>OY728142.1:951197901-961197901 GCA_963277665.1 Viscum album
TATTTTGGAAAATTTATCTACACTTCAATATGAGCATGTTTGATTCAGGGATCAATGGAGAATTCATGAAAGAAGATGGGGATATTTTGTGATGAAAGGAAACAATTCTGGAGAAGTCAGATTGGACACCAGCCCACTGATGAGAATGTGGGTCCCAACATATAGGCACAATGAATCCCAAATTTCGTGTTATTCTATAAGACATGTATAGAAAGAAATAACTCTTCATGATCCAATGCTAATTCTGCATCCATTGTGGTAATTTAGGCGGACCAAGTTAGAGATAAAATTCTGGGCCAGATTTTGTGGCCCAAAACAATATCCTACCAATATGATCATAACTCAGAATCCACAACTCCAAATGGGCCCACATTTTACATGAGTTTATAAGAAATCCGGGGATCCATTTTCTTATTCTATGTCCCACTCAGATTCGTTCATCTAGAATATCTTACAAACGCATCTGTTCGGTGGATGAAAGTTGGCTTCCACCTCGGGTCAAGTGTGGAAAAGTCCAAGTTCCACAAGCTTTCCACCACCTTATGCCTACCATAATCAAGTGGGATGCTTTGTACTATTGGAGGATCTACCCAAGGCTTCCAAAATACCTATTTAAGGCAGTGGTGGTGGAGGAGTTTATCATCTCTGGTGGTTTGTTCAATTGTAATGTTATGCTGCGATTTTATTGTCTCAAGTTTATCTCTCACATGTAAGTTTTTCAATTCACATTAGTTTCTTAATAAAAGATCTTATTTTCCTCTTATTCTGTTTTTATTCATATCACTTTGATACCTTTGGTTCAAGGTGTGAATTTATTCACACCAAACCTTGTGAAATTATTCACACAACGGCGGAGTGATAATTTTCTTTTCATTGTTTTTTTTACTTCTCCATTTCCTCCCTCATGAGTCTACTTCCCGCTTCCATTGAAACCATAGTATCAATGGAGGGCTAAACCTCTTTTGGGTTGATCAAAGGGAGTAGAAAGGGGTTGAATTGGATGTTATTTATCACCCCATTAATTTATATAAACTTATTTAATTGAGTTTTTTATTTGATGATTTTTAAACTTCATCGTCCTTGTTGAATTTAAGGCCACACACTTCAAGTGCTAATACAAACCTTTACCTTGAAGTTCTCAAAACTTTGATCCTTCAAGTGTATAGGTGATTAGTATTAAAGGGTGTAGGCATTAAACCTGTAAGTTATGATGTTGTTTTATCTTCTTAAATGAACCCATCTCAAATATAAGAAATTGAAATCATTGAAAAGGAAATACTCCAATACACCCCTTGTAATAACCTAGGATCAACCCTTCTCATAATTTGAATTCACTTAATACTTAGAGTGTTAACTTAAACCCATATAAAATCAACCCAAAGTTTCATATCCAAAAACAATCCATATAATGTACATGTCTGTAGGTTACTTCTTAGGTCTCTGAGGATTCGATAACCCAAGCCAAACTACAAGGACCGTTCTACCTTCATCTCTTGGGTAAATTTGAGCATGAATCAAATTTTGGCGCCATTTTCGGAGACCTAAGTAAGTTATATTAGACATTATCATCCTTTTTTTATCCCTCTTCTCTTTTCTCACCCCCTCACTCCTATGTAATTCAATTTTGAACAAGTCTAAACATGGGAAACCTATCCCTACTTTGATCACCCAAACCCATGTGTGATGTACAATGACCATACTAATTTCTAAATGTGGGATCATCAACAAATTAATGAACCACAATGTTTTTAATCATATGATACACAAAACATCCCAACATATAATGAGTTTCAATCCCCACAAAGCCAATATGAACACCCTCCTGTGCAATTCCAACAACTTAATTATCCACCTGGAATAGACCATCGTTCTCAACCCCTTTCCCATCATGATCCAACACCATTACTTGAAAAATTGTGTCAAAAATGGAGAAAATAAATTTTTAGGTTTCATCTTTGAGATTAGAATTACAAAACTTTGAGATGGTTATGGAACCCATTCCCACTCATGTTATCCCTTCCACATCATTGATAGAAGACACTTTTCTCCCACAAACCTCTCATAAATTTATTGATGAACTGACCTCTGGATTTGGGATAGATGAATATGATCAAGGAATTACTGAATGGTATTTAAATCAGGAGTAAATTTACTTTTAAGATTCAAAAGAGGAGAATTTGACATCATGGATTGAGTCTCCTAAGTATAACTCCATTGATGAATTTTCAGAAACACCAACCATTGAACCATTGAGAGAAATAAAAAACATTGAGTCCATACACATTCCTAAAATTGATCTTTCCAATTTTGTGGTTGAATCTTCTATTCAAAAAGAACCAATTATATTGAGAAATTTTGGAAATGAAATTGAGTTTGATTCAAAGTCCCAACCTATGTCTGAAAGTGTTAGCCTACCTGAACTTGAACGAAAGGACTTTCCATCCACCCTCAAGTTTCCATTCATTGGGGATAGCCAAAAACTTAAATTTTTACAATTTCTTATCTTGAAACCAATAAAGAGGTAACGATTCATAATGTCTTTGTAAAGACTAAAAAAGAAATTGAATCCACCATTTCTGATATTCCTTGGATTTACCCGCTCATTTTAGAACATTGGTTTTTACATGACATAAATTATAAACAAAGAATAAATCTCAATCTAGTGGATATGGAGAAATATGGGGTCCTTAAAATGTTGAAAATTGGTAATGCGTAAGTTGTGGGGTTCAAGTCGAGATAATGATTTTAAACAAAGCGTCGTATGGGAGGCAACCCATGGTTTTCATGCTTTCAATATTTTTGGAATAATTTTTTTTATTAATCATTTTGATATTTAAAAAAAATAGACTATTCATCTGTTCTTATATTATGAGTATGGATGGGTATGAAAGGGGAGCACCATATTCATCTGTGTCACGTGGTGTGATCCTTGAGTAATAACTTACCCAGAAATGTAAAACGAAGACAATGTATCATTAGTTTATTTTATTTTATTTTTATGTGTTTGTATATTAAAATAAAAATACAAAAAAAAAAATAACAATAATATAATAATAATAATCAGGGACACGTCATGGATCGTGGGTCAAATCCCATCACTACCGGCAAAGCCGCGGGGATTCGAACTCGGGACCGAAGGGAGACAGGGGCGCGCGCTTACCAATAACCTATAGCTTTTTGTGCTTCCTTATTATATAATTTTTTTATATATACTTATATTTTAATTTCTTTAATATATATATATATATTTGTTTTTTTTTGTTTTCCCTTTTTCTACTAGGGAACTCTGCAAGTGACATGGATATCAAAGGATTAAAAGGGAGCAGCAAGAATTTCAACTTCAACCACTAGGTGACTTCATTCCATAATCATCATATTTAAATTTCATTTTTAAAATTCCCTTATCTGTCTCTACTCCTTATAAATTTTCATTTCTTGAAACACTGAGGATAGTGTTTTTTTAAGTTTGGGGTTGAGGGGAGATGAAATAAAAAAATTTCTTTTGTGAAAAAAAATGATTTGAAAAAAAATGTGTGTAAATGGAATGAAAAATTCCTTTAACTTTGAACATGGTAATACACATTGTATACTTTGAAACTTAATATCAAAAAATTTAGCATGCCCCGATTATGATTTTAATCCTTTTATAATTTTATGAGCATAGATTTTGGAAAGTGTGGATGTCCAATGTGATATTTCATTGTTTATATTTTCATACAAATAAAAAAAGAATCACAATGCACGTCCTTTGGATAGTGGGGTATTATTTTGAGTTCATGGGGTCACCCAAATAAATAGAATAGGTTTGGTGATAATTTTAGTTTAATTTGAGTATTCAAAAAAATTAAAAAAATAATAATAATAAATTTTCACATAGAGCAATGAAATGACCTAATGCGTGGTTTTCGGCACTTGGGGATCGTGACTCCATAGTTGTTTGGCCCATAGTTAGTAATTTTATCTCTATTTTTGGTAATTTGAATTTTTTTTTACTGACTTAACTCGATATGATGCCTGAGTATGTGCGCTTCACTTGGTTCCCTAAGGTCTTTGAGCCTGGGAGTCATCAGCAAAATCTCGCTACCGGGGTTGACTTCTTTGAGTACAACTTCAATTACCATGGAAAAATTGAAAAAAAAACAAAAAAAATACAATAAAAAAATGAATGCTCATATTAATATTGAAATGTGATTCCACCTATTTCTTCCATCATTTCCCCCTTGAATAAATATTAACCCCCATATCTATTGTGATACACAACACATCCTCATACTTAATTGATATTGGATGAAATATGGAAATGAATTTGAACAAAGGAATGGGATTGGGATTGGGATCTCCTTATGAAACTATCATGTATTAAAATATTTTTATGGTTTTCATGATTGTTTGGTATAATTTTTTTTGTTGATCATTGTGTATTAAAATGTTCTTGGAAAAGGGAATTCAAATTTTATATTGTTGAGATATATTTTGCTCGGGACTAGCAAAACTCAAGTTGGGGGGTGTGATTAGCCACTAAATGAGGCTAATATTAATTGTTAATATATATAATATTCATGTGATTTATTATTCATAAACACCATTTTAGTGCATTTTACACTTTGAACGTCATTTCACATTATAATTGTAATTCTTTCTTAAAATGTACTATTATGTGGTACATTTTTTAACATCATTTAAAGTACCTAATGATTCATCTAATTTTAAGGAATATAATTATACATATTTTAATTTTATATTTTGGTAAATTGATCTACACTTCAATATGAACATGTTTGATTCAGGGATCAATGGAGAATTCATGGAAGATGATGAGGATATTTTGTGATGAAAGGAAACAATTCTGGAGAAGTCAGATTGGACACCATACCACTAATGAGAATGTCGGACCCAACAAACAGGCCCAATAAATCCCAAGATTCATGGTATACTAGAAGACATGTATATTAAGAAATAACTATTAAGTATCCAATGCTAATTCGGCCTCCATTATGGTCATTTAGGCAGCCCAAGTTAGAGATAAAATTATGGGCCAGATTATGCGGCCCAGAAAAAAATCCTACCAATATGATCATATCTAGGAATCCAAAACTTAAAATGGGACCAAATTTTACATGAGATTATAATAAATCATGGGATCCATTTTCAACTTCTATGGACCACTCTGATTCGTCCATCTAGAAGGTCTTAGAAGCACATCTGTTCAGTGGATGAAAGCTGGCTTCCACCTCGGGTCAAGTGTGGAAAAGTCCAAGTTCCACAATCTTTCCACCACCCTGTGCCTACCATAATCAAGTGGGATGCTTTGTACTGTTGGGGTCTCGACCAAAGGCTTACAAAATACCTATTTAAGGCATTTTTGGTGGAGGATTTTATCATATTTGGTGCTTTGTTCAATTGTAATGTTATGCTGCGATTTTGTTGTCTCAATTTTGTCTCTCACATGTAAGTAGTTCAATTCACATTAGTTTCTTAATAAAAGCTCTTATTTTCCTCTTATTCTATTGTTATTCATATCAATTTTATACCATTGGTTCAAGGTGTGAATTTATTCACACCAAACCTTGTGAAATTATTCACACAACGATGGAGTGATCATTTTCTTTTCATTGTTTGTTTTACTTCTCCATTTCCTCCCTCATGAGTCTACTTCCCTCTTCCATTGAAACCATAGCATCAATGGAGGGCTAACCCACTTATGGGTTGATACAAGGGAGTAGTAAGGGTCTATATTGGATGTTATTTATCACCCCATTAATGTATAATCACTTATTTAATTGATATTTTTATTTGATGATTTTTAAACTCCATCGTCCTTGTTGAATTTAAGGCCACACACTTCAAGTGCTAATACGAACTTTTACCTTGAAGTGCTCAAAACTTTGATCCTTCAAGTGTATAGGTGATTATTATTAAAGGTTATAGGCATTAAACCAGTAAGTGATGATGTTGTTTTATCTTCTTAAATGAACCCATCTCAAATATAAGAAATTGAAATCATTGAAAAGGAAATACGTCCAATCCACCCCTTGTAATAACCTAGGATCAACCCTTCTCATAATTTGAATTCACTTAATAATTTTAGTGTTAACTTAAACCAATATAAATAAACCCAAATTTTTCCACTTCATAGCCAAAAACAATCCATAGAATGTACATGTCTGTAGGTTACTTCTTAGGTCTCTGAGGATTCGATAACCCAAGCTAAACTACAAGGACCGTTCTACCTTCATCTCTTGGGTAAATTTGAGCGTGAATCAGTTGGTATCAAATAAAAGGTTTTGTCAAACTTTAAAAACTGGTATGAGAAAAGTTTAGTGAGATCCCTATTTATATTTATAGGGATGTTTCTAGGGATGTCTCTGAGCATAAGTATAAGGATGAGTTGACATTTAGGAAAATGCCTGGGAATTTTGGTTAAGGATATAGTGATTGGTTTCATATAAATACATCCATGTCTGGATACAATAAGTGGATGTAGTTCAGGCACCGATGTACCTGGGATAACAACTCCAACAAGATGTTTTGGGCCTGACTCAGGGTAATATAGTACATGATAATGGGCCTTACTGCACACCTGGTTTGACATTACCAGGGGATATGATTGGGGAATTTACAAACTCTCCATGAACTATCATGAAGTATTTAAATATAATTTGGCTATGAATAACCTAGGATAAACCAAGGGTGTCATGATTTATACATCCTTTAAGTAATTATTTTCATGACTCTTTGGTTTTCTATTATGATAAGTAATTCTCACACTATGATTTTATTTTAAGTTCATAGAGGTACCTAGAAGGAACTAGATTAATGTTGAATGTGATGGATTATTTTCTGATGATAAGTCAAGTGGGATCATCACTGTAGTGAGAGATGTTGTGATAATTCCTAATTAGTTTTCACAAAACATTATTAACAATATATACATTAACCAACTCTTTGACTCACCAATGAAGAGAAATAAATAATTTTTTGAGATTTTGGGTGATGGAGACTGTGGAGGAAAGAATATTTGGTTTACCTTGTGTAAATAATGTGGAAATAATCACCTAAGTGACTTTCTTAGAGGAAAAATAATATGTTTTGATTGTGGAAAATAAGGACACAAATCAAGTGACTACAAGTAAAAAATGAAGAGTTCAGTTAACAAAATGGATGAGAATATTGGAGTCCCCAATACATCATTTAAGGCTAAGTGTTTTAAGTATGAATTAAATGGTAATTATGCAACTAAATATCCCAAGATGAAATCTCTTGAAGAGAACCAGCAAGGTGGTGTGAGTATTGGTTACATTTTGGATAATGATGAGAATACAGATGAAATATGAAAGGAAATAGATATTGTGTATTAATATGAGGTAGCCTTGTTAATGCCATAAGGATGAAGTGGAATAATAAAAGTTTTTATGTATTTGGATTCAAGAATTATGTTATATGAAAGGTGAAATATATAAGGATTTTCATGTTTATGTTTTTTTCGCTAAGGATTTACAAGAATATATTTAATAGTTTCATTGAAATAGAAAGTTGATTTAATGGAAAGGTGATGGAAAACACATGATTAAGGGAAAGATAACCCTTAATATGTTCCCTATGTTATGATAATTTTCTTTGTATAAATATATGTGTGATATGAATAAGTAAATTAGAAGGTACATATTACCTTGAAAAAAATTAGGGACTTGTTGATAGGTGGTTTATGCTATCATTGATGAAGTTTACAACATTTTTGGATTTCTAGAATAAATAAAATATACTTTGAATAAGTAAGTATGCATATTTTAAATATAAATTTGTGGTAATTCAGGTTATTATTATGTTTCAAGATAATATATGATGGGGTTATTCACATGTTTGGAATATTCCAACCAAGAGATACTTTCTGATATATGGGGGAATTAATATTAAGATTATTTCGTAAATTTCTTCCAAAAGTTTTTTATTTTCATATTTCATAAGGTTTATAAGGTTAACCATTCATGAAAAGTTTAATTTAAACTTGGAGTAAGTATTTATGCACTGATTTTGTATCAAAAACCTTGGTTAAAAATCCATTTAGTGATTAACCTTATTTCAAGGGTGTCCATTTTATTTATTTTAGAAATTATATTAGTGCAGTTTTAGAAAAGGACATCATATATGTTAGGTGATAACCAATAAATTCTATAAAGGTCATGGGTCTTGAACCCATGACCGAAGAATGATAAGGGTTTCATGTCTACCACTAGTCTACGTGATGTCCAGGTTAATATATAATTATTTTTTATTAATAATTATTTATAATGAAACAATAGTGTTACTTTTTATGTTTATACATTAATGCATTAACCATATAGATTTTTAAGAATATTTATAGATAAATAGTTATAATTTTTTCTTTTATAGGCCTTAATATCTGCTAAAATTGTATTTTAGTGCTTCAGATATCAAAGTTAATTTTTGGACATCCATTTCTTAAAGTAATGGATGAATTATAAATTGATAAAAGTACTACTAAAGAATGAAATTTTATGTATATAAATATATCAAGTAAGTATATTTACTTATATTATTGGTCAATAAAAGAATTACTCAACATTGGTATAATGATCAAAAGAAAATGTGTCATCCTAATACATTAATTTTGTTTAAATGATGGCCTTTTAAGTCATTTCATATTTATGACTTTGAGGCCCTCAACTTTCCTTTTATCATTCACTTATTTGTGATTGATGAGTTCAATTACTCCATATATATATTTAGGGTTTTTTCTCCATGTACAATATTCACTCCCAGCCTATGTTCTCATATGTGTAACCCCAGTTATATGTTACTTTGGGTAACTGTTATGGTCCCAACTTTCCCTTTTTAAGGGAAGTTTTAGTGTCCATTTTTATGATGTGGGTTTCTATGAATGAAACTTTCAAGTATTAAACCTTTGATAACCCAAATGAATTTCGAGGGAGAAATTCATTTTAAGGGTGGTAGAATGTAACACATTGAGACTTTTTTAATTTTTTTCTTTTTGAATTAATTTAATCTTTTTATATTTTTCATTTCAATGAACTTTGAAAATAATTTTATATTTATTTATTAAATCACTAAGTCCAACATTCATTTCACACGGAACCAACTTGGAATATATTTCATGGCCCAAACTAATCATATTATACATGTAACATCAACTCAACTTATGTTAAAAGCATCCATGACTTGGCATATATTACACATAACACTGATGTTTCTACAAAACATCATTTTACTATTTTAATTATTTACATGTGATACTTATCAACTAGCCATTAAAATTAGTAATATTAATAGTAATAACTACTTTTCAAATATTTTTTATAATGGTTTTATAAAAATAAAACATATTTATAAAGAAATATATAATTTTTGGTAAAGACCTTATATGATTAAAAATACTATTTTCTCAAATAAACTACATTTCATATCCTTGAACGAAAAATAATAAAATTAATTTTAGAACCATATAAAATTTAATTTTATAAAATAAAAATCATTTTTGAATTTATAATGTTGAAATTAGTAGGGGGTTATTTTTTGGTATTTTTCTGAGAAACTTCATTTTTGAATGAATAGTGAAAAATACTCCATTTTAGTTAAAAACTTCATTTTCATTTAAATAATTATTAATGTTAAATTATGTTTTAAATTTGTTTTCAGGTCACATTAGATCAATTATACATATATTAATACAATTTAGGTCATTATAATCAATTTCACTTTGAAATTTAATATAAAAACTTAATAAACTTTTGAACTTCTTTTAACTTTAAAAACACGTAATTTCGTCTCGTCTGCGTGATTAACATTAATATTAATTTTTCCTATTTTGTGAATTTAATTTTTAAAAACTAACATACACCATTTTAAATATTCCAAGGAATCCTTTTCACACAAACCAAAAGGAGTTACCCAATTAAGAGGTAACGCCTCCTCTCAAGCTCTTTTCTTTTATTTTCCGTTTCCACCCCCTCAACTATATTTATTCCATTATTGTATAAAAATAAAATTATAATAAATATAATAGTATGTTTATTATGCAAATTTTTATACCTACACTTACACACACCTTAATCTAATGGTTAACAAACATACTGTTTATGTGTAGAGTGAACTTTCACCTTACAAAACGATGATCGTTCAATTTTCCTTACCACCTCTCACGGTGTACATTATGATGGACAATCTATTTATAAATATTATATATTATATTTATTATGTATTTAATCTTATTTATTTTTTTTAAAACTCATATATTCTTACTTTCCATTTGTTTTAAATATGATAATTTTGTTTGAGAAAATGTGGACTACCGCCCCCTCAAAGGGATGTGATTAGTTCACACACTACATAGAATGTATTGAGGATGGTTTTAGTGAAATTATATTTTATATATATAATTATAATGATAATTTAATAATATTATATACACATATGTCATTTTTTTTCTTTCAGTGAGCTCATAAAAATGGAAACAACGTTCATGCATACATACGACTTACCGTCTTCGTGAATGGTGTATTCCATTTCGTACTTCTATATTCTATATATTATTATAATAAAAATATAATATATATAAATGATATTTATATCATGTTTTGCATTATTTAATCATGATATAATTATAAGGACCAACGATATAACAAATTAAGACACATGCAAAGAATGAAGCGAATATTACCCAAAGTGGAACCTTAACATAGGATGGTTAACAAGTGGGTAATATAAGGTCGTAATAAAATAATATATGGTATTAGATATAATAATATGTTTCTTTAAAATATTTATAATAAATTTATATTTATTATACAGGTGTTTTGAATGAGTACTATGAGATTCAAGACACAAGGTAAGGGGATTTCATCTCACTTTTTATTTCCATGAGATACATGCTATGATTCTCCACTCTTTCCTTTTGTGAGGTGTATGTATTACCCATGATTGTATTATATGTATATTATACTTAAATTTATGGGTATTCACATATCCATTTTATTATCTTTCTTTCATGTGGATTAAGTTTTGAAAGTTACTAAATTGGTGAAATAGTTTTGTCTCAATTTTCCTTCTTTAAGACTCATGTTTTGTTATGCACCTAAATTCTCTTTTGAGGTGTATATACTTACATTTTACCTATTATATCATAAATATCCTTATTTAAATGATATTTTAAGTTTTATATAATTTTATTTTCTTACTTTCATAGTATGATCCCAAGTTACCAATTTATAAGAGTTTATTGAGACAATCTCATCACTTTTCAAGATTATTTATGTTTATGCTTCCTTTGATGAAATATTATGATCAATATCTCAAAAAAATTCCAAACTTTTATTCTCATCTAGTTATTAATTATTTATACATATATTGGTACCATTTCTTCCACTCTTCTGAACATAAGATAGTGAAGAATTTTTTTTAAGAA
Source organism: Viscum album (assembly GCA_963277665.1). Lineage (NCBI taxonomy): Eukaryota > Viridiplantae > Streptophyta > Magnoliopsida > Santalales > Viscaceae > Viscum > Viscum album. The sequence goes on from OY728142.1 coordinate 951,209,342, forward strand.
ATCTCGACTTTTCCCTCTCTTCGGTCATAAATTTGTGCTCCTTTAAAATCATGTTTTCCAAAAAAAAATCCAAGAATATTATACCATTATCCTATAATAATTAAAATATATTTTTAACCTTTTATTATTTTTCTAGTATCTTCAAAGGAATCTTATTTTTTTCCAAACAATGAATTTTTCTAACCCTTTACCATGAAAAATTTATGTTCTTATTACCATATACGACATGTATAGATTTGCCCACCTTCATTTCATTGATGCTTCCTTTGAATTTTTTTTAAAATTTTACTTTTTAGGAAAATGTTTTTAAAATTAATTTTCAAGAAAAATTATTTTCAAAAAATTTTCAACCTTATTTCATAAGTTTTTAAGGAAAATTGTTTTCAAAAATAATTCAAGCCTTATTTATAATTTTTCAAAGTATTTTCAAAGAAATGGTTTTCAAAACATTTTCAAGATCCTTTAATGAATTTTCAAGTAAAAACATTTTCAAAAAATTTTCAAGATTGTTTTATAAGTTTTAAAATTATTTTCAAAGAAATGGTTTTCAAACCAATTTCAAGCATCTTTCATATGTTTCAAGTAAAAAGGTTTTGAAAACATTCTCAAGATTTCTTTATAAGTTTTCAAAGTGTTTTCAAAGAAAAAGGTTTTTTAAATTTTTAGAAACTTATTTTATAAGTTTTAAATGGTAAATGTTTTCAAAATGATTTCAAGTTTTATTTATAATTTTTCAGGTTATTTTAGAATAAAATGATTTTCAAATGGTTTTATGTATTAAAAATCCTTTTTTAAAGAAAAATGGATACTTTCCTCAAGAAATATTTTTCAAATATATTTCAAAATTATTTTCCATATATGATGAAATCCATTGATGTTACTCATTCCCTTCTAGAAAATGATCTAAATGTTCCATTCATATTATTTCTATGAATGGGTTATGATTAATGTCATAGTCTGTATAAATCTTGTTTCTCTTTCATGGGTTGTATGTTTATGAAATCTATTTATATTTCACGATTTATATATTTGTTAAATTGGTTTCTCTTTAACATTTTATGGGTTTATGAAACCCATTTCTCTTTCATGGGTTATTATTTTGATGAAATTATTATGAAACCTTTCTTTTTCTAAAGTGTATGATATGATTATATGTTTATAATACCCATTTCATTTCATGGGTTATGATATGATTATTTATGATCTTTTAGATCATGTATGTATGATTTCATTTTGAGATGGGTGAGACCTATACCTCCCTAAAATTAATTGGGTAAAGATTTATATCTCATGAGATAAACTAAGATGGTCTTGGGAATAAACCTTGACTACTAAGATGGTCATGGGAGTGAACCATGAATACCAAGATGGTATGAGGAGTGAACTCATGCTACTAAGATGGCCATGAGAGTGAACTATTACTACCAAGATGGTATGGTGAGTAAACCCATACTACCAATACGGTCTTGGTAGCAATTCCTTGGCTACTGTGAAAATCATATTATATGCTTATGTGTTTGACACAATTCCATGTCTTATTCCTATGTAATGATTTCATGACTTATGCTTTTAATTCTCTTAAGATATATTTCTAATGAAATGCCAATATTTATTATGATATCTAATATCTAGGGTATGATCTTAAACTATTATGTTGAAGTTACATACCCTTTGCTCATGATATTCTTATGCATTTCTTGTATTTACCCTTACTGGGAATCTGAGCTCACCCCTTTCTTATGTGTCCATTCTTTAGGTTATGAATAAGGGTTTTAGCTAAAATTAATTTAGGTGGAGATCTTTATGGGAGATGTTGAAGATCTTTCACCAGGATATATTGTTTCCAGTTTTCCAAAGATGCTAAAATATTATGGTCCGCGGGAATGTATTTTTTTAATGTACAGAATATTCATCTAAAATGATATAATATCAATTTATGTCAAGCCTAAGTCACTATAATTATTTATTCACTAAAAATTAAAAAAAATTACAATGGTAAACATAAATAATTTTTATTTTAAATGATTATTTATAACTTAACATATCTTCTATTGATCCCCATGTTAATAATATTATATTTATTAAAAACAGGAGTGTGACATTTTTTATTTTTCTTTAAATAAAATATTATAAAGGTCATAATCACATAAAATGGAAAAAGTAGGTTAAATAAACAAATATTTTATTATTATATACAAAATAAAATCAAAAAATAAAAAATATGAATGTTTTGGGGTTATTTTCTAGTCCTAATCATATCATTTTTAACCCTTAATTACCAGATTTACCCTTTAATATGGTAACAATAATAATTATGATTACTGTATAGAAGGACTAAAAATAAACGGGGCCTATTTAAAAAAAATTTACTCACTTATTAAAAATATGTAATATATTTTTAAAAATTTAATTAACAGAAGTGGTAGAATTTAATTTAAAATTAAACCCACAAAATGCGATGAAAAATAGTTTTTCATAAAAAATTACCTTTAAAGTATAAAATGTTTTTATACTAAAAAAAGTATAAAATTCATTTCAAAAACCATAATTGGATTATTTTAAATCAAAATTATCTAATTTTATTATAAAACTCACCCAAAATATAATATGCATTTGTAAATAATTTAAAATAAATTCAATTTTCAATAAAAATCAGTATTTTTCACAATTCATTTAAAATTCAAACATTTCAAAAAATTCTAAAAAATTAAACCAAAGATAATATTGAAATAATTATTTAAAAAATGAATCTATTTTTATCAAATAATTTTTCTAATATTTCCAAAAAATAATTATAATATCTTCTCACAAAAATAAATAAAACACATTTTTTAAGAAAACATATTTTTGAAGAACAAAATGAATACTAAAAAATCAAATTATTATTTCATAAGAATTAATCTATAAATTTTTATGTATTAATAAATTTATATATATTTCATAATTTGGTTAAATCAATTCAAACCCTCCAATTCAATGGTTAAGTTATAATGGTCATATTTAAATGATAATATTTCATGGTTCTTTTGGGCATAGTGTTGTGTGTCGTACATGTTATCAAACATAATTTACTTCTTTTAAAATATCATGATATTAAATTATACCACCACTATTTAATATATTTATTCCTCAAAATTTTAACTTGGGATCTATAACCAGGGGTTTGACTTTTTAAAATACCTTTGTTGAAATACCACATCGTAAAAAGGATCAATAAAACTTCCTCTTGAAAATATGCAAAGTGAAATATGAAGAACATCATAAGTAACACGTAACTAGGTTTTCATATAGGAAAAATTTAATGGGAAGTGAAAAAATTACACTGAATAAAATCATAATTTCCAAATAATTTTTTATAGTGAAAAAGATCATTGAACACAATAAATTGAATGATTAAAAAAAATTAAATGCCCATAAAACAATAAAATAAAGAGGTGTGAAGAATAAATTAATTCATTGGAAGAGAAATTAATAAGATAAAATTTTTGTTATCAGATATTTTTTCTGTATTTGATGAATCTAGAATAACAATATAAGGAAATATACTTACTTGTTATATATAATTCCATCATTTAATAAATTCCCACCACAATATCATCTTTTTCTCAAAACGATGAGTATTCAAGATGATTTTTTATGCCTGAAGCACTAAAATTGATTTATAATGTATCACATAATCCATAAAAGGATAGAATGTTATAACTTCTATCTTTATAAATTAAGAAAAACCAAAATTATTAGATCAAGATAAGATAATTCCCAAAATAAGTAAACCTTTATATTAAGAAATAATACATTAATCTCTAAAATTAAACAATAATACTCGAAGTTCAAAATAAATTATTCTAAAAACAACTATCCTTAAAATTATTTAATATATCTCCCACTAATATTTAAACCAAAATATTAGAATTATTTGATCATATATTATTCCAAGAAAAATTTAACATTTATCTCCAAATAACACCAACTACTAAGTCTTCTTTCCAATATAAATATTCCTTAATCATATAATCACCAAAATATGCAAATAATTTCCATAAATAATATGTTTTTCCATAAAGACACATTAAAATAATATATAATTTAAAAATATAATTCAAACTTGACTCCTCAAATAATAGTTCATGTTAAACCTAAGCATTACATATACCTTATACAAATAAAATGTCTCCAGAAATACCATTAGCCACCTTAAAATTTAATCACTTAAAACCTCAAAAGGGGTGTCTAATAATTTGAACTTATGACCAACGTTAAACTTATAAACCCATATTGGTATCCATAACTCTTAAGAAAACTTCACATTAAAACATATAAATATCCAAATTTTTCTAAACCTTACTCTAATGCCAACTATAGAGACCCAACTTTATACATTACATATTCTAGTTCCTTTAAACTATAATTCACTTTATTAAATTCCCAAATATATTTTAGGTTTATATTTCTAGATATTTAGGTCATAAATCTTGCATTAAAAACTTATATATTACAAATTTTACACTTCTATTAAGTTCTATTTTTACCATAAAACAAAAAAAATAAAAAATAAACCTATTTTATTTTTATGACATATCTTCACAATTTTCATCTTGACCTCATCCTTGTCCATACTAATCCTGTGAAAAAACATTTTAAAATTTGTGATGAGCACAAAAATCTCAGTAGGTTACATAAATAGAAATAAATAAATCATTATTCCATGAATACTTAAAGAAAATTTCCTTTTTCAAAATAAGCTTTGGGATTAAAAATAAACATTTTCTTACCAAATAAATAAACTTATCTACCCAAAGAATTTCATAAACAATTTCATAATAAAAATTAAAGAAAAAAATAAAACTCATAAAATTGTCTTTTAAATCATGAAAAAATAATAATAAATTTTTCAAAAAGTTATACTTTCCACCCTTAAAATTTGTATAGACTTTATATTATACATAAGATCATTATCTTACATTGAAAAATAATAAGTTTTCTGTAAAAACCCAACGAAATAATAGATAAAACATATAGGTTACTTGGGATTTAATTTCCATATCAATATTACAATCACTCTTACAAATGGATAACCATATGATCAAATTCCATACCCATTTCATTAAAGGGCTATAACAGACCAACCTATCCTTGTTTTATCATGAAACCACTCATCCTAGGTTTATAATGGAACCATCCATCCTTGGTTAATAATTTAACTACCCATATTTGGTTTATAATGGTATTTCCCATCATCTTAACAATTCCCAAGAAACATAACACAATAAAAACACATAAAATATTTCAATTTCCAACATTACAATCATAAAAATATTATTTTCACCCGTAATAAAACATTTTTGGATATTTAAATATCCACTAAATTTTAAAAAGATTTTAAAAAATAACCATAATATAGGTAAGAATGGTTTTTCTTTGAAAAAAAAATATGAAATATTGTAAGGGAATCCCAAAATCAAATAATGTTTATGACAGTGTGAAAGGTCATTGTCACCTTATACATTAAAATACAACATTCCTTTTATATTTTGTAAATAAAGTAAAAACATTTGGTAAAAACAATCATTTTGAAAACCTTTAAAATAAATTAAAAAAAGCTATAAAAATTTAATTTATAATTAATTTATTTCTATATAAAAAATCCATAAAATATTTTTAAGATATTGAAATGGAAGACAAATATTTTGAAAAGGATAATTCAAAAAAAAGATTTTTAAAATAAAGTCTTTTACCTTGAGTCTGACTCATCGCATAAATTTTTTATAATCCTGAATAATAAACATAGGTTAATTATTTATTTACTTAAATAACCTTTTTCAATTTTAATGTTCCTTTTATTTTATCTATTACCATTCTATATAATTATTTAAGTAATTAAATTCATGTCGGATGTTTTGATGATATTCGATTCATAAGTCAAAAATGGATTTGGTAAGTTGAAAATGGTCAAAGAGGTCCTTATTACAACATATATAAAATATTAATCATGAATTAATTATAATTTTTATACATAAATTATACTTTTGAAATGAATCATGAAATGTGATTATGAAAATTTAACTACATTACAATCATGAAGATGATAGGTTGTACATACGCATGAGTAACATTTCCATTTTTCAATAATAATTATGGAAAAGAAGATAAGTATCATTTTAACCTTAAATAATTATAATAATATCATAAATATAATATTATTTTTTTAATTATACTTATATATATAATACATGTGAATTAGTGATGAAAAATGAATCACTTTGCTTCGTGAAGGTGGTAGTCTACATGTAGGAACGAACGACGTTATCATTTTTAAGTGGAAGGAAATGTAATAAATTAATTGCTATATTACCTTTTAATAATGATAAATATTTCATTAATATTATATATTTATATATACAAAAATTATATTATTATAACCTTCCTTGAGAGGTGGTGATGGAAAATGAATTACATCAGTCTGTGAGGCGGTAGTCCTCCAAACACATGAACAATGAATTTCTTTCCCATTTGATAGAGGTTGGAGATGGATATAGGTTATTCCATTAACATAATAACATATCAGTATATGGGAGATAATTATACTAGTATATCATCATTGTTAAATATTTTTTAAATGAGTAATAATAATAAATAATACAAAAACACTTTGTTAAGAATGATAACTCTTCTTTAGGAAACCACTTAATATTTACACCAAAAGATTATCTAGGTTAGTTTTATGATAAAAAAAGAATCTAATATATGAATAGGGATGTAAATATTTTATTTTTATAGGTATTGGATAAACCAAAATCTTCTTAAGTGTGAACAAGTGAGAATAAGAGGTTTCATTTTATAAGAGAGGGTACGGGCACTCTTGGAATTTCTAAAAATATTAATTTAATATAAATTAATTTTGATATCCAAATCGATCCAAATTGATAATATTAGAATATAAGATTATTATTATTATAAATAATATCATAAAATAAAATTTAGATGAGTTTTTACTATGTTTTAACTATGTTTTAACTATGTTTTATCATTTATCTTTTGGTTTAACCCCCTGTTAACCCTTTTCACACTTATCGTGAAAATAAGGTTTTTTACTCTTTGAGGGTCGAGATAATTAATATAAATGGTAAAACGTATAATAAATATATTTTGGTTTATATTTTGGTTTATATTTTAATCCATATATTAATCACTTTTCTTAATACAATATTTTTAGGAATTTTAAATCATTTAATAAAATATTGTTTTTATAAAATATCAATAATGTTAATTTTAGTACAATTCATTTAATTTAACATTAATAACATCAATAAAAAAATAAATTCATATCAAAACCTTTTATTACATCCCTAAAATTTTATATTTATCATGAAAATTTATGGATCTCATTAATTCTTTCAAATTATATTAATTTTTATATTTTTAATATCATTTATTTTATTTTTAAATTAATTGAATAATTTTTACATCAGTGTTGTGTAAGAATTTAAGGTAATTATTTCTTAACTAAAAATAAAAAAAATTACCATGCTGAATATAAATCATTTATATTTAAAAATAATATTTATAACTAAACATATCCTGTGTTTATCTCCATGTTAAAAATATTATAGTTATTAAAAACAAGAATGTGACATTTTTTTATTTTCATTAAATAAAATATTATAAGTTATATAATCACATCCAAATGGAAACAAATGTCATATAAACGAATATTTTATGATTTTGGACAAAAATAAACTCATAAAATAAAATTAAGGAAAGTTTTATGGTCATTTCCTATGTCATGAACAAGCCTAGATACCGAAGTACCTAGATAAATGAGCTGGTCCTGATATGGCCTGAAGGGCCTTCCCAATCCCCATAGGCTGGCGACTAGCATCTGGAATCATAGAAGATAAAGGTGGGAATGTTTTTTTCATATAAATAGTGGAATAAATAGATACAAGTCAGTATTCTCAAAATAAAACTCTACAAGGAAAATAGTACCAAAATTTAACATGTATATAAACCCAAAGTACAACCAAAAAGTATAAGAAACTGAAAGATAAACAATCCAAGTCTCAATGGAAATAGAAATCCAGGATAAAAGGACTCAACAAAAAATTCTACCTCCAAGTGGAAATTTTCCCTTTCTCTAACCGGGTAGAATGAAATCTACAAACACGTGAAGGCACAAGTAGGGTGTGAGCTAAAATCCCAATAGGGTCTCACCAAGTATTCTATAATAAGATGCCAGCAAGAATAAACCATTACATGATTTCAATTTTAAATAAAATAGGCATGTAAATATAGTTTCATATTTAAAAAACATGATATTCATTCCAAATTGATGGAAACATTTCAAAGAAATTTATTAATAAGAATTTTATATAAAACAGTTTATATAAATTTGTAAGGCATGTGCAAAGAAGTTATACAAATAATGGAAAATATATCAAAATAATCACAAATGATAAACATGGTCATATTCCAATATAAATGATAGTTACAATTTATGATATCCCCACACACTCGTATAATGATAATGGAAGTGTTTACACACGTCCCTCCAACACTGGCCAAAGAGGACTAACAGAAATCCCACTAGGGATAAGATCTTCCAACAATTATATGTTAGAGTTGTAAAGCATTAATTTCATTCTAGGGAAATTCCAACCAATCATGTTTATACCAAATAACTCACTAACTACCTAGGCTTTCATGTTCTCAAACAATAATCAATAATTGGAAAATTATTTCAAAACTATTAAAAATACAATTACCTTGTTTTCCTTTTCAATATGTTAATTTCTATTTAAAAACCAATACATGGGTTTTTAATCATTTCGCTTATTTTTCTAGGATAAGACCAATGGGTTCTTATCCAAACAATTTGAGCCATTTTTTAAAAATAAATTTCTCAATTAAATTTCCACAAATCAAATTCCACAATTTCCATCAAATCTAAATCACACCCCAACTCACTAGAATTTGGGGAGTTTTCCCAATTTCATGCCAAATCAATTTAAAATCCCAATTCACGCCAAATTGGATTTTAACAATTTAATTGAAAGTAATTAAAACAATCAAGAAATTATATATTAAATTAATTGTCTAATCTTATACAAAACCACCTATCATAGATCATGGGATCATGAACCACAACACCCTTAATGGTAAAATCCAATGAATAACATCAATAATGGATATTCAAGTATAAAAAAATGGATATTATATTCTATAAAAACTCTAAGATCTAATAAACCCTAAGTAGAAGAGAGAAATATATTGGGAGAGAATGAACAGGGGAAGAACTCTTATTGAGGAGATATCGAATGAAATTCTCTTAGCTTCGATCTACTTTAGAAAGGGTTTAGAGAAGCCCAAATAACCTATAAGAATCCTACAAGGAAGAAGAAATTGAGTTAGGGTTGAATGGGATTTTCAGGCACTTAAATTGAGGGTTTCGGTATTTTAAAACAAATTTTCCAAATAAAAAATACCATCTGCACAGTTAGCTGGGCAAGGCTGCATGGTTTGACAAATAGTTCACCCTAACTATGTTCCCCTCTAAAGTGGTGCACTTTTTATACTAGGTTGGTCCACAATTTGTCAAACTATGCACCAACTGTGCATAAACTGTGAAAACCCTCACTATTTGGGTTTTCACACTTCGCACTAGCAGGGCACATGGTTTGGGAAAACTATTATCCAAACATACACAACCCAAGAACCTTCCAAAATTTTTAAAATTTCACCCAAATCACCCCTAAAGGAAACCCTAAAAAAGAATGATTAAAAATAGGGTTGATAATTACTTGAAAATAGTAGCAATTTTTTATAACCTCCCCACTATAGAAACATTTTATCCCTAGAAATCCTATTAAGAATATTTCATGTCGAAAAGATGAGGTCACTGATCTCTCATTGATGCCTCTCTATCCCAAGTCTCATGAGTATCAGAACCATGCTTCCACAACACTCAAACTAAATTTATCATCCTCCCATGAATTACCTTGGTCTTATAATCAACTATCCTGACTAGATTCTCACTCATGGATAAATCAAGCTGAATGTCAAAATCACTCTAGATCAGAACATTACATGGATCATAATGATATTTTTTCAGTTGCGATACATGAAACATGTTATGTATCAACATAAACTATGTTGGTAGTACTAAATGGAAATACACATTCCCCACATACTCAAAAACCTTAAAAAGTCCCAAAAAATTAGGATAAAGTTTCCCTTTCTTCCCAAATAATAAATGACCTAAACGAGGTAAAACTTTCAAGAACACCTGATCACCAACTGAGAATTACAATGGTCTGTGATGATGATCATCATAAGATTTATAAAATCATTGTGTTGTCAACATTCTCTGATGAATCAACTGAATCATTATTGTTGTATTTGGAACCAAGAACATTCCAACCAAGTAACTTTTACCAATCTCTGACCAATATAATAGATATTTGAAACATCGATTTTATAAGTCCTCAAAAGGATCCATTCTGATCATGGATAGTTAACTATTGTTATAAAAAAACTCAACTAGTACCAAATGGTCATCTCAATCCCCACCAAATTCAAGAATGTAGGCATGAATAATATCCTCAAGAATCTATATAACTCTCTATGTCTGACAATATTATCGCTGATGGTATACCGTACTCAAACGAACCTAAGATCCCAATTCATCATGAAGTCCTCTTCAAAATTGATAAGTAAAAAATGAGATCTCTATCAGAGACTATAGAATATGGAATTAATTTAAAATTAACAATATCTCTCATGTAGATATTTTCCAACTCTTCAATATTATTTTTATCACAAATGGGTAATAAGTGGGATGGTTTATTCAAACGATAAATTACAACCCATATCACATTCTTCTTTTTATGGGTACATGAAAACATAACCAAAAATTTCGTAGATATATCATCCCATGTCCAAGTTGTCATTGGAAGTGGTTAAAGTAAACCTAAAGGTCACTGGTCCCCAGACTTGGCATGTTGGCACGTATAATAATGAGAGACAAAATTAGTAATGCCACATATAATACTTTCCCACAAGAATCATTTTCACATATAATAGAACATATTTGTGGTTCCTAGGTTCACTTACCACTAGGAATTATGGAAATTTCAAATAATAGATTTTCTAATAGGAAAAGGTTCAATGTACCAATTTTGGAAACATAGAATAGCGTCTGTGGAGAATGAACACTCAACCACGATCTCCACACCATAAAGAGAGTCTTTAATGATGTGGAACTCATCCTCAAGCTATTGTTCATAAAGAATCATCTCAATAAGAGAAGAGGTCAACTAAACACTAGATAAAATAACCTCGACCCCTATTTCCCAAACTCCAATATGAAACTGTGAAAAAAGATTCATCAAGTTCCACTCTTCTAATGATTATTTCATGTCCTGAGATGGAATTTTCTTGCTCATTAAATCCATAAATACTGGAGGATCATTGGTTAGAACAAATGGAATGATAAGGTACTCATAATGGTCATACCTACTTTAGAAGGTAGTTTTCATAATGTCATATTCTTTTATTCTCAACTGATGATAACCATATCAAAGATAAATCTTTGATAACCACTTCTCCTCTTTCAACTAGTCAAATAGATCATAAATATTTGGCAATGGATACTTTTTCTTTACCATGAATAGATTTAGTTTTCTATAATCGACACAAAGGTGGAGTGACCAAACATCTTTATTAGTAATGAGAACTGGCACCGCCTAAGGTGACACACTCATGTTTATGAATCCTTTCTATAAAAGATCATCTAAATGATTTTTCAAATCTTTCACTTCAGTAGGTTCCATGAAGTGAGAAGGAATAGACACTGGTTAAGTACCAGGCACTAAATAAATATAAAAATCTAGATCTATTATGAGTGGTAAACTAGAAAAGTTAGAATAAAAAACATTGGGAAACTTGACAAAAACTGGAGGAAGATCACCACTCAAAGATTCTCTCTCTAGATAAAAAAACACAGATATCACTTTTCCCAACTCTATATTAGAATTTCTGACTCTATTCAACCTTGATTCACATTCTCCCTGAAAGATACAACACACTCCATTGGGTGAAGTAAAGGAGACCCTCCAAAGATAACAATCAATGTGGGATTTATTAGCAATGATCCAATCCATCCTGAATATGATTTCAAGTGGTTTCATATCGAGAACCAAAAAAGTCCCAAAGAAGATCAATCTCTGTTAAAGATAAGACACAAGAAGGAAAATGGTGACCCTTCTCTATTTTTGTTTTGAGGGGTGTAGTAACATTCATCACATATGATAAATGATCTAGAGGAAGAATTATCATATTCACAGTATGAATTGAAATAAATGAATGAGATGCACCAGTATCAAATAAATTAGTCACTAAAGATGGATCTATAGTGACGGTACCTCTCACAGTAACTGGACCCATATCTTCTTCCTATGAAGACTCTTCCAATGTGTGTATAATATTTGTTCTATATGCCTATAGATAGAACCCCTTAATCCTTGTAGAATCAGATTGTACCATAGTAATTTTTGGCACAGATGATCCCATTCCAAGATGGGGAGAATAATAGACATAAAAAAACTTTTTCAAATTAATTGAGATTCCACAGGAACTACATACCTTGGGTGCCTCATTGAAAACCCATTTTGAGTGCTCAGAATTTCCACACTTATATAAAATCAAAGGGACTCTACCATAAACTACAGGAGTTCTAGAAGAACCATGCTATTAAGAAACACCATGAGAGTCATCACACTTTCTCTTTCCTTTAAAGGAACTCACAAGACTTCCAGTGGGATAAAAAGGAACTCACCCTCAACCCTAAATTTCCAGCCAAGTCAATATCATCCATCAATGCTCTATCCAACATATTAGCATAAAAAGGGAACTTCAATAAGAAAACTTGAGAACAGATATCCTATCAAAGTCCAATATTGAGCCATAAAGTATTCATATTGTTATTCAATATAATTTCATGTGAGAAATTCACAGGCTCAACAAATCGATTTTCATATTCTATCACAGTCATGTCAGCCTGCTTGAGTTTGAAAAACTCTATAGCCCTCACCAACACCATCAAATATAGATATAACTAGTCAGTGAAAATATTTTTAAATTCATTCCACTCTAATACCTAATGATTCTTTTTTATCATTATGGTGTCTCGTAATCTTTTTCTAGGTCCCTCTAGTTTGAAGGTGGTACATTTCACCTTGATAGAATTAGGTGTTTAGAGGAACTCAAATAAAATCTCAACCCTACTCAACCAATGCTCAGAATCTTGAGGATTTTTTGATCTGTGGAACACCAATGGATTTTGGTGAAGTAATTATTGATCATGAATACTAAATTAAACCCTCTAAGGTTCTATAACTGAATATTGAACATGAATGGGTGCAAGTTCATATCTCAGATCTTGGATAACACGTGCAACAACTTCAACTAGATTCAGGTTCCAAGGGGGGGTTTACTCACTATAGTTTATCATAATCTTCCTCCTAGATCGGATTCACATGTCTTCTTAGAGTCATGATGCTGCAATACATCAGAAAACAACATTGAAGATGTTATAATGTTACATATATCAACACTAAAACAAGATAAATAGGGAAATTAATCATGTCAAATAGATAAACAAGATTTGGATTTCAATCTTTCTAAATCAAAATTAGGGAAAATAATAGAACTAATACTTAATATGTATTTCCAAACCACCTCTAGTAACTTTAGGCTCATTACGATGAGATCTAGCTGACCTCTCACTCATAACTACCTCATAAGTCCTGAAAAGATCACAAAAAACATACAGACATCAAGGAAAGATGCTTAACTTGCACCTTTGATACCACTTTTTCATGAACCATCCAAGATACCTTGGTATTCCAATAATTGAGCCAGTCCATACATGTCTTTAACTGCATTCCTGATCCCCATAGGTTGGTGAATAGCACCTGGAATCATACAAGATAAAGGTGGGAATGATTTTTCCACACAAATAGTGAAAGAAATAGATACAAGTCAGTATGATCAGAAGAAAACTCCATAGGTAAAATAGTACCAGAATTCAATAGGTATATAAACCTAAAGTACAGCCACAAATTACCAGAAACTAAAAGATAAATAACCTAGGTCCCAATAGACACAACACTCCAAGATCAAAGGATTCAACAACAATAGCCACCTCCAATTGGTGTTTTCCCCTTGCTCGAACCTAGCAGAAGTAAATCTACAAACACCTAAAGGCACATGTAGGGTGTGATATAAAATCCTAGTAGGGTATCATTAAGTGTTCCATAATAAGATTCTAATAATAATAAACCACTAAATTATTTCAATTTTAAATAAAACAAGTAAGGAAATACAGTTGCATATTTAAAACAAAACATTCTATTCATTTCAAATTGATGGAAACATTTCAAAAAATGGATTAATAAACATTTTATATAAAATGGTTTATATAAATTCACAAGTAATGTTAAAATAAGTTTTAAAAACTATGTAATATATATCAAAATAATCAAAAATGGGAAATATAATAATCTACCAAGAGGTATGAAGTATTCTTGATGATTCTCATTAGTGTGAGGAACACAGAACAAAGAAATATGTATATCATCGGCATGAGAATCATCAGTGTGACAATATCAGAAGGCTAGAATATTGATCTTGTTGAAGTAAATAATTCATTATCGACAACGATCCATCATAATAGATTCTGACACTAATTCATTTTATATTATTGGTGTAATTTGTGTATTGTATGTACAGTTCTATCATAGGAAGAATATTTAAGAAATTTTGAATTATTGTAAATGATAATCCATAGGAAGGATTCAAAGACTAATCAATCGAATTATGATCAATAATGTAGTCAATAATTTTTACCAGGTTGAATCATATTATAATTTTGTTTAAAAAAGTGTTTTTTTTCAAGTGCGTCAATATTCATCAAAAAATACTTGAATTTGATCCATTATAGTGAAGTAGAGATCAGTCCATCCGGTGTATATTGACATTGACAAAGTCATCTGATGATTAACTTCATCGAATGCGAGATCATTGGTTTTAAGAATTGAAGAAAATTATAAATACTTTGAAGATATTTCATATATGTGCTTGCTACTAAAGTATTGTCGAAAGAGGATTTGAATGCTACAGAATTTTATCAATTTTTTAACAAGTATTTTTCAGTTGGTATGGCGAATATATATGATATTAATTTCAGTGTTTACAAGAGGTCATCATAATGAGTAGTCTTTAGTTTTACATATTTTTTCATCATAATGAAGAATCGAACTGAATAAATGTTTGTAAACTTGAAGAAGTATAGAGTTTTGAGAAGATTATAGAATATTTGAGAAGCTCTGAAAAGTATTAATAATAGTTTAAGAAGTTAATGATGAAGACTTAAATAAATGAGAAATCCAAGAAATGTGAATTTAATTGAGCAGGAAAAAGAATTTTTTTTCCTTCCTTTGTTATTCTAGAGAGCCTATAAAATGAGATCATAGTACATTCGTACTTTTTTTTGTTGAGATATTCACATGCATAGGAGCTTTGACAATTTAAATACAGGTATTGAGTTTCTAATCAAATTTTATTTTTTAGGTTGAAGCTATTGAATATTATCATAGTGGTGTTCAATCCGATCATAAGAGCAAGTTTCATCGGATGATGTTTCATCATAGCAAGTCCATCGGAGTGAGATCATTGGAGAAAGTTACATAGGATATAGCACCATCATATGGATAAAAGGTGAGATTCCAATTGAGTTTCTAATTAATTGAATAAGTAAGAGTATAAGGAGAATAAAATCAAGTCCAATTGGATAATGATCATCAGACAGAGGTTACCGGATTGAGGTAGATTAGACGGACTTTTACAAATGAGGTTTTCCAGATATAGTTTCTGGAGAATGTTTCAAGACTAACATGTCCCTTTTATAATTTTTTAAGTTATTGAAGATTTTATGTGGGTAAATTTTGATTTATTTTACTTGTGGAGGAAGTGAATAAATTTATAAAGTGGATCAGAAAAGAAGAAAGAGAGTGAATCTTGTAACTATGGATACTTACCAATTACTAAAAAGGCTCATGTTATTTATAAGTTGTATATCCAGATGTGGGAAAGGGGATATGAAAATTATAGTTGGGGGTATAACCAACTATAGAAAAAAAGTTTCTACTAGTATTGTAGAATTGTTCACCGCTTATTTCTTTTCATTCCAAAAAAGAAGATAGTGAAAGAATCCATGTTGGTGGGACTATCCAACATGGAAAGGAGTATATATTTGTATTGAACCTTTTAAATATCATGTTTTTATTATATTTATATTTTTATCATATGAAATTTAAGGTTGAGAAGTTATATTTGATTGGATTGTATCTTTTAAAAGTTTATAGGTAAAGAAAGTTTATTAAAGAAATGAAGAAACTTTATTATTTAAGAAAAAGTAACTGTTTATTCACCCCCCACACCCCCCCCCCCCCTCTTAGTGGTATCAATCATATTTGGGAACAATAATTGGTATCATATTCGGTTCCCACTAAAAGATCAATCTCTGAGAATAGATAATTTAAATTAGCAAAGAATGGGGGTGTTCCTTTTTTTAATAGCACAAAATATGATAGTTGTAAGAATAGGATGATACCCTACCTTCTTTCACTTGTACTTGAACTTAGAGATGCAAAAATAGTGGTATTTTCTCCCATGAATGAAGATTCTATGATATCTACTGATAAGAAAATCATTAAAGCTGATAAAAAAGATCAGAATGCTTTATTTATGGCTCTTACCAAAAATGTTTCTACAAAGATTATGGGGATTCCAATAACTAATAAAATGTGGGATAATTTGAGAATTAACTATTAAGGGAATAAGAAAGTTAAGAAATCCAAGTTACAAATTCAGAGAATTAGATTTGAGGATTTTAAAATGGATGATGATGAAATTATTTATAGTTACTTTACAAGGATAAATGAGATTGTGAGTAACATCAGAAGTTTTTGTGAGAAGTTGGAAGATTCTAAAATTGTTAAGAAACTTATGAGAAACTTTCTAGATATATTTGATGCCAAGGTTTTATCTTTATAAGATCATAAAGATTTATCTTTGGATGAACTTTAGAATATTTTGGTGTCATATGAGATGAGAAAATCCCCTTATTTTAAGAAAAAGTCTGATAGAGAAATGGATTTTAAAACTTTATTAAAAGTAAAAAATAGAGATAAAAAAGTTGAAAAATAATCAAGTGATTTGGAATTAGAGAAAGAATCTAAATATTTCAATATGATTGTTTCCCTCTCTTATAAATACAGCAAGGGGAAATAGAAAAATAAAACTACCAAATATTGGAATTGTGAATGGAAATTACATTTTGCAAAGAATTTTCCAAGGAATAATGTTGAAGAGTATGAGTCTGAAGAAGACAATGATAAAACACAGAAAAAAATTGGAAGAAATATAAGGAAATATTTCCTTATAAGAAGAATAAGAAAAGTTATTTGATCAGAAGATAGAAGAATGATTTCTCATCTGATGATGAATCAGATCATTAACTCAAATTCATTTCTCAAGTTAGAAATAGAATAAATTATTAATATATTTATTATAATGTTGAATATATTACAGAAATGGATTTTATTATTAAAACAAATTTATAAAAATAAATTGAACAGAATACTCAACTCAAGAAATAAAGAAGAAATTTGCAAAAAAATGTTAAGGGTATATATTTTGAGAATGATGATCATATGAAGAAAGAGGAGAAAAATATCAATTTTATTATATATAAAAATGTGAATGTTGGTGATATTTAAATGAAATAAAAATCTATGAAGAAATATTAGATGGAAATGAGAACCTCGATAAGAAAGAATCAACACTTATTAAAGAAAATAAGCAGAACAAGTTCAAGATAGCTAAATCCAAAAAGATGATTGATGTTATGAAAGTTAGTCTATTTGAGAAATAATAGGAGTTGTTAGAAACAAAATCAATGATTCTTACAACACAAAGTGAGATAATAAATATGAGAGAAAACTTTACCAATTTAGTTGACATTAAAGGTGAAACTTCTATAGGGGGTGGAAATAAACGTTTACAAAAGTAGGTTTGTGAGAAAAAATATTTCACCATGAAAGAAAATAATTATTTAGTAAAGAATATCCCTGATCAAAGTGGTCCATGATTTTTAAATAAATAACAACAACAAAGTTTTTAACAAGTTCACTATCAATAAATAAAATCAAGATTCAAAGGTCACTATTGGTGTTGTGGAATTTTAGGACACTGAGCTTACTCATGTTGGTATAACATGTATCTACTAGGAAATTTGTATGAGTCAAGTGGGATTTAGTATAATAAAATAAGGTCAAATTTTTATAAAAAAATTGTGGAATCGAAAAAGAAAACTCAAAAGTTGAATAATGTTGAAGCCTCAACAAAGAAAAAGATAATATAATAAAGGTTTAGTATGTAAAGAAAGTAGAGAAAAACAAATATGATGAGTCCAAAAAGAAAGAGTGCTTATTTATTTAGCCAAAAAAATTTGACATGGATGTACATTTATAAGAATCACAAAAATAAGCTAAATAAAAGGTAAATAAAAAGGTTTTGGAAGATGTGATCAATGTTGATACAAAGATATCAACATATTGTGGTTTGAAAATTTAAAAAAGATTCAAGATATATAATCAATAAGGGAATGTTACTAAAACATATTTGATTATACTTCTAGAACAAGAGGATGGCATGAAAGAGTTGTTAAAAAATCACTATAACCAAAAGGTTACTAAAAAATAAAATAATTTTACATCCTTATCAAAAGAATCGAAAGATGAAAACAAACATGTTATAAAATCTGAGAAGGATAAATATAAGGAAGAAAATATATCCAATACAAAATATAAGAAAAATAAGAAAAATTCAAGACTGGGAGAGGAATATTAGTCTAAAATATGTGTCTAAGAAACTACTAAGGATACTCCTTATTCCCAAAACAATTTTTTATTTGTACTAACTTGTAGGTAATTAGAAGATTTGAAATAAGGAAGTTGATGTTGAGTCTCTTACTATTCTTGAAAAATAAAATAATGAGGTTACACAAAATGAATTTTTGAAAATTTGTGTTTATATACCTAAAATTTATGATTTGTTTTTTGAGATGGGTGTAGGTTATTCTTATCGAAACAAATTTTCACAAAAATTTCCCCAGAAATGAGAATATTGAAAGAAGTGTGTTGATGTATTACATGAAAGTTGTGTTCTGAAAAACATTGAAAAACTTGATTATACTCTCTTGTTTTCTACACTAGGTTTACCCACGTAGAATTATATTTGTTTAGTTAAAGGATATTTATTAAGAAACTCATTTGATAATTATTTTATCCTGAAGAAGAATTTAAAGATCTTGATAGGAATATTTATAACCATTATAAATGAAACAGTTCTTCAATAAAAGAGGAAACATGTAATGATGGAACCTTTGAATTTGATTTTAAATAAGGGGAGAGAAAAGGAATAGGGTAGATATAAGGAATATGGGATCAAGAAAAGAGTGTATAAGACATGCATGTTGGGGAGAAGAAAAAGTGAGAAAAGAAAACTACAATTGGTATTGTTTTGAATGGGTATTGGAAACAAACACAAAGAAATATATTGTTAGCCCCAAGTTGAATTTTGGGTGTATTTTTAGTCAATAGATGATACATGGTTGAAGTTGAGAAAATGTGGAGTTTTAGTTTCCAGACACATCCCATCAGACTGGCAAGAAAGATGCACCAAACACAAAAAATCGGTTGCACAACACAAAAGGAAACAAAAAACTTAAAAACCATGCCATCGGTATGAGGAATTGGACTAATCCCATCAGCATGATTCAATAGATCCAATAAATCATAATGAGGCTTGGTTAAAAATATAAAAGGTTCTAGAATACATGGGAAGTCATAGAACTTTCCAATGTAAATCTGACGATGCTTTACTGATCATGGAGTTCTCATAAATTATGAATAAGTTGTGATATAATCTAGAGTTTTTGGAAGAGAATATTATACGATGTCAAGTATTATGGTTGTTGCTCATTAGTGTGAGGAACACCAGACATAGAAGGATGTATATCATCGATATGAGAATCATCAATGTGACAATATCAAAATTCTATAAGATTGATCGTGTTGAAGTAAATAAGTCACTTATGACATAGATCCATCATAATGGATTCTAAAACAGATTCATTTTATATTGTTGGTGTACTTTATGTGTAGGATGAAAAGTTTCATTAGAGACAGAATTTTTAAGAAATTTTGAATTATTATAAATGATAATCCATATAAAGGATTCATAGATTGGTCAACCAGATGATGATCAACAATGTATTCAAAAAAATTCATCAAGTTAAATCATATTAAAATTGATTCAAGAACAAAAGTGTTATTTGTTTTCTAAGTGGGTCAAGAGTCATTGAAAAAATACTTGACATTAATCTATCATAGTAAAGTAGATACAGATCCATATGATGTATGTTGACACTGACAAATTCATCAGATACTAAAATCCATTGGACACAGGATCATCGATCTAAGGAATTGAAGAAAATGAATAATACTTAGAAAATATTTCAGATATTTTCTTACTGCCAAAGTATTTTTGAATAAGTATTTTAATGGTATAGAAATTTCTCAATATTTTAAAAAAAATCATTCGGTACAAATCATCCATGTGAGAATACTTTCAATGTTTACAAGCGGTTATCATAATGAGAAGTCTTCAATTTTTCATATGTTTTCATCTTAATGAATAATTATACTAAATAATTGGACTGAATAAATGTTTGTAAACTTGAAGAAGTATGATATTTTTATAAGATTCAAGAATATTCAAGAAGCTCCCAGAATTATTAATAAGAGTTGAAGAATTCAAAGATGGAGACTTAAATTAATGATAAATCTAGGAATTGTGAATTTTTTTGAGTGGGAAAAGGAATTAATTTTCCCACATTTACCACTCTGGGGTGCCTATAAAAGGAGAGAATAGTACATTCATACTTTTTGTGTGTTTAACTATTAATGTGTGCCAGGGCTCTAACAATTGTGGGATAGGTATTGAGTTTCCAACCTAAGTTTTTTTTCAGGTTGAAGATGAGGAATATTACCGAAGTGGGGTTCAATCCGATCATCATAGAAAGTTCCATAGGATGATGTTTCATCAGATCAAGTCTATGAGAGTAAACCCATCATAGTGACATCCAATAGATCAAGTTCCATCAGATGTAGCTCCATCAGACGAAGAAATGGTGAGTTTCCAATATAGTTTCTACTCAGATGAAGAAGTAATTCCGAAAGGAGAATCATACCAAGGCTAATTGGGTGGGGATCATCGGATAGAGGTTATTGTAATGAGGCATATCATACTAACTTTTTCTTATGAGTTTTTTCTGATATAGTTTCTATATAATGTTTCAAGACTAACATGTTACTTAGATAATTGTTGAAATTCTTGAATATTGTATGCAAGTAAAGTTTTATTTATCTTACTTATGGAGTAACTGATTAACTTTCGGAAGTGGATCAAAAAATAATAAGGAATTTGAAGATTTTGACTAAGAATACTTACCAGTTATCAAAAATTATTGTGTGTTTTTTGGGGTTTATAACAAGCTATGGGAAATGGGATATGAAAATGATAGTTGGGGTATTACCAACTATAGTGGGAATGTTGTTAATAATATTGTAGAATTGTTCACTGCTTGTTCCTTTGTATTCTGGAAAGAAGATAGTGTAATAATCCATGTTGGTGGGACTATCCAACATGGAAAGAAGTGGGAATTTGTACGGAACCTTGTAAATATCGTGTGTTTCTTTCTCTTTATATTTGTTGCATGTGAAAGGTATGGTTGAGAAGTTATATTTGATTGGATTGTAACTTAAACAATTTTCATAGGTTAATAAAGTTTATTAAATAAGTGAAGAAACTTTATTATAAAAATGAACCATTAATTCACCCCCCCCCCTACCCTAGTGGTATTAATCCTATTTGGGAACAACAAAATCAAATTCCACAATTTCCATCAAATCTAAATCACATCCTAAATAACTGGAATTTTGGGGTTTTTCTCAATTTCATGCCAAATCAATTTAAAAAACCAATTAAAACTAAATTATATTTTCACAATTTAATTAAAAGCAATTAAAACTATCAAGAAATTCTAGGTTAAATTAATTGGATAATCTAATATAGAACCACCTACCGTAGAACATGGAATCATGAATCACAATGCCCACAAAAGAAAACTACAAAGAACAATGGAAATGGATATCCAAGAATCAAAACTAAATTCAATATTTATAAAAATTGAGATTAGATCTTAAAATAACATGAAGATATAACAAAACCTAAGGAGGAGATAGGAAGAGATCATGAGAGAAGGAATGGGGGAATAATTCTTACCAGGGATAGATCGAACAAATTTTTCCTAGAATAGATCCACTTAGGAAAGATTTTAGAGGATCCAAAATAACCTATAGGTAGCCTCAAAGGAATAAGAAATCAATTTAGGGCTTAATGGGATTTTTGGGCACTTAAATCGGGGTTTTTCGTTTTTTATAACAAATTTTTGCAATTAAAAATTATCGTTCGCACAGTTAGCTGGGCAGGGCCACATGGTTTGACAAAAAATGTGCCCTAACTATGAACCCCTCTAAAAGGGTGTATAGTTTATAATAGTTGATTGTATGTTTTATGAAACTATGTTCCAACCATTCAAACCCTCACTACCTAGGGTTGTGTGATTTGCACTAGTAGGGTGCACAGTTTGGGCATACTGTGCGCCAACCGTGCATAGACTAAGAGCCTTCCAAAATTTCCAAAATTTAACCTGAAGCATCCATAAACAAGACCCAACCAAATAATGATTAAAAATAGGGTCAATGAGTACCTGAAAATAGTAATAGGATGTTAAATTCTAGTCCTTATAATATTATTTTTTACCCTTAATTACTCGATTTACCCTTTACCATGGTAGAAAATATTACTATGATTACTATTTATAATGAATAAAAATAGAAATAAAATATTTACCAAATTTCAACCCACTAATTATAAACATTGAATCTATTGGTAAAAATTAAATTCACAGAATTTATAGAATTTAATTTAAAATTAAACACGTAAAACGTGTTGAAAAACAATTTTTTAGAAGAAACAAATCTCTTTTAAGTATAAAATGTTTTTATATTGAATACAAGTATAAAATTTATTTCAAAAACCATAATTTGATTATTTTATATCAAAATTAACTAATTATATTTTAAAAATAATTCAAAATATAATATGAATTTTTAAATACTTTAAATGAAACACAACTTTCAAAAAAATCAATTTTTTTCAATATTCATTAAAAATACAAAATTTTCAGAAAATTCTCAAAACATCACCCTAATATAATATTGAAATGATGATTTTGAAAATTAAGTTAATTTTATCAAAAAAAAATCTAAAATTTATAGAAAATAATTATAATATTTTCTCACAAAAATCAATAAAAACCATTTTTGAAGAAAGCATATATTTTAAGAACAAAATGAATTTACTAAAAAAATAGAGTGATTATTTTCTTTGAATTAATAATTAAATTTATATTTCTTAATTAATTTATATATATATATATATCATAATTAATTTAATCATGTTCATACCCACCAATTTAATTTCTAGTTTATAACAGTTATATTTAAATAATAATATTTCATGGTTCTTTTAGGCTCCATGTTACGTGTCATACACATTATCAAATATAAAGTCCATATTTTAAAATATTAGGATATTATAAAACATATCATTCAAATACGTACTTTTATAATGAAAAACTTTGCCTTAAACAATTTCTAAAAAACATTCTCACACAAAAATTTGATAACAAATACAATACCTTCAATAATTCCATGGGTTCTTCATTGCATATTTATATTCTTTTTATAAAAATGAACTATTATGACTTATTGATGTAATAAATATAGTAAGACCATTATTATGTATTGCATATATAATAAAATAAAATATTTTATAAGAATAAAAAATTTATATATCGAATTAAATACATGGTTTGATAATTAAAATATACCATAAAGTTAGTTCAAGGACACCGACTCCAACACTTCTCTAAAATAAAATGAACTAAAGTGAGTAAATTTCTGGTTGTATAAGAAATCTATAACAGATATGGTACCTTTAAATGAATATTAAAATACATTATATGAAACTTTTTTTACCATGATTTTATAATAAAACCAATTATAAATGCACTCGTTTATTCCAAAAAATATTGTATAGGGATTGTATTCAATAATTATACTAAGAAAATGCTCCCTAACTAACACAAATCACTCCATTAATGTTTAAGTTGAAAAAAAAAGTATATGGGATGTAAAACCACTTCATATAAAGCATAAATTATACCTTTATGAAAAAAACATAATAAATGTTAGAACTATGTTTTATAATATGATTCATTAATGTATGATATACTCCACCATAACCATAATCTATGACTTGAGAAAACATCGGTATTCAAAACTCTTTCCTTCAATGATTAAATGATGTATAATATAACCTATTAAATCATAACATAAGATACCCACTATATGCAACACCACTTCCTAAAGAAACAACACCATAAAGGGTGACTTTCCTCTATAAAATTTTATGATCTGTAAGCATAGTATGAGGCTTCTCATTGACTTCCCATAAAGTGTGGTATATAATTAAAACAAACACAAATAATGATTACTCTATTAAACTAACACCAACTATGTTTCACATAGATAATATTAGGTTGTTCTTATCTTCCTTAGCAAAGAATCCTTAACAAGATATAGCATGACTCCACCTAAACACTACACTTCACTAAGGCTTACGACAATACCTATTATGATTTTCATTCTATGGATCACTTTATCATACAATACAATCTATAGTTGGTTTAACTTATTACCCATATTAAAAACATGTGCAATTAACTCATTGAGAATGTTTAATGATATGCAGTTCATGAAAACATTAATAATAACTTGATTATAGTGTGAAAAAAAATCTCCCACAAGGCATAAAATATGATACCAACCACTCATAACATAATATCCTTCACTACATATCTCTTTTAAAAACATTAATTTTTTCTTTTTTTAATTTTAAACATGGTTATTCATAACCAAAAGATGGGGAACCCTAAGCATTGTTGGGGAAAACCTAGAAAATTGATCACCAGAAGTTAAACCACTAGAAGATTCAAGAATGGAACAAAATCTGAAACTTCCCAAACTTCAAGTTACCCCTTGCACCAATATACCAAAACGTAGGAAGAAAAATTACAACCTAAATCATTTCACTAGAATCTCAATCTTTCAACACCCAAACAAACACCAAACTCAAGGAAATAAATAAATCAAATGGAAATTTAAAGTAAATAATGATAATAAGTAATTATATGGTTCAGATGTTATTCATATAACCATAGAAGTGCATTTATGCTTTAATTTCTCAAAAGTTTCAAGATTATAATCACCATTGGAAAATCATCTAATTATATTACTAATCATTGACATGTGTACAAATGGTTCCACTCCAAATTTATTATAGTAGCCTAGGCTTATCAAACATGGATACTATATCTTTTTTTATAAATATTAATTAAATTACACAAACACACACCTAAGGACCATAATAGTTTAGGGACTTTGGAAACTTGAAAGACAATATTCTTAATTCATGAAATATATTCAATATATCCCATAAAGATCTTCCCCATTAGTAATCTTCCCAAACATACCCTACTTAAAACCTTGATTCATAACCAAGAAAAAGAAAACATAATAATGCTTAGTAAGGTTAAAAAAGGGATATACTTAAGCATAAAATGAATATAGTGGAATGATAACATGATCAAAACATTTTAAAACCATACCCTACATACCAAAGATCATAATCTTGAGTTGTGGAATACAAATTGTTTGTTCATAATACATAAATCGTAAGGGAATCAGATTACATGATCCATGGGAGAATAAAATTGGAATATGACATAGATGTATGGAAAACACATAATCATATAAAACCTTATATCAAGGCTTCCAAAAAATACATTCATAATATGTTATTATTGGTATAACCACCTATGTTTCTACTTTAGGATTAGGCTAACCACCTATGTACCCTATTTTTTAGGTTTTGGATAACCACCCATGTATACTATTTTTTGGGCTTAGTCTAACCACCCATGTAACCTCTGATCTTGTAGAAAATTTATCATTACCTAATGCATTGGAGGGATATATTGGTCCCACCCATAGCATAATTAAAATCATAAACATGTGTCCCATAAGATCATAAAACATTCATCATATCATAACCCATGAAATGAAATGGGCTTCATAAACATTTCATCATATCATAACCTATGGAAAAGATATAGGTTCTATAATCATTTCATCATTTCATCATAGCATAACATATGGATAAATAAGCATGTTTCATAATAATATTATCATGGTATGACCCATTGAAGATAAATAGTTTTCATAAAAATATTTTCATCATAAACTATTTATAGAAAGAACAAGAATGGAAACCTTGGTTCATATCCCTATTAAAGTATAATTTACATCAAATGATGTCATCTTAAATAGAAAATTATTTTTAAAGATAAATCACTTGGAATGTTTCTTGAGGAAGATAAATTTTTGTTTGTAAAAGTCCCTCAAGGAATCATTGAATCATTTTTGGGTTGGTTGTGTTTTTTAACAAAGCGGGCCTCGATGTTTTTTTTTTTGTTGATAAGGTGGGTTTATAAGTCCAGTGTGATGACAAAGGGGGGATCCATGGGGAGTTTTGGGTTCAAGAGATGTTGTTGAAAATCAATGATTGACAGAAGAACCTCAAAAAAGGAATGGCTGGTCTGGAGGTGGTACAAAAAGAGCAGATGAAAGGTGGCACCATTTTCTAGTGTTTGCCAAATTATTGGGCCTGAAAATCAGAAAATGGATAGATGTGTTGTTGGTAAAGGAAGGTGCACAGAATATTGGAGTGGTTTTTGAAAAACATGGAATGTGCGTGAAATTGGTTTTACATGCAATAGTGAACGCAGGTTGGAATTTTCATGAAAAAGGTGTTTGAGGATCAGAATGATGAAAAATGACAAAGGCATGAGGTGCATGAAAATCTAGAGATGTGCGTGAAAAATGGTTCATGTGAAAAAATGATTGCACACAGATTGAGAGTTGTGTGCGACATAGAGGTTTTTGCGCGTGGGTGTCGGCGACGCCTATAAATAAGAGATAACCCCTCTCATTCGGTATGGCTTAAGACTTAGAGGAGATCTGAGCTCTCGTGCGCCTAAAAAATACGCAAAGGGAGTTGTGAAAAAGATTTGGTGTTGCCCAAAAAAATATGTTGTGCATAAAATGTATGGTTACACGTAAAATAGAGGTTACACTAAATTGTTAAGGTTGTATGAAAAGTGAATTTGGGATTGCGTGCAAAATAGGATATTTTGCGCACAAGGCAAGGGAATTACATGCAAGGCACAATAAGGGTTGTGCGTAAAACTTGAGTTTTCCCAATTCAATTCTATGGTAAAAAGTTATTCATTTGTGGATAAAAGTAGAACTTCAACATAGCATCTACATATAGTTGAGGATGTAGGTATTCATTCAAATGAAGAGACCTACAAGTCTATAAACTGTAAGTGAATCTTCTTAAGAAGCAGTGATCTCACTTCAGTTGAGAGAGCAGTGAGCTTTAAAATTGTGATTGGTTGTAAACTAGGAGGGATAGTGGGTCCACTCTAAAAATTGTAAATAGTAGTTCACTTTTAGTGGATTTGGTACATCGGAACATTGACAGTGTATGCTCCTTGTACATAGCCCAGTGAGGGTGAACCAAGTAAAATTGTTGTGTCCTATGCATGATTTAAGAGTTATTTATACTCTACAATGAGAAGGATATAGAGAAGATATTTTTATCTAAAAATGAAACAAGATCAAAGGGGAAGTTGTTTTAATCTATCATACCTGGATTCACCCCCCCCCCCCAGGGTATCTAGCCTAGTGGACCTAACAATTGGTATCAGAGAAAAAGGTTGATATTAGTGTTTCTCTCTCAAATGGAGGTCACTAATCATAAAGGGATTCCGATATTCGACAGAAACAATTTTCATCTATGGAAGTGTATGAAATAATACTTCTAATATTTGGTAATGGATGTGTTTACAGAGAAATTCATGGTATAACAATCGATATTAATAGTGGTACATTGTCAAAATCTGAGCAAAGATAATTGGATGTTGACACCAAGGGAATCAATGATTTAGGGGGAGCCCTATCCAATTCTATTTATATGAAAGTGATTCAATGAAAAACATCAAATTCCATGTCGTAAAAAAAATTAACCTATATGAAGAAGATTTAAAGGTCATAGAAGAAAAGATACAAGTGTTCTAGAACAAGTATGAAGATCTTAGAATGAACCCGAACGAGTCTGTTGATGCATTCTTTGATAGGGTAAATATTGTAGTGGAAGACATACGAGGTCTTGGTGAAGTTATTGAATACATAAAGATTGTGAAGCACATCATGAGAAAACTTCCACCTCTCTTCAATCCAAAGGTTTCAATATTGGAAGATAAGAATCTAAAAGTGCTGACATTGGATAACTTGCATAGTACCCTTGTAGCATATGAAATGTGAAATGATGATAATGATGTTGTGGAAAATGGGAGATCCAAAGAGGTGGAATTCAAAGCCATGAAGAATCTCAATATTGAATATTCTCAGAAAGAAGAGACAGATGTGGTGATTTCATTCCTTTCCTTAAATCTTTAAAGAGAAAAAAGTAAAGTTTAAATGGAAACTTCCACTTGACTGCTTTAGATGTGTAAAGGTTGGTCATCTTGTGTCAAGGTGTCCTAAAAAGTTCCAAGAATATGATGATGTCGATAAAGCTGAAATTCCCAAGAATAAGTATTTAGGCTATGTTAAAGGCAAGAAATAGTTCAATAAAAATTTATTTAAGAAGAATAATCTTCTTTCACAAGAATGTGATAGTTCAAATGAGTCTGAGGTTGATGAGGTTGAAGAGATAGAGAACTGAAAAAAATTGGGGAGAAAATTCTATGGTGGAAGTTGTTGGTAGACTCAGAAAAGGGAAGAAACCGATAAACAAGAATAAGTTGAAGGAAGGGTTGATGTGAAAGCTGAGTTAGAGGCTAATATTGAAGAGATATATGTTCATAGATCCAAAACAAAGAAATCCAACAAAGTATTTTTTAATTCCAAACTCTGTCTGCAGTAGCAAGAAGAAGACAAGTCTGAGTTGATGGAATAAATTGAGAAACTCAACTCATCAACACCAGAGGACTCGGAATCAGTTAGTGAGTATAAAATCAAGGTTGAATAAAAAAGGGGGAGATTTATGGATTGAATAACACAATGAAACATCAAATCAAGCATATCGAAGAACTTGAAGAAGAAGTTTTTGGTTGGCATAAAAAGGTTAAGGATCAAGAAAAACTCTTGACTCCTACTATGACATTAGGTAAGTAGGTCACTCAGAAAACTAAGAAGCTAAAAGTGGAGTATAGTGGTTCTGCATAAAGGAAGCATCAATTATGTTCAGATTATAAGTTTAATGTGGGATTTACCAAAAAAAATCATTGAAAATTGAAGTTAGGCCGCAAGCACTCGTTCTGAGATTGAAGGTGTATTTGGGTATGAAAGAGAATTCAAAGATTCAGATAACCCAAGGGAGACCCAGTGGTGCAGATGTGACATATAGGAATGCACCCTATATCAGGTTCTATTGTTTTGGAAAGATGTGACACTCAGAAAATGTGTGTTCCATAGCTAAGAGGTACAGAAGAGCACAAGAGAAACAATGGCAGCCAAATAGATTTTGATGCTCTAGAAAATATTTTTAGGGAATTTTTTTTGCTATAAATGATTTGGACATATGGATAGATACTATACATCGCTATGTAGAGAAATGTTCCAAAGTAGAACCAAACTATTTTCAAGTAGCATGTCAATAAACTAGTAGGTGAGTTGAAAATACAGAACAAATTTTCAGCCTTGAAAGATGAAGCTGGCCCATCATAATCCGATAAAGATCAAGGTTCTCAATTTATGCCAAGTGTGAATACACAAATATGGATCAAGAAGAAAAGAGCTAAGAAGGCAGTGGTTGCTGAAATTGCCCTTAAAGAATCAGATTGTTCTAGTGTATGGATCTTTGACAGTAGTTGCACATCTCACATGACTAGAAATAAAGATATTATCACAGAAATAAAGTATGAAAAAGAAGGAGTTTTCATGTTTTGAAATGATGAAGTCTTGAATATAATTGTCTCAGTAAAGGATAGGTTTGGGTAAAAATAGATGAGACATGCTGATGTCTAAGTAGTAGAAGGTCTCAGTAGCAATTTACTTAGCGTCATCCAACTATGTGACTTAGGAAATTATATAATACTTACTAAGAATATGTGTATATTCAAAGTAAAATATGGTTCAATGGTTCTATAAGGAAAACAATAAAAAAATATCTACCTAGTAAGTGGATAAGAAGATATGTGCTTTCTATTCAGAGAGGAAGAAAACAAATTGTGGCATAAATGACTTGGTCATCTATGCCAATAATCCCTGGAAGATCTGGTAAAGTGTGATGAAACAAGATACCTCCATAAGCTATCATGTGATCATACTCATACATGCGATTCATGTAAATAATGGAATATCAATATAAATTCATATATTCAAAGGAAAAGAAATCAACAAGAGTACTTGAATTGGTGCATTTTGATGTTTGTGGACATATCTCCCCAAGATCCATTGACGGAAAGAGGTATTATATTATTTTCATTTATGACTAAAGTAGAATGGCATGGGTATTTTTCATTTCCCATAAGTCCAATGTGTTCAGTTGTCTAAAATAGTACCGGAGGGAGTGTGAAAGGATTATTTGATAGAAAATTTTTAAGTTTCGTATTGATAATGGTATAAAATTCACAAACAGTCGGGTGGAATACTATCTCGAGAAACACGAGATAAGGAATCAATTTTATTTAGTAAGAACTCCACAATATAATGGATTGGTTGAAAGGAGAAATAGTATCATCAACAACATGGCTAGGAAAATTCTTATTGAAAAAGATCTACCAGATTTTTTTTTGAAGGAAGCAGTTTTAACATCGGTCTACATTTTCAACAGAGCTCTGTTGTGTCCGAAGGAAGGAAAGATTTTGTATGAGATGTGGTATGGAAAGAAGACAACTGTTAAATGATTTCAAATATTTGGAATTAAGTGCTTTATTCTCAAGAAGGAAAAACATAGGAAATTTAAGTCTCATGGATATGAGGGGATATTCCTTGGATAATCAGGAAAAAGAAAAGAATACAAATGCTTTAACAAGATGCTAGGAAAAGTAGTTGAGATAAATGATGTCACTGTTGTGGAAAATGAAGAGAATACTAAAAAGCACAGTAAACCATTTCTTGATGAAATTGATGAAGAGGAAAGCAATGCAAGGGGAGCATAAGTGGAAAATGTTGATTCTGAATAAGATATTGATGATGAACAGGACGAAGTAAAGTCGGTATCTAAATAGAATCCAAAGATTCGGGTTAATATTGATAGGAAAAATATCATTGGTGATCAAACTGAACCTATTAAGACAAGAAGAATAAATTCATTACATCATACATCTTTCTTATCTTAGGTATAACCAAAATGTTTCGCTGATGCAACTAGAGATGAGAACTGGGTTCAGACTATGAATGAAGAGCTAGATCAAATTGAGAAGAATCAAACTTGGGAGATTGTTTCGAGGCCAACAGATAAGAATTTCATTAGGACTAAATGAGTTTTTCACAACAATATGAATGAATATGGTGTAGTGATTTGAAACAAATCATTGATAGTGTGTAAAGGATACTCCCAGATAGAGTGTATTGATGTCGATGAGACATTTTCACTGGTTGCAAGGCTGGATACAACAAGATTATTCCTAGAAATTGTAGTGTAATGGAAGTTCAAAGTGTTCTATATGGATGTCAAATCTGCATTTTTTAATAGAGTTCTGGAGGAGGAAGTTTATATTGAGCAGCCAGATGGTTTTCTCATTCATGAAGATGAGAAAAAAGTTTTTCGATTTAAGAAAGCGCTATTTGGTCTAAAACAAACACCAAGAGCATGGTACTCGATGCTTGATCGGTATTTGAAGAATATTGACTTTCAGAGTGGTGGAGTTGATTATAATATCTATTTAAAAACGCTAGTAGTCAAAGGATGATAGTGCTGGTTTATGTCGATGATATAATATTTGGTGGATCAAATGAAGCTCAGTGTAGACAGTTTTCCAAATTCATGAAAAGTGAGATTGAAATGTCAATGATTAGAGAGATGATGTTTTTCCTTGGTTTATAGGTGACATAAGTAATAAATGACACTTTCATTTATCAATAAAAATATGACAAGGATGTTCTGAGAAGATTTTTAATGGAAAAGTTCAAAGATATGAAGACTCTGGTTGCAACCCGGATGAAATTATCAAAAGATGATGATGGAAAGCCAATTAATTTAATAGAATATAGGTAGGTTATTGGAATTTTACTATACTTGACAGTGAAAAGACCTCATATTATTTTCACCACATGTCATGCAGCGTGGTATTAAAGCAATCCCAAGGAAATCCACATGCTTGTAGTGAAAATAATACTTCGGTATATTAAGGGAATTGTGGATTTCAGTTTGATGTATAATGATAAATCTCATCTAGAGATTTTGGGATATATAGATGTAGATTGGGCCGGATTAGTAGATGATATGAAATCTATGTCAGTAGGTGCTTTCTATCTTGTTAGTTTGTGTATTTCTTGGCTAATAAAGAAGAAATATTTCATTTCATTGAGCACTACATAAGCTGAGTATATTTCCACCACTCAAGCATGCACATAGTTATTATGGATGAAGCAACAGCTTGATGATATGGTCATTGAAGTGAAGTCTCCAATTGAAATCTAGTGCAATAACTCAAGTGCTATAAATATCATAAAAAATCCCACCCATCACTCAAGGAAAAAGAATAATGAGATAAAGTATCATTTTATCAAGGAGAAGGTTGAACATAGAATCATGAAGTTGGAGTATGTGCCTACAGAACTACAGGTTGCAGACATTTTAAAAAAGGGCATACCCAAGGAAGTTTTTGAGAGGCATCGACTAGATCTAAGAGTTTAGTCGACTCCCTGTACCTAAAAAAAATTATGTGGTACCCCCCTCTCCATGAGGTATGATGTGTTTTTCCCTAATGTACTAATGTGGGTTTTTTACCCTTTTACAGACTACAAAAAAGTGACCTTTAG
The DNA here is from genome assembly GCA_963277665.1 of Viscum album. Taxonomy (NCBI): domain Eukaryota; kingdom Viridiplantae; phylum Streptophyta; class Magnoliopsida; order Santalales; family Viscaceae; genus Viscum; species Viscum album. Next base: position 951,242,767 of record OY728142.1, read on the forward strand.
GTTCATTAAAAAAGGGGGAGAAAATGTGATTGTTTAAGGGGGAGAAAGTGTGTCTTACGGGAGAAAGGGTATTAATTCAAGACATGGGGAGAAGATGATATTTAGAGCAGAAATATATGGGGAGCAATGAGATAGGGGGAGTATTGAATCTAACAATGTTAGAAGTGATCGATCGAAGATTAGATATCACAACGGCTGAGTTTCATGATAAAATCGGAAGAGTGGTGTTGGAATGGTATCAAAAATTAGTGTCGGGAATAAAGTGACTCATTGATAAACTTTTCATTATACTCTTGTTTCTCATACCAAGCATTACTCATGTGGTCTTAGAGTATGTGTTGAGTAAATCATTGATCACTATCTATTTCGCAAGAGGTGAATGGTAGCAGAATGTGGTTGGAGCTATAAAGAAGTATCAAGTTTTGAAATATTTTTCAACAAACCCAAAGGGGAATATTGTTAGGAAAAAATCCCTTAAGGCATCATTGAAGCATTTTTGGGTTGGTTGTGTTGGTTGACAAAGCAGGCATCGATGTTTTGTTTTTTGACAAGGTGGGTTTGTAAGTCCAGTGTGATGACAAAGGGGGCATCCATTGTGAGTTTTCAGGTTCAAGAGTTGTTGTTGACAATCTATGATTGATAGAAGAACCTTGACAATGGAATGTACAATCTGGAGATAGTACAAAAAGAGCAGATACAAGGTGGCTCTATTTTCTAGTGTGCCAAATTTTTGGGCCTGAAAATTAGAAAATGGAGGAGAGATGTGTTGTTGGAAAAGGAAGGTGCATGGAATACTGAAGTGGTGTATTAAAAACATGGAATGTGCATGAATTTTGTTTTGCGTTCAATAGTGAATGTAGGTTGGAATTTTTTTCACAAAAGGTGCTTGGGTATCAGAATGCAGAAAAATGGAAAAAGCATGAGGTGCATGAAAAATCTAGAGATGTGCGTGAAAAATGGTTCATGCATGAAAAGGATTGTGCTAAAAATGAGATTTTCTTGCGACATGGAGGTTTTTACATGTTGGGGTCGGTGAAACCTATAAATAAGAGGTGACCCCCCTCATTCGGTATGGCTTATAACTTAGAGGAGATCTAAGCTCTGGTGCGTGAAAAAAATACGCAAAGCGAGTTGCGTGAAAAAATTGGTGTTGCGCGTAAAAATGATGTTGCGCGTAAAATTTAAGGTTGCGCGTAAAATGGAGGTTGCACAAAATTTTTGAGGTTGCATGAAAAGTGAATTTTGTATTACGTGCAAAAGAGGATATTTTTTAGACAAGGTGCAGTAAGGGTTGTGCGTAAAACTTGAGGTTACCTGGTTCAATTTTTTGGTAATGCAGTATTCATCTGTGGATGAAAGTAGAACTTAAACAAAGCACCTATATACAGCTGAGGATGCGGGTATTTATTCAAATGAATATGCCTAAAAGTCTATAAAATGTGAGTGAATCTTCTGAATAAGCAGTGAGCTCACTTCAATTAAGAGTGCAGTGAGCTTTCAAATTGCGATTGGTTGTAAACCAGGAGGGACAGTGAGTCTGCTCTGAACATTGTAAACAATAGTGTGATTTTATTAGATTTGGCACATCGACACATTTTCAGTGTGTTCTCCTTGGATGTAGTCCAGTTAGGGTGAACCAATAAAAATTTTCATGTCCTGTGTATGCTTTAATATTTGTTTATACTCTGCAATGGAAAGGAGATGGAGAAGAGAGTTTTGTCTAACAACAAAATGAGATCAAAGGGGAAGTTGTTTTAATCTGTCAACCCCAGATTCACCCCCACTCCCTCAGGGTATCTAGCCTAGTGGACCTAACAATTTTCATTGAAAATCACTTTTTAAAAAAATAACATTTTGGAAATTATTTTCTTTTAAAATAAACTTGAAAACTCATAATGGAAGCTTTAAAATCATTTAAAACATTTCTTGAGGAAAATACCCTTTCCACGTTGAAAAAAAAATTAAAAAATAAAACATTTTGAAAATAATTTTAATTGAAAATAACCATGAAACTTATAAATTAATCTTTAAATCAGATAATGGTCATGAAGATGGGAATTTTTGTTCATTCCATACTTGTTAAAATAAAGATTCATTTCACATTTTTGGAAAAATAAAAATGGGCATTATTTGAAAAATAACATGAAGATTGCTTTCAAAATATTTTTTTAATTTAAAACATGGGTAAAATTTTATTTTAAAAATCATAGTATAATTTTGAGACATTTTTTAAAACATTTTTATAAAACATAGTTTTGAAAGAAAATGGATTTCTGACTGAAGAGAAAAATAACATCAGATTTTATTAAAAACATTTTCTCAATTTTTTTAAAAACTAAATAATGGTAAAATGGTAATTTTAATATAATTAATGACTATAGGAGAATAAAATTCAATATTTTCTTGATAAATGGATCATATGATTTTATCATCGGAAACATAATCATAAACAATCCTGATAAATGATGAGATTGTAACATAAAATAATTACCACTTTGGAAACTTTGAAACAGAATAACCATAAATTAACATCATTAAATGAAACTTAAAATATCATAATGATAAATAAATTCATTATAGTTCATGTATAATTTAATATATATGCACCTCGTGAAATAATATAGGTGCATAATATAACATACCTCTCAAAAATAACAAATTGAGACAAAAATCCATTACCACTTTGGAAACTTTGAATTATAATAACAAATAAAGAATAGAATAAAATGAAACTTTAAATATCATGAAAATAATGGGATTAATTATATAAAATTTCAAAGTGTAAATACATACACCACACAAAATAAACAATCGGTGAATTTTCATATGCCTCCTAGAAATAAAAGAGAGACTAGAAATCCCTTACCTTAAGTCTTGACTTCCCTTCATACATATTAAAACCTCTTATATGATAAATATAAGTTTATTATATATATATTAAATAACCATATATATATATATATCACACCATATATTATTTACTTATGACCTTTTATTATCCATTTATTAACAATTCCATGTTAAAGTCACGTTTCGGGCAATAACTGCTTTGTTTTTCGTGTAAGTTTTGATTTTTTATTTTTTGTCCTTTTAATTTGATCACGGTTTAATAATATCCAGAATATTAACCATGATATTAATATCATATATATTCAATATACATTTATTTATATTAATCCAAAAAATTTAGTGATAAAAATGGAATATATTGTTCATGGTGACGACAGGTCATACGTAAACAAGAATGTTGTTTCCATTTTCTTGTCATATTGAAAGAAAAAAAGTAAAATGATATATTATCATTACATAATAATTTTTATTCCATATATATAACATTTTTTTATTAAACTTATCTGCATTACCTTCCATGTAAAGTGTGAATGAATCACATTGCATTGTGATGCAGTAGTCTGACGTACACATGAGCGACGTTATAATATTTCCAAAAAATTTAAAGCATGAATGTATGTTTGATAAGAATAATAATATAATAAATATCATATATAAATAATAAATCATTCATTATTTATAAATTTGGGATGTGTTAATGTAAAAATGAATGACATTGGTTCACACGGCGGTAGTTCATCATACACACAAACGATGATTTTGTAACCCATTTGATGGTAGTGGTGATGGTTGCAGGTCATGAGCTTAACTTAAAAAAATATAAATATAGGTATTATACTTAATTTACATATATACTTTTTATAATAATAATTTAAGTAGTTTTAGGAAGAAATAAAACAAAAATTCTCATTGATGAACGTTACCTCTTCTTTGGGTATCCTCCTTAGGTTTGCACCAAAAGTATTAATAGGTTGAATTTATGTCAAAAATAAAGATTCTAAGATGCGAGGAGGAAATTTTTTAATCTATTTTGGAAAGTATTGTCTTAAAAAGTTTTTTAAGGTGTGAAGAGTAGAGGAGAATGGGTATCCTTTTATAAGTGAGGTGAGTGGTACACTTGTAATTTTTTTAAAGAAAGAATTACACTGATGTTTTTTCATTTAAAAAGACTCCAATAATGGACTATTATTGATAATATAAGTAATAAGATCTAAATATTTCCATACAATTGGTTCTGAAACAGTTTTGGTTTATTTTTAACCATTATATTTTTATTTTAACCCCAGGTAAACCCATTTTTACCTTAACTGCAATAAATAACTTTTCTTTTTTTACTATTCATTTTGGTCAAAAAATAAGTCGAATTTATTAGATAATATAAATTGTTATAATTAAAAATAATTGATCCATTTTTACAAAATTAAATCATATAATTAGAAAATTTTCAATTTAAAATTAATCCTACAAACGCAATGGGAAAGCGGGTTTTAAAAGAGAAAATGTTCAAAGGTTTACAATTTTTTTATAACAAAATTTAACATGAAATTAATTAAAATTACCTAAATTAGATTAATGGATGTATAATTTAACTAATTTTAATTTAAAACCAATTTAAAATATAATTTATCTTCATAAATAAATTTAAAAAAAAAGGCAATTTTAATTAAAATTCAGTATTTTTCACTGTTCATCAAAAAATGAAACTTTTCAGAAAAATCCCAAAAAAAATAACCTAAGATAATTTTGATATTATAGTTTAAAAATAAATTTTATTTTTTAAAATATATTTTCTAAAAAAATTAAAATGAATTTTAATGATTGTTCCAAATGAGACAAAACTGGTTTTTAGAAAATACAGTTTTAAGCATAAAATTAGATTTATTCTTCTTCCTTGTATAAAAAACACATAAAATGACTATTAAAATTTTTATTGAATATATAATATATATATTTCATTAAAATAATTCACCAAATTTGATTTTTTTTAATTTATTAAGGTAAAATGTGTTTATGTGCATAAAAATACTGTTTTTGAAAATGATTTACTTTACTTTCAAAAGGTTTTTATTTTAATTTCTAATCAAATTGTCACCAAAGAATTCATTATATATACATGTGTAAACAATATATTTTCATAATTTAGTTAATCATATTCATACATTCCATTCAAATAGCAAGGTGATAACTATCATATTATATAATAATATTTTAATATTATGTCACGTTTCATTTAAATTTGATGTTGTGTGTAACGCAGCCTAAACTCAGTATTGTGTATAACACAAGTCAAACTTAGTATTTTGTGTAACTCAAGATAAACTCATTTTTGCTTGTAATATAATATTAACTTAGTGTTTCATATAATAAAAAATATAGAAAAGGTTAAATTTAAATGAAATATATATATTTTATAAAATCTTAAGGTGTTACATTGTACCCCTATTAAAATGAATTTATCCCTCAAAATTAATCACTTTGGTACCAAAAAATAAGGAATAAACTGCCTTATTATGTCCTTATGTTCCCACATGGCTTCTTTAATTTGGGTGTTTTTCCACAAAACATTGACTCGGTAAGTGGTCTTATTCTATATAACTTTATCTATCTAATCCAGAATATGTACTAGTCGTCCCTCATAATAAATATAATGCTTTGATGGTATGAAATATGAGTTTAGTACATGTGATTTATTAGTTATGTACTTCCTCATGAGTGATACACTGAAAACATGATAAGTTATTGTCCTTATATGATCAAGTATTTTAATGGAAATAATATACCGAGGGATCAATTTCCCTTTCATTTCAAATATAATAACTTTATTCTACGAAGAAATTCTTAGAAACACCTTATCACCAACATCAAATTATAAATCACGCCAGTGATTATCAGCATAACATTTTTACCAAATTTGACCTTCATTGATGTGTTTCTAATTGTATCTAACCATATCTTCCAATTTTTCAGCTATATTAAGTCTCAATATCATTTATTCTCCAACTTCATTCTAGCATGTTGGATCTCTACATTTCTTTCTATAAAGGGCTTCATAAGGATCCATCAAAATGGTTGATTAAAATCTATTGTTGTAAGAAAAATTAACTAGAGGAAGGTGTTAATCCCAACCACCCTTGAGTTCTAGAGAACAAGATCTCAATATATCCTCTAGGGTTTTAATTATTCTATCAAACTGGACATCTGTTTGAGGATGATACACAGTGATGAAACTCAAATCCATATCAATATATTTATGAAGACTTCACCAAAACATTAAGGTGAACTCTATCTTCTAATAAAATACAACTGAATGTGGTACTCAATACAACCTTCCCACTTCATTAATATATACCATGGAAATTAAATCCAAAGAAAAATATTCTCTAGTAGAAATGAAGTGTGATGAATTCATAAGGTGGTTTAATATAACCCATAACCATATCAACATCAAAGATAAGATACACAATAAAGTTTACTAGTACCTTTAATCGTATATCCACAAAGTTTAAAGTTATTCCTCCTCAAATAAATTTTTCACTATATATAAAACCAAAGGGTTTCATTTCCATAAATGTCTCTTAAAATATCCATAATCTTGATAAACTCCCATAATAAAAAAACCTCAAAAGGGATGTCAATGAATCTAAACTTATGATCAATCTTAAACTCATAAACCCATACTGTTATCCATAACTCTTAAGTTAATATTACTTGGATACATTTATTCTTCTAAAAGATAACTCACTATTTATTCCTTAAATAATCTCTTATCGTATAAAAAAACATTTCTATTGAAATCTTAGGTTCAACCTTGTAATTATAGAATATCAAATGTTATTCTGTTATTCCATAATTTATGTAGAGGGATATAATCACATTAAATTTCACTAAATGATGATCAATAATATTTTAATAGGGCTCATTCATAAAAAATTAAACATGAAATTACTAACTAAAGAGTGAAGGATTAATTTTCCCTAATTATCATGATTCACTTTAATCATCATATTCATATAATATTTCCCTTTATCCTTTGTCTTAAAAGGTTGTTAGAACTAATCATTTTTATTAACCCTTAGATTTGGGCACTTGTTATCATATGCCCAAACTCCTTTCAATTGAAACTTTGAAGTGTGTGAGGTTTATTCTTTGGATATTTCTCATTATTCACATCATTAGATAACTTATTCCCATAACTTTGGAATTCAGTTGCTCTATGTCCTCCCTTTCCACACAAAATACATTTATTATTCATCTTAAAAAAATTACATCCATGCTTCTTCCCACACTTTTAGCATAAAGTAAATCTCATCTTCTTCTCTCCATATTTTATAGATTTTCCTTTGAATTCCATTTTTCACTTCATGTAAAAAACATGATATTGATTCATAAATCCAACCTCTATTTATGCCTTGATATCACATCAAACAATATCTTCATAAATACTAAATCCCCTTATGGATAATACCCTTTAGAGACTTGGTTTTAAGCCTTTTAATAATCGATAAACCTTACTTTCAAGTTGGATTATAATACCAAAATTGTACCTCTCAAGTTTTGTAAAATCTTTATCATAGGTACCAACAAATTCATTATCTTTTTTAGCTCAAAGAACTCCTTTTCCATATTTGTATAAAGAATAAAAGGGAAGTACTTATTGAAAATTAAGTTCTTGAACTCACCCTAATCCATAGAGTTAATTTCATATTGTTTCCCTGTATTCTTGATAGGATTCCATAATTGATCTGCTTCACCTTATAAATGGTAGATAGACAAAATTAATTTTTCATGTTCTGAACACTAGAGAATAGAAAGTATATTTTTAGTGGTGCTTATCCATTGTTCAAAAACTAGTGGATCAGAAAACCCACTGAAAGAAGGTGGAAATCACCTCATGAAGAACTCAACAGAATATCATTCACCCCTTTTTTCATATGGAATTCCTGCATGATTCATATATTGAGAAAGTTTTGTGAGAATATAAATGATATTTTTAATTCTAGCTCCCATAATGTTTTAATGAACAGGAGGATAATAATTTCACAGTCTGTCACACTCAACATTAACATGGTTCCTTCAGGTTCCATCCATTGACTAAAATCAAAAGGTATAGTGTAAGAAATAATAATCATGATGGTAAACCTCATAATCATGAAAATTCACTTATAGGATGTTGAAATAATGACACCTTTTAAATTTATGACACTTTAGGCTTAACCAAGGTCATCCATGATCATAATCTATTTAAATCCTTCATGATAGTTCATAAATTATTTTTTATTTACAAAGAATATACCCTGAGAGTGTCAAACCAGGTGTGTAGTAAGGCCCATTTTCATGCACCAGGTGATGATTGATTCTAGATCAATGAACCTTTTTCAGAGTTTTTACCCCTAGGTACCTCTGTGCCTGAGCCACATCCACTTGAAATATCTGAACAAGGATGTAATTTCTTAGAAACCACTTGCTCAATCCTTTACCAAAATTCCAAGAAATTTTCCTATACTTTGACTCATCCTTATAATTATCCTTAGAGACATCCATAGATATATACTTAGAAATATACCTATGGATTTCTCTAAAGTTTTCTCATCCTAGTTTCCAAAGGTTAAATAAACCTTTCCTATGATACCAACTATAATGAATTAGGCTTCTCCTACATGGATATTATATATTTTTAGATGAATATTTATTATATTACACAAACACATGCCTAAGGACCATAATAGTTTAGTTCCTTTGGAAACTTGGAACAAAATATTTTTAATTCATGAATTATCTTCAATGCCTCCCATAAAGTTATTACCTTAGTACTCTTCACAATAATACCCTATATAAAACCTTTCTTCATAACCTGGGGAAAGGAAACATAAAAAAGGGTGAGATCAGATTCTCATTAAGGGTAAAAAATGGAGATACATAATTATAATATGAACATAAGGGTATGAGAACATGAGAATAATATTTAAAAACTATACCCTGCATATCAAAGATCATAATCTTGAGTCATACCATAAATATTGGAATCTCATAAGACATGAATCATAAGGGAATCAAATAACATGATACATAAGAGTATAAAATTGGAAAAATACATAAATATGTGGAAAACACATAATAATAGAAACCCTTATGTCAAGGATACCTATCAAGACATTTATAACATGTTGGACTTTGGATAACCATCCATGTACCTACTTTGGGTTTGGGATAACCACCCATGTAACCAATTTTTTGGGTTTAGGCTAGCAACCAATGTATCCTAATTTTTGGGATTTATCTAAATACCCATGTACCCTATGATCTCATAGAAAATTTATCATTACCCAATTCATTGGAGGGAGATATAGGTCCCACCCATCACATAATTAAAATCATATACATGTATTTTAAAAGATCATAAAACATTCATCATATCATTATCTATTTAAAAGAGAAAGGTTTCATAATAATTTCATCATAGTATAACCCATGAAAAAAGTAGATAGTTTCTTAATAATTTTATCATGATATAACCCACTGAATAGAAACATATTTTATAAACATATTTTCATCATAAAACATTCAGATAAATAACAAGAATGGTATCCTTACTTCATATCCCCAGTAAAGAAAAAGTAACATCAAAGGATGTCATATTATATGGAAAATGATTTTCAAAGATAAATAACATGGAAAGTTTCTTAAGGAAGATATATTTTTATTGAAAATAACTTATTAAAAAAATATTTTATAAATCCTTTTATTTGAAAATAAACTTTAAAACTCATAATGAAAGCTTTAAAAATCATTTACAAATTTTCTTGAGGAAAATATATTTTACAAATTAAAAAAAACTTTTTAAAAATAAAAATTATTTAAAATACCTTTATTTGAATATAATCTTGAAAACTTATAAATTAATATTCAAATAAAATAATGGTAATGATGGTGGAAATTTTCATTCATGGCGTACATGTTAAAATAAATATTTATTTAACATTTTTGGTAAAATCCATACAGGAATTGTTTGGAAAATGACATAAATATTCTTTTCAAAAAAATTAAAAATTCAAAAATGGGTAAAAATTTCTTTAAAAATCATATGATAATAGTAATATATTTTTGAAAACATTTTTAGAAAACATGGTTTTTGAATAAAATGGATTTTTGATCAAAGAGAGAAATAAAGTCATATTTTCTTAAAAACATGTGCTCAATTAGTTTAAGTACCAAATAGTAGGAAAATGGTACGGTTAATATAATTAATAATTATAGGATAATAAAATTCATTATTTTATTGAGAAATTTATCATAATATTTTATCTTCAGAAACATAATAATAAACAATCCCGATAAAAGATGAGATTGTAACATAAAATATTTACCACTTTAGAAACTTTTAAATGTAAGAACCATGAAGTAAAATCACTAAATGAAACTTAAAATATCATGAGGATAAATAAATTCATGATATTTCATGTCAAATGGGTTGTAAATACACCTCATGAAAGAATATAGGTGTTTAACATAGCGTACATCTCAAAAAAGTAATTGATACAAAACTCTATTACCACTTTGGTAAACTTGAATCATAATCCCAAATAAATAATAAAAACAAATGAAAATTTAAATATCATAAAAATAATTTGATTCATAATATAACATGTAAAAGGGTAAATATATACACCACACAAAATAAATGAGTGGTGGATTTTTATATGCCTCCCAAAAATAAAGAAGAAGCTAGAAATATCTTACCTTTAGTATTGAATTCCTTCGTACACATTCAAAACACCTATATAATAAATATAATTTTATTATAAAGACATTAAATAACCATAAATATATATATCATATCATATATTATTTACTTATAGCCTTTTATTACCTGTTTATTAATAATTCCATGCTAAAGTCACGTTTCGGGCAATAACTACTTTGTTTTTCATGTAAGTTTTGATTTGTTATTTTTGGTCCTATTAATTTAATCATGCTTTCAAAACATCTAAATTTTTAACCATGATATAAATATAATATATATTTATTGTATATTTATTTATATTAATCCATAAAATTTAGTGATAAAAAATGAAATACATCGTTCATGAAGATGGTAGGTCATACGTATGCATGAACGTTGTTTCCATTTTCTTTTCAGATTGAAAGAAAAAAGTGTAAATGATATATTATAATTAAAAATAATTCTTAAGTCATATATATCACATTTTTTCATTAAAAATATCCCTATTATCTTACATATAAAGTGTGAAAGAATTACATTGCTTCGTGAGGCAGTAGTCCGTTGTACACATGAGCGACGTTATCGTATTCCCAAAAAATAAAAAACATGAAATTATGTGTGTTATATAATTCCATTAGCATAATAATATCATAAATATAATATATAAATACTAAATCCATCATTTTCTCTAACCATGAGAGGTGGTGATGGAAAAACGAATGATATCGGTCTGTACAACGATAGTCCATCGTACACACGAACAATGATTTCATAACTCATTTTATGGAACTGGAGATGGTTTTATTTAATTTCATTAAAATAAAAACATATAATTATATTTAATATAATGATTTTGTGATATCATCATGTTATAATAATAATTTAAGTAGGTGGAGGAAGAAAATAAACAAAAACACTCATTGATGAACGTTACCTCTTCTTCGGGTATCCTCATTAGGTTTGCACAAAAAGCATTACTTGGTTGGATTTATATCCAAAATAAGGTTTATAGGATGATATTAGGGAATTTGGGAAGTTATTTGGGCAGGTATTTTCTAAACAAAAATGGTTGTAAGGTGTGAATAGGGGAGGATAAGGGGTGGCCTTTTATAAGTTAGGTGAGTAGCACACTTGTAATTTTTTAAAAGAAAGAATCCAGCCCACATTTTTTCATGTCACAAGGATCCAATAATGGACCATTATAGATCCTATAAGGTATAAGGTCCAAATATGGCCATAAATGGGTATTATAAAAGTTTTTGGGTATTTTTAACCCTTATATTTTTAGTTTAACCCCCCCCCCACCCCACCAAGCCTAATTTTACCTTAACCGCAAGAAATAATTTACACTTTTTGCTATTAATTTTGGTCAAAATTTAATGTTGAACTTATTTGATAATATAAATTAATTTTATTCAAAATATTTAATCCATTTTTTAAAATTTCATTCATGTAAATGGGAAAATTTAATTTAAAATTAATCTCGCATATGTAACGGAAAAGCGGGTTTTTAAAGAGAAAATGTTCAAAAGTTTACACAATTTTTATATTGATTTCAATATGAAATTGATTAAAATGACCTAAATTAGATTAATGGATTTATAATTAAAGTAATTTTACTTCAAAAAAAATTGAAATATAATTTAAATTTATAAATAAATTAAATGAAAAGAGAGTTTTCAATTAAAATTCAGTATTTTTCATTATTCGTCAGAAAATGAAACTTTTCAGAAAAATCACAAAACATTACCCTATGATAATTTTGATATTATTATTTAAAATTTTATTTTTATTTTTTAAAATAAATTTTATAAAAGTGTTAAAATTAATTTTAAAATAATTTTTCCAAAGACATCAAAACTTCTTTTTAGAAAATATAATTTTAAGCGTAAAATTGGGTTTATTCTTATCTATTATATAGAAAAAACATTAGATGGATATTAAATTTTTTTTAATAATATATATATATATATATAATTAAAATAATTCACCAAAAGTTATTTTTTTAATTTATTGATGTAAAATGCATTTATGTGCATAAAAATAGTTTTTCAAAAAATGATTTCCATTATTTTCAAAAGGTTTTTATTTACATTTCTAATTAATTGGTCACTAAATAATTCATAATATACACATTTTTAAACAATATATTTTCATCATTTAGTTAATTCAATTCATACATGTCATTCCAATGGCTAGGTGAAAACTATCATATTAAATAATAATATTTTAACAGTATGTCATATTTCATTTAAAATCAGTGTTGTGTGTAGCACAATATAAACTCAGTATTATGTGTAACACAAGACAAAATTAATGTTTCATTTAATTCAATAAAAACTCAGTGTTTCGTGTAACACAATATTAACTCGGTGTTTTGTATAATGAAAAATATATAAAATGTTAAATTTATTTGAAAAATAAATATTTCACAATATCTTAGGGTGTAACATTTATAGTGGGGCTTAGATGGAAAACTCATTCCACCACCTTCTGAGATTTTCAAGGGACCCGTCATTAGTCATTATATCCTCTGATTTCCTATATCTTCCTTCACCCTGACCACCAACCTCTAATGAACTGAGTAAGATACTTATATATATCATATCAATAACCCTTACGTATACCCTTTTCCAATGAACCTATAAGAACTATAACATATCATCATCAGTTATTTGCTGTGTCTATATTATCCCCCTCTTTCATTTACTATACCCTTATGTATACCCTCGTAAATGTGTGAAGAGGGATAATGACCCCTGATTCCCGCCTCCAGTAGGCCCTGGGTTGGCGACTAGCACCGAGGGTATAGTAAACACATAAATGGAGGCATATCCCTCTAAAAGAACACATGTGAAAGAGAGGGATAATATAGACACCAACCAACATATGTTCAGACCACAAATTAAAATAAATCCCAAGTGAACATATTTAATGTCATGAAAAATTGCTAAAACTAAAAGGGGAAAACTGAAAGTACCAAAAGAAAGTAAAACGACAGTGACCACGAAGACCGAACAGCTCCTAAAAAAACCTACGCTAGTAGTAACTAGCCTAATCTCCAACTTTCTCCAAGTGACCTAAAAATAGTTTATATGATGTAGGGTGAGTATAATAGTATACTCTATAGGATCCTTCCAAGAGACTCTCATGAAAAGGTAAAGAAAGCATGTTATAACATAGTGAACAACAAGTGAATCTAAATCGTCACCTAAACATGTATACTAAGCTCCCAACCTCACCATGGATACTCAAACCAAGTATCACATACAAGAGAATATGACATAATAAATAATATCAAAGGTAGCCAGTTACCACTTCCCCACTATTTTTCTACTTTTCCCCAACATCACACGTCCTGAGCATCTCTCTCCAAAAAGGCTTTCCCAAAGATAGCTGGTTGTAGCACCACAATATGCACCTCATGTGACTCACTACCACAACAACACAAACAAAATTAACTAGGTATTTCCTGAGATCCACCATAGCTCTCATAACATATATCATATGCTGGGTATTATACCTTAACCCATTACAGCCCATACATTAAGTAAGGATACTCAATCTATCACAGCCTATACACGTCATACCTATAGTAGTCCGTAGGAAACTATATTCAGAATATATGTGTGTGAAATAACCATAATCCATTACATCCCTCTACACACATATATAGGGAAAACTAAATATCATGAATATCATCACAAGTAACTACCAAGAGAAGAGAGTGAGGCCAAATGGGGTAGTCAGTCATCCATCCTCCCACCAAAATGTTGGGGAAAACACCCCCTAGGGCTCAGAATCCCCAGGGTGTTGGTTTCCCTAACCGATAGGGTGGATTAGAGTATAGAAACAGAAAAAAAATACATAATATAATATATCTCACAACCACACTATAGGTATAACCTAGTCTTAGACTCAACTACAGCTAATGTCTCTGAGACTCCCATATTCCCTCACTAAAACTATAAATCCTATAATAACACACCCACTTAAATAGCTACATTAAGTTACTTTTCCCTTTTTATCAGTAGAAATTTATATTAATTAATTATTTAACCATTAATTAACCATTATCAAAAACCACATTACATTTTATTACTTTTCCAACCAAGATCCTATTGAACAAGTGTTGTTTTCAACAATACATAATGTTTTGTTTAAAGGGGGAGTGTGTTGAGAACAATACTCTATCTATTTATGAAAAATTTTATGCCTCACAAATACCCTTAATTATTTTCTAATGATTTTATTTGTTAAGTATTTTGTAGGAATTTATTATTAATTATATTTTTATTTCAGGATGAAATATTTAAGTTCTTGAATAACAAGAATTAATTTCTAAGGTATTCACATTTAGCGTGTTCTGGAAACACTGTTCATACCCAACTTATTCGGGATCTACTTTAACGTGTTCTGGAAACACGGTTTATATCCTACATGGAGAAACATAGCGTAAGGATAAAATGCAGCGTATTATTTATGAGATAAGTGAAAAGTATGGTTAATCAACCATACGTTATCGACAAATTTTGAAAAAGAACCCTACGTTAGAAAGGAACCCTAGGTTTGGGATATCAGAGAAGTATGGAAGGAGAACTATACATAAGTATTAAACGTTACATTTTTTTCTCAAAATTATGGTTCATAAACCTTAATTTTGTAAACAATCATACATTCTTGGAAAAGTATGGATCAAGTTAAAGTATGGATATTTTACCATACGTTTGAAAGCTAAAGAGAAAAGTATGTATGACCAACCCTACGTTTATGACCAACCTTATATTTGGAGAAAGTGAAATAAACCTTATGTTTGTAATAAATCATACATTATCAACCCTATGTTTGAAGACTACATCATCAACCTTACGTTCAGTGGATTCATACAGTACAACTCAACCTTACGTTTGGCGTCGGAGAATTTAAAGTCGATATTTTTATGCAACGGTCAGCAAGCTAATTATTATGCAGATTTCAAGACAGATTTAGAGCTGATTTTAAAGTGAGACTTTGACTATTTCAAATCCATTTTATCAATGTTTTAAAGATCGAATTAAAAAGGAGATTTTTATGCCGAGTCTTCAGGGAAGTTACGACTGCTCTGTAAATTCAAATGTTTGAATGTCGCGAGTCAAAAGGTGACTTTTGTGGATCTAAATTTGCATGAGAAGTACTTATTTTTTATATATTTATATGAGTTTTTTTTTTGAACAAAAAAATGGCCTTATGTGATCTCTCGATCATTCTAGAAAAATGGAAGAAAAACAGAGACTATCAAAAATTCAGATCTGCTGATTCAAGAGAATGACAAAGCTCTGTTTTCTGAAGAAGAAAAATCAAAATATAAGATTCATTTGTTCTACATCGAATATCATTTTTAAATCTACTACTACTAAATTTGTGATTTATATTTCTATGTCTACTACAATGGGATTGACTCAAAATGTCTCTTTTGTGAAGATCCTTATTTCTGAAGACAACTATTCATCTACTGTCAATTGCATGCTCTTGCAATTGTGAAGAACATATGGAAAGCATTTTCAGAATACAGAAATATTTCTATTCTTGAGTGAATGGATTCTCATACTAATCTGTGTAGGTTCTAGAGTGAATTAGAAGGCTTTTTTACCTTAGATTGTAAAGGTATCAACTGCCTGTACTCAGTTGTTGAAACGGTCTGTTGAAATGAGGAACAGTTAGTGAAAATCACCAAGCTCGTGGAGTAGAGCGTTGGTGGAGTGGACTAGGGGATTTATGTTCTTCGAACCACTATATATCTTGTGTCTCTGCTAAATTTATGCTTCATTAATTCATCTTATTAGAGTTAAAGGGCAAAACACAATCTCACAAAGATTTTTGAAAAGACACAATTCACCCCCCTCTTGTGTATATTCTGTATAATCCGATCCAACAATTGGTATCAGAGGTCGAGCTTTCTGATAAAGCCTTAACAAGATGAAAGTTATTATACACAGAGAAAGATAACTAGTACAAGATATGGAATTTATATGGTCAGAGCACCATACTTCAATGGAGAAAACTATGGATTTTGGAAGTCATGAATGATTATCTATCTGAAAAACCTTGGATACAGAGTATATTCTAAGATTCTGACTCCATATGAAATACCAGAAAAACCTAAAACATGGAGTGCAGCTACGGAAGTAGATTATGATATGAAATCAAAGACAATTAATTCAATTATATGTGGTCTAGGAACTGATGAATTTAACAGAGTATCTCAATGCTCGACAGCATATGAAATGTGGAAAACTATTATTATTGCTTATGAAGGAACTAACAATATCAGGTAAATGAGATATTCAACTACTAAGATTAAATTTGATACTTTTAGAATGATTGAAAGTGAAAGTATTGCTCAAATGAATGGAATATTGACAGATATTTTCAATAACATAACCGCTTTGGGAAATCCCATTAAACAAGCAGATCAAGCTTTAAAAGTACTGAGAGTGCTTCCTATAAAATAGAATGGAATCTATGCAGCAATCAGACAGTCAACACCTGTCAAAGACTTAACCATGATAGAAATGATTGTAACATTAATGATGTATGAATATGAGATGGAAGATGAAGCAAATGAACATAAAGTGCTTATCAAAAGAGATGACATTGCCTTGAAAGAATCATCATAGAGAAAAAACAGAAAGATGAAGAAGAGTGTAAAAGAGAAATCAAAAAGTTCTGATTTATATAATTCTAATGTGGAACTGGCTCAACTAACCAGAAGATTCACTAAATTCTATAGAAAGAAGAAGGGATTCAGAAAATCCTTCAAAAAAGATGAAAAGGAAGTCAGATGTTATGAATGCAATAAAATGGGGTATATCATACCTGACTGTCCTCTGCTAAAAGAAGACAAGAGAAATAAATTCTTCAAAAGAAATGATTACGAGCATAAAGACAAGAAGGCTATGAAAGCTACATGGAGTTTATCTGAAGACCCCAGTAGCACTTCTGAATCAGACTCAGAGACGGAAGAAGTAAATCTGAAAGCCAACATGTTTTTTATGGCAGAAAAAGATGAGGTACAATCTTGCTACTCTTCTGAATCTAGTTCTGAATCTACTTACTCTAATGAAAAACTTACAGCCTACTGCAATATTCTTGAAGAAAAATATTATTATCTATTTAAGAAGCATAAGTCTTTAAAAAACATTCATAAGGTTGTTTCTGATGAAATAAATACAATGCTGAAACAATATAAGGAGTTAACTGAAAAATTTGACTCAATTAACACTAACAATACAGATTATGAATCAAAGATAAAATCACTGCAAACTGAAGTGGAAACTTATAAAAAATTCAGCCCTTGTTTTTACTAAAGGAGAAAATACTTTAAATGAAATTCTTGGGAAAATGTCATTAAAAAGGAAAGATTTGGAATTGGCAGTAAAGGAGAAAAACCCAAGCTATACAAGAATTATTGTATTCCAAGTGCAAAAAGACTATATTGTAATTACTGTAGAATAAGGAGACATATTTCAAAAAATTGTTTCCTAAGACAACCCCAAATAAGTGGTATTAAAAAGGCCTTTGTATCAAATGATTTATTTGACTCTTATGAAATTAGAAAAACTAAGCAAGTCTGGATTCCCAGATCCTTACTAGTTAACACCACTGGACCCAACAAAATATGGGTACCAAACCAAATTGTGTAAATACCTTTGCAGGGAGAAGGTCACAAAAACAAAAGGGACATATGGTATATGGACAGTGGATTCTCAAGGCATATGAGTGGAAACTCGTCAAATTTCTCTACACTCACTCAAAAAGATGGTGGACTTGTCACTTTTGGTGATAATGCCAAAGGTAAAATCATTGGTATTGGAACAGTTGGAGATCCAGAAGCTGTCTCAATCAAAAAAGTAATTTATGTACAAGGATTGAAACACAATCTAATAAGTATCTCTCAACTATGTTATGATGGTTATGCTGTTGATTTTTCTAACAATTGTTTTTCTTTTTTCAAAAATAAATTTCTTAAATTTAAAGCACCTAGAACTGACAATGTGTATACCCTGGATTTAAATTCCTTGTGTAAACAACAAGTAAACTGCTTAACTGCTAAAGTAAATGAATCTTGGATCTGGCATAGGAGACTTGGACATTGTAATGTATATGTTTTACATAAATTATATAAGAAACAATTAGTTTCTGATTTTCCTAGTCTCAGATTTGAAAGTGACGGATTCTGTGATGCATGTTAAATTCACAAGGAACACAAATCATCGTTCAAATCTGTTAACAAAATTGCTACATCTAAACCTCTAGAACTTATCCATATGGATTTTTTTGGACCTTCAAGAGTATAAATCTTGGCTGGTAAATTATATTTATATGTTTTAGTTGATTATTATTCTAGATTTACATGGATTTTCTTTTTAAAATTTAAAAATGAAACTTTTACTTTATGGGAAAGTTTTTGAAAAGCTGTTCAAAATGAAAAAGGTTTTAAAATAATTTCATTAAGAAGTGATCATGGTGGAGAATTTGAGAATTAGTAATTTAATTAATTCTTCTCAAGTATGGGTATTAAACACACCTTCTCTACACCAAGAACACCTCAACAAATTGGAATTGTTGAAAGAAGAAATAGGACTATTCAGGAAATGGCCAGGACTATGCTAAATGAATACAGTCTTCCTGTAACATCCCATGTAAGTAATGAATAATAGATACTTTTATCTATTTCTATTAATGAATTAGATAGTGTTTTAGAGGCTTAAAATGAAAATAAATTTAATCTTAAGCATGGAATACACTAATATTCTTAAAAGATTGTTTTACTGCCTTATGATGTAGAATCCTTTTTAAATCTATCTTTTTACAATTTTATAAACTATTTTTGTCAAAATAAACTTATTCTTTATTATTGGGACATCAAAATTTACTTTGTGTGAATTTTTGGTATTTTTCTGAAAATGTTCATTTTTTATTGAATAGTGAAAAATACTGCATTTTACATCAAAACTGATTTTTAATCTAATTTATTTATATGATTATATTATCTTTTGAATTGGTTTTGAAGTGAAATTAGAATATATTTTTACCATTTAATCCAATGGTGGTCATTGGAATCAATTTCACTTTGAAATTGGACTTAAACCGGTGTCAATCTTTTGATACTTATTGTTTCATAAAAACACGCTATTTGCTCTGACGGCGGGAATTAATTATTAAATTAATTAATGTGACTTATATGTTTTGAATTTTTTAAAATAGACTTCATTTTTGAATTCGTAATATCGAATATATCTTAGAGTGAATTTTTGGTAATTTTCTGAAAAACTCCAATTTTTTATGAATAGTGAAACCACTAAGTGGTAATCAAGCAAACTGATTTTTCAGTTAAATGAAAGTTTACCACTAATGTGTATTGAATTTTGAAAATTCTACATACATGTTTGTCATTAGTATGTAAAATGTGGTTCAATGGGATGAAAATAATTTTTTGGTGAATAGTAACTTTTTTTTCATTAATCGCGATTAGAGGTAATTAGTGTAATTTAAGGTAAAAATGATAATATAAAAATATGAAAACACCATGACACATGTCCTACCCCTATTTGATGAGTCATGGCCGACCAAGACAACCCATGGGTCGATTTAGGGGACCCCATGGAGCCACTTGGGTGAGATAATGACTTTAATGCCTTTTTTTAAATAAAGGTGAAAATGACACTAACATAAATTGTTTTACTAAAACAATTTTTAGAAGGGGTTATACTAATCATATTTTTGTCTATAAATATTCATTAGAAATCTAAAAAGATTTCATACATCATATTATTTTTTTTATAATTTTTAGACATTAAATAAATTAAATTATTTATGACATCATGATGATGCAGCGATGACCTCATTATTTAACGATTAAAATAAAATGGAAAGATAATGTAATATCTAAGACCTAAACTTGTCCAAAAACTATTGGATTGGAATATCTCGAAACCTTATCATCTTATCTTCCAAATATATCAATGTGGGACCTTAGAAATTCGAAACACTTTTGAAAATAAAATAATAGTTTCATGATTTCCAAAAGTGCCCCTCCTCTCCTCTTATAAAAGGCCCCCACCTCTACCTCATTTCACACACTCCTCAAGCCTTTGGATCGGCCAACCCCTAGCCATTTACTCTCTCAACATCCCTCTCCTCATCCTAGAGGATTACCTTTGGGAATAATCCTTTCAAAGGAAGCATTTAGGCTCAAATCAAAAGGAGTTACACTTTTAAAGGTAATTCATTCTCTCATGTTCATTTGTTTTATTTTGCTTCTCCAACCCCCTAAACTCTTTTTATTTACTTCTTTTGTAACAACACCAGTATCTTCAATATACTATGATGTTTTTATAAGATTTATTCGAGCTACACTCTCACACAACTACATCAAATGGTTAAAGAACATACGGTTTCCGTGGATGGCGAAATTCTGCCTCCCGAAATGATGATTGTTCAATACTCATTTAACACCTTAAAAGGTGTCCATTATGATGTCACTATTTTTATATATGATATATTATATGTTTATTCTTTCCTTAAGCTTCTGTATTTTTCATTTATGGCATACCATTATGGGTAAACACGATATCTTCATTTTAGGAAGTGCAGACTATCGCCCCCTGAAAGTGATTTGATTCGTTAATACCATATGTGGGATGTGTAAAGGATAAAGTTAATGATATTATATATGTTATTATATTGGAATTATAATATACTCTTATATCATTATGATTCCATTCCAGAAAATAATAAATAGAAATGGAAGTAGCGTTCATGCGTACGTACGGCTTACCGTCTCCATGAACGGTGCATTTCATTTCTTACCTCTAAATGTGATGTAATATTATAAATACATGTATATGATGAATATATATGATATATATGTTATCAAAATAATTAATATCATTCTGGATATAACGAACCTTTGACCAAATTAACAACATGTAAGTGTAAGAAGTCTATTTTTGACTTAAGAACCAAATACCGACAAAATGAACATTATTAACTTAAATGATTACATGATGTTCATAACATGGTATAAAAGGAATAATGAACTTGAAAAAGGTTCTTAAGCAAGTAGAGATTAACTCAAGTTTATTATTCAGGAGATTAAAGAACGGTCGGGTCAAGTCGGATACGAGGTATGGGACTTCGTCTCAATCTCCTTTCATTGAGGCATATTTTGTTTTATACACAACCTTCTTTTATACGGTGTATAAACCCATTTGACTTTTACGTTTATTCAAAAGGAATCTTTTTTATACAAAGTGTTTACTAAACGACAAAAGGGAATGTTTTTGTCGTACGTATGCGGCGACAACGACTTCTCTGCCGCCGTGACCATTATTTGAGTTTCGGCTTCCTCTACAAGCCATACATTCTTTTTAAAAGAAAAATAAATACCATGTTTTACTTTTCTTTTATTTTGGTATTGAAAATGGTTTTCATAATGTTTTTATATCAATGTGTTGTATTGATATCTTGTGATTGAAAGTTGGAAATGTTATGTTTCCTTTATGCATGTTTTATATGATATAATTATGTTGAGGTTCTTAGGCATTATTATGAAGACGGGTGGTTCCGTGATAAACTAAGGGCTGGTGAGCCCGATATAGCTCTCCAATGCATTGGGTAACTTGAAGGAGTGAAACGTTAAGGTTTCTCCGAAGAGATTTTAGGGAATATACTGTGATGGGTATTCTAAATGTAACCAAGAGGGTTACTCCCTACGTAAGAATGTTATGAATGCCTCAAGTTACCTTTATGTCTTATGATTTCTATGATTTATTCATGATTTGATGAGGTATGTTAAAGTGATTATGTTTTATGGGTAAAGTATGATCTCATCCTTATGTATATATGTACCCATGTTTCCTTTCCATATTTTTATATCCCTTACTGAGCTTTTTATGCTCATCCCAAGTTTTTTTGAAATGTTTTTCACAGGTCAAGGGAAAGGTACATGATATGGTGATAGTGTCAAGGAAGTGTCAAGAAAGAATCCATGTTTATTTTTAAATATGTTTCCACTGATGGGAATGAAGAATATTATCTTTATGTAACCACTTTGTTTATATGTGGAATGTAATGCAAGTTTTATGATCTAATTCTCTAAAACTCTAAACCTGAAAAGATCCTCAACGTGTAATCTTGTGATAACTCAAGATTATGTAAGGTTTAAGGCTAGGGCCTTATAGTTGGTATCAAAGGTCAGTTTAGATATCTTTAGGAGTTAGAATTCTATTAAATTATTATCCAAAAATATTTTTTTTTATGGTCAAATTGAAGTGATATAGTATTTGAATATTACCATGTTGCTTCATCTAAGACATGTTTGTTCAAAATGGTTTTCCGTAGAGGAAACAGGGAAGCAGTGCTAGGAAGGCATACAGAAGGAAATAACCTTCTGAATCAGTATCCTGAGATGGTCGGAATTGGAACTGAACAGTTTGTTGCAGTAATAGCACAGTTGACTCAGGCTATAAATGGTGGTGGTATCCATGCACAAGATCAGCCAGATCAACCGCAGAGGAACATGTCAGTGGTGGAACATTTCATGAGGCAACATCCCACATCATTCAGAGGATCATCTGACCCTGTGCTAGCTGAAGGGTGGATTAAAGCACTGGAGAATATTTTTGATGTCATGGGGTGTTCAGACAATCAAAAGGTTAGTCTTGCTATTTACCGTTTGGAGGGTGAAGCAGATCAGTGGTGGTCGATGGTTAAAAATATCAGGGACGCTGATGAGATTGATGCTCTTGATTGGGATGAATTCAAAGGTATGTTTCTTGAGAAGTATTTTCCTAAGTCTGTTCGACTTAGGATGGAAAAACAATTCTTGGAATTGAGGCAAGAGGAAGACTCAGTGGCTGCCTATGAAGAAAGGTTCACTCGATTGGCAAGGTATGCTCCAAATTTTATCTGAGACCTTGATAGTAAAATCAATCGTTTTTACTCAGGATTAAAGCCAAAATATCGAAGGGCATTAGCTTCTCGTGAGTTTAAAAGTTATTAAAATATTGTTCTATGTGCTGAGAAGGTGGAAATGGAGTTTGCCGATGACCAAGTGTTCTATAACAACCAACAGAAGAAGAGACCGAGGTGGCAGGAGAAAGGTAAGAATTCTTCAAAAAAGTCTGATGGTAAGAAAACTAAGTTTCCAGTTTGTGATAAATGTGGCAAAAGGCATGCTGGAGAATTTCTTCTAAACTCTAGAAAGTGCTACCGATGTGGTAAGATGGGATATAAGGCTCGTGATTGCACTGAAAAGGATCAAGGTGAAGGTAAGACCAAATTTGATTTACAGTTAGTGAAATGTTATAAGTGCAATGAGATGGGATAACTGTTGATCCTGCAAAAACAAAAGTTGTGGAAGAATGGCCAAGACCCACAAATGTAACCGAGATTCGTAGATTCCCTGGTTTGGCAGGCTATTACCGAAGGTTTGTTAGAAATTTTTCACGATTATCTAGTCCAATGACTAAGCTAACTCGGAAGGGTGTTAAGTTTATCTGGACAAAATAATGTGATGATTGTTTTCAGGAATTGAAAAGAAGATTGGTGAATGCTCCAGTTTTGGCACTACCTTCCAGGAATGGTGAGTTTGTTGTCTACAGTGATGCTTCATTGAAAGGACTTGGTTGCGTCCTAATGCAGAATGATCAGGTAATTTCTTATGCTTCAAGACAGTTGAAAACTCATGAGGTAAATTACCCTACACATGATTTGGAATTAGCTGCTGTTGTTTTTGCTTTAAAAATTTGGAGGCATCATTTTTATAGAGTAAAGTGTGAAATATATACCGATCACAAAAGTTTAAAGTATATATTCACTCAGAAAGAATTGAACATGAGACAAAGGAGGTGGCTAGAATTAATCAAGGATTATGATTATACAATTCATTACCATCTGGGAAAAGCAAATAAAGTGGCTGATGCTTTGAGTCGAAAAAGTAATGCTTCATTAGAAATGTTGCGTTTGGAACGTGATCCTTTGGTTAAGGATTTGATGAACTTTGGCATAGAAGTTGTTGGTGTAGGAAGTTCTTCTGTTTTGTTTCAGGTATCAGTGAGATCATCTCTATCAGATAGAATCAAGCAAGCACAGAAACAAGACAGTGAGTTGCAGAAAAAGGTAGAGCTGGTTCAGAAAGGTTGGTTTCCTGAATTCAACATTGATAATGATTGTGTTTTGAGATTTGGGAAGAGATTGTGTGTGCCTTGTGATTCACAGTTAAAGAGAGAGTTGTTATGTGAAGCTCATAGTTCTCCGTTTTCAGTTCATCCTGGCAGTACTAAGATGTACAGAGATCTGCGGGAGTATTACTGGTGGGATGGAATGAAAAGAAATATTGCTGATTTTACTGTGAAGTGTTTAACTTGTCAGCAGGTTAAAGCAGAGTGACAGTTACCAAAAGGGATGCTTCAGCCTTTACCAGTGCTAGAGTGGAAATGGTAGAATATATCCATGGACTTTTTTGTGGGATTACCAAAGACATCTCGAGGTAATAATGCAATCTGGGTTATTGTTGATCGCTTGACCAAGTCTGCTCATTTCCTTGCTATACGAGATACGTTTTCCCTAGATCAACTTTCCCGTTTGTATCTTAAAGAGATAGTCAGGTTACATGGAGTTCCCCTCTCCATTGTATCTGATCGTGATCCCAGGTTCACTTCTAACTTTTGGAAAGGACTTCAGAAGTTGTTGGGTACTGAATTAAATTTTAGTACAGCTTTTCATCCTCAATCAGATGGGAAGTCAGAACGAACAATTCAGACATTGGAGGATATGCTACGTACTTTTTCGATGGATTATCAGGGAAGTTGGGACCAACATCTTTCTTTGTTTGAATTTTCTTATAACAACAGTTTTCATTCCAGTATACAGATGGCTCCATTTGAGGCATTATATGTAAAACGGTGTCGAACTCCAGCTTTTTGGGATGAAGTAGGGGAAAGGAAGCTGATGGGACCAGAGTTGGTAGAAGAGATGGTAGAAAAAGTTCAGTTGATTCAGAGACACATGAGAACAGCTCAGAGCAGGCAGAAAAGTTATGCAGACAACAGGAGGAAGGATCTCTCTTTTGAGGTAGGTGATCATGTTTTTCTCAAAGTTTCTCCATGGAAAAGTGTTATGCGATTTGGTAAGAAAGGAAAGCTAAGTCCAAGGTTTATTGGACCATATAAAATTCTAGAGATAGTTGGATCAGTTGCATACCGGGTGGCTTTACCTCCGAGTCTATCTCAGGTACACAATGTTTTTCACATTTCGATGTTGAGAAAGTATATGCCAGATCCATCTCATGTTTTGAGTCCAGAGGTAGTTCAGATGGAAGAGAACCTATCTTATGAGGAACAACCGGTACATATTCTTGACCACAGGGAGAAAGTGTTACGAAATAAGTTTATTAATCAGGTAAAGGTTTTGTGGAAAAACCACATGATGGAAGAGGCAACATGGGAATCTGAAAATGCAATGAGGGATAAGTACCCCCATTTTTTTGATAAGTAAATAAATTGTGAGAATGCAATTTTCTAAAGGGGGGAAGGATGTAACATCCCATGTAATTAATGAATAATAGATATTTTTATCTATGTCTATTAATGAATTAGATAGTGTTTTAGAGGCTTAAAATGAAAATAAATCCAATCTTAAGCATGGAATACACTAATATTCTTAAAAGATTGTTTTACTGCCTTATGATGGAAAACCCTTTTTAAATCTATCTTTTGACAATTTTATAAACTATGTTTGTCAAAATAAACTTATTCTTTATGATTGGGACATCAAAATTTACTTTGTGTGAATTTTTGGTATTTTTCTGACAATGTTCATTTTTTATTGAATAGTAAAAAATACTGCATTTTACATCAAAACTTCTTTTTAATCTAATTTATTTATACGATTAGATTATATTTTGAATTGGTTTTGAAGTGAAATTAGAATATATTTTTACCATTTAATCCAATGGTGGTCATTGGAATCAATTTCACTTTGAAATTGGACTTAAACCGGTGTCAATCTTTTGATACTTATTGTTTCATAAAAACACGCTATTTGCTCTGACAGCGGGATTTAATTATTAAATTAATTAATTTGACTTATATGTTTTGAATTTTGTAAAATAGACTTCATTTTTGAATTGGGAATATCGAATATATCTTAGAGTGAATTTTTGGTAATTTTCTGAAAAACTCCAATTTTTGATGAATAGTGAAACCACTAAGTGGTAATCAAGCAAACTGATTTTTCAGTTAAATGAAAGTTTACCACTAATGTGTATTGAATTTTGAAAATCCTATATACATGGTTGTCATTAGTATGTAAAATGTGGTTCAATGGGATGAAAATAATTTTTTGGTGAATAGTAACTTTTTTTTCATTAATCGCGATTAGAGGTAATTAGTGTAATTTAAGGTAAAAATGATATTATAAAAATATGAAAACACCATGACACTTGTCCTACCCCTATTTGATGAGTCATGTCCGACCAAGACAACCCATGGGTCGATTTAGGGGACCCCATGGAGCCCCTTGGGTGAGATAATGACTTTAATGCCTTTTTTTAAATAAAGGTGAAAATGACACTAACATAAATTGTTTTACTAAAACAATTTTTAGAAGGGGTTATACTAATCATATTTTTGTCTATAAATATTCATTAGAAATATAAAAAGATTTCCTACATCATATTATTTTTTTTATAATTTTTAGACATTAAATAAATTAAATTATTTATGACATCATGATGATGCAGCGATGACCTCATTATTTAACGATTAAAATAAAATGGAAAGATAATGTAATATCTAAGACCTACACTTGTCCAAAAACTATTGGATGGAAATATTTAGAAGCCTTATCATCTTATCTTATAAATATATCAATGTGGGACCTTAGAAATTCGAAACACTTTTGAAAATAAAATAATAGTTTCATGATTTCCAAAAGTGCCCCTCCTCTCCTCTTATAAAAGGCCCCCACCTCTACCTCATTTCACACACTCCTCAATCCTTTGGATCGGCCAACACATTCCCATTTACTCTCTCCACATCCCTCTCCTCTTCAAAGGAATCCTTTAGGCTCAAATCAAAAGGAGTTACACTTTTAAAGGTAATTCATTCTCTCATGTTCATTTGTTTTATTTTGCTTCTACAACCCCCTAAACTCTTTTTATTTACTTCTTTTGTAACAACACCAGTATCTTAAATATACTATTATGTTGTTATAAGATTTATTCGAGCTACACTCTCACACAACTACATCAAATGGTTAAAGAACATACGGTTTCCGTGGATGGTGAAATTCTGCCTCCTGAAACGATGATTGTTCAATACTCATTTAACACCTTCAAAGGTGGCCATTATAATGTCACTATTTTTATATATGATATATAATATGTTTATTCTTTCCTTAATCTTCTGTATTTTTCATTTATGGCATACCATTATGGGTAAACACGATATCTTCATTTTAGGAAGTGCAGACTACCGCCCCCTGAAAGTGATTTGATTTGTTAATACCATATGTGGGATGTGTAAAGGATAAAGTTAATGATATTATATATGTTATTATACTGGAATTATAATATACTCTTATATCATTATGATTCCATTCCAGAAAATACGAAATAGAAATGGAAGTAGCGTTCATGCGTACGTACGGCTTACCATCTCCATGTACGGTGCATTTCATTTCTTACCTCTAAATGTTATGTAATATTATAAATACATGTATATGCTGAATATATATGATATATATGTTATCCAAATCATTAATATCATTCTGGATATAACGAACCTTTGACCAAATTAACAACATGTAAGTGTAAGAAGTCTATTTTTGACTTAAGAACCAAATACCGACAAAATGAACATTATTAACTTAAATGATTACATGATGTTCATAACATGGTATAAAAGGAATAATGAACTTGAAAAAGGTTCTTAAGAAAGTAGAGATTAACTCAAGTTTATTATTCAGGAGATTAAAGAACAGTCGGGTCAAGTCAGATACGAGGTATGGGACTTCGTCTCAATCTCCTTTCATTGAGGCATATTTTGTTTTATACACAACCGTCTTTTATACGGTGTATAAACCCCTTTGACTTTTACATTTATTCAAAAGGAATCTTTTTTATACGAAGCATTTACTAAACGACAAAAGGGAATGTTTTTGTCGTACGTATGCAGCGACAACGACTTCTCTGCCGCCGTGACCATTATTTGAGTTTCGGCTTCCTCTACAAGCCATACCTTCTTTTTAAAAGAAAAATAAATACCGTGTTTTACTTTTATTTTATTTTTGTATTGAAAATGGTTTTCATAATGTTTTTATATCAATGTGTTGTATTGATATCTTGTGATTGAAAGTTGGAAATGTTATGTTTCCTTTATGCATGTTTTATGTGATACAATTATGTTGAGGTTCTTGGGCATTATTATGAAGACGGGTGGTTCCGTGATAAGCTAAGGGCGGGTGAGCCCGATATAGCTCTCCAATGCATTGGGTAACGCGAAGGAGTGAAACGTTAAGGTTTCTCTGAAGATATTTTAGGGAATATACTTTGATGGGTATTCCAAATGTAACCAAGAGGGTTACTCCCTACGTAAGAATGTTATGAATACCTCAAGTTACCTTTATGTCTTATGATTTCTATGATTTATTCATTATTTGATGAGGTATGTTAAATTTCTTATATTTTATGGGTAAAGTATGATCTCATCCTTATGTATATATGTACCCATGTTTCCTTTCCATATTTTTATATCCCTTACTGAGCTTTTTATGCTCATCCCAAGTTTTTTTGAAATGTTTTTCACGGGTCAAGGGAAAGGTACATGATATGGTGATAGTGTCAAGGAAGTGTCAAGAAATAATCCATGTTTATTTTTAAATATGTTTCCACTGATGTGAATGAAGAATACTATCTTTATGTAACCACTTTGTTTATATGTGGAATGTAATGAAAGTTTTATGATCTAATTCTCTAAAACTCTAAACCTGAAAAGATCCTCAACGTGTAATCTTGTGATAACTCAAGATTATGTAAGGTTTAAGGCTGGGGCCTTATACTTCCTACCTATTTTTTGGGCAGAATCTGTAAGCACAGCCTACTATATAATGAATAGAGTTTTAATTAGACCAATTTTGAAAAAGACACCCTATGAACTTTGGAATAACAGAAAAACTAAAGTAAATTAATTAAAAGTTTTTGGATGAAAAGTTTACATCTTGAACACCAAGTACAATCTTGGTATGTTTGATCCAAAATATGATGAAGGAATTTTATTAGGATATTTAGCTACCTCCAAAGCTTATAGAATCTATAATAAAAAGTCAAGGAATGTTGAACAATCAGTTCATGTGAAATTTGATGAATCTGATCCCTTTGAGAGAAGGACATATCAAATGGATGAATCTAACTCTAATGATAACATGAGAATTGAGAACTTGAAAAATGGTTTTAAAAAATATATAAAATAAATTCAGTCCAGTTCAGAAGAACATGATACTGAATAACCTATGAGTGTGTTTCCTAGACAAACTAGAACCCTAATGAATCACCCTTTAGAGTCTATAATAGGTGACTTAGACATAGGAATAAAAACTAGAATAAATATAGGGAATCTTGTAGAATTCTCTGCCTTTCTATCCCAATTAGAACCCAAGTCTATAGAAGAAGATTTAGATGATGAAATCTGGATGATAGTAATGCAAGAAGAATTAAACCAGTTCAAAAGAAATGAAGTCTGGGAATTAGTTGAAAGACCACTGAACTATCCAATGATAGGAACCAAATGGGTCTTTAGAAACAAGCAAGATGATCAAGGAATAATAACTAGAAATAAAGCTAGACTTGTAGCTAAAGGATATAATCAGGAAGAAGGTATAGATTATGATGATACCTTTTCAACTGTAGCCAGATTATAAGCCATTAGAATCCTTATATACTATTCATCTCATATGAACTTTAAATTATTTCAGATGGATGTTAAGTCCGGATTTTTAAATGGTTATTTAATGGAGGAATTTTATGTTGAGAAACCTCCTGGTTTTGAAAATTCTCAAAAACCATATTCTGTTTTTAAACTTACTAAAGCTCTTTATGGCCTTAAACAAGCACCTAGAGCTTGTTATGAAAGATTAATCTCTTTTCTATTGAAAAATGATTTTACTGTTGGAATAGAAGATCCAACCCTTTTTAAGAAAACTATAAATTATAATATTTTATTAGTTCAAATTTATGTTGATGATGTAATTTTTGGATCAACTAATAAAACCCTTTGTCATGAGTTTTCAAAGTTAATGCAAAAAGAATTTGAAATGAGTATGTTAGGAGAATTAAATTTCTTCCTAGGACTTCAAATTTATCAAAAAGATTTTGGAAATGTTTTGAATCAAAGCAAATACATGTCTGATTTATTAAAGAAAGTTGGACTTGAAAACCGAAAGACATATACAACTCCTATGTGTACTAATGTAAAACTTGATTTGGATGAAACTAGAAAATCAGTTGACAATAATTTATATAGAGGTATGATTGGTATTTTATTATATATTACTGCTAGAAGGCCATATATAATGTATTTAGTATGTCTTTGTGCAAGATTTCAATCAAATACTAAAGAATCCCATTTGACTGTTGTTAAAATAATTTTTAGATATTTAAAATGAACTATTTTTCAATATCTTCTTTATCCCAAAAACTTCTAATATTAATTTAATTTCATATTCAGATGCAGACTTTGGAAGTTTTAGATTATATAGGAAAATAACAACAGGAACTTGTCACTTTTTAGGGAAATCCTTAGTGTCATGGTCTAGTAAAAAACAACATTCAGTTGCCCTATCAATAGCTAAGGCAGAATATGTTTTTGCTGGCAGTTGTTGTGCACAAGTGTTGTGGATGAAAAACACTCTTATGGACTTTGGACTAAATTTTAATAATATTCCTATTTTATGTGATAATACTAGTGCTATAAATATTTCAAAAAATCCTATTAATAATTCTAGAACTAAGCATATTGATATCAGACATCATTTTCTAAGAGATCGTGTTCTTAAAAAGGATATATCTTTGGAATTTTTAAGTACTGAAATTCAATTAGCTTATATTTTTACTAAACCACTTCCCACTGAAAGGTTTGATTTTATTAAGGGGGAGCTAGGTTTATTTATTTTTAAATAAAGTTTTATTTTACTATGCTGATTCTTTATTTTAATACTGTTTAAAATAATTTGGTTATTTGTTTTTCAAAAAGAATAAGTTTCTTTTCTCCGTGTAATCAATTTTTTTATTTTTATTTATAAATCTATGTAGTGATTAATGAAAACACGGGAATCAAGGCTATCATAAACTCTTTCAACTTCTAAACCATTTCATTTCTACCAAAACCTTTTCGAACCTGCAAATCTGCACCACTTCTCGTCAACCCTAATTTTCGAACCTTTGAAACCCTAACCTTCAAACCTTCAGTGATTCTCATAGAGATGGCTAAGACTAAGATAGATGATGAGGCCGAGACCAGGAATTCCAAGAAACAGCGCTCCAAAGGAAGGAAAATCTTATAGGGAAAGGTAATTGATCTTGAATGGATATTTCAAACGAATCTCCTCCTAAAACAAGCACTGTCGTTTCGGAATCTCAAACAGAATTTCAACAGTGAGAATACAGAATTTTTGTATGAGGTAGAACTTAGATATTTCTTCAAGTCTATACAGTTTTGTCTGGGAGACAATGAGGACACAATGCTAGCTAAGATAGAGGATAGGGATTTTTCGATCTCTTCAATTGAAATTGGTCAAATTTTTAACTGCCCTCATGAGGGAGTCTTTCATTTTGATTTGAAAAATATAGGAGATTCTGTGCGTAAATCTGAGGGCGTTATGTCTTTTCTTTTTTTTCTACTTCTATAAATAAGATGTTTATTGAGGATCTAGAACCAGATCATAAAATCCTTGTGAAATTTGTGAAAATAGGGATTGCACTGAGAATGTCAGATATGGAAAAGATATTGTATCCTGACATGTACATAATGTATCTTCTGCTTAGTGATATAAAATTAAATTTTCCTAGGTACATGGTGAGGTACCTGCGTTACCACTGTCATAGTGAAGCCATAATGAACTTCTACCATTTTGGTAGATTCATTTCCAAACTATTGTTCAAAAAGGATATGGTGAGACTGGTGGATGCCAGAGTAAAATGTCATCACAGTAATGCTTTCAATGCTAGAACCTTAAGAAAAATTTTCTATTTCTGGACCACTATAAAAATAAAACTTTTTCCAGTAGGAGCTGAGGAAGAATCATAGAGTGCTCGAGTTCAATCTTCTCAGTCCAAAGAGGGACAGCTGAATCCCAAGTAAGCACAACTGCAAGGAGAATCAGATTTAAAATGGAAGTAACTGAGGAAGAAAGAAGTCAGGAGGGACTTCAGACTCAGAGAAAAATAATTTTTAATGAGGAACTTGTTTCCCCTGTACTAAAAATAAGATATTTATTCTCTTATAGTTTTTTAAGAGAAACTGCTACTGAAAAACCAATAGAATCTATTGTTGAGATCTCAGAACCAGTGTAAGGACCTCAGATTCAATCTGAAATTCAAGAAGCAGCTGAAAGAGAGACTCAGGATCAGGTTGTAACTGATGTTGAAGTTACACTTCAATAGGAAAAGGAGGAAGATCCTGGTGAATAAGTGGCCAGACCTTAGGAAACTCCAGAAGATATTATCTTAGAAAATCCATTGGAATAACAAGTTGCTGATGTTCATGATGAACATGTTTCTGAAGCACAAACAGAGGTACTTCATGAGGATTTTTCTATGGAAGAGTCTGTAAAAGACTTTGAGAAAAAAATTATGGATCAACCAGCTTAGGAAAAGGAAAAATAAAAATCTGATATAGATTCACTACCTTTAGTATTGATGCATCACACTGGAACTGAGAATGAGAATCAATCACAGGGTGCTTCTGCTTCAGAGAATAAGGAAATTGAAGAGCTGTACAGAAATGTGTCTCAATTGGAATCTTAAAATGATACTCTCAAGAGAGCATTAAAATATATTAACAGCTCAAATTTCAAAGACTTAAGGATAGTACAGTTTCAAGGAAAGAGGTTGAAATTTTTAAGAAGGATATGTTGAATGTTGTTGAAAAATTAAAGTCTGAAATGGTTCTAAAATCAGATTTCTTAGATCTCAAATTATTTATGGAGACACAGTTTGCATCTGTCGGCACCAGTGCTACTAGTGGGTCAGGTACTTCACCTGATTTACTCATAAATTTTCAGGCTATCATAGCTGCCATGAGAAATATGAGTGACTGATTTCATGATATTCAATGCAACAGTTCTCCTTTATCAGTCTTGTTGGACAATCAGAAATTCTTGTTTGATTAGTTGACATCAAATGAACCATCTCTTAGACTTGTGATGACTCAATTCACAGAGAAGTTGTCTTTGTTTATGGAGAAGGAAGAAAGACTTCATGAGTTTTTCAAAGTCAATCTCATAGTAGACATTCATATGACTCAAGAGGAAAGAGATATTATTATGAATCTTGGTGATGGAATGATGTGAAGACTCAGGGAGTAGTTGACAGAAATCAAGTCTGCAGTTCAGAGGAGATAGATCATATTTTATACCCTGACTAAACCTTGATTCTTGTGTTCATCATAATTGTATCTATTCCAACAACTCAATGAAATTTTTTTGATTCCGGTATTTATAAATTATTTTACTTTTAATGAAATTCTATTTCTTTATATTTGTTTTGTTTTACTGTCTTTGTTTTGATATGCCAGTAATCCAGATTCAATTTTTTCCAAACACTTAGTTATAGCATTTACTTAAGTTCAGTGAAACATTAACTGTGTTATATTCCATCTATTATCATTCTTTTTGATATCACAAAACGGCGGAGAAATTTGGATAAACACAACATTTTTGTTTGTTTTATTTTATTGGGGGAGAAATTGAGTTAAATCTAATATTGTATTTATCTTTTTAAAATTCAAAACTATATGTAATTAATTGATTTTTGTGTAAGTTCATTAATTATTTTATGGGTTTTTTTATCATAAAAAAGTGGGAGATTATTGAGCAAGTGTTGTTTTCAACAATACATGATGTTTCGTTTAAAGGGGGAGTGTGTTGAGAACAATACTCTATCTCTTTGTGACAATTTTGATGCCTCACAAATACCCTTAATTATTTTCTAATAATTTTATTTTTTAATTATTTTTTAGGAATTTATTATTCATTGTATTTTTATTTATGGATGAAATATTTAAGTTCTTGAATAACGAGAATTAATTTCTAGGGTATTCGCATTTAGCCTGTTCTGGAAACACTGTTCATACCCTACTTATTCGGGATCTACTTTAGCGTGTTCTGGAAACACTGTTCATATCCTACGTGGAGAAACGTAGAGTAAGGATAAAATGTAGCGTATTATTTATGAGAAAAGTGAAAATTATGGTTAATCAACCATACTTTATCAGAAAATTATGAAAAAGAACCCTATATTAGAAAGGAACCCTACGTTTGGGATATCAGAGAAGTATGGAAGGAGAACTGTACGTAAGTATTAAACGTTAAATTTGTTTCTCAAAAGTATGGTTCATCAACCTTACTTTTTTAAACAACCATACGTTCTTGGAAAAGTATAGATCAAGTTAAAGTATGGATCTTTTACCATATATTTGAAAGTTGAAGAGAAAAGTATGGATGACCAACCCTACATTTATGATCAACCTTACGTTTAGAGAAAGTGACATAAACCTTATGTTTGTAATCAACCATACATTATCAACCCTACATTTGAAGACTAATTCATCAACATTATGTTCAAAGGGTGCATACAGTACAACTCAACCTTACGTTTGGCGTCGTAGAATTTAAAGTCGATATTTTTATGCAACGGTCAGCAAGCTAATTATTATGTGGATTTTAAGCCTGATTTAAAGCTGATTTTAAAGTACGGCTTTGACTGTTTCAAATCTGTTTTATCAATAGTTTAAAGATCGAATTAAAAGGATCTTTTTATGTCGAGTCTTTAGGGAAGTTACGACTCCTCTGTAAATTCAAATGTTTGAATGTCGCGAGTCAAAAGGTGACTTTTGTGAATCTAAATTTGTAGGAGAATTAATTATAATTTATATATTTATATGTGTTTTTTTTAACAAAAAAATGGTCTTATGTGATATCTCGATCATTATGGAAAAAGGGAAGAAAAACAGAGACTACCAAAAATTCATATCTGCTGATTCAAGAGAACGACAAAGCTTTGTTTTTTGAAGAAGAAAAATCATGATAGAAGATTCATGTGTTCTATATCGAAGATCATTTGTAAATATGATACTGCTGAAGTTGTGAGTTATATTTATATATCTACTACAACGGGATCGACTTAGAATGACTCTTTTGTGAAGATCATTATTTATGAAGACAATGATTCATCTACTGTCAATTGCATGTTGTTGTAATTGTGAAGAACATATGGAAAGCATTTTCATAATACAGAAATCTTTCTATTCTTGAGTGACTGGCTTCTCATAATAAGATGTGTAGGTTCTGGAGTGAACCAGAAGGCTTTTTTTTTTGCCTTAGATTGTAAATGTATCAACTGCTTGTACTCATTTGTTGAAACGGTCTATTGAAATGAGGACCAGTTAGTGAAAATCACCAAACTCATGGAGTAGAGCGTTGGTGGAGTGGACTAGGGGATTTTTGTTCCCCGAACCACTATATATCTTGTGTCTCTATTAAATTTCCGCTGCATTAATTCATCTAATTAGAGTTAAAGGGAAGAACACAATCTCACAAAGATTTTTGAAAAGACACAATTCACCCCCCTCTTGTGTATATTCTGTATAATCTGATCTAACAGATCCATGCCCCCCAGGAATAACCAAATTGAGTCCACGTCTTCTCAAAAATATTACCTCGGCATTGCATCCCAACATGCCCCAACCCCATGGGTTAAACATTCATCAATTTAAGAATTTATTAATAACATCTTCACTTTCCATAGTTCCAGACATTCAAGAAAATCATTCTACACTACTAAACACAAGGGGATCGACACGATGAGTAGATAGACTACCCGTCGAGTCTTTACCACCTATAGCAAGAGCATAGACACATCCATCCTCAAGAATCTAACAACATAAATCACGTGGCCTACCCCACACGTCTTTGCCTCTTTTGGAAGGTTGGTAAGCAAGACCAGCTGACTGAAGAAGTGGTGAAAGTAAAGAAGATAAACCAAAAATAGATTCAACAATCATCACTATATTTATATCAATGGGTAACCCCATCTTCAACCTATTCCATCATCACGTGTGTCCTCCTCGACACCCACATGCATAAACTGATGCATCTTTCCACTCTAGGCATCAACTACTAACACAATCATTGGGATTCCCTTCCCCCACATA
The DNA here is from genome assembly GCA_963277665.1 of Viscum album. Classification (NCBI taxonomy): domain Eukaryota; kingdom Viridiplantae; phylum Streptophyta; class Magnoliopsida; order Santalales; family Viscaceae; genus Viscum; species Viscum album. The sequence goes on from OY728142.1 coordinate 951,279,808, forward strand.
CCACAACAACCCTCTAGACTCAGTCAACCCAATCTCACATCAGATCACAAGCAGCAAGAAACAAACAACATAGAAACTGGGCTTTTGGATCTAAACAAGGCATTCAGCCTTCATACACAATGAGCACTCGTAGCTCCAAAGCATAAGGTGTTTGGCCTTTATAAGCAATATGGTAAATCAGAACCCTATAAGGAATTATCTTTATTTCACAACTGATTATTTATTCCATATTGAATTAACTGATTCATTTCAACATGCATAACTTCATCCATTTGATTATCATCAAAGCGCAACAACAACAACTGGTTTCATTAACATGCCTCTTTATTTCTTTATACAATCAATTTACAATTAATCCCAGCTTTACATTCTTTACCAAATTCCATCAATAATGACACGCTAAACAAATAAATAATAACTGTCACATTATCTATAAAATCAATAGGCAAACCATTTTCATGTTATAAAGTAACAACATATAATTGATTCCAGTTCTTTAATCCTATTAAAATATTTATTACATCAATTTCATTGTGATACAGTGGCTAAATCATGATAAATCTACGACTGAATGTAAATAGAATAGAGAATACATTAATCCACAACCTCAAAATGTTTTTTACATTCTTTGCATGAGAATGGTCTTACACAATAGATCATGATCACCTCTCCTGCAACAACTGCACCCACCTGAGGACGCTGCGGCACAACCGCATCAACCAACACCCAAGAAATATCCATTAGAAACATGGAGAACACATTCCTTCACATGGAAAGTAGAAATAGTATGAAATAGATCAAGGAACCCCAAAGAACAAAGGTAGACGGATCGACACTTCCTGGTTGCAGCAAAATAGGGGGTGCGCATGCAGTAGGAAAACACTAAGGGAAAACGATCCAAGGATTACAGTTCGATCACATGACTCCTACCAGAGGAATAACTTTGGGTGTCCTGTACCAAGTAAAACAAGAAATAAGAACAAGGTAGGAAGTTATCTCAAAACTTTTGAAAATCTAAATGGATCAGTAGTTTAGATACGATTTAGATTTTCCATTAAAGGAGGATCTGGTCAAGACTACACGGTTTGACTGAGTAAAGGCACCTGAAACCTTATAAAAATTATGATAGGAGTTATGGGATTTGAATCAACCTTAAATATATTAAAATAATTGTTTGAATTCATTTTATGTTAAAGATAATGTCAAATGGGTGAAACTGTAGGATGTTGGAAACATTGTTCACCGAAAACTCACAGACTCGACTCACCGATGTGACTCACTGATGTGAGTTGTCGATGTGAGTCACCGATATGATTCACTGATGGGAGTCACTAACATGAGTCACTGATGGGAGTCACCGATGCAATTCACTGATGCAACTCACTGACATGAGTCCCTGACATGACTCACTGATGCGACTCACCGTTCTGAAAACACGGTACACCTATCGATCTGGGAAAACTGTTCAACCAACCGATAGATAACCTATCATCTTGGAAATGTTTTTCAACCTACCAATAGATGACCTACCATCCTAGAAACACTATTCAACCTACTTATAGATGACCTAACAATAGATAAACTACCAATAGATAACCTTCTGATAAATGACCTACCGATAGATGACATACCGATAGAAGACCTATCGATTGATGACCTACCAAGAGATGGACTACCGATGATGATGTTTATAGAACTAGAAACACTATTCACAGAATTGGAAAATTTGGTAAAGTGTTAGAAATAAGTCACTTTGATCACCCAGAACACCTCAAACACCATATTTTCACAAAGTAATGGACCGAAGAGGTCTGAGACATCACATCAGATACCTCTCGAAACATTATTGTCATCAAGAATCCAAAACCAACCTAAAAAAGGAAATAAAAAAGGGGTCATCGGAACATCCACACCGCAAGATACCTCTCAAGGATCACACCACCACAGGAGCTAACCCACTTCATAAAAAGAACAATGTGAAACCACACAACAACCACAACCAGATCCTAAATACTCTCTAGGGGGAAGATACTTCTCAAAAGAGATCAAGACACAACAAGAAATAAGATAAATCCATATCATAAATGGAAAGGGTCTATAACCACCAGATGAACAACATTATAAGAGAAGATATAAACATCAAATATCTCGGGGTATTGAGAATTTATCTGCGACTCACATTCCCAAGTACTCTCCTCCATTCCACCATACTTCCACAAGACACAAACCAGGGGGATAACATGCTCGTGCAACACCTTTTCCTTATGGTTCTGGATCTCTATAGGCCACTCCTTGAAGTTCTCATCATCTTCAACATCGATCTCACCCCAATAGATGATGTTAGAGCCATCATGAAGAAAATTACAGATCTGAGACATGTGAAAAACATCATATATCCTGCTCATCTGTGGGGGAAGTGCTACCTGATACTCCATAACTCCAACATGAGATAACACTTCGAAAGGCCCAAAAAACTATGGATAATGATTAATCCCATGACCAAACCTTCACTTCCCACAATGAGGAGTCTCCTTTAGAAACATGTGATCCCCAACATCAAACTCCATAGGTCTCCTTTTATGATTGACATAGGACTTATGATGATCTTGTGCTGACTTCATCCTCTTGTGAATCACCTAAACCATCTCTATTGTATTCTATACTATTTTTGGCCTGAGAATTGCTGACTCTCTAACCCTAGTCCAACATAATGGAGAATGGAAAGGTCGGACATACAAGGCTTCAAACGGCACCATACCGATAGTGGAGTGAAAACTATTATTGTAAGAAAACTCTACTGAGGGTAAGTGCCTCATTCAAAAACCTCCAAAATCCAAGACACAAAATCACAACATGTCTTCAAGATTTTGGATGGTTCACTCTATTTTATCATTCATCTATGGATGAAAAGAAGTGTTAATTCATAGCTAAGAACCAAAATAATGATGGAGACCTATCCACACTCTGGAGGTAAAATGAGGATCTCGATCAGAAATGATCATCCTTGGGACTCCATAGAGTCTCACCACCTCCTCCCAATACTTCTTCAATAAAACCTCTACTTATATCAACTCCTTGATCACTATAAAATGGGATGATTTTGTCAAACAATCCACTACTACCCATATAGAGTCATATCCTCCCTGAGATAGAGGTAAACTGGAAACAAAGCCCATTGAGATATCCTCCCACTTCCACTGAGGAACATCTAACGGCTGGAGAAAACCACTAGAAACATGGTGCTTAGACTTTAACTTTTGGAAGACCAAACATCGAGACACAAACTACACAACTTCATGCTTCAACCCAGGCCACCAAAATTGAATCCTTAAAGCTCGGTACATCTTTTTCATTCCAGGATGTATTGCTATGGGAGAACTATGGAACTATCTGAGAACCATCTCATGCATTGACAAAGGAATTAAAATACTCCCTTGAAACAGAACTTTGTGTTGTTCATCCTCAGACCAACCATCAAGGTCCTTGCCACAAACAACTCAGTCTCTCCATACCTCCACCTCAAGATCCCCCAATTGGGACTCTTCTACCAACTACACTAGAGATTACTACATTTTCATCTAGAAAAGACAACCTATGTACCAAACTTTTTGAATATCTATATGTAATTATTAGAGTTCTTCTATCACCCTCCAGGAATCACCAGATTTGCGACTACATCACTACATGACTTCCTGCTCAACACATCAGCTATAACATTCCCCTTTCCATGTGTATATGAAATTTTAATGTCATAATATTTTAATAACACTATCCACCGATGATGTCTCAAGTTCAAGTTATTCTAAGAGAAAACTTACTTCAGGATCCTATGATCAGTGAAGAGAAAAAAGTGCTTTCCAATGAGGTAATGTGTCCAAAAATTCAAGGAAAAAACCATTGCTAATAACTCAAGATCGTTGGTGGAATAGTTAAATTCATGGGGATGTAACTATTGGGACCCATAAGAAACGAGTAATATCTACTACATCAAAACACATCCTAACCCTAGATTCTAAGTATCATAAAAAACCTCAAACTGAACTCCTTCTACTAGAAGATAAATAACTGAAGCACTGAACAAATTCTTTTTCAGATACTCAAAAGCTACCGGAAACTGATCATTCCATATGAACTTCTGATCCTTTATGGTCAATACTATTTTAGGGGTCGCAACCTAAGATAAATCAACTATGAATATCCTATAATAGCCTGCAATACCAAGGAAACTTTTCACGTCTACCACTATCTTGGGGGATTCCCAAGACACAAATGCTTCTATCTCTTATGGATCCATAGCTAATCCCTACTAGGATACAATATTCCCCAATAAAAAAACTACTCAAGCACAAAAATCACACTTCAACAACTTTCCAAATAGCTGTTATCGACGAAGAACTCCAAAAATGGCATGTAGATACTCTGCATACTCCTCCTCGAATGTGGAGTACACAAGGATTTCATCGATGAAAACCACCATAATATTATCCATGAACTCATGGAATATAGTTTTCATTAACCCCATGAACACATCTGGAGCATTCATCACACTGAATATCATCACAAAAAACTCATAATTCCCATGATGAAAACATAAATAAGTCTTCAGAATATCCCCATCCTTCACACGCATATGATGATATCCTAACCGAAAATTGATCTTTGAGAACCAAATTTTATCCTTCAGTTGATCAAATAAATCATCATTCTGTGGAAATGGATGGTGGTTCTTCAGTGTCACTTGGTTTAAGTGACGATAATCAACACAAAACCGCAAACTAATGTCAGCCTTCTGTACAAACAAAACTAGTGCACCCCACAGTAACACACTCAGATGAACAAAACCACACTGTAATAGACCATTGAGCAGTATTCGAAGATCTCGTAACTCATAAGGTGCCATACTATATGGAAACATCGAGATAGGAGATGTTCCTAGATGAAGCTTGATCCCAAACTTGATCTCTCGTCGAGGGGGTAACGCCACAACCTCTTCTGGAAAGACATCAGGGTACTCTTCTATGATCCTGGGAAATGTTGACTACTGAACTACTAATGAACTCAACATCATCTCATCCATTAAGGATGACAAGGAAAAAACATGCCTATGACCCATATGAGAGTCTCACTCGCTAAAAAACACCACTAGATATCTATCAGCAATGAATAACACCACCTACCTCATGAAGTAATCCACGATATCCTACATAGAATACAACCAATCCATTTCGAGGATGAAATCATATGGTTGTATCTGTAAAGATATGAAATCTCCTCTATATTGGTGTTTCCCTAGCACTAGATCATAGTCTCTACATACTTCAAACAAGTCAGACCAACCTCCAACTAGCATAGTCAATGCCAAGAAAACTGGAAGCCTATCTACCTCAAGTCCTAAAGCATGGAAAAGGGTAGGTGATATTAAGGATTGAATCACTCCTGAATCAAACAATGCATGCACCCAAGTAGAAAACAAGCAAAGGGTACCTCGAACGATGTATGGCTCACCTGGTGCTGGCAATACTAACGCATGAAGGTGATCAAAACCTACTCTACGGCCTCCCTAACCCTGATGGAGACCACCTCCATGGTCGTGATCTGCTCTTTGAGGAAGAGGGGAGTCCCAGGGTAATTCTATTCCTACCCCATCTTCTCTCTAATGATCCAAAACTGGTGCAACCTATTGTTGATTCCTCAGTTGGAACTGCCTCAATGGAGCAACCTGGAGCGTAATACCTGATACAAAATAATTACTCATAAAGGTTGGGAACTATCAATAGTGATGACCTATGCAACCTTAAGAAAAACAAGTAAATGATCCCTTAGAATAATCATGAGAGCTACTGCCCCTCAGGAAACGAGATACTGAGGGCTGGGACCTACCCTCAGCCAAACAAAAACTCTTCTGCCCTGAAAACCGGGAACCCCAGAGCACAGATCTGCTTCATGAGGAATCATGATAACTCCCCTCTTGTAACGATCCAAATTTTAATAATGTCCTCTCTATGACCTATATCCTCTCCATCACCTCGATATATGTCTTCAGTTTAAAAGGGGTGACCAGGCGCTAGATCTCTGGATGCAAATCCTCCTCGAAATGTCTCACCTTGGCTGGAAATAGGTCTGAATCATATTTCAAAAGGTTCCTAAAATGGATTCTAAACTCTTTCACAATATATACCCCATGTCAAAGGGTAAGTAACTCCTAGTGATTGGCCTCCTTCATGATCAAATAAATAAACTCAACTCTGAACTAGTCTTAGAACTCCTCCCATAAGACTTTCGGCTCCTCGTGATCTTCAAGGAACAAGAACAACCACTTCCACGCTACTCCACGTAACATTATCACAACCAATGATACCTAGTGCTTCTTCTAAGCACAGATCAAACTAAAATCTATCTTAACCTCCTCCAACTAGTCTTCCATGACTACAACTGAAATGAAGCCTTCGTACTTCTGTAGACTCTAAAAATGAAACTCTCAGAGTGTCCTCCTCTAGGTGTTTTCTTCTTCAACCTATACCCTGCGATGATATTCTGCCACAACCTACTGGACATCTTCTACATGAAACTAATGAGGAAGTCGACTTGGAGACATACCTAAAAAATAAAAACTATTAGATCTCTTAAACCTATAATATATAAGAAGTTAACATTAATTAATTTTTTTCTTTTATTCATTTTAGGTTAACATATCCCAAGGTCTACCCATTCTAACATAGATGCAAAGAATAATGATGTGTGGTCCTTTCCTAGCTCTCTACCCTACAACTAGCATCACTTCGTTTAGTAGCCACTGCAAACTTAAAGGTTTATGCATCAGATCAGAGGGGTCCCTAAATACATATGTCTCACTCAGTCTCTTGTGTGTATATTGCTTTCTAAACTTAGCTTACATTCTTTCCCTACCTACACATAAAACCTCACCTATGCCTAACTCTAAAATCCATCATATCCCTCAACCAGAGCTTTGATACCACTCTATCATGACCCCCTCCCCAAAACGTGTACCCCTCTTGGTCCAAAAATGTGAGAAGAGGGATAATGACCCCTGATTCTTGCCTCTAGTAGGCCCTGGGTTGGAGACTAGGATAGAGGGTATAGTAAACACAAAAATGGGAGGCATTACCCTCCAAAAGAACACATGTGAAGAAGAGAGATAAGATAGACACCAACCAACTTCTTCTTAGACCACAAAAAAAAATCCCAAGTACACATATGTAATGTCATGAAAAACTACTACAACTGAAAGAGGAAAACTACAAGTACTAAAATAAAGTAAAATAGTCACGGCCACGAAGCCCAAACAGCTCCTAGAAAACCTTGAGCTACTAGTAACTAGCCCGATCTCCAACCTACTTTAAGTGACCTGAAAAAAAAGTTTATATAAAGTAGGGTGAGTATAATAATATATTCAGTAGGATCCTCCCCAGATAATGTCGTGCAAAGGTAAAGAAAGCATGCTAAAGTGCAGTGAACAAAAAGTGAAACTAACTCATCACCTAAATAGGTATATTAAGTTCCCAACCTCACCATGGCTACTCTCACCAAGAATCTCATACAATAGAATATAATATAATAAAGAATATCAAGTGTACCCTGCTACCACTTCCCCACTGGTATGTTGCTTTGCCACAACGTCGCACGTCCAAATTATCTCTCTCCAAAAAGGCTAGCCCAAAACACCTGGGTGAAGCACCAAAATATGCACCTCGTGCAACTCACCACCACAACCACACAAACAAAAGTAACCAGGTAGTTCCTAGGAGCCACCGCAACTCGCATAACGCATATCATATGTTAGGTATTATACCTCAAGACATTACAGCCCATACACTGAGTAAGGATCCTCAAGCCATCACAGCCTATACACATCATACCTATAGTATTCCATAGGAAACTATATCCAAAATATATGTGTGTGAAATAACCACAATCCATTACATCCATCTACACACACATATGAGGAAAACTAACCATCGTGTATACCACTACAAGTAACCACCAAGAGAAGAGAGTGTGGCCAAAGGGGGTATTCATCCATCCATCCTCCCACAAAAATGTTGGGGAACACCCCCCCCCCCAGGTTTCAGAATCCTCGAGGTGTTAGATTCCCTAACCAACATGGTGGAGTAGCATATAGAAACACAAAAAGTGAAGAATATAATATAGCTCACAACCACACTATGGGAATAACCTAGTCTAAGACTCAAATACAACTAACATCTCTTAGACTCCTAGCTATCCTCACTAATACTATATATCATATAAGCACACAACCATTTAAAGAGATTAATTAAGTTACTTATCCCTTTTTATCATTTCACTTTACATTAATTAATTCTTTAACCATTAATTAACTATTATCAAAACCCACATTAAATTTTATTACCATTCTAACCAAGATCTGTGCCCCCCAGGCATAACCAAACTGAGTCCACATCTTCTCTGAAATATTACCTCGGCATTTCATCCCAGCAAGCCCCAATACCATGGGTTAAACATTCATTCATTCAATCATTTATCAATAACATCTTCACTTTCCATAATTCCAGGCATTCTTGAAAACAATTCTAAGCTACCAAACACAAGGTGCTCAACACGGTGAGTAGATGAACTACCTATAGAGTATTTTCCAACTATAGAAAGGGAGTAGACCCATCCATCCTTGAGAATCTAAACACGGAAATCACATGGCATACTATATGATTCTTTTACTCTTTTGGAAGAAGGGTAAGCAAGACCAGCTGCCTCAAGAAGTGGTGAAAGTAAAGTACATAAACAACCAAATGATTCAACAAGAATCTCAACATTTATATCAATGGTAAATCCCATATTCAACCTATTCCATCATCCCTGGTGTCCTCCCCGACACCCACATGCATAAACCGATGCATCTTTACACTCTAGGCATCAACTGCTGCCACAACCACTGGGCTTCTCCGCCCCCACATACTACAATAGCCCTCCGGACTCACCCATCCCAGGATCACATCACATCACAAGAAGTAGGAAACAAACAACATAGAAACTAGGCTCTTGACCCTAAACAAGGATTTCATCCTTTACACACAACGAGCACTCATAACTCTAAAGCATAAGGTGCTTGTCCTTTACAAGAAAGAGAGTAACTCAGAACCCTACAATGAATTATCTTTGTTACACAACTAATTATTTATTCCATATTGAATTAACTAATTCATTTCAACATGCATAACTGCATCTATTTTATTATCATCAAAGTACAACAATAATAATCAGATTCATTAATATGCCTCTTTATTTATTTAGACAATCAATTTATAATTAATCCCAAATTTACATTCTTTACCAAATTCCATCAAGAACAACATACTAAACAAAGCAATCATAGCTATCATACTATCTATAAAATCAAGAGGGAAACCATTTTCACATTATAAATAAATAACATATGATCAATACCAATTCTTTAATCTGGTTAAAATATTTATTACATCAATTTCATTGTGATCCAGTGGCTAAATCATGATAACTCTAAAAATACATGTAAATATAATAGAGAAGCTGTGAATCCCATACCTAAAAAGGTTTCTGACATTCTTTTCATGAGAACGGGCTAGCACTACGGATCACAATCACCTCTCCCACAATGACTGCATCCACCCAAGGACGTCGTGGCACAACTTCTTTAACCAAAACCCAAGAAACCTCCATTAGAAACATGGAGATCACATGCCATCACATGGAAAAGAGAAACATGAAAAAACAGATCGATGAACCCAAAAGAACGGAGGAAGAACATACCTTATATCAAAGACGGATCGACACTTCCTAGTTGTACCAAAATAGGGGGTGTTCATACAGTAGAAAAACTCCAAGGGAAAACAATCCAAGGATTAGAGTTCGATCACATGAATCCTATGGGAGGAATAACTCTAGGCATACCGTACCAAGGAAAACAAGAAGGAATAACAAGGGAAAAAGGTATCTAGAACCCTTTGAAAATCTAAATGGATTAGTGGTTTAGATATGGTTTAGATTTTCCATTAAAGACTGGTCTAGTCAAGACTATGCAGTTTGATCAATTAAAGGCACCCAGACCCTTAGGAAAATTATGATAGGAGTTATGGGCTTTGAATCAGCCTTAAATACGTTTAAAAAGAGCTTTAAATTTATTTTATATTAAATATAACATCAAAGGGGTGAAATTGTATGATGTTGGAAACATTGTTCACCGATGACTCACTAACGAGACTCACCAACCTGACTTACCGATGCGAGTCACCGACATGATTCACATAAGGGAGTCACCAATGTGAGTCACTAATGTGAGTCACTGATGTGAGTCACGGATGTGGGTCACTAAAGTGAGTCACCGATGCGACTCACCAAGTCAAGTCACTGACATAAGTCACTAATGCGACTCACTAACACGACTCACCATTATAGAAACATTGTACACCTACCGATCGAAAAACATTATTCAACCTACTCAAATATGACCTACCGATAGATAACCTACTATCTTGGAAACATTGTTTAGCCTAAAAATAGATGACCTACCGATATATGACCTACCAATAGATTACCTATCAATATATGACCTACCGATAGGTGACCTATCGATGACACTATTCACAGAACTGGAAACACTATTCACAGAACTGAAAAATTTAGAGAAGTGTTAGAAATAAGTCACCTTGACCTCCCAGAAAACCTCAAACACCATATTTTTACAATTGAATGGACTGAAGAGGTGTGGTACATTACAAAACCTTTACTTTATAATGTTCTAAATAGGACTTTGTAATGACCTGGACTATTATGAATAAAATTTTCATTTGGATTTAATTAAATGTCCGATGGATATGCAGTTTTTTATTATATCCAATTAGATTAAATTACCATTATGTATCTTTAACATTGATAACATAGTTGTTGAATAGTGATCACATGACTAGTATAAGCATAGTGTTTTAACTAATCCTTTTGACTCAAACAAAGGAAGTGATGGCTCAACCAGTAGGATCGTGCCATATAAATCCAATTTATCGGAGCTTTCAAGGGAGATAGCATTTTTGGGCTTTTCCCTAGACCAATATCAAGATGAGATCCAAAAACTTAATCATGAGCATAATTGCTTACGGGATAATTTCAAGCTTATCGAGATCACATCCCAAACCATGTTTACTGAACGGCCCCATGAAAGCCTCACCATTACACACCTTACTCTTAGGGAATATGCTGGTGTAATAAAGGGATGTGTAACAAGACTATGGCATTATGATTATGTACATTATTTCTTCTATAGAATAATGGATATACTTTCAATCTATTATTGTTACTTTGTAAATGATTTTTAAATCATAATTAGAATTTTTTGTTAATATTCAAATTCAATTAAGAAATATATTTTTAATGAATTAATGGAATTTTGAAATAAATAATATTATAATAAAATATTATTATTAAATAATTTTTATTAAATATAAATGATCATATAATTTTTATGAAGTCAAAAGTAAATTTTGTTAAGGTTTAAAAACTCTTTTTGTCAAAACCTGTCAATTTTCAATAAATGTCGATTTTTATTTTAAAAGTGGATTTTCACATATTTAGAAAATTATTTAGATAAAATTAATATTATTTTTGGAATCGGGATGTCTAAATTATCCAATGGTTATTTTTTAATAATTTTATAAGATGACTGATTTTTTGGGTAAAAATTAAATACAGTATAAATATACTATGTGTTTTATGACATCATAATGGACCAATAATTATGAAATAAATACTATAAAAGGTATATTAATCCAAATATATGTTTTTAATTTAATATAATTTAATTTTAAGTTTATTTTATTAATTTTATAAAGCCTTAGTGAATCTTGAGAAACATATAATATATTTTAATATTTTAAAATCATTTCTTTGAAAGTATGACTCGTCACCACATAAGTAAGAGAAATATTTTAATATATTCATCCCTTATAATTATAAAATAATTTATATGACTCCCCTTTTTCTATAAACCATGGTATGGTTTTTGGTTTTGAATATTTTACTGTGCAGTGTCCAAAACCAAAATAATAAAGAAATCTCCTTCCTTTCCCATATAAACCCACCCAAACTCTCATTTCTATTCACTAAAACTCCTTAAATCTGAAAAAACCTCTTAACCCTACTCCCTAGAGTCCTCCAAAGGCACCCCCAATCTCTCAAGAATCCCCTCTCAATCATTTAGAGTCACACATCCAAGTAAGGGATCTTCCACCCTCCTCTTTTATCAAGCATTCCTTTCATGTTATTTCTTTTAATTTCCTTTTTACCTCTATTAGGATATGTTATTAAATATCTTTATTTATGTCCATTTTATGTGTAAAGGATTAGATCTTCCTTTAACTCTCATTTATCCCCCCTATTTTCCTTTAATTAAACCAGTTATTATGCCAAATTATGTAAGGGATCTTTCACTTTCCTCTTTTATCAAGAACTCCTTTTATGATATACCTTTTAATTTTTATTTTCATATGTTGAGATATGATAATAAATACTACCCTTACTATATATTTGATTTATAAATAATTATATCATCCTTACACTCTCATTAATCCATTCATGATTCTTTATATACACCCATCACCATACTGAAATTTCGTAAGGGATTTCTCTCTCCTCATTCCCATTAAAGCACTTATTTTATATTATACAGTTTAAATTCAATTTAATATATTGGGATATTATGTTCCATGATCCCCTTACTGTATATTTCATGTATAAATGATGAGATACCCATTTCTCTCTCATCAACCCATTTTATGAATTTTCACATGATGTTGTTATGCTACTGAAATTGCACTGCGATTTTCCATACCAAAATCATCATGTAGTGAATACCATACCCATTCCTCTATCAAGTTTATTCACATTTATACACATATACTTGTTTATTTAGGAATTTCATGTATTTATTCCACATTCCTTAATCATGGAATAAATAATTATGTTGAATGAATCCATGTTATATGATCTATGTGTCACACTTAAGCATGAGATTGAAATGATTATGAAGGGTTCACCCTAATAGCACTAAAATGTATTGAGTAATGTTCATTATCATGATATGTCGTTTTGGGATAGTTTTTTACTTAATTAATTTATGTTACTTTCATCCACCATGTTTGTATAGGGTTTTACCTAATTTCTTTTTGTTTATGATGCAGTGTTTTAAGTTGGTGCCACATTTTCATGCTATGATTATCATGCTATATCATGACTAAATATTAATGTTCCTTAATGAATCATTGATATTCCTTTTATAAAATTTATTATTACCCTCATTTTAGGAAATTTTTATTCCCTTACTAGGCTTTATAGCTCACCCCTTTCTTATGTACATTCTCGGGTGATCCCATGCAGTGATAAGTATGAAGAAATTTTATGGTCATGTAAAAGAAGTTTTCAATTAAGATGTTGTATTTCATGTTTTAAGTTGTTATGTAATGTTTCTAATTTCCCAAGACACTAGACCTATAAATATTCTGAGTTTTATTAAGTGAAAATATATATAATAAATCATGTTTAAATGTTTAATAAATAGCAGGGTTGTTATAGTTGGTATCAAAGGATAGGTTTAGTTATTTTTGGAATTAGGATTAGAAAACCCTAGTTTAAAACCCTTAGGGATAAGACTAAGTAAAAGAAAATAATACCTAGTTTTTGGGTGAGTATAGAGTAATTGGTTTATCAAGAAAATACATCCCTATATAGATAAGAACAGGTGGATGTGGCTATAGCATAGATGTATCTAGGGGTAAAACCCAAAAACACCACTTTGATCTAGACTCAAATGGGAACTGGTGGATGAAAATGGGCCTTGCTGCACTCCTGGTTTGACACTCTAGGGTTATATGATTTGTTAAATTCATAAGATCAATATGAACCATTTTTAAGGGAACAAAAAAATTCCCATAATAATATATGTTGGGAAGTAGATCATGGACAACTTAGACTGAAGCCTAGAAAATCATAAGTTAAGGAGATAAATGTAATTTATAATTTATCCCTTCAATGTCATTGAATTCCCTTTATATGTTTAACTGTTTAATATACTTATCCATATTTCAATATTGGATAAAGTAGAACCATAATTAAAATGTAAAATGTGGGGTTATCATCCATAGTTTTACGCATTCCTTTATATCAAAAAAGTTTTGTAGAACTATTCAAACATCACCACAAAGAATGGAAGTAGAGATGTCAGTGAAGACAAAAAATGGGGAAATTATTGAATCCCATGAATATAACTCCTCCCCTATCACCATGTGTTGATTTAACATTACAACGAACCTTGTTATACTTACCTTTGTGGAATTTGATGCAATTCTGAGCATGGATTGGTTTTCCCTATATAGAGCCAACAAAAATTTCCACAAGAGGTAAATCACTCTTCATATAGAGAATAGACCCCTGATTCTATACAAGTATACGGAGGTTGATGAATCTTACTTATCACCATCATCCTAAGAATGGATATTATTAACCTATGATCATGCGTATCTTACTCAGATGATCGATTCTAAGGAGGGAATCATCCTCAAATATATGCTTATTGTGATGGAATTCGCTGATGTGTTTCCTGAGTAATTTCTTAGACTTACTCCTAACAAAGATATTGAATTCTCAATGGATCTTATACTATGGAATTTCCAATATCGAATACTCTATATAGAATGGTTATTGTGGAACTTGAAGATATAAAGAAAAAACTACAGGAGAATCTAGATAAAGGGTTAATATGCCCAAGTGATTTACCATGGGGTGAACTAGTCTTCTTTGTCAATAAGAAGGATGTGTTAATGAACCTTTATTTTGATTATCATGATCTCAACAAAATCATGATAAATAACAAGTATCGTTTTCCATGAATTGATGACTTGTTCGATCAGCTACAAAGAGCACAATACTTCTCCAAGGTGGATCCGCGGCCGGGATATTACCAAGTAAGGGTGAAGAAGGAGGATATCCCCAAGACTGCTTTTTGTATAAGGTGTGGACATTATGAGTTCATAGTGATGTCATTAGGACTCACTAATTCTCTAGAAATCTTCATGAACATGATGAATAGAGTCTTTAGATATTACCTCGAAAAAATTGTGGTAGTATTTATAGACAATATTCTAATATAATCCAAAACCAATGAGGATCATGAGGAGTATATAAAGTATATGATAAAGACCTTGAAAAGGGATAAACTCTAGGAAAATTATAGAAAGTGTGAGTTTTGGTTGAAGGAAGTCTCATTCTTGGGGGATATAATCATGAGAAATGGGATATCTGTGGATCATTCCAAGACAAAGGCAATTGAGGGATGTCCAAGGCCAGCATTTGTGATGGATATCCATAGCTTCCTTGGGTTAGCTAGATATTATCGCCAATTTTTAAGAAATTTCTCACGATTTCCCAACCTTCTTAACAAGATAACTCAGAAGGGATTCAAGTGTTCTTAGAATGATGAATGTGAAGAAATGTCCATGGACTTTAAAAAGAGTCTTATCACTACCCTTGTGCTCACACTACCCACGAGTGGGGAGCTTTTTGTAATATTCAGTGATGCTTCAAAGAAGGGATTGAGATGTGTGTTGATGAAAAATGACAAATTCATTTCCTACACCTCAAGATAGTTGAAAATTAATGATCAAAACTATCACACGCATGATCTGGAGTTAGCATTTGTGATCTTTTTGTTGAAAATATAGTGGAATTATCTCTTTGGGGAGAAGTGTGAAATATATACAGTTCACAAAAGTATCAAATATAAATTCACACAAAAAGAGATGAATATGTACCAGTGAAGATGGTTAGATCTCATCAAGTATTTCAACCACCCAATCCACTACCATCCTAGGAAAGCAAAGAAGGTGGTGGATACTCTAAGTAGAAAGGACCCAAAAATTATATCATTGATGAGAATTGAAAAGGATTCAATCTTATTAGATTTGATGAATATGGAAATGGGAATCATAAAGAAGGGAACATCATAAATCCTTTTACAAATGATTTCTCAACAGTATCTTTTGTAAAGGTTAAAGAATGCTCAAAAATATGATGAGAAAATTCAGAATAAAGTGGAAACTATCATAAAAGGTAAATCCTTACAGTTTAGTGTTAATAAAGAAGGAATTGTGAGATTTGGGTTGAGGTTGTGTGTTCCATAAAATCCTGAGTTAAAGAAATAACTTTTTGATGATGCACATAGTTAGAATTTCTCCATTCACCTAGGAAACACAAAGATGTATCGAGATCTCCAGGAGCAATATTGGTGGGATAACATGAAGAAGGAGATTACTGAACATACATCAAAGTTCCTGGTATGTCATCAAGTTAAGACTGAGAGGAAGAAGTCTAAGGGGATGATGTAACCATTACCCATACCAATGCGGAAATGGGAAAACATAACCATGGAATTTGTCACTGGACTTCTAAATACATCCAAAGGAAATACTTCTATCTGGGTTATTGTGGATCATCTTACAAATATCGAACACTTTATTATGATTTGAGAGGATTTATCACTGGATAAATTGGCACATATATACATCAGATAAGTGGTAAGGCTATATGGAGTACCACTATTGATTATGTCTGATCGAGATCCACAATTCACCTCTAAGTTTTGGAAAAGTCTCCATCATTCTCTAAACACTTAGCTGAATTTTAGTACAGGTTATCATCCTCAAAATGATGGACAATCTGAGAAGACTATCCAAAAACTTGAGGACATGTTGAGATCATGCTCAATAGACTTCAAAAGGGTATGGGATCAATATCTTCCTCCGGTTGAGTTCTCTTACAATAATATTTTCCACTCAAGCATCCAAATAGAACCCTATGAAGCCCTTTATGGGAAGAGGTTCAGAACATTGGCATGTTGGGATGAAGTTGGGGAACAAAAACTTCTAGGTCATGAAATGGTCGAAGAAATGTTGGGAAAGGTTAAGATCATCTAACAGCACATCAAATCTACTCAGAGTCGAAAAAAGAGATATGTTGAAAATTTTCAATGAGACCTAGAGTCTGATGTTGGATAAATGGTATTCCTCCACATATCTCCATGGAAGAGAGTGATAAAATTTGGGAATAAGAGAAAGCTTAGTCCAATGTACATCGGCCCTTTTGAGATCCTTGATCGCATAACATTAGTGGCCTATCAACTAGCACTCCCACCAAACATGTCTCAAGTACACAGTGTATTCCATGTATCCCTCTTAAGAAATTACATACCAGACCCGTCACATGTACTCAATCCAAAGGTGGTACCATTGGAGAATAACCTTTCCTATGAGGAGCAACCAGTGAAGATCTTGGATCATAGAGAAAAAGTTCTACAAACTAATACAATTCCCCTAGTCAAAGTATTGTGGAGAAACCACAAGTTTGAAGAAGCAACGTGGGAATTGGAGGAAATAATTAAGTAGAGTTACCCTCATCTATTTTAGTGTGGGAAAAGTAAATTTCAAGGGAAAAATTTCTAAAGGGGTGAAGATTGTAATGAACCAAACTATTATGAATAAAATTTCCCTTTGGATTTAATTAAATTTCTTATAGATATGCACTTATTTTTTTTATTATATCCAATTGGATTAAATGGACATTATGTATATTTACTGTTGATAATATAGTCATTGAATAGTGATCACATGACTAATATAAGTATAGAGTTTTAAAAAATCCTTTTGACTTGGACATGGGAACCGATGACCTCAACCAATAGGATCGTACCCTATGAATCCCATTTATCAGAGCTTCTGAGGGACATATAATTTCTGGGATTTTCCCTAGACCAAGCCCAAGATGATATCCAACAATTTAAGTATTATTGGAATTTCTTATGGGATAATTTCAAGTTCATCAAGATCACGGCCCAAACCATGTTCATCTAACGGCCCCATGAAATCCACATCATCACACACCTTACTCTTAGGGTGTATGGTGGTGTAATAAATGGATATGTAACAAGACCCTATCATTATGATTATGTACATTATTTTTGTATAGAATAATGAATATACTTTCATTCTGTTATTGTTACTTTGTAAATGATTTTTAAATCACAAATAGTATTTTTGGTTAATATTAAAATTCAACTAAGAAATATATTTTTAATGAATTAATGTATTTTTTAAATAAATAATATTCTAATAAAATATTATTATTAAATTATTTTTATTAAATATAAATGATCATATAATTTTTATGAAGTCAAAAGTAAATTTTATTGAGGTTTAAAAATTGTTTTTTTTTTCAAAACTCGTTAATTTTCAATAAATGTCAGTTTTTATTTTAAAAGTGAAAATTAAAATATTTAGAAAATTATTTAGATAAAATTAATATTATTTTCGTAATTTTTACATTAAAATAATCCAACGATGAATTTTTAATAATTTTTTGAGATAATTGATTTTTTGGGTAAAAATTAAATATCGTATAAATATAGGGTGTGTTTTATGACATCATAATGGCCCAATAATGATGTAATAAATACTATAAAATTTATATTTGGCTAAATATATTTTTTTACTTTAATATAATTTAATTTTAAGTTTATTTTATTTATTTTATAAAGCCTTAGTGAATTTGATGAAATATATAATATATTTTAAGATTTTAAAATCATTTCCTTGAAAGTATGACTCACCTCCACATAAGAAAAGGGAAATATTTTAATAACTTCATCCCTTAGCATTATAAAATAATTTATACCACTAAAATTTTTCTATAAACCATGGTATGTTTTTTGGTTTTGAATATTTTATTGTGTAGTGTCCAAAACTAAAATAATAAAGAAATCCCCCTCCTTTCCTATATAAACCCACCCAAAATCCCATTTCTCTTCACTAAAACTTCTTAAATATCAACCACCCTCTTCCCCCTACTCCCTAGAGTCCTCCCAATACTCCCCCAAGATCCCTAGAAACCCCTATCAATCCTTTATAGTCACACATCCAAGTAAGGGGTCTTACACCCTACTCTTTTATCAAGCATTCCTTTCATGTTATGTCTTTTAATTTCCTTTTTGTCTATGTTGGTATATGTTATTGAATATCCCCCTTAATTTACATTTTACTTTTAAATTATTGGAGATTCCTTTAACTCTCATTGATCCCCCCCCCCATGATCCTTTAAATACACCTGTTACTATGCCAAAATTCCATAAGAGATCTTTCACTTTCCTCTTTTATCAAGCACTCCTTTTGTGATATGCCTTTTAATTTCAATTTGAATATGTTGGGATATGTTCATAAATACTCCCCTTAATTTTAGTTTTATTTATAAATAATTATAGAATCCTTACACTCTCATTAATCCATTCATGATCCTTTATATACACCTGTTACCATGCCAAAATTCTGTAATGGATTCCTCTCTCCTCATTCCCATTAAAGCACTTATTTTATATTATGCATCTTAAATTCCATTTAATATGTTGGGATATTATGTTTCATGATACCATTAATGTATATTTCATGTATAAATTATGATATACCCCTTTCTCTCTCATCAAACCATTTTATTAATTTCTATATGATGTCGTTATGCTGCCAAAATTGCACCGCAATTTTCCTTGCCAAAATCATCATGTAGTGAATACCATACCCATTACTCTATCGAGGGTGTTCACCTTTATTCACATATACTTGTTTATTGAGGACTTACATGTATCTATTCCACATTCCTTGATCATGTAATAAATAATTATGTTGAATAAATCCATGTTATATGATCTATGCGGAACACTTTAGCATGAGATTGAAATGATCATCAAGGGTGTGCTCTGATAGCGCTCCAGTGAATTGGGTACTATTTACTATCATGATACATCATTTTGGGATAGGGTTTTACTAAATTCCTTTATGATACTTTCATACACCATGTCGGTACAGGGGTTTTCCTAATTCCTTTTTGTTCATAATGAAGTGTTTTGAGTTTTTTCCACATTTCCATGTTATGATTATCATGTTATGTCATGACTTTATATTCATGTTCCTTCATGCCTCATTGATATTACTTGTATAACATGTATTATTATCCTCATTTTATACCATTTTTATTCTCTTACCGAGCTTTATATCTCACCCCTTTCTTATGTACATCCTCAGGTGATCCCATGCAGTGTTAAGTATGAAGGAATGTTGTGGTCGTGTAAAAGAAGTTTTCAATAAATATGTTGTATTTCATGTTTTAAGTTATTATGTAATGTTCCTAATTTCCCAAGACAGGCCTATCAATATTATGAGTTATATTAAGTGAAAATCTATTTAATAAATCATGTTTAAATGTGTAATAAATAGCAGGGTTGTTATAGCCTTCATGTTAAAACTCTCTTTGGATTTCAAGCCCTTTTCTTTTCTTTAAAGCCTATTTATTTCAAAAATTTTGAAAGAACTAGAATAAAAATACCTTTTTGAACCTAATATAATTCTTTTAAAGCGTGTAAACTTTCATTGAAAACCCAAAATAGGTCTCAAGGTCTAATTTCCCACCAAAACCTTCATTACAAATATCATAACATATGTTTTGAGGATTATTTGGTTCGATATAAAAACATGAATTCCATAGGTAAAACCCTTTGTTCCAAGCCACTTTTTCTAAAGAGACTATTTGTATTACCATAAAATCATCATATATGTATATAATTTAATTTAAAATAAATTTTTAACACTCAATCATCCATGAATTACTTAATAAAGTTATGGAATCAAATAACCAACCTCAAATTGGTGTAAATAAAGTTTTATCATGTAAGATTCCATGAAGGACATTCAAATAAGAAAGGAATACCCTCCACAAGCCCTAACAAAAAAGAACACCTAAGTTTAATTAAACCCAAACCCTAAATATGACTATCCAAATGGCTAGGGTTCCTGGGAGAGTGATAAATTAAAGGGGAATAAAATAATAAGGGAATTGGAGATATTATAGGGTGAAAGGAGGGGTTAACTTGAAGGGACCTCTTGAAACCTAAGATGGATAAGTTCAAAATCAATAAGGGAAGGAAGAGTCTCCCTTCATGCATAAATAGGTTCAGTTAATTATTGGGAGGGGAAAGGAATACAATATCCCCTAAAAACTAAGAGGACAAAAGATAGAAATTCAAATGTTTAAAAACATGGTAAGCTCATATAGTTTGGTTTCATAGTTTGGTAAATCATGCACTAATTGTGCAGCTATCATTGGACAAGTACTAGTCACCTGAACAATTTGGAAATATGGTGACTCCTAACCATGATCCAACTATAAAATTCACCCCAAGAACAACATGGGTTTCACAATTAACTGGATGACCCAACACAAATTGAAAAACTGTGCAAAATCACACTGTCAAGTCTGCATCACAGGTTTCACAGTCATCACATAGTTTATACTAACCATATGTTAACCATGAAACATCCCAAAACTTAAAAAAAATAGCTAAAAACTTTGAGAAGATATCAAGGACTCACTAGTAGACCAAAATTAAATAAAATCATTTACAACGATGACATGGTGGTGTCAAAATTCCCTCCACAATTCTACTTTCTTCCCCCATAAAGTCTCCGATCAAAAATAAAAGGAGACTAAAGAAAAAACCACCAAGCCTCAATCAAGATGTGGGTGGGTCAAGTAAGACTCAAAAATTTCCTAAAAAATGGAACCATTCACAAGATTAAACATCAAGATCATCCATCTAAGATCCCCTAAATGGAACCTAAATCGCTGAACAACACCAAATAGCTCCAACCAATCACTATACCACAATCATTTTACCCGAATCCCTAAAGGGATAAAAATCCATTGTAGGAATCTTCATCATTTTTTAATTTTCCTAAAATGGTGAAATTAGAGGAAACACTTGTAAGAAGAAACAACTACTCAAAATAAGTCGTGTACTCTATAAATCACCTAAGAGTAGTAATCATCCACCAACTATAACATGCCATTTTCAAATAAACTGATTGAAAATACAAGGATTTACAACCCCTAACCAACCAATATCCACAAAAAATACTCATTGCTAAACCACCAATGAAATACGACTAAAATAAATTGTGAATAGAAACCCTAAACAAACCTCATAAAAATCAACATGGGTTTTGGACCCAATCCACCGCACTCCATATGAGTAAACTATGACCTCAACAGCAAAACATCATCTCCCAAAAATACCACATCAAACTAACAACCTCAAGTGATTATCATAAAGAAACATTGATCCTAGTTACCCAAGAACATACCCAAATGTCTCCCTTGTCCAATCTAATAAGAATCAATCCTCAAATGGACAATATCCTAAAAATAAAAAAATCTCAAGGGATGGAATTCCACTAAACCTAATCATAACCACAACAACCAATGACCCACAAAGACTTACAAGGTATACAAGGAAACATCCAACCAAATAACCTCACCACCCAAAAAATCTAATATTACAAAATAAAATCCACAACATTAAAAAACATTAAAAACAAGGCCACCCCAATACGTTCTTTGATAGAACAACTCACAGAAACCCTAAGGATGATCCAAAATCCAAAAAAAGGAAAACCACTACAACAAAAATCATAAAAATCTAAACTAAGTTTTATCACACATAAAATATTTGTTCTTCCGATAATAAACCACAAAAAATAAAAAAAATAAACTTCCAATAAGAATCTAAGGTCCAAAAAAAGACTTTATTCAATGAAATGAGATTTTAAATTTTAATCAAAGAATCACCCAGAATAAAATAATACCACTCCAAAGAATGATCAACAACTACCTCACTATTTTTTTACCTTAGTGAAGGCTCATGAACTCTAGATATTTCTCTACCCTCACATCCTTGGTTTATAACCACTAAATGAACACCAAATTGAGGGACTCCCAAGAAGAGGTCAAAAATTATATAGGGTTCAAATTCCACCACTTTATTCAAAGTTTGGGTAGAGTCTGAAACTGAAAGAATCTCCTCAAAGAAATAATAGGACTCACTAAGAGGATCATCCTCATATACAATCCTTCCATGTTCTTTCATAACCTTTCTGGGAGGCATACTCTAACTATCACATGACATAAATCAAAAAAAATTATTCCTCTAAAACCCTACCAAAATAGACCCATTGCAACTAAAGGATAAATTCATAGATATAAAATTTTTAAAATATATCACAAAAATCACATATCACAAAACTTATTTACTTTAAAACTACTGATTTCCAATATGAGTCAAAAATCCATTTTGACAATGTATACCTTTGAAAAACCAATACCCCTTCTATTAAAACAAACCATCCATGGTAACATGCCTCGTTTCCAATTGAAAACTAAACAAAATAATTCTATAGCTTTATTTAAATTTAAAATAATGTCTAGGTAAAATAAAACCATTTCAAGTATTTTATATAAAAGTTCATTATTATTTAAAATCATTTTCCAAACCCCATAAGTAAATTAACCACTTTATAAAATTTTCCATATGAAATAAAACTACCATTTTTTAAAACAACAACCAAAACTAGTTTTAAAACCAACAATTTATAAAATTATCCCCTTTTCCCACCCCAAAACAAACACTAAATATACAAACAAAAACACATAACAAAAAAATATAAGGCCACACTTCAAAAAAAACTATTTAAATCACATAAAAACGTCATAAAATACCATTAAATTTGTCTCTAATAAGTGGAATATAATTTAAGAGCTATTAATATCCAAGAGGGATAAAAATAACAAAACCTAAAGGGATGTAGAGAAATGCACGGCTTGGACACACATTTTGTTTGGTAATGGTCCAACCAAGTGGAATCCACTGAGAAGATCACAAAACCATTTTAATGAGCTCTACATGGTTTGATAGACCATGCAGTTTAACCATGTATCCATAGTTCTATTATCACTTCCACCCCAAAATTCAAGGAGACTCAAGAAATCAATTTTCTAACTCATTGGGGATCCAAATATCATCTTTCCACATCAAAATTCATTAAATTTTTTCAAGAAAGAAATCAAAAATAAAATAATAAAATCCTAACTTCCCATAACAATTTGAGGTTTCTCGTGAGGAAAAGATGGTCAAGAACTCCCCCACACACTCCACTCAAGTCCCAGAACCCCTATCTCATTACCATCATGACACATCTCAAATAAAAGTTGTGAATTATCAAGAATCTATTCTCTTACATAAAATTAATCTCTAATACCATTTATAACAAACTAACCTACCACTAGGTTTGAAAGGCATTCACAATCCTCAAGGGATAAAAACTAGTTCTTGGAAATCATAAAAGTGCACTTGGTAATGATTTTTCCCTCAGATCAAGTTTAATACATGGGCAATATATTTCTATGAATCCTTTATGGATTTTACATACATTACTCATCCATACAACTAAAATAAACAAAAAAATTATTAAATGAAACAAAACCATCCATATGTAATAAAAATAAAACAGGTTACTTATATAAATAAGCATTCATCATCTAGTACAACTATATATCAAGATATTATAAAATGAAGTTGAATACAATAAACAAATTATGAACCAACCAATATATCAACATACCAAAAAAAAAAAAACTTTAACCAACTCAAACTAAACTAAAATACTACATTTATACAACCCATGCTTACTCACCACCTCCCAACTCACTATCTACAACCCAAGAAAACTACAACTAGTGATAAGGAAACCTAGAACATATATGAAACAATAAGGGTTGTATACACACTCACAGTAGTTTGCGTGTGTAGGGTGTGATAAAAACAAACTATTAGGATCCCACTAAGGTGTCTATGAAATTTCTTTAATTAAACATGCCATGAATTCTAGTCTGAAATACAATAAAGAAAATAGTGTTTTTCATCCCATGTATCCATAACAAAAACAAATAATATATTCTCTACATGATAAATAAAACCCCTTTACTTTAACTATATAGTAGATTGAATAATTTTGAAAACTAAAGCATGAATATTTATCATTTTATGAAAACTAAGAAAACTCCACTTATAACCCATTTCAAAAACATTTACATAATCGTATTTCAAACCATTTTGGGAAAAAACTAGATCATGGGTGAATGAATCACACTAAATAAGGGAACCATTACATCAATGGAGTTCCATAAAACAAGAAATGAATGTGGTGAAAAGGGAAACAACCATAAGGGGTTATAAAAAGCATGAAATGGAAATACCATAAATAACCACTAATCAAGGCCCAAATTTCATGGGTTGCACCTTAGGTACTAAAGTAATAAAGTCCTAAACCGGTGATTAAAACCCTAGTTCATCCTATAAGAACCTATCTATTCTATTAGTATTATCAAACTAGATAGTTATTATAACCCTTATATGATTGAAAATCTACCATGGTCACAAAAAATCCAATATTACTCAGTATCCATAGTTTCTACCTCTATCCAGGACATAAAATTAACAAGATTTTTCACTCATTCAGGTCTCTACTTAGTTACCCAAGATACCCATGACCAAAAAACCATGTAGATGAGAAATAAATTTATATAATTACAAAACAATCCAAGTAAAATTCTTCATTCCACACATCATACCCTCACATATAACAAACCCTTTTTACACCATACATCCATATAATAATGATAAACAACCCATAATGGGTGAAACAACATAAGGGGAATGGTGAGGGTCTCATAAGAAAAGAACCCTTTACTTTATAAAGTGATAAATAGGCCTTCGCATGAAAACCAACTTAGGATGAAAATATATTTTCTTTTTCTTTAAAGAATCATTATTTTAAACAATTTGAAAGAACTAGAATACACATCCATTTTTAACCCAATAGCATTCTTTGAAAAGATAGAAAATTTCATTGAAAACCCAAAACAAGTAACAAGGCTTGATTTTCCACTAAAAACTTCATTAAAAATCTAATAACATCTATTACAAGGATTCTTGACACATGAAAATATTTTTTTCAAAATCAAAACATGAATTCTATAAGAAAATCCATTTGTTCCAAACCACCATTTTCAAAGAGTCCATTTATATTATAATTAAATCATCATATATAGTTATCTTTTAATTTAAAATATATTTATAACACTCAATAATACATGAATTTCATAATTAATATGTTTAATAGAAACACCTACCTCAAACTATTGGAAATCAAGTAGTATCATGTTGCCTTCTATGGAGAACACTCAAACAAGAAAGGAATACCCTCCAAAATCCCAAAAAACCAAAAACTACAAAGTTTAATTCATACCAAACCATAAATATAACCATAAAAATGGATAGGGTTATTGAGGAAGTGAGAAACCAAATGGAAATAGAATAATAAGGGAGGAGGAGAGATTAGATGGTGAAAGAAGGGGTAAACTTGAAGGAACCTATTAAAACCCAATATGGCAGAGCTAAAAATCAAGAAGAAGAGAGGGGAGAGATACCCTTCATGTGCCAAGGGGGTTTTCCAATGATTATGATTTTAAAGGAATCTAAAAACCCTTAAAATCCAATAAGGGAAAAGATAAAAATTCAAAATTTAAAAAATAACTTGTTTAGCTCGCATGGTTTGACCACATAGTTTAGAAAAATATGTGCCTACTGTGGGTCTGGAACTAGAAAAGTAATGGGAACCCACATGGTTTGGATGCAAGGTTACACCTAACTCTAGGTAAACTATGAAATTCACCACCAAGAGTAATATGTGTCACATGGTTAGCTGGAAGACTCTACGTATCTTGGAAAACTAAACTCCAACCATGAAAAATTGTGCTATCAAGTTTGATGCATGAGTTTTATGTTCATCGAATGGTTTCTACTAACTCTGCTCTCACCATGAAACATCCCAAAATTTATAAAATTTAAATAAAAGGTCTAAAAACACCCATAAACTCTCAGGTACTCAATAATATATTAAAATTAAATAAAATGAAGAATAATAGTGACACGAGGTTGTCACACCCTAGTCCCACTAAGGCATAATGTTGCCTCAATATTTCTTAAATTGAAACCTCGGTAAACATATCTATCAAATTTTAACTTCCACAGATATTCCTTGGATCTAAAACTCTATATTATAGAATCTTCTAAATGAAATGATATTTCAAATCAATATGTTTTTTTGTGAGTGAAACATTGGATTTCTATCCAAATGAATTACACTCTAGTTGTCATAGAAGTGAAATGATTTTTTTTGAATAATTTCAAGTTCTGTCAACAAAAACTTCATCTGAACAAATTATTTTGATTCTACCATGATGAAAACATATTTAACTTCCATTTTGGATAGTGATACAAATGGATACAACCTAGAAATCCAACTTATATTTTTACCTTTAAAGGTAAACATAAATCTTTAGGAAGTATTACATTCATCCATATCTCCTACAAATTATACATTAACAAAAACCCTACAATGAATCGTCAATTCTAACACACAAGGCTACATCTTCTAATATTTTGAGATATTGAAGTATCCACTCTATAACTTCCAAGTTCTCCTTTCCTAGATTCATCATAAACCAACTAAAAACTCTCACTATAAATTAAATTTTTAGCCTTATAAAAACCATGACATACATCAAGTTACCTATTAGTAATGAAAATAGAACTCCCTCCATGTATTTAGCCTTTTCTTTCCATTTTTAGTGATTTATATTTGGATAATTTGAAGTTTTTAGCCAATAGATTTAGAACTAGTTTACATATGGTCATCTCTAATCTCTTAATGACCTTGTATATGTAATCCTTCTAAGAAAAAACTGATCATCTAGTCTTCGGGTCTCTCTCAATCTATATTCCTAATATTTTCTTGTCTTCGTAGAGATATTTCATCTTTAATATTCTAGAAAACTCAATTTTTACCTCTTAAATATGTCTATTGTATGAAACTTCTAGGATCACGTCATCCAAATACAAGATAAGGATAACAAAACTCTCAGCCTTGAACAAATTTTAGTAGAAACAATGATCTAAGTTTCTCTGATCAACACCTATCTTTATCATAATGGAATCTAACTTATAGTTTTATTGTCTTTATTATTTATTCAATACATCCATTTATCTTATAAACTAACCCTTAATTCTATTTTTTCAAAGAAACCCTATTGTTGATTCATGTATATTTTCTCCTATGGATCACTAGAAGATCCAATATATTCATATATTTTACTTTGATATTCATGACTTTCATCCCACCATTTTGATAAATTATTTTATAAATATCATATTTATTGGTTTTATAAATAATCTTGAATTTTATTGTTTGATGGATTTAAACTTTTATTTTTAATTTATTCTTTCATATTCATAAATTTTAGAATAAATCCTATACTTAATTATGGGTGTTTTTTTGTTCTTAAAGAAATTATGGATATAATTTTGAAGTTAAATATTATATTTCAAGAATTTTTAATCCATGTTGAAATCACTATGTTTTAGTGGAAAATTTTCCTAAGAGAAACATCCTATGGTGCTTGCGTGTATAAAAATTATTGATCTCTCATAATACAATTAATCTACACAAGAGTGAATTGGTTAAAGTGAAAATTTTATTTTACCATGCATAAGATAATTTATCTCACGAAATCACCTTTGTAAGTAAATTCATAAACATGATCCACCCATAAAAAAAATTTAAGGCGCATAATAGATTTTGAGGAATTTAGGGAAATAGAAAATGCATTTCTTAACCCATGTGATAATTTTCCTCATGTAAATTAATTTACAATGAAACAAATTGGATGAAAGATTAAAAAATGAGGATTTCATAAAATTCATATGCACTTCAAGATGATATTTAAGGGTGAAACATCAACATTCATGAAACCAATCATAGGAATCAATAAGTATTATTATATACTTGGTGCTTCAATCAATATCAAAAGAAATAAAGTTATATATTTTCATAAATAAAGGGTCATGTAGATATTTAAATCCATGATAAATAAGGGAAATTCATAAATTTAAAAGGGATAATATCTTAATTTTTTTCTAGAGGAAAAGAGGAAGAAACTATGCATATACAAGATAAGGAAAAGTTCGAATAAATAGAGGAATCATGCATGATTTACTGGAGTATCAGTTGTTGTTGTTATATTATTTATTTTTCTATTTTACATTAGTTTTGTATTGTATCCCCCCACCACCTTTTACTATTTCCATTTAAATAGAGGGTTAATATTTTGAGTGACGGAGGAAGGGAAACATATCCATTGTAATGTTGGATTCCTTCTTTTAATGAATAAAAATTATCTTCTATTGAGTGATTTTTATTTATAATGATTGTTTATTGACTTTAATTCAATTATGTTTTAATATTTGAACTCATTTAGTGTCTAATATTAAGGTTTATTATTTATAATATCCTTACATCTAGTGTAGCTTGTCTTAAAATAGTAGGTTTTTTTAGGTGTTGAGTGTCTAGAAATTATTGGCATGTGTGTGGAGGCAGTGAGTTACTCCAGTCAAGGAATATTAATACCTGGTTGAGTATTACTTTGGGAGTTTATAGGTGGTTTACTAATTTTCACATACATAGGAAAAGAAACTGACTAAATAGTAATCACTATTAGGTAATTCTCCACAATAACCTTCAACCATGTGTGATTGAAAAATCAATCAAGGAGTATTTCATTTATCAATTAATAAGAAGTGAAGGAAACATATTTTAAATACTATAATAGAATTTAAAGAGGAAATCCAACCCTAAACCCATCACTTTATCATCATCTTTCTGTCAAACTACTTACTTCCATTGATTTTTTTCCTTGTTTTCCAAATAAAAAACCCATTTTTTTATTTAACAAATAAGTGATAACTAATTTTTTGAAATCATCTCTAAGAGAAAACCTAAGGTTAAAACTATAACTATGTTTTAACCTAGGAAATAAAATTTATTTTTCCACACCCCATGATAGGTGTGGATCAAAAATTTACACTATTGTCAGGGAGGTAGCTCCAAAAAAATAAAAAAAAATAGTCTTTGATATTATATGATCGGATCTTCAACTAAAAAACTTCTCTTTATATCATTAGTTAGAAAAAACATTGACTAAATTAAGAAACTTAAATTTATAATTCTAATTTGAGTAAATTACCCTTATAAACCAAATTGAAACCACCAGTGTTCACTTTGTACCATTTTTCATAGTTAGAAATCCCAACCAGACCCTCAGAGACTTGTGTGAACTCCATTTATTAATCAATATAACCAAATTGTTATTATTACTTTTCAGAATTAATTTGAATTAAAAATGAACTTAATTAAACTATTTCCAAATTTCCATGGTATTTCAAGTGAAGAACCTAAAAAATATGTTAAGGATTTCTCACACATCTACTCTACACTAAAACCATGAGGAGTGGCTAAGGAGTAAGTAAAGTGGAGGGAATTATTCTTTTTACTTAAAGGAGAATAAAAATAATGGTTGTACATCCTACAACCAAGAGAGATCCATGACTAGGATAACCTATAAATATTTTTTCTTCGGAGATTATTCCCTAACTCTACGAGAACATCCATCAAGAAGTATTTTTATTCTATCATGAAATCTTCTAGAGATACTCTCCATGGGTACTAGGAGCGTTTTAAGAAGTTATATGTCAGTTTCCCCCATCAAGCCATTGAGGAGTAATATTTTATTGTCTTATTTTACCATATATTTAGGGAAAAAGATAGTCACTTTATATATTAATCATGTAGAGTATCACATATAGATAAATCACTAGAATAATCTAGGGGATTTATTGAGAATATTTCTCAGAGATCACAATAGTTTGGCATTAGAAGTACTGGTACAAGAGGCAAACATGAATTAATAACTTATAAATGAACTCTATTATTTTAATATAAACTTAAAGAGATAACAATCTATGTGAGATAGTTATACTTGAAATATACAAGTGAACAATAAGTACCAGTTAAGATATGTGGTTTATACTCATGACCTAACCATTTCACTAAAAAATGTGTTGAAGTGTAGTCCATAGAGAGTTCTGTAATATCCTTTAAACCATGGAAATTTCAACAAAAAAATCAATGATTGAGGAAAAATACCCAAGTATTATATGGATTTTTAAATCAATAAGAGAAAACTAGGACACCCTTCTAAAATTAATACCAACAACAACCCCCTCACCTGTAACCAAACCAATTCCACCAAGCCCCACCATTTCAATAAACTTACAAGAAATCTTATGACCAACCAACCTACTAGAAACATCATTTGAAAAAAACAATATTTTGATTATAAATTAATAAGTTTTAAAAATATAGTACAATATCTAGGATTTGAGTTTGATCACCTTAGAAATAAATTGGAAGAGATAGAAAATAAATAGGAAAACCTTGTGGAAGTCCTGTCTAACAACTCAATAAAGTTTCCAACACAAACAATCCCCAATCCTAAGTAAAATATGAGAATGATAACTACCAAAAGTTTAAAGTATATTCACCCCATGACCACACATGATCCTGAAATAGATCAACCTACTAGTGGAGAAGGAGCAAAAAATCCTAAACATAAACAAGAACATCCAATCATAGAAGATCTTATTGTGGAAGAAGCTGAATAGAACCAAGTAGAACTAGTTTCTAAATTATCCAAGAAGAAATGTAAATAGCCCTTGGAAAAATAAAATAAGTAAGAGTAGAAATTCAAACAAAGGAATAAGAAAATTCAATAGATGTTGTGGAAAATATAGCAAATAGAGAATAAGTATCTTTCACTTCCATTCCCATAAAGGATGATTCAATCCAAAATATCTAAGAAGAATAACTCACAAGATAAATTTTGGAGACTTTATAGAAAGTTTAAATCAATATAACCCTTATTGAATCACTAAAGTATATTAAAAATTATGATAATTTTCTTAATAAACTTTTCAAAAGAAAATTAGGCTCCATAGTAATGAAAGATTTAATTTGGGAAGAAGTGTCAGTCCTTATCTCACCACAACTGCCAACCAAATTTCAATATCCAATGACATTTTATATCCCTTACACTATTATTCTTATAAATTTATTATATGATTTATGTGATTTATGTGCTTCAAAAAATGGTATGCCTCACTCAGTGATTACATCCTTGTAGATGGGACACCTGAAGCCCACAAGAGTGATTGTGCAACATGAAAATAGGCATAATTCTTTCCCATCAAGAGTATTATAAGATTTTCTTATGAGAGTTAAATTTTTGATATTTAAAACAGAATTTTATGTGATAAAAATATAATAATACATAATAAAAAATCCCTAATATATCTTTTTTGGGAGACACTTCTTGAATATGGTTAAGATAATCATCAATGTGCATGAAAGAAAACTCACCATGGAGTTTGGTGATAGAACAGACCATTTCAATATCTTTAAATTCATGAAGCACCCTTTATCTGACCATTCACTCCTTAAAATTTCCTAATTCGATGAGTCTTACCCTGTTTAAGACCCAAATATGTTACATGAATTTTTAGCCTTAAAAAATACTTAACGGTTCAAAATTCCATAGAGAATGAAGCTACCCAAAATTCTGAAGAATATATCTTCGGTTTGGGGGAATAAGTAACCCTTGAACAAATTTATGGATTTGGTTATTTATTTAATGATTATTTAACTTATATGTTATCTTGTGTTTAGAAAATAAAATTAGTGGAAATGAAAAACCCAAATTTTATTTTATGTTTAGAACAACCACCGAATATGGAATTAAAACTTCTTACCATTGATTTGAAATATGTATATCTCATGGAAATATAAAATTTTCCAGTAATAATTGATAATAACCTATCCCCACAAAAATAACATAAATTAATTGTGTTTTTGAAAGATAATGCATATGAAATAGGTTAGAGTTTATATGATATCCCAGAAATTAATTTTAAAATATACTTACACTAAACTTGAGGAGAATTTTAGACCAGTTAGACAGCCCCAAATGAGGTTTAATCCCATCATAATGGAAGTAGTGAAAATAAATATAGAGAAATTGATAGTAGTATCCATCATTTACCCAATATCAGACTCTCAATGGGTCAGTCTAATCCATGTAGTTCCCAATAAAATAGGATTAACAATTGTAAAGAATAACCAAGATGATTTAATCCCTATAAGAGTTCAAAAAAACTAAAGAGTGTCTGTAGGTTATAGGAAGCTGAACCACGTCACTAGGAAAGATCACTTTCCCATCCCTTTTATTGAAAAAATGTTGAAAAGGTTGGAAGGGAAAACAAAGTATTTTTTTAGATGGGTTTTTGGGTTATTTTCATGTGCCAAATTCCTAAGAGGACCAAGATAAGACAATATTTAAATTCCTATTTAGCACCTTTTCTTACAAGAGGATGACTTTTAGACTATAAAATTCCCTAAAGTACATTTCATATTTGTATAGTAATTATATTTTTAAACCATATAGAATATTTACTATAGGTATTTTCAGATGATTTTACTACCTTTGGAAATTCATTTTATCATTGTTTGAAAAATCTTGAAAAATTTTAAAAACTTTATTTGAAAATAACTTTGTCCTGAATTTTGAAAAGTGACATTTAATACTGAAAAAGGAATCATCTTATATAATTTCATTTAATAAAAAGGTATTTATATGGACAAATAAAAAATTTAATTAATATATTCTTTCCTTTATACAACTTGTGTGAAACATGATAGATCATTTCTAAGGCATAATGAATTTTATAGATTAATTTTGAGCGATGATGACTTTGATTTTAATAATTATTGAGAGGAATGTTTTATTGAATTAAAGAGTAATTAATCACCCCACTAGTGATGAATCCACCCAAATGGGAGAAACTATTTGAGCTACATTATGATGCTTCCAACCAAGATATGGGAGTAGCTTTTTTCCCAGAGAATTTGAGGCCAACCTAAAGTCATTTTCTGTGCCTTGAGAACCTTAGATTATGGTCAAATAAACTATAAAACCATTGAAAAATAGTTCCTTTCTATTTTTTTAGATAAATTCAGATCATGTTTTCATGGAACTAAAGTCACAATATTTTCTGATTATGAAGCACTTAGATATTTAATAAAGCTGAAGCCAAACTGAGGCTATTTAGATGGATACTACTATTATAGGAGTTCAACCAAAAAATTAAGTATAATAAGGGAGATTATAACCAAGTGTTTGATCACCTAATTAGGTTGTCCAACATAGTTGAAGTGTAAATTATAAATCAAAAAACACTAAATGATCACATTCCAGGAGATCATATGTACTTGATTGAAGGATAAGTGTACTGGTATGCTTATATGGAAAGATATTTGGTAACTTCCTAGGTATCATCTCATTTAAATCCCCAAAAAAAATTGAGACTCAAATTTAATTAAAAATTTTACATTTTGGAAGATCCATACATGTAGAAAATCTATAATGATCAAGTGATAAGAAGATATATAACTACAAGTGAAATACAATATATTTTTGAAATTTTTTACACACTAGATTATGTAGGTCACTTTGGACCACAAAGGATAGTAATAAAAGTTTTAGAATTTGGAATTTATTAGCCCGTATTATTTAAAGATAATAATGAATTTTGTATTTAATATGAAAAGTTTCAATTTTATAAAAAAATAGAAAGGAAAAAAAACCCCAAAATCCATTTTTTTATGAAATTTTTTAAGTTTTAAGGATAAATTTTATAAGATACATTCCCATGTCATTTGGAAATTCTTATATTTTATTGTAGTTGATTGTGTCTCAAAATGGGTTGAATCCAAAACCAAAAAAACTAATGATGATAAATTTGTATGTTATTTTTTTAGGACTAACATCTTCTATAGTTTTTTAATCCCAAGATACATCAATAGTGATCAAAGGAACCACTTCTGAAATAGAATTATAGAAGCTTTACTAATAAAATATGGAGTACATAAAAAGACATACACACCCTACCACCCACAAACAAATAGGTAAGTTTAAGTATCTAATAGAGAAATAAATAGAATTTTGGAAAAACCTATAAAACTAAATGGAAAATACTAGATCCAAAGCTTGGAAGACACATTTGGGGCTTATAGGATAGCTTATAAGACACCCATATGAATGATCCCATATAGACTAATTTACGAAAAGAGTTATTACTACAGGAAAAAGGAAATTATAAATGGTCTTCATAACTGCCACAAAATGGATCATTCTTATTTTTTTATAGGTAGTTTATTGAAAATCATTGTAATTTAGTGAATATTTTATTTTTTTAAATTATTTATTAAATTTTAGAAACATTTTTCTAAAAACTACTTCTAATTCATGGTGGTTTGTTAAAAAAAATCGTGGAATTGATGATAATAAATATAAAATATTTAATAATTAATTTTTATATATTTTTTATTTTTTATTTTTTATAAATGTTTATTATTTATTAGTTAACATTTTAATTAATTATTAATTAATGATTATTTATAATTATTAGTTTTTAAATCTTTAAAAAATAAATTAATTTCTAATTTCTAATTACTAAATATTAATTAGTGATCACTTATATAGGTATAAATTTACATATAAACAAAAAAACACACACACTCATATATATATATATATATATATATATTAAAATAATGGTCAGAACTTCCACAAATAACTAATATTCTAAGATAAGTTGAAAATCAAACTATAGCTTCAAATAAAAATAACTTTTGATTCGGGAGTCATCTCATTCTATGTAACCTATCAAATCAAAATTATATATATATATATATCTGTGTGTGTGTGCACGCGTGCATATATGTATATATGTATATCTGTATATATGTATATATATGTATATATGTATATATAAATATATTTATATTTAGATATATTTATATTTATATTTGTGTATATTTATGTATATTTATATTTATTTATATTTATTTATATTATGTGGGTATATATATCTATATGTATGTATATGTATGTATGTATGTATGTATGTATGTATATTTATGTGTTTATATATACATATTTATAATTATATATAATGGAAGTGGAGCCGCAATAGAACCAACCATAAGGGAATTGAAGGAATCCACCTCAGTAATCTTCTTCACTACTAAAGAATCCTTATTAGGATTATTAGCCTCTGAAATGAGGATGATATTCACCATGGTCCCAACATCCTCAAGCTTCTTACCAGCACCCTATAGATAATTCAATTCCTATTGAGGAGGAGGGCTAGTATTAAAAATAGAGGGATTATTTAATTTCCTAGAAAATTCATCCATTGACTTAGTTTTATCATTAGAGTTTATAGTTTCCAATCTCAATTCCTACCACAATTCCCTATCCACATCAGCTTGTATGGAAAGCACACTGTCTGATTGGTCATAAGAGGATTCGACATACACCTTCTCAGCCTCTAAACCCTTAGAAAGAGCATCCCTAAAGGATATTACTATACTCATCATATTTGATGTCATCCCATGACTGATCATGGATTAATTGAATATGAGATAACTGATTAGTACCCTGATATAAACCATGGGACAATTTTGAACTTCTGAGAACATCAGTGTATTCCTGTCTAATCCAATGTACCCCTAAACTCATAGGTTCATTAGACCAAGCAACTTGAATCTCAAGTCACTCATTCCTTTCCTCCCTACCAATAGGAATATCCTTGTTGTGAATACCAACCATATCCTTCTTAGGTATAGACCATTAGCAAATAGTTTTCAAATTATCTTTCAAGCCACAATTCTCACAAATAATTAGTATAAGAAAATTCTCTTATAAATTCCCTATAGTAATCCACACCTCATAGTAATGAGATATATTTTCATAAACAACACATATATTGATCTCATCATCATTATTGAAAAGTACATCCCTATTAATCAGAACCTCGCCAAGGTTTATTTCTACCAAAATCCATTCACAGTGTCCAAATCTATCATTTTATGTCTCCCTATCAAGTTAAATAGGAACTATAACAGACTAATATATTTCATATAGTATTTTTTTCAGATTCCATAATACTCTATTAATACCATATGGATGAATCTAGACATGAGAAAAATATTTTTTCATATTAGAGGTATCGAAATTAATAGACCATTCGTGTAAGATCCCAGATTTTGTAAAGGTATGTCCTTGCTTAAAATTTAGGTTTTAATCCCTTAATTTTGGATTAAAAAAATTACTAGGTGTGTGAAAAGTTTCATGAGTGTTATAAGGGCTTGAGACATGAAATAAAGGGAAATTGGGCCTTTCTCTTCCTATTTCACAGTTTTTTCACAGTTGGTGCAAACTGTGCGAGGGGAGAATCCAAACTATGCAACCTAGGACAGAGCCTTCTCTCATGGTTGGTTCATGGTTTGTCAAACTGTGTGTCCCTCCTTAGGTAACCATGCATCCTAACCCCACATAGACATAAACAGGTACATGGTTGGTGCACGGTTTGGAAAACTATGTGGCCAAACCGTGTTCCCCATTAAAAAGTGGAAAATTACCATTTTTTCCCTCATTATTTTTATGTTCTCACCTTATTTTCCTCCCTTTTCTTTTACCTCCACCCCCAGTGAAAAACTCAAACCTCAAGATCTCCCAAGGATCTATGTCCTTTATTTCTAAGTTTTTTGGAATGCCATTGGTTCTAGATCAAAGCTCTAGGTAAGTCTAATCTTCCTCTTGCTTCTCTTTTCTGGATTAGGGATTATAGATTTGTTCTTCTCCTTCTGAAACCCTAAAATCCTCCTTTTTGGGTGGATCTTAGGTTGAGTCTTCCAAGGGTGATTGAATCCAGATCTAAGTCTAAGTTTAAGGGTGATTTCATCTCGGGATTCAAGGTAGGTGGTCTAGAAGTTATATCCCATATTCATTATATTGATTTTTGATTTCATGGTTGTGTGTTTTCTTTCTACTTATTGTGTGTTTAATATACATAGAAATATTTAGTAAAAAATCTTGTATAAATAGGGATTTTAACTCATCATGACCCCTATGGGGTGCGATGGGGTTGACTACACCAATTTAGGGCCACCCATGGGGTGCACTAATGATTATGAGCATAGAGAATGGTAATGTTAAGATAGAAATTAAATTGTGGTAAAGTAAAACCCATGTAAAACATGTTGGTACATTAGTTTGAAATAAAAAATTGAATACAAATAGTTTTTTTAGCCTTGGTAATGGCATGAGGTAATTTTTTGGCTTAACATGAATTGAGTTGGTAGTAATAAAGGAAATTGTTCTGAGAGACTTAAGAAATGTACTTAAAATTCATAAGTGGGTTAATTCAAATGAAATGGTAAACATGATAAATGGGTAAATTATTGTGATTTGATAAATTTTTTAAATGGGTTATAATAAGGTAATTGATGAATTTGTTAAATTTATTAACATATGGGAATTGTTGAATATGCTAAATGGGTTAAGGCATAAAAAATAAAATGGGTTAAATGGTTAGGATAATTAAAGGATAATTGTGTTAATGGATTAATGAATGAAGGTGATTTATGTGTTAAATAAAATGTGTAATGTGAATGTTATGTGTTTTGGATTATGTTTGGTCTGTGATATAGGATATGTGGTAAATAAAAAAATAAGAATGTGCACATGTCTTGGTTGTAATGCAATGTAATGAAATGTGGAAAATATGTTAATGGTTAATTAATGGATAATGAATTAATTAATGGAAGGAAGTAATAAAAAATGAAATAATTAATGTATCTATTTTTTATGATTGTGTGCTTATAAAATATCTATTCTTATCATGGGTAGTTGAGATTCCAAAAAAAAATTAGTTGAAGTTGAGTCTAAAACTAGGTTATGCCCATACTGTGAATGTGAGATACATTATAACATGTATATTTTGTGATTTCATGTGCTACCCCACCCATTTTGGTTAGGGATACTAAGACTCAATGGACTCTGGGAGGGTGTTTTACCCAACATCCCAGTGGGAGGATGAATGGATGACTACTTCCTCTGGACCCACTCTCTTCTCTTGGTAGTTAGTTTTCCCATATATGTGTATAGATGGTTGTGATGGATTGTGGTTATTTCACACACATTTATTACTAGATATAGTATCTGAAGGATTATTATAGGTATGACGTGTATAGTTTGTGATTCCTTGAGGTACTTACTCAGTGTATGGGTTGTATTATCTTGAGGTATAATACCTGATGTTTGATATACATCATATGGTCTATGGTGGATCTTAGAAAATACTTGGTTACTATATGTGGATATAGGATGGTGCGGTTATGTGATACATGAAGTGCATGTTATGATTCCTTGCCCAGGTGTCTTTGGGCTGGATTACTTTAGAGAGAGATGGCTCTAGATGTGTGACGTTAGGGAAAAGCATCAAACCAGTGGGGAAGTAGAAGCATGGTACCCATGGTGTTTTATTATTATATTATATGTTCTTTTGTATGCATTTCTTGGTGATATATATCCATGGTGAGGTTGGGAACTTAGTATACATGTTTAGGTGATGATTTAGTTTCACTTTTGTTCACTGTACTTTAGTATAGTTTCTTTATCTTTTACATAAGTGGCTCTAGATAGGATCCTACTGAGTATACTTTTATACTCACTCTATATATATATAACTTTTTTAGGTCATCTGGAGTAGGTGGTGAATGATCTGGATATTACTAGTTGAAGGTTTATCAGGATATGTTTGGACTTTGTGGTTATTTCCTTCTTTACCTTTTTAGTAATTGCAGTTTTACTTTCGGTTGTTTTAGTGCTGTATGGAATTTTGTGGTTGCACTTGGGATTTATTTATATATATGTCTAAGTAGGTGTTGGTTGTTTTATCCCTCTTATCTCGCTCTTTCTCATGTTTCTCTTAGAGGGTAATGACTCCCATATGAATTTTTACTATATCATTGATTATAGTCACTAACCTAGAGCCTATTGAAGGTGGGACTTAGGAAGTCACCATCTCTATCACCTCATTATGGTATCTTTGTGGGGAGGGGTTCATGACAGCATGTTTGTCTCCCCCCACCCCACTGAAAATTATTAGTAGAAAGGATTAACATGTGTGCCTTTTATATTTATTCACAACCTTTTAAATGTTTAAAACAACATATGAATATATATATATATATATATCACATTTAAATTAATAAAACCAATATAAAACATTAAACATTAAATAATTAAAATATAAACACATAATAATACAATATAAAAAACACAAAAATATAATTAATTTAATTATTTGAAGTCACAACCATAAGGAATATACACTTACACCCACAGAGTCTAATTGGGTTAGACCACCATCCCTATAAAGGATTGAGCTGACCCATTAAGACTTTTTCAAAGAACCATGATACAAGTTATAACAATTATAAATTCTCAAAATATGTATTTTAGTCCACTATTACATTGTCATTATAGGACTTTTTTATAGTACCACTACAAATTCATGAGAAATGAATTGGATT
Organism: Viscum album; assembly: GCA_963277665.1. Taxonomy (NCBI): domain Eukaryota; kingdom Viridiplantae; phylum Streptophyta; class Magnoliopsida; order Santalales; family Viscaceae; genus Viscum; species Viscum album. The sequence continues at coordinate 951,320,205 of OY728142.1, forward strand.
AATTTAAATATTAAAATGTTTTTCGATGGAATATATAGAAATAAAATTAAAAATCACTAAAAAAAATTCTTAAAAAGGATAAAAATAAAAAAAATGAAATATAAATAGAAATGAAAAAAAATGATATAAAAAAATTGGAGATTCAAAAATAAAATTATAATGATTTACTAGAAATATTATATTTTTATAAATAAAATATATAAAATAAAATTTAAGGAAAAAATATCTTGAATTTCCCAATAAATCATGTGCAAGGAATCTATGTTTATAATTTTAAATTAACTTGATTTTATTTCATATAACTCATGTACACATAGACAAAGAATGAGGGTTTTTTAATGAGTTTTATAAGAATATTTTTTTAAAAAAATGGGTTAGAGAGTGTGGTCTTTGTAAAAATGGGTCCCTAGAAGCAAGAACTACATTCACACTTCCATTTTTTGAGAGGAAGAATGAATGTGGTTCATGCTTCCACCCCCATCATTGCATGAAGTGTAAACACAGTTCATACTTCAAGCATTTTTTAAACCAAATTAATTTTTTAATTATTTATGTTTTGAAATATATTTATTAGTTAATAAAATAATTAATATGATTAATAATTAATAATATAAATAGTAATAAAACATATTTAACTAATTAAAATTAATAACCTCCAAAAATTAAAATCAATTAATTAATAAAATGATTTAAATAAATAGTAATTATTAAATGATAATATAAATAATAATAATAATAATGTTATTATTATAACAATAAATTAATAATGTAATTAATATTATTAGTAATTATTCATAATATATCTGAAATAACCCAAACCATGATCCCAAATAACCAAGCTCAAGATCCTTTTATTAAAAAACAAAGGTTACTACAAGGGGTTGCGATGTCAAATAAGTGGCATTCAAAGCACATAAATTTAATAGAGAAACAAAGAAATTGATATAAAAGCAAGGGAAACCTACAAAGTCATATTAAATTTTTCTCATGTTCCATGGTCTACCCCTACATGGATGTCAGCCTCTCTTCCACAAACTATAAATTTTCTTGGGTAGGTAATCCATGCCCATCTTTTAAGAGGGATCGTCATTGTTGTCCTTTCACTTCCATGATAGGTCCTGAATATCCAACTCTTGGTTGAATCGTAGATTTTATTCAATATTTGAGGATAAAAAATTAAATACTACATGGTAATCATCAAATTTTAAGTGTCAAAGTTCCAATTTTTCATACATATACTCAACATGATAAAACCATTTTTTCATAACATGGATAAGTCCTTAAGGCAGCCTCTCTCACTCTAGATCCTCTGTTGGCATTTTGTTATTATATTTTTTATCCTTTACCTCCTCACATTCTTTAATCATGTCTTTTCCAAAGTTATCATAAATAAATTTTGTTGTATCAGAAAAATGTGGGGGTAATTTACCCTGTGTTTTTAATCATAAACTAAGGAAGTCGGGATTTTCATACCAGAAACATTTCTTATAAGACCCACAAAATTATCTTATAGAGGTCCATTAATAATTTTCTATGCATTGGTGACATTATACTAGAAAACAATAACCATAACATCATCCAAAAAAATTATTGTAGAGATTTGGTCCATCTTTATTCATCACTTTGGGAGAATTTTCCATGATTTCTTGATGTTGCATGCAGCCCTGTATTTTTTCCATCATGATTAGACCCAATTGTACCAATATATAGATTGGAATCATCATTTAGCTTGTATAAATTTTTATCCACAACAATGTCCTTCCCATTTTAACCAAAATAAGAAGTGTTTATAAGCTACTTAGAAATGTTTCTCTGATCTGTCACTGGATCTAGATGATCAAAACTCTTATATGGGGGGATATAAGATCTCTTCGATTGTGCTTCTAATTATTCGTCACCATAAGTTCTTGAATATAGTACTTAAGTCTCTTGAGTTTACTACCACCGGATTTCATAATGTTCTCTTCATGTAGATCTGCATTATCTAGTTATATTTCAATTCCATCATAATCCTTCTTCCCTAATTGAGGGACCCTTCAATCCTTCTTAAGAGGAATAGAAGGATGAATAGTTATCAAGACTATCACTAAAGGATTAACCCTTAAATATTATTTTTTTACTTTATCATCCCTAAATACTTGAAAATCAGATCTCAAAGAGGTATTAGAAGGCATCCATGCTTGGTAGATAACTGATTTTTCATCACCCTTACTTTCCAAGTATTTTACAAGCTATTTAGGTCCACTAGAAGCCAAAATAATCCCATCCTAATAATATTTATCCTCCCCAGCTATAACTAAGGAAGACTCTTAAATAAGCTAACATGTAACAACACCCTCATTATTTATGGATCCACCTACAACATAAGGCATGGAGTCCTTAGAAAAATATTTTCTCTGGTGAACTGCATTCCTAGTCAAATACCCAACAATATTCCCTACACCAGACTAATTCCTTTGATTCCTATGTAGAGATTCCTTATAGGCCCTCAGTTTTTCTATTTTTTTTAAGGGTCCACCACTATGATTTGATGCCTACCCAATACAATTTCGGTCTAAACTTTTATTTAGTGTATCGGACATAAAAATAATATAAGAAGGTCCACCAGAATTCCATATATCCAAACTAAGTCGATCCAAGTGCCCATTTTTACTAGAAATGGTATTTATACCCATAGGTGTTTTAATTATGTAATTGTTACCAAGGTGATCGACCTTCTTACAATTGGAACAAATTAAGTTTCTATGATATTTCTTAGAAAATTATATAATTGAATTATAGTTCCTAGAAAAATTAGGGTGTCTATCATGCTCAATTGAGAGATTTATTCTATGTTCAGTAGTAACATAAAAAGAAATTTTTAGTCAAAGTAGAGGAGAGATCAACCTCGACTAACATCCTTTAAAAATGCCCATAGTGGGCATGTTTAATCTCCCCATAAAACTTTATTGGTACACTAATATTTAAAATAATGTATTATAGAATTTTAGGATGCCAAAATAACCAGATCAAAATAGGGATGCAAACCCACAATTGTGCTATAGAATTTTTGACCATATCAGGATAAAAAAGTTGATCTCAATCTTATATTATAAAATACTAGGTTTTAAAGAAACAAAACCATGACCCCAATTCCTATCCCTGATATCATTTAAGGTAAAGAAAATTTGAAAGAAACCCTTTCTAGTTAAAATGATGCTCCAGCCATTGAAACCCCATATTCGAAGGTAGAGAATCTATAGGTTGTCGAGTTTCCATGGATTATCCTTCTCTGGAATAATCAATCCCGTGAGAATTGATAACTTACACTCCTTGAGTTGATCTTGAAAAACCTTGGGATTCACTTCAATAAAGTATAAATATAATTTAGTTAATAATAATAACAGTCACTGATATAATAATTAAATAATGTTTTCTAATTTTAGTAATTATTTAAATGATTATAATAATTATTAAAGAAAATACTGCATCATATTTTTTTATGGTCTTGGGGGTTATGAGAAACGAAACAATACATACCCTTTGGGTCAGCAAGGACAGATCACACCTCCCTCCAAAGGTTGACCCACTCTAAATCTAGCTCATTACTATAATATATTTATTAGTTAATAAAATAATTAATATAATAAATAATTCATAATGTAAATAATAATAATAAATATTTAACTAATTAAAATAAATAGCATTTGAAAATTAAAATTGATTAATTAATAACATGATTTAAATATTTTGTAATTAATAAATGATATTATAAATAATAATAATTAAGTTGTTAATATAATTATCAACTAATAATTTTATTGATAGTAAAAATTATCAAATTAATTCATTAAATATTGTATAATTATTTCCATTTTATTATATTATTTAATGTAACTGATAATTGTATTAATAATTACATCATAAATAACATGATAAATTATAATTATTAAATATAAAATATATTTGTTAGTTAATAAAATAAAAATAAATGATAAATGATAATATAAATAACATCTAAAAATTAAAATTGATTAATTAATAACATGATTTAAATAATTAGTAATTAATAAATGATAATTTAAATAATAATTATAATTATGTTATTAATATAATTAATAATTCATTGCATAATTAATTAAAATGATTAATAACTAATAATATATTACACTTATTAACATGAAACAAAGTAATTTTTATAATTAGTAATTAATTAATATTGATAATTATTAATTATATTAAATAATTATGAAATGTAGTTTTTTAAATAATGTACAAGTAAAAATTCAAAAAACGTATTAACAGAAGAAAAAGTATCAGTTTAGTATGTGTTGTTGTCCTAGATGCTCCTGTACACCATGGCCTGGTGTATAGATAATGTGTCTATACCTAGTCTATCGATGTAAATATTTAGCGTATGCACCTCCTATATAACATCTATTGCAGTTTCCTCCACATCATCCTATCTGATGGGAAGTGGATTTGAAGTCTCTTTGCATGTACCCTTTCCTACCTAGATAGAAAATGGTCACTAGCTAGAACTCTCTCCCACATGGGAAGAGTAAGAAAATTCACCATGGAAAATATATATTCAAGTATGATCCATTCACCATAAACCATTGCATCATAGTCTAATATAATAAAGAAGTATTCAATAGAATCACTAATAGAAGCATCATGGAACTCTGTAAGCATAGCCTGTGGTTGTAGATCGTCTGTTGCAGGAAGTGGAGGGGCATCTATATGATCATACTAGACATCCTCCTTGTGGTCTATATCATCATGTAGCAAATCCATATGAGGCTCAACGCCCACTAGCACATCGACTTGGGGCTCATCATTGTTTTGAACATTGAAGAAAATCTCATGATAAATCTCATCCATGGCACAATGAAGATTTGTCATTGCTCCGTGAAAAATACCTTGGTCAAATTTATTTCCCTCTATAGGATAAATGTTGTGTATAAGGTGTGTGATATGATCATCCTATAAAAAAAGATTTTACAGTTAATTACAGTTAATAAAAGAGTTATTCAAAAGTTGAAAGAGTTATTACCAAGTCATGATAGCCTTTCATGTGTTTTATAAGATATAAAAATGAGTTTGTATAGTACCAGGGTGAATAATATAACTGTTGTGACAGATGCATGTGCATCATGCCTGCCCCTTATAATCGAGACTCGTGACATCTATCCCACATCTTAATATATTACACATGATATCACCTCTATTAAAAGTATTGCTTTCTTGACATCATTAGGGAAATAAATTAAGTCAATGAATGGTCTGAAGAGGATTAACTTCCTCATAACCTGATCCATATAGTGTCACTCAACTATATGAAAATGAATAAGAGGCACCATGAATGTGTCAGCAACAAGCATCACCGTGCATTAAGGAGGGAGACTCTAGAGAATATACCTAACATATGGAATCTATGAAACCTAGAATTATAAAAATGAATATTAAATTAATAAAATAAATCATTTTCAACAAACAATATTAATTTAAGTACATAATTAATAATCATATGCATCATCCATCCAAATACTGTTCAATGTGAGTCTATAAGTATAATCATCATATCTAGAGATATTTGAATGTCTATGGGTCTAGATCTACCTGCAGATAACATTGTTTCAGTTATAGTTTTGTAATAAAAAATAATATAATTGACTTTCACATAAGAAGGATAGATAAATATATCATCATCCATGCGATGATTCTTATGTAATATTTATAGGCATTAGTACACAAGCATACAAACCAAAGTGAGGGATGTTCTCCCATAACCACGTCTGAATACTAGTAACACATCCTATAATATGCATCTTATCAATGTGATATTCACTACATATAACTTTTTATGTATAAGAAATAAATTTAGCCTCCCATTTGTATCTACCTATCTAGTCTAGTTACTCAAGTAAATGTAAATACATCATATGGATAAATCTCATAAAATGATCAACAAATATTGTGTCACCAATAAGTCTCAAAATGTAACTGTGTTCAAATATTAATACAGTGATCTCATCAACATCATCAGATAAATGGGTGAAGTGCTCATCTATCCATGGTATGTGTATTTGATCACTGATGATAGATATTTCATTATACCGAACCTCAATTCCAAGTGGAATATAAACCAAATCCAACTAATCACCAAGAACTCAACCTATCACAGATGCACCCTCAATAGGGAGGCCTAACATAAGGGATACATCCTCAAGGGTAATCATCATCTATCCCTCCAGTAGATTAAAAATATATCTCTACATAATCCATATCTCTATAAGGGATACAATTAGCTAGTGATCGAAAAAGGTGAAATCACACATCACTATATAGTAGAACCCTTCACATCGAAGATGAGGGATAATGGAAAGATGGGCAGTAACATTATGGAAGTGGTGTGACCATCGTATGCTCATAGATGTAATAGGATGTACCTCTAAGATTGTATAGGAAACATATTAATACCAGAATCTGGGCAATGGAACATCTACTATATATACATATGATATTTTTATTTATATTCATAGTTAATGTAAAACATTTTAAAACCTGTTTTTTAATAAATATAAGTGAAAAATGAGGTATATGGTTATCATTTATAATGAAATATTAAACAATCCAAAATAAAATAAATTTTTTACACAAAAAAGATAAAATACATAAAGATGATCAACGCGGATGTGAAGTGGAATTCCTTCTTACTATATTGGGACATTTTCTACAAGTATGACCTTATACATGGCATACGATGCATCATATTCCCACTCCCCATTCTCAAAGAAAGTCCATATAATTTATAATATGTATACTTTGGCCTTCCATAGGGGCATAACCCCATAATATTAGAGACCAAGGTTGGCTAATCAATAGGAAAGGTGCAATATTTAAAATCACTGATAGAAATATAAGGTGAACTATAGCAAACAACAGAGTTATTAGGTGATATATTGGATAGAAATAGGGTTCCTAGGATAAGTTCACTGAACCACAATCTTAAATGAAATGTGTATAAAGATACCAAAATGTCTGAAAAGAACCACAATCACAGTACTTGTTTTCCATTATGTCCACCAATACTCAAACACCATTTCCTATGAGTGGATCATGGTAATATGTTACCTCAAATTGATTCCCTTTCCAATAAAAGATTCAAATAGTAAATTATGAAGTATCTTGTAATATTTTATCAATGTCTCAATGAAATTTTTTACCAAAGTGAATCCCTTGATAAGCCTACTGGGAGCATTTGAAAAAGTACTTCACACATCAATAAAATGTATCTTATACTAAGCCTATGATTAGTAGTTTTTGAAAACCCTTAAAAATCCATTTTACACACTCTAAAATATTATTGTTTATATGGTCATATCACTCACCACCATTATATTCTAATGACCATTGATACTTTAAATTTTGTATCATGTAATCATACATGACCTGATCATCCCTTACAATTCCTTCAAGTTGCTCATCAAATTTTTCTTATTGTGGCTCATATGTTTAAACACAAATATATAAATGTGTTTAAAATGATTATAAAAATTATTCAAATGAATATAATTTTAAGGAAACATACATAACTTGATGATCACATTCTTTGTTACTTCATCTTTAAAATGATTATGGAAATTACTGATAATATGTCTAATATAATATTGATGATAAGCATTAGGTTCTCTCCATGAAAGTATATCACTGTTAAAAACCTCTATAATCACTCCATGATGGTTATATATCAAGAACACTCATTACCTTTGCATAACATGGATGTGTATATAGACCAAGAACCAACTCCATAATTCAAAGTTCTCATTTTTCAAAAATGGAAAATGCAAGTGGGATAGGAGCATGATTACCATCTCATAAATAAATAATGAGTATTACACATGTATAATTTCTATAAAAAAAGTTCTATTGACCTGAATGAATTTTTATAATAATAAAATATGGTTATAAATAACCTAAATTACTATAATATTCTAGGGAACTTCACCTTTTTTTGGTCTACTTGGTTATCCTAGGATACATACTCAATGGTGTAGAGATGATATATGACCTGATTATTGAGATACAACAATCCCATAAGTTGTGAAAAAAATTTATATGATTCATCCTAATAACTGTACACTTTTATAATTACTTTTTTCTTTTTTATCCAAAATTTTCCATAAGATATCCTATATTTGAACAACTATTGAATTCATTCCTATATGAGGGATATTGTAATGTCTTGGAAAGCTTGTATTATCTCAACAATAATATTCAATATAAATTATAGAACTAGTGTAGAATGATCCAATGAAAATATTGAGTGAATACAAGTAAGTGGGCCTTCCAAATTAGATATATTATAACATGAAAAAAAATATCATATATTTCCCACATGTAAAATTTACAATCAATTCCATAATTATCACATTTAATGATGAATTTTTCCTTTTTTGACTCAACAACAAAGAATGAAAAATATCTCTATATATGGTATTATGTAACCATATTTTCAATGCACTTTTACTTTCATGATCATTTATAACAAGTAACATGTTACCACTTGAGGTGGATGTGTTACTTATATTGCTTTTGAATCTACTACTTTTTGTAATGACATATCAATCACAATTTTGTGCATGTGACATTCCCTTAACCAAGGAAGTTAATAAAGGAGGATCATTTACACTTTCTAGTTATATAATATCTATAAAAGAAACCTAATAAGGTCCAATAACCACATATTCCTCACCTAATTCATATACTAACACATCATCAGATACTTCCTCATCAAATAAAGTATCATTCATTGAATCTATAGTATCAACAGGGATGTCTCCTACAATTATCTCAATATTCTGATCATCATGTCCATAATTAGTCACTGTTATTGGAGTCATATGATAATGTTATAAGTTAATGTATTCAAAAAATCTCACATCATGGATTTTTAGTTTTAGGTCACACCTTATCAATAACATAAATTTCCGCATATAATTCTATTAAACCATTACTGCATTTTTGTCTAAACATAGATGATGCTTCCACACAATTATCATCATCAAGAAAAGGATACCCAATGTGACATAGGTGATTGTTATAATGATGATGTTTATATGTTATTTTACTAATTAATTTATCATCCCATGATTTTAAATGACAATTAATATTCATATTAACTTCTTCTAATATTATACAATCATGAATATTAGAAACTCTTGTCAACGGTAAACTGTAGCAAAAACCCTGGTTGTTATAAATTAATTCTTCATTATAATATATGGATGCATAAATGATTACCTAGAAAATAAATTTGGTAAAAAATTATATATATTTATACCACATAATCAAATGCTTAATATTTTTCATTAGTTCTATTTAAATAATTGTGATTTGATATAACACCCTGTAACATAATCAACCCATAATTACATGATTTATAAATAGGGTTTAACTTTTTAACATTTCTAAGATCTTTTGATATATGTTTTTAGATAATTATGAAAAAAATTATATAAAAAATATGACACTTTCACACAATTTAAATTTTTTCCACAAAAATGGTTTTTTAACTCTATACCCTTGTTGTCACGAACCGGATCTGGTCGCCATCAAACCGGCACCAAACCCAGCCCGTTCCAAGTCCAGAAGGGAATTACCAATCCCCACGGGCTGGAACAAGTGTCCGAGTATCATATCATGATAATTGGGAACGATTTACCCGATTTTATAAACATTAAACAACAAACAAACTCAATAAAACAAATCTGGATTTTTCAACTAAAACCGTCTTTTACAAAATTTCAGAACTGAAATACATAATTTAAAACTATGTTTAAAGACCATTACAATGGTACATAACCAAATAAGGGTAGCCCAAGAACCTCCACATGGAAAGAGGCACCGCCCTCAAGCCATCTCCACGACACTGCATCCCAATGGACAGCTAAAAACCTGAACCAATGGCATAAATCCTGTACCCAAACCTGTGACATAAAATAAGCAAATATACTTACATCCAAAGGTGTAAGTAGGGTGTGAGAGAAATCCCAGTGGGATACCACCTCTAAGAGATTCCATGTGATAAACATTTCATGACAAAAAGCATTGCAATTTTTGTAAATAAGAAATGCTAGTTACAATTTTCTAAAGGATGCAATAATAAATGAAAATAGTTTTCATGTGGGATAATTTTAAAGGACCAAAAATTTTAAAATAAATAACTAATCTACTTAATTTTCTAGCCAACAATATTGTATGCTGACGGTAAGTATAAAGGATCTAATGAGCACAAGTAATAGGAAATAACCCCTAGGCACTAGCTAGCTGTGGGTCCCAGGTACCTCGTATCTCGGTGAGAGTAACCACAAAAAATATTTGTTCTCGTGCATGAGCCACTAGTAGGGATCATACCCATAACCTAGTGGTCCCCAATCATCATCATAATAGTTTAGTTAGAGTTGTAAGCGTCAATCTTGCTAAGTGAAACTGAGGCCAAACCTCACGGATTCACTAGCATACTAGTACACGTCCACCCACCTAGATACCCGGGTTTTCCCTTTGTGCTCAAACAAGTTCAACAATCCAAGAAGTATAGTTTTCACATGAAAATATCACTTCCACATCACACATTAACCAAACATACCCATGTACATCACACAAGTCAAAAATTCCACTTTTCATTCAAATGCATTTTGAAATCAAACTCACACCAAAATTGCCTACAACACTTTTCCCATTTCTTTAACACTTCCACAAATCCTTTAAACGATTTTATAAATCCATTACAAGATATCCAACTCACATAAAAGCCCACACACATGTCACATAATACCCTTCTCACCTTCACAATTCATTTTATCAATAAACTCACACGAAACATCCCACACCCGTGTTTCGCACACAAAACACAATTTAGTAAAACATTTTGGCAATTTATAAAACATTCTAAAAATGTTTGACATCTCAAATCACCACTTTACCATTCAAAAACCCACATTAGGTGAACACACTCACCCAAACAGTACATATACACCCTTTCCCAACTTTTTTTAACCAAATAAAACATTTGCAATTTTTATAAAACAAACCCAAGAGGTATAACCATTGTTTGCACACTAAACCCATTTCAAACACCTCATTCAAAACCAAAATCATACCAATAACAATCCAAAACAGAATTTTCATCCCTAAAACAATTATTAAAGCACCCCCAAGTGTTATAAAAATACATCAAACAATACCACAAAGATACACATGAAAAACACACGTTTTCATAAATCACCTTCAAGAAGTACAACACAGTTTTATACCTTAAACTCAATCAAAAATCTCTTTTCAAGGCCTACATGATAATAAGGAATTACTAAACCAGAATTTTCAGCCCCTTTAAAGATTAATAAATCACTTTCATATGTTATAAACTAAACCCAAACATTACCCCAAGAGTCACACATGAAAAGTACCCAATTTCAAGATAAAATACAACTAAAAATTAAATGTTTAACCAAATTCATCAAAAAATAGTTTTCACACCACAAAAATCAGATTATAAATATACTAAATTAATAAACCAAGCAAGCTAACTCATCATAAAATGGTTACACATGGAATAACCTACCTTTTGAGTCGAAACCCTCAAAACTTAGTGAGAAACCTTAAGCGCACCACCGTCCAGACCTAGACCACCAAAAATTGACCCAAAAGATACCAAATCAGACCTTAGGATTGAACCCTAACTTCTGGACATTTTAGAACATAATGAAAGAGGGAGGAAACCCTAAAGAGAATGAAAAATTGAAGAGAGAAACACTTACTGAAAACAATCTTGAATAAAACGAACCAAATTCTACCAGAATTTGAATTTGAAAACATCTAACCATTCAAGGTATGTTCGAATAAGGATTATGAGATCATATAGGAACTGTAATGGGGGTAAAAGAGTAAGAATTGGGAGAGTTATGATGGAAATAACTTACCTCCACAAATCTGCCTGATTTTAGAAACCCTAAGGATTTCAGCACTCAATAGCAACGCAAACGAGCTCCAAAGAGAGGGAAAATGAATGGGAGCTCACCTGGACTTCTTAGGGTCGAGTGGGAGGTTGAATCACCGAAAAATTCATTATAATGAATAATATATTAAAAACTTAAAGAAACAATTTAAAACTGGAAAATGGGCTTTCGGGTTGGCCCAATTCTCAAATAAAAACCCAAATCCCCCATTATTATGGATTTATAAAGGCTCCAAATTTAAATGTGGTGTTAATATATCAGGGGAGGAAATTTAGGAGTTGTAATTACTGAAAAATATTAAAAAATGAAAAAGTTATATAGGAAACAAAATTTATTTTTAAATCTAGAATTGGGCTCATGGTTTGGCCCAATTCATGAAAACTCGCCTATTCTCCATAAAACCTTTTGAAACCCCCAAAACAAAGCATGAATGGAAAATAAATTGAAAATAACTTTAAAATAAGTTATGTATGTGACAATTCTACCCACCTTGAAAACTTTCCGCCCCGGAAAGTCACAGCAAGGTTAAAGCAACAACCAAACCCCACTGAGAAACCAATAGGTACTCCCTTACGAGGTTTCACCCCCAAAGGCCAAAACACATCCAGTGATCAATTAAGGAAGGATTAATCTCACAACCATAACTTACACCACTTTCCTGAAAGGATCAATAACATTCATACTTTATCCCAAAATAAAACTCTTCAAACACTATCCGGACAAGACTCAAGCAATTCACCCAAACGAACAACAACTTTGAACAGGGTTACACTTACCTTACTTTAAATAAACCATTGGGTGCTCTCTAGTCCCAACGTTTACTCAAGGAAGATGTTGGTAGCTAGATATCTACGAACGAGACTATCTACACCAATCCAAAACCATAGATAAATCTATGTTACTGGTACGGGGGGACACTAATATGCTCCCCACTATAAGAGACAACCAATGTTTTTTTTTTTTGACAGAATCAGGACACTAATTGGGGGAGGCCTAAACGGACTCTCTGGTACCTAGGGTAGACTTCCATTCAAAATTTCCTAAGGAACATACATGAGAATCATAGTGTTTCTCCCCACCATAAGAACCAACCATCTTAATCGACCAGCATGGGCCAGCACAGAAAGACCCAAAAATTTCAAGATTTAGGAAGGTCGCACGGTTAGTCCACACAGTTTGTGAAACCGTGAACTAACTGTGCTAATCAATCTTCCTGCATGGCTTCCAGGCACACAGTCTCTCTTAATTGTTCACAAACCATGTGCTCATCATGTCTAGCCAAATTTCCAACCATTCTCCAAAGACTCAATGGAAACCAAAGGGGGAGGGAATGACATTGGGCGATGTCATGGGTACAAGGCCCTCTATCTATTTCCACCAAACGTGAAAAAAGAAGAAGAAAGATAATGATACCAGAGGTTTAAACTCATCCTATATTTCATATTTAGGATAATATTTTTACAAGGGTTTAAATGACCCTGTGATTTCCCCTGACTACGAGCCAGATTCTCTCCGAGACCTATGGTTGGAGCTCAAATTATTGAAGCATCTTCGGCCTCGCAGTTAGTCTTCAGAAACCCACCGAATGAGAATTCTTCTTTCGATGCCACCAACAACTACACCGCAACCCAAGATAAGTTTTCCAAACATAACAAATTCCATACTCACTTTACACTATCCCGATATTTCACTGAAATAAGGGCTAAGAATATGCACACACATCACACCTTGTTTATTCAGGTGAGAAACAATAGAAGTAAAGAACACCTACACTCACCTTCCTCTAAAATGGAAGATTTTGAAGTTTTTCCAAGGGAGACATTCACCCAACACAACAGAGACTCTTAGAGGATTTCACGACTTTCACCTATATGGTCAATCGAGCACATGACATCATAAGGCATCACCGAACATGGCCATTACGACTGATATAAACAATGCATGGAGAGGGACCTTATACAACATCCCCAAACAACACACAATTCTAGAAAGTGGCCATAATTACCTATCATGACCATATTTCCCACACTGGTAGTTTAACATGAACTCATGCTTCAAAGAAACTTTGAATAACCCCAAATTCCCTCTTAGACACCATCGAGACACTCATCCACACTAACAACCCTAGACCACATCCACCTTCGACGAATCAGGAAACATAAGAAACTATGGTCTCTTTCACCCTTCCACATGCACTCTCCTGTTACAAGAGGATCTAAAAATCAAATAAAGTAATGGGTATAGACTCAATATAAAAATCTCAAGAAAAATATTCCTTATATTGATCAACTGGAGGGTCTTCAAACGGTGAAACAATCCTGGTTGCACTTGAGTTGTGCACTAACCTTTAATGGGGGTGTACCTTATCCAACGGTTGAACCCAAGGACCCAACCAAGATGGTCCATTAGTCAAGATATACCACAAACCAAATCCAAATACATGAAGGGAACCATAATAAAGGTTTTCCAAAACATTTTTCATAAGAGACCACTAACTGTCCCTATAACACAACTTACTGACCAAACCCAAACCCAAAACACAGTTCAAACAGGAGGGGTACTTGGACTCAAAACATCCCACAACATCAACATTTAAAAAAACACATAATATTAACCATTACAAATAATTCATCAAGTCTTCATGTTTCTCTTTAAAAGCATTTCATTGAAAACAAATGGTTCAGCGGTTAGCACATCCACCAATGGTATCCCATGGGCCTTACACATGCATGTTTTTGTGCCACACCGGGCACCCTCCTCATATCTATCTCGACACTCATCCAGTCATTTCATCAACCATCCATCTTCCCATATAACCTCATGCATGTGGTTTCTCGCTAAAATACCAAAGGTTAAAACAAAAATTTGTTCCACTTTTCAAAACTAAAATGGTCAACCAACACATCCTTTTTTCTCAAAACCGCTAACCATAAGATCAAAATTCCAACTCACATCTTAAAAAAAATTTCATAAAGTCACAACCATTTAGAAAATAACTCACTTTCAAGATATTGAAATCAATTTCAAAACATCTCATCCCATTGAAACACTGTCATATTGTTTAGAAAACTCTATTGGAAACACATTTCAAAACCAACTTCAATATAGTTCCTGCTTTCAAAGAGGTGTAAGCACACCATTTTACATTTCAAAACAATTCTGAAAATTCAGTTCCACCATTTCATAAACCAAACCATTCCCTCTTTATTTTAAAATCATTTCATAAAAAATTTACGCTTCTTAAAACCAAGTCACCTTAAAACCAAAGTGCCAAGATTTCAAAACTAAAGCACAAAACAATGCGAGAGGAAACTAGTTTCAGTGGGTGACTTGGAAATATGGTTGGTGGCCATTTTCTAATCACTTCACTGTCACAGAGAGTTTTCTAGGGAATATCCCCAGCTTCACATGGCTTTCCAGGCCCTGTGAGCTCACTGAGACCATTAACCCAACTCTCTTTTCATTTCCCCTAATCATCATCAAACCAAGAAAACCAATGGAATTAGATAAATCCCGACTTCCCCTAGTGACTCGAATCTTGTCATGAAGTGTGGTGATCAGGCACACTACCCATAACCGAACTACCAAGTCCCAAAAATCCTAAATTTATACTACCCCGACTGTTCCCTAAATAATGTGACCCAAAGAGTTAACCAGAACCTCCTCTAATACCATTTTGTCACGAACCGGATCTGGTCTCCATCAAACCGGCACCAAACCCAGCCCGTGCCAAGGCCCGAAGGGCGTTCCCGATCCCCACGAGCTAGAACAAGTGCCCGGGTATCATATCATGATAATTGGGAATGATTTACCTGATTTTATAAACATTAAACAACAAACAAACTCAATAAAACAAATCTGGATTTTTCAACTAAAACCGTCTTTTACAAAATTTCAGAACTGAAATACATAAGTTAAAACTATGTTTAAAGACCATTACAATGGTACATAACCAAATAAGGATAGCCCAAGAACATCCACATGTAAAGAGGCACCGCCCTCAATCCATCTCCACGACACTGCATCCCAATGGACAGCTAAAAACCTGAACCAATGGCATAAATCCTGTACCCAAACCTATGACATAAAATAAGCAAATATAATTACACCCAAAGGTGTAAGTAGGGTGTGATCGAAATCCCAGTAGGATACCACCTCTAAGAGATTCCATGTGATAAACATTTCATGACAAAAAGCATTGCAAGTTTTGTAAATAAGAAATGCTAGTTACAATTTTCTAAAGGATGCAATAATAAATGAAAACAGTTTTCATGTGGGATAATTTTAAAGGACCAAAAATTTTAAAATAAATAACAAAGCTACTGAATTTTCCAGACAACAATACCGTATGCCGACGGTAAGTAAAAAGGATCTAATGAGAACAAGTAATAGGAAATAACCCCTAGGCACTAGCTAGCTGTGGGTCCCAGGTACCTCGTATCTCGGTGAGAGTAACCACAAAAAATATCTGTTCTCGTGCACAATCCACTAGTAGGGATCATACCCATAACCTAGTGGTCCCCAATCATCATCATCATAGTTTAGTTAGAGTTGTAAGCGTCAATCTTGCTAAGTGAAACTGAGGCCAAACCTCACGGATTCACTAGCATACTAGTACACGTCCACCCACCTAGATACCCGGGTTTTCCCTTTGTGCTCAAACAAGTTCAACAATCCAAGAAGTATAGTTTTCACATGAAAATATCACTTTCACATCACACATTAACCAAATATCCCCATGTACATCACACAAGTCAAAAATTCCACTTTTCATTCAAATGCATTTTGAATTCAAACTCACACCAAAATTGCCTACAATACTTTTCCCATTTCTTTAACACTTCCACAAATCCTTTAAAAAAATTTATAAATCCATTACAAGATATCCAACTCACATAACAGCCCACACACATGTCACATAATACCCTTCTCACCTTCACAATTCATTTTATCAATAAACTCACACGAAACATCCCACACCCGTGTTTCGCACACAAAACACAATTTAGTAAAACATTTCGGCAATTTATAAAACATTATAAAAATTTTTGACATCTCAAATCACCACTTTACCATTCAAAAACCCACATTAGGTGAACACACTCACCCAAACAGTACATATACACCCTTTCCCAACTTTGTTTAACCAAATAAAACATTTTCAATTTTTATAAAACAAACCCAAGAGGTATAACCATTGTTTTCACACTAAACCCATTTCAAACCCCTAATTCAAAACCAAAATCATACCAATAACAATCCAAAACAGAATTTTCATCCCTAAAACAATTATTAAAGCACCCCCAAGTGTTATAAAAATACATCAAACAATACCACAAAGATACACATGAAAAACACACGTTTTCATAAATCACCTTCAAGAAGTACAACACAGTTTTATACCTTAAACTCAATCAAAAATCTCTTTTCAAGGCCTACATGATAATAAGGAATTACTAAACCAGAATTGGAATCCCCTTTAAAGATTAATAAATCACTTTCATATGTTATAAACTAAACCCAAACATTACCCCAAGAGTCACACATGAAAAGTACCCAATTTCAAGAAAAAATACAACTAAAAATTAAATGTTTAACCAAATTCATCAAAAAATAGTTTTCACACCACAAAAATCAGATTATAAATATACTAAATTAATAAACCAAGCAATATAACTCATCATAAAATGGTTACACATGGAATCACCTACCTTTTGAGTCGAAACCCTCAAAACATAGTGGGAAACCTTAAGCGCACCACCGCCGCACCACAAGGAATATAAATCCAGACCTAGACCACCAAAAATTGACCCAAAATATACCAAATCAGACCTTAGGATTGAACCCTAACTTCTGGACATTTTAGAACATAATGAAAAAGGGAGGAAACCCTAAGGAGAATGAAAAATTGAAGAGAGAAACACTTACTGAAAACAATCTTGAATAAAACGACCCAAAATCCACCAGAATCTGAATTTGAAAACATCCAAACATTCAAGTTGTGTTCTAATAAGGATTATGAGATCATATAGGAACTAGAATGGGGTAAAAATAGTAAGAATTGAGAGAGTTATGATGGAAATAACTTACCTCCTCAAATCTGCCCGATTTTAGAAACTCTAAGGATTTCATCACTCAATAGCGATGAAAACGAGCTCCAAAGAGGGGGAAAATTAATGGGAGCTATCCTGGGCTTCTTAGGGTCTAGGGGGAGGTGGAATCACCGAAAATTTAATTATAATGAATAATATATTAAAAAATTAAAGAAACAATTTAAAACTGGAAAATGGGATTTTGGGTTGGCCCAATTCTCAAATAAAAATCCAAATCCCCCATGATTATGGATTTATAAAGGCTCCAAATTTAAATGTGGTGTTAATATATCAGGGGAGGACATTTAGGAGTTGGAATTACTGAAAAATATTAAAAAAGGAAAAAGTTATATAGGAAAAAAAATTATTTTTAAATCTGGAATTGGGCTCACGGTTTGGCCCAATTCATGAAAACTCACCTATTCTTCATAAAATCTTTTGAAACCCCCAAAACAAATCATGAATGAAAAATAAATTAAAAATAACTTTAAAATAAGTTATTTATGTGACACTTGTTTTATTCAAGACACTTTTTCTCCAATTAATAAAAGTCATCGTAACAAAAATCTTGACCTTTCTAAAAATTTTACTCATCCTTTGATCTTTTGAAAAACATTTGAAAATGTTTTATGAGAAAAAAAAGGTTAGTGAGAGATATAAAAATAAATTAATCATGTTATTCTAGTGAATAACATGAAAACCCATGAAAACATTTACCTTTTTATCAATAAAACTTGAGCACATAAATAAATAATTTTCACATGTGACAAAAAATATTTACTCAAATAAAAAAATTTAGAACATATTATTAATTTTAGGAAAACCATGAAGGAATATTAAGGCATGTGGGAACTCATGAAAACATTTTAAAACCTTTTACCTTTAAATTTTCATAAACATTCCTTACCTCAAGAAATAAACAAATTTCTATAAAAAACTTTTTTGAAAGTATAATATAGGTATCTTGGAGAATCATATTCATAACTCCTGTTTACTAATTTTTAACTCATTTTAGAATAATTAAATCTAAATTAATTCCATAGGAGTAATCTACTCAGTTATCCCACTCATTTTTCACCTTCTAAGACTAAATAATTACTCAATGAATTAAAGAGTTATATCAAGTTCACCCATCATAATGAGATATATTGAACTAAAATTTCATAATATATAATAATAGAGTACTATATCATGAAAAAAAATATAATATTTCACTTTTTCTTCACAAAACCTCATTTTAACCCATAGGCAAAACACTTACCATTTTCACACAATTATAAAAAGATATAACATTTTTATTTGAAAACTATTAAAAATGAAAAATTTTAAGAAGAGAGGGAAGAGGATATACTTTTAAAACCCAGTTTAACTTGTATATTAATATTTATAATGAATTATATATATAGTAGTGGGAAAAAATTCAAAGTTGTATATGTTAAAAACATTCTTTTTTGCGCTTGGGTAAATAAATTCAAAAACGAATTGTATAGAAAACATTTAAAATGTTACTTTTTAAAAATTTGTAAATAAAGTAAAATATATTTGAAAATGAAATTTATAAAGATTTTAATCATAAATAAGAACATTCTTGAAACATTTAAAATAACATGGATATATAGGAGAAAGAGTTTAAAACATTTAAAATAACATTTTAAAGGGAAATCCCTTACCTCGAGTCATGACTTGTTTCATTCGTATGTTTATCATCCTAAGTCATAAATTTATATTATTTTTATAAAAATTAATAAATATTTTCATTTTCATTTCATTATCATTATTCCATTTATTTGATATATTATAATGTTTTATTTAGTTACTAAAATTGTTAAGTTCATATTGGACGTTTTAAGGACGTCTGGTTTATAACCTCAAAAAAATAGTGGTGCATTAACCATGGTCAAAGGGATTAGGGTTAAATTAAATATAGAGTCTTAAAAATATTATAATTATCATATTTATATATTATATACACTTTTAAAAAATCATGTAAAGTGGTTATGAAAAAATGAACCATGTTTTTTCATGGAAACGGTAGTCCGTATATATGCATGAACGATGTTTTCATTTTTATAATAGGTGGAAAATAAATAAATTAGATAATATTTTAATTTTAAATAATAATAAATATTTTATAAATTTAATATTTATTCATCATTTCTATCTTTATGAAAATCCACGTGAGGCAGTAATGAAAAATGAATCACATCGCTTCGTGGAGGTGGTAGTCCACACGTACGCATGAGCAACATTTTTATTTTACAACGGGTGGTAGGGTAAGAAGTTAAGTAATATATTATATTTAAAAATCATAATTATTTCATAAATATCATATATATTCATTAATTCCATCATTTTAATCATCCATGTGATCTGATGCTAAAAAAAGAAACACATCTCTTTATGGAGGTGGTAGTCTGCACGTACGCAAGATCGATGTTTTCATTTACTATAGTATTAAAAAGGATTGAAGCATAATTATAATGATATTTAAATATATATAATATAATTATGTTATTATTTAATCATGGTTAAATAATAATTAAATAGGTATAAGAATAAATAAACCCAAAACACTCAGTTAAGAATTATACCTCTTATTTAGAATAATTATGTTATACCTCTCTTTTCTTACACCTTAATCCTTTATAGGTTGGTATTTTGGTGAGACAAGAACCTATAATACATGTTTATAGATGTTTTTAAGTTATTTGGGTATGGATTTTTTGATCTAAAATTCTAAAATTATGTAAAGAATAGTGGATAGGGGGTTCCCTTTTATAAGTGAGGGGGTGTCCCTCTTATAATTATTCAAAGTTTTAAAATAATATTAAGTCACTATCATGGTAAAGTGTCACTTAAACAATTATAATTTGAATATAATATGTTAAGTGTTGAAATAATATCATCAAATATTAATTAATATAATATTTTTTGACCTTTTCACTTAGTTTTTACCTCAATTAACATGTTTTTCCCTTTTACCGTGGTGACAACATTTTTAAAAAGGTTTCTATTCATTATGAACAAAAATGAAAATGACCACATTAATAAATTTAAACCTCCTGATTAAAAATATGAAATAATTTTTTCAAGATTCAATTTTTATAATTGGTCGAAATTAATTTTAATATAAGAACACAAAATGCAATGAAAGACAACTTTTTTTAAAATGTGTTTTTAAGCCTAAAAATGAACTTGTACCAAAAAAATATAATTCAGATTAATATAGAATTGATTAGATTATTTTAAATTAAAGGGATATAATTTTACTTTAAAACCAAATACAAAACATAATGTTACTTTTAAATTACTTTATTTAGAGAAAATAAATTACAATTTTTCAAAAAATGACATTTTTCAGTATTCACTCAAAACACAATATTTTCTAAAAAATCACAAAAATTCACCCTAATATAAATTTTATATGTTGATATAAAAATAAAGTTAAATTTAATAAATTAAATCCATAAAATTTATAAATTTAACATTTAAATAAAACCATATAATTCATGAAAAACAATTTTGTTGGAAAAAATTTATTTATTTTTCGACTAAAAAAATACTTAAAATAAATATAGTAAATATGAATCTATAAAATATAATCATGAATATTACTAAGACATGAAATTTATTTATCATTAAAATTATCTAGGATTTAACATTCTTCTCCATTTAAGAAATTACTTCCTTGTAATTTTATTCATTATTTAAACAAGTGAAATTCTTTTTCCCTCATAGCTTTTTTTGATTCCTATGTTTCTTCCTCAATCATGTGATTATTCCATAAAACTTTAACCCAGTGAATCACCTTATTTAATAGTACTTTATATCATTGATCTAAAATCAGAATCATTTTTTCTTTATAAGAGAGATTCTCTTCCAACTGAACTACTTTAGGGCTCAAGACATGAGATTTATTAGGTACATGTTTCTTTAATAATGAAACATGAAGCACATCATTTACCTGAGATAAACTCATAGGTAAGGCCACTTGGTATGAAAATGATCCTACTTTTTAAAGAATTTAATATGGACTAATATATCATGGACTTAATTTTATTTTCTTTACAAGATGCATAACACTTTTATAATGAGATACCTTAAGAAAAATATGATCTCTTACCTCAAAAAAGAGATCTTTCTTCTAGTTATGAACATAACTTTTATGATTGTCCTGATATTCCCTCATATGTTGTTGAATCATATTTACCTTTTTAAACATTTCTTGTACCATCTCTAGACCCAACAACTTATTTTCACTGACTTAATCCCAACAAGATGAAGTTCGACACCACTTTTCATATAATTCCTTAAAAGTTGTCATCTGTATACCAGAATGAAAAATATTATTATAGGAAAATTCAATTAATTAAATATGTTAATTCTAACTTCTCTAATAATCCTAAGATAAATCTGAAATAATATCTTCCAAAATTTTAATTTTTTGGTCCGTATGTCCATCAGATTGAGGATAAAAAGTTGTGTTGAAATATTATTCAGAACCTAATGAATTATGAAGTTCTTTCCAAAAATTTCAAGTAAATGTGGGATTGTAATTAGATATAATATAGAGATAGAGAGATACTCCTTGTAATTTTACTATATATTTAAGATAAATTCTAGCAAGTTAATCAAATGCATTGTATCTCAAATAGGAATAAAATGCACAAATTTAGTCAATCGATCAATAATAACTCAAGTCATATTTTTCCTTGAGATGTATTTTGTAATCTCACAACCAAATCCATGGTTATATTATCCCATTTCTATTCAAGAATCAAAAAAGTATGAATTATCCCCTTCAGTAGTTGTTACTCGTCTTTAACCTATTGGAAAGTAAAATATTTCATGGTAAATTCATAAATATCCTTTTTCATTCCCTCTCACCAATAATATTCCCTAAGGTCTCTATACATCTCAGTACTACCAAGATTAATGGAAAATGAAGAGATATGAGATTCACTCAACAATTTCTTATTCAATTGGGAATAACGTGGCAAACACAACCTCTTTTCAAACCTAACAACACCTTATTTTTCAACATTAAAGTTAGTCAATCTTCCTTACTTAACCGATTCTACATTTTCTTTCATGTCATGATCTTCCATCTGAGCCTTCTTAATTATTTTTTCCAAGTATGTCTATACTGATACCTGAACCAAAATAAAGGGAGTTCCTACATGCACAATTTCTAGGAAAACATTCATTAAATCATTAACCAAAGTATCATGTTCCAAATGTATCATGGTCAATTATATATTATATTTTCAAATAAAGGTACAAAATACCTTGTTTGATTTTAACGTATGATAGTAAATCATGAAATCATAATACTTTACCATTTACAACCATCTTTATTGCCTCATGTTCAACTCTTTTTTGAGTAAACGTATACTTTAAACTTGTATAGTTAGTATATATTTCATATTTTACCCCATATAAAAGATTCCACAAAATTTTTAAGGTAAAAACTATTGATACAATATTAAGATCATGTGTAGTATAATTTTTCTCATGAAGTTTTAATTTACATGAAACATATGCAATTACCTGATAATTATTCATTAAGACAAAACCTAAGTACCTTTAATCAAGCATCACTGTAAATAAAAAATTCATCATTTCTTGTTAGTAAGGCCAAAATTGGATCATTAACCAGTATTCTTATCAATTTCTAAAAACATTCATCATATTACTTTATCTCGATGAATTTAACTCCTTTTTGAGTTAACTTAGTTATTAGGAAAGATAACTGATAAAAGTTTTCAATAAAACATTGGTAGTAACCTGATAATATAAAAAAACTTTTAATCTTAGTGATATTTTTAGGTCTTGGACACTATTAAACCAATTTACTTTTGGTGGGATTAATAGTTATGCCATATTTAGAAATAATATGCCCAAGTAATTAAATCTATTGTAACCAAAATTTACATTTAATAAATTTTCATAAAAAATTTCTTTAAAGTTTGAAAAATAATCCTTAGGTGTTTATCATGTTCCTCATAACTTTTATAATAAACCAAAATTTCATCAATGAAAACCACAACAAATTTATCTAAATACTCATAGAAAAATCTATTCATAAGATCCATAAATGCAGCGAGTGCATTTTTCAACCTAAAAGGAATAATCACAAACTCATAATGTCCATACCTAGTATGAAACACCATCCTCATAATATCTTACTCATTCTCCTTAAGCTAGTGATACCCAGACCTAAGATCAATCTTTGAAAAATACTAAGTACCCTAGATTTGATCAAACAATTCATTGATATGAGGAAATGGATACTTGTTCTTACAAGTGATGTTATTGAGTGCTCTATAATCAATGAAAAGTATCATGGAATAATCCTTCTTTTTAAAAAATAAAATTAGAGCACTCTAATGTGAAGTGATGGTGCGGATAAAACCTTATCAAGAAAATCTTTTAACTACATTTTCAATTCCAAAAGTTCTACTAGATCAATTCGATAAGGGGGTTTTTAAATTTTCTAAGCATAAGGAACTAAGTCAGCAGTAAATTAAAACTCCCATCCAGGAATAACACTAGGAAATTAATCAAAAAATACATCTAGATATTCATTGATTACTATCACATCACTAATTTTAATAGTTCCTTTATTTTCAAAAATATGTGCAAGATAAATTTTACTTCCAACTTTTATCATTTTCTCATCTTTTTATATGTTATAAAATGTATAAATTCATTCATATATACAAAATGAAACTCATTCTAAAAAATAACTTCTTTTTCTCTACAATTTATCTAAGAATGATAAATTGAAAGTCAATTCATACTCAAAATAACATCAAACTCTACAATGGACAAGACAATAAGGTTTATAGGAAAAACCATTCCACATATGATAACATAAATATTTCTATAAAAAAATTACCTTTATACTACCCTCGGGTGTTTTTACTAAAATTCATGACTTCATTTTTTGAGATAGTATTTCCATTTTACTTGAAAACTTCCTATATAAAAAATAATTCATAGATCCCAAATCAAACAAGACATTGGAATAATATGAATAAATAAGTAATGTACTTATCACCACTTCATTTTAGGGTCTTGAATCTTCCATAGTATTAGAAAAAGAATTTTTTTTACCTTTATATTTCTAATATTAATGGATCCAACCTTGAGTAACTAACTTTGGACATGTGTTGGCATAATAACCCAAATCATTACAATTAAAACAAATTATTATTAGATGAATATCTATTTTATCATTACTTTTCTGATAAAAATTCTTTTCCTTATAGTTGTGATCTAAATGGCCAACCTTACCACACCAGTAACACTTTTTTTATCCTATAAAAATTTCTTTAAAATTTATTTTACCACATTTGGAACATTTAGAGGCTTAACTCTATATTTCTTAGTTTTGTACTTCTCCATTACTTTCCAACTAGACCGTTTCTTACTCTTTTTTCACAAAGTATATAAGTTTAAATAAACTATATATCAGCTTTATTAGTATAAAGAAAACCTAATCATAACATTAAAATTCATGAGATTCCAACGCTCTTCATAAACTTAGTTTTAGACCTATGTAAAATCTATCAATTTTACTTTCATTGTCTAGAAAAAAATTTAGTGCATGTCTGGAAAGTCTGGTAAAATTGACCTTGTAAGCATCCACCAAGTCTTTTTCATTTTTCTAACTCTAGAAATTTCCTTTCCATTCTAAGTATAAGTACTTTAGGAAAATACTTTTCAATAAAAATTTATTTAAGGACTTTCCACTCTATGGTATCAATCTCATATTTTTCTTAGTTGTATTAATCATAAACCACCATTGATCACCTTTACCTTAAAAAAATAGAAATAATTAACTTTTAATGTTCTATAAATACCAAAAATTCTAATATATTATTCAATTAATTAATACATTCTTCATATTTCACCAGGTTTAAAGATCCACTAAAATTTAGCGGGTATTGTTTCATGAAATGTTCTACTATAGACATGTTCCTCTATGGATAATCTAGTTTCTCTCTTTCATGGGTTCCACCATTAATAGATTATGTCAGCTAATTTGATACTACTTAAATATTATATATTCCAACCATTCTAGGTTGCTGATTTGTAAGGTTACTATCCACTTGATGTCTTCCTACTCCAGCTGTCATATTTCCTCTACGAAAAACCATTCTGAACAAACATGGATTGGATGAAGCTACATAGAAAATGTCAAAGTTATATCATGATAATATAAATTATAGTCTCTTTAAATTTACTTTTAGAATTATCTTAACCTCTAAAGGTATCTAAATATTTCTTCTAATACCAACTATAATACCTCTTAACATAATCAACCCATAATTACATGATATATAACAAGGGTTTCAATTTCTAACATTTCCAATATCTTTTCAATTTATATTTTTAGAGAATTAGGAAAAACATTACATAAAAAAGAGGAAACTTTCACACAGTGTATATTTTTTCCACAAAAATAAGGCTTTAAGTTTGCACCCATGTTTCATTCAAGACACTTTTGCTTCATTTAAGATGAGCTACCATAGCAGAAATCTTGACCTTTCTAAAATTTATACTCATCCTTTGATCCTATGAAAACCTTTGAAAGCATAGAATGAGAAAACAAATCTTGGTAAGGGATATAAAAATAAATGAATCCCATTAGTCTAGTAAAAAACATTAAAACCCGTAAATATGTTTAACTTTTTCTTAATGAGACTTGAGCACATAAATAAAACATTTCCACATGTGAAAAAACAATATTTACTCAAATAAAACATTTGAGAAACTATTATTAATTATAGTAAAACCATTAAGGTGTCTTGAGGCGTGTGGGAACTCATGAAAACATTTAAAAACATTTTACCTTTAAAAGATTCTAACCTTTACTTACCTCAAGAAATTAAAATATTTACATAAAAACCTTTTTTGTAAGAATGATATAGGTATCTTAGAGCATTATATTCATAACCCATGTTCACTTATTTTTAACACATTTCAGAATAACTAAATCCCAGTTAATTCTATAGGAGTAACCTACCCAGTTATCTCCCCTATTGTTTTTCTTTGAAAAAAAAATCATTACCAAATTCATTAGAGAGTTATATCATGATCACCCATAATCATGAGATATATAGATATCCCCTGACATAATCTATAATTATCAAGTAATATATCATGAAAAAAATTGTAACCATGTACATTTTTATTAGAAAATATCATTTTAACCCATAAGTAAGACACTTTCCATTTTTATACAATTATAAGAAGAAATATCCTTTTTCTTTGAAAACTCTTAAAAATGAAAATTTCCAGAAGAGTGGGAAAATGATATAATTTGAAAAACCATGTTAAATTATTGAGTCATATTGATAATGAATAACATCTATAATGGGGGGTAAAAGTGATCAATCCTTATATGTCAAAGAATGTTCTTTTTTAACTTAGGTAAAGAAAATCAAAAATTAATCATACCAAAAATGTTGAAAATTTTTCTTTTTAAATATTTGTAAAGAAAGTAAAATATAGTAGAAAATGACCATTAACAAATTTTTGGACATAAATAATAAAATATACTAATTATACCTTTTTATATGTTTCACCGCCTCACGCTTTATTTTCCCTCTAAAAATTTTCACTGTCATTACTCACCACCATACCTGATAATCCACTCATGAATCCCCCTCTTATCCTAATCCTAACTTCTATCCTAGGGTTATTGATCTATATATATTCTCTTACCTCCTACCTATGCAAAATTCCACTTATTCATCTTCCACAAATCTTGATCGTCAGTTATACCCTAGGCTTCCTACAAATATTGTCTCCAAAGATTCAACCATCGGCCACCAAACTCTCCATTTCTCCCACATCGGTTACCTAAATTGGTGTGGTTATTTATCTAGATTACTTCACAAAACTCCATAATGCCTCAACCAATTACCTTATATATAATTTATCTGTTTACCTTATCTAGATATGAAATATTCATTGAATATCTTCCTACCTTAGTTGGTGTATTTCGCAATCGTCGTTCATTACTTTCCCTCATCTGACTATGAGATATTAAATAGACCTATTATTACCTTAGTTTTCATTTTGAAAACATAATATTTTAGTCTATATCTATGAAAATCCAGGATGCCTCCATAGAACTCCCTATAGTTTATTCCCATTTCTGATATTTTTCCTATTTTTATTATCTTAAATATATTCCATATCCTAAAAAATTACACCTTATTTTCTCATTCAACAATTAAAAAATATACTACATTAGTTCAGTCAATAGTTTATTCACCTATTGATTTTTTTGGGGTCAAAGATTCATTGTTCCAGCGCACCAAAACCCGTTGCATTTTAGGTAATACTAACTGAAATTATTGACTAATTCCTATATGAAAAACTATTTTCTTATTTAATCTCATCCATTTAGTATTCAACTAGTTAAGCAAAAAAATGTTTATTTTAATGAATTGTTTATTTATTTATTTCACTATAACTAATTTATCTTTGGAAAAATTTATGTACTCTTTATTAATGATTTGTATAAAGGTTTTACAGTATATGCATAATGTAATTTCTATTTTTCATTAAAAATTATATTAAATGTTTTATTCACATAAAGTTGAATAAAATTATTTTTTTGAACTCATTGAAAATAAATTAAAGATATGTAATTCATAAATATGTAGCCTCGATTTATAATAATCTTATTCTAGTTTAGCAAGAATTTAAACAAGGAAAATTGCTTTACATATGCCTGTACATTTTTATTTGAGATGAGGTAGCAAACTTACACTTCCTTCCAGAATGACTATGTTACTTTTTGAACCAGTAAAATGTGTCCAAGAATAGAAAAAATTCTGAGAAACCTGATCCAAATACATATCTCATTTATCAGGATTTTATTTGATAGGTTGTAGAGCCCTAATGGAGTTACGAATCAGAAGTTATGACCATTTAAATTCAGACTTCTGAAAATGGCCAACTGAGGCGATTTTATGGAAAAGTATGGAATTGTGAGAAACTTTCAAAAAAAATTTCTCCATCTCCTTTATAGTCACAGATCTGAGTTATATGCAAAAGGTGATGAGAAGTTCCATGGAGGTCCCTCAGTCTGAATTCATAACCAAGTCCCATGCGTACAAAAAGTGGTGTTGCACACAAGAATTTAATGTTGCATGCAAACCCATCATGAAACTATCATGTTGCGTGAAAAAGAGACTTCAAATAGAGAAGTTACATGTGTACATGACATGGCCTCTAGATACAAATAAATTTTCATGAAACTCCATATATTTGTGCGTCGGTGCCCAAAGTTGTGTTCCAGCACCCAAAGTTGTGTGACACGGTCAAAGTTGTGTGATATAGGCTAGTTGTGTTCAAACAAAAAAAATAGTGTTACAAAGTTGAAGTATAACAACATTTCTAATATTCCTATAAATATGACATCAAACCCCTGCCCCATTCTCTAGATAGTACCTCTGGGCATATCTCTCATATGCGCAACTCCAAGTTGCATGCTTTGTGTAACCCCCCCCCCCAAGTCCTGAAGTTGAGTGCAATTACCTAGGAGAAGTCCCACAAGTATGCATATTATGTTGAGGTATTTGTGAGAAACTATTTCCATAGGGAACACATCTATTTGAAAAGTCCAATATTTCACATAACCATATTTGTGTGCAACCATAAAAGTTGTGTGACATGGTGTTTTCCAAAAATCACGCTTGTAGGACATTCATTTCACCAACTCCATTTTTGTATGCAACTGCATAGTTGCATACAACAATTTCAAGTTGTACATAGTTACATGCAATAGAATTCGGGCATGAGCCTTCTAGTCCATATCATAGGGACTTCACCCCTTCACCCCCATTTGGGATCAATGTCGGGCTGCGGCCCCAGGCCTCCGGCCCCGTCCCTTCACTACCATCATTGACCCCCATGAAAAATAGATAGTCACACTGCACACTTTTCTAGTTGTATAGAAGACATTTTTGGTTGTGCCTTATATGGAACCAATGTCCACCAAATTTATTTCCATGAGTCTAGATACTCCTCTATGCCCCCCCCCCCCCGAAATACCTTGAGTCGACCAACTCCTCTCAGTTCCTTTCCCATGTCACAATTTTAGATTCTCCTCTTAGATTCCCTAAGTACCTTGATTCAATACACTCCTCAAGAAACTCCTAAAAACCCATCATTTGACTCCCATTTTTGGTCAAACCAAAAATGGACACTTTTTCATAAGTCCCAAACCATCCATTGTTGTGTATTTTCTTCCTATTAGTCTTTTTTACATGAAATTAAAATATTACACACCCTATATGATAAAAATAGGATGAATCCTATGAAAAACATGAGATGTCTTATGCATCAAGCATAAAATGCCTCATGCCATGATTGTAAGAAGGCATTACTTAGTCCTTGCTACATTATATTAAACAATAGAATACCCTATATGAAAAACATAGGATGCCTCCTATGAAAAACATGATATTCTTTATTTGTCAAGTGTAAGATGCCTCTTTCCATGATCATGATAAGACATTCCTTAGTCTATGCTACATGACATTAAACTATAACATACCCAATATGAAAAACATAGTATGACTCCTATGACACACATGAGATTCCTTACGCACAAAGCATAAGATTCCCATGTGATAATCATGAGATGGCCACCAAATAGCCACCATGGGCCTCCTACAAAGGTGTAATCCCCAATCATATCCCTCAACCCATCAGCAGGATGAGATGTGTAATGATTTGAAATTTTTAAATGATATTTGTTTCCTGATAAAATTTGTGTTATATTATATTTCACACAAAAAAACTATATATATTTAATAATTATCAATACATTAGTCAGTTAAGAAACCAAATAAATTTCAAACATTAAAACTTGACAAAAAATATAAAATACAAATCCAAAATGGGAAAATATGGATCGCTCCAATCTGTTAGAATCATCACCCCCATGACCAACACTACAAAAATAAAAAAAAATAGTAAACTAGTCAACATATTAGAAAATGAAAATACATAACCTTGGAAGTAATTGTATTGAATATTGAATAAAATAATGAAGTGGTATTTATAGAGTATAAAGGAAAATGTGACCATCGTGATTTGACTGTTATAGGACCATTGGACAAAATGATTATTGGTTAATATAACCATTGTACAATTTTAAGGTTGGGAACTATACCATTTTTTAATAACTCTAACATTATAATTAGTTTTTATAAGTAGTAATGACAAAGGATAATTAATAAATAAAGAAGAAGCGATGACATCAACCAGTAGAGTCATGTCGTATGAATCACATTTGTCCAAACATGGGTGGGAGATAGCATCACTGGGGATTTCCCTTGACCAAACCCATGATGAGATTCAAAAGGTGAAGCTAGAATGAAATCACCTATGGGAGAAGTTCAATTTAATGGAAATTACCACTTGGTCAATGTTAGCCGAGATGCCCCATGAATTCCATCACCATTACACACCTTACCCTAAGGTCATGCATGGCTGTTATAAGGGGTTATGTGTCCAAGATTTAGTTAATTAAATTTTAACTCCTTTGTATAAATAAAATGTTTATTCTATAATTTCCATTTTAAGAATATTTTTTCTTAATAAAATATATGTTTAATTGATATGAATTTGATAAATTTATTTTTCATACACAAATTGTACTTTTCAGAAAAGATATAAATTTTTATAATAAACTAAGGTATTCTGAATAATATTTATGAAATGGTATGTTAAAAATACTCTTATTTAAATATAAATGATAAAATAATTTTATTATGTTCTGATAAATTTTTAAGTGTCAAAAATTTGAATGTGCCTTACAACCTGCTATTTTTTTAATAAATAAGGGATTTTATATTTAAAAGTTAAAATTATCATATTTATAGAATTATTATGATAAAATAAACATAATATTTGAAATCATCATGTCAAAATTAGTTAAGGGTGAATTTATGATAATTT
The DNA here is from genome assembly GCA_963277665.1 of Viscum album. NCBI lineage: Eukaryota > Viridiplantae > Streptophyta > Magnoliopsida > Santalales > Viscaceae > Viscum > Viscum album. The sequence continues at coordinate 951,352,288 of OY728142.1, forward strand.
TATAAAATAATTTAATTTTTTCATGAATAGTAAAAATATAGTTTTGGGTTTTGATATGTTTAATGACTTCATAATTATTTAATAATGATGTAATAATTAATTATCCACAATATATGACCTAAAATATTTTATTTTATTAATATTAATTTTTTTAATGTATTTTAATCAATTTCCAAAACTTATAAGTGACTTTACAAAGTCTAAAATAGAAACTTTGATTTTAAAAATATTACTTTGAGGAAATTTTAATTTTCCATACAAAAATAAGTAATAAAAAATGATTCTATATTCTTATGGTTTAAAATAGCTTAAAATTTTACCCAAATTTCCAAAACCATGGGAAAAAACCATGGTTTATCCAATGGTTTTGCAACCTAGATTTCCAAGGCCTGTATTTGAAAATTATTAAACAAATCCTCTACTTTTTCTATAAATAACCACCCATTTATCCTTTTCCTTTCACTACTAATCCATTATCCATGAATTTATAGTATTTTTTCCTCCTAAGGATTCCCTCCAAGGTTTCCTCAAACCCCCAAGGTCCCAATCCTCAATATTTAGGAGTAACTCTTCAAGGTAATAGAATTATCCTTTTTTATCTTCAATTCAAGAACCTCTTTTTGTATATGTATTATAAATGTTATGTGTAATCTATTTTATTACCTTTTTTATCATGACCTTACTACCAAATTATTTTTTATAAATGGGATACCATTATCCCCTCTTATTTTACCCTTTCCTAAAACCACATTTTATACCTGTCATGCTACCAAATTTACTTCTCAAAATTTATCTCTTCTCCTTAAGAATTCTCATTTATTTTATTTTTGTGGATACCAAACCTTTTTATTTTATATTATTATTCACCTATATGTAAAAATTATTTATTTTATTTATGTATTTACACATAATAAACCCACATTCCCTTTTTGTGGCCTAAAATGATGTAATGATCATGACTTTAAGTACTTTTGTATGTCGTGATTTTGATAAGAAACCCATTATTTATTCTTCATGGGTTATTAATGAAATGATTGATTATGATATATGTGGATCACATTAATTATTAAATATGAATGGTGTGCCCTGATATCACTCCAATGCATTGGGTAAATAATTTAATCTCTATAGATGACATGTTTTATGATACCTTAGTGAATAACCTTGGTAATTTTTAATTATTACACCTTGGTGACAAAACTTAGTGATATGCTTATAAATGTATCATTTAATTTTTTATCCACATTTACATGTTATGATTTGAGTTATTTTTATTATGATATGTCTCATGTTCTCTTTCTCACTCCATAATGATATTCCTTATGTCCTTATTGATATTCCTCATGATCACATGTAAATTGTTTCCCTTATTGGGCCCCATGACCACCCCTTTCATTTGATGTATATCCCAGGGTTATGAGATGCAGTAAATGTAACTTAGGATAAACCCATTAATAATCATTTCAAGTGGATTATAATAATGTTTTATGTTTTCATATATTATTTTCCTAATTTCCAAGTAACCAAACTTTAAAAGATCCTCTATTTTGTTCCATATAATGAAAAAATTTATGTAATAAAAATGTGGGATGCCATAGTCGGTATCAAAGGATGGTTTAGTTATTTATGGTAATTAGGAATATAAATCCTTAGTATGAACCCAAGAGAAAATATTAAATATAGGAAAACAACCTGATATTTTGGTGAATTATTAATTTAGTGGTTTCCGAGTAATGAAATCCAGTTCTAGATACAAACAAGTGAATGTGGCTATGGCACAGATGTATCAGGGGGTAACACAAAAAAACACCACATTAAGCTGGACTCAGTCAGGAATTAGTTCATAATAATTGTCCTTTCTTCACTCCTGGTTTGATACACCCAGGGGATATGTTTGGTTAATCACAAGCTTCTAATGAACCATTATGAAGGATATATAGAAAACATAATTGTTATTAAAGAATAACATATTTAAGCATGATATTTTAAGACATAAAATTCCTTTAGAATTGTAATATTCTTAAAAGAAACACATTTCTCACTAAGGATTTCTTATTTTAGAAAAATGGTAGGAAATAGGAGGAACTGCATAAATGATGAGTGCAACGGATGATACACTGACGACCCTCCAATGGAAGCTAGAATGGAAAACTTTATGAGGATGATGAATCAAATATCTTGAGTTGTGAATAATAACTTGAATCGAGTTTAGCATCCAGATTTACCTCAAAGGGAACAACTTGTTGTTGGGTCCTTCATGAATCAACTATCTTTAGTTTGTGGCACATTGTAACTAGTGAATGAATCTTAGTTTACCCTACCAAGACAAAGATTGTGGAAGAGTGACCTCATTCTACAATAGTAACTGAGATTCATAGTTTTATTAGTTTAGCTGGATATTATAGGAGGTTTGTGAAAAAAATCATGAATTTATAATCCACTAATCAAGTTAAATAAAAAATTATCTAATTTCATCTCAAAAAAGGAGTGTGAAGAAATTTTCCAAGAACTGAATAATAGATTGGTTATTTCACCTATGGTAACTCTACCCTCTATAAGAGAAGGATTTTTTATTTTTAGAAATTATTTTTTGAAAGGTTTTGGGTGCATCCTCATGAATAAATTACAAGTTGATTACTTATACATCTTAATAGTTAAAGCCTCATGATCAGAATTATCCTATGCATGACCTATAGCTAGCTCTGGTTATTTTTACTCTGAAGATATGGAGGCACTATCTTTATGGGGATAAATGTGATATATACATAGAACACCAAAGTTTGAAGTATATATTAATATAGAAGGAATTGAACGTGAGATAAAGGAAATGGTTGGAACTTCCTAAAGACTATATTTTTTCAATTCATTATCACCCTAGAAGAGAAAACAAAGTCACTAATGCATTAATTAGGAATGACCTTGTTGTTCTAGAAATGATGATGATTCAAGGAGATACATTGATCAAGGACCTAGTAAGGTTTTACATGGGAATCATGTGGGAAGGGACATCATCAATACTATCCTAAATTATTTCTCCGCCATCATTACTATAGAACATCAACAAAGATCAAAAGTAAAATCTTTGTTACAAAAGAATATAGAGGCTGTGAAGAATGGGAAGTTTCCTAAGTTCAATATTGATCATCAAGGTGTACTGAAATTTCATAAAATTCTATGTTTCCCATCTATTCAGAAGATAAATAAAGAATTTATTGATGAAACTCATACCTTTGCATTCTATGTACATCATGGAATCACTAAAATGTATAGGAACCTTCGTGATCATTCTGGTGGGATAATATAAAAAGGGATATTGTTGACTACACTATAAGGTGCTTAGTGTGTCAACAAGTGAGGTGGAGTGACAACTTCTTAAAGGGGTATTGAAACCACTATCCATTTCAACATGGAAGTGGGACAATTTCAATAATGGAATTTTTCATTGGTCTCCCAATAACATCCAAAGGAAACAATGTGATATGGGTTATAGTGGACCGACTCACCAAGACTACCCATTTTATCGCTATTTGGGAAGATTTATCTCTTGAACAACTTACCAATATATATATAAAAGGAAGTGGTGAGGCTATATGGGGTTCCATTTTCTATTGTTTCTTATCATAATCCAAGGTTCACATCTAAATTTTGGAGAAGTCTCCAACATTTTATGAATAAGGAATTGAATTTCAGTATGGCATATCACCCCCAAACTTATAAACAATCTAAAAGGATTATTCAAACACTCGAGGACATGTAGAAAACATGATCAATGGAATATAAATGTGGATTAGATCAAAACCTCCCGTTAGTTTAGTTCTCATATAATAACATCTTATACTCGAGTATTCAAATGGAACCTTATGAATCTCTATATGGGAATTGATGTGGAACTACTACTTATTACGATGAAGTTGGTGAGAGAAAGATGCTTGGGCCTGATCTTGTGAAAGATGTGATAGAAAAGGTTCATGTCATCCAACAACATATAAAAACTTCTCATAGTTAGAAGAAGAGATATGTTGAAAACCATTGAAGGGGATTGTATTTTGATGCTGGTGACAAAGTTTTCCTTTGAATATCACTATGGAATAGAGTCATGTAGTTTGAGAAGAAAGGGAAGCTTAACCCTAGGTGCATTATCTCCTAAAAAATCCTTGATCACATAGAAGAAGTGGCATGTCAGCTAGAAATTCCACAAAATCTATCTCAATTAAATTATTTATTACATGTATCTCTCTTGGGGAATTACATTCCTGATGACTCACATGTATTGAATCCGAATGTGGTACAACTAGAACATGACCTATCTTATGAGTATCATCTGGTGGAGATCTTGGACCATATATACAAGGTTCTACACAACAAGATTACCCACCTTGTTAAAGTTTTGTAGAGGAATCATAAGTTTTAAGAGGCAACATGGGAACCAGAGGAAACAATGAAGTAGAAGTACCCTCACCTTTTCTCAACTGGGAGAATGAGTTGAAATTTTAAGGATAAAATTTCTTTAAGGGGGTATAATGTAATGACCTAGACTTTTTAAATGATAATTTTTTCCTGATAAAATGTGTGTTATATTATATTACACACAAAAGAAACATATCTCTTTAATAATGATCAATACATTAGTCAGCTAAGAAACCAATTAAAATGTCAAACAATAAACCTAGAAAAAAATATAAAATAGAAAATCCAAAATGGAAAAATATGGATTTCTCCAATCCATTAAAATAATTTCCCCCATGGAAAACATTATAAATATATATTATAAAATCAATCAACTTCTTAGAAAATGAAAATGTATAACCTTGGTAGTAATTTAAGTGAAAATTGAATGAAATAATGAAGTGGTGTTTATAAAGTATAAAGGAAAATATGACTATTGGAATTTAACCGTTATAGGACCATTGGTCAAAAATGATCATTGGTCAATGTAACAGTTGGACAATTTGACCATTGGGAACTATACCCTTTGGTAATAACTATAACTTTATAATTAGTTTTTATAAGTAGTAATGACAAAGGATAATTAATGTAGAAAGGGGAAATGATGGACTCAACCAGTAGAGTCATTTCATATGAATCCCATTTTTATAAAATTGAGAGGGAGGTAGTGAAACTAAGGATCTCTCTTGACCAATTGCAATATGATATTCAATAAGTGAATCTATAATGAAATTACCTATGGTAGAAGTTCAAGTTAGTGGAAATTTACACTCAATCGATGTTAGTTGAGCCGCCCCATGAATCTATCACCATCGTACACCTTACCCTTAGGTCATAAATGAGTGTTATAGGGGGTTACATGTCCAGGACTTAGTTACTTAAAGTATAATTCCTTTGTATAAATAAAAATTTTATTCTACCAATTCTAATTTTAAAATAGTTTTTACTTAATAGTATATATGCTTAATTGAGATGAATTTGATAAATCGATTTTTCAGAAAAAAAAAATTACTTTTCAGAAAATATAAATATTTTTATAATAAAATAAGTTATTTTGAATAATATTTATGAAATAGTATGTTAAAAACACTATTATTTAAATATGAATGATAAAATAATTTTATTATGTCCAAGGAAATTTTTAAGTTTCGGAAATTTGATTGTGCCTTACAACACGCTATTTTTTAATAAATAAAGATTTTTATATTTAAAAGTTAAAATTATCATATTTATATAATTATTATGATAAAATAAACATCATATTTCAAATCATCATGTTGAAATTAGGTTAGGGTGAATTTATGATAATTTTATAAAATACTTTAATTTTTTCATGAATATTAAAAATACAGTTTGGGTTTTCGATATGATTAATGACTTCATAATTATGTAATAATGATGTAATAATTAATTAACCACAATTCATGACCTAAAATATTTTATTTTATTAATATTAAGTATTTTAATGTATTTTAATCAGTTTCTAAAACCTATAAGTTACTTTCCAAATTCTAAAATGGAAACTTTGATTTTAAAAACATTACATTGTGAAAATGTTAATTTTCCATGAAAAAATAAGTAATAAAATTTAATTATTGATTATTTTGGGTTAAAATAACTTAAAATGTGACAAAAATTTCTAAAACCATGGGCATAAACCATAGGTAAGCTAATGGTTTTTCAACCTAGATTTCCATGACTTATATTTGGAAATTATTAAATAGATCCTCTACTTTGGGTATAATTACCCACCCATTTCTAATTTTCCTTCCGCTCTCAATCCATCATCGATGAATTTTTAGTGTTTCTTCCTCCCAATTAGTCCCCCCATTATTCCCTCAATCCTCCAAAGTCTCAATCCTCAAGATTTAGGAGTAACTCTTCAAGGTAACGGAATTATCTTTCTTTTCTCTTCAATTCAAGAACCTCTTTTTGTATATGTATTCTAAATGTTATGGTTACTCTCTTTTATTACCTTTTTGATCACACCATTACTTAAAAATTATTTTTTATCAATGGAATACCCTTTTATTCTCTCATTTTACCCTTTTTTAAAACAATGTTTTATGTCTATCATGCTGTCGAATTTACTTCTTAGAATTTCTCTCTTCTCCTTAAGAAATTCTATTTTATTTTATTCTATGTGGATGCAAAAAAAATATTTTACATGAGTATTTACCTATATTTAAAAATTATTTCCTTTATTTGGGTATTTATACATAAAAAATCCACATTCCTTTTTTTGGGATAAAAATGACGTAATGATCATGTCTTTAAGAACATTTGTACATCATGATTTTGATAAGAAACATATTATTTATTCTCCATAGGTTATTAATGAAATTATTGATTATTATCTATGTTTCTCAAATTAATTAATACATATAAAGGGTGTGCCCTTATAGTTCTCCAATTCATTAGTTAAAAAATTTAATCTCTAGATATGTCATGTTTTACGATACCTTGGTGAATAACCTTGGAAATTTTCAATTATGAAACATTGATGACAAACCTTGGTGATATTATTATGAATGTCTCAATTAAATTTTATAGCCACATTTCCATGTTATAATTCATGTTATTTTTTTATTATGATATGTCTCATTTTTCTTACTCATTCCATAATGATATTCCTCATGTTTTTATTGATATTCCTCATGATCACATGTAAACTATTTCCCATATTGGGCCTCATGATCACCCCTTTCATTTTATTTATGTCTAAAAATTATGTGATTCATTAAATGTAACTTAGTATGAACCCATGAATAGTAATTTTAAGTGGATTAGAATAATTTTTTATGTTTTCATGTATTATGTTCTTGATTTCCAAGAAACTAAACTTTAAAAGATCTTGTGTTTTGTTCCATGTAATGAAAAGATTATGTAATAAAAAGGCAAGATGCCATAAGATTTCCTCATGGTATAATGTAAGGATGGTGGATGGGAATCTTCAACACATAATACCCATACACTACATCCTTTCACATGATGTTAAACTGTAATCTTACCCCATTCAATGGACATGGTATGTCCTTATGTCCTGACATGAGGAAGACATGTCCCACACACAAAATCCTTTCACATGATGTTAAACTATAATCATACCTCATACAATGGACATGAGATTATCTCATGACATGAAATAAGGAAGATGTGATGGTAAGATCATTACATAATCCACACACACCACGTCCTTTCACATGATGTTAAACTATAATCTTACCTCATGCAATGGACATGGGATGCCCTCATGACCAGACATGAGTAAGACATGATGGGAAGATCATTTCATAATCCCCACACACTACATTCTTTCACATAACATTAAATTGAAATCTTACCTCATGAAATGGACATGGGATTCCCTCATGACCTAACATGAGGAAGACATGATTGGAATCTCATTTCATAAGACTCACAGAACACATACTTTCACATGATGTTAAACTCTAATCTTACCTCATGTAATGGACATGGGATTCCCTCGTGACCTGACATGAGAAAGACATGGTGGGTAGATTATTTCATAAGAACCACACACCATGTACTTTTATATGATGTTAAACTTTAATATTACCTCATGAAATGTACATGGGATACCCTCATGACTTGGTATGAGGAAGACATGATGGTCGTCTCATTTCATAAACCCCACAGACCATGTCCTTTCACATGATGTGAAACTGAAATCTTACATCATGCATTGGAAATGGGATGCCCTCATGACCTGACATGAGGAAGAAATGATGGGAAACTCATTGCATAAGCCCCACACACCACATCCTTTAACATGTCATTAAACTATAATCTTACCTCATGCAATGGTCATGGGATTCCCTCATGATCTAACATTGGGAATACATGAAGGGAATCTCATTTCATAATCCCTTCACACCACATCCTTTCACATGATGTTAAACTATAATCTTACCTCATTCAATGTACATGGGATGCCCTTGTGACCTAACATGAGGAAGACATGATGGGTAGCTCATTACATAATCCCCACACACCATATCCTTTCAAATGTTGTTAAACTATAATCTTGCCTCGTTCAATGTATATGGGATTCCCTCATGACCTGGTATGATGAAGAAATGATGGGAAACTCATTACATAATCCCCACACACCATTTCCTTTCACATTACATTAAACTATAATCTTACCTCATGCAATGGACATGGGATTCCCTCATAGACTTACATGAAGAAAACATTATGGGTATCTCATTGCATAAGCCCCACACACCTTATCCTTTCACATGATGTTAAATTTTAATATTACCTCATGAAATAGACATGGGATTCCCTCATGATCACACATTAGGAAGGCATGATGGTAAGATCATTACATAAGCCCCATACACCATGTCCTTTCACATGATGTTAAGTTTTAATCTTACCTCATGCAATGAACATGGGGTTCCCTCATAACATGACATGAGTAAGACATGATGGGAATCTCATTCCAAAATCCATGCACACCATGACCTTTCATATGAAGTTAAACTAATCTTACCTCATGTAATGGACATGGGATTCCCTCATGAACTGATATGAGGAATATATTATGGGAAGATCATTGCATAAGCCTAACACACCACATCCTTTCACATGATGTTAAACTGTAATCTTACCTCATGCAATGGACATGGTATGCCCTCATGACCTGACATGAGGAAGAAATGATGGGAATCTCATTTCATAAACCTCATACAACACATCCTTTCACATGATGTTAAACTGTAATCTTACCTCATTCAATGGACATGGGATGACCTCATGACCTAACATGAAGAAGAAATGATGGGCAACTCATTGCATAATCCCCGCACAGCACATACCTTCACATGTTGTTAAACTGTAATCTTACATCTTGAAATGGATATGGGATTCCCTCATGACTTGACATGAGGAATACATGATGGGAAACTCATTTACTAAGCCCCACACACCATGTCCTTTTACATGATTTTAAACTCTAATCTTACCATATTAAATGGACATTGGATGCCCTCATGATCTGACATGAGGAAGACATGATAAGTATCTCATTGCATAATCCCCACACAACACATCCTTTCACTTGATGTTAAAATGTAATCTTAAATCATGCAATGGACATGGGATTCCCTCATGACCTAACATGAGTAAGACATGATGGGTAGATCATTGAATAATCCTCACACACCATGTCCTTTCATATAAAGTTAAACTGTAATCTTACCTCATGAAATGGACACGAGATGCCCACATATCCTAACATGAGGAAGACATTATGGGAAGTTTGTTCCATATGCTCTGCACACCGCATCCTTTCACATGACGTTAAACTTTAATCTTACCTCATGAAATAGACATTGTATTCCCTCATGACTTGATATGAGGACAACATGATGGTAAGCTCATTGCATAAGACCCACACACCATGTCCTTTCACATGATGTTAAATTAAAATCTTACCTCTTGCAATGGACATGGGATTCACTCACAAACTGACATGAGGAGGACATGATGGGATGCTCATTGCATAATCCCCCCACAACACATCCTTTCACACGATGTTAAACTATAATCTTACCTCATGTAATGGAAATGGAATTCTATCATGACCTAAAATAAGGAAGACATGATGGATGCCTCATTGCATAAGACCCACACACCACATTCTTTTACATGATTTTAAACTATAATCTTACCTCATGCAATGGAAATGGGATGCCCTCATGACCTAACATGAGGAAGACATGATGGGTAGATCATTGCATAATCCCCATATATCACATCCTTTCACATGATGTTAAACTATAATCTTACCTTTTTTAATGGACATAGGATACCCTCATGACCTAACATGAGGAAGAAATGATGGGTAGGTCATTGCATAAGACCCACACACCGCATCCTTTCTCATGATATTAAACTGTAATCTTACCTCATACAATAGACATGGGATTACCTCATGACCTGACATGAGGAAGACATGATGGGAAGCTCATTTCATAATCCCTACACACCATGTACTTTCACATGATGTTAAATAGTAATATTACCCCCATGCAATGGGCATGGGATGCCCTTATCACCTAATATGAAGAATACATGATGAGAAGATCATTACATAATCCCCGCACAACACATCCTTTCACATGATGTTAAATTTTAATAATACCTCATGAAATGGACATGGGATTCGCTCATGATCTAACATGAGGAAGACATGATGGGAAGCTCATTGCATAATCCCCATACACCACATCCTTTCACATGATGTTAAAATGTAATCTTACCTCATTCAATGGACATGGTATGCCCTCATTACCTGACATGAGGAAGAAATGATGGGAAGCTCATTTCATAATCCCCACACACAAAATCCTTTCACATGACATTAAACTATAATCTTACCTCATGAAATGGACATGGGATTCCTTCATGACCTAACATGAGGAAGACATGATGGACAAATCAATGCATAATCCTCATGCACCATATCTTTTCACATGACGTTAAACTATAATCTTACCTCATGCAATGTATATGGGATTCCCTCATGACCTATCATAAGAAATACATAATGGTCAACTCATTGAAAAATACCTTCATTCCACATCCTTTCAAAAAATGTTAAAATTATAATCTTACCTCATATAATGGACATGGGAATCCCTCATGACCTGACATGAGGAAGACATGATGGGAAGATCATTGCATAATCCCCACACACCACGTCATTTCACATGATGTTAAACTATAATCTTACCTCATGAAATGGACATTAGATTCCCTCATGATCCATCATGAGGAATGAATAATAGGAAACTCTCACATGTAGCCCATTCACATCATTTCTACTCTATAGCGGAACTCGAGCAGATTCCACGCATAATCCCCATTCACATTATTGCTGCTCTACAATGGAACTCAGGTACATCCCATGTGTACACACCATTCACGTCATTTCTTATCCATAGTAGCACTCTAGTAGCTCCCATGTGTAATCCTCATTCACATCATTACTGGTCCATAGAAGCACCTGGGTAGCTCCCACATGTAAGCCCCATATTATCCCCTATAGAGTGATCCTCTTACACTGGACAGCTTCCATGTGTAAGCCTCACACCGTCATTCCTCACCGGAGTACGTGAATCCCATTCAGGGAATATTCCATGTGTAAAATCAACCCCATATCTCATTGACTCACCTTTCATGACATGATCATCCTTACTGAATTACGTTAAACTATATGGATCAGTCATATCACATGACTTTAAACTGAGGCATTGAACTTTGTGGGTTTTGATCCCTATCTTATAAACATGGTATGTAGGATGCCTCCCTGATGTTTAATCCCAGCAATGGTAAAATCATGTGTTCTCTTCTAGGGATTCACCACCCAGATCCACCTCCACAGGGTGTTCTAATCCATAACTCTGGGTCTTCCTCCATAGAGTATTTTGATCCATCGATAAATCATTTAGGTGTTATATCATCCCCCTTAGGGACGCATGTCCTAGATCTACCTCCATGGGGTGTTCTGATCCACAACTTCGGGTCTGCCTCTATAGGTCATTATGATCCATCAATAAACCATCAAGGTGTGACATCATCCCTCCTAGGTACGCACCTCCTAGATCCATCTCCACAGGACATCCTGATCAACCAATCTGTCTCCACAATATGTTAAACTCGAGCCTTAATTCACCTCAACTAGACATTCTAATCCATCCCCAGAGGATGTAGAACTTTAGACCTGGCCCAAAACACCTACCCTATCTAATAAACATGGGATTCCTGAGGTAAAAAGAATTAGAATACTTACACCCCTAGAATCCATTACCTTGTGATTGACATGGGATGTATTGGGTTCTATGCCTAAGATGCCTCATATGAGCTACCCTCCAAGGAGGAAGAACTTACAGGTTCCCAATGTGCCTAGTGTCCAGAGATTCCCAGACATTCCCAATGTTGCCATCTATTCTGATGAAAGGTTGTTTCCCTATTAAGATAGAAGTAGTGTAATTAACCATTGTTCACAAAGAGTTAGCACCGAGAACAAATTTCATGAACACGACTCAAATATATGAGGGAGACTAAAACTAGGAAATGATCTCTAAGGAGGAATCCATGGAAGGAGGAACTGATATCCCATTATCTTGTTTCAATCAAGGATCATACATCATTGATGAAAATGATGAAAGATGTCCACCTTTTTAAATTTGGAATGTGGGGCAATAAAAATACAGTGCGTGCATCCATTTCAACACACAGGTGGGGCCCCAACGAAAGCGTCAAAAAAAACTTCATTTTTCATAATGTGAGTACTATTCGATACGTCATTATATATATTCTTTTTATATTATATTAGCTAAGGTGGTCTGTCATTTTTTACTCCATATGTGTTCAGATGGAATATGAACAACATGGAATGTTTTTTGGGAATGTCAATATGGTCACTGGAGGAAATATTAAACCTCATTATGGTGGTGATGATGAGTCTTTTCTTCATGTTTTAATGTGAAAATTTAGTCTTGACTTTATAAAATTAAATGGTGAGATAATATTACATCATTACATAATCCACATCCTTTTTTATTTCCCATGTATTCCCTATAAAATTGTAGTTTCTTCATGTATATTAATCATATCATTTGATATATGTTACAACTCTTTTCAAGTTGAATTTTTTTCTTGGTTCATATCTCTACATTTCGAATGATAGTGGTGCTATAAAAACTTGAAAACATTGGGTGAACTCTTATATTTACCATTTTATAGATAAATATATAAGTATTTTACCAATTTGATCTGATTTTTCTTCAAAAAGGTGGATGTACACTTTTCTTTAGTGAAATATTATCATGTTTTCATGTGATTAATCTATATGAATGTTGTTTTTATATGTTTTTAAATTAATTATAAAATAAATATGACTGGTTTTCATTATGATTTATGATATACTATATCTTAGTTATATATATTTCCAAATTTTGAAAATGAAATTTTAAGATATTTTACATGATAAATGGGCATGGTTCATATCATTCTTTGGTTTTTTATCTCACAATTTTCCTTTTTCAAATTAAAATGTCATTTTTTTCAAAATCGCTTATCAAATGCTGGTATTTCTTATCTGATGATTTAGTGTTCTTTTTATCACTTTTGACATTAAAATTTTCATATTTTGACAAGATAATTTTAATGTTCATGAATTTGAAAGTAATAGTTTTGGTGAATATCACATTAGTTAATTACCTAGATTGTGCTCTCAAGAAAATTTCAGGCTAATACCAATGATTTCAATGAGATTTTTTTAATTTAGTTTGATGTGTTCTAGACCAGATGACCATGAAGGTTTTTTTCTCAGTTATATGGACACTTCTATTGCAAAAACACCCATAAATCAACCTATAAATAATTTTTAGATATTTTTGTAGTAGAAACTATGATCCAAAAACTTGAAAAAGGGTAATTAATTCAATTATATTTGCAATCTATAACACTTGGGCTCGTGTTGGTACTACATTTTCAGGCTTGGGATATTATCCGCTGTCTGTTAGGGTAAGCATCAAATTAATTCATGTTATTTTCATTTTTGTAAGTGTGTTGGAATTATGTTTGTGTTGAATTATGTCAAGGTGAGTATCAAAGTATTTATATAAACATACTGCAAATTATATATATACATTCTACAATTTTTATATATATTTTTTCAATTATATATTTATAAATATATTTTTATACATATGATTACATTATGTAATTATATATTCATTCTGATATATTATATAGTTATACATATACATGTACACACACATGTACATGCATGAATGCACACACACATGTGCACGCATGCCTACACACACATGTACAAACATGCGTACACACACACACATTTTTATGATACATATAAATTCTGAATTTTATATATACATTCTGACATATATATTTGTATAATATATATATACACATATACATATATATCATGCAGTTTATATATACATCATAACACACATATATTTCTTATATAGTTACATTTTGTAATAATATATATAAATATATACATTCTAGCATATATATTTTTTCTAAAATATATTTATATTTCATATATATGTGCATTTTAAATTTATATATTTTTAATCCACGTTCTATATGATATATGAGGTTTATTTAAGATCAATCCATTAAAAAACTATTGATACCAGTGTGCACTACTAGGACTCTGATTGAAATCACTAGCTGATAATTGCTCATTACACTTACCATTTGTATTAATAACACTTATCATAAACCCATTTGTTCTCTATGATGTAGGAGGTTTATTTAATTATTTCCAAAAAACATGCAAGCCTGGGTGGAAGGCTTATTCTTTCTTCATGAAATGAAGCTGATTTTGAGTGAGTCTTGATGGTGTTTATTAATGCATCACACCATAAATTTTTTTACCCTGACTTCACGTGTTTATGTGTATTCTTTAACTTTTTCATCCTAATATACATATTTTCATAAGTATATGTTCCCCTCATGAAGTGAAAATATAACCTTTAGATCTGAAATTTGGTGATCATTCTATCAAGTTGGTTCTGGAGAAAGTAGAATATCTTTTCCCTGATGTTGGTGTTGACTACATAGTACATAATGAAGCATTTGAGCATATTATAAGTGAGATGTTGATTATTTCTTCACCATACCCAATTGATTTTTAGTTTTTTATTCTTATAAAAAAATATTATATATAGTAGGGATAGTAATACCTGTTATGGATTGATTTATTACATTTTCATTTCTATTATTAATGCTTTTAGACTAGTTTTAGATTGGTTTTATACATTTTCATTTCACTCATTAATGATTTTAGTCAAATGTAAGGATAGAGAAAGTGAGTACATTCTTGAAAAATAATCTATAAATCTAATTTTGAACATGTATTAAGTTTCTAATGGGTTTTTCAATGGCTGTTCAAATTTATATGACTTTAATACACATATGGTTTCAATCTCGATGTCGGCATTACTTTATTAAATTTGTAGTTTTTATAAAATTGATTTTTTCCTTCTGTATTTTGTTTTTTATACTTTTTATTTTTTTCAAATTTAAAGACTGTAAATGCACTTAAGTGTTCTATGTACTATTATGTGATCTATTATATGCTTCCACACACCTCATATAAAAATTTGAAGTCTCTTGTATTAGTGATACGTTTATACCACTTTTTAGTTTCCTTAAATTGTAAATTTTCATTCAATTGGGAATGTAATAATTGATGAATGATTCAAA
This sequence comes from Viscum album, assembly GCA_963277665.1. Taxonomy (NCBI): domain Eukaryota; kingdom Viridiplantae; phylum Streptophyta; class Magnoliopsida; order Santalales; family Viscaceae; genus Viscum; species Viscum album. Next base: position 951,368,014 of record OY728142.1, read on the forward strand.
TCATCTCACTTATAAATTCTCTTATTTTCAGAGGGTTTTGGATAGATACTACTGATTTTGTCATTATTTCAAGCTATACATACTTAGGATTGGTTGATTTGAGTGGGTATGTTTGGGTGAAAAAACTATCACTCAATATCAAAGGCTTCCTCCATTTTGACTTGAATGTAATTTCCCAGAATTTTTGTGTAATTTTTTTAAATTATATGGAATTATTTCGAGACCAGGTGCTGAGATAGAACGTGATTCCGAAGCCCGGAGTTCCTGGAATGTAATTTTGAACTTTTCTTTAGTTCACTTAAGTAAACGTGTGAGCAGGTTTTTCTAACTTTTGAACCGATTCTTAGATCAAAAATATAATGGGAACCATTGAACTTGGAATATCGAGATTCACCTAGAAAGGAATTAACTTCAACTGGAAATTGTTAAACAAAAAAGTTAATTTTTGGACTTTTCGGAAAATAATAAAATAACTTAGAAAAGTTATTTTATTTTATTTCGCACTATTGAGCAGTGGATGGAGGTGTTGAAGTGTGGTGATGAGGAGATGGTGAGGGGTATTAAATGTGGATCATTAATGGATCATTGTTCAAGCTTTAAAACGCAACATCGCAGCGTAACAGAAACATTGCGACGTGTTTCTTTTTATTAAACTAATGCATTAGAGAGTTGATAATTAAACCTTGGGGATTCTCTAATGAACCAGTGGCGGAATTTCTCTCCAACGAATAACAATGAACGCTGGAGAAACCCTTTCCAATGATGAACACTGGAGGATCAGAGCACGGTGACAAATATCATGAAGAACAAGATCAGATCTGGGAATTGAGGAATGGTGAAGAATGACAGTAGATCATGGGTCGATGATGACTTGGATCATCATCCATTGCCTATGACAGATCTAAATCCAGGTAGGGATTGCTTTGTGATTGAATTCCCTATTCTTCATTCTAAAAAAACAAACACGGATCAACCCATGAATAGGTTTATCCGTAGATTGGGTTTTCTTGTAGGAGGGTGATTTCCTTAGGGTTTTGAATGGGTATTGTTGATATCTTGATAAAATTGTGATCCTGAACCTCTCTTGTTTCAAACTTATAACGCGGAGGGAGTGGGCCAACACAAATAAGTCTCGAGCCCCTCCGCCTTGTTCTTTCTTCATGGAATAATTCTCAAAATGGTGGAAAGGATATTTCGAGGTTGTTGTAGTGAAGGTGGAAGCCCTACAGTCCCGTAGGCATAGACAGTTCAAGAAACGGACCATCGAAGCAACTCGGGTGGCCCATAGAAGGAACCGCTGGTGCACCTGAACTAGCGGAAGTGGCCGTAGGCGGAGGGAAGCAGCGTGCCACGGCGGCATTGAAAGTGAAGCACCGAATGGAGCCACATGGAGAGGTGGCCCATGTCTGGGCCACTTAGGCGAGCTGGCGGCACGCGGTCCGTGGACCGCATGCAGGAGGACCGACCGGCCGCATTAAACAAAACAAACATAGAAGAGCCACATCTAGTTGATCGAGACTGGTACGCTATGTAAACTGGTTACAAGGGGAGGTGGCACTAGTTGGCGTCGTCGGGTGATGAACTGGACGCCTCTAAGCCGCGTCCAGGATAGAGAAGTCGGCCCACCTCAGCAGGCCGGGTTGCTGCGAGTGGGTCGCATCCCACAAGGAGGGTCAGGCCAACCATAGTCCATACCCTCATCCCAGTGGGTCGGGTTTCTGTGGGTAGGTCGTGTCCCACTAGGAGGGTCGGGCCAACCATTGGGTGGACCCAGTCGGGTCGGGCTCAGACCCAACCGGCCCCCATTTCACTGAAATTCTTGTAACTAATAGACCGGGCATCCTATTGACGCACCGTCTTTGGTATGAAAACCCTTGTGATGAGAAGGTCCTTCTGAGATACTCTAAATGAGTTTTGGTGTAGGTTAGTGTATGACCGGGTTGGATTGGGCTCAAATCCAACTGAGCTCTTTTTACAAAAATGCCCATATTTTACAGACCGGGCATCCATTCGACGCACCGTCTATTGTGTTGGGACCCTTATAATGAGACATTACTTAGGTTTACTCTATTCAATACTTCTTGTTGGTTGAGGTATGACCGATGGATTGAGGATCATATCCTACCAGAATCAAGTGTACTAAGTGTGGGAATCTAGTGGATGGCTGTGACATGAAGAATGAGAGTGACCCTCCATAGATTAGTAAGATAGTGACCCTTCGTGGGTCCAAAGTAGAGCAACCCTTTGTGAATCAGCATGAGAGAGACCCTTCATGGATCAGTAGTAGAGTGACCCTTCGTGGATCAGCATGAGACCGACCCTTTGTGGATCAACATGATAGTGACCCTTCATGGATCATCATGAGAGCGACCCTCCATGGATCAGCATGAGAGTGACCCTTTTCAGATCAACAGAAGAGCGGACCTTCATGGATCAACAATAGAGAAACCCTTCGTGAATCAGTAGTAGAGCCTCTTAACAAAATAAGATGATCTAGCTTTGTGACTAATCATCTTTAATTCTGTACTTAAGTTATACCTGGTGTGAGTTGTCTTTTACTTTGTGCTATGTATTTTAGATCTTTCTTGGTGGTGTTTCCTTTGTGATATTTCCTTTGTGTTATTTTTCCCTTGTGAATTTTTGAGAGACCTTCTGGGGTCTTGGGGTCCCTACTGAGTTGTTATACTCACCCCTACATGGGATTCGCCCACACGTGTTGTGTCTTGTGTAGACGACCGATGCTATGACACAGACCTTGGTGGTTTGGGACTTGATAGAGCTTAGTGAGGCAGGAGCGGATGGGGCATATCTCTACAGCTTTATGATTTATTTTCACAACCCTACATGTAGAGACTACAGGGCATACTTCGATAGTACTGTTTACTTTTTGGGTTATTGGGCTTGTATTCTGGCCCTTTTACATTCAGTTTACACCTTTTACTATCAGTGGTGGTACTTTGTGGTGGTTGTAATTTTTTTCCTTTGTGGTTTTCTTTGTGTAGTATTCCATATCTATGTGTGTACAGGTTTAAAGGCAATACCTTCCCTTTTTGGGATATTCCTTTCTAGTGCTAGTCACAATCCCCTATCCTATGGAAGCCGAGCTTGGGTTAGTCATGACACAGGCCCTGGGGGACGGGTCATGAAAAGGTGGTATCATAGGGTGGTCGATTCTACTAGAAGAACTAGGAGTCTATATTTTTAATGGGGGCAATAGTGTTAAGTGTCTTGATTTCGGCTTTCAGTTTGGGGAGTCTAGTATTGGTGTGGCGGTCAATGTATCCATACACCAGGACCCTGAATTCTATTTTCCGACTCAGTATAAGAAAACATTGGTTTCATGTGTTTTGGAAATGTTTTTCTCTTTATCTCTTTTGAGTCATCTCACCAAGTATAACTTATTAACCATGGTGAATTTGTTTCCTTACATGATGCCTCCATGAAGACATCCAGCCAGGATTACAGTGAGGTATCGCGACGATGGCCCACCGAGAAATGAGGTGTCGATGTAGGGACCACTTACAGTGATAGAACCTTCAGGTGGTGTACCAGCAGCACCACCACCCATAGAGAAGTAGTTTCTACCAACCCCACCAGTGGAAAGTGCATGCCGACTGAGCTTGATTTATGAGTTCTAAAGATAGAGGCCTCCGAGTTTTCAAGGAAAGATAGATCCTCGGGCAACTGAGGATTGTCTAGAGGTAGTTAGGTGGGTTTCTCGTCTAGTAGAGACACCTACAGACCAAATAGTGGTCCTATCCTCTATCCTTTTTCAGGGAATAGTAGGGAGATGGTGGATCTTGATGCTCCAAACACACGAGAAGGTGACCCTTGCTTGGTTGGACTTCAAGAGCCTCTTCAGGGTGGAGTTCGTACCAGTGACACTATGCTTAGTGTGTATTTAGGAGCTACTACACCTACAGTAGGGCAGCCTGACTATGGCCCAATACTCAGTAAGGTTTACCAACCTCTCCCACTACTCTACTAACATGGTACGAGACCCTTTATTTAGGGCCTGAACCTTTGAGAAAGGACTCTGATGGGAGATCAGGGCGTTGATGAATTTGCTCAGCATCCTGATGTAGGCTGGAGTTCTAGAGCGAGATCTACTGGTGGAGATCTTTCTAGCCGAGTAGGCACTGATAGTGAGAGCCACCACTGAAAGATAGGTGTATAAGTCATCTATAGTAGGTAATAGGTAGAGAAAATAGAGGACCAAAAGGGTTAGACCTTCTAGAGGATGACCCCAGGACGCAGGGTTAGAGGTGTGGAGATCACGAGGTAGAGGAGGTTAGGTGAGGGCTAGAGTTTGTTACTCCTGTGGCAGGCAAGGAAACATGGCTCGTGACTACCCGAACCACTGCACAGACGATCATTATACAGTCGAGGGACCACCAAGGCAGAGGTATAGGTTTGATCGAGGAGGTTTGTAGGGTGGCGGACGTGGAAGGGGAGCAGGCCGAGCAGTATGCAGTGGATGACGGTTTGAGGTACTTCCTCAAACACCCCCAGGTGGTCCACCATGGGCTTAAAGAGTCGGCGTACAGGGGTGAGATCAGCTTCAGGAAGTGGAGTCCTATGACCACGGTGCTATAGAGATTATTATAGGTATGATTTGTGTCTTCTCCACCTTAGTTGTAGTTCTTATAAACATAGGTTCCAGTCACTCTTTCCTTGCCACAGACCTTGTTCGAGGCTCAAAGATTCTGGTGGCTCCTTTTTCATGATCCTTATTATTAGAAACTCCTATGGGAGGGGATTAAATGATTAAAAACTAGTGTCAGAAGTGTGAGATTACTCTAAGAGGTGAGAGATTTGGTTGGGATCTCCTAGTAGTATCATCGAGGCCTTATGACATCATCTTGTGTATGGATTGGTTATCTAAATTCCATTCTTAGATCGACTATTTTAGGTACAAAGTGAGGTGTTTCCATGAGGATGGGACCAGGTTTTCCTTCACTGGCGATAAGGGAACCTTTGCAGCACAGGATGGACTTTCATAGAGGAGGGTGTAGCCGATCACTCACTAGTTGCCTAGCCTCACCCTCAGTGTGGTGGATGAGAGGATTCCAATCTTTTCTGCAGTGGTGGATGAGTATGTAGATGTCTTTCCAGAATATGTCCTGGGACTACCTCCTCATAGAGAGGTAGACTTATACATTGAATTGTACCCAAGGATATCATCGATATCTACACCTGCATATTGGATGGCTCTCGCAGAGCTCTGAGAGACGAGAGTATAGCTGGAGGACTTACAGAGGAAGGGGTTCATAAGACCTAGTGTTTCTCCATGGGAAACCTTGGTGTTGTTTTCTAAGAAGGAAGATGGGAACCTGAGACTATGCATGGACTTTCGACTCCTGAACTAGGTAACCGTGAAGAACAAGTATCCACTTTCGAGGATTGATGACCTCTTCAATTAGCTGAAGGGAATGAGGTGATTCTTAAAGATTGACCTAAAATTAGGCTATCATCAACTTTGGTTATAGGATGAGGACATACTGAAGATAGCCTTTAGATGTTGGTATGACCACTATGAGTTTTTGGTGATACCTTTCAGCATGACCAATTCCCCAGTGGTGTTCATGGGACTCATGAATAGGATCTTCCATCCTTACCTTAATTGTTTTGTGGTAGTCTTCATTGATGAAATCTTGGTGTACTCGGTGTCGGAGGAGGAGCACGCTACACACCTATGGATAGTCCTGGATACACTCCAAGAGCACCAACTTCATGGTAAGCTCTCGAAGTGCCAGTTCTGGATTCAGGAGGTCCACTTTCTGGGACACGTCATCTCAAAGGTTTGAGTTTCGGTGGATCCAGCGAAGATAGAGGCGGTTCTTTATTGGGAGCCACCTAGGAGCATGACTGAGGTGTGGAGTTTCCTAGGGTTGGTTGGGTACTATCGGTGGTTCGTACCTGAATTTTACAGAGTAGCAGCACCCTTGTCAGCTTTGAGAAATAAGGGACAACCCTTCATATGGATGGAGAGGTTCAAGTAGAGTTTCCAGGAGCTGAGGTGAAGACTGAAGAGTACCTCCATCTTGAGACTACCTGAAGAGGGTTTTGGGTATGTATTCTTTTGTGACACATTAGGGACAAGACCGGGTTGTTTCCTAATGCAGGAGTGAGTATTGATCGCCTACGGCTCATGGCAGTTAAGGCAGCATGAGCATAACTATGTGACCCATGAACTGTAGTTATCAATAGTGTTCTTTGCCTTGAATATATGGCATCACTACTTGATGGGTGAATAGTTTACTATCTACTCCGACCATAATAGTCTCAGGTATATCTTCTCACATAAGGACATGAACTTGAGATAGTGGTGATGGCTGAAGTTCCTCCAAGACTATGACTTTGATATACTCTATACTCTTGGTATGGGGAACATGGTGGCCAACACGCTAAGCAGGAGGTCTAGTTTACAGCTGCTGAGTGAGGAGACAAAGCAGATAGCTGCGATGTAGATATCCTTTGTGGATGATTATGGAGTAGCTTAACTCTAGTATATGTCTATCGCTCCCCCACTCCTTTAGTTAGTTAGGGAGTCACAGGTTGTGGATATTTACTATGAGCCCTGACGTGCTCAGATATTCTTAGGACGGGATCCTAATAGATTTTCAATAGTAGTGGATCACGTCATCCTTTATAGAGGATGCACCATGGTACTAGTGAAATTATGGGAGGAGGTTTTGAGGGAGTTCCGTACATCCCCTTTGGAGGTACATCATGGTATGGAAAAGATGTACCGGGACCTCCAATTTCATTACTGGTGTCCAGGGATGAAGAAAGCGGTGGTAGAGTTCGTTTCACGATGCCTCACTTGTCAGTGAGTGAAGGCTGAGAATCAAGTCCCAACAGGCTTCACACAGCCACTTGAGGTACTGTAGTGGAATAGGAATGGTATCTCCCTAGACTTTGTGATGGGGTTACCACGCACGTCTAGGGGCCATGACTCTATCTGGGTGATCATTGACCGACTCACCAAGTTGGATCACTTCTTACCCATTCAGAAGTAGGGATCGGTAGAGGGCTTGGAGCGCCTCTACGTCCAGGAGATAGTACGGCTTCACGGGGTGCCTTTGATGATCATCTTAGACTATGATTCATGCTTTATATCCTGGTTGTGGAAGGGGTTGTTGGAGGCGTTCGGGACTCAGCTGCACTTGAGCATAGCTTTTCACCCCTAGACAAATGGTCAGACAAAGTGGACCATACAGACCTTGGAGGAAATGCTTTGTTCTTGTGTCATGTATTTTGGTCGTAGTTATGAGGACCACCTAACACTTGTGGAGTTTGAGTAAACAATATATATCACTCCACCATTGTAATGGAACCGTTTGAGGCCTTGTATGGGCATCCATGTAGATCACCTCTATGTTGGACAGACCTGGGGGAGTCAGGACTCATGGGTCCAAAACTGGTACAGGATACCACTGAGAAGGTGTAGATCATCTAGGAGAAGATGAGGACTACACATAGTAGACATAAGTCTTATGCCGATAGGATACGGAGACCCTTGTAGTTCAAGGAGGGAGAACATGTTTTCCTTTGGGTCTTACCCTGATAGGGATTGCAAAGATTTGGTCGGGGCAGCAAGTTATCTCTGAGGTTCATCAGACCTTTCTAGATTCTCAGCAGATTTGGCGAGGTGGCATACTGCCTAGCTCTTCCCCCATATAAGCACCGAGTGCATGATGTTTTTCATGTGTCGCATTTGAGGAGGTGCATGCATGATCCATCGCATGTCATTGACTGGGGAGAGATGGACATTGATGATGGGGCGACGTTTGTGGATTTCCCAGTGGAGATAGAGGATCAATAGGAGTGGGTACTTCATGGATGGTTGATTCCTATGGTGCCTGTTTCGTGGTAGCATGGGAACCTCCAAGAGGGTATATGGGAGCAAGAGGCTCAGATTTGTGCTCAATACCCCCATTTGTTTGATTAGACTTTGTTTTGGATTTCAGGGGCGTAAATACCTAAGGTGGGGAGAATGTAATGTCCCAGAATTTCAATGTAAATTTTTTTAAAATTATATGGAATTATTTTGAGAATAATTGCTGAGACGACACATGATTCCAAGGCCCAGGGTGCCTAGAATGTAATTTTGAACTTTTATTTAGTTCACTTAAGTAAACATGTGAGTAGGTTTTTATAACTTTTGAACCAGTACTCGGATCAAAAATATGAGGGCACCATTGAACTCATAATGTCGGGATTTTCCTATAAGGGACTTAACTTCAACCGACAAGGGTCGTACGGAAAAGTTAATTTTCAGAATTTTTGGAAAATAATAAAATAACTTATAAAAAGTTATTTTATTTTCTTTCGTACCATTGAGTGGAAGATGGTGGTGTTGCAGTGCGACGATGAGGTGAAAGTGAGGCGCATTAAATGAGGGTCATTAATGGGTTGTTGTGCAAGCGTAACTACTATGTTGTTTCATAAATGAAATAGCATAACAATGCAATATCACAGCGTAATAGAAACTCTACAACATGTCTATTTTTATTAAAATAATGCATTAGAGAGTTGAGAATTAAACCCTGGGGATTATCTGACAAACCTATGGCATAATTCCTCTCCAAAAAAGAACAACAAACATCAGAGAAAGCCTCGCCAATGACGAACACTGGAGGAACTGAGCGCGGTGAAAAATCTCATGGAGAATGATATCAAATTCAGGAATTGATGAACAGTGAAGAATGAAAGCGGATCATAGTTCGATGAAGACTTGGATCATCATCCATCGCCTATGACATATCTGAATCCAGGTAGGGATTTGTTTGTGCTTGAATTCCACATTCTTCATTCTAAAACAACGAACGTGGATCAACCCATGAACAGGTTGATCCATGGATCAGGTGTTCTTGTGGGAGGTTTCTTTCCTTGGGGTTTTTAATTAGGATTATTGATAGCTTGATAGGACTGTGTTCTCAAACCTCTCCTATTTTAAAAATCTAATGTGGAGGGCATGGGCTGACACGAACAAGGCCCGAGCCCCTTCGCCTTGTGTGTTCTTCATGGAAGAATTCTTGACATGGTGTAAAGAAGATTTTGAGACTGTTGTAGTGAAAGTGGTAGCCCTATGGTCTCAGAGGCATAGAAAGTTCGAGAAATGGACCACTGGAGAAACTCTGGTGGCCTGCAGAAGGAACCGATGGAGGCCAGTGGAGGTCCGCAGCGACGGCCATGGGCATAAGGAGGCGGCGCGCCCATCGACGCGTGGCAGTGGCGTGGAAGTGTGGCACCGACCAGTGCCCCATGGAGGGGCGTCCCACTTCTAGGACACTCGGGTGAGTTGGAATCACGTGGTCCGTCGACCATGTGTGGGAGGACCGGTCAGTCGCGTTGGACGAAACGGACACCATAGAGTTGCGTCTGGCTAATCGAGACCGGTCCGCTATGCGGACTGGTTACAAGGGGAGGTGGTGCCAGCTGATGCCACCGGATGATGAACCGGATGCAGCTAAGCCGCGTCTAGGCTGGAGAAGTAGGCCTGCCTCAGTGGGATAGGTTGCTGCAGGTGGGTCGTGTCCCACCAAACGGGCTAGGCCAACTACGGGCCGAGCCCGAACCCAACCAGACCCTGTTTCACTAAAACGCTTATAACTAACAAACCGGGCATCCGATTGATGTTTCGTCTATGGAATGAGGACCCTTGAAATAAGGAAGTCCTTATGAGATACCCTACATGAGTTTTGGCGGAGGTTTGAATACTTCTGGGTTGGATTTAACTCAAATCCAACTAGGCCCTTTTTAAAAAATGTCCATATCTTACAAACCAGGCATTTGTTCGACGCGTCGCCTGTTGCATTGGGACCCTTACAATGAAACAGTCCTTAGGGTTACTCTATGTGGGACTTCTTGGTGGTTGAGGTATGACCTATGGATTGAGGAGTAGATACTCTTGGAATCAAGCATACTAAGTGCAGGAATCCAGTGGTTGTTTGTGACGTGAAGAATGATAGCGGCGCTCCGTGGTTCAGCATGAGAGCAACCCTTCATGGACCACTAGTAGAGTGACCCTTTGTGGGTCAGCATGAGAGAGACCCTTTGTGGATCAGCAGTAGAGTGACCCTTCGTGGATCAGCATGAGAGTGACCCTTTGTGGATCAGTATGAGAGCGACCCTTCGTTGATCAGCATGAGAGAGACCCTCCATGGATCATCATGAGAGGGACCCTTCGTGGATCAGTAGTAGAGTGACCCTTTGTGGATCAGCAGGAGAGAGAACCTTTCGTGAATCAGCAGTAGAACCTCTCAAAAGAATAAGATGATCTATCTTTATAACTATTCATATTTACTTTTGTACTTAAATTATACCTGGTGTGAGCTGTCTTTTACTTTGTGTTATGTATTTGAGATCTTACTTGGTGGTGTTTCCTTTGTGGTATTTCCTTTGTGGTATTTTTCCCTTGTGGATTTTTGAGAGACCTTCGGGTGTCTCGGGGTCCCTACTGAGTTGTTATACTCACCCCTGCACGGGCTTCGCCTGCACGTGTTGTGTCTTATGTAGACAATCGATGCTACGATGCAGACCTTGGTGGTCCAGGACTCGGTGGAGCTCAGTGAGGTAGGAGCGGATGGGGCATACTTCTACAGCTTCATGCTTTATTGCCACTATCCTATAAGTCAAGACTTTAGGGCGGACTTTGATAGTATTTTTTACTTTTTGGGTTCTTGGGCTTGTATTCTGGCCCCTTTACTTTCAATTTACACCTTTTAATCTCATTGGTGGTACTTTGTGGTGGTTGTTCTTTTTTTTCCTTTGTGGTTTTCTTTGTGTAGTATGCCATGTTTGTGTGTGTACAGGTTTAAAGGAAATGCTTTCCCTTTTTGGGATATTCCTTTCCAGTGCTAGTCACTAGCCCTTGGCCTATATAAGTCGGGCTTGGGGTAGTCATGGCACGGGCCCCGGGGGACAGGCCGTGATATTGAATTATTGAAGACAAGACATATTTCAATCCCTTGAAGAAGAATTAATACCAACAACCTAATTCGTGATAAATAAAATTTGACCACTCTACTCTCTTTTAGATTCTAGACCATGAAAATTTTGTTACATATATGATTTTAGAAACTAGTCACATTCAAAATAGTGGTACACTATTCAAATTTATGTTAAATTTTATTTTTAAATTGATTATATTTTTTAAAAATATGTAGGACCTTGAAACTCAAATCCAAATTTCAGTGGGCATTGGGTATTCCATCAACACCATCAGCGAGTCCTATTTTATAAAACTTTATTTTATGTTTATGGTGTTATATTATTATTATAGATAAATTATTCTAAATATTAAATAAAAAATATTTTTGTTGTTTTTTGTTTTTATTTTTTTATTGGTTTTAATATGTTTCTTCATATTTCATTTATTTCTTTTGTTAATATCGTAATTTTTAGGACTATTTTTTTATGTGAAAAATGTACATGTTTTTTTCCATTTTATGTTGTTAGTATTGTTTAATTTTAAAAAAATCCAATATAATTATTTATAAAATTCTACAAAATTAAACTACAATTCTTAAATTTATCCAATTCTAATTTTTTTTGAATCCTCACAAATTTCTACAAATATACAATTTTGCAATATATTTAATTTTGTATATAAATTTCTATTTTTTATATCTATTTCAGTTATATTCCATATATACCATGTATTTTATCCTCATTATACATATATATTTATTAATTTATTAAATTCCAAATTATATCATATATCGAATCCATATTCTTATGTCCTTGGTAACCTTCAAACACATTATCCTTTTTTTGCATAAATTTTCATTTCAATGTACAAGTATTTAAATTACTTACTTTTTAATTTATTATTTTATTAAACACATATGTGAATAACCTCATGAATTTTTACGGGTGAATTATTATTTCTTGAGACATTTAAAAGAACATGGATGTGAAGGATAAAGAGTTTAAAATATTTAAGACAACGTTTTAAAGGAAAATCCCATAGCTCGTGTCCCAACACATTTCATTCATATATATATCCACATGTGTAATAAAATTATATTAGTTTCATACTTTATTAATAAATTTTTTAATATTAATTACATTATCATTATTCTCTTTATTTCATTTTCCATTATGTTTTATTTTGTTACTAAAATGGTTAAGTTCATGTTGGACGTTTTGAGGATGTTCATTTTATAACCTCAAAATAAAATTGGTGTGTTGACCATGGTCAAAGGGGTTATGATTCCATTAACTAAAAAATATTAAAAATGTTATAATTATAATATTTATACATTGTATACACTTTTAAAACCAACCATGTAAGATGATCATGAAAAAATGAACCATGTTGTTTCAGGGAAATGATAGTCCATACGCATGCATGAACAAAATTTTTATTTTTCTAATGGGTGGAAAATAAATAAATTAGATAATATTTTACTTTTAAAAAATCATAAATATTTTATAAATTTCATGTTCACTATTTATTCACATCCTTATAATAAACCATGTGAGGTGGTAATGAAAAACAAAACACATCGCTTTGTGGAGGTGGTAGTTTGCATGTATGCACGAGCGATGTTATCATTTTCCAAAAGATGGTAGGGTGATAAGGTAAGTAATATATTATATTTAAATAATAAAAATTATTTCATAAATGTCATATATATTCATTTGTTCCATAATTTTAACAAATCATGGGATTTGGTGATGAAAAACGAGATGCATTGCTTTGTGAAGTTATTAGTCTACGCGTACGCATGAGAGATGGTTTCATTTACCATAGGATGAAAAATAAGATTAAAAATGATTATAACATAATAATAATAAAATTTAATTATATGTAATATACTAATGCTATTATTTCATCATGTTTAAATAATATTTTAAGAGGTAACGGTTAATAATTATACCTTTTCTTTGGAAAACCTCCCTTAGTTTACACCTTAAGACTTCTTATGTTGGTCATTTGGTGAAACCCAAGCCTCTAGGACATGGGAATAAATATTGAGAAGGTGTCTTTTTAAGGATTGGTTGAGCTAAAATTCTCAAATTTTGTGAATAATAGAGGAGAGGGATACCCTTTATAAGTGAGGGGAGTGACACTCTTGTAATTATTCAAAGTTTTAAAATAATATTAAATCACTATCACGGTCAAGTGGCACTTAAATAATTACAATTAAAATATAAGGTGATAAGGGTTGAAATAATATCATTAAATGTGAATTAATATAATATTTTGTGACCTTTTCACTTAGTTTTACATTAATTAACATGTTTTACCCTTTTACTAAGGCGACAACTTTTTTACCATGATTACTATCCATAATGAACAAAAAGGAAATTGGAATCATTAATAAATTTTAAATTATTAATTCCAAATATGAAATCAATTTTTTAAGATTAATTTTGTCTTAGTTTTTTAAATTACTTAAAATATAAGAATGCAAAACACAACGAAGATAGTTTTTTAATGCATTTTTAAGACTAAAAATGAACTTTTATCAAAATAAAATATAATTCTTATTCATATGAAATTAATTAGATTATTTTAATTCAAATTTATCTTATTTTAATTTAAAATAAAATAAAAAACCGAATGTTACTTTTAAATTAATTTATTTAAAGAAAATAAATGACAATTTTGCAAAAAATTGTATTTTTCACTATTCACTCAAAAATCAATCTTTTCATAAAAATCTCATAAATTCGTCATAATCTAAATTTGATATAATTATATTAAAAATAAATTTCATTTTATCAAATTCAACCCCTAAAAATTAGAAATTTAACTTTTAAATAAAACTATATAATTCATGAAAAACAATTTGGTTAGAAAAAGTTATTTCGTTTTCGATTGAAAAACTGCTTAAAATCAATATAGTGAAAATAAATTCATAAAAACTAATCATTAATATTACTAAGATGTGAAATAGATTTATTATTAACATTACATGGGTTTTCACACTTGATCTTGAGACTTTGTCTATGGATTAATTTATCATTATTCGATAAGCTGGAAAAGACTTAGGGGGAACTCCTTGAACCTCAATTATATCAGATTTTAGTAACCAACATTCTCCTTTTATTATTAGTGTACAAATCAAAAATTAAAGATCAACACCTCTAATGAAACCTAATTTTATTAAAATATTACTCACATTCAAGTGACAGGTTCAAGGGGTTTGAGATATATAATAATTTACTGTTAACACATGAGTCCTTATATTCTTAGAGAGAGGGATGACACTTAGGTCATAAATTAAGAAATTAAATCTAATTTTTAGAAATTATACAAGCAATTAAAAAAATAATTACAACATAAAATTCTAATCAAACATTAATATGTCATCTTAAGATCATTCATCATCAATTCACTCACCTAATCTTTTATGGATAGTTGATATTTTCAATATATATATATATATATATATATATATATAATTATACCCCCATGGTGCAGCTCAGTGGTAGAATCTTTTTTGGGGTCTCGGTGAGGTCTTGAGTTTGAGTCTCACAAAGTTATTTACTGTTGTAAGTGTAAGAATTTAATTATATTTCTACCCCACCCCAGACCATTGTAAATTTATATAATTATATTCAAATATATTTATTAATATTTTTACATTTAATTTTATATATACATTTTTTAAAAGTAACTATATTTTCTTAAATATAAATAATAGTAATTTTTACATAATTACTCATAATATTATATTTTATTTATTTATTTATTTATGTAAAATATATTTTTTTAAACATAATCAATTATGTAAATAAGTAATATTTTTAAAAAAAAATTAATGAAGATAGTTTTATTTACATATATATCCAATAATATATTATAAATTTAATTAAATTTAAATGCAAAAAATAATATAATATATATATATATATATTCAAATATCGGTATTCATATTTTTAAATCTAATAATTTATATATATATATATATATATATTTGTAATCAATGGTATTTTCCAGATATAAATAATTCAACATAATTTAAATCATTTGAACATCACATTTAAATTTACTGAATCATTCAACATAATTTAAATCATATGAATAACATATTATTTAAATCATACAATCATACAATTTAAATAATCAAATCATACAAGTAAAATAAATAAAGAAACTAAAAAACTATAATTTAAAAATATAAATTTTACCTTTCTAAATATTGTAAATAATAATTTGAGGAATATATATCAATTTACTAAAGTTTCAGTGCATAAACAGTGTAAAGGAATGAAGAAATTGGGGGGTACCTTTTGAAAAAATTCTCCAAAGAAGACGTGAACTGTGTCCATGCCTCCTATGTGTGAATTGCACAAGAAGGATGAACATAGTTCATAGTTCCCATTTGAGGTGGACCGACCCATTTTTTTAAATATTAGTATTCTACCCATGTGAACATATGTTTACACGTCTTTTTTTTTTTTGCATTACAATTAACTAATATAATGAACAATCACAAAAAAGGTGTTTCTTTAGTTTAATAAAAAGGGTTTCACCCCAACTTGTTCAAAGAATATGTGTCATGTGAATATGTAGTCATAAAACATAAATTTTTCATCATATATGTCATTTCATTGCACCTCTTTAGAATTATATTGAGGAGAACCACCACAAATGGGACCAAAATGAAAATTCTAGTAATAGGGGACACCAAACAACCACTGCACTTATCACCTGTTATCCACAACATGAATAGTCTCTCATCAATGAAACTCATCTTCCAAGAAGCGAACAAAAATCATATTATAAGTACCAGAAAAATGGGAACTCTCTAGACTAAACTACAAAAAAATATAATATAAATTATGATTATATAATAGAAATTTTGATAATATCATCCATACTTAAAAAGTTGTATCTTTATTATATTTTTTAATAGAATGTATGAACAATTATTAATTTAAATATAAACATTTTATATTTTAGTATTATTTTATAATGTATAACCATTTATAAATTATCACTTACGATTTCAAAATAAACACTTTTATTTCTAGATTATAAGTTATATCATATAATTTGGTTAAAAGTTATTTCAAAAATTGACATTTAATATTTGGAAAAAATAATTTTTTCATAAACATTTATTTAATTAATTATAAACCATTTATAATTAATTCATTTATTCATAATCCATTTATAAATTAAATATTCCCAAAATACCTTTTTTAATGATTTATAAACCATTAAAACCATTTAAGAATTCAAAAATAATTTTTAAAATCTTTACTATTTGTTGATAATATAATTCAAAGCTATATAGTTATACCTATACTATATATTTTAATGGAAATTATGAAAAATTCATAATTTAAATATAAACATTTTATATTTTGGCCTTATTTCATAATTTATAACCCTTTATTAATTATCACTTATGATGTATAAATAAACACTTTTATTTCTAGAATATAAGTTATACCATATAATTTGGTTAAACAGTATTTCAAAAATTAACATTTAATATTTAGGAAAAATAAAGGTTTCATAAACATTTAGCTATAATTTTACATACTATAGGTGTCACGAAACATCCCCAAGGTCCCTAAGGGCACTACTCACCACGTCCAAAGCTCAATAGCTGGATCCACCTCCAAGAGATCCCTTCCCTTTGCTCGAGCCTAGAAGAAGAGAGTCTACAAACATTCGAAGGAAAAAGTAGGGTGTGAGCCTAAGCCCAGTAGGATACCACCAAAGATTCCATAACAGATTCCAAATATATATTATCCAAACAATAACTTTCAATTTTAAAGTAAACAGGTTTGGTAATTCAAAAGCATATTTAAATGAATAATGTTATACAGTTCAAGATGATGGAAAATGCATTCAAAGCACAGGCTTTACTTTACAAGAGATGGAATATTTCTAAAACAATGGATTAAGTAAAAAAATTATATAAAATAGTTTATATAAATTTATCAGGCATGTAAAGCAGTTCCAATAACCATTGGCATACATTTATATCTTAAATATAAATAAACAAGTGAGCAACATAGTCATCTTCCAAAAGGTATGATAGTATTAACCAGCTATAGGATTTTGTGCTCTCTATGTGAACTTAGAAAAATGTGTATACACACATCCCTATGACACTGGCCAAAGGATACTCATCACCAACCTATTGAGGATGTCACCCACCACAAGTACGTTTTAGAACATTGTTGTAGCGTAGAGTGTATTCAAATAACTCACTAACTACCTAAGGCTTACATGTGCTCTTACATGATGGGAAAACTATTTTAAGACTGCTTAAAATAAGATCAATCCCATTCTTCCATTTTCAAAAATTCCAATATCTTTCCATTTAAAACCAAAATAGTTTTTATTTAAAAACATGCCTTTTCACAAGATAAAACCACTAGGTTTCTATCAAATCATTTTAATCCATTCTCATGAGTTTTAAACCCATTCAAAACAAATTCCATCCTTTTCCAAATTAATTTCCACAATTAAATTCAAAATTTTAATTGAAAACATTTCCATCAAATCCATAATTTAAATTCAACAATTTAAATCATCCAATTCCATAAACCCACCCCAATTCAATGGAATTGGGAGTTTTCCAAATTTTCAAGCCAAACCCATTTCAAATACTCCAATTCATTGGAATTGGGTCTTTATCAAAGAAATTGAAAGCAAGATTAAGAAATTGAATTTAAATCAATAATTGAAATAAATCAAGCAATTTGATGGTAATCGATTTGGAAAATCAGGACGGAACCACCTACCTCTTTTTCAAAGAATGACACTCACAACGACACCCATAAATGAGAACGAAGGTGTAGAAGACCTATAAAATCTACCTAGTATCAAGATCCAACACCATAAGACATGGATCCATCAATCCCAAAATGATCCAATGAAAAACAAAGAGGATAGAAAGAGATAAACTTGAATAATGAGGGGGAACACTTACCCAGGAATCGCACCGCAAGAATAATGAAGATCCCAAGTCATTTGGTTCAATCTAAAAGGAGTTGAGTCTCTAAAAAACACACCAAAACTTCTATAAGTAGAGATCTATGAAGTATTGAATGAAAAGGACTAAGTGAAATAGTCAAACGTGTGACTTTAAGATGGGCGTGGGCCGATTCACGACGTGTACCTTGGGGTCACAGCGTGTAGGCCGTGCTGGATAAGTATGCCAAAAAAACATCACCTCAGGTTACGAATTCAATATTTATCACCTAAAAAACCTTTAATTTAGGTATATGGCATGTACCAACTCATGGCATGACTTCCCCATTCACGACCTAAAACTAGCTCTAAGTACATGACATGTTACTATCCTGAAACCTACATTAAACCCTAGAAAACTATTTTTAAGGATTTTTTACTAAACGAGGACTTAGAAAAAGTGGAAAATTACGTATTCAAGGTAACATAATGTTACAACCTCCCCACCATAAAAACTTTATGTCCCCAGAAAGCCTATTAGGAATCTTCCCTGCCAAAGAGATAAGGCTACTTCTCTCTCATCAGTGCCTCCCTCTCCCATGTCTCATGAGAATCAGAGCCATTCTTACATAGCACATGTACCAAATGTATTGTCCTCCCACTAAGTACCTTGGTCTCAGAATCAACTATCCTGACTGGTTTCTCAATAAAATATAAACCAGGCTCAACCTCAAGATCACTTCAGCACAAAATGTGAGATGGATCAAATAGATACTTTCTAAGTTGTGACACATAGAACACGTCATGTATCAATGTCAGCTGCGGTGGAAGTGCCAAGTGGTGCAAAACTTTCCCCACCTGCTCAATAACCTCAAAAGGTCCAACAAAATAAGGAGAAATATTCCCTTGTTATCATCTCCTACATCAAGCTTGGTCCAACCAAATAACTTTCACTGACCTCCAACCAACATAAAGGAGATTTAAAAGGTCAAACATACAAGGCCTCAAAAGGTGTCATTATGATCACAGACTCATAAATATTATTATAATATAACTCAACCAGCCCCAAGTGATCATCCAAATCCCCGCCAAAGTTGAGAACACAGGAACAAAGCATATCCTTAAGAATATATATATCTCTTTCTATCTGGACATTCGACTACGGATGGTAGGTCGTGCTTAAATGGACTTGAGATCCTAGTTTTTCCAGAAGGCCTCTCCAAAAGTGAGAAGTGAACCGGGGATCCCTATCAGAGACTATAGAAGATAGAACTTCGTGCAAACAAATAATCTCTTTCATGTAGAGATTGCCTAACTCCTTAACTTTGGTTGTATCTCGAATGGGTATAAAGTGAGCCAAATTGGTCAGCCTATTGATCACAACCCATATTTCATTCTTCTTCCTCTGGGTATGAGGCAACCCAACCACAAAGTCCATAGAGATCTCATCCCACTTCCAAGTATGAACTGGAAGCGGTTGAAGCAAACCTGAAGGTTTCTGGTGCTCATCTTTCACCTGTTGGCATGTATATAAATGAGAGACACTTCAGGAAAATTGCAATTTTGCGGCAGTTTTTTTGGATATGGCGGCGATTTAAACCACCGCCAAATGCTTCTGTGGTGGTTTCCAAAAACTGCCACTAAATTTTGTGTCAGAAAACTATTTGTGGTGGTTAAATCATTTTAGCGACGGTTTATGGGAACCATCGTAGTTGGTGTATTTTCAGGGTGGTTATATTCTTTATCACGGCGGTTTGTCCCGGCAGGTCATTAATTTTTTTAGTGGCGATTTTAACCACCACTAAAAAAAGTAATCCCCTGCCGTGAAAAACCACCATGACAAACAATATAAACGCCATGAAAAAATCACGGAAGATGGGCCATTGTAGCGGTAGTTAAAACCGCCGCTAAATTTAAGACTGTATCGGCAATTAAAACCGCCGCTAATAGAAAAATATCGACAGTTAGCAGTGGTTAAAACCGCCTCTAAAGAGCAGATTTAGGGGGGGAAAAGCCAGTTTTTGGAGCTCCTGTACCAGTGCCTTGAAAAAAAAACCATTCCAAGAATACCAAAACACCAATATAATACATACTATAGTCAATATGAAAAGATATGCTTAACTAAGTACCACCAAATGCATCGTTCAGTGAGTAAAAGAATGAAGATAAACATATCACATGGCATAATCCTAATATCCAATAAAATGTAGTGGTGAATTTATGTATTTAAAATTGACCATTGCAGACTCATATATACTATTTGATCCTTGATTGGATGTTCCCATGTTGTGTACAACTTATATGGTCACCCATTGGGTGATCTATGTGAAATGGGACAATATTATTTTTTTTCAAATGTTGGTACTCCCACATATCTTCTGGAATTGTTCAAGAATGTAATATCCCTTTATATATGATTATTTGATAGAACCCAAGGAATCCCTTAGGTGTTTGGACCACTTATAGTTGGAATTTCTAAAGTGGTAAATTTCCTATATTAACATGTCACCATCTAAGTGACTCCATTGAGATTATATATGGGTTTCCCATGTTTTAATGAATTGAATGAGTGAAATGTAACTGATAATGTGAAATGGATAATTAATGATGGGTTTCCTTTCTTAAAATAAATCAATTATTTTTAAATGGAATGACCCCAAGTAATTTTAATGTCATTCTCTTGATTTAGGCTTTATAAAATGCTTCATACTAATTGTAATATTTTAAATGGGAATTGAACATGGATAAAGACATGAATAAGAGGTTATTCCTTATCTATTATGACACAAATGATTATGCCTTTATTATGTATATGGTGTAGATAGAAGATATGGATTTGAGTTAATTACCATTGATATTTATATTTAATATATTCCTTTATAGAGGTGGTGGTATGATGGTATGAGATTGTTGAGCAAGAAGATATCATAATTCCTTACATCAGGTGTTGAGCATGTTGTATCACAAAAATGTTACTATATAAGTATTGTGATTTACTCACCACATTCCATGACTAGAATTTTGACCTGATGGTGCACTCAACATCCCATGTGTTGTTTCATGGTGTCTCTCAGTCTATTGGGACATAGGGCATGTACCCAATTACATGAGCACATAGGCTCATTAGACTGATTAGGGATGTCTGAGTTATGCCATGGTCTATTCATCAGTATTATTATAAGTATATGGCTATATACATCTTCACATACCTTGGAAATATAGGTGGATGAAATATATATAAACTATATATATTACTACTATATATATAGTAACTATTTAGATCTCTATTCCATCTATGTGTCGATAAATTTAAACCCTCCTACAGTCCTTTAGGAACATGATTGGATGGTTATTTATTTATTCATTAGTTACTCAAAAGAGGTGGGGTGTAGTATGTTGGTGGTAGACCCTTTATCATGGGAATAATGATGTGGTAATATTTTCTTAGGATTAATTTATGTTGTTGTTCCATGTGGAATTATTATAAATGAAATATAACATAGGAATTAGGTAAAATCATCTATCGCTTGGGTTATTCTATGTGGAATTAGTATACTTGACACTAAAGATAGAAAAATGGTAAAATCATATCTCCCATGGATAATGGTTCCTAATTTTTTAAGAGTGATAGATTAGGTTCAAGTATCATATTTGTTTCACTCATGTGATTTCTTTGGAAAAAGGAGTCTTTAGTGTGGTTTCCTTGGAAGGAATGGAATCTGGCTCCTAATATATTGTAACTCCCATTATGCATCCTAGTTATTTTGATGTGCAGAATATAATAGAAGTGATCAAGAAAATTCCTTCAAAGGTAAGAGTGTCTCGTTATGGGGGTTGATATATTCTATCAAGGAATATGGGTGCTTATAATAAATTATTTTTGATAGGGTAGTTGATGTTATAAATGGTAAGTAACTGATCATGTAGTCTATTTAACATTTTTCTAGGGAAGGGGTTCTAGAGAATCTAATGGGAGTTTCCTATCGACATTTCATGCCTACTGAGATAATGGAAAATATCATTCACACTACCTGACTGTTCTTGGAGGCCACTTTGGAAATGGTGGGAAAACCCCATTTCAGACATTGTAGCAAAATTTCCCCTAATCTCGTATTAGTATCTTTGGATTCCAACTATTTTTTGAAATTTTGGATACTAGGATTATTCCACACTAAATGGTGATCTATCTTAAACATGTTAGAGAGACACACATTCTTATCCCTAGGGATTGATACAAGAGCATAACTAAGAATTACTTCTTAGAAATGGAAATGTAGTGGTAAATGCATTGGGCTAGAAAATGTAGGATAAGTTATTATAATGAAAAAATGAATTTAGGAAAAATGAATCATAAAAAATGAATCATTACAATAAAAAGTTTATATATATGGTGCATACCACACTTGAGAAATAAAGACATAAAAGGAAACATCAGAAATCAATAAAATACATAAAAGGAAACATGAGAAATCAATAAAATGTTAGGTCATGAAAATGTTTGGAGGAAACTATGTTCCACACATGATAAATATACGAACATACTGTTACAATATTTGTCCACATTTCAACAATACTACTAATCATTTTCAGATTATGAATAGATATTGTCACCCTCTCCACCTCCATCTCCACTTCCTTCTACCACCTATAAGAACATTATATTGAAAATTAAATAGTGTTGTATATTTATATTTAAACTTAAAACCAATAAATTTTTTTAAACTAAATGATTTTGAATTTTTATGATTTACCTACTCACCACCAGTCGATGCAATACCACTGGGGGATATCTACTCGTCTGCTGACGTATATCAGTCAATGCTTTCTGCAAAGTGGATATCTAAGCCCCCTGGTCTTGAACTGTGTTTCATAGAGAAACAATGTCTCTCTGAGCATCTCTAGGTATGGACTGACTATGACCAGAATTAGATGCAGTCGCAATCCCTTATGTCCTGCCAAAGACCTCAGATGGTACGGGTCCCAAACCCATCCTGTGCACTCTATCAGGATGCTCCTTCCCAAGGACTTTAGCAACCGGGTCATCCTGGGAGACTGAGTAGGACTACCCAGGATTGGAATCTCATATTTCTTTAATTTTTACCTATAAATAAAATATAAATATATATATTAACATATTTAAAACTTATTATAAGTCATTATAATGAAAAAATGAGTTCATACCTCAACTTCTTTGGCAGGCTCATTAACAAAACTTCCATCAGATTTTTTGTGAACATCCAACCACACTTCAGTTAGGGATGCTTCATTCCCTAAAATCTATGACTGCATTAAACAACAATAAATCAATAGTTTAATATATTAAACATATAATATTGTCTTATAAATATTTAAACTAATTAAAAGATTACCAGAGTTGATCGTCTTCTAGAAAAGATTTTTGACCCTGCAGTGTGAGGATGACTTGCTTAGCCTGACTTGATGCATTCTTTCTTGAGAGATCCTGAAATAAATAAAATTCAATTTAATAGTAATGTATTAAATGTCATATTCTCTTAATATACATGTATAAATGTAAAATGAGGTTAATATAATAATATATATTTAAATACCATCTGCTTCTCATCACGATGTATGTCAACAAAAACTTTTCACTGTTCTTTGAGTACCCCATTGGGTAGCTTCTCATACATTTGTTGGACGGTCAACGAATTATTGTTGACATCGCTCCACAGTCTCCATTTGAATTCTTTTCATTTCTTACCAAGATTTTTCAACGTCCACTTTTATGCTATCACATCAGCAACTGTAAAGTAGAAAAACATCGGTATACAGAAATTCATTTTGAACATATTAATAACATGACATTCAATTACACCATAATGTATTAAAATTACCTTTATTTGGGAATCAAAAACTTCATTTTTCCAACTTGGAGGAATATTTCTCCAATCATCATAAGAAATAGGAAGGTAAATGGGCTCTACTGCCAGCTGGCCTAGAATTTGGCCAAGTAATCTCGTGGAGTCATCCGTAGGGACCCCATATGAATCAAATGGGACAACTATATTCTCTCCATTCATATTACACACATATACACTTTTTATATTTTTCTCCACAGTTTCATTTTTTCATCTTTAATGAACAAACAATTAGTATAAAAAAGTGTAATAAATTTATTTATATTGAAATTTGTACCTATAACAGTGACCCTCCAGTATGCCCGTGATGAACTAGAAGTGGCACGTCGCCACCCCGCAGCTGAGGTTGCTGAAGGAAGAGTCGATGAATTAGCTTCTAAAGGGATTCTCACAGAGGTTGTGATAGATGGTGTAGGGGGAGATGGTGTAGGTGTTAGGTAGCTGGTGGCTCAGATGATGTAGGGAGGGAGAAAGATGGATCGTCATCTATCGCAGTAGTGGATGAGACAGTGTATCACCTCCTCCTTGGCATTCCTGTCATTTAATCAAATAAAATTAAGTTCAGAACATATATTTCAAAAAAAATATGCAGAAAAAAATTTAAAAATGATAATAGATGCCCAGTACTAACAAAAAAAATATACATAATAAAGATAACGAATGACTGCACAAATGAAATAAGTGGTTGCTGGATAAATAAATAACTGCACATACAATAATTTTCCCCTTAAATCGTTTCGGTTTCCTGCTCCATTACTTCATCCACTTCATTCATCCTTGTGGGAATAATATTTTCAATATCATGATGGAAAAATAATTCTACTTCTTTTTGTTGATGAGATTCAATTTCAGAGGTCAAATCTTCCACTTCATCACCCATATCATACAAATCTATTTGTATTGCATGAGAAACTACACTCCACCCTTAATACACAACATCATTCACATAATATACCATTTTTTCTTGTGATGATAAGATATATGGATCATGCAGTTCATGATCACCAACATCCATCAAGCGAGAGAAGTTCACCGAAGTAAATTATAAGGAATCTCTTTTAACACCTCTAATAATATCGACCCAATTGCATTTGAATAAAACAACTGAAAAATTACCATGGTAGTTTAATTCAATAATATCAGTAATATTTACATAGTATACCACTTTATAAAATATAAATATACCACTATTCTGTGTTTTCAAACCCCTTTCTCGATTGACTGTACGAAATCTAAAGCCATTCACGTTGGAAGCGTCGAACTTTCTAACTTGTTTTAGAGGACCTAGAGCAAGAAATTCAAATCATCTGAAAACTCTGCTCGAGTATCAGTATTCATTATCTAAAAAAAAGAAATATACTTTATTATATTTACAAAATATATGTGTCAAACTAATATTCGTATTAATTTAAATATTTATGAACTTACACATCATGCAAACCATTCTACAAGCTCTTTATTAACAGATTTTGTTATATCATTCTCATTTCGTGTTCAGACTCTCATTCTTCTCTTTGTTTGTATCCTCAAATCTTCAATAAATGGATCTAAAATTTCACTATTTAGCAGCACATATCTATTTACCTGTAATAATTCCAATTCTGTCAGTGTCACATTTGAGGTCCTCCCAACCGATCGGCCAATAGTAAGAAATGTTTTTGATTTCTGATGTATTTGAGATTGATTCGATGTGTCGTCAACATTTCCAACTCTATTAAATCATGTCTCAATATCATCCAAGTATTTAGAACAAAAGTTAAGACACTCCTAGTCCAAATAGCCTTCAGCAATAGAACCTTCTGGTTGAGCTTTATTTCTCACGTATAATTTCAAATGCCCAAGATATATGTGAAATAAAATAAACATAATTATGCATTTAATTAAGTGCCAAAAATTGTTTACTTAACTAAAAAACATATAAATAAAGTACCTATCAATTGGATAAATCCATCGATAATGAATGGGGCCTCCTAATTTAGCTTCCTCAACCAAATGCACAGTAAAATGCATCATGACAGTAAAAACGACAGAGGAAAGATCATCTCCATTTCACAAAGGGTCAATAAAAACCTCTCTTGGAGGTTTCCAAGATGAAATGGATGTAGATATTTCTCACATAGTTGTCTGAAAAATGTGCAGAATTGGAGTACAATAGCAGTAATTATTTTCAGGTAATAATATACTCAATGCCAATGGTAGTAACTATTGTAACAAAATATGTGAATCGTGACTTTTCAATCCATGTAACTTATTATTATTCAAGTCAACACACCTTGATATGTTACTTGAATACCCATCAGATACCTTCACATTCTTTAAAAATCGAAGGAATTTATCTTTATCCCTATTTTTCATTGCAAAAATTGTTGGAGCATACTTTTCATCATCATCTAGCCAGAGATCACATTTTATGTTCATTACTTGTAAGTCTTTGCGAGCATTGAGATGATCCTTTGACTTTCCATGCTCATTAAGAAATGTGAAAATCAAATTGTCACAGACATTATTCTCAATATTAATCACATAAAGATTATGTCGCAACAAATTAAATTCCCAATACGGAAGTTTGAAGAATATACTTTTTTTCTTCCATTCTTGCATTCTGATTTCACTTAACGATGCACTTTGAACCTGTTTCCCACTATCATTCAAATGATGAACCTTCCCAAATTATATTTCAACATTTTCAAGTTTTTTCAATATTTCAGAACCATTTAACAACTTTGAGGTGGTCTACAATCAATGAAACTATTAAATTTTGATCTGTTCAGTCGAAATCTATGAGATGCATCGAGAAATATTTAATGGCAAAAGAAGCACCATTTTCTACTGTGAGGTAGCCGTTTGGGATCAAAATCAAAGTTACAAACAGGACAATTCAAACCCATGTAAATGTTCCAACCAGATAAATTCCCAAGCCCATGAAATTCACTAATGGTCCACATTAAAGCAGCATGCATTTTGAACATTGTTTTAGAAGAAGCATCAAATGTCTCAACACCGTTGCTCCATAACTCCTGTAATTCTTCAATCAAAGGCTACAAGTATACATCAATATCATTTCCAGGCATTTTTTTTCTAGGAATAATCATCAAAATGATAAAATATGTTTATTGCATACACATCCATGGAAGCATATTGTAAGGGATCAAAACAACTGGCCAAATGCTATAACTGGTACTCAAAGTCCCAAATGGGTTGAATCCATCAGCATCCAATCCCAATCGAACATTATTAGGATCAACTGAGAAATATAGATGTAATGAATCAAATTTCTTCCATGATTTTGAATCTCATGGATGTCTCATTAACCCATCGTTGTTATTATCTACAGAATGTCACTTCATGTGTTCGGTGGTTTTCGATGTCATGAATAATATTTCCAATCGAGGATTTAAAAGAAAGTAACGAAAAAACTTTGCAGGTGTGTTCCCTTTCTTCTTCTTCATGAAAATATATTGATTCAGACTTCCAACATCACCCATTGACTGCCATCTATAAGAAGAACATTTTTTTCAATTCTGTCTACTTGAATCCTCTCACCAATAAAGCATACAATCATTGGGACACGCATGTATTTTTGTATAATTCAGACCAAGCCTGTTAACAATTTTTTTCATATCATAAAAATACTTGGGGATTTTTTCTTCATAAAATACATCACGCAACAATTCCAATATCATGGACATTGCCTTATTTGTAATTCCACATAGACATTTTATATGGTACAACTTCAGTAGAAAATAAAACTTTGAATATTTCAAACATCCACTATACAACTCTTGATTTCCATCGTCAACTAAATCATGAAACATATTTTCCTCAGTAAAGTTTTCCCTTACATTTGTCACCAAATAATCAAGAGGAGGACCCAATTATATGTTACAATATTGATCTAGTTGTGTTACAGTCTCAAAA
This sequence comes from Viscum album, assembly GCA_963277665.1. NCBI lineage: Eukaryota > Viridiplantae > Streptophyta > Magnoliopsida > Santalales > Viscaceae > Viscum > Viscum album. Next base: position 951,395,710 of record OY728142.1, read on the forward strand.
ACATCACTTGTCACGTTGCAATTTGAAGCACCCTCATATGGTTGTTCTGTTATGTTTTGATGTTGATAGTGGTGTATTGAAGTGACTAATTCATCATTTATGAGGTTTTTCATTTCATTTTCCATTTTCGACAAAGTTGGGATCTCATTCTGTGGATTGACATCAGTGCTCAACCTTTCTGTAACGTTCGATTCTCCATGACAAATCCAACACAAATATTTATTAGGGAATTTCTTCAGTATTAAATGTTCATAAACTTCATCTCTCTTCAACCATATTCTAAATTTACATTTAGGACATGGACATCTTATTCTCCCTTCAACGGATCGATTGGAAATTGCAAAATCTAAAAACTCCTCCAAACCCTTAACATACTAAGGTGTGTTCCTTGGTAATGTGATCTAGATTTTATCCATGTATATCAAAATGTTCCTACACAATATTAAAAAAAAATTAAAACACATAGTTACTACTAAATAGGGAAAGAGATTCATATATACTAGTTGAAAAAATATATAAATATGTTAAATAAGGTTTTCTTATATAAATACATATGGTAAATCACCCACTATAAAACCAAAGTACATATGTGAATGCATGTGTATGCTTATACACATGTGATTACAAAATCACTTGAAGAAACAAGAAGATAGTGAGTATTTTCTTAGGAAATATACATTTTAAGAAGATGGTGAGTATTTCCATATATATTTGAGCAAGTTTAGCATTAGTAAAAAAGTTAAGAGTTAAGATGAATCATTATATTAGAAGTCAACTTGTAGAGCATTGGGATATTTTCAAGTTGATCATTTTGATATAGTGGTTAGTTGAATTGGAAGTATTATCTTCTACAATTCATGAGAGTATACTGAACTGACTTTCATGAAAAGTTATTAATAATATTTAGTATAAGTCATTGACTTTTATTCCATTTATAATAGGAACTATAATTTCTAGTTTGAGAATAATATATAAAAATAGGTTTTTTCCATTAACATGATATATAAATAAATAAAATATAAAATATGCACTTTATCAATGCACAACATTTATAAAACATGGTATAAAGATGTTTTTCCTGAAACAGTTCCAATTCAAAACTCATTCATCTATCCTTAAAACATTACCCCTTTTATAAAAAACCCTTACATAGTTTAAAAACATATCAAAGGAATTTTTAATAATGGCTAGAAAATTTAAAAAATTCCCCTCACTTAAAAGCTTTAACACAACAAACTCAAAGTAATTAAGGAAACAAGGATAACTATGAAGAAAAATTCTCTATAGAAAGTCATAAAGTATGCCAATAAACAAGTGGAACAACACTAATAAATATCAGTACTAAATCATTGGAGGATCAATGCTTCAATGAAATTCCATCCAAGTAAAAAAGCAATACACAAGCTAATAAATAATTAAAAGCATAACACATGATAAATATCATGAGGAAACACATTAGGAACTAATGGGACAAGTATAATACATGAAAAGGTGGACCTAATTCCATCAGGTTAACGGTCACACATCCATCAAACAAATCACTCTAAATGCAATCTCATCTGTGACACCTCGCTAGCTCGGTATTTTGTACAACTAGTGGTAACTAGAAAGTGTGTAATCTCAATGTGCCTAGAAATATCCCATGAATTCCCACATAGTATCCTAGGGTTCCCTATAAAATAACTAAAGGAGGTGATACACTTTTAAAGTGAATGTCATACAATGAAAATTATAATATCCAAAGGCTAGCATAATAATGAAATCCTTCCCACATCCCACAATTTAGCTTATAATGATCCCCCACCCATAAGAAAATCATGAATCACATCACAAACAACCATCACATGGATACACATGACATCATAAATAAATGAAAAGGGGCTCAAGAAGGGAAAAACGAACCAATCAACTCAAATATCAAATCATAAAGTGTCATGTAAGACTTTCAATTATCACATATAATATATACATTTGTAAATCACTTTTTAAAATTTTTTGGAATCCAAACACTAATATAAGGGAAATCATAATAATTTCCAAAACACAACCAACATAACCCAAATGAATCAAAATTCCATTTCATAAAAAAACATGTCCCTTTGAAACATGGAAACCATTTAACCCCCAAAGGGTAACCCACTTTGAAAAACCAATTTCCCTTAAAATCGAATGACCATGTATTTTTCTTATATAAAACCATTCTTTTAATTTTATCAAACATTTCGAATGTATAAAATACAAATTTACATAAAAATTTCATTTAAACATGAAATTAAAACCTTTAAGCCACATGAAAACCAAGTTAAGTTATATAAAACCATTATAAACTAAACCTAGATAACCCACACCATCATTATCTGGAAAAGAAATTAATTTATAAATCCAAGAACACATAAATATATTAAATAAAATTTAATGAAATGGAAACAGTGACCTAAATAAAATTCACCGGCGGCAGGGAGGTGAGCTAGGGTTCAGGTCTTGCGGGGGTTGGGGGAAGAAGATGGGGTTGCGGGGGGTCAGGGGGAGAAAGGGGTTCGGGTTGGGTGTTAGGGGGAAGTGGCGCAGATGGTCGGATGGTGGAGGTGGGGTTCGGGGATCGCTCGTGGGGGGTCTGAGGGAGAAGGGGAGTCGGGGTCGGGGGGGAGTGTCATGGCTGGAAAAAAATAACAGGTTTTAGCGGCGGTTTACAAAACCGCCGCTAAAAGACTGCCACTAAAGGCTATTTATGTTGTAGTGAGACAAACTCCACAATGTTCCATCCCATACCTGGCCACCAAAACTGCCGCCTCATGTCATAGAACATCTTAGTGGTTTCTGGGTGTACAACCCACTGATAAGTATAGCAATCCTCCATCACTACCTTTCTTGCCGCTAACGGCACAGCGAAGCGATTACGATAGTATAGAACACCCTCTTTATAGAAATACCATTGGGAAACTATCTCCCCACCATAAAGGGGTTCTCTAGTGCTACGGAACTCATTATCAAGATATTAATCTTTCAGAATCATCTCAAGAAGAGAAGACGTCAAATGCACATTGTCTAAAGAAATGTCGGCCCCTTCCTCTTGAACTCCAATATGAAACTGTGCAAAGAGTGCCGTCAAATTCCACTCTTCCAAATATTATTTCACTGTCTGGGTTGGAAGTTTCCTTCTCAAAGCATGAGCAATGACATTCCCTTTCCCCAGGGTATAGGCGATGTAAAATTTGAAAGACTACAGGTACTCCACCCAACGCCTCTGCCAAAGATTCAAATATTTTTGGGAGAAGATATATCTCAGGATTTTGTGGTATGAATACACCATAAACCTTTTTCCAAAAAATTAATGCCTCCAACTTTTAAGTACATGAATCAAAAATTTAGGTTCTAAATCATGGGTAAGATAATTCTTCTCATGTGGCCTAAGCTGACGAGATCCATATGTTACCACATGATCACCCTACATAAGAATTCATCCCAAGACAGAACCTGATGCATCACAAAATACCATATAGTCCTGTCCGGCTACTATAAGGGTTAACATTGGCATAGTAGTCAACAGATGTTTCATCTCAACAAAAGAACTCTGAAATTTATCATCCCAAGCAAACTTCACCCCCTTCTGAGTCAGAGCAGTCATTGGAGAAGCCAACTTCGAGAAATCCTTCACAAACCTGCAGTAATATCCAGCTAAGTCCAAGAAGCTCTGGATCTCAAAGACATTTCATGGTTTCTCCCATGTCATAATAGCCTTCACCTTCTTAGGTTCAACTGTTACACCCTGTTCAAACACCATGTGTTCCATTTATCATGAACCAACCCGATTGCCCTGGTAACCCAATAACCGAGTCAGCCCTGACATGACCCGAAAGGCATTCCTGATCCTTACGGGCTGGAGACTAGCACCTGGAATAGTAAAACATACAAGTGGGAATGATTTTTCCACAAGAATGCAGAAGAAAAAGATAAAAGATAGTATGTATATCAAAATTAAAAATCCACTAGGAGTAAAAGTACCAGAAAACAGAGAGGCATAAAAGCCAAAGTACTACAACCCAAAGTACTAAATAGAAAAACATCCCCAAGGATTTCACTTCCTGAATCCAAAAATCACACTTTAAAAGCTTGGAATAAAGGCGATGATTTCTTAGTAGGCTCAGAACATTTCTCAGATGTTTCACATGATCCTCCTCGGACTTGGAGTAGATAAGAATTTCATCCACAAAGACTACCACAAAGGTATCCAGATACTCATGGAAAATCTTGTTCATTAAATCCATGAAAACTGCAGGAGCATTTTTCAAACCAAAGGGCGTAACAAGGTACTCAAATTATCTGTACCTATTCTGAAAGGCAGTTTTCTGAATGTCAAATTCTTTTATCCTCAACTGATGGTAACCAGATCGAAGGTCGATCTTTGAAAACCACTTCTCCCCTTTCATCTGATCAAATATATCATTAATTTTTGGAAATAGATATTTGTTCTTTATCGTAACTTGGTTTATCTTTCGATAATCAAAACATAAGTTAAGATAACCATCATACTTCTTAGAAAAGAGGATCAGTGCTACCCAAGGTGACACACTTGGATGAATAAAACCTTTCCCAAGAAGGTAATCCAATTGAGACTTCATCGCTTTCAGCTCAGCTAGTGCTATTCAGTAAGTGGGGATAGAGGCCGGTTAATTTTCAGGCATTAAGTCAATAGAAAACTCAACTTATCTCACCGATGGTAGACTAGAGAAATTAAAAGGGAACACATCAAAAAACTCGATAAAAAATGGAGGAAGATCATCACCCATCGAATCTTTATCTAGGTCAAAAGAAAACAATGATATCACTTTCCCCAACTCTAGGTAAGATGGTTTGGCTATGCTTGACCTTGGGTCCCATTCTCCTTGAAAAACAAGGGGCACACCACTGGGTGTAGTAAATTTGACCTGTCAAAGATAACAATCAATTCGTGCTTTTTTGGAAATGAGCCAATCCATCCCAAATATGACGTCAAGAGATTTTATATCAAGAACCAGAAAACTCTAAGCTATCTTGAATTTTGATATAGAGAAGACACGGGCAGGACTACGGAGTCCCTACTCTCTCTTCATACCAAGGGGTGTAGTAATATCCATTTCACAAGATAGTTTCTCCATGGGAATATTTAGTAGAATAATGATATGGGTTGAAATAAAAGAGTGAGATGCACCAGTATCAAAAAGAGAAGTCACTAATGACGAAGCATTGGTAATGGTACCTCTCACAGTCACTGGACCTGTGTCTTCTTCCTCTGGAGACTCTTACACTATGTGAAGAAGCTTCGTTGTGGATGATTGTGGCTGGAACCCTTTTGAATGTGAATCATTTGATTGCCCCGAAGTGTTAATAGAATCTGATGATCTTTTCCCACTACGCAAAGTAGATAAATGATGGAAGAACCTCTATAAGTGTCTAGAATGTCTGTAGGAACTACAGTTCTTGGGTGCCTCAATGAAAACCCTCCTAGAATTTCCCAGCTTGCCACACTGGTAGCAAGTCAAAGAACTTCCTCCTGAAACTGTAGGAGGTTTGGAATGACTCTGCCATTGAGAAATTCCATGAGGATCATCACACTTTCATTTTCCTTTGAAGGAACCAATTCTACCGCTGGGAGAAAAAGGACCTCCCATAATCCCTGACTTTCCAGCCAAGTCCATCTCAACCATTATCTCTCTATCCAGCACATCAGCATAATTGGGAATCTTCAGCAAGAAAAGCTAAGAACGGATATCTGATCGAAGTCTCAACTCGAACCATCAATCCTTCATCCTCTCATTAGATACAATCTCAAGAGAAAAATGAACCAACTTAAAAAAGAGATTTGAATACTCAGTCACGGTTTTGTCAGTCTACTTAAGCTTGAAAAACTCTATAGCCTTAGACAACACCATAAAATCTGGATAGAACTGATTGGTGAAAAGAACCTTGAAGTCTTTCCATTCTAATCCCTCATGTTTACCTGTTGTCACCATCATGTCCCACCATATCCTGCTAGGTCCCTCCAGCATGAAGGTGGAACACTTCACCCTAATCGCTTCTGGTGTCTTTAAGAACTCAAACAGATGTTCTATCTTGCACAAACATTTCTCAGTATATTGAGGATCAGTGGATCCTTTGAAGACTAGTGGCTTCTGGTGAAGTAACTCTTGAGAACGACTTTGAAGAACATCCCCCTAAGGATCCACAGCTGGAGCCTGAGCGGGAACTAGAGGTGGTGCCTATCCCAGAGCTTGGACACTGTGCACAATTACCTCAACCAAATTCAGGTTAACAATAGGATTTGCTTGCTAAGGTTCATCATTATCCTTTTCCTGTATCTGATTCACACGTCTCCTTAGAGGCATGATGCTACACAACATCAGCAGATAAAAGGATAACATTAGATTAACACTCAAACTGAGTATTTAGAGAAAATATTCTCAATAGAAGGTAAAAACAAGATTTGGATTTTAACCTATCCCAATATCTATAGAAAAAATATTAGAACTAATCCACAAAATGTCTTTCCCTATCCACCCCTCATGACTTAAGGTTCATTGCGGTGAGATCTAGCCAGAAACTCAATCGCAACTACCTCTTAAGTCCCAACAAGATTTTAAAAATGAATATTGACTTTAAGAAAATGGAAGATCAATAGCCTCCTCTGATACCAATTTGTCACGAACCAGTCCCAAGGTCACTAAGGGCACAACTCACCACGTCCAAATCTCAATAGTTGGATCCACCTCCAAGAGATCCCTTCCCTTTTCTTGAGCCTAGAAGAAGAGAGTCTATAAACACCCGAAGGCAAAAGTAGGGTGTGAGCCTAAGCCCAATAGAATACCACTAAAGATTCCATAATAGATTCCAAATATAGATTATCCAAAAAATAGCTTTCAATTTTTAAGTAAACAGGTTTGGCAATTCAAAAGCATATTTAAATGAATAATGATATACAGTTCAAGATGATGGAAAATGCATTCAAAGCACAGGATTTACTTTATAAGAGAGGTAATATTTCTAAAACAATGGATTAAGTAAAACATTTATATAAAATAGTTTATATAAATTCATAAGGCATGTAAATTAGTTCCAAAAACCATTGGAATACATTTATATCTCAAATATAAGTAAATAAGAGAGCAACATGGCCATCTTCCAAAAGGTATTATAGTATTAACCAGATAAGGATTCCAAAATCTCTATGTGAGCTCAAAAAAATGTGTATACACATGTACCTATGGCACTGGCCAAAGGAGAATCATCACCAACCCATTGGGGATGTGACCCGCTGCAAGTATGTTTTAGAATGTTGTCATAGCGTAGAGTGTATCCAAATAACTCACTAACTACTTAAGGCTTGCATGTTCTCTTACATGATGGGAGAACTATTTTAATACTGCTTAAAATAAAATCAATCTCATTCTTCCATTTTCAAAAATTTCAATTTCTTTCCATTTAAAACCAAAATAGGTTTTATTCAAAAACATGCCTTTTTCACAAGATAAAACCACTGGGTTTCTATAAAATCATTTTGATCCATTTTCATAAGTTTGAAATCCATTCAAAACTAATTCCATCCTTTTCACAATTAAATTCAAAATTTTAATTGAAAACATTTCCATCAAATCCATAATTTAAATCCAAAAAATTTAAATCATCCAATTCCATAAACTCATCCCAATTCAATGGAATTGGAGGATTTCCAAATATTTTGGCCAAAACTATTTCAAATCCTCCAATTCATTAGAATTGGGTTTTTATAAAAGAAATTAAAATCAAGATTAAGTGATTGAATTTAAATCATAAATTTAAATAAATCAAGTAATTCGATGGTAATCAATTTGGAAAATCAGGATGGAACCACTTACCTCTTTTCCAAAGGACGCTCGAAATGGCGCCCATTAACGAGAATGAAGGTGTAGAAGACCTCGAAACTCTACCTAGTAGCAATATCCAACACCACAAGACATAGATCCATCAATCCCAATATGATCCATTGAAAAACCAAGAGGATAAGAAGAGAGAAACTTGAATAATGAGGGGGAACACTTACCCAGGAATCGCACCGCAAAAAAGAATGAAGATCCCAAGCCTTTTGGTTCGATCTGGAAGGAGTTGAGTCTCTCAAAAACACACCGAAACTTCTCTAGGTCGAGAACCATGAAGTCTGGAATGAAAAAGACCAAGAAAAACAACCAAACATGTGAGTTTAAGCTGGGTGTGGGCTAAGTCACGATGTGTACCTTGGGGTCATGGCGTGTAGGCCACGCTGGATAAGTACGCTGAAAAACTCATTGCCTCAAGTTACAAATTCAATATTTATCACCTACACAATGTGTACTTTAGGTACACGGCGTGTACCTTCTAATAACATGACCTCCCCATTCACAACTTGAAACCAGCTCCAAGTACACTGTGTGTACTTCAGGTACACCATGTGTACTTCAGGTACACGGCGTGTACTTCAGGTACACGGCGTGTACTTCAGGTACACGGCGTGTACTTCAGGTACACGATGTGTGCCTAACCTGAAACCTGCAATAAACCCCAAAAAACTATTTTTAAGGATTTTTTACCGAACGAGGACTTAGAAAAAGTGGAAAATGACATGTTCAAGGTAACAGAATGTTACAATAGGAGGTAGTGATAAATATTCCACGTCACAGAATATAGAGGAAAAACAAAAAAATAACTTGAAATAAATAGATATGTAAAATTAATTTTAACTATCTATGTTAGGTTAACCTTAAATTTCTATATAAAAGTAAAATATTATCATTTATAAAGGTAATATCCACTTGTAAAGGATACATAAAGTTAGCTATGAATTCAAAAGTTGTGTCATTGTAACTCATTTCTTATGTAAGGGTAAGGTGAAACTCTAACATATGTAAGGGTATAAAACCAACCTACATAAGAGTATAAAGAACCTACCTAAGGATAAGTAATTAGTTATATAAGGGTAACCTTAAATTTCTACATAAGGTTAACCTTCATTTCCAATGTAAAGGTAAGCTTCACTTTGTAAGGGATACATAAAGGTTACTATGAATTCGAAATTTTCATCAAGGTAACTCATTTATTGCGTAAGGGTAAGGTCAAACTCTAACCTATGTAAGGGTATAAAGTATATGTCACATAAAGGTAAGTAGTTCAAAAAAATAAGCTATTTAAGGGTATAAAGAACCTACGTAAGGTTGTAAAGAACCTACATAAGGGTAGGCAGTTAGTTACGTAAGGGTAAGCAATTAGTTGCCTAAGGGTAAGCTTAAATTTATATGTAATGGTAACCTTAACTTTGTAAGGGATACATAAAGGTAAATATGAATTCAAAAGATGCTTCAAGGTAACTCATTTATTGGGAAAGGGTAAGGCTAAACTCTAACCTACATAAGGGTTTAAAACTAACCTACATAATGGTTTAAAGTATTTGTCATGTAAAGGTAAGAAGTTTTAAAACTAACCTACATAAGGGTATAAAGTACCAATGTGAGGGTAAAAAATTATTTATGTAAAATATAATTATCATTGAATAAAGGTAAAAAATAATTCACATAACTATGTAAATGTAGATAATTTTCTATATAAAGGGTAAACAATATTTCATTTCTATATAAGACTAACTGATAAAATTATAAATCTAAATAAAGGTAATTTGTAATATTTCATAAGGGTAAAATGATATTCACGTAAAAGTAAACTAAACTTGAAAATATGTATAGAAACTACTATAATTCAAACACTTAAACTTTACCAACACCACAGGCTTACTAAACATGCAATAATAAAATCTATAGTTTTTTGGGGAACAAAATAGGTTAGATTACATTAAAATAAAAAGTGTTATAAAACTAAAAATAGGTAATTGTTTTGATAATCAATAAATGTGTGGATAAAAGAGAAAAATGGATAACCGGATGATAAAATTTCAATCACTTTTTTCAGACTTCTTATCTAAGTTTGTATTTGTAAATGGTTGTGGATAGTAAATTTAAGTCATAGATTCCCTGCACATTACAATGTCACATTTCAATGAAGCATCTCCATCAAAATCATGTATAAGGTTTTTTTTCAAATAAGGTCATGTTTTAAGATTAAATTAGAAAATATCAATGCAGAATAAAATCTAAAAAACAAAAATATAAATGTTAAAAAAGTGTAAAGGTCAAGTCCAAACTTTAGGGGCTATGAAAGGGTAATATTCCTATTTCATAAAGGTCATAGTAAAATTCTAGGAGCTATGGAATGGTAATGTGATTCTATATAAGGGTAACTCAAAGTCTCTGAAATCTATGCAAAGGTAATGAAATGATCAGATTCCAAAATTTATATTGTGAGGAATAAATATATATTTAAATAAGTTGATGCAATGTAGTTGTTATTTTTGGAACTAATATCACAATAAATAAATTGAATAATATGTTAGTCCCACTATTAATGACTAAACCAGATTTATAAGCTTGTTCATGAGGAAATGCCTACTTTCGTGTAATGGTTTTTTCATTATGTGTCTACTAATTCTGGATTCTATAATAGATGTTTCTAAGTTAAATTTTTAAACTAATAGTATTTTATTACAGGCATGGATAGAAAGTGGAAATATAATTTTTCAATTCAAATTTTACAATAAATATATTTCTCAATTATGAGTAGAGATATATACCTAAGTAGATGAAATATGCTTGGTTGATTTAACAAATTCAACGTTAGTGTTACTATATTGTGAAGATACACTACTATGGTGCTCCTATATAGTAAGGATAAAAAGAATATTGCAATGCATGTTTTTTAATTTTTTTATATATGCAATTTAATAAATTTAAAATAATGATACCTGGTTATGTTCAAAAGTGTTATCAAAATTGTTGATTTCATTTTCATTTTTGAGAGGAATATAACTTTATAAGTGTTTTGTTCAAAATAATGGTGACAAATTATAATTTTTTAATTTGTTATGTTAATAAATAATAAACCCTTTTCAATTTGAAAATATTTAACTCTGTAGGAAACCTATGGTCATCATTGTTCTAAATTAAAAAAATAGAAATGTAATTTAAGTAGAAATATATTGACATAATATATGCTATTACATATTTGTACATATATAAAATAATTTTTCAACTGAACAACTATTTTAATTATAAATTTTCTAGCTTTCTTATCAAAGAGAATAACTAAAATTAAGTCTTTGTGATCAGTCATTGTTAGTTGCACTCTAAATCTATTGTATTTTAAAATTACATTAGATAATGATTTATAAAAAATATTAAATTCCAAAAATAATCAATTAAATAAGAAATTAGTAAGAAATATAGAAAATAAACAACTAAAAACCTTGGAGTAGTGCAATTAGGAGAGGATTTTCAGTTATGACACCAAATATTTTCATCAAAAATGTCAAATTTATTCATGTAAGAGTTGCATGATTCATAATACCAACTCTAGGTGCATTGAATTTTCCATATTATGGCTATAGTTAAATACCGTATTGGATATTAAATAGTGTGAGCGGTTATTTTTTTCATATAATGGAAAATAATAGAACATTTATGTAATATTTCACATTAGAATTGAAAATTTCAGTACGTGTTTCTAACTTATTGACAGTTTTTTATATCATGAATTGTTTTTTTTTTCTAGTATAGCATAGGTGTATAAGAAATGTTCCATAGTGTTGTTCCTAGACTAAGAATCTATTATGGACTTAGGGATGTGCACTTGATAGTTGAAAAATAAGAAACATTATCAATTATAAATTGTGGAGAATACTTAGATGATATAACAAATATTTTAAAAAATTACATTTAATTTTAGTTGAAATGACACCTAGTTTTAAAGGTTTCAAGTATTGGAATATCAATGTTGGAAAGTAATTTTATTGCATTAAAGTAAGTTTTCAAAATAACAGAAGCAACATAATATTCCAAAACAGAACTTGAGAGTAATTTTTTGAATACATTTACAAAATGAAAAATATATATAGAGAAAAAATTTATTGAATATATAGAAATCTTACTGCTCAATTTCTTTTCCCTGATAATTTGAATTACCAAAATAGAAGATTACTCAACAATCTTTTCCAAATAATTTGACATTTCTATGGAAAAATCTCCCCACAAACTATAATTAACCTGTAACCCTCTGAAATGAAATAAAGAGTCAAAATTGTTAATTATAATTTATCATACATCTATAGTAAAGTGTTATAATGGATAAAATTTTATCCTATAAAACAATTTTTATCTTTTTTTTGGAATTTTCCATAGATTTTATTAGTTGTAAATAACACAGATGTCAAATAACATCTTAAACATAGAATAAAAAATTCATATTTAGATATTGAAGATTAAAACTATATCAAATATAATTTAATTTGTAAAATAATAGATTATATATACATATAAAAGTAATGAGTGTAAAGTTACTGGATTTTTCTCGCATATAAGTGTAAATATTTTTTCATTGATTAAATGTGTGTGTTGAAAATACATAGAAAGAAATTAAGTTAAATGGAAATAACATTTAATTATTAGATAATATTCTAGAACACTTTTCAAAATAATATTATAAAAAGACATAAAAGGAAACCTAAAGAGTTTAAAATTAAAATCACATGGATGGACATGGGTGGTTGATGTAAACATAATTCTGCACCCATGTCATGTTTCCAAGAAGCTACCCTGATTTGTAGAATGTTTTAAATTCTATAAAATTTATCACAACCCTTTATGAAATATTTATTTGAACTTTGAGATTATTTGAAATCAATTGATTGTGCATTAAGTATTTTTTTTCCCTATAAAATGTATTTTAAGATTTAGAATAGATTATGAAAACATATTATTGTTTCTCATTATGATATCATAATGTAATGTAGTAAATGTACATATTAACAGACCAATCAGAAAATAAAATATGATTTTTTCATGCTTATATTTCATACTTGCATATCCATAACCAAGAATTAGGTATAAAAAACAACTTCATTGGAGTAATTGGAAGATGAACTATACCACATATTGAAAATTCAAACTTTTATTTTTAGAGTTTCACCATCTTTAAGGGTAATCTCATTCAAAAGATTAAATGATCATGACATTTTTATAACTCTAAAAATTTCAATTTAGTGAACATATAAAAAATGTCATTAATAATAAAAATAAATACTATCTAACTACTTTAAATGGAAGGAAACATTCATAGAAACTTAATGTAACTCAGTGGATACTTAATACAAGTTATCAAAAATTTACTTGTAGACAATGTTATGTTTGAAATTAGATGGTGTGTTATATTTATCATATAACACTATTTTCAAACCTTTTTTTGACATGACTCTAGATATAGTAGCATATAGTTGACCATGATAGAATACATGCTTTTGAAGATATAACCCAACACAAGAAATTGATTGTCCTTGAATTTTATTAATAGTCATTGCATATGAAACAATCAAAGGATATTGTATTATTTGTAGTTTTAAAGGCCATCTAAAATATGAGTGTGTCATATTAATTCTTGGTATGAATGAAAAATTCCTAGAATGACATCCAATTAAAATTTATGCTCCAATGACATGATCACCCATGTTCATAACGATTAACTGGGTACCATTACATAAACCCACTGATTGATCTGCATTTCTAAGAAATATAATGGGGACCCAAATCTTTAATGTAATTTTATGGGGAGGCGGCCTGGATACATTGATACTATTTAAAATGCCATCTATGTATATGTTTTCTAGCTTATCAGTATAAAAGATTTTTCTATACATAGAATCATAATAGAGGTAATCTCTAGTTTTAGGAGTAGTCAAAGATAACATGTATTCATTTACTTCCTATACAATATCATGGGTTGGTGCTAATATTGCTTGTTCTTTCAATTAATTCACATTGCAATAATTTTCAATGAAATTAGGCCATGCGTATTCAACAATTTCATGCATCCGGCTATCAGAAGATGTAATAAGATATGTTGATGGAATTTAAATGACTTCTTCACAATCATTCGGTTCACCACTTTTACCATAACCAATATCTAAAATCCATCAAGAAAATTATTTTACTTCAACTAAATCATCATTATAGGCATCCAAATGCAGTCACATGTTTTTTTTAATTCAAAACTCGATAGTATTGTCACGAATATGATGAATTTGTACTTGAAAAATAAAATGTCATTTCTATTTCCACCAAGTATTACAGGTAATATTTTCCTAAAATCACCCCCCCCCCCAAGACAACAGTAATTCCTCTAAAAGGTAAATTTTATGCATTGTATTTTTTTAATTACATTATATCTCACAAATAATTATCAAGATCTTAAAAACAATATTTATGAATCATCAGTGCCTCATCCTAAATTATGAGTTTTGTTAATAGAATAAGTTCATTAAGATCACTCCCTTATTGAATATTGAAAACTTAATGTTCATTAACATATACTGGAATATGAAATTTAGAGCGGGTCATTATTCCACCTGGAAGGAGTATAGATGTTATTACATTGGAAGCATCTATAAGAACAATATTACCTTATGACTACAGTATACATGTTAAAGAACTCTAATTTAATTTATTCCTTGTACCTAAAAAAAATTGAATATGGAAGATAATGAATATAGAATGATAGTCATAACCTGTATTTTTTTAATGGTAAGTCTAGTTTGTAGAGTTGCATACTCATTCTGGAGTATTTCCTTGTTATAATTAAGTTATTATGTAACTACATTATTTCCTTTAATATCATTTAATAAATCTAGAATTTTAATAGGAGGATAACAATATAAATATCTTAACATTGTTTCACAAAATGTTATCTATTTAAATCAAAGCATACATTTTCCTTTAATAATCAGTGAGTATTAAATCTAATTAATATAAAATTATATTAGAAAATATTTCTATAATAGTGTTTGACAATTATTATCATAGTCAATTCTATTCATATAATAGGAGGTAAGTTATAAAAATATTGATAATTTTTTTAAATATTGAAATAGAACATAACTAAAAAATCATTTGAACATACTCTGTATAAAAATGGATGAAACAGGTATAAATTTAACAATTATATTTTGTGTATATTGTCACACTTCATGTCCAAATTTTAGAAATAACTGTTTAAAGTAAAACGTATGAAAAAACAATTGCGTTATTTAGTTAATAAACATGTAAGATATCCAATCTCTATAAAAAGACTATATTGGCCATTATATAAGAAAATATTTGTATAAAAGAACAAATTTAATGCCATAAAAAATGTAAAATGTAAAAATGATGGACATTTTATACATTTTTTTTTAATGGGAATTATATGTAATGTGGATAATTCCATTTAAAAAGAAAGCAATATGAAAATTTAATAAAGCACGAATGTATTTATGACTCATTGAAATAATAATTATTCTTAATGAAAATTAGAAGAGTTTTGAAAACAATAATAAAATATTTTTTTGTGTTATGGGAAATCATTGATATTAATAACATATATTTAACATGTTGTATGTATCACAAGAATTATATTAGGGAATTTTTCTAAATAAATAAAAAATAAAAATTATAGGAAACACTTTAAAGAATATTTGTACTTATTAAATCAGATTATTTGGAACCTATAATGAAAAGGAAGAAATTTTAGTTTATTAATTTATGGAAATTTATAATTTACATTAAAGAAAATGTAAACATTAAAAATCATTTGTTGATATATAATGTAATAAGTATAAAATATAATATATTAAAACATTTATATCAATTGGTTATTAGTATTTATAAAACACTAAATACAGTGAAATTGCATACTTTGTATTTGCAACCTCTGGAATTGGGCGTAGAGAATATCTTTACTCATAATACTCTAGGATTCATGTTAAAAAATATGAGGTTAAGAAATATTATTTGAGAATAAAATGTTGGAAAATAATCTAAGTAAGGAGTGTCATGTACCCCAAAGTGATACCTCTTTAATAGATTTAATGAACTCCCTGTCATCGGTTAATAATCTCACATTGTAGTAGACCTACCTGAATGTATGATGAATAATATTGTTAATTCTCAATATATCTTGATAAGTATTTTCAACTTTGATCTTTGTAATCAGTATTCCTAAGTAATATAGCTTTGTAGTTGTGGGGAACACATAATACAGTCTACCAATACTAAATCTGTGCTTCTGGAGGAACCATTTTCTTTCACAGGTGTTAAAGACAAATATTGTTGGGAATTATGAATAAGTTAGAGTTATTCCTTCTGTATATATTGATTTTTTTCAAACCAGGAAGGAAAAATTATTTAAAAATGATTCTTTTAGTCAATATATCTTTAATATTATCACCATTAGTGTAAGTAACAATGTGTTGTCCAAGTAAATGGAAATTTAGTCTCTCTATTAGAGGATATATATAATGTATATCGTAAGAAAAAATTATCCATGAAGCTTTATAAGGAAATATGCATTGAAAATCATAATACATTTTAATTTAATCTATATTTTTGTTAGACAACTGACTATTATTAGGATCATAAAGTACCATTATCACACAATCATGACCCTTACTATTATATTTAAAAATGTATTTTATATAGGAAGACCAGTTTTGAATCTAAATATTTAGATGGGATTGATACTTTAATATAAAAATGGGATTGCAGGGGACAACAAACCAGTTATCCAAATGAACACCATTCTTGAGAACTGTACTTCCATTAATCCTTTTTCAATAAATTTTGTAATCATCATCACCAACCATTGTATGACCAATAAATTTCTTTGGGTAAAACTTAGAAATTTTTTCATTTTTCATACAAGGGGGTCGATAATTAGCATCACCACACGACCCATGGATCATAATTTTTTTAATAGCTTCATATAGTCTTGGGAAGGTACCATTATTTATAATTTCAATAGATACAATTATTTTTATATATGTTGGAGTAGTTACTTTATTCTAATGACAAAGAAACAAGAGAATGTGCATATAATGAAATCCTTATTTTTGGAATTCCATTATACAAACAACTATATATAAAATAATAATATTAGTTAAATAGCATAGATTATGTTACATAAATAGTAGATTTTCAAGATTTTAAGAATAGTAACTTCAAAGTACAGTACCTACTTGAGACTTTCCAAAGAAACATTCTTCTCATAAATCTTTCATTATATGGAAAACTTCATATTGAATACTCTTGATAGCATTTGAGGACAATCCTTGGGTTTAAGATTTTTATTTGTAAAAAATCTAGAAATTTCAGGCCACATTGGATTACATGTAAATGTTAAAAAAATCTGGATATCCTTCCCAATTATATATCGACGTCATATCTTGGTAATTTTTTATCATATACCTAGGACCACGAGTATATATTGAAGGTAAAACAATACGCTTTCCACATGAAGAGTCACCACGATCACCTCTAAGGTGTGAATCTTGTGATCTATTGTAAAGTTCAACTCTCAATTTCTTTTTATTATAGAAAATAAATGAAAATATTTAAGACTAAATAATTGTATAAGAATCTATAATAAATTATTTCAATAGCCGTCTAGAATGGAACAGAGTCGATGCATCAATGGAATGAAATTTCAAGTGATGAGAAAAGTATTCTCTCATAGCCACTTTCTATAGTTTAGTAATTATATTGAAGGATTTATCGTGATGATATGTATTTTCACCATATCCATCTTGACTGCCTATAAAAATAAGTGGATATTTCAATGGAATTTACGATGGGTGAAGCTCATCTATGTGTTGTTGGATAACACTCTTGATTTTTATGATTATATCCCTTTATTGATTAAGATCTTCAATTTCATTGACTATAAGTATTGAAATTTTAGAAGTAATTGGTAAGTTATATGCCAATGTATATGTCCCTCGTCATTTTGGAATATGTAGCTTTAAATTTTTAATTTTATTTAATTGAATAACATACCTTGAATTTATGAAATGATGAGATAAATAGTTTTTATCATCAAGAATTTATTGTAGTTTCTCTACAATATTATAATAAATAGATGAGTTAACATTCCTTCCATCAAATATTCATGCAATAATATTGATAATTTAAACTAAAAAATGTTTTATCAATGAATTGTATAATGAATTTTACATTTACCTAAATTCTTGTATTCTATTATGAACCTCATTTACAGCATCGTATACATAAAGTTATTTAAACTTTAGTGGTTTTCCATCAGGAGGAACTAAACTGCCTATGTGATGGTATTTTGACCATTTAATCTAAATATGTTTGGAGACTAACCATTATCGATTGATATATCATATTTTCCCACCAATTGATGTGAATGAAAAAAATTCATTATAAATGTGGATGTGCTCTTATAATTTTTTTGACTGGGTAGAAGTATAATTGAAAACCAATGTTTTTAATTACTCTGTACAAGAAGGCAGTAATTCCAACACAATCTTTCTCAGTAAGCAATATAAATATAAATGTGGGTTTTTTTGGTACCACATTTTTTATTTCTCTCATCAAACCAAAATTGTAAAGCACAGTATTGGAAAATGTGAAAAGGATTGCCAATATCTGTGTATACTGAAATGAAAATGAAATATATTATAATAAATTGATAGAAAAGTAGTAATAATATTGGAAACATGGGTATTATTTATTATTATTATTGTGACATGGGTAATTATTAAAATAAATTATTCATTCTATTGTTTCAAGTAATAGTGAATTTCCTACAACATTAAATGTTACTAGATTTTAAATTCATGTATAATTGGTAATATTCTAAAGATTTTTAACAATCAAAACATCTAAAAAACTTTTATTTGGGCATACCTATATAATGTGTCATAACCCGTATTGTACCATTTGTTATTACATGTGTTCCTAAGAATATATGGTCCATTAAAGATTGAGCATGTGAAAATTGGATAGAATATACACACACAATAAATGTTTATCCTAGATATATAATATATTAGATTATACATTACATATATGTATAAGTAAATTATGATATTTAAATTACATTTTGTAATATTTCTGATGCAGAGAATGAATTAAAATTTCCAGTTACATTATCAGTGCAATGATTACTAACAAAATAGAAATGGATAAAAAATATAATTGAACACAAAGTACATAAATAGTGTACTGGAATGAGTTCTACTTACTACATCATTGAAGTAAGTGTTGATTCATTGACAATATCTTCATCATTCCTCGAAACCAATGTGACTAAGAATGTGACAGTCAATGAGTGCATTAAAGTAAGTCTTATATATTTACCGAAGTGTTCATAATTTCATAAAATCTTACTTATAATTTAAAGGACCATGTTGTGACATGGTATTTGTCCTTTTTTTTCTTGTTTGATTCGACAGCTAAGGTGGAAAAATTATCATGCTCTTTACTTGTTACCAATTAAATGGAAGTGTAGTTTTATCACTTTATGTTAATTGGGATGGATTTAAAAATTCAAAATTTTATAAAGTTAAACCTAAAATAAAAAAATCATTACATGATATAGTTGATAAAGGCAGGTATGTTCCTCTTTGAATGTTGTAATAAGGTGACATTGTTTCATGTATAAGAGTAGGTGACTTTCCATTATATGTAATCAAAGAATTTATATTATAGGTCGAACCTATAATTTTTGAAATAAAATAAATCCATATTATGAATGAATCATAATTTACTAAAAAATTCAAGTAAATATAAACACTTATTTGATAACAACTTTTCTGTTTTTTCCTTAGTAATCTTCTATACAACCTTACTTCTCTAGAACTTGATGAGTATTGCATATTTTTAATGACATTTTTGTAATAAATTCTCATGTAGTTCAAAAAAATCATGGTATGTATATTTATGTGAATAAAAAAATTAATATAATTTTTAATAGAAAACACAAATTACAATATTCTTGTACTACAAAACCTTTATATGAAAAATTAATCTAGAGTGCATACAATTTTCCAGAGTTAAAGTAATTACAATGAAATCAATAAGTAAAAAAAATAAACATTTTATGGTTAACCAATTGAAGTCTAAATGGATGAACATAAATAAGAAAATAGTTTTTCATATAGGCATTGGTCAATAATTTTAGTTAGTTTTTCCTAAATAGCAATATATTTTGGTGGGCTAGAATGACAAGTCATTGACCCTAAAAAAACAACATGCAAATAAACCATTGACTGAACGATTGTAGTTTAAATTATAATAGGTGAATGGGAAAAAGAACAATACTATTTTAATATAAGTAAGATATGAATAATATCTGAACATGGGTGAAATTTAATAGAATAAAAATAAGAATAATTTTAGAACATAGGAGAAATTAGTACTGAAGAAATAAAGGAGAATGAACCATAAGAAAATTGATGTAGGCATCCTGGAATTGTGTAAATGAAAACTAAAAGATCAAGGTTTTAGAGTGCACCGACCAAGGCACCAATATGTTCTCTGTTTTTTCATTTTTGGATAAGGAAAACTGATGAAAGTAACCTAGGGGAATCGGTTGAGGCTTTTCGGGGTTTTTTGAAGGAAGATGAATATATAGGCATCATGGGGAATAGACCTATCAAAAAAAACACAAACCCATGGATCGATCCGCTAGCCCATGAATTTGTGTGGGTTAGGACTTTGAATATTCAAGTCTATATAAATATAGACCTCAAATTCCTCGATTTGTGAAACTCACATCCTGTATGGATAAAATTGATGGGTATCTGCGGGTTCCATTAATCCTGTAAATCTTTGATTTTTCAATAAAATAAAAAATAAATAAATTTATATTATTTATTATTTTCAACCACCACCCAAATTATAAAATAAAAAAATGATTTAATCCATTTTTTCAGTCACTCCCACCACACCCCTTCTTCTCCCCAAACAACCCTCAAGTCCCTCCCTCTCCCATAATAACTCTCTCATATCCCTCCCTCTCCCCAAAAAATACCCCCAAATCCCTCCACATACCTCCCCCAAATACCCTCAAATTATTCCATATCCCTATAAACTTCTCCCCCAAATCCCCACAAATCCCTCTTTTCACTCTCTGTCTCTTCAGACGTTAATCGTTGTGGCTTATTCCTCTAGCTAACGATCAATATGACTTCTTCCTCTAGCCAACCCCACAAATCCCTCCCATCACTCTATGGTTCTTCGACCGACTGTCGCTAAGGATTCTTCCTCCAACTAAAAATCATTGTGGATTCATCCTATGACCAAATATCATTGTAGCTTCCTCTTTCCAAAGTTCATTACGACTACTTTTGGTCAAGATCATCATATTTTTTAATAATCAGTTGCAGATATGGTACATTTTCTCTCCCCATAATAACAATAATGGAGATGTCTTGGGTCATGATCTTTTAAATAATTTCTATATCTTTTCTTGTTATTCAATATCAAATTTCCTCTCTCTATTTATTTTTCTCTAGGTTGGGCATAGTAATTATCCTTGGGTTGTAACGACCCCGACCCCAGAAGCCCGGATTCTCTGCCTAAAACATGGTGTGTAATTTCTTTCATAGAAATGTGCATACAAAAATTACACATTGTGTTCTATTACAGAGGTCCGTTTTGGTTTAGGTTCTATAAAACTATATGTTTTTGATACACTTCTTCCAAAAACTTGACCAAGTTAAGCTTCGTATTTATGTTCTCACATAAGAGTGCTCAAGCTTAGAATAATATACTAAATCCTATAAAATAAATAAAAAATGTAGGGTGGGCATAAGAATGCCCGGTAAGGGGTTTTAAAACATTTTGAATAAATTCCTTTTTTAAAACAACAACCTTTGAAATATTTACAAAAAAATTTCTTAAGGCACGTCATCATTAGTTTTCAAAGGTTACTTGATAATATTTTCAGAAAAATCTTTTACATAAGAATCATATGTGTTTATTTAAAAAATGTAGGTAAAACATAAATCAAAGTGTGAAAACATGTACAAGAATGCATGAATGATGAATAATTCATAAATTGATCAAAACAACTCAAAAGTGATATGCCAAATTGTAAATATAATTACATAAGTAATCATGTCATGATTCATTAGCAATTAATATGAAATTCATTTAACCTTAACTTTAGATACCCCTTCCTTGTATAACTTGTCATTTGCATACTTAATTATGTATTATGAATTCATCACCATTATCATAGAATATTCTTAGCCAAGGGATATTCTATTATTTGAATAATCCCTTGGTTGTTCATATACTAATACATAATGAGGGAATGTATAATGTCAGACTTTTCCAAGGTCGTGTGCCAAGACCATACATAAAACATGACTTAGTACGAGTCAAGGCTAACTGCCAATCTCATTTCCTATAGTAGTACGGGACAAGGCTAACCGCAAATCCCATTTTCCATAGTAGTACAATCCAAGGCTAACCACCAAGACCGTTGCACATAGCATCTCATGATACTCAACTTTACCCAATGCATTGGAGCGCTATCTGGGCTCACCCATCTTATCATTTAAGTCCAATACATTCCTCATATGTCTAGTATGGTCTTATATTCATAGTGTCACATACTACATTGAATACTTACATTCTTATTCCATAATCATTTTGCATACATATTCATAACTAAAAAGAATTATGCCATAAATGTAAAAAGGGATAGATTTGTTAGTTTCAGATTTAAGAGTGACGTGCAAGGACTAAAACGAAATACTATTGCACATGTAGTAAGAACTAGTACACATAATATAATGGGTTTTCATATAAAATAACAAATCTTTCATTAAACCCTTATGAATTTGAACCTTTTCAAGCCATGGTTTACATGTTTTTACTTTGAGATACTCGTTTAATCCATGCAATGTTAATTGTCATATCATAATAGATTAAAACATAAACTTAAATAATCAAAGTAATTTCTCATGAAAAATTGGAATATGTATGGATGTAAAATCATTATTTCATGTGGGGTATTCATGCATTAAATAAGAAGTAATTAATCACATATACTTATGCATGTATGTGTATATTTTTGTGCTTAATCATGAAAAAAATTATACAACTCTCTAACATAGCTAGCATTGTTTAAAACTTGATAAATCAAAATATATGTATATATGTGGGTTTTTGAAAAAAAAATATAAAACCCTATATACACAAGGTGTATACTTGGGATTTTCACACCCCAAAATAAGGTTTAATAAATTCTAGTAATTATTGTACCCTTCAAAACATAATCTGATCAATAAGAATGGGTTTTATGAAAAACCGATTCAGATTTGTTACAAAAAATAAAACTTATATATATATATATATACTTTTATACATAACCATATATACATAAATTGTAAATAAGGGTATTTCATATTAAAAACATGATGAACTAAACCCCTACACGTATTTCATGTTTTAAGAAACATCACTTAAAAACAAATGATCACCATTCAAAGATCATAAACCTGAAATGGTATGTTATATAAAGAAAACATATATATAAGTATACATATATACACATAGTTTTAAACATAAAGAAATTTTAACCCTTATGGGTGTTTTATACCTTTAAAACATCAGTGCAACACTGATGATAATTTTTGTTTGAAATTCCAAAATGGGTTAGGATGAAATTATATATATATATACACATATAACCGTGAAATAGATAAAAAGGGTTTTAAAATTGAAAGTAAAACAAACACGATCCCTTACCTGGCTTTAAGAGAGAGGGAGGTTCGGTGGTGGTCGTTCACACATTGAGGAAGGAAAACCGGGTAGAATACAAGTGCAAAAATAGGGTTTATATAGGCGGTGTACATGTATATTTTATATAAAAAGTTTCATACAAAAATTATAAACAAATAATCAAAATATAACTTAAAAAAACTAAATCCAACATCTTAGATATAATAAATCCAAATAAAAACGGAGATTATGTTATATATATATATAAACGCACAAA
The DNA here is from genome assembly GCA_963277665.1 of Viscum album. Taxonomy (NCBI): domain Eukaryota; kingdom Viridiplantae; phylum Streptophyta; class Magnoliopsida; order Santalales; family Viscaceae; genus Viscum; species Viscum album. Next base: position 951,419,638 of record OY728142.1, read on the forward strand.
GCTTGCGGAAACTTGAAAGTGGAGCAAAGAAAATAATAAAAAAGAAGATCAACTGAGACTTACGGTAGAAATAGATGGATGATCTAAAGAGAAAGGTATAGGATCTCAAGGGAGAATAAAAGAAGAAGAATATGGGAAAAACGATGGGCAGACACTAGTTTGGCGCGAGGAAGAAGAAGAAACGTGGAGAAGAAAAGCAAAAAAGAAATGGATGGTCTAGATCATCCGAAGTTGATCGAATGGTTGTGGAAAGTTTTGGAATTTTAAAAACGGTTGGAAGGAAGAGATTAAATCCTTGGATTGATCGGATGGTTGAGGCAAGAAGCGGTATTTAAAATGGCTTGAACGGTGGATATCGGTCGAGTCCATGATCAGACAGTCCAGAGAAAACATGGTATTGACATCACGGCGGTGGAGTTCGAAGGGCAGACTGATCGAACGGTCTAGATCCCGCTATTGGATCGGGTTATACCAAATAAGCACAAGACGGGGGTGAATTGTTCCTTTTACAATTTCTTCAAGAATTGTGATGATTGCTAAATCTATCCTTTAACTTTATTAGAATGTTTATGTAGTAGAAATAAATAGTTATCAGGACACAAATATTTATAGTGATTCAGGGAACAGAAGGCCCCTAGTCCACTCCACCAATGCTCTACTCCACGAGCTTGGTGATTTTCACTATCTGGTCCTCTTATCAATAGACCGTCCACAACTGAGTGCAGGCAGTTGACACCTTTACAAGTTAAGACTAAAAAAGAGCTTTCTTCTTCATACACAGAACTGAATACACAACTTAGTATGAGAAGCCGGTTACTCAAAATGAAGAGAGTATTTGTTTAAAAATACTTTCTAGATGTTCTTCACAGTTGCAGTAGTACACAACTGACAGTAGATGGATCGTCGTCATCAAAAAAGATGTTCTTCATGTAAGAGCAGTTCTGAGTCGATCTGGTTGTAATAGATATAGAAATAAATTCAGTAACTCCAACAATAATGGATTCATGATAGATCTTCAATATAGAAATGGTTAATCTTCAATGTGTTTCTTCTTCTTTAGAAAATAGATTTTTTATCATACTTTGTAATAGTAAATCTATATATCTCGAATATCTATGTAAACTGAAGTCGAGAAACTTGAGAGTTTGTTCTTATGATCTTGTTCATGATAAATTGTCTCACTCATTTTGTAACTCAAAATAACACATATATATAAAGAATAAAGACGAACATTTTCCTTCCAAATTTAGATCCACAAAAGTCGCCTTAAGAATCGTGATATTCAAATGTTCGAATAATAGAGCAGTCGTAACTTCCCTTAATAATCGGCACAAAAACATCCTCTTAAATTGATCCTTTAAATCATAAATAAATGAGTTTGAATCAGTCAAAGATGTGCTTTAATATCGGGCTTTGAATCTGGATCAAAATCAACCTGATAATTCGTATAAAGACTGTTGCTTGATAAAGTCGAAATTTAAATTCCCAATGCCAAACGTAGGGTTGAATTGTATAGAATTATTTTCTCAGAACATAAGGTTGACAACATAAGTTTAATCTCAAATGTAAGGTTGATAACGTAAGGTTGATCTCAAATATAAGGTTGATCATCTATACTTTTCTCTTCAACTTCCAAACATATGGTATATTATCCATACTTTCCTCTTAATCAAAATGTAAGATACATGATCTATAATTTTTTATAGAACGTAAGGTTCATTATAAAAGTAAGGTTGATGAACCATACTTTTTCAAAAAAAACATAACATTCCATACTTACGTAGGGTTCTTCTTCCATACTTTTTTGATATTACAAAAGTAAGGTTCCTTCAAAATGTAGGGTTCCTCTTCCATACTTTGTCGATAACATATGGTTGCTTAAGAATACTTTTTTGAACTCCCATAAAGTAAACGATGGATTCTATCCTTACACTTATACTCTTCAACGTAGGGTATGAACAGTGTTTCCAAAACATGATCAAATGATTTATGAATACTTTTCCAATTATTCCATGCGGTTTCAATGTTTTAATGTTACTCAAAAATAAGAATATAAAGAAATATTAATTTCTTGAAATATACTCGAGGTAAAATCATTAGAATAACAGACAAGGGTATTTGTGATCATCAAAATCATCATAAAAAGATAGAGTATTATTCTCAACAATATTCCCCTGATAATAATAAAACATAGTATTGTTCAAAGCAACACTTGCTCAACTATCTCCCCCTTTTTGATGATCACAAAACCCATGAAATTAACCTACAAAATTAATTGTATATAATTTAAAAAATTTCAAGGATATAAACAATATTTAATTTTAACAAAATTATTTCAATAAGAAATAAAATTTTTTGTTATCCAAATTTTTATATATAAAAAAAATATTCAATTTTTAAAATTTCTCCTCCTTTATGAAAAAAAAATTATGTTTATCCAAATTTCTTCCCTTTAAAAAAATCCTTTTCTCCCAATGAGTAAAAGATTTATATAAAAAACTTAAAATAAAATGTTGTGTTTATCCATATTTCTCCCCCTTTTGTGACATCAAAAATAGTGATAGAATAAGAAATATAACACAATTTAATGTAGTACTGAACTTAAGTAAATGCTATGATAAACTGTTTATCAATATTTGAATCTATATTACTGACATTTTAATATAGACAGTACGGTAAACAAATCAAAACATATGAAAATGAGATGGAAATATATTTTATTGAGAAAATATATATACAAGTGCAGAAATTAAAATAGGAATCAAGGTTAGGTTAAAAAGGTTTGTGAAACAGGTTTCAGCACCTCTGAATTACTTCATTGAGCTCCGTCATCTGCAGTCTCAACCTTTTCATTAGTCCATCTCCTAACTGGATGATGAGATCCCTTCCTTCCTAAGTCAGATGGATGTATTCAATTATATTGACTTTGAAAAACTCATGTAATATTTCTTCCTTCTCTATAAACTGATTTAGCTTTTCAGTGAACTTGTTTTGTAACTATCTTACTCCCGGTTCACCTGATGTAAGCTGGTCAACAAGATTCTTTTGATTGTCTAACAAAACAGATAATGGAGCACTGTTACATTGAAGATCCTGTAATATGTCATTCATATTGCTCATTACAGTTGTAATGGCCTGAAATCTCTTTATCAGATCAGGAGAAGTACCTAATTCACTTTCTTGATTGCTCTTGATAGTTTCGAATTGTTGCTCCATGAAAATTTTAAAATCTTCCAAATCTGACTTCAGTACAAGTTCATATTTTAATTTTCCAACTTCGGATAACATCCCCTTCTTAAAATATTCCACTTCTCTTTTTGAAACTAAACTTTATTTCAAGTTCTGAAACTTTTGTCTCTATTTCTATAATGCTTTTTTCAAAGAAGTATTTTCAGCTTGCACTCTATTAAATTTTATAATTAACTCCTCCACATGATCATTCTTAGAATCAGAGGAACCCTTTTCTTGATTCTCAACTGGATTTATCAAAATTAAAGGCAATGATTGGGAATCGGATGTCTGATCTGCATCCTTTTTCTCTAGTTGATCAACCAATTTTTCCTCAGAGTTATTAACTGACTCATCCATAGAAAAAATTTCATTTAAAACTTCAGTATGAATTCCATATGAACTTACTCCTCGGTTCATGTTTTCATCAGGTTGTTTCTCCTCGTGAGCATCTTCATTTATTTCCTCTAAAACATGTTCTTCTTAAAATGTTTCTTCTTGAATAACTTCAGTTGGTTGTGCAGACTATTCTTGAACTGATTCAGTTTGAGCTACTTCAACTTCTCCAAGATTTACCTCTATCTGAGGTACACCTTCCCATTCAAGTTGAGGTACCACCTCAATCTGAGAAACAACTTCTCTTACAAATCTATAGCTAAAAAGAGTCTCGGTTGGAATAGTATTTGTTTGAACATGCTCCTCACCAGCTTGAACCACTCTATGCATTTTCCTCTAAAGTCCCTCTTGACTTCCCTCATCAGCAGGTACATCAACTTCTTTAAATCTCAGTCTTGATGTTTTTGAAACTTCATTTACTCTTGATTCATCCATTCCTTCTTTATAATTTCCAGGTTATTCCCCCTAAGCTGATTTCTGGTCTTCCTCAGCTCCAATAGGAATAAGCTTGACTTTCACAGTGCTCTAGAAAAATCCAATCTTCCTTAGAGTTCCATCATTTAAAACATTATTGTGGTGTCATCTTACTCTAGCATCCACCAATCTGATCATATTAGACTTAAAAAATAATTTTGAAATGAACCTTCCATAAGGATAGAAGTTCATTCTAGCCTCTAGTTAATAGCAGTAGTTCAAATACCATAACATGTAATGAGGAAAATTTAACTTGATGTCACTCAGAAACAGAAACATCAAATACATATCAGGATATAAAATCTTCTCCATTTCAGACATCCTTGGGGAAATCCCTATTTGAACAAATTTTACAAGAATTTTTCAATCGGGCTCCAGATCCTTGACTAATATCTTTATGATATTTGTAGAACCAAATAAAAATGACATAATTTCCTATGACTTATGTTCATTATCTCCAATAGATTTCAAATCAAAGTGATAAACTCCCTCATAAGGGAAGTTTAAGATTCTAGTTATTTCCACATGTGAAATAGAAAAATATTGATCTTCAATTTTCGCAAATATGATGTCTTTTGTATCTCCAAGACTGAACTGAACAGATTTAAAGAAATTTCGCAACTCCACCCCATATAAAAATTCCGTTTTTTCATCAATGAATGTTTTTTCAAGATTCTGAAAATCCAAAGCTTGCTTCAGTGTTAGATTGGTCTGGTACAGCCAATCCAAATCAATTACTTTTCCCTACAAGATCTTCCTTCCTACCAAACGTTGACTCTTGGCATTACTAGCTTCTCCTTCCCCAATTCTCTTTGTCTTGGCCATCTATTTTATAGATTTCTAAAGGTTTGAAGAGCTAGGGTTTCGAATGTTCAGGTTTGGGTAGACAAGAGCGGTAAGGATTTTTCAGTTTTGAAGGGTTTTGAGAGATGAATGGGTTTAGAATTTGAAACGGATCTGAAATCCTTGATTCCCATATCATTTACGTACATAATAATCATTACATTATTTTAAATAAAATAAAATGTACGTGGAAAAAATTTAAATCAATACATAAGAAATTTTTATATTATTCTAAAACAAATAATTAAATTATTTAAAACAGTGAATATTAGAATAAAATAAAATAAGAATTAATATAATCATGTAAAAAAATTCATTTAAAATTAAATAAACCTAGATCCCTCTTAATAAAATCAAACCTTGTAGTGGGAAGTGGTTTAGTAAAAATATTAGCTAATTGAATTTTAGTACTTACAAATTCTAAGAATATATCCTTTTTAAGAACATGGTCTCTTAGGAAGTGATTTCTGATATCAATATGCTTAGTCTTAGAATGATTAATAGGCTTTTTTTGAAATATTTATAGTGTTTGTATTATCACATAAAATAGGTGTATTATTAAAATTTAGTCCAAAGTCCATAAAAGTGTTTTTCCTCCACAACACTTGTGCACAACAACTGCCTGCATAGACATATTATGCCTCAGCTGTTGATAAAACAACTGAGTTTTGTTTCTTACTAGACCATGAAACTAAAGATTTTCCTAAAAAGTGAGAGGTTCCTGGGGTGCTTTTTCTATCTAATCTACAGCTTCCAAAGTTATCATCTGAATATGAAATTAAATTAAAATTAGAAGTTTTTGGATAGAGAAGAGATTGAAAAACAGTTCCTTTTAAATATCTAAAAATTCTTTTAACAGCACTTAGATGAGATTCTTTGGGATTTGATTGAAATCTAATACAAATACATACTGAATACATTATATTTGGCCTAATACTAGTAAGATATAATAAAATTCCAATCATACCTCTATATAACTTGTTGTCAACTGATTTTCCAGTTTCATTCAAATAAAGTTTTATATTAGTACACATAAGAGTTGTATATGTCTTGCTATTTTCAAGTCCAAATTTCTTCAGTAAATCAGTAATGTATTTACTTTGATTCAAAACATTTCCAAAATATTTTTGATAAATTTTAAGTCCTATAAAGAAATTCAATTCTCCCATCATACTCATTTCAAATTCTTTTTGCATTAAATTTGAAAACTCGTGACAAAGTTTTTTGTTTTTTGATCCAAAAATTACATCATTAACATAAATTTGAACCAATAAAATATTAGAGTTTATAGTTTTATTAAACAATGTTGGATCTTCCATTCCAACTGTAAAATTATTTTTTAGAAGAAAAGAACATAATCTTTCATACCAAGCTCTAGGTGCTTGTTTAAGGCCATAAAGAGCTTTAGTAAGATTAAAAATAGAATTTGGTTTTTGAGAATTTTCAAAACCAGGAGGTTGCTCAAATAAACTTCCTCCATTAAATAACCATTTAAAAATACAGATTTAACATCCATCTGAAATAATTTAAAGTTCATATGAGATGCATATGCTAAAAGGATCCTAATGGCTTCTAATCTAGCTAAAGGTGAAAAGATCTCATTATAATCTATACCTTATTCTTGATTATATCATTTAGCTACTAGTCTTGCTTTATTTATAGTTATTATTCCTTGATCATCTTGGTTTATTTCTAAAGACCCACTTAGTTCCTATAACTGGATAGTTCTGTGGTCTTTCAATTAAATTCAAACTTCATTTCTCTTGAACTGATTCAGTTCTTCTTACATTGCTATCATCCAACTTTCATCAACTAAGGTTTCATCTATTGAATTAGGTTCTAATTGGGATAAAAAGATATAAAACTCAACAAGATTTCTTATGTTCCTTGTAGTTTTTATTCCTATGTCTAGGTCTCCTATTACAGTTTCTAAAGGGTGATTCTTTAGGATTCTAGACTGTCTAGGTAAAACACTGTTAGGTTCATCAGTATCATGTTCTTCTGAATTAGACTGAATTTTATTTATATCTTTTTCAAAATCATCTTTCATTTTCTCAAGTCTCATGTTATCATTAGAGTCATATTCATCAATTCGGACTTTCCTTTTCTAAAAGGGATCAGATTCATCAAATTTCACATGAACTGATTCTTCAACAATCCTTGACTTTTTATTAAAAATTCTATAAGCTTTGGAAGTTGCAGAATATCCTAAGAAAATGACTTCATCAGATTTTGGATCAAATTTACCAAGGTTTTCCTTGGTGTTCAAGATATAAACCTTGTATCCAAAAACTTTAAAGTACTTTATTTTTGGTTTTCTGTTATTATAGAGTTTATAGGGTGTCTTTTTGAAAATAGGTCTAATTAAAACTCTATTCATTATATAATAGGTTGTGCTTACAGCTTCTTCCCAGAAATAGGTAGGAAGACTGTAGTCATTTAGCATAGTCCTAGCCATTTTATGAATAGTTCTATTTCTTCTTTCAACAATTCCATTTTGTTGAGGTGTTCTTGGTGCATAGAAGGTGTGTTTAATACCCATAGTTGAGAAAAAGGAATTAAATTCTAGATTCTAAAATTCTCCACCATGATCACTTCTTAATGAAATTATTTTAAAACCTTTTTCATTTTTAATAGCTTTGCAAAAACTTTCAAATATTGTAAAAGATTCATTTTTATATTTTATAAAGAAAATTCAAGTAAATCTAGAATATTCATCAACTAATACATATACATATAATTTACCAACCAAACTAGCTATTCTTGAAGTTCCAAACAAATCCATATGGAAAATTTCTAGAGGTTTAGATGTAGAAATTTTGTTAACAGATTTGAAGGATAATTTGTGCTGCTTGCCAAGTTGGCATGCATCACATAATCTATCACTTTCAAATTTGAGACTAGGCAAATCAGAAACTAGTTTTTTCTTAGATAACTTATGTAAAGCATATATATTGAAATTTCCAAGTATTCTATTCCAAATCCAAGATTCATCTATCTTATTAGTAAAAAAATTTACTTTTTGTTTACATAAGGAATTTAAGTCCAAGGTATAAACATTATTAGTTATGAGTGCTCTAAATTTAATCAATTTATCTTTAAAAACATAACAGAAGTTGTTAGAAAAATCAAAAAAATAACCATCATCACAGAGTTGAGAGATACTTATCAAGTTGTATTTCGATCCTTGTACATAGAGTACTTTATTAATTGAGACAGATTCTGGATCTCCAACAGTTCCAATGCCAATAATTTTGCCTTTGGAATTATCACCAAATGTGACTAATCCACCATCCTTTTGAGTTAGTGTTCTAAAGTTTGATTAGTTTCCACTCATATGTCTGGAGTAGCCACTATTTATATACCATATTTCAGTTCAACTTCTGTGACCTACTTCTTGCAAAGTTATTCAAACAAAAGTTTGTTTTGGTACCCATACCTTATTAAGTCCAGCAGTGTTAGCTAAAAAAGATCTGGGTATCTAAATTTTCTTTGTTTTTCTATAATCAATAGAATAATTTAAACTGTTCACAATAAAGGCTTTCTTAATTACACTTATTTGAGGTTTCATTAAATATCAGTTTTTAGATATGTGACCTTTTGTTCTTCAGTAGTTTCAAATTATACCTTTTGTACTTGGAATAAAATAGTTCTTATACAGTTTGGGTTTCTCACCTTTACTGCCTATTCCATATCTTTCCTTTTTAATCACATTCTTTCCAAGAATTTCATTTAGTGAATTTTCTCCTTTTTTAAAAACAAGAGCTGCATTTTTGTATATCTCTACTTCTATTTGTAGTGTTTTTATTTTAGTTTCATTATCTATATAGTTTTTTTTATGAGTTATATTTTTCAATTGACTCTTGATGTTGTTTTAGAAGAGTGTATCTTTCTCCTAAAATAGAAGTGTGTATATTTTTCAGTGATTTATGTTTCATAAATAAGGAATCATATTTATCTTCTAGAATATTGCAGTAGGCTACAAGTTTATCATTTGAACAACTAGAACTAGAATATGAATCAGATGAGTAATAGGATTGTACCTCATCAGTTTCTACCATAAAGCACATATTTGATTTTAGATTCGATTCTTACTTTTCTGAGTCAAACTTTGATGAGCTATTGGAGACTTCATAAACACTCCAAGTAGCTTTCATGGATCTTTTTTCTTTTTTTTAATAATCACTATTTTTGAAATTTTTCTTTTTCTTTTCTCCTTTTAATTGAGGACAGTCATGTCTTATGTGACCCATCTTTTTTCATTCATAGCATCTGACTTCCTTTGGTTCTTTTTCATCTTTCTTAAAAGATTTTCTGAATCCCTTCTTCTTTCTGTAGAACTTTCTAAACTTTATGGCTAGCTGAGCCAATTCCATATTTGAATTGGATGAATCAGAACTCTCTGATTTCACTTTGATTTCATTCTTCTTCTTTCTGCTCTTATTTTGGGATGTTACTTTCAAAGCAGTATTTTCTCTTTTGATAAATACTTTATGCTCATTTTCTTTATCTTGCATCTCAACTTCATACATCATCAGGGTTCCAATTAATTCTCTCATAGTTAGATCTTTGATAGGTGATGGTTGCATAATGACCACTGATATCTCATTCCATTGGGTTGGAAGTACTCTCAGTACTTTTAGGGATTGATCTTCTTATTTGATAGGCTCACCCAAGGTAGTGATATTGTTAACAATTTCTGTAAGCCTTCCATTCATCTGGTTGATTCTTTACCCTTCAAAAATTCTGAATGTGTCGAATTTCAATTTAGTTATGGCATACCTCATTTGTCTGACATTGTCAGTTCCTTCATAAGCAACTGTAATTGTCTGCCACATTTCATAATTAGTCGGGCACTGAGATACTCTATTGAATTAATCTGGTTCTAGACCACAAATGATAGCATCCATAACTTTTGAATTTATGTTATACTTTGCTTTAGTAGCTGCATTCCATGTTTTAGGTTTCTCAGGAATTTCATAAGGAGTAAGAATTTTTTAGTAGACTATGTATCCAATATTTTTTAGATAGATGATCATCCTCGACTTCTAACATCCATAGTTTTCCCCATTAAAGTATGGAGCTCGAACCATTGACATTACCTCTCATGTATCATCCATTGAGGTCTCTGAGTATAATCCTATAAAACTTTCAGCTTGTTATAGCTTTGAAAAAATCTCCAACCTCTTATACCAATTGTTGGATTGGGTTATAACAAATATCCACAAGTGGGGGTTGAATTGTGCCTTTTACAATTTCTTTGAGAATCGTGATGATTGCCAAATTTGTCCTTTAACTTTATCAGAATATTTATGCTATGGAAATAAATAGTTATCAAAAAGAAAAGATTTATAGTGGTCTGGGGAACAAAAGGCCCCTAGTCCACTCCACCAATGCTCTACTCCATGAGCTTGGTGATTTTCACTATCTGGTCCTCTTATCAAAAGACCACCCACAACTGAGTGCAGGCAGTTAACACCTTTACAAGTTAAGGCTAAAACAGAGTCTTCTAGTTCATACACAGAACCGAATACACAACTTAGTACAAGAAGTCGGTTACTCAAAATGAATAGAGTATTTGTTTAAAAATACTTTCCAGATGTTCTTCACAGTTACAGAAGTACACAACTTACAGTAGATGGATTTTCATCTTTAGAAAATATGTTCTTCAAGTAAGAGAAGTTCTGAGTCGATTCGGTTGTAATAGATATAGAAATAAATTCAACAACTCCAAAAATAATGGATTCACGATAGATCTTTGATGCAGAAATGGTGAATCTTCAATGTGTTTCTTATTCTTTAGAAAAGAAAGTTTTTATCATAATTTGTAACATCAGATCTATATATCTCAAATATCTCTGTAAATTGAAGTTAAGAAACTTGAGAGTTTTTTCTTCTGATATTTTTCACGATAATCTGTCTCACTAATTTTGTAATTCAAAATATTATAGATATATAAAGAATAAAGATGAGCATTTTCCTTTCAAATTTAGATCCACAAAATTCGCCTTAAGAATCTCGATATTCAAATGTTCGAATAACAGAGCAGTCATAACTTCCCTTAATAATAGGCATGAAAACCTCCTATTAAATTGATCCTTTGAATCATAAATAAATGACTTTGAATTGGTCAAAGACGCACTTTAATATCGGGCTTTGAATCTGGCTCGAAATCATCCTGATAATCCGTATAAAGACTATTGCTCGATAAAGTCAAAATTTAAATTCCCAACGCCAAACGTAGGGCTGAACTGCATAACATTATTTTCTCAAAACGTAAGGTTGACAACGTAAGGTTGATCTCAAATGTAAGGTTGATAACGTAAGGTCGATCTCAAATGTAAGTTTGATCATCCATACTTTTCTCTTCAAATTTCAAACGTATGGTATATTATCCATACTTTCCTCTTAAGAAAAGCGTAAGATACAGGATCCATGCTTTTTGATAAAACATAAGGTTCATTATAAAAGTAAGGATGATGAACCATAATTTTTCAGAAACAAACTTAACATTCCATACTTATGTAGGTTTCTTCTTCCATAATTTTCTGATATTACAAAAGTAAGGTTCCTTCCAAACATAGGGTTCCTCTTCCATACTTTGCCGATAACGTATGGTTGCTCAACCATACTTTTTTGAACTCCTATAAAGTAAACTATGGATTCTGTCCTTACACTTACTCTCTTCAACATAGGGTATGAACAGTGTTTCCAAAACACGCTCAAATGATTTCTGAATACTTTATCAAATATTTTATGCGGTTTAAATGTTTTAATATTACTCAAAAATAAGAATATTAAGAAATATTAATTTCTTGAAATATACTCAAGGTAAAATCATTAGAATAACAAACAAGGGTATTTGTGATCATCAAAATCATCATAAAAAAGATAGAGTATTGTTCTCAACAATCTCCCCCTAATAATAATAAAATAGAGTATTGTTGAAAACAATGCTTGCTTAACACCTGCGTGGCATGATCGGACAACTGAGATTTGATCTCCGTTAAAAAAGTTTCTCCCACATCGAAACGAAGCGCTTCCTAGTCTAGTTTTATAAGCCTAGCGCTCTCCACCTTCAGTCAGAATTCCCTCTCCCCTCCCTAGTACCCCCTGTATCAGTTCTATGTGGTTGTGCTTCTGCACCCACCCCTTCCGTCGTGCCACCCCGCATGGTGGTGCGCTGCTTGGTCCCTCCATGCGTGATTGTAGGCGTGCACACACACACCCATGGGATGACTTGTGTTGTGGATGAGGGGCCTAGGCTCGGCTGCCTTCTCCCATAGTAGCATGAGTTGCCTCCTTCGGCCCAGCCAGAGGGCTGGCCCTATGGGGTATATATTTTTTATAAACCCAACATTCAAATAAACCATATCCAAAACCATATAAAAATAAATTAAAAAATTAAAAATAATCAATTTTATTAAATAAATAATATCTTTAATTTTATAAAACATGAGTCCTACTTTATTTTAAACTTTGGAACATTAAAGTACACAAATCAAAATATAAATTATACTTTGTCATTACATAACCAAGAGTATAACTTTAATTAATAAAAGTATTCATAAACATGTTTTCAAATACATATTTTTTGTACCATAACAAAATGCATGCTTCTCTTTGAATTGATTGAAGTAAACATATGTACTTCTCCTTATACTAAAACCCAAAAGTCCTGATTTCAAATTCATTTTAGGTTTTTAAAACATTATGCTTCCAAAATATAAAGATAATATCGATTAAATTTGTTCAAAGATACAACTTTAAAGTAATCAAATACTTAGAACATTCAAGATTATTTTATACTTAAAATATTCAAAAATACTTAAAATAAATAGAATAATTGAAATTCTTAAAAATAATCTAATGGTTATAGGATTTTATGGTCATTGCAAAAACCAATGGTCACTTAAGGACTGAAATGTCTACCAATGGTCACAAAGGCCTTATAAAAAGATATTTTATGGTATTCGAAACTTTAGAAACAACTTGGTGAATATGGTTCTTTACATACCCTTACCGCTTAGTTTGGTTTCCATAGCTCTTGATATAATGTTCTTTGTTGTAATAGACACGAAGGACTCTCATTATCTTCTTGGTTTATTTGTGATGTTCGGGGGTCTCCCGATGATCTTTATTCGTCTACTAGTAGTAATTATAGGTTAGTTACGGTCTTTTGGCCTTGTTGAAATATAATGTTTCAGTGTTTTATTGAATAAAAATGTCTTGTTTTCATTATAGAAACATTATTTTGGATAAAACAAACATTAATCCAAGTAAAAAAATTAAAACAATTATTATTACACAAATTATGTTCAGTGTATCACATTATCCCCTCCTTCAAATAATTGTGCTCTCGAAATTCTATTACACCTCAACCCTTCATACATAAACCCCAACATCCCTTTACCAATACCACATGAGTTGGTGGTTTTCTGTTGTCATAGCGTCCATGGCAGCTTTAAATTCTTCAGTTTCTTTGGTCCAGACACATTTCATACAGTTAGAGTTATACTCATATATGCAGTGATCAGACATCATATAAAAGTAATGGGAGATGAAAAGCTCAGAGACATCAGAAAGGATTCAATTCCTATAAACTAGTTGAACCACCTTGTTTTCTAAAATTTTGAAATTGTAAAGCCTCCTATAGCCACTGAAGATTAGGAGTTGAAAAAGGTAAGTTACGTGAAGGTCACCTACTTCGGTGGCTTCCCAAAATTTTTCTATAGCTGGATATCGTTCAAACATGGTAAAATATTTGAAGAGTCCCTCAAAATAACTTCCTCATCATGCATAGAATGCAAGTTGCGCATGTACTAAGAATAAATAAACAAAACCTAGTCCTCAGAAGAATCGAAGCATATTGAAAGTGTTGGATAACTGATAAAGATATTTGCAAGATAACTGTAGATTTATAAGAGGTTCAAATTTGTATGAACATGTCTTTAGCATTATTGTTTCTAGTATCAAATTTTGTAAATACAAAAAGGTTAGTTGGTGACCTTTAATATTCCATCTGAAATTTTTTAAGGAAAAAAGGTCTATTCAGTAAAGCATAACAATATTAAAACAGAGGTGTTATTTTTCAAATTCATAATAAAGTATCAAATCATAAAAATATAACATCATTTATTTAAGATAGGGTTCATGAAACTTGGGGTTCTACATATTCATTCATTCCCTCACAACTCACAGACACGAAATTCCTGACATCCACAGTGATGTCTCTTCACGGATACCACTAGTGTTGATGATTTCCCTAGTTCTTAGTCAAATGGATCCCTAAAGTGGTTCCAAACTCTTCGATCTCTTTGGTGCAGATGCAGCACGAGCAACTTGGATCAACCGCATATGAACATCTAAAGTTATATGAGAGAAAAGAATGGAGTGTATGAAGCTGGGTGACATCAGCATGAACTTGATGTCTATAAAACAAATGGGAAGAATTGTCCCCAAGAATTTCGAAATCCCTAACTTGACCATTGAGACCGTAGGTCAAGAGTTAACAAATATATGCCGCTCAGATGTCACCCTCTTGTGCAATCTCTTGTAAGTCATCTAGGAATGAGAAATTCTCAGCTAGGGTGAAGCATTTAAACAAACCCTCAAATTATTTTCCCTTATGTGCATAGAATGGAAGTTAAGCATGCATCATAAGGAAATATTCAAAGCCTAATCCTTGGTGGATTTGAAGTGCATGAGGAGAGTTCGATACACAGTAGAGTTTACGAAGGTTTTCAAACGTCTCATATCCTTCTAAACAAGACTTGGAAACTATAGTCTCCAGTATTTCGGTTGGAAGAGACAAAATACTTGTTTCGTTTTCTATCTGAAATTTGAAGAAAGAATTTTACTTAGTAAGACATAATCAAATTTTTAGTGTTGTTCTAATTTTACAGAGTTGTCTAAACCAGTCCTCTGATACCAACTATAATGACCCCGACCCCAAAATCCCGGAGTCGGTTCTTGAAACATGGTGGAAAATTTTTTTCATAGAAACATGCATACAAAAATTACACGTCTTGTTTTATTATAGAGGGTTGTTTCGGTTTAGGTTATGGAAAACCAGATGTTGCTGATACACTTCTTCCAAAAACTTGAAAATGTTGAGCTTCATATTGATATTGTCACATAAGAGTGCTCAAGCTTGGAATAGTCTACTAAATCCTATAAAATAAATCGAAAACGTAGGGTGAGCATAATAATGCTCAGTAAGGGGTTTTAAAACATTTTGAAGAAATTATTTTTTAAAAACAACAACCTTTGAAATATTCACAAAACATTTTCTTGAGGCACTTCATAATTAGTTTTCAAAGGTTACTTGATAATATTTCCAGAAAAACCCTTTTGCATAAGAATCATATGTGTTTATTTAAAAATTGTAGTTAAAACATAAATCAGAGTGTGCATACATGTACAAGAATGCATGAATGATGAATAATTCATAAATTGATCAAAACAACTCAAAAGTGATATGCCAAATTGTAAATATAATTAAATAAGTAATCATGTCATGATTCATTAGCACTTAATATGAAATTCATGTAACCTTAACTTTAGATACCCCTTCCTTGTATAACTTTACATTTGAATACTTAATTATTCCTTATACATTCATCACCATTATCATAGAATATTCTTAGCCAAGGGATGTTCTATTAGTTGAATAATCCCTTGGTTGTTCATATACCAATGCATAATGAGGGAATACATAATTCTAGACTTTGTCAAGGCCTTACGCCAAGACCATACATAAAACATGACTTAGTACGAGTCAAGGATAACCGCCAATCTCGTTTCCCATAGTAGTACAGGCCAAGGCTAACCACCAATCTCATTTCCCATAGCAGCACAAGCCAAGGCTAACCACTAAGACCATTGTACATATCATCTCATGAGACTCAACTTTACCCAATGCATTAGAGCGCTATATGGGCACACCCATCTTATCATTTAAGTCAAATACATTCCTCATATGTATAGTATGGTCTTATATTCATAGTGTCACCATACTACATTGAATACTTACATTATTATTCCATAATCCTTTTTCATACATATTCATAACTGAAAGGAATTATTCCATAAATGTAAAAAGGACTAGATTTGTTAGTTTCGGATTTAACAGTGATGTGCATGGACTAAAACGACATACTCTTGCACATGTAGTAAGAACTAGTACACATAAAATAATGGCTTTTCACATAAAATAACAACTCTTGCATTAAAACCTTATGAATGTGAACCTTTTCAAGCCATGGTTTACATGTTTTGACTTTGAGATACTCGTTTAATCCATGCAATGTTAATTATCATATCATAATAGATTAAAACAAAAACTTAAATAATAAAATCCATTTCTCATGAAAAAATTAATATGTATGGATGTAAAATCATTATTTCATGTGGGGTATTCATGCATGAAATAATAAGTAATTAATCACATATACTTATGCATGTATGCGTATATTTTTTTGCTTAAGCATGAAAACAATTATACAACTCTCTAACATAGATAGCATTATTTAAAACTTTAGAAATCAAAATATATGTATATATGGGGGTTTTTGAAAAAAAATATACATATAAACCTATATACACAAGGTGTATAGTTGGTATTTTCACACCCAAAAACAAGGTTTAATAAATTCTTGTAATTATTGTACCCTTCAAAACATAATCTGATCAATAATAATAGGTTTTATGAAAAACCAATTAGAATTTTTTACAAAAAATAAAACTTATATATAGATATATACTTTTATACATAACTATATATACATAAATTTTAAATAAGGGTTTTTCATATTAAAAACATGATGAATTAAACCCCTACATGTATTTCATGTTTTAAGAAACATCACTTAAAAACAAATGATCACCATTCAAAGATCGTAAACCCAAAATGGTTTTTTATATAAAGAAATTGTATATATAAGTATACATATATACACACAGTTTTAAACATAAAGAAATTTTAACCCTTACGGGTTTTTTATACCTTAAAAACATCAGTGCAACACTGATGATAATTTTTGTTTGAAATTCCAAAATGGGTTAGGATGAAATTTTATACATATACATATAATCGTGAAATAGATAAAAATGTTTTGTAAATTTAAAGTGAACCAAACATGATCCCTTACCTGGATTCAAGAGAGGGGTAGGTTCGGAGGTGGTCATTCTCATGTTGAGGAGGGAAAACTGGGAAGAATACAAGTGGAAAAATAGGTTTTATATAGGCGGTGTACATGTATATTTTATATATAATGTTTCATACATAAATTATAAACAAGGAATCAAAATATGACTTAACAAACTAAATCCAACATCTTAATTAGAATAAATCTGAATCCAAATGGTGATTATATTATATATATATATATATAAACACATAAAGCTTACGGAAACTTGTAAGTGGAGAAAAAGAAAATAATAAAAAAGAAGATCAACCGAGACTTATAGTAGAAATCGATGGTTGATCTGAAGAAAAAGGTGGAGGATCTCAAGGGAGAAGAAAAGAAGATGAAGATTGGAATAAAATGGTGGGCGTCCACTATTTTTGTGTGAGGAAGAAGAAAAAAAGTGGAGAAGAAAAGCAGAAAAGAAACGGACGGTCCAGATCATCCGAAGGTGATCGAATAGCTGAGGTGAGTTTTCGAATTTTAAAAATGGTTGGACGGACGAGATAAAATCCTTGGATTGATCAGAAGACTGAGGAAATATGCGGGATTTAAAATGGCTTGAACGGTGGAGATCGGTTGAGTCTGCGATCAGATGGTCGAGAGAAAATGTGGTATTAATACCGCGGCGGTGGAGTTCGAGGGGCAGACCGATTGAACGGTCTAGATCCCATGCGGGGGTGATTGGATGACTGATATTCGATCTCCATTAAAAAAAATCATCCCACATCGAAACGAAGTGCTTACTAGGCTAGCTTTATAAGCCTATCGCTCCCAGCCTTCCGTCAGAATTCCGTCTCCCCCTCCCCGGTACTGCCCCATACCGGTTCTCTGCGGGCGTGCTTCTGTGCCCACCCCTGTCGTCGTGCCACCCCACATGTTGGTGTTATGCTTGGTCCCTCTGTGTGTGCTTGCAGGTGCACGCACACACACCCGTGGGCTGGCATGTGCTATGGATGAGGGGCCTAGGCTCGGTCTCCTGCTCCTGTAGTAGCGTGACCTGCCTCCTTCAGCCCAGTTAGAGGGATGGCCCTATGGGGTATATATTTTTTATAAACCCAACATTCAAATAAACCATATCCAAAAGCATAGAAAAAGAAATTAGAAAATTAAAAAATAATCAATTTTATTAAATAAAGAATATCTTTAATTTTATAAAACACGATTCCTACTTTATTTTAAACTTTGGAACATTAAATTACACAAATAAAAATATAAATTATACTTTTTCATCACATAACCAAGAGTATAACTTTAATTAATAAAAGTATTCATAAACATGTTTTCAAATACATAGTTTTTTTACCATAACAAAAATGCATGCTTCTCTTTGAATTGATTGAAGTAAACATATGTACTTCTCTTTATACTAAAACCCAAAAGTCACGATTTCAAATTAATTTTAGGTTTTTAAAACATTTTTCTTCCAAAATATAAAGATAAGTTCAATTAAATTTGTTCAAAGATAAAACTTTAAAGTACTCAAATACTTTAAACATTAAATATGCTTTTATACTTAAAATATTCAAAAACACTTAAGATAAATAGAATAATTGAAATTCTTAAAAATAATCCAACGGTTATAGGATTTTATGACCGTTGAAAAAACCAACAGTTACTTAAGGACCAAAATGGATACAAATGGTCAAAAAGGCCTTATAAAAAGATATTTTAAGGTATTAAAAACTTTATAAACAACTTGGTGAAGATGTTACTTTACATACCCTTACTGCTTAGTTTGGTTTCCATAGCTCTGGCTATAATGTTCTTTGTTGTAATAGACCCAAAGGACGCTCATTATATTCTTGATTTATTTGTGATGTTTGGGGGTATCTCAGTGATCTTGATTGGTCTACTAGTAGTAATTCTTGGTTAGTTACTGTCTTTTGGCCTTATTGAAATGTGATGTTTCGGTGTTTTATTGAATAAAAAGGGCTTGTGTTCATTATACAAACATTGTTTTGGATAAAATGAACATTAATCCAAGTAAAACAATTAAAAATAATATTATTACACAAAGTATGTTTGGGGTATCACATGGGCCTTCTTTCAAAATTGGTAATTGTAGTAGGGTTCATGTATTTTTTCTGCTTTCAAGTTTTGATGTTATTTATTGGACACGTATTCAAGATTTATTATGGGAAAGTTGATTTGCAGCTAATTTTATAGTCTGATTATAATGTATTGATTTCAATTTTTTTCCTAAATGTAGTTCATTATGTTAAAATTTGATGATTCATTTTGATATATATATATATAAAAATAGATATAATTTGAGCTAGTATAATACCATGATAAGAGTCCATCAGTGTATCAATTGCTGAAGATTTTTTATTTATGACAAGGTTTTATGCAAATACATCAACCCTCTCTACACTCAACCACATGTCGATGTAAATCCTCCATAAACCAGGTAAGTATCTAATTATAGCATGGTATACTCTCTCTATTTCCAACCACCTTAGGAACATACTTTCATATGGTAATTACAATGGATTTTTTTGTTTATCACAGTTCAAATTTCATAAAAATGTTTCAATGATTACTTTTTTTATTTTTTTTAGAAATGAAAATTAATTCAATGAATGAATTTAAATTGAACACATAAAACATTCTAATATAATAATTTTATTTATTTTATTTTTATAGTATGAATCATGATATTCTGGATGAAATTAGAGGTGATTATGATGATATTCTATCATAAAAAAACTAACAGGAAAAATAATTTCGATCAACAAAATTTGATTGATAGAATCAGTGGGATAGAAAGGGATGTTAATTTAGATCCCAAGAGTACATGATACACCACATCATATATTTTGAATTTGTGTACAAAAACTGATAAAATCCTTGAAAAATGTAACTTATGTAGAAAATTGTTTGTTTTTTGGGGAAACAAATATGGTACTTCTACATTGTCTCTCCATTTGATCAGTTATAAGAAGAAAAAACATTATGGTCATGTGTCCAAAATGATTATTAATCATGAAGGGAGGTTGGAATCTAGAAAACTTGATGAAAAACTAGTTCAATAATGCCTCTCTATGTGTATCATAGAGCATGATCTCCCATTTTATTTTGTTGAGTATAAGAGAATCATATAATTTATGAAGTTTCTTAATTTTGAGGTCAATACATATAGTAGAGGCAATAAAACATCTAATTTTGTGAAATATTATTCTACTCAAAAGGAAAATTTGAAACAAATAATGAATTATAGTCCTTGAATAATATAGTTAACATCATATTGTTGGATTTATTTCAATAATGAAGGATACATATGTTTGACTACTCAATTTATTGATAATAATTATAAGTTGAATAGTGAGTTATTATTTTTTTGTAAAATTTATGTTCCCCATATAGGAATTAAATTGGAAAAGAAAGTTTTTATTGCTTTGAAATATTGGGGTATTGGAAAAAAATCTCACTTACCATAAACAATGCATTATCTAATGATAACATGTAGGAATTTTTTAAGCAACGTTTTCATAATAAAAATAGTCTTATATATGATGGAAATTTTTTCCATGTGAGATTTTGTGATCACATATTAAACCTTATTGTTCAATAATGTTTAAAAATATCCATTTATGTGCTCTTTAAAATTCAATAAAGTGTAAAATATGTTAAATCTTATGAGGCTAGGATGAAATCTTTTCAAGTGTCTATTAAGCATATTGTTGGTGTTGAAAATAAATAAGGATTTCATCTTGATGTTTCAACTATATTTAATTCAAAATTTATTATTATTGTAAGTTCTATCAACCATAAATGAGTTTTTTATGATCTTTCTTTGAGTAATGTTAAAAATAAATACTTACAATTAAAAGAGTAGTGGAAAAGGTCATCAATTATATGTGAGTTTTTGCATTCATTTTACATGATGACTAATTTAATATCAGGATCATCTAATCCAACATCAAATCTTTACATCATGAAATTGTGTAAAATTTAATTTTTATTAAGAGAAAACATGAAAAGTGGAGATGATCTTGTTAAGGGAATGGAATCTAGAATGAAAAATAAATTTGAAAAGTATTGGACTGAATATGGTGTTTTTCTTACTCTTGGAGTGGTTCTAGGTCCAAGAATGAAGCTTGATTTGTTAAGTTTTGTTATTCAATACTTAATCCTTTTATTTGAAAATAAAAGGTTCCAAATGTTAAGAAGTATTTTTATAAGTTGTATGAAAATTATGGACAAAGGATTCTAACAATGAAGCTGGTGAAAGTTTTCAAGTTCAAGCATATGCATCTTCCTTTAAACATTCCAATGGGGGATTTATAACTGGTCTGGATTTCTTTGATGTTAGAATTATTTAAATTATTTTCTTATAAATTTATAAATTTATTTATTTTTAATCATATGCATTCTTTTATTGATATAGAAATATCTATGATATGAGAGTCAGCATGCAAAAAAACTGAAAATCCTCATTTATACCTTTATTTAGATGAGTCAAAATTAAAAATGAATCATTTTGAGGGTCTATATGTGCATTAATATTGTAAATATCATAAGCATCAATTTGGAGCTCTTGCAAACATGTAATGTGATATTTTAATCATTCTAATTATAACTATTTCTTTTGAATCTTCTTTTAGTATTGGAGGTTGTATTTTTAATAAGTATCAATCTTAAAACCTTTATAATCATCTTTAATCTCTCATGTGTTCTAGAAATTGGTTAAATGGATCTTGTTCATTTGAAAAAGGTATTCATATACCATGTTTTTTTTAATTTTAATATGTTAATTATATTATTCTTTCATTTTTATAGTTACTGATAAACTTGTTTTTTACTGAAGATGTTATCATGATATCTAGGATGATGGTGTGTCCAAGGAATAGTTTAATTGTATAGATATCCATGAAGGAGATGGTGATGTGGAATCAATCAATTATAAGTTAATTTTTTTTGTTTTATTTCATAGTTTCTTGATTTGAATATATTTACCTTTTTATTTTGACAATTGATATCATTGAATTAATTAATGTTTTTTGAATTTAGGTTTTTTCTATTTTTATGCAAGATATGAATTCGTTGGTCAAATTTCATTCAATGCTACTCATTTTTATAACTTAATAGGTGAACTCCTCTATCAAGATCTAAAAATAAATGGTTTATTTTATTATTGTCAAATGGTTTCACTTATGGTTTGATTTTTTGAATTTCAGGTTGTGTTAGGTAGAAATGTCTTGGAGTACAAGAGATATTGGGTGTTTCTCTTTGGTAAGATTTTGTTTGGTGCTTATATAAGGTAACAAGAATATAGGTGTTAGATGAAAATGTCTTGGAATACTATCTTACCTCTTTATTAAAACATTGTTTGATGACAGTGTGTGAGTGAATATTTTTATGGTTGGTTTGTTTGTACTTTAGACTTTTGATGTTGAAACTTTTTAGTCCATTTGATGTTTAGATGAAATTTTAATTCATTGTTTATGTTTTTTTTATAAAATTATATATATATATATATATATATATATATATAATTTTTTAGGTCTGTGGGGTGATCTGTAAGTCTGTGGGTCCTCTCTAGATAGGGTTAAAGCCTTTATTTTACACCCTTCATTTTATGAGTACTAGTCTGGTATGTTATATTAAATCTGCAGCCCACATGGACTGCCTTGTGGGCTGGGGATTTAAAAAATTTCATCACCAGAGTAACATAATTTTTTTGTCTCTGGTGATTTGAGTCTCGGTACAGTCTGAGGATATCACATGGTTTAAGCAAAGCATATAAATATAAATGAACAAATACCTTGTTCTGATTCAATGTGTGCACGTCTATAATGATTCACTGGTGTCCGTTGCTCAAAGGATTCGTTTTCGAATCCCTCTAGATCATCCACGCATGCTTCTTGAATCAGCGCACGCACCATTCATCGGATTCTATGTGCTAGCGTGGAGCTCCAATGATCACTTTGACACCGAGTCGATCACCATGATCCTCTACCTTCAATTCATAATGGAAAACTTGGATCGTTCACTCGGATTGAGTGATTATATCTCTAGGATTCAGAAGGAGAGAGAATCTCTTAATTCTAAAATCATGAATAGTATGTTGGAATGAGCTTCTCTCCACTTATATAGTGTATGTTCAAAATACCTGATTAGGGTTCCCTGTCCCCCATGCATTAAACGTATACTAAATAAGTGATATAAATAATAAATTATGTTTAACTAATTGTTCCATAAATATTATTTATATTTTATCACATACCTATAATATATATTAAATATATTGCGTGATAAACCTGATCCATTAACTCAACTCATAACTCTTGATAATATTAAATGAACCTGGAATATTATAATAATATTCGTTCGTATAATATTAATCCTTGTATTTACTTAAACACTTATAAATACATTTAATAAATAAATTCAACTCAATTATTCTTTACTTGAATAATAATGAATTCATTTATTTATTATTGATCAATAAAACTCAGACAACATTTTGACCCCTGTAGTGGAGCCCACTGTGTCATATATTCCTATTCACCTGAATAGGGCAGATTCTCGAATGCACTATTGTGTGTGACCCTATAGGCCCTTATCTCAATAGTGGTGAATAATATTTATAGACCAAGAGTGAAGTCTAGAAACTCATCAAGGCCCCTAAATATATAATGAAAAGTCATAACAAAGATAACCAACCTACAAACAAGCACTGTGTAATATAATCTCCTTATCATACAATATCTTATAAAGTAGGATGCACACTCGTGTCATCATCCTTTATTTATTTAGTATTTTTTTATCTATTTAGACAGATTTTCCTTCGACTACCATGGACATTGATTTATGAAGGTGCTATTATCCTAATCAACTAGGCCTGAGATATTGCTTCCTCAACTCAAAAGCAACAAATTCTATCTTGATCATTCAACCAATGTCATACCACCAATGATGCACCCAACACAAACTACCTCTCCAAGACTTAATTGTCATGGTTTTCACTCTACATCAAAGTATGTGATCAAATGACACACATTGATAATAATCTCAAGTCAGGATACTAATAAACATGCATGTAGATGGGAACAACCGATGACACCCAAAACATGTGGTGTTCTTATTAGTAGATATGTCCTTATGATCTCAACTACTAGAGATCACCTAGTGTGAACTTCATGAGAAGATTTTTTTATGCTTATGATACCCAAACACCTTATAGTCACACATCATCTATTTCTTATCATTATGATGTATCAGGACCATTGGGCATTACTTTAAGGTTACTTTCATAGTATCTCTAAGTTTTCATTATAGCCTAGGATCTGCTATAACCCTTTGATATGACATGTAATTTAGGGACATTACCATAAATATAGTGGAAAAAAAAGTATAAACACTACTATAAAAAATAAGTACGTGTATATATATCAAACTGTATACATTTAGTGGTAATTAAAGTTTGTCATCAGTTGGGTCTAAGGAACCCACTTTCAACACTCCAACTTGCAATAGATCCAACTACTAATAAGTCTCAATACGCTAACAATCACATGAGAATCATGATTTTGATGATAAATGGATCTAGTTAGGGGGTTTTCCACATTTTCCTATATGGATACTATACTAAATACTAATTCACCTCTTTGAGTAAAATCCCTTAAGAGATTAAACTTTTGAAGTATATTCTTTATCCTCTGGTAGACCTAGGCTCCTTAGAAAGAACCATCGGTGCATTATTATCACAATAAACTATAATAAGCTATGCACTATTATGAACAATACCAATGTCTAAGAAAAATATGTGTATCCAAAATGCCTCCTTAACTACATTGAAAGTATCTATATACTCAAATTCTACTATAGAATCAGTGACCACACGTTGCTTCAAGCTTCTCCAGATCACTACACCACTATTCAGGAAAAAGATATAGCCTAACTATGATTTCAAGTCATTATGATATATCTAGAAAGTAGAATCAATGTATCCTCTCACTACTAGTTCCTTATCTCCTCCATATAGCAGGAATATATCCTTTTTATGCCTCAAGTACTTCAGGATTGTTTTTACAGCTGCCCAGTACATCTCTCCCAGATTAGCTTGATATCTTCCCATTATGTTTAAAGCAAAGTTAGCATCAAACCTAGTACATATCATGACATATATGATAAATCCCACTATCGAGGCATAAGGTATTCTAATCAATTTTTCAATTAACTCCTGTGTTTGGGAACATATTTTCTTGGAGAGATTGATATCATGTGACATGGGCAACAACCATATCTTGGATAGTTCTATATTGTACCTTTTGAGTAACTTATCAATATATGTACTTTAACTTATCCCAAGAATCCTATGAGATCTATAATGATAGATCTTGATCCCTATAATGTAGGTGGTTTCACCTAAGTATTTCATGGAGAAGTATTCATTTAACCGCGTCTTAACTAACTATAATATTTTCACCTCATTTCCCATAATTAACATGTCATAAACATATAACACTAGGAAAACAATGGAATTACCATTAACCTTATTATAGACATAAGGCTCACGTTCATTCTTTAAAAAACTAAATTCTCTTATGGCCTTATCAAAATTAATATTCCATGATCAGATTTCCTTATTTAACCTATAAATGGATCTTTGTAGCTTGCATGCTTTATTAGCATTCTTTGACCTAAAAAATCCTTTTGGTTGAGTCATATAGGCATCTTCAACCAACTTCCCATTTAGAAAAGAGGTTTTGACATCCATTTTTTAAATACCATAATCATATAATGTTGTTATTTCAATCAATATTCTGATGGATTTTATCATTTCTACTAGTGAGAAGGTTTTGTCATAGTCGATACCTTGATGTTTTCTGAAACCCTTCACTACCAGTCTTACTTTATAGGTATTAAACTTACCATCCATTTCCATATTTTCTTGAATACCCATTTTTACCTAATGGGTTTTTCATTATATGGAGGGTCTACCAAAATCCAAACTTGATTTTGGTGCACGAACTCCCTCTCAGAATGTATATCATATTTCCATTTATCATCATCCTTTCCTTCTATTTCTTCCTTGTAGGTTAGAGGTTAATCATCCTAAAGGAGTAATTTGTCACATGACTTAGTGATAAGAAAATCATAACACTCTAGTTATCTAACCTCTCAAGTTGACCTGTATAGTACTTGTGTTTCAGGAACTTATTCATCTCCCACTGTCTCTTGTAAAGATTTTTCTCGTACCAACTCTTGTGCATCTGGAGCATTAACTTCATAAAATTCAGTCTTTATTCCACTATTTCCATTGTAAAGTTGTCCCCTTTCTAGAAATGTGGCTTGTTTTACCACAATTACTTTTCTATCTGGAGGTTTATATAGGTAATATCCTTTGGTTTCTTTAGGATAACCTATAAATATGCACTTTGTGATTCAGGATGCCAATTTGTCACTAGGTATAGTCTTGAAAAAAGCATTACACCCCCATACACATATGTGTGACAGTATGGGTTTCTTTCCCTACCAAAAATCATATAGAATCACGTCTATAGATTTAATTGGTACTTGGTTAAGGGTATATGCAGTTGTCTACAAGGTGTATCCCTAAAAGGATAATGAAATAGTTGTCTAACTCATCATTGATATGATCATGTCAAGCAGGATCATAATCCTCCTTCCAATAACACCATTCCATTTTGGTGTATAAGGAGGAGTGAGTTGGGATACTATCCCAAATTCCTTTAAGTGATCAATGAAATCTTTGTTAATATACTTTATGCCTCGATCTGAGTGGAGTGCCTTAATCTTCCTACCAAGCTAATTTTCTACTTCATTTTGGTATTCCTTAAACATATGAGAGTAATATGACTCATATTACATTAAGTAGATATATTCATACCTATTATAGTCATTGGTAAAAGTAATTAAGTACAAAAACTCACCCCTTTCCTCTATTGGAAATGGTCCACATACGTCAGTATGAATTAATTCAAGTAATTTGGTGGCTCTTTATCCCTTCCCAGAAAAGGTTGATTTAGTTATTTTCCCTTATAAACAAGTGTGGCATACATCAAAGGGTTTAAACTCAACCAATTATAAATACCCTACTTTCTATATTTTTTGTAATTGCTTCTCATTTACATGACCAAGACTGAAGTTCCATAGCTGGGTGTTATATGAGTCATGCTCACTGGTTTTGTTATTGATTGTCATTACTAGGTTTTTGAGTTCAAGTATATATAATCCATTGATACAATGTACCATACCACAAAAAATGGTATCCTTATAAAAGATAAAATATTTATTTCCAAAATTGAAATAAAATAGCATAGTGTCCAGACTTGATAGTGATATTATGTTTTTGGTAATTGAAGGTACATAATAACAATTATTTAATATAAGAACCAAACCACTAGGCAAAGTAAGGTGATAATATACCACTACCAAGGCTACTAGACTTGCACCATTTGTAGCTCGAATATCCACTTCACCATTTGAAATCTTCTCAAATCTACTTGGTTCCTGTATATGAATAAAAATTTGTGAACCACATTCCATATCGAAAACTCAACTTATAGATAATGAAATATTACATTCAATGACAAAAAAACCTGAAGTATAAGTGTTTCCTTTCTTCTTTTTCCTAGCTTTACAATTATTCTTCCAGTTTCCTTTCTCTCCACATAGAAAACAGACAACTTTCTACTCATTTTCATGTCTTTGTATCCTTGTCTTCTTAGAAGTATGGTGCACTAGTGTCTTCAGCCTAAACTTGTCCTTAGACCCCTTAGTATTATCCTTCCTTCTCTTTTTCACCATAAGGACTAAATAATTGGTATTCTCCATATCCTTATCAGCTTGGTGATCTAAATAAAAAAGACCTGGGAGTGACTTTGTCATATTATCCATATTTTAATTAATAATGAAAGTCAAAAAGTTTGACAGTAAAGAGTCAAGAATGAGATCTGTTTCTAGTTCTTGGTTCAGTTTGAATCCAATGGCTTCAAGCCTCTCAATGTACATGATCATCTGGAGCACATGAGGTCCTTCTTGATTATATTCTACTAGCCCGAACCTATAGAAATCTTATACATTTCTTTTCTTTCTATATCCTAATATTATTCTTAGAGATGAGTAAGCATCTTGTAGATATCTTCATCCTCATGCATTTTCTACAATTGACTAGACATGGATTACAACATGATGCATTGTACATCTAGTGTATCATCTATATGTGTTTTCTATTTTTTATCCACCTTGCTTTATCCCTGAGGAGTCTCAGTAAGAAGTGAGGACTCAATCACATAGAGTTTACTTTATTAGCGTAATACTATGCGGAAGCGCCTGTACCACTTCTGAAAGTTATGGTCAGTCAGGATATTTTCTTAATCCAATATAGATCACAGTGATAATGTTTCAATGGTGTTAGTGATTGCCATTTTTGATCCATAACAAAATAAATTTTAGCAGTCAGTACTTTATCTTAGTTACCTTTTAGAAATTTTTGATTAATTAATTATTAAAACATTTAAATGTCTCCCACTATTTTATCTAACCTTAATAGATTTCACTATTAGATTCAAAATACTCTATCGCTTGAGCATTTTATTGGAAAGGATCCTCGAAACCTCCCATCATATTCTATAAGTTATGGCTATGCCACTTCTCATAGAGTTTCAAGGCAGGCTCTAGGCTGGCCAACTACTTCAACTGGCGGTTCCTTGATCTATTGAGTAAAGTATCATCTTATTAGAATTGTAACCTTGATTCCCTTAATGCTTTGCCTCTAAATTGATAGCAAGTTATCTATGGTTAATCCTTAACTACCAACTCTAGTTAAGTCAACTCATTAATCTCATAAGAACTCCCCGGTAGTAATAGGCACTCTCAACTATGGCTGATGAGCGCCCCGAACAACCAATTTTGTTCAAATTTGAGCAACAAAAGGCATTACAAATTAATATATCTTTGGGGAATTTTATTATTTTCTTGATGAATGTAATCCATTTATATTAAATATTTTTAATCTATGTTGTCACGCTCACAACTGAACATGCATTAATAGAAAAAACATATGTTGCATCCTTATACATTTTATCTTGTTTGTTATTTTATATGATCACATAGCAAACATGCACTTTCATAAAATAACAAACAATGCATAAAGGAAATTAATCTACCTGACTGGTATTGAGCATTTAAAAGTGATTGATCCATTTTAAAATAACAGATCAATCATTAATAAGGGATTTTCATACCTGAGTCGAGTCTGAACTTGTATCACAGCTCGCCCCCAGATCCAGTGTATCTACTTATTGTATAGTGTACCAACTCATTTTGGTGGGGTCCATGTCTTAAAGCATCATCATTCTTGTATAAATATACTTGTGTGCGGACGAGGGTTCTAGGTACGTGATATACAACAGATATTACAGACGCGTAGGCCCTTATACATATTTGAATGAAAATAAGATGATGCATAGACCATTATTTAATTACATACTTATTGCAATCATCGCGTGTATGTAATAATGAATTAAATAAAACATTCAGACATGCAAGAGCTTGGTCAATTTTCCCAAGATCAGTTGGTATATTAATGCGTGATAAAAATTAAACTATAATAAATCTAAAAAGTGTGAGAGTATTTAAATAAATTAAAATAATTTATTTTCATTCGGTCTCATGTTTAATTTAATTTTAATTCCAAAAATTAAATTAATATTTCATAATATTTAAATTATTAATTTCAAACCAAAATTAATTTTAATTAGTTAAATTTAAAACTAAAATTAAATTAATCAAATTAATTAATTTTGATTATATTAATTAACCTGAACCACGAAAACCCTATCCATGCCCTTTGTGGACCAGGTCATAACCCTGCAGGCCCATTAGGGTCAGTCAAACCCCATGCAAGGTTATCTTGGGCCAAGCGGATATACCCAAACCCATTCCGGGTCAGACAGATCGGGTTCGACAGGACCCATTTCAGTAGCAGTAGGGGTTACCTCATGCGACCAGGATCTAGCATAAGGGGATCAACCATGGGGGGAAGTAGTGTTGGGTGATCACGGACCGACAACACTCTTTATAGAGGTGGTCGGTGGTGGTCTGACCCAGATATGGGTGGTGTCTGGTGGTGGCGCGTACTCCCGACGAGGCAAGGTAGCTGCGGTGAGGGATCGACCTTTGGGAAGAGGCGTAGTT
Source organism: Viscum album (assembly GCA_963277665.1). Lineage (NCBI taxonomy): Eukaryota > Viridiplantae > Streptophyta > Magnoliopsida > Santalales > Viscaceae > Viscum > Viscum album. The sequence goes on from OY728142.1 coordinate 951,449,940, forward strand.
GACTAATCTTGGGTTGACAGTGACTAAAGGAGAGGTGGATGATGGCATGCCTAGGTGGACGACTCAGCGAGATGCAACAGATAGTTATCACAGGAGGAGGCGACAACATCCAGATCTGTAGGAGGTGATTTTTGGTCCTACTGTAGCAGTTCTAGCTAGTCCATAAGGAGGGAGAGGGTGGGTGCTAGATGTGATTCTAGAATGAGAGGAGAGGTAGGGGTGTATAGTCACGGTTCACACCAGGAGGATAGGGAGAGGGGGTCGTGGGAATTTTTCTACTAGTGAAAGAAGACAAACCCCCTGAATAAATGTTTGGTTTTTTAAACTTTTAATTTGTCTAAAGCCTAAAACTATGATTTTAACAAACTTGATGCTTTTTTTATAAAATGTGAAGTCAATCCACTCGAGGAAAAAATTTCAACACCTGTGAAAAGATTGGATGTTTTTTCCACACCTGGGGAGAAGGTTTGGTTCACCAGCCGAAGGAAATTCAGAATTTCATCCCAATTCTGGCCAAGTTGAGATTGGAATAAAATAGTCTTTGGTGCCCCAAGGGCCTAGCCTAGTAGAAAATGGCCTTATGGGGTATTAGGGAGGTCTCAAGTTCAATTTTCTCTGGCTTCTTGCATGTGTTTGTTTGCATATTTCTTTGTAGGTTTGAAGTTTCCCTTCCCTAACCATTTGTATAAAACATGGTTATCAGTAACATTTTTATTTTGATACATAAAAAATGATATGTATATTAAATATTTGCTTCACATATTTTAATATTTGAAAATATAATATCCAATAAACACTGTGTAGGTCCGTAATTTTTTTTTCAGATAACCATTACTTGGCTATTCAAAATCAGATTGTCGCATGGTTGGATTTGTTGCGACCGTTTTAATACCCTACACTTAAAATTTAATGCAAAATAATTTTTTTGGCTTATAAAATCCACATGATCCCTCTGATACCAATTTATGGTATCAGGGAACGTGGTAGAAGCTGGTGGGCTGAGGATTTTAAAATTTTCATCATCGTAGTGACATAACATTGTCATCTCTGATGATCTGAGCCCCAGTATGATCTAAGGATCTCACATGGTTTAATTGGAGCACAAAAAAATAAATGAACATATACCTTGTTCTGATTCGATATGTGCACATCTATCACAGTTTTTTAGCATATATTGTTTGAAGTATCCATCTTTTAATCCCTCTATATCATCCACACATGCTTCTCGAATCTTCATGCACACTTGTAACAACCCATGTTTTTGAACTGGATGAAAATCCAAAGGAATTTGAATTTTCATGTTTACTGGACAGGTCATTTTTTAAACCGAGCTTTGGAATGAATTTCCAAGATTTGGAACACTTCAACATGTTGTTTTTTGGACTTGGGTGAAGTCCTGGGAGATCCCTTGGAGGTATAGTTGAGTTTTGGGAGTGCTGAGGCTAGAAATTCCAAGTTTGGAGAGCCTATAGAGGGTGAAAAATTTGTCTGAAACCGTGAGACCCTCAATAGAAAATTTTGCGGCCTATTTTGAGTAGAAAATATGCCTCATATGGGTTGCACATGGTTTTCTCAAACCGTGCGCCTAGCCCACACAGTCAGTGTCAATTAAACAATACCTAAACATTATTCATTATACAATTTGTGCATGGTTTGGCTAACCATGCAAGGTGATTTATAAGTTAGTGGGTGTCGCACAATTGGTGCATGGTTTGTCTAAACCGTGCAACCCAGGTTTTGGGGTGAATTTACCTAAATTCTCTTAATGAAATCTGTAAACTTTACTTCTTCTCTTTTCTTCTCTATCCAACAGGTGAGGTCTCCTTAATCCATGGGTTTCATCCTCCAAGACTAACATAGGCTTTGATGTTTCTCCTCTGTCTGTCGTCTGATTTGATCCCCATCAGTCTCTATGGATCCTAATTGGTAAGCTCTTGAGTCCTCTCTAATATATTTCAAGTTCTTCATTCCATCTGATGTGCTATTTTGGTGTGAGCTCATTTTCCCTATTTTTAGGGCGAATGCCCATTTCTTAGATCTCTTCCAAATTAGATCAAATCAGAGATTGAGATTAGAAGAGTGATATGTCCTAAGTATGAGGTAAGTGGTATATGACTTTTTCCTCATTTTTTATTGTTTTGTGAATGTTTTTGTTGCATAGCACACTAGCCTTGGTGTCATGCGTTGTTTTATAATTAGTTCCTTCATATGAAATTGAACATTTCACCATGTTATATGTACTTTTATTCTTTTTTGGTAGTTTGGAGGATACAAACTCTATATATGGACACCCCATGGGTGTGCCGACATGTTTTTCCCTTTTTTTAAATGTTTTAAATGCCCATAATGCCTTTTAAGTATTCATCTTGGATTGATAATGGTTTCACCACTTGTTGACACTTTCTAAAGAAAGAATGAAACCTCTAAAGTGCCATGTTGAACTTATATGAATTTAATTATCATGTTGGTGGTTTATCTCTAGAATTCATCTTTAGCATATTATGTTTAGAATATTGAATGGAATGAATAGTAATGTTATATGAATTGTTTCTAAACAATGTCATGATTTCATAATAAAACCCCTCGATGGAGGTGCACTGTCTTCAAAAGTATGAAATGATGTTTTGTGTTTTAAAGAATGATTGGATTAATGATTTCATATTACTCTATGCTTTGATGTCATGGTTTTGAAGGTTCAATGTTTTGTATATGGCCTTTGTTGAAATTTTAAAAATGAGTTTCCCTCCTATGTTAAATGTTTATTTTGAACCAAGCACCTCTTAAGTGTTTAGATTGCTTTGTACATGGGATTACCCAAGTAGGTAATTTCTTGGTTTCCTTTATGCCTTCTAAGTACCACCTTAAACCTTATAAAATTAATTTCCATGTTTTGTTTAATTTTATGGAAAGTTTAAAATGGAATAGCACGCACATGATTGTTTACTTTTCCTTTCAAGAATTAATTGGTTTAAATATAATGGAGTGAATTGTAAAGGGTGGAAAGTCCATGCCATTTTTTATATGTATTATTAACTACTTTATTTGGAATATTATACCTTGATTATAATGGATTATTTAAATGCAAAGCATGAGAGGTATTGCCTCATGTCTTTCATTGTAAATATAATGATGCCTTAATATGGTCTTGATAAATGTATGGCATGAGAGGTATTTATTCATGACCAGTTATGATAAATATGATTACACCTTTATAGAGGTTGTGTATGATGGTAAGGGGTGTTGATCCAGGAGGGAAATCACACTCCCTTACATCGAGTGTTGAGCATGGAATCTCACACCAGTGATATGATATGGGTGATGGGTTTTACACACCATGTTCCATGATTAGAGTGTTTTCATGGCGTGTACACTCGTCATCCCGAGTGACGAGCATGACATACCACACTCTATAGGGATATAGGGAATTTACCCTATTACATGAGATTTTAATCTCATTAGACTGGTTATGGATGTCTGAGTTACGACCTAGTCCAATACAACACTAGTATTCTAGGTATATGGCCATTAGGTGTCTGCATGCAATTGGTTTATATATTTGGATGTCATATGTAACTAAACTATATATATATAGTTATTGATTATACATTCTTTCTAGTAGTGATCCGAAGCAGGTAGAGTCGGCCAGGTGTCAGATTGGAACCTGAGCTGACCTATGTCATTATTTCAGTACTTTTATTGTTTCATATTACCTGCACACTACTTAATTTACATTGCACAAAATGGATTGGTCTAGAAACTGTGGGTTCCAACCTACTAAGATTTATATCTCACACCCTGCTCGGGCTGTCATTTCACTGGGGTACCTGAGTATACCTTATGTTTATAGGACTATGGTCCCTTGCTTGTGTTGTTTGCTAGTGCATAGGATTTAGGAGCATAGGATCAAGGTGGATCTCATGATGTTCATGGAGATCACCTTTGTAATTTTGTTTCTTTTTATTTATTTAAGTACCATATTGTATCATGTACCTATTATATGTCTTTCATTTCAGCTTATGTATTATCATCAGGACATGCATGTATCTATTATACTTTGGTGTTGGCCATATTTTATTATTCAGTTTATGTTATTCTTCCTATGCTCTCTCTTTTGTTCATAATATTTCCTTCGTTGTTGTTTCTTATTTACTTTACAGTTGTGCTACTTTGATATGAAGGTATAGTCTCTCCACCATCATCTTATGAGACCCTCACTGCTAGTCGGTAGCCTCTGGCATACGGGGAGGTGCGCTTAAGGCCATGCGACCCACCAGTCCAGCCACCTTCTTAGTGGTGAGACAGGTTGGGACGTTTCAAAGTGGTATCAGAGCTTATTTTTACTTTGTCTTACTGTTTTGGACTGGTAGACAGGAGACTAGGAATATGTCAGCACTTGGTAAATAGTCATGTTTGGGACTGATCACCCCACCCACATGGAAATAACCAAGTGGTCAGGGCTGGGATTGTTGTTCATACTGTTCAATATTACATTTGATTTGATTTCACCTCAAGTGAATGTTGTAATTTCAATTACTTATTGATTTGTGGAATTATGGAATTTTTCTTGGCCAAATATGGAAAGGATGAAGCATTACATGCATCATAGGCACATAGAAAATTTGTATGCCATGCATATTCCATTTCATGTAGTTGCATTTATAACTTTCCTGTTGATTTGATTGTGTGTCTTTAGTGTTGTGCCATGCTTAGTTTTGTAGCTATTAGGTTTTCCTTTAGTATGTTTTTCCTGTTTATATTTCATGCTTTTGTGTTTATTACATGTTTCTCTATATTAGTTGTTTGTGATAACATGCTAGTTTTGTTTGGATATATAAATGGTTTCATGAGATAAAAAAATGGGTTGCAATTAAACGGGATCCAATTTTCAATTATAAGGTGTATGGGCACCTTATAATTGGGAAAAGGTGACCTATATACTCAAACCATCTCTTGAGTTTTCTAAATATGTTTAGAAACTTTTGATTAAAAATGTAAGAAGGCTACTAAATTTAAATGTTAAAGTGGTATGTTTTCAATTAATGGCAGCCAAATACCAAACTGTAAAGTGTATGGGAGCTTTATGTATTGGAAGATGGCCACCCATATGACTGAGGCATTAAATATGAGCATGTTATAATTTTAAATGGGATTGGTTTCGATTAAATGGGAGTTAGGCTTTAGTCTATAAAGTGTATGGGCACTTTATAGATTGGGGTGGTGGAAACCCATGTAATAGAACCTTTGTTTATATGACCATCATATATTATGAAATGCTTATAAATGTAAAATCATTTAATTTTAATCTATAATGAATTGTTTAAATACCTAAATGTGCAACTGGTCCCAAGTAGGTTGATTGGGGCATGTTTCTCATGAGATGACCCATTTTAGTGTTTATAACTTCTAAAATTAAGCAAATGTTATTAGGTTTCAATCTGATAAACCTAGGTTGGCTTAGCGGGACCCTCATAGGTCACCTTGTCTCTTAAAAGGAATTTAATTCATAAATTTCTTAACTTATGACGGGATGTCAATTAATGGTTTAAAAAGGATGTTGGATAATACTTGCCTTTATGGTTAATGTTCTATTTTAAATATTTTAAATATTTAAATATTGATTTGAATTAAGGAAAAGACTTGAAAATGAAACCTTAGGTGGTGTCATTTTATTTAAACCCTCGTGCAAGGGTATTTGGATTTCTCTTTGAGTTTCCTTGGAATGGAAACATGATCCTTTTCTATAGGCCTTCTTTCTTTTTAACAATGGCTTAAATGATCAAATCTTGATCCTAGTGACTTATGTTAGCATGACCTAATGATAGGTTCGACGCTTATGCTTCATAAGGGGACATCATGTGATAGGTATCACCCTTAGATCGTTAGTTCCTTGCTAAATTCCATGAGTTTATGACATTTTGTGTCGTTCAGGTGTCATTGTCCCTAGTAGGATGCTTATCTTTTAAATGATACCCTTGTTCGGATGGGTGGTCATGTTTTCCTTGACCCTTGTTATGGGCATGAACAATGAGCACTGCTCGGTTTCAGCTGGTTAGACATGCCTCGAGCATGGTCGACCATTTTTCAGGTCACTTAACCCTTTCTTTTCCTCAGTTATGGATGACTTGGTATGTCGTCGTCCATGTTGAAGATCATATGGGGAAATACGACTCTAGGTTAAATATCTTGTGTGGGCCATTAGATACTTGAACGCATAGGGATGACGGCCTATGGGTAGTATCTAAGATGTGTCATTTTTCTTCTGGAACCTCGGGGTAGTATTTGTTCACACGCACGGTGCCCGTCGAGTGTGAAATGTTTTAATGAACTGGTTGAGTTCGGTATAATCGTTGAGCCTTGTGTTGTTGAGTATGGTCTTGGGTTATCCTTGTAGTAGGGTGACCTAGGTGTTAAAGGAATCAGTTCATCCCAATGCTTAGGAGGAATTCTTGGATTATTGGGTGTTTTTACATGCCAGTCAGTTTTGTTTGGCTTTCTTGTATGCTTTGATGTATGTGAGTGTGACTCGGAGGAGTATCACGCGTACGTTTAAGGTGGTTTTGATCTAGTGTGCTTGTGAGCGGTTAGTTTGTCTTTCCTTTTTAATTACTAGGACTCTCTTAAGGTGGGGAGCTTCATGCCGGTTCTGGTGGTTATGTGTTCATCCAATTATAAGGAACACAACCAAAGAGGACCTTTGGAAATGGTTGGTCTTGCTTAAATCCCTTAGGGTTGTTGGGTTTTGTGAATGTTGGTGCTTTCTCGGCAGCATGACGATGTTGTGGTTGGTTTTGTATGAAACCTTTGAGAAATTTTGTTGGTCTTGGATAGAATTTGGTAGTTAATATTTAATGATCACAGAATACCTCCGGTGGTGAAGGCATTGTGGTTCGGTTCATGGAAGTGCGTCGATAGGTGAATTCAAGCTTCTTTCAATAAGTCAACTAATAGTGGTTCAATTGTTCCTCCTTTTAATGGCCAGGTATGGTTGGTTGGAAACTATTCAAAACATCTTAGTTCACTCTGGATTATAAATGAGCATGTACCCTATCTTGATGTCTTCCTTGATGCACTAAGAGAGCATCGGTCTTACGTTGCGCTAAAGTTTTAAAGCTAGTAGGATTGAGATGTGATCTATATCAGGTTGCACATTGTATGCATGGTTTTCTTCAAGGTTTGGTTAGTCTTGAGTGAAACCAGTATTCCCATGTAGGAATGTCTTGGATAGACTCTTGTGCACCATTCGTTTTATCCTGACTTAGGCGGATGCTGCTTTGAGTTCAGTCAATGATCTTATGTGGACGTCTTGGATTTATAGCCAATGTCTCATTTGTAAACATGGATTGTGGTCTACCTAGGGTTAGTTCTTTAGACTCCAGTTCAGTGAATATGAGGTTACCCCAGACTTGTTTTTGGGCTCTTAGGTGTTGTTTTAAAAGGGGGTGGAAGATCTAGTGGATTGGATATAGGTTACGCCCTTATTTGTGTTGAGGTACGACGGTACAAATGATCAAATGATAGTTTTATCAAGGAATGCCATCAGAAGTCAGGTATGGACTTTGATGGACGTGTTTGTGATGGTTTTGAGATTCCTTATAGGAAGGCATTACGGTTTTGGTCATAATTCATCGACCGTCTAAGCTGAGCATCTCGAGAATGGTTAGCTGAAGGTGTCTTGACTTGTCACCCTTCTTGTTTGATGAATATGGTTAGTGGCGGGCCATTTTAAGTCATGTTTTCGGGTGAAGACGAGTGCAGTATGTGTCAGCCTGGGCTTTCCATGAAAATAAAAGTCAACTTTTCTAAGGTTGGTAGTGAATCGACCATTTAACCATTTCAAAATCACACCAAGAGCATCATTAGAACACTTAGAGGCATGCTTTGTGGGCTATTCTGACAGTGGAGGCATCGTGGTTTGGGATTGGCCCATGTTTTCCATAAATGTTAAGACCTGTGGTGGGGAGAACCATCATCTAAATTCTTAAAGAGGTGATGATATGATTGTGTCTCTAGCTAAACGGGTTCGGGTGAGCTTTGTTTAGGTGTCTTGGTTGGAAAATGAGCATCGACTCAAGTTTTGATGGATTAAGTGTTGTGTGCTTAAATGAATGATTGAAGGTGCGTTGGATGTTGGAAACACAACGCAACCATTCAAATGATACTTCATGACCCTAGTAGGTTGGGTTATGTTCGCGTTGTTCCCAAAATCTTCTCAGGGACAAGAAGTTCTAAGGTGGGGAGGTTGTAATGACCCGTGTTTTTGAAATGGATGGAAATCCAAAGGAATTTGAATTTTCACATTTACTAGATGGTCCATTTTTCAAACTGAGATTTGAAATGAATTTATGAGAGTTTGAACACTTCAATGTGTTGTTTTTAGACTTGGGTGAAGGTCTGGGGGGTCCCTTGGAGTTCTAGTCGAGTTTCAGGATTGTCGGGGCTGGAAATTCCAAGTTTGAAGAGCCTACAGAGGAAGCACAATTTGTCTAAAATCGTGCGGCCCTCAACAGCAAACTGTGCAACCTATTTTGAGTAGCAGATGTTCCCCATACGGGTTGTTCATGGTTTTTGTCAAACTGTGCACCTAGACCGTACAATTAGTTTCAATTATCCCGTACCTAGACACTATTCACCACATGGTATGCACACGATTTGGCTAACCATGCAGGACAAACTGTGCAGGGTGATTTTCTAAGATAGTGGGTGTCACACAGTTGGTGTGCGGTTTGTCCAAACCGTGATACCTAGGTTTTGGGGTGAATTTACTTAAATTCCCTTAATGAAATATTTAAACTTTACTTCTTCCTTCTTCTTCTTCATCCAGCAGGTGAACTCTCTTTAAGTCGTGGGTTTCCTCCTCCAAGCCTAACCTAGGATTTGATGTTTCTCCTTCATCCATCATCCGATTCAATCATCTTTGGTCTCTGTGAATTTGTATCGGTAATATTGTGAGTCCTCTCTAATATATTCAAGTTCTTTGTTCCATCTACTACACCATTTTGGTGCGATCTCATTTCCCCTATTTTTAGGTAAAATGTCCGTGTGTTAAATCTCTTCCAAACTGGATCGAATCGGATCTTGAGATTGGAAGAGTGATACGTCTTAAGTAAGAGGTAGGTGGTCTATGACCTTTTCCTCGTTTTTCCTCCATTTTGTGAATAGTTTTGTTGCACCGCATGCTGAGCTTTGTCATGTGTTGTTTAATAATTGGTTTCTTCGTATCAAATTGAATTTTGCACCTTGTTATATGTGCTTTGATTCCTGTTTGGTAGTTTAGAGGATACGAACTTTGTATATGGATACCCCATGGGTGTGTCGACATGTTTTGACATTTTTTTTAAATGTTTTAAATGCTCAGAAAACCTTCTAAGCATTCAGCTTGGATTGATAATGGTTTCGCCCCTCATTAACACTTGCCCAAGAAAGAATGGAACCTCCTAAGTGCCATGTTGAACTTATATGAATTGAATCGTCATGTTGGTGGTTTATCTCTAAAATGCATCTTTGTATATTGTGTTTAGAACCTTGAATGGAATTCTTAGTAATGTTGTATGAATTGTTTATAAAAAATGTCATGATTTCATAATAGAACCCCTCGATGGAGGTGTGTTGTCTTCAAAAGTATAAAATAATGTTTTTTTGGTTTAAAGCGTGATTGGATTAATGTTTTTGTATTACTCTATGCTTTGATGTCATAGTTTTGAAAGCAGCGTGTTTTGTGCATGGCCTTTGTTGAAATTGTAAAAACAAGTTTTCCTCTTATGTTAAATGTTTATTTTGAACCAAGCACCTCTTAAGTGCTTGGCTTGCTTTTTATAGGGGATTACCCAAGTAAGTAATTGCCCAGTTGCCATTATACCTTCTAAGTACCACCTTGAACCTTGTAAAACGAATTGTTGGGTTTTGTTTAGTTTGATGGCAAGTTTAAAGTGGAATAGCACGTGCATGGTCCTTTCATGAATTAATTAGTTGGAATAGAATGGAGTGAATTGTAAAGGGTGTCAAGGCCATGCCATTTTGTACACGCATTGTTAATTGCTTTATTTGGAATATTGTACCTTTATTATAATGGATTATTTAAATGAAAAGCATGAGAGGTATTGTCTTGTGGATTGCATTGTAAATATGATGATTTCTTAATATGGTCTTGATAAATATATGGCATAAGATGTATTGTCTTGTGTGCAATGGTAAGGGGTGTTGAGCCAGGAGGGAAATCACACTCCCTTACATCGGGTGTTGAGCATGATGTCTCGCACCAGTGATGCAATATGGGCAATGGGATTCACACGTCATGTTCCATGATTAGAGTATTGTCATGGTGTGCACACTCATCATCCCAGGTGATGGGAATGACGTCCCCCACTCTATAGGGATGTAGGGAATGTACCCCATTGCATGAGTTTATAGGCTCGTTAGACTGGTTATGGATTTCTGAGTTACGCCTCGGTCAAACCCAACACTAGTATTCCACGTATATGGTCATTAGGCGTCTGCACACACTTGATTCATATAAGTGGATGCAATATATAACTAAACTATATATATGTATATATATTACTATGTATATAGTTACTGATCCGACATTATTTCCAGCAGTGAGCCGAAATAGGTAGAGTCGGCCAGGTGTCCGATTGAAACCTGAGCCGACCTGTGTTATTATTTCAGTACTGTTTATTGTTTCATATTACCTGCACACTGCTTAATTTATATTGCACAAAATGGATTGGGCTAAACACCATGGGTGCTGACCTACTTATATTTATATCTCACACCTTGCTCGGGCCTCCATTACATTGGGGTACCCGATTAGACCTTATGTTTCCAAGACTATGGACTCGTACTTGTGTTGTTTGTTAGTACCCAAGAGTTAGAAGCACAAGACCGAGCTGTAGCTTGGGGTGCTCGTAGAGATCACCTTTGGGCTTTTGTTTCTTTTTCTTTATTTGAGAACTGCATTGTATCGTGTACCTGTTGTATGTCTTTCGTTTCAGCTTATGTATTATCATTAGGACATGCATGCGCCTGTTGTGCATTGGTGTTTACCATCTTTTATTATTCAGTTTATGTTATTCTTCTGTTGCTATGTCTTCCATTTATAATGTCGCTTTCGTTGTTATTTCTTAATTACTTTACCGATGTGTTACTTTGATATGAGGGTATAGTCTCCCCACTATTACCTCTTGAGACTCTCGCTGCTAGTTGGCAGCTATTAATGTACGAGGAGGCACGCTTGAGACCATGTGACCCACCGGTCCAACGACCATCTTAGTGGTGAGTCGGGCCAGGACGTTACAACAACGTTCGTCGGATTCCGGGTGCTAGCGCGGAGCTCCGACGATCACTTCGACGCCGCATCAATCACCACGATCCTCTGCTTTCGATTCGTGAAGACGAATTTGGATTGAGTGATTCTCTCTTCAGAATTCAGAAGGAGAGAGAAGCTCTCAATTCCAAAGTCGCGAATAGTATGTTAGAATTAGCTCCTCTCCACTTATATAATGGGTGTTCAAAATACCCGATTTGGGTTCCCCGACCCTCATGCATTAAATGTCTACTAAACAAGTGATATAAATAATTAATTACGACGAACTAACTACCCCGTAAATGTTGTTTATATTTTATCACATACCTGTAATATATATTAAATATATTACGTGATGAGCCCAAACCATTAACTCGACTTGTAACTCTTGATGATATTAAACGAACTTGTAATATTATAATAATATTCATTGGCATAATATTAATCTATGTATTTACTTAAACACTTATAAATACATTTAATAATTAAATTCAACCCAATTGTTCTTTATTTAAATAAAAATGAATTTATTTATTTATCGGTGACCGATAAAACTCGGACAACACTTGGACCCCTATGGCGGGGTCCACCATGTCCTATATTCCTATTCACCTGAATAGGGCAGATTCTTGAATACACTATTGTGTGTGACCTCATAGTCCTTTATATCAATAATAGTGAATAATATTTATAGACCAAAAGCGGAGTTTAACAACCCATCAATGTCCTTAAAGAGGTAATCAAAAGTCACAACAACAACAACTAATTTACGAACATGCACTGTGTAACATAATATCTTTGTCAAACGATATATCATAAAACTAGACGCACACTTGTGTCATCGTCATTTCTTGCTTTATTATTTGTTGATCTATCTTGACAGTTTTACCTTCGACTACCACGACCATGGATTCATGAAAGTACTATTATCCTGATCAACTAGACATGAGATGTCACGTTTTTAACTCGGAAGCGACAAATCTTATCTTGATCATTCAATCAATATTATACTACTAATGACGCACCCAACACAAACTACCTCGCCACGACTTTATTGTCCTGATTTTTGTCTTGATTTTTTTTTTGAGAAAAGATAAGATATATTACTGATCAAGCAAACCAGACCTACAAAGCCAATCAGAAAACGAGTCCACCCAACAATGATCACCCCAAGATTTCCCAAAACGAGCCAAACAATGAGCTTCCATATCCCCTCCTCGCTTGATAAAAGAAAATTTGCATGCAACAAAACCTTCGATTAATGACTAGATCTTCCTCAAAATAAGTCCATACGGTTGAGATGCACCGTCCTTTGAAGCTAGAGCGTTCACTACTTTGATGTAGTCGAATTCCACCAAAACCTTGGGCCAATTTTTTGAACGGACAAAAATGATCCCACGTAGGATGGCAGAGGCCTCTGCCACCATAGGGTTCCATGAGAAAGACACAACCCGACACCGAGCTTCCACAATCTGGCCAAAACTATTATGAGCAATGAGTCCAATACCGATCCTGGAATTAGCAGAGACAGCAGCATCTGTATTGATCTTGAGCAAACCCTCAAGGGGGGGAGATCAACAAGGAGCTGACTGCCGAGTGTTGCCCAAAAGAGACACTGAATCGTTATTCTTCCAACCGTTCATCCATTCCCTAACCCTATCTACCCAAAGACGATCACGGGTCACCTTCATTTGAAAAATGCGATCATTTCGTCGAGTCCACGCTAAGGAATATCCGTGATTTTTTTTGGAGGGAAATAAATGCATAAGAGGGAGAAACCAAAAGTTACAACTTTAGTAGAATAGTGTATGTGCACCCTAACCCATTTTTAATTTTTTTTAGAACCTAAAAAAATAAAAACCCATATGTCGGCGGCTGGCGGACTCGGGCGACTTCGAAAAATACCAATTTTCCGGTCGGGATTTCACATTCGATTTTATCGCCCTTGATCGGAAAAGCTGGTAGGAAAATATAGCGAAAAGAGGGCCCTCTCCCGTTTCCCTCTCTTTTTATTTTTCAATCTCCTTGGAGGGAAAAATCCGTCCCGAATCTAATTGCAGGTCTAGAATCCCAGCTGGGTCACACCAACGGTAAGAATTTCAGTGTCCCTTTCTCTTCAGAATCATGCTCTGTCTGTCGACTTGCCTCGCTTGTTTACTTCTGGTTCAGTTTTGTTTCTTAGATCGAAGCTGTGGCAGCCGGAAGTTTCAGTATTCCGTCTTCTGTTTGAATTTCAGGTAAAGGCCTTTGAGGCTGACACTGGTTTTCTCTCTCATTTACTTATATAGGGTTTGTGCTATACATTAGTTAGGGTTTGAGCTTTAACTTTTTATGGCTAGAGATTTCAGTCGTGCGGCATTGATTCAGACTGTGAAGAATTTCTTGATAATTTAATTCCAGTTTGCATTGCGTTTTTTAGAGTCGATTTAGGAATGAAAAGAAATCAGGAGATTCTGATTTATTCTCCCTGTTTGGTTGAGTAAAACCACATAGGAAGAACTGACAGAGAGAAATGAATTTATCTCCAACACCTTATTTCAAATCACCAAAAAATGGAATGATTTGGGAGGAAATCATTTATTTTATTTAACTAACTCATTCATCCAAACATGGAAAGGTAGTTTTTTTTGAATGACAGATCTTTTGGTAGAACCTTCTATATTTAATGGCTCAGACATGCATGTGTTGAATTTTTCATCACTGTATAAGTTCTCTATTTTCCTTCTATTTTTCATTTTTTGGCACTTTGGTATTTTGCTTTCCTGTTTCATCCATGCAATTACTGACTGTTTGGGTGGTATGGTTGGAATCTTTTCAGGATGCTGTACCTGAGGGAATGGTTTTTACTTCTTGTTGGATTTGTGTGTGTATGACTGTAAACATAGTCTGTTCAATTCATGCAGCAGGGAACTCACCAAAACCAGCTTTCTGCTTGTTGGAGCATTCTTTTCATTTTGGATATGCAAACAAAGAAAAGAATTTTGGGAAAAAATTTCCCTCAAGAGCATGCAAGTCCTAGGATTTCAAGAGCTCTGAAAAAGGTTTCTGAAGATGCACAAGTTTCTGAAAAGGACACAGAGTTGATTGCATCTTCTGTTAGAAAGCAGAAATCTGGTGTGTTGGCTCTATTTTTTGAATGCTTGTATTACTGTGAACTGTCTCTCTTTGTTTGGTACATTAATGTAGGAAGTTCTCTTACATGATTGATTAGTACATATATGTGAACTCCACCAAGATTACATGTGCTCACAGGCACACACTAATCCCTGTAAATTGAGTGACTGTAAAATTCATTTTCTTTTTATTAAACTCATAATCTTTAACAAAGCTTCATTTTCACAGTCCCTAATGCCTTATTTTTGTCTCATCCATTTCTATTCTTACCCCCCCTGACCATGCTAACAACGTCCACCCGAAGTGAACTTCATGAAAAAGTTTTGTGTTGTGTTTTTTTGTTTGTAATTTGTCCTTCCAACTCAGTGAATGGATTATTGCATGGCATTGATAATGTTCCTCAGTTTCTGTGCTGATAGGGTATTCATCTTGCATTAAAACAATGCACTAGGTTACCAAAGATGGTACATTTAAAAAATACCACATTAGGTGTTCCATTACATTTCAAGCAAGCTTACCTGTTTCGTTCTTTGGAATTCTAGGAATCAATTTTCTGAAGAAAAACAGGGAATCTGTTGCTGCTACTAATTTGAACACAAGGTATATCAGTTTGCCGTTGGAGGAATCTTCTCCTGTTTGTTTAGAGAATGATTCGACCAACAATGCTTCATCAACCTGCAAGGTATAAATCTCCACCTGCCCATGTGTTGGGCTGTATTAATGCAGCTCCCCTGTAGTTGGAAAAATTTATTGGAAAAGTGCCCTTTTGCTTGTCATTTTTGTCTTTCTTATTCTTAGAATGGGTGTTTCATCATGGGAGTTGTGGTTTTTTATAGGACCTTTTGTTTTGATGCTTGCTATGATAGCTTTGTTTAATAAGAAGGTCAATCGCTGGGGCAAACGATTATTAGCGATTTTTTATTCTTCGTGTCAAAGCTCTACCTCAAATTAGTTTTTGATGGAGTGTGTGCTAAGTATCATAATATATAATCTTAATCTTGTAAGATTCGAGACAATTTCCATTACCATGTAAGTACTACTAGGGTTTTACATATGTATAATATGGACCAACAAATGAACCATTTTGGGTCAAATACTGCATAAACATTTATTTAGTCAAACACAATTCAGTTTAGATGCTATTAGGAAAATTCAACCTGGCTTCAGAATTACAACAATACTCCATCTTAAAAATTACTTGGCAATGACACGAGTATTTTAATAAGATATTTCAAATATGGCAACACCAAGGTTCATTTTATTGTAATGCAAGCATTTCTAAGCATTCTTAGTCTGTCTTTTGGATGCTTTTTGAAAATCTTGCTTAATGTTTCAAGTTTTTGTGCATGACAAGAAAAGAGAGGCTTCTTGATGGGAGTTAAGGAATGCAAATGGGGATGTTAGATTGTCTTGACTGGAACAGTCCAATGGAATTGCCTAATTCAATAATGCAGCATTTGATATGTGTTTATTGGTGTACATGAAAGTTTATTGATATGGCTGTGTGACACGCAACAACAAGTACTTTAATAAAATTAAATTTCTCATGCTGTGGTTGCTCCAATGCTAGGGGGATATTAAGATGGTAAGTTGTATTAAATTTTATAAAATTCCGCAGCAGCCAATGGTTGATTGGCATTGTGTTCTGTTTTTTTTTCTCCTATTTTTTTGATTATTATTAATAATAATAAGTTTTTTAGATTTTACTGTCCATTTCGCCTCACATGTAGTGTGAAATTGGCTTCTTTAATGTTTTAAAATTT
This sequence comes from Viscum album, assembly GCA_963277665.1. Taxonomy (NCBI): domain Eukaryota; kingdom Viridiplantae; phylum Streptophyta; class Magnoliopsida; order Santalales; family Viscaceae; genus Viscum; species Viscum album. The sequence goes on from OY728142.1 coordinate 951,466,119, forward strand.
GTATAAAGTTGTAATGTTTCTTATTTGAGTTCAATTTCATCGCAGGAGGGTTATAACATGGGAACTGAAAATGTGTCTGAAACATTATTTTCACCCGTCTTTCATGCATCGAATAGTGTTGGAGGTTAGAAATTATAGACAGAGGGGTGTTTGTACCACAAATAGTGGTGTATTTTTTTATTTTATCAGTCCCTTAATATTTTCTTAATTTTTATTTCCAGTTGATTTCAGCAAATTCTTCCACTGTGGTGACCAGAGAATTTCTCACTATGCAGAGATTGATAATCTGCAAAACTCCGAGTTTATCAATGGAAGTGCAATTGCTTTGTTAAATGCAGTGAACTCTGGTAATCTTGAATTGGATACAAGGATGTCATCCACTGATGTTGATTTGCCAAACTGTGGCAGTCCATTTGATGAGGATTTAGGGGCTAACTTGCGAACCGATGTTTCAGCAATATACCTTGCAGTAAAAAATTCAAAGCTAGAATGTGTTGATGAGCATGGTCAAGGTTCAATGTTGACAGATATCTGTGTTGAGGAAGACAATAATGAAGATTTTGATGATTTTGATCCATACTTGTTTATCAAAAACTTACCAGAGTTGTCATCAGTTGTCCCGTCATTCCGGCCCACGCTGTTGCCTAAACAAACGCGGAGTTGCCCTTCTATTTCTCTCGTTTTGGATTTGGATGAGACGTTAGTGCACTCGACCCTGGAGCCCTGTGACGATGCTGACTTTTCTTTCCCTGTGAGCTTTAATCTCGTAGATCACACGGTATATGTGAGATGCCGCCCTCACCTCCGGGATTTCATGGAGCAGGTTGCGAGCCTTTTTGAGATTATTGTTTTCACGGCCAGCCAAGGTGTATATGCCGAGCAGCTTCTCAATGTGCTTGACCCAAAGAGAAGAATATTTCGCCATCGTGTTTTTCGTGATTCGTGTGTGTTTGTTGAAGGGAATTACCTCAAAGATCTGTCTGTTCTCGGGCGTGATTTATCACGAGTTGCCATAATCGACAACTCTCCACAGGTATTCCGAGTAACTTTTTTTTGATGAGTGCTGCTAAACTGAGCCTTAAGCATGACTGGTTTTGGTGGTTTCATCACAGGCGTTTGGATTCCAAATAGACAATGGAATACCGATCGAGAGCTGGTTTGATGATGGTTCGGATCAAGAACTGCTGTTGTTACTTCCGTTCTTGGAGAGCTTGGTGGGAGCCGAGGATGTTCGGCCACTGATAGCGAAGGAGTTCAACCTCCGGGAGAGAGTGGAGGGTGCGAGCTATCATGCCGGAGATTGTTAGCCTTTGCAGGAGCAGCAGCCTCTGTAAATTGACATCAACTTGCAGGCTTTCTAGAGGGTGAGGTGAGTAGTGTGTATCATTATGTTTTTTAGTGATTAGGGCTGTGTTTGGAAACAGAAAATTCATTTCGGTAGCATTTTTCCCTTCTCAATTTAAGCAAATCTTGGGGGCTGAGAATAAATTTTGTTTTTATTTTTCATTATGCTTTGACAGTTTGGAAAAATGTCAACCAGAGATTAGAATTGCAAGTCCATTTCAATGATCCAATCAATTGTAAAAACGTTCATAAAAATAACTGGCTGGATCCTTCGTTGACATAAGTTTACCGTTTTGATCTCCGGTTGTCATTTTCTCGTATTGTTTTTGATTGCACAAGAATGCAGGTGTTGGACTGATTGCTAGTGAAAGACTTGTTAACTCGTCAATTATCAAGAAATTAATAGAAAACCAAGAAACAAAGCCGCAGACTATCTTACCTCAATTATTAGAGGGGATGCCCTTGGACTTCATCATTTTAGACCCCTTAGTCTCTTTTTCTCGGCTGCTAGTGTGGCTACTTGTCCCATTTCCTACCTTTGAATAAAAATTTGCATGATGATGATGAAGTATGAAGAATTATGCAAGTACCATTCCTTCAAATTTGATTCTTCATTTTTTTCTTCTAGAATGCTATATTTTCATTTGAACTCTGAAATAGAAAACAACGTACGTCCTAGTAAATTATGTTAGTTTTTTGTCATGATATGGTTTTTTTTTATTTTTATATACTGGAAGGGAATAAATTGCGGATGATACAAGTGATTTGAAATTTATTTATTTTGCCAACACTATTAATATAAATTTTTTTATTAAATAAAATTTCCATGATAGGTAAATTTGACATGGTGGATGTTAGATATCTAAACATATCTTGATTTTTAATAACATTTGTTTTTATGACACATCAACAACTATTTCTAGTTCTAGTAATGAGCCAATTATATTTAATGTCACAAGCAATTAAAATAGACTGAGTGAGAGGTGAATTTTTTATCTCATTATAAAATTATAATGAACATAATCAATATTTCATTGCATGCGTTTTTATTGGGTGGGGGTGGGGTAGCAATGCGAAACGGGCGGGGCGGGGCGGGGCGGGCCAAGCCCGTGTGGGCTTGTGCCCATGCGGGCTAGACCCGCAAAAGTCCGCATAAAAAATGGGTGGATTTATCAAGCCCGCCCCGCCCCGCAGCGGATGCGGGCAAGCCCGCGGGCAACCCACGTTAAAAAATAATTATATTTTAAATTAAAAAATAATTATATTTTAAATTAAAAAATAAGGGTGTGATTTATGTGATATAATATTTATTGATGTTATTATATGTTATTTTTTAAACTTACATTAAATTATTATGAGAAACAATAAAAATGTGGAAAATATTAAAAATTAAACTAAAAAATAAAATACTTTTATGAAATAACATAAAAAAAAACATACCTCTTTCTGCAGTACCCGAGAGCGGAGAGGAGCTGCCCAGCCGGCGAAGGTGGGGGTTGCGTGCGGCGAAGGAGCCGCCGGAGAGGGGAATCGATCCCGGAGGAGTCGGGGATGTCGGGGGTCGGGGAGGAGCCGCCAGAGAGGGGGGCCGCGGTCGCGGAGGCTGGGGTGGTGGAGGAGGTGGCAAAGCCGGGGGTTTGGAAGGAGTCGCCAGAGGTACGGGTCGTGCGCGACGAAGGAGGCGGGGAAGGGGTCGTTGGGGTCGGGCGGGGGTGGCGGGAGTGGAGATGGCGGTCCGCGGAGGAGGCGCGCGAGAGGGGCTGGGGCCGGGCGGCGGGGGTAGAGTGGGTCGTCGCCGCCGCCGAGGAGGCGTGAAGGTGGGGCAGGAGTCGGGGGGGGGGGTCACGTCGAAGGAGGCCGGGGCCGGGGGTAGCAACGGTGGAGGAGGTCGGGGGTAGCGGCGAAGTAGGTTGGGGGTAGCGGCAGAGAACGTCGGGGCCGGGGGTAGCGACAGAGGATGCCGGGGCGGGGGGGGTAGCGGGGGTCGCGACTCGCGACGGGGGAGGCCGGGGACGGGGGGTAGCGGCGGAGGAGGCCGGGGCCGGGGGGTAGCGGGGGTCGCGGCGCGACGGAGGATGCCAGGGCCGGGGGGTAGCGGTGAAGGAGGCCAGGGGGTAGCGAGGGTCACGACGGAGGAGGCTGGGGCCGGGGTAGCAGCGGCGGAGGAGGTCGGTGGGTAGCGGCGGAGTAGGCCGGGGTGTAGCGGCGGAGGACGCCCGGGCCGGGGGTTAGCGGCGGAGGAGGCCAGTGCCGGGGGGTAGGAGAGGAGGCCGGGGGGTAGCAGAGGACTCGAGGAGTCGATGTGCAGCCTGTAGGTGAGTGTGTGTGAAGGAGGGAGGGGCGGGGGAATATGTGATGATAATTAAAATAAATATAAATGGATAAATTAATGGAGGCAGGGCATGCATGCGACTACGTTGGGAAATGGAGGCAGGCATGCGGCTAACGGGAGGCATGCATGGCGTTGGGAAATGAAGGGGCTAAAAAATTTAAAGTTAGTATAATATAATTATTATAAAAAAAATTACACAATTAACCCGCGGGCCAGCCCGTATCCGTGCGGGTTTACCCGCACGGGTTGGATGTCCGTGTGGGCTGCCCATATAAGCCCGTTTCAAATGTGAGCTATTTTTAATAAACCCGCCCCGCCCCAAACCCGCCCCAAGCCCGCTTAACCCGCGGGCCCGCAGCCCGTTTTGCACCGCTAGGGTGGGGTGGTAGACTAGCGCGGTGAAAAACCAAACCTTTGGAACGCCGCTTCCTCTTCAACCAAGTGTATCAGAAGTATGAACCCATTGCACCTTACCCACCACACAAAGTTGTTCTCCCACACATCTTAGTAGGGGAAAAAAAAACAAATGCAACGAAAATAAAAGCAATTGAATTACATAAAGCATTAAATGAACACATGAGAATTTAACACGCTTCATACTTTTGTTCTACGTGTATGGGAGGAACCACTGCGACTTCTTTGTATTTTCAAAAGTATAAAAGAATACAAGCAATTGAAAAATACTATTAATTATATTTCATTACAGAATGATCAACACTTCATAAAACTCTGATGTACTGTGCATGCATCAGATTTATTGTTCCATGCTTAGGTACACTGTGTATCAATTAGGGTTGATCCTCAATTCCTTTTATATGAAACTTAATCGGTTGCCTAGGTCACACCATCTTCCCATATTTATGGAGAATCCTCCAAATGGAATGTCATCTTTGATTTTTGTAACACCGTTGACCACAACCGCTTGCCCTAATAAACACTTTTAGATTCTTCTTTCAGAGAATTCCATCTAGAAGGTTCACCGACATTCTAGACCACCATTGATGTCATTGGAAGATACAAACTTTCGATGACCCAACTGCTGCTGAAGAGATAAACTGTCGTTGCCTTCACATCAAGCCCCACCATCTGCTGCTGATTGAATTTCTGATGAATGTAAATCTGATGCTCGAACTTCTGATGCTATGAACTTTCGATGCTCAGAACAAGCATTCACATCCCAACAATCTCCCATTTAAAGACTTGTTTCAGGAAAAATCTCGGCAACCCTCATCATCAAAATTCATCCCCTCTGCAGTAGCAATGTTCATCCACCTTTTCTTTCTTCCATTCACCCAAGCCCCACCGAGGCACGATGATGTCTCAGACTTTCTTGAGCTAAAGTCTTGGTGAACATGTCCACTGGATTTTGGCTACCAACGATCTTTCAGAGATCTAACACCTTCCCCTCCAACATATTTTTGATGAAGTGATACTTCAAGTTGATACGCTTTATCCTTGCATGAAATATCGAATTTTTAGCCAAGTGGATTGCACTTTGACCGTCACAGAAAAGAATCCCTCCTTTCAGACTTCTCAATTCCTTCAACAAATGCTTCAACCAAATCATCTTATTCACAGCTTTCATTATCGTTACACACTCTGCTTTAGTTGTACTTGATGTAAAAATCTTCTACAGTCACCACATCCTACCAATTGCCATTCCTCTGTAAGTACATATGAACCTTGTTGTGCTTTTCTGACTATCTGAGTCTCCAACAAAGCCAACATCAACAAAACCTTGTAACAGATCTTCCTCCCCAAAACAAAGAGCCCGATCTTTCGATCTTTTTAAATACCGAAGGATCCACCTGACGATTTCCCAATGTTCTTTTCCTGGGTTGGACATAAATCTGCTGAAACTCCCACTGCAAATGCAATATTCGATTGAGTATAAATCATTACATACATAAAAAATCTGACACTTGATGCATAAAATACTTTCTCTATGTACCAATGCTCATCTTCCATTGCAAGTGATTGTGCCTTGGGCAGTTTGAAGTGTCTGACAAGTGGGGTCAAAATTGGTTTGCATTCAGTTATGCCAAATCTTTCAATGATTTTCTAGATATAATCCTTCTGAGATAGAATCAGATTTCTGGTCTTCCCATCTCTTTCTATCCTCATCCCCAATATCTTCCCTACTTGTCCAAGATCTTTTATAAAGAGTCTGACCCTAATAGCCCAGAGTCCGTAGTTACTTTATTACATTGACACTAGATACAATCACATCCCAAATGACAAAATAGTTTAGTAGTCTCGATAAACTAGATACATACTTGAATATCATATTACATTTAAAAACATAAAATACAACATAATATTTTCTTTGAGAACATTATCCTCTTTAGCATATCCTTGCATATCAATCATAGTATGCTTCTTGACATCCCGAGGAAAAGAAATATAAGAAAGGGGTGAGCTCAAATTCTCAGTAAGGGTTACGTACAACAAAAACTATCATGAGTAAATAAGTCATAATCAACATGACAAGGTAAATAATTGAAAACACATGCCATTTAATCAATAACTTGAGCACGAAGAATAACATGACATAAATAAATGATGATCAAATAATGCCACATAAATAATCACACGAGTTTGAAACTTACCCATGAATATCATAACTATTCAAATAATCACATGGACATCAATAACTGATTTCATAATGATATAATGTATAATGCCAGACATCTTAAACTTACCGTTGAGGCATTGTGCCAATACATCTTACATAAATGGGTAAGGTCTCGTCCAAATATCCAACTTGTTTTATCTCATGAGACCCATTGATGCATCAAGGGGCTATGTAATTTCGGCCCCCACTCGTTAATAAGTCAAATGCATTCATCATATAAAAAAATAGTACAACTTATTCAACTTGCCTTATAATCAATAATTGTCCGTATTGGAAGAACTTTTCCCCAGTCAAACTGATCATAAGGCATCTAGAGAAATGAGGTGGATGATATCATTAGAGTATAACCTCAGTAAAATATAAGATTCATCAAAGGATGTTGACGTAGATGAAAATACTTTTAAAAGATTATTGAAAGATTTCTTGAGGAAAATACTCTTTTCATTTTGAAATCACTTATTTAAAATTTTATTATTTTTCCAAAATATTAAGGAAGACATTTTCTTTGAAAAAAATCTTGGAAAATTGTAAAAGAAGCTGCAAAGCAAAGATTAATTATGACGACGAGAAAAACCGTTCGTGCAGTGTATGTTAAAACAAAGATTCCATTCACACCATCGGTAAAAGACAACTTGTTTGGAAAATGACAAGAAGATTCCTTTTAAACCTTTTTATAAAAAGTCAAACATGGGTAAAAATGGCTTTAATAAATCATTGAAGAATAGTAAAAACATCATTGAAAACATTTTAAAGAAAATATAGACATGAAAGAAAAAGATTCATGTCCGAAAGAAAAATAATGACGATTTTTCTTAAAAACATTATTTCAGTATCTTGAATACTTAAGAGAGGAAAATAAAAGGAAAACTTGTAATTTTTAGAAATAACCAGAGGAGAAGAAAATATATTTGGTTTTAGATAGAAATATCAAATAATTCCCCTAACAGAGACGTAAAAATAAACAATCTTGGAATAATGATGAGATTGTGAAATAAACCCTTACCACTTCGGTAACTTTTGAATCAAAACCCCTTGGATGAAATAATTTGAGTTGTAACTTTAAATACCATGAATTAAGATGGATACATGATATAACATGTCAAAGAGATGATATATATACCTCATAAACATAAATAGGTGCACAATATAAAAAATATCTCAATAAAACAATATTGAGATGAAAAACCCTTACCTCGAGGCTGACTTGCTTCATAAGCGCTCTAACCTCCCGTATAATAAATTTAAATTTATTATAGTTATATACTGGAATATGTACATACTTATAATATCATATACAATCCACTTATAACATTCCAACACCCATTTATTAATAATTCTATATTAAAATCTCCATTTTCAGGTGTTAACCGTTTCATTTTTCATTACAGTTTCGGTCATTATACTTTGATCATGGTTCTATTATCTCTAGAATGTTAACCATGATATAAATATCATATATATTTTTACATCCCGTTACTTGTTTTCAGGTACTCATCGACCCTTTTTTTGATCATGCTTTGGTTGGATCTTGTTTAGGGATGCTTTAGGTAAAATTTGGAAGTTTTTGGAAGCCCTAGGGGTTGTGCATGATTGATGCACGTTTAGGGAAAACTGTGTAGTTTGGCCCATCAAATCGTGTGCCCTTTGATGGTGCTCTAGAGGGGGCGCATGATTTTTTCGAACCGCGTGACTAGACCCTCCAAACCGTGCAACCTCAGACATCAAGAATTTTCATGGTTGACACACGGTTTGACAAACTGTGTGCTCACTTAGGAGATACTGTGAACCCCAGAATGGGGGCACAAAATTTTCAAACTGTGCGACCCTCTCTAGGAATACGTGTATAGAAGTTAATTTTATTTTGAATTTTTATTTTAAATTTACGAACCCCTCGTTTAAGATTCCTAATCCCTTCACTCAACCCTAACATGAATTCCTTAGCTAAGAAGGCTCTCTAGAGGCAATTTTGGCTCCTCCAAACCCCTCCCTTGGCGAATCAAAGTGCTGATGGAAGATCTGATCCCCCACTAGTAAGTGGATCTCTTCTCGTTTAATCTCTCCCGATCTCTCCTTCCTCCCCAGAGTTTGATGGATCATCGCATATTGGATGGATCTAAACTTCGTTTAATTAGATCGCGATTCTAGGTTTGATTTCTAGATCTCCTTCGCCTTCAATCTACATTGGCGTTCCCGTTGCGGGTGTTGATTCTTGATCTTTGAATAAAGGTAGGTGGTTTGGTTTGAGATTTTCTATATAATTAAAACCTTGATTTGCTTGATTTGTTTGAAATAACTTTCAATTTATTTATGAAACCCCAATTTGATATGATTTGGAAATTGGAATTTGAAATGGCATGGAATTTAGAAAATAACCCCCAATTCCAATGGAATTGGAATTTGGGGAATATTTTGAAATTGATGGAGTTAATGAAATGATTTGAGATTTTTTTTGAGAAAAATGGATTAAATTGGAATAATGAAAACCTATGATTGGTTTCGTATTGAAAATTCATGAAATGATGAAAAACCCATGTTTTGGTTTTGAAATTGAATTGGCATATTGAAAATGAAAATTGGTTAATTGAATTTTAAATGATGATTGATTTGAAATGAGTTGATTTGCCCATTTTTGATTGATTGATTGAGCATATGCGATCCTGGGTGGTTAGTGGGTTATTTGGGACAAACACACTAGGATCTTGACCCCCCAACATTGGATTGATGATGAAAACTCTAACAAAAACCTAGTTTGGCATATCTTATCCCCAATGGGATGTTGATGAGTCCTATTTGGCATGAGCCTGAGGGATGTGTGTACACATATTAGCCATGATCACTGATATGAGAAGTGTGAGGATCCTATAGCTATGAACTATTGTACTTCAGGACAGATGACCATGGTGCTTGTGATTGTTTTGATTATATATTCCATTGATTGTAGAAATTGTTTTACTCATGCCAAATGATTTATTTAAATGTTTTTATATAAAATGTTTATTTAAGCCATGTTTGAAATGTTTTCCATTATTTTGAACTGAAAGCATGTTTTTTTAAATATGGAAATGTATTTCCATGCCCTGTTTTATTTAAATTGAAAGCATGATTTGGTTTATTATTATGACATATATTATGGGACACTTGACGAGACCCTACTGATATTTATATCTCATACCCTACCTTTGCCTTCAGGAATTTGTAGATTTTCTTATGCCAGGTTTGAGTAAAGGGAAAGCTCCACTTGGAGGTGGTGGATGTTCTTGATCCTTTGGACCATGGGTTGTTGTTGCCATCTTGGGATGTTTGTCTTTTTGCTAAGTACTTTGATGATGTACTGTTTTGGGTTTTGTTATACCTGTTTGGTTTATGGTACTTTCTCCCTTTGGAGTGTTGAGCATACTGACTTGTAATCTTTTTTTTCTTCCACTGTTTTGTGGAATATTCGTTCCCTCTTTTATCTTGTATGATGCCAGGTGCTAGTCGCCAACCCATGGGGATCGAGAATGCCCTTCGAGCTATGTCAGTGCCAGATCAGGTATTAGAGTACCAGGGTATTCAGGCTAGTTTGTGACAAAGTGGTATCAGAGGAGGTTGTGCATCTTTCCTTGATGTTAGTATACAGTTTGAGATATCTTTCCGGGACTTAGGAGGTAGTTACGAATGAGTTGTAACATCCCAACTCAGGAGCCCCTTTAATCAGTGCCCCAAACCGGTGGGTCACATGGCCTCAAGCGTGCCTCCCCGTATTCCAGAGGCTGTCGACTAGTAGCAAGAGTCCAAGGTGGTATAATGGGGAGACTATACCCTCATATTAGAGTGACACAACATATATAATAAATAAAAAGACAATAGTATAAGCATAGTGAAAAAATGTCACAACGGAAACGAAATGATAAAGAACCGCAAAAGCATAAATAACCAAGGAACTGGAATAAATACCAAAATCCCATAGGCCAATTCATATACAATTATGTCATGATATACAAAAATGGGAAACAAGGGATACATGGGACAAACATATACAACATGCTATACAAAAAATACAAAAGACCAAAATACTACTCTACTAGCATCACGAGCATACAATCGGTTCTCTGCTCCCATGCTCTAAGCTGTAAGTAAAATAGACCAAGCATCTGTAGCAGAGTGCTTGCCCTTATCCATACCTGTAGACATGAAGTCTACTCAGGTACCAAAGGTGACCCGAGTAGGGTGTGAGATAAACTCAATAAACCACCACCACCAATGTCTATAAACAATCTAGTCAGTGTACATAACAATAACAGTGTGCAGGTTAAGAAAATATAAACAATGTTGAATAAATAAATACCAATCATCTCAAGCCCTATCAGAACACCTGGAAGACTCTACCTATTTTGACGTAGGCCAGAATATGTTTGATCTGAGTACCACATATATATATATATATATAAGTAATAATACACACATATTTATATATATATAGTTATATACTCTATACATGTATATGCACTAAGTATCCTCTGATTGGCATCAATGTGCCTTGATGATGGCTGGAGAGTCTTCTGATTGTCATCCCTGGCGCGTCGGCTCAACGATGGTTCAGGTGAGGCTCCGACTTCGTCATCTTGGAGGGTTGGATCGATGAAGGTGTAGATCCTAATTTGACTACCCTTGCAAAGGCTATGGCATGGATTCAGCTGGAGAGTTGGCTCGACGAAGGGATGGATCTGGTTTCAACAGCCCTTGCAAAGGCTATGGCGTGGATTCGGATTTGATAGCCTGCGCATCAGCTCAGCAAGTTCCAGGAGAGCACCTTTTCATTAGAGCTTGGCTTGGCGTTGGCGGGCGAAGGCCTTGGTTTGGCTGGTCTCCTTTCAGGTGAGGCTCAACGCTAGCCCCGATGTGGCATGAAGGGGGTAGGGTCTCTCGGTTCTGGCTTCCAGTATCCCGGGGCTTACCTTGTAGGTTTGATTTCAGTGAGTCTCACATATGGTGTTGATTGTGGTAAAGTTATGGAGCTATTGGTTTTCTTTCTGGTGTGAAGTTTGGATTATGTTGTTGTGTATTTTTGGCATCGTATTACGCCTTTTGTGGTGGTGAACTCCTTGTGTCCCTACAACTTAAAGTTTGAGGGTTGCTGAAACTGTTCTCTTACAAGGGGTTTATCCAAATGGGGTTTAGAGCATTGGTTTTCTCCTGGTCCTTGATATTCATATTTGGATGTTTTAGAGGGTATAACATTTCCATTGGTACAAGTTCCGTGCAGTTATTCACGAGACAACTTTCCATGCAGCGAAGAGTAGGAGGAAACTGATCTTAATGTTTTTGATGCTGGGTAGGGGATCTTCTGTGTAGGCTTGAATGAGTTGTTTATCCTTAAACTTTTGTATCATGGTGGTTAGGTATTTTTTAAGTCATTTAAGTCATGTATGGTTTCTCACTTTTTCCTCAAAAGTGTTTGAATAATAAAAAATTAATTTTCAGTCAGTCATAACTAGTCTAACGAGCTATTAACTCAATCAAGGGTATAATCCATGAATCTCATGATGAATGCGAGACATCTTTCCCATCATTCGAGATAGAGGGGTGAGTCATCATGCCCAACACTCGATATGGAGGAACATAGAACGTCATGCCCATCACCCAAGTAAAGGTGTAACAATGTGAGATATCATGCTCAACACCCGATGTAAGGGAGCATGAAATTTCATGCTCAACAAGTCCCTTATCCATCGTCCAATGACCAATATCCATGGTCTAATAATAATAATAATAATAATAATAATAATAATAACAAGGGATCACCTCTTAGGCATTATAATCATCAAACCCAATACAACCAAGGGCATCACAATAATATAACCCATTCAAAGATAAATATTCAGCACTTGGTGTGGCCTTTCCACCCATTTATATTCATTTGAATTAATCCATTTGATTCTCAAGTCAAGGAAATTAAATTCCATGGTAAAAAAAAACACTTATAAGGTGCTTTGTTCAACTAAAAAATTACATAAGAGAGGGAAATTCAATTTCCAGGACAAGAAGAACACATAAGCGGTGTTTGGACATTTAAACAATTATGTAACAGAGGGAAATTAATTTAGCACACCCAAAGGGATGACAATGAATAAGGTCAACAACCTTTAATCACTTAGAAGGGGTACATAAGAGTATAATAACATGCTTAAATTTATTTAGGAAGGAAGAACACATTTATGGGAAACACATGACAATGGCTAGCACACGACACAACGACAAAGCTACAAAAACATCACGAATTTTATGGAAAACAACTAAACCACCTTCCTTAGGGCCATAGATGACTCCTCATCCAATATCGACTTTAGGTTTGAATTAGAATGGAAGAAAATATAAGAACCGACCAACACCCTAAAAATAGGGCATATGAGATTGTACCTAAATAGAAAAAGAGATGGGAAGAGAAACTAAGAATGAAAGAAAGAGGATTAAAGAGCTCACCTCTAGATATCAAATGATTCTGAATGTGATTCGTTTAGAGTTCAGATGTGGGAGCTATCTCAATCCCTAGGTTAGGAGGAGGGTGAGCTCAGGGGAGAGGGGGGAAGCTCCTATTGCTGGAAAGGAGAATGGAAAGAAGGGTTTTAAGTTTTAAAAAATTTTGAGGGGAAAAAATAATTTTACCCTTAAAATATGGGATGCATGGTTTGGCCATACGGTCGGCCAAACCATGCACCAACCATGTGCCACCCACTGTCCGAGGGACCCCACATGGTCTAGGTGCACGGTTTGACTAACTGTGAACAAGCCATACAAAAGGCCTCTGTCACCAACCTCCACAATCCCGCATGGGCGTGCATCCCGACTCGCACAACTTTAGAAAAATCATGCAACCTCTCCTGTACACTAGGTACTTCACATCGTTGAGTCACATGATTAGCGTTGATTGCACGACCCATTATGTTTGCTCGATTTCCAAAACTCTAGGCTCTAAACAAGCCCCGAACACTCCTAAAATCTTCCTTAGACAATAGGGAATGTTTACCAAGATTAAACAAATGATTCAAACTAAAAAAAATGAGTCGTACCTTTGATAAAATCTGGGTCATTATAACCTCCTCTCCTTAAAGTAACTTATCCTTGAGTTGTCCTTCAGAGGGTAAAGAGGTGTCATCTGTGAAAAGATCCGACCACTGAGCTCATATATCAACTTCTCACTCCTAGGTCTCTTTCTGTACTCGGCTGTGCTTCCATAAAACCCATACCAAAAGAACTGACCTACCTTAGAGAGTCTTCATGCTTCAATCCACTATATGCATTGGATACTCTTTGAAGGAAGCATCCACCTATAACTCAACCTCATCAGGTTGTATAACATGCGATGAGTCTGGATAATACCGCGAACTAAGATACGTGAATGCATCATGCATAGACTAGTATCTTTGAGAAAGTGATATCTAGTAAGCTACTGGTCTGATTTGTTTCAAAACCTCAAAGGTTCCAATGAATCGTGGCTAGATCTTACTCTGCCTTTGAATCTTTCAATGACCCAACTTGGGCAAAACATGCAAGAAAACCCGATCCACAACCTCGAACTCAAGAGGCATTCAACGTCTATTGGCATATGACTGCTATTTGGACTAAGCTATCAACATGCAATTATTGATCAACTGGACCTACTCTATAGTCTCCTAGATGAAACATGGTCCAAGAAAAGCTACCTCCCCTACCTCTAGTTAGCACATAGGTGATCGACAAGGCCTACTATATAAGGCTTCATAAGGGCCCATCTAAATGGTAGTCTGAAAACTATTATTATAAGAGAACTCAACTAGGGGTATGTGTTTCTCCTAAGAACCCCCAAAATCAAGGACACATGCATGAAGCATGTCCTCTAACACCTGAATCGTGTGCTTTGTTTTTCCATTAGTCTGAGGGTGATCAGTCGTTCTCAGAAGCACTTGTGTACCCAAGGCTTTCTGCAACCCCTTCCAGAACCAAAAGTGAAGTGAACATACCTATTAGATATGATAGATCATGGAGCTCCATGAAGGTGTATGACCTCCCTGACGTATGGCCTCTCTAGATCATCTATAGAGAAGGTATCTTGAATAGGTAATAAGTGTGCGACCTTCTTCAACTGATCAATGAAAACCCAAACTATATCGTTTCCATAAGGCGATCTAGGAAAACTAGTTAGAAAGTCTATGAAAACATCATCCCATTTCCACTCAGAAATAGATAATGACTATAAGAGTCTTTTCATTCACTAATGTTCTGCCTTCACCTATTGATAGGTGGAACACCGAGTGACAAAGCCGACTATCTCCCATTTCATACCGGGCTACCCATACTGGTGACGTAAGTCTTGATACATCTTGGTGACACCAGGATGTACCACCCAAATTGAGGTGTGAAATCCCCATATCATCTCCTCTCTGATGTCTTCTGGGACCCATACATGCCCATGGAAGCATTAGGTATCATCCTCATCCATGATCCAACTAGAAGATGAATCTTCGTCTGATATACTTTCCCTTAGGATGAATCCCTTGAGATTTGCGAGTTGCCTCATTCTCACCTGTTCTAGAAGAGTAGAGGCCATGACTAAAGCTGGGAGGATAGTTTGACCATGATCATCCTAAACCTTAATGTTCATCTCCAAAAACAAGGTCATGATCTGCCACTCACCATTGACCTCATGAACTGCCTATGTCTGAGTCTTATTGCTCAGAGAATTGGCTACAACATTACCTTTTCTAGGTGTACATGCAAATGTAAAATTGAAATATTGTAGGTATTCAACCCATCTACACTACCTATGATTTAGATCACACTAAGTAAAGATAATATTGAGGCTCTTGTGGTCCGTGAACACCAAAAAATACTCTCTAAGTAAATAGTGTATCCAACAACATAGAGCATGAACAACCGCAACTAACTCGAGGTCATGTGTTGGGTAATTCTACTTGTAAGGCCTTAGACGATGAGACCCGTATTCTATGAGTCACTCATCCTACACAGAACAACTCCAAGCCCAATACCCAGTGCATCACATTAGGCTGTATAACTCTTGCCTAGATCTGGAGGAATCGGGATCAACACTAAAGTCAATATTCCTTTTAAATTCTAAAAGGATTCTTCACAAGATTCTAACCATACAAATTTCACACCCTTCTTAGTCAAGTCCATAAGAGGCGCTATTAGGCACGATAAATCCTAGATTAAGTATCTATAATACTTGGATAGCCCCAAGAAACTATGTATATCAAATACGTTCTTGGTATGCCCTTAGGAAACTGTAGCTCTCACCTTCTCTAGGTCTATTGATACTCCTAACTCAGAGATGATATAACTCAGGAAGTGGACTTTGTTGACCCATAAGTGATATTTTCTAATTTTAGCATAAATATGGTGCTCCCTCAGTGTATCCAGCATGATCTCAAGATGTTGGACATGGACGTGTTGAGAATGATAATACACCAAGACATCATCCACAAAGACTACTATGAATGAATCCAAATACGGGTGAAAAAATTGATTCATTAAATCCATAAAAATAGCTGTCATGTTCGTGAGACCGAACACCATTACTAGGTACTCATAAAGACCATACATACTCTGAAAAGATGTATGAGGTATGTATAAAGATCCAACACACACATGATGATAGCCCGAACTCAAATAAATCTTTGAGAATACCCTCACTCCTCAGAGCTAATCAAAGTGGTCGACTATTCGAGGAAATGGATACCAGTTCTTTACCATAGTTTGGTTTAACTGTTGGTAATCCACACAAAGATTGAGGGTACTATCCGCCTTCTTGGAAAAAAGGATCGGTGAACCCCATGGCAAGGTGCTAGGTTAGATAAAGCCTTTAGTCACCAAGTCTTAAAATAGTTTCTTGAGTTCCAGAAGCTCCATAGGTTCTATTCTATAAGGAGGAATGGACACTGGTTCAGTTCATATCACTAACTCGATGGTAAATTCTACCTCTCACTAGAGGTATCCTAGAAAAGTAGTCAAGGAAGATGTCCCTAGAATGATCCACAATAGGAGGGAAAACAATGGTTCATAACCCTTGATCATCTAATAAAAGACCGGTAATCTGTCCTATCACTCTACCCAGCCTCTGATGCTTAGGTCTGGATTGAGATGCATTGACATCCCATTCTCCCTTGTGCATATGTATACCACCCTCTGGTGATGTAAATGTCACCCTTTGGTGATAAAAATTGATATGAGCTCGATAAGGAACTAACTAGTCCATTTAGATAATTACATCGAACCCTATCATGTTGAGGAAAAAAAGATTCCACTCGAATAGATATCCGCATATCTCAAGGGGACAATCCTTACAACGAAAAATTCTCTCTGATCAGATACCCAACGGGGTATCGAGTTTCATAATTCCACAATAATATTCTACTTTGATTCCTAGACTCTCCCGAATTTCCTTAGATATAAAAGAGTGCGATGCACCTGTGTCAAATAAAGCAGACACGAAAGTGGAGGCTATTAGAATAGTACCTCAAACAATAAAAGGTTTGATGCTCTAATCCCCTGGTATAGGTTTCACTACATGTAATTGGCCTGTACCATAACCTTGAGTCACAACCTGATTTCCCTGAGTAGGACTGCTCTGCTGGCACTGCAATTCCTAAGCCTAACTACCTCTTCCATGACCACCACCTCGGCCTGAGTGGCCAGTGGTATTCTAGCTTCCTACCTGGTGAGATACTATTGGCCTGACTCTGGAACATGGGGTAGGTGTAAATCCCTTATCTCTAGGTACTGATGGAAAAGTCCCACAGAAGCATTGGATATGCCCTATCTTGTAGTAGCCTCTACACTCCATTAGATCTCACATACACTGAGGTTTTGTGTGTCCCAACTTTCCGCACTGATGACATATAAGGAAGATGTCAGTACAATACATATGACTAATGCTACCCCCATGAGAAACCTCTAAACATAGTTTTTTACCACTAGAAGAAACACTGCCAATTTTGGGTGTTGAATCGTTGTTGTTCCCACCATTGACTTCCCTCAAATTTATCTCTATAAAGAGGTCCTAGTTGACTATCTTAGAAATAGTCGTCAGTCAAAAGACATTGACCTGCAATCAGATGACGTATACCAACCCATTCTTGAATTTCCTTGTAGTCATAAGATTATCACCCTCTAGAGTCAGTGAGAAACTCTTCAACTCAGTAAAACGAGCAGAATATTCCATGACATACATGGATCCTTTCTACAGGTTCATAAATTCTCTATCCCGATCAACCCTCAACGTCTATGGAAAGAAGTAATCATAAAAGATCATTTAGAAGTCCATCCAGATCATATCTATATGTCGGTCAACCTAGGTAATGACATCCCACCATTGCTTGGCAGAACCACATAGTATATAAGCAATGAGTTTGAAACTTCACTCTGGAGGAATTTCTAAATGCTCAAAAATAGAAAGTATGGCTTCCAACCATGACTCTACAACATGCGGTATTCCATCCCCCGAAAATGTGGGAGGATGTTTTTGTTGAAACTCCTGAGTCAACTCTATCATAGTCAGGGAAAGTTGAGAAAATCCTTGCATATAATGCATCATATGGAAAAATCCCTCTCGAAACTAGGAATCGGTTCCCATATCACGAATAACGGGCAGTTCTATGGGTGGAACCGCATGTGGTATCACGGGAATCTCAGGGCCCACCACCTCCGGTTCATAGTCGTCACCACCTTCTTGGAGTACAAATCAAGGCTTTCATGGTGGCATGATTCTAAAATTACCAACACATGACTCAAAAGATAACTTAGTAGTTGAAATTTTTTTACAGATAGATAAAAGGATAGGTACACAACCTTCCTATAGAAAAGGTCACACTTCTCTACTTGCTCCAAAATCCAGGTCTAGGTGGTAAAGGTACAGCCATAACAGGTCATAATAACATAAAAGACACCCCCAACTACCCACCACTAGGGCTGAGTTTAGGTCTAGGTCTCATATAACATGATAGAGGTTTCGATATATGGAGTGTCAATTACAAGGTATATAGGAAAACACCCTTTACTTTACAATTGGCATCCCATTTAGTGGTAACCATTCCACTTTTAAAGATTTAATTTAATCTGAGTTCATATTATTTTATATAATATATAGATATGTATCATGGTCCAGTTATATGAATCACCATTACCAATTTATAAAATTCACACTCCTTATAAATTGCAATTGGCACATCATTTAACTGTAACTTGACCTTTACATCTAGTATCAGGGTATAACAGTTCATAAATGATGATTTGATTACATGAATCACCATTTAAGATTTATATAAGTACTTTATCCTTAAATCACCTTTGGAATTCAATTAATCCAATCAAATGACATTGTTTCGGTCCATGGAACCTGTAGGTCCAGTTTCTACAACATAGTATAATTGGCCAATTAAGATGTCATCACTGATCTACATGGGAAAACACCATTTAGATTGAAGAAGGCATGTTAATTAATCTAATTATATTTCCTTGAAAGAAATTTTAGCACATTTCAATATATAATAATCAAGGCACTAACTATATGCAACATGAAAGTGTATGCATAAAGTAGATGTGACATGGAAAAATTCATGGCCTATTAGTATTGAGGTGCCTATAATGATGCATGAGATGTCAATTCCTTTCCTGAACAAGACAAGGAAAGTAAATACATAATAATAATAATATCAATACTAGTAAATTCATAAAATAATTGCATCAATCAATGGTGAAGTTGTATCAACTATAACAGGAGAAAAATAAAAATAGTAATAACCCATCCTAGGTAATTTGGATTTTCCCCATACATGGGTTAGCTACTCCCAAACAAAAACTCATCACCAAATTCCATTACATCCTATTATCCTATATAATACCAAAACAATATGACAAAAGGAAAATAAAATGCTCTGATACCACTTTGTAACATCCCAACTGAGATCCCCCTTAACCGGTGCCCTGAGCTGGTGGGTCACATGGCCTCAAGTACGTCTCCCTGTATTCCATAGGATGCCGACTAGCAGTGAGGGTCCAAGGTGGTACAGTGGGGATACTATAACCTCATATCAGAGTGGCACAACAAATATAATAAAGAAAAAAACAAAAATAGAAGAATAATGAAACATATGGCACAAAAAAATGACAAACAATTATAGAAGCACAGATAACCAAGAAACCAGAATAGATACAAAAATACCATAGGCTAAGTCATATAAAATGATGTCATGGCATGCTAATATACAAAAAGGGGAAACAAAGGATACAAGGGACATGCATATACAACATGTAATACAAAAATTAAAAAATACCAAAATATTGCTCCACTATCATCCTAAGCACACACTCATTCATCTGCTCCCATGATCCAAGCTGTAAGTAATATAGATCAAGCATCTATAGCAGGGTTATTTCCCTTATCCATACCCGAATACATGAAGTCTACTCGGGTACCAAAGGTGACCTGAGTAAGGTGTGAGATAAACTTAGTAGGCCACCACTAACAGTGACTATAAATAATCCATCCAATGTACATAACAATATAAGTGTTCATGTTAATCAAATGTAAACAATGTTGAATAAATAAATACCAGTCAGCTCAGGTCCCATCAGAACACCTGGAAGACTCTACTTGCTTCTGCATAGGCTGGAATATGTCTGATCCAAGTACCATATATATATATACATATAAGTAATAATATATATATAGTTATATACTATATACATCTATATTCACTAAGTACGTGATGACATAAGTAGACATATACATGGATACTAGGTGCTAGCTAGACCCGATACATAACTCAGGCGTCCATAACTAGTTTAACGAGCTATTAACTCAAGTAAGGGTACAAGCACTGAATATCATGATGAATTCAAGACATATTACCTATCATTCAAGATTGTGGGGTGATTCATCATGCCCAACACCTGATATGGAGGAATGCAGGATGTCATGCCCATCACCCAAGTAAAGCTATAACAACATGAGATGTAATGCTCAACTCCCGATGTAAGGGAGAGTGAAACGTTATGATAAAAAACCCCTTATCCATCATCCAATGACCAATATCCATGGTCTAATAATAATAATAATAAAAACAATGTACCACCTCTTAAGCATTATAATCATCAAACCCAATACAATCAAGGGCATTACAATAACACAACCCATGTAAAGGTAAATATACAACACTTGGTGTGTCCTTTACACCCATTTCCATTCATTTGTATTAAGAAATTTTATTCTCAAGACAATGAAATTCAATTCCATGGTCAAACCAAACACTTAGAAGGTTCTTTGGTCAACTAAACAATTACATAATATAGGGAAATTCAATTTCTAGTAAAATACGAACACATAGGAGGTGTTTGGTCATTTAAACAATTATGTAATAGAGGTAAATTAATTTAGCACACCCAAAGGGGTGGAAATGAATAAGTTAAAATACCTTTAATCACTTAGTAAGGGTCCACTGGAGTATAATAACATGCTTGAATTTATTTAGGAAGGAAGAATACATTTAAGGGAAATTTGTGGCAATGACTAGAGTGCAATACAATGACGAAGCTATGGAAATTCACCACTTTTAGAGAAAAAAACTAGACCACACACCTTAGGGATATATATGAATCCTTGAACAATATCGAGTTCAAGTTTTAAGTTAAACAGAAGAAAAGGGAAGAATGAACCAAATCCCTAAAAATAGTGCACATGATATTGCACCTAAACAACGCAAGATATGGGAAGAACAACTAAGAATGTAAGTAAGAGGATTAAAGATCTTACCTCATTATCCAACACTTCTGACAACAATTCATTTGGAGTTTGTATGAGGGAGTTATCTCAATTACTTGTTTAGGAGGAGGGAGAGATCATGGGAGGGGTAGAAGCTCCTATTGCTAGAAAGGTGAAGGGAAAGAAGGGTTTAAGTTTTAAAACATTTCGAGGGAAAAAAGTAATTTTACCCTTAAAATATGGGTTGAATGGTTTAGCTGCATGGTTATCCAAACCATGAAGAAAACCTCTGTCACCAACCTCTGCAATCCCATATGGGTGTGCACCCCATATCACATAGTTTTAGTCAAATCGTGCGACCTCCCCTGTGCAATGGGTACCTCACATGATTGAGTTGAACAGTTAACACTAACCATGTGCTAACTGTCCGACCCATTCTATTGGTCCAATTTCTAGAACTTTGGGCTTCTAAAAATCCCTGGACAATCCCAAAACCTTCCTTAGGATATAGGTAATTTTTAACAAGATTAAAAAATTGATTAAAAATGAAAATAAAATGACCCGTACCTTTGAGAAAATCCGGTTCGTTACACAAGTTCCTGGACATCTCTCATCATAACGAGCCATAAGTCACCATGGGTGGTTTGAAAAAGAAGTCTTGATGAATAATATTATCTAATTATAAAATTTTTCTTGATTTTTATTTGGATAGGTTGAAATCAAAAATATTTATATCTTATCTGACGAGACTAATTTTTCCCGTTGCTCCTGCTTGAGTTGTTGATCTGAGTAATTGTATGATGTCTTAAATGTTGTTTGCTGATATTGTATAGTATCATGACTATTAGAAGATATGTGAATTGACCCTAGGAGAAAGCTGACGATGAACCACAATGAGTAGATCCTCCCATGGACTAGAATCTTGTTGAGATTATTGTGCATGCTGTCCAAGCTCAGGGACAGGAACCTGCACCCATTCCCATTCAGGCTCCAGTTGTGGAACCTCAAAGGGATGAATCTCAGAATCATGATCAAGAGTTACTTCACCAAAATCCACCAATTTTCCAAGGCTCTAATGATCCTCAAGAGGCAGAGGATTGATTGAGGAAGATAAATCTTCTTTTTGATTTCTTGGAAATCCCTGATTTGATTAAGGTGAAATGTGCCACCTTCAAGCTAGAGGGACCTATTAGGATATGGAGGGATTATATGGTAACATAAAAAAACATGAGGGTTTAGAATTGATGAATTTTAAAGCTTTTTTCACTGATCATTTCTATCTAGAGTCTATGGTGCTGGCTAAGGCTATAGAATTTTTCAAACTTGAACAGAATAACATAACCATGACGGAGTACATGAACCGCTTTGCTGTGCTTGTATAGTTTTCAAATAAGATTGTATCGAATGAGAAGATGAAGATTCAATGGTTTGAGATGGGTCTTCGACCTGATATTCATTCTTAGGTTTTCCTACTGAATCTCACTTCTTATACTGACATGTTAGATAGAAAATTGATGGTTGAGCATGTCCTGGTTGGTAAGACAGGGTTGATGAGAGTTCCTTTAATGGAAAGAGGAATCACGATGAGTCTCATGGTGGATCTCAAAAGAAAGGTTATTTCAGACCTCCTATAATGCCTAATAGAGACCCTTTGACTTTCTTCCAGTATGTCAAGCCCATGCATTCAAAATGGGTTTTCACTGAGGTATCCAAGATCTGTAATTCCCGCAGACGTTTATGTCACTTTCAAAAATTATAATATTATATCTTTTTGACCCCATGTAGTGGCATGGGATCATCACCACCTAAAAGTACTATAGTGAAATCAAATGTTTCATGAACAAAGGGGTTCTAGCCATAGAAATACAGAATGAAGCTTCTTCACATAGTGAAAGAGTCTTCAGAGGAATTAGATACAGGTCCAATGACCGTGAGAGGTTCCATCACTATAGATTCATCTTTAGTAACTACTTTATTTGATACCTATGCATCTCACTCATTTATATAATCTCATATTGTGAACATGATAAATCTTCCTACAAAGATTTTATCTTATGTGATGGATATTACTATGCCCCTTAGAATGAAGAGAGAGAAGGGACTCCATTGCCCTTCTTGCATTTTGTCTTTATCATAGATTTATCTTACCTGATATTTTTTTTGTTCTCGATATGAAACCACTTGATGTCATTTTCAAGATAGATTAACTCATTTCTAATAAGGCCCAAATTAATTTCTATATTTGAAAGGTCTCCTTTATCGTGCCCAATGGGGTATGTCGTATCTTTCAGGGAGAATGGGACCTGATATCGACTAGATCCACACCTTATTAACTAGAGTTGGGGAAAGTAATATTAGTGTTCAATTTTGATCTGGAGTGGGAATATTTGAGTGATGAACTCCCTCTAGTTATCTTTGATTTTCTTGACATGTTTCCTTCTGATTTATCTAGTTTTCCATCAGTAAGAGAGATAGAGTTTTCTATTGGTACCTAGCCAGTGTCTATTACTTCTTATACCATATCCCCATATGAATTGAAAGAGTTGAATATTTAGTTGGATGATCTGTTAGAGAAATTATTTATACGCCTGAGTGTGTCACCTTGGGTAGCGCCCGTTCTCTTTGCTAAGAAAGACGATGAAACACTTCACCTCTGTGTTGATTACCAGAAAATAAACCGAGTTATGGTAAAGAACAAGTATCCATTTCCATGAATTAATGATTTGTTTAACTAGTTGAAAGAGGCGAAGTGGTTCTCAAGATTGATCTTTGATCTGGTTATCACTAGTTGAGAATAAAGGAATATGAAATTCATAAGACTACCTTCTGGAGTAGGTATGACCATTATGAGTATCTTGTCATGACATTTGGTCTAACCAATGCTCCTACAGTCTTTATGGATTTGATGAACATGATCTTCCAAGAGTATCTTGATATATTCATGGTGTTCTTTGTGGATGACATCCTTGTTTACTCTTAGTCTGGGGAGGATCATATGCATCATCTGAGATCAGTTTTTGAAATGTTGAGAAATCACCGACTTTATGCCAAGTTATTGAAATGCGATTTCTAGAACTGGGAAGTGAAGTTATTGGGACACATGGTCTTGGAACATGGTATCTTAGTTGATCCTAATAAGGTGAACATTTTTATGACATGGTGGAAATCACAATTTTTTTTTGAGATTTAGAGATTCTTATTTTTGGAGGGGGTAGTATTGCCAGTTTGTAAAATATTTCTTGAAGTTGGATTCTCTGATGAATTCCCTCACTTGGAAATGGGTGAAGTTCTTACGGGATGATAAATTTCAGAATTATTTTGTTGAGATGAAATGTATTTTTACTTTTACATCAGTGTTGAATCTTATAGAGGTTGGGAAGGGCTATGTGGTATTTTTTGATGCATCAGGTTCAGGTTTGGGTTGTGTTCTTATGGAGGGTGATCACATGGTAGCCTATGGATATTATCATCTTAGGCCACATAAGAAGAATTATACAACTTATGATCTCAAACTCACAGTTGTGATGCATGCACTTAAAATTTGATGACATTACCTTTTTGGAGAAAGGTTTACTATGTATTCTAATCACAAAATCCTGAGTTATATATTCTCTCAAAAATATTTGAACCTTCAGTAAAGGAGTTGGGTGGAATACTTTCAGTCGTTTGATTTTGAAATTTCCTATACCTTGGGAAAAGGGAATATAATTGCTAATTCTTTGAGCAGGAAATTTATGACCTAGGCTATGAAGGAATTATCAGAAGAATGGAACTTGATGGCTCATTTTGCACAGTTTCATTTAGGATTCTATGAAGAGGAGGATGAGATTATATTGGAAAGTGTTCAGTTTAACTCTTCTATTCTTGAGACAATTCATTAGGAACAACAACTTGATAATGAGTTCCACAACATTAGGGACTCTCTTTATGGTGGGAAGACCATTGGTGAATAGTTGTTCTCTTCTGAGGGTATCCTATGTTTCTGGAACTGGTACATTGTACCTTTTCAATGAGCAAAATGTGATGGGGTATTACCATAACTTATAGTGGGTGGTGTACCCGGGTACCACAAAGATGTCCTATGGCATGTGGTGGAGATTATGGTGGCTAGGTATAAGATGGGACATTTCTGATTTTGTATCTTGTTGTTATACCTGCCAACATGTCAAGGCTGAGCATCAGAGACCTTCATGTTTGCTTTAGCCACTTCCAATGTCTACTTGGTAGTGGGATAAGTTTTCTATGGGTTTTTTAGTTGGGTTTCTACATACCCATCTAAAGAAGAATATGATATGAGTTATGATTGATCAGATGACCAAATCGGTTCACTTTATACCCATTTGTGATACAACTAAAGTTGAGGTGTTGGGAAATCTCTATGTGAAAGAGATTGTTCATTTGTACCAAGTTCTATCTACTGTACTCTCTAATGGAGATCCCTATTTTACCTCTCATTTTTGGAGAGGCCTTCAGGAGGTGATGATATCTCAGGTTAATTTGAGTATGACATACCATCCATAGATGTATGACCAAATGGAGAGAGCTATACAAATTATTGAGGACATGATTTGTGCCCACATCCTCAATTTTGGTGGAGCTTGGGATGACCATTTGAGACTGGTTGAGTTCACTTATAACAATAGTTACCATTCTATGACCAGAATGAATACTTTTGAAGCCCTATAAGGTAGGCCATATAAATCAATATTGTGTTGGTTAGATATTGGTAAAAATTCCTTGGTTGAACCGAGTTTTGTCTAAAAGATAATGAAGAAAATTTAGTTGATTTTTCATAGAATGTTGATGACATAGAGCTGATATAAATACTATGCTGATCTTCATCATAGACTGTTGGAGTTTTTTGTTGGTAACTATGTGTTTTTGAGGGTATCACCTTGGTTGGGTCACCAACATCTTGGGAGGAAAGGGAAACTTTCTCAAATCTTTGTGGGTCCTTTTGAGATTGTTGATTAGTTGGGGAAAGTGGATTACCATTTATCACTTCCACTATAATTGAATTTGATCCAAAACATGTTTCATGTATCTCAGCTATGAAAGTATCTTTCTAATCCATCTCATGTTTTGAGTTGGAGTACATGTTGAGCCTGATTTATCCATGACTGAGGATCTAGTTATGATAGTTGATTCTGAGACAAAGGTTCTTCACAGGAGGATGATAGATTTGGTTCATATTCTATGACATCGTGGTTCTGATTCTCATGAGACTTGGGAGTGTGAGGCACTGATGAGAGAGTAGTGGCCTCATCTCTTTGATATGGAAACTTATTGACAATATTTCTGGGGACAAAAACTTTTTATGGTGGGAGGTTTTAACATACCATTACTTTTTTTAGGTACTCCTTGACCCTTGTTTTAATCATGCTTTGGTAGGGTCTTGTTTATGGGCTATTTGGGTGAAATTTGGAAGATTTTGGAATCCCTTAGGTCTTTTCATGGTTGGCGTATGATTAGGTAAAACCATGCGGTTTGGTACAGAAAACCATGTGCCCTTTGATGGTGCTCTGTAAGGGGCGTAAGGTTTGTCCAAACTATATGGATAGACCCTAAAAATCATGTAACCTTATACAGTGAGGGTTTTCATGGTTGAAACACATTTTAAAAAACCATGCACCCACCTAGGAGAAATTTTGCATCCCAGAATGGGGGTGCACAGTTAGGGCACACAATTTTTCAAACTGTGTGACCCTATCCAATAAACCGTGCATACAAGTTTATTTTATTTAAAATTTTTATTTTAAATTTCTAAACCACCCATTTAAGATCCCTAATCCCTTTAATCGACCCTAGCACAAATTCCTTGGCTAGGAAGGCTCTATAGAGGCGATTTTGTCTCCTCTAAACCCCTCCTTTGGTGAATAAAAGTGCTGGTGGAAGATCTAATCCACTTACGGTAAGTGGATCTCCTCTCGTTTAATATCTCCCGATATCTCCTTCATTCCTCCATATATTTTTATGGATCACCACATATTGGATGGATCTAAACTCTATTTAATTGGATTGTTATTCTAGTCTTGATTTCTAGATCTCATTCACCTTTTATCTATGTTGGTGTTACCATTGTGGGTGTCAATTTTCGATCTTTGAATAAAGGTAGGTGGTTTGGTTTGAGATTTTCCATATAATTAAAACCTTTATTTTATTTATTTTTTTAAAATATATTTCAATTGATTTATGAAAACCTAATTTGATATGATTTTTAAATTGGAATTTGAAATGGCATGGATTTTGGAAAAAACCCCCAATTCCAATGGAATTGGAATTTGGGGCGTATTTTGAAATTGATGGAGTTGATGAATTGATTTGAGATTTTTTTTGAGAAAAATGGATTAAATTGGAATGATGAAAACCTATTATTGAATTTTTATTGAAAAGGCATGAAATAATGAAAAACCTATGTTTTGGTTTTGAAATTGAATTGGCATATTGAAACTGAAAATTGGGTAATTGAATTTTAAATTATGATTGATTTGAAATGAGATGATTTTTACATTTTTGATTGATTGATTGAGAACATGTGAGCTTGGGTAGTTAGTGGGTTATTTGGGATAAGTATTATAGGTTCTTGATCCCTTAACATTGGATTGATGATGAAAACTATAACAAAAACCTAGTTTGGTATATCTTATCCTTGATGGGATGTTGATGAGTCCTATTCAAACCGATCTTAAGGGATGTGTGTACACATATTATCCACAATCACTGATATGAGAAGTGTGAGGATTTTATAATAAGATATTATCATACTTCAGGGCATATAACCATGATGATTTTTGTGATTATTTTTATTATAAATGTCATTGATTGTAGAAATTTTATTACTCATTCCAAATGATTTATATAAATTATTTTATATAAAATGATTATTTAATAAATGTTTGAAATGTTTTCCATCATTTTGAAATGAAAACATTTTTTGTTTTAAATATGAAAATTTATTATCATGCCTTGTTTTATTTAAATTGAAAGCATGATTTGGTTTATTATTATGAAATCTATTATGGGACACTTGGTAAGACCCTATCGGGCTTTATAGCATACAACATACCTTTTTCCTTCGAGCATTTGTAGATTTTCTTATACCAAGTCTGAGTAAAGGGAAAATGCCACTTGGAGTTGGTGTATGTTCTTGATCCTTTGGACCGTGGGTTGTTGCTATTGTCTTGGGATGCTTGTATTTATACAGAGTACTTTGACAATGTACTATTTTGGGTTTTTTATACCTGTTTGGTTTCTAGTACTTTCTCCCTTTGGAGTGTTGAGCATACTGACTTGTAATCTTTTATGAATTCTGCTATTTTGTGGTAAATTCATTCCCTCTTTTATATTGCATGATTCCAGGTGCTAGTTTCCAACCAGTAGGGATCGGGAATACCCTTTGGGCTATGTTAGTGTCGGTTCAGGTATTAGAGGACTAGGGTATTCAGGTTAGTTCATGACATATATTAATTATATATATATATATATATATATATTTATATTCATCCATAAAAGGTAGAGATAGAAAAGTAAATTACACTTTCCATATAAATGGTAGACCGTACATATGCATGATCACTATTTACATTTTTTTATGGATGGAACAAAAGAAAGATAAATAATAATCTAAATTTCCAGAATAATAATAATATCATAAATAACACATATATTTATTAAATCCATCATTATAACCATCCATGTAAAGTGGTGATGAAAAACAAATTACATTGCTATGTGGAGATGGTAAGCTGTATGTACGCACAAGCGATTTTTTCACTTTCTATAGGATGGAAAGCAGATGAATAATGGATTTTCCATCATCATAATAACAATTAATTATATTTAAGATACTTAAGTCATTATTTTATAATTAATACCATGTATTTAGAGGTAGTAAAAGAAGAAATAAAATTGAAAATGCTCAGTTGAGAGTTATACTAAAACAACCTAGGCTTCTCATACATGAATATTACATCTTTTTAGATTAATATTTATTACATTACACAAACACACACCTAAGGACCGTAATATTTTAGTGCCTTTGGAAACTTGGAACACAATCTTCTAATCCGGTGAAATATATTCAATGTTTCCCACAAAGATCTTCCCATTTAGTACTCTTTATAGAAATAACCTAAATAAAACCTTTCTTCATAACTTGGGGAAATAAAAAATAAGTAAGGGTGAGCTCATATTCTCAATAAGGGTAAACATAATAGATATCAATCTATGATCATATGAAAGCATAAGATAACCATAAGGGTATATGATATTGAACATAAATTATGAAGTTTATACCCAACCTGTCATAGATCACAAACACGAGTCATGGAATAAATATTGGAAGTTTATAAGACATGAATAATAAGGGATTCAAATAACATGAGCCATGTGAGAATAACATTAGCATAAGACATAGTTTTTTAGCATACACATAAGCATAAAAAATCTTATTTCAAGGATACCTACCAAGACATTCATAAAATGTTAGGCTTGGGATAACCACCCATGTACCTACTTTAAGCTTGGGATGACCTCCTGTGTACCCTCATTTAGGATTGGTCTAACCACCCATATAACCTATTTTTCAGGCTTGGGATAACCACCTATGCACCATCTTTTTTGTGTTTTGGAAAACCACTAGTGTACCCTATTTTTTGAGATTGGACTAATCACTTGTGTGCCCTCATTTTTGAGCTTGGGATAACCACCTATGTACCATCCTTTTTGGGCTTGGGATAACCACCCATGTAACCTTTAAGATCATAGAACATTTATAATTACCAAATTTATTGGAGGGAGATATAGGTCCCACCCATCACATAATGAAAATCATACATATGTGTGCCGCATGATCATAAAACATTCATCATATCATAACCCATGAAATGAAGTGGGGTTCATAAACATTTCATCATAACATAGCTTGTAGAAAAGATATAGGTTTTATAATCATTTCATCATTTCATAATATCATAACACATGGAAAAAGAAGTGGGTTTCATAACAATTTTATCATGGTATAACCCATGGAAGAGAAAGTATTTTCATAAACATCATTCCATCATAAATATAAACCATTTAAAGAAAGAATAAAAATGAAATCCATGGATAATAACCCTGATAAATCATAAGTAACATCAAATTATTTCATCTTAGATGTAAAATTATTTTGAAATATCACTTGGAACATTTCTTTGAGGTAAAAAAACTTTCCCTTGAAAATCAATTTTTAAAACATAAAACATTTTGGAAATCCTTTTCTTTAAAAATAAAATTTAAAACTTATAAAGAATTTTTTAATAATAACTTAAAAAACTTATTTAGGAAAATATAATTTACAATTTGAAAAACACTTTTTAAAACATAAAACACTTTGAAAATATTTTTTAGAATACATGTTTTTTAAAGAAAAAGGGTTTTCGACTGAAAAGATGATTTTTATTAAAAAAATTATTTTTGAACTCTTGAGTACATGAAGGGAAGAAAATGAAGGGAAAATATGTATTATCATGGAATAAATATAGCAGAATAAAATTAATGAGTTTTTTGAGAGATTTATCACAATATTTTTCCATCAGAAGCATAATCATAAGCAATCTCAATAAATGATGAGATCGTAACATCAAATATTTACCACTTTGGTAAATTTGAATTGTAAGCCTCATGAAGGAATAAAATTAAATGAAACTTAAAACATAATGATAAAAAATAAATTCATTATATTATATGTCAAATGGTTTATTTATACACCTCATAAAATAATCTAGGTTCATAACATGACATAAGTCCCAAAGAAGGAGAATTGAGATAAAAATACCTTATCGATTTGGTAACTTTTGAACTATAAATCATGTGAAAGAGAGATAATAAAATTGATATTTAAATACCAGTAATTTTAAGTATAATCATCATAAATTACATTCATGGGAAGTATATACACCACATAAAAGAAACATGTGGTGAACATGACATGTGTCTCACAGAAAAATAAAGGTGAGATAGAAATCCCTTACCTTAAGTCTTTACTTCCATCACTCACATTTAAACCTCATGTATAAAAAATATAAGTTTATTATATATATTTTAAAGAACCATATTCATATATATCATACTATGTATTATTTTCTTATGACCTTTTATTACCCATATATTAACAATTCCATGTTAAAGTCACGTTTTAGGCAATAGTTGCTTTGTTTTTCATGTATGTTTTAACTTTTTATTTCTTGGTCCTATTACTTTGGTAATGGTTTTATCATATACAAAATGTAAACCATGATATAAATATAATATATATTAATTATATATGTATTTATATTAATCCATAATATTGACTGATAGGAAATGAAATACACCATTCACGGAGACGATAGACCGTACGTACACATGAACACTATTTCCATTTTCTTATCGGATTAAAAGAAAGAAAAGTAAGTGATATATATTATAATTTAAGAATTATTTTTATATAATATATATAATATATTTTCATTAAAAACATACTTAATACCTTCCATGTAAATCATGAATGAATCACATCGCTTCACGAGGTGGTAGTTCGCCGTACACACGAGCGACAATATCATATTCCCACAAAATGGAAAATATGAAGGTATGTGCGATATAATAATTATAGAATCATAATAAAATAATAAAAATAATATATTTCATATATAAATAATAAATAAATCATTATTTCCATCCTTGATAGGTTGAATTAGAAAAAATGACATTAGTTCGCGAGGTGGTAGTCCGCTGTACACACGAACTATGATTTCATCACCCATTTAATAGAAGTGGAGATGGTTGTAGGTAATGAACTTAAAATAACAAAATATAAGTATATGGAATATACATAGGTTATTATATAATAATTTCATAATAATAATTGAAGGAGGTGGAGGAAGAAAAAAAATAAAAACGCTCGTTGAAGAACGTTACCTCTTCTTCAGGTATCCTCCTTTGGCTTACACCAAAGCCTTCCTAGGTTAGATTTGTGCCCAAAATAAGGATTATAGGATGATAATAGGTAATTTGGGAAGTTATTTGGGTAGTTTTTTGTTGATAAAAATGGATCTAGAGGTGTGAATAATTGAGGGGAGTGAGTTCCCTTTTATAGTTGAAGAAGAGTGACATTTTTTAAATACCTGAAAGTATTCACTATTGGGAGGTCAATATTACATAAAGTGGATAAACAATTGATAATTATAGAGGTTTAGGTATTATATGTTCTATAAAAAGCTTATCAAAACAAAAAAACACATGTTTTAGACACTTTTTTCCTTAACTTCTAAGTTTCCCTACTTTTATGATTTTGGTTTTTCACTATTCATCAAGAAATAAAACTTTTCAGAAAAATCCCAAAAATTAAAACTAAGATATTTTTGATATGATGATTTAAAAAATGAAGTTTATTTTTTCAAATAAAGTTTATAAAAGTTTCAAAAATTATTTGTAAAATAAGTGCACTATAAAAAGGTGACAAAACCATTTTTTAGAAAAATAAAGTTTTTAAGCGTAAAATTGGATTTATTCTGATCTCTAGTATAGGAAACAAAAATAATATGAATTTTAAATAGTTTATTGAATATATAATATATAAATTTAATTAAAATAATTCAAAAAATTGGTTTTATTTTATTTTATTGAGGTATAACATGTTTTTCTGCATTAAAAAAATAGTTTTTTCATAAAACAATTTCCTTTATTTTCAAATAGTTTTTATTTTAATTTATAATTAATTGGTCTTAAAATAATTTATTATATATACATGTGTAAACCATATTTTCATAATTTAGTTAATACTATTCATACCCTCCATTCCAACGACTTAGTGATAACTATCAGATTAAATAATAGTATTTTAATTATGTGTCACATTTCGTTTAAACTCGGTGTTGCAAGTAATGCAATATAAACTCAATATTATGTGTAACATAAGCCAAAATTAGTGTTTTATGTAATGAAAGATAAAATAAGTGTTGTGTGTAATTTAAAATATCAAAAATATTAAATTAATTTGAAAAGAAATTCACAAAATCTCAAGGTGTTACATTTTATCCCTTTAAAATTAATTTCTCCCCCAAAATTCATCTCGGTAATCAAGGGTTTAACATTTGAAAATTCCTTCATAGAAACACACATCATAAAATGGGTTAATAAAACAACCATTTGAAAAAGAGAAAGGTATGTGAAAAAGTAATCTGGAATAACACATACTAGGTTTCCAAATAGGAGAACATAGATGGGAAGTGAAAACATGAACATAGAAGAGAAAAATTACACCAAAATACCAATGAAGATTGATAAAGAACATGGTTTGGAGAAATATAATGACAAAAAATCTATAAACCAAATAGGAATGAAAAATTTCATTGATATCATAAAAAATGATGATAATAGAAAAAATAATTATTTAATGATATTTTTATTAAAGTTGAATAAGTTTCACTAGAATATATAATTACTTGATTTCATTCCATTTAATAAGCACAATCTCACCCGTTGGTTGTTCCTTGATCAATTTACACTTTATCTCTTACTCTAATAAATGAAGGTGATTTTTATGCCTAAATCACTAATAGATCATGAGATCCATAAATATAATGATAATTTATTCCATCTATATTTAGTTATCATAACAACAAAATGGTTATCACAGGTTATCCAATATTAATAAATCTTCATATGATGAAGTAATACATTAATCTATAAAATCTCATCCAAAGTACAACTTAAAACATTACTTAAATGGTTAACCTTATAACCCTTCCAAAATAAAAAATTTATAAATAAGTTCACTAAATTTCTCAAAATAAACTTAACATTAATCCCCTAAATATCATAAAGTAGCTCTTGATTTTCACATACCAAATATGTAAATAACTTAGCTATATACTTTCTTGAATCGTGTTAATAACCAAAATTACCATAAAACCTTTATGAAAACATACATACATAATCATTCCTTAAATAAAACCACATATTATTGAATATATTCTATAAATACAATAATATTGTAAACTCCATCAATGATAACATAAACCACTTTTTCCAAAAAACATTAATCTTTTCAAAGGTCATCAATACCATCCAATTTACTCTATCCCAATAAATCATCTATTTAAGATAAAATTATTATCTCAATATTCAGAACATATTAAGGGTTATCTTCAAAATATCACCTTTCCATTAAATCACTTTTCCAGTCCATCAGAATCTTTCAATATATTCTTTAAAATCCTTAATGAAAAACTTATACTAAACAATAATTATATATTTCATGATTTATATAACATAATCTTTGAATTCCAATACATAAATACTTAATTCACCCCACTTCCTTCTCAAACCATTAACCAAGATTCATCATCTTATTCCTTAATACCTCTTTCCTTTTATATGTTATTCGTAGTATCTTCATCGTCAACATAAAAAACATTACTCATACCACATTTATGATTCTCTTTATAAGATTTCCCCTTAGGATATTGGTTTCCATAATTACCATACTTTCCAAATTTAAAAAATTCACAATTTTACAATACTTTAGGGAGACCAATATTCTAATCCATTATGTTAATTGATCATTTCATTTTTCCTAAAAAATTACCTACTTTGTGTACTTATTTTCTACACTTGAAACATATTACTGTTCCTATGAGACATTCAATCAGGAGATTCTTACCATATTTTTAACATATATAAAACTTAATCTTATTTCCTCCATGGTATCCAATAACTGAACTCTCATAAAACTCTATCCTTATCTTCTTTGGTGAGTCTGAGAGTTGGTTAAGGTGCACGTTGTTAATCATGTTATGTGAAAACTGATTAGGCATAATCACAACGTCCTTTACTCCAATCATATTCCCATTTTTATGTTCATCATAAAATCATCTATCACATTGAACATTAAACCAGTTCCTTATGGTTCCTTCTATTTACTAAAACCAATAAGCATAGTGTGAGAAAAACTGATCATTATGGGAAACCAAATAATCATGAAAATAACTTATAGGATATCTAAATCATGAAACATTATTTTTAATCTATGATTCCTTAGTTTTATCCTAGGTTATTCATAATCACCATATATTTAAATCCTTAATTATGCTTCATAAAGTTTTTGTGAATTTTAAAAGCATATACCCCAAGATTGTCAAACCAGGTGTGCATCAAGGTCTGTTGTCATGCACCAATTCACGATCAAGTCTAGCTCAATATGGTGTTTTCAAGGTTTTTACCCCTAGATACATCTGTTCCAGATCCACATCCACTTGTAGTATCCATACAAGGATGTATTTCTAGGAAACCAATCGCTCTATCCTTTACCAAAATTCCAAGAAATTTTCTTATACTTTTACTCATCATTAGAATTGTCCTTAGACATGTACTTAGGGATCTCACTAAGGTTTTCTCATCCTAGTTTTCAAATGTTAACTAAAAATTTCCTTTGATACAAACTTTAACAACCTAGGATTATCATACATGTATATTAAATATTTTTAGATGATTATTCATTAAATTACACAAAACATGCCTAAGGAAAGTAATAGTTTAGTGGATTTGGAAACTTGGAACAAAATCTTTTAATCTGATAAAATATTTTAAATGTTTCCCACAAAGATATTACCGTTAATTACTCTTCATAGAAATACCCCAAATAAAAAATTTCTTCATAACCTGGTGAAAGGAAACATAATGAAGGGTTATCTTAAATTCTCAATAAGGGTAAACATAAGAGATATTAATCTATGATCATATGAAATCATAAGATAATAATAAGGGTATATGATAATTAACATAACCTATAAAGTTCATACCCAACCTGTCATAGATCATAAACATGAGTCATGGCATAAATATTAGCAGTTCATAATACATGAATCATAAGGGAATAAAAGAACATGATCCATGAGAGCATAAAATTGGCATAAGATATAGTTTTATGGAATACACATAAGAATAGAAAATATTATGTCAAGTCTACCCACCAAGACATTCATAACATGTTAGGCTTGGACTAACCACCCATGTACCTAATTCAAGCTTGGGATGACCACTCGTGTACCCTCTTTCATGCTTGGGATAACCACCTATATACCATCTTTTTTGATCTTGGGATAACTATCTATGTACACTTTTTTCAGGGATTAGGATAACCACTAGTTTACCCTCCTTTTCAGGCTTGGGCTAACCACCCATGTATCCTCCTTTTTAGGATTGGGATAACCACCCTTGTAACCTCCTTTTCAGGCTTGGTCTAACCACCCATGTACCCTCTGAGCTCATATAACATGTATAATTACCCAATGCATTGGAGGGAGATATAATACCCACCCATAACATAATTAAAATCATACATATGTGTACCACAAGATCATAAAACATTCATCATATCACAACCCATGAAATGAAATGGATTTCATAAACATTTAATCATATCATAACCTATATAAAAGAGTCATGTTTCATAATCATTTCATCATTTCATCATAGCATAACATGTGGGAAAATATGTGGGTTTCATAACAATTTTATCATAGTATAATCCATGGAATAGAAAAAAGTTTCATAAAAATCATACCTTCATAAACATAAACCATTCATAGAAATAATAAGAATTTTATCCTTGTATAATAACCCCAATAAAGCATAAGTAACATAAAGGATGTTATATTAGATGGAAAATGATTTTTAAAGATCACTTGGAACATTTATTTTAGGGAAAAAAATTTTATTTGAAAACCACTTTTTAAAACATAAAACATTTTGGAAATCCTTTTGTTTGAAAATAAACTTGAAAAATTATAATGTTTTAAAAATCATTTAAAACACTTGAGGAGAATATCCTTTCTGTTTTAAAAAACACTTTTTAAAACATAAAATATTTTTTTAGAAAACATGATTTTAGAAGAAAAATGGGTTTTGACCGAAAAGATTTTTTTTATTAAAAACATTATTTTTGAACTCTTGAGTACATGAAGAGAATAAAATAAAGAGAAAACATGTATTCTCATGGAATAAATTGAGGAGATGAAAGGTCATGAATCACTGATAGTGTCACCCAAAGTGAGTGATTAGTTTTTATCAAGGGAAATAACTTCTAAGAAGAATAGGGACACTGATGAGGATCTTCTCAGATAGAAATGGGATTCCCCAAAAATTGACTTAGTGGCAAAAAATCATCTAGTGAAACCCTTGAAGTGAATAGACATATCTGAATATATGGATAATAACCTTAATTTTAATGGGTTCGACTCCTCTACTACTGATCATAGGAATGAAGAGGGTCTAAGAAGATCTAATAGGTTGATGAAATTATATGAGAAAAATAAAATGGGATATACCCCTTATCCTTTTCAAAATGAATGTTTTATTTTGGAACTTTCAGGGTCTGTACAACCCTGCAACTCTCTCTTATCTATGGATTTTCACTCATAATCACAATCCTATGTTTATTGGGTTGGTTTAACCCAAATGCACTATCTCTAATAGGATTGCAGTTCTGAAAAACGGGGATACTAATTGGTGGGCATGAATCATTTGAACCTAGAAATTAGGAGGATTTGGGTCCTTAAAAGTTGAACACCTATTGGTTTACAACATTAGTGAGAAGTTGGTTTCTTATATTTTTAAATGGGAAGGTAAGGTGAACCTATTCTATTTTTCTTATGCTTTTAATAGGTTCCAAGATAGGAGATCCCTATGGAAGGAAATTGTTTCTCTCTATGAATATATAATGAACTATGGATCTTAATTGGATATTTTAATTTCATCATGAACCCAGATGAGAATCTAGGATCCATGAATGTATAACCCATTCAAAAGAATTCAGAAATTGTATAGAGAGTATCAGACTATTTGAAATTAATCTATTTGGATCAAAATTCACACAGTATAGGAGAACTCTCAACAGAATGGTTGAAAAAAATATTGATAGATATTTATCAAATGAATCTACTTTGATCAGTTGGAACTATATTTCATGTGAAACATTGGAAAGGATTAACTCTGACCACCATCCTATTATCATGAATCTTAAATGCATATAGATGGAACTAGCCTTTCCAATTAGATTCAATAATTTTTAGGCCCTAATTCTGAATTGTATTGGTATTATCAATGAGGTCTAGAATTATTCTAAATTCAGGGGAAATCTAATGAATTGTATCTACAAGTCAAAAGTTCTCAAAAGGAGACTTAAGTAAAGGATATAATCCTATTTTTATGATTTAGACTCACATATTTCATCTCTTAAGGCTCAACTTTAGATCATATAAGAATGGAGAACTGGTTCTGACTTTTCAAATAATATAGAAAATAAAACCGAACTGAAAAACAAGCTGAATGATATTCTGAATATGAAAGAAAATATTCAAAATAAGGCCTTAAATATAATATAGTTAAATTATGGGAATATAAATAAAAAATTCTTTAACTCTATTTAAAGGGAAAGAAAGGTTAACCAGACTCTTTTTCTCATCAAGGATGATGACCAAGTGATGGTTGAAGGAGGGCCATATGTGAGCATGTGACTTCTTTCTATAAGAACATTTTCAATGAACCTTCATATAACTCTAAGTTAATGGAAGGAATTATACCTAAAATGGTGAATTATGAGGATAATTTAATGATGACTGCTATACCATTAGATCTTGAAATTAAAGATGCAGTTTTTGGATTTAATTATGGAAGCACTCCTAGTCTAGATGGATTCACTAATCTCTTCTTTCAAAGATTACAAAATATTATCCAACATGATTTTTGTAAGATGATCTAACATTTTTTAAAATTAATTCCTCTTAAAAGTGGGTTCAATGCTTAATTTATTGTTATTATTCCAAAGATGGAGAATACAAGTGACATTGGTGATTTCATACTAGTGGGTCATGTGAACACTATTTAAAAAATAACTGGTAAAATACTTGATAATAGGATGAAAATAATCACTAATAAAATCGTGACTTGGAATTAGTTTGGTTTTATTAAAGTAAGGAAGATACATGATTGTTTTATCATAGCCTTAGAATATGTGAATATACTAAGTAACACCAAGGGGGGGATTTATTTGAAGATTTATATCAATAAATATTTTGATATGATGGAATGAAGTTTTATATGAAAATTTCTCAGTAATTTTGTATTTGGTGATAAATTGATCCTTTGGATTAATAATTTTCTCTCATCAGCTCAGATATCCATCATTATTAATGTCTCTCCCAAGGGTTACTTCAAATTCTCAAGAGGGGTTATAAAAGGATACCCTCTCTCAGCTATCATCTTTACCATATAAATATTTTTCTTTTTATGGTGTTGAATGGAACTTTGAATACCATCATGGCCTCTATAAATCTTCTTTCCCCTTATCATACATTCTATGTTGATAATATTATCTTATTCAATAAAGGAGACAAAAGAAATATCAATAAAATTAAAAATTCTATCCTTCACTATGAGAGTGCCTCAGGATAGGTTATTTTTTCTAAAAGGTTGGGGCCGAGGCCTCAATTTATATTTAAAGCAAAGACCTCTTTAGACTGGGTAGAGGGTGACCCATTACATAGCCCAAAGGCCCAAGGCCAAGTGGCTTGAATACAAGGCTTGAAAGCCCATTTTTTGGCCCAAAGGACCC
This sequence comes from Viscum album, assembly GCA_963277665.1. NCBI lineage: Eukaryota > Viridiplantae > Streptophyta > Magnoliopsida > Santalales > Viscaceae > Viscum > Viscum album. Next base: position 951,505,801 of record OY728142.1, read on the forward strand.
CTCAGTGAACGGTACTGCTACAGTACCCGCACTGCTACAGTACCTGCTACAGTAACCGCCACTACTACAGTACCTGCTACAGTCCCTCCACCGCTACAATGTCGCTGTTTCTACAGTAACCACCACCGCTACAGTGTCACCACTGCTGCAGTGTCTCCGCTTGTGAAACATAACATTATCTCCAAGCTTGTTTATTTATTAATGGTTTAAAAAATGACTACTACCTTTCTTAATAACACCAATACTAGTATTAGTTTTTTTAGAGTGAGTCAATTTTGAAAGTAAAATCATCATAGTACCATGGAAAAAATGTTATAAACCACATGCATTAGGTGGTCTTGGAATAAAAAATCTTGAAAACTTCAACCACTCACTTCATGATCATTTTTTCATGGAGACTGACCATCGAAAAATATGAATCACTTAGCTTCATTAGAGCCATATTCTTGAGAAAATTAAAATTGAGAAATATGAACTACTTGGAATATTTTATGTGGATAAATTTTAAGAATATTTTTTTCTAGTATTGCTGGTAACTCTCACTGTCCTGTTAATGTGAATTATTTTCAAAATTTTGGGTTTGAGAAATCAAGAGGGATTCCATTGGTGAACTTTCTCAATGATGTTTATTATGATATTTATTTCATATCCTCTATAAATTTCCAAATGAGAAATATGAAAATTTACCATTGGAGGTCAAGAAAACTGTGATGAACTAAAATTTTGTTAATCTGGAGGATATGTTGATTTGGAAGACAACAAATGATGGTACGATCACTTAAAATATGTTTTATAAAAACCTTAATATTTGGTAGGATCATTATTGGCTCAAAATATTCAATAATAAATGGGTGAAGCTCTCCATATTTACTCTGATTTATAGGACTACGTTTTCCAAGTTGCCAATTGATAATTGCCTTCAATATATTGAAATCTATTTATGTTTGATATGAAACCTATGTCTCCAACACATAAAGGAAATAAATAATCTTTTCATTATCTAAAATACAGGCTTAATGCTCTATAGGGTAATATTTGATATGTTTTAGATTTACCTACTTCACACAGATTCAATCCAGATTCAGTTTATCTTCTACTGCAATTTGAAACTCTGCTCAAATCATAAAACTTATAACAATGTCCATTGATGATATTTTTCATTATATTTGGTCAATAAGGAACAAATTTATACATGAAAAAACAAAAACAAAAATATAGATTGAAATATATTGAGTTATGGTGGCTATATAGGAGGAAAATGCTACCCAAAACAGTCACTGTAATAATTCAATCCATGATTTTTCTATTCTAAAATTCTTGGGTGTTTCAGTTAAATTTTGTCCTCCCAAGGGAACATTGGAAGTTTTTTGGAACCCTCTTTTAATTGGATGGATCAAGTGAAATACTGATAGTTCTTCTAGAGGGAATCCTAGAGCTATAGGCTTTGGTTTAGCCTTCATAGATCACAAGGGGATGATCATGGGTTGCCTTTTTGTACAATGTGGATTGGACTCATATCTTGAAGTTGAAATATTGGATCTGATCAAAGAAGTTGATATGGAAAATCAAATTATATGGAATAAATTATGTTTTGAATGTGATTCAACAATCTTTGTACAAGAATTTTGAACTGGTAATCCTCATTTATCTTGGAATCTGAAAATACAATGGATGAAATGATTAAAGGATATTTCAAGCATGAGATACTTCATCACTCATGTGTTCCAGGAAGAAAAATACCTTGACAATGGACTTTCAAATTAAGGGGTAAATTATGGGAACATTACCCACTCTCTATTTCTACCCTAGGACTTGTCGCCTCTCTTTTAAAGAGACTTTTGTAGAATACCATCCTTCAGACCAGTGTAATCTTATTTTTGTTTCAATAAAAGTAGTCTATCAGTAAAATATAATCTTGATAAATTATGATATTGTAACATAAAATATTTACCTCTTTGGTAACTTTGAATTGTAAGCCTTGTGAAGGAATAACATTAAATGAAACGTACAACATCATGAGAAAAAAATAAATTTATGATATTACATGTCAAACTGGATGTATATACAACTCATAAAATAAGATTGTATAACCCCAATACTTTACCATAGTTTCCTTTTAGAATAAATTTAATTTTGTTGATAGCTTTCAAAACACGCAATACTGAGTTAGTTTACAATGTACACAACACCCAGTTTAAGCAAAACACTATTTAGTCACATTTTGCACAGTCAATTAAATTCTAACAATTTTATAGAATCTATATAATGAATTTATATGTTATATATCCAATAAAATATTTTTATATTTTCCCAATATATTTGATAGACATAAGATAAGAACACACCTAATTTTACACATAAAACCTATATTTTTATAAAAGTAATTTTACCACCTTTTAATGGAGAACCTATTTTAAATATTTTTTTTGAAATTTTTATAAATTTTATACGTAAAAATAAACTTCATATCTGAAATATTAATTCCAAAATTATCTTAGGGTGAATTTTTGTTATTTTTCTCTGAAGTTTCATTTTTTGATGAATAGTAAAAAATATTGAATTTTAATTGAAAACGGCTTCTTCGTCTAATTTATTTATAAGGATAAATTATATTTTAAATTGGTTTTAAAGTATAATTATATCAATTATACCTAAATTAATCCAATTTATGTCACTGTAATCAATTTTACTTTGAAATTGAATATAAAAACATAGAAACCTTTTGGACATTTTTACTTTAAAAACCCACTTTATTGTCCCGTCTGTGGGATTAATTTTAATTTGATTTCTACCACTTATGTGGTTTTAATTTAAAAAATGGATTCCATATTTTTAATCATCATAATTTATAATATCTAATAATTTCAACTTAGTTTTTTACAAAAAATATTAGTGAATGCAGTTAAAATTAATTACAAGAATTATGGTAAAATTATGCTTAACAAGAAACTAAACCTTAAACTTAAGGGAAAATATGACCTATAAACTGGTCAAAAAAGAAATTCTATGTTCATATTTATACCCTATACTACCTTTTCTATAATTATAACCATTATTTGAGCCACTTTACATGGAAAAAATGTGGATGGAATTCCATTTTAAAATTTTTACAAGAATGACACTCATCCTCTACTATAAAAAGGCACTCACCCATCTCACTTATTCAAACATTTAAAGCAATTTTAATCGTCAAAAACCTGAAAAATTAATCCCCCAACTTCTATAACTTCATATTAGAATCCTCAATTTGGGAAAAAATCAAACCAAGGAAGTATTTTGGTATAAACCAAAAGGAGTTACCCAAATAAGAGGTAATCTTCTTCAATGATCACTTTTGTTTCATTTACCTCTCCACCCCTTCAATTATTTATATATAATTTTTATATAATAACCTAAATATATTAAATATATTGGTATGTTTTTATTTTAAGTGTTTTAACTACACCTACACAAACTTCCATCAAATGCGTAACGAACTTACCGTTTGTGCGTACAGTGAACTACCACCTCACTAAATGATGTCGTTCAGTTTTCATTTACTACATCTCATGGTTAGGAATTATGATGGAAACCATATTTATATATGATATATGTTATATTTATGTTGTTTTAATACTTTTTAAATTTTTATATAACATATACCTTAATTATTTCTATTTTTTATAAATACGACAACATTGTTTGTGGATGTGTGGACCACCACCTCCTCAAAGCGATGTGATACATTCACACATTACATGGAATGTATAAAGGATGGTTTTAATTAAAATATTTGATATATATTAAATAAATTTTATACGTTAATTAAAATATACATATATATCATTTACTTTCATTCTTTTAAATACGACAAAGAAATGGAAGCAGCGTTCATGCATACGTATGACCTACCGTCTCCATTAATGATGAATTACATTTCTTATCTCCAAATATTATGTATTATTATAAATACATATTTAATGGATATATATGATATTTAAATCATGGTTTAAATTATTGAGATTATGAAATCATGATCCAATTAATAATAACAACAAATTAATAAGTCAAAACATACTCGAAAAACTAGGAAATTAACACCCAAAATAGTGAAAATAATGAAAGATTGTTAACAAATAGGTAATAAGATATTATAGGAATATAATATATGATATTATAAATTTTATTATGATTCTTTTATAAGTTAATAAAATTATTAAAACTATTACATAGGAGTTTAGAGTACTTTCACCTAAAAGGAAACACAAGGTAAGAGATTTCGTCTCAATTTACATTCCAATAAGACATATTTATTATTATAAACTAATTCACATTCTTGGGTGATGGATATTATTATTTACTAAACCATATAAAATTTTTATATATGGTTTTCACTTTAAAATTTATTTTATTAACTTGGGAATTATTGATAAATCCATATCTTTTATCCAATATAATATTTGATAGGGCATATTGTTTATTAATTAAATTGATTACTCAATATATGAGGAATGATTTAGAAAAGTAGTGATGGGTGGGGATAAGAATTTATATATCCCCTCTATTCATAGACAAGTTATCATGAGAAAAATTAGTTGTCCAAATTAAATGGGTTTTTACCCATAGTTTTAAACCATCTCGTGAAAGGTCTTGACAGTATAGTTTTTCATGTGCCTCAGACATGATGTCTAATAATTAATCATGTATTTCAAATATATTTAAGTTATTATTGTTATTATACATGATATTTTCATATGATAAAATCTATGGATGCATTTCATTCTTATTTTATTGATTAAATGGCACGTGTTTCAGTTATTTACCTTTCCATATTGATTTTTCCTTATCCAGTTATTTAAATGGCATGTGTTCTTAGTTATTTACCTTGCCATGTTGATTTATTCTTATTTATTCATTATTTATTCTGATTTACTTACCCTTAATAATCATTTTAGATCACCCTTATTATGTTTCCTTTCCCAAGGTTATGAATAGGAATCCTTTAAATGAGTTTCAAGGATGCCGAGATTTTACTTATGTTATGCTTTATTTTATTTTCCCAATATATTATGGGTATCATGTATGTAATCTAGTTTTCCAAAACTAATAAACTATTTAGTCCTTTGGGATTTAAATCTTATATCTATTCCAATGTAATAAATTAAGGCATCAGCTCAGGTTTCTGGGGTCAGAGAGTTACAGTTGGTATCATAGGAAGTTTAGTAAAAAATTTAGAAACTATATTTAAAAAGCTTAGACTAAGGAACATAACCCTAAGATAGACTTTGAGGATAATTATAGAAGAATATCCTATAATTTTGGTAAGGTAGTGATTATGTGGGTATTCCTAGAAATATATATCTATTTTGATGCTACAAGTGGATGTGGTTCTGAAACATATGTACCTAGGGGAAATAACTTTGAAAAGGTGCATCGGGCCTAAATCGAGCACAACATGGTACACGAAAATAGGCCTTACTATGCACCTAGTTTGACACTCCTAGGGGATACACTTAGGACAATTCAAATTTTCTTTACAAACCATTATAAAGGATTTAAAATTAAAGATTTACCAAAAGAAACCAAAGTTTATGATTCTAAGATCTATGATGCATAAATTTATGTTACGTGCTATACCATATTTGGAATTATACATTGTGATTTTATGTCATAATCCAGTATATTCCATTTTTTAGAAATGGAACTTATAAGGAATAATGATATCAATACTCATAGAAAATTTAGAGATTTACTTATTGAGGAAACCAATATAGCTGGTATTCGAATGATTAAAATTATGGAAATATTAGGGAAAATTAATAAGGTCATGGAAAATAACCTTTACTGAATGGAGAAACCTATTTCAAAGAGTGAATATACTATACTGGATCAATTTATTCCATATAATTCCCCATCATTTATAGGGACTACTAATCTAATTTTATCCGAGCAATGGATTGAGTATCTAGAGAAGATATTTACATCCTTGGGATGTAGTGAAATAGAAAAGGTTACACTTGAGGTCTACTGTCTCAAAGGTGATAATAATCAATGGTGGTCCTTGATCCATAATACTAGGGAGGAAGAAGAAATAGAACTCATGTAATGGAGAACTTTTAAGGAGACATTATTTGATAAATACTTCCCTCATGATAAAAAAATTGATATGAATAGAAAGTTCCTTAGCTTAAAGAAAAATGAATAATAGAGTGTTTCAGATTATAAAGATACCTTTATATTATTAGTCAATTTTGCTACGGATTACATACTCAATACAAAGTGAAAGGTTGATCAATTTTTTGAAGGTATTAATACAAGTATCTGAAGGGAATAGGTCTCCCAAAAAATTTTATCATACAAAGATATAATTTTATGTACCATCAAGACAAAGAAGGAATTTTATAGAATCAATATATTCATGGAAAAACAAGAAAAGAATAGGCCATATGAGCACCATGAAAAAGTAAATACATCAAATAATAAGAAGAAATTTGAGCGATTTCTATATTGTGGAAACTATGGAAAAAATCACTCTAGTAAATGTTTAAAGTGACTGATAGTTTTTTATAAGTGTAGAGATAGGGGTCACCAGGCTCATGAATTAAAGGGGAAGAAAAAAAATGATGTCCATTGATACAATTGTAAATATATGGGTCACTACGCAAGGGAATTCCCTAAGTTTCAAGGGAACCTACCATAGAAGATACTAAGGGGATATGACCAAGATTATGAAATCAAAATAGATGAGGTATAAGTACACAATGACATAGTGGAAGGTATATTAATCATATATTCAAATTTAGCCAATGCATTATTTGATTTTGAATCATCACAATCTTTTATATCTACCCAGTTTTCCAATTAAATTATAAATTTACCTTTTGATTTAATAATATAGTTGTTAATAAAAAATCCTAAGGAAAGTATCATTGCAACAAAGATGTGTCAGGAAGTCCCCATTATGACACACATACATTCTTTATGTGCTAAACTTGTTATCATACCTATGGATGACTTTGATATAATCCTCAGTATGGACTGGCTCTCAAAATATGATGATAAAATTTATTTCAAGAGGAAGGAAATTACGTTTTTTGAGGAAGACGTAGAATTCCTTATATTTAGAGAAAGATATTACTCACCCGATTATTATATAGATTCACCCTCAGTAGATCTACTAAATGAAATTATTGGGGAAGAAGAGAAAACAATATCTAGTGATGAATAAGGTAATCTTCAAATTGAGTATATACCTATTGTGCATGAATATATTGATGTATTTTCCGAGGAATTACTGAGACACCCCCCAGAGCATAAAGCTGAATTTTACATTAATTTAATCCTTGATGTAAGTCTAATATCAAAGAATCCCTATATAATAGCCACTTTTTAATTAGTGTAATTGAATAAAAAACTAGAGGATTTGGGTAATAAGGGATTTATTTTCCCTAGTGTTTCAATATGGGGATCTTTTTTTCTCTTTGTTAATAAGAAAGATGGATCAATGAGGTTGTTCATTGATTATAAGGAAATTAATGCTATTACAATAAAGAAAAAGTACCCTCTACCTTTCTTTGATGACTTGTTTGATCAACTTCACAGAGCTTGATATTTTTCAAAGATTTATCTTTGTTTTGGGTATCACCAATTGTGATTGAAGAAAGAATACATTCTGAAGATAGATTTTCAGACGATTTATGGACATTATGAGTTTATAGTAATTTCATTTGGATTGAATAATTCACCCTATGTTTTTATGGGCCTAAAGAGAAGAGTATTAAAGGAATATATTGATTATTATTTTGTGGTATTCATTGATGATATTATAGTGTATTCTAAAACCTATTAGGACCATGAGAATCACTTTTGTATCATTATTAAAACTCTTATAAAGGAATAGTTATATGGGAAATTTAGTAAGCACAATTTATAGCTTCAAGAAGTTTCTTTTCTTGGCCATATTATCTACAAGGATAGAATATTAGTTGATAATACAAAAACAAAGGTAGCTAGAGAATGGCCCACACTAACAAACATAATTGAGGTACATAGTTTCACTGGTTTGGTATGTTACTATTGGTAATTCTTTCATAATTTTTCTCGATCAGATAACATGTTAACCAAGCTTACACGTAAAGGGGTTAAGTTTGTTTGGACAAAGGAATGTGAAGAATTATTTGATGAACTAAAGAGAATATTGGTCAATGCTCTTATTTTGACTTTACCATCTAAAAGTGATGGGTTTTTCATATATAATGATTCATTTAAGATGGGTCTTGGTTCTTTCCTAATGAAAATGATAAAGTTATTTCATATGAATCATGGAAATTGAATAATCATGAATAAAACCATCCAATCCATGATCTTGAGTTAATGGATATAATCTTTACTTTGAAAATATGGACACATTATCTCTATAGTGAAATATGTGAGATATACATGAATCCTAAAATCCTAAAATACATATTCTCAAAAAAATTTCTCAACATGATACAAAGTAAATGGCTCGAGATACTCAATTATTATGATTTCTCACTACACTACCACCTAGGAAAAGTAAATAAGGTAGCAGATTCAATAAGTAGGAAGGATCATGGAGTTATAACCCAAATGAGGGATGAGAAGGATACTATGTTAATGAATCTTGTAAATATGGATATTGGAATTCTTAAGGAAGGGGATACATCAATAATTTTTCAAATGATCGCAAAACCATCTTTATTAGAGAAGATAAAGAATTCTCAATCTGATGATGAGAACTTTCAGAAGAAAATTAAAGGTGTGAATGAAGGAAAATTACTAGAATTTGTTTATGAATATGGTAAAGTTTGGAAATAAGATATGTGTTCCATACATACCTGATCTAAAAAGGAAATTTTAGATGATTCTCATAGCTTAAATTTATCTATACACCCTGACAGCATAAATATGTATAGGGACTTGAAGGAATATTTTTGGTGGGATAACATGAAGTGGGGAATTTCTGATTATGTTTCTAGATGTTTAGTTTGTCAAAAAGTGAAAGCTGTGAGGTAGCATTCTAAAGGATTTTTGAAACTTATTCCTATTCCTATGTAGAAATGGGATGAAATTACAATCAAATTTTTCATGAGACTACCAAAGACTCCTAGAAGGAATAATGAAATATGGTTTATCATTGATCTCCTAACCAAATATGCACATTTCCTTACTATAAGATAATACCTACCTCTTGAGAACCTCACAAGTATCTATATTAATTAAATTTTAAGACTTCATGACACACCTCTATTGATTTTTTCTGATTGATATCCCTATTTTACATTGAAATTCTGGAAAAGTCTTCAGAAATCTCTTGACACTGAGCTTCATTTGAGCACCGCCTACCATCCTCAAACTGATAGTCACTCTGAAAGAATAATTAAAATAATGGAAGACATGTTGAGGTCATTCTCAATAGACTTTCAAGGTATGTGGGATTATTATTTACCTTTGATAGAGTTTTACTATAATAATTGTTTCCATTCAAGTATTCAAATGGTGTCGTATAAAGAATTATATGGAAAGATGTTTTATACTCCAACTTGTTGGGATGAAGTTTATGAAAGGAAAATCAAAGTACTATAACTTGTTTAAGAGATGACAATAAAGGTAAAGACTATTTAGGATCATATTAAAGTATATTAAAGTAGGCAAAAGAGTTATATTGATAATCAGATGAAAGATTTAGAGTACCAAGTGGGAGATCATGTTTTATTGAAAGTATCTCCATGTAAGGGTGTTATAAAATTCAGTAAGAAAGTGAAATTGAGTCCTAGGTACACCATAACCTTTAAAATTCTTGAAAGATTTGGATTTTTTTCTTATCATTTGGAAATGCTTCCAAATATCTCAAAGGTACAGGATGTGTTCCATATATCTATGCTACAAAAGTACATGCCAAACCCAATGCATGTGCTCATATATAATTAAATAGAGTCAAAACCTAACCTTTAATACCATGAAGAAACCATCCATATTCTTTATACCATAGATCAAGTGTTTAGGAATCAGATGACTTGTCTGGTAAAGTTACTCTGGAGAATAAGTATGAAGGAGAACTACCCAAATATTTTTAGAAGGTAATACCCCAAAAATTTTGAGATTTTTTTTGTAGGGGGGAATAATGTATCACCCCAAGTCTTTAACATATTTTACTTTTATAATAAATTTAATTTTGTTGATATCTTTTAAAACACACAATATTGAGTTTGTTTACAATACACACAACACCCGATTTAAACAAAACACTATTTAGTTACGTTTTGAACAGTAAATTAAATTATAAAACTTTTAGAGAATTTATAGAGTTAATTTTTATTTTATATACCCAATAAAATATTTTTACATTCATCAAATATATTTTTTAGTCATAATATAATAACAAACCCAATTTTACACATAAAAACCTATATTTTTATAAAAGCAATTTTATCACCTTTTAATGGAGAACCTATTTGAAATATTTTTTTTGGAACTTTTATAAATTTTATATGTAAAACTAAACTTAATTTTTGAAATCATAAATCTAAAATTATCTTTGGATGAATTTTTGGTATTATTCTATGAAGTTTCATTTTTTGATGAATAGTGAAAAGTATTGAATTTTAATTAAAAACTGCTTCTTCGTCTAATTTATTTATAAGGATAAATTATATTTTATTTTTTTAATGTCACATTATATCAATTATATATAAATTAATCCAATTTAGGTCATTTTAATAAATTTAACTTTGAAATTGAATATAAAAAAATAGCAAACTTTTGAACATTTTTACTTTAAAAACCTGCTTTGTCTTCTCGTCCACGGGATTAACTTTAAATTAATTTATGAAACTTATATTGTTTTAATTTTAAAAATTAATTCCATATTTGGAATAATAATAATTTATAATTTATAATTATTTCAACTTAGTTTTTGACCAAAAATATTTGTGAATGCAATTAAAATTAATTACAACGATTAAGGTAAAATAAAGCTTAACAAGTGACTAAACCTTAAAATTAAGGGACAAAATGGCCTAGAAACTTATCCAAAATACATTATATGTTAATATTTAGACCCTATACCCATTTTTATAATATTTTTACCATTATTATATCCACTTGACATAGGAAAAATGTGAGTGGAATTCACTTTTTATAAATTTACCAAAATTCCAATCCTCCTTCACTATAAAAAGGCACTCACCCCTACCACTTATTCACATATCTAAAGAACTTTGGATATTAAAAAAACTAAAAAAATAAGCTCCCAAATTCTGTAACCTCATACTATAAGCACCACTTTGGTCATAAATCAAACTAAGGAAGTCTTTTGGTATAAACAAAAAGGATTTACCAGAATAAGAGGTGATCTTCTTCAACGATCACTTTTGTTTCATTTACACCTCCAAACCTTAAATTATATTTTATATCATGTTTATATAATAAAATAAGTATATTAAATATACTAATATGTTTTTATTTTAAGGTTTTTACCTACGACTACACACACTTCCATCAAATGGGCAATGAACTCACCATTTGTGTGTATGACGAACTACCGCCTCACGAAATGACGTCGTTCATTTTTTCTTTACCACCTTCATGGTTGAGAATTATGATGGAAACAATGTTTATATATTATATATGTGATATTTATATTTTATTAATAATTATTTATTTTTTATATAACACATAACTTAATTCTTTCCATTTTGTGTAAATATGATAACCTCGTTTGTGGATGTGTGGACTACCATCTCCTTAAAGCGATGTGATATGTTCACACATTACATGGAATGTATAAAGGATAGTTTTAATTAATATATGTAATATATATGACATAAATATGATACTATTATTATAATATACACATATATAATATAATTTAATTCTTTTAAATATGAAAAATAAATGGAAGTGGCTTTCATGCATATGTACGAGCTACCATCTCTAGGAATGGTGCATTTTATTTCTTATCTCCAAATATTATGGATTATTATAAATACATATATACTGTATATATATGATATTTAAATCATGTTTTATATTATGGATATTATTAAATCATTATTTAATTAATAAGAACAACAAAGTAACAAGTCAAAACATACTAAAAAAACTATGCAATTAACACCTGAAATAGTGAAAATAATGAAAGATTATTTACAAATGGATAATAAGATATTATAATAAGATAATATATGATATTATAAATATGATTATGGTTCTATTATAAGTTAATAAAAATTTTAAAACCATTATATAGGATTTTAGAGGACTTTTACCCAAAATGAAATGCATGGTAAGAGATTTTATCTCAATTTAAATTCTATTGAGATTTATTTATTCTTATACACCAATTCACTTGAATGTGGTGTATATATTTCCCCTTTGTCTTTTAATATCATGATTCATTAATAATTCAGGGTATTTTAAGTTTCAATTTGAATTATCTCACCCAAGGGGTTTATCTTGAAAATTACCAAGTGGTAAAAGTTATCTTTGCAATCTCACTTTCTTTTGTGATTGTTAACTTTCTCCTAAAACAATCAATTTATTATAATAAATTTTCATTGTAAATTTACTTAAATATGAAAATTATTGGGTGATGAATATTATTATTTCCTAAACCATATACCATTTTTACATACGGTGTTCACTTTGACAATTATTTTATTACCTGGATAATTATTGATAAATCCATATATTTTATTCAAAATAGATATTTGATAAGGAATATTGTTTATTAATTAAATAGGTTACTTGATATATGAGGAATTATTTGGATAGGTAGTGAAGGATGGGGCCTAGAATTTATACATACCCTCGATGCATTGATATGTTCTCATAATAGAAATAATTTCTCCAAATTAAACAGGTTTCTACCCATGGTTTTAAAATGCCTTATGAAAGGTCTTGATGGTATAGGTTTTCATATACCTCAGATATGATGTCTAATAACTAAACATTTACTTCATAGATATTTAAATTATTATTTTTATTATTCATTATATTTTTATATGATAAAATATATTGATTCATTTCATTATCAGTTTATTGATTTAATGACACGTGTTTCAGTTATTTACATTTCCATATTGATTATGCCTTATCTAGTTATTTAAATAGCATGTGTTCTCAGTTATTTACCTGGACATGCTGATTTATTATTATTTATTCATTATTGATTTCACTTTACCTACCATTACTGAACATTTGAGATCACCCTTATTATGTTTCCTTTTCCTAGATTATGAAGAGGAATACTTTGAATGAGTTTCAAGGATGCTGTGGTTTTACTTATTTTATGCTTTATTTTCTTTTCCCAACGTATTATGGGTATAATGTATGTAATATAGTCTTCCAAAACTAATAAACTATTTGGTCATTTAGGATTTTAATCTTTTATCTATGTCAATTTAATAAATTAAGGTACTATCCTAAGATTACGGGGTTGGGGCATTTCAAAGATAGGTGCATAACATTATATAATTCTCAAGAAGGAAAATTGAGATAAACATCCTTAACTTATTTGGTAACTTTTGAGCCGTATACCTCATGAAAGAGTGATAATAAAATTTATATGTAAATAAAAATAATTTTAAGTATAATCAACATAAAATACATTTATGGTTAGAACATACAACAAATAAAAGAAACATTTGGTGAATATGGCATGTGTCTCATAGAGAAAAAAAGGTGAGACGGAAATACCTTACCTTAAGTCTTGACTTTTATCGTTCATGTTAAAACCTCCTATATAATAAATATAATTTTATTATACATATATTATATAAAAAATTCATATATATCATAGCATATATGATTTTATTATGACCTTTTACTACCTGTTTATTAACAATTCTATGTTAAAGTCACATTTCGAGCAATATCTGCTTTGTTTTACATATAGGTTTTAACTTGTTATTTCTTGGTACTATTAATTAGATTATGGTTTAATCATATCCAAAATTTAAAACATGATATAAATATCATATATATTCAATATATATGTATTTATAGTAATATGTAAAATTTAGTGGTAGGAAATGATATACACTGTTCATGGAGATGGTAGACCACACATACACATGAACGTTACTTCCATTTTCTTATCGTATTGAAATAAAAAAAGAAATTAATATATATTATCATTATATAATCATATTTATTTCATATATATCATGTATTTTCAATAAAACCATCCTTAATACCTTCCATGTAAATCATGAATGAATCATATCGCTTTGCGAGGTGGTAGTCCACCGTACACATGAGCGACGTTATCGTATTCCTATAAAATGGAAAATATGAATATATGTGTGATATAATAATTAAAAAATAATAACAACATAATAAATATCATATATATCATATATAAAAATAAAATGCAAAATTATTTATAGCCTTGATAGGTGTTAATGTAAAAATGAATGGCATTGGTTCATGAGGTGATAGTCTACCGTACACACGAATGATGATTTCATAACCCATTTGATGGAAGTGGAGATGGTTTTTGGTCATGAAATTAACATGAAAAAATATCAGTATATGGAATATAATTATTTTATTATATAATAATTGTATAATAATAATTTAAGGAGGTGGGGAAAGAAATAAAATAAAAATGCTCGTTGAAGAATGTTACCTCTTCTTCGGGTATCCTCCTTTAGTTTACACCAAAGAATTCCTAGGTTGGATTTATGAAAAAAATAAGGATTATAGGATGAGAGGATTGAGTTTGGGAAGCGATTTGGTCGGGTTTAGGTTGATCCAAATGGATTGAGAGGTGTAAATAAGTGAGGGGAGTGAGTTCCCTTTTATAGTTGAGGAGGAGTGACATTTTTGTAAATACCCAAAAGCATTCACTATTGGGAGGTCAATATTACATAAAGTGGATAAAAAATTGATAATTAAATGGGTTTATGTATTATATGGTTGATAAAAATCCCCAACACACAATAAAACACATGTTTTAAACATTTTTTCCTTCTAAGTTTCCATACTTTTACGATTTTGGTTTTTCATTATTCAACAAAAAAA
Source organism: Viscum album (assembly GCA_963277665.1). Taxonomy (NCBI): domain Eukaryota; kingdom Viridiplantae; phylum Streptophyta; class Magnoliopsida; order Santalales; family Viscaceae; genus Viscum; species Viscum album. Next base: position 951,520,828 of record OY728142.1, read on the forward strand.
GAAACTTTTCTAAAAAATCCCAAAAAATTTACCCTAAGATAATTTTGATATGCCAATTTAAAGAATTAATTTTATTTTTTAAATAAATTTTCTATAATTTTGAAAAATTAGTTTTAAAATAAGTGTACCATAAATGGCAATAAAACATCTTTTGAGAAAAATACAGTTTTTAAGTGTAAAATTGGATTTATTCTCATCTCTTATCTAGAAAACACATAAGATGAATGTTAAATAGTTTATTGAATATATAATATATAAATTTCATTAAAATTATTCACCAAAATTGGTTTGTTTATTTTATTGAGGCAGAATATGTTTGTTTTCATAAAAAAATAGTTTTTTAGAAAAACATTTCCTTTATTTATATATAGTTTTTATTCTGATTTATAATTAATTAGTCTCCAAATAATTTATTATATATACATGTGTAAACCATATTTTCATAATTTAGTTAATCCTATTCATACCCAATATTACAATGGAAAACTAAAATCAATATTTTTTTTAACACAATCCAAACTTAGTGTTTCATGTAATATAAGCTAAAATCAATGTTGTGTGTAATGTAAAATATCAAAAAGATTAAATTCATTTTATTTTTTTTTACAAAATATCAGGGTTTTACATAAACATATTCATTGAGAAACCACTTTTTTATTACACCTTAAACCTTAAAGGGGTGGTCTTTTGGAAAGACCAGAAGCTATAGGATATAGAGATATAAGATAAGAAGGTATTATAGTAGATATTTTCTAATATAGAAGGCTTAAAAGGCATGGGGATAGAGGAGAAGAGGTACCTTTTATAAGTTAGAGGAGGGAAAATATTGGAATTAATTAAATTATTAAATTAAAAAAATTAATTTTTATAATCAAGTGACTCCAAATTGACATATTTATAGGATAGGATTAGGATAAGTCGAAATCCTCTCATCTAATAAAATTTATTCAATTACTATAATATCAAAGTCTTATACTATTTAAGGGTTAAGAATATTATCATAAAAGGAAAAGTAACCCATAATGGACCACAGTTAATATGTTCAACCATATCCCATTAACTTAGTCGAAGATAAGATTTTTATGAATTTTAAATCATTTAATAAAATATTATTTATTATAAAATATAATTAATATCATTTTTATAAACCCAAGATATATTATAATATAATATGTGTCTAACTCTTGTCAAATGGTTCCAAAATGAAATTTATTCTAAGATAAGGAATATATGGTTTTAATATAACATTCCAATAAATTTTTTATAGGTTTACATATTATTTTAAACCTTATATTTTTTTTAACCTCTCAGTTAACCAAATTTAACCATAACCATGTTAACAAATTTTTCAATATAAAAGGTTTATAATTTTACTTATAAGTTAACAATTAGATCATAAATGGAAAAGTGATAAATATTTTGACCATTTCTCATCCCAAATGTCATATTTTAATATTTTTATGATTTTTAAATAATTTAATAATATATATTAAACATAAAATACTATCAATGTCATTTTAATAATTATTCACATAATTTGAATTTGAAAACAAAATGAAAGAAATGAAATTAGAATCTAAACCTTTCACACATCTATAATATGTTATATTTATCTTCAAAATTCAAGCTAAACTTTAAATCACCTATAAAATATTAAAACCACTTATTTTTTTACTCTATATAAAAACACTATGTCGATGTTGGTAAAGCATTTAAGGTAATTATTTCATCACTAAAATTTAAAAATAAATTACCATCATAAAAATAAATAAATAAATTTTGAAATAAAATTTTTTATATTCATTAAAATTGTATATTTACTCACTTATATATCATGAAAAATTATTTAATATATTATTTTGATGTTTTTAGTGTTACAAAAGCATTGCACAAGCATTTGGATAAGTAACTTGTTATATTACTCCAAAATTCATATCTATCCATAAAAATAATAAATAATACTTAATATTTAATAAATAAGTTGATCAAAGACTTCATTATTATAAAATATTATCTTTAAGACATAAAATTTTACTTTTAAAATGCTGTGTAAGAATCGTATCAATACTAAAAATGATTTTCCTATTTATGAAGAAATAAATTCTAATTTATACATTTTGAATTATTTTTTATGATATTTTTCATATATTATCAAAAATAATTAGTTATATAAGTTTAATAAATTTTATATTATATTTATATCTTGGAGATATCATAAAAGATACCGTATTATATAAAAATTGTATTTCTTTATTCACCAAAAAGTTAACTTCTTCAGAAAAATATAAAAAATTAATCTTGGGATAAATTTGATTTTTTAAATTTGAAAATTAATTCCATTTAATTAAATTAAATTCCTATAATTGGTATAAATAAATTTTAATATAAATTCATAAAATAGAATGAAAAATAGTTTTTTAGGAAATTACGTTTTTAAGTATAAAAATTAACTTATATCAAAATCATGAATATTGCTGATTAAAATGGAATTAATTATATTATTATAAATAAAATGGATTATATTAATTTTAATAAAAAATCCAAAATAGAATGATCCTTTTTAATTACCTGATGAAAATAAATGAGAGTATTTAAAAAATTGATATTTTTCACTTATTCACTAAAAAATGAATTATTTCAGAAAAATATCAAAATTTCACCCTAAATTAATTTTAATATTTTAATTTAAAAAATAAATTTCATTTTATAAAATAAAATTTCTAAAAGTGGAAGAAATTAATTATAATTTTCACACAGATAATTCTATAAAATTATTTTTGAAGAAAATGAATTTTTGAAACATAAAATGACTTCACTAAAAATTGAGTGCTTATTTCCTATGAATTAATCAATAAATTTGTACTAAGTATGAAAATTATACATATATTTAATAATTAGGTCACTCATATTGATAAATTTCAATTCAATTTTTAGGTTATAACAGTCACATTTAAAAGATATTTTTATAATACATCTCAATTCGCTTAAAGATCAGTGTTGTGTGTTAGGAAAGATATCGAGATTATTATTATTTTAAACTAAAATTTTAGGGTGTTACATTCTAACCCCTTAAATAAATTCTTCATTCACAATTTTATCTCATTAATCAAATTTTCATTGTTTGAAAATATCTTTATTATAAATTCACATCATATAGAGGGATAATAAAACTTCATTTGAAAAAGGGAAATGGGAATGGTAAAGGTTATATAAAATAACAGATAATCATGTTCCTAAATAAGGATAACATTGATAAGAATTTAAATTATTTACATAGAGATGAAAAAACCACCCACGGACTAAAAGAGAGTGATAAAGAACATGTTCATGATAAAGTTAATGACCATGAAACCATAAATCAATAAAGGGTGGAAAGACCATAAATTCATCAAAATTGAAGGTAAAAGGATAACATTTTTATTTCAATATATTTCCCTAAAATTGAGAAATTTTTTTACTATATAAACTAATATTATAAGGAAATATACTTACCTAAAAATTATAATTTCATCCTTTAATCAATTTCCACTACAATATCATCTTTTTATCCAAATGATGAGTATTAAAAATGACTTTTTTCATGCTTGAAGAACTAAAATAAACCTTTAATAGATCACGTAATCCAAAAAATAATAACAATAAACTCCTCCAATCTTTACTAAAACAAAAAATGGTTAGAAAAATGTAAGATAATACCCAAAATAATTAGACCATAATATAAAGAAATAATACACCAATCTCCAAAATTCAATAATAAACCAGTGGATTAACATAGACTATTCCATAAATAAATAAACCTATATCCCAAGTAACCCCAATAAACTTATCATTAAAGAAAGTTTTAACCTCAAAGGTTATTAAATATTATTTATCTTACACCTCTAAAAACATAATATCATTCTTCACAAATAATCCTTTATGTTAAACATAAAGGTTATATATAGCTCAACCCAATAAAACATCTCCAGAAATATCATTAATCACCTCAAAATCTAAAAAATTTAAAAATATTTGATCCTATGATATTCTCTACAAAATAAACTTAATATTTATACATCAAATAATTTAAGTAATTTTTTTTTCATATTAACCAGGATATCATGTAGACCAATGGTAGGATCCCTTTCCTCCCTTTAGTTGTGGGTTCAAGACCCACAAACTTTTTGAATACGATGGGTTGTCTCCTGACCTATGAGTTGTCATTTTTCTAAAACCATATTAATATAATTCCTATAATGTTTCCAAAAATATGATGCACATCCTAAAAAATAATATTAATCATAAAATAACTTTTTAACCACTAAAGTTTTCTGCAAGACTTATTTTTTTCCACAAAATAAAATAATATTAATTGACTATTATTACCTTAATATCAATGATTATATTAACCTTAATGGTTATCAATAAATTTAAAAATATTTCCACAAAATTTAAAATAAATATTCCTAAAATAACCTTCTCACTAAAACATATACTAAACCAAAGGTTTGTATTCCCATTAATGCATCCCAAAATATCCTTAATCATGTTAAAATTCAATCACATAAAACCTAAAAAGGGGTATCTATTAATTTAAACTTATGATAAAACTTAGTCTTATAAACCAAAGACACTTTAGGTTTATCCCATATCACTATGGCATGTCATAGGTTTTCATAGATTCTATTCTCTCATTTATCATAATGGTTCTTAAAGAAAATGTAAATTAACCCAAGCATATCCCTTAAGAGTTTCAAACTAGGTGCATAGTAAGGAAACACTCATCATGTATCAAAATTAAGGATGAGATATATTCGACCAATACTTTTTCAAGGCTATTACCCCTAGATGCATCTATGCCAAAACCATGACCACTTGTAGTATCCAAAAAGGGATGTGTTGTTAGGAAAACCACATAATATCTATCTTACCAAAACTTTAGGATGTTATTATATACTTATAATTATCCTCAAAGTCTATCATAGAATTATGATTCGTAATCTATGTTTTCCTAAATCTAGTTTCTAAGGTTTCTATTAAAATTTTCCCGCTACCTACTATAAATAACCCGAACCTAGTATCCCAAAGTCTGCAGTTAATTTATTACATTAGTATTAGAAACAATAAACCAAATCCTAAAGGTTGGAATAGTTTATTATTCCTGGTAAACTAGATACACACTTGAATCTCACATTATATTTTTAAAAAATAAAATACAACATAGTATTTTCTTTAAAAACACCAATATTATCTATAGAATATTCTGAAATATAAATCATAGTATACTTCCTGACATCCTATGGAAAAGAAACATAAGAAAGTGAAGAGATCAAATGCTCTATAATGGTTACATATAATAGAATCTATCATGAGTAAATAAGGAATAATAAATATGGAAAGGCAAATAACTAAAAACACATTCCATTTAATCAAAAAAATGAGCATGAAGAATAATATGGTAGGAATAAATGATTATAAAATAATTTCATATAAATAATCACAAGAGCTTGAAACTTATCCATTTATGTCACAACTATTCAAACAATAACATGAACATCAATAACTGATTTCATAATGATGGGATGTACAATGTTGGGCATCTTAAACTTAACATTGAGGCCTCATTTGAAGAAATATTACATAAATGGGTAAGTCCTTATCCAAACCCCCAACCTATTTTGTCTCATGATACTTATCAATGAATCTAGGATATATATAATTTCTATCCCCACCTTTCACTTAATAAGTCCAATGCATTCATAATATAAAAAAATACAACTTAATTAACTTTCCTTATAATCAATTATCGTCTATATTGGAAGAACTAACATATGGAATATCAATAATCTCCTCAATAAAACTTATTATAATCCATCTAGATAAATAATTTTGATGATATAATTAGAGTATAACCTTAGTAAATCATATTATTCATCAAAGGATTTTGACACAGCTGAAAATACTTTTAAAAGATCATTGGATGATTTATTGAGGAAAATACACTTTTCATTTTAAAATAACTTATTTGAAATTTAATTTTTCTTCCAAAATATTAAGGAAAAAATTTTATTTGAAACTTTTAAATTAATATTAAAAGTAAATATTAGTTATTACAACATTAAAAAATCGTTCATGCAGTGTACGTTAAAACAAATATTACGTTCACACCTTCGGTAAAAGGTTCATCATTTAGAAAATGATAAGAATGTCCAATTAAATAATTTTTATAAATATTAAAAAATGGGTAAAAATGAATTTAATAAATCATTTGATAATAGTTAAAATATTCTTGAAAACATTTTAAATAAAATATGGACCTGGAAGAAAAAAATTTCCGATCAAAATAAAAACAAGCTTGGTTTTTCTTAAAAACACTATTTTGGTATATTGAGTACTCAAGAGAGGAAAATGAAAGGAAAACTTTTATTTTATATAAATAACTATGGTAGAATAAAATATATTGAGTTTAATATATAAATATAAAATAAATCCTCTAATAGGGACTTAAAAATAAATAATCCCCAATAATGATGAGATTGTGAAATCAACCCTTAAAACTTTGGTAACATTTGAATCAAAACCCCTTAGATGAAATAATTTAAGTTGTAACTTTAAATACCATGAATTAAGAATGATACATGATATAAAATGTCAAAGGGGTGATATATACACCTCATAAATATAAATAGATGAATAACATCAAACACGTATCAACGAAAAAATATTGAGAGGAAGAACCCTTACCTCAGGCCCAAATTGCTTCATAAGCACTCTAAAATCTTGTATAATAAATTTAAATTTATTATATTTATATAAAATAATCATGTACATAATTATAATATCATATATGACCCACTTATAAAATTTCAACACCCATTTATTAATAATTCTTTATTAAAATCGTCGTTTCTATGTGTTAATTATTTTATTTTCATGGACGTTTCAGTTTTGTAGTTCCAGTCTTTTTACTTTGATCATGGATCCATCATCCCCATAATTTTAACCATGATATAAATATAATATATATCCATTATATATATATTTATATTCATCCATAAAAGTTAGAGATATAAAAATTAATTACACTGTTCATATAGACAGTAGATCATACGTACACATGAACACTATTACCATTTTTTGATAGATGGAAAAAATAAAGTTAAATGATAATTCAACTTTACAAAATCATAATAATGTAATAAATAACATATATATTTATTAAATACATCATTATAATCATCCATGTAAAGTGGTTATGAAAATAAAATTACCCCGCTATGTGGAGATGGTAAGCTATACGTACGCACGAGCTATGTTTTTATTTCACAAAGGATGAAAAGTTAGTGGATAATGGTTGTTACATAACCATAATAACAATTAATTATATTTAATATAATTAATTAATTATTTTATAATGTAAACCTCTTTTATATTACACCTTAACCTTGAATGGATGATCTTTTGGAAAGACCAGAAGCTCTAGGATGTGTTGAAGGAAGCTATGAAGGTATTATACTAGGTATTGGATGAGATAGAAGGCTCAAAAGGCATGAGGAAGAGAGGAGAAGAGGTAACCTTTTATAAGTTAGGTGAGTGTCACTATTAGAATCACTTAAAGTATTAAATTAATATAATTTTTTTTTATAATAAAGTTTCTCTAAATTGAAATATTTTGAGTACAGGATAATGATAAGTCAAAATCCTCCCATACAGTAAAATTTAGACAATTTTAAGTGGTTTTTTAAGCCTTATCTCTTAGTTTTAAACCCCCATTAATCCTTTTGACAATTAATGTAATATCAAAGGTTTATACTACCATAAAAGAAAAAGTGACCCATAAATAGAACATGGTTGATATTTTAAACCATATAACTTTCACTTGGATGAAAATATGATTTTTATTATTTTTAAATCATTTAATAAAATATTTTTTATTATAAAATAACATTAATTTCATTTTTGAATATACATAAAATATTATAATATAATATGCATTTAAATCATGTCATATGGTTCCAAAATGACATGGATTCAAAGATAAGGAAGATATGATATTAATATAATTATAAAATAAAATTTTGATAGGTTTAGATATCATTTTAAACCTTATCCATTGGTTTAACCCCCTGGTTAATCAATTTTAACCTTAACCATGATAATAATTTTTTCAATACCAAAGGTTTATAATTTTACTTATAAGTTGAAAATTGGATTATAAATGGATAATGGATGAAATTTTCAACCATTTTTAATCCTAATTTCCCTCTTTAAATATTTTATGATTTTTTAAATAATTTAATAATATATATTTAACATAAAATACTATTAATGTCATTTTAATAACTATTCACATAATTTCACTTTGAAAACAACATGAAAATAATGTAATTCTAATATAAACCTTCCTAAATCTATAATATGTCATATTTATCTTCAAAATTCATGAGAAACTTTAACTTACCCCTATAATATTAATTTTAGAGTTTTTAAAATAATTGACTTAATTTTTTTTATTGTTTTACAAGAATTATGTTAGCATTTCGTAATAATTTAATATGGTTTCTTCATCACTAAAAATTAAAAATAAATTACCATAATTTGTATCTATCCTTAAAAATAATCAATAATTTGTTCCTATCTATAAAAAAATCAATAATTTGGGTAAGTAACTTGTTATATAACTCCATAATTTTTATGTATCCATAAAAATAATCAATAATACTCCATATTTAATAAAAAAATCTTTAAAATACTTCATACTTCTCAAATATTATCTTTAGGACAACAAATTTGTCTTTTCTAGTGTCATGTATGCACTGCATTATTACTAAAAATGATTTTCCCTTTTATCATGAAATAAATTGTAATTTATATGTTTTCAATTATTTTTATACGATATTTGTAGTATATTTTAAAACATTATTCTTTCTATAAGTTTAATATATTTTTATATCATATTTATATATTGATGATATCATAATAGATACCGTATTTCATAAAAAGTTGTATTTTTTTATTATTCACCAAAAATTTATCTTCTATAGAAAAATATCAAAAATTAATCATAGGATAAATTTGAATTTATGAATCAAAAAATGAGTTCCATTTCACCAAATTCAATTCCTATTCATGGAAGAAATCAATTTTAATATAAATGCATAAAATCAAATAGATTTTTTTAGAAAAACACGTTTTAATCATAAAAATTTACTTACATCAAAATAATGAATATTGATAATTAAAATGTAATTTATTATATTATTATAAATCAAATGGTTCATATTTTAATTTAATTCTAAATCCAAAATATAATGGGAATTTTAAAATTACTTGATGAAAAGAAATGAGAGTAGTTGAAAAATTGGTATTTTCACTTATTCACTGAAAAATAAATTATTTCAAAAAAATATAAAAAAGTTCACCATAAAATAATTTGAATATTCTAATTTAATAAATGATGTTAATTTTATAAAATAAAATTTATAAAATTGATATAAATTAATTATAAAATTCACACACAAAACAAAATAAAATAATTTTTGAAGAAAATGAATTTTTGAAACATAAAATGATTTCACTAAAAATTGAGTGATTATTTACTAAGAATTCATCAATAAATTTGTATTGAGTAGGAAAATTATATATATTTCATAATTTGGTTACTCATATTTATACCTTCTAATTGAACTAGGTTATAATGGTCACATTTAAATAATATTTTTATAATATGTCTCAATTCCCTTAAAGATCAGTGTTGAATGATAGGTAAGCTATTAGGATTATTATTATTTTAAACTAAATTTTCAAGGTGTTACATATTTCATCTCTAAACCCGTGGAAATTGTTTTTAACTTCCAAATAATTTGAAAATCCAATACAACTAGCAATATGTCATCAAAAAACAATGGAAAAATGTTAAAATTCTTATCATCCCATTTCTTCCTATAACAACAATTATCAATGTTTATCTGTCAAAGACTTCTACTACCATATAACCAATGAATTTATGATTCCACTATCACAGTGATTTCTTTAAGACATATAATATTTTCTTCAGTTTATATACCAAATTCTCATGCCCAACTTCTGGTACAACTATTGGTTGTTTCTTGTAAATCTTCTCCTACAACTCACCATAAAGGAAACTATCTTGAAATTAATCTTCTCTAAATACATATTTTATGATGCATCCTTATTTATAAATATTCTTATGGTAAAATTTTTTACTATATGTGAGAATATTTCTAATAAATCTACCATTACCTTTCATTGAAACCCTTTCACTATCAGCCGTGATTTTTATCTCTTCTTACTGTTAACCTCTTCCTTAATCAGGTAAATACACTTATTCACAAGTGAATTTTTACCCTTAGGTAGTTCAAGCATCTCCCAAGTTCCATTGAAATTAAATAAATCCATATCCTCATTAATGTATGACTCATAACACTTATATTCATTAAGAAAAGTTTAATCTTTAAGTTTTTAGGTTATCGTACATCTATTAGGAGTAGAGAGTTTCGATCATGTCCAAATCTCTACACTGGTCTCCTGATCTTGGTTAATCTTATCAACTGAATCATATGATCTAAACTACATGGATCTTCTCATTATGTGGTTACTTTAACTCCTTATATACTATATTCTGGTGCATGTACTTCGGGTGCTCCCATTTGAGATTTATATTATCTTAAACTCTATGGTCTTTCAAATTCTCTTACTTCTAGACTTATGATGCCTTCAAATCAATATTTTATTTCTCTATTTTTTTGGAACTTTGAATACTCAAATAAACATGGATTTATACAGTTGATTATTCTTCAAATTATTTCTCCACCAAGTTCTAGTTTTTCCATAAGACATTCTTTTAAAAAAAACATCCTTACTTCTGATGATATGTTTCTTATCACCATCCCACAAGTGATATCCAAAATTATCATCTCCATAGATAAGTAAAAAAACATTTTGGATTTTTATTCAAGTTTTTCATGCCCCTTAACATTTACATGTACATATTATAAACTATCTAAAACTTTAATATGATGTACTTTCTATCATTTTTCAGACCATGTCTCCTATATAATTTCTGACCTAACTACTGATGTTGGACTTATATTGATGATATATGCCACCATGTTGAGTGAGATTTCCCAAATTTCCTTATTCATTATGATAAAAAACAATTTTATTGATAATAAATGACATAATTTCCTCACATTGTGTTAAATATGTTTATTTATAAAATATTTGGGATTAGATCATTCATTTGAAAGTTTGATGAAAATTATAGTTTTTCCCTTTAAAGTGCACTATAGTATTTCATACCTAAATATATTTTTTTGTGTATTATAAAAACATAATTTTTTTAATAGTGTTCCTAAATCAATTGGATATAACTTGAATTCATTAAATCATATCTAAATCATTCATCTGATTGGAGTAAAAATACCATGAAGTCAAATATGGTCTGGACTCACCAGATTGAAAACCACTTTAGTATTTGGGCTATAACGTTATAATCCATGCTTGTATTGGGACTAAATTTGGATATAAGATAGAAAACCCAATTTTTAATGAATCATAATTCTATAATGATAGATGGTTCATGCATTTTATAAATCAAACAGTTGGTTTAAGATGGATTAAATTATTTGGAGGAATTTCCCTATTTACACTTGAAGCCTCTTATAAACCTAGCCTCTCCTCCAATTTATAAATATGTATTTTTCTCATTTTTAGGGGGTTGTAAGTTTCTTATAGGATTTTTATCAGATGGTAAGTGGTTCTTTTCCATTTCAATTCACCATTAGAGGAGGGAGCTATCAAGCTAGTATCTCCTCCAAAATTCTATTCTCTTCCTCTTATTTGTTGTAATATTGCTGTTATTTCAATAAAATCTCTATTTATTTCCCATTTATTTTATTATTTTAATTTTTATTCTTATTTATTTTACTTATTTGGGCTATAACTCAAGGGTAGAAGTGTGATTGGGGTATACCCTTTATAAACCTTTTCGAATGTAATTCATTTCTACAAAGACTACACCGCCCATAAAAGAGTAGTTTTTTTAGTAATCGATCTACCTCTTACCTTATTCATTTATTTATTTTGAATCAATGAACTAATTTAATTCAATTAATATGATCCTTGAATTTATTTTTTAATCTAAAATAAACTAATAAATCAAATGAATAATCAACACAAAACTCTCAAGGTCGAGTAATGTGTGAATTGTGAGAGTGAGATCTTAATCGGTAATACAAAACCACATGGGATAAATTTGTAGAATCAAAATAAAATCCTAAATATTAATTCATCCCCATTTATATAATGGATATGTAACTTGATTTACCAATTAAAATAAGCTATCCTTGGATTTACAATCAAATTAGGGTGCTACAGTTTCATGTTCCGAAGCTAGCCTAGGGTTTAATTCATTTCATCTTTGTGGTTTAGTTAATTCTTGTAGGGTACAGGGGTTAAAAAATTAAGGGATTATAATTAATTGGAGATTAATATAAATGATAATGATTAATAATTAAGTGAATAGGTAGAGTTAGATCAATTATTCTTTCTAAAAATAGTTTTCTAAAAAAATTCTTCTCATTTCGTTTTCTCAATATCATTTCAAAAACAAAAAGAAAAAAATACAATATTCTTCTAGAATAATTCTTGTAGTTTTATAAATGATAAAAAACCCCATACTATTAAGTAGTGTGTTTATGTTATTTTATTTTCAAAATAACTTTAATATGTTGTTTTAAATTACTTCCTCCTTAGACAGACGACATTGGTCAGCCACTCTACTACACCTAAATAACCCAAAACCGAACATCATTTGAGAGTTCCCACAACAATACCTTTAAAATTGGCTCTATTTCTGGGGATTCAAGTAATTATTTCATCCATTTAGAGTCATTTTTTTAAATTTTCATTTTATTCTCATATTCTCTTCTTTCTTCCTTCTTTACCTAATATGAATTTTTATTCTTCTTTTATTAGAACATAAACTCAAATTTATTATGTTTTTATTATGATTCAATTTTCATCATTTTTTTGATTTATGACATGATCCAATCCCAAGGATCTCTTAGATCTTGACCCTAAGATTGAACATAGCCTTAGGGATCAAATCAGATAGTCCTAGACTATAGAAATTTTCAACATTAAACCTGTTGGGGAATTACTCTATTCTGGGAACATTGACTATAAAGAATTTAATCCTGAGGATCTCTTAGATCTTGACCCTAATATTGAACATATCCTTGTGGAATTACTCCATTATAGAATCAAGGACCACTTCCATTCGAAAAGATATCTCAAGGATCAAGAAAGCACAAGGGGAGTCAATGTATGAGCAATGAGAGTGATTCAATAAGTTTTGTTAAAGATAACCACATCACCAAATTAGTGAGAAACTACTCATCTGGTACTTCTATGAAGTACTCAGACCCAGTGAGAGGAGTATGGAGGATTCCATTACTGGAGGATCATTGGTGGGCAAAAAATCAGCAGCTGTACATGTGTTGATCGATAAGATGACATAAAACTACTAACAATTTAGTGATCGTGGTATACCATATGTTATAGGAGTACATCAAGTAAGTCCATATACTCTTGAAAATCATTTAATTTATACCAAGTTGGAATAATTAACCATTATGGTGAGGAATATTACTTTGGATCAAAATACATCCTAACCAACTCTTATGAGGCCTTGTGGGATTTGAACTGAAATAGACCACCCAATTGACTGTTGCCCCCAATTACAAGAGACAGAGGATTGCATAGCCATATTCCCTAGGAGACCATATAGGCAACAACAAAAACCAAATCCCCAAAATAATTATGATTCCTTTGCACCAACATATAACCAATGGAGTAAGGATCAATCAAACATGAGGTATGTCTCTAGACAACAACAAAGGCCCCCCTTTTTAACAAAATTTCCAACATCCTCTACCTTACCAATAGGGTTTCCAACAACCCCAAAGGATATTTAAATCTCAAGCATAAAAAAGTAAAAAACAAGGTAATTCTAAACTAAATGTATATTCTAATACTGATGATATTTTGAAACAAATTGTTCTTAGTCAACAGAATGACCTAAAGAGTCAAGGTTCAGAGTTGAGTGAGTTGAAGACATAAATAAGACAGATTTCTACCACCCTCTATGAACTGGTAAGTAATAAATTCAGAAATATTCCTTCCCAAACTACTCCAAATCCAAAGGGGAATGTCAGTTCCATCACATTGAGAAGTGGGAAGAAAAATATTGATACATATACACCTATCATTCCATCAGAATTCACCTCAACCTCGAAGAAGCCCCATTAAAGACCAATTGATGAGCATCCCAAGGATAAAGACAAAGGTAAGAAAAATATTGATGATGTTCCTTCCAAACCCCTTACCTTTCTAAATAGAGTTGTTCAAAGTAAAAATATAGACAAAGAGACAATGAAAAAAATAGGTTTTTGGAATCCTTCAAGCGGGTGGAGATAAACATACCCTTTATTGAGGACACTAAGAAAATCCCAAGGTATGCCAAATTATTAAAAAAACGTTGTAATAATCAAAGAGGGATCAATAGAAATGATAGGATCAATCTTGGAAGGAATATGTCTGTACTCATTACACCAACTCAATTAATGCCAAAAAAGTGAAAGGATCCAGGGACATTCACCATCCCATGAACCATAGGAGAGTTGCAATTTTATAATATTTTATATGATTTTGGATCTTCCATAAATGTGGTTCCTAACTCTATATTACCTTCTTTATAGGTTAGTGAGTTGAATTTGATGAGATTAGTGGTGTAGTTGGTGAATAGAGATACAACATATCCAACAGGAGTCCTTGAGGATGTACTTGTTCTGGTAAGAGACCTGACCTTTTTAGTAGATTTATACAATCTTAACACAGAGGATGATCAGGTAAATTCCTATGATCCCATTATCTTAGGTATTCCCTTCCTTAAAACTTCAAAAATGATCATAAATGTCTATGATGGTACACTTTCCATGGATTTTGGATATGAAGTTTTTATATTTATTGTTATGCACTCCATGAAGTACCCCTCATAAGACCATTCTGCTTTTGTTATCTCCCATTTTGAACCACCAAGTAAAAACCCCATGGATTTTTATTGTCCTATGATTAGAGAGATTACGAGCATTGGTTCTAGTTTTATGTCTAAAATAACTTCCACTCCCATTTTAAATACACAAACCTCTCTTTGATTTGATTTTTATATGGATTAATATTAAAATATTTATCATTTTCACTCTAATTATAGCATGGATGTTGAGCATGTTGATGGATTTGATGAATTATTCTATGATTTTAAGGATGTCTATTTTGATATTTATGTTCATTGCGAATATATTTTATTTCCTTTGATATCTCCATCCATAAATTACCCCCTACATTGGAACTTATCACATTGAAACCAAATATAAAATACTCATACTTGTTGAGTGGTGATATATTACCTATTATAATTGCTAAAAATCTCACTTTTGAACATGAAGAAAAACTTTTGAATCATTTTGAGAACATTAGGGAAATTGGGTGGACCTTAGATAACATATCTGGCATTATACCCTCCATTTTCATGCATAGGATTATTTTGGAGGATGTTAATAAACTAGTTGGGTATCCACAAATATAATCAATCAAAATATTTTAGAAGTTTTTAAAAAATAAGTTGAAAAATTACTCGAGGTATGTATCATTTATCCCATTTTAGATTCCCAGTGGGTAAGTCCTATTCAAGTTGTGTCTAAGAAAAGTGGTGTTACTATTTTTATAAATGAGGGAGATGAATTAGTTCTAATGAGGGTTCAAAATATTTGTAATGTGTGTATTGATTATAGTAAACTAAATAAATCCACTCACAAAGACTATTTCCCCTCCCATTTATTGATCAAATGCTTGAGGGAATAGGCGGGGAGACATAATATTATTTATTGGATGGATTTTTTGGATATTTTTAGGTTTCTATAGATCTAGAGTATCAGAAGAAGACAACATTAACTGGTCCATTTGGTACATTTTCCTAATGAAGTATTCCATTTGGAATATGCAATGCCCTAGGTACCGTTAATAGATACACGATGAGTATTTTTTTTATATTTCATTGAGACCTACAACTAGGTATTTATGAATGATTTTACAGTGTATGGATCTTCATTTTATGAACGTATCTTTAGTTTTGTAAAGGTTTTGAATCATTATATCCAGAAGAATATGGGTTTTAACTTTGAAAAGTGTCATTTTATGGTAGATCATGACATTGTCTTAGGGAATATAGTGTCAAAACATGAAATAGAGGTTGATAGATCTAAGGTAGATATTATTTCATACTTTCTATATCGTTCATGTGTGTGTTATTTTAGATAATTCTTAGGGTATCATTTGATGAGCTAAATAAACATCTTACTACTCCACCGATTATACAACCCCCATGGTGGGACATTCCATTTGAGCTTATATGTGATGCTTCAAACTTCACAGTTGGAGTTGTCTTATCACAGAGGCTAGGGAGACATTCATATGTGATTTCCTATGCTTATAGGACATTGTATTTATCCCAATAAAACTACACAACCAAGTAAAAGGAGTTTATTTTCCTCATATTTGATTTAGATAAATTCCATTCATATTTATTGGGCTCTAAAGTAGTTGTTTTTTCTGACAATGTAGCTCTGATGTACCCCTTGAAGAAGCATGATGCATAGCCCAGACTTATTAAATGGATGCTCATCCTTAAATAATTCGATATTGAGATAAATGAAAATAAGGGTTCATAGAACTTTGTATTATACCACATGAGTAGGATTACTCACACATTATAGGCTGACACCTTAGACCAGGTACCACTTTAGGACACTTTCCCCAATGAGTATCTTTATGCCCTCTCAGGTACAAATCCTTCATATTCTAATTTAGTTAACTATATTATTGCCTATGAAATTCCTAAAAATTTAAAGAAACATCAATTTTTAAAATTAAAAAGTGATTCTAGGTTTTATTTGTGGGATTATCCCTACCTCTAGCACATGTGTAGTGACCAAGTCATTAGGAGGTGTGTGTCCAATCATGAGTTTGAGTTTGTTTTACATTTTTTTTCATACACTTGATTATGATGGACATTTTGGACCCCAATGAAAATATAGTAAAGTCTTAAAATCTAGATTATATTTACCTTAATTATTCCATGTTGCTCATGTGTTTTGTAAGTCATGCTCACATTGACAAAACACTGTAAATATTTTCTAGGAGATATGAGATGCCTCAACAACCCATATTATTCTATGATACTTTTAATGTATGGGGCATTGATTTTATGGGTCCTTTTCAAATTTCATTTGTTTTTATACATTTTGTTTTCTGTTGATTATGTGAGTAAATGGGTGGAGTCCAAGGCCACCAGGACTGATAAATCTCATGTTGTAGTGGATTTTGTCAAGGATCAAATTTTCTACAAGTTTGGAGTACCAAAGGACATCATCAGTGACTAAGGGACACACTTTTTCAATTATAATTTGAATTACCTCCTTCAAAAGTATGGGGTGATTCATAAAACTTATACTCCATACCACCTCTAATCAAATGGCCAGGACAAGGTTTCAAATCAGGTTTTGAAACAAATTTTGGAGAAAATTGTGAAACCGAATAGGAAGGATTGGAGAAAGCACTTGGATGACGTGCTATGGGACTATAGGACGAAATTACAAACTCCCATTGGTATTTTCCCCTACAATATTTTTTTTGGAAAGAATTTAATCTTCCTATGGAGTTCGAGCATTGGGTATAGTGGGCTATAAAGAAATGAAACATTGATTCGGCCCAAGTGGGAATTCAAAGGAAGATGTAAATTTAAGAGCCTAAGAAGATTCAATTATCATCATATGAAAACTTAAGTATCTACAAGGAAAGATCAAAATTATATCATGATAGAATGATCCAAAAAAGAGAGTTTCATATAGGAGAGAAAGTCCTACTCTACAGTTCATGACTGAAGTTGATTTCTAGTAAGTTCTGTTCCAGATGGTTAGGTACTTATGTTGTATCTTATGAATTTCCTTATAGTAAAGTGTAGATTAACCAAGAGGAAATAAGAAGGATCTTTACAGTCAATGGGAAATGTTTGAAGCAATACATTGAGGTATTTCCTATTGATGAAGTTAATTTCATCACACTGCATGACCCCATCATCACTTAAGAATATCAGGCTGTTCTAACCCTTTCACTTTTATATTACTTGTACTATTTATAATTCTATATTTTTTGTGCACATATCATCTAATAGGTCCACATTAAGGACAATTAAATATTTTAATTGTGGGGGAAAGGACAACATTTTGGGGTATCTTCTTTAGGTTTTTCATTTTTGTGTTTTTGTGTGTGTGTTTTACGTTAATTTTCAAAAAAAAGAAAAAAAAAACAAAAAATAAAAAGAAAAAAAACACCATGTAACATGATCATTTATATATAGAATATATTAAAAATTAATTCTTTCCAAATTTAATGGTGGCATGATAAAATGAGTAAGAATTCATTATTAAGGGATGATTTTTATAAAAATAGAAATCATTGATGATATGATTGGTTGTGTCATTATAAAACCTTTTAGATTTTGACACTATTCTTTATGATATTTGTTCATGGTAAATTGTGCCATTGATTTATCCACACAACTCTTCACACAACCATGAATTGTGAAATTTATCCTACTCAATTTAAGGTATTTCCAAGTTAGGTAAAAAAATTCATCTTACACCAATGGTTGATCCATACATTCATTTCTCTTCTGACCAGTTTCATTACTGTGCCAAATTGACCTATGCATGTGTACCTGATATCTGATAGTCTTACGCCCTAAAAAAATCAATAAAAAAAACAAAATATATTATCTTAATAAATAGGGGAGTGATGAAATGTACAACAAGTGGGGATATCAAGGTTAGACGTTTAAGGTTTAACTTTTGAGAATGCTTAAGTGAGTGGGTCTTGAAATGTGATTGAAAAGGAATGTAGAAAAGGTTTAGTGAATTCAAACAGGTAAAAATAATTATTTTAGTTGACCTAAATATACTTAATAAAGGGTGGAGATATGAGCTTGAAATGTTTGACACACACACATGAGGAATTAATGGAATGGTATACCCATAACTTGTTTCACTATGATTAGTGTCATTAATATCAATAGATTTTATTTTGATTTAATTTATGATATAATTAATTTCAAAATTTATTAATATTGAATCTTTATGGGATTCTTACTTTTCTTATATTTCCATTGTGGATTGAGAAATACAAACATGCATATCTTGTCACAATTTTTTGGAATACATGATATGAGGTTTTTCCTAGGAGGGAAAAATGGTAAGTGTGGTGGATTTGATATTTTTTTTATTGAATATATTATTGAAAATAAAAGACATAATTTACTCACCTTGTGTTAATTTTTTTTATTTATAAAATATTTAGGATTAGATCATTCATTTTAAAATTTGATGAAAATTCCAGTTTTATCCCTTAAAGTGAACTGTAGTATTTCAGAAACAAATATTTTTTTTTGTATTATTGGAACTTAATTGTTTTTAATAGTGTTACTCACTTAATTGGATACAACTTTCATTCAGGACATCAGATCTAAATCATTCATTTTATTAGAGTAAAAGGGCCATGAAGTCAAATATGGGTTAGACTCTCCAGACTGAACACCACTTCATTATTTGAGCCATAACGTATTCATACTTACTTCTATTTGGCCCAAATTTGGAGATAATACAGAAAAACAAATTTATAATGAATCATATTTCTGGAAGGATATCTGGTTCACATTTTTTGGAGACCAAATAGTCATTTCAAGTTGGCTTAAATTATTTGTTTGAATTTCCCCATTCAAAATTGAAATCTCTTATAAAACTAGCCTCCCATCCACCCTATAAATATGTATCTTTCTCATTTGGAGGGGGGTTTTACATTACTTAGAGGATTGGGATCATAGGATAAGTGGTTCTTTTCTATTTAAATTCAACATTATAGGTGGGAAGCTATCAAGATAGAATCTCCACCAAAATGATCTTCTTTGTTGTAATATTGTTGTTCGTTCAATAAAATCTCTATTTATTTCCCATTTATTCTATTATTTTATTTTTTATCCTTTTTTATTTTAATTATTTGGGTTGTAAATGAAGATTATAAATGTGATTTGGTTATACACTTTCTAAACCTTTGAGTATGTAATTCGTTTCTATGATGACTACACCACCCATTGAGGAGTAGATTTTTTAGTAATCAATTTACCTCTTACCTTATTAATTTATTTATTTTTAATAAATGAGATAATATAATTCACATAATATTATCTTTTAATTTAGTTTTTAATTTAAAATAAACTAATAAAACAATTGAACAATTAACACAAAACTTGCAAGGTTGAGTAATGTGTGAATTGTGAGAGTGCGATCTTAATCGATAATACAAAACCACACGAGATAATTTTTTAGAGTTAAAATACATTATAAAAAATCAATTATTCCCCATTTAAAAAATTTACATGTGACCTAATTTACCACTAACTATAATCTATTCTTGGAATGATATTCAAATCAGGGTTCTATGATTTCATGTTGCAAAGCTAGCCTAGGGTTTAATTCATTTCATCTTTATGGTTTAGTTAATTATCATAAGTTTATTGGGTTAAAAAATCATGGGATTATAATTAAGTTGAGATTAATATAAATTATAATTATTAATAAGTATGTTAATGGGTAGATTTTGATCAATTATGCTTTCTAAAAATAGTTTTCTAAAACAATTCTTCTCATTGTGTTTTCTCAATCCCATTTCAAAAAGAGAAAGAAAAAAATACAATATTCTTCAAGCATAATTATTCTAGTTTTATAAATTATAAAAAACCCCACAATATTTTTAATTAGTGTATTTATGTTATTTTATTTTAAAAATACATTTAATATATTGTTTTAAATTACTTCCTCCTTTTAGAGATAACCTTGGTCAGCCACTCTATTGCACCTAAATAACCCAAAACCGAACATCATTTGAGAGAACCCATTATAGCACATTTCACATTACCGAGTACTACCTCATACTTCTGGATTTATCTATTAAATAATGATTCATCCTTTCTGCTACTTCATTCTGTTGCAAAGTTTTGAGCACCGTCTTCTCATGCCTTATCCCTTTTTTTTACAGAAATTCCAAAAATTGAATTCGATGTACTCACCACCATTGTATGTTTATATTAATTGTAAGATCATAGTTTTTATGAGGTAAAAATCCTTTTAATTTTAGTTTAAATATGTTATTCACTCTACATGAGAATTTTTAAAGGATTAATAAAGGGTTCAGGAGAATCAGAGGCTTGTTTGGAGTCCAGAGCTCAGGTTTTTAGAGAAATAGATAGAGGGGCATGATTGGTGCATGGTTAGTAGTAACCATGTAGATCAATCATGTGGACCAAAAGTATAGGTTCATGGTTATTTTAACTATGTGAAGGAGGATTCATGTCCATGTAAAAACTATAATAAATTGTAGGTATGTTGATAATGTTTGGCACATGGTTAGTTTAATTATGAGACTAACCATGCGAGGGGGTAGAGGTGTTGGATAGTGAGGAAGTACAAGCTATGTGAGATTTTTCAAACCTTGTGCTTAGTTATTCAAGTGGGTTTTACCTTATTCAATGAGTGTAAATGGTTGGCACATAGTTTATCCGACTATGCATCCAAATAGTGCACTCCTTAAAAAGTGGTGAATTTACCTTTCCACCTTAATTTATTTTAAACCTCAACCCTCATTTCTTATCCCATTTCACGAACACCATCCCCTCCCCTAATTGTGAGCTCCCTTATCCCTTAATCTAGGTTTTGAGATTTCTACCTTATACGATGTCCGATTCAAGAACCTTTAGTCATGTTGAATTCCCCTCATTAAGCCTTTGACTTTATTACCTTCTTTTATTCATTTATCTTTTCATATTCGATGTTATCCCTATGAAAGATAATATGATATATTTTTATGGTGTTTTTATATTTATTTTATTTCTATCATTCCATCCTAAATTAAAGGCCAATACTTGATTAGGAGACTTCTACCCATATAAGGTAGGTGGTTTATACCTTTTCCCAAAAAGTTTGGGTATTTTTATTATGTTGTCATGGTGCTTCATGTCAGAACTTCTATGCATTTCTTCTAAAATGTGAAATTAATTAAGTTCATTGTTATTCCTTAAAATTTTCATCCCTTTCATGTCAAATTTATCTATTAGAGGTTTCATACCTCAACTCAAACCACCCTCGTGGGGTGTTTTTATCTTAGGTCTATGCCCCCCTTTTATTACTTTGGAGTCTTATGACTTAAATGATTAATTGATTTGATTAAATGGAATGGATTATAATCATTGGATCTTCTAAATACTTATTATCTATATGAAATTTATTTATGAAGGGAATTTCAGAAATTTCAAGAGTTATATTCCTCAACCTTGAATGTAATTTGACATGGATGTGATTTCATCATTCTTATCTTGTGTAATGTACATGATATTCTATATTTCTTAAATATAATTTAAGTACATGGTGTTCCTAATTTTCTTGAATAAATGGACATAACATTCCTTATTGATCATTTGGGACTTATGGACATGATGTTCCTTTTTTGTTCATCAAAAATTGATGTACATGACATTCCTTACTATTTATATGGAATTTATGGTCATGGAGTTCCATATTTTTTATTCTTAATTAAATGGACATAACATTACTCATGATTAAATTGGGATTTATATACATGAAATTCCTTATCATTGTTTGAATAAAAGGACACAACTTTCCATACTAATTATTCATGACTAATGTTCATGAAATTCCCTATCCTTTATTTGGAATTTATGGAAATGATGATCCTTATTGTTTGTTAAGTAATAAATATTCAAAGATTTTCCAAATTAATCTAAACCAGGTAGTATCATATGGGTGTCCTATGGAGAACCTGATCCAACATGGGTATTATTTATTTCATTCACTACTTTTTATTATTATTACCCATATGCTGCTTTATTATATACTCACATAATAGATTTTTGATAAACACCATTGGTGGTGGCCTACTAAGTTTCACTGACACCCTGTTCGGGCTACCGATTAATACTCAGACAGACTTCATGGATTCAAAATTTAAAAAAGGAAACTAGCCTACTATGTATGAATGTTTTTTTTACTAGGATTGAGTACAGGATCAGAGGACTGAACCTATTCTTGTGATTCTATTTGAGATAAATTTTGTTCTTTTGTTCATTTTTGTATAGAATGTACATAATGCATGCCTGCTATCCTATTCCCACCATATCCCCCTTTTTTTATATAATCATGACATAATCATCTTTTATATGATACTAATTATGGATTTTTCTATTTATTCTTATCTGGATGTTTACTTCTGCTGCCATATGTTTTTCCACTATTTATTACCTATACCTGTCTTTAGGAGCAGGAAAATGGGTATTAACTCTTATATAGGAAGGATTTGTACCTATCC
Source organism: Viscum album (assembly GCA_963277665.1). Taxonomy (NCBI): domain Eukaryota; kingdom Viridiplantae; phylum Streptophyta; class Magnoliopsida; order Santalales; family Viscaceae; genus Viscum; species Viscum album. Next base: position 951,544,378 of record OY728142.1, read on the forward strand.
TATTATTTTATGTGCGACCTTTTATTTTATCATAACTCATTTTAAGGAATTAATTTTTCATTGTACATATATGCCTCTATGAGGGACTTGGGTCAAATGCTAGGAAGGTGGCAATGACCATGCTCTAGAGGTTGTGGGACCTGCTCCACTATTATTACCTCCTGTAGTGACACCTTTGGAACCTACTATTATACATAATTTGGGAACTGATGATCAGTTTTTAGAGGGTTTCCTAGAATTCATGAAAACCATAAAGAGAGAACTGTGACCTACCCCTACTGTGAGAAAGTTGACATGAGAATTCCAGAAGCAACATCCACTAACATTGTCAGAGGATAATGGCCCCCAGGCTGCTGATTCATGGACAGAGGCCATGTTATCTATATTTTAGCATCTATAGAAACCTTTGGAGTGGAGGTTTAATCTTATAACTTATATTCTTTATTGATCATCCAAGAATTGGTGGGATATTATTGCAATTCTAATCAATATTAGGGTATGGTTTGGAGGTATTTCCAATATACCTTCTATAACTACTTATTTATAGAAACTTTGATAGAAGAATTAGATGGGGTATTTTCACACTTACATCAGGGTTCTATGTCTATCATGGAATATTGAGATATCTTTACTGAGATTCAGTGTTTCACACCAACTCTTTCTAGTGATACATTTACTAGAGTGAGGCATTTTAAGGATGGTCTTAGGCAGGCCATCCATTCTTAGGTGAATATTTTTCATTTGAATATTATATCTAGAATAATGAACTAGTCACTCATCATTGAGCATAACATGATTGAATATGAATGTGTAGGGAATGATAGTTCAGTTCCTATACATGGTGGTAATTCATCTGGTAGTAGTAAGCATTGTTTTAATATTTCTCATAGGGGAAGAAGTATTCAGAGTGTGCACCTAGGTATCTAGGTGATATGTCATCAGTGTGGGAAGCCAAGACCCAAAAACACCTAGTGTAAAAAAGATTCAATGGAGTATCAATTTTGTGGTAGGATGGGTCACCTTCAGTGGGTTTTCAAGACCTTTCGAGAGAGGGTCATCTTTCACCATAGGTCATGGAGTGGGATTAGAAACCCCATGTTAGGAAAGGAGCTGGAGTAATACTATCCATTCAGGCCTAGGAGGTGGATGAGGTTGAGGAAGCTAGACTTCTAATATGTAGTGCCAGTAGGGTGAACCTACTCAGGGTAGTAAGGCTGTGACTTAGGATCATGGATCATGCTAGATATACATAGTACAACCTACACCTAAGGAGAATAGTGAGAACCCATCTATACTTTGAGGTATGATTGTATTAGGCCCAACCTTTTTATCTATTTTATTTTATTTAGGAACTTTAAATTCATTTATATCTATGAATTTTATGGAAATATTTGGTCTTGAGATCAAATAATTTTTTGGAGTGATGAATCTTGATACTCCATTGTGAATTTGATTAGAAAGTATACACCAATGAAATGAATTCCCCATGAGATTGGTGGATATCATTTTTGTGTGGTGTACATTTGGTGATTTCTCTGGTCTCTCCCACCTTAACTAGACTTATTTTGATTTGCTTCAACTCTAGTTTAATAGTGTAAATGGGGATTTTCCATAAAGAAGGGCGAGGGTGATCCTTTTGGTGGTTAGCAGTTGGTGTTTATGGGAGGATAGGAATAAATCCCACTGTGAGGGAGTCTTCACCTCGTTCATGAGCTTGGTAGCCAAATCTCATTCCATAGAGGATGAACTGAGACCAATTATTAAATCTTGGGAGTTGGATCCTTCACTATAATTCCTTATATAGGTTGGTGTTAATTATTTTAGCAGGCATGATTCATCTTTCACGGGGCATTAAATTCGCTGGGTCCCTCCCTCTTGGGGTGTCAAATTAAATGTTGATGGTTCATGATATGCTAGGTATATGCATGCAGGAGGTCATGTGTGTGACTTAGGTGGATCAGTCATCTTCTTTTTTAGTTCATACTATGGTCCAGGTGATTCATTAATTGTGGATACTAACACTATATGGGATGGGCTGGAGCTATGTAGTAATAATAATATCTATTTATCATTTTGGAAGTGGATTTTGAGATAGTATTTCAATCTAAGTAGGGTCAGATCATAGTTCCATGGTGTATTATTTATAATATTCGAAGATTCAAGGCCCTTATAAATGATCGTACTATCCTTCTCCACAATTGGCATGAAGGGAACTGGGCAGAAGACTACCTCTCTTCACAGGTTAGTTCAGATAGTTCATGTATTTGTTTTTCTTGTTTTGGATCTATTCCACTTGGTTGTTTGTCTATTATGAGAGGATATTACTTTAGGTTTAATCATTTCATTCCCCCTTGATCTATATTTATTTTCTACCCTTTCTATAATAAAATAATTTAATTTGGTGATGGTGGAACCTCTTCATCCTCAAGATGACTGTCTTTGACGTCATTCTTGGAATGGATTGGTTAGTTACCTACTGAGAACATATTGATTGTTATTGTCACATGGTGTCCTTATCACCATACGAGGGTGGTAAAAATGTATAAAATGGTGAATAGGATGTCTAAGAAAGTAGAGATGAACTTGAGCATCATGGGTTGGTTAGAGTGACAACCCAAATTGATAGCCTTTTTCTAAGTGATCAAGGAACACATTAGACATACTTCCCTCTTGCAATGGATTGTTTCATAGATTTTTTCCCTGATGACTTATTTAGGTTACTCCTATGATATAGGTAGATTTTACTATTGACATAGTGTTAGGAGAGTTACTAGTATATATTCATCCTTATTGGATGGATTCCAATGAGCTTCAGTGACTCAAGAATCAGTTAGAGGACCTGGAAGCCAAAGGGTTTATACGATCCAGTACTTCACCTTGGGGGTTCACCCATGCTTTTCACCAAGAAAGTGGATGCGAACCTCAGGATTTTTGTGGATTACCAAAAGTCTTTCCAGATTATAGTTAAGAACCAATATCCACTACCTCATATAGATGACTTTTTTGATCATCTCCAAGGATCTCTAGTTTTCTAAAAGATTTATTTGAGGTCGGGCTATCATCATGTATGATTCATGCCTTTAGATATACCACATACAACATTTCTTAGTAGATATGGATTTTATGATTATTTGGTCATGCCATTCAGTGTCACGAACATGATGATAGTTTTTATGGCGTCGATGAATCAATTTTTTCACCCTTACCTAGATTCTTTTATTATGGTTTTGAGGGATTATATCTTGGTGTATTCGAAAAATAGAAGATATCATGACAAAAAACCTGAAATCATATTGGGTACACTAATAGAGAATAGTCTATATTCTAAGCTCACAAAATTTCACTTTTGGATTGATAAATTTCACTTTCTAGGTCACATCATATCGAAATAAGGGTTATTTTTGGATCCATATAAGGAAAGTTCCATAGTTTCCTAGGATAAATCCAAGAAATTATTTGATATTTAGAGTTTATTAGGGATATATTTATATTATAGGAATTTTATTCAGGATTTATCTTATCTTTAAACACCTCTTATGATATTGAAAAAGAAGGCTTTCAAATTATCATGTTTAGATGATTGTGAAAAATCATTTTAGGAGTTGAAAGTAAGACTTACCTTAGTGCTAATCCTGATCTTACCTAAGCTTGGTAGATGATATACCATATATTTTTATGAATTATGTATCAATATGGGAGCAGTTTTGATTCAAGGATATTGGTTTGTGGCATACAGGTCTTGGCAGTTGAGGCCTCATGAGCGTAATTAACTGACAAATGATCTTGAGCTATCTACAGTTGTTCATGAATTGTGTTTTTGGAGGCACTATTTACTGGGAGAGAGGTTTTTTTATACACATACCATAAAATTATCAAATACATTGTTACTCAGTGTAACTTTAATCTCAGATAGTAAATTTATATTGAATACATTCATTCTTTCAATTTTGATCTTTCTTATATGCATCGAAAATGAAATGCTTTGGCCGATGCTTTGAGCCGAAAGACTTAGATGCAAGTAGTTCATGAATCTACTACTGAGTGGTAGTTGATGGATCTATTTTATGAGATGAATCTATAGGTTTAGGAGTTTCACAACAATACCATTCTTACAGCTCTATCAGTGACTTCTTCACTTCTGTATTGAGTGAAGATGAGACAAATTTCTTATCCCAAAGGCTTAGTCCTAAGGGAAATAATATCAGGTGAGGAACCATCATATGGTTGGGTCATTGATGAGGATGATACCTTATACATTCATGGGTATGTCTAGGTTCTTATAGACATGTGAGAGGAATTTATGTGATAATATAATGCCTCCAAAATGGGTAGTAAAACCCGGATTAAAAAAGATGTATTGTGAGTTACGCCACCAGTATTGGTGGCTAGGGGTAAAGGGGAAGATATCTAGTTTTGTTACATAGTGTTCCACCTATCTATAGGTGAATGTGGAGAACCAATGACCTGTTGGTCTTTTATATCCATTACCCATTCCTGAGTATAAATTGGATGATTTCACTATTTATTTTTTGATGGGTTTATTAAAATCCCATCATGGCAGTGATGATATATGAATTATCATTGATAAGATGATAAAGGTCACCCACTTCTTGACTATTAGGGAGACCTTCTTAGTGAATGATATTGGGAGAATCTATTTCTAAGAAATTCTATGTATTCATGGGGTTCCACATACCACTATGTCAGATAGGGATTCCCAATTTACTTCTTGGTTTTAGAAATGGTTATAGAGGGCTTTAGGTTCACACGTACTTCTGAGTAAAACATACCACCCTCAAACTGATAGTCAGTCCAATTTTATGATATTAGTGTTGGAGGACATGATTAGGGAATATGTCCTTGATTTTTTAGGTTATCTAGAGAAACAATTACCTATATATAAATTTTATTAAAATAATAGTTTCCAAGTGACTATTTAGATGGATCCTTATGATCACTTATACAGTAGGCTATATTAATAACTTCTATGATGGGTTAAGGCATTGGAGGTAGTGCTAGTGGGACATTTATCATTCACGATAAATCAGAGAAAGTATATATTATTAGAAAGAATATGTAAAGATCTAATTCTAGGAAGAATTCATACAATGATTTTCATCAATGACCTCTAGAGTTATAGTTTAGGGATCAGGTCTTCTTGTATGTTTTGACTAGATTGGGCAATCGACTGTTTATACAGTAAGGTAAGCTATCACCTCAATTTTTCTGACCTTTTGAGATTATGGAGAAGGTCAAACCAGTGGATCATCAGACAACACTCCCTCAGATATATATAGATATACATGAATTTTTTTCATATTTATCAGTTATGTCATTATCATTCAGACCCATCTCATGTATTTTATCCCGATGAGGTTGAGTTGGATATTGATTATTCTTTTGAGGAGTACCTAGTTTTTATTATTGATCAAATCATGAAGACTTTGTGTGGATGGTCAGTTCCTCTAGTATGGGTGATATGGTAGCATAGTTGTGTATAGGACCTGGTAGTGAGAGGCTGATGTAATTACTTTATGGATAATATTATTATTAGATGATGACCAACCACCCTTAGGGAAACTTGGGAATGAGTTTTTTTTAATAAGGGGAGGTCGTAAGATCCTTATTTCTCAATGTGGTACATATCCTTTGAATCTTAGTTTAAATATATTTTTACTCTATATGATAATTTTTAAAGGATTGAGAGGGTTTGGGAGCATCCCGAGTTTTTTCAGATCCTATAGCTATTTTTTGGAGAAATAGGTAGAGGTACTCAGTTGGCGCATGGTAATTAGTAATCATGTGGACTAAAAGTGGAGGTGTATGGTTAGTTTAACCATGAAAGGGAGGATTCATGGCCATGAAAAACCTATAATAAATTTTTGGTATGTTGAACATGTTTGGTTCATAGTTAGTTTAACTATGCGCATAAACTTGCAAGGGGGTGAAAGTGTTGGATAGTGAGAATGCACAATCCATGAACTATTTTTTAAAACCACACACTTAGCCATGTGAGGGGGTTCCACCTTAGGTAGTGGCTGCACATGGTTGGCACATAATTTTTCCAACCATGTGGCCAAACCATGTGCCCCTTAAAAAGTGGCGAATCAACCTTTTTTACCTCTAATTCCTTTTAACCCTTTACCCTCCTTTCTTCTTCCATTTCACACACAACAACATCCCCCATCATTGAGAGATATCTTCTCCCTAAAGATAGGATTCAAGACTCCTCCCTCATACAAATTTTTATTCAAGATCCATCGGTCACATTGGATCCCCCTTGGCAAGCCTTTGACTCCATTACCTTATTTTATTTGTATATCTTTCCATCTTCAACATTATTTCCATGTGATATAATATTTTCTATTTTAAGGTTTTTTTTCTATTTATTTGATTTCTCTCATTATAGAATAAATTAAAGGATGATACTAGATGAAGAGTCTTCCAACCATTTAAGGTAGGTGGTTTATACCTTTTTCACTAAAAATTTGGGTGTTTATATTATGTCGTTGTTGTTCCATGCGCTGGACCTTCCATGCATTGCTTCTAAAATGTGAAATTAATTAAGTAGATTGTTATGACTTAAATTGGTTATCCATTGCATAAAAAATTACTCTGTTGTAGGTTTTATACCTTTAATCCACCCACCCACTTGGGGTGTGTTACTATTATGCCTATGGACCCTTTTTATTACTCTGGATTTGTATAACTTAAGTGATAAATTGATTTGATTAAATGGAATGGATTATACTCCTTGGACCTTTTAAATAATTATTAGTTATATGAAATTTATTTATTATTGAAATTTGATAAATGAAAAGGGTGAAATTCCTTATCCTTGAATTTAATTTGACATGGATGTGATTGCATCATTCTTACCTTATGTAATGAAAATGAAGTTTCATTTTGATTAAACAGAATCTATAGACATGATGTTCCTCCTTTTTATCTTGAATAAATGGACATGAAATTACTTATTGATCATTTGGGACTTATGGATATGACATTAATTCTTGTTTATTACTATTTTATGGACATAATACTTATTACTGACTAATGAACATGATATTCACTATCCTTTATTTGAGATTTATGGACATCATGATCCTTATTGTTTGTTAAGTAAGAAATGTTTAGAGACTTTCCAGATTAGTCTGAAGAAGGTAGTATCATACGGGTATCCCATAGAGAACCTGAGCCAACATGGGTAATATTTATTTCATTTACTGATTTTTTAAATATTACATGTACATTGATTTATTATATACTCATAGTTTGGATTAGTGATAGACACTGTTGGGGGTGGCCTACTAAGTTTTAATCCCACCCTATTCGGCCTACTAATTGGAACTTAGAAAGACTTCATGGATGTAGGATTGGACAAGGGAAATTTCCCTACTATGGATGCATGATTTTTTGTACTAGGATAGAGTATAAGAGAACATGATTGATCTAGTGATCATGATTCTATTTGAGATAAATTTTGGCCTATTGTTCATTTTTGTATAGCATGTACATGATGTATTCCTACTGCCATGTTCACCTTGTATCCCCCATTTTTTTATAGAGCATTATGACATCATCATTTTTTATATGATATTTCTTATTGATTTTTTCCATTTATTCTTATATATATTTTTACTTCCACTACCATATGTTTTTTCATTTTTAATTAGATTGTTTCCGCTGCTTATCTATTACTATCACTGCTATGATCCACTATGATAAATAGGGTATAGTATCCTCCCATACAACCTTAGACCCTCACTGTTAGTCAGTATCATCTAGTGTACATGGAGATGCACTTGAGTCCATGTGGCCAACCGAGTTTGATTACTTATGGGTAGACCTAGTTTGGGATGTCACATGCATTTCAAATTCTAGCCTCATTTATTTTCCTCCAATGTTTTTCACTGAGAAAACGTCTGAAATAAATTATATTTTTTACTTCAAGAAGTAAATCCATAATTTCCTTGTAACATAATCAATGAAATTATATAATTAAATACAAACACTCTAGGATTGAACATGGGCGGGTCCCCAAACATCTGAGTGTACAAGATCTAACTTTTGATTCTTAGGCTTCTGACCATTTATGTTGAAAGTCACTATTTTTTACTTTCCTAGTAAAAAAATTTCACACTTTAAAATTTCAATGTGATCAAGATTAAGTATGGATTTGGTCTTCATAAATTTTAAGTTATTTTTATTGAGGTAACCGAACCTGTAGTTCCATAATTCCAGATCGTTAGATGTTTTACTTCTGATAACTGCACTCCCATCTAAATTTTCAGTCATGTAAAGATCCCCATCCTTTACTCCTCATGCAAATATAATTGATCATTGAGTAACTTTCCATGTTATATCTTCAAAGATATTCCCATAGTTTTAACTATCAAGTTTCCCAATAGAAATTAGATTCTTTTTGAGGCCAGAGATGTGATGAACTTCTGATAGTTTCAAAAATCCTTCATTATTCATTTAAATGTTAACATATTATATCACAACAACTTACAAGGCTTTACCATTATCCAGATATAATTTACCAAACTCTCTAGATACCTAATTGACTATGCGTCTTTGATCTCTAGTTGAAGGAAATGATTCTCTAGAGTTAATTACCCAAGATTCTACCAGTGTATTCAAACTCAGTAGACAAACTTTGCTTTCTTACATCAAGTTGATAGAATCTGAACTACCAAAACCTTATTAATGTTCTCCCTTTGAATCTTGTAGTCTTTATTGATATGTCCTTTCTTCCTATATTTCCAACAGGTTATACCAAGACCTGCTAAATTACTTTGACTACTTTCATGATATTTATCTTCTATTGGTTTATTCCTATATTTATGATGGGGTGAAACTACCCTTCCACCAGTATTAAGGGCACTACTAGTTATTATCTGAACTTTCCTCCACCTTAGTTATCTATTAAAGACTATTTTTAAGATGTAATTAAATATCATATTGGGTTTTCTGCTGGAGTTACTAAATGAAATAAATAGTGCATATTAGTTCACTAAAAGTGGAGATAATAGTATAAACACCCATACATCATCAAAATAATTAACTTTGGAAATTGGAGCTACCCATGAATCATGTTGAATTCATTAACATTATCTTCTGTAGGTTATACTTCCAACAACCTTAAAATAAAAAATAGTTGAAACCAGAAAACTTTGTTTAGGGCCGTCAATTTTTCATAAATGTCTACCTATTACTTTAGAACTTCCATTTTTTTATTCTTATCTTGAATATTGAAAGTTCTAAATCTCACCATAGAAATTTTTAATAATTAAAAATAAATTCTCTCCAGATTTTTATATTCATATATCTTCATTAGAATTAGTTTTACCCCAGACAATGTATAAGTTCTGGGTGCAGTGGAAGTGCCTAGATGGCATGAATAACTCAAAATTTTAGTCTTAATTTACAAATAACCATTTCTGTATATAATGATTGACACCATGACTAATGAAAATCATATATTAATTTAATATAGTAAATGATAGAACCATAAGAGGAGGATATTGACATGTAATTTATAATTAATTTATGACCAGATGTATAATTACCTCAACTTGTAATTCCAACTTGATTGATGATCTGGTTGAATAGATATTATCATACCATAATTTCATTACAGGATCCAAGTGTATAATCTCTCTAGAGGTGATCCACACATGCAATATAATCTCTAAACATCTCCATAGAATCACCAAGTGCTAGAACAACTAATCCTAATCACTTGCATTGTTCATGGTTGATCACATCATAATTTTTCTTCAATGATAAAGAAATTTTGATGTTATCTTGATGAATTAAGAGAGGAGTATAAGAACACATTTTATATATCTAGATCTCTCTATAGGGATTGAGAGAGATTCTCTCTATCTATTTTTCATAATGAGAATGATTATGGAAAGTGATATAATTAGATATTTATTATGCCAGGTTTAGGGTTAAAAATTAACACACATGACCCTTACCAATTCAATATTTATTAGTTAACCCCATGTCTAATAATAATATAATTATTATTCACTTTAAATTTGAATCACTTGAAGAATAAATAAATATCATTTACCTCATTTCTGATCAAATCATTGAATTTGGTCCACCTATCATCTTCAACATTTATCAAACCCTGGATAATGGCTATTTATTTAACAAATAAATATCACTGCATTATTCATCGATAAATATAATAAATATTATATACTAAAAACCTTAAAAATAAATATTTATTATTATTATTATTCAAATAAATTATTCTTTTAAATAACTTGTGATTAAATCTTTATGATCAACCAAACCCAAATAAATATAATTTATTTTGACTTATTAAATTCAATACTGAATTTAACCGAGATTGAAGATACACTTATTATATGACCCACTAGGCCTCTTTCTTAATCTAATTAGGAAGAACCTCCCAAAATATACTATTAACATCTAGAAATATATCAAGACACCCATAGAGAAATAAGTTAATGTCACAATAATATATAACTTTTTATAAATTCTTATCATGTAATATAATCCCTTTATCACAATATCTCAAATTAAGTAGGATGCATATTGGTGTCATCAACCTATGTGATCAATGTCTCTTTATTTAAATTTATAGAAATAAACTCTCCCATTGAACACCATATCCATGGATTTATTCAAGTAGTTCCATTCCCATCAAATTGAATGAGATATCAACTCTCATCAAGTGATAGAAGGGATAAATGCTTTCTCACATTATCTATTAATGCAATACCACGCGTGATGCACCCAATACATCCTACCCCACTGTGAGAATATTTCATCACATTTTTCATAAATACATTAAATTATATGACTCGTGGTATCCATCAATGTTAATATTAAAGTATAAGGATCAATACACACATCTTTATATACATCTAATGAAACATGTAAATGTGTATTTTCTATTGGATTGTCCGTTATCATAATCTTATACATTGGATATTACTAAGGGAGTACACCATGAGAGGATGAGTCAAAGTAATATGAGTCTCCACCCCTGATATCCTATATTATATGTGTCCCATCAAATGATATCATCTAGATATAGAATATATATTCAAGAATGTTTTCATAGAACCTCCTGGTTCTTATCATAAAGGAGAAATGCTATGAAATTTTAGCATGGGATATATTCTTAGGACATTATCACATAAAAATATCATGAATAGAAACAATATGATGTGATAATAAATTTCATTAATAATTAAGACATGTAATCAAGTACTTAAAAGTCAATTCTAGGGAAACAACTCTAAGAGACTCCCACTTTCACTAGAGCCAACTGTTAATAACCTTAAGTACACTAGCTATCACATGATACTCATGCCTGTAATAAGATAAATCATTTTTCAAGGAGTCCTACATGTTTTCCTCCATGTATAACATTATCACCACAACTTCACCTCATTTAGAAAAATCATTTAAGAGATGAAACTTTTAAAGTATGTGACTTATCATTTGATGTGACCATATCTCTTTGGAAAGAGACACCACCACTATGTTATCATAGTAAAATGTGATAGGGTATTAACTTATAGGAAACACATCAATCTATTGAAAAAATTTCCAAATCCAAACTACTTCCTTGGATTTATCAGAAGCCAAAATATACTAAGAATATACCGTAGAATCGGTGACAACTGAATGCTTTGAACTCTTCCAACTCACAAATCCTCTTTTGAGACTAAAGACATATCATGACTGTGAATTTTGATCATTATAATATATTTTAAAGATAGAATATTTATAACCCCTGATGACTATATTTTCATCTCCTCTATACACCAGGAATATATCCTTAGTTTTCCTTAGATATTTAAGGTTAACATTACAAAAAGTCCAATTTTGTTCACTTAGATCATCTTGATATCTTTATACCATACTAAAATAATAGGAAACATCAATAATTTTATATAACATAACATACATAATAGATCCTATCACAAAATCATATGAAATCCTACTCATTCCCTCTCTTTCCTCTTGTATTAGAGGATACATTTTCTTGGAAAGATATATACCATGTGAAACTGGAACCAATACCCTATTATATTGTTTCATATTGAACCTATTAATTATCTAGTGAATATATATACTTTAACTTAGTCTAAGTTTCTCTTGGATATATCATGCATGATCTTGACCCCTAGAATGTAGTCTACTTCACTTAAGTCATTCATGGAGAAGCACTTTCTCAACCATTCCTTAACCTCTTATAAAAATGGAATATAATTTAAAATTAGTAATATGTTATAAACATATACTACTATAAAAATTACCAAACTCACAATAAACCACTTATAAGAACATGGATCACATTCATTATTAATGAAACCAAATTCTTTTATAATTTCATCTAACTGGATGTTCTATAACCTGGATTCTTACTTTAATCCATAAATGGATTTTTTTTAACTTGTATACATTTTTTTTGAATTTCATGGTGTCATAAAACCTTCTATTTGTATCATACACATATCATCCTAAAGGTTTTCTTTAAGTAAATCAATTTTGATATCCATCTGCCAAGTCTCATGGTCATGGTAAGCTGCCATGTTAGGAAAAAAATTAATGGATTTAAACATGGAAACAAGATAAAATGTTTCACCATAGTTAACTCCTTAACATTTCCTAAACCCTTTATCCAAAAAAAATTATTTATAGGTATTTAATTTACCTTACATGTCTAGTTTTATCTTGAATACCCATTTACACCCAACGAGATTTACATCAATTAGAGGATAGAGTAGAACCCAAATTTAGTTTTGATACATGGAATTCATCTAAGAATTAATGGATTATTTCCATCTTTTAGCTTCTGATATCTATAATTAATCCTTGTAATATAGAGGATCATTATTTTAAACTAATAAAGATTCATCATGAATGACTATAAAACCAAATCTTTTTGGTTCTCTTACCTCTTTAACACACCTACACCATACTTGTGTTTTAGGAAAAACTTCTTACATGAGGACCTATGAAATCTATTCCCATACCAAATCTTTTTTTTCTTGAGAATCAACTTTATCAAAGTAAATATTACTCTCACTATACTCCTTGATAATGTTTTCCATCTCAATGAATAAAACTTTCATAGAAACTATATTCTTTTTATCTAAGGGATCATATAGGTATTATCCCCTCATTTCGTTGGGGTAACATATAAAGATACAATTTTCACCTTGGGATAATAATTTTTTGCTTTATACAGCCTTAAAAAATTCCTCACACCCCCATGCATGAAAATGTGAAAAAATATGTTTCTTTTCACACCATAACTCAAAGGGAATACATTTTTCCACTTTAATTGGTACTAAATTTAGTAAGTTTGATACCGTGTGTAATTCATATCCCCAAAAGGATAATGGAAGGATTGAATGACTCATTATAAGCCTTACCATTTCTAGGAATGTACAATTTATACTTTAACTAACACCATTCCACTGAGGTGTATAAGTTGGAGTGAGTTGAGATAAAATCCCATACTCCTGCAGAAATTTGATAAAATTTTAGCTAAGATATTAAACTCCTCGATCCGATAAAAATTTCTTTATCTTCTTACCAAGATGTGTCTTAAACTCATTCTTGAATTCCTTGAACTTCTAAAATGATTCGGACTTATACCCCATCAATTATATCTATCTACACCTACTCAAGTCATCAGTAAAAGTAATGAAGTATGAGAATCCACCTCTAAATTATACTTGAAAAGGTCCACATACATTAGTATGCACCAATTATAGAAACTCTGTGGCCATTTTACCTTGACCATGAAATGGTAGTTTGGCCATCTTTCCTAATAAATAAGAGCAACACCTTTCAAGTGGTTTAATCTCAAAAGAGGCTAAGTAACCAAATTAATAGATCTTTTTCAAATGCATCTCATATATGTGACTAAGATGGTGATATCACAACAAGATGTTAAATTAGTCATGCATATTTGTTTCATTATCAATTTACAATATTTGGTTTTTTTTAATTTAATATATAAATACCATTATTCAACTATGTCATACCATAACATATTATATATTTATAAAAGTAGAAACTATTATTTTTAAAGTTGAAATTAAATCCATCCATGTATAAAAAAGAAAAACAATGATGTTCTTAGTAACACCATGCACACAATAATAGTTCTTTAAAACCAAAATCAATATTATTGGTAATGTAATATAGTAGTCTACAAAGGATAGAGAATCCAACCTTGCTCCATTGGTAGCCCGTAGATCCACCTCACCTCTGAAAACCTTCCAAAATCTACCTGGTTATTGTATTTGGATAAAAATGAAAGAACCATATAAAATATCTAATACACAAATTATAGATATAAAAATATTACATTTAATAATTAATTCACCTTATGATTCCCCTTGATTATTTGGCTCAGTGCAATTCCTCTTCCAGTGGACCTGCTTTCAATATAAAACACACACCACATCTTGTTCCTTTTCTTAGTGCTAGATGTTATTCTTCTTGGAAGGATGGTGCTCTAGATCCTTAGACTTAGAATGAGTGTTTGATCCCTTTACCTTGTTTCTCCTATTCTTATTCACCATAAGGAATATGTTTATATCATACCCCATATCTCTATCAAATTGGTGAATAAGTGTAAGAAGTTATGAAAGTGTCTTCTTTCTATTGCTCATATAATAATTCACAACAAAATGACAAATGTTTTTAGGTAGTGAGGACATAATGAGATATGTACACAACTTATCGAGGATATTAAACCTTAATATATCTTGGCACTCTATGTAGGAAATCATCTTGAATATATGAGGCTTTAATGTAACTGGATCTCTAAGATTACATGTGAATAGTGCATTGGAGATCTCATATATCTCTTATCCCACCTTCTCTTGATAGATACCAAGAAGGTGAGAAATTATGTTATACACATTCATATATTTATATTAATTTAGAATATCACTAGATATAGAGGATAACATGAAAAATTATACATCAATTTCGTCATCCACATGATTCATGTAGATAGATACTTCTTCCTCACTAGCCTCTTTGGAAATTGACTCAGGAAGTTGGGTGTCCAACATATAAAATTTTCATTCATGGAATAGTATAACGTGTAAGCGCCTATACCGTTCCTGAAAATTCATGATGGTGATAAGGTTATACTTATATAGTATGTATCACAATGATACTGTTAAAGTCATTTGATTTTATATTTCTAAAAATTAATAATAGATGATTATTACTTCCTTGATTACAAAATTAGATTAATAAATTTAAATTTAAATTCCATTAATCTCTAAATATTTTGTTGAAATATAATAGACCTCAACATTAGTTTTATAATATATTATTTTTTAGATATTCTAGTGGAAAATATATATATTCCTCTTCTTATAACCCTAACTTGGGGTTGAAAAGTTATTTGAAGGGTTTTAGGTAGGCATAACTTTCCAACTACATTAACTCATAGTTATTTGATTTATTGAGTGGAATCCCCAATTCTGAAATCCTAAATAAATATTTCCTTAACCCCAACCTCTATGTTGCACTAATTGAAATCACCATGACTTGGGATAATCAAGTACTTTTAAATATAAGGTCTATTCTAACATAAGTAATAAAAGGATATACCAAATTAATATTTTATTTGAGGTATTTTAATCCTTATTCATAAAAAAATGCTTGTTTTACCATATAAAATACCTTTATAATATTAAGTGTATTTTACTTAAGTGATTAACCATGTATGATAAAAAATTTACACATAATATGATTATATTTTATTCTATATTTCATGATTTTTAATTCATTTATTAGGTGACTTCATAACATCAAAAAACATAAATAATTGACCATGCAACTAAAAAAATAAAATATAAGTGGTATCATCCTGATATCCTCTAATGATTATTTTATCTAATATATGCTAAACTAACCCTCAAAACTAGGGAAAAAACACCTTGAAATGTAGCTTGGTTCATGTTGAAACATTCCACCTTGGATCTAATGTATCACCTTGGATCCTAAACTGAAACTACCTTCTCTTAATTGGGATCTCTATCTTTATATAAGATTTTACTCACATGTAGGTGAGGGGATCCAATGAATTTGATAAAGGGGTTTTACATAAAATATACAATGGGTACACAAACTCTTTCATAATAAGGATGGGGGGATGACATGTAGGCTATCAATTTTAATTTTTTTGAATGGTTGAGGTTAAATCCCCCTTTATTGAAATATAAAAAAGAGAGAACCTATTTTAGAAGTGGGAAAGAGGGAACCCATTATAAACAAGGGAAAAATTCCTTAAAGAAAATAAATAAAAAAATACATGAATTAATATAATTAATATAATTTATCTCAATCCCACCCAATAATCCATAAATTACTATTATCTATAATTTTAAATAAATTAAATAAATAATTTTCATTTAAAATTAATGAAATACACTAGTGTACTTGGAGGAAACTACATGTACTCATAAAAAATACTTGGAATGATTCTTGTGGTTGTGTATTACCTTAACATCCGACATACATTGCATAATAAGTAATTTCATGGAATTTACTATCAAATTAATGACACAAGGAACACATGGTAATTACACTACACGTGATTTACTTGATTCACACATAGCACACTATAATAAAATACCATACATAACTTTTAGTTTTAGAATTTAACATGAAATTAATTTAATTAATTCTTCCCTATCTGTTAAAGAAAACTATATATAGAAGACTAGACCGTGTGTAATGAGTTACATGATGTGTAGTATCTTCTAGCTATGTCTGTAACACATGCCTTGGGGACTCGGCGTGTTGCCTTCCATGGACATGTATGAGGTATACAACATGTTATCATTATTAAATGGCATGTGGTTTTATAGTTGTACGGTCCGTTATTCCCCATGTTGTGTAGTATATACACAACATTCTTGGACCCCCCATGTTACCGGTCATGAGAAAATGAGGTCTACACATAATGAGTAGGGTTTATATGGAATGTAGTTCTTCAAACCACATGCTATCTTGTTCGAATATACTCCTTAATTAACTTTTATCATATCTCATATCTGATTTCATTAGATTAATTTGATTTTATTATGATATATATATGAGATACATGGGAACATGATGTGTAGTTAGTAGGAACACATTGTTTAGTCTTGTATTACTATCCAAAACCATTGTTACCTCTAGATGGTGTTTTTAAATATTTTCTTATTTAATCTTTAACCGTTTATTGGTTATGTGAGTAATAATGAAGAAAGGTAAGAGAATATTATGTTAGGATGCTAATAATGAATCTATATAAATTACAATAAATCACAAATTCATGAAAAAAATCAATGAATAATAAATAATTATAAATTAAACATGTGTCTTATTTGATATCACTTGTAGGTTCTGAGCACAGTGGAAGTGCTTATATGGCATGACCAGATCTTTAGTATTAATTTATGAAAAATAATGTTTTTACATAATGATAAATGTCACGAACAATGAAAATAATATATTATTTTACTAGATTAAATGTAGAAACCAGAAGATGAGGATCTTCACTTGTAATTTATAATTAATTTATGAGTAGATATAGAATTACCTTACCCTATAATTACTTATTAATTGATGATATGATTGAATATATCTTGACATATTTTCATTGAACTACTGGATCAGATTCAATAATACCTCTAGTTGTGATACACACATGCACCAAAATCTTTGAACATCGTCGTAGAATTGCTGGGTGCTAGCACAACTGATCCTTATCACTTTAATTGTTCATAGTTGATTGCAATAGAATTCTTCTTGAAGGATAAAGAACACTTGTTTTTATCTTAATAAATTGAGAGTATAGGTTCATAATATTTCATTCTAGATATCTAGACCTCTCTATAGGGATTGATAGAGATTATCTCTTTCTGTTTTTCACAATAAGAATGATTATGGAAAGTGATATAATTATATATTTATTATATAAGGTTCAGGGATAACAATTAACACACAGACCCCTTGCCAATTATTAATTCTTAGTTGACCCCATGTAATATAGTAATATAATTATTATACACTTGAAATTTTTATCATTTTAATAATAAAAAACATCAATTATATCATTTCAAATCAGACCATTAAACTCAGTCTGCTTATCCTCCTAAACATTTACAGAACCTTGAATAATGATGATTTATTTAACAAATAAATATCACTATATTATTCATTAATAAATGACATAAATATTATATTCTCCAAACCTTTAAAATAAATATTTATTATTATTATTTAACTCACTTATTATTTCTAATAAATTGTGATTAAATCTTGGAGATCAACTAAACTCGAATAAATATTATTTATTCTAACTTGTTAAATTCAATACTGAATTTATATGAGATTGCGGATACACATAGTGTGTGACCTACTAAGACTCTTTCTCACTGGCTTTGGGAAAAACTAACCAAATTCCAAGGTTATTATTTAGAAACACATCAAGGTACCCATATAGAAAGAAGTTAATTACAAAATGATATATAACCTTCTATAAACACTTACCGTTTAATATAATCCCTTTATCATGATATCTTAAATTAAGCAAGCTATATACTGGTGTCATCAACCTATATGATTGATGTATATTTATTCAAATTTCCAGAAATGAACATGACTACCAATCACCGTGACTATGGATTTATCTAGGTAGTTTCATTCCCATAAAAGGTATTGAGATATCAAATTCTATCAGGTGACAGAAGTGATAAATCCTTTCTCACATTATCCATTCATGCAATACAACTCATGACACACCCAACACATCCTACCTTGCTGTAAGAATATGTCATCATGGTCTTTATAAATACATCAAAGTACATGACTCATGGTATCCATTAATGAAAATATTAAAGCATAAGGATAAATTAACATTTTTATAGATAGGAACATCTAATGGAATATGTAAATGTGTATTTTCTATTGGCGGGTCCATTCTCATAATCTCATGAACTGGAAATTACCAAGGGTGTACACCATGAAAGAGTGTATTAAAGTATTATGAGTCTACACCCCTGATATCCTATATCATATGTTTTCCATCAAATGATATCATACAATTATAAAACATATGTTCAATAATACTATCATAGAACCTCCTGTTTCTCATCATAGCGGGGAAATACTATAACCATTCAGTGTGACATATATTCTTTGGACGTTATCACATAAAAATTTCATGCAGAGGAATAATCACTATATGAAAATAAATTTAATTAATAATGAAAAATGTAATCAAGTACTTAGAATTTAGTTCCAAGAAACCTACTCCAACACAATGGGACTTACAAGTCCTTTTCAATGAGATGGTCTTCAATGCGAACTTCACAAAATCCAAAATCTATTCCATAAAATTTATCAATTTTGATATTCCATTCATCTAATTACATGCATTATACTAATAACAGTGTACTGAAACACAAGATTCAGAACTATCCATTTAATAACACCTTTTAGGGTGGTAATGGTAGCATAAAAAACCGACTGCCTGTACTACCAGCAGACCACTGGAAGTACGATTGATAGATCCTCCATAAGTTCACATGAAGATTAGTGCAGTGAAAAACTGAACCGTCAAAACTCAAATTAACCTTCAATTATGTATACCAGAAGTATTAAATAATTACACACTACCCATCCCAAAAATTCATCCTCACACACACCTTATCAAAAAATAATTAATGAAAATACAAGAAATAAAAGTACATAAATAGTAAATGAATATAAGAATTTAACACGCTTTAAATTTTTTTCCTATGTGTATAGGAGGAAAAAATGTGAATTCTTTTTATTTTCAAAATTAAAAAAGAATAAAATCAATTGAAAAACAACATCAGTTATATTTCATTACAAAATGACTATCACTTTGTAAAACTGATATAATGCATATCTATCATATTTACTATTCCAAGTTTAGGTACACTATGCAGCATCAAAAATCTATCAATCAGGGTTTGTCTCCACTTCCTTTTATAGAAAACTCATCTGGTTGTCTAAGTCACACCATCTTACCATATTCATGGAGAATCCTGTAAATGTAATGTCACCATCGATTGAAGGTAACACTATTGACCACAACCACTTTCCCCAATAAACACTTCTAGATTCTTCTTTCAGGGAATTAATTCTATAATCTTAACCAATATTATATACCACCCTTTATTTTTTCAGATGATACAAACTTCTGACAACCCAACTAATACTGAAGAGATGAACTTCCATTGCATTAATGCCGAGTCCAACCATCTGATGTCGATCAAATTTTTGATGAATGTAAATACGATGATCAAAATTTCGATGCTCTAAACTTTAATGCCCATAATAAGGTTTCACATCCCAATAATTTTAAATTATCATATTATTTTGATATTAAAAAATATTTTTTTAGAGATTTTAATTTTTTATATTTTAATTCATTTCTAATTTAACTTTAATTTTATCAAAAAAATTATTTTTATAATATATATATTTTTTAAAATTATTATTATTATTTTTCATAATTTTAATTTTGAAAAATGTAAATATAAATCTTCAATTTTCAATTCCTAAAAATAAGTTTTTATTTTTAAATACCATACGTTTATGCATGTTTTTTAAGTGTCCATCCATTTGATCTAATTATACAAACACATATTTTTTAAAGAAAATTATAATAACTTGGAAAACTTAAAATAAATATGACATTGAAGGGGTCTCTAATGCGGGAACAAAAAAATAAGATGGGAGTTAATTAGTGGTTTTCCATTTTTTTAACTTTTTCTCTTAAACCCTAACTCTTAAAAATAATCTAATATATGGTATTTTTCAAAATAAGTATAAACTAATGAGAATATAAATATTTATCCAATATGATTTTATAGTAAATAAAATGATAAAATAACATGTCATATTTACATGGTTTACTAAAAAAATCTAAAGATACATACACAATATGAATAACACATTATCGTTTCATATGATAAAACTATGACCATTGATTTTTGTTTCAATAATGAGTTGATCTGAGAAAATTTTATTTTGAGATGTCAATTAGACTCAAGACCAAAATTATCATAAATATCCATGTAAGCATATTTAACCCCTATAATCACTATCATTTTCTTCCTAACCACCAAGAATAAACCTATTAAGATTCTCTTATCTAGGATATCATGGGATGCAAGGTATAGAAAGAAAATTTTGGTAAGGTTATTTGATCTGAATCTTATTCTTAAAAATTAACATAATCACACATAATCTTAATTTTGTTTCATATATTTATCCAAAATAATATCCATAAATTTTAATGATTTAAATTTATGAAACCATGATTTTATATTTATAAATATTTAAATAATTTTTTATGATTTATTACATCAATTTTAATTTAAAGTTATAGAAATTAGGTTATGTATTTTTTGTGAATAAATCCATAAATTTTAATATGTTTTTCCTAAAATTTCTCAAAAAATAAGAATTATAAATATATTAAATCATATATAAAAATATCCAATTTTTATAACACTCAAACATATATAAATTCTAGAATCAGGTTATAAAGAGTTCAGAGTCAAAAATCTTATTCATTAAATAAATTTTATATGGTGTAGTTTTTGAGATGGGTGTAGAAGAGAAATTTATAGTTATCATAAAAAACTTATATCCATGAAGAAACACGACCCAATCCACCCCCCAAAAATGTATTTTTTTCAATTGGAAAGAGGAAACTTTTAGCAGGGGTTCATGATTACTAAGGAGGGATTACATATTGTTTAACTCATATACATGTTGTGTAAGTTTATATATAAAAAAACCTAGATTTCAAATTTTCAAATGGATTGAGAAGTCATATTGTGTCACAAAACTTATTAAGACATAAATAATAACCATTTATTCTTATTAAATCAAATAAACCAGGTTGTCATATAGTATCACCCAACTTGGGTGGTCATATAAAGTCACATGACTCAGGAAATCTTATAGCATCACATGAATTCAAGGGCCTTTCAATGATATTTATTGGTTTTAAAATGAAACACAACCACTTAAATCATGGAATATTTCCTATTTATTCATAAAATTTTATATGATATATGATTAATTTATTAGATCATACAACTTATAATAGAAGTGGTGCACAACTTGTGTAATTTATGAACTATCCTTTTATTTTCCTCTCATTTAATTTCACATAATTTTTTTATTGAATGAAAATGAAATATTTTTAAATGATTCAATTTTTTTGTCACACCTGACCTTACTTGTCAAACTAACCTCACCTATCCATTTTTTAATTTATTTATTATTATCTATATTTATTGATTCAAAGTTGAAATTTCCTGAGATTGGGAGAAAATGGCGAGAGTTGTGCATGTTTCATGATTTTCACATGGTTAGTGAAAGGGAATGAAACACTTTTTAGAGGTGTTAGTACAATTGTCACATGGGTTTTCAAACCATTCCACCAAAAGAAACTCTTATAAGTTCATCCATTTTCATCCACATGGTTTATGAACAGTTTGGTAAACTGTACAACAAAAAAATGTGTCCTGACCATGTTTATAATTTTTTTGAACTCCCCATCCTAACCTTGTTGAATTTAACACCTTTGGGGTCTCCTCCTTAACCTATTTGTGCAAGTAATCCAAGAGGTGAGCCCTGAATGACCTCCCATTTCTCTCTCATGGTTTTGAGCCCCTACTATTTTATTCTAAGTGAGTTATTCAAGGTTATCCCCCCTTTTATATTATCCTCTTCATGATTCATCTCCTTATACTTGCATGGGTATATAGTGTTTGAACCCTATGATAGGATTTGATTAAATTTTCATAGTTTTTGATATCCAGTGTGTGTGAATTCCTTATTGGGTTATATTTTTCTTTGTCTTTGAAGGATTTGCATTATTTGTTCTTATCCTCAATATGATATTCCATGTGATTTCATTTCCTTAACAAACCATGTGATTCTTGAGTTTTCAAAATCTTATATCCTTAAAATTATTACTATTTTGTGAGCCTTGATTGATTTATTAGTGGGATGTTAAGGTTTTTTTGTCACATCACTTGATTTGTAAAATGGGATTTTCCATGAAATATTATTTTATATTAAATATTATGTAACAAAAAAATATTCATTTTATTTGTTTTATAAAATTAATATGAGGATTTTCTAAGGGGTTTGGGAATTAAAATAGTGTTTAAAACTTCTAAATTATTTTTCAAAGGTTCTACATGGAATATTTTATGGTATGAGGAATTTATTGATTTGAGTCTTTTTGTTATTAGATATTAGAAAGTTTCTTTGATATGACTTTACATTTTATATGGGTGATGAGTGATTATGATGTTTTCCATATTTCTAAATTATATTTGGTTTATAAATATATGATATGTTGGACATGTTGGATTAGGTTTGAGGTTTTACTTTGCTTTAAAAGTGGTTTCAAAATGAAACTTAATTTTCAAAATGGATTTCAAAGAAGGTTTATGTACACGATTATTATCTTAAAACTAAAGGATCATTTTAAACCTTGAATAAAAGTTTTTTTCATAAAATAAACTACACCCTTAGTTTAAGGCCCATAAAACTATGTTTTATATGATATCATGGACCTTATAATTGAATGTAATTATTTTTTAATGTTCATGTGAACTACAAAGGGGGATTTATAAGAAGGGAGAATAAAGGTAGGATGTGGTATGATATTGTGATGCTTTTCCTTGTGCGAAATTATTGATACCTGATTGATAAGTGATAAATGTTACTTCACCTCCAGTAGTTATGAGACTCCCCCGACCCACACTTCTGTATTTATTTCTAAATATAGAAACTTTTAATATATCACTTTAATTAAAACCATTACCTAAGATCAAATGTTTGGGGTATTTTGGAACTAGGTACATATCCATATAAAATCATGGTACAATAATTTTTTTTTCCACACAGATTATCCACACATACAACTAACCTATGTGTATCTATTCATAGAAATTCCCAAGAAAATGGGAAAAAATAAAATATGGGTGAGCTAAAATGCTTTATAAGGGGTAAATAATTTACAATGAGACATAAATACTAGATAATTTTATCATGAAAGAAATAGAATAATTAAATAATAAAGTATAAAATACGAGTCAAGAGACATAAAAAGATTTCATAAACGAGGAGGATCATATTTAATCACATGGAAGCATAACATAAATAAGATGATATCATAAGATCATAACATCGTATGAATGTAAAAACAATATAAAACATGACATTATAAGAATAATCCAAGACTATAATGTCCCAAAATGGGTTCCACTAAACCGATACCATAATTTGGTTCACTATAAGGCCTCAAGAATACCTCCACATATGCTAGAGGATGTTGAATAATAGTGAGGGTCTAAATGTGGTACAATGGAGAGACTATACACTCATATTAGAGTAAAAAAAGTAAAAATAACCATATATCATCCAAATAAGTAAATAAATAGAGTGAGTAACAAATAAATAACTAAAATAGAACATGCTGCAATAATAAATGAAATTTTATAAATTCCAAAATAACTATGTCATACATACAACACTATCCACCCACTGGGCTGACCATACATGTAGGAGTACATAGAAGGAACTAAAATTAAAGTACGTGGCTCTAATACCAACTCTAATCCAGACCACATAACTGATCTCCATGACACTACCAAGCTACCCTAGTCTGATCATAAGAATCCACACTAGTGGATCTGCTTGATCATGAAAACCTGGGCCTTAAACCTTTCTATCATGAAATATTTACTCAACCTAAAAATAGACATAAGGTCTAAAATCACATTGAGGTACACATAAAGGGTTGATAAATAATCTCATTAGGCCACCCTAATGATGAAACTATAAAATATTCTATCATAAGTTCATGCTCATTCAATATTACAAGCCTATCCGAGACCTAACTGGAATAATAAAGATGAAAACAACATAAAAAAACATAGTTGATCCTTGGTTCTGTAATCCCTATCAACCATATCTAATTCTACCTAATTCAGAATGTACCTAGTCCTATTTAATAAAATATGTATATTTACATATATATGCCCATACATATATATATTTATTTGTATATACAAGACAACAACATTGAACTAAGACATTAGACTAAGGTTCCCATGAACAACATCATGAAAAAATCAATCCACAATCGATCCTAGGATCCTAGATCTATTCGAATGGGCATCTTGTGACTATGGATATGAGTTATATGTCATACCACTCAAGAAATGTATCCTTAAGTTGATACCTACATCCATAATCCTGATTGAAAATACCTTCTTCGGCCAATTTTGAAATGCCTCTGAGAAGGATACGTCACCACAGGAGGATACATGTCCTAACCTTAGGTTCACCCTTACTCACCTCCAATCATTATAATGAAAGATGTCGTATACAGATATAAAATCTTATAAATGATCACTGATCTGGATTTTATACCACTCAATTCATGTAAATATAGTTAAATTTATAATCCCTAGGTCCTGATCCATAGGTGGAAATGAAATTAGATCTTATATAAACCCTAAGGGGACAACCCTTAGGTGATTTGTAAATTGAATTCCCTCTAGACCCAAGTGAATTCTCGTTATCCATTCATACAATTGGCTCAATAGCCCTATCCCCAAGAAGTACCTATGGGTGATGTAGTAATGATGTTTCTACCCAACCCTAGGGAGTATCATAGGAATAACTCAGGAGAGTGTAATCATAATCAAGCATATCAATGATGCAGATCACCATGTCTAACACCACAATCAAGTAATAGATTAAGGAGAGAAATAATCACCCCCATTTCTCGGGGGAGTATAATCATCCTCAGGTTTATCAATGATGTAGATCACTACGTACAACACTACAATCAAGTAATTTATTTGGGAGAGAATAATCATCCCTATCGCTCAAGTATCACAATAAATAGGGATCCCTTTCCTGAACATCATAATCATAGGGACACCATGACTGAATATTATAATCAATAAGGCTCAAAATCTAAATCCCGAGAAGTACCTTTGGACACCCCAATTATAAAAATCTATAAAATCTCAGAATCTAGATAACATAAAATATGTTTGGGAATCCTAATAAATTAATAAGATGGATATTAGGAAGTAGTTCTAGGTATCCCAAAGATAAATATTGCATCACATTAGGCTCATCAACTAGAAACTAGGAAGCACCTCTGGCAATCATAGTTGAATCAATAGTAACCATGTGAATGTATAAAAAAAATAGTGTGGGTGTTCAAACACCTAAACCCAGCACTACTACCACAACCTCACATGCTTACAAGTTCGGTATGGGTTCTAAGGTGACACCTACTTCTATCATTACCCAAAACTATATCGCACTAGATCAAGGTCAGTCAAACACCGAGGCACCCACTGGGTCCCCTAAGTCATAACACTAGGGAGGAATCCTATATGGGATCCTTAGGGTCTACACATAAGAGAAGGCATATTACTTAGGATCCTTAATAGTGATGGCAAAATAATTAATCCTACATTGGATCCTTGATGATAAGTAAATAAATAAATCCTATACATGATCCTCAGAATGGTATACATAGGTAGATGCATCCTACATGGGATACTTAAGAAGAGTAAATAAGTAGATGGATCCTAAAAGTGATCCTTTAAGTTTAAAGATAATATGAACTCATAGAAAAAAAAAGAAAATTCCTTGAATATTGGTCTAGAGAGATGGATCATGTCCCACCTTACATCAAGGGGTATCACTCTAAAGAGATAGTTATATTTGACTATCGAAGTAAGAACCTATCCATTTAGTAAAAATCTCTTAAATTCTCCTATGATTCCTTAGATCACCTCAAGGGTTTAACCATAATGATATACATGGAATGATACTCAAAATGGTCTAATCTTACATCCAATTCTAACTATGGGGCGTAAATATATGAAAAACCCTCAAAAGGGTAGCAAGGGAGGAGTACACAGAGGGGTGAGGCATCTCCACTGACTGATCTCATTTTTCATGGTTTAGAAGGGGGTGATGAGGATTTCTTTATTGCTTGTATTGATGTATTTTTTTCTTTTTTACATATAGGTCCTTGTTTTATTAGGATTTTGAGTCTTATTTTTAAGGCATTTGTACCTCTTTAATGTAATGGGTTCCCTCTTCTCCCAATCTTCAAAAGAGGTTTTCCCTTCTTTTTTATCTTTAATAAAAGGGGGCTTGACCCTTAACCATTCTAAAAAAAGAGTACACGACATACATACCATGGTACATAGTGTGTACCATCAAAGATCCTATTGGGAATGCAATATAGTAGGACATAATGTGTAAGACTATGTACACGGTGTGTAAGTCAGGTACACGACATTTACCCTACATGGGGTACCTTCTTGTGTACCTAACTTGGCCTAGACATGTACTTTTCCTATCCATGTACCTCTATATTTAATATTACCCACATGGGGTCTAGAAGTGTACCCTACACACAGTACTTGGACATGTATTCTATCTGGATGCATACTTATACATGACATGCAACCAATCCAGGGCCTGAATGTGTACTTTACACGACCAAGTACCCATACATGGGTTATTTTTCCATGTACTTAGTGACATGGATGATTGATAGTAGATGGTGTGTATAAACTATACATGACATTTACTTCCAAAATATCAACTTCACTAAACAGGAAGAACACACAACATGTGTTCTTGAACTACACATCATGTGATTAGAATTTTTGAAGGGGAAACCCCTCAAATCAGCTCAAAACCTTGGTTTTATCCCCAAAAGCTATAGATTGAACCTCAAGGGGTTCTAAGTAGCGATAAAAGTGGTTTAAAACAAGAAAATAGTAAATCTATGGGGATTTATGGAAAAACTTAAAAATAGCCTACCTTAGGGAATAATCCACCGAAGCTTCACTCGTATCTATGTTCCACGACTATCACACAATGATCCAGATCCTCCCAATATCCATGGAGGTACCTTCCTTATTCTCTCTATCTCCCTCTATATATCTCAAACTATCCCTTTATGTATCAATCACATGAAGGATTAATACCATAGGGGAACGTATGTGAGAAGCCAAAGGGGAGGAGAATAAAATAAAAGGAGGAAAAAGGAATGAAAGAAAAGAAAAGAAAATGAAAAAAGGGCTTAAGCTTGGGCCTGATGCCCAACATGAGTTTATGAACCACCTAGGAACCCCCCAATTCTAGAATCAATGGAGGAGATGGAATCTAAATATGATGCTCCATTCAACAGATATATCCAAATTAACATGTGTGAATAAATTAATATTTAATTATATATATATATATATTAAATATTAATTATTCCACATAAATTAAAATAGTTTGGAATTATAAAAAACTCATGTCCTTGGGTAAAAACCCTATTATAGGACCAATGTAGTGATCATAAAAATTATCTAAAGTCATATGATATGGGAAAATGACCATTTTATATGTTACAAGCATCTAAAAGAGAAAATTAATTTTTTTGATCAAATTTCCAATCTGAAAAAACACATGTTCTTATAGTCTCCACACTATAAACCTTCATAACCAAAATAAAAGATAAATGAACCATAAAAATGATTAATTCAACTAAGAATGAGTTTCACCACCCTTAAACATCCAATGTTGTACTACCCACTATAATTTTTACCTTATACCACTCCTTGAGCACAACCTCAATAGGTTCCTTCATCAAACCAAAAAATATATTTAAAAGAAAAGAAGATCGATATAGATATGATTCTCTACCAGTGTAATCAAGATGATATCAAGATATATCATGATCCTCTCTAACTAGGAGTACACTAAGATTCCATAAAAAAGAATGTATCTATCTCTCTGAGCCACACTTACATCAAACAGGATGTACTTGCCTTTAACTAACTCTTGACACCACATATCCTGATAATGTGTGTGCAGGTCTAGCCATGGGTCAACCATCTCATGAAAACCAATTAATTTCTTATATACCCTATAACATAGAGGGACATTACTTATTTATGGCAACTCCAAGGCAACCATGTCTACATCAAGTCTTTGAGACCATCAGTCCTCAACTAGTACACAACCACTAACCGATCTAAGATTTAAATGGTAAAATGCGTAACCATAGTGTATCCTTATCACCCAACTCATACTTTAGCAAGAATTATACTACTAAAACCAAGTTGATCATGCTACAAGGCATATCATTCAAAATAATCTAGAATCACCATTGGAACTCCTCCTCAAAATCAGTCACCTCACCCATTCCATGATTTATTCCATGAACACTTATCACCTGATGTTGTTCCAGTCACAAGAATCTACCCACACTATGACCACATTAGAAATAGTGGA
This sequence comes from Viscum album, assembly GCA_963277665.1. Taxonomy (NCBI): domain Eukaryota; kingdom Viridiplantae; phylum Streptophyta; class Magnoliopsida; order Santalales; family Viscaceae; genus Viscum; species Viscum album. Next base: position 951,573,802 of record OY728142.1, read on the forward strand.
AACACTATTCAACAAGGCTAGGAACCTAAATAGTCCTCCCCATCGAAGCTAGTCTTGATACCAAAGCAACCTAGGTGATTTATCAAAATCCAAAGTCATAAACATTCTTATATCACAAAACCTGAGCACTAACCATGCATAAATATCAAAGAGAATATAACCTATCTCAATAACTAAAATGGAACCCATAAACCCAAGGCAACCTCTCTCATAGGTTTCCCTCGATCAAAATGAAACATCGACCTACAAGGGTCTGAGCCACAACTAAGGGTCTCTAGGCCTCCCACCTAGACCTACCAATCAAGTCTCAACAAGGGTCACTAGGTCCAATCACCTATCCCTAAATATCAAACCTCTCTAAGGAAGGTAAATATAAAACTAACCTATGAGGGTCAAAACTATCAAGCATTGACATAATAGGGCCCTGATCCTCTCTGAGAAGCCTTATAAGGAACTTTTCTCTCGAGGTTACACTATCAAAATATAAGAGATATTGAACTAAAAATCATTAGGCATCCTTATATGGTAACAACCCCTGAAGATCTAGTTCACTAGAAATGTATTGGAACCTATCAGTATCAAACTCAGTGATCCGAATAGATAAACATAAGTGAAGTCATAAACTACAAAGTTTATCCTATGAGGGTCATCATCATTCACAAAACATCATATTAATAATCCATGTCATACCACACATACATTTTGGTTAAGTATAATTTCATTCCAAGCTATGTAGGAAAAAACTATATAGGTTGTTAATAATAATTTAAATGACCATAAAATGAAAAAAACACCATTATGAGGGGTTTAAAACATGGAAATCAAGTTCCCTATCTACCAACTAGGGTCACTGTACCTCCCATGCACAAGGACTGATTCATCAAACTCACCATCAAACCTATCACATAGATGCACATAACCTTCCATCAGAAGGTATATATATGAAAGTTGGATCAATTGAGTATAATTACACCAAAAAATTATATGGGAAAACACAATTTAGGTTATTGTTGAAACTTTAAAAAATTATCCTCTTTCTTCAATAAAATCAAATAGTATAAGGCCTATAACATGTGAATCCTACATGCTGAATATGATGCATGAAATTACTATTTCCATTATAGGAAAAGAGTCAAAATCAATTAATGGACTATTTACAATGTCCAAGAGACATAAATCCATCAATAATTCATAAAATGCACACAACATGTGAATCAATCAAAGTTAAAATCATATACAACTGTAACATCATAGATCAGAACATCAATCCCATATCCCTAGAAACCCATACATCTTATCAGAAAAAGTGTTCTTGATGCACTAATCCAATATCCATCATAAGTTTTGACACTTTTCTAATAATTATATATACCATATCCTAAATAGTAAATAAAAAGGAAAATAACACCTATGATACCAATTTTTAATGTCTCAAACCAGGTCTCACTAAACCGATGCCCTAAGCTGGTTTTCCATAAGGACTCAAGAACACCCCTCTATATGCTAGAGGATATCAGCTAGCAGTGAGGGTCTAAAGGTGTTACAGTAGGGAGACTATACCATCATATCGGAGTAACAATGGTGTAAATAAATAGATATCATCCAAAGCAGTAAATAAATATAGTGTAGAAGAAATAAATAAATGAAATAGAACATGATTCAATAATAAATGAAATTATATAAAATATTCAATAACTATGTCATACATATAACACTGGTCACCCACTAGGTTGACTATATATGTAGAAGTAAATAAAAGAAATTGAAATTAAATTAAATATCTATACTACTATCTCTTAGCTAGACCACATACCCCTTCTCTATGACACCACTGAGCTGACCTAGCCTGATCATAAGTATGGATGTCTAGACCCGACCCAACCCGACCAACCCGACTCGACCCGATCGGGTTGGGTCGGGTTAAAAAATTTATACCACGGGTTGGGTCGGGTTGGGTTATATCATGGTCAGGTTGGGTCAGATCACGGGTTGGGAAAAAATTGACCCAACCCGACCCAACCAACCCAACTGCTGTGAGTCGCCTCTTCAGACTTCACCCTCTCCCCCTGCCTCTAAACCCAATTCCCCCTCACCCTCGCCCCACACTGCTATCTTTATCCTTTCCTACACCATCCAATGATCCCATGCCATCACCCACCATTACATGAATACTCTATTAATCACATAGATTATTAAATCTTCCAATACATTTCTAAGAAAAACATAAAATAAATTCAAAAGAATCAAGACATGTGAAATAAGAAGAAAAACAATGCTCGATCAACAAACAAAAACATGATGATAATTGGATATCATTTGATTTTTCTATGAAAACTAAAGAACAAGAAAAAAACCAAAGGAAGATAGAATAATTTTAATGTTTCTAAGATCCTACGGTGGAGGATCGACTAAGAAAATGATCATTGAACATCTCCCTCTCCCTCACCAGTCCATTGTATCCACCACGCCTCACCTGCATGTACACCTGACTCTGCCACCACCTCTATCTCCATCGCGACTATGTGTGGTGCCAAATCTATTGGTTTCAGACACTACCCCATTCTCATCACCCTCTTGGCCTCACCTTGAACCTCCTCAAATAACTACTTATAGGCAAGATAATCACATCACACCATCGAGTCACATACTGCTTTTTTGGGTTGATTTATTATAGGGAAGAGGATGCAGGAGTTCCCTAGTGTGGTGAAGAAGATGAAGCAGAAGAATACGTAACCTGATAAACCCATGAGGCGATAGCCAAAAAAAGAAGTGAACAATTTTTTTTGTCGCAACCCGGTCAACCTGTGGGTTGGGATTATAAAAAATTACCAAACATTTTTTTCCTTAACCCGATCAACCTGACCCAACCCAACCCGATTTGAGATGGGTGGGGTCGGGTTGGGTCTGAATACAAAAACATCTCTAACCCAACCCAACCCGACCTGACCTATTTTGCTTGGGTCGGGTCCAAAATAGCCCTCAACCCGACCCAACTCGACCCATGGACACCCCTAATCATAATAACCCACACGAGTATCTTTGATCGATCATACAACTCAGGGACTCAGCCCTATCCATCATGCAATATGTGATCAGCCTAAAAATTAGACATATGTTCTGCATGCACACTAAGGTGCACATACATGGGTGAGAAATAATCTCAGTAGGACACCCCAATTATGAACCTATAAATATTTTTTCCTAAGTAAATTCTTATGAAATATAATCATCCTATCTGAGACACAAATAGAATAATAAATACAACAATAACATAAAAAGAAACATATTCGATCCTTGGGTCCGTAATCCCTATCGATTATATCTTCTTCTACCTAAGTCAAAATGTCCCTGGGCCTATTCCATTACATTTGTCTATATACATATATATTCCCTTAAATATATAATTATATGCATATTCATGACAATGACATTGAACTGAGAAATCAGAATAAGTTCCACATGAACAACATCATAAAAAACTCAATCCATAGTCAATCTTAGAATCCTAGATCCAGTCGATTGGATATCTTATTTCTAGGGATTTGAGTTGTATTTCATTCCACTCAAGATGTGTATCATTAAGTTGATCCTTAGGTCTATAACCCCAATCGATAATACACTTTTTGGATTGTTCTCTAATGTCTATGAGAAAGATACATCACCACAGGGGGATACATGTCCTAACCATGGGTTCACCTGTACTTGCCTCCAGTCACTATAATGAAGGATGCTGTATACTGAAGGAAATCTTGTAAATGGTCCCTGAGTTAGATGTCATAACACTCAATCCATGTAAATAAAGTCCAATGTCTAAGTCCCGGGTCTTGGTTTATACGTTTTCATGACATTGGAGCTCAGATGATCCCTAAGGGGATGACCCTTATGCGACATGCAAATAGAATGCTCTCCAAACCCAAGTACATGCTCGATATTCGTTCATATAAGTAGCTCAACAAACTTATCCCCAGGAAGCACCTCTAGGTTATGTAGTAATGGTGCATCCACCCAAAACTAGGGATCATCCTAGGAATAGCTAAGGAGAGCATAATCATCCTCAAGTATATCAACTATGAAAATTTCCATGTCTAACACCGTGGTTAAGTAATCAATCACGGAGATCATACTAATCCCAATTTCTCATGAGAGTGTAATCATCCTCGAGTATGTCAATAATGTGGAGTTCCATGTCCAACACCAAATTAAAGTAATCAATTAGGGAGATTGTAATCATCCCCATCGCTGAAGTATCACAATCAATAGGGACACCATTCCCGAACATCATAATCACAGGGATGCTATGCTTAGATATCATAATCATTAAGGATCAAAAGATGGATCCCAAGAAGTACCTATGGACACCCAAATAATTTAAAAATCAATAAAAATATTAGAATTTGGATCCTAGAAAATACATTTGGGCATCCCAATAAATGAATAAGATATATCATAGGAAGTACAACTGGGAATCCCAAAGACAAATGATGCATAGAGTTAGGATCATCGACAAAAATCTAGGAAGAACCTAAAGCTATCATATCTTTATCAATAGTAACCATGTGAATGAGTAAAAAAAAGAGTGATGGTGTCCGAATACCTAAACCCATCACTACTACAAAAACCTCACAGAATTACAAGTTCAGTATAAGTTCTAAGGTGACACCTACTACCATCACTACCCAAACCCACATTGCACTAGATAGGGGTTGGTCAAACACTGGGGCACCCATTAGTTACTCTAATTCGTAACATTATAGAGACATACTACTTGGTATCCTCAAGGTTTACACATAAGAAAATACATCCTACTTGGGATCCTTAGCTGTGAAGGTAAAAAGGGTAATCCTATATGGGATCCTTGATGGAAAGTAAACAGAGGCATCCTACATAGGATATTTGGAATGGTATATGTAAAAAAAAATACATCCTACATTGGATCCTAAAGAAGAGTAAACATGTTGATGGATCCTATAAGGGATACTTTAAGTAAAAAGACAAGATGACCTCATTGTCTAAAAGGAAAAGTCCTTGAATACCAGTCTAGAGAGATAGATCACATCCCACCTCAGATAAAGGGGTTTCACTCTTAGGAGATAGCTATATTTGACTATCATAGGAAAAACCCCTCCATTTAGTAAAAAGGATGAAACTCCTCCTAGGATTCCTCAAATCACCTCAAGGGTTTCACCATCATTATCTACATGGAAATATAATCAAAATGGACTACTATTATGTCTAATTATATCTCTAGAGCATAAATATATGAAAAAACCTCAAAAGGGTAGAAAAGGAGGAGGACACAGGTTGAATACCCTGGTACATGATGTGTACCCTTGAAGATCCTCCTTGGAATGTGATTAAATTATCTATTTCATATTACCCCATTAAATGTCTTATAAGTCAGGTACATGGTTTGTACCCCACACGGGGAACCTGCCCATGTACCTCACATGGATTGGCCATGTACTTTGCCTAGATATGTACCTCTACATGACATGTGACCCACATGGGGTATGGATGGGTACCCTAAATGGGGTACCTATCCATGTATTATGACTTTCCATGTACTTATACATGGAATGCAACCAACTCAGGGTCTGTACTTGTACTTTACACAACCAAGTACCCATAGACGGGTTGTATGACCATATGCTCAACTACATGATCGATCATCAGTTCATGATGTGTAAACCCTATACATGGTGTGTACTTATAAAATATCATCTTCCCTTAATAGAAAGAACACACAGTGTGTGTTCATGAACTATACACCATGTGATTGGGATTTTCGAATAGGAAACCCCTCAAATCAGCATGAAACCCTGGTTTGCTCCCAAAAAGCTATAGATCAACCCCCAAGGGGGTATAAGTTGTGATAAAAGGGGTTTAAAACTATAAATAGGTAAATATATGGGTATTTATAGTAAAAATTAAAAATAGACTACCTTTGGGTGGAATCCACTGAATCTTTCCCCATATCCATGGTCCACAGCTACCACATGATGATCCGACTCCTCCCGAGCTCCACGATGGTACCTACCATATTCTCCCTCTCCATCTATATCTCTCTCTAAATCTCTCTTTATATCTCAGTAACACAAAGGTGGAAGCCCACATGGGGGAATATATGAGAAACCAAAGGGGAGGATAAGAAAATAAAAGGTGGAAAAATAAAAGGAAGAAAAGAAAAGAAAAAGAAAAGGTGGCTCAACCCTGATCCTGACACCCAACATGAGTTTATGCCTCGCCCAAGAAAAACCCCATGTTCTAGAATCAATGGAAGATAATGAATCTTAATATAATTATTTTTTCAAAAGATAAATCTAAATTAATATGTGCGAATAAATTAATATTTAATTATATATATATATATATTAAATATTAATTATTCCACATAAATTTGAATGATTTAGAATTCTACCTAACTCTTTTAATAGGGTAAACACCATATTCTAAGGACAATAGAGTGGTAAGAAAAATTATATAAATTCATCTATTAGGATAAAATGACTATTTTATTCCTTATAAGCATCTAAAAGAAAAATTCAAATTTATTCTCAAATTTACAGTCTGAAAAAACACAAGTTCTTACAAAGACTTACTGCCAATACATAATAACATAGTGAAAAAGTACCATAGTGTATTGGGTTTACTCTCTAGTCTCATACATATAATTTCATTAGATATAAAACATTACCCAATGTATTGAGTGACTATATAATTTTGGACCCACCATCATATCATAATATTCACATGCATATGTGTTCCATATAAGGAAAAAATATATAAATCCATCACTAACATAATAAACTCATGAAAATTAAAAGTATATAAAATAAAATTTTGTTAGGTACCACAAGGTGTTTAGGTGATTGAAACCCTGAGAGGGGGTGAATTAGGGTATTGATTCTTTTCCAATTTTATCTCCTTTCCTTTAACTCTCACTACCCTAATGGATCTTGAAATCTTAATCCTAAGGGTCACTATTTTTTTTATCTTTTATTTATGTTGATCAAGTTAATTAACCTACCTATTATATTAGATTATTTGTTTTATTATTTTAACCACTTCATAGAATGATGTCCATGTATAAATTAAAGTGATGAAAGCACACATGAAACATGAATTTAATTGGTTCACCTGCATTAGGCTACACCAAGAAGCATGCATGAAAATGTTCCTATACACTAGAAACTCTAAAGTGCACTAATCATGGGTTTGGATAGGTCACTACTACTAGGGGTTACTCACCTTACAATAATTTAGGGTTGATGAACTATTATCCTTTAATTATTTCATCACAATTTATATCTTGTGATCACTACTCTTAAAAAGGAAAAACACTTTTCACATAGATGAGAAACAATATCACTTAATATAAAGATATGTGTTAAATGTAGATTGGTTCTGTTAATCTCAACTTTCTTATTCATAGGTCAAATATGAATTTCACTATGAGAAATATCTTATTTCCATGAGACATCATGGAATATCTTTTTCTTCTTCTTTGAAAAAAATATTCAATGAGTTCCAAGCCTTATCCTCTTTTATTCTTTAAAAAAATATTCAATGGGTTCCAAAACTTCTCCTCTATTATTATCTTCAATAAATTATCTCTTAGGATCAGATAATCAATATTCCACTTCAATATTTCCAATGGTGGTTTATATATAGATATTTTATTTAATTCGATGATTTAAATACATCCCTCTCAATCAATCCTTTAATTAGTTTCCATTTAATTTTCTTATCCTCAATCTTTCTTCCTAAGGAATGAACATGTATGGGATAATTAATGGTTAAATATGGAAAGCATGTATTCATGAAAGTTATTTGTATATTTATTTTTCATTATTACTTAAAATTATATCTTCTTTGGACATGTAGTGGATAAGTTATGACTAGATTATTAATGAAAATATTTATATCCTGAAAGAATGCTTAAATTTCAATACATCGAATCTATAAACATTTTTGAATAAATAAATGGAAAAATATTGGAATTTTGTTTTATAAAATATATTTTAATCTATATCATGAACCCCCCATTAAAGTTCCATCTCATTCAAATACTTATTGAAGAAATTATGAATAGATATTTTTCAATCCTGGAAGATTCATTGAATATATGTTATCCAGGTTCTAACTTATTTATGATCTTGAAAAGTACTAAATATTGGGAAGCCAGAGTTAAGGAAATTTATCCTTGAAATCATATCTATATTAATTTAAAATTTCATCTCATTTTGAATAGGAATTTATGATACATGGTTCCATAATTAAAATTCATTCAAACTATATACAGATTAGAATGTACAATTTGAGATTTATTTTTGACCATGATCCATTGTGATCTAGTTATCTCTACAGTTTAATGAAATGTGAAAAAATGAGTCTGATAACATTTGATTTTTAGCTCATTTAAAACAAGGGTGAAAAAGTTATAGCTGAAATAGTGAAGTAATATTTGAATAAAAAAAGTTATAAATGAAAGGATTACCCAACTAAAATCAATATTTACTGAAAGATATTTAAAATATCCATGTTGACTTGATATGGACCATATTTGACCATTTCACATCATGTTGACTTGAATCATGGCTCGTAATTTGAAGCATAATGATATATAATTAATGAATATCAGTACATACATCATCTAACTCAAATTTATTTATCAAAAAGACCATCATCAATAACAATAAAACTCTAATTTTCAAAAAATCAATCACAACCTTTGGGGATGCTAAAAATCTCCCAAAAAACACTTATTTTCCACCTCAATTATTGTCAAAAAATCTACCATCAATCCTTTAGGGATGATAAAAATCTATCCCCTTATATTTTTTTGACAATAACCAACAATTCTCACAATATTTATTCTCCTTATTTATTGGAAATAGAATACCAAGGGTCTGAACCTGAGTAGTTTTGAATTTTTTTATTTGAATCTCCCCCCTTAATATTATATGGATTCATATTATTTTATTTCCCACCTTAATGATAATAAATTTTCTAGTAAAATACCTAGGGTATTCTTCAAATCATCTCCTTTACCAAAGAGAGAAAATCATCACATATTTTATTCCCCCCTTTAAAATTGGGGTTAACATCTTTAAATCCCCCCATTAAAATGAGAATAACTACATATTATCAAGATAAAAATTATTTAGATCATTTCTATTTGGATACCCAAATCCAAAATTACTCCACCAAAACTACACTTGATCATAAAAAATTGAATTATTTAATTTACCACTTAGAATTTGAGACATCAACAAACCATCTAAGCCTACTGACCCTAAGATCAATATAAGAAACAAGAGTTTTTGAAAAAATACTCAAAGATACCCATTTTACTCATTAATTTCAATGATTCCATTATATATTTGACTTTACATTTCTCAACACAAAACCCATGATCTCATCACATTATCGCAAATAAATTAGTATGTAATCTGTAAAGTACAAGAGTGTGAGACATATAGTTTTAAGAATCAATTGATACAACTTCTTAAAAACACAAACAATACCATTTGAACTGAAAAAACTTCATTGGATTCCTTTATTTTAAAGATGATTCTTATAATCTTTTTAAATCATTTCAAGACCCCCTAAACATTTATCTTTTGATACCAATGGATTTATCATATGGGGACACCACTTTTTGAGAATTAATCCCGTTGAATCACTACACCATGTCTTTAGATATTTTATTTAATTTGGGGAATCTATTATTAGATTAAAAATATCTAGATTAACAATATTTTTATATCATTTATACATGAGAAAATACTACCAAATATAAGTAAAATTAAATGAATGTAAAGTACATTCTTACTATTTATTCACAATTTTCCCTATTCTTTCAAGAGACCTGATAACACTAGTTTCATACCATATGATCATGCACCTTAGATCCTAATATAATTTTTCTCTAATTTTATTTTAATGTAATTTTCAAGAACATATATCCCATGGATCATATCTCCCCATTAATTATGTACCTATTTAAACTATATTTGGAAAACATTTAAATACATGGAAAAAGGTGTACTTTAATTTTCCTCAAGTCGAGGAGGATGGTGAGTCACTATAGAACACCATTTTTCCTCCTTTCCTTAACTTTGGAGCCTATTTTTAGATCTAAATCAGATTTAATGGAATATAAAATTTTCTATACTACTTTGGGATTATCACTTTCTATACAACCCAATTCTAAACCTTTACTCCCTTTGATTAAATTGTCTCTAAGGGTTCTTCTTTCCATATCAGGTTAAATTATCTTTCTCCAAATTTTATTTTTATATTTTCATGATATTTTTGGTTCAATATTTGCTTCTAAAATAGTTTTTGATCTCTTATTCACATCACTTTCATCATGGTAGTATTCTTTATTCAGTCTTTGAAATCTATTTTTCAAGGGAAAAAATATTTCATTAAATGTAAGTTGTTTTCTCTCTTTAATATCAATTAATCATCTTCTGAAAATTCCACTTGAAGCATTGTTATTATTATAATTTTTTTTATATAAGACTCATACCTTTTTTTTTGTTCTTGATGACTCAATCTCTAAAAATTTTCACCAGATTCACCGCAAGTGACATAATCTAATGCTTTAGAACAAAAACTAGAACTGTGACTATGCATTCTAAAAAAGCAGCACATTTTCCATATATTCTAGTGGATACCATCCGGTTTTCATTACCTCTTGTTGATACTAATCTAGATACAGTTACATCACCTATAATATTTTCCCTCTTTTTGGGAATTATAATGGATTTATTTTTCTTAACATTTTAAGGAGTTCTATCATGGATGAGGATAGTTTTTCCCATATAGCATGGCCCTTAGGACATAACTATCCTTCTAATACTTTTCCTATGATATAGAAAAATTATCCTCCTTTTAATCATCACCTATTTAAGGTTAATAAAATAATAAATGAAAAAAATATTTGAGTTTAGGCTTACCCTTAACATCCAATTACTTCTTGACTAACTTATTATTGACTGACTCTTCTTCCAATTACGGGATCCTCTAGCTCCTTGATTCAAACTGAGAATTTAGTTCTTCCTTGAGTGTATTCTCACTAGAAATATCATCCTCTAATGTATGATACATTTTAGAAATATAATATTTATAGTTTTTCTTTTTTACCACAACCTTTCACCTTCCTTGACCAATTCTAAAAGGTATGCTGCAAGATCAACCATTTTTTCTTTAAAATATGAAATTATTTTGAATTAAAATTATTTCTGTTTACTTATTCTTTAAAGTTTATCCATTTTTATAGACATCCCATATAATTATTCAAATTTTGAATCATTTTTCTCCTTTAGACCAATTTCAACTTCAACATGCCTTTTGTTTAGGCCTTTTAGCTTGTAAAATTCTATTCCCATCACATTAATTTGGATTTCATGAGACAAACTATCTTCTTTAAACTTTAAATTTTCTTCTTTTAATTTTTGATCCATATCCTCTAATAAGTGGAAATATTCCAATTTTATCCTCTTGTAATCTCCTCATCATTAGTGGTTCTAGCCTCACTTGTCCTATTAACCACCTCAACTATTCATAAAACATCATTAAATGTATTAAAAAATTTATGATCTTAACTATCTATAATTTCTTATTAAAGATGTATATATTATTTTAATAGTATTTCACTCTCCACATAAATAGTTCTATAGTATGGAATTCCATTTGTGTTCTTATTCTTTGAAGTCTTTCCCTTGTATATGAAATAAAAAAATATAAGATTAGACTGAAACTTCTACTTCATAAATCAATAGAATCAGGTTAGAAAAAAAATCAATCTAACAAAAAATAAATAAATACTATGATACCACTTGTTAGGTCCCACCAGGGGATTAGGTGAGAGATACCCTGATGGGGGTGGTGAATTAGGGTATCTATTTTTTTTCCAATTATATCACTTTTCCTTTAAATCTCCCTACCATAAATGATCTTGAAATCTTAACCTTAATGGTCACTATTTTTTCTATTTTATTTACATTGATCTAGTTACTTGAATCACATATTATATCAATTTTTTTCATTATTATTTTTACCAATTTATCAAATAATGTTCAAGTTGAAAGTAATGTGATGTAAGTACACATGACATAGATATTTAAATTGTTCATCTACACTAGACTAAATCAAGTAGAATGCATGGAAATGTTCCTATTCCCCAAAAATAATAAATTTCACTACTCATGGTTTTGACTAGGTCACTTCTTACTTAGGTAAATCCCCTTAATATTTTTTGGTCCAATGAACTATTATCCCAATATCACTTCCTCAAAATTCCTATCTTACACTCACTATTCTTAGAAAGAAAAATCTCTTAGTACATAGGCCAAAAATAATATCACTTAATATAAAGATAAGAACTAGATGTAGGTTGGTTCTATTAATCTCCACTTTCTACTTCACAGGTTAACTATGAATGTCAACATGGATAGTATCTTATTTACACAAAACATCATGAAATATCATTTTATTTTTTTTAATAAAATCTTCAATGGGTTCCAAACCTTATCCTATTTTCTTATTTGAAAAAATATTCAATGGGTTCCAAGCCTTCTCCTCTATTATTCTTTTCCATAAATTATCTCTTAGGATAAAATCTCTAATATGTCTATTTTAGATTTATAATGGTGGTTTATATATTTGTATTTCATTTAATTTGATGATTTAAATTCTCCCCTTGTTCACTCCTATAAATAATTTCAATTCATTTTCTTATCCACAATATGTCTTCCTAAATCATATGTGTGTATAGTATAGTTAATGGTAGAATTTGGAAAACATGTCTTCATGAAAGTTGTTCATATATGTTATGTTCATTATTCATAAAAATTTAATCTTATTTGGATAGGTAGTGAATAAGTTATAACTAGATTATTAATGAAAACATTTATGTCATGACAAACGTTTTAAATTTCAATACACCGAATGTATGTGAATTTTTAGATAAATAATGGATGAATATTGGAAAATGGTCTTCATAAAAGTTATTTTTTCCAATATTTATCATCCACCCTTAAAATTTAATCTTATTTGGATATGTTTTGAAGTAATTATGTCATTTATAAAAATATTTAAATCCTAGAAGATTCATTGAATTCATCTTATCTAGGTTCTAACTCATTTGGAGCCTTGAAAACAACCAAATATCAGGCATCCATAGTTAAGGAAAATTATCCTGAACAACTTCACTATCCTCCTTAAAAATTATATGTATTTTTGGAATAGTAATTTTTATATATGGTTCCATTATTAAAATTCATCCAAACTCCATATAGATCTGAATTCCTGATTTGAGACACATTTTTGACCATGCTCTATCTTGATCAATCAATTTCTACAGTTTAATGAAATGTGGAAAATTGAGTTCTCTAACATCTTTAAATTTTTTAGCTCATTTAAAATAAGGGTAAAAATAGTTATGGATAAAATAGTGAAGTAATCTATTAAGATAAAAAGTTATAAATGAAAGTATGAACAAACTAAAATCAATATTTCATGTAATATCTTTAGAAACTCTATATTTACTCGATATGGACCATATTTGACCATTTTACATTATTTTGACTTGCATCTTGGCTCATCATTTGAATCATCATGATATATAATCAATGAATATCAGTAACCACATCACCTAACTCAAATTTATTTCTCAAAAAGACCATCATCAGAAACTTTCAAACTCTACTTATCAAAAAATCCAAAAGAACCTTTTTAGATTCTAATAGTCTCCCAAAAAACACTTATTTTCCACCTCACTTATTGATAAAAAATCCAACATCAATCCATTAGGGATGTTAAAAAATTTAGTAAATTTCTAGGTAAATAACCTTAAAACAAGTTAATGAACTATGAGGTATTTAAACAATATAGATAAATGTTATATAATTTAGTTAATAATTTCCCTAGTCAATCGATTTATGACTTATTAGGTAAACACTATTCAAATAGAAGAAGCATACAAGGGTATTCACAAAGGGAAGGAATTAGAATAAAAATTATATTTTTGTATAGTTGATGATAAGAAATAAAAAATAAAATGATGGATTATTTTGATTATATATATTTCATTTCCAACACACCACATTCACATAACAACATGAAGATGAAGAAGAAAAATTCTAAGACAGAGATGGAGAGTGATAGAGAATATAATAACAAGATACAAGATGAGCATGAAAGAAACCCTTTAAAACATTGAAAGGTATAGACAATAAATCTTTAAGGTAGTAAAAGAGACTATAAGTTCATAATAAATAAATAATATAGAATAATATAATCATTTATTAACTTGAATTTGAGTTAACAAATATAATATGAGGAATAAAGGAACAATACTTGAAAATAAACCCTCACGACTTTAGTATCTTTTGAATAAAAATACATTTAAATAGAGAACATGAATGAAACATTAAATACCATGAATAAATATAAAATAATTATATATTATGTAAAATGGGAATTATATACACCTTATATAATAATAGATGTGTACAATATAAAACATGTCTTAAAGAAGACAAATTGAGATGAAAACCCCTTACCTTGAATCTCAGTTCACTTTGTAAGTTCTCCAACATCCTGGATAATAAAATTATATTAATTATTTACTTAATTAAGAAATTTTTTATTGTTAATTTAATTATTATTATTCATTTTAATTCATTTATTATCATGTATCATTAATTTAATAAACTAGTATAGTTTTCATGTATCATTTTGAGGTCGCTCAGTTCATAGTCTTCAAACTATCGTAGAATAATTGTAATTGTTAAAGGCCATATTAAAATGTTTAAAAAATAACCATAATATTCGAGGTATATGTATCATTTCATTCAAAAAGAAAATAAGTTAAATAGTCCTTGAATTAAATACCATTTATATATTCTTTGTTGTTAATCCTTTTTTTGACAGTTAAAAATTATTACGATTGTTTAGTTTAAATTTCATTGTTATGATGAAAATTTTAAAATTAAAAATAATAAATATAAAATTAAATGAATAATAATATTATATTAAATAATTAAATCATTTTTAAAAATATCCATGGAGGGCACAAGTTTAATAAAACATCACCATTCACTTAGGTAGTGTAAAATTACCATGGTGAGCAGTGCTTTTCAAAATTGTCTAAAAGAATATAAAAAATGATAAATGTTAGAGTTATATAAAAATAATTAAATTATAATTAAGATAATATTTTACGTTTAATTTAAATATTACCTTTTTTATTGAAACATGTTTTAGAATAATTGAAATTAAAAGACCCCATTTTAGAAAATCCCACATTTCGATGTAATAATGACTTATGAAATGGGTTTGATGGGATAAAATTGGAAACATATTATCAATAAGAGTTAAAAATAATGATAATAACATTAAAATAATATCATTTTAGTATATTAAATTTATTTTTCATGAATTTTATAGAAAAATAATTCCGTATAAGAAATGAAAGAGAGAAATAAGAAAACTATTTTTTTGACATAGTAATGGGTTATGAAAAGGGTTTGGTGAGTGGGAATTAGTAGAATATCATAATAAATTAATAAAATGGATGATAATAATATATATATATATATAATAATTTTAGAATATGAAATTGGTGCCTAAAATAGATCATGATAAATGAATATCGAAAGAAAGTGGAAGGTCTAGAATTAAGAATCCTTACTTTTCTATTGAGTCGCCTCCTTTTGATTGAGCTTAATACATTCAATGGAGGTTTTTTTGTCAAGAAAAAAGGATTAGGGATATAAAAAATTATGTTTATAGAGGTATTTTTGTAGTTATTTTAAAAATTAAATAATTTTAAGAGTGACGAGGAATGGGTGGAGAAGGTGTGATTATTTAATTAATGGGGAGGGGTATTTTTGAATAAAATATTTGATTATTTTATCATTTAGTCTAAATAATTTGGAATAGGTGTCATGAAATATCTTGGGAAACACATCAAACTAGGATTTAAAACCAACCATGGGAAGACCCAAAGGGTTACCCCAATCCCTGCGGGATGGAAATTAGCACCCGAACATCAAAAAACAACCAGATGGAATGAATTTCTGAACCTAAAACAACCAACATAGAAAACATGTAGATAAAGATAACAAGAAATTAAATAATCCATAACTATAAACCAATTGTGTTAGTTAAATTACTGAGGAAAAAAAATCCAAAACCAAGGTATATGTCCAAAAGAAAAACCAAAGGCAGCCGAAACTACTGACAATTACTTCGTGTGATATATGGGAAACATACCATGGTCTCACCACTAGCTACCCATGCCTAGTTGACATGAAACCCCAAATCATCACTATAGAGCCTTTAAATTTCCTGAATATGAAAAAATAAGGTCAAAAAACCCATAAGAGAGTCTTAAGGGTGTGATAAAAACAAGACCAGTAGGATCCCACCCAAGTATTCTATAGAAAGTATATATTAAATAATCCCAATATTCTCAATATACGAAAAACAATGGAATGATAATTTTTTTTCACATTTATATAAAAATAATGGTATAAAATTTTCCAATTTTTATATTTCTAAAGTAGATACTATATAAATCGGTTCAAAGAACATTTTAAAATAAAACATTTATCAAATCATATATCATTTATAATATCAAGGCCATAATAAAAGAAAATCTAAACCGAGAAAAGAATAATGGATATCACCCTAGGATAACATAGGTTCAATCTAGATAGGTCTATCATACCTAAGTAATTAAGTAAAGATTTAGTGTACACTAAATAAGTCCCTAGAACATAGGTCCTGGGGAATAGAGGAACACCCAATGGATGAACCCCCTAAAATGTCAAAAAAATCATGTCCCTAGAATAATGAGCCTAGGGAGAAGAGGAACATCCCATGAGCGAACTCCCCTAAAAGAACAAGTATAAGTCCTAATAATATAACCCCATCCAAGGAAACCAAGGCTACTATGTATTTCACATGTCAATTTTTTTAAAGGGATTATCACATTTAATAAAACTATTTCCAAACAACCATTTTGTTTTATCAAAATCATCATTTGAAATCCAATTCCATAAACCATTTCATGATTCTTTGAAAAACATATTTCTTTTACCAAAATAAGGGTAAAACCATATTTTATAAAAAAATATTTACACATGCATATCAATAAGATCGAGGATCATGCCAATCATCATTTAGAAAACAAGTTAGAAGAACAGAGCATGTGTGGTTCACCAAAAAAAGAATATAGATGGATCCACATACCTCACACTTGGGTTCTCACAAAAAAAAGGATCTATACATAAAAAGGAAAGTGAGTACATAATAAAGATAAATTAGGCTCTAGACATCAATTCCCACATCTTATATTTTTGTTTCTATAATAACAAGGTTGGATGTGAAGATAAGAGATCACATACCACATGGAACATGATATCCGTACCCAACGAAACAAATTCCAGATGCTCAGAACCCAAAACACAATAGATCTATGAGAAATAAGGGAATAATTATCACACAATTGATAGATTATATCAATATATCATATAACCACTTCCAATATGAGATATGAAGAAAGAAAAAAAATATCAGATCAAACTTACCAATTTGATGATAACTGATTAATCCAAGATTAAAATTCTAAGTACAAAAGTTTTAAGGAGACAAGAATTCAAAAGGGGATACTCTCTATGAGACATAATTATATTAGGTTCTTAAAATAGGGATTAAGGAATTAAAATAGGTTTCTTATGGCATAAAAAATATTAAAATGACCTTACTTAACTAGCCTAGACCGACACCATCCACTAACCAATGGTGCCAGGAAGAATGCCTGCACAACTGGAAACACCACCAAATGGCTGGTGGAATTCTTATAGGAACTCTATTCACCTATAATTCCATCAGTTGAACAATGGGTTTCACCGGATTACCGATGGAATGTATGTAATTTTTCTCAACTACATAACCATGTCCACTTGAAATCCAAACACTCAACACCGCATGAAACCAAAATATAACCTATTAAAATTAAAAAGGTGACATACCTTGAACATAATGTTACAATTTTCTCGACTATAGGACTTTCTGTCCCTATAAATTTATATGGAATAAGGATGATACCATAATAGATAAGAACACTACTCCCTCATCGATGATTCATGCTCCCAAGTCTCACGAGAATATGATCTTTGCCACCATAAAATTTTGACCAATGGAATATAATTCCCTCACATAACTTTTAGCTGAGAGTCAATGATATCCATTGAATACTCAAAAACTGATATTCCTGACTACAAATCAACATCCTCCCAATTTATAACATGGGAAGGATCAGGATGATACTTCTTGAGCTGAGATGTGTAGAAAACATCATGAATACCCATTAATTGAGATGGTAACACTAATTGATAAGCTACATGTCCTTTTTTTAGTGATATAAAATGGTCCAATATATCTCATAACCAAATTTCCTTTCCTCCCCAGCCGATGGTGACCCAACTAAGGTGAAACTTTCAAGAATACCCGATCACTAATAGAGAACTCCAAATGAAGGTATCGATAATCTATATAATATTTCTTCTGAATCTGAGATTAACCAATCATCAATGTATATATTGAATCCTTTCTAACATATCATAAATGATACTCAGTCCTATGAGAGAAGACTCAAAAACCTTTTAACAAAAAAGAGGTGACCTACATGACCAACTATACAAATACTCAAAAGGATGTATTCTGATAAACAGCTGGTAACTATTATTATAAGTGAAATCAACCAATCCTAGATGGCTATCCCATGATCCTCTAAAATCTAAGACATAAGAATGAATAATATCCTATATAATATGAATATCATGCCCTATTTATCCATTCATATGTGGATAATATGGTGTAATCAACATAAACTTAGTCCCCATCATCCCTTAGAGACCTTTCCATAACCATGAAGTAAACCTATGATTCCTGTTAGAGAAAATGGAAGAGGGAACACCATGAAAACTTATAATTTCCTATATGTAAAACTTACATAGATATTCAACCTTGGCAGTGTCCCTAATCAGAATGAAATGACATGCTTTTTTTAATCAATAAATCAACAACCATACATCATTATTTCCTCAGTGAGTCCATGGTAATACAACTATAAATTCTATATGTAACTCATCCCATTTATATACTATCACTTGAAGAGGTTGAAGAAAACTAGAAGGATTTAGGTTCTCTGCCTCAATCTATCGGAAGGTGTAACAATGAGAAAAATAACAAGAAATGTTGCGCTTTATACTAAGTTACTAGAAATTATGTCTCATGTCATAATCCATCTTCACAGTTCCATGGTTAATATCCCATGAAGAAATATGATAATCATGAATCATTGAATTTATGATAGATAAAGGGATAATGAACTGATTACCGAATAAGATTATTCTTTTATAGGGGAGAGACCATCCAAGAGAGGTCTCCCAACTAAATAATGATTCCCTAATTCCTTTGAACTCATCATCCTGCAAGTATTTTTTCTAAATCGAATCAAGGAGAGAGATGAAAACTGAACACTAGTCCAAACTATAACCGAATAATTTTTCTATGAATCTAGATACAATTGAGAAAAACAAATATAATATTCAACTCCTCTTTAACTTATAGGAAAAAATGAGAAGGAAATTTACTTTTAAGAGTTTTAGAAATAACATTATCATTCCCAAGGTTGTAGATAATGTAAAATTAAAACATTTAGAGGAACTCCACCCATCACCTCTAACTAAGGTCATTTACTTCTGAGATAATATCTAACTTAAGCTCTTGTGATTAGAATAGACTATGAACCTCTCTATAAAAATATAATTACGCAAACACTTGAGCGCATGCATTACAACAAAAAGTTCTAAATCACAAGTGGGATAATTATTCTCATGTATCCTAATATTATGAGAACAATACACCACAACATTATCATCTTGTATAATCATACATCCCACACTAGCACCAGAAGAATCACAATAAACCACATGGACCTTATTAGGTTCCAATAAGATCAGAATATAAACTAATGTCAGACTCCATTTCAACTAATAAAAAGAGGACTGACATTTAGAATCCCAACATAATTTTACCCCTTTATTGTTAAGATAAATTAATGGTGATTAAAACTTTGATAAATCTTTTATAAACCACTAATAATATCAAAATAGGCCTAGTAAGATTCATATCTCAAAGAAATTCTGTGGTTATTCCCATGAAAGCACAACCTTCAAATTTTTAGTATCAATTGAGAGGCTATGTTCCATAATAAATTACACAAAAAAAAAAAATTCACCTATCATATATATAAATCTCATTTTGATAACTTTTCATAAAGGTAGTGAATCCTCAAGATTCCTAAAACTTAATTCAGGTGGCACTCATGCTCTTACCTAGTTCTTGAACAGACTAGGATACCATCCATGAATACCACAAAAAGGTATCAGGATTCTAGTTAAATATTTAGTTCATCAAATACATAAACACCATAGGAGCATTAGTTAGGACAAAATAAATTAAAAGGTATTTAAAATGTACAGACCTACTCCTAAAAGTGTTATTTGGGTTATAAAATTCTTTATCTCTAAGCTGGAGATTATTTGATAGAAGTTTGATTTTCAAAAACCACTTCCACCCCTTTAACTAATCAAACAAATCATCCATATAAGGAAAATGATAATTATTATTAAATATTACCAAATTCAAATTTTTATAATTTAAACAAATATGAAGAGAATTATTAGCCTTCTTGGAAAAGAGAATAAGGTCTTCCCATTGTGAAATACTAGGATGAATTGTAACAACCCGAGTTTTTATGAATTATTTTCTTACAAGAAATTATAATTCGTTGATGTATTCCATTACATGATACAAAAAGTCAAGATTTATTTATACACAATCTTGCACTACACATAACACATAGTTTGACTTTTAGAATATGTAAGACTAATTTTGACTTGTGTTACACACAACAAAGAGTTCCTTCGATAGCTTGTGTTACACACAATAATGAGTTTTACCAAAAAAACTATATTCTATTTATTATTATATTTATAACCCATCCATTGGAATGGAAATAATTATTATGATTAACTAAATTATGAAATGAATTCTTGGGTTAACAATTAATTATAAATGAAGATAAAAACCAATGGAAAATAAAGGATGCATTTTTATATAAAACTATTTTTATTCCCACAAAGGAGTTTTATCTTAATAAATTAAATTAATCACTATTAGTGAATGATATTAATGAAATTTATATGTTAAAAATTCAATGAAATGTTTTTTAATTCATCCAATATGTTTTATAGGCATAAAATAAGAATAAATCCAATTTTAAGCATAAAAAATCTTTATTTTTCTAAAAGGAATATTTTCTGACTTTTAATGATAGACTTATTTAATTTTTTTAACTCTTTTATAAGTAAAAATTACAACATTTTAATATTGAAAAATATGTAACCATAGTTAAAATTAAAATAGGCTAACCAAGGTTTAATGAAAATGATAAAGTTTAAAATAACACCAAAACTTGTATAAAATATATTGGTTTATGGGATTACAACCTTATCTCATATTAGATTAAAATATATGGACTTTTAAGGTATTTGTATTGAGATTTAATTTATTATAAATTACTATTTTGAGAAATTCCAAAAGTGCCCCTCACCTCAATTATTAAAGGAAACCTCCTATTCTCTTTTTTTCACACTTAAAAAACCTATTTGGTTTGGCTAAAACCTATAAAAATATCTTCCCAACTTCCCTCCTCTCATTTTATAATCCTTCATTTGGGTAGAAATTCAACCAAGGAAATATTTTGGTGTAAACCAAAATGAGATACCCGAAGAAGAGGTGATGTTCATCAACGCACATTTTTTTTCTTTATTACTTAAACCACTTCAATTATTTTTATGTCATTTTTATATAATAAACTTAGTATTTATTTTAAGGTTACAACCTATAACTTCACACACTTCGATCAAATGGGATACATAATCATCGTTCATGTGTACGGCAGACTACCTCCTCACGAACCGATGTTGTTTGTTCTTCCATTACTGGTAAAAAATAATGATGGATTTATAGTTTATATATTATATACATTATTTTTATTATTTTATTATTATTATATAATATTTATACCATAAAAACCTTCATACTTTCCATTTTTTGGTAATAAGACAACGTCGTTCGTATGTACGGTGGGCCATTACCTCGTGAAGCGATGTGATTCACTCACGCTTTGCATAGAATGTATTAAGGATGGTTTTAATAAAAATATGTGTTATAAATGACATAAATTTATTCTTTAATGATAATATATCATATAATTTGCTTTCTTTTAATCCAGAAAGAAAATGAAAACAACGTTCATGCGTACGTTCGACCTACTGTCTCCATGAATGATGTATTTTATTTTCCACTTATAACTTTTATGAATCACCATAAATACATATATAATGAATATATATGATATTTATACCATGTTTATCATCTTGGATATTATGAAATCAATATCTAAGTAATAGGACTAAGAACATGTCAAAACATGTATGAAAAAAAGCAGTTATTACCTGAAACATAAATTTAACATGGAATTGTTAATAAGTGAGTAATATAGAGTCATAAGTAAATAATATATGTTATTATATATATTAATATGGTTATATTTTATGTGTAAAATAAACTTATATTTATTATATAGGATTTTTGAACATGTACGAAGGAATTTAAGACTTAAGGTAGAGGATGTTTGGCTCACTTTTATTTCTATGGGACACATGGATTATACACCACTAATTTATTTTTTGTGGTATATATACTTCACATTAATGTGATATATTATCCTTATAATTAAATTTATGAGTATTTACATATCCATTTTATAATCTATCTTTTATATGGTTTACAGTTCAAAAGTTACCAAATCGATAAGGTAATTTTGTCTCAATTTTCCTTCTTTGAGACACATGTTATGTTATGCCCCTATATTATTTTATGAGGTTTACATACTTCCCTTTGACATTTTATATCATTATTTTCCTTATTTTCATGATATTATAAGTTTCATGTATTGTTATTCTATTTTAGTTTAGAGATTTGTTTTATTCAAAAACCATGTTTTCTAAAAATGTTTTCAATTTTTTTTTAAATTATATTTTAATAATTTTCAAGGAAAAATATTTCAAAGTTGTTTAAAATGGTTTTAAAAGATTACTTTATAAGTTTTAAAGGTTATTTTAAATGAAAAAGGTTTGTTACATGTTTTATGATTTAAAAATCATTTTCAAAGTGGAAAAGATATTTTCCTCAAGAAAAGTTTTAAAAAGATATTTCAAAATTATTTTCCTTCTAAAATAACATTACTTGTTTTTTATTATGATTTACTGTGGTTATGATATAAGGATACCATTATAATTATTTATCTTAGTGGTTTATTTTTTTGATGTCATGATGTTTATGAATTCTGTTTTTTTCCATGAGTTATGTTATGATTTATTTTTATGGGTTCTGATATGATGAATGATTTATATTCTTGTGGCACATATATGTATGGTTTTAGTTATGTGATTGGTGAGACCTATATCTCTCTCTTTATAACTCATTGGGTAATGATAAATGTTTTATGAGCTCAAAGGGTACATGGGTGGTCAGCCCAAGCCCGTAAAAAGGGTACATAGGTGGCCAACCCAAGTTTGCAATAAGAGGGTAAACAGGAGGTCATCCCAATCCCAAAGTAGGTACATAGGTGAATTTCCAAATCCTAACATGTTATGAATGTCTTGGTAGGTATACTTGTCATAATATTTTCAAATCTGATGCGTATTCCAGAAATTCCATGTCTTATGATATTGCTATACTCTCATGGATCATATTCTTTGATTATCTTATGATTCATGTCTTATAAACTACCAATATTTAATTACATGATTCATGATTATGATCGTTGATATACAGGGTATTATTTTCAAATGTTATTATCATATTCTCATACCCTTATGATCTTTTTATTCTTACATATCTACCATGTTTACCCTTACCGAACATCTGAGATCACCCTTTTCTTATGTTTATTTTCCCTAGGTTACGAATAAAGGTTTTAAGTAGGTGTACTAAAGGGGAATATAATTGTGGGGAACACTAAAGATCTTTCACCAGACTAGAATTTTGTTTCCCAAGTTTCCAAAGGAACTAAACTATTACAGTCTTTAGGCATGTGTTTTTTTAACTTAATGAATATTCATCTAAAAAGATGTAATATCCATGTATAAAAATCCTAGGTTGTTGTAGTTGGTATCAGAGGAAAGGTTTAGTCACATTTGGAAACTTGGATGAGAAAATATTAGTAAGATAATTAGGGATATTTCTAAGTATATGTCTAGGGATGTCTCTAAGGATAATTCTAAGGATGATTTAAGGTTTAGTAAAATGTCCTCAAATTTTGATCAAGGATAGAGTGAGTG
This sequence comes from Viscum album, assembly GCA_963277665.1. Lineage (NCBI taxonomy): Eukaryota > Viridiplantae > Streptophyta > Magnoliopsida > Santalales > Viscaceae > Viscum > Viscum album. The sequence goes on from OY728142.1 coordinate 951,598,302, forward strand.
GTTTCCTAGAAATGCATCAATGTATGGATACTAAAATTGGATGTGGATCTAGAAAAAATGTACCTAGGCATAAGAAACCATAAAACACAGTATTGAGATGGACTCAATCAGGAAATGGTGAAAGATAATGGGCATTGCTGCACACCAGGTTTGACATGGGAGATATGATTTAGAAATTCAAAAACTTTTTATGAATGATCATAAAATATTTAGATAGATGATTAATAATAATGACCTAAGATAAACTTAAGGTTTCAAATATTAAAAACAAAGTTTCATGATTTATACATCCTATAAGTTATTTTTCATGATTATGTGGTTCCATAGAATGATTAGTTTTTACTCACACTATGATTTTGGTTTTAGTCGATACTTGGAACCTGAAGGATCCATGTTAATGCCGAGTGCGATAGAAAATTTAATTACTATCCTCCTGAGAAAAAATGATATGGGAGTTATAATGAAAAATCCTTTTGATATTCTAAAACAACTTTCCCAAGATATGAATCATGTTTAACTTCCAAATGAGAAAAGAAGGAAATAATTTTCTATTGAGTCCTTCATGAGGTAATGTACACCTTATTTTAGTGGTTCCAATGATCCACTTGTTTTTGAGAAATGGATCAGTACTAATGAAAATATATTTTCTGTTATTAAGTGTTTTGATCATGAAAAATTCATTTTGGATATTTATCATTTGGAAGGTGAAGCATATTAGTGCCAGACTCTTATTAAGAACACAAGGAAACAAGAAGAAATTGAATCTATGGAATGGGAAATTTTTAAGGGGAAATTTTTTAGTAAGTAATACCCTCATATTATATGAATAGATATAAATAATTAATTCATTGATCTTAAGAAAAAGGATTATGAATGTATTGGAACCTATGAAGAAACTTTTACATGACTTGTAAGGTACGCTTATGGGTTAATCATCAGTCCTGAAAGCAAAATAAATCGATTATTTGGTGGCCTAAAACCAAGAATTTGAAAGGACTTAGCTATAAGATACTTTATTATCTATGAATAATTAATTTTATGTCCACTGAAATTAGAAATGTAAATTGTATATTCCCACCATTCCTCTAGTTTTGATAAGAAAAGGAAGATCAAGTATCACGAAAACTTAAATTGTGGAAAGAAATTCTAGGTATTTGTATGCCACAAATATAGGAAGAAGCACTCAGTTGAATGTATGAAAGGGACAATAGGGTGTTACAAGTGTTAAAAAAATTTTATCTCATGGATGAATGCCTAAGTGATGGTAAGAAGTTAGATAATGATGTAAATAATGAGAAAGACCCTCAAAATACACCTTAGACACTTAAGTGTTTCAATTGCAAGGAGTTTTATCATTATTATAATAAGTTCCCCAATTCAAGGACTAATGTGGATGATAAGCCACAAAAACCTTTAAAGACAAAGTATAAAGGGAAATCCTATGTTATCATAATGTATAAAGTGTACCATGAAAATTAGGTAATACTTATCCTCCTCTCCTTAGTTGAGAATTTCATGTTTTCTTTTGTATTAATAGCCTCTATGAAAATATTATTGTTCATCCATTATTGAAATTTCACATGATTATCTATTTTTATTCTAGAATAATGAAATCACATATTCTATTGGTACAAGTATGAACCCAAGATTTCCATAGAAATGTTTTTGTTTAAGAAAAGATATTATATAAGGAATGAAGAACCATGTGTGTATTAAATATGGTTTTATGGTAATTATGGTTATTACCATGTTTCAAGTGAATACAAGATGAAGGTAGTCACATGTTTGCTATATGTAAATAATTATATACTTTATGATATTTGGGGGATTAATGGTAAGTTTATTTTGAGAAATTTAATAACCTTATTTATAAATCTTGAATGTTGAGAGAGTTATAAGGTTAACAATTTATGAAAAGGTTTATGTTGAAATTTGAATGAGGTTCTAGAGACTAATGTTTCTCAATATAAAGATTTATACATATTAGATAAGAAATCATGACACCACTTAGGGATGAAATGGAATGAAATAAAGTAAGTATATGTTCTTGTGAAAATTATGAAACTTTAGGAGAAGTATCTTGGAACAAAAAAATGTTATCCTAGTACATTCATTTCTGATGAATAAAATGATCCCTTAAATCATCACAGATTTATGATTTTTTTATTGTTAACTTTATAATGACCATGTTCTCTATCACTCCCCATGAGAACTTAATAGTTGTTTTTATCTTATATGTCCATGTTTTCACTTTCCACCAATGTTCTCCTATGTGGAAACCCGGTTATGAGTTACTTTGGGTAACTGTTAATTTTCCAAAATTCCCTTTTTAAAGGATGTTTTAGTATTAATTTTTACAATGTGGGTTTTAGTGAAAATAACTCTCATGTATTAAAACTTTTCTGACCCAGATGTATTTTGAGGGTGAAATTCATTTTAAGGGGGGTAGAATGTAACACACCAAGTTTTTATGATTTTTTTTAAAAATAAATTAAAATTATTTGATGCTTTTCATTTCATGCTACAACTTGTAAAACTTACTTTATACACAATCTTGTACTACACGCAACACAAAGTTTGACTTGTGGTACACAAAAGACTAATTTTGGATTGTGTTACACACAACAACGAGTTCCTTTAATAGCTTATGTTACACATAAGACTGAGTTTTTTTTTGAACAACAATATACTATTTATTATGACAGTTATCACCTAGCTATTGGAATAGTGGGAATGAATAGGATTAACTGAATTATGAAATGAATTATGGGTTACCAATTCATTATAAATGAAGTTAAAAACCAATTGAAAATAAAGGACGTGTTTTTATAAAAAACTATATTTATTCCTACAAAGACATTTTATCTTAATAAATTAAATTAATCACTATTAGTGAATGATATTAATGAAATTTATATATTAAATATTCAATGAAATTTTTTAGAATTTATCTAATATGTTTTATAGGCATAAATAAGAAAAAATACAATTTTAAGCATAAAAGATATATTTTTATAAATGGAAGTTTGTCCACATTTTTATGGAAGACTTATTTTAAAACTAAATTTTTACACTTTTATAAGTAAAAATTACAATCTTTTAATATTTAATAGGTGTTACCATAGTTAAAATTAAAATAAGTTAACTAAGGTTTAATCAAAATGATATGGTTTAAAATAACACCAAAATTTGTATAAAATATATTTTTTGATAAGATTTAAACCTTATATCATATTAGATACGAGTCCATGGACTTTTCAAGATATTTGGATTGAGATTTAATTTATTGTAAATTAATCTTTTGAGAAAATCCAAAAGTCCCTCTCACCTCAACTATAAACGGCACATATTATTCTCTTTTATTCACACTTAAAAACCTATTTGGTTTGGAAAAAAACTATAAAAATATCCGCCTAAAATCTCTCTATTCATTCTAGAATCCTTTATTTGGGAAAAAATCCAACCATGGAAGTCATTTTGTTCAAACTAAAAGGAGATACCCAAAGAAGAGGTAACGTTCATCAACAAATATTTTTTTTTGTTTATTTGTTAAAACCATTAAATTAATTTTATATAATATTTATATAATAACCTCAATATATTAAATATAATAAGGTTTTTTAATGTTAAGGATATAACCTAAAACTTCACACACTTCCATCAAATGGGATACACAATCACCGTTCATGTGTACGATGAACTACTGCCTCGTGAACCGATGTCGTTCATTCTTCCATTATAACCTTTAAAGGATATAAATGATGATGTATTTATATTTTATATGTAATATATATTATTTTTATGATTTTATTATGACTTTTAATTATTATATCACACAAACCTTTATGCTTTAAATTTTGTGGGAATACGATAACGTTGTTTGTGTATACAATGGACTACCGCATAGCGAGGCAATGTGATTCATTCAAAATTTAAATGGAATTTATTAAGGATTGTTTTAATAAAAATATGTGATATAAATGACATAAAAATTATTCTTTAAGGATAATATATTATATAATTTTCTTTCTTTTAATCTAACAAGAAAATGTAAATAGCATTCATGCGTACATACGCCCTACCGTCTCCATGAACGGTGTATTTTATTTTATAAATCTAAATTTTATGAATAAAAAAAATATATATAATGAATATATATGATATTTATATCATGGTTATTATTTTTTAGATGATTAAATCATGATCTAAGTAAGTTTTCTAAAAATAAAAAGTCAAAACATGTACGGAAAACAAAGCGGTTACTACCCGAAACATAACTTTAACATGAAATTGTTAATAAGTGAGTAATATAGAGTCATAAGAAAATAATATATGGTATTATATATATTAATATGGTTCTATGGTATATTTATAATAAAATTATATTTATTATATAGGAGTTTTGAACGTGTATGAATGAAGTCAATACTTTAGGTAGTGGATTTTTATCTCACTTTTATTTCCATGGGACACATGACTTATACACCACTCGTTTATTTTTTTGGTGTATATAATAAATATGAATGTAATATATCATACTTATCATTAAATTTATGGTTATTTATATATCTGTTTTATGATATCTCTTTCATGGATTTTACGGTTAAAAAGTTACCAAATCGATAAGGTAATTTTGTCACACTTTACCTTCTTTGAGAGACATGATATGTTATGCACCTATATATTTTTACGAGGTGTATATACCACAATTTTACATGTTATATCATGAATATAATTATTTTCATGATATTATATGTTTCATGTACTGTTATTCTATCTTCGGTCAGAATTGTTTTTATTCAAAAACCATGCTTTTTAAAAATGTTTTCAAAAATTATGTTTAAATTATATTTTAATAGTTTTCAAGGAAATATATTTAAAATATGTTTAAAATGTTTTTTAAATATTACTTTATAAGTTTTAAAGGTTATTTTTAATGAAAAATATTTTCTAAATGTTCTATTATTTAAAAATAAATTTTTAAAGAGGAAGAGATATTTTCCTCAAGAAATGTTTTAAAAAGATATTTTCAAAATTATTTCGCATAGAAGATAACATTATTTGATGTTAATTATGATTTATTGGGGTTATGATCCAAGTATACCATTATTATTATTTCTTTTTTATGGTTTATGTTTATGATAGCATGATATTTATGAATTTTATTTCTTTTCCATGAGTTATATTATGATTTATTTTTATGGGTTCTGATATGATGAATGATTTATAATTTTGTGGAACACATATATATGGTTTTAATTATGTGATGGGTGGGAACTATATCTCTATATAATTAATTGGGTAATGATAAATTTTCTATAATCTCAAAGGGTACATGGGTGGCTAGCTCAATCTCGCAACAAAAAGGGTACACGAGTGGCCAACCCAAGCCCACAATAAGAGGGTACATAGGAGGTAATTCCAAGACCGAAGTTGGTAAATGAGTGAATATACTAAACCTAACATGTTATGAATGTATTTATAGGTATCCTTGTCATAATATTTTCTAAGATTATGTGTATGGTGAAAATTTTCCATCTTATTCCATTTTTATACTCTCTTGGATCATGTTTTTTGATTATTTTATGATTCATGTCTTATGAACTACCAATATTTAATTCCATGATTCACGATTATGATCAATAATATGTAGGGTATTATTTTTAAATGTTATTATCATGTTCTCATACCCTTATTCTCATGTTATTCTTATATTTATCCCATTTTTACCCTTACCAAGCATCCGAGATCACCCATTTCTTATGTTTCTTTTCCATAGGTTATGAAGAAAGGTTTTAAGTAGGTTTATTAAAGAGCAATATCTTTTTTGGGAAACATTGAAGATTTTTTTACCAGACTAGAATAGTTTTTCCATGTTTCCAAAGGCACTAAACTATTACATTCCTTAGGTATGGGTTTGTGTAATGTAATGAATATTCATTAAAAAATATGTAATATCCATGTATGCAAATCTTGCGTTGTTATAGTTGGTATCAAAGGAAAGGTTTAGTCAACCTTTTGAAACTAGGATGAGAAAAAATTAGTGATATTTCTAGGGATATTTATATGGATATGTCTAGGGATGTCTCTAAGGTTATGTCTAAGGTGAGTTAAGGTTTAGGAAAATGTCTTGGAATTTTGGTTAAGGATAGAGAGAGTGGTTTCCTAGAAACACATTCCTATCTAGATAATAAAATTGAATATCACTCTAGCACAAATATACCTAGGGGTAACAACCCCAAAAAATCATATTTAGATGGAATTAATCGATAAATAGTGTAAGACAATGAGCCTTTCTGTACACCCATTTTGACACTCCTGGAGGATATGCTTTGGAAATTCACAAACTCTTTATGAATAATCATGAAGGATTTAGATAGATGATAACTATGAATAAACTAGGATAAACCTATAGAGTCAAAAATTAAATATAAGGAATCCTTATTTAGACATCTTATAAGTTAGTTTTCATGATTATGTGGTTACCCACAATTTTTAGTGTTTCTCACACTATGATTTTGATTTTAGTCGATGGTTGGAACCCAAAGGATCCATGTTAATGCTAAGCGTGATGGAAAATGTAATGATTTTTCTCCTAAGAAACCAAATGATATGGGATTTAGAATGAAAAATCTTATTGATATTCTCAAAAAAATTTCTTATTCCATGAATCATGTTGAACTTCCAAATAAGGAAAGGAGGTAACAATATTCTGTTGAGTCCTTCATGAGGCAAAATACACCTTATTTTAGTTATTCCAATGATACAATAGTTAATGAGTAATGGATCAGTACCCTTGAAAAGATATTTTCCATTATTCAATGTTTGGAGCATGAAAATGTCATTTTGTATATTTATAATTTTAAAGGTGAAGTAGATCAGTGGTGGAATCTTATTAAGAACATGAGGGAATAATATGAAATTGAATCTATGTTATAGGAATAGTTTAAGGGGATATTTTTCACTAAGTAATTTACTAATATTCTATGAAAAAAAGACGAGAAATTAATTATTTTACTTAAGAAAATGGATGATGAATGTATTGGTAACTATGAATCCAATTTTAAAAGACTTGTAAGGTATGCTTCTGGGTTAATCATCATCCCTAAAAGAAAAATCAATCAATTATTTGGTGGCCTGAAACCATGTCTTCGAAAGGCCTTGGCTATAAGAGACTTTATTTGCTATGAATAATTCATTTTATGTGAACTAAATCTAGAAACGGAAATTGGATATTTCCACCATTCCTTTGGTTTTGATAATAAAATAAAGATCAAGGCTCATGAAAACTTAAATGATATAAATAAATTCCAGGTATCTACATGCCATAAATTTGGGAATAAGCACTCATGTGAATGCCTAAATGGGACAAGTGGGTGTTAAAAGTGTGGAAACTAATGTCATTGAGCGTATGAATTCTGATGTTATAGGGAGAAGTTAGATAATTATGTGAATAATTATAAATCTACACAAAATAAACCTTCCACACTTTAGTATTTCAATTGTAAGGAGTTTAGGAATTATGATCACAAGTTCCCCAATCCAAGGACTAATGTGGATGATAAGCCACAAAAAAATCTAAGGAAAAAGGAAAAAGGGAATGATTATACTATCATAATGGATAAAGTGTTTCAAAAACCATCCTATCTTGCTCCCTCTTGCACCGGCGCTCTGACCAGCTCACCTCCAGATGTGCCTTACTTTCAGTGACTTGAACTGAAGTGCGCCGACATCCCAACGCCATAACATCCCTACTCCTGCATGACCCAGATCTCAGAGGCCCACCCTCGGTATGAACCCCTACCCACAACCCCTTCCGTCCATGATCCCCCCTTATCAGTGACCTGCTACCGGTGCGAGTTTGGTGGCATGTTCCGACCACACCTACCTCATCGATGTATTCTATATCCATTAAAATCCTCTTTATTTTCAATTTTTTATTCAATTATCCAAACTCTAATGCTTAGAGTTGTGTTGGGTTCATTTTTCTTGGTGTCTAGGGTATGTGATTGGTCCACAGAGTGATGTTCTTCCTTCCATTGAGGTTTCGTCACGTTCACATGGGTTGAGGTAGGTGTTTTTATGCCCTTTCTTCTAATTTCAATCCATGTGGTTCTTGAGTTTTGTTCTTTAATTCCTAAAACATTTTTTGAACATATATTACATAGTTAATTTTTGGTACTTATTTATTGTTGGTTGAATTGATTAAAATTAGGTTTTTGGATACTTTTTTATTTATGCACATGTAAATGCCTTTCCATTTGGATTTGAATAATTTTATGGTTCTTTCAAATGGTATTGTTGGATATTTTGGGTGGTTTTTGTTGATAGAAACTTTTTTATGGAAATTGTTTGTTTTGTATTGGGTGGATTTATGAAACTTTTCACTTGATGAAATGTTTTAATGTGTTAGTAGATAGTGTGTGTGTGTACAATTATTTAAAAATGATTGGGAGATGGTCTCTTGTTATGCCATTGGATGTGGAAGATCCAATGGATGCACATAGTGCACCCATGGATGGGCCTTCAAATGACGATGACATTTGGAGAGGTCCTTTACTAAAACCATGGTTTTTTAAAAAGAATTTATTTCTCACCCTTTATTTTCTTCTTTTGATAAGTGGTCCCATGGTTTTAAAAAATGACTTAATATGTTTTCAAAAGTGTGTAAAGTTATGAGATTCTTGGTGTTGATAAAAAAATCTATTGTTTCTTTAAATGGTTGAAGGACCATTTGGAACCTTTGAGTATATTATTTATAGTTTCAACTTATTTTGGTAAATAGGATTTGAAATAAAGGATGTTTTTAAAGTTTTACATATTAGAGTGTGTGTGTAAAACTCAAAGGATAATGGGCAAGGGCATAGTGAAAATGGAATTTCTTATTTTTGGAAAATGGTTTTTAAGGTGTTTCTTTCTCTTTGATAAATGTACCTTAGAAGGGTATAACGTAAGGCCCATTTGTCATTTTTAAATGATTTTTTAAATACCTTCTTGGGTCGAGTTCCTTGCCTAGTTTTTGATCCATGAGATTGGTAGGGTCCTTAGTATGGGATCTCTCTCATGTAATGAATGTTGATGGAAGGGGACCACCCTTGAGGTGGTTGGGGTGGTGCCGGAGTGTGTGGTATAGTTGGTGAGATATACGTGGCTTGATGTTTATATTATATAACACACCCCCTTATGAAATATATCATGGGAACCTAGCATATAAAAGAGGTTTATTGAGAATGATTGCTGTACTAGTTAGATTGTACACTGCTAGTGGGCTATAACAGGGGATATTTTTGTTATTATTACTATGGGATTGGTCCCCTTGGTCAGGATAGGTAGGGAGACGATCGGGTATTTGGGCGTTATGACATCATTAAGTAGGTCATGACTTTGGGATGAGTCACATGTATTAGTATGTTCTAGTCTTCCATTGATTTCCTAGGATTTCTTGTGCTTCCCCATTACGAACACTAGTAGAGCCATTTCCCTCATTGTGTAGAATTTTATTCCCATACCTGGTTTTAATATTTGTTTGGAAAACTGTGAATGCGTGATTTTTTTAAAAGTATTTATAAGTATATGTTTCAAATAATTAAGCACATCCCCCTTTTCATTTCTTTTTCTTTGTTTTAAATTATGAGGGGAATGGTGCATGTTGTTGTTTTTCATTAAAATGAAAGATATGTATAAAAATCTATTTTTATAAATGTATTTCAAACTATAATTAATGTAATGTTTTTGGGAAGAAATGACATGGATTTTGTGGTGTTTACCTAATGAGATGTCAAGATCACACCCTACCTATACCACTCGGTGTCAGTAGACCTGATATGTATTTCATGTTCAGTTTTGTTCAGGTTCCTTTAGCAGGTGTTCGCTCATGGATCATGGATAGTCTTGTGGTTTTAGGTGACCAAGAGGTCACATGGAGATCACACATTAGTGGTTCAAGTTGTTTGTTTGGGTTTCAATTTTTTATTTTAGTTTTTAGCTTATTGAGTTATATTTTGTAGCTAGATCTATTTACATTATTTATGTCAGTTGTCAGTTCTTGTGGCTTGTTTGGATCATTTATCTATCTGGTCCTATTTTATTTCTTTCAAGCTAAATCTTTCCCTCTTATATGTTTTAATTCTTGACTTTAGTTTCCATCTTATGGGGATCGGGAACGCCCCTTGGGACATGTTCTAGACTGGATCGGGTGACCAATTCAGGGTTGACCCAGGTTGGTTCGTGACAAAGTGGACCATGAAAATTAGGGAATACTTATCCTCCTATCCTTAGTTGGGAATTTTAGGTTTTATTTTTTATGAATGAGCTCTATCAAAATATCATTGTTCATCCATTAGTGAAATTTCATGTGATTATCTACTTGGATTCTAGAATAATGAAATCACATATTCTATTGGTATAAGGATGAACCCAAGACTCCCATGAAAATGTTTTTGTATAAGAAAATATCTTATATAAGGAATTAAGAAGCATTTTTGTATTCAATATAGTTTTACGGTAATTTAGGTTATTACCATGTTTCAAGAGAATACATGATGATGGTATTCACATGTTTAGTATATGGAAATCAAGATCTAATTTATGATATTTGGTGGATTAATGGTAAGTTGATTTTGAGAAATTTAGTAACCGTATTTATAAATTTTGAATATTTAAAGTGTTATAAGGTTAACCATTTATGAAAAGGTTCATGTTGACCTGTGAATGAGGTTTTAAAGATTAATGTTTTTCAATATGAAGATTTATGCATATTGGATAAGAAATCATGGAACAAATAATGGATGGAATGGAATGAAATCAAGTAAGTATTTATTATTGTGAAAATTATTTAACTTTAGGAAAAGTACCTTGAAACAAAAAAATGTTATCCTAGTACCTTTATTTACGATGATTCAAATAGCCCCTTAGATCATCACATATTTATGGTTTTGTGATGGTTAACTTTATAATGACCATATTCTCTATCACTCTCCATCATAACTTGATACTTATTTTTCTCTTCTATGTCTAAGTTTTAACTTACCACCTATGTTATCCTATGTGTAAACCTAGTTATGATTTACTTTTGGTAATCGTAAAGTTTCAAACTTCCCATTTTTAAAGTAAGTCTCAGTATTCATTTTTACAATGTGGGTTTATATGAAAGTAAGTCTCATGTATTAAAACTATGATGACCTAGACAAATTTCAAGGGAGAAATTCATTTTAATGGGTGGTAGATTGTAACACCCTAGGTTTTTATGAATTATTATTTTTCAAATAAATTTAAATTATTTGATGGATTACATTGCACACTACACCAATTCAAGCTTTATTTATACACAATATTGCGCTATATGCAACATAGATTTTGACATGCGGTATACACAAGACTAATTTTGGCTTGGGTTACACACAAAAATGAGTTCCTTAGATAGATTGTGTTAAATAAAATACTAGATTTTATCAAAAAATAATATAATATTTATTATGATAGTTATTGTTGAGCTATTGGATTGATAATAATGAAAAGGATTAACTGAATTAAAAAATTAATTCATGGGTTACCAATTAATTAAAAATGAAGATAAAAACCAATTGAAAATAAAGGTTGTGTTTTTATGAAAAACTATTTTTATTCACACAAATGTTTTTGTATTAATAAACTAAATTAACTACTATTAGCTAATGATATTAATCAAATTTATATGTTAAATATTCAATGAAATGTTTTGGAATCCATCCAATATGTTTTATAGGCATAAAGTGAGAACAAATCCAATTTTAAGAATAAAAAGTTTTATTTTTATAAAAGGAATTTTTTTCACATTTTAATGATATAATTAATTTAAAACTAAATTTTGAAACTTTTATAATTAAAAATTAAAAGATTTTAATATTAAAAAAGGTGTTACCAAAGTTAAAATTAAAATAGGTTAACTAAATGTTAATCAAAATGATAAGGTTTAAAATAACACCAAAACTTGTCTAAAATATACTGGTTAATGAGATTTAAAAATTATCTCATATTATATTCAAATCCATGGCATTTTGGATGTATTTTTATTTATATTTAATTTATTATAAATTAATATTTTTGGAAATTCCAAAAGTGCCCCTCACCTCAATTATAAAAGGGCACATATTATTCTCTTTTATTTACACTTCAAAACCTATTTGGTTTGGCTAAATACTATCCAAATATCCTCAAAAATTCCCTCCCTTCATCATATAATCCTTCCTTTGGGTAGAAATCCAACCAAGGAAGTCATTTGGTGCAAACCAAAAGAAGATACCCAAAGACGAGGTAACATTCATCAATGAATGTTTTTGTTTTATTTATTCATTAAAACCCTTAAAATATTTTTATATCATGTTTATATAATAAATTTAGTCTCTTAAATATATTTAGGTATTGTTATGTTATGGGTATGAAGTAAAAAATCACACAATTCCATCAAATGGGATACACAATCATTGTTCAATTGTATGGTGGATTACCGTCTTGCGAACCAATATTGTATGTTCTTCCATTATCACAATTAAAGGTTGAAAATAATAATATATTTATAGTTTATATATGATATATATTATTTTTATGATGTTATTATTATTCTTTAATTACTTTATCACACAAACCTTCATGCTTTACAATTTTTAAAAATACGATAATGTAGTTTGTGTGTATGGTGGACTACCGCCTCATGAAGCGATGTGATTCATTAATGAATTACATGTAATGTATTAATGATGGTTTTAATAAACATATGTGATATAAATAACATAATTTTTTTTGTAATGATAATATATCATATACTTTTCTTTCTTTTAATTTGACTAGAAAATGAAAACAGTGTTCATGCATACGTACGACCTACCGTCTCCATGAACGATGCAATTTATTTTCTACCTATAAATTTTATGAATCACCATAAATACATATATAATTAATATTTATTATATTTATATCATTTTTATAATTATATATATGATTAAATCAAGATATAAGTAAGAGGACTAATAACAACAAGTCAAAACTTGTACAAAAGAAAAGAGGTTATTACACAAAACATAACTTTAACATAGAATTATTAATAAGAGAGTAATATAGAATAATAAGTAAATAATATATGGTATTATATATATGAATATGGTTATTTATTAGATTTATAATAAACTTATATTTATTGTATGGGAGGTTTGAATGTGTACAGAGGAAGTTAAGACATAATGTAAGGGATTTTTGTCTCACTTTTATTTATATGGGACACATGCCTTATACAACACTCATTTATTTTGTGTTGTGTATATACTACACATAAATTTAATATATGATAATTATCCTTAAATTTATTTCTATTTACATATCCATTTTGTGATATCTTTTTCATGGGGTTTATGGTTCAAAATTTACCAAATGAGTAAGGCAATTTTGTCTCAATTTTCTTTCTTCAAGACACATGTTATGTTATGAAACTATATTATTTTATGAGATATATATAATAACCTTTGACATGTTGTATTATTAATATAATTATTTTCATGATATTACAAGTTTCATGTACTATTATTCTCTCTTTTGTTTGGAATTTGTTTTATTTAAAAAGCATGTTTTCTAAAAATGTTTTCAAAAATGTTTTTTATATAATATTTTAATAATTTTCAAGGAAAAAGATTTTAAAGATGTTTAAAATGGTTTTCAAATATTCCTTTATAATTTTCAATTTTATTTTCAATAAAAAGTTTTTGATAATTGTTTTATGATTTAAAAATCATCTTTCAAAGTGAAAAGGATATTTTTACTCAAAAAAAGTTTTAAAAAGATATTTCAAAATTATTTTCCATACATTATAACATTATTTGATGTTTCTTTTTCTTTACTAGGGTTATAATCCAAGGATAACATTCTTATTATTTCTTTTAATGGTTTATTTTTATGATGGCATGATGTTTATGATTTTTTTTCTTTTCTAAGAGTTACATTATGATTTCTTTTTATGGGATATGATATGATGAATAATTTATAGTCTTGTGGAGCACATATGTATGGATTTAATTATGTGACAGGTGGAAACTATATCTCCCTATAATTCATTGTGTAATAATAAATGTTATAAGATATTAAAGGGTACCTGGGTGGTCATACCAAACCTGCAACAAAAAAGGTACATAGGTGGCCAACCCAAGCCCGCAACAAGAGGGTACACAGGAGGTCATCCCATGCCTAAAGTAGGTACATGGGTTAATAGACCAATATTAACATTTTATGAATTTATTGGTTGGTAGTATTTTCATAATATTATCTAAGATTATGTGTATTCTAAAAATTCCATGTCTTATTCCATTGTTATACTCTCATGGATCATGATATTTGATTATCTTATGATTCATGTATTATGAACTGCTGATCTTCAATTCCATGATTCATTATTATGATCATTATTATGCTGGGTATGATTTTCAAATGTTATTCTCATATTTTTATACCCTTATTCTCATGTTATACTTATATATCTCCTATTTTTACCCTTACTGAGCATCTGGGCTCACCTTTTTTTATGTTTATTTTCCCTAGGTTATGAAGAAAGGTTTTAAGTAGGTGTACTAAAGGGGAAGATATTTATGGGAAACAATGAATATATTTCACTAAACTATAATATTGTGTTCCAAGTTTCCAAAGGCACTAAACTATTATAGTCCTTGGGCACGAGTTTGAACAATGTAATGAATATTCATCGAAAAGGATGTAATATCCATGTATGAAAATCCTAGGTTGTTATATGAATAGTTCCATTCTCCAAATGGTCACACAAATGGATCTTAATCTCTTTAATCTCAATAGGTTCCATATGATAATAGGGTATAGAAATTAGCTGCGTACTAGGCACTAGATCAATGGATAACTCTCTCTCCCTTTCCAGAGGAATACTAAAGAAGTCATATGGGAAAACCTTGGGATAATCCTGAAAAATCAAGGAAGTTCAGCATGGGAAGATATATTTTTAGGCTTAATCAAATCATTATAAAATAGATTTCTAAGCTCTGGGTGATAAGGTCCTTCAAAAATAAACCTAAGATCCCACTCTCACTGAAACACCCGAGAGATCCCATCGGTAGAAAAGAATAAAACACATTGATGATAAGAATTAGTCTTGACTCAGTGAGAAACTAAACAATACATTAAAATGATAACGTTGATAATATCCAGATCAATAACCAGAAAGCCTCAAACCAAATCAACATTGGCTATCAAAAGAGAACACAAAGGACAATAAAAACTCTTCCCCTTCCTATTACCTAGAGGTGTCTCCAACTCCATAACATAGGACATAAGCTCCATTTAAATTTTCAAAATATCCAAAAAATAGGTAGATATAAAATAATTTGTGGCATCGGTATCAAATAAAGTATTTTCTATAAAATATTATACAAAAATAGTTCCTCTCACTATAGCTGTCCCAAATAAACTTCCACCGGTTACTCCTCTACTATGTGAAATTTCTTCACTCTAGAGTATTGTGGATGTAGCCCTATAAACTTAAAATATTATAACTAAACTGCACTTCCATTTGGAATTGATGATATGAAACCATATCAAGGCATAAACAAATCCTGGATGAATCTCTACAGATGACCACAATAACCACATGCGCTGAAGGTCTTTAGTGGTGTGGGGAAATATTGTCGGGTGTACCCTATCTTTCCATACTAGTGGAAGCTCAAGGTTACACTAATAGAAACTATTTATAGAGTTAAAATTAAATTATATTAATATCTACCTCCACTACCTCTATGATTATCATTCCACTTCCTCTTATTTCCATGCCTTCCACTAAAATTGACACTGGGTGGAAGGGGAAACCTAAACAAGCCTAACTTTACCACTAAATTAATCTCTTCCAGGATATCCCTGTAGAGAATTTTGGCATATGTGGTGAGTTTCTACATATACACTTATGATCATATACTAGGTTTCAATCCTTGAAGGTACTTATAATCATTTATCTTATCATTCATCACCACCTTATGATAAAAACAAAGAAACTAAACAAAATAGTTAGTGCACTATATCTCCCAATGATTTCCCTATTGAAAGAAATATAACTCCATATAATTTTCCATCATCAAAGATTATGAGTAGAAAAACTATAATAAAATGGTCTTGAAGTATTTAAACTCAAATCCCACATGATGATTCACCTGAACCATAGAGTCAAACCATATCTTGCTAGGAAACTTGATCTTAAATGTCACACACTTCACCTTGATAGATTTATGTGTCTCTATAAAATCAAATACCTAATAATTTTTTTCCTTCCAATCCTCTAACTCCTGAGGTTCATCAATACCCTTAAAATATGGGGACTTCTAGAGTAAGAACTCTAGTGCTTGGTCCTTTTCTATTACAACTCTTTGTTGTGCCTTTTTATATTGTTTATTAACAGGCAACATATTTTGATCCATGACAAGAAGTATCCACATGATAGCCTTGATGAGATTATGATCAATAGAAGGATTCCCTTAGGGATCATTTCCCATTGCATCCTCTATAGGAATCCTTGAATCTCAGAGGCATGATTCTATAGACCAAAATAGAAGGATACTATCAAAACGTTCTTAGTTTACACCAAAATAATATAAGAAGAATCTAATATCTAGATCAAAACCCAACATAAGAGACACACAATCCAATATCCCATGGGGACTTAAGGCTCATTAAATTAATATCTATTCAGTCACTCGCTCAAAACATACCCCTTAATTCCCAAAAATCCCATATCTTACCTACCTAATATACCAAGCCAAGAACACTTGAGGATATACCTCATTTGATACCAAATTTCCATGAAAAAGACCAAAAAACCCATCAAACTAGGCTCTGAACTAGACTATAACAAGTTTTAAAGGGTGATCCCGATCCCCACGGGCTGGTGACTAGAACATGATCATCCAACAATAACAGTAGGGAAACTTTTTCTCAACAAAAAACAACCAACATAGTATACATATAGATAAAAATAAAAAAAGTAAATATTCCATAAATATAAACCAATAGTGGTAGTGATACAACTAAGGAAACAAGATAAAACCAAGGTACATGTCTAATAACAAAACCAAAGGTAACCCAAACTACTGAAAATTAATCAATGTGATACATGGGAAATTTCCCACCATATCCATGACAACCCTGAGCCCAATATCCCATAGTTGGTGGTAATTTTATTACAATGGAATAGATACAAGATATTAAATCACCAAGGATTTATTATTTTAGTAGTATTGAATAAACTAGATAAATATATAGTCCCCTTATTCCATTTGTAATTAAACATCGAATATAAGAAAATAAACTAATTCTTGCCACTTATTCAAATATTTCATCTTCACAACTTAAGGAAGGAAAACAAATAAAAGGGTGAGCTAAAGTTCTTATTAAGGTTTATATGAGACAATAATAAAGGAAGAAAAGTCAATAAGGCATAAACATTATAGTAAGGAAAATAATCTAAAAAACACATGCCATCAGTACACTGAGAATGAAAATGAAACCACATGTTTTTTCATAATGAAAATATCATGGAGAGTAATAACTAAATAATTAATGAAGAAAATTATTATTTATTAGATTTCATGTATTAGGTACACGAACTATAATACCATAAATATGGTTTAAGTCTATGGGTAAACACCCACATGATTCTATTTAGAAACAAACACAAAGGATTTGTTGCCAACTGTTTTGTCTCATGAGACCTATCAATGCATCTAGTGGATATCTATAACTAGGAACCACCCATCATTACAAGTCCAAATCATTATATATATATATATATATTCAATTCATGAACAATATTGTAAAGATTCGTAAAATTCAAGGGAAAGTTTTTCTTAATTTTCTTTGGGATTCTACAAGAACGCAGTTTCTGACGGCGCCTGATTCCGAGGCCCGGTGTGCCCGGAATCAATTTCTGAAGTTAGGCTCGGGTACGTTCAGTGAACGAACGAGTGGGTTTTTCTAACTTTTGAAACAGTGCTCAGAATTGAAATCCAAGGGCACCGATGAACTCGCAGCGCCGGTAATTACTTATGGGGACCTTAAGCGCAGATGTGTTTTGTCGTATGAGGTAGTTAATTTTGGGGATTCGATAAGTCTTAACTAAATTGTAGTGTTACAATTTATTTTTAGTGGAAGTTAATTTCTCCATAGAGAAGTTGGAGGTGAGGCCACACCCCACCTAACTTCCCAAGAGAGGGTATGACCAAGGGTGGTGGGGTCCGCACGAAACCCCAACCCTTCACCTTCCCTTTAACTCCCACGAGCTTTTCCCCATTTAACACCCCTTGTATTTAATTATATAACTCCCTAACTCCCCCATTATTTGGGTAACTCCTTCTCTCCCTCTCTGCCTCATAATTCATGGAAAATCACACTTTAATTAAGTTATTTAAACTCTTAATCAATGAAGTGTTTGAAATTTGAACTTTTTATGCATGGCATGGTTAAAATAAAATAAGGGAGAAACCATATTTTATTTTTGGTTGGGTTGTGTGGAGATTTTGGGGGAAAAAGATCTTGAGTTGTGAAGAGCACTTCATCTCCTTCGTTGAAGAAGACCGAAACCTCAGGCGAGGAATGACACACCCTTCCACGAAGGATGACGACACACCCTCTATCCTCTTCTTCATGCAACAAGAGAGGATACGTCAATTCTTCTTCGGGTGCACTTCTCCAAAGATAGAAGCGACGAACACCAACGACCGTCTTCACTCTCTATTCTTTCTTCGCAACGCCGTTCTACTGTGATGTTTGAATTTTGCGACTCGACGACGTGCGACGTCAATTTCGAGGTAGGGGTTATTTTCTTGTTCGTGATTTTTTTTTTCCTTGCCGTTCATCGTATTATTCTTGCACCGCCTGTTATCATTATAACGGGAGGAGGTTGGACCGCACGAACACGACCGACTCTCCTCCCCCTTTGATGTTTTGTTCGTTGCGGCTCGAACAAAGGCGGCGTGGTGAAATAGCACAACGCAGAAACAAGAAAGAACATGACGAAGAAGTGTGGCGTCGTCGCACGACGCCGTTGAGGTCGAACAAAACCGCGACCGGAGTCGGGGCCGCAGAGGCGATTCGAAGACTCTGCTGGTTGATCATTGTGCGCGGATTGACAGGAGATGACGGAACGGGCTGTAGAGGTGATTTGAAACCCTTCGCAGTGAAGAGCTGGTACCAGGAGGACCACCGACAAATACCGCTGGCAAAACGGACCACCGGAGCGCGTCCGGTGGTCCGTGGAAGATCCTGCCGGCGCGCCACGCCGGCACCAGCCGGCCGCCAGGAAGCGGCGGTGCCGGGCGTGCCGCCAGGAGGGTCCGCCGCGCCTGAACATCCACCATATCATGAAGTTTAGTTTCCCATTGATTTAATGCATGAAATAATACCTATATAAAAAACTCCTTATAGAATGGATGTTGTGGAATTAATAGAGTTAAAGAAAAAACTAAATGAGTTGTGTGGTAAGAGAATTATACAACCTAATGTTTCACCTTGGGGATCCCCTATTATTTTTGTTAATAATAAAGATGGATCTATGAGGTTGTGCATTGATTATAGATAAATCAACACTATTATGATAACGAAAAAGTATCATTTCCATGCATTGATGACTTATTCGATCAAATTCATAGATCTCAATATTTTTCAATGATTTCCCTTTATTATAGGTATTATAAATTACAAGTAAATACGGAATATATTCTAAACAAAGTATTTTGAATGAGGTATAGACATTATGAGTTTACAGTAATGCCATTTGGATTGACTAATGCACCTACTATTTTTATAGATATAATGAACAGAGTATTCAAAGAATATATCAATATATTTTTTTGGTATTTATTAATGATATATTAGTGTACTCTAAAATATATTATGATCATGAAGATTTCTTTTGGATCATTCTTGAGCCTCTTAGAAGAAAAGAGTTATAAGGTAAATTTAGCAAGTGTGAATTTTGGATTTAGAAATTTTCTTTTCTTGAGCATATTATCTCTAAATATGGAATATCAATTGATCCTAAAAAGACAATATTTCTCCAGGAATGTCCTTCAATGACAAACATAACTATGTTACATAGTTTCATTGGTTTGGTAGGTTACTATTTGATATTTGTTCCAAATTTTAGATGATTGGATAACCTGTTAACCAAGATTACATGTAAAGGGGATAAGTTCATATGGAAAAAGGAATGTGAAGATTTTTTTTAAGAATTTAATAGGATACTTTTTAATGTGTATATTTTGACTCTACCATTAGGAAAGTTATTATTTGTGATATTTAGTGATGCGTCAAAGAAGGGACTTGGTTGAGTCCTTGTGCAGAATGATAAAGTTATTGCATATGCATCAAGGTAGTTAAAGGCTCATAAAAAAAACTATCTAACTCATTATATTAAGTTAGAATACTTAATATTTTATTTAAGATAGGGATATATTATCTCTATGGTGAAATATTTTATATATACACAGATTATAATATTCTAAATTACATTTTTCAAAAAAATATTTTAGAATGAGGAAAATACGGTGGCTTGAGCTACTCAAGGATTATGATAACCCAATGTAATACCACCATAGAAAGAAAATAAGATTGAGGGTTCATTGAGAAAGAAAGATCATGGATTCTTGACTAAGATGAGGATTCAGAAGAATCCTATGCTCATAGATTTAGAAAATATGGTTATAGGAATTATTATGGAAAGGGAAACATCACTCCTTTTTTAAATGATTTCCAAACCATATTTATTGGAAAAGATAACAATTTTACATATTGGTGCTGTAAATTTTCAAAAGAAAATTAAATCCGTGAATAATGAAAAATTTGAATACTTCATGTATAAAGATGGAATTATGAAATTTGGAAAGAGGTTATGTGTTTTATCAATACCTGAGATGAAAAGTTAAATATTAGACAATTCTCATAGAACGAATTTCTCTATAGACCTTGGAAGCACCAAAATGAATAGAGATTTGAAGGAACATTTTTAATTGGATAATATGAATCAATAAATTATATATTATGTTCCCAGATGTTTGGTTTTTCAACAAGTGAAGGATTAGAGACAACATCCTAAAGGATTCATGAAACCCCTACCCATTATTATATTGAAATGGGATGACATTACTATGGACTTTGTAACTAGATTTTTGAAGACTCCTAGAAATAATGATGTGGTATGGATTATTGATGATTTTGTTACCAAATATACGCACTTCCTTACTATAAAAGAATATTTACCTCTTGTGTGCCTCACACGGCTCGATGTTAATGAATTAGTAAGACTTCATGGTGTACCTATTTCAATTGTGTCTGATCATGATCCATGATTTATATCTAAATTCTGGAAAAGTATTCAGAAGGATCTTGATATTGAGATTTATTTGAGAACTACCAATTATCCTCAAACTAATGGGAAATATGAAATTACTATTCAAACATTGGAGGACATGTTGAAGTCATTCTAACATGACTTTCAATTAATGTGGGACCATTATTTACCTTTGGTAGAGTTTTAATATAACAATAGATTCCATTCAAGAATTCAAATAACATCATATGAAGTTTTATATAGAAAGAGATGTCTCAATCTAACTTGTTGGGATGAATTTAGTGAAAGGAATCTTGTTGGTCCAGATCTTGTTGAGGATGCAATGGAAAAGTTAAAGGATATTCATACTCATATTAAAGTAGCTCAGAGAAGGAAAAAGATTTATGTGAACAAACAAAAGAAATATTTGGAATTTCAAGTGGTAGATCATGTTTTCTTGAAATTATCTCTATGGAAGGGTGCTATAAGATTTGGTAAGAATGTAAAACTGATCCCCAAATACATTGGCCCTTTTTAAATTCTATAAATAATTGGAACTATGGATTACCAATTGGAAATGAAACCAACCCTATCTAAAGTACATGATGTTTTCCATATCTATTTCTTAAAAAAGTATATTCTAGACCTAATTCTTGTACTCATCTATGAATAAATAGAACTGGAGCCTGATTTATCCTACTTTGAAGATCTTATCCAGATTATTGACACTAGAGAGCAAGTGTTGAGGAATCAAATGACTTAACTCATAAAGGTACTTTGAAGAAATCATAAAATAGAGGAAGTATTGTGGGAACATGATGATGTTATAAAGAAGAACCCGCCTCATTTTTTAGAAGTTAATATCCATGAAAATTTTTAGGATGATTTTTTATGAGGGAATAATGTAATATCCTAATACTTTAAAAGAATACTATGTTTGCTAGCATATACAACACATAACAGTGAGATTGAGCGAACCATGGAAAATTATTATTTAAATATGAAAATTACAACCTAGCTATTGAATTGGAGGGTGTTAATAAGAATAACAATATTATGAAATATATATTTAGGTTATAATCAATATATACTTATTGATTAATTCTTATTAAATAAACACTAATTTTTTAGTAAAGTCATTTTATCCTTCAAAAAATATGTTTTCTTCAAAAATTATTTTAATTTATTTTTGTGAGAAAATAATATAATTAAATTTTTCCAATTTTAGAAAATTTATTTCATAAAATGAAATTATTTTTTGAAATAATCACATCAAAATTAGCTTAAGGTTAATTTTTTGGGATTTTTCTAAAATGATTGATTTTCTAGTTAATGATTTAAAAGTAACATTAGATCTATTATATTATAAATAAACCAATTAATTTCATTTGAATAAATTTTATTATTGAAATTGGAATTAAAACAATTTTATACTTAAAAAGGCATTTTTCCAAAAAACTTTTTTAGTGTGTTTTTGTGATTTTATCTTAAATTAATTTCTACCACTTATAGGAATTGAATCTTGAAAAATTCATATCATATTTGGAATCAGTAGTTCCAATTTTTTTAAATAGGCCCCTTTTATTATTAATAATTGTAAAAATAATTCACCACGGTAAGGATAATTTGTGTAATGTAGGTTAAAAATAATACGATGATGACCAAAAAATGACCCTAACACTTGTATTAATTTTTTTATGAGTATATATCATTAATAAAAATATTTTTTTTGAATATATTACCTTTTTTATTTGTAAATTATTTTTACCTTTATAATATTTTATGTAAAGAAAAGTAAAAATGCCATTCTCTTTGTTTTATTAACTTTAATTTTTTTACATATGGATAAAAAGAAGGTATGTTAAGTTATAAATATAAAATTTAAATATAAATGATATAATTTTATCATGGTAACTTATTTCTAGTTTTTAGTGATGAAATAATTATCTTAAATGTTTTTCCAAGACGGAACAACATTTATTTAATTAATAGAAAAATAAAATAAAATGATTTTAAAAACACTAAAAGTACTATAATTTGAATGAATTATTGTGATAAAAAAGTTATAGATAAATATAACATTTTATTTATTTATTAAAGGATTATATTCTAATTCCTTCTTTATATTGATGCGTTTGATATCAAATTAAATGAATATTTTTAAAAAGGCATTAATGATATTTTATAATAAATAATGTTTTATTAAATGATTAAAAATACATAAAAGTATTATATTTGTAAAAATTAATTTGATATTGTTTTAAACATTAAAAATGGTCCATTTATGGGTGTTTTGTATTTTAAAGTAACATTATTCACCCTTAAAGCATAGAAAACTTTAATATTAAAAGATAAGGGTGAAAACATACCCAAAACTTGTCAAATTTTTATTTTATGAGATTATTTACAGTTTTAATCATCTTATATTATAATTGTATTAATTTGGAACCATTTAATCATGAAAAATAATTTATATTAATTTTAAAATTTATGAAATTCTAAGAATTCTCCTCCCCTCAATTATAAAAGGACACATCTCCATTCTCTTCTATACACCACTTTAAGCAACATATATCAACAAAAACCTTACCATTACTCTTATAAATATCCTTATACAAGTTATAAAGGTTATTTACCTTCCAAAATACCAAACCTATGACCATTAATAATATATCTAAAGGAAGTATACTGAAGAAGTGGTAATCATCATTACCGAATCTTTCATGTTTATTTCTTATTCTAATTACTCTTAATGTATTGTACCCATAATAAAATAATAAATCCAGTGTAATAAATATAATTATTTGTCATTATGATTATTTTAAAACCATATTTAATATCCTTTACATCCTATGAAAATAGAAAACAATGTTTGTGTGTACATATAGCTTACCATCTTCACGTAGCGGTGTAATTTGTTTTTCATCACCACTTTACTTGAATGGTTATAAATATTATAATGACCCAAACTTTTATTAATGAAAATACCTCTTGATCGGATTAAATCTCTTATTATGTAAAATGGTTATATAAAACGTATTTAATTCCTTATTTTTATGTTTTTGGATTTTAATATACCGTTAAGAATTGTTATTATTGCTAATATAGTTGTTGAACAGTGATCACATGATTAGTATAAATATAGGACTTTAACAAATCCAATTTACTCAAACAAAGGAAGTGATG
Organism: Viscum album; assembly: GCA_963277665.1. Taxonomy (NCBI): domain Eukaryota; kingdom Viridiplantae; phylum Streptophyta; class Magnoliopsida; order Santalales; family Viscaceae; genus Viscum; species Viscum album. The sequence goes on from OY728142.1 coordinate 951,622,840, forward strand.
GCCTCATCCAGTAGAATTGATCCATATGAATCCCATTTATCGAAGCTCGAAAAGGAGGTAGCGTCACTAGGCTTCGCTCTGGACCAAGCCCAGGTCGAGCTTTAACATGTTAAGCTTGAACGGAACCGCCTACGAGAGAAGTGGAAGTTAATAGAGACTACCACCTGAGCAATGTTATTTGAGCCACCCCAAGATTCTATCACCATCGCACACCATACCCTTAGGTATTATGTGGTTGTTATAAGGGGTTATGTAACAAGACCCTAGCACTATGATTATGTGCATTATTTTTGTATATAATAAATAATATACATTCATTTTATTATTATTACTTTATAAATGGGTTTTAAAGCACAACTAGTATTTTTAGTTAATATTAAATTAAGAAATATATTTTGATGAATTAATGTATTTTTGAATTAAATAATAATTTAATAAATTATTATTACTAAATTAATTTTTATTAAATATAAATGATCGTATATTTTTTATAAATACAATTGTTATTTTTATTATGGTTTGAAAGCTGTTTTTTTCAAAACCCATGAATTTTTGATAAATGTCAATTTTTATTTTAAAAGTAAAAATTAAAATATTTATAAAATTATTTAGATAAAATGAATATTTTTTTTATTTAGGAAGTCTAAATTATCTAACGATGATTTTTTCATAATATTTTGAAACAGTCAAATTTTTGGGTAAAAAATAAATACCGTTTAAATATATAATGTGTTTTATGACATAATAATGACCCAATAGTGATGTAATAAAATAATATAAAAATTATTTTCGGCCAATATATGTTTTACCTTTAAAATAATGTGATTTTATATTTGTTTGATTAATTTTATGGTGCCTTAGTGGACCCTCTAAGATTTATAAAACATTTTAACTTTTTAAAATGATTTCCTTGAGAGTGTGACTCGCCTCCACATAAGAAAGATTAATATTTTAATAATTTCAGCCATTGGCCTTTTAAAATAATGTTTTATACTCCCCTTTTTCTAAAACCATGTGAAAAAACCATGGGTTGGGTTTTGGTTTTGATTAGTTTAATGTGTAGTGTCCAAAACCTAAATAATAAAGAATTCACTCTCTTTTCCTATATATACCCACCCAAGATCCCACTTCTCTTCACTCAAAACCCTTGTACCACATCCATACCCTAAATGTATCTCTTTAAAATCCTCCAAAGGAACCCTAATCTCCCAATAATCCTCTCTCAAGCCCCTCCCAAGCCTTTGGGATCACACTTCCAAGTAAGGGATTTCTTCCTTTCTCATTTTGTCCAAGTTTCTTTATATTGTTATAACCTTTTGTTTTCGATTAAAAATGTTGGGGGATGATTTCAAAACTCCCCCATACTTCCCTAATTGTGTTTTAATTATCGGAGACCTCTTTTTTCTCTCATTAATGCCTCCCATGTACACCCATTACCCTGCTGAAATTCCGTAAGGAATCACTCTCTTCTCATTTACATTCAAGAAATTATTTCATATTATGAATCTAAATTCCATTACATATGTTGGGATATAATTTTAAATGAACCCATTACTATCCATTTCATTTATAAATGATGATATACCCATTTATCTCTCATCAACCCATTTTATGATTTCTATTTGACATCGTCATGCTGCCAAAGTTACACAAAAAATTCCCATGCCAAAATCATCATATAAGTGAATACCATACTCATTTATATATCAAGGGTATTCACCTTTATGAACATGTAATTATTGATTGAGGAATTACATTTATGTATTCCACATATATTATTCGTAGAATAAATTATGATGTTTAATAAATCCATGTTGTTTGATCCATGTGGCACACATATGCATGAAATGAAATGTTTATAAAGGGTGTGTCCTGATAGCACTCCAATGCATTGAGTAAAGATTATTATCATGATACGTCAAGTGCAATGAGGGTTTAGTCATGCTAATTCAAGTTAAATGAGGGTTTAATCATTATAATTCAAGTGAAATGAGGGTTTACTCATTCTTCATGTGCAATGAACCTTGGCTCATGCTAATATCTTGTTAAATGTGGTTTTCACACTTCCATGTTGTGATAATCATGCTATGTCATGACTTTATGTTCATGTTTCTATTATGATCAATTGACATGTATATTTACTAATATGAATTTTATTCTTCATTTTATTCCTTTTTTTCTCCCTTACTAGGCTTTATAGATCACCCTTTTCTTATATATGTCTTCCGGTTATCCCATGCAATGCTAAGTATGAAGGAATGTTGTGGTCATGTAAAAGAATTTTTCAATAAAGATGTTGTATTTTATGTTCTAATTTGTTATTTAATGTTTCTAATTTCCCAAGACACTAGAAATAACGATCCTTAGAGTTATCTTAAGTGAAAGTTTAGGTAATGAATCATGATTAAGTGTGTAATAAAGAGAAAGGTTGTTATAAATATAGAAATAATGACTATAGGTGATATTTATGACATAAATATTATTATATAACTATAGTATCATATATTACTTCTTACCTTCCGATCCATTGGAAACCGATAACGTCTCTCATGCGTACGTGTGGACTACCACATCCACGAAGCAATGTGATCTGTTTTTCATTTATTATTTATGTGGATGGTAATAAGGTAGGATTTAATGAATATATATGAAATATATGATATAATAGTTATTATTTAAATATTAATTATTATTTTCCATTATTTTTTTTCTTCCGTTGAAAAGTGAAAACATCATTTATGTGTATGTATGGCCTACCACCTCCATGAACATTGTAATTCATTTTTTTAGATCTATTTTTATGAATTAATCGATAAATATATATGATATTAATATCATTAATAATTTTTTATATTATTTAACCAAAATAAAATTACAAGTAATGGAACTACTTAATCAAAACATACATGAAAAACTAAGCAGCTAACACCCAAAATAATGATAATAACAAAATATTGTTAATAAATGGGTGATAAAATGTTATAAATGGATCATATATGATATTATAGATATTTATATAGTTTTTTATGTAATTATAATAAATATAAATGTATTATACATGAGGTTAAAGCACATAAAACTAAAGGTAAACATGAGGTAAGTGATTTCATCTCAATTTCCACTCTATTCAGACATATTTGGTATTATGAACCTATTTACTTTTATTTGGTGTATATACTAAGACTTTTAGGAATTTAAAATGAATATATATATTTATTAATTATTATAAATAATTAAATTAAAGTTAATCTTTCTTGATGAATGTTCAAAAGAAAATATGATCTTATTTATCTTCTTGATCAGGTATATTTTCTTCCATTTCCATATTTTTCAAAATTATTTTAGAAAAGTCCTTTTTATTTACACAAATTAATTTTAAAGGATATTTTAATTAATCCTTTACTTTTTATATTTTATTACATGAATCATTATAATTTTTTCATTAAAGGGACCTTTTTCAACTTTCTTTACAAAAATTCAAAAGGAATGTGTTTTTAACTTATACAACGTCAATGGAATTTCCCTCCACCTTAACCGTTTTACGCCCTTTAGATTCTTCTAAAATTTTCCAATTATTTTTAAAAGTAAATGTTTTAAGAAAAATAATGCTAAATTTTTCTTTTCCATTTTCATATATTCTTTTATAGAATTGATTTTACTATAAAATATAGTTTTCTAATGGTTATCTCTCATCTCTTGATTAATTTTCTGACATTAATTTTCCCTTGAAAAATCCACTTTCTTATTATCAATGAACATTAAATTTATCATAAATATCCATATTTTTTTACCATGGATATAAATATATCTTAAACCAAATATCATTTCTATATATAGTGTTTCACTATGAATATTATTTGATTGACTGGGGGGAAACATTCATAAATCTATATTCTTTACTCAATAAGAGTATTTATTGATAAGTAATATTGTTCCTAAATTAAATTGATAATTAGATATATGATTAATTCATTGGAATTTAATTTTTGTGTGGGTCAAAGAATTATATAACCTCTCAATTCATCAATGAGTCTCATGAGACAAAACAATTAGCTACCATTAAATGGGTTTTTTGTGTATACTTACCCATAGTTTTAAACTGTCCTGGAATAAGGATTTGATGGTAGAGATATCATGATGTATGAGATCATGAAAAATAATATTAAACATTTAAATTATTTAGAATTTAGTTATTATTACCTATGATATTACTGCATTGATATTATCTATTGATGCATTTCATTGTCAATTATTGATTAAATGGCATGTGTTTTTAGATATTTACCTTTTCAGGTTGATTATGCCTTATTTTCTCATGATATATTCCATTTTATATAACCCTTACTGAGTATCTGATATCACCCTTTTCTCTTTTCCCCCAGATATTAAGAAGTATATTATGAATAATATCGAGGATGCAATAATACTTTTATGCTATTTTTTTATATTTTAAATGTAATATGTGAATCATGTATGTATCTAGTTATTCAATACAACTAAATTATTAAATAATTTGGGATGTTATTACCTGTATCTAGTGAAAATGTGATAATTTAACCACCAACAATGGGTTTCTAGATTTGGGGTTTTTACAAAAATCATTTTATTCTACAAAAATAGGTTTTATTTATTTTTTGTGAGAAAATTTTATAATTAATTTTTAAAACATTTTAAAATATTATAATATAATAAGGATATTATTTTTCAAATAATCATATCAAAATTAGCTTATGGTGAAATTTTGATATTTTTCTGAAAAAAGTTATTTTTCAATGAATAGTGAAAAATATTGATTTTTATTTAAAACTATATTTTATTTTAAAATTATTTACAATGTAAAAATATATTTTGGATTAGTTTTAAGAGTTTATCAGTTCTTTTTTATTAAAAATAATCCAATTATAGTCTTTTAGTGAATTTTATACATGATTTTGGTATAAAAACATTTTTATACTTAAAAAGTCATTTTTCTAAAAAACTGTCTTCTGTTGTGTTTTCCATTTTAATATTAAATTAATTTATTCCAATTTTAGAAATTGAATCTTGAAATTTTTATTACATATTTTTAATTATGAGGTAAAAATTTGGTAAATATGACTCTTATTTTTACTCATTATGAATAGTAACTATAATAAATAATTGTCAACACGGTAAGGGTAAATTGGGTAATTAAGGTTAAAAATAATACGATAAGGGCTAAAAAATGACCCCAACACTTGAATTTATCCTATTGGATGAGTTTATTTCATCCATGGGAATCTAAGTTTTGAAAAAATGGCAGCTTGGTTCCTTATTTCTTGGATTCTTACCTTTATATTATTTTCTGTAAAGAGAATTAAAAAATGTCACATTTTTGTTTTGTTACCTATAAATTTTTTACACAGAGATAAACATATGATATATTCAATTTTAAATTTTTATTTTAAATATAAATAATTCTTTTCATGTTAATTTATTTATAATTTTTAGTGATAAAATAATTACCTTAAATTCTTACATAATGCCGACACTATATTTATTCAATTAATATAAAAATAAAATAAATGATTTTAAAAATATTAAACGTAATATAATTTGAAGTAATTATTGTTTTATATGAAATTTTTGGATAAAAATAACATATTATGAAGGTTTTAATTTATTATATTATAATTAAATTGTTTTCATGTTGTTTTCAAAGTCAATTTAATTGACTAGTTCCAAAAATGACCTTAATGTTATTTTATAATAAAAAAATCATTAAATTATATAAAATTAATAAAAATAATATATTTTGAAAATTTATTGGTATATGTTTAAAAATATCAACTATGGTCCATTTATGGACTAATTTTCCTTTTATAGAAACTATATTCACCCCTAAAGAGTAAAAACTCTACTATCATGGTATTTGTCAAAAAGGGTTAACACATGTTAAAATAAGGAGATAAGTGTGAAATACAAAGATAATATTATAAAAATTTTATTGGATGATATTATTTTGACCCATACTAATACTATATTCTAATTATATTATTTTTCATCATTTTATCCATGAAAATTAATTTATATTAATTTAATATTTTAAGTAATTCTAAGAGTGCCCCACCCTCACTTATAAAAGAATACCTCTTATCCTCTTTTCCGTACACTCCAAAAGCCTTTTTTAACCAATAACTACCAAAATACCTTTATATAAATCATATATACTCTCTAGAGGTATTTTTTGAGAATAATACCAAACTTATAGGTTTTAATGTGTAATGTAGATGAAGTTTTCCGAAGAAGAGGTATAGTCTTTAATTGTGTGTTTTAGTTTTATTCTAATACCACATTAAAATATCCTTAAGAAATTATGAAAAAAATAAAACTAGTATATTTAATTGAATTATATTTTATTATGTTAATTTAATCACTTATATTCATATTCTCTTCCATAAAATGAGAAATAAAAGCGAAGTTCATATGTACGGAGGACTACCACCTCGCGAATCGATGTAATTTGTTTTTCATCACCACCTCTCACAGATGGTTATAATAATATATTTAGTACATATATATGTTATATATGATATTATTATTATTATTTAAAGGTGAAATTTTATTTACCTTTATTTTGTTCCATCCATCGAAAATAGAAACAACGTTCTTATGTACATTTAGGCTACCCTCTCTATTAACGGTGTAATACTTTTCCATCTCTAACTTTTATGGATGAATATATATATATATATAATTAATATATATGATATTAATATCATGGTTAAAATTATGGATATTATGGAACCATGATCTATGTATAATGATCGATACTTTCAAACCAAAACAAGCATGAAATTTGAAGCAGTTATCACCTAGAATAATTATTTCAATAAAGAATTCTTAATAAATGTTTGGTAAGATGTTATAAGAAAATAATATATGGTGTTATATATAATATTTATGTTATGGAATAAATTTATAATAATTATATGTTCGTTATACAGTATTTTATAACTCATATGAAGAAATATAATATTTAGGGTAAGGGATCTCTCTAAACCACCCTTTTTCATTGGGTTATGACCTTCATCTCTCTAGATTTATTTCATTCCATATTTAGTGTTTTGGAATGTTTATAAATTCTATATATATATGTATATCATGTATATACCTATCTTATTATACCTTACATTGATTGGGTAGTACATTCGTTATGTCCATTTCTCAAATGCCTTCATTATGAAATTTCATTTGGTTATAATATGAGGCAATATTATGAAGCCCATTTCTTTCCATGGGTATTTTTTTATGATTATTCCTTATGATTGATTTTATTTTATGGCACACATGATAATTAATATTTTATTATTGGTGTGACAATATATTTTTCTAATTCATTGGGTAATTTTTTTGCCTCATGATACATTATATATGGGATTAGGGAGTAAACATAATCCACTATGAGACTCTATCCACCATGTTATGCTGTATTGAAAGTTAGAATTAACTTAATCTTATGTCATGTTTTTTCTACCATATTTACTATTTTTCTATGGTCTTATTATACCACTTTATTTATGTTATGATCCCATGTGATTACTCATAAGTTAAAAGCCCATGTGGATGGTAAATGAGTATCGTTGTATTTGTTGTCAATCTATAAGAAGGAATAAAATGTAAATGTGTATTCAAGTTTTTAATGATTAGGAATTAATCATGGAATGATAAAGTTGAAAATAGTTTCAGATATATTCAAGAAGATAGGTGATGATTCCTAGAGAATTTTTATAGATTCATCTAATGGAATTTTATTTCACTCTTGTACAATTCCCCTTATTAACTCAGATAATTGTTGAACTAATATTATGTTCAAATACATGTTATTATTATACTTAGAGTTTAGATACCCAATCTTGACATACATGGACATTAAATTTCTTTTGCGGAAAACTTAATACATGACACAAATAGACGCCCAAAGACCGTATTAGTTTAGTGTCTTTGGAAACTTGAAACATAATCTTCTAATCATGGTGAAATATCTTCAAAATCTCCCATAAAGATATTCCCCATTTTGTTTTCATATATTCAAACTTTCTTTATATTCTTGGGAACAGAAAACATAGAAAGTGTTAGCTCAAATGCTCAGAAAGGGTAAAATTGGAGAACGTAAAACAAACCATAAACATTTGTATGTAAAAACATGAACATAAAGTTTAAACATCAAAATATTGAGCAGTGATATAAATCTTGAAAAAACGTAAGGCATGGATTATAAAAAAACATTAACCATGAAAGAATATCATTGGAATAAAACATGTAATTTTTAAAAACTAATAAGAACATATTATGATTTCCATAGTAGCCAATGAATTTCTACCAAGACCATCATAGTGGACAAATTCCATTACTGAACCGGTTTTAATTGTCGTTCCAACTCTGTATTACTGAACCACATTTACTTTTCATTCCATACATGTCTATCTCATGAGATATAAATATTTACCCAATTCATTTTAGGGAGATATATGTCCCACCCATCTCATAATGAAATCATTCTTACGTGTTCCATAAAATAAACATAAATCATTCATCATAACCCAATGAATAAAACGGTTTAATAAACATCATACCATCATAACATAATCCATTTAAAACAATGGACATAATCTCACCATAAACAAAATAAAACCATGTAAATAATAGAGACATTATACTTGAAACATAACCATATTAAAGAATGTCATCTTAGAAGGAAAATAGTTTTGATAAAACACTTGAAATGACTTCTTGAGGAAAATATCCTATCTTCTTCAAAATAATTTTATTTTCTCAAAATGACATGAAATTTTTTAAAAAAATAATTTTGTTGAAAATAATCATGAAATATTTTAGAGGAAGCTTCATGGAAATAAGGTGTTATAAAAATAAAAATCTGTTCATGCCGTATAAGTTAAAAAAACATTCTTCTCATATTTTTGTAGGAAAATTCAAAAATTATCTCGTACTGAAAACGATAAAAGATTCCTTTCATATCTTTCAATAAAAATTCAACAATGGGTAAAATTGTATTTAAACAATTTTATAAGGATATAAATAATATTAAATATTTAGGAAACATGGATGTGTATGATAAATATGCCCTATTAAATACTTAAGTATAAACAATCTCGGATAAAAATGAGATTGCAAAATTTTCCATTACCTTAGGTCCGATATGCTTTGTACATATCCAAACCTCATGTATAATAATTTAAATAATTTATTTGAATTATTAAATAAGAATAGTAATTTTTATGATATCATATATGGTCATATTCTTATCTATTTATTAGTAACATTTCATTATTACTCGTTATTCGGGTGTTAACTGCTTTATGTTCTTATGCATGTTTTGTCAAATAAATTCCTATTCCTCTTTTTAAGTAATAGTTATATCATTTAAATAATGGTATTAGTATAATATATATCATATTTATTCATTAAATTCGTTTTTATAATCATTTTTTAATGAATATCATGTAAAACGAATCGCATCACATCGTGGAGACGGTAGACCGTACGTACGCACGAGCAACGATATCATTCCCATGATTGTGGAATTGTATTGAAGTGTATGGTGTATAATATTCCAGAATAAATATAATTTTACAATAATAATTTATATTTATTATTTCCACCATTATACCCATCCAAGTATGGTGGTGGTGAAAAATATATTATACAACGGCATGGAGACGATAATCTGTACGTACGCACACACAGTGAATTAATTTTTAATAGGATGGATAGAAGGTGGAATAGGGTTGTTTCATATTTATAATAAAATATCAGTATATTAGTGATACTAGAGTTATTAATTAATAATTAAACAACTCATATAGTGGAAGTAGAGGAAAAAATAAGTTTGAGAAAATCAGTAAAGGATGTTACCTCTTCTTCGATGTGCCTCTTCTAAACCTCCTCTTAGGGTACTAATGTTGGTCATTGAAGAAGACCAGGAACTCTAGTATGTTTATAAGGAAATTTATAAGGTAAATTGTTAGGGTTTTTCTGAGTTTGAAGGCTCAAAAATGGTGTTAAGTGGATATGGAGGAGGTTCCCTTTTATAAGAGAGAAGAGGGTCACTTTTGGAAACCTCAAAAATATTAATTTATAATAAATTAAAACCCCACTTAAAAACCTCCAAAATAACTAAAATTAGAATATGAGATGAGATAGGGTTGTAATATCATAAAAAATTAAAATTTAGACATGTTTTGATTTTATATTAAACCCTATCATTTTGATATATCCTTATTTAATCTATTTAATTTTATTTGTGGTAATAATATTCTAGATTTTAAATAGATATAAATAATTACTTATGTGTTGTGAATTGTCTATAATTGGATACTTTATAAAATTTTAGACTATATAATTTTTAATTTTTAATTTTTAAATATTTTTGTGATTTTAAAACAATTTAATAATATTTTATTTTTATAAAATATCAATAGTGTCAATTTTGACACTATTCATTTATTTGAATTTAAATAAAATCCACACAGAAGAGAGATTCGAACCAAAATATTTAATAGATTTCTAACCTGTCATATGCATATATAAAATTCGTGGATAACATTTATTAGTTCATATAATATTTATTTTAATATTTATAAAACCATTTATTTGATATTTCTCTTAATAAAATAATTACTACAATTTTTTTTTATAATTATTTAATATACATATTTTTTGAATAAAAATTAAAAATAAAATACTACGATGAAGATAAATCTAACATAATTCATAATAATACTTTTAATCTAATTTATCTTCTAAAAAAACTAATATTTAAAATTTTATATTTATTAAATTATGATGGTGACAACTTTGACATCATTTAAAATAAAATAATATAAGTGTCATAATCTCTTTTATAAAGTTATAAATGGTCAAAAAGTAGACTCTTTGATACTTATGGTTTATATATACTCTACCAACAAGGTTTTTTTATGTTTTTGGGCCTTTTGATGGGTATTATTATTTTAATAGAAACTATATTATTGATTTTTTCACTAAATAAATAATTTCTGCATCATTAATGCATAAGCTATTAAGGTAACTATATATTTATTAAAAATTACAAATAAATAACGATGATGAAGAAAAAAATTTTATATTTTAAATTATTATTTATAATCGAATTTATATTCTGTATAACCTTATATTAAAAATAATTTAATTATTAAATTTTGAGTGAGACATATTTCACTTTTCTTTAAATAAATTAAATTAAATGTTTTAATCTATGCCAAGTGGGTTCCAATAGATTCCATTTCGACCCAAGTTTGTTTTAGGGAAAAATATAATCATAAAAGTATATTAAGATAAGTGTTAGGTTAATTTTATAATATTATTTTTACCCTTAATTACCTGATTTACCTTTAACTGTGGTAAGTAAAATTAACCGTAGCTACTATTCATAACGACCAAAGTAAAAGTAGCCTATTAACATAATTTGGATGTACTAATTCCAAATATGGAATCTATTTTTCTAAATTCAAGATACAGAATTTGCAGTTATTAATTTAAAATTATTCTCATTGTCAAAAAATGGGCTTTTGTTTAAAACATTGCAAAAGATTGAAATGTTTTTACTAATGAATTCAATGTAAAATTATTAGATAATTAAATACATTATATTAAATTGTAAAAACATATTCTATTTATACTTTAAAACTATTCACTATTATAATTTAACCATATAAATTATCTCGATGAAAAAAGTTGTTTTTAAGTAAAATTTAGCGTATTTTTACTATTCATCAAAAAATAAAAGTTATCAGAAAAATATGAAAAATTTATCCAAAGTAAATTTTTACATCATGATTCAAAATAATTAGTATATTTTTTAAAATTAAACTTATAAAATTTTCAAAAATTAGATTTAAAATTGGTGCGCCATCAAAAGGCGGAAAAACTACATTTTTTGAAAAATACTTCTTTTATCCGAAAATTGATTTTGTTCTCATACCATGTTCTAGAAAATGTGTAAGATGAATGATAATGTTAAAAAATTCAAAATGTGGTGAATACTATTCATAACAGCTAGTTCATAATAATATTATAATAATATATCGTTGTTTAGTGAAACTCGGTATTGCGTACCATGCAAGTTATTGAGGTAGGTCGTTCTTACGTGTAACATAAGCCATTTCAGTATTTCATGTAGTGAAAGCTTCTTTGGTGTTGTGTAAAACAGAATCCAAACACAGTTCTTTTATACATTGAAAAAAAATCTATCCTCAATGTTGCGTAAAATAAATTCTATAAAACGAACTTGAAATCGTGTGTAACACAAGCCAAGAATAGTGTTTCATATACTGTAATCTAATACGATGTTGCGTATAACACAAGTTAATATTGGTGTTTTATACAACACAAAACATTAAAGTAATTATATATAATCCATCTTATAAATTATCAGGGTGTTACATGGAGAGTCCAATTTTTCTTCAAAATCTGACAAGGTGAATACCATGAAAATTTTTATTTGTATGATGAACTTATCTATAAAATTAGATTTTAAGATTTTCCATGAAAATAATTTATATATTGCATGATTAAGGAATTAAATAAGTGCATGAAAAATATATATATTTTTGAATAATTTTGAAGTGTGACGCATGGAATTTGGTGATAATGTTAAGTTGGCTTAAGGTTGGATTTATGTTTACTAAGTATATTTATTTGGGTCTTTATTAAAAAATATAGGCCAACCCACTTAGCAAGACTAGGCCAAGTTCAACCTTGGCATATGTGGGACTTGATGATCAACCACGCCCTGGGAGAAGCCCAAGCTAGTCTATGGGTGACAAAGGAATATGGGGAAGTCATAGTTACCACCAAGTGCATGTTTGAAGTTATTCATGGTGTGGTATAGAAGCCCACAGGAAGACCCATGGACTGTATGTTATGCAGTCTGTGTGGACATGTTGTGTAGTGAATATGGGTGTCGACCCTAGTGCTAGCTATAAAAGTCCCTATTCATGCTTTAGATTATAAATTGGAGCAAGGAACAATGGAAAATTCTTCGTGTGACAACTAACACCTATTTATTGTTCCTTCATCACTTAAAATGAGGGATATATTGTGTGTTTCATGATCTGGTTAATAATCATCATCATATCACCCATGAATCTCACATTTAAAATATGTCATGCATATTCAAAATCACCTATCATCTTCTTCCTCTCAATGTCACAATGTTCCTCCGAGCTTGAGACAACCATCCACTACAATGACATTGAGACAAATCTTGATCAAACCAAAGAAAGACATGCAACTTTTTCTTGCATGTATTTGAAAAATAGAGGTCATCACAAGAACCATTTACAATAACTAGTTACATTTTATGTTATCATCACATAATGATTTACAGATCACATGATAATAAGGATGAAATTTAGTGAGCTGTCACAAGAAGATGTTGTGAGAAAAGAATATGGACACCATGAAATTTTGGGAACACATATTCTATCACATGAATATTTACAACTATAAGAAGAATTTGTCCTTTGTAGGTATTATTGGTTGAATAATTTATCATTTTTAATCAAAAAACAACAACCAATGCATCTCATGATCAAAGAATTGATCATGTGAAGATGAAGAAGAAGTCACACGAATCGTGTGATCAACTCTTCATTTCATGAGTCTTAAATAAGCCAAGAGTTTCAGCTTTAATGGGATCCTAATATACTTGGAAGGGTTTAAAGAAGTCCTTGGTATGGGATAAAATAAAAATAATAGGCAGTGTAAAATCACCTATATAAACCAAGCCTCATCCAAGAGTTTATTATACTAAAATATTGTTAGAACAAGTGAATGAGAGATTTTTCAAATATAGAGAAGCCCATGTGATCTAAATCACATAAAGGAAGATCTCGAAAAACACCATGGTTATACAAAGGTAAGTAGGAGAAACCCATGGAAAGATTTTTGTCTCAGGAATGTAATCCCATGAACATATCAACTATGTCATGAAAGTGATCCAGCATACACATCTTCTGTCTTGTAAAGGATCTTAGGGACACAGTTAGTGTCTCATAAAGAAGGAACCAGTAAGAAATTTGGGTCTCAAAAAGAAACAGAGAAGGATCCCACTGAAAAAATTTATTTGTATCTTGAAGGAACTTTCAGACACAACCAGTGTCATGAAATGTTAATCTTGTGAATCATGTTTTTCTTATATGGATTCTTTTGAAATAGAACCACAGGGGCCACTTGGGTCAAAAAAGGGTAGAAGGGTTTGTATGATATCTATGTTTAATTCCTTGCATAAAGGAGAGGAATACAAACTTGTGATCCTTACTTGGATTATGCATAGATATACATATATATCATGTGAACCATAGTTGGTCATGAAAAAGTGGTAGAAGAAAACATTTTCATACAATCCATGTATGCCATTCACCCCATGTATCATTATTTATAAATATCAAGTGACTTATAAGGAAAAACTAAGAACAAGATTCATGGGGTGTTTTAAGTATTTTATTTTAATGAATTTATTTTATTAAGAACATAATATGATGAGAATAATATTTACATGTGCCCATTCAATTCATACAAGAAATTTCATTGATAATTCAAGAATAAGTATACTAGATAGTGCAATTTTATTCTTTCATAAAATATTCTTGAAAACTATTTTTTAAACCTCTTGCACACATATATATAGGTCAGTAACTTCAACAAAGAAGGAGTATTTGTGCGATAATTTGATATAGTGAGGAATAAGTCTACTTAAAGTGTCTTAATAAATTCATCAGTTGTTCATTATGAAAGAAAGTGAGTTTTTGTAGAGGTTGTATCCTTCACTTATTAAAGAGAATAAGGTTGGCGTGCATAATATATTATTTATTTAGTGTTAGTATAAGTCCTTAATTTAAGGAATAATATTATCTAGGTTATGAAAATCCTTCCAGTGTAGTAGATAAATCCTGTTCAAGAAGATTATTGAACATATTTGAAGAGTTGGTGGTACTATTATAAACAACACCATTGAAGACTGGTGGTTCCAGTATAAATATTCCACATAATTTGGAATATTTTTTACTTCCTACCTAAACATTGTATGAAAATTATTAGAATTTGTAATCACTACAAATTATAGTGATAACATAATCTATGAATCAACCATCGGTTCATCATGGCAAGGAGTAGGTCTTTATACCAGAACTTATAAAAATATCTGTATTTAATTCCTTCCTTTATTATCTGCATTACATGTGTATGTGATTTTTACTAGAACACAATAGATTCATTCCTCTTGATTGTGGAAGATGTTCAAGAATAGATGGGTTGATTGAAATAAAGTAAAATTTAGTAAAAATTTGGGTACACTAATTCACCACCCTCAATGTCCCTACATGATCCATATAGGCTCTATAAATTGTATCTGAGCATAGTTATGCCTCTAATTAGATCATAGTTTTATCCCCAGATGTTTTTACAAGTATTATATTCTGTTTATATTTGAGGATAATTCTAAATAACATGAGGTGGATAATTTAATCCCCATTCCTATCAAAGAAAACATGAAGGTTTCCACCAATAATATTAAAAATAGGAAGAAGTGGTAAGAAAATAGATTGATAAAAATATCAAATAAATAAGATAATTATCAACTATATCTTTTCAAATCAATTGACAATGAATCTTATAAATAAACTAGTTCAATTTATGGATAGTATGAGTAAGTTCAATCTTTAATTTCATGAGAGATTTTCAAAATAGGACAAATTAAGTATCTCAAAAAATGTGTGTAAGGTTAAAGTTTTTTATACATAATGAAAATAATTTTAAAACGATTTCACCATCTCAAAGGTAGATATTGAAGGTATAAAAACAAGAACTAGGGGAAGGAACTTCACTACTGGAAGAAGTAAGGATAAACAATCCATACAAGATAAAGGTGAATGGATGTAAAGTGACCATGCTATAAATGAAAGATTAGAATGTCAAATGTAAAGGATACACAAGAATGAAGACTAACAAACACTTTATATCTATAAGGAAATAATTACTTTAGTTGAGAGGAAATTCTTAGCCTTGTTGCATCTATTAAGAAACTCACAAGTGTTCCACCTTACTCCCTTACTTCTTCTATTTTTTTCTTAAATTATAGGTAATTAGAGGTGAAGTTTATTCAAAGTATAATAAAAAAAGTTTTAATGATCATTAAATATTTGATATAAACTTGAATTATTCCACAATGGTGGATTATAAATATGAATATCTTGAAAATTATCTAATGAAATTTTCCACCAGGTTAAATAGAAGGGAGTGTTCCCCTTGAGGGGGATCAAACATAAATGAGATTATATCAAGGATTATTTCATGATTATTTGTAAATTCATTTCATCTCAAAATAATTTGAAAATAGAGGTAACCCAATTATAATTCTTTCCTTTGACTTGATTATATCAAATATATGCATTAAGGTGGAGTGTTTATTGATGATTTTACTCATTCAAAGGAGGGGGGGGGGTAAAATATTCTTTCACTTGAATTTTTTATGAGTTTGATTAAGTGTGTAGGATAATATATTACTCGATAAATCTATTTTATATAACCTCATCTTTTATAAATAAATATTTTATGGGAATTATATCACATTCATGGTTATTAATTGACATAATAGAAAACCCTGTATCTCTCTTTTTGTCTACACTGGGTTAGCCCATGAAGACATAGATTAGACCTATTGAAGGGTATTTTCTAAGTGAACCATGTGGAAACATCCTTCTTTCATAAAAATTATAATTCATTTCCCAATTCCTTGAAATGAATAATAAAACCCCTACATTAATCCTTTCCATTTAATATTAATAAGGGGTATAAGGGACACTAAATTTTAGGAAATTGTAATGACAATAAAGACAAAGGGGGAGATTGAAAATACCATGTGGATAGTTGATGAGTATTGTTGTATTTATTTCCAATCTATAAGATGGAATAAAAAATAAATGTATGATAAAGTCATCTATGATTAGTGATTAATCATGGAATGAGAAATTAAGATAGAGTTTCAAATATATTCAACAAGATTGGTGATGATTCTTGGATAATTATTATGTATTCATATAATGGAATTGGATGTAACACTTAGAAAATTATCTTTATAAACTTAGATGATTGTTGAACTAATCATAAGTTCAAATACATGATATTATTATAATAGTAGAATGAAAATTTTATTCAATATTTGATTAGGTGAATAACATGAAAATATTCATTTGTATGATGCATTTATCTGTGAAATAATATTTAAATATTTTCTATACAAGTAATTTATATATTTCATGATGAAGGAATTAAATAAGTGCATGCAATTTTTTTTCTTTTTTGAATCATTTTTAAGGAGGAGGTTTAGAATTTGGTGATGAGATTAAGTTGGATTAAGGTTAGATTTATGTTTTATCAGTATATTTATATGGTTCAATATTAAAAAAGATAGGCCAACCCACTTTGCAAGCCTAGGATAGGCTCAACCTTGGCATATGTGGGACTCAGTGGTCAACCATTTCCAGGGAGAAGATCAGGAAAGCCTGTGGGAGATAAAGAAATATTGGGCATATATAGCTCCCACTAAGTGAAAGTGGGACCATATATAAGGTTCATAGAGAACATGACTGAATCCATGAATAGTGTGGTCCAGAATCCCACAGGAAGGCTCATGGACCATGTGTGTCTAGGCCCATGTAGGAATATTGTGCAATAAACCTGGGTGCCAACCCTGGTGCCATCTTGAACTGTCATAAGTCATGATTTAACTTATAAATTGCAGCGAGGAAAGGTGGAATATTCTATGTGGGACAACCAGTACATGTATATTGTTCCTCTGTTACTTAAATTGATGGATATATCATGCACTAAAAAATCTATTTAATCACCATCGTTGGATATCTCATGCTTATCACATTTAAAAAATTCCATGAATATTCAAAGGTACCTATTTTCTTCTTCCTCCCAATAGCACACTATCTGTCTAAGCTCAGAGTAACCATCCACTACAATGACATTGAGGAAAATATTGATCGAACTAAAGCAAGACATGAAACTTCATCTTTAATTTCTTTAAAGAAAAAAGGCTGTTGAAAGTACCTATTACAAAAATTAGAAAAATTATATGTTATCATCTTGTGATGATCTATGGATCATGTGATAGTATGGATGAAATTTAGTGAGACACCGCAAGAAGATGTCATAAGAAAAGAACAGGGCCACCATAACATTTCATGAACTCTGATTTTGTCGCATGAAGATTCATAACCATGAGAAGCATCCATATTTTTCAGGTATTAGTAGCTAAATAAGCTATTACGTAGCATTGAAAAAAACCAAGTCATCACATGATAAAATAATAAATCATGAAAAGAAGAATAAGAATTCATGTGAATCACGTGATCAACTTTGTGTTGCATGAGGCTTGAATAAGATGATAGTTTTGAATTTAATGGGATCTTGAAATACTTGAAAGGGTTTGAATAAGTCCTCAGCATAGAATAAAATCTTAAGAATAGGATGTGTAAACTATCATATATAAAATTATTCTCGTCTAACTGTTTATGATGCTGATATATTATGAGAATGAGAGACAGAAAGCTCTCGCAAAAGTAGAGAAGTCCATGTGATCTAAATCATGCCAAGGAAGATCTTGAAAACCATTTTGGTTATGTGAAGGTAAGTAGGAGTAACCCATGGGAAAATTTATATCATGAGAAGGTAATATCATGAACATATCTACTATATCATGAAAGTAATCTCATAAATACATCTTCTATATTTTTAAGGATCTCAAAGACACAACCAGGGTCTCATAAAGAAGGAACCAACAAGCCATTCAAGTCTTGTGAAGCAATGAATAAGGATCCTATTGAAAAACATCCTTTTTTCTCACAAAGGAACTTGTAGACACAACCAATATCATGAAAAGGTAATCCTATAAATCATGTCATGCTTAAGTAGAGGCTTTTGAAATAGAACCCTAGGGGACACTTGTGTCATGCAAAGGGAAGAATGGTTCATGTGATCTATCTTGAAAATCCCCATTTCAAAGGTGAGGAATACACACTCATGATCCTTACTTGGATTACGTGTATATTGGCATGCATAACTCTTGAACCATAGTTAGTCACGTGAAAGTGGTAGAATAAAAGTGTTTCACTAAATGCATATATGTCATGCTCCCCATGTACGATTCTTGATAAATATCAAGTGACTTATAAGGAATAGTTAAGAACAAGATTCAAGGGGTGTTTTAAGTATTTGATCTTAATGAATTGATTTTATTAAGCATGTAATATAATGAGAATAATATTTACATATACCCATGAAATTCATACATGGAGTTTCATTGATAATTCAAGAAAGAAGTACACTGGATAGTGTAAGTTTATTCTTGAATAACATATCCTTGAATACTATTATGTTCGCCTCATGAAAACATATATAGAGGTCTATAACTTCAACTCAAAAAGAGTATTTGTGTGGACATTTGATATAGTGAGAAAGAATTCAACTTACATTATTTTTATAAATTCATCAGATTTACATTCTAAAAGTCATTGAGTTTGAGTAGAAGATTTATCTTCCACTTGTTGAAGAGATTAAGGTCAGTGTTAAAAATATATTTTTTATTTAGTGGCATTTGAATTCCCTCAGTTGAGGAACAAGATTATACTGGTGATGAAAATCATTCCAATGGAGTAGATAAATCTTGTTCATTAAGATTATTGAATATCTTTAAAGAAATGTTGGTGTCAGTATAAAAACATCATTGAAGACTGGTGTTACTAGTATAAATAATTCCATTAACTCAGGAATATTTTTTACTTCATGTCTAAAAATTATACGCCAATTATAAGTGTTTGTAATCACTACAAATTATACTCATAATAGAATTTATAAATCTACCACAGGTTTCTCATGACAAGGTGTATGTATTTGTACCAAACCTTATAAAAATATTTGTGTTATGTTGTTTCCATTATTATTTTCATTTAATGTTTATGTGATTTTTACTGTCACACAACAAATACATTCCTCTTAACCAGGGTAGAGGTCAAGAGTATAGGTTTTAATTGAATGAAAGTAAAATTCAGAAAAAATTTGGGTACACTAATTCACCCCCTCTCAGTATCCCTATATGACCTATATGGGATCTACAATAAGCCCTATATTTTATGATATCATGTTATATCGTAAACTCACATGTTATGCTTATTTATCATGTTTATTTCCTTACTGGGATTTTTAGATCACCCCTTTTTTCTATATATTCCCCGGGCTATCCCAAGAATTTTTAGGAGTTTAATTGGATTTAGGATCTCATTATAGAGATTAAAAAATGTTTTGTTTTATTTTCATGTTGTTACCTATTCTTCCAAATACACTTGAACTATCAATCCTTTGGTTGTATTTTATGGATATTTATGTTAAAATTCATGTAATAATATGTTTAAAAGTCTTGGTTTTCTATACCAAAAATAAATCATTAATTCTTCTTTTAAATTCTAGGAAACATTCATCGCATTCCTTTAACCAGAAAAAACTAACTCATATTCATGTTAAATTGGTTAATGGGATAGATAACAGTGAAAATTTTTCATCACAACGCTAGTAATAACTTGATAATATAAGAAAACTATGAATCTTAGTATCATTTTTAGTTATTGGACATTCATAAACCACTTTAGTTTTAGTAGGAAAAATAGTTATGATATCTTTATTTATGATATGTCGAAGGAATGAAATATGTTTTAAAAAAAATCACATTTTCTAAATTATCAATATAACTTATTTTATTTGAATTTTTTTCTAAATAATACTTATATGTTTTTCATGATCCTCATAAATCCTTGAATAAACCAAAATATCATCAATAAACATAATCATAATCATATCAAAATATTCTTGGAAATTATATTCATAAGATACATGAATATAGATAGATAATTCATTAACCCATATGGAATAACCACAAACTCATAATTATCATACCTATTATGAAATACTATCTTATGGATGTCATCCTACTTTACCTTCAACTGATGGTACCCAAACCTAAGATAAACCTTCAAAAAAATACTAAGATCCTTAGATCTGATCAAATAAGTTATTGATATGAGGTAATAGATACTTATTCTTAATAGTGATATTATTCAATTTTATATAATCAATGCAAAGACTCATGAAACCATATTTCTTTATAACAAATAAAATAAGATCACCACATGTTGAAGTTCTAGGATTAATGAAACCTTTATCAAGAAACTACTATAACTTCATTTTAAATTCTAGAATTTATACTTGATCCATTTGATAAGGGGTTTTTGAAATTGATTTAGCATTAGGCACTAATCCAGTAGTAAACTCAACTTCCATATTGGGTATAATACTAGGTAACTAATTCGGAAAACATATAA
Organism: Viscum album; assembly: GCA_963277665.1. Lineage (NCBI taxonomy): Eukaryota > Viridiplantae > Streptophyta > Magnoliopsida > Santalales > Viscaceae > Viscum > Viscum album. The sequence continues at coordinate 951,644,280 of OY728142.1, forward strand.
ATATTCTTTTACTACCATCACATCATTAATTTTAATAGTTCCCTTATTTTCAAAAATATGAGAAATATAAATTTAATTTCTAACTCTTAACAGTTTATCATCTTCTTGATATATTATCAGAGGTATGAATTCATTCATCTATAAAAATAGAAACTCATTTTGGAAAATAAATTATATGGCTCTTCAATCTATCTTAACATGATAAGTTAAAAGACAACACATCTCCAAAATAACATTAAATTATAAAAAAGGAAAGATAACAAGGTTCATAGGGAAAACACTTCCACATATGATAATTTGGATATCTTTGTAAATTTGTATTACCTTAACACTAACCCTATTAGTTTTCCCAAAAATCATGAATTCATTTATTGAGGTGAAATTATGATTTAGCTAAAAAAATCTCAGAACAAAAAGAATGTGTAGACCCCGAATCAAAAAAAGACATTAGCATAATATAAATAAACAAGTAATGTACATGTTACCACTTAATTTGATGGACCAACATTCAATGAAATGGTAACAAAGTACTTCACCACACCCTACTACTTATAGTCTTGATACTTCCCACCATTCATGATCTTGTTAAAACAAGAATTTATATAATTAATCATCTCATTACATTTAAAACACTTTACTACCTGTTTATCAAAATTTGTCTTACCACTACCCAAATATTTTTCTTTGAAATAATAATCTATATGACCAAACTTACCCCATCAGAAATACTTCCCAAATTTGATAATGAATTCCGAAATATGCTTTTTACCACACCTATCATAAACTAAAAACTTGATTTTTTTACATTAAAATTTCTCTGATGTATTCTTTCCATTTTACTAAAACATGGATCTCATTTTTCTTTATTTCTTAATGGAATATATGGTCATCAAAAAACTTCATTTCGACCTTCTCATCATACCAAACAAGATTATCATAACTTTTGAAGTTATGAGAGGATAGTTATATTCAAATTTTTGGCTTTAATTCTAAGTAAAACTAATTAATTTTAAAATCAAGATCCTAAATACAATTTGGTGAATACCTTTCTTATCAAGTGAAACATTATTAATACAGATCCACTGCATCTTTCTCCTTCGGCCTCAATTCCAAAAAAATGTCCTTATTAAGTAGAAAAGTCTTAGGAAAATATTTTCCAAGGAAAATATTATTAAATGTATCTCATTAAATGCCGTCAATATCTTCTTTTCTCTAGTATTCTTAACAATTGACCACCATTTATTAGATTAACCTTTAAAATGGTAAATAGAAAGAGTTTCCTTTTGATTCTCCAGACAACCCATGACTTAAAATATATTTTCTAGACCTTCAATATATCCCTCGGTTACCACTATAGTAGAAGATCTACTAAATTCTAGAGGTTATTTTCTCATAAAACGATTCACTATAAACATGTTCCTCTATAGTAAATATGTTTTCTCTCTAGAATGGATTCCATCACAATTTATATCCTATGTCAAATGATCCATAATAGCAAGAAACTATATAGATTTAATTCCAACCATTCTAAGTTGATAATTTGGAAGGGTATTGTCCTCTCAGTACCTTCATACTTTAGATTCTATGTTTCCTCTTTGGAAAAACACTTTGAATATACATATTTCAGATGAAGAAACATGGTAATATTAATATTATAAATCATTATAACCTTAAATTATAATATCTTAAGATTATTTAATTCCATTATCCTAACCTCTAAAATTATCAAAACATTTCCTAGGATATCAACTATAAGGACCTGTCCTTAAACAATTCATAAAATTTATTATTTAGAAAAACACTCATTTTTCTACATTCTCAAATATCTTTTAGGTTTATAGTTTTATATAATTAATTCATTGTCCTTAAATAAATAAAATATTACATAACAAAATGTAAACTTATGATCAATATCCATTTTTCCAAAATACAAAACTTTTATTATATAACAAGTTATTTTAATGACATATCTTCACAATTTTCATCCTAACCTCATCTTTTTTCCCTACTCATCCTTAAAAACCTATGAAAAAAACTAAAAACATGGGATGAGAAAAAAACTCAATAAGGGGCATTAAAAAATAAATAACTTATTGTTCCATGAATACTCATAAAAATTTTTCTTTTCAAAATAAACATCGAGCTCAAAATAAACATTTTCTTACCCAAGAAATCAACTTTACTACCTAAAAACATCATAAATCATTTTATAAGAAATATTAAAGGAAAAAATAAAACTCATAAAGTTTTATTTTCAACAAAGAAAACTCATGAAAAACATTTCACCATATTATACATTTCATACTTAAAAAGTAGCATAAACTTCCATTTAAACTTAACCTCATTAACTTACCTTGCAAAATCGTAAGATTTATATGAAAACTAATAGAAATAATAGATAAATCATGTAGGTAACTTGGGACATAATTTCCATATCACTTTTACAATCACTCTTACCAATATAATAAACTACCCAGTAAATTCCAATAATCACTTAAGAGAAGCCTAACTAGATAACTCCATCCCTTTACACAATGCATTAGAGAGCTATATCTGGCTCACCTATCTTCAGGGTCTATAATGGGCTCACTCGTCATCATGAGCTATATCAGGCTCACATTTCATAAAAAATAATTCCCAAAAACTATAAAATAATATTAACACATTAAATATTTAATGTTTATCATTATAATTATAAAAATATTCCTTTCACTCATAAGAAAAAAATTTCTAGATATTTAAATATCCATTCCATTTAAAATCCTTTTTGAAAATACCCAGAATAGAGGGAAGGATGATTTTTCTTAAAAGAAAACATAAAATATTGTAAAGGAATCCAAACAAAAAATAACAATTGTGGTGACGGTAAAAATAATTGACATCATATAAGTTAAAATTGAAAATTCTTTTTTTTTTTCAAAATGTTCCATATAAAATATATAAAAATATTCTTTTTGAAAACCTTTAAAAGTAATTTAAAAGAGACATAAAATTTCATTTAAAATTCATTTATGTTCATACAAAAAAATTTAATAATATGAAAATGGAAAAAATGATTTATAAAATAAAATTTTAAGACATTTAAAAAGGGGTTTTAAAAGTAAAGTGTCCCTTTCCTCGAGTCTAAATTCTCATGTACATTCTTTATCCTCCTCTTCCTTGGAAAACTTATTTAGCTTTATACCTAAATCCCTACTATGTTGGATTTAGGATCCAAAAAGGTCCTCTAAGATGTGAGAAGACATCTAAGGAAGGGATTTGAGTATGTATTTGCAAAACCAAAGGGTTTTTTGAGTGTAAAGAAAAGAGGAGAGGAGTGTATTTTTATAAGTGGGGGAGAGGACACAAATGGAATTTCCAAAAAGATTAAAATATATTAATGTATTACTCATGAAAAATGGATCCAAAATGGACTATTTATAAATATAATATGAGATAGGGTTTAAATATGGTAATCTAATAGAATTTATAAAAGTTTCTAGTTCATTCAAACCCTTATCACTTAAGTTTAACCCTAGGTAAACCTGTTTTAACCTTAACCATAGTAACATGTTTTTACAATTTTCATTATTAAGTATGACCAAAAATTAAGTTAAACTTATTGTATTATGTTAATTAATATGATTCCAAATATTTAATTAATTTTACTAAATTCAGTTTATAGAAGTGGTGGAGTTTAATTTAAAATTAAACTATTAAAAAAGTATGAAAATGGTTTTTCATAAAATTCCTTTTTAAGTATAAAAATTTTTTATATGAAATTCAAGAATAAAACTCATTACAAAGAACATAATTGGATTATTAATAATATAATTAAACTAATTTTACTTTGAAACCATTTTAAAATAAAATTTATCTTTGTAAACTCTAGAAACAAAAAGACAAATTTCAATAAAAATTAGTATTTTTTATTATTCATTGAAAATCAAACATTTTAAAAATTATCAAAAATTTATCCTAAGATAATATTGACATGATGAATTTAAAAATGGAGTTAATTTTTTAAAATTAAAACTATATAATTGTAAAATAAATATTTTAAATAAAACCATATAATGTAAGAAAACCTAATTTTGTTAGAAATAAATATTTTCCATTTTGATTGAAAAAATTACTTAATAATATTATAATGAATATAACAATATGGAATATAATTAATGAATCTTAATAATATATAAAAATTATTTATATTAGAATTACCTGGGTTGTTACAATAAAATTTATAATATTCTATAAAAATTCATTATAAATCAGATGAAATATTTTTATAAGATTAAAAAAATAAAAATGAAACTCTGATTAAATAAAAATAAAAAATCAATAAAATAAAAAATGAAAAACTGATGAAATAAAGATGAAAACTAAGTAAAATAAATATTTCCTCTTAATTTATATAGGATTTTATTAATTTTATGAGGTAATATAAATTATAAGTTCATGTAAAATCACTTAAGGTTTATCATTCACAAATTATATTTAATATATTCGAATTTATTAGAATTTAAAGGTTTTTAAAAAAATCATCAAGATACTTTTCGATTATGATAAATTCAAGAATAATATCTATTTTTATGTGTAATCTGTAATGAAATGGTGTCTCGCATCTATGTGCTTGTTTTATGAGGGATGTGTTGGTTTTATAGAAAAATAAATAGAAATAATATTATCATAAAGGATTATAGTTCAAGTAAAACTCAATACAAAATCAGTGAGTTCAACATAAAACTTCCAGTTTCCACATATCCAGATTTAGTAGTGTATAGTGCTATAAAATATTTCTTCTTTCTAGATAATGAAACTAAATCTTATATTAATAAATCACATGTTTTGGAGGTAATTTTTATATCTAATCCACAGCCTCCAAATTCAGTATTTGATTAGATTTTTAGAAAAAAAATATTTATTCGACGAATAAAATAAACAAAATTTAAAAGTTCCTTTAAAGTATTGAAAAATTAATTTTACCACTTTTAATTGATATTACTTTTTATTTTATTGAAATATTTCACATAAATACACAAAAAACATAATTTTATGTTAAATTTCTATAAATTATATTAAACTTTTGAACATGCCACTATGAAATTTTTGATATACTAATTTACTGGATTAATCAAGATAGAGTTTGATAGAATTTGTTATTAGATTACTTTTACTTTATTCATTTTAGAAAACAATTTTTTTTAAAAATCTATAATATATTTATTTTGATTTAAAATATTTATTTCTTGTTTTTGATAAATTTGAAAACCAATAAAAAAATTGAGTTCGCCAATCACACTCATTTTGAATTCATTTTTAATTAGTTCAGAAAAACTATCTGCTGGAAATTTTTTTGTTGAAACAAAAATAATTTCATCAACATAAATTTGAAAAATGATGGTATATTTAAAATCTTTATAAAATGAGTTGGATAAACACTTTCTTTAGCAAAATTTTTTTGAAGTAAATATTTTGTGATTCTATCATACCAAACTTTGGGAGCTTGTTTAAGCCCATAGAGTTCTTTAGTTTGTTCAAGTACATTTTTCAGAGATTTTGTGTCTTCAAAACCAGGTGTTTGTTTAAAAAAAGCTTCTTATTAAATATATTCATTAAGAAAATAAATTTTAATTGCTATTCTTAAATATCTATTATCTAACTTTCATCACCAAAGGAACGATCTATCATTTTAGACTTAAATTGTGATAATAATTAATGATGTTCACATTAATTTATTAATCAACCTCTAGTTTTAATGATTTATATTAAATAAACAATAATATTATTAATGGGATGACTCGTTAAGATCATCTAGTTTTTAGGTAAATTGGTAATTTGAACATAAATTTATGAATTTAAATCTTCTATTGAATTAATTTCAAGAGATTGAAAATATGATGGTCTAACTTTTAGAGGATTTACTACCAGTAGTTTCAAATTAACTTATAGTAAACAAATAAAATCATTTTTTAAAATATCATATGGAGGCTGAAATTATGGATGGTTTACCAAAAAAGATGGATTAGTTTCATCAAACATTAAATGTATTATTTCTTTAAAATCATTTTATAGTCTATTAAAAACTATATAAACCTTAATAGTTTTAAAATAACTAATAAAAAATCCTTCATCATCATTTGGATCAATTTCTTCTGACGATCTTTACTATTCATAAGGAATAATTTATACCCAAGGACTTTGGAGTAATTTTTTTTGGATTTCTTCCAATCCATAACTCAAAAGGATTTTTATTAAGAAAATGTTGAAGTAAAACTAGATTTATAGTATAATGGGAAACACTCACAAAATTCACCCAAAAGTGTCTAGAAACAAAATACTAACTTAGGAAGGTTTAGGTAATTTATTAAAGATATTTATTTATTTATTCAACTACGCTATTTTTTGTGGTGTTATAGGTGGTAATAAATTGTGAGTAAAATATTCTTTATTATGAATAATTTCAAAATTTAAGTTCAAAAACTCCCTTCAATGATCAATTAAGACAGTAATAAAAGTTGAGTTTCTCACATTTTTAACAAAAGAAAAAAACCCCAAGATTATTAACATCTTTGAATTTGTGTGTGAGAAAATAAACCAAAATAAATCTAGTGTAATAATTAACTGATACATACACATAGTGTAATCACTAATACTCCTAGTTTTTTTAGGACAAAACAATTTCATGTAAACTAATTTTAAAGCCCCATAAGTTGAGACTTTGATTTTATATTTCAATATAGACATATGTTTCTTACTAAATTGAGAAGGATCATAAACTATGGTTGAGTAAAACTTTTTTCATGATAATTCTATAACATTTTCTTTCCCAGAAAGTTTAGTTAAATTTATAAAGTTATAGTGCCCTAATATTCTATTACACAATCAAGTTAAATATTAAGTTTTACTTATAAAAGATAAATTCTTATTTATTATGTTTTTTAAGTCAAGAGTGTATGAATTTTTGTGCCTATCAGTAGATATAATGAAAAAACATTCTAGACTTCGAATAATACATTAATTATTCCTAAATCCCACAACACAACTCTCATCGTGTGATTGGATAATGCAAATAAAGATGTTCTTATAACTTAAACATATAAAACATTTGAAATTATAGTTATTATAAAAAAATAAACATCATTGATTCTAATGATTTAACCATGTGTGTTTTCTCCAAAAGTGACTCATCCTATATTTAACATTTTCAAATTCTGGAAGTTTGACTTATCTCTAGTAATATTTTGAGAATAACCATTTTTCATGTACCATTTATTTATCTTTTTGTTATAAAACCTATTTTATTTATACATGAGTCATTTTTCATCTTTTGAAATATCTGTATAAAATAAAATGATTTTATGACTTACATTTCCACTATCTTTTGTTGAACTATTATAAGATGTATCACCCTCACTTATGCTCTAAGTGTCTAAATATTTCAATATATTCTTTTGTTTTTAGAATATCTCTTTGAATTTATATCCATTTTATTAATTTTAGGACAATGCAGTATAATATGATTTGTCTTCTTACATTCATAGCATATAACATCTACTAAATCCTTCTTATAATTTATATATTTTCTATCTTTTTTATGATTATATCATAATTTCTTATTACGGAAAAGATTATTTGTTATTATAGATAGTTGATCAAGCTCATTCTCACTATCATCTAAATTTATTTAATCATAATATTTATATTTATTCCTTGAAACCTGAAAATTAAAAACATTAATATAGGGATTAACAGTATTGGAAGTGGGATTACAAGAATTAGATGAAAAATTCACTTCATTATTCCTCTTCTCTTTCTCAAAATCTCTCTTCACTTTACTTTAATATTTTATTAGAGTACTAATTAAGTAATCCAGACATATATTAGTCCAATGTTTAGTATCATCAATATTTTTCCTCTTTCATTCTCATTATTTCATCATAATATCATTCAATTTTCAACAATACAATCTTTTTATAATTATTTCCCGCCCAAATATTGTAAAATATTCAATATATTCACAAAACATTAATGAATTTGTGATTTCATTTCACTAGGAATAAAATCAAAAGATTAATAGTCCTCTATTAACATAGCTTTGTGAGTTTCCAAAAACTTACAAATTTTAAAATGAGTAATTTCTAAATTATTAAAAATATTATTCACCACTTTACATTATGAAAATTGACTATAAATGTTCCTAGTCATAGAACATAATAAATTATTATGAACTTAAAAATTTACCTAGTATTCATGTTTTTCTTCAAGAGAAAAATGAACAACTTCTTGCTTTGGAACTTTGTAATTTCCAATCAACCTAATAAAGTTTTCAACTATAGTGTTAATAATAAAAGTATTCATATGATCTCACCAATATCCATAATAAACTCCATCAAATATTTGTGGTATTTTCATATTTAAATTTTCAATAGTTCATACCAGAAAACGTACCATTAGAAAAAAATGTTTCCTTTACTAACATAGTTAGTGTAAGGAAATTGAGATTAAATTCTAATGAACCAAAAAAAATTAAATTAAATTAGAATCAAGTAGAGAATGATTTTTTAAAAAATTAAATCCCAACAATTAATAATAGTAATACTACAAGTGGGGTTGAATTTTAGTCAACATATAACTTATAATTTTCATTACACACTCTAGTTTTAGGTTGACTAGATTTATGAAATATCAATAAAATCAATGATAGGAATAAAAGAAGTGCTTACAGTGGAATTATAAACTATATAAAATATATTAAACATAATGTAAATAATTTAATGGAATCTTATGAAAATTTGATATTAATAATATAGACAATAGAAATTAAAAATTAAAACAAGAAGAAATTATAAATGAATACAACATGAGTTTAAAACAAAATTAATTGTAACATGAAGTATTAGTTAACAAATAAAATACTCCAATAAAATGATATTATAATAAAACACACTTAAAAGTTAGATTTAAGGAATTATATTGACCTGAATTTAGGTATACTTTATTTTAAACTTATCATAAGGAGCTCTATTTTACTATCCTTAGAGTCCCTTAACTGAACCTTCCAGTTGGTATGGATTTTTATCATTGAACACACTTTCATCCTTACCATTGAATCCCTCAATCATGTAATGTTATTAAATCCAATACCTTATTATCCTAAAATCCATTGATCATGTAGGATCAGTAAAATAATAAATACATAGGAAATTTCTAATTGCATTAAAAATAAAACCTTTCAATAGTATCTCTTAAAAACACTTAGTAAGAAAAAGTTACATTAATAGAAAGTTCACTACAAAACAAGCAGTTTCACAACTTTAAGATGGAGATAATATTTTAGAGTAATGCAAATTCATTGAACAAAGTCTTCTTCTTCATGAATATTTGATTTAATTTATAGGTGATGTCATAACAAACTCCAAAAATTATATTTTCTCATTATTTGTGATTAGTTTTAAAAACCTTGGAAACAACTTCATCATTTATTGATAAATGTAGATTCTTCTGGTGAATGTAATCTATTGGTAAAGTTCAAAATTCCAAATTTTTCATTTCTTATTAAATTATATTGTATTTTTTGTAACAAATATTTTTTTAACCATTGAATGTAATCTTATAGAAATATTAAGTTCTCAAAAAGTTATGTTTCTAAAAATTTATTTATCAAAATCATAACTAAAAAATCTCAATTTTAATAAAATTAATATAAATGTTATTTTTATTTCTATAACAAATAGATTAAGTGAGTCATTGAATCAAGAAAACCATCATCTTATCAATAATTAACAACTAGAATTGGATGCACTAAATCAACCTCCACAGATATAGCTTATTGGTGTCACCTAGTCTGTATCGAATTGACCTACTATGATACGTATCACATATGTCATGATGATATATCTTATTTGTAATTGGATATTTTTTATCAATACATTTATTAAGGATATGAATACATAAAACAATTTACAATCAGTTCTACCTATATGAACCATCACCCTAGAATCAACACACAAAAATAATTTTAACCTTTTTATAACTACATGATGCATAATATCACACCTGAAAGTATTATATAAATAGTAAACTAATTTCTATACATTTAAAATGGGTAATCACGGTCCTTGTGACTTGTATCAAAGACCCCCTACATTCATACACAATTTCTTTTACCTACTAAATATACTATGTTTAAAGGAATATTAATACCCTGTCTTCCGATGTAGATCCCCACAGTTCATCTAATCAAATAAAATAGACATAAAATTTTCTATGATACCACATTAACATAGTATGTACCCATTAAGGATATTATTGGGTGATTTATGACACTAATATTGTCTCTCCAATCCTGCCTCTAATAGATCAATGGTATAAAAATAACATTGAGGGTATAAGTTAACCAAATATGAAACACTGACCTCTCAAATCTTAATTCCACCTATAAAAACTAATTAAATATCACAAAGTATGATACATAATAAAATAAATAATCCTAAACTAATAGTGATCTTAATAATTATGCATGAATGTTATAAATGTAAAAAATAATATAAAATATACCAATTCAAATAAGAATGGTAATAAAAAGGTATGTGAATACAAATCCCGTGAAACTATTGGTAACCTTCATGTTAAGAAATGAGCTTACCAATAATTTTTATGAGAATCATAAAAAAATCCACGGATAACTCCTATAACTAAATGGTTATAGAGGTCGACATGACACAATACATTTGTACATGTGTGCTCATATATTGATGGGTATTTTTATCTAATACGTTTACCTTAAACAGTAATCCCATCCCGTATAACAATAATAATATAATATATAGTGATGAAAAAGACATGTAAAAATTTAGATCATAAGTATAAACAATATTATAGTAACTCATAACTCCCCATAAATAATATCTCACCCAATAATGATAATATTTCATACATAGTATAAATAAAACCTATATAGAAAAAAAATGTTTCTCATAAAAAATTTATTACCCATGTTAGTTCCCTAGAAAAAAATCATAACTTTACTAACCACCCAAACTCAATGAAATGATGTTAGGTAGTGTTCAATAGGAATATTGTTACTTTATAACTAGGATCTATCAATGACCACTTTTCTTCTATAGAGATATCAACACTCAATCGAACTAGAATTGTAGGTGAGGGTTTTATATTGTTACATGACCATAGAGATATCTTCCAACCAGACATAATAGAAATTTCAATTACTAACCATCACCAATTAAAAAATATATAATAATTCACCATTATATTAATTCTATTATTAATTTTTTTACCATCAATAAAATAAGGATCAACAATTAAACCTCCATCATCAGTCAAACCATATCACTAACCAATCAAAAAAATCATTAAGTTATCAATATCAAGTAAAAACACCATTTTCATCTATGTACAAGGTAAATCTTAGGTTGTATTGATAAGTATCAACAATAGACTACCCTCTACCCAAGCATAACTACTATCTTAAGAAAACTCAAGAATAACCACAACACATTACAACAACCACATCTAATTTTGAGTAATTTTTATAAATAATAATGCTTATTCTATATATACAAATCAAGTGTACCATTTATCTAAAATATATATAGTATATAAAAGTGTAACAAAAATACCTAGGTTATCTAAGCTTGTCATTTGAGACAGCCTATAGAAATGTTAGAAGGTAATTTCTAATTCCCACAGGCTAGAAACTAGTATCTAGACATCAGGAAAACACTATTGCGAATAGTTTCTCCTAATAAATAATAAATAAAACATATTAAAATTCATACTATAAATCCTACATGGTTCATCCATAAATTGTACTTCCATGGAAATAAAATAAATAGTTTTATAATATATAGTAAACTAAACCTTACTAATTAAAAATAAATATACATATCATATTCTAATGTAATGTAAATATTTAAATGTACAGAAAAATAAACCGAGATCTCAAAGTACATGAAATTTTGAATTGACTGATACATATATGATACAAATAAATAATAAATTACTAAAAATACCAACCTAATGATCTACTCATGACCTAAGGTCACCATCCAAAACATCACTAAAAACCTACTTCATGGTAGACCCAAGAAAAGAAGTCCATAAAGTGGAACCTATCAATAACATAAAACTGAATCTAAACCTTAAAAAGCTAGTTTATCTAAAGATAATGAATTGTATAATTCATTTTGGATTTAAACAACTTAGTAGGATTTCACCAAAGATTCCATGAATTTAATTTTTCAAAAAATTCCATAAATTCTAGTTTTAAATAAAATAATTTAAAGTATAGTTTGAACACTTTCAGTAAAACAAAATCATGAGCATGATTTGAACCATTTTTTATAAACTTAGATAATACTTTAAAAAATAAATTAAACTTTTCATTAGAAACCCCATTTAAAAATTATTTTCAAAAAATCAATTTCATAAAAATTTTATAACTACTATATGAAATAACAAATAAATTAAACAAATTGGGAATCAAATGAACAAATAGATATAAATGGAAAGGTACAGAAGTAAGCAGCTAAAAATGACAAGTATAAAATAAAATTATAATGAATAGTGGAAGATCAAGGTTCCATGCTAGAATAAATAATATATTTAAAACATTCTAGTAAATTAAATCAAGTCAAGTATATCATATAATGATAACTAAATTAAAAGAAATATAATGGTATCATAATAAAAAGTAACAATAATAAGGACAAGGTAAAGTATTTTATAATCATGTTAAACTTCTAAGGTCCTAGTGAGATGATCGTAGATGTACTTGGGAATAACCATCTATTATCCTATCGATGAATCTCCTAGACAATAATATTTCTGATTACTCTAATCCAGCCTCACTGGTGACACTCCCTATAGTAAGAATATATCATATACTAGAGTATACTGGTCAATTCATGAACATAAATAGTATTGAAACCATCTCATAATCCCCCACATAGATACATATTGTTACCATAATGTTAGCTATTGGAGGTAAGGAAACATTTATCACTTATTAATTGCATATCAATAATGGAACACAAGGAAATGGATCACAATATTATACCTCATACCACCTCTATACACCCGTCTTGTAAATACCCCTTTTTAGTTTATATAAATATTAAAAAATAATCAAATTTAATCATAAGGTCCATGAGCTCATATATTTTTTTTTTCATGGGGATTAAACTAAGGGTGTAGCTTATTGTATGAATTTTTATTTATTTAAGTCACCAAATAGGACTTGGGTCTTAAGATATTAATAATGTACAGAAACCTTATTTTGAAATCCATTTAAGAAATTAAGTTTCATTTTGAAACTTTTTTTTTGAATCAAATTAAAACATCAACCTTAATCTAATATATCCAATATATCATATATTCATGAACTAAACATATTTATGAAACATGGAAACATCGTAATCACTTTTCACCCATAATAAATGTAAATTAATATCAAATAAACTCATTAAGATCCAACAAAAAAATTCAAATCAAAATAATCACCATCTCATTAAATATTCCATGTAAAACCATTGAAAACTCATTTTGAAGTTTTAAAAAATAATTTAATTCTCAAAACCCTTAGAAAAATCGTATGAATTTTAGTAAACACCAAATAGACATAATTTTTTGTTACATAATATAAAATATAGAATAATATTTTTAATAAACCAATTTAATTGTTAAGTAATATTTTATTTGTCATCAACTATTCATGAATATAAAAAGAAGTTGTTGAGGATTTTTTTTCTAAGGTGTTTGAATGTTTTTTAGATCAATTGAGGTTATTGGAATATTACTTTTTTATGATTTAAGGGAATTTTTTATTTATTATAAAATGAAAAAATTATAGTGAATACTTTCTATGTACTACTTTGTAAGATTCATTCTAGGAATCAGAGTGAAAATATGAAAAAGGTAAATGACTCAATAAACTTTAGAAGAGTAACGGTAAACTTTAGAAGAATATTTAAAAACATATAAAGGGTGATTATGAACTTAGGAAATGTAATAGAGAACTTTTAAAGAGTATTTAGTGACTTTAGAAGGGTAACTTGAAACTTTAGGAGAGTATTTTACAACTTAAAAAGTGTATTTTACAACTTTGGAAGAGTATTTAAGAACTTCTAAAAGGTAAGTGGGATATTCGAAAGGGTCAGTCCATACTTTGTAAGAGTAATTGGATGAATTCTAAAGAGTGAGTGTCAAGTTCATAATAATATTTTCAAATATTTAATGGAAAATTTGAAAAGGATTGAAAATTTCATAGGAGTCATGAATGACTTCTTAAGGTTCAAACACTTCATGAAATATCTAAGAATTTTGGGTTAGACAATAAATCTAATGTTTCTTAGTTTGACTTCATATCTTTAAAATTAGAGTCTGCAATTCAAATCCATAAACTATGTTGATATTAATGAGAGTTTTAAAAAATATAAAATTATAATATAAAGTAGTGATATTAATGGTAATTTAAAATACAAATATTTGAAATTTTTATTCATGGTCAAAGATTCTATTTTTAAGAAAGCTATTAACCAAAAAAAATAATGTCATTGAGGATCAAGGGGAGTTTCCATATTTTATTATGGAAACATTATTCATGTATTTATATGACTATAAAATCATAAAATCAGGTATTTTGAAAGCTTGAGAAGGAAGGTTAACCCACATGTTTCTCTATTAATATTCATCTTGAAGTAGAACACTGAGCCTGAGGAATAAGGTATCATTCTCAAATATAGAGACATCTTAAAATATATTAAATACATTATTCACATTTGGAGTGAAATAAATTTTTTGAATAATGGTGGTACCAGTATAATGAACATCCTTTATATTTGGGAAGTGGTCGGTACTATCCATGGGAGGTTGATGATACATGCCCAACCATTATGAGTGATTTTTATGAACTTGTAGTAACTAAAAATTAGAAATAGTGATATAATCTATATTTTTTAAGAAACTAAATAGATAAAGGATTATATTTAATCATTGTAGTCAAACCTAGTAAAATTACTTTGAGTATTTAACTATTTTAATTTTAGTTACATATGGGTGAGGAAGAGATATAAGAGGAGTGGATCATGACCTTAAAAAGTAATAGGGGTTTATTTCTAAAATAAATTGAAAAAATATTACACCACTGATTCACCCCCCAAGTGGTGAATCTATAGAAATTAGTCCCTTTAAATGGTATCAGAGAAAATAAGGTTCCCTCTGAAATCCTATTATAATCAATAGAGAATATGAATTTAATTAATAGAAAAGGAGTTCCAATATTTTCTGGTAATAATTTTTATGTATGGGTGAACAAAATGTTTCCATATATTTTATCCCAAGTTCTTAAAGTCAATGATGATATGAAAGTGATATTTACACCACTTACAAGAGTCTCTCCCATAATATTTATAGACAAGATAAATATTGAGGAATATGGAAATTCAGAAATTAAATTTTGTCATCTTTTTTTGAAAACGTTTACACCAAATTAATGGGACTCTAAAAATATAAGGAAATATGGGACAAGATAGAAAATATATACAAAGGTAATGTAAAAATCAGTGAGTCTAAATTGAATATTTGGAGAGATAAATTTAAAGTAATCATATTAGATAAATATGAGATAGTGGATGATTACTTTACCAAGGTTAATGATATTTTTAGTCACATTAGGGGATTTAAAAATAATATGTAAGATTCTATTATTGTTAATAAATTAATGAGAATCTTTCCAGGAATATTTCATCCAAAAATTTATTCCCTAGAAGAAAATGTGGACCTATCTTATGGTGTGTTTCACAATACTCTTCTCATATATGAGATGAGAAAGGCTCATGTTTTCGATAAAAAAATATAAATAGAAAATTTATTTCAATATCATGAAAAATTTCAAGATAAATGAGGAGAAATTTGAATTCTCTAGTGATTCGAAAGATGATGATGAAAGAGATAATGATTACCAGATATTTATGGCTCTCATATTTAAAAATATAAAATGGGAAAAGGAAAGTATAAGGGTATAATCCCAATCAAGTTCTTTAGGTGTAGAGGAATTAGAAACTTTACAGTAGATTTTATAATAAATAATAGCGTTGAGTATTAAAATGAATAAGATGAATAGATTTCTCAAATAATGGTGAGAGGAATTTTTTTTTAAATAATATAAGATGTCGGGTGAGGAAAAATGGAAGATTTAAAAAAATGGGAGAAATATATTGAGTAATGTAGAGGATTAATACTTTTATATAGTAACACTATACTATAAACGTTAGAAACTTCATGTAACATGTTGAAATAAAAGGATAAATATCATGTAGTGAATAAGGAGAAGAAACCTACATTGAGCTTATATTAAAATTTGTGCATGAACAGTTCCCTAAAATAAACAATCAACATAAGAAAGAAATAAAATATATTAAGAAGAAAGATAAAAATTAAAATAAATATAAATATAGTTTTTATAATAGATAAAATTATAACATTTAGGAGATAAATTTTCTTAAAGTGAATGTTACTTAGTAGAAAATGATTATAAAGGATTTAAAAAAAATTGATACTAAATAAGAATAACTTAACATGTATGATTCAAGGTGCCTTAAGTATAATAATACACTAGGTAAGATGGTATATGATTATGATAAATCTATATAAGTAATGTAAAATACATAAAAAAATTCTGAGAGATGTTTCATTCATGTTCCGGTAAAATTTTCACTTATGGTGCTTGAAAATCCCAAATACGTTTCAATTAAAAATATAGGTTATAAAAGACAATATAGGAAATAATGGGTTAAATAAAGTTATTAGAGTATGAAAACTATAGAAATTAAATGTAAAGGGGGTCTTAAAATTAAAACCTCTCTTAATCCTAAATAAATAAAGGTTGAATTTGTATCAAAATAACAATATGTAACAAACAGACTGACAATAAAATTTCATGGAAGAAATTAGTTTAAAGGGTATTTTTGGTGCTATAAATATTTATGCATGAGTAATATTTTTATTGGAACAATATATTTCTCCCATGGAACCAAATAAGGCCATAATTAATAAGGAATTATCCAGAGAATAAAAGCATCAAACCTATAAAGAAACATACAGTAAATGGAAGTTCATATATTTTATATCTCCAAAACAATTATAGTTGTATAGAAGTGATATAAGGAAGATGTGACAAAAAATTTCACTGTATATAAGAATAAATGACCACTCTTCCAGGATAGAAACAACATGATGACGGATAAGAGAAGTCTCAAAGAGAGAAAAAGATAGAGAAGTCACTTTTTTAGGTGGATCTTAAATAAAAAAAAGAGAAATACATGGATTCTTGATAGTAATTTTTCATCACATGTGATTAGATATGTCATTATTTTAAATAAAATAGTTTAAAAAATAATGGTTCAATCACTTTTGTAAATCCAAGCTCTTTAAGTATTAAAGGAATAGGTTCAGCTGAGATAGAACCTCAAAAGTTAGACTTTGAATAAGTATTGTTTATAGAGGATCACAAACATAAATTTTTTAGTGTAAGACAACTATAAGATTAAGTTAATGAGTTTATTTTAAATAAAAACACATACCACATCAATATAAAAAAATATGAAAGGATAATCACTAAAGGTGAAAAAAAAGTGAAAATATTTTTTAGATTGGTGATCCATGTAACTTATGTTACCACAATTGAAAGGATGAAAATGAACTTTATCAAGGGAGGCTCTTCCATATTTTTCAGAAGAGTATAAAAAATAAAGAGAACGTCCAGTGAGATATCTTCACTAATCAATCATATATAGAGATTTTATTTTTACAAATTTTAAAAAGGGGAAGTTGATATAAGTAAAGCATGAATGGTATGGATCAAATCATCCAGGATGCTTGAATTTATCCAAAACGATTTATGTTTAACTATGAAACATAAATACACTATAAGTATATTATAATTTATTTAATTAATTAATGACTTTAAAATAATTAAAAATGTGTTATTTATGAATCAAAATTCACAAGTAGTGGATACTTTTAATATTTTTAAAACAGATGCAAAGAGAGAGTTGGGGTTTCCTATAAAAAATGTGAGAACAGACAATGAAATAGTGTTTACTAGAAATAATTTTGAATTATATATTTCTAAACATAGAATCAATAACTAATACAATACTCCTTACACTTCCCATAAGAATGGTGTTACTGAGAGAATGAATAAGAGTCTTATGAAAATAGTAAGGACTATTATTTCAGAGTTCAATGTGTCTAAGTTTTTATGGAGAGAAATTGTGTACACAGTTGTGAACATTATGAATATGTGATTTTTTTGACTTAATTTTGAAATGAAAAATTACGCGATTCAATAAAAATTAAAACCAATTATTAACTACTTCAGAGTTTATGGCATTCCTTGTTTGATTAAAATTAAAAACAAAAATCTAGGGAAGTTTGATGAGAAGGATGAGGATGGTATCTTTCTAGGATAATTATCTAACGAAAAGGGATATAGATTCTAGAATAATAATATTCATAGGGTGGATGAGATTTATGATATAAATATCATTGAAAATAAATTCAACACTAATGTTCAAGAGGAAATGGTTTGTGAAGACTCTGATAGATATAGTGAGTAGAGTTTTGAGAAAGTTAATGGATAATAGGTAGGAAATGAATGAGATATTGATAATATTGATTCTGATATGACCATTCATGAAGAAGTTTCTATTAAAATTGAAAAATATAAGTATAAATATATAAAGAAACATGCATAATAAAATAAAATTATAGGATATTAGAGTGATTTCATTCAAACCAAATGAATATTGGAACAATATAACCAAACATCTCTTCTCTCACAAATATATCCACACTCAGTTTCTAAATCTATCGATCATAAAGAGTATGTTGGATATGTGATTGAGGAACTAGACCAAATGTAGAGGAATAATACTTTGGGACCTTGTCCCTATACCTAATGATAAAAATGAAATTTGTATCAAGTGGATATTTAGGAATAATTTGAATGATAAGGGAGATGTCACAAGAAACTAGGACAAGATTGTTTGAGAGGGTTATACACAAGTTTAAGGGGTTGATTAAAAAGATATATTTTCTCTTTTTATAAGACTAGAATTCATAAGGATGTTCCTAGTATTTTCATCTCATAGGAAGTATAAAATTTATCTAATATATTTCAAATATAACTTATTGAATGGTGATCTGTAAGAAAAATACTAATGATAGAAATATATTTTCAAGGGACTTTATCCATTTCTCCACTACTATTGGATTATTATTCCTATTAAAATATGGGGGATTATGCCAGATGAAACTATCCAACATATCTGTATCATGGTTATTTGTCACAACCTGAGTAAGATTTCCTAATTTGTTCATGATATTATCAGATCTATCACTAACTATGTTGGCTTTCTTAGTTGGGAAATAACTACATTATATGTGGGTATTTATTAGTTTACTTCCATTAGGCACCATTTCTAAATAATAGAATACACCAAATTAGGTTATGAATCAAAATGCATAATTTTGATCTTGAAAAACGCTTAACATAAATTGAAAATTTATGCATAGTTAATCACATAATCACAAACATGGTTTATTTGGGGACATATTTACTTTTAAATCCTTAATAATTATTTATAAAGATAATATGAATTATCCTAATCATATCCACTAAGAGTGTCAAATTGGGTGTGCAGTAAGGCCTGTTTTCGTGTACTAGGTTACACCGAGTTAAGCCCGATACACCTTTTCAAGGTTGTTACCATCTAGGTATATATTTTCTAGAACCACATCCACTTATAGTATCTAGATAGGTATGTATTTATAGGAATACCCACATAATCTCTAACTTACCAAAATTCTAGAATGTTATTCCATGGTTTTCTTCAAAGTCTATCTTAGGTTTATGTACCACAAGTTATGTTTTCTAAATATAGTTCCCAAGGTTCCTACTAAACTTTCTCTAATACAAATGTTAACAAACCCAACCCTAGTATCATAGAGTTTGTGGTCATTTTATTACAATGTAATAGATATAAGAGATCACATAACTAAGGATTGATCGGTTTAGTATTCTTGAAGAAACTAGATACATACATGGTCCACTTATTACATTTGTAGTTAAACATAGAGAATAAGAAAATAAACAATTTGTTGTCACTTATTCAAAGATTTCATCTTCAAAACCTAGGGATTGAAAAAAATAAAAGGGTGTACTCAAATTTTCAGTAAGGGTTATATGAGACAATAATAAATGAAGCAAAGTCAATTAGGCATAGACATTCTGGAATGTGAAATGACCTGAAAAACACATTCCATATATACACTGGGAATCAAAATGAAACCATTAGTTTTATCATAATAAAAAACTGATGGAAATTAATAATTGAATATTGAATGAAGAAAATTATTTTTTATTGGACTTAATGTATCTGACACATGAACCATAATACTGTCAGGATGGTTTAGGTATATGGGTAAACACCCACCTGATTCTGTTTGGAAACAAACAAAAAGGGTTTGTCATAAAATATTTTGTATAATGAGAACTATTGACTAATCAAGGGGCCATATATAAACAAAACCCACCCATCACTATAATACCAAAACATTCTTCATACATAAATTCAATTCATGAACAATATTACTTATCAAAATATCCATATTGAGTAGAGGATACAAATTTACTGATATTTCCCCAATTAAAACATCATTCAAAGAAAAACCATATGTAAAAATGGAACATGGTTAAGGTAATAATAATATCCATGATACAAGAAATATTTATATTTAATGAAATATGATGACAAATGAAAGGGAAGTATACATACACCACACACAAGGAATAAGTGACGAATAATGCACAACCAAAGAGAATATCATAATGGAGTCCATGAATGGATAGATTTAAATCATACATGGAAATTAATAATGTAAAATAGGAATGTATCATTATAAATGATATCCAAATTAAGTGAAAACATGTAAAAGGCATGTTTATGAAACTTTATAAAAGAGCCTCTTTAGTGCGATTTAAGGAAAATATTAAGGAGTCTTTAAAATAAAAAAATGAATAATTGTTTGTATAAAACCAAAAATGAACAAATATAGTTTTTAATGATAAAATTAGTGATTTTATAAAAATATTGGTAGCTTAAAACTTATTATAGATGATACTTGAAAATGGGTAAGAAATTAGGATGTTCCCTTTAATTGGGCTTGCTTATCAGGAGGAATTGAAAAGAGAACCTTATAAAACATCTATTTCCCCATAAAATAAATATGTAATGATATGGAAACATGATTTTTTAACATAAAAATAAAATTTATAATAATTATATAAAATAAAAAATTATTACATTGATTTAATGATAGAGAAAGTGTAACCTAAATGAAAAATGGAGATTTTGGGAGAATCCCTTACATTATGCCTGAATGTGTTCTGCACTTGATTTTAATGTCTTGGATAATCATATTAAATCCATTAATTAATTAATTAACAATATTTTATACATGTATATTATTTATTATAAATTTATTAAGTTCATTTATGGACTTTTTGATGAGTTATAAGATACAATTTTATCATTTAGGAGCATTTGTTTCATTGGTTTTCTTGACCGGTTTACTTGTATACATGTATGGAAAATCATATAAAATGAGAATAGTTGTCCAGAATTGAAATTATATGTTATTAATGAAATTAAAGAATATTAAATGGTTATATATTTCATTCAT
Organism: Viscum album; assembly: GCA_963277665.1. Taxonomy (NCBI): domain Eukaryota; kingdom Viridiplantae; phylum Streptophyta; class Magnoliopsida; order Santalales; family Viscaceae; genus Viscum; species Viscum album. The sequence goes on from OY728142.1 coordinate 951,666,027, forward strand.
TTATATGTTATGAGTATGAATCATTAGATAAAACATTAGTGATAATAATTTAGATTATTTTGGCGTTTTTTTGATCATCACAAACTAGTTCTGTTTTTTTAATTAATATTATGTATATATACAAGGTTAATAACTTTAAATAAGATATAATAAATATATAATAGTATTTTTTAAACATATAAATGGTTTTATTACCATTCTTTATTTCAAAATTGAAAAATAAAAACACATCATCCACGAAGGTGGTAAATTGGAACCTCACGGACGATGTTTTCATTTTTGAAATAACGGAAGATGATAAGAGAATTGATGGTAGATTTACCATTGAAATAATTAAACTACAGTATATATAATATAATGGAGTTATCATTAATGTTTGGATATGGGAGGTTAGGGAAGGATAATAAAATAAAAGAAAATGAAAGTGAAGGATTAAAGGTTTTACCTCTAGAATTCTTCTCCTTGAGAATCTTCTTAAGGGAATGGGGTTTGGAATTTTTTAAGTAAAAAGGATCCTGTAAATGGGGTAGATACTTGGAAATAATATTGGGAAGAAAATTTACAAGCTTTAAGTCTTAATAGGTGTGAGGAGAAGAGGTGATTAGCGGTGATATTTATATGTGGAGGAGAGTGGTGTTTTTTTCATTATTTTATTCGTTAGTTTATTATTTTTCCTCAAAACTATGAATAGTTTGATAATTATCACTAAATATAATAAAATAATAAATTATAGTTCAATATTATGTGCTTAAATCATTCATACATCATCTATAACTCAATAATTCATGTATTTTTCTTATACTGTAATTTTTTGCATTTTTCTATTCATTAAAATTCCAAGTATTTTAGATAGATACCAAAAATTCAACCTAATTTTTTTTTGACATGTAGAATTTACAAATAAACTAAAATTTATAAAAATAATTTTTAATTAAATTTATTATTTACTTGGAAAATACCAATTTTAAAACTGTAACTGATTTTATAACACTTTGAAAAATTAATTAAGGTCTCATAAAATTATCTTATAATAATAAGGCAACAAAATATTAATTTAGGAATAAATTTTATGAAAATAAATATTCTTTTTAATCATTATATTAATTATAAAATTGAAAATAAAATTAAAGTTTATAAAAAACAACACTTAATTAATAATTCCTAAAACATTTATTTACTTGTTCTATGATATAATTATATCATATTACCATTTATAATATGAATAAATTTTATTTATACTTTCATTGGCATGGTAAATATTCTATTGGCTGAATTAATATTCCTAAGGGTGACATTACTATTCTAGAGGTCAAGTTACTATTTCATTGATTTATGTTCCATAATTTCTAGAAAAATCCTCTTATTTCATTCATTATTCATTTATAAAGTTTGTTTTATGTTCTATATATGATTTTATACTTTATGAAATATATTTTTTTCAATATAAGATATATAATGAGTTGAATTTATTTAAGAGGATACATACCGTAAAATATTTGGGTGTTATTATCTCACCACCAGCTATCTATTCCCATCTAGCATGATACCCCACTACCTCACTATGGTGTCTTTACCTTTCCTATATATGGAAAAAGAAGGTATACATACACCCTAAGTAGTTTACATGGGATGGAAAAAACAATCCCAGTAGGATCCCACCCAAGTATTCCACAATAAGTCTATGATCAATATATGAAAAACATGGAATGATAAAATAATTTTCACATTTATATCAAAAACATGATAAACACATTTACCTTTTTTCATAGTTCTAAAACACATGCCATATAACACAATTCAAACGACATTTTCAAATAAACCATTTATCAAATCATGAAAAATTTATAATATAAATGACATAACAAAAGAAAATTCAAATATAAAAAATAACAATGGATATCACCCATAGGATAACATAGGTCCTGGCTAGTTGGGTCTCTCATACCTAAATTTTCAAGTCAATACATAGTTCACACTAAAAAATTCCCTTGAACATAAGGCCTAGGTAATATAGGAACAACCCATAAATTAAACACCTATGGTTTTTAAAAATCAATTCTCTAGAAAAATAGGTTCAAGGAGAAGAGGAAAAACCCATGATTAAACCCCCTACAAGAACAAGGATAAGACCTAATACTATAACCCCATTATAGGAACCCATGGATCCCATGTTTTTACCATGTGAAAAAAATTTAAATGGATTATCACATATTATAAAATAATTTCCAAACAACCATTTTCCTCAAAATCATGCTTTGAAAATCAATTCTATAAACTATTTCATAGTGATTTGAAAAAGAAATATTTCTTTTACCAAAATAGGGGTAAAAAACATATTTTATCAATTTTTTTTTGCATTCATATCAAGAAGATCATGGATCATACTAATCATCATTTATAATTTTTTTATAAATTTATATAATGTGAGATTCACCAAACAAAGAATATATATAAAACCACCTACCTCACACTTGGGTTCACACGACAATAAAAACAACAGGATCCATGTAAAAAAAGCAAATGAGAAAATAAATATAAAGGAATCCCAAGAAATTTATTCACACATCTTATAATCGAGTTTACACATGCACAAGGTCAATGATGAAGATATAATATAAAATACCTCATAAATCACAATATCCACACCCAACCAAAAATATTTGTCCACCAAGAACCCAACACACCATAGATCTATGGTAAAAAAGATAAGAATCATCACATTATCAATAGATTATATCAACACAACATAAATATACTTCCAATATGAGAGATAAAGAAAGAACCAAAAATATCAGATCAAACTTACTAATTCAATGAGAACAGATCGATCCAAGATCAAAAATCTAAGTAGAGAAGTTTTAAGGAGACAAGAACACCAAAGTGGATCAAATCCAATAAACATGGTCTTATTAGGTTCAAGGAATATGTATTAAGGAATTAAAATAGGGTCTAGTGGATTAATTAGACTAAAACACCATTTCTTAACTAGATAAACCCAATTCCACTAATTAGCTAGTGGTATTAGGTAGAATGCATGCACCATTGGAAACACCACTAGATGGATAGTTTAATTCCAGTAGGAATTATATAAGAACCTAATTTTTCTATGAGGCATGGATCCTTTAATTTTTTTGTTCTGATTTTTTATTTTTGACCTATTATAGATTCCTAATGTGTTCATAGAGGTTGTGGTGGTTTTTAGGTATTGTTTGAATCTCATAACCCCAGTTGGTGGAAAACAATGCACTGGCCTAATGGATAGAAGAAACCATGTGAGCCAATCCACATGGTTTCCCTAACAATGTAGGGGTGGGTAGAGGGGTGAAGCAGGGTGCACAACTTTCCCTAACTATACACCCAGGGCTAGAAGCCCATGCATGGACCTTTTCAAATTTTAAATGAGGTGGTTGTAGAGGTATAGATTTATTTAGAAAAAATTTCTCCCCCAACCATGTGGTATCCCTCTTCAAAAAGAGGGGCACGTGGTTGGTGAACAGGTTTCCTAACCATATGGTGCAACCGTGCGCGCCCTTAAAAATTGGGTGAAATGACCAAATTTACATTAATGAATTATATTCTTACCCCTTTTTCTTCTTTTCTCATTCCAGTGGAAAATATGGTCTTTCTTCTCCCATTTTGATCTCCTAAATCCCTCTTCCATAGTTTTTGACCCCATTCCTTCATTTGGTGTTCGATTGAAGCACCGTTTGTCTCTTTGGATTCCTCAAGAAAAGAGGTACAATCGTTAGGATCAGTTATTCATTCTTCTTTATATTAAAGATTATATTTAGATGTAGGCTCATATTATTTAGTTTTCTTATGATCCAAGCCAAACTAAAGGATGATACTAGATTAGGAGAGTGATATAGCCTCAATGCAGGTGGTCTATAAATCATCCTTCAAGTCTCACCATTTTATAAACTGTCATCACTGTGTGCATGCTGATTTCATCAAGAATTACCTATTACATTCATATGTCATGATTATAATCATTATTATTTTATTATATATCCCCTTCTACATATATTCATCATTGTTAGAGGTTATGTCCCCAATGACGACCACCTCAATTAGGGTGATTTTCTTTATGTTATGAGTTTTGCGGTTTTTATGACCATTTGTTCCACCATTTGGGTGTGATTTGATTTGGCCTTACTAAAGGTAATCATTTAATTAAATGAATGAATTTTTAATGGTTAATACACATGTTTTATCACTTTATCCTTCTAAGGAAATTGTTCCAATTAATTAAGGAACCTTTAAATCATTGAATGGAAAGTATATTTATAGATATCACTTAGAATAGATATTATAATTAAATTTCATATGGGTTCATGTCCTTATCCCACCTTATCATTATTAAGAAAGGTAGAGTAATGAAAATAAAAAATGAATAATAAATTTAAAGTAATAAAAGGTTATATGTCATTTTATCCTTGTCACCTAGTATGAAAGGCAGTGGAACAAAACTTTTAAATTATTAAAAGGAATGAGTATTACAAGGCCTTAATTAAAGAATTAATTATATATAAGATTCATATTTCATATGGAAATTTTCATCTTTATAGGAGTGGATATACTTGAGATATGCATTGGATTCTTGAGGTAATGCCTTGAGCACTTAGAGGATTCCATTCCGATTCAAGGAGATGGTTGCCAAGGGGGATACCCACCTTAGGACATGGTCCTTTTCTACTACCGAATGAATGAAATGACACTATAGGATTCATTAACTATATTATAGATATTATGATGCCTTGGATACACTCCTTGGATCTATATTGACATCTTCAAACATGTAGCACCATGGATTCACACCATTGGGCCCAGTCATGCTTACCTCGTTTTACCTTGGATGAGATACTTGGACTCAATTAGAGATATTTATAGTAGAATGCCCTGGGCGATACCCATTGGATTACACTCAGACCCTTTATATCTAGGATTCATGTTATTACTAAGTTGGATAAATCCCTGAGGTCAGGGATTTCCTAGTTACTACCTTGGATCCTCTTCCATTATCATAATCATTAAGGATTCCTTGGTTATTACTTTAGATCATATGTTATTATTATTGTCACTATAGGATTCCTTGGTCAAAACTTGGATCCTATTACCTCACTTATTATAAAATATAACATAAATAATTAATTTATTACATGTTTAGACACTAGCTGATGCTGAAGTAGGTATTTAGGTATTTACATTACTGTATTGTATTTACATTTATATATACCTGCACACTGTTTTAGTTCATATTCATGGACTGGATGGTATAGATTCCATTGGTGGTGGCCTACTAAGATTTATCTCAAACCCTATCTAAGATTCCATTAGTAACCAGATATATTACATGTATACAGGTGTTGGCAAGGGAAAGTATCTCACTTTAGACACCTGATCTTTATTTATTTCTTTAGGATGGAGCTTGGTAGGAGATGACCGAGCCAGTGCTTGGGATGATAGATAGTTTTTGGATTACTTTTAGATCTTCTATATAGAATGTATTTTCTACTTCCATGTATATCTATTTTTTTAGTTTTTTGAGACATGCCTTACATTATCATTATTTTTTATATGATTCAGTTCCATATTTTGGTTATTAACTTTTACTTGGTTATTTATGTCTGATTCCACTATGGTGGGTTACTGGTCCTATTTATTTACTTTTTATTCCTATTATTCCATATGTTCATATATTCTTCCTCTATTTACCTCTTATTACTTATCTGATGTGTTCTAATCAAACATGAGGGAATAGTATCCCCAAAGACACACCCTAGCCTCTCACTACTAGTTGTTCACCTCTGGAATATATGGAGTTGTGCTTGAGGCTATGTGGCTAACTAATCTTGGGAAACCTTTGAGTGGAAATTGGGTCCAGGACATCACAAAGTGGCATCAGAGAAATTCCTTTCTTGCTTTACTATTTTGAGATAATATACAGAAGACTAGGAATGAATAAAAAACTTGTTTATAATCCATTGTTGGGTGTAGCTAACCCAAGTTTGGGGTAAATAAAGAGTTTCCTGAAATAAGAATTTCTGTTATGCTTTTTGATTATTACAGTTTATATAAATTCAACATTGGGTGACACACATGCTATGTGATGGTTATTATTATTATTATTATTATTATCGAGGATTTTATTTTATCCTTAGACTAATGAGATGAGGTAAAGGAAGAATCAATCATGCATCATTATAGACACCCAAAATTCACATTCCATGCATATTCCATGCTATATAGGTGCATTTTAATACTTTCATTACTTGTGTTTCCTCTGATTATTGAGTGATACATGGTTGTTATATTTATTCATGTGCTGCTAACATCTTCTGCATGGTAGGTATTTGGTTATTTAAAGTATCTTCATCAATATAAATAGTGTTTCCCAATATATATTTATGGTGGAATCTTAGATAGATGGTTTCTACCCATATCAACTATGTACCTTTGGTGACATGAGCTACTCTTTTGCTGTGATTGAGTGATTTATAGTTTCAATTCATGAGGTGTATGGGCCCTCCTAAATTGGGAGAAGTAATTATCTGAGTCAATCCATTGTATCATACATATTACATTTTGAGACTAAATACAGAAAAAGTTAAATAGAAATTTATTGGGTGTCGATTTCAGTGATAAGGTCAATGGGACCTTATTCACTGGGAATGAAGATACATTTTAATTGAAAATTCATACATGTATATAATCAAATAAAAACTTAAAATATAAAACATGTGTCACGAACCAGGTCGGGTCTCCATTCGACCCGGCGCCCGACCCGGTCCGCGGCAAGACCTGAAGGGAGTTCTCGATCCCCACGGGCTGGCACAAGTGCTCGGGTATCAAAAATAAACTTGGGAACAATTTACCAGGATGAATAAATATAAAACAGACAACAAGCTGATTAAATTGAAACTAAAAAAATGACAACCAAACATACCCTTATACCAAGTTCAGATTTAAAGTTTACAACTTGAACCAAAATCCCAAAAGCGACTACATCAAAGGAAACCAAAACTACAACACAAACCTCTGTGTGACACGAGGAGTCACATCCCAGAGCCACTGCTATCAAACCAACATGATGATGCCACTGACAACCTGAACCACCAATGCTAAGCCTGATGCCTCAACCTGGAAAGAAAAAGAAACAGAATCTACATACACCCAAAGGTGTATGTTGGATGTGATCTAAAATCCCAGTAAGATGCCACCGAGAAAAGGTTCCACGTACAATTATTAAATGAAAAATAAATTTGTAACTTTAATTAAAGAAAAGTACTAAAATCTTGAACAACTTTAGAGAAAACAGGTTTAGAGAAAACAGTTTTAAAAAGTAACGACTTAAATTAAAACACACACACACAATTTTAAAATAACCAAAGTGTCACAACAATGAGCGTAAAGTAACCAATGAGTACTAACATGGGATATGCCGCGTGGGTGTCAGCTAGATCGGCCCCCTAGATATTCGTGTCTCGGTGAAACGTGGCTTATAAGGCCACGAACCTCAGAAAACGTGGCATAGAAGGCCACAAACCTCAAAAAACATGGCTTAGAAGACCAAGACCCTTAGAAAAGCATATGTTTAGTTAGTGTTGCAATCTTCAGTCCTGGCAGTGAAACCGGGTCGAGTCACCTCCAGAACACTGCCCACTAGTCTAGTCCACCCTCCTAGCTAACCAGGCTTCCCAGTTTGTGCTCAAACAAGTTTCAAATTCATGTCACATGTCATATTTATGCACCCAAATAAAACAAGACACCAGACATGCCAAAAACCACTACTCTCACTCGGAAATATCATTTTGGAAGAATATGCACACTAAAAATATTTCAAAACTAAATATGCACTACTTACACGAAAAATTAAAAATACTGCGTGGTCAAAGAAAACACTTTCAAAGTCAAACAAACCATTAAAATAATTTATTAAACAATTTAAACCTATGTCGCACGAATTTAACCACTGAAAACCTTTACACCGCGTTGCCAAAACAATTTTTTTCCCATCTTTAATAATTATTTAATAAAAAATCCATATTTTCATAATCAAATTTTTAAAGAGAAAAACCACTGCTTTACAAACTAAGACGACCCAAACCCCCTTACATGATGATACGCACACAACGTCACCTCAAGAACACAAACTGCATTACGCACACAATTAATGAAGCCGCCTACACAGTTGAAAAGACCATCACTACAGTTAAACAACCCACCAAAAAACCTTTCCAGCCTTTCTTAAAGTACGCCGCATGACTAAAACACCAAAACCCCACTCATATACTCATTTAAGACCAAACACATACCGACGATACACCATAATACCAATTACACCCTTTGAAATTCAAAAAAAAGAGACTAACAATTAACCATAGATGAGATTTCAGCATCAATTACACATATTATAACGACGACCTACTAAACAATTCAAGGCATGTCAAACTTAAATGAAAATCAACTTCGCACCAAAAATTCAATGAAAATCAACTTCGCACCACACGCATTAATTAAATAACAATCTAAACAAATCAACCTTTCAAATTAATTAATCAAATAATAATTAGACGTGAAACCACTTACCTCAAAATAGACCAACTTCACAAATTTGGTGCGCAATGTCCGCTGCACTTCAATCGCACCACAAATAAACTCAGTTGTACCCTAATTCAAGAATTTAGAACAATTATATCCCTATTTGACCCTAAAAACAAAACATGAGACCATTTATACCAAAAATTGAACCAAAGAAACACAAAAAAAACCTATGGATATCGGAAGAAGACTTACCAACGCGAGTAGAACTGGGGAGAAAAGAGGGGGGTTTCCGGAGGCGCATCGTGTCAGAAAATATGGCGGTGCCTGACTGTGCGAAGTGGGAAAATGGGCAGAGAGGACACTGGTCTCTGGTGCGTGGTGGTTGTACGGTGCGAGGTGGCTGAGGGGAGTCCGTTCGTGAGGGTGAGGAGCACGGAGAGGCACCGACGGATAGAAGCAGGAGGGGTGCAACTCATCGGGAGGGTTTGCTAGGCAGTCCGACAAAGAGGGAGGAAGCGTGAGGGAAGTCATGCGCGTGGTGAGGAGGTCGTCTTGGCTGAGGTGCACCGGTCCGAAGGGATGGCATTGAATGGGAGCTGCAGCACCCTAGGGTTTCAAGGGCCTGTTCAGCGCGACGGGCTGAAGGGAGGTGGGAAAGAAAACGCGATGGGAAGGGAGGGCAAGGGAGGGAGAGAAGAAAGAAAAAAAAGAGAAGAAAAAAAGGGGGGAAAATAAATGGAGTGGGGGGAAATATAAAATAAAAGAAAAAAAAAACAAAATGGAAATAAAAATATAGATAAATTAAAGCCTAAAAAAAATCTAAATTAACTTAAAACAAGAGCAATATTAGTGGGGGAGAAAATGTTAAAATTTCGATAATGATAAATTGAAAATAATTATAACCAAATTAAAATATTAATGAAATTAATAATTGTAATAACACTAAAATTAACATACTGATAATTTTATAACCACTATAATAATTTAATATCATCTAAATAATTAAAATATTAACTGAAATAATAACATAAGATAAATAATCCCAATATTATTATTATTATTATTATTATTATTATTGAAAAACTCTTGAATTATTTAATCATATTTATTATTTCATTTTTTGTGCTTAAATTATTATTCAACTTGTTAGTTAATTAATTAACTACATGTCGAGCAGGCCGCATGTTGATCAGGTGAAGCCCCATGGCTTCATCTGTGTCATGCGTGTGCGCGAACATTGGGACACCAAAACGCTCGTTTATCAGCAAAACGCAAAAAAAATCGTCAAGTCCGAACACTGCACACTGAAGTGTACATGGTCGTGACATAGCCGCGCACCAGTGAAATAATAGATTTAATCATAAAACGTTTTCTCATTAAAGTTTAGCACCACACACAGTCACACGCATGGTCACGCACTCGTATAAGATCCCAAATTTCTTTTTAAAAAGGAACCAGTTCAAACCACAACTCAAAAGTAAGACCCAAGAATAATTAAATTAAAATGAAGTGTCAGTTAGGGTGTGACAATTCTCCCTACCATGAAACTTTCTGCCCCCAGAAAGTCCCAAAAGACCTAACCAAGCAAAGATTCCAAGAAAGACCACGAAGATACCCAAAAAAAACTCAACCACGTGAAGATCGCGCATTCAAAACAACCATGACCGAAAACTCCAAATATTTAAAAACCATAATCACCAAGAAAACAAAAAATGGAAAATAATTCACCTCCAAACACAATGAGAACATAGAACACCCCGACTCCTAACATAAGGATCTCTAGGGTTGCTCGAGATCCCCAATAACACTTGTCAAGCGAACCATTACCCAAGCTAACCAGTTACCATGGTCAAGGTTGGGTGGAGCGAAAGTAAGGGGGTTTCCCCTCCAAGTGCACTCTCAAAACTGTGTTTTTTCCCCAAGTTCTTCCTATGGTGGTCTCCCCACCATATTAGGATTTTTGTTGTTGTCCAACATTGGTTCTCCAAACCAAAATGACTCACAAGCCCAGTCAAACATTTAACACTTGCTTGACCCTCCAAGATCCCTAAGTTAAACCGAACCAACATAGGAGTAGGCGCTGACGAGACCCGCACTGGGTCTCCCTACCATTTTAAAATTTCCTAACAGCACAGAACCCACGTGGTCATTCCAAGTTTACTTTGAGAAATAAAGACTGAACCCTTCATCATAAACCCACCAACACAGGCCGGCCTACACGGAAGATTCCTACACTGGACAAAACCTTTCCCCATGAGATAACTTTGATAGCAGAAACCCCTAACCAGGAGGCGAGCCAGACAGGTGCAAGTCAATTCCACAAGACATGAGCATCTTCGACCACAAGAAGGTTCACGGATCACACCTACAGGCTTTACAAGAATACGAATTTCTGAACCTCTTTAATGCCCAAGATGAACTCCCATAAAATAAGACTATGACAAGTAGAAAAGGGCTCCATGCCCCTCACAACGAGAATGCCGTCTTTAGAGAGGGTACCACAACAAGAAAATTTAATCTTTCCCCATTCCTTCACTTCGAACATAAGTCGGATCAAACTCATCCCACGTCTGATGAGTTTTTAACTGCGCACAAGCTTCACCTCGAGACCTATGGCTGATGCCCTGATGTCTGAAGCATCTATAGCCTCGCAATCATAAGATGAACACCTCTGACTGGAACTTCCTCTAATAGAAAATTAACCTACATACTATTCCTCATCCTCCAAGTGGACACTCCATCAACATACCAACTAATAATAGTAGCGAACGACTTAGGGTGTCTGACTGACCACACTAGAGGTAGGAGATTGAGCGGTCTATCAAATGCGTGACACAAACTGACGATATGGGCACTCCAAGAACAAGTCCCTTTGGTTCACACACTTCATCGGATGAGAAAATCTCACTTAGGTACAATCCTGGGATGAGGTTAGTCTTAAGGATCACTCAAGACATCCTTATTCGCAACAAAAATGGAGTGATCATCGTTTAATGGTTTAGTGTCGTTCCACCAGGCGTACTCGATACAACTTACACCACACAACTTTTCGAGTTCCTCCAAAAATGGAGACATTTCCAACTTTCTCAAAACACTCAACGATATCCAACTGACCTCAACTTATACGAATGGTCAACACCACCGAGCAGAAGCCAACTCCGCCATGCCACTGGGTGTCTGGGTCGGACCAAGAACTACGAGAGACCTGCTGGAACCCATGGGACATTTCTAGGGGAATATCCGAAACAAGAAACACAAAACAACCTTCCACAAATCCAAACACATCCCAATCAAACATCCATATATCAGAAACAAATAAAACAATTTCAATTTGAATCATCAATTCATCCTTAAATAAAAACACCCACTTGAAAAACCAAGAACAGTACAATAAAACCCAACAACCCTTTTGAACCCATCGCTTTCACTTCATAATCAAAACCAATTCCAATTCCAAAACCATTTAGCACAAAACCCCCCTTTTGAGAAAAACCCACTTTTTTCGGAAACAAGATACAAATTTTAAAATCAGTCACTCACCACTGATATTCCTGGATGCCTCGCAGATTTTAATTTTCGTTCCACCCAGGCACCCATCCACACAATCCAACAACTATCCATTAATCACTTCCAAGTTCCCACTCAAGAATCCATAGGAATACCACTAGGTAAAGTAAGGTTCTTCCGCTTTCAAAAAAAAAAATAAAACATTCTCAATATTCCAAAAAAAATAATTTCAAAGTTTCAAGACAAATTTTCAAAATTATTTCCATTTATAAAAAAACTCACTTCAATTTTAGATAACCCAAGACATTATTTTATAAATTCAATTTTCAACAAATCAAACGCCAAATTTCCAAAAACAAGGTCGAAGAAAAATACACCCCGAATATCATGCCAACCGCACACCAAAATATAATAAGAGAAGCACCAAAGTCCGCTTCCCTATTTAAAGGAAAAAAATTTCGTGACAATCCAAAAAACTGAAGCAAGACATTGCAAACATTAAAGCACCTAGACTGAGGACTACTGGTCGTGTCTAACCCGGCTACATGGTTTAGCACACCATGCCCTAGGCAAGCACCAACCACCAGGAGTGTCGAACCGTACCCTCGGGAATCAAATGGTTCGCTACTCCATGTGAGACCACTCGCAGTACCGGTTTACTCCTACTCTCATCCCCCATCCACACAGAGCAAAGACAACACTTAAATCCCGAACTACCCCTGGTTACTCGAGGATCAGAACGAGCAAGAGTTCCCGACACTCTTCCCGCACCTATAAATCAAGTACCGAAAATCCTATATCTGATCTTCCTGACACCCCAAATAACAAGAACAAAACCTCCTCTGATACCATTTTGTCACGAACCAGGCTTGGTCGCTATCCGACCCGATGGATGACCCGGTCCTCGGCAAGACCCGAAGGGTGTTCCCGATACCCACGGGCTGGAAAAAGTGCCCGGGTATCAAAAATAAACTTGGGAACGATTTACCCGGATGAATAAATATAAAACAGACAACAAGTTGATTAAATTGAAACTAAAAACTGACAACCAAACAGAACCTTATAACAAGTTCAGATTTAAAGTTTACAACTTGAACCAAAAACCTAAAAGAGACTACATCAAAGGAAACCAAAAGTCCACCAAAAACCTCTGTACAACATGAGGAGTCACATCCCCAAGCCACCGCTATCAAACCAACACGATGATTCCACTGATAACCTGAACCACCAATTCTAAGCCCGATGCCTCAACCTGGAAAGAAAAAGAAACAGAATCTACATACACCCAAAGGTGTATGTAGGGTGTGAGATAAAAGCCCAGTAAGATGCCACCGAAAAAAGGTTCCACACACAATTATTAAATGAAAAATAAATTTGCAACTTTAATTAAAGAAAAGTAATAAAATCTTGAACAACTTTAGAGAAAACAGTTATAGAGAAAACAGTTTTAAAAAGGAAAAACTTAAATTAAAATGCACACACACACAAACTTTTAAAATAACCAAAGTGTCACACCGATGAGCGTAAAGTAACCAATGAGCACTAACATGGGAGAGGCCGCGTGGGTGTTAGCTAGATCGGGCCCCTACATCTTCGTGTCTCGGTGAAACATGGCTTAGAAGGACACGACCCTCAGAAAACATGGATTAAAAGGCCACGACCCTCAGAAAACGTGGCTTAAAAGACCACATCCCTCAGAAAATCATATGTTTAGTTAGTGTTGCAATCGTCAGTCCTGGCAGTGAAACCGGGTCGAGTCACCTCCAGAACACTGCCCACTAGTCTAGTCCACCCTCCTAGCTACACGGGCTTCCCAGTTTGTGCTCAAACAAGTTTCAAAATCATGTCACATTTCATATTTATGCACCCAAATAAAACAAGACACCACACATGCCGAAAACCACTACTCTCACTCAGAAATACCATTTTGGAAGAATACGCACACTAAAAATATTTCAAAACTAAATATACAGTACTTACACAAAAAATTAAAAATACTGCGTGGTCAAAGAAAACACTTTCAAATTCAAACAAACCATTAAAAGAATTTATTAAACAATTTCAACCTAGGTCGCATGACTTTAACCACCGAAAAATTTTACACCATGTAGTCAATTTTTTTTCCTTTTCTATCTTTAATAATTATTTAATAAAACAATCCAAATTTTCATAATGAAATATTTAAAGATAAAAACCACTTCTTTACACACTAAGCAGACCCAAACCCCCTTACATGACAATACACACACAATGTCACCACAGGAACACAAACTGCATTATGCACGCAATTAAAGAAGCCTCATACATAGTTGAAAAGACCATCACTACAGTTAAACAACCCACCAGAAAACCTTGCCATCCTTTCTTAAAGTATGCCGCACAACTAAAACACCAAAACCCCACTCATATACTCATTTAAGACCAAAAACATACCGACACTACACCATAATACCAATTACAACCTTTTCACTTCAAAAAAAAATAGACTAACAATAAACCAGAGATGAGATTTCAGGATCAATTACATGTATTATAATGAAACCCTACTAAACAATTCAAGGCATGTCAAACTTAAATGAAAATCAACTTCACACCAAAACTTCAATGAAAATCAACTTCATACCACACACATTAATTAAATAACACTCTAAAAAAATCAACCCTGCAAATTAGTTAATAAAATAATAATTGGATGTGAAACCACTTACCTCAACGTAGACCAACTTCGCAAATTTGGTGCACGATGTCTGCTGCACTTCAATCGCACCCCAAATAAACTCAGTTGTACCCTAATTCAAGAATTTAGAACAATTATATCCCTATTTGACCCTAAAAACAAATCATGAGACCATTTATGCCAAAAATTGAACCAAAGAAACACAAAAAAAACTATGGAGATCGGAAGAAGACTTACCAGTGTGAGCAGAACTGGGGAGAATAGAGGGGGTTTTTTTGAAGGCGCGCCGCGTCAGAAAATAGGGCGGTGCGTGGCTGTGTGAAGTGGGAAAATGGACAGAGAGGACACTGGTCTCTGGTGCGTGGTGGTTGTACGGTGTGAGGTGGCTGAGAGGAGTCCGTTCGTGAGGGTGAGGATCACGGAGAGGCACCGACAGATAAGAGCAGGAGGGGCGCGACTCATCGGGAGGGTTTGCTGGGCAGTCCGACAAAGAGGGAGGCAGCGCGAGGGAAGTCATGCGCGTGGTGAGGAGGTCAGCTTGGATGAGGTGCGCCGGTCCGAAGGGATGGCATCGAATGGGAGCTACAACACCCTAGGGTTTCAAGGGCCTGTTCCGCGCAATGGGCCGAAGGGAGGTGGGAAAGAAAACACGACGGGAAGGGAGAGAAAGGGAGGGAGAGAAGAAAGAAAAAAAAAGTGAAGAGAAAAAAAGGGGGGAAAAGAAATGGAGTGGGGGGAAATATAAAATAAAAGAAAAAAAAAAACAAAATGGAAATAAAAATATAGATAAATTAAAGCCTAAAATAATCTAAATTAACTTAAAATAATAGCAATATTAGTGGGGGAAAAATGTTAAAATTTCCATAATGATAACTTGAAAATAATTATAACCAAATTAAAATCTTAACGAAATTAATAATTGTAATAACACTAAAATTAACATGATGATAATTTTATAACCATTATAATAATTTAATATCATCTAACTAATTAAAATATTAACTGAAATAATAACATAAGATAAATAATCCCAATAATAATAATAATAATAATAATATTATTATTATTATTGAAAAACTCTTGAATTATTTAATCATATTTATTATTTTATTTTTTTGTGCTTAAATTATTATTCAACTTGTTAGTTAATTAATTAACTACACGTCAGGTAGTCTGCATGTTGATTAGGTGAAGCCCAATGGATTCATCTGTGTCATGCGCATGTGCGAACATTGGGACGCCAAAACGCTCGTTTATCAGCAAAATGAAAAAACAATCATCGAGTCCGAACACCGCGCACTGACGTGTACATGGTCACGACATAGCCGCACACCAGTTAAATAATATATTTAATCATAAAACGTTTTCTCATTAAAGTTTAGCACCACACACAGTCACACACATGGTCACACACCCGTATAAAATCCCAACTTTCTTTTTAAAAAGGAACCAGTTCAAACCACAACTCAAAAGTAAGACCCAAGAATAATTAAATTAAACTGAAGTGTCGGTCGGGGTGTGACAATTATCCCCACCATGACACTTTCTGCCCCCAGAAAGTCCCAAAAGACCTAACCAAGAGAAGATTCCAAGCAAGACCACGAAGATACCAAAAAAAACTCAACCACGTGAAGATCGGGCATTCAAAACACCCATGACATAAAACTCCAAATATCTAAAAACTATAATCACCAAGAAAACAACCAATATAAAAGAATTCACCTAAAAACACAACGACAACATGGAAAATCCCGAATCCTAACTTAGGGATCTCTAGGGTTGCTCGAGATCCCCAATAACGCTTGTCAAGCAACTCATTACCCAAGATAACCAGTTACCATGGTCAAGGTCGGGTTGAGCGAAAGTAAGGAGGGTTGCCCCGCCAAGCGCACTCTCAAAACTGTGTTTTTTTTCCTGAAGTTCTTACTATGGTGGTCTCCCCACCATATTAGGATTTTTTGTTGTTGTCCAACATTGGTTCTCCAAACTAAAACGGATCACAAGACCAGTCAAACATTTAACACTTGCTTTACCCTCAAAGATCCCTAAGTTAAACCGAACCAACATAGGAGGAGGTGCCGACGAGACCCACACTAGGTCTCCCCACCATTTTAAAATTTCCTAACACCACAGAACCCTCACGAGCATTCTAAGTTTACTTCGAGAAATACAGACTGAACCCTTCCTCATAAACCCACCAACACAGGCCGACCTGCATGGAAAAATCCTACACTGGACAAAACTTTTCCCCATGAGATAACTTTGATAGCAGAAACCCCTAACCAGGAGGCGAGCCAGACAGGCTCAAGTCAATTCCACAAGACATGAGCATCTTCAACCACACAAAGGTTCACAGAGCACGCCTACTGGCTTTACAAGAATACGGATTTCTGAACCTCTTTAAGACCCAAGAGGAACTCCCATAAAATAAGAATATGACAAGTAGAAAAGGGCTCCATGCCCCTCACAACAAGAATGATGTCTTCAGAGATGGTACCACAACAAGGAAATTTTATCTTTCCCCATTCTGTCACTGTGAACTTAAGTTGAATCAAGATCATCCCACATCCGACGAGGTTTTAACTACGTGCAAGCTTCACCTCGAAACCTATGGATGGGGCCCTGATGTCCGAATCATCTATAACCTCGCAATCATAAGCTGACCACCTCGGACTGGAACTTCCTCTGCTGGAAAATTAACCTGCATACTACTCATCGTCCTCTGAGCAGACACTCCGTCAACATACCAACTAATAATTTTAGCGAATGACTTAGG
The DNA here is from genome assembly GCA_963277665.1 of Viscum album. Classification (NCBI taxonomy): domain Eukaryota; kingdom Viridiplantae; phylum Streptophyta; class Magnoliopsida; order Santalales; family Viscaceae; genus Viscum; species Viscum album. The sequence goes on from OY728142.1 coordinate 951,683,531, forward strand.
GTGTCTGACTGACCACACTAGAGGTAGGAGATTGAGCGGTCTGTCAAATGCGTGACACAAACTGACGAGAGGGGCACTCCAAGAACAAGTCCCTTTGGTTCACACACTTCATCAGATGAGAAACTCAGCACTTAGGTACAATCATGGGATGAGGTTAGTCTTAAGGATCACTCAAGACATCCTTATTCACAACAAAAATGAAGTGATCAACGTTTACTGGTTTAGTGTCGTTTCACCAGGCGTACTCGATACAACTTACACCACACAACTTTTGGAGTTCCTCCAAAACCGGAGACACTTACAACTTTCTCAAAACACTCAACGATATCCAACTGACCTAGACGTCTATGAATGGTCAACACCACCGAGCAGAACCCAACTCCGCCATGCCACTGGGTGTCTGGGCTGGGCCAAGAACTTTGAGAGACCTGCTGAAACCCATGGGAAATTTCTAGGGGCATATCCAAAACAAGAAACACAAAACAAACTTCCACAAATCCAAACACATCCCAATCAAACATCCATATATCAGACAAAAATCAAATATTTTCAATTTGAATCATCAATTCATCCTTAAATAAAAACACCCGCTTGAAAAACCATGAACAGTACAATAAAACAAAAAACAACCCTTTTGAACCCATCACTTTCACTTCAGAATCAAAACCCTTTCCAATTCCAAAACCATTTAAGCACAAAAACCCCCTTTTGAGAAAAACCCACTTTTTCAGAAACAAGATACAAATTTTAAAATCATTCACTCACCACTAATATTCCTAGATGCCTCACAGATTTTCATTTCCGTGGCACCCAGGCACCCATCCACACAATCCAACAACTATCCATTAATCACTTCCAAGTTCCCAAACGAGCATCCATATGAATACCACTGGACAAAGAAACGTTCTTCCGCTTTCAAAAAAATAAAACATTCTCAATATTTCAAAAAAAAAAAATCATTTCAAAGTTTCAAGACAAATTTTCAAAATTCTTTCCATTTCTAAAACAACCCACTTCAAATTTAGTTAACCCAAGACATTATTTTAGAAATTCAATTTTGAACAAATCAAACGGAAAATTTCCAAAAACAAGGTCGAAGAGAAATACACCCCAAATATCATGCCAACCACACACCAAAATAAAATAAGAGCAGCACCAATGTCCGCTTTCCTTTTTAAAGGAAAAAAATTTCACGCCAATCCCAAAAACTGAAGCAAGACATCGCAAACATTAAATCACCTAGACGGAGGACTAGTGGTCATGTCTAACCCGACTACATGGTTTAGCAGACCATGCCCTAGGCAAGCACAAACCACCAGGAGTGTCAAACCGTACCCTCAGGCATCACATGGGTCGCTACTCCATGTGAGACCGCGCGCAGTACCGGTTTACTCCTACTGTCATCCCCCATCCACACAGAGAAAAGGGAAAACTTAAATTCCGAACTACCCCTGGTTACTCAAGGATCAGAACGAGCAAGAGTTCGCGACGTTCTTCCCGCACCTACCACTCAAGTACTGACAATCCTATCTCTGATCTACCTAACACTCCAAATAATAAGAACAAAACCTCCTCTGATACCATTTTGTCATGAACCAGGCCGGGTCACCATCTGACTCGATGCCCGACCCGGTCTGCGGTAAGACCCGAAGGGCATTCCTGATCCCAAAGGGCTGAAATAAGTTCCCAGGTATCAAAAATAAACTTGGGAACAATTTACCCGGATGAATAAATATAAAACATACAACAAGCTGATTAAATTGAAACTAAAAATTGACAACCAAACAGACCCTTATACCAAGTTCAGATTTAAAGTTTACAACTTGAACCAAAAACCCAAAAGTGACTATATCAAAGTAAACCAAAACTCCATCACAAACCTCTGTGAGACATGAGGAGTCACATCCCCAAGTCACCACTATCAAACCAACACGATGATTCCACTGACAACCCGAACCACCAATGATAAGCCCGATACCTCAAACTATAAAGAAAAAGAAACAGAATCTACATACACCCAAAGGTGTATGTAGGGTGTGAGCTAAAAGCCCAGTTAGATGCCACCAAGAAAAGGTTCCACGCAAAATTATTAAATGAAAAATACATTTGCAACTTTAATTATAGAAAAGTACTAAAATCTTGAACAACTTTAGAGAAAAAAGTTTTAGAGAAAACAGTTTAAAAAGGAACAACTTAAATTAAAACACACACACACACACACACACTTTTAAAATAACCAAAGTGTCACAATGATGAGCATAAAGTAACCAATGATCACTAACATGGGAGAGGCCACATGGGTGTTAGCTAGCTCGGGCCCCTAGATCTTTGTGTCTCGGTGAAACGTGCCTTAGAAGGACACGAACCTCAGAAAACGTGGCTTAGAAGGCCACAACCCTAAAAAAAAGTGTCTTAGAAGACCAAGACCCTCAAAAAAGCATATGTTTAGTTAGTGTTTCAATCGTTAGTCCTGACAGTGAAACTGGGTTGAGTCACCTCCGGAACACTGCCCACTAGTCTAGTCCACCCTCCTAGCTACCCGGGCTTCCTAGTTTGGGCTCAAACAAGTTTCAAATTCATGTCACATGTCATATTTATGCACCCAAATAAAACAAGACACCACACATTCCAAAAACCACTAATCTCACTCAGAAATACCATTTTGGAAGAATACGTACACTAAAAATATTTCAAAACTAAATATGCACTACTTACACGACAAATTAAAAATACTACGTGGCCAAATAAAACACTTTCAAAGTAAAACAAACCATTAAAAGAATTTATTAAACAATTTCAACCTATGTCTCATGAATTTAACCACCAAAAAACATTACACCATGTAGTCAAAACAAATTTTATTCCATCTTTAATAATTATTTAATAAAACAATCCAAATTTTCATAATCAAATTTTTAAAGAGAAAAACCAATTCTTTACACACTATGTCGACCCAAACCCCCTTACATGACGATACGCACACAACGTCACCTCAAGAACACAAACTGTATTACACACACAATTAAAGAATCCACCTACACAGTTTAAAAGACCATCACTACAGTTAAACACCCCACCAGAAAACCTTGCCAGCCTTTCTTAAAGTACGCCGCATGACTAAAACACCAAAAACCCACTCATATACTCATTTAAGACCAAACACATACCGAAGCTACACCAAAATACCAATTACACCATTTACACTTCAAAAAAAGAGACTAACAATTAACCATAGATAAGATTTCAGCATCAATTACACGTATTATTACGACACCCTACTAAACAATTCAAGGCATGTCAAACGTAAATGAAAATCAACTTCGCACCAAAAATTCAATGAAAATCAACTTCACACCACACACATTAATTAAATAACACTCCAAACAAATCAAACTTGCAAATTAATTAATCAAATAAAAATTGTACGTGAAACCACTTACCTCAACGTAGACCAACTTCACAAATTTGGTGCGCAATGTCCGCTGCAATTCAATCGCACCCCAAATAATTCAGTTGTACCCTAATTCAAGAATTTAGAAAAATTATATCCCTATTTGTGCCTAAAAATAAAACATGATACCATTTATACCAAAAATTGAACCAAAGAAACAAAAAAAACCTATGGAGATCGGAAGAAGACTTACCAACATGAGCAGAACTGGGGAGAAAAGAGGGGGGTTTCCAAAGGCGCGCTACGTCAGAAAATAGGGCGGTGCGTGGCTGTGCGAAGTGGGAAAATGGGTAGTGAGGAAATTGGTCTCCGGTTTATGGTGGTTTTATGGTGTGAGGTGGCTGAGGGGAGTCCTTTCGTGGGGGTGAGGAGCATAGAGAGGCACCGCCAGATAGGAGCAGGAGGGGTGCAGCTCCTCAGGAGTGTTTGCTGGGTGGTCCAGCAAAGAGGGAGGCAGCGCGAGGGAAGTTGTGCGTGTGGTGAGGAGGTCGGCTTGGATGAGGTGTGACGTTCCGAAGGGATGGCATCGAATGGGAGCTGCAACACCCTAGGGTTTCAAGGGCCTGTTCATCGCGACGGGCCGAAGGGAGGTGGGAACGAAAACGCGGCGTTAAGGGAGAGCAATGGAGGGATAGAAGAAAGAAAAAAAGAGAAGAGAAAAAGGGGGGGGGGAAAGAAATGGAGTGGGGGGAAATATAAAATAAAAGGAAAAAATAAAAATGGAAATAAAAATATAGATAAATTAAATCCTAAAAAAAGTCAAAATTAACTTAAAATAATAGAAATATTAGTGGGGGAGAAAATGTTAAAATATCCATAATGATAACTTGAAAATAATTATAACCAAATTAAAATCTTAACCAAATTAATAATTGTAATAACACTAAAATTAACATGCTGATAATTTTATAACCATTATAATAATTTAATATCATCTAACAAATTAAAATATTAACTGAAAGAATAACATAAGATAAATAATCCCAATATTATTATTATTATTATTATTATTATTGAAAAACTCTTGAATTATTTAATCATATTTATTATTTCATTTTTTTGTGCTTAAATTATTATTGAAATTGTTAGTTAATTAATTAACTACACGTCGGGAAGGCCGCATGTTGATCAGGCGAAGCCCCATGGATTCATTTGTGTCGTGCGCGTGCGTGAACATTGGGACGCCAAAACTCTTGTTTATCAGCAAAACGAAAAAACAATCGTCGAGTCCGAACACTGCATACTGACGTGTACATGGTCGCGACATAGCCACGCACCAGTGAAATAATAGATTTAATCAAAAAACATTTTCTCATTAAATTTAAGCACTACACACAGTCGCGCGCATGGTCATGCACTCGTATAAGATCCCAAAATTTTTTTTTAAAAAGGAACCAGTTCAAACCACAACTCAAAAGTAAGACCCAAGAATAATTAAATTAAAATGAAGTATCGGTCGGGGTGTGACAACATGACTTATAAAATGAAATGGTTTCCAGTAAATGAAGTGGAAATTTATAGTTAAACCTTAACCTACCGGAACCCCTGTAAATTAAACCTGAACACTTACCAATACCTTACCCCTCTAAGATGGTAATTGGTGTTGTAACTTGCGTAGTAAGACCCTGTTCTTACATTACTCTTCCACTAGTGATTATATATATTCTCAAATCCTATTATAAGATGTTTGTTTGAAATTTTTAGAGATATTCCACCAATAATTCTTCATGTCATGTGCTAGGAGGGTGGAAACAACCATGCTCCGGAGGTGGTGGGCCCTGAGCCACTAGTGATTCCTCCTATACTTCCACCTAAAGAAATACCTTTTATACCTAATTTGGGCACTAATTCTCATCTTTGAGACAATTTCATACATATGATGCAATCCATATAGGGTGATCCATGAACTACACCTACTATGGTTGATCTAACCCATGAGTTCTAGCAACAACATCCTCCCATATTTTTGAGGGATGGTGGTCTATAGGCTGCCGAATCTTGAATGGAGGCTACACTATTTATCTTTGAGCATTTGGAGATTCCTCCAAAGTATAGGATCAAGCTTCCACCTATATGATTCATGATTTATCCAAGCACTGGTGGGATGTGATTACCTTGGTCGGTCATCATTGGGGAATGGACTGGGATGAATTCTAGACAACCTTCTATGATCACTTCTTTCCTTAGATGCTGAGTGCTCATTGATCCAAATAGTTCTTCCACATTGAGTAGGGTGCTATGTCAATCATGGATTATTTATCCCATTTTACTGAGTTACAATGCTTTTCATCGCTTCTAGGTGGTGATGAACTTTCATGTGCTAGATGCTTCTTGGATGGGATTAGGTATGACATATGTACTCCATAGAATATTTTTCACCTTCCTACCATTTCTGATATTTTTAATCAGGATCTTATAATTGAGCACAACCTTAATAATGTGACAATTCTAGCCACATAGGTTCAGTACTGAGATAGGGCAGTAGTTCTTCTGGTAGAGGGAATCATACCTTTGAGGTTTCTCATTAGAGTAGTAGGGATAATACTATCCACATCGAAAGCTCTATTATATTACATCAGTGTGGACAATAGGGTAATCTAAATCCTTATTGTGATAGAGACTCGATGGAGATCTGTGCTTCAAGCTCTATAGGTAATCTTTATATATTTTTTCAGAAATTTCCATCTACTTCTAGTGGAAGAGGCTCCTCACCATCTCAAACTTTAGGGGAATTATATTTTATTCCATGTTAGGTGGGGAGTTGGAGTAGAACTGGTAGGACTAAATAAGAAGAAGGTTGGATCTAGGGTAGCCAGAATTTTGATTATCAACACCAATAGATCATACTTTCTCATTGTAATATAGCTGTCACACAAGGCTGTGGATCAGACCAGATGCATGCCTTACAACCGATACCCAAGGATAAAAGTGAAGGACCATATACAATACAAGGTACTAATATATTATCCTTTACTATTGTATTTTATTTATTTGATATATGTGATTCACACACCTTTATCTCTTAATCTACCATGGAAAGTATCGGGCTGGAAATTCAGTATTACTGTTGGGTGATAACCCTACATACACCATTGGGAGTATGTTCATAGGGTATAAAATAAATTAAGGAATTTCCCCTTAATTTAAGAAGTTATACCTTATTATTTTACCTCTTTATTATCGATATTATGAGCTTCGATTTCATTCTCGATATGAACTAGTTGGTTTCCTATCATGCATTCATTGACTGCTATCACCACAATGTGTTTTTTACCTCATGAGAGGGAAAAATTTATCTATAAAAGGGTATATAGAATGTATAGGCTAGTAGAGATAAACTAGAGCATTATGGGATATGTGTAGTGACTGACCATATTTTAGTCTTTTTATGGAAGAGTAGGGTTTGCCTCAGATATATTTTCCTCCCATGGTAGATTATTTTAGGGATATATTTCTCAATGATTTTTTCTAGATTACCTCATAAGAGAGAGGCATAGTTTATGATTAAGATTGTTCTAAGAGCAGCTTCAGTGTCCATTTATCTATATAGTATGGAACCTAGTAAGTTCTAGGATCTTAAGAGACAATAAGAGGATCTAAAGTTTAAATATTTTTTCTAACCCAATAGTTCTTCTTGGGGTCCACCAGTACTCTTCGCCAAGAAGGAATACGAGACCCTTAGGTTATGCATGGATTACCAGAGGTTGAACTAGCATAAAATTTAGAACTGTTATCCAATTCCTCATATAGATGATCTCTTTGACCATATATAAGGATCTAGTGCATTCTCAATAATAGAAATGAGATTGAGATATCATCAGGCACGATTATGGCCTTCAAACATACCTCATAAAACTTTTTGTAGTAGGTATGGTCTATATAAGTATCTCATTATGCCATTTTATATTACGAACTCACCTTCCACTTTAATATATTTTAAAATTATTGTTTTACATCCCTATTTGGAGTCTTTTGTCGTGTTCTTTGTGGAAAACATCTTGTTGTATTCTCATAATCATAGTGACCATGTTATATATCTTAATGTAATTTTTAATACACAGAGAGAGAATCATATTTATGAAAATATTTCTACGTTCCACTTATGGATTAAAAAAATTCAATTCTTAGGTTATATTTTATTGGAATCAAGAGTATCGGTTGAACCATAGAAGGTGAGTGCTGTGGTTTCTTGGGAGCATCTCAAGAACATGTTTTACATAAAGAGTTTATTAGGGATGGATGAATATTACAAGAATTTCATAAAACAATTATAACTACTTTCTACACTACTTAATAGTCTTATAAAGCAGGGTGTTATGTTAATGTGGTTAGAATAATGTAATAAATCCTTTCAGCAGTTGAAAGGAAGGCTTGTTTTGGCATTGATTCTGATTCTACCATTGTCTGGAAGAGGTTATACAGTGTTCTGTGATGTATCTTACATCAAGATGGGAGAATTGATGATGTAGGAGGATTGATTCATTCCATAAATATCTATTTAGTTGAGTCCTCATGAGAGAAATTACCCTATTCAAGACCTTGATCTAGTATTAGTTTTCTATGCCTTACATTGCTAGAGACAGTATCTGATGGATGAGCACTTCTTGGTGTATATGAACCACAAGATCCTAAAAAATATATTTATACAATGTGAATTTTATCTCAGACTGCATAGATGGGTTTACTACCTTCATTATTTTGATTTTTTTTCTGTAATATATGATATAAAGGAAAATGTAGTAGCTGATGCGCTGAGTCAGAAAACTCAATCACAATTCGTACAAGAAGCCAATGATGAATTAAAAATGATGGCCCTATTTTCTGAGATGCATATAGAGTTTCATGATATTCATGATCAGTATTCTATTAAATTCTTGAGAATTACCTCTTCTCTCCTTGATAGGATGAAGAGTAGATAGTTTTTATGTCCAGAGTGGTTTGTTATATGGGAGAGAATTTATGGTGAGGACCCACCTTCAGATTGGTCGGTGGATGGCATCATAATCCTATGTATACATGGACATGTATGGGTTACTAAATATATGATATAGAAACTGATGTGAGATTCCCATGCTTCTCAGTGGGCAATTCATCAAGGCATCCCTAAGATGTATCAAGATATGCGACACCAGTATTGGTGGACTAGGATTAAAGGTTAGATATCAAGTTTTATCACTATGTTTTCTACTTGTGAGTAGGTGAAGGTGGAGAACTAGTGACCTGTTGGCCTGTTATAGCTTTTTTTCTTGTCTTAGAATGGAAATGGGAAGACGTTTCTATAGAATTTTTAGTCAGTATACTAAGGTCACCTCATGGTAGCAACATAGTTTGGGTAGTCATTGATAGACTGATGAATGTATCGCACTTCTTTCCCATATGGGATACGTTCTTAGTTAATGATCTGGGAAGACTGTACATTCATGAAATCATATAGCTACACGAGGTCCCTCATACTATCATTTCAAATTGGGACACTCATTTCACATTGGGTTTCTAGTAGGGGTTGTAGAAGACTTTGGGTACACAGGTGCTTCTGAGCACAACCTTTCACCCTTATACTGATGGCCGGTTTGAACAGATGATATAGGTGTTAGAGGAAATGATATGAGTATGTATCCTTGATTTTTTAGGTTATTAGGAGATATATATCCCTCTTATCAAGTTCTCCTATAAAAATATATTTCAAGTGATGATTCATATGGATCTCTATAAGGCCTTGTATGGTAGGCCGTACTATTCAAACCTTTGCTGGTTGTATAAAATGACCAAATTTCCATTAATGGATTATATTATTACCCCCTTTATCCTTTGTTCATTATAGTGGACCATAGGGTCTTTCTTCTCCCATTTGGGATCCCAAATCCATCTTCTATAGTTTTTTATCCTATTTTTTTATCCGGTGTCTAATTGATGTACCATTCATCTCTTTGGATTCTGCCATGTAAGAGATATAATCCTTATGATTAGTTTGTCATTCTTAATTCCATCGATGAATCTATTTAGATATAGGATCATATGCCCTATTTTTAGGGTTTTGGTAAATTATTTAGTTTTTTTTTCAATTCAAGACAATCCAAAGGCTAATACTAGATGATGAGAGTGTTATAGGCTCGAAGTAGGTGGTATATGACTCATTCCTAAAGTCTCACCATTTTATAAACTTCCATCACTATAAACCTGCTGATTTCATCAGCTGTTCCCTATTAAATTCACATGTCATACTTATAATCATCATGAACATGTTATAGACCCCCTTATATATATATATATATTAATAATATTTAGAGGTTATGTCCCCAACACTGACCACCTCAAGTAGGGTGATTTCCTTATGTTATGACCTTAGTGGTTTCTTATGTCTATCTGCACCACCGTTTGGGTGTGCATTGACTTATAATTACTAATGGTAAGTGTTTAATTTAGTGAATTAATTTTTAATGGTAAATACATGTGTAGTATCATTTTAACCTTTTAAGGTAAGTGTTCTAATTAATCAATGAAACTTTAAGCCGTTAAATGTCAAGTATATTTATAGATATACCTTGGTCTAGATATTATAATTGAATTTCATATGGTTGCATTTCCTTAGACCACCTTTTCATGATTATGAGAGGTAATTGAATGAACCTAATAAATGATTATGGAATTTAAATTAAAAAATGGTTTCATGTCCTTTTATCCTTGTCACTTATTATGAAAGTCAACAGAATGAACCTTTCAAATTATTAAAAGGAATGAGTATTACATGGAATTAATTAAATAATGAATTATGTATAAGGTTACTATTTTATATGGAAATTTTCATATTTATAGGAGTGTACATACTTGATCAATGAATTTTATTCTCGAGGTAATGCCTTGAGTAATTAGAGGATACCATTCAAATTCAAGGAGCTGGTTACTAAGGGAGATACCCACCTTAGAACGTGGTCCTTGTATACTAGAAAATATACAACATGACTCCATAGTATCCCTTCAATATCTTACAAATATTATTATTCCTTGGATACACTCCTTAGATATAGCTTTACATATTCATACATGTGGCACCATGGGTTCACCCCATTGGGCCCAGTCATGCTTACCACATTTTTCCTTGGATGATATCCTTGGACTTGGTTAGAACTATTTACAGTGTAATGCCTTGGGATATTCCCCTTGGATTACACTCAGACCCCTTATATTCTGGCTTTATGTTATTACTGAGTTGGATCAACCCCTAAGGTTAAGGATTCCTTGGTTATTACCTTGGATAATATTTCATTATTATCATCATAAATGATGCATTGGTTTTTACCTTGGATCCTCTATTATTATTATTATTATTATTACTATAGGATGCCTTGGTCATAACTTGGATCCTCTTACCTCAATTATTATAAAATGTAACATAAATAATTAATTGATTTCTTGTTCAGACACCAGTTGAGGATAAAGTAGTTATTGGTGTATTTACATTATTGCACTATCTTTACATTTATATAAACCTACACACTATTTTAGTTTATATTCATAGAATGGATGGTATTTAAGCCGTCAGTGGTGGCCTATTGATTTCTATCTCACACACTATCTGGGATACCATTGGAAACAGAAAAAATTACACATATGCAAGCGTTGAAAAGGGGAAGCATCCTGATTTTGACACTTGATATTGATTGGTTGATTTAGGATAAATCTTGGTACCATATGACTGGGCCAGTGCTCAAGATTCTGGATAGTTTTTGGATTCTCTTATATTTCATGTATTTCCTACTTCCATGTAGACCTATTTTCCATTTTTCATGAGATATGACATATATTTTTATCATTTTGTATATGATTCAGTTCCATTTTTTGGTTATTATATGTTGCTTGGTAGTTTATTTCTACTTTCACAATGATAGGTTACTAGTCCTATTTATTTACTATCTCTTTCCATTGTGCCATCTATTTACATATGTCTCTACTATTTACCTGTTATCACTTATCCTATATACTCCCGTTTGACAAGCGGTCATAGTATCCCCATAAACACAACCTAGGCCCTCTATACTAGTTTATAGCCTCTGGAGTACGAGAATATCAGCTTGAGGACATGTGGACAATTTGGATCAGGGAACCTTTGAGTGGAACTCATTATTGGGATGTCAAAAATAACTTTTTGATAGCATTCCACAAGTGGGATAGTGGGTCTCACTAGTCAACCGATGGACTGTTTACATTTTTTCTTAGCTATAATCTTGTGTCCACCCAAAAACCAAACACTCAACACCGCTTGAACTCAAAACATAAAATTTTAAACTTAAAGGGGTGATGTACCTCAACTAGGATGTTACAATAGGGACGATTCCAATGATTTTTTTGGATTATGATTAAAAAATGAAGGTTATTTGACATTAGAGCCACTGCAAAGCTGAATGACATCACTGAACCACTTTATTAAAGGTAAAGAACAAAAAAATAGTTTTTTATTTGAATAAAATATAAATTAGGCTTAAAAATTTCAGATATTGGTTTATAAATTCAAATTAAATTTTTTAAATAAATGATTTTAATCCTTAAATATATTTTATGCCAACAATTTTTTTTACAAATTTTTAATTCACAATCATATCAAAATGATGTTATAAAAGTTATAGTATATATAAAAACTATATTTTTTATTATTCACCCACAAATCAACCTCTTAAGAAAAATCCCAAAAATTTACCATAATCTAATTATTACATAATTATTAAAAAAATAATTCATTTTTATCAAATTAAAATTCTAAAATTTAGAAATTTAACTTTTAATAAAATAATTTTAAACATGGGAAAAAATTACTTATAATAATAACAATTTTTTATGAGTGATTACATTTCTTTTTGTTATTATATCATTTTTATTACATAATTGAAAAATTATTATTTTTAGTTCTAAAAATATAAATTTTATAAAATTATTCTTTTAATTAAGTGGAATTTAAAATTTTAAAGCATATTCAAGAAAAAAATTTTAGCGTAAAACACTATATACACTATGATCAACATTATATGTCAATGACCATTTTATTTTTCTGAAAAACTAAATTATCAAAATTTTATAACCATTTTTTGATAATAATACACTATAAATGAGAGGAACTAAATTTTGAAATAAAAATAGTGAATATTTCATAATTTTATTTTATTATAAAACATGTTACTTAACATTTTTAAAGGGAATTTTTGAAAAATAAAATAGGTATATAGAATGTGATGAAAAAATTTAGTAATTAAATTAGATATAAAGTAATTAAAAATGAATGATAAAGTATTATTTTATTGTAAAAATGTTGTTTAACCATTCATCATATGTCTCACATAAAATGTATTTGGAATTTACTTTCAATATGTTACAATTTTGTGACTTTGAAAACATGTATCATACAATGTTAATCATTAGATTTTTATGACTTAATTACATTTAGATATAAAAATAAAACTAAAAATTAATGTAGTTATGAATATTTATATGTAAAAATAATCATGAATATAGTAAAAGAGATATCATTATATATAAAAATGATATAAAATGGGTGAAAAACATCATGTAGTTTAGTGGTAGGTTCCATGCCTCTGTTGTCTATCATTTATGGGTTTGATCCCCACAACCTCACTAGACCTGACGAGATGTCACCCATCCTATGGCTTTCCCTTTTTATAAAAAATATTTTAATGAATAAAATTCCATTTTACTTGAAAAATATATAAGAAAACAACTTATGTGACAAATATGTGTATAGATTATTTTATAATATTTTTAAAAATAAATAAATTAATTTATAATTTAAATTTATATTTTAAGAAATAAAATTTATAAAAATATTCATCGGGAATTTGGGATGTTAAAATATAAAATCCCAAAAAACCTAGGTATCTAGATGGGGGATTAAGAGACAATTTATAAACAACTCATATTAATACAATGAATAATATCCTATGGTATATGATATGTGCTAACTATGAGGAGTGCCAAAAGTGAGGCTAGGTTAGAGAAATCCTAGAGGATATTGTCTAAGAAATTTATTCATAGGCTACTTGAGTATGACTAGGATATTCTCACTAAGACCTTAGGATTTTACCATTATTGTAAAATATTTTACTTAGTCCATCTTACAGTTAATTTTGATTATGATCCTAATATAATTCCTTTCATTAATTTATCATGATATGATATAATTGACCAAGTTTATTTTATCAGTATCTTTAAAATATATTCATTATTACAGCATGGATCATTGATGGTCCAAAATTGTTTTCAATTTCATTTTTTATGTGCCATTTTTAACATCTTACTTCAATACCTTTCCATTTATATTTATTTACTCACTTGATGCCCTATTTTATTACTCTTGATTTCTTTCATATAGTATTTTCAAAAAGTGGATTAAAAGTATTTTCTTTGAAAGTAACTTTTAAAATTATTTTATAATGAAAAGTTTAATGTTTTGTTTAAAGTAATATTATGGTTTCTAGAAAATGATGAAAATCATGATCATGATTTTTATCTTAAAGTGGTAAAACCATAATTTAACGTATTTTATTTCAAACTAGAGTTTATGGAATGTTTTGGAAAATGAAATTCATGGACTCTTTGATGAAAACCTACAAAGATATTGAGCTCAAATCCTAATTATACCATTTAGTGTTTATAGACTGAGTGGATTTTTTAGGTTTAGATTTAGGTCTAGGTTCCCAAGAATCTCTACTTTATGCAATTATTATCTTAGGTCCCTAATGAAGAATGTTTTTGGAAATGGTTTTGGATTGTGACCTTGGTTTCATAAGAAGATCGCTAGCTTTATTTTTTTGGGACTTTCTTGTTTGTTTGTACCGTGTATGTATTTCCTAATTCATAATTTATTTTAATTTGATATTCTAGTTTAGTTTTATTGTATGATTTGGTATTTATATTATATCTTAATGTGAGATAGATATTTTTTGAGTTATCCCATGTTTGGTTTTCTTTATATTTTAAAACTATTTATTTGATTTGCATGGAAGTAAAATTTATAGGCACACCATGCTGGATTTACTTTATGAATTTTAACATGCACTATTATTATTTATTGGGATAAACCATTAACAAGAGTTTTTTATTAATAACTAAGAACTAGTTTCCATATCATATGTATTAGGAATTCCCATCAGGCCTTGCCATAGGCTGACTCTAGTGTTAGGTTAGGATATCCCATGTTGGTTTGTAAAAAAATGGTATCCATTCACCCTTTTTATTTGGTAAGTAATGATAAATTTCTGATAAGAATATAATAACTCTATAGGTAGGTGTGGGTAGAGTCTTGATATATCTTTCTCATTCATATATTTGAGTTACCATGGGTAGTTGGGTTGCACATCATGAATTTTTAGAACATTATAAATTTATTTTTATGTATTTTGATCTATATTGAGGGTTTTCTAAATTATATTTAGGTAATGTGGGTTATTTTGAGGTTTTAAATGGGTTGGGGTGAAAATGGGAGTCAAACCAGAGGCTCACGATTAGCTCTCATGGTTTGGAAAATTATTTGGGGCCCTTGTGCATGGTTCTAAGAATATCTTAGTGGAAGTTTCACATTTGGTGCATGGTATGCCAAATCGTGTGACCAAACCATGCAAATACACCATCCCCTTCAATTTTTTAAACCCCTTTTTATATTAGGTTGTTTTTAGTTACATGTGATTACTATTTATGATTGATTAGGGAGAGTGTTTATGGAATATTGATGTTATTTAGTTGGATTTTATTTGATACTTTATAGTGAGATACTTGGGTTTTAAATGGAAAGGATTGGTTTTTAAATGATAAAGGTTAGTTATGAAAAAATCAATAAAGAAATTTTTTCTAAGATGGTTTAAAATAAGTTAGATGATTTGATTTTTCAAAATAATTTCAGTAATGAATGTGTAGATTTAACACTTGTTTTAAAATGTCATGATTTTTAAAAGGTTTAAATATATAATTCCAAATTTTATTTAATGAAATTATTTTTCTAAGTGGTATTTATGATTTAATTTTATGGGTTCTTTAGTTTGGGGTGAGTTGAAATTTGAGTGTTTCTGACTGATTCTTGACTCATTATTTTGTTATATAGAGTCTACTTCCCAGAAAAGTCCCGATGGATCGTAAGAAGTCCATATCATGGAGTGTTCCTCATCCTAGTCTCTCATAGGGATAATATGTTATCTTTATAGCTATCAACTACACCTAGACTCCAGCTATATATGTAGATCCAAACTATTCTATGTATTCACACATCTTTTATGGTTATCAAGGGACTCAAGAGGATATATAGTGGCTAGAGAATACTGAGGGTGTCATTAATTCACTAAAAAACCCTAAATACTTATGAATGAAAAGCACCTTAGACTTGTTTGATATACCAAGTCATGAATAGTGGGAGACCATCATTCCATTTCATCTACAAATTAATATGTCTTTAGAATTATTTAAGCCACATTAATTCAATGGAATTACCTTGAGAAGGTTAAAGTGGAGAAGGTGATAGATATTTTGAGTCCCCAATAGGGTGAATAAACAATAAAGAAGCATGTCAACAATTTTAATGAGTTGGTTCCTTTATCCCCTCTGATTTGGTATTCAAGTACTCATTAAAAGCTTACCTTTTTGTAAAGGGACATATTCTAGAGCTCAACCTTAAAGTGAGTTTATCATACATAAATTTATTTTAGGATATAGTCTATAATTTCATGATGATGGAATTTATTTCTATGGTCCAACCCATTCACACGTGGAAATCAAGAATGGATCCCTTAATGAACTTCCTTTACACTCACATGGGTTTTGAGCCCCTCCTCCTTAATTATAAGTGAGTTCTTTAAGGTTATACCCCACCATTTCTCTCATCCTCTTAATGATTCCTATACTTATCCTTTCATAGGACCATGGTAGTTTAATTCTAGGCCGGAGTTTGAACAAATATTTATGTTTTTTAATGTATAGGGTGTTCAGATTCCATCTTGGGTCCTCTTTAATTTTTCTTTAAAGAATTCACATCATCCTCACTTAATCTCAGTAGGTGTTTCCATATAATTTAACTTTCTTAAAAAACTATATGATGTTTGAGTTTTATAAATATTCACCCCTTAAAATAATACTTATTATTTTAACTTTGAAGGATTTATTAATGGGTTGTTAAGGTTTTGTGGTCTCATCACTTCATTTGTAAAATGTTATTTTATATGAAATTTAAACTGCCCAATTTTAATGGAAACACCACTGGGGGGGGGGGGGGGGTGAATTAGTGATATAGGATTTTTATAATTTATTTTATAAATAAACCATTGTGAATTTTTAAGGTCATGATACACTCTTTTTATATATATTCCTCTCCCTCATACAATGAAAGGCACACAAGAATTTTATAACATTTGGATATAATGGGGAAATATACTCCTTACTATGTTTATTTTGTTAAGAAACATATATTATATAATTATTTCAAGTTTTTAGTGATTATAAGTGTACAACACTCACATAAAATGGCTGGGTAGGTGTTATACACTTATCCAGAATAGTATCATCCACTTACCAAATACAAAGGGAGTTATTTATACTAGTACCAATTATCTTTAAACTAGTTCTTCTTATCCTCATGTGAATAATATATTTTGTGAATTTTAGGATGTATATGCATATAAGAATGAGATATTCTTCCTCAAGTTTGGTATTTGAATACTTGATGAATATTAATAGAGCATCATGAAAGTTATCCTTCCTTCTTAAGATTTTAGAATACATGATGTGTGCATCAGAGTCTGCAAGGACACACCAATATTACTCCTCAAAAAAAATTCTCCTAATTATCATCAACATAGTCAATTTCCATGACAAATATGATCAAATAAAATTAATCAATTTTCATTATCTTCTTATTTCCCTCTCTTCGATACAACAGTTCTTCAACACACCAAATTTTCAAAATCTCAATGCTCGAACACTTATCTTTCTACATTTTTTATTTTTATATTCATAGAAATATGTTAATAAGGTTTACATAATAAAATATGTATAATAACCTTGGTCCTCATCTACATTATATATTTTGGTTAATAGATTCTAGAATAATAATAATTTTTATTGTGAATAATAATATCAAATATTTTAATTTGAAATTACCATGAAAATTTATTTATGATCTTGTCATTTAATATCATTAAAGATCCCATTAATCTTGACTTGTATCATGAATTTAACTTAAACATGTGATTTTAAAGATCTGAAGTCCAATTAAGAATCGTTATATTTAATGAACAAACCAATCTTCTTAGATATTTCACAAATTGTGTGGACCTTATGAAGCCCCACATGAATCCTATGAAATTTTCATGTTTTTAATAATTTTCCATTAAATATAAAAAATGAATCTTATGAAATTGAAAATTACTCTTAAAAATTCATCCATTTAGATGTCTACGTTAAACCTTATGAAGTTCTCAGCAACTATTCATAAGTTGAAAAATACTATTATAAAGTTGTTAAATACTCTCCTAAGGTTTCCAGTTACCCTTCTGAAGTTACCATATACTCTTTTAAAGTTCCCAATTAATTTTCTAAAGTTATCAAATACCCTTATAAAGTTTCTAAATACTCTCCCAATGTTTCTAGTTACACTTCTGAATTGACCAACTACTCTTCCAAAGTTTTATGATTCTTCTACATTTATCATATTCTCACTCAGAGTCCCATAATTAATCTTATGAATTAGTACATAGAAAATATTTCCCATAATTTTGAAACATCATAGTAATTATAGAATGTTCTAAAACCCTTTAAATTAATATTCTAACAACCTCAAATTTTCTAAAAAACATTCAATCACCTTATAAAAAAAACTCAATAAATTCCTTTGATCTTCCTAAATAGTTTAAAACATATACAATCTTATTTAATAATTTCCCTGGGTTCTTCAATATATCTATTTGGATTTGTTTTCAACCTCAATAAATCACTTCACAAAACATCAAATCATATCCCTTCTCAAAGAGAATTATCTTAACACCATCCCACTGGATAAAGTAGCATATTTGAGTAAATTAAATCCCTCAATGACAAACATCTTTTTCCCAAGTGATCTAGATTATCTCCCTTAATCCAAGAACTCATTCACATTTTCCTCCCCCTTTTTCCATAACCACAACTTTGGGTGCAGAATATAGAGTTTTACCTCTTCTCCCCCTTTGAAAACACATACAAAGAATAATAGGGGATATCCTAAATTACATGAAGATAGAGGGAAGGGATGTAAATTCGTGTCCTACCTCAAGGTCTCAAATATGTATTTGGGAATTTTCTTTGTGATTATATTAACAATTTTATTTATGGTAGGAATGAACTTCATATTTATATAACCATTGGAAACACTATCTTTTATGAAGTGAAACCTAATATCAAAATTATTAGATATTGAGGTTTGAAAAAGTTTTTTAGATTGAACAATATATATTTTATTGTTATAAGAAATTCCTAGAGGTATTTGAATCATCAACCTCAAATATTTAAGTTTTTAATTTATTCAAATCATATGGGTGAAATCATTGGTATCGACTAAATATTCACCTTCTGATGATTAAAGTAATAATTTTTTTCTTCTTATAGTGCCCAGTCACACAAATTTTTACTAGTTAGAAAATTTTGCCTGTGGTTGATCTTCTATCATCACAATTAGTAACTGAGTGTGGATCTATTTGTGAGAAAAGAGATGTTTGGTTATATTTTCCCAATATTCTTCTGGTTCTAATGAAATCACTCTAATATCCTATAATTTTATTTTCTTATGCATGTTTCTGTAGATATTTATACTTATATTTTTCAATTTTAATAGACTCTTCTTCAAGAATGGTCATATCAGAATCAATATTAGCAATATCTAGTTCATTTGCTACCTATTATCCACTAACTTTCTCAAAAATCTACTCACTATATCTATCATAGTCTTCACAAACCATTTATTCTTGAACATTAGTGTTGAATTTATCTTCAATAATATTTATATCATAAATCTCATCCACCCTATGAATATTATTATTCTAGGATCTATATCAATTTTCATTAGATAATTATCCTAGAAAGATACTATCCTCATCCTTCTCATCAAACTTCCTAAGATTTTTGTCTTTAATTTTAATAAAACAAGGAATTCCACAAACTCTGAAGTAGTTAATAATTGGTTTTAATTTTTATTACATCACGTAATTTTCAATTTCAAAATTAGGTCAAAAAAATCACATATTCAGAATGTTCGCAACTGTGAACACAATTTCTCTCCATAAAAACTTAGACCTATTGAACTCTAAAATAATAGTTCTTACTATTTTTATAAGACTCCTATTAATTCTCTCAGTAACACCATTATTATGGGAAGTGTAAGGAGTATTTTATTATTTCTTGATTCCATGTTTATTAATATATAATTTAAAATTATTCCTAGTAAACACTATTTCATTGTCTGTTCTCACCTTTTTTATAGGAAACCCCAACTCTCTCTTTGCATCTGTTTTAAAAATATTGAAATTATCCTCTACTTGTGACTTTTGATTCATAAATAACAAATTTTTCATTATTTTATAGTCATTAACGAATTAAATAAATTATAATTAACTTATAGTGTATTGATGCGTCATATTTACACATAAATCTTTTTGGATAAATTCAAGAATCCTGGATGATTTGATCCATACTATTAATGCTTTACTTATATCATATTCCAATTTTTTAAATTTTTAAAAATAAAATCTCTATATATGATTAATTAGTGAAGATATCTCACATGATGTTCTCTTGATTTTTTAGTCTCTTATGACAAATATGGAAGAGTCTCCCTTGATAAAGTTAATTTTCATCCTTTCAATTATGGTAACATAAGTTACTTGGGTCACCAATCTAAAAAATATTTCCACTTGTTTTTTCACCTTTAGTGATTATACATCCAAATTTTTTCTATTTTGATGTGGTATGGGTTTTTATTTAAAATAAACTCATTAACTTCATCATATAGTTTTCTTACACTAAAAAATTTATGTTTGTGATCCTTTATAAATAATACTTGTTCAAACTTTAACTTTTGATGTTCTATCTTAGCTGAACCTATTCCTTTAATACTTAAAAAACTTGGATTTCGAAAATTGATTGAACCATTATTTTTTTCCACTATTTTATTTAAAATAATGACATATTCAATCACATGTGATGAAAAATTACTATCAAGAATCCAGGTATTTCTACTTCTTTTTTGGATTTAAGATCCACCTAAAAAAAGTGACTTCTCTAAATTTCTCTCTCTCTAAGACTTCTCTTATCCATAATCATGTTGTTTATATCGTCATTTATTCTTATATACAATGAAACTTTTGGTCACATATTCCTTATATCACTTCTATAAAACTATAATTGTTTTGGAGATATAAAATATATGAACTTCCATTTACTGTATGTTTCTTTATAGGTTTCATGCTTTTATTCTCTAGATAATTACCTATTAATTATGGCCTTCTTTGGTTACATGGGAGAAACATATTGTACCAATAAAAATATTACTCATGAAAAAAAATTTATAGCACCAAAATACCCTTTAAACTCATTTCTTCCATGAAATTGTTGAGTCGGTCTGTTAGTTACATCTTGCTATTTTTATAAAATTCAACCTTTTTTTATTTAAGATTAAGAGAGGTTTTCATTTTAAGACCACATTTACATTTAGTTTCTATAGTTTTCATATTATAATAAATTTATTTAACCCATTATTTCTTATATTTTCTGTTAGAACCTATATTTTTAATTGAAACATATTTGGGATTTTGAAGCACCATAAGTGAAAATTTTACCTGAACTTGAATGCAACATCTCTCATCATTTTTTGATATCTTTTAATTTACTTATATAGCTTTATCATAATAATATATCATCTTACCTAGTGTATTATTATACTTAATACACCTTGAATCATCTATGTTAAGTTATTTTTCTTTAGTATCATTTTTTTTAAAATCCTTTATAATCATTTTCTACTAAGCAAATTCACTTTAAGAAACTTTATCTCCTAAATGTGATAATTTTATTTATTATAAAAACCATATTTATATTTATTTGAATTTTTATCTTTATTCTTAATATATTTTATTTCTTTCTTATGTTGAGTGTTTATGTTAGGACACTCTTCATGCTCAAATTTTAATATAAGCTAAATGTAGGTTTATTCTCCTTATTCACTACATGAGATTTATCCTTTTATTTAAACATGTTACATTAAGTTTTAAAACTTTATAGTATAATGTTACTATATAGGAGTATTAATCCTCTACATTACTCAATATATTTCTCCCACTTTTTGGAATCTTCCATTTTCCCCCTCCCGCCTGCTTATATTATTTGAAAATTTTTCCTCTCACCATTATTTGAGAAATCTCTTCATATTATTCATTTTAATACTAAACACTATTATTTATTATAAAATATACTGTAAAGTTTCTAATTCCTCTACACCTAAATAAATTTATTGGGATTATAACCTTATACTTTCCTTTTCCCATTTTATATTTTTAAATACGAGAGCTATAAATATCTGGTAATCCTTATTTCTTTCATCATCATCTTTCAAATAACTAGAGGATTCAAATTTCTCCTCATTTATCTTGAAAATTTTCATGATATTGAAAGAAATTTTCTCTTTATATTTTTTATTGAAAACACGAGCCTTTCTCATCTCATATATGAGAAGAGTATTGTGAAACTCACCATAAGATAGGTCCACATTTTCTTCTAGGGAATATATTTTTGGATCAAATATTCCTGGAAATTTTATAATTAATTTATGAACAATAATAGAATCTTACATATTATTTTTAAATCCCCTAATGTGACTAAAAATATAATTAAACTTGGTAAAGTAATCAGAAATTATCTCATATTTATCTATTATGATTACTTTAAATTTATCTCTCTAAATATTCAATTTAGACTCACTGATTTTTACATTCCCTTTATATATATTTTCTATCTTGTCCCATATTTCCTTATATTTTTAGAGTCCCATTAATTTGGTGGAAACTTTTTCAAACAAAGATGAAAAAATTTTATTTTTGAATTTCCATATTCCTCAATATTTATCTTGTCTACAAATATTATGGTAGCATCTCTTGTAAGTGGGATAGATATCACTTTCATAGCATCACTGACTTTAAGAACTTTTAATGAAATATATGGAAACATTTTGTTCACCCATACATAAAAATTATTTCCAGAAAATATTAGAACTCATTTTCTATTAATTAAATTCATATTCTCCATTTATTAGAATATGATCTCAGAGGGAACCCTATTTTCTCTGATACCATTTAAAGGGACTAATTTCTATAGATTCACCACTGGGGGGGGGGTGAATCTGTGGTGTAAGATTTTTTCAATCTATTTTATAAATAAACCACTATTACTTTTTAAGGTCATGATCCACTCCTCTTGTATCTCTTCCTCACCCATATGTAACTAAAATGAAAATAGTTAAATACACAAAGTAATTTTACTAGGTTTGACTACAATGATTAAATATAATCCTTTCTCTATTTAGTTTCTTACAAAATATAGATAATATCACTATTTTTAATTTTTAATGATTAAAAGTTCATAAAAATCACTCATAATGGTTGGGCATGTATCATCCACTTTCCATGGATTATACCGACCACTTCCCAAATATAAAGGATGCTCATTATACTGGTACCACCATTATTCAAAAAAGTTATTCCACTCCAAATGTGAATAAGGTATTTAATGGATATTAAGATGTCTTTATATCCGAGAATGATACCTTATTCTTCAAGCTCATTGTTCCACTTCTAGATGAATATTCATAGAGAAACATGTGGGTTGACATTCCTTCTCAATATTTCAAAATACATTATGTGTTCATGATATAATGAAAGAACACTGTGTTTTTTTCCTCCTAAAAATCATTTATTTATATGATAAAAACATGATCTCTTTCCATGAAAAAATACTCAAAGAAAATGTATCACTTGTTTCTCACTTCTTCTTCCTCTCTCTTCAATACAATGATTTTTCAATGGAGAAAAGTATCAACCTCTAAATGCTTCAACACCTATTTTACTTCATTTTATGATTTTATAGTCATATAAATACATTAATAATGTTTCCATAATAAAATATAGAAACTCCCCTTGATCCTCAATGAAATTATTTTTTTGGTCAATAGCTTTCTTAAAAATAAAATCTTTGACCATGAATAAAAATTTAAAATATTTTTATTTTAAATTAACATGAATATCACTACTCTATATTCTAATTTTATATTTTTAAAACTCTCATTAATATCAAATTGGTTTATGGATTTGACTTGCAGACTATGATTTTAAAGATATGAAGTCAAACTAAGAAACATTAGATTTTTTTTCCAACCCAATATTCTTAGATATTTCATGAAGTGTCTGAACCTTACTAAGTCCTTCATGAATCCTATTAAGTTTTCATGCCTTTTAAAATTTTCCATTAAATATTTAAAAATATTATTATGAACTTAACACTCACTCTTTAGAATTCAGCCAATTACTCTTACAAAGTATGGACTGACCCTTTCAAAGATCCCACTTACCTTTTAGAAGTTCTTAAATACTCTTAAAAAGTTGTAAAATACACTTTTTAAGTTTTAAAATACTCTCCTAAAGTTTCAAGTTACCCTTCTAAAGTTACTAAATAATCTTTCAAATTTCTCTGTTACATTTCCTATATTCCTAATCACCCTTTATATGTTTTGAAATATTCTTCTAAAGTTTCCAGTTACCCTTCCAAAGTTCAGTGAGTTATTTACCTTTTTCATATTTTCACTCCGAGTCCTAGAATGAATGTAACACCCCGAGCTTCCACAATACGCTTCTCATTCAATAATGTAATAGCTTGTATTGTACGCAACTTCGAGTTCTAAAACACCGCGACTAATCAAAGTAGCCATTATGAATAGTAATAACCACTTTTTAAAATTATAGAAATTTTATATTTCAAAATGGACTTCATTTTTTTATTCGTAATATCGAAATTAACCTAAGTTGAAGTTTTTGTAATTTTCTGAGAACTTCCAATTTTTTATGAATAGTGAAAAATACTTAAAACAACTTTTTTAATCAAAATAATTTATTGTGATAAATTATAATATTTAGTGGTTTTAAAGTATAATTATAATATATTTTTACCATTTTATCCAATGGTGGTCATTAGAATTAATTTAACATTGAAATTGGACATAAACAATTGCCAATCTTTTGATATAAATTGTTTCTTAAAAACACGCTATTTGTTGTGACAACGGGAATTAATTATAAAATTAATTAATGAAACTTATATGTTTGGAATTTTGTAAAATATAAATCATTTTTGAATTTGGAATATCAATTATATATTAGGGTGAAATTTTGGCATTGTTCTGAAAAACTTCAATTTTTGATGAATAGTGAAACCACTAAGTGGTAGTTAAATAACTGATTTTTCGTTTAAATGAAATATTACCACTTCTGTGATTTGATTTTCAAAAATCCGACATACATGGTTGTCATTAAGAAGTAAAATGTGGTTCAATGAGATTAAAATAATTTTTGGTGAATAGTAACTTTTAAGTTCTTAATCGCGATTAGAGGTAATTAGTGTAGTTTAAGGTAAAAATAATGTTTTAATAATATGAGATGAGCTTGACACATGTCCTACCCTCATTGGATGTGCCATGGACGACCAAGACAATCCATGGGTCAACTTGGGGACCCCATGGAGCCACTTTAGTTGGAAAATGACATAAATACCTTTTATTTAATGTTAAAGTAAAAAATGACACAAACATGAAATGTTTTACTAAAACAATTTTTACATGGGGTTATACAAGTCATATTTTTGACTATAAATAGTAATTGGAAATATAAAAATATTTCCTACATAATAGTATTTTTGTTATAATTTTTAGACATTAAATAAATTAATTTATTTATGACATCATTATGATGGAGCGATGACCTCATTATTTAACGATTTTAATAAAATGAAAGGATAATGTACAATTCAAGGCTTACACTTGCCCAAAGACTATTGGATGGGTATATTTAGAACCCTTAGCACCTTATCCACGAATTATATAAGTGTGGGACCTTTAGAATCCGAAAATCATTGTATAATAATGTAAATTTCCTTACTTTCCAAGAGTGCCCCTCCTCTCCTCTTATAAAAGGACCCCACCTCTACCACCTCATTCACACTTTAAAACCATTTGGATAATCCAAACTCTGCCCAAATACTCTCCCAACTTCCCCCTATTACTCCTAGAATCCTCACTTTGGGCAGAACTCTTCCCAAGGAAGCCTTTGGCTCAAATCAAAAAGAGTTACCCGATTTTGAGGTAATGTCTTCTCTAATGTTGTTTTGTTTTATTTTTCTTCTCCGACCCCCTAAAATATATTTATTCATTTATTTTGTAACAACACCAGTATCTTCAATATACTAGGATGTTTTTATAATAAGTATTATAGATACACTTACACACACCTACATCTAATGGTTAAAGAACATATGGTTTCTGTGGATGGCGAATTTCTGCCTCACGAAACGATGATTGTTCAACACTCATAAAATACCTTAGAAGGTGGACATTAAGATGTCACTCTATCTATAAATGATATATAATATGTTTATGTTTTACTTAAGGTTCTGTATTTTTCATTTATGGCATACCTTTATTGTTTCCATTATGGGTAAACGCGATATTTTCATTTTAGGAAGTGCGGACTACCGCCCCCTCAAAGTGATTTGAATCGTTAATGCCATATGTGGGATGTATAAAGGATGGAGTAAATGATATTATATATGATGTTATACTGGAATTATAATATACCTTTATATCATTATGATTTCATTAAATACTAAATAGAAATGAAAGTAGCGTTCATGCGTACGTACGGCTTACCGTCTCCATGAACGGTGCATTTCATTTCTTACCTCTAAATGTTATGTAATATTATAAATGAATTTATATACTGGATATATATGATATATATGATATCTACATCATGAACATAATTCTGGATATAATGGATATATCACCACATGAACAACTTGTAATTATAAGAATGTTATTTTTGACTCAAGTACCTAAGATCGAAAAAATGACCGTTATAAACTTAAATAATTACATAATGTTCATAACATGGTAATAAGGGATATAAAAGGAATAATGAACATGAAAAAGGTTCTTAAGTAAATAGTAATTAACTATAATTTATTATTCTGGAGGTTAAAGAATGGTCGAGTCAGGACATGTCGCAATGTAAGGGAATTTCTTAACCCAACTTCCATTCTTTGGGTTAATCTCCTACTTTCAAATTATGTCATGATATTATTATGTCCTATTTTGTATTTTTTACGTTCTTTATGTGTACTTATAGTGAATACACATAACAGATCTATTTTATTTTAAAAATTATCTTTTTAAGGACTTCGTATCAATATCCTTTCATTGAGGCATATTTGGTTTTATACACAATTTTCTTTTATACGGTGTATAAACCCCTTTGACTTTTACGTTTATTCAAAAGGAATCTTTTTTTATACGAAGCGTTTTACTACACGACAAAAAGGGAATGTTTTTCTTTCCATACATATGCGGCGACAATGACTTCTCCGCCGCGGTGACCATTATTTGAGTTTCGGCTTCCTTTACAAGCCACACCTTTTTTTAAAAGAAAAATAAATACCATGTTTTACCTTTCTTTTATTTTGGTATTGAAAATGGTTTTGAAAGCGTTTTTATTATATCAATGTTTTGTATTGAAATCTTGTGATTGAAATGTGGAAATGTTATGTTTCCTTTATGCATGTTTTATGTGATACGATTATGTTATGGTTTATGATATGTTTAAACCCATTCATATGAGGAATGCATTGGACTTAGGAAGTGACGGGTGGAGCCCGCTATAGCTCCTCGATGCATCGGCAGGTCTCATGAGACAAACTAGTGTCTTGGCACGAGGCCTT
Source organism: Viscum album (assembly GCA_963277665.1). Taxonomy (NCBI): domain Eukaryota; kingdom Viridiplantae; phylum Streptophyta; class Magnoliopsida; order Santalales; family Viscaceae; genus Viscum; species Viscum album. The sequence goes on from OY728142.1 coordinate 951,711,024, forward strand.
GACAAAATCTTATTTGTGGTCTTGGCACGAGGCCTTGGCTACGTGGTTATGATAGTCTGGAATTATGCATTCCATCATTATGAAAGCGGTTGTTGATATTGCATGTGATTATTCGACCAGTAGAATATCCACGTGAAGAAGTGAATGGCATTATCTCATTTTACTTTTTCCATATTATGTTGAAGTTCATGTTTAAAAGGATTTTGTTTTAGTTATACATTGCCTTAAATGTTTATGTTTATTGATGAAAGCTTCCGCTATATTGTTATCCTTACTGAGCATCTGAGCTCACCCCTTTCAATGTTTTAATATTTTCCAGGATGTGAAGAAGTATTTTAGGAATGACCTGCAGGGATAGTCAGAAGAGGATATGAGTGTGGACTATGAAGACTTTGTTATTAGTTTTTCACTTTATGATATAATGTAAGACTTATGAATGTATCTAGTGTTTCCAAGGCTACTAAACTAATCGGTCTTTCGAGACTTGATCTTTTGTGATCATGCCAATGCTACGAAGTAATGCACCGACTCTGGGTAGCTGGGGTCGGGGTGTTACAATGAATCTTACAAAGTAGTACATATAAAGTATTCACTATAATTTTTTCACTTTATAATAAATAAAAAATTCCCTTAAATCCTTAAAATTAATATTCCAATAACCTCAACTGATCTAAAAAAAATTCAAACACCTTAGAAAAAAATCCTCAAAAACTTTGTTTGATATTCATAAATAGTTGATGAAAAATACAATATTACTTAATAATTACATTGGTTTATTAAAAATATTATTATATATTTTATATTATGTAATAAAAAATTACATCTGTTTGGTGTTTACTAAAATTCATAGGATTTTTATAAGGTTTTTGAGAATTAAATTATTGTTTAAAACTTCTAAATGAGTTTTGAATGGTTTTACATGGAATATTTAATGAGAGGGTGATTTTTTTTGATTTGAGTTTTTTTGTTGGACCTTATTGAGTTTCTTTGATATGAATTTACATTGATTATGGGTGAAAAGTTATTATGATGTTTCCATGTTTTATAATTATGTTTAGTTCATGAATATATGATATATTGGACATATTAGATTAAGGTTGAGGTTTTAATTTGATTCAAAAAGTTTCAAAATGAAACTTAATTTCCTATATGGATTTCAAAATATGGTTTATGTATAATATAAATATATTAAGACCAATGTACTATTTGGTGACTTGAATAAAATGTATTTCATACAATAAGCTACACCCTTTGTTTAAGCCCCATTAATTTTTTTTATATGAGATCATGGACCTTATGATTAAATTATATTATTTTTTAATATTTATATAAACTAAAAAGGGGGATTTAAAAGAAGTGTGTATGGAGGTGGTATGAGGTATAATATTGTGATCCTTTTCCTTGTGGTCTATTATTTATATGCAATTAATAAGTGATAAATGTTACCTCACCTCCAATATCTAACATCATGGGAACCCTAGGTATCTATGTGTGGGATTATGAGATGGTTTCAATACTATTTATGTTCATGAATTGACTAGTATACTTTAGTATATGATATTTTCTTACTATGGGGAGTGTCACCAGTGAGGCTAGATTAGATTAATCTAAAATATTATTGTCTAGGAGATTCATCTATAGGATAATAGATGTTTCTTCCCAATTACATCTTGGATCATCTCACTAGGACCTTAGGAGTTTACCATGATTATAAAATACTTTACCTAATCCTTCTTATGATTAAATTTTATTATGATCCCACTATATTTATTTTAATTCATTTATCATTACATGATCTACTTGACTTCATTTAATTTACTATAATGTTTTAAATATATTATTTATTCTAGCTTGGCTCCTTGATGTTCCAATATTCTTTATAATTTTATTTTATACTTGTCATTTTTATTTGCTTACTTCCATACCTTTCCATTTATATCTATCTATTCATTTTATTCTCAATTTGTTTACTTTTTTGTTATTTCATATAGTAGTTCTAAATTTTTTTTGAAATTGATTTTTGGAAAATAATTTTTAAATGGGGTTTCAAATGAAAAGTTTAATGTATTTTTTAAAGTATTATCTAAGTTTATAAAAAAATGATTCAAAACATGCTCATGATTTTGTTTTATCTAAAGTGTTCAAACCATACTTTAAATTGTTATTTTTAGGAATTTATTATTTATTTGTATCATATATGTTTCGGTCAATTCAACATTTCTTGTACTTTGAGATCTTGGTTTATTTTTCTGTACATTTAAATATTTACATTACATTAGAATATGATATCTATGTTTATTTTGAATTATTCAGGTTTGGTTTAATATATATTATAAAACTATTTATTTTATTTCCATGGAAGTACAATTTATGGATGCACCATGTAGGATTTATAGTATGGATTTTACTATGTTTTATTTATTATTTATTAGGAGAAACTATTCCCAGTAGTGTTTTCTTGATGTGTAGACACTAGTTTCAAGCCTGTGGGGATTATGAATTCCCTTCGAACATTTCCATAGGCTGACTCAGAAGCTAAGATTAGATAACCTAGGTATTTTTGTAACAATTTTATATACCATATATATTTTAGATAAATGGTATACTTGATTTTTATATATAGATTAAGAATTATTCTTTATAAAAATTACTCAAAATTAGATGCAGTTGTAGTAATGTGTTGTGGTTATTCTTGAGTTTTCTTAAGATATAAGTTGTTCTGGGGTAGAGGAAAGTCTATTATTAATACTCATCAATACAACCTATGATATACCATGTACATAGATGAAAATGGTGTTTTACCTTGATATTGATAACTTAATGATTTTTTGATTGGTTAGTGATATGGTTTAACTGATGATCGAGGTTTAATTGTTGATTGGTTTTTGATTAATGGTAAAAAATTAATAATATAATTAATATAATGGTGAATTATTGTATATTTTTTAATTGGTGATTGTTAGTTTTTGAAATTTCAATTATGTATAGTTGGAAGATATCTCAATGGTTATGTAACCATATAAAACCCTCACCTACAATGCTAGTTCGGTTGAGTGTTGATATCTATATAGAAGAAGAGTGGTCATTGAGATATCCTAGTTAGAAAGTAACAAAGTTCCTATGGAATACTCCCTAACATCATTTCATTGAGTTTTGGTGGTTAAAGTTATGATTTTTTCTAGGGAACTAACATGGGAAAGAAATTTTTTATGAGAAACATTTTTTTTCTATATAGGTTTTATTTATACTATGTATGAAATATTATCATTATTTCGTGAGATATTATTTATGGTGAGCTATGATTTACTATAATATTCTTTATACTTTTGATCTAAATTGTTACACATATTTTTCATCACTCTCTATTATATTATTCTTATTATACGAGATGATATTACTGTTTATGGTAACCATATTAGATAAAAATACCCATCAATATATGAGAACACATGCACAAATGTATTGTGTCATGTAGACCTTTATAACCATTTAGTTGGAGGAGTGATACATGGATTTTTTTTATGATTCTCATAAAAATTATTGGTAAGTTCATTCCTTAACATGAAAGTTACCAATAGTTTCATGGAATTTGTATTCACGTACCTTTTTATTACTTTTCTTATTTGAATTGGTATTTTTTCTATTATTTTTTACATTTATAACATTAATGCATAATTATTATGATCACTATTTGTTGAGGATTATTTATTTTATTATGTATCATACTTTGGGATATTTAATTAGTTTTTAAAGGTGGAATAGAGATTTGAGAGGTCAATGTTTCATATTTGGTTAACTTATACCCTCAATGTTATTTTTATACCACTGATATATTAGAGGCAAGATTGGAGAGACAATATTAGTGTCATGAATCACCCAATAATATCCTTTATGGGTCCATACTAGGTTAATGTGGTATCATATAAAATTTTATGTCTATTTGATTGGATTAGATGGACTATGAGGATCTACTTGGGAAGACCTGGTATTAATATTCCTTTAAACATAGTATATTTAGTAGGTAAAAGAAATTGCGTATGAATGTAGGGGGTCTTTGAGACAAGTTACAAGGACCTTGATTACCCATTTTAAATGGTTGGAAATTAGTCTATTATTTATATAATACTTTCAAGTGTGATATTATTCATCTTGTAGTTATAAAAAGGTTAAAATTATTTTTACGTGTTGATTCTAGGGTGATGGTTCATATAGGTAGAAATGATTGTAAATTTTTTTATGTATTTATATCCTTATGAAATATATTGATAAAAAATATCCAATTACAAATAAGATATATCATTATAACATATGTGATACATATCATAGTAGGTCAAGTCAATACAGACTAGGTGACACCAATAATCTATATCTGTAGAGGTTGATTTAGTGCATCTAATTTTAGTTGTTCATCATTGAGTGGATGATGGTTTTCTTGAGTCACTGACTCACTTAATTTCTTTGTTTTAGAAATCAAATTAAAAATTATATTAATTTTATTAAAATTGATATTTGTTTACTTATTATTTTGAAAAATAAATTTCTAGAAACTTAAATTTTTTAGAACTTAATATTTATATAAGATTACATTCAATGGTTGAAAAAATATTTTTTTAAAAAATACAATATAATTTAAGAAGAAATGAAAAATTTGGAAGTCTGAACTTTACCAATAGATTACATTAACCAGAAGAATCTATCTTTATCAATAGATGATGAACTTGTTTCCAATGTTTTTACAATTGATCCCTAATAATGAGAAAATATAATTTTTGGAGTTTGTTATGACATCACCTATAAATTAAATCAAATATTCATGAATAATAAGGCTTTGTTCAATGAATTTTAATTACTCTAAAATATTATCTTCATCTTGAAGTTGTGAAACTTCTTGTTTTTTAGTGAACTTTCTATTAATGTAACTTTTTTTTACTATGTGTTTTTAAGAGAAACTATTGTATAGTTTTATTTGTAATGTAATTATAAATTTACAATGTATTTATTATTTTACTGATCCTACATGATCAATGGATGCAAGGATAATAAGATATTGGATTTACTAATATTACATGATTGAGGGATTCAATGGTAAGGATTAAAGTGTGTTCAGAGACAAAAATCCATACCAACTGGAAGGTTTAGTTAAGGGACTCTAAGGATAGTAAAATAGAGCTCCTTATGATAAGTTTAAAATCAAGGATACCTTAAGTAAGGTAAATATAATTCCTTAACTATAAATTTTAAGTGTGTTTTATTATAATATCATTTTATAGGAGTATTTTATTTGTTAACTAATACTTCATGTTACCATTACCTTTGTTTTAAACTCATGTTGTATTCATTTATAAATTTTTTCTTGTTTTAATTTTCAATTTCTATTGTATATATTATTAATATCAAATTTTTATAAGATTCTATTAAATCATTTCCATTTTTTTAATATATTTTATGTAGTTTATAATTACACTATAATCACTTCTTTTATTCCTATCATTTATTTTATTGGTATTTCATATATCTAGTCAACTTAAAAATAGAGGGTGTAATGAAAATTATAAGTTATATTTTGACTACAATTCAACCCCACTTGTAGTATTACTATTACAAATTATTGGGATTTAATTTTTTAACAAATAATTATCTACTTGATTCTAATTTAATTTAATTTAATTTTTTTGTTCATTAGAATTTAATCTCAGTTTCCTTATACTAACTATGTTAGTAGGGGATTTTTTTTGTAATGGTAGGTTTTCTGGTAGGAACTATTGAAAATTTAAATATGAAAAGACCACAAATTTTTGATGGAGTTGATTAGAGATATTGGTGGGATCATATGAAGACTTTTATTATTAACACTATAGTTGAAAACTTTATCAGGTTGATTAGAAATTACAAAGTTCTAGAGCAAGAAGTTGTTAATTTTTCTCTTGAAGAAAAACATGAATGTTAGGTAAATTTTTAAGTTCATAATAATATCTTATGTTCTATTACTAGGAACGTTTACAGTCATTTTTCATAATGTGAAGTGGTGAATAATATTTTAAATAATTTATAAATTTCTTATTTTAAAATTTATAAGGTTTTGGAAACTCACAAAGCTATGTTAATAGCGGACTATTAAGCTTTTGATTTTCTTCCTAGTGAAATGAAAGCACAAATTCATCAATGTTTTATGAATATAGTGAATATTTTACAATATTTGGGAGGGAAAGAATTATAAATGGTCAGATTATTGAAAAGTGATTGATATTATGATGAAATAATGAGAATGAAAGAGGAAAATTATTGATGATACTAAAAATTTGACTAATACATGTTTTGATTGCTTAATTGGTAATATAATGCAATATTAAAGTAGAGTAAAGAGAGATTTTGAGAAAGATAAGAGGAATAATGAAGTGAATTTTTCATCTAATTCTAGTAATCCCACTTCCAATACTATTGATCCCTGTATTAATGTTTTTAATTTTTAGGTTTCAAGGAATAAATATAAATATTATGATTAAATAAATTTATATGATAGTGAGAATGAGCTTGATCAAATATCTATAATAATGAATAATCTTTTCTGTAATAAGACATTATGATATAATCATTAAAATGATAGAAAATATAGAAATTATAAGAAGGATTTAGTAGATGTTATATTCTATGAATGTAAGAAGACAAGTCATATTAGACAGTATTGTCCTAAAATTAATAAAATGGATAGAAATTCAAAGAGATATTCTAAAAAAAGAAGAATATATTGAAATATTTTGACACTTAGAGCAAAATTGGGGGTGATACATCTTATAATAGTTCATCAAAAGATAGTGGAAATGTAAGTCATAAAATCATTTTACTTCATATAGATATTTCTAATGATGAAAAATGACTCATGTATAAATAAAATAGGTTTTTTTAACAAAAACATAAATAAATGGTACATGGATAATGGTTATTCTCAACAGATGACTAGAGACAAGTCCAAATTCTATAATTTTAAAATGTTAAATAAAGGATGAGTCAATTTTGGAGAAAACATTCATGGTGAAATCATCAGAATCAATGATGTTTCTTTTGTTATAAAAACTATAATTTCAAATGTTTTATATGTTTAAGGTATAAGAACAACTTTATCAGCATTAGTCAATCACACTATGAGAGTTATGTTGTGGGATTTAGGAATAATGAATGTATTATTCAAAGTCTAGAATGTTTTTTCCATTATATCTACTGATAGGCACAAAAATTCATACACTCTTGACTTAAAAAGCATAATAAACCAGAATTTATCTTATATAAGTAAAACTGAATATTTAACTTGATTGTGTAATAGAATATTATGGAACTATAACTTTATAAACTTAAATAAACCTCTTTGGAAGGAAAATGTTATAGAATTATCATGACATTTTTTTACTCAACCAAAGTTTGTGATCCTTCTCAATTTTGTAAGAAACATATGTTTATCTTTAAATATAAAAACAAAGTCTCAACTTATGGAACTTTAAAATTTGTTTACATGATTTTTTTTTGTCCTAAAAAAACTAGAAGTATTAGGGATAAAACTATGTGTATTTATTGGGTTATGATTACAAAATATTTAATTTGGTTTATTTTCTCAGACAAAAATTCAAAGCTGTTAATAATTTTAAGGTTTTTTTTCTTTTATTAAAAATGTGAAAAACTCACCTTTTATTACTGTCTTAATTGATCATTGAAGGGAGTTTTTGAACTTAAATTTTGAAATTATTCATAATAAAAAATATATTACTCACAATTTATTACCACCTATGACACCACAAAAAATAGAGTAGTTGAATAAATAAATAAATATCTTCAAGAAATTACCTAAACTTTCCTAAGTGAGTATTTTGTTTCTAGACAATTTTGGGTGAATGTTGTGAGTGTTTCTCGTTATACTATAAATCTAGTTTTACTTAAAAATTTTCTTAATAAAAATCCTTTTGAGTTATGGATTGGAAGAAATCCAAAAAAATTTACTCCAGAGTCTTTGTGTATAAAGTATTCCTTATGAATAGTAAACATCGTCATAAAAAATTGATCCAAAGGACAATGAAGGATTTTTTATTAGTTATTTTAAAACTATTAAGGTTTATAGAATTTTTAATAGACTAGAAAATTATTTTAAAGAAATTGTACATTTAATGTTTGATGAAACTAATCCATTTTTCAGGTAAACCATCCATAATTTCAGCCTCCATATAATATTTTAAAAAATGATCTTATTTGTTTACTATAAGTTAATTTGAAATTACTGATAGTAAATCCTCTAAAAGTTAGACCATCATATTTTCAATCTCTTGAAATTAATTCAATAGAAGATGTAAATTCATTAATTTAAGTTCAAATTACCAATTTAACTAAAAGCTAGATGATCTTAAGGAGTCATCCCATTGATAATATTATTGGTTATTTAAGACAAATCGTTAAAACTATAGGTTGATTAGTAAATTAATGTGAACATCATTAATTATTATCACAATTTAAGCCTAAAATGATAGATCATTCCTTAGGTGATGAAAGTTAGATAATAGATATGTAAGAATAGCTCAATCAATTTGAAAGGAATCAAGTTTGGACCATATTATAAAGACTTAAAGATCTTCTAGAAATTGGAGTAAAATGGGGGTTTTCAAATAAATTTGATGGAAATGGTACTATTATTATGAATAAAATAATACTTATTATAAGTCCCCATCCTTAAACATTACTTAATATTGAGATATTACAAGATTACACATTAAGGATCTTTTCAGGTTTAGAGTTTTAGAGAATTAGATCATAAATCATGCATTACATTACACATTTAAACAAAGTGGTTACATAAAATAGAGTACTCATTTTCCCATCAACGTAAACATATTTAAAATAAAACATGGATTCTTTCTTGACACTTATTTGACACTATCATCACATCATGTACCTCTCCCTTGACCTGTGAAAAACATTTCAAAAAATTGGGATGAGCATAAAAAGCTCAGTAAGGGATATAAAAGTACGAAATGAAAACATTAGTCCATGTATGAAATCATTCTTTACTCACAAAACATAATAATTTTAACATACCTCATCAAATCATGAATAAATCATAGAAATCATAATATATAAAGGTAACTTGAGGCATTCATAACATTCTTACGTAGAGAGTAACCCTCATGGTTACATTTGGAAAACCCATCACGGTATATTCCCTAAATCTATTAGGAGAAACCTTAACGTTTAACCCCTTCGCATTACCCAAGGCATTGGAGAGCTATATCGGGCTCACCCACACTTAGTTTATCACAGAACCACCCGTCTTCATAAACAATTCCCAAGAACCATAACATAATCATATCACATAAAACATGCATATAGAAAACATAAAATTTCCACATTTCAATCACAAGATATTAATAACACATTGATATAATAAAAACATTATCAAAACCATTTTCAATAACAAAATGAAATAAAAGTAAAACATGGTATTTATTTTTCATTTAAAAAAAAGTTATGGCTTGTAGAGGAAGCTGAAACTCAAATAATGGTCACAGTGGTGGAGAAGTCGTTGTCGCTGCATACATACGACAAAAACATTCCCTTTTGTTGTTTTGTAAAACACTTCATATAAAAAATATTCCTTTTTAATAAATGTAAAAGTCAAAGGGGTTTATACACCGTATAAAAGAAGGTTGTGTATAAAACAAAATATGTCTCAATAAAAGGAGATTGAGACGAAGTCCCTTACCTCGTTTCCGACTTGACTCGATCGTTCTTTAATCTCTTGAATAATAAACTTGAGTTAATTTATACTTGCTTAAGAACCTTTTTCAAGTTAATTATTCCTTTTATATCACTTTTTATAATGTTATGAACATTATGTAATTATTTAAGTTAATAACGGTCATTTTGTCAATCATTGGTACTTGAGTCAAAAATAAACTCCTTATAATTACAAGTTGTTCATGTGGTAAAATATCCAGTATATCCAGAATTATATTTATGATGTAGATATAATATATATCATATATATCCAGTATTTACATTCATTTATAATATCACATAACATTTAGAGGTAAGAAATGAAATGCACCATTCATGGAGACGGTAAATGTATGTACGCATGAACGCTACTTTAATTTTTATTTCATATTTAATGGAATTAAATCATAATGATATAAAGGTATATTTTAATTCCAGTATAATATCATATATAATATCATTAACTCCATACTTTATACATCCCACATATGGCATTAACGAATCAAATCACTTTGAGGGGGCGGTAGTCCACACTTCCTAAAATGAAGATATCGCGTTTACCCATAATAGAAACCATAAATGTATGCCATAAATGAAAAATAAAACAGCATAAGAAAAACCTAAAAATAATATATATCATATATAAATAGAGTGAAATTTTAATATCCACCATGAAAGGTGTTAAAAGAATATTGAACAATCATCATTTCGTGAGGCAGAAATTCGCCATCCACAGAAACAATATGTTCTTTAACCATTAGACAAAAGTGTGTGTAAGTGTATCTAGAACCCTTCTCATAAAAAAATCCTAGTATATTGAAGATACTATTTTTTTTTACAAAATAAATTAATAAAAATAGTTTAGGGGGTTGGAGAATCAAAATAAAACAAAAGAAGACAAGTGAAGACATTACCTTTAAATCTGGTAACTCCTCTTGGTTTGAACCAAAAGTGTTTCTTGAATAGATTTATGCATAAGGTAAGGCTTCTAGGATGAAGATAGGGATGTGGAGAGATAAAATGAGCAGATCTTGATTGATCCAATGGCTTGAGAGGTGTGGGTAAGGAGGTATAGGTGGGGGCCTTTTATAAGAGGGAGGAGGGGTACTCTTGGAAAGTCAAAAACTGTTACTTTATACTAAAATGAGTTTCTGATTTTAAAGGTCCCAAATTTATATATTTCATGGAAAAGGTGATAGGGGTTCTAAATATACTCATAAAATAAGTTTTTGACAAGTTTAAGTCTTAGATTTTACATTATCTTTTCATTTTATTTAAATCATTCATTAATGAGGTAATCGTTGCATCATCATGGTGTCATAAAACATTTAATTTATTTAATGCCTAAAAATTGTAAACAAAATACTATGATGTGTTAAATCTTTTTATCTTTACAATGATTATTTATAGTTCAAGAGATAATTTATTTAGATAAAATTAAAATCGTTTTACTTGGGTGATACATACTTTGGTTATACTTTCCTTTTAAAAACATAAAATGATAAAGTGTCACTATCACCCAAAAGTGATTCCATGGGGTCGTTAAGTTTGGCACAAGTCATCCCATGGTCGGAAATGACACAACCAGTATCATTAGGAAACATTTTGGGGTCATTTGTTATTATTATGATATTATTTTATTATCCTTAACTACCCGATTACTAATTAATCACGATAATTAAAGATAATTACCGTCGTTACTATTCATAATGTCCAAAAACAAAAGAGTATTAATTAAATAATTTGAAACTTATGATTCCAAATATGGAATCCATTTTACCAAATTCCAAACACATAAATTTCAATAATTAATTTAAAAATGATTCCCGTTGTCAAAACAAATAGTGGGTTTTTTTGAAACAATATCTATGAAAGGTTTGGCAATTTTTATGCCCAATTACAAAGTGAAATAAATTATAATTACCACCATTGGATTAAATGTAAAAAATATATTCTAATTAAACTTTAAAACCAATTAAAAGGACAATATATCTATATAATTAAATTAGTTGAAAAAGCAGTTTTGAAGTAAAATGCAGTATTTTTCACTATTCATTAAAAAAATGAACATTGTCAGAAAAATACCAAAAATTTATCCAAAGTAAATTTAAATGTCCCAATCCTAAATAATAAGTTTATTTTGACAAATAGAGCTTATAAAATTGTTAAAATATAGATTTAAAAATGGTTCGCCATCAAAAGGGGGTAAAACAATCTTTTAAAAATATTAGAGAATCCAATGCTTAAGATTAGATTTATTCTCATTTTAAGCCTCTAAAACACTATCTAATTCATAAATAGAGATATATAAGAAAATCTATTATTCATTACTTACTTGTGATGTTACACTTATTTCTAAGGGTTATTTTCAACAGGAATACATAAATTATGTATAAACCTTTTCACAAGAAGCAAGATTAGAATCTATTAGTATCTTACTAGAATTTGTAAAATATATGAATTTTATTTTATTTAAAATAGATATTAAAATTTATTATCTTAATGAATATATTTAATAGGAATATTTTTTGAACAACCACCTAGTTTTGAAGACACAAAATTTCTGAAAAATGTATTTGAACATACTAAAGAACTCTATGGGCTTAAACATGCTCCCAAAGTTTGGTTTGATAGACTCACCCAATATTTACTTCAAAATAATTTTGTTAAAGAAAGTGTTTATCTAACTCATTTTATAAAGTTTTTAAATATACCATCATTTTTCAAATTTATGTTGATGAAATTATTTTTGTTTCAACTAAAAAATTCCCAGCATATAGTTTTTCTGAACTAATTAAAAATGAATTCAGAATGATCCTGATTGGCGAACTCAATTTTTTTATTAGTTTTCAAATTTTTCAAACACAATAAATAAATATTTTAAATCAACATAAATATATTATATATTTTTTAAAAAAATTTCTTTCTAAAATGCATCAAGTATAAGTAATGTAATAAAAAATTCTATCAAACTCTATCATGATTAATCCAGTAAATTAGTATATCAAAAATTTCATAGAGGCATGCTCAAAAGATTAATATAATTTATAGAAATTTAACATGAAATTATGTTTTTTTTTCTATTTATGTGCAATATTTCCATAAAATACAATGGAATATCAATTAAAAGCGGTAAAATTAATTTTTCAATACTTTAAAGGAACTTTGATTTTTTTTAATTTTATTCTTCGAAGAAATATTTTTTTCTTAAAAGCTAATCAAATACTGAATTTAGAGGCTATATATTATATATAAAAAATACCTCCAAAACATGTGCTTTATTAATATAAGCTTTAGTTTCAAGATCTAGAAAGAAGAAATATTCTATAGCACTATACACTACTAAATTTGGATATGTGGAAACTGAAAGTTTTATGCTGAACTCGCTGATTTTGGATTGAGTTTTACTTGAACTCTAATACTTTATGATAATATTATTGCTATTTATTTTTCTATAAAACCAAAACATCACTCATAACCCAAGAACATAGATGTGAGACACCATTTCATTATGGATTACACATAAAAATAGATATTATTCTTGAATTTATCATAATGGAAAAGTAGCATGATGATGTTTTTAAAAACTTTTAAATTCTAATAGATTCGAATATATTAAATATATGTTTTGAATGATAAAACTTAAGTGATTTTACATAAAATTATAATTTATATTACCTCATAAAATTAATAAAATCCTGTATAAATTAGGGGGAAATATTTATTTTATTAGGTTTTCATCTTTATTTAATCAGTTTTTTTCATTTTTATTTTATTGATTTTTTTATTTTTTTTAATCAGAGTTTCATTTTTTTCTTTAATATTATAGAAAAATTTCATCAGATTTATAATTAATTTCTATGTAATATTATAAATTTCATTGCAACAACCCAGGTAATTATAATATAAATCATTTTTATATATTATTAAGATTCATTAATTATATTTCATAGTGTTATATTCATTATAAAATTATTAGGTAATTTTTTCAATCAAAATGGAAAAGATTTATTTCTAACAAAATTGGGTTTTCTTACATTATATGGTTTTATTTAAAATATTTATTTCATAATTATATAATTTTAATTTTAAAAAAATTAACTCTATTTTTAAATTCATCATGTCAAAATTATCTTAGGATAAATTTTTGTTAATTTTTAAAATGTTTGATTTTCAATAAATAATGAAAAATACTAATTTTTATTGAAAATTTCCTTTTTGTTTCAAGAATTTACAAATCTAAATTTTATTTTAAAATGTTTTCAAAGTAAAATTTGTTTAATTATATTATTAATAATCCAATTATGGTATTTGGAATGAGTTTTATTCTTGAATTTCATATAAAAAATCTCTATACTTAAAAAGGAATTTTATGAAAAACCATTTTCATACTTTTTTTATAGTTTAATTTTAAATTAAACTCCACCACTTATATAAAATTAATTTAATAAAATTAATTTAATAAAATTAATTAAATATTTGGAATCATATTAATTAACATAAGGCAATAAGTTCAACTTAATTTTTGGTCATAATTAATAGTGAAAATTGTAAAAACCTGTTACTATAGTTATGGTTAAAACAGGTTTACCTAGGGTTAAACTTAAGTGATAAGGGTTAAAATGAACTAGAAACTTTTATAAATTATGTTAGATTACCATATTTAAACCCTATATCATCTTATATTTATAAATATTCTATTTTGGATCCTTTTATCATGAGTAAGACATTGATATATTTTAATCTTTTTGAAAATTCCATTTGTGTTCTCTCCCCCACTTATAAAAGTACACTCCTCTCATATTTTCTTCACACTTAAAAATCCCTTTGGTTTGGCCAATACATACCGAAATAACTTCCTTGAATGTATCCTCACATCTTAGAGGAACTTTTTGGATCGTAAATCCAACATTGTAAGTATTTAGGTATAAAGCTAAATAAGTTTTCCAAAGAAGAGGAAGATAAAGAATGTACATGAGAATTTAGACTCGAGTAAAGGGAAACATTACTTTTAAAACACCATTTTAAATGTCTTAAAAATTTATTTTCTAATCAATTTTTCCATTTTCATATTCTTAAATTTTTTGTATGAACATAAATTAATTATAAATTAAATTTTATGTCTATTTTGAATTAATTTAAAAGGTTTTCAAAAAGAATATTTTTAGGTATTTTTTTTGAAGAAGATGAAGACCCTTCCTAGAAAAGCAGGATCCCTTTATTAATAAAAAAAGAGAGATTACACCAGTATGAAAGTAGGAGATTTACATTGATCCTTCCTAAGGATAAGAATTAGTTCATCCAGTACTTGATCCTCCCATTGAGATTCTGGACCATTAACCCCTTTACCAGCAATCACATCCAACAAAGAGTTTGGCTCTCGATAAGCATGAGTGATGATATGCTCCTTTGAGAAGAGTAGGTCCATGAACCTTGTCCATTGATTGGTCAGCTTCTAAGAAAGATGAAGAGAACCTATCTAAAGATCCATAACCACGGACGTGGAGTCACATTCGATCCATAATTTGTTCCAACCCCTCTGATCAGCATGTTCAATGACCTCCATGAATCCATGCATCTCTGCTTCAAGAGCAGAAGCAAAGCCACACGAACCATATTAACAGCCAAGAACATACCCTTTGGGATCTCTAAAAACTGCACCAAAAACTGCTGAACCCAGGTTACCTCTCGATGAACCATATGAAATTACCTTAATCCATCCATGAAATGGAGGTTTCCATAATACTTCAAGCATAAGAGTAGGTGTCCTGAAATTACCTTTAACCCCAACCCGAGATAGGACATACCAGTCATGAAGAGAGTTCACATAGTACCTACCTCCTAGAACAATGACATCACGTGCGGCAGTAAGAAGACCCGCCAAGGCAGTCCCAGTGTGAAAAGTGTGCTGTTCATGAAGGGATTTGTTACTGTAAAACCAGAGCATGTACAACAAGTCCTCTTCAATATATAATAAAATAGAGGCAACCTGAGGTGAGAGTTTCAGCTTAGGCCATCGCTTCATGAAGTCACCAATTGAATTGGCATGAGGTATATCCACTTCAAAGATGCTAAAAAATTCTTCCCACATTGCTGGGGCCACAACACATGTGAGGAATACATGATTTATGTCTTCCCTATGTTGATGACACATAACACACCTTGAGTAGAGGGGGATTCCATAGTTCTGAATAAATCCATCAGTTGGAAGCCTTTCGCGAGCAAGCGTCCATGAAAACATGGCCCGAGTAGGCCTGAGAAAGCCCTTGCTCAGGAAATCCATCCATTGAAAACTAGGAATGTTACCAATAATGTTCTTGTAGAAACACTTAGGAGAAAGAATCCCAGTAGAAACTGGCTCCCAATCCCAAACATCACCATGAGAGGAAAAACAATACTGCTCCACTATGTGACTAACCTAGTTGTGAAGACCATCCATGCATACAAGTTGATCTTTAATTGACAAATTAAAATCCAGATTAGAGCTGTCCCCAAAGACCATGTCCTCCAATCTGTTACCAGTCCAGTTGCATTTCCAGAACTGAAAAAAAGAGTCCCTCGAGACCAACCAGTGGGAGTCAAAATCAATTCTAGATAAGATGCTCTTAATGGCAGGGCAAAATGTGGAGGAAAAGTAATTGAAATTCCTCGTCTTAAGAATATGAAAAAACCTGGCCCTGAGAAAGGATATAGCCTCATAATTTGTATTCATAAGCCTCCATATAAAACCAACCTGCATGGAATCATTAAAGAATCCAAGATTATTGATACCCAAGCCCCCTTCATCATAAGGCTTACATACCAAGTTCCAAGAGACCGTTTCAAGCCTCCTCTCAGTGACACTACCACTCCAGATAAAATTATTGATAGAGAAAATGACACTCTTGAGTAAATAAATCATCCATTTGTATACCATCAAAGAGTATACGAATTTTGAAGTGAAGATAGATTTCAAAAGACACACTCTTCCTGCCATGGATAATGATTTTCCCTTCCATGCTAATAGCTGTCTTCTTATCGTGCTGGAAATAACAGAGAAGTAGGAAACTTTTGGTCTCCCCCAAAACATAGGAACCCCTAAGTAAGTGAAGGGAAGAGAACCCTCCCAAATCCCCATCTCTCTGATGAAGTCATTCTTCCTAGATGGAGAGAAGTTCCTTCCAAAATAAACAAACAAATTATTCCAACTAATCTCCAATTCATAAACCATATCATAATGAAGAAGATCCCTCTTGATATTCTTTATATTTCTCATGTACCCCTGAGTAAAGAGGATAATATCATCATCATAGAAAAGATGATATGGAGAACCCACCCCTCTTCCAATGTGAATGGTCTTCAACTTCCCATTTCCAGCCATAATAGTTATAATTCTGCTGAGATAGTCTTCAGTAATAGAGAAAAGTATAGCTGATAACGGATCAACCCACTTTACCCCTCTTGATCATTCAAAGTATCTCTCTGGGGATCCATTGATAAGTACTGAAACATGGGTAGAGCATAAAGTAGATTTGATCCAACTGATGACAACACCAGCAAATCCATACATATCAAGGACCCTATAAATAAAACCCCAATCCATTGTGTCAAAGGCTTTCCTGATATCCAGCTTGAGAGAAATATTGCCACCCCTAATGGGACTTTTGAGGAGATTTACACACTCCAAGGCAGTAATTAAACAATCCTAAATCGATCCCCCCTTAATGAAGTCCAACTGTTTTGAAGACACAATCTTACTAGAAATACTTGAAAGCTTGATGGCAAGAATTTTACAAATGATTTTGTAAACAGTATTGACCAGAGCAACGGGCCTGAAGAGGTGAATTTCATTTTCATTATCTACTTTCAGAATAAGAGAAAGAAACTGAGCATTCAACCCTTTTTGGTAG
Organism: Viscum album; assembly: GCA_963277665.1. NCBI lineage: Eukaryota > Viridiplantae > Streptophyta > Magnoliopsida > Santalales > Viscaceae > Viscum > Viscum album. The sequence goes on from OY728142.1 coordinate 951,728,663, forward strand.
ATACCCACCCCTGAAGAAATGAATGAACAACCTACAAACATCTTCATGAATGACATCCCAGAAAGTTTGAAAAAATAAATTACCAAATCCATCTGGTCCAGGAGAGATCTCAGGTTTTAGACTGAAGAAAACATCCTTTATTTCAGGTTCAAGAGGAATAGAAGTAAGGCTGTCATTATCCTCTTGATTCACAAGCCTTGGAATCACACCATTCATGGGATACGTGGTGTAAGAATACCCATTGTAGAGACTCTTGAAGTAAGGAATGATATGATCATCTATATCCTTTCTATTATCAATCATGTTGTCCCCATTTTTTATCAGAGAGAGGGGCTTGGACATCCTTCTGATTTTTTGCAGAGCATTGAAAAATTTTGAGTTCCTATCACCATCCTTTAACCATTTCACTTTTAAAGAGTCTCTTTTAAAGGAGTCTTTTAAGTTAAGCATCTTGTTGATTTTGGAGATTAAATCAGCTTCTTCCAAACACCCATTCGAAAAATAACTGGACCTATTGAGCTCTTGAAGATTCTAAAGGGATGTATCAAGAGAAAGAATATCATAATCAAGGGACATGAAGCAATCCTTACTCTAGATCTTAAGGTTCCTCTTAAGAATCTTAAGCTTTGTGATGCAATCAAAAACCCCATTCCTGCAATCCATAGAGTTCTATGTATTCTGCACAATGACCCTGCAATCTGGGTGTGTAACCCAGGCTTTATTAAACTGAAAGGGGAAAGGAATCTTGGATTCCTTCTCCGAAAGGTCCATTAGGATTGAGTGATGATTAGAATTAATCCTTTTAAGAGTTGAACAAGAAATGGAGCCCCAAGTATCCAAAGAAACCTCATTGATAAAGGCCATGTAAATTTTGCTGGCAACAAAACAATTTAAATTATTCCGGTAGCAAGTGTATTTAGAACCAACCAGATTGACCTCAATCAGATCATTTTTATCAATAAAATCTCGGAATTCTCTAGAGGATGTGTCATTGGTGGAGGCCCCCATTTTTTCATCCGAATGAAGAATTGAATTAAAATCCCCTAAATGATCCATGGACTGGAGATGCAATAATTCAGACCTCTCAATTCCTCCTAGAGGACCCTACGATCCTGATAACTGTTACTAGCATAAACATAGGTGCAAACAAAATCATGACCAAGGAAATTAAAGGAGCAGGTGACCTGTTTCGCACCTGGAAAAACCATTTGAGTGATGACCATATATGAATGAGAAAACACCCATAGTCCCTTCACATCATATGGACTACTGTTGGTGTTGATTAGAGAATATCCTAACTTCTTGAAGGTGGAAATATTAGAGAGAAAGACCTTTTTGGGCTCGGAGAGGCCAATTAGGAGAGGTTTATGCCTCTGAATAAAAAGATTAATGGATCTAAGGGTTTCTAGATTCCCTATGCCTTTAAAGTTCAAAAAAGAAACTTCATTTGAAACTTACTCCGAGGCTGGTACCCCTTGGAACTTTGCCACCTTGTTTTTTGTGTGGAAGTCCTGCCTTCTTTTTGGTTACTTGAGAACTTTCCAATAAGTCAGAAATATCAGCTATTGTATTTCTTCCAGAATTGCCTGTACCAATCAGATCATTATGCTCAAGATCTACCAGGTTTCCTTTCTCAGAATTGTTGTTGTTATCAGCAGGTTTGGAACTACATCCAGGTTGCACTTCACTCACTAGAGACTCTGAAGATCCACGTTCCTTGCCTTGTGAATGCTCATATCCAGAAGACTTCATTCCTATAATATCCTTTGACTGTATAGGATAGCCACCACTAAGGTCGTCGGGAACCTGTGGCTCTGCAGGATCTGGGGAACCATGAATAGTTCGCTTCGAGGAAGGGGGATCTTCCACAATGAATATACCCTCTTATGAATCTTCATTTGGATTCTATCGAGCCATCAGATAGACCATCCTACTGATTTCATTGGAATATTCCACATAGATAAATTCATCATCCACTTCCTATTGCATTTTCAAAGACAAGTGGAATATATCATTTGAGATTTCTCAATCAAGATCATGACTGATCTTGATGTCATTTTCTCCAAGGATGTTAGCTGCCGCCTCTTCGGCCACTTCCTCCTCCACCTTGTCTGCCCATGATTTTTTCTTCTTTAGAGAACCAGATTTTTCCTTTCAAGGGTCATTCATCTGTAAAATATTCAGAGCCACTTCAGGAGTGGTAGATGGTTGATCCTTCCAATTCTTCATAGTAGATTGAGAGGTACCTTCTTGATTTTTAGAGGGACCTTCTTGTTTTTTAGAGGCACCCATCTTCTCCTCACCATCATTTCTTCCCTTCTTGCTCTTGCTAGAAATGATCCATTCCATGTTTTTCAATACATTGAACTTCTTCTGAAAGGTTCTACAATTGGATATGGAGTGTCCTACCATTTTAAAAACCTCATAGAAATATGGAACATTCTAATACTCGATTTTTACCTCTGACCTGTTTCCATTCGCAGTGAAATATATTCTATCAGGACTCTTCAATTCAAGATTGATATCAAACAACATGCGGGAAAAGAAACCAAGCCCCTCCTTTATAGTCCTCTGATCTATGCGAATTGGAGTGCCAAGGTAGGAGGCAATATCATTCAATATCCTTGGATGTCAGTACACCCAGTTCAAGCCATGTAGCCTTACCCCAAATATGAGCATTGGATTGCTTGAGGTTAAAGGGGTTGAAATTAACATCCTAATCTGATAATCTGAGAATACATGGCTTTATATGCAAGTTTTCCACACTCTAGGCAGCATTCAATGCCTCCCTGGATTGTAGAATAATGTGAAAAAAACCTCTCCCTATGGGTATAAGCTTCCAATCCCTGTTACTCCAACAATGAGATATTCAATTTTTGAGCTCTACATATGACCAAGGTCTATCACCTTTTGAATATATAAATCGACCTAATATCGAAAACATACATAAGTTAATCCATTTCTCAAGGGATTCTAGATCCACCTCAACAGAAAAACCTCCATTGTCAAGTCGAGTGATATTATATGACCTGTGATGATCATCCTTGACTGGCTCTTTGGATCCTGAGAGGGATTTTGCGAATGTTAGACCCATATTCTTCCATCCCAAGGGTTCTTGTTGATTTTCAATTTCATTTGGATTCTTCAGGAGATTTAGATCTTTCCTAAAACCAATTCCAATTTGGGGTTAAAAAGATCTATTTGAGAAATCAAGATCACAGCCAGATAAACAAGGATTTTCCATCAGAATCACCGAATCGTCCTGCTCTCTCCATCATTGGGTTTTTCAATATTTTTTAAAACTAAGTATTTTTAGGTATTTAATATGGAACATTTTGAAAATAAATAAAAAAGGAATTTTCAATTTTAACTTATATGATGCCAATTATTTTTACCGCCACCACAATTGTTATATTATGTTTGGATTCCTTTAAAATATTTCATGTTTTCTTTTATGAAAAATCCTCCTTCCCTCTATTATGGGTATTTTCGAAAACTATTTTAAATGGAATGGATATTTCAATATCGAGAAATGTTTTTCTTATGGGTGAAAGGAATATTTTTATAAGTATAATGATAGAAATTCAATATTTAATGTGTTAAGATTATTTTATGGTTGTTGGGAATTATTTTTTATGAAATGTGAGCCTGATATAGCTCATGAAGACGAGTGAGTCTGATATAGACCATGAAGATATGTGATCCAGATATAGCTCTCCAATGCATTGGGTAAAGGGATGGAGTTAGCCAGTTAGGCCTATCTTAAGTGATTATTGGAATTTACTGGGTAGTTTATTCTATTTGTAATAGTGATTGTAAAAGTGATATGGAAATTATGTCCCAAGTTACCTACATGATTTATCTATTATTTCTATTGGTTTTAATATAAATCTTACGATTTTACAAGGTAAGTTAACGAGGTTAAGTTTAAATGGAAGTTTATGCAACTTTTTAAGTATGAAATGTATAATATGGTGAATTTTTTTTCATGAGTTTTTTTTATTGAAAATAAAACTTTATGAGTTTTATTTTTCCCATTAAGATTTATTATTAAATGTTTTATGATTTTTTTGGGTAGTGAAGTTGATTTCTTGGGTAAGAAAATGTTTATTTTGAGCCCGATGTTTATTTTGAAAAGAAACATTTTTATGAGTATTCATGGACCAATAAGTTATTTCTTTTTAATGTACCTTATTGTGTTTTTTTTCTCATCCCATGTTTTTAGTTTTTTCATAGAGTTTTAAGGATGAGTAGGGACAAAGATGAGTTCAGGATAAAAATTGTTAAGATATGTCAGTAAAATAACTTGTTATATATTAAAAGTTTTGTATTTTGGAAAAATGGATATTGAGCATAAGTTTACACTTTGTTATGTAATATTTTATTTATTTAAGGACAATGAATTAATTATATAAAACGATAAACCTAAAAGATATTTGAGAATGTATAAAAATGATTTTTTTTCTAAATAATAAATTTTATGGATTGTTTAAGGAGAGGCCCTTATAGTTGATATCCAAGGAAATGTTTATATAATTTTAGAGGTTAGGATAATGGAATTAAATACTCTTAAGATATTATAATTTAATGTTATAATGATATATAATATGAATATTACCATGTTTCTTCATCTTAAATATGTATATTCAGAGTAGTTTTCCATAGAGGAAACATAAAATCTAAAGTAGGAAGGTACTAAGAGGAAAATATCCTTCCAAATAAGTAACTTGGAATGGTTGGAATTGGATCTATATAGTTTCTTGCTGTGATGTATCATTTGACATAGGATATAAATGGTGATGGAATCCATTCTAGATAGAAACCATATTTACTATAGAGGAACATGTTTATAGTGATTCATTTTATGAGAAAATAACCTCTAGTATTTAGTGGATCTTCTAGCGTAGTGGTACCCGAGGGATATATAGAAGGTCTAGAAAAGATATCTTAAGTCATGGGTTATTTTGAGAATCAAAAGGAAACTCTTTATATTTACCATTTTAAAGGTCAGTCTAATAAATGGTGGTCAATGTTTAAGAATACTATAGAAAGAGAAGATATTGACGACATTTAATGAGATACATTTAATAATATTTTCTTTGAGAAATATTTTCCTAAGACTTTTCAACTTAAGATGGACATTTTTTATGGAATTGAGGCTGAAGGAGAAAGATTCAGTAGATTTGTATGAATAATGTTTCACTTGATTAGAAAGGTATGCAACAAATTGTATTTAGGATCTTGATTGTAAAATCAATTAGTTTTACTTAGAATTAAATCCAAAATTTTGAATAAAATTAGACTCTCATAACTTCAAAAGTTATGATAATATTATTTGGTATACAGAGAAGGTCGAAATGAAGTTTTTTATGACCATATATTCCATGAAAAAATGGATAAAAAAGAGATCCATGTTTTAGGAAAATGGAAAGAATACATTAGAGAAACTTGAATGTAAAAAAATCAAGTTTTTAGTTTATGATAGGTGTGGTAAAAAGTACCTTTGGGAATTTATTATGAAATTTGGGAAGTATTTACGATGGGGTAAGTTTGGTCATATAGATTTTAATTTAAAAGAAAAAGATCTGGGTAGTGGTAAGACCTATTTTGATAAACAAATAGTATAGTGTTTTAAATATAATGAGATGATTCATTATATAGATGCTTGTTTTAGTAAGAGCATGAATGATGGGAAGAAGCAAGACTATAAGTAGTAGGGTGTGGTGAAGTACTTTGTTACCACTTCATTGAATGCTGGTCCATCAAATGAAGTGGTAACATTTACATTACTTGTATATTTAGATTATGATAATGTCTTTTTTTGATTTGGGGTCTACACATTCTTTTTTTTATGATATTTTTTTAGCTAAATCATAATTTCACCTCAAGAAATGAATTCATGATTTTTGGGAAGACTAATAGGGTTAGTGTTAAGGCAATATAAATTTAAAAATATATCCCTATTATCATATGTGGAAGTGTTTTCCCTGTGAACCTTGTAATCTTTTCTATTTTATAATTTAATGTTATTTTGGATATGTATTGTCTTTCAACTCATCATGTTAAGATAGATCTAATAGCCATAGAATTTATTTTCCAAAATGAGTTTCTATTTTTATAGATGAATGAATTCATAAATTTGATAACATATTGTTGACCTCACCTATTTTGATAATCTCAATCATGTATTTATTTGTGTTGCAAATCCCAATTATGTTTTCATTCTCTATGATATTGTTAAGTATTGTTGATCTATACTTTAATTCTTTCCAATCTGTGATCAAATCAATAACACTTTTTAAAAATAGTCTTTGGAATATGTTAATCATCATTTATCCATGTTCATACAAGTTATAAATTGATTCTAACACAATCAGATGTGTTCTGCATAAAACAGATAAGTAATCTGTCTATAGCTACTGATAAAGAGCTACCGGTAACCAGTCTACCGATAGACTTAGTCTACCGACAGACAGCTACCGATAGACTTAACACAGAGTTACCGATGTACTTACAGACAGCTACCGATACAAACGTAGAGCTACCGGTGTAAGTATAAATAGCTACCGATGAAAGAAGTCACTGATGGACAAAGCTACCGATAGACTCACAGCCACCGACGCATGGAGCTACCGATGCATGTACCTACCGGCGCATGGAGCTACCGATAAACAGTCATTGATACACGCATGTACCTACCGATGCATGGAGCAACCGATAGAGTCAGAGCAACTAATGACATTGAGCTACCGATGTTCAAGCTACTAATGTTCAAGCTACCGATATTCAAGCTACCGATGCTGATTACCTACCGATCACTCGACTCACTGTTTGAATTTATTTATTTCCTTTATTTAATCTATCTAACGGTCATATCATACATTTTAATGTTTTGTCAAATATCTGATAAAGGTTGTCGGATGTCAGGAACCCGTACCTCGTACCTGCTGAAAATAAATCTTTTCTGTCCCCTGATGGGAGATAAATACGAGAAGACTACATACCAGAAATATGTGAGAACGTGTGAAGAAAACAAACAACAAGAAGCGAACCAAAAAAGTACGGTGCATCGAATATACCAAAAAAACGACACAAGCACGAGAAGAACATAGAGGAGCTCATAGACAATCAAGCATACTCGAGGAGTGTTCTGTGCATACAAGAAGAACTTCATCGACTACAATCTCACCACCTGTGAACCTGGAGCATACGACACTCTGTTTCTCAACAGAAATGAGAAGAGGACTCAGACTCACTTCTAATCAAATCCAAAGGAGTCCAGAGCTATACTGAAATCACCAGAACCATCTCTAAACTCTACATCTCTTGTTCTGTGATTTATTACCATTCATTTCGAGCAGTGTGTGTTATCTGCTATATCTAACACATACACTGTCTCCTGTACTCAAACTGAAGGATCTGTAAATCCTTACAAAACTCTTTCATTCATTCTTTCCCACGAAGAACTGTGGTAGAGGTCGTGTGTGACCTGGACAGCTGGTTGCTGTTGTACTGTTTCCCACGAAGAACAGTGGTAGAGGTCTTGGACCTGGACAGTTGTAAACTGTTGAACCCCGATCCAGGGTGTGGATCATTTTTATATAAACTTTTGAGAGGACTAAGTCTCGGCTTGAGACTGAACCTCTTGGTTACATTGTTGTGCCATCTATTTCAAAGTTTTATTCTGCTGCTAATCACTTTAAAACCAATACTGTTTTTAAAGTTACTTTGATAATTAAATTAGCAAGTGTTTATGTTAAGTGTAGATTAGTAAGTTAGTTTCAAAAGATAATCACACACTCCTGTGTTGATTAACTGGGAATTAATCAATCCCTTGAGAACCTAACAGAATCTCTACATTAATATAAATTCACTACAGTTTAATCTATTATTTTGTTTGGGGGTCGTTAAGACATTGTTTTTAAATACAGAAATTTTAATTGGTACTCAATTCACCCCCCTCTTGAGTAATCCTCTCCGAATAACACTTGGTATCAAAGGTTGAAAATACTTTCTAAAAGTACTCTGCTTTTGAACTGTGATTTTAGTTGTATTTTAAAGTTCTTAAAATTTCTGTTATTTCTAAATTTTTATCTCTTTAAAATTTTCTCATCATGGACAATAGACTTGAGGGTGCTGCTACTAACCGTCCACCTTTCTTCAATGGAACTAATTATGCTCAGTGGAAGCTGAAAATGAAAATCCATCTAGAAAGCATAGGTTTTGATATTTGGACTGCTATTGAATCAGAATACAAAATTCCTACTACTGCTAGATCTACTTGGGATAAACCTACAAAGACTGCATACAATAACAACTGTAAAGCTATGAATGCCTTGTACTGTGCTCTAGGAGATGAAGAGTTTAATAGAATTTCTGCATGTAAAACTGCATATGAAATTTGGGATACCTTAGCTGTTTCTCATGAAGGAACAACTAATGTTAAAGAAATGAGATTGAACACCTATACTATCAAGTATGATAATTTTAAAATGAAGCCTGACGAACCCATTTCTGACATGTATCTCAGGTTCAACGAAATTGTCAATACAATGATCTCGCTGGGAAAGGATGTCTCATCGAAGGAACAAATTATGAGAATTTTGAGATGTCTACCTGATAGATGGAGAGGCACATCTGTCTCAATCAGAGAATCATGTGACATAGCTGCTCTACCTGTCAAGGAACTAATTGGCAAGCTGATGATGTATGAAGAAGAGCTTAAAGTGAACAAAGAGGAAGAAAATGAACCTGCAAGAAAGTCTGTCGCTTTCAAATCCTCAACTTCAAAGAATAAGGACAAGGAAAAGCTTCAAGCTGTAGTTGAAAGTTCAAGTTGTGAAGACAGTGGAAGTGATTCTGACAGTGATGTTGATATGGCTCACATTGCTAGAAGATTTAAGAAATTTTATAGGAAAAAGAAGTTCTTCAGAAAAACAAATTATTAGGGTAAGTATGATCACCAAGGCAAATGGAAAAAGGACTGGAAGAAGAATGACAAGTCAGATGATGTTGTCTGCTATGAGTACAAGAGAAAAGGACACATTAAAGCCGACTGTCCAAAGCTGAAGTATAAAAAGAAATATGAATATAAGGACAATAAGTTTAAGAAAGCCATGAAGGCTACTTGGAGTGCTTCAGAAGACAGCACAAGTGAAGCTGAATCTTCAGACTCTGAAAGGAATCGAGCCAACATGTGTTTTATGACAAACACTTCTGAGGTAACTGCTGAAACTCCTGCTTCAAATTCATATTATTCTGGAGATGATTCTGAAGGTGATAACATGTCTAAATCTGAACTGTTTGAATACTGTGATATGCTAGAAGAGACATGTAATGAACTTAAGGATAAATACAAGTCATTAAAGAAATAGCATGCTCTCACCACTACAGTTAAAACCGAACTTACTATTGAAAAAGAGAAAAATGCTCAACTGTTAAAAGAAAATACAGAACTGAAACTGTCAAATGAGCAACTTAGAAAAGACTTAGAGAAGTTCAACAATGGCAAGAATACTCTAACACAAATGCTAGGAAAGCAAGTAGCACCTAAATATACTACTGGTATAGGATACCAACCTGGACAAAGGAAAATTGCTAAAACTAGATTCATTTCTAAATCTGGACAGAATGAAGGTAATTTTGGAACTTCATATGTTTCAACCAGTTATATACATAGCTATGGATCTAATAAAGTTTATCTTTCAAAGCATGTCAATTCTACAAATTATATGAGACCCATTAGACAAATATGGGTACCTAAAGTGTTATTGGCTAACCTGTCTGGACCCAAGAAAATCTGGGTACCAAAATCATCTCCCATCTAAATCTGTTTTGTAGGGAACTTACTTAAAGATCTCCTGTAAAGAGACGTGGTATTTGGACAGTGGATGTTCAAGACATATGTCAGGAGACTTCTCTTGTTTCAAGAGTTTAATAAAAGTTGATGGAGGCTTTGTCACCTTTGGTGATAACTCAAAAGGGAAAATCATCGGCCTAGGCCAGATTGGTAACACTGATTCAATTTTGATTTCTAAAGTTTTATTTGTTGATGGCCTTAAATACAATTTATTAAGTATTTCTCAGTTATGTGATGATGGTTTTCATGTTAAATTTGAAAATGATTCTTGCAAAGTTTTTGATTCTAAGAATGTTTTGGTATTTTCTGCCTTAAGAAATGAAAATGTTTATGCTGTTAATCTGAATTCTTTAGCTAAGCAGAATATTAATTGTTTGAATGCTTTTCATAAAGAATCTTGGATATGGCACATAAGATTAGGACATTGCAACATTCACTCACTTAGAAAACTTTCTAGAAAAAACCTAGTTAGAGACCTACCTAAGTTAGAATTCCCAAATGATAGAGTGTGTAACCCCTGTCAAAAGGGAAAACAACACAAAGTTTCTTTTAAATCAAATAAAGAAGTTTCAACTTCTCAACCACTTGAATTGGTTCACATGGATTTGTTTGGACCATCAAGAGTTTCTAGTTTAAATGGGAAGCACTATGTTTATGTTCTTGTAGATGACTTTTCTAGATATACTTGGGTATATTTTCTAGCTCACAAAAGTGAAGCTTGTTCTTACTTTGTCAAATACTCCAAGTCTGTAGAGAACCTTAGCAGACTTAAGATTAAAACCCTGAGAAGTGATCATGGTCGTGAGTTTGAAAATCAAGATTTTGAATCTTATTGCTCACATAATGGCTATACTCATAACTTCTCTGCCCCTAGAACACCCCAACAGAATGGTGTAGTAGAAAGAAGAAACCGAACCCTTCAAGAAATTGCTAGAACCATGCTCAATGAATATGACCTGCCTATTTATTTTTGGGCTGAAGCTGTAAATACAGCTTGTTATGTTATTAATAGAGTCTTGATTAGACCAGTTCTTAAGAAAACCCCTTATGAATTGTGGAACAATAGAAAGCCTAAGGTTAATTACTTTAAAGTTTTTGGTTGCAAGGTATTTATTCTGAATACTAAAGATAATCTGGATAAGTTTGCTTCCAAAAGTGATGAAGGAATTTTTCTGGGCTACTCTATTTCAAGTAAAGCCTATAGAGTATTCAATAAGAAAACCAAATGTGTGGAAGAATCTGTTCACATAAAATTTGATGAAACTGATCCACATGAGCCTAAAACCTCTCTTGAAAATCTTGAAGAAGACTTATCTATTCTGGACCTTAATGATAAATCTAAAGAACCTGTTATAAAAGTATCCAGTTCTGGACTTTCTCCAGAATCTGCTTCTGTTGAACCCGAACCTATAGATGAACCTGAAATTTCTAGTCCAACCTTTACTAGATCAACGAGGATTCTAAAGAATCATCCTTTAGAAGCTGTTGTTGGTAATCTTGATAGAGGAACACAAACTAGAGCTTCTCTAAGAAACCAGGTTGAACATCAAGCCTTTCTTTCACAGCTGGAACCCAAAAATATCAATGATGCTATCAATGATGAATTCTGGGTAATAGCTATGCAGGAAGAATTAAATCAGTTTGAAAGAAACAAAGTCTGGGAATTAGTTGACAGACCCAAGGACACTTTGACAATAGGCACAAAATGGGTTTTTAGAAATAAAGTAGATGAATCTGGAAATATAGTTAGAAACAAAGCTAGACTAGTTGCACAAGGATATAGTCAAGAAGAAGGCATAGACTATGAGGAAACTTTTGCACCTGTAGCTAGACTAGAAGCCATTAGGATCTTACTTGCATATGCTGCACATCTGGATTTCAAGTTATATCAAATGGATGTGAAAAGTGCATTTCTAAATGGTTTTATAATTGAAGATGTTTTTGTAGAACAACCACCTGGATTTGCTAACCCTCATTTTTCAAATCAAGTTTTTAAACTTTCTAAAGCTTTGTATGGTTTAAAACAAGATCCAAGAGCTTGGTATGATAGACTTAGCAATTTCTTTATTTCAAAAGGTTTTACTAAAGGGATTGATGATCCAACTCTTTTCATTAAAAGAATTTCTAAAGATGTTTTAGTTGTACAAATATATGTTGATGATATTATTTTTGGATCTTCTAAACACTCTTTATGTACTGATTTTTCAAAAAGTATGCAAAATGAATTTGAAATGAGCTTAATGGGAGAGCTTAAGTACATTCTTGGATTTCAAGTATTTCAAAATGAAAATGGTATTATTTTGAATCAAAGTAAATATACAAAGGATCTTTTAAAATGTTTTGGTCTGGATAGTATCAAGGAAAGTGAAACTCCTATGAGTACTACCTGTAAATTGGATGCAGATGAAACTGGGAAACCAGTTGATCAAACAAATTACAGAGGTATGATTGGTAGTTTACTTTATCTTACTGCTAGTTGACTTGATATTATGTTTAGTGTGTGTATGTGTGCTAGATTTCAAGCTAACCCAAAAGAATCTCATTTGCTTGCTGTTAAAAGAATTTTTAAATATCTCAAACACACGGTTAACTTAGGTTTGTTTTACCCAAAAGGACAATCCTTTGAGTTAATAAGTTATTCAGATGCTGACTTTGCTGGTTGTAAGTTAGATAGAAAAAGCACATCAGGAACATGTCATTTGCTTGGAAAATCCTTAGTTTCTTGGTGTAGTAAGAAACAGAACTCGGTTGCATTATCTACTGCTGAAGCAGAATATATAGCTGCTGGTAGTTGCTGTGCACAAATTCTGTGGATGAAACACACTCTTTTGGACTATGGATACATTTTTAAACATGTTTCAATCAACTGTGATAACACCAGTGCAATAAACATCTCTAAGAATCCTGTATCTCACTCTAGAACCAAACACATAGATGTAAGACACCATTTCTTAAGAGATCACTATCAAAAAGGTGATATTTTCTTGAATTTATTGGCACTGAACATTAATTGGCTGATATTTTCACTAAACCTTTAAGTTCGGATAGGCTAAGTTTCATAAGACATGAACTGGGAATGTTTAATCACAACCGGTGTGAAAATTCTCACCGATGTGAAATTCTCACCGATGTGAAATCCTCACTGATGTGAAATTCTCACCGATGTGAAATTCTCACTGATGTGAAAATTCTCACCGATGCAAGTTTCTCACTGATGTGAAAATTCTCACCGATGCAAGTTTCTCACCGACGTGGAAATTCTCACCGATGTAAGTTTCTCACCGACGTAGAAATTCTCACCGATTTGTTTTTCTCACCGATGATTAACTCACACCGATGCAAAGTTTAAAACTTCTGTCTGCCGCCAAGAATACGAATCATTTTATTTTATTTTATTACTCTATTTTAAACGTTTATTTGGAATTCCTAAATGATAAAACTAAGTCTAAGCCACTTCTTACCTCACCGAGCTCAAAATCTCTCACCTTCGAACCTTAGCACCCAAATCGACCAAGAACCCTAAACCCGCGATGGCAAAAACCAAGCTTCCTATCGTCAGAGATGAAAGTGTAGAACCAAATGCTAAGAAGCAGAAGACACAGCATAAAGCCAGTGCTAGTGAAGTCAAAACTAGATCGGGAAGGCGACCAGTGAATCCTCACTTGCAGAATAGAGACATAGTAATCGAGAAGGAACTGTGTGTGGAATGGCTACTGCCTAGCAAATCCTTAGTGCTCGAGATTCTGGAAGACCAAAAATGGGTGGATTGTTTCTCGAATAACAATGGCCCATACTACCCGAAATTGGTAAAGCAGTTCTATGAGTTTGTAACCTTTGAGAAGCCTGAGAATGAGAATCGGGTAAGCTCTTTTGTAAATGGAAAAGAGATGTCTTTTTCTTCAGTAGAGTGGGCTGAGAGTTTAAAAGTACCACATGAAGGTGTCTCTGGGTATGTATCAAGAGCAATGCCACCTAGTAGTGACATTTTTGATTATGAGACTGCCTTACAAGAGCTTACTGGGAATGGAAATCAAAGGCAAGTGGTAGCTGCTGAAATGGATGGAGAGAATCGACTGCTTTTCAAATTTGTTCAGCATGTGTTGATACCGAGGAGAGGAGATTTTGCAAATCTGAGATATCAAGATATCTATCTTCTTCATTTGCTAAGACATGGTGTAAAAGTCAATCTGTGCAGATTGTTGATGCTTCAAATGGAAGACATGATTAGACCAAAGTCAAAGACCAATGCTTTGTTCTTTGCCAAGCTGATTTCAGTGATGATAAAAGTGAAAGAAATAGCTGAGTCTCAGGATGAGACAGTTGTAGTCAAGAACAATTTCTGCATCACCTCGACTGTATGTAAGTATATGAAAATTAACTGGAACCCATGGAAGGGAGAATGGGTCAGTGATGATCAGAAAATCTATGATAGGTTTAATCCTGTGGATTATCCCTCAAGACCAAAGGATATGAGAGATCCGAGTCTAAGACCTGATGAAGAGGAACCTGCTTATAGTGATGAGACAGAAGAAGAAGAAGAAGAAACTCCTATGGATGTTGGAGGAGATCCAGACTTGCCCCCAAGTCCTGTTGTAGAATTGGTTTATTCTAGGAAAGGAAAAGTAGAGGAAGTTTTGCCTACTTATGAGGAAGACCAGTCTGTACCTCACCAAGAAGAAGAGGAAAAGGAGAATGCATTTGAATCGCCTGCTTCTGGTAGGTTAAGTATGAGTCCCTTAATTGGAAACTCAGCTATACCTGCTGCTGAAGAAGAAAGAGATAGAGAAGAAGCTGTACCTGTATCAGAAGATCTTCTAGATGCTGCACCTGTAGAACTTGTGGTAGAAGATTCTGATGAAGAACGGCCAGCAGCAAAGGCTGTTGTGATACATGAGAATGCACCCATTGAGGGGGAGCATCAGTCTGTGCTTGGAAATGTTACAGTAGCTGTTGAGCTTGGAGACTGGGTAGAATACCCAGGGTTTATAGTCTGTGGATTGGATTATCCAGATTCTGACAATGAGATGTCTGTGGATAGACCAAAGACCAATTATGATCTTGCTGCTGAGTTGTTGCCAGACGATGTAGTCAGATTTCATGATTTGAATAAGCTGAAAGAGGACCTCAAATCCAGTTTTGTTGAAGAAGTGAAGCTAATGGAAACCTCTCTTGCATCCTCAATTAATTCAATAATGACTACTTCTGTAGTTAATTTGGCCTCAGCAAGGGGATCTGCTGCAGTTGTCTCAAGTGATTTTGTTTCCAAATCAGATCTTGAATCCATGAAGAATGAGATAAAAGAATCATTCAGTGCTTCAGTTGCTGAGATAAAGGAAAGCTTTTATGAAGAAATGAAAATTCTAGAGAGATCCTTCGAGCTATCTCTGGCTTGTAATTTATCTTCCTTTATGTCTGAGCTTATGGAAGAAGTGAAAGAATTCCAGACTCAGTCTTCAAGAATCGAAGCTGATCTGGAAGCTCTCAAGACATCAGTTGTTTCTTTGGATTCCTATATGAGCTCCAAGTCTCAAGCTGACAAGGACCTAGCTTATGTGAAGAGTGTAGTCAGCCAGTTTGTCTCAGTGTTTGAAAGTTTCAAAACATCAGTGAAGGATCATGTTCAATTACAAGACTCTCAAGTTCAAAGCCTAATCAGTGGTTTGTCAAAGAGTTTTAAAGAAACTGTTTCCTTCTCTCTTGGCCCTCTCACATCCAAACCATCAGTTGATATGAACTCAGTTCGAGCAATATTGAAGGAGGAGATTGGTTCTATTTCAACCAGTGGCTCTGGGGACTCATCAGAGTTAAGCCGAGTGGTGCTTTCTACAAGGGATTCTTCCAGAGAAATCATAAAGATAGTTCAAGATTTTATGAGAGAAGCCTCTGCCTCTCAAGAAGCCATAAAAAGCAAAGTGGACTACTACTTCTCCAAAATTTTCACCAAGCATCAACTCGAACACCACTTCAAGCTAATGTTGGAACACATGAAGCTCCCTCCAGTCACCCAAGCTTTCAAAGAAAAAGTGAGAAAGCTGAGAGAACTGACTCCTGCCTTAGAAAAATTCATGGAGAACAAAGATGATTTCATCTCTGCTATGGAAAGAGGAGGAGGAATTATTATGGATTTTAGAAATCTGCTGCTGCCCTTCCTGCATGTTGATGCTAGACCAGTCATCATCCCTCCTGCTTTGCCTGCTTCTGCCTCAGCTGCTTCCTCAGTCCAGCTGACTCCTGTTCAAGCCATTCAAAGCCTCAAACCAATGATCACCCAAAAATCTTCAACCTACAAGCCTGACTCTGTGTCAGTGGCCCAGCCTCCTTTGATCTTTTCTGGCATTCCCAAACCTTCACCTGAATCCTCACCACCCGAGCATCCTTCTGATCCCAAAGGAAAATCTCACATTGCAGATGCGGATTGAACCAGTGGCCAAGCTTTTTGATAGGAATTCCTTTGTAATATGTTTTTGTTGTACTTTTTGACTACTATAATACAGATTTTTTTTTACTTCTCTTGTTTTATTTCTCTCCTATATATATATATATATATATATGCTTTCCCACTTTTTGATTATCACAAAGGGGGAGAACAATAAGAGAGGGGGAGAAACTTTTTATGAGAGAATAAGGAGCAGAACAAAATGAGAAATATTTTCAATGGAGAAAGATAAGGCATAAGGGGAGACACATTATCCTTTGTTTTGTTTCCATTTTTATCTCTGATACCTTATGTCTATATAGTACCTTATTATTTTTACCTCTGATAACTTATGTCTATATCATACTATTTCTATTATCTCTGATGCTGTTTTCTCTGAGAAAATTGAATTCAATATTATACTCTTTACTATTATATTCTCACTATGTTAAATGCCCATATTACCATATCATAAATTGTGATTATCAAAAAGGGGGAGATTGTTGACCTCACCTATTTTGATAATCTCAATCATGTATTTATTTGTGTTGCAAATCCCAATTATGTTTTCATTCTCTATGATATTGTTAAGTATTGTTGATCTATACTTTAATTCTTTCCAATCTGTGATCAAATCAATAACACTTTTTAAAAATAGTCTTTGGAATATGTTAATCATCATTTATCCATGTTCATACAAGTTATAAATTGATTCTAACACAATCATATGTGTTCTGCATAAAACAGATAAGTAATCTGTCTATAGCTACTGATAAAGAGCTACCGGTAACCAGTCTACCGATAGACTTAGTCTACCGACAGACAGCTACCGATAGACTTAACACAGAGTTACCGATGTACTTACAGACAGCTACCGATACAAACGTAGAGCTACCGGTGTAAGTATAAATAGCTACCGATGAAAGAAGTCACTGATGGACAAAGCTACCGATAGACTCACAGCCACCGACGCATGGAGCTACCGATGCATGTACCTACCGGCGCATGGAGCTACCGATAAACAGTCATTGATACACGCATGTACCTACCGACGCATGGAGCAACCGATAGAGTCAGAGCAACTAATGACATTGAGCTACCGATGTTCAAGCTACTAATGTTCAAGCTACCGATGTTCAAGCTACCGATGCTGATTACCTACCGATCACTCGACTCACTGTTTGAATTTCTTTATTTCCTTTATTTAATCTATCTAACGGTCATATCATACATTTTAATGTTTTGTCAAATATCTGATAAAGGTTGTCGGATGTCAGGAACCCGTACCTCGTACCTGCTGAAAAGAAATCTTTTCTGTCCCCTGATGGGAGATAAATACGAGAAGACTACATACCAGAAATATGTGAGAACGTGTGAAGAAAACAAACAACAAGAAGCGAACCAAAAAAGTGCGGTGCATCGAATATACCAAAAAAACGACACAAGCACGAGAAGAACATAGAGGAGCTCATAGACAATCAAGCATACTCGAGGAGTGTTCTGTGCATACAAGAAGAACTTCATCGACTACAATCTCACCACCTGTGAACCTGGAGCATACGACACTCTGTTTCTCAACAGAAATGAGAAGAGGACTCAGACTCACTTCTAATCAAATCCAAAGGAGTCCAGAGCTATACTGAAATCACCAGAACCATCTCTAAACTCTACATCTCTTGTTCTGTGATTTATTACCATTCATTTCGAGCAGTGTGTGTTATCTACTATATCTAACACATACACTGTCTCCTGTACTCAAACTGAAGGATCTGTAAATCCTTACAAAACTCTTTCATTCATTCTTTCCCACGAAGAACTGTGGTAGAGGTCGTGTGTGACCTGGACAGCTGGTTGCTGTTGTACTGTTTCCCACGAAGAACAGTGGTAGAGGTCTTGGACCTGGACAGTTGTAAACTGTTGAACCCCGATCCAGGGTGTGGATCATTTTTATATAAACTTTTGAGAGGACTAAGTCTCGGATTGAGACTGAACCTCTTGGTTACATTGTTGTGCCATCTATTTCAAAGTTTTATTCCGCTGCTAATCACTTTAAAACCAATACTGTTTTTAAAGTTACTTTGATAATTAAATTAGCAAGTGTTTATGTTAAGTGTAGATTAGTAAGTTAGTTTCAAAAGATAATCACACACTCCTGTGTTGATTAACTGGGAATTAATCAGAAACTTGAGAACCTAACAGGATCTCTACATTAATATAAATTCACTACAGTTTAATCTAT
Organism: Viscum album; assembly: GCA_963277665.1. NCBI lineage: Eukaryota > Viridiplantae > Streptophyta > Magnoliopsida > Santalales > Viscaceae > Viscum > Viscum album. The sequence continues at coordinate 951,747,176 of OY728142.1, forward strand.
TATTTTGTTTGGGGGTCGTTAAGACATTGTTTTTAAATACAGAAATTTTAATTGGTACTCAATTCACCCCCCTCTTGAGTAATCCTCTCCGACCAACACATATCAAGAAGATGATAAACTGTTAAGAGTTAGAAATGAAATTTATATTTCTCATATTTTTGAAAATAAGGGAACTATTAAAATTAATGATGTGATGGTAGTAAAAGAATATTTATATGTTTTCCTAATGAGTTACCTAGTATTATACCCAATATGGAAGTTGAGTTTACTACTGTATTAGTGCCTAATGATAAAACAATTTCAAAAACCCCTTATCAAATGGATCAAGTATAACATCTAGAATTTAAAATGAAGTTATAGTAGTTTCTTGATAAAGGTTTCATTAATCATAGAACTTCACCATGGGGTGATCTTATTTTATTTGTTAAAAAGAAATATGGTTTCATAAGGCTTTACATTGATTATATAATATTGAATAATATCACTATTAAGAATGAGTATCTGTTACCTCATATCAATGACTTATTTTATCAAATCTAAGGATCTTAGTATTTTTTGAAGTTTTATCTTAGGTTTGGGTACCATCAATTGAAGGTAAAGTAGTATGACATGCATAAGACAATATTTCATACCAGGTATTAGAATTATGAGTTTGTGGTTATGCCCTTTGGGTTAATGAATTATCTAGCTATATTCATGGATCTTATGAATACAATTTCCAAGAATATTTTTATATGTTTATGATTATGTTTATTGATGATATTTTGGTTTATTCAAAGATTTATGAGGATCATGAAAAATATATAAGAATCATTTAGAAAAAAATTTAAAGAAAATAAGTTATATTGATAATTTCAGAGATGTGATTTTTTGTTAAAACATATTTCATTCCTTGGACATATCATAAATAAAGATATAATAACTATTGTTCTTACTAAAACTAAAGTGGTTTATGAATGTCCAATACCTAAAAATGTTATTGAGATTCATAGTTTTCTTGGATTAACAGGCTATTAATAGCACTTTGATAAAAACATTTCATTGTTATCTATCCCACTAACCAATTTAACAAGAATATGAGTTAGTTTTTTTTGGACAAAGGAATGTGATGAATGTTTCCAAGAATTAAAAAGAAGAGTGAATGATTTATTTTTGGTATAGAAAAGAAAGACTTTTAAACATATTATTACATGAATTTTTACATAAATATCCATAAAATACAACCAAAGGATTGAGAAGTCTAGTGTATTTTGAAGAATAGTTAACAACATGAAAATAAAACAAAACATATTTTAATCTCTATAATGAGATCCTAAATACATTTAAACTCCTAAAAATTCTTGGGATAACCCGGGGAATACATAGAAAAAAGGGGTGATCTAAAAATCCCAGTAAGGTAATAAACATGATAAATAAGCATAACATGTGAGTTAAAGATATAACATGATATCATAAAATATAGGGATTATTGTAGATCCCAAATGAATCATATAGGGATACTGAGAGGGGGGTGAATTAGTGTACACAAATTTTTGTTGAATGTTACTTTCATTCAATTAAAACCTATACTTTTGACCTCTACCCTGGTTAAGAGGAATGGATTTGATGTGTGATAGTAAAAATCACATAAACATTAAATGAAAATAATAATGGAAACAACATCACACAAATATTTTTATAAGGTTTGGTACAAAGACACACACCTTGTCATGAGAAACCTGTGGTTGATTCATAGATTCTATTATGAGTATAATTTTTAGTGATTAAAAACACTTATAATTGGAGTATAGTTTTTTGACGTGAAGTAAAAAACATTCATGAGTTAATGGAATTATTTATACTATTAACACCAGTCTTCAAGGATGTTGTTTATACTAGCACCAACATTTATTTAAAGATATTAAATAATCTTCTTGAACATGATGTATCTACTACATTGGAAGGATTTTCATCACCTGTATAATATTGTTCCTAAAATGAGGGAATTCAAATTCCACTAAATAAAAAATATATTTTTAACATTGACCTTATTCTCTTCTATAATTGGAAGATAAATCTTCCACTCAAACTCAATGACATTTAGAATGTAAAGATGATGAATTTATAAAAACACTGTATGTTTAATTCTTCCTCACTATATCAAATGTCCAAAAAAATGCTATTTTTTAGTTGAAGTTACTGACCTCTATATATGTTTTCAAGAGGTTAACACAATAGTCTTCAGGAATATGTTATTCAAGAATAAAATTACACTATCCAGTGTACTTATTTATTGAATTATCAATGAATCTTCATGTATGAATTTCACTGGTACATGTAAATATTATTCTCATTATATTATGTGCTTAATAAAATTAATTCATTAAGATCAAATACTTAAAACAACCCTTGAATCTTGTTCTTAACTATTCGTTATAAGTCACTTTATATTTATCAAGAATCATACATGGGGTGCATGACATGTAGGAATTGAGTGAAACAATTGTATTCTACCACTTTCACATGAACAACTATGGTTCATGAGGTATGCATGCCTATATACACGTAATCCATGTAGGATCATGAGTGTGTATTCCTCTCCTTTGAATTGGGGATTTGCAAGATAGATCACATGAACCCTTCTTCCCTTCGCATGACACAAGTGGCCCCTAGGGTTCTATTTCAAAAGCCTCTGCTTAAGCAAAACATGATTTATAGGATTACCTTTTCATGATATTGGTTGTGTCTACAAGTTCTTTTGTGAGAAAAATGTTGTTTTTAAATTGGATACTTATCCATTTCTTCACAAGACCTAAATGGATTGTTGGTTCCTTCTTCATGAGACCCTAGTCATGTCTTTGAGATCCTTAAAAATATAGGAGATGTATCCATGAGAATACTTTCACGATATATTAGATATGTCCATGATATTACCTTCCCAAGATATAAATTTTCCCATGGGTTACTCCAAATTACTTTCACATAACCGCAATGATTTTCAAGATCTTCCTTCGCATGATTTAGATCACATGGACTTGTCTACTTTTGCGAGAGCTTTCTGTCTCTCATTATCAAAATATATCAGCAGCATAAACACTTAGAAAAGGCTCATTTTATATATGATTATTTACATATCCTATTATTTAGATTTTATTCCATGCTGAGGACTTATTCAAACCCTTCCAAGTTTCTCAAGATCTCATTAAAGTCAAAACTATCAGATTATTCAAGCCTCATGCAACAAAAATTTGATCACGTGATTCACATGAATTATTATTCTTATTTGCATGATTTATTATTTTATCATGTGAAGACTTGGTTTTTTTCAATGCTACGTAATAGATTTTTTCCCAATAATACCTGAAAAATATGGATGCTTCTCATGGTTATAAATCTTCATGTGACAGAATCAGAGTTCATGAAATGTTATGGTGTCCATATTCTTTTCTTGTGACATCTTCTTGAGATGTTTCACTAAATTTCTTCCATACTATCACATGATCCATAGATCATCACAAGATGATAACATATAATGTTTCCAGTTTTTGTAATAGGTACTTTCAACAACCCTTTTTCTTTAAATAAATGAAAGATGAAGTTTCATGTCTTGCTTCAGTTCGATCGATATTTTCCTCGATGTCATTGTAGTGGATGGTTATTTTGATCTTAGACTAATAGTACACTATTGATAGGAAGAATAAAATAGGTACCTTTGAATATTCATGGAATTTTTTAAATGTGATAGGCATGGGAGATCCAATGATGGTGATTAAATAGATTTTGTAGTGAATGATACATCCATCAATTTAAGTAACAGGAGAACAATATGTAGGTACTAGTTGTCCTATATAGAATTTTCCACCATGACTCATTGAAATTTATAAGTTAAATCATGACTTAGGACAGTTCAAGATGGAACTGGGGTTGGCACCCAGGTTTATTGCACAACATGCCTACATGGGCCTAGACACACATGGTCCATGAGCCTTCCTGTGGGATTCTAGACCACACTATGCATGGATTCAGTCATGTGCTCTACAACCCTTATATATGGGGCCAATTTCACTTAGTGGGAGCTATATATTCCTCATATTTCTTTATCTCCCACAGGATGGCCTGAGCTTCTCCCTGAAAATGGTTGACTACCGAGTCCCACATATGCCAAGGTTGAGCCTGTCTTAGGCTTGAAAAGTGGGTTGGCCTATCTTTTTTAACATTAACCCATATAAATATACTAAGAAAACATAAATCTAACCTTAATACAACTTAATCTCATCACTAAATTCCGAACCACCTCCTTCAAAATGATTCAAAAAAAAACTTTGCATGCACATATTTAATTCCTTCATCATGAAATATATAAATTACTTGTATAAAAAATATTTAAATATTATTTCACAGATAAATGCATCATACAAATGAATATTTTCATGGTATTAACCTAATCAAATATTGAAGAAAATTTTCATTCTACTAGTATAATAATAACAAGTATTTGAACTTATTATTAGTTCAAAAATCATCTGAGTTTATGACGAGAATTTTCTAAGTGTTACATCCAATTCTATTAGATGAATCCATAATAATTATCCTAGAATCATCACCAATCATGTTGAATATATCTAAAACTCTATCCAAATTTATCATTCCATGATTAATCACTAATCATAGATGACTTTATTATACATTTATTTTTGATTCCTTCTTCTAGATTCGAAATAAATACAACAATAATAATCAACTATCCACATGGGATTTTCAATCTCCCCCTTTGTCTTTATTGTCATTACAATTTCCTTAAATTCAGTGTCCCTTATACCCCTTATTAATAATAAATAGAAAGGATTAATATAGGGGTTTTATTATTCCATTAAAGGAATTAGGAAATTAATTATCATTTTTATGAAAGAAGGATGTTACCACATGGTTCACTTGGAAAATACCCTTCAATTGGTCTACTCTAAGTCTTCATGGGCTATCCCAGTATAGACAAAAAGAGAGATACAAGGTTGTATATTATGTCTATTTACAACCATGAATGTGATATAATTATCATAAAATATTTATTTCTCAAAGATGAGGTTATATAAAATAGATTTATCAAGTAATATATTATCCTATACACTTCATCAAACACATCAATAATTCAAGCGAAAGAATATTTTACCCCCACTTTGAATGAGTAAACTCATTAACAAACACTCCACCTTAATTCATATATTTGATATAATCAAGTCAAAGAAAATAATTATAATTGTGTTACCTATATTTTAAAATTATTTTGAGATGATTTTTTTTTCAAATAATCATGAAATAAGACATGATATAATCTCCTTTCTGTTTGATCCCCCTCAAGGGGAACACTCCCTTCTATTTGACCGAGTTGAAAATTTCATCAGATAGTTTTCAAGATATTCATATTTATAATCCACCATTATGGAACAATTCATGTTTCTATCCAATATTTAATGATAATTAAAACATGTTGTCTTCTACTTTGAATAAACTTCACCTTAAATTACATAGAATTTAAGAAAAAAATAGAAGAATTAAGGGATTGAGGTGGAACACTTGTGAGTTTCTTAATAGATGCAATAAGGCTAAGAATTTCCTCTCAACCAAAGTAATTCTTTCCTTATAGATATAAATTGTTTGGTACTCTTCATTCTTGTGTATCCATTACATTTGACATTCTAATATTTAATTGATAGAATGGTTACTTTACTTCCATTCACCTTTATCTTGTATGGATTGTTTATCCTCACTTATTCTAGTAGTGAAGTACCTTCCCCTAGTTCTTGTTTTTATACCTTCAATATCTACCTTTGAGATGGTAAAATAGTTTTAAAATTATTTTCATTATGTACAAACAACTTGAGCCTTACACACATTTTTGAGACACTTAAGTTGTCATGTTTTGAAAATCTCTCATAAAATTAGAGATCTTTATGTAGAACAACCATTTTTCTTTTTGTCTTTACTCTAGTTAGTGCTTCATCCTCAACTTTATGAATTTATCTATCAACTTGTAATTGATCGAGGAATATGATTAAACACCGATTCTTTACATATTCTTTATTGGATTTTCCACATGTCTTCTTGAATGATTTGAAGCTACCTTTCATATATAAATTATAAAAATATTATTTAGGAATTTATTTAATCAATCCTATATTTTGGTTTCTCTCCTAGATTGATTCTCATTTTTAACTTCATCTTGCTTCCATTCATATACATGGCATATTTTCAGTGGTCTATGGTATGTCCTCTCTTTCAACAGTAGAAGCATATTTTATTAGTTGACATGCAATTATTGGCTTCTATATTATCATTATTATTTAGAGTAACATTATTCATATATTTCTTTACTATTTTCTTTTTCATATTCCACAAGGAAGAATTTTCAAATTTTATTTTTTCTTCTTCATTTGTTGTGTTATTTTCTTCTCATAAACATAAAAATAGTGAATGGTTGGAATATATTTATACTCTTCATAACTATGAACACTTTTTTTTGCAATAATATTAAAATTTATCAAAATAACTAAATCTATTCATGATAGATATATTTTTATTAATATGCATATTTTGCTTCATCTTTGTAGGTTTATTCAATTGTTTACATCTACCCCTAAATTTCATCCTTATATAATTTTTATATGTTGACATAATATTCCAATAATCAATAACCTAATTCCCAAAATTTCCAGTAGCACCAGCAGTATTCAAGAAATATTCTTATTTTACCTGTAGCACTAATCTAATAGATTTAGTGCCTTATTGTTTCTATATTTTCCTTTCCTTATCTGGGGAATAAATTTGGGAGTAATTTTTCTTGATCATACTAATATCCTCCCTTGATATTTTTTAGATTTATTAGCATTTATATCAACCCAAATTTTCCCATCTTTTTTACTTTGAACCTAAACGAGTAGATGAGACTACATTAGTATAAAAATATTTAACATGTGTATGGGTTACCTTATTCCACGAGTCTTTAGAAGGATGATTAAGAGACGGTATTTATTCCTTCTTACCACTAATATGAGTCTCTTCATAGACACGATTCTCCTAAATAGTTTTTGTATAAGCATATATTCTTGGAACTTGACAATCTTCTTTATTTTGGGTGGAATAATTCATTGTCTAAACAACTTGGGAAGTTTTATAATGTGTTTCCTTTACATTTATCTATTAAATCTAAAGTTCCAAAAACTTCATGATGAAGGAAAAATTATCATTTTCAACTGATGTTAGCCTGCCTTCCCATTAGATTTTAATTTTATTGATATGTTCTTAATGTTGTATACTACCTTCATTTAGATAGCTATCATGATCTTTGATTCTTCTAGATTTAAATTCCAATTGGTCTACCTTAACACTTATGGTAACTTTATGTGAGTCTTATATAGTATGTATCTTCTTCATATAGTCATCATGAAACATGGTCTCTTCTTCCACTAACATGTCAAGATATTTGAACTTACATGTTTTGTCTTCAAGTTGAGAATATCTGACATTCATGGAAACATTGAAAAATATTTCAAGTGCATGAATTACTTCACTAAAAACACTTTTTACTCAAATTTATATCATAAATATTCCATTTAAATTTATTCTTTAATTTTTTAAATATTTTTGTTGTAAAGAGACACATATTATTCTTTTTCTTCAAAAAGGTTTGTGAGAACATTACATCTTCTGAATTTATTTGCAAGTGAATCCTCCTATTTATTTATTTCCTCTTAAAGTTGTGATCTTTCATAAAAAATATCCTTAAATGAACAAAGTATATATGAAATCACTTCTACATGAACATTCTTCATATATAATTCAAATTTAGAGTAGAATCCTTCAACAATTTTTAGAGATTAAACTTACTCATACTCTCCATAAATTGAACTAGTTTATTTATAAGATTCATTTTCAATTGATTTGAAAAGATATAATTGATAATTATATTATTTATTTTATATTTTTATCAATCTATTTTCTTACCTCTTCTTCCTATTTTCCAGATTATTGGCGGAAACCTTCATGTTTTCTTTGATAGGAGTGGGGATTAAATTCTCCACCTCAGGTTCTTTAGAATCAACCTCAAATCTAAACATCATATAAAACTTGTAAAAAAATTTGGGGATAAAAATATGATCCAATGAGAGGCATAAATATGCTATGATACCATTTATAGAGCCTAGATGGATCATTCATGGACACTGAGGGGGAAGGGTGAATTAGTGTACCCAACTTTTTTACTAAATTTTACTTTATTTCAATCAACCACTCTATTGTTGAACATCTTCCCCAATTAAGAGGAATTAATATATTGTGTGCTAGTAAAAATAACATACACATGTAATGCATATAATAATGGGAAAAAATACAAATATTTTTATAAGGTTTGGTACAAAGACCTACTCCTTGCCCTGATCTACATATGGTTGATTCATAGATTATGTTATCACTATAATTTTTAGTGATTACAAACGCCAAGAATTGTCATACAATGTTTAGGTAGGAAGTAAAAAATATTCCAAAGTCAGTGGAATATTTATACTGGAACCACCTGTCTTCAATGGTGTTTTTTATAATAGTACCACCATCTCTTCAAAGATATTCAATAATTTCTTGAACAAGATGTCTCTACTACACTGGAAAAAGTTTCATCACCCAGATAATATTATTCCTTAAATTAATGACTTATACTAACACTAAATCAATAATATATTATGAATTCCAACCTTATTCTCTTTAATAAGTGGAGGATACAACCTCCACACAAACTCACTGCCTTTCAGAATGAACAACTAATGAATTTATTAATACACTTTAGGTAGACTTATTTCTCACTATATCAAATGATCGCACAAATACTCCTTCTGTGTTGAATTTACTGACTTATATAGATGTGTGAAAGAGGTTTACAAAATAGTCTTCAAGAATATTTTATGAAAGAATAAAATTGCACTATCTAGTGTACTTATTCTTGAATTATCAAAGAAACTTCTTGTATGAATTGAATAGGCACATGTAAATATTATTCTCATCATATTACGTGCTTAATAAAATAAATTCATTAAAATAAAATACTTCAAACACCCCATGAATCTTGTTCTTAGACTTTCCTTATAATTCACGTGATATTTATAAATAATGGTAAATAGGGTGAATGGAATACATGGATTGTATAAAACACTTTTCTTCTACCACTTTTTCATGACCAACTATGGTTCACATGATATACACATCTATCTATGCATAATCCAAGTAAGGATCACAAGTGTGTATTACTCTTCTTTATGCAAGGAATTAAAAAGAGATATCATACAAACCCTTCTACCATTTTTGTTACCCAAGTGGACCCTCTGGTTCTATTTCAAAATCATCCACATAAGAAAAACATGATTCACAAGATTAAATTTTCAGGACACTGGTTGTGTCTGAAAGTTCCTTCAAGAGACAAATAATTATTTTCAGTGGGATCCTTCTCTATTGCTTTTCAAGACCCAAATGTCTTACTGGTTCCTTCTTTATGAGACACTAACCATGTCCCTAAGATCCTTTCCAAGACAGAATATGGGTATGTTGGATCACTTTCGTGAGATAGTAGATATGTCCATGGGATTACATTCATGAGACAAAATATTTTCCATGGGTTCCTCCTACTTACCTTTGTATAACCATAGTGGTTTGAGAGATCTTCCTTTATGTGATTTAGATCACATGGGCTTATCCATATTTGAAAAATCTCCCACTCCCTTGTTCTAACAATATTTTAGTAGCATAAACTCTTGGATGAGTCTTGGTTTATATAGGTGATTTTACATTGCCTATTATTTGTATTTTAGCCCATACCAAGGACTTATTCAAACCCTTACAAGTATATTAGGATCCCATTAAAGCTGAAACTCTTGGATTATTTAAGACGAATTAAATTAAGAGTTGATCACACGATTCGTGTGACTTCTTCTTCATCTTAACATGATCAATTCTTTGATCATGAGATGCATTGGTTGTTATTTTTTGATTCAAAATGATAACTTCTTCATCCAATAATACCTACAAAAGAAAAATGATTGTTATAGTTGTAAATATTCATGCGATTGAATATGTGTTCATGAAATTTCATGGTGTCCATCTTCTTTTCTCGCAACATCTTCTTGTGACGACTCACTAAATTTCATCCTTATTATCATGTGATCTATAAATCATCATGTGATGATAACATAAAATGTCACTAGTTATTATAAATGGTTCTTGTGATGACCTCTATTCTTCAAATACATGCAAGAAGAAGTTTCCTGTCTTTCTCTGGTTTGATTAAGATTTGTCTCAATGTCATTGTAGTGGCATGTTGTCTCAAGCTCGGAGGAACATTGCGATATTAAGAGGAAGAAGATTACATGTGATTTTGAATATGCATGACATATTTTAAATGTGAGAGGCATGGGTGATATGATTATGGTTATTAAACATATCATGCAACACACAATACATCCCTCATTTTAAGTGAAAAAGGAATAACACATAGGTGCTAGTTGTCACACAAATAATTTTCCATTGTTCCTTACTCTTATTTATAATCTAAAGCATGAATAGGGACTTTTAGAGCTGGAATTGGGCTCGACATCCAGATTCACTGCACAACAAGTCGACACAGACTGCATAACATATAGTCCATGGGTCTTCCTGTAGGCTTCTAGACCACACCATGAATAACTTCAACCATGCATTTGGTGGTAACTATGACTTCCCCATATTCATTTGTCACCCATAGGCTAGATCGGGCTTCTCCCTGAGTGTGTTTGACCATAAAGTCCCATATATGCCAAGGTTGAACTTGGATTAGGCTTGCTAAGTGGGATGACCTGTATTTTTTAATAAAGACCCAAATAAATATACTTAGTAAACATATATCCAACCTTAAGACAACTTAATATTATCACCGAATTTCATGCCTCATACTTAAAAATTATTCAAAAAAATATATTTTTCATGCACTTATTTAATTACTTAATCATGAAATATATAAATTATTTTCGTGGAAAATCTTCAAATATTATTTTATAGATAAGTTCATCATACAAATAAAAATTTTCATGGTATTCGCCTTGTCTGATTTTCAAGAAAAATTGGACTATTCATGTAACACCCTGAGAATTTTTGAGATGGATTATATTTAATTGCTTTAATTTTTTGTGTTTTATGCAACACCAAGATTAACTTGTGTTATATACAACATTGTATTAGCTTGCAATATATGCAACACTATTATTGGCTTGTGTTACACACGATTTCAAGTTCGTTTTATAGAATTTATTTTACGCAACATTGAGGATACATATTTATTTCAATGTATAAAAGAACTATGTTTGGATTTTATTATACGCAACAAAAAAGGAATCTTACACTACATGCAATACTTAAATGGATTGTGTTACACATAAGAATAACCTTCCCCAATAGCTTGCATGGTATCCAATACCGAGTTTCACTAAACAATAATATATTATTATAATATTATTATGAACTAGATGTTATGAATAATATTCACCACATTTTGAATTTTTTAACATTATCATTCATCTTACACATTTTCTAGAACATGGTATGAGAACAAAATCAATTTTTGGATAAAAGAAGTAATTTTTCAAAAATACAGTTTTTCCGCCTTTTGATGGTGCACCAATTTTAAATATAATTTTTGAAGATTATATAAGTTTAATTTGAAAAAATAGACTAATTATTTTGAATCAGGATATAAAAATTTACTTTGGATAAATTTTTCGTATTTTTTTATAACCTTCATTTTTTGATGAATAGTAAAAATACGCTAAATTTTACTTAAAAACAACTTTTTTCATCGAGATAATTTATATGGTTAAATTATAATAGAGAATGTTTTTAAAGAATAAATAGAATATTTTTTTACCATATAATATAATATATGTAATTATCATTAATTTTACATTGAATTCATTGGTAAAAACATTTCAATATTTTGTAATGTTTTAAACAAAAACCCATTTTTTTCGACAACAAGAATAATTTTAAATTAATTACTGCAACTTCTGTGTCTTCAATTCAGAAAAATATATTCCATATTTGGAATCAGTAGATCCAAATTATGTTAATAGGATACTTTTATTTTTGGGCATTATGAATAATAACTACAGTTAATTTTATTTACCACAGTTAAAGGTAAATCAGGTATTAAGGGTAAAAATAATATTATAAAATTACCCTAACACTTGTATTAATATAATTGGATTATTATATTTTACCCTAAAACAATCTTGGGTTGAAATGGAATCTATTAGAACCCACTTGGATGAGATTAAGACATTTAATTTATTTTATTTAAAGAAAAGTGAAATATGTCTCACTCAAATTTTAATAATTAAATTAATTTTAATATAAGGTTATACAGAATATAAATTTGATTATAAATAATCATTTAAAATCTAAATTGTTTTTATTTATCATGGTAATTTATTTGTAATTTTTAAGAAATATATAATTACCTTAATATCTTATGCATTAATGATGCAAAAATTATTTATTTAGTGAAAAAATCAATAATATAGTTTCTATTAAAATAATAATTCCCATCAAAAGGCCCAAAAACTTGAACAAAACTTATTGGTAGAGTATATCTAAACCATAATATTCTAAGGGTATACATTTTGACCATTTGTATCTTTATAAAAGAGATTATGACACTTATATTATTTTATTTTAAATGATGTCAAAGTTGTCACCTTCATAATTTAATAAATTTAACATTTTAAATGTTGAGTTTTTAGAAGATAAATTAGAGTAAAAGTATTATTATGAATGATAATAGATTTATATTTATCATAGTATTTTATTTTTAATTTTTATAAAACAAATAAGTATATTAAATAATTATACAAAAAAGTTGTAGTAATTATTTTATTAAGAGAAATATCAAATAAATGGTTTTAAAAATATTAAAATAAATATTATATGAAATAATTAATGTTTTCCATGAATTTTATAGATGCATATGACATGTTATAAATCTATTAAATATTTTTATTCGAATCTCTCTTCTGTGTGGATTTTATTTAAATTCAAATAAATGAAAAGTGTAAAAATTAACACTATTGATATTTCATAAAAATAAATTATTATTAAATTGTTTTAAAATCACAAAAATATTTAAAAATTAAAAATTAAAAATTATATGGTCTCCACGCCATGGTGTAATCTATTTTACACCACCACCATACATGGATGGGTATAATGATGGAAATAATAACTATAAATAATTATTGTAAATTGATATTGATTCTCGAATATTATACACCATACACTTCAATACAAATTCCACAATCATGGGATTGATATCGTCGCTTGTGAGTACGTACGACCTACCGTCTCCATGATGTGATGCGATTTATTATACATGATCTTCATTGAAAAATGATTATATAAATGAATTGAATGAGAAAATATGATATATATTATACTAATACCATTATTTAAATTATATAACTATTACTTAAAAAGAATAATAGGAATTTATTCTACAAAACATGCATAAGAACATAATGTAGTTAACACCCAAATAACAAATAATGGTGAAATGTTACTAATGAATAGATAAGAATATAACCATATATGATATCATAAAAATTAATATGTTTCTTGAATAAGTCAAAGATATTATTTAAATCATTATACATGAGGTTTTGATATGTACAAAGCATATCGGACCTAAGGTAAGGGAAAATTTCACAATCTCATTTTTATCTGTGATTGTTTATACTTATATATTTAATATGGAATATTTATCATCCACATCCATGTTTCCTAAATATGTAATATTATTTCTATCCTCATAAATTTTTTTAAATCCAATTTTACCTATTGTTTAATTTTTATTAAAATATATGAAAGGAATCTTTTATCGTTTTCAGCACGAGATACTTTTTGACTTTTCCGGAAAAAATATGAGAAGAATGTTTTTTAACTTATACGGCATGAACAAATTTTTAGTTTTATAACTCCTTATTTCCATGAATATTCCTCTAAAATATTTCATGATTATTTTCAACAAAATTCCTTTCTTTTAAAATTGCATGGAATTTTGGGAAAAGAAAATTATTTTGAAGAAGAAAGTATATTTTCCTTAAGAATTCATTTCAAGTGTTTTATCAAAACTATTTTTCCATCTAAGATGACATTATTTAATATGGTTATGTTTCAAGTATAATGTCTCTATTATATACATGGTTTTATTTTGTTTATGATGAAATGATATCCATTATTTTATATGGATTATGTTATGATAGGATGATGTTTATAAAACCCATTTTATATGTTGGGTTAAGATGAATGATTTATGTTTATTTTATGGCACACGTAAGTATGATTTCATTATGATATGGGTGGGACATATATCTCCCTAAAATTCATTGGGTAAAGATTTATATCTCATGAGATAGACATGGCTGAAATGACAAGTAAATCTGGTTCAATAATACAGGGCTGCAACGACAAGTAAACGTGGTTCAGTAATGGACTTTTTCCACTATGATGGTCTTGTCAGAAATGCCTTGGCTACCATGGAAATCATAATATGTGTTTATTACTTTTCCACAATTACATGTTTTATTTCAATTATATTCTTTCATGGTCAATGTTCCTTTATGATCCATGCCTTATATTTTTCCAAGATTTATATCATTGCACATGATTTTTATGTTTAAACTTTATGTTCATGTTTTTACGTACAAATGTTTATGGTTTGTTTTACATTCTATATGTTTACCCTTACTGGGAATTTGAGAAAACCCTTTCTATGTTTTATCTTCCAAAGGATATAAAGATATTTTTTAGATAGGAAAACAAAAAGGGGAATATCTTTATGGGAGATGTTGAAGATCTTTCACCATGATTAGAAGATTATGTTTTGAGTTTCCAAAGACACTAAACTAATACGGTCTTTGGGCGTTTATTTGTGTCATGTGTTAAGTTTTCCACAAAAGAACTGTAATGTCCATGTATGTAAAGTTTGGGTATCTACACTCTGAGTATAATAATCACATGTCTTTGAATTTAATATTAGTTCAACAATTATCTGAGTTAAAAAGGATAATTTTCCAAGAGTGACATATAATTCCATTAGATGAATCTATAAACATTCTCTAGGAATCATCACCTATCTTCTTGAATATATCTGAAACTCTTTTCAACTTTATCATTATATGATTAATTTATAATCATTCAAAAGTTGAATACACATTTACATTTTATTCCTTCTTATAAATTGACAACAAATACAACCATACTCATCAACCATCCACATGGGCTTTTAACTTATGATTAATCACATGGGATCATAACATAAAGAAAATGGTATCATAAGACCATGGAAAAATAGGAAATATGGTATAAAAAAACATGACATAATATTAAGTTAATTCTAACTTTCAATACATGATAACATGGTGGATAAATTCTCATAAGGGATTATGTTTACTCCCCAATCCCATATATAATGTATCATGAGGAAAAAAATTTACCCAATGAATTAGAAAAATATATTGTCATACCAATAATAACATGTTAATGATCATGTGTGCCACAAAATAAAATCAATAATAAGGAATAACCATAAAAAATACCCATGGAAAAAATGGGCTTTATAATATTGCCTCATATTATAACCTAATGAAATTTCATAATGAATACATTTGAGAAATGGACACAAGGAATGTATTACCCAATCAATGTAAGGTATAATAAGATAGGTATATACATGATATACATATATATATATATAGAATTTATAATCATTCAAAAACACTAAATATGGAATGAAATAAATATAAATAGATAAAGGTCATAACCCAATGAAAAAGGGTGGTTTAGAGAGATCCCTTACCCTAAGTATTATATTTCTTCATATGAGTTATAAAATACAGTATAACAAACATATAATTATTATAAATTTATTACATAAAATAAATAATATATATAATACCAAATATTATTTTCTTTTAACATCTTACAAAAACATTTATTAATAATTCTTTATTGAAATCACTATTCTAGGTGATAACGACTTCAAATTTCATGCATGTTTTGGTTTGAAAGTACCGATCATTATACATAGATCATGGTTCCATAATATCCACAATTTTAACCATGATATTAATATCATATATATTAATTATATATATATATATTATATATATATATATATTCATCCATAAAAGTTAGAGATAGAAAAGTATTACACCGTTCATAGAGAGGGTAGCCTAAACGTACACAAGAACGTTGTTTCTATTTTCGATGGATGAAAAAAAATAAAGGTAAATAATATTTCAACTTTATATAATAATAATAATATCATATATAACATATATATGTACTAAGTATATCATTATAAGCATCCATGAGAGGTGGTGATGAAAAAAAATTACATCGATTCGCGAGGTGGTAGTACTCCGTCCACATGAACGTCGATTTTATTTATCATTTTATAGAAGAGAAGATGAATATAAGTGATTAAATTAACATAAAAAATATAATTATATTAAATATACTAGTTTTATTTTTTTCATCATTTTTAAGGATATTTTAATGTGGTATAAGAATAAATAAAACTAAAACACACAGTTAATGACTATACCTCTTCTTCAGAAAACTTCATCTACATTACACATTAAAACCTATAAGGTTGGTATTATGCCAAAAAAATACCTCTAGAAAGTTTATATGGACTATATGAAGGTATTTTTGGTAGGTATTGGTTAAATAATGCTTTTGGAGTGTATGGAAAAGAGGATAAGAGGTATGCTTTTATAAGCGAGGGAGGGGCACTCTTAGAATTACTTAAAATATTAAATTAATATAAATTAATTTTCAGAGATAAAAGGATGAGAAATAATATAATTAGAATATAGTATTAGTATGGGTCAAAATAATATCATCCAATAAAATTTTTATAATATTATCTTAGGATTTTACACTTATCTCCTTGTTTTAACCTATGTTAACTCTTTTTGACAATTACCATGATAATAGAGTTTTTACTCTTTAGGGGTGAATATAGTTTCTATAAAAAGAAACTTAGTCTATAAATAGACCATAATTTATATTTTTAAACATATACCAATAAATTTACAAAATATATTACTTTTAGTAATTTTATATAATTTAATAATTTTTTTATTATAAAATAACATTAAGGTCATTTTTGTAACTAGTTAATTAAATTGACTTTGAAAACAACATGAAAAAATATAATTATAATATAATACATTAAAACCCCCATAATATGTTATTTTTATCCAAAAAATTCATATAAAATACTAATTACTTCAAATTATATTACGTTTAATATTTTTAAAATCATTTATTTTATTTTTATATTAATTGAATAAATACAGTGTCAGCATTATGTAATAATTTAGGGTAATTATTTTATCACTAAAAATAATAAATAAATTAACATGAAAAGAATTATTTATATTTAAAATAACATTTTAAAACTGAATATATCATATGTTTATCTCTGTGTAAAAAATTTATAGGTAACAAAACAAAAAAGTGACATTTTTGACTTCTCTTTACAGAAAATAATATAAAGGTAGAAATACGAGAAATATGGAACCAAGTTTCCATTTTTTAGAAACTTAGATTCCCATGGATGAAATAAACTCATTCAATAGGATAAATGCAAGTGTTGGGTCATTGTTTTTAGTCCTTATCATATTATTTTTAACCTTAATTATTCAATTTACCCTTACCGTGTTGACAATTATTTACTATAGTTACTATTAATAATGATTAAAAATAATTCATATTTACCAAATTTTTACCTCATAATTAAAAATATGGAATAAAAATTTCAGAATTCAATTTCTATAATTGGAATAAATTAATTTAATATTAAAATGGAAAACACAACAGTAAATAGTTTTTTAGAAAAAGGAATTTTTAAGTATAAAAATGTTTTTATACCAAAATGATGTATAAAATTCACTATAAAGACTATAATTAGATTATGTTTAATAAAAAATAACAAATAAAATCTTAAAACTAATCCAAAATATATTTTTACATTGTAAATAATTTTAAAATAAAATATAGTTTTAAATAAAAATCAATATTTTTCACCATTCAATGAAAAATAATTTTTTATGAAAATATAAAAATTTCACCATAAGCTAATTTTCATATGATTATTTTAAAAATAATATCCTTATTATATTATAATATTTTAAAACATTCCTAAAATTAATTATAAAATTTCCTCACAAAAAATAAATAAAACCCATTTTTGAAGAATAAAATGATTTTTGTAACAACCCCAAATCTAGAAACCTACTGTTGGTGGTTAAATTATAAAATTTTCACTAGATACAAGTAATAATATCCCAAATTATTTATAAATCTAGTTTTATTGAATAACCAGATATATACATGATTCACATATTACATTTAAAATATAAAAGATATAGCATAAAATCATTCTTTCATCCTCAATATTATTCATAATATCCTTCTTCATATCTAGGGGAAAAGAAAAAAGGGTGATATCATATACTTAGTAAGGGTTATATACAATGGAAGCTATCATGAGAAACTAAGGCATAGTCAAATTGAAAAGGTAAATAACTGAAACACATGCCATTTAATCAATAATTGACAATGGAATGCATCAATAGATAATGTCAATGCAATAATATCATAGGTAATAATAACTAAATTCTCAATTATGTAAATGTTTAATATTAGTTTTTATGATCTCATACATCATGATATCTCTACCATAAAATCCTTATTCCAAGATAGTTTAAAACTATGGGTAAGTATACACAAAAAACCCATTTAATGGCAGCTAACTGGTTTGTCTCATGAGACCCATCGAGGCATTGAGGGGTTATATAATTCTTTGACCCACCCATAAATTAAATTCCAATGCATTACTCATATATCTAATGATCAATTTAATTCAGGAAAAATATTACTTATCAATAAATACTCATATTGAGTAATTAATATAGATTTATGAATGTTTCCCCCAGTCAATCAAATAACATTCATAGTGAAACACTGTATATAGAAATGATATACAGTTTAAGAAATATGTATATCCATGATAAAAAATATGGATATTTATGATAAATTTAATGTTCATTGATCATAAGAAAGTGAAATTTTCAAGGGGAAATTAATGTTAGAAAATTAATCAAGAGATGAGAGATGACCATTAGAAAACTATATTTTATATAAAATCAATTATATCAAAGAATATATGAAAATGGAAAATAAAAATTTAGCATTAGTTTTCTTAAAAAATTTCCTTTTAAAAATCATTGGAAAATTTTAGAATAATCTAAAGGGCATAAAACAGTTATGGTAGAGGGAAAGTCCATTGATGCTATATAAGTTAAAAACACATTCCTTTTGAATTTTTGTAAAGAAAGTTGAAAAAGGGCCCTTTAAGGAAAAAATTATAAATATTCATGTAATAAAATATAAAAAGTAAAGGATGAATTAAAATATCCTTTAAAAATAATTTGTGTAAATAAAAAGGACTTTTCTATAATAATTTTGAAAAATATGGAAATGAAAGAAAATATACCTGATCAAGAAGATATATAAGATCATATTTTCTTTTGAACATTCATCAAGAAAGAGTAACTTTAATTGAATTATTTATAATAATTAATAAATATATATTCATTTTAAATACCTAAAAGTCTCAGTATATACACCAAATAAAAGTAAATAGGTTCATAATACCAAATATATCTCAATAGAGTGGAAATTGAGATGAAATCACTTACCTCATGTTTCCCTTTAGTTGAATGTGCATTAACCTCATGTATAATATATTTATATTTATTATAATTACATAAAAAACCATATAAATATCTATAATATCATATATGATCCATTTATAACATTTTATCACCCATTTATTAACAATATTTTGTTATTATCATTCTTTCGGGTGTTAACTGCTTAGTTTTTCATGTATATTTTGATTCAGTAGTTCCAGTACTTGTAATTTTATTATGGTTAAATAATATAATTTTTTTAATGGTATTAATATCATATATATTCAATATATATATATATATATATATATCGATTAACCCATAAAAATAGATATATAAAAATGAATTACAATGTTTATAGAGGTGGTAGGCCATACATACACATGAATGCTATTTTCACTTTTCAATGAAAGAAAAAAAATAATGGAAAATAATAATTAATATTTAAATAATAATAATTATATCATATATGTCATATATATTCATTAAATTCAACATTATTACCATCCACATAAATAATAAATGAAAAATGGATAACATTGCTTTGTAGATGTGGTAGTCCACACGTATGTACGAGTGACATTATCGGTTTCCAATGGATCAGAAGGTAAGAATTAATATATGATACTACAGTTATATAATAGTATTTATGTCATAAATATCACATATAGTCATTATTTCCATATTTATAACAACCTTTCTCTTTATTACACACTTATTCACGATTAATTACCTAAACTTTCACTTAAGACAACTCTAAGGATCGAAATTTCTAGTGTCTTGGGAAATTAGAAACATTAAATAACAAATTAGAACATAAAATACAATATCTTTATTGAAATATTCTTGTACATGACCATAACATTCCTTCATACTTAACATTGCATGGGATAACTTGAGGACATACATAAGAAAAGGGTGAGCTATAAAGCCTAGTAAGGGAGAGAAAAGGAATAAAATGAAGAATAAAATACATATTAGGTAATATACATATCAATGGATTATAATAGAAACATGAACATAAAGTCATGACATAGCATGATTATCACAACATGGAAGTGTGACAACAACATTTAACAAGATATTAGCATGATCCAAGGCACATTGCACATGGAGAATGAGTAAACCCTCATTTCACTTGAATTATCATGATTAAACCCTCATTTAACTTTAATTATCATGATTAAACTCTCATTTCACTTGACATATAATGATAATAATCTTTACCTAATGCATTGGAGCGCTATCAGGGCACACCCTTTATAAACATTTCATTTCCTGCATATGTGTGCCACATGGATTCATTAAAAATCATAATTTATTCCAAAAATAAGATATGTGGAACACATAAATGTAATTACTCAATCAATAAGTACATGTTAATAAATTTGGATACCCTTGATATAGAAATGAGTATGGTATTCACTTACATGATGATTTTGGCCTGGGATTTTTTTGTGTAACTTTGAAAGCATAACGATGTCAAATAGAAATCGTAAAATGGTTTGATGAGAGAGAAATGGGTATATCATCATTTATAAATAAAATGGATAGTAAGGGGTTCATGTAACATTATATCCCAACATATGTAATGGAATTTAGATGCATAATATGAAATTATTTCTTGAATGTAAATGAGAAGAGAGAGATTCCTTACGGAATTTCAGTAGGGTAACGAGTGTAAATGGGATGAATTAATGAGATAAAAAAGAGGTCTCTCATCATTAAAACATAAGGTGTGAAGTATGGGGGAGTTTTGAAATCATACCCCAACATTTTTAATCGATAAGACAAGGGTATAACAATATAAATAAACTTGGACAAAAATGAGAAAGGAAGAAATCCCTTAATTGGAAGTGTGATCCCAATGGCTTGCGAGGGGCTTGAGAGAGTATTATTTGGAGATTAAGGAGACTTTGGAGGATTTTATAGATATAAGGTCAGGATAGGGACGTGATACAAGGGTTTTGAGTGAAGAGAAGTTGGAGGTTGGGTGGGTTTATATAGGAAAAGAGAGTGAATTTTTTATTATTTAGGTTTTGGACACTACACATTAAACTAATCAAAACAAAAAACCAACACATGGTTTTAGAAAAATGGGAGTGGAAAAAATTATTTTACAAGTCCAATGGCTGAAATTATTAAAATATTAGGCTTGATTAGGTGGAGTCGAGTCACATTCTTAAGGAAGTCATTTTAAAAAGATAAAATGTTTTATAAGTCTTGGAGGGACCACTAAGGCACCATAAAATTAATAAAACAAATATAAAATAACATTATTTTAAAGGTAAAATATATATTGGCCGAAACAAATATTATATTGTTTTTTTACATCACTATTTGGTCATTATGATGTCATAAAACACATTATATATTTAAACAATATTTATTTTTTACCCAAAAATTTGATTGTTTTAGAAAATTATGAAAAATTCACCGTTAGATAATTTTGACTTCCTAAATACAAAAATAATATTCATTTTATCTAAATAATTTTCTAAATATTTGAATTTTTACTTTTAAAATAAAAATTTACATTTATCGAAAATTCATGGGTTTTGAAAAAAATAACTTTCAAACCTTAATAAAAATTACAATTGTATCTATAAAAATTATATGATCATTTATATTTAATAAAATGTAATTTAGTAATAATATTTTATTAAATTATTATTTAATTAAAAAATCCGTTAATTCATCAAAATAGATTTCTTAATTGAATATTAACTAAAAATACTAGTTGTGATTTAAAAACCATTTACAAAGTAATAATAATAAAATGAATTTATATTATTTATTATATACAAAAATAATGCACATAATCATAGTGCTAGGGTCTTGTTACATAACCACTTATGACAAACTCATAAGACGTAAGGGTATGGTGTGCTATGATGATAGACTCTTGGGGTGGCTCAGATAACATTGCTCAGGTGGTAATCTCTATTAACTACCACTTCTCCCATAGGAGGTTCTGTTCAAGCTTAACATGTTAAAGCTCGACTTGGGCTTGGTCCAGAGTGAAGACCAGTGACACCACCTCCTTTTTGAGCTCTGACAAATGGGATTCATATGGATCAATTCTACTGGATGAGTCCATCACTTCCATTGCTTGAGTAAATTGGATTTGTTAAAGCCCTATATTTATACTAATCATGTGATCACTGTTCAACGACTATATTAGCAACAATAAAAATTCTTAACGGTATTTTAAAATCAAAAAAAATAAAAACAAAGAATTAAATACGTTTTATATAGCCATTTTACATAATAAGACATATAATCAGATCAAGAGGGATTTTTATTCATAAAAGTTTGGGTCATTATAATATTTATGACCATTCAAGTAAAGTGGTGATGAAAAAAATTTACACTACTACGTGGAGATGGTAAGCTGTATATACGCACAAACGTTGTTTTCTATTTTAATAGGATGTAAAAGAAATGAAATATGGTTTTAAGATAATCATAATAACAAATAAGTATATTTATTACACTAAATTTATTATTTTCATATGGTTAAAATACATTAAGAGTAATTAGAATAAGAAATAAACATGAAAGATTCGGTAATGACGATTACCACTTATTCAATATAATTCCTTTAGATCTATTATTAAGGGACCAAGGTTTGGTATTTTGGAAGGTAATTAACCTTTATAACTTGTATAAGGATATTTATAAGAGTAATTGTAAGTTTTTTGTTGATATATGTTGCTTAAAGTGGTCTATAAAAGAGAGAAGAGAGGTGTCCTTTTATAATTGAGGGGAGGAGCATTATTGGAATTTCATAAAGTTTAAAATTAATATAAATTATTTTTCATGATTAAATGGTTACAAATTAATATAATTAGAATATAATATGATTAATAGTATAAATAATCTCATAAAATAAAAATTTTACAAGTTTTGGGTATGTTTTCACCCTTATCTTTTAATATTAAAGTTTTCTGCGCTTTAAGGGTGAATAATGTTACTATAAAATACATAATACCCATAAATGGCCCATTTTTAATGTTTAAAACAATATATAATTAATTTTTACAAATATATTACTTTTATGAATTTTTAATCATTTAATAAAACATTATTTATTATAAAATATCATTAATGTCATTTTTAACAATATTCTTTTAATTTTACATCAAACACATCAATATAAATATGAAATTAGAATATAATACTTCAATAAATAAATAAAATGTTATATTTATCTATAATTTTTTTATCACAATAATTCATTCAAATTATATTACTTTTAGTGTTTTTAAAATCATTTATTTTATTTTTCTATTAATTAAATAAATGTTGTGTCGACATTAAAAAAGCATTTAAGATAATTATTTCATCACTAAAAACTAGAAATAAGTTACCATGATAAAAATATATCATTTATATTCAAATTTTATGTTTATAACATAATATAACTTCTTTTTATCCCTATGTAAAAAAAATTAAATTTAATAAAACAAAGAGAATGACATTTTTTACTTTTCTTTATATAAAATATAATAAAGGTAAAAATCATTTAAAAATAAAAAATGTAATATATTAAACATTTTTATTTTTATGAATGATATATAATCATAAAAAAAATTAATACAAGTGTTAGGGTCATTTTTTGGTCATCATCATATTATTTTTAACCTACATTACCCAATTTATCCTTACCGCGGTGAATTATTTTTACTATTGTTAATAATAAAAGGGGTCTATTTAACAAAATTGGAACTACTGATTCCAAATATGATATCAATTTTTCAATATTCAATTCCTATAAGTGGTAGAAATTAATTTAAGATAAAATCACAAAACACTCTAAAAAAGTTTTTTGAAAAAATGCCTTTTTAAGTATAAAAATGTTTTAATACCAATTTCAATAATAAAATTTCTTCAAATGAAATTAATTGGTTTATTTATAATATAATAGATCTAATGTTACTTTTAAATCATTAATGGGAAAATCAATCATTTTAGAAAAATCCCAAAAAATTAACCTTAAGCTAATTTTGATGTGATGATTTCAACAAATAATTTCATTTTATGAAATAAATTTTCTAAAATTCTAAAAAATTAATTATATTATTTTCTCACAAAAATAAATAAAAATAATTTTTGAAGAAAACATATTTTTTGAAGAATAAAATGACTTTACTAAAAATTTAGTGTTTATTTAATAAGAATTAATCAATAAGTATATATTGATTATGACCTTAATATTTATTTCATATTATTTTTATTCATATTCACACCCTCCAATTCAATATCTAGGTTGTAATTTTCATATTTAAATAATAAATTTTCATGGTTCACTCAATCTCAATGTTATATTTTGTATATGATAGAAAACATAGTATTCTTTTAAAGTATTAGGATATTACATTATTCCCTCATAAAAAAAATTCATCCTAAAAATTTTCATGGTTATTAACTTATAAAAAAATGAGGCTGGTTCTTCTTCATAACATCCTCATTTTCCCACAATACTTCCTCTATTTTATGATTTCATCAAAGTACCTTTATGAGTTAAGTCATTTGATTCCTCAACACTTTCTCTCTAGTGTTAATAATCTGGATAATATCTTCACAGTAGGATAAATCAGACACCAGTTCTATTTATTCATATATGAGTACAAGAATTAGGTCTAGAATATACTTTTTTAAGAAATAGATATGGAACACATCATGTAATTTAGAGTTGGTTTGTGGAATTTCCAATTGGTAATCCATAGTTACAATTATTTATTGTATTTAAAAAGGACCAATGTATTTGGGGATCAGTTTTACCTTCTTACCAAATCTCATAACACCCTTATATAGAGATAATTTCAAAAAAACATGACCTACCACTTGAAATTCCAAATATTTCCTTTGGTTGTTCACATAAATCTATTTCCTTCTATGAGATACTTTAATATTAGTATGAATAGCCTTTAACTTTTCCATTTTATCCTCAACAATATCTGGACCAACAAGATCCCTTTCACTAAATTCATCCCAACAAGTTAGAGTGCGACATCTCTTTCTATATAATACTTCATATGATGCTATTTGAATTTTTAATGGAATCTATTGTCATAGGAAAACTCTACCAAAGGTAAATAATGGTCTCACATGAATTGAAAGTCAAGTGAGAATGACTTCAACATGTCCTCCAATGTTTGAATAGAAATTTTGTATTTCCCATTAGTTTGAGGATAATTTGTTGTTCTCAAATAAAGCTCAATATCAACATCCTTCTGAATAATTTTCTAGAATTTAGATATAAATCATGGATCATGATCAAACATAGTTGAAATAGGTACACCATTATGCCTTACTAATTCATTACCATCGATCCGTGTGAGGCACACAAGAGGTAAATCTTCTTTTATAGTAAGAAAGTGTGTATATTTGGTAACAAAATCATCAATAACCCACACCACATCTTTATTTATAGGAGTCTTCGGAAATATAGTTACAAAGTCCATATTAATGTCATCCCATTTCAATATAATAATGGGTAGGGGTTGTATGAATCCTCTAGGATGTTTTCTCTCAGCCTTCACTTGTCAAAAAACCAAACATCTGGGCACATAATATATAATTTCTTGATTCATATTATCCCATTAAAAATGTTCCTTCAAATATATATACATTTTGGTGCTTCCATGGTGTATAGATAAATTCATTCCATGAGAATTTTATAATATTTACCTTTTCATCTCAGGTATTGATAAAACACATAACCACTTTCCCAATTTCATAATTCCATCTTTATACATGAAGTCTGCCAATTTTTAATTATTCACAGATTTAATTTTATTTTGAAAATTCTCATCACCAATATGTGAAATTGTTATCTTTTCCAATAAAGATGGTTTGGAAATCATTTGAAAAAGGAGTTATGTTTCCCTTTCCATAATAATATCTATAACCATATTTGCAAAATCTATGAGCATAGGATCCTTCTGAATACTCATCTTAGTTAGGAATCCATGATCTCTCCTGCTTAATGAACCCTTAACCTTATTTTCTTTCCGGGGTGGTATTACATTGGGTAATCATAATCCTTGAGTAGCTCAAGCCACCGTATTTTCCTCATTCTAAAATATTTTTTTGGAAAATGTAATTTAGAATTTTATGATCTGTGTATATATAAAATATTTCACTATAAAGATAATATATACCTATCTTAAATAAAATATTATGTATTCTAACTTAATATCACGAGTTATATAGTTATTTTTATGAATCTTTAACTACCTTGATGCATATTCAATAACTTTATCATTCTGCACAAGGGATCAACCAAGTCCCTTCTTTGACGCATCAATAAATATCACAAATATGAAATTTCTTACTAGTAGAGTCAAAATATACACATTCAAAAATATCCTCTTAAATTATTAAAAAAAATCATCACATTCCTTTTTCCATATGAACTTAGCCTTGTAATCGTGGTTAACAGGTTATCCAATCATCTAAAATTTGGAACAAATATCAAATACTAACCAACCAAACCAATGAAACTATATACCATATTTATGTTTGTTGGTGAAGGACATTCCTGGAGAAATGTTGTCTTTGTAGGATCAATTGATATTCCATCTTTAGAGATAATATGGCCAAGAAAAGAAAATTTCTAAATCCAAAATTCAAACTTGCTAAATTTACCTTGTAACTCTTTTCTTCTAAGAGGCTCAAGAATGATACTACAACAATTATCATGATCCTAATATATTTTAGAGTACCCTAATATATCATTAATAAATACAAAAAAATATTGATATATTCTTTGAATACTCTGTTCATTAGATCTATAAAAATAGTGGGTGCATTAGTTAATCCAAATGGCATTACTGTAAACTCGTAATGTCCATAACTCATTCGAAATACTGTTTTCAGAATATATTACTTATTTACTTATAATTTATAATACCTATAATAAAGGGAAATCATTGAAAAATATTGAGTTCTATGAATTTGATCGAATAAGTCATTAATTCATTGAATATGATACTTGTTCTTTATCATAATAGTGTTGATTTATCTATAATCAATGTACGACCTCATAGATCCATCTTTATTATTAACGAAAATAATAGGGGATCCTCAACGTGAAACATTAGGGTGTATAATTCACTTACCACACAACTCATTTAGTTGTTTGTTTAACATCATTAATTCCACAAAATCCATTCTATAAGGAGTTTTTTATATAGGTATTGTTTCAGGAATTAAATCAATGGGAAACTAAACTTCATGATCTGGTGGATGTACATGTAATTCATTAATAAATAAATCTATGTATTCCCATAAAATATGCAAATTCTCAATTTTAAGATCACCTTTTTCATCTGTAGATTGTGTATTATCTTCATCACCAAGAATCTCACTTAGAATAGATACTAGTGCTGGATTTATCCATGAATTAGATGATGAATTATCCCCTCTAAAGATAAATAATTATACATCTTTATTACTATTAATAATTTACTTATCTTTGTAATAAATTGTGTATTATATTTTGAAATAAAATTGATACCAAAGATTATATCTAAATAATACATAGTATAATAATCAAGTATGAATATAAGGAATGCTTATGTGTCATAAAGGGAACTAACTAACACATCCTTATTGCTGTGAGAATTACACTAAGAGTTTTGAATAAAAACTTCCTTAAGGTTTTAGGGAAACATCTAATTTTCTTGTAAAATATAATAGATATAAAATAGTGTGAAGATCCATGAGAACATAAACTATTGGCTAAATTTTAGTTTATGATTAAAGTACCTGCCAATACATCATTATGAACTTTAACCTTAGCTGTAGTGATTATATAAGCTTAGCCTTCTCCCCTTAGCCTCTTATGTACTAGATTACCTTACTGTTTGGGATATTAGTTTTAAGAATTAACCATTTATTTATAGTTGAATCACTATATAGTAGTGGTATCTTTCTTCCCCTTAAATTCATTATCCAGATGAACCTTATCTCTGCACTTATAACAAAATCCCATACCCTTAAATCATTTTCCGAGATGTTTCTTTCCATAATTTTCACATAATGAGAATTTTTCGGTTATCTTCTTCTTATTTGAACCCTTCCCTTTTTCTTATCATTAATTCATTCTCTTATTTTTAGGTTGTCCCTTGAATATGTAGGATATATAAAAATTTCTTCTCCATATTAATAGAACTTGATACTATATCATCATATGATAAAAAAGTTTGGGAAATTAATTCTCTTCAGATATTCAGCTTAATACTTTCAAATAAGGAATCAATATTTCTTTCCAAAATACATATATAGTCTGAAGTATGTCTAGATAATATTGTGAGGTTAGCCTCATAATTTTATACACTTTATTCTTCCTTCCTATTTAAATTTAGGGACTTATTTCCTATTCTAACTCATTGTTCTTGGGGGAAGTTTTTATCAAATAAAACCACTTTAAAAGTTCTCCATTCAATGATTTATATTTCTTTAGCTTCTTTAGTGTTTTGGATTAATGACCACCATTAATCGACATATTCTTTAAAAAAATAATCTTCCATAATAATATTTTCACTTTCATCACATCCCAAAGATTGGAATATATTTTCAGGAGACTTAATACATCATTAAGCTACTAATGGATTAGAAGTTACACTAAAAGATAAAGGCTTCTATTGGATGAAGTAATCCAACATAAAAGAATAATGCTATGGAAAAATAAGTTTCACTATTAAAGAAAGGTTATTCAACATAACCTAAGTAAGATTTTCTAATATGTTAATGATCTGATTAGTTCCTGTACTAACTATATTGTCTTGTGGAATAAAGAAATATCAACATTTTCTATGGGTGTTGATTCCATTTCTTCTATTTGGAACCATCACTGAATAATAACATAGACTAAGTTAGCTCCTTATCATCACGAATATTGATCCATAATGAAAAACCCCTATAATGGTTAATATTATAAAATACTATAAGGGATTATCATAATTCTCATGTTATCTATGTTAATTTAAAATATATTTCTCATGTTTTATACTAAAATTACTATGATACTAACTATAAAAAAACCAAATCTAGTAACTTGGAGTCGATGGTTACTTTATTACATTGGAACTAGATACAATTAATTGCATCCCAAAGAATCAAATTGTTTGTAGACTTGAAGAACCAAAAAAATACATGATTCCCATATTACATAATAAATATAAAATACATAATATAAAATCATTATTTTATACTTGATATTATTCATAATATCAATATTCATATCCTGGGGAAAAGAAAACAAATAAAAGGGTTAGCTCAGATGCTCAGTAAGGGTTTTTTATAGTGGATTCTATTATGATAAAATAAGGTATACTCAAAATAGAAATGAAAATAACTAAAAACACATGTCATTTAATCAATAACTGAGTATCGAATGCATCCATAGAAAATATCAATGTACTAATCTCACGGATAATAATAACTAAATTATCAATGAAGTAAATGAATAATATTAGATGACATGATCTCAAACATCATGATATATATACCAGAAAATCCTTGTAATAATATTGTTTAAAACTATGGGTAGACATATACTAAAAACCTATTTAATGTTACCTTGATAATTTGTCTCATGAGACATATCGATGCATCAAAGATGTAAAAAATTCTGGGACCCACCCATCACTACATGTATAATGAATTACTCATATATAAAATTATCTATTTAATTAATTAACAATATTATTTATCAAAAAATATCCTTATTGAGTAAATAATACATATTTATCAAGGTTTTCCCCAGTTAATAAAATAACTTTCATAAAATACACTACATATAGAAATGATATTCAGTTTAACCAATATGAATATCCAAGATAAATAATATGGATATTTAGGATAAATATAATGTACAATGATCACAATAAAGTAAATATTTCAATGTAAAGTTAATGTCCAAAAATTAATGAAGAGATGACCATTAGAAAAGTAAGTTTTGTAGTAAAATAAATAATTTCAAATAATAAATTAAAAATGAAAAGGAAACATTTAAAATGAGTTTTCATAAATATTTTCCTTTTAAAAATCATTGGAAACTTATAGAATAAGCTAAATGGGATAAAATGGTTATGGAAACAAAAAATTCCATTAACACTGTATAAGTTTAAAAAAATCCCTTTGGAATTTTTATAAAGAAATTTGAAAAAAAACCTTTTAGAAAAATATTAAAAATTTCCTTTCATACTATTTAAAAAGTCAAGGATACTTAAAATACCCTTTATAAGTTATTTGTGCAAATAAAAATTATTTTCAAAAAATAATTTTGAAAAATATAGAAATGGAAGAAAAATATACCCGATCAAGAAGAGAAATAAGATCCCCTTTTCTTTTAAACATTCCTCTTCAAAGAGTAACTTAAATTGAATCATTAACCATAATTAATAAATATATATTCATTTTAACTACCTAAAAGATGTATTATATACACCACATAAAATTAAATAGGTTCATAATATAAAATATGTCTCAATGGAGTGGAAATTGAGAAGAAATACCTTACCCCACATTTCCCTTTAGTTGAACGTGATTTAACGTCATCTATAATAAATTTAAATTTATTATAATTACATAAAGAACCATGTGCATATATATAATATCATATATGATCCATTTATAATATTTTGTCACCTGTTTGTTAACAATATTTTATTATTATCATTATTTTGGGTGTTATCTACTTCATTTTTTATATATGTTTAGATTCATTAGTTTTGGTACTTTTAATTTTATTATGGTTACATAATATCCAGAATTTTATTCATGTTATAAATATCATATATATTCAATATATATATATATATATTTGGAGTAATCCATAAAATATAGTGATAGAAAAATAAATTACACTATTCATGGAAATGGTAGGATGTTCGTTTGCATGAATGATGTTTCACTTTTTGATAGATGAAACTAAAGAAAGGTGAATAATAATTGATCTTTAAAGAATCATTATTAAATTATATATATCATATATAGTCATTAAATCCATATTTTTTATAATAGTGGGTGCCCTAGACCCAACTTAAAAAGTACTTCGGATTACCATACCACATGTATAGTGAGTTATGCATGATGTACACTTAACTTTATAGTGTAGAAATTTTTGGATCGACTATTTAATGGAAATTTCCATAGATTAATTATTATATGAAAATGTTATAGAATATCCCATGCTATAATGAGAACCTCGAGATATTATGAAATTAATCTTAAATATATGTCATATGGTCTTTATACATCATACTGACTGGGCATAATAGATGTATGACTATCATGTGTTGGGGAATCATAAGAATTTAGACTTCTTCTCATGATATTTACACTTGGTGATCTCTATTAGTTGAGATCCTTATGACATACCCACCAATAGGAACACAACATGTTATAGGTGTCCTTGATAGTTCATATCTATGGACATGTGTATTGGTCTCCAGACTTGATATCATTACCAATGTGTTATATTTGATCATGTACTTTGATGAAAGGAAAAAAACCATGATAATAAAATCATGGAGAGGTTTCTTGTGATGGGTGCATCATTAGTGGTATGACATTGGTTGAATGATCAAGATATGATTTTTCACTTTCGTGTTGAGGAAGTAATATCTTAGTCTATGTTGATCAGGATGGTAGTACCTTCATAAATCCATGGACATGGTATTTTAGGGAAAATCCATATAGTTATATCAATAAATAATAAATCAAGAAAGTATGATGACACAAGTGTTCATCCTGCTTTATGGGATATCAAAAGATAAAGAGATTATATTACACAGTGAATGTTTATAGGTTGGTTGTCATATTTATGACTATTCCTTATCTCTTTATGGGTATTGATGGGTTTCTAGACTCTTTTCTTGGTCTATGAATATTATTCACTACTATTGAGATAAGGGTCTAAAGGGTCACACACAATAGCGTATTCAAGAATCTGCCCTTTTCTGGTGAATATGTATACAGGACATGGTGGACCCCACCATGAGGTATGAGATTTTTCCAATTCATCGATCACCAATAAATAATTTCATTATTATTCAAGTGAAGGATAATTGGGTTGGATTTATTTATTAAAAATATTCACGAGGTATTTAGTGAATACATGAATAATATTATATGAATGAATATTATTTTAATAATCTAGGTTCATTTAATATTAGAAGGAATTACAAGTCAAGTTAATGAATAATATTTATCACATAATATATTTAATATATATTAAATGTATTTGATAAAATATAAATAGTATTTATGATACAGTTTAGTTTTTCATAATTATTATTTATTACATATTTAGTGGACAATAAATATTTGGGGCTCGAGAACCCTATCGGGGTATTTTGTGAAATCCACTATATAAGTGGGAGAGGATATTCATTCCATAGACTATTAATGAATTCAAAATTGATATATTCTCTCTCCTCCTATATCCTATATAGAGAAATACTCTCATTGAGTGAAAAATCCAATATCGCCTTCGCAGATCGAAGGAAGAGGATCATGGTAATAATTGCAACATCAAAGTGATTGTTAGAGCTCCATGATAGAACACCAAATTTGAAGAACAACGGTTTCATAGATTGTTGAAGTGTGTTTGTACAATCTAGAGGTGTTCAACTTCAAATTATTCATGCAACATTCACTGACATAAAAGAATAGATACGTGCCCTTCGATTCAGAACAAGGTACTAATTCTATTTTATTTTCTATGCTCTATTTAATCCACGTGAGATCCTCAGATTATACTGGGGCATGGATTGCTAGAGATGACAACTATCATCACTCTGGTGATGAAAAAAATTTAAAATTCCCAGACCATTGGATTCCATTGCATACCTCAGTACCTTCAGTTAGTATAAGAGGGATTGCGTGAATTTTTGAACCAAGAAAAATTAAGTTTCTTTAAAAACAAAGTAAAGGGGAAAGCTTATCGGGTAATAATGGGAGGTTTCCATCCTCCTCCCCTATACCACCTAACGTCCACTAGTTATCTCCCTCCACACTCATTTATCCCAATTCTCAATAGCGCACCACCCGACCAGGTCCGGTCCTCCTCCCTCGAGTAGCTGAGCTAGCCACATGGCTTCCCACCTCCTTCTTCATGAGGGAATCTCCTTACTTTCACAAAATCTGGTGAACCTCCCTGATCGTACTATGTTTTTGTATAGCGGTCTGAGCCGGATATCCTAAGGATTCCACATAAAGTCACCTCATGTATGATACTTCTCTTTTCTAGATCCAGATGCCACCCACCTCTCGATCAAATCCACAAACACTAGAAACATACTCACCACACAACTCATCCATATCAGATTTCCCTCCCAACACCGAGATGCCTCCATCATCTATTGAATTTGAGAAAAATCCACACCAAGGTACCCTTTCTAGCGATCTCCAACAGCCACGCCTCCCATCCTTGTTATTAGGCACACCTCCCCTTTTGGCTGAGCCTATTCCTTGGTGTGTGGACCCGCACCATGTTCTAGGTTTTCTTGAGATTCTCCTCAGACTAGACTCCTTTGATAAGTTAGGATAGTGCACTGCCACCCAAGAAACCCCTATGGCTTTGTCCCCTAGTCGAGATCTGGGAATGCTTCCCTCTAACTCATCTTTAGACTTCCATAACCTACCCTCTCCGATCACCACTGCCATCTCACCTGCACCACCACCGCTCCTCCCTTGTAGTTCCAACCACCAGTGGTGGTACCTTGTTCATGGCCTCTGAACCCTTGTGTGAGAACCCTAGCTGAGTGGTAACTGCTTCCTTGCCTCTTTGGGTTCTTTTAGACTTGATATTCACTTAAACGATTTCGGGCTGGTCGGCCCTACCTAGAATGGGTTTGGGAAGACCTGCCTTGCTGAGAAAAACCCTGCCCGAGCTTTACATGGCCCAAAATTAGCATGTGAAGGTTTGTCCCGACCCGTACAAGCTCTACACGGAGTTTTAGAGCCTGATTATTTATTTAATAATGAAAAATTAAATTAATTAAAAGTTAATTTTTGGTTTAAAAATTGTATATTTTAATATTCTGAAAAGACATTAATTTAATTTTAGTTATTAAAATTAAATTAATTGTTGGACCAAATAAAATAAAATATTTGAATAAAATAATTGAATTTAATACCTCATTTAATTTATTTGAATTTTCCTCATACTTAATATTTATAGAAATTTAATTTTATTTCACGTTAAATTTTAATTGTGCATTGAATTGCGTGATGACTCATCTTGAGCACAAATTGACCAATGCACATCTGATTTTTTATTTATATAATTAATTTTTTAATTATGTGTGATGGATGTAATTAATTAAAAGATGGTATGTGGATCATTAGTTTTTCTTGTTTAATATTTATAAGGGTCTGTGTGTCCCCATGTGTTCTTTTACTGTGTATTATGCATTCCTGAGACCCCATCACTTGTGTGCGATTTTGTATGTATTATGATGAATATGAAGTAATATGTGGACCAAGATGGGATGAGGCAGCATTCTAGATGAGATGATGAAACATTAGGCTGGGGTGTGAGTTGAAATACATGTAAATACCTGACTCAAGTATTATACCCCTAGGTCATGGGTGGTCCATTGAGTTTAAATAAATAAACCAATAATATATTTTCAAGATTAGTTGCTTAGTATATTTAACTTATTAATTGTTTGTTATTTTATTAAATCTGAAACTTTACACAATCACATAAAATAACAAACATAAAAATGCATAGATTAAATAAATTTATGACATGATGAATGTTTATTTATTTATTTTGTAGTCAGTTGTGAGTGAGATCACATAAAACCTGCATATCAGGATAGAAGATGATTTCATACATCAATAAATAATTTTAAAAACCCTCACAAAACTATTAAGTTTCAAACACCTTTTTTCATTTTAATTTGAACACAATAAGGTGTTTGGGGTGCTCGGTAAGCCATAATTGGGGGTGTCTCCTATTACTGGGGAGTTCTTATGAGAATGATGAGTTGACTTAACTGAAGTTTTCTATAAAGGAGTATCCATAGCTAGTTTTCTGCAACTTTAGAGGTAAGAATTTATGAAATCAAGTTTTTTATTTTTGAAGATGGGACTTCAATCAATAGATAAATGAGCTAAGAGTTAGTGTTCTTGTCTAGTAAAATGGCCAGCTTAAAATTTTTGAGTAGTGGTTTAGCCATAGCTTGTAGACTATAAGGGAATGTTAAAGGATCCTTGCAACTAGAATACTCAAGATATAGAGTATTCTGATTCTAGTATAGAGGGTTCCTAGAATTTGATAAAATAGTGGGATAAATTTAACTATTTAATAATTAGTAATATCCAAATTAGTAATGAAGATAAAATACTAATCTGTTAGATTTTATTTCTATAGAAAATGGAAATTAATACCATAAGATACACTGGGATAATCATGGACAAAGTAAATGTCCAAACTATCACTAATTTTCAAGTGTAGTATAAGTGATTGCACACAATACTACGATATAAGAAATTAAAGGTACTAGTGTCCCAAATACCTATTAAGACACATCAAGAAGTGGTGGTGTGATTAAAATACTTACATGAGAATCATATAAGATGAATAAGATGTTTATATCATTATTCTATCATCAACATATGATGTCAGTTGTGGATACTACATCAGGACATGAATGCTATTACATGCAGTCTCATTTCCAAGAATCTTTCAAGTAAAAAAGAGAAGTGAAAATATGAATAGGTGATAATTACACTGGGTATGTGTGAATTGAAAGATATGACATGATATTTCAATGGATACCTTTCTCATATCATTTTTATCAATTTTATATAGACTCTTTTAGATTAAAAAATGAATAGTATAGAGGAAATGTTTATTTACCTTCATGTATGGTTCACTAAGAAAATAATAAATTAAAGAAGGTTTAATCATTAATTCTTATGGCGTACACATTGAATGAAAATGTGAAAAATCTAATGGAAAGAGAAACACTAAAGGAACCTTCGAAACATCCTTCAAAGAAAGAGGTGTTACATATGAGGTTATTTTCTTTGAAGATCATGAAATAATATTTATGGAAGTCTAAATGCATTATACTGAATCATAATAGAAATTATTCTCTTCTTCTTTAAGTATATTCATCAATTTAATGTTTTTATTATACTTCTTGGGTATTAAATACATTATGCTTATCACATATGAGTATCAAAATACATTAGCCAAGTAAGTAATAAAAACATTACAAGAAGTGAGGTGTTCACTTCAACCAGTTGAGAAAGGGTGGTACCTAAGTTAGTAGTGAGAAGCCACCAAATTCTATATTTCCATGTTTATTGATTATAGTTGAACTTTTATTTTGTATAACCAAAAAAATTTACCTCATGTGTCACTTGGACACTATGATACATTATTACAGGTACAGAATGAATACTGTTTATGGTGTCTAATACTCAACAAATAGTTTAGTGATACATGGATCATTGACAATAACTGATGAATATAAATGTCAGTTATGCCATGATAACACCTTTTCAAGAAAAAATAAAAGTGGAAGTCAGGTATATACCCAGTACTATATGTAACACCCTGAGCTTCCATGATACGCTTCTTATTCAATAATGTAATAGCTTGCATTGTACGCAACATCGAGTTCTAACACACTACAACTAATCAAAGTAGCCGTAATGAATAGTAATAACCACTTTTTAAATTTGTAGAAATTTTATATTTCAAAATGGACTTCATTTTTGTATTCCTAATATTGAAATTAGCCTATGTTGAATTTCTTGTAATTTTCTGAGAACTTCAAAAATTTTATGAATAGTGAAAAATACTTAAAACAACCTTTTCAAAATAATTTATAGTGATAAGTTATACTATTGAGTGGTTTTAAAGTATAATTAGAATATATTTTTACCATTTTATCCAATGGTGGTCATTAGAATTAATTTCACTTTGAAATTGGACATAAACAATTGTCAATCTTTAGATATAAATTGTTTCTTAAAAACACGCTATTTGTTGTGACAGCGGGAATTAATTATAAAATTAATTAATGAAAATTATATGTTTGTAATTTCATAAAATATACATCATTTTTGAATTCGGAATATCAATTATAGCTTAGGGTGAAATTTTGGCATTGTTCTGAAAAACTTCAATTTTTGATGAATAGTGAAACCACTAAGTGGTAGTTAAATAACTGATTTTTCGTTTAAATGAAATATTACCACTTCTGTGATTTGATTTTCAAAAATCCGACATACATGGTTGTCATTAAGAAGTACAATGTGGTTCAATGAGATTAAAATAATTTTTTGGTGAATAGAAACTTTTAAGTTCTTAATCGCGATTAGAGGTAATTAGTGTAGTTTAAGGTAAAAACAATGTTTTAATAATATGATATGAGCTTGACACTTGTCCTACTCCTATTGGATGAGTCATGGCCGACCAAGACAACCCATGGGTCAACTTGGGGACCCCATGGAGCCACTTTGGTTGGAAAATGACATTAATATATATTTATTTAATGTTAAAATTAAATTGACACAAACATGAGTTGTTTTACTAAAACAGTTTTTAAGTGGGGTTACACAAGTCAAAATTTTGATTATAAATATTCATTAGAAAGATAAAAAGATTTAATACATCATAGTTTTTTTTTTAATTTTTAGACATTAAATAAATTAAATTATTTATGACATCATGATGATGCAGCGATGACCTCATTATTTAACGATTTAAATAAAATGGGAAGATAATGCAAAATCCAAGGCTTACACTTGTCCAAAGCCTATTGGATGAGGATATTTCGAACCCTTATCACCTTATCCTCGAATTATATAAGTGTGGGACCTCTAAAATCCGAAAATCATTTTATAATAAAGTGACTTTTCTTTACTTTCCAAGAGTGCCCCTCCTCTCCACTTATAAAAGGCCCCCACCTCTCCCACCTCATTTACACTTTCAAGAAATTTGGCTTGGCCAACCTCTGCCCAAATACTCTCCCAACTTCCCCCTCTTACTCCTAGAATCCTCACTTTTGGCATAACTCTTCCCAAGGAAGCCTTTGACTCAAATCAAAAAGAGTTACCCGATTTTGAGGTAATGTCTTCTCTAATGTTGTTTTGTTTTATTTTTCTTCTCCAGCCCCCTAAACACTTTTTATTCATTTATTTTGTAACAAAACCAGTATCCTCAATATACTAGGATGTTGTTATAAGAAGTATTCGAGATACACTTACACACACCTACATCTAATGGTTAAAGAACATACGGTTTCTGTGGATGGAGAATTTCTGCCTCACGAAACGATGATTGTTCAACACTCATATAACACCTTCAAAGGTGGCCATTAAGATGTCACTATTTTTATATATGATATATAATATGTTTATGGTTTACTTATGCTTCTGTATTTCTCATTTATGGCATACTTTATGATTTCCATTATGGGTAAAATGCGATAATTTCATTTTAGGAAGTGCGGACAACCGCCCCCTCAAAGTGATTTGAATCGTTAATGCCATATGTGGGATGTATAAAGGATGGAGTAAATGGTATTATACACTATCTTATACTGGAATTATATTATACATTTATATCATTATGATTTTGTTCCATTAAATATGAAATTGAAATGAAAGTAGCGTTCATGCGTACGTACGGCTTATCGTCTCCATGAACGATGCATTTCATTTCTTATCTCTAAATGTTA
The DNA here is from genome assembly GCA_963277665.1 of Viscum album. NCBI lineage: Eukaryota > Viridiplantae > Streptophyta > Magnoliopsida > Santalales > Viscaceae > Viscum > Viscum album. The sequence goes on from OY728142.1 coordinate 951,786,708, forward strand.
CGTAATATTATAAATGAATGTATATACTGGATATATAAGATATATATGACATATAAATCATGAATATAATTCTGGAGATAATGGATATTCTACCACATAAACAACTTTTAATTATAAGAAGTTTATTGTTGACTCATGTACCAAAGATCGACAAAACGACCGTTATTAACTTAAATAATTACATAATGTTCATAACATTGTAATAAGTGATATAAAAAGGATAATGAAATTAAAAATGGTTCTTAATAAGGTATATATTAACTCTAGTTTATTATTCAGGAGGTTAAAGAATGGTTGAGTCAAGTCAGACACGAGGTAAGGGAATTTCTTAACCCAATTTCCATTCTTTGGGTTAATCTCCTACTTTCAAATTATGTCATGATATTATTATGTCCTATATTGTATTCGTACTTTATTTATGTGTACTTATAGTGAATGCACATAATATATCTATTATAAAAATGATCTTTGTATGGGACTTCGTCTCAATATCCTTTCATTGAGGCATATTTGGTTTTATACACAACTTTCTTTTATACGGTGTATAAACCCCTTTGACTTTTACGTTTATTCAAAAGGAATCTTTTTTATACGAAGATTTTTACTAAACGACAAAATGGGAATTTTTTTATTTCCGTACTTATGCGGCGACAATGACTTCTCCGCTGCCGTGACCATTATTTGAGTTTCAGCTTCCTCTACAAGCCATCATTTTTTTAAAGAAAAATAAATACAAAGTTTCAACTTTCTTTTATTTTGGTATTGAAAATGGGTTTGAAAGCATTTTTATTATATCAATGTGTTGTATTGATATCTTGTGATTGAAATGTGGAAATTTTATGTTTCCTTTATGCATGTTTTATGTGATATGATTATGTTATGGTTTATGATATGTTTAAACCTATTCATATGAGGAATGCATTGGACTTAATAAGTGACGGGTGGAGCCCACTATAGCTCCTCGATGCATCGGTAGGTCTCATGAGACAACTAGACGTGGAATTGGCCGAGGCCCTTTCCCCATTTGATTTGTGATTTTGGCCGAGGCCTTAATCATTTTAGACGTCTTGGCCGAGGCCTTGACAAAATGTTTCAGAATGTCTGGCATTATGCATTCTATCATTACGAAAGTGGTTATTGATATTGCATGTGATTATTCGACCAGTAGAATATCCATGTGAAGAAGTAAATGACATTATCTCATTTTACTTTTTCCATATTATGTTGATGTTCATGTTTAAAAGGCTTTTGTTATACATTGTCTTAAATTTTTATGTTTATTTATGAAAGATTCCGCAATATTGTTATCCTTACTGAGCATCTGAGATCACCCCTTTCAATGTTTTAATATTTTCCAGGATGTGAAGAAGTATTTTATGAATGACCTACAGGGATAGTCAGAAGAGGATATGAGTGTGGACTATGAATACTTTGTTATTGTATTTTTTCACTTTATGATGTAATGTAACATTTATGAATGTATCTAGTGTTTCTAAGGCTACTAAACTAATCGGTCTTTCGAGACTTGATATTTTGTGATCATGCCAATGTTACGAAGTAATGCACCAACTCTGGGTAGCTGGGGTCGGGGTGTTATAGTTGGTATCAGAGGCAGTTTAGTACTAACCTTGGAAGCTAGATTTAGATAAACTCTGATTAGAGCACATATCCCAAAGATAGACTTTGAGGATTAGTATAGAAGAACTTCCTAGAATTTTGTTATTGTAGAGATTTTGTGAGTTTTCCTAGCAATACATCCCTGTCTGGATACGAGCAGGTAGAGGCGGCTCTGTCACAAATGTACCTAGGGGTAAAACCTGAAAACACCACTTTGAGCTAGACTCGAACGGGAACTGGTGCACGACAACGGGCCTTGCTGTACTCTTGGTTACGACACTCCTGGGGGATATGCTTAGGATAATTCTCATTTTCTTTACAAACTACTATGAATGGTTATGAGTATATACATCTTCAAATAAAACATTTCTTTTTATGATTATGGATTATATCCATAAATAGTTCAATTTATGTAAAGTGTTTTACAAGTATGGAATTATGTATTTTGATTCATAAACTAATCTAGTTTATGCCATTGTTTAGAAATGGCGCCTAGTGGAAGGAATGGAAACTGTATCAATGCACGAACTCCGTGTAGGGATTTCCCTCCTGCTCAAGATAATTATTGTGGATCTGGAGATACAACTGGTGCTGATCAACTTATTACCATACTGGGACAACTCACTCAGGTTATGAATAATAACCTTACTCGTATGGAGCACCCTGATCTGCAACGTGGAGGATCAATGTTAGACCGCTTCATGAGGCAACAACCACCAACATTTAATGGGGGTACAAATCCATTAGTAGCTGAGCAATGGATAAACTCCTTAGATAAAATATTCCATGCCTTGGGGAGTAGCGAAAGGGAGAAGGTTGTCATGGCAGTTTACCGCCTCACTGGAGATGTCGATCAGTGGTGGTCGCTGATTCAAAACACAAAGGAAGATGATGACGTATCGAATATGGAATGGAGGGAGTTCAAAGAGATGTTCTTAGAAAAATACTTTCCTCGAGACCATCGAGCCGATATGGAAAGGCAATTTCTGAGTCTGAGGCAGAAGGAGGATGAGAATGTCGCAAAGTATGAGGCCAACTTTACAAGGTTAGCGAGGTATGCTACAGATTATATATGTAACCCAAGGAGTAAGATTGATCGTTTCTTTGATGGGTTAAAACTATTTCTCCATCGAGCTTTAGTATCACAATCCTTCTCATCATACGAAGATATTGTCTCGTGTGCTATCAAGACAGAAAAGGAATTCTTTAAGTCTTATGAAAACAAAGTAAAGCAAGAGAAGAAGAGAACGGTGGAACAAGAGACAGATAAAGGGAAAAAGGGAAAGAAGGATTTTCCATTATGTGATAATTGTGGGAAGAATCACCCTGGTACTTGTCTAAAAGGAATGTGAGTTTGTTATAAATGTGGAGAAAAGGGTCACTAGGCTCATCATTGCAAGGGAAAGAAAGAGGCTGTCAAAGTTGAATGCTACAATTGTAGGGAAATGGGGCATTATGCAAATGAATGTCCTAAGTGTCAAGGAAACTTACCTCAGAAAAGGCCAAGGGATCAAGACTAATCTTATGCTGTGACTACAGTTGAAGCAGCTTAATTAATGTATTGGTGCTTTTGGACTCAAGGATTATATTCTGGTTATAAGAATAATGTGATATATATAAAGATTGTACTACAGTACTTTTTGATTTCAGTAAGGTTTTAATATGATTAAGGTAATCATATTTTTAGTATGTGACAATAAGAGAAACTTTTCTTTGTTTGGGGAATCTGATGTTACAATTGATTTTGGAATTTAGAGACCTTTTAGAGAAAGTCTGGACGGAGGTATTTTGGATAACTATTAAGGTTGGAATGGATTAAGTTGAACCATGGATAGTATTGTTTAAGGTTAAAGAATTTCTGAAGATTATTTTTGGAATATTATAATACTATAGTTTTAGGAAAAGGACAACCTGCAGGGTGGGGAATAACCCGTCGCGTCGGACAAAGCTGTAGGAATCGAACCCACAACCATAGTGCGACAAGCCTTTATTTCCTACCACTAGCCTACAGGAAGTCCCTGGTTATTACAAAATAATTTTACTAATCTAAATGGTATGTGTTAACATTTGGAACCTTATACAATTAGGATAAGTATAATATTTTTGAGTTCTATTATCTTTTTGAGTGAAAGATGAGTTGAAGGTTGAAACTCTAATTGTCAAGCATAAATATATATATACCTATCTCTTATTCAATGAATAAATTAATTCTTAAACTTTAGTAAAGGGATATTAAAACAAAAAAATGTGTTATCCTAATACCTTATGTCTTGTTGAACTGATGATATTTTAAATCAACATAGATTGAAGTCTTTGAGGCCCTCAATTTGACAGTTGATTGTGATTGATGACCTCAATCACTCCCTACAAATATTTACGTTTTTCCTCCAATTATATGTCTTTAATTGCCACCAATGTTCTCCTAATCGAGATCATAATTGGGTGGTGAGTTTTTCATTTCCCTTTCCCTCTTATTAAGGCTAAATTTTATTAATCTTATTTCCGATGTGGGTTTTCCACAAAGGTATTTTATCTTTTCAACCTTTTATTTACAAAGAAAAATTTCAAATTGCGAGGACGCAATTTATTGAAGGAGGGGAGAATGTAACACCCTGAGCTTCCATGATACGCTTCTCATTCAATAATGTAATAGCTTGCATTGTACGCAACATCGAGTTCTAACACACTACAACTAATCAAAGTAGCCGTAATGAATAGTAATAACCACTTTTTAAATTTGTAAAAATTTTATATTTCAAAATGGACTTCATTTTTGTATTCCTAATATTGAAATTAGCCTATGTTGAATTTCTTGTAATTTTCTGAGAACTTCAAAATTTTTATGAATAGTGAAAAATACTTAAAACAACTTTTTCAAAATAATTTATAGTGATAAGTTATACTATTGAGTGTTTTTAAAGTATAATTAGAATATATTTTTACCATTTTATCCAATGGTGGTCATTAGAATTAATTTCACTTTGAAATTGGACATAAACAATTGTCAATCTTTTGATATAAATTGTTTCTTAAAAACACGCTATTTGTTGTGACAGCGGGAATTAATTATAAAATTAATTAATGAAAATTATATGTTTGGAATTTCATAAAATAGACATCATTTTTGAATTCGGAATATCAATTATAGCTTAGGGTGAAATTTTGGCATTGTTCTGAAAAACTTCAATTTTTGATGAATAGTGAAACCACTAAGTAGTAGTTAAATAACTGATTTTTCGTTTAAATGAAATATTACCACTTCTGTGATTTGATTTTCAAAAATCCGACATACATGGTTGTCATTAAGAAGTAAAATGTGGTTCAATGAGATTAAAATAATTTTTTGGTGAATAGTAACTTTTAAGTTCTTAATCGCGATTAGAGGTAATTAGTGTAGTTTAAGGTAAAAACAATGTTTTAATAATATGATATGAGATTGACACTTGTCCTACTCCTATTGGATGAGTCATGGCCGACCAAGACAACCCATGGGTCAACTTGGGGACCCCATGGAGCCACTTTGGTTGGAAAATGACATTAATATATATTTATTTAATGTTAAAATTAAATTGACACAAACATGAGTTGTTTTACTAAAACAGTTTTTAAGTGGGGTTACACAAGTCCAAATTTTTATTATAAATATTCATTAGAAGGATAAAAAGATTTCCTACATCATAGTATTTTTTTGTATAATTTTTAGACATTAAATAAATTAAATTATTTATGACATCATGATGATGCAGCGATGACCTCATTATTTAACGATTTAAATAAAATGGGAAGATAATGCAAAATACAAGGCTTAAACTTGTCCAAAGCCTATTGTATGAGGATATTTAGAGCCCTTATCACCTTAGCCTCAAATTATATAAGTGTGGGACCTCTAAAATCCGGAACTCATTTTATAATAAAGTGACCTTTCTTTACTTTCCAAGAGTGCCCCTCCTCTCCACTTATAAAAGGCCCCCACCTCTCCCACCTCATTTACACTTTCAAGCTATTTGGATCGGCCAAACTCTGCCAAAATAATCTCCCAACTTCCCCTTCTTACTCCTAGAAGCCTCACTTTGGGCAGAACTCTTCCCAAGGAAGCCTTTGGCTCAAATCAAAAAGAGTTACCCGATTTTGAGGTAATGTCTTCTCTAATGTTGTTTTGTTTTATTTTTCTTCTCCAACCCCTAAACTCTTTTTATTCATTTCTTTTGTAACAAAAACAGTATCCTCAATATACTAGGATGTTGTTATAAGAAGGATTCGAGCTACACTTACACACACCTACATCTAATGGTTAAAGAACATACGGTTTCTGTGGATGGCGAATTTCTGCCTCACGAAACGATGATTGTTCAACACTCATATAACACCTTCAAAGGTGGCCATTAAGATGTCACTATTTTTATATATGATATATAATATGTTTATGTTTTACTTATGCTTCTGTATTTCTCATTTATGGCATACTTTATGATTTCCATTATGGGTAAAATGCGATAATTTCATTTTAGGAAGTGCGGACTACCGCCCCTTCAAAGTGATTTGAATCGGTAATGCCATATGTGGGATGTATAAAGGATGGAGTAAATGGTTATATACACTATGTTATACTGGAATTATATTATACATTTATATCATTATGATTTATTTCCATTAAATACGAAATTGAAATGAAAGTAGCGTTCATGCGTACGTACGGCTTACCGTCTCCATGAATGGTGCATTTCATTTCTTACCTCTAAATGTTACGTAATATTATAAATGAATGTATATACTGGATATATAAGATATATATGACATCTAAATCATGAATATAATTCTGGAGATAATTGATATTCTACCACATAAACAACTTGTAATTATAAGATGTTTATTGTTGACTCAAGTACCAAAGATCGACAAAACGACCGTTATTAACTTAAATAATTAAATAATGTTCATAACATTGTAATAAGGGATATAAAAAGGAAAATGAAATTAAAAATGGTTCTTAATAAGGTATATATTAACTCTAGTTTATTATTCAGGAGGTTAAAGAACGGTTGAGTCAAGTCAGACACGAGGTAAGGGAATTTCTTAACCCAATTTCCATTCTTTGGGTTAATCTCCTACTTTCAAATTATGTCATGATATTATTATGTCCTATATTGTATTCGTACTTTATTTATGTGTACTTATAGTGAATGCACATAATATATCTATTATAAAAATGATCTTTGTATGGGACTTTGTCTCAATCTCCTTTCATTGAGGCATATTTGGTTTTATACACAACTTTCTTTTATACGTTGTATAAACCCCTTTGACTTTTACGTTTATTCAAAAGGAATATTTTTTATACGAAGCTTTTTACTAAACGAAAAAATGGGAATTTTTTTTCTTTCCATACTTATGAGGCGACAACGACTTCTCCGCCGCCGTGACCATTATTTGAGTTTCGACTTCCTCTACAAGCCATCATTTTTTTAAAAGAAAAATAAATACAAAGTTTTAACTTTCTTTTAATTTGGTATTGAAAATGGTTTTGAAAGTGTTTTTATTATATCAATGTGTTGTATTGATATCTTGTGATTGAAATGTGGAAATTTTATGTTTCCTTTATGCATGTTTTATGTGATATGATTATGTTATGGTTTATGATATGTTTAAACCTATTCATATGAGGAATGCATTGGACTTAATAAGTGACGGGTGGAGCCCGCTATAGCTCCTCGGTGCATCGGTAGGTCTCATGAGACAACTAGATGTGGAATTGGCCGAGGCCCTTTCCCCATTTGATTTTTGATTTTGGCTGAGGCCTTAATCATTTTAGACGTCTTGGCCGAGGCCTTGACAAAATGTTTCAGAATGTCTGGAATAATACATTCCATCATTATGAAAGTGGTTATTGATATTGCATGTGATTATTCGACCAGTAGAATATCCATGTGAAGAAGTAAATGGCATTATCTCATTTTAATTTTTCCATATTATGTTGATGTTCATGTTTAAAAGGCTTTTGTTATACATTGTCTTAAATGTTTATGTTTACTTATGAAAGCTTCCGCAATATTGTTATCCTTACTGAGCATCTGAGATCACCCCTTTCAATGTTTTAATATTTTCCAGGATGTGAAGAAGTATTTTATGAATGACCTGCAGGGATAGTCATAAGAGAATATGAGTGTGGACTATGAAGACTTTGTTATTGTATTTTTTCACTTTATGATGTAATGTAACATTTATGAATGTATCTAGTGTTTCCAAGGCTACTAAACTAATCGGTCTTTCGAGACTTGATCTTTTGTGATCATGCCAATGTTACGGAGTAATGCACCGACTCTGGGTAGCTGGGGTTGGGGCGTTACACTATATTTAGACTTATTGGATCTAAACACTTCAGGAATTATCGATGTATATACTTATTTAGTTTTAAAAAAAACCTTTAGAAATAATGTTACATCAAAAATATTTTATAATTAGTTCTAATAGAGAGAACAAACTATTCTAAGTGTAAGCTAGTGGTAAGTATACTTCATAAAATTCCTTTAAGTGTTTAAGGAATTTGAATGAGAATTATGGTATATTCATGGTCAGAAGACATGATAATCTTTGGGATGTTCTACTGAAGAATATCATTTCCAATTATTAATCAATCAATATAATATAACATGGAGTATTTCCTAAATGCACATAACCTTATCCATATTAGGGATATGATTCTAATAAGGAGTATATATGATAAGGATTACATGTTAAAATTATTTAGAAAAATTTATCTTGGAGTAATTCCTAAGAAAACATTTCGTTATACACATAAGATACATGATGTTAATAGAAGTAGTATCAATGTTTAGACTAATAATAATTGTAGAAAATTACATTATATTTAAAGATGTGCTTAGAAAATAATAGTGTTATCCAATAACTATATAAAAACTATTATTACAAATTCATATCATAACAATTGTATTATGATGGAAATACATTGTCATAAGAACATGTGTTTAAATAAAAAGAGTTTGTTATGGATATAAACAAACTTGAATCAAGAAAAACACATTGTGAATCTAAAGTAACTACCCTAAAAATTTCTTAAGATATTACATAAAACCCTATGATAGAAAATATATAGTCATATTATAGACTATATTTATATAAAAGGGTATACATTTATATCTTAGATAGTGGGAATCATATTGACTTGGGTTTATTCAATGTCAGTGATGCACAAATAATTAACATAGGAACAATTTCTAAAAGAGGCATGGAAAGAGAATGTTTTAAAGACACATACTATATATGAAATATAAAACCGTAGTGATGGTTTAATATACACCATGACCAATGATACATCATTCATTGAGAAAAATAATTCCTACAAGTAAGAAGTATATTTAAATTAGCTAAAATTGAAAATACCATTTAAAATTAAATCATAGATTCCATGTATCAATGTTTAGGGGATTATTATTTTAAATACCATGGTGGGTATTCAAGAGACACTATACATGGATAGTATAAGAGTGGTTCAAATAAGGATTGATTGGTTATACAAAGTTGTTATGCCAAAATCCATTAGAATTTTACTGACCATAACTACTTTATACGATCATTTTCTTGTGCATTTGATGTCAAGACCACCGATCATGGAAGGTGTCTATATGATGCACCCAGAAAGGGATGGTGAAATCACAGAATACCAATAAAGTGTGAAGGTTACTGAAATCTAGTTTATTATTAAATTAAAAAACAAGATCTTATAAAATTTATTTAGAATGAATACACACCATATGTTTGTCAGAGGTTAATGTAATCTCTATTATTTTCAAAGTAAAATATGTTTGATAAAATATGGAAAACATCTATAGGGATTAAAGTTAGTTAATACCAGGATGAAATAAATTCTCTAGATATTGACTTAAATTTGTATCCTAAGTTCTAGGGAACATGATCTAATGAGTTAGATATAATGGTTTGTTAAACCTATTCAATCATACATATACTGAGATAGTATTAAAAAATAAAAGTAGAAAAAATTCAAGAGATAATTATTACCAATGTCACATGGAATAAATCTCTCCAAGATGACATGTATGGTACATGAGAGGAGATTATTGTGGTGAGTTTAATTCCATATGCTTCATTGATAGATCAATCACTTTTTCCTTGATATGTACCATATATCATATTTCCAATAGACAATTAATAGTAGGATAATATTAGTTATATCCAGGAGAAATTCAAGTGAATCAATTAGAACTATCTGATTGTATTTTAGGAATTACAAAAGAAATATACCTGATATGTGGAGAGGAAGGGATACTATTTATAAGGGAACATAAACTAGTTTTTCTATTAGATAAATATGATCTAATATCATAGTTAGGCTAATGTAATGAGCACAAAAAGATCATTCAAGCCAGTGTTAGTCATATCTACAAATACCAAGTATGTTGCATATTCGAAGGTAGCTAATAAGTAATGTAAAATATGATTTGTTTGTTCTTATTATTGGAATCACACCTAGTAAGTAAATAATTATCATAATGTAAATTATGATACTCTTACTATAAAAAATTTCTTGTTTTGACAGTGGAAAAAAAGGAATACACTCAGGGTTTACATCTCTTGAGGAGTTTTACTCAAGGAGACGAGGTCACACATAGTAGAATTTCTATGTAGCAAAGACATGGAAGGCCCAACAACTAAAGCGATGACTAAGTAGAAACAATATCTTAGTCATGCGAGAGATAACAAGGATAATTATCAAATATGATTTAGTAAATGTTGGAGTGTTATAATAGTGGGCGCCATAGACCCAACTTGAATAGTACTTTGTATTAATATACCACGTGTATTGTGATTTATGCATGATGTACACTTACCATTATTGTGTTGACTTTATACATCCAATATCTATTGGTGATGTATATAGATTTATTTTCATATCAAAAGGTTATAAGAGATCCCAGGCTAGAATGAGAACCTCGAGATACTATAACTTTTATCATAAATATATGTAATATGGTCTAGATACATCATACTGACCGAACACAGTATATGTATTACTATCAGATGCTAGGGGATTATAATCATTGAGACTTATTCTCATTAAGTTCGATCTTGGTTATCTCTAGTGACTGAGATCATGAGGAAAAACGTAAAAATAGGAACACCACATGTTTTGGGTGTCATTGGTAGTTCCTATCTATGAACATGTGTATTGGTCTCTATACATGTGATCATCAGTAATAGAATTGATGGTATTAAATTGGTTGAAATTGTGGTGATGTAGCTTGTGTTGGGTGAGTCATTAGTGGTATGACACTGGTTGAATGGTCAAGATAGGATTTGCCTCTTTTGATTTGAGGAAGAAATATCTTGGTCTAGGTTGAACATAATGATAATACCTTAATAAATCAATGAACATGGTAGTATATGGTAAATCTATCCTATTAGATCATTAAATAATAAACCACAGACTATGACACAACTGTACATCTTAATTTATGAGATATCTAAATATAAATAGATTGTATTACAAAATATGTTCTCATACATTGTTTGTTGTTTCTATGACTATTCCTTATCTCTTTAGGGGCCTTGATGAGTTTCTAGAATCCACTCTTGGTTTGTGAATATTATTCACTACTATCAAGATATGGTCCTATAGGGTCACACATAATAGCATATTCAATAATTTTTCATATTCTGATGAATATGTATATATGACATGGTGGGACCCGCTATAGGGTATGAGAGTTATCCATGTCATCAATCACTGATAAATAAATTCATTATTATTCAAGTAAAGAATAATTGGGTTGGATTTATTTAGTAAAAATATTCATGAAGTATTTAGTGAATATAAGAATAATATTATATGAATGAATATTATTTTAATATTTCAGGTTCTTTTATTAATAATTGGAATTACAAGTTGAGTTAATGACTTGGGTTTATCATGTAATATATTTAATATATATTATAGGTATGTGGTAAAATATAAATAATATTTATGACATAGTTTATTTCTTCATAATTATTATTTAGTGGACATTAAATATATAGGGACTGGTAACCCTATCCGGTTATTTTGTGAAATCCACTATATAAGTGGAAGAGGAGATTCATTCCATATACTATTCATGCATTCAAAATTGTGATTTTCCCTATAATTCTACATCCCATAGAGATAAAACATCTTTTCAAGTGAACTATTCAAGATCGCCTTCATGGATTGAAAGCTGATGATTGTGGAGATTGTCACGACGTCGAAGATATCACTGGAGCTCCACAATAACACTCAGAATTTGATGAATGAAGTGCATGTGGATTATTGAAGCATATGTGGATGATATAGAGGGGTTATAATTTATATCCTTTGAGAAAAATTAACTATAATCAAGAAAAATATGAGCATGATTCTATTCAAAATTAGGTACTCATTCTATTTTATTTTCTATGATCGGTTAAATTTATGCAAGATCCTCAGACCGTACCGGGGCTCAGATATCTAGAGATGACAAATACTGTCATTTTGGTAATAATTTTTTTAATATCCTTGAAAAAATGGTTTATTATTAATTCCCCATTAACTTATTTTTTACCATCCACATAAATCATAAATGAAAAACATATCACATCACTTTTTGGAGGCGGTATCCCTAATGTACATACAATCAACATTATCATTTTCTAACAGTTTGGAAGGTAAGAAGTTAAATATGATACTACTGTTTCAGAAATGTATTTATTTCATAAATATAATATATTATAATTATTTTAAAATTTATAACCATCCATGTAAAGTGATGATGAAAAATTAATTACACAGCTACATGGAGACAGTAAGCTTTGCATACGCATGAGCGATGTTATCACTTTTCATAGGATAGAAAAGGGATTGAATATGGTTGTACCATAATCATAATAACATATATGTGTATTTATTATACTGGATTTATTATTTTTGGATGGGTACAACACATTAATAGGAAGTATAAGAATAAATAAACCTGAAAGAGTTGGTAAATATGGTTACCTTTTCTTATGTAGGCTTCCTTTAGATCTCTTAATAAGGGACCTAGGGTTTGTCTTTTGGAAGGGAAAAACCTATTGAACTTGTATAAATATATTTTTAATAGTAATGGATAGTTTTGGGTCAAGGTAAGTTGATCAAAATGGTGTAAAGAATATAAAAAGTGGCATCCCTTTATAATCAAGGGGAGAGACATTCTTGGAATTTCTTAAAGTATTAAAACAATATAAATTATTTTTCATGATAAAATGGATCCAAATGAATATAATTATAAGGTAATATGATAATAAGTTATAATAATAAAATTTAATTAAATTTTTATAAGTTTTAGTTATTTTTTCACCCTTACAGTTTATTTTTAACCCCTCATTAACCCTCTTGGAAATTACAATAAAATTAAATTTTATACCATTTAAAAGTTAATAACGTTACTTTAAATGAAAAAAAATCATAAATGGAACATGTTTAATATTTACAAAAATATCACATTAATATTTCTGAATATAATATCTTTATTAATTTTTAAATCATTTAATAAAACATTATTTATTATAAAATATCATTAATACCATTTTAAAACTATTCATTTAATTTGAATTTAAGTACATCAAGACAAAGAGGGAATTAAAACATAATATTTTAACACATCACAAAAATGATATATTTATCTGAAAAATTCATGTATCATAATCACTCCTTCAAATTATATTACATTTAGTATTCTTGAAATCATTTATTTTATTTCACTATTAATTAAATAAATGTTGTGTCGGCATTGCACAAACATTTAAGGTAATTATTTAATCACAAAAAATTATAAATAAATTATCATGATAAAAATAAATCATTTATATTTCAAATAGATATTTATAACAGAAAATAACTTCTTTTTATTCCTAAGTAAAATATTTAAAGTTAATAAAAAAAGAAATGATATTTTTGGATTTTCATTACATAAAATATTATAAAGGTAAAATTCATGAAAAAAATGAAAAAATGTGATATATTAAATATTTAGATATTTAAGGATGATATATACTCATAAATGAAAATTAATTCAAGTTTTAGGGTCAATTCTTAGTCCTTATCATATTATTTTTAACCCAAATCACTTAAATTACCGTTACCATGAAGACAATTATTTACTACAGTTACTATTCATAATGACAAAAAATAAAAGGAAACTATTTACCAAATTTGGACCACATGATTCTAAATATGATATCTATTTTTAGTGATTCAATTAATATAATTTTCAGAAATTAATTTATCCTAAAATTGAAAAACATATTGAAAAATAGTTTTCAGAAAAATGGCTTTTTAAGTATCAAACTGTTGTTATACCAATTTAAAAAATAAAATTAATTCCAATGAACTTAATTGGGTAATTTATAATATAATATATTTAATGTAAATTTTAAACCATTTTTAAATAAGTATGAACTTTTTACATTCTTGAAAAAAAATAAAGTTTTTATAAAAAACATTAATTTTCATTACTCAGTGGAAAATCAACCTTTTTATAAAAATCCTAGAAGTTCACATTAAGATAATTTTGATATATTTGTTTCAAAATTTTAGTTCATTTTATCAAATAATTTTTATAAAAGTATAAGAAATTAATTTTATTATTTTATCACAAAAATAAATAAAAATATTTTTGCAGAAAACATATTTTTTGAAGAATAAGATGACTATTAAAAATCAATTGTTTATTTACTAAATTAATTAATAAAATTTTATTTGAGTATAAACTTCATATATATTTCATAATGTGGAAACTATTATTTATACCTATCAATTCAATGACCAGATTATAAGAGTCATATCTAAATAATAATATTTCATGGTTCTCCTAAGCTCAGTGTTGCGTGTAATATATGCTATTGAAAATAGTATTCTTTTAAAGTCTCAAGATATTACAACTTTACTAAAAATCTAGTGATTATTTACTAAGAAATTATCAATACATTTATATTTAGTAGTACCTTTATCCATATTTAATAAAGTAGTTAATCATATTCATACCTTCAAATTTAATGGTTAGGTTAAAACAGTCATATTTAAACAATAATATTTCATGGTATATCCTAAATCACTTAAAGATTGGTGTTGTGTGTAAAAAAAATGAATCGATCGTCGATTTTTTTAAAAACCATGGTATTACATTAACTCTTTAATAGATTTCACCCTTGAAATTTCATATTACATACTAAGGTGAATATAGGTTAGGGCACTTCTACTTCCTGGCTTCCTCCAGTTCCCATGTTTCTTCCTTGTACTTAAGGTTTCACTACAGTACTTTGACTAGGTGAGTTGTCTTGTTTCATAGAACTTAATCTATATGGTTCAATATTTTCACCAACTGATCCTCATAAGAGAGATCATTTTCCAGCTATACCATCTCTAAATTCAGTACATGTGAGGGATCTGATATATACTTCCTCAAGAGGAATACATGGGATATGTCATGTACTTGAGATAGGTTTAGTGGGGCTGATAATTAATCTTCCATAACTCCAATGTAACCAAGAATATAAAATGGGATGATGTACCTAGGACTTATCTTACCCTTCTTCCCAAATCTTACAACTCTATTCCATAGAGATATATGGAATTTTTTTCTCTAACATCAAAATCTAGTCCTCTTCAATGATTTTCAGTATAAATCTTCTATTTACTTTGTGCAGCCATGATGTGCTGCAGAATGATCTTGAACTTTTATACCATTTCCTTAACCATTTTAGGTCCCAACAGACCTAGTTCTCCAATTTGATCCCAAAAAATAGTCTTTCTCAATATCATCCAATAGAGGGATTAATAAAGAGACATTTAGATGCTTGAGTGAAATCTATTATTGTTGATAAATAAAATAGATAAATATGTCAACCCCATCATTCTTTAAATTCTATCGAGTATACTCTCAATATGTATTCTAGTGTTTGTATAGTCTTATCAAATTGGATATCATTTTGTGGATAACAATCCAAACTGAACTTAAAAATTAGTATTTAGAGCATGTTAGAGTCTTTTTCAGAACATAGAGGTAAATCTTGGATCTTGGTCAGATAGAATCGATAGTAGTGTTCCATTTTTCCTTACCACCTCTATGATGTCCATCCTTGCAAGTTGATCGAGTGATAAGTCCTATCAAATTTAATTTAAGTGAACATTATTTGTAAAATGATCCACCAGAACCCATATATCATTCTTTCCTCTTAATTTTGTTGGAAGACTTGTGAAAAAGTACATGGTGATGTTTTCCCATTTCCATGTATCTATGGGTAATGTTTTCATAATCCCTTGGACTTTTTCTATTCATCATTCCCTTACTAATATAGTAGACACTTTGATGTATATTCCATGATATACTTATTCAAATTGTCCCACCATATCTTGATACATATTTATGCTTCCTATGTGGATGGAGAAGGTAAAAAATGTGCATTATTAAAAATATCCTTCTTTAAATAAGAATTTTATGGTACACATTGTCTTGAACAAAATATTACAACTCATTCTTCATAAATTTTGAACTCTGAGGGTTTCCATTTTATTATATCTTCCACCTTATTATGATTTTCCACATCATCTCTTTGAGGATCCTTTATCTTCTCTGGATGGTATATTAGAGCAATCTTATGAGAAATTAATGATGATGATTATTCCTTTATGATTCCCATTCAAGTCTAAGAATATTAGATCCTTATCAATTCTTATTATTGATAAAATTTTTAAATCCTTTGTACTTAGATCATTTTCCACTTTTTTTTTTATTTCCTAAGATGGAAATGGATTTAATAGTCATAGTCTTTAATCATCTATGACCATATTCATGGACGTATATTAAACCCCTTCAATGTGAATATATACTTTAGGATCTTATGATTTATATATATTTCCCACCTCTCCCCATATAGATAATTCCACCCAATTTTTAATGTGAAGATCACTATATCCAACTATATATCATACTTTGGATAGTTTTTTTCATGAAATTTCAACTTTATTGAGGCATATGTTATCACTTTATTATTCTACATCAATACACAACCCAATCCCTTCTCTAAATAATTAGTGTATATTATTAAAAGTTCTCCACTTGTGGGTAGTATAAGTACTAGTGTAATGATAAGCCTTTTTTTCAATCACGTTAAGATGTATTCACATTGATTAGTCTAAACAAATTTTAATCCATTTTGAGTTATCTTGGTTATCAGGTTTTAAAATAATGATTTCTTTTTTAATTTTTTTTTGTAATACCCAGCTAGTCCAATGAAACTACTGATCTCTGTTACAAACGTTAGTTTAGGGAAATCCTCAATTGCCATTATCTTATAAGGGTCCACAGATATCCCTTTTCTTATGATAACATGAACCAAGAATGATACTTCCTTGATCCATAAGTAAAATTTACTATAACTTTCATATATCTTCTTTTGTCAAAGAGTCTTTAGCATAATATTCAAATAATTCTCATGCTACTCCTTTATTTTGAAGTATATTAGAATATCGTCTATAGATACTACCAATTTTTTTTGATTTAATATCTGAATAATATATTGATTAATTATATAAATATTTCTAGAGAATTATTGAGTACCAAGGGAATTAATATGAACTCATAGTGTCCATACCGTGGTCAAAAGTATGTTTTGGGAATATATTCGTTATTTACCTTTAATTGGTGATATCCTGAATGAAGGACTGCCTTAGAAAAATAATGTTACCCATTTAGTTGATTGAACAATTCTTATATCCATGGCATGAGATAATTGTTCTTTATAATGATTTTTTTGAGTTCATGATAATCAATACAGTGGTGAGTTGACCCATCATTCTTGATGATCACGAGGAATGACACACCACATAGTAAATAAATTGATCGTCTCAAACCCTTTTCCAGATTCTATTGAAACTAACTTTTCAGTTCCTCCAAATCAATAGTATGAATTTTTTAAGGATTCTTGGATATAGGTAGATATCTTGTTATAAGTAAAATTTATAAATAAACCTCTCAGTCATGAGGAAGATCGAGAAATTCTTTGGGTAGTACATTAATATAATCCATCCCAATGGGCATGTGTTCAAGCATGATTGTCTGCTTTGTCTCAATCATTTGATCTAGATATGCTTTCTCATAAGGAATACTATCCACACTTGAGAAGATCATTCCAAGGGAGATTTATCCTCCAACTTACAAATGTATAAAATCTAAGGATGAATTGGGATGTGAAGAGTGATCTACCTCTTCTAATAGTTGATGTTGCTTTTATATAAGGATATCCAATCTATGCCCGATATATCATTAAACTACACTAAATTAAGATAAGATTTTATAGACGATTCATTCCAAAAAAAATTGAATAGGTAAGAGTTATATGCAATAATTTTTCCATTTTATATTCTCACAGATAACTCAACCCCCATGTTTTGAGGTGGTGTTTGAATAGTTTTACTAAAATTGAATTATATGGAAGAATACATAGAATGAGAATAAAAAAGCATGATTACTATTATTGAATTAATAACTACTGTACCTATCATCACATCATTGTTGGGATCCACCTTAGATGTAGAGATAAAATATTCCCTTCCTTACTCTTTAGTCCTTGTTGGATGTTTTCACTGATTTCCTCTTAAAACCTTTATATTATGACATTGGATTGAATAATTCTCATGTTTCTTATAGTTGAAACACTACACCAAAGGATGAGTTTTAACCGGAAACTAATTTTCTTACATTAAATTCATGGGTTTCTTCATCTATCCTCATAATTTATTTTCCTAATTCCCATATTTTCCACACTTGAAGCATCTCTCGGTTCCCTTTAGAAAATTTCTAGGATGCTTCTTCCCATAATTTTGACATGTGAGATGTTGGGTTTTCTTTCCTCTATAATTTTTTTTGATATTACTTAAGAAAACCCTATTTATTCCTTTTATATCTATCCCCATTAGACCACTAAGAGTCATAAATATTCTTCTTGACCTTAAGGATAGAAAAATCTTCATAGCTATCAAAGTATTGAATCACCAAAGACTTTTATATACTTGGCTTTAATCCACTAAATAAGAAATATAACTTACTTTAGGTGTTGATGATAAAGCCAAAGGGATACCATGAAATCCTTAAAATTTTTTCATCATACACCCCAATAGAATCATCTTAATTTTTATTTAGTTCTAGGAACTCCCACTATATTTTAAGATGGAGAGTTTGGGGAAAATATTCAATGTTTTTTTCTTGAATTAGTCCCATTACATGGAATCAATATCCTCATTGGACTTCGCTTTCTTGATCATGATCCACCAATGATTGTATTCCCCCTCTATGTGATAACCAGACAACAAAAATATCTCTTATTATAAGAATCATAGGAACTAGAATATATTCTCAATTGAGTCAATGCATTATTCTGTGACGAGAGGACTAGAAGATACACTAAAGGTAGGATGCCTTTATTTCATAAAAATACTTGACCAAAACATTATATTTCTTAGGAGAGGGAGGGTGTTATACATGATTCAAGTTATTATTTATAGTGTGAGTCAGCTAGTCCAGTGCTACCATGAAGTTCTTAGATCCTTCTCTCATAAGTTCATGCATCTCATTAGTGAAACCATAAATTTTCCTATTGTGATAGTTGTTTGAATGATTCCTCCAATTTCTCACCATTAACTAAAATAAAATAAAATATGGATGAGAAAACATTAACTAAAAAATATATAAAAAGGGATTCTATGAATTTGAAAGTAATAACTTAAAATTGAAAAGTATATCCTAACTTAAGAGTCTATATGTTTTAATATAGATTATCTATGGTAATTTACCTATTATTTTTTCTAACATAAAAATTTATTCAAGTCCTCTATAATGGTTCATAAACAGTTTTTTAATTTTTCAAATCATATCCCCATGAGTGTCAAGATATGTGAATTGTAAGGGAACACTCACCATTCACCAGAATGATGCACAAGATATACCTGACCAACAATTTTTAGGGTTATTACCCCTAGATGAATCTATTTCAAAACCAAATCCACTTATAGTATCCATAAATGGATACTTCTCTAAGAAAACCACACTCATTTATTTTACATCACTTAGGATGTTATCCTATACTTAGAATTATAGTAAGGTTTATAACTAAATTTTCCTCATCCTAGTTTCCAAAGGTTAAATAAACCTTGACTATGATACAAACTATAGTCACCCAAGACTTTTAAACATACTATTACATGATTCTTCATATGAATTTCCATTAAATACAACTTAATTATTGAGAGTCCTAGTGTCTTTTTCTAGACTAGGTACAACAACATGAAACTAAAATAAAACACATTTATTTTAATTTCCATAATGAGATTGTAAATCCATTTGATCTCATAAAAATAAATTGGATAACTTGGGGAATATATAGACAAAATAGGTGAGATAAAAATCCTGGTAAGGAAATAAAAATGATAAGGAAACAAAGCATGTGATTCAAAGGTATAATATGATATAAAAAAAGAGAAGTCTCATGAGTAATCACATGGGATCATAACATAAAGAACATGGTATCAAAAGATCATGAAAACATAGGAAATGTATCAGCACCAAAAAACATTAAATAAGCATAATTAAAGGCTAATTACCAAGAAAACATCACATGGTGGGAAAAGTACCACAGTGGATTTGGTTTACTCCCTAATATCATACATAACATTTCATGATATAAAATATTTGGAAAAATAAATTAGAGCACCATCTGGGAACACCCATAATAACAGGTTTATGATTATGTGTTCCCCAAAAGTAAATAAATCATAATAATTACCCATGTAAATAAATGAGTTTCAAAATCTTACCTCATATCATAATAAAAAAATTCTTAATGAATACATTTGATAAATAAAAACAAGGCATGTATTAACCCATAAAAGGAATGGATAATAAGATAGTTGTATATCTGAGATATATATATATATATATATATAATTTATAATAATTCAATAACATTAAAGAGATAGATAAAGAGAGCTAGAGAGAAAAAGGTCATAACCCAAAGAAAAAGGGTGGTTCAGAGAGATCCCTTACCTTAAGTGTAGTCTTTATTCATATGTGTTAGAAAATCATGTATAATAAATATAAATTTATCATAAATGTATTAATTTACCTTAATAATATATATCATTCCATATATGGTTTTTTATAAAATCTTACCACCCATTTATTGATAATTATTTTTTAAAATCACCGTTCCAGGTGATAACAACTTCGTTTTTCATGCATGTTTTAGTTCAACAATCTCAATATTTATAAATTGATAATGGCTCCATCAACTATAGAATGTTAACCATGATATTAATATATATATATATATATATATATTTATATTCATCCATAAATGGTAGAGATAAAAAAAAATTAATGACATCATTCATGGAGACGATAGGCCATGCTTATTCATGAACGCTATTTCCAATTTTTATAGATGGAATGAAAGAGAGTTAAAAAATAATTAAACTTTATAGAATAATAATAACAATAATATAATATATAAAATATATATTTATTAAATCCAAATTTATAACCACCCTTGAGATTCGGTGATGAAAATTGAATTATATCAATTACCAAGGTAGTATTCCTCCATACACACGAACAATGATGTTGTTTCCCATTTTATGGAAGTGAAGATGAATGTAAGTGGTGAAATTAACATAATAAAATATATTTATATGTAATATAATGGTTTTATTATTTTATCATCTTTTAAGGAGATTTTAATGAGGTATAATAAGAAATAAAACTAAGGCACTCAGTTAAAGAATACACCTTTTCTTTAGACAAATTCATTTTATTTACACCCTAAACCCTCTAAGGTTGGTATTATGCATAAAAAAAGACCTATAGAAAATAAAATATGTTAGTATTATTCCTAAACCCTCTAAGGTTGGTAACGGATGTTAGGAAGGTATTTTCTTAGGTATTGACCAAAATAAAGTATTTTAAAGTGTAAAGAAAATAGGATATGGGGTTCTATTTTGTAAGTGAGGGGAGGGGAACTCTAGGAATTACTTAAAATTTTAAAATAATATAAATTAATTTTCATGGACAAAAGGATTAAAAATAATTTAAATTTAATATAGGATGAGAATGGGTTGAAATAATAGCATCCAATAATTTTTTTACCATATTTTATTAGGTTTTTTACCCTTATCTATTTGTTTTAACTAGTGTTAACCATTTTTTACAATTATCATGATAACAAAGTATTTACTCTTTAGGGGTAAATATAGTAGTTATAAAAGAAAAATTGGCCCATAAATGGTCCATAGTTGACATTTTTATACATATACCAATAACTTGGATGATTATAGGTTTTTTATGAATTTTAAACCATTTAATAAAATATTTTTTATTTTAAAATAAACTTAATGTCATTTTTGAAATTATTAATTTAATTTGTCTTTGAAAAAAATGAAAACAATGGAATTCAAATATAATCCACTAAAAAATCTATATTATTTTTTTATCTAAAAAATTTCTAGAAAACAATAATTCCTTCTAATTATATTACTTTTAATATTTTTAGAATAATTTATTTTATATTTCTATTAATTGAATAAATACTCTATTGACATTAAATAAGAATTTAAGGTAATTATTTCATCACTGAAAATTAGAAATAAATTACCACAAAAAATAAATAATTGTTATTTAAAATAACCCTTTATAACTGATCATATACTTTGTTTATCCATATGTTAAATATTTAGAGATAATAAAACAAATAGAATGATATTTTGGACTATTATTTTGATAGAATAGTATAAGGGTCAAAATTAAAGAAATATGGAACCAATTTTCTATATTTTTAAAACATGGATGGAAATTTTCAAACTAAACTCATAAAATAGGATAAAGGAAAGTATTATGGTCATTTTTAGTCCTTATTATAATATTTTCATCCATAATTATCTGATTTACCTTTACCACAGTGACAATTATTTACTATGTTTTCTATTCATAATGACCAAAAATAAAATAGAACTATTTAAAAAATATGGTCCTAATTTTTCAAAAAATGGAATCCATTTTTTAAGATTCAATTTCTAGAAGTGGTATAAATTAATTTATGACTAAAAAAATGCAATGAATTTTTTTCCAGAAAAATGCCTTTTTAGTATAATTTTTTATGCCAAATTCAAGTATAAAATTCATTAGAAAAAATATAATTGGATTATTTTTAATAAAAATTAACTAATGAAATTTTAAAACTAATACAAAATATAATTTTACTTTCTTAATAATTTAAAATAAAATATAGTTTTCCATAAAAATCAGTATTTTCACTATTCATTGAAAAATCTATTTTTTCAAAAAAATATCAGAATTTAACCATCATATAATTTTGATATGATTATTTAAAAAATGATATAATTTTTATCAAATAAAATTTCTAAAATGTATAGAAATTAATTATAACATTTTCTCACAAAAAGTAATAAAACCCATTTTTGAAGAAACCTTATTTTTGAATGATAAAACAACATTACCAAAAATTGTGTGATTGTTTATTAAGAAGTTTTCATAATATTTATATTGAGTAGGACCTTTATATATATTTCACAAAGTATTTAATCCTATTAAAACCCTCTAATTTAATAGCTATGTTTTAAAGGTCATATTTACTTAACAATATTTCATGGAATATCCTAAAATGCTTAAAGCTTGGTGTTGTGTGTTAAGAAATATATTGAGCATATCATTATTAGAAAAAACTAAGGGTGTTAAATTTTTTACTTAACATGTAGAAATGGTTACTTTTTTATCTAAAATAGTTATTTATTTAATGGATTAGGTTGTGTTTTAATGTAGAATGATCATGTAATTTATAATGCTTCAAGTCAATTAAAACCTCATGAGAGAAATTATCCTACCCATGAACTTGAAGTGGTAGCTATAATATTTAATTTAAAAATTTAAAGACATAATTTATATATAATAAAGCGTAAATTATATATATTTATCATAATATATTAAATTATATATTCTATCAGAAATATTTGAACATGAGATAGAGGTGATGGATGAAATTGATAATGGATTATGATTTCATAATTCATTACCACCCAGGTAAAGAAAACAGAGTAGATGATGATTTTATTTGAAAATATAATTCTACATTAACTTGATAAATATGGAATATGATCCCCTAGTTAATGATTTTATGGATATTAGCTTTGAAATTGTGCACGCAAGAACTACCTCTATTTTGTTTTAGGTGTTAATATAAGGATCATTTTCAGATGGGATTAAAAAAGCTTCTAAGGAAGAAAATGTTTTATAGGAAAATGTATAATCAGTAAAGAAGGGTAAGTTTCTAGAGTTTAATGTTGAAAAATAACATTTTTTATATTCAAAGAAAGATTATGTGTTTCACATGACCCCCGTTTGAAGAAATAATTATTGAGTGAGGCTCACAGTTCTCTATTTTCTATTCATTCTGACAACAAAAAACGTATAGAAACCTTCAAGAAACTTTTTAATGAGAATTAATGAATAAATATATTTCAAAGTTTACTATTGAATGATTTAATTGTATAAAATTTAAATTATATTGAAAATTATTGAAGGGTATGATTTATCCTTTTACAAATTTGGAGTGAAAATCAGAAAATACATCTATGGATCTTGTTGTAGGATTACTGAATATATCTTCAGGTAATAATGTGATATGAGTTATTATTGGTCACTTAACTAAATATATTAATTTACTTCCTATTAAAGATAGTATGTATTTGGATAAAATTTATCAAATTTTTGTTCAAAAGATAATTATATTACAAAGGGCCTCTCTCTCCATTGTATCTGACCATGATCCTACGTTTACCTCTAATTTTTAGAAAATTATTCAAAAGTTATTGGGTATTGAATTAAATTACATTACAAATTTTCATCTAAAATATGAGGGATAGCTAGAGAGAAAAATTCAGAATTTAGAATATTTTCTTTGAACTTATTCAATGGATTATTAGGTATGTTGGGATCAAAATATGAATTTAGTTGAATTTTTTTATAATAATAGTTTTCATTCCAGTATAAAGATGATACCTTTTTTGAAACTATATGAAAGTAGTGTTGGAATCCATCTTTTTGGGATAAATTAAGATAAAGGAAGATATTAAGACCATAATTGGTAGAAGAAATGGTTGAGAAGGTAAAGATAAGTTAGTATCACATGAGGATGGCTAAAAACATGTACGAAATTTATATAGATAACTATAGGAAAAATAATTCCTTTGATCCATGAGACCATGTTTTTATTAAAGTACCTCCATGGAAAAGTGTTTTGTATTTTAGTACAAAGGAATAGTTAAGTCCATGGTTTATTGAACCATATGAAATTTAGGATATTACTGGGACAATTTATTATAGGGTTTCCTTTCATCTAAGTTTATCTTAGGAATATGATGTATTTCATGTTTCATTGTTAATAAAACACGTGTCAGAAGCATCTCGTGTTTCAGTATAACAAAATAGGCTTTTAATAGCATTAGACTTTATCATCACTATAAAAAAGCACTGATAAAGGGTACGTTTTATTAGTGCCTTTTTTTTCTAGGGCTGATAAAAGGCACCTTTTATCAACGCATTTTTTTGAACTAATAAAATATAACCTTTATCAGTACATTTTTTAGCATTAATAAAGGGTGTCCTTTGTCGAAACTTTATGTTTAGCACTGATAAAGGACACCCCTTATCAGCACTTTATTTTTGACACCTATAAAGGAATCCTTTATCACAGTTTTTTAGCACTGATGAAAAAACTAATAAAATGAAATAATTAAATAAATTAAAAATCAAAAATAATTTTATTAAAATAATATTAAATTTTTTTTTAATCGAATAATTATTTTTCAAAATGAATAAATTTATTATACTATATATAAATTATAAATATTATATATCAAATATATAGATATATGTAAAATAAAAATTTAAAATAAGTAAATTGATAAAAATATTAAACATTTTATTAATTATTAATTATTGATAATATTAATAAATAGTATATATTAAATATATAGATATATATATGAATGTATATAAATATGATTTATATAATACAAAATATTATTTATTCTTTACATTAAATATTAATATATTTAGTGAATAATGGTTTATAAATAAAACATAGTATGAATTAAGAACACAAATTAATTGCATCAAGTAAGGGACATAATTGAATGTAGTTTGATTTTTCAATTTAATATATATAAAATGTATTATATTGATTTCACATATACGTAATTCATTCATTTATATATATATATACACACACACACAAATATTTTTTTAGGAATTTGATAAATTTATATTATTTATTATATATATATATATTTACTATATTTTAATATTTTCAATATGTTTTTATCTTTATATCAATATATATCCATTTTTTAATGATTTATAATAATAAAACTTATCCAAATTTTCAATATTGTACTCATTTTTAATTTAACAATTTTACTCATTTTTAACATGCATTCACTTAAGATTAAATATTCCTTAATAATGTTAAAAAACATTTTTTAAAAAATATTTATAAATAAATATATTTATAAATATATATTTATTATATTTATAAATTTATAATTATAAATAAATAAACAATATTTTTTTAAAATGTATTTATAGAATTATAAATAAATAATTATAAAATTATAATAAGGATATTTAAATAATGAATATATTTACTATATATATATAATTATACAAATATAAATATATTGATATAAATATTATTTTTTAAAAAAGTATTCATATAATTCTAAATAAATTATTATATATTCAAAGAAATATAAAATTATTATTTTATAAAACGTATTATTATAATTATTATAATTATATATGATAATTATTATTTTTTTAAAATAAATATTATTTTGAAAAAAGTATTATAATTATTCACCAGTTCTTTTTTAGCACTAATAAATATTCATTTTATTAGCACTTATTAACTTATAACTGATAAAAGGTATCTTTATCATCAATTTTTTGGAAGTGTTGATAAAAGTTTCACAATCTATTTTAAGAACCCTAACCATCATAAACTAGTTCGTGATATCTAAAGCTCTCCATGGAAGTGACCTCCCTCATATTCTCCTCATTGTCGAATCCAAGCTCGAATCTAGGCTAGAATCAGGGCTCCACCTATTCCAGGACTCGAATGCAAGGCTCGAGTGATTCAAGGGTTGACCGAAACCAAGGCTTGAACAAAATCTAGATTTTTTGATATCTCTAATTTCAATCAGTTATCCACAGAACCTTCTCATCACATATCCTTTTATCCCAACAAGTCCAGTTTCACTATCCTATAATAAAACAACCAAAAATTCACTGTTTTTTCTTTTGAATGAGGTCTTAGCATCTTGAAGAAGCCTCTTTTGTTTATATTAAAACAAAGTAGAAAATATTTACACTTGAAATCAATATTTGTATCTAGTTTGATATCTATATCATTTTATTATTTGTTTTTATTCTGTTAACATCAATGAAATATAAAAATTCATATAAGTGGACCCAATAACTGCTTGCTCGACAAGCTATCTGCTGAATGAATGAATAATATATAATACATTTTTTATTATTAGGATATAAATTAGAGTCTTTATAAAAGGTTTGTATTATCCTTCCTCATTGTTTTAAGTGCCGCATATCCTTCTTTTATCTTACTAGTATTCTATACACAAATATCAGTAAGAGCGAGTGAGTTTTCTAGTGAGTTTTTCTGCCTAAAATACAAAGAAGAAATATTCTCCAATGAAGTAAGGGAGATTATCCATTTTATTTTTATGTTTATATTTTTATAGTAGGGTAATTTATTTTTATTATAAGGATTTATTTTGAAGATGATTTTTTTAGAATTATAATCTTTTAAAGAGATTATTTGTTTTCTTATTTTAACAATATTTATTTTTTGGAAGGGAATTTATTTTTATATGTCTGTTTTTTATTCCAAGAATTTTTATTATAAAATTTTTATTTCATTAGAATTATAATAATTATCTTTGATTATTTATTTATTTATATTATGTTATTAGAAATGATTATTTTTAAATTATTGTTTCCCTCGGAATTCAGGGATGACCTCCTTGATGGGAGATTCAAACGTTCCGATCAGTTTCTAACAGGTTTGTTCGTAGAACCGGAAACATCCAATGATTCCACATCCATTTGGACCTACTTTCCAAAGGTAGGCACTTCATTAGTTTGTGAACTAATGAGGCTTAGGAATTTTCATTGGTCAAGAGGATGGGAGGTCGGACTCATCACACCTTTTTGAGGGGAATTATTGTCTATTCCAGGACTCTCTTTATATATTTAAGTTATGTTCGTGAATCCTTATTACATTACCAAGTATAAAATGAGCTTTCCTTCTGTTTTTACAATCAATGATTAAATATGTATGAAATTTAGAGAATCTTTTATATGTATTTGAGGTTCTTCATCAATAGAGAATCATCTGTAACTATTTATAGATTCTTGGTCAATGATATCCTTCAAAACATTTATATAAAAGTCTCTTGGTCATTATGATGACTAGGCTGGTTTTAAAGCCACTAAGTGGGGCACTTGAAGTTTATTGTCATTCAGAAGGACATGGATTATTTCAGAGTTGGGATCGAACCCGCAAATGGGCTACCTACGTATCCTTTGTTTTGGAAAAGGAATCAGAACCCACGTAGTTCGAGTAAGGGAGTATGATGTTTATGATTGATGGCTCAAAGAAGGATGTCATAATTACTTTTACACTCTAAGCTCATGTGAGTCATGCTCGATGTGAGAAACAAGAGGTATTGGTAATAAAATAGACAATTGGTCCATGAAAGATGTAATCATAAGAAATGGTTTGGGGCTTATGTATGTATGACAGCCCAGAAAAATAAAGGTTAGGATTTACTTTAGGGAGAAAATACAGGAACAGGGTCCATAAAGGTATATGTGCTTCATGGAGATTGGAATACTCTAACTTGGGACTTATTCCTGAAAAGGAAACCTAAATTAGGAGAGGATTGATAATTGGGTTTTACTCCTGAGAGGGAATCCCAGATCAAACGTAAATTAGAACTGGTTAAAGAGAATTTAAGGGAATTGGGGCTTACTCCTGAAAAAGAAGCCCAAATTTATGACCGGGGCTTATTCCTAACAAGGAAGCCCAAGTTAGGGGACTTGGGGCTTACTCCTGAAAAGGAATCCCAAAATTATGACTGGGACTTATTCTTGAAAAGGAGACTCAGGTTAAGGGATTATGACTGGGACTTATTCCTGAAAAGGAGGCCCAAGTTATGGATTAAGGTTTGGGGCTTACTCCTGAGGAGGATGCCCAGATTTGGGAACTTTAAGAATTTGGGGCTTACTCCTGAGGAAGATGCCCAGGTTAAAGGACTTATAACTGGGGATTATTCCTGAAAAGGAGACCCAGGTTAAGGATTCTCTCATTTTAAAGGATGAGGTTGAATGAATGAACTCTCAATCTTTAGTGACATAAAGATGTATAAATCACTATGTTTTGAGAGATATTCCATAGAATTCCTTTCAGATAAGGAATTCAAATCAAGAAATCATGCCATAAATGGCTTTGAAGAGTGTCTTGAAGACTGAATCTTGAATAGGAAAGGTATAATGTCTTAAGAGGGGTAAAATGGGAAAGATAGGCACCCAAAAAGGCAGGGGCGCGCAAGTCTTGGAAGGCGCACAGGTACTGCGTGGCCGCGCAGGTATTGGTCGCGCAGGTATACCTGCATGACACGTGTGGGGTACTTGCGCGACGTTCAACCAGCATTGAAATACTTGAGCGACTCTTTATTAAGGCCTTTAGAATCCTTTTGAGGTTCTTCCAGAAAAGGGACGCGCAAGTTCTATCGAAGGAATAAGGCGGCGCGCAAGTGTGGTCACTTCCCTTAAGGGCTAGCCACTCATGCGCGCAAGTGTTGATGAGTTTCAACACTTAGGCCTTCCTCCATCTCTTTAGATCTTCCGTTCTAGGTAAGAAATCACCTTAGAAGTGTTCCGGAAGCTTTGATAAGAGACTTGGGCGTCGGGAGCTTAAATCCGAGTTTCTGAAAAAAATACTCCCCAAATGAGGGGCCCACAGGGTCTATTTATAGGCAGGAGAAGACCCCGGGCGGTTACCGGGCGGTTGTCACTTAGGTCGCGCAAGTCACTTGCACGCCAAAGTGCGTCGCGCAAGTCCACTTGCGCGACTATGAGGAAACTTGCACGGCCTATGGGGAAAGTTCTCATTGTTCATCCCTTTGTCGATTTTTGATGTTTTCTTCAAAGGTCGAACCATTTTAATCTTAGACCTTCCCCTTCTCCAATCTTTAGATTTTGTGATGAAAAGGAGCGTCAACAATTATGTATAGATGTTTATTTTTCAAGAATAATTACAATATCATGTAGATATATGTATATTATCTAGATATATATATATATATATGAAATTACTTTCAAGTTATTCAATTTTTTAAATCATGTATTATATTAATTCAACTATATCTATTTTTAAAATATAATATAAAACAATAAGAAAGTATTTATTATTATTGTTAAGTGTATTTGATTTTATCAAAATATATGTTTATATTTCAAATGATAAAATTTATTATTTTACACCTCTACAATAAATAAACATTATTATCATTTGGTTTTTATTATTTATGGGAAGTTTTAAATAAATAAAACTATCATGTCATGTGTGAAAAGTGTATATAAAATCATTAATGTAATTTTTAATATAAGATAGGCCACCATCTTAACTCATTACATAACATACATGCACTAGTTTTATTTTTCATGTACATGTATGTTATTTGAACAAATCATCCCTTTATGCCATAATATTATTATGCAGGCACTAGTTTTATTATTCATGTTTTTGTGAGGTATAATAGGCTCCCAATACCTATATTCCAAGACATATACCTCTTTTCAATCATCAAATTTTAAAAAATTCATCCATATTACATTTATCATTGTCATTGGTTTGGAATATTCCATTGCAAATCACTTGGGAAACTATTTTTCATATTTTTATTAAAAAATTAATGTGCTATGATTTCCTTGACTCATCTATAAACCAAGGAAAATGTTTCACCAATCATAGACATCTTGATATAGTACCTCATATGATCCTCAAAAAAATTACATTGTTCTTTTTTACAATCCTAAAATATTATGTCATCGATATACATGAGCACCAACATCCTTTAATCATTATTCTTCTTGATGTAGATGGTGTGATCAACTCAACCTTTCTAAAAATCATTCTTTATTAGGTATTGATACAACCTTAAATACCAGATCCTCAATGATTTCTTTATATTATACCAATAATTCTTTAACTAGCACACATTTATCTCATTTTCATCCAATATAAACCCATATAGTTTCTCAATATATTCTACCCCTTAAGAAAACCATTGAGGAACAAAGATTTGACATCTATTTGACATACTTTTAACTACATTTGCACTAAAATAGCCAAAAAATTAAAATAGTTTCCAACTGAACTATAGGAGTAAATTTATCATAAATATAAATTCCTTTGATCTATATTTCCCCTTACACACTATCCATTCTTTATTTTGAGCCACTTTTCCATAGTCAATGAGTTTATTACTAAAAAACCACTTGGTTATAATAAAGTTTCAATCCTCTAGCGTTGGAAAAATTTCCTATGTCACACTATTCTTATTCAGATCAAGCTCCTCATGCATAGATTTGATCAAATTATCATCCTTATCCTGCCTATTGAAATTATTTAGTATCTACTTGGTAAAAAAATGAGGTTTTTTGTAACGTCTTAATCCTTCAATTTTTTACAGGAATTTTCCGATAACTAAAAACATTTTATTCATTGATTTCATCCTTTGTTGTATTTATTGGAGTTGATAATCCCTCTTAATTTTCCTCACTATCAATGTATTATTTTTAGTCTACCTCAACCCCATGTCCTCCCCCATATGCTACTCAATTAAACATTGATTTCCTTCGATGTTTCATTATTATTTTAATTATTAAAAATCTCCCCATTCTAATTAGTAAAAAATGGATATCAATTTTATCTTTTCATCATAAAAAAATCTCAACCCACCCTTTTTAAGTCAGTATTTAATTGTCTCATTATCTAATATGATCAATTTTTGAATACCACAAATCAATTTCCACTTTCAAACACAATTACCATAAATTTTCACTAACCCCAAATCAAAAAATGGTTCGGCTATTTTTCTATACCTTTGTAAAAATATAACAATTTTTGGAATGATAACTCACTTATTAATACTTCTTAAAAATCATTTCATTTATTTCATCACATGTCTAATAAACACTATGTATGTTTTACTTTAATAAATCTCAAAACAAATAATTTTTAACATTTCCTTTTGGTTACAACCTTATGAATCTATGATTATCATCCATGTAATTTTAAAAATTGGGAGACATTACTTTTTTAGAGAACATAATGGAGTAAAATTGTCATCCTCATCAATTTTATCTTTAAAATAGTTATTATTCTAATTTATTTCTTGTGAATAATCCCCCATTTATTTTATGTTTCTTGTACTACTCTGATCATTAGTCATCATATGGATGACTATTGGTTTGAGTATTTCAAACAACATAGGTGAATGTTCACAGGATATAGAGGATGAGTTACAAATAGTAAAATGTCATAATAACCATCTGAAAGATGAGATAATGAGGATGATTCAAAGTTTCAATCCAATGAATATTATTTTCTCCTCATCCTCCTCACTCGTTGATCGATTTTTTGGTGAGATCTATTTGCATTTTTATTTTATCATTATTCTTTATTTACCATTGACACATCCCCGTAGAAAAAAATGTTTTCACAGTAAAATCATTATCCACAAAATTAATGTATTGTTTTATATTTATATTTAATTTTTTTAGTATTACTCATATAATAATTGTTTTCTTGTATAATTTGATTATTTTTTTCAAGTTGGGGATGTTTGTTCGAATCTTATCATGATCACGAGGGATTGGACATAGAGCCTACAACTGAGATAATAACAATACGAAAATGTGTTAATAATGAATACAACCATCAGAAAAATTTTAATTCCCACTACTTATTTAATTAATTTTGTCATCATTTTATCTACTATTTGTAAGTTATGTTCCTTATCATTTTTTTCTAATACTTATTTAGTTTTTCTCACAGATCTTTTAGGAAGTCATATTTTTCTTTCAACTATCTACAACAATCCATAAAAGAGATAAAATAATTATTTCTTCCAATGTTAACAAATTTTACATTTTTATTGCCTTTCTTTGTCAAACTGACAACATTGCATATTTATTCGATGTTATGTGATGAAAAACCTTTCTCATTGTTTAAATCCATAAGAGTATAGGAATATCATGTTCCCATTTTTGTTACTTCTTGTGATATAATGGGCACATGAGATTACTCTTCTCTTATAAATTTCAATAATGAGAAAGGTTTTTCAGCTAAGAACATCAGGTCAATATGAAGTGTTGTCATTTTGACATAGAAAGACAATAGAAACATGGTAAAATTATAAATTAGGATTTTTGAGACTTTGGGATGTGTAAGAATTATCCACACCTCAATCTGATACATGATGTGACCAGTATGACTCCAAGTGCTTCTTTTTATTTAAAATTGACATTAATTTTAGTAAAAAGGAAAATTGACATAGTCAAAACCGAACAACCATATTCTAATTGTTTTGATACTTTAGGTAAATGATCCATAAGTTATTTGATACATGTAAGAATTAGCTGCACCTCAATTTTATGTACAGTGTGACTCCTATGACTCAATGTTTCAATTATTAGTTTATAATCAATAGTTTAGTTTACCACTTAATGAAAATAGAGAAAGCATGCCCATATTTTCTTGATAATTTTGGAAATTGATTCATAAGTCATTTATGATGTGTAGGAATCTATCTCACATTAAATTGACACATTATGTGATTAGTATGAGTCAAAGTGCATGTTTCTAGTTTAAAATGGATTTTGAGTAAAAAAACAAGTGAAGTAATCAAGACCAAGAAAATGAATTTATATTGTTTTAATAAATTTGGAAAATGATCCATAAGTCATTTTAGATGTTTATAAATCAGCCTCACATCAATCCAATGCACGGTGTGACTATTATGACTAAAAGTGAATATTTTAATTTAAAAGTGACATAAATTTTAGTAAAAAGGAAAATTGACCTACTAAAAAACAAGAAAACAAATTTATATTGTTTTTATACTTTAGTTCTATGATCTATAAGTCATTTTTGACAATTAGGAATCAACCACACGTCAAAATAATACACAATGTTCCTGGTATGAATCAATGTGTTTGTTATCAGTTTAAAATTGATAGTTTAGTTCAAAAAATGTCACTCATTGAAAACTGAGAATGTGCACTTTGATTTCTTGATAATTTATGAAATTGATTCATAATTCATTTATGAAATATAGGAACCAGTCTCATGTAAAATTGATACATGATGCAATCAACATGAGTTAAAGTGTGTGTTTCCAGTTTAAAATGACATTTTAGTAAAAAAGGAAAAGGAAATAATAAAAAATAAGAAAATACATTCAAATTGTTTTGATAATTTATAAAATAAATAAACAATCTATTTAGGAGGTGTAGAAATTAGACTCACCTCAATCAGATGCACGATGTGACCAATATGACTCCAGGTGCCTCTTTTTATTTAAAATCGACATAAATTATAATAAAAAGGAAAACTGACCTACTCAAAGCATAGCAAACACATTCAGATTATTTTGATACTTTAGGAAAATGACCCATAAATCATATTTTATTTTTATGAATTAGAAAAACCTCAATATGATACACAATGTGTCTGGTATGACTCAATGTGTCTGTTATCAGTTTAAAATCAACATTTTAGTTCAGAAAGTGTCACTCACTAAAAACCAATAAAACACACTCAGATTGTCTTTATAATTTAGGAAAATGATTAATAAGTCATTTTGGACATGTATGAATTGGTATCACATCAAAGAGACACACTATGTGATTGATATGAGTCAAAGTGCGTGTTTCCATTTTAAAATTACATTTTAGTAAAAAAGATATGTAACGTACTCAAAACCAAGAAAACACATTTAGATCATTTTGATACTTTAGTAAAATGATACATAAGTCATTTGAGACATGTAAAAATAAAATACATCTTAATAGGATGTACGATGTGACTGGTATGAATCCAATTATTTCTTTCCAATATATAAGTATCATTTTAGTTTAAAATGTGCATCACATTTCCAAAATCGAGCAAAAAATCCTAGATTGTTTTCTCATAATTATATCTGTTATTACTTAATTAATTTCCTTTTAATTTTTATCTTATTATTATTTAGTTAATTTTCATAGTGATAATTCTTGAATATGAAAAAGAAATGGTGTGGTGTGTAAGAATCGACCACAACTCAATCTGATACACACAGTTCCTTGTATGAATCCAAGTTTACTATAAAATTAACACCTTATATTAATTTATTTATTTATATTATTACTAACATAATAATTGTTTTCTTATATAGGTTCTTTTTTTTTCTCATGTAGGGGTTTGGATCAGAAGACAAATGTAGACTGATTTTTTTGAATGTATGTAATAATTTGTACTTATGTAATTGTATAAAACAATGTTTGAAATGTCTATAATATTTTTTTCTAATAATTTTTTTGTAAATTTTATTTCATTTAAATTCTGTATTCTTACTTTATTTTTCTGATTTTCTTGAGTTCTTGGTACTATAGTGTGCTATTATAGCACACTTCAGTATGCCCCTTTATTAGGGATTTTAAAAGTCTTGATAAAGGGATCCTTTATCATAGCTTAAAAATGCGCTGATAATAGTTTCATTTCTCATCTCTTTTAAAAGTGTTGATAAATGACCCCTCTATTAGTACTTTTTTAGCATTGATAAAATAATAGGGATTTTAATCTCACACTAGCAATCAGTTCTTGTCTAGAACTGATAAAGGCCATTTTTAGCACTTTTAAAGGCCTATTTTGCAGTAGTGTTTTGAGCCATGAAGTTGTTTAGTTGGAAGAAATATTTCCTTATGAGGAAACTATAATATATATTATTGACCATAGATATAAATTGTTATAAAATAAAGTGATTTAAGAGGTTAAGTTTTTTTGGAAAACCCATATGATTGAAGAAAAAACATGAGAATCAAAAAATGATATGAAGGAGAAATATCCCCACTTGTTTAAGTGATGAATAAAACTGTGAAGACACAATTTAAAAAAGGGGGAATAATGTAAAAACCCATGTAATGTTAAGATAATAATTTTCATGTATTATTAATATTCATTAATTATATTTTATAGATTTATATTCATTATAAGAATAGTATGCAATTTTTTGAGTCAAAAGTAAAAAAAGCTTTATTTCTAACCAAATTATGATTTAATGTGTTATAAGGTTTTATTTAATAACCTAATTTAAAAATTTTATAATTTTAATTCAAAAAAAATTATCTTCATTTTTTAATTCATCATTTCAAAATTTTCTTAGGATGAATTCTTCATAATTTTATGAAACTTTTTATTTTTCGACGAATAATGAAAAACACTGATTTTAATTGAAAATTGTCTTTTCATTTTAAGATTTTTTAAAGTTACATTTTGTTTTAAGAAAGTTTTAAAGTAAAATTAGTTTTATTATATTAATAAAAATACAATTATGGAATTTTTAATGAATTTTATACTTGAGTTTAATATAAAACCATATTTATACTTAAAAAGTTATTTTTTTGAAAAATCAATTTCACAGCATTTTGTAGGTTTAATTTTAAATTAAATTCTACAAATTTTATGAATTTAGTTTTAAAAATTTAATTCCATATTTATAATTAGAATAATTAATATTAATTAATAATGAAAAATTATTTTTTGTTTATAATTAATAGTAAAAATAGAAAAAATATGTTACCACAGTTAAGGTTAAAATATGTTTACTAAGGGTTAAAATTAGGTGATAAGGGGTTAAAATGATCTAAAAAGTTGTCTAAATTATATTTTATTGCTATATTTAGACCCTATATAATCTTAAATTATGAAAATGGTCTATTGTTTATCCATTTGGATTGAGTAGGACATTAATATATTTTAATCTATATAGAAATTCCATGTGATTCCTCTCTCACACTAATAAAAGGAAACTCCCTCTATATTTTTTTTATACACATCAAAATACTTTTATCTTAGATAATAACTATCTAAATACATTCCTTATGTGACATCATGCCCCTCATAATTGTCTTTATAAGGTAGGAGGACGTTACTTGGCCTTAAGAGACATCCCCAAGATGCCATAGGTTGGAAATAAATTATTAGGGTTTCATTTAAAATTTAGGGGATGATTTAACCTTTGAAGATAAATAACCAACAAACAAACCATGACCAAATATAATACCACATGATGCATGATAAAATGAAATACAACTAAAAAATTTCATTTATATCAAACCAACCAAATAGTACCACAATAGAAGAAAAATAACATCCAAGTAAATAATGGAAGAAAAACTATTAAAACTCCAAATACAACCACGTGAATCCAAATATCCTCATGCTCCAAGATCTAACTCTTCCAAAAAACCCAAGTATAAAAAATTAGTTCTAAATATGTGTAATGATTTACCTTTTCCTGTATCTAGATAGATGATATTTTCAAAATCACCAAAGTGTCAAAGAAGGGGTGAGTACTAAAACTCAGTAGATTTCCCCAATGACTTCCCTACTCACGCCACTAGGATAGAACACGTCATCACATTTATATAATAAATTCATATAAAAAACCTTTAAAAAAATTTCATAATTTATATCAAATCTACCAGTTCACATCAAAACATTTCTCCAAAGAAATAACATAAACAATTCTTCAAATCGTTTAACATTCTATTTTGACATACCATTCTACTATTCAAAAAACACCATCACATGTATGCTTGTTGGACAGTTCCATACTCATGATTGGTTTCTCATCCAATCACCTTGTGTCCCACTAACACATTTCCCCAATCCATGGTTATATCCCTTGTACCCCACTAGTACACACCCCTTATCAAGGGGCACATCGATCATGAACTCACACAAAAAACCTTGTATGCAAAAACCATTTCAAACAACTCATTCCAAACCATTTCAATAAAATTTACTTTTTGCTGAATACCTTTCCAAAAATCAATTTTAAAAATCCAGCAAGGCGATATTTTAAAATAAGAATTTTAAAATCAAGAAACCAAAGCCCTTTGCACAATCAATTACCACAATTATATAATTTCACCAAAAACCATAAATCGTCACTAAAGATGATTTATAAAAATATTTACACCAATATTTTATAATCAAAATCAAGTAATTAAAA
Source organism: Viscum album (assembly GCA_963277665.1). NCBI lineage: Eukaryota > Viridiplantae > Streptophyta > Magnoliopsida > Santalales > Viscaceae > Viscum > Viscum album. The sequence goes on from OY728142.1 coordinate 951,824,818, forward strand.
TAATTTTAAACTAAGCCTTCAATTTATAAATATAGTAGTCAAGAGTGAAACCACCTACCTTGGGATTTATGACAAAAACGAAGAATGCCAGAAATAATATCCATGAAACTGAGTTAAATGTCCACAAACCCACCTTATATATCTCCCCTATCATAAAAAACACCAAAAATAATTATTTTTGGCATCCAAAACCTTATATCTACCCACAGTGGGCTTAAATATAAGAATTTTAGAGAGATAGCGAAGTAGATCTAACAAAACTACCAATAACCGCCAATAACGATCACTTAAATGACTCCAGATCTCTTTTAATTCTATAAGGATAGGTTAACCAACCTTTGAGAGGGAAACATTCTGAGTTTGGGCTATTTTGGGGGGAAAAGGAAGCATTTAGAGGTGAAAATGCATTAGATCAATAATCTAAGGATCTAAATTTTGACCCTGCACTGTTTAGTCACACAGCTAGGAAAACTGTGCATTAACCATGCTCCTTACTCTCCCATAAGGGATACCCCACATAGTTTCCTCACACATTTCCCAAACCATGATCCAAACATGCCGAAGCCACTGTCTCAAACAACGAAATCCACTATTTCAAAGCACACAATTTCTCCTTGTTTGATGCATGGTTTCGGAAAACCATGCACTGCCCATGCACATTCCTATTTTACCCTATCTCACTATGCATGGTTTCATATAGGTGTTTCATGGTTCTTCCCAAAATGTGAACCAACCATGAACCTGTAGAAAATCCCCCAAACCCTCCAAAAGTTCTCCAAAGTCTCCTAAACTTCACCCATATACTTTATATACTTAAAAAGTATAAATAAAGGGTAAATAACTTGAAAAAGGGGTTCTACATTCTCCACACCATTAGGCTTTCCATCCTTAGAAAGTAGAAATCTATTGGTGACATAAAAGAGTTCCAGCCATAACTCTTTAATTTCTTTCTCATGTTCCCAAGTTTCTTCTTGAATCAAACCATCTTTCCAAAAACCTACACTAGACCGATAATTTTTCCATAGAAGAATTTATATTGACTATCCTCAATATATACTTGGATATATACCAATGATGTATCCGAATATAGTTCAATATTACACCATTTAATCACATGGTCAGGATCATACTGATACTTTTTCAACTGATATATGCAAAATACATTTTTCACCACACTGAACCGTGGTAGAAATGCCAACCTACATTCCACCTCTACAACCCATTTTAGTATCTTAAAAGGGCTTATTTACTAAGGTGATAAATTTACCAACTTCACAAAATGTCAATTACCAAGCCTTGGAGAAATCCTTAAGAAAACATGATCACTTACAGTGAATGAAAAGGGCCTTTGACAATAATCCACATAATATTTCTGATGACTCTGAGATGTCTCCATCTATTTCCTAATCAACTGAATCTTCTCAATTTTTTATTCAACAAGGATCGACCCAACTAGTGAAGTCTCACCTTTTTCCAAACAAAAAAATAGACAATGACAAGGATGTCCATACAATGCATTAAACAAATCCATTTGTATCGATACATGATAACTATGGTTATAGGAGAACTCCACTTAGGGTAAACGCTCTTCCCATGAGCCACTAAAATACATTACACAAGCCATAAACATGCATTAAAAAGTTTGTATCATCCTTTTGGATTGGTTTTCCATATAAGGATGATATATCACACTCATTGTCAACTCAGTCCCAAAGTATTTCTTTAATGATCTCCAAAAATGAGATGCAAACCTTGGATATTTGTCTAATACAATTGAAACTGGTATTCCATGCCTCTTTACTGCTTCTCGAATATAGATTTTAGAACGATACTCCATTGTATGAGTTTCATGAATATGAATGAAATGGGACAACTTTTTGAAATGATCCTCTATAACCCATATAACTTTATGTTTCTGAACTATTCTTAGGAGAACTATAACAAAATCCATTGCTATCTGCTCCCATTTCAAAACTAGAATAGGTAAAGAATGTAACATACATGATGGTCACTAATTTTATGCCTTAACTTGATGGAAAGTTAAGCATCTTGAAACAAACTTATCCACCTTCCATTTCATTCTAATCCATCAAAAGTATTATTTCAACACCTTATACATTTTCATTTTTCTATAATGGATGACCCATCTCGAATGGTGATAATCATGAAGAAGATGTTCCAAACAATCCATAGGTACAACTATCCTATTTTTGAACAATAAAACTGAACTCCCATCAAGCCTCCATCCCTCAATGGTCTCCCCACCATTTAGTTTTGACCTCATAGAGACACATTTTTCATTAGATATCTATGCCTCCTTTTCCATATTTAACAAATCCGGAACCAAAAAAACTCGGAATAAAACCACAAAATCACCTCGATCTTCAAATTCCACATGAATATAGTCTACAAACGACATCAACTTCCACTCATCTAAAGCTTCTTTTTCCAATTGATCTTAAGAATTTATTCTCAATGCATCACCTATCAAATTGCATTTACCCAGTGTATACATGAAGTCAAAGTCTAAGATTTTTAGATATTCCATCTATCTTCATTATCTCAGGTTCAAATTCCTTTGTGAGAAAATAAGTTTCAATCTATTATGATATGTAAACACAGTAAATTTCTCACCAAAGTGGTAATTACACTAAGTCTTCAAAGCATGGATGACTACAGATAACTCCAAATCATCTTTTGGGTAGTTGTTCTCATAAACTTACTACTGTATTTATCCATAAGCACTAAAATGGTCTCATTTCATGAGAATACACCCCAAACTAGATCTTGAAACATAAAAAAACACCACATACACTTTTCTTAATTTTATAAAAAATCAAGATTGGTGTGGATGTAAGGTGAACCTTTATCTCTTAAAAAGATTTATGGCATTCCTCATCCCATTTTAATGGAACATTATTCTTTGTCAAAGATTTCATAGGAAAATATAGTCATGAAAAATCACGAACCAAGCCTTGGTAATATCTAGATAGACCAAGAAATATTTATATCTCAAAGAAATTCCTTGGTGGTTTCTAATAGATAACCAAATATATCTCCTTTGGATCCACTAAAACACCTCGTTTAGAAATTACATTGATAAGAAAGCATACCTCTTGTATCCAAAAATCACCCTTTGATAATTTGGAATAAAAATGATAGTATCTCAATATTTCCAACCCTATCTCGAAGTTTTTCTCATGATCATACCTTTTCCTTGAATACACTAATATGTTGTCCATAAAGACAACCACAAAAGAATGTAGATATCATTGAAATATCTGATTCCTCAATGCCATAAAAATCATTGGTGCATTCTTAATACCGAAAGGCATTACCCCATATTCATAATGGACATATGTTGTTTTGAAAGTTGTCTTTGGAATATCCTCCTTCTTCACTCTCTATTAGTGATATACTAATCATAAGTCAATTTTCCAGAACCACTGAGCTCCCCTCAATTGATAAAACAAATCATCAATTCATTAAAGTGGATACCTATTATTTATCATAAGTTGGTTAAGCTTATAATAATCCACACACATACTTAGGGTTCTAACTTCCCTTTTCAACTAAAAATGACTGGTGCTACCCATAGAGATGTACTCATCCAAATGAAACCCTTGTTTTCCAGCTCTTCCAACTACAATTTTAATTCCCTTAACTCAGTTGGTGCCATTAAATAAGATGGAAAGGAAATAGGACTTGTCCTTAGGATAAGATCAATCATAAACTCCACTTCCCTTATAGTTGGAAACCCATATAATTTTTTTGGAAATATATCTGGAAACTAATCCAACAGTGCAGGAAAACTGTTCTTCTCGATCTCTTCCATTGATTCCAAGTATAATTATACCAATTATTATGATATTATTTCAACTGCTGGTGCCACTAGGACTGTTGCACATGCCTTTAAATTCTTTTCCCCTCAAAATAGATGCTCGACACCATCCTTATATGTAAAACTAACCCTTAAAGTATAATAGTCAATGTGAGTCTTGTATGTTGTCAACCAATCCATACCCAGGATTATATCAAACACATATATCTCAATCATGGAGAAATCCTATTTCATCTCAAATCCATCAACACTTATATAACATGATCTATACACAAAGGCTCAATATTATTTTTTACTAATAGGAGTTTGAAGTTTTATTATTGAAGGCATCATCTAAAATTTTAAACTTAGAAAATTAGTAGTATGAGAAGAAATAAAGGAATGCGACTCACTAGTATCAAAAAAAACTTGCATAAAGTTAGAATTAAAAACAATCGTACCTCCCCCCATAGATGGTTCATATCGATCATCCACCACAACCTACTCCGCCTTATATATTTTCTTGCTCGAAACACTTTTATTATTATTTTTGTATTGATATTTCCCTTCCTGGGGAGTCACGGTATTCCTAGAATCACTATGGATAGCTCTGTTCAGCTGAGGAGATTGATTCTGATACCCTCATCCCATCAAATCATATAATGCCTATGACACCTGAGAAGTGTCCCGAGCACCTGACCTTAGAGCATTGTGAAAATAATTCTGAATATGCCCTATCTGGTTGTAGTTGTGGCATTATCTAGGTTGTTCTATAAAATCTCACTTTATGTGGTCAAAAAAACCACATTAGAAACATCCAACTTTGCTCTTGGGTCATGGAGGAAGGTCTACTAATCTAACCATATGATTTTCATTCATGCTCCCATCTTGAAAATAGAAGTCCCTCTTTCAATTTCTCCCAAAATTAGAGTTTCCACCATTTCCCATGGGTATCAAAATGCTTCCTCCTCTAGTAGCTCTTGAGATGTCTCATTCAGCCACCGTCTCTCTATTCATATTCTCCTTATAATCTATAATACAGAGCACAAATATCTTCTAGAGAATATCCTTTCTCAGACTTAATTTAAAAATGAATTCATTCAAGGACACACTAATAGAAACTTCAGGTGAAAAGAGAACTAAATTTATGAATTTATCCCCATAATCAGTTATAGAATGATTTTACTAATTCATGCTGAATAATTCCATAGTTCTTTCAATTATGAATGTGTGGGGATAGAATTTTTTGTTCAAAAATTCCTTAAAATACTCCTATGAAAGACCTTAGTCTAATTTATCATGAATTTATAAATCCCACAATTACCATGAAAGATCCTATATTATATTAGTCAACAACTTGAATTTTAACTCTGCTAGTATGGTTATGAAATCGAAGATACCATTCATTATATTCAAACACACCTCTACCTTTTCTAGTTCTAAATAACCTTGAAATATGGGTGGATTATATTTCTATAAATATATAGAATGATCCACTTGCCTTGTCTCATCCCTTCAGTTCCCGCTACCCACATAATAAGATGATTGAACAATACTCTAAACCAGCTGTTGGTCCACCTGTGGCTCATGTGAAACAACATTCTCAACAGATTCATGTAGTTGGTTTCTATGACTCCTACAAGGTTCAATTTTCTATACAAAAAACAAATTCTATAAGGCTCACTCTTTATTAAATGAAGGCTTAACATTTCAAAATTTTATCACATCATTCTATCACAAGAATTCTTTCCAAAATAAACATTTTTTCCATGTTCAATCATATAAAAAAAATTAATCTTTATTTTGAAAATAAAACCATTTTTAAAATTCCACAACCATCCACATTTCCAAAATATTTCATTTGAAAACAATTTCACAATTTTTAAAAATCAACACTTTACACTTTAAATTCATAAACCATTACTCAAAATGATGTATTCACTCTGATTGGGAAATCATTTCCCTAATGCATGTCATGATTGTCTCATTTGATAAACCCATGACAACGAGATTCCAAAATCTTATAAGTGTCTCCAAAAACACTTATGTACCCAAATACGTGGTAACATGAAGTTAAACATAAAAAGGTTAGCTATGTCTTTTTATGCTCCACATTTCAAGTCCCAATAATCATACTCCTTTATACAACCCCAAACATAAGAAAATAGACTAGAATGAATATTAACTCCAGGAACAAGAAAACTGATGACCACTTGTTCCACATAGGAAAGACCAAGATGATACCAGTTGTCTCAAACAAAATTTTGGGCTGAACAAAACTTATACCAATTGTAACATCCCGTCCCTCCTCATTGTCTTGAGAATGTGGGAGGACGTTACTTGGGCATTAAATGATATCCCCAAGATTTCAAAGACTGGAAATAATTGTCAAGGTATTTATTTACAATTTGGGGGAAGATTTTCCCTTTGAATATAAACAACCAACCAACAGACCATGAACAAGTAAAATAGTACATCATTCATGATAAAATGAAATACAACTCAAACATTTCATTAATATCAAACCAATAAAAGAGTACCATAGTGGAAGATAAACTAACATCAAAGTAAACAAGGGAAGGAAAAATATTAAAACTCCATCGACAACCACATAACTCCAAATATCCTCATGATCCAAGATACAACTCTACCAAACAGCCCAAGTATCACGAATTAGTGCTAAATATGTGTGATACTTTACCTTTTCCCATATCTCAATATATGATATTTTTAAAAGCACCAAAGCACCAAAGTAGGGGTGAGTACTAAAACTAAATATATTTTCCCCAATTAATTCCCTACTCATGACACAAGGATCCAACATGTCATCACATTTGTATAGAATAATTCATATAAAACACATTTAAAATAGTTTCACAATTATATCAAAGTTTAGTAGTTTACATCAAAACTGTTCTCCACGGAAATCACATAAAAAAATATTCAAATTGTTTAACATTATATTTTGGCATACCATTCAACAGTTCACAACACTCCCACACATGCATTCTTGTTTGACAGTTCTATACTCACGAGCAGTCTCTCATCCAATCACCTTGTGTCCCACTAACACATGCACCCAATCTAGGGTAACATCTAGTGTACCCCACTAGCTTATGTCCCTTATTAAGGGGCATGTCGATCATGAACTCACACAAAAAACATGTATTCCAAAACCATTTCAATAAAAATTAATTTTTATCAAAAACCTTTCCAACAATCAATTTCAAAAAATCTAGTAGGGCCATATTTTAAAATAAACATTTTAAAATCAAGAAACCAAATCCCTTTGCACAACAAATTACCATGAATCCATTATTTCACCAAAAACATAAATCATCACTAAAAAGGATTTATAACATAATTTTAACCAAAATTTAAAATTAAAAATAAATTAATTAATACAATTTAAAACTAATCCTTCAAGTTCTAAATAGAGGAGTTGAGAGTGAAGCCACCTACCTCAAGTTTTACAATGAAAATAAATACCGACATGAAGAACATCAATGAAACTAGGTTATATCTCCACGAACCCACCTTATATCTCCCTCTATCATAAACCACACCAAATATAATCATATTTAGAATAAAAAACCTCATATATACCTAAAATGGGAGTAGATATATGAATATGAGACATGAAGAAAAGTAGATCTAACAAAACTACTAAGAACAACCAAAAATCACTTATCGTAATAATCAATATTCAACGCACTAAGGAATGACTCAGGATCTCTTACAATTCTATGGGGATAGGTTATCCAACCTATGAGAGGAAAAAATCCAATGTTAGGGCCGTTCTGGATAAAAAATATGCATTTAGAGGTGAAAACATGTTAGATCAAAAATTTATGGATCTAACTTTTGACCCGCGCATGGTTGAGTCACATAGTTAGAAAAACCATGCAATAAACATGCTCCTAACATTACCTTAAGATAGACCCCACACTGTTACCTCATATGATTCCCAAAACATGCACTAACCATGCTAAATCCACTATCTCAAACCACAAAATGCACTATTTTAAAGTGCATGGTTTCTCCTTGGTAGACGCATGGTTTTGGAAAACTATGCACCACCCATGCAACTTCCATTTCTCCCTGTCTTACTATGCACAATTTCCTATAGGTTTTTCATGGTTTTCCCAAATCATGAACCAACTGTGAACCTATAGAAAATCCCCCAAAACCCCCTAAAAGTTATCCAAACTCTCCCAAACTTGACCTATATACTTTATATACTTAAAAAGAATAAAGAAAGGGTTACTTACTTAAAACCATGGGTGCTACACATTACACCCTACCCATATCCCAGAGGACCTAGTTTGGTCATAAAATCATCCTAGGAAGGATTTAGCTATAAACTTAAAGCGGTTTTTTATAGAAGAGGAAGATAAAGATAGTATGTGACAATTTGGAATCGAGGTAAGAGACACTTTACTTTAAAAAACTTATTTTAAATGTTTTAAATATTAATTTTCTAATTCATTTTCTTCCATGTACATATTCTTATTTTTTTTGAATGGACATAAATGAATTATATATGAGATTTTATTTCATTTTTGAGTTAATTTAAAAGGTTTTAAAAAGTATTTTTTACATATTTAATAAGTAAAGTTTTGGAAAAATTTTAAATGGAATATTCTATTTTAACTATATGGAATTAAAAAGTTTTCCCACCACCATAAATTTTATTCTATGCTTGGATTACTTTAAAAAATTTCATTTTTTCTTCAAATAAAAACAATCATTCCCTTTGGTTTTGGTATTTTTGAAAATGGTTTTAAATGGAATGAATATTTCAATATCCAGAAATGTTTTTCTTATGGGTATAAGGAATATTTTTTTAAGTACGATGATTGAAATGAAATATTTCATGTTTTAATATTTCTTAATGGTTTATGTAAATTTTTTATAATGATGGATGAGTTTTATATAACTCATGATGAAGGATGATCCCTATATTGGTCATGATGATGGGTGAGAATAATACATCTCTCTAACACATTGGGTAAAGGGATAGAGTTATTTGGTTAGGTTTCTCCTAATATATTATTATAATTTATTTTATAGGTTATTCAATTTTTAATAGTGATTGTAAGAGTGATATAGAAATTATTTACCAAGTTACTTAAATTATTAATATATGATTGTTATGGTTTTTCACAGAAGTATTATGATTTCACATGGAAATATATCGAGCTTAAGCTTAAAGGAATGTTTATTATACTTCTTATGGGTGAAATATATAACTTTATGAAAAATTGTTCATGAGTTTTTCATGATTGAAAAGAAAAATTTATTATTTTTTATTTTTTCTGTAATATTTATTATGAAATGTTTTAGGAAATATTTTTGGAAGTGAAGTAAATTTATTGGGTAAGAAAATATTTATTTTGAGCCCACAATTTATTTTGGAAAAGTAAAACTTTTATGATTATTCATGGATTAATGGTTTTTTCTTTTTATATGTACCTTACTAATATTTTTGTTCTCATACCATATTTTCAAAGTTTTTAAGGATTATTAGGATAGTATGAGGTCAAGATGAAAATTGTGAATACATTTCATAAAAATAAAAACTGTTATATCTTAAAAGTTCTGAATTGTGGAAAAATAGATACGGTGTGGAAATATTCACTTTGTGATGTAATATTTTATTTATTTAAGTTTAATGACCTAATTCTATAAAAATATATACCGAAAAGATCCACGGGAATGGAAAAAAATGAATTTTTATATAAAGAATCAATTTTAAAAATTATTTAAGGACAAGTCCTTATATTCAAATTGACCAATTTAATAGAAATATGCTCAATAGAGGAAGATCATATGTTGAAATGGGAAGATAACTTATATGGAGGTTTAATTTCATTAATTACATATTCTACTATTTTACAAATGCATAAATTTCTTAACATAGGAAGAGATAAATATATTTTTTGGGGGAGAGAATTATTATTTATTTATAAACTTATAATTTCAATTAATTTTAACTGTATTTGTTTAGAATTTTTTTCCCTTAATTCCAATTATTATTTTTAAAAATCACAAATGTGGAGAAAATTGAATTTTTTTCTTATTTTAATTAATCATACTATATTAGAAAAGGGGAGAAATTCTAGAAAAATTTATTGCTAGATTTATGGTGGAGTTTTCTGAATTTTAAATTTTATTATTTGTGTCAGGGAGAGAATATTTGAAAAAAAATACATTTATCTTTTATATTTTTTAAGTATGTTAAAAATTTATTTCTTATAGTTACTTCAATTAGTCTTTCTTAAATGGCGATAATTATTGTAAGTAACATTTTTAGTGAGCTTTTAATAATTTTTTTACATATATTTTTCATGTTTATTATGTTTTTTTAAATAATAATGAGAAAATAAGAACAAATCAACTACTAAGGTTTATAAGGGGTCATCTTTTAATTTAAATTAAAATTTTGAATTTTTATTACATGTTTTTTTGAGTTCTAAATAGTGGGATATTGTAGAGTCATTGAGAAAATTTATTTGTTTTGGAAATCAAAATATGATTCATATGAATTTGATTTAACTTGAACTTTTTTAGTTGTTGTGATTGTGAAGAATGAATTTATTGTAATTGATATTCCATAAAACATAATATTTATTTAAGATTGCATTCACTAGTTTAGAAAATATTTATTAATTTTTTTTGGAGAATTTAAGGGGGAATGAAAAAATTCGGTACTTCGAACTTCCCTGATAGATTTATTTCACTAGATTTATGACCATTGTAGTAGTGAAAGATAACATCATTAATAGATAAAGCAAGAAGCTTGGTTTATCAATAGATGATGGAGATGCTTCCAATGCTATTACAACTAATCTCGAAGAATGGATAAATACAAATTCTGGAGTTTATTGAAACATATCCTATAAATTGAACTAAAAATTCATAGATAAGAGGATTGTTGGTCAATAGATTATAATCACTTTTAAATATTCTATTCATCTTGAAGTTGTGTAACTTTTTTTTGTTGAGATTGCTTTTTATTAGTGTAAATTTTTCTTTCTGAGTGTTTTTTCAAGAGATAATGTTGGATGTTTTTTGTAAATATCTTAGAAATTTACACCATATATATATTCTTTTATCGATCCTATATGATCAAGACATTTTGAGGATATGAATATAGAAGATAAGAAGAACCTATATGATTGAGGGATTCCATGGAGAAGAAGATAGAATATTCAGGGATAGAAAATTATACTCACCCACATGTTAAGTTGAGGGAATTTGTCAATAGGAAGAAAAACCACCTTCAAATAGGTTTAAAACGAAGGATACTTAAATTTAGGTCTATAGACTTCCTGAACTATAAGTTTAAAGTATTTTTGGTATAATATCATTTCAAATGAGTATTTGGTTTGTTATCTAATACTTAATGTTCTATTTTAAAATTCCACTATATTTATTATTGAATTCCCTCCTATTTTACTTTTTTATTTACTCTATTTGGATTACTATTATTTAATTTTCATAAGATTTCAAAAAAATCTATTTCTGTTATACTTACTATATTTTAAATAGTTTATATTTCCACTACAAGAATTGTTTTACTCTAATATTTTATTTGATTAGTATTTCATAAATCCAGTCAAGTTAAATCCTAAGGGTAGAATGAAGATTATAATTTATCTTTTGAATAAAACTAACCCCTCTTATAGTATTAATTCCATACATTATCATTTATTTAGTTTTGATTTTTTAATAGAGTGATGTCACTTTATCAAAATTTCAATGGTAGAGTTTCTCTTTTTTTACAAAAAAGATTTAGATTATCCAGTAAATAAGTGACTAGAAAATATTGGGATCATATTTTTTCCTGTATGAACCCCAATAGAGTATTATATAAAATTAGTGACATGACTATTTTGGGATGTGTAATTTCAGTTGCTGATAAAAGTTTATGAATATATGTATGGATTGTCCAATCAGAGGATATAGTCCTACATTTTGAACTTCTTAACTCATTATCTTTGGTGGTTGTATTCTCCCTAGAAGTGATAAAAAGTGAGGTGTTAAGGGAAATACTTGATCAATTAGTCCAAAAATCATTGGAACCCTCAATTATAGATCATTTATATAAGTAATAGAGTAATATTATATCAAAGAGAAAATTCTGATTAGGATGAGTGTTTCAAAATATTATAACTAGTAGAGTACCATAAAAGGGTTTTAATATATCAAGATTCATGTATACAATCTTTCCAACATATCTCTAATCCATTATGAAATATTTCCTTTTCAATAATTAATATAGTTCTTAAAAGTAGAAAATTATCATTTATTATGTTTTAGACCAGGGGAGTTTGTGTATTCATCTTATAGTTCTCATGTTCATCATCGTTACACATTTACATTAGTTTAAGTAGATAAAAAAGGGTGATAAAATTTACAAAATTAAGTATAAATATATATACTCTCTAGGTGTAATAGTCTAATTAGTTTATAGAGGAAAAAACTCATGGTGATGATATAATTGGTCGATATTTTTATACTGTACATCCCCAAAGACTATAAAAGGATCCAAAATATGAATAATTTGATCCATAATATCATTATAAAGTATTCATTAATTCTGTTAATTTAAATTAGTATAGGTAGTAAAATACAAAGAGTCTCCCTTAACATGATCAGGTTTTCCATGTATTAGAGTTTCCAATGGTGTTCTCTGCTTATGAATCAAATATGAATAGAAATTTAGTACCATTAATCACCATGTTTTACTTTATTTCTCTTAATTATTATATTTTGGATGAAAACATATCAAAAATATTTTTAATCATGGTTGTTGGAGATTCATTTTGTTGGTTTTAATAATTTCCTTTGTTGTTTATATTTTGATGATGAGATTATTATGGATATTTTTTCAATTAAGGTCTATATAATTATTTTTTAATTTAATTCAATCTATTTTTATTCATTCAGGGACATTTTTAAACATTTTCAAGTATGAAAATTTTCAATTACAATGAGGATATGGATATATGAAAATAATTATTATGTATTTTATTAAATTAGAAGGAAATATTTTTTAACTCAAAGGAAAATGGTAATTTTGAACCTATATAAGAACCCAAAATTAAATTTTTATAACACCACTAATTTAAAAAATATAAGTTTTCTTAAGAGTTTCAATCATGATTTGACTCAAGATAATGTGATTTTTAGTAGTTATGGGGGCTATCATCCATAACCCTAGTAAATCCCCATATATGATTATTTATCATCTCTAATATTCCTAATTTCATTAGTAATAATTATTACTAAAAGTAAAAGTATTTTAGTAGTTTTACGATTATAGGGTTGATATTATATAATTTTGGTAAAAAATCCCTCATGGTAACTCTATTGTGTTTGCATGATGTTTGTGTTTTTGGACAAATTAGTTGACAAAATTCTAGTGTGGGTGTCATTAAATCATATATTTTTAACGTTTCAACGTTTCCCAATGTTTTCTATATTTTAGGCCACAAAATCAAGATTTGTGTTATAGAAAAGAAAGGAATCACACATAGAAAATGGGTCAATCACATAATTCCAAATGGTGTTTGTGGTGATATGGACCACATAGAAATAATGTGTTATGTGAACTATAAAGGGAGTTTTCATGACCACAAAGTAAAATAGGAAAATGAAATATTTTCACCTAGTAGCTACTACCCTATGAGAATTATAAAGGATTTTAGTATGAATATGGTGATTCAAAGCATGCCACAAAGGGTTTTTCTTCATTTTCAAGTGAAAGTGGATGACACAAAGGAATATTGCACTATAAAAACTGCATAGTGAGTGCATTACATGATTATTTCCAATACTAAAAGGAGTTTTGGGTAATTGAAAAATTTCAAAGGAGTTTTTGGTAATTATGATTAGTGTATTTTTCATATTCATTTTCCTATATAAAGGACCCCTAAACAATACCTTATAAGAGAGAAACTTTTATCTGAGAATATTGTTGTTGGAAGAATTTAGATAAGTGAAAAATAATTTTGTAGAAGGTTTTTTTGGGGAACTATAGAGAAAAAAGTATAAGAGGATTGTGAAGAACTCACACCACATGGTACAAGGTTTTTTTTGAAGGAGAAATTTAGTGAAGGAATTGGTTTGTGAAGAAGATTTCTGAAAAGGTGGTGGTTCATGAAAAAGGTAGTCCTCAATGTATAAAGGAATCTCATGAAGGGATTTAAGGTAGTTCTCAAAGGATAATAAATAGTTCAATAAAGTTCTCTCCACAAGATAATCACCACCCAGTGAAGTTTACTTCATTTATTCATTGAAAATCGAGCTTCATGTAACTCTTATATATGAAAATATTTTAAGTTGTTTCAGTTCAATCAAAGAATCTTCTGAAGGAGTAGTGCACAAACTTCTGTTGAGAAAATAGCAAGACTTCAAATTGTAAATGGTATTGAATCATGATAGATAGTGAGTTCACCTTAAAATTTGTAATAATAGTAAACTTTAGTGGATTTTTTACATAACAACAGTGACTTGTATTCTCCTTGGACTTATCTCAGTGAGGGTGAACTAAATAAAAATATGTGGGTCCTCGTACATTCCTTTTTATTTACTTTCAATTCATCCTCATCAGATAAAGTTGTAAAGGATAAGATAAATATAAATAATAAATAGAAAATGAAGTGACCCATATATTAAAGAAGTTGATATCTAATGGGGAAGGAATAATTTCAAAAATAATATCCATACTCTGATTCACCCCCCCCCTCTCAGGGTATCTAAGACCCCTTTGTGCCTAAAAATTGGTATCAGGGGGAAGATTACTTTTATTGGATTTTTTTTCTATAACAAGGTTTATTCTACTATTGGAATTGAATTCTTAGTTTTCTATTATCTCAGTGTTCCATGGAAAAGGGAATAACTTACATGAATAAGTATATGTTTGGTGGTATTTCTCTGCATGGATGTTTCTATGGAAAGGGTGTGATTCAGATGAAGGAAACAAAAATGCACTGAAGAAAGTTTTAAATAAATTAGAAAATGAAATTATTTACTCATCCAATGTTTCTATAGTAATGAATGAAGAACCTAATACTCCAAGTTATTATAGAACTATTGATGATGAAGAAATTCCAAGAATGAAAAAATGGATGTTGTCCCTCTAACAAAAGAAATTTGATCAAAAATTTAAAGAAGAAGATGAGTTTAAAGATCTATGAATCCAAGTGTAGGAAATTGAAGTCAACAATCTAAAAGGTTTAAATAGAATACTTATTTAAGTGTCTATATATCTAAGGGAGAATAATTATTCCCAAGATAAAGAACAAAAAAAATAAAAAATTATGATGATGGAAATAATCTAAACTCAGAAGAAATTCAGAATTAATAAGCCATAAATGATGATCTTGCTACACAACTATCAAAACTGTTACATGAGAATCAAAGGCTACTATGATAGAATGGGTGCTGTAAAGATTAGAATACTCAGATGATTTTTATAATAAAGGATAAAAGTGAAACAGTTGATAAGATCTCCCAAACATTGTAAGATGTAATAACTAGTGGGAACAAACTCATGACATAACTTAATGATCAACTTGAATATAAGGACAATAAGATTCAACAATTGGGAGAATATCTAGAATTAGTGAAGAAAGATGTGGAGAAATATAATTCCAAATGTAAACCCAAATTGAAGGATGATATGAATTTATTATTTGACTATACTTAGGAAGGTAATAATGAAATGAAAAGAAAATATTCTATTTCAGAGGAGAAGATTAAAATTACTGTCTCATCCCATAGTCCATATTGTTTTGGAAAAGGTGTTGGATATGATGAACCGTCTCCCATGCATGAGAGGAAAAGAGCTATAAATATTCCAGAAATAGGAAAAATCCTTTAGGTGATGGAAATAGACCTTAAAAGAATTATTAAAAAATTGATGACAACATGTGAAATTTATATGGGATGCATGATCATATTTCAAGTTTTTTATTCTTTGTAATATATTTCATACTGTCAAGACATATATATTTCTAAATCTGAGAATAAGCATAAGATTCTTCAAAATTATTAAAGGAGAATATCATAGAAGAAAGTGTCCATCAAATTCTATTAGCGTGGAAAATAGGGACACACAATGAGTATGTGTTAATAATCTTGAGGGAACAATGTCACAATAAGAACTTTATTTGCATCAACATATCATCTGAGAAATGATGATACATTGTATTTTTTTAATAGGAGATATTTTATATGATCCAATCACGAGCATTTAGAAAGATATAATTTCTATAAGAAATAAGGGAAGGAAAAAGAACTCAAAATGAGATCTTCAACTACAGTTGTGTATAAAGAGAAAGCATATACTAGAAGAAAACATGTTAAGTTGAAAAATGGGTTTATAGCCTCATAGGAAACACAAGTACCCCAACAAAAGGAATACCAAGAACCTCCTCTATTACACTCACATCAACTTTATTTGAAATAATTCAAATGAACTTGGAAGATAAAGGGAGGAATTAATCTAATTATAATTAAAAATAATGTATGTTCAGTGAAAGACTCACTCTCAAAACATAAGGTTGGGTTGACTTGGATAGATGATAAAAGAAAAATGAATAAATAATGCCACAAAAAATTCATGTTTCATAGAATAAATAAAGAGAATAAAATCTTTGGAAATATTTTTTCTCAGAGAAAACATTATGAATAATGGTGTATAAGTGGAGCGGAAAATAAAGGAATTTGTACAAGTGGTCATAAAACTTAAATTGTGAAAAAAGAAAAGTCTATGGAACCAAAATATCAAATGAAGATTAAAAATGTGGGTAATTAATGTTTAGTTATATGGAAGGACCAATTAAAGTTGGATGGGTAGATAGAATAATCAAAAAAGGAGTAAATTTTTTTTCAAGAAAACATTAAAGGGTTGATCTATTAGGATTAGATAAAATAATCTTCTTGAGGATTCCATAGGCAACCCTCTCCCTATGTGTTAAATGTTTCAAATATCTCCTAGAAGTTGTGTTTGACTAAGGTATAGATATAATCCATGGGGTGTGTGTACTGAAATGACATGTGTGCTTAGGTTGAATGGATGTATGAAAAGAAGAATATGAACTCTTGAAATTCACATATGGTATTAGATTCAATAAGTGGTGTTACACAATAATTATATTTTTCAATTATATATCTGGAAGTCTCATGCTATGAAAAAAGAATATTATATGATGAATATCCTAACATGAAATAGATGATTTTTCAAAGCTATACTTGAATGATCTAGTTGTTACAAGACACATTCAATATTCAACCATTGATATCATGCCTTAGTTATAGTGTTATTTTTCCATAGAGAGAAGACCAATTGGAGGAGAATCAGTAATATTCATGTATTTCATGATTATCTATATTGTTCTAACAATATGGGATCATCTCACTATTTTAAGGATACCAAGAAGCTATGAGATAACATTGAAAGTGTTTCCAATAAGTTATCTCCCCATTATAAAGAGTAATTAAACATATGAATTAAGATCAATAATCAGTATTAATGATTTATATCAGTCCAAATTTGAAGGTTTTATGGGATATTGTTTTGAGACCAACAAATAAGAATGTCATCAAGACCAAATGACTCTCTCAAAAAATGATAAATGAAGACAAAAAAATGATTAAAAAAAGTATTAGTGTAAAAAGGGTACTCCTAGATAGTGGGCATCAATGTTGATGAATCATTTTTACCCATTTCGAGGCTAGAGGCAATTAGATTATTCTTGGACATTATAGTGTAAAGAACGTTCAAAGTTTTCCAGATAAAGGTTAGTTCAATTTTTTTTGAATGGGGTTCTATAATATGAAGTTTATATCTATAAAGTAAATATTTTTCTTATTCAAGAAGTTAAGAATAGATTTTTTTAGCTGAGAAAAACACTATATCGGTGGATGTAAGCATCATAATCATGGTATTCAAGACTTGACCAGTTTTTGGAGAGGATTTATTTTCAGAATGGGGGCACTGATAACAATATCTATGTTAACAATGACAACAGTGAAAGGTTTATGGTACTAGTGTACGTCAATGACATAATATTTCATGGATCAGATGAAGCGCAGTGAAAAAAGATCACATAATTCATGAAAAGTGAGTTCAAAATGTCAATGATTGGAGAGATAACATTTTTACTTGATTTATAGGTGACACAAGGAAGTAATAACACATTTATTTCACAATACAAATATTCCAAGGAGGTTTTGAGAAGATTTGAAATGGATAATTCTAAGTATATGATGAATCCATTGGCTACCCAGATGAAACTATCACGAGATGATGAAGGTAAATCTGTTAATGTTAGAGAATACAGGAAGATCATTGACAGTCTATTGTACTTAATAATGTCATGACCTAATATTTTTTGTCACATACCAAATAGAATGGTATAAAAGAAATAACAATGAAATACACCTACTAGAATAAAAAAATACTTCTTTATATCAATGGCATGGTGGATTTCTGTTTGTTGTACAATGAAAAATCTCAACAAGAGTTATTAGACTATATTGATGAATATTGGGCTGGTTCAGTTGATGATATAAAATCAATGTAAGGTGGTGCATTCTATCTTAGTGGATTGTGTATTTTTTGGCTAATAAATAAAAAATATTTTATTTTTTTGATCACCACATAAGCTAAATATATTGTATCTACTCAATATTTCACACATTTACCATGGATGAAGCATTAAATTTAAGATAAGGTATTTGAACTGAATTCTCTGATCATAATCCACTATGATAATTAAAGTACTATAAATATTAGTAAAAATCCATTCTATCACTCAAGAATGAAGAAGATTGAAATAAAGTATCATTTTATCAAATATAAGGTGGAGCATGGGCTTGTGAAGCTGGTGCATGTTCCTATAGAACTATAGGTTGTAGAAATTCTAATAAAGGACTTACCCAAAGAGTTATTTTAGCAACATTTACCAGATCTTGGAGTTCATTCCACTCCCCACACTTGAAAAAGTTTGGATGTGAGACCCTCTCTCCCTAAGGTATGGTGTGTTTTCCCCTAATGTGATGATACGAATTCTTTACAATGTTGTAGCCACAAAGGTGTAACATTTGGTTTCATTGAAAAAAGGTAGAACAAATCTTGATTAAGATAGGTGGAGAAGATGAGAAGAGAAGCTTATAGGGGGAGCATTGAAGTAGGAGGAGTTGGAAATCTGATGATGCTGAAAATGATCAATCAAAGGTTATATGTCCCAATAGATGAGGATCACGATGAAAAAGATGGATGGTTTGGGAATAAAGTGATTCATTGATGAAATTTTCATGCTAAACTTATTTCTCAATACAATCATGGATCATTTGGGCTTAGAGTATCTGTTGAGTAAATATTTTATCACTATCTAGAATTGAAAGAGGAGAAATTTGATAGAAGATAGTGAAGAGTTGTTAACATACCCAAAGGGGGATATTTTTGGGGAAGACCCCTCAAGGTAATTCTGAAGTGTTTTTGGATTGTTTGTGTTTGTTAAAAAA
This sequence comes from Viscum album, assembly GCA_963277665.1. Taxonomy (NCBI): domain Eukaryota; kingdom Viridiplantae; phylum Streptophyta; class Magnoliopsida; order Santalales; family Viscaceae; genus Viscum; species Viscum album. The sequence continues at coordinate 951,844,181 of OY728142.1, forward strand.
TCTAGTTGACAAAATTCTAGTATGGGTATCATTGAAGTAGGTATTTTGAAAGTGGAACAGATTCCCAGTGTTTGCTATATTTTTGGACCTCAAAAATGAGATTTGTGTTATGGAAAAGGAATAAATCCCACATAGAAAATGGGTTGAATTCATAGTATATAAGGGAGTTTGTAGTGATATCAATAGTATGGAAATGATATTCTATATGAACCATAATGATATTTTGTGGTACTATAAAGAAAAATTAAAAAGGGAATATTTTCACATAGTAGTTACTGTGATATGCGAACCACAAAAGAGACTGATCATTTTTGTCAAAGGTGGTGTGTTTGAGGATTACCCAAAGAGAATTTTCATTTGCGAATGAAGATAGCGATTTAAATTGCACCACAAAGGGTTTTTCATTTATGGGTAAAGGAGGCCGCCACAAAGGAATATTTCACTATGAAACTATAAAGAGAGAGAAGTATGCAGTGAATTCCAATCTATAATGGAGTTTTGGGTAATTTTGATTTGTGGGGTTTGAGTATTCATTTTACTATATAAAGGATCCCAAAAATCATCTTTAGAATAGAGTTAATTTTATCAGAGAAGATTATTGATGAATGAATTTGGATATGTATAAAATTAGTTTGTAGAAGGTGTTTGTAGGGAAATGTAGCTTTCAAAGTATAAGAGGAACATGAAGTGATCACACTAAGAGGTGAAAGGATTTTCACTAAGGAATAACTCATGATGGAATTTTTTTCATGAAGGAGGATTTATACAAAGGAATTAGTCTGCAAAGTAGAAAGGAATCATGTGAAGGGATATAAGGCAGTTTGTGAAAGAGAAGAAAGGGTTTGTGAAAGGTCTCTTCGCAAGGAAATCACTACATAGTGAAGTGAACTTTATCTATTTAGTGAAAACATATCTTCATGTCACACTCATGTATGAAACTATTCTATGGTTTTTTAGTTAAATAGATGAATCTTCGAAAGTATAAGTAGAAAAATATAAGTTGATAGAGCAGCGAGCTTTCAAATTGTAAATTATAGTAAACTAGGAGGTAAAGTGAGTTAGATCCAAGATATTTAACATAAATTCACCTCAATATATTTGGTATATAGGTACATTACCTTTTTATTCTCCTTGGATGTAGTCCAGAGAGGGCAAACGAAGTAAAAATATATGTATCATTATTATTTCTTTATTTCTTTAGTTTCAATGCATCATCATCAGATAAAGTTATAAAGGATAAGATCAAAATAAACAATAAATAGAAAATGAAGTGACCCTTATAATAAAATTTTCAAGATCCAGTGGGGCAGGAATAATTTAAAAAATAATATCCATACCCTGACTCATCCCCCCTCTTAGGGTATCTAAGCCCACTTTGTGTCTAATGGAGAAATTGAATTTATTGTATCATTTATTAGTTTCAATGTTATTTTGAATATTTAATAGCGTCATGTTTGATGTTAATTATAACTCATCTGTTTCTCATAAAAATTATCTATAAATTTTAATGATTTAATTCAATATAATCATTATTTTTTATTTATAATTCCTTTCATGAAATAATTTTTGTAATTTATTTACACTAATTTCATGTTAATAAACTAGAAATTGGTTTACATTTTTTGTGTGGATAAATAAATAGATCTCAATCCATTGATCCAAAAATTTCTAAAAAATCATAACAAATTCATTAAAACAATGACAAACATATAAAAATCTCATAACAATCATATGGGTAATGAATCAAGGATTATGTTTTAAATATTTTTTTCTCGAAAAACCTCTACCACCAAAAAAATTGATTGAGTGTTTTTGAATTTATTGATAGAATATAAAGGTGTATATTTTTACGTCCCGACCCATCTCACCTCTAAGATGGTGGCTGAACTGGTGGGTTACATAACCTCAAGCGCATCTCCCCAAAAGAAAAAGGCTTCCGACTAGCAATGAGGGCCCTTTTTGTGTCTGTGGGGGAGACTATGCCCTCATAGGTAACAGATAAAATCACAGCGGAAGTAACCAGTAACAAATAGTAAATAACCAAATCATGTGAATAAATAAACTGTAGCATAAGAAATGTAAATAATCCAAATAAATAATAATAACCAAGTGTGGAAGCTCACAAAATAATGTCAAGCCATGATATGAGTCTAAACTGAAAGTGCAGAAAATAGGACTCAAACACACAGTTAACTTAAGAAAAGACACAAGAAGCTACTGCATCATAAGCAAGGCCCAGTCCTCTACCCCAGTCTCCATCCTAAGTAGTAATGAATATTCAAACATTGGAAGTAGCACGCTTCCCCTTGTCAATACCTACGAGTATGTAATCTACTCGAGAGTCAATGACGCCCGAGCAGGGTGTGAGATAAAAATACCAATAGGCCAGCACCCACGATGTCTAAACCTTTCCATTTCGTGCAGTAATAAAAATTAAGTGTTCCATTACTTAATAATCCTAGATAATTAATTTAAACACAATGAAATAAATAAGACAACTTTGATTCCAAACAGTAACCATTCCTAATCACCTCCTTCAGCCTAAGCTGGTAGTCTGAAAGGGTACCTGTCAGCAAAATGCACGAACACATATATATATATAAAACCCAGAAAGCAAGGTAAACAAGAAATAGGTACACCCCAAGCTTATGCTTTGACTTGGGGTCTAAGTCATGTTTCAACTAGGTGTACTACCACATATCAAAAGGATATCACAATTCCCAAGAAAAGTCAAATGGAAATAATATCAACCCTTAAGTGCATCATTTATTAAGGTTCAAGTTGATAGTTGGAGTCCAAGCCCATCCCAAAGGTATCACTACATAACATCTGTCAATTTATCAAATGACACTGATCTCATCCAAGTAAATCTTTTGAAAGAACAGGTATCGCCCGAGGCATGGATTTACCTTGAGTCCGTCCCGATCTTGAAAAAAGGGGTCGAGTGTCATATGAGGCTGGCTTAGCCACATTGCCAATGAATTCGTCCCGATGAGACCTTTTGGAACCGATATCACTCTAAAGTATTAGAAATTATGGGGAAGTCTTTGTCTAGAAAAGACAATGACACCGCCCCCAGCACATAGAGGTAACCCATCAGGAACGAAGGATCTAAGCGTGACCCTTAATAAAGGACCCAAACCCTTTCCCCGCCCTGAATTTAATTAAATTTTTCACAACAGCAGATATGACATAACCAACATATAAAGTCGTAGCTTGAAAACTAATTAGATACACCTGTGCATCACAAGGCATAAATTTAATAGTACAACACAACAAATTTCAAGGAAATATAAATATCATATCAACCTTAGTGGATAATGCATATTTAAATAAAAAAAGTTCAACAAAACAAGTGTCAATGATCCAAAAATTGAAGTTCATGTCCAAGAAACTATTTATTTAATTTAATTACAATAAAAGGTTTCTTTACAACACATGAAATTAATCAGAAAATAAACTTGGATAATGGAAGAATACATAAATCATTTCGGTGCACCCAAAGGTGTGTTTAACTTTATTTCAATAAATCAAACAACTATTCATTTAATTTAAAAACAATAAAAAGGGGCCGCGCAATACCCACAACTAATTAAATTAATAACCTGGCTAACAGAAAAATACGCCAAATATGTCAGCACACCCAAAGGGGTGTTCGATATTGTTTCAAACATTCAAAAAAATTAATTTAACATCATTAAGGTTGAATCAATTAAACAGATCTATTAAAGTAATTAAAATGGGTGAAATTGGATAAAGCCAGTAGACACTAACTAAATGAAAAATGGTGTGTTTTTTATAAATGACAATGAAACAGATGGAAAGTGAGTAGGAACCCTACCTTGTAGTCCTAGATGACTCTAAGATCCACAGTGGGCTTTTATTTGACCTAAAACGGATGAAAACAAATGATTTTAGAAAAAACCCAAAATATGGTAAAAATCATCCTTAACGAACTGCGCGCAGATTACTCAATAAAAATGCACAATTCAAAATGTGAAATATTATCCTTTTACTAAGGATTACTATGAAACTAATTTATAAGGAATCATATTTCATATAGAGGAGCAGCGACCTTCCAAAGGGGCTGTTTGTTGGTGCGACGGGAATGATTGGTGCGACGTGATGAGTGGGAGAGGGAGAGAGGAGAGGAAAAAAATGAAAAGATAGAAAAGAAAGACATATAAAAGAAAAGAAAAATAATAGAAAAATAAAATATTATGAACAAAAGGAACTAAAAGAAAAATATAAAATAAAACAAAAGAATGGAAATGAAAATAATAAAAATAATTAAAAACAGGAATCCCCCATTTTAATTTTTTTTATTTTTCTCGTAACCCCCTCTTTATTTTATTTCAGAATTTTTTATCCTTTCTTAATTTATTTTAAACCTTCTTTAAATATCTTATTACTCTTTTCCAATATTTAATTAATTATTTAAACCCGAACATCACGCTAAGGTTCGACATTTCATTTTTCATTTGAAAGGTTTGCAATTATTTAAATTAAATAAAAAGATGTCTGGGACGCACAACGAGGTGCGCAGGTACGCGCCCCGGGTCTCTTAATTAATTAGACTACAATAAAGTAAAAATGGTCCGTAATTGATTAAGTCTAGGACGTTACAACCTCTCCTCTTTAAGACAACTCATCCCTGAGTTTCCCTTCTGAGGGTAGTGGAACATTGCCAAAGAAAAGGGTTCTGACCACTGCGCACATACATCCATCTCTCACTCCCTGGTCTCGTCTTGAATGCGTCTGTGTTTCCACAACACCCGGACCAGTGGGACCGACTTGCCTCAGAGGACTTTCATGATATGATCGATGATACAGATCAGATTCTCTGTAAAGGATACATCAGTGTCAAGCTTGATGTCGTCAGGGTCAAAAGAATGAGACAGGTCTGGATGATATTGTCAAAGATGAGATACATGGAAAATGTCGTGCATGGAATGGTACCTCTGAGGTAGCAGTAATCTATTGGCTACCGACCCAACTCTCTCCACTATCTCGAATGTCCTGACATATCTTGGTGATAACTTCCCATGTCTCCTGATTCACCTGTGACCCAACCTCGGAAAAACATGTAGAAAGACTCGATGTCCCACCTCGAAATCCAGAGGTCTGCGACATTGATCAGAATAAGACTTTTGTTTGGACTGAGCTGTAGACATACGCTTATGAATAAGATGAAATTTCTCAGAAGTCTCCTTAACAAGATGAGGACCCAACAGAGCTACCTCACCTGCTTTGAGTCTGCACAAAGGTGAACAACACGGTCTACCATAGAGAGCCTCATATGGAGCCATTTGAATTATCACCTGGAAGCTGTTATTATAGGTAAACTCAAAAAGTGGTAAATGATTCTCCCAAGAACCTCCAAAATCATGTATACATACCCGTAACATATGCTCCAACACTTGTATTGTTCTCTCGGACTGCCCATCGTTATGAGGGTGGTATGTAGTACTCAGAAGTACCTGTGAACCCATTGCCTTTTGCAACCATTTCCATAACTGTGATGTAAAACATGCATCCCTATCTGAGACAATATAATGAGGCACACCATGAAGTTGAACAATCTCTCAGATATACAGCCTTCCTAACTCATCAATCATAAATGTCTCTCAGATAGGAAATAAGTGCACAACCTTGGTCAACTTATCGAAAACCACCCATACTGCATCTCTACCTCGAGGAGATCTTGGAAATCCTATAACGAAATCCATGGTGATGCCATTCTATTTCCATTCAGAAATGGATAGAGGCTGTAGTAGTCCAGCAGGTCGCTGGTGCTCTGCCTTCACCAGTTGGTAGGTGGAGCACCGAGTGATGAAACCTACTATCTTCTATTTCATATCAGGCCACCAATACTGTCAACACATGTCTCTATACATCTTGGTCAGCCTAGTGTGAACTTCCCAAACAGAGGTGTGAGATTCCTTCATCAGCTCGTCCCGTATACTTGAAGGTACCCATACACGACCACGGTAAAGGAGGGTTCTATTGCCATCAATAACCCAACCAGGAGGTGGGTTCTATCCTGTAACACTTTCCCTCAAAACAAGCCCCTCAGTATTAGTCAACCGTTTCCTATTAACTTTTTCTAGTAGAGCGGATGTCACTGTAAGAGCTACTAGAACTGGTTTTCCACTCGGCTCCTAAACCTCCAGATGCATCTCTGAAAACAAGGTCATCATCTACCACTCACTGCTGGCTACCTGTACGGCATGTGTCTGTGTCTTGTAGCTTAAAGTGTCTGCCATATTATTTCCCTTCCCAGTGGTATAAGCAAGCTCAAAATTGAACAATTGTATGTATTCGACCCACATGCATTTCCTTAAGTTCAAGTCTCATTGAGTAGAGATATTTTTTAAACTTTTATGATCTGTGTAAATAATGAATCTCTCACCCAAAAAATAGTGTATCCAACAGTGTAGAGCATGAACAACATCTGCCAATTCAAGGCCATGGGTAGGATAGTTCTACTTGAGAGGTCTTAGATGGTAGGATCCATAAGCCACAACTCGATCACCCTGAATGAAAACTACACCAATTCCAATTCTGGAAGCATCACAGTAGACTATATAGCTCTTACCAGGCTCAGGAAGAATCAGGATTGGAGCTGAGGTTAATCTTCCTTTAAATTCCTAAAAGGAATTTTCACAAGCTTCTGACCAGATGAATTGGACACCTTTCTTAGTCAGGGCCGTAAGAGGCACTAATATGCGAGTGAAATCCTGGATGAATCTCCTATAATATCCAGCGAGTCCCAAGAGACTTCAGATGTCGAAGAAACTCATGGTGTGCTCCCATGAAACCACAACACTCACTTTTTTTGGGTCAAAGGATACCCCTGCTTCAGATATAATATGACCCAAGAAGTGCACTTTATCAATCCATATGTGGCATTTACCGAGCTTAGCGTATAGCTGGTGATCTCTCAGTGTACTCAGTATGATCTCAAGATGGGTTTCATGATCATGTCTGGAATGTGAATATAGTAAGATTTCATCCATAAAGACTACCACAAAGGAATCATGATACAGATGAAAAACCCGGTTCATCAGAGCCATGAAGACAGTTGGCACATTCGTGAGGCTAAATGGAATAACCAGAAACTAGTAAAAGATGTAACTACTGTGGAACGTCGTACGTGGTATGTCAGATGGTCATACATATACCTGGTTATATCCCATCATCAGATCAATATTGGAGAAAGTAGTTGCTCCCCGAAGCTGGTCAAATAGATCATCTATACGATGCAATGGATATCAATTCTTTACTGTGAGCTGGTTTAGTCAACGATAATCCACGCACAACCTAAGGGTACCGTCTGCCTTCTTGGAAAAACACACAAGTGAACCCCACAGTGTTGTGCTATGTCTGATGAAACCCTTAGCCTCAAGGTCTTCAATCTTCTTTTTGAGTTCCTATAGCTCTATTGGTGCCCTCCTATATGGAGGAATAGACACTAGTGCCGCACCTGGCACGAGCTTAATAGTGAACTCCGTATCTCTCATAGGAGGTAAGATAAAAAAATCATTGGGAAATATGTCCCTGAAAAGATCCACCACTGGAGGGAATTCAACTAGCTGCATTCCCTGGTCACTCATGAAGAGACTTTCCAACTGAGCTGTTACTCTGTCCAACCATGTGTATTTAGTCTTAGCTTGGTTTGCCGTAATATCCCATTCTCCTTTGTGAAGATTTGTTTTTCCCTTAGGGAATGTAAAAGAAACCCGACGGTGATAGCAATCCACTTGGTCATGGTAAGGAGAAATCCAATTCATACTAAGAATTACTTCGATGCCAGACATATCGAGGATATAGAAATTACAAAAAAAAAAGGTACCCACCTATCTCGAGGGGGAACTCTTGGAACTAGCATATTCCCTCTGTCCTAACCCCAAGCGGTGTGTCGAGAGACATGATACTGCAAAGGTACTCAATTGGAAAACCAAGACTTTAAACAGAAATAATAGATATAAAGGAGTGTGATGAACCAGTATCAAAAAGAGAAGATACTAAAGTAAAGGCTACTAGAATAGTACCTCTAACTATAGATGGTCCTACACTCTAATCCTCTTTTGCTGATTACACTACATACATGAGACCTGAGCCACAACCCTGATGTGCTACCTTGTTGTCCTGAGCAGGCCCACTCTACTGATGCTGATAATCTGGAAATTGATTTCCTCAACCATGACCTCCACCACTACCTTGGCCTGATTGACCTATGGAAAAAGAACTTCCAGCCTGCTATGGAGTCATAGATCCCATAACTGATGGAGGTGCAGGTGCGGATCCTCTTCCTCTGGATGCTAAAGAGAAGGAACATCAGAAACGATAAAGGTGACCCATCCTGCCACTAGCTCGACACTCCTTTGGGTCTCTCGTGCACTGCAGCTTCTTGTGACCATCCCTACCGTACTGATAACATGTGACAGAGCTATCAATACATGATTTTTGGCTAGGATTTCCCCCACTTGCACTTTCAAAATGTCATTTTCTTTTTCTAGAAGATCCATCACCCAGTCTCGGAACTGAACCGCCCTAGCTCATTGGTTTGTCCTCCCTGAAATTTCGCTATAAGATCATAGTATAATTTATGATCTCTATAACAATGGTAATATGGAATATGTTCACCTGCGAGTGGATAATATACTTAAGTCCATCCTCAAAATGCCTCGCAGTATTCTATGTGTCACCAGTCAGAGATGGGGAAAAATGATGAAGTTCTGTGAAATGAGTATAATACTCTAACACAGTCATAGAGCCCTACTGAAGATGTAAGAACTCCCATGCATGATCATCTCTCAGAGTCTGCGGGAAAAATTTATTGTAGAAGGCTGCTTGGAAATTGGCCCATGCCATGCCACTGGTCTGCTCATCCTGTGAAACAACGTCCCACCAGCGCTAGGAGGATTCACAGAGCATGTAGACTGCAATCTTGAACCTTCACTCTAGAAGCGTCTCAAGGTGGTCTAAGATAGACCTTATATCCTCTATCCATGACTCTACAACATGAGGGCCATCACTCCCCGAGAAGGTGGGAGGGTGTTGCTGCTGAAAGTACCGTGTGAGGTCTACTATAGACGGGGCATGTCTAGGGATGTTCTGAACCGACCGCATAAACCTAAGGAGACTATCCTTGAACTGAGCGTCAGGTTTCCTCAGAAGATCAACATGAGGTAGTTACAAAGGAGGATCTACGAGAGGTACCATTAGTGGTTCAGGACCTACCATATATGGAATGTGATCATTGCCACCATCTTGAGGCGCAGAACGAAGACATCATGGTGACATTTGTCTATAATAGCCAAAAACTCCCTTAGACAAGGAGTAAAAACGGTGAGAAAAACAAGTAGGGTGAAAAGCAGGTTAGGTACATAGCCTTCCTCTGAGCACTAAACAAAAGACAACCCACCTCAAGAGCTGGGTTTCGATATGTAGGAGATAACAAAAAAAAATATTACTGAACAAGTTATATAATCCAATCCTTGGTTAAGTCAGGCTAACATCTAACATACTATCACAACATTATATTCAACAAACCAGCATTTAAAAATTTTACCACTAGGAACAACAACACTCACATGCAAATAGAAAAATGCATGCTGAAAGTAGATATGGAATGGCAATATGCATGGCATTTAAATCCTATAGTGCCTATTATGATGCATGGAATGTATTTCCCCAGTATTATCGGGTTGCAATGGTAAACTCATTATTTCAACAATACCAATACAATAACAACACAATACAAGCGAGTCACCCAATGGTGAAATCATATCCACAATAACTGTAAAAATCAATAACTGCAATCCCAACCCAGGAGTTTCGGTTTCCCCTGTACATGGGTTAGATATGTCCAAGCACATGCTATATTCCAAATCCCTATATCCTAGTCTCCTGTCTAACCCAAACAATAATACAAAAGGAAAAACTGCCTCTAATACCACTTTGTATCGCCCCAACTTGGATCACCTCTAAAATGGTGGACGGACCGGTGGGTTACATAACCTCAAGCGCATCTCCTTGAACACCATAGGCTAAGAACTAGCAGCGAGGGATATTTTGTGTCTATGGGGGAGACTATGCCCTCATAAGAAATAAATAATATCATAGTGTAAGTAACCAACAACAATAATCAATAACGGAAGCATGTAAATAAATAAACTATAGAATAAGCAATGTAAGTAATCCAAATAAATAATAATAACCAAGTGCAGAAGCTCACAAAATAATGTCATTCCATGATATGAGTCTAAACTGAAAGTGTGGAAAACATGACTCAAACACAGAGTCAAATAAATAAAAGACACAAGCAGCAACTACATTACGAGCAAGGCCTAGTCCTATGCCCCAGTCTCCATCCTAAACAGTAATGAACAGTCAAAGATCGGAAGCAGCACGATTCCCCTTGTCAATACCTATGAGCATGTAATCTACTCGGGTGTCAGTGATGCCCGAGCAGGATGTGAGATAAACATCCCAATAGGCTGACACCCACGGTTTCTAAACCTTTCAATTTCATGCAGTAATAAAAATACAGTGTTCCATTACTTAATAATCCCATAAAATTAATTTAAACTAAATGAAATAAATAATCCGGATTGGGTTCCAAACAGAATCCATGCCTAATCAGCTACTTCAGCCTAAGCTGGTAGTCTGAAAGGGTACCTATCCGCAAAATGCACAAACACGTATATATGTGTAAAACCCAGAAATCAAGTTTAAAAAGAAATAGGTATACCCCAAGCTTGTGCTTTGACTTGAGGTCTAAGTCATGTGTCAACCAGGTGTACTACCACATATCAGAAGGATATCTCAATTCCAAAGAAAAATCAAATGAAAATAATATCAACCCTTAAGTTCATTATTTATTAAGGTTCAAGTTGAGAGTTGGAGTCCGAAACTATCCCGAAGGTATCGCTACGGAACATCTGTCAATTTCTCCAATGCCACTGAGCCCATCCAAGACAATATTTCGAAAGACCAAGTATCTAACAAGGCATGGCTTTACACTAATTCAGTCCTGATCTCGCAAAAAGGGGTCGAGTATCTTCTAAGGATAACTTAGCCACATTTCCAATAGATCCGTCCTAATGGGCCCTTGTGGAACCGATATCACTCAAAAGTATTAGAAAGTCCAAGGAAGTCTCGGTCCGGTAAATCCAACAACACCGCCCCTAGCACATAGAGGTAACCCGTTAGGAATAGAGGATCTAAGAATGGCCCTTAATACAGAACCCACCCCTTTCCCCACCATGAATTTAATTAAAGTTTTAACTTCAGCATAAATAACATAACCAGCATATAATGTCGCAACTTGAAAACTAACCAGATACACCCGTGCATCACAAGACATAAATTTAACAGTACAACACAAAAAATTGCAAGGAAATATACATATCATATCAATATTAGTGGATAATGAATATTTAAATTAAAAAAATAGCTCAGCAAAATAAGTTCTAATGATCCAACAACTGAAGTTCATGTTCAAGCAATAATTTATTTAATTTAATTACAATAAAAGGTTGTTTTTCAACAAATGAAATTAATCAAACAATAAACCCGTCTAATGGAATAATACATCAATCATGTCGGCACTCCCAAAGGGGTGTCCAAATTTGTTGCAATAATTAAAACAACTATTCATTTAATTTAAAAAAAATAAAAATGGGATGCGCAATACCTGCGACTAATTAAATTAATAACCTGGCTAAAAAAAATATGCCGACTCTGTCGGTACACCCAAAGGGGTGTACGATCTTGTTGAAACCATTAAAAAAAATTAATTTGACATGATTAAGGCTGCAACAATTAAACAAGAACTATTAAATTAATTAAAATGGGTGAAATTGCACAAAGCTGGTAGGCACCGACTAACGACACAATAGTGTGTTTTTTATAAATCGCAACGAAATGGAAGGAAAGTGAGTAGGCACCCTAAATTTTTTTCATAGATAACTCTAAGATCTACGATGGGATTTTATTTGACCTAAAACGGATGAAAATAAAGGATTTTAGAAAAACCCCAAAATAGTGTAAAAATCTTCTGTGATGAACTGCACGTAGATTACTCAACGAAAATGCACGATTCCAAATGCGTAACATTAGGCTTTCCCTAAGGTTTACTGCTCACCTGATGGAGAATGAATCAGATGTTGGATGGAGGGTAAGAATCCTTCTGAAGGGGTTGTTGGTTGGTGGGATGGGAATGGGGGGTGCAACATGATGAGTGGGAGAGGGAGAGAGGAGAGAAAAAAAGAAAAGAGAGAAAAGAAAAGAAAAATAAGAGATAAATAAAAGATAAGGAAAAAAGGAAATAAAATAGAAAGATAAAATAAAATAAAAGAATGGAAAGGAAAATAATAAAAATAATTAAAAACGGGAATCCCCCATTTTAATTATTTTCATTTTTTCTGTAACCCCCTCTTTATTTTATTTTATAAATTTTTATCCATTATTTCATTCTTTTAAATATTCTTTAAATATCTTATTACTATTTTCCAATCCTTAATTAATTATTTAGACCCTAACATCATGCTAAAGTGTGACATTACATTTTTCATTAAAATGTCTACAATTATTAAAATTAAATAAAAAGCGGTCTGGGACCCACAACGAGGTGTGTAGGCGCGCTCCTCGGGTCGCTTAATTAATTATACTAAAATAAAGTAAAAATGGTCCATACCTGATTAAGGAAGAGACGTTACATATATATAATAAAAATAATTCTATCTTTAAATTAGTGTGTCCAAATTCATATCCAAATAGAATTTATGGACATTTCTAGGTAAGAAAGAATTTCTAGAAATGTTGTACTAGAAGAAAGTAGGGATTACACATAATGTAATGAATCTCTATCTTATGTAGATTTATAGTATAAAAACAATATTTTTAGGTATCCCATTTCTTTATAAATCATGTATCATGACATTTAATAAATGACAATTTAAAAAATTTGTTGTTCATGAAACATCATACTACTCGAGTATTTATGTGGTGTCATAGGAATTGAGTGGTCATGTAGAGCCATAATAATTAGTTCATCATGTATTGTTTCAAAAATTCAATGTTCATTTAATTCTATAAGTAATGTGTAAAATATTACACAAAATTTTATGTTATGGGTTTCTATTGATTAGATTAAATGGTGTAACACAACATGTGGCACATTGTATTGGTTCACACGACTTGCAACTAAATTAGGGCATGACTTATGAAAGTTTTGAAACATCATTTTATTCTAATTTTTTTTTAATTTTTCCTTATGATTATTGTGAATTAATGATGATTTTTTTAAAGTATAAAAAGGAGTTATAAAAAAATAAAAGTTTCATATTTAGTCTACAATTGATATGGATATATGGAGTAAACATTGACTTTTCATCTATATTTTTAATGATTGGTTATAGATACATAATAGAAGTTATAATTATACTTATATTTTATTATGATGGTAGTTGTGTATGGATATTAGATAGTATATTTCTAATATTTTTGATGAAATCATGAGATCCTATTTAGACTTTGCCGGTTGAAAAATTTCCCCCTGATATTGACAAATAGGTGATGTTGTTTTATTGATGATGGATGTTTGATTGATAACAGAGGTTTGAATGATAAAATAATTTTAACAATATAATTACATGTGCTATTAATTATATATATATATATTCATTTAATGATGTTGAGATTATGTTTCTTCTAAGATTCTATACCCAAAGAGATCATTTTGTTCACATAACCATATTCAACCACTACCCATGATGTCTTGTTAGGTGAGAACCAACATCAATGTAGAGAAAATAAGTTGTTAATTCCCCCTTAATAACTATTACTATTTTAACCATTGATCCTTGCATTCTATCACATCTCTGGTTTTAGATGGTTAACAGAGTTAAGATTTATTCCCAAGGAACTATCAAAAGAAAATCATAATCTTTAAAGAACCTTCTTGACTATTTTACTTAAGTGTGATTCATACTATATATTAATTGATATCATTATTTATAGAGATGTTATTTTTTGTTTATAATGAGAATATATAAGAATTTAAAACTATAACTAAGATGAGACTGTTTCTTATGATCAGTATTTTTATACAAAATCTCATTACTCATTATAATATTGTTCTTGTCTCACTAAGTAAGAACAAAATTTTTAAGTGATTTGATTGGTTAAAAATAATCACATATTCATTTATTCATGTTAATTATCTTATTATGTGTTACATATTTTTAAGATTAAATATTTGGAGGAGGGAGGAATGGATAACTATATGGTGGTTTCCAAAGTTTCAAAGGAGTACATGATTTCACCTAGAGGAAAGTTGGATTCAAATAATTTTTCTACAGAATTACCTTTTTATTAATTTATTTTTTTGGGTATTTATTGGTTTTATTCCTCCTATAATTTTATTTTGTATCTTAAAATTTATGTATACACTTTATGATAAATTTTATTCGAGTATTATTTCTATTTTCATGTATCTTTCTTTGAGACGTTTTATTAAATTCTAATAGTTATAAAAGATATTTTCGAAGAACATGTCTACCATTTGAGTGAATTATACCCTCAAAATTAGTCTCTAACCTTGGACTTATTAGAGGTAGTATTATAGAGGCACTCTTAAAGTTTCCATCAACTAAGATAGGGCCTTGGTGGGGTTGGTTCTTAGAACTTAGTGTCTAGGATCATTAATTTTACTCAATAACGATATAAAGAGTTAATAGATTATATAAGGAAAAAATGATGTTCAATATTATAAAACTAGAAACAAGTTGGTTAAATATTAAAATATGATCATACCTTCTTATTAAATATAGAATACTTATACAAAATTTCATCTATTTATTTCAACCGAGATTTTTTGTGTTTTATTTATTAACAATAAGTGTTTAAGTTGTTTTAAGGTTCCAGAAGTTGTATGTTCCAGAAGTAGATAACCGAGAAACATAAATAGAATTGGAGTTGTTTTATAAGTTATTATGGAATAGAATATGAATATGATTCTAGAAGTTTATATAATGATGACATGGTTATAAGAAAGACCCAATCATTTAAAAAATGGGTAAGGTTGAAGGTTTAAAAGTAGAATTCTGGAAGTTACTATAAATACATACATGTAATTTAATTGTTCCAGATTTTTTTAGAAGAAGTATAGAAGTTGTTCTTTAATTATAAGGCCTATAAGTTTAATATTTGATCTGGACTTGAAATTTGAAAAATTAATAGAGATTATTCATAGTGATTTGTACTTATGAGAGGATAGATAATATAATTTATTGAAGAATTATTGGAGAAGGTTTAACAAGTTAGAATCAACACTCAGAACATGAATAAAGGTATCACATTGAGAGTGAACTTCTTAGAAATTGAAAAATATTGGAGCTCTTCCTATATACATAAGAGTAACTATGGAATATGAGTGAAATATATCCAATGAAAAATTATCAGATTGGTACTTAAAGGTTTATAAATGTTATTATTGGTTGGACTGAGTAACTCAAGAGAGGGGCGGTGAATTGAGTTCCCAATATAATTTATATTTAATATTTTAAAAAACTAAACCCCCAATTTAATAAAAACTCCTAGTTATTCAAAATAGTAAAAATATAAAAGTTTTATCTTTCAAATAATTTCTCAGAAGGATGAAGGCTCAGTTAAAATGTATTTTAAATAATTTAACTTTTGAAATTATGTTACTAAATCAAAGATTTTATATAAAGAAAAATTATGACTAACTATCGAAGTAAAGTTTTCATATAGTTTAGAATATGAAAAATAATTTTAGAATTAAAAAAATAAAAACTATTATAACACAAAATAATTTAAACATGGTGTTTAGTCTCAAGACAAGACTTAATCCCCTTCACTTGGAAACCACCTACTGCCAATTAGTTTATTAATGAATAAAATAATCCACAACCTAGATCAAGTTTTATAAAAAATAGTACACAAGACTATCTAGGCCCATATCATATTCAATAGTTATACTTGGGATACTAAACAATACCATTCCATATAGTACCTCTTCCATAGTTATTAACAAGAATACAAATAACACATTTGAGAGAACATCGAGTGTTGTAATGTTTAGCATATAAGACTGTGTTTTTACAGATAAATAGAGATTACAAAACAAATATCAAAAATAGTAGCTAAGATGGAAAGAGAAAGAGATAAAAATATAGGAAATGTAATGAAGCATGATCTGAGTAGATTCGGTTTTCTGAAGTCCTTGAATTTCTCTTTGGGAGGATCTTGGATGAGTTTCTAAAAAAAATATAGAAAACAGAGCATCGTAAAGTATTATTTTGTGGCCCAAGTGATTTTATAAAGATCATCTGTTATTATCTGTGTGCGAGAAGATATTTTTAGTAGTCCATAATCTCTTCAAATGATAAAATAATTCTCTTAAAGAGATATCCATTAGTAGTAGTCATTATAGAATAATAATTCTTCATTAAATTCATTGATACTCCATTTAATGCTTCAAAAATAATTTTTGGATAATTTAAACACTCCACTGCTAAGTTAGACTTGGTAATCAATATTTACTTAAAGTATAGTTAGTTGATCTCATGATAAATTGGCATGGTCAGATGATGCGGAAAGGTGACACGGTCAGTTTGTCTCTTCATGTAGTCAGCTCATTTACACATGTAGTAAGTTCATGACTTCATGTAGTAAGCTTTTTATTTGTGTGGTAACTGAATTAAAAGAAATGGTAAATATATTAATTGATGAAAATTATTCATACCATGGAATGATAACTCGATTACTTCATGAATTTAGGTACACTAGTTTTCATGTTCAGGTATTTTGATGTAATGGTAGGTTGATTGTACATGTGGTAAGGTGATTCTCATCACATAGAAAGATGAATCTTCAATATGCATGCAATTCATGATAGAAATATTTTTTTTCATCTGAATCATGGAAATAGTTTTTATTCATGTTTTAAGTTTAAGTATAACATGTACTAAGTTGATATGGTTACCTAAACTTCACATGATATAGTGTCATGGTAAGATCTAGACATACCCATCTTTATAATTTTTTAAGTAAACCATTTTTATGACATGAAAATGAAATTCAATAATAATAAGATAAACATGAGTTGAGATCCTTAAAATAAGGAGGTTCTAGTCTAATACAATATTCTCCCCCATTCTGATGATCATAAATAATGACATTTAAATTGAAATGAATTGCATATATTAAAAGTGCATTTTCAAAGGATTGGAATAAATGTGTAACAAGTTTTTAAAATCATACATAGGGTTTCCAATAAATTCAGTTAATTTTAATTTATCACATTACTCTTTTTGGGAATATAAAAAAGAAACAAAATAAGTAATAAGATAAAAAATAGATACGAATAGAAGAGATAATGTCATTAATATATTAAAAGATAGTACACAAGGGTATAAACATATGGGAATAAAAGAGATAATGTCCTTACTATATTATCAATATCATTAAAAAACCATGAACCATGATACAAATATTTAATGAAATCATCTTTATTCTACATAAAATATTTCAAATTCGGATTCATAGCTCTAAGATTCTTAACTTGTGACTTAAAATATTAAGTTGGAGGGAGAATCTTCAAATGTAAAGAAAGAGTTGTAGACATCCCTTTCAGATCAGAATTTGTGAATATCCTTATTATATAATAATAAATCACCCTCTTGATTGATTATCTATGTTGACTATCTTGTTTGAAATCCCCATGAACTAATTCCA
Organism: Viscum album; assembly: GCA_963277665.1. Classification (NCBI taxonomy): domain Eukaryota; kingdom Viridiplantae; phylum Streptophyta; class Magnoliopsida; order Santalales; family Viscaceae; genus Viscum; species Viscum album. The sequence goes on from OY728142.1 coordinate 951,861,953, forward strand.
GGGTCTTAGTAGCATGGGTTTGAAAATCATCATACATAGCTTCATGAGTCTTGTTGAAATATTCAAAAAAAAACATTCAACTCACTCTGAATTAATTGTTTGATCTTCTCTTCATTAAAAACATAATGAATAAGAGGATAATGAATAGTAGTAGGATGAAACAAAAACATTCATGAAACTATGTTCTAACTAGATCATCATGTTATACCGATCACCATCAATATAACTAATCTGTGCTCTTATATAATTAATCTCATTCTACATCATTTCTATTATAAAATTAAAAATAGACTAAATATGATTGGTTATGAAAGTAACAACATTATAAATATCCTTTTGTATCACTTTCTAAAAATAGTTGTAAAAGTTATAAAATGTGAGTTTGATTATCTCCAAAATTTAAGATTTCAGCATAGCTAGGTCATCTTTAGAGATATATAAAGATGAGGGAATGGAGGGAGTAGGAGGAGAGGGAGATGAATCACCTGCTGGATTCCTACCATCTAACTTAGTTATATCCTCCATCAGATCCTCAACTCTATAAAAAACTTCAACTTTATCATTATCAAAATCTTCAACAATTTCTTCATGAAAAAAATAGGGATCTTCAATTATCTATTGAATATCAACCTCAAAAATCCATGATCATTCCAAATTTACTTTAATAGAGAGAATGGTAGGTCTACCATTTCTAGGTGGACTGCCTCCATGATTTTTATCATCAGAATCAGGATATTTTAAGCACAATATAAGAGATCTAGTGGAATTTTCTGCTTTATTAGGTGTATTTGGTATATGATGTCTAGGGGTACCCCCAATAATAAAATATACTTACAAGATATTCCAATATTCATCAAATCCAACTGATTTATCCCATTCAAGATTGTCCTGATAAGCTAACCTAGACCCTTCAATAAGGTTTATAGCCACTATTTTTTATTCTTCTTATACTTATTCTTATATAGATACCTTTTCTTATTCTTATTTATAGGGAGCAACATTATCATCTAAATATTCTACAACCTCGTTAGGTTCAAGACCTAGATCTATAACATCCCTAGGTATAATAGGATATATTAGTATGTTAAACTGTTTATACAATTTCTCTGGGTTAGCCACCCATTCCTACTTCCATGTATCCCAGTTGAATTTTATTTTATTACAAATATTTTGAGTGACATAAAATCTGTCAAAAATTGTTATCTTATCCTCTATATAAGGAACTAATCCTTTACAATATACCAAGGAAGAAGTTATCTGAAGATAGGGCAAGGAAGTTAACCTTGAAACTAGATTTCACAACTCAAACTTATGTCACATAGTATATCTTCAAAGATTGATTCAAACACCACTATTCATTTAAAATAGGAAAAACAGGTCCTAATGTCTCAAGATATTAAAGTATTCTTTCCTTTGGGGAATTTCATGCTCAATAAACTTAACTAAGAGATTATATTCATTACTCAACTCAAAAAATGGGTCTTTTGGTAGTCCTATTCCTAGTGAGATCAACCAAGGAATTATGAAATTCAAAGTAAGGATGATTAATAGGACATGAAATTTGATAATCTTCATATTCTTTACTGTACAACATGCAAAAACACTTTTCTTAGTGCTTTTTAGAGAATTCAAAAACTTCACAATTTATCCTTGATTTTACCATATCCCTCTCCTTTCAATTGAATAACTCAAAGTTCACATATAAATACTTGATTAGTTTTTTATACAATGGTTTACCATTTTATTTAATCTAATCATCCCATCCTTGTTCCCGATTCAAATTACAAACTCGTGATCATATCAAATTCAACCTTTGAACATAAAATTCTTTTTCCTATAAAAATGGATGATCAATGAGATGCGAATTATTCAGATTTTTTAATCACACAAGATGGATTTCAACTTCTTTAAATTATTTTAAGGAGGCTACTAAATTGGAAAAGTGTTTTCTAACATTCACTTCATCCCTGACATTCATATTCGATTCGATATGTCTAAAGGTTTAAGAAAGGAGGTAAAATAGAAAGGTTTGGGATAAGGAGAATGAGAGGTTTGAGATTATAGAAAATGATATACTAAAATTATCTTAGAAAGATAAAGAAGATAAAAATGAAAATATAGGTAACAGTTTAGATTATAATTCAAATTTTAATTTATTAATTTAGGGATTAAAATAATAATAAAATTTAAATAAAACTCACCATAATATTTTCATGAAAAAATTCAATGTAAATAGACATGGTATGTATAATGATCATGGATTTGTAAATATCATAAGCCTAATAGGCATGATATCCATAAAATTATGGTAGGTATTCTAATCGTACAACTAGGATATTCATAATAAGTATGTACTGACCATATGAATAGGTTTTCATGGTAAGCATAGTGAACATGTGTGTAAACACTCATGGTGAGTATGGTGACCACATTAGTAAGTGTTCATGGATGGTATGATGACCATATGAAAAAAACTAATTGTTTTCCTACTGACCTTGTGAATCATACTTCATTGTTACTTCAAAAACAAACTTATAGAACAAAATTTAAAAACATTTTAACAGATTAATTAAAAACTAAAAAAATTAAAACAATTAGACATAATTTATCACTCCAAATCCACATCTAATAATATTAATTATCTAAATATTCAAAGGATTTGTAAATATATTATCAAGATAATGTTTAGTACCAATGAATTCAAGATTTATATTAACCTTATGGTAATGATATCTGAGAAATGTATCTCTTATATCAATATTATTTGTTCTAGAATGTGATATATGATTATTAGAAATATTTATTACACCAATATTATCGTTTATATAGGGACATTTCTAAATTGATATCCATTGTCTAGAAATGTATATTTCATTCACATAATCTGTGAAAAGAAACTATACCCAACTATGTACTCAGTTTCAATAGTGGATAATACCATAGAGATTAGTTTCTTACTACACCATGACACTAGAAAATTTCACAAAAATTTACATTTTCTAGAATTGGTTTTTTTCTATCTAACTTACAACCACTAAAATTTTCATCTGAATAACTAACTAAATGAAATTATTATGCTCTAGAATAAAAAAAATCCTAAGTTGGTTGTATTCTTGAGTCATTTGAAAATTATTTTCATAGCTAGTAGATATGACTCTATTAGGTTTTCTTGAAAATGAGAACACATATACACACAAAACATTATACTAAGATGGATATTAGTTAAATATAATAAGATTCCAATAAATCCTCTATAATTGGTTTGATCAACTGATTTCCCAGCTTTATCAAGATCTAACTTTAAACTAGTACTCTTGGGAGTATCACTACCTTTTGTACTATTTATTCCAAAACTTTTTATAATACATTTTGTGTACTACTTTGGATTTATAATAATTCTTCTTTATTTCAAAAAAATTTAAATCCAAGAAATCATTTACGTTCACATGTCAAACTTATTTCAAATTAACTTTTCATCACTTTTTAAAATTTAGTATGGAAACAGTATATTTAAGATTCAAAAATAATATCAACACCATAAATTTATACTAATAAAACTTATTTTTAAATTATTTTAATAAATAAATTAGGTTTAGCTATAGCATTAGAAAAACCTTTTGAAATTAGGAAAGATATGATCCTATCATATTAAGATTTAAGATCTTGTTTTAAACTATAAAAATATTTTGATAATTTAAAAAAATTATTTGGGAAGTGAGGGTTTTGAAATCCAAGTGGTTGTTACAAAAAATCATTACAAATATAACCATTTAATAATGAACTATTAACATCCATATGATATAATTTTAAATCAAAATGTTCTACATAGGAAAGAAACATTATTATGGATTCAAGTCTAGATACCAATATAAAGGTTTACTCAAAATCAATATCTTTTTCTTGACTATATCATTGTGCATCTAGTATAGATTTATTTCTTACTATTGGGCTTAAACCATCAACCTTATTTCTAAACACACATTTAGTACCAATAGTTAAGAATTCTTTGGGTCCTTCAGCTAGTTTCTAGACTCTATTTCCTTCAAACTGATTAATTTCTTCTAGCATATCCACTAACCAAAATTCATCATTAATTTCATTTGTTGATGTTATTAGGTTAAATATGTGATAATGAAGCTTGATTTTCAACCTGATTTCTTAGAAAAGATCTACTATGGGATACTTTATATAGGTAACCGACTATAACATCCAAGGGATGATATATATTAGTCCTAATAAATATATTAATAGAATTATTTGGCACCCCATTCTCATCTAAGGTTTGGGTTCAAGCTATTCATAAAAAATGGGGGAGTTCTTTATAGAAGGACGAATATAATTGTCACTAGGTTAATAATTTAAATACAGGATAGAAAGGTAATCCTCTAGATTTTACAAAGAGTTATGAGGCTCATGTGGATTCGTCACATGAAATTTAACATATATAGATTATTGAATAATCGTAGTCCTTTTATTAAACACCAGGTAAGATTTAATTGATGTAGAATATCCATAGAAAATTTATTTATCACTCTTGGAAGAAAATTTGTCTAAATTATCTTTTGTATTGATTATTAATAATTTATAACGAAAAAATCTAAAGTAATTAACCTTTGGTTTCCTATCCTTCCATAATTCATAAGGGTTTCTTTTTAAGATATGTGTAATTAAAACTCTATTAATTATATAAAAATCTGTTTTCATATATTATACCCAAAAATAAATAGTTAAATTATACACACTTAACATGGTTCCAAAAATTTCTTAATAGGTTTTATTTCTTCTTTCTACTAAACCATTCTACTATGGGGTCCTAGGAGAAGAAAAGTTATGATTATAGCCATGTTGCGAGCATAATGATTGAAATTCATATTTTTCAAATTCACAGCCATGATCACTTCTGAAGGTTTTAATTTTAAGTCTTATAAGATTCTATAAAGATCTATAATATTTGGAAAAACATAAAAAAGATTCATTTTTATGAGAAAAAAACTCCCATATATATGTTGAATAATAATCCACTATAACATAAACATAATGTTTTAATACTAAACTAGAAACTCTGAGGGTCCAAAAAAGTACATGTGAACCAAATATAATGGTTGATAAGTTAAAACATATTTCTTTGATTATAAATATATTTTATTATTCTTTATCATTTTATAGGTATTATAGACTTTTCCTAAGAAATTCTAGATTAGGTACATCCTTAACTAAAAATTTCATAGTTAGATTCCTAAGAGAGTGAATATTTAAATGTACTAGTATCCTATTCCAAATAAAATATTTTTTTTATGAAAGTAACTTAATCAAGAAACATTTTGAGAAAACAAAGAATTTATATTTATAGCATAAAAATTTTCATTTATACAAGCAGTAAAAACTAAATCATGTTTGGAATAAAAAACTTTACAAGAATTATTTTCAAATTTAACATAAAATACATTATCACATAATTGTTAAATTATATGTATATTATATTTCAATCCATCTAAAAATAATACTTTAGAAATTAAAATTGTACTAGAGTTACCAATATTTCCAAGTCCAATTATCTTTATTTTGGAATTTTCACCAATAGTGACATGTCCACCATTCACTTTATTTAATTTTTTGAAACTCTAGTAGTCTTCAGTCATGTGTATAGAGTATCCACTTTCCAGATACCATATTTTTTTGATGGAAATATTTAAGTAGAATAATTTTAAAATAGTTTTAAACCAAAAATGATTTTGGTGCCGATATTTTCTTGAGTACAGAATTGTTAGTTATAAGAGATTTTGGAATCTATAATTTTTTATTTGTTTCTTATAACCACAAATTAAAATTTTATAAATAAAGATATTATTTTAGTCCAGAATAATAAAAAATATTAACACAATTAGTATAAATAAAGCTAGGAATGATTTTTTTAATAATTCTTCTATGTCCATGATGATATCCTATTCTAGTGGTATATTTAGGAGTTGTATATTTACCAATAACCTGAATAAGAGTTTTATTAAATTGGTAAATATATTCATATATTTTTTTAATTTTTTATTAGATAATTATTTATCATTATTTTATTTAACCAATTGAGGGTTTTTATTATTCTTTACTGTAAGATCTATTTTTAAGAGGGAGGACATATCATTATTTTTTTTAAATTTTGTATTTATATTTTAATTCATTAACTATGTCTTCCAACATATTAAAATATTATAATAATTAATCACTAGATATATTTTATGAATCATTTTAAGTCTCATATTGATTTAAAATTTGATAAGGAGATTTAGAAAATACATTTAATACCGTTGATGCATTTTTCATAAAACACATATTATCTTTATCACTTATTTCTCATTTTCTTGAGTTTGATTCACTTGAACTGTCCTATGAAGAACTACGAGTGACTTTAATAGAATTTTTATTTCCTTTATGCTTTTCCTAATTATTTTTTTTATACTTTATCTTAGTACTGTCTACTTTTTTGTGTCCTTTTATTTTACATTCATAATAGATTATTTCATTGACCAAATCATAATTCTTATAATATTTTCTTCAATTTCCTTTGTCATATTTAACTCTGTAATTGGGTTTCATGAAGAATTTTTTATTTTTGTATAATTTTTTGAAATTTATAGCCATATGTACCATTTAATCATCATTTTAGTGCCCTAAAATTCTAAAGTAATAACATTGTATTAGATAAAGTGTATGACATGATACACCAAGCATGTAGGGGAATACAATATCCCAAGACTTTATAACATATATAATATTTTAAATAAGATTAATCCATGATATATCTTTAAATTAAGATGATAATGAGTTAGTGTGGTTCATGAGGTATAATGAGTTTCTTCAATGACTTGCATTACTCGCAAGACCGAGTTTTACCAAACAATAATATGTTAATTAAACATTATTATTTAGTCTAATAAGATATAAAAAAGCTATTAAAATAGCAGTTATTATTAGTATTAACTAAATTATGAAAATATATGGTCTATAAAAATATAATATGAATTGATTAGTTACAAATTAATTATAAATGAATATAAGAACCAATTGAATATAAAGGGATTGTTTTTATAGAAAACTATTTTTATGCACAAAAAGTTGTTTTAACCTAATAAATTAAATTAATTAAAAGTATTGAGTGATGTTAATTTAATATATATATTATATATTCAACCAAATACTTTTTAAATTCCTATAATATATTTTATATGTATAATATAAGAAAAAACCTAATATTTCACATAAAAATCAATATTTTTCTAAAGGCACTTTTACAACCTTTTAATGGTGAACATATTTTAAATCTAATTTTTGGAAATTTTATAAATATTATTTGTTAAAATAAATTAATTTTTTAATGTGTAAAATGAAAATAATAATAGGGTGATTTTTTGGTATATTTCTGTGATGTTTTATTTTTTGATGAATAGGGAAAAATACTAAATTTTAATTCAAAATTGATTTTTCTTCAAATTTATTTATAAGATTAAATTATATTTTAAATTGTTTTTAAAGTAAATATACTTAAATTTTATATAAAATTAATCCAATATAGGTAATTGGAATCAATTTCACTTTGAAATTGGATACAAAAAACTTACCAAAATTTTAAACATTGTTTACTTTAAAAACCTAGTTCATCATCCCGTCTGTGGGATTAAATATAAATTAATTTCTACCAATTATATGATTGGAATTTCTAAAAATTGATTCCATATTTTTAATAATAATAATTTATAATATATAATAAGGTAAAATTAGTTTTTGACCCAAAATATTAGTGAAAGTGATTACAATTAATTAAAATGATTAAGAGAAAAAAATAGAATAACAAGGTAATAAACCTCAAACTTAAGGGCCCAAATAACCTAGAAACATTTACAAAATAAATTTTATGTACATATTTCTACCATATCCCACATTTTATATAATTTTTTCCATTATTGAATCTAATTATCATTGAAAAAATGTGGGTGAATTTTCCTTTTAGAAAATTTACAAGAATGCCACTTCGCATCCACTATAAAAAGGCACTCACCCCTCCCAATTATTAACACCTATAAAGACACTTTGTATCAAGAAAAATATGTAAAGATAGATCCCTAAAATCCTTAAACTCATCATAAATCATCCTATTGGATAGAAAAATATCCAAGGAAGCCCTTTGGGGCAAACCAAAAGGAGTTACCCGATTAAGAGGTAATGTTTTACAATGATCACTTTCCTTTCATTTACTTCTCCAACCATTTAATTTTTTTATATAATGATTATATAATAATATAATTACCCTCAATATATGAATATTTTTTTATTATAAGGTTTATACCTACACTTACACACACTTCCATCTAATGGATAACAGACTTACCATTTATGTGTATGAGGAACTACCAACTCACGAAATGATGTCGTTCATTTTTCCTCTACCACCTCTCATAATCGGTAATTATGATTGAAAAAATATTTATATTATATATATATTATTTATAATTTATCTTTTCTCATGTAATTTCTGTATAACGCATACCTGTATTCTTTCCATTTTGCGTGAATACTATAACATCATTTATGGAAGCGTGGACTGCTGCCTCCACAAAGCAATGTGATTCATTGAAAATATAAATTGAATGTATAAATTATGGTTTTAATAAAAATATGTCACATATATGAAATAAAAATTATAATATAATTTTAATATAGATATATATCATTCACTTTTCATTCTTTTAAATATGAAAACAAATAAATGTACGTTCATGTGTACGTATGGCCTACCATCTCCATAAACGATGCATTTCACTTCCTGCCTCCAAATTTTATGATTTATTATAAATAAATATATAATGAGTATATATAATTTTTAAATAATGGTTTAAATTTTGGAGATGATTAAACCATGATAGGAAAAACAAGTAACAAGAAAAAGCATACTTGAGAAACTATGCAATTAACAACGGAAATAGTGAAAATAATGAAATATTTCTGACAAGAGAGTAATAAGATATTATAAGAAGATCATATATGATATAATAACTTTTAATATAGTTCTTTAATAAGTTATCAACATGTTTAAAATCATAACACATGAATTCAAAGGATGGTCACTTGAAAAGAAATGCAAGGTAAGGGATTATTCTCTCACTTTTCTTTCCGTGAGGCACAAACCATTTTCACCAATTTTATCTTTTGTGTAGTGTATATACTGACCATATTGTATTTTATATCATGAATAAATTTATATTAATGGTATTTAAAGTTTCATTTGAAATTATTTATTTCACATGGTTTATATATGGTGTTCATACTGCCACTTTGACATATAATATCTTGATTCATTCCGAATTCAAGATATCTTGAGTTTCAATTTGAATTATTTCATCTATGGAAATTTTAATTAATTATTACCAAGTGGAAAAGAATTCTATAACAAAATTTATTTTATTTGGGTTATATTACTTCCTCATAGTCATTTATATTATAAGATTATGTATGTAATAAATTTTTACTATATCTTTATGTATTTAAACAATTTTTATGTGGATTTACATTTGACACACATAATATATTAATTGATTTATTCTCACTTCAAAATTATAGTCTTTTTAATGATATAATTAACAATCTCATTTTGTTCAGGATTGTTTATACTTGAATTTTCATCAAAGGAAATTCTTGGATAACTATTCAATAAAACCTTTAATTTTCTTCTCATATTTTTATTCTTGAACTTTTTCAATTAATTGTACTATTTACCCACTCTTTGTTACTTAAAATGTTTTATAAAATATTTTTGAGGAAACTTGACATTATTTCCATCTTTATTCAGAGAACCAATTTTCTTTTAGGAAAACTTTTTTTTAAAAATGGTATAAAAAATGTTTCTAGCCTTTCAAAAATGATATATTAAATAAATTTTGACCCTTTTGTCTTTTATAAATTTTTTCAAAGGAATATTATTGTCTCTTTTTAAAAAAGGTATTTTTATAACATTTTTACTATCTAAAATGAATCTTCTTCTCACCTTGTACAATATGTATAGATTTACCTGCCACCATTTATTTAAATATTCCTTTGCATTCTTAAAAGGTTAATTTTTAAAGAATTTTTTTCAAACATTATTTTCATTAAAAAGTATTTTAACTTTTTTTTTCAAAATAAAAAGGTTATTTTCCTCAAGATTTTTTTTAAAATATATTTTTATAGTATTTATATTCATCAAATACGACAACCCTTTATTTTACTCCACTTAGGATATGTTGTATTAATACCATCTTTACTGTTCCCCTAGATGGTTTCTGATTTATTTGACCAAGGATAGTATTGATACTCACTTCCTTGATTCTATTTTTATTCACCATTAAATATTAAATTCCCAATTATCATTGAACATTGAATTTACCCTAATTATCTATATCATTTATTATAGATATGTTTATTTTATAAATTGTATTTAATTTTTATATATGGTGTTTACTCTAACATTTATTTTATTATCTAGTGAAATATTGATAATATATATTCTTTATTCAATATGGATATTTTATATGGAATATTTTTTATTAATTAAATCATTTACTTGATATAAGGAATTCTTTAAACAGGCAATGGCGGGTGGGGCCTGAACATTATATATCCCCTTGATGCATCAACAGGTTCTCATGAGAAATTTTTTTAATAAAATTAAATAGGTTTATACCTATAGTTTTGAATCGTCTTGTGAATGGTTTTGATGGAATAATTTTTCATGTTCCCCATAAATGACTTCCAATAATTAAGTATTCCATTCATTTTTATTCAGTACTTATTATCCATGAGATTTTCACTATGACTAAGTCTATAGATTCATTTCGTTCTCGTTTTATTGATTAAGTGAATATGTTTTTAGTTTCATAACTTTCCATATTGATTTATACTTATCTAGTTATTTTAATGGAATGTGCTTCCATTTATTTTCCTTTCCATATTTTTTATGCACTTCTTTATTAGTTAATTGATTTCATGGAATGTGTCTTCACTTATTACATTTATATATTTCTTATTCTCATTGATTGATTATTTATTACGCTACCCTTAGAGAGATATTTATATCACCCTTATTTTGTTTCCTTTCCCTAGGAACTGAAGAAGTATACTAAGAAAGACATATCAGGATACAATATATGGAATAAATTTATTATCCTTGAAATAAAAAAACATATGTTATAATTAGGGTATTTATTTATAATAGAATACTCATGTATTTATATTATTTACCAAGACTACTAAACTCTTCAGTCCTTCTGTATTTTATTCATTATAATAATGCCAACAAAATGGTAGTAGAAGGCGACTCCAGGTTTCTGTGGTCAGGTCTCTACTGTAGGTATTAGAGGAAGTTTTGGAGGATCCTTGGGAACTAGATTTAGGAAAACATAGATTAGTGAACATAACCTTAAGATAAACTTTAAGGATTATAATCCAAGCATATATGTCTTCATTAACTTAAGATTTATGGATTCCATAAAAATATTATAAGATTATGGTGGGTCATAAGTTCTATGTTTTTTACACATATTCTAGGTTTTATTGTATAAGAGTCTACTAATAATAATGATATTTTAGAATAAATTTATGGAAATACAACTCATTAGTTTAATAATTGTTTTGGGGGAAAATATATTAGAGGAATAATGTCCTTAAATTTTAGAGACTTTAGTTTAAAGGTATTAATAACATTTAGTGTTATTATGATCATTAATGACATTGTAATAACAGTCAAATTAGATTATTAGGAATTGAAAAAAAAAATTGTATTGAAAACCATAGAGAAAAGGGAATTTAATGATTAAATTTGAAGTATGTACATCATAGTATTTTGGAAACTATATGGTTTTATAAAAAGGAAAATTTTTAAGGATGTGGGGATTGAACCCATGAACAAATGATGATAATGGTTTCATGCATACGACTAGACTACATGATGTCCTGGTTAATTTGTAATTATTTTTAGTTAAATACTTTTATGAATAAATATTAATTATGAACATTTAGTGTTTATTTTTATAGTTTATATAGTATTTTATTAACCATATTGGTTTTGTAAAATAGTTAGATACAAATATAATGACTTTTTTTATGGTTATTACGATCCATTAAAAGTGTATTTTAGTGTTTAGGCTTCTAAGTTAATTTTTATATATCCATTTCTTGAAGTAATGGATGAATTTAAATCGATCGAACGACAATAAAAGGATGAAATTATCTTTATATAAAATTTTCAAGTAAGTATATTTCATTATATTATTATACAGTAAAATAATTACTCAATATTAGGAAAATGATAAAAAAATGTTTTCCTAATACCTTAATTTTTGTTGAACTGGTGGTATTTTAATTCATCAAGGATTTATGGCTCTGTGGCCCTAAACATTCAACTAATAATTAAATTTTTTGTGATTGATGACCTCAATAAATACCTATAAATATTTATAATTTTATTATAAGTCCATATATCCACTTTACACTAATGTTCTCTTTCATAGAAACATAGTCATAAGTTATACCATGTGAGTTTTGTACTTCTCATACTCTCTTAATAAGAGGATATTTTATTAAATAATATCACTATGTTGGATTTCAACATAGAAAATATAAAAAAATATATTACTAAGATTAAATTTAAGTTGTTAGGTTGTAATTTATTTAAGTATGGAATAATGTATTTCCCTAAAATTCTAAAGTAAGAAAATTGTATTAGATAGTGTGTATGAAACACTACACCAAACACGTGAGAAAATTTAATATCACGAGAATTTATAATATACATAATATTTTAAATAATATTAATAAATGATATACATTGAAATTCACATGATACTGAGTTAGTGTGCATCTCACTCAACAACAATTTTCTTCAATGGTTTGTGTTACACATAAGACTGAGTTTTACCGAACAACAATATATTAATAAAACAATATCATTTAGTATAATGAGATATAAACTAGCCATAAAATTAGGAGTTATGAAAATTATTAACTAAATTATGAAAACATATGTTCTATGAAACTATAATAAGAATTCATTGGTTAAAAATTAATTATAAATGAATATAATAACTAATTTAACATATAGGGAATGTTTTTATAGAAAACTATTTTTATGCCCATAAAGTTATTTTATCCTGATAAATTAAATTAATTACAATTAGTGAGTTATATTAATTTAATATATATATATATATATTATATTCAATAAAATATTTTTGACATTCATACAATATATTTGATAATAATAAGATAATAACAAACCCAATATTTCGTATAAAAATAAATATTTTCTAAAGGATCTTTTACCGCCTTTTAATGAAAACCCTATTTTAAATCAAAGTTTTGGTACTTTTATAAATTTTATATGTCAAAATAATATTAATATATTAAATAATTACATCAAAATTATCTTAGTTTTAATTTTTGGTATTTTTCTGTGAAGTTTCATTTTTTTCATGAATAATGAAAAATACTGAATTTTAATCCAATACTGTTTTTCATATAATTTATTCATAAGGTTAAACTATATTTTAAAATAGTTTTAAAGTAAAATTATGTAAATTATATATAAATTAATTCAATTTATGTCCTTTTAATTAATTTTAATTTGAAATTAGATATAAAAACTTACCAATCTTATGAACATTTTTACTTTGAAAACTCGCTTTGTCATCCCGTCTTAGGGATTAAATTGAAATTAATTTCTACCAATTATGTGTTTGGAATTTTGAAAAATGGATTATATAATTTTAATAAGAATAATTTATAATTTATAATATTGAAAATTTAGTTTTTGACCAAAAATACTAGTGAAAGTGATTAAAATTAATTACAACGATTAAGAGAAAGATTAGCTTAACAAGGGGCGAAACCATACATTTAAGTGACCAAATGAACTAAAAACTTTTAAAAACGACATTGTATGGAAATATTTCGACCATATAATAAATTTTATCATTTGTGACATTATTTTATTCAATTTTCAAAGGAAAAACGTGGGTGGAATTCCCTTTTCAAAATTTTATAAGAATTCCACTCCTCCTCTAATAAAAAAATCCATTCACCCCTCCATCTTATTAACAACTCTCAATACAATTTTTATCTAAAAATATATACCAAAATAGATCATAAAAATATCTAAACTCATAATATAATCCCCAATTTGAGAATAAATCCACCCAAGGATTCTTTTGGTGCAAACCAAAATGAGTTACCCGTTTAAGAGGTAATATTTTCCAATGATCTTTTTTTCTTTCATTTACTTCTCCATCCCATAAATTATTTTATATCATGGTTATATAATAACATAATTATAATTAATATACTGATATTTGTTTATTATAATAGTTAGTTATACACTTACACACACTTCCATCTAATGGGTAACAAACTTATCGTTTATGTGTACGACGAACTACCGCCTCACGAAACACTATCATTCATTTTTTCCTTTACCACCTCTCATGGTTGGGAATTATAATGGAAACAATGTTTATAAATTATATATATTATATTTATATTTTATTTATTCTTATTAAATTTTTCATATAACACATAACTTTATTCTTTCCATTTTGTGGGAATATGATAACATCGTCTGTGGAAGTGTGGACTACCACCTCCTTAAAGCGATGTGAATTGTTGATGCTATAAATAAAATGTATAATGTATGGTTAAAAAAACTAAATTAAATATATGAAATATAAATTATATTAGAATTATAATATAAATATATATCATTTACCTTTCATTATTTTAAATACGACAAAGAAGTGAAACAAGCGTTCATGCGTACGTATGACCTACCGCCTCCATAAACGGTGCATTTCATTTACCATATCAAAATTTTATGATTTATTATAAATAAATATATAATGAATATATATGATATTTAAATTATGGTTTTAATTCAATATATTATTAAACCATTATAGTAACAACAAGTAACAAGTCAAACCATACTTGGGAAACTAGGCAATTAATACCTGAAATAGTCAAAATAGAGAAAGATTACTAAAAACGAGTAGTAAGATATTATAATAAGATCATATATAATATCATAAATAAAAATATGATTTTATAATAAGTTAAAAACATTTTTAAAACCATTATTAATGAATTTAAATGATGTTCAACTGAAAGGAAACAAAAGGTAATGGATTCTAATATCACTTTTCTTTCCATGAGGCATACACAATTTTCACCACTTATTTCTTTTGTGTGTTTTATATAATTATACTATTGTATTTTATATCATTAGTACATTTATCTTCATGTTATTTAGAGTTTAATTTTAAATTATTTATTTTATGGGGTTTATAATTCAAAAGTTACCAAGTAGTAAGTGACTTCGTCTCAATTTCAATTCTTTGAGACATAATTTATTATTGTGCATATAAATTCATATATATGGTGTACATAATACCTATTTGACATATAATATCATGATTAATTCATTATTTATTATATTTTGAGTTTCAATTTTAATCATTTCATCTAAGGGGATTTTAATTAAGTGTTACCAAGTAGAAACAAAATTCATAACCTAATTTATTTTCTTTCGGTTATATTACTTCCTCATTGTCATTAATATTCTACGATTATGTGTGTAATAAATTATAACTATATATTTTTTTATTTCCACTTGTTTTATTTGGATTTAAATTTGAAACACAAAATATATTCATTTATTAATTCTCATATAAATGTTATAGTCTTTTGAAGGGTTTTCTTCACAATCTCACTATGTTCGAAATTGTATATAATTGAATTTACATCAGAGTAAATTATTGGATAATTGTTTTCTAAAAAATTTCATTTTATTCTAATCAAATTATTGATGACCATTATCAAGTAATATTACCATTTCCCACTTTTTGGTACTTAAATTTTTTTTGAAAATATTTTCAAGAAAACCCAACTTTATTTCTCTCAAAAGTCAAAAAACCTGTTTTCTTCTAAAAACCTATTTTATAAAAAGGTTTTCAATTTTTTTAACATTTAAAAGACAATTTATTAAATAAAATTTTACCATTTTTTTCTTTTAAAACTGTTTTCAAATGAATATTCTTATCACTTTATAAACAAGGCATTTTCTAACTTTTTACCATGAAAATGGAATGTTCTTTTTACCTTGTATGGCATGTACAAATTTACATATCATAAATTATTTTAAGATTCATTTGAATTTTTAAAAGGTTAATTTTTAAATAAAATGTTTTCAAATGTAATTTTAAAATAAAATGTTTTTTAATTTTTTTCCAAAATAAAAGGGATATTTTTCTCAAGAATGTTTTTAAAAGATATTTTTTATAGTATTTATATTCATTAAAGACTACAGCCATTATTTTTATAAACATGGTACATGTAGAATTGATAAAATATATATTCTTCCTCTCGATCGTTTATGATTTCTTTGACAAAGGATAATATTGATATTCACTTCCTTGATTACTTTGTTAGACCCCATATAATATTCAATTACCTAGGATCATTGAAAATTGAATTTATCCTAAATATAAATATCATTTTTAATTGATATATTTATTTTATAAATCATATATATTTTCTAAATATAGTGTTTCCTTTTAATGTTATTTGATTATTTAGGGAAATATTGATAAATAAGTATTCTTTGTTCAATACATGTATTTGATAAGGGATATTGTTTATTAATTAAATCAATTAATTGATATAAGAAACACTTTGGATAGGTAGTGATGGGTAGGGACCAGAGGTTATATATCCCCTTAATGCATCGACATGTTCTCAAGAGAAAAATTAGTTGCACAAATTAAAGAGGTTTTTACCTTTAATTTTAAACCATATTTTGAAAGGTATTTATGATATAGGTTTTCAGGAACCTCATACATGACATCCAATAACTAAGAATTTTCATCATTTTGATTTAGTATTTATTATCTATGATATTTTTACTTTGAAAAATTATATGGATGAATTTAATTATGAGTTTGTTTAATAAGTGGAAATTTTTTTCATTTTTATAATTTACAATATTGATTTTTCCTTATCTAGTCACTTGAATAGTACATGTTTCCAATTATTTACCTTTACATATTATTTACACACTTCCTTATTAGTTTATTTATTTCATGAAATGTGTCTTTAATTATTCTCTTTCCATAATGACTATTATCATTGATTCATTATTGATTCTTCTATACTTAACCCTTAATAAGGATTTGATCTCACTGTTATTTTGTTTTCTTCCCCCAATAATCCAATAAGTATACTAAGAAATACATGATAGGATACAATAGTTAGAATAAAGTTATTATCCTTAAAAGAAAAAAAATATGTTTTAATTAGAGTATTTATTTGTAATTCAAGACACATGTATGTATCTGGTTTACCAAGACTACTAAACTCTTTTATCCTTCAGGATTTGATTCCTTATAATCATTCCAATGTAATGGTAGTAAAAAAACTCAAGGATTTTTAGGTCAGGTCACTACAATCACCATTATCATGTGGTTCTATATCACTTTATCTTTCAACTTTTATCTTCTTTTTTATTTTGAGTTAGTAGTCATCAAAGATATATACCTTCATTTTGGTTCATCCAATTAATCTCTGTTCAATTACATTTCTTCTGCGTACATCATTATATTTATAATAAGTTCCTTTACTATAAGTTTACTAATGTCTCAGGATTCTCTTATGGATACAAATGTTCTTCTCCATCTTTCTGGTAATCACCTAAGAATTTATATGACTCAATCCTTGTTAGTAATTTTCTTTCCCAATTCATTCTTCATGTTGACTATCTCATTGAACCTGAGATACATGTAAGATATAGATTCATTAGGATTTATCTTAAAAGTATCATATTTAATATTGTAATTATTTAAATGAATTTCTTTAACACTGGAAGTTCATTAATGAGAAATATCCAGGGTATCCAAAATTTTAAAATTAGTAGTATGGGAATATATTCTGTTAAATTTATTTTTCCTAAAAGCATAGTATAAGGAATTCATAGATTTAAATTTAAAATCATATGGAGATTTTGTAGCATCACTCCAAGTAGCTCTAGTAGTTTAAGGTTTTTCATATTTTTGTTCAATTACATTCTAAATATCAAAACCCATACACTCTAACGAAATTTTCATTTTAATATTCCATTGATCATAATTATTTCAATTAAAAAAGGAGGATTATTAATGGTGGTTCCTAATTACCTATTTTTATCCCTAAAGAATAAACTTTTAAAAGGATAGAAATTTAAGATCATTAAATAAAACTATATCATAGTTAAAAAGATTTTGAGAAGCCTCTAATACCAAATATTGGAAGGAATGAGTAACTCAAGAGGGGGATACGATTAATTGAGTTCCAAATAAAATTTATATTTAAAAATAATTTAAAAACTAAAAACCTAATTTAATAAAAATTCCTAATTAATTAGATACTTTAAACTTATATAAATTTTATATTTCAAATAAGCTCTCAGAAGCACAATTAAGGATCAATTAAAATATCTTTTAAATAATTTAACTTTTGAAAATAAGTTACTCAATAAAATAGTTTATATATAAAAAATTAAGAGTAACTACCAAAGTTATTTTTTATTATAGTTTAGAAAATGTTAAATGATTTGAGAATTAAAACAACCAAAATAGAAAAACATAGCAAAATTTAAACAAGTGGTTCAGTCTCAAACCAATATTTAATCCCCTATACTTTGAAATCACCTGATACCAAGAAATTTATTAATGAATAAACCAATCCACAACCTGGTTGAGGTTTTACAAAAAATGATACATAAGACTATCTAGGAATAGATCCTCTTTCATCAATATATGTGGGATGAAAAACAATATCATGCTGTTCAGGACCTCTCCCATAGGTATTAATGGGAATAAAAATAAAGTATTTGAGATAATATTGAGTATTTTCATGGTTAGAATGTGACACTATATTTTTATAGACAAATAGATAAATATAAAACATAGATCAAATTAATAGCTAATACAAAAAGATAAATAGAAAAAAAGATAGGAAATGTAAGAAAACTCAATCTGAGTATCTTTTATTGTCTAAAGTCCTTGAAATTTTCTCTGGAAGGACATTGGATAAGTTTCTGAAAAAATTATGGTAAAAAAAGTGTCTTAAATTATTCTCTATAGAATAAGTTCTCACATAAATATCCTCTTTTATTATCTATGTGTGAGAAAATGTTTTTAATAGTCCTTCATCTCTCCACATGATCAAATAATTATCACAAATATATCTCTATTAAAAGTATCTATTAGAGAATAATCATTCTTTTTTAAATGTAGTGACACATCATTTAATGATATAAAACTAGCCATTTTTTATTTGAAATGATACCTTAATAATTTATACATTGTAATATATCTTAACTTAAAGTGTGGTTAGTTGAGCTCACAACAAATTGACATGGTTAGTTGATGTGGAAAGGTGAAACAATTAGTTTATTTCTTTATATGGGAAACTCATTTTCACATTAAATAAGTTCATGAATTCATATGTTAAGATTTTTCTTCATCTGTTCTCTTCATTAAAAAACACAATGAGAATATTAATTTATAAATAAAATTACATACCTTGGCACAAAAACATTATTTTTTCATCCGACCAGGTACACTGATTTTCATGATCAGTTATTGTGATATCATGGTAGGTTGATTGTACATGTATCATGGTGATTCTCATCACATGGTAAGATGAATTTTCAATGTAAAGTTAGTTCATGATAGAAAATTTTGTTCATCTCACTCATGGTCAGCTATTTTTGTTCATGCAGTAAGGTGAATTATAAGATGTGGTAAATTGATATGATCACTTAAACATCACATGATAAGGTGGCACTATAATCTCTAGACTTATCCAATTTTTTAATTTTTTTAATAAACAATTTTTCTAACATAAATCCTGAAAATCTTTAATAACAAGATAAAAATGTTTTTGATATCATTAAAATGAAGAGGTTCTGGTCTACTCCAACAATAATTTAAGGGTATAAAAATCTTACATTAGGGTTATCCCTTATATTATCCATGAATTATGATATACATTTTAAATCATATAATTTTAGTAATAATTCTCATTCCATGATAAGAATATAAATTTTATTAAGATACATAGAAAATTTTTATTGGATCTTTATTTTTATAGATTCTTAGGCCATAGAGAATGATAACGACACAACATTTTAAGAGTAAAAGAGGATCACATCATGACATATTGGCCACACTATATTGAGGCTTAGTAAAATTTTAGTGATACATCCTAGTATAATGTGTCCACACTATAGAGGGATTTTAAAATGAAATAGGTTTTAAGAGTTGAGATTAAGTATAGGATCATTCCATGATATTTATAAGAATTAAATAGATTATTTGAGTTGATTTTATGGAAATGGTATTTTTAAAATCATCACACCATGAAGAGTAATTCCAGACTATGATCAGGTCAAGGTAGAAGGAGATTACATCATAGTTAGGAAGTGACATTGTGGACAAAATAGTTTCATATTATCTTGAATATTTGGTTATGGTTTAAAAGTAATGAGACAACATGAGGTTTTAAGCTGTTTACTCAATTTGATTGGTTCATTATGACTACATTAAAATGTTTGATAAAACTAGAATAATTTCATTTTATTATAAGAGTTAAATTATTCCCAAAAATTATATTATGTGTTTGATGCATGAATGAAACTATAAAAACTACTCATGATAGTTTTGGAAGTTCAAAAGAGAGTCCAATCCTATTTGAGATATTATTTTTAGAGAAGAATAATTTAGGAGATCCATAGAGGGGGTGCTTCATTTTAATATATATTTCTTATAGATAAGCCTATAAGAAGAATAAATATTTACATTTTCATCTATGAATATTGAAGAAGGAGAGAATCTAGATTAGACTAGTAGGAATTAATCTTCATATAGAAGAGTAAGTTTCTACTACTGTGATTTTATGGAAGATATAGACTCAACCCTTACATAAATGTGTTAATCTTATCCAACATTGAAGAAGGAAAGTGAAAAAAAGAATATCTAATCAGAGAATTAATCTATAGATGATGATTCATGGTCTCTAAAAAATATATGATTATTTATAAGAGATATTAATGTCTAAAAACTATTGAAGATACTATTACATCTATAAATTGACCAAGCCTTACCTCAATTGGTGAAAAAAGGTAAAGATGATGGAGTAACCCTAGAATCAACAATGTATCATTCCAAAATATTTTTAAAAACTATAGTGAGTAGTGATTCCTATTCATAAATTGATTCACCTTCAGTATATGATCCATGGATTAATAGTTTGTGGTGAATCAACTATAATACACTTTTCCTTTTCAAACTCTACATTTATACATTCATGCTTGAAATTTTGTGAGATAGTGTGAGAAATTAATTAATTAATAGGTTGAACACTAGTTCCTAATAACATGGGAATAAAATTTAGAAGGGAGATGATCGAGTGAGATAAGAATTTTTCTTTTACAATACCCTACTAAAACCCCCCTCTCAAGGTTACTCTTAGGTTATAACAAGTGGTATCAGAGCTAATGGGTTGTACTATATATTTAACTTAATATGATCAACTTGTAAATATTAAAAGGTTATTCAAGATATGGATTCTACTATGAAAATTCCTCTATTTGATGGAATTCAATTTTATAATTAGATTAAGGATTTCATAAAAAATTTAGTGGTACATTTTTAAATCCCTTTGGATTGATTTGATTTCTTTTTCAAGTCATTATGGAACTATGTTTGAGATTGATCAAATAAATTTATAGATTTATTCTTATTCTAATAAATCTTTTAAGGATTTCTTGGAAGATGGTTTTTCTAAGTATATATTTTACAACAAGTCTTATAAGAATATACAAATAATTTTGGAAGAGTTGTATAATAAAGAATATATATAAAAATAAGAGAACTAGGTTAATTATACTAGTGTTAAATATGAATTAGTTGATGATATAGATGTGAATTTATTTGAATATTAATGTCACATGTCTATATAAAAGAAGAATAAGAAGAAGAAGAAGGGAAAAAATAATTTGAGAATTACCATTGTAGTGACCAAAATAGATGCCATGTTTATATATGAATTTTACTTCGTAAAAAATTTTCCTTGTAATTTTAAAGATACTAATTATATATCACCTAAATTTTAACACCTTGGGATTTTGTGAAATATTTTTCTTGAATTAATTTAATGTTTTCACTATTTTTCATTTCATGCAACACTGAATATAGCTTGTGTTATATGAAAGCACTAAGTTTGGTTTGCATTGCATGAAACAACAAGTTAAGTTCGTGCTACATGAAAAATTTATATTATGATTTGATACATGTAACACTATGTTTTGATTGTGTTATATACAATTTCGAGTCCCTTCGATAGCTTGTGTTACACGCAAGACCTAGTTTTACTAAACTACAATGTACTATTAATATTATTATTAAAATATTATCATAGTTTCCACATAACCATTAGAATGGTGGTTATGAATAATATTAATTAAATATAGTTTAAACATGTATATAATTGGAATTATTTTGGTGAAAAATTAAATATAAATGAAATTAAAATTCTTTTGAAAATATAAGGAATCTTTTGATGGAAAACTATTTTTATGAAATCAAAGATGTTTTACCATAATAAATTAATTAAACCAGTTTATATAAATTATTTTAATGAAAATAAATATATATCATATTCATTCAAATATTTAACATTCATATTATGTTTTTTCTAGACAAGATATAAGAATAAATCTAATTTTATGCATAAAGATATATATTTTTATAAAGGAAAATTTTAACACCTTTTAATGGAGTAACAATTTTAAATATAATTTTTAAAACATTTATAATTTTTATTTGAAAAAATAAACTTCATTTTTTAAAGAGGAATATCAAATTTTACTTTGGTTTATTTTTTTGGTATTTTTATGAGGAGTTTCATTTTTTGATGAATAGTGAAAAATACTGAATTTTAATTGAAAACTACTTCTTCATATAATTTATTTATATAGTTAAATTATATTTTAATTTTGTTTTAATGTATAATTAGATAAATTATACATAAATTAATCCAATTTAGTTCATTATAATAAATTTTACATTGAAATTGGATATAAAACATTTTAATCTTTTAAGATTTTTCACTTTAAAAACCTATTGTTTTGTCCACTCTATGGTATGAATTTTAAATCAATTTTTTTTCCAATTATGTTATTATAATTTGGAAAAATGGATTCCATATTTTTAATCATAATAATTTATAATTTTTATTAAGTTAAACTAATTTTATTTACCAAAAAAATTAATGAAAGTAATTAAAATTAATTACAACAATTAAGTTTAAACGAGTTTACATAGTGGTTAAACTTTAGCTTAAGGGTCCAAATAACTTAAAAACATTCCCATAATCTATTATTTGGAAATAGTTCTACCATAGAATCCATTTTATAGAAAATTAATTATTATTGTAGGCATATGATGTAAGAGATACCTCTTAATAGTGTGTACTTTTTTAAATTTATAAGAATGCCACTCCTACTCCACTATAATAGGGTACTCACCCCTAACATATTCACACCTCTAAATTCATTTTAATCATAAAAAACTAACAAAATAATATCCCAAAATAATATTTCTCATTCTAGATGTATTACCATTCGAAAAAACCAAAACAATCTAGTCCTTTTGTGAAAATCAAATGGAAATACCAGTATTATAAATTTAGGCTATAGCCATGGTTTAGAACCATGGGTATACGCCCAAAAACTGTTGCTATATGTTATATCCATTGTTTAATGAATCGTGGCTAGTATTGGCATGACTATAGGGCATGGCCTATAGACACAGTTTCAAACTGTGGCTATAGCCTTATAGCCACAATTCAAACCATGGATATAGGGATATATCCATAATTTAAACCATGGATAAAGTCTTATAGACATGGATTGAAATCGTGTAAGAGGCTTAAGATGCACAGATTTTATAGACACTATTTGAAACTGTGGATATAGACTTTCCCATTTCATAAAAAAATACCCTCTCTCCCCTTGTATTAGCCAAACCCCTAAACATACCCCACCCCCTACAACCCTTCTTCCCCTTTCAAAGTCCCCCCTCCACTACCCTAGATATCCCCCCCTCTCTAGACAGACCCCACTCCCCGGACAGACCCCCCCTTTCCTAGAAAACCCCCCACTCTCCTTGCAGTAGCCCACCCACTACAAAGCACCCCCCACTCCCCTTGTAGCCCCCATACCCTAAAAATCCCCCCTCCACTCCCCCTAGACAACCACCCAGATAGACCCCAACCCCCAGGACAGACCCCCCCTCTTTTCTAGACAAACCCCCTTCCTGGAAAGACCCCCTTACTAGACCGATCTCCAATTACCCTTGTAGTATACCAACCCTAAAAATCCCCCACCACTCCCCCTACAATCCCATCCCTCCTAAAAATCCACCCTCCACTCCCCCTAGATATCCCCCTCCCTGAACCCCCCAGATATACCCCCTCCTTGGATAGACCGCCTCCCTGGATAGACCCCCCCTCCCTGGACTGACCCCCCTCCCTAGATAGCCCCCTCCCATCATCACTTGTTTATGAAAAAAACTACCAGAAAAATGAGTAACTTATACATCATGTTGAAATGAAAATTCATAATTGTAAATAAGTATAAAAAATAAAACACAATAATATAAATAATATCCCTAGAGATAAGATATTTTTGGTGAAGATACTAAGAGATCTAAACAATCTTATTTCATCTAAGGGGAAGTTATTGAAAAGGGTTTCATGAACCATTATGTTTTAAAATTTAAATATGAAAATCACTGAGTTCTATGAATATATGGTTTGTGTGACCCTTTTCCTCGCATGAAGAATAGTCTATCACAAAATAACTAAGATTGATTTAGTTCTTTTATATATGTTTATATTATAATGCTAACATAAATAGAGGTTGTATGAAAGTGGACATTGGAATAATGAGGAAAGTGAATATGCACTCATTAATGACCTTGAAAAATTATGAATTAGTCCTTAAAGACATATAGGATATCATTAAAGAAAGAGAAACTATTTTCATAGAGGATTTCACATTTCATGTGTGAAAGAGTATTTTAAATATCAATGAGCACCTACCCATACTTAGTGTAGTGAAGAGATAGTGAAGCCTTTCCTTGGAATGTATTCCAAAGTGTTATCACACTATTATTAGTGAGTAAAAGAGATTAAGGAGGGAGTTTCCATATGGGTGAGGATTTATAAGACCCTATATCATGGATATGGGAGTGTCCCTATGGGAAAGGAGTGATAAGAATCTATATCACTGAGATGGGAATGTCTATATGGGTGAGTAATGATAAGACCCTATATCATGGAGACCCCTACCTCCTAGAAACCCATACCTCCTGGAAACCCCCTCCTAAATACCCCCCGGACACCCCCTCCTAGAAACCACCTCCCTCTTGGACCCCATCCCCCTGGACACCCCATTCTTGGAACCCCCACCCTCTCGGACACCCCCTAGACACCCCCTCCTGGCCACGCCTAGGACACCCACCCTAAGGGACACCCCCCTGGACAACCCACTCCCCACCGGAAACCCCCTCCCTCCCGGACACCCTCTCCTACTGGAACACCCCTCCCTTCTGGAAAACCCCAAGACACCCCCACCCTCTTAGAGACCCCCTCCACTACACACTTCCTGCCCCCTACACACACACCATCCCACCTGCACGCCCCCTCCACTGCACACTTCCTACCCCCTGCACACACTCCTTACACCCCATGCCCATGTACCTTGCACAAACCCTATACACACCCAACACACACCCTCTACACACACCTTCACAACCCTTTCACACTTGAGTACAACCCATCCATCCCCTACACTGCACACTTACTGCCCCCTAAACACACTCTCTCCACCCCTTCCCCTCACATGCCCCCTACATCCACCCCCTTCACACCCCCTATAACCCCCAACACACACCCTCCACACCCCCTTTGACCCCCGCCACCTCATGCACACCCTTGCACAACCCCAACACAACCCATTAACACCCACTTCACACCCCCTACACACCCCCTCCACTACCTACATAAATGTATTCTAAGCAGTGTATAAAGATAAGGAAAGAATATATGGGATATTTATAGTGACACTAAGCTACATAAAGGTCATTCACGACCTAAATAAAGGTCACACTAAATAAAATGATACTATATCAAGGTAATTCATGACCTATTTATAGGTCATCTGAGAAAGATGATGGCAACGTAAGGGCCATCTATGATTTTTAATAACTATATAAAGTTAACATTGGGATTACACTAGATGTGTCAAGGTAATTGTGATCCATGGTGAAGATATGAAAACTATCCTTAAGTGTTAGGCCAAAATTATTAGATGGTATTTGGAAAGTAATAAATGTTGTATTCATAGTAGGATTAGAGAATGTGGATCTAGATATAACTGTTTATCCTATGTGAACATGAATCAAGTTATGTGTTGTCCTTAGATTAATGTCCTTTATACACATTAGGCCACATAGGAGAAAATATAATGGTTTTTACTAGTTTAAGACTATAGGATAAGACATTACACAAACTAGTAATCCCATACACTTGGAACTCATAAATAGATATTTTCTTTGAAAATATAGTGGTTATTAGAAAACCAATTTTTAAAACAATCAAGAAATTATAGAATCTTGTTTTTAAAATAATCAAGCAATTATAGAATTCAAATCAAGGGGTTATTTAGGTAGAAGAAACCTACCTCAACCTCAAGGCACACTGTTTTTGATGAATAATAACTTGAATCTCTTTTTTTTTCTTGTATGCCTATGAAGCTTCACATATATATATAAGGAAACCTAGCCCTTATGTACATATTTTCATGGACAAATATGCACAAGGGGTTCCTTAGATATATGTTTATACTTTCATATACCCATTTACACTAACACGTTTAAGCATTTTTCATATCTATATATAAGCACACTGAGCCCCAATATATATATTCATACTTCCATTAGTGAATATATATAAAGGGGGAACTTATATATGTATATTCCTACCTATTCATACACATGTAATCCTTCATCAACGACGACTTGAATCCACCTCAACGACATTCAAAATGCACTACAAATATATAAGTAACCCAATAATAAAAAAATACATAATTAAAATTGGGTCAAAGAATAAAAATGGAATAAACCTTAGCCAAATATGATGTTGAACTCACTATCTTCAATGGTGGTGGATAAAACTTCCTCATCATTATAAACCACCTGTAAGGAAATAGTGGGAAAGGAAATGAGATATGATGACTTCTTATATATATGTGATCAGTGTGTCAATTGTTCTAACCCCCATTTCCTTACTCCCTTCCATTCATTAAATATCAAAACAGACTTATTTATCATAAAAAACATTTCATAAAACCCATAAATATAAAAAAAATTAAAAACATACCCAAGGAATATAAAACATACTTTGTAAAAAAATTGATTGAGGTACATTCATTATTTGAAAAAATAAACATATAAAATATACTAATATTACATTCATGAAATAAATGTAATAAAGTTATCATTTAATAAAAAAACCATTCTAATGAGGATCAATGGTTGGATCATAATAACCTACTCATTAGTAATAAATATAAGTTAAAATGTTATATATTTATTTTAATGTTTTGGTTAATATATACCACAAGTTATTCTCAACTAGAGCATAAAAAGTAAAGATAGGTGTGTGGAATGAAATGTGTTCTTATGAGTGCCTAATTATAAATTCTTAATATGTTTCATGTGATTTTCATACCTTACTTAGAATCAAGGGAATGTAAAAAATAAAACGGAATTCCTAGACTACCCCTATTAACTCAGCCTTCTAACATAATTCTGTTGTCTAGTCATATTTATGGATTACTTTTCAAGTCTCGATAGCCCTAGATCCTAGATAGTCTAGATTTAAAAACCGAAGAGACCAAAAGTGTGGGATTTCATACTATTTTTTAACAACTATTACCAAATCACCCAAGCATCATTGGGTTAGGTCTCGACAACATCTTAGGCACACATCCTAATTTCTAGAGGCTGGCATAAATTTCAAGGGTCAGAAGACACTAATGTGGGAGGTGGTTTATCCCATGTGAAAGAAATATAACAAAGGGTATTCTATACTAAAAATTCAGCATGACCCTTGGGGTAAATAGAATACCAAACCCAAGTAATTTTGGGTTTCACCATAGGTACTTGATCATCCAGATATATAGACAATAAGAGGTGATATATCTATATAAACATAAATATGTACTTAAACTTGGTTCCAATATTCCATAACACCCAAAAGACAATCCAAAAAAAAACACCATGTATAGAAAATGTCATTCAAACAATGTCTTATGAGGTGAAAGTGATAAAAAATGTGATTTGATCATTGTGGTCAAACCGAAAAGGATGAATGGTCAAAAAAGGTTTGTTCCCAAGTATAAACTCTCAGCCCAAAATAAGTTCATTCACCTATGAAAGTTAGTGATCCCATCAATAAACCAACCCTTCATCCGACCCTTACAATAATTACTAACCCATTCCCACTATGACACTAAAGGATTTACCTCACTAGTCATGCCTTAACGATCATTGTATCTTTTTGAATTAAGAACTCATCTATCAAGAATCTCATTATTTCAGGATCACATTATTTATTCTAGAAGGAGATTCAATATCATGAAATTAGAGGATAGACGGCGAGGAAACTCCATAGTTAATTCAATTTTTCACTAAATTCTAAGCCTTTTTAACCTTATTACTTGATCACTTGAACATTGGACCTTCAACCAAGTGGGAAAATAAATGACAATTGATGAAGGTGATTCAAGAAATTCAAAGAAAACTAATTTTGAGGCCGTGACCCAAAAATATATGAAAAATGACCCAATAAAATACTCAATGAACATATAAGGTTGTGACCCAAAACTAGATTATTCATAATCATTATGATAGCCTAGTTTACAACATCCACTTGACTCTTTTATATATATATTTTCATAAAATACTCTATATTAGTTTATCTAAAATGAATTAGATATAAAAATACTTTAGAAATTCACTATGAAATGTTAGGTTAGAAATGTAAATATATTTATTTGATTTTCTTACATCATCCCCTCATTAAGAAATAAAGATACAAAACATGATATTTCCTTAATACATGAAAAACATCATCTATGTTCATCCACCAACCATATTTATTTTCACTATACTACATTGACTCCCAATATCAATTAACTACTCTAAATGATTCAATAGAAAATAAAGTGACTCAATATATGTCCCTATAATTAGGTTCCTTCATCTATTGAATGAGAAAACATTAATAACACATAGAAAAAAGATGGATATCCCATATAATTTTAAATCACTAACCTTTTATAAGTTAGTGATACTATAAAAATACATTACCAAAAACATGAATCAAACATTTCACTAAAATTAAACACCCATAAAATCTAATATAGAAAAATATAACCACATTAAATCAATGTAAAATAGTAATAAAAAATAAAAAAATAAAAAATAAAACCTAAAGTACATTAAATCTTAATTATATCTGTATAAGGTTCAATAAGGACATCTCGAGGATCTTTGGAAGAAGTTGATCTATATCTACCTATTTTACATGAAACTCTATTATAGGACATCCAAAAATCTTCTAGATAAATGGAACATTGGTGGTATTTTGGAACATTAAAAAACAAAGTCCTCTTAAGACTATACCCACCTCACTAATTTCATACCAAGGTCATAAAATTCAAAGAAGACGGTGGAAAGAAATGTGATTTTCTATTGATACAACCACCCATTTGACAAGTCTCAGTTTTATTCCACTTTATAATACTGTAATTCCCCCTGCACCATCCACAATTCACCCAACCCCCAGCCCCCCTACACTAGCCCCCCTCCACCCCACCACATTACACAACACCCCCTCCCACACTGAATAACCTCCCCACCCCCTACAACCCCCACCTGCACAAAAAACCCCTACACACAACTCCCCCAACACCCCCACACTACATATCCCCCCTCACCCCACCCCAACTACACAACCCCCTCACTCCCACTTGTACACAAATTCCTCCCCCTAACTACACTACCCCTCCCCCTATAGCCCCCTCCCACAATTCACAACCCCCCTCACCATGTATAGAATTTGTTATGGAAAATACATACCCAATAAAAATTCTCTTAAATAGAGACTCCTGACATGTATCCAACATAGAAGATGAAGAAAATAAATTATAAAAAGAATATGAATGATATAAACTTCCAACTCAAAGGATTCCAAACACATCACATGAAACTGAACTAAAAGAAAACGTACCAAATACCTTAGTTGGTAAGCTCCATGATATAAGTGAATATATCCCCATCAAGTGCTTTCAGAGCCTTTACAAATTTGGCCCTATAAACTATAACCTGCTTCATCCCCAACACAGTGCTATACACTTAATAAATTAAAAATTAGACTTTCTATTTTATTCCGTATAATTAAGCAGAGCACAAAAGATTTACATGGTTCAACCCCCTATGTGGGTGACTAAATCATTTCCATGGTGACTCACATCATCCATGGAAATAAACTATGATAAGAAAAGTGAAAAACCATACATCTAATAATTATAATATTATATTGTAATGATGGAAACAATTAAAATATAATAATAAAAAATAATAACAATAGTCACAAATCCCTAGTAAATTTGACTTTAAGATTATGTAGCTGCATGCCATACAAATAAATAATATAAATACCTACTCTGATCGTTTATTTATCTTCATATAATATATTACATTTTAAGAAAAAATAAGGATATAATTTTACTTGGTAACATTATTTTAATGGTCACTAATTATCATCCCAAGCCAGAGTGTAATATGACCTCAAGAACATCTCCCCACACACCAGAGGACGTGAACCAGAAGAGAGGGTATAATAAACCAAATGGAGATAATATAACCACTAGTATCAGAGCATACATTAAAAATAAAATAAAAAATATTTTTAAATAAATATATCATTAGAGAATAACTAATATATTTAAATAAAATGGGTAACCTTAATTATTAACAACACCATGCTATAGAAAATTAAAATAAATTACAAAATAGTGATATGTTATAATAGGATCTACAAGTTAACCAATAAAATATAGTATTAGATAAAACTATAAATAAAATAAAGGAGACCACACACTATCCATGATATCAGTTTATACCTATATCTATAACCCATAAAGCTGCACTAAATCACCCTCTAGTATGGGGGACATTACCCAAAATTACATTCCAACAATATGATTTTCATGGGAACCAAATTGAATATATATGATATAAGAAAGTAACTCATTATACCTCCAGTAGCTATATCTTGAATAAGAACCAGTATAAATTTACAGGCGTGTAATAAATTTAATGGAATTCATAACATAAGATGTATAAAATTATCAAACCATTGGTACTGAATTAACACAACCCCCCTCACACACAAGTTATCATCTAGTAAAGATGGATCCAAATATTATTTCCATATATGGGAAGTTACATATTTAACACCCAATAGATAACTGAGAAGATATTAATAGGTCATTGGCACATGGTAGGTGGAATCTCATGGAAGTCATGAAAAATCATGAAACACTTGGAATTGTATGGTTCTCCTACTTCATTTCAACACAACTGTATACATGAACCTGAAATGTGTTGTTCCACAACAACTTTTATTATGGACTCACACATTTCCAAGTTTTTTAAACTTCTAGAACTTTCTTTAGAATATCATATTTCAACCATAATTTATCTTATATCCTTATAAAACATGTCTTTTTATTCCAATGGATTATCTAGTCATGAATCTAGAATTACCCATGGGTTCATTGAACCAGAAGGACCAAAACATATGCATTCTCTTGTGGAAATGTTGCTTGTTAAGTACATCATTAACACATTATTCATTCACTATGTTGACTTGAATAAACAAAATTCCACAGAAAAAACCATAAGAATAAATATTCCAAAACATCACTTAAAAAATATATTTTTCAAACTATCATTTAAACCACAGTAAATATATATGGTGATCCAAATATGGCCCAAAGAGTGAAATTGAGTGTCTAGTGTGACTGTGCTCTCCAGGAACATCATAGACAACCCCATCACATTGACACAATATATAAAATAAAAATAATAATGGTCTATTCTAACTATAATTCCCATATCCAACACTTAACCATTATTTATTAATATCATCCTTCATGTTCGGGAGGTTTTCCATTACCTGGGTCACAGAAAACAACGACTTCATTCATTTCCAAGGAAACATGTGTTGGGTGTTAGTAATGGTGGGTGCATATTGTTTTTGTTTCATTTTCACTGAAAACAAAATTATATCACAATTTATTTATAGGTTTTAATATATAAAAACTAAACCATTTAATAATGGTTTAGTCTGGATTTTTTATCCATTGTTTAATGTTTTGTTTCGGTACAGATTGCATATTTAATTACATTTTAATGAATACATCCAATATTTGGATCAATTATATTTTATAATTATAGTCAAATAATTTGAATTTAATTTTTACATAATCATTTACATAGTGATGTAATATTACCATTGACCTGCTATCAAAATAAAAAATTATTTCATTAATATTTATTGAGAAAAAACTCAAAAAGAGGGATTCAATAAGTGAATTAATGCATGGGGTGTGCTGATATAAAAATATAAAGTAATTTTATTAAAATAAGTGTGGTTTAGTTTAATAGATATGGCTTGATTTGGAACCTAACACAATCTATAAACTCTAAGGGTCTATAAATTTACATTATAAACCAAACCACAATAAAAAACCTCTATTTTAGTTCTATTTGGTATTATTTTCTATTTTTTATTGTTTTACTATTTTTTTCACACCCCTTGGTTTGAGTATAATGTACTCTATTAAATTCAACACCAAACCTTAGCTATTATTACATAAAGCCAAATGTGAACTACATGAATATAACGTGCTAAGGTAATAAGATAACATAATCAAACTCTCAATAGTGTAAAGGTACGCGAGTATTTATTCCAAAAAAAATGGAAATTCTATTCAAGTTAAACAATAATAGAGAGAATTAATTATTAATTCCATAATAATTTCCATCCTAATCAATATATCCTACTTCCATTAGTGCACATTATCCTTACAGGGTACCTATATTCTATAAGGGACCTGTTTGTTCAAGGATTATAATAAAATCCATCCTCTATAGGAGGGAGTGTATATATATATGTGTGTTTATATATGTGTGTATCCATAATCATCCTCCCTAAGATTTACCCACTCCTAAAAGGGAGGAACTACATACAAAAATATAAAACTCTCCCCAAGGAGGTCAATCTTTTTATCTTAGATTAGAGATAGAGATAGGGAAAGAGAGAGAGAGTATGTGTTTGTGTCTATGTGCAATCATATGCATATACATATCCATACATTAAATGATGACTTCCTACTTATAACAAATAACTTATCATATGCATATACCAATTCCTAATGAAAAATCAGTATATAATCCCCGTATTGGAAACTAAAATACAAGGATTAAACCAATCATACATAATATATTATAGAACTTGTATATATATATCCATTTTATTAAAAGAAAACACTAACCACCAAGATAATATAATATTAGATAAAGGAATCACAATCCATGGTTTATATATCATGACTCTAATAATATTGAAATGAGTTTTTGAAATTAGAACTAAAATATCTCAACAATCATGTTATGAAACTTCCATAAGCTAAATCATAATTCAACACCCATCATATTCACTAATTTGAAATACTAGTAATGGGTTTCTAAACTAATTATTTGAAATTGTTAAACACATGGTAACATATTTATTTTCTTTAATAATGTTATAAATAATTTCTAAAAATGTATGCTAATTATAACATGTATTGACCATCACAAACATGCAACTGAATAACCAAGAGGCTCAAAAAAGGGGTAATGATTTCAGAATTTAAGAGGGATAATTAATACAACCTAAATTTTTTCAACAATATTTTTTATTAAATTTTTATTTAAAACTATAATCTTAGTGTACTCCTATCTACCCCATGCCCTTAAATTTGAAAAAATTTAATTATATAATAAAAAGAGTAGAGGGTCACCCATTTTAACCCACATTGATGTGATGCCATAAGCCCTAAAATATATATATAATAGCACTAATGTATTAAAAAGACCTTTTTTATGTTAAAATAGGTTTTATAACATTGCCTTAATTGAAAAATTCAAATAAAAATTATTATAAAAATTATTATCATATGAATAAAGATTATATTCTCTATCCACCATCTTGAGAAAACAAATACTAAGTGGTTCCTGTATTAAAACCCTAGATTGAAGGAGAGGACAAGGGATACATGAATCCACTAGAAAAGTAATATAAAAATAAAAAACATGGGAATCATAACATATTATTATCGAATAAGTAATCTTATTGTCACCTAATAGTGAATTTTGATGGAGATTAATGTTCGAGATGAATGAGGTGCAATGATGATTATGAAGGTGCTCACATTTGGGAAAAAAATACTAGAATGAAGGGTTAAATCTTTATTTTTGGATAAAGGGGATTAAATTAGGGTTAAAAATAACCAATTTAACCATCATTGATTTAAAAAACCAATTGAAAGACAAAATAAATCCAAATAAAGCAAGAAATCCACACCTTTGATGGTTACCAAATCATGGAAAACCAAAAAGGTAATTGGTATGAGGGTGGGGTGGAAGCCTCTAAGATGTTTCAGAGCCACGTTAGAGAATGAGCATAATTATGAAGTAGGGTGGACACATAAGAGGCACATTGGAGGAGGAGGTGGTGAGTCTGCGTCAGAGTAGTGTCAAAGCCACGTTGGAGGAGGAGGAGGGGAGTCCGTGTCGGAGCAGCGTCAGTAGAGAGGGTGGGGTGGTCACTTTAGAGGAGGGTTTCTAGGATGATAAGGTGCACAAGGAGGATAAGTTTCTTGGCAACATTGGGGGAGGAGGGTGGTTAGGAGGATAAGGGGTGCAAGGAGGAGGATCGTGACAACGACGAGGGTAGAGGGGCGTGAGGATCATGAGGAGGGGTGCGGGGGTAAGGGTGAATCAGGGAGTTGGGGTGGGCTACGACCACAACCACAAAAATGTTTGTGGAAATAAATTACCTATATCCATGGTTTTGTTTGTCTGTGGGTATTTTTATGTGTAAATAACAAAAATTCTAGTAGTGTACCCAAAGAAGAGGTAACATCATTCAAAATGAATTTTTTTCCCATCCTTATCCACCAATTAAATTATTATTATTCCTTGATTATATAATGACCTTAGTATCATAAATATTATGAGTATTTTTATATTAATATTTAAACCTACACTCATAAAAACTTCTATAAAATGGGATATGAAATCATCGTTCATGTGTACGGTATACTACCTCATCAAGAACCGATGCCATTCATTTTTTCATCACCACATTTTGAGGATGGGAAAAATGATGGAATTAATGTTTTTTGATAATATATATAGTATTTATGATATTTTTATTATAAGATAACACAAACCTTCATGCTTTCTATTTTTTGGGGAAATGATAACTTTGTGGATACGTGGACTATCGCCTCCTCAAAGCGATGTGATTCATTCACATTTTACATTGAATGTATTAAGGATGAGTTCAATAAAATTATATGATATATATGAAATAATAATTATACTGTAATGATAATATATATATATATATACATATATATATTTTATTTACTTTATTTCTTTCAATACAATAGGAAAATTAAAACAGCATTCATGTGTACGTACGGCCTACCATCTCCATGAACGGTGTATTCCATTTCATATTTATATATTTTATAGATTATTATAAATAATTATATAATTAATATATATAATATTTATTTCTTGTATTAATTTATGGAAATAAGTAAATAATGATCTAAGTATTAGGATCAAGAATAAAAAGTCAAAATATATATGAAAACAAATCGATTATTACCTAAAACATAACATTAAAAAGGAATTTCTAATAAACATGCAATATAAATTCATAATAAAATAATATATTGTATGATATATAAGAATATGCTTTTATGTTATATTTATAATAAAATTACATTTATTATACAGAATGTTTGAGCATGTACAAATAAATTCAATATGTAACGTAAGGTTTTTCTCGTCTCACTTTTATTTATGTGAGATATGAGCTATATTCACCACTTATTCTTGTTTTGTGGTGTATATACTGCTCTATGACATGTTATATCATGAATATAATTTATTTAATCATATTAAAAGTTTCAATTCATTTTATTCTTTTATTGATATCATGATTCAAAATTTTCTCAATTTGTAATGAGATTTTAAGTCTCACATTTCTTTCTATGAGACTTATGACTTATTCATGATTAATTTATTTTATGTGGTGTATATACTTCCCATGATTTTATTATTTTATAATTATAATTAAATTTATGGTTATTTACACAACTGTTTAATTATATCTATTTCACGGGGTTTTACGGTTCAAAAGTTACCAAATCGATAAGGTAAATGTGTCTCAATTTTCCTTCTTTGAGACACATGTTTTGTTATGAACATATATTATTTTATGAGGTGTATATAATTCCATTAAACGTGTTATATCATTAATCTAGTTAAATTAATGAAATTTTAATATTTATGTAATTTTATTCTTTCATAGGGATTATGATTAAATTTTTTTAAGGTGGTAAGATTTTATCGGTAGAATCTCATCGTTTATTAGGATTGTTTATGATTATGTTTATATTGATGAAATATTAGGATAAATATCTCAATAATACTAATGAATTTTATTATCCTGTGGTTATTCATGATATATTAAATTAATGGTACCATTTTCCACTCTTTTGTACTTAATATAATTAAGCAAATGTTTTTAAGAAAGTATTACATTATTTCTCTCCTTAGTAGAAAATATGTTTTATTGAAGAACTATGTTTCCAAAAAAATGTTTTCAAATTTTTTTTAAATGATATTTTATTATAATTTTCAAGTAAAATATTTAAATTTTTTTTACATTTTATAAAGGTTTTAAAAATGTTTTCAAGATTCCTTTATAGGTTTTTAATGTTATTTTCAAAGAAAAATATTTCAATTATTTAAAAGATTATTTTATATGTTTTAAAATATATTTTAAAGAAAAAAGGTTTATAAAAAGGTTTTATGTCCAAGAAGTGATTTTAATTATTTCCAAAGATTACATTATATGTTTCAAAAAGGTTATTTTTGAAGAAAAAAATTTCAATGATTTCAAATATTCTTTTATATAGTTTCAAATCTATTTTAAAATAAAAATATTTTAAAAAAGGTTTTATGTTCAATAAGTGTTTTAAATGATTTTATAAGATTCCTTTATATGATTTTAAAAGGATATTTTCAAATAAAAGGGTTTTCAAAGTTTTTTTCAAATAAAATATATTTTTCTCAAGAAATGTTTTTAAAATATATTTAAAAATTATTTCCCATCTAAGATGATATTCACTGGTGTTACTCATGACTTACTGGGGATATGATCCAAGGGTTACATTCATATTATTTCTCTAAATGGTTTATATTTTGAGGGAATGATGTTTATGAAACTCATTTATCTTTCATTAGTTATATGTTTATGAAACTCATTTCTATTTAATGGGTTATATGTTTATAAAACCCATTTTTTATTTCATGGGTTATATTCTTATGAAACCTGCATCTTTTCATGGGTTATGATTTCATGAAATGATTATGAAACTTGTATATTTTCCACAAGTTATGATTTAATGACATGATTGTGATACCCATTTAATTTCATGGGTTATGATATAATTTTTTATGATATTTTATCACATGTATGTATGATTTCATTATGATATGGGTGTGACCTATATCTCCCTCCAATTAATTGGGTAAAGATTTATTTCTCATGAGATGGACATGGCTGGAATGGGGAGTGAAATCAGTTCAGTAAAGGACTCTATCTACTAATATAGTCATGGGAGTGAAACTTAACTACTAATATGTTCATGGGAGTGAACCATGGATAGCAAGATGGTTTTGGGAGTGAAACAATTTCACTAATATGTACTTTTAATTAAGCCTTAATGACTATGGAAATAATTTTATATGCTTATGTGTCTACCATAATACCATTTTTTATTCCTATGTTATGATTTCAGGGATTATTCAATTGATTACCTTATCATTCATGTCTTATTAACTTCTAATATTTAGTCAATGAATCATGTATATGATCTTTGATATGAAGGGTATGATATTATAATGTCATGACCATGTTCTCATTCACTTATTCTCTTGTTATACTTATATATCTCCCTTGTTTAGCCTTACTAAGCATATTACATCACCTATTTCTTATGTTTCCTTTCCACAGGTTATGAATAAGGGTATTAAGTAAGTTTAATAAATGGGAAGATATTTAAAATTAATATTGAAGATATTTCACCAAGATAGAAGATTATGTTTCCAAGTTTCCAGAGACACTAAACCATTACGGTTCTCAGGCATGTAATTTTGTAATGTGTTGAATATTCATAAACAATTATGTAATATACATGCATGTTAAGACTAGGTCTCTATAGTTGGTATCAAAGGTAATGTTTAGTCAACCTTTGGAGACTTGGATGAGATAAGTTCAGTGAGATCCTTAGGGATATTTCTAAGGATATTTCTGGGGATTTATATAAGTATAATCCTAAGGTGTTATAGATTTAAAATTATGTGTTATTATTTAGTCATCCTATAAGTAAATTTTCATGATTATGTGGTTTTATAATTTGATAAGTGGTGATCACAAAATAATTTATGGTCTCAATAAATAGAGGGAACTAGAAGGATCTGGGTTAACATTGAATATTTCAATTTTGGAAAGTATGGTCATTATACACATTAATTTCCTAAGTTGAAATCTAATAAATATAATTAGGAAGGTGGTATGATAATTTTTAATACCACTGAAAATAAAGAGACTAGAAATGAAATGTCAAAGGTATGGGATGTTCTAATAGTTTTTTTATATTAAACACAAGCAGCATTATTAAATTGAATTTGAGGAAACTTTTTACATTATTCATATTTCAAAATTCTAGTAAAGGGGTATTAAAGAATAATATAATGAATCCTAAGTAATGGTTTAAGAATAAAGTTGGTTGATTGAAGTGTATATGTATTGAAATTCAATAATTATGTTATATTAATCATGAAGTGTATGTTTTCCATTTAGGATTTACAAAAATATATTGAATGGTGTTGATAAACATGAAAATTTATTTAATGTAAAAGTGATACTTTGAATAAGGGAAGGAAACCTTAATGTGTCCTTGATATTGAAAAAATCGTGTTTATCTTGCATAAATAGATGATTGATATGGACAAAGTAAATTAGGTAGTACTGATTACCCTATAACTAGTTATTGGTTTTTTTGAAAAAGATGTCTGTGTTTTCATAGATTAAGTTAACAACCTTTTATTAGATTTAAGGAATATATCCAATAATAATTTTAATAAGAAATCATGAATTCTTTCAATAATTATTTATGATAATTCAGGTTATTACCATGTTTCAAGAAGATACATGATGAAGCTATTCACAAGTTTGGTAGGGGAAAACCAAGTTCTACTTTATGATATATAGGGGATTAATGTTATGTTGATTTTGAGAAACTTATTTACCTTATTTATAATTTTTATTTATTTTTATCTTTTTGAAGGGTTACAAGGTTAACCATTTATGGAATGGTTTATGTTAAAATTTGCATAAAGTTTTAAAGATTAAATTATTATATTTCTATATGAATATTTATGCATATTGGATAACCTGTGATAAAAATTTTTCTATGATGAAAACTAAATATGTATGGAATAAATTATCATTCTATTTATGGATATTTGGATCCATTAGTGCTTCAGGAACAACAAATTCACCTTTATTTTTGGAGTAAGAGATAAAGTGGAAATTTTCCAAGTCATATCCAAAAGGTGATATTGAGTATATGAAATGAAATGAAATCAAGTAAGTATATCTCCTTATGAAATTTATTCAACTTTAGGAAAATGTTCTTGAAATAAAATTTTGTCCCATTATCATAATTTGTGATGATATCAATGACCTTTATCAATCCTCTTTGGTTTATGGATTTATTATTATTAAATTTCTCCTGAACTTATTCTCTATATCTCTCCATTAGAACTTGATAGTCATATTTCTCTTCAATTTCTGTGTTTTCACTTTCCACCTATGTTATACTATGTATAATACTAGTTATGAGTTACTTTGGGTAACCATTATGTTTCCAAATTTCAATTTTTAAAGGAATTTTTAGTATTCATATTT
Organism: Viscum album; assembly: GCA_963277665.1. Taxonomy (NCBI): domain Eukaryota; kingdom Viridiplantae; phylum Streptophyta; class Magnoliopsida; order Santalales; family Viscaceae; genus Viscum; species Viscum album. Next base: position 951,902,522 of record OY728142.1, read on the forward strand.
ATGATGTGGGTTTCCATGAATGAAACTTTCAAGTATTAGACTTTTGATAAACCAAAATAATTTTGAGGGAAAAATTCATTTAAATGTGGGAATAATGTAAAAACTCAAGATTTTGTGAAATATTTTTTTGGAATTAATTTAAACTTTTTGATATTTTTTATTTCATGCAATACAGAATATAGCTTGTGTTATATGAAAACACTACGTTTGGTTTGCATTGCATAAAACACCAAGTTAATCTTGTGTTACAAACAACACATAGATTATATTTTGGTACATGAAACACTATGTTTCTCATTTATTACACATAATAGAAAGTTTCTTTGATATATTGTGTTATTCAAAAGATTAAGTTTTACCAATGTACAATATACTATTAATATTATTATTAATATATTATTATTTTTGTCACATAGCCGTTGGAATGGTGATTAGGAATAATATTAATTAAATTTTGTTTTTAAATGTATATAATAGGAATTATTTTTGTGAACAATTTACTAGAAATAAAAATAAAACCGTTTTGAATATATAGGAAATCTTTTGATAAAAAACTATATTTATGAAATCAAACACATTTTACCACAATAAATTAATTAAACCAATTTTGATAAATTATTCTAATTATATATATATATATATATATTATATTCATTCAACTATTTAATGTTTATCTTATGTGTTTTATAGATAGGAGATAAGAATAAATCTAATTTTATGCTTAAAGAGATATTTTTCTAAAGGGTAATTTTACCTCTTTTTAATGGTTCACCTAGTTTTAATCTATTTTTTGAAACTATTATAATTTTTATTTGAAAAAAAAAACTTTATTTTTTGAATATAAATATAAAAATTAAATTTGGTTGATTTTTTGGTATTTCTCTGAGAGGTTTCATTTTTGATGTATATTGAAAAACGTTGAATTTTAATTGAAACATGCTTCTTCACCTAATTTATTTATATAGTTAAATTATATTTTAATTTGGTTTTAAAGCATTATTAGATCCATTTTAAAATAATTAATATAATTTAGTTCATTAGAACCAACTTTACATTGAAATTGGATATAAAAACATTTCATTCTTTTAAATGTTATCACTTTAAAAACTTGTTGTTTCTTCTTGTTTGTGGGATTGATTTTTAAATAAATTTATTCCAAATATGTGATTAGAATTTGTAAAAATGGATTACATATTTGTAATAATAATAATTTATAATTTATATTATGTTCAACACAGTTTTTTACCAAATATATTAGCGAATATAATTAAAATTAATTACAACGATTAAGGTAAAAATGAGTTTACTTAGTAGTTAAACTTTAATTTAAGGGTCTAAGGAACCTATAAAAATATAAAAAATCCATTGGATATCAATATTTTGACCATATAATCTTGTGTATCTAAAATGAAAAATTATTGGAGCCACATGATGTAAGGGAGACCTCTCAATAGTGTTTAACATTTTATATTTTCAAGAATTCCCCTCCTCCTCTACTATAAAAGGGAACTCACCCCTTTTTATTATTCACACATATCAATCACTTTTTCTGATCCAAAACCTACCAAAATAAGCTCCTAAATTATCTCATATAATACTATAAGTCTCAATTTTTCAATAATTCAAACCAACTTAGTCATTTGGTGCAAACCAAAAGGATTTACCCAAAGAAGAGGTAACATCCTTCAATAAGCATTTTTGTTTTATGTCCTTCTCCAACACTTAAATCCTTATTATTACTTGATTATATAACAAAAATTGAATCAAAATATATTTATATGTTATTATTTTTTGTTTTGTACCTACACTCAAACACACTTCCATCAAATGTGATACACAATCATTATTTTTGTGTACGGTAGACTACAACCTCATGGACGAATGTCATTTTTTTCCATTACCACCCTTCAAGGTTGAGAAAAATGACGGACTTAATATTTTTATATTATATATACATTATTTATAATGTATTTAATATTAATTAAATATTATATAATACATACCTTCATTCTTTCAATTTAGTGAAAATATGATAACATCATTTGTGGACGTGTGGACTACCTCCTCCTCAGAGCGATGTCATTCGTTCACACTTTAAATGAAATGTATTAAGGATGGGATTAGTAAAATTAAATGATACATATGAAATTATAATGTTACTATAATTTTTATACATATATACACTTATATTTTATTTATTTTATTTCCTTCACATGATAAGAAAACGAAAACAACGTTCATGCGTACTTACAACCTACTGTCTCCATGAATGGTGTATTCCATTTCACATTTATATATTTTTTATATTATCATAAATAATTATAATATATTAAATTTATATTATATTTATATCATTTTTTATTTTTTAAATAACTAAATGATGATCTGAGTAATAGGATCAATAAAAACAAGTCAAAACACACATGGAAAACAAATTGGTTATAACGAGAAACATAACATTAACATGAAATTGTTAATAAATTGGTAATATAAAGTCATAATAAAATAAAATATGGTATTATATATAAGAATATAGGTTTTTGGTAGATTTATAATAAACTTATATTTATTATACAAGAGGTTTTAACGCATACAAAGAAAGTTAAGACTTAAGGTAAGGGTTTTCTCATCTCACTTTTATTTATATGAGATAAATACTATATTCGCCACTTATTATTGATGGGTATTATATATATTTTCCTATGAAATTTTATATCATGAATTTAATTTATTTAATGATATTAAAAGTTTCAATTTAGGTTATTCATTCATGGATCTCATGATTTAATATTTTCAGAAATAGTAAGGGGATCTCTAGTCTCACTTTTATTTCAATGAGGCTTATGCCTTATTCACCATTCGTTTCTTTTATATGGTGTATGTACTAAAAAATGTATTATATGGTCCTTAAAATTAATTTTTTTTGGTATTTAAATATCTATTTTATTTTCTCTATTTCATGGGGTTTTATGGTTCAAAAGTTACCAAATCAAAATAGTAATTTTTCTCAGTTTGACTTCTTTGAGGCATATGTTTTATTTTGCACCTATATTATTTTAAAAGATGTATATAATTTAATTTTACATGTTATATAATGAATATAATTAATTTAATTATATTTTAATCCTTATATAATGTTGTTATTTTATGAGAATTAGGATTTAAATTTTCTAAGGTAGTAAGAGTTTATTTCTACAATCTCATCATTAATTGGGATTATTTAAAATTATGCTCCTATTGATGAAATTTTTATGATCCATATCACAATTATTATCATTAATCTTCTTATCCTATAGTTATTTATGACATAATAATTTAATGGAACCATTTTCCTACTCTTTGGTACTTAAGATAATTAAGAAAATATTTTTAATAAAATCCGACTTCATTTCTCTCTTCACTCAGAAATCTATTTTTTTTAAAAACCATGTTTATTAAAAAGTTTTAAATAATATTTTAAGATCATTTTAAAAGAAAAGGATCTATTAAGTGTTTCAGGTTTTAAAAGTATTTTCAAAATGTTTTCAAACTAAATTTATAAGTTTTCAAGGTTATTTTCAAAGAAAATAATTTCAAGGATTTCAAAGACTATTTTGTATGTTTTCATAAATATTTTCAATGAAAAGTGTTTTCAAAAAGTTTTTATGTTAAATAAGTGTTTTAAATTATTTTCCAATCTTCCTTTATATGTTTCCAAAAGTATTTTTTCAAATAAAATTATTTCAATGATTTCAAGTATTCTTTTATATGAGCTCAAATATATTTTCAATGAAAATTGCTTTTAAAAATGTTTTATGTTCAAGAAGTGTTTTAAATAATTTTCAAAGATTCATTTATTTGTTTTCAAATGTTTACATTCAAATAAAATGGTGTTAAAAGTGTTTTTAAAATAAAATTTATTTTTTCTCAAGAAATATTTTTAAAATAACTTTCAAAATTATTTTTCATCTAAGATGATATCCATTATTGATACTCATGCCTTACTGAGGATATTATCCAAGGGTTCCATTAAAATTATCACTTTGAAATGTCTATGTTTTGATGGAATTATTTTTATGAAACCTACTTATCTTTCATGGGTTATATTTTTATCAAACATTTTTCCATTTCACAAGTTGTATGTTTATTAAACCCCTTCCTATTTCACTGGTTATATTTTTGTGAAACCCATTTCTCTTTCATGAGGTATATTATTATAAAACCTTCTTATTTTCATATGTTATGCTTTGATGAAATTATTATGAAACCTGTCTCTTTTCTACAGGTTTTGATATAATGGCATGTTTATGATACCCATTTCATTTCATGGTTTATTATGTGATTGTTTATGATCTTATGGAACAAATATATATTATTTCATTATGAGATGTGTGGGACCTATATCTAACTCCAATGCATTGAGTAAATATTTATATCTCATGAGATAGTCAGGGATGGAATGGGGAGTGAACATGGTTTAGTAAAGTGCTTTGTATGCTAATATAGTATTGGGAGTAAACCTTTACTACTAATATGGTCATGGTTGTGAACCATGACTACCAAGATAGTTTGGGGGTGAACCCATTACACTAAGATGGCCTTGGAATTAATCCTTGACTACTATGGAATTTATTTTATATTATTATGTGTTTGTCACAATTACATGTATTATACCTATGTTAGGATTTCATGGATTATTCTCTTTATTCCATTATGATTAATGTCTTAAAAAAAGACAATATTTATACCATGACTCATGTATATGATATTTGATATGAAATGGATGATCTTATAATGTTATGATCATGTTTTAATTCCATTATTCTCATGTTATTATTATATATATCACTTTTTTACCCTTAACATGCATATGAACTCACCCCTTTCTTATATTTCCTTTCCCCGGGCTATGAAAAAAGGTCTCAAGTAGGATTACTAAATGGGATGATATTGAATTGATATGTTAAAGATCCTTTAGAAATATAGAATATCATGTTTCCAAGTTTCGAAAGACACTGAACTATTATGGTCCTCAGGGATGTAGTTTTGTAATGTGCTGAATATTTAGTAAAAATATTGTAATATCTATGTATGTTAAGCATGGGTTTCTATATAAATTATTTTATGGTGATGGTAGAAAAGAGTTAGCCAAATTATGTGGAAAATTAGGAGATTATTCATGTAACAAACAAGATAATATTTAAGCATTTAGGAGTGAAATAAAATTATTAAAGGCTGAAGGTGAGAAGAACAATGATTACATAACAGATTTGGAAGAAGAAATCATAACATTTACAAAGGATGAAATGAATTCAAGGGATACCATTGCAAAAATGAACTAAAAAATAAAATAACAAAGTGATATACTTAGAAAAAGTGTTCATGATTTCAATTTAAGAATGGAAAAATGTAAACTTCGTGAAGCATTAACATCTTACTTAAGATAGAATTATAAAGATAAATTGAAGATTTCACCTAAATAAAAGACTCATCACATCGAGAATTTAAAATTAAAACCGAAGGAGAAGTATTTAATGATTAAAAATCCTGAGGGAAACTTCATGCTATGAGGAATCAATTAAACTCTAAATATTCTCTCATGAAGTCTAAAATTGATAGTAAGAAGAACAAAAATTTAGAATTAGTAAATCTGAATAATATTAATTCAAGATTTAGGAAGGAAAAATCTAAAAGTTCAATGTTCAAGAAATGATTTTCATCATCATTAGACAAATAATGAATGTGCAAAAAGGGAAACTGGATACATCCAATCAAAGGAGACATGCTAATAAATATCATCTATGGAATTATTTATAAATTTTTTAATGTTTGAAAAAGACATGTTATATTTTTGATAACCTTAGTAATTTAGAATGGTACAATAAAAAATTTAATAGAGGTGTCAATGTGAGATCCCCACACTCCTATAAACAGATGGAGATGTGAATGGAAGAATGAAAATTGTTTTCACTCAAGAAAAAAAATAAATCAATATGGAATATAGTAATGAAGTAATGAAATATATAATGCATCAAGAACTAAAGTTTGTTTATTCACACTAATCTTCGTGGATAGAGGAGTAATAATCATGGAGAGAAAATAAAAAAGAATATGTTTCACTCATGTTTACCAAGTCGGATGTGAAAGAAATAGTATCACTTTCCAAGTTGATGGAGGTTATACCAATGAGATAAAAAGTGTATGGATATTTAGAGAAACTTATATCAAGGATAAAAAATGTGATGTATCTTTTATATCCATTGAATAAGAAAAACATGATGCAAGTTTAAGTGGTTTCATCTATACCACTGCAAAGAATGAGTGAAAGACAAGTGTATTTTTCCGTTTATAGAGAAACAAGACTAAAGAAGAATTCAAAAATGGTGATCAAAGGATGACACTTGAAAAAGTAAGATGATTCTCCAAAAAATGTGAACACCAAGCTGTGTAAGAAGAATAATTTAGGTCTAAACAATCAAAGAGAAGTTTTCACTACTAGTGTTATCCAGATAAAGGATTTGAAGCAGAAAAAAAGTCAAGGGTTGGTTTATAATGACCAATCCACCTCTTCTACTTTAGGATATCTGAGGCACCCCTCTCCCAATACGTTTAAATGTTATTTAGAGTGATTAAGATTAAGGGGGAGATAAAATAAATGGGTTGTGATAATGCTGAAAGAAGATACATGAAACAAGTTAGGTTAGATGTATTAAAGTTATTAATTGATATAAATCCTAAAAAAAATCAAATGGTATCAAGTCCCTTTCTAACTCTACAAGTATTTTATATAAACCACTTTGTATTTATAATCTAAATATTGAAATACATATTGTTATGAAAAAGTATAAGTGATATCATGAATGATATAATGTTAAATTGGTGTCAAATCCTTAACTAAAATATCTAGTGGTTTCAAGCCAACTTTGGTGATAAAAAAAGATATAGATTAATATCAAAATTGGTATCTTAACAGTACTAGAATGTAAATAAATATCAAAGGGATAATTAAGAAAATTCATGTAATTTGTATTTATTTGTTCATGTACTAACAGTGCCGTATAAAATAATTATTTCTTAGGATACCAAAATTTTCTGATAAGAAAGTTTCATATCCAAAAAATTGTTTCCTCATGCTGAAAATTATCTTTATTTGTGGTTTCAAGAGAATAATCATTTATAGGTAGTTTTTTATGTTCAATAAATGGTTGTTTAGACTCATTTAGAAAAAGATAAGCACTGTGAAGTAAGGATCATGGATATAAAGTTGTATTATAAGTTTATCATGAAAAAGTTGTATCTGTTGGTTTAATATTTGGAATGAATCACATAGTTTTTAATTTATTTTTTATTTGATGATTATTTTTTATAATTTTGGTTGAAACAACATGATTTTTTTTAAATCTATTAAAATCTCAAGTATCATGAGTTGGAGGAAGTAAGTGAGTGACATAGAATCCTTTGAATTTATTCTCTTGTAATCTTATTTCCTACATCTTATTATGACTTAAAAATATTAAAATATTTTTTAATAGCTCATTTCTAAGTGGTAAATTCAGTTATTGAAAATAATTGAAACAAATTTAGCTAAATAGGAGAAAGTGTATTATATATTTAAAGGAAAAATATGGAATTGTATTATTCAACAAATTATATGTAGTAAAAATTAAAAAAACTGAAGTTTCACTAGTTATAAATAGTGTTAATGGTTAATTCAATAAGTGGTTGAAATATCCTAATTGGTTGAATATTTTAAATGGAGAGAATATTTCAAGAGGTAATGATGATGTAAAAGTGTTTAAAAAACCAATGTATTTAATTAAAATTTAAAATTGTTGATAGAGTTAACAATTTTGGATTTCAACTTGTGGTATTAAGTGAAATGTGAAGAAGATTTAGTTTTTAAGAAAGTTAGATAGATCCCAATATCAACTGGGTTGGGAAATAATTTAATTGAAAAATTAAGAGATAAAATTATCTAATTTTTTTTGAAGGTTGAGGAAATTAATTATATCTTCAAAATAATTTAGTAGAGATCATTGAAAATATATAAAAAATATTGTATGGATGAAGAGGGAGTTTAACTAAGAAGATACCCCTATCTAATTATGTGAGAAAGGGTAAAAATAAAAATAAAAATATGGATGTGAAGAACATTTTCATTTTATTTATAGAAGAGGAGAAATAAGAATGTACCATAAATATTTTTGTTGTTTTGAAGGAGTTTAGAGTTAAAAGGTAGAGTAGTATTTATGGTAGTATTTTTAATAAAATATAAAGGTGAATAATGTTACAACTAGAAGGTTGTGTGATGGATTTTTTAAAAATTAGAGTTGAAGTTGTTTTGATGTTTTAAAAGATGTATATTTTTGAATTAGAGAACTAAAAAACCTATAAATAATTAGAGTTTTTATGATAAGCATTCCAAAAAACGAGCTGAAAATGATTCTAGAAGTGGATATGGAGATTTCATGTCTGGAAGTAAAAAACTAGTTGTTTTTTAGAATTGATAAGGATGATGGTATTAAAGTAGTATTTTAAATTCTGTTTACAACACATACATGTCATTGATTTTTTTCAGAAATTTTTAGAAGGTGTACAATTTTTTTATTGATTTAAAAGTCTTGAAAGTCTTGAAATTAAGCCTGAATGTTTTTTCATTAAAGAAGAAGCCCTGAATTTGATATAGACTTAACATTTATCAAAATACAACGTAATGATTATAATGATATATAAAATCCTTTCGGAGGATAAATTATATATTTGTGTGGATATTTTTTGGAGAATATTTCTAAAGTTAACATCACAAGTCACAATAGGAATATAAAAATCACACTGTGAGTGACCATCTCAAAAAATTAAAAAATTTCTTTATCTCTTCCTATATATGTAAGAGTAACTTTAAAAGGAGAGTGAAATTTAGACAAAAGAAAAATTCCTTGGATAATATGTAAAGGTTTCTAGAAATCACATAAGGGTAAATAAGATCATAAATAAGGGTCATCTATTCATCCAACTATGGATTATGATATACACGATCAATCCTACAATATGATTGATAATTCTCACACTGTGATAAAAAAATTTATATTGATAAGAGACATAGGTAAATTTTAGTGGTTTATATTTTTTGTGATTATCCTTTTGTAGAGAATGAGTATACCATAACCTATATAGAGATAAGTAATATCACACTATGATATATTGTCCATTTTTGAAAGTGGCTTAGAAAAATTTTAGTGATACTGCTTTTTTTATGGTTTCCATGCCATAGAATAATTTCATACCAAAATAATTTTAAAGATTATAGAGGATGTTTCAGATCACACTGTGATATTTATAATAATTTAATATAATATTTTAGTAGATTTTGTGGATCTATTATTTAACTAAGAATCCCACTATAAAGAGTAATGTAATGTTATGATTAGATTGTGGGAGAAGAAGATCACATTGAAGTGATAAATTCACATCTTGAATATAAAATTTTTAGATCATCTAGAAAATTTAGTTATAGTTTAAAAATGATGAGGTAACATGAGGTTTTATAAAGTTGTCTTGGTTTTATTTCCACTTTATAAAAACACTAAAATGTTTGATACACCTAGTATAATCATAGTGGATTATAAGAATATAATTAATCCCAATCACCATAATAAGGTTTTCATGCATATAAGTCCATATAAAAACTACCGATAGAAGTTATAGAAGAACATAGAGAGTTTAAGAATATTTGAGATATCTGGTTTGAATAATAAGAAGGGGTAGATCCATATAGGTAGTTATAAATTTCCATATCTATTTTTTAGAGAGAAGGATAAAATAAGAAAAAGGAGTTACATTTTTATGCATAGCTATTGAAGAAGGATCAAATCAATATTGACCCAATAGGAATTAATATTCATATATATGAGGTTGTTGTTGTAATTTTGTGGAGTTCATAGACTCAATCCTCACATCAAGGAGTTAATCTTGTCTAGAATTGAAGAAAGATATGGGAAAAGGTAGCTCTAATCAGAGCATCAATTTGGATATGAGGATTCTAGGTGTCTCATAAACCTATATTGATTTGGAAGATACCATCATGTTTATAAACTTTTAAAGGAACCATTACATCTATAAACTAACCAGGCCTTCCAAGAAGTAGTGTGTCGAAGATAATAAGTGAGAGTGACCATATGATCAATAGTACATATTTACTAAATCTTTGTAACAACTAAATTAGAAGTGTTACCTCCAAGTATATTTACACACTATTAGTGTATACTTCTTGAATTACCCCTTTATGGTGAACTAAGTAAAATCCCTATGTATTTTGCATGGTTTACATTTTTTCATTCATGTTTGAGATTTAGTGAGAGAGTGTGAGAAATTAATTGATTAATAAATTGAACACAAGTACCTAATAATACAATAATAAGATCTAAAAGGGGTATGATCGAATGAGAGAAGAATTTGAAATTAACAGCACTGTGATTCACACCCTCTTAAGGTGTCTCTTGGGTCACGACAATACTGAATCTGATTTATATTTTATGATTGATACCTTTAGATTTATCTTGTATAATAATATATTTATTGAATTTAATATTTATTCTAATGGAAAAATTAATGATTAACATTGAATATAATGCCAAAATAATCTTATGATTTCTCCATGTGTATTTCATTTTAAAAATAATTTTTAATATGTGTTATAACATCCATATAGCTTAAATTTTGAAACTATTCAGTTATAATGTTGATTTTTTAGTCAATTATAAGTTCATTAAAAATTATGTGGAGGATATAGATATTTTTAGAAAGGACCAAGATGTATAAATTAAAAAAATAGTAGGCTATAAAAAGATAGAGATTTTTAGAGAAGATCAGGGATCAGAAGTTTGGGAAAATAGCAGGTTGCATCATGGAGATTATGGACATGCCTCAAAATGTTTCATAATATGTTTTAGAGGAAGAGAATAAGATATTTTACTTTTTTAAATTTAGAGTTTTTGGATTACATGATGAAACACAAGAGGCGATTCCATAGAGGTCTCTAAGAGGATTTCAGTCCATCAAATGATTTGGAGGTTCCTGTATAATTGAAGGATTTCCATGCCAAAAATATACCTTTCATAAATATGACCACGGAGGACCATTCCAAAAGAAGTTGGTTGTGCCATCAAGGAGGGATAGAAATTTTTTATTGGTTTTAGAAGATTTAATACCTATAAACCATGGAGGATAATTATTCCATAAATCATTAAATGGAAATAGGAGGTTCACACCATGAAGTATAAGACCACTTCACAACAAAGTATTTGTGATTTAAATGGTATAGTTTTTGGAAGATAAAAATAAATATGTTTTATGATCTTATTTGAATTCAAACTTTGTTAAATTAAAAAAACACCATAATAGGTTTATAAATAGAGAATATATAGAGGTGATTTCACTGAATTAATAAGGATGATATTTGAATTGTTTTTATGGATCTGGTTGAATAAAGGATATTATGCCATAGGAAATAAACCATGACATAATTTATGAGTTTCAGAGAATACCAAATTACAAGGGATGATGCTGTGTTGGGAAGATTATTGACTCATATAAATATAATTATTTGAATTTATTTCAAAAATCATGGGAGGTGTCCATCTCAATGGGTGATTAATGGTTGATTTTATGAAGTATTATGTAGATACATGTGGCTATTTTTAATGAAACATTTTTGGAATAAGTAATCACTAATTTAAATAAAAACCTACTAAAAAAACATTTAAAGTTCTAAAAAATTAAAAAAATTCAGAAAGGAACTCCCTTTTAGACAGAGACATGAATAATAACTTTTAAGCATAACGACAACACCCTTGATGGTTTAGTGTTATTCATTTTTGAAGAAATAATTGTAAGTGACCACCATATCATGCTTATTTTTTATTCCTTGTCTTGAGTGGTGAGAAAAGAGATAATAAGTGGGTGTACCCCTGGATCAACATTTCATCTTTCCAAATCATTTTTAACACTCAAAATGCGTAGTGTTATACCCCAAGTACATTGACACAATGTCAGCATATACTCATTAGAATATCCCTCGTGGTTAACCAAGTAAAATACATGAGACATAACATTAATATTTTCATCTGAATATCACTTTTTTTTTCAAAGTTTGATAATATTTTACTGTTTTTTCATACACAAGAACTAGAGTCATTGTGATATTTGAAGAATTGAACACCCTAAGTCACCCCATCTTAGGGTGTATTTGACCTATGGTAAAAATATTGGTATTAAAGACACTAGGTTCTCAAATGTAGAATCTTTTATTATTATATAGAATATAATAAATTCAAAAGGGGTTCATTTGTTGGATGGATATAACTTTCAGATATAGAAAAATCAATGAGATATCACTTCTGATCTCTCAAACTTAATGTTTCACTATTTCTCTATATGGAATACAATTCAGTGAAACCACTATAATGTTTATTAATGATTCATATAATAAGTTTTTTAATAGTGATGTGAAGTATCAAAATTATATATCCATATCATTATACAACTAGATCTAAATGAAATTAATGGATTTTAAATCAATAAAATCTATTTGGGATAAGTTGTCTATTATTTATGAAAGGGATAACAAGGTGAAGGGAGCTATGCTGCATGTTCTGAAAAATAAGTTTTATGATATGAAGATGATAAAAAATGAGAAAATTGATACTTTATTCAGTTGAATAATTTATATTGTGGGAGCTATCATAGGATTTGATGATCAAATAAAGGGTGTTTATATCATGAAAACTATTCTCAAAATATTTCCACCATTGTACAATTCCAAGGTGTTTTCACTTAAAGTATAAGACCACACCAATATAAATCTTAATGATCTTTATGGTAAGTTTATATCTTATGAGATGCGTATGAAACTGGATAGAATATATGTCCAATCATAATTATTTTTACTTTCAAATCCATATAGAATATAATGATACATAAAGCATGGATCAATGATGAAGTTATCAGTGATTAATTTCTTTAATGGGTAGAAAGAATATTTAGACATGGAAAAAGAAGATATAAAGGTAAATTTCCATTTTATTATTTTTATTATGGAAATGTTTGAAATACTGCTAAAATATTTATAAGGATGGTATAAAATGAAGCTAAAAATGATGTAGAATCAAAAACATAAATAAATTTTCCCTTTAGGAGGAATATTAAATCAGGGATATCAACTAGAACGAGGTTACAACAGAAAAATATACTGAATAGAGAAGAATATAAAGAGGAATGTTTAATTAAATATGATTAATATGAGTTTATATTAGATGTGGAATGTGCTATAATAGATATAGTTCAAGGGAATAATTATGGAGATGAAAAGGAGGATCAACTTGAATGAGTTGTTAAATTGAAGGAAAAACTCAAAGGATCCCTTAAAGAGTTGGATATTTAACATAAGAAAAAAAATAAAAGATAGCATATTTTTTTAAAAGAATAAATGGTATATTTTTGTTCAAATTTAAGATGAAATTACTCGATTGGAGAAGGTGGTGGAAGATATTGAGGTTTCTTAAGACACATCTAATGAAGTGTTGGATTTTAGGGTAAAAATAAAATACCAAGAAAAAATAATCATTGACATGCATACCAATATAGAATAAATTAGGAAGATGGTTGAATATATCAAAAAAATTGTGACTCTATAAAGGAATATTGAGGATGAAAAAAGGTGGTTTATGAAAATAAAAATATACAATTCTAGAATTTCATTGACAAATAGTGGATTGAAAGATCAATAAGATATATGAGAACTATTGAAAAGATCATAAATGAATATAGGATATGGAATACGGGAATTTCCTTATTCATATGTGAAGTTTGGACAACGAAATCTCATGAAATTTCTTCACAAAATAAGGTAATCATAAATTTAGTGAAAAATCTCAAAAACCAAGGCCAATTAAATAATCAAGAAACTACTCCAAAGATGGAAACATATAAATAGGAAGTGATAGGAATTTTTTTCCATTAATGAGATACCAATTATATATATTTCATGGACATACCTTGACTTGGTTTAAAATATAGGAGAAAATTTTGAGAGGATAATCTCTTAGGAGTAAATAATGAAGGATTATCCCATCATATATTTCAAATAAATAATCATTTTTATATTTATTATTATAAATACATTAATTTTGGTCACAATTCAATATATTATAGGGAAAATAGAATTCAAAATCACTCTAATGGGATTCAAATAATAAAGGTAACTGAACAATAATTTGGAATTCCATTGAAAAATATCTTTCATCCCTTAGAGGAAGAGAAGTATGATCCTACAAAATATAATGAATGGGAATAAAAATATATTAAAGAATGTGAATAGTAGTGTTGATAGAATAATTAGATTTAGAAATGATAGATAATTGAAAATCAAAGGAAGAAGAAAGATGAATATGGATAACAATGAATTGAAAAATTCAAATTATCTTTTTATAGATGTACTTTAGCATAATATTCCCATATTAGTCAGCTTTGTGATTCTAGATTAGAAGTCATGTTTCACTGAAAGGGATTCTCTATTAAAATAAAAAATGGATATTACTTTTTAAAAAGATAGAAAACTAATGGAGGTATTTTTCAAGAATATTTTAAATAAAAAATATCTCATTTTATTATAGTGGAGGATAAAATAATCTTTAGAATCGAAGGCTTGGTCAAATCAACTGACAAATAATGAAAAATCAGTCTAAACTAAAGGTTGTAACCAATATAACAAATATAAAATGAGATCATTAAATAAAAGTGATAATTTTATAAGAGGGATACCTATGATAAATTCTTGTTGACTAAATAAGAATAGGGAATAAAACTTTCTTGACATGATCTACAATGATTTGTGTGCCCCATAAAGGTTCCCAAAATGTATGATGAGAAGTAAATCACCTAATTTATTGAATATTATAACTGAATGGGTTTTATAATGTTTATGTATGAAATGTAAAAGGTTATTTAATGAATTATTCATTTTCATAGGATAGAAAATAATGAAACTAGAATAACCATCAAGGTTCTTAGATATGATAATGACATGGAGTAAACATATCACGAGGTGTAAAAATACTTGAAAAAGCATGGGATAAATAAAAATGGTTCATCAGTAAGAACAAAACTATACAATGGTGTGGTGGAAAGGTAAATTTAAATGAAGAACACTATGAAGGAAACTTTGTTATTGAAAAGTTTATTCTCTCTCTACTATTGGAAGGAAGTCATTAAAGCTTTTATTTACACACAGAACCATGATTTTCTAAGTTTTAGAGAGAAGATGACCCCATATGAGTTATGATATGGTATAAAACCAATGCTAAAACACTTTAGAGTGTTAATAATAGTATGATACATTCCAGAAAAGTAAGGTAATTAATGTAAATTCGAATATTTAATGGATTATAAGATATTTATAGGAACTATGTCAAGTGTAAAGCCTATAAATTTCGAAATAAACAGTTGAAAAAGATTATGTAAATTAGTGGAATTAATATTGTTATTTAAAAAGATAGAAAAATATATATAATTCCATATCTGAGTTTTTCTAGTGATGAATAAGAAGAACTAGAGACAAATTAGACCAACAAACATAGTCTTACAAGTAAGGAATATTCATAGAATGAATCAATAGATGAATTAGTTATAGAAATGAGTCAATCGATGAATCCATAGAGAAGAAAATAAGTTAAGGTATATAAATAAAATATAATTAGTAATAAAACTATACAAAATAAAAAACTAATGGGTGAGAACTTTGGAGCATGATTCTTTATTATCTCAAGTGGATCCAACCTCATTTGAATAAATAGTGAAGGATGGGTCAAGGGTTAAGGCCACACATGAGGATTTGGATTAAATTGAGAAAAATTAGACTTGGGAGCTCATGGATAGACCTATGAATCAGAATATCATAAGAATAAACTGTGTATTTATAAATACAAAAAATGATCATGGATATATGATCCAAAATATTCAATTATTATCATGAAATGGGTATGCATAAGTTGAAGGAGTTGATGTGGAAGAAATTTTCACATCAATATAAATAATAGATTCAATAAGACTCTTCCTTATAGTAGTTGTCCAATGTAAATACATAATCTACCAAATGGATGTCAAGAAAAAATTATTAAGTTCAATTCTCAAAGAATAATTTGACATTAAAAAAACAATGAGGTTTCTAATTAAAAAGTAAGAGACAAAGGTGTGTAGGTTGGAAAAGAACCTATATATTTTGGAATAGGTTTCTTGGGATAGATATTCTTGATTGGATAGTTTCTTTAATAATATGAAATTAAAAATAGGAGTATTCAATCAAAATACCTATGTGAAGTCAAATAAGTTAGAATAGTTCATGGTGATCATCTGTGTTGATGACATCATTTTCATAAGAAAAAAGAAGAATCCAGTATAAGAGTTTTCTAAAATGATGATATTAGAGTTTGTAATGTCTATGATTGGGGAACTCACATTTTCCCTCAATCTATAAGTCATCCAAAATTGGAGTTATACATTTTTATCTCAGGTTAAATATGAAAAGGAGTTAATGAATAAGTTTGAGATGCATAAAAAAAGATAGTTTCAATAACATTAATGGTTAGAAACAAGCTACGATAACTTAAGGAAAGTAAATCTATTGATCAAAAAATTATTATAGGATAATAAAAATTCTGATGTATCTTATATAAATGATACTAGATATATTATTTGAAATATATCGATATTTCCACTATCAAATTTATCCTAAGGATGAGAATATTCTGGTTATAAAGCAGATCAAGAGGTACATTCATAAAATACTTAATTATGGTTGGATGTATTTTCTAAGAAATGGGAAAGAATTATATACATAATAAGATGAAGATAGGGTTGGAGATATTGTGGATAGAAAATAAATAAGTGGATGATCCATTTTAATTAGAATAAGGTGAAATGAGTTGATAAAAAAATCAAGAGAGAACCACTCTTAGTATAGCTGGATTAGAGTAAATTTTAGCTATAAAGGATTTTACACAACAAGCTTGGATGAAGAAATAATTTTAAAATCTTGGAGAGGAGGTGGAGCTAACCAAGATAGTTCATTATGAAAAACAAAGTGCAATAAACCTAATGAATAATATGATAAAGCATTCTAGAACAAAGAATATATAAATAAAATATCATTTCATTAAATATAAGGTTGATTAAGGCATGATTAAGCTATATCATGTGTTTAAAAATCAAAAAGTGGTAGATATATTTAAAAAACCATTGGATACATCATCATTTTAAATACATAATTTGAACCTAGGAATTTAACAACCTCCACCATCTTGAGGAGGTTTAAAATTTTCACTCTCCGCGTTATATCTAATTTTAAATTTGAAAATTGTGTATTCTTGCAAGGTTCTATATTGTATTTGGTGTAGAGGATAACATAGATACCATTACAGGGGGATTTAAAGACTTTTAAAAGGATGATATGGAATTTATGGACAAAAAAATATAATTTTACATTTTCTTTTTTCCTATACTGATATTTAATTCATAAAATATTAGTAAAATTGACCAAACAATTCTTGACTAGATTTGGAACACAAGTACCCTCTTTATTTTATTATCAAAGTGGGGTAAAGTCTTATAAAAAACTAGTAATAAGAGACATGAATACTAACCTATAGGTATATAATTTCAATGAAGAGTTGAAGTATGTTGTAAGTGAGGATCAATGTGAGGATTTATTAAAAATAAAAAAGAAGTAGAATGTTGAAACCCCACAATTTATCAATTTATTTAGGGTAGTGAAAGTGAAAGCAGAAACACAAGTGGAAGTGGTAGAATAAGTTTAAGATAAAGTTATTGAAGAATTAAAGGATATATAATGAAACTTACATGTAGTCAAAATCATTGTGATAAGGTATAGGATCACAAAAAGTCACTCATAGCGTAACTTGGTACATATAAGTAGAGGCATAAGATTTTGAAAATTGGTACATGGAATCCATTTTTAATTCATATCATCTTTTCAATTATATAAATTTTAATATTACATCTCTCTATAGGATTTATTATCCTTATCAAATAATATATCTCCCACCATAGTGAATATAAAACTACCACTATGGTTTTAACTATCCTACATAGTATATGTCTCTAGAAAAATTTCTCCCACTAACTCTTATGAGGTTTTTCATTATTAAAAAAACCTATGCATCAAGAACCAATATTTAAAAAATGTATTTCTTTCTACCATTATGTCAAAAGATATCTTCCTCAGTTATAAAATATAGTTGGTATGATTAATACCCTTTTATATCTTGGGGTTGTTAATACCCTAAATAGAATCATGATCATTACTTGAGATGAAACATTATATTCTTGATGATTTATATTTAAATATTTCAGTATCATTACAAATTGATCCCCTCATACTTATGTGTTAATGAAATGATTCACTTTATTCATATCATAATGTATTTAATATCTATCAGTCAATATCGTTTGTATATGGTAAGCTGTGGAACTATTATTTTCAAACCATATCTAGAAAGGAATCATGAAATGTTTCAATAAATTCATAATACTCCTTATTGTTCTAAATTATACATAATATCTGAATAAGGAAATGTGAGTTTTAATAAAACCTTCACTCTCTATTAAAATATCAGTGATTACGTGTTTAAGAAATTCTATAATAAACTCAATTAGAGAATCTTACATACTTTCCCAAGTGGATTAATTAATTCACTAAGAATTACTAACATTTATTAAAGCAATATCATGGAGTACATTAATTCACCTATAACTTCACCTTATAATGGTTCACACTACCAATATTGAGATAAATTTAAAATATTAGTGACTTACTTTTATATCTAAATTTTTATTTTTCCAAGAACTCAACAAGTGAGTGCCAATAACCCCGAAGTGTTTTAGCTCAAAAGAGTAAAAATATTTTGGGTCGGAAAAATCCTGACAAATAATTATCTCCCACAATTGGATATGATTATTATAATTATGTTCATCATTTTTTGTTGATATTGGATATCAATTATTCCATTATTACCAAAATATTAAGTTTAGTGTACCATAAAAACATTAATTTCAAAATAAATAATGTATTTTCGTGTTCAATAGAAAAATAAGATAAATTTTTTATAATACTAAATAAAAATAATTGTTCTAGAATAATATATCCATTAGAAAATCAAAAGTTATGATTTTTCTCATTGTTGACATATGAATTACTCTTTCTCAACCACTGGAAGAAAATTCCTTAATTTTGAAGTCATGTGTGTCTAACTATTAACATATGGATAACCCTTTATCATCCACTAGGAGGACATACCTTACTTCTTATAATGTTTATTTAAGCTTCCTAACATTGAAATAGGAATCAACCTTTCTCACCTACTGATAGTACACACCTTACTTATTTGGGTCTTAAATTAAAATAAAAATGTATCAAATACCCAATAAGTGAGATAATAACATTACATACTATAATGAATATATTCCTAATATAGAAAAAACTATTTTTTCATCTTAATTTAATCATGGTATCTTTTTCAAGTGAACTTTCTATCCACATGGGAAGAAAATAACCTCAAGTTCAGTACACCACTTCTGAATTTTTTCATCTAGGAAAGATGTTGTAAATACACCCTTGACCTAGAGTTGTTCATTGAATTCAAGAAGAATAAGGAGAACCGAGAAGATAAATATGATAATAAAAGATTAATGTATAATTTATTATCCATATAGAATCTCAATCGATGTACTTTAATATATTGAAGACAAGACTAATATCCAAGTACCCTCTTCTAGTTTATAATATAGTAGTGTAGTGAAAATATCATTTATCTAAATATTATCCTTCTCCTTCTCAAGAGATAAAATATAATACGTCATGGTATAAATGTCCATGTATTTATAATTCACTATGATTTCTATAAAAAAACTAATATCACAATGTAATATATAGTTTGAGCATCCCCATGTACCTCTTTTAGGTATCATTCACCTTCTCTTTCTCTATAAGGTTCTTGAATAAGTATAGGTAATTCAAACATATAGTATAGTTTTTTAGTAGTTCAGTGTACTAAATAATTATACTACCCCTAGTAATATATTTCGGTGAGGACATTGTCCATGTCCGGAAAGATCATAGTATTACAATTATTTTTATTTCCATACTCTATATTAATTAAAATTAGATTTTAGTTTTTATCTTGATTACCAAATAACATGACAAAATAAATTTTATTTATTAGCCTCCCACTATTTTATTGAAACCCAATATTTCTCACCATTGGTTTTGGAATAACCAATAATGTAGATATTCTAGTGGAAAGGATCTATATTTCCCTTCTTATAACCTGACAGAGGGCCTAAAAAGATATTGGAAGGTATTTAGGTAGGTGGGTTTTCCAACTATATTAACTCATAGCTCATTGATCTTTTGAGTGGACTTGAAGACCATGAATTCCTACACTTGGATTTACTCAAAACTTGCCTCTAAAGTTTTATTAGATATATAGAATAAATTACATATAATGTAAATTTAGTTAATTTATCTCTAATTTTTTTTATTAATATCTATTAAATTGAAGTTTCCTTGAGAGGGCCAATAAAACACTCTCATCCAGAGCTTCCATTCTAAATCAAGTAATAGAAGGAAATGCAGAATTAATATTTTTATTGATGATTTTTTATATTTTTTTATAAATTTCCCATTTTATATTATTTCAAGATTATTAAGATTAAATGGATTTTACTTAAGTGATTTACCATGTCTAGATAAAATTTACGCATAATATATGTAACTCCTCGACCCCAGAAGCCTGGAGTCAGTGTGTTACCTTATTACACTTGTATTATTACAAGGAATAAAATACTAAAGTGATGATTAGTTTATTAGTTTTGGAAAACCATATTACATACTTGATAACCATATTACATTGGGAAAAGAAAATAAAAAATAAAAGTAAATTCTTAATATCCTTGAAACTCATTCCAAGAATTCATATTCATATCTCGGGGAAAGGGAAAAAATAACGATTTTCTCAAATGATCAGAAATGGTTAAGTATAGTAGAAGCTATCATGAATCCATAATCAATAGCTAGTATTTCATGGTAAATAACTTAACACACATTCAATTTAAATAACTAAATAAGGAAAAATCAATATGGAAAAGTAAGTAACTAAAACACATTCCATTTAATCAACAAACTGAGAATGAAATATGTATATAGATAATGTCAAAGAGAAAGTTTCATGAATAAATAACTACTGAATATGAATTAAGTAAATTCTTGATTATCATCTCCATGTTTCCAAGGTTTATGATTCATTTACCATCAAGAACTTTCACAATATGGTTTATAACATACTGGGTAAAAAACAATCTGATTGGCCAAAATATTTATCTCATGAGAATACCGATGCATTGAGGGGATATCTATAATAGGTTAACACCAATGTCCCACCCATCTAAATCATTAATCATATATTAAATAATTGATTTAACTCATGAATAATGTGCCTTATCAAATATCCATATTGAGTAAGAGATACATATTTATCATTATTTCTCCAACTAATCAAATCTCTTTCAATGTGTACACCATATTTAATATGGTTTAGAAAATAAATATACCCATCACATATGAGTATGAATTTTTAAAATAAAATTAATTTTCAATGGAAAATGGTCATAATTAAGTGATTGTTTCAAGAGAAAGTTAACAATCACAAAAGAGAATGAGATTTCATAGATAACTTTTACCGCTTGGTAATTTTCAAGTCAAACACCTTGGATGAGATATTCAAAGTTAAAACTTAAATACCATGAAGTATGGGTGAATAGTGATATTAAATGAGATAGGGCAGTATGTAAACCACATTAAAGTGAAATTATGTATAATAACAAAGAAGTCTTAAAAGAATGTAAATTGAGATGAAATCCATTACTACTTGAGTAACTTTTGAATCCTGATCCCCATGAAAGAATAAAATAAATATAAACTTTTAAAATCATTAAATATATTAAATTCATGAAATAAAATTTATTAGGTAAGTATATTCACCACACAAAATAAATGAGTGGTGAATATGACATAAGTATTGCAGAAATAAAAGTGAGACTAAAAATCCTCTTACCATACACTTCCTTATGATTGAACACTAATTAAAAATCTAGATAATGGTTTTAATTATTTTATTAACTTATATTAAAACTACACTCATATTTATAATATCATATATTGTATTCTTATAATATCTTATTAACCATTTATTAATAACTTTTCATTATTTTCACTAATTTGTGTGTTAATGGCCTAGTTTTTTTAATATTTTTTAACTTGTTATATTTGTTCCTATTACATAAATTATGATTTGATAATATAAAGAATTTAAACCATGATTTAAATATCACATATCTTCTATATATATGTATTTATATTATTTCATAATATTTAGTGATAAGAGATGAAATGCACTATTCTTTGAGATAGTAGGTCGTATTTACGCAAGAACGTTGTTTCCATTTTCTTGTCGCATTAAAATGAAGAAAAATAAATGACATATATTGATACTATAATTAAAATTTAATTTATATGTCATATATATCACATATTTGTTTTATTAAAACTATCCTCAATATATTCCATGTAATTCATGAACGAATCACATCGCTCTGAGGAGGTGGTGGTCTACACGTCCACAAACGATGTTATCGTATTCACATAAAATGGAAAGAATGAAGGTATGTGTTATATAATAATTAAATAAGTATAAATAAATTAAAAATATAATATATATCATATATAAACTATAAATCCATCATTAGTTTCAACTTTGAAATGTTTTAATGGAAGAATGAACGACATCGGTTGGTGAGGCGGTAGTTTGCCGTACACACAAATGATGCTCGTGTATACCATTTTGTGGAAGTGGGTGAAATTATAGGACATAACCTTAAAATAAAAACATATAAGTATATTTAATATAATTAGGTTATCATATAATAATTTTATAAAAATAAATTATGGTTTTTAAGGAAGAAATAACACAAAAACATTCTTTGATGAATGTTACCTCTTCTTTGGGTATCTCTATTTTGTTTTCACCAAAGGGCTTACTTGGTTGGATTTAATAAAAAATTTATGATTATAGGATTAAGTAATGGGTTTTTGGATTTTATTTTTTTATGGATTGGATGAGCCAAAAAGGCTTTATAGTTGTGAACAAGTGAGGGGGTGAGTGCCCTTTTATAGCCGGAGAGTGACATTCTTATAGATACCAAAAGGTAAACACTATTTGGAGGTCTCCCTTACATAATGTGCTTAAAATAATAAGAAAATTATATAAAAGAGTTTATAGGTAGAAATATTTCCAGATATTGGGTTTTGGACAAGTATCTAGGTCATTTGTCTTGTTAAGATTAAAGTTTAACCATTAAGTGAAACCATTATTACCTCAATCATTGTAATTTATTTTAATTTATCTCGCTAATATTTTTGGTCAAAAAATAACTTGACTATAATAGAAATTATAAATTATTTTTATTCTAAATATGGAATAAATTTTACAAATTCCAATCAGAGATGTGTCATAATTTATTTTAAAACTAACCCCACAGATGCAATGAAAAAGTTGGTACTTAAAGTGAAAATATTCAAACATTTAATAAGTTTTTATATCAAAATTCAATATAAAAATGATTAAAATTAACTAAATTTAATTAATACATGTATAATAGTTCTAATTTAACTTTCAAAATAGTCTAAAATACATTTCAAAACTATACATTATTTTAATGAAAATTATATTTTTAATTACATTTTAGTATTTTTTTCTATTTATCAAAAAAATAAAACTTCTTAGAAAAATATAAATAATTAACCCTAATATAATTTTTAAATTAGAATTTAAAAAATGTAGATTATTTTTTAAAATAAATTTTTTAAAATTTTCAAAACTTATTTTTAAAACAAGTTTGTCATTAATAGGAAACATAATTGCCTTTTAGAAAAATACAGTTTTTATGCATAAAATTAGATTAGTTCTTATCATATTACTATAAAAACAATTGGATGAATGTAAATAATATTTTATTGAATATATAACATATATATTTCATTAATATAATTCACTAATAGTAATTAATTTAATTTATTACGATAAAATTCTTTTAGCACATAAAAATACATTTTTATAAGAACATTTCCTTTATATTCAATTAGTTTTTTTATTTATTTATTATTAATTGGTAACCAATGAATTAAAAAATATATTTTTATAAGTTATTTAATAATATTTATAATAGAAAATTTAAAATCTTGGAGATAATTTTCATTTAAAATGTTAATATTAATAGTATTTCGTAAAACTCGGTCTTACGAGTAATGAAAGTCATTTGAGAAAGTTTGTGTTGTGTGTGACTCAAGATGAAATAATTCATGCATGAATTGAAATTTATATATCATATATTTAATTTATTTAAAATTATAAATATATTTTAATATATTGGGAAGTTATATTCCCTTCTACGCTTGGTGTTGTGTGTCATACAT
This sequence comes from Viscum album, assembly GCA_963277665.1. NCBI lineage: Eukaryota > Viridiplantae > Streptophyta > Magnoliopsida > Santalales > Viscaceae > Viscum > Viscum album. Next base: position 951,927,099 of record OY728142.1, read on the forward strand.
GCAGTTGAATAAAATGTTATTATTTTATAATTTTGTGGTGTTACATTCTCTCCACCTTAAATAAATTGCATCCTCAAAATTTAAACTTTATCTTGGTAATAAAGGGTTAGGTATTTGTAAATACCAATGTTGAAAAAAACCACATCATAAATTTTTTAACAAAATATCCTCCTAATAAGATAGAAAATTAAGTAAAAAGTCATATGGAATAATCACATAACCATGTTTATAGATAGGAGGACATAGGTTTTAAATAAAAACATGGACATGGAAAAGAAAAATAAAACTCAAATAATGAGGGAGATAGATATAGAACATGTTCAGGATAAATTCAAAAACCAAAAATCCATAAAGAAAAGGTATGAAAAAGGTCATTGATATCATAAAAGATGATGATAATAGCACAACCATTTTGTTTCAAGACCCTTTTCCTAGAGTTGAGGAATTATTTCACTCTCTATGAATATAAGTAAATATACTCGATAAATTTAAATTTAATAAACAAAATATTATCCTTTGGTTGTAGCTTGAACTCTTTATACTTACTCTCTTAGCATAGGTTGCATAATATGGTGAAGTAATACATTAATCTCTTAAATCTTATACAAATATCAACTTAAAACATTTCATAAATTGTTAACATTACGGACCTTCTGAAATATCAAGATCCAAATCATTATAAGGCCAATGAATTTTCAAATTTTACTTATCACTAATACAAACAACATGAAGTAGCTCTAAATTTTCACATACCAAACAGGTGAATACATTCATCATGTATTATCTTGAAATATGGTAATAATCTGAATTATGATAAAACCTTATTGAAAACATGAATTATTTCATATTATTTAAGTAAAACATATATCATAAATCAAAAAATACTACAAAATCCATCAATGATGTCATAATAAACTCTTTCAACAAATCATTAACCAGTTCCAAGGTAGTCAGTATTATCTAATTTACTTTAGAGAATCCCATTTTATCTTCTATAGGTATCATTATCACCTTCTCTTTATCTATAATGTCCTTGAATTGGTATAGGTTATTCCTACACATAGTAGAGTTTTCTTATTAGTTTAGTTTATAAATTTTTTTACTACCCATAGAAATATGTGTTAGTGAGGACATGGTCTTTATCCTGAAAGTTCATAGTGTTTATATAATTTTTCCTTCCATACTCTACATCAATTAAAAGTATATTTTTTTTATCTTGATTACAAAATAATTAGACATAATAAATTTTATTTATTATCCTACCACTATTTTATCGAAACCCAATATTTCTCAACATTGGTTTTTTAAAATCTCATCATGTGGAAATTCTAGTGGAAATGATCTATATTTCCCTTATTATAGCTTATAAGAGGTCCTAAAAATAAATTGGAAGGTATTTAGGTAGGTCAGTGTTTCCAACTTCATTAACTCATATCTCCTTGATTTCTTTAGTGAAATCCCATATCTCGAAATCCTATAATTATATTTTTTTCAACACTTACCTCTAAATTTGTATTAGATATATAGTGTCCATTACACCCAATATAAATTTTGTAAATTAATCCAAAAATATTCTTTATAAATACATATTAAATGGAGGTTTCCTAGAGAGCGATAATAAAACACTATGATCTAGTGGTTCCATTCTAAATCAAGCAATGGAAGGAAATTCCAAGTTAATATTTTTATTATGTTATATTTATTTATAAATTTACAATTTTATCTTATTATATTATTATTAATATTAAGTATATTTACATAAGTTATTAACCATGTCTAGATAAAGTTTAAACATAATATATGTAACTCCCCAACTCTAGAAGCCCAAAGCCTGTACCTTACTTTATTAAACAAGAATAATTATAAGGAATCAAATCTCAAAAGAACAATCAGTTTGGAACTTTTGAAAAACTATATTATATACATGATAACCATATTATATTGGGAAAAGGAAACAAATCATAATGAAAGTAAAATCTCATCATCTTTGAAACTCATTCCATGAATTCGTCTATATATCATGAGGAAAGGAAACAAAATAAGGGTGAGAAAAAATACTCAAAAAAGTTTAAGTATATCGGCAACTATAATGAATCCATAATATATTACCAATAGGGAAAGATAAATAACTAAACACACAATCCATTTAAATAACTAGATTAAGAAAAATCAATATTGAAAATTAAGTAACACAAACACATGACATTTAATAAATTAATTGATAATGAATTACATTCATAGATAATGTCAAATAGAAAATCTCATGTATAAATAATAACTGAATATGAATTAATGAAATTATTATTTATTGTACTCCATGTTACCTAGGTACATAATAACTTTATTGTTGAAACCTTTTATATGATGGTTTATAACATACTAGGTAAAGACCCATTTGATTGTCCAAATGATTCATCTCATGAGAATACTGATGGATCGAGGAGATATCTATAATCAGACCCCACCCATGGAATAACTATCTAAATAATTACTCATATATTGAGTAATCTATTTAATTCATGAATAATGAACCTAATTAAATATCCATACCGAGTAAAAGATACTGTTTTATCATTATTTACTTAGCTAATTAAATCTCTTGGAAAGTGTACACCATATAAAAAAATGATATATGGTTTAGGAAATAACTATATCCATAGAATAAGTGTATGTATATTTAAAATAAATGTAATTTCCAATAAAAAATGTCTACAAGGAAGTGATTGTTTCAATATAAAGTTAATAATCACAAAATAAAGTGAGATTTCAAAGATAACACTAACCACTTGGTAATTTTAAAGTAAAGCCCCTTGGATAAGGTAATTCAAATAAAAACCTAAAATACCATGAATAAAGAGTAAATTGTGATATTAAATGATAAATGGGTAGTATATACACCACATTAAAGTGAATTGGTTCATAATGACAAATAAATCTCGATAGAATTTAAAATGAGGTGAAATCCCTTACTACTTGAGTAAATTTTGAATCATGATCCACATGAAATAACAATATAAATTTAAAATTATAATGTCCTTAAATAAATTAAACTCATGATATAAAATGTCTTTGTTAATTATAAACACCATAAAAAATAAGTGGGTGGTGAATATGACCTAAGTCTCATAGAAATAAAAGTGAGACCCGAAATCCTCTTACCTTACACTTACTTTTGGTTGAACACTCATTAACCTCATATATAATGGTTTTATAAATTTTATTAACTTATAAGATAACCATAATCGTGTTTATAATATCACATATGATCTTCTTATAATATCTTATTACCCATTTGATAATAATCTATCATTATTTTCACTATTTTAGGTGTTAATTGTCTAGTTTTTTTTTAATATGTTTTGACTTTTTATTTTTGTTACTCTTATTTAAATCATGATTTAATAATATAAATAATTTAAACCATGATTTTAATACCATATATATTCTTTATATATTTATTTATATTAATCTATAATATTTAGTGATAGGAGATGAAATTCACTGTTCATGGAGACGGTAGGCCGTATGTATGCATGCACGTTGCTTCCAGTTTCTTATCAAATTAAAAGAATGAAAAATAAATGATATATATATATATATATATTATAATTATAGTGTAATTTATATTTCATATATATCACATATTTTTATTAAAACTATATTTAATACATTCCATGTAAAGCGTGAATGAATCACATTGCTTTGAGGAGGTGGTAGTCCACACGTCCATAAACGATGTTATCATATTCCCACTAAATGGAAGGCCTGAAGGTATGTGGTATATTATAATTACAGAAGAATAAATACATTATAAATATCATGTATATATAATATAAACTATAAATACATCATTATTCCTAACCTTTATAGGTGGTAATGGAAGAATAGATGACATCAGTTCACAAGGCGGTAGTCCTCCGTACACACGAATGATAATTACATATCCCATTTGATGGAAGTTGTTGAGTTTTTAGGTCATAACATTAACATAAAAACATATAAGTATATTTAATAAACTAAAGTTAATATATACTAATTATATAAAAATAAATTAAGGGGTTTTAGGAAGAGATAAAACTAAAACATTCATTGAAGAACATTACTTATTCTTCAGATATCTCCTTTTGGTTTGCACCAAAGGACTTACTTGGATGGATTTCAGCCCAAAGGTATAATTATAGGATGAGTGGAGGGATTTTTGGTGTTTATTTGGGTAGGTTTTGGAAAAATTAATTTTTTTAGAGGTGTCAAGAAGTGAGGGGGTGAGTTCCCATTTATAGTGGAGGAGAAGTTACATTATTATAAATACCAAAAGGTAAACAAGATTAAGAGGTATACATTAGATAATGTTCCTAAAATAAAGAACACTTTTTATGAAAATAGTTTTTATGGTATAAATATTTCCATATAATAGGGTTTAGACAAGTTTCTCGGTCATTTATTAACGTTTAACCATTAATTAACTCATTTTTACCTTAATCATTATAATTAATTTTAATTTATTTCCCAAATATTTTTATTAAAAAAATAATTTTACAACACTTGAAATTATAAATTATTCTTCTTCCAAATATTGAATCCATTTTTCCAAATTCAAATCACATAAGTGGAATAATTTAATTAAAAAAAATATAATAGATGTAATGAGAAAGTGTGTTTTTAAAAGTGAAAATATTCAAAAGTTTAATACATTTTATTATCCTAATTCAATATAAAAATAATTAAAATTAACTAAATTAGATTAATATATTAATAATAGATCTAATTTAACATTATATCCAATAAAAAATATAATTTAAACCTATAAATTATTTAAATGAAAAGTTAATTTTCAATTATAATTCAGTATTTTTCATTATTCATCAAAAAAATGAAACTTCATAGAAAAATACCAAAAATTCATCCTAATATACTTTTTAAATTCCAATTTAAAAAATTAATTTTTGTTTTTTTCAAATAAAATTTATAAAATTTTCAAAATTTAGTTTTAAAACATGTTCTTCATTAAAAGGCGACATAACTGCCTTTTAGGAAAATACAATTTTTATGAATAAAATTAGATTTGTTATTTTCTTATTCTTATCAAACCTACTAGATGAATTTCATAAATTTTTTATTGAATATATAATATATATATTTCATTAATATCAATCACTAATAGTAATTTATTTAATTTATTAAGATAAAACACCTGTGGTGCATAAAATTAATTTTTTATGAAAACATTTCCTTTATATTCAATTGGTTTTTATATTCACTTATAATTAATAGGTAACCAATTAATTCAACTATATATTTTACTAATTGTTTTAATAATATTTATAATCAATAATTTAAAATCTAGAAGATAATATTCATTTAAAATAATAATATTAACAGTATTCGCTAAAAATCGGTCTTGTGTGTCACACAATCCAACAGAGAAAGTCTGTGTTGTGTGGAATGAAAGATAAACTCAGTGCTGTGTTCATTGAAATATATATATCATATATTTAATTTATTTAAAATTTAAATTATATTGTAAATTATTGGGATGTTATATTCTCTTCTATTCTTTGTGTTGTTGTGTTTCATATAGACAATTGAATAAAATCTTATTCTTTTATAATTTTGTGGTGTTATATTCTCCCCACATTAAATAAATTGCATCCTTGAAATTTAAACATGATCTTGGTAATCAAGGGTTTGAAATTTTAAAATAAAAATGTTGAAAAAACCACACCATAAAAGAATTAATAAAATATCCTCTTAATAATAAAGAAAATGAAGTACAAAATTCATCTAGAATAATCACACAACTAGGTTTATAGATTGGAGGACATATGTTGGAAACAAAAAAATGGATATGAAAGAGTAAACTAAAAATCAAATATCGAGGGAAAGCAATATATAACATTTTCAGGAGAAATTTAAACAACCAAAAATCTATAAACCATAGGTGTGAAAAAGGATATTAATATAATAAAAAACAATGATAATAGGATAACATTTGTGTTTCAAGACCCTTTTCCTAGAGTTGAGGAATTATTTCACACTCTATGAATATAAGGAAATATAATTAATTAGTACATTTATTCTTTATAAGAAAAATATTATCCTTTGGTTATGACTTGAACTCTTTATACTTCATATCTTAACACATGTAGCATCATATGGTGAAGTAATACATTAATCTCTAAAACCTTATAAAAAGATCAAATTAAACCATTCCATAAATATTTAACCTTATATCACTTACAAAATATCAAGATTAAAAACATTAAAGGCCATTGAATTCTCAAAATTAACCTATCATTAATCCAAAAAACATAAAGTAGCTCTAAATCACCACATACCCAACATGTGAATATGTTCAAAATGTATTCTCTTGAAACATGGTAATAACCAGAATTACTATAATACATTACTGAAAGCATGAATTATTCCACATTACTTAATTAAATCATAGATATTAAATTTGAAAATGATAAAAAATTCATTAATGATGGAATAAACCACTTTTTCAAAAAAAACATTAATCAGTTCCATGTTAGTTAGTACTATCCAATTGAATTTTTCTATATCAATCATCAGTTCATCCCAAAATCATTATCTTAATATCAGGAATATATTAAGGGTTATATTTCCCTCAATCATGTGTTTTTTCCAAGAAGTTCAACTTTACACCAAAACATTTTTCTTATTCATCAGTACCATTCAGAATATGTTTTAAAATATATAATGAAATAGTACTATTATATAATCCATATATATTTTATAATTCTTATGATAAGAAAATCAACCATAAAATACATTTAGAACATTTTTCTTGGATCCAAATACAAAAAAACATTAACCAATCTGTTTTTATAGCATCAATAACATACGATTGACCTTAATCCCATGGTTTCTTCTAAGTTATATTCCCTTGATTCTTAGGAAATTTATTTCTGTAGTAACCTAATATATTTATATTCAAAACACTTAATATAATCATTTTATTTAATCCCTTTTCATTATTTTTCTTGGTGAAACTTTTCTCCGCACTTATGATAAACTCCCAAACCCTTCAAAAATTTCCCAGGGCGATTCTTTCCACTATTATCACATGTGGGAAATCTTTCTTTACCTTATTCCTTTTATCCATTATTTTCTCTGTTTTGCTATTATTCTCTTTCTTCCCTTTAAATATATAAAACTTTGATAATTCTTTCCCTATCTTGATAGCAAATAAAACTATTTCTACTATGAATAAAAAATTTGAGACACTTGCACACTTCAGATAATTTGATTAATCCATTCAAATAAACATTCAATATTACATTCTATCTTCTGTATGAAATCCATAACATACCCTTTTAACTTGTAAATATATCTTCATAATCTGAAACAGGTTCTTCCTCATTTTGATTTAAACTATGAAACTTTATCTTTATATGTGTTTTTTTCTCATGAGGGAAATATTTGTAAATGAATGTCACTTTAAAAAATTTCCATTCCATGAGTTCTAATTTCTCTTCCACTCTATTATTCTAGATCAATGACCATCATTGACCAGTATCACCATTGAGAAAATATACTGAAAGTTTAACCTTTTCCTTTTAATCACATCTCAATGACATAAATATATTCTCTAAATACCTTAATACATTTCTCATCTGCTTTTGGATTAGTGGTCCCACAAAAATATCAGGGCCTATGTTTCATAAAATGATCCAACATATGAGAATATCATTATGGAACATGTTGCTCCATCTTGGCTAGGTTATTTTTCATAACTTGATTAAGATACCTGAATATATCAATAACGTTCTCAGTTCCAATACCAACTATATAGACTTCTTTATTAAGAAAACCTCTACATTAGCCATGAGTATTGATACCTTCCTTCATTATTTCCAAGTTCCATCTACAAAAATGGAATATACTAGACTAAATCATATAATTATAAAGTTTTTATAATTCTAAGTATAAAATAACACTTAACATAAATTGAAAAAAAATATGCATAGATAATATCATAATAATAATAATGCTTTCTTTTGGATATTACATTGGGAAAATAAAATAAAGAATAAAAAAGATTAAAATCTCAGCCTCCTTGAAATTCATTCTAAGAATTCATCTTCATATCCTAGGAAACATAAATAATATAAGGGTGACATAAAATTTATAGTAAGGGTTAATTATAGTAAAATTTATCATGAATCAATAATGGATAACCAATATAGTAATTTAAATAACTAAACACACATTCCATTTAAAAAAGTAGGTAAGGATAAATTAATATGGTAAAGAAAGTAACTGAAAAACATTCCATTTAATCAATAAACTAGGAATGAAATACACCCGTAGATAATGTCAAAGTAAAAATATCATATATAAATAATAAATAAATCTAAATTATGGAAATTATTGATTATTTTATTCCATTTTTCCTAGGTACATGATACCTTTACCATTAAGACCTTTCACAAGATGGTTTATAACATACTAGGTAAAAACCCATCTGATTGGAAAAATGATTTGTCTCATGAGACTATGGATGCATCAAGGGGATATCTATACCCGGTTCAACACATGTAGCATACCTTTCTATAGAATTAACCACATATATATTAATCAATTTAATTCATGAATAATTTTCCATATTAAAGATTCATATTGAGTAAAAGATAAGGATTTATCATTATTTTCCTAGATAATCAGATATCCCTCAAAGTGTAAACCATATGTAAAAATGGTATATAATTTAAGAAATAACTATACCCATCACATAAGAGTTTTTATATTTAAAATAAATTTAATTTACAATGGAAAATGGTCACAATGAAGTAATTTTTTTAATACAATGTTAACAATCACAAAAGAAAGTGAGATTTAAAAGATGACTTTTACTACTTGGTAATTTTCAATTCAAACCCCTTGGATGTGATAATTCAAAGTGAAACTTAAAATACCATGAATTATAAGTGAATTATGATATTAAATTAAAAATTGTGATTATATACACCATATTAAAGTGAATTTGTGCATAATAAAAAAACTAATTCAATAGAATGAAAATTCACACAAAATTCCTTTACAATTGTGTAACTTTTGAATCATGGTCCCCATGAAATAATAACATAAATTGAAACTTTTAATTTATGAAATAAATTAAATTTAAGATATAATTTTTTTTAGGTATGTATAATCACCACACAAAAGAAACGAGTCGTGAATATGACCTAAGTCTCGCAAAAATAAAAGTGAGACCAGAAATCCCCTTACCTTCCACTTTCTTTTGGTTGAAAACTATTTAATCTCCTTTATAATGGTTTTCAGAATGTCATTAACTTATAAAATTACCATAATAATATTTATAATATCATATATTATCTTCTTATAATATCTTATTTCCCATTTTTTAATAACCTTTCATTTTATGAACTATTTAGTGTGTTAATTTCCTAGTTTTTTATTATGTTCTTACTTGTTATTTTCTTCCTCCTGTGTCAATCATGATTTCATAATATCCAAAATATAAAATATCTTGTAAATATCATATATATTCATTATATATGTATTTATAGTAATCCATAATATTTAGTGATAGGAGATGAAATACACTATTTATGGAGACAGTAGGTCGTACGTATGCATGAACGATGCTTCCATTTTCTTATTGCATTAAAAAAGAGAAAACTGAATGATATATATGTATATTATAATTCTATAATAATTTTATGTAATATACATCACATATTTTTAATAAACACATCCTTAATACATTCCATGTTAATCATCAATGAATCACATCACTTTGAGGAGGCGGTAGTCCACATGTCCACAAACGATGTTATCGCATTACCAAAAAATGGAAAGAATGAAGGTATGTATTTTATAAGAATTAAAGAAGAATAAATACATTATAAATAGAATATATAATATATAAAATATAAATACATCATTATTAACAAACATTAATGGTGGTAATGGAAGAATGAACAAAATCGGTTCACGAGATGGTTGTCCGCCGTACTCATGAATGATGATTTTGTATTCGATTTGATGGAAGTGTGTGAAGTTGTAGATCATAAAATAAACATAAAAACATAAAAACATATTTAATATAATTTTTTAATTACATAATCAAGATTTAAAAATAAATTAATGGGTTTGAGGAAAAAATAAAACAAAAACATCAGTTGATGAACGTTGCCTCTTCTTCGAGTATCTCTTTTTGGTTTGCATAAAGGACTTCCTAGTCTAGATTTAGTGCCAAATAGAGTCTTATTTAACGATTTTATGAATTTTGGGATTTTATTTGGTTAGTTTTTGGATTATTAAAAATTCTTGAGAGGTGTGAAGAAGTGAGGGGGTGGGTTCCCTTTTATAGTGGAGGAGTGATATTCTTATAAATACCAAAAGGTAGGAACTATTGGGAGGTATCCCTTACATAATGTGCCTCAAATAATAAACCATTTTATATAAAATAGGGTTTAGTTTCGAAATATTTCTAGAAAATGGATTTTGGACAATTTTGTAGGTCGTTTCCCCCCTTAAGATTAAATTTTAACCACTAAGTAAACTCGTTTTTTTACCTTAATCACTGTAATTATTTTTAATTACATTCAATAATATTTTTGGTAAAAACATGATTTAACCTTAATATATATTATAAATTATTATTATTATAGATATGCAATTCATTTTTATAAATTCCAATTATCGAAGTGGAAGAATTCAATTTAAAACTAATATTACAGACGCAATGAGAAAGAGGAGTTTTAAAGTGAAAATGTTCAAACATTTACTAAGTTTTTATATCCAAATTCAATAGAAAAAGATTAAAAGAACCTAAATTGGATTAATATATGTATAATAGATCTAATTTAACAATAAAATAAATTTAAAATACCATTTATCATAATTAATTATTTAAATGAAAAGGTCATTTTCAATTATAATTCATTATTTTTTACAATTCATCAATAAATAAAACTTCTCTAAAAACTACCAAAACAAATCCCTAAGATAATTTTTAAATTTTATTTAAAAGAATAAGCTTATTTTTTCAAAATAAATTTATAAAAGTTTTTAATTTTTTTTAATATAAGTGTGCCATTAATAGGTGGCATAACCGCCTTTTAGAAAAATATATCTTTTTATGCTTAAAATTGGATTTATTATTATCTTATGACTATCAAACCTATTGTACGGATTAAAAAATGTTTTATTGATTTTTTAATATATATACTTCATTAATTTCATTCAATAATAGTAATTAATTTACTTTATTGAGATGAAATTCCTTTGGTTCATGAAAATAGTTTTTTATTAAAAAAAATTATATTCAATTGGTTTTTATATTCATTTATAATTAATTTTTAACCAATGAATTCAAAAATATATTTTTGTAAGTTATTTAATACTATTTATAATCTCCAATTTAATATCAAGGAGATAATTTTCATTTTAAATAACAATATTAATAGTATTCGGTAAAACTCAGTCTTGTGCGTAACGCAAACCATCGAAGAAATTTCATGTAACATGTAACATAAGATAATCTCAGTGTCATAATAATTAAAATATATATATATATATCATATATTTAATTTATATTACCTTCTATTCTTGGTGTTTTTTGTTATACACACGATTGAATAAAATGTTATTCTTTTAGAATTTCATGGTGTTATAACATAATTTATTTTAATTTCATACTTCATTATTGTCAATTCATTTAGTAATGATTGTGATAAAGAATAAAAAAATAATTATCCATGAAAAAAATAAAAATAAAATAATAAAATTGTATGATCATGATATTTTATAATTACTAGTTTTTCTAGAAGATGATAAACCAATCCTTGGAACTGGGTAAATAACTCCTAGAACCACACTTGGTTTGAGTTACAAAATTACAACCATGTACTTATGTATCTCCTCGATTGGTTTCACCTCAAATATAAAATTATACTTCCTTCTATTACTTGGGAGATCCATCCTTTACATATGATTTTAATCACAGTTGGGAGAAGGTATCCAATGGAATTTTTAAGGGTGTTAACATAAAAGAAACCATGGACACACATATCCCACATGGTATATGGGAGGGGATATCATACATACCATCATTTTAATATAATAATAATAAATTAAAGGAAACCAATCACATACATAGGTCATTCTAAGCTCATGATCATCCTCACATGTAATGGATACATAAATGTAAACTAGCTACCATTCAGTTAAATGAATTATTTATTATTAAGATAAAAATGATTGAATTAATTAATTAATTAATTATTTTTTTATCTTAATGTTCATCCAAACAGTCGTGAAGATTCCCATAATTTGTGGAAATGTGTCCATTTAATAGCTTCAACAATATTTTTAGATAATTAAATATAATTAATTATAAATTTATTAATTCTAAAAACCTTTTAACATATTAATCACACAATCTACGAGACATGTAATTGTTGTTAATACTGAAATTAATTATTTTCCCTATAATTTAATTATGGTAATTATCAGGTGAGCACAAGACTGTACTAATGAGGTACACACTATGTATGTAACTTACTGCGTGTCTAGGATAAACGTGTTGGGTATTGACATGTAGCTTTATCAGGATACATAATATGTGCTAACGAGCTACATGTTGTGTATACCGCTTTCCATGTGTTCAAAAACACACCTAGGGACCCGATGTGGATTTTGGATGTGCAAATTTATGAGGCATGTACTCTAAATATATTGTGTGTAACCTCCATGGTTTATGGATGTCAGTACCACACTGTGTGTATTAATACACCAAACACATTTTACTATATATATTCCTCAAAACTTTATGAAAAAATGCGTAGACTCCACAAGGTTTACACCAACTACTTTACATTTAGACTGTCAAACCACATGACAGTCTATCCAGTCAACATGTAGTGTGAAATTATTTCACCATGTGCTGATTTTCATTAGGTGATCCTTATATCTTTCCGCCTATCTTGACACGGTTAACCTTGGTATATAGTGTGAAATTTTCAGTTACATGTGTGTAACCATGTCACCCATCCAGAACCTCTAAAACCACTGATAGAATCTCCAATTTTTCTTCACCTATTCTCAACCTATTTAAGATCATATAAACTTGAATGAAATATGTTTAATTGAAAAAATATGTTAATTAAATTCTGAGTTAAATAATGAATAAACTAGAAATGAAAAACTAACAACAAATGTTTAAAATAGATCAATGAATAATAAATAATTATTAATTATAATGTTACTGCTCTGTTACCACATGAAGGTTATGGGGTGAAGAAGTAGTGGTCGGGCCCATGTCCAATAATGGAAATTCATAAAATTCATCATATTTATCCACAAAATAGTAAATCAAAAACCCATAACTCCATTAGACATGATCATCACATATAACATATAACTAATTCTTATAAATAAATAATTACCACACATTTAATTTTTTTTCTTCATTGATGAATTAAATAAAAACTTCTGGTTACACTGTCATTTCATCAAATGATTTAATAGTTGAATCCCTCATGCAATGATCCAAATGTACACCATGAACCTCTAAACATCACCGTATAAATCCACAGGTGCTATACCGGATGATTCTAACAATTTAATCATTCTCTATTGATCATTATAATAATATATTCATGGTGGAATGTTTATTTTTGTTCTATCTATAATTGATAGGATGGAAGATGTGAATCACACTTTGTTATTGAGATAATTCATTAGGAAGATCTATTCAAGACTTTAGCGGATTATATCTATAATTCATTGTGCACAATAACCATGAGAATTGAGAATGACACAATTGAGTTTATAAAGAGATAGTGTTAGAGAATCATAATTTCACATGGGTCCTTATAATTCTCTCAATCCCTTGAAAATACCACGTCTAAATAATAATAATAATAATAATACTTACTTGATATATGATAAAACCAGAGTTAAATAAATACCATTTTCATCGATCCATTAACCCAGTTAGTCTTTCATCTTCATTATTGATCAAATATTGAATAATGAATATTTATTTAAATAAATAAATTATAATACATTATTCTCTGATAAATAAATAAATACTATATTCAATAAATAATAAGTAGATATTTATCGAATATTTAACTTATATATATTCTCTTGAATAATTGGTGAGTGAATATTTTTTATCAATCAAATATGAAGAATTACCTAAACACATACAATAATAATATTTATCCAAAATGTTAAATTCATATAGAATTTAATTGAGATCTTGGATACACTTAATGTGGGACCCTAAAGTCCCCTTTCTCAGTGATATTCAATGTAACCATCTAAATTACAATATTACCATCTAGAAACATGCTTAGACACACATAGAGAAAAAATTTAATGTTGCAATGACATAACCCCTCTAACGAACACACATTGTGTAATATAACCACTTTATATTGATATCTCTAATCAAGTTGGTTGCACATTGGTGTCATAAAACTATGTTCTCTATGTATCTTTCTTTGAATTTCTAGAAATGATCTTTCTGTTAGAACACCATAGACATGGAATTAATATGACAGTTCCATTTCCATAAAAGGGTATGAGATATCAACCTCCATAAAAGAACATAATGGAATAATACTTTCTTTAATTATTAATTAATTTAATATGAGTTGTGACACACCCAATGTACATAACTTTGACATGAAAATATTTCATTATATTTTATGAAATTACATCAGAATATAAGACTCATGATATTCAATAATAATAATATTAAAGTATAAGATCCATTATACATATATGTAAAAATGAACATCCAATGACACATATAAATATGGATTTCATACTAGTGGATCAAGTTCTCACAACCTCATTCTATTGGATATTATCAAGGAAGAACTTCATGAGAATAAGAATCAGTGTATTATAATCCCCTACCCTTAATACCCTATATAATCTGTGTCTTATTAGAAGATTTTATTTTTATATCAAACATGTATTTTAGAATGATGTCATATCAGTTTAAGGTTTTCACCATAGTAGGGAACTACCTTGTCCTCTTGGTGTGAAAAGTATCCTTATGAAATTTTCACATAGATGTCATATAGAATAATGATCATCATGTGATAAGATATAAATTAATATTCAAAACCACGAATATTATTGTAATGAAATGATAAAAGTGGTTAGTTATAGGGAACCAACTTAAACATACTTAAAAACAATCAAAAGTGTGATAATATAGAAACTATTGGGTTATAATGTTGTATGTTTTTTTAATTAGGGGTTTATTAGAAATCATGTATAGGAACATGATATATGTGAAGAGATTGGGCTATAGAATCTTTGTAAAATAGTAGGCTATAGTGAGCTTGATATTTTTAGAGATGGTTAAGTAGTATAAGTTTAGAAAATAGTAGGTCATCCCATGGATCTTATGGACATGATGAAAAGTGTTTTGTAAGATGTTTTAGTGGGGGAACATAAGATATTTGAGTTTTTCAAATTTAAAGATTCTAGATTGTGATTTCCCAATCATTATAATTTTACCACTGAGAGAGGGAGGGGTAAATTAGTGATCTATTTTTCTTCTATGTTTCCTTACTTAAGAAATAACATTCACCTCCTACTAAATATTTCTTTCCCTACTGAAAATAATTCATACACACATCCATAGTAACATAAAAATTTACGATGTTCACTATTAAGAAATAATAACTACATCCTTTTTATGGTTTACAAATGACCCAATACCACACAATACACTAAGAAAAAATACATTTGTGTGGAATACAATGAGTAGTATATGCCCTTTCACTTGTGTAGAACTATGTAAATAGTTAAATAGTGCATGTTCTCCTTTTATAAAAAATGATGCAATATAATGTTTTATAATAAAACATGTTATAGTGATTATTTATCAACTTTCACAAATGTATTATTTAAAAAATCACTTTATTACCCAGAAGCTAGTAAGAACTTCCTAGATTTTATTATAAAACTTAGTTTTATTTCCCAGTCTGATTCTCCCAGTCTGATTCCTCAATAAAAAAAAGTATAAATCTATCAAAATATGGTTGTGAAAATTCTAAACTACTTATTTTTCAATATATAATTCCCAATATGATGATCCATCCCAATACGATGATTAGCTGAATATGATGATTAATTTAATACATTCCAATCTTATCTCTTCTCCTTTCACTTCTGTTCAGCATGAATTCTTCAAGAATGAAAATTCAAAAACCACTTATTCTCTCTAGAATTTATTCAGTACTTTTCCTTATCTCCTCCTTTTCATGAACAATATATTTATCAAAATGTAAAAGGTACTTTTCCTTTTATACTTGACCAAAAAATGGATGGGGTGGGATTCCTAATAATTTTACTACTCAACCAAATTACTATAATCATACATTCATTTTGAATTTTAGGTGCATCTCGACTACCTCAATGTTTCTAAACTCTTTTAGTCTTTTCTCGATCCTTCTTGATTATTTTAAAATATTCTTCTTTATTTTAAATTTCTTTACAAACAACTATCCAATTTTGATTCCCCGTTCTGCTTTGTTAATAAGAGATCTTCATTATGATATGGGCAATTGGTCACTCTAATTTTCTTAAACCTCTTGCAAGAAAATCAGAATAGAAGATACCTCACTAGTTGCTCTGTATCAATTCAAAAAAAACATGTTTTTCTTCAAACACATAAAGTTTTTTGATCCCTTTTTCAACACTTGAAAAAAGTTTTTAAATGAGATTATTTTTATTCTTCTTTCCTCCAAGATAATGACCCTAAATCAGATTAATTTATCTGTGTCAGGTTACTTATGTTTATTAGTATCACCAACATTTTGAGGATCATATTCCACATCAATATGATGGATCTTGACCCATTTAAAATCAAAACTATTCAACTATATGAATTGTTAACTGCATTGTTGATTGTTCTTTGACATTTATCTTTGAATCAGCTATAATAATAACAAATCCTTTTTCATTAGTAACAATATATCCTAATGAAAACTATTCTTCCTTTGATGAATAAAATGGTATATTAAATATGATAGACCAGTGTTAGAAAATCTGACTTCAAAGAACTATTTATTATATTTATTATGACCATCATTCTCATCCTTCAAAACAAATATTCATTCATTAAACTCATTACAATGATCATGAGACCAAAAAACTTTAGCTTCCCCAAATTTATTCTTTCACAAAAATTTTCTTATATCATGAATTCCTCTATGAATTTAATTTTGTTTAAGATCAGATTGAGAAACATCTGACTTATAATGAAAATTATTGGGACTTTCCAATCACCATATTTGTTTCCTTCTCAGCTTGATAACGATTAACATGATTACGATCAGACTGAATATGTAACGCCCCAACCCCAGTTACCCAGAGTCGGTGCATTATTACATAACATTAGCATGATCACAAAAGATCAAGTCTCAAAAGACCGATTAGTTTAGTAGCCTTGGAAACACTAAATACATTCATAAGTCTTACATTATATCATAAAATGAAAAACTACTACAACATAGTCTCCATAGTCCACACTCATATCCCCTCATAATATCCCTACAAGTCAGTCATGAAATACTTCTTCACATCCTAGAAAAAATAAAACATAGAAAAGGGTGAGCTCAGATGCTCAGTAAGGATAACAATATAGCAGAAACCTTCATAAATAATAATAAAAATTTAAGGCAATGTATAACTAAAAAAAAATTTTAAACTTGAACAACAACATAATATGGAAAAAATAAAATAAAATAATTCCATTTACTTATTCACATGGATATTCTACTAGTCAAATAATCACATGTAATATCAATAACCACTTTCATAATGATGGAATGCATAATTCCAGACTATCATAACCACATAGTCATGGCCTTATGCCAAGACTAAAAATAAGATTTTTTCAAGGCCTTGTGCCAAGACACTAGTTTGTCTCATGAGACCTACCGATGCATTGAGGAGCTATAGCGGGCTCCACCTGTTACTTATTAAGTCCAATGCATTCCTAATATGAATAGGTTTAAACATAACATAGACATTCGTATTAAAAATGTCATACCAAATGTCAATACATTATCCATAAACCATTAATGGTATAAAAATAACACATTAATAGTTAAACATATCACAAAACCTTCAATACTATATGAATTTTTTGTATCATAATAAATCAACTTCAAATAAGCATAAAATCCAACAAAGGATGTCGACATAGATGAAATAAAAACTATTTGAGAGAAAAATCTATTTTTTTGAAATTATTTAAAAGAGACATTATTATAAAATAAAACATTTACTTTGAAAAAATTCTTATAAGATTGTAAGGGAAGATTAGATGATTTTATAATGGCGAAAAATAACCGCACCCACCGTATAAGTTAAAAAAATGCATTATTACCTTAATTTTGTCGAAAAGGTTAAAAAGGACCTTGTTTGGAAAGCAACAGAAAGATTACTTTATAAAAATCTTATAAAAAGTCAAAAAGGGTATAAATGAAATTATCCCATTGTCTATAAAATAGTAAGAATGATTTGAAATACATTTTTAAGAAACATTGATGTGGATGATTAAGAGGTCCCAGTAGATAATTACGTATAAACAACCTCGGATAGTGAAGAGATTGTGAAATAAACCCTTAACTTATACTTTTACTTGGTTGAGGGTAGGTTAACCTCCTGTATAATGGTGAAATAATTGTTATTAAATTATACAAGTTTCATATACATTAATATTATATCATATATGATCTTTTAACATTTTTTTAATAATATCTTAGTATTATCGTCATTTCGGGTGTTAACTTACTTGTTTTCTTTTATATGTATTGTTACATAAGCCATGTTTGTTATGGATAGGTTGTATCTTATTCAAATACATAATGATATCAATTCCTTAAAAATTATTTTTAATCATCAAATGAAAATTATTCTTGAATGGATACGATGAGGAATGAATCTCATCGCGTTCGTGGAGACGGTTGTCCGTACGTACACACGAGCGACAATATAACTCTTCAGATATTAAAGTAATATATAATTGGATGATATATAATATATAAATAATCATTATCATGTTATATTTATTATTTAAACCAATTACACATCATTATCATACCCATCCATATAATAATGTTTTGAATAACAAATACACCACGACGTGGAGACGGTAAGCCGTACGTACGCATGTATGGTGACATGTCATTCAAAGGATGGATAGAATACTGAATATGGTTGTACCATATTTATAATAACATAACAGTATATAGAAGATACTGGATTTATTATTGTAGAATGGAAATAACAAATAAAGAATAAGTTGAATAAGAAAGGAACTTGAAAGAGGGTGGTGAAAACATTACATCTTCTTCGGGTTGTTCCTTTTCATTTGATCAAAAGGGATGATTAGATTGGCTTTCTGATCAAACTAAGGACTCTAGGTTGAAGTGAGGTAAGTTTGGAGAATATTTGGGTAGGTTTTGGCCGATCCAAAAGGCTTTTAATGTGTAAATTATAGAGAAGGGGGAGTTCCCTTTTATAAGAGGGGTGAGGGGAACCTTTGGAAAATCTAGAAATATTATTTTATAATAAATTCATATTCGGTTTATAATGGCTCCAAAGTGGATTATTTAAAGGTTAAGGTGGGGATGGGTCTAAAGCCTTTCAACCAATATATATTAGACAGTTTTGGGTCACTATATTAACCTTATCATTTATATTTAACTCTTAGTTAAACAGTTTGACATTTACCATGTCTATTTGTATTTTTATATTATAGTGTTAATAAACTTACTATATACCTCTAAGAGACCCCCAAGTGGTCCATTAATGATACAAATATCATTATATAATTCCTTTGTCCGAACATTATATTTTTAGGAAAAGAATATCAATTAATAATATAATATTTTTTTAAAAACTCTTTTTTGTCAATTTTGACACTATTGGGTATTCTATTTTTGATAATTTCATAACAGCACTATTACTTCTAAAAAAAATTATATAACCAATATTAATATGTCATATTAACCTAGAAAATTAGTGGAATTCATAAAAAGTCTCAAATTACCTTTATTTTGATATTTATAATATCAATTATTTTAATATTTCATTAATTATGTAATTACTGCATCACCATTGTGTCAAAAATAAATTACATTATGTAATGTCTAAAAATTATAAATAAAATACCATTATGTAGGAAATATTTTTATATTTCTAATTAATATTTATAATATAATTTATCTTATGTATAACCCTATTTTAAAAATGATTTAGTTATTAAACTTTGATTTTAACTCTTCTAAATATTCTTTGAATTAAATAATAATAAATGTCCTAATCTAATCCAACTGGACCAAAATGATAATATTTTATTCCTAAGGTTGTTTTTGGTCAAGATACACTTGTCCAATAGAATTAGGACATGTGTTAGGGTGATATTAATATCATTTTTATCCTTAATTATGCTATTTACTTTTAACCGTGGTAAATAAAAGTAAAAAGTTACTATTCACCAAAAATTATATTTATCATATTGAACCACATTTTACTCCTTGTTATTAACCGTGTCTCTCAGATTTTCTAAATTCCACTCACAGAAGTGGTAAAATTAATTTTTATGTGAATTTCCAAATTCTTCTAGAAGATGGGTACAAGACGGTGAAAAGTTCAATAAAATTTTCATATATCATAAATTATTATAAGCTAACTCCAATGAATTACATTGAAATTATATAGTAATTATGTATCTATTTTGACCTAAAATAAATTTGAATAAAATAAATAATTTTTTAAATAAAAATTTGGTTTTAAACTATAACTCAGTGTTTTTTCACTATTCATCAAATATTGAAAGTTTTTGGAAAAATACCAAAAATTCATCCTATGCTAATTACAATATACCAAATCCAAAAATAATGTTCATTTTGAAAGATAAAATTTATAAAATTTCAAAAAGTGTGTATTACTATGCATAACGGCTAGTTTAATTTATTGTGGTGTGTGTTAGAACTCGAAGTTGCATACAACACACGCTACTGTATTATTCAAAGAGAAGCATACCATGGAAGCTTTGGGTGTTACGTTCTACCCTCCTTCAAATAATTTCGTCATCGAAATTTATAGAATATTACTGCATAAAAAGACTCTGGTGGTTCTTCATCATAAGTTCCTCGGGTTCCCACGTTGCCTCTTCCATCTTATGTTTTCTCCATAAAACTTTTACTAGACAAGTCGTCTGGTTTCTCAACACTTGTTATCTTGTATCTATAATCCTGACGGGATCTTCTCAATAAGATAGATCGGGTTCCAGTTCTAATTACTCGTAAGTAAGTACATGCGTTGGGTTAGGCATGTATTTTCTCAACATTGATACGTGGAACACATCATGAACTTCGGAGAGACTTTGCGGCATTTCCAAACGATAAGCTAAAGCCCCAATTAGTTATAGAATTTCAAAATGTCCTATGTACATGGGACTTAATTTACCTTTCTTACTGAAATTTATAACTCCCTTCCATGGAGATACCTTCAAGAAAACATGATCACTTACCTAAAATTCCAAATCCTCCCTTTGGTTGTCAGCATAGATCTTCTGCCTACTTTGAGCTGCTTTGATGTGGTTTTGGATTACCTTTACCATTTCCATCATTTCCTCCACCAGTTCTAGGCCTACAAGTTTTCTTTCACCAACGTCATCCCAAAAGGTTGGTGTGCGACATCTCTTTCTGTATAACGCTTCATATGGTGCCATCCGAATACTTGAATGGAAGCTATTGTTATAGAAAAATTCCACCAAAGGTAAATATTGATCCCACATACCCTGAAAGTCAAGTGATCATGATCTCAACATGTCTTCTATGATTTGAATAGTCCATTCTGATTGTCCATCTATTTGAGGGTGGTAGGCAGTGCTCAAATGAAGTTTAGTATCTAAGTCTTTCGGAAAAAATTTCCATAATCTTGACGTGAAACGTGGATCATGGTCAGAAACAATCGATATGGGTACTACAAGAAGTCTCACAACTTCATTAATATATAGTCTTACTAGACATTCAAGTATTAAATCTTCCCTTATAGCAAGAAAAATTGCTGACTTGGTAAGACGATCAATAATGACCCACATTGCATCGTTCCTTCTAGGAGTCTTTGGTAGTCCCATGACAAAGTCCATCGTGATATTGTCCCATTTTGACTCAGGTATGGGAAGAGGTTGCATGACTCCTCCAGGTTGTTGCCTTCCAGCTTTCACTTATTGACAAACCATACATCTTGACACAAAATCATCAATCTCCCTCTTCATGTTGTCCCACCAAAAATGTTCCTTCAAATCTCTATACATTTTGGTTCTCCCAGGGTCTATAGAGAAATTGGAATAATGAGCATCATCCAACAATTCCCTTTTTAGATCAGGTATATTGGGAACAAAAAGTCTCTTCCCAAATTTCAAAATTCTATCCTCATACACAATGTCACTCAATTTCCCGTCATTCACAACTTTAATCTTCTTTTGAAACTCTTCATAATCGGTGTGAGAACTCTTTATCCTTTCTATTAAAGATGGTTTGGAAACCATTTGAAAAATCATTGATGTTTTACCTTACATGGTGATTCCCATATCCATATTTACTAGATCCATGTATATAGGATCCTTTTCAACTCTCATCTTATTCAAAACTCCATGATCCATTCTACTCAAAGCATCTTCCACCTTATTTTCCTTCCTCGAGTAGTAGTGTATCGTTCAATAATAATCCTTGAGTTGTTCAAGCCATCGCCTTTGCATCATGTTGAGTTCTTTCTATGAGAAAATATACTTCATACTCTTGTGATCAGTATAAATCTCACATATTCACCATATAGATAATGTCTCCATATATTCACAACAAATATTATAGCATCTAACTCAAGATCATGATTAGGATATTTTTGCCCATGAATTTTTAGTGGTCGTGATTCATAGGCAATAACTATATCATTCTGCAAAAGGACACAACCAAGTCCTTACTTTGATGCATCACTATAAATAACGAACCCATCTTTCCCCGATGGTAGAGTAAATATAATAGAATTGACTAATCTTCTCTTTAGTTCTTCAAAACATTATTCACACTCTTTTGTCCAAACAAATTTAACCCCTTTAGGTGTGAGCTTCATTAATGGGTTAGCCAATCGGGAAAAATTCTGGACGAAACGACGATAATAACCTACTAAACCAATAAAACTGTGTACCTTAGTTATACTCATCAGTGCTGGCTATTCTTGGATTTCCTTGGTCTTATAAGGATCAACAAATATTCTATACTTGGAGATAATATGGACAAGAAAATAAATCTCATGAAGCTATAATTCACACTTGCTAAACTTCACATATAATTCATGTCTTCTAAGAGTCTTTAGGATAACACAAAAGTGATTTTCATGATCTTCGTAGATTTTGGAGTATAATAAGATATCATCAATAAATACCACCACAAAATCATCTAGATATTCCATGAAAACTCTATTCATTAGATCCATGAATATAGAGGGTGAATTAGTCAATCCAAAAGGCATTACCGTAAACTCGTAATGCCCTTACCTGGTTCGAAATGCTGTCTTCGGAATGTCTTCCTTATTCACACACAAATGATGGTATCTAGATCTAAGGTCAATCTTTGAAATGTATTAAGCTCCATGAAGTTGGTCAAATAAATCATCAATGTGAGGTAAGGGATACTTGTTCTTTATTGCTATAGCATTTATTTCCCGGTAGTTGATACATAACCTCATAGATCCATATTTCTTCTTAACAAAAAGGACAGGGGTTCCCCATAGAGAAACACTAGGGAGAATACATCCCTTATTAATAAATTCCTCTAGTTTATTCTTTAGTTCAACTAATTCCCCATTGGCCATTCTATAATGGGTCTTCGATATAGGCCTTGAACCAGGAATTCAATCAATGGAAAACTCAATTTCTCATTCTGGAGGATTTCCAGGTAAATCTTCCAGAAACACATCAACATATTCTCTCACAATAGGTACATCCTCTATTTGAACATTCATTTCCTTACACATATTTATTTCATTCTCTTCCTCCCTAATAATTGAATTTAGTTGATCTACTGGGGGTGGATCTAGGTAAGAATCAGGTGGTGATGATTCTTCTCTAAAGATAAGGTGTTATTTATCATCATCATCAAAAATTGTAACCACCTTCTTCTTACAATAAATCTTTGTATCATGGTCCAAAATCCAATCCATACCGAGGATTATATCAAACTCAATCATAGGTATAAGGATGATATCAGCAGATAAAGAACATTTATGTGCTATAATGGGGATTGATTCACAAACGTTGTTGCAATGATACTTCTCTTAGAAGTTTTAACTGACAACTCCCTTGTTAAATCAAATTGGAAAATCTAATTTTCTTATCAAACTGTGAAGATATGAAACAATGCGATGATCCAGAATCAAAAAGGCATTTTCAAAACTTGAGGAAACCATTAAATTACCTGACACTACATCCTTTGGAGCTTCTACCTCAGCAGTAATGATAGCATAAGCATGACCTTGATCCCTTGTCCTTTTCTGAGTTAAGATCCCCTAACGCTTATGAAATTCATTTTCATAATGTCCCATCTCCCTGCAATTGTATCATTGAACATTGGTAGCTTCTTTCTTCCCCTTGTAATCACGAGCTTGGTGGCTTTTTTCACCACACTTGTAACATACCCCCATTCCCTTCAAGTAAGTACTGGGGTGTTTCTTCCCACATTTACTGTAGGATGGATAATCAACTTTTCCCTTCATCCCTCTATTTCCATTTCCGGAGTGATCAATAGATCTCTTCTTCTCTTTCTTTGCTTTAAATTCATAAGACTTAGAGAATTCCTTTTCTATCTTGATAGCATATGAGATAATGTCTTTATATGATGAGAAGGATTGTGAGACTAATTCTAGATAGAGAAATAGTTTAAACCCATTAAAGAAATGATCAATCTTACTCTTTGGGTTACATATATAATATTCTTCATGCCTTGCTAACCTTGTAATGTTAGCCTCATACTTTGCGACATTCTCATCCTCCTTTTGTCTTAGACTCAGAAATTTTCTTTCCATATCTGCTCAATGGTCACGAGGAAAGTATTTTTATAAGAAAATATCTTTGAACTAACTCCATTCCATATTTGATACTTCATCATCTTCCATCATGTTTTGAATAAATGACCACCATTGGTCAACATCTCTAGTGAGGCAGTAAACTGCCATGATAACTTTTTCCCTTTCACTACACCCCAAGGCATGTAATATTTTCTCTAAAGAACTTATCCATTTCTTATCTACCAATGGATTTGTACTGACATTGAATGTTGGTGGTTTTTGCCTCATGAAGCAATCTAACATTGATCCTCCATGTTGTGGATCAGGGTGCTCCATATGGGTAAGGTTATTATTCATAACCTGAGTGAGTTGTCCCAGTATAGTGATTAGCTGATCAGAACTAGTTGCATCACCAGCTCCACTATAATTATCTTGAGTAGGAGGTCAATCCCTACATGGAGTGCGTTCATTGATATGGTTTTCATTCCTTCCACTAGGCACCATTTCTAAACAATGGCATAAAATAGATTAGTTTATGAATCAAAATACATAATACCATACTTGTAAAACACTTAACATAAATTGAACTATTTATGGATATAATCCATAATCATAAAAATGTTTTCTTTGCAGAAGTATGTACTCATAAACCCTTCATAATGGTTTCTAAACAAAGTGAAAATTATCCTAAGCATATCCCCCGGGAGTGTTTTAACCAAGAGTGCAGCGAGGCCCATTTTCGTGCACCGGTTCCCGTTCGAGTCAAGCTCAAAGAGGGGTTTTTGGGGTTTACCCCTAGGTACATCTGTGCCAGATCCGCCTCTACCTGCTCGTATCCAGACAATGATATATTGCTCGGAAAACTCACAAAATCTCTACAATACCAAAATTATAAAAAGTTATTCTATACTAATCCTCAAAGTTTATTTTAGGGTTATGTGATATAATAATAGTTTATCTAAATCTAGCTTCCAAGGTTTGTACTAAACTTTCTCTGATACCAACTGTAACGCCCCGACCCCAGTTACCCAGATTCGGTGCATTATTAAATAACATTGTCATGATCTCAAAAGATCAAGTCTCAAAAGACCGATTAGTTTAGTAGCCTTGGAAACACTAGATAAATTCATAAGTCTTACATTACATAATAAAATGAAAAACTACTACAAAATAGTCTCCATAGTCCACAATCATATCCCCTCAGACTATCCCTATAGGCCAGTCAAAAAATACTTCTTCACATCTTGGGAAAAATAAAACATAGAAAGAGGTGAGCTCAGATGCTCAGTAAGGATAACAATATAGCGGAAACTTTCATAAATAAGCATAAACATTTAAGGCAATGTATAACTAAAACAATATACTTTTAAACATGAACATCAGCATAATATGGAAAAAATAAAATGAAATAATTCCATTTTATTACTCACATGGATATTCTACTAGTCGAATAATCACATGAAATATCAATAACCACTTTCATAATGATGGAATGCATAATGCCAGACTATCATAACCACATAGTCAAGGCCTTGTACCAAGACTATAAATAATATTTTTTCATGACCTTGTGCCAAGACAATAGTTTGTCTCATGATACCTACCGATTCATGGAGGAGCTATAGTGGGCTCCACCCATCACTTATTAATTCCAATACATTCCTCATATAAATAGGTTTAAACATAACATAAACATTTGTATTAAAACTAGCATAAAAAATGTCAATAATTTCTCCATAAACCATGAATGGTATAAAAATAACACATCAATAGTTAAACATATCACAAAACCTTCAATACTATATTAATGTTTTGTATCATAATAAAATAACTTAAAATAATCTTAAAATCCATCAAAGGATGTTTACATAGATTAAATCAAAACTATTTGAGAGAAATATCTACTTTTTTGAAATCATTTAAAAGACAAATAATTATAAAATAAAACATTTAATTTGAAAATATTCTTATAAGCTTGTAAGGGAATAGTTGAAGATTTTATAATGGAAAAAAAGCCGCAACTACCATATAAGTTAAAAAAAGACATTCTTACCTTAATTTTGTCGAAAAGGATAAAAAGGACCTTATTTGGAAAGCGACGGAAATATTACTTTATAAACATATTATAAAAAGTCAACAAGGGTATAAATGAAATTAACCCATAGTATATAAAATAGTAAGAATTATTTGAAATTAATTTTTAAGAAACATGGATGTGGATGATAAAGAGGTCCCAATAAATAATTACGTATAAACAACCTCGGATAGTGAAGAGATTGTGAAATAAACCCTTACCTTGTAATTTTCCATAGTTGAGGATAGGTTAAACTCCTTTATAATGGTTAAATAATTGTTATTAAATTATAAAATAATCATATACATTAATATGATATCATATATGATCTTTTAACATTGCTTCGTTAATAATATCTTAGTATTATCGTCATTTTCGGGTGATAACTTACTCGTTTTCTTTTATATGTTTTGTTACATAAGACATGTTTGTTATGGATAGGTTGTATCTTATTAACATAAAGAATTATATAAATTCCTTAAAAATTATTTTTAACCATCAAATGAAAATTATTCTTTAATGGATACGATGGGGAATGAATCTCATCGCGTTCTTGGAGACGGTAGTCCGTATGTACGCACGAGTGACAATATAATTATTTTGATATTAAAATAATATATAATTGGATGATATATCATATATACAGAATCATTATCATGTTATATTTATTATTTACATCAATTACACATCATTATCATACCCATCCAAATAATAATGTTTTGAATAACAATTACACCATGACGTGGAGACGGTAAGCCGTATGTACGCATGTATGGTGACATGTCATTCAAAGGATGGATAGAATACTTAATATGGTTGAACCATATTTTTAATAACATATCATTATATAGAAGATACTGGAGTTATTAATTTATAATGGAAATAACAAATAAGGAAGAAGTTGAAGAAGAAAGGAACTTGAAAGAGGATGGTGAAAACATTACCTCTTCTTCGGGTTCTTCCTCTTGATTTGATCAAAAGGGATCTTTAGGTTGTATTTATGATCAAACTAAGGCCTTTAGGTTGAATTGAGGTAAGGTGAGAGAATATTTGGGCAGGGGTTGGACGATCCAAAAGGCTTGGAAGGTTTAAATTAGAGAGAAGGAGGAGTTCCCTTTTAAAAGAGGGGTGAGGGGCACCTTTGGAAAAGTGAGAAATATTATTTTATAATAAATTCATATTCAGTTTATAATGGCTCCAAAGTGGATTATTTAAAGTTTAAGGTGGGGATGGGACTAAATCCTTTCAACAAATATATTTTAGACAGGTTTGGGTCACTATATTAACCTTATCATTTATATTTAACTCTTAGTTAAATAGTTTGACATATACCATGTCTCTTTGTATTTTTATATTATATAGTTAATAAACTTACTATATACCTACAAGAGACCCCCAAGTGGTCCATTAATAATACAAATATCATTATATAATTCCTTTGGCCGAACCTTAGATTTTTAGTCATAGAATATCAATTAATAATATAATATTTTTTTAAAAAACTCTTTTATGTCAATTTTGAAACTATTGTGTATTTTGTGTTTGATAATTTCTTAACAGCATTATTAATTCAAAAACAAATTATATAACCAATAATAATATGTCATATTAACCTATAAAATAATTGGAATTCATAAAAAGTCTCAAATTACATTTATTTTGATATTTATAATACCAATTATTTTAATATTTTATTAATTAGGTAATTACTGTAACACCATTGTGTCATAAATAATTTAAATTATTTAATGTAGAAAAATTATAAATAAAATACCATTATGTAGGAAATATTTTTATATTTTTAATTTATATTTATAATAGAATTTATCTTATGTATAACCCTATTTTAAAAATGTTTTAGTTATTAAACTTTGATTTTAACTCTTTTAACTCTTCTTTGAATTAAATAATAATAAATATCCTAATCTAATACAAGTGGACCTAAATGATAATATTTTATTCCTAAGGTTGTTTTTGGTCGAGATATACTTGTTCAATAGAATTAGAAAATGTTTTAGGGTAATATTAATATCATTTTTACCCTTAATTACCCTATTTACTTTTAACCGTGGTAAATAAAAGTAAAAATTTACTATTCACCAAAAAATATTTTTATCTTATTGAACCACATTTTACTCCTTGATATTAACCGTGTCTCTCAGATTTTCGAAATTCCCATCACAGAAGCAGTAAAATTATGTTTAATGTGAATTTCCAAATTCTTCTAGGAGATGGGTAAAAGACGGTGAAAAGTTCAATAAAATTTTTATATATCTAAAATTATTATAAACTGACAGCAATGAATTACATTGAACTTATATAGGTATTATGTATCTATTTTGACCTAAAATAAATTTAAATAAAATAAATAATTATTTAAATAAAAAATTGGTTTTAAACTATAACTCAGTGTTTTTTCACTATTCATCAAAAATTGAAAGTTTGCAGAAAAATACCAAAAATTCATCCTAGGATAATTTCGATATTCTGAATCCAAAAATGAAGTTCATTTTGAAAGTTAAAATTTATAAAATTCCAAAAAGTGGGTATTACTATTCATAACAGCTAGTTTGATTGATTGTGGTGTGTGTTAGAACTCGAAGATGCGTACAACACACAATACTGTATTATTCAAAGAGAAGCGTACCATGGAAGCTTGGGGTGTTACAGAATATGATTTCCATCACCTTTCTCCCCTTTTATGTAGAAATCTTTCATTACAAGGTTTATAGAATACTTATGATTTATGAGAAATCCAATTTCAGAAAAATCATTTTCATATTTATATCAAATTAATAACGAATCCAATTACGACTAGAACCTTATTAAGATATAAATCATCATTATGATCAAAATTTCCTTGATCAAACCCAAGTTGGATTCTATGATCCTTTCCAGAAAACAACTTCCCAATACAATGGAATTTCTTAACCATTATGAGTCTGATTATGTTGAATACAATGGTAAGCCTGATTTTCACCAGATATAAAGTGAGGTGATTTATTTTCTTCATAAAAATACTTGAAAACAAAATATAATACCTGAATACGATCATCATATTTATCTTCTTGGTCCTAAAAATCTCCCCATCTGGATTTTGTTGGAAACCAAGGTTTATAAATCATTAAAATTTTAATAATGAATATTTGGATTAATTATCAAATAAATCTAATCCTACACGAGCTAAATCATTGTAGGGGAAAATAATTATTGAAAAAAATCCATGTTGTCCAAAATTATTGATTTTGAAAACAAACACCACTTTCTTCTTCAACGTCCTTCAATTTTCTTCCTCATATTTTCAAATTTCTAAAAATACAAAATTTTGTTTCCTATAACCACTCCAACAAATAGTTAGAAAGTTCACACATATTCAATGATGGATTCACAACATACCCACAACCCCCCTTTATGCATGCTTCCATAAGGAAAGATTTATGAAAAAATTATACCCCTTGAAAACATTATTCAAAGGTAATATGAGAGAGGGGAAAAAGATGTACCTCAACCTTGATGAGAAAGGGGTTGGATGCCCATGTTAAACATCAATTTAGAAAATGGTTCCTTTGGTAAAGATTTTTGGAAAAATTTAGCAACTTTTTCTGATGTAAGAACATACTCTAACTTCAATCTATTTTCTCCACATTTTATTTGATGAAATGATATTTGATATCAATATGTTTTAAATGAGAATGTTCTACCAGATTCCTATTAAGGTTTATTTCAATTTGATTATCACAACTTAAGATCATGGGTAACCTTACTTTAACAAGTAATTATTCCAACTGAGTCTCCATTAATATAAGTTGGGTAGCGACTTGAGTAGAAACAACATACTCATCTTCAACCATACTAAGAGTTACTGAATTATATTTCTTTATATGAAAACTAAAACAACTTCTTCTCAGAAAGAAAACTCCACCAGATGTGAATTATATATCATCAATATTTCCTACCCAATTTGAATTTGAATAACCAAACCAATCAATAAATTTTGAGCTATCATACTTTATTCCAATTTTTTTGTGCCTTTGATGTATCTAAGAATTATTTTTCCAGAAAGTAATTTGTATTATTTATTAGCAATATGAAATATTCCACATAAGGTAAAAACATAAATAATTTCAGGTATTAAGGTAGTAAAATATTAAAAAATTCTAATTAGTATTCATAAATTTTTATAATAAACTTACTTTCCTTCTCTATATTTAGAAAACTTTTTTCCCACTAAAATTAGTGTGGAAACCGGTTTCAAATTTTCCATACCAAACTTTTTATGAATTTCATTATCATACTTTTCTTGAGAAAGAAAATGTTTTTCTTATTTTGTAAAATTTGTGACCCAAGAGAGTATTTCATTTCCCCTAGAAAGAACATTTGAAACAACTTTTTCATTTCTTCAGAAAATATTTCTCAAGATCTTTAATCATTCCCAGCAAAGATAATGTCAGGAAAATAAAATATTATGATGAGGAAAAAATCCCAACTTTATTTGATGTAAAGATTGCTATCAACTATTCCATTCTTAAAACTCATCTTCCTTAAGAAAGTATACAATTCACAATACTATGACCTTATAGGTTTTTCCTCCCATACAATGATTTCTTTAATATACATACATAACATTCATCTTTTCCAACAAAAAATCTATGAGGTAGTTCAATGAAAACTTCCTCATCAAGATCCCCATTTAGAAATGCATACATAACTTCCTTATGAAAAATTTTGTGCCATCATTGTGAAATAATAGTAAGAAAAATTATGATTGTTCCAAACCTTTCCATTGGAGAAAAATTTTCATCAAAATCAACACCTTTAATTTGAGAGTAACCTTTGCATACTAATATTTCCTTGTTTCTTATCACTTCACTTTATTCATTTAGTTTGTTCCATAGAACTCACTTTGCACCAATAACATTTTTATTATCTTGATTATCTATAAGTTCCCATGTATCGTTTTTTCTATCTAATAAAGATCTTCATTCATGGACTAAACCCATTCCAGATACTCAAAATCTTCTTTCACATCATTTGACTCAACTTTTGAATACAAATAAGTTTGTGAAATTGTTCTTCTTGTTTGAAAATTTTGATGTTGATCACTAATAATGTTATGAGCTTTCACTTGCTTCCAAGACCATGGATGATATTTTTTTGAGTATCTTACTCATCACTGGAAATAGCTGAGTCTAATTCTTCTTCTTTAGTAGGATTAAATTTGTCTATATCATTATCAAAATTATTAAGAAAATTTTTCTTTATCCCACTCAACTTTCTTATCTGCATGAGTTTATTAATCTTTTTCATTATTTTTAATAACTTTAACCTAAAAAGTATAAACAATTATCTATATTTCTTGTTAAAAAATTTGTATCCTCTTTCTTCCAGAGCATATCTATGAAAAATTCCATATTCACGTTTTTTTCTCAAACTTTCCAAGGTTTCTACCTTTATTTATTATAATTCATGGACTCCTACAAAATTTTAAGTGACTTAAACTAGGAGGTTTATCATAAAACATTTCATATAGTGTCATATTTGAATTTTTATTATAGAAACATCAGTTCTGAATATATATAAATATATTAGTACTCATGGCTTCCCTCCAATAGTAATGAGAAATAACATACTCAAGTAACATAGTTCTCCGCATTTCCACCAAACTTATATTCTTACTTTCAGCATCCCCGGTTTTTTGAGGAGTGTATGGGGAACTATAATATTTTATAATTCTATACTTCTCAAGATAAATTTAAATGTATTCATTATTATACTCACCACTATTATCAGTTCCCGAATTCTTCACTGAAAACTCACATTCTTTCTCAGTTTCCTCCTGAAAATTTTAAACATTTTTAGAACATCTGACTGATGCTTCATATACATCACACAAGTAATACGAGTAAAATCATTAATGAAAGTGGTGATGTACTAATATCCATTTGTTTATTGTTTTCTAATTGGCACACAAATATTGGAATGAATAAGTTCTAGGGTTTTTTTGAAAAAATTTCAACAATCTTATGCATTGAGTTTGCAATTTTTCCCTTCTAGAAAATAGTGCAATAGAAATATCTTCTTCTTGGAATATTAGTAATATACTTGACATTATCTCTCTTTGATAACTTTCTCATATTTCTTTTACACATACGTCCTATACTTTTATTATGTAACTGATTATCTTCTAATGTACTCAAAAAACAAGAGTTTTTTTATTTCTAACACTTGAAACAAGTTTCCTTTTATATCTTGGCCTCTTGTAACTATTTTACATCTTCTTAACTTTACACAAAAAACCCATCCTTTCTGAAAATAACTTTTTTTCCCTCATCAAAAAGTTGTGAAACACTTAGAAAATATTGTTTCATCCCATCAACATATAAATATTTATTGTATTTCAACTTTTATTTCCTAATGATGGATGATACAAAACCTTTGATTATCCCAGAATAATCATTTCCAAATTTAAATGTGTCTTATTTAGAGTCATTCAAATTCTTCAATGACCTTAAATATCTTATCATATGAGAAGAAAACCCACTATTAATAATCCAAGGTTATTATCCTTTTGTAGCTTTCAGGGTGGTTTGTACAACAAGATATTTCCCATTCTTAATCTCTGGGTTTTAAAAATTGTTAACAACCTTTTGTTGTGCTGATAACAAAATAATACAACCCTTTTCAATATGTAAAAATTGTTCACACCTTTCACACATATTTTCTAAGAGTTGGAACCTATGTTCGTATTTTACTCCAACCTTGTCAAGTTTCTTCAAAACAAACTTCTCAAATTTATTCGTTTGAGGTGATTACATCCCCCTCAATATTTTTCTTCTGTAATTTTTGCAATAGTATTAATGTTGTTGGTTTAACCAACACATATTTTCCATGTGTCCAAATACAACATAATACCAGCAGTACCCATAAAAAGATTATTTTCCTATGAAACTTCCATACTAAACAGAGTTGTGAACATATTTCTCCATAACCTTATTGTATTTCCTATCTAAACTTTTTTGACCATCGATATTATTATAAATCAAAATATTTTTTTTATATTAAGAATTATTGGAACCAAAAGTAATGGTAACTTTTTCATATTCAGAATGTTTAGAGGCATTTTTGGACTTAGGATTTTTAGAAACTTTAAAATTTACAACTTTTTTGGTCTTGGATACATACATAACTTTTTCAGCTTTCTTATCAACCTTTTAAGGTAACATTTGTTGATCCTTCCCAAGTTTATCCTTATGAGAACTTTCAATAGCATTAGTGACAGAGTTTTTAAAACTCACATTCCACTGTTTAACTTTAGAATGTTTTTTTGAACAAGTTCCAACTCCTATTATTTTTTTCCTTTAGCTTAACTTCTATATGTTTATTATTATTCCTTTCTTCTTCAGGATAATTTTTTAAATCATCAATCTATTTCACCGAATTAAATTTCTCATTAGAAAAAAATTATTATTTATTTGTCGAGGAACTTTCATTTTTCAACTTTCTGATTTCCTTCTCTTTCCTACCAATATTTTTTAGGAATTATTTTAACTCTTATTTCAGATGATATTCTAATTTATTTTCTTCTTCTTTTGAACTACTACTTCAAAATTATTTATTATTCACTATTTAAATAAAAGTATTTATAACAACATGCTCTGACGATTTTTCAGATTCACCAACACTGTCTTTTTCTTATTTATCATTAGATAAGAAACTTCTTGTTTTGGATTTGTAGAACTTTGTATCTTTACCTATAGTAAAATATTTATTTTTATCACCCTATTTTTTCCAGGATCTTATTTCCCTTATTTCTTCTTCATCACTATCATATTATTTCTTTCATTGAGGATAGTTAGCCAAGAAGTGACCAAATAATCAACATTCAAATCATTTAAAGGGAATATTACCTTCATATTTACTGACACCTCTTCTCACATTTTTATAAAAAAGGATAAAATGTCATCAAGATTTTAAAATTCCTCATTTTCAAAATCAGATTCATAAAATTCTTCTTCAGTAGGAATATTTTTTTAATTATCCTCCTTGGAATCCTTGAAAGAAATTTCTATATCAATTTTTTTTCATTTCATTGATTTCTCCCTCACCATTTCATAAGTGATGAGAGTGCTATGAAAATCATCTAAATATAATGTTTTAGGATTTGTATCTTCCAATAAAGAATCTTTAGAAATAAACTTATTGGGAAGGATTCTTAAGATATTTCAAATAACCTTAGAATATTCTGACATTTCACAAAGACACATGATAGTGCTGACAATGTCATTTACCATGGTAATTCTTTCCTTAATAGAATCATACTCACCTATTTTTAAATCTTCATACTTCAGCCTCTAGATTTTTAATTTTTTCATCTTCACTTTTGTATTGCCTTCAAAGATGTTTTTCATCTTATCCAAAATAAATTTAGCTTTGAAAACACATTTTACTCTTAAAAATTCACTTTCATAATGTTATGAGAGTAAATAATTTTTAGATCTTATATCATTCTCAAGATTATTCTTATTAATAGGTGTAAAAGGAATCTAGTCATCAATAGGAGGAAATATATCTGTTTCAACTTTAATAACATTATACCCAATAAAAATAAGATAAGGAAAAATTATATCTATCCAGATATGATAGTTCTTACCATTAAAACCAAGATTCCTTTACGTTTGACATAATTAAAATTCTCCATTAACATCTCTTAAAAACTTTAGAAAAGAATAAATGAAGGGAACCTTCAACTATGATACTAATTATGATTTCCCAGTTAGGATAATTGTATCACTGAGAGGGGGAGATGTAGAATCAGGGATATGTTTTTCTTTTATGTTTCCTTACTTAAAAAAACCTTAACTTCTTATTAAATATTTATTTCTCTATAGAAAAAATTCAAACAAACATCCATATGAACACAATAATTTAAAAATATCAATATTCAATAAGAATAGCTAAATCCACAGTCTGGTTTGGAAATGATCCAATTACGCACAATATACTAGAAACCAATTCCTTTTGTGTGGAATAGAATGAGTAGGATATTGCATTTCACTCATATAACACTATTTAAACAATTCAATAGTGTGTGTACTCCTTCTAAAACAATGATGTAATATAAAATTATGTAATAAAATATTTTATGGTTCTTCTTTATCAACTTTCACAAATGTATTCTTTCAAAATAGTTCTTCACTTTCTTTCCCAGAAGATGTTAATACCTTCTTGGACTTTGTTATAAAATTCAGTTTGATTTCAAAGTACAATTCTCCTAGTCTGATTACTCAATATGGAAAATTTTTAACTCTATCAAAATATAGTTGAGACAATTATGAAAAAACTTATTTTTCAATTCAGAAATCCCAATATGATGATATATCCCAATATGATGATCAGCTGAATACGATGATCAAATGAATACATTGAAATATTTTCTCTTCTCCTTTCATTTATTTCTGGCATGAATTATTCATGAAAGATAATACAAAAACAAATTCTTATCTTTAGAATTTATTCATCACTCTACCTTCTCTCCTCATTTTTATGAGAAATACTTCTTTTAGAAAGTACATGGTGATTTACCTTTAATAATCAACCAAAAAATTGGTTGGGCGGGGTTCCATGAATTTTTCTCGCTCAACCAAATTAACTGAATCAAAAAATTTCATTCAAATTTTGGGTGCATCATGACTCCATTAACATTCCTTAACTCTACTTGTCTATTCTTAATCCTTCTAGAATATTCTAAAAACATCATATCACTTATGAATTTCTTCACAAACATCAGTCCGATTTTGATTCTCTATTCCGATTTGTTAATACGATATCTTCATTACGATGTGTGTATTTGATCACTCTGGTTTTCTTAACCCTATTTTAAGAAAATTAAAGTTGAATATAACTCACTTCGTTTCTATAAATCAATTAAAAATATATTTTTTTTCATAAAACTATTCCATTTTCTTGATCCATTTGTCAATACTTTCAAAAATTCTTTAAAAAACACTCTTCTTATTCTTCTTTCCTCCAGGAAAATGATATTGTATCTGATTAATTTATCAGTTTTAGGTTAATTCTATTTATTAGTATCTCCTTCATTCAAACAATCAGAGTCAAATTCAATACGATGTCTGTTGAACCATTTGAAATCAAAATAATTCAAATTGATAAATGGTTGAATACATTTTTGATTGGTCTATGAAATTTATTTTTGAATAAAATCCCTAAATATCCATTCCTTTATCCTCAGTCCCAATATATCCTAATAAAAATATTTTTACTTTGATTAATATGATGGTATACCCAATATAATGGGCTGGTGTTATAATATTCAACTTTAGCAAGTTCTTTCTTTTCTTCATTATGATAATAATTCATAGTCTTGAGATAAATCTGTATCCAGAAAACTCATTAAGATGATCATGACACTAGAAAACTTCAACCTCACCAACTTTATTATTTCACAAAATTCATATTTTATCATAAATTACATTATGAATTTGTGTACATTAAAGATCGGTTTCATCATCATTTGATTTACAATGGAACGTATTGTGACTTTCCAAAAACCATATTCCTTTCCTTCTTAGCTTGATTATGATTGACATGATTACGATCAGACTGAATATGATTTCCAGTACCTTTTCTCCCCTTTTCTTGTATCAATATTACATCAAAAGTTTTTTAGAATAGTTATGATTTAAAAGAATGCCAAGATCATTAATGAATCATCATATTTATATCGGATCAATGATGAAACCAATTACGATCAGAACCTCATTATGATCTAAATCATTATTATGATCAGAATTTCTTTGATTGAACCTAAGGTAGATCTGATGATCCTTTCTAGTAAAAAACTTCCCAATATTATGGAATTTCTTAACCATTATGAGTCAAATTATATTGAATATTATGGTCATCCCAATTTTCACCAAATAAAAATTGAGGTGATTTATTTTATTATTAAACTTCTTTGACAACAAAAGACAATACCTGAATATGATTATCACAAACTTTCCCGGGTCGACCCTGAACTGGTCACTCGAGCTGTTCCGTGACATGGCCCGATGGGTGTTCCGGATCCCCACAGGCTGGAAACTAGTGTCGAGCATCAAAATAAACCATTTGGAAATGATTTGGACCATATAAATGATAAATAATCATAAATTTAACAAACATATAAACAAAAAAAATAAACCAAAAAAATAGGGAGTGGAAAAAGGAATAAACAAAGCAATGAGATAAAACTCAAGTGACCTCGTGGGTCACTATAGAACATTAACTACACTCACTCCAAGAGTGATATAAAACTAAAGGAATATAAAAATGAAAATATAGTTGGCATGAGCACCAAGATGCTTAGTAGGAAGGCCAAGAAAAAACAATAACCTATGACTTTTTCTTTTCAACGAATCCCAATAATGCTAGTATGAAAATAAGAACTATTAAATTAATGATTTCCTTTCTATTAAAATTCAAGTAACAATTTTCACTTTTAAGGAAAACATTTCACTTCCAATATTTTCAAAGTAGAATCCAAGCTTGTATTAATGTTTCAAAATGAAGGAAGAATATATAAATTCAAGTATATTTCTCACAAATGATGGAACACACATGAAACAACTATAATAAAAATCATTGTACAAGCACCAAGTCATAAGTGAGCACCTTGGTCAAATCCCATAAGGTTCATCTAGATTGTGTGGGTCCCTAGAACCTCACATCTCTAGGTAAGAGTAACCATAAAAAATTCTTGTTATCATACACGATCCACTAGTAGGGAAACACATCCATAACCTATTGGTCTCCAACATCATTATAAATGTTTAGTTAGTGTTGTATGCATCATAATTGCTAAGTGAAGTAGGGAAAAACCACTCAGAATCACTAGCACATAAAACTAGTCCACCCACCTAGATACCATGGGATTCCCATGTGCTCTATTTCCACTTATCCCATCACATATGTATCACCAGTATCACTTTCACACACTAGAAATGTGAATACATAGTTAAAAACTACAATTTCTTATAAGAAAAACCTTTTCCTTAATTACACGCACAACAAATCTACTTTCAAACCAAATTCATCTTAAAAACTTTCAAAAACACCTTATTCACCATACACATAAGTCATGAGACCTAAAGAGGCCAAAATAAGCATTTTGAAAATCATTTTAAAGGTCTAAATGAACAACCATAGAATCAAATTTTTAAAAGAATGCTTTATACCAGGCATAATTCAAACTATTCACTTTTAAAGTTTTAAGAGAAAATCTAATAACCGAGTGTGAAGCCATTTTTTAAAGACCACGACTGATTATATACATGTATATAATTTATGTATTTCATATAAAAATGGAAAAAAAAACATTTTAAAAACAATCAATAAATCATATAATTTAAGTTAAAGACTTTGGCATATGGAACCTACCACAAACATATCGCAATTTTTCAATGACCACTCGAACCAACACTTGGAGTATACACACACATGAATTTATACACACATATATATATATACCCCTAGATTCATTTCACATACTCCCTACGCCATGAGAAAATATTCACAAAGAGGGAATATATATATATATATATATATATATATATATATATTCCTTACCCTATGCATGTATATGTAGGAATCCTCGACACCTGCAACCCAAAACCATCGCAGCGAGGTCCAATGCACAACATACATAATTTAATAAAATAATTAAACACTTAAACAATATATAAAACATTTCAGAATAATGTATCAAGGGTTTTCACCCCCCAAAAATCATTCAAAATATTATTTTAAGGAAAATTTTCCAACAATACCACAGTCAACCAGATTTCATAGCCTTAATGACCATATAATAAATCAATTCAAAAATTCATAAAACAACCATGAAAGATTCAACATGGGTAACACTTGAAAACACCCAATTTCATGTCAAACTACAACTTTAAACTTTTAACACTTCATCAATGCTACCAAAAATGGTTTTTGCACCACACAAATAATATAATAAATCCTTTGAGTAGTTTTTACAACTTTAACAAATGATGCAATAAACACTATCA
The DNA here is from genome assembly GCA_963277665.1 of Viscum album. Lineage (NCBI taxonomy): Eukaryota > Viridiplantae > Streptophyta > Magnoliopsida > Santalales > Viscaceae > Viscum > Viscum album. Next base: position 951,967,350 of record OY728142.1, read on the forward strand.
CTAAAAATACACCTAGTTTAGTTTAAAATTATACTTTATAACCAACCACACAACACTGATGCATAAAAACTTGATTTGCACCAGTAATATCATTCAATAAAACATTTGAAAATTTATAAAAATAGACCAAAGAAGCACTACATTCCCTTACATTAAAAACACACCCAAACAACCTTTTTAAATTAAATGCACACCAATACTATACTGAAATATAATATGCATCCCTTGAATGTTCTAATAAAGCAAACAAACATGTCAAAAAATACAACCAAGCATCACTAAAATAATTTATATCCAAAACAAACCCCATTTCACACAAGCATGCCATATAAAAATCATACACAAGTTAATCTATTGAAAAATATCTTTTTCACCCAAAACAATATGCTGACAACTCAAAAGCCATAAAACCCATTAATTAAAATTAAACGACCATGAAGAAATTGATGAATCCTTACATGAAAACCATGGAAAACCCACTGACCTTGACCGAAGTGGCTAAAACTGGCCTTGATGGAACCTGATGAAACCTAAATAAGAAGATTCAATCAATAGAAAAAACCCAAACACATTAGGGTTCATCTGAATTTTATAGGTCAATAGAGAGGCTGAAATTAGGTCAGAAATAAGGAGGATCAGGGAACCATACCTCAAAGATTTGGGCAAGATTTGCAAAGAAACGGAGGAAGAAAACGATGGATGGAGGAGGCCAGAGGGTGGTGCATCGTGCGACCAAGGAGGGGCTTTGGCCAGGGGTGAGTCGTGCTGCATGGATGGGGAAGGCAACCACACAAGGGAGGGATGCCAACTGAAGGGTCACTGTATTTGAGGAGAGGTGGTGCACCACAGGTTTTCAGCCATGGGAAGGGGTCACACGCAAGTTGGGAGTCGGGGGAGGAGCGGTTTATGAGGGGTAATGGGGGAGGGAGACTAGGGTTTCCAAAAAAGAATAATAAAAATAATAATAATAAAAACTTAAAACTTAATAATAATAATAATAATCACAATAATAACATAATTTATAATAATAATAAACTAAATAATAATAATAATAATAATAATATTTTTAAATAGTTTTCCAATTATTTTATTTTATTTCATTTTTATTTTAATTTAATAAATTCTTAAAATTTAAGAAATCAAAATACTCAAATATAAATACAAATAACTACAACCGCAAGATGTTGGGTTGGGGTGTGACAATTCTCCCCACCACAAAACCTTCCCCCCCAGAAAGTTACCCATCCAAATGAGGAATCAAATTTGAGTTTGAAACTAAACAATGCCAACAAAATCACAAACTCGGTGTGACTTTTCACTCCATCAGTAACACACGACCAAATATAATGGAAACTTCAATGAGAAGAGCCATAAATAAATGAAGACGGTTCTCCCCACCATGAAAACCTGATTAGAATAACCAACATTGAGACTCTCAGCACGGGCCAACTCTGGAACTGCCAAATTGAACCAAAGATGATACCGCCAACAAGACCAAAACTTACACACAAACCAACTCCCAAATAAGGAACGATAAGATACCTGTTGGGTCTTCCCACTAGTTAAGAACTGACCAGTATTGGCCAACTAGCACGAACCAATACTCGAAACCCAACACAAAATGACCCACAGACTCTCCGCACAAACCAACACCCCCACACATGGGGTCTTTGAAGAAATACCCCAAACCAAATTGCGAACAAAACCACTATTCATTATTTCCCAATACGCATGTGTCTCCAAAACAAGCACGTCCTAAAACAAGAGTGGGAAACCAAAGGTGCTAGCCACACAAGAGAGAAAATGATCTTGAGACTCACAATCATAAAGAGACAACCTTCAAAGCTCACATTTGAGGAGGCACAACTACTCGAATTACAAGAAAAAAATATCACCACTCCTTCTTAAAACCAAATTAGGGTGTTCAAAGAACAATGTCTATAATAAAGAAATTAGACCTCTACGCCTCCTACAGAAAAACAGAACATTCACAGATGAGGGATCTAGAATTGAGAAATTTAAATCATCCCTATTTCAGCACTGAAGACAAAATTTAGACCAAGGTTCCCCACACCCAATGATTCATAACTGCGTGAAGGGATTCACTCTGAGACCTGTGGTTTGGCTCTGATGTCTTGAAGCATCTGTTGTCCCACAGCCAAGAGCTGACATCCTTCAGTAGAGACTCCTTTTGGCGATGCCGCTAGAGGAACCTCTCCAAGTGCCCCAAATAGCCACACTGATGACAAGCCTACCGAGTATGATGATAAAGAAACTTAAAGTACCCAAATTGTCCACACTCGAACCAAACAATAGGGTGGCCCAACTAATTGAAGATGGAATTGACAAAAAGACTTGTATGATACAGGTTCCTCCGGTTCTCTATCCTCACCGGATGGGGAACCTTCTCGAAGACCAAAAGGAATTGGTCCTGGAACCTTGGACAAAGACCCCACATAAGAGAAAATTTAACATATTCCACAACACTACCTTTTTGAGAAAATGGAATCAACCCCTTGAAATTCCTGTCGAAAGCCTTCACTATTCGTTGGCCTTGTTGGATACTCACGAGCTCTACCACTTTCCTCACCTTCACTTCCTCAAGTATAAACCATCAAAGGAAAGTGGTCTTAAAAACCTCTTATGACATCCCATCATGCAATGACGCTGGGATTATCTCCTCCACCAATCCAAAGTTGGACTCTCGAATGAACTCGAACCAACACGAGATCTCATAGCTTTGGGAGTTTCCAATAACTTGAAAACGTCAACAATTTCACCAAGCCAGTCCACTAACTTCAATAGATCATGATCACCATGGAAGATGGAAAAAAATGAAAATAATTCAATTCCACCACTCTGTTAAGAGTCTGGTTACAACTAACAACTAGAAGAGACTCACTAGAACCCTCTGGGACTTTTATGGGCAGCATACTCAAAAATAAAAGTCACAAAGCCAAATCAAAAGGCATCATAAATAAGATTCCAAACTTCAATCAGAAACTAAAACTAAAACTCAATCCTCCATTCTGACCAGAAATTAGTATGTCCAAATTAGTAACCCATGAAAAGGATACCAAACATGAAAAGAGAACGCTAAACAATTTCTTACTCACTTTTCAAAACATTTAAATTACCATTTTGAAAACCATTTTTCATCAAACAAAATAACTTAAGTACCCACCATTGGTATCCCATGAAGTCTAACATATACATATACCCGTGTGCTAGCTCATACACCCATCCACACATACCAAACATTATCCCTGTTCCACATTCATACCTCTATATATGTGCCCCCTTATAGGAATACCAAGGGTTAATTCAAAACACATCTCATTTTCAAAACAAATCATTCAACATAAAGCACAAATTCTCAACCAATTTTAAAATTTCACATATCATTAAAGCAATACATTTCCAAATTCCCAAAAATTTTCAAATTCACATTAAAAAACGTGTTACTAAGATCCCAAAACAACTTCTAACACACCCCCATTTTTCCTTTTGAAACCACACATTCCATTAAAAGAAAACAATTTCCCTTTCAAAACAACCTTTTCCACTCCAAAACTATATCCCCTTTTGAAAATCCCCTTTTCCACAAATGATTTTAATTTTTGAACTCTAATAGATTCTTTAAAAACTAATATCCAACATAAATCACATCAAAAATTCCAAAAATAAGGGACTAGTGGCTATGCCAACTTTATAACATGGCTTAAAAGGCTATGATCCGGGCGAGAATTAATCATAGGAATCATCTTGAATCATGCACTCAGGTTGTACATGGTTCGGTACTCCATGCAAGACCACCATGTAACACTAGCTCACTTTATTTGACAACCCTCATCCATACAGATCAATCCAATGAAGAAAATTCAAACCCCAAACTACCCCTGGCAACTCGAGTCTCAAGATTTCAAAGGGTTCATGAAATCCTTCCCTCACCTACCTATTGAGTCCCAAAACACCTAATCACAAAGCTACTTGACACCCCAAATAACAAGGGCCTCCTTTGATACCATTTTTTTTCACGAACCAGCCTGGGTTGACCCTGAACCGGTCACCCGAGCCGGTCCGCGACATGGACTAAGGGGCATTCCTGATCCCCATGGACTGAAAACTAGTGTCAGACATCAAAATAAACTAGTTGGTATTGATTTTTCCCATATCGAAGAAAAATAACCATAAATTGAAAAAACATATAAAGAAAAGAAAATAATACAAACAAACTGGTAGTAGAAAAAGGAATAAACAAATCAACGAGACATACCTCAAGTGACCTCGTGGGTCACCATAGAACATATACTACACTCACTCCAAGAGTGATCCAAAACTAAAGGAACCTGAAACTGAAAATATAGTAGGTGTGAGAATAGAGATGCTCAGTAGGAATGCCATGAAAAAACAATGCCTTATGACCTTGTCTTTATAAAGAATCCCAATCATGAATGTTTTAAAATAAGATCTATTAAAATAATTCTTTCCATTCAATTAAAATTCTAGTAACAAGTTTCACTTTTATTGAAAAAATTTCACCTACAATATTTTCAAAGTATAATCCAAGCTTTCATTAACTTTTCAAAATGGAAGAAGACAATTTAAATTCAAGAATAGTATTCACAAAAGAGGGAACACATATGAAACTAATGTAAGGAAAATCACTACATAAGCACTAAGTCATAAGTGAGCACCATGGTCAATTCCCCTAAGGTTCATCTAGCTCGTGTGGGTACCTAGAACCTCATGTCTTAGTGTAAGAGTAACCATAACAAATATCCATTCTCATGCATGAGATACTAGTAGAAAAACACATCCATATCCTAGTGGTCTCCAACATCATCATAAATGTTTAGTTAGTGTTCTCTACACCAGAATTGCTAATTGAAGCCGGGAAGAACCACTCAGAATCACTAGTACGCTAGAACTAGAACACACACCTAGATACCCTGGGTTTCCCATGTTCTCTATTTCCACTTCTACCATCACATATGTATCACCACTTTCACAAGAACACACTAAAAATGTGAATACATAATTAAAAACTATCATTTCTCATAAGAAAAATATTTTCCATATTTACACGCACACCAAATCCACTTTCAAACCATATGTGTCTTAAAAACTTTCAAAAACATATTTTTCACCATACAAATAAGTCATGAGACATTCAGAGGCCAAAACAATAATTTTCAAAATCATTTTAAAGGTCTAAATGAATAACCATAGAATCACACGTTTAAAAGAAATCTTTATACCCGACATAATTCAAATTATTCACTTTTAAAGGTTTAAAAGAAAATCTAATAACTGGGTGTCAAGCCATTTTTTATAGACCATGACCGATTATATACATGTATATAACGTATTCAATACATATAAAAATGGAAACAATTTTTTTTAAAAACAATCAAGAAATCATGGTATTCAAGTTAAAGACTTAGGAATAGGGAACCTACCTCAAACATGTCTATATTTGTCAACGACCACTCGAACCAACCCTTGGTGTATACATGAACATTCATTTATACACACACACACACACACACACATATATATATATATACACCCATAGTAGCATTACACATACTCCTCGTGCTATGAAGGAATATGCACAAAGAGGGTATATATATATATATGCCTTACCCTATGCATGTACATGTAGGAATCCTCAACACCCACAGCCCAAAACCATATTAGTGAGGTCTAAATAACTACACATATAATTTTATAAAACAGTTAAACACTTAAACTACCTATAAAACATTTCAAAATAATGCATAAAGGGTTTTCACCCCCCAAAAAACCATCCAAAATCTCATTTTAAGGAAAATTTCTAAACAATACCACACTCAACCATATTTCACAGCCTTAATGAATTTTAATAAATCAATTCCAAAAGTCATAAAACAACCAAAAATGATACAACATGGGTCACACCTGAAAACACCCAGTTTCATGTCAAACTACAACTTTAAAATTTTAACCCTTCATCAATGCTACCAAAAACAGTTTTGGTGCCACAAAAATAATTTAATAAACCCTTTGAGTAGTTTTTACAACATTAACAAATGACTCAAAAAATTTTGTCACTAAAAATACACACATTTTTATTTAAAATTATGGTTTAGAATCAACCACACAACACAAACACATAAAAACATGTTTTTCACCAATAATATCATTCAATAAGACGTTTGAAAATTTATAAAAACAAACCAAAGAAGCACTATATTCCCTTACGTCAAAAAACACACCTAAATTCCCTTTTTAAATTAAACGCACACCAACACCATACTAAAATATAATTTTCAGCCCCTGCATGATCTCATAATGAAAACAGACATGTCATAAAACACAACCAAGAATTACTAAAAGAATTTATATCAAAAAAAAACCCCGTTTCACACAAGCATGCCATATAAAAATCATTCACAAGTTAATATATTGAAAAACAGATTTCTCACCCAAAACAAAATACTGAAAAATTAAAAATCATAAAACCCCTAAATTAAAAATAAACCAAAATGCAGAAATTGAATAATCCTTACCCTAAAACCATGTCTAATCTACTTTCCTTGATGACAGTGTCCAAAACTTGCCTTGACGGAACCCAACAAAACCTAAATAACAAGATTAAATCAACAGAAAATCCCCAAACAGATTTGGCTTCTTCCAAATTTTATAGGTCAAAGGAGAGAAAAAAATTATTCCGAAAATAGGGAGGAGGACTAGGGAACCGTACCTCAAAGCTTCAGACAAGATTCACAAAGAAATGGAGGAAGAAAATGATGGAAGAAGGAGGCCGAAGGGTGGTGTGTCATGCGGCCAAGGAGGGGATTTGGTCGGGTGTGCGTCACACCACATGGAGGGGGAAGGCCACTGTACGAGGGTGGGAGGTCGGCCGAAGGGTCGTTGTGCTAGAGGAGGGGTGGTGCACCATAGGTCTTCGGCCATGGGAAGGGGTCGCATGTGAGCTAGGAGTGCGGGAGAGGAGAGGGTCACGAGGGGTAAAGGGGAGAGAGAATAGGGTTTCCAAAAAAGAAAGGAAAAAACAATAATAAAAACTTAAAACATAATAATAATAATAATACTAATAATAATAATAATAATCAAAATAATAATATTAATAATAACATAATTTATAATAATAATAAACTAAATAATAATATTATTATTATTATTAAATAATTTTCCATTTATTTTATTTTATTTCATTTTGATTTTAATTTAATAAATCTTTAAACTTTATGAAACTAAAATACACAAATATAAATAAAAATAACCGCAACTGCAAGATTTTAGGTTGATCTGTGACAATGATCATCATCCTTATCAGCTTGGTCCTAACATAAATTACATGCAGAATCATAGGAGGAAATATTATAGAGGTGACCGGGAGGATTTTAATCACTCAAGAGAATTGGATGTACCTTAACTATGAAATAGTTACCATTCCACAACAAGCCTTATAAAAAATATGATTGTGGAGTACCACACTATAAGAAGTTCATTACACCATAAAGGAAGACTCATAAATTTCCAATGATTTTGGATGATCGAATACCTCCATGCCATGAAAGATGATTACAATAAAAATAATTTAGAGGAATGAAGTGGTTCACACCATGAAATAGAAGACCACACCACAACATAGTACCGTCAATGTGAGGAGTGTGGGATTTTGTAGATAAAAGGAATAATTTTTTTACGTGCATGATTTTGCTCCATGGAATAATAGACCCCCCATAAATGGTTTTGAGATGGAGAATATCCACAAGTGATTTTACCAAGTTAAGAAGAAAGATATATGGCCTATATTTTTAGATCTAGTTGAATATAAATGACCACACCATATTAAAGAAACCATACTACAATCAGTGAGTTTTAAAGAAGGCCATGCTAAAAGGGAGGGTGTTTTTCTATGAATATTTTTACCTTAGACATATCTAACCATTATAATTTATTTCAAAAATCATTGATGTTAGACGTCTTAATGGGTAGTTTTAAAAATAATTAAGTGGATATATTATGGAATATGTTTTTGGAAGATGGTTTCCCTAATTTAAAGGATAAATTAATAAAAAAGGTAATAGATAGGAGAACAAAATTGAAAAATTTAGAGAAGTCAAAAACTAGCAAGGAATTATCTTGAAGATACAAATGAGATTAAGAACTTGGAATCATAATGAAGAAACTCTTGATGGTTTGTTATTATTCATTTTAAGGAAAAAATTATTGGTTTCAGATTTAAAAAAATTCATATTGGGATACTGTCGACTTGTATTTTGTTAGATTCAACCTATAACTATCAGTTTATATGATCTGAACTCCATGATGAATGAAATATTTTCCATGGAATATTAACAAATAAATTTACTAGAACCATGATATGGGATATTTCATGTTAATTTTTAATTAATTTAATACAAAAATAAATATTACATTGTTCTTGATATCTTTATTTGTTGATGATGTTTGATCTTTAGAACCCAAACAATGTTTTGTTGTTTCATTGAGGGAGACAAAGTAGATACCTACTAGCAGTGATCACATGTTCTATGTTGATCATTGAACAATCATTGATGAATCAACAAGTTCTAACATGATTTATTAATCATATTTTTTTTCCTAGATCACCCCACATTTATCCAGGCTTGAAGGATTTTCCCTTATATCTCTCAGACTTAAGAGGAAGAGAGGAGGGGAGAGATATTGAGTGGTAATTGTTGTGAAAAATGATTAACCTTTCTCTGATTGACATAATAGTCTATTTATAGAGTTAATATTAGATTTTAAAATTTAGTTAATTACATAAAGACCCTTAATAATATATTAAACCCAAAATGAACCTCATTCAATGTAATAAAAGAATAATATTATTTTATATTATAGCATGAACTAAACCACGCAATGATAAATATTTATTTTAAAATCTGGTAAATAAATATTCATCACCAGACAAAATCTATCCCCCTCAAACTCCTCAACATTTTTTGAATTATTCAAATAAATATCAAAATAAATATTATTCATTCTTTCAATAAATATATATTCTATTCACATTAAGGTTCATAAATATTTATTTAATATTCCAGTAAATAAATAAATTATTTATCTAATAAGAGAATAATTATTTATTATGGTTCAAATAACAAGAGATAAATAAATATTATATATTAATGTAATTAAATTAATACCTTGTTAATAAATACTAATTTAATATTTGAAATCATTTAATAAATATTTTATAAATATTACTTTTTAGTTTGGAGAATAATATTTATTTCAATTATTAAATATAAATAATATTTAACTAATATCAAAGAAACAGTTTTTTTGTGAACCTATAGGCATCTTCCTCAATAGCATTAGGTGAGTTTGACAATAGTACATGTAACTCCTCGACCCCAGAAGCCTGGATCCGGTTCATTACTTATTAAATTGGAATGATTACAAGGAATGAAATCCTGAAGGAAAGATCATTTTAGTATTCTTGAAGAAACTAGATACATACATGTAACTCATAATACATTAGGAAAGGTAACAAAATACAGTACATAACAAAAACTAATAAAGTACATCCATGAGAACTCAATAAATGGTCTCCTCTCCATAACCTATTGAAGTCAAACAAATGAAAGGGGTGAGATAAAATGATCTGTAAGGGTTAAAAATAGTATAAGTATGAATAAACAATATCAGAATCATAAACAAATTGGCATAGTCACTATGGCATGGTGAATAAATGAACAACACACGCCATTAATAAACTAAGAATGAAAAAACATCCATAGATTTTGTTATAGTGAAAACCTTAAGGATCGTAATAACTGAAAATTAATAAACAGAATGCTTATTAATTGGATGTCATGTATCTGTCACACTATACCACTATACCGTCAAAACGGGTTTAGTATATGGGTAGATACCCATCTGGTTCTGTTTTGGAAACAAACTCGAAGGGTTTATCTCCAACTGAAATGGAAGAATATAACACCCTAAACATTTTATGGCACGTTTCTCTTAAATAATTTTTATTAATTAGATAGACCATATTTCATGAAGCATTGAGTCTATATTAAACAACGCTTGTTTATTTTTTTAGATAAAGTCATAACCTATCCATTAAACTTAAATTTTCCACTTATGTGTTTTGAATTTCAAAAAATGGTCATCTATGGTTTTGATCAGTAAGTTATTTGGAGTCTGATAGAACCAACATGTTTTTTTGGTGAATACTAACATACACTTATGAATAGTAATATGAATAGTAATATGAACCTTATTAATAGAAAATCATATTATTATTTAATTTTCTTAAGGTTATAAGGTAATGAGATGTTGATTAAATTTTCAAGGTGTTAAAAAATGAGTTATAGATTTAAAATTGTTATTTTTGAATAAATTAAGATTTTATTGAAAAATTAAATTAATAATATTTAGAAAATTATTTTCAAAAAATGGAGTTCATTTTTGAATTCTGCATGCTGAGAAATGGTTTGGGTGAATTTTTTTATTTTTTCTGAGAATCTTGAATTTTTGATGAATAGTAAAATTCGATAAATTATGATAAATACTAAATACTTATTTTACTGCATCATAGGTGATGCAAGGATGATGTATACCCACTTGGTTCAAACTAACATGAAATTATTACTATTTAGGGTCACATGAATCAAGACTATTCACAGTCTTGAGCAAAAATATTAATATAATGACTAAAATAATGTAAAATCCCTCCTCTCCTCCACTATAAATAACACACCATTAAAGCTTTGATCCTTACCTAAGTTCTGAAAAATACACTTCCCAAGCCCTCCCCCCACTTCAAATACCTTCTTTTCTCATCAAAAGGCCAAAAAACAAAGGCCTTAAGGAGATTCTCAAGGAAGAGTACTCAAGATGTGAACCTCTCTTCCTTTTTCTTTCAACTTCTTTTACAGGTTACATTATTTTGTTGCTCTCTCATCACCATCCCACATATAAATGCTATGATAATTCTAGTACCTTACATGGAATGGAATTTTATTATGCTAATAGAATATTTTATCATCATCTCTCTTTCCCCCTCATCTTATACTAAAAATGAAAATATCATCCGAGATGTGTTCATTTATCACATTCAAGGATGACGAGTTTTCAATTTATATTACTATATTCAAGAGTAGTCATTAAAACTTTTTAATAGTTGAAATAGATCATAATATATGTATTTTACCTTATTTTATGTTTTGTAATCCTTACACACTCATAATTTAAAATAATAATACAAAACAAGTTCATTATGCACAAAACTGCCAAGTTAATCCAAGCGTTTATCATTAACTATTAACTAATAATTCATCCTCATGGTATATAACCCAAAATAATTATATGATTATTTATATTTCTATAATTTCACTAATAATATATATTAACAATTCTGAATGTTTAACCTCATTTCAACAAACTTTCATTCATGAATACAAGTAAACCGATCATGAAAACCAAGGAAGAAAATGATTCCAAAACAATAAAATTGAACCTCTTAAAACCATAAAAATGAAATGAATGAACCTAATAAGGTTATAATAAATTAATTACATGTAAAGGAGTTCCTATAATTATTAATTAATGATTCTAAATTTGATTATTCCGGTCATTAAGATTAATTGAGAACACATCCGAGCATATGGTAAGGGGTTTCTCATCTCACTTTTATTTCTATGATATTTCCATTGTTCACCACCGATTTGTTGTATGTCCTATATGTTTCCTTCAATTTGATATATAATTTCATGATTATATTTATATTCATGGTATTAAGTGACCCACTTGATTAATATTAACTCGACTGATTATAATGTTTTAAGGGACTTTGTTTTGGTTTCTATTTCATTTTGATTTACATGGTATTTGTGCGCCTAATCATTCATATGTGGTGTACCTAATACCCATTTGAGATAATTTTTCATTTGAAATTGTAAATGTATTATATATATAAATTTTGGATTCAAGGATATGATTATTTTCTTAAGCTGTATACACTTTTACATATAGTGTTTATATGAAATGTTTTTTAAATAATGGAAATATTGATGAATCTGTATCCTCTACTCTATATGGATTTGGAGAAGGCATATTTTTATTGTATTAAATATATTTATAAAGAATTAGTTGGACTTGAAGTGATGCGTGGGGCCCACTATAGACCCTCGATGCATCAACAGGTTGCGTAAGACAAACCAGTTGGTTACAAACCCTTCGAATTTGTTTCTAAAATAGTATCTTACGGGTATTCACCCATTGAATTAAACCATTTTGATAGTATAGTGGTACCATGTTCCAGATACATGACATCCAATTAATAAGAATTATATTTATTCATTTTTAGTTATTACTATCCATGATGTTTTTAGTATGAAAAAATCTATGGATCTAGTTTCATTCTCAGTTTATTAATGGCTTGTGTTTTTCATTTATTCACCATGACATATTGAATATGAAAATTTTTAATGTTTAGTTATTTTTGATTCATGATTATTATATTTGTAACCCTTACATAGAATTTGAGCTCACCCCTTTTATTTTTTTACGTTCAATAGGTTATGTAGAGGAGATAATTTATTGAGTTATCATGGATCTAGTTTATTAGTTTTTGTTATGTATTGTATTTTGTTACCTTTCACAATGTATTATGAGTTACATATATGTATCTAGTTTCTTAAAGACTACTAAAATGATCATTCCTTTTGGATTTCATTCCTTGTAATCATGACAATGTAATAAATAATGCATCAGCTCTGACTTCTGGGGTCAGGGCGTTATAGTTGGTATCAAAGAAAGTTTAGTAGAGAACTTGGAAACTAGATTTAGAAAACATATATTAGTGAAAAAACCCCTAAGATAGTATTTGAGGATAAACATACAAGAACATCCTGGAATTTTTGTAAGGAATATATTACGTGGATATTTCTAGAAAATACATCACTGTCTAGATACTACAAGTGGAGGTGGTTTTGGAACAGATGTACCTAGGAGTGGAAAATCCAACAAGGAGTTTTAGGCTTTACCTGGGGAATATGGGTACATGAAAATGGGACTTACTGTGAATTTGGTTTGACACTCCTGGGGGATATTCTTAGGATAATTCACATTTTATTTACAAACATTTATAAGGGATTTAAAAGTAAATATAAGCAATGTTTATGATTATGAGATTAGTTGTGCATTAATTTTCAAATTATCTTAAGTGTTTTCTAGTCATAAATTATGAACTATGACCTAATTTAATGTATACCATTGTTTAATGATGGAAACTAACACAATAAGGAGAATCAATGCCCACATACAATGTAGGGATTTCCCTGATGAGAAAATCAACACAATAAGTGTTGGAGTGGATCAGATCATGACCATATTGGGATAACTTACTCAAGCTGTATTGAATAACCATGATACACCTATATTGGATCATTTAATGAAGCAGAATCACCCATATTTTAGTGGTACTACTAATATGGTGGTAGCTGAGCAGTGGATCAAGTCCCATGAAAAGACATTTCATGAATTAAGATTCAATGAAAATGAAAAGGTAGTACTGGAAGTATATTGCCTCAAGGGTGATTCTGATCAATTGTGGTCCTTGATCCAGAATACCGTAGAGGAAGAAAAATAGAATATATGGAATGAATAACTTTTAAGGAAATATTCTTCAACAAATATTTCTCTCGTGAACAACAAATTGAAATAAAGATGAAATTACTTATCTTAAAGAAATGTGATGAAGATAGTGTTGTGGAGTATGAGGCTACCTTCACAAGATTATCCAGGTATACTATAGATTACATACGTGATTCAGAATTCAAGATTGATCATTTATTTGAAGGTATTAAGCCAAGTATTTTAAGGGAATTAGCTTCCCAAACATTTTCATCATACAATGAAATTGTATTAAGTTCCATCAAAATAGAGAAATAATTTTCTAAATCAAATTTTTTCAAGGTAAATCAAGATAAGAAGAATAATTTTAATAACCATGGAAAATCTAAAGCACCAATGAAGAAGAAGGGAATGAAGAAATTTTTATTATACAAAAATTGTGGAAATAATCATACTAGGAAATGCTTGAAAGGCATGGGAGTTTACTATAAGTGTGGAGAAAAGGGTCATAGATCTAGTGAATGAAAGGGGAATATACAGATCAATTATGTTCAATTCTACAATTGTATAGATATGGGACACTTTTCAAATGAGTGTCTTAAGCTCCATGAAAACATGCCTATGAAAATGCGATGAGAGCAAGTGAAAGCTTATGCAATTACAACCGTGAAAGCTGAAGTTCCTAATAATGTGGTGGAAGGTACTTTAATTGTTTTTTCAAAATTAGAAATTATTTATTTGATTTTGGATCATCACATTCATTTATATCTTCCCAGTTTTCCAAGAAAATTAGACATGTCCAATTTTATTTAATAAAGGAGTTGTAAGTCAAAAATCTTAGGGGATGTGTCATTGAAACAAAGATGTGTCGATTAGTCCCCCTCATGACACATAAACGTGATTTAGTTGCTAGTCTTATCATCATACCAATGATTTACTTTGATATAATTATAGGTATGGATTGGATGTCAAATTATGATTTTAAGACCTATTGCAAGAAGAAGGAAGTTACATTTTTTTGAGAATGGTGTATAATCCCGTATCTTTATAGAAGAAACATTGTCATTTAATTATTATACAGATCCTCCCCCAGTATATCTAATTAATGTAATTCTTGGAGAGAAAGAGAACACAATATCTATTGTTGAGTAAATAAATCTTCAAATTGAAGGCATACCTATTCTGTAAGAATATGTTGATGTATTTCAAGAAGATTTACCTGGATATTTTATAGATTGGGAAGTTTATTTCTCTATTGATTTAATTCCTGGTTCTTGACCTATATCAAAGACTCCCTATAGATTTTCCACTATGGAATTAGTGGATCTAAATAAACAACTAGAGGAATTGAGTGACAAAGGATTTATTCAACCTAGTGTTTCTCCATGGGGAGGCCCTGTCATATTTGTTGAGAAGAAATATGGATCCATGAGGTTGTGTATTGATTATAGGGAAATCAATGATATTACAATAAAGGACATGTATCATCTACCACACATTGATGATTTATTTGATCAAATTCATGGAGGCCAATATTATTCCAAGATTGGAATTCTATCTAGATATCATTAGTTGTGTGTGAGGAAGGAAGATATTCCAAAGACAACATTTCAAACCCGGTATGGGCATTATGAGTTTATAGTAATTCCTTTTGGAATAACTAATTCACCCTTTATTTTCAAGGATATAATGAATAGAGTTTTAAAAGAATATATTTATGACTTTGTTGTGTTATTTATTGATGATATCCTGGTATACTCCCAAATCTATGAAGACCATGATAATCACATGTGGATTATTCTCAAAACTCTAAGAAGAATTTAATTATATGGGAAGTTTAGAAATTGTGAATTTTGGATTCAATTAGTTTCTTTTCTTATCCATATTGTCTCTATGTATGGAATTTTAGTAGATCCTGTGAAGACAAAGGCAATCCATGAATGTCCCACAGCAACAAACATAACCGAGGTATGTAGTTTTATTATCTTAGTAGGTTACTATCAACGTTTCATTTAGAATTTTTTCCAACTGGATAAACTTCTAACAAAGATAACACATAAATGGGTTAAGTTTTTATGGATGAAATAATGTATAGAATTCTTTGAATAATTGAAATGAAGATTGGTTAATGCTCCAATTTTGACTCTTCCATATAGAAATGATAGATTTGTGATATACAGCGATTCATCAAAGAATGGAATGAGTTTCATCCTTATGAAAAATGATAAAATTATTTCTTATGAATCAAGATAGTTGAAGACTCATGATTAAAATTATCCAACTCATTATCTTGAGTTAACAGCTGTAATCTTTACTCTGAAAATATGGATACATTATCTCTACAGTGAAAGACGTGAGATATAAAAGGATATAAAGAGTTTTAAATACATTTTTACATAGAAATAACTTAACATGAGGTAAAGGAGATGGACCAAGTTACTCAAAGATTATGATTTTTCAATACACTACCACCTAAGAAATTAAAATAAGGTTGCAGATGCCTTAAGCAGGAAAGATCACGGACTTCTGACCCAAATGAGGATTGAGAGAGATACTATATTAATGGATCTACTAAATATGTATATGGGAATTGTTATAGAAGGGGAACCCTCTTTACTCTTTCAAATTATTGCTAAACCATATTTAATAGAGAATATAAAAATCTCTCAAATTGATGATGAGAATCTACCAAAGAAAATTAAAGTTGTTAAGGATTGAAGATTGGAAGAGTCTGTGTATGTGGACGGAGTTCTGAAATTTGGGAAGAGGTTATTTGTTCCATCAGTACCTGAGATAAAAAGGTAACTATTATATGATGATCATATCTCAAATTTCTCTATATTACTTAGTAGCACAAAGATGTATAGATATATGAAAGAATTGTTTTGGTGAGATAACATGCACTAAGAAATTGCTGACTATGTGTCAAAGTGCCTAGTTTTTCGACAAGTGAAGGCTGAGAGACAACATCCTAGAGGGTTCATGAAACCTCTACCTAATCCTATGTGGAAGTGGCATAAAACTATGATGTATTGATTTAGAGGACTACCGAGGACACCTATAAAGAATGATTCATTATGGGTAATTGTTGATCATCTCAAAAAATCAGCACATTTTATTACTATAGAAGAGGATTTACCTCTTTAGTTCCTGGAAAGACTCCATATTAATGAAGTTATAAGACTTCATGGTGAACCTCTACTGATTATATCTGATCATGATCCGAAATTTACATCAAAATTCTGGAAAAGTCTTTATAAGTCTTTGGATACTGATCTTCATATGAGTACTTATTATCTGCTCCAAACAGATGGACAGTTTGAAAGGACTATTAAAAAACTGGAAGACATGTTGATATCATGCTCTCTTTACTTTCAAGGTACGTGGGATCAATACTCACCTTTGGTGAAATTTTCCTACAATAATAGTTTTCATTCTCGCATTAAAATGGTTCTATATGAAGAATTATATAGTAAGAGGTTCCCAAATCTAACTTTTTGGGATGAAGTTGGTGAGAGGAAACCTATAAACCCCAAACTTATGAAAGAGACAACTACAAAGGTAAAGTCAATTAAGGCCCATATTAAAGAATCCCAATGTAGGAAAAAGAGTCATACTGACAACCAGAGAAGGGATTTGGAATTTTAAGTGGGAGAACATGTATTTTTAAAAGTATCTCCATCGAATGGTGTCATGAGGTTCGATAAGGGAGACTCAGGCCCAGGTACATCAGACCATTTCAAATTATGGAAATAATCAGAGTAGTATATTAACATTTAACAATTCCACCAAGTATCTCCAATGATCATAATATGTTCCACATGTCATTTTTAAAGAAATACATTCCAGACCCAATACATGTACTCACCTATGAATAAATAGACCTGGAACTTGATTTTTCATACTCTGAAGATCCTATAGAGATTCTTGACACAATGGAGCAGGTATTGAGAAATCGGATAAATCAAATAGTAAAGGTTCTTTGGAGAAACCATAAAATAGAGAAAGTATCATGGGAACCTATGTATGTTATAAAGAATAACCACCCACAAATTGTTAATGGACTTTATACATGAAAAACTTTGATGAAGAAATTTCCAAAGGTGGGAAGAATATAACACCCCAAACATTTTTTGGTATGTTTCTCTTAAATACATTCTATTCATTAGATAGCCCATATTCCATGAAGCATAGAGTCTCTATGAAAAAAAAACTTGGTTATTTATAGGATAAAGTCATAACATATCCATTAAACTTAAAATTTCTACTTATGTGTTTTGAATTAAAAAACGATCATCTATGGTTGTGATCTGTAATTTATTTGGAGTCTGATAGAACAAACTTTATTTTGACAAATAGTGACATATCATTATGAATAGTAATATGACCCTTATGAATATTAAATCATATTATTATTTTATTTTCTTAAGGTTATAAGGTAATGAGATATTGATTAATTTTTCAAGGTGTTAAAAATGAGTTATAGATTTAAAAATGTTGTTTTTGAATAAATTAGGATTTTATTTAAAACAAATTAAATTAATAATATTTATAAAATTATTTTCAAAAAGTGGAGTTCATTTTTGAATTCTAGATTTCAAAAAATGGTTAGGGTTAATTTTTGGGATTTTTATGAAATTCTCAAATTTTTGATGTATAATAAAATATGATAAATTATGATAAATGATAAATACTTTTTTACTGCATCATAGGTGATTCAAGGATGATGTAATGCCACTTGGTTAGAACTCACATGAAATTATTACGACATGGAGTTACATTAATTAAGAGTATTCATAGTCTTGAGTAAAAATATTAAAATAATGATTAATATAATGTAACATCCCTCTCCTCCACTATAAATACCAACCTCATTCCCCTTTTCCTTCCACACCACTCAAGGTTTGATACTTACCTATGTTATAAAAAATACACTTCTTAATACCTATCCCAATGTTCAATACCTTCTGGTCTCACTAAAAGTTCAAAAACAAAGGCCTTTAGGAGATTCTTAAGGATGAGTACTCAAGAGGTGAACCTCTCTTCCTTTTTATTTCAACTTCTTTTACAAGTTCCAGTATTTTGTTTCTATCTACTCACCTCCCCACATACAAATTCTATAATAATTATAGTACCTTACATGTAATGTAATTTTATAATGCTAATGTAATATTTTATCATCATCTCTCTTTTCCCCCTTCCTCTTATACTAAAAATGAAAACACCCTCTGAGATGTGTTAATTTATCACATTCAAGGATAATGGGTTTTCAATTTATATTAATATCTTCAAGAATGGTCATGAAATTTTTTTAATGGTTGAAATTGATCATAATATATGTATTTTACCTTATTTAATAATATTTAATCCTTACACACTCATAATATAAAAAAATAATACAGAACAAGTTCATTATACACAAAACTACCATGTTAATCCTAGTGTTTATCATTAACTTTTAACTAATGAGTCATCCTCATGGTATATAACCAAAAATCATTATAAGATCATTTATATATCAATAATTTCACTAATAATATATATTAACAATTTTTTATGTTTAACCACATTTCAAACAAACTTCCATTCATGAATACAAGTAAACCAATCATAAAAACCATAGAAAAAATGAGTCCAAAAAATAAAATAAAATTGAACCTCTTAATACCATAAAAGGCCATGAATGAACCTAAAAAGGGTATAATAAATATATTAAAGGTATAAGAGGTCCTAGAATTATTAATTAATGAAGCCAAATCTAATTATTCATGTCATTAACATCAATCGAAAACACATTCAGGTATAAGGTAAGGGGTTCCTCATCTCACTTTTATTTCCGTGAGATTTCCATTTTTCACCACATATTTCTTGTATGTGGTGTATGTTTAATTCAATTAGATATATTATATCATGATTATATTTATATTCCTGGTATTCAGTGATTCACTAGCTGAATATTAACTCGATTGATTATATTATTGTAACGAACTTTGTTTCAGTTTCCATTTCATTGTGATTCACTTGGTATTGTGCACCTAATCAATCTTATGTGGTGTAACTACTACCCCTTTGAGATCATTTTTCATTTGAAATTTTAAATATATTATATATACATATTTTGGTTTCATGGATACTATTATTTCCTTAAGCCGTATACACTTTTACATACAATGTTTATTTGGAATGTGGTTTTACCTATAGAAATATTGATGAATATATATCCTATACTCTATAAAGATATTAATAATGCATATTATACTTGTATTAAATGTATATATAAAGAATTATTTTGACTTACAGTGATGGGAGGGTCCCAATATAGCCCCTCGATGCATCGAAAAATCTCATACGACAAATCATTTGGCGACAAAGCCTTTGACTTTGTTTCTAAAATAGAATCAGATGGGTATCTACCCACAGACATAAATCGTTTTAATAGTATAGTGGTATCATGTTCTAGATACATAATATCCAATTAATAATAATTCTTTTTATTCATTTTCAATTATTACTATCCATGCGGTTTTCACTATGAAAAAATTTATGGATGCAGTTTCATTCTCAGTTTATTAGTGGCATGTGTTTTTCATTTATTCACCATGCCATATTGACTATGCTAATTTGTTTATGATTAAAATTTTGTTGATTCATGCTTCTATTATTTTTAACCCTTACAGAGCATTTGCGCTCACCCCTTTCATTTTTTTTACCTTCAACAGGTTATGGAGAGGAGACCATTGATTGAGTTCCCGTGGATGTAGTTTATTAGTTTTTGTTATGTACTATATTTTTTTACCTTTTCCAATGTATTATGAGTTAAATGTATGTATATAGTTATTTCAGGACTACTAAACTGATCATTCTTCAAGATTTCATTCCTTGCAATCATGTCAATGTAATAAGTAATGCATCGGATCCGGGATTTTGGGGTCGAGGCATTACAGTTGGTATTAATGGAAGTTTAGTAAAAAACACGAAAACTAGATTTAGAGAACATAGATTAGGAAACAAACACCTAAGATAGTCTTTGAGGATAAACATACAAGAACATCCTAGAATTTTGGTAAGGAATAGATTATGTGGATCTTTGTAGAAAATGTATCTATATCTAGATACTACAGGTGGACGTGGTTTTGGAACAGATGTATCTTGGAGTGAAAAATCTGACAAGGAGTTTTTGGATTGACCAGAGGTATCCCGGTAGACGAAAATAGGCCTTACTGTGAACCTGGTTTGACACTCCTAAGGGATATGCCTAGTATAATTCACATTTTCTTTAAAAACCATTATTATGGCATTAAAAGTAAATATAAACAATTTTTATGATTATGAGATTAGTTGTGCATCAATTTTCATATAATATTAATTGTTTTCTAGTTAGAAATTATGAATTATGACCTATTTTAGAGTATTCCATTATTTTGTGATGGTTTCTAATGAAAGAAGGGGAATCAATACCTGCAGAAAATCTAGGGATTGCCCCACTGAGTAAGTAAACAGTGTTAGTGTTGGAGCGGATCATATCATGACCATACAGGGAAAACTTACTCAAGTTGTTTCGAATAACCATGCTACACCTGTATGGGATTGTTTCATGTGGTATAAGCCCCCATATTTTAGTGGGCCTACTAATCCAGTGGTAGATAAGCACTGGATCAAGTCCTTTGGAAAGATATTTTTGGCATTAAGATTCAATGAAAATGAAAAGGTGGTATTGGAATTATATTTCTTAAAGGATGATGCTGATCAATGGTGGTCCTTGATCCAGAATACTCTAGAGGATGAATAAATAAAAGATACAGAATGGAGAACTTTTAAGGAAATATTATTCGTTAAATATTTCCCACATGAAAAATGAACTGAAATAAAGAATAGATTCCTCATCCTAAATAAAAGGGAAAACGAGAGTGTTGTAGAGTATGAGGATACCTTCACAAGATTTTCCAGGTATTCTATATATTATGTACATGTTTTGGAAGATAAGATTGATCATTTCATTGAAGGTATTAAGCCAATTCTTCGAAGGGAACTGGCTTCTGGAACATTTTCATCATACGATGAAATTGTATTAAGTTCCATCAAAATAAAGAAGCAATTTTCAATATCAAATTTGTTCAAAGGAAATCAATATAAGAATAGAAATTATAATAACCATGGAAAATAAGAAGTTCCAATGAAGAAGAAGGAAATGAAGTAGTTTCCATTATGAAAGAATTGTAGAAAGAATCATCCTAGGAAATGCTTTAAAGGCATGGGAGTTTACTATAAGTGTGGAAAAAATGGGCATTGATCTATTGAATTCAAGTGGAAGTGATAAGTCAATGATGTTCAATGCTACAATTTTAGATATATGAGACACATTGTAAATGAGTTTCCTAATCACCAAGGAAACATGACTCAGAAAAGGCCATGAGATCAAGGGAAATCTTTACAATTACAACTACGGAAGTTGAAGTTCCTAATGACGTGGTGGAAGGTACTTTAAATGTTTTCTCAAACTTATCCAATGATTTATTTGGTTCTGTATTACCGAATTCAATTATATCTTCCCATTTTGACAAGAAAATTAGACATGTCCAAATTGATTTATTAAATGAGTTGTCTGTCAGAAATCATAGGGGATATTTCATTGCAAAAAAGATATGTCAATCAGTCCCCCTCATGACACATAAACATGATTTGGTCGATAAACATATCATCATACCAATGTTTGACTTTGATATAATTATTTGTATGAATTGGATGTCAAATTATGATGCGAAGATCCATTGCAAGAATAAGGAAGTTAATTGTTTTTTAGATTGGTGTATAATCCCATATCTTTAGAGCAGAAACATTGCTATCTAATTATTATTTGGATCCACCCCCAATATCTCTACTAAATTCTATTCTTAGAGAGGAAGAGAGCATAATATCTATGGGTTTTGAAAGAAATATTCAAATTGAATACATACCTATTGTGAAAGAATACATTGATGCATTTCCAGAGGATTTACCTGGACATCCTCTAGGGAAAGAAGTTGAGTTCTCTATTGATTTAATTCATGGTGCAAGACCTATATCAAATAATCCCTATAGAATAGACACTGTAGAATTAGTGGATCTAAAGAAACAACTAAAGGAATTGATAGAAAAAAGGATTTATTCGACCTAGTGTTTCTCCATGGGGATCCCTTATCCTCTTTGTTAAAAAGAAAGATGGATCCATGATGGTATACATTGATTATAGGGAAATCAATTATAATACAATAAACAACAAGTATCCTCTATCACACATTGATGATTTATTTTATCAACTTCATGGAGACCAATATTTTTCAAAGATTGACCTTCGATCTGGATATCATCAGCTGTCTGTGAGGAAAGAAGATATTTTAAAGACAACATTTCAAACTAGGTATGGGAATTACAAGTTTATAGTAATTACTTTTAGATAGACTAATGCACCCTCTATTTTCTCGAATCTAATGAATATATTTTCCAATGAATATCATGATGATTTTTTTGTGGTATTTATCAATGATATCCTAGTATAATCCAAAATCTATGAAGACCATTAGAATCAGTTGCAGATAATTCTGAAAAATCATTGAAGAAATGAATTATTTGGTAAATTTAGAAGGTGTGAATTTTGAGTTCATTTAGTTTCTTTTCTTGGACATATTGTCTCTAAGGATAGAATCTTATTTGAACCTACTAAGAAAAAGGAAATCCAAGAATCGCCCATGCCAACGAACTTAACTAAGGTACGTAGTTTTATTGTTTTAGCAGTTTATTATTTGTGTTTTTTTAGAATTTTTCTCGACTGGCTAACCTGATAAAAAATATCACACATAGTGGGGTTACGTTTGTATGGATGAAATAATTTATAGAATGCTTTGATGAATTGAAAAGAATATTGGTCCATGATCCAATTTTGACTCTTCCATTTGGAAATGATGGATTTGTGATATACAGTGATGCATCATAGAATGGAATGGGTTGTGTCCTTATGAAAAATGATAAAGTTATTGATTATGTATCAAGATAGTTTAAGGCTCATGAGAAAAATTATCCAACTCATGATCTTGAGTTAGCATCCATAATCTTTTCTATGAAAATATGGATACATTATCTCTATAGTGAAATGTTTGAGATATATACAAATCAAAAGAGTTTGAAATACATATTTACACTTAAAGAACTCAGCACAAGGAAAAGGAGATGGCTCTACTTACTCAAATATTATGATTGTTCAATACACTACCACCCAGGAAAGGAAAATATGGTGGAAAATGCATTAATCAAGAAAGATCATGGACTTTTGACCTAAATGAGGATTGATAGAGATCCTTTATTTAGGGATCTACTAAATATGGATATGTGAATTTTTATGGAAGGGGAAACATATTTCCTCTTTCAAATGATTGATAAATCATCTTTACTAGAAAATATAAAAATCTCTCAATCTGATGATGATAATCTACAAAAGAAAATTAAAGCTATTAAGGATGGAAGATTGGCATACATTGTGTATGTGGATGGAGTTTTGAAATTTGGAAAGAGGTTATGTTTTCCATCAATACATAAGATAAAAAGGGAACTATTAGATGATGATCAGAGCTCAAATTTCTCTATAAACGCTAGTAGTACAAAAATTTATAGATATCTGAAGGAATGTTTTTGTTGAGATAATATGAAATGAGAAATTTCTGCCTATGTGTCAAGGTGTCAAGTTTTTCAACAAATGAAGGCTGAGAGACAACATCCTAGAGGGGTCAGGCAACCTATACCTATTCCTATGTAGAAATGGGATGACATTATGATGGATTTTTTCAAAGGAATACCGAGGACACCTAAAAGGAATGATGTGATATGGGTAATTGTTGATCATCTCACAAAATCAGCACATTTATTTACTATAATAGATGATTTACCACTTGATCGCATGGAAATAATTTATGTTAATGATGTTGTAAGACTTCATGGTGAACCTCTATCAATTTTTCCCGATCAGTATCCCAGGTTTACATACAAAATCTAGAAAATTATCCATAAGGATTTGGATACTGAGCTTCATATGAGTACTACTTGTCACCCCCAAACCGAGAGACAACCTGAAAGAACTATTCAAACACTGGAAGACATGTTGAGATCACACTCTCTTTACATTCAAGGTATGTGGGATCAATACTTTCCTTTGGTGGAATTTTCCTACAAATAATATTTTATATTCTAGCGTTCAAATGATGCCATATTAAGCATTATATGGTAAGAGGTGTCAAAGTAAAACTTTTTGGGATAATGTTGGTGAAAGGAAACTTATAGGCCCTAAACTTATCAAAGATAAAACTTAATGGTAACGTCAATTTAGGCCCATATTAAAGCATCCCAAAGTAGGAAAAATAGTTATGCAGACAACCAGATAATGGATTTAGAATTTCAAGTGGGAGACCATGTCTTTCTGAAACTATCAATATGGAAGGGTGTTTGAAGGTTCAGTAAGAAAGGGAAACTAAGCCCCAAGTACATCAGACCTTTTGTAATTCAAGAAAGAATTAGAGTTGTAGATTACCGTTTATCAATGCCACCAAGTATCCCCAAAGTTCATAATGTGCTCCACCTGTCATTGTTAAAAAATACATGCCAAACCCAACACATGTACTCACCTATTAAAAAATAGACCTGGAACCTAATTTTTCATACTGTGAAGAGCCTATTGAGATTCTTGTCACAAGGGAGCATGTATTGAGCATTCAGAAAACTTGAATATTAAAGGTTCTTTAGGGAAACCATAAAATTGAGGAAGCAACATGGGAACCTAAGTATGTTATGAAGAATAACAACCCTCATCTTTTTAATGGGACTTATACATGAAAAATTTCGAGAATGAAATTTTTGAAGGTGGGAAGAATATAACACCCAAAACATTTTGTTATATGTTTCTCCTAAATACTTTTGAACTTAATTTTTCTATTTATGTGTTTTGAATTTCAAAAAATGGTCATCTATGGTTGTGATCAGTAAATTATTTTGAGTCTAATAGAACCAACTTGTGTTTTTAGTGAATAGTAACATACCCTTATGAATATTAATATGATCCTTATGAATATTAAATAATAATATTATTTTATTTTACAAAATTTATAAGGTAATGAGATGTTGATTAATTTCTCAAGGTTTTAAAAAATGAGTTATATATTTAAAATGTTCATTTTTGAATAAATTATGATTTTATTTAAAAATTAAATTAATAATATTTAGAAAATTATTTTCAAAAAATTGAGTTCATTTTTTAATACTACATGTCAAAAAATGGTTAGGTTGAATTTTTGGGATTTTTCTAAAATTCTTGAATTTTTTATGAATATTGAAATATGATAAATTAGGATAAATGCTAAATACTTGTTTTACTCCATCATAGGTGATTCAAGGATATTTTAAGCCCACTTGGTTCAAACTCACATGCAATTATTACTATTTGGGGTCACATGAATATAGACTATTCATAGTCTTGATAAAAAATATTAAAATAATGATTGAAATAATGTAAAATCCCTCCTCTCCTCTAATACAAAAACCAACCTCATTTCCCTCTTCCTCCCACACCAATAAAGCTTTTATCCTTACCTATGTTCTTCCAAATACACTTCCAAATCACCTCCCCCCCCCACATCCAAGATCTGCTAGTCTCACTAAAATGCCAAAAACAAAGGCCTTAAGGACATTCTCAAGGAGGAGTACTCAAGAGGTGAACCTCTCTTCCTTTTTCTTTCAACTTATTTTAGAAGCTCCATTCTTTCGTTACTATCTCCTCACCTCCCCACACACAAATGCTATGATAATTCCAGTAACTTGCATGGAATATAATTTTATTATTCTAATATAATATTTTATCATCATCTCTCTTTCCCCCCCTCTTATACAAAAAATGAAAACACCATCTAAGATGTGTTAATTTATCACATTCAAGGATGAAAGGTATTTAATTTCTATTACTATCTTCACAACTATTCATGGAACATTTTTAGAGGATGAACTAGATCATAATATATGTATTTTACCTTATTCAATGTTCTGGAATCTGTACACAATAATAATATAAAATAATAATACAAAACAAGTTCATTATGCACAAAACTTTCATGTTATTCCAAGCGTTTATCATTAACTTTTAACTAATGAGTCATCCTCATGGTATATAACCCAAAATCAATTTAAGATCATTTATATATATATAATTTTACTAATAATATATATTAAAAATTATGGATGTTTGATGGAGCTAAAATTTTCACATATTTTATACTATAATTTATGTTTTATGAACCCAAAATAGTGTTATTTAATAGGAAATTGTTAAATATTTAGGTTTTTGTGTTATTTTGAACCTAAATGAAAAAACAACCCAATTCTGGATTTTTAACAGATTTTTGTCATAGGGGTATTTTGGTCAATTATAATAAAATGTATTTCCAAATTTTGTGATTCAATTTTTTTTGAACCCTTATTATATTTCAATAATCTTTCTATTTAGGACCAGGGTCAGATTCATGCATCTTGAGGCCCAAAAAAATCAATGAAGTTGACAATGTTTCTGGGCGGACTGTGTGGACCCTACCTCAGTAGCGGAAACATAAATCGGCCTAAACACATCCAAAGAATGGGATTCCACTTGTATATTGATGAGGACTTAAATTACCGTTCAAAAATTTAATTCCATACCGTTTGGAATCCATTATGGGGGTCATTGAATGACATCATTTTGAAGGAAGCTTCCTGGAAGCTACCTGCAAAAACGGAAACCGCCAATATTAAATTATTAACTCCTTATACGCGCGTCCTATAAATCTGAAATTTGGGGATGAAATAGAGAAGACATTATGGAACAACATTTATGAAGACACCTATTACATATTCGGTCATTGAAGGGCATATCCACGTGGAAATGTTTGGATTAAATGTTTTGTGTGTGAATTCATCACCCCTTCTCCCTATAAATATGTGTCCTTTCTCCCAGTTTATGATATAACCATTCCAGGGGGATAAGGTAGAGTTTTTTATGTAATTTTTATTCATATTTATAATATATATTAGTATATATTTCTTCTTCTTCCTTTAATTTCTACTTTTCTTCCATCCCTTTTATTTTATGTGCTTCTCCGACTGTGCTTCTTTCTAAACTCCATGCTTATGGAGAGCTAACCCTCACTATTGTTCGATGGGGGAAGTGGTGGTATTTGAGTTTTATGTGTGTTATTTATTTTTTCATGTTTTTTTTCTAAGGATTCATTAGTGGTTAAATGATTTTGGTGAGAAGTCACCCCACTTTCTCTACTATTGTTTTCTTCATCATCGTTTAATAATTCCCCTTCTCATCAATATATAATTCATTCAAACGGTGGAGTTTGTATTGGGTATTGATGTGGAAGAGATTACTAATATATGATGAGGTCTAGGTGTAGGGTAATACCATCCAGATGAGAGGGTGTGGAGTGACAGGTCTTGATCTCCACATTGAGTAACGCATTGATAGATAATTTTAATAACAATGATAATTCCGCCATGAAATCTGGAGAACAATGGTTTTCTTCTAATAACGTCATTGTGTATTTTCTTCTTTTTCATTGTGTTTTATATTATTGATATATTATTATTATATCTATATTTTATGAAATTCAATTTCACTCTCCCCATTTATATTAGTATTAAATTGTTAATTTAGTTATTTTATAATAGTGACAATAGAAAGATAGTGTGTGGATGTGGCCTCCTTGTGATCGACCCTAGGGTGTACCACTATGGTGCAGTCTTAGGTTAATAATAATTTAATTTAATAGCGGTACATGAAAAAACCCATGTTATCAATTTGGCACCATTGTTGGGGAGGCCAAGTTCTTACACATGATGTTTTCAAAAAAAAAACAAAAAAAATATAAAAACAAAAATAAAAAAAGAGTCTTGTTACATATCATTAATTTCATCAACCAATATAGATTTTTATGGAAATTATTATAATTATTGGCGTGTGGATAAATTTTATGTTGATACAAGTAGGGAAGATACATTAAATATTCAAATTCTTGAAAATTCACAACAATTGGAAGAAAATTCCCAACAATTGAAAGAAAATGCCTTGATAATTCAAGAGAATCGAAGAATGATGGAAAAATAAGGCAAGATGATATCATCGTTGGCCGCCCATGTTGAAGATGTTAAAGTCTTATGGATGGAATAAAAAAAATTCAAGTTGAGGAGAATGAAATTGATGTTCCACCTACATTTAATGAATATTTTTATGAGGTTAAAGAAGAACTTGAGGACCCACTTCCCTCGCCAACAAATGAGTTCCCAACTACCTTGCTTGAGGAAAAGGGTACTAAAGCTGAATTTTTTTATCGAGTTTTAATTTCTGATCATTAATTTTATTAAAAATCCAATAATTATGAATTTCAATCTAATATCCCTTATTCTTAATTTGTAGATTCATCACTACTACTGTAGGCTCTAGAAGAAGAAGAAGAAGAAGAAGAAGAAGGTCCTCATGTTGAGGAGAGAATGGAGGTTCCTGCTGAGCTGTACATTGGTGAAAATGAGGATGGTGGAAATAAAGAAGAAATTCATGATGAGAAATTTTATGAACCAAAACCACATGAGAATCCAGATCCTATTCTTCTATTTTCAACACAGGTGGACACTAATCCTCCAGATGACGAAAACAGGGATCACCCATAAATAATTTTCCCTCCCCCTCTTAATATCAAATTCTATTTTTCGAATCTTCTAGGGTTTGGGGATATTTATATTTTCTTTGGGGGTTATCACTTTTGGCATCAACATATGGATGACGGGAGAAATAATTTTTGGTGGTTTCTAAGAAAGAAACCCCATACACCATCAGATTGGGGTTAAACTGCTGCAACTGCCTGACTATGGGTAGTAAAAACCAAGCACATGCTTGGGGGTCAAACCAAGCATTTTCCCTTCCCTTTCCCCTTTCTATTTGTATTTATTTATTTTTCTAATGCATTTATTTATTTATTTCTCTGTAGTAATAAGTGGTAGAAATTTGGAGCCTAACAGAAATCTACCACTCAAAAATAAAGTTAGGTTGTGTCTTTCCTTCTCTTTAGTTTTTCTACCCTTATTTAAATTTTTTCAAGCTAAAATGAATGGTAGTAAAATTTAAGTGTGGGGGGAGTTTCAACCTGCTTAGTTGTTTGCTTTCATTCTTTTTTGTTTTCATTTTTTAGGAACCTTGAGCTTTAATGATAATTATGATCACATTTCAAAAAATAATTGATTTTTATAAAATTGAAATTATTTTTGAAAAAAAGGATTTTAAATGATTGTTGATGTGATTTTTTTCTTTAAATTGGATTTTCAATCATTTTTATGAGTTTAACTGATTTTTGAAATCCATGGCCCTGAAACACTGCCTCAAAATATTTTTCCCATATTGTGAGTTATTCTAAACCAATTTGACATATTCTTTATAATACCCACACTTTGTTGAGGGAAACTTGGATTTTGTGTGAAATCCAGAATTTGTGATTTTTCACTTTTGAAGATTGGGATTTCATTGAATGTTTTTAATATGATTGAGGCACTACTTTGGCTAGCCACATATTATCATGTGACCTACTTTTACATCTATCCTTCATTACCCCTTAGATTACATGAATTTCCTTATAGGCTTAATGTAATGCCCCAACCCCAGTTACCTAGAGTCGGTGCATTATTACGTAACATTGGCATGATCACAAAAGATCAAGTCTCAAAAGACCGATTAGTTTAGTAGCCTTGGAAACACTAGATACATTCATAAATGTTACATTACATCATAAAGTGAAAACTAAAATAAAATAGTCTCCATAGTCTACACTCATATCCCCTTCAGACTATCCCTGCAGGCCAGTCATAAAATATTTCTTCACATCCTGGAAAAAATAAAACAAAGAAAGGGGCGAGCTCCGATGCTCAGTAAGGAAAATAATATAGCAGAAACTTAAATAAATATATATAAAAATTTAAGGAAATTTATAACTAAAAAAAGCCTTTAAAACTTGAACTTCAGCATAATATGGAAAAAATAAAATGAAATAATACCATTTACTTATTCACATGGATATTCTACTTGTTTAATAATCACATGAAATATCAATAACCACTTTCATAATGATGGAATGCATAATTCGATACTATCATAACCACGTATCCAAGGCCTCGTGCCAAGACTAAAAATAATATTTTGTCAAGGCCTCGTTCCAAGACACTAGTTTGTCTCATGAGACCTACCGATACATCGAGGAGCTATAGCGGGCTCCACCCGTCACTTATTAAGTCCAATGCATTCCTCATATGAACAGGTTTAAACATAACATAAACACTTGTATTAAAACTAGCATACGAAATGTCAATAATTTCTCTATAAATAATGAATGATATAAAAATAACACATCCATAGTCAAACATATCACAAAACCTTCAATACAATATGGAAGTTATGAATCATAATAAATCAACTTCAAATAAGTTTAAAAACCATCAAAGGATGTTGACATAGATGAAATCAAAACTATTTGAGAGAAATATCTTTTTTAAATCATTTAAAAGTCACATAATTGTAAAATAAAACATTTACTATGAAAATATTCTTATAAGATTTTAAGGGAAGCTTCAACGATTTTATAACGGCGGAAAATAGCCGCACCCACCGTATAAGTTAAAAAAACATTCTTACCATAATTTTGTCGAAAATGTCAAAAAGTACCTTGTTTGGAAAATGGATGATAGATTCCTTTCAAAAACATATAAGATCAAATAAGGGTATAAATGACTTTACCCATTTTCTAATAAATAGTAAAAAAATTAAAGACATTTTTAAGAAACATGGATGTGGATGACAAAGAGGTCCTAGTAGATAATTATATATGAACAACCTTGAATAATTTAGAGATTGTAGAATTAACCCTTACCTCATGTCCGAATTGACTCGATCATTATTTAATCTCCTGAATAATAAACTTGAATTAATCTATAATTTCTTAAGAACCTTTTTCAACTTCATCATTCTTTTTATATTACTTATTACCATGTTATGAACATTATGTAGTTATTTAAGTTAATAACAGTCGTTTGGTCGATCTTTGGTACTTGAGTCAACAATAAACTTCTTATAATTAAAATTTGTTCATGTGGTAAAATATACATTATCTCCAGAATTATATTCATGATCTAGAAATAATATATATCATATATATCCAGTATATACATGAATTTATAATATTACATAACATTTATAGGTAAGAAATGAAATGCACCGTTCATGGATACGGTAAGCCGTACGTACGCATGAACGCTACTTTCATTTATATTTCATATTTAATGGAATGAAATCATAATGATGTAAAGGTATATTATAATTACAATATGATATATAATATCATTTAACTCCTTCCTTTATACGTCCCACATATGGCATTAACGATTCAAATCACTTTGAGGGGGCGGTAGTCCGCACTTCCAAAAATGAAATTATCATGTTTACCAATAATGGAAACCATAAAGGTATGGCATAAATGAAAAATACAGAAGCATAAGGAAAACATAAACATAATATATATCACATATAAATATAGTGACATCTTAATGGCCACCATGAAAGGTGTTAAAATAAGATTGAACAATCATCGTTTCGTGAGGCAGTAATTCGCCACTCACAGAAACAATATGTTCTTTAACCATTAGACAGAGGTGTGTGTAAGTGTAAATCAAATAATTCACATAAAAACATCCTAGTATATTGAATATACTGTTTTTGTTACAAAATAATGGAATAAAAAGGGTTTAAGGGGTTGGATAAGAAAAATAAAACAAAAGAACATAAGAGAAGACATTACCTTAAAATCGGGTAACTCTTTTTGATTTGAGCCAAAGGCTTCCTTGGGTAGAATTCTGCCCAAAGTGAGGATTCTAGGAGTAATATAGGGACATGAAGAGAGTATTTGGGCAGAGGTTGTCTGAGAAAAATGTCTTTGAAGGTGTGAATAAGGTGGTAGAGGTGGGGGCCTTTTATAAGAGGAGAGGAGGGGCACTCTTGGAAAGTCATGAAATGTTCCATTATTATGAAATGCTTTTCGGATTTTAAAGGTCCCAAAATGATAGATTTCGAGAATAAGGTGATAAGGGTTAGAAATCCAACCATCCAATAGGCTTTAGAAGTGTGTAAGTATTAGAGTTTTCCTTATCTTTTCATTTTATTTAAGTCGTTCATTAATGAGGTAATCGCTGCATCATCATGATGTCATAAATAAATTTATTTATTTAATGCCTAAAAATTATAAACAAATTACCATGATGTAGGAAATATTTTTAGATTTCCAATGAATATTTATAGTCAAAATTATGACTTGTATCACCTCTTCTAAAAGTTATTTTAGTAAAACAATACATGTTTGTGACATTTTTATTTTTACTTTAAATAAAAGGTATTGATGTCATCATCTTACACAAGTGGCTCCATGGGGTCCCAAAAACCATCCCATGGTTTGTATTGGTCGTCCATGACTCATCCAATAATATTAGGACATGTTTAAATATATTTTTATATTCTTATAATATCATTTTTATCTGAAATTACCCTAATTACCTCTAATCACAGTTAATAAAACTCAAAAGTTACTATTCACCAAAAATTATTTTCATCCCATTTAACCAAATTTTACTTACTAATGACAACCATGTAAGTTGGATTTTTGAAATTAAATTCATAGAAGCGGTAAAGTTTCATTTAAATGAAAAATCAGTTTTTTAACTACCACTTAGTGGTTTCACTATTCATCAAAAATTGATGTTTTTCAGAACAATACCAAAAATTCACCGTAAGCTATAATTGATATTCCGAATTCAAAAATGATGTCTATTTTAAAAAATTACAAACATATAAGTAGAATTAATTAGTTTTATAATTAATTTCCGTTGTCAAAACAAATAGCTTGTTTTTAAGAAACAATATCAATCAAAAGATTGACAATTGTTTATGTCCAATTTCAAAGTGAAATTAATTCTAATGACCACCATTGGATAAAATGGAAAAATTATATTCTAATTATACTTTAAAACCACTCAATATTATAATTTATCACTATAAATTATTTTGATTAAAAATGTTATTTTTAAGTATTTTTCACTATTCATCGAAAACTGGATTTTCTCAAAAAAATACAAAAAATTCAACTTAGGCTAATTTCGATATTCCGAGTCTAAAAATGAAGTCCATTTTGAAATATAAAATTTATATAATTCAAAAGTTGGGTATTACTATTCATAACGGCTATTTTGATTGGTCGCGGTGTGTTACATTCTACCCTCCTTAAATAAATTGCATCCTCTCAATTTGAAATTTTTATTCAAAAATAAAAGGTTGAAAGTAGGAAATACCTTTGTGGAAAACCCACATCGGAAATATGGTTAATAAAATTTAGCCTTAATAAGAGGGAAAGGGAAGTGAAAAAGTCACCACCAAATTATGATCTCGATTAGGAGAACATTGGTGGAAATTAGAGAAAAATAATTGGAGGGAAAATATAAATATTTGTAGGGAGTGGATTGAGGTCATCAATAAAAAACAAGTGTAAAATTGAGGGCCTCAAAGCCTTCAATCTATGGTGATTTAAAATATCATCAGTTCAACAAAACATAAGGTATTAGGATAACACATTTTTAATATCCCTTTCCTAAAGTTTAAGAATTAATTTATTCATAGAGTAAGAGAGAGGTATATATATATATTCTTGACAAGTAGAGTTTCAACCGTCAACTAATTTCTACCACAAACTCATCTTTCACTCAAAAATATAATAGAACTCAAAAATATTATATTTATCCTAATCATACAAGATTCCAAATATTAACACATGACATTTAGATTAAGAAAACTATTTTGTAATAACCAGGGACTTCCTGTAGGCTAGTGGTAGGTAATAAAGGCCTATCTCACTATGGTTGTGGGTTCTATTCCTACATCTTTGTCCGACGCGATGGGTAATCCCCCGACCTGTAGGTTGTCCTTTTCCTAAAACTATAGTATTATAATATTCCAAAAATAATCTTCAAAAAAAATTTAACCATAAACAATACTATCCAAAGTTCAACTTAATCCATTCCAACCTTTATAGTTATCCAAAATACCTCTATCCAAACATTCTCTAAAAGGTCTCTAAATTCCAAAATCAACTGTAACATTAGATTCCCCAAACAAAGTAACATTTCTCTTATTGTCACATACTAAAAATATGATTACCTTCATCATATTAAAACCTTAATGAAAAAAACAAGTATTACAGTGAAATCCTTATATATATCACATTATTCTTACGACCATAATATAGTTATTGAGTCCAAAAACACAAATAAAATAATTATTCCACTTCAACTATAGTAACAACATAAGATTGGCCTTGATCCCTTGGCCTTTTTTGAGGTTAGTTTCCATGAATCTTAGGACATTCATTTGCATAATTCCCCATTTCCCTACAATTGTAGCATTCAACATTGATAGCCTCTTTCTTTTCCTTGCAATCACGAGCCTGGTGACCTTTTTCTCTACATTTATAACAAACTCCCATTATTTTTAGGAAAGTACCGGGGTGATTCTTCCCACAATTATCGCATAATGGAAAATCCTTATTTCCCTTTTTCCCTTTATCCGTCTCTTGTTCCATCGTTCTCTTCTTCTCTTTCTTTACTTTATTGTCATAATATTTAGAGAATTCCTTTTCTGTCTTGATAACACACGATACTATATCTTCATACGTTGATAAATATTGTGATACTAAAGCTCAATGAAGAAATGGTTTTAACCCATCAAAGAAATGATCAATATTACATCTTGGGTTATTTATATAATCTACTGCATGCCTCGCTAACCTTGTAAAGTTAGCCTCATACTTTACGACATTCTCATCCTCCTTTTGTCTCAGACTCAGAATTTGCCTTTCCATATCTGCTTTATGGTCACGAGGAAAGTATTTTTCTAAGAAAATCTCTTTTAACTCCCTCCATTCCATATTTGATACTTCATCATCTTCCTTCTTATTTTGTATCAATGACCACCATTGATCAGCATCTCCAGTGAGGCGGTAAACTGACATGAAAACTTTTTACATTTCACTACTCCCTAAAGAATTAAATATTTTCTCTAGGTAATTTATCCATTGCTCAACTACTAATGGATTTATACCCCCATTAAATGTTGGTGGTTGTTTCCTCATGAAGCGATCTAACATTTCTCTTCCACGTTGCGGACAAGGGTGCTCCATACGAGTAAGGTTATTATTCATAACCTGAGTGAGTTGTCCCAGTATGGTGATAAGCTGATCAGCACCAGTTGTATCACCATCTCCACTATAACTATCTTGAGCAAGAGGGAAATCCCAACATGGAGTTCACGCATTGATATGGTTTCCATTCCTTCCACTAGGTACCATTTCTAAAAAATGGCATAAACTAGATCAGTTTATGAATCAAAATACATAATTCCATACTTGTAAAAAACTTAACATAAATTGAACAGTTTATGGATATAATCCATAATCATAAAAATGTTTTCTTTGAGGAAGCATATACTCATAAACCCTTCAAAATGGTTTGTAAAGAAAATGAGAATTATCCTAAGCATATCCCCCGGGAGTATCGTAACCAAGAGTGCAGCAAGGCCCATTGTCGTGCCCCAGTTCCCGTTCAAGTCTAGCTCAAAGCGGTGTTTTCGGGTTTTACCCCTAGGTACATCTGTGATAGAGCTACCTATACCTACTCGTATCTAGACAGGGATGTATTTTTTGGAAAATACACAAAATCTATACTTTAAAAAATTTCTAGGATGTTCTTTTATACTAATCCTCAAAGTATATCCTAGGGCTATGTGCTCTAATCAGAGTTTATCTAAATCTAGCTTCCAAGGTTAGTACTAAACTTCCTCTGATAACAACTGTAATGCCCCGGCCCCAGTTACCCAGAGTCGGTGCATTATTATGTAACATTGGCATGATCACAAAAGATCCAGTCTTTAAAGAACGATTAAATTAGTATCCTTGGAAACAGTAGATACATTCTTAAATGTTACATTACATCATAAAGTAAAAAACTAAAATAACATAGACTCTATAGTCCACACTCATATCCCCTTCAGAATATCCCCGAATGTCAGTCATAAAATAGTTCTTCACATCTTGGGAAAAATAAAACATAGAAATGGGTGAGCTCAGATGCTCAGTAAGGATAACAATATAGAGAAAACTTTCATAAATAAACATAAACATTTAAGTCAATGTATAACTAAAATAAAATCCTTTTAAACTTTAACTTCAGCATAATATTGAAAAAATAAAATGAAATAATTCCATTTATGTATTCACATGGATATTCTACTGGTCGAATAATCACATGCAATATCAATAACCACTTTCATAATGATGGATTGCATAATGCCAGACTATCATAACCACGTAGCCAAGGCCTCGTGCAAAGAATACAAATAAGATTTTGTCAAGGACTCGTTCCAAGACACTAGTTTGTCTCATGATACCTACTGATGCATCGAGAAGCTATAGCAGGCTCCACCCATCACTTATTAAGTCCAATGCATTACTCATATAAACATGTTTAAACATATCATAACCATTCGTATTAAAAATAGTATATTAAATGTCAATAAATTCTCCATAAACCATGGATGGTTTAAAAATAACACATCCACATTCAAAAATATCACAAAACCTTCAATATAATATGGATGTTTTGAATTATAATATATCGACTTCAAATAAGCTTAAAATCCATCTAAGGATGTTGACATAGATGAAATCAAAACTATTTGAGAGAAATATCTTTTTGAAATAATTTAAAGTCATATAATTGTAAAAGAAAACATTTAATTTGAAAATATTCTTATAAAATTGTAAGGGAAGCTTCAACGATTTTATAATGGCAGAAAATAGCTGCACCCGCCGTATAAGTTAAAAAAACATTCTTACCTTAATTTTGTCAAAAATGTCAAAAAGTACCTTGTTTGGAAAATGAAGGAAAGATTCCTTTCAAAAACATATAAGTTCAAATAAGGGTATAAATTACTTTAACATATTGTCTAATAAATAGTAAAAAATGTTTTTAAACACATTTTAAAGAATCATGGATGTGGATGATAAAGAGGTCCCAATAGATAATTACATATGAACAACCTTGAATAATGAAGAGGTTGTAGAATAACCCTTACCTCGTGTCTGAATTGAATCGATTATTATTTAATCTCCTTAATAATAAACTTGTGTTGATATATAATTGATTAAGAAAATTTTTCAATTTCATTATTCCTTTTATATCACTTATTACCATGTTATGAACATTATGTACTCATTTAAGTTAATAACGGTTGTTTTGTCGATCTTTGGTACTTGAGTCAACAATAAAATTTTTATAATTAAACGTTGTTCATGTGGTAAAATATCCATTATCTCCAGAATTATATTCATGATATAGATATCATATATATCATATATATCATATATATCCATTATATACATTCACTTATAATATTACATAACATTTATAGTTAAGAAATGAAATGCACCGTTCAGGGAGACGATAAGCCGTACATACGCATGAACGCTACTTTCATTTCTATTTAATATTTAATGGAATGAAATCATAATGATATAAAGGTATATTATAATTCCAATATGATATATAATATCATTTAACTCCTTCCTTTATACGTCCCACATATGGCATTAATGATTCAAATCACTTTGAGGGGGCGGTAGTCCGCACTTCCTAAAATGAAATTATCATGTTTACCCATAATGGAAACCATAAAGGTATGACATAAATGAAAAATACAGAAGCACAAGTAAAACATAAACATAATATATATCACATATAAATATAGTGACATCTTAATGGCCACAATGAAAGGTGTTAAAATAAGATTGAACAATCATCGTTTCGTGAGGCAGTAATTCACCACCAACACAAACAGTATGTTCTTTAACCATTAGACGGAGCTGTGTGTAAGTTTAAATAAAATAATTCTCATAAAAACATACAAGTATATTTAATATACTGGTTTTGTTACAAAATAATGGAATAAAAAGGGTTTAAGGGGTTTGAGAAGCAAAATAAAACAAAAGAACATAAGAGAAGACATTACCTTAAAATCAGGTAACTCTTTTTGATTTGAGCCAAAGGCTTCCTTGGGAAGACTTATACCCAAATTGAGGCTTATAGGAGTAATATAGGAAAGTTTAGAGAGTATTTGGGCAGAGTTTTCTCGAGAAAAATGGCTTTCAAGGTGTGAATAAGGTGGTAGAGGTGGGGGCCTTTTATAAGAGGAGAGGAGGGGAACTCCTGGAAAGTCATGAAATGTTACATTATTATGAAATGATTTCCGGATTTTAAAGGTCTCAAAATGATATATTTTCAGGATAAGGTGATAAGGGTTCAAAATCCACCCATAAAATAGGTTTTATACAAGTTTAAGTATTATATTTTACCTTATCTTTTCATTTTATTTAAATAGTTCATTAATGAGGTAATCGCTGCATCATAATGGTGTC
Organism: Viscum album; assembly: GCA_963277665.1. Lineage (NCBI taxonomy): Eukaryota > Viridiplantae > Streptophyta > Magnoliopsida > Santalales > Viscaceae > Viscum > Viscum album. Next base: position 952,006,589 of record OY728142.1, read on the forward strand.
ATAAATAAATTTATTTATTTAATGCCTAAAAATTATAAAAAAATTACCATGATGTAGTAAATAGTTTCATATTTCTAATGAATATTTATAGTCAAAAATATTACTTGTATAATCCCTTCTAAAAATTGTTTTAGTAAAACAATACATGTTTGTGACATTTTTATTTTTACTTTAAATAAAAGGTATTAATGTCATTATCTTACACAAGTGGCTCCATGGGGTCCCAAAAATAATCCCATGATTTTTCTTGGTCGGCCAAGACTCATCCAATAATAGTAGGACATGTTTCAATATATTTTTATATTCTTATAATATCATTTTTACCTTAAATTACCCTAATTACCTCTAATCACAGTTAATAAAACTCAAAAATTACTATTCACCAAAAATTAATTTCATCCCATTGAACCAAATTTTAAATACTAATGACAACCATATATTTCATATTTTTTAAATTCAATTCATAGAAGCGGTAAAGTTTCATTTAAACGAAAAATCAGTTTTTTTAACTACCACTTAGTGGTTTCACTATTCATCAAAAATTAATGTTTTTCAAAACAATACCAAAAATTCACCCTAAGATATAATTGATGTTCCAAATTCAAAAATGATGTCTATTTTAAAAAATTCCAAACATATAAGTATCATTAATTAATTTTATAATTAATTTCTGTTGTCAAAACAAATAGCGTGTTTTTAAGAAACAATATCAATCAAAAGATTAACAATTGTTTATGTCCAATTTCAAAGTGAAATTAATTCTAATGACCACCATTGGATAAAATGGTAAAATTATATTCTAATTATACTTTATAACCACTCAATAGTATAATTTATCACTATAAATTATTTTGATTAAAAATGTTGTTTTTAAGTATTTTTCACTATTCATAAAAAATTGGATGTTCTCAGAAAAATACCAAAAATTCAAATTATGATAATTTCGATATTCCGAGTCCAAAAATGAAGTATATTTTGAAATATAAAATTTATATAATTCAAAAAGATGGTATTACTATTCATAACGGCTACTTTGATTGGTTGCGGTGTGTTAGAATCTCGAACTTGCGTACAATGCAAGCTATTGCGTTATTGAAAGAGAAGTTTACCGTGGAAGCTTGGGGTGTTAAATTTAAGCTACTGTACAAGATAATTTTTACTTACCTACCCATTCTCTTGGTATTATTACATGGATATTTCAAGTTTGAGTATGGGGGAAGTGCCTTTCGTGTGTGTTCAATGGGATGTGTTTTAATTGATGGGTGTTGTGAGGTATGCGTAAACATTTTGGGCAATGAAATAATTGAGAATGAGTTAGAATTTCCTTATGATTCATTTTTTTCATTCAATTCTCCTTAAAAAATAGAAAATAAGAGTTGTTCCATTCTAGAGCTTAAAAAATATAAAAAAATGAAAATAAAGTTTTTCCTTTCTGGAGTTTTACAAAAAAATGGGGAGAACTTGGATGATATAATACCTTGAAATAATTTATCGGCTCATGTACCATGTCAAAGAAATGGGGGTCATGTTGTTTTACATTCTCAAGGTGGATTGAGTGAATAATTTTCTGTGTTTTCACTTGATTATTCATGCATTGTACCTAAGAGTCAAAACTTCTCTTTCTAGCCTTAAACTTTTAAATCATTTACCCACCAACCCAAATCCACATAGTCATTTGAACCTTTGATGAAATCCCTCATTATTGAATTCATTTTTATGTTTCACGCTTTGCAGAAATGAGAATAGTCACAAGCCTATGGTGATACATGTTACTTTCAAGTATGATCATAACTCCTGAATTAATATCTATTGAGTGAAGAGTGAAATAAAATTCAATGTGAGGTAGGTTATGATTGAGCCATGGATGTATTTATGAGGTTGAAAAAATTTAAATTTCTAGAATGAAAATAAAATTAAATTGTTTTTCATAGAAGAGACAGGATGAGATTCTATTTTTTATAAGATCATGGATGTTTTCTTATTTTTGATTGTTGTGTGAATTTTGATTTGAATTTACGATAATTTCTCAGGAGTGCAATGCTTAAGTGTGGGGGATTGATGAAAGTAATATTTTCAAATATTTTATACTATAATTTTTGGTTTATGAACCCACCATAGTGTTATTTAATATGAAATTGTTGCATATTTAGGTTTTTGTGTTATTTTGAACCTAAATGCAAAAACGACCAAATTCTGGTTTTTAGCAGATTTTTTCATAGGTGTATTTTGGTTATTTCTCATAAAATATATTTCCAAATTTTGTGATTATAATTTTTTAGAAACATTATTTTATATTCATAATATTTTCCTTCAGGACTATGGTCATATTCATGCATCTTGACGCCCAAAAAATCAATGAAGTTGACAATTTTTTTCGGGCGGACTGCATGGACCCCGCCTCAGTAGCAGAAACATAAATCGGCCTAAACACCTACAAATTATTGGATTCTACTTTTATGTGGACAATAACTCCAATTATCGTTCAAAAATTTAATTTCATACCGTTTTGAATCCATTATCATGGCCATTGAATGCCATCATTTTGAAGGAAGCTGCCTGGAAGCCACCTCCAAAAAAGGAAACCGCTAATATTAAATTTATAACTCCTTTTAGGAGTGTCCAATGAATCTGAAATTTGGGGATAAAACGTATATGGCATTATGGAACAACATTTATTAATACACTTATTACAGATTCGGTCATTAAAGGGCATATCCACGCTAAAACTTTAAGATTAAATGTTTTGTGTGTGAATTCATCACCCCTTCTCCCTATAAATATGTGTCCCTTCTCCCAGTTTATGATATAGCCATTTCCGAGGGATAATGTGGAGTTTTGTTTATGTAATTTTTCTTCATATTTATAATATATATTAGTATATATTTCTTATTCTTCCTTTAATTTCTACTTTTCTTCCATCTCTTTTATTTTATGTGTTTCTCCCACCGTGTTTCTTTCTAAAATTTATGATTATGGAGAGCTAACCCTCACTATTGTTTGAGGGGGGAAGTGGTGGTATTTTAGTTTTATGTGATTTATTTATTTTTTCATGTTTTTTTATAAGGATTCATTAGTGGTTAAATGGTTGTGGTGAGCGGTATCCCCACTTTCTCTACTATTGTTTTCTTCCTCCCCATTTAATAATTTCCCTTCTCATCGATATCTAATTCATTCAAACAGTGGAGTTTGGATTGGGTATTGATGTGGAAGAGATTACTCCTACATTCTAAGGTCTCTGTTTTGGGTAATACCATCCAGACAAGAGGGTGTGGAGTGACAGGTCTTGATCTCCACATTGAATAACGCCTTGATAGATAAGTTGAATAACAATGATAATTCCACCATGAAATCCTGAGAACAATGGTTTTCTTCTAATAACGTTATTGTGTCTTTTCTTATTTTTAATTGTGTTTTTTATTTTTGATATGTTCATATTATATCTATATTTTATGAAATTCAATTTCACTCCCCCCATTTATATTAGTATTACATTTTTATTTTAGTTATTTTATAATAGTGACAATAGAAATATAGTGTGTGGATTTGGCCTCCTTGTGATCAACCCTAGAGTGTACTACTATGGTGCAGTATTAGGTTATTAAGAATTTAATTGAATAGAGGTTCACGACAAACCCCTGTTATCAATGTTTAACCACATTTCAAATGAACTTCCATTCATGAATACAAGTAAACCGATCATGAAAACCATGTAAGAAAATGCCTCCAAAACAATAAAATTGAACCTCTTAAACCCATCCAAAAGGCTATTAATGAACCTAATAAGGTTATAATAAATCAATTACATGTATATGTGGTCCTATAATTATTAATTAATGAAGATAAATTTGATTATTCATGTCATTAAGATCAATCAGGAACACATTCGGGCATAAGGTAAGGGGTTTCTCATCTCACTTTTATTTCTATGATATTTCTATTATTCACAACCTATTTCTTGTATGTGGTGTATTTTACATCCATTTGATATATAATATCACGATTCTATTTATATTCATGGAATTTAGTGATTCACTTGATGAAGATTAACTCGATTGATTATATTGTTGTAAGGGACTTTGTTTCAGTTTCCATTTCATTGTGATTTACTTGGTATTGTGCACCTAATAATTCTTATGTGGTGTACCTAATACCCATTTGAGACCATTTGTAATTTTAAATTTTAAATATATTATATATCCCTATTCTGGTTTCATGGATATTATTATGTCCTTAAGCCGTATACACTTTTACATATGGTGTTTATTTGGAATGTTGTTTTAACTATAGAAATATTAATGAATATGTGTCCTCTACTCTATATGGATATTGTTAAGGCATATTGTACTTGTATTAAATCTATTTATAAAGAATGATTTAGACTTGTAGTGATGGGAAGGGCCCGATATAGCCCCTCAATTCATCGACAGGTATAATGAGACAAATTAGTTGGCGACAAACCCTTTAAGTTTGTTTCCAAAACAGAATCAGGCAAGTATCTTACTATAGACTTAAATAAATTCTATGGTATAGTGGTATAATTTTCTAGATAAATGAAATCCTATTATTAAGTATTCTCTTTATTAATTTTTAGTTATTACTATCCATGAGGTTTTCACTATGACAAAATCTAGGGATGTAGTTTCATTCTCAGTTTATTAATGGAATGTGTTTTTCATTTATTAACCATGCCATACTAACTATGCCAATATTTAATTCAGTTACTATTGATTCATGCTTCAGATATTTTTAACACTTATATTTCCTTTGAGATCACCCCTTTTATTTTTTTTACCTTCAACGGGTTATAGAGAGGATACTATTTATTTAGTTCTCAAGGATGTAGTTTATTAGTTTTTGTTATTTATTGTATTTTTTTACCTTTCCCAATGTATCATGAGTTATATGTATGTATCTAGTTTCTTCAATGATACTAAACTGATCATTACTTAGAGATTTCATTCCTTGTAGTCATTCCAATGTAATACGTAATGCATTGGCTCCCGACTTCTGGGGTCGGGGCATTACACTACTAGATTATTATCTAGTAATGGGTCAAGATGCCCACAGAGGAAGAATACATCACATAGTGACAAAACCATATATGAATGAAAGCTGTGTAATATAATATGTTTTTCATGATATCTTATCTAGTAGGTTTCACACCCATTTCATCAACCTATCTGCGTGATATATATTTCTTTAACTATCTGAAATGAACTCACCTATACACCATAGTCTTACAAATTAATGTGATAGTTTCATTTCATTAAAAGGTCTAAGATATCAAACTATATAAATATGGATGGGATAAATCCTTACTTAACTTATTCAATAATATCATATCATTCATGATTCCCCCAACATACCCAACTTCTCCATGATCATATATCATTGTATTTTATGAAAATACATAAAATTTTATGATTCATGACATGAATTAATAATAATATTAAAGTATAATTATCATTGTACATACTCATATACATGAATATCCAATGAAACATAAACATGTGAATTTCCTATATGTGGGTTTCTTCTCATAATCTCCAATATTGGAGATTTCCAAGTGTGAACTTCATGAGATGAAGTCTCACATACTTAAAAATACACACACCTGATATTCAACATACTATGAATATTATCATATAATTTTATCCAACTATAGTTTAATGTATAGTAATATCATCATAGAATTTCAAGGTTTTCATTATATTGCGGAACTTCAATGCCCTTTTTAATGAGAGAAATACTATAGGACATTATAACATTAAATTCAAATAAAACAAAAAATTATATGTAATAAGATATTTTAATTAATAATCACTTCTTTGAATATAAATGTAATCTAAATTATAAATAGTTGGTTTAAGGACACTAACTCTAAAGATACTATAATTAGGGGAGAGAGATAATGACCCGCTGAGTCCCGCCTCTAGTAGTCCCCCAGTTAGAGACAAGAATCGAGGGTATACAAATATCATGTATAGGAGGCATTAACCTCTATAAATATAAATTAGACCAAGAGATAATATTAATCAACCACAATAAAATCCATGAAAAATATATAAGAAAACAAAAAACCATCCCACAATGTATGTGTAAATAAAAATTATATAGATAAATGTCTCTAATATAAATACCAAAAAACAAAGCTAAAGTAGTGACATAAAAACTATCGAAAGGTCCAAGCTTCTAATGTCTAACAAGGTCCATGATTTTCTCCTGAAAACCTAAAAATGGTATTATATACATAGGGTGAGAATATAAGTATACTTAGTAAAAAAACAAAATCCTCTCATGCACATGTGAAATGAGAATACTAATGAACCCGTGATAAATTAGTATAACCAAACAACACCTATACATGTATACTTAAGAAAACCCAAATGTCACCACGACTCTCTCAAAAAATAACACATCCAAGAATAATAATATAATATTAATTTTATTGATGATAGGGTACCCCTCATTGCTTTCCAACTGATTTTCCACTCTCACACCCCAAATTCATATGTCATGGAGCTCCCAAATCTTCCGAATAACACCACAACACATCACTTCCCACCCATAGACATCCATGATATCTAATCACATAACATCTAATAACCAGTATAAAAGGGTATCATGAACATGAAGGACATAAACCTCATGCCATCCTCCTACCATGCACAACCCCCACCATAATACATCTCATCACATATCCCCTAAACACACATGTGCCATCAAATAACATCACATTACATGTATAAAATGCTAATTTTAAATTCTGAACATCACAACCCATTCATATCACCAACATTTGGAAGAGGTAGTGAGGAAGATTGGGTAGCCAGACATCCATCCTCCCACTGGGATGTTGGAAAAAAACCTCAAAACATCTGGTGTCGGAACAAGGTTCTTGACATGGGTGGGGAACACATTGAAATAAAAAAGAATATACAATTTATATACATATATATTTATATCACATAATCCCCATCCTATAGCTTCAAAAAAATTCATAATACATCTCATAAATTTCCCTCTATTTTCTAGTTCATATAAATGCATAAAAACCCCAAAACAGCCCATGAGACATAAACCATTTTCAATTAAAGACAATTTCTAGATTATCTATTATCAACCCATTTCAATTAAAATATTGAACTTGTTTTATATTTCCAAACCATTAGTTCCTATATAAACATTTACATTTTATAATGGAAATAACATCATAAAATAATTTGTTAAATATGCCCATTTGATATCATTATCATGCATTTAATTCCATTACTACTTTAGAAACTAGTATAACCAACCACCATTGTAGCCCCACTATACAACCGCACCACTACTACCATCACATCGCCACTAAATAACAACACCACTACCACCATCACATCGCCATTGTATATCACATCCACTTCCCCCACACCCATTACAATAATGCCACATGCCATGAATCACATCATCACAACCAATCCAAAACACAAAACCATATACAAAAAACATATCAAAACACATACAATGACATTTTTTAGATTAGTCATATCAATTCCACTTCATTATTTGAGGGTGTTATCATATAGGTTACAAGATTCAAAGGCATCCATTTCATTAACTGAATATTCATGGTTAACCATTTATTTATAGTGGTGTTAAAAAAAATTACACAACATGGGATTAATAACATATAACCCCCCCCCCAAATAAGGGATGCCAATACCTATGGTATTCCGTGATAAAACAAACATAGATAATCTCAATATCACACTATCGAAAATATATAAAATCATGTGAAGCATTCCCCTACCCCATAGAATTTCAATTAAACTGGTTAATTATCTTTGTTAATCCAAATGAAACTATATTCCCAAGAGATAATAAGAGTAACAAATAACACATGAAACATAGAAAGGTGAAATGAAGGACCCTATATCTAGAGGAAATAATATTTACCCAAACTCACGAAACCAAAATTAGGTGGTGCACATATAGGAGATAACTACCTACACGGAGAACATGAAATAACACCTTCAACAGATCTCCATGAATCCAATGGAAAAATACTTCATAATATATCATCTTAGGAGAAGGTAAGAAAAAAAATAAAGAACTAAGGATATTAGATTTAGAGGGATTATATCAAAAACTAGAAGAATTTGATATGGTATTGTTTACCATTAGAGGAGGATCTCATCAAAACCCTGCATTTTAATCATTAAAATGTATCCAGACTTTTTAGAAATTGAATATATAATTAATAACCTTTGAAAAGGATTTGAAAACTTTAAATTAAAGCACTAAAACCATTTTTCATCACAAAAATGTCAAAATGGAAAAATTAGTAGCCCTATTCACTACCACCGCTAGGGAGTCACCACCAAGGAGTCGCCACCAAGGATTCACCCCCAACGAGTCACTATCAGGGTGTCACGACCAAGGATTCACCACTGGGGAGTCCCCGCAAAGGATTCACCACTAGGGTATCACCCCCAGGGAGCCACCTCCAGGGAGTCACCACTAGGGAGTTATCGCAATGAAGTCACTATCAGGGAGTCAACTCTAGGGTGTCACCACCAAGGAGTCACCTTTATAGAGTCACCACCAAGGATTCACCGCTAGGGTGTCTCCTCCAAGGTGTCACCGCCAGGGTGTCACCACCATGGAGTCATCTCCAGGGAGACACATCTGGGGATTCACCACTAGGGAGTCACTTCTAGGGAGTCACTAAGCATGATTCACCACCAGGGTGACCTACCACCTTAAATGACCTACCTCCATAATGAACTACCACTAGAAATGACCTACTACCAGAATTCCATTGTTAGCCTCAAAACACACCAGACTTCCCCCAGAAAACTCAATAATTATATTTTCAAAAAAATAATTGAATGAAAGGTATAAACCATTACATTAAATACCTATAAAATTATTATTTCCCTCAAGAATCCGAAAGACATCCTAGAAGTAAAGGGTTCCAAAAAACAACCCTGTGATATACCTCTCGAGGGTCTCATCATACCCAAAATACTACCACCCAAGAAACATGAAAAACCAAACAGCCACAAAAATCTCACACAACCTCATCACCATAGAGCCATACAAACTACACAAATCCCAAACCAACAACTATATTTACCAGAAAACTACACTACTCCAACATACAAATCATGAAGTTTCATCCTCCATGTAAATATACTATCCACTCTGATGGGTACTAACTCACCTTCATGGTTTTAATCACATCGTTGTTAATGTGTCTTGATTAGAAGTTAGGTCCCCCCTTTTTCATATGTTGAAAAATGTATCACACATCAAACATGAAGGAAAAAATCATCACATAAAATAGAAGGATCCAAAATCAGATCAAAAAAAATATAATAATGCAAAGAAAAACTTAAAACAACTCTATTTAGTGGGAACACATATGCACCTACCACTCCCAATTACTCTTCTAAATTCCACCATGTCTCCATAACATGTGCACCAAGGGTTTGGTTAATCCTTGAAGAACTTTATACTGATTATACAAGATCTCTACTAGTCATTCCATGTATGTTGCATCATCCTCGATATCCAACTCTCCCCAAAAAACAACATGAGAGTAATTATGAAGATACCAAAAAATATGAGAGTTGTGGAATACATTATGGATACACTCCATCTGAGGTGGTAATTCAAACGGATATGCCACCTCACCCACTTTCCTCAGCACCTCAAAGTGCCCAAAAAATCTAGGAGAAATCTTACTCCCTCTACCAAAACACCACTTCCCATGTCATGGGGAAACCTTCAAGAAGACTTGGTCCCCAACCTAGAACTAAAAGGGCCTCCTCCATTGATCAACATAAATCTTCTACTGATCCAACACTAGTTTCCTCCTCTCATGAACAAGTTGAGATTTCTCTATTACTATCTTCACCACATCAAGGCCAAGAAATACTACATCCCCAATCTCTATCCAACATAATGGATAATAACACGGTCTCCTATAAAACCCTCAAATGGAGTAATGATAATTGAAGAGAGAAAACTGTTATTATTAGAATACTCAACCAATGGGAGGTGTTAGACTTAAGATCTGCTAAAGTCCAAGGAAAATTCTTGCAACATATCCTCCAGTATCTGGACAGTAAGCTCTATCTTCCCATCCATCTGAGGGTAGAAAGTAGTACTAAGGCATAAATGGCTGTAAAAAGGATGATATAATCCCCTCCAGAATCACATGGTAAAAGGTGTATCCTGATATGAGACAATGGACCTTAGAACTCCATGAAACCACACCACCTAATCTATATACCTCATAGCCAAATCATCTACCATTCCCAACTCATTGATCACTAAGAAATGGGATGATTTTATCATCCTACCAAGATCACCAAGATAACATCATAACCTCTTTAAGATATGGGTAAACCTATGATGAAATCCCCTAATATTTCATCCCAATTCTACTTAGGAATATCCAAGGGGATGCAAAAAATCTCAAGGAACACAATTCTAGACCTTTACCTATAGGAAAACCAAGCACTATGCCATAAAACCCACAACTTCCCATTTCATCCCAGGTCACCAAAAAAACATCCTCAATCCAAGGTACATCTTAGATACTCTTGGGTGTACCATCATGGGTGATTAATGAAACTCACTAAGGTCTTACTCAAATATCACTATTGGAAAAAACAACCTCCTATGAAACAACATCTGGTTCCGACCATCTTCTGACCATGCCTCTGGAGTATCACCAAGGCCAACATGATCACACGTCGCCTATACCTTTGAGTATCTCCACTAAGAATAGTCCACCCTCCACATCAAATAAGACTACACCATCATAAAAAAAAGTATCCTTCACCACCATCCACACCTAAATCTAAGTAAAAGGCTTCCAACTCCTCCATTTCTCTCTAATCACCCCTAAAATATCAAACAACAAACTTCTGAGACTTTTTTCTCAAAGTATGGTCCATGAAATTTCCCTTTCATAAGTTGAATGAGATATAAAAATCATAGTTATAAAGAAAATCCATCCACCTCTATTGTAATAGATTTAGATCACACTGATAAAATATCTACCTCAAACTCTTGTAATCCATAATGACCATAAGGTTCTCCCGAATGAGTTAATTTCTCCACGAATTCAACACAATCACAACTAATTATAGCTATAGATAATGGTTTCCATAGTCACAATCATGAGGGAATAACTTCCTAAACCCATAAGAGATCACTAACTTATGATTCATAAAGACACATCCCAATCCCAGATGGGATGCATTGTAGAAAACCTTGAATAACACATTGTCCTCTAGCAGCTGAAGCACTAGAGTACTGACCAATTTCCTATTAAGATAGTTTAGTGCTACCTAAAACTGATTAGTATAGATAAAACCTTGGTTGATCCTGATTAATTCTATTAATTGGGATAAGACTTGAAAAAAATAAAGAAAAAACATCTGATAATATCATGTGAGTCCAAGGAAGCTACAAACCTCTTCTAGGTTCTTGGGTTCTTCCCAAGATACAACTTCCTAAAAATTTGATGGGTTCACTACCAAACCCTACTAAGACACCACATTCTTGAGGAAATGAATCTCTCATGTCCAAAAATTACCCTTAGAGAACTTTACATAGAGCCAGTGGTGACAAATAACCTATAAAACAACTCTATGATGATCCAAATTCTCCTCCTACAACCTTGAGTAGATTAGTATGTAATTGATGAACACAAAAATGAACGAGTCTAGGGATTTAATGGAACATAGAGTCCATGAGTCCCATGAGAAAAACTAGTGTGTTAGTGACACTAAAAGTAATGTCCATGAAATCAAAGTTCCCATACGTGAATATGAAGGTAGTCTTCTAGATGTCTACATCCTTCACCCTTAACTAGTGATATCCATATTGTAGGTCGATCTTGGGGAACCAACTATCTCTACTAAACTATTCAAAAAGTTAATCGATCCTCAAAGGAGGATAGAAATTCTTGATTGTTTCCCGGTTCAAACCATGTTAGTCTACACAAAACCATAGACTACCAAAGGCCTTATTAGAGAATAAGAATTGAGACCCCCCAATGAAACCCACATAGGATGAAATCCCTCTTCATTAAATCATATATCTGAATCCTCAACTATTGGAATTGATAATTTGACTTCTGATATGGATCCATTAAAATCAAATAAGCACTAGGTTATAAGTCTATCCTAAACTCAACATCATGTCGAGGGGGTAGTTCCACAACCTCCTTAGGGAAAATATCTAGGAATTCCTTGAAAAATAAAGGGTATACTCTAAACCAGTTTCCATAAAATCCATTGACATCTACACCATTATAGAAAGTAAGGTATACACATGTTGACCTCCCACCTGACAACCCCACTCATAAATGAAAACCACACACTGGCCATCCACATCTTAGAACACGAATATCCTCTAAAAGAAATAAATAACAACACACATTGAATATAACTATCTAATTCCAAGGATGACATAATATGGATATATATTAAGTAATAAAATATCCACACATGATTGATGCTACCCCAACATAACTACACATCCCCAGAAAACATCAAACAAGCTGGTCTAGACTCTGACTGGTGTAGTTCACACCAGGGGCATGTAAATCCTCTATATGTATAGTATTTAAGCAGAGACTAGAGAAGGAACAAAAAAGGAGTGAAAATATCCCCAATAAATCAAGAAAAAATATAAGGGTACTTGATAAACTGAGCATATCTTGAACTATCTATCGACCCTCTACAGTTGCTGCATCCACTACCTTTTACTAACTAGAAATTTTTCCTCTACCTCTCAACTGATGGAAACCTCCATGACCACACTCGAGTTGAGGTCCCTAAGGGTGAAGTACATTATATGGTTGACTTAAAGCTACCAAATCTACTCTTGGAGGAGCATTAGCCTGCTACCCCTACTATTGGAATAGATTCACTGGTAACTTTGGATGAGGTTGGCCCTGAAACATCCACCTCTACTGAACTGAACTTGAGAAACTATTGGGCACTAATCCTGACGATGGCCACAAACCCCATAGACGAAACACAATGGTCTGTAGTCCCAAGGAAGAGTACAAAAACCACTATTTAGAGATGTATAGAAGGGAATTTTATGAGGCCGACTCCATACTAGTCAAAACGTTGAAGGCCTTGGTACTTGATACCTACAGCTGACTACTCTACTCCTCAAAGAACCATGATGGATCCCCTCTCATGGGAAGCCTCCTCACAAGTGCATCTGTTTGATAACATCTTCCTTCTTTTAGGACTCTAGATATATTGGCAATGTAAAAGGAGTAACTTGATACTAGATCAAAGGATGAAGTGCCACTTCAAGACGTCTCACTCATGACTCCTCATCTAGGGAAAGATCTATGGAAAAGCATATAAGGTCCTTGAACTTGATCTCATGCTCTCACATAGACATACTCCTCTAATAAAGGGAGAGTGGATCCTGTCTCTTTACGTCCTTCATGGTCGATGAAAGAAACTCCACCTAGAACACCTTATATAATTCAACCCATGAAATATCTACCTCATTTCGCTAAACAAGGTATAGTTTTCACCACTGACGTATAAATACTCACATTTTACTAACTTACAAGGGGACCCAATACTCTATTGGGGCCCAAATAAAACTTAAAGTGATCTCTAGCTCCTCTAGACAAACCTCTATCTACACATTAGAAAAGCTACCCTCATAATTTCTAAAACCTACCATTGAAAAGATTGCAACATCATCTTTTGATGATCATCATCCTTAATCAGATCAACCCTTCAATGATAAACTAGTTTTTCCTACTGAACCTTCACTATCTAACCCAGACATAGATGATGACTTGGAGACATAACTAAAATAGAAAAAAATATTTCCTAATCCAATTAGCATAGAATTTTATTATGATTAATTTTAATTCACTTTGTTCATTTTTAACCTTCCCAAAAAAACCCAACTCAAACAAGAACAATAGTTATCATGATTCATGTAACTATCCTAGGTTTCTACACTAAAATTAGGTCGACCACACTTGGTTGTTCAATAAGATTAGAGTATTTTTACTAGATTATGGGGGACCCTAAAATACTATGTCCTAGATGATATCCCTAGCCTATTTCACACACCAAGGTCAACAGGAACTATTACCATACCAAACCATGAAATCCTCCCAATTCCTAACTCCAAAATCCATCCTATATCTCAAACATCACCTTTAATACCACTATGTCATGACCCCCACCCTCCAAAGATACTGTAATGAGGAGAGGGAGATAATTACCCCTTGAGTCCCGCCTCCAGTTGGCCTCGGGTTGGAGACTAGCACCGAAGGTATAAAAATATCATGTATGGGAGTTAGTACCCACTATAATATAAATAGGATCCAGAGATAAGACAAATCAACCACAATAATCTTCCTAAAATATATAGAAGAAAAAAAACCATCCCAAAATGCATGTGTAAATAAAACTGATATAGATAAAGGTATCCAAAGTAAATACCCCCAAAAAAGAAAAATAAGTGACACAACAACTGTAAACTGGTTCAAGCGAGTAATTTCTAACATGTTTCATGAATTCCTCCTAAAAACATGAAAATTGTTTTATATATGTAGGTTGATAATATAGATATACTCAGTAGAAAAACCAAATTCTCTTATGCACATGTGAAAAGATCATACAAATGTAGCCATGAGAAAATAGTAGAACAAAAAATAACCTATACAGGTATACTAATTAAAATAAAAACCTCACCAAGTCTCACTCACTAAATAACACATCCAAATATAATAATATAATATGAAGTATATTAAGGATAGGGTACCCCACATCACTTTAACACTAATTTTACAATCTCACACTCCAATATCATACGTCTTGGCGCTCCAACATCTTAGGAATAACATTCAATCCCATCACATTCTGACTGGAAACACCTAAGACATCTCATCACATCAAATTTCATAACCACTATAGTAGGGTACTATTGGCATGAAAATTTGGGATGAACAAGAACAAACAGAAGGCCCTTGGGGTGCCTCGCGAAGTGTGTCCACAGATCCCTGTAGCACTACGATCGGCGCAAAGCTCCCCCTTAAGGAACTCACCACGGAGCAAGGAGGCGGGAGGCTCTGCGAACCCATTTGATGCTCGCTAACTAACTATGGAGGAAAGAGGCAAGAGGCTCTGTGAACCCATTTGACGTTTGCAAACCTTCCGTGGAGCACGGAGTCAAGACGCTTCGTGGTTATGACAAAATGCCATGTATCTTCCCACCCATCAATATCTGCTTCATGTAAGCTTTTACCTATAAATATCGCGATCCCCTCGAGCCCATAGGACTGATCCTCTGACCTTTCAGCTTCTTAGATTTCAAATCACAAAGCTAGTTCTGCTCTGCGAACCATGATCTCTTCCAGGTACTTTAGCATCGCGAAGTGCCTCTCCCTTGGCTTGAATTTATCCCCTCTTCAAAGAGGGATGCCCTTCATGGATCCCACAGGCCTCTTCAAAGGAAGGGGATCCCTAAGGGGACTCGGGTCTTCACAGATCACTTATGCTTCGCAAAATACCCTCCATGCACATGTGACCCACATGCTAAGGCAGGGACACTGTGCTTCGCAAAGCACATTGCTTAGCAATGCTATGCTTCGCAAGGCACCCCTTTCTTTGCAAGGCATTACTTTTTGAATTCCTTTCCACTTCGCGAAGAACCTTACAAATGCACCTATGCCCTATGCCTAGGCTAGGCTACTTCACTTTGCGAATCATACCCCTTTGTGAAGCCCCTCCACCACATGGAGCAACAAAGCTTCACAAGGCTTATACCTTTGAATCCCTTTTCTCCACAACTTTTTTTCCCGTGTGACCCTTCAGGTTTGAATGAAGAAATTTCAATATCCCTTGGGTGGTATTTCTTGTTGTGTTACTTCGCCTCATGATTCTTCGCATAGGCGTTCTAATGACTATTGCATCTTCTCATAGACATGCTAATGTGGACCCCTAAATGGATCACTCCATAACACCCCCTAAATATGGCCTTGATTGTAACACCCCAAGCTTCTATGGTACGCTTCTCTTTGAATAATAGAGCAGTGTGTGTTGTACGCAACCTTGAGTTCTAACACACCACGACCAATGAAAGTAGCCATTATGAATAGTAATACCCACTTTTTTGAAATTATATAAATTTTATATTTCAAAATGGAATTAATTTTTTTATTTGGAATACCAAACCTAGCCTATGTTGATTTTTTGGTATTGTTTTGAGAACTTCCAATTTTCGATGAATAGTGAAAAATACTTAAAAACAAATTTTTTAATAAAAATAATTTGTAGTGATAAATTATACTATTTAGTGATTTTAAAGTATAATTAGAATATAATTTTACCATTTTATTCAATGGTTGTCATTATAATTAATTTCACTTTGAAATTGGATAAAAACAATTGTCAATCTTTTGATAGATATTGTTTCTTAAAAACACGCTATTTGTTTTAACAGCGGGAATAATTTTTAAATTAATTACTGAAATTTCTGTGTTTATAATTTGGTAAAATGGATTTCATATTTGGAATCAGAAGGTCCAAATTATGTAATTAAGACTCTTTTGTTTTTGGACATTATGAATAGTAATGACGACAATTATATTTAATTATCATGATTAATTAGTAATCGGGTAGTTAAGGGTAATAAAATAATATCATAATAATATACAATGACCCCAACATGTGTCCTAATTCTACTGGTTGTGTAATGTATGACCATGGGATGCCTTGTGATAAACTTTGGGACCCCATGGAATCACTTTTGTGTGATAGTGACATTTTATCTTTTTATTTTTAAAGAAAGGAAAATATAACAAAAGTATGTATCACCCAAGTAAAACAATTTTAATTTTGTCTACTTAAATGATATTATAGACTATAATTTTTCATTGTAAATCTAAAAATATTTCCTACATCATGGTATTTTTTTAATAAATTTTAGTCATTAAATAAATAATATTATTTATGACACCATGATGACGTAGTGATTACCTCATTAATGAACGATTTAAATAAAATGAAAAGATAAGGTAAAATATAAGACTTACACTTGTCTAAAGCCTATTTTATGGGTTTATTTCTAACCCTTATAACCTTATCCTCAAAATATATCATTGTGGGACCTTTAAAATCCGAAAATCATTTCATAATAAAGTAACATTTCAATCTTTCCAAAAGAGCCCCTTCTCTCCTCTTATAAAAGGCCCCCAACTCTACCACCTTATTCACACCTTCAAAGACATTTGGATCCGCCAAATTCTACCCAAATACCCTCTCAACTTTCCTCCCTTAATCCTAGAAGGCTTACATTAGGCAGAAAGATCTTCAAGAAACCATTTTGGTTCAAACCGAGGGGAGTTACCCGATTTAAAGGTAATGTCTTCTCTTATGTTGTATTGTTTTATTTTGCTTCTCCAACCCCCTAAACTCTTCTTATTCTTTTCTTTTGTAAACAAAACAGTATCCTCAATATACTTGGATGTTTTTATGAGAATTTTTTTAACTACACTTACACCCACCTCCATCTAATGGTTGAAGAACATATTGTTTCTGTGGGTGGTGAATTACTGCCTCATGAAACAATAATTGTTCAATCTTGTTTTAACACCTCTCATGGTGGCCATTAAGATGTCACTATATTTATATATGATATATATTATTTTTATGTGTTCCTTATTCTTCTGCATTTTTCATTTATGGTATACCTTTATGGTTTCCACTATAGGTAAACACGATAATTTCATTTTAGGAAGTGCGGACTACCTCCCCCTAAAAGTGATTTAAATCGTTAATATCATATGTGGGACATATAAAGGATAGATTTAGTGATATTATATATGATATTATACTATAATTATAATATACCTTTATATCATTATGATTTCATTCCATTAAATATGAAATATAAATGAAAGTAGCGTTCATGCGTACGTACGGTTTACCGTCTCCATGAACGGTGAAGTTCATTTCTTATCTCTAAATGTTATATAATATTATAAATTCATGTATATAATAGATATATATGATATATATGATATCTAAATCATGAATATAATTCTGGAGATAATGGATATTTTACCACATGAACAACTTGTAATTATAAGAAGTTTATTGTTGACTAAAGTACCAAAGATCAACAAAACGACCGATATTAACTTAAATGACTATATAATGTTCATAACATGGTATTAAGTGATATAAAAGGAATAATGAACTTGAAAAAGGTTCTTATGCAAGTAGATATTAACTCTAGTTTATTATTCTGGAGATTAAAGAACGATCGAGTCAAGTCGGACACGAGGTAACAGACTTCGTCTCAATCTCCTTTCATTGAGGCATATTTTGTTTTATACGCAACTTTATATTATACAATGTATAAACCCCTTTAAATTTTTCTTTTATTCAAAAGGAATATTTTTATACAAAGAATTTTTACTAAACAACAAAAGGAATGTTTTGTCTTACGTATGCGGTGACAATGACTTCTCCGCCGCTTTGACCATTATTTAAGTTTTGGTTTCCTCTACAAGCCATAACAATTTTTTTAAATGAAAAATAAATACCAAGTTTTAATTTTCTTTTATTTTGGTATTGCAAATGGTTTTGATAATGTTTTTATTATATCAATGTGTTGTATTGATATCTTGTGACTGAAATGTGGAAATTTTATGTTTCCTTTATGCATGTTTTATGTGATACGATAATGTTATGGTTTATGATATGTTTAAACCTGTTCATATAAGGAATGAATTGGAATTAATAAGTGACGGGTGGAGCCCGCTATAGCTCCTCAATGCGTCGGTAGGTCTAATGAGACAAACTATTGTCTTGGAATGAGGCCATGACAAAATCTTATTTGTAGTCTTGGAACGAGGCCTTGGCTATGTGGTTATGATAGTCTGGCATTATGCATTCCATCATTATGAAAGTAGTTATTGATATTGCATGTAATTATTCGACTAGTAGAATATCCATGTGAATAAGTAAATCCCATCATTTCATTTTATTGTTTCCGTATTATTTTGAAGTTCAAGTTTAAAAGGCTTTTGTTTTAGTTATACATTTACTTAAATGTTTATATTTATTTATGAAAGTTTCCGCTATATTGTTATACTTACTGAGCATCTGAGCTCACCACTTTCTATGTTTTATTTTCCCAGGATGTGAAGAAATATTTTATGACTGACCTGCACGGATAGTCTGAAGGGGATATGAGTGTGGACTATGGAGACTATGTTATTGTAGTTTTTCACTTTATGATGTAATGTAACATTTATAAATGTATCTAGTGTTTCCAAGGCTACTAAACTAATCAGTATTTTGAGACTTGATCTTTTGTGATCAAGCCAATGTTATGTAATAATGCACTAACTCTGGGTAACTGGGGTAGGGGAATTACAGTTGGTATCAGAGGCAGTTTATTACTAACCTTGGAAGCTAGATTTAGATAAACTCTGATTAGAGAACATATCCCTAAGATAGACTTTGAGGATTAGTATAGAATAACTTCCTAGAATTTTGGTATTATAGAGATTCTGTGAGTTTTCCGAGCAATACATCCCTGTCTGGATATGAGAAGGTAGAGAAAACTCTGTCACATATTTACCTATGGATAAAACCCGAAAACACCGCTTTGAGCTAGAGTCGAATGAAAACTGGTGCACGACAATGGGCCTTGCTACACTCTTGGTTACGACACTCCCGGGGATATGTTTAGGATAAATCTTATTTTCTTTACAAACCATTATGAAGGGTTATGAGTATGTACTTCCTCAAAGAATTTTTTTTATGATTATGGATTATATCCATAAATAGTTCAATTTATGTTAAGTGTTTTTCAAGTTTTTTATTATGTATTTTGATTCATAAACTAATCTAGTTTATGACATTGTTTAGAAATGGCGCCTAGTAGAAGGAATGGAAACCATATCAATGCACATACTCAATGTAGGGATTTCCCTCCTAATCAAGATAATTATAGTGAAGCTGGTGATACAACTGGTGCTGATCAGCTTATCACCATACTGGGACAACTCACTCAGGTTATGAATAATAACCTTACTCGTATGGAGCACCCTAATCCGCAACGTGGAGGATCAATGTTAGACCGCTTCATGAGGCAAAAACCACCAACATTGAATGGGAGTAAAAATCCCTTAGTATCTGAACAATGGATAAATTCCTTAGAGAAAACATTCCATGCCTTGGGGAGTAGTGAAAGGGAAAAGGTTATCATGGAAGTTTACTGCTTCACTGGAGATGCTGATCAATGGTGGTCATTGATTCAAAACACAAAGGAAGATGATGAAGTATCAAATATGGAATGGAGTGAGTTCAATGAGATTTTCTTAGAAAAATACTTTCCTCGTGACCATTGAGGAGATATGGAAAGGCAATTCTGAGTCTGAAACAAAAGGAGGATGAGAATGTTGCAAAGTATGAAGATAACTTTACAAGGTTAGTGAGGCATCTGACAAATTATATACGCAACCCAAGAAGTAAGATCAGTCGTTTATTTGATGGGTTAAAACCATTTCTCCGTCGAGCATTGGTCTCACAATCCTTCTTGTTATACGAAGACATTGTCTCATGTGCTATTAAGACGGAAAATGAATTCTCTAATTCTTATGACTTTAAATCAAAGAAAGAGAAGAAGAGATCTGCTGATCACTCGGGAAATGGAAATAAGGGGAATAAGGGAAAAGATGATTATCCATCCTATAGTAAATGTGGGAAAAAACACCCCAGTACTTTCTTGAAAGGAATTAGAGTCTGTTACAAGTGTGGTGACAAAGGCCACCAAGCTCGTGATTTCAAGGGGAAGAAAGAAGCTACTGATGTTCAATGCTACAATTACAGGGAGATGGGATATTATGAAAATTAATGTCCTAAGCGTTAGAGGAACTTACCTTGGAAAAGGAGAAGGGATCAAGGACAAGCTTATGTTATCACTACTGCTGAGGTAGAAGCTCCGAAAGACGTGGTGGCGGGTAATTTAATGGTTTCCTCAAGTATAGCAGATGCATTATTTGATTCTGGATCATCCCATTATTTCATATCTTTCCATTTTGCTAAGAAAATTAGATATTTTCAATTTGATTTAACAAGGGAGTTGTTAGTCAAAACTCCTAAGGGAAATATCATTGTAACAAAGTTTTGTGAATCTGTTCCCATTAGAGCATATAAATGTTCTTTATCTGTTGATATCATCTTCATACCCATGATTGAATTTGATATAATCCTTAGTATGGATTGGATTTCGGACCATGATGTGAAGATTTATTGTAAGAAGAAATAGGTTACGATTTTTGATGATGATGATAAGGAACACCTTATCTTTAGAGCAGAATCATCACCACCTAATTCTTATCTAGATCCACCTCCAGTAGCTAAACTAAATTCACTTTTTGGGGAGGAAGAGAATGAAATAACTATGGGCGAGGAAGGGAATGTTCAAATAGAGGATGAACCGATTGTGAGTTAATACATTGATGTGTTTTCAGAAGATTTACCTAGGCATCCTCTAGAACGACAAGTTGGGTTTTCTATTGACCTAATGCCTAGTTCAAGGCCCATATCAAAGACCCCATATATAATGGCCACTATGGAATTAGTGGAACTAAAGAAACAACTAGAGGAATTGAGTTATAAGGGATTTATTTTCCCTAGTGTTTCTCCATGGGGAGCTCATGCTCTTTTTGTTAAGAAGAAAGATGGATCTATGAGGTTGTGCATTGACTACAGGGAAATCAATGCTATAAAAATAAAGAACAAGTATCCCCTACCTCACATTGATGATTTATTTGACCAACTGCAATGATCTCAATACTTTTCAAAGATTGAACTTCGATCTGGATATCATCAATTGTGTGTGAAGAAGGAAGACATTCTGAAGACGGAATTTCGAACTAGGTACGGGCATTACGAGTTTACAGTAATGCCTTTTGGATTAACCAATGCACCCTCTGTATTCATGGATCTAATGAATAGATTTTTCAAGGAATATCTTGATGACTTCATAGTAGTATTTATTGATGATATCTTGGTATACTCCAAAAGCTATGAAGATCATGAAAATCACTTGCGCATTATTCTAAAGACTCTTAGAAGACATGAATTATATGGGAAGTTTAGCAAGTGTGAATTATGGCTTCATGAGATTTATTTTCATGGACATATTTTCTCTAGGATGGAATCTCTATTGACCCTTCTAAGAAAAGAGCGATCCAAGAATGGCCAGCACCGATGATTATAACTGAGGTACACAGTTTTATTGGTTTAACAGGTTATTATCGACGTTTTTTCTAGATTTTTGCCTGATTGTCTAACCTATTGACGAAGATGACATGTAAAGGGGTTAAATTTGTTTATACAAAAGAGTGTGAAGAGTGTTTCGAAGAAATAAAGAGAGATTAGTCAATTCTCCTATATTGACTCTACCATAGGGGAATGATGGGTTCGTTATTTATAGTGATGCATCGAAGAAAGGACTTGGTTGTGTCCTTATGCAGAATGATAGGGTTATTGACTATGCATCATGAAAGTTAAAAATTAATGAGAAAAACTATCATACTCATGATCTCGAGATAGAACCTGTGATCTTTGCATTGAATATATGGAGGCACGACCTCTATGGTGAAAATTTTGAGATTTGTACTGATCACAAGAGTTTGATGTATATTTTCTCACAACAAGAACTCAACATGAGGAAAATGAGATGGATTTAATTACTCAAGGATTATTATTTCAAGATACACTATCACCTGGGGAAGGCAAATAACGTGGCAGATGCATTGAGAAGAAAAGATCATGGAGTTTTGAAAAATATGAGAATTGAAAGGGATCCTATTTTCATGTATCTAGTGAAGATGGACACGGGAATAACTATGGAAGGTGAAACGTCAATGATTTTTCAAATGGTAGAAAAACCATCTTTACTAGAAAGAATTAAGAGTTATCAGACCGATGATGAAGAGTTTCAAAAAAAGATAAAAGTTTTGAATGATGGGAGATTGAGTGACTTTGTGTATGAAGATGGAATTTTGAAATTTGGGAAGAGACTTGGTGTTCCTGATATAGCTGGTCTAAAAAGGGAATTATTGTATGATGCTCATAGTTCCAATTTCTCTATACACCCTTGTAGCACTAATATGTATATAGATTTTAAGTAACATTTTTGGTGGGACAACATGAAGAGAGAGATTGCTGATTTTGTGTCAAGATGCATGGTTTTTCAACAAGTGAAAGCTGGGAGGCAACTTCCTGGAGGAGTTATGCAACCTCTTCCCATACTTGAGTGGAAATGGGATAATATTAAGATGGAATTTGTCATGAGACTACCAAAGACTCCTAGAAGGAATGATGCAATATGGGTCATTGTTGATCGTCTTACCAAGTCAGCACATTTTCTTGATATAAGAGATTATTTACCACTTGAACGTTTAGCAAGACTGTATATTAAAGAAGTTGTAAAACTTCATGGAGTACCCCTATCAATTGTTTCAGATCATGATCCCTATTTTACATCAAGATTATGGAAAATTCTTCAGAAAGCCCTAGATACTGAACTTCATTTGAGCACTGCTTACCACCCTCAAACAGATGGACAATTAGAACGGACTATTCAAACCTTAGAAGACATGTTGAGATCATGATCACTTGAATTTCAGGGTATGTGGGATCAATATTTACCTCTGGTAGAATTTTCCTACAATAATAACTTCCATTCAAGTATTCAGATGGCACCATATGAAGCGTTATATGGAAAGAGATGTCGCACACCAACCTGTTGGGATGATGTTGGTGAAAGAAAACTCTTAGGTGCAGAACTTGTTGAGAAAACGATGGAAAACGTGAAGGTAATCCAAAACCACATCAAAGCAGCTCAAATTAGGCAGAAGAGCTATGATGTAGAGACCCAAAGACTGACGTACATGGAAATTACATTACTTTTTCGGAATACTTTGTACATAACAAAAACACACACACAAGGACCGTAATAGTTTAGTGTCTTTGGAAACTCGGAATATAATCTTCTAATCGTGGTGAAAGATCTTCAACATCTCCCATTGATATATTCTTTTTTTACCTAAAACCTTTCTTTATTTCCTGGGGAAAAGAAATCATAAAAGGGTGATCTCAAATGCTCAGTAAGCATAAACAAAAGAAATATCAATCACATCATGTACATAAGGACATAACTTTTGGAAATCTTATCCTGCAAAAGAAGTCATAATTTCATATCATGGGATAAATCATAGTAGTGAAATGTAATCTCAATAATCATAACTTAAAAACATGAAACTTTGTGGCATACACACATAATCATAGAGAATCATTTCTTATTAGTCAAGACTCATTGCCAAGACTATCTTAGTGGACAAAGTCCCTTTCTGAACCGAGTTCACTCCTCGTTTCAGTCCTGTTTCACTGAATCGGTTTAACCTTCCGTTCCAGCCATGTCTATCTCATGAGATATAAAATCTTTACCCAATGCATTGGAGGGAGATATAGGTCCCACCAATCTCATAATGATACCATTCTTATGTGTGCCACAAAATCATAAACCATACATCATAGCATAACCCATGAAATAAAAATGGGAATCTTAAACATTGTGACATCATAAAAAAATTCATATAAGATAAAGATATTCATAAAAATAATTCCATAACAACATAATCAAATCAATGTAATAATAGGGATAGAAACAGATCCCTTTAATATCTTAGATGGAAAATAATTTTGATAAAACACTTGAACTCCATTCTTGAGGAAAATTTCCTTTCTGCTTAAAAAACACTTTTCCTTTCTTAACATGTCGTACAATTATAAACTAAAAGAATTTGATTAAAAATAAGCTTGAAAACTTTTAAAGGAAGATTCTTGGAAATAATGTTTTAAAAATACATTCATGCCGTATAAGTTAAAAAATACATTCTTCGTACTTTTGTCGGAAAAGTCAAAAAGTACCTCATACGAAAAAACGACAAAAGATTCCTTTCATATCTTTTACTAAAAACTCAACGAAGGGTAAAATTGGATATAAACTACTGTAGAAGGATATAAATATTACATATTGAGGAAACATGGATGTGGATGATAAAATAAACCCCAGTAAATACCAATGTATAAACAATCTCGGATAAAAATGAGATTGTGATATTTCCCTTACCTTAGGTCCGACTTGCTTTGTAAGTGTCCGAACCTCCTGTATAATGATTTAAATAATGTTATTGACTTATTCCAGAATCATACTTATTGTTATGATATCATATATGGTCATATTTTTAGATTCTTATTAATAATACTTCATTATTACTTGTTATTCGGGTGTTTATTACTCTTTGTTCTTATGCATGTTTTGCCGAATAAATTCTTATTCTTCTCTTTATTTTATAGATACCTCATTTCCAGAATGTTATTAGTGTAATATATATCAAATTAATTCATTCAATTAATTTATATAATCATTATGCAATGAATATCATGTAGAACGAATCGCATCACATCGTGGAGACGGTATTCCATACGTACGCACGAGTGATGATATCGTTCCTATGATCGTGGAATTGTATTTGAGTGTATGTATACTATTTCAGAATGAATATAACTTCACAATAATCATATATATTTGTTCTTTACACCATTATACCCATCCAAGTAAGGTGGTGGTGGAAAATAGATTACACCACGGCGTGGAGACGGTATTCCGTACGTACGCATGCGCGGTGATTTCATTTTCTATAGGATGGATAGATGGTTAAATAGGTTTGTTTAATACTTATAATAACATATCATTATATGATTGATACTGATGTTATTACTTCATAATGAAACAACTAAAGAAGAAGAAGTTGAAGAAGAATGAAATTGGAGAGGATCGGTAATGGATATTACCTCTTCTTTGAAGTGCTTCTTTGAGACCTCCTTTTAGGGAACTAAAATTGGTCTTTGAAGAATATCAGGACCTCTAGGATGTCTCTAGAGAAGTGGAGAGGAGAAAATGGCTGGGGTTGTCCGATCTTGAAGGCTCAAAGTGGTGTGAGGAAGAGGGGGAGGAGGTGCCCTTTTATAAGGGAGGAGAGGGGCTCCTTTGGAAAAACTAAAAATATTATTTTATTATAAAGTCATGTTCGGTTTTAAATAGATCCAAATTGATATATTTAGAAGATAAGGTGGGTATGGGTTGAAATCCGCTCATCCAATAGAATTTAGACAATTTTAGTTTCCTATTTTAACCTTATCATTTAGATTTAACATTAAGTTAAATAATTTTACTTTTACCGTGTCTTCTTGTGTTCTTATACTATAAGGTTAATAAACATACTATAAGAAGCCAAAAGAACCCCAAGTTGTTTATTATTAATATATATAACCTTATCTAAGTCATTTGGTCGAACCTTTTATTTTTAGGAATAAAATAACAATTACTAATATAATATTTGTTTTAAAAACTATTTTATGTCAATTTTGACACTATTTAGTAATTGATTTTTTTCAAAATCATAACAGAATTATTAGATCAAAAAACGTTGATTAAATCAATAATAACATATCATAGTAACCTATAAAATTAGTGGAATTCATAAAAATTCTCAAATTACATTTATTTGGGTATTTATATCATCAATTATGTCAATATTTCATTAATAAGATAATTACTGCATCATCTTGTGTCATAAATAAATTAACTTATTTAAAGTCTAAAAATTACAAATAAAATATCATTTTTTAGGAAATATTTTTATCTTTCTAATGAATATTTATAGTCGAATTTATCTTATGTATAACTCTATATTAAAAATGATTTAGTTATTAAAATTTGATTTTAACTGTTTTAACCCTTCTTTAAATAAATTAATAATAAATGTCCTAATATAATCCAAGTGGTCCTAAATGGTCATATTTTATTCCTAAGGTTGTTTTTTTTTCGAATTACACTTATCCAATAGAATTATGACATGTTTTAGGGTAATAATAATATCATTTTTACCCTTAATTACCCTATTTACTTTTAACCATGGTAAAAAAAGTAAAAAGTTATTATTCACCAAAAATTATTTTCGTCTAATTGAACCACATTTTACTTACTGACATCAACCATGTCTCTCGGATTTTTGAAATTCCACTCACAGAAGCAGTAAAATTAAGTTTTATGAAAAATTCAGTTTTTTTAACTACCACTTAGTGGTTTCACTATTCATCAAAAAATGAAAGTTTCCAGAAAAATACCAAAAATTAGACCTAATATATATTTGATATTATGAATTCAAAAATGATGTCTATTTTATCAAATTCAATACATATCAGCTACATTAAGTAATTTAAAAATTAATTTCCGTCGTCAAAACAAATAGCGTGTTTTTAAGAGATAATAACTATCAAAAGATTGACACTTGTTTATAACTAGTTTAAATGTCAAATTACATCTAATGACCAAAATTGTATTAAGTTGTAAAAATATATTCTAAATATAATTTAAAACCACTCAAATTAATAATTTATCACAATTAATTATTTCGATTAAAAAAGTTGTTTTTAATTAAAATTTAGTAATTTTCACTATTCATTAGAAAATGAAAGTTATCCGAAAAGTACCAAAATTTCACCCTAAGCTAATTTTGATATTCCAAATCCAAAAATGAAGTCCATTTTGAAAAATAAAATTTAAAAAATTTTAAAAAGTGGTTATTACTATTCATAATGGCTAGTTTTAAAAATATTTTAATAGCATATCATTGTTTAGTGAAACGCGGTATTGTGTACTACACACGCTATCGAGGAAGGCGGTGATTGCGTGTAATGAAAGGCAAGTCAAGGATGCGTGTTGTGCAAGGTCCTTTTTGTGTAGCTTACACCACAAGACATTAATGAAATTAAAAAGAATATTTTTCATAAAATCTCGGGGTGTTACATTCTACCCCCCTTAAAATGAATTTCGCCCTCGAAATTCGTCGGGGTTATAAATGGGTTACTACTCGAAAGTTTCTTTAATAGAAACCCACATCATAAAAAGGAATACCAAAACCAATCTTTAAAAACAAAAGTATGAAACGTAATGGTTACCCAAATAAACTAATCACTAGGTTTCTACATAGGTGAAAATATGGATATGGAAGAGAAATCTAATTGTCATGCTCTAATGGAGAGTGGTAGAGAACATGGCTATGGAAAAGCTAGCAATCACAAAGCCATAAATTTGTGACGATCTAAGGTACCATCTGATTCATCAGATATAAGAGCACTAGGATAACATTTTTAGTTTTCAAGATCATTTCCCTAAAGTTGAAGAATTTGAATTAGAATAAATACTTACTTTATTTTGGTACAATCTCACTATTGTTCGTGCCGTGAACAATTTCCACTTCATCTCTTAAAGAAATGAAGTTGAATTTGTTATTCGTGAAGCGTTATCAGATCATGTGATAGAACGATGGGTCATTGCATCTGTCTCAAACAAAAGGTTAGAAAAGTTATCAAAAAATACGTAAGTCCATCTATAGTCAGATTAATCATATATGATTCCTAAAATGGACTTATACTTCATATATCATACTGCTTAATAAAATAAAACTAGTTTCTACTAAACAGGGACTTCCTGTAGGCCAGTCGCACTTCGGTTGTGGGTTTGATTCCCACAGCCTTGTCCGACGCGATGGGTTGTCGCCCATCCTGAAGGTTGCCCTTTTTTTAAACTACATTACTATAACATCCCATAAGTAATATCAAAAAAACTTCTATCCTTAAACAATACTAACTTATGTCCAACATAATCCATTCCAATCTTTAGGCTTATCAAAAATACTTCGGTCCAAGCTCATAGTCTAAAGAAAATGATTACTTGAAACTTCACATAACAATCATGTGAATGCCATCATTTATCCCCCATATATCATAAGATATATCTTTTTGGTCAAATTAAAAACATGTGAATACCTTAATCATGTATTATTTTGAAGAATGAATACCCATTGAACCTTAGTGAAAACATGAATGCAGTTAAAAGTTAACACTTTCCACAAACCAAAATAATCAAAATTCTTTATAATCAAATCATGATATCACTTAGTCTTTATATCAATCATGAGCTCATGAATACTGTTAAACATTCTATTTTCTCGTTTTCCCTTCATTATGCGCATATCATCTTATTTCCAAAAATATTTCAATCACTTTCCATGGTTACTGATACCATAAAATTATTGAATACCACAATAGACCAATACATAAATATTCCAATATTCCATGATACTATATACAACATTATTTTGGAATCCCATTACATAAACACTTAATCATTCCACCACATCGTTGTCATATTCAACATCACTAATAGTGATCGCATGTGACTTCCCTTTGTCCTTTGCCTTAAGAAGTTTCTCATGTCTATCATCACTAACCCTTGGATTAGGGCATTTATTAGCATAATGCCCCATTTCCTTGCACTTGAAGCATTGAAGTGTTGGTGGTTCATTCTCTACAGTCTTTTCTTTATCATTAGAAACCCTTTTTCCATTACTTTGACACTCAGCTGCTCGATGACCTTCTTTTCCACACTTAAAACATTTTCTAGTCCCTTTAAGACAATCTCCACCATGCTTCTTTCCACACTTTGAGCATAAGGAAACATTCATCTTCTTTTCACCATTATTCTGAGATTTCTCCTTGAACTCCAACTTTCGTTTCTTGTCAAAACTATGAGATGTATAAGTAACACCAACTTCTATTTCAACCTTGATAGTACAACGCACAATTTCTTCATAGCTACTGAAGTCTCTTATTGCTAATGCCCTTCGAAGACTTGGTTTTAAGCCAATGAAGAATCGATCAACTTTACTTTCAGGTTGGATGATAAAGCCAGATGCATACCTTGCAATCCTTGTAAAATTCGCTTCATATATACCAACAGATTCATCATCCTTTTGCTTTAGTTCACGAAACTCCTTCTCTATATTTGTTCTAATAATATGAGGGATGTACTTATTGAAAAATAAGTTCTTGAACTCGTACCATTCCATGGACTCAATTTCATCTCTTGGCCTCGTATTCTTGATAAGATTCCACCATTGATCAGCATCACCTTCCAAACGATATACTGCTAAGATGACTTTATCATGTTAAGAACATTGAAGAACTGAAAATATCTTTTCAGTGGTAATGATCCATTTTTCATCAACAAGTGGATCAGAAGACCCACTGAAAGAAGGTGGACGTTGCCTCATGAAGGACTCAATAGAATATTGTTCCCTTCTCTGCTCATTTGGAAGTCCAGAATGATTCATATCTTGTGTATGTATAACAATAATATTTTGCACTCCATCTCCCATAACATTTGTTTGTTCAAGAGGACAATCATTGCATTGTCCATTACATTGATCAACATGGTTTCTTTCGGGTTCCAGCCATCGTCTAAAACCCAAAAAGAATAGTGTGAGAGGCAAAAATCACACTAGTGAAAACAACATAGTAAAGGGGGAGTACCCTAAATATCTAACATCTTAGGTTAAATTCTAAGATCATTACCATAGTTCTAGGACTATATTCTATACATATACTTATCCTTAGGGACATCCCTAGACATACCTTAGTAATATCTCTAGGGATCTCACTAACGTTTTCGCATCCTAGTTTCCAAAGGTTGACTAAACCTTTCCTCTGATACCAATTGTAGAGACCCAAATCCTGACGTACATGGAAATTACATTACTTTTGTGTAATACTTAGTACATAACAAAAAGACACACATAAGGACCGTAATAGTTTAGTGTCTTTGGAAACTCGGAATATAATCTTCTAATCATGGGGAAAGATCTTCAACATCTCCCATAGAGATTTTCTTTTTTTTACATAAAACCTTTCTTTATTTCCTGGGGAAAAGAAAACATAAAAGGGTGAACTCAAATGCTCAGTAAGGGTAAACAAAAGAAATATCAATCACATCATGTACATAAGGACATAACTTTTGGAAATCGTATCCTGCAAAAGAAATCATAATTTAATATCATGGGATAAATCATAGTAGTGAAATGTAATCCCAATAATCATAACTTAAAAACATGAAACATTGTGGCATACACACATAATCATAGAGAATCATTTCTTATTAGTCAAGACTCATCGCCAAGACTATCTTAGTGGACAAAGTCCCTTTTTGAACCGAGTTCACTCCTCGTTTCAGTCCTGTTTCACTGAACCGGTTTAACCTGCCGTTCCAGCCATGTTTATCTCATGAGATATAAAATCTTTACCCAATTCATTGGAGGGAGATATAGGTCCCACCCATCTCATAATGATACCATTCTTATGTGTGCCACAAAATCATAAACCATACATCATAGCATAACCCATGAAATAAAAATGGGAATCTTAAACATTGTGACATCATAAAAAAATTCATATAAGATAAAGGAATTCATAAAAATAATTCGATCACAACATAATCAAATCAATGTAATAATAGGGATAGAAACAGAACCCTTTATTATCTTAGATGGAAAATAATTTTGATAAAACACTTGAACTCCATTCTTGAGGAAAATATCCTTTCTGCTTCAAAAACACTTTTCCTTTCTTAACATGTCGTACAATTATAAACTAAAAGAAGTTGATTAAAAATAAACTTGAAAACTTTTAAATGAATCTTCTTGGAAATAATGTTTTAAAAATCCATTCATGCCGTATAAGTTAAAAAAAACATTCTTCGTACTTTTGTCGGAAAAGTCAAAAAGTACCACGTACGAAAAAACGACAAAAGATTCCTTTCATATCTTTTACTAAAAACTCAATGAAGGGTAAAATTGGATATAATCTATTGTATAAGGATATAAATATTACATATTGAGGAAACATGGATGTGGATTATAAAATACACCCCAGTAAATACCAAAGTATAAACAATCTCGGATAAAAATGAGATTGTGATATTTCCCTTACCTTAAGTCCGACTTGCTTTGTAAGTGTCTGAACCTCCTGTATAATGATTTAAATAATTTTATTGACTTATTCTAGAATCATACTTATTATTATGATATCATATATGGTCATATTTTTAGCTTCTTATTAGTAATAATTCATTATTACTTGTTATTCGGGTGTTTATTACTCTTTGTTCTTATGCATGTTTTGCTGAATAAATTCTTATTATTATCTTTAGTTTATAGACACCTCATTTCCAGAATGGTATTATTGTAATATATATATCATATTAATTCATTCAATTCATTTATATAATCATTATTCAATGAAGATCATGTAGAACGAATCGCATCACATCGTGGAGACGGTATTCTGTACGTACGCACGAGTGATGATATCGTTCCTATGATCGTGGAATTGTATTGGAGTGTATTTATACTATTTCAGAATCAATATCACTTAAAAATAATCATATATATTTATTATTTACACCATTATACCCATCCAAGTAAGTTGGTGGTGGAAAATAGATTACACCACGGCGTGGAGACGGTATTCCGTACGTACGCACGCGCGGTGATTTCATTTTCCGTAGGATGGATAGATGGTTAAATAGGGTTGTTTCATACTTATAATAACATATCAGTATATTATTGATACTGATGTTATTAATTCATAATGAAACAACTAAAGAATAAGAAGTTGAAGAAGAAAGAAATTGGAAAGGATCGGTAATGGATATTGCCTCTTCTTTGAAGTGCTTTTTTGAGACCTCCTTTTAGGGAACTAAAATTGGTCTTTGAAGAAGAACAGGACCTCTAGGATGTCTCTAGGGAAGTGTAGAGGAGAAGTTGGCAGGGGTTGGCCGAGCATGAAGGCTCAATGTGGTGTGAGGAAGAGGGGGAGGAGGTTCCCTTTTATAAGGGAGGAGAGGGGCTCCTTTGAAAAAACTAAAAATATTATTTTATTATAAGGTCAAGTTCGGTTTTAAATATCTCCAAATTGATATATTTCAAAGATAAGGTGAGTATGGGTCGAAGTCCTCTCATCCAATATAATTTAGACAAGTTTAGGTTCCTATTTTAACCTTATCATTTAGATTTAACATTAAGTTAAATAATTTTACTTTTACCGTGTCTTCTTGTGTTCTTATACTATAAGGTTAATAAACTTACTATAAGCAGCCAAACGAACCCCAAGTTGTTTATTATTAATATATATAACCTTATCTAAGTCATTTGGTCGAACATTAGATTTTTAGGAATAAAATAACAATTACTAATATAATATTTGTTTTAAAAACTATTTTATGTCAATTTTGACACTATTTAGTAATTGATTTTTTTGAAAATCATAACAAAATTATTAGTTCCAAAAAAGTTTATTAAATCAATAATACAATGTCATAATAACCTAGAAAATTAGTGTAATTCTTAAAAATTCTCAAATTACATTTATTTGGGTATTTATAACATCAATTATGTTAAAATTTCATTAATAAGATAATTATTGCATCATCTTTGTGTCATAAATAAATTAACTTATTTAAAGTCTAAAAATTACAAATAAAATATAATTATGTATGAAATATTTTTATCTTTATAATGAATATTTATAGTTGAATTTATCTTATGTATAACCCTATAGTAAAAATGATTTAGTTATTAAACTTTGATTTTAACTATTTTAACCCTTTTTAAATAAATTAATAATAAATGTCCTAATCTAATCCAAGTTGGCCTAAATGGTCATATTTTATTCCTAAGGTTGTTTTTGGTCGAATTACACTTATCCAATAGAATTAGGACATGTGTTAGGGTAATAATAATATCATTTTTACCCTTAATTACCCTATTTACTTTTAACTGTGGTAAAAAAAAGTAAAAAGTTATTTTTCACCAAAAATTATTTTCATCTAATTGAACCACATTTTACTTACTGAAATCAATCGTGTCTCTCGGATTTTTTAAATTCCACTCACAGAAGCGGTAAAATTACGTTTTATGAAAAATTCAGTTTTTTTAACTACCACTTAGTGGTTTCACTATTCATCAAAAAATGAAAGTTTCCAGAAAAATACCAAAAATTAGACCTAAGCTATATTTGATATTATGAATTCAAAAATGATGTCTATTTTATCAAATTCAATACATATCAGCTACATTAACTAATTTAAAAATTAATTCCCGTCGTCAAAACAAATAGCGTGTTTTTAAGAGATAATAACTATCAAAAGATTGACACTTGTTTATAACTGGTTTAAATGTCAAATTACATCCAATGACCAACATTGTATTAAATTGTAAAAATATATTCTAAATATATTTTAAAACCACTCAAATTAATAATTTATCACTATTAATTTTTTCGATTAAAAACGTTGTTTTTAATTAAAATTTAGTAATTTTCACTATTCATCTGAAAATGAAAGTTATCCGAAAAGTACCAAAATTTTACCCTAAGATAATTTCGATATTCCAAATCCAAAAATGAAGTCCATTTTGAAAAATAAAATTTTAAAAATTTTAAAAAGTGGTTATTACTATTCATAACGGCTAGTTTTAAAAATATTTTAATAGCATATCGTTGTTTAGTGAAACTCGGTATTGCGTACTACACACGCTATCGAGGAAGGTCGCGATTGCGTGTAATGAAAGGAAAGTCAAGGATGAATGTTGTCAAAGGTCCTTTTTGTGTAGCGTATAACACAAGACATTAATGAAATTAAAAAGAATATTTTTCATAAAATCTCGGGGTGTTACATATGCCGATAACTGAAGGAAGGATTTGGAATTTCAGGTAGAAGATCACGTTTTCTTGAAGTTATCTCCATGGAAGAGAGTTATAAGATTCAGTAAGAAGGGAAAATGAAGTCCCAGGTACATCAGACCATTCAAAATTCTAGAACGAATTGGGCCTGTAGCTTACCGTTTGGAAATGCCTCTAAGATGGAAGAGGCAGCATGAATCGTATAACTCTCTTCCATGGAGGAACCATAAGATGGAAGAGGCAACGTGGTGATAATGTATGTAACACCCCGAGATTTAAAAGTTCTATGGAGGAACCATAAGATGGAAGAGGCAACATGGTAACCCGAGTAACTTATGATGAAGAACCACCCAAGTCTTTTTATGCAGTAATATTTTAGAAATTTCTAGGACGAAATTATTTGAAGGAGGGGATAATGTATGTAACACCCCAAGATTTTATAAGATATATATTCTTTTTAATTTATTTCATATATTCTATTGTACGCTACATCAATATTATCTTGTGATATACACAACACCGTATTAGCTTGCAGTATACGCAACACTATTCTTGGATCGTGTTACACACAATTTCAAGTTAGTGTGATAGTGGTAATTCTACGCAAAATTGAGTATATATATATATATATATATTCAATGTATAAATTAAATATGATTGTATTTTGTTATAAGAAACAAAAAAGGATTCTTGCACTACACGCAACGCTGACTTGGCTTGCATTACACGTAATCGCGACCTTCCTCGATAACGTGTGTTGTACGCAATACCGGGTTTCACTAAACGACGATATATTGTTATAATATTATTATGAACTAGAAGTTATGAATATTTGTATCTAAATTCTTAATTTTATAACATCATAATTCATCTTACACGTTTTATAGAACATGGTATGAGAACAAAATAAATTTTTCGGGTAAAATATGTATTTTTCAAAAATTACAGTTTTGCCGCCTTTTGATGGTGCACCCACATTAAATTTAGTTTTTGACATGTTTATAAGTTCAATTTGACAAAATAAAATTCTTCTTTTGAATCAGGATATAAAAAATTACTCCAGATAAAATTTTCATATTATTCTGATAACATTCATATTTTAATGAATAGTAAAAACACGCTAAATTTCAATTAAAAAGTACTTTTTTCATCGTACAAATTTATATGGTTAAATTATAATATTGAATGATTTTAAAGTATAAACAGAATATATTTTTACCATTTAATATAATGTATGTCATTAGCATTGATTTTACATTGAATTCATAGGTAAAATCATTTCAATCTTTTGCAATGTTTTAACTTTTAAAACCCGTTTTCTTAACAATGGGATTAATTTTAAATTAATTACTGAAACTTCTATGTTTTGAATTTTTAAAAATGTATTTAATATTTTAATTCAGTAGGTCTAAATTATGTTAATAGATTACTTTTATTTTTTTGATATTATGAATAGTAACTACGATAATTTTTATTTACTGCAGTTAAAGGTAAATCAGGTAATTAAAAATAACAATATGATTATAAAATTACCCTAAAACATGAAAAAATTATATTGGATGACTAAAGGTCAAACAATATCACCTAACGGTTGGATTAGATTCATTTTATGGACTTTTGACCATGAAAATAATTTAATTATTATTAAACCCAAAGAAAGTGACAACATGTCACTCTCTAAAATATTATAAGTATAATAATTTTAATTTAGTGATAAACTTCATGAAACTTCAAAAATGAATAGTCTCCAAAAATATAATAAAATTATCTATATCATGTAAATTTATTTAGAATTTTTAGGGATTAAATAATTCTCATTAATGGTGACACAATAGTGATGCAGAAATTGTTTATTTAGCGAAAAATCAATAATATAGTTTTTATTAAAATAATAATACCCATAAAAAGGACCATAAACATCACCAAAACTTATTTTTCGAGTATATATATACCCTAATATTCCAAGGGTTTATTTTTGGACCATTTGGAGCCTTATAAAACAGATTAGGACATTTATATTATTTTATTTTAAATGATTTCAAAGATGTCACCTTCATAATTTAATAAATATATCAATTTAAATGTTGTGATTTTAAGATGATAAATTCGAGTAAAAATATTATTATGAAAGTTATTATATTTATCTTCATTATAGAAGTTTATTTTTAATTTTTATACAACTAATAAGTATACTAAAGTATTATACAAAAATGATGTAGTAATTGTTTTATTAAGAGAAATATCAAATAAATGATTTTAAAAGTAATAAAATAAATATTATATGAACTATTTAATGTGATATACTAATTTTATATATACATATTACATGTTATGAATCTATTAAATCATTTATTTCAAACATTTGTTCTATGTATATTTTATTTAAATTCAAATAAATGAATAGTGTAGAATTGACCCTCTTGTTATTTTATAAAAATTACATATTATAAAATCGTTTAAAAATCACAAAAATATTTAAAAATTAAAAATTAAAATTTATATGGTCTAAAACGTAATAAAGTATACAATTATGGACAATTCATAACACATAAGTAATTATTTATAATGATTTAAAATTTTGAATATTATTACCACAAATAAAATTAAATAGATTATATAAGGATAAATCATGTTGATAATGTTTAAAATAAATTCACAACTTGTCTAAATTTTATTGGTTGATGATATTACAACCCTATCTCATCTAATATTATTATTTGAGTCATTTTGGAGGTTTTAAAGTGGGGTTGGATTTATTATAAATTAATATTTCTTATAATTCCAAAGGTTCCCCTCTCCACCCTTATAAAAGGGCACCTCCTCCCTCTCATCCTCACACCATTTTGAGCATTTAATCTCATCCAAAATCTGCCCATTTTCCTTCCCCACTTCCCTAGAAACCTTATAGAGGTACTGTTCTTCTCAAAATACCAACTCTAGTGCCCTAAGAGGAAGTTCAAAGGAGGCACTTCGAGAAAGAGGTAATACCTTCTACCGATTCGTTCAAGTTTCTTTATTCTTATACTTCCTATTATTTAGTGGTTTCATTATGAAGTAATAACAACAATATCCTTAATATACTGATATTTTATTATAAATATGAAACAAACCTTTCAACCTTCTATCCATCCTAAGGAAAACAAAATCACCGCGCGTGCGTACGTACGAAATACCGTCTCCACGTCGTGGTGTAATCAGTTTTTTCCACCACCACCTTACTTGGGTGGGTATAATGGTTTAAAGAATAACTACATATGATTATTATAACATCATACCAATTCTAATATATTGTATCATTCACTCTAATTCCATTCAATAAATATGGGAACAATATCATTGCTCGTGCGTACGTACGGATTATCGACTCCACGACACGATGAGATTCATTTTCCATGTTAACAATTCATGAATGATTATAAAGTATATATAATAAGTAATCATGAAATATATGAAATAATAATGATACTGGATTTATGTATATATATATGTATGTCATCTACTTAATTCCATTCAATTCAATAAGGAAACGAAAACTGTGTTCATGCGTACGTACGACCTACCTTCTCCATGAACGGTCTATTTCATTCCATTCATCGATCTATCATATATATATGTATATTATGAATATATATTATATATAAATCATGTTTTAAATTCTTTAATTAATTAAATCAGGATATAAGTAATAATATCAAGAACAACAAGTCGAAACACGTACAATAAATGAAACGATTTTTCCCAAATCGCTGCTTTTACATCGAATTTACAAAAACAACGGGTAATATAAAGTCATAAGTAAACCATATATGATATAATAACAATGAATATGATTCTATAATAAGTCGATGACATTATTTAAATCATTATACAGTAGTTTCGGATACATACGAAGAATATCAGACATAAGGTAAGGGATAACTATTCCAATCTCGTTCTTATCCAAGATTGTTTATTCATAAATATTTACTGGGGTTATTGTTATCATCCATGTCCATGTTTCATAAAAATGGATTCATGTATGTTTAGAGACCTATTTAACCATTTTTTACTTTTACTACATGGTATGTAAGGAATCTTTCTTTTTTTTACCATATGAGGTACTTTTTGACTAT
Source organism: Viscum album (assembly GCA_963277665.1). Classification (NCBI taxonomy): domain Eukaryota; kingdom Viridiplantae; phylum Streptophyta; class Magnoliopsida; order Santalales; family Viscaceae; genus Viscum; species Viscum album. The sequence continues at coordinate 952,045,431 of OY728142.1, forward strand.
TCCGACAAAAGTATGAGGAGAATGTTATTTTTTAACTTATAAAGTATGAACGGATTTTTACGGTTTTATAACGCCTTATTGTCCTGATGCTTACTCTGCATGATTTCATAACTACTTTCAACAAAATCCTTTTCTTTTAAAATTGCATGGCATTTTTTGAAAAGAAAATGATTTTGAAGAAGAAATGATATTTTCCTAAAGAATTCATTTCAAGTGTTTTATCAAAACCATTTTCCATATAAGATGAAATTATTTCATATTTGTATGTTTCAAGTATAATGTCTCTATAATTTACATGGTTTCACTTTTATTATGATGAAATGATATCCATTTGTTTTATATGGATTATGTTATGATGGGATGATGCTTATAAAACCCATTTTATTCTTTGGTTTATGATAAATGATTTATGTTTATAATGTGGAACACGTAAGAATGATTTCATTATGATATGGGTGGGACCTATATCCCCCTCCAATGAATTGGGTAAAGATTTATATCTCATGAGATAGACATGGCTGGAACGGTAAGTTAATCCGGTTCAGTAATACAGGACTGGAACGAGGAGTGAACTCAATTTAGGAAGAGACATTGTCCACTAAGATGGTCTTGGCAGCAATGCCTTGGCTATTATGGAAATAATATCATGTTCTTAATGGTTTCCACAATTACCAGTTATATTCCCATGCCATTTTATCAGGATTGATGTTCCATTATGATCTATGCCTTATGTACTGCCATGTTTTATGTCATTGCTCAAGATTTTGATGTTTAAACATTATGTTCATGTTTTTTAAGTTCAAATGTATATGATTTGTTTTATTTTCTCCATGATTACCCTTGCTGAGCATTTTAGATCACCTTTTATATGTTTTATTTTCCTCAGGATATAAAGAAAGGTTTTATTTAAAAACAAAGGGAAGATCTTTATGGGAGATGTTGAAGATCTTCCACCAATATTAGAAGATTATGTTCCATGTTTCCAAAGACAATAAACTATTACGGTCCTTGTGTGTCTGTTTTTTTTATGTATTAAGTATTCAGAAAAAGTAATGTAATGTCCATGTACATCGAGCTTTGGGTCTGTTACAGTTGGTATCAGAGGAAAGGTTTAGTCAACCTTTGAAAACTAGGATGCGAAAACTTTAGTGAAATCCCTTGAGATATTTATAAGGTATGTTTAGGGATGTCCCTAAGGTTAATTATAAGTATAGTTTATTGTCCAAGAATTACGGTAATGATATTATAATTAAACCTAAGATGTTAGATATTGAAGGTACTCCCCCTTGATTATGATTTTTTCCGCTCATACTATTTTTTCTTGGATTTTAGAAAATGGTTGGAAACAGGAAGATTCATGATAATGGAGGATATGATGGATAATGGAATGATATTCTTCATGAACAACCAAATGAAATTGGATATGGAGGTCCACATATCATTATTATGCCTAATCCACAATCACATAATATGATCAATAATCTCAACTTTGGTAAGTTTCCTGACTCAGCTAATAAGAAAAAGATGGAGTTTCATGATGACCATAGAGGAAAGAAAGTTCAATTTCCCTCATGTAAATCATGTGGGAAGAGGCATCAGGGAGAATTTTTCAAAAGAACTGGAAAATTATTTGGGTGTGGAAAAGAAGGACACAAAGCCAGTAATTGTAAAGGAAAAGGTTCAGTTAACACCATGGACAAGGATATTGGTATTGCTAAGACATCAACAACGGTTAAATGTTTTAAATGTGGAATGTACAGGAATTATGCAAATAAATGCCCTAAGGGAAAGTATCATGAAGAGAATCAGAATGGTAATATGGGTAGTATTTATGTTGATGATGATGAAGAGACTACAAATGATATGTGAGATGAAAGAATTGTTCAAGATCGGTCAATGGTTTAAGAAGGTAGTGGAATGATTACATGTTTATCAAGAGTAATGTTGTATAAGTAATCTCATGGTACTATGGAATAAAGAGACATCTAAGGATTTTTACAATATTGTTTTTCCTTATGTTTTTGAAAGTATATGTTGAATGGTACCGATAACCATGAAAGCTTATTCAGATATTTTTGGAAAGCAAATGATATGCTCATAATGAAGAGATAAGGAGAAAATTAAATTCTTGATAGTATTAATGAGCTCATGACTGATATAAGGAAAAAGTGATATCATGGTTTGAGTATATATAATTTTTGGGATTTTGGTATGTGGAAAGAGTTAACTTTTGATAACATTCATGTTTTCACTAAGGTTCAATGAGTATTCATTTTTCAAGAGAATGCATGATTAAGGAATTCACATGTTTGGAATGTGACCAAAAAGATATATATATATTATGATATATTGGAGATAAATGATTCTATTCAATTCTTGGTAGATAACCTTTCTAGTAATCATGTTATTTATACTATGAGCTTGGACAGAAGTATTTTGGATAAGCCTAAAGATTGGAGTGGATAATGTTGGACACAAGTTAGTATTGTTTAAGGCTAGAAATTTTTTCGATATTATTGATGGAATGTTATAATAATGTAGTTTCAGAAAAAGGACAACCCATAGGATGAGCAAAAACTCATCGCGTCGGACAAGGCTGCGGGAATCGAACCCACAACCGAAGTGAAACTTTCCTTTAGCGCCAACCACTGGCCTACAGGAAGTCCCTGGTTAGTAGAAACTAGTTTTATTTTATTATGTGGTATGATGATGAAGTATAAGTTCATTTTTGGAATCATATACGATTAACCTCACCATAAATGGACTTATGTGTATTTGATAAATTTTGCAAACCTTTTGATTGAAATAGATTGAATGACCCATCATTCTATCACATGATCTGCTAACTCTTCATGAATAACAAATTCAACTTCATTTCTTTAAGAGATTAATTATAAATTGTTCAACGCATGAACAACAGTGAGATTGTACCAAAATCATGTAAGTATTTATTTTAATTCATCAACTTTAGAGAGATGATCTTGAAAACCAAAAATGTTGTCCTAGTTCTCTTATATCTGATGAATCAGATGGTCCCTTAGATCATAAAAAATATATGGCTTTGTGACTGTTGGCTTTATCATAGCTATGTCCTCTACCACTCTCCATCAGAACTTGATGGTTAGATTTCTCTTCCATATCCATATTTTCACCTCTATTATCCTATATGGAAACCCAATGATTAGTTAATTTGGGTAACTATTACATTTCATAATTTAGTTTTTTAAGTTATGTTTTGGTATTCCTTTTTAATATGTGGGTTTCTATTAACAAAACTTTCATGTAGTAATCAATTTATTACCCCGATGAATTTTGAGGGCGAAATTCATTTAAATAGGGGTAGAATGTAACACCCCGAGATTTTATAAGATATATATTCTTTTTAATTTCTTTCATATGTTATTTTTTATGCTACACCAATATTATCTTGCACTATACGCAACAACGTATTAGCTTGCAGTATATGCAACACTATTCTTGGATCGTGTTACACACAATTTCAAGTTAGTCTGATAGTTGTAATTCTACACAACATTGAGTGTATATATATATATATATATTAAATGTATAAATGAAATATGGTTGTATTTTTTTATACACAACAACAAAGGAGTCTTGAACTACACGCAACGCTTACTTGTCTTGCATTACACGTAATCGTGACCTTCCTCGATAGCGTGTGTTGTACGCAATACCGGGTTTCACTAAACGGCGATGTATTGTTATAATATTGTTATGAACTAGAAGATATGTATAGTAGTATCTAAATTCTTAATTTTATAACATTATAATTCATCTTACACATTTTATAGAACATGGTATGAGAAAAAAATAATTTTTTCGGGTAAAATATGTATTTGTCAAAAATTGCAGTTTTGCCACCTTTTGATGGCGCACCCACATTAAATTTAGTTTTTGACATGTTTTTAAGTTAAATTTGACAAAATAAAATTCTTCATTTGAATGAGGATATAAAAATTTACTTCGTATAATTTTTTCATATTATTCAGATAACATTCATATTTTAATGAATAGTAAAAACACGCTATATTTTAATTAAAAACTACTTTTTTCATCATACTAAAATATATGGTTAAATTATAATATTGAATGATTTTAAAGTATAAATAGAATATATTTTTACCATTTAATATAATGAATGTCATTATCATTGATTTTATATTGAATTCATAGGTAAAATCATTTCAATCTTTTACAATGTTTTAACTTTTAAAACTCGTTTTCTTAACAACGAGATTAATTTTAAATTAATTACTGCAACTTATGTATTTTAAATTTTGAAATATGGATTCCATATTTGAATTAAGTGGGTCCAAATTATGTTAATAGGTTACTTTTATTTTTTTTGATATTATGAATAATAACTATGGTAATTTTTATTTACTGCAGTTAAAGGTAAACTGGGAAATTAAGGGTAAACATAAGATTATAAAATTACCCTAACACATGCCAAAATTCTATTGGATGAATAAAGGTCGACCAATATCACCTAAGGGTCGGATTCGATTCATTGTATGGACTTTTGACCATGAAAATAATTTAATTAAAACCAAAGAAAGTGACAACATGTCACTCTCTAAAATCTTATAAGTATAATAATTTTAATTCAGTGATACAATTCATGAAACATAGAAAATCAATAGTCTCCAAAAAGATAATAAAATTATCTAAATCATTTAAATTTATTTAAAATTTTTATTGATTAAATAATTGTCATTAATGGTGACACAATAGTGATGCAGAAATTGTTTATTTAGCGAAAAATCAATAATATAGTTTTTACTAAAATAATAATACCTATCAAAATGACTATAAACATGCCCAAAACTTATTGGTCGAGTATATATATACCCTAATCATCCAAGGGTCTATTTGTGGACCATTTTTAGTCTCATAAAACAGATTAGTACATTTATATTATTTTATTTTAAATGATGTCAAAGATGTCACCTTCATAATTTAATAAATATAAAAATTTAAATGTTGTGATTTTAAGATGATAAATTCGATTAAAAATAATATTAGGAAAGGTATTATATTTATCTTCATCATAGGAGTTTATTTTTAATTTTTATACAACTAATATGTATATTAAAGTATTATATAAAAATGATGTAGTAATTGTTTTATTAAGAGAAATATCAAATAAATGATTTTAAAAGTATTAAAATAAATATTATATGAACTATTTAATGTTCTCCACTAATTTCTTATATAAATATGAAATTTTATGAATCTATTAAACCTTTTAGTTCTAACATATCTTCTGTGTATATTTTATTTAAATTAAAATAAATGAATAGTGTCAAGATTGACACTATTGTTGTTTTATAAAAATTAAATATTATAAAATCATTTAATAATCACAAAAATATTTAAAAATTATAAATTAAAATTCATATGGTCTAAAATTTAATAAAGTATAAAATTATGGACAATTCAAAACACATAAGTAATTATTTATAATGATTTAAAATTTAGAAAATTATTACCACAAATAAAATTAAATTGATTATATAAGGATAAATCATGTTGATAATGTTTAAACTAAATTCCCAACTTGAAAAAATTTTATTGGTTGATGAGATTACAACCCTATCTCATCTAATATTTGGATTTGAGTCATTTTAGAGGTTATTATGTGGGGTTTTAATTTATTATAAATTAATATTTCTTATAATTCCAAAGGTTCCCCTCTCCACCCTTATAAAAGGGAACCTCCTCCCTCTCCTCCTAACACCATTTTGGGCCTTGAATATCGGCCAAACTCTGCCCATTTTACTTCCCCACTTCCCTATAAACCTTATAGAGGTACTGGTATTCTCAAAAGACCAACTCTAGTGCCCTAAGAGGAAGTTCAATGGAGGCACTTTGAGAAAGAGGTAATACCTTCTACCGATTTATTCAAGTTTCTTTCTTCTTATACTTCCTCTTATTTAGTGGTTTAATTATGATGGAATAACATAATTATCCCTAATATACTGATATGTTATTATAAATATGAATCAACCCAATTCCACCTTCTATCCATCCTTAGGAAAATGAAATCACCGCGCGTGCGTACATACGGAATACCGTATCCATGCCGTGGTGTAATATTTTTTTTCCCACCACCACCTTACTTGGATGGGTATAATGGTGTAAATAATAACTACATATGATTATTATAATATCATACCAATTATATTATATTATATCATTCACTCCAATTCCATTCAAGAAATATGGGAATGATATCATTGCTCGTGCGTACGTATGGATTACCGTCTCCACGACACGATGAGATTCATTTTCCATGTTAACAATTCATGAATGATTATAAATTATATATAATAAGTAATCATGAAATATATGAAATAATAATGATACTGGATTTATGTATATATATATGTATGTCATCTACTTATTTCCATTCAATTCAATAAAGAAACGAAAACAGCGTTCATGCGTTCGTACGACCTACAGTCTCCATGAATGGTGTATTTCATTCCATTTATTGATATATCATATATATATGTATATTAGGAATATATATTATATATAAATCCTGTTTTACATTATGTAATTAAGTAAAATATGATATAAGTAATAATATCAAGAACAACAAGTCGAAACACGTACAATAAATGAAACGATTTTACCCAAATCGCTGCTTTTACATCAAATTTACAAAATAATGGGTAATATAAAGTCATAAGTAAACCACATATGATATAATAAAAATAAATATGATTCTTTAATAAGTCAATTATATTATTTAAATCATTATAAAGAAGTTTCGGATACATACAAAGCATATCAGACATAAGGTAAGGGATAACTATTCCAATCTCATTCTTATCCGAGATTGTTTATTCGTAAGTATTTACTGCGGTTATTGTTATCATCCATTTACATGTTTCCTAAAAATGGTTTCATGTATGTTTAAAGACCTATTTAACCATTTTTGACTTTTACTACATGGTATGTAAGGAAACTTTCTTTTTTTACCATACGAGGTACTTTTTGACTTTTCCGACAAAAGTATGAGGAGAATGTTATTTTTTAACTTATACTTCATGGATGGATTTTTACGGTTTTATAATGCCTTATTTTAATAAATATTACTCTACATGATTTCATGACTATTTTAAACAAAATCATTTTCTTTTAAAATTGCACGAATTTTTTTTAAAAGAAAATGATTTTGAAGAAGAAATGATATTTTCCTCAAGAATTCATTTCAAGTGTTTTATCAAAACCATTTTCCATCTAAGATGAAATTATTTCTTATGTTTATATTTCAAGTATAATGTCTCTATTATTTACATGGTTTCACTTTGCTTATGATGAAATGATATCCATTTGTTTTATATGGATTATTTTATGATGGGATGATGTTTACAAAACCCATTTTATTCTTTGGGTTATGATAAATGATTTATGTTTTTGTTGTGGCACACATAAGAATGATTTCATTATGAGATGGGTGGGATATATATCCACCTCCAATGCATTGGGTAAATATTTATATCTCCTGAGATAGAAATGACAGGAATGGTAAGTTAATCCGGTTCAGTAATACAAGACTGGAACGAGGAGTGAACTCGATTCCGAAAGGGACTTTGTCCACTAAGATGGTCTTGGCAGCAATGCCTTGGCTAATATGGAAATAATATCACGTGCTTAATGGTTTCCACAATTACATGTTTTATTCCCATGCCATTTTATCCGGATTGATGTTCCATTATGATCTATTCTTTATGTACTGCCATGTTTTATGTCATTGCTCAAGATTTTGATGTTTAAACATTATGTTCATGTTTTTTTTAAAGCTCAAATGTATATGATTTGTTTTATTTTCTCCATGCTTACCCATACTGAGAATTTGATCTCACCCTTTATATGTTTTATTTTCCCCAAGATATAAATAAAGGTTTTAGGTAAAAAAAAGAAGATCTTTATGGGAGATGTTAAAGATCTTTCACCAAGATTAGAATATTTTATTCAAAGTTTCCAAAGACACTAAACTATTATAGTCCTTGTGTGTCTGTTTTTGTTATGTATTAATTATTCTGAAAAAGTAATGTAATGTCCATTTACATCATGATTTGGGTCCATTATAATGTACAACTCCAAGCTTCCATGGTATGCTTCTATTTGAATAATAGAGCAGCGTGTGTTGTACGCAACCTCGAGTTCTAACACACCGCAACCAATCAAAGTAGCCGTTATGAATATCAATACCCACTTTTTGAAATTATATAAATTTTATATTTCAAAATGGAATTCGTTTTTGGATTCGGAATATCGAAATTAGCCTATGTTGAATTTTTGGTATTTTTCTAAGAACTTCCAATTTTCGATGAATAATGAAAAATACTAAAAAACAACTTTTAAAAAAAAATAATTTATGCTGATAAATTATACTATTTAGTGGTTTTAAAGTATAATTAGAATATAATTTTACCATTTTATCCAATGGTGGTCATTAGAATTAATTTCACTTTGAAATTGGACATAATCAATTGTCAATATTTTGATAGATATTGTTTCTTAAAAACACGCTATTTGTTTTGACAGCGGGAATAATTTTTAAATTAATTACTGAAATTTATGTGTTTATAATTTGGTAAAATGGATTCCATATTTGGAATCAGAAGTCCTAAATTATGTAATTAAGACTCTTTTGTTTTTGGACATTATGAATAGTAATGACGACAATTATCTTTAATTATCATGATTAATTAGTAATCTGGTAGTTAAGGGTAATATAATAATATCATAATAATATACAATGACCCTAAAATGTGTCCTAATGCTACTGGTTGTGTCATGGACGACCATGGAATGCCTTGTTCCAAACTTTGGGACCCCATGGAATCACTTTTGTGTGATATTGACATTTTATCTTTTTATTTTTAAAGAATGGAAAATATAACAATAGTATGTAGCACCCAAGTAAAACAATTTTAATTTTGTCTAAATAAATGATATTATAGACTATAAATAGTCATTGGAAAGATAAAAATATTTCCTACATCATGATATTTGTTTTATAATTTTTAGACATTAAATAAATAAACGTATTTATGACACAATGATGATGCAGTGATTACCTCATTAATGAACGATTTAAATGAAATGAAAAGATAAGGTAAAATATAAGACATAAACTTGTCTAAAGCCTATTTTATTGGTGTATTTTGAACCCTTATCACCTTATCCTAGAAATATATCATTTTGGGACCTTAAAAATCCGAATATCATTTCATAATAAAGTAACATTTCAATCTTTCCAAAAGAGCCCCTCCTCTCCTCTTATAAAAGGCCCCCACCTCTACCACCTTATTAACACCTTAAAATCCATTTGTCTCGACGAAAATCAACCCAAAAACCCTCTCAAATTTACTCCCTTAATCCTATAAGCCTTACCTTAGGCATAAAGCACTTCAAGAAACCATTTTGGTTCAAATCGAGGGGAGTTACCCGATTTAATGGTAATGTCTTCTCTTATGTTGTTTTGTTTTGTTTTGCTTCTCCAACCCCCTAAACTCTTTTTATTCTTTTAATTTGTAAAAAAAGCAGTATAATCAATATACTTGGATTTTTTTATGAGAATTATTCGAACTACACTTACACCCACCTCTGTCTAATGGTTAAAGAACATATTGTTTCTGTGGGTGACGAATTACTGCCTCATGAAACAATAATTGTTCAATATTCTTTTAACACCTCTCATGGTGGACATTAATATGTCAATATATTTATATATGATATATATTATGTTTATATTTTCATTATGCTTCTGTATTTTTCATTTATGTCATACCTTTATGGTTTCCATTATGGGTAAACACGATAATTTCATTTTAGGATGTGCGGACTACCGCCCCCTCAAAGTGATTTAAATCGTTAATTCCATATGTGGGACGTATAAAGGATGGAGTTAATGATATTTTATATGATATTATACTATAATTATAATATACATTTATATCATTATGATTTCATTCCATTAAATATGAAATAGAAATGAAAGTAGTGTTCATGCGTACGTACGGCTTACCGTCTCCATGAACGGTGCATTTCATTTCTTACCTATAAATGTTATGTAATATTATAAATGAATGTATATACTAGATATATATGATATATATGATATCTAAATCATGAATATAATTCTGGATATAATGGATATTTTACTACATGAACAACTTGTAATTATAAGAAGTTTATTGTTGACTCAAGTACCAAAGATCGACAAAACGACCGATATTAACCTAAATGACTCTATAATGTTCATAACATGGTAATAAGTGATATAAAACGAATAATGAACTTGAAAAAGGTTCTTATGAAATTATAGATTAACTCTATTTTTTTATTCAGGAGATTAAAGAACAATCGAGTCAAGTCGGACACGAGCTAAGGGACTTCGTCTCAATCTCCTTTCATTGAGGCATATTTTGTTTTATACACTACTTCCTTTTATACGGTGTATAAACCCCTTTGAATTTGACTTTTATTCAAAAGGAATATTTTTATACGAATCGTTTTTAATAAACGACAAAAGGAATGTTTTTTCTTACGTATGTGGCGACAACGACTTCTCCGTCGCCGTGACTATTATTTGAGTTTTGGATTCCTCTACAAGCCATAACTTTTTTTAAATGAGAAATAAATACAAAGTTTTAATTTTATTTTGTTTTGGTATTGAAAATGGTTTTGATAATTTTTTTATTATATCAATGTGTTGTATTGATATCTTGTGGTTGAAATGTGGAAATGTTATGTTTTCTTTATGCATGTTTTATGTGATACGATTATGTTATGTTTTATGATATGTTTAAACCTATTCATATGAGGAATTCATTGGACTTAATAAGTGACGGGTGGAGCCCACTATACCTCATTGATGCAACGGTAGGTCTCATGAGACAAACTAGTATCTTGGCACGAGGCCCTGACAAAATCTTATTTGTAGTCTTAGCATGAGGCCTTGGCTACGTGGTTATGATAGTCTGGAATTATGCATTCCATCATTATGAAAGTGGTTATTGATATTGCATGTGATTATTCGACTAGTAGAATGTCCATGTGAATAGGTAAATGGAATTATTTCATTTTATTATTTCCATATTATGCTGAAGTTCAAGTTTAAAAGGCTTTTGTTTTAGTTATACATTTCCTTAAATGTTTATGTTTATTTATGAAAGTTTCCGCTATATTGTTATCCTTACTGAGCATCTGAGCTAACCCCTTTCTATGATTTATTTTCCCAGGATGTGAAGAAATATTTTATTACTGACCTGCAGGGATAGTCTGAAGGGGATATGAGTGTGGACTATGGATACTATGTTATTGTAGTTTTTCAATTTATGATGTAATGTAACATTTATGAATTTATCTAGTGTTTCCAAGGCTAATAAACTAATCAGTCTTTTGAGACTTGATCTTTTGGGATCATGCCAATGTTTTGTAATAATGCACCGACTCTGGGTAACTGGGGTCGGGGCATTACATTGATGATGAATTCCCTCCCTCATGAGGGGAGGGGGAGGTATAAATTATGTAAGTCCTAAGGGGTGTGGAGTGAACCCACCTCATCTGAGATGCAGGATCTTAAAATACCAAACACCATCGTCCTCAGCACATGATGTTAAACTGTGACCTCACCTAGTGCCTCGCACATGGGTTTCCACATCTCAAACATTCTCTATGCCCACTGGTCTCCACAAGAGTGTGATCATTCCTCACATGGAATGAGATCCTCTTTATTGGAGTGACATTTGTCCTTGGGGAAAGGGACACCACCTTGTTGTAAGCCCCTAGCATTTCTTGCAGGAGGAAACACCCCTGATCCACCTCTCTTCTTATGTGCCAAAGACTAATAGGTGAGAGGGTCACAGGGATCCTTGATACATTATACATATCCCTCGGGGCTTTGTTACCATCAGGCGTCCATCCTGGAGTTAGTCCCAGTCTCCATATCCCCGGGGTGCTAACCACGCGTAAGCCCCTATTTCATCTTTGGGCCAATAACCACGTGTAAGCCCCATTCCACATCCCACAGATGCTCCTTCGATGATGTGATCAACAAGTCTTTACTGCCTCTTGTTTCTCAACTGAGCATGAATCACGTGGGCTTATAGTAAGCATCGAACATGACATCCTCTTTGGGCAGCCAAGAGTGTAACCCCCAAACACCAACCCAAACTACATGGACTTTGATCCGTGTCTCTTAGAAATGGTATGTAGGAATTCTCCCTGAGGTTTAATCCCAACACCTACTTTTCCCAACCCCTTTACGTCGGTTCACCTTCCTCTTGCACGACGTTAAACTGTATCCCCCGTCCCAAACTACTTGGATTTTGATCCTTTCCAAGGCAAGGTACGTAGGAAGCCTCCCTGAGGTTCAAGCCTAACAATAATTTTTCCCGACCTCCCTTCATGTCGGTTCACCGAAAACCATTCTTAACTACGTGGACTTTGATCCTTGCCAAGGCAAGGTATGTAGGAAGCCTCCTAGAGGTTCAATCCCAACAACCATTGGCCCCAACCCCACTTCACGTCGGTTCATCGAACACCGTTCTGAACTACGTGGACTTTGATCCTTGAAAATTCAAGGTACATATGAAGCCTCCCAGAGGTTCAAGCCCAACAACTGTTGGTCCCAACCATTTCACATCGGTTCACACCCGTCCTGCATGACGTTAAACTATACACCCATTTTCGTACCACACGATGTTAAACTATACCCGCTCGAACTACGTGGGCTTTGATCACTGTCTCCTAGACTGGTTATGTAGGAAGCCTCTATAAGGTTCAACCCCATCCAACTGTAAGCCATTGTGTACCCTGATCGACGGTAAGCCATTGTCAATCCCCACTAGTGGTAAGCCATTGGGTTTCCAATCCAACAGTAAGCCGTTGTGGTCCCCTTTGTTGGGACCCACATATCTGGTTCACCCTCAGGCGTCAGACCAACCCAGGATGCTAAACACATATAATCCTCAATATATCATTGGGTCGTTGTCCTCTGTGCACACCTCAATTCTATTCCCCCATCCTGAACTATGTGGACTTTTATCCTTTCTAATGCAAGATATGTAGGAAGCCTCCATGAGGTTCAAGCCCATCACCCATGTATCATCATATTATTTCCATTGATCCCATTAGTTTTGGGAAGGTCATGCCCCCAACCCTAAGGTTCCACTTCCTCCGGATCCCATCCATGTGTCCATTCCCATGGGACACCTCCTCAGGTGTCCCATCGCCCCACAGATCTATGTGGACTTTGATTCCATGCCATAGTGATATGTAGGAAGTCCCTTCGAGGCTCAAGCCCAACATCACCGACACCATTGAGTCAACTCTATATCATTCTCCATCCACTTCACTTAATCACCCATCACCCATCCAAATTCGTAGTCGAGCCGCCACATCCCGGTGAGATCAGGACAATTCATCTCTTCACTGATCCTAGCAATAACCGGGTAACTAACCATGTATTAGCCCTGACATCACTATTCCCTCCAGGTGTCACACCCATCAGATCCACTCTAGTCAGTGTTCCGATCAGTCTGATCCATCTTCGCTAAAAGTTAAACATGTGGCATACCCTGTGTTAAATATGGGAAGCTGAGGAAAACCTCAAAGACATGCCTATAGAATATAGTTACCCACATTCTACGTGGGATGCCTCGGGCTTCCACACCATTGAGAAGACCTATAATAAGGGGAAGAAACCCAGACGCTCTGTTGTTCCGGTGTCCAGACATGCCAGTGATGTCCAATGTGACTACTCCCCCGACTGAAGGATGATTTCATGACCATAGCCCTTGGAATGTCCTGATAGAAGCAGTGTAATTAACCAGCATCCATGAGGATATGGCCCTGGGAAGAGTTTCATGAACAACAACTTCATCTTTAAGGGATACCCAGACTAGGTGACGAGTTCTGAGGAGGAATCAATGGAAGGAAGAACTGACATCCCATAATACCATTTCGATTAAGGATAAAATATCATTGAATAAGAAATGGATGTTGCCCGCCTTTGGAAGGTGGGATTATTGGGAAACAATCAGCACGTCCTTGACAGAAAAATGAGTGCCCCGACGAAAGCATCAGAAATAGAAATGGTGAACCTGATGTGAAGTTATTCTCCTCAATGTGGATATTATTAGCGTTAGAGACATTGGTGGATTAGTGCATCACTAAATTCAGTTATCCGGTGCCAGGTCCTACCAAGAAAATAGAGGGCCTGGCTTGAATCTCACCGGAAGTTGGGGAAGTTAAATTTTGGACATCCCAGTCTGCAATGTTGTCATCATGGATTCTTCTTACCAGCCATGGGAGACAGAATGATGCTAGGGATTTGGACGTTGATTTCTTTGTTTCATCACTAATGGTTTAATCTCCCCACTTTTAGGAACCAAGCAGCTGCATCATGAATCTGATCACCACCCGCCCACCGACGTAAGGGAAAGGGAAACGCTAATGTGGAAATCCCATGTGGTTTTATCGCTTCTGCAACAACTTCTATACCCACAGCTACTGGGAACCCATGCCCCATTTCCCCTTCTGAATTTGTTCAACAGAGGGTGATAAATGACCTCATACGCTGATATGAGGAGGAGGGTATTATCCCAACTCGGGATATGGCCCGCCATGATTTAGAGGCGCCTGCTCCTTGTCACTACCGCTTCCCCCAAGGGCCGCACAGGGAGCCACTACTCCCCACCCCAATATAGAATCATTTCCATAGCCTCTCCCTAAAACGCCTCAATGACTCCCCCCTACACCGACATGGTAGGGGATGTATGGGCCAGCCCGGTCGGGATCTAGTTTTAGGGGCCCACAAGGAGGGCCCCCACTAGGCTGCGCCAGTGCCACCAACTAGTCCCCCGAGCTGAAGAGCAAAGAAGATATGTACCTGCACCACCAGCCCAGGTTTGTCTGACCTGACGTCAGCGTCGGGTGCAAGCTGAGGAGGACACCCACCAAGGGGCGTTGATGTCAGCAACTACTATGTCCCGATCCACCACCGATGTGTATCATCATCCCCCTGTGTACACTAAGAAGGGTCACTTATGTACCAATCCCAGATTGAGGCCCCAACCACCCCACGGGCAGGCTGGGTCGACTCTCTCAGCCGCCGGCGCAGGTAGTGGCCGTCGCAGGCCAACTCACGGCGATGAAACCTAGTACGGAGGTCCTCCTCATACTGCCACCATGGAAAATGCAGGTCTTTCCCATTTCTAAGCTCGACATGGAGGTTCGCCCCGTGCCATCTTCAATACGGATGAGGGTCCTCCTCATGGTAGTGGCACTTAGTACAGAAGCCTCTCTCGTGCTCATTATGTCGGGTATGGGGTCATTCCACCTTCCAAAAATTGTCGATATGGAGATGTTACACAACCGATCAATCCCTAGTATGGAGGCCTTCTCCATGTAATTACAGCAGCCGATGAAGGTCCTCCTCATCTCACTAATCATAGGAGTGAAGGCCTGCTTCACTTCATTGGAACCCAGCACGGAGGTCCTACCCATGTTCGGCTTGACCAGTACGAGGACCCTCCTCACGCTGATGTTGATTGGGAAAGAAATCATGGAGGTCCCACCCATGCTTCTATCAGCTCCGGTGGAGGTCCTACCCGCTCCATCATTTCCAGTGGAGGTTGAGAGGACCCGACTCCAGAAAACCAGGAGTCAGTGCCTTCTAAACATGATGTGTCTTTTTGAAACAAAAACATGCACTGAAAACCACACATCACATCCCATACAAAGGATAAAATTTTGTTCGGGCTCTAGGAAACTGGTAACTTTTGACATGTTTGATCTGATAAAAGCTGTTACCGGAAAATTTAAAATCAAAACGTAGCGTGAGAATAAAAATTCCATTAAGGGGTTTTAAAAATAAACTAATGTAACTTTTGAAAACATTTGTTAAAACTTTATATATAACATTTCTCTTAATGAACAACTGTAACACATGCAACATAACATAAGAGTGCTTAATTAAGATTTATAAGTAATACATTAATCAATTAGGGCATATTAAAAAGGAGTAATAAGTAAAGGACATTCTAAACATGTATGACATATGAACATTTAAGCACAAGATTGAGCAGGTAAGAGTAATGATTATTTAGAGTTGCGCGTGAATGAATCAACTTCAATTTCATATGTTGGATACTATTTTACTGAGTGTTAAACACAAATCATGCCTTAAACTTTTACTTGTGACATCAACATGAACTTTATAAAGACATAAGGACAATAGCAGTGAAAAAATTGGCATATCATATGGAAAAGTACTTGTAACATAACTTGAATATGTGGCTTCAACATTTCATTTTGACATTGATGAACATATCACCAAGGTCCATCCCTAAGGTGTCATAAAAATTACTTATGGTTATTCACCATGGTATCGTGAAACTTGTTATCTCTAGAGATTAATTCTTCACCGAATGAATTGGAGCGCTATCAGGGAGAACCCTTAATATGTATTTACTTACATGTGAGCCACATAAATAAATACTTTACTTAAACAGGGTTGTATTTTCAATATTTCCCATACCACCTTGAAATTAATTCATAGTTGGTTATAATAGTTGAATTTAAATATCATATAAGTGAGAAAAGCATCTATATGATTAAAAACCAAGCTAATAATTATATGACTGTTATTGAATGTAAAGACAAAAGGCAGATTATGGCATGTATATTGACATCTAAGGTACCAAAAGAAAAGAAAAAACTATAATTTGTCACATTCAAGTTTATTATTAAGATTCTAAAATTTTATCATCCAATTAAAAAATGATCCAATACATCAAGTAGGGTTTTGAGCTTTCACATGGTAAAACATTCAATATTGATAATCCTTTGCATATAATAGAAATATCCATGATAGAAAGCATGAATCATCACCATAAGAAACATCATTTTAAACATGAGAAAAAATAGTTACTCTTAAATGTGGATGTATGTTTTGTTTAACATCCTATTTCTTATGTTTTAACAATCCAACCAAACTCGAGAATTAATGTGTAAAGACCTCAGAACTAGGTATAATAAAGGTTCATGCATCATATAAGTTATATGTATATAAATTAATTCATACTAGGGGAGTGGAACATCCATGTGCATTAACCCCTAATGGTATAAGAAGAGTCTCAACTAACCCGTAGAGATATTTAAAATACAAGGTTTTATAAACACACACACAAACAAACAAACACACACACACACACATATATATACATGCATAGATATATATAAATCAACACCACACACCAATGCATAATAATCCTTATTTCCATTACACCATTTGAACACCCAAATCCCAAACAAATATACAACATTTTCCAAATATATTTGTATTTTTTTTTTGAAAATATGCATATGTGAACATGTGCGATGCATGAACAATTATACACAAACTTCATATATATAACTGAATTAGAAAGTCCATGCCCATTCATACTTTTAACCTATTTATATACATATAATCAAAAGTATATATGTATTTTCAAAACAACAAAATGAGGAAAGGTATAATCCTTACGTTCTTTATGCCATTAGAGCGCAAGAGAACCCGAAGGCATAGGTTCAACATTGAAGAACGTTTGTACTAAACCGTAAGTTTATAAGTATATGATTTATGAATATACAAGTGTATATACTCTCAAAGAATCAAGACAAGGCAAAAAATAAGCCCTTAATTTTAAAACTCGGAGAAACAGGACTTGAGGGAGATTGGCCAGGGTTCGCTGGAGACTTGAACAGGGAAGAAGAACCGATAGGTCTCAGTTATTTATATAAAAAAACCTCATGCACCACCCTCCACACAAAAACATACACACTTGTAGTGCATTTAATGGGGGTGTCATGCTTGAAGAAAAAGGGGAGACAGGGGGTCACAGGTGGTTATAAGTGAATAAAACGAGGCATGTCACATAGGGTAGGGTTATTAGTGTAACCCATGAGCGGAGGAAGAAGACGACGTGGCTAGGGAAAAGGTTGGGGAAAAACAGATGGTCCAGATTGCATGTGATGCAATCCAATGACCCAGATCACAAAATGCCTAAAAAACTCATCCCACATCAAAATGTAGAATTGCCTTCACCTCCATTATAAGTCCAGGCCTCCCAACGATGGCTTATAAAAACACAACACACATAAAGGAGGACCTATACACGGGCTACCCCCCCACAGGCCTTGGCCTACCCATGCCTCGTTGTGGCCACACTACCACAGTGGTGCACCTATGCTCTCCGGTTCGCTCTCGTGTGCCCTTCGCCTAAGCTTAGGCTGTCCTTTGCTTTGGACAAAAGGATTAGGCTCAGCCAATTTGTGTGAGCTACCTCCCTCAGCCCTAGCCATAAAGGCCTGGCCCTAGAGGGACAATTTTTTTATAAAATCTACAATCAAAAAGTTTTAAAGAGAAGGAAACAATTTATTTATTAAAACTATATAGAATTAAAACATTAATGAATACAAAATAAACATTGTCTTAGTTAAGAGTACTCTTAAAATTATAAACAATAAACCTTTTTAACACCAAAAAGTTATAAAGAAGTTTGAAAAAAAATCTTTCTTTATTCTAGTATCATAGAAAACATAATTTTGATACTTTAATTTGAAAAATTTTACATAGTGTATAATATTATTTAAGAAATTAAAATCGTTTCATTGTATTTAAAATATTCGCAAACTATTTTGGATCCCTTAACACTTTTCAAAATCACTTAAGGGTGATACAAAGTTTTAGCTCATATCCTTTTTAGAGTTCAAAAAAATGGACTATATTTTTAATTATACCTTAAATGTTTAGGACTAAGTTATAATTAAGTATTTATTTATTAACTTATCAAAGCCCAATGGATATATTTAGAGTTGTTAGTTTCCAACGGTCACCAAAACAACGGTCGAAAAAGTGCTTTAAAAAATCGAGCCTTTAGGGAGTCCTAAAAACTCAAAAATAAGGAGATGGTGCTCCCCATTCTGCTGATTCTCATCATGGTTTTTATGATTTTGGTGGTGATGTTCTTTGTTTTAGTTGAATCAAAGGATCTCCTTTATATATGGGTTCTTGTTGTGGTAATTGGGGGTCTTCCTATAGTTCTAATATGGTTTTAAAAGGTATTTTTGGTTAGTATGTTTACTCTTTTCATCTCAATGTATTGTAAACACTATAGTGTTCTTAATTAAATAATGATCCTTCTGTTCATATTCTAAATTTTTGTTTGGTTAAAAAAATTTAAACAAAAATAAAAGTTTAAAATTATCATTATATGCTATCCAAGATTCGGTATGTTACAATACTCCCCCCTTCAAGAATTGTGTCCCCACAATTCCTTTCATACAACCTCACCAAGAGAAAATTCACTGATGTTTCTACCATATCCCTCATCTTGGATAATAATCAGGTGCATCCAGTGAAAACCCCACATTGTTTCTCAACTCCTCTATTTCCCTAGACCAAATACACCTCAGGCAGAAAAGTTTGAACTCTTTCATGGTGCATTTGGACTTCCATAGGGAGCCACGTACGGAGGAATGTTTGGAGATGTCTGAATAGACAAACCCTCGTAGAACTCACCGAATTATATCCTGATTGAGGGAACCTAAGTCATAGACAATGTCATATAGGTTGAGACTGAGAAGCTGGTACATGTAGGATGCATGGAGGTTTCCCTCTAAAGAAGCTTCTTGAAAAATTTCCCTAGCCGTGTAGTTTTGGACTAGAGTGAAGCACAAAAAAAGTCCTTCGCGGTATTTTCCTCTTTGCCTGTGTGTGGTCAATTGGACCAAGGCTATTCGGTGGTATATGGAAGCATTACCTTGGCAGGTGCGGAGAATTCTAGTCTTATTAGATACCTCGTATAATTGTTTTTCATGTCCTTTGCAAGTTTGTAAAGGAGAGGAGTTCTTCCTCACAGGTTTTAATAAACTCCATTACTTCATCAGGAAGAGATAATATGTGGGTTTGTCCATCCATCTTAAAACTTATTATGACAGCTCACTTAGTGATACCCATTCAAAAGTATAACCAATGAAAATATATAATAAATAAAAGATAAAAAGTCATATCCTTATATAACTACTGGTCCATAAAAAGAGGAAGGCTAATGATTTCCCCAGTTCCTAAAAACACGAATCCCAAAAACAATCTCAAAACTCTTTATCTCTCTAAACTATATGCAACCCGAGCAATCAGGTTCGATATCATGGAAGAACTTATGGTGTCTCCATAGTCTGATATGGGGAGTGTATAGCTGAGAGACATCAATATGAACTTGATGTCTATACACCGATCGGGAGGCTTTGTATTCATGAACTTCGAAGTCCATTACGTTACTGTAATGGCCATAGGACAAGACTTGACACATATATGCCACACAGAGGTCTCCCACTGCTGCCGCTTCTTGGAAGGATGTGATGGACTGGAAGCCTTTTTCTATGGTAAAGCATCTAAAAAGTCCCTCATAGAACTTTCCCCATCGCGCCTAAGAATGAAATTGGGATTGCATCATAAATATGTAATCCAAACCCACTCTTCGGTGGAGTTGAAGTACTCAGGGAGTGTTGGACACATCATAGAGATGTTTTCATGACATACAGATATGGGCATAGTTTATAAAAGCTTCATGGCTGGCTAAAGAAATTATGGTCTCTAAGGCCTCATTGGGAAGAGACAAGAGATTAGTACCTTCGTTTTCCATCTGAAAATTGAGAAAACTAATTTTTAGTAATGCTAAAGTAAATTTTTCTTTGTTTCAGTTCTGGCTTTCCAGAGGCATCCAAACTGAATCCTCTGATACCAACTAAGAGGACCCGAATCCATAAAACCAGGAGTCAGTGACTTCTGAACAAGATGTTTCATTTTGAAACAAAAACATACACTAATAACCACACATCACATCCCATACAGAAGATTGAATTCATTTTGGGATCTGAAAAACTAGTAACTTCAGACATGTTTCATCTGATAAAATCCGTTACCTGAAAATTTAAAATCAAAACGTAGGGTGATCATAAAAATTCCGAGTAAGGGGTTTTAAAAATAAACTAATGTAACTTTTGAAAACATTCGTTAAAACATTATATATAACATTTCACTTAAAGAACAACTGTAACACATGCAACATAACATAAGAGTTCTTAATTAAGATTTACAAGGAATACATGAATCAATTAGGGAATATTAAAAATGAGTAATAAGTAAAGGATGTTCTAAACATGTATGACATGTGAACATTTATGCACAAAATTGAGCAGCTAAGAGTAATGATTAATCAGAGTTGCATGTGAAGGAAACAACTTCAATTTCATATGTTGGATACTATTTTAATGAGTGTTAAACACAAATCATTCCTTAAACTTTTACTTGCGACATCAACATGAACTTTATAAATACATAAGGACAAAATTAGTGAAGGAATATGCATATCATATAGAAAAGTACTTGTAACATAACTTGACTATGTTGCTTCAACATTTCATTTTGACATTCATGAACATATCACCAAGGTCCATCCCCAAGGTTTCATAAAAATTACCTATGGTTATTCACCATGGAATCACGAAACTTGTTATCTCTAGAGATTAATTCTTTACCCAATGCATTGGAGCGCTATCAGGGTGCACCCTTAATATGTATTTACTTACATGTGACCCGGATAAATCAATACATTACTTAAACAGGGTTGTATTTTCAAGATGTCCCATACCACCTTGAAATTCATTCATAGTTGGTCATAATAGTTGAATTTACATATCATATAAGTGAGACATGCATCTATATGATTAAAAACCAAGCTAGTAATTATATGAACGCCATTTAATGGAAAGATGAAAGGCATATTATGGCATGTATATTGACATCTAAGGTACCAAAAGAAAAGAAAAAAGTTGAATTTTTCACATTCATGTTTATTATTAAAATTATAATACCATATCATCCAATTAAAAAAATGAACCAGTACTTCAAGTAGGGTTTTGAGTTTTCACATGCTAAAACATTCAACATTGATAAGCCTTTGCATACAACAGAAATGTCCATGATAGAAAGCATGCATCTTCACCATAAGCAACATCATTTAAAACATGGGAAAACAAATAAGTTACTCTTAAATGTGGATGTCAGTTTTGTTTAACATACTATTTCTTATGTTTTAACACTCCACCCAAACTCGAGACTTAATGTGTAAAGACCTCAAAACTGGGTATAATAAAGGTTTATGCATCATATAATGTATATGTATATAACTGCATTCATACTAGAGGAGTGGAACATCCATGTGCATTAACCCCATAAAGGTATAAGTTAACAAGGTATTACATAGGGTAAGTAATGTCTTTTGTCATGAAATTTTGTTTATAAAAATCTTCCCATATAATTCTATTAAAACCGAACACATATAACATTTACCATATATATAAATTTTTTTCCAACTTAATGGATGAGGTGTTCGTTGGCCTATACAAAAATAGGGAGGGTATGTCCACTCCTATATATATATATAACCGAAGTATACAAAACCATATGTGTACATATATAAATATATATCATGTATTAATGTTTGATAAACATTTAATAAATTATAAATATACCGAAATTACCAAATTTAAAGATTTAGGTTCGGTTATAAGAAGAGTGTCAACTAAACCATAGAAATATTTAAAATACAAGTTTTTATGAACATATATATATGCATAGATATATATAACTCAACACTGCGCACCAATGAATAATACTCCTTACGTCCATTACACCATTTGAACACCAAAAACCCAAACAAATATATAACATTCTGTAAATATATTTGTATTTATTTTTTTGAAAATATGCATATGTGAACATGTGAAATGCAGGAACAATTATACACAAACTTCATACATATAATCAAAGTAGAAAGGGAATGCCCATTCATACATATAACCGACGTATATACATATAACCAAAAGTATATATTTATTTTTAAAACAAAAAAACGAGGCAAGGTATAATCCTTACGTTCTTTATGTCATTTGAGCATAAGGGAACCCGAAGGCCTAGGTTCAACATTGAAGAAAGTTTGGACTAAACCGTAAGGTTATAATTATATTCTTTATGAATATATAAGTGTATATACTCTCAAAGAAGCATGACAAGGCAAAACTAAACACTTACTTTTAAAACTCGAAGAAAGAGGACTTGAGGGAGATTGGGCGGGGTTTGCTGGAGACTTGAATGGGGATAAAGAACAAAGATGTCTCAGTTATTTATATATAAAAATCTGACACACCACCCTCCATGAAAAAACGTACACACTTGTAGTGCATTTAATGGGGGGTGTTGTGATTGAAGAAAAAGGGGATACATGGGGGTCCCATGTGGTCAAAAGTGAAGAAAACAAGGGGTGCCATAGGGTAGGGTTACTGGTGTAACCCATGCATGGAGGAAGAAGGCGACATGGATAGGGGGAAGGATGGGAAAAAACGGATGGTCCAGATCGCACGTGATGCGATCCAACGGCCCAGATCGCAAAACGCCCAAGAAAACTCATCTTACATCGAAACGTTGAACTACCTTCACCTCCCTTATAAGTCCAATCCTCCCAAAAATGGCTCAGAAAAACACAGCACACATAAAGTAGTCCCTATACATGGGCTCCCACCCCCTGCAGGCCTAGGCCTACCCATGCCCCGCCGCGGCCTCACTCCCACGGTGGTGTGTCTATGCGCTCTGGTTCGCTCCCGTGCGCCCTTCACCTGAGCTCAGTCTGGCCTTTGCTTTGGGATGAGGGCTTAGGCTCAGCCACATTGTGTGAGCTTCCTCCCTCGACCCTAGCCATAAAGGGATGGCACTAGCGGGCCAATTTTTTTTATAAAATCTACACTCAAAAAGTTTTAAAGAGAATGAAATAATTTATTTATTAAAACTATTTAGAATTAAAACATTAATGAATACAATCTAAACATTCTCTTAGTTAAGAGTACTCTTAAAATTATAAACAATAAACCATTTTAACACCCAAAAGTTATAAATAGGTTTCAAAGAAATATTTCTTTATGATAGTATCATAGAAAACTTCATTTAGATACTTTAATTTGACGAATTTAACATAGTGTATAACACTATTTAAGAAATGAAAATAGTTACATTATATTTAAAATATTTTCAAACTGTTTTGGATCCCTTAATACTTTTCAAAATCACTTAAGAGTGATACAAAGTTTTAGTTCATATCCTTTTTAGAGTTCAAAAAAATGATGGACTATATTTTTAATTATACTGTAATGTTTAGGACTAAGTTATACTTAAGTATTTATTTATTAAATTATAAAATCCCAACGGCTAGATTTATAGCTGTTAGTTTCCAACGGTCTCCAACATTATGGTCGAAAAAGTTCTTTATAAAACCGAGCCTTTAGGGAGTCCTAAAAACTCAAAAAGAAGGAGATGGTGCTCCCCATTCCACTGATGCTCAACATGGTTTTTATGATCATGATAGTGATGTTCTTTGTTTTAGTTGACTCTAAGGATCTCCTTTATATACCAGGCCTTGTTGTGGCGCTTAGGGGTCTTCCTGTAGTTCTAATAGGGTTTTTAATAGGTATTTTTGGTTAGTATGTTTACTCTTTTCATCTCAGTGTATTTTAAACAGTACGATGTTCTTAATTAAATAAATATCCTTATGTTTATCTTTTAAATTTTTGTTTTGTTAAAATAAATTTAAACAAAAATAAAAGAATAAAATCATCGTTATACGCTATCCATGTTTCGGGTTGTTACAGAGGTCCCCTCCACACATCTTCTAGTGGGAATGAAGGTCCTCCCTGTGTTCCCTTTGATATCTATCTAGGTGATCCTTGCAGCCCAGCTCACTCAAGCGTAAGTCCTACCCACCCCAACACTAGTACGACTGAAGGAACACCTCATGCCAGAAATCTACCATGTCTTGAAGAACCATCCTGGGGCAGGAGGGTGGGTCATTTCCACCATAAAAAAGAATTCCGAGAAGGTTCAGACTAAGATCAAAGTAGTTTGCATATCAGATTATAAGGAGGAATAAGACTCAGCGATGGAACCCTCGCCTAGATCCTCCATGTCAAGAGTCAAGGTAGGAACAAGGCACATCAGCCTCATACTCTCATAATGTGAGTTCAATCAAATTCCAGCCTCCCTCCATAGGTACGTCTAGGAGGACAAATATTTTTCAACTCCATCAGTTCCGGTCATGCAATCACCTCCATCATCACTGGAAGCACTCTCTAGCTAGACCATCTATCATGGAGAGCTATTCTAGGGGCATATAGTCAACGAGCGCAGTGTATCCCATTTCCAGTATCTGTAGTCCATATGCTAGAAACTGTAGTCATCAACCTGTCTTACCGTGATTTGGTGGCTAAGTCACTACACTCTTCGGAGGATAGCCCGAGATATGGTGGCTTGTCAGCTCACTCTCTATATTCTCTACCGTCCAGCCTACCGTCCCAGCAGTATACCTAAGTACTGCTACCAGTTCCCCAACCGCCTCTAGTTGATGAGTGGGGAAATGAAGGGCCAGACCCTGAGTTAGATTTTAGGAGCACATGAGCCATTCTTGCAGCGGACCATTCTTGTAGCGGACCATTCCCTAAGATGTTTTGGCTAGTTGCAGCTTCGAAACTCAGTGCACCAGAATCGCTCACCCTGGAAGAGGTTGAGTGTTTTCGCCAGACCCTCGGGGAGACCAATTTTCATATTCAACATCAACTAGTGGCCTACCCCAAGAGTCAGGTGCACTTCGAAGACATCGGTGAAAAATTTCATTTGGCCGATTTGTCCGCACTCCCCAGGCCCAGCGCCTTTAGTCATCAGGCCACCAGAAGACCCTTCAACAACAATGCATCCAGAGATTTAAAGTGCTTGACACGATAATCATGGAGGGTTCTCCCCACATGAAAATATGTGGTTTGGGGAAGTACGTGGCCCTCCATTTTAGTACCATCCAAAGCCAGACCGATTTTCCAGGAGACATAGAGGATATGCCTCTAGGAAGTGTCTTGGTTAACATATCTGAACTATCGGAGGGAGAGAATGATCTGGATCTCCTTTTTAGGGATGTACCCCCTTAAGGGAGTGTCACAACTATTGGATCCATTGGGAAGGGTCACTCACCAGTAGAGAAATCTGATGGGTCTTCCTGTGCCCAATGAGGCACTATTCCTCATCTGGAATCCCAAAAAGGGCACGGAACACCTCGGTGCCATCAAACCCTCTGACCCATATAGCTCAGTGAAAAAGGCGGAAGACGATCCCAAAAATGCCTTGTTGCATTGAAAAATTTCCAAACACAAGAAGATGGTCGACAACCTCCTTGTTGAACACACTGTGGAGAGACGACTAGACTACGGTGATCCTCATTTGATGTAGTAAAGGCATGGACAACTTCCCTTTGGAAAACTCCCCCAGGTGACTCTGACCATCCTTCCCACACATATAGGGTTAGGAATGGAACTTACGGAAAGAGGGTGTGGTATGTCTTTCCAAATCCTCATGAATGACGTGAAAATCTTTGGGACCCAGCTCAGGTTCCCCTAGCTGCTCTACAGGTTGTTCCACAAGCTGCTCCACGAGCTGTTGGGCCTCTTTATGGTGTTGAAGAACCCACCATCACGTTGGTGGTCAGGGATCCCCGTAAAGATAGGAACCCCCACCCAGATTATCCAATGGAGGCACTAATCGCCCGCCTCAAAGCTTTAGAGACTGGACAGGTGGAAATCCCACCTAATGGAAAGCCTTATCCGGTGTGGGTGGATGATATGACAGCACCCTCGAGTTTCAGAAATCCCACCTTTTTCCCCTTCAACAGGATAGGGGACCTGCTGCCACACCTATCCCACATTGTCTCAAGGTGTGGAACCATGTTGGGAACTCCAGTGCCGTAGGAAGCCACCAAACTCTAGTGTTTCATATAGACATTGGAGGGGCCAACATTCATCTGGTACAACTAGCTCCCCATCGGATCGATATCTGGCTGAGAAGACTTCCGTAGGCAATTCCTTTTCCAGTTTGTTCCACCACTCAGAAGACGAGTATCATAGACCACTTCAAGTGAAAGCAGAGTCTTGATGAGCGCGTTGCAGACATTGTCGCCTGGAGGAAAGGGATCAAATACTCTCTTTACATGTAATTGACTCAGGATAAATCACTGACGATGTGCGTAGGGAATGTCAAGACGAAACTGGTCCCCTCTTTGATCACCCAAAACTACCCCGGGGGATTTATAGACTTATCTGATAAAGTCCAATGCCTAGAAGAATCCTTGCAACATGCCAGCCAGGCATGTCCATTGCCTCATTTAGTCCCCATGAAAACGGCCGCCAGGGCCGAGGCCACCATGGTGGCTCAAATAAAGGCCCATAGGCACCTAGAGTTATTACCAATGGAGCCACCTCCGTAGCCTTATAGAGGCCATACACCTCAGGCGAAGGCTCCGACCCAGCAGTGCCCACCCCAGAATCAGCAGGTGCCCCCGTGCAATGCGCCGCCACCACCTAGGTGAGATAACCAGGCTCTAACTCCTCGAAAATCTCCTCCAGTCCCTCATCAGGGTCAAGATCTCCGAGCCCCCTTCCCTAGTAGGAGGAACCAAAACTACTTGTTTAATGAGGATCAAGTCCCCGGGTATTTCCATAGTTCCTTAGAGCAGGGGATTGTACATTTTCCTGAGTGCAAGAGGCCAGAAAAGGAAAACACCACTGATCTCTCTAATTACTACCACTATCAATAGATCCTGGGGAATTCCTTCAAAAAGTGCTCTTTGTTTAAAGAATGGATTCAAGACCAGGTGGATAACAACATAGTTCGGTTTGGGCCAGCTTCGGCACATGTGGCATGTGTCTTCATAAGGCCATACAACAATAGTAAAAGAAAAGGTGAGTTGAATAAGGTCTCTAACCATGGGTCCCAGATGTACAACGACTGGATGGATCGTAAAACAGTTGCCCGTTCCCATGGTGTCATCCGTGTACGCCTGAATCGGCCAGAGCCTTCAGAATCCACAACTACTACTTTTGCATCGTCGTCTCAACCGTCCTCTTCCTAGAAGAGAAAACACCGATGGAGCAAGGGAAAACAAAGTCCCCCACCAATTCCATCATCATACCGTACTCTCAGCAACTTCATTCCCCTGGAGATGGTGATTACTCCCAGAATTCATCCAGTATTGGATTACTCTTCGAATAACAATCCAGGGTGAGGCTTGGTTAATACTATAGAGCTGGTAAACCCCTAGATGATTCCTAATGATAAAGAGAACCAAAATGGTCTTCCCAACATCCCCAACCATTATCAGCGTCATTGAAGCTGTGGAAATATGGGTCGTCAGGGTGCCTCGTCATTACTTTCATCCAGGTTGTTCATGCTACCAAAACTAGGCTGTTAGCCCAGTGTAGAGTTTAGCACGTGCAACCTTCTCATCTTGTGTCATAAGGTCTACCTTGGCTTCCATTTGTGTTACTTGATTGGTAGGAGCCACCTCTATCATGCCGTGATCATCCACGCCCTACTACAGGTGGGTCTCAGTTGTCTGGCCCTTATCTGGTAGTCACTCTGCAGGCTTCGACTAGTGAGTAGTGGGATATTCCTAGTTCTAGTCAGCTGATGGTCTAGTCGATAGGTCCCACCATACCTCCTGTCATAGTGTGAAATTCTATAAACAGATGTTCATGCCTAGAATGGAAGTATGATGTTCTCATGAATCTTGCTAACATTCCAAAAAAATATCTCTATCCTTGAGGCCCATCGCCTATCATCAGATATGTGTGAGGCCCTCACCGAGGCTTTAAGAATCCCCCACGAGTTTGAGATGGAGGTAGCAGCTGCAGAAGCCTTCTACACTAAGGCGATCGATCATGCTGAGTGTCAGGACATCATATTGTTCTATGCAGAATATTAAGTCTCTCCCATACAGGGGAACATGCAACTACTTTACATCACTGGACAATTTAATGGCATGGAGGTTCGTCGTTGTCTTGTTGACATAGGATCCAATATTAACCTAATCCCGACTTGGACACCATGAAATCTGGGATTGTCCGAGGATGATCTGAGTCCTTCTAAACTAAGAATTGAAGGTTATGATAGGATGGAAAAGACACTAATTGACAAGATCCTCTTGAAGTCCCAGTTCAGTGGCCTAGTTATAGTACCGAGTTCATGGTTGTCTCACATGATACTGCTTACAATGCATTGATGGGTAGGACGTGGCTCCACCTGTACGTGGCGGTTCCTTCATCATATCACCAGTGCCTCAAGTACTCCCTTAATGGTCAATTGGGAATACTCCAAGGTGACATGTATTCCTTTTCCTATTTTGAAACCCACTATCTAGATGACAAATATTACAAGAGAAAGGACAAACAAATTCGGGCTAATGAGGTCCAACATGCTACGACCACGACCAACCCACTGGTAGATCTAGATGATGCTTACGTCATTCCAATCCACTGATTGGAGGCTAAACCCCAGACATGGGACAATGCTTCATTGTTTCTAGAGTGAGGGGGAACACATTCCCAAGTCTAAGCGATGCCGGAATATCACCTCATACTCCTACATGAATTAGGATCAGGTGATCCCAGAGCCTCCAGCTCCCATAATGTTTTGGGTTGTCCACCCCATGGTGACAACAATATGTCATACATGATTATTTCACTCAGATGGGATAAACCATCTCAGGATGACACACCACTATTTCTTTGATATCATCAAGTGTGGCCCCTTGGGCTGAAGACCATATGGGATTAGATCAACAACCTTCATCGCTATGGTTGCGGTAGCATAGGAGTCCCCCGATGCAGTGTCCACTACTGCTCAGGTTGGTACCGTCCTCCCATAGAGAGCTTCTTACTCAGAGGAAACTCCTCCCACTGTGGACCCCCCTCCATAAGTGAAGAAGAGTATTTAGAGGATACCCCTTCCTTTGAACAGGGAGTCTCCACCACGGTCAATGAATTGGTACAGGTGAACCTCGGTAGCGAGGTAGACCCGAAACCCAAAATGATTAGTGCCGCTATGCCCCTTGAGGAGAAAAAATAGTATATAGACTCCCTTAAACAACACCATGATTTATTCTCCAGGAGTTATGATGAGATTCTAGGACTAGATCCTCAAGTATCCATCCACCGCCTCGGTCTCCTGGAAAATCATCGTGGGTTCAAGTAGCCTCCCAGAAAGATGGACCCTTCTCACGGTGTCATAGTTGAGGTAGAAGTTGAAAATCTCATCAGAGCCAATTTAGTTAAGGAGGTATAGAACCCCAAGTGGTTTTCCAACATTGTTCCAGTAAGGAAGAAGAACCGAAAGATCAGAGTCTACATCAACTTCCAGGATCTCAACCGTCACTGTCCGAAGGATGATTTTCCCTTTCCTGTGATGTAATTGTTGATCGATGCTAGAACTGGGTTACAAGACCTCTCCTTCATGGATGGGTACTCTGGGTATAATCAGATCTAAATGGACCCTGAGTTTGAGGAGTCTATATCCTTCAAGTCACCACAAGGTACTTTCTGTTACCAAGTCATGCCCTTCGGTTTAAAGAATGCAGGTTCCACCTATCAGTGGGCTATGCATTTCATATTTAAGATGATCCTCAGAACATTGGTGGAATGTTATGCGGATGAACTAGTGGTCAAATCTCACCAGTATTAGGACCATACCAAAGACTTTGAGAAAGTGTTTGGCTTCCTCCATTCTTTCCATCTGAAGATGAAGCCATTGAAGTGCACCTTCGGGATCACCTCTGGAAAGTTTTTCGACTTCTTTTTCAGATATAGGGGCATCGAGATTGACCCAGAGAAGATCAAGGCCATTAGCCAGATGTCTCCTCTACGAAACCTCCATGAGATTCGAGGCTTCCAAGCCCACTTGGACTATATACACCGATTCATCATGAATCTAGACGGAAAGTGAAAGTCCTTTTCTCATATCATGAAGAAAGGAACTGCCTTTGAGTGGGACAAGGAATGTCAGAATGATTTTAAGGAAATCATCAGTACCGGCTCCAAACATCAGTCTTAATGAAACTTGTCTTTATAAATCCACTGGTCCTTTATGTGACCACCCTGGAATGGCCTCTTGGTGCTCTCCTCCCCCAAAAGTACAATGAGGGGATGAAGAACAATCTCTACTATCTTAGCTACATACTCCTCGATACAGAGACAAGATATTACTCTATTAAGAAGAGATGCCTTGAGGTGGTATTCGCAATATAGAAATTGCGACATTACTTATAGCACCATGAGGTAAATCTAGTGTCCCAAGTAGATCCGATGAAGTATATCCTAAAACACCCCATGTTGATAGGCTGTCCAGCCTTGTGGGCAGTGATTCTCCATTAGTTCGACATCAGTTTTGTCCCTAAGAAGGATATTAAGGGGAAAACATTAGTAGACTTCCTTACTGCCCATCCAACTCCTATGGACCAGTCCCTAGATCTCGGTATCCCTGATGAAGCAATCATCTCAGTTGACTAAGCCATCATGTGTTTCCAAATTCACTTTGATGGTGCTTCCAGGAGCCCCACCGACAAAAGGCTCAATGACCCCAGGATCAACAGAGTAGGCATGGGTGTTGTCTTCATTACCCCAGCACAAGTTGTTCTGCTATATTCATTCCTATTGTCAGAAGGATACACCAACAATGAGACAAAGTATCAATATCTCATTACCAGCCTCGAGCTGGCCCTTGAGATTGACGTTCCACATTTTCATGTGAAAGGGGGCTTCGAACTAGTAATCAAGAAGATCAACGGTGACTATGTCGTTAGAAACCTAGAGATTGTACCGTTGCTGGAAAGCACTCTCCAGCTAATGGCCCAGTTCCCATCTCAGCCAGAAGTCACTCATGTTCGTTGATCTCAGAATGGTCGAGTTGATTCCCTAGCTAGCCTTACTGCATCACTTGTAGAGCCCAAACAAGATGATCTGATTATCCACATGGCACACTAGAGATTCATTTCTCTCGTCATTCTAAATGACTGTGATATCCCACAGGTAAGAAACCTTACCATTGGTGCCTCCACATTAGGACCCCCCGGGTCCCCCAGATGCAATGATTGAAGTGACTCCTGCTTGGAGAACCTCCTTTTTTGAGTATCATCAGAATGGTAATCTCCCGGCAGATCGGGCCAAGCGCGAGCGAATCCGACACTGCACATTACAGTTCACCCTCCAGGATGGCCGTAGTCATGATCAGATCCTCTACAAGTGTGGGTTTCATGGGGTCCTCCTCATTTGCATTCAAGGATCTTAGATTACCCAAGTCAAGAAGGATTTTCATGCCGGTTCCTGTAGTGCTCATCATACTAGGCCGAAGATATCTCACCAGATCTAGAGACTAGGGTACTTTTGGACCTCCATGATCCATGACTGCATCAAGTTTTCCAAAAGGTTCCATGCATGCCAAATTCATGCTAACTTCACGCATCGTCCGCCAGAGCCTCTCCACTCTACCAAGTACTCTAGGCCATTTTCAGTATAGAAACTCGATTTCATGGGAACATATCCACCGACGACAGCTCTCTAGTACATATTCATCCTGACTACTACAGATTTCTTCTCTAAGTGGGAAAAGTCAGTTCCGATCAAGGATGTCAAGGCCCGTTCTATCATTGAATTTGTGAGCTCCAATATCATCTACCTATTTTGAGTCCCTCATGCCGTCCTCACCGATAACAACACAAAATTCCGAGCAGGTGAGCTGAAGAAACTGTATGCTAATTACGACATCCATTCTACCCATACCTCCTGCTATCATGCACAAGAAAATGGATAGATCGAGGAATTCAACAAAACCCTCTGACATTCTACAAAAAATGGTTGGTTAGAACAAGAAGAGTTGGCCAGACAAGCTCCCCAATACCCTCTGGTCTTATCAGATGATGACTCGTAATTCCACCCAGATGACCCCATATTCCCTGGTGTATGGAAAATATGTTTCCCTGCCCATCAAGATTCAACTGCCCTTATTGAACACACCTATCTATGATCAGAAAGTGCCAGATAAAGTAGCGGAAATCCATCGTGTAGAGTTGGAATCGCTCGACAAGAACATGCTTCATGCCTTGCACTATATCGAATGGAATCAAAACAAGATAGCTAGAACTTTCAACAATAAAGTTAACCTCTGCTAATTCTTTCAAGGTGACATGGTGTTTTCCCTGAAGCCCAAATGGGAAGGACCTTACGTCATTCACAAGGTTTACTCCAAGGGAACATACTCACTAGTTGCAATGGATGGTGAGCGTATAACTCCCCCACCAATGCCAAGTTCCTAGAGAAATACTTTTATTGAGTCCCAATGGTCCTAGGAGACATTTAACTCCATAGTCCTGGACAACCCCAAACTGCATTTTGGTCCTACATGACCTTAAACTATTGGGTCCTACATGAGCTTAAACAGTCTGGTCCTACATGACTTTAAAATGTAAACTGTCCCACATGACGTCAAACTATGTGTCGACCAGTGAGACGTTAAACTGCAAGAACTACGTAAGGCTTGATTTCCATCCTCACGGGAAACATAGGAACACTCAGATGCTTTGTCTTGAGTCCAGCCCCAGTTTCTTCTTTGACTATCCCCTCCTGGTTATAGTTCTTTTGGAGGATCCCACATGGTGTCGTATAGGCTTATTTGGCCCCAATCATGTAAGGATTATGATGATTGCCCCGTGTTCCCTCTCTAGTTCTTATCTCCTCCCATGTCCTCACCACACAACGCTAAACTACATGGTTGTTAGAACTACTTATGGATTGATTCTCATCCTTATGGGATACGTAGGAACGCCCAAACATTTTGTTCATAGGCCTGATCCCAATCTTCAGGATCTCCCATTGGGAAGAAACACATGGTGTGGTGCAAGATTTTTCCCTCATTCATGGAAATTTCATCATGACCATACCATGTATCCCTCCTCCATGAAGATCCCCACCTCTTCTACAACCCAGTTTGACTTTAAGTTGCATGGGCACATGTATGCTCCACACACTTCATCATTTGGGTTCCCACTATCTTTCACATCCCAAAGGACCCTCTAATGATATGGATACTTAGCCTAAGGGATCTACTACTGTTTTGGTCTAATTCCCTCAAGGATTTCAAACGAAAAATTGATACAAGCCCCGCGTTGTGAATATGGCCAGCGGTCGATGCTCATTTTTTGTTCTCATTTCCGGTCACATGATATGTATGTTGTGTTTCGAATCCAGTAAACAAATATCCTTTGTCATTTTCACCACCTACATAAGTCCCAAAAATGGATTGTAGTGGTTCATTCTTCTCCTCTGTCTCTTCAAACCTTGGTCTGCCTCAGGCAGGAGTATGATTCTGGCTGTCGGACCCGTACGTGATTAGGAGAGCCTAACCCTACTCCTTGTTTCCCACACTGAGCATTACATACATGGGCTTAGGATCTATGATAAGGCAATTACCGCATGAAATTTTATATGGCTATAGTTGACCGGGATGCCCAACCTCAGGTCCCTCGACCCTTTCGGCCCCTGGACCGAGTTCTCATTTATGATTGTGCGGTGTGGTATGGACTCATGTCCTTATTCCCATCGATCTATTTTACCACACCACACATATCCTCATGAGACATCCCTCCTTCAATTATATCCCTTTCCATGAGAATTGGCCCCACCATGCATCGTGGACCCCATTATTTGGGTTTTCGTCATCTCCTATGTCCAAGAGGGGCCATGAGCAGCATATGTGGTTGGCATAAGGCACCTCCTACCATTTCGTTCCAACGCCCTCGAGGGGTTTGAACAAAAAATTGATAAAATTTCCGTGTTTTACATTCGGTCAATGGTCGATGCTCAATTGTTTCCCCCAGACTCCAGTCACACAAGGATGGATACTGTGTTGCGAACCAGGTCAATGGTTATCCTCTATTATCGTTGTCGCTTTGTGGTTCTCCATAGGCATGATGATTCTACCTCTCCACTTAGTTGTCCCATGCATATGACATTAAACTAGTCATCTATGGTCCGAGCCCTACAAACTCAAACTACGAGCACCACCATCCTTGCTGCATGACGACAAACTGCACATCAACCTTCTCAATAACTATTTGTGTCTTGATTCCTATCCTTATGGGATATGTATAACCACCTGAATGTCTAGTCTTCAGGTCCAGCCCCATCTTTTAGAAACCTTCCTATCATCTTGACCCCTTGCCCTGAATTCTTCCAGGATAGGGGTATATGGTGTGGTATGGGTTTATTTACCCATTCACATCGGGTTTGTAACAATCACACCACATACCTCTCTCTCATGAGCACTATTCACTCCATTTCCCTACACTCGTCCCTTTGAGTTGGCTGCTCTTAAGACGGGTCCCTCAACCCTATTTGGTGATTCACTAATGTGGCTAGGAGTACTCTGGTTTAGAACCTGGAATGTTGGATTCTACCTGGACATGCTTTCACCCAATTTTTAGGTTTTGTGTTCCCCTTAATTTGGGTTTTCATTATCTTTCACATCCGAAGGGACCCCCAAATGGCATGGATGCTCGGCCTAAGGGATCTCCTACTATTACGGGCCAACGTCCTCTAGGGTTTCAGACAAAAAATTGATACAGGTCCCACATTGTGAATATGGTTAGTGGTTGACGCTCATTTTTTGTTCCCACTTTAGGTCACACGATAGGGATATTGTGTTTCGAATACAGTCAACAGTTACCCTCCATCTTCATGCCAACCCCATCAATCCCTAAATGTTTGTTACATGATTCACATCATTTTCCACCCCATCATGTCCAAGTCGAATTTCAATGCTCTTGGTACTATCCCTCATCACACATTTTCACGTTAGGAGGACAAAGTCATGGTAAGGCATCGTTCGGGGCTCCACACTGACTTCCCATTTAGGTGTATTCCATGTTTTGTAAAGACCTCTTCTGCCGTTGTTTCTCACACTGATTTTGACTCACGTGGGTTTAGGTATTGGATCAAGGTCTGTGCTCTCTTATAAGATCTCCACTTCTTCAATTGGTCTAAGATCTATGACCCTAAACTAATACCACTCCATGTCCTTGCTGAAAGATGTTAAAAATGCACGACATCTTCAAGAACTATGTACGGCTTGATTCCCATCCCCGTGGGATACGGAGGAATTCCCAGACATCTCATCTGTGGGTCCAGCTTAAATAAGAGCTAGTATCTCCTACCCAATATTCTTTAACCTTTTCTGAACCCTCATCTCATGTTTTCTTTCTTGTAATCGCGCGCGGTGTGATGTGGACCTCGTCATCATTCACGTCGGGTATGCTTTATCACGCTGTGTGCATTCCCTCTTGAACCTCAACTCTCTTGTATATGTCTGATCCATATGACTTCAAACTATGCTTCCTAGTCGCACATGAATTTAAAATATTCTCTCTATACTACGCGATGTTAAAGTGCATGGTTGGTCTCATCACATGACCCTAAACTATGAAATTATCATCCTACCCGCATGATGAAAAACGACATTTCATTGTGGTGTGATCACTCAAGGGGACATCACGTTTGTTATCAGTCACACACCATACCATTTTTAACGCCCTCATATGGATTGATTCTTGTGATGATTCCTAGAATTTCTATCCTAGGTCCATTGCTTCACAAAGAAAATCACACATTCATCCTAAATGACAAACAAGATCTATCAAATTCCACATCTTTCAGTGTGAGGGCCAGATCCGCACAACCTTATTATCTCTAGCACTGGTATCTTACCATGCCACCCTTAGAACTATGTATGACTTGATTCCCATCCTCATGGGATACATAGGAGCACCTGGACGTCTAGTCTCTGGGTTTAGCCCCAGGAATCTAAAATCCTATCCCCTCTCTTTCAGCCCCTAGGCCCGAACCCTTTTGGGAACATGTGGTGTGATGAGTACCTCATGGGTTCTCATTCACGTCGGGTTTTTCAATTGCCGCACCATGTGCCTTCCATGTCTTTTCCCAACTTTCTCTGAGTTCTATGACCCTAAACTAAGACCTCCCTATGGGAACTATGTTTTGGGTTTGGCTACTTCGTCATCCTGCGCACAGTCCGTTAAATCAAGTACCCCCCTTTATGGTCCACCCTAGGATTTTATGTTGGAAGTGTACAACATCAGGACCCTTGTCCTTGGAGGGGGACTCGACTCCCATATATGATACATCTTATTTTTTTTACTAGATGCGTTGGGACAAAGAGCCCTAAGTGTTGAATTTTCAAAGGGACATCCCTTGTTCCATGTCCAAGATTTGTGAGCCCATTATTTGGATACCCATCCTCTTGTACGTCAAAAAAGACCCCCTTTACAGCCTGGTCTCATGCCACATTGTCTTACCTACCATCTTGGGCCAACCCCCCTGAAGACCTCAGACAACATTTGTGATAGGTCCCATGTTTCGAATATGGTCAGCGACGACCCTCATTTGTCTGTCCCCATTCCAGGCTAATGAAAAAGAGATACTAGGTTTCAAACATGGTCAAACGTTATTCCCTATCATCATGCCACCATCATTGTGGTCCAGTTCTCGAGCATTATGATTCACATATTTCCACTTTCTTATGTTCAAGTGGAATTCCAACATACTTGGCTTTACCCTTTCTCACATCTCGGTGTGTCAAGTAGGCAGGTTGACATTATTGGGATGTCATTCACCTGGTGTACCATCACACTTAACATGTTCCTTCATGTGTTAGAAAATTCCCATCAATACTCCTTATTTCCCACATCGAGCACGACTCACATGGGCTTAGTAGTTCTGGAAGGATGTGTACTGATGCATCCATGCCACACATGCCTTTTATCATCCCACATGATGTTAAACTGCACTCTTAGAACTACGTATGACTTTATTATCATCCTTATGGGATACATAGAGACACCCAAGCATTTCTCCTTGGGCCTAGTGTCACGAACCAGACTGGGTACCCTGGTAACCCGATAACCGAGCCGGCCCTGACATAGCCCAAAGGGATTTCCTGATCCCCACGGGTCGGTGACTAGCACATGGCATCGTACAACATAAAAGTAGGAATGAATTTTCCTCAAGAATGAGGAAGCAAGAGTGAAACAAAATAGTATTCATAACAAAAGAAACTCCACTGGGAGTAATGTACCAGAAAACAAAGAGGCACAAAAGGCCAAAGTACAAAAACCCAAGTAACATAGAGGGAAAAATAGTCCCAAGGGACTTAAGGACACAACTCACCAAGTCCAAAGATCAGCAGCTAAAACCACCTCCAAGAGGTCCCTTCCCTTTGCTCGATCTTGGAAGAAGAAAGTCTACAAACACCCGAAGGAAAAAGTTGGGTGTGAGACTAAGCCCAGTAGGATATCACCAAATATTCCATAATAGATTCCAAATATAGATTATCCAGTTAAAAACTTTCAATTTTCAAATAAACAGGTTTGGCAATTCAAAAGCATATTTTTAACAAATCATGCTATACATTTTCAAATGATGGAAAATTCCTCAAGCAAGGCTTTACAATGATGGAATATTTCTAAAACAATGGCTTAAGTAAAAAATTTATATAAATCAGTTTATATAAATTCAGTAGGCATGTAAGCAGTTCAAAAGTATTGTCATACATTTATATCTCAAATATAAATAAACAAGTGAGTAACATGGTCATCTGCCTAAAGGTATGATAGTATTCACTAGTTATAGGATTCTGCACTCTCTATGTGAACTCAGAAAAATGTGTATACACATTTCCCTATGACACTGGGCAAAGGTGACTCGTCACCAACCCATCGGGGATGTGACCCGATGCATGTATGTTATAGAACGTTGTTGTAGCGTAGAGTGTATCCAAATAACTCACTAACTACCTAAGGCTTCCATGAGCTCTTACATGATGGGTGAACTATTTTAAGAATGCTTAAAATATGATAAATCCCATTCTTCCATTTCAAAAGTGCCAATTTCATTCCATTTAAAACCAAAACAGGTTTTATTCAAAACATGCCCCTTTCACAAGGTGAAACCAATGGGTTTCTATCAAATCATTTTAATCCATTTCCATAAGTTTGAAATCCATTAAAAACCAATTCCATCATTACACATTTAATTTTCACAATTAAATTCAAAAATTTAATTGAAAACATTTCCATCAAATTCACAATTTAAATCCAATAATTTAAATTGGCCGATTTTCCATAAACACACCCAATTCAATGGAATTGGGGTTTTCCCACATCTCTATGCCAAAACTTTTTCAAATATATCAATTCAATGGAATCGATTTTTTATAAATTTAGTTGAAAACAACTTGAGAAACTGAATTTCAATCAATAATTGAAATAAATTAAGAAACTAAAATGATAATCAATTTTGCATGTCGGGACGGAACCACCTACCTCGAAAGTTTTGACCAAAACCACAACAGCCGAGAATTCTCAAGAACCGGGTTGCTTCTTCAAGAACCAACCTTAGATCTCTTCTCCTAGAAATACCAAGACCAAAACTCATCAAACATCGTACCACAAACTTAGATCTAACCATAACGGGCATAGATCTAAGAAACATAGAGGAGATGAGAAGTAGATCTAAGTAGATCTAAGAAACCGATCAAGAACGACGCAGAACGATCACATATCTCATGAATCCTGCTTCGATTCACCAAGAGGAGCCTATGGATCGCCTCCGGAACAAAGGTAGAACCATCTATGACCCCAGGAGAAGATAAATCCCGAGTTAGGGCCACTTGGGAGGAAAAACGAGGCACTTAGAGGCAAAATTGACTGAGATCCACAATTTAAGGATCTCATTTAAGTGACCGCACGGTTTGGCCTTACGGTTTGACAAACCTTGCGCTAACCGTGCATGAGCTACTACCTCAGCCACCCTTCTTGTACGGCTTGGCCTCAAGGTTAGAAAAACTGTGCACCACCCATGCGGAAGCTTCTGTCCAGGTTTCAAGGCTGGCACGGTTTGGTCGCACGGTTTGTCAAACCGTGCGCAAACCGTGCACAACAAACTATTCTCTAGTTTTTCTTTAAAAGTCCACCCAAATGCAACCCAAGTATTTACTCCAAAATAGGGGTACTTAGAAACATCCAAAAGTACCTGAAAATGTAACAGGATGTTACAACCTCCCCACCATAAGACCTTTTTTGTCCCCAGAAATCCTTTGAAGAAACCTCCACGTCAAAAAGATGAGGCCACTGCTCTCTCATTAGTGCCTACCTTTCCCACGTCTCATGAGAATCTGAACCATGATACCAAAGTATACGGAACATAGGTATAATTCTCCCACAAAGTACCATGGTCTCAGAATCAACAATCCTGACTGGTCATTCAGTCATAGATAAATATGGTTCAATTTCAAGATCACTCTAGCTCACAACATGAGATGAATCAGAGAGGTACTTCTGAAACTGCGATACATGGAATACATTATGTATTGATGTCATTTGTGGTGGTAGAGCTAAATGCTAAGAAACTTTCCCCACAAGACCAACAACCTCGAAAGGTCCCACAAAACGAGGATCAAACTTCCCTTGCCTCCCAAGCTGTCGATGAACCAATCGGGGTGAAAATTTCAAGAACACCTGGTCACCAACTGAGAACTCTAAAGGTCTATGGTGACGGTCAGAATAAGACTTGCATCAACTTTTCACTGTCAACATTCTATGACGAATCAACTAGATCTTATCTGTCATCTCTTGGACCAAACTCGGTCCTACCAAAGAACTTTCACCAATCTTCGACCAAAATAATGGATATTTACACAGACGACCATACAATGCCTCAAAAGGAGCCATTGTAATCGCAGATTAATAATTGTTGTTATAAGAAAACTCATTTAACCCTAGATGATCATCCCAAGATCCACCAAAGTCGTGAACACAAGCACAGAGCATGTCCTCAAGGATCAAAATAGCTCTCTCTGTCTGGCCATCTGAATGTGGATAGTAAGCCGTGTTCAAATAGA
Source organism: Viscum album (assembly GCA_963277665.1). Lineage (NCBI taxonomy): Eukaryota > Viridiplantae > Streptophyta > Magnoliopsida > Santalales > Viscaceae > Viscum > Viscum album. The sequence goes on from OY728142.1 coordinate 952,086,406, forward strand.
CCTGAGATCCCAGTGCCTCCTGAAGGCCTCTCCAAAATTGAGAATTAAACCGAGGATCCCTATCAGAGACTATTGCAGATGGAACTCCGTGCAAATGAACAATTTCTTTCACATAGATATTTCCCAACTCATCAACTTTGGTTGTATCTCGAATAGGTATAAAGTGATCTGACTTGGTCAGTTTGTCGATCAAAACCCATATCACATTCTTCTTCCTTTGGGTTTGGGGTAACCCAACCACAATGTCCATTGAGATTTCATCCCACTTCCATGTATGGACTGGAAGTGGTTGAAGTAAACTTGAAGGTTTCTAGTGCTCGGCTTTCACATGCTGGCTTGTATAGCAATGAGATACAAACTCAGCAATGTCTCATCTCATACCTGGCCACCAGAACTGTCGCCGCATATCATAGAACATCTTTGTGGTCCCCAGGTGCACAACCCACTAAGATTTATGGAAATCCCTCATCACATCCTTTCATGCTGATAATGGCACAACATAATGGTTTTGATAACACAGAACACCCTCATTGGATAATGACCACAAGTTGTTGGTCTCCCCACCATAAAGGGAGTCCCTATTTCCACGTAATTAATCATCCAGTTGTTGTTCCTGAAGAATGAACTATAGGAGAGAAGAAATCAACTGAACACTGGTTAAAGAAACTTCATTCCCCTTCCACTGAACTCCAATATGGAACTGAGAAAAAAGAGACATCAAACTCCACTCTTCTGAAGATTATTTCACAGCCTGAGATGAATGTTTCCTTCTTAACGCATCTGCAACTACATTCCCTTTCCCTGGGGTGTAGGCAATGTCAAAGTAGAAATATTACTGGTACTCCACCCAACGCCTTTGGTGGAGATTCAAATATGTTTGAGAGAAGATATAACTCAAGCTCTTGTGTTCTGAATACATGGTAAACCTTTCTCCATAAAGGTAATGTCTCCAACACTTAAGTGTGTGCATTACAGCTATATGTTCAAGGTCATGGGTAGGGTAGTTATTCTCATGAGGCTTAAGCTGACGTGATCCATAAGTAACAACATGATTACCTTGCATAAGGACACATCCCAAACCGGAACCCGATGCATCACAGAAGACCACATAACCTACCCCAGCCTCAGGAAGAGTTAAAACTAGTGCAGTAGTCAAAAGACTATTTAGCTCAACAAAATAACTCTGAAATTTTTCATTCCAGGAAAACGTCACTTCCTTTCGAGTCAGAGAAGTCATTGGAGAAGCTAACTTTGAGAAGTATTTAACAAACCGGCAATAATATCCCACTAAGCCCAAGAATCTCCGAATCTCGAAAACATTTCGTGGTTGTTCCCAAGTCACAATAGCCTTAACCTTCTCAGGATCAACTGATATTCCTTTCTCTAACACCACATGTCCCAAGAATTTTACTTCCCAAATCCATAAATTGCACATTGAAAGCTTGGCATAAAGATGGTGATTTCTTAAAAGACCCAGAATTGTTCTCTGATGAAGCACATGATCCTCCATAGACTTGGAGTATACAAGGATTTCATCCACAAAGACTACCGCAAAAGTATCTAGATACTCATGGAAAACTTGATTCATCAAGGCCATGAAAACTGCAGGATCATTTGTTAGGCTGAAGGGCATGACAAGGTACTCATAATGGGCATACCTACTTCTAAAGGCAGTTTTCTAAATGTCAAATTCCTTTATCCTTAACTGATGGTAACCAGATCGAAGATCAATATTTGAAAACCACTTTTCCCCTTTCAATTGGTCAAACAAATCATCAATTCGTGGTAACAGATACTTGTTCATTATCGTAACTCGATTGATCTTTCAATAATCAACACATAAGCATAGAAAATCATCAGCCTTCTTAGAGAAGAGAATTGGTGCTACCCAAGGTGACACACATGGGTTTATAAAACCATTCTCAAGAAGATTTTCTAACTGAGTCTTCAGTTATTTTAGTTCAACTGGAGCCATTCGGTAAGAGGGAATAGAAACTGGTTGAGTACCAAGCATTAAGTCAATTGAAAAATCGATCTCCCTTACTGGTGGCATACCGGAGAAGTTAGAAAGAAACATGTCTAGAAACTCAGTGAAGACTAGAAGAAGATCACCACTCATTGGATATTTCTATAGATCAAAAGAAATCATTGATATAATTTTCCCCATCTCTGGATAAGAAGGTCTGGCTCTGCTGGACCTGGGGTCCCATTCTCCTTGAAAAACAAGAGGCACACCACTGAGTGTAGTAAGGTAGACCCGTCAGAGGTGACAATCAATCTGTTATTTATTTGCGATGAGCCAATCCATCCCAAATATGACGTCAAAATATTTCATGTCTAGAACCAAAAAGTCCCAAACAAGCTCGACATCTGATAGAAAGAAGAAGCAAGTAGGACTACAATGACCCTTCTCTCTCACCGTACCAAGAGGTGTAGTAATATCCATCACACAAGATAAAAGTTCCATGGGTAGATTAAGTAGATTCACAACATGACTTGAAATAAAAGAGTGAGATGCACCAGTATCGAAAAGAGCTGTCACTAAAGACGAAGATATAGTAATGATACCTCTCACAGTCACAGGACCTGTATCAGCTACCTCTGGAGACTCTTCCACTGCATGAAGAAGCTTCATTCTGGATGCTTGTGGCTGGAACCCTTTTGTATGTGAAGAATTTGATAGCCCTGCAGTATTTGGAGGTGCTGATGATCCTGTTCCACTATGCAGAGTAGAGAAGTGATGGAAGAATATCTGTTAGTGCCCCAAGTGTCCGTAGGAGCTACAGTTCTTGGGTGCATCAGTGCAAACACTCTTAGAATGCCCTGTCTTTCCACACTAATAGAAAGTCAAAGAATCCCCTCCTAGTGCTACCGATGGTCTGGAGTGACTCTGTTGTCGAGAACCACAATGATAAACATCGCACTTTTATTTTACTTTAAAGGAACCAACACTGCCACTAAAAGGAAAAGGAACTTCCTGAAACCCTAAATTTCCTGCCAAATCCATCTCAACCATCATTTCCCTATCCAGCACATCGACATAAGTGAGTAGCTTCAGTAAGAAAACATGAGAACAGATATTTGATCGAAGCCCCAACTCAAATCGTCGAGACTTCATCCTCTCATTAGATACAATTTTAGGAGAAAACTGTACCAACTTAGGAAAGAAATTTCAGTACTCAGTCACGGTTTTGTTGGCCTGCTCAAGTTTGAAAAACTCCACAGCCTTGGCCAACACCATTGATTCTAGATAGAAATGGTTTGTGAAAAGAACCCTAAATTCTTTCCACTCCAAAACCTCGTCTTTCCCTGCCGTCACCATCGTGTCCCACCATCTCATGCTTGGTCCCTCCAACACGAAAGTGGCACACTTCACATTGATCACATCAGGGTTCTACAAGAACCCAAACAGACGTTCAAGCATACTCAAACATTCCTCATCATGTTGAGGGTCATTGGAGCCTTTGAAAACTGGTGGCTTTTGGCGTAGGAACTCTTGAGAATAACTTTGGAGAATATCAAATTGAGGATCTAAAGCTGGAGTCTGAACAGGGACTGGAGGTGGTGCCTGTCCCAGATCTTGGACAGTGTGAAAAATCACCTCTACCAGATTTGGATCCACAACAAGACTTACTTGCTGAGATTCAGCAGTAGCCTCTTTTTGGATTTTATTTCCACGTCTTCTTGGAGGCATGATGCTAAACAACATTAGCAGACAACAAAGAAGACATTTAGATTAAAACTCATCCTGAGTGATGAGGAAAACTAATCTTAAAAGAAGGGATAACAAGATTTGGATTCCACTCTATCCAAATCAAAATAGGGAAAAGACTAGAACTAATCCAAAAGTCACCTTTCCCTAACCACCCCTGGTGACTTAATGTTCTTTTTGGTGAGAGCTGTCCAGGAACTCAATCACAACTACCTCTTAAGTCCTGACAAGAAAACTCAAATGCATATTGTCATCAAGGAAAGATGTTTAAACCTCCCTCTGATACCAATTTTTCACGAACCAGCCCGAGTACCCTAGTAACCCAATAACCGAGCTGGCCCTAAAATAGCCCGAAGGGCGTTACCAATCCCCATGGGTCAGCGACTAGCACCTGGTATCATACAACATACAAGTGGGAATGAATTTTTCACAAGAATGCGGAATCAAGAGTGAAACAAAACAGCATACATAACAAAAGAAACTCCACTGAGAGAAATGTACTAGAAAACAAAGAGGCACAAAAGGCCAAAGTACAATAACCCAATACCATAGAGGAAAAAACAGTCCCAAGGTCCCTATGTACACAACTCACCAAGTCCAAAGATCAGCAGCTAGAACCACCTCCAAGAGGTCCCTTCCCTTTGATCGATCATGGAAGAAGAAAGTCTGCAAACACCCAAAGGAAAAAGTAGGACCTGAGCCTAATCCCAGTAGGATATCACCAAATATTCCATAAAATATGCCAAATATAGATTATCTAAGTAAAAAATTTCAGTTTTCAAATAAACAGGTTTGGAAATTCAAAAGAATATTTTTAACAAATCATGATATACATTTTCAAATGACTGAAAATTAATCAAGTAAGGCTTTACAATGATAGAATATTTCTTAAAAAATGGATTAAGTAAAACATTTATATAAAACAGTTTATATAAATTCAGCAGGAATGTAAGTAGTTCAAAAGCATTGGCATAAATTTATATCTCAAATATAAATAAACAAGCGAGCAACATGGTCATCTGCCTAAAGGTATGATAGTATTAAATAGTTATAGGATTCCACACTCTCTATGTGAACTCAGAAAAATGTGTATACACATGTCCCTATGACACTGTCCAAAGGAGACTCATCACCAACCTGTCGGTGATGTGACCCGCTGTATGTATGTTATAGAACGTTGTTGTAGCGTAAACTGTATCCAAATAGCTCACTAACTACCTAAGTCTTGAATGCACTCTTACATGATGGATGAACTACTTTAAGAATGATTAAAATACAATCAATCCCATTCTTCCATTTCTAAAGTTCCAATTTCATTCCATTTAAAACCAAAACAGGTTTTATTCAACATATTCCTCTTTCACAAGGTGAAACAAATGGGTTTCTATCAAATCATTTTAATCCATTTTTATAAGTTTGAAATCCATCCAAAACCAATTCCATCATTACACATTTAATTTTTACAATTTAATTCAACAATTTAATTGAAAAAATTTCCATCAAATCCACAATTTAAATCCAACAATTTTAATCGTCCAATTTTCCAAAAAAACACCCAATTCAATGGAATTGGGGTTTTCCCACATCTCTATGCCAAAACCATTTCAAATATCTCAATTCAATGGAATCGTGTTTTTATCAATTTAGTTGAAAACAACTTGAGAAATTGAATTTAAATCAATAATTTAAATAAATTAAGCAACTACAATGATAATCAATTTGGAAAGTCGGGACGGAACCACATACCTCAAAAGTTTTGACCAAAACCACAATGGTCGAGAATGCTCAAGAACCGGGTTTCTTCTTCAAGAAAACACCTTAGATATATTCTCCTAGCAAGACCAAGACCAAAACTCATCAAACTTGGTACCACACACTTAGATCTACCCATAACAGGCGTAGATCTAAGAAACTGAGAGGAGATGAGAAGTAATTCTATGTAGATCTAAGAAACCGACCAAGAAGGATGAAGAACGATCACATAGCTCAAGAATCTGGCTTTGATTCACCAAGAGGAGCCTATGGATCGCCTCCGAAACCAAGGGAAAACCTTCTCTGACCCCAAGAGAAGACAAATCCCGAGTTAGGGCCACTTAGGAGGAAAAACGAGGCACTTAGAGGCAAAACTGACTGAGATCCACAATTTAAGGATCTCATTTAAGTGACTGTAGGGTTTGGCCGCATGGTTTGAAAAACCATGCGCTAACCATGTGTGAGATACTACCTCCGCCATCCTTCTCGCACGACCTGGCTGCACGGTTATACAAACCCTGTGCTGGCCATATGGAAGCTTCTGTCCAGGTTTCAAGGATGTAACTTTTTGGTCGCATGGTTTGTCAAAACGTGCGCAAACCGTGCACAACACACTATTCTCTAGTTTTTCATTAAAAGTTCATCCAAATTCTACCCAAGTCTTTAATCCAAAATAAGGGCACTTAGAAACATTAAAAAGTACCTGAAAACGTAAGGGGATGTTACAACCTCCCCACCATAAGACCTTTCTGTCCCCAAAAAGCCTATGAAGAAACCTCCACATCAAAAATATGAGGCCCCTGCTCTCTCATTACTGCCTCCCTTTCCCACATATCACGAGAATCTGAACCATGCTACCAAAGTATATGGACCGGTGGAATCATTCTCCTCCGAAGTACCTTGGTCTCAGAATCAACAATCCTGACTGGTCGTTCAGTCACAGATAAATCTGGTTCAATTTCAAGATCACTCCAGCTCACTACATGAGATGGATCGAAGAGGTACTTCCAAAGCTGCGATACATGGAACATGTTATGTATTGATTTCATTTTTGGCGGTTTAGATAAATGGTAAGCAACTTTCCCCACAAGACCAACAACCTCAAAAGGTCCCACAAAACGAGCAACAAGCTTCCCTTGCCTCCCAAGCCGTCGATGACCCAATCGGGTTGAAACTTTCAAGAACACCTGGTCACCAACTGAGAACTCTAATGGTCTACAGTGACGGTCAGCATAATACTTTCACCAACTTTATGTTGTCAACATCCTCTAATGAATCAAATGGATCTTAGTTGTCGTATCTTGGACCAAACTTGGTCCTACCAAAGAACTTTCACCAATCTCCCACCAAAATAAGGGAGATTTACATGAACGGCCATACAATGCCTCAAAATGAGCCATTTTAATCCCAGATTGATAACTGTTGTTATAAGAAAACTCAGCTAACCCCATATGATCATCCCAAGATCCACCAAAGTTTTGAACACAAGCGTGGAGCATGTCCTCAAGGATCTTAATAGCTCTCTCTGTCTGGCCATCTGACTGTGGATGGTAGGCCGTGATCAAACGGACCTGATATCCCAGAGCCTCCTGAAGGCCTCTCCAAAATCGGGAAGTAAATCGAGGATACCTATTAGAGACTATTGGATATGGAACTCAGTGAAAACGAACAATTTCTTTCACATAGATATTTCCCAACTCCTCAACTTTGGTTGTATCTCGAATAGGTAAAAGTGAGCCGACTTGGTCAGTCTATCGATCACAACCCATATCTCATTCTTCTTCCTCTGGGTTTGGGGTAACCCAAACACAATTTCCATTGAGATTTCATACCACTTCCATGTATGGACTGGAAGTGGTTGAAGAAAACCTAAAGGTTTCGGGTGCTCGGCTTTCACCTGCTGGCATGTATAGCAACAAGATACAAACTCAACAATGTCTCGTCTCTTACCAGGCCACCGGAACTATCACTGCATATCATAGAACATCTTCGTGGTCCACGAGTGCACATCCCAATGATAGTTATGGCAATCCCTCATCACATCCTTCCTTGCCGCTAACGGCCCAACGTAACAGTTTTGGTAAAATAGAACACCCTCTTTAGAGAACGACCATAAATTGTTGGTCTCCCCACCTTAAAGAGAGTCCGTATTTCCACGGAATTCATCATCCAGTTTTTGTTCCTGAAGAATTAACTCAAGGAGAGCAGAAGTCAACTGAATACTGGTTAAAGAAACTCCATTCCCCTTCTACTGAACTCCAATATGCAATTAAGAAAAAAGATCCATCAAACTCCACTCTTCTGAAGATTATTTAACAGCCTGAGATGAAGGATTCCTTATTAATGAATCTGTAAATACATTCCCTTTCCCTAGGGTGTAGGCAATGTCAAAGTTGAAAGATTGCAGTTACTCCACCCAATGCCTTTGGCGGAGATTCAAATCTTTTTGAGAGAAGATATAACTCAAGATCTTGTGGTCTGAATACACGGTAAACCTTTCTCCATAAAGGTAATGTCTCCAATAATTAATTGCATTCATTATAGATGGAAGTTCAAGGTCATGGGTAGACTATTTATTCTCATGAGGCTTAAGCTGATGTGATCCATAAGAAATAACATGATTACCTTGCATAAGGACACATCCCAAACTGGAACCTAATACATCACAGAAGACCACATAACTTGCCCCAGCCTCAGGAAGAGTTAACACCGGCGCAGTTGTCAAAAGACGCTTTAGCTCAACAAAATAACTCTGAAATTTTTTATTCCAGGAAAACTTCACTCCCTTTCGAGTCAGAGCAGTCTTTGGAGAAGCTAACTTTGAGAAGTCTTTAACAAACTGGCGATAATATCCCGCTAAGCCCAAGATCCTTTGAATCTCGAAAACATTTTTTGGTTTTTCCTAAGTCAAAATAGTGTTCACCTTCTCAGGATCAACTGATATTCCTTTCTCTGACACCACATGTCCCAAGAATTTTACTTCCCGATTCCAGAAATTGCACTTTGAAACTTGGCATAAAGACTGTGATTTCTTAAAAGACCCAGAACTATTCTCAGATTAAGCACATGATCCTACTTAGACTTGAAGTATACACAGATTTCATCCACAAAGACTTCCACAAAAGTATCCAGATACTCATGGAAAACATGATTCATCAAGACCATGAAAACTGCAGGAGCATTTCTTTGGCCTAAGGGCATGACAAGGTACTCATAATTTCCATACCTACTTTAAATGGCAGTTTTCTAAATGTAAAATTCATTTATCCTCAACTGATGGTAACCAGATCAAAGATTAATTTTTGAAAACCAATTTTCCCCTTTCAATTGGTCAAACAAATCATCAATTCGTGGTAATAGATACTTTTTATTTATCGTAACTCGATTGAGCTTTCGATAATCAACACATAAGCGTAGAGAACCATCAACCTTCTTGGTGAAGAGAACTGGTGCTGGACAAGGTGACACACACGGGCGTATAAAACCTTTCTCCAGAAGATCGTCTAACTAAGTCTTCAGTTATTTTAGTTCAGCGGGAGCCATTCAGTAAGAGGGAATAGAAACTGGTTGAGTACCAGGCATTAAGTCAATTGGAAAATAGATCTCCCTTACCGGTGGAATACCAGAGAAGTCAGAAGGAAACACGTCTGAAAACTCAGCCATGACTGGAGGAAGATCACCACTTGTTGGATCTTTCTCTAGATCAAAATAAATCACTGATATAATTTTCCCCAGCTCTGGATAAGAAGGTCCGGCTCTGCCTGACCTGAGGTCCCATTCTCCTTGAAAAACAAAAGGTACACCACTGGGTGTAGTAAGGTAGAACCTTCGGAGGTGACAATCAATCTGGGATTTATTGGAGATGATCCAATCCATCCCAAATATGACTTCAAAAGATTTCATGTCGAGAACCGAAAAGTCCCAAACAAGCTCAACATCTGATAGAAAGAAGACGCAAGCAGGAATACGAAGACCCTTCTCTCTCACCATACCAAGAGGTGTAGTAATATCCATCACACAAGAAAAAAGTTCCATAGGTAGATTAAGTAGATTCACAACATGAGTTGAAATAAAAGAGTGAGATGCACCAGTATAAAAAAGAGTTGTCACTAAAGACGAAGCTATAGTAATGGTACCTCTCACAGTCGCAGGACATGTATCAGCTACCTCTGGAAACTCTTCCACTGCGTGAAGAAGCTTTTTTACAGATGCCTATGGCTGGAACCCTTTTGTATGTGAAGCATTTGATATCCCCACGGTATTTGGAGGTGCTGATGATCATGTTCTACTATGCGGAGTAGAGAAGTGATGGAAGAATCTCTGTAAGTTCCCCAAGCATTCGCATGAGCTATAGTTCTTGGGTGCCTCAGTGCAAACCCTCTTAGAATGCCCCGACTTTCCACACTGATAGCAAGTCAAGGAATCCCCTCCTGGTGCTACCGGTGGTCTGGAGTGACTATGTTGTCAAGAACCACCATGAGAAACATCGCACTTCCATTTTTCTTTAAAGGAACAAACACTGCCACTAGAAGGGAAAAGAACTTCCTGTAACCCTGAATTTCCTGCCAAATCCATCTCAACCATCATTTCCCTATCCAGCACATCGGCATAAGTGGGTAGCTTCTATAAGAAAACATGAGAACATATATATGATCGATGCCCCAAATCAAATCTTTGAGCCTTCATCCTCTCATTAGATACAATTTCAGGACAAAAATGTACCAACTCAGCAAAGCGATTTGAGTACTCAGTCATGGTTTTTTTGGACTGCTCAAGTTTGAAAAACTCCACAACCTTGGCCAACACCATTCATTCATGATAGAACTGGTTAGTGAAAAGAACCCTAAAGTCTTTCCACTCCAAACCCTCATATTTCCATACCATCACCATCGTGTCCCACCATATCTTGCTTGGTCCCTCCAGCACGAAAGTGACACACTTCACCTTGATCACTTCAGGTGTCTCCAAGAACCCAAACATACGTTCAATCTTATTCAACCATTCCTCATCATGTTGAGGGTCATTGGAGCCTTTGGAAACTGGTGGCTTTTGGCATATGAACTCTTGAGAATGACTTCAGAGAATATCACTTTGAGGATCTAAAGTTGGAGCCTGAACAGGGACTGGAAGTGGTTCTTATCCTAGAGCTTGGACTGTGCGAACAATCACCTCTACCAGATTTGGATCCACAAAGGGACTTTCTTGCTGAGATTCAGCAGCAGCCTCTTTTTGGATTTGATTTCCATGTCTTCTCAGAGGCATGATTCTACACAACATTAGGAGACAACAAAGAAGACATTTAGATTAACACTGAGCCAGAGTGATGAGGAAAACTACTCTTAAAAGAAGGGATAAAAAGATTTGGATTCCACTCTATCCCAATAAAAATAGGGAAAAGACTAGAACTAATCCACAAGTCGCCTTTCCCTAACCACCCCTGGTGGATTAAGGTTCATTGTGGTGAGAGATGTCTAGGCACTCAATCACAACTACCTCCTAAGTCCCGTCAAAAAAACTCAAATGCATACTATCATCAAGAAAAGATGTTTAAACCTCCCTCTGATACCAATTTGTCACGAACCAGCCTAGGTACCCTAGTAACCCGATAAACGAGCTGACCTTGACATAGCCCGAAGGGCGTTCCCGATCCCCACGGGTCAGCGACTAGCACTTGGTATCATACAACCTACAAGTGGGAACGAATTTGCCACATGAATATGGAAGAAAGAGTGAAACAAAATAGTATGCATACCAAAAGAAACTCCACTGGGAGTAATGTACTAGAAAACAAAGAGGCACAAAAGGCCAAAGTACAACAACCCAAGTACCATAGAGGGAAAAACAGTCCCAAGGTCCCTATGGACACAACTCACCACGTCCAAATATTAGTAGCTAGAACCACCTTCTAGAGGCCCCTTCCCTTTTCTCGATCCTGGAAGAAGAAATTCTACAAACACCCGAAGGAAAAAGTAGGGTGTTAGCCTAAGCCTTGTAGGATATCACCAAAGATTCCATGACAGATGCCAAATATAGATTATCCAAGTAAAAACTTTCAATTTTCAAATAAACAGGTTTGGCAATTCAAAAGCATATTTTTAACAAATCATGATATACATTTTCAAATGAAGGAAAATTCATCAAGAAAGGCTTTACAATGATGGAATATTTCTAAAACAATGGCTTAAGTTAAACATTTATATAGAACAGTTTATATAAATTCAGCAGGCATGTAAGAAGTTCAAAAGCATTGGCATACATTTATATCTCAAATATAAATAAACAAGCGAGCAACATGGTCATCTGCCTAAAGGTACGATAGTATTAACCAGTTATAGGATTCCACACTCTCTATGTGAACTCAGAAAAATGTGTATACACATGTCCCTATGACTCTGGCCAAAGGAGACTCATCACTAACCCGTCGGGGATGTGATCCGCTGCATGTATGTTATTGAACATTGTTGTTGCATAGAGTGCATCCAAATAACTCACTAACTACCTAAGGCTTGCATGAACTCTTACATGATGGACGAACTAATTTAATAATGATTAAAATATGATCAATCCCATTATTCCATTTCAAAAGTGCCAATTTCATTCCATTTAAAATCAAAACATGTTTTATTCAAAACATACCTCTTTCACACGGTGAAACCAATGGGTGTCTATCAAACCAATTTAATCCATTTTCATAAGTTTGAAATCCATTCAAAACCAATTCCATCATTACAAATTTCATTTTCACAATTAAATTCAACAATTTAATTGAAAACATTTCCATAAAATCCACAATTTATATCCAACAATTTAAATCATCCAATTTTCCATAAACACACCCAATTCAATGGAATTGGGGTTTTCCCACATCTCTATGCCAAAACCATTTCAAATATCTCAATTCAATGGAATAGTTTTTTTATCAATTTAGTTGAAAAAAAATTGAGAAATTCAATTTATATCAATAATTGAAATAAATTATGCAAGTAAAATGATAATCAATAGGGAATTTCAGGACGGAACCACCTACCTCGAAAGTTTTGACCAAAACCACAACGGTTGAGAATGCTCAAGAACCAGATTTCTTCTTCAAGAACCCACCTTTGATCTCTTCTCCTAGCAAGACAAAGACCAAAAATCATCAAACTTGGTACCACACACTTAGATATACCCATAACCGGCGTAGATCTAAGAAACCGAGAGGATATGAGAAGTAGATCAAAGTAGATCTAAGAAACCGATCAAGAACGATGAAGAACGATCACATACCTTAAGAATCCGTCTTAGATTCACCAAGAGGAGCCTATGGATAACCTCCGAAACAAAGGGAGAACCTTCTTTGACCCCAGGAGAAGAAAAATCCCGAGTTAGGGCCACTTAGGAGGAAAACCAAGGCAGTTAGAGGAAAAACCGAGTGAGATCCACCATTTAAGGATCTCATTTAAGTGACCGCACGGTTTTTCTGCACTGTTTGACAAACCGTGCGATAACCATGCGTGAGATACTACCTTGGACAGCCTTCTCCCATGAATTGGCCACATGGTTAGACAAACCGTGTGCCACCCGTGCGGAAGCTTCTGTCCAGGTTTCAAGGCTGGCACAGTTTGGTCGCACGGTTTGTCAAACCGTGTGCAAACTGTGCACAGCACACTATTCTCTAGTTTTTCTTTAAAAGTTCACCCAAACGCAACCAATGTATTTAATCCAAAATAGGGGTACTTATAAACATCAAAAAGTACCTGAAAACTTAACAGGATGTTACACCCAGCCTCAGGGTCATTAACCCTTCTGGCCACTAGGGCTCGATCCTGGTCCAGGTAGTATGGCCTTTAAACTATGTGCATCATCCTAACCATACAACGTTTAAACTACACATCTATCATACTTATTGGTATGACGTAAAACTAAAGAGCATTCCAGGTCCTTGCTAGAGAGGTCCTGATCAGAAGCATGTTTTCTCCCCGATCAGAGAGATACACCCACCAAATGTGTTTCAACCATGATGACGTGATTTCAAGAGTGTTGGACTCCATTCGCAAAACCCATCACTTCTCACTCCACAATTTTCGTGCCCTTTATTTATACCCTCATCCTCTTTCACATCTAAAAGAACCCCCTAACAGTATGGATGCTCAGCCTATGGATCGCCTACTATTCTGGGTCAACATTCTGGAAGACTAATGGATGACATTTCGAGTCAGGCCCCATGTTTCAAATATGGTAAACGGTCGGCCCTCATTTGTTAACCCTATTTCAGGCTAACACAATAAGGATACTTCATTTCGAACATGGTCAAAAATTATTTTTCATTTTCACACCATCCCTACAGTGTTCCAAATTTTGGGTATTGTGATTCACACCTTCCACTCCCTTATATTCAGATTAATTCCAACGCCCCTAGCGTTACCCTGATCGTGAACTAGAGCACACTAGGAAAACTGTAATTCGACTATTCTGAGAGCTTCATTCTCAAGTCAGGCATGTTCCTTTCTTCCTAGAAATTCCGATTGGTTATTCAAACCTCGGATGCCCAGAGCTTAATTTGTGCCATTATACTCAGATGGAATGGCAAGGTGGTCATCCCTTATTTCTCGCATCGGGCCCGACCCACGTGAGGTTAGGGACTGATCATTGGATGTTACATGAATGTAATGGAAATGAAATAGACCAAAAACTAAAAAAAAGAACTCATGCAGGCATATATCCTAAATAGTAAATGCATGAAAGTGTGTTCAAAGATTACATCCATAATAGTACCCAAGGATCGAACCATCCCATGGACATGTTAACCTTATTAAAATAGTATTCCAGATCTACTACCCTTTAGATTGTGGCGTCTATGATCTGTTGCCGCCTTCTCATTTCCCAATCCTCCTTGGCAACAATGGGTTGTAGTTCATCATCCAAAACTCAGGACCGCTCCTTGTTACTCTCGATGATAGCCATCTCTGTGGAGGCTTGCTTCATCTACTCTTCGGAATCCACCAACTAGACATTCAGCCATGATATAATCTCTGACCGCATGTTGAGGAAATCTGAATGCTCATCTTCCTGGACCTTCAGCCGATGAATCTCATCTTCAGGCTCCTAGAGCCTCTTGATGTTCAATGCTTTCCTCCACTACCAACCCACACCAAGGCCGCAGTCGTATTCCTAGATCTTCTCCGCCATGAGATCTCAGAGGAGCATGTGGGGACATTGGGCATTCACCCCCCCCAGCGCACAGTTCACGTAGCCGCAAACGAAGTCTCTCCATCTGGTCTACCCATTGTTCCTGAGGGGTGTCATCGATGAAGCACTTGATCAACTTCTATGACAGGTGACAAACTATTTTTCTATCCTCTTCATCAGAGGTCGTTTCATCCCAGTCTGGGAGGTTGGTAGGATCATACGCAAGGAACACCCCTAAGAAATCATCAATGGGGTCCACATCTGGTGTGTGATCGGGTATGACGGGACCCGTACTCTCCGATCGATCTTCATCATTGGATCCCATTCCAATAATCTTAGGCTCTACCATACTAATGGTCCCAACAATGATCGGAAGTGCCACCACTTGGTCAGTCTAGATATCCATCTCCACGACCACCGAAATTCCCCTGGGAAAGGCGCCACCAGAAGTACCAACCAACCTCACCAAGGTAGATGATGCCATTTGAAGAATTGTGTATACCAAGGAGTGAACTGGGGTAATTTAACTTGATCAGTGGATGAAAGACAAGAATTCTATAAAGGGGACTTACAGAGATTGAATTTTTGGTCTCTCTCCTAGGTTGTTGCCATCAGGACACTGAGATGTGGCCCCCCGTATATTGTCGGAAGGTCTGAAAACTCTGGATGATCCACCTCGGGTGTCTTGGCCCCGCTGGACGTGGTAATTGACATAGTCACGAGCATTGATCCCGAAGGCCCAGTGTCTTCATCCACTGAGGGATGAGAAAAACTTCTGTGTATGAGGCTCTAATGGACAGTTTATGTACTGGTGAAGGGTCCAAAGTAACCTGGAAGCGGATCCTAGGGAAGGGACTCTATAATTTACCTTGAGATCCACTATAAACTGTTCAATATCAAGGTCCAAATCACCACCTTCTCCCTCCTCCAATGGGATCCCCCTACTGGCCTCCTCCCCACAGGAGGACTCATCTAATTCCTCCAACAAAGGTAACTACTCTTTCAGTTCAAGAGCTGACAACTACGGGGGGTCATATCAAGAAACACCTTTACCCAACCTGTCATTGGACGAGGAACACCTAGTGAGTGCATGAAGTCCTCCATCTCATCCAGATATTTCTCCCCCTCCACCCAGGACACCGTAAATCAAGCCCTGATAGGGCCTATCTCTAGAAAATCCAATCCGAGATGGTTCAGATGGTTCCACATCTCAGACAGGTTGAGAAATTTCCAGTTGACATCCTAGATATCCCAAGCTTCTAGGAAGACAACATTCTCCGACATGTCTATATGGCACAAACTCTTCCCCGAATCCTGAGTGGATATCCTAGGAATTACCCTTGGTGGCCTCCCCTCTGGATAAAATTGATCTTCTGGGACCACCGGGTCCACTGCCGCCACTGGATCAGCTGTCGTTGCCTCCCCCTCAACTTTTGCGGGCCTTGCCGCCACTACAGGTCCACCACCATGTGATGTACTCACCACCTTCCGACCCCAACCTCGAGGTTGGGGAGGCACACCAGCGCTAGCCTGAATGGTTGGCAGCTTCAACATCTCCCCAGGGTAGGCTGCCTCCCAACTTTCGGTGTACTCTTTCACCAGTCCGAAGATGGTCATCGGAAGAGGTAGCTCATTCTGCATCTTCATGTCTTCCCACATAAACAGGAGCCACATATGCCTCATCATGAACAGATGTTCCTCATAGCTCACCCCTAAATATACCTGTGGGGTTAGTCACTGAATGTACCAAAATTTCCTTGCAAATCAGTGTGGGGTGTACGACTCATAGAGGGGCTCGCAGTCCACCTGTGCCACCAGGATTCCACCTCGAAAGTTCATGTAGTAGGATCAATGCTCTTCCGTTCCCTAGACATCATCAGTGAACACACCCATTGGAAGCATGAATGGGTGAAAGTTTAACTCCTCTACCTTCTAGACCCAGTTCAGTATCGACTGCATGGTCAGCTTGGCCGAAAAGCTCCCTATAGCATTCATGATGAATGGGCAGAATTTCGATCCCAGAGAGGAGATGGGGTTTGGATTTTCATAGATCCCCCTAACGTGTGTCGCTATCCAACCATCAAATAGGTGTAATGGACCACATATTCTCTATGGGTTCTTCCCCTCACTGATATTCCACAACATCTTGTACAGCTTGGCGAGCATCGGGATCCCGAGGTCGACCCACCCTCCTGTCACCAGCATGGATGTCTTGATAAACGTGCTCGGCCGAAGGCCCACGTTTGTGTCCCTCACCAGTAGGATCCAACTACAGATGAGCACCACAATGAAGGCAACCAACTTGACTACCAGTTGCTGCATGGTACTGACGCTGAATCCCCACGTCTTCCACTGCCTATCCTCCAAGAGTCACCAGTACGAGTGATACTTGCCTCATTGAGCCCCCTTCAGGTAAGTTTGAGGCCTCACTAGAAACTACATATCTTCTGGGAAGTTCAAGAACAGCTTGAACCATCGCCTGAAATGGACACCCTCACTGCTTCCTTGTCTTCTTCTGGCACCAAGTTCATTAACTCCATCGCTAGCAGTGGCATCTGCTCTGGGTCTTTCCATGGACCCATAAAAGGAATAAACTCGTCATACATCACCCCCAGCATCGAG
Source organism: Viscum album (assembly GCA_963277665.1). Lineage (NCBI taxonomy): Eukaryota > Viridiplantae > Streptophyta > Magnoliopsida > Santalales > Viscaceae > Viscum > Viscum album. The sequence goes on from OY728142.1 coordinate 952,103,660, forward strand.
ACCCTCGAGATATGATGCACATCCCATAAACTAATGCCGACCTCTCCATGGTGGAAATGGAAGGTATTTGTCCTTAATGGCCACATTATCAACAAATATAACATTGGATGCTTTAGATGATAGATTGGAATTGGGAGGCCCAATCCATAGAGGCCCAATCTCCTCAGCTCTACCCCAAATTATTCACACGAAGCACCTACACAGTAGGATCATGCCCAGTCATCTATGAAGTTTCAGCCCCAGCCCAGATCCCACTCATCAGACCACCCCTCCCCCGAGTTCTTCAGGGCTTCCTTCAAGATAGTCTAGTATAATGGGGGAGATGTCTCTGGTGTAGTTCCTTCCCATCAATTTCATTCAAATGATTGTACAGACAATCAGCATTGAAGGGTGTGAATTCCTCCTAGGCATGGCCGTCAGACACCCTGAACCACTGGTGTTGACACAGAATGCTCCTAAACCAGAATTCTAGCTCACCCCTACTCACTTCAGGGATAAAGACATCATCCCTTAGGCTGAATCTGTAATGAGGCAACCTCCTGCACAAAAAATTGTTTTTCTTGATTTTCGAAAGCGGCTATACTAGAGAATTGTAGTCATAATGGCTTCGAGCAGACTCCCCTAGACCCAATATATTCACCATCTTCTCCCTTGAGGCAGCATCTGCAAGGACCCCCTGGTAGCCTCCTGGTGAGCCATTCAGTTTTTGAGTTTGGAAATTTTTTGGTTTTGGTTCACGGAGCTCATTCGTGGAGCTCATTCACAGAGTTTGTTCATGAAGGCAGTTCATGGAGCCCTTCCCCGAACATCAGTAGCAATCCGTAGAGCACAACGTCATGAAGTCAAAGACTCGCTGTGCACCGCGAAGTAGGATGCCCGAGTCATGGAGAGAAATCGAGGAGTATATGGATCTTCATGAATCAAGAGTGCTAAATGCCAAAATGTGGGGATGATAAAGAAAAAAAGATTGGTTTTCCTCCCCTATTTATAGACAAGGACCCCTAGTGCTTCACGACACATCCGACTGCGATGAGATTCGCAGCGCGCTCATCCCACCCATCGCCGCTTTTATTCATGAGCCTCCTTCACAAGTTAACTTCGTGATTGACCAAAATATTTTTGTGATTGACCCTCAAAATTTGACCCTCACTTTCTCCTAAGCTCTAAGTCTGAGGGGGGGGGGGATTTGTTGGTGCCAAAATTTGGGAATGACAAGAACAAATGGAAGGCCATTGGGGTGCCTCGTGAAGTGTGCCCACAGAGTTCCTCAGTACCCTGATAGGCACAAATATCCCCATTCAGGAGCCCGATGTGGAGTAAGGAGTTAGGAGGCTCCACGAAACCATTTTGACATTGGCGAATCTGCAGTAGAGCACAGAGGTGGGAGGATTCGTGGTTAAGAAAAAATTCCATGTATCTTCCCACCCAGCAATCTCTTCTTCGTGTCGCCTCTGGACTATAAATACTGGGCTCCCCTCGAGCCCAAAGGATGGATCCACTGTCCTTTCTCCTTCTTAGCTCTCAAATTGCAAAGTAAGTTCTTCTATGTGAACCATGAGCTCTTCCAGGTGCTTTAGCATTGTGAAGTGCCTCTCCCTTGGCTTGAATTCATCCCCTCTTTAAAGAGGGATGCCCTTCGTAGATCCCACGTGCCTCCATGAAAGAATGGGATCCCCAAGGGGACTTGAGTCTTCGTGTAGCACTTATGCTTCGTGAAATACCCTCCATGCACATGTGACCGACATGTTAAGTCAGGGACATTGTTCTTTGTGAATCACATTTCTTCTTAATGCTACGCTTCATAAGGCACCCTTTCTTCACGAGGCATTGCTCCACGAACACCATTCCACTTCATGAAGCACCTTCCATATACACCTATAACCAATTCTTAGGCTAGGCCACTTCACTTCGCAAAGCATACCCCTTCACAAATCCCCACTTCCACATGGAGAACTAGAGCTTCATGAGGCTTCTACCTATGAACTTCTTTGATCCACAAGTCTTTTTCCTGTGTGACCCTTTAGGTTTGCACAAAGTAATTTCAAGATACCTTGGGTGCTACTTCCTATTGTGTTTCTTCGCCTCATACTTCTTCGCATAGGAACACTAACGACTACTGCTTCTTCACATAGCCATGCTAACATGGACCCCTCAATGGATCACTCCATAACACCCCATAACAACAACATTGTTGATGAATTCCCTCCCTCAAGGGGGGGGGGATTAGTTATGTAAGTCATAAGGGGTGTGGAGTGAACCCACCTCATCTGAGCTGCATGAAGTTAAAATGCAAAGCACCATCGTCCTCAGCACATGACGTTAAACTGTGACCTCGCCCCCTGCCTCACACACAAGGTGCCCCATCTTGAACATTATCTATGCCCACTGGTCTCCACGAGAGTGTGATCATTCCTCACATGGAATGAGATCTTCTTTATCAGAGCGACGTCTGTCTGAAGTGAAAGGGAATCCACCTTAGTGTAATCCCCTAGCATTTCTTGCAGGTGGCAACACCCCTTCTCCTCCTCTCTTCTTTTGTGACAAATACTAAGAGGTGAGAGGGGAACATGGATCCTCGATACCCCTTACCTCTCCCTCTGGGATTTGTTACCATCGAGCCTCCAACTTGGAGTAAGTACCAGTATTTATCTCCCTGGGATTCTAACCACACATAAGCCCCTGTTTCCTCTTTGGGATGCTAACCATGTATAAGCCCCATTCTACTTCCCACAGATGCACCTTCTATGGTGTGATTGTCAAGACTTTGTTGCCTCATGTTTCTCACACCGATCATGACTCCTGTGGGATTATATTAAGCATCAACCATGATATCCTCTCTATGCATCCTAGAGTGTAAGCCCCAAACACCATCCAGAAATATGTGGACTTTGATCTTTGTCTCCTAGACATGGTATGTAGGAAGCCTCCCTTAGGTTCAATCCCAACACCAACTTGTCCTGGCCCCTTCAAATCATTTCACCTTCATCCCGCATGACTTTAAACTATATCCCTCATCCCGAACTACGTAGACTTTCATCCTTTCCAAGGAAAGGTACATAGGAATCCTCCGTAAGGTTCAAGCCCAAAAACTATTAGTCCCGACCCCCCATCACGTCAGTTCACTGAACACCATTCTGAACTATGTGTACTTTGATCCTTACCAAGAAAACGTATGTTGGAAGCCTCCCAGAGGTTCCAGACCTACAACAATTGGTCCTAACCCCCCTTCACATCAGTTCACCAAACACCATTCTGAACAACGTGGGCTTTGATCCTTTCCAAGGCAAGGTACATAGAAAGCCTCCTAGAGGTTCAAGCCCAACAATTTTTGGTCCTGATCATTTCATGTTGGTTCACCCCTGTCCTTCATGATGTTAAACTATACCCCCATTTTCATACCACGCGATTTTAAACTGTACCGACTCAAACTAAGTGGGATTTTATCCTTGTCTCCTAGATAGGGAATGTAGGAATCCTCCATGAGGTTCAACCCCATCCAGTAGTAGTTCATTGTGCACCCCAATTGACAGTAAGTCGTTTTCAATCCCAACTAGCGGTAAGACGTTGTGGTTCTAATCCAACGGTAAGCCATTATAGTCCAATTTGTTGGGACCCATATCTCTGGTTATCCCTCAGGCGTTCGACCAAACCAGGCTGCTAACCACACATAAGACCTAGTATATCATTGGTTTTTTTTCTTCTATGCACACCCCGATTATATGCCCCCATCCTGAACTATGTGGACTTTGATCATTTCCATGGAAAGATACATAGGAAGCCTCCATGAGGTTCAATCCCATCACCCATGTCTCATCCTGGTCTTTCCATCAAGACTATGAGTTTTGGGAAGGTTATTCCCCCTACCCGGAGGTTCCACTTCCTCCGGATCCTATCCATGTGTCTATTCCCATGGGCCGCCTCCTCAGGTGTCCCATCGCCCCACTGAACTACGCAGACTATGATTCCCTGCCACAAGGATACATAGGAAGTCACTTTGAGGATCAAGCATAATGTCACTATCACCCTCGAGTTGACTCCATCTCATTCTACATCCACTTCACTTAATCATCCATCACCCATCCTAATTCTTAACCACGCCACCACATGCTGGTGAGATCAATCCAATTCACTTCTTCACTGCTCCAAGCAGTAACCAGGTAACTAACCACATATTACCCACGACATCAGTGTTCCCTCCAGGGGTCACACCCATATGATCCACTCTAGTAAGAGTTCTGATCATTCCAATCCATCTCCGCTAGACATTAAACCTGCGGGATACCCTGTGTTAAACATGGGAAGCTAAAGAAAACCTCAGAGACGTGCCTATGGAATATAATTCCCCACATTTGAAGTGGGATTAATCGGGCTTCTGCGCCCTTGATAATCCCTATAATAAGGGGAAGAAACCCAGACGCACTAGTGTTCCAGTGTCCAGACACGCCTGTGATGTCCAACATGACTACTCCCCCGACCGAAGGTTACTGACCTGACTGGACCCATTGGAATGTTCCAACATAAGCAGTGTAATTAACTGGTGTCCATGAAGATATGACAATGGTAAGAGTTTCGCGAACAATGACTTAATATTTAAGGGAGACCTCGACTAGGTGACAATTTTTTAGGAGGACTCCAAAGAAGGAAGAACCAAAATACCATAATCCCATTTTGATCAAGGAGAAAACATCCCTGAATAAGTGATGGATGCCTCTAGCCTTTGGAAAGAAAGAATTAAGGGCAATAATCAGCACATCCTCAATAGACGGACACATGCCTCGACGAAATCTTCAAAAATAGGTACCATGAAGATGAATGACATCAACCTCATTCCCTCATTCTACCATGCACAACCACTACCATAATACATCTCATAAAATATCACCCGATGACACATGGACCATAAAATCTCATCACATTGCATGTACACAATAATACTTTTGAATTTTGGATATCACAACCCATGCATATCACCAACACCTAAAAGAGGGAGCATGGAAGAACGGGTAGTCATCCGTTGATCTTCCCACCAGGATGTTGGGAAAACCCCCCCCAAAACTTTTGGTGTCAGTTCATGGTGCTCAACATGGGTTTGAAATGTATAGAAATCATAATGAATATAAAATTAATATACATATAGATTTATAGAAAATAATACCTATAATATGGGTTCAGAACCAATGAATAAAATTTCTCATAACTTCACCTCAATTTTATACTACCTCTAAATGCATAAAAACCCCAAAAAAAGCCTTTCCCCACAAACCATTTTCAATTAAATTCAATTTCCAAATTATACGTTATTAACCCATTTCAATTAAGATAGTCACATTGTTTTGTATTTCTACCACATTAGTTATTATATAATAATTTACCTTTTAAACCACATAACCCTTCATCAAATCATTTGTTAAACATGCCCTTTTGATATCATTATCATGAATTTAATTTCATTAATACTCAATAAATTAGCGTAACCAACCACCATCACATCCTCGTTACACAACAACACCAACACTACCATCACAACCCCAATGCATAACCACACCACCACCACCATCGCAACCATGATGCATATCACATCCAATCCCCCACACCCATAACAAAAATTCCACCACCCATGTATCACATCATCACAACCAAGCCACAATGAAAAACTATATTGAAAAACATATCACAACACATACCATAGAATTTTGTAGATTAGGCATAGCGACTTCCATTCAATTCCACTTCATTATTTCATGGAATTATCAGATAATCCATAAGATCATGGGGAAATCATTTCACTAACCAAATATATATAGATAACCATTTATTTATGGTGGTTTCAGAATAAATCACACAACATGGGCCACATAACATATAAGAAAACTGAAAAATAGGGGATACCGAAAACCATGGTATTTAGTGATACCGAAAACATGGATAATCTCAATATCACAATATCAAATAAATATAAAAGATTATGAAGCATTCCCATACCCATTTGCATTTTATTTAAACTGATTAATTACCTTTGTTAAGATGGATGAAACTATCTTCCTGAGAGATAAAAAGAGTAACCCATCCCGCATGATGCATAGAATGGAGAAATGAATGACCCCCTACATGGAAGAAAGAACCCATACACAAACATGCTACACTAAAAATAGTGGGTGCACAAATATGAGGAAACCACATACATGGAAAAATCAAACTGACACTAACAATAAGGATCCATAACTTTAGGGGAAAAACCTTCAAAACCTCTCATCTCAAGATAAAGTAATCCTGAAAAGAGAGAATGAAGGATCTTCAATTTAGATGTATAAGATCCAAAACTAGTGGATTTTAATATGGTTTAGTTTACCATTAGAGGCATATCTTATCAAAACCACGCATTTTAAACATTTAAAAGGTCTCCATACTTTTTTGAAATTAAATATATCATTAATACTATTTGAAAAGGATAAAAAAATTAATTAAGACATTAAAATCATTTTTCATTATAAAATACATCAAAATGGGAAATATGTAAATTTTAGAAAAACTGGAAACATTGGTCACTTCCACTGCCATGGAGTCACAGTTAGGGAGTCACTACCCAGGAGTCACTACCAGGGAGTCACCACTAAGGAGTCACCTATAGGGAGTCACTATGAGGGAGGTTCCACTAGGGTGTCACCTATAGGGATTCATCACTACAGAGTCACCGCCAGGGTGACCTACCACCAGAAATGACCAACCACTAGGATAACCTATTGTTAGAAATAACTTACCACCAGAATGCCACTGTTAGCCATAGAAACACCCCTAACTTCACCTAAAAACCTCAATGATTGTATTTTTAGCAAAGTAATAGGCCGGAAGGTATGAACCGTTAGATACAAAATTTTTATTACTAGTATATTAAACCCAAAGGAACCTTATTCCATTTAAATAATAATATTAATAATATTTTATGTTATGGAATGTGCTCACTTAAAAAATTATAAATATTTATTTTATAATATAATAAATAAATATTCATCAATTGAAAAAATATAGTTCACTCATCATCCACAACATTTATTTAATTCTTCAAATAAATATTTAAATAAATAAATATTTTATTCACAGTCCAACAAAGATTATTTTTATTATTCACATAACTAAATAAATTATTTATATAATATATAAATAATTATTTATTACAATGAAATTAATAAAGGATAAATAAATATTATATATTCATATAATTAAACAATTACCTTGTAAATAAATATTTACCTAATATTTGTGATCATTTAATAAATCTTGAATAAATATTACTTCTCTACTTGAAGAATAATATTTATTCAAATTGTTAAATAGAAAATATTTTTAACTTTAATCAATGAAACACTTTATGTGTGACTCTATAGGGATCTTCCTCAGTAACATTAGATGATGTCTTCTAAAGTCCAAGAATACTAGATAGTAATAAACACAACTATAGATTTGGGTTTATTTAATGCTTCCCTTTATGAACAGTAAAAAACACATTGATTAAGGTGGTTCCTTTATCAATGATAAAAAAAATGAGAAATGTACCATTTATCAGTGATACAAATTTAAGGATAAATGTACCCCATATCAATTATTTTTTATCTAGGATAAATGGTACTTTCTCAGTGCTTTTCTTAGCATTGATAAAAGTATGCCTTTTATCAATGCTCAAATGTCTTTTTTTAGTGATGATAAAGGGTATATTTCATAATAAATTATAAATAATTAAGATTCATATATTAAAATATAAATATATCATGTTTTTAAAAATATAATATATTTTATAAAATATGATTTATACATTACTAAATATACAATCACACTAAATATATAATATATTTAGTGAACATGGTTTATAAAAAATTAAATATTAATATTAATAAATAGTTTGATAAATATTATTGTCTAATAGTCATTTAATATCTATTTTATGATATAAAAATTCAATAAATTAATAAATGATCTAAAATAAGTTAAAAACATGACTCGAAATTTAAACGACCATAACTTTTGACCCAGGTGTCTGTTTGAGCTACACTACATATGAAATAAAAACATGAAAAAAATGTATATGATGTGGTGAAATGGGGAATCTTGGTTATCATTTTTAGAGGTAAAAATACGTCTATAAGATCTCCAAAACTATGTTTTTTATCAGGGTACCTTTATTTTTGAACATTTTATCGAATTTCAACCTCATATATGTAGGTATTCTTATATTTTTTTGGTGGAGGAGAAAGTTATTCACAGGGATTACATTCATATAGATACCATTACATTCAAATATTATCATTTTTAATATTTTAGTGTTATTTATAATTAAATATATACACATATATAAACATTTTTATATGTTTACACATAAAACATTAAATTTTATAAACAAATATGTAACCATGTTTACATATAAAATATATTTTTAAATATATGAACTACATATTAATAAAAAATATTATTAATTTTGTTTAAAATAAAAATTTATGAATATTTATATACCTATACAATGTATATAAAATGTTTATATACATATAAATTTCTTTTTTGTGTGTTTGTATTAATAAACAGATACATATTTATCTATATATTCTAATATATATGTATATATATATTAAAATATAATATATGTAAATAAATATAAATATGTATAATTATATTTATATATACACAAATGTATATATATATATATATTTATGTATGTATTTATAAACACACACACACAAAACCAATTTTATAAATTTAATTAAAAACATTATGTTAAATTATATAAATATATGAATAAATATATTGATAAAAAATGTAACTAAATATATATAAATAAGTAGATATGTTATAAAATATAGAACAAACCAACATAAAACACTGGTAAAGGAATATGTGTGTTAGGGTGGAGGTCCTAGGTTCGAATCCAAGTGAGGCGCACATAGGTGTGGCTAGGAGTGGCGGTGTATTACTGATAAAGGGAAGGGGAGGGAAATATGAATTCTAATAAAAAATATAAAGATAAAGAGAGAAAGAGATAGAGAGAGAGAGAGTGTGTGTGTGTGTTTTTTGGGGGTGTTGAGTGCTAAAAAGGGGGTAATTCATATGAATATATTAGCAATTAATAGATTGTATACTTTTATCATTATTTTTTAGCATTGATAAAATATGACTTTTATAAATGTTTTTAATTATGATTAAATAAACCTCTATTCTTTACTTAGAGGGGATGGGTGGTATCGAGTGGTGATAAAAGGAGGTATTCTTGTGAATCTTTCTCCTGTTAATAATTTTTTTTTATTTTTTATCAGTGCTTTTTTAGCACTGAAAAAGGGGGCCTTCTAACAACACTTTTTTTATCACTGATAAAAGTGACCCCCTTTTATCGATGATCAGAACATAATTGGTTTTTCAGTGATGATAAAGTATTTTTATAGTGTTGATATAATATGGTTTTTAGTAGTGGAGTCAAGAAACCCACAAAAAAAAAGAAGATAAGTCACATTGAAAAAACCACATACAAACATTCACTATGTAATATAATCCATTTGTCATGATATCTCATCAACCAGGTTGTACATCCATGTAATCAAATTATATACTTATTAAATATTTCTTTGACTATATAAAATGAAATCTCCAATACACCCTAAACATAAATTCTAATGTGATAGTTCTATTTCAATCAAAGGGTCAAGATATCAACTTCTATAAAGATAGAAAATATAAATCCTTTCTCAAAATTTTCATTAATAACATATCATTCATGACACAACCAACATACCCAACTTTTCTACAATCATATATCATCATAGTTTATAACAATACCTTAATTTGAATGAGTCATTACATGAATTAATAATAAAATTAAAGTCAAAAGATAATCATTGATGCTTGTAGATTAAAATATCCAATGACACATAAACATGTGGATTTTCTACAAGCGGGTCTATTGTCATAATCATTCATCTTGGAGACTACCAAGTGTGAAATTAATGAGATAAAGTATCATATATTGATGTTTATATTCACCTTAAATCCAACTTAATATGTTTCATATCATAGAATATTATCTGATCTATGAACAATGTTTAAGAATATCGTCATGAAATTTCATGGTTCTCATCATAGTATGGAACTTCAATGCCATTTTCAATGTGAAAAATACTTTAGAACATTAATAAATTAAATTAATTCATAAATATGAATGATATTTAATAAGATATTTTAATTAATAATAACTTATTTTAGTATAAAATAAATATAATGTACAAATAGTTGGTTTTAGGATACCAAATCCAACACTAGCTGTAAGTGATCACCATATCATATATATTTTTTCTTTACTTGTCTAAAAGTAGTGGTAAAGGAGACTAGAAGAGGGTATACCCTTGGATCAATGGATCCTATTTCTAAATATTTTATAACACTCACAATTCATTGTTTTACACCCTTGGTATATCGAAATAATGTCAGTATATTTTCAGTGGACCAGTTATTGTGGTGAACCAAGTAAAATTTCTGTGTCCTATCTTTAAATTATTCATATGAATATTTCTTATTTGTTTTAATTTTTATGGGTTCATATTATTCTTTCTTACATGTGAACATGATCCCTTATGAAGTTTGAAGAACTAAACACCCTAATTCACCCACCTATTAGGGCATGTTGGACTTGTGGGTTCAATATTAAACATTCAAAATATTCATTTAACATATGCAAGATAATTTCTCTATTTAATTGGAACATGAATTCTAAAAATATAAAAAATATCCTAACCATATTCTTTGGAGCATCGCCTATTTTATTTCTTCAAAATCCATATAATATTTTTTTACCATTTCTATGAATTTTATTATCCATAACAATTTCATCAACATAAATATCATCGATTTACATAATAGAACCAATAATTTGATACAAAAAATAAAATAAAATAAAATAAAATATTTATTCAAAAAATATATCACCAATTCTCATGTTTTGTGTTATTTTCTCAACCTCTATACAATAAAATATTGACTTATTATTGGAAAATCCTTCCACCTATTTCAAAACATTCTTATTTTCTTATATCCTACTAATGATACCTCAATTTTTCCTAATCCAAAAAAATTTATTATTTTAATGATTTTCCATAGTAACCATCACTTTTGTCTATTTTTTTTATAGTTTTATAAAATAAAAATAATTTTAGTTCAAAAAATTTCTGAAACAAATAACCTCTCACTAAATATACATTAAAATTTTTTAGAGAAACAAATTTTATTTTTATATTTTAAAAAAAACTATTTTTCATTTATTTCGTATAATTTATGTGTCTTTAAATATAATTTTGTCTCAATTAAAATATAATATAATAAGAATAAAATAAAATAATTTTCCAACCACGGTGAAACACATATCAAATAACTAAAATTACATTATGGGCTAAAAAATATCACATTTCAGGTTTTTTAGTCATCTTGTAAAAAATTAAAACTATAAGTTTAAAACACAATGCCACTTTCTACCCTAGATTCCAACCTCTATTCCAATGTGGGATTCATTGTCAAGTACTTCAGCTAACATACTACCATCCAAATCATTAATTACACAATTGATTCCAGACTTGAATTATTTCTCCTCTCCATAAAACTAGACCATATCTATACAGATTCCCATACAGGTACAATCCTATAATAAAAATCCCATTTTGAACCATTTTAAAAAGATTCAAGATTCTTAATCCTAGCTTGGAAAACCCCACTAGCCTAGGTTTTTTTAAACTGTAACTATGCCTTATCTCAAGGAATTATTTTTGTAAATGATTAATAAGTTTATTAATCAAGTTAATTTCACTTTTATCAATAATAATAATAATAATTATATAAGAAATAGATTTTTTCATCAATTTCTTTCTACTTATCCTGAATTTAAATAAGTTTGGTACATTCTTGAGTGAATTTTATATAATTATATTCTATAACAATTAGAGAAGTACTATCTTTCTTAATATTAAACAATTTAACATTTTAATCCCTCTATAAGATGCACCTTCAGATATATACCTTCCATCTTCAATATTTATAGCTAAATCAATATTTCAATGTGATAACATATCTTATCCACAAGAACTATAATACCCTAAATCATAATAAGCAGTGCCTTTAAAGTTTTTTTGAAAAAATATAATGATTCTTATATAGTAAACTTTGATATATTTTAGTCATTAATGTATTAAGAAAAATAATTGGTTTTATAATAATTAGGTACAAGATACTTCCAATAATAATTCTACAGTGGCATCAACATTTTTATCTTATTTATCCTCATAATTTTTAGCAAAATATAAGTGGAAATAAGTAAAAAAATATATTTCACATCAGTGGATTAACATAGATTATTTATATAACTGATGTTAAAACCCATTCCCAATGAGGTTTAACCTAGATTGTACATACAATCAACTTATACAAGGGTTTTAATGTTGGTTATACATGTTAAAAATGTTAAAAATCAAATTTCCATCAGGCACCAATGATATTTCCATTTTTTCATAGTGCAGTTTCAATTTTAAAAATCCTATCTAAATTCTATTATACCGTGGGAAAACATTTTCAATAAACATATATAAATTTTCTTTCTTACTCTTACTATATTTACAATCTAAACCTCTTCAATTTTCATCATTGTTCCATCACTTCTTCAATAGAGTATTTCAGCATGGTATTTATCATTAGTCCTTAATAATTTAGTTTTTTATTAATGGTTCTCTTCATCAGTAAAGTTTTTAATGATTTTTTAGATGAAGAAGGATTCTTCTAAATGAGTTAATATCATAAAAATTCCACATTATATTTATCAATTTGAGTTTAATATTTATCACTGACAATATTTTTGGATTTCATATGAGTTGTTTTCTAAAAAAAGAGAAATATCAACAAACAATATGTAAATTCAAAGGACACTACCACATGAAATTAAATTAAGTTGAAGATTTGAGTTTATTTTTCTTTTTATCCTATGATTTCGGAAATTTTTTGTTTGTATATCTCATATATTATACAAAGGGAGTAATATATATCAAAATACTATTTTATAAAATAATACACTTTAAACATTGATTATTGATTAACCAATGTTGAAAGTGTACATTTTTTCAAATTTGGCATCAGTTATCAAAATAACCAAGGTCAAAATCCTAAAAATAATTATTTTAACTTTGGTTTATTTAACCTCTTTTAAAAATATCACTTATAACATCTAATGTATTAAAGTTAAATAGAAAAACAATTTCAACCCATAGAAAATGATGTTAAAAGGAATTTTTTGTAATAGTGGACATACCAACTAAATTATAGTATTCCATTACAACCATCATTATAATTTCATTTTAATATTTCAATTGATGTGTAAATGGGTCATTATTTTCTTACAAAACTTATGAACAAAATAAATGTGTTGACTCTCTAATTGGAGTTTTTTAATTCTACGTTCGTTGATTTATAAAAATTACGAAAATTTATTATTTCAATCCCATAATAAATTATTTAATCTATATATCAACATAATTAACTGATTTTCCCATCATTTTTCACATAAAATTTAAAATCAAAACATAATTATTTTAAAAAATTAGCTTTGGAAATTATGATTATTCTATTCAGAATAAATTTTTTGTAGTTGATTTCATTCCATACATTCAACTACTCTATTTTCACACCTTGTTATCATTTTTTCATGTAGTATACCATTTTGTTATTTGATGTATAATTACTATTTTTGAAACTCATTCAAAAATTATTACCTAAAATCCATTAAAAACATCTTAATAACTTTTTGTATTGTAATATAAAAACACCTTATTACTTCCAATGGTACAACCAAATAAAGTGTCTCATGCATATGAACACCTTAACTTTTGGATAACTTTCACATAATAAACGTGATTTAGTTTTTCCCACCCAGCTAATTTTATTAATCTTATTCCCATAAACACATTTTTTTACAATGAAATTCATATATTTAGAACTTGGGGTGATACTTATTACACTAATTTTATCTATTTGAACAATTGTTTCATCAATGGACTCTATTCTTGATTTATATTTATTATATTATTAAAAAATTTAGGATTATAATTTTTTTAAACCACAAAGGAAATCCAAAATAATATACAACCTTTCATTACAACCTTATTTAAAATTTTATTTTCATACTTTTATTAATATATATACATTTAATTATTTTATTCCATAACTGAAAAAAATCTATTATATAATTAAATAATTTTATAACTTCATCATCATCATTTATTCGAAATCATAGAATCTTCTAATTTCAATCTTTAAAGAAATGATTTTATCATATATTAACCCCAATAAACCATCTTTTCTATCATTCTGCAACTAAGAACTTCAATCAAAACATACTTTTCTGAATTCTAGATTCTACAATTATGAATATATCCATGAATTCCAATATTTTGAATCTTATTTCATCACATAAAGTATATTATTTAATTCTCACACACTGTTATAATTTTTTCTTATAGAAAAACATATATTTATTCAATAAACACCTATTATATAAAAAACCCATTGAAAAATTAGGACTTATAATTTATTAAAAACATTAAAAACTTATTTGTGTAATAATATTCAAGAACAACTTTACTTCTTTCAACCTACTAAGTTGAGAAAATGTCTTTGTAATAGTTTGGATTTTTTTGACTCATTACTTTACATGTTTTGGAAGTTAAATATCCTAGGAGGATGTAAGTGGTTTAATAAGTTTAGTTGATATGAAATTTAATTTGGGGAATATATTCTATGGTGTGAACACATATGTTGCATTGTATGGGTTCGTTGGAAGTCATGGGTATAGTGCAGTGCTAGAATCCAAGAAATAGGATTCCAGGAGGTCATATTTGGTTCCCCTGATGATCCAAGTATGGGTACGACATATCCATTGAAATAATATGTGGTGTGGTTTTAGATATTGGTTGTGTGGTGTGGTCATAGACCTTACATCATATATGATTGAGATGAGAATTTTAGTGTCCTAACCACTTGATAGGTTGTTGCTATATGGTCTTGGACTGCACTTTTGGGTTGACCCAGGCTTGTAGGAACTACCTAAGGAACATGAATTAGATCTCAGGGTTTAGTTTGGATGAGGGTATTTACTAAATAACATCTTTCCTTGAAACATAGTTTTGGGTTAAAACCTTCTTCATTGCGATGTGGGTGGTAGTTTTGCATCATCGACTTTTAAAGTTATACTGGAATAAATATGGTAAATACTTTGAAAATCATCATTCTTTCACCCATTATATTGAATATTTGGCGACCTAGGTGTGTAATTAGGGGGTATTTCACCCCCCCCCTCTTTCCTGGATTTTAAAATAAGTTTTGGGGATCAAGTTTTGGTGATTGATGGAGAGTTCCACCCATTTCCATCTTAGCTATCTCTATGTTCGTCTCACCGAGAAGGATACAACTGTGATATATGGTCAGATTGTGGTTTTTTTGAGTGGGTGGTTGATTTAAGGTGTTGTGCCTTAGGTTTTTGAAGGATTCACTAGTGTGATATTAATATTTAGACTATCCTTTCTTACATTTTCTTGTGTAGTGGGTTTTTAATCCCTTTTTGAGGTAGGGTATTCAAGATCTATACATTATTCTATGTAAACTATGAAATTATAATGAATTTATTATTCTGGTGTGTAGTATAGATTGAACTAATTAATATAATGGACCATACATGAATGATATTAGTGGGAAGGTATGATTCTGAATGCATATATTTTGTTTCATGATATTTCTTTCATACTTGATTATTTCTCACTAATATTTCTATAAATCATATTATTTGTTGATTCTTGTGCACTACTATTATGATTTTGTTATGTATTCACCTTTTATAAAAAGTTTAATCACTTAAATATGGAAATGAACCATTTGTATAGAAATATGACTTAATATGGAAGCATGTTGGATATAAAATGTGTGATAGTGTTTAATGTTGAAATTGTTGTTATGTGTTGTGGTGAATTTTATGTTTGTGAAATAGTTGTGGGGTTTCTAATGTTATTGGTAAATAGGTGTTTTGGAAAATTCCATAAGTGGCATAATGGTTTATTATTGAGGTTTTGGTTTGTGTAGTGGTAATGAAAATACCTTTCCATGGTTGAAAAGAGTGGATGAGTTCATTGTTATTAGTGATGGCTTGGTTGGATGAATTGGGACCAATTTATAGCCACCTGATAAAAAAAGAATGTGATGTTAATAAAAAAATGGTAAATTAATGTAGGATGGAATTGACTAAGAGGCTGAAAATGAAATGATGATACATGAATGAATGTAGTAATTTTCTAGAAATTTTTTGCCTTTAAGTATGGAATTGAATGTATTAATGAATGAAACATGGTTTGAAATGTTAAATATTAAAAAATTTGTAACAGTGTGGATAAATGGGAATGGGTGAATTATTATTGAGTCTATTCTGTATAGGGAAATGGTCTGGTTATAGAGTTATAGTTGACAGTGATGGTGGTGCAGGGTAGTGGTAGTGTGGTGATGTTGTGTTCTATAGTAATATTATTTGGTGTGGAATATTTAGTCTATCATTGGGAATATTATATATATATATATATTGATTTCCCTTGTGATATATATACACACCCCATATGAGTGGATATCATTATTGAGGTCCAACATGATTTGGTTACTGGGTGTTTTCCCTAACATACAGGTTTGCAAGGGAACAAATAAATGACTTCTTTTTATTCCCCACTAACCCTTCTGGGTGTATCAATATATGTGATGATTTAAGGTAGATATGATTATATGGTCAAAAAATTTAGTGTACTGGAAGACTCTATAGGGTATATGGGATCTTGTCTCAATATAACCAATAAGGTATAGATGTGGTGGTACATGACATACTAGATAAACACCTGAGATAGATGAGATGTTGTTTCAGCAAACCTTATAGGGTATTGATGAGATGGTATATGATGTACAAGTAGAAATTGAGGGGTATTGGATGATATGATATTATATAGTGGAGGTCATGTATAGTTGTAGTAGGGAATGATGTTGATTTCCTTCATGTTCATGATATACTACTATACTTGATATGAGATGTTTAGATGATATATAGTATATTGTGGCATGACTACGGATGGTATTGAGAACAATATGTTTGATATTGGGGCATGAGAGTGATAAACTTGTGAGGAATTGATTTCAAGGTACCCATTTTATATATTCTTTGATACTGTCTTATTATTATTGGATATGATATATGGAGAGTAATCCTTGGTGAGTTTGGGTAGTAGTTAAACTTATAAGTGATAATTGGCTCTGCAGCCTATTCACTAATGCATTAGTATTCTCTTTGCAAATTTTCATTAGAGGAATTCTTTATGTTCCTACTGATTATATACATTTTTTCACCCCTATAGATATAAATTATTTTTAGGTCCAGGTTGAGTTTGGTGACTTAGTTAGATAGTAATTTCTTGGAGCATGGGTTTTTTTGTGCAGTCACTGCTTAAGAGTTCATATGGAATTGATTTTTGGGATTTTTATTTTCTTGAAATTATTCATGCATTGTGTTATTATTATATATCTAGATTTATTTATGTTATTGTAATGATTGGTGGTTTATTTATTTATTCTTAGGCTATATGAGGACAAGGCCTACCATTTTTATGTTTTATACCCTCGATACTAGTCTCCAACCCATGGATTAATGGAGGTTGGCCTCGAGGGTTACTGTTACCTTTACTATATACCCATGAGGGGTTCCCAATGGGGGAGGGTCATGAAAGAGTGACATTTTAGACTTTGGTTGGGATATTGGATAAATAAAATAGATAGAAACATGTGAGGACTGCATGAGTTGGTTAGGGAATGATACCAGTTTATATTCACTACTAGAAAAATACCCTATACCAATGGTTTGGAACCGTTGGTATAGGCCCCCAAACCGTTGGTATAGGCAATACAAACGGTTTGGAGGACCGTTGGCAAGTAAGCCGTGGAAATAGGTCTATACCAACGGTTTTCCCAAAACCGTTGGTATATACCTGTCCCAATGGTTTTGAAAACCGTTGGTATATGTAATATGAATATCTATACCAATGGTTATAAAACCGTTGGTATATGTATTTCAAAAAAAACATTCAGTGGGATTTGATCCCAGAACCCCCTGTTTATAATCGAACGACTTAACCACTAAGCTAACATCACTTTTGTAAACATAATTTCATAAACATATATATGTATTATCATAATTATTTAAAATATTTATTTATATAATGTTCTCGGTTAGTAGATCTGGAAAAAAATCAAAGAACCTATCCCAACGATTTTCAAAATCGTTGGGATAGGTTAGGGGTGGGTTGAATTTTTTAGGACGAAGGTTGGAATTTTGGGTGGTTTTTACCAACGGTTTTGGTGAACCGTTTGGAAAGGTCACTCTTTCCCAATGGTTTTAGTGAACCGTTGGGAAAGGTCACTCTTTCCCAACGGTTTTGGTGAACCGTTGGGAAAGAGGCTCAAAACACACCCTTTCCCAACAGTTTAGCATAAACCGTTGGGAAAGAGTGACCCGTTACCAACGGTTTGCCAAACTGTTGGGAAAGGTGGGGAAATCTATGGCTTTCCCAACGGTTTGGCCAAACCGTTGGGAAATGGTACCTATACCAATGGTTTTTACAAACCGTTGGTATAGAAGTGTTGGGAAAGATCATCTTTCTAGTAGTGATTGGTGCATGATGTAGTCCCAAGAGAGAAGCTAGGACACATGATTTTAGGCCCCTCATGATCAAGGAAAAAACTGAGTTTACCTAATGACCACGTGGAGTGGTTCTACTTGTAGTGTAGATACCTAGGAGAGGTACATGCAACATGTTTAGATGTACTTGTGTTTTAAATAGGGTAATTCTTTGGAAATTAAATTTATATAATTAAATAAAATTATTAAAATTAATTCTATCCCATCAGGTATAGAAGTTTGGTTTCTTATTCATAGAGATGTTTCCTAGTCATCTTTCAACCATGGTTTAGTTTGGTTAGATTCATCAGGGTAACCTAGTCAACTGTAGAAGCTGGTTGGGGAGGACGAGCTATAATGGATAATGTAGAGTGAGTTCTGTCGTCATAGGATGATTAAGTATGGGGAGAGTTTATTTGATCCAGAGACAAATAACTAGCTAGAGGAGATCAAGATCTCTTTTATTTTGATCTTATCTAGGGATAAGTATCATGTTTTGGTTTTTATTACTCAGATATAGGAAATTGTAGATTCTATATTTTGGAGAGCAGAAGGAGGTAGATGTTCCCTAGGACAACATTCAATGTAAGTATCACACTTAATTTATATCATCCAAAATGGGGTTTATGAAGAGGAAAGTGTTTCAATTATTTTAATAGGGGAACCTAGGTGTGTGTTTGTGTGTGTGTGGGGGGGGGGGGTTATAGATCAGGTTTAAGGATCTCCTTTGTTTCTCACTAAACCATTCTAATATGAGGAGTATATAGCTCTATGTTTGTAGGAGGTGTTGTGCCTAGTGATATGATATACAGTTGCACCATTTATGTTTCCTATAAACTTGGAGGTGTATAATAAGGATGAGGTGATCGATAGGATACACTATTAGTTATGGTAAACTCAATATGGGATCCATTAGGTTTCCTCAAGGAGCACAGTTATTGGTGGTGGATCCCAGGTGTTGGGGTAGCCAAGGTTTTGGCTTACTCAGAGTCAACCTCAAAAGTTTTCTCCCTCCTATTTCTTTTGATATAGTACTTCTCCTGCACTTATTGGGGGAACTGTACTTGTTTTCTATAGTTGTATGAGGTATATTCATCGAATGTTTTACTGATAGACCATCATTGAGTATAAATGTAGTGTGGGAACTAGTTTTAGTTTCATCCCTATCAGTGGTATTTTACCAGAGGTTATATCAGCAACCAAGAAAAAATGATTATGTACTACAATGGGGAGATGGGTCTGGTAGAGGACATCCCCATGACATTCCTTTATGTTAGGGAAATAAGTTTGAGCATGGATATGGGGGTGGCTGTCAGCACTGAGGAAGTGGAGTCAGGTGTGGACAACTTCATGTAATGGATGTGTCAACACTAGAGGGAACAAAGATCATTATAGGTATAAGTTTCTTATGTTACACCTTAGTTTATAACATGTTTTATTTTGGATAATTTCACTACATTATTTCACTATCCTCAGTACATGCCTTGAGAATAAAGGTATAGAGGCTTATAGTGTCCCTTGTGTTGACTATTCCATTTGGAAGCCAGAAAAGTATTCTTGATGTGTTTCAGGGTTGTGAGCTGATGATGGGGAGTCATAAATTATCTGAGTATTTATTTTTATATTAGATACAACCATATAATGTCATTCATTGGAATCTATTGGTTGTTTTCTATGAGCACGACTATCGAATTTTTCTAGAGGATAATAGTGTTATGTGACGAGGAGTGTTAGTGTGAGGTGTTAATTGGTGAGTGGGAACATCATATGGGTTGTATATGTTTTGATACAATGATATTGTTTTTTATATTTTTTTGGGTTTGGTAGAGTTGTATATAATGGAGTTTCCCAGAGTTATGAAGGAGTTCCCTGATGTTTTTCCCAAAGTGGTAGTGTCCTTACCCCCTCGATGTGATATCAAGTTCTTGATCTAGTTACAACCCAACGCCTCTCTGATTTCTATGGATCCGTAAAATATTAAAAATATGATGTAGAAGGGATTTATCTCATCTATTGTTTTCCCATTAGGTGTTCTAATATTGTTTTTTGAGAATAAGGATGAAAGTCAGTGGTTATGTATAGACTACTAATTTTTGAATCATCTGATAATCAAGAACCATTATTCTCTCTTGAGAATTGATGATCTATTTAACTAGTTTAAGGGATCCAACTGGTTCTTAAAGTTTAACCTATGGCCTAGCCATCACAAGATGAGGTTTATGGAGGAGGAAACCCAAAATACTACTTTTAAGTGTTGATATGGTCACTTTGAGTTTGTGTTCATGTCATTCAATGTCACAAATGCCCCACATGTGTTTCTAAGACTCGTGAACTCCATGTTTTGTGATATCCTACATTAGTTTGTGGTTGGGTTCATCGATGACATCATCATATACTCAAGGTCATTGTATGAGTATATTGAGCACCTTATAGATGTTTTATATATCATTAAACACCAATATACTTATAGAAATATATCTAAGTGCCTGTTTTGGATGTGGTAGGTGAACTTTATTAGGAAAGATGTTTCTTAGCAGGGAGTAGTAGTAGATTCATCAAATATTGAGGTATCTTTTTATTGTTATGCAATAAATAACATTATATAGGTTTATAATTTCATCATCCCTATAGGATATTAATGTAGGTTCATTCACAATTTATCTCTATTCATAACCCTATTAGAATCCCTAACCTAGAAGGACAAGGAATTATTAAAGGCCAATTAGTGCTATAAATACTTTGAATACCTAAAGGAGAGTTTGATCAATACTTACATGCTTTAATTTCTAGAGGAGGGGGTGATGTTTGAGGTGTTTTTTGATTATTTTATATCTTATTCTAGGATTTGTTTAGATGTAGTATAGAATAATGATGTCATATGGGTCTAGGAAGTTACTTTCCCCTAAGAATAATTATTCCACCCATGATGTCGAGTTGGTGATGGTGGGTTTTACTCTCAATATATGTAAATATTACCTCATCAATAAGTGATTTATAGTATTTATATACCATAAGAGATGAAGATATACTTTCTCTCAATGATACCTAAATATCAAAAAATAGAGGTAGCTGGATTTTCTTTAGGATTATGATTTTGAGATCACGTAAATCCTTGGTAATGGGAAAGTAGTTGTATATAAGATAAGTATAAATTCATGAGGAATTTTTTATAAAGAATATATAGATTTTTAGAAAGGAATAGAGGATATTTTAATGATGAATCTTGATTTAGAAGAGTCCGGTAGAAGAAGATTCCTATTTATATGAAAGTGAAATCATCCATGATGTAGTGGGTGAAGGATTATTAGGTGGGGGACTCAAAGGTAGAGGTTGTGTGGGACCGTGTTACCCAGTATAATGTTCCGAAGGGATGGGTGGTAGATTACTGATATCAAATGATGTTTCGATATAAGTTTTTTATTTCATCAGTGCTACATGGGAAGGTTCTTCATGAGTATTATAGCTCAGTAGTGACAATGTATCATAGTTTGACCAAGATATACCATTCTATGAGGTTTTAGATTTGAAGTCTTGAGACAATGAGATTGGTGGAAGATTTAATTTCATAGTTCTAGGTCTATTAGTAAGTGAAGGTGTAACATCATGTTCTAGGAAGTTGGTTATAGTATTTTGATATCCTTGAGTGGAAATGGGAGGACATCTTGATGTATTTCATCACTTTTCTACCATGATAACATAGAAGATGAAATGTTATATGTGTTATCGTGGATTAGTTAATGAATTCATCCCAATTCATGGATATCAAGGAGTTGGATTTTTGTAGGATCTGACAAGGTAGTATGTGTATGAGGTTGTGAAACATTATAGGGAACCTAGGACTATAGTATCTGATTGGGAACCTTATTTCAACTCATAGTCCTGGATAGAATTGTATCTTGATTATTTATCCTAGTTGTGCCTTAAAAGTAATTTCTATCCTCATATGAAATTGAAAATGGTATAGACCATCCAGATACTAGAGGATATATTCTAATATTTCCTCTTAGACTTTAATGGGCCAGGGATGACATATTTACCCATTGTTTTTTTCAATTATAAAAATATCTTCTACTCTTCTATTGGGATTAATCCATTCAAGGTGTTGTATGGGTATCCTTTTCATTCTCTGTTGTGCTGGAATGAAGTTAAGGAGTTAGCAGTCCTTAGACTATATGTGTTGCAGAGCATGATAGAGAAGATTTAGATGGTTCAAGTCTAGATGAAGGTGACATTGAACTGTCAAAATTATTTAGAGATCTTTAGGGGAGACCTATAAAGTTTGGGGTAGGTAATAATGTTTCCCTGTGGGTTTCCCATCATTATGGATAGAAGAGTTTTTACTAGGGGAGTAAGATATTTCCCCAATTTATTAGTCCTTTTAAGGTGTGGTAGTTTTTTAGCGATGTGACATATCAATTGGTACTTCTTCCATGGTTGTATAAGTTTCATGATGTTTTTCATGTTTCATAACTCCAATGATATTTTCATGATGATTCTTATATGACCAATTTGGGGGAGATAGATATCAAATATGATGTTACATTTATAAAGATACAATTTTATATCTAGTATAATCAAGATAAGCTGTTTCACAGGCAAAAAATTTCTCTGGTTCATGTTATATGAAGGCATGGTGATGTGGAGGAGAGTATGTGAGAATATAAGTCATAGATTCACACTCAATATCCCAATATATTTGGATACTATTGTTTTCCTTTTTGATAAGATATTTAATTTTGTATTTAATTGATTGAATTATTTCCATAAGGCAATTTTTTGAGCATTTTCACTTGGTGTTATGTGATATGGCTAATATAATTGTCCCATTTAAGGGATATATTTTGAGGGAGTGTTTGAGGTTTTAGTGGTTTGTGTGGTTTTCCTTTTGGGTAGGATTTTGTTTCTCTTGTATGAGAATCATTTTAGAGGTATATAATGTAACTCTATAGACCTTCTCAACCCATACTTTGTGTTTTTTGGGAGTTGGAGGTACCATGATGAGGTTTGAGGAGAGATCAATAGAGTTGAACTGAAATTTTGTTTGGGGAATATATTGTATGATGTGGAGGAATATATTTCACAGTAAGGGTTAGTTGGAAGGCATAACTACAGTTTAGTGATGGAAACTATAGAGCAGGGTTCTAAAAGGATATACTTAGTGACCCTTATAATCTAGGGATGGCTACTTTGTGGCCATTAGACTACGACATGGTGTGGTTTTAAAGATGGGTCATTCAGTGCGCCCATATACCATGAGTCATAGAGGATTTGGATGAGAATTTTTGAATTTTATTCTTCCTGACAGTTTTTTGTAAAATGATCTGGAGCAATGACATGGTGTTATCCTAGGATTATAGGATTTTACTGATGAACATAACTTAGATCTCAGAGTTTAGCTAGGCCGAGTGTATTTGTAACATTGCCTCTTTCCTTAATCCATAGTTTTGGGTAAAATCCCTATTCATTACTACATGGCCAATAGTGTTGCATTATTGTATTTTAAAATTATATTAGGTATAAATATGGAAACTCATTAAAATATAATCATTCTACCACCCATGAAATTGACTATTGTGTGACCTAGGTGAGTTTCCTTAGGAGGTATTTGAGTCCCATATTTCTTGGATTTCATACCTAACTTGGGTGATCGAGTGATAGTTATCTATGATGAGTCGAAACCCTTTCCTTCATTATTTTTTATTAATTTTTCTCTTGGATAAGGATGTGTCTTTGAGATATGTTCCTATTTTGATGGTGGGATTAGTGGTTGATAATGGGTGTTGTTCTATAGGTTGTTGAAGGATTCCCTAAAGTAATCTCAAACTAGGATTATCTTTCCTTACCTTGTTTTGAACATTGTTTTGTGAAGCTCCAGTGAGGGTAGGCTATTTAAGAACTCTACTTTTTTTCCTGTGTAAATAATGGGATTAAAACGTTTTTATTTTCTTTGCATTAGTATTATGGATTGAACTAATAAAGACAATGAACTAGTTTTAAATGAAATTGATGGGAAGTGATGATTCCTTATGTATTTACTCTCTTTCATGATATTTCTTTTTCACTTGGTCCATCCTTGCTACTATTACTAAAAATAATATTTATTGTTGAGACATGTGTGCTAATTCTATGATTGTGCAATATATTCACTATTTATAAAATCTTAATCACTTAAATATGGTAATTAATTGGTTGTGTGTAAAGATTAATTAATATAGAAGAATATTGAATATGAAAAGTGTGATAGTTCTTGATACTGAAATTGTTGTTGTGTGTTGTGGTGAATCTTGTGGTTATGATTATGTTTGTGTGATCATTATGGGGTTGTTCATGAGGTTGGGAATTGGGTTCTATTTTATATTTCATAAGTGTAATAGTGGGTTATAATTGAGTATATGGTTCATGAAGTAGGAGTGCGGCTACCATTCCATGGTTTGAATGAGGGGATGAGTGGATTATTGTGAGTGATAGCTTTGATGGTTGATGTGTGGTCATTTTTTAGTTATATTATAGTAGAAAAATCTAATGTCAACCATGAAATAGTAAATGAACATGGGATATAATTGCTTAAGTAGGTTGATGGAAATGATATGATGATACATGAATGGAAACATAATTTGTCTATAAATGGTTTATCTTTAAATATAGAATTCAATGACTAGTATAATGTAATTTTTTATAAATGTTAATTCTAGAAATGGTGTAACTATGTGGATAAATAATAATTTTTAAATGATTATTATGACTATTATGCATGGGGTAGTGGGATTATTGCAGTGTAATAGTTTTTAATGATAGTGGCACATGAAGGTGGTAGTGTGGTGATGCTATGGGATGTAGTAGTGTTGTTCAGTGTGGACCCTTTAAGATGGTCTTGTGTATAGATTATATACTCTAGTATTTTCCTTATGATTTCTATATTCACCCCACCTAAGTCAATATCTTTAGTGATTATTAACATGATTTCAGTAACACGTGTTTTCCCCTAACATCCAGGTTAGAAAAATAATAGATAACCATCTTCTCCCTCTTTCTTGCTCTCCCTTCAAGGTGTAGCATAAGCTATGATTTATTGAGGTAGGAATGATCATATAATTAGTATATGTGGTGTACTGGAGGAATGTAAAGGGTATATGGGTGGTTGTACTAATAGACCCAACAATGTATCGATGAGGTTGTACATGATTTATTGGTAGAACCTATGAAGTAGATGATATATTATTCCGACAAACCCTATATGGTATTGATGAGATGTTACATGATACACTGATAGACCCTAAAAGGTATTGGATGAGATGATATTATATGGAGGGGGTTTAACATGGTAATATGAGGGAATGAGGTTGATGGACTTCATGTTCATGATACCCTACTATATTGGAAGTGATATGTGTATATGAGATATGATTTATTGCAACATGTATTCAGAGGGGACTGATAACATTAATTTTTTTCCGTAGGTAATGAGAGCCAAAAAATTATGGGGAAGCGGTGATGGGGTTCCCTATTTTATTTATTCTTCAATACAATCTTGTTATTATTTTCTGGAATATTTAGAGAGTGAGATTTGGTTAGTTTGGGTGGTAGTTAATGTGATATGTTCTTATGGGTTCTATTTCATGTTCATAGATGAATTAAAATGATCATTCCACATTTTCATGATATTTTTTGAGAATGACTATATTGAGTATACATGTAATGCTTACCCTTACATATAAAATATTTTTTTAGGTTTCTAGGGTGATTTTGGTGACTTAGATGGACAATACTATCTTATAGATTGTGTTTTGTCATGGACTCACTTCTTATGAGTTCTTTTAGTATATCATTTTTGGAATTTTTTTCCTGACATTATTCATTCATTGTGGGATTGTTTTGGATATTGACGAATTTATATGATTGCATTGATTAGTAGTTTATTTATGCGTTCATAGGTTATATGATGGAAATTACTACCAATTGTATGTTTTACACCCTTGGCGTTATTCACTAACCAGAGGCCAATTGGAGGTGGACCTAAGGGGCTACTCTCATCTTCACTATAAGCCCAAGAGGGGTTCCTAGTGGTATAAGGTCATGACAGTCTCATCTACACCAACACCATTAACATGTTTATATCCTTTACACACTAAAACTATTTCATTTTTCACCACCTCACCATTTTTATTGATATTATTATTATAAAACCATTTTTTCAATCACATTCATATATTCTGGACTTTGGAAAATATCTCATGTACTAGTTTTCAATATTTGATTAATATTTTCATTAATGGTTTTTATCCATGATATATCTTCAAAATTACATCAAAATTTGTAATTTATATATATTTTTTAAAACTATAATGGAAGTAACTACACATTAATAGTTTTCCGTTACAACCTTCATTAAAATTTCATTTTCATACTTAAATTTATATATGGATGTGTCATTAATTTATTCCAAAACTTATAAAATAAATGAATATTTCAATTATCATATTTTTAGATTATATAATTTAATCTTCATAAATTCATTAATAATTCAAGATAATTTAAATTTCAATACCATATGAAATGATTTCATCTATATATCAAACAATTAGTTTTTCATATAAAAATTGAAATAAATATATAATTTTCTAAATTTTATCTTCTTCAATTACCAATATAACCTTGAAAAACAATATTTTGAGACTTTTTCCATGTCATAAAGTTATTATTGAATTTTCAAACCAGTTTTTCAATATTCTAGTAGATTTCTATTTGGTTGTTTAATGTAACTTAATATTTTAATAATGTATTAAAAAATTATGAATCACAATCCATTTAAAACATATTAAATATGTTGTATATTTTAATATATATATATATGTGTGATTATTTATTTAAACCATATAACATGAGAAAATTGTCAACCCACATAAAAACCATTAACCTATACTTAACCATTGCACATTTGCTCTTATTTTTCACCACCTCACCATTTTCATTGTTATTTTGTTGTAAATCCATTTTTTGGAAATTACATCCATATCTTCAGGGCTTACAAAAGTATATCATATACCATTTGTTTCTTTTTCAAAATCCTTGACACCATGGTGATATATGATATGTGAGAGTGAATATAATATACTTGATTATATAAAAGAAAATTTGAAATAAAAAACAGATCATGGGATATTTAAAAGGTTTTATGAATTCATTATATCCATGGATAAATAGAATAAATTCACTTTTTATAAGGATTAAAATTGGAAAACGTGAGAATATATTAAAAGGGACTAAAAACCTAGATAAAATATAGAGTTAATGATAAAATTGAATTACTATAGTGCTCAAATCCATAGACTGGTGTACAATGATACAATACCTACACCGATTCATCTAGTGAAATCTCATATAATTTCAAACTTGAAATAATATCTATAATTATGGTTTAGGTAACTTCAAACATTGAACCCTTACATAATGTATATGAGGGGGGGGGGGGCTGTTACCCCTATGACCCCATTGGCCTCACTATACATTCAAATCCAAGAAAATTGTAGGTATGTGTTATTTATATCCCTTCACATAACTAGGTATTGAAATACCAACATCATTTTTATCCATTTGATCAATTTTTTTTATCAATATACATTATCCATGATTTTCTTCAATAAATAAAAAAAAATAGGCTCTATATGTGGATATAAGGCTTCCCACTCAACTCCCCTTATCCTTTTTACAAAAAATAAGAACATTTTTGTCAATAAAAAAATTAATTTAAAAAAATTTATATTTTATTGACCTGTCTCCAAAGGAAACCCTCATTGGTTAGTGGTGAATACTTGTGTGACTGCCAAAATCCTACCTCTAATAGGCCATGAGTTGAATACTAACACCAATGGTATAAAACACACATATGTTAGATATTACCCTCATAATTCTTAAGAAATATACAGATAAAACACCAATCGATACCCATTAAATAATATAAAATAAAAAGAATATCATAGAATTCAAGTAATGTCATACATAAACTAAAATAATACCAAAATAAAAAAAATACTATAATACTGACTACAACTCAAAAAATGACCATGAGTTAGTTTATGTCCAACCCCATCACTAAATCCATCTTAAATTTTTAAAAAAAATATGATATAGAAGATAAGGGTGAGCATACAAGTATACTCAGTAGAATCCTCCCCAAAACCACATAGAAAAATGTGGAAGAATCATACTAATTAGTTTATAAATAAATAATGAAACTGACTCATTACCTAATTTGTTCCGTTACTATTTATCTTAACCAAGGCTCACTCACCAAATCCACACAAAAGAATAATAATATAATAATCAATTGAATATATGAAAAAAGGACCCTACACCCACTTCCACACTAAACTAGTTACCCTCACTCCCTAATGAAAATACATCCTAAAACGCTCATCCCATCGATATCTACATAACAATAGACCACATACCACATCAAAGAAAAAACTACATAACCACAACCATATACTGAATTATCATAATGAAAACTGCATAACCATGAAAACCTTATGCATAACTATAACACTACTATGTAACTGAATCATTTCCTCCTCATCATATCATCACCAAATTTACATATACCATAACCTCATACTATAACTACCTATACTAATTCTAAAAGAGGGAGATGGTAAATGAGAGTTGTCATGAATCTGTATCACCCACATCCTAGATAACGAGGGTACATCGGAAATGAAAAATATTATATAGGTGTTAGCTACATGACCTGACTCGATTGGTTGTGTTTAAGAAATAAAATAAACTAAAATGAATATAATATCATAGAATACCAAACCTACGGGACAAAAACTATCAATATCCTTTACAACATCCCTTTATCTCCCTATTACCACTAAATATTCACCACTGTTTCCACCACTAGAAAAAACCCTTATTGACTCCACTTGCACATCATAGCCACAAAACACAAAACCATACAATAACCACTCAACATATTTCGATTTAAAAAACAACTACAAATTTTACACTATCCATTTACCAACAAAATTATATTTATTATACAACTTTTATTCACAACCACTTCCCATTTCAACATTTAATTACTACATTTCAATTCAAAACATTAAATTTATTAAATATATCACTTCAATAATGTCGACATAACCCATAAATATCAAATCATTCATTTTATTTCATAATTTCAAAATCAATCCTTTGTCTTAAGACACTATGACACCAACCACATCAACCTATTTATTCTACTTCATTAACGACCATATCGACAACCACAAAATCACCATTTATATTTTCATAAGCACACAAATATTATTTCACATACACCACATAAAACCACCACCAAAAAATAGATATCATGATCCCTTTATTTAAAAAAACAATCCAATAATTTAATAACCACCTCAAACATAATAAAAATAATCATCAAATACAATATAAAATAACCAAAAAATATCCACATTTATTCATGCTTCATCGCTTATTAAATAATTCATACTTAAAATATATTAAAAATTATTTCAAAATTTCCACAACCAATTTTAATTATCATTTTTAAGTTATTTAAATAATTATAACATGCTACCACATATAAACAACAATATAAAATCACTAAAACATTCTTAACATATTAATTTTCATTAAAGAAATAAATAATAATGATGAAGTATGTAAAACATGTTCAAATTACTTATCAAATTCCAATTTTACCAATATATTTATCATCTTCATTAGGTTAATTCCATTTTTTACCTACAAAACAAAATAATGGTAATTAAATATTTAACACAAAATTAGAGAGTTGTATTCTAAATTATTTTCGTAAAATCAAATATTTAACAACCATAACACAAGAACGAGAAGGGAATGATAATTAAAAACTACTAAACTCACAAAAACATTAATAAAAACTTATGCACATCCATAAATAAATTAGAAAAATACCAACAAGATGAAGGTGAATCCTCTTCTGTAGAGTTATGAGAAGGAATAACAAGAAAATAACAATGGAAAAAGGAAAAGAATAAATATTTATATCAAAAGGGACCAATAATTCAATGAAAAGTCTTAAATCAACCAAGGGATGACCAATATAATAAGAAAATGAACCAAAACGTTTATATTGTATGATCAAATAGGAATCAAACTAATAAAATAGAGAGGGTTGGATGAATTTATAATAAAAATTTAGATGAATCCACTATGGTGTGGTGAGGGATAGACTCTTTTGTGGTGGTTCTAGGTTAACCAAGATCAAAAAATACTTAGACTGAAAATAGTCATACCTCACCCCTTTTTCTGGATATTTAACTATATAAAAATACAGTGGACCTTAGAAATGATATAGGTAGTATTTTTTATTTCATGGTTCCTTCATCCTCCCAATTCAGCCCTTAAGACACCACGACATAACTCCTCTCATCCATACTATTTTTATCCTACCTTTCTTACACCACTATGACATATTGTTCTATTTAGTATTCCATAATGAACCATGACACCCAAAACAACTACTTTAGATTTACTCATGGCTCATAGGTATTTTACCAATGACCATACTTACTAAAATTTCCCCCTCTATCACATAAATGACCTCCATGATGTAAATAATTCCACAAAATCATAGAAAACTTCAACACCAAAAACATAAAAAATAGATTGTTCACCATGACAACATATAGAAAAAATATCCCTCAAACACTACCACAAAAGAGTTGAAAACAACACACCTTCTTTTATCCCAAAAACCGAATTTTACAACTTCTCTTCCTCTATTAGTCTCTAATATATCATCCCATTCCCCAAAAAAAACAAAAATTAGAGGACCAAAAAATCTAGTATTCTATATTATATCCCTATCAAATGATTTACATACCTAATAATAAAAACCAAACGTAGGTAAAAAAACTCAAAAACCCAAACACCTGATGGAATAACCCTTTAATAAGAATATAAATAGAACAAAAGAGGTATTTCTATATAGATATGTGAATATTGAGTTTTGTTTTTCATAAATAATGTATAAATAAATAACAATAAAATTGTGTACAATGAAAGTAAAGTTTTCACATGTATTATGGGTAAAAAATAATTGAGTTTCCATCATGGTGAATCACTAGAAAAGGATATTAAATTTGATGGTTATTTGATTCAGTAATCATCTAAAAGATAAGTTATTTTGGGTGAGAAGTATTATCTTTAATATTATGAATAAAATAACTTAGAATAGATAAGTTATGGATGACAAAAATACCGATGTAGACAATTTTTGGAAATACTCTAACTTGAATATTCACATGCTTCAAAGGACCATGGAAATGTACTAGATGAGTTTACAATTATTATAATAATCCCCAAATTTATTTGAAGTAGTTATGATGTGATTTTATGTTTTTAATAATGTTTTAGGTGATTAAAAAAACCCTTTACGTCATTTGAAAATGTCTGAAATTTCAGACTTTAATCAGATCATATGAATTTGGAAGACAGAGCTGAAAATATGGATAAGTGATATTTAAAAATACTCTTTTCTCTATGTGTATGTTTTTTAATTATAACTGGAGTATAAATTTTCATGATGTATAAATTTTTAGTTTTCATAAATTTAGAAAAGGTAAACATTATACAAATATGACATAATCCATTTCACAAGATGTTTTCTTTGCATGTATGAATTTTGTCAGAATCATGTAAGACGTCAGTTATAATGTGAGATTTTGAGTGCCATGAATATAAATTTTTAGTAGTGCATATGACTTTATTCTTAATCTTATGAATGTCTATGGTATAAATCTTTAGTATTTACAAAATTTTGAATTTTTAAGACTATATAAAATCATGTAATACTTTTATGTCTATGCATACAATTTTGAAACCGGGTGTAAAACTTTTATAGATTTCATATGACTTTGTTAATTATATTTATGAATATTATATATAATTATGACTTTATACTTATAAAAATCAATATTTTTATAGACTAGAAACATAGAATGTGGAATTCAAATTCTGGAAATGACTTTGGATGATACAAGAGCAATTATTTGATATTATAAAATTCATAAAGCTATTATTATCCCTGATTTAGTCTTGAAACGACAAATATTAAATGAGAAAAATATAGAGAATATCACTGTTATTTATATTGTTATTTTCATATGTGAATATTTTAAAAATCAATATTAGTGGTCAAAATAGAGAATAATACTAGATGATTTATAGACCGATCTTAATGGATCGAAAAAATACATTTAAAATTTTATTTAATCCACAGGAAGAATATTTTATCCCCACATCATAAAGAATAATATTTTCAACTAGTATAACTAAGTGAGGTAGATATTAATGATGCTGAAAATCATTTATTATATTTTCATGAATAATGCAGATATGAAGTGTGATGAAATTTTTATAATTCTAAATTCATAAAACAATATAAACAAATTTCTATGATTCTAGTTGAGTTTTAAAAATTCTGAGAAAGTATAATGTTGAGT
Organism: Viscum album; assembly: GCA_963277665.1. Classification (NCBI taxonomy): domain Eukaryota; kingdom Viridiplantae; phylum Streptophyta; class Magnoliopsida; order Santalales; family Viscaceae; genus Viscum; species Viscum album. The sequence continues at coordinate 952,136,903 of OY728142.1, forward strand.
TTTAATGTTTTTTTTAATATTTAAGATATTCTTTGTGTTGAATGTGTATGTTTTCTAGTTAATTTTTCATGTAGAAATGAAAAATAATTTCTTTTGAGTTTTTTTGATGATCGAATGAGTTGCATTATTGTTAAGTTGTTTTGAAAATTTCAAAGATAATGGTTTGGGAAAACCTAGAGAAAATTGATATTTTGGTAACTCAATGTGGAAAAAGTGTTCATGTTGAAAATATTTTAATATGAGAATTTATATTTGTGGGGTATCATGAAGTGGTTATTTTATAATAACACTTTCAGCAGGTGGCTTAAAATTTATTTCTTGTATTACTTTTTAATAAGATGAATTTGAATGGTTCTATCTAATTCTATTGACTGGAGAGATTTTAGGAAATATCACGGTTGTTTTATATTGAGTGAGTGGGAAAAATAAAATGATAAAGATTATATGCATAGTGGTGTGTGTGAAAGACTGATTAGAGAGTACTGAGGAAGGAGAAGCTATCACTTGAAGAAAAAGAGGAGAATCCAAAACTGTGATGAAGATGAAACATAATATGGGTATCAAAGAAGAAGAATAAAAATGAGAAGAATAATTCATGGGAAATAATGGGATATTCTATAGAATATTCACTGTATGTCGAGTTCCTTGACAATTGAGTTTAGAGTGTTATACTAATTTTTTTTGAAGAACTAGAAGCTATATAGAAATAGAGAATGAGTCACATTATGTATTAAAAATATTATAATTAAGTGAAATATTAAATTTGAATAAGTAAATAATATGTTCTGGTTTAGTAAAATCCAAATAATTAATTATTATCTACTTTAATAGAGAATGAGGTGAGAATAATTCGTGGGATTTTAATATAATCAAGTGTAGTGCGGTATTGTGCTCATTCAAAAGTGCAATATTATGAATGATTGATCACCTGTGTAACATGGTGATCCTTTACCTATATTATTTAGAAATAAGGGTTATATGATGAAACCTATCCCAATCAACTTGTATTGTAAATAATATTATAGTGGATATTATGTGGACTGGTATAATAACTATCTGCAATAAGAATCAAGATCACATTGAGACCAAACCTTGTAAAAATACATGTGATAACTTTATTACAAACCTACATTTATTATAGGAGTATTCTAGGTTAAATAAAAAAAAATCCATTAATATTAATTAGAATCAGTGTTTTAAAGACCAAAGTGGTAAAAGTTTAAAAGAAGATTTGGAATTTGGTAAAAAAATATCACACTTAATTGACCACCAATAAGGTGTGTCTACACCTATCCATTTAGAACTAAATAAATAAAAAATAAACAAAAATATAATAATTATTTATATTTAGCAATATAAAATAAATCTAAACATCACAAAAAAATAATATTAAAAAAACATGGAATGTTGAGCATGCATGTATGACCCAATCCCCTATGTATATTATTTTATGACACCATGCCTTGATTAATGCCAAAATTTTCATAATTTTAATATATCTTTCATTGGAAATTTACCCAAAAATTTGAATAAAATTCGAGATATCATTATAGTTTTAATACTATAGTGAATATGCAATTAAATATAGAAATAAATTAAATCATTATTTTTAGTTATTTTATTAATTTTTTAAAATAATTTAAATTCATAAATTGATTTTTGGATTTTAGGTTTAAAATTTTAAAGAGGATTTTAATTTTTTTCATGGTTTAAATCAATTCGATATTATGTGGACAAAATCCTACAGTAAGTAAAATATTTTTTTATTGCAGGATGAAAAATGACAAAGAAGTTGCTATATATGAGTCACTTATGTAAGATTAATTTGTGTATGAGTCATTCCCTCTACCAAATAAAGGACATATCATGCTATATAAGGGTAAAAAATTATGGATACACTAATTTTAATGGTTCACTTTACATGATACATAAAGGTCCTTCTGGATCTAGATGTAGCATAAAGGTAAATCTCAAAGTCCCTATATTGGAAAATGGTCACAAATCTAGTTGAGTAAGAGTCGTTTCCATTGAGGGGAAGGGTTGTTTTAAAGTCATTCATGCATTCCAAAGGTTTTTTAAAGGTTATCACCACCCATGTGTGAAGTTCATGAGTGTGGGAAAGAAATACATAAGGGTAATACAATAGTAATGTATGGGTTGTCCTAACCTAAATAGAATTGCGTAAGAGTCATTTCCACCTACGTACATGTCCTCCCAATATAAAGAGAGTTACATAAGGGTTGTTTCACAGACACTTAATCTCTTAAAGGGTCATTACTTTTCTTTTAGAATGAAATCATATATTTTAAAAATGGAAAGTATGTACCTAAAATAAAATTTCATTTCTTTGTTTTGACAAAATATGGAAGAACTCATTTAAGATATCCATGTGATACTCATCCACAAAAAAAAGTCCCGGATTTTGGGATGGATTGAAGGAAAGATAATGTTTGACATGAGATTAACAAGATAATACGTACCCCTTATTTTGTACATGTGGAAGCCACCCAAAAAGAGGAATATCTCATTTCTTGGTATTGAATTTTAAGAGAAAGTAAGAAGGAGGAGTATCAATTTCTATAAATATTTTAATCTCACAATTTTATAAAATATTAAACACCATTTCTTTCCATCTCATCTTGATTAAGATAATCATTCTACAATATTTTTTCATTTTAAATATTCTAATTTCGTCTTTCTAATCAACTATTCATACATTCTTCTTCCATTTTCTTTATTTTTTATTTTCATAAATGTGATTATTAATATCTTATATATGATAGGGGATTACATTAGTATCACCCACTATGTGAAAAATAGTGAATCTAGAACTCACATACTCGGCTATGATTTTCCCATTTTATTATGGGAATTTAGATGATGAGGGCTAGAAGGGAATGATGGTGCCTCGAGCTTCTCCTTCCCTCATTTTATTTCACATTGCTAAAATAATTTTATTTCCCACTATTTAGATTATAAATTTATGATGGGATCAATAGTATAAATGGTGGATGAACCCCTAGTTTTGACCCATTTGAGAGAGTGGTGGAAAAACCACTTTGGAGATCTAAAGAGTGTGATGTCTATTCTCACAATTTATACAGTGAGCCCATGGGTATCCAGTTAGAAAAACACAGAGTATAGGAGTAGGGAATATAATAAATGAGAGAAAAGGGTCACTAAGTTTTAATCATTTATTATATTAAATTTTGTTTATACGTATACATTCTCCTTTACCTATTTTCATTCATCAACCCTATTTACCTCTGGTTTCAAAAATTAATAAAATAAATAAAAATAATCATAATCGAAATAATGGTAAATCTCTAAGACAAGATTATTGATATAAAAAACTATGTCCATATTTATGTTATACATGGGATTTTAAAATCTACTTTTAAAATCCTCAACAATTAAGGAATTTTCAAATTTGGTTTTATTTCCAGGGAGATAGGATGTGTATTTTATTATTATTTACATATATAATTTGATCATGGCTTATATTTTTTGTCCTTTATTTTATATTTTTATTTCATTATTTTATTTCTTTTACATAACTGGGATAATAATTATAATGAGACTATTATTTAATGGATTCTCATATTTATTCACTGTTTAAATAAATTTATAGAATTATAGCTGAGTTCATGAAACTATACCTGACCAAACTGTTTATCACTAGTCAATCTATCTTTCCACAGGAGACTGTGGACTAATATATTCAATTAGAGAATATGAATAAACCTTTGGTACATACCAATATATGAGAGTATGAAATATTATTTTCTAATAAAGAAAAACAATATAAACTTCATATTCCCCCACACCGTCCAAGTGATGATGAACCTATATAGGTGGAGATTCCAGACTGCATCAACAAATCTTTTATCTTGAACAAAAAACTAAGGTATCAATAGGGTGATATGGTAGGATTGAAGTAAATTATGTATAATATGGTTACCAACATAAATACACCATTGTATCAAGGACAACACTAAGAAGAAAAATAATAAGAACCAATGTCCTTTGATCAAGAATTCATCAAAGAGTTGAAAAAATAACTTGAAGAAACTTATCTCCCCTATATTTTATAATACTAACACAAGGATCATGAACTGAATGAAAACCATTGAATCCATATCTCACACACTTGTCTATGATTTTTCCAATTTTATTCTAGGAATTTAGGTTTTTTGGGGTAAAAGTTAAACATAGGTATCTGAATCTTCTACTTCCCCTATTTTATTTTTCATTACTATAATATTGTCCTCTAGCACTATTAATATTGTTGTTGTGTAATTTGATATATAGTCTGAATGGTGGATGGGATAAAAGTTGTGAACCATTAAATATAGTTTTTATTTTAAAAATTGGGAGATATTTTGAGTGTGATGTCCATTAACATAATTTATACAGTGAAGTTGTGTGTATCTTGTTGTAAATACAAAGAGAGTGAGATTAGGAAATATTATTCAAGATATAATGAATGGTCACTACAGTTTAATCCTTTATTGAATTTCATTTTATTCTAAATTTTCATTTTACATTACATTAATTCATTCATCAACCCTACTTCCAACGAGTTTTGAAATTAAGTAAACGAAAAAAACAATCATAAGTACAAGAATGGTAAATATGAAGGTCTATCTCCTTGAGAGAAAAATCTATGGTCAATATTGTACTATACAATGGATTTTAAATTTTACTTTGATATTATTACAAAATGAAAAGGTTTCCATTATTCCACATGTCATGAACAAAAGGAATGAATGCCCCATACAACACCTTCCCCTAATTACCCTTAATATAAAAAATTCTATTCTATGAACATCTTATCCTCTTCAACATCCAACTCACTACAATAAATGACACAAGAGTCATTAGGAGAATGTTTTGGGAGATGTGATACATTGAAAAATTATGTATAAAATATAACTATTTTGTAATAGAAAACTAATATGACACTTTACATACATACTATAATACCTTGAAAGATCTAATAAAGTAAGGAGAAATCTTAGTGCCTCAACCAAGCCTCCACTACCAATAATGAGGAGAATCCTTCAAAAAAACATGATCACCAGCCTAAAACTCCACATTACTATTCCTATCAAGATAAAAAACTAAAATCACCTCCATTATCCCATATTTATATCCCAACTCCCAATCAATATCTTTATGTGACTTCACACTCACTGTGTTAGGTACTAAATTCCATTTTCCCTTGAGTATTGGAGTTCTTAGAGACATAATAGTATAAGACAGCCATCTAACATCACTAATAAGAATTAAAATGACACTAATAAAGGATATATTAGAGACAATTATGATCTATAAAGACCAAAAATCACTCATAGATGAAATAATTTCATCACTACATCAAGGAAAACAATATTAATGAAAACTCAAGAACATCAGTATCATAGATATCCTTATGATAATATAAATACCGATACCTATAGGAGATCAAAAATATCTTCATAATAAGATTAAATGTATAAAAAAATTTATTAAACAAGAATCCTCATTTTTAAACTGAGGAATAAGGGAATTAATTAGCTTCTCCTTCAAATACTCAAACACCACCTAACATTGATATATCCCTAAGAAGGTATCATACTTTCTGATCAAAGATATAAAAGGAGACACAATCAAAGATAATTTCGAAATTAACCACCTATAATAAACTATAAGAAACAAGAATTTGTGAGCCTGTATAATATTCATGGGATCCACCCAAGAACAACTACCACAATCTTCAATGGTTCAACCACTACACCCAATTGTTATATGACATTCATAAGGAAATATAACTCGCACATCTAGAACTTACACATTGATTACTTCCCATACAATTGATACTGTTCAAGGAATACCCAAAAAACCATTAAATTCTCAAAATGATCATTAAATAATCTATAATAAATGAGAATATCATTAATTACCACTACCACAAACTTATCTAGGAACTCATGAAACAATGCGTTCATTAGTTCCATGAGAACAACTGGGGTGTTTATGACTATGAAAGGTAGTAAATCAAAGTTTCCATAATGACACATAAAAGATGTATTTGGGATTTATTAATTCATCACCCTCATCTAATGATGTCCAAAACTTGTTTTAATCTTCGAGACCCTAGAATATTCTTCCAAATGATTGGATAGATCATCAATCCTTAAGAGTGGATAACAATTCTTCACCATCACATGGTTTAACAACCAATAGTCTTTACATATACTTAGACTACTATCTTCATTATTTATTAATAATAATGTGGCACCCTAAGGTGATACACTAGTTTGAAAAAAACCCTTCCGCAATAGATCTTTGATCTAAATATAGAAATCCTATAACGTTAAAGGAACTATCTAATAATGATTCCAAGAAATCAGATAAACACTTGGCTGAAAATCTATCCTAAACTCGATGTCACATCATAGGGGTACTAACAACAAAAACATGAGCCTATGGTCTAGTGGTAATAGAGTTAGTTTTACTAAATAAGTTTCTAATTTTGAGTCCTCTTAAAATTTACTTTATCCTTAATTTATTTCTATCCAACCACCCGTGCACTTTATTCAAAAATACCAAAAATATATCCCAAAATTTGTGAAATTTTTTAATGATCTCATGAGACCATATTATAGTGGTGATAAATATCCTTATACAAATATGTGTAGTGAGTTTGAGTCCTCTTATTAGTATATTTTCCCTAAATTTATAGTTATCCACCCTCCCATGAAATTTATTCAAAAAAATCAAAAAAAACCTCACAACTTGTGATTTTTTTAAATGGAACCTCATTATATATATTACCCATTTTTCTCTTGATATCACCTTACCCATTCATAGGGTTCTTGAATCTCTATTCAGAATTTATGGCCCTCCTTCAGTTCACCTAGCCTTGTCTAGTCTCCCTCTTCTCAATTTATTTCCCATTTTCTTTATTTATGTTAGTCGTGATCCTCATGTTTGGTTTCTTCTTCTAGGGATTCATCTGTTCATTCCCCAATCTATTAGGGTTTTTCATTTTCATATGTTTTTTCAATTTATTAAAACACTTTTTTACCTCTCTACATGACCCGATGAAACCATACCCCGTCTTTAGTTCAAATCAATATAGTTCAATGAAGTTTGGGATGTGTTGGTGGTTGTGCTCATTGAATTCTTTTTATTGTATTTTATTTACTTTAATGCTTGCATCCATGGGAATTTAATCATAAGATATTTTATTCTATTCAATCATAATTTAGCCAATTCTTTGTTAGGAATGATATATAATATATCCAATTGGGATGTTATTTTTGAAGCAATTAGTGTTAGACCCATCAATCAATTTTTTCATTGGATTCTTCCCTGTTGGTGTTTTTTTCAGGTCACTAGAGTGGTTCCATCTACAAACCTTCCACCTCTATTCCACTGTACTGTTACAACACACTAGAATACATTTTATATATGTGATTTTGGTTTTTAAATGTGGTTTGTGTAATACCCCAGACCAGGCCACCTAAACATTACCATGGTGGGGATGTAACATGACCTCAAGTTCACTTCTCGATAAGCCAAAGGCTACTGACTTGCGGCGAGACTAACATAGTCATGGGGATAATATTACCTATAAAAACAAACCCTACATTTGTAAATACGAATCTAGTGAAACTCCTAATTATATAATATAAAATTAGTCTTCAATATTATGTAGTAAATAATTCAAAGGACAAGTAGAAAATAAACATGGAAAAAACCAACAAACCAAAAATGTATCCACTTACTAACTAAAACTATATTTTCTTATTAGCCATAATTGTATCTACCTACTGACCAAAACTATTAATATGATGAACCATAACTAACCACATACCTAGAATAACTATTCATGAGCCTCCACAACCTATTAAACTTTTTTTATGAGTCCAAATCCATTTAGTACCATGTCCAATGTGGAAATAGGAAAGTATACCCATGTACATCAAAACCCATTCCATGTATGTTGGTAGGGGATGATTCTAATGAACCAGTAAGAATCCCCAATTACATAACAACAACAAGTGTTACTATTTTCAAGTGTATGTTTATAAAAATATATAAATAGGTGCAGTTTTTTTATAAAACACACTCTCTTAGAAACATAACACAAAATGAACATACAAAAATAAATGTTAGGTCACCATGTCCTAACCTGACCACCATGAATCCTAACCCTAACCACTTCATCTCTATACTGGAATAAAGACAATCACTACATACAATAACCTAAACCGTACTCAAATATATAGGGTAGGGAGATAACTGATGATGTATATCCCACATAAAAAGACTCACGGTGGGGAATCATCCAAACCACAACCCACTTCCTAAAGAACATGGAATGGATATACACCCATGAGACTCAAACCATCCCTCATCACTTTAGGGCAATATGTCAACTATCCATCATATAAAATCATGACCCATCCCTCAAGGTAGTTATCAACCCAATCCTACTAAAGATAGGTCTAAAATAATACTAACCCATCCCTGTAGGTTTTGGGAAGGTCACATCAATCACACTAGCCCATCCATATAGAATCTTGGGAGACCACAAGAATTCACTATAGACCATCCTTATAGACTATGGGGATGCCACATAAAGCACATTGTCCCATCCATATGAATTTGGGGAGGCTACAATCAGATCCACAAATGTAATAACAAAGAGGGAATACATCCCATAAAATTGATCACCATCTCACTAATAGCGTACTAGTCCCCCATGGTCTAGTCCCATACCCAAAGTGCTAGGTTCCTTCTGAATCATCTCTCCTCTGAGGGCTAGCTATATCCATCTAGACTGACCACCCCATTGATACCATAATAAAATTTCTCATATGGATACCTTCATAACACATATCATCAATCATTATACCATTAATAAAAATCAAAATAAATAGTATAAATTAATCACACAAACATCGGAAAAGTAGGCCTCTCCAACATGTGGTCAAACAAAATAAACTCACACAATGTCACCAAATATTTCCTTTAGAAACTGATCCAAATAAATTTTTTAAAACTATTTTAAAAATCTTTTCATGCCAACTTACTCACACCATGACCGTGTCCCAAAACACATTAAACAATTATTAGAAAACATCATTTCAATTTTAAAATACCAGTTCAAAACCATTTTTCAAATCACCAATTTTTCATGAAATTGTATTTTGTACAGAACAAATTTAAAAAAAAAGAAAACACGTTTTCCTTTCCAAAATAAAATACTCCACCAAAAAACCAGAAATAGGGCCACTAACATTCATTCGAACAAGGAACCACCATCAACCCATTTAGTAATATATATAGTCTATGTTGACTATTAGGTCGATGTGATCCCATCTCAAATTTATGGGGTTACTCAAACAAGATAAGTATTACAATGAAGATAATATAACTAATTAAAGCACATGAACATAAAATAACCAGTGATGCCAGAATCATGAAAAATTGGGTGAAATCCACTCTTAAGACACCACTAAACCCAATAAACAATATAGAACCAATTTTAATACCTAATTCAAATCCAAAAATCACTGAAATTCATCTAAAACCCTAAAAACATCACTGGGAACATGCCTTATAAAAAAAGAGAATTAAAATTTGGTTATAGAATCTTGGGTTTTCCTCTATGAGACACACTAAAAATCTCCTTAATGTGCAATTATTTCACCATGATCTGGTGAAATCATCCAAACCAAAACCCTAGACAACAGACACAAATAAATTGTGAGAATAGGGAAGGAGAAAGGGAGAATTAGAGGGGATATCTTACTATGATATATCATTCCTAACAAATAATAATCCACTAGATCGAAGAGAGGGAATTGGGATAGGGAGGATTTGCCTCCCCTATGTCTGTGCATACTGCTAAGAGAAATAACATAGGGGTTTTTTATTTTATATCCCAATTGGGATTAAAAAAACCCATTAATGAGGTTCATATAGTGATTTTTTGGATAGTGTCCCCGTACACCTACCTACCCCATTCAAACCATAAATGTCTCCCCACAAACATCATTCAATGAGTTAATGACACATTTACAGCATACAAGTCCTGTAACTGCACTTTTTAGTAGTCTAATCCCTTTCCAACCCTCTAACATCCACCCAAACACTTGGAATAGCACCCAATCCTTAAACCCCATCCAAAAACAACTTTTAACGATTTTCAAATGTTAAATAACCCATATAAAACCCTAGTTATAAAAAAGATTCCTCCCCTAAATAAAAATTAAAATTCCCACAATAATTTACATTTTTTAATGATGCTAGTCATCATAAACTCCCCAATATAATTATTCTCATCTTTGAGAATCCATGCTATTACTCTAACCATAAACTAGGGCCTACCATGGTCATCGGTTTATGACTACTCTCCATATCTCATCTTCAGAATCCCAACACGCTTCATCTGTACAACTCTAAACACCACTCTTGGTTACACCATCTCCCTTCCAAAATTCACAGTTTGATCTTAGAACCTATTCAACTACATCCCAAAAAACATTCCTGAAGCTGTTTTCCTATTTCATCATCCAAATTCACATAACAACACCAGTCAATCTGTCCCTAGAAAACTTTCCATGAAAGCGCTCGAACACCCCCATTGACTCGCTACCACTTCTCGACCATGATGCTTTGAATCTATAGACAATTACACATTACTAAATTACCCAGACCTAATAAATAAACACCCAAAGAAATTTTTGAATCATAAAACACCAACATCAAGGTCTAAACCCAACACTTAGTTCAAATCCATTATTGGATCCTTAACCATCCGTCGAACTAACATGATCTACCCCTGAGCATCAACACATTATGGACTCGAATCACCCTCATATCACATCAATTAAAACCCAAGCATGATTCTAATGAATCAACTTAAAACACTAAGACCAATTACATCACCACACACAAACTCCATCCAAAACCACATTGGAATATACATTATGGTATTCTTCATGAAACCAAATTAATTGAATCCACAATCACACTAGCATCTTGATTCTCATTCTTGAGTATCTTCCCAGAGATTTCAATACAACCAAAACAACTAAACAATAGGTTCTACCTTTCCTCATATATATTTCCTCTTTTTAGACCACTTAAATGCATTGGATTCCTCCAAAACACACTTCACCTTATTTCATCACATGATTCAATCCATGAATCATGAAACAAACCATGGTTCACCCCTTGAAACATTTCACAAACACATTACCTCCCAAAAACATCTCACCCAACAACCCATGATTTACCCAAATTTTGTAATCAGGTCCACTACTCATAATAATTCCACTATTACCTCAACTGTACACTATCTGATGCCACCATACCCATAGCCCTTTTGATAAGAGGAATATTCAACCATGATCCTTTTGATGCTCCACTACTATAGGAATAACATTATCATCACCTCACTAAACCAACTACCCAATATCCATCACCCAAATCTATTCCATTATCACCCAAAATGACTGTACATGACCACACACTTCTACCCAAGTTCCAAATAGGAAACAAAAATTAATAAATGATAATATAGTTCCCAACCACACCATTTTACCCCAAAACAAAAAGGTGTGGATGCACAACTCATCTCAATACTTGTGGTTCAAGTCACCATAAGTACCCATTACTAATATCCAATTTTAACTAGTAGTGATTCCCACTATAGGAATCACCTACTGAAATAAAAACCATGTGTTAGAAACCATAAAACCACTAAAATTTTCAAAAAAATTTCTAAATTTTGATGAATCAAAACACACACCAAAAAAATAAACCCATGAAACCATCAAAATCACACCATGGGGTCTAACCCCTAAATCCCCCCTAGAAGATATCAGATTACTTGAGGCCAAAATAAAAAACCATTTGTGTACCACAAGATTAACCCATAAGGTTTACATCCCTTTTCCACCATAAGTGGCTACCTAAAAAACCATGGCACACCCACCAAAAACACATGGTCATCTTGATCCACCATATGAAACTAAGAAAACCTTGGCCAGTCAAGAAATGATTTATTTTCCAATCATCCAACCAAATAGATTCACACCCACATTTAACACATGGTGGTTTCCAAGAAAACATGACATAAAAGAAAAAATCATAGTTCAAGCATCAGAGTCACCCTAATCAATAAACCCGAATCCATGATACCAGTTTACATATGAACTTGTGGTTAATTTTAAAAACCAATTTATAAAACATTTTACAAACACCAAAACACAAATGAAATGTCAAAACACCCCTTTACATCCATGGGTTTCCAAAATAACCTAAATTATGAAAATTCACAGAATAATTGGTCACTTTCCCAAAAATTGAAACTATTTTAAAAAATCCATTTTGAAAAAAAATTCTAATACTACTTGAAATCTAATTTGAAAAACCATTTTTTTATATTTTCATAGAACCTGAATACCCCATTCCATTTAAAAATAACTAAACTAATGATACATTTCAATTAAATCAGACCTATAAAACCATTTAAGCACTCCTTGTTCCACCTCATGAGTTTTACTTTTAAATTTTAGTTTTTCATAAAAACTGCATAATGAAAAAACTATTTCCTTATTGAGGCTAGAAAAATACATCAAAATCAATAAAAAAAACCATCATACACATATTAATAAAATTAAACTTTTTACTATATTCAATAAACCATCATTTTTGTTATAATTTGATTCAATTAATATGGATTTTTATGAGGCAACATGTCAAATTACACTACCTATTGGAGTGTGTACCATGACCCTAGCATGACAAAATCATGATTCATGTAAAACTCATTGGATCCCAACTGAACTCAATAACACATCCTGAGTATCATCTATCCCACATAGGATTCCAATTCAAATAAAACACCTCAATGATCCTAGAATTCCCTGTCTTGAAATTGTACATCCCCTAGAAACAAGAGTTTCAATCGATGGAATACATATTAGGCATGTGATCAATCTAAATATCATGTAATAAAATACTAAATACATCTATAACTATACTAATCACCCTAAAATATTATATGATACCACTTTGTAACACCCAGACCTGAGCTTCCTAAATGAATCCCTCACGAGGATTCCACATGACCTAAAATGATCGTCCCCGTATACCAGTTGTTGTCGACTAGTGGAAAGATATTAACAAAGTTGTAGGAACACTATTCTCCCTAAAACTAAACCATGTTGATTTAAATAGAAAGAATAATTCCTACATAGTCTATAATATAAAAGCATTAAAATTCTATATGATGTTTTAAAAAATAAAGAGAAACAACAATTAGATAAACATGGAATAAAACCCACAAACTAGAACTGCATTTTTCCACTAACCATAACTTCATATACCTTCGAACCAAAACTATGAATATGATGAACTATAACTTCCCTCAGACCTTCCCTAAAAAATACTTGACCTCATATAACCTACTAAACATGTACCATGAGATTCTCTCTATGCGGTACCTGTGTCTTGAGAGAAGATAGTAATGTATACCCATTTGTATTAAAACCCATCTCTTGTATATGGGAAGGGTGAGTCTAATATCCTTATAGTAATATAGAATTACTCAACAATACTAAGTGTTTCTATGATCATGTTAATGCACATATAATACATATAAATATTTTTATTCGTATCTATGCAACACACCCACCTAGAAATATAACATACTATGTATATAAAAATATATAAGTCAAGTCATTGTGTGATAATTAGGAAACCACAATACATGACCTTATTTATTTCATCTCTATATTGTAAGTAATAAAAATACCATATCCTATAACCTGAACCATAATCGAAGACAAAGGGAAGGGTTATAACTGACGATGTCCCGCCCCACACAAAGATTAATAGTGAGGCGTTGTCTGAACCTCAACCCACTACCCAATGGAATAGGTAATTATCATATATCTATGAGTATCGACCCATCCATAATCACTTAATGTAGGTCCATAATATATGTGTCACATTAACCAACAACCCCACCCCCAAAGTGGTCTTTGACCCAAGAAAAATAAGGAAAGTTCCACAAGCACACCGACCAATCTCTGTAGGTTCTGGGGAGGTCACATCAGTCACCCAACCCATCCCCTTAGACTATAGGAAGGCCACAGTAAAGAAAACAAAACCATATAAAATTAAATTTGGTCTATGGGGAACAATAAATAACATGACATGCATCAAAACACTCCATTCTCATTAACCTCATCACCTTGATTACATACACCTCTATGAACACACTCATCCCTAGGTCTCTAAGGATGAAGAACATCATGGGTATATCATTTTAATTTTACATCTTCTATTTTTTTCAAAAATATAAAGGACCCTTCCATTATTTATAATTCCTTATAGGAAATTAATAACGAGGTTTCACAATAAACTGACCACCTACCCCATTCCTACCACGGACGATGGTTTGAAACTAGAGTTTCTGTTGGGATTGACCTTCATAAGAATATAAAGCCACACCGAATATCTCAATAGATACCCAAGAAATAATATATATAGGGAAATGAGAAGAATAAATCTATGAACAACTCTATTCTAGACAAAACCTCAATTTCCTAGAAAATTAATAACCTTTATTGACATTTTTACCCCATGGGACATTATGATGAATTCCATCTTGAGATGAACTGGTCTACACAAATATCTTCCATATCACATAAGCTTTCTATATCACCCAAATATAAATTGATAATGTAAAAGGGTAGACCTAACATTTGAACTCTAGATTCCTCTCCCTAGACTCCTTATGAGGAAGAATATTTCATATATAATGAATAAGACTCCTGAACTAAAATCTAACCACTCACATACTCAAGGTCCCTTATCAAAGCGATAGAAAATACTCTAATTGTGACCACTTCAATGTCAATGAATGTAAATAAATCCATAATTTACTACATAAACTCTCCCATGATACCTCTGACTCCTTATGAAAACCAAGAAGTAGAATCTTCCACTGGAAAGTATCTACCCTAAAAAAGATAACAACCAACATAATCTAAATATCCATACTTTCATGGATCAAATTGAAAGTAATATTGTTCTTCACTAACTACCTCTCTGTCTATGAATTGGTGATAGTTTCCTCATACATCCCCAAAATTTGACACTAAAATATACACAACACCTTCCTTTAAATATCATCCTCATTTGGATCAACCTATCTTTGATCAACCATAGTATCCGGCTTCACCTACCTAAACTTAATCACAAAAGTATTGCTTACAAAATTGATATCTATAAAACAAACTATAACTCCAAATCCAATGATATGTAATTCTTTCAAGATAATTTAATTAAATTAATTTTAACTCTACAACATCATCTCAATTAAAAAGAAGTGTTAAACAACATGATGCATTTATTTCACATAAGTATTCACTTTACAATCAACACCATATAACTAAATTATATTCAGTAATATTATGGAATTTTTTAGTATCATAGGGGGCTTGTATATTTTATAGATGATCTCTTTTTCGTATATCACATACTAAACTTGAATAATGTTGTTTCTGTGCCAACGATAATGTAATCCTCACTGGTTCCTACCTCCAAAATTCCTTCATAACTCTCAATTAAAGACACAATACCAATATGTTATGACCCATACTTAGTGGAACCCCTTCTGATTCTATATTGAAGAAACATGTGACATCCATGATGAATTTCATTAAATTTTTAAAATACTAACATGAGTGTAATTAACCTCATAATTCTTAGGAAATATAAAGAGAAATCACCAATCAATTTCTACTCAATGATATAAAATAAAATCATTATTCCAAAATATATATAATTCCATTTATAAATTAAATTAATACCTAAATAAATTTTCTTATAGAAATGATTCTAACATTAATGATCACTATGAGATAGTAATGCCTAGTTTGATAACTAAATCCATATTTAAAATCTATATAGAAGGATATATAAGATAATGGTGATAAAATAAATATACTTAGTAGATCCTAACCGAAACCTCTCATTTAAATGTAGAGGAATACAAATAATGCATATGTGAATAAATAGTGAAACAAACTCATTACATAACTAGGTGACCAATCACTAATCCTCACTAAGGATTAATCACAAAATCCACACGTAATTATAGTAATATAATAATAAAATTAATTTTTCATAAAAGGTTCCACACAACCACTCCCCAATTAAACTTGTCACCATAATTCCACAATAGAAAAAGTCATAGTACACCCATCCATTATATTTACAAAAAACCACATACATATATGACATCACAACCACAACCAAATAACTATAGAAACATATAACATAATAAAAATAAAAAATGGATAACCACAACTACATTCTATATAACCTTAACACTACCACATAACCACGTCATCACCTCATCCACATGATATCACCACATAGACACATAATATAACATCATACCATTATAGACATAACTATAACTATAGGAGAAATAAGTGAAGGGGGATTGGTTATCCATTAATATCACCCATGTCCAAGATGTTTTACTTAAAACACAAAAACCTCATGCATGCACCAATCACATTACCCGACTGATGTGGTGGTAGATAAGAAACTTCATAAACTACTTTGAATATAATATCACACAATACCCTACCAAAGTGATAAAAATTATAAAACTACTCTATAATATCCCATCACCTCACCATCACCACCACATATCCACCACATTGTTTTCATAGAATAAAAACATCAAGAGGGGGGATTTAATTTTTAATAAACTCAACAAATTTTCCTATTTATAAAAAATCTAAATACTTAGAAGTTATAGGATATGAACTATCATTGTAACAATAAGTTTAAATAAACACTAATATAAACTATCTAGAATAATAAAATTAATTAAATAAAGTAAATTTAATGAAACAAGAATATTAAGTACAACCTGTAATATAAACAATGTGATAGAGTTCTCGATAATAATTCATAAATTTCTAAAAAAATTATTAAAGGATATAATAGTTCCTTTCCATATAAATCATCACTTTTAATCCAAAGTGGTAGTAGGATCAATACCTCTATCTTAAGGTTCATATGTTCTGAAATATTATCCTCTTTGATAATATGATCAAAATCACAATCTCTTACCCAAAATATTATTCGATAGAGTCAACAACAATTCCTATCTATAGTATTATTCAAATAGAGTTTGGAATCAGAAATATCTTACGCTTGGGATCCTCTTTCATTATAATATTAGGATTTTCCAAGTTTTAACCCTAAGACTTCTTTGAATATAGAAGTTTAGAATCAACAATTTTTATCCCTAGAATTCTCTAATCACAAGAGATCATATTCAATTTATTACATTAAGAAACATAGAGATTTTATAGTAAAATCATAAAAATAATAATATTTATGATCAAACTGAAAAAATAAACAAATAAAAGCTCTATATCACTGAGAAGGTAAAAAATATCGAATGAAGGTCGATCAGTGTTGAATCAAAATATAGTCTTCGAGTCCATGACCCTTATTTATAGGTGAAGAGCATAACAAAATCATATAATATTCATTGGGAACATTGGGAATAGCTTTCATATATTAAAACATAGAAGCTTCAATAAGATTTTCAACTTCATTAAGTTTTAGGTGACTCTTCATAATGTTTTAGAATTGAATGTTCAGAATCTACTGATTCAGAACATGGTGGCTTTGAAGATAGAACAACATGCATAAAACTAAAAAAACTCAGGTTAACATTATTAGAACTTGAAGTGTCTTATTATTTTCAAAATATGGATATTGAAAAAGTTATTTTAGTAAAATAACTCAAGTCCACCATTTCCACCACTATACACAATTATATAGACTCTACAACCACATCATAACCACACAATGCACAATTTCATAATAACTACAAAACATCTTCCCATTTCATAAACCATTAACAATATAAAATTAACCATTTATTAACCTCAATATTTTAATTATACCACTTTTAATCATATACACTTCCCATTTCAACATTAAATTTCCTTATATTCAATTCCACTACATAAAAATTATTAATTCCAAAACTTCAATAATTACAACATAACAAGTACCTATAACATTATTCATTTTTTTCATAATTTTTTTTCAATTCATATATATAGGAATATATGAATCCAACGACATCAACCTATCTATGTTGTTGTGTCAATAACCATTCCAAAATCCACAACATCACCTCTACTAATTTCCATATAACAATCATAATATTTCACTTCAACCACATTAAACTACCAGCAAAACAAAAGATATAACCATACCTTTCTCTACAACATAAATCCAACCATTAAAAAAACAAAAAATTATAAAAAAAATAACAAGAAAATATAGTAACAATCAACTAAAAATAACATAATCCATTCATTCTTCAAATATTTTTCAATAAATCATAATTAAATTATATCAAAGATCAATTATATATTTAAAAATAATATTTTTATTAACATATTTAATTTATTTAACCAATTATGACATGATAAAATATATTAAAATCTATATAAATTCACTAAAACCTACGTAAAACAAAAATTCACAAGAAATAAATAAAAAATAACATTTATGTATGTAAAAAATGATCATATAACTTTAAAAATTCCAAATTAACAAATAAAATTAATATCTTAATTAAATTAATTCCATATATTCACCCAAAGAAAACAAAATCCTGGAAATTCCACCTATGAAAAAAAAATACAGTATAGATATTCTAAATACTCTACCTAAAATTGAATCTACAATAACCACATCACAAGAATGAGAATGAAATGATAATAAAATACTACTAAAGTTTTAATAAATCAGAAAAAAACCTATATGAATCAATATATAATTTATAATTTATATAAACATCAACAACATTGAAGAAAAAAACATACTATATCATGATGAGAAGAAATAAAAAGAAAATAAAAATGTAAAAATGAGGAGAAAAACACCACAGATCATGGAATGGTGAGGGATAGATCAAGTTTCAGTGGTGCTGGGTTAACCAAGATCCAAAATCATCAAATTTAGAATATAAATATATTTCCCTCTTCACAAATCATTTCACTCTTTAAAAAATGGTTGAACTTGACTGTAATATATTGGAATTGGACACATCGTGGCACCTTTATCCTCTTAAATTGATCCTTAATCCATATAGTTCTAGTGCTTTAATTCCTCATAATTTTTATCCTACTTCCATGAACCTACTATAACACATTTCTCACCTTATCACACTTTATTTCACTAAAACACACAAAACACCATTTGAGATTTCCTGAGGGCTCATTTGGATTTTACCAAAGACCATTCTTACCAAAATGACCACCGTAAGACCATAAGTGACCTATATGAAATAAAGTACTCTAAAATATCCATAACCCTATTAAACTATAAAAACCTATAAAAATGGATTGACCACCAAACCCATATCCAGACTACGAATTCAATTAGACTCCACCATTACTTAGTAAAAAAAATACCATGCATGTTTTTATGCCAAAATTCCATTCTCAAAACTTATCTTCCTCTATTAACTTTGAATAATCCTTATAATACCGCAAGCAAATCAAAACCAAAAACTAGAGGATGAAGAAAATCTAGTATTTTATACATATGTTTTTTTTTCATTTTATATATATTTTTTTAAAAAATTTCTTTCATATAAAATAAATTAGGTGACATTAAATGGAATAGTAAATGTATAATTTATATTAGGAACATATTAGATAATAAATTCTTCTTCTTAATCATATTATTCAACCTCATTCCCATCAAATAATTTTTTTCCCTTCAATTATCTTTACAAGGATACCTTATATCATTATTTATAGAGTTTCATTATAACATTTATATAATTAACACTTTTTTAATACCTAAAAAATATGTCTTTTTTAATATAACTATCATATTTTCTTAGAGGATTTATTTGTTCTAAATATAAAATTTACACCCAAAAAATTATAAATTTTTAATATTTCAATTATTATTGTATAATAAATCAAAGAGTCATGTTGTCTGTTGAAATTAAATAATGAAATATTTTGAATGTGTATAGTAATTTAGAAAGCCTCATTCAAAAAACTTCATAGAATTACATTTGATAAAAGAATACTTCTTTCCATATAAATTATATTCATGTTTCTTTATTCAAAATTTCCTTTAATCTATGAGGTTATCATAGTTGAAACTTGATATGGAATGTTATATTTCTAGATATAATCCTCTACTTAATGTGATGTTTAATCCATTATATTATCTAACCAAACCACCTTAATCATTTTTTCACATTTATTTTCAACACAACATATATATATTAGTGAAATTTAATAATACACTTTTTTGTTTGATTAACATGATAATTCAAATTTTTCTATAATAATCAATAAAAGGGTCATTTATCTCTATAATTTTTTCCACTATTCATCGGTAGCACATAAAATTAGTATTAAACAAGTTTAATATATGTGAATAATTTTTACCTTTAAGTTGGTAATAGTTTATCTCTCTTTTTTACTTATAAATGTTATCCAAATATATAATTTATTTGTAACACAAAATATGTGACATCATGGTACAATTTGTGTTTTGAAAAAAATGTCATTCTCTTTTGACTCAAAAAAGTAATCCTTTTGTGATAAAGATGGTTTTATTTTTCCATGGGTAGAAAAAATGAATATTATTTAACTTATAATTCACAAAAATTACCATTAGTTATTATAAATTTAATAATAACATCTCTATTTAATAATTTTGTTTATAAATCATTCATTGTAAATACTAATTCATGTATTGAGTCATATAATTCTATAAAACTCAATATGATGTGATTTACCCCATTAAACATGATTACTTTGATATCTATATTTTTCTCATCCAAGGTGTTCTATTTTAATATAATTTATTCTAACCACTAAATCATTTCAAAATTTAACTAAAACACTTACCATATCTATCCAATTTTGAGTTAATTTTTGTTCTTTTTCATTTGTAAATATTTCTAAATATAAATAATCGAAGTACCATAATTAATTATAGTATTCAAGGACACTTTTAAAAGATGGTGGACCACATTATTCCAATAATACTTATATAAAAACCACTAATAAATAAAAATAGGTGGAATTTCATTATATTATACTTAGACTTTATTTGTGCATACGATATAAACTAAAATTTACTTTTTGAATGAAAAACACTAAATAAATTAAAAAAACATTCTTCTTGATGGAAATGTTTTAATTCTCATTGAAATATAATTAATTAATTTAAAGCATGGATTTGAGAAAAAAATCAGATAAATTAAAATAATATCCATTAAATTTTTACCATGTTTATTCAAACATGGAATGTGTAGTGGTGTAAATACATTTTGTCAAGACATGTTTGCATTCTTTCATTTTTTGACTCAAACGTAAATGTATTTAAGAAAACAATGACCCATTTATTAATAATTTTAAAAAATAAAACATGAAAATTACACATTAAAAACACAATTAACACAACAAAACCCATTTAAAATTATTATTAAGAACTTTTTTTAGATAGAATGACATGACTTGATTAAGTATGATTTAAAATGATATGATATGATATGACCAAACAAGATTAACATGTTTAGTTAAATTAAATGATTCAAATTATGACACATTTAATTTAATTATTCATTTTTTTCACAGTCACATTGAATGTATAAACTCAAAAATTGACATTATAATTAATTATTTCAACACAAACACAACCCATTTATTAATTTTAAAAAAATAAAACACAAACCCTCTGATTTAATGTCATTATTGAGTCATATTGTCATGTTGTGTCACAAATTAACAGCCCTACATACATTTATATTTGATAGTAATTTTTATATATTTAATTCCACTACTATAGTTATCAAAATAATAATAATAATATCCAATGTTCCCAATGTTTCCATAAAAATAACACATCATTACAAAAAGACTTTATTAATTTGTTTTTTCTAAATGTTCTACAAATTTATTTAGTCATAATTTTTTTAAATTATCATCATTATTTTTTATATCATTTAAAATTTACCAATATTATTGAATTAATGGTAATTAGATTTATGGTAAAAAAAATTTATTCCTATAATAAGTGACATTTAAGGCTCCTAAAATAATTTTTAGTTTTTATTTTTATTTTAAATTTTTTTCTTCATTTTTACTTAAACATTAAAAAATCTCTTAACAAAATATCTTTTGAGGCAATAACCAATTTCAATACTTTGTTCTATTTTTTACTTTTTAAGATAGATTTATAATAATTATATTATATCTTCTTGGCTTATTATTTAATATTTAAAATAATATAACTAATTATTTTATATTGTTCTGATTTTTAAATATCATATCATCTGTATGTTTTAATAAAATTTACTTTTTTAAATTTTCAACTCCATAATTTTTTTAAATTCAAAAATATTATTTTAATAACTGCAAGTGATAATTTTTATATTCTTTTTTAGTAATTTTTTATTTATGTTATTACTTTTTAAAAAAATATCTTAAAGGGTATTCCCTAATTTTATTTATCAGTAAAATAATTATATTCATACATTTGTGAATATTAATTGAATTCTTGTTTTTTTATTTATCAATCACATCCACCAAACCTTTTTCTATATGTGATTTTACTTTAATAAATTATATATTATTTGAATAATTTTATTCACCATATTACCTGATTGTGTTTTTTGAATGATTCTTATTTTTTTATAAGAAAATATTTCACTTCTATCTTCTTAAAATAAAACTTTTTGAAAATATTCTTGGCATTTTAGAAATATTAAAAATATCCCAATTCCATTTAGAACACTTAGTAAAAATAATATCAATTTTATTAAATAAAGATAATTAAATGAAATCTATCCATTGATATCTATATTTTTAGAATTTTATTTATTTATTTGATAGTGATTTCATAAATTGTTCACAATCACAATCTAAATTTTATTTATATTTTAACTTCTCTATTTTTTTCATTAAGTTTTTTTTCATAAACCATCAATCCTTGAATATTTTAATTTAACACTAATATCATTTTATACCAATTTCATTTCCAAGTCATTTAAAGAAATTTGATATATATACCCATATCTAGTATTAAAAAAATCAAATTAAATAATTATAGAAAATTTTTAAGATTCATTTAACTATTATAACATCTATAATATTTTTTCAATAACATTTCGTAGAAATAATAATTATAGTGACTCTATTGAAAAATTAATTAAGTTATTCCATAATTTAAAATATTTTAATATTTAAATCTAATACTATAAATATTAAAATTTACTTCTTTAATTTTTTAATCTTCTTTATCGATGTTTTACAACATATTACAAGTACCATTAGGTGTATAATATCTCATATAATTTATGCATTATTTTTTTGATAAGTAAAAACTTAGAGAATTATATAATTTTGATTCAAAATTGAAATTATTAATATATCATTAATTAAAATTATCCACTACTAAATCCACTAATTATAAAACATGTATAATAATTAAAGGCACTTCAATATAAAGTGATATAAAATATGAAAAAAATAATTTATAGATATAATAATTAATCCACTTAAATATATAAACACCATTATTTTTATTGACTATTAATCCTCTTAAATAGAGAAACACCATTATTTTTTATTGATGATTCCATAAAAAACTCCATTCAATAAAAAAATTGAAAAAATACAGGTTTCTATGATATGATTTAAATGAGTTTATATGCATATAAAAAAATACTAGGGGGGTCCATGTTGTATCAATTTTAATCTTTTTCTCTTAAACTTTATCTTTTTACCAATAACCCCACATGTGATCTTATATTCAAATTAGAATAAACTCTTGTGAATACTAATATTTATACAATTATAAATTATTTAAAATATGAAATAAGACATGATATTTTCATTGTTCAATCTAAAAATAGAAAATTACATCTATATCATGAACCAATAATTGTTATTATATATAATAACATCATAATAATTGCTTTGAATTGAAGAGTTTTTAAGTATGTTCATTACATATCTCAAATCATCGTTATCTCTTCTTGACTTCGATCATTTTCCATAGAATAGTTACAAGATTAAGGATAAAAATCATATACAAAATACATATAATTATAATGATTAAAAAACCATAAAAAGGGTGGTGAAGAAATGAGTCATGATCCCTTACTTATTATTCTTCATCTAAAGAAAAATATCCTATCTTATCATTTCATAAAAATGATTTATATTTTTTATATGAAATAATCAATTTTTTTCAAAACTATGGACCTTTTTGTGTCATTCATAATTTATTTTAATCCTAAAATAAACAATTAATGTTGAGTCACATACTATGAAAATCCTAGGATTTAATTATATGTATTCATATTAAAAAATAATTTTATGACATGAAACAATAACCATACAATCACGATATCAATATTTTTTTATCAATAAATCTTATAACATGTCCCATTTAAGTATAAAATCTACGTTAAAAAATAATATAGTATTTGAATTTTATTTTCAAATGGATCACCAATTATATATCTATAAGAGATATCTTTTATACCACAAATATTTTTCTTTAGTATTTCTTTGACTAAATTTTTAATTATCCATTTTATTAAAAAATTTATTTATTTATTACCTAAAATTAATTAATAATATTATGTCTATAAAAATTAAATTACACTATTCTTCAAACAATACACAAATTATTTATGAGATTATTTATATTTTATCCGCCCGATTTAAATACAGATTTCATTATTACATGGAAATGTGTTTCTCATATTTCGACACTCTAATTATTTTTTCACAAGTTATAATATGTTTCAATTATTCTAAAATAAAATAAAATTACCATCTTCTAAAAATCTCATAACAATCACCTATTATTAATAATTATTGGGTGGTTCTTTTAATTATAAGAAACACACAATCCATGACGTAACAAAAACTATCAACATCACAACAAAGATACTATAATTATTCTACTGTAGAAATTTTTTGTATTTAAATACATTAAAAAAAACCTTTAATCTTATAAATTTTCTGATATACAATACTTAAAAAAATACATTTAATTTAAATATGTTCAAATACTCATCAGATAAGATAAATTTTCTGTTCATGCAAAAAAACACAATCAATATTTAAAATCATACAATGGGATCCATAAATATTGTAGAAAAATTATTCATATTTCCATTTATGTTACTATAGTTTAAATTAAATGATATTTTTAAATCATTAATTAAATCATAAAATATATGAAATGATTGATTTGTTTCGAGTATATGATTTTAAAGCCATATATATACAAATAAATCATGTAATTGCATTTTTCTTATTCAATATTTCATTTTTTTAACATTAAAAAGGTTAATAAATAATTAAAACATATGTGTCTTATTTCATTAATGCTATTAAAATAAATATTAATAGAGTAAATTATTTTGGGGAATTCAATGTGACATAAACTTAAATATAATTCTTTTGTTTATGTTGGGAATATGAAGGTTCATAGTTACATATTATTTAAATGTGAAATTATAATATAAATCATATGATTTTTTTGATTTATTATATAAATTTTAAGGTTAAATATATTATAAGATTATATTTTGATAAATTCATTAGATATAATTTTTATACTTAAATTTTTAAATTGATTATATATAATAAAATGAATAATTTTATTATGAGTTTTGTACATAAAAACAATATTTATCCTATATTATTTATATAGTTTCTAATTATAATATAATAATAAAAATTGAAATATCTATAAAAAACTTTGATTCCATAAACTAGGTTATATCTATATTCCTTCAAACTTTTGATAATATTGCGCATTTATTTATGTCATGTTTGTAAAATTAGTAAAATTATTATAAATGATAAAAGGTAATATAGATTTTTTTTTAAATTTATAAACAAATATAATTCAAATAATATAATAAAATATATAAATAAATACCTTTTATATAAATCGAGAGAGAACCATATATAAAATAACGTATTATAAATATGTAAAAAAAGTATAATAAAAAACATTATCTCACATACTTCTTCAAAAAATAAGGATTAGAAATTATAATTGAATTAATTTATCCTTATCTAGTATTGATCGAAAATTTATATCACTAAGGATATACATTTAATCTACACAATGATCTATATAACACAACGTTATGCTAGATTCTCCTTACGAATATGGTGACCAAGAAAAAGAATCATATTATCACAAAGAGAAACACATGTGATCCAATACATATAATGGAACGAGACACTCCAATATAAAGTAAAATTTCAAGATTAAAATTAATATAGGATACATAGGTTCTCCATGGTTTCCACTTTATATATGTTATCTTATAATGTAAAAGATAATCAAATAATACACATTTGATTTATGTATGAACAATAATGTGAATTTTAAAATATTTAAATAAAATATTATTTAAATATACTACATAATTAAAATAATAATATTTCTAAAAACTAATAGAGGATAAATTAAAACATAAATTCCAAATTCAAATTATATTTTCCATTCATGAAAACTGTAATGACCCATACTTTTCAAATGAAATTTTTTTCCTAAATCATTTTTTATTATATTATATTATATAAGTATTATATAAAAAGGAAATATAGAGAAAAAAACAAAATTTTAATTAATTAATTAAAATCATTACATTAGTTAATGAATAAAACAATTAAAATTAAAAATCTTACAACGGTTTAAAAAAATATAAATTTAAAAACTATAATGGGAAAATTGGGATGACCCCGATCAGTTGGAATCATCCCTCTAGTGAAAAACACTATATAAATGAAAAAATAGAAAATCAATCAAACATATTGAAAATGGAAATGTAGAGACTTGATATTAATTAAGGTTATAAATTAAGGAATAATGAATAGGTATCTATATGAGGTAATGTGATAGTTGAAATACTAACCTGAACATTCGAAATAATTACCTGACCATTGTGAATAATAACATTACTATTGGAATATTAATTTAACCACAAAATAATAAAATGTGATACAAATAATATTTATAATGATTATTTTAAATAAAAATAAATATTTTATTTCTATAAAATAAATATAAGGATTAAAAACTCAAAGAAAATGTAATTACATTTGTAATAAACTGTATTTAAGGTATTTCATAAAAAAATAATTTTTATATTAAATATAAAAATAAAATATTTTTTATTTTATTCACAAATATAACTTCATTAATGAAATCATTATGTGAAAATTTTCCGAGGGACATTTTTATATAATTTTCTCAAATACTTCAATTTTCAAATAAATAATAAAAATGTAGATTTTCCATAACCGGTGTATCCGGAATTACCTCATTCATGATTTAATAATTAGTTGACCATTTATACAACTATATTATCCAAAAAAATAGTTAATTTCAAAAATTATCTATTAAGAAAAATAAACATGTTTTCCAAACCAAAAAATTACTTTCCAAAGTTTATAGTCAATAGTATTTCTTAAAAATAAAATTTTCTCATTTTTCCATTTTCACTTTAATAATCTTGTAAATTAGAATTATAAAGGGGTTAAAACTAATGAAACCATTATATTTTATTTATATATGATTCATTATATCAAAAATATAATTATTACAAGGTTTACTATGGATATATTATTTTATTCTAAAAATACCCCTCTCCTCAATATAAATAACC
Source organism: Viscum album (assembly GCA_963277665.1). NCBI lineage: Eukaryota > Viridiplantae > Streptophyta > Magnoliopsida > Santalales > Viscaceae > Viscum > Viscum album. Next base: position 952,164,705 of record OY728142.1, read on the forward strand.
CATCTCTGTCCCCTTAAAAAATCACTCCTACCACACTTTCCAAATATAAATATTTTCACAAATTCTCTCTCTTAATATTATTATAATCTATAGGAACGTTTTAGATTAAACCAACTCCATTCATCAATGAATTCTAGTGTTGTACAAGAGAAGAAACGCTGATAAAAGAGTAACTTTGTTTTAACTCTTATCTCGTTTTCCTCCTCTATTATCCTCTTACCATTTTATTTAAAAATAAAATTTTTTAAGGTTAATTAGGAATTATTTTAAAATTATATTACTTTTTATCATATTTTAAGAAATTATATTTTTGATGTATTTATATTTTTACATCTCTTTCTCCTATGTTGGAAAATTTTCATGATAAAAGTCGGTTAACAGACAATGAGGGTATTTTAAATTATTTCCTTATCACAAACCTTATGAATAATTATAATTAATTATTCATGATATATAAATATATAATTTTATTTATTTTAATTTTTTGTAATTATCATAATTTATGTATTAATTACCATAAACAAAATAGAGAAATCGAAGAAAAAGAAGAAATTTTTACGGAAAAAATGATATCAAAACACTTCAATTTGAACAAAAGAATTTAATAAATATAATTCAATGATTATAATTGATAAATTTTTAAAACATTTACTATAATTATATTATGTATAAATTTTTTAATAAACAAATTTTTTTCTTAAGGCATAAAAGTGATGAAATAATATGGTATTTAAAGTAAGGGGATTCTCAAACCCAAACACTTTCATTTGTGTTACCTCTTATTTCATATTGATTTTAGTATGTATGTTACTATAGTCACCAAAATATGTCCATTAAATAATATTTACCTTTTCATTTAGGTATATTTATTCCTCTACCCTTATAAAAAATTCTCTATGCCATTTATAATATTTTTTTTCAAAAAGTATTCAATGTCAAAAAAACATATATTGAATCCTATTTAGGTGTTTCTCCTTTAAAAGAAGTAAATGATTATTTATACAAATTTATGATACCCTTAATTCATTTTGGAATCCTAATGTTCATTTTATGTAGTTTGGTTTATGAAATCCTTATGAAACCAATTCCTTTCCATGGGTTATTTCATGACTACAATTGTTATACGTTTTATTTGGCATGCATGATTACGAGAATTTATAATGTGACGGGTGGACCCAAAATTATATAGCCCCCCAATTCATTAGGTAATGTGAGGTATCTCAATGGATTATGTTCACTATGAATGAACATGATTCTATATTCTTTCACAATGATTATGTTATGATTTATGAACTTATGTTATGCATGAACACGATGTTAGCTTTGTTCGCAACTATGTGTGTTATTTCACCACTATGATAGGATGTTTCATTTTATTCATACTCCATATTCAATGCCTTTATAAAATGTTACCCTCAGGATTATTATTACAATATTATGATTATGATATGATGATGATGTTTATGCTCACCCAAGTTATATTTATTTATGTCCCTTATTCCCCCTCTTACTGGGCTTTTAGATCACCCATTTCTTTGATGTATATCCTTAGGTAATCAAATATAATAAGGATATTGTGATATTTTAGAAGTATAAATAATAAATATTGATTTTTTATTATATACAATTGTCTTATGAGACTAATTTTTCCAATACACTAAACATTTAGATCCTTTATTGGTGAAAATATTATGTTTCGTATCATTAAAATGTTGTAACAGTCATGTTAGAAAAATAAAAGTCTCTATATTTAGTAATAGAGAACAGTGTAGTTAATTATGGAATTAATATTAGAAAACTTTATTGAAAATCACTAACTATAAATCTATCTATGGGTAAATATGCAAGAAGTATCATTTTAGAAAAAGGATAAACATAGGGATTCCATACGACATGCCTTTAGAATTAATTTGTGAATAAGAATAAATTATTTATTCTGGATTTGTTAACCTAGGTTTTGTTTAAACCTTTTTTATTTTGGAAAATGGTGGGAACTCAGATAACAACCATATGAGGGACAATGCAATTATTTTCTTAATGACATCCCAAACACCATGGGATGTAGAGTTCAAAACATTATAGAGATTTTTTCAAAGATTTCTTAGGATGTGTACAATAACCTAAACCATATGGAACATTAAACTTCACCCAATAAATAAAAACTAAATATTGACCCATTTATAGAATAATGACCACTTAACATTAGTGGATCTTATGATCTACTTGCAATAGAATAGTTGGTTAACTTATTAGAGATTATATTTTATGTGATCCACTATTTTGAGAAGGAGAAGGTGACTCTATCCATTTTTCATTTAAATGGAGAAGCTGATCAATGGTGGGAATTTATAAACTACACAAATCCAAAGGATGAAATGTAAGATATGGAGTGGGAAGACCTTATAAAAATATTTCTTATTAAGTATTACCCATGAATTCTTCAAACAAATATAAAGAGAGAACTCCTATAGCTTAATAAATAGGATGGTAAAAATGTCATGGATTATGAGGAAACATTCACAAGTCTTTCAAGATACTCCAACAGTATTGTTATCAATAATGATACAAAAATAGATAGATTCTTTAGAGGTTAAAATCCACACCTTCAAAATTTTCTAGATATCTAGGACTTAGACAATTATGAAGAAGTAGTTCCATGTGACCTCAAAGTAGATACATAGTTTGGTGAATGGTCCCATGGTTATGGAGTTAAGAAGATAAGAATGGTGTTTCAAGCTTGTGGGTCAAATGAAAAAGGAGGAAATAGGATCCTAACAACAACATATCAAAAATGTAGAATAAGAATCATGGGAATTTACCCAAAAGGATGGGAAATTATTAAATTATGGGATTGAATGCCACCAAGATCATGAATGTAAAATACACATGAAGAAGATAACCGACATGATTGATGAAAGGAATTAACCTCTTAATGCACCACCCATGGTTCTATTATTCATCTTTAGGGAGTAAGGGAACTATTCAAGCTAGTGAACTAAACCATGGGTCATTGAGGGTAATTGTCTTTAGTGACCACCAAAGCCCAAGGATAATGGGAAATATTATGCCATCACCCCTACCAAAGTGGAGCTGGGAAATGAATTCATACAAGGTACACTTATTATTCACTCAATAATGGAATTTTTTTATTTTATTATGGTTCTATATATTCTTTTATATACTAAAATTTTGCGAGAAATATTGAATCAAATCCCTGATATCTTGAAGTAGAGATGTCTAAAAAAACACATAGTCGTGAAATAATTGAAGTCCATGTGTTGGAATTTTATCATGTTAGATTGTGTGGGAATATTATTCCAATTAATATCATAATAATCCCATGGTTTAGTTTTATACTATAATGGGAATGGACTAATTATTTTTATATAGAGAACACATAAACTATTAGGAGAAAGAAATGCCTTTCTATATTCATAACCATCCAATTCTTTTTTACAAATTCAAGTAATATAATGAATATCCTTTGGAAAATCCCTCAATTTTGTGGATATTAATACCCTATTATGAAAAATACCTTGCCCAAATGATTTAGTCAAATTAAAGTATAAACATAGAAAAAATTCCCATTGCTATGGAATAAACTGATGTATTTCCTAAAGAGTTACTTTGAATTCTCCCAGAACATGAGACATGGTTATTAATGGACTTTATACACAAATACACTCCTATCCACAAATTATTCTATATTATGGCCCCGATCAAACTGGAAGAGTTAAATAATTAGCTACAAGAGAACTTAGAAAAAGGGATCATATTCCCTATCTCATCACCTTGGGGTGAACTAGTTCTATTTCTTAAGAAAAATGATGGATCAATCCAGCTGTGTATTTAATATTTGGAGATCACTAATATCACCATAAAGAATAAGTATCTCTTTACAAGTATTTATGACTTTTTTGATGGACTACTATGAGACTAGTACTTATCAAAAATGGATCTTCATTCTGGATATCATCAGATGATGGTGAAGAATGAATATATTTATAATAATATTTTCCATACTAGGTATAGAAACTATGTGTTCATAGATTTTACCATTTTACTTATTAATTATCCTATAATCATCATGGATTTTATTAATAGAGTTTTTAGTGACTACCTTGATAAATTTGTAGTAGAGTTTATCCCTGATATTATCATTTACTCCAAGGGAATGGAGGACAATAAAGTGAATCTAAGGATTCTTTTAGAGATATTAAGGATGTATAAAATTCATGGTAAGTTAAATAAGTGAGACTTTTTGATGAAGAAAGTCACATTATTGGGGAAAATGATCGCAAGTGAGATAATTTTTGTGGCCCCTTCAATGAAAAGGTAATTAAGGAATGACCAAGACCAATGAGTGTCAGGGAAATCCATAGTTTTCTTGGATTAGAAGGGTACTATCAATGTTTTGTGTGGAATTTATCATGATTTTTATCCCACTATCTAATTTAACATAGAAATGGGTAATATATGTTTGTATATAATAATTCAAGGAATGACTTAAGGAGCTCATGATGAGGTTAGTCATTGTGCCATACTCAAACTACCAACAAATGGAGACAGTTTTTTTATATATAGTGATGCTTCAAAGAATGTCTTGGGTTGTGCACTCATAAATAATGATAAAGTTATATATTATGCCTCGAAATAATGAACGATACTTTTAAAAACTACCCGACTCATGATATATAGTTAGAAGATGTGATCATTGCCTTGAATATTTGGTGTCACTACCTCTATGGTGAGAATTGTGACATATATACAAATTACAAGAGTCTAAAGTATATATTCACATATAAGGAGATAAAAATGAATCAAAGAATATGGTTATATATAATAAAGGACTATAATTTATATATTCAATCCCATCAAAGAAATTTGAACAAGGTAGTTGATGATCTTAGTATAAAATAACATATTACTCTATCCATGATGTAGATTGATAAAGACCCTATATTTATGGATATGTAAAGGATGTGTCTAGAATTCATAATAAAAGGGAATACATACTACCATTCCCAAATTATTTCCCATCTATATTTCACAGATAAGATCAAGGAGGTGCAAAGGGATGATCTGAAGCTTCAAAAGAGGTTGAAAAAAGTAAAGGCCCGGTTCATGGGTTCCATATTAATGAAGAATATTTCATTAGATTTGGAACTAGACATTGCGTTCCTTCCTCAATTGAGATAAATAAGGAGATATTGTATGATGTTCATAGATAGTATTTCTCCATCCATATTTTATGTACCAAGACATATTGTGATCTTTATTAACAATTTGTGTGTGATAATATGAAGATAGATATTGCTGAGTATATCTCAAGATTATTGGTATTTCACTAAGTTAAATAAGGAAGACAAAATTATAAATGGATGATGCAACCATTTCTTATAACCTTGTTAAAATGGGAGAAAATTAACAATTAGTTTTTGACTAGTATTCTAGATACATCCAAATAAACAATGTGAAATGAATTATATTGGATGGGCGCACCAAGTCTTGTCACTTAATCACTATTTGGAGATATTTCTCTCTTGAATACATTGAAAAGATATATTTAAAGGAAGAGGTTAAATTGTATGGGGTGACCCTTTCAATCATACATGACCATGATGTAAGAATAAGATCTAAATTATAGAGAATTATTCAATATTATTTGAGTACTAAAATGCATTTCATCACGATCTATCCCCCACAACTGATGGACAATATGAAAAGACTATTAAGACTCTTTAGGAGGATGAAAAGAGATTGATCAATGAAATTTAAAGGATGATGGGGTCAAAATCTCCCATTATTTGAGTTCTCATACAAAAATACCATCTGTTGAAGTATTCAAATAGATCCATATGAAGCTATGTATGGGAAGTGATTTCAAACTCCTACTTATTAGGATGAAGTTGGTGAAAGAATGCTACTTGGACCTCATATTGTGAAAGAGATTAAAAATAAGGTTCAAGACATCCAATAATAAATAAAATATAATTAGAATAAGAAAAAGATACATGTTGAAAACTGTTAAAGGGACTTTGGGTTTAAAGTTATAGAGAAATTCTTCCCTAAAATATCACTATAGAGGTGAGTCATGTGGTTTTGAAAGAAAGAGAAAATTATCCCTAGGTATATTGACACCTTTGAGATCCTTGATAACATATGATAAGTGTCCTATCACCATAATCATACACTAAATATGAATCATGTTTAGGATGTGTTCCACATATCTCTAATGGAGAAGTACATAACTGATTCTTTATATTTTCTAAATATGGAGGAGGTACAACTTGATAACAACCTCTCATATGATGAGAAATTGATGAAGACCATGGACTATAGAGATAATATTTTATTTAATAAGATAAAACACCTTGTCAAAGTGATGTTAAAGAACCATAAGTATAAAGAGGTGATGTGGGAACCATAGGAAATAATGAAAATGAATCTCCTTCATCTATTATCAACCAAGAATATGAGTTGAAATTTCAGGAATAGAATTTTTAATTGGGAAAATAATTTAATGACATATAATTTTTAAATGATAATTGTTTCCTAAATAAATATGGGTTATATTATATTATATAAGTATTATATACATAGAGAATATATAGAAATAAAAAATAAAAAATTAATCCATTAATCAAAATAGTTACATTAGTCAATGTCTAAACCCTTTAAATTGAAAAGTATTACGAGGGGATAAAAAATTGATAATAAAAAACTATAATGGGAAAATTTTAATCACCTTGATTGACTAGAATCATCCCTCTCTTGAACAATATGATTGAAATGAAACACAATTTTAGTAAACCAATCAACATTATAGAAAAAAATGGGGATCCTTTAGTTTAATTGAGGTGAATAATGAATTAATTAATTACAAGGTATTTATATGAGGTAATTTTACCATTGGAATAATAACTTGATCATTGGGAATAGTAACCTGACCACTGGGAAAAGTAACATCACAATTGGAACAATAATTTAACCTCAAAATAATAAAGTGTGAAATAAATAATATTATTCATGAGTAATTTAATTAAATATAAATATATAGTTTCATAAAATAAATATCATGATTAAAAACTCAAAGAAAATATAATCCCATTTTTAATGAACTGTATTTTATGTTATTTCATAAAAAAATCATAATTTTTATATTAAAAATTTTGAAAAACCATTTCATAAAATTATTTTGATAAAATTAATGTCATTTTTTAAAATATCATTCCAAAATTTTCCAAGGTTGTTTTTTCAATAATTTTTGAAATACATTAATGGTCATGTGAATAGTAAAAATATAGTTTTGTTTGTAACTGGTGTATCTTGAATTACATCTTTCATGATGTAATAATTTCCTAATCATTTAAAGAAATTTAGGCTTTAATAAAACATATTAAATTTTATAAATGATCTATTAAAACACAATAAACAAGTTTTCCAGACCTAAAAATTATTCTAAATCCTAAAGTCAAAGGTATTCCTTTAAAAAAGTAATTTTAACAATTTTCAACATTTATTTTCAATTATCATGTGAATTAAAATTATAAAGGTGTTTAAATTACTAAATCCATTATATTTTTTATATATTAATCATTATTTTAAAAATATAACTGTTACATATTTTACCTTGGATATAGTATTTTATTCAATATTTCTTCTAAAAATACCCCTCTCCTCAAGTATAAATAACTTGTCACCCTCCACTTGAAAAAATATCTTCCAACACTATCCAATTATAAAAATATAACCAAATACTATATCATAATACTATTATAATACATGGGAACAATATAGAGTAACCCATCTTCATTCATCATGGAAGTTTAGTTCCACACAAGAGAAGAAACACAGAGAAAAGAGTAAGTTTTTATCAACTCTTCTCTCATTTTCCTTCTATATTCTTTTTTCACCAATTTATTTAAAAATATAATATTATAAGATTAATTATGTATATATAACATTATATTAATGATTTTAAACTACTATAAAAAAAATATTTTTTAATTAATTATATTTTTTACATCTCTTTCTCCTCCTTTGGACAATGTTCCCGATAACATTCGGTTATCCACCAATGAAGATGTTGTAAATTATTTCCTTATCACCAATCATAGGTTTGGTTATTATAAATAATTTATGATATATAATTTTTTAAATATATTTAGTTTTATATAATACAAGTGACATTACTTATGTATTAATTACATTGAACAAAAGAGTGAAATTAAAGAAAAATGGGAAATTTTTAAAGAAAAAATGATATAAAGACACTTCAATTTCAAAAATCGAAGTTAATAAATATATTTAAATTATTATTGATAATTAATATTTTCAAGAATTAAAATAATTCAATTCTTATTTAATTTTTTAACAAACCAATTTTTATTATTTAGTAGGCATAAAAGCAATGAAATAAAGTAGGATTTAAGGTAAGAGGATCCTCAAACCCAAACTATTTCTATTGGGTTACCTCCTATTTCACATTTATTTTAGTTTGTATGTTCCTATAATCTCTAAATTTTTTCCTTTAAATATTATTTCCTTTTAATTTCTAGGGTATACATTTTTATACCCTTCTAAAATGTTTTCTAATCCATTTACAATGTTTTTTTAAAAAGTCATCAATTTTTAGAACATCTCTTGAATCCTCTTAAGTTGTTTCTACTTTAAAAGAGGGAAATGATGGTTTATAAAAATGTATGATCTCCCATATTCATTTAGGAATCATAATGCTCATTTAATGATTTATTATTTATGAAATACTTATTAAACTCATTACTTTCAATGTTTTGTGTCATGATTATGATTGTTATACAGTCTATGTGGAATGAATGATTATGAGAATTTATGGTGTGATGTTTGGGTCCAGAATTATATATCCCTATAATGAATTGGTTAATGTGATGTATCTCATTATATTATATGAACTATTCATGAACATGAATCTATATTTATTCACAATGAATATTTTATGATTTATACACATATGTTATGCATGGAATTGATGCTATCTTTGTTTAGAACTATGTGTGATATTTCACCACTATGAAATGATGTTTAATTTTTATGAATATTCCATATTTAGTTCCTTTATAAAATATATCCCTCATGATTATGATTATGATTATGATCCTATGATTATTATATGATAATGATGCTCATGATCACCCATGTTCTATTGATTCATGTCCTTTATTCCTCATCTTACCGGGATTTTAGATCGTCCCTTTATTTTATGTCTATCCTAAGGTGATTACATGTACTAAAGAGAACATGATATTTTAGAAGTATAAATAATAAAATTTTAAATTAATTTTTATGTTTTACTGTTTGCAATTATTGTATGAGTCTAATTTTACTAAGACATTAAACATTTGGATCCTTTATTTGTGACACTATTATGTTGTTTATCTTAAAAATGATGTAATGTCCATATAAGTAAAATTTAGGTCACTACAAAATTATTTTGTGAGATGATTTTTTAAAAAAAATAGATCATTACAAAATTTTATTCACTAATGAAGTCATATTTTTTACCCTAGAAATATTTTTTGAATGAAAATATCTATAAATTCCCAATGATTATAAGGGAGAAATACCAATAAAAACATCAAATCTACTCTTTTTAAAAATGTTTTAATATGAATTGTTAAACCAAATGAACACTAATATAGTTTTTTAGTCTATGGCCAAGAGACTTAGTATGAGACATGTGTTGGACCTAACAAAGAAATTAACTGTGAGGTAGAGGGGGTGTATTAGTAAATATTTCTTACTTTTTATACACTATATAAACTATTTTTTACTCAAAATATTATAAAATTTAATATGTGTGATCCACTTTATTTATCTTTACTAATTATCACTCTTTTTTATAATAAAAAAGGGAAAATATATGGGCACATTTATAAGGTTTAATATTTATTTGAGAGGTATTTCTTAGTGTGATGTGTTTTTATGTTACTTAACATAACAAGAATTTTTTATCTTGTAAAAGATAACGAGGGAAAGTGCATATTTTAAAGACTTTAAAATGAATCCTATTTTCATTCTCTTGGGAATCCCAATTATTTTTCTTTTCTCAAATTGGGAGGTTAAGAATGGTTAATGACAATCATCCTATTTGATTATTATAATGATTAATTCACACCAGGATATAATATAGATGGCCCTCTTGATCACTTAATTCACTGGAGCATAATGAATATGATCTCGAATATCCCCTTCGCAAGTATCATTGTATAGATTTATGGAAAACATGATTGGTTTTCTCTAGAGACTATTAACAATATAAAATTTTAACAATTATTTCACAAGATATTAAATAATCTCACTATAATAAATTCTATAAAAAATTTCATTTTTAATAGAAAATTTATGGTATATATCTCAAAAAAATATTCTACTAATGATGTTATAATATTTTTGGTGATGAAATTGATGCCATTGGATAAGTTGAGGAAGGGAACAATTGTTTGGGATGGGATTCAAGATCAACGGGTCCAAATATCATTAAAGGGATCTTCCCTACGAAGCTCCCATGTGAATCCCCTCCACTTGAAGCGCTGATGAAACCCCGACAAGTTCAATTCCCTCCACGGCTGCGAGAAACACTGATGGATATCATATGAGTATTATTCCCTCCATGACCACACTAAGCACTGATGTAACTCCTGTGAGTCTGACAGAGCTCCACGACTGCATGTATGTCTTTGATGGACGACTTCGTGAGTTCGATGGATCCACTCCCATTCAAGAATCCCTTTTTTTACTTCACAGTGTTCTAGTATGCATCATAATCCCCATTGTTTATAAATATGAAGCTCACTACCCTCAAAGGGATGGCTATTCCGACCTTTTAGCTTTTGAGCTCCCATTTTATGAAGCTCCCGAGCACCGTGAATCTGAACCAAAAATATATTACCCAAGGTAATAGAGAATCATGAGACACCTATCTATTTGTTCTTATTTACCACTCCCTATGGTAGGGATTATTTTTTGTGAAGGCCTACTCCCTTTGCAAAATAATGAGACCCTTTGGGTTAATCAAGGTTTTGCAGAGCATTAATCCTTTGTGAAGAACTCTTCTATTGAGTCGGGGGTCCATGATAATGTAAGGTTCTTATGTTTCATTAATCCATTTCCTTCGAGAATCCTTAGTTCTGTATGAAGCACCAGAGCTTCAGGAATCCCCTCTCAAATATGTCCCTTACTTTTTGAGGCCCTCTTCATGCAGCCCTCTGGGCTTCTGTATAGTGATTTAATGTTCCCCTGTGTGGTGTTCCATGTTAAGATGCTCTAAATTTTTCCTTTTCAACATAGGTACGCTAATGGATTTTTCTTTTCAGAAAATATATGATAACATAGAACCCATGAATGAACACTCCTATTCCACAACCTATTGGGAATTTCTTGGGTTGTGCACCATCCAAAGGCACCCGAATTACTACCAAGTATGTCCAAGGGGGTGAGAAACAAGGCATCCATATTTGTTCTATGGGACATAAAATTTCCAAATTCTATAATCCCAAACACATGACATCAAACTGTATCCACACACCATGAAATGAACATGGGGTTCCCCACCTCATGCATTTTACACACCCACTAATCTCCACGGGTGTGTGATCTTCTTCAAAAGGAATGAGATCTTCTTCACATGGAATGACATTCACCCCACGGGGAATGGAAGACAATATTTTGTAATCCCTTAGCCTTTCTTGTAAGAGTTATCAATCTTTCTCCTCCTTGAATCCTCTGAATGAAAATTCCATAGGGGAGAAGGGAACATGGGACTCTCAACACCCTATTCCTTTGTATTTGAGATTTTTCACCATGGGCTTATTTTATGCATAAGGGACACTCCATCTCATACAGAAGAATATTTTGTGGCACATCCATCTAATATATTACTTCATCTTATTTCTCATACCAAACATGGATCACAGAGACTTAGAGGTTAGTGATTACCATTGAAACCCAACTTCTTCAAGAATCCATCCTGGAGTAATCCCCAGTTTCACTATGGGATGCTTCCACACATAAGTACCGTATCATCCAACAAACTATGTGGGTTTTAATCCCTCTATTCTAAACAGGGTATGTAAGAAACCTCATCAAGGTTCAATCCCAAATAAAAGTAAGCTTTGGTCCCCCTGTTCTAGTGGTTTAAGTCTTTGATCCACCCTCAGTGGTGTCTAGATAAACATTCACTACATACCTCCACCTAAGGTGTAATTGCAATGCCCCTCTCAGAACTAAATAGACATTGATCCCAACCAATTAGGATATTTATAAAACATCTCCAAGGTTCAAGACCAACACCCTCAATAACCCATCCATTCCATACATTTCTACCACTTTCTACATATCCATCCAGATTCTTACTCGGGTTGTCACATCCTAACAAGATCACACTATTCATCCATGTAGCTCCTATGCGTAAGCCCCAATCATCTGTTTCATCACCTCAACCATACCCTGATGGCATCAAATCATCCATATGGGTCGTATCATCATGTAAGACTCATTAATCCACATCATCTCTACTCCTAGAATCACACAAGAAGTCTCAGTGCAAAATCCTTAAACAATCCAACCAAGAGAAATCCTATTATAATGGGAAGTCCTAGTGTGTAAACCCTAGAACATCCAACAAACTACATGGGTTTTGATATCTATCTTCTCAAAAAGGTATTTAGTAATACTCCATGAGATTAAATCCCATCCAATAGTAAACTTTTCTATCCCCCTCATTGGATTATACCTCTTTGATCTACCCTCAGTGGTGTAAAAATCATCCTTCATGGTGTGGAACCTTCCCTTTCTGGGATACACCACCAAGGTTCTACAATCATTAGGAATTATTATATATGAATCTTGAACACTATGGTCCCTACCTCCTAGGGATTCACACCTTCACAATGTAAAAACTTCCCTTTATGGAAAACACTACCTTTGAGTCCATCCCAATACGATGTTCTGATCTATCCACCCGGTATGCCTTCTAGGTGCTCCCTCATTGGGAAGTACCTATCTGATCCACCTTCAAAAGTGTTCTGATCATCCCATTCCATCTCCTCAAGTCATTAAACTCAGGACCCCTATCCCCACAGGCCCTTAAAATCATGTCTAACCCCCTGTTAAACATAGGATTAATGAGTAAAATATTCAAAGACATGCCTCTATAATAAGATACATTGTGATCTCCATATGATTCGTCTAGTTTCTGAACACTTGATTAGTCCTATAATGAGGAAGAATATAGTTTTTCTAATATTCCAGCACCCATAAAATCTTGTGTTTCCCAACATGACCACTCTACTGAATGAAGGTTTCTTTTCTGACTTGACCCCTTGGAATTTCCAGATAGTGGTATTGTAATTAATCAGTGTCTACAAAGAGATGTCACTTAGAATGAGTTTAACAAAAAACATCTTAATCTATAAGGGAGACCCAGACAAAGTGATGAATTCCAAGGATGAATCCATGTAAAGAGGAACTAACATCCCAACATCCCATTTCGATCAAGGAGAAGACATATCTAAAGAAGTGATGAATGTAGACATCTTTGGAAAGTGAGAATGATGGGAAACAAAATATACTCTAGCGCATGACCACACATGACACGTGGAGGTGGACACACCCCGACAAAAGCATCAAAAACTAAAATGGTGAACCTGATGTGAAACTCTTCTCCTTAATATGAGGACTAGTAGCATTTGAGACATCATCAGATAAGAACATCACCAGATATAGATATCTAGTTCCAGTTCCTACCAAGAAAATAGTGGGCATGCCGTGAAACTCACCAGAGTTTCGGGAAGTTAATCATTTGTAATTTTGATATGTGGAATGGTTAGAATGGATATTTCTCTCTACCCATGTGAAGATTGAATGATGATGGAGCATTTCACATTTCTTTCCCCACATCCATACTGATAGATGAATATTTCTGGTTTGCAATACCAAAGCTACAAAAAACTAATCACCCCTACTTGTAGAAGCAGGGTAAGGAGGAACAAAAATTTTGTAATCCTACATGACACTGCCTCTTCCATGACGTCATCCATGATCACAACTATAGGTTTCCCAAGCCTCGTATTACCCTCATAAATTTTTTGGAGGAGGGTGATTTATGTACTCATACGAAATTATGAGAATGATAGGGTCATTCCCATGAGGGACATGCCCCACCAGGACTTGGAGGATTCAATGCTTCATCATCACTATTTACCTAAGGGCCACATAGGGAGCCACCACTCCCCACTCTGACATCCAACTTCGATAGCCCCTCCCCTGAATGTTCATATGACTTACTCCCCTATGAATATGAGGTAAGGGATATCTGAGTCATTATGGCTATTACTACCACCCATGATCCTCCATGGAGGGCTCGCACCAGGCCATGTCAATGATGCCACCTTCTGGTCCTTCAGGCCAAATAATAGGTGGTTTACACCCATGCTTTGATGGGCCGAGTCCGGATAACCTTACACCAACGTCAGACACATGCTTATATAGATTCCTTCTAGGGGGCATCCTCTTCCGTGACTATAATGGACCATTCCACCCCTGGTTCATTCCACCAGGTCCCTAATACTATAGAAGAGGGACCCGTTAAATACAAATTAGGATTGAGGCCTCATCCATTCCATAGGTGGGTTGGGTTAACTTTTTCTATCACCGGCACATACAATATTCATTATGGGCCAACTTGTGACTTTGAGATCCTATAAGAAGGCCCTCCCCATACCATATCCATCTCCAGCAGAGGTCCTCCCTTACCCCTAACTCATGATCATGGAGGTCCTCACCATGCATCCAGGATTATTCAAAGAGGAGGCCCTCCCCACCTTGTTGAAATCCAACATGGAGGTCCTCCCCATGCCAATGGTCTCTGATATGGAGGTCCTCCCCATGTCATGAATCATCAACATGAAGGTCCTCTGTGTGCCATTCCAAACTAAATAAGTGGTCCTCCCTACTCTAGTAACCATCAAATAAGAGGTCTTACATTCATTACCAATGACCAATATAGAGGTCCTCCTCGTATCTAGTTCAATCAGTATGAAGGTCATCCTCATGATACCACTGCCAACTAGTGTAGAGGTCCTCCGCTGCTGTAGGTAGTCAACATGAAGGTCCTCACCAAGTTATCACTATCTCCTGCAGAGGTCCTCCCCATGTTTCTAGAAAAAGGTATATAGGTCCTCCCTGTAATCATATTTATTAACATGGAGGCCCTCCTCGTGTCTCATTTTACGTATGCTCGGGTGCTCCTCACACCTCAACTCACTAAAGTGAAGGTCCTCCCCACTCTCATAACCGACACAAAGATCATCCCCAGGTCCTCAGTGATGCATGAATAAGTCATCCACTCTTCATCATCACCCATAGTGGAGGTCCTCTCCACTCTCCCAATAGTACCAACGAAGGTCATCCCCACTTCGACGACAACTAACATAGAGGTCCTCCCCATAATCTCACTAGCCCTAGTAGAGGCCCTATCTGATCCATCACCAACCCAAATAGTGTTCCTCCTATGCCGATTATTGAACATACTGTGAAAAACAATCCTGAGGCAGAAGGTATAACTTTTCTACTGAAGGAAGAACTCTGAGAAGTGCCAGATCATTTTGAATATAGTCCGCTTCTCAGATTTCGAAGTGGAATGTGACTCTATGATTGAGCCTTCACCCTGATCCTCTGCATCAGAGTTTGTAGAAGGATCCCTATGTGTAACTTTTTTCATCCTAGTAGGTTAGATGCATCATATCCTCAAATCCCTCCATAGGTACATGCAGGAGGAGGAAGATCTTACTACCTTCTAGTGTCTTGTCTTGCATCCCTCAATATCATTGCCAGTTTCATTCTCTTCTGCAATATGAGATCAAATATAGTTATTATAGGTCTTGTTAGATAAATATCACTGACCATATTCAACTCTAACGGTTTCTTACTTTGCACATTAGGTAATGGTAAATACCCCATCCTACAGACACATGATGATGCAGTCAGTACTGCCTCCCGGAGATGACCGAACAAGTGGTGACCAATCATCTCCTGAAATGTTTTCTACACCAGAATGTCCACCACTAAAATGGTTCATATCAGTGAAATTTCTAGTTTCTCATATGGTAACAATCGAAGAATGGAGAAAAAAATATTAAAATACCACTTTTTAGGAGAGAAGATTTTGGGACACTCTATCCACCGATCAGTTTTTTGAGATGTTCTGGTTGATCGGTACTCCAAACTTTGACATTCTATAGTCTGTCACCAAACATGAGGTCATGTGTTTCCACCAGACTATCTGGGGGATTCATTTCCTCTTTATTTTCCATTAGTTATCCTATTCAAAGATACATGAGCATTACGACGACATCAGCCAGTAGTGTTGCATGGTTAAGTTAGCAACACTTACTGTGTATCAACACCCTGCATCACCCATCTATCACCAAACCCTTCAGTAATGATACATTTAGTGCTTCACCATGATCCACATCATTATTGAAGAGGAAAATCCACATCTTCAAATCCATGGTTGGGGTGGTATGGTTCTCTTCACTTCATTCCCAACCTATGCCAACTAGACTTTTCACGTAATATCGAGGATATGACAACTGATGTAGTCATGGTGAATATGGATGACCTTAATACACTCAAGGATAAGGGCACTGAGGTAGGTATTGATGAAGATGAATCAACTCCTGGTGTATTATAGTATCACGTGGAAACTCATACGAGCATAATTAGTCACCAACAAAGGTAGATATGTAGATTTTTAGAGCCTTTTGAGTCATTCCCATCGGTCGAGACCCCAAAAAGAGTAAAGGAATAACAGAGACCTATAATCTCTTTGAACCATCTGGTTTTGTGGAAACGATGTTGGTTGATCCCTCCAAGGCTATGTTTCTACAGAATTTTGAAGAATAGAAAATGTTCATTGGTGAGATCCTTGCTGAGCACCTTGTAGAATTATTTCCATACTATGATGATCCTTGATGTAATCCTAGACCACCTCCATTGGGGTAGTAAGGGTGGACAAATATCCTCTTTGGACAGTTTCTTCCCCTTAATCTCGACAATTACATGCATCCTGATATGGTATAGTGTCGATAATATGGTAATAAACTGAGGTATTTATCTCCGAATCATTCTGAGCTATGTGAGAACCATCCTCATGACCTAGCTTGGGTATCCCCTATAGAATCTATATAGTTTGTTCCTCTCTTATCTCCACAAGCCTCTCTATCTTCTCCATGAGCAGATGAATCCATTTATCATGTTTATGAACCTATAAATGCATTGGTGGTCATGAATACTCACACAGAAGAGAATCACAATTTGGATAATCTAATGGCCTCTCTCATCGCCTGCCTCGAGTGCTTTGAGACATGATATGTGGAAATTCCACCTGATGGAAAGTCATATCCGACATGGGTGGAAGATATGCAAGAAACCCTGGATTTTGGGAATCCTACCATTTCCACCTTTAAAAGGATGGGATACTTGTTACTGCACCTGACCCACTTTAATTCAAGGTGTTAACCCATTCTAGGAACTCAATAATAGTAGGAAGTTACCATGTACTAATTTTTCATACAGACCATAGAGGGGCCTAAATTTTTTTGGTACAACTAGTTACCTATCAGGTCTATCACTAGCTAAGAAGATCTTAATAGGTAGTTCCTCTATTAGTTCGTCTCCACCACATGAAATAAAAATGTTTCCAATCTCTTCATGTGTAAACAATGGGTAGATGAGTGAGTCACAAACTTTTTATCTAGGTGGAAGGTTCTCACGTATTCACTCGACATACCACTGACTCAAGAAATGACGAAGAAGATGTGTTTGAGGAATTTTAAGAAAAAATTGGTTCCCTCCATCATCACTCACAGTTTCGAAGTGAATTCTGAGATTTATCTGAAAAGGATCAACACCTAGGGGAATTATTGTTACAAGCTAAGTAGGAATGACTGTTGCCTCCTCTAACTCCTTATAGAAGAGCCTCAAAGGAATATACTACTGCCATCATGTTGATAGAGTCCCCTAGACTGATATAATTTTTATTGGTATTTTCTCATCCATATACTTTTTGAGGGTGATAATATTAGGCCTAACCTCAGGTTCTGCATCACTGAACACATAATTGGAAGGTGCTACCTTGTAATGCACCACCACCTAGGTGAGAAAATCAGACATTATACCCCATAAGGTTATAGACCCTCGTTAAGGTCAGGGACTAGAGTTCTCTTACCAGATAAAAACAACTAGACCGACACATTAAATGAGTACCAGGTTTTCAGATACTTCTATAGAGCCTTGGATTAAGGAATTTTGAAGCTTCTAGAATGTAGGAAACCCTAGGGGATGATCTCACCAATCACCCTGACTATTGCCCATATCATAGAATCCTTGTACATATCATCAAACAATCCTATGTGTTCAAGGACTGGCTTGAGGACCAATTTGATAACAATGTGTTCAGATTGATCCCCACCCCACCACAAGTGGCATGCATCTCTACAGTACATAAAAGTGATAGTAAAGGTGAATGGTAGTAGGTATCCAACCACGAGTCTCAGAAGTATGAAAATTGATTATCCTGGAGAGAAGTCTCTTGAACCCATGTTATCATTCATGTCGGTTGGAATTGGATCGAGTATCCTAAAATCGCCACACCTTATTTAGCTACCACTTCTGCATCCATATCACAACCATCATCTCCATAAAGAAGTAGAGGTCGACGAATCAAGGGAAAGTAGAGTCCCCCACAGGCACTGAAATCATCTTTAACCCTCAGAGATTTCATGACTCTATAGATAGTAATTACCCCCAGAGTACATCTAGAAATTGAAAACTCTTCTAATGAAGAACATAAGTATGCCTCTATGAATATCGTTGAGCTGGTGGATCCTTACATGGTTTCTGATGATGAGTAGTTTTAGGTGGGCCCCATACTATCCCTGGATGATGACATCGTGAAAGGGGTCATGGATTTGTTAATCATCAGAGTGCTCAGGCCAATGCTTTATGAAAATACATGAATGCTACAGAGACCATACATCAGGTTCAGAATAGGGCTCAGCAGACATAGTCTTCTCTTCCCTTATTGTCAGATTCACTTCCACCACTGATAATGCTACTCGACTAGTCATAACTACCACAACCATATCATGATCAGCCACACCCAACTATAGACAGGCCGCAGTCATCTGATAATTATCCAATAATAATTTTGTGTGGTTCAACTAGTGAAAAATGATATATTCCCAGTAGTAGCTAGAATCCACCAGTTTGGCCAGTAATGCCCATCATACCTCATACAAATGAGCAACCACTTTCCAACATAAATGTGCACCTAGTAGTAAATTATAATCTGCTCAAGAACCTTCCCAGTATTCTTATAGAGCTCTTTATTATCAAGGACCTCCTCCTATCAGAATAGATGCATGAATCCCTCATAGAGGCTTTGAAAATCCTCCTCTAGTTTAAAACAGAGGAACAAACAATAAATGCCTTCCATGCCATGGAAGTTGAGTGATTATAATGAAAATCCATCATCTTGTCATCTGGAGAAGATGAAGGCTCACCCATACATGGTTAATTTCATCTGCCATACATCACTAGAAAGTTCCACAACATGGAATTATAACATTATCAAGTTGATATAGGTTCCATGATCAATCTCATCCTGACCTAGATGATCTACAATCTTGGACTGACTGAATAATATCTGAGTTCCTTTGACATGGAAATTCAACGTTATAACAAGACTAAGTTGATATTGTGTGGTAGAATCCACTAGATGATCCAGATTGGTAGCCTGATTACAAACACCGAGTTGTTGTTTGTCTCACAAGATACCGCATACAATTCACTGTTGAGTAGACCATGAATTCATCGTCACACGACTGTTCCATCCTCATATCACCAATGCCTCAGGTACTCCCTCAATGGTCGAGTGGGAATACTCCAAGGTGATGCATCTCCTTTTCCCTCTATTTATTCTAGCTATCAAGATGCTGACTATTACAAGAGAAAGGAAAAGTGGATTTAGAACGATGAGCTGGACCACACTACCTATTTGATAGACCCATGGATGAACATGGATGATTCTTTCATCCTCCTAATTCACCATTTGGAGGCCATGACCCCAGACATGGGAAAATACTTCATTATTTCTAAGATAAAGGGAAGGAAAATTCAAAGTTATATGTAATGTTGGAAGATTACCTCTCACTCCTACACAGGTTTGGACCAGTTGATAGCAGAACCCCCTACCCCTATCAGGTATCAAGATGTTCACCCTATGGCTACAATTGTTTTCCAGACCTGCTTGCTTCACTAATCTGGGTTGAATTGATAAAAAATAAACCACCACCACTACTTTGAAATCATCAATCATGGACACCTTGATCGAATAATTGATGCAATTGGGTAGATATATTTTGTTTTTATGGTTTAATTAGTGCAAGAGTATCCCATTAAATATTCCACATCCATCCAAGTAGGCACTAGTGTTCCTCCAAAATCAGGTATCTTGGATGAAATTATATTTCCCAATGATATTGTACCTCAAAGGATGAATTGGATTTGGAATATGATCCTCCCTCATTCAAAGAGGGTGTCTACACCACCATTGATGAGTTAGTTTAGGTGAGACTTGGCACCGAGATAGATTTAAGTCCAACCCTGATCAGTGCTACAATTCTTGTAGATGACCTGTAACAATATTTGGACTTCTTAAAGAAACAACGTGATGTGTTTTCTTGGATCAATGACAATATTACCATGCCATACTATCAGGTACCCATCCATTATCTTGGTCTCCCATTGGTTCATTGTGGGTTCAAGCATCCTCCCAGGAATATGCATTCCCCCCATGGTTCCATGGTTGAGGTCGATGTTGATAATCTAATAAAATCCAACTTTATAAAGGATGTTCTATACCCCAAGTGGCTGACCAACATCATCCAAGTCAGAAAGAATAAGGGACAGATCAAAGTATGTACCAATTTTTGTGATCTCAACTTCCATTTCTTGAAGGATGATTTTACCCTTCCAATGAAAGAGTTTTTGATCAACACCAAAGTTGAGTTCCCAGACCTCTTCTTTATAGATGGATATTATAGGTATAATCAGATCTGAATGGACCCAAAATATGAAGATTCAACCACCTTTAAAGACCCACAAGGTAATTTCTACTATCATGTAATTCCATTAGGTATGAAAAATTCAAGAGACACATATCATAAATCCATGCACCACATAATCAAGCTGATCCTCAGGATTTTAGTTAAAATCTATGATGATGATTTGGTGGTCAAATCACACTAGCATCAGGATCATCTTAGAGACCTTGAGAAAGTGTTATTCTTCTTTCACTCTTAGTAGCTGAAGATGAAACCCTTTGAAATCTGATTTCATTGTTAGCTATGGAAAGTTCCTAGATTTTGTTTTCAAATACATAAGTATCAAAATATACCCATTTATGATCAAATATATTTTCCATATGCCTCCCCCAAGAAACCTCTAAGAGATCTAATGCTTTCAAAGAAACTTTTCTTACATATGTCGATTCATCATGAATCTGGATGGAATGTATAATACCTTTTACAAGATCATGTATAAAGGTGCCTTCATCCAATGTGATGAAGAGAGGAAGAACACTTTTGAGGAAATCAAGGAGTACTCCATATATTCTCCTGTCCTGATTCCACATATCTTTGAAAAGACATTGGTCCTTTATGTGAACGCACCAAAATGATCTCTCAGAGACTTGATCACCCAAAAGAATAATGAAGGGACATATAACAGTTTGAACTATCTCTGTCGCATGATCCATGATATAGAGTCAAGATATTCACCCATTCGGAAGAGATTCATTTCACTATTTTCACGGTGAAAATGTTGTGACACTACTTGCCACATCATGAGATACAAATGGTTTCCTACATGGATCCACTAAAGTAAATTATGAACCGCCCCATGTAGAAAATATTTCATGATCATTGGGAAGTGATATTTTAGTAGTTAGTCATCAGGTTCATTCCGCAGAAGGTTTTCAAGGGCCAAGAGATGGAATATTTTCTGGCCTCTCATCCAGAGATCAAGGAAATTCCTCTAGATGTTTGTTTCCCAAATTAGTCTATCCTCTAAGTGGATTAGGCTATTCCATGTTGGAAAATTCATTTCGATGGAGCCTCTGAGAGTCCCACTAAATGAATCCTCAATTATCCTAGCCTCAACATGACAGGCCTAGGGATCATCTTCATCATGCCTATATAGGTTGTTCTACCGTATTTGTTATTACTATTAGAGGGCTTTACCAATAAAGAGACATGGAATCAAACTCTCATCAATGGTCTCAAGTTAGCTATCGAGATTGATGTTCCCATTATTCATATGAAAGGGGACAATGATCTAGTTATCAAATAGATCAATGGTGACTACATTATAAGGAATCGTAATCTTATACCCATTATTAAGAATTATTTCCATCTAATGGACCAATTCCTTTATTATCCAGAGGTGACTCATGTTCCCTGGTCATATAATGTTTGAGATGATGCCCTGGCTAGTCTATCTGCTTCTCTCATAGAGCCTAACCCAGAAGATTTATTGATTCATGTGGTTCAGTAAAGATTCATATCCCCTATCAGTTTGGATAATGATTAAAACCACTTAGTAAAGAACCTTACCACATGTGCTTCCACATCTAGACTTCCAGACACCCTGTAGATGAATAAAACCTTTTTTGGACAACTCCTTTCATAAAATATCTTTGGCATAACAGTCTCCCATCATATCGAGTTTAACATGAGAAAATTAATCACTCTGTAGTTTAGTTTACCATATAGAGTGGTCCCAACCTAGAACAAAATCTCTAAAAACATGGGTTTGATGGAATCCTCCCCAGCTAAATTCAAGGATATGATATTCCCCAGGTCATGTAGGAAGTCCATATCAGGTTGTGTGGTTCTTATCAAGAAATGATAAAGCTCTCCCACCAAATTCAATTGTTGGGATACTTCTTGACCCACCATGGTCCATGACTTTATCAAGTTCTCCCAGAGGTTCCACGCATCTTAGATCCATGTTAACTTCTTTCATTGGCCTCTAGATCCCCTCCACTCTAAAAAATACCTTTTTACCTTTGTGGTATGGGGACTCGATGTCATTGGACCATATCCACTAGTGAAAAATTGCAAGTACTAGTTTACCCTGACCGTGAAATATTTATTTTCCAAGTGGGAAGAAGCAATTTTTTTAATGGAAGTAAAATATTGGTCTATTGTTGAAGTCATGAGCTCCAATATAATCTATTTATTTAGAGTCCCTCATACTATTATCACTGATTCACACTCAAATTTACCCAAGAGAAGAAGGTAGGACGGTCCTCATAGTTTAGCTTGGGTTGTCGAATCCTCAGAGACCTAAGAAGTAACCTATAGACATGTACATTCTATGGAATGTTTTTGGATATGAAGTGGCCAAATTGGGTTGATTTTATATGGGTTAAAAGAACTCTAAGAGACTTAAGTGAATTCAATTTAAAATAATTAGTTTATCCTAGGTTATCGCTCAGGGTGGATTGGTTGTATTTCCTTTTCAAGGATTTCAATTTCTTATATTTGAGATGGGTTAATTTAAGGAGATAAAACAACATCATCACTTACTGGTTTAATGCCTACACCCTTTAATTCTAATCTCCTATACACTTGAAGGATCAAATTTTTGATCACTTTAAGGTAAAGGTTCTTATTAGCACTTGAAGCGTGTGGCCTTAAATTCAACAAGGATGGTGGAGTTTAAAAGTCATCAAATAAAAATATCAATTAAAGAAGTGATTATACATTAATTAGGTAACAAATAACATCCAATACATCCCATTTCTACTCCCTTGGATCAACCTATAATTGGGTTATCCCTACATTGATTCTATGGTTTCAATGGAAGCGGAAAGTAGACTCATGAGGGAAGAAATGGAGAAGTAAAAAAACACACAATAAAATAACAATCACTCCACCGTTGTGTGATAATCTCACAGGGTTTGGTATGAAAAAGTTCACACCTTGAACCAATGGTATCAATGTGATAAGGATAATAACAGAATAATAATAGAAGAAGAACTTTTATTAAGAAGCGAGGATGAATTAAAACAACTTACATGTGGAAGACAAATTTGAGACAACAAAACCGCAGCATAACATTACAATGAAAGAAAGCTCAAAGATGAAAAAATCCTTCACCACCACTACCTTAAATAGGAATTTTGGGAGCCTTGGGTCGAGCCTCAAACAGTAAAAAAGATCCCACTTGATTATGGTAGGCCTAGGGTCTTGGAATGTAAGGGAGAGGAGACTTTTCCACCCTTGACCCAAGGTGACAGCCAGCTTTCTTCTATCGAACAGGCGCGCTTGTATGACCTTTTAGATGGCCTAATCAGAGTGGTCCATAGAAGAATAAAATGGATCACCAGATGTAGACTACCCTCCTGTAAAATGTGGGCCAATTTGTCGTTGTGGATTCGGAGATAATATTATATTAGTGGACTGTTTTTCTGAGCCGCAGAATCTGGCCCCAAATTTTATTTCTAACTTGGGTTGCCTAAATGGACACCATGGAGGCAGAATTATCATTGTATCCGGCAGAGTGATTTGTTCCTCTAAATGACTTATAGCTTACCATGAAATTTGGGATTCATTGAGACTGTAAGTTGGTCCCCACAGTCTCATCGGTGGGATGGTGTCCAATCTGACTTCTCCAGAATTGTTTCCTTTCATCACAAAATTTCCCCATCTTCATCCATGAATTCTCCATTGATCCCTGAATCAAACATGTTAATATTGAAGTTTAGATAAATTTCAAAAAATATCAAATTAAAATATGTATAATTGGATTCCTTAAAATCAGATGAATCATTGGGTACTTCAAATGATGTTAAAAAATGTACCACATAATAGTGCATTTTAAGAACGTATTACAATCATATTGTGAAATTATGCTCAAAGTGTAAAATGAACTAAAATGGTGTTTATTAATAATAAATAACATGAATATTATATATATTAACAATTAATATTATCCTCATTTAGTTGCTAATCACACCCCCAACTTGAGATTTTCTAGTCCCGAGCAAAATATACCTCAATAATATGAAATTTGAATTCCCTTTTCCAAAAAAAATTTAATACACAATTATCACCAAAAAACCTTATACCAAAAAATCATGAAGCCCATAAATATAGTTTATCACAAGATATTTTCATAAGCAGATCCCAATCTCAAGCCTATTTCTTTGTTCAAATTCATTTCCATATTTCATCCAATATCAATTAAGTATGAGGATGTGTTGTGTATCACAATAGACAAGGGAGTTAATCTTTATTAAAGGGAGAAATGATGGAAGTTCTAGGTGTAATCACATTTCAATATTAAGATGAGTATTCAATTTTTTTATATTGTATTTTTTTTGTATTTTTTTTGAAATTTTGCCATGGTAATTGAAGTTTCACTCAAAAGAGTCAACCCTTGTAGCGAGACTTTGCCGATGACTCCCAGGCTCAATGACCTCAGGGAACCAAGTGAAGCCCACATACTCGGGCATCATATTGAGTTAACTCTGTAAAAAACAAATTAAAATTACCAATAATAGAGATTAAATTACTAACTCTGGTCCAGACAACTATGGAGTCATGATCCCCAAGTGTCGAAAGCCACGCATTAGGTCATTTAATTGCTCTACGCGCAAAGTTTTTTTGTTGAATACTTATATTAAAACTAAAATGATCACCAAACCTATGATATTTATTTGGGGGACCCCATGAACTCAAACTAATACCCTACTATCCAAAGGGCGTGCATTGTGATTCCTTTTTTATTTGGATGAAAATATAAACGATGAAATATCACATTGGACGACCACACTTTCCAAAATCTATGCTCATAAAATTATACAGGGATTAAAATCAGAATCAAGGCATGATAAATTATTTGATATTCAGTTTCAAAGTGTGAAATGTGTATTACCATGTTCAAAGTTAAAGGAATTTTTCCTTTCATTTACACAATTTTTTTCAAAGCATTCATTTTTTTTTGACACAAAAGCATTTTTTATTTCATCTTCCCCCCCAACTTAAAATAACATTGCCCCCAGTGTTTAATGAAAGGAAAATTTTGAAGGGGGTAGAGGTAGAGAATGAAAGTTCAAAAAGGAAATTGAAAATGAGGATCATGGAATGAAGTCACCTGGTGGTTGAAGTTGAAATTCTTGCTGCTCCCTTTTAATCCTTTGATATCCATGTCGCTTGTAGAGTTCCCTAGTAGAAAAAGGAAAAACAAAACAAACAAAACAAAACAAAAAAAACAATATATATATATATATATAATAAAAAATTAAAATATAAGTATATATATATATAAATTATAGAATAAGGAAGCACAAAATGTCATAGGTCAGTGGTAAGAGCACACCCCTGTCTCTCTTTAGTCCCGGGTTCGAATCCCCATGGATTTTCCGGTTGTGACGGGGTTTGACCCACGACCTACAATGTGGCCTTTATTATTATATATATATATATATTTTACCTACAAATACATAAAAATAAAAATAAATAAACTGATGATACATTGTCTTCTTTTTAAATTTTTGGGTAAGGTATTACTCAAGGATCAAACCACGTGACACAGATGAATATGGTGCTCCCCTTTCAAAACCATCCATACTCATAATAGAAGAACAGGTCAATAGTCTAATTTTTTATTTATCAAAATGATTCATTAATCCTATTTAAAGAAAAACAAATGATTCGCAAAGATAAAAACCACGGGTTGCCTCCCGTGCATCGCTTTGGTTTAATGTCGATAGCTCGACCTAACCCCTTAAATTACCCAATACCAACTTTCAAAATTTTAAGGACCCCATATTTATACACTTCTACTTTATTGATATTGATTATTTGTTTATAATTTGTGTCATTTAAAAACCAATGTTCTAAAATGAGTGGGTAAATCCAAGGAATATCAGAAATGGTGGATTCAATTTCTTTTTTAGTCTTTACAAATACATTAAGAATCATTACCTCTTTATTGGTTTCAAGATAATAAAATTTGAAAATTGGATGTTTTTGGCTATCCCCAATGAATGGAAACTTGAGGGTGTATGGAAATTCCTTTCGTTCATGTTCAGGTAGGCTAACACTTTCAGACATAGGTTGGGACTTGAATAAAACTCAATTTCATTTTCAAAATTGGTCAATAGAATTGGTTCCTTTTGAATAGAAGATTCAACCACCAAATTGGAAAGATCAGTTTTAGGAACGGGTATGGACTCAAAGTTTGTGATTTCTCTTAATGGTTCAGTGATTTGTATTTTTGAAAAGTCATCAATGGAGTTATATTCATGAGACTCAATCCATGATGTCAAATTTCCTTCTTGTGAATAAAAAAAACCAGTTTCCTATTGATTTAAAAACCCATCAACAATTACTTGATCCTCTTCATCTTCCCCAAATCCAAATATTTTCTCTTCAGTAAATTCATGAGAGGTTTTTAGGAAACTAGACACTTCGCATAAGGTTATGGAAGGAATAGTTTGTGTAGGGATGGGTTCCTCACAATTTTTAATGATTTGTAGTTCTAACCTCAATGATGAAACCTCAAAATTCATTATCTCCATTTTTTGAAATAATTTTTCAAGTAATGGATGTGGATTAGGATGGATAAGGGGTTGATACAGATGGTCTATTCCATGAGGATAACTATGTTGTTGGAATTCCATAGGAGGATGTTCAAATTAGAATTATGGGGATTGAAACTCATTATATTTTGGAATTTTTTTTGGATAATAGGAGTTAAAACATTGTTTATCAATCAGTTGTTGATGATCCCACAAGTATAAATTAGGATGGTCATTGTATATCACACATGGGGTTGGGTGATCAATGTAGGGATAGGTTTCCCATGTTTGGACTTGTTCAAAATTGAATTCCATAGGAGTGATGGGGTGAGAACAGAGAAGAGGGATGAAAAAAAGGATGATAGTGTCTAAGATAACTTACTTAAGTCCCTACTAACGATGCCAAAATATGATTCACGCTCAAATTTACCCAAGAGAAGAAGGTAGGACAATCCTTGTAGTTTAGCTTGGGTTTTCGAATCCTCAGAGACCTAAGAAGTAACCTATAGACACGTACATTCTATGGAATGTTTTTGGCTATGAAGTGGCCAACTTGGGTTGATTTTATATGGGTTTAAAGGAACCCTAAAATACTTAAGTGAATTAAATTTAAAAGAATGAGTTGATCCCAGGTTATCGCTCGGGGTGGATTGAACGTATTTCCTTTTTAATGATTTCAATTTCTTATATTTGAGATGGGTTCATTTAAAGAGATAAAACAACATCATAACTTACCGGTTTAATTCCTATACCCTTTAATACTAATCACCTATAAAATTCAAGGATCAAAGTTTTGAGCACTTCAAGGTAAAGGTTCATATTAGCACTTGAAGCGTGTGGCCTTAAATTCAACGAGGACGATGGAGTTTAAAATTCATCAAATAAAAATCTCAATTAAAGAAGTGATTATACATTAATGAGGTGATAAATAACATCCAATACCTCCCCTTGATACTCCATTTGATCAACCCATAAGTGGGTTATTCCTCCATTGATTCTATGGTTTCAATGGAAGCGGAATGTAGACTCATGAGGGAAGAAACGGAGAAGTAAAAAAACACAATAAAATAACAATTACTCCACCGTTGTGTGATAATCTTACAAGGTTTGGTATGAAAAAGTTCACACCTTTAACCAACAGTATAAAGGTGATAAGGAGAAGAATAGAATAATAAGAGAAGGAGAACTTTTATTAAGAAACAAGGATGAGTTAAAACAACTTACATGTGGAAGACAAATTTGAGACAACAAAACCGCAGCATAACATTACATTGAAAGAAATCTCAAAGATGAAAAAATCCTTCACCAACACTGCTTTAAATAGGTATTTTGGGATCCTTGGGTCCAGCCTCCAATAGTAAAAAAGATCCCACTTGAGTATCGTAGACCTAGGGTGGTGGAATGTAAGGGAGAGGAGACTTTTCCACCCTTGACCCGAGGTGGCAGCCAACTTGATTCCACCGAACAGACGCACTTGTATGACCTTCTAGATGGTCGATTCAGAGTGGGAGATAGAAGAATAAAATGGAGCCTCAGATGTATCATACCCGCCTGTACAATTTGGGCCCATTTGGAGTTTTTGATTTGTAGATATGATTATATTAGTAGACTATTTTCCTGGGCCGCAGAATCTGGCCCATAATTTTATATCTAACTTGGGCCGCCTAAATTGACACAATTGAGGCTGAATTATAATTGGATCTGGAATAGTGATTTGTTCTTCTATATGTCTTCTAGCATCCCAAGAATTTTAGGATTCATTGGGCCTGTAAGTTGGGCCCCACAGTCTCATCAGTGGGATGGTTTCCAATCTTACTTCTCTAGAATTGTTTCCTTTCATCACAAAATATCCCCATATTCTTCCATTAATTCTCCATTAATACCTAAATAAAACATGTTCATATTGAAGTGTTGATAAATTTAAGAAAATATAAAATTAAAATATGTATAATTAGATTCCTTAAAATCATATGAATCATTGGGTACTTCAAATGATGTTCAAAAATGTACGACATAATAGTGCATTTTAAGAAGGTATTACAATCATAATGTGAAATGATGTTCAAAGTGTAAAATGAACTAATATGGTGTTTATTAATAATAAAGAAGATGAATATTATATATATTAACAATGAATATTAGCCTCATTTAGTGGCTAATCACTCACTAATAACATCAGAAAATTTTGTGCAGTGGAGTTGATGAAATTGTACTCCAAATAGGGAATCCTATCCAACCACACTTCTTGCTACCATTCGCAAGAAAATGGTAAGATTTTGCTGTTCATCAAGAACCTATACAAAATTTTGTAGAAGATAGTGGTAAATAATAAGAGAAGTTGGCTAGAAAATCTCCCCGATACTCTATAGTCTTATCGTATGAAAACATGGAATTCCATCCAACTGACTCCATATTACTTGATGTATAGAATAGGTGGTTTTCCTATGAATTTGGATTTAGTTTTCATCACTCCTCATAGCTTTCTATCATCATAATATGTTATAAAAAGTAGGATAATCTCTATAGACAAACTGGAATCTCTTGATGAGAATAGGATTCGAGCCTTGTATAATCTATAGAGGCACCAGATCAAAATATCTGGGGCATTCAATAAGTAATTTCATCTCTATTACTTCCTTCAAGGTGACAGAGTATTGGCTCTAAAGACACTAATGATACTTAGAAGGAAGTCACCAAAGTTGGATCCCAAATGGGAAGGAACTTATATCATCCACAAGGTCTATCCCAATGATTTATAATCTTTTTTCACCATGGATGGTGAGAGAATCACTCATCCCACTAATGCCAAGTTGATCAAGCATTACTTTGCATAAACATTTTTTCCCTTGTCCTAAATGATGTAAAACTACTACATGGTCAAGGAATCATGACCCTAAACTATACAAAATATCATTCTACATGATGTTAAACTTCTGCATGGTCTAGGAATCATGACCCTAAACTATATGAAATATTTTCCTACATTATGTTAAACTACTTCATAGTCTAAGAAGCATGACCCAAATCTATATGAAATATTACCTTTAATGACGTTAAACTGCAACATCCTAGTGGAAAGATGATAAAATATAAAACATTGATGGTCCCTCTTGCATGACATTAAATGGAGTGTTTCTAACATCCCAAGAACATGATTTTAAACTGGGCACTCAATTCTTAAGATCGTGTCTTTAAACTACTTAATGGGTATTATCAAGAATGTGTTGTGTGGTGTCTGACCTCTTGGGTCCTCATTCACATCATTTCTATCATGGCACCACACTATATATACTCTTTTGGGAATGATCACATATGGTATGAAAAATATAACCTTAAACTAAGAACCCCATCATCCTAACTGCATGATGTTAAACTATACAATATTGATGGTCCCTTTTGCATGACCTTAAAAGGAATGTTCCTAACACTATAAGAACATGGTATTAAACTGGGAAACTAATTCAAAACACCATGACTATAGACTTTGTACGTGTCTCTTCATGATCTGGTGGTGCGATGCAGGTCTCCTTAGCCTCATTCACATTTGGGATATTCCTCCCATGTCTGTATATCTTTATTGGTCAATATGTTTTCCACCTCATCATTACCAAATGATGTTAAACTGCATGGAATTCAATAAGTACACACGACATTATTCCCAGCCTTATATGATACATAGTGACGCCCCTACATTTTTTATTTGGGCCCAGTCATAAAATCACAACCATTTTTTCCCCTTTGGCTTGGGTTTCCTCAGGAGTGTGTGGTGTGGTGTCGACCTCTTTATTCTTCATTCACATTGGGTTATGGAAACCACACCATGCATGTAACTTTTTAAGAACCTCTCAAATATTTTTTCCTTACCGAATGACATCAAATTTCATAGACTTCCATAACTATGTGTTCATTGATTCCCAACCATACGAGATATGTAGTGATACCCAAATATTTTGTCTTCAGTCCTAGATACAAAATTTTAAACCTTTTATCCCCTTGGTCTGAGGTCCCTTTTGGGATGTGTAATTTATTTTGAACCTCTTGGGTCCTCGTTCACATTGAGTTTCTTCATGGAACCACACTACACATCTCCACATAGAATTTGTATCTTGTGGTCCGAGCTCTATGACACTAAAAAAAGATTTCAAATTTCTCAATTGCATGATGGTAAACTACATAAAAACCATGATATTATTGTTTTAAAGTATATCACCCCTATTATTGGTAATTTACCATTTCATTTTATAGAACTATGTGTGCCTTTATTTCCATTCTTATGGGATACATAGTGATGCCCATGAATTTTGTATCCAAGGCCAACCATAGGATAAAAACCCCTTTTGTGTCCTTTTCCTAAGTTCCCATTTAAAAGTGTGTGGCATGATGTAGAGATCCTTGGACCCAGTCATGTCTGGTTATTTACCACTCCATACACTTATCCATTGGGATTCATTTTTCCCCTATGTCCTAGTTTCATGACAATAAAATGTGCAACATTTATTCCTTGCCACATGATGTTAAACTGCACATATACATCCCAGAAAAATGAAATTAAATAGGGAACTTATGGTCCACACTCAATTACCTTAAACTAGGTTTCCTATGGTCCAATCAAGACAAGAATAAACTATTCGCAACACTAGGGTCCTTTACCCCAAATTCCATCTTGGTCTCTAGTTCCACTATGGATCCTAATCCTTGAATACATATCTGATCCCACCTATGGATGTTCCAAACTAACACACTCAAAGGGTTTTGTGGTGTGAGACTTTTATTATTATATTCCATAGGTAGATTCCCCAATCCATCTCCATGCTTCTCAAATTTCTTTACCTGGACCCCCATCCTCTTTCACATATGAAGGGACTTCCTTATGTCTTAGCTATGCCACATCAACTCACCTACTGTCCAAGTCCAATGACCTGAAAGACTTTGAATGATGTTTTGAGATAGATCCAATGTTTCTAACAAGGTCAGCAATCGAACCTCATTTGTTCATCACCATTCATCGTAACACCATATGGATCTTGTGTTTCAAACAGGGTCAACAGTTATACTCCATTTTCATTCCACCCTCATTGGTTCTAGATATTAGGCACTATGATTCAAACTTTCTACATTTTTATATTCTATTGGACCTCTTCCACTCCTGGTTTTTCCTGTCCATGTACTCACGTGTATTAAGTGAGAATGTTAGTGTGGTTCGTACTTTCCCACCTAACATTTCATTTATGTTGTTGTGAGATCTTGTGTGATAGGGAAATCCTAACATCACTCCTTGTATCCCACACCAAGCATGGATCATGTGGGATTAAGAGTCTTGGTAGGGTTTGTACCCACATATAGGTCTTTCACAACAATATGGTATAAACTCTATGACCTTATGCAAGAAGCCCTATGGTCCAAAATCTGTGAAGTTAAACTAAGAGCCTTTGGTCAAATCTCTATAACCTTAAACTAAGAACCTTTAGTCTAAACTATATGACATTAAACTAGTAGTCGTATGGTCCACACTATATTAACATAAACTAATAGCCTCTCCATGGTTCTCCCAGGAGTATGTATTGTGGTGTGGGACTCTTTAACCTCATTTACATTGTGATTATTTTTCCGTTCCACACACTTTCTCTATGGGATACCTCTTTTCCACTTATGTCCAAGTTATATGATGATAAAATGCGTAAAATTTCATCCTTACATCATAATATTAAAATGCATGGACTAGACTTTTCACATGACCCTAAACTATGGAATCATCTTCCTGGCCGCATGTTAAAAAATGACAGAACATTGTGGTGTTCTCGCTTGAGAAGACATCATCCATGAAACTAGTCATCCACCCTATTGGTTTTCAAGACCTACAAATAGTTTTATTCCTATAGTGACACCCTCACTTTACTTCCTGGTTAAGCCTCTCAAAAAACACAATAATGAAACATAAAAATATGAAATATCTAATGACACTTATCTATGTGTGTCTGGGTCAGACCTAAATAGGGAAATTTCCTCATAAGAACTATGTATAGATTGATTCCCATATTTGTGGGATAAATAGTGATTCCAAGATCACCAATATCAGGTCCATCCACAACTCCATTTACCCTTTTTCACGTAAACTCATCCTCTTCCTTACCACATGAAATTAAACTGCCTAGAATTAAAGAACTATGTATGGCTTGATTACCATCCTTATGGGATACATAGTGATTCCTGGAAATTTTTTCTTTAGGACCAACCATAAATACCCTAAAACCTTCACCCCCTTCGTCTCAACCATTTTCCAAGTTGTGTGACCTTAATACATACACAGTTCCTCTTGAGGAAGCTATGTGACATGTGGGATCTTTTATCCATCATTAATACTGTGTTTTCTCTCTTGTATGTCACATGTGAATCCATGGGATGAGTGTTCCTCCATGTACTCTAGGATTCATTACATTAAACTGTATGAAAGATTTTCTAGGGATGCATATGTGGTGTGTATCAGACCTCTTTGGTCCTCATTCATACCAGGTTTAAAATTCCACCAAATTACACATATTCTTCTTAGATAAACTTCCCTATGGCTGGTAATATATGACCCTAAAATAGTCACATAAGTCTAGGTAACAAGAACATAAATTTTTTTGCATGTCTCTTCTCGAAAATGAGGCGTGGTGTGTACTTATTTGGTCCTCATTCTCATCGAGCTTGTCAGAACATCATGCAATATATACCCGTTTTAGACTCCTCCTTGGTCCTAGATCTATAACCTTAAGCTAATAACCCATCATCCTCAATGTATGATGTTAAACTGAAACCATACCTTGAGAAATTTTATGATACCCCGTGATAATTATGTGACGTTTCAACTTCCTTTCCAGAAAGGATTTCCCCACAGCACAGTTGGTCTCCTACTACATTATGTCTCAAGAACTATGTGCGGCTCGATTCCCACCTTTATGGGATATTTAGTAATACCTGAACATTTTTTCTTAGGCCCAGTCATATGTTCATCAACCTTTTTAGGCCCTTCAACTTCAGTTATGGTATAAACATTACAACCTTAAACTAAGAGCCACACTGTGATAAATTCCCCTCACCATATCACAAGTGATTTTTTCCTGTATGATCCCTGATACTTGTGTGGAGCATAACCCTCCTTTGGATTATTCACATTGCATTTATTTCCACTCCATTCCACAAACAAGTTTCTAGGAATATAATTTTTCATATTCCATGAAACATGACTTTAAAATTGTTTTCCATGGTCCAAGATGTATGAAATTAAACTATGTGCAAAATCCCAATAACATGAAATTAAACAATAAGACACATCCCTATCACATGAAGTCAAACTATTACATATATCATCCTCACCATATGAAATTAAAATTCTTTTTCATCATCCTTCCCTGCATGATGTGAAACTATAAAGAATCCCAGTTATCCACCGTATTGTTCAAATATTTATCTATTTCTCAAAATCTGATATGATTCTCCCCTAAAAGATCAGTTTTTTCCTTTTCATACAAATGCACCTATATCAATGTTATCTAAGTCATATTGGTGAAATTTCAAGAGTGTTGGATTCCTTTCAAACATTTTTTCACTCCACCTCATGCTTCTCGTGCACCCTTATTTCGATCCTCACCCTCTTTCATGTCTGAAGGGACCCGCTAAAGGCTTGGATATGACACATCGGCTCACCTACTATCATGGCCCAATGTTTCAAAATATATTTGAAGAAATTTTGAGTCAGGTTCCATGTTTTTAACATGGTAAACGGTCGACCCTCATTTGTTTGTCCCTATTCTAGGATAGGGATGGAGATATTTTGTTTCATACATGGTCAAAATTTATCCTATACTAAAACTGAATCATCCATATGTTCTAAATTTTGGGTATGGTGATTCACATTTTTCATTTCCCTTTGTTTGGATTGATTCTAATGCCCTTGAAGTTATCCTTCCCATGCACTAGTGCATGTTGGGGAAAAAATTAGATATCCCGAGACCCCATTATCTAGTCACAACCTCTCTTGACCTAAACACTTCTGGTGGTTAGTCAATAATAGTGGACCCTGAGTACTCTATTATTATCTAATAATTTCAAAAAAAACTAATGTCTATGTGTTCGTCCCATGTTTCTCACACCGAGCATAACCCATACGATCTTAGGGATTGGTTATTGTTTTTTTCACATATATGTCAAAGCTCGATAAATGAAGAAAGAAATAATATATCCATACACATAATAAAAATAAAACAAATAATAAATATATATCATAACTTTGAAAAAACATAGCCCTTATGGAGGTGTCCCTTTGAGGGAGTCCTTCAACTCCTCTAACTTCTAGCGTGTGACATCCATGGTCTATTGTCAACTTCTAAGCTCACTCTATTCATAAATGTATTTGGGATGAAGCTCATCCGCTTTGATTTGTGCTTGGTACCATTCATCCTGAAGATTAGCCACATGATGAGATACCTACCACAGTCTCTCTTGGGATTCCATCAGTTGGACCCTTAATCGTCTCACTTGTTCTGATTGGGTGGTAGTAAAGGAAGAATGATGATTCAGCTACCCTTCAAGATACTTAATCTCTTGATTAGTCTCCTAAAGATTCCAAGTGTTGGTAGACTTCTCCTGATACCAAGAAACATCCAAACAATGACTACTTTCCCACATTTTCTTGGTGAGGTAATCTTGGATCAGTATGTGCATACCTCACACATCTGCCCCACCAGCACATAGATTTCACAACCATGTGGAGAAGTGATCCCATCCAGCTTATCCTCTATGGTTCTGGAGTATTGTTGATATAGTTTTGAAAAACTTTCATTCCTAGAATTGGGTATCCCAGTTGTCCTCAACCACATCAGAATAAAACTCCTACACCTCCTTCAGGTTATTAGGTTCATACTGAAGAAATATAGTTGGGAATTTAGCAGTGGGATCTTCCTCTGGCATCATATCAGATGGTTTGAGCTACATATCTTGAGGTTGATATTTGTCACTTGATTCCACCTCAATGAGGCTGTCTCTGTCAGCCCTGTGTTCCATCCCATTGGTGATGCCATTTGAAATCACGATTGATTGTTCACGAGAAACCATGGCCTGGTTGGATTGAACACCCAACATGCATGGACTATCACTCCTATTGAAACTGAGCACCGAGTCTTCTGACCATTATTACTAGTCGATCACCTGGTACTCCAAGGAATATTTAGATGTTGTCATGTCAGTAAATATGGTCGAATAAAAAACAAGTATGACTCTGTGAGGAAGGAAACATATAGAGATAAAGTGATAGTTTCTAATGCTATTAGGTTTTCTTTGTTTGGATTCCAAGATATGGTCCACGATATTTGAATGAGGGCCCATAAGACTCTAGAGAGACCACCCTGGTCTCCTCAGCAATATAGGTCCTTGCAGTTACTCTCTCCCCAGACACATGGCATGGTGCATGGTTCTCTATGATTACTGCCACACCTTCATCCTTTGAGGAGGGGTCTCTTGTAAAATATTATCTTGCATGAAATAGATGTTAGTCAAGGAATAAAGATAAATTCTATAAAAGTAATAGTGTAGGGGAATGGATCAAACTTCTTTTAAGAGTTTCGTTGAATCCCTCAAATGAATCTTCCTTTGAATATGTTACCTAGACTTCCTCTGAAGGGTCTTTATATGAGGCCACGTGTAATGCCCCGACCCTAGTTACCCAGAGCCGGTGCATTATTACATAACATTGGCGTGATACAAGGAAATCATGTCTCGAAAGACCGATCAGTTTTGTAGCCTTGGAAACACTAGATACATTCATAAGTTTTACATTACATTATAAAATGAAAAACTACAACAACATTGTCTCCTTAGACCACACTTATATCCCCTCAGACTATTTCTACAGGTCATTCATAAAATACTTATTCACATACTTGGAAAAATAAAACATAGAAAGGGGTGAGCTCAGATGCTCAGTAAGGATAATAATATAGTAGAAACTATCATTAATAAGCACAAACATATAAGCCAATGTATAAATAAAAAAATCCATTTAAACTTTAACTTTTGCATAATATGGAAAAGAGAAAATGAAATAATTATATTTACTTATTCACATGGATATTCTAATAATCGAATAATCACATGCAATATCAAATATCCATTTTCATAATGATGGAATGCATAATTCCAGATTTTCATAACCACATAGTCAAGGCCTTGTGCCAAGACTACAAATAAGATTTTGTCAAGGACTTGTACCAAAACACCAGTTTTTCTCATGACACATACCAATGAATCGAGGAGATATAGTGAGCTCCACTCGTCACATACTAAGTCAAATGCATTACTCCTATGAAAAGGTTTAAACATAAAATAAACATTTATATTAAAACTAGCATAAGAAGTGTCAATACTTTATCCATAAAACATGAATCGTATGAAATAAAACAACCACAGTCAAACATATCTCAAAAACTTCAATAAAATATGGTAGTTTTGTATCATAACAAATCTACTTCAGACAAACTTATAATCCATAAATGGATGTTGACATAGATGAAATCAAAACCTTTTTAGAGAAATATAACTTTATATTTTGAAATAATTTTAAAAGCCACATAATTATAGAATAAAACATTTATTTTTGAAAATATTCTTATAATCTTGTAAGGGAAAGTTTCGACGTTGTTACAATGGAGGAAAATAACCACACCCGCCATATAAGTTAAAAAAAACATTTTTAACTTAATTTTGTCGAAAAAGTCATAAAGTACCTTGTTTGGAAAAAGACAGTACAATTCATTTCAAAACATATAAGGTCAAATAAAGGTATGAATTTATTTAACCCATTTTCTATTAAATATTAAAAACGTTTTTAAATACATTTTTGAGAAACATAGATGTGGATGATAAAGAGGTCCCAATAGATAATTATGTATAAACAACCTCGGATAAAAAAGAGATTGTGAAATTAACCCTTTCTGATTTGGTAACTTACGAAATATAATCCCCATGAAATATGGATCATTAAGAAGTAAATACCCATAAGTTAAAGTAAATTTTCCAAATAATAAAATCATAGGTAGTACATACACCACACAAAAGGAAATAGTGGCAATTATAGCATGGATCTCACAGGAATAAAAAGTTAGATGAAAAACCCGTAACTTGTTCTTTTCATTGGTCCAGGGTAGCTAAACTCTTGTATAATGGAGAAATTATTGTTATTAAATTATAAAATAACCATATACATTAATATTATATCATATATGATCTTCTAATATTTCCTTGTTAATGATATTTCAATAGTATCATCATTTCGGGTGTAAACTGATTCATTTTCCTTTATATGATTTGTTACGTAAGTAATGTTTGATGTGAATATGATGTATCTAATTCATATTCAGAATTATATTAAGAATTTAAACATTACTTTTAATCATCAAATGAAAATTAGTCTTGAATGGATACGATGGGGAATGAATCTCGTCGTGTTTGTGGAGACGGTAATCTGTACGTATGCACGAGCGACAATATCATTGTTTTAATTTTAAAATCATATATAATTGGATGTTATATCATATATAAAGAATAATTATAATTTTATATTTATTATTTACTTCATTTTTACTCAATATTATACCCATCCAAATGATGAAATGTTTGATTAAAAAACTATACCATGACGTGGAGACGGTAAGCCGTACGTACACACGTGTGGTGACTTTTTCATTCATAGGATGGATAAAATAATGAATATGGTTGTAACATTTTTATAAAAAAATAAAATTATATAGAAGATACTGGATTTATTATTTTATAATGGAAATAAAAAAGAAATAGGAAGTGGAAGAAGAAAAGAACTTGAAAAAGGTGATGAAATATTTAACTCTTCTTCGGGTTCTTCCTTTTGACTTAAGGGATCCTTAAGATGTCTTTATGACTAAAGGAAGGCCTCTAGAATGGAGTGATAGAAGTTGAGAGGATATTTGGGTAGGGTTTGGCAGAGAAAAAAAATTCTTTGAAGGTGTGAATTTGAGAGAAGGGAAAGTGCCCTTTTATAAGAGGGGCGAGGGGCACCTTAGAGAAAACTTAAAAGGTTATTTTATAATAATTTAATATTCGGTTTATAATGGCTCAAAAGTGACTTATTTAGAGTATAGGGTTGGTATGGGTATAAATCCTTTCAACCAATAGATTTTATATAGGTTTATGTCACCATATTAACCTTATCATTTATATTTAACTCTTAGTTAAATAGTTTGACATTTACCATGTCTCTTTGTATTTTTCTATTATATGGTTAATAAACATACTATAACAAGGCAAGAAAACCCAAAGTGGTTAATTATTAATATATATAACCTTATCTAAGTAATTTTTCCAATACTTATATTTTTAGGAATAGAATATCAATTAATAATATAATATTTGTTTTAAAAGCTCTTTTATGTCAATTTGGACACTATTTGGTAATTGATTTCCGTAAAAATCATAATAGCATGATTACTTAGAAAAAAATTAATTAAATCAATACTAACATTTCATATTAACTTATAAAATTCGTGTAATTCATCAAAAGTATTAATTTATATTTATTTGGGTATTTATAATATCAATTATTTTAATATTTCATTAATATGGTAATTACTACATCATTATTGGGTCATTAATAAATTAAATTATTTAATGTATAAAAATTATAAATAAATTAAAATTATGTATAAAATCATTTTAGATTTATAATTAATATTTATAGTCAAATTTATCTTATGTATCACCCTATATTAAAAATGTTTTAGTTTTTAAACTTTGATTTTAACTCTTTTAACTCTTCATTAAATAAAATAATAATAAATGTCCTAATCTACTTCAAGTGGACCAAAGAGGTTTATATTTTATTTATAATGTTTTTTTGGTCGAAATATACTTATCCAATAGAATTAGGACATGTGTTATGGTAAAAAAATATCATTTTACCTTTAATTACCCTCTTTACTTTTAACGGTGGTAAATAAATGTAAAAAGTTACTATTCAACAAAAATTATTTTCTCTCATTGAACCAAATTTTACTTAATTATATCAACCATGTAACTTGGATGTTTGAAATTCAATTCACAGAAGCGGTAAAATGAAGTTTCATGCGAATTTTTAAATTCTCCTCGGAGGTGGGTAAAAGAAGGTAAAAAGTTCAATAAAATTTTATATATCTAAACTTATTATAAAATGATTTCAATGAATTATATTTATCTTATATAGGTATTATGTATCTATTTTGACCTAAAATAAATTTAAATAAAATAAATAATTATTTAAATAAAAATTCTATTTTAAACTATAACTCAGTGTTTTTCACTATTCCTAAAAAATGAATGTTTTTATAAATATACCAAAAATTCACCCTAAGCTAATTTTGATATTATGAATCCAAAAATTAAGTCCATTTTGAAGGATAAATTCTATAAAATTTAAAAAATTGGGTATTACTATTCATAATGGCTAGTTTTATTGGTTGTGGGGTGTTAGAACATAAAGTTGCGTACAACACACAATATTGTATTATTCAAAGAGAAGCATACCGTGTTAGCTTGGGGTGTGACAATATACCCTCCTTCAAATAATTTCATCCTTGAAATTTCTAGAATATTAATGCATAAAAATAGTTGGGTGGTTCTTCATCATTAGTTCCTCGGGTTCCCACGTTGCATCTTCCATCTTATGGTTTCTCCATAGAACTTTTACCAGACGAGTCGTCCGGTTTCTCAACACTTGTTCTCTTATTTCATGAACCTTGACAGACTCTTCGTAACAAGACAAATCTTGTTCCAGTTCTAATTCCTCATAGGTGAGTACATGCATTGGGTTAGGCATGTATTTTCTCAATTTTGATACGTGGAACACATCATGAACTTTGGAGAGACTTGGCAGCATTTCCAAATAGTAAGCTACAACCCCAATTTGTTCTAGAATTTCGAAAGGTCCGATGTACCTAGGACTTAATTTTTCCTTCTTACCAATATGTATAACAACCTTACATAGAGATACCTTCAAGAAAATATGATCTCCTACCTAAAATTCCAAATCCTTCATTCAGTTATCGGCATAGCTCTTCTGCCTACTTCGAGATGCTTTGATGTGGTTTTGGATTATGTTCACCTTTTCAATCATTTCCTCCACAAGTTCTCGGTCTATGAGTTTTCTTTCACTAACATCATCCCAATAGGTTTTTGTGAAACATCTCTTTTCATATAATGCTTTATATGGTTCCATCTGAATACTTGAATAGAAGCTATTATTATAAGAAAAATCTACGAGAGGTAAATATTGATCCCAAATACCTTGAAACTCAAGTGAGCATGATATCAACATGTCTTCTAAGGTTTGAATAGTCCTTTCTAATTGTCCATCAGTTTGGGGGTGGTAGGTTGTGCTGAAACGAAAATCAGTATCCAGGGCTTTCTGAATATTTTCCCAGAATCATGATGTAAAACGTGGATCACGATAAAAAAACTCGATAGGGTTACTCGATGAAGTCTCACAACTTCATTAATATATAGTCTTGATAGATGTTAAAGTGGTAAATCTTCTCTTATAGAAAGAAAATGTGCTGACTTGGTAAGACGATCAACAATGACCCATATTGCATCTTTCCTGTGAGGAGTCTTTGTTAGTCCCATGAAAAAGACCATTGTAATACTATCCAATTTACACTCAGGTATGGGAAGATGATGCATGTCTCCTCTAGGATGTTGCCTTCTAGCTTTCACTTGTTGATAAACCATACATCTTGACACAAAATCAACAATCTCCCTATTCATGTTATCCCACCAAAAATGTTCCTTAAAATATCTATACATCTTAGTGCTACCAGGGTGTATAGAGAAATTGGAACTATGAGAATCATCCAACAATTTCCTTTTTAGATCATGTATATCGAGAACAAAAAGTATCTTCCCGAATTTCAAAATTCCAACTTCATACAAAAAGTCACTCAATCTCCCATCATTCACATCTTTAATCTTATTTTGAAACTCTTCATCATCGGTATGAGAACTCTTTATCCTTTATATTAAAGATGGTTTGGCTACCATTTTAAAAAGTATTGATGTCTCACCTTCCATGGTTATCCCCATGTCCAACTTTACTAGATCCTTGTATATAAGATCCTTTTCAACTCTCATCTTGTTCAGAACTCCATGATCCTTTCTGATCAAAGCATCTTCCACCTTATTTTCCTTCCCTGGGTGGTAGTGTATGGTGAAATCATAATAAGTGAGTAGTTCAATCCATCTCCTTTTCCCCATGTTGAGTTATTTCTGTGAGAAAATATACTTCAAACTCATGTGATCGGTATATATCTCACATTTTTTACAATAGAGATAGTGTCTCCAAATCTTCAAAGAAAATATTATAGTTGCTAACTCAAGATCATGAGTAGGATAGTTTTGTTCATGAATTTTTAGATGTCATGATGCATAGGCAATAACCCTATCATTCTATATAAGACACAACCAAGTCCTTTCTTTGAAGCATCACTATAAATAACAAACCCATCATTCCCTGAAGGTAGAGTCAAGATAGGAACATCGAATAATATCATCTTTATTTCTTCAAAACATTCTTCACACTCTTTTTTCCAATCAAAATTAACCCCTTTATGTGTGATCTTGGTTAATAGGTCAGCCAATCGGGCAAAATTTTGGACGAAATATTGATAATAACCTTCTAAACCAATAAAACTGCATACCTCAGTTATACTCATTGGTACGGGACATTCTTGGATTTCTCTTGTTTTAGAAGGATCAACAGAGATTCCATCCTTCGAAACAACAGGGCCAAGAAAATAAATCTCTTGATGTAATAATTCACACTTGCTAAACTTCCCATGTAATTCATTTATTTAAAGAGTCTTTAGGATAATGCACAAGTGATTTTCATGATCTTTGTAGCTTTTGGAGTATACCAGGATATCATAAATAAATACCACTACAAAGTCATCAAGATATTCCTTGAAAAATTTGTTAATTAGATCCATGAAAACAGAGGTTGTATTAGTCAGCCCAAAAGGCATTACTGTAAACTCGTAATGACCATACCCAGTTTGAAATGCTGTTTTCAGAATGTCTTCCTTCTTAACACACAACTGATGATATCCAGATCGAAGGTCAATCTTTGAAAAATATTGATCTCCATAAAGTTGGTTGAATAAATCATCAACGCGAGGTAGGGGTTACTTGTTCTTTATTGTTATAACATTGATGTCCCTGTAGTCAATGCACAATCTCATAGATCCATATTTATTTTTAACAAAAAGAATAGGGGCTCCTCATGGAGAAACACTAGGGAAAATAAATCCTTTATTACTCAATTACTCATATTGTTTCATTAGTTACACTAATTCCACATTGTCCATTCTATAAGGGTTCCTTCATATGGGCCCTGAACCAGAAATTAAATTAGTGGAAAACTCAATTCCTTATTATGGGGGATGTCTAGGTAAATCCTCTGGAAAAACATCAGCATATTCTTGTAAAATAGGTACATCCTCTTTTCGAACATTCCTTTCCTCACCCATAGTTATTTCATTCTATTCCTCCCCAATAGTTGAATTTAGTTGAGCCACTGGGGGCAGATCTAGATAAGAATCAGGTGGTGAAGTTTCTGTTCTAAAGATATGGTACCCATTATCATCATAAAAAATTATAACCTCCTTCTTCTTACAATAAATTTTCGCATCGTGGTCTGAAATCCAATACATACCGAGGATTATATCAAATTACATCATTGGTATAATGATGAGATCAGCAGATAAAGAACATTTATATTCTCTAATGGGAATTGACTCACAAAATATTATTGAAATGATACTTCTCTTAAGAGTTTGGACTGACAACTCCCTTATTAAATCAAATTGGAAATATCTAATTTTCTAAGAAAATTGGGAAGATATGAAAC
The DNA here is from genome assembly GCA_963277665.1 of Viscum album. Classification (NCBI taxonomy): domain Eukaryota; kingdom Viridiplantae; phylum Streptophyta; class Magnoliopsida; order Santalales; family Viscaceae; genus Viscum; species Viscum album. The sequence goes on from OY728142.1 coordinate 952,209,341, forward strand.
AATGCGATGATCTAAAATCAAATAAAGCCTTGGCTAAACATGAGGAAACCATTAAATAACCTGCCACCATGTCTTTAGGAGCTTCAACCTCAGTAGTAGTGATATCATAAGCTTGGCCTTGATCCCTTGTCCTTTCTGGAGGTATGATTCCTTGGTTCTTAGGACAGTCATTTTCATAATGTCCCATATCACTGTAATTATAGCATTGAACATTGGTGGCTTCTTTCTTACCCTAGTAATCACGAGCATGGTGGCCTTTTTCACCACACTTCTAACATAATCACATTCCCTTCAAGAAAGTACTGAGGTGTTTCTTCCCATATTTATTGTAGTATGGATATTCAACTTTTCCCTTCTTCCCTTTATTTCTATTTCCAGAGTGATAAGAAGATCTCTTCTTCTCTTTCTTTGCTTTAAAGTTGTAAGACTTAGAGAATTCATTTTCTGTCTTGATAGAACATGAGAAAATATCTTCGTATGATGAGAAGGATTGTGAGAAAAATTCTCGATGGAAAAATGGTTTTAACACATAAATGAATTGATAAATCTTACTTCTCGAGTTACATATATAATCTGCACCATGTTGTGCTAACCTTGTAATGTTAGCTTCATACTTTGTGACATTCTCATCCTCTTTTTGCCTGAGACTCCAATATTGTTTTTCCATATCCACTCGATGGTCATGAGGAATGTATTTTTCAAATAAAATTTATTTAAACTCCCTCCATTCCATATTTGATACTTCATCATCTTCCATTGTGTTTTGGATTAACCACCACTATTTATTTGCATCTCCCGTGAGGCGATACACTGCCATGAAAACTTTTTCCCTTTCGCTACTCACCAAAGTGTGAAATATTTTCTCTAAGGAATTTATCCATTGCAAATAAACTAATGGATTTTTACTACCATTGAATTTTGGTGGTTGTTTCCTCATGAAGCGCTCTAACATTGATCCTCCACACTGCGGATCAGGGTTCTCCATACGGGTAAGGTTATTATTCATAACCTGAGTGAGTTGTCCCAGTATGGTGACAAGCTGATCAACACCAATTGCATCACCATCTCCACTATAATTATCTTGAGTAGGAGGAAAATCCCTATATGGATTATGTGTGCTCAAACAATTTCCATTCCTTCCACTAGGCTCCATTTCTAAACAATGAAATAAACTAGATTAGTTCATGAATCCAAATACATAATTCCATACGTGGAAAACACTTTACATAAATTGAATAGTTTATGGATATAATCCATAATCATAAATATGTTTTCTTTGAGTAAGTATATACTCATAAACCATTCATAATGGTTTGTAAAGAAAATGAGAATTATCCTAATCATATCCCCCTGGAGTGTCGAAACCAAGTGTTCAGCAAGGCCCGTTGTCGTGCACCAGTTCCCGTTTGAGTCTAGCTCAAAGCAGTGTTTTCGGATTTTACCCCGAGGTACATCTGTGCCAGAGCGGCCTCTACCTGATCATATACAAACAGGGATGTATTGCTTTGAAAACTCACAAAATCTCTATAGTACCAAAATTATAGGAAGTTCTTCTATATTAATCCTCAAAGTCTATCTTAGGGTAATGTGCTCTAATCCGAGTTTTTCTAAATCTACTTTTTAAGTTTTATACTAAAATTCATATCATATCAACTGTAATGCCCTAACCACAGTTACCCTGAGCTGGTGCATTATTACATAACATTGGCATGATAAAAGGAAATCATGTCCTGAAAGACCGATCAGTTTAGTAGCCTTGGAAATACTAGATACATTCATAAGTATTAGATTACATTATAAAATGAAAAACTAAAACAACATTTTCTCCATAGAATACACACATATCCCCTCAGAATATCCCTGAAGTTCAGTCATAAAATACTTATTCACATCCTGGGAAAAATAAAACATAGAAAGGGGTGAGCTCAGATGATCAGTAATGATAAAAATATAGCGGAAACTTTCATAAATAAGCATAAACATTTCAGGAAATGTGTAACTAAAAAAATTATTTTTAAACATGAACTAAAATATAATATTAAAAAGATAAAATGAAATAATTCCATTTACATATTCACATTTATATTATACTAGTCGAATAATCACATGCAATATCAAATAGCCACTTTCATAATGATGGAATGCATAATCCCAGACTTTCATAACCACATAGTCAAGGTCTTGTGCCAAGACAAAAATAAGATTTTTTCAAGGCCTTGTGCCAAGATACTAGTTTGTATCATGAGACCTACTGATGCATCAAGGATCTATAACAGGCTCCACTCATCACTTACAAAGTCCAATGCATTCCTCGTATGAAAAGGTTTAAACATAACATAAACATTTTTATTAAAACTAGCATATGAAATATCAATACTTTATCCATAAAACATGAATGGTATGAAGTAACACATCCACAGTCAAACATATCATAGAACCTTCAATACATATGGATGTTTTTTATCATAATATATCAACATCAAACAAACTTAAAATCCATCAAAGGATGTTGACATAGATGAAATAAAAACCATTTTAGAGAAATATCTCTTTGTATTTTGAAATCATGTAAAAGTCACGTAATTATAAAAGAAAACATTTATTTTTGAAAATATTCTTATAATATTGTAAGGGAAGCTTGGACTTTGTTATAACGGTAGAAAATAGCTTCACTCACTGTATAAGTTAAAAAAACTTTCTTACCTTAATTTTGTCGAAAAGGTCATAAAGTACCTTTTTGGAAAACAATGAAAAGATAAATTTCAAAAAATATAAGGTCAAATAAGGGTATAAATGAATTTAAACCATTATCTAGTAAATAGTAAAAATGTTTTGAAATACATTTTTCAGAAACATGGATGTGGATGATAAAGAGGTCCCAGTAGATAATTATGTATAAACAACCTCAGATAATAAAGAGATTGTGAAATTAACCCTTACAGATTTTGTATCTTACGAAATATACACCACATGAAATATGGATCATGAATATTTAAATACCAATAAGTTAAATTATATTACCCAAATAATATAATCATGGGAAGTACATACACCACCTAAAAGGAAATAGTGGCAATTATAGCATGGATATCATAGGAATAAAAATTGAGATAAAAACCCCTTACCTTGTTCTTTTCCTTGGTCGAGGGCATTTTAACCTCCTATATAATGAATAAGTTATTGTTATTAAATTATAAAAAACCATATACATTAATATGATATCATATATGATCTTCTAATATTTCTTTATTAATGATATTCCAGTAGTATCATCGTTTCAGGTGTTAACTTATTCATTTTCCTTTATATGATTTGTTATGTAAGTAAAGTTTTTTGTGGATATGATGTATCTCATTCATATTCAGAATTATATTAAGTCTTTAAACATTGTTTTTAAGCATCAAATGAAAATTATTCTTGAATGGATACGATGAGGAATGAATCTCATCGCGTTCGTGGAGACGGTAATCCGTACGTACACACGAGTGACAATATCATTCTTTTGATATTAAAATCGTATATAATTGGATGGTATATCATATATAAAGAATTATTATAAAGTTATATTTATTACTTACATCATTTATACTCATTATTATAACCATCCAAATGATTAAATGTTTGAATAACAAACTACACCATGACGTGGAGACGGTAAGCCGTACGTACGCACGTGTGGTGACTTTTTCAATCATAGGATGGATAAAATAATGAATGTGGTTGTACCATTTTTATAATAACATAAAATTATATAGAATATACTGGAGTTATTATTTTAGAATGGAAAAAACAAATAAAGAGGATGTGGAAGAAGAAAAGAACTTGAAAGAGGTGATGAAATATTTAACTCTTCTTCGGGTTCTTCCTTTTGACTTGATCAAAAGGGATCCTTAAGTTGGATTTATGACTAAAGGAAAGCCTCTAGGATGGATTGAGAAACGTTTAGAGGATATTGGGGCAGGGTTTGTCTGATAAAAAAGGCTCTGAAGTGTGAATTTTAGAGAAGACGAAGTTCCCTTTTATAAGAGGGGTGACGGGAACCTTAGAAAAAACTTAAAATATTATTTTATAATAAATTAATATTCGGTTTAAAATGGATTCAAAGTGACTTAATTAGAGGCTAGGGTGGGGATGGGTTGAAATACTTTCAACCAATAGATTTTATACAGGATTAGGTCACCATATTAACCTTATCATTTATATTTAACTCTTAGTTAAATAGTTTGACATTTACCATGTCTCTTTGTAGTTTTATATTATATGGTTAATAAACATACTATAACAAGCCATGAAAACCCCAAGTGGTTCATTAGTAATACATATAACATTATAAAAGTCATTTGACCAAACATTATATTTTTAGGAATAGAATTCCAATTAATAATATAATATTTTTTTTAAACACTTTTATGTCAATTTTGACACTATTTGGTAATTGATTTTTTTGAAAATCATAATAGCATTATTACTTCGAAAAAAGTAAATTAAATTAATAATAACATGTCATATTAACCTATAAACTTAGTTTAATTCATCAAAAGTCTTAATTTACATTTATTTGGGTATTTATAATATCTATTATTTTAATATTTTATTAATAATGTAATTTCTGCATCATCATTGTGTCATAAATAAATTAAATTATTTAATGTTTAAAAATTATAAATAAAATACCATTATGTATAAAATCTTATTATATTTCTAATGAATATTTATAGTATAATTTATCTTATTTATAACCCTATATTAATTTTTTTAGTTTTTAAACATTGATTTTAACTCTTTTTACTCTTCTTAAAATAAAATAACAATAAATGTCCTAATTTTATCCAAGTGGACCAAAAAGGTTCATATTTTATTCTTAAGGTTGTTTTTGGTCGAATTATACTTATCCAATAGAATTAGGACATGTGTTAGGGTAAAAATAATATCATTTTTACCTTTAATTACCCAATTTACTTTTAACCGTGGTAAATAAAAGTAAAATGTTACTATTCACCAAAAATTATTTTCATCTCATTGAACAAAATTTTACTTACTGATATCAACCATGTATCTTGGAGTTTTGAAATTCAATTCACAGAAGAGGTAAAATTATGTTTTATGTGAATTTTCAAATGCTCCTAGGAGGTGGGTAAAAGACGGTAAAATGTTTAATAAAATTTTATATATCTTAAATTATTATAAAATTTCACTAATGAATAAAATTGAACTTATATAGGTATTATGTATCTAGTTTTACCTAAAAAAATTTTAAATAAAATAAATAATTATTTAAATAAAAATTCAGTTTTAAACTATAACTCAGTGTTTTTCACTATTCATCAAAAATTGAATGTTTTTAGAAAAATTCCAAAAATTCACCCTGATCTAATTTTGGTATTACAAATCCAAAAATGAAGTCCATTTTTAATGATAAAATTTATAAAATTTCAAAAAGTGGGTATTACTATTCATGACAGCTCATTTGATTGATTGTGGTGTGTTAAAACTCGAAGTTGCGTACAACACACACTACTGTATTATTCAAATAGAAGCATACCGTAGAAGCTTAGGGTGTTAAAATATGACTTCACCATATTATAGGGGGATACATTTATCAGAATATGCCCACAGGATCCATCTGATTCCCCAAATAAGGGAAAGTGCACCGCTAGCTCCGGAGCTGGAAATAGTGGTTGAGATGTTTGATCATGTAGTACATTCAGTCAATCCTTTATGGGATGTATAATTCATCAAGAATGAAATAGGTCCTCTAATTCCACCACAAATTTCTCCAACAATTCTTTGGATGCAAGTAATCCACCCTTAGAAAAGCCTATCCCTGTCAGTTGCATCCCATATTTGTTCAGATATCCCCACAAGTTTATAGTGTTGAGGAACTATCTATAGTTATCCGAGGTTTTCAAATCCTAAGGATAGATGGAATCCTTAGGAATATATAAATGACATAATTGTTTCCAGGAATTTATGGAAGGTGTTCTATACAACCCCCTCGATGTATCCCTTTCCTCCTAGTCCGCTCAATTGGGAGAAATGGATCTGATGTTACTGCTACACTTCCTTCATCTCTGATTGATACTGGTATATGGAATTATGAACTTTCTACTATAGCTCCATCACTATGTTGAGCATAAACCCTAGTACCATGATTCACTCTTATAACCATTTTAACTCTCCTAGAGGTAGAGGGGACACTCCTTCATTAGGCCAGATCATCTGCTGCATCAGTATTTCCATGAGATAGGCAGCTTCCATGCTCTGTGCATATGTATGAACCGGTATAAATGTAGTAGTGTATGGTATAATCTTGTTCCACATTTTTATATCCTTGAGTGTGAACATGAGAAAGATATACCTCATTATTAATGTGTGATTGTCATAACATACTCACAGGTTCACCCGTAGGTTCAGCCTTTATAGACACCTAAATTACTTATCAAATCATGTTGGGGTGTACAGTTCAAATATCGGCGCAAATTCCACCCACGCTACCAGCAACACACCTTGAAAATCTTGGAGATATGACCAACTATCTATAGCTCCTATGAGATAATAATTTATTACCCCCATTGATAGAGGGAACATGTGATCGATGAACTGATATTATTTCCTAGTCTTGCTCATCATTGCCATCAGACAAGGCTGATGGAGAAAAATCTCCACGATATTCAAAATCACTGGTCAAAATTTTTTATTGGGGGGGATATGGGATTGAGATATTTATATCCTCCCATGTGTGAAGCTACCCAACTGTATAGAAAGTGAAGAAACCCACACACACACATCAGTTTCTTCCCCTCACTGATATTTCAGAACACCTTTCATAACTTCTCCAACACTGAGATCCCCATATTGATGAGTTTTCCAGTTACTAGCATCTCTTCTATGATAAATTTGATTTCCCATGACACTATATTAATGTATATCACTAGAAACATCCACCCACAGATGAGTACCAAAATAAATCCTGCCAGTTCGACTATCAGTTGCTGCTCATTCATGATGTTTTACCCACACAACTGCCCCTAACTATCATCTAGAATTCACTATTAAGATCAATATTTTCATCACCGGGGGACTCTTTCATAGGTACAAGGCCTTTTCGACATTTTTTTGGGTCACTCCTCACCCTTGGTAGGCTCCTTCGCTAGAAAATTCAAGAATTAGCTGACTCAATACTTGAAGAGTATGTCCCTTATCATCTTCTTGTCATTTTTTATTCTAGAAACCATATCCAGTTGAACCTTTTCTAAACGTGGAATCTGATCTTCATCCTCCCAATCATTATCCATATGGAGAAACTCATCATACTTGTCCCCCAGAATTGGGATTCCATAAATCTAATGGAGATCTCATAGAGTGATACCAAATTCCCCATGGTGAAGATGAAATATACTAGTGTCTAGTGACCATCAGCCCAAAAACTCAATCATGTTGTCACATGGTTGGTAGATATGGAATTGGGAATCCCTTGATGATTCATAAAGACCGACTCACCTTAGCACTGTCCTGAAATCTGCATAGGACTCGCATACCCAGTGGGCCCTATCGCATTCTTTTTTAAAGTTTCAACCCTAGTGCAAATCCCAATCATCAGTCCACCCTTTCTCCAGATTCACTATACCTGAATTGAGGATTTTATTATATTATAGAGGAGATATTTCTTCCTCCAGCGGTTTCTTGTGAATGTTTTTGAGGTTTTTGTAGAGGTAGACCATATTGATGGTTGTGTGTTCCTTCCTGATGTGGTTGTTAGAAACCCTATACCACTGGTATCACCCCAGTGTACCTCTAAACATGTATGCCAGTTCATCCCTAATTTCCTCTAGGATGAAGAAATCATTGCTCATACCAATGTTGTACAAAGGTAGCCTCTTGGACATGTGATATTCCTTCTGAGCCACCAATAGAAACTAGATAATGGATTTATGGTTGAAAGTCTCTGAACATACTCCCCAATCATGACATGGTTCTCCATTTCTTCTAATTTAGTGGAATCTACAAGGACCTCCTGAGAATCTTCCTAGGAATCCATATGAATTGGGACTTAGTTGATTTTCTGGGACTATTTGCAAAGACCATCTGCAATGTTCATTCGAAAATCTATGAGTCACAAAGAAACCTCTAGATATACTAAAGACGTGAAGGAATAACAATCCACGATGCCCCAATTCACTGAATAATTGTTCATAGAGAAAGGAAACATGAAATCCAGTTCATGAAGACACATTAGCATGAAAGATGGTTTTATGAAAAGAGATCTCAAGTAAAGTATTTTATGGATATCCAGTATAGATAATGGGCCCCTAACACACCCTATTTATAGGTGGTGGTAGATCGAGGTTCTCAGTGACATCTTTTCCCACTAAGCTATTGATTCAATAAGGTTTTCTTATGACCTTTCCATTCCTTTATGTTTTGAAAATCACAAACACTCTACCTCAAGGAAAATTTTGTTTCCCCTAAGGTCTATCTTAATAATGAAAATTTTCCTTCCACTAGAAAAATTTCTCCTTACCATTCTTTTCATTTTTTATGTTATAGTGTCTCTAAATCTAACTCATTTTATTTCTAAGAGTAAAATTAGGTTTTACATCTAAAACCTCAGAATTCTATAAATACATAGGTATAGAGTATTATGTTTTTAGGATCCAAATTTAGACTCCAAATTCCCTAAAATTCAGACTCATAATTCCTTAGAATCCGGACTCCAAATTCCTCAGAATTTAGACTCTGAACTCCTATGAATTTAGACTCTGAATTCACTGAAATTCAGACTCCGAATTCTTTAAAATTCAGACCCAGAATTATCGGATATTAAGACTCTGAATTCTTTAGAATTCCAACTCCTAATTCCCCGGAATTTAGAATCTGAATTCTTTAGAATTCAGATTCTGAATTCATTGGAATTAAGACTCTGATGTCTATAGAATTATGATTCCGAATTCCTTTAAAAAAAGAATCCAAATATCCTTGATTTACAGTATCCAAGTGTTCATTTTCTTAGACTCTGAAAAATGGATTTGGTTAAGAAACCATATTTTTCTTACCGTTTTATAGTTATGAAACGATGTCATACAATATGTTTCTAACTAACCATTGATTGAGTGACACATGTATAGTTCTCACCGAGATTCAAGGAAAAATATGACCGTTGGAGGAGGGAGGTGACCATTGGAGAAGTGCCTATAAATAGGAGCTAATTTGAATGAGATCATAACAACTGAGATAACTTTGATCACTCTAGAGATTACATGATGCTGAAGTGATTTCTAGAGAGAGACTCTCATGTCTTGTGCATACTGAACATCTTGTTCATATTTATTTTTGCAACTCTGATTGTTGTTGTGTACAATCGAGGGATTTTGGGGATAGAAAGATAGAGGTTCTGACTACCTTAAAGTTCAAGGACTTCCTTGGTTAGGAAGACATAGGTGCTAACTACCTTTATGTTTGGGGGCTTGCAGGGATAGCAAGATAGATTATGATATTCCTATCTAGGCCTTACCCTAGTGTGGGTAAGACAGACTTTCTAGAACGTATAAATCAAGGAACCATTATGCAAGGTTGTTGGATACCCTACGCTATGGGTTAAAATATTTCATACTTATTACATGTTTTGTTTCAAGTCTATTTCTGATGAATTTTGATTAATAAGTAATGTATAATTATCTTATACTTTCTTGTTCTTCTGTATACTCTTATAAGTAAGATTCTATAAACATTATGGTAGAATCTTTTCCTTGTAAACATTCCTTAAGTTTCACTTCCAAAATCATATTTCTAGAACCTAGCATGTTTTAATAACTAAGATGTTTTTTGAATTTACCTTGTTTAACTTTGTTAAACATATTTTTTCTTAAGATTAAAAACAAAATCTTTTAAACTTACAATTCACCCCTCTTGTAAATTGAGCATCTACATAATTATTTCTATCCTAAAATTGGTATCGTAGAAGGTATTTAAAATACTTATATTTGCATATAAGTTTTCTTGCTCAAGTTTTCATTGCCCTAATTTTTCCTTGCTTAGGAATTTTTCCTTGTTTACAAAATTTTACTATTAATAAGCTTTTGTGGAAAAAGTTATTACTGGAACGGTAGGAATGAATGTTAGTTCAATTGAAAATATAAATCCTACCAGACCACCTATATTTGATTGGAATGATTATGAATATTAGAGAGATCGTATAAAGACTTTTGTTATTAATACTAGAGTGGAAAACTTTGTTATTATTACTAGAGATTACAAGATTCTTGATAAGGAAATCAGAACTTTTACTAATCAAGAAAAGTCAGAATATCAACTAAACTTCAAGGTACACAATACTTTGTTGTGTTCGATGACCAGGAATATATATATTTATATTTCTTCTTGTGAATCTTATAAATGTTTATGAATGAAATTAGAGGTTACTCATTTTGGTATATCCAAAGTTATAGAAACTAGAAGAGCTATGCTTAGAGAAGAATATCAAGTATTTTTATTCACTAGTGCAAAAAACGTTTTTTACGTCACCATTTTTTACATCGGTTAAATATAACTGACGTAAAAAATGCGGCGAGTAGATTTTGAACGTCGGTTATCCTACAACCGACGTAAAAAACCAATGCGCGGGGGTTTTTTTACGTCAGTTATTTGGAAACCAACATACAAAACCCGATATCTACGCGTTTTTTACGTCGGTTATCAAATAACCGACGTAAGAAACCAAAGAGCGGCGTTTTTTACGTCAGTTATTTTATAACCGACGTAAAAAACCCCCCCGTGCTTTGGTTTTTTACATCGTTTATTGGATAACCGATGTAAAAAACGTGTAGATATCGGGTTTTTACGTCGGTTTTCTAAATAACCGACGTAAAAAACCCCCCGCGCATTGATTTTTTACGTCGGTTATCTTATAACCAACGTAAAAAAGGAGATATCTATGCGTTTTTTACGTCGGTTATAAAATAACTGATGTAAAAAACCAAAGCACGGGGGGGGGGGGTTACGTCGGTTATAAAATAACCGATGTAACAAACCAAAGCACAGGAGCTTTTTTACGTCAGTTTTAAAATAACCAACATTATAAATTTAAAAAATAGTTTATAACGTCGGTTATATAATAACCAATGTTATAAAACTTTTAAAGAAATTAAAGCCCCGTGGACTGTCATTTACGATTTTTCGATTGACAGTCCGTCGGCTCGTCTCTCTCGCGTGGTAAACCCTTATCGGCTCATCGATCGACCTGCGTTAAACTCATTTTGGATTCATTGTTTATCTTCTTCACTCCCCTCGGATCTATCATCTCAACTCGCAACATTCAAGTAAGCCTTCCACAAATTTATTTTGTTCGATTTTTTTCATGGATATTCTATAATTATGTTTTGTAATTTTTGTACATTTAATGTAAACAAGATGTAGTGGTTTCCAAGTATGCACCTCATTACTATTTTGATAAGATGGTGATGAGATAATCTAAGATACATATGAATCATTGATGGAAGTGATAAAATTTCACATGGTGTAGGATGATTTATGGGCGGGGTGAGACCATGACATTAGCATTGGGGTGTGAGAGGAAAACTAGTGGAGAGGTGGTATCCGAGAACCTTAATTTTAATATATATATATATATATAATATTTTATACGAAAAGGTTTATTTATATGAATTATTTTATGAGTGATCCATAGTGAGTATATGAAACTATTTTTCCATGTTTAGGTGATGATTTAGATTTCTTTTTTCATAGGGCTTTAGTGTGCTTCCTCAACATTTTCATGAGATGTTTTAGGGAGGATCTTACTATGTATACATGTTATGCCCACCATACATAAATATAAACACTTTTTTTTGGTTTTTAAAAGAAATTTGTAGTTTTTTATAGATGTTACTATCATGGAAGTGTTGTGGAGTAGCTTTCATGAGTATATAGAGTTTATTGTTTCTTCCTAGTTTTACTTTTAGTACTAATAATCTTCTTTTTGGTTTATGTACAACAATACATGTATGAATTCATGCATAATTATCTAAATTTATTCATTTCGAACTGAGGAGGGTTACTTTTGGTGGGAGAAGATATTAAATGATATGGTATGAATTCATTCTATCATAACCAAAAATAAAATATACTTGTATTCTATTTATCACACACATCAACTTATACTCTTCTTTTTCATCACAAACCCTTTGAGAATAAAAAAACAAACTAAGGGCTTTGGTATCCACATTGCCTTTTGTTATAGAATATGGGACATCAAAATCAAATGATTGAACATATTCCTCCCAAAAAACATCCATTGATTTTTATAATTGTGTGAAAATATTTACCAAATGGATTTAGGGTCTACAAAAACCATTAATAACATGTTAAATAGGTAGTTTATCTAATATATTAAAACATCAAAACCGCAATCAATATTAAACTATGTAGGCGTCATGTTTTTCTTTGATTCAATGAAATTTAAAACTGTGATATCTAACTATATTTTGTTTTAAAAATAATATTCAATCATATTTTTTTAAATACCTATAGATTTGTTTTATATTTTAAATTGTTTTACATTCAAATTATGATTTTTTTCATATAAACATATATTTGTCTTATATTAAAAATATATATTTTTTTTTGATATTTGTTATAGGTAATAATGAGTCGAAGTTGGATTATGGAACATCGAATGAGCAATGAATTTGAGGAAGGTGTTGATGCCTTTTTGGAATTTTCAAAACGAAATGTTCCAAGTAGTGACATTTTTTTCTGTCCATGCCTGAAATGTTTGAATATGAAGAAGTTGAAAAGTAGAGAGATAAAAGATCATCTGATTTGTCATGGTTTAAATCTGAGTTACAGCCCTTGGATTTGGCATGGTGAAACTGGATGGAATGTCACTGATGATGATGATTCGCAAGATGGTAACTCTGATGGAATTGAAGAAATGATTCGCGATATTGTAGCAGAACAAATTGAGATAGAACCGACAGTTGCGCATCTATATGGTGATGCTGAAAAATCATTATCTCCTGGTTGTACAAGTTTTACGGTTTTTTCGATGGTGTTAAGATTGATTAACCTGAAGGCGAAGCATGGATGGAGTGACAGAAGTTTTATAGAGCTGCTACAATTGATGAAAGACATTCTTCCAAAAGATAACGATCTTCCAGATTCACATTACAAAGCCAAGAAAATATTATGCCTGATGGGATTGGGATACAAGAAAATACATGCCTGTCCGAATGACTGCATTATATATAGGAAGGAATATGAATTTCTGTCAGAGTGTCCTAAATGTGGGACATCACGGTATAAGGTGAAAGAAAAATCACAGACTGATGTAGAGATTACAAAGCTCCCTTCAAAGGTATTTTGGTATCTTCCTATAATTAATCGTTTCAAACGTTTATTTGCTAATTCACATGATGCAAAAAGGTTAAGATGGCATGCTGAAGAGCGGGTATGTGATGAAAAAATACGTCATCCAACTGATTGTCCACAATGGAAGAAAATTTATGCATAGTATTCTACATTTGGAAATGAAATTAGAAATCTCATACTAGGGTTGTGCACATATGGAATGAATCCATACCGAACACTCAGTAGCACACATAGTTCATGGCCTATTTTATTGGTAATTTACAACCTCTCTCCTGAAGTTTGTATGAAGCACAAATATGTCATGTTGAGTACAATGATCTCTGGTCCAAAGCAACCCGGTAATGATATTGATGTTTACTTGTCACCGTTGATTGATGATTTGAAACTATTATGGGATGATGGTATTAGGGTGTATGATTCTTATAAAATGGAATATTTTCAACTGCATGCAGTGCTTCTGTTCACTATAAATGAATTCCCAGCGTATGGAAATTTGTCTGGATACAGTGTTAAAGGGCATAAATCATGTCCAATTTGCGAACAACAGACGTCATATTTTCAATTGCATCATGGGAGGAAAATAGTGTACATGGGTCATCGAAAGTTTTTGCCTATGGAACACCCTTATAGAAGACTAAAAAAGGCTTTCAATGGCTCACAAGAATTTGATACTGCTCCAAAACATTTATCCCCTGATCTGTATTTTGAGAGGGTGAAAAACCTTGACGTGACACTGGGAAAGACACGGAAATCTGCTAATGATAGACATATTTGGAAGAAAAGGTCAATTTTTGTGAGATACCATATTGAAGGTATCATGAAGTTAAACATAATATTGATTTCATGCATGTGGAGAAGAATATCTGTGATTCTTTGATTGGAACATTGTTAGATATTAATGGAAAGACTAAAGATGGGTTGAATGCAATATTAGACTTACTATCAATGGGAATACGTTTGGAGTTAGCTCCCACTCCTAAAGGAAGACGAACATTTCTTCCCCCGACATGTCATACATTATCGAAGAGGGAGAAAATTAGCTTCTGTCAGTGTCTTCATGATACCAAAGTGCCTCAAGGTTATTCTTCTAATGTAAAAAATTTTGTATCATTGAAGGACTTGAGGTTGATAGGTATGAAATCACATGACTGTCACGTCATGATGCAACAAATTCTACCAGTTTCATTGCGTGGAATATTGCCCATTCATGTCAGAAAGACTATAATGAAGTTGTGTTATTTTTTCAATTCAATTTGTAATAAGGAAATTGATGTGAATGCTTTGAACATTTTGTAAAAGGATTCAATTTTTATACTTTTCAATTGGAAATGTATTTTCCTCCAACTTTTTTTGATATAATGGTTCATTTAATGATTCATCTGGTTCGAGAAATAAAGATTTGTGGACCTGTATATCTTTGTTGGATGTATCCTTTTGAAAGGTATATGAAAATATTTAAGGGGTATGTTAAAAATCTATATCGACCTGAAGCCTCCATTATTGAAAAGTATATTTCTGAGGAGGTAGTAGAGTTTTGTACGAGCTACTTGGATGCGACGCAACACATAGGTTTGCTCCATCTCGCCATGAATGAGTTAATAATGAGGGAAAGGGGATTCGCGGCTTGAAAGTCAAATCATTGTCAGCTGAACAGATAAAGAAGTTAGAATCATACATCTTGAATAACATAGCTGATGCTCAACCGTATATCACATTGCATATTAAAGAGTTGAAACAATGTCATCCAAAGAAGAAAGAAATGTGGATTTTGAATGAGCACAACAAAAAATTTTTGTCATGGATTAAAAAGACTTTGCTTGGTAGATCATATGTATCAGAGACATTAAAATGGATAGTGGGTGGTCCATGTTTAAATGTAATAACATGGTCTGGTTATGACATTAATGGTTATACATTTCATACAAAAGATCAGGACAACAGAAGTGCAGTTCAAAATAGTGGTGTATTGGTGTTTTCAGAAGCAATGCATTTTTTGAGTGCTAAGGACAAAAACCCAATTTCTGCATCAAGTGCATATTATGGAGTGATTGAAGACATATGGGAGGTTGATTACTTTAAAATTAAAGTTCCCATTTTTAACTGTAAATGGTTTAACGATAACAACAGTGTCAGACAAGATGAATTTGGAATGACACTTGTTAATCTGAATAGATTGGAAGACACAGTTGATTCTTTTATAATGGCAACACATGAAAAACAAATTTTCTATGTAGTAGATCAATCAGATATACAGTGGGCTATTGTTTTACAAGGGAAAAAACAATATTTTGGTGAGGATGAACTTGATGAATATACTGATTTATGTGAGATCCCTACTTCCATGGAAATATTAACAGAACATAATGATGATCATGTTGAATACATAGTTTGTGCCATAAGGAATGATCACGACGATGGAATTTGGGAAAACAATCCATTTGTACATTCCTAAAATTACAGGTAACATATGTTTATTTATTGTTTACATTTATTTTTTCCATAAATGTTTGATATTGTAAGTTTTTTATTTATTAAAACATGTTTTAAAATAAAATAAGTACATGTTTTTGTTTGTTTTAAGTTTGTTTAGTTTACTTTATCATGTTTATAACCATTAAATGAAATTTAAAATGCTTATTTTTGTTCACTGACAATTACTTTACCATGTTTACAATGTTTACCAGGTTTACCATTTTTACCATTTTTACCATCTTGACCATCTTGACCATCTTTTCCATCTTTACCATTGTTTAACATGCTTACCATATTACCAATGTTTACTATTACGTAACTTAGTACACTTTTCTATTTTTTGATTATAGTAGTATTAAAATATTTGAATTTGTATATTTGTGAACTAACGTTTGTTTTTTTGATTTGAAGGATAATGACAGACCATTCAGATGATCAACCACATGATTCTGGAGAGGAGCATATTGCTGTTCATACCTCTGGGGATGAACATTCACATGCTCCTATTACGAGAAAGAGTTCAAAGGATGGTAAACGTGGGTGCACAAGTTTACCAAAATTATCACTTGCCCGTATGCAGGATCAGAGGATAGTCGTTGAGTTTGATGATAATGATATTCCTAGAGGTCCGAATGCCAAATATTTTAAGAGTTTTGTTGCAACTCAGGCTAAGACCAAAGTAAGCATTCTATATGATGATTGGAGAGGTGTGGATAAAGCGATTATCTCTTAGTTGTGGGAGACGATTTTGGTAAGATCTTTTTTCATTGTTTGACTATTCTTTTAAGGTTTCTAGTATATATAATATGTTTAACCTCTTCTTTATCAGATGACATTTGATATTCCTGACACTGGAGGAGTCAGGAAGAAATGCTTATCGTTGGATGCCAGGAGATGGAGGGATTTCAAATCAACCCTCTCATCTGATTTCATTTTTGGTCATAGGAGTCATGAAAATCCATGTCGTATATATCTTTTTATAGATGAAGACACATGGAGACAGTTTTTTGAAAGTAGAAAAAAAGAGTCATTTCTGGTAAGGGAAATGTAAACTTTTATAAACGTTCTTATATAAATGATTTTATTAATGTTTTGTTAATGATTTCTTATTCTTAAATTACAACAAACAAGGAAAGATCATTAGGAGATCCAATCTAAAAATGTATACCCTCATAGTTTATCTCGGGGAGGGTATGCATTATTAGAAGAAAAAATGACGGCGGAAAAATTTTAACGACTAAGAGCTGAGTCTTCAAACTCTGGAGAGGTGGCCCCTCCATCCCCTCCATCTAGACATGAAAAATGGAAGAGAGCTCAGAAGGGAAAAAAATGGCAATATCTTTCAGAAGAATTGAGAATCGTAGCTGAGAGGATTGTAAGATATCTATTTAATTTATTTAAGTTAACTTTTTTCTTCATATAAATTTCAATCATTACAGAAATGTTTAATTAATTAATATTGGACTCTCTTGAGGAGCAGAGTTCAGAGGGGACATTTACAGCTACTGGGAGGGAAGATATTTTATTTTCAGCATTGGGAAGGCCCGAACATCCTGGTCTTGTAAGAGGATATCTGGAAGGTGTATTGGTAAGAAAAGTGTTTCCACATTCTTAAACTTATAACATTGAGGGGGTTTATAAAAAAATAGAATCCTTGGAGGCTAAAGTTCAAAATATGAATGCGATGATGGAGGACAAGATTAGAGAGTCGGTGCAGTCTATGTTTGCAGAAATGAAAAGACAATTTCAGACTGCAGATCCCACTCCTCCACCTCCGCCAGTAGCTCCCACTCCCCCACCTCAGCCTGCGGACCCCATTTTTTATCCTACGCCTTCGTCGCAGCTTCCTACATATTGAGAGTTGTATGTTGATGATTCTCAACATCATATAGTAGCATACGGGTTGGTATATTGTATAGGAGATACAGTTCATCATCAACAATTAGAGGTAGAGAATCAGAGGGTCAGTGTATAGGATATTATAGATAGATCAGCTAGGGTACCGATACCTACAGATGAGGTGGCGAATGTTGGACAGAGTATCGACCATTTTTTAGTTTTGCCATCCAGACTTCTTCGACTCATTACCATAGAGGTATGAATGTTATATCTTTTATTTTATTTATTTATTAAAGTTGTTTTATCATTTTAAAACTACTATATTTTTCAATTTTTTTCACAGAAATACTTCAAAGGTAAAGAAATACTGTATAGACAACAACAAAGAAAACATGCTATGAAATCAGATACAGATTCCAGTGGTCTTGACATATTGTCAAGATATTCACATTTTTTGTTGGGTTTTTATGAGTTTCCAATGGAATCTCATGTTTGTGGACGAGAAATAAGTGTGGGGATTACAAAAACTGATATCATGGAGCTTGTTACTAGAGATAAGTTGGGCATCAACGTGGTGCAAATATTTTCCATGTAAGTCTTAACACCTTTTCCATGCGTTATATTTATTAAAAATGTATACTTATGTATGTTTTGTATTAGGTATCTTTATAAAATTTGTTAGAGGAATGAACTGACAGAAGTATATGGATTCATGGACCCGCAATTGATTTCCCCTGAAGCATGTGCATTGAATGAGGAACAAAAGAATGGTTTATATTGCTGAAATATTTGAAAAGAATATAATCACACAATGTTGGAGGATGCTTTTTTTGTGAGGGGTATGAAACACATTTCTCTCAAATATTTAATTATCTTTTAACATAAAAAACCACTAACATTAAATTTCCTTTTATCAGTGATCATTGGATGTTAGGGATTTTTTTCCCAAGGGAGAAATCTCTTTATTGGATATGCTCTGTTCATGGTGATGTGCGGGAAAGTTTTAAAAATATATTGGAAAAGTAAGTTTAAATTTCTCAATAGTTTTATATATTATAATAAATTTTAAATTTACCCCATTCGTATTATTTTCTAACAGTGCATGGGCCTACTTTCAAAAAAACACAAAGAAACGAAATGCAAAGATCAAATATGTAAATGCGAAGGTAAATTTCCATTTATAATTTGTACTTTTTGATTTATTACACAAAAATAATATATTGAATTTACACTCATTCAAACAGAATTTTCATGAACAACAAGGTGTCATCGAATGTGGATATTATATGTTAAGATTTATGTATGAAATAATAACAACTGGGACAGTTGTGAATTTTGACCTGGTACGATTTCCTCTTAAACTTTACCATAATATTTCAATTTGATTTATTCATTATACACGTTAACTATCTTATTTTTCATTTGTAGCTTTTTATGACCCTCAACCCTATACTGATAAAGACATCAAACACATACAAGTGGAGTTGTCAAATTATTTTACAGGTTTGATTGAATTTTAGTTGTTTGTAATATAAAATGTAATTTTGAATATTGTCGTTTAAATTATGTCTTTGGTCATTGTTTAGGTTGGACTCAGTTTTTTTTGAAGTTGAAAGTGTAAGTTTTGAATGTTATATAAGTGAATGTTTAAATTTTCTCTACTTCTTGTTTTGGTCTACTTTTGATGGTTTTTATGGTATGGATTTGGGTCTGTGGGGGAGGGGTTCCAAGGGTGTGGGGGTGTGTTTAGTGGGGTTGGGGGGTGTCCAGCGGTCTGGGAGGGCTGTCCGGTGGGGTGGGGGACAGTCCTGGGGGGTGGCAGGGATGTCCAGGGGTGTTGGAAGGCGGTCCAGGGGTGTGGGAGTGCTGTCTAGGGGTGTTTGGGGCTGTCCATGGGTGTGGTGGGGGCTATCAAGTGGGTTGAGGGGGTGAGGGGGTGCTGTTCAGGTGGGTGGGGGGTTGTCGAGGGGTGTTTGGGGGTGTCCGGGGGTCAAGGGCAGTCCAGGAGTGTGGTGGGGGCTCCAATGGGGTGGGTGAGGGTTGTCCAAGGGGTATACATGGGGGTGGGAGCTCCAATGGGGTGGGGGAGGGCTATCCAGGGGGTATACATGATGGTGAGGGTTCCAACGGGGTGGGGGAGGGCTGTCCATGGGGTATAAATGTGGGTGGGGGCTGTCTAGGGGGTATGTTTTATATGTTATCAATGTAAATGCTTAATTTTGATCTACTTCTGTTTTTGTGGTACAATTTCTTGATTTGTTTTCTGGTTGATTCTGGTGGAGAGAAGATGACTGCATTCTGTTTAAAAAAAATTGGGTTTATCATGTCCGTTATTTAATAACCGACGTTATAAAATGCCTGGAAAATAGTTTATCACGTCGTTTATTTAATAACCGACGTGATAAAAGGCCTGAAGAATGGTTTATCACATCGGTTATTTAATAACAGACGTGATAAAAGGCCTAGAGAATGGTTTATCACGTTGGTTATTTAATAACTGACGTGATAAAAGGCCTGGATAATGGTTTATCACGTCAGTTATTGAATAACCGACCTAATAAAAGGCCTGGAAAATGGTTTATCACATCGGTTATTGAATAACCGACATGATAAAAGGCCTGGAGAATGGTTTATCACGTCGGTTATTTAATAACCGACGTGATAAAAGGCATGGAGAATGGTTTATCACGTCGGTTATTGAATAACCGACGTGATAAAAGGCCTGGAAAATGGTTTATCACGTCGGTTATTCAATAACCGACGTGATAAACCGCCTCCCACCGGTTTATCATGGCGGTTATATAATAACCGACGTGATAAACCCCCCTCCCCCAGTTTTTCACATCGGTTTTATATGAACCGATGTGATAAACCACGTTCACCCCTGTTTATCACGTTGGTTCTATAAGAACCAACGTGATAAACCCCCCTCACCCCAGTTTATCACGTCGGTTCTATATAAACCGACGTGATAAACCATTTTCCAGGCCTTTTATCACGTCGGTTGTTAAATAACCGACGTGATAAACCCTTCTCATTTTCTTTATCATGTCGGTTCTAAAATAACCGATGTGATAAACATTGCGATTTTATGTTTTTGACGTCGGTTTTTAAATAACCGACGTCAAAAACCTTATTTATAACGTCGCACGTATTAACGTTGGCTAGAAACCGACGTAAAAAATGAAAAATAACTGATGTAAAAAACGTTTTCTACACTAGTGATTTTTGTATGGAGAACCAATTTTCAAGGTGAAACAAACGTTTATGACTGTTGTTAGTAGTTTTCAATCTATGGGTGAGAAATATCTTGATGATGAATCTATTTTGGACATGATTATAGATATCATTCCTAATGAGTGGGAGTCTAAGAGAACAACTATTGATGAGAACATGAAAGTATCTCAAATTACTCTTGATGAGCTATTTGGAACTCCTCTTCAACATGAGACTAGAATGAAAAGAGATGATGCTATGAATAAGAAGAAGAATGGTAATGAAAGTGTATCCTTTACTACTACTATGTCCAAGAATCCTGAAAGGGTTACACGATCCAAGTCTAAGAAAGTCATTATTTTATCCGAATCTAGTGAAAGTGAACATTATGAGAATGAAATCTCTATTCTTTCTTGAAGGATGAACAAGATAGTTGGTAAGAATGAATTTCAGTATAGATATAAGAATAAAGAATGAAAAGATAAGAAATACTCGGAAGTCACCTGTTATAAATGAAAAATAGTAGGGCATATAAGGCTAGATTATCCTATGCTTAAGAAAAAGGATATAAAGGAAAGGAATTCTGAGATGAATAGAAAGAAGTACTATAAGTATAAATCTAGGAAAGTTTTGAAATCCAATGACACCTGGGGTGCCAGTGATAGAGACTCTTCTTATGAATACTCAGAGTATGAATCTTCTGGTTAGAAGAATATTGGTTAACTATCCAAATTACCCATTGATAATCATTTTCTAATGGAAAAGGTTCAAAATTCTGAATCTATAACCAATGTATCTTTGAATGAAAATTATAGTGATAATAAATATTATGAATCTTCAGATAAAGAATCTTCTTCTGATAAAGATAATACATTACCTACTTTTGACGATGTTTCTAGGTTTTCTAAACTTCTTGAGAATGAAAATTCCAAATTCAAGAAAAAGAATGATAAAGAAAAATTCTAGAATTTTTATTTTAACTAAATAAGTATCATATCTTTCTAAAGATCTTGATAAGATAACTTTTTATTTTGAAATTATTTAAAAAAACCTTTAGAATGTTAATTTTGAGAAGGATATACTTTCCAAGGATCTTAAAAATGAAATTTCTAAGGAAAATACTTTAGAGACTGACCCTAGTTCTAAAACCAATTTTTTTGAGGATAAAACAAGGATATTAATCAAAATTTATAAAATGTTTTACTCGAGGAAGTGTTTGTCAAACTTTACTTCTAGTAAAGAAAACATTGATAAGATGTATTCCCAAATTTGACCTCAAAGTAATCATTCTGGATTTGGTTATACCTATTCTAAACCAGTTTTCAGTAATAACTATTTTGTTCCTTAAAGTGATCTATTCCATACTAAATTTTACGGTGGTAGACATTGGGCAAAAAAAATTCTTTAAACAAAACTCAGTCTTTAGGTTTTCATAAGGCTTATTTTTCTAAGAAAATGTGGGTACCTAAATTTTGGCTTTCTAAAATTTCCAGATCCAAAAAATTTTGGTTTCGAAAGTCTAACACTCTTATTTTAAAGAAAATAAATAAAGTACCAATAGAGATAAATGGTACATGGATAGTGGATGTTCCCAATATATGATTGTTAAAAAAAACTTCTTTGAAATGATTATCAAGACAAAAGGAGGAAAAGTAACTTTCAGAGATAATGCTCGGGGAGAAATTATTGGTATAGGTGACATAGTTCTTCTTAGAAAAACTTTGATATCAAATGTTTTATTTGTTAAAGGTCCTAAGAAAAACCTCATTATCATAAGTAAATTATGTGATGATGGTTTCCTTGTGAATTTTAGGAATGAAAAATGATTTGTACATAATTCCAAGGAAGAGTTTATTCTTTCTGCCCATAGGAAAGAGAATGTATACAATCTAAACTTAAAAGAACTTAGGAGCCAAGACCTACCTTTCCTTAGTGAAATGGAAGACCAATCTTGGTAATGGCATAGAATTTTAGGACACTGTAACCTTAGTAACTTATGTAAACTCTATAAAAAAAGACTAGTTAAGGATCTACTAGGGAATAGATTTAATTATTCAAAAGTTTTTGATCCTTGTCAATATGTCAAGAAACATAAATCAATATTTAATTTAATTGTTGAAGTCTCAAATTATGATAAATTACATTTGGTTCATATAGATCTTTTTGGACCAACCCAAACAAGAATTATTGGAGTCAAATATTTTGTGTTTGTATTAGTTGATTATTACATTAGATTTACATGTGTCTATTTTCTAACAAAGAAATCTGAAGCTTTTTCTTATTTCAAATTTTTTTGAGACCAAGTTAAAAATTAGAAAAACATTCCCTTGATAACTATTCATAGTGATCAAGGAGGAGAATTTCAAAATTCCGATTTCGAAACTTTTTGTAGTAAAAAAGGAATTACTCATAACTTCTCAGCACCAAGAACTCCTCAACAAAATCGTGTTGTTGAAAGAAGAATTCATGTTCTTTAAAAGAAAACTAGAACTATGTTGAGTTAATATTTTATAGATAAACACTTTTGGTCTGAAGCTGTAAGTACTGCTTTTTATACTATTAATCGAGTTTTGATTAGACATTTTCTTAACAAAACCCCTTATGAGTTATGGAATGGTAGAAATACTAGGCTTTCCTACTTCAAGGTATTTGGTTGCAGAGTATTTATTCCGAATAATAAAGATAATTTACATAAATTCACACCCAAATCTGATGAAGGAATTTTCTTAGGATACTCCAAAAATTTTAAGGCTTATAGAGTTTTCAATAAAAACACTTGTACTGTTGAAGAAACAGTACATGTTAATTTTGATGAAACCGATCCTTTTGTTTTTAAACAACCTCAACCTACATCTTCCGATGTGTTTTCAAAAACAAATTATCAGCCCTTGATAGAAGATCATTCTGATAAGGAAAATATTCAAGAAAATTCTTTTGAAGTATTTACCCCAGAGGATTTGTACCATATGTTGATGAACAGGTTTTACAAAACCCAAATCAGTTGTTTCTTAAGAATCATCCCAGTGATAGTATCATTGGTGGTGTAAATCAACCTGAAAGGACTAGAAGTTCCAATTAGAATGAATTATAATATCTAGAATTCCTTTCCCAATTAGAACCAAAAATCACTGATGAATCTTTAGGTGATGATGATTTGAATAAATCCATGCTAGATAAGCTAAATGAATTTTAAAGGAATAAAGTAGGGACCTTGGTTGAAATACCTAAGGAAACTTCTGTTATTGGAGTAAAATGGATCTTCAAAAATAAATTTGATGAAAATGGAATCATTGTATGAAATAAGCCTAGATTTTTTGCTAAATTCTATAATCAACAAGAAGGAATTGACTATGAAGAAACCTATGCTCTAGTAGCTAGACTTGAATCTATTCAAATTTTACTTGCCTTTGCAGCATTATTTAATTTAAAACTTTTTTAAATGGATGTTAAATGTGCTTTCCTTAATGGTTATGTTCAAGAGGATGTTTTTGTTGAACAACCTCCTAGTTTTGAAGATACCAAACATCCTGAACATGTTTTCAAACTTACCAAATATTTATATGGACTATAGAAATCCCCCAGATCCTGGTATGATATATTTATAAGATTTTTTCTACAAAAAAATTATGTTAATGGAAATTAAGATCCAACCCTTTTTATAAAAAAATATAAGAAAAATGTTTTTACTCTTCAAATTTATTTTGATGACATAATATTTGGTTCAACTTAGCAATCCATAACTGACTCCATTGAGAATATAATAAAATCTGAGTTTGAAATGAGTTTGATGGGTGAGTTAACATTTTTCTTTGGTTTTAAAATTTCTCAAAAACAAAAAGGAACTTATATATATCCATATAATTATATTAAATATATTCCTAAAAAGTATGGATATGAAAATACTAAGAGTATAATCACTCCTATCGATACCTCAAATTCACTTGATCTGGATGAAGCTGGGAAACCAGTAGATCAAACATCATTTATAGGTATGATAAGAAGTCTACTATACTTGACATCTAGTCATCTAGACATAATGATTTTAGTATTCTTATGTTAAAGATATCAATCCAATTCTAAGGAAGATCATTTAAAGGTAGTGAAATTAATGTTCAGCTACTTTAATTGAAGCATGGATTTAAGACACTTTTATACTTCTGGAAACGATTTTGTTTTAAAAATATTTTTGGATGATGACTTTGGTGGATGTAGAATGGATAGGAAAAGTACATATGGAACTTGTCATTTATTAGGAGAGTCATTAGTTTCTTATTCATGAAAAGAAAACACTCTGTAGCACTTTCCACTGCTGAAGCTGAATATGTAGCAGTTGGATGTTTTTGTGCCCATGTGTTGTGGATACAACACACTCTCACAGACTATGGGAGGAGTTTTAACAAAACACAAATACTGTGTGATAATACTAGTTCTATTTCCCTTAGTAAAACCCCTTAAAACCACTCTTGTTCAAAACATATAGATATTTGGAATCACTTTCTTAGTGATCACACACACAAAAAGAGATATCATTCTTCAATTTATCGGCACGTAAGATCAACTTTCTGGAATTTTTACAAAATATTTACTCTCTGATAGATTCTAATTCATTAAATAGAAGTTAGGAATGATAACTGTATGGTAAAATTCCATGTTAACTTCTTCTTGAAACCTATGTCCTTACAGTAAGAGACTCGTTTTAATTAGGGGAGTAAATTTTTTTCGTAATCAAAATTTTTCATAATTAACATTATTCCTATTAAAAAATTTTAATAATCAAAATTTTTTGTAATCAAAAGTTTTCATAGCCAAATTTTCGTAATCAAAATTTTTGTAATCAAAATTTTCATAATCAAATTTGGTTTCATAACAAAAAAATTTCCGGAACCAAAATTTCTTTGAGAAAACTTTTCCTCATTACGAATATTTTTCCTAGCAATCTGGAAGGTATGATTTCCCTCTTAAATTTCCGTAATTATATTTTTACATGTTGGTATTTTTATCTTGTTTAAGGAAGTTTTTTGTATTCACTTTCTCTTAAATTTGAATATATATCTTAAAAACACTCAAAAGATCAGAACCTACCAAATTCATTCTTTAGTTATCATCTCAACTGTCATATCTAATCAAAAGTATGTC
This sequence comes from Viscum album, assembly GCA_963277665.1. Taxonomy (NCBI): domain Eukaryota; kingdom Viridiplantae; phylum Streptophyta; class Magnoliopsida; order Santalales; family Viscaceae; genus Viscum; species Viscum album. The sequence continues at coordinate 952,235,369 of OY728142.1, forward strand.
AACCATTGGATCAAGTAAGGAAGTTGAACCATTTCCTCAATTTCCTATATAAGGACCTCCCGATGTTTTTCCAAAATCTATCATCAAGCTATAGTGTGCTGAATTTCTATTGCTCTACTTAAGGATGTTATGAATCTTCAAGGTTTCCTCAATTATGAATGTCTATACAAGCCTCTCCTCAGAAATATATATCTTCAGTAAAGGAAATCTCTGAGTGATAAAATTTTAGAGAAAGGTAGGTCGATCCAAAATTATATGCTAAGTATGACTCTATCATTTCAAATAATATTAAGATGAATGGATGGGAGAGCCTATGTATATCAAAACCAAAGGCGTAGGATCCGGTGTATCCGGAGTTGCTGATTGAGTTCTATTAATCAGTATGTTTTTTCAATGGAGGGAGAGATAATTTTTCTTTCAAGAGCTATGGAAAAAAATATTCTCTTTCTTATAGAAAGGAAATAAGTTTAATTGGAATTCCTTATGAAGGGGAAGTAGAGTTATGTACTCACAAGCTACCGAATGTAGTAGGATATTTTGATAAGAACAAATCTCAAGAAAGTCTTGGTCTTTCAGAGGTAAAGACTCTAAAGATTGTTCATCTATCTACAAATATAGGAATTCTTGAATTGTCGGTTCATGGTTTTTTTTATTCCAAGGAAAGAAGATAAAGATACTATGAAAAAGAGTGATATCTACATTTTGGATTTCTTGGTGAACCTCAGGAAGATAAACTTAGTTAAGTATATCTTGGTTACAATTGAGAATATCAAGAATGGAAATTTGAAATCTCAAATCATCATGTGTTTGGCTATTATATCAAATATTATTGTCATTTTTCTTGAGTATTTCAAAATTACTTGTAGTTCTAAGATGAGAAATTACAAGGTGATTTTGTTGAGTGATGACACTCTAAGGAGAATGGAAATTGGGTTTTCTAGTGAATCAGGATAATTATATGATTTGTCTGAAGAAGAAATACAGGCTTTTCCAAAGAAACCGGAAGTGGAAAAACTTCTAAGAAGAGTGGAAAGAAGAGTAAGGTCAAGGAACTAGAAGAGAAACTAAAAATACCTCTGGCTAAGGAAACTCATCCAGCACCACCGAAGCCAAAGAATCCAAAGTCTTACCCTGATGAAGTCATTGCTATGTGAAGATAAGAAAAGATAAATAAGAAGGAAGGGGATACTAAGTTTGGATTGGACCCTACTGAGGAAAAAGTGTAAACGATAAAAGTTTCTAAGGATCTTGAGAAGCAAGATAAAGAAAATAATAATATGAAGAAATTTTCGAAAGCTAAAATTTTTCAATCTCTTGTCAAGGATACTGAGAAATCTTCTGAGTAAATTCAAGTACCAGAATATTTTTTTATAGAATCACTTCCAGTGACTCTAGGAAAGAAGTTAGTGATTCAAAAATAACATCAAGAAGAAGAAATACTTGAATAGGAAGAAGTGTAAGAAGAAGGAAAAGAATAAGTAAGTGGTGATATAGAAGACATGATTAGGAATGTGGAGGATTATCATGGGAAGGAGAGTCCTTATGAGAAACTGTCAATCCAAACCTCTGAAGCCAAGTCTTCAAATATTTCTACTCTAGTAAAAGATGAATAGTGTTAGAAAGAAGTAAAAAAACCATCTGAAGAATAAAGAATCAATCATGAATTCATTCAGCTAGAGGATATTGTGGTAGGAGCTGAGAAAGTAGAAGTTTATGGAGATAAAAGTTTTCAGTTATCAGATAGAAAACACGAATCACTCAAAGAACAAGAAATCATTCAGAGAGATGATAAAGGAAAGAATGTAGTAGTAGATACAACTAGTAAATATGTGGTGATAAAGATAGCTGGTGGTGGTTCATCGAAGAGGAAAGCTGAAGACATAGAAAAAGAACCATCACCAACCAAACACTCCGATTTAGAATCATCCTCTCTTCGACATGATTTTGTTGTTCTATCTTTGAAAAAGCTTGTTGGAACTATTCCCTTGTTTCCAAAAATAGACTCAAGATGCCAGATTCTTCAACATTCAATAAATCAGAAATCAAATTCAGTTTCCATGATTATAGATAAATGTGTTAGACATGAGGTAGATTTCAAATCTTTTCTCATTGGTTATGAGGCTCATAAAATATCTTGCAAGAAGATTACAAGCTGGTCAAGGAAGATGATCGAAGATCTGAGAGTCTTTGATGAATTTCATGATAATGTCAAGTATTTTTTGACACTGAAGATGGGAAGATCAAGGACCTTACTAATAGTTTAGAGGAAAATCTAAGTCTCGAATAAACTACTCGGAAGCAGGAAGTTAAGGATCTGAATGTGAATCTTAATTCTGTGACCATGAATTGGAAGAGGGAAATGGATCTCCAAATCGAATTTGGAGAAAATTTTGTTAAGAAATAATAAGTCTTGAAGGTTCAGACAAATATTCTTAAGGCTCAGTAATAAAATATAAAAGCCTTAGAGAAGAAAATTGAAGATCAGGATCAGTTACTCAAGCGTATGGATGAAAATCATAAAGAGATAAAGAAGCTGAAAATCATTGTCAAGAAGCTAATTATGAATGGTAAAGAAGGATAATTTTTCCCAATTCTGATCTTTTATTGTATTTATTCCTTGTAAAAATTCATTCATTCATAATATAATTTTTGTTGTTCTTCATATATTTTTTGTTGTTTAGTAAAAATATTAAAGGAACCAATTTTTTTCCGTTCCCTTTATTCCTTTTTGAAAATCAAAAAGGGGGAGAAAAGAATGAAAAAATGAATACAAAGTAAAGAAGAGATTTCCCAACGTAAGGGGGAGTTCATCTAAGGGAAAGTGATTATCCATAAATATTTTCATGTGCAAGAAAATGTAAAATCTCATTCAAGAAATCAAGAATACGATACTTATGGATTTCAAATACTAAGAGGAGTTAATCGTATTCACTATGATCTATTAGTAAAGAGAGATAAGTTTTTTTTCAAGCACATAAAAATTCCAAGTCCTTATATTATTTTTTGTAAGGTTGTTTATGCATTCCAAAAATGGGGAGATTGTTGAGTCAATAAGATTTCCTTATGACTTTTTCATTCTTTTATGTTTTAAAAATCACAAACAGTCTACCTCAAGGAAACTTTTATTTCCCCTAAGGTTTATCTTACTAAGGAAAATTTTCCTTCCCCATGAAAATTTTCTCCATACCATTGTCTTCCTTTTTCATGTTATAGTTTCTCTAAATCTAACTCATTTTATTTATAAGAGTAAAATTTTGGTTCACCTCTAAAACCTCAAAATTCTATAAATACATTGATATAGAGTATTTTGTTTTTAGGGTCTGAATTCATACTTTGAATTCTATGAAATTCAGACTTTTAATATTTTGAAATTTAGACTCTGAATTCCTCATAATCCCGACTCCAAATTTGTCAGAATTCAGACTCTGAATTCCTCTGAATTCAGACTCCTAATTCTTTGAAATTCAGACACCAAATTCTATGAAATTCAAACTCTGAATTCTCTAAAATTTAGACTCTGAATTCCTTATAATTCATACTCTGAATTTGTCATAATTCTGACTCCAAATTATTTAGAATTCATATTTCGGAATCAATAGAATTCAGACTCCGAAGTCTATAGAATACTGATTCCATATTCATTGAAAAATAGAATCTGAATATCCATGATTTATAGTCTCCAAGTGTTCATTTTATTAGACTCCTAAAAATGTATTTGGTTAAGAAACCATATTTTTCTTACCTTGTTATAGTTATGAAACAATGTCGTACAATCTAGTTCTAACCAACTATTGATTGAGTGACACGTGTACTGGTCCCGATGAGATTCAAGGAAAAATATGACCATTGGCAGAGGGAGTCAACCATTGGAGAAGTGCCTATAAATAGGATCTCATTTGAATGATCTCATAACAACTAACATAACGTTGATCACTCTAGAGATTACATACTGATGAAGTGATTTCTAGATAGAGACTCTCATGCCTTGTGCGACTTCGATTGTTGTTGTGTACAATCGAGGGCTTCCGGGGATAAGAAGCCAGAGGTGATGACTACCTTAAAGTTCGAGGACTACCTTGGTTAGGAAGATATAGGTGCCGACTACCTTGAAGTTTGAGGGCTTGTAGATATAGAAAGATAAATTCCAATATTCCTATCGAGGGATTACCCTGGTGTGGGAAAGAAAGAATTTATTGAAAGTATAAATCAAGGGATCTTTATCAAAGGTTGTTGGATACCCTACTCATTGTGTTAAAATATTTCATACTTGTTACTTGTTTTGTTTCAAGTCTATTTCCACTGCATTTAGATTAATAAGGAAATTATAATTTTATTATACTTTCTTGTACTTATGTATACTCTAATAAGTAAGATTTTATACACTTTAAGGCATAATATTGTCCTTCTAAACATTCATTAAGTTTCATTTCCGGAACCATATTTCCAGAACCTAGCATGTTTGTAGAACTAAGAGGTTTTGTGAATTTACCTTGTTTAACATTGTTAAACATAGTTTTTGTTAAGGTTAAAAATGAATTCTTTTAAACTTACAATTCACCCCCTCGTGTCAATTGAGAATCTACATCATTATTTTGATCCTACACGAGCTTCACTAAGACCTCATATATATTCACTCCATGCCCTATCATTGTGAGGCATCATTTGGATTGGCTATTTTTCCGTGATTGGACCCCAGAATCTAACCCTCATTTTCCAGTCATTTCCCCTTTTGTGGGGGGCATTTTTTGGCACCTAAATCCATGAACCAAGATAATTTGTGTAAGGTAAAAACCATTTGGGATAAAATTCAAGCTCAACAGGACAAAATATCATGAAAGGGGTATTCCTTAGGAAGCCCCCATATGATACCCCTCTACATGAAGCACCGATGGAACTCCCATGATTTTGATGCCCTCTATGACCACAGAAAGTGCTAATAGAGCTCCTTCATGTTTGAATCCCTCCATGACCATACCGAGCACTGATATAACTCATTCAATTCTAATGGAGCTCCACAAACACATGATCATCTTTAATAGATAACTCTACAAGTCTGACAGATCTACTTCTATTCTAAAAGCCCTTTTTTCCTTTGAGACATTAAAATGATCATCATGATCCCCATTTCCTAAAAATATTCGGATCACCGCCCTCCTTAAAGGGATGGTTACTTTTAAATTTTATCTTCTGAGCTCCCATTTTAAAAATCTATTGAGAACCGTGAAGCTAACCAAAAAATAGATCACCTATGGTACTGGTGCATCATGATATACGCACCCCCTTGTTCTTATTTACCCATGCCTATGCTTGTGATAACTTTAAAGATGGCCTAGTCCCTTCTCAAAGGAAGGACACCCTTTTGGTTACTCATGGTTTCACAGATCAATAAGCCTCTACAAACACTATTCTTTTGAGTTGTTTCTCCATGATAAGGAAAGGGTACTATGCTTTATGAAACCCCTTCCTTCGTGAAGCCTCAGTTCTCTATGAATCACTAGATCTTTGAAAACAACCTCTTAGTGAATCCCATTTCAACATGAGACCCTCTTATGCGCATCCCTCTAGGTTTGTTCATAGTGATTTCATGCTCCCTTGTGTAGTGTTCCATATTAAGTTTCTCTAACTTTTTCTTTTCAACATAGGTATGCTAATGAGTTTTGATTTTCAGCATAACTACTCTAACATGGACCTCACGACTGACCACTCCTCCTCCACCTCCTGTCAGAAATTACTTGGTTTGTGCACCATCCAAAGTCGCATGACTTACAACCATGTAAGTACAAGGGGTAAGGAATGGTTCCTCCTCATCTATATTGTAGGATATTAAACATACAAGTTCCATAATCCCCAGTACATGACATTAAACTATAGCCTGATCCCATGAAATGCACATGGGGTTCTACATGTCAAGAAATTTTCATTCCCATTTGTCTCCATGGGAGTGACATCATCCTCACATGTAATTAAATCCACCACACATGGAATGGAATTCACCCCTTAGGGAAGGGAAACCATTTTGAGGTAATCCCCTAGCCTTTATTATTGGAGTTAAAAATCTTGATCCTCCCTACCTCCTCTAGACACAAAGTCCAGAGGGTAGAAGGGCACAAGGGAATCTCAACACCCCATCCCTCTCCCTTTTATCATTGTCGCCATGGGATTATTTTATGTGTAAGACCCACTCTATCCCTTGCTGATGAATATTTCACAATGCGACCGTCTGGCTTATTGATTCCTATTTTTTCTCAAATACAGGATCACTCACATGGGATTAGAGGTTATTAGTGACTGTGACACCCAAATTCTATGTCCATCCATCCTAGATTAATCCCTAGTTTCACTATAGGATGTTTTTATGACTTAGCCTACATCATTCAATGAGCTATGTGGGTGTTGATATCGGTATTCTAAATAATATATGTAGGAAGAATCCACATGGTTGAATCCAAACCATAGTTAAACTTCAGTGCCCCCACCTATTGTTCTATTGCCTTGATCCACACTTAGTGGGGTCCATATCAGCATTCACCACAAGCCTCATTTTTAGCTATTAGCCAAGAAACCCCTCTCAGAACTATGTTGACTTTGATTCCCAACCGATTGGGATATGTAAAAAACCTCTGTGAGGTTCAATTACAACACCCTTAATAACCCATCCATTCTCCCCATTTCTCTCACTTCCTCCATATCCATCCTGATTCTTACCCAGACTTCCACATCCCAGTGATATCACACTCTGCATCCATGTAGCTCGTATGTGTATGCCCAAGTCATCTATTTCATCACTTTTCCCTTACCCTGGTAAGATCCCATTATCCATATTGGACATCTTAGTATGTAATCCCCATTCATCTGCATCATCACTTCTCCTTTAAGAAAATGAGAAATATCATTTTGTAATCCCCACACAATCCAGCCAAGAGTAATCATCTTGTGATTAGAATTCCCAATGCACAATCCCCACACCATCCAACAAACTACATGGGTTTTGATCATTGCCTTCTAAACAGGTTATGTACGAATCCTCCATGAGGTTCATTCTCAACCAATAGTAAACCTTGGTTTCCACCTCATTGGGTTATACCTCTTTTATACACCCCTTGTGGTTTCCATAATAGACTTCATGGAGTGAAATATTCCCATTATGGGACACAACTCCCAGGGTCCACTCATTGAGAATTTTGATCCATATATATAGTAAACTATACTTCCTCCCTCTTATGGATGTACACATTCATAGTGTAAAACCTTCCCTTTATGGGAATCACTATTCTCAAGTCAGTCCTCATTGGGTGTTCTGAACCACCCACCAGATAAACCTTCCAGGTGCTCCCTCTTAGGGAAGTACCTATATGATCCACGTTCATAGGTGTTTTGATCAACCCATTACATCTCTTAAAGATGTTAAAATCACAACTCCCTATACCCATAGGACTTTAAAATCATGGAATACCTATTTTTAACATGGGATTAATGAGGAAAAACTTGTAGGACATTCCTCTATCATAATATACCTTGTGATCTCCATAGGATGCCTCGAGTTTCCACACCCTTGAGAATACCTCTCACGGGAAAAAATATAGATGTTCCAATGTTCTAGTGATTCCCAATGTGAATAATCTCCTGATAAAAAGTTGTTACACTGACTTAATCCCCAGTATATCCAAACAGAGGAGCGTAATTAACCAATTTCCACAAAGATATGGCATTGGGAATGAGTTTCATGAACAATGTCTTAATCTATAAGGGAGATTTAGACTAGGTAAAAATTAAAATAAGGAATACATGGAAGAAGGAATCAATATCCCATCATACCATTTTTACCAAGGAGTACACATCATTGAAGAAGTGATGAATGTTTCACTCCTTTGGAAAGCATGAATGTGGGGAAATAAAAGTGATGTCATCACATGACCACATGCGATTCCTAGAGGTAGACACACCCTGAATGAAGCATCTAAAACAAATATTCTAAAATTCTAGTACATTCTATTGAAATATTTTTTCAAAATTTATTTAAAAAATGATTTAATCATATTCTAATAAATCATAAAATAAATACTAAAAATAAATAATAAAAAATGTAAAAATTTATTCAACACCTCTTTAATTGAACCTTTTATTTTTAATTGGTATAAACATCTCATGTATCCAAAAATTGTGTATCTACTATATGTATCCATATCCATTAATATCTATGAAAATTTTCATCTAATATCTTCATAAAATTCATCCTTGAAAATATATATCTAATATTTCATAAATATATATAAATATATATAATATATTTTATCATTAATGTAATATATAATATATTTATATATTAATTCATGTTGGCCTCAAAAAACCCCTTTAATATTTTCATAAATTAGACATCAATACTCGGAAAATATATTTTATAAATCCTCCATAAATTATATATATAATGTGATAATATTGAATCAATTATTCTAAATATATCTCTCAATAAAAATCATCTTTTCCAGGATTTATATTTATCTCTAACACCTAAATTTGAATCTCAACCTTAAATTATGTTAGATAAAGAACTTTTAAATAAATTAAAAAGGTACTAAACCACCCTAATCAACCAAATAATATTACATTATATAATTATTCGAGATCTATAATTAACTTAAAATATTACTATAATAACTATAAGAAATCTAGTATCCATCACCAATCATCAAATTGAGTCACTTACTTAAAAAAACCAATGGTGAGTCTCATCGCAATTTTTATGGGTGATCCTGAGAAAATTTATAATTATTTCTTCATAAATATAGTTATATTTGTGGAAAAAAATTAGAGTGATAATTAATTTTTGTGGTAATTTCTAATATTCTTCAATCCGCTCTATATATCCTTAAAATGTATTAAAAATTCATTATATTCATTTAAAATGTTTCAATACATTTTCGAAATTCATTTTTAGTACAAATATTGAATATGGGGTTATTCATTTGAAATTTTAATTATATTTGACAAAACTGTTGGAGGTGGTTCCCTAGAACCAATTTATTTTGTACTTTATGATAACTTATATTCATGGTTTTGAATTTGAATAAATTCCAAATCAAATCATGACTATTCTTCTACATAACATTGTATGTGATAATGTACTAACAGTAACTGTTGCACTAAAAGGTCATAGTGGATCCCTACAATGATGAGAACCCATAATTGACATGAAACTATTATTTAATATATATTCTATATCCAGATGATATCATTTTTGGGACACAAATGATACATGATATCACAAGTGGAGACTCATTGGACTTTGAGGAACCTTCTCATGGTGTATGCCCATGGTAATTTCCAGGAGGATATTATGAGAACAAGACCTCCCAGTAGAAAATAAACATTTTTATGTTTCATTAGATGTTAATATATTTGGATAGGTGTATTTATCCTTAGACTTTAATATTATTATTAATGAGTATTATGAGGATCACACTTAAATGTATTGACAAAAAATGTTCGCAGTGAGAAAGGATATGTTGGGTTCTTTATGAGTAATATTGCATTAATGAGTAATGTGAGAAATGAATTATCCTTTATATTCTTTAATGGAAGATAATATATAAGTATCTTTTATGGAAATTATAGAGCCTAAACAAATCCATGTCCACAATGATCAATAGGAAAGTTCTATTTTTGAAAAGTCAAAGAAAGAGATATCGAGCATATAGGATGATGGTAATGGCATGAAACCCGCTTGATTAGAGATATTGTGATAAAGAGATTATATTACATGGTAAGAATTAATATGATGTGTAATTTCATTATGACATTAACTTCGTTCTATATGGGTTCCTTGACATGTTTCTAGATGCTAACCTTGGGCTTTAGGCTGCTCTACCAAAATACACTGAGAAAGACGCCTAGAGGGTCACACAATAAGTGTATCCAGTATCTCAGTTAAGTAGTCTATTATTTAACAAGTTGAATAAATATAATTACCAATCATGGTTTAATAATTATTCATGCATGATAGATCAAATTTATTCTGTCTCTTCTTATTTGAGAGAATATATTGTGAGCAGAATGATTAATAAATATTTATTGTCTATTTTGGTGAATATAATATTTTTTTATTTATCAATGAAAAATTCAGTGTTATTTATTGAATAAATAAATATTTATTATTCAAGACCCAATAAATATGAAGGACGATTGATGTACTGAGTGTAAGGGTCCTATAAGAAATGATAATGTTAAATATTACTTGATTAAATAATATTTCATTCTAAATTGTAGGTTAAGAACATGTAATAAAATAATAATATTTCTGTTATTATTTGACATGGGGTTTCGTTAAGATTAATGAAATAATTAAAGACACTTGTGAAAATTATTTTATTATTACCCTAGTTAATTAAATTCCCATTTATATTAATTTTTCATTTAGAAAAATATATAGCCAAGCAAATTGGTGTGAACAACGATTTTGGGAAAAGCTCTGAAGCCTAGAGAGTTATTTCTTCTCCAATAACACTCTCAAGAATGAGAATGATCCTCCTCCACCAGATCAAGGAGAAATCTTTGGAAGTGGTTCATAAGGTGATCGAAGGTGAACGATGCAAGAGTAATGATCTTTTGTGCTAGCACCCATAGACTCATTTGGAGACATCCTGAGATTCCTGGAACACGTGTGGATCACCGCTAGAGGAATCCTACACTTGGATTCTACAATTAAACAGTGAAACACTGCAAATATATGGATGAATGAATAAATAAAGAAAAAATTACCTTAGAGGTAATTCTAATTTAATTAAATTAATTGTAAACAACGTGTGTTGATCTACTCTCTCTTGGTTTTAAGTTTTCTATCCCTTTCTTGTTTTTTGATTCAATTCTGTTGGTCAGGAAATTATTCATTGAAATAGAACTCAAAGTGATTATCAATAATAGAAAAAAAAATTGGGCACTGTCCCTCCCACGATTCCACTGCACTCAGAACCTACAAGTTGAATCAAAGGGGTTACATCATTGTTTAAAATTATTTAGTTTCATTGATGATTTATGCATTCACAGTTTATTTTTTCAGTTCAAGCTAACCATTCTTTAAATATGAATTGTGAGATATATTTCTTCCTATATCATTTCTCACAGATATAATAGAAATTATTAAATTTATTATTAAAATAAAATCAAGGAACTCATCTGGAGGTACCAACGATTATGACAAGATAACACAGGAGTACACACCGTTCAATTGGAAATACACACTTTGTAATCATATTCAATGCACCGGGATTTAATTTGGAAATTACTCAACCCATGTTCACTAATGACACGTGGTGTAGTTAATTCTTACACGACATGTTGACTCAGACATACTAGTGAATAGTCAGTCGGACTACAAGTCGTGTGGTCCACTGTGTAACGACCCAAACTTTTTAATAATATTTGTTTCCTAAATTTGTGTGTTATTCTATTTTATACTCAATGAAAATCTATATTATCTAATTAATGAAGTGAGTATAATAAAATGATATCGTTGGGTTTTGACTGTTATATTACAATTGGTCAATATGACCATTGGAATTTAACTCTTAACATTACAATTATTGTCTATAAATATAAGTGATCTTTGTTAATTAATATAGAAAGAAGACTCGATGGCCTCATCCAGTAGACTTGGGTCATACAAAGACCATCTCTTGGAGCATGGGAAGGAGGTAGCATCACGAGGCTTTTCTCTGGACCAAGCTCAAGCCGAACTCCAACATGTGAATCTTGAACATAATCACATACGGGAGAAGTTCAAGAAGATAGAAATCCCCACTCGGGCAATGTTTTCTGAGCCACCCCAAGATTCTATCACCATATCACACCTTACACTTAGATCCAATGTTGTTGTTATAAGGGTATATGTGATGAGACCTTAGCTTCTTTGTGTAATCCTTTTATATAAATAAAATTTTTATTTATTATTATGGTAGAATTTTTGTTTTTCAAATGTCTAAATAAATATAGGATGAATATTATTGATGAATTTTTGAAAAAAGGTATTTTAATATATTCATGTAAACTTTAAATAATTAATTGTGTGAAATGATTTTCAATATATGGTGTTCTACAGTTGTGATTAGTAATAAATTTAGAGTCTAATAAGATCAACTTGTTTTCAGTGAATAGTAATGTAAGAATAGTTACATACCCTTATGAATAGTAATGAATAGTAAATCAGCCAAAAAAATATAAACTTCACCCATGAATGTATAAATATAATGTAGACATCTTAAAAGTGAAAAAATGATCATAGTATAAATATTGGTATTTCTGTATGTCATAAATATTTTATTTACCATTTTTTAATTAATATAATAATTTAAAATTAAAATTTATTTTCATAAAATTTAATCATAAATTTTTAATTTATTGTGTTATGGTCATACGATAATTATATAGGACCTTGATTACATTCTTAAGGTGTTACAAAACGACTTATAGTTCAAAAGTTGTTTTTTAATTAATTTTTTATATTATTTAAAAATTAAATTAAAAATGTTTAGAAAATTATTTTCATAAAATGGAGTTCAATTTTGAATTTAGAAAATTGATATTAGGTTAGGGTGAATTTTTGGGATTTTTCCGAAACACTTGAATTTTTGGTGAATACTAAAAATACAGTTTTGAGTTTCAGGTGTTTAATGACCTCATTGATGATGTAATTATGATGTAAGAAATATGGTAGACTTTTGAATACTAATATATGTTATGAGGTTTCTCATGTGTCCAATACCATAGGAAAATACCATGGGAAAGCCCATGGTTTTACAAATACAACCGATGTGGTGTCCCTTGGAAATTAATTAAATATTCCCTCAATTTTGCAATAAATACCAAGACATCCCCTCGTTAATTTAATTCCCAAATCCTACTCAATGAAGATATAGTCTCTTTACCTCCCATGGAGTCCTCATAAGGTTCCCTCAATCCTCCCAAGGTCCCGACCTTCAAGATTTTAAATTTACTCTTCAAGGTAATGAAAACTTTCACCCTCATCTTTTAAGTGATGACTTCCTTTATGTTATGTATTATAGTTCCATTTTATTATGTGGGGGTTTTTTCTTATATATCTTTACTACTGCTCATTTCATTTCAAAATGATGGTAGACCTTTTCCTCTCTCATCAATTTATTTTATGATTTTTTAAGTGAAGTCGTTAGGCTACCGAATTTTCTTAAAAGAAATCACACTTTCTCTTCCCTTTCATGTTTCCTTTTCATGTGGTATGTCATTAAATTGTCCATAACATGAAATTATTTCTTTTTATTCTGTACCTATAATTTAATATGATACATTTATTTATGGTATACTCTTGTCAACACTTTTTTTAATTTTTTCTAAAATGATGTTATGTAGCCGTTATGCTACAGAATTTTCATCTCAAAATCTCTCTCTTTTTCTCAAGAAATTCTCTTGTATTATTTATGTGGATACCCAAATATATTTTTATTTACAGGGTTATTCATCAATAAATAAAATTTATCTATTATATTCTCTAATTCACATACATATAACCCTCACTCCCTTTACATGGGTTATAAATTACATAATGATCTTATTTTTAAGTGCTTTTTAAACATCAGGATTTTGAAATGAAACCCACTTCATTGATTCTATTTGGGTTATTTATGAAATGTTTGATTACGATATATTTTTATCACATTAAAATAAATACATATTTAGGGTGTTCCCTGATAGCACATCAATTCATTGGGTAATTAATTAATCTCTAGAGATGAAACGTTTCATGATACCTTGGTAAATAACCTTGGAAATTTTCTATGACAGCCCGGGGTTGATCCTTGGTGATATGTTCATGAATTTCTAAATTAAATGTTTTATCCACATATTCAAGTTACGATTCATGTTATTTTTATTATGATGTTCATCTTTTTCCATTTCTCGTGTCTTTGTGTTTTTCATCAAGTTCTTATTGATATCACAAGTAAACGGATTCCCATGTTTTCCTTATTGGGCCTTCTGCTCACCCTTTCCTTTGAATGAATGTATCCAAGTTATGAGATGTAGTAATTTTACATAGGATGAACTTTTCAAGATTATTTTTAAGGGGATTTAAAATATTGTTTTAATTTTTCATGTTTTATTGTTCCAGATTTCCAAGACACTGGACTTTAAAGATCCTGTGTGTATAAAATGTAATGAAAAGTTATGTAATAAAAAGGCGAGATTCCATAGTTAGTATCAGAGGATAGTTTAGTTATTTATGGAAATTAGGCTATGAAAAATTTAGGAATAACCATATATAAAACATTAAATAAATGATAACTTCCTGGTGTTTTTTTGATTATTGAGTATGTGGTTTATCAATCAAATACATCCTTGTTTGGATACAAGCAGGTAGAGGTGGCTCTAGAACAAATGTTCCAAGGAGTGAAAACTATGACAAGGAGTTTTCGGCTTAGCCTAAGGTATCTTGGTACATGAAAATGGGCCTTGATGTACTCTTGGTTACCACACTCATGGTGGATATGTTTGGTTAATCATAATATTTTTATGAATCATTATGAAAGATTTATAGAGAAATGTAATTGTTTAAAGTATGAATTTTTAAGACATAAAATACTTTATAGTTAAAAGATTCATAAATAAAATAAGATTATCACTAAGGTTTTATTATTTTATAAAATGGCAGGCCATAGGAGGAACCATGAAAATCTTGACGGCAATGGACCATGCACTGATGACCCTCTGATGGAAGCTGGAATGAAAACTTTCATGCGAATGATGAACTAACTGACTCAAGTTATGGGACATAACTTTAATCAAGCTGAGAGACTAATCTCACCATAAAGGGAACAACTTTCTCGTTGAATCCTTTATGCATCAGTGACCACCAACCTTCAAAGGATCTACAGACCCATTGATTGTTGAACAATGGATCGGCTCTATTGATAAGATCTTTTCTATGCTCCGTTATTCTGAACAAGAGAAGGTTACCTTGGCTGTTTATCACTTATAAGGAGAAGATAATCAGTGGTGGAAACTAATTAAAAACACTAGGCCATGTGTGTAAGTTGAATTTATGGAGTGGGAAGAGTTTGGAGGGATATTCTTCAACAATTATTTCCCTCGATCGATGAGAAAAAGAATAGAGAAGGAGTTTCTTGAGCTGAAGAAGAAGGAGAATGAGTTTGTGGTAAGCTATGAGATGAACTTCACAAGACTTTCCTATTATACCGCAAGCTTTTTCATAGATCCTAATGGTAAGGTTGATAGATTCTTCAGTAAAATAAGACCTCATCTGTGGAAGAATCTAGCCAACCGAGACTATGATAGCTATAAGGAGATCGTTTGGAGTGCGATGAAAGTCAAACTTGACTTTGGTGAGGTGTAGTGGTCTCATAAATCCAATGACAAGAAGAGATCGATGAAGCCAAGATTTGGGAGGAGCATCGATTAGGGAAGAGGTGGAAAGCGAGTACAATGCCCCACATGTAATAAATGTGGGAAGAAGCATTCGACGAACTCCACTAAAATTGTGGAAGATATGGCCATATCACACAGAATTGTCATAGTGAGACAAATACTCAACTTCCCAACACTAATGACATGGGGAATATGGGGCGGGCCATACCTGATGTAAAATTCTATAAGTGTGAAAAAATTGTTCACTTTTCCAATCATTGTCCAAATCCAAGGGAAGTGGAGGTGAATCACTATTAGCCTTAGCATAGTCTAAAGGAGAAAGGTCGTGCTTTTTCTATCACTATGGCTGAAGTTGAAGCACAAAATGATGTGGTGGAAGGTACTCTTGTTTTTCTCTCAAATCTATCAAGTACTTTTTTTATTCTGGTTCTACACATTCCTTTATTTCCTCCATGTTTGCAAAAAATTTATATTCAACCCCATATTTTCTTAAAGTAGAGTTATCAGTCAAGACTCCTGGTGGGATTATCCAAGCAACATCAGTATTTAGAAACTCTAGTATTTACTTTAGTGACCAAAATCTTATCCCAAATCTAGTAGTTATTCCCATGCTGGAAGTCGACATTATACTAGGGATGAACTAGCTCTCAAATTATAATGCTAAGATCAAATGCAGAAGCAAGGAAATCTCATAGTATTTATTGGAAAACCTATAGTTATCTTCCAAGGAGATATATATCAACCTAATATTTTTCTAGAAGAACCTCCAATATCCTTCTTTATGGAGTTGATCGGTCAATAAGAAGAAGGAAATGAGAGTTTAAGGATAGAAAATTTCCCCATCGTCTAGGAATATGTTGATGTATTACCTGAGGAGTTATCCAGATGTCCCCTAGAATGAGAGGTATATTTCTCCATTAAATTAATACCTGGGTCTTATCCGATATCAAAGACCCCATATAGGATGAAAAATGTGGTGCTAGTGGAATTAATAAAACAACTCCAAGATCTTTTGGAGAAGTGTTTTATCTGACCAAGTGTGTCTCCATGGAGAGCACCAGTTCTCTTTGTGAAGAAGAAGGATGGATCGATGTGGCTATGAATTGATTATAGAGAACTAAATGTGATCATAGTGAAGAACAAATACCCTCTTCCAAGAATTGATGACTTATTTGACCAACTTCGTGGGACTCAATTCTTCTCTAAGATTGATCTTTTATATGGTTATCATTAATTGAGGGTGAAGAAATAAGATATTTAGAAAATTCCTTCCAATCAAGATATGGGCATTATGAGTTTGTTGTTATGCCCTTCGGACTAACTAATACACTTTCTATTTTTATGGATTTTATGAATAAAGTCTTTAAGGACTACCTTGATAACTTTGTGGTCGTTTTTATTGATGATATTATGATTTATTAAAAATGTTTTAAAGATAATGAGGATCATCTAAGTGTTATTTTTCAAGCACTACAGAAGGAGAAGATTTTTTGGAAAGTTCAGTAAATGTGAATTCTGGTTGCAACAAGTTGCTTTATTGGGGCACATTATAACCAATGAATGAATCACAGTTAACCCTGCAAAGACAAAATTTTTAGAGTGTCCTCATCCAATAACAATAACGTAGATTTAGAGTTTCCTTTTATTAGTAGGATATTATTAGAGGTTTGTGAAAAAAATTTCATGAATTTCTAATCCATTAACCAAGTTAACTCGAAAAGGGGTCAAGTTCATCTGGAAAAAAGAATTTGAGGAAAGTTTCCAAGAGAATAAGAAGAGATTGGTTACTCCACCAGTGTTAACTTTTCCCTCAAGTGGAGAAGGATTCATTATTTTTAGCAATGAATCTAAAAAAGAGCTTGGGTGCGTCCATATGAAAAATGACAAGGTCATTTCTTATTCATCTCCGCAGTTGAAGACTCGTGAGAAGAATTATCCTACGCATGAGCTGGAGCTGGTTGTAGTTGTTTTTTTCTTTGAAGATATGGATGAACTATCTTTATGTGGAGAAATGTGATATATACACAGACCATCAAAGTTTGAAGTATATTTTCACAGAAAATGAATTGGACATGAGATAGAGGAGATAGTTGGAACTTCGTAAATACTATTATTGTTCAATTCATTATCATCTCCAAAGAGAAAACAAATTCATTGATGCATTAAGTAAGAAATACCCAGTTTTTCTTTCTATGATGAGGATTCAAAGAGATCCTTTGATCAATGACCTAGTAAAGTTGGACATTGTAATTGTAAGGGAAGGGGCATCATGAACCCTAACCCAAATGATTTATCAACCATCATTATTAGAGAATATCAAGAAAGCTCAGAAATAGGATCCTTTTTTATAGAATAAGTTTGAGGCTGTGAAGAAAGGGAAGTTTTCTAAGTTCAATTTTGATCAACAACGTGTACATAAATTTCATACAAGACTATGTGTCCCATATATTTTAGAAATAAAGATGGAGTTGATGGATAAAGCTCATATCTCTACTTTTTCTATACATATAAGGATCACAAAAATATATAGGGACCTTCATGATCATTATTGGTGAGATAGTATGAAAAGGGAGATGGCTGACTACACTTCAAGGTTCCTGGTATGTCAGCAAGTGAAGGAAGAGCGTCAACTTCTTAAAGGGGTATTGAAACCACTTCCTATACCATTATAGAAGTGGGACAATATCACTATGTACTTCGTCATTGGTCTCCTGAGAACTTTCAAAAGAAACCATGTGATATGGGTTATTGTGGACCATCTCACCAAGACTGCCCATTTTATCTCAATTTGGGAAGATTTCTCTCTTGATAAACTTGCCAGTATTTACGTAAAATAAGTGGTAAGGTTGCATGGAGTTCCACTTTCTATCATATCTAATCGTGATCCAAGGTTTACATCAAAATTCTGTTGAATTATTGAACATTCTCTAAGCACTGAATTGAATTTCAGTATGACCTGTCACCCCCAAACTGATGGTCAATCTAAAATGAAAATTCAAAAACTCGAGGACATGCTCAGAACATGCTCAATGGAATTTAAAGGTATATGGGATCAACACCTCCCATTAGTTGAGTTCTTTTACAACAATATATTCCACTTGAGCATTCAAATGGAGCCCTATGAAGATCTATATGGGAAGCGATGTATAACTTCTACTTGTTGGGATGAAGCTGGTGAGAGAAATTTATAAGGCCTGATCTTGTGCAAGAAATGACAGAAAAAGTCCCCACCATCCAGTAACACATTAAGGCTGATTAGAGTTGACAAAAGAGCTATGCCAAAAACTATTGAAGGGACTTGGAGATTAATGTTGGGGACAAGGTCTTTCTTAGAATATCACATTGGAATAGAGTCATGCGGTTTGGGAATAAAGGGAAGCTCATCCCTAGGTATGTTGTCTCCTATGAAATCCTTGATCAGGTAGGAGCAGCGGCCTATCAGCTTGAACTTCCTCCAAATCAATCAGAAGATCATGATGTCTTCCACATATCCCCCTTGAGGAAGTACATACCTGACCCATCACATGTACTAAATTCAGAGTTTTTACTACAGGAACTTGACCACTCTTATGAGGAGCATCCAGTGGAGATCTTGGATCATAGAGACAAGATTCTACGCAACAAGACTACCCATCTTGTTAAGGTGTTGTGGAGGAACCACAAATGTAAAGAAGCCACTTGAGAACTAGAGGAGTCTATGAGGTAAAAGTACCCACACCTTTTCCCTTCTTAGGGTACGAGTTAAAATTTCAGGGATGAAATTTCTTAAGGGGGGAAGAATGTAATGACCCAAACATTTTAATAATTTTTTTCCTAAATTTGTGTGTTATTTTATTTTATACTCAACAAAACTATGTAATTTAATTAATGACGTGAGTATAATTAAATGAGATCGCTGGGTTTCAATTGTGATATGATAATTGGTCAACATGACCGTTGGAAACTAAACTCTTAACATTACAATTATTGTCTATAAATACTAGTGATATTGGTTAATTAATACAAAAAGAAGATTCGATGGCCTCCTCTAGTAGACTTGGGTTGTATGAAGCCCATCTGTCAAAGCTTGGGAATGAGTTAGCATCATTGGGCTTTGCTCTGGACCAAGCCCAAGACGAAATCCAACATGTGAAGCTTGAATGGAATCCCCTATAGGAGAAGTTCAAGCTAATAGAAATCACCACTCATGCAATGTTGTCCTAACCACCCCAAGATTCTATCACCATAGCACACCTTACACTTTGGTCATATGCTGGTGTTATAACGAGATATGTAACGAGACCTTAGATACATTGAGTAATAATTTTTTATAAATAAAATTATTATTTCTTATCATTGTAAAATTTGTGTTTTTCAAATGTCTGGATAAATATCGGATGAATTGAATTTTGTGAAAAGGGTATTTTAAAATATACATGTAAACATTAAATAATTAATGATGTGAAATTATTTTCAAAAAATGGTCTCCTATAGTTGTTATCATTAAGAAATTTAGAGTCTAATAAGATCAACTTGTTTTTTAGTGAATAGAAAAGTATGAATTGTAACATACCCTTATGAATATTAATGAAAAGTAATGAATAGTAAATCTACCAAAAAATGGAAACTTCACCGATGAATGTGTAAATATAATGTAAACATCTTAAAAGTGAAAAAACAATCATAGTATATGTTTTGGTATTTCTGTATGTCATAAATATTTTTTTTACAATTTTATAATTAATTTAATAATTTAAAATGGAAATTTATTTTCAAAAAATTAATCATAAATTGTTACATTATTGTATTATGGTTATAAGATAATTTTATAGGACCTTTATTACTTTTTTAAGGTGTTACAAAATGAGTTATAGTTTTAAAGTTTTTTTTATAATAATATTATGATTTTATTTAATAATTAAATTAAAAATATATAGAAAATTATTTTCATAAAATTGAGTTCAATTTTGAATTTAGAGCATCGATATTTGGTTAGGGTTTATTTTTGGGATTTTTTTGAAACAGTTGAATTTTCGGTGAATAGTAAAAATACAGTTTTGGGTTTCGGGTGTTTAATGACATCATTGATGATGTAATCATGATGTAATAAATCTGGTAGACTTTTGAATATTATTATATGTTATGAGGTGTCCCAATTGTCCAATACCATGGGAAAATACCATGGGAAAGCCCATGGTTTTACAAATACCACCGATGAGGTGTCCCTTAGAAATTAATTAAATATTCCCTCACTTTTTCTATAAATACGAAGCAATTACCTCATTAATTTCATTAGAAAATATTAATAAACGAATATATAGTCTCTTTAACTCCCAATGAGTCCTCTTATGGTTCCTTTAAGCCTCCCAAGGTCCCGAACTTCAGGCTATCGAAGTTACTCTTTAAGATAAGGGAAACTATCACCCTCCTCTTATAAGTCATGACTTCTTTTATGTTATGTCTTACAGTTCAATTTTTTATGTCCTGGTTTGTTCTTATATATCTTCACTACTATAAATTTTATGTACAAATTATGTGATACCATTTTCACTCTCATAAATTAATTTTCTGAATTTTTAAGTGATACCGTTAGGCGGCAAAATTTTTGTAAAAGAAATCGTACTTTCTCTGTCCTTTCAGGTTTCATTTTCATGTGGTATGTCATTAAAGTGTCCATACCATGATCTTATTTATTTTTATTATATACCTATACTGTAATATTATTCATTTATTTATGGGTGACCCATGTCCCATCTCTTTTTACTATTTTCAAAAATGATGTTATGTAGTCGTTATGATGGAGAATTTTCATCTCAAAATATCTCACTTTTTCCCAAGAAATTATCTTGTATTATTTATGTGGATACACAAATATATTTTAATTTCCAGGGTTATTCATAAATAAATAAAATTGATCTATTTTATTCTATAATTGAAATACATATAACCCCCACTCCCTTTCCATGGGTTATAAATGACATAATGATCTTATTTTTAAGTACTTTTTAAATGTCAGGATTATGAAATGAAACCCATTTATTTGATTTTATTTGGGTTATTAATGAAATGTTTGATTATGATATATGTGGATTACATTAAAATAAAGACATATTAAGGGTGCACCCTAATAGCACTGTAATGCATTGAGTAAATAATTAATCTCTAGAGGTGACAAGTTTCACGATACCTTGGTAAATAACCTTGGTAATTTTTTATGACACCTCAGAGTTGAACCTTGGTGATAAGTTCATGAATTTAAAAATGAAATGTTTTATCCACATATTCAAGTTATGATTAATTTTCTTTTTTTATGATATTCCTCTTTTTCCATTTCTCATGTCTTTATCTTTTCATCAAGTTCTTATTTACATCCCAAGTAAACTGATTCCCTTGTTTTCCTTACTGGGCCTTCTGCTCTCCCTTTACTTTGAATGAATTTCTCCAGGTTATGAGATGAAATAATTGTACATAGGATGAAATTTTAAAAAAAATTCAACGGGATATAAATTAGTGTTTTATGTTTTCATGTTTTATTATTCCTAATTTCCAAGACACTAGACTTTAAAGATCCTCTGTATGTAAAATGTAATGATATGTTATGTAATAATAAGGTGGGATTACATACACTGGACATGGAATTTAGTCCCATCTGGTCAGGGTCATTCCATGCATTCCACACATAACCTACTCGACTGGTGACCGTGAAACATGGATTCAACCCGACATGTGGCCCAATGGACATGTTGTGTACTCATATATTTCTGAATTACTCTTCACATGTCGAGTCCCTAGGAATATACTTCAGATACACAGTCAAGATTGTAAATGCTATGTAGATCAAATCTACATGTCACGTACATTTACTAGTTACACATATTTAAAATTTAAAATATAATGAAACCCTTGAGACATGTAATTTATTGTGGACATAAACCCGGGACACTTCATGTGATAGGCTTTCATATATATGTATATATATATGTGTGTGTGTGTGTGTTTTGTTGACATCTACATAATATTCAATATCTATCAATCATATATGAGTTTTATTACAGTCATTATTCTATTTTAAATCTATATGTCACAAAGAATAAAGTGTATACAAGTATATTACATGTTAGGTAGTTTTGGATGGGTATTCACCAGGTTACCTCCAAGGTACAAGTTACGTACACAATTAACTTTAAATGAATCTATTAATTTATTTAACATTATAAATGATGAGAATATCAAGGAAATCCAGAAAAGGATTAAGATAAAAGTATTGATTAATTAAAGATAATAATTAATTGATTTGTGGGTGATTGGTCTTAAAAAAATTAAATAATTGAATGCTAGTTTTATTAAATTCTTAATTCAGCGCCTGAATGTGGATGGTCATAAGCTAGATCAAACCATTGTATGAGATTGGATTCCTTTTAATTTAGTATTAAATTAAATTGCTGGCATGCATTCCTTCTCTCCCCAATAATATATTGGGTCATCATGACCATGGTTTCTTTTATGTAAACCCCATTTTACCCCTCACCTGTATGTGAGTACAAGAATATGTAATGGATGGAGATCCCAAGATAGTAGAGGTGGTTCAAGTTAGGATTTGAGGTGAAACTAATCCCCAGAGATACAAAAGTGGATAGGTGAAAAGATTTAATCATGAACCTTAAATGGTTCAAGGTGTTTCTCCCATAGGCCAGCAGTTCGTTTATCAATTTCTAGGTAATCTAACCATTAGAACAAGCTCATGATCATACCATTTATTTTAATTATTTTAGTTTCATTATTATTTCCTTATGGATTTTTTTCATGATCACATAATTAATAAATTAACAAGCATGAAAATATGGAACTAAAATAAAATAGATTATGCATAAATATTATTTAAAGACGCATTTAATCACTTAAGTAATCCAACATAATATTAGCATGCATGTGAAAAGATAATAATTAGAAATTTATTGATAAAGGATAATATACATCAATAAAACATTAAGTTTTATATCCTTCTATTACTTCAGTTAGAATCATACCATAGTTCAAAGTTCTGGAACAACCAAAGATGGGGTGCTTTTAATTATCGTGGTATTCTAACTTGAGGTTTTTGGTTAACATATCTTGGTTGAAATGAATGGTTAACTACCAAATAATGGCTTGGTTTAACTAAGCGGCAATGGTTGAGGAAAGATAAATTATTGATTTCAAGATTGGGGAGTCCACTCAATGGATCAAGGAACCACGAGTTAATGTAGATGGGTGTTAGAATTACTACTTAAACCCATTTGAGTTTCTTGACCAGACAAATTTGGGCTAATGAGAATGTAATATGGATCCTTGACACTAGAATATCCCAGAAACAGGATATTATGATGAAAATGGAGAGGTATATTGGGTTTTTATAAAATAATGGGAGACTAATATATATAATATTTATTGATTCATCTAAATTTTATTAGATAAAGTAATAAAATTATGCTCATCTTATTTGTAGAAACAACATAAAAATGACATCAAACATATCATTTAGTTCTATAATTGAGAAGTAAAACCTTCTCACTAACACTAATTTACAGTTGTGGAAAAGGAACCTATGTGTTATCCTTCACGATGAAAGGAAACTGTATGTGTTGGAAGAACTATTACTAGTTTCTCTTAGAAATGAGGTGAGTGATGAAGTGATATCTCTATACTAGAAACATCTAAATGATGCAAAATATGTTAGTTGATTCATGCTATCATCCATGTCCAATGAGATCTTGAAGAAACGAGAGGAAATGGATGATTATGGAATGATGTCTCACCTTCAGGATCTCTATCAAGAGAAGGTGAGATAAGAGAGGCATGAGATCTCTAATTCTTTGTTTACGACTAATCTTGGAGGGTTTACACCATCTGGGACTCATGTAGTCAATATTATCAACTAAATTGAATATCTGGACTTCTTAGCGACTAAATTCCCAAACGAGTTTCATACATATCTCATACATTCATCATTTACCAAGACCTTCTATAGTTTTATTGTTAATTATAATTGGATCGATTATGAGAAGAGTCTATCAGTTCTTACCTTGATTCTCTAAGTTGATAAGGGCATGGGGCATGATAAACTTATATTACCTGTGGTGAATCGTAAGAGGAAGGAAAAAATAAAAGGAGACCAAGACTTACAAATTGTATAAAGCCCCTGAAGACCGTCCGACCAAGAAGAAGAAGATCCAAAGGTAGGTCAAGGAAAAGTGTGCAGTATGTTTTTTATGTGTCAAGTCAGGTCATTGGAAGAAGAACTACAACCATAGGCAAGGGGAATCTAAATGTTCATTTGTTATTGAGTGAAATCATTCCATTTCTAAACATTTGGTATTATATATAGATTGTGGTACTCACATATGTATTAAAATGTAGGAACTAAGTAGATTTCGGAAAATTGCAAGAGGAGAAGTGGATCTGCAAGCTGCCAATGGTGTGAGGCTATCTACTCTTTCCATTTGTGACTAACACCTTTCATTTCCAACAAAAAGGATTTTGGTTTTAAATGACTATTATTATATTCCTAGTTTTACAAAAAAAAACATAATTTCTAAATCAAATTTAGTTACAGATGGGTTTATTTTCATGTTTGTAAATAAAAGTTGTTTCTTTTATAAGTAAAACATATATTATGATATGGAACCTTTAAATAATAGTTTTTATGTATGAAATTACAAATAATACTATTTGAAATTGATAATTAATCAAGTTCACATGACTCATATAGAACCTAGTTGTGTAATCATGACCTTGGTTATATAATTGAGAATAGTTTGACAAAGCTATATCAATACGGATACTTTTACTCTTTTGAGCTAAAACCACTTGATAGATGTCACACTTTTTTACATGAAGAAATGAACAAACCACCATTTGATGGACAAGGTGAAAGGGCCACAAAGCTTCTAGTATTGGTTCACACTGATGTGTGTGGACCATTTCTAGTAGAGTCTATAGGTGGATATTCTTACTTCATAACTTTTACTGATGACTTGAGTAGATATGAATATATTTACTTAATGAGGTATAAGTCTGAGTCCTTTGAGAAATTCAAGGAATTCAAGAATGAAGTAGAGAATTATCTTAGTAAGAAGATAAAGAACCTTTGATCAAATCAAGGTGGATAATATATTTACTACGAGTTCATTAAATTTTTATAGGAGTTTGGGATTCAATATCAACTCACTCTACCTTATACACCATAGTATAATGGTGTTAGAGAATGGAGTAACTGTACCTTGTTGGAAATGGTAAGGTTGATGATGATTCATGCATATCTTCAATTATCCCTTTGGGGATATTCATTAAAACCTATGTCAGACACATTAAACTTAGTACCAACTAAAGTAGAAAATGGAATTCCATTATAGAAATAGAGTGAAAATAAACCCATTTTATTTCATACACATGTATGAGGATGTGAGGGGTTTGTTAAGGATTTATCAGGAAACAAACTAGAACCCTAAGGCACAAAGTGTATCTTTATAGGGAATCTAAAGGGAAAAAAGGATACTACCTATACAACCCCTCAAATAAGAAAGAGATTGTTGGATGAAAATCCATATTTATTGAGAGGTAGCACATCCTAAAAAAGGATTATGGGATATAGATTGGCTTCAATGAAGTTGATGCTCAAGATACAGAGAAGTTGGTATAGGAAAAAGTTTCATAGGTCCCCATGGAAGAAGTTGTTACTCAAACACAAGTACTGTGTAGGAGATCAAGAGATGTAAGGAAAATAGATATACATGGTTTTCTAGTCACTGAGGATAGTGATGCATTATTATTGGATAATGATGAAGCTTTCTCCTATAATAAAGAAAGTGGATAGCTCAGGATCTTCATGATGGCTAGAAGCTATGAATTCTGAGATGGATTTCATGTATCAAGGACAAGTTTGGGTTTTAAATAATACACCAATTGATGTAAATCCCGTTTTATTTAAATGGGTATTCAAGAGAAAACTAGACATAGAAGTTAAATTAAGTACCTATAAAGCAAGGATAGTGGATAAAAGGGTTTAAAAACGTCATGGAATTGACTACGATGAAAAAATTTCACCAGTTTCCATGTTCAAATCTATCATAATCATATTTTTTCACAAAAACATACCATGACTATGAGATTTGGAAGATGGATGTCCAAATGAAATTCCTTAATGGGAACCTTCATGAAGATGTCTATATGACACCACCAGAAGGGTTTGTGGCACCTCGTGATTCCAAAAGTATTTTCAAGTTGTAGAGATTCATTTGTGGATCAAAGAAAGCATCTTGGTCATGGAATATTCAATTTTATTAATCCATAAAATAATATTGTTTCACTAAAAATTAATGTGAGTCATGTTTTTAGAAAAGGTTTGGTGGGAATGAAGATGTTATCCTAGTAGTATGTGTTGATGACATATTACTTATTGGAAATGGCATACTAGTCTTTCAACCTGTTAAGGACTGGTTGAGAAAGTTCTTATCTATGAAGGAATAAGGATAATTACTCTACATTCTAGGTATCATGATCAATCGTTATATATCTAAGATGATTCTTGGACTAAGGCAAAGTACATATATTAACCAGATATTAAAGAGATGTGGTATGGAATAATCTAAGAGGGTATTGGTTCTAGTGTCACATGGTTTACATATTTCTAAGAATATGTTTCCCGAGAAATAATAGTAGAAAGATATAATGAGTAATATCCAATATTCTTCAGCAATGGTATTAATAATATATGCCATGTTATGTGCTAGACTTGATGTTTCCTATGAGTTGAGCATGGTAGGAATATATCAAGAAGATCTAGGAGAACAACATTGGACTGAATTTAAGACTATCCTTAAGTATCTAATAAGAAATAAGGATATGTTCCTAGTGTATCGAGGAGATTATGAGCTTTTCATCAGAGGGTATGATGATAATGGATTTCTAAAAGATCATAATGATCTGAAGTCACAATCAGGATATGTTTTCTATCTCAACGGAGGAGCTGTGAGCTGGAAGAGTTCAACAAATCCAGTTGTAACTAATTTTATATTGGAGAATGAGTACATAGAGGCTTCTGATACTACCAAGGAATCCATATATATTTGGAAATTAGTATAGGATCCTGATGTGGTACCTATAAGTAAATACCCTATCACATTGTATGGTGATAATAATGCAGTGGTTGATCTTGTAAACGAGCCAATGTCACATCAAAAAATAAAGAAAATACTCCAAAAGTATCACATATTGAGGTATTTTTATCGAATGGGTAAAGTTACAGTGAGTAGAGTATCTACAAAGGAGAACGTGGTGAGCCTCTTAACTAAAGGCCTATCTCAACTGAAGCATGAGTATCATGTGAGAGCTAGCAGTTTGAAGGTCATTATAATTTGTATCTAGTACAAGTGGAAGTATGTTGGAGTGGGTTCCCTAGAACCGAAGAAAATTTAAAATTATGATAACTTATATTGATGGTTTTGAATATTAATTTTTTTTATCACATCCTGATTGTTCTTCAGTGTAACATTATATTTGATAATATCTTAAGAGTAATTATCGCACTAAAAGGTCATAGTAGATCCCTGCTATGATGAGAACCCGAAAGCTCTATGAAACTATTATTGATTATATGTTATATAGATAGAAAATATTATCTGAGGGAAAAAAATGATATAGGTTATCAGGGGTGGATACTTATTGGGCTTTGAGGCACCTTCTCATGGTGTACACCCTTGGTAATTTCCAGGAGGATATTATGAGAAAAAGACTCACCAGTAGAAAATCCACCTTTCTATATATCATTGTATGTTCCTATTTTCGAATGTGTGTATTGGTATACAGAATTTAATATAGTTATTAATGAGTATTATGAGCTGTACACTTATATTTATTGACAAAACCATGAAGACAGATGTTTACTGAGAGGTAGGATATGTTGGGTGTGTCGCAAGTAATATTTCATTATTGAATAATTTGAGAAAGTATTTATCCCTTATTTTATTTAACATAATATAATATCTCAATACCTTCTATGGAAATGATATAGCCTAAATAAATCCATGGATAGGGTGATCAATAGGCAAGTTCTATTTCCATAAATTCAAAGAAATAGATATAAAGCATATATTTTGATGGCACTGACATGAAATATGATTGATTAGAGATATTGTAATAAAGGGATTATATTACACATTAAAAATTCATGTGAGGTGAAATGTCTTTGCAGAATTAACTTATTTCTCTATGGGTACCTTGGCATGTTTCTAGACATTATCCATGGACTTTAGGCTGCTCCACCTAATGCCATTGAGAAAGATGCCTAGAGGGTCAGACACTATGTGTATCTAGTATCTTAGTTAAATAATTTTTTATTTAACCACTTGAAAAATATTATTCCTAGTCTTGGTTTAAAAGTTATTTTTATATTCCTGATCAAATCTATTCTGTCGTTAGTTATTCTAGAGAATATATTATGAGCGGAATTATTCATAAATATTATTTTCTTTTTTTTAATATAATATTTATTTATTTATCAGTGAATAATGTTGTGATATTTATTTAATAAATATAAATTCATTGTTCAAGGCCCAAAAAATATCAAGGAGGATTGACGGACTGAGATTAAGGGTCCGGTGAGAAATAATAATATATATTATTTGATAAAATAATATTTAATTGTAACTTGTGGTTAAGCACATGTTAGAAAATAATAATATTGTTGTTATTATTTGGCATGGGGTTTTCCTAGTATTATTGTAAAAATGAAATTCACTAGTAAAAATTAATTTATTATTACCCTAGTGAATTAAATTTCCAGTTATATTATTATGTTATTTAGCCAAATTCATATCCAAACAAATCAGTGTTCACAACGAATTGAAGAAAATATCTTAATCCTAGAGAGTTCTTTATTCTCTAATAATGCTCTTAAGAATAAGAGAGATCATCCTGCACCAGACCATGAAGAATTCATTGGAAGTGGTTCTCTAGGTGATCGAAGGCAGATGATGCAAGAAAAAGTATCTTCTGTACTAGAACCTGAAGACTCATTTAGCAATATATAGAGATTAGCGTAACATGTGTGGATCACTACTAGAGGAATTCTGCACTAGGATTCTACAATAAAACAGAGGCACACTATAAATCTACGGCCAAATGCATAAAAAAGATTGAATAACCATGGAGATAATTCTTGTTCAATTAAATTAATTGTAAACAATATGTGTTTATTTACTCTATATTGGTTTTAGGGTTTCTAACCCTTGTTTATTCTTTGATTCAATTCCATTTGTCACAATGTTCTTCGTTGGAATAGGAATTAGATTGATTGTCAATAATGGAAAAAAATGTTAGGAATTTTGCATCTCATGTTTCTACTATGCCCAAAACCTATAAAAACATCAGTTCATTAAATTATATATTCCTTCACACTTATTAACTTGACAGTTTACTTTAAATTGTATAGTAAATCTTGCATAAAAACATAAAAAAGGAAAATAAACAAGGAAAATAATATATATAATTTTTATCCAAATATATAATACTATTATTATTTATTAATAGAGTATTTACATAACCTACTCTCATAAATTGAGGTTCTTATCAATTCATCCCATGATAATGTGATGGTTATATAGAAAATTCATTCATAAATAGTAAGAATTATCATGCTTATGGTAATATTACATGAAATTTTGGGACCTCTATTAGGTTGGTGATAAGGTTGGGTGTTCCTCCCCATACCCACCGCATATAGGCAAAGTGTCAGTGACTAGAACTAAGTGGGTATACACACATAGTGGGAGGAATTTTTATATGAAAAATATAATGAAAAATCACCACAACACTAGTAGAAATAAATATACACAATATAATTTAAAAAACTATTGATAATTCATTAAACCATATATGACTTAACAATGACCAAACATATAATGATATATAATAAATTTCCTGAGGTAATATATATAGTGTTGCATCCCAAACATGATAATTACCTATCCATAAATACAAAATCAACAAAAAAACCTTGATAAAAAAATACATACTTCTCATTTAAGACTATTCGGATGATTACCACTTGATCCAACACTACATAAGGAAACCTCCAACTCTAGATCTCTATGAAATCTTGTAAAAGGTAAAATATCAGTACATCACTGCATAATTATCCATTCATGTGTGTGTAAAAAACCCCATTAGGATATCCTAAGTGATGAGATACACAAAATCCAAGATTTTGAATGCATAAAAGTCAATGAGTATGAATCAATAATACATTTTTGTGACCTAAAAACTCAATTCCCTGGATGGGTTGTAACATCCCTACCTATATCAATGGATTTGTCCAGGTTAGAGTTTCTACTTAACTTAGGTGACATCATAAGACACAAAAATATGGAAATAAATTCCAAGGTCTTAATAAATGTTAGGGGATGTTTTCCCCTGAAGAAAAAACATAACTTGGAAAGATAAAATACAAACAAAAAAACCAACTATATTATTCCTGTGAATAAGCAATAAAAATCAAATAAAAACCAATAAAATAATATTATTGGACTAGTAGTGAAAAACTATAAGACACAAGATAAAAATGATATATCCATTTAAAAACCCCAATTTGTCTTCACTATAATGAATATAAAATAGAAACTCAAATCCCCAAATCTATCTTGAGGAACTAGTGTCAAGATCTTACATTAGAGAAGTATGATGCCTTTCCTTTACCCATGTCATAAGGTATAATGTCTGCAAATAGGACAAAGTGAATATGCATGGGTGATTAATCATATCCAATAGGATTTCCCCAAGAAACTTAATACAAACTCTAGTAGGATTGGAAAAAAGTTATATCATAGTTTATATAAAACAGTGGGTGAGAATATTAAAAACAATTTACCTTAAAAAAATAGTTTATGAAATAAAAATTAAACTAATTAAATTTTTTATTACTTATTTCCACTTGGAATATCCATCCATGTTTCACACACACACACAAATGAATATGAAATGATAATATCTATACTCCTGAGTAGTGATTCATCCCTTACCAAGTCATCATAAGAAGATAATCACTTGTACCTTTCTAGTCGGCATCGAGCACCATGTGTATTCCTACAAGGCCCTGTACAATGCAATATCAACACACACCAACATGTATTCGAAAACCTTATACCAAAATTTCTACGTAACAAAAAAATCATCTTATTTCACAAAATCAGAAAAATACATGTTTCATATTAAAACCATTAAAAATAAGTATTCCATAAGGTTTAACAAAATTTTATTATGTAAAAATCTATAATAAAAAAAGTAGTATAATTTCTTAGAGCCATGGAAACTAATATTTTAAAACTAATAAATAGTTGAGTATTTTATTTGAAAATTGAAAAATCATGTTTATTCAAATATTCCTTTCAATTCCAAAAACAATGGAGTTAGATAAAATCCACCTACCTCTCAATGGATGATGAAAATAGAGATAGATACTGAGAATTATCTAAATATAGTAACAAAACCTATTTACTTCAATAGATATAATAAATATCTCATCCAAAGACATATTAGATCACATATCTATCCATAATGGATTGTGTCTAATGTTTTGAGTGAGAGGAGAGGTGAAGGTATTAATAAAAAAAGAGAAAATTGAGACTTACTAATGATTATAAATATCAAATGCACTTGGATCTGTCAAAACCATGTTCTGGATAAAAATGTGTTTCTATGAATTCTGAAGAGTTCTTTGGAATTTGAGATATTGGGAGGAGAGGTGAAAAATAAGGGTTCTGAGGTTTAAACCTGAGTTAAACAGTAATTTTTAATTCATAAAATATGAATCACACTATTAGGCCGCATGGTTTGGGAAACTGTGCACATGATACTGTCTATAAACCACCCCTTTCATGGTTGGATCACACAGTTTGATATTGAATGTGCCAACCATGATTTTTTCCACTACCTACACTTACACAATTTTTCTTATCACCTTCATAGATTGTAAAAACCCTCCACCTAACTAGAACCACTTACATGGTTTCACATAACTATTTATAAAAAAACACACCCATATAAAAACATCCAAGACACTTCAAAACTATATAAAAACTCTAAAAACTCTAACCAAGTATTATATAACATAAAAGATACAAAATAAAAAGGTAAATAACCTGAATCTGGGAGTGTTAAATCACACACACCATTATTATTTCGATCCTTATAAAGATAGATATTTATGATGATCAAGAAAAATTTATCTTATTACTCCAGCATAAATTATTCCAACTCCCATGTCTCTTCCAGAATCTGAACATGTTTTCATAAAACTCACACAATACAAATACTATTTCCTTATAAAAAATTATCTTGTCTATCCAGAATCTATATCAGAACATGTAGTATACTATCTTCTAGTGAAAGACCAGTGTGTTCTCATCGAATCACATGGTCAGGATCAGGTTGAAAATAATTCAATTGAGATACATGAAATAAATTGTGTACATATCTGAGTAAAGGTGGAAAATCCAACTGATAAGACACATCAAGAATCTATTATATATTTCAAAAGGGTTGATTTAAAAAGTATACAATTTACCATTCTCTCCAAAATATTGATTCCCTAGACTTAGAGATACTTTTAGGAACATAATATCACCCACATCAAATGATAATGGCTAATGATAAAAATCCACATAAGATTTTTGATAACTCCATGGTATCTCCATAATTTTTCTAATCATATAAATTTTCTCACTTTTTTCTTGAACAATCCGTGGTACAAAAATAATGTTTCTCTTGTCTTGACCCAACAAAGTGAAAACTAAAAATAATGACTATTAAATTATTTAAAATGATCAATATGTGTCGAGGTCTAATAGTTGTTATTTTATGAGAACTCCACTAATGGTATATGATCCTCCCAAAAGAATATAAAAACTATAACACAAGATCAGTTTATATCTTATAATGTTTGGATTGTCTTCTTTGAATTTCAATCCATTTTAGGATGATAATCCATGATCATGGTCAACTAAGTATTGAAATATTGATTTAAAGATCACAAATTATGAGAGGTAAAATAAGGGTCTTGGTTGAACATGATTGTAACTAGTATTCCATGAAACTTTAAAAATTCAAGAATACAGAGTTTTACTAAGACTTCCACTATATTGGATGAAAAAATAGGGATGAAGTGAGCTGAAATTATGAGACGATCCACAATTACCCACATGAAATCATGTTACTGAACCATTTTTGTTATACCTATAACAAAATTCATAGCCATGCGCTCCCATTTTCAAATATAAATAGGTAAAAATTGAAAAATACCATTTGGTCATTAGTGCTCATCCTTGACTAAATATAATGTGATTAATATTGAGACCTACCTTGCCACATTCTTTTTCATTCAAGTCTACCAGAAATAGGTTTTCAAGGACTTATACTTCTTCTAAATTATAGGATAAAAACCCTTTTTATTGGTGATGATTGGAAATAAAATAGAACTACCATTTTATGAGAAAAAAGAAACACAGAGTACCAAAATTGTTTCAATATGTTAATGTTCCTCCCACCATTAAGTATTATTATATGTAAATGAAATTAGAATCCATTATTTGAGCACCCTTAACTTATTCAACCGAGTTATAAATATGAGTCACGATATAGAAAATTACAACTTCATTTTTTCCATGCAATCAAAATGAATATCTACAATCATATTTATTAATATCCACTTATCATATGATTCTTTGGATAATTGATTGTATGAATTTTATATTAGATATTTCCTTGAATTTCCCTTTTCAGGTGTATACACAATATCAAATTCAAACATTTAGAGATATTTTATCCATTTTCTTTGTCTCATGTTTAAATATTTTTCCAAAAACACATGTTTCAAGGTTTTATGGTATATGAACATAGTGAATTTATCAACACAGAGATAAGGATGTCATGATTTCAAATCATGAACCACCACATCCAATTCCAAATCATGGGTAGATAATTATTTTCATGAATTCAGTTTTTTTATCCATAAGAGACCATATGATCTCGTTGCATGAGAAACAAATAAATACCATATCTATACGAATCATAAAAAAGACATACCCCTTACCAGTTTTCGATAAGATAATAATTCGTGTAGATTTGATGCTTTAATTAATATATAAAAAGGATTGTTGGTAATCCACACTCCGGTGGAATGAAGTTCCATTTTTCATCGTTACTATCATAGGATATGTGTGTTACAATACTTCCCAAAAAAGATATTATAGTATCCCACTATACATAAAAATATTCAAATCTCAAATATTTTTTTTGGATATTTCCAAGATACAACAACTTATATCTTTACAATTTCTATTAATAAACCCTTCTTAGAATTGATATGGCCGTGGAAATAGAAGTTTTTTATCCAGTAATACATTTAGACAATTTTTTAAACAGATATTTCTCTCATAAATTCTCAACACAATATCTAAATATTCTTCATTTTCATTTTGAGTTCACCAATACACTATAATTACATCCATAAACACCACAACGAAAGAGACGAGGTATTACTGAAAGACATGATTTATCAATGCCCTAAAAACTACTGGTTCATTTTTAAATCTAACTAGAATGAAATAATATTCATAAAGACTACAATTACTCTTGAAAATATTTTTAGAATATCCTCTTTTCTAAATAGGAATTAGTGATACACTGATCATTGATCAATTTTGGAGAATCGTCGTTCTCCAATCAATTGATCAAAAATATCATCAATACATGTTAGTGGATATCTATTATTAATCATACTATGATATAGATTATTAGAATCAACATATAGTTATAAAATACCATACAAATTCTTGAAAAAAAGATCATGAGAACCCCAAGGTGACATACTTGGTCTTATGAACCCTTTACCTTCCAATTATTCAAATTGGATCTTCGAGTCATTATATTTTATTGGTGCCATTTTGTATGATGGAAGTGAAAGAGATCATGTCCCTATAAGGAGATAAATCCAATATTCCACATCCATTTCAAGAGGAAAACCAATGAAATTTTAAAAAAAACATGTTAGGATATCAATTCAATATGGTAATAATATTTATAGTCTTAATTATGTCATTAGTAACAAAAGTGAAAACTACTAATTATAATAAATAGTTCCAACCATTGGTGATAAAGGTTCTACTCTTCTAGTCTTCACATCCTAATCTCATTTTAAATGATGTTCCATCCCATAATAAGTTGTAAAATATAATCATCATGCCTAAAAATTAATATAGGCCTTGAAATAAAAAAACCAATATATTCCCATGATAAAGGAAATGTCATACATATCAAAAATAAAAAATTCCAAATCAAACTAAAATCCATAAACTATTATAAAAAAGTTGTACATTTAAATACCCTACACTCATGATCCCAGAGAGGTGTCTTGATACTCGTCACATATTGTATCATCTGGATATGCAACCCCATTAGATAAATTACAAATGAAGAAATAAAAGATTGGGATGAACTAGTATAAAGAGGAACTTTTAAAATATTTAACTTATGTAGAATTTAACCTCATATAGTTTAAGGACCTGATTGGTCTTTCATTATCAACTATTCAACACTATAATATTTCATAATTTCTCTCCCCTTTTCCTTTCTTCCATATTGTTATTTCATTAGTTTAGGAGTTGGGGTGTTCTTGGAATCACCCTGGTTCATTCAGTTCATAGGATGAGAATTTTTCTAATGTGATCATCATATCATGGTATAAGATATCTAATAAACATGGTATGTATTTCTAATATATGACTAAGTATCAATAAAAAATGATAGAGATGTATAACCATATTACAATTGTGACATGATCTAGGTGGTATCATACAATATCAATTAATATGCTCAAACAGACCACATTATAAATTTACTAGCTTTCTTTTCTATTTTTTATGAAAGTTAAGTGATCCATTATTTTGATTTTGATATGATCCATAACTATGAAAGTATGTGACCCTCTTCCAATCGCTCCCAAAGTTATAGTTATCACTTGTTCATATAGAGACAAACATATTTCCTCTATCCAAATTCATAGAGATATCTATTTCTTCCACCATCTATTTATTAACCATCTCCTTATTATTAGAAATACATAACACAACTACCATAGAATGAATTTTTGGTCACATTATGGACTAGAAGATGTTTGTCTTCAAGGATGAAATAGTATCTACCTCTAAATAAAAACAAATTAAGTTCACAAAAATAGCTACATACTCCTACATTTATAGATTCTTTTAATTTAATATGAATAAATATATCATCCTAACTATCTTGAAGTTGTGAGGGTGGAAATTGTTTTTCAATTCATTTGGAAATTTCTCCTCTATAAGTCCTTGTCCATCATTATATTGAACAACTAAATTTGACCATTAGTGTTCCAGATCATCAAAAATATAGACTACTAAATTGACCATTAAATTAACAAGTGTTCTAAGGAAATAAATGATTTAATTAATTATATAGAGATTTACTGATGCCTTTTCTGGTTCCAAATCCCCAAAAATAATGTTAAATCTTGTTTCTATAATTTTATAGAATAATAATTTTATTGAGGTTCATAATTTTGATTTCCCTTATCAATAGCTTAATAGTCTTGAACAATGCTCTACACAAGATGTTGGTTCACCTATCACTTATGTGTAACCACATTTTCTATGACCACTTCCTATGAGTTTTGAAATCTTATAACTAGTTCCATTGTTCTAATAATAAAATAAAACACCACATAGTCATCACACAATTAAAATTGAAGTCATAAAATATTCAAATAATCAAAATCAAAAATTATCATGACTATTTACAAAAGTCATCAAAAACATTTTTGAACACTTCATTCATAGTGGGAAGTATCATTGCTAATTCATGATATGATACACTCATCAGATAAACCCACACCAATGAGATGATAAAACCCCTAGAAGTATCATATAACACTTTTTATGCTAACCACCTTGGTTACATTAATTCTATTATAAAGAGGTTATCTATGAATTTTTTAGGATATATATTTCAAGTTACAACATTTCTATATATTTTCTACGATCCCATGATGACGAAACGACCAAGACAAATATGATTTGTAACATCCCTACGCAACCCATTTTCTTATGCCTGGTTATAGGTTCTATTGCACTTAGGTGAAATCCCCAAGACACCAATGGATAGTAAAAAATACCAATGGATTAGTAAATGTGGAGGGTCATTTTTCCCTGAAGAACAAACATAACCAAATAAGAGAAAATACAGACAACGAGACCAACTATATGATGAATGAAAATAAATAATACAACTCTAATAAAAACCAATAAAATATTAATATCAGAGTAATAATTAAAAAATATAACATAAGACTTCATAAAAACAAATTAAATATCGATGCAACAACACCAGTATAGAGTCACTATAATGACTCCAAAATAGAAAATCTAAGCCCCAAATCAATATCAAGGAACTATTTTCAAAATACTCCACTAGATAAGTAAACAATTCCTTTACCTATGTCATAAAGAAAAATGTTTTCATATACACAAAATTTTATATGTAGGTGGTGTGTAATCAAATCTAGTAGGTCTTCTCTAATAGAATTCCCACACATCCCACAAGTACAAGAAACAAGTTAGCTTATAGTTTATATATAAAAAAAGTGATTATATCAAAATAATTTACTATAAGATTTTTTAACGAAAAATAGATGAATTTTTTTAATTTTTCATAATTTATTTCAACTTGAAATTCCTATCTATGTTTCACACTCACTCACACACTTATGCATTATGAATGACAATCCCAATACTCATAAGCAGTGATATTTCCTTCACCAAGTCATCACAAAGTAAAGATACCATGTATTTTTTAAATAAGAACTGAGAGATAAGTATATTATAATAAGTCATCATAAAATTCAATGTGAGCATATTCCACCATGAATTCCAAGACTATATTCCATAAATTCCTTTAAACAGAACCAAAACTTTTTATTTTTAAAAAATCATTGAAATACAAGATTTATTATCAAACCAATAAAAACATGTAAAGACCCTAACTCCAGTAGCACATATGTAGTGGTTAATTTATTACATTGGAATACAATACAATCAATCACATCCCAAAAGAAAAAATAGCACATTAGTCCTAATGAACTAGATATATACATGATTTCCATTTTTTACTTTGAAAATAAAATATAAAAAATTATAATAGTAAACATTATGAATTTTTGAACTCATTCAAATATTCCATATTCATATTTCAGGGAAGTGATACCAAAATAAGGGTTATGTTAAATTCTTAGTAAGGTTTATGAAAGGTGGAAGATATCATAATAAAAAAATAATTAATAATATGGAATGAATAAATGATTATCAAGTACTTCGATATAAATACCCACGTGAGATTGGAATATATTCATGGATATAATAACTATTAAAATGATCACATTTAAATAAATTACTGATTCCACAATGATGGAATGAACAATTTTATACATCCTAAAATTACGATCAGGGCCTCATGACAATATATAATTAACATTCTCTCAAGGTTTCATACCCAGACATCTTAAATAAATGGGTAAAGCTGGGTCCAAATACCCAACCCATTCTGTCTCATGAGACCCATAGATGGATCAACGGGATATATAATTTCAGACCCCACCTATCACTTAATTAGTCTAATATATTCCTCATGTACTGAATGATCAATGTAATTTATAAATAATATTCCTTATCAATAAATATTCATTTTTAATAAAGAGTAGGTAATATCAAGATTTACCCAGTAAATAAAATAGTAAAAAAACATATATAGATAAGGTATATGATTTAAGAAATAATAATATCAATGATGTAATGAACATGGATATGTA
The DNA here is from genome assembly GCA_963277665.1 of Viscum album. Classification (NCBI taxonomy): domain Eukaryota; kingdom Viridiplantae; phylum Streptophyta; class Magnoliopsida; order Santalales; family Viscaceae; genus Viscum; species Viscum album. Next base: position 952,274,679 of record OY728142.1, read on the forward strand.
TGATAAAATATTATCACTATAAAGTGAATGTTTCAAGAGAAATTTAATGACCACAAAATTAATCAAGTGATTATAAATGACCATCAATTAATCAGGAAAGTAGATTTGATAATAAAATAAAATAAAATATTTTTTAGAATAGTAGTGAAACATTTAAAATAAGTTTTCATTAAATATTTTTGTATTTAAAAAAAATTAAAACTTTTAGAAGAATCTAAATAGCATAATATGGTTATGGAGGCCATAAAATATACTAACATTGTATATGTCAGAAAGAAATATTCCTTTTGAATTTTTTCAAAGAAAATCAAACCTGGGCCAGAAAATATTAGAAATGTTACTTTAAGCCTTTTAAAATTTCAAGGATAATATAAAATTTAGTTTTTAAATAATTTTTATAAATATAAATAAATTTGTGAGATAATTTTTAAAAATATGTACATTTAATAAAAATATACCCTATCAAAAAGAGAAATAATATTTTATTTTCTTTTAAAATTTTATTTTATTGATTCAAATTCCAAAGAGAGGAAAATTTATAAGAAAACATGGAAAATCCTTAAATTTATAGAGCATAAGAAAATTTATTATGTTTATGAACAATAAATTATATGATTCCTTTAATGAAAAATATAATCAATTCCAAAAAAAGAGATTATAAAATAAATTATCACATATTTGGTAACATTTAAATTTTAACACATTGAAAGGGTAACTTGAATTTAAATTTTAATAATCATTATTAAATATATTTTAATTTTGAATATATAAAATGGGAAGTATATACACCACATAAAATTAAATAGGCCACAATACAAAATATGTCTCAATAGAGTGGAAATTGAGATGAAATCCCTTAAAAAGACTATATAATTTAAGTGAGAATTAATCAATGAATTGATTCTATGTAAAAAATGTAAATACACATAAATTATGTGTAAATAAGATATAAAATAATCAGAGGTCATTACACACATAATCTTATCATATCAAAGACAATAAAGAAGAAATATAACTTAATGAAAAAAATTGAGTTATGAAACCCCTGACATCACACCTCCACTTAGTTGAACATGATTTAACTTATTGTATAATGGTTTTAAACTTGTTATTAATTTTATACAGAAATATAGTAATATTAATAATATAATATATGGTCCTATTATAACATCTTTTCACCCTATCATCAATAATCATTAATTATTATCATTGTTTCAGGAGTTAACTGCTTAGTTTTATCATGTCTGTTTCATCAAGAATATTTCAGTTATTTTGAATTGGTTATAGTTTCATAAAATACATAATGATATTAAGGTTATAAATGTAATATTTATTCATTAGATACATTTTATATTCTATATTAAAATTTGGACATGGAAAATGAATAACATCACTTCATGGAGACGATAGGTCGTACGTACGCACAAGCAACATTATCATTTTTAATAGTTGAAATGGTAAGTAACTGGATGATATATTCAATTTACAAGATAAATATTATTTCATAAGTATCATATGAGTTCATTGGTTCCATATATATTACCATTCAATTAAAATTGTGATGAATAAATAATTAAATCGCTACGCGGAGATGTTAATCCATACGTATACTTGAGTGATGTTTTCACTTTACATAGGATGGAAAAGAGATGGAAAATGGTTGTCCAAATATAATAATATAATATTAATATATTTATGGAAATTTTATAATTATATCAGTATGGATATAATATATTTTTTTATGTCTAATAAGAAATAAATTTGAAAGAGTCGGTAATGATGATTTCCTCTACTTTAATAGACATCCTTTAGATCCATTATTAAGGACCGTTAGAATGGCCTTTTAAGAAGACAAAAAACCTCGTATTAGTGACTAGGGTTTTTTAAAAGATATATTTTTAGGATTTCATCAATATTAATTCCTCAAAGTAGCATAATGAAGAGAAATGAGGAGTTTCATATAATAATTGAGGTGAGTGGCACTATTGTAATTTTTTAATGTTTTAAAATTGTATTAAGAAAATTTATAAGAACAAGGGCTCCAAAATGACTCGTATTATATGATTACAAGGTTAAGGTATAATAAATCCAAAAAATGAGGTTTAATAATGTTTTTAGTTCATTTTAACCCTTATCTTTTTGTTTAACACTTTTTTTTAAATATTTTTCGCTTTAACTACGGTAACAACTTTTTCAATCTTAACGGGTTACAATTTTTTATATAAGAAAACAATTGAATAATAAATTAAAAATAGATTATATTTATGAAAATTTAAAATAATAAATTCTATTTTTGAATATTTTTATGTTTTTTAAATAATTTAATAAAATATTATTTCGCATAAAATATCAATAATGTCATTTTAGATACTATTCATTTAATTTGAATTTAAATAACTAAATATATAAAATTAATTCAAATATAAAATATTAAAATATAAATTATACATTATTATTAACCATAAAATTCACGTGACTCCATAATTCATCCAAAAAATATTACATTTTATGTTTTTAAAATCATTTCTTTAAATTTTGTACTATTTATATAACCACTGTGTCAGCGTTGTGTAAGATTTTAAGGTAATTATACCCGAGATAAAAATTAAAATAAAATTAAAATAATAAAAATAAATAAAAAATGTTAAAAATAAACTTATATATTATGTCATTACATATTTTTATCCTCACTTGAACATATAAGAGAAATTAAAAAAAGTGCGAGATTTTGGAATTTTCTTTACCTAAAATAACATAAATATCATTATCAATGTAAAATGGAACCAAAATAAAATATATTATAATTTAAGAATTATATGGAATAATTTATCCCATACAATGAAATTATATAATGTTTTTGTGGTGGATTTTGTGACCTTATCTCATGGGTTTTACCCTATTTTACAAATTTTACCTTGATTGAGGTGACACATATTTACCTTAGTTAATATTCATAATGACCATAATAAAAGGGAAATATTTATGAAATTTGAACTTATTAATTTAAAATATTTTATTAATTTCTCAATATTCAATATATATAATTTCAAGGAAGAAATTTTAATATAAATTCATAAAATTCAAAGAAAAAGAATTTTTAGAAAAAAAATGTGTTTTTAAGCACAAAAAACAACCTATATCAAAATCAGGAATATTCTAATTCAAATGAAATTAATTATAATATTATAAATAAAATGGATCATATTTCAATTTTATACAAAATCAAAAAAAAAAATTATTTTTAAATTACTTTATTTAATGAAAATAAATGAGATTATTTGAGAAATCAATAATTGTTTCGCTATTCATTGAAAAATCCATCATTTTAGAAAAATCCCAAAAAATTCACCATAATTTAGTTTTGATATTATTATTTAAAATATAGTTTTAATTTAATAAAATAAAATTTCTAATTTTTTTGTAAATATATTATAATTTCCATTCACAAAATGCAACAAAATAATTTTTGAAGGAAAATGCATTTTTGAAGTATAAAATGACTTCATTATAAGTTAACTGTTAAATACATTATAATTAATATATAAATTTATATTTATTATAACCATGATAAATATATTCCATAATGTGTTAAATCATGTTCATACCCACCAACTCAATATCCAGGCCATATTTATATAATAATATTCTTATAATATATCCAAATTCATATAAAGCTCTATGTTGTATGTTAAGAAACAAATCAAGATTAATATTATTTTAAAATAAAGGTTATAGGTGTTACAGTATCCCCTATTAAATAAATTTCATACTATAAATTTTACCTCTCCCATCAAAGGTTCAATATTTTAAAATACCTTTATTTAAAACAACATCATATACAGAAATAATAAAATTCTTTTAAAAAAGGGAAGTGGGAAGGATTAAGGATTCCTAAAAAAACACATAATCGGGTTCCCATATAAGGAGGAATTTTGTGGGAATTTAATTTATTAACATGTAAGAGAAAACTATTTTCCAATGAATAGTAGAGAGTGTCAATGAACATTGTCATGAGAAAGTTAAGGATCAAAAAACCATAAATTGGTGAGGGGTGGGAAGACCATCAATTCATCAAAAATAAAGGAAAAAAGATATATATTTTTTAATATAAATATCCTAAAGATGAGGTATTATTTTTTTATCCATATATATAATATGATAAAATGTACTTAATTTAATTATTTCAATTTAATAAGAACAATTTCATTTTTTGGTTGTGCTTCGATGAATTTCACATATATCTCCTATTCCCAGAATTGAGTATTAAAGATAAATCTCTCATTCCTAAAGAACTATAATTAACTATTTATAGATCATAATATCCAAAAAATAATAAAAATTCATTTCTTATTTCTCTAAATATTAAACAATTTTTTAGGAAAAGTTATCTAATATCGATAAATATAACACATTAATATCTAAAACCTCAAAAACAACCCATAAAGTTCAACATGATCCATTAATTAAATAATCGACCTTGATAATATTCCAAAATTTGTTTTAAAAAACATAAAATTTAAAAATGTAAAATATTTGATCAAACATTAATTCCTATACAATATAATGTGGCTCATAATGTCACATAACAAACATGTGAACACCTTGATGGTATATCCTCTTAAAACATATTAATTCCTAAATTACCAAAAAAAACTGAATGGAAACATATATACTTAAAAAATATATATAATTATTATTCCAAAAATAAAATTATACACTATTGAATATATTTTATATGTCCAAAATTCAACAGAACTCATCAAAGATGACCCAAGTCACTTTTTTAACAAATCACTAACCTATTTAATGGTAACCAATGTTATCCCATTTAATTCATTAATTTCAATAATATCTTTATCCCAAGTGAAAATTATTAACTCAACATTAGGTCTATAGTATGGGTTATATTTAAATTAATCAAGTGTTCCCCAAAAATATCACCTTAACACTAAATCACACATATTAGTTATTGGAACCATTAAATATATGTTTTAAAATCATTAAAAAAACTACTTTAAAACAATCCTGAGTTGTTTCATGATTCTTATAACTATAATATCCTTGGTATAACACTTATACAACATAGTTCTCTAAAACTAATGCATAAACACTTTAATCCATTCACTTCAACTATTTGAATAACATAGGTTATTCCCTGGTCTATGAGTTAACCCTTAGATTAGGGAATTAACTGAAATAATTCCCATGTTCTATAAAAACTATACATTAAACTATAAGTGGTTCCTTACGATGAAACTGATATACCTCAATAAAAATCTTCATTTTTCTTAGAAATTACATGTTCTATGACATTATTTTACCAGTATAAAACAATCTTCTCATTCATCTTAGAGATTTCCCTAAGCGCTTCTTCCCACATACTTCATATATAGGATACTTAATATTCTTCCCCCCATAGTCTTTATGAAAATTCGTTTTTATCTTATTAGGTGTGTTAGGAAACTCATCCAAGTTGAGTTTTTAATTATTTAATGAGATAGTTAATTAGACATAATCACAAGGTTTCACCATCCAGTATACATTTCATTTTTTTTATCAGGAGGAACCCCTTTCATTGTCCATAAAATTTAGTATTAACGCAGTTCATTATAGTTCCATCCATTTACTGAAACCAAAAATATTAGTTTAATAAAAAAATTTCATAATGTGAAACTATTTAATCATGAAAATAATTTATAGTATTTATAAATATTGACACGTTCTTTTTAATCTAAGAAACCATAGATTTAAACTAGATTTTTCATGATCATACTCTTTTCAAATATATTATAATGGTTAATAAAGAAAATGAGAATTAATGCTAGAATTTACCTTGAGACTGTCATCCAAGATGTTTAGTAAGGGTACACTCATTTTGTTCTAGAATAATGGCCAATATATATTCAACCAACTCTTTTTTAGGGTTGTTACACCTAGATGCATCTATGATAAAACCACATCCACTTATAATATCCATACATGAATTTATTATTAGGAAAATACTTAATATATACCTCACCAAAATTTTATGATATTTTATTATAATTCTACATTTTCTCAAAGTCTTTCATAGTGTAATGTTCCTTAATTTATTATTTCCTAAATACAGTTTCTAATATTTCTACTATACTATCTATGATCCCAAATATAAATAACCTAACTCTAGTAGCCCCAGATGGTAGTTAATATATTAAATTATTATTATATAAATGTAGTCACATCCCAGGGGAACAAATAATTTATTATTATTGAAAAACTAGATACATACATGATTCCCAATTTTTTACATTAAAAATAAAATATACAATGTAGTAAAAATAAACATTACGCAACCTTGGACTCATTAAAATATTTCTTCTTCGTATCTTATAGAAAGTAATATAAAATAAGGATAAGCTCAAATTCCCATTAATATTTAGGTACAACAGAAGCTATCATAAGTAAAAGAAGTATGGAGAATATGTTAGGGATAAATAATGATCAAATAATGAAATATAAATAATAACATGAGCTTGAAACATATCCATAGAAATTGTAATTATACAAATTATCACATGGAAATGAATAACAGATTTAATAATTATGGAATTAATAATGTTAAAAATATTACTCTTACTATTGAGAGCATATATTAATAAATAATAAACATACTGTGAAGGCCTCTTGTCAAAAAATATTACATAAATTGGTAAGGCCACAGCTAAATACCCAAATTCCTTTTTCTCATGAGACCAACCAATGCATCGAGGGGATATATAATTCCATACCCCACCCATCAGTTAATAAGTCTAATACATTGTATATATATTTAATGATCAATTTAATTCATAAAAAATATACCTTATCAAAAAATATCTATATTGAGTTATGAATATAAAATATCATGATTTATATACTAAATTAAATAGTAAAACACCATATATAGAAATGATAAGAGTTTTTTTAATAATAATATGGATATGTATGATAAAATATGATCATATTAATTTGAAAATTTCAAGAGAAATTTAATGACCATAAAATTTATCAAGATATGATAAATGACCATTAATTCATTAGAAATGTATATTTTATTGCAAAATCAAATATTTTAGAGAATGGAAGTAAAAAATTTAAAATAAGTTTTCATTAAATAATTCTCACTATAAAACCACTGAAAGGATATTTATTAATCTAAATAACATAAAATGGTAATGGTGATAGGAAAACCTATTAACGTAGTATATGTTAAAAAGAAAAATTCCTTTCATATTTTTTAAAGAAAATAAAAAATTAACCTTTGAGAAAACATTATAAATATTCCATTAAAACATTGAAAAAGTCATTTAAAACGTAAAATTTATTTAATAAATCATTTGATTAAATTAAAATAAATTTTGTAATGTTTTTTGAAGAGTATAGACATGGAATAAAAATATACCCTATCAAAAATAGAAATAAGATCAAATTTTATTTTAAACATTTTTATTGTTGATTCAAGTTCCAAAGAGAGGATAATTTTGAAGAAACATTGAAACTATTTAAATATTCATAGGATAGGAAAATATATGATGTTTATGAATGATATATTATAACATTCCTTCAGTAAAAAATATAACCAATCCCATAAAAATGACATTATAAAATAAACCCTAAACTCTTTGATAACTTTTAAATTGTAACCTATTGAAGGAGTAACTTGAATTAAAAATTTAATAATAATGAATAAATATATATTAATATTAAATACAACAAAGTGGTAGTATATACACCATATAAAATTGAATAGGTGTATAATACCAAATATGTCTCAATGGAGTGTAAATTGAGATGAAATCCCTTACAAAGATTGTATCATTTAATTTAGAATTTATAATTAAGTGATTATTTGTAAAAAAAATTAAATCCACATAAAATAAATATAAATAAAATATAAAATAATCATAGGTCATTACACACATAATCATATCATATCAAAGAAAATAAATAAGTAATAAAACCCAAAGAAAATAAATTTAGATATGAATCTCTTTACCTTACACCACAACTTATTTGAATATGATTAAAACTATAGTATAATGGTTTTAAATATTTTTTATTAATTTATAATATAACTATATAAATATTTATAATTTCATATATGATCCAATTATTACATCTTATCACACATTCATTAGTAAACTTTCATTATTATCATTGTTTTTTGTATTAATTATTTAGTCTTCGCAAGTATGTTTCATCCCAGATGATGCCAGTATTGATCATATGTTATATTTAAACCATCTAAAAAATTAAATTAATGTTACAAATATAATATATATTCAATAGAAACTTCATATAGTCATTGTTGAATGGTGGACAAGGAAAATGAATCACGTCGTTTCATGGAGATGGTAAGACGTACGTACACGCAATCAACGTTATCATTTTTAATGGGTGAAAGGGTAAGGATGTAGATGATATATTAAAATTGAAGAATCAATATTATTTCATAAGTATCATATATATTCATTAGTTCCATATTTATAACCAGAAAATTAAAATGTTAATGAAAAATAAATTACCCCACTATGTGGAGACGATAAGGCATACATACACATGAGAAATGTTTTTTTTCTTTTAATAGGTTTAAAATGAGATGGAAAGTGGTTATATCATAATATTAATAACATATTAGTATATTTATGATACTATATTTATTATTTTATGATGGTTAGAATAGTTTTATAGTAAATATAAGAATAAATAAATTTGAAAGAGTAGGTAAATATGAGTAACTCTTCTTCGGTATACTTCCTTTAGATCCATTATTAAGGACCCCCAGAATGGTATTTAGAGAATAAAAAAACCTATAATTAGTGTATATATATTTTTAAATGGGAAATTATAATACTTTGGTTGATATATATATATATATATATATATATATATCTCAAAGTGGGGTAAATAAGAAAAATGGAGGGTGACCTTTTATAATTGAGGTTGGTGGCACACTTATAATTTATCAATGTTTTAAAATATTATTAAATCACTTTCATATAAAAATGAATCCAAAACTGACTCATATTATAATTTTACATGGTTATGGTTGAAATATAACCAAAAAATGATCTTTAATAAAGTTTTTAGGTCATCTTGACCCTTATCTTTTGATTTAACCCATTCGTTAAATAATTTTAACCTTAAGCACGACAAAACATTTTTCAATCTTAAAGGGTTATAATTTTAATTATAAGGTAAAATGTGGATTTTAAATGTAAAAGGGATGAAATTTTAGACCATTTATAATACTACTTTTCCTTTTTCAATATTTTTATGTATTTAAATTTTTTAATAAATATTAGTTTTCATAAAATATCAAGACTATTATTTTAAACATTATTCATTTAATATGACTTTAAATAAATCCCCATATGAAATTAATTTGAATATAACAAAACTAGAAAAAAATCCTACTTCCATGGTTCAAAACCATAGAAATAGGTCCCAAAAAACGTAGCTATAGCCTACAACCACAGTTTTTGTCAACTGTGGCTGCTATCGCTATGGAAGTAGGTCCCAACCTACTGCCACCATTTTGAAAATCGTGGAAATAGGCCTCTAAACTAGCCACCGTGGTGATTGGCCTATAGACATGGTTTAAACCGTGGCTATAGGTGGATATATCCATGGTTTTATCCATGGCTATAGCCTCAGAAAACTGTGGCAGTAGCCTAAATACAAAATACAACCAGTGAGTTTCGATCCTTGTAGTTCCCCTTTACAAACAAATGTACTTACCACTACATCGCAAAACACATCAGTTATATATATAAATATATTAATATAAACTATGGGAATAACCTCAAAACTGTGGTGGTAGGTCTTCCCACCAATTTTCTGGCAGGAAATGTTTTTCTTGTGGAAGAGGGAGAACTCAATTGCCACGGTTTTGGAAAAACGTGGCTATAGAAAATTGAAAAATTTGGCCTATAGTCATGGTTTTAAAATCGTGACTATAGGCCACGGTTTTCAAAACCATGGCTATAGGCCACAGAACCGTGGCTATAGCCACATATTGCCATAGTTTTAAAACTGTGGGTATAGGTCTGTGGCAATAACCTCATTTTATAGTAGTGTAAAATCATTAAAAATTAATTATATATTATTATTGATGATAAAATTCATGTCACACCATAATTTTTCCATAATATATTTCCTTTTATGTTTTAAAAATATTTACTTTTATTTTTCTCCTACTTTCACAAGCACTATGTCATTATTGTGTAAGAATTTATTGTAATTATAACATTACTAAAAAATAATAATGAATTAAAATCCTAAAAATAAACTATTAATATTAAAAATAATCGTTTATATTCATTCATAACATATTATTATCCCTTTTTAACATATAAAACAAATTTAAAACAAGATAGTGAAATTTTGGAATTTTCATTAGTTAAAATAATATTAATTTAATTATCAAAAGAAATGGAACTAAAATTCCACATATTAAAATATGTTATGCCTATATTAAAATTTATACAATATAATGAAATAATGGATTTTTTTCATTTTTTGACCTTATCATATGGTTTTAACCCTATTTAACTGATTTTATCTTTACCGAAGTGACAAAAATTTACCACAGTTATTATTCATAATGATAAAAAATAAAAGGGATCTATTTACCAAATTTGAACATATTAATATTAATTATGGAATTAATTTTTAAAGAATCAACCTTTATATATCACAAAAATAAATTTTAATTTAATTTCCTAAATTGGAATGAAAAAATAGTTTTTAGAAAAAAAAATGTGTTTTTAAGCATAAAAATCAAATTATATAAAAATTTGCAATATTACTGATTAAAATGGAATTACTAAAATTATTATAAATAAAATGGATCATATGTCAATTTTGACCAAATGAAAAATATAATAGGACTTTTAAATTACATGATTTAATGAGAAAAAAAATAATTTTTTGATAAAGAATTGTTTGTTCATTATTCATTGGAAAATCAATCATTTCAAAAAAAATCCAAAAACATCATCCAATGTTAATTTTTATTTGACTATTTATATTATTTTGTTAAATTTTTAAAATAAAATAATTAAAAGTTATATAAATTAATTATAATATTTATGTATAAAATACAATAAAATAATTTTTTGAAGATTAATACATTTTTGAAGCATAAAATGACTTCAATAAAAATTGAGTTCTTATTTACTAAGAATTAATCAATAAATTTATATGGAGTGGGTCAATTATGCATATAGTTAATAATTTTATTACTCATATTCGTACCTTCCAATTCCATGGTTAAGTCATATTTAAGTAATAGTATATTTATAATATATCTCAATTCACCTAAAGCATAATGTTGCATGTTAACAAAGATACTGAGCATATTATTTTTTTAAACTAAAATTTTAGTGTTTTAAAAAAAGGCATCTACATGGTTTACAAAAAATTTCTTTGAGTCACAAACATTAATCTAATAAGTAGTATGCACTTCTTAAATCCTTGGAAACAATAAATTTCAAACTAATAAACAATAGGGGAGTTTATTTGAAAATCATAGTAAGAGGGTTTAGAAAATATAACCTTCAAATAATAGAAACAATTAAGTGAGAGAGAAGCTACATACCACTCAATGGATGATGAAAATGTAGAAAGACACTAATAAACCTCTATGTTCGAGTTTGAAACCTCTTTCCTTTAATCGATACAATCAAGATCTCATCGAAACACGTCGTATATGATAGATCTATCCATAACAAACTAGATCTATGTTTTGGGTGATTGAAGATGAGAAAATATAGAGATAAAGAGATAAAAAGAGACTTACCATTGATTTCAAAGAACTAATACACTCTAATCCATCAAAACTAACTTTCAGCTCAAATGGGATTGATAAAAATGATTATTAGAGCATTAGAGTTTGAGATCCTAAGAGGAGAGGACAAAAATTAGGGTTAAATGTTATAAAATTTAGTTAAAATCTAATTTTCTAGGAATCAAATACAGGTTGTATGGATATATTTTAAAGTTTGGGAAACCATATGTTTACCATGTGCGTGTAAATGTCTCCAAACCTACCCCACATTTGGCACCCAAAATTTCAATAAAAATGCACCAAACATGCTTTTACCACTACCTCCATTTGCACAGTTCTTTTGGAACCTACATGGTTTGGAAAAACCATGCTCCAACTGTGCAAATTCCCAAAACCTCTTGCATGGTTTCTTGGAGAAGTTTTATGGTTTTCCCTAACCATTATCAAAACATGCACACATAGAAAAACATTTAAAATACTATAAAACTATCAATAAACTCCCAAAACTAATCCCAAGTATTATATAATTTAAAAATAAATAATAATGCGGGTAAAGTGTTTGAAATAGGTGGTTTTACAAGGGTAATGTAGGTTAAACATTTTGTATGAAACTATATCATCCTCAAGGTATTACAATATACTATATATGAGTTCAAATACTAAAAAATATTATATAATTTATCATCTAATAACTTAATTCTACATATAATCCCATTTACAAGACCATTAAAATATAACTCCTCAAATAAAAAAGGTCACAAAGATATGCACCCAAAACCAAGCACCCAAAATCAACTACATCCTTAGCCATGAGGAATATTTATTCATAATGAACCTGAATAAGACTCACTCATTAAAGGAACCACACCTCATTAAATACATGTATCGATTGTGCTAATAACTAACTCCATCGATGGAGGGCACATACCCCATCTTAAAATAGAAAGATGGTTAAGGGGATATCTGACCCCATCACTTACTTGGGGACATATTCCTCAATGAAAAAAATGTAATTAAAGGGAATACCTGACCCCATAGTAATATGATTGACCCATGATTTTCATGGAAATGATCAAAATTTGGAATAATTCACCCCATATATCTACCCATGTCCCAAATCATGACCCTTAAGATACTTGTACTTATGTTTTGGTAATTCCAATAATAAAACCTATAAGTAGTGTTATACTATAGTGTTATCAGTGAAATGAAAATATGAATAAAGATTCATAAATCAGTCTACTATGTAAATCCCCACCAGAAAGATCAAGCTCTCAATGTAATCCAAATTTTCTATATCTTAAGCTAAAAAATTAAACTGTAATTACTTCATTATCTCTATAAAAAATACCATGGGTATCACAACATAAATTATATAGACAATAAATTTATCAACTCATCATCCAAATCAATATCTTAGAAGATCATATTCACTAGGTCATACTTGATTACCAATTAGTATAGACAGTGGAATGAAATAAGAACATGTGCTATTCTAAAGTTAGTTGTCCTATCATAGTGAAAAAAATGAGCATTTGATAACACCTTCCAAAATATAACAATGATTTGTATCATACTAACCACCAATAATAATGAATTATGGATATAAAAGTATCATAACATTTATTATTATATCCAATCATGATATTCGACTAAAAAAATTTATAATGATCATTTCACATCCTGTAACATTTACTAAAGTTTTTTTTCTTGATGAACACATTGAATATTCATCATATTATATCATTGCATATAATTATATAAAAAATTTAGTTCAATATGTGACACTAATAAAAACAGATTTCTATTGTCATGATCATGAACATGTGTCCTAATTGGATATATTATCAATTTCATTACAATATTAGTTAGACTGCTTGCAAACACATCTAAATCCATAATATTTTTTAGAAAATATTTTTTCATAAGAACTATAAATGGCCAGAAAGAGGAAACTGTTGTATTTTACTTAGTAAAAAAATACAATTGTACTTTATAAACTATATTGGACCGATTAATTATCCAATTCAAATTCCAAGAATCTAAAATGACAAAAATATCCATTAAATGGTCTCAATTGGTATTAAAAACATGAGCATGATGGTCTATGTGAAAAATAAGTAAAATAGGTTATTCATAAGTTTCGAGCATACTCTGGATTTTTTCAAATGATTAATATGAAAGTAATATATACCTAATTATATATATATATATATTATAATATTTATCATTAAACTAAGAGAGGGAAATGGGCCACTAAAACATCCCTAAAACAATTCATTTTTATTTTTTACTTTTATCATACTTTTTTTGTTTCTTTAAACATTAAATATGAAAAACCCTTTAAATATACACCATTTAACCTAATTTACCCTCATGATAACTTGTTTATATATTACTCCCTCTTTTACCCCCATCTCGTGGAAGTTATCAACTAAATATGTATATAAAGTATATATTAATATGATATATTTTAAATATAAAATTAATAATAATTAAATGACATATTAAATAAATTATAGGGAGGGGATGACCAATTTAATTCTTTCTTTATCCATGAATACATATTGAAACCAAAAACTATACAACAAAAAACTACCACTCTCTCTTTGTGCTTATTCTACTCTCAATATAGCCCCATTCTCATGAATATTAGTTGAAACATGTCACCCTCCATAGAGTTCTCCCTCTTCTACACTCAAGGGATAACTAAAACTCATAAAAAATAAATTAAAGTTGAGTTTGGATAAAAAAGTATAAATAACAAAAAATCACTGCCATGGAGGCCAAGCTACAATTGAAGGGTGGTAGTGAGCCTATAGCCACAAATATGCAGTGGATGATGAATAAATATCTTAAATAAGGAAAAAATAATTATAATATTATTGTTATTTATAATATATTTAAACTTATATAATTATATAATTTGAGTTTACATGAATTTTTAATGTATATTCAACATATCATTGAAGGAGTATCGAAAATACTTCATGTAATCTACTAACCTATTCTCTGTGGTATCTGTTTCTCATTATCTATAACTCCTCGATCCTTTTAAATAAAACATTTCATGATTTTAAGCCTAATTAATCATCAGAGTACAAGCCAAGGATCGATAAGTTTAGTGTCTTGGAAGACTAGGTACATATAACATAAAACATGGGGCTGAAAAAAACATCATTATTTAATCTCCATAAAGAGCTTCTAACTTCCTTTGAGCCCTTATATCTACATAGGGTACCCTAAGTAACATATGAACAATGAGATGAGCTAAAAAGACCAGGAAGGGAATGAACATAAAGATACATCTCAAGCACACGAGTTAGGAGGAATGAAATAATGATATCCAAAGCATGAAACTTATAAAATCATTTAATATAAGAATGGGATCATATAAACATGGAATCATATAAATGTGTTAGAATCATAAAACATTTCTTTAGTACGGGTCAAGGCTAACCGCCAATCCCATTTCCCATTTTAGTACGGGTCAAGGCTGACCGCGAATCCCATTTCACATCACATCTCATGAGACTTATCCTTACCCAATGCCTTGGAGTGCTATTTGGGTGCACCCATCTCAACATTTTCCTGAATATTCTTTCCACATAAATATTCTTACAACATATACAATCATACATAATCAACCATTCATAAACATAAAGGTACCCATGGAAAGAATTGGGTACCACAATCATGACATAAATTATAACCAATGGGTGTATCATGAAAGTGTCCTTGAAAAAAAATATTAGAACATAAATGGACGTTCATAAGGTATTATAGGAATATAACATGGTAGGTGGTTTCAAACATAAGTTACAACATATGAGAAATGTATTTTAGAAACATTATCATTAAATCATTTTTGTGCGGTTTTAAGGAAAATACTATAGATCTTTTTAAATAGTAAAGAAGACATTATTTTTTATAAAACCATAATTGAAAAAAGAAGGTTTTCATAATAAAAATACATAATTTACAATGATAATCGTGTCTTAAAACAGAATATAGAGTGCACTTGAAATTAGGAAAAAGTTCATAAAGTTTCTTTAAAACGAGTGTGCTTATTGGTTAGTATCGAAGAGAGATTCACTTAAAAGTATGTATATCCCCGAAAGAGAATGAGAGATGGATCTTGGAACATGAGTTTGGAGAATATAATCATAATTTCTAATTTATACATAAAATAAAAGACAACAACATTTTGGTAAAAAGAAAGATAGAGAAACCTGATGGAATAGAGGATGTTTGGGTAAAATCAATCATGGTTTATTGGCATGGTATCAGGTGTAACTAAAAGGGCTTGATGGGAAAGATATGGGGTTTATAATCACTTATAAATATTTTTGTCATTATTTGTAAGGTGTATAAACATACCCCATCACTTGGTATTACACAAAAAGGCATAGCATAGAGAACCATCTTGATTAAGAGTGAAAAGGGGAGGATCCCTTACCTTAAATCCATTGGTGTTTTCCACTTGTTATTAAAGACCTGAATAAAAAAATTTAGGATTATTAATTAATAATTACATAACCTCTTCTATATTTAATTTATTTATTATAACCCTTTTTAGTTCATTCAAATCCTTTTTATTAGTTACAAGGTTCAATTTCATTGTTCGGACTTGTTTGTTTACTTGGATTTAAAAGATCAGTTCAATTAAATTCAAGTTTGGATTATATGAAAGATGAAATTGGTTGTGACAAATTGATGTTATATTATTTAGTTCATATCCAGAAGATTACATGGTGTTAGTTTTAATTAGGTTACATATAGTGAAGTAGAATTAATATATATATAACCATAGTGATAACTGTTTTTTGTTAATCGGTGGATTTGATTACAAAGAAAATGTTTTACTTTATAAATTAATACATTTTGTACAAAATAATTACATAAAAAAAAGGATATATTACATATATAATAATATGGTTCAACCATAACAGAAATGGTTTCATTCCCACAATTAAATATAATAATAGAAATTGATAAATTTTTGTCCTTGAATGTGCTAAATTAACACATCTCAAACGGTGATTTCATTTCTTTCAAATAAAAGGGTGGGGAAAGGAGAGAATATAATGAAATATACCACTAGAATGAAGACATTAAATTACATGTATGTTACTGTATTTATCATACTATTATGGTGAAGGTAGGTGAGGAAAGAAATAAAAAAGAAAAGACCATAAAAGAAAAGAAGAAATTGGGAAGAGGAATTTACCTCTTGAGACTTCCTCCTTTGAGAACCTCTTAATGGGAGAGGTTTTGGTATTTTGAGGAGAATGAGAGATTTTGGACGTGGGTGAGGACCTTGGGGAGATATTTTTTCAGAATATTGGAAAGTCACTAGGCTTTAGTTGAGTGAAGAGAAGGGGGGTGAAGGGTTTTTTTATAGTGTAGGAGAGGAGGGATTTCATGATATTATAATCCTTAATTTATTATTTTTTCACAAGACAAATAATAGTAAGTATTCCATGAACAAGAATAGTAAATGGGTCATTTGAATTATAACCATGGGTGGTTACATCATCCATGATTACAGGAATAGTCTATTTAGCTTATAATGTATATATACGGTAAATTACCGTATTTTACTATTCATCGAAATTTCATGTATTTCAGAAAAATCCCAAAATTTCCCCTTGGCCATTTTTCGACGTGTAGAACCCAAAAATTAAGTCCATTTTTCAAAAAAAATTTACTAAATATGATTATTTTAATATTTATATAAAATCATAATTTATTATCAAAAACCAGTTTTAAAACACTAATTACCTCATTCTATAATATAGGTATATCATACTTCCAACTTGAATATTATTTTTATACTATCATAAGTGAGATTACTATTCCTTAGTTTATATCACTATTCTAAAGGGTATGTTACTATTCATTAGGGTAGGTTACTATTCACCAAAAAAATTAATTTTTCCTTATCAGACTCCAAAAAACATCTTGAACACAACTATGTATGTCAGATTTTCAAAATTCCAAACACAATAGTGTCAAAATTATGATTAATGGTCACTTATCACTTAGTAGTTAATTATTTTGTGTTTTCATGTGATTTTATGACATAATTATAAGAAGGAAATTTCCATTGAAAAACTTTGGGTCGTTACATTCTTCTCCCCTTAAGAAATTTTTCCCTCGAAATTTCGTTTTACATTCTAAGACAAAAACATTTGTGGGTAATTTTCCTTCATTTATTCCTCTAATTCCCATGTTTCATCATCATATATGTGGTTTCTCCATATTACCTTGACCATATGAGTAGTCTTGTTGCGTAGAACTTTGTCTCTACGATCCAAGATCTTCACTGGCTACTCCTCATAAGAGAGATCATCTTCTAACTGCACCACCTTTAACTTTAGTACATGTGAGGGATCAGGTATGTACTTCCTCGAGAGTGATCCGTAAAATAAATCATGAACTTGATCCATATTCGGTGAAAGTGCAAGCCGATAGGCCATGACTCCTATATGTTCAAGGATCTCAAAGGGGCCAATATACCTTGGGAATAACTTCCCTTTCATCCCAAATTGCATGACTCTCTTCCAGGGAGATATTCGAAGGAAGAATTTATCTCCAACGTCGAACTCCAAGTCCCTTAGAAGTTTGTCAGCATATCCCTTTTGGAGACTTTGAGAAGCTTTGATGTGTTTCTAGATGATTTGAACCTTCTCTATCATCTCTTGAACAAGATCGGGTCCAAGTAGCTTTCTTTCTCAAACTTCATCCCAATAGGTTGGAGTTCTACATCGCTTTCCGTACAGAGCTTCATATGGATCCATCTGAATACTCGAGTGGAAGCTATTGTTGTATGAGAACTCAACCAATGGGAGATGATAATCCTAACCACCTTTGAATTCAAGAGAGCAGGCTCTTAGAATATATTCAAGCATCTGAATAGTCCTTTCAGATTGGCCATCAGTCTGGGGGTGATTGGTCGTGCTGAAATTTAATTCAGTACAAAAAGAATTTTGAAGACTCCTCCAGAATTTAGATGTGAACCTTGGATCACGGTTAGATACAATTTAGAGTGGAACATCGTGCATTCTCACCACTTCCTTCAGATATATCTTTGCAAGTTGTTCAAGCGAGATATCTTCCAGAATAGTGAATAAATGGGATGTCTTGTTTAATCGGTCAACCACAACCCATATCGCATTATTTCCCTTCGATGTCTTCGGGAGACCTGTGAAAAAGTCCATAGTAACATTTTCCCATTTACACATGGGTATATGCAATGGCTGCATCATACCATTGGACTTTTTTCCCTCAGCTTTAACTTGCTGACATACCAAGAACCTTGATATATATTCTGCAATTTTCTTCTTCTTGTTATCCCACCATAAGTGTTCTCGAAGGTCACTGTAAATTTTGGTACTCCCAAGATGTATAGAGAAGTTCAAGCTATGTGCATATTTCAATAGATCCTTCTTTATCTCTGGATCATATTGTACACATAATCATGTCCCAAATCTTACAACTCCTTCCTCATCAATTTTAAAATCGAAGTATTTCCCATTTTTAACAGCTTCCACCCTTTTTTGAATTTCCGCATCCTTTCTTTGAGCATCCTTTATTTTCTCCAAGAGGGATGTTTGAGCAATCATTTGAGAAAGGATTTATGATGTTCCTTCCTTAATGATTCTCATGTATATCCTTTTCAAATCTAAGAAGATCATATCCTTTTCAATTATCATCATTGATAAAGATGCAGGATCATTTCTACTTAGAGCATCTACCACCTTGTTTGCCTTACCGGGATGGGAGTGGATTGAGAAGTCATAATTCTTGATGAGCTCTATCCATATTTGCTAGCTCATATTAATCTCTTTCTGTGTGAATATATATTTAAGACTCGTGTGGTTAGAATATATCTCACATTTTTTCCCGTAGAGATAATGCCGCAAGATTTTCAATGTAAAGATCACATTTGCCAATCCAGATCATGCATGGGATAGTTTTGCTCATGTATTTTTTCGCTGCCTTGAGGCATAGGCTATCAATTTATCATTTTTCATTATCACACAACATAATCATTTCTTAGAATCATAACTATACACCACAAAGAGTTCCCCACTTGAAGGGAGTGTGAGTACCGACGCAGTGATAAGCCTCTTTTTCAACTCCTTGAAACAGTCTCCACATTCTTGTGTCCAGTTGAACATTACTCCCTTCTGTTTCATCTTGGTCATTGGGTTTGACAATTGAGAAAATTTCTTCACGAATCATCGATAATACCTATCTTTACCCAAAAAGCTGGGGATCTCCGTTACAGAAGTTCACCACGACTACTCTTCAATTGCCTTAGTCTTGGAAGGGTCCATAAATATCACTTTCCTGGTGATAACATGCCCCAATAATGAAACTTCCTCCATACAGAAGTCATATTTACTGTACTTTTCATAAAACTTCTCCCCTCGCAAAGTCTTTAACCCAGTTTCCAAATGCTCCTCATGTTCCTCCTTGATCTTGGAGTATATCAGAATATCATCAATAAATACCACCACAAATTTTTCAAGGTAATATCTAAAGACTCTATTCATTGAATCCATGAAAATTTTTGGATCATTAGTGAGTCCGAAGGGAATCACTATGAACTCATAGTGTCCGTACCTCGTTCGAAAGGCAGTCTTGGGAATATCTTCTTAATCACCTTTAGTTGGTGATTTCCCGACCGTAGGTCCACCTTAGAGAAATAACTGGCCCCACAAAGCTGATTGAAAAAGTCATCTATCTGTGGAAGGGGATACTTTTTCGTTATAGTGATTTTATTGAGCTCACTATAATCAATGCAGAGGATCATTTATCCATCCTTTGTCTTGACTAAGAGGACTGGAGCACCCCACGGTGAAGCACTCGGGCATATAAAACCCTTCTTCATATTCTCCTGTAACTACTTCTTCAACCCTTCTAGCTCTAGGGTGGCCATTCCGTAAGGTGTCTGTGAGATTGGCAGAGATCTAGGGATAAGTTCAATAGAGAACTCAACCTCTCGGTCAGAAGGAGGACCATGAAACTCTTCAGGGAATAAATCAGTGTAATACCTCACGATGTGCATGTCTTCAAGAATGATTCTATCCTTTGTCCCAATCATTTGAGCTAGATATACTTTCTCACAAGGAATTAGTATCCAAACATGATATGAAGATTCTAAAGGAGACTCATCTTCTTCCTTACATTTTTAAAGAATCTA
Organism: Viscum album; assembly: GCA_963277665.1. NCBI lineage: Eukaryota > Viridiplantae > Streptophyta > Magnoliopsida > Santalales > Viscaceae > Viscum > Viscum album. The sequence goes on from OY728142.1 coordinate 952,295,702, forward strand.
AGGATTCTTTGGGATGTAAAATGTGATCTACCTTTCCCAAAAATTGAAGTTGGCATTTTAAAAAATATCCAATACATGCCCAAGATAGTGTCAAACTCTATTAAAGGAAGTATGAAAATATTTTATGGGAGTTTTAGTCCAAAAATGTTAACCGTGGAGGAGTTATAAATGATGGATGTAACGATTTACCCATTCGCGGTTCTCACAGATAACTTTTCCTCCAAATTTTGAGGTGGTGTCTGAATAGTTATACCAAACTTGCAAGATATAAAAGAATGTGTAGAACGAGAATCAAATAGAAAGTTCACTATTATTGAATTAATTACTAGTGTACCTGTCACCACATCATTTTCTAGCTCTACCTCAGCAGTAGTGATAGCATAAGCCATTCCTTTTTTCCTTGGAGGTTGTTGTTGATGCCTTCGACAACCCTCGACTTAGGGAAATTTTATGCATAATGCCCAATCTCCTTACAGTTATAACACTGCACTACAGGATGAGTGTTGATCTGAACCTTCCTTTCATCTTCAATATTAGTGGGGTTTTTCATATCCCTTAGGATGTTCTTGGCGAGATGACCAAACATTCCTCATTTGAAGCAATTCTTGGTTCCCTTGAGAAAGTCACCAAGATGCTTCTTCCTACAATTTTTGCAAAGGGGAAAGTGAGGCTTCTTTCCATCATGGGATTTGTTTGATTAACCACCCATGTTGTTATCTATTTTTGGCTTCTTTTCACTAGGACCATGAGACCATTGATTGTCTTCAATATCCATTTCAACCTTGATGGCACAATGGAAAATCTCCTTATAGCTGTCAAAGTCTCAAATCGCCAACACTTTTCGTATACTTGGCTTTAGTCCGCTAAAGAAGTGATCCACCTTGATTTTAGTGTTCATGAAAAAGCCAGAGGCATACCATGAAAATCTTATAAAGTTCGCTTCATATGACCCGATGGACTCATCTTCATTTTTCTTGAGTCCAAGGAACTCTCTTTCCATCTTGAGATGGAGGGTTCGAGGAAAATATTTGTTGAAAAACATCCTCTTGAATTCCTCCCAATTTATGGAATCAATTTCTTCTTGGGACATTGTATTCTTGATCAGTGTCCACCACTGATCAGCTTCCCCATCAAAATGACAGACTTCCAGTACAACTTTCTCTTCTTCCGAGCACTGGAGGATAGAGAAAATCTTTTTAATGGAGTTAATCCATTATTCTGTGTGGAGGGGATCAGAAGTCCCGCTAAACATGGGAGGCATTTTCCGCATGATGGATTCTATGACAACTTTCTCTTTACTTGGAGGAGGGGGACGTTCCACCTGATTCAAGTTATTATTCATAACTCTAGGAAGATAAGAAAGTACTTCCATGAAGTTTCGAGCACCCGCTTCCATCACATCTGGCATGTCATTATGGAAATCATCACATTTCCCATCACATTGGTTGTTGGAACATGTTCTTCTATTTCCCGCCATTAACTAAGAAAAATAAAGTATAATTAGAAGTCTTGAATACTTAGCTATGGAGCATAAAAAGAAACTTTGAACATAAAAGTATGAACTTATAAAGAAGAAGTATATCCTAACTTTTGATTCTCTAGGTTTATATCTAGGTTATCCTTGATCTATTTCTTAACTTATATTATTATGGGCTTCTTTTTGTCCCTTAATAATGGTTTGTACTAAACTTGTGAATCTACCAAAGAAAACCCCCCAGGAGCGTCGTAACCAAGAGTGCAGGAAGGCCTATTATCGTGCACCAGTTCCCGTTTGAGTCTAGCTTAAAACGATGTTTTCAGGTTTTTCCCCTAGATACATCTGTGCCAGAGCCACCTCTACCTGCTCGTATGCAGATAGGGATGTATTTTCTTGATAAACCACTTACTATATACTCACCAAAATCTAGGACTGTTTTCTTATACATAGTCTCATCCTTAAGGTCTCACTAAGGTTCTCTATTCCTAATCTCCAAAAATAACTTGACCATCCTATGATACCAACTATAGCGACCCGAGCCTTTTACATAAAACATTTAATGATTTTAAGCATAATTAATCATCAGTGTACAAAACAAGGATCGTTAATTCTAGTGTCTTGGAAGACTAGGTACATATAACATAAAACATGGGGCTAACAAAACTTCTTTATTTAATCTCCATAAATAGCTTCTAACTTTTTTTGAGCCCTTATATCTACATAGGTCACCCTAGGGAAGACATGAACAAAGGGATGAACTAAAAAGCCTAGTAAGGGAATGAACATAAGGATACATCTCAAGAACATGAGTTATGAGGCATGACATAATTATATCCAAAGCATGAATCTTATAAAATCATTTTATATAATCATGGGATCATATAAACATGGAATCATATAAATTTGGCAGAATCTTAAAACATTTCATTAGTACTGGCCAAGGCGAACTTCCAATCCTCTTTCCCATTTCAGTACGGGTCTAGGAAAACCGCCATCACGTTTCACATCGCATCTCATGAGACTTATCCTTACCCAATGCATTGGAGTGCTATCTGGGCACACCAATCTCAAAATTTTCTTGAATATTCTTTCCATATATACAATCATACATAAACAACCATACATAAACATAAGGGTACCCATGGAAAGAATTGGGTACCACAATCATGACATAAATCATAACCAATGGGGGTATCATGAAGGTTCCCATGAAAGAAAAATATTAGAACATACATGGACGTTAATAAGATATTATAGGCATATAACATGGTAGGTGGGGTCAAACATAAGTGACAACATATGAGAAATGTATTTTAGAAACATTAGCATTAAAACATTTTTGTGCGGTTTTAAGGAAAATACTATAGAACATTTAAAATAGTAAAGAAGGAATTGTTTTATATAAAACCATAATTGAACAAAGATTTTTTTAATAATAAAAAATACAGAATTTACAAATAAAATGGTTTCTTAAAAAAGAAGATAGAGTGCACTCGAAATTGGGTTAATGTTCGGGAAGTTTCTTGAAAACGAGTGTGCTTATTGGGTAGTATCGAAGAGAGATTCACTTAAAATCATGTATATCCCTGAAAGAGAATGAGAGATTGATCTTGGAACATGAGTTTAGAGCATATAAACAGAATGTTGAAGTTCTACATAAAATAAAAGACAACAACATTTTGGTAAAAATAAAGATAAAGCAACCCTAATGAATTAAGGAAGTTTGGGTAGAATACATCATGGTTTATTGTCATGGTATCAGGTGTAACTAAGAGGTCTTGATGAGAGATATAAGTGGTTTATCATCACTTATAAAACATTAGGTTAGTATGGGGAATGTGTATAAACATACCCCATCACATTGTATTACACAAAAAGGCATAGCATAGAGAACAATCTTGATTAAGAGTGAAAAGGGGGGGATCCCTTACCTTAAATCTGTTGGTGTTATCCATTTGTTATTAAAGACCTGAATAAAAAAATTTAGTCTTATTAATTAATAAGTCCAGAACCTCTTATATATGTAATTTATTTATTAAAACCCTTTTTAGTTCATTCAAATCCTTTTTTATTATTTAAAAGGTTCAATTTCATTGTTCGGGCTTGTTTGTTTACTTGGCTTTAAAAGATCAGTTCACTTATATTCAAGTTTGGATTATATTGAAGATGAAAGTGGTTGTCCAGAATTGAAGTTATATTCTTTAGTCCATATACAGGAGATTACATGGTTTTAATTTAAATTAGATTACTTAGAGTGAAGTCGAATTATTTTATATATAACTATAGTGATAACCGTTTTTTGTTAATCGCTGGATTTGATTACAAAGAACATGTATTTCTTTATAAATTAATACCATTTGTACACAATAATTACATAAAAAATAGGATATATTACATATATAATAATCTGGTTCAACCATAACAGAAATGGTTTCATGACCATAATTAAAGATAATAAGAGAAATTGTTAAACTGTTGTCCTTGAATGTGATAAATTAGCACATCTCAAACGGTGCTTTCATTTCATTCAAATAAAAGGGTGGGGAAAGGAGAGAAGATAATGAAATATACCACTAGCATGAAGAAATTCAAGTACATGTATGTTACTGGATTTATCATACTATTATGGTGAAGGGAGGTGTGGAAAGAAATAAAAAAGAAAAGAACTTAAAAGAAAAGGAGAAATTGGGAAGATGAATTTACCTCTTGAGACTTCCTCCTTTGAGAACCTCTTAAGGGGAGAGGTTTTGGTTTTTTTAGGAGAATGAGAGATTTTGGAAGTGGGGTGGAGGACCTTGGGGAGATATTTGGGAAGAATATTTTCAAGGCACTAGTCTTGAGTTGAGTGAAGTGAAGGGGGAGTGAAGGGGGGTTTTTATAGTGGAGGAGGGGAGGGATTTCATGATATTATAATCCTTAATTTATTATTTTTTCACAAGGCAAAGAATAGTAAGTATTCTATGACCAAGAATAGTAAATGGGGAATGTGAATTCGAACCATGGGTGTTGACATCAGCCATGATGCTAGTAATAGTCTATTTATCTTATAATGTATATATTTGGCAAATTATTGTATTTTACTATTCATCAAAATTTCATGTATTTCAGAAAAATCCCAAAATTTCACCCTGACCATTTTTCAACGCGTAGAACCCAAAAATGAAGTCCATTTTTTAAAAATAATTTTCTAAATATGATTATTTTAATATTTAATAAAAATCATGATTTATTATCCAAAACCATTTTTAACACACTCATTAACTCATTCTAAAATATAGGTATATCATACTTACAACTTGAATATTATTTTATACTATCATATGTGAGGTTACTATTCATTAGGGTATATCACTATTCATAAGGGTATGTTACTATTCATTATTTTAGGTTACTATTCATTAGTTTAGGTTACTATTCACCAAAAAAATAATTTTTCCTTATCGGACTCCAAAAATCATCTTGAACACAACCGTGTATGTCATATTTTCAAAATTCCAAACACAAAAGTGACAAACTTATGTTTAAAGGTCACTTATCACATAGTAGTTCATTATTTTGTGTTTTCATATGATATTTTGACATAATTATAAGAAGGGAATATCCATTGAAAAAATTTGGGTCGTTACATTATCAGTATTCTTGAATTACATGAGAAAATATATTTAAAGGAATGGATAAAAAATTAATTATTTATAAATTTGGCTTGTGATAGACCCATGGTTGACCTAGATCCCCTATAAAACTAATTTCATCATTAAATAAAAATTTTTATATAAGAAATTAAATGTTAATGGATTTTCAATTTGAGTTATCATTTGTGAGATATTTTTGTTTTTATCTTGGGGACCATTGTATATATAAAATGATAATTTACATGTTTTTAACTCTATATTCTAATGTATCTGGTTTAAACCATACTAAATTAAAATTTGGTAACCATGAGAATAAAAAATGAAATAGAATCCAAATAAAGACCAAAATATAAGCACATGCTAATTCAATCTCATATTATACATAGGACACTACATTTTCTACAAATTTAATAACTATTATCCGAAAAAAGAAAACCTCCATCAATAGGAGAATATATTTAGTTTACTCTCATTCCTCAAAAACTTAAGTAAACAAATTAAAGTTATCCTACTTATGGGGATCTTGAAAAAGGTACACATAGGAAAAACATATCACTTTTTGGTTCCTAGATATCATTGAATACTAAATAAGTATATGTAAAACTTTTCACATCCAGTTATGTCACTATGTGAAATTTATCTATTCATAAACTACTCATAAATCTATAAATCATATAATATTTTACACATTCACCCAATCATGATGATAATTATTTGGAGTAGGATACCACACCTACACAACCAAGTCATGAAATCATTTATAAAACATTAGGGAGAGTTGTCATCACAAATCGAGGCTTATCATTCCACAACAATTATATATTTATAGATTGTCCCAATTAAATAAAATATTAAACATAAAAACCTACCATACTTGAATATTTAGTTTCATATACCTTTCATTATTAAGTTACATCACTACACTTTAATTTAGTTGAAAATAAAACATTCATATTACGACTGGGAGCTAAAATAGAAACATCGATTAAAGATAGAAATAAATATTATCTCTTTATAAAATTATGGTATTGACTTTGTACAATAATAAGATAGATCCCAAATATCACAGCTCATGAATACCATGAAAATGAATAAAAATAGTCAGTTGATCAATTTTATCTTATAAAAATCCATAACCATTCAAAAAATGTGGATGATGTATCATGAAATAAATCATTGGATCTTTTCAATCCATTATGTGAGAATCAAGTGTTAAACCATAAGATCTTTAAAATATCTTTAGTCAACCTTCACTTTTAAATAGGTAATGAATATACATTATTATTGTGAAAAAACATTGTATCCACACTTAATAAAATTTCACTAAAATTTTGGGTATATCATTGAAAAAAATTAAACACACTAAATTCTCTTCTTTCATAGTTTTACTAATATCATCATTCTATTCCATGGGAGTATGTATAACTACCTATCTTAAAGGTTAAACCTAAAATATCATCACATATTAACATATAATCACTTACAAACTTACCACTAATTTATTTTTTATGAGACCACTATGATCAAATAAAAATCATAAATGTTTCAAATAAAAAGATTATAAATTGGATATTTTTCTCATCCATAAAACCAAGTGTGTATCTTGTAGCTAATTTATAATTCATGTAGAGTGTTAAATATCATCATAACTAAGAAAACTATGTTTGTCCCATTTTCTAAATTACCTAAAGGGAATTTTTTGATAACATGTGCATCTTACTTAAGGAGTTTAAGTACATTCATTCTTATCATAGTTATAATTACACATTATCTTAAACAATGTAAAATTGAACATTATTCTATAATGAATCTTCTCCAAATTTGTTTCATCACACAAACCGTGGATGATATAATTTTAAAGCTTATCATAGTTTCCCATCTTCACTACTTTAGGTGATCACATCAACAATGCAAAAAATCAGGACAAGGGAACAGACACTAAACCTCCATTTTCAACAATTATCCTCTCAGTAATAATGGAAAAATCAGTGATCACCTCCAAATCATTTGATATAAATATTCATATGGTCAAAATGATCAATATACTGACCTCAGTCATTAATTATATCCTTAATAATTCAACATAGATAATGGTATGATCATAACCGTAAGTACATTGGATGTTGTTTCTGAGGAGGTTATGTAACTGAAAAAATATATCTCAAATATGATATCATAATCTCACATCCTATAACCATTCTAATAATTTAGTAAATAGGATGTTAGGTAACCATACATCCATGTATATAATGGATTGTTCTAGTCACAATTATATATCCACAACTTTAATATGTATTCCTCAAGATAACACTGTTCGAATTAATAAAAAATGATGAAAAATAAAAAAAATTAAACTTTCCAACCACTTATGATCATTTTATCATAGTATTTAACTCCCACATCAAAATAAATTATATTAAAGACATACACTAGTCCTGTTGCCTAAATTACATCAAAATGTATCATCAAATATATTATTGATGCGTACTCAACTAAGATGATATCAATCAAGATAACTCATCTTAATACCTAAAAATATGTCAAGAGGCTATATCATAGACTCGATTTAATATAGGAATCCATACTCACATAAATTACTCGTTAAGATCTCATAACTCAACATATTTAGATAATTGAGAAAATCCTAGAATGAAGAGGATTGATCTATGTATTTCAATAAGTTGTTTTGAACTCTATGGATCATATAACATATCCATAATCAAAACCAAGGAATAACTCCCATTGAAACATTACAATGATCCAACTCAATGTCAAACTACTCATCCTCTGAGTTAAAATGATTATCATTCACTATTTTCCCACCGTCCATGAAATTATATCATCCTCAAAATAATTCCCAATGATACTAAATTTCAAACAAAGGAAAAAATCTAAAAAATATAACCCATCTAGGGTTATTCCAACTAGAATTTGGTTCACCCTAAAAAATGGGTAATGTCAAGTGTCAAAACGTAAACAGTTCCTTTCCCAAAAAGTTTTCTTAGTCTAAATAATGAGATTAATACTTTTAATGGAAGCATGTATAATTACATTATAATGTTTACTTTGATGAAGATCAAATCATAATTATGATCAACCTCATTTGAGACTCCATCAAATGCATACCAGATCATTCTAAATGTATGACTTAAAAAAATGTTCTCATGTGGAGAAGTATAATATTCATGATGAATTCACAAATATTGATAAATTAGAAACATAATAAAGAGATAATTTTAGAATAATTTATTATATTTTACCAACTATCCATCATATAATAGCTCTTTTATTACATGTAAGTATATATAAAAAATGTGATCCAGTCACAAAATGAGACAAATGATATTTTAATTGTAATTTGTAGACAATTCTTTAAGTACTCATGTACTTTGTTAGAGAAAAATATTACTTGAATAAGAATAAATTTACCTCAATAACCTAATTATATATTTCCTTTATAGATATATAAAACCCAAATTCCAACTTCACTAGTTTCCCAAACCAAATCCTTATATGCTCTTAAATCTAATCTATATTATTGGGGAAAAATACTGTAATACCTCTCTGACATGACCCAATCCTCTGATACCCTTCTTGTGATAGAAACAAGGTCACTTTTGAATCCTCATTTCCATATCCAACATTCCATGGGTCAGTTTCTAACACCAAGAGGGTTGACACATAATGTTTATGAATTATATCATGAATCATTTAAGAAAAATTCACTAAAACAAAAAAAAATAAACATATATAATAGACATTAAGAAATAAACTACAATGAATAAAACCATATATTAAATTCTAATATAAAAACATAAAATGATATATAATCAATTTAAAGAATTAATTTAAACAATGTGATACCCCACACATGATAAAAACATTTCCATAAACAGAAACCCAAACTAAACACCTTGAAAAATAAATGCACACAACTTCACCAATACAACTCCAATTATCAACACCTGGTCCACCACTATAGACTAAAATAAACTACTCTATATATACATATACTATTTTAAAAGTTAAAATTTCAACATTACTATTCAAAAATCACCACAAAAAATATAAATGTAGGGGTGAGTACACTTTCCTTTTAGGATATAAAAAGTGTTCAAAAACACCAAAACCAAGCTAATTCTTACAAAATATTCAAAATATATGAAATCATAATGGTGAATTTAAAGACCATAGAACATTAACACATATAGGTAATCTAGTTAAACATCACCTAGGGGACTATATCATCATAAAGGTAACATAAGAAACTGCATAAAAGTCTAGATCTATTAATATATATTTAAGAATTTATCTATAAATTAACATCTTTGAAGAAAAATATTCCCCAACTTACCACAAACATCACTCCCCAAATATTAAAAATCATTAACACATTAACACCTAAATAGGTCTGTAAAACTTACCAAGACCTTATCAATAAAAAATAATCAATAATCATGAAACCAAATAACACTCACTCTAGGTAGTGGTAAATAGTGGAGAACATTTACCCCCTAAAGATAAACATCTATCAAGGTAATAATTTTCCCCACTAATGGTAGACCAATACCCTATCATGAAAAATTTATATGATTAGGGGGTACCTAAAAACATCTATTATGTGGGGGCCCCATGCCTCATCAATTATAGTATCATTTAAGGGATACCTAACACTCTCCTTATATGGATATCCCACATCCCATAGAGGAACAAATCGCTATGGGGGATAACTAATTCCATATGTCAACCCAAATACTAACTCATATCCACTGATACACTTATTAACCTACTATATCACTATTACTGAAATAAAAATGAACATTGGGAACTACACACCAATAAATTGTAAAAAATATCACTAGAAGGATTAATATTACAATGTAATTTTCATTACATATATGTAAATATAAAAATTCATATAATCATCACCTATTAGTGCAATGACCTAACTTTTGACCAAGGTATGTTTCATTGGTGTTTCATTTTGAATATTTCATTTAATCATGGTAAGTTATTTTATCTATTATAAAAATACTAAGGAGTGTCTGGGGATGGTACAAATCCTAGAGGTCTGGAGAATGGGTTGTGAGATGGGCTGCACAGTTAGTGTAAACCATGCAGAACCAGGCACATAACCATATGACATGATGCAGAAGGTTGTAGAGACTTCACACCTAGTTTTAGAATGGTTTTTTAAACAATTCACATGAACTTTGTGGCCTTGCAGAAGGTTGTAGAGACTGACAACATAGTTTTGGAATGATTTGGAAAACCGTGTGGAGAAACCGTGCAAGCCCAATTTTGGGGAAGAAATACCATTTTGACCCTACCGCATTAACTTATGTTCTTTTTCTTTTTCTCTCTTATTTCAAATAGAAATATTGGATTTCCCCCTTTTTTGAGCTCAAACCCCTCCAAATCTTGGATCCTAGGTAGGTTCTCCATCCAGCGACTGGTTGCTGATATGAGAGAAGCATTGGATCCCTCGAGGTAAGGCTAACCATGCATGCCATATTTTATTCACTTAATCTTGTCATCTATTATGATATTTAGATGTAGGCTCATTCAACCTATTTTTTAGGTGCTAGACTAAAACATATATCTCTTTCAATCTTCTTCTAATCTTTGTTTGATACAAACGAGGCTTCGACTACAGGCCTAAGGTAGGTGGTCACATAGTTTTCCATTTCAGTTTCGACCATTTTGTATTTCTTCTCATTGTGTCATAAGCCATCCTTTACTGAGATTCCTAATTATGTTGGTCCATTTATGTATAAATGACCAAGAGTCTTGGTATTTGTGAATTGGGTTTGGGTTAGGGGTTTATAGATTACTATTTCTCGATATGGACACCCAAGTGGTGTGCCGATCAAATTGGCCATTTTAGGCCAATTTCCCAAAATTTCAAATTATGGTTTATATTCCCCATATTTATTTTAAATTAAATTGAACACTATAAAATGTGTATTTAATGTATACCCAGGTGAATCAATGGTTCTTATCTCCTTTTGTTTTAGAATTGTCATGTGAGTATTTGAATTGAGATTTGGGCCTTGATACCTTGACTTGCAATGAGTTTTCCATGTTAGGAAAACTGGATGGTAGACCTTGTAGGTTGAGTAGAATGATATAGCCTGAACCTACCAATGAATTGTACATAAATTGAATGGTTTCAATTGGTGGAATGGCTTTTCCCTTGGTATGTTTTATTATAAAGGCATTGCATGTTTAAATTGTAATGATGTAAGATGGTTTTCATTACATTATATAATGTGAATGTATATTCAATTTCTATGCTTAGGACTTATGATGATATGTATGTGTGGGAGGATTTCATACCCCATTCCAGTGATGATGTCTATATTTGTATGGGTGGGAGGCTTGTTTAGTCTACGCCAGTGGAAATATCTATACACGTATTGACGAGAGGAATGTTTACCCCATGATAGCTATATTCTCTACATAGGTGGGATGCATTCTTACCCCACGCCAGCTATGATATACATGTATGGATAGGTGGAATTATGACCTCATGATAATGATAACCTCTTTATATATACATGTATGGATTAGAGGCATGCTTACCTTATGACTGTGATAACCTCTCTCTGTTTCTCTCTGTATATATATATATACGTAGCGATTTTATTGGACATCCCAACATTGGGATGATGTAGGTAGACCCAATAGGTATCCTTTAGTATCCGATGTGAGGGGGGTGTTAATTTTTTATTCTAAAATTTTCACATTCTTGTTGTTAGCTGCACATTGGTTACTTATGAGTGCCTACTCGATTACACGTAAACATTATTGGTGGTGGCCTACTAATATGTTTATCTCACACCCTACACATGTTGCCTTTAGAACATGAGAATATTATTTTCCTTTAGGTATGGATAGATTAATGAACACTATTATAGATCTTTATTCATATTTATTAGGTGGACCTTAGGAGCATAGGATTAGGCTTAGGCTTGAGATGCAATGGAGAAGCTTTTGGATTTTGTTCTCTTTTGTACTTTTTATTGAGAATTCATGTTGTTTTTTCTCTATTACTATTTTTAATTACATTCCATGCATACATGTTGTATCAGACACTACCTATTATGTGTTTTCTATATTATTTATTTATTCAGTCTTCATATGTATCTCTTTATGCTTTAGCTATTTATTAAAACATTATTTTTGGTTATGCTTCCACTAATATTTAAAACTATTTCATCCTCTGTGTACTCTGACATGGGGGTATAGTATCCCTACTAGTTTATCTTCACTCCCCTATGCTAGTCAGCAACCCCTAGAATATAGAGAGACGCGACAAAGGTCATGTGGCTAACCAGGCTCATGGCACGGGTTAAGTTGCAGCCGGGTCCGGGACATCAAAAATTTGTATCATAGGATTTCCTTTCTTTATTTACTGTTTGTATACAATAGAATAGAGATTATGAATTCTTGGGACTTGGTCAAGAGACATGCTTGGGAGTCACGAACCCATGTACAAGGTAAGAGACAAGTTTCTCGAATTATTTTTGTTCTGTTTATGACTATTACAATTGATAACATTTCATCATTGGCTGGTTCACATGTTTTATAATGTTATTTTTATTGATGAAATTTGGATTGGGATTTTAATTCTCGACCCGATCAAATGCGGGTTATATATTAGAACATGCATCACGATAGGCACAATATGAATTGGCCATGCATTTTTACATGTCATTTTTACATTTTCAGAAAGCATTTTCTATAGCACATTCATTGTTCAGTGCCTTATATATAAATTTTTTCTAACACTTCTTGCAAGATTATGATCATTCTATGGTGTGAGTTTAGTGGGTTCCACTCTCTAAATCATAAGGTATATGGTCCCTTATGGGTCAAAAAATGAAATTTTAGCTAGCTCAACCATTTGAAAATGGTATAATCACATGGATAAGTGAAATTAAACTAAAAATGATTCCCAAGTGAGTGCCATATTTTTTTATAAGGTGTATGGGCCCTTATGGGCCGAGAAATGACATGTCATTGGATTTAGCCAACTTAAATTCTTTAAATGTTCTAATGAGCGTACTTTCAAATTGGAATTAATTTTAAATTGAAAACAACCATCATGAACATTATAATATATACACATGACCTGGACCTGACCTTAGTAGAGGGTAGTGGATGTTTCTCCGTTATCAGGACATGTTATCGACTATTCCACCATCCTGTCCTGGAATTTGAAGCAGAAAGAGAGGCATTTTCATTCTTATAGGAAGGATTTAATACCTCTCCTAGTTTTTTGAAATCAAGATTCTTATTAATTTTTTTTACCTTTGATATTTTCATTTAGTATTGTAGCATTATACCGCCATGAAATCCTTGTGTCGCATGCCATGAAGGCAGTGACGATCATGTTATTGAGGTGGTAGGCCTCAACCCGCTAGTTGCTCTTCCAATCGAGCCACCTATGGATCCTCCTCCTATTCTATAGTTGGGTACTAACACCCAGTTTCAAGAGGGTTTCTTGAGAATGATGAAGAATATGCAAAGAGGTGTGAGACCTACCCCAAGCATGGAAGAGTTGACTCACAAGTTTCAATAGTAGCATCCCCATAATTTCTCGGGGGATGGAGGAACACTAACTATGGAGTTTTATATCAAGGTTATCCTATCTATTTTTGAGAACCTAGAGATCCCTCTAGAGTAGAGGGTCAATATAGATTCTTACTTGTTACAAGGTTCATCCATAAGGTGGTGGGATGTCATCACACATTCAATCTAGTATAGAGAGATGGTTTGGGCTGATTTTCAGACTATATTCTATGACTAATTTTTCCCCAAACTCTAAGAGATAATATAACTAGACAGTTCATTAATCTGAATTAGGGGACCATGTCAATTATGAATTACTCACCCCATTTAACTGAGATGTATAATTTCACTCCATATTTGGAAGCTAATGATCTGATGGCTACTAGGTGATTTGAGTATGGATTATGTTGCACCATTCGATTGCAAGTCAATGTATTCAGGATGATGAAAATTTATGAGATCATCAATTAGGCCCTAATTAATGAGTATAATATGAGAGATATTGAGGGTGAAATCCAGGGTAGTTCAGCACCTAAGGCTTCTAGTGGATCTTCTTCTAGGTGAAAATGATAATTCAGAGAGTCTCATAGAGGTAGTAGGGGTAAGGGTCCTTCAATGGGAATATCTCCCATCTGTTATCTATGTTGGGTTCCAAGACACTTCAAGAGGTAGATCACACAGAATCTAGTTGAGTGCAAAGGATGTGGAAGTATAGGACATCTCCACCACTTCTGCAGGACTTTTTCACTAGCACATAGCGAGTAGGGATCTGATCTTACTCCTCAATCAAGAGTGGGGTCATCAGGATTAGGAAAGTTAGAAAGCTAAAATACAATCGGTCAATCTGGATGAGGTGGTGGTTGAGGTAGAGGTAACCAGACATAAGATTCTCTGTTTCATTAGTGAGGTCTTGCTCAGGGCAGTTAAGCAGTGACTCAAGGACATGATATATTCCAATTACATTCAGTCCAGTCTATGCCATAAGAGCAAAGTGATGATCCATCTACTGTACTAGGTACTATTCTAGAATCATCCACTTTAGTTTATTCTTTGTTTGATTCATGCTGGTATCACTCATTCATATATGAGGAAATCCCTAAAATTATGGGCCTCAATGTTGAGTTATATCATGGTGTCATGATGCTCAATACACCAGTAGGTATTCATTCAGAGGGTTTTTGTCACTGATAGAATTGTCCCCTTGAAGAAAATACCTATTCAAATGGAACCTATATGTTCTCAACATGACAGGTTTCAATGTAATTATAGGTATGGAATGGTGAGTTCCCTATAGATCCCATATTGGCTACTATTGTAGGATGGTGATGTTAAAAAATCCATAGGGAATTACCCACATTCACAAGGGAGAATGGGACCTTAGTACGACCTGAGAAGGACCCAAGTAGAAGAGGATGGGTAGTGTTAAAAGATAAGTTTCCAACCTCTACCTTGATGACTAAGGGTTACAACCCATTTTCATTCCTATGGAAGTATATTGTTTTAGAAATTATTTCTAATGACTTCTCGGATCTACCTCCAACGTGAGAGGTAGATTTTACTATTGAGATCATTCTAAGAGTATCACCTATGACCATTCCTCCTTATAGGATGGGACCTAAGGACCTTCTGGATCTCAAGAATCTATTGGGGGATTAGGAGGTGAAAGGATTTATATGCCCCAAAACTTATCTTTGGGGTTCACCTATCCTCTTTTCAAGGAAGGTGGATGGTACCCTTAGGATTTACATGGATTACTCTTGGTTAAATCAAATGAATATTAAGAACTAATATCCATTTCCTATAATATAATACCTCTTTGATCAACTTTGTGGGGGAGAGGAGGTATTTTGAAAGATAGATATGTGGTTGGGCTATCATCATGTGTGTGTTAAGACTTCAGATGTACCTCATAGAGAATTCAAGAGTAGGTATGGTTTATACGAGTAGATGGTTATGCCATTTGGACTCATGAATGCACCTTCCTTCTCATGGATCTTAATAATTGGGGTTTCCACCCTTATCTAGTTTCATCTGTGATTTTCTTCATTGATGATATCGTAGTGTATTCTCCCTTGATATATGTCCATGAAACCCATTTTGGGATCTTGTTGAATATGCTGAGAGATCATCAGCAATACTCTAAGATCATTAAATGCCACTTCTGGATAAACAAATTCAACTTATTAGGTCATATCATCTCAGAGTCAAGAGTTTTTGTTGACATAGAGAATGTGAGACATGTAGTTTCTTGGAAGTATCCCAAAAACATTTTTGATATTTAAAGTTTTGTAGGGATTTAATGATATTATAGAAAACAAATTATGGATTTCTCATGCCTTGAAACACCACTTACGGTCTTGACAAGGATTGGTGTGAAATTCGAATGGGAAGAATCTTGTAAAGAAGCATCTTATGAAATGTAGGACATATAGACCTCTCTGTCGATATTTATTCTTCAAGAGTTAGGTAAGAATGATACAATTTACTGCGAATCATTAGATTTTAAGCATGGAGCTATTCAGATGCAGGATGAGTGAGTTGTTGCATATGGTTCTCATCATTTCAAGACTCATGAGTGGAATTAGATGACATGCAACTTCGAGCTTGCTGCACTTGATCATGACATATGGTATTGAAGACATTATCTCATAGGAGAGAATTTTGTGGTGTTCATAGAACAAAAAAGTCTCAAATATATCTTTACTCACTGGGATTTAAATCATAAGTAGTGTAGGTGGGTTGAGTATCTGCAATCTCTTGATTTCTAACTTGACAACACTCACGGGAAAGGGAATTTAGTACCTGATGCTTTGAACAGGAAGACTTAGATCGAGGTGGTTCAAGAGTCCTATAATGAGTGGAAGCCTATGGTGTTATTCTCAGAGATACACATTGAGGTTCAGGAGGATCATGGTCAGAACATTATCCTATCCTTAATGTTGAAATACACTCTTTTGGAATGAGCGATTTGTCTTATCCTTAAGGCCTCATTCTATGAGAAGTTTTTTCTTATAATGATACATCTTTTGATTGGATAATCATTGGGGATGAAACTCTTATATTCTGTGGGAATATATGGGTCCTAGTAGACATTAGAGAGGAGATGATGATGGATTCACATGCCTCAATTTGTCTAGTTTACCCTGGTTTTACCAATATATTTCGAGATCTATGACGTCAATATTGGTGGTCTAGTATGAAGCAATAGATAACCAGTTTCATTATGTGATGTTCCAAATCTTAGTGAGTGAAGGTGGAGCATCAACGTCCGGTAGGGCTTCTTCAGCCGTTGTCCGTTCTTGAGTGGAAATGGAACAATGTTTTGATGGACATCATTACTGGTCTACCCAAATCACCTCTTGGTAACAATGTAGTGTGGTTTATCATTGATCATACGGTGAAGGTCACACACGTCTTACCTATGCGAGAGACCTTTTCTATAGATGAGTTGAGAATCATGTACATCAATGAGGTGGTACATTTTGATGGACTACCTCATTCTATCATTTCTGATAGAGATTATTTTTTTACATCATGATTCTAGAATGTTTTATAGTAGGCCTTTCGTACATAGGTACTTTTGTGCATGGATTACCACCCTCAAACTGATGAAAAAATAGAGCGTACAATACAAGTGCTATAGGATATGCTTGGTGCATGTATTCTAAAATTTTGGGGTTCCTGGGAGAAACACATTCCCCTCATCATGCTTTATAATAATAACATCTTATAGGATACCATTAAGATGGATCCCTATGAAGCCTTATATGGTAGGCCTTGTAGCTCACCTCTGTGTTGGATAGAGGAAGAGGAGGTAGTTGTGCTTGGGCCTCATATCGTGTAATATAATAGAGAGAAGATCCAGCTAATCAGGATGTTTATATTGATTGATCAGTACAGACAGTGGTCTTTTTCCAACAGATGCTAGTGACCTCTTTAGTTCGAGGTTAGAGATTGGGTATTTTTGAAAGTCTCGTCTAGGTTGGTGCATAGACGTATTTGTAATTAGGGTAAGCTATCACCAAGGAACGATGGACCCTTTGAGGTTGTAAAGCAGACCAAAAAAGTGGATTACCAGTTGATACTTCCTTAGAGATACTATTCTATGCATGATGTATTTCATGTATCTTAGCTTCGTCGATATTATCCAGACCCATCTAACATATTTTATCCTGATGAAGTTGAGTTAGATATGTATGCTTATTTTGAGGAGTAGCTAGTGCGTATTATTGATCATAGTGTGAAGAAACTATGAGGTAGGTTTGTTCCTATCATATGGATGATATGGTAGCATGACCAGGAATAGAACATGACCTAGGAACATGAAGCTAATGTACGATCTCTGTGGCTGGAACTCTTTGCTGACTACACCTCTTTACCCTCAGAAGGGAAACATGGGGATGGGTTACTATAAGGAGAAGAGGTTGTAATGACCCAACATTTGACCAAGGTATGGATCATTGTTATTTTTTCTGATTATTTACTTTAATAATGTTAATGGTATGTTGTGGCCAAGGGAAGGCTTGATGAGTGTCCAAGGCTGGTTTAGAGCCCAACAGTCTGAATAATGGGCTGTAGGATGTGTATTTTATGTATACCAAGGTTCCTAAATGGTTCTTATCCCTTTTTGAATAATAATTTTTAAATGGGATTTTGAGTATTTGACTTGACATTTGGGCCTCAAAACCATGGATTGAAATCAGTTTACCAAGTAAGGAAAACTATATGGCGAACCTTGTAGGTTGGCTAGGATGAGATGACCTAAAACTTATAATGAATTGGCCTTAAATTTAATGGATTCCTGGGGTTTCATGGCCTTTCCCTTGTTATGTTTTATTATAAATGAATTTATTGTTTAGATTGTAACGATTTAATATGGGTTCCTTTACATTATATCAAGTGAATGTTTATTCAATTGTTGTGCTTATGAATTATGAAGATATCTATGGGTGAGAGGCTCTCTTACCCCACTCCAGTTATGATCTCTACATATCTATGGGTGGGAGGAATGCTTACCCAATGCTATTGGAATCCTCTACACATGTATGGATGAGAGGAATGCTTAACCTGTGCTAGTTATAATATCTACATAAGTGGGAGGTATTCTTTTCCCATGCCCACTATGATATACGTGTGTAGATGAGAGGCATGATTACCTCATTCTAGTGACAAAATCAATCTCTTAATATATTCATGTACAAATGAGAGGAATTATTACCTCATCCTAGTGTTAACCCTCCTATATCTATATATACGCAGTGAATTGATTGGACATACCAGCATCGAGATGAAGCAGGTAGATCCACCATGTGTCCTTTAAGAACCTGTGTGTGTGTGGGGGGGGGGGGGTTAATTCATTATTCTGCATTGTTTACTATCATGTTGTTAGCTACACACTATTTACTTATGAGTGCCTCCTTAGATTACATGTAGACACTGTTGGTGGTGGCCTACTGAGATGTTTATCTCAAACCCTACTTGGGCCACATTTGGTACCCAAGAAGACTGTTTTTCTTCTAGAATAAATAGAGGTAAGGAACATTCCTTTGGATGTTTATTCTGTCTATTTAGGTGGATCTTTGGAGAATAGGATCAGGCTTAGGCTTGAGATGCTATGGAGAAGCTTTTAGATTTTGTTCTATTTTGTAATTTTGTTAAGAATGCCTATTTATTGTTCCCTATTTATCTTTTTTACTAAAATTCCATGCATACATGTTGTATCGGACACTACCTATGAGAATTTTTCTATATTATTTAGTCTTCTAATTTACATGTTTATTCTTCATCTATTTAGTGTATTTTTCTATTTGGTTATGATTCCACTACTGTGTATTAATATTGCATTTGATGTGTACTCATACATGAGGGTATATTCTCCCTGCTAATTTACCTTCACACCCCATTGATGGTCAGCAACCCCTGGTATATGGGGAGACATGGCAGGTGTTATGTGACCAACTGGGCTTGGGACATGGGTTAAGTGGTAGTCGGGTTTGGGACTTCACAATTATATTCTTCAAAAAGACCAAATGTATCATGAATTAAGTTATTCTAATATAAAATAGGCTAAATCATCATTTGTATCAATATATTAGGAGACCATACTAAATAGTTCATCTCCTATTATCAACTAGAATATTCAATGGAATGATATAACAACCTAGGACATTCACAATTTAGTTATCCCATTATGATGTGGATAATTCTACTGGATATCTTTATCCATGTATAACCATATTCTATATCACCTAACACAACTATAATTTATAATAAGGTTGATGTGAGTATCATTACTCTAATAGTCATATCTATTTAGGATATCTAACTTAAAAATATGAAATGATCATTTATCATCATGTAACATTTACAGAAGCTTTATAAATTAAAAAACCTTGTAAAAAATTCATTTTATGTCCTTAAAAATGATATCATCAAAAATTTACATAAAACTAAGTGACTAACCGAAATAAACTCCCACAGTCATGATCAAGATCATGAGCCCCACCAAGTTCTCCTCATATATCATAGTATTTGCAATAATCTTTGGTCACCCTATGTGAATGTCTATATCCAAAATATTATTTTATAAAAAAATTTATATTAGGAGAACCAAATGACCAAAAGTCGTCACCAGTGAAATCTACTTGAGATAATGAATGTAACAGTACTTTAAATAATTTTACATTATATTTATCATCAAATTAAATATCCAAATAATTAAAATTCCAAAATTTACTTTAAATGATCTCAATTGGCACTAAAAAATTCATCATTATGATCTATATCAAGAAATGAATAAAATGTATTATTAATATGTATCAAATGAAATTTGAATATTTTATAAAGATATATATGTGTATATATATATATATATCTGTGTGTGTGTGTATATATAATTTAACCAAGAGGGGGAGGTCGACCATGATTACTCCCCCAAGATAAAACTTTTTCTTTTTTTAATTTTTGGACTCATTTTGTTTTTTTAAACATAAAATGCTTCTAACCCATTAAGGGAATCCCATATCCCCAAAAATACTACTCAAGTAAAATTCCATGTATATTTATATTACTTATATAATTTAATAAGAATAATTATATTCCATCAATATGAAATTTTGAACCTCTTTCTCAATAAAATCCAAATTATTGTCTGCTAAATATCATTATAAAATAAATATAAATTTTTTAGAAATATTGAATTTATTACAATTAAATAATAAATTAAATAAATAAGCACGGAATGATATAATCTTCTTCCTTTGGACCGTATCTACCACATGAAGCTACAAAAATGATTAACAGAAATTTCCATAACTATCATGTGTTATCACTACTCCCAATCTTACCCCCTTTATATGAATATTAGTATAAAAATACTACAATCCTTATAGATCTACCACTTATAAAATCATGTTCTAACCTTCCCGTAGTTCCCACAACAGATATGATAAGATACGAGGGTGAAATTCCCATATTTAATTAATCATAGTGACAAAAAATAAATTAAGAATCTAGTGGAATATAAGAAAAAACAATTAAAGCATAAATAGATAGTTCATTTGATGTGTGAATTATGTAAATAAAAAAATAACACAAGAATTTATATTATTTAGGATCTAAATGATCCAATGTATACTCTTTACATTCTCAACCCAAGATCATGGAAATCCATTGCGATGCAACATTTTACATAGGTGAAGAAAAAACCCATCCATTCACATGAGTGAAGATAAAACCTAGATGTATTAGTATAATTCTTAAACCAGTTACTTTTCACAATATATGAGTATAATGAGAATAATAATTTTTTTTTCTGGTGAGAATAACTAAGACGATACATTTTATTGGTGGTATAACCATTGTGTTGGTAGTGTTATAATTTGATAAAAGAAATATAATATAAGAAAATTATAATAAAATGAATTGGATAAAAAAAAGAAACCATTGTAAGAAAATAAAAGTTCATACTGGTATAGAATATTGATCCTCCGCCCTTTAGTATTGGTGTAGAGTAATATGGATTTGGGGTGAAAGTTTGGATCACTCCATAGTAACTGGACTAGAGTTACACATGATCTCATATGCACATCCCTATATTACATAGTCTTCTAACTAATAACAAGGGTCTATGATGATACTATGGGGAGACTGCACCCACATATCATAGTAGAACAAAAATCTTGTAAATTATAATATACCACCCTAGTTAACTCTATCATAGAATCTAAACTGGTGCACCACAATACCTTAAGAGAACCTCACCATATGTCAGAGGCTTCTGACTAGTAGGAGGAACATAGGGTAGTACCATGGGGTGACTACTCCCCCTGATAAGAGTGTGAAATAATGTATAAAATAAATAGGTATCATAAACTAATGATAATAATTATAGTATAGGAGAATAAATAAATATAAATATCTTAATGTAAAAAATTAGAATAGTTTATATAAATATAAACATGGATGAAAAACTAATGAAATACAATTATAGCATGAAGGATCATGTTATCTATACAACTGATTTCCCATTAGGATGGTTACAAAAACATACTGTATAAAATAAATCAAAAAAATATCTCTAATACATATCTAAGATGAACCTTATCTAGTCTTATGATAGCATCCGAAATATCTTGCTTGATCATGAAAAACACAACTTAGGCCTCAACCCAAACCTGTTCCTGTAATAATAATGTGAGAGTTTCTCAGGTAACCATGTGCAATAATGTCCGACGAAATGTGTGTGAACAACTCATTAGTCCACCACCAATGGTGTCTAAATTAATAACACCTTAGATCATAGGGTATTAATATAAATAGTTTAATCATAAACAAAATAAACAAATATATAATTTAAAATAACCATTTTTTAATAAGCCTATTACCCCTCAGGTTCTAAAATGACACATGGGCCAACCAAATCTACTTTGTCACATGTCGATAATTTGATCCCTAAACCATAGGGTGATACATACTTTACCATACAAGATACCATCCATGCCTAAAGAGTTAGTCTTCATTTGAACCATGTAACAATATCATTCATTCCTAGAGAGTCATTAAAACACCTAAATCATTTACACAATCATTCATTCCTAGATTTTTAGTCCAACACCTTACCATGGATGTTGAGAGTTAGTTTAACATCTCATTCCATAGGGTATACCAAAAATGCCAAGAGCATAGGTATGGATCCTAAACCATAAAGTATAATACAAGTTCCTAAAGTATCAGTCCAACAACTAAACCATATAGTATATTACCAGTGCCCCGAAGATCCGATTCGACACCTTAACCATATCCACATTTACCCACTTCCATGGTTCATCACATTTACATTTCAAAACATATACAAAACTGTGAAGTAATTATTCTAACCTTTATTATTTACCAAGTTCCCAACAAGAATTTAACAGTAAGACATGGTTCAGAATGTTGATCCCTTTCATATATTAAAAACACCATCCTAAACACTCTTTTAAAAATGATGGACCACATAAATTTATTTAAAGTATCTCAATTATGAACATAAAACACGTTTCTTCCTCTTTGAAACTCAAAAAAATTAGAATGACATCATTTCCTCCAAAACCTATAAAAGGGACATTAATTAATTTTCAAAAAAGGGAAATTGCACAGTAATTTCAAATCAACATTCTCAGTTCTTCCAAAAACCTCTTTTCAAAACACATGGATGAGAACACCCCATTTTAAAACAAAATCCACTTCAAAACATATTTTTTACCCATTCCAACCCAAAAAATGATCAAATACAAATTACATAATTATAACCATTTTAAATAACTCATAATAAATTCTCAAAAACTCAACATAGGAAAACATCCCATTTTCGAGAGTCGTTGCACCCTATGGGTGTTGTAGGTCTGGTCTCAAAATCGCCAATAGGCCATACATGATCTATTTAAGATCTAAGGAATCAATATATAGTCCAAAATTATATTCCAAAGACACAAAAGAAAACACCCAATAAAATAGTTCTATCCTAGATACTATATACAAATGAAAATAAATTATTAGGGTTGTGGGTAAATCCCACAGACCACCAACCTTAATTGAATCTTTCCCAATTAAAATTAACAAGGGCTGATGGCTTCCCATGAACCTTTAAAGCTCACCAAAACTCATATAATTAACATGAAGTACTTTTTCACAACCAAGAAACTATAATTAATTAATTATAATCATATTACAATCAATTAATTGATCAAATAAAAATATATTTAATTAACTATTTTATTTTAACAGTCAATAATTCCCAAATTCTCATTGGTTGATCTCGTCACATCGAAAATGCAACCAAAAACTCACCAACAACCTATGGCATAAACATGACAACATTCCTGAGCCAATAAAAATGAGGCGATAACATTTTCAAATTTAATTTAAAAACTAATTCGATAGAAAACATAAGAAAAATAACTATGGATTCATACTTTCACGAAACACCAAGAAACATCATGCGAAAGTTGTATCGAGATTAATACACATGTTTGGTATTTTTTTGTACTCTAATCAAAAACCAACCACTTGTATCCAAGAACAAATGAAAAACTCCACCCACATGTGGGATTTTCCTTTGAACATGTCACTATCAATGCTTAATGAAAATATTTCAAAATAAGCATCACATGTTAAGATCACTTATGGTGTTCTCCACACTATATAATCTTTTGTGTCACCATTGAATGAGAAAAATCTTTCCCGAAGAACTATATCAGTGAAAAAATTAAATTCAAAATCCCTTAAGATTATATTTAAGGCGACCCATCTTATGAGCCTAAATTTATGATCTATGTCATCAAAATTCTGTATACCAATATAACTTAATTCCACCAAGGAATGATCACAGAAACATCTATTCTCAATCGACTCATACATACACAACTCAGACATCCCAACTCATTTTAGACTCCTTTTAGTAATTTTCTATATCATCGATTACAAAATCACCATGGTTGAGTCACCTGATTAATTTATCGTACTTCATGTTGCGCCCCCCGACAGTTCTCAAAACATAATAGTCTTCATACCATATTTCACATTATATAAAAGGTCACAACTCATCAGTAATATGATATGAATATATAAAATAATAACAAATATCATAAATCTTTAGTGATCTTAACATTTTCTTTTAGAGTCTACATATCATATACTAGTCATATTGCAATACACTCGTCTATACTGGTCAATCAGTCTTGATCATTTCCAAAGAAACCTTTACACTGACCAAAACATGGAAAAATTAAAGGGATAACACCCATTATGAATTCCTCATAAACATTTTTTCCTCACAATTTTATACTACTGCATCATACTTTCTCTCCACCCATTTTTAATTATTCATTGAATTTCATCAACACCTGATCCCTAGATCTAATTAGTCGAGAATAACTAAGGAGTATTACAACCCATATTGATATATGGTCACCTATCGAGGTCCTACATCAAATATGGATCTCAAGGGATTGAATATTAAATTTTATCATCCCAACACACACAATTATAAGGTACCACATATATTAACCATGAATGGATAATGTCATTGTGACCTAATCTCTAAGAGTCATATGATCCTTACTACTCGATCACCTAATTCCAAATATTTTACATATAATCCACCAATTAGAATATCCCACATAACATCTAGTCCAATCACAAATAACCAACCCTAATCTCATTGATGACTAATTGATTATAGGTTATATCAACCCACATTCATTGTATTTTGTGTATAATCACACTCTCTTATCCCCTATTCAAGTGAGTATTTAACAAACACTCTTAACAATGCATACTTACCACATTTTTAAAACATAACATACTCAATAAGGAAACCCCCCTAATTCTACCCTTCCATACCATTAAAATAATTCCATCTTAATTCATATCATATTATCCCTAGGCTCATACGATTAACCAAACAACTAAATATTGTTCCCGTTCATTTTATAATCATTCTACATACAAATAATACTTTATTATTCTTACAATAATATTATAAACTATACATCCCCCCACATTTTTATTACATATACTTGATAACATCTATCATGAATCAATATCAAACACAATTAATATACACATGCTTCCCATATCTTAAAGAACTCACAAGCCTAGGTTAAACCCTCTCTCGAGCTACCCTCATACACCAAAAATCTTCTCAGATGATAACTGGAAAATGACCTTCTACTTAGATATGAAACTCAACTCACCAATCATGAGTCACATAACAATGTCACTAGGATCTCTTACCTAGACCATTACCATAGCCTAGTAGGTATGGACTCCCAGAGAAACCTATATGCTCCCGTCTCAGTTATCATAAAGAAAGTCCAATGTAAATGCACCCACTCTAGAGTTATTATATATATATATATATATATCAATAATCACATAATCAAAATAATTACACACTCAAGGGAAATAATACTCATTTGGAATCCATGTATAAAACTAGTCCCTTGAGGATCAAGTTCACATCCACATGAACATTTAATATGATCCTACACACCTTATATGATACATGAACACCGAATCTCTTTCCACCCTAGTACTAGAGGAAAATTATAAATCAAATAATCCAAAAAATTATAATCAACAACAATAAACCCAGGTGTTACATTAAAAAATGAGCACATAAATATCAACTCACTAAAAACATAAACTTTAACTCATGTAGGTGACAGCTAGGAATAATACATAGAGACTATCCTAAGTCTTAAATATTTTTTTCTCCAACCCATCATATACCAAATAATAATACAAAGGAAACAAGACTCTGATACCACCTTTTATTGTCCTTGTTCTATATCAATCCACAGTCACCAAAATGGTGTACCATGTGACCTTAGTAGTGACTCCTTGTATGCCAGAGTGTGTTGAAAAATAATGAGGGTCTATAGTTACGCCATGAGGATACTATAACCTCATATTAGAGTAAAAATAAATAGAATAAAAAAAAAAATATTAGTCATCTCAATACCCAATAGAATGAAATGAAACAAACACAAATAAGTGTATAGAATCAATAAATAACAAGTTATATGGTACATCAGAATGATATATCTAAATACTACACGATTTAGTTAGAAAAATCAAGATATATTATAATAGATCATATAAATCCAATAGTAAAATGTAAAAAACTAAAAAAACAAAAACTTGTTCCTGAGTCCAGACCATGTCTCATATATGGACTATATACAAGATATCTTGCTCAACAAACCAACATTAGACCACTTCTATATAGGATTTTAAAATTGTTAGGTCTGCTCAGGTACTAAAGTGTTAGGGCCACCCAAGCGGGGTGTGAGTATTATTCAGTAGTAAACCACCAATGATTTCCCTAACATATATTGTATATATAATTCATGAAACATATTCCATGATATATAAATTAAATCATAAAAAAGGAAACCATTTTTTATCATTAGTTTTTGTGGTGACACTTAAGAATGACCATTACGGCTTCAGTTAGTGCCATGGTGTCTTTAAATATTTCACGAGTCAGTGATAAAGTGTTAAAGTTGTGCCCATCCATAATTAAACTGTATCTATTTAATACCAAGGGTAAAATTGGTGTCAACACATAATATTATCCCTTCTAATCACACTCTTATATGGGAAAAATCAATACCTACCTATGATTTTTTCTCATCATTAAACTAGAAGTCCAGACTGGTGCCTTCCCCAAATTCCATCGTTGCTCATCAACACTATAGGTCAGAATAGCACCATCCTTGGTAACCATCAAATACCACAAAAACCTTGGGTCAAAATGTAACCCATCCCCAATACTTTCATGTATTATTAACACATCGAGTCGGAATGGAACCTACCCTCAATCCCCTCGCATGTCATCAATATAGTAGGTTGGAACAACACTTTCATCTGGTTCCTTCACATATCATCAATACACTAGGTCAGAATAGTTCCCTCCCCAACTCCATCACCTATCAACAATACACTAAGTTAGAATGGTTATTTCCCCATTTCCCCAACTTATCATCAAAAAACCAAACCAAAATGGAACCCAACCCTAGTTCCATCATATATCATCAATGCACTAGGTAAGAATAGTTCCCTCCCATGCTGTCATCACATATCAACATGAAGGTGTTAGAGTAGCACACAAGCCTACTATAATTCCATTTCATCAATCTATAAGGATCATAATGGATCATACCCTATTTATTATCCCACATTATCACTATACATCACCAATAATAAGGGTCAAAATGGAACCCACCATTAGTACCATCTCAATCATCAATATGTTGGGTTGGAGTAGTGCCAAATCCTATTTCCCATTAAAATAATGTATAAAATATAAATAAAATCACAAATTAAATAAATTATCTATGGAACCAATCATAAACACACATATATAATGAGGATCACATGGGTTGTCCTAAAGTAGATATATATTTCATAGGCTAGCTTCTCAAACACACAACATATTTACAAACCAATTCCATTCAAATATTCCACCATGTTAGCCTAATTTGACTCTTCCCTTGGTATCATGAACAATACCTAGCTACTTACATAGGCCACTAAGTCATATCATAATCGTGATACCCCTCACAGGTTCCTTTATTCCATTTCCAAACTGTTGGTCGAAGTGGATACTCAAGAGTGGGGTGAATTGAGTTCCAATTAAAATTTCTGTTTAAAAACGTTGTCTTAGAAACCCCCAAATAAAATACTGAATTAAACTGTAGTGAATTTATATCAATGTAAAGGTTCTGTTGGGTTCTCAAGGGATTTATTATTTCCCAGTTAATCAAAACAGAAGAGTTGATTAACTTTTGAAACTAACTTACTGATTTAAAACTAATATAAACACTTGCGAGTTTAATTATCAAAGTGACTTTAAAACAGTTTTGGTTTTAAAGTAATTAGCAGCGGAATAAAAAATAACTTTGAGAGAAATAGCACATCAGATATAACAAAGAGGTTCAGTCTCAAGCCGAGACTTAGTCCTCTCAACAATTTATATAAATTTGATCCACACCCTGGATCGGGGTTCACAACAGTTTACAACTGTCCAGGTCCAAGACCTCTACCACTGTTATTCATGGGAAACAAAAAAACAGCAACCAACTGTCCAGGTCACACACGACCTCTACCACTATTACAGTGGGAAATGAAAGATGTAAAGATTTTGCTGAGGATTTACAGATCCTCCAGTTAAAGTATAGGAGACAATGTGTCTGTTAAATACAGCAGATAACACACACTGCTCGAAATGTAAAATAATGAATCATAGAGCAGAGATGTAGAGTTCAGAAATTGATCTAGTGATTGCAGTGAAGCTTTGGACTCCTTGAGTTTGATCAGAAATGGTTCGGAGTCTTCATCTAGTTTTTGTCTGAAAAATAGAGTGTCGTCTACTTGGCATCCAGGTTCATAGATAGTGAAAAAAGTAGTTGATGAAGTTCTTCAATGTCCTCGTGAATGTACAGAACTCTTCATCAGTAAGCTTGAGTGTGTATGGGCTTTTGTGTCTTCTTGTTCATGCATGTATATCCGTATGAGCTCTTCTCGTGTCTTCCACAACTATCTCATCCACCACTCTTTGCACTCATATGTGTCTCATATTCTCTTTGCACTGACCGGGACTTCTTGTATTTATGGCACGAGCTCCAGCAAAAGAAATGATTTCTTTCTGCAGGTACGAGGTACGGTTCCCTGATATCCAACAACCTTCATTAAATAAATGAAAGAGAATTAAAATATAACTAATATGACCATTGGTTAGATTAAATAAAGATAAAGAAATTCAAACCGTTGTTTATGTCTATCAGTGAGTCAAGTGATCGGTAGGTCATCAGCATCAGCATCGGTGGCTAGACATTGGTGTTTCCTGATTGGTGACTCAGATGATCAGCATTAGTGTGTCATGATCGGTGACTCATTTTATCAACATCGGTGAGACAACTTCAGTGACTCAGATGATCATCATCGGTGTGTCATGATCGGTGACTCATTTGATCAGCATCGGTGTGTCATGATCGGTGACTCATTTGATCAACATCGGTGTGTCATGATCGGTAACTCATTTGATTAGCATCGGTGCGACCATTGTCTTTTGATATGGATCGGTGCGATCGTTGACTTTTCATATGGATCAGTGCGACCATTGTCTTTTGATATGGATCGGTGCGACCGTTGTCTTTTGATATGGGTCGGTGCGACCGCTCACTTTTGATATGGATCGGTGCGACCCTTCACTTAAAAGAACACAAAGTGTCTGTTTGATCAAGAAGACTTACAGAATACTTGTAAATCAATAACAATCACAGATAAAAACATGATCCAACCGATATAAACAGATTCACTAAAAGATTGTGATTATGTATATGAGAAATCCAACCGGATTAAGTAACGATGATTTGTGATTATTAAAACAACACTCATAGGAAGAATTCAACAGTCTTCCAGAGGGCTCAACAATCTCCCCCTTTTTGATAATCACAAATATTAGTCATAAATAAAAATAATATATCATCAATAATAGTGACAAGGCATAATAAGAATAAAAAAACAATGAGATATAAATCTCCCCCTGAATTTATGCCTTTATATATTTAGGTAAACATTGCTCCCCCTGCCATAGTATGTTTCTCCCCCATAGATATAAATCTCCCCCTTTGGGATAATAAAAAAGGAGGGAAAACATATAAAGAAGAGATTAAAAGAAGTAATCATAGAGAATAGGGAGAGAAGAAAAAAAAAATATTTGTAAAGAACATCAGAGTACAAACAGAACACTGTCCACCCTATCAACAACAAGACACAACTATTTCTTGGGATGTAACGGGGCTTTGCCTTTGTCAGAAGAATCAGTGGTTGGTAAGTTGGAAGTCTTGGAGGATGGGTGAACTCGGCGAATTTGAAAAGGTGGTAAGATGAATCTGTAAGGTGGAGGAGAGGATACCATTGAGAGTTGTTGTTGAGAAGTAGAAGCTGGTTGAGAATATTACTGAAGAACTGGTCGTAGTTGAGATAGAGCTTGAGCAACGAAGATCTGATTTGGAGCAACATCAGAGGCACTGATAGGTTTAGTAGTAGGATGCACAATGGCGGTGGCTTGTTCATTCAGATAAGGCTTCAAAAGATTTATGAAATCATGAATAACTTCTGCACCATACTGCATAACCTTTTCAAAATCATCCTTATTCTCCGTGAACCATTCCAAGGTAGGAGTAAAATCATACAACTGACAAACTTGAGTCTTGAAAGCTTGAGTGATTGGAGGTAGTTTCAGATTATCAGCCAACACTTTTAAATTCGCGGTCATCTCATGCTTGGTATAAATCTTTGAAAAGTAATGATAAACCTTTTACTTGATCTCTTTCTGAGCTTTATTGGCATCTGCTGAATATACTTTTACCATATTATTAATGTGATCATTATGCTCCTTCATCTTCCTCAACGAGTCCAAATCAAGAACTTGTCCAATGGAGGCCAATTCATCATGCACAATCTGCCTTAGACCTCTAGCTCATGAGTAGTGATCTTGGTTACTTTGGATGCCCTGGATTGAGCAACTATCTGAGTTATCTCAGATTTCAACTTCCTCAGATCAAACTTCTTAAGATGTTTAATCAGATTCCTCAACACTTCCATCATACCAGAGATGGTTGATCTAAATTCATTTTATAATGAAACTAAGTAAGATTGTAGATCCTTCAGAGTCTGATTTAGAGAGGCTATGTGCCTGCTAATAAACACACCAGTATTGTCCAGGTCTGGTCTAATAACATTTAATACTCTTGTTGAAAATGCTTCCAAAGAATCTTTACAAACTTGCAAAGAAGCTTGAGTAAGAGCATTTAAAATTTCTTCTCTGACTGTATCTCTCACATTATCAAGAAACTAAATTTTGAACTTATCAAAATCAGACTGAGAGACAGTAGAACTAGGTAGATGAACATCTGCAGCATCAACAACATGAGCAGACCATGCCTCAACTGGTTGGCTTTCCTTCACAACCGCAGTAGATTATGATTCTTCCTCTTCTTCTTCTTCTTCAGAATACTCTAAACCCAAAACAGCAAAACCAGGTTAATCATCCCAGACAGTAGCACACAGAGTATATTTTGGTTTATCATAACTTTCTTTTCCACTGATTTCTAGAGAATCTCTCTTGCCACTGGTATTTATTTCATGCACAGTTTGATGTGGTTCTATTGGAGGTACAACAAGACCATCCACTGGTCGGTTATCACCATCATCACCATCATCATCATCTACATTCCCATTTCCATTCTTCACAGAATATTCACTGTCAGATACTTCAGTGTCAATAGCTTCTTTATCACCAAGAACTAGTTCTGATTCAGGTAAGGCTAAAGGTGGACTGGCAGGTCCAAAGTCCATTCTTCTCTTAGGGCTCACAGTATCAGGATCACTCCTATCATCAGGAGGTGACATACTTACTTCTTCTGTTTCAGCTTCTTCCATCCCTTGTTTACCAGAATCTTCAGTGTCCTTATTCCTTTCAACATCTACTTCTTCCTCATCATCAGAATAAATTGGCTCCTCATCTGATTTCAAACCAGGGTCTCTCAAACCCTTCGACCTCTTTCCATGATCAGTGGGATTGTAGGATTCATACAACTTGTCCTCATCAGCAACCCAACATTTTTTCCATGGGTTCCAATTTATTTTCATACTTTTACAAATTTCTTTGTTAACACAAAAAGCACTATCAGATTCAGCTATCTCATCAGATTCATCAACACATACCAGATTCTTTAACATAGCAGAGATCATTTTGGAATAGAACAGGGCAATGGATTTCTTAGAAGGTTTAACCATTCCAGCTATGTGCACCATTAGATATCTACAAAAATTGATCTTCTCAAGGGTATTTAGTAAAAACAATAGAAAAACATACTGGAATTTTACAACAGAAAAATCTCCTTTCCTAGGGAAAATTTGGTGCTGAATAAACTTAAAGAGAAGTCTACATTCACCATCCAACTCTGAGGATGTGATTCTCCTTGACTCTCTTTTTCCAGTAAGAATATCTAAAGATAACTCATAAGAGAAGTATTCAGTGGTTACAGGAATATTTCCAGCATAATCCTCATACTGATCCTCAAGGGGTACATTTAAACATTCAGCCCATTGTTTAGATGAAAAAGATATTTTCTTTCCTTTCACTACAGGAGACATTCTGGAAGCCTCTACACTATCTAAAGTAACTTTCAAATTTATATAAAACTCGTGCACTAGCTTTGGGTAGTATACAAGAGTGTTATTTGAGAATCGGGCTTTCCATCCTTTCGATTCTAAAACTTGTAACAATAGCGACATACTTGTCAAAAGCCAGGCAGAACTGACTTCCATTTCTACAGCAATAATCTGAGTTTCCAGGTTCGGATTTACTGCTCTTTGAGTGGTACTACTCGACTCGCCTCGAGCACGCTTTGAAGGTACATGACTGTCTGATCCTTTTCTTGGTCTCTTTTTCTTATCCATTTAAAGATTATGGGGAATGCAAGAGTTCAAAGGTTCTAAGTAGAGGAGAAGAGAGGATATAAGGCTTGGCGGGAAATGAATGATCGATGGTTTGGGGAATAAAAATATCCGCGTATCATTTATTTCATCATTTAGGGTTCCCATAATAAAGATAAAAGTAATTAATTAATTACAACATAATAAAAAGTAATAGAAAGATAGATCGGTTTGACTGATCGATTTCACAGATCGGTTTTACAGATCGGTTTCACAGATTGATCATACACAACTCTTGTTTAATAAAATTCATTCTTTCAGAGCATAAAGGCTTTGTAAAAAATATCAGCTAATTGATGTTCAAAACTAATAAATTCTAGAGAATTATCACCTTTCTGATAATGATCTCTTAGAAAGTGATGTCTGACATCAATTTTCTTAGTCCTAGAGTGATACACAGGGTTCTTAGATATTTTGATCGCACTAGTGTTGTCACAGTTAATTGAAACATGTTTAAAATCAAATCCATAGTCCAATAAAGTGTGTTTCATCCACAGAATCTGTGCAAAACAACTACTAGCAGCTATATATTCTGCTTCAGCTATAGACAATGCAAGTGAGTTCTGTTTCTTACTACACCATGATACTAGGGACATTCCAAGTAAATGACATGTTCCAGATGTGATCTTCCTATCTAACTTACATCCAGAAAAGTCAGCATCTGAATAACTAGTTAGGTCAAATGATTGTCCTTTTGGATAAAACAAACCTAAATTCACAGTATACTTAAGATATTTAAAAATCCTTTTAACATCCAGTAAGTGTGATTATTTATGATTAACGTGAAATCTTGCACACATACAAACACTAAACATAATATCTGGTCGACTAGAAGTAAAATAATGTAAACTCCCAATCATACCTCTGTAATTGGTTTGATCAACTGGTTTCCCAGTTTCATCAACATCCAATTTACAGGTAGTACTCATAGGTATATCACTTTCCTTAATACTATCCAAACCAAAACGTTTTAATAAATCCTTAGTATATTTACTTTGATTTAGAATAATACCATCATTAGTTTGAATGATTTGAAATCCAATAAAATACTTAAGCTCTCCCATTAAGCTCATTTCAAACTCATTTTGCATAACCTTTGAAAAATCCGTACATAAAGAATTTTTAGAATATCCAAAAATAATATCATCAATATAGATTTGTACTATTAAAACATCTTTTGAAATACTTTTTATAAAAAAATTGGGCCAACTATTCCTTTTGTAAATCCTTTTGAAATAAGAAAGTTTGAAAGTCTTTCATACCAAGCTCTTGGAGCTTGTTTTAAACCATATAAATCTTTAGAAATGTTAAAAACATGATTTTGAAAATGAGGATTTGAGAAACCAGGTGGTTGTTCTACAAAAACATCTTCAATAATAAAACCATTTAAAAAAGCACTTTTCATATCCATTTGATATAACTTGAAATTCAGATGTGATGCATAGGCAAGTAAGATCCTAATAGCCTTTAATCAAGTTACAGGTGAAAGGGTTTCCTCATAGTCAATTTCTTCTTCTTGATTGTAACCTTGTGCAACTAGCCTAGCTTTGTTTCTAATGATGTTTCCTGATTCATCAGCTTTGTTTCTAAAAACCCATTTTGTGCCTATGGTTACAGTGTCCTTAGGTCTTTCTACTAATTTCCAGACTTTGTTTCTTTCAAATTGATTTAGTTATTCTTGCATAGACATTACCCAGAATTCAACATTTATAGCATCATTGATATTTTTAGGTTCTAACTATGAAAGAAAAGCTTGATGTTCAACCTGATTTCTTAGAGAAGATTTAGTTTGTGTTCCTCTCTCTAGATTACCTATAAAAGTATCTAAAGTATGGTTCTTTAGAATTCTAGTTGGTCTAGAAAAGATAGGTCTAGAGATTTCAGATTCATCTACAGGTTGAGGTTCAACAGAAGTAGGTTCTGGAAAATTTCAAGAACTGGTTGTTTTAACTACAAGTCCACTGTCTTTATCATTAAGGTTCAAAATAGGGAGATCATCTTCAAGATTTTTAAGAGAGGTATTAGGTTCACGTGGATCAGTTTCATAAAATTTGATGTGAATAGATTCTTCCACAAATTTGGTTCTCTTATTGAAAACTCTGTAGGCTTTACTAGAAATAGAGTAACCTAGGAAAATTCTTTTATCAATCTTGGATGAAAATTTTTCAAGATTGTCTTTAGTATTAAGAATAAATACTTTGCAGCCAAAAACTCTGAAGTAGTTAACCTTAGGTTTCCTATGGTTCCACAACTCATAAGGGGTCCTCTTAAGAATAGGTGTGATCAAGACTCTATTAATAACATAACAAGCTGTATTTACAGCTTCAGCCCAAAAATAAATAGGTAGGTTATACTCATTAAGCATAGTCCTAGAAATTTCTTGCAAGGTTCTATTCATTCTTTCTACTACACCATTCTGTTGGGGTGTCCTAGGGGCAGAGAAATTGTGACTATAGACATTGTGTGAGTAGTAAGATTCAAACTCATGATTTTCAAACTCATGGACATGATCACTTCTCAGGGTTTTAATTTTAAGTCCACTAAGGTTCTCTACAGACTTGGAATATTTTACAAAGCAAGAACAAGCTTCACTTTTGTGAGCTAGAAAATATACCCAAGTAAATCTAGAAAAGTCATCTACAAGAACATAGACATAGTGCTTCCCATTTAAACTAGAAACTCTAGAAGGTCCAAATAAATCCATGTGAACCAACACGAGAGGTTGATAAGTTGAAACTTCTTTCTTTGATTTAAAATAAACTTTATGTTGCTTTCGATTTTGAAAAGGATTACAAACTTTGTCTGCTGGAAATTCACGTTTGGGTAGGTCTCTAACTAAGTTCTTCCTAGCAAGTTTTCTAAGTGAATGTACATTGTAGTGTCCTAATCTTCTGTGCCAAATCCAAGACTCTTTATTAAAAGAATTTAAACAAGTAATATTCCTCTTAGCTAAATAATTTAAATCAACAGCATAAACATTTTCATTTCTTAAAGCAGAAAACACTAAAGCATTTTTAGAATTGAAAACATTGCAAGAATATTTTTCAAATTTAACATAAAAACCATCATCAAATAACTGAGAAATACTTAACAAATTGTATTTAAGTCCATAAAAAAATAAAACATTAGAAATTAATACCGAGTCAGTGTTACCAATCTGGCCTAAGCAGATGATTTTTCCTTTTGAGTTATCACCAAAAGTGACAAAGCCTCCATTGACTTTTACTAAACTCTTGAAGAATGAGAAGTATCCTGACATATTTCTTGAACATCCACTGTCCAAATACCAAGTCTTTCTATAGGAACTCTTTAAGCAGGTTCCCTACAAAACAGATTTAGATAGGAAATGATTTCGGTACCCAGATTTTCTTGGGTCCAGACAGGTTAGCCAATAAAACTTTAGGTACCCATATTTGCCTAATGGGTCTCATAATATTTCTAGAGTCAACAGATTTTGAAAGATAAACCTTATTAGATCCATAATTATGAATATAACTAGTTGAAGCATATGAAGTTCCTTGACTAGCTACATTCTGTCTAGATTTAGGAATGAATCTAGTTTTGGTAATTTTCCTTTTTCCAGGTTGGTATCCTATACCAGTAGTGTATCTAGGTGATATTTTCTTACCTAGCATCTGAGTAAGAGTATATTTTCCATTGGTAAATTTCTCTAAGTCTTTATTGAGTTGCTCATTAGATAATTTCAGTTCTATGTTTTTTTAACCAACTGAGCATTCTTTTCCATTTCAATATCAAGATCAGATTTATGTTTAACAGTTAAAGAATACTATTTCTTTAAACCTTTGTATTTGTCTTTCAGCTCATTACAGGTTTCTTCTAACATTTCACAATATTCAAATAGTTCAGATTTTGACATGTTATCAGAGTCAGTATCATCTTCAGAATAATAAGAATTTAAAGCAGGAGTTTCAGCTGTTACCTCAGAAGTGTTTGTCATAAAACACATGTTTGCCTTATTTCTGTGTTCAGTTTCAGAAACTTCAGATTCAGTGGAGCTATCCTTAGAAGCACTCCAAGTAGCCTTCATGGATTTCTTAAACTTATTTTCCTTGTATTCATACTTCTTCTTGAATTTCAACTTTGGACAGTCTACTTTTATGTGTCCCTTACTTTTGCACTCATAGCAGAAAACTTCATCTGATTTGTCAGATTTCTTCCAATCCTTTTTCCAATGTCCCTTGTTGTCATACTTACCTTTATAATTTGATTTTCTGAAAAACTTCTTTTTCCTATAAAACTTCTTAAACCTTCTGGCAATGTAAGCCATCTCAGCATCACTATCAGAAGCACTTTCACTGTCTTCACATCTTGAACTTTCATTTATAGCTTGGAGCTTCTCCTTATCCTTATTCTTTGAAGTTGAAGTCTTGAAAGCAACAGAATTCCTTCTAGGTTCATTTTATTCTTCTTTGTTAACCTTGAGTTCCTCTTCATACATCATCAACTTTCCAATTAGTTCCTTGACTGACAGTTCACCAATATCACATGATTCTCTAATTGAGATAGATGTTCCTCTCCATCTTTTAGGTAGACATCTCAGAATTCTCATAATTTGTTCCTTTGATGGAATATCCTTTCCCAGAGCAGTCATTGTGTTGACAATTTCATTAAACCTGAGATACATGTCAGAAATGGGTTCATCGGGCATCATCTTAAAATTATCATACTTAATAGTATAAGTATTCAATCTCATTTCCTTAACATTAGTTGTTCCTTTATGAGAAATGGCTAAGGTATCCCAAATTTCATAAGTAGTTTTACAGGCAGATATTCTATTAAATTCCTCATCTCCTAAAGCACTGTACAAGGCATTCATATCTTTGCAATTCTTATTATAGGCAGACTTAGTATCTTCATTCCATGTAGATCTAACAGTAGTAGGAATTTTATATTCTGATTCTATAGCAGTCCAAATATCAAGACCCATGCTCTCTAAATGACCTTTCATCTTGATTTTCCACTGAGAATAGTTAGTGGCATTGAAAAATGGTGGTCTATTGGAAGCAACACCATCATGTCTATTATCCATGATAGCTTACTTAAAGCAAATATTTTAAAGAGATAAAAATTTAGAAATAATAGAAATTTTAAGAACATTAAAACACAACTAAAATCACAGTTAAAAAATAGAGTACTTTAGAAAATTTTTAAATCCTATGATACCAAATGTGGGTCAGAGTGGATACTCAAGCGGGGGGTGAATTGATTTCCAATTAAAATTTCTGTTTAAAAACTTTGTCTTAAAAACCCCCAAATAAAATACTGAATTAAACTATAGTGAATTTATATCAAAGTAAAGGTTCTGTTGGGTCCACAAGGGATTGATTATTTCCCAGTTAATCAAAACAGAAGAGTTGATTAACTTTTGAAACTAACTTACTGATTTACAACTAATAATAACACTTGCGAGTTTAATTATCAAAGTGACTTTAAAACAGTTTTGGTTTTAAAGTAATTAGCATCGGAATAAAAAAATAACTTTGAGAGAAATAGAATAACAGATATAACCAAGAGGTTCAGTCTCAAGCCAAGACTTAGTCCTCTCAACAATTTATATAAATTTGATCCACACACTGGATTGGGGTTCACAATAGTTTACAATTGTCTAGGTCCAAGACCTCTACCACTATTATTCGTGGGAAACAAAACAACAACAACCAGCTGTCCAGGTCACACACAACCTCTACCACTATTACAGTGGGAAATGAAAGATGTAAAGAGTTTGATGAGGATTTACAGATCCTCTAGTTAAAGCACAAGAGACAGTGTGTGTGTTAAATACAGCAGATTACACACACTGCTCTAAATGTAAGATAATGAATCACAGAGGAGAGATGTAGAGTTTAGAAATGGCTCTAGTGATGCAGTGAAGCTTTGGACTCCTTGAGTTTGATCAGAAATGGTTCTGAGTCCTCTTCTGGTTTTTGTCTGAAAAACAGAGTGTCGTCTTCTTGGCATCTAGGTTCAGAGATAGTGAAAAAAGTAGTCGATGAAGTTCTTCAATGTCCTCGTGAATGTACAGAACTCTTCTTGATTAAGCTTGAGTGTGTATGAGCTTCTGTGTATTCTTGTTCGTGCATGTATATCCATATGATCTCTTCTCGTGTCTTCCACAACTATCTCATCCACAACTATTTGCACTCATATGTGTATCATCTTCACTTTGCACCAACAAGGACTTCTTGTATTTATGGAATGATATCCAGCAAAAGAAATGATTTCTTTTTGTAGGTATGAGGTATGGTTCCCTGACATCCAACAACCTTCATTAAATAAATGACAGAGCATTGAAATATACCTAATATGACCGTTGGTTAGATTAAATATAGATAAAGAAATTCAAACAGCTGTTTATGACTATTGGTGAGTCAAGTGATTGGTAGGTCATCAGTATCAGCATCGGTGGCTAGACATCAGTGTGTCCTGATCGGTGACTCAGATGATCAGCATCGGTGTGTCATGATCGGTGACTCATTTTATCAGCATTGGTGAGACATATTTGGTGACTCAGATGACCAGCATCGGTGTGTCATGATCGGTGACTCATTTGATCAGCATCAATGTGTCATGATCGGTGACTCATTTGATCAGTATCGGTGTGTCATGATCAGTGACTCATTTGATCAACCTCGGTGTGTGATGATCAGTGACTCATTTGATCAGCATCGGTGTGTCATGATCGGTGACTCATTTGATCAGCATTGGTGTGACCATTTTCTTTTGATATGGATTGGTGCGACCGTTCACTTTTGATATGGATTGGTGAGACCGTTGTCTTTTGATATGGATCAGTGGGACCGTTGTCTTTTGATATGGATCGGTGCGACCGTTCACTTTTGATATGGATCGGTGCAACCATTCACTTAACAGAACAGAAAGTGTCTATTTGATCTAGAAGACTTCCAGAATACTTTTAAATCAATAACAAGCACAGATAAAAACATGATCCAACTGATATAAATAGATTCACTAAAAGATTGTTATTTTGTATATGAGAAATCCAAACAGATTAAGTAATGATGATTTGTGATTATTAAAACAGCAATCATAGGAAGATTTCAACAATATACTAGAGGTCTCAACACAAACATATGGGTTGAATTCCATTGAACAATGGTCATAACACCCCTTAACATATCCATGATCTCATAATGTCCTAATCATACACATATTAAATAAAATATAATAAAAACAAAAAAGAGATGGTATAATGACCATATCTTTTTCAAATTCAAGCTTGGTTGTTCCACTCAAACCAAACCAACACCCAAATATTTCTATGTCATACCCACAAATATAAAAATATACCAGATGTGGAGGAAACCATTCCCTATACTATAATCAATTATCCAGTTGAATTTAATGTAACACAAGGTTGTATATTTTCTACCCCTAGGACAGCCATTCTCAATACATCACACTTTTCCCACTCATAGGGGACTAAGGTCACCTATTCCATGGTCTACTATGTTTCTATTAATTAAATAAAACCCATTATATTCAAGTTATTATGATTTATATTAATTAAGATAATCATCATTACCCTCATTTTGCAAGGCATAAAACCCACCATTTGGGAATAAATTCTTAGTCCCATTGAGGAATATATATTCAAAATTAGAAATCAAATAACCGCATTAATTTAATTTGGATCAAACCTACATGTTTTGTGAGACAAGATATCACATGAAGAATTTAGAAATATATAAAACATCAAGAACTTATTTTGGACCACTGACCATGGTCCATTAAAATCTTACTCATTGAATATCTTCAGAAAATTTATGTTGAAATGGTGGATTTCCCAAAATATGGAAAATCCTTAATTCTGGACACAATTGATAAAACACATTTAATGGAACAAGAATCATATAAA
Source organism: Viscum album (assembly GCA_963277665.1). NCBI lineage: Eukaryota > Viridiplantae > Streptophyta > Magnoliopsida > Santalales > Viscaceae > Viscum > Viscum album. The sequence continues at coordinate 952,336,839 of OY728142.1, forward strand.
GGAATGAAGTTGATTTATAGACTCACCACTAGCTATCATCATGGATGAACGACACTTGGATATATACACAGGTGTGAGAGATCCCCTCTTTTGAAAAAAGAAATTAAAGGGAGGAAGGGTTGTGATGCTACTAGTAAATGAATGAAGGACAACTCAGTTATTATGTTTTTACTATTTAAAACAATTAACTTAATTTTTTTTAAAAACATTTATAACATTCATTATGGTGTGACCATAAAGGTTATAGTTCAATGCCTCTTTCCGAGGTATCCATTGTGGAGTGACTCCACTGAACACAATATAGAACCCCACATATAGAATAACTAGAAACCCAAATTTAACTACATGAGTCCCACTATGGCATGATCCTCCACTTCATAGTTCAGAGACCTCCCATCAATGAGGGAACCATTGTGAAACCCTCTTTCTCGGGGAATAATGATCCCTTGATGGTCAAAATTTGGGGTTTATACCATTCACTATAGCACAAACCATTCCCCCTTGGTATAGACTTCATAAAATAGCCTATAGTGGCACTTCATGACCATTCACTAGAAAAGAATAGATTTAATATTATATGGAAAAAGTTTAATCTTATGCATTATGGAAGGTTATTCCAATATTTACATTACCAAAATTCAACTCTCCTATTCCACGACGCGATCCTTAAACCTTTGAGAAATATAATATCAAATATCCCTCCCCACACCACAATTCCTTATACTGCAACATGGTCTCTTTCAAATATTTGAAGATATAATTTCATGTAGACCCTAGCCCTGGAATAATCATAATCACAGTGATATTATTACCCAAGACTCTAGAAATTAAATATTATGTAGAGGGTCCATATCATGATCTCCTTCTTTCATGGTGCGACCCACCGACTTCTTTAAAATTTTAATCTCAAGAAACACATTCTGTACTAAAATACCCCATGGTTATATAATGATTTATCTCATACTGTATAAATCTATATTAGGGTCACCCTAACCATACAAAAATACTCACATAGTCACATAAGAAAATTATTAAGGACTAAAATACATCTAAAAAATACCTCCCATATATTTTAAAATTCTTAAAATCTCAAAATGTTCCCTAATTCACTAAATGTTCCAAGCACGAGGACTAAAAATTCAAATTTACAATGATTTCACAAACCCATAAGAATGTGGGTCATTACAACCAAACAAATCTCTAAAAATAAAAATGAGTGTGTATAGAAAAATGTATTTGTGTAAATTATCAATAATTAAATAAATCATTTTATAATTATCTCACATGTTATTGCTAGTTTTATTTATCTTAATTTTATAGAAAAACTTCAATGTTTAATTTATTCAGCATAATCTCTTTGATTTTTATAATAATTTATTAATGTTAACATAATCTGGGTATTACCTTAATTCATTCCATGATTCTATAATGAAATTTAAATTATATAAACAGGAAAATAATACTGTTTCCAACAGTTTAAACATTACCATATCAAGAGAGCAATGTATCCCCACATTTCCCATTTATTCTAAATTCTAATTTTCAAGTATTCTAAAAGAAAATATCATAATTAATTTTCCATAACATAATCTGGAAACATTTATTAACAATGCATTAAATGATTTAATGTAGTCTCACACTTCACTTTATGACCATCCATTCTCTTCATAATGACATCTCGCACTATATCCCAACAATTTATTTCCACCATATTATATCCCATGATAAGACCCCATAATACATTTCTTGTAATATAATGTCATATTGAATATTTAAAATATGATATAAATATTATAATTGACATTAAAACTATTCGATCTTTAGTATCTTTTAATCCTTCATCAAACACTTTGGAACCACTTTGAATATAATCATTTGTATCTAAGAAAAAATATAAAACTAATAAACCTGCATAAATAATTCATGTAGAAATACAATTCACAAACATATATATATAGTTATAAAACAATGTATATCATCACTATTATATAAAACTACTTTATCAGCACTGGAAAAGGGAGTTTCAAATGCTTAAAAATGTTGACATGCTAAGTTCCTTTAAAATCATGAAACCTTTGTTAGTGATTTTTTATCATTGGTAAAGGGAGACTTTATCATCACTTTTGGTTGCACTGATAAAGGCCATAATAGCGGCTACAAATATATATCCTTTTAGTAACCTTATAATATAAAACCAAATCAGAAACTATAAACATATCAAAATATAAATATATATAAAACTAGATTAGAATAAAAATATTACATTGCACAATCATTTAAATTCAATATTTTCATACAAAATATTTACATTGAAGTCATATATATAATTAATCAAAAATAATTAAACACTAATATATAATAACAAAACTCTAATAGAAAACTTTTTCCAATGATTGACCTCTCTAAAAAACATTGTCCCTATAATGAAACCAATTTTTATTTTAAAAAAATTACATAAAAATAAAAATATTATAATTTTAATGTTATATAATCCACATATGAAATGTAATATGACTAATCACTAAATATTTTAATGATGTTATCAGTTAAACTATTAATTATATTGTTAATGATTATATTGTTAATTATATATCAATTATTAATTATAATATTAATTAATAATTATATTATTAATTATGAATTACATTTTTAATTAATTATATATATATTATTGTTTATTACTGAATATATTAATGATATTATCAATTATTTGTTATCCTAATTACATTTATATAGTTAAAAATTATATCATTAAACTAAAATAAAAATTTATATTAAAAAAGTGCAATTTGAGACATATCTTCTACCTTTTGGGTTATATTGATGTTTTTTCAATTACTACATGTCACACATGAATTATGGATCATTCTATTAACATTTTAAGACAACCAAAACCCATTTTCTTGATTTTGGCTATGCGATGCTCGTTTTGGATAGAAATAACACTTTGTAACACCCCAATACTTTAAAATATTTTCCTTTTAGATTAAATATAATTTTTTTTGTAAGCATGATTTATAAAAAAATTTAAACTTATTCCACACAAAAAATTGAATTAGCTCGCATTACATGACATTTCGAGTTTTACAATCTTTTAATGGAGATACTATTTTATAACTAAATTTAGACACTTTAATGGATTTTATTTTTAAAAATAAACATCATTTTTTAATTCATAATTTTAAAATTATCTTAGGGTTAATTATTGGGATTTTTCTGAGAAACTTCATTTTTGATTAATAGTAAAAAATTACTGTAATGTACTTAAAAAACTATGCATTTAAATATTGATTAGTGTTAAATTATATTTTAAATTTGGTTTTAAAGTCACAATAAATCAATTATTCATATATTAATCTAATTTAGGTAATTGGAACTATTTTTATATATATAATAGATATAAAAACATATTGATCTTTTGAACATTTTTACTTTAAAAACCTGTATCATCCCCACGTCTGTGGAATAGAGTTAATCTTAATTTGACAACTTATATGATCTAAATTTTGAAAACTGTACATACATAGTTTTAATCAGTATAACGTTTATCTCTAATAATATTAATATAATTTTTGATAAAGATATTAGTAAAAGTGATTAAAATTAATTATGGTGATTAAGGTAATATTAATCTTAATAAGGGACTAAACCTCAATATTAGGGACCAAAATTTTCAAGAAACTTGTTCAAAATCCAATGGATGCAACTAATTAGGCCATATACCCTCTTGGTTTTAAATTTATGGTTTATTGGGATATTATTAAATGGATGTTTTCTATATAAAAGGTCATGTAAGGAAAAAAGACAAAGGGGGACTTTTCTTACCTTTAAAATTTATAAAACTTTTAGATACTTAAAAAAATATATTTTTAGTTATATATATCCTTTTTAAATATAAATTGGTTATTATTATAATAATAATTTATCAATAATTTTTATAGATTATTTAGTTACTTAAAATGCTTAAGAAATTCCAGTGTAGTGATTATTTAGTTAATAATTTACTAAAATAAATGATACTATAAATATTAAAAGTGATGTTTTTTGATTGAACAGTTGTAATTAATTATTATTTTTAGAATAATATATCCTGTTAAACTTATTTAAACTTAATATATTATAATTATAATAATTTTTTGATATTTCAAAATTAAAAATGAATTTATAATGTCAAAATTGACATTATTGTTATTTTGTAATAAATTATATTTTATTAAATGATTTAAAATTAATAGATATCATTTATTATTCCAAGTGATATTTAACTTCTAATTAAAATTAAATATTTTCTATTAAGGAATTAATTAATATTTTATAATTAATATATTGACCCATATATTGTAAAAACTTTGTTAACATGGCCCAAGTTCAAGCAATGTTTTAGCGCGCCAAACACACTTGTTTTAAAATTAATTTCCAAAAAATATGGGATCAATATTTTATAAATTAGATATAATATTTAAAATTTTAATTATTTCTATTTTCTAATAAATTTGACTTTATTTTATTTTTAATGGTTAAATTACTTTGGTTGGAAAACGAAATACTTTAATAAAAACCAAAATGATAAAATTGGGGAATCTTTGAAGTTAAGGAACTGAATTATTAAAATGCATATATTTTTATGATGTGGAAGTTCTAATAAACCATTATTCCCATTTAATAAATTTTTTCTATTTTTATGCACTTTAGGTAAGGTATACCTCCCATTAATGAATACCTTTTGGTATTTACAAGAGTGCCACTACTCCTCCACTATAAAAAGGCAAGCACTCTACCCATTAATCAAACCTATCAATCCACTTTGGCTTGACAATCATAGAACCAAATAGATACTAAAAATAAATACCCTAATCCTATAACCTTACCCTTGGTAATAAATCCATCTGAAGAAGCATTTTGGAACAAACCAAATGTAGTTACCCGATTAAGAGGTAGCATCTTTCCTTAAGCTATTTTGTTTTATTTCCATTATCCACCCCTAAACTATTATTATTACATGATTTTGTAAAAAAATAATATCATAAATATACTATGATGTTTTTATTCTAATTTTTCAACCTACACTTACAAACAATTCCATCTAATTGGTAACAAACATATTTCTTCTATGTACGATGAACTACTACCTCACGAAAAAACAATTGTTAATTTTTCATTTACCACCTCTCATGATAGAAATTATGATGGAAAATATGTTCATATATAATATATGATAAATTTATAATTTTTTTATAATTCTTTAATTTTTATTTATAACATACCTTTATGATTTCCATCTTTTTTAAATACGATAATTTCTTTTGAGAAAGTGTGGATTAGTGCCCCCTCAAAGCAATGTGAATCGTTCATGCCATACATAGAATGTATAAAAGATGGTGTTAATAAATCTATGTAACATATTTTAAATATATATAATAATTTAAGTATAATATATATATATATATAATTTAAATTTAATTCTTTAAATACAACAAATATATGAAAGTATCATTCATGCAAACGTACGACCTACCGTCTCCATGAACGATGCATTTCATTCCTTATCTTCAAAATTAATAGATTATTAAAAATACATTTGTGATGAAAATTTAAGATAATAAATTCATGATTTAAATTCTTTATATGATAAAATCATCATCCATGATATAGGTGAAGCAAATAACAAGTCAAAACATACTTGAGAAAAGGAGGCAATTAACACCTAAAGTAGTGAGAACAATGAAAGATTGTTAACAAACAGGTAATAAGATATTATTAGAAGATGATATATAATATAAAAACAAGATTATGGTTTTGTAATAAGTTAGTAACATATTTTAATCCACTATATAGGAGGATAAATTCCACCTAGTGAATGGAAGGTTAAGGTAAGTGATTTGGTCTCAATTTACATTCCATTGAGACTTATTTTGGTTATACACCAATTCAATTTTATATGTTGAATGTACCAAACATTGACTTAATATATCATAAATGTTATTATTATCATGATATTATAAGTTTAATTTAATTCATGTGAAATTATTATTTAAATTTTTCGAAGTGATATGGGACACTTTGGAATGTTTAAAGATTCTTTTTCCTCAAGAATGTTTTAATGTCATCAACCCTCGTTGTTGCTTATCCTCGTCTAAGGTATTATTGATAAATCAATATTATTTACTCAAAATTTATATATTATAAGGAAAAATTTTTATTAGTTAAATAGATTATTCAATTTTATGGATTCTTAGGACACGTAAGACACAAATTTTGACTATTTAAGGTAATCCCTACAGGTTAAGGACCAGTTAATGAAAGCCCCATGATGAATCAGTAGTCTCATGAGATGAAATTAGGTTAGAAAACCATTCACATTTGTAACCAGTATAATATAAATTATCATGTGGAAGCTATTAATAGTAGATTTAGGGTTGGACAAACAAAATTGGTTTGTAAACAGTCTGTTTTAAACTATCTTTTGGAAGGTCTTTATGGTAATGGTTCCATATACCAAGGAAACATAGCATCCAATAATTATGAATTTATTTTATTTAGAACTTGGTTATTATTATTTTCCATGAGATATTCTGTCAAATTATATATGGATAAATTATATTATCAATTTAATTGTTTATGTGGAATGTGTTTTAGTTTCTTACCATGACATATTTATATTGACTTATCTAGTTATTTGAATGGCATGTGTTATCAGTTATTTAATTTTCCATGTTAATATATTATAATTTTATTAATTATTTATTGCAATTTATGTACCCTTTCTGAAAATTTGAACTCAACCTTATTATGATTCATTTCCCCAGGTTATGATGTGGAGTCCTTTGATTGAGATTCAAGGATGATGTTTATTATATTTTATTGTGTATCTTGTTCTTATTATTTTCCAAATGTATTATGGGTATCATGAATGTAATTTAGATTTCACAATACTACTAAACTAATTGGTCCTTTGGGATTTTATTTCTTTTAATCTTTCTAATGTAATAAAATAATATATAGGCTCTGGGATTTTGGGGGTGAGGATTTATTGTTAGTATCAAAGGAAGTTTTTCAAAAATATTGGAAACTATATTTGGAAAATATAGATTAGGGAACATGATCCAAATATATAATTTAAGGATAATTGTAGAAGAACATCCTAGAATTTTTGTAAGGTATAGATTATGTGGGTATTATTATCAATACAACCATGTCTGGATACTATGAGCAAACATGGTTCTCACAAAGATATAAATAGGAGTAATAACTATGACAAGGTGTTTTGATCATGACTCAGGGTAACCTAGTACATGATAAGGGGAATTACTATACACCTAGTTTGACACTCCTAGGTGATACTCTTAGGATAGTTCATAGTTTCTTTACCTAAAATTATGAAGGATTTAAAGGTTAATTTATCCCCAAAGTATCCAATGTTTATAATTCTAAGATTTACAATGCGTAAATTTATATTATGGAATATACCATATATAGAATTATATATTATGAGATAATCCTGTCTATGCCATTATTTAGAAATTGAACCTAGAAGGATAAATGATATCAAAACCTATGGAAAATATGTAGATTTACATCAAGTGGATACCAATACGGCTAGTATTAGAATGGGACAAATTATGGAAATACTAGGGAAACTTAGTTTGGTTATGACGAATAACCTCACACAAATGGAGAAACCTATTTCAAAATAAGAATATCTTATACTAGATCACATTATGTTAATAAATCCCCCATCATTTAGTGGAAAAAATATTCCAATTTTAGATGAGAAATGAATTAAGTCTTAGGAAAACATATTTATGGATTTGTGATTTGATGAAAAGGAAATGGTTACACTTTTAGTGTATTATCTAAATTATGATTTTGATAAAATGTGGTCACTGATATAGAATATTAGAGAGGTAGAAGAAAATAAACTCATGGAATAGAGTAATTTTAAGGATACAATATTCATAACCCCCATGATTTTTATAACATAGATTTTTTCTAATTTCATTGATGTCTTGTGTTGTACGCTACACCAAGATAAGCTTATGCAATATGAAACAACGACTTAGCTTGCGGTATACCAAAAACTATGATTGGCTTGTGTTATACACAATTTCAGGTTCTTTTGATAGAATTAATTTCACATAAGAATATTTATAAGTGAACGAATAAATATTACCTTAAAATCCAGTCATTATAATGGCAAATATGAACAATATTAACTTTTTTCTAAAAATTATTTAAATGAAAATAAGTCAGTTTTTAAATTAATAAAATCACTCTTCATAAATTTTATTAATGAAATGTATGTTTATTATATTCATTATAATGTTTAAAATTCATCTTATATGTTTTATTTATATGATGTAATAACAAATTAATTTTTTGGACAAATGATATAATTTAAAAATAATACAGTTTTCCACCTTTTGACGAAGCACCAATTTTAATTATAGTTTTGACAGTTTTTTTATATTAAATTTGAAAAAATAGACTTATTTTTTTAATTAATAAAATAAAAATGTACTTTTTTAGTTTTTTTGGTATTTTTCTAATAGGTTTTATTTTTTTGATAAATAGTGAAAATACAGATTTTTATTGAAATCATTATTTTATTTTAAAGTCATTACCTAGTAAAATTATTATTTGGATAAGATTTAAATTTAAATTATTTTATTTTTAACCGATTATGTATTTTTAAAATTATTTTATAAATGATTTTATTTTAAAAAAAAATTCTATTTAAAAAATGTATTTTTTCCAAAAAAAACTATTTTCCATGAAAATTTACCTATTTTTTTAAATTTCATTATTAAAATTATTTGTTTTGAATTTTGAAAAATGGATGTAAAATTTGGATTCAGGAGAACCAAATTTCGTAAGTATGTACCTTTTATTTTTGACCAATATAAATAGTAACCATGATAAATTTTGTTACCACGATAAATGGTAAATTAGGTAAAAATAAAATTATAATGACTATAAAATGACCAAAAAATGAATAAAAAATAATTTTATGGGTGTAATTTGACCCTCAACACCTTAGGATATAAATTATTTCATTCAATGGACATGTTTCAATGAAAACAACTTAAATAATATTTAAATCAAACAAAGACACAAAGTGTCATTTTATTTGTCTTTATTATCTATTATGTTTCCACATATTGATAAATGTGTGGTATTAATCAATATAAATCTAAAATTTTAACTTAATTATCATATTTAGTTAATAAAATTTATTTTTTAACATTTTGGGCCATTTTGGAGATATTATGGTATTTATATTATTTTATTTAATAAAAAATTAAAGATGTCACATTCATGTTTTAAATAATATATCATTTTTAAAATAAGGTTATACAAAATCTAAATTAAAATATAAATACTATTTGAAATATAAAATATTTTTATTTATCATTATTATTTATTTTAAATTTTTTGGAAATAAATAATTACCTTAATAGCTTGTACACTAATGATACAAAAATTATTTAATTGTTGAAAAATTAATAAAATGTTTTTTATTAAAATGATAATACCAATTCAAATACCAAAAACATTTCCAAATCATATTTTTCAAGTATATCTCAACCATAGTCATCAAAATTTAGAGTTGTTTATTATTTTGAGCCTTATAGAAGAGATTATGATACATAAATTATTTTATTAAAAGTGATGGTAAACTTTTCACATTCATAATCTAATAATTATAAACTTTTGAATGTTGGATTTTTTAAAAGATAAATTCAAAAAAAATTATTTTAATAAAATTTATTCAATTTATATTCATCATATCATTTTATTTTTTAATTTTTATTCAAAAAATAATCATATTAAATAATTACCCAGAACTGTTGTCGTAATTTTTTGTATTAAAAGAAATACCAAATTTTTTTTACTAAAAATACTAAAATAAAGAAAATATGGGATAATTAATATGTACAATTAATTTTATAGTTTCCATTTACCTGTTAAAAATATAATAGAATATCTTTTTCTAATTTAACTTGTTAATTTAATATTTTTCAAAATAAATGAATTGAATAGTTTCAAAATTAACACTACTGTTTGTTTGTCAAAATAATATTTTATTATATTTTTTAAAAATACTAAAACATTTTAAAAAAATATTATAATTATTATATGGTCCAAAATGTTATGAATCCTTTATTTATGGTCTAATTGATATCTAATAAGTAAATATTTCACCCTTTTAATGTTGAAATATTTGTTATCTTAATTAAAATTAAATAGAATAACTAAGTGTTAATTAAAATGATAATATTTAAATTGGAAAAAAATATTGTCTATTTTATCTTGTTTTTTATATTACAACCCCATATCATCTGATATTCGAAATAGAGAAATATTTTTGGTTTTTGGATGGGTTTTTATCTTATTATGAAATAATATTTTTGGGGTTTCCAAATGTGCCCCTCACCACAATTATAAAAGAGAACTTCCTCCCTCATTTTTTACAACTCATTAATCCTTAAAGTACATCCATACCCTATCCATATCCCTAATAAAATTACTTATTTACATAATAGAGGTTCTGGTATTCTCAAAATACCAACTCTAGTGCCTTTAAAAAGATATCTAGTGGGAGCACGTCAAAGAAGAGGTAATCTACTCTACTGATTCTTTTTAGTTATTTATAATTCTACTTATTATTCATGCATTTATTCCATTCTAAAGTAAAAAATTGAGTATAAATTATATTCTGAGATTTTATTATGTTTATGTAACAACCATATTCCACCTTCTATCCTTACTACACAAAATGAAATCACTACACATGCGTACGTATAGCTTGCCATCTCTACAGCGTGGTGTAATATGTTTTCACCACCACCTTACTTGGATGGATATAATGATGGAAATAATATATATATATATATATATATATATATATATTATAACATGATATTTATTCTAGAACAACATATATACCATCCAATTCTATAACATTTCATAATTATTGGATTGATATTGTTGCTCGTGCATACGTACGACCTACCGTCTCCCCAATGCGATGCGATTAATTATTCATGATATCCATTAAAAAAAGATTATATCAATGTTAATAATGATTAAAAATTCTATATATTATCTTAATATAATTTTTTTAATGATAATAATATGGAATAATAAAGAGAATCAAAACTTGTTCGACTAAACATGCATAAGAACATAAATCAGTTAATACCCGAATAACGAGTAATAATGAATTTTTACTAAAAAAAGATGATAAAATGATCATATATGACATCATAAAACCAACTATGAATCTGGAATAAGTCACTTACATCATTTAAATAATTATACACAAGTTTTGGATATATACAAAGGATAGGGGAACAAAGGTAAGGGATAACTTCACAATATCATTATTATCCAATATTGTTTATACGTAATTATTTACTGGGGTATATTTATCATCCATTTCCATATTCTCAAAAAATATTAACGTAAAATCTTTACCATTATCCAATTTATGTTTAAATTCATTTTTAATCATTTTCTTAGTTTACTACATGATTTGTAAGGAGTCTTTCTTTCATTTTCATTACATGGTACATTTTGACTTTTTGGATAAAGTATGAGAAGAATGTTTTTTTAACTTATATGGAGTGAATGGATTTTTATGATTTCATAAAACCTTATATCCATTATGGTTCAATTACACATTTTCATAGTTATTTTCAAAGAAATAATTTTATTTTAAAATTGCGTGGAGTTTTAAGAAAAGAAAACATTTTTGAAGAGGAAAGAATATTTTCTTTAAGAATTAATTTCAAGTGTTTTATCAAAGTTATTTTCCATTTGATGACATTATCTAAATAAGGTTATGTTTATACACTTGTTATTAGTATGATTTGATTATGTTTATGACTTAATTATATTGATCAAATCCAATTGTTTTTCATGGATTATGTTGTGATGGAATTAAGTTTAAGAAACCAATTTTATTCCTTGTGTTATGTAATGACATTTGATTTATGTTTTTGTGGCACACATTTGTATGCTATTCATTATGTCAAGGGTGGGAACTACATATCACTCTAATTTATTGGGTAAAGATTTATATCTCATGTTATATAAATGAATGGAACGACAATTAAATACATTTTAGTAACGTAGGGTCGAAACGACAAGTAAATCTGGTTCAGCAATACAGGACCAAAACAATAAGTAAATCCAGTTTAGTAATATGAGGATAAAATGGAAAGTAAATCCGGTTAAATAATGGACTTTTTCCACTATTATGTTCATAGAAATTAGCCTCTTCTAATATGGAAATGATTTTTTTTATTTTCTATCAACAAAAATTCCATGATTTATGGTAATTTATAAATTATACCTTATTAATTAAGAATATTTATTCCATGACTTTTAATTTTGATATATGTTATACATGGAATGATTTTCGAAAGATATGTTCATGTTTTTACATTATTATGTTCATGCTTTGTTAATTTACCCTAACTTAGAATCAGATCTCACCATTTATCATGTTTCGATTCCTAGGGTTATAAATAAATCTTTTAAGTATGAGTACTAAAGGGGAAAATCTTTATGGGAGACGTTTAAGATCTTTCACCAAATTTGAAGAGTGTCTTTTTTGTTTCCAAAGTAACTAAACTATTATGGTCCTCAGTCATGGGTTGTGTAATGTAATGGATATTCATATAAAAATATATAATATCAATTTATGTTAAGGCTGGGTTGTTATAGTTGGTATCAAGGGAAAGGTTTAGTCAACCTTTGGAAACTAAGATGCGAAAACATTAGTGATATCCCGAGATATGTTTATAATGATATATCATGTGATTTACTAAGGATAAGTCTAATTATAGGTTACAATCCTATAATTTTGGTAACGATCCTGAATAACCTAGGATTAAACCTAAGATGTTAGATATTGAAAGTACTCTCCCATGATTTTTTTAGTTTTCTTAGTATGATTCTTTCCTCATACATTATTATTTTTGGGATTTATAAAATTGTTGGAATCCTAAAGAACCTTTTTAATGATAAATTCAATGGCCAATGAAACTATTTTCCTTCAGTGAAACCAAATGTTATGGGATCTAGAATGAATAATCTTATTTCTATGACCAAAAAACCTTAGCAAGTCATGAATCCTTCTAGGCATCTAAATTACCAAAGGATGGAACAAAATTCTATTGAATAATTCTTAAGGAAGAATCCACATTATTTTAGTGGAATAATAAATCCACTAGTTACTGAGAAATGTATTTGTACCATTGAAAATATATTTTTCATTCTACACTATTTAGAATGTGAAAAGGATCAGTTGAGAACTTATCGCTTGTAAGGTAAAGTGAATCTTTGGTTGAAATTTATTAAGAATAGAATAAGAAATGATACTATTGAATCCAAGGATTGGGATGACTTCAAGAAATTATTTTTCAGTATTTAACTACTATGTATTCTTCTTAAAAATGTTAGATTACAATTTCTCATCCATCTGATGGTTTTTATAAGAAATTATGTATAAAATTAAAATGGAACTCTAAAATTTTTGGAGAAAATAAGATTATATTTTCTTTATGATCAAAGTGTGAAAGGAAACATGGAGTAAATTTTCTTAATGTGACTGGTTAATGTTTTAAGTGTGGGAAGGAAGGTCTTTAGGCATTTTTCTACTGAATTAATTGGAATAAATAGAAATTTTTAAAGTGTGCTCCTCCCATAAATCGACATTTAAAGTATAAAGAAATGGGGAATTATGCTAACTAATGAACTAATCCAAGGGTTTTTGATGATGATGTACAACAAAAACCTCTTAAAGAGAAATGAAAATTCAAATCTCACACGATCACTATTAGAAATGTGGAGTACAACAAAAGAGTTTTGGAATGATTTAGTGTTTATGAAATTATAGAATAATATTATAGAATCACTTTTATGTAATTTTGGAATAATTTCATATGTAATGATCCAAGTTGGTTTTCCAAATGTATTTTAAAGTATATTATAAGTGGTATTGGTAAACATTAAAAGTGATTGAGGTAATAAAGTGATGTTTTGGAAAACATATGATTAAGGGAAGGATAACCCATAATATGATCATGATGTTGAGATAATGATAGTTGTATAAGATATGTTGAATATGAATAATTAAATTGGACTATATTAGTTACCTTGGAACTCGCTAAGGATTTATTAACATGTTGTTTATGCTATCTTAGATGAATTTTACAACCTTTTGGACTTATGAGTAAGGAAACCTGCATGTTTTCAATAAGGATATATTATAATTCAGGTTATTACTATGAATCAAGAGAATACATGATGACGGTGTTCACATTCTTATAATGTGACTAACCATAGATACCTTATGATATATGGGGGATATATATTAAGTCTAGTTAAAGAACCTTTTTAAAAAAAAAATTCTACCTTTAGTAGGATTGTAAGGTTATCAATTTATGAAATGTTTAAGTTAAACTATCAATGAAGTTTTTAGAATAAATTATTATCTCACTATTGGTGTACTTATGCATATTTGATAACATCTACTAATTTTTTTGTGATAATGTCAGATGGAATGACCGATCATTCTAATTATGGATCGCATGATCTGATAACACATAAGGAAGGACAACTTCAACTTCATTTCCTTGAATAATATATGAAGTGGAAAATGTTCAAGGCATGAAAAAAGGTGAGATTGTATCAAAATAAGGTAAGTATATATTCTGATGAAAATTATTCAACATTAAGAAAATGGATCATAATGTAAAAGGGTGTCCTATTGTCATCATTTTTTATGATATCAATGACGTCTTTCACGATTCTTTAGTTTATGGTTTTGTGATTGTTAAATTTATATGGATCACCCACTTCCTTATGATCAGTGATCTTTATCAATATCTATGATTATTTACACCTTTCCTCCATGCCCAAATCTTTACCTATATTATCCTATATAGTGAACTAATCATTATTTACTTTTGGAAACTCTGATTTTCCGACTATTACTTTTTAAAATAAAGTTTAAGTCTTTGTTTTTACGATGTGGGTTTCTATATTTTTATAACTCTAAAAAATGTTGAGCTATAAATTCATTTTAAGGTGGGTAGAGTGTAACACCTCGATATTTTTATAATATATATATATATATTAATTTCTTTGAGGTCTTGTGTTGTACACTACTCTAAGATAAGTGTGCACTATATGCAATACAAGATTAGCTTGCGGTATATGAACCACAATTATTGGAACATATTACACTCAATTTCAAGTTATTTTGATAGAATTAATTTCACAGAAGACCAAGTATAATTGGAAATCTAAATATATCCTTAAAACCTAGTCATTATAATGGCGGATATGAGTAGTATTAAATTTCTTCTAAAAAACCATTTAAAAAAATAAGCAAGTTTATAAATTTCTGAACACACTCTTGATGGATTTTATTAATTAAATATATGTTTAATATATTAAATTTAATGTTTAAAATTCATATTATATGTTTTATAGACATGATATAAGAACAAATTCAATATTTTAGATAAAAGAAGTAATTTTACAAAAAAATACAGTTTTTCCACCTTTTGGTGGAACACTAATTTTAAAACTAGTTTTGACACTTTATTATATTAAATTTGAAGAAATAAATTCTTGTTTTAATTCATAAAAAAAAATTACATTAGTTTAATTTTTGGTATTTTTCTGATAAGTTTCATTTTTTGATGAATAGTAAAAAATAATAATTTTTATTGAAATCATGACACTCTTTTAAAGTCATTACACCATAAAATTTTGTTTTGTATTAGTTTTAAATTTTAATTGGTTTATTTTTATACAATTATGGTTTTTAAAATGATTTTATACATTAATTTATTATAAAAACAACTTCCATTTAAAAACTTATTTTTTCCAAAAAATAAACAGTTTTTCATGAAATTTTACAGGTTTTATTTTAAATTTAACTATGAAACTTATTTGTTTTGAATTTTTAAAAATTGATATAAAATTTGGATTCATGAGTTCAAAATTTGGTATGTAGATCCCTTTTATTTTTGACTAATATGAATAATAACCATGATTAATTATGTTACCACGATAAAAGGTAAATTAGGTAATTTAGGTTAAAAATATAATTGTTATGAATATAAAATAACAGAAAATGAAAAAATATTATTTTATGAAGTTAGTTCGGCCCTTAACAATTAAGGATCCACATTATGTCATTTAATAGACACTTTGTCCATAAAAATGACTTAAATAATATTTAAATCAAAGAGAAACACAAAGTGTCATTTTACTTGTCTTTAATATCTATTTTGTATCCACATATAGAAAAATGAGTGGTATCAATTAATAGAAATGGTAAATACGATCTTAATAATCAAATTTAGCTAATAAAAATTTATTTTTGATGTTTTGGGGCCATTTTGGAGATATTATTGTATTTATAATATATTATTTAATATAATTTAATGATTTCACAATCATGTTTTAAATAATATATCATTTTTAAAATAAGGTTATACAGAAGACAAATTAGACTATAAATACTCATTTGAAATATAAAATGTTTTTATATATCATGATAATTTTTTAACTTTTTAGGAAATAAATAATTATCTTAATAGCTTATACATTAATGTTGCATAAATTATTTAATTGATATAAATTAAATAATAATGCTTTTATTAAAAAGATAATACCCATTAAAAGACAAAAAAAACATTCCAAATTCTTATTTTTAGAGTATATATAGACCATAATCATCCAAGGGTCATGTTATTGACCATTTGGGGCCTTATAGAAGAGATAAAGACACTTATATTATTTTATTTAAAGCGATGTTAAACTTATCACAATTGCAATTTAATAAGTATAATATTTTAAATATTATAATTTTCAAAATATAAATTTGAAAATAGTTATTATTCTAAAATAAAGTATATTTATATTCATCATAGTATTTTATTTTTAATTTTTATTCAAAAAATAATCATATTAAATAATTACAAATAACTGTTGTATTAATTTTTTTAAGAGAAATATAAAATAAATGTTATTAAATATTGAAATAAATATAATATGGGCTAATTAATATATACAAGGTATTCTATAAATTATATTTACATATTAGGTATATAATAAAATATTTGGTTTGAATTTAACTTTTTATTTAATACTTTTAAAAATTAATGAATTGAATATTGTCAAAAGTGTCATAATTGTTTGTTTATCAAATTAATGATTTAATAAATTATTTAAAAATAATAATTTTTTTAAAAAAATATAATCATTATCAAATGGTCTAAATTTTTTATAATTATTTATTTAGGGTCTTATTTACATCAAATAAGTAAATATTATAACCTTTTAATATTGAAATATTTATTATCTTAATTAAAATTAATTAGATTAACTAAATTTATATAAAATGGTAATATATAAACTAACATAAATTATTGTCTAAAATTTATTGGTTGATGATATTAAAACCCTATATCATATCATATTAAAAATTTAGACATTTTTTAGGTTTTAGTATGGGTTTTTATTTTATTATAAATTAATATTTTTGAGGTTTCCAAAAGTGCCACTCACCTCAATTATACAAGGAAACCTCCTCCCTCATTTATTCACAACTCATTAAGCCTTAAATTTCATCCGTAACCTACGCATTTACCATATCAACTTGAATATTTATTTTCTAGAGGTTCTAGTATTATCAAAAGACCCACTCTAGTGCCTTTTAGAGGAGATCTAGAGGGAGCACGTCAAAGAAGAGGTAATCTCCTCTGCCGATTCATTCAAGTTATTTCTTCGTCTACTTCATATTCATGAGTTGTTTCCAATATAAATTAATATATCTAGTATAAATTATATTCTGATATGTTATTATGGTTATGAAACAACCATATTACACCTTCTATCCTTCCTATGAAAAATGAAATCACCATGTGTGCATACATACTAGTTACCATCTCCACGCTGAGGTGTAATATGTTTTTCACTACCACCTTACGTAGATGGATATAATTGAGGAAATAATAACTATATATGATGATTATAACATGATACATATTATATTAAAACATTTATACTATCCACTTCCATACCATTTCATAATTATCAGAATGATATTGTTTCTTATGTGTACGTACGACCTACCGTCTCCATGATGCGATGTGATTTATTCTACATGATATCCATTAAAACATGGTTATATAAATGTAAATAATGAATAAATATGGTATATATTATGTTAATGATATAACCAGGACCTAATAAAGATAATAAAAACATATTTGACAAAATATGTGTATGAACATAAAGCAGTTATTAGCCAAATAATGAGTAGCAATGAAATGTTACTAAGAAATAGATGACAATATGATCATATATAATAACATAAAAATGACTATGATTCTGTAATAAGTAAATGACAATATTTAAATCATTATGACTGAGTTTTGGATACATTTAAAGGATAGGATACTTAAGGTAAGGGATAATTTCATAGTCTCATTATTATCAAATATTATTTATATGTAATTTTATATTGTGGTATATTTATCATTCATGTCCATGTTTTCTAAAAATATTTTTATAAAATGTTTACTATTATCCTCTATATTTTTAAATTAATTTACCCAATTTTTACTTTTATGACATGGTATTGAAGGAATATTTCTTTCGTTTTCCATATGATGTACTTTTTCACTTTTTAGACAGTAGTATGAGAATAATTTTTTTTAACTTTTACTGCATAAATGAATTTTTATGCTTTCATAATGCTTTATTTCCTTGAAGATTCCCTTACAATTTTTCAAGGCTCTTTTCAAAGAAATTTTTTTATTTTAAAATTGCGTGGTGTTTTAAGAAAAGAAAATGTTTTTAAGAAGAAAGGATATTTTCCTCAAGAATTAATTTCAAGTGTTTTATAAAAATTATTTTCCATCTAAGATGAAATTATTTAAATAGGGTTTTGTTTCTACACTTATTATTACTATTATTTGATTATGTTAATAATGTAATTATATTTATGAAATCCATTTTTTATATGGATTATGTTATGATGGAATGAAGTTTAAGAACCCATTTTATTCCTTGGGTTATGTTAGGATGAATAATTAATGTTTTTTTGGTACACATGTATATAGTTTTCATTATATGATGGGTGGGACCTATATATTCCTCCAATGAATTGGGTAAAGATTTATATCTCATGAGATAGACATGAATAGAATATAAAGTAAATCCAGTTCAGTAATACATGGCTGGGATGAAAAGTAAAGCTAGTTCAATAATATAGGACTGAAATGACTAGTAAATCTGTTTCAGTAATATAGGGATAAAACGACAAGTAAATTTTGTTCAGTATTGTACGTTTTCCACTATGATGGTCTTAGAAATTATCCTTGGAAAATATTTAAATGATTTTCTATGCTTATGTGTCTACCGAAATTCCATGTTTTATGCCAATGATATTTCCTCATAGTTCATGTTACTTTATGATTTATTCCTTATGAATTATCAATCATTATTCCATCACTCGTAATTTTGATATATTTAATATGTGGTATGTTTTTCAAAAGTTATGTTCATGTTTTTACATTCTTATTTTAAATTTTTATTTGTTTACCCTTAATGAGAATATGAGCTCACCCTTTCTTATGTTTCTATTACTCTGTTTGTAAAGAATGATTTTATATTGGAGTACTAAAGGGGATAATTTTTATGGGATATTTTCAAGATCCTTCACCAATTTGGAAGATCATGTTCCATGTTCCCAAAGGAACTAAACTATTATGTTACTTGAGAATGTGGTCTGTAATGTAATGAATATTCATATAAAAATATATATAATATCCATGTACATTAAGCTTGGGTTGTTATAATCTTTGATAAATACTTCCCTCATGATAAAAAAACCAAGATAAAGAGGAAGTTACTTAGCTTAATGAAAAAGGAATAATAATATTTTGTATATTATGAAGATAAATTTAAAAGGTTATCTTGGTATTATATGAATTATATACTCAAAATAGAGTATAAGATCAATAACTTCTTTTAAGGTCTTAAGAAAAATCTCTTAAGGGCACTAGTTTCCAAAAACTTTTCTTCATATGTTGAAATAGTTTTATGTTCTATAAAGATAGAGAAATAATTTCATAATTACTATGGATTTGAGGGGAATCTAGAGAAGAAGAGGATGGTGGATAAAAAATGGATAAGTTAAATAAGATAATGAGTGATTTTCTTGCATGTGACAATTTTGGAATGAAACAACCCAATGTATTCTTTAAGGGAATGATATTTTGTTATAAGTGTGGATAAAAAGGACAAAAATTTAGTAATTTTAAAGGAAATAATGAAAATTCCAATGTGAAATGATTCTAATGTGAGGAGATTGGTCACTATGAAAATTTCTTCCCCAAATGTCAAGGGAATATACCTTAAAAGACTCCAATGGGTTAAGGTCATTCTTATGTTATTGATACAAAGTAAGTGGAATGATTAATGTGCCTATGTATTTTTATTTTTAGTAATGTTTTAAAATTATTTTATCATTGATGTAATAGTGATAATAATTATTAAATATGTAAGGATTGTATTACAATAATTATTTGTTAAGTATTTGAGATCATATTCAAAATGGTACAAAGAAAGGTTATTCAGTAGAAAGTTAAAATTTTCAGAATACACATGATTAAGGGAAATAAAACCCTTAATATGTTCCTATTTTTAAGATAATTATGAATAATTTATTTATTGGATAAGAGGTATATACATTGAAAATAATTAATGACTTTTCTATAAGTGGTCCACTCTATTATTGATGGAGTTTACAACAATTTTGGATTTATGGAATATATCCAATAACATGTGTCCAACATATGGAATAAGAATTAATGCATGATTCCAATAATGTTTTATGGTGATTCGACTTATTACCATATTCAAAGAAGATACATGACCAAGTTACTCAGATTTTTGGAATGTAAAAATTTATAGAATCTTGATGTTGATTAATGGATAATGATATGTTTATTTTGTAAATTTAGTGATCCTCCTGCCAAAGTGTTGGATTATAATATTTTGGAAAAGTTAACCATTTATAAAATGGTTTAAGTTAATAATTGGATTATATTTTCTATGGTAATGTATTACATCACTATATCATGCATCTTGTGCTAAGAGATGAAGAATAAATAGTTCAATGTATAATGAAAGGAAAAGATTATGTTTATAGAATGTATACTTACTAATATTATTAAAGATTGAATGAATTGCACAACACTAGAAAAAGGGTTTTCAAAAAAAATTCTCATTTTCTTATCATTTCTGATGATATAATTGATCTTTAACCACACATTTGGTTATGGTTCTGTGTTCTATAACTTTTAGCAGAACATGTTCTCTATTAGTCTCCACCAGAAAATGATGGTTCGATTTCTCTACCATGTACATTTTTTCACTAATTTTCTCATATTGTAATGCCTATTTTTTGGTTAACTACACATTTCATTTTTTCTCATATTAATAATAGTTTTTATTGTGCCTATTTACGATGTGGGTCTTTTAACAATAATATTTTCAAATATAAATCCTCCGATTACCAAGATCAAATTTAAATTCTGAGGATGTAATTTAATTAGGGAGGAGAGAATGTAAAACCCTAAGACTTTATAATATTTTTATTTTTGAATAAATAATGTTTTTTATGTCAGAATTATTTATACAAAAAAGTTAAATTTACACTACACACAACACCGAATTAGTTTGTGTTACATGTAAGAACATGTTTTACCACTATTTAAAAGAAAACATATTTTAAAACTAAATTTTGAAACATTTATGATTTTTATTTTTAAATATAAAAATAATTACTGATTTTATAATTTCAAAATTATCTTAGGGTTAACTTTTGGTATTTTTTCTGAGAAACTTCATTTTTTGATGAACAGTAAAAAAATTACTACTATTTAGTTAAAAACAACATTGTCAATTAAATAATGATTAATGATAAATTATATTTTAAATTGGGTTTTAAAGTCAAAATAGATAAATTATTAATACATTAATTTAATTTGGTTCAGTGTAATAATTATTATATTTAAATTTGATATAAAAACTTATCTAACTTTTGACCATTTTTACTTTAAAAACCCGCATTCTCGCCATGTTTGCAGATTAACGTTAATCTTAATTTTCCCACTTATGTGATTTGAATTTTAAAAAATGGACATAAATCGTTTTAATAATTAGAATGTTTTTTGTCAAATAAGATCAAATTAATTTTGGACCGAAAAGATTAGTAAGAATGATTAAAATTATTTACGGTGATTAAGGAAAAATTAAGGTTAGTAAGGGCTTAAACCTTAATATGAGGGACCAAAATTACCTTGATATTTTTAAAAAATCCATTGGATGAAAATTATTCAACCATATACCCTATGTTTTTAAATTTTATGGTTTATTGGGATATTATTAAATGGTAGTGCCCTATATAAATTATTAAGGAAAAATACAAAAATGGAACATTCCGTACATTTAACATTTATAAAACTATGATATATTTACAAAACATCATATTTTAGGATATAAATTTTATTTTAAAATGTAAATGGGTTATTGTTTTGATGATAATATACCAATAATTTTTTGATATGATTTAGTTACTAAAAATGCTTATAATATACCAACATAGTAATTATTTGGTTAATAATTAATTGAAATAATGATACTATAAATATTAAAAGTGAATTATATTTATTGAATTGATGTAATTAATTATTTTTTAAATGAATATATATTGTTACACAGTTTTAAATATAATTTATTTGAATTCAAAAGTTTTTTTTGATATTAAAAAATTAAAATTAAATAAATAATATCAAAATCGAAATTACTGTTATTCTACAATAAATGATATTTTATTAAATGATTTAAAGATAAATAAATCCTATATTATACCAAGTGACTTTTAATTTTTAACCAATATTAAATTTTTTTTATTAAGGGACTAATTTATCTTCTATAATTAACATATTGTCGCATATATTGTAAATATGTTGTTAACATAGTCCAGGTTCAAGCAGTGTTTTAGTGAATCACATGCACTTGTTTTAAAATTAACTAAAAAAATTGGGTTTTTTATTTTATAAATTATCTTTCACATTAATAATTTAGTGGCTATAAATTTTCTAATAAATCACACTTCAGTTTAGTATTAATGGTTAAATTAATTAGGTCGGAAAACTTGATCCTTTAATAAAAACCAAAATGATAAAATTGGGGAATCATAGAAGTTAAGGAACCAAATTATTAAAATGGGATTTTTTTTCAAGGAAGTGGTTTTAATCGACCATTATTACCCTTTAATCCATTATTTTTTTTATTTTGGTGGATATTTATGAAAGTTAGACCCCCCATTAGTGAATACGGTTTGGTATTTATAAGAGCGCAAATCCCCGTCCACTATAAAAGGTAAACACTCTACCTCTTACTCACAGCTCTCAATCCACTCTGTCTCAAAAAATATATGAAAAAATAGGTCCTAAAAATACCTTAAATAATCCTAGAATATTCCCCTTGGATTTAAATCCATCCAAAGGAGACTTTTCGTATAAACTAAAAAAAGTTTCCCGATTATGAGGTGGCATATTTCCTTAATCTCTTTCGTTTTGTTTTCATTCTCCTATCCTAAACTCATATTCCTCCATGATTAACAACACCAGTATCCTCAATATACCATTATGTTATTATGATTAATATTATACCTAAAATTACACACAATTCTATATAATGGGTAACAAACATACTATTTCTGTGTACGGTGAACTGCTGTCTCTCAAAATGATGATTGTTCATTTTTTATTTTACCACCACTCATGGTGGCCATTAGGATGAAAACTATATTTATATATGATACATGTTTTTATTATAATGTTTTTATTCTACTATAATTTATATTTAGAACATACCATTATTCTTTCCATATTGAGTAAATTTGATAATTTCATTTGAGGATGTGTGGACTACCGCCCCCTTAAGGAAATGTGAATCATTGATTCAATACAAGGAAAGAAAAAAGGATAGAATTGATAATCATATGTAACATATATAACCTATATATTATATTGAAAATATAATATAAATAAATCACTTAATTTTAATTCTTTCAATACAATAATTAAATGAATGAAGTGTTCATGTGTACATACGACCTACCATCTCCAAAAATGGCGCATTTCATTTCTGATCTCCAAAATTTCTATATAATGACAAATACATATGTTAAAAATATATAAGATAATTATAAAATTATTTAATTTTTTTATATGATGAAATCATTATCTATGTAAGAGGAGAATCTAATAAAAAGTCAAAACATACCTGAGAAAACTAGGAAATTAACACCTGAAATAGTGAACACAATGAATGATTGTTTACAAACGGGTACTAAGATGTTCAAAGAAGATGATATATAATATTAAAAACATGATAATTGTTATGTTATAATTTAGTATCATATTTTAAACTACTACATATGAGTATAAACACCACAAAAAAATGAATGTTACGTTTAGAGATTTCTTCTCAATTTACATTCCTTTGAGACTAATCTTTGTTATGCACCAAATAACTTTTATATGATGTATATATTGACCTTTAACATGTTATATCATAAATATCCTTAGTCTCGTGATTTTATAAGTTTCAATTAAATCAAGGGGAATTATTATTTAAATATTTCTAAGTGGAAAGAGACACTTTGGAATGTTTAAAGATTATTTTTCCTCAAGAATGTTTCAATGTCAATAACCATTGTTGTTATTTATATTCCTCAGAGGTATTATTGATAAATCCATATTATTTATTCAATACGGATATATTATATGGAAATTTTTTATTAATTAAATCCATTATTTGATTCGAGTAATGCTTTGGATAGGCAAGATATGGGTTGGGGGCCGTTTTAGGTAAGCCCTATGGGTTGGGGACTGGGTAATGAAATCCCCTCGATGCATCAATACACTCATGGGGTGAAATTAAGTTGAATAAAAGATTCATGTTTGTAAACATTATTATATAAAATATCTATTATTAGGTATTTATAGTAGAGTTAAGGATGGAAAAACCAAATTGGTTTATAACCAGTATTTTTTTCAACCGTCTTGTGAAAGGTCTTGATGATAATGGTTCCATGTACCAAGGAAACATGGCATAAAATAATTAAGAATTTTCATTATTGAGAACTCAGTTATTATTATTTTCCATCATATTTTGTACCAAAATATCCATGGATAGATTATATTATCTCTTTTATTGTTTAAGTTTCATTTTTTTCAATTTCTTACCTTTCAAAATAGATATTTTCTTGTCTTGTTATTAGAATGAAATGTGTTATCAGTTATTTAACTTTAAACATTAACCTATACTATTTTTTGATTTTTGATTCCACTTTAAATACTCATACTAATAATTTGTGATCACTCTTATTATGTTTCAATTCCCCTTATTATGAAGTGGAATCCATTGATTGAAATTAAAGGATGTTGTTTATTTCATTTTATTATGTATCTAGTTTTTCCCCAATGTATTATGGGTATCAAGTATGTAATATGGATTTAAAAGTATTATAAACCAATAAATACTTTAGGATTTGACTCATTGTAATCATGATAATTTAATAAAATAATTATCTGCATCTGGGAATTGGGAGTTGGGGATTTCAACACTTTTAATATGAAAACATGCACTTTGAGTCGTACCAGACACATTTTTTTCAGCTTGATATTTTTTAAATTATCACACATAAAAAATGAATTCTATATCATTTTACTAATGTTTTAAAACAATATGAAATAATTTTATTAATTTTTAAAATGCGATGAACATTTTGAAACTAACATGACACATATATTGAAAACACGCATTTTAAGTCATATAAATTACATTGTGTGTATAGTTGATATGAGGTTGATTAATACATGCCAAATATGAATTATATATTATTTTCCTAATATTTGAAAACAATTTTATCTCATTTTCTGAATTTTGTAAATGTGATGATTATTTTAAATTAAATAACACCTTTAATATTAAAAGACACACATTGAGCCATATCGAACGGATCATGTGTCAGATTGATGTGGGGTTAACTTCTACACATCACAAATGACTAATGGATAATTTTCCTAATGTATAAATATGATATAATATACTTTTATTGTTTTTGAAAATGTGATGCATGTTTTAAACTAAAATGACACTTTTAATGTAAAAACACACTTTGAGACATACTGGCCACATCATGTGTCAGATTGATGTGGGGCTGATTCCTATACATCACAAATTAATAATGGATTTTTTTCCCAAAAGTTTGATGAAAATAAAAGATAATTTTACCAATTTATCTATGTGACATGTTTTTTAGAGAAAAATGAAACATTTGATGTGAAAACACACACTTTCAGTTCTACCGGCCAGATCATATATTAGTTTGATGTGCAGTAAATTCCTACACATCAAACATGAATCATGGATCATTTTAATAAACAATAATGACAATATGAGATTTTTTATTTGTTTCCATAGTGTGTTAGATGTAATAAACTAAAATTAAACATTTATATGGAAATCATGCACTTTGGTTCATACTAGTCACTTCTTGTTCTAGATTGATGTGTGGTAGATTAAAAATTTACTGAAATTAATTCTGGATTATTTTAATAATGTTTTAAAGTAATATGATCACATTTGATAAGTTTTTGTGATGTAACATTCATTTGAAACTAAAATGAAACCTATATTGACAAAAAAAACACTTTTAGTTATACCAATCACATAATTTTTCAATTGATGAGTGGTTAATTCATACATGCCAAAATTTAATTATTATTATTTTCATAATTTTTGAAAATAATATGAACTTTTTTTATTTGTTTTGAAAATGTGATGCTTGTTTTAAAGTAAAATTACACCTTTAATGTGAAAAGGAAACTTTGAATCAAAATGAACAAATCATGTGTCGTATTGATGTGGGGTTAATTCTTACACATCACAAATTAACTATGTACCATTATAATAAAGTATTAAGACAATATGACAAGGATTTCTCAAATTCGACAATGTGATGTGCATTTTAAACTAAAATGGAACTTTTAATAAGAAAACATGCATTATGTGTCATACTGAACACATCGTATGCCATATTTATGTGTGGTTGATTCCTACATGTTAAAAATGAATAATGGATTAATTTACAAAATTTTATAGACAATCAAATCATTTTTTCTTGGTTTTAGCTATGTGACACAAGTTTTAGAATAAAATTACACATTTAATGTGAAAACAAACACTTTGAATCCTACCGAACACTTTGTGTGTCACATTGATTTGTGATCTATTCCTACATATCATACAAATATTTTGGACAATTTTTATAATGTGTTAAGATAATCCCATTTCTTTTTGTCAATTTTGAAAACTTGTTGTGTGCTTTAAACTGAAATTATACTTTTACACTAAAAACACACACATTGAGTCATTCTTGGCACATCATGTGTCAAATTTAAATTTTTTATATTATTATATTTCACAAATGAGTTATGTATAATTTACTAAATTTTGAAAAAAAATCCATGATTTTTTATTAGTTTTGACAACGTGACATGCATTTTAAACAAAAATGATATTTTTATATTGGAAACATGCACTTCGAGTCATACCAACTACATCATGTGTAATACTGATGTGAGTTAAATTCTTATATGAAAAAATTCATTATATATTATTATATTAAAATTGAAAAACAATCTATTCTCATTTTCTCAGTCTTGAAAATGTGACTGGCGTTTTAAATTAAAATGATACTAATATTGAAAACATGAACACTGAGTAAAAATGGCTACATTGTGTGTCTAATTTATTTTTGGTTGTCTTCAACATGACAAAATCATTTATTTATTATTTTATTAAAGTTTTAAATCAATACATTTTTTCTCAGTTTTGATAATGTGATGCATTTTTTATAGAAAAATGACATTTTTAATGTGAAAACATGCACTGTGATTCATACCGAACACATCATATATTGATTTGGTGTGCGGATGATTCTTACATGTTGCACATGAATTAGGGATAATTTTTCTAAATTAATAAGATAAAAAAATATCATTTTATCAATTACAACAATTTGATACATGTTTTAAATTAAAATCACACTTTTAATATGAAATCACGCACTTTGTGTCATATTAGACACACCGTGCGTTAGATTGTTTTTTAGTTAATTTCCATAAGTAAAAAATAAATTATGGATTTTTGTCCTAAAATTTTAAGATAATATAATATTTTTTATCAGTTTTGTTTATGTGAGAAATGTTTTAGATAAAAATAGCACTTTTAATGTGAAAACAGGAACTTTGAGTCATACAATACACATCATGTGTTGGATTGAAATTCTGTTGTTTTCAAATTTCACACACGAATTATAGATTATTTTCTGAATGTAACTAGAAAATACGAGCTCATTTTCTTAGTTATGATAATGTGACATGGGTTATAAACTAAAATGACCCTATTATATTAAAAAGGTTCACTTTTGAGTCATACCAAACACAAAGTGTGTTGGATTGACATGTAGTCAATTACTACATGCCAAAAATGAATTATAAATCATTATCCTAAATTTTGAAAAACATTGAGCTCATTAAATTGGTTTTATAAAAGTTAGACATATTTTAAACTAAAAATTAAACTTAAAAGGAAAACATGAAAACTAAGTCATACCAGAAACATCATGTGTCCAATTGATATATAAATGATTCCTACACAACAAAAATGACTTATTTATTATTTTCTTAATGTTTGAACACTATCTATTCTTGTTTTCATAGTTTTGATAATGTGATTTTTGTTTTATAGTAAAATGACATTTTTAATGTGAAATCATGCACTTTGAGTCATATTGACCACATCCTATATCAGATTGATATTATGTCAATTCTTATATGTTATAAACAAAATTTTCATCATTTTACTAAAATATCTAGAAAAATAAAAGATCATTCTCTCAATTTTTACAAAGTGATACGTGTTTTAAATTAAAATAACACATTTAATGTGAAAACAAACACTTTGAGTCATATTGGTCACATTTTTTGACATATTGATGTGTGTTCAATTCATGCACATTAAAAAGGAATTATGGATTGTCACCTAAGGTTTTAAGACAATCCCAGTTATTTTGATTTATTTTGATAATGTGATACATATTTTAAACTAAATTACCTTGTATAGGTTAACTAAACTATCAAAATTTTAAACTTCCAAACTTAGTTCAACTTCCTTCATAGTTTACTCCTCATTTAAATTTTAGTAAATGGGTTTGGATATGGGTGAGGCATATATATTAGTATTTAAAATATCTTTAATTTATATTTATTTTGTTGAAACAAATGTGAATGTAAAGGAATCCATCATTCTAATCCATCATGGAGGTGGAAGTAACACCAATAGGGCCCTTTTTTTTCAAAAACTCATCAAAATATAGAAATAAAAAATTGAAAATAAGAAAGTAAATTCACCATATAAGGGTCACTAATATGAAATTTCTTGTATAAAATAGGAGAAATATTCCATTTAAAATCCACTTATTTTTGTATGGTTTCTTCATTGTTAAATCATAAGCCTAGTTAACCCGCGGTAATTGGACAGAAGGGAACCCCCCTGAATAAAGTACTATAAATTATGAAAAAAAGGAACATTTCTTACATAAAATGAAGAAAAAAACATCATTTATACAATGTTACAAAAAAAGGGTGAAATACATCCTAGTATTTGATAATATTTATTTATATTTGTGGGTAGATAAATCATTGACTCATTTTAAACTGTTGTCATTAGGTGGAGGAACCACAGGTGGGGGAGGATCATAAACTCTATATCCTCACTGATAAGGGAAAAAAATATATAGTGGTGTTCAAATTCATTTATAATGATATGATGATAAAATATAGAAAAATATATTGATGAAAACTGAAAATATAGGATTAAAATAAAAATATAACCTACATATTTCTTATTCAATATGAATTTTATTTTAGAAAAAATATCTAAGCATTATAATACTAATTATTTACATACCAAATTTATCTATATGGTTACAGATGATTTTAAAAGAAAAACATAATAGTTAATCACCTCTACTTGATGTTAAAAAACATTCTAATGTCACGTAAACTCACCCTTAACCTCTAAAAATATATATTTATTCTCTTGAGTAAGTAGATTGTTGATAGTCCATGTAGTAATGAGAAAATGTAAAAAACTTATTGATAAATATTTTTAATGAAATTGAAAATATCTTTTGAAATACATACTCATGGATTCTAGTTTTCTGATAGTATGTGATATATTTTATAGGTTTTCAAACATAATATGCACAATAGTAGTCATTATTTTGTATCTAAAACTATAGAATGATTGAACAAAATAAATAATTGTTTTTTGAAATATGTGTTGATAGGTAAATATTTCTATATATACCAAAATTTTCATCATTTGAATAAATCCATAGGATTATTTTGTTCAATCAACAAACTGATACCATGATTTTGATGATATTTTTTGATACTTCTACCATTATAAAAAACTCATTAAATCATAAAATAAAATATATAATTTGAATTTTATATATAAAATTTTAATTTTAATGATTTAAAAAATCACAATGGACATCACGTGTGATCTATTATTTTGGAAAATCCATTATTTTGATCAAAAATACAAACATTTGGGATATCGAAATTGAGTGATATGAGTATCTAGTTCTTTTTAAAAAAACATTGATTAAATAAAAATAACAATATATTCTATATGAGCATATTTTAGAGTTTACACTCAAATATTTTTCATCAAGAAGAGTTTGTCGTATCCCTCACAACAAGGAAATATGGACCTTCTTATAGAAATATATCCCATAAAATTTTACCCTATATAATTATTTTAATATAATTTTATTTATAGTTGTTTGATTTAAATTTAATAGAATTATTTATGAAGAAATTTATTACCTCAGGTAAGGCGAGTGGTTGAGGGGAATGGCTAGCCTCAATGATGGTGGGGTCATGTGGATATTCATGTAATTATCATTGTTTTACTATTAGTTTACTTTGAACATTTTTCATATATTAGTCCTCTAAACCTAACCTGACAATAATATATTTTAAAACATATATTTGTGCTTGCATGCATTTGATCATATCATATCTATCCCCTTGCATATTTTTATTCTCAAAATATGATCAAGGTGAAACTCCAAAACCTACACCTCTAATAGAGTCATATTATTCTAGCTGCTTTAAATCTACTAAAAGAAGTTATTCTTCAAGAACATTTGATGAAGATTATTTTTTCTAAACTATATAAAAACAAATGAATAAAAAAATATATTTTTTCTATAATACTATTTTAAATATTAATAAATTATTATTATGTCATAATTACACATGTTCACCATATTGATTGTGTGTTTCAATATAATAGTTTTCCCTTTTTATTTACCTCATCTGAGTTCCATATCCCATGATGTACAATTAAAGTAGCTTTATATTTTAATTCTTTAATCTACATATAAAAAAGAATCATATATTGTTTCATATCACATAAAATATTCACTTTAGATTTAAAATAAATACAATTTTCATCTCAAGTAAATCATTAAATACAACTTATTTATGGAAGGGGTATATTGGTTTTAATGGATGCTATTTATTTTTAGCACTCCCATGTTGTTTCATAAATTTACAATATTGAACCAAATTTTATAAAATATAAATTAAAAAAAATATTTTCGATTACAGTACACTTGAAATGATTCCTCATCATATAGACTAATGTAATATTTATATGACTCTTCATTTATAATGTTTACATATGATGCTGGTGGTTGAGGGTATACATTTCCCTCAATATCCCTAATATTACACTTTGTCATAAGTATTCAGAAGGCACTATAATCTTTACCAATGATCACTAATAAAATTTTCTTATATAAATCATCTTAAATAAATTACCATTTACAAGGTATAATAAAAATAAATAAATAATTAATTATATAATTTTTTGGTAAAATGAATAAATTATATCATAAATTTACCCTAATATCTTCCCAAATGGTTATCTTCATTATAGTCATGACATTGTGCCTCATATCTATATCAATTGTAACATGAATTATATTTTTTCCCTCAATACAACTAATGAACATTGAAATTTTGGGGTCAATTTTTTTTCCAATGATGATTCCATTCAACCTCATATTTTATACAATTTATTTTTTCCTTGATAACATTAGTTTCCATGGTGATGCTATACTTCCCTTTTTTTCATCCACATTTTTATTGATCCACTGACAATTACTCAATTTCAACATTGATACTTTTCTCTTACTTGGTATTGGTAACATCATCATGTGAAGAAGTCATTATTTGAAAAAATGATTAAATTTTTAATTTATATTATGTAAATGTATTATAGAACACATTATATTATTAGTAAATTCATAGAATATTAAAAAAACACAAACCTATTAATTGAAATATATATTTTCTTTAATGGTTAAAGGTATTTAGCTCCCCTATCATGTATCTAAATCCCCTCCTTCTGGTCCCCTCTAACATACAATGAACTATCTACATTAAGAACACATGAAGCAATTGTGAACTCCCAAAGAAAGGGCCACCCTCAATTAAATTTTTATCCAAACCTGCAGTTATTAAAGTCTCCAAAAAAAATTAACCAATTATTGTATGTGGGATAAAATAAATAAGAAACCATCACTGATTATGATTCCATTAATAATGGTTTATATTTATGCTATTCCATATTAAAAATAACCTTAATGGATACCACTTCAATGAATTTTAATAAACTACTATTTTTAACCCAGTTTCAATGGAGAATTTACACTTGAAATGTTTTATACTCTATATAAAATATTTATTCAATGATCCCAACATATGACATATTCCAAGAAATTTGGATTTCAATCCTTGGAAACAAATATGTGTATTGCTTCCGCACAATCATGACTCCATTAGTTTTAATCATAATAAATATATTTCATTATTTTATATTGTATTTATTACCATTAATTACATAACCATGGTAAGATAATACATTTACATTTGGTCCTATGGTTAGCCATTGAATTTATTCAGTAATTGAATTCAGATTTGTGGATAAATTATTATAAATATGATCTTAGAACCATCCTATAAACTTTTTATTATGTGTATCTGATATCCATATATAATCCCTTATTGGATTAAAATGTATCATAATTAATTTGTGGGAATCAATGAATACAGAAACCTATGGACTATTATGTTAAAAGTAAAGGTGAGCTTTCTCCCACCCTATAATATTAATTGTGACAACCTCTATTCTGAAAATCCCTTCACCCATAGTGTGTGTACTATAATGGGATTTTGGGAGACCATTACTATCAAAATATAATAGGTAATCAGTATAGAATTCAATAAATACTTTAAAAATATATATTTCTTCAATAAAACCTTATGATCGACTTCTATTTTTAATACACCCTTTCAAAATATTCATATATCATTCAATTGGGTACATCCATCTATAATGTGACCAATTGAACCATCAAGTGGACCATCATATAAAATAATAATTTCATGAATAATGTCTCAAACTCGCATAATATCTATCAAATTTACTTATTCATGATTTTAAACTTCCATGAGTCTATAAATTTACTATATATTTCTTTGAAAAAGAAGAAAAGTATGTTTAATGTATGTTGTACATTTTTAGGCAGAATGAAACATAATGTTACAAGCCTTAAATCTAACACCAGAACATGACAGTTGTGTAATTTTAGACCCTATAACTTCAAATTATTCATTAACATGGAATTATTGATATTTGATAAAAATCCTTCAAAACTTTTAAACCATTAAGGAAGTTTAAAAATTGAAAATTTTCTTATCAAGATAGAGTATAATATATTATAGGAAGATAAGTTCAACTTTATACCTTTCACCAGTACCAACACCTCCCTTATCCCCATGTAAAATATGTACAATATAGCCTTAATGTCATCTTTTTTTGTAAGGTTCATTTAGTAACATCCTAGTAACACTATCACAAACATTTTTTTTCCACATACATGTCATCATGAAAATGTATGACGTAAAAATACCTTCAATATAATAATTTAAATAAAAATGATCTCATTTTCCAATATAATTTAATAATGTTTTTTTAAAAAAAGATTTAGTAAAAATAGGATCAATGTTTTTTTATTGAATAGTTTATCACCCATTAGTGTTGTTGATGTGGTAACTTGTTTTTTATTTCCACAAAATGATTTCATTAAGGATAGGTATATATGTCTCCAAGGTAAAACTTTGTGATTTCCTAAAAACAAAGTTTTAAAGGAATTTTTCAACCCAATATAGTGGTCACCTTATTTACAAATGGGATACCTTAACATTACTTTAATTATATAGCCTAAATAAATTTTTGTAAGCCAATAAATATTTTATAGTACCATACAACAAGAATCTAACTATAAAAAATTCACTTCTATGTGCCTTATAAAATTTAACACTTATATCCCACATAAATTTCACATATTTGATTAATTGATCCAAATAAACATCAATATCATTACCAGGTTGTTTTGGTCCATATATAAGTAGAGAAATCATAATGTATTTGTACTTCATGCATAACCATGGTGGGAAGTTATAATTTTTTCACATAACTATCAATGTAATATGGGTACTAATTTGTACAAAAAAATGATTTATTCCATCAATATATAATGTAAGACAAAGGTTTCTTATCTTTTTTCCAAATTCAGGTATTCATAATCAATTTTCATCAACTAAGGAGAGTCTACTGGTTGACATAGCTTCCCATGTTTAATTATTATATTTGTGTTCTATGTCAAATGAATTGTAGTTCCCTAACATCCATATAGTTTTTTAATCATTGTAATGATAGGAAAATACCATAAAACATTTCAAGAACATTATTCATCATTCTTATATTGATATTCACTAGCCTTAGGTATTTTTTTGAGTGATTCATGGTCATTTAGAATCAAAATACAATCATTTTGACAAGAATGTATTTTTTAAGTGATCATACCCATTGAACAATGAATTAGTTTAGTTTCATATGTTCAAAATGTATGATAATTTTATTTTGGTAACATATCATTCAGGATCCTAGTTGTTCTAAAAAGTTGTTGTCTCTCCATCTATTATCTTCTTTCAAATTATATAAATTCAGTATAGATGAAAATGATGTATATTTATATAAGTAGTATACTATCGTTTGTTTTCATAGATATATAACTTCTTGAACACAAAATAATAAAGTTCATACTAAATTTCAATTATAATTTATTTTATATGATATTTATCTTCCTTTATACTAGTATTTATATCAAATTATCCATAAATTACAATATCATCCCATTCTATTTTTGGATTCAGTTTTTCCCTATGTTTGGTCCAATATTTTTTTCTTTGATCTATTCTGTGACAAGTCAAATGTTCTTCTAAATATTATTAATGTATTCACCAGGAATAAAAACAATATAAATATGGAAAAAGTATTTAAGAATGGTCATATGCATTCTATACTACAAACTTAACGACCTCTTTAACTCTATAATCATAGTCCCTTATCATAAGATTAATATCCATCCATTTTCTATTTATATCCTTCCAATTGGGTTCAAAAATATTCATATTGTTGAAAAAATAAATTAACACACATACGGTATTCAGATAATGTATATATACATTAATATGTATACAAGGAATCATAATTGGAGTGTAAATATATATTTTTGTATGTTTTTGTGTCTAAACATATTTGTGTATAAATATATAAAGCCTTTTATTTAAAGAAATATATAATATTTATAATCAATGTGGAAATTTATTGATACTTATAATAAATTTGAATATTTTCCTGAGAAAAAAATAATACTTACTTTGGACACTCAAAGAAGCAACGAAATTAATATTTTTAATGGAAAAAGGTTAAAAGTTATTGTTTTTCCATGTCGTGATAAATCTATGTTGACCTAAACTTGGGAGAGATAGAGTGAAATATAAAATTTCCTTTTTCATAATCTCATAATCTATATTTTTGGAGTGTTTACAGTTAGTTGAACAATATTTTTTTTATTTCTTCCCAAATAATTTAATCGATTTTTTCTCTTCTATTTATTTAATTAAAAATGTTTTATTGAAATGCTATTGTATTTAATTCTGTTATGATAATTAAAAAATAAATAATAATGGTTTCAATTATTTGTGAACTATTTAAATTTCTTAAATTACCATTGACATTGTGAGTACAATTAATAATCCATTGAACTCTTCTTATCAGTGATCATTGATTAATTAATCAATATTAAAGAAAGAAAGAGAATTCCCATTGTGATTATGGAAACCAATATCTTAAATTTTAACTATATCCATACTTAGTTCATAATTATAGACTATGTACTAAAAATCAATTATTGAAACAAGTCTTTTGGAAAGTTGACAAGAGGAATTTCATAGGTTGAATACGCTTAAGGTTAGTACGCTAAATGTTGTTCATACATTACTAAAAATATTAATTCTTCCCTTTTCAACCATCTATTACTTTTTAATTTGTTTTTCCATTCATCAAACCCATTTTTTCACATTCGATTTTCAATAAAAATTAGTATTTTGAATATTATTATAATTATGTTTTTCATGATTCTAATTATATATATTTTTAAAAAATTAATATATTAAGTGACAGAGAACTCAATTAGAAACTTCCATGAGAGGTAACTTAGAAAAAATATATTTCATTATCAAGTTAAATATATTCCAATTGGGACATAGTGATAAAATTACCACTATAAAAGTTTCATTGTTGTTGGGGGTTTATCAAGAAGTTCACTACTTTTTTTATTTTTTTTGAAACATTTTTTAAAATCCATATTTTTTACTTTAAACATTTTATTGAAAAACATTTTGTTTTATATCTAATACCACCTTCCAAAACACTCACACACCAATTTATAGTAGTTTAACCCTAAAAATAATTGGAATTTTCAGAATAGTAACACAAAATATGGGAGAAAGATATTCTATGATTTTAGAAGAGTTTTTTAAGACATAAATTTTTTATAAAAAAACTAAAATATCCACTACTAGACTTAAAATATTAAAAAAACCAAAACTTGAGTTTTCAAACCCTTTGGAATCTTGGTCAAATAAATAACCATGAAGTAATCAGAAACATCAATCAAAGGTAGTAAAAAACTAGATGGTCTCGATCATTTTCATTGGGTCAAGCCACTACGGTACCGATAAGCCAAGGGGAATGAGGGGGGTACGGTATGTGGGAAAAGGATAACTAAAATATATGAAATAATGAAAAATTGACTTAAAAGGAGTATAAATAATAACATACCTTAAATTGTGAGAGGGCTGATTCATTCGAGAAGATCAAAATAGAGCACTAGCAGAGGTTGATTCCTCCAAGAAGATCGAGGGAGAGTAGTGGTAGATGTTGATTCATCTATGAATATTGAGGGGGGTAGCGATAGAGACAGAGTTATATAATATTTTGAATGGTATGCGTGAGTGGGGTTCTGTTAGGGTTCATTGTCAAATAAAGGGAAGAGTTTTATGAGTGATTTCAAAAAACAGCTAATAATGATTCGTTTTATCGACACTAAAATGAAAAGAACTATCAAAACTTATTTTTTTCTGTGCTAAAATTTTAACATTGATCTGCCTTATTCATCACTTTTTAGCACAGATAAATATTATTTTTATCAACCATTTTCATTTTAACACTGATAAAACATATATCTATTCGTGATTTTTGTGAGGCGCCTATAAGAAATGTTTAAAATAAATGACAATATTTTTAAATAATTATATAAATTATTAGAAAAATAAAAAAATTAGTATATATTAAAAAGAAAATGAATGAGTTTTAAATATGTACACTACAAACGTATTAAAGAAGTTAAATGTTAATGAATAAAAATATATAAATAAATATCAAAAATGAATAAGTTACAAAAAATATTAAATGAATAAATATTAAAAATAAATTAATTATAAAAAAATTAACAATATTAGTGAAAATAAAATATTAAATAATATTAAATGAATGAATATTAAAAAAAATTGAAATTTAATAATTAAAAAATCAATAGATAACAAAATTAAAAAAAACAAATATGTGATATTAATTATATTGATTATTAAAAAATTAAAATTAAATATATGTTAAAATTAAAATGAATACATATTAATTATATAAATTAAAACCATATTAACATTAAATGTAAATCAATTAACATGTATAGATAAATATTAAAAATAGAGATAATTATAAAAATAATAAAAGAATATAAATTTAAAATGAATAAATTGCAGAAATATTTTAAATAAATTAGTATTATTACTGTATAAATAAAATTATAAATGAATAAATTAGAAAAAAAAATACTAAAAAGAAAGAATTTAATATTATAAATAAAAATATAAAAAATGAATCAAATTTACTGACAAAAACCATAATATATTACATATATTATGTTAATAAATAAAATTATAAAATAAATTTGATAAATTTGATAAATTTCATATTTATTATCAGTTTGTGTGTTTCTATATAAAACTATATAAATTGTGTATATGTGCATGTGAAATTAATGTTTATATACATAACAAAATTTTAATATATGTTATATTGAAAAAACAAATGATAATTAGATAATATATTGTTAAATGTCCATTACTCGATACTAATTAGTAAATAATTTTAATTAATATTATTTTTTAATTATAAACCATTTTAACTAAATATACAACCTACCAAATGCAAATATATATTTTTTATTATCAAATTTCTGTAAATCTTATCTATTGATATATATATCAATATAAATATATTTATATATTAAAAAATTATATATACTAATGAAAAATTATGTATTAAAAAACTAATAATGAATAAATTAAAAATCTATTAAACAAATAAATATTAAAAATGCATAAATTATTTAAAAAATAAAAAACACTTATCATTATTAAAGAATATATATAATTAAATAAACGAATTTTTAAAATGAGTGATATTTATTTAAAAGATGAAGATATTTGGGTAATATTAACAAAATGAAAAGGGGTTATTAATTATATAAATCTTTAAATATTAAAATTGAATATAAGAAAAATGAAAATGAATACAAATAATAATCATGTAAGTTATGAATCCATTAAAAATATAAATGTTATTCAATAAAAAGATATAAATAAATATTAAAAACGAATAATATGACAATGATATTAAACAAAAACAAATTTAAAATGAATAAATTATAAAAATGCTAAAAAAATTATAAACGAAATAAATAATGATAAGGATGAATAAATTAAAAATTACATACATTAAAAATAAATAAATAGTATATATATATATATATATGAAATAAAAATCTAAAAAATGAATAAAATTTAACAATTTAAAATAGAGTATATTAAATATTAAATATTAATAAATAAGAAACTAAAACTATAGTATCAAAAATTTATTATTAGTTTATTTTTGTCTCATTAAAATTGAATTAATTTTATATATATAAGGTGAAATTATTATACGATAGATTATGAATAAATAGATATTTAGTCTTTATTTTTAATTAATTATTAAATATTTATTATTTGAAATATATGTCAAATTGAAAAAAGGACATTGATATAATAAAATGTTATTAAATATTTATTACTTTTAATTAGTCAATATCTTTAATAAATATAAAATTTTAATTAACTTATATAAAAATTCTCACTAATTATATTACATATTATATAAAAATACATATATAGTATTATATAAAATATATTTAATAAAATTATATATATATTTATATATCAATATAAAAATATTTCAATATTAAATTTGATTTTTGATAATATATATATTTCTAATTATTTTACACTATGATAGATGAGGCCTTCAACAGTGCTAAATAAGGGCTTTGTTAGTGAAAAAAATTAGTGACCACCTAAACACAATTAGAAGTTCAAGGCCTTTCTCAGTTCAAGGAAAGGCATTGATAAAGGGGGTCTTTATCTGCGCTTTTTATACCACTGGGAGAGGAGGATTTTATCATCACTATTTCTGGTGCTGATAGTGAGGGACATTATCAACACTTTTCCTAACACTGATTAAGGCCATATTAGCTACTACACAGCCGTATCCCAGGAGTAGCCGTGAAACATCCCTATAGAAATAAAACCAATTCTAAAACTTAAACAGAAATAAAATTATATATAAAATTGTATTGGAATATGAAACTCCCCAACCCCAGAAGCCCAGAGTTGGTTCCTAATTTTAATAGATTGGCATGATTATAAGGAATCAAGTACTAAAGGACTGATCAGTTTAGAAGTCCTAGAAAATAGATTACATACATTCTAACATAAAACATGGCATAAATAATCCTTTGAGAACACCATTATTCCCCTAGCTTAACCCTGAATATAAATCATAATACACCTCTTGGCATCTTGGGAAAATAAAACATAAGAAATGGGTGAGCTCAGATGCTTAGTAGGGGTAAATAATTCAGTGTAAGTTATAAACGTTTAAGGAATTATGTATAATAAAAAAAACAGCCTTTTTAAACATAAAATTGAAAATAATATGGAAAAAATAAATCCAACATTACCTTAAAAACATACGCATGGATATTCTACTAGTCGAATAATCACATGTAATAACTAATCTTATAATGAGGGAATGCATAATGTCGAACATCATAACCACTTCGTCAAGGCCTTATAAGAAGACCATTCACAAATGCTCTATCAAGACCTTATTCCAAGACACTAGTTTGTATCATTAGTCCTACCTATGCATCAAGAGACTATAGTGGGACCTACCCATCACTTACTAAGTCCAATGAATTCCTCATATGAAAAAGGGTAAAACATAACATAATCATTCGTATTAAAAATCAAATACAAAATTTCTATACATTAACCACAAACCTTGAATAGAATAAAAATAGCACATCCACAGTCAAACATATCATAACTTATTCAATACAATATGGAAGATTTTATTATAATAAATCAACCTCAATCAAGAATAATATCTAATAAAGTATGTTGACATATATGAAAATAATCAAAAAAAAACTCTTTGAGAGAAGTATCCCTTTTTTATTTAAATCATTTAAAAGTTGTACAATATATAAAGGAATTAATTTAAAATATATTTTTGAATCAATGTGTCCCATACCACATTGAAACTTTTGAAATAAATTAACATTTTATAAGAATCATGTCCTTATAAATATATCCTTAAAATCATTTTGAAAACATGGACATT
The DNA here is from genome assembly GCA_963277665.1 of Viscum album. Lineage (NCBI taxonomy): Eukaryota > Viridiplantae > Streptophyta > Magnoliopsida > Santalales > Viscaceae > Viscum > Viscum album. The sequence goes on from OY728142.1 coordinate 952,378,299, forward strand.
AATTTTAAAGATTTAAAAAAAGAAATATTTAAAACATTTAAAATGAAGATATTGTTAAAGATCACCTTCCATAAAATCTTAAAATACTCATTTTGAAAACATTTTTATTAAACATGGACATGGATGATGAATATGTGCTGGTAAATACTTACATATAAACAATATCAGATAATAATGAGATTGATGAATTAACCCTTTCCATAGGTCTGATACTCTTTGTATGTGTCAAAAATTCTTGTATTAAATTTTTAATAAAATTATTAACTTATATAAGAATCATAATAATATTTATTATATCATATATTATTCTTTTATTAATTTATATTACCTATTTATTAACAATTTCAAGTTAATGCAACATTTTGGGTAATAATCGTTTTGTTTATCATATGTGTTTTGACTTTTTATTCTTGATCATATTACTTAGATCATGATTTAATTACATAGAAAATGTAAAATATGATTTATATATCATATATATTCATAATTTAAATATATATAATAGATAGATATATGAAATAGAATACAACGTTTATGGAGACTGTAGGTCATACCTACACATGAATGATGTTTCTATTTTCTTATCGTATGGAAGTAAGTGAATGACATATATGTATGTATATATATATATATATCATCTCATTAGAATTATTATGTCATATATTTCATACTTATTAGTAATATTTATTCATATAATCATTCTTGGATGGTGAATATGTAAGATGAGTCTCATCGCGTCATGGAGACGGTAAGTCGTACGTATGCACGAGCGACAATATGATTTCCTTAATGGTTAAATGGTATGAAATTGGATGGAATATTATTTGTAAATAAAAAATATCATTTTATATATATTATTTAAATCCATTATATTCATCTTTATACCAATATAAATAAAGAGTATATGAAAAACAATTCACACTACGACGTGCAGACGGTAAGCTGTACGTACTCACACATGGTGATATTGTTTTTCAACGGATGGGTAAAAGGAGGAATATGGTTATATAATATTTATAAAAACATATCCACATTTTTATGTTACTGTATTTATTATTTTATTATGGAAAAAAAACATTTAAATAAGAAGTAGAAGAAGAAAATAACATTGAAAGAAGGGATAAAACGATTACCTCTTCTTCGGGTGTCTCCTTTTGATTTGCACAAAAGGACTCTATAGGATGAATATATACCCAAATTTTAGCCTCTAGAATGACTTTATGGTGGTTTGGAGGATAAATGGGTAGGGGTTGGCTGATAAAAATGGCTTTGGAGGTGTGAATTAAAGAGAACATTAGGTGCCCTTTTATAAGAGATGTGAGGGGCACTTTAGGAAAAATCTTGAAATATTAATTTATTATATAGTGATTTTATGTTTAAAATAACTCCAAATTTATTTATATCAAGTATAATATGATTATGGGCGTAAATATTCTCAACCATTAGGTTTTAGACATGTTTAGTTCATAAAATTAACCACATCTTTTATATTTAACCCTTAGTTAAATAGTTTAACTCTTACCATGTCTTCATATATTTTGATACTATACAGTTAATATAGTTATTATAAAATTCCTAGAAAACCCAAAGTGGACAATTAATGAAATATTTAACATCATCTATGTTTTTTTTGATAAATATTATATTTTTTAGGATTTTTATATCATTTAATAAAATAGTATTTGTTTTAAAAACTCATTTATGTCAATTTTGACACTATTTAGTAATTGATTTTTTTAAAGTCATATAAACTTGATAACTTTGAAACAAAGAAATTAAATCATCACTCACATGCCAATTTCATCCATAAAATTCTTGTATGACATCAGAATGTTCAAATTACATTTATTTTAATATTAATAAATTCATTTATTGGAATCATTCATTAATAAGGTAATCACCGCATCATCATTGTGTCATAAGTAAATATATTATTCTAATATCTAAAAATTATAAATAAAATACAATGATTTAGGAAATGTTTTTTTCTTTCTAATTACTATTTACAGTTAAAGAGATCAGTCATATAACCCTGTATTGGAATTGTTTTAGTAAAAGATACATGTTTATGTTATAATTATCTTTACTTTAAATTAATTCTTATAACATGTCATTATCACACCCTAGTGGTCACATAGCGTCCTAAAATCATCCTAAGGATTCACATTGTTGGAAATATCTCATAAAATAGTATTAAGACATGTGTTGGGATAGTTTAATATTATTATAATTTTATTTTTACCGTTATTTACCTGACTTACCCTTCAACCATGATAAATAAAAATTATTACTCAAGTTACTATTATTAATGTCAAAAAAATAAAAGGTACCTATTAACTAAATTTTGAAAATTTGATTCTAAATATGCAATATATTTTTCCAAATTCAAAACATATAATTTGAAAATATTAATTTAAAATTAATTCCCATTATGAAAACCAGAAAGAAAGTTTTCATGAAATAAAAACTATCAAAAGATTGACTTCTTTTTATGTTCAATTTAAATGTAAAATTACTTTTAATGGCCTAAATTATATGAAATTAAAAAAATATAATCTTATTATACTATAAAACCACTCAAATTTATAAATTTACATTATAATTTATTTTAAATAAAAAAGTTGTTTTCAATTAAAATTTAATATTTTTCACTATTCATCAAAATATGAAAGTTATCAGAGAAGTACCAAAACCACTTATATTGAATAATTTAATTTCATCAAATTAAATATATAATAGTGTCAAATATTGGATTCAAAAAGGGTTCCCCATTAAAAGGTGTAAAACTACATTTTTTTGAAAAATACTTCATTTATATGAAAACTTGAGTTTGTCCTTATATTATGTATATGAATCAAAAAATCTAAATGTTAAAATTATATTATACATATAAAATTCAAAATGTGGTTAATACTATTGATAAAATCTATTTTAACGGCTAGTTTGATAGGTCATAGTGCTCTTAAACTCGGTGTTCCTTACATTGCATGCTATTGAATTATTTAAAAAAGAAGCATATCGTGGAAGCTTGGGATGTTACATTATCTCCTACTTCAAAATATTTTGTCTTCACAAATTAATCTCAGGATTGAAAAATATGGGTTTGAAATTTCAATATATCTTATTTGAAATCCCACATCAAAAAATTTATTAATGAGGCCTCTATTTTAAAATAAAGAAAGGAAAGTATAAAGGTTACTATAAATGACACATAATAGGGTCCCATATATGAAAACATGGATATGGAAGAGAAAACTAACCATCAATTTTTGATGGATGCTGATAGATAATGTTTCTAGGAGAAAGTTAACAATTAGAAAGCCATGAACTTGGGATGATCTAAGGCGCCATTTGATTCATCATAATAGAATGTACTAGGAAAATGTTTTTGGTTTTATGATCCCTTACCTAGTGTTGTAGAATTAATTTACATCAAAGACTAATAGTATACTTAATTGATATGTAGAGTTTCATCCTTTAACAAATTCCTACCATAAACTCGTCTTTCTCTTAAAAATTTAAAACTCAAAAATATTCTATTTATCTGAATTGTATAAGGTTCCAAATATAGTAATATACCATTTAAATGAAAGATACTATTTTATAATAAATAGGGACTTACTGTAGGCCAGTGGTAGATGATAAAGCCTTGTCCCACTTTACTTGTTGGTTCAATTCCCGCATCTTTGTCCGACGTGATGGGTTATCGCCCAACCTAAAGGTTGTCTTTTTTATAAAACGATAGTATTATAAAATTCCAAAAATAATCGTAAGAAATGTTTTAAACTTAAACAATACTATCCAGATTTCAACTTAATACATTCCAACCTTTAGAGTTATCCAAAATACTTATGTCCAAACTCTCTCTAAAAGGTCTCTAAACATAAAAAATCTATTGCGACATCGGATTCCCCAAACAACATAATGTTTCTCATACTGAATATATGATTACCTTCATCATATTAAAACCTTAATGAAAAAAAGTACTGTAATGAAACCCTTATATATATTAGATTCTTCTTATAAATAGAATATAATTCTTGAACCCAAAAACACTAATACCTTAATTATTCCACTTCATCTTTAGTAATAACATAAGATTGACCTTGATCCATTATCTTTTTTTGAGCTATATTTCCTTGATTATTTGGAAAATCATTTTCATAATGTCCTATTTCTTTACAATTGTAGCATTGAGCATTGATAACCACTTTCATCCCCTTGCAATCACGAGCTTGGTGGCCTTTTCCTCCACATTTGTAACAAACTCTCATTATTTTTAGGCCAATACAAGGGGGTTTCTTTACAAAATTATAACATAATGGAAAATAATTCATTACCTTTTTTTGTCCATCTCTTGCTCCACCGTTCTCTTCTTCTCTTGCTTTACATTAACGTTATTAGACTTAAATAATTCCTTTTCCATCTTGATATCACACGAGACTATATATTCATATGATGAGAAAAATTGTGAGACCAATGACCATTAGAGGAACTGTTTTGACCAATCAAATAATTGATCAGTCTTACATCTTTTGTTAGGTTTGTAGTTTGTAGCATGCCTTGCTTACCTTGTGAAGTTAGCCCCATACATTGCAACATTATCATCTTTTTTTATGTCTCAGACTAAGAAAAATTTCCTTTCCATATTATCTAATTGTTTACAGGGAACGTATTTCTCTAGGAAAAGTTCATTAAACTGCCTCCATTCCATATTTCATACTTCTTCATCCTCCTTTGTGTTTTGAATCAATGACAACCATTGAACTGCATCTCCTGAAAGATGATAGACTGCCATAAATTGTTTTCCCTTTCATTACTCCCAAAAGCAAGAAATATTTTCACTAAGTAACATATTCACTGCTCAACTACAAAATAATTTTTCCCCATTGAATGTTAGAGGTTCTTGTATCATGAAGTATCCAAACATTGATCCTCTGTATTGTGGATTATCAATCTTCATATAGTTAAGGTTATTAATCATAACCCGAGTCAGCTGTCCCAGTATGGTTATAAGATATTCAGTACCAATTGTGTCACCAGCTCCCCTATCATTATCTTTCATAGGAGGGAAATACCTACATGGATTACATGCATTGATACAATTTCAATTTCCTCCACTAGGTTCCATTTCTAAATAATGAAGTATACTAGATTAGGTTATGAATCATAATAAAAAATTCCAAACTAGTAAAATACATTACATAAATTGAAAAATTTATGCATATCTAATCCATAATCATAAATATGGTTCTTTGGAGGACATATTTACACATAAATTATTCATAATTGTTTATAAAGAAAATATTAATTATCCTAAACATATCCCCCAAGAGTGTCAAACCAGGTGCAGAGTAAGGCTCGTTATGGTGTACTAGGTTATCCCGAGTCAACCCCGGAACAACTTGTCAAAGTTTTCACCCATAGGTACATCTGTGCCAGAAACATGCCGTCTTTTAGTATCTAGATAGGGATGTATTTTCTAGGAATACCCGCATAATATCTATTTTAAAATTATAGTATTGTCTTGAATATTTATCCTCAAATTCTATCTTAGGGTTATGATCCATAATCTAGGTTTTCTAAATCTATTTCCATAGTGGTTGAAAAACTTCATATGATACCAACTATAATGCCCCAAACCTAGAAGCCCACAACCGGTGAATTATTTTATTAAATTGGCATGATTACAATGAATAAAGTCTCGATGGACCGACCATTTTAGTAGTCTTGGAAAATAGATTACATACTTGAAGGTTACATTACACTTTTTAACATAAAACATACCGTAAATAATCCTTTGAGAACACTATTTTCCCCTATATTAACCCTGTATATCAATCATAATACACTTCTTGAAATCCCATGAAAATAAAACATAAGAAATAGGTGATCTTAGATTCTCAGTAAGGATAAATAATTTAACGGAAGCTATAAGCTTTTAAGGAGAGATGTATAATAAAAAAATCCCTTTTAAAACTAAACTTGAACAAAATATGTCAAAAATAGATAAAAAATTACCATATAAACATGCACATGGATATTCTAATAGTATAATAATCGCATGTAATAACTAATCTCATAACAAGGGAATGCATAATTCTTTAAATCATAACCACTACATCAAGGCCTTGTGTCAAGACCATTCAAAAAATGTTCTATCAAGGCCTTGTTCCAATACACTAGTTTGTCTTATGAGGCCCAGAGATGCTTCGAGGGGATATAGAGGACCACGACCATCACATACCAAGTTCAATGCATTTCTCATATGAAAAGGGTGAAACATAACATAATCATTTGTATTAAAACTAACATAAAAAATTACAATACTTTAACCATAAACCATGAATGGTATAAAAATAGCACATCCACTATCAAAAACATCATCACAGATTAAATACAATATGTAATATTATATTATAATAAATCAACCTCAATCAAGAGTAATATCTAATAAAGGATGTTGACATAGATGAAAATAATCAGTAAAACTATTTGAGAGAAATATCCTTTTTTTTGAAATCATTTAAAAGTATCACAATTTATAAAGGAAGTTATATCAAATATATTTATGAATAAATGTGTTCCATACCAGTTTGAAACTATTTAAATTAATTAACATTTTAAAATAGTCATGTACATATAAATAAATACTTAAAATCATTTTTAAAACATGGATATTAATTTTAAAGATTAAGAAAAACAAATCTCCAAAACATTTAAAATGATGACCTATTTAATGATTACATTCCATTAAAAAATAAAATATTCATTTTGAAAAAAAATTATGAAACATGGACATGGATGCTAAATATGTCCCAGTAAATACATATAGATAAACAATCTTGGATAATAATGAGATTGAGGAATTAATCATTTCCTTAGGCCTGATACACTCAGTACATGTATGAAACTCCAATATAATGTTTTTAATATAATTATTAACTTATATCATAATTATAATAATATTTATGATATATTATATTATTATTTTATGACATTATATTACCTGTTTGTTAACAATTCTAAGTCAATGCAACATTTCAGGTAAAAATTACCTTGTTTATCGTTTGTGTATCGACTTGTTATTATTGTTCATATTACGCAGATCATGATTTAATTAATTAAAGAATGTATAATATGATTTATATATCATATATATTCATAATATAAATATATATAATAGATAGATATATGAAATTAAATTCATTGTTCATGGATATGGTAGGTTGTACGTACGCATGAACACAGTTTTCATTTTCTTATCATATGGAAGTAAGTGAATGAAATATATGTATATACATGTATATGTCATCTCAGTAGAATTATTATGTCATATATTTCATACTTATTAATAATATTTATTCTTATAATCATTCTTGGATGGGGAATATGGAATATGTGTCTCATCGTGTTGTGGAGACGGTAAGTCGTACGTTCGCACGAGCGAAAGTATAATTTCCTTAATGGTTAAATGATATGGAATTGGATGGAATATGAATTTTAAATAAACAATATATTGTTATATTTATTTTTTAAATCCATTATATTAATCGTTATACCCATATATATATTGTGTACATGAAAAACAATTTACAGCACGGTGTGGAGACGGTAAGCCGCACGTACGCACACATTGAGATATTGGTTTTTATAGGATGGGTAAAATGAGGAATATGGTTCTACCACAATTATAATAAAATATCATAATGTTTAAGGTATTGGATTTATGATTTTAGTTTGGATACCAAAGATAAAGAGGAAGTATAAGAAGAAAAGAAGTTTGAAAGAAGTGATAAAACGATTACCTCTTCTTCGAGTGTCACCTTTTAATTTGCACAAAAGGACACCTTTGGATAGAATTATGCCCAAATATTAGCCTATAGAATGAATTTAGGGTGGCTGGGAGGATAAATTGTCAGGTTTTGTCCAAGAAAAACGGCTTTGGAGTTGTGAATTAAAGAGAAAGGCAGGTTCCCTTTTATAAGAGAGGTGAGGGGCACTTTAGGAAAAATCGTGATATATTAATTTATTGTAAAATTATTTTCTGTTTATAATAGCTCTAAATTGATTTATTTAGAGGATAATATTGTTATGGGTTGAAATAATCTCAAATAAATGGTTTTATATATGTCTAGATTTTAAAAGTAACCTTATCTTTTAGATTTAATCCTTAGTTAAATATTTTAAATCTTACTATGTCTTCTAATATTTTTACAGTATAGGGTTAATATATTTAAAATAAAATGATAAGGTAACCTAAAGTAGATAATTAATGATTTTTAAAACATTATCCACATATATTTTCTGAATATTAGATTTTTAGGATTTTTATATCATTCAATAAAATAGTGATTGCATTAAAAATTCATTTGTGTCAATTTTAAAACTATATAGTAATTGATTTTTGTTAAAGTCATAAAAACTTTATTACTTCTAAAAAAGGCATTAAATCATCCCTCACATGTAAATTTTATCTCTAAAATTTTTGGATGGCATCAAAATTTTAAAATTACAATTATTTTAATATTTATAAATTCATTTCATTGAATCATTCATTAATAAGGTAATCACTGCACCATCATTGTTTTATAAATAAATATATTTATCTAATGTATAAAAATTATATATATAATACCATGATGTAGGAAATATTTTTATATTTCTAATGACTATTTATAGTCAAACATATCAGTCATTTGACCCAATATTAAAATTGTTTTTGTAAAAGATACATGTTTATGTGATAATTATCTTTACTTTAAATTAAATCTTATAACATGTAATTATCACACCTATGTGGTCCCATGGGGTCCTAAAATCAACCTAAGGATGACCAGGGTTATAAATATCTCATCAAATAGTATTATTATATGTGTTAGGATAGTTTAATACTATTATAATACTATTTTTACCTTTATTTACCTGATTTACCCTTTAACCATGGTAAATAAAAATAATTACTGAAGTTACTATTCATAATGTCAAAAAATAAAAGGAACCAGTTTACACAATTTGGATATTATGATTCCAAATATGGAATCTGTTTTTTCAAATTCAAAATAGGAATTGGAAGAAATTAATTTAAAATTAATTCCTGCTGTAAAAACTGGAAAGTGGATTTTTAAGAAGTAAAATCTATCAAAAGATTGAAATGTGTTTATGTTCAATTTAAATTTGAAATTACTTAAAATTACCTAAATTATATTAAATTATAAAAATATAATCTAATTATACTTTAAAACCACTCAAATTTATAAATTAACATAATAAATTATTTCGATTAAAAAAGTTTTTTCAATTAAAATTTATTATTTTTCACTATTAATCAAAATATAAGTTACCAGAAATGTAGAAAAAATTGATCCAAACAATATTTTTATGTCCCTATTCTAAATAAGAATTTAATTTTGTCAAATTTAATATATAAAAGTGTCAAAATTGAATTTAAAATGGTTTCCCCATTAAAATGCGGAAAAATACATTTTTTTAAAAATACTTTTTTTATGTGAGAAATTGAATTTGTCCTTTTATTATGTCTAAGAAACAAAAAATATGAATAATCAAATTATATGGGATATATAAAATTAAAAATTTGGTTATTACTATTCATAACTACTTTTTTAAATATCTATTTTGATAAGTCATGGTGTGCTAGAAATTGGTGTTGCGTACATTGCACATAGTTGAATTATTTAAAAAGGAAGCATACCATAGAAGCTTCAGGTGTTACAGAATAAAAATATCACATTTAAATTTCATTCCAATTAAAAAGTTACATAAAAAATATTTTCATTAATGTTATATGAATAATTAATCATAAAAAAATTAAAACCAACTATAAAATCAAAACTAGTAGAATTTTTACAACGATCAAACTCCATATAAAATATTTTCCCACAATAAAACCAATATATATTTTCGTGAAAGTAAATAGAAAATTAAAAATTGTCATTTTAATTTTTCATAATACACCTATAATAAATTATATTGTTAATTACAATGTATATTAATGATATTATCTGTTAATCGTGTGTTCAATTAACATGAGGTTAATTATTACATGTTACAAATGATTTATAGATCAATTTACTAATGTTTGAAAAAAATATAAGATAATTTTCACAGTTTTTGTGATTTTATATGTGTTTGAAACTAAAATGAAACTTTCATATTGAAAACACACATTTTGAGTCATACGGACCACATAGTTTGTTATATTGATGTGAAGTTAATTTATATACGTCAAAAATGAATTATGGATCATTTTTCTAAATTTGGAAATCAATTAGATATTATTTTCTTGGTTTTAGATATGTGATGATTTTATTAGACTTAAATGACACTTTTATGTTAAAAAACACACTTCAAGTCATACCAAACACATTATGTGTCAAATTAACATGTAGTTGATTCCTACATATCACAAATGAATTATGAATCATTTTCCTAATGTTTGAAAAAAAATCTTATCGTGTTTTCTCATTTTTGTCTAGTGGAACTTGATTCAAACTAAAATGATACATGTATATTGAAAACATTTACTTCGAGTCTAATAGGACACATCATGCATAAAATTGTTGAGTGTTTGATTCCTACAAGTTAATAATGATTTTGTTTTTCAAAATTTACAAAGAAATACATCCTCATTTTCATATTTTTAGCTATGTGATGTATGTTTTATACTAAAATGAAAATTTTATCCTGAAAGAACATAATTAAAGTCATACCTACCACATTTTATTTAATATTGTTGTATGGCCAATTTATATACATTACAAATGAATTATAGATAATTTTTCTAAAGTTTGAAAATAATACAATCTTGTTTACCCATTTTCGCATATTGACACATGTTTTAAACTAAAATGACATTTTTATATTAAAACATGCACTTAGAGTCAAATTTACATGTCAAAAATAAATTATGGATTATTTTCCCCATGTTTGAAAAAAATATGAACTCATTTTAGTTGTTTTTCTATGTGATTCATGTTTTAAACTAAAACAACACTTTTATAATGAAAACACGTACTTCATGGCATACTGACTACATGGTGTGTTATATTGACTTTAAGTCAATTAATAGACATCAAAAATGAATTATGAATTGTTTTCGAAATGTTTGAAAATAATATGAGCTCGTTTTCTCTGTTTTGGAAATGTTATGGAAATTTTTAACTAAAATGACACTTTTATATTGAAAACATGAACTTCGAGTCATACTGACCACATCGTGTGTCATATTGACATGTGGTCAATTATTACACATAAAAAATGAATTATGTACCATTTTCCAAAAATTTTAAAATGACATGATATTTTTTTCTTTTATTTCCTATATAGAAAATGTTTTATACTAAAATGGAACTTTGATATTGAAAACACACACTTTGTGTCATACCGACCACATCATGTGTATAATTGATGTGAAATTTATTCATATGCATTAAAAGTGATTTTTTTATAGTAGTTATATATTTTGAAAATAATCTAAACATATTTTATTATGGTTATATATGTGATGCATATTTTGAACTAAAATGAAACTTTTACAATGAAAACCCACACTTCGAGTCATACCGAACCCATCATGTGTCAGATTTATGTCTCATCCATTACAAAATATCAAAAATGAATTATGTATTATTTTCATAATTTTTGAAACCAATTCAATATAATTTCCTTTTTTTTATTTGTGATATGTGTTTTAAACTAAAATGACACTTTTATATTAATAACATGCACTTCGATTTATACCATCCACATCATTTTTTAGATTGTAGTGAAGTAAATTCCAACAAATCAGAAATGAATTATCTACAATTGTATTAAATATTGAAAAAAAATATGAGCTCATTTGATCATTATTGTCTAGTGGTGCATATTTTAAACTAAAATGAAAATTTTATATTAAAAACACATACTTTGAGTTATACCAGCCACATAGTGAATTAGATTGATGTACTATTAATTACTACACATCGAAAATTATTTATTGAATATTATTTAAAATTTTGAAAGAAAATACATTCTTTCTTTATCAATTTTGGCTATGTGATGTGTGTTTTAAACTAAAATGGAACTTTTATATTGAAAAGATGCACTTTAAGTCATACCAACTACATCATGTTTCAGATTGACATTTTATCTATTCCTACATGAAGAAACTAAATTTTGGATAATTTTACTAAATTTTAAAAACAATATGGCCTAAATTTCTCAATTTTGCATATATGATGTATGTTTTATACTAAAATGAAACTTTTATATTGAAACCAAACACTTTGATTCATACTAATCACATCATGTTTTCAATTAAAATAAATTATAATACTATACATCACAAATGAATTATGGATAGTTTTTTATAAATTCTGAATGTAATCAAAGATTATTTTCATTGTTTTGCCTCTGTGACACACATTCCAAACTAAAATAGAACATTTATATTAAAACATGCACTTCATGTAATACTAACCACATCATGGGTCAGATTGACATGTGGTTGATTTCAACATGTAAAAAATAAATTATGTATCTTTTTCCCTGATGTTTAAAAACAATTGGAGTTCATTTTCTCAATTTTTCCTAGTGAAATGTGTTTTAATATAAAATGAAACTTTTTTATCAAAAGTAAATATTTCAAGTCATTATATCCATATCATGAATCAGATTGACATACGGTTGATTCCAATACATCAAAAATGAATTATGGATCATTTTCCAAAATTTTAAAAACAATCTGGGATTATTTTCTTGGTTTGGTCTATGTGATGCTTGATTTATACAAAAATGGAACTTTATTATTGAAAACATATACATTGAGCTATACCAGTCACATCATGTGTCAAATTGACACTCAATCAGTTCCTACAAATCATAAATGAATAAAATAGTTTTTCATAATGTTGGAAAAGAATTTGATATTTTTTTCTCATTTTGGGATAAAGATGCACATTTTAAAGTAAAATGAAACTTTTATATTAAATACACGCACTTGAATTCATACTATACACATTGTGGTTCATATGGATATATCATAAATTCCTACATGTACTAAATTAATTATGTATCATTATCCTAATATTTGATAACAATATAAGCTCCTTTTCTCAGTTTTTTCTATGTGATGAATATTTTAAATTGAAATGACACGTTTATATTAACAACATGTACTTTTAGTCATACTGACTACATCATTTGTCAAATTGACATGTGGTAAATTATTACATATAAAAAACAAATTTTGTTTAATTTTAATAAATTATCAAAATAATTTGATTTTGTTTCCTCGGTTTTGAGTGTATCATGTGTTTTGAACTAAAATTATAATTTTGAACTAAAAACATACACTTTGAGTCATATTGGGCACACCCTGTATCATATTGAGGGGATGTTGATTCATACATAACATAAATGACTTGTGGATAATTTTACTGAAGAACTAAAACAATGTGAATAAGTTTTTCCTATTTTGAGGATGTGATGTGTGTTCTAAACTAAAAAATAAATTTTAAACTAAAAACATACACTTTAAGACGTACTGGGTACACCGTATATCAGATTGAGTTGTGGATAATTATTAAACATAAAAAATGAAATAAGGATTGTTTTCAAAATGTATTATAATAATCTAAATGTTTTTGATCATTTTTTAGTATGTGACTTATGTTTTGAACTAAAGTGTCAATTTTAAACTAAAAACATATATATAGAGTCATATTCGGCACACCGTGTATCAGATTAATGTGTGGTTGATTCCTGCATATCCGAAAATTTATTAGTTTTCTCAAAATAATGTGATCATGAATTGTCTCACATATATGGTGAAAAGAAACTCTCAGCATGTATGTGAGCCAATTCAAGAGCCTATTCTTTTGAGAAAAATAAGCCATCAATATCCACACTATTTCTTATAAATATTCAATCATTATCTCTATGAAAATTAACTAAATAATTAGTATTGATTCAACTTTTAATTATTTCTATATAAATTTCTAGAACTGTAACAACCCGAGATTTTATGAGAATTATTCTTTTTAATTTCTTTGATGTCTTTTGTTGTACACTACACCAAGATTATCTTGCGCTATACGCAACACCGTATTTGTTTGAATTATACGCAACACTATTCTTGGCTCGTGTTACACACAATTTCAAGTTCGTTTTTTGAAAATTATTTTATGCAACATTAAGTATAGATTTTGTTTAATGTATAAATGAAATAAGTTTTGATTATATTATACACAACATTGAGTGTACATATATATATATATATATATATATTCAATGCATAAATGAAATATGGTTGGATTCTTTTATATGCAACAACAAAGGAGTCTTGCACTACACGCCACCCTAACTTGTCTTACATTACACGAAATCACGACCTTTTACGATAGCGTACGTTGCACGCAATACCGAGTTTCACTAAACAAAGATATGTTATATAAACTAGCCGTTATGAATAGTAATACCCACTTTTTGAAATGTTATTTTTCAAAATGGACTTCATTTTTGGATTTGGAATATTGAAGTTAGACTAGGGTGAAATTTTGGTATTTCTATGAAAACTTTCAATTTTTGATGAATAGTGAAAACACTAGGTTACTATTAAAAAACCGACTTTTTATTTAAATAATTATTTATTTTATTTAAATTTATTTTATGTCAAAATTGATACATAATACCTATATAAGTTTAATGTAATTCATTGTAGTCATTTTATAATAATTTTAGATATATAAAAAGTTTATTGAACTTTTCACCGTCTTTTACCCACCTCCTAGGAGAATTTGGAAATTCACATAAAACATAATTTTACCGCTTATGTGAGTGGAATTTTGAAAATCCAAGAGACACAGTTAATATCAAGGACTAAAATTTGGTTCAATGAGATGAAAATAATTTTTGGTGAATAGTAACTTTTTACTTTTATTTACCACGGTTAAAAGTAAATAGGGTAATTAAGGGTAAAAATGATATTATTATTACCCTAACACATGTCTTAATTTTATTGGATAAGTGTAATTCGACCAAAAAAAACCTTAGGAATAAAATATGACCATTTAGGTCCACATGAATTAGATTAGGACATTTATTATTAATTTATTTAAAGAAGGGTTAAAATAGTTAAAATCAATGTTTAATAACTAAATCATTTTTAATATAGGGTTATAAATAAGATAAATTCGACTATAAATATTCATTATAATGTTAAAAATATTTAATACATAATGGTAATTTATTTATAATTTTTATACATTAAATAATTTAATTTATTTATGACACAATGGTGATGTAGTAATTATGTTATTAATGAAATATTAACATAATTGATGGTATAAATACCCAAATAGATGTAATTTGAGACTTTTTATGAATTAAAATAATTTTATAGGTTAATATGACATGTTAGTATTGATTTAATTAACTTTTTTTGAAATAATCATGCTGTTATGAGTTTCAAAAAAATCAATTACCAAATAGTGTCTAAATTGATATAAATCAGTTTTTAAAACAAATATTATATTATCAATTTTTATTATATTCCTAAAAATCTATGGTTCTGCCAAGATACTTATATCATGATAGTTGTATCATTAATGGACCACTTGGGGGTCTCTGGGATGTATATGGTAAGTTTATTAAATATATAATATAAAAATACAAAGAGACATGGTAAATGTCAATCTAATTAACAAAGAGTTAAAACTAAAAGATAAGGTTAATATAATGAACCAAACCTATCTAAAATCTATTGGTTGAGATTATTTAGACCCATCCCCCCCTTAGAGTCGAAGTAAATGAATTTGTAGCTATTAAAAACCAAATATGACTTTATTATAAAATAATATTTTTAGTTTTTCCAAAGCTGGCCCTCTCCTCCCTTATAAAAAGGGCACCCCTTCCCTCTTCTCTTCACACCCTTTTGATCCTTTAATCTCGGAAAAACCCTGACCATTTCTCTTCTCCACTTCCCTAGAAACATTCTGGAGGTTCTGGTATTTTTAAAATACCAACTCTACTTTCTTAAGAGAAGGCTTAAAGGAGGTGCGTCGAAGAAGAGGTAATCTCTTCTTCCTATTCTATCAAGTTTCTTTCTTCTTCAACTTCTTCTTCTTTAGTTTTCTCATTATAAATTAATAACATCAGTATTAATTATATACTTATATGTTATTATAAATATGAAAGAACCCTATTTCACCGTCTATCCATCCTACGGAAAACAGAATCACCGTGCATGCGTACGTATGGAATACCGTCTCCACGCCGTGGTGTAATCTATTTTCCACCACCACCTTACTTGGATGGGTATAATGGTGTAAATAGATAAATATATATGATTATTTTAATGTGATATTGATTCTGAAATATTATACATACACTTCAATACAACTCCATGATCATGGGTATCATCGCTCGTGCGTACGTACGGACTACCGTCTCCACGACGCGATGAGATTCATTCTCCATGTTAACCATTCATGAATGATTATAAAGTATATATAATAAGTAATCATGAAATATATGACATAATAATTCTGGATTTATGTATATATATATATATTTATATGTCATCTACTTAATTCCATTCAATTCAATAAGGAAATGAAAACAGCGTTCATGCATACATACGACCTACCGTATCCATGAACGGTGTATTTCATTCCATTTATCGATCTATCATATATATATATGTATATATATTATATATAAATAATATTTTACATTCTGGAATTAAGTAAATCAGGATATAAGTAATAATATCAAGATCAACAAGTCGAAACATGTATAATAAATGAAACAATTTTACCCAAAATGCTGCTTTAACATGCAATTTAGAAAAGAACGGGAAATATAAAGTCATAAGTGAACCATATATGATATCATAACAATGAATATGATTCTATAATAAGTCAATGACATTATTTAAATCATTATACAGGAGTTTCAGATACATACTAATCATATCAGACATAAGGTAAGGGATAATTATTCCAATCTCATTCTTATCTGAGATTGTTTATTCGTAAGTATTTACTAGGGTTATGTTTATTATACATGTCCATATGTTTTCAATATGTTTTCATGAAATGTTTACCTTTCTTCCATTTATGTTTAAAGTCATTCTTACCCTTTATTTTTACTTTTAACACATCGTATGGAAGGAATATTTCTTTTGTTTACCATACAAGGTATTTTTTGACTTTTCCGACAAAAGTACGAGAAGAATGTTATTTTTAACTTATATGGCGTGATCGGATTTTTACGGACTCATAACGCCTCATTTTCATGAATCTTACTCTACAATATGTTATGAATATTTTCAAAAAAATAATTTTCTTTTAAGATTTCAAGGCATTTTGTGAAAAGAAAATGATTTTGAAGAAGAAAGGATATTTTCCTCAAAAATTAATTTCAAGGGTTTTAGCAAAACCATTTTCCATCTAAGATGACATTATTTCATATCTATATGTTTCAAGTATAATGTCTCTATGATTTACATGGTTTCAATTTTCTTATTATGAAATATCCATTTTTTTATATGGATTATGTGATGATGGGATGATGTTTATGAAACCCAATTTATTCTTTGGGCTATGAAGACTGTTTTAAGTTTATTTTGTGGCACAAGTAAGAATGAGTTCATTATGAGATTGGTGGGACCTATATCTCCCTCCAATACATTGGGAAATGATTTATATCTCTTGAGATAGACATGGCTGGGACAGTAAGTTAATCGGGTTCAGTGTTACAGGACTGAAACGAGGAGTGAACTCGATTCAGAAAGGGACTTTGTCCACTAAGATGGTCTTAGAAGAAATGCTTTGCCTACTATGGAAATCATAACATGTTCTTAATTGTTTCCACAATTACATGTTTTATTCCTATGCTATTTTATCATTATTAATGTTTCTTTATGATCTATTCCTTACGTACTACCATGTTTTTTGTCATTGCTCCAGATTTTGATGTTTAAATATTATGTTCATGTTTTGAAGTTCAAATGTATATTATTTGTTTTATTTTATCCATGCATACCCTTACTGAGAATTTGAGCTCACCCTTTATATGTTTTCTTTTCCCCAGGATTTAAGGAAATGTTTTAGGTCAGAAAACAAAAGTGGGAGATCTTTATAGGAGATGTTGAAGATCTTTCACCGTGATTAGAATATTATGTTCCGAGTTTCCAAAGACACTAAACTATTATGGTCCTTGAGTGTTGGTTCTTATTATGTATTCATTATTCTATCAAAGTAATGTAATGTTCATGTACGTCTAGATTTGGGTCTCTATAGTTGGTATCAGAGGAAAGGTTTAGTCAACCTTTGGAAACTAGGATGCGAGAACCTTAGTGAGATCCCTAGAGATATTTCTAAGGTATGTCTAGGGATGTCCCTAAGGTTAAGTATAAGTATAGGTTATAGTCCAAGAATTATGGTAACGATCTTACAATTTAACCTAAGATATTAGATATTGAAGGTAATCCCCCTTGATTATGATTTTGGCCTCTCACACTATTCTTTTTGGGTTTTAGAAAATGGCTGGGAATGGGAAGATTCACGATAATGGAGGATATGATGGACAATGGAATGATATTCTTCATGAGCTACCAAATGAAATGTAATTTGGAAGGAAAAACATCGTTATTATGCCTAATCAGCAATCTCATAATATGATCAATAATCTCAACTTTGGTAAGATTCCTGACTCAGTTAATAAGATAAAGATAGAGTTTCATGATGATCATATAGGAAAAAAAGTTCAATTTCCCTCATGTAAGTCATGTGGGAAGAGGCATCAAGGCGAATGTTTCAAAGGAACTGGAGAATTCTTTAGGTGCAGAAAAGAAGGACATAAATACAGTAAGTGCAAAAGAAAAGGTTCAGTTAACACCATGGATAAAAATAATGGTATTTCTATGACATCGACAATGATTAGATGTTTTAAATGTGGAATGTATGGTAATTATGCAAACCAATTCCCTAAGGGAAAATCTAATGAAGAGAATCCGCATGGTCATATGTGTAGTATTTATGTGGATGATGATGAGGGGACTACAAATGATATATGAGATGAAAGAAGTGCTGAAGCTTGGTCAATGGTTTAAGAAGGTAGTGGAATGATTGTATGTTTATCAAGAGTTATGTTGTGTAGGTAATTTAATGGTGCTATGGAATAAAGAAACATCTAAGGATTGTTACACTATTGTTTTTCCTAAATTATTTGAAAGTATATGTTGAATGGTACTGGTAACCATGAAAGGTTATTCAGATATTTTTGGAAAGAAGATGATATGCACATAATTAATGGATAAGGAGGAAATAATATGTTTGATAGTATTCATGAGCTCATGATTGTTATAAGGACTAAGTGATATCATGGTTTGAGTATACATAATTTTGGGATTTTGGTATGTTGAAAGAGTTAACTTTCGATAGCACTCATGTTTTTAGTAAGGTTCAATGGGTATTCATTTTTCATGAGAATACATGATTAAGGCCTTTGAATGTTTGGAATGTGACCAAAAAGACATATCTTATGATATATGCGGATCAACGATGGTATTAACATGCTTGTTATATGAACTCTCGGTAATCGTTTTCACTATAATATCAGATTGGACAGTAGTATTTTGGATAAGCCTAAAGATTGGAATGGATTATGTTGGACATAAGTTAGTATTTTTTAAGGATAGACCTTTTTAGATATTATTGATGGAATGTTATAAAAATGAATTTTTAGAAAAAAGGACAACCTGCAGTACGGGCGACAATTCGTCACGTTGGACAAGGCTGTGGGAATCGAACCCACAACCGAAGTGCGACATGCCTTTATTTCCTACCACTGGCCTACAGGAAGTCCCTCGTTTGTAGAAACTAGTTTTATTATTCAGGATGATAGATGAAGTATAAGTCCATTTTGGAACAATATCTGATTAATCTCACCATTGATGGACTTATGTATATAATGTTTTCTTACTTATGTTTGAGACAGATGGAATGACCTATCATTCTGTCGCATGATCAGCTAAAACATTGCGAAAGAAAAAATCAACTTCATTTCTTAAAGGGATGAAGTGGAAATTGTTCAAGGCACGAACAATGGTGAGATTATACCAAAATAAAGTAAGTATTTCTTCTAATTCAAATTCTTCAACTTTAGGGAAATGATCTTAAAAACCAAAAATGTTGTCCTAGTTCCCTTATATCCGATGAATCAGATGGTAACCTAGATCATCACAAATTTATGGCTTTTTGAGTGTCGGATTTTTCATATCCATGTTCTCTACCACTCTCCATCAGAAAATGACGGTTAGATTTCTCTTTTATATCCATATTTTCACCTATGTTCTCCTATGTGGAAACCCAGTGATTAGTTAATTTGGGTAATCGTTACATTTCATACTTTAGTTTTTAATGATAAGTTTTGGTATTCCATTTTACGATGTGGGTTTCTATTAAAGAAACTTTAAAGTAGAAAACCATTTATAACCCCGACGAATTTCGAGGGAAAAAATCATTTTAATGGGGGTAGAATGTAACAACCCGAGATTTTATGAGAATTATTCTTTTTAATTTCTTTGATGGCTTTTGTTGTACACTACACCAAGATTATCTTGTGCTATACGCAACACCGTATTAGCTTGTTGTATACGCAACACTATTCTTGGCTCGTGTTACACACAATTTCATGTTCACTTTGTGGAAATTATTTTACGCAACATTAAGTATAGACATTGTTTAATTTATAAATGAAATAAGTTTTGATTATGTTATACACAACATTGAGTATATATATATATATATATATTCAATGTATAAATGAAATATGGTTGGATTCTGTTATACACAACAACAATGGAGTCTTTCACTACACGCAACCCTAACTTGGCTTAGATTACACGAAATCACGACCTTTCATGATAGCGTATATTGCACGCAATACCGAGTTTCACTAAACAACGATATGTTATATAAAATAGACATTATGAATAGTAATACCCACTTTTTGAAATTTCATTTTTCAAAATGGGCTTCATTTTGGATTCGAAATATCGAAATTAGACTAGGGTGAAATTTTGGTATTTTTCTGAAAACATTCAATTTTTGATGAATAGTGAAAACACTAGGTTTCTATTTAAAACAGACGTTTTATTTAAATAATTATTTATTTTATTTAAATTTAATGTAGGTAAAAATTGATACATAATACCTATATAAGTTCAATGTAATTAATTGGAGTCATTTTATAATAATTTTAGATATATAAAAATTTTATTGAACTTTTCAGAGTCTTTTACCCACCTCCTAGGAAAATTTGGAAATTCACATAAAACATAATTTTACCACTTCTGTGAGTAGAATTTAGAAAATCTGAGAGACACAGTTATTATCAAGGACTAAAATTTGGTTCAATGAGATGAAATTTTTTTTTGGTGAATAGTAACTTTTTACTTTTATTTAGCACGTTTAAAAGTAAATAGGGTAATTAAGGGTAAAAATGACATTATTATTACCCTAAAACATGTCCTAATTCTATTTCATAAGTGTAATTCGACCAAAAACAACCTTAGGAATAAAATATTACCATTTAGGTCCACTTGGATTAGATTAAGACATTTATTATTAATTTATTTAAAGAAGGGTTAAAATAGTTAAAATCAAAGTTTAATAAATAAACCATTTTTAATATAGGGTTATACATAAGATAAATTCGACTATAAATAATCATTAAAAATCTATAAAGATTTCATACATAAAGGTATTTTATTTATAATTTTTAGACATTAAATAATTTAATTTATTTTTGACACAATGATGATTCAATAATTATCTTATTAATGAAATATTAACATAATTGATGGTATAAATACCCAAATAAATGTAATTTGAGACATTTTATGAGTTCCAATAATTTTCTAGGTTAATATTACTGGTTAGTATTGATTTAATTAACTGTTTTTGAACTAATCATGCTTTTATGATTTTCAAAAAAATCAATTACCAAATAGTGTCTAAATTGACATAAACTAGTTTTTAAAACAAATATTATATTATTAATTGTTATTATATTTTTAAAAATATAATGTTAGGCCAATATACATATATAATGATAGGTGTATCATTAATGGACCACTTTGGGGTCTCTTGGATGTATATGGTATGTTTATTAACTATATAATATAAAAATACAAAGTGACATGGTAAATGTCAATCTAATTAACTAAGAGTTAAAACTAAAAGATAAGGTAAATATAATGACCAAAACCTGTCTAAAATCTATTGGTTGAGATGATTTAAACCCATCCCCACCTTATATTTGAATTAAATCAATTTTTAGCTATTTAAAACCGAATATGCCTTTATTATAAAATAATATTTTTAGTTTTTTCAAAGGTGCCCCTCTCATCCATTATAAAAAGGGCACCCCTTACCTCTTCTCTTCACACCCTTTTGAGCTTTGAAGCTCGGACATACCCTGAACATTTCTCTTCTCCACTTACCTAGAAAAATTCTGGAGGTTCTTGTCTTCTCAAAAGACCAACTCTACTTTCTTAAGATAAGGTTTAAAGGAGGTGCATCGAAGAAGAGGTAATCTCTTCTTCCGATTCTCTTAAGTTTCTTTCTTATTCAAATTCTTCTTCTTTAGTTGTCTCATTATAAAGTAATAAAATAAGAATTACTTATATAATTATATGTTATTATAAATATGAAACAACCCTATTTCACCTTCTATCCATCCTACGGAAAATGAAATCATCACGCGTGCGTACGTACGGAATACCGTCTCCACACCGTGGTGTAATCTGTTTTCGACCACCACCTTACTTGGATGGGTATAATGGCGTAAATAGATAACTACATATGATTATTTTAATGTGATATTGATTATAAAATATTATTCATACACTTCAATACAACTCCACGATCATGGGAATGGTATCATCGCTCGTACGTACAGACGGACTACTGTCTCCATGACGCGATGAGATTCATTCTCCATGATAGCCATTCATGAATGATTATAAAGTATATATAATAATTAATCATGAAATATATGACATAATAATTCTGGATTTATGTATATATATATATGTATTTCATCTACTTAATTCCATTCAATTCAATAAGGAAACGAAAAAAGCATTCATGCGTACGTACGTCCTACCGTCTCCATGAATGGTGTATTTCATTCCATTTATCAATCTATCATATATATATGTATATATATTATATAAAAATAATGTTTTACATTCTGTAATTAATTAAATCAGGATATAAGTAATAATATCAAGAACAACAAGTCGAAACACGTACGATAAGTGAAACAACTTAACCCAAAACGCTGCTTTAACATGGAATTTACAAAAGAACGGGTAATATAAAGTCATAAGTGAACCATATATGATATCATAACAATGAATATGATTATGTAATAAGCCAATGACATTATTTAAATCATTATACCGGAGGTTCAGATACATACGAAGCATATCGAACATAAGGTAAGGGATAATTATTCCAATCTCATTCTTATCCGAGATTGTTTATTCGTAAGTATTTACTAGGGTTATGTTTATTATCCATGTCCATATGTTCTCAAAATGTATTCATGAAATGTTTAATTTTCTTCCATGTATTTTTAAAGTCATTATTACCCTTTATTTTTACTTTTACCACATTGTATTGAAGGAATATTTCTTTTGTTTACCATACAAGGTATTTTTTGACTTTTTCGAAAAAAGTACGAGAAGAATGTTATTTTTAACTTATATTGTGTGAACGGATTTTTACGGTTTCATAACGCCTCATTTTCATGAAGCTTACTCTACAATATTTTATGACTATTTTCAACAAAATACTTTTATTTTAAGATTTCAAGGCATTTTGTGAAAAGAAAATGATTTTGAAGAAGAAAGGATATTTTCCTCAATAATTAATTTCAAGTGTTTTAGCAAAACCATTTTCCATCTAAGATGACATTATTTCATATGTGTATGTTTCAAGTATAATTTCTCTATGATTTACATGGTTTAAATTTTATTATTATGAAATATCCATTTGTTTTATATGGATTATGTGATGATGGGATGATGTTTATAAAACCCATTTTATTCTTTGGTCTATGAAGAATGTTTTAAGTTTATTTTGTGGCACAAGTAAGAATGATTTCATTATGAGATGGGTGGGACCTATAACTATCTCAAATACATTGGGTAAATATTTATATCTCATGAGATAGAAATGGATGGAATGGTAAGTTAATATGGTTCAGTGTTACAGGACTGAAACGAGGGGTGAACTCGATTCAGAAAGGGACATTGTCCACTAAGATGGTCTTGGAAGAAATTCCTTGGCTACTATGGAAATCAAAACATGTGCTTAATGGTTTCCACAATTACATGTTTTATTCCCATTCTATTTTATCAATATTAATGTTTCTTTATGATCTATTCCTTACGTACTACCATATTTTTTCATTGCTCAATATTTTGATGTTTAAATGTTATGTTCATGTTTTGAAGTTCAAATGTATATGATTTGTTTCATTTTAACCATGCTTACCTTTACTGATCATTTGATCTCCCCCTTTATATGTTTTCTTTTACATAGGATTTAAATAAAGGTTTTAGGTAAGAAAACAAAATGGGAAGATATTTATGGTAAATGTTGAAGATCTTTCACCACGATTAGAAGATTATGTTCCGAGTTTCAAAAGACACTAAACTATTACGGTCCTTGAGTGTTGGTTCTTATTATGTATTAAGTATTCTACCAAAGTAATGTAATGTTCATGTACTTCAAGATTTGGGTCTCTACAAGAACCATTTCTCTATTTCCATTATCTCAGTAGTATCCTCAATGTTCAATATCTCATTACCATGATTAGATTTAAACATGTTACTAGCTATACATTAATCCATAGAGTATAAACCTACATTAAAATTATCCTTGAGAAACATGTTAAAAATATATATAAGAATTAAAATACTAATACTCCACAACCCAAATATACCTATGAGGTAATATCCCATACTATATATGAAACATAATATTTAATTACCAAAATTTGATGTTGTAAAACATTCTAACACCATTTACTTTGGCTGCTCATCTCTAAAAAAAATTAATTTTTCTTTTGAGTTTGTAGATTTTTTAAAATATTTTTAGTAATGAAAAAATATAGACAAACAAATGGTTATTTTTTTTAAAGAAAGTGTAATTAACATATAAAATTATATGTTTGGGGAGTCTACTATTTTGATGGTATATGATATCATTCATAAATTTGAAAATGTAAAATCCATAATAATTGTCATTATTTTTCTTCAAAAACTATAGAAACATTGACCAAAATAACTAAATTGTATTTAAATATGTTTTTATAGTTAAATATTACTATATATACCTTAATTTATTTCCATTTGAATAAATCTATAGGCTTCTTATGTTGTTTATAGATCTCATACCATGATTTAGCATATATTTATAGATTACTCTATCGTTAATAAATTCTCATTAAAACTAAAATTAAAGTATATAATTTGAATTTTATCTATAAAAAGTTGATTGAGGTGCATTGAAAGTTCACAATAGATATCATGTGTGGTAGGTTTGATGGAAATCCATGAATTTAATCCCAAAAATAATCATTTAGGTTATCCAAATTGATTTTGATGAGCATCCAGTGCTTTGTGAAAAAATAAGAAATAAATAACTATTGGGAAAAAACTATTTTATATTATTAGATTGTAGAGATTTACTTGTACATTATAGGAATCAAGAGGAGTATTCCATATTTTATTTTCATCTCAAATGTTTCACTTAGTGCATCATATATCTTGTTAATTTATGTTTATTATAATGAATTATTTTTCCCACGGAAATTATAGTGGGATTAATGAGTCTAAATATTACTTCATAGGGTTTTCCCTTTATATAGTAGTAATATAAAATCATTTATAAAATATGAATAGATTTTAATTGTAATTTACATAGTAGATCAATTCTTGGACAGACATATTATGAAAATGTACCTCAATTATGTAATTAGAACTGAGACTACCAACCATTAGAACATGATAATATCACTTATACTCTCTAGACCAACCATGTCTATAAGTAAATCTCAAAATATTTATTCTCCATATTAAAGGTATGAAATATTTCTATCTTTGAATTTTGTGTATATAGGAACTTTTAATGTAAATATATGCGGAAGTGGAACATGTAGGGAGAAGGTACTCTCAGATGTTCCTATTGATTTATTTGTTGATCCAATGTATTTTCTTGATCTGAACTTCCATTTCCCCATTATTTTATATATTTTCAATACCATACCTCATTTTATTCCCTTTTTCAACAACTAATAATGGTTTTTCATTTTAAAAAATAAGGTAATACCTAATATATCTTTATCATATTAGAGGATCATTATACTGAAGATCTAATAGAATTATCGACCGTAGTAAAATCCAAATCATCAGTGGAATAGGAAACTCATAACTCGACTGGTGACTTACTTAAATTACCACACTCATGTAATTTTTAGAACTTTTTAATTAGGTAACATGTCTCTTGGGATATTATACACTATACCCCTACAATAATGAGACACATGGGTTTTGATAGATATAAACCACAAAAAAATCACCATATAGAATTTTAGTAATACAAAATTATAATAAGTTGTTTGATTCACATTTAGGGGAAAGAGTAATGAAAAAATTGATTACCTTGAGCAAGGTAATCAATTGAGGGGAATGTATAGCCTAAAACATAGTAGAGTTAATTTTCTCTTCCTATACCAATCTTTCTTCCACCGCTAGTTCACTTTGATCCTTTTGTATACATTGGTCCACCGACCCATATTGGATAATAATATATTTGAAAGAATATATTTTTTCCAACAATCCTTTCATAAA
Source organism: Viscum album (assembly GCA_963277665.1). Taxonomy (NCBI): domain Eukaryota; kingdom Viridiplantae; phylum Streptophyta; class Magnoliopsida; order Santalales; family Viscaceae; genus Viscum; species Viscum album. Next base: position 952,405,234 of record OY728142.1, read on the forward strand.
CTAATATGTTTCTCATTTTGGAAATTTATTCTCAAAATATTTTCAATGTGACACTCTAATACCTTCACCTCTAATGTAGACGTATTGTTCTGGTCACTTCGAAGCTACTAAAAGAAGTTTTCCCTTAGGTATATTCCATAATAATTATTGTGTTTAAACTGTATAAAAAACATATAAAAAATAAAAAAAATTATGTAATATTGTTATAAATAATAACGAATTAATATTATGTCATACTTACATATTATTTCTATACTGCTTGTTTGTATTCATCAACCAATATACACTCTTAATTTACATGGCCCCCCTTCCAAGGAACGTGATGTAGGTTTTAAGAGGATTCATATTTTTGACTCATCAATCTACATATAAACAATGGAATATATATATTTATATATCACATAAAATTTTTATTATACATTTAAAATACGTAGCATTTTCCTTTCAAGTAAAAAATACCTCATTCTTACTTTATACTAGGCGTAAATTGGTTTTTATATACATTTTTTATTTTTATAACACATTTCTTGTTTCATAAATGATCAATTTTGAATAAAAGTGGATAAAATAAATAATGTAATGTAAAATACTATAAACATCATTTCACTTAAAATTAGTTCTCAGCACAATGAATAATGGAAGCTATCCATGTATCCTATTTTAAAATGGTTGTATACGTAACTAGTGGTTGGGGATTTAATTTCCCCATAGTATCATATAGATAATGCTTTCTAGGATGTTTCTAGAAGCCTATATGAGCTTAAAATGAAATGGAGAAGAATCCAAGTTTTAGGTATTGTTCCTTCTCTCATGGATTAAAATAAAATAATTATTCACATTTTTATTAATTAACAATAAAAATACCCCCAATCCTTTTTATATTTGCATTTTTGTGAACGTAAATTATAGGAATTATACAACACAAAATTCTAACCTTGTGTTTCTTTAAAAAATAACTTCTTATTAGAATGATAAAAAAGTGAGATTATATAATAGAAAGTTCCATATTGTTATTAATTATGTTAATTCACCAAAATTTTCATTTGTAGTTGTCATAACCCATCCCCCGGGGCTCATTCCGTGACTACCCCAAGCCCACCTTCTATAGGATAGGGCTTGGCGACTAGAACTAGAAAGGTGTATCCATAATGCGAGAAGTCGAAGCCTTTAAACCTATACAAACACAGAGTCCAAGAACACAACAAGATGCAACCACAAAATAAAATTTCAGTAGTAAAAGTGTGTACTGAAAGTAAAGGGCTCATAATACAATCCCAACTATAAATATACAACTAAAAAAGAAAATAGAAAACAAAAAATAGCTCCTGAGATCATCCACCATGGATCCTACCTTAAGGGTAGGTACAACTTGTCTCCACAGCTCTCCAGGTCAACCGTCACTGCCATCCAACATCAGGTCCTAGCTCCCAAGTCTTAGTCAATGCAGTCCATCATCTACACAAGACACAACAAGGTGCGGGCGAATCCTATGTAGGGGTGAGTATTACAATACCCAGTAGGGACCCCAGGACCCCCTAAGGTATCTCATAATTCTAAAAAGGAAAACCACAAAGCTTGATCTCAATCATAAAGAACAAATAAAGGACTCAACTCAAACTAGATATAACTTTAGTACAGAAGTATGGATGATTATTCTTAATCTAGATCATCTTATTCTATTATGACTCACTAATACTGACCCACACAGGATCGATAGGTACTAACCCCCTGCTAACCCACACAGGATCCGACCCACCCAGGATCGATAGGTACTAACCCCCGGTGACCCGCACAAGATCCAAACCGCTCAGGATTGATAGGTACTAACCCCTGATGACCCACATAGGATATGTCCCACATAGGATCGATATGCCCTAACCCACACAGGATCGTTGAGAGATGACCCACCTAGGATCTTACCCACACAGGATCGATACGCGCTGACCCACACAGGATCGTTGAGTACGGACCAAAACATGATATGATCCACACAGGATCATTGCTGATCCACAAAGGACCGCTAGGTGCTGATCGACATAGGATTGTTAGGTTTTGATTGACACAGGACCGCTAGGTGCTGATCCACACATGATCCCTATTCAGTTGACAGCCAGCCCCAAGATTCTCTGGACCCGGTGCGCTTGAGTTCTGTAGTATCTGCTCCTCAAGATATCGGTCATGAATCAAATACAACAAAGTCCCATGAATAATTAAGACAACTATCCATCATTTCATAAGGGTTCCAATGAAATAGATGGAACGTCAATCAGACGCCTCGTCTGAGAGTTATAGGCATTTTAGTGTTGACCCCTAGTTTCATTTGGGTTACGATCCAACCCATCCGTACTCCAACATTCCACAAAATGTAGGTGGAGTATCTAAAAAGAAAAATCTCATCCTAAGGATTCCAACGTTGTAGAAAGTTCGTTAAACAAACTTATGATTTTTATGATATGGCCTTCTAAGCGTATCTGGGCCTGAAAGGGGTCTGGGTCCAATCCGACCCGACCTGGGACGACCCGACCTGACTTGTCCTAGTCCGAACAAGCCCGGCCCACCTGGTTGGGATGGGTCATGGCAGGCTTGGCCTGCTAGGCCGCGGGCCTGTACATCCCGCCGACTAGTGTAACCCGCATGAGGGTCATGCGTTTTCCCTCTAGAATGGCTCAAAGAGCCGTTAAGATCTTAATTTTCGGTGCCAGGTGGTGTTGCCTGGCTATCCATGGGACCAAAGGGAGCGGGTCCCCTGCCTTCACCATGACTTCAAAGTCACAGCCTGCCTCATTGCAGTGCAGAACTGTGCACTACCTGCCGTCTCTGTGGCCGGTCGAGAGTTAGTCGCCGGTCTTTCCACCATGACGCCTCCCTCTTTTTTACCTGGCAAGCACTAGCCGCCACCATCGCTGCTGGTTTTGGTCACCGGTGCTGCCTTGGTGAAACCTTTTTGGGCCACCGAGTGAGCTCTAGTGGTCCGTTTTCTCTTCTGATCGCACCTACAAGCCTCTTGGGATGCCGTTGTCGGTGCGCGCCTCATAGTTTCAAGGTTCAGTTTAGTTGAAAATTCAACCCCCAATGAACGCGATAAGAATGAAGTGACAGAGGGTATGAGCCTTGTTCCTTTGGCCCTCACCCTCTACATTAGCATCATAAAAATTATAAGCAATAAATTCACCATCAACCACTTAGAATTAAATCAAGTCAAACCCCATACCTTGAGAATAGTTGAAGGTGCCACGGTTGTGGGGGGGGGGGGGAGGTGTCCTCGTTAGATTGAGTCTCTGAAATTCATCAATCTCAGAACGTTGATGTCCAAGATTCTGTCCTCCACTGGTGGATGTTGCCACAATACTTCTCCAGAGGTTTCTCGCATGATGAAGTTGTGTCAAAATCCCAACCCAAGATCCATTTAAATATAAGGAGGGTGAGATTTTAATCCTACATAGTATTAATGAGTTTCATTAATAATATAATTAACTCACATATCTTCTCTCAACAGATTGGTTATGAAAACGAAGGGTCAAGCCATTAAATGTTCTGAAAACTCAGCGGTCTCGCCACTACCTCTCAACCATTGGAGAAAAATAAAATAATAAATTTTATGTTATTTTTTTATTCTTAAATTTTTTTGAAAAAGATTATTTTTCTGCTGACCTATTGCGGTCAAGGTGAAGCCTCCCTTAAGTGAATCCTGGCACTACAGATTCAATGGAATCCTCAGATTTTAATTCTGAGCACCGGTTCAAAATATAAAAAACACAACACACACGTTTATTGAACGTACCTTAAAAAAATGTTATAAAATCCATTCTAGGCACACTGGGCCTCAGAATAAAGCACTGTCAATTTTCACAGACCCGTAATAAACCCAAATAATTAAAAAAAATGGAATTTTCGGGTCTTTATATTCTCCCCACCTTATGCTTTTTATCCCCAAAAACTATAAAAACAACTAGAGAAACAAATTTGGGTACTAAGCATGTATCTGAGCCCCCCTCTCCCATGTGCTCTCCTGGAGATTCCTATGCTACCAATGAACTCGCACCAGAGGAATCCACCACCATGAAAGACCCACTCTTGTCGATCCTTTATTTCCTGGGGGAAATCCACAAAGGTCACCCCATCATTGATGTCCTTCTCGACCCAGTCAATAAAATGTGATGGATCATGCACGTACATCCTCATCTATGACACATGGAAAAAATTATGCACACTGTGCATCTATGGGGGAAGAGGTAGATGGTACTACACCTCGCCTACTCTATTGAGGATCTTGAAAGTTCCGATGAACATCAGAGATAGTTTTCCACCCCAGCCAAACCTCCATAAGCCTAGTTGGGGTGAGACCCATAGGAAGATGTGGTCTCCCTCATAAAACTCTAGGGGTCTCTATTTCCTATCAGAATACGACTTCTGCATGCTCTTTTTAGTCTACATCCACTCCTAGAAGATCTGCACCTTTTCTGTGGTAGCCTATACTAACTCTGGAGCCATAAGTGATGACTCAACTGGGTCATTCCAGTATAAAGGTGATCTACAGGGTCGCCCATATAGGTCCTCAAATGGAGCCATGCCGATGGTGGAGTGATAACTGTTTTTTTATGTGAAATCCACCAGTGGAAGGTGGTCCTCCAAACTATGACTAAAATCGAGGATCCAATAATGAAGCATGTCCTCGATTGTCTGTATGGTCTGCTCTGTCTGATCATATGTCTGAGGGTGAAAGAAGGTGATCAAGAGTATTGGAGTCCTGAATTCTTCCTACAATCCCTTCCACAACCGAGATGTAAAATGAGTGTTGAGATATGAGAAAGTCATAGATGGAACCCCGTGAAGTCATACAGTCTCTTGTGCGTAGAGGCATCCCAAGATCTCTATTGATCCCTACCCTCAGATGGGTAGGAAGTGGTCCGACTTTGTGAGTGGGTCAACAATCAGCAAGATCAAATCTTGGCCCCTGGGCGTATGTGGTAGCCCCATCATGGAGTCTATGGGTATACCATCCCACTTCCACTATGGTACCTCAAGTGGCTGAGCTAAGCCTACTGGTACCTGATGCTTGGCCTTCACTTGCTGAAAAGTGATGCATTGGGATACAAACACTACAACTGCTTTATTTATCCCTAGCCACCAGTACTAACACTGGATGTCACGTAACATATTCACCACTCTAGGATATACTGCTAAAGAGGATGTGTGGAAATCCCTCAACACCTTCTCCCAAAGAATCACTGGTACCATGGTGCATCCTCTCAAGAGCATGGCGTGCTCCCCACCTTCAAAAAAATTATCAGGAGCATGTATTGAGGATATCCGAGAATGTTAGTACTTGAAATCTATGTCTCCAAGTTGTGCCTCCCTGACTCGATAAAGGAGTGGGAGAGTGAGAGTCATATATTGGAGGTAAGCTGCTCCATATCTATCCCCAAATGATATCTACAACGTGGCTAGTTGCTCTATCACATCCCTCAAAAACTGTAGACCAGACCTCAAATCATCATCCACCACCTGCTACATGACCTGCACCTCTGCCACATTCACCGACCTACGAACCCCCTAGCTTGAACCTCAGCCGCTGCCTTAGCGGTCCCTCGATCATATTTTGATCATTGGTAGGGATGGTTAGGAAATAATGAGCCATGTGTCCATGACCGCCGCACCTAAAGCACAATCTACCCCTCTGCTAGCCTGCTCCTCCTCGCGAGCTCTGCACCTCAGACCCTACGTCATAGAGTCATCCCTCAGAAGGTCTGGCCCACTTGGACCTCTACGTCATTTGCCTACTACTTGTTGCAGATGACTCGGATACCTATCATCCGGTGGTGACTCTCACCATCTGTGCCTGCTCAACTAAGAATCTCTCCACCAATAATTCTCACTCGAGCACTCCAGTCTAAATTAGGATATTGAGGAATATCATCGATGATCTAATATCCCATCGGAGACCCTTCTCAAAGGTATAGGACCTAAAAAAAGGGTCTCGTACCATATCAGTGGAGTAGAGTGAGAGGTTGGTGAATCTCGCGGTGTACTGGGCCCCTAATATGATGCCCTGATGTAAGTGAAGTAGCTCCTTGATATTCACTGAGTGTAAATTTGTAGGTAAAAACTCCACCCTAAAGAGGGACTCAAAGTCCAACAAGGAGAGTGTCAAATCCTCATGAATCTAGAGTGTCAGACTCCACCATCTCCCTATTATGCCTAGTAAGAGGCTACAAGCTAGGATCACCATATAATTTGCTGGTGTCTCAACTAAGTGAAACACCCGTGCCACAGCCTCCAGCCAGTCCATAGTTGCCTAGGGATCTGTATCACCTTGAAACATCATAGGCCTCTATCTTTGGAACTCGTGCAATGCGCTCAGTCAACGTGCATGGTCAGCTAGTGGAGCTGGTGGCAACTGTAACCCTCTGTGTGGTGGTGCTGCTTGTACACCACCCGAATGTGCCAACGTAGTAAGATGGCCCTACACTGAATCCTCGTCGCTTAGTGGGCCATCATCATGAACTCTCTATAGAATCATAGATTGATATCTACGTGGTGGAATCATAAAAAGAAACAGCGGTCAATAAATTATACCACGTGAGCTGAATCAAATGAGATCAAAAGTAAAACATTTCCAAAACACACGTAATCAGTGGTTTCATGCACCAAGTTAAAAACTAGAATTCAGGGTCCTGGTGTATGGATTCTCCACTAACACACCAACACTAGAATCCCCAAACTGAAAACCACATTCAAAACACATAAAACTATTTATCTATTAGAAAGGCCAGAGTCCTAGTTCTTTGGTAGAACTAACTCCTCTAATACCACTTTGTCATGACCTGTCCCCCGGGACCCATGCCGTGACTACCCCAAGCCTGCCTTCTATAGGCCAGGGGTTGGAAACTAGAACCGAAAAGTCATATCCCTCAAATAGGAAGGCAATTACTTTAAACCTATACAAACACACAGTCCAAGAACATAATAAGATGCAACCAAGAAGTAAAAATGGAGTAGCAAAAGTGTGCACTCAAAGTAAAGGGGCCAGAATATAAGCCCAACTAGAAAAATATGACTACAATAGAAAATATAAAATAGAAAATAGCCCCTGATATCAGCCACCATGGATCCTACCTGAATGGTAGGAAAAACTCATCTCCATAGCTCTCCATATTAACCGTCACTGCTGCCCACTATCATATCCTAGCTCTCCGAGTCTCAGTCAAGGCTCCCCATGGTCTGCAATAGACACAAAAAGGTGTGGGAAAAGCCCATGCAGGGTTGAGTATAACAATACCCAGTAGGGACCCCAAGACCCCCGAAGGTCTCTCAGAATTCCATAAAGGAAAACCACAAAGCATGATCCCAATCAAAAAACACAAAGAAAAGACTCAGCTCAAACTAGGTATAACATAAGTACAAGAGATTAGTTGTAATCTAGATCATCTTATTCTATTAAGAGACACTATTTATGACCCACACAAGATCGAAAGGTACTAACCCCCGCTGACCCACAAAGGATCTGACCCGGACCGGATCGATAGGTGTTAAATCCCGATGAACCACACAGGATCCGACCCACCCAAGATCAACATGTGCTTGCCCAGATAAGATCGATATGCGCTGACCCACATAGGATTTCTAAGCACTGACCTACACAGGATCTGACCCAGACAGGATCGGTATGCGCTTCCCACACAAGATCACTGAGCACTGACTCACATAGGATCTGACTCACACAAGATCGGTGCTGATCCGCATAATATCACTAGGAGATTATTCACACACGATCTTTAGGTGCTAATCCACATAGGATCACAATATATTGATCCACATAAGATCGATAATCAGTTGACATCCAACCACATGATTCTCTGCCCCTACTGCACTTGAGTTCCATAGTATTTACACCTCAAGATATCATTTATTCCTCAACATCCATGAAGTCCCATGAAGGAGTAACCCAATTATCCATAATGTCATAAGAGTTCCAACGCAACAGACAGTGCATCAATCAAACACCGGGTCTGAGAGTTATAGGCATTTTAGTGCTGAGTGCCTGGTTGGATTTGGGTACGATCCAACCTGACCATACACCAATTGTCTCCAAATCATAAGTGTTGTATCTCAAAATAACATTCTCATATTTAGGATTACAATTCCATATATGGTTTTTCAAATGGATTTCTGGTTTGTATGATACATCCTTTTAAGAATATCGGGGCCCGAAAGAGGTCTGAGTCCGATCCGACCCGGCGTAGGCCAACCCGTCCCAGTTTGGGTTGTCTGACCCAACTTGGTTTGAACCGGCCTGAGCTGTGGACCGGCCCGGACCACCCCATCCAATTGGGGCCACGATGGCATGGCCCACCGGCTGGCATGACACACACGAGGGTCATGCGGTCCGACTCTAGAACGTCTCAAGGAGTCGTTCATCTCTTAATTGACATTGTCTTCGGGCTGTTTGTGGGACCCATAGTGAGAGGTTCCCCTGCCTTCTTCGTGGATTCGAATCCGCAGCCTACCTCAACGTGACGTGCCACCCCCCGCCTCCGCAGTTGGCCAAGCTCCGATGCATGTCTGTCTGCCACGGCGCCGAGTGGCACCGCCCTCTTCTGCAGCCGGAGAGCACCAACCATTTTCATCACCATCTGTTCCAATCGTCGGTGCCACCGCATTGGTGTCACACTGGAGTAACCTATACAGGCCACCATGTGAGCTCTGGTGGTCCATTTTTCCTTCCACCCTCTCCTACATGCCACCTAGGATTCCACTGTCGCTACCTTCCTTTTGGTTTCAAGGTTTTATCTACTTGAAAATTCTTTCCCCGAAGAACGCATAAAGAATGAAGTGGTAGAGGTTCAGGTCCTTGTTCATTTGGCCCGCACCCTCAATGTTAGAATCATAACAAGCGACAACAGTAAATTCATCATTGACCACTTAGAATTAAATCTAGTCTAACCCCGTACGTCGATAATTGTTGGAGTTGTCGCGGTTGTGGTAGTAGAAGAGTACTCATTGGATGGATTCGTCGGCATTCGTCGATCCCGGATCGTTTCCTCCCAAGCTTTTATCCTCTATCGGTGGATGTTTCCACTTTATCTTTCCAGAGGTTCCTCGCTTGATGAATTCATGTCAAAACCCCAACCCGAGCTCTGTTTAAATAGAAGGAGGATGAGAGTTTAACGCAACATATTTTTAATGAGGTTCATTAATAATTTAATTAATTCACATCTCATCTCTCAATGGAGTGGTTACAAAAATGAAGGGTTAAACCATTAAATGGCTTGAAAACTCAGTGGTCCCGCCACAACCGCTCAACAATTGGAGAAAAATAATATAAAATATTTCTATGTTATTTTATTATTCTTTTAAAAGTCTGAAAAACAATCTTTTTCGTCCAACCTACTGTGGTCGAGGTAAAGCCTCTCTTAAGAGAATCCTGGAACTATAGATTCAACAGATTCCTTGGATTTCAATTCCAAGCACCGGTTTAAAACATATAAAATAATGCCCGTATGTTTCCTGAATGTACCTTAAAAAAGTATTAAAATCCATTCCGGACACACCAGGCCTTAGAATCAAGAGCCATTAATTTTCACATACTCATAATAATCCCAAATAATTAAAAAAATATCTAGAATTTTTTGTTCATTATAGAAGTTCTCTAATCCTATAATTATTTAGTCATGTTAGTTCCATCTCCCTATTAAACCCCTTTAAAATATCCACATCTGCTTCCATCTTATTTAAACCTCACTCAAAATTTCCACTATAACATTTTTTCAGAGCTAATTCTCTATGTTGGTTCCACTAAGGTTGAGTTTTATACTTAGGTGATCCTAGGTAGTTTAGATTATACTCAAATCGTTAGTTTGATATAAGTATTTCTACTACTCCGACTACAACACTCATACAACTTGTGTTGAAGTTGATTGTTTCAGCATCAGATAAATGATCATCAACTTCTGTTCCTAAGAACCCATTCACTAAAACACCACATGAATTACCATTTATCATGTGAAAAAATGAATAAAAATCAATTCCTCACTCTTATTAGACTCACACCAAGATAATTTATAGAATCTATCCTAGGATTTCAAAAAAAATCCCACAAAACATCAAATCGATAACCTAGACCAATAACCACATGTTTACCCCAGGTTGTTTCTTTTCATGTCACCCTTGTGTAAATTGATAACTTGTTAGTAATCATCACAAGTAACATTCACATATTAGGTTTCCATTATTATAAGTACCTATAACTATACCTTTTTATTATGAATATCATATGTGTATTTAATTATTATTTTTTACAGAATGAATATTTTATTGAACTAATAGGATAGATATGCTTAGAAAATGGATGGGTGATAATAATATAACAAAATAGTATAAATATGGAGTTAAATAGTTAATAAAGTTTTCAATAGAGAATTCATAAAACACTTCTCAAATCCTTTTTCTATGTTTACATTGTTTTTATTCAATATAAATTAGTCTAGAGGAGTTAGAATATCATTTAATTTGTCCTAGAATAGATTAGAGCTATAGATTTTGGACTAAGCTTGGGAAGAAATTGAATTTACATAATTATTAGGATGATACTGCGTTTTATGGATCATTTGACATGTATACAAGTGTATGTAATGATGTAGATCTTATAGAAGAAGTGAATATAGAAATTGAATATAACATTCATGATTACCCAAAGTTATATTAGAAGTTAAATAGTTGTGCTAAGTGACCATTGTATATTTGTTGTACTAAATATACAACATTATTAGATATATTGAATCTATATAATTTGTAAGATGATAGTGGATGGAGAGACACCAGATGTATAGAATTACATATCATTCTGAATTATATGATAATAGAAGAAAATGATCTTCCTTTTCAAGAATACGAGGTTACACGAATGATATATTCAGTGGGAATGATCTATGAAAAAATAAATTCTTGTCTAAATGGTTTCATATTGTTTCTCAAGGACCATTAATCACTCATAAAATTCCGTAATTGTATGAAAAATCAATATAACAAAGATGAATCAAGTCCGTGGAATGTTATTAAGTAATTTCCTATCATTACATAGTTTATGTGACTATATGCATGTAAGGAAACCACTAGACAATTGGAATGGTCTGAAAATACAATAACTAAATATGGGAAACTATTTCACTCAATATGCTCTCCTCAGTTTGATTATGAGTATCCTGGATATTTAAATGAGCTGAGAAACATTCGTTTTGTGTTTTCTATAGATAGAATAAATCCTATTGGTGTATAGAGTAATACTCATAGTACATGTCTAGTTATGTTGGTAAATTATAACTTTCCACTATCGTTATGCATCATGTTAAAATGAATTATGGTGTATGTGATTTTATCTAGAACAAAATTACCTGCTAAGGATACTGATGTATATTTGGATCCATTAATCAAATATTTGAAATTGATGTGGGATACAGGTGTTACATTGTATGATTCTCATATAAGTGAATACTTCACTTGGGGGATCCATGTTATATGAGGTGAAAAATGACATTCCTAGTTAGGAATATTTATCAGGATTCAAAATTAATATAATATTGGGGTGTCTTATTTTTGATGAATGTGCACTCTCAGTTCTATTGAAACATTCTCTAATGACTTTGTTTTTAGAACAATTGAAATTTTTACCTTGATAGAATAAATACTAATACTAAATAAAATCATTTTATGGGAATACAAAAAAGGTGAAACACCATCTCTTCTAATAAGTTATCCATTTTTTGAGAATGTAAATGATATTGATGCAATTTTTAGTAAACCTTCATCAAAAAATCTTAAACAATCATGTTGGGAAAATATAGATCAAATTTCTTTGAATTTCCATAATAGAAATATTTGTATGTCAAACATTCTATTGATGTGATACATTTAGATAAAAATGTATCTGATAGTGTTATTAAAATGTTACAAACTGTTCTTCAAAAAAAATATGGAATCAAGTATAGGTTAGACATGATTGAAATGGGGATATGGGAGGGGTTGGAACTGGTGATTGGTGAAAGACAGACTATTCTTCCTCCAGCATCTTTCACTCTATACAGATAACAAAAATTTCAATTTTTTAATTTCCTTAATGGTGTAACAGTTTCAGAGGTGTATTCATAAAATATAAATAATTCCATGTTAATGATTAATTTTAATTTACAATGTATAAAATCACTAGAATTTCAATTTTTGATGCAAGATTTTATGCTCATCGATTTATGTTTCATCCTGCCTAAAAATGTTTGACATAGATTAACAAAACTTTGCTAATTTTATAAAATCCATATGCAGGAAATTTATAGAATAGGTGAAGTTTCTAATCCTAAATAAGGAGACTTAAATCATATTATGTGAATTATATATGTTCTTACCATCTTAATTATTTGACATAATGATCCACATGATGGTCACTTGGTTAGAGAGGTTCAACTATGAGGTACTTTCCATTACAGATGGTTGTACCAATTTGATTGATATATGACAATTTGGAATGGGTACTTCAAGAATAAATTTGTATATAAGGATTGTAGAATAATATGTTGTCAAATAATTTATGGAATTATGTACTAATTACATATTAGATGTTGATAGCATCGGTCTCCCAAAGTCTCGTCATAGCGAATACCATGTGGGTGAATGGTTTCTTACAAGACATGTTGTTACAATTACCATCACCGAGAAGTTCCATTCTTACCTTTACATTGTACATAATAGTGAAAAGGTTAATCCATATGTTGAAGATCACAAATTAATTCATAGAAATTTTAATCCATCATGGGATGAAGGATGGATATAAAATATAAATAATCAATAGTTTATAGGATGGTCCTATGATAGTATTTATAAGGAGTTATCTAAAAAATTATAGTTCAATTTTCAAATGGATTTTATGGATACCCAAGGGACCAATTTTAAATTTTATATCTTACAATGGTTTTTTAATTAATGTTTATAGATACTATACAAAGGAACAATATGAATTTAGTATGGTGAAAAATTAAAGATATAATATCATGGAAGTATTGATGCATGTATCTAGTTCCATGGATAAAAATATAATTTATGAGAATATGTAATATTTTGACATCATTGAATAGATATATGAGTTGGATTATAAAACATTTCATGTGCCTATTTTCCATTTCAAATGGGTTTACAAAAGCAGTGCAGTGAAATTCAATGAATCGGGATTCATGAAGGTTAATTTCAATGTGGAATGGCATAACGATGATCAATTCATAATGGACTCACAATAAGTGCAAGTATTTTATATCTCAGATCCAAAAAATGAGAATTGGTTAATTTTACAATTAGTGACTAAAACAACTACTAGATCAAAAGAAAATTTAATTGAGTATGACCCTTTCATTAGGATTTCACAATCATTTCATGGTGATCACGATGTATAAAATTCTGTATACATTATAGGGGACCACAAATAAGATATTTAGATTGTCATGAACTCCTTCCACTAGACATACCATAATGGAGGGAGAGAGATAAGAACCCCGAGTACCACCTCTAGTTGGCCCCAAGTTGGCGACTAGTACTAAGGATACAAAAAAATATCACAATATGGGAGGAATTTCCCTCTATGAAAGAATAGGATAGTGAGATAGGATAAAAAGTACTGAACAACTCTAATATAATATATAAAGGTAAACCAAAAACCATTCCACAATGCATGAAAAAAACTGATACATATAATAATATCCATAGTGAATACCAAAAAGGCAAGTCTGTGATAGTGGCTTAACAACAACTCCAACTTAGATAGTAATGTCCATCTTGGTCCCTAAAGTCCTCATAGAACACACAAAAAATAGTTTATATACAAAGGGTGAGAATAACATGTATACATAGTATATAAATAACCAAGGCCTCAAGTTCAAATGTGAAAAGAGCATACTAATGAACCAGTGAACAAATAGTAAAACCAAAAACACCTAAATAGGTCAACTATCCAAATTAAGCCTCACCATGGATCAATCACCAAATTAAGCATGTAATTTGACAATATAACATCAAGATCATAAAAACATGATTCTAGTCCACCTCTTGACCACTTATTTTCCACTCTCATGCTCAAAAGGTGAATGTTTTATACTCCCATACCTTCCACATATATCACATCACAACACATCCCATAGATAGACACTTGGGCCCCACACCATGTCACATCACATCCCACCCACAAAAACTTAGGCCACACATCCCGTCTCATCCCAAATACAACTAAGACCCCACATCATAGGTCATCCCAAAACACCTGGGACCACAAATTACAGCTCATCCAAAATACACCTTGGTCCATAAATCACATCATTCCTGAAGACACATATTCTAACACATCACTGCCGAAGGAATAACGAGGGATAGGGGGTAGCCATCCATCTATATTACTACCATCCTAGATATTGGGGAAACCACCTAGATCTCATAACATTTAAGCATTGGTAAGGTTATTGAAATTGGGTGGGCATGTTTATAATAACATAAGCATACATGATATAGAGATATAACAAAATACCCAACCTAAGGGTTCACATAAAAAACACTAGCACAGACCACATCACCACCACATACCTTACGTCAACCATCAAAATTTATTCTACCACTATATGCAACACCCCACACAACCACCACACTAGCCACGCAACATTTTCCACTTCAAATGTACAAGTGACACTAATTCTATTCATTATCCTTTTTATTACACATTTTATCACACATTCAATTCATTAAATTAAATTTAATCCAATAAATTATATTCAATTTCTTACTCATTTATACATTCATTTCATTCAGCACAATGATTTATTGAAGAACTACTTGGGAAACTAACATAACCACACCAAAAAATTATAGCCACAACACCACACATCCACTATCATCATCACATTACGTCATCCAATCCATCATAGAACAAAGAACCACACATCTCATCCATCTCACAACCACAAACTCTATACACCACAACCATTGTGCCATAACTACAACTGCCATGTACCACAACCACCATTACACAACCACTACGCCACAAAATTTGTTCCACAACACACAACTGCCTACATAGCATCCATGCTAACCAACCATCACGTCACTTATCCACACACCTCACAACCTATCAGATCACTAACATCAACACACAAAAACTATAATCAACATAAATCATCACAAAAAACATACCCACACAAAACAACAACACATCCAGGATTCTCATTTCTTAGGGGCTTAATCACATTAATTATTTATATTAGAATGAGTATTATCACAAAAACCAAATATGAAGGGGAAACCAATTATTTT
This sequence comes from Viscum album, assembly GCA_963277665.1. Taxonomy (NCBI): domain Eukaryota; kingdom Viridiplantae; phylum Streptophyta; class Magnoliopsida; order Santalales; family Viscaceae; genus Viscum; species Viscum album. Next base: position 952,420,567 of record OY728142.1, read on the forward strand.
ACCAATATAGATTCTTTGAAATTTTTTTAGGGAGTGAACACAAAACAACACAACAAGGGTAATCAATAATATCAACTACAGTACAATCAAGGATTCCAATAGCCACTATTTTCAGAATTTGAAACATGGAGAAACAAAAGCATCAACAACATATAACAGAGTAGTAAAGCATGTGATAACTCCCCATACCTAACAATATTTGTCATGAAAATTAATTATATGACTATGATAACCCTTACTATCCACCAAAAGGTAAGAATAATCATGAATATTCCATACATAGCATGTAAAAGAGTGATAATGAGAATACCATACCTCAAAGAATCTTTATAATCTCATTTCACACTACATGGAGATAAAGAAACTTCCCAAGAACCACCACCAAACAAGAAAATGGAAGGTAAACCTACACCACACCTTAAGATCATTAAAATGTATCCCAATTTGATAATCCAAACCAAGAAACACCACCAAAGTAAACTCTAAAGAAGAATGGAAAGGAAATAGATGAGAATGAAAGAAAAAATATCCATGGATCTATTATGGGATCCAAGGATTGAAGAAGATAATCCATAGATCAATCCTGATTTAAATTAATTCAAAGAGATTGAAGAGGAATTCCTAGATTTCATGGAAGGATACAGAGATCCTCTTATGGTAAAGTTTGAGAAATAAACTTGAGTCCTCTAACCATTAATGACATACTACATAGGGGAATTACAGGATGTGTAATCCCCTTTCATGATGGTAAATTATCGTTGTCTGGTTTCACCAAAAAATGCTTCACCTTTTTATTATTAAACCCTTAAAATGTAAAAGTTATGAACTGGACATGTAAAAGTCTTGAAACACATTTACATGGAATGTATTTCCTGTGATTCCATATTTTTGTATTCAATCTCCTCAAGGACCAATCAAGGACTGCTCTAACCGCCTCCAACACAAAGAAAATAGTAATTTAATTGATTGGGAAGGCACAAACCCCTACATTTATACCCATCAAATGATTATCATTCTCGAGAATCAAAAACCAATCCATGAAGAGAAGGGGTCTGAACAACCACCCCATCAGATACCTCTCAAGGACCTCCTCATACCTGAAATGTTTCTACCAGACAAAAAAACCAAACCAATTTCCACAAAGAATACCTATCCAAACCACCATCTCTCACTGGGCATAACACTGCATCATATGGTACCATCCATAACTACCACTTTTCCATATGACCACTACACAACCATCTAACATCTACATAGCCCAAACCAACTTGCCACTCTACCCCAAACATATGAATATGGGAATATAATCCTCCATTTCATGATATTACCCACTCTAGGCGGCATTAACCCACCCACATGGGTTTAATTACAATGTATTTAATGATCCTATATTTGGAATCAATTCCTCCCCTTTCCATATGTTAGGGTTTTATCACACATCACACATAAAGGCAAACAACTCTACTCAGATGGTTGAACAGATCATCAATCCTATAATGAGGGTAAAAATTATTGATTGTTAACTAATTCAACATCTGATAGTCTATACACAACCTTATAATACCATTGACCTTCTTGTCAGACAATACTAGAGCACCCCACGATGAAACAATAATAAGGATAAAACCCCTCTGTATCAGTTCATCCATCTGTAGTCGTGACTCATGCACCCCCATGGGTTCGATTTGATAGGGAGACATAAAAATCAAAAATGAACCCAAAAGTAATGCCCCTACCCAAGAATCCTAGATCTGGTGCATTACTTATTACATTAGCACGATTATAAGGAATCAAATCCTAAATGACCGACCAGTTTAGTAGTCTTGGAAATCTAGAAACATTCATGAAACCCATAATACATTACGAAATAGGAAATAAAAACGTCATACATAAAAAAATGGAATAAACTGCATCCTAGAATTCTTATTCAAATATTTATTCTTCATAACCATGGTAAAGGAAATATAATAAGGGTGATCTAAAATTCTCAGTAAGGGTAAGTAAAGCAGAATCAATTATGAATCAATAGGAATAAATTAACATAGAAAGGTAAATAACTAATAACACATTCCATTCAAATAACTATATTGGAAAATATCAATATGGAATAGTAATAAATAGAAAAATCATTCCATATAAATCAATAACATGAGAATGAAATATATCCATAGATATGCCGATGAAAAATCTTATCGATGAATAATAATTGAATCTAAATAATGGAAATGCTTAATTATTAGACACCATGTTTCCTTGGTACATGGAACAAGAACTGTCAATAAATTAATGGTAAATTTAACTATTTGGTAAAAACCCATCTATTTTGGCCAACTATTTCATCTCATGATACTACCGATGCATTGAGGGACTTTTATTAACCGGTCCCCAACCCATAGGGCTTATCTTAAATAGTCCCCAACACATGTGTTGAATGTCCAAATAATTATTCATATATCATATAAATAACGTTCCTTACAAAATATCCATATTGAATAATGAATATGGATTTATCAATAATACCACAGAGGAGGATAAGTAATAACAATGGTTGTTGACAATAAAACATTCTTAAGGGAAAATAATATTTAAACATTCCATTGTGTCCCATACCACATTGAAAATTTTAAATAATAATTCTCTATGGATTAAATGAAACTTATCATATCATGATAATAAGTACATTCATTATAAATAATTTAAAAGTTAAAAATATAAAATTGAACTGTTTCATAACAAAAATAAGTCTCAATGGAAATTAAATTGAGATAAGATCCCCAAAATTAACCTTTCTTTTGTTGGGTGGTATTTATCCTCTTTTATAGTGTCTTAAAATATGTTACTAACTTATAATATTACCATAATAATATTTATAATATCATATATCAATTCCTTAGAATATTTTATAAACCATTTCATAACACTCTTTTATTATTTTAACTATTTCAGGTGTTAATTACCTATTTTTCTCAAGTATTTTTTGACTTTTAATTTTTTATTATTAATTAGATCATGATTTAATCATATATAGAATTAAAACATGACTTAATTATCACATATATTCAGTATATATGTATTTATATCAGTCCATTATATTTTGAAATTATAAATAAAGTGCACTGTTCATGGAGACGGTAGACCCTATGTACGCATGAATGCTACAATTTTTTGTAGTAATAAAAGAATGAAAAGAATGAGAAATATTTAAATTATAAATAAAATAGAATATATATGTTATATATGTTATAGGTTTACTAAAAAAATATTTTATATTCTCCATTTATTGCATGATTGAGTTATATCACTTTTAGGGGGTGGTAGTACACACTTCCTCAAGATAAATTATCATATTTAGAGAAGATGGAAAGCATAAAGGTATGTTTAAAATAAAAATTAAATAAGAATAAAGGCATTATAAATATCATAAATAAAATATATAAATAGTTCCTTTATCATAATGGATACCATTAGTGGTGGTAAAGGAAAAATGAACAATCATCGTTTCATGAGGCAGTAGTTCACTGTACGTAGAAACAATGTGTTCATTATCCATTAGATGGAGGTGTGTGTAAGTGTAGATATAACCATTTAAATAAAAAATACTATTATATTTAGTATAATTTTTTTATATAATCATGTAATAAATATATTTTATGGGGTGGATAATGGATATAAATCTAAAGAGCTTGAGGGAAGACGTTTACTCTTAATTAGGTAACTTCTTTTGGTTAGTACAAAAAGGATTACTTGGACAAATTTATTACCAAGGGGGTTATTATAAGTTATTGGGTAGGTATGTTGGGAATAATTATTGGCTGATATTGGTCAAAACTATGTGTTTTGATAGGTGTGATGAATGGGGAGATGAGGTGGCCTTTTATAAGGGAGGAAAAGGACTCACTTGGTATTTTGAAAATAAGTACGGTGTACCCACATTTTTACCTAGAAAGAAGACATAATAATCTGAAAAAACACAATTATAGAAGTTTAATGAACTAATTATGTCCATAAAATGGGTGTTGGACATGTTTCTAGGTCATTTGGGCCCTTAAGTTAGAGGTTTAGTGATTTATTAAACCTAATTTTTATTTAATAATTGTAATTAATTATAATTAGTTTCACTAATATTGTTGGTACAAAAATAATTTGAACCTATTATAGACTATAAAAATTTATTATTCCAAATATGGAATCCATTTTCCCAAATTATAATCAAAGAAGTGTCAGAAATTAATTCAAAATGCATCTTGCAGGCGGGACGACAACACCATTTTTAAAGTAAAAACGTTTGAAAGTTTGATATGTTTTTATTGTTAATTTCAAAGTTATAATAATTAAAAATAAATAAATATTATTATTTGATAATAATATTATATAAGTAAAAATTAAAAAAATTAAAATTATTATTTAACATTATAAATAAAGGAGATGAAAAAGAAGTTTTGAACTAAAATTCAGTATTTTTAACTATTCATTACGAATGGAATGTTTCCGGAAAACATAAAACATTCACCCTAAAAAATATTAATGTTTCTATTTCAAATATAATGTTTATTTGGACATATTAAGTCAATTAATGACTCAATATTCATGTTTAAAATGGGTTCTCCATTAAAAGGTGGAAAAAATTCCTTTATAAAAATAATGTGTTTAAGTGTAATATTTGGTTTGTTCTTATCTTATGCTTATAAAATATATTACATGAACATGAAAAATATTATATTAAATATATGATATATATATATATATATAGATATATATTAAATTAATATCACCTTGAAATTTTTATTTGTTAAATCTATGAGGTGCAAACAGGTTTGTGAAAATAATAATATTTTTTCTTATATTCAATCAGTTTTCATATTCATTTATAAATAATTTATAACCATTGAATTCATATTAAATTTGTGTAAACCGTAGATTTTATGAAATTTTTTACCCCTTTTCATAACTAATACTTTATAGGCTAGGTTATATATTATTATATTTAATAATATATCATTATTTGGTGGAACTCATCCTTGCTTGTAATGTAAGCTTGCGAAGAAAGTTTCACTTGCATGTAACGAAAGGCAACTCAGTATCAAGTTCATTACCAAATATAGAATGTATAAATTATATTTAAAATAGTAAATATATTTTTAAGTATCAGGGTATTATTTTCCCTTTTCATTCTTGGTGTCATGTGTCGTGCACGCTATCAAATATAAGTTTCTTAGTTTATAATTTAAGGGTGTTACATGATACCCACCTTAAATAAATTACGTCCTCGCAATTTAGAATTGATCTAGAAAATATAGGGATTTAAAATAAACTATTTTTGAAAGACCCACATCTTAAAAAGTGTTAATATCAAATCTTATTAATAAGAGAGGAAGGAAAGTACATTGGTCACGTAAGTAGGTACCTTAATAGGATAAGATATGCGGGAAATAGAAACATGGATAATGATGAATAATATAACAATAACATTCCAATGGAGAGTTATAGAGAACATAGTTTGGATAAATTTAAAAATAATAGGGCCCTAAATACATGATGATCTAAGGGCCAGTTGATTCATCAGAATTTAAGGTACTAGGATAATATTTTTGGTTTCAATAACATTTTTATTAGAGATAAGGAATTATTTCACTCTCTAAGAATATAAGTTAATATACGTTTCTATAAACATAATCTTTTCCTTTTATTATGACTTGAACTATTTATACTTCAGATATTAGTACATTATGCATCATATGGTGATGTAATATATTACACTCAAAAATATCATCCAATTATCAACTTAAACCATTTTATAAATGGTTAAATTTTCCCAAAGATTATGATCGAACACTTTAGAAGTATGGTCACTTAAATTTCAGGATGAACTTATCATTATCCTTTAATCAATATGAAGAAACTCTAAATTTTAACATTTCAAACTTTTGAATAACTTCATCATGTATCCTATTGAAATATGGAAATAAATCGAATCACTAAAAAAATTATTGGAAACAAGTATTATTCCTTATTCATAATGTAATAAACATGTTATTGGATATATTACTTTAATCCAAAAATGTTTTAAACACCATAAATAATATCGCAGACCACTTTTCGACAAGTCATTAATCAATTTCATGGTATTTAGCACTTGTAAAAATCAATCATTTCCACATCATTATCTCAAAATAAAGAATATATTAAGTGTTTTATTTATAGAGACCATGTATTGACATACATTAAAATTACATATTTTTTTGGAATACATAAAACATTACAAAAATAGATGCATAAAGACCATACTATTCTATTGCCTTTAGAAACATGGAAACATAAAACTCGGTACCTAAGCGAGTTATTCTATATCCAACTAGGTTCTTCCTAAATAGAACTATTCTTATACACATCTAACATAATACCTATCTTTATAACCTATGGGAAAGGAAACATAAAAAAGGGATGAGATCAAGTTATCTATAAGGGTAAACAAGGTAGACATGTAAGAATAATCATGAGCAGAAAGGAATTAGAACATGATCAAGAAAATATAAGATTATACCCTACATATCAATGATCATAAACATGAATAATGTCACAAATATTGGCATATCATAATACATGAATCCTATGGAAATAAATAACATAAGACATGAAAGAATAACATAGGAATAAAATATTGAATTGTTGAAAAAATATAAGCATATAATATGACTTCAATATTATCCAATACATAACTCACAATACCATCTTGGTATTATGGGTTTACTACCCATTCCATCTGGGTAGTCATGGTTCACTTACATGGTATTCTTAGTAGCATGAGTTCACTCCTCATATCATCTTGGTAGTCAAGGTCCATTCCAAAGACCATCTTAGTAGTCAAGGTTCATTCACAATACCATATTAGTCTATCTAATGAGATATAAATCTATAACCAATGAATTGGATGGAGATATAGGTCCCACCCATCTCATAATTAAAGCATACATACATGTTCCACAAGATCATAAATAATCATATAATAACCCATGAAATTAAATGGTTATTATAAACATGTATTTATATCATAACCTATGGAATAAGATAAGTTTCATAATCATTTCATCATAAAAATAACCCATGAATAGAAGCGTGTTTCAAAATCATGTAACCCATGAAAGAAAAACCTGTTTTATCAATATCACGCCATAAAAACATATTCCATTCATAGAAAGAATATGAATATAAATATTGAATGTTTTCCCATAAAATCATGATTAACACCAATTAATGTTATATTATATGGGAAATAATATCGAAAGTACTTTTAAAACCCTTTCATGAGGAAAATATCTTTTCTTAATTTAATTTTTTTAAACAAAATACCTTTTTCATTGAAAACAGATTCAAAAACATTTAAGTAAGCATCAAAAACCAAAAAACCTTGTTAAAGTAAATTTTCGATGAAAATAGACTTTAAATAACTTTTTATTTTTTATTTAAAATATATTTTAAATAATTTTGGAATTTTTTTTGAAAACATGGTTTTGGAATACAATAGATTTCTAACTAGAGAGAAATGATCAGATTTTACTTAAAAACGTTATCTTAATTACCAAAGAGCAAAAAAGGGTACTAATACATTGATATATCATGAATAAACAATGTTTATGGAATCTAATTAGAGTGATTGAGATATGAATCATAACATTTCATCAACGTAAGCACAAACATAAACAATATTGAAAAGCGATGTGATTGTCTCAATAAACTCTTACAACTTGGTAACATGGGATCATACTCTCCATGTAAGAAACAGAAATTAAATGAATCCTAAAATATCCTGAAATAAATTAAATTCATGATAAAACATATAAAATGGATGCATATACACCTCAAAATATAATTTTGGTACATATCCAAACAAAAGTATCAAAGAAGGAAAATTGAGAAAAAACAATTTTTCCAATTTGGAAACTTTTTAATAATAAACCCCATGAAATAAATATCATGAAATGGATATGTGAATACCCATAAATTTAATTATAATATTAATAGAATACATTCATGGGAAGTACGTACACTACACAAAATAATTGGGTGGTGTTTAAGGTATGTATCTCATGAAAATGAAAGTGAGATAAAATTCCATTACCTTGTGTCTTCACTCTCATCATAATCATTCAAACCACCTGTATAATAAATATAATTATATTATAAAGATCATAAATAACCATATTCTTATATCTAATAATATATATGGTTTTATTGTGGTCTTATATTTCCTTCTTGTTAACAATCCTATGTTAAGGTTTCACTTCGGATAACATTCGCTTTGATCTTCATATATTTCTTAATTTGTTATATATATCATCCTTATAATTATATCATTATTCTATAATGTAAAAATTATATAAATATAACTTATATTCATTATATGTATATTATATTAATATATATAATAAAGACATATGAAAATAGAATACACCGTTCATGGAGAAAGTAAGTCGTACGTACAGATGAACACTATTTCCATTTTTATTATTGTATTGAAAGAAGGAAGGTAAATGAAATATGTATATATATATATATATCATTATTAATGTATATTTATTGTATCATATATTTTATATAAGTTCACAAAACCTATTATTAATACATTTCATGTAGTGTGTGAAGAAAACAAATCACTTTGATGGGGAGGTAGTCTACATTTTCTTAAACAAAATTATCATATAAATACCAAATGGAAAGTAAAAAACGTGTTTTAAAAGTAATAAAGAATCACAACTACATAATAAATCAAATTGATAATATATATAATTATATTTTCCATCATAATTTCCACCATGATAGGCGGAATGAAAAATTGAACAATCATCATTTAGTGAGGCAGTAGTTCATCGTACACATAAATTGTATGTTAATTATCCATTAGATAGAGTATTGTGTAATTTTAGGCTGAAATATTATCATAAAAACATCCTAGTATTTTTATTATACTATTTTTTTCAGTAATGGAATAAATATAGTTGATGGGTGGGGAAGGAAAATAAAAGAAAAGACTTGAGAGAAGACATTACCTCTTAATCAGGTAACCCCTTTTGGTATACGCCAAAAGGAATCCTTGGAAGACTTTTTTCCCCGAGAGAGGATTCAAGGGGGAAGGGATGAAATTTGATAGATTATTTGAGAATAGTTTTTACAAGCCACAGGGCGTGATAGGTGTGAAGGATTTGGAGAAAGGGAACCTTTTTTATATTGGAGTAGGAGTCACACTCTTGTAAATTTTTTAAGAGAGATTTCCACCCACGTTTTTCATGTTGCAAGTGGATCCAATACTATTCCATATTCTACAAAACTGATTATATGGTATAAATATTTAATGAAAAATGGTTTTGGAAAATTTTCTAGGTTGTTTTAGATCATAAATTTAATTTTTAGTTCTTAGTTAAGCTAAATTTTAACTTAATCGGTGTAATTAATTTTAATTACATTCACTAATATCTTTGGTAAAAAACTATTTTGAACATATTTGAAATTATAAATTATGCTGATTCCAAATATGTAATCCATTTTTACAAAATTCGATACAAAATTTTTAAGAATTAATTTAAAATTAATCCCACAGTCGGGTCAACAATGAGATGTTTTAAAGTAAAAAATGATCAAAGGTTTTCTAAGCTTTTATATGAATTTTTAATGTGAAATTTCTTCTAATTTCCCCCATTGGATTAATAGATATACAATTTTATATAATAAATATTGAAACCAATTTGAAATTTAATTTATCCTTATAAATAAATTAGACAAAAAATAAATTTTGAATTAAAATCCTATATTTTTTACGGTGATGATGTTTTAATGTTTATCAATTGATGAAGAATGTATATTCAAAATATCATTAGAATGTTGGTAGCCTATGGTGAGGAAATTGGTCAAAGTATCAACCCAAGGAAGAGAGAGTTCTTTATCTCTAAATATTTCTCTAGAAGACCATGTAATGAAATTCAAGAAACTCTGGGAATCTAAAGGCGTGACATGCCAATGACCTACCTCACTGCCCCTATGTCAAATGGGAGAATTATAAAGAGCCTCTTTGACAACATTATAAACTACATTACTAGTATAATTTTCAAATGGATGAAAAAATTCCTTTCATTTTGTGAGAGAGTCACCCTTATCAACAATGTTATTACATTGATCCCCATCCATGTGCTCTTGATTATTAATCCTTCGAAGTGTATAATCAATAAAATCAAAAACGTCAAGTCGACTTTATTATAGGATTTTAACCAGATGGGTTTATTCCAATGGGCCTCTTGTAAGTGTATATAAAAACCTGTTGAAGAGGGGTTGTAGGCCTCCAAAATTTTGATGAGACCACGCACTCCATGCAGGAACGACTCGCATTGGAGATTATTGAAGGGAACTCATTATGGCGAGGTTTATTAGGGATCGTTATAGGGAGTGATGGGAGGACTTACCAAGAAGTAGAAGGCCCCTATCAAATGTTTTGAAATGTAAGAACAATCAATTTACTGAACTCTAGGTCCAAAATCAATGGTTGATTGGAAGAGGTCACATTAATATCTGGTATGATAACTAGTTCGGTGAAAAACTCTTCTTTCCTTGGTGCCCAGTGCCATCAATCACCATTAAAGTGGATAACGACCATAATAGCTTGATGGAATCCATTGTCATTACAGATAAAAAAAATATCTTCAAAAGAATCATTTTAGTTGATGATCCAGATCGGTGGTGCAACATTGGTTCATCCACTAGTAAGATCTATATCCGAGATTTCAGGTCTGCCATCCATGTGGATAATGAAAGGGATGAGTTTCCTTCAAATATCTGGTGTAAAGAAATTCCCTACCAAGATTAATTTTCTTGGATGTAACACCAAAAACCAGGCTTTATTGATGGATGATAACATCCATCACAACAGAGTGATCTTGACTTCCCGGTGCTTTTGTTGTTCCTACCCGCAAGTAAAGAAAATGGAGCACCTGTTTGTGCATGGAAAGTAGGTAAGGAACCTTTATTCATTCATGGGTTCTATAATGAGAATTTTCTTTGGTAGAAATTATTTTTAGAAGAGAACCATGATATGGTTTTAGGTACATAGAACCCATTGGGTGGAAATGAATGTTCATGGTATTGTAGTGGCAGTGATTTTCTAGAACATGTGGGAAGCTTGAAACAAGGAGAGAGAAGGTATAAAGATTTCCTACATTTTTATTCGGGATTAGTAGAGATCCCTGGTAGCTAAGCTAGGCCCACTCCCCAGTAATAGAGATTTCTCACAGTCCTTACAGAGAATCTACCCAAGGCTTTAGGCAGATTCAGATAGACGAAATGTTAACTAGGGAGGATGGGTTAAGTGGTCGCCTCCTTGTGTCAGTTTGAAATTCAACATTGAAGGCTCCAAAAAATATGAGGAGATGTGGGGAAGTGTCATAGTGAGGAATTCTTACATATTGGAAATTCTCAACTTCAGTGCCTACTATGGACCTGGATATTACTTGGGTGTAGAAGTGAGATCCATGCTTTCTGGCTTAACTATATGTGATTGCTTTAACCTTTGGGTGGAGTAAATTAAATCTGATTATACTGGCCTCATACAATTTATTGAAGGGAATGTAGGCCTCCCTTGTTCAATATCCTACCTCGTTAGGTAATGAAAAAAAATTAGATAAGTTAGCTTAAATCAATATACTTGGCATAAAGGTAACTTTTTAGCAGATGAGTTGTCTCATCCGGGAAGAGCATTCAAAGATCTCTTTATTTATGACATTCTTCGATCCCTTCCTAGTAGATACAAGCACATTATCCTTAGTGATGCTCTTGGTATTCATCAATTTAGGCCACTATAATTCTTTATTGGTTTTTTCTTTTCAACTTTTGTATGTTTCTATTTTATTCCTTTAAAAAAATTCAGTTGGTATTTTTCACTATTCTTTAAAAAATGATTTATCTCAGAAAAATCTAAAAAATTCATCCAAATATAATATTGAAATTTTAAATTCAAAAATAAAGTTTATTTTTTAAAATTAAATTTTTTATTATGCCTAAAATTAATTTTAATATTTTTAATAGAAGGATATTAAAAGTAGTATACATGAGAAAATGATATTTTTAAACATATAAGGACTTTACAAGAAATTATATCTTTCAATATCAATATGTTTTATTTATATAAATAAATTATAAATAATATTTTAAAATCAGTTATTAATATTTATATTACAATGTTTTATGGCCAGATTATAATTATATCATTTAAATAATTCTAACAAAAAAATCATTTTATAGAAACATTAGTGTTGCATGCAATTGATGCCAAGTCGGTGTTGCGTGTAACGTATGCCGATTCAATGTTTTGTGTGACGTATGTTGATATGGTTCCATGTAACATATGCCAAGTAAATGTTCCATGTAACATATTCCAATTTATTTTCGTGTGAAAGGAATGTTTTACTTAGTTCATTGCAATACATAATTGAAAATTTAATTTATTTGAAGAAAAAGGTCCATAAAAATTCAAGATATTACATTATACCCTCCTTAAAATGAATTTCAACTTCAAAATTCATCATTATGGTAAAGAAATGAGGATAATTATACTTCACCATATACTCAAGTTTCCACATAGTTTTTTCTAACTAGTGATTAATCCATACAACATTGAACATGTGAGTTGTCTTGTTTCATAGAACTTTTTCTGTACTATTCAGAATGTCAACATGTTGGTCCTCATAAGAAAGATCCTTCTATAGTGGTATGAACACTGAGTTTAGTACATGTGAAGGGTTAGGTATGTACTTACTTAGGATATATACATGGAACACATTAGGGACTTGAGGGAGATTTGGAGGAAGTTCCAAGCGATAGGCTTCAATCCTAATACGATCAAGGATCTTAAAGGGAATGATGTACCTAGGGATTAGTTTCTTTTTCTTATTGAATATCGTAAGATTATTCCATAGTGATATTCATATAAAAACATTTTCACCAAATTTAAATTCTTGATTGTGTCAAAGGTTATTAACATAACTTTTCTGCTAACTTTGAGTTGATTTGATACGATACTGAATAGTTCTAACCTTCTTGACCATTTCATTAGCAATCTCAAGTCCCAAAAGCCTTCTTTATCCAAATTCATCTCAACACTTTGGACCTCTACATTGGTTACCATAGAGGGATTCATATAGTGCCATATGAATCCTTAAGTGAAATATATTTTTGTAAGAAATATCAACTAGAGGAATGTGTTGATCTTGACCACCTTTGAAATCCAGATAAAAAGATCTTGACATATCCTATAGGGTTTCAATTGTTCTTTCACACAAACCATCCATCTGAGGATATAAATCAATGTTGAAACTCAATTCTATATCAAGTGATTGGTGAATACTTTTCCAAAAATTTGATGTAAACCTCATATCCCGATCTGATACAATGTATTGTGGTACTCTATGAAATTATATCACTTCCTTAATGTATATACTAGAAAGATGATCCAAGGATAAGTCTTCTCTAATAGAACTGAAGTGTGATTAATTAGTAAGGCGATTGATTTCCACCAATATATCATTAATCCCTTTAGAGGTTTTTAGTAGTCCAACAAAACAATATATAGTGATGTTATCCCATTTTCATTATGATATGGATAATGGTTATAGAAACCCTTTAGAATTTTTTTCTTTCATCTTTAACTTGTTGGTAAACCAAGAACTGAGATACAAACTCTGTGATATCTCCCTTAATTCCATCACACTAAAACTATTCTTTCAAGTCCCTATACATATTTTAACTTCTATGATGAATATAGAATTATGAAATATAAGATTCCTCTTATAGATCCTTTTTTAAATTTGTTATGGAAGGAACTGATACATGGTTTATGAACCTTATCATTCCATCCTGATCATGGTTAAACTAAGGAACATTTCTGACATTCTTTTTTAGCTCTTCATTTTCCTTCTACGCCTCCTTAATCTTCACTTGGATAGAGGGTTCAACATTCATTTGATAAATATAATATTTACCCCTTCTTTTCAAATTTCTAGATCAATCCTTTTCAAATCCAGAAATATTGGATCTTTTGTGATCCTCATCATGGATAAACTAACATGGTCTTTTCGACTCAAAGCTTGACCCACCTTATTTTTTTTCTAGGGTGGTAATGTATTGATAAATCGTAATCCTTTATTAGTTCCAACCATTTTCTACAACACATGTTCAAATCCTTCTGGGTGAATATATATTTCAGATTTATGATTAGTATATATATCTAAGTTTTCTCCATAAAGATAATTCCACCATATTTTTAATGCAGAAATTACAACTGCTAACTCCAAATCCTGAGATGAATAATTTTACTGATGAATCTTCAAATGATGTGAGGCATAAGCAATAACCATGTTATTATGCATAAGAACACATCCCAATCCCTTCTTGGATGCATCACTAATGATTACAAACCCTTCTCCACTATGGGTTATTGTTAGCATAGGTGCACTGACTAACCTTCTCTTTAGTTCCATAAAATTTTCTTCACATTCATCTTTCTAAAAGAACTTGAAACCCTTTAGAGTTAACATAGTAATAAGAATATATGGTCATTAGAAATTCTCCAATAACCATCAGTAATATCATCCCAAACCAATAAATCTACGGATCTCATAACAGGGGAATCTATAAAAAAAAGGCATCACTATATATTCATAGTGTCTATACCTTCTATGTAATTTCATCTTTGGTATATCCTCTTTCTTTAAAATCAATTGATGATATCCATAATGAAGTTAAATCTTAGAGAAGTATTGAGCTTTGCATATGTAAGAACCCAGATCTTCTTTTCAGGTATGTTTTTCCTTTTCTGGTCATTTTTGAGAAAAGAGGAAAATCTGGAAATTTTCAAAGTACACGCCGTTTACTTCGGTGCCATTCAAGGCCGTGTGTAGGCCATGTCTGAGCCACACACATGGTGTGTAGGGGTGATGTGGAGGCCGTATAAAGTGGAGTACAGAAAAGCCTAGTACACGCCGTGTACTCTAGAAGTACACACCGTGTACTTTATTTTTTTCATTAAATGGACCGGGGTCGCTCCTAATCGACAGAATCATATTCTTCTCCTAGTTCTTTGATCGAGAGTGTCCCATACGGTCATGAACATCCTCCGAGCCCTCGAGCCTCTATCTGTTTTCCGAATAGACCACTGTTGATTGTGTTGGAACTGTAGTAGTGAGCTCTTCCTTATTCTTTAGTTTCACTCCATGATTTTCCATCTTTATCAATATATCGTGGGTTGAACGTTTTGTGCGTTTTTATTGATCTAGGACGTTCTAAGGGGAATCAAGCCTTGTTGTTCAAGTATATTGATATCCTATTATCAAGGTAAGAGTTTTGTGCCTTACCTTTCGAAGTCTTTGAGTTTTATGTGAAAATTTCCACCAATACCTGTGAACTGGGTATTGGGTGTTTACCGTTTTTCCCCTATTGTTTTCCTGCCTTGCTTGTATGCTTGTGTAGAGGTAAGTTTTGTTGTATGAGGATAATTTATGTGCTTGGATTTTTTTCCCATGCCTTGTTCTGTTTAAGACCTTTTGGTCTTTTTATCCTTTGGCTGTTATACCTGTTTTCCATGCCTTGTGACCATAGGATGGAATGATATTCTTGACATGCCTGTTATTCTATAGACTGGTTAGCCAAGTAGATATATAGGTGTAATTTGACGTTATAGCATTATTATGAACTGAATGTCATGGAACCGTGAGAACATAGTGGTTTAGACTATATGGGAATAGATCGAGTGAGCTTCCTCAGAGAGTCTAAGACACTATATACTATACGGGGATTGACCGAGTGAGCTTCCTTAGAGAGTCTTGGACATTATAGACTATAGGGGATAGACTAAGTGAGATTTCCAAAGAGTCTTGGATATTATAGACTATAGGAGGGTAGACTGAGTGAGAATCCTCAGAGAGTCTTTAACTTTTTGAATTTCCTTAAACCACTCCAGGATAGAGGAGGAATTGACCGAGCGATCTTTCTCAAAGAGTCTGTGATAGTCCTGAAACTATAGAAGGATTCACCTGGTGAGCTTCTTTAGAGAGTTTCTAGAGCTTGGGGCTATAATAGGGTTAGACCGAGTGATCTTCCTCATAGAGTCCCTGACTACCCTATATTATAAGGGTAATTGACCGAGCGAGCTTCCCCAGAGAGTCTTATAATTTCATATGACCAAACCAGAGGGGTTAGGCTGAGTGCACTGCCTAGAGGGTAGTTGGTACTTTTTTGGATAGGACAAGAGGGGATAGTTGGGAGTACTTCCCAGAGGGGTTCATGTTGTGGTTAGTTGTTTGCTTCATTACTAGTTGTTGTTCTGTGGTTTGATTACTGTTGTATATCATCTTATTAATGCTTCCTCTTTAATACGTACTGTTTACTAGTTCCTGTTACTACTTCCTATTTACTGCTTACTGTTTACTGGTTGATGTTACTTCTTACTGTACTATTACCTGCCATATACACACTAACTGTTAGGCACATATCTTCAGGTGGTTGCCTACTGGGATTTAGTCTCACACCCTGTTTGGGCCATGCTTTTGGGCCTAAACAGACTATGTTGTTGCAGGTATAGACAAGGGAAAGCGCCCTTCGACTTCTGGTACATGATTTCTTTGGAGCAGGAGAGCATGGTACCAAGCTTAGGCTTGCGATGCTGAGGAGATGTTTATCTTTTCTTTTGTACTTATTTTTGTACTGTTTGTATTTCCAACATTGTGACCTATTTGGTTGCTTTCCAATATATGTATCATGCATCATTTCATATATACATATGTGCTCCATTTGTTTATTGTTTTAGTCTTCCATTGTGTGTTTTTGTTGGATATTTATTTCTTCTATTATTGTATGCCTTGTTTAATTCCACGGTGTACTCTACCAATGAGGGCATAGTTTCCCCATTATCACACCCAAGGCCCTCGCTGCTAGTCGGAAGCCTCTGGAGTTTGGGGAAATGCGCTTGAGGCCATGTGAAAAACTTGGTACGGGGCGCCTCTAGGTGGCTTCCGAAACCAGGATGTTACAAAGTAGTATCAAAGGAATTATTTTATCTTGATTTACTATTTGGAACCTTTAGCCAGGGATATGACAGATTCGGTACATGGTAATAAGTTGTTCCCTGGAGTAGCTAACCCATGTACAGGGAAAATTCAATATACCTCGTTTATTGCTGTTTTCTGGTATCGATATTTTATGGTTGATATGATTTCACCTAGAGTGATACACATGCCTTGTGTTGTTATTGTTGTTGCTATTGCAGTTCTATTTCTGTCGCAACGTGATGAGATGAGGGTATTCCATCTCATGGATCATATAGGCACTTGTTAGAAATCACATGCCTTGCATTATTGCCATGCCATCTAGGGTTCATTAGCGATTTCATGTTGTTGTGATAGAAATTTTGCAGATTATGCATGTTTTTGTGATATATTCTTTGATATAATCCCTACTCTTCGATAGAAAAATTGTTTTTATTTTACATTGCTTAAATGAACGCCAAATCTTGTTTATTGAGGTGTTATGGGCCCTCATGAATCGAAACTTAGTGGTTTGTTGATTTTTTATCATGTATATGACTTTATAAGATTCCAAGCTATGATTCTCGGGGATTATGGTCCCTCACGGATCAGAATTTGGAACCTCCATGCTTGTTTTTCAGTGTTTTCTGGGCTTCGGTGTAGTTTCTGAGCTACTGCCCGGAAAAACCCAGAATACACGGCATGTAAATTATGACTACATGAAGTGTAGTTTTAAACTGTGTCAATGACTTCATGAGAAGAAACATGGGGTTGTGAAAATTATTTAGGAACACGCCGTGTATGGTAGGTACACGCCCTGTAGTAGTGATTTGTGTACCTAGCCGTGTCACTAACAACACGGTTCAGGAAAGCTCATATAGTACACACCGTGTCTAGTATAAACACGCAGTGTATCCTTATTCTAGGTACCCGGCCGTGTAATGAAAAACAAATGTCAGTGTTATATTCTCCTATAAATGCCGTGTTTTTTCAGAACACGCCGTGTTAGGGTTATCCGTGTATCCAGCCGTGTAACTAACAACACAGGTCATCAAAACCTTGTCTAGTACACGCAGTGTCCTTAGTGAACACGCTGTGCAGTCTAGGGTTAAGAGGACTATGTGAGTTTTCTGTGTAAAGAGACTCGGGAAGGGGAATGGAGTTCAAGTACATGTCGTGTGTTGGGACAACACGCCGTGTAGTCTGGGGTGTTACATGACCAAAGGTGGCAGAAGTAAACGCCCATGTGAATGGAATAGAAAACATGCTGTGCAGTTTTCATACACATTGTGTAGTCGTGTTTTGGAAAACATGAATGTTTCTCTCTCCTATTTCCATTTTGTACTCGTGTGTTATCAGTCTTTGATAATCCTGATCTAAGGTGTGCTTTTGATCTTTCAGGGCTATGCCTCCAAGACATCCTCTGGTTGTACGTCAGCTTCCAGACAGTGATCAGACACCAGATATGGCTGATTAGGGACCTCCTGCAGATCCTCATGTTGTGCCATCCTTGGCACCATCAGTTAAACCCATTGCAGGCGCTGATGAATAGTTCAGGGAGGACTTCCTAAGGATGATGCAGACCTTTTAAGGAGCGTTGCCTCCTGCCCCGTCGATGGCTGAGTTGATGCGGGTTTTCAAGCAGCATCATCCTCCTACTTTCTCAGAGGACGGAGGAACCTAGGCTGTATAGTTGTGGCTAGAGTCCACTCTAACGATCTTATATCACATAGAGATACATCCAGAGAAAAGGGTAAATCTGGCTACTTATATACTCCGAGACACTGCCAAGATGTGGTGGGAGGTGATCTCGTAGTTGGTGCGCTAGCAGAGTCTAACTTGGGACTAGTTTCGGCACATCTTCTATGATTATTTTTATCTAGATACCTTGAGGGATGACCGAGCCTGGGAGTTTATGAGTCTCGAGCATGGTACTCTTCCTGTTATGGAGTACTCATCTCGTTTTACCGAGCTGCAGCGCTTCATGCCAATTCCTGTAGGTGATGAGTTGTTCCTTGCTAGGAAGTTTAAGGATGATCTTAGGCAGGAGATCCATTCTCAGGTGAATATCTTCAGGTTGACATCAATATCCTCTATTGTCAACTAGGTGCTGATCACTGAGCGCAATCTGAGAGATTTCAGAGCAGTGAGCCAGGGCGGTTCGACCTCCAGAGTCAGTGTTCCTCCTACTGATAGCAGTAAGCACCGCAGGGAGTCTGCTCGAGGAGATCAGAGTAGGATGAATGTTTCTTCAGGAAGCCATGTAGTATTCTACCTGTGTGGTAGGAGCCGGCATACTAGGCCTTAGTGTTAGAGAGACCCGATAGAGTGCTAATCTTTCTTCAAGATGGGCCACCTTCATCATTTTTGTCAAGTCTTCTTACCTAAAGCTAGTGGTAGGGGTTCTTCTATGACCCCATATATAGAAGATGTATCGCAATTTTCTCACTAGTCTAGGAACTGGAGTTCTTCTGGCCATTCGGGCGGAGGTGGAGGTCACGGCTATGGTGGTCAGGCATCAGGTTACCAGTGACAATAGTGTGGATTAGCACAGAGTGGTCAGCCAGGGGTGCAAGGCTGTGGTACAGGCCAGACGTTCACTATGGAGCAGACCCATCAGGGGCAGGATCCCGAACCTTATACAGTTTGAGGTATGATCTTAGTATCCTCAGTTTTTTATACATGTCTTTTCGATATTGGTTATTCACATAGATTTATCTCTGTTACTTTTGTGGAGAGCCTTGGGCTCTGTATCTTTTCGTCTGCCAACTTATTGACTCTTGAAATACTGTTGCGAATGAGGAAATCTAGCATAAATCAGTGCATATAGTGACCTATTTAGGTTGAATGGTGTCACTTCTTATGGGACATCTATGTCCTAGAGATGATAGGCTATGATGTCATTCTCGGGATGGACTGGTTGGTTTCCTTCCAGGCAGTCATCGATTTCTATCACCGTAGGGTGAGTTTCATATCACCATAGGGTAGATACATTATTCATAGAGGCGAGTGGGATGTCCAAGTGGGTAGATCTTGACCCGTGCATCATGGGCTAGGATGAGTTACAGCCTATATTTCCAGTCTTTATCTGGATGACCAGGGGACTTCACAGTTAGAATTTCCTCCAGTGGTGGATTGTTTCAGGGATGTGTTTCCAGAGGAATTTTTAGGTTTACCTCTAGAGCGTGAGGTATACTTATCAATTTATCTCATTCCAAGAGCATCACCGGCGACCATTCCTTCTTATAGGATGGCTACACCTGAGTTGTAGGAGGTCAAGAAGAAGTTGGAGGAGTTTCAGGCAAATGGTTTCATCTGACCCAGTACTTCCCCTTGGGTTTCGCCTATCCTATTTTCAAAGAATGTAGATGGCACCCTTAGGCTTTGTGTGGATTATCAGAAGTTGAACCAGTTGATGTTCAAGAACCGATATCCCTTGCCGAGGATCAATGACCTCTTTGACCAACTTCAAGGAGATCGAGTGTTCTTGAAGATTGACTTGAGATCCGATTATCATCAGTTTCATGTCATACCATGATATATACCTCTTATAGCCTTTAGGCATAGGTATGGTCTATACGAGTATACGATCATGCCATTTGTTCTCACGAATGCGCCATCAGCTTTTATGGCACTGATGAACCCAGTGTTCCATCCATACTTGGATTCTTTCGTGGTGGTTTTTGTGGAATAAATCTCAGTGTACTCTCACACTAGACATGACCATGTTACCTATCTTGAGATCATTATGAGTACACTGAGAGATCATTAGTTATATGATAATCTCTCTAAATTCTACTTTTGGGTGGATCAGATTCACTTCTTGGGTCACGTCATCACAGAGGTAGGAGTAGCAGTGGACCCGGAGAAAGTGAGAGCTGTAGTTTCCTGGGAGTAGCTGAAGAACATATTTGAGGTGCAGAGAATTCTATGGCTGGTTGGATACTACATGCGTTTCATACAGAACTTTTTCACACCATGCAGCACCACTGACAAGTCTGACCAAGAAAGGGGTGAAGTTATTATGGTCAGATCTTGTGATACAGCCTTTCCAGAGCTGAAAGGGAGGTTGACGTCAGCACCGATACTAGTCTTGATAGAGACAAGCAAGAGCTATACTTTCTTCTATTATGCTTCAGGTATCATACTAGGAGCTGTGATTATGTAGGGAGATGGGGTTGTTGCTTACAGGTCTCGGCAGTTAAGGCCACACGAGAATAACTTCCCGATGCACGATCTGGAGTTGGCAGCTGTTGCTCATGCCTTACGCTATTGGAGACACTATCTTCTGGGAGAGCACTTTATGGTTTTTACCGACCATAAGAGTCTCAAGTATATCTTCAATCAGTGTGATCTGAATCTGAGACAGCATAGGTGGGTTGAGTATCTTCAGTCTTTCGACATTGATCTTTTAGATACATCTGGAAAGGGAAAGGCAGTGGCAAATGCATTGAGCAGGAGAACTCAGATTCAGGTAGTTCAAGAGGCCAGCCATGAGTGGCAGCTTATGGCTATGTTCTCTACGATTCAATTGGAGTTGCATGACAATCAGGGGTAGACATTTATTTCTTCTGTTGCTGTTACCTCTAGTCTTCTCGATCAGGTACAGATAAGGCAGCTATCAGTCTCAGAAGGACTAGTCCTGTGGGAGAGTGTGTCCGAAGAGGACCTTCTTCCAGGATGGACAGTGGGAGAGGATGAGATCTTGAATTTCCAGGGACACGTATGTGTGCTGATAGACATACGTGAGGAGATGATGCATGATTTTCATTCCTTAGTTTGGGCAGTTCATCCTGGCATCACCAAGATATATCATGATCTACACCACCAGTATTGGTGGACAGGTATGAAGAGAGATGTGGCTGGTTTTGTCATTAGGAGTTCCACTTATCAGTAGGTAAAAGCAGAGCACCAGTGACCAGCAGGGCTTTTACAGTGGTTACCCATTCCTGAGTGGAAGTGGAACGATGTCGCAATGAACTTTGTGACCAGGTTACAGAGGTCACCTCGAGGGAGTGATGTTGTTTGGGTTGTCATCGACAGGCTTACGTAGGTTGCTCAGTTCTTTATGATCAAGGATAACTTCAGTGTTGATGAGATGGGATGGTTGTACAT
Source organism: Viscum album (assembly GCA_963277665.1). Lineage (NCBI taxonomy): Eukaryota > Viridiplantae > Streptophyta > Magnoliopsida > Santalales > Viscaceae > Viscum > Viscum album. Next base: position 952,442,736 of record OY728142.1, read on the forward strand.
CTGAGAGATTTTACGTTTACATAGAGTTCCATACTCCATTGTTTTAGACAAGGATGCAAGATTCACTTCTCAGTTCTGTCAGGGGCTCAACAAGGATTTGGGTACACAAGTACTTTTGAGTACAGCATATCATCCCCAAACAGATGTCCAGTCCGAGCGTACAATCTAGGTGCTTGATGATATGCTCTGATATTGAATTATATACTTTGGAGGTTCTTTGGAGAAGCATATACCTCTTTTGGATTTTTCCTATAACAATAGTTTTCAGGTGACAATTCAGATGGCACCTTACGAGGCTTTGTACGGTAGGCCATGCCGATTACCTTTGTGCTGGCTAGAGGTAGGATAAGTAGCTTTCCTAGGATCTTGTCTTGTTTAGGAGACCTCAGAGTAGATATAATTGATTCGAAAGAGGATGGCTATAACAAAGTATCGACAAAAGTCTTATGCTGACCAGTGGAGACGACCTCTGGAGTTCGAGGTCGGGGATCAGGTTTTCTTGTGTGTCGCACTGAGTTTGGGACACAAGAGGATTCAGAGAAAGGGAAATCTTTCACCATGGTACATCGGGCTGTTTGAGGTGCTGGAGAGAGTTGGGCTGGTTTCCTATCGTTTGGAGTTACCTTGGATGTACCAGGATATGCACGACGTCTTCCACGTTTCTCAGCTCCGATGTTACTTTTCAACCCCATCTCATGTCTTTCAACCCGATGGGGTTGAGGTCGAAGTGGATGCGTCGTTTGAGGAGCATCCTATCCAAATTGTCGATTGCAGTACGAAGGTTCTCCGTGGTTGGTCTGTTCCTCTAGTACGGGTGCTATGGCAGCATGGGCAAGTACAGGACGAGACTTGGGAGAGGGAGGTTGAGGTACGATCGCAGTGGACAGAGCTGTTCGGGGTTTCTTCTTCTACTCCTCACTCGAAAAAATCAGTGATTAATTTCTTTAAGGGGGGATGTTTGTAAGAACCCAGATCTTCTTTTCAATTATGTTTTTCCTTTTCTGGACATTTTCTAGAAAAGAGTAAAATCTTGAAATTTTCAAAGTACACACCGTGTGCTTCATAAGTACACGCTGTGTACTTCAATTCCGTGAATAGCCATGTGCTAGCCGTGTCTGGGCCACACACACAGTGTGTAGGGGCGATGTGGAGGCTGCTTAAAGTGGAGTATAGAAAAGCCTATTACAGGCCGTGTACTCTAAAAGTACACGCCGTGTACTTTCTTTTTTTTCATTAAACGGACCGGGGTCACGCCTAATCGAAAAAATCGTCTTCTTCTCTTGGTTCTTCTACCAAGAGCATCTCGTGCGTCCATGAACATCCTCCAAGCCCCTGAACTTCCATCTATTTTCCAAATTAACCTTCGCCAATTACGTTTGAACTGAATCGGTGAGCTTTTCCTTCTTCTTGAGTTTTCATTCCATGATTTTCTCTCTTCCTCAAGATATAATGGGTTGAACATTTTGTGCATTTTTATAGATCTATGACATTCTAATAAGAATCAAGCCTTGTGGTTCAATTATATTGATCTCCTAGCATCAAGGTAGGTGGTTTGTGCCTTACCTTTTGAATTCCTTGAGTTTTATGTGCAAATTTACACCAATACCTATGAACGGGGTATTGCATGTTTACCATTTTTCCCATGTTGTTTTCTTTCATTGCTTGTATTCTTATATATAAATAATTTGATCTTGTATGAGGATAATTCATGTTCTTGGATGTTTTGCCCATGCCTTATTTTTTTTATGAACTTTGAGTCTTGTTATCCTTTAACCGTTATACCTATTTTCCATGCCTTATGATCGTAGGATGGAATGATATTCTTAACATCCTTGTTATTCTGTAGACTGGTTATCCAAGTAGCTCTATAGGTGTACTTTGGCCTTATAGCATTGTTATGAACTGACTGGCACGGGACCGTGAGAACCTAGTGCTTTAGATTATACGGGGATAGACCGAGTGAGATTCCTCAGAGAGTCTTGGACTCTATAGACTATACGGGGATAGACCGAGTGAGCATCCTCATAGAGTCTTGGACATTATAGACTATAAGGGATAGATCAAGTGAGCTTCCAAGAGAGTCTTGGATATTATAGACTACATGAGGGTAGACCGAGTGAGCTTCCTTAGGGAGTCTTTAATTGTTTCAATTTCCTTAAACCATTCCAGGTTAGAGGAGGAATTGACCGAGCGAGCTTCCTCAGAGAGTCTGTGATAGACATGAGACTATGGGAGGATTGACCGAGTGAGATTCATCAGAGAGTTTCTAGACCTTGGGGATATAATAGGGTTAGACCATGTGATCTTCCTTAGAGAGTCCCTGACTACCCTAGACTATAAGTGGAATTGATCAAGCGAGATTCCCCGTAGAGTCTTATAATTTCATATGACCATACCAGAGGGGTTAGGATGAGTGCAAAGCCCAGAGGTTTGTTGGTACTTCTTGGATAGGACCATAGGGGATAGTTGCGAATACTTCCCAGAGGGGTTCCTGTTGTTGTTAGCTGTTTTCTTCACTGCTGCTTGTTGTTCGGTGGTTTGATTACTGTTGTATATCATCCTATTACTGCTTCCTTTTTATTGCTTACTGTTTACTGGTTCCTGTTATTACTTCCTATTTACTGCTTACTGTTTACTGGTTGTTGTTACTACTTACTGTACTATTACCTGCCATATACTCACTGACTGTTAGGCATAGATCTTCAGGTGGTTTCCTAGTGGTATTTAGTCTCACACCCTGTTTGGGACATGTTTTTGGGACCAAACAGACTATGTTGTTGTAGGTATAGACAAGGGAAACTTCCCTTCGACTTCTGGTACTTGATTTCTTTGGAGCAGGAGAGCATGGGACCAAGCATAGGCTTGCGATGCTGAGGAGCTGTTTAGATTTTTTATTGTACTTGTTTTTGTACTGTTTGTATTTCCAGTATTGTGACCTATTTGGATTCTTTCCTAGATATGTATCATGCATCATTTAATATATACATATCTGATCCAGTTGTTTATTGTTTTAGTCTTCCTTTGTGTGTTGTTGTTGGATATTTTCTGCTTCCGTTATTGTATGCCTTGTATACATCCGTCGTGTAATCTGCCAATGAAGGCATAGTTCCCCCACTATCACACCCAAGGCCCACACTACTGGTCGAAAACCTCTAGAATTTGAGGAAATGCGCTTGAGTCCATGTGGCCAACCGGGTACGGGGTGCCACTGGGTGGCTTCCAGAACCGGGACGTTACAAAATAGTTGATCAAACAAGTCATCAATATGGGGAAGAGGATACTTGTTCTTGATTGTGATCTTGTTCAACTTCTGAGAATCAATACATAGTCACATTGATCCATATTTCCTTTCTATAAATGAACCGATGTAACCTAAGGTGACGCACTTGGATGAATGAATCCCTTATCAAGGTTTTCTGGGAGTTTCTTCATTAATTACAACAACTCAATTGGATCCATTTTATAAAGAATTTTTTAAATTGGTGTGGAACTAGGTATGAGTTCTATTGATAACTCAAATTCATGTTTTCTTCAAATACTAAGAAACTCTTATATAAATTCAAGAAAAATTCTTGGATAATAGTCATATCATCAATGTCGATTCTCTCCCCAAACATTTGATATAAAAATTCTTTTTAGTGGGAATTAAGACCCATACACTGGATTTAATCTCCCCAAGAAATTCATACTTATCATCAAATGGACGGACTATCATAGGAGGGTTTGAAATATCAAAATTAACTTCCATTCCTAGACAATTGATGTTGGTTTTAGGCAGAGAAAGGCAATTCATGCCTAATAGGTCATAAAATTAAATCAATAGAATAATGACAAGATTCACTAGAAACACATGCCCACAAAATTCAACTATAGATGAATCATAGACATGAGATGAAATCATCATACCATTATGGGATTTCACTATAAATTCTATATCTAATTATTTTAGTGTAATCTTTATAAACTTAAAAAATTCTTTAGATATGAAAGAGTGGGTAGATCCAAAACCAAATATGACATTAGCAATTCTAGAGTAGAGGTTAAGTATACCATGCATCACATCGTTATCATACCCATCATCAGAAATAGAGATTGTATGAGATTTACCCTGGTCCCTTGCTTAAGAGGTTCCTGATTCGATCATCATCACTAGACCTTGGGTTTGGAAAATGGTTAGCATAATTCCCATTCTCGTCACACTTGTAGCCTTGAATCATGGGAAGTTCATTTTGTGCCAATTTTCCCCATTCACGATGTTAGCTAAATTATTCCCATCACTTCGGCAATAAAATGCCTAATGAAAGTCCCTTATATAAATAAAATATTTATTAGACCCCTTAAAGAGGTTTCATGTGTGATTATTCCCTCACATTGAGCATAAAGGGGATCTCATCATATTCTCTTCATGGTTTTTAGATTTTCCTTTAAACTCCATATTCCTCTTCTTGTCAAAACCATGAGATTTATATGGGACTCCAACCTCCCTTCCAACCTTGATTTTACAATGCACAATATCTTCGTAGCTAATAATGTCTCTTATGGCCAATTCCCTTCAACCACTTGGATTTATTCCACTGAAGAACCTATCCACATTACTTTTGGGTTGGATGAAAATTCTTGAAGCGTACCTGACATGTCAATGGGAATTATCCACCTAGGTACCAACAGATTCGATATACCTTTGATTCATGTTAATGAAATAATTATCCATCATGGTACAAAGAATTTGGGTAAATTAATTATTGAATAACAAGTTCTTAAACTCATCCCAATCCAAGAATTTGATATCATCTTACTGCCTCATATTCATGATTAGAGTCCACCATGGGTCTACTTTTCCTTTTAACCGATAGAGAGCCATAATTAATTTGTCATGCCATGAAAACTAGGGAACAAAGAATATTTTTTTAGTAGTACCAATCCATTTTTTATCAAAAAGTTCATTATAAGGCCCTCTCAAAGAATTTGGATGTTGTATCGTGAAACACTCAACAGAATTTCGTTCCCATGTTTTCTCATTTGGAATTCCAATGCGATTCATAGCTTGAGAAAGATGAGTGAGCATATAAACAAGGGTTTTCATTCCAAATCACATCTAATTAGATTTCATAAGAGTAAAATCATTTCATTTTCGATCACAATGAACTATAAAACGGTTCCTTCAGGTTCAAGCCACTGACTAAAACCAGTAGCATGGATTAAGAAGTAGTTATCATATTGAGGAACCACATAATCACAAAAATTCTCTTATAGAATGTAAAAATTATGACACCTTACTTAATCTGTGACAAATTAGGTTTATCCTAGGTTATTCATAGCCAACTTATATTTATGTTTTTCATGATTATCCATTAATAGTTTGTGAATTTGTAACGAATATCCTTTCGGAGTTTCAAACCAGGTGTGTAGAAAGGCCCATTATTATGTACCATATTTCCCCGAGTCAAAACCGAAACAACTTGTCGAAGTTGTTACCCCAAGGTACATCAGTGACAGATCCACATGCACTTGTAGTATCCAGAAAATGATTTATTTTTAGGCAACCAATCACTCAATCTTTTTACCAAAATTCCAGGACATTTTACTATACTTTTTATTATCGTTAGACTTATCCCTAGACCTGTACAAAGAGTTTTCACTGAAGTTTTCTCATCCTAGATTATAATGGTTAGATAAACCTTTCCTATGATTCCAAATATAAGGACCCAATTATTATATACATGAAAATTAAATAACATTTTTGAAATACATAAAATATTACACAAATAGACACATGAAGACCATACTAGTATTGTTCCTTTAGAAACATGTAAACATAAACCTTGGTACATAATCAAGCTACACTATCTCCCACTAGGTTTGTCATGGATATCACCCTTATTAGTAACATAAAACATAATGACTATATTTATAACTTGGGGGAATGGAAACATAAAAAGAGGTGACCTCATATGCTCAGTAAGGGTAAATGATCACGTTGTCGAGTGCATCAAATTAGTTGTTTAATTTTGACTAGTATTTATGTAGTATAGCACCAACCCTATGTCGTATCTCGATGGATCATTCGATCATTAATTTTAAAAAAGGGTGTTTATTATGAAAATATAAGGGGAATGAGATTTTTTAAAACATGGGTTTTGAAAATTAAATATGATAATAGAAAATGAATGCGATAAGATAATGTAGAAGTGAACATGATTAATTAAATGTGATCAACCCAGGGTAGTCTCATGATGCTCAACCTTCATCACTTCAAGAAAAAGGGTATTGATATTTTAATCCCATGTTTGTAAAAATAAGTACCATATTGTTTCTGAGATTATTCTAGGATACCTCCCTAGGTTCAGTTGAAAACACACAATGATTCACCGAACACCGCAGATGATTGGGTGATTTGTGTTTAACTTCATAAGTGAAACTCACCAAGGCAACAAATGAAGAAATAGATGTGCTATCCTGGTTTATATTTTATATAAATTTGTTAACATGAATTGAAATTACATGTCAATTATAGTGTTTATGTGTGTTAAATTAAAAAACATTAACCACACAAACACTATAATTGAGAGGGGGAAGAAGAAGGGGTGAACGGTGTGTGAAACATCACATGAACAGGTACCCCCAAACACGATCATTTGAGTTTGAGTATATCAACTAGTATATAAATCAAGTAAATAAAAATATAGGATGAATAAAAACAATACACAAACTAGAATTAAAAATATCATTCAACATAACACAAACATGAAGCTCGGGATTACGTCACGTTCCTCCCCAGGTGATCACAAGGTTTTTAGAAATCTATGGGAGGGTAGGAAGAATAATATGTTGAAGTATAACTTCCCATAACCTCTAAAACTTCTATAGATTATGATAAAACCCATTTTATACTTTAAAATTACTACAACTTTTGTCATGGTCGAACTTCAAAATGGGGTGCCCAAGGTGCTAATTTATAGGCAAAGTGGGTGGTGGTTTTGGGCCCACTGATTTCGATAATCCTCTTAGTCCCTACTTTGGCTGGTCAGAAAGTCATAAATAACTATGGAAAAAACTAAAAAGTTGTTTCTAGACACCTCGGATACCTCCATGTCAAATTTAGAGTCCATATATTGAATATAATAAGAGATATGTCTAAAATACCGAAGCAATGCTTTGACCAAGTGCATATTCATTTTGTTGTACAGATCATCTATATGTGCCTCTTAATGGAAAAACTGGGCTTTGGTTACTTCACATGAAATGTATCTCATTACATTTTTATTTAGACTACAGAGTTTCATCCCATTTGGATGCTTGGTTTAGTATACATATGTGTTTGAGTCCACTAGTCTGCTTGGATCCTGTGCAAATTGGCCCATTTTTCTTCGATTTCATCATGGGTTCTCCGAATCACCTCCACCTACTATGTAATTATCAAAAAATTAACATTTTTCTTTTTAATAGGGTTAAAAAAATAATTGAATCAATCATAGAGTGAAAATTTTTATTATAATTTTAATTTTCAATGCAAAACCAGTTTAATACATTGGTATAAGGGGGAAATAAAACTGTGAATCGTGGTACGATCAGTAAACAAGGGAGATATGTAATCATAATCATGAGAATAAAGGTTTGAGAACATTATCAATAAAATATAAGGTCATACCATTAATATCAAAGATTTTAAACATCAATCACAACATAATGACTGGCAGTTAATAAGACATGAATAATAAGGAAATAAAGAACATAAGCCATGATAGAATAAAATAGGAATAAAACATGGAATTGTGGAATACACATAAGCATATAATATAATTTCCATTATATCCAAGTAATTTCTGTAATGACCATCTCGGTAATCATAGTTCACTCCCATGTCCATCTTAGTATCAAGAGTTCAGTCCTCATACCATCTTGGTACTCATGGTTCACTCCCATGGCCATTAGTAGTATTCAAGGTTCATTCGCTAGACCATCTTAGTCTATCTCATGTTATATAAATCTTTACCCAATTCATTGGAGGGAGATATTGGTCCCACCAATATAATAACTAAATAAACATACATGTTCCAAAAGATCATAAATAATTATATCATAACCCATTAAATGAAATGGGTATTATAAACATGTAATCATATCATAACCTATGAAAAAAATACATATATCATAATCCTTTTATCATAAACATAACTTATGAAAAGAATCATGTTTAAAAAAGCATATATACCTTGAAATATAAATGGGTTTCATTAAAATCAATCCATCAAAACATAATCCATTCAGGGAAAGAATATGAATGGAAACATTGAATGATTTCCCAATAATGTAATGAGTAACACAAATGGATGTTATTTTACACAGGGAATAAATTTAAAATAACTTTAAAAAACATTTCTTGAGGAAAATATCCTTTCTACATTGAAAAACGCTTTTTTAAACATAAAAACTTTTGAAAACCTTTTTCTTTGAAAAAAAATTTGAAAACATATAAAGGAAGAATCAAAAACCGTAAAATGTTTTTAAAATAATTTTTCTGGGAAAATTTTCCTCAAATATCTTTTGAAAAAATATTGTTTTTTTGAAAACATGGGTTTTGAATACAATAGATTTCCGATCAGATAGAGAGATAAAGTCATATTTTACTTAAAAATGTTATCTTAAGTACCAATGAGTTGATAAAGGTTACTAAAACAAGGATATATCATGAATAAAAAGGAGAATTAATCACATGAGTTTTCATGAGATATGGATCATAATATTTCAATTAATTAAGAATAAACATAAACAGTCTCAAAAAGTGATGATATTGTCACAACAAACTCTTAGAACTTGGTAACATGGGATCAAAATCACAACATAAGAAACCAAAATTACTTGAAGCTTAAAATATGATTAAATAACGTAAATTCATGAAATAACATATAAAATGGAATTATATACACCTTGAAATAAAATTTAGTTTCATAACAAAATATGAGTCTCAAAGAAGCAAAGCTGAGACAAAACTATTTTAACGACTCAATAACATTTTAAACGTAAACCCCATGGAATAAAGATAATAAAATGGATATGTGAATACCAATAAAATTAATTATAAGAGGCATATAATACATTTATGGGTATTACATAAACCACACAAAAGAAGTTAGGGGTGTTTAAGGCATGTAACTCATGAAAATAAAAGTGAGATGATATTCCCTTACTCTGTGTCTTGACTCTCGTCGAACTCGTTCAAATCACCTGTATAATAAATATAAATTTAGTATACATATTTTAAATAAAATTATTCTTATATTTAATTACACATATTTTTTTTATTATGACCTTATATTACCCTCTTGTTATCAATCCTATGTTATGGTTTCACTTCAGGTAATATTCTTTCTATTCTTCACATGTGTCTTAATATGTTATATATTTGGTCTTTATACTTATATCACGATTATAGAATGTAAAAAATGATAAAAATATAATTTATTTTAAGTATATGTGTATTATATTAATATATATAATATAGAATTATGAAAAAAGAATACACCATTCATGGAGATGGTAAGTTGTACGTACGAACGAATGTGGTTTCTGTAACACCCCGAGATTTTATGAATTTTTTTTAATTTCATTAATGTCTTGTGTTGTACGCTACACCAAAATGATCTTTCACAACACGCATCCCTGACTTTTCTTGCATTACCCGCAATCACGACCTTCCACGATAGCATGTGTTGTACGCAATACCGAGTTTCGCTAAACAACGATATGTCATATAAACTAGCTGTTATGAATAGTAATACCCACTTTTTGAAATTTTATAAATTTTATCTTTCAAAATGGACTTCATTTTTGGATTTGGAATATCAAAATTAGCCTTGGGTGAATTTTTGGTATTTTTCTGAAAACTTTCAATTTTTGATGAATAGTGAAAACACTAGGTTACTATTCAAAAACCGAATTTTTATTTAAATAATTATTTATTTTATTTAAATTTATTTAGGTAGAAATTGATACATAATACCAGTATAAGTTCAATTTAATTCATTGGATTCATTTTATAATAATTTTAGATATATAAAATTTTTATTGAACTTTTCACCGTCTTTTACTCACCTCCTAAGAGAATTTGCAAATTCACATTAAACATAATTTTACCGCTTCTGTGAGTGGAATTTTGAAAATCCAAGAGACGCGGTTAATATCAAGGGCTAAAATTTGGTTCAATGAGATGAAAATAATTTCTGTTGAATAGTAACTTTTTACTTTTTTTTACCACGGTTAAAAGTAAATAGGGTAATTAATGGTAAAAATGATATTATTATAACCCTAAAACATGTAATAATTCTATTGGATAAGTGTAATTATAACAAAAACATCATTAGGAATAAAATATGACCATTTAGGCCCACTTGTATTAGATTAGGACATTTATTATTAATTTATTTAAAGAAGGGTTAAAATAGTTGAAATCAATGTTTAATAAGTAAATAATTTTTAATATAGGGTAATACATAAGATAAATTCAACTATAAATATTCATTAGAAATCTAGAAATATTTCCTACATAATGGTATTTTATTTATAATTTTTAGACATTAAATAATTTAATTTATTTATGACACAAAGATGATGCAATAATTATCTTATTAATGAAATATTGACATAATTGATGTTATAAATACCCAGATAAATGTAATTTGTGGATTTTTATGAATTCCAATAATTTTTTAGGTTAATATGACATGTTAGTATTGATTTAATTAACTTTTTTTTGAACTAATAATTCTGTTATGATTTTCACAAAAATCAATTACCAAATAGTGTCAAAATTGACATAAAATAGTTTTTAAAACAAATATTATATTATTAATTGTTATTTTATTCCTAAAAATCTAATTTTCCACAAAATAACTTAGATAAGGTTATATATATTAATAATAAACAACTTGTGGTCCGTTTGGATTTTTATAGTAAGTTTATTAACCTTATAGTGTATGAAAAAAAGAAGACATGGTAAAAGTAAAATTATTTAACTTAAGGTTAAATCTAAATGATAATGTTAAAATAGTACCCTAAACATGTCTAAATTCTATTTTATGATAGTATTTCGAACCATCCCCACATTATCTTTGAAATAAATCAATTCTATGCTATTAAAAACTGAATATGACTTTATAATAAAATAATATTTTTAGTTTTTCCAAAGGTGCACCTCTCCTCCCTTATAAAAGGGCACCTCCTCCCTCTCTTTCTCACACCACTTTGAGCCTTAAATCTCGGCCAAACCCTACCAAATTCTCTTCTATACTTCCATAGAAACATCCTAGGGGTTCATTTCTTCTTAAAAGACCAATTTTAGTGCCCTAAGAGGAGGTCCCAAAGAGGCGCTTTAAAGAAGAGGTAATGTCCGTTACCGATTCTTTCAACACTATCTCTTATTCCACTTCTTCTTATTTTGTTGTTTCATTATGAAGTAATAACATAAGTATAAATAATATACTGATATGTTATTATAAGTATGAAACAACCCTATTTTACAATCTATCCATCCTACAGAAAACGAAATCACCATGCGTGCGTACGTACGGAATACCATCTCCACGCCGTGGTGAAATCTTTTTTTCCACCAACACCTTACATGGATGGGTATAATGGTATAAATAATAACTATATATGGTTATTATAACATCATACTGACTCTTATATATTATACCATCCACTCCAATTCTATTCAATAATTATGGGAACGATATCATCTCTCGTGCGTACGTACGGACTACCGTCTCCACGACGCGATGAGATTCATTCTCCATGTCAACCATACATGAATGATCACAAAGTTTATATAATTAATAATAATGAAATATATGAAATAATAATGCTACTGGATTTATGTATATATATATATGTATGTCATCTATTTAGTTTAATTCAATTCAATAAGGAAACGAAAACAGCATTCATGCGTATGTATGGCCAACCGTCTCCATGAACGTTGTATTTCATTCCTTTTATAGATCTATAATATATATATGTATATGATAAATATATATATTATATATAAATCATTTTTTACATTCTAGAGTTATGAAAATCAGGATATAAGTAACAATATCAAGAACGACATGTCAAAACACATACGATAAATGAAATGATTTTACCCAAAATGCTGCTTTAACATGGAATTTACAAAAGAACAGGTAATATAAAGTCATAAGTGAAACATATATGATATCATAACAATGAATATGATTCTGTAATAAGTCAATGACATTATTTAAATCATTATACAGGAGGTTAGGATACGTACGAATCATATCGGACCTATGGTAAGGGATAATTTTTCAAATCTCATTTTTATCCGAGAATGTTTATTCGTAAGTATTAACTGGAGTTATTGATATCATCCATGTACATGTTCTATAAAAATGTATTCATTTATGCTTAAAGTCCTTTTTACCCATTTTGACTTTTACCCCTTGGTATGGAAGGAATCTTCTTTTATTTACCCTACAAGGTACTTTTTTGACTTTTCTGACAAAAGTATGAGAAGAAAGTTTTTTTAACGTATACAGCATGAAAGTATTTTTACCGTTTTATAAAGCCTTATTTTCATGAAGCTTCATCCAAAATATTTCATGACTATTTTCAACAAAATCCTTTTCTTTTAAAATTTCATGACACTTTGTGAAAAGAAAATGATTTTGAAGAAGAAAGGATATTTTCCTCAAGAATTCATTTCAAGTGTTTTATCAAAACCATTTTTCATCTAAGATGAAATTATTTCATATGTTTATGTTTCAAGTATAATTTCTCTAAGATTTACATGGTTTAACCTTACTTATTATGAAATGATATCCATTTCTTTTATATGAATTATGTAATGATGGGTTGATTTTTATGAAACCCATTTTATTTATTGGGTTATTATGAATGATGTATGTTTATTTTGTGGCACAAGTAAGAATGATTTCATGATGAGATGGGTCAGAACTATATCTCCCTCCAATGAATTGGGTAAATATTTATATCTCATGAGATAGACATGGCTGGAATGGCAAGTTAAACCAGTTTAGTAATACAGGACTGGAACGAGGAGTGAACTCGATTCAGAAAGGGACTTTGTCCACTAAGATGGTCTTGGAAGTAATGCCTTGGCTACTATGGAAATCATATCATGTGCTTAATGGTTTTCCAAAATTACATGTTTAATTCCCATGCTATTTTATCATGATTAATGTTTCGTTATGATCTATGCCTTACGTACTTCCATGATTTATGACATTGCTCAAGATTCTGATGTTTAAATATTATGTTCATGTTTTGAAGTTCAAATTTATATGATTTGTTTTATTTTGTCCATGCTTACCCTTACTGATCATTTGAGCTCACCCTTTATATGTTTTCTTTTCCCCAGGATTTAAATAAAGGTTTTAGGTAAGAAAACAAAAAGGGGAAGATCTTATGGGATATGTTGAAGATCTTTCACCACGATTAGAAGATTATATTCCGAGTTTCCAAAGACACTAAACTATTACGATCCTTGTGTGTCTATTTTTGTTATGTATTATGTATTCCGCTAAAGTAATGTAATGTCCATGTACATCAAGCTTCAGGACTCTATAGTTGGTATCAGAGGAATGGTTTAGTCAACCTTTGGAAACTAGGATGTGAAAACCTTAGTGAGATCCCTAGAGATATTTCTAAGGTATGTCTAGGGATATCCCTAAGGATAAGTATACGTATAGGATATAGTCCTAGAACTATGGTAACGATCTTAGAATTTAACCTAAGATGTTAGATATTGAGGGTAATCCCCCTTTACTATGTTGTTTTCCCTAACATGATTTTTTCCTCTCACACTATTCTTTTTGGGTTTTAGAAAATGTCTGGAAACAGGAAGATTCATGATAAAGGAGGATATGACGGACAGTGGAATGATATTCTTCATGAGCAACCAAATGAAATGGGATTTGGAAGTCCAAACATTGTTATTATGCCTAATCATCAATCTCATAATGGGATCAATAATCTCAACTTTGGTATGTTTCCCGACTTAGATAATAAGAGAAAGATGGAGTTTCATGATGATCATAGAGGAAAGAAAGTGCAATTTCCCTCATGTAAATCATGTGGGAAGAGGCATCAGGGATATTGTTTCAAAGGAACTAGAAGATGATTTGGGTGTGGAAAAGAAGGACACAAAGCCAGTAAGTGAAAAGGAAGAGGTTCATTTAACACCATGGACAAGGATAATGGTATTTCTACGACATCAACAATGATTATATGTTTTAAATGTGGAATGTATGAGCATTATGTAAACCAATGCCCTAAGGTAAAATCTCATGAAGAGAATCAGCATGGTCATATGAGTAGTATTTATGTGGATGATGATGAAGAGACTAAAAATAAAATATGAGATGAAAGAAATGATGAAGCTCAGTTAGTGGTTTAAGAAGTTAGTGTAATGGTTGTATGTTTATAAAGAATAATATATGGTACAATGGAATAAAGAATCATCTAAGGATTGTTACACTATTGTTTTTCCTAAAGTATTTGAAAGTATATGTTGAATGGTACCGGTAACCATAGAAGGTTATTCATATATTTTTGGAAAGTAGATGATATGCACATAATGAAGGGATAAGAATATAATGAGATGTTTGATTGTATTCATGAGCTCATTACTGATATAAGGACTAAGTGATATTATGGTTTGATTATATAGTTTTTTTTGGGATTTTGGTATGTGGAAAGAGTTACCTTTTGACAGTATTCATGTTTTCACTGAGGTTCTATGGTAATTTATGTTTCAAGAGAATATATGACTAAGGTATTCATGTGTTTGGAATGCAACCAACAAGATATATCCTATGATATATGTGAGATAAATTCTTGTATTCACATTCTTGGTAGATAACCTTTCTAGTAATTGTTTTCTTTATACTATGAGCTTGGACCAAAGTATTTTAGATAATCCTAAAGATTGGAATGGATTATGTTGGACATAAGTTATTATTGTTTAAGGATAAAACTTTTTTTGATATTATTGATGGGATGTTATAGTAATGTAGTTTTAGGAAAAGGACAACCTGCAGGATGGGCGACAGCCCATCGTGTCGGACAAGGCTGTGGGAATCGAACCCACAACCAAAGTGCGACAGGCCTTTATCGCCTACTAATGGCCTACAAGAAGTCCCCTGTTAGTATAAACTAGTTTTATTTTATTAAGTGGTATGATAAATTAAGTATAAGTCCATTTCTGGAACGATATATGATAGATGGACTTATGTATATAACTATTGCTAACCTTTTGATTAAGACAGATGGAATGACCCATCATTCTATCACATGATCTGCTAACACTTCCCGAATGAAAAATTCAACTTCATTTATTTAAGAGATGAAGTGGAAATTGTTCAAGGCATGAACAACGGTGAGATTATATCGAAATAACGTAGGTATTTCTTCTAATTCAAAATTTTCAACTTTAGGAAAAGGATATTGAAAACCAAAAATGTTTTCCTAGTGCACTTATATCTGATGAATCAGATGGTACCTTATATCATCACAAATGTATGGCCTTATGATTGATGTCTTTTTCATAGCCATGTTCTCTACCACTCTCCATCAGAACTTGATGGTTAGATTTTTCTTCCATATCCATATTTTCACCTATTTTCTCCTATGTGGAAACCCAGTGATTAGTTAATTTGGGTAACCGTTACATTTTATACTTTATTTTTTAAATCCATGTTTTGGTATTACTTTTTACGATGTGGGTTTCTATTAAAGAAACTTTCGAGTAGTAAACCATTTATAACCCTGATGAATTTCGAGGGTGAAATTCATTTTAAGGGGGGTAGAATGTAACACCCCGAGATTTTATGAAAAATATTCTTTTTTAATTTCATTAAGGTCGTGTGTTGGACACTACACCAAAAGAAGCTTGAACAACATGCATCCCTGAATTTTCATGCATTACACGCAATCACGGCCTTCCACGATACCGTGTGTTGTACACAATACCGAGTTTCGCTAAACAACGATATGTTATATAAACTAGCCGTTATGAATAGTAATAACCAATTTTTGGAATTTTATAAATTTTATCTTTCAAAATGGACTTCATTTTTGGATTCGGAATATCAAAATTATCCTAGGGTGAATTTTTGGTATTTTTCTGAAAACAATCAATTTTTTATGAATAGTGAAAACACTGGGTTACTATTCAAAAACCAACTTTTTATTTAAATAAGTATTTATTTTATTAAAATTTATTTTAGGTCAAAATTGATACATAATACATGTATAAGTTCAATGTAATTCATTGGAGTAATATTATAATAATTTTACGTATAAAATTTTTTTATTGAACTGTTCACCGTGTTTTACCCACCTCCTAGGAGAATTTGAAAATTCACATTAAACTTAATTTTACCTCTTCTGTGAATGGAATTTAGAAAATCCAAGAGACAAGGTTAATATCAAGGACTAAAATGTGGTTCAATGAGATGAAAATAATTTTTGGTGAATAGTAACTTTTTACTTTTTTTACCACGGTTAAAAGTAAATAGGGTAATTAATGGTAAAAATGATATTATTATTACCATAACACATGACCTAATTCTATTGGATAAGTGTAATTAGACCAAAAACAACCTTAGGAATAAAATATGACCATTTAGGCCCACTTGGATTAGATTAGGACATTTATTATTAATTTATTTAAAGATGGGTTAAAATAGTTAAAATCAAAGTTTAATAAGTAAATGATTTTTAATATAGGGTTATACATAAGATACATTAGACTATAAATATTAATTATAAAGATAAAACGATTTCCTACATAATGGTATTTTATTTATAATTTTTAGACATTAACTAATGTAATTTATTTATGACACAAAGATGATGCAGTAATTATCTTATTAATGAAATATTGACATAATTGATGTTATAAATACCCAAATAAATGTAATTTGAGGCTTTTTATGAATTACACTAATTTTCTAGGTTAATATGACATGTTAGTATTTATTTAATTAACCTTTTTCGAACTAATAATTATGTTATGATTTTCACAAAAAATCAATTAGCAAATTGTGTCAAAATTGACATAAAATTGTTTTTAAAACAAATATTATATTATTAATTGTTATTTAATTCATAAAAATCTATGGATCGGTAAAATGATTTATATAAGGTTATATATATTAATAATAAAAAACTTGGGGTTCTTTTGGATTTTTATAGTAAGTTTATTAACATTATAGTGTAAGAAAACAAGAAGACATGGTAAAAGTAAAATTATTTAACTTAAGGTTAAATATAAATAATAAGGTTAAAATAGAAACCTAAAATTGTCTAAATTCTATTGGATGAGAGTATTTAGACCCATCCCCATATTAGATTCGAAATTAATCAATTTGAATCTATTAAAAACCGAATATGACTTTATAATAAAATAATATTTTTAGTTTTTCCAAAGGTGCCCCTCTCCTCCCTTATAAAAAGGCACCTCCTCCCTCTCTTTCTCACACCACTTTGAGCCTTCATGCTCGGCCAAACCCTAAAATATTCTCTTCTCCACTTCCATAGAAACATCCTAGAGGTTCTGGTTTTCTTCAAAGACCAATTTTAGTGCCCTAAGAGGAGGTCTCAAAGAGGCGCTTTAAAGAAGAGGTAATGTCCATTACCGATTCTTTCAACTCTATTTCTTCTCCCACTTCTTCTTCTTTAGCTGTTTCATTATAAAGTAATAACATCAGTATAAATCATATAATTATATGTTATTATATGTATGAAACATCCCTATTTTACCATCTATCCATCCTACGGAAAATGAAATCACCACGCGTGCGTACGTACAAAATACCGTCTCCACGCTGTGGTGAAATCTTTTTTTCCACCAACACCTTACATGGATGGTTATAATTGTATAAATAATAACTATATATGGAAATTATAAAATCATACTTATTATTATATATTATACCATCCCCTCCAATTCTATTCAATAATTATGGGAACGATATCATCGCTTGTGCGTACGTACGGACTACCGTCTCCACGACGCAATGAGATTCATTCTCCATGTTAACCATACATGAATGATCATAAAGTTTATATAATGAATAATAATTAAATATATGAAATAATAATGCTACTGGATTTATGTATATATATATATATGTATGTCATCTATTTAGTTTCATTCAATTCAATAAGGAAACGAAAACAACGTTCATGCGTACGTATGGCCTACCGTCTCCATGAACGGTGTATTTCATTCCTTTTATCGATCTATAATATATATATATATGTATGTGATGAATATATATATTATATATAAATAATTTTTTACATTATGTAATTTTGTAAATTGGTATATAAGTAATAATATCAAGAACGACAAGTCGAAACACATACGATAAATGAAATGATTTTACCCAAAACACTGCTTTAACTTGGAATTTACAAAACAACGAGTAATATAAAGTCATAATTGAAACATATATGATATAATAACAATTAATATGATAATTTAATAAGTCAATTACATTATTTTAATCATTATATAAGATGTTCGGATACGTACGAAGCATATCGGACCTAAGGTAAGGGATAATTTTGCAAATCTCATTTTTATCCGAGATTTCTTATTCGTAAGTATTTATGGGGTTATTGCTATCATCCATGTCCATGTTTTATAAAAATGTATTCATGTATGTTTAAAGTCCTTTTTAACCATTTTGAATTTTACCCCTTGTTATGGAAGGAATCTTCTTTTATTTACCCTACAAGGTACTTTTTTGACTTTTCCGACAAAAGTATGAGAAGAATGTTTTTTTAACGTATACGGCATGAAAGGATTTTTACGGTTTTATAAAGCCTTATTTTTTTGAAGATTCCTCCAATATATTTCATGAATATTTTCAAAAAAATCCTTTTCTTTTAGAATTTCATGACATTTTGTGAAAAGAAAATGATTTTCAAGAAGAAATGATATTTTTTTCAAGAATTCATTTCAAGTGTTTTATCAAAACCATTTTTCATCTAAGATGAAATTATTTCATATGTGTATGTTTCAAGTATAATGTCTCTATGATTTATATGGTTTCACTTTCCTTATTATGAAATGATATTCATTTCTTTTATATGGATTATGTAATGATGGAATGATGTTTATGAATCCCATTTTATTTATTGGGTTATTATAAATGATGTATGTTTATTTTGTGGCACAAGTAAGAATGATTTCATTATGAGATGGGTGGGACCTATATATCCCTCCAATTCATTAGGTAAAGATTTATATCTCATGAGATAGACATGGTTGGAACGGCAAGTTAAACCAGTTCAGTAATACAGTACTGGAACGAGGAGTGAACTCGATTCAGAAAGGGACTTTGTCCACTAAGATAGTCTTGGAAGCAATGCCTTGGCTACTATGGAAATCATATCATGTGCTTAATGGTTTTCCACAATTACATGTTTAATTCCCATGATATTTTATCATGATTAATGTTTCTTTATGATCTATGCCTTACGTACATCCATGATTTATGTCATTACTCAAGATTCTGATGTTTAAATATTATGTTAATGTTTTGAAGTTCAAATATATATGATTTGTTTTATTTTATCCATGCTTACCCTTACTGAGCATTTGAGCTCACCCTTTATATGTTTTCTTTTCCCCAGGATTTAAAGAATGGTTTTAGGTAAGAATACAAAAAGGGGAAGATCTTATGGGAGATGTTGAAGATCTTTCACCACGATTAGAATATTATATTCCAAGTTTCCAAAGACACTAAACTATTACGATCCTTGTGTGTATATTTTTGTTATGTATTAATTATTCCGCTAAAGTAATGTAATGTCCATGTACATCAAGCTTCAGGTCTCTACAGTTTCCATTTTTATTATCCTATTGAATGAATGATGTTAAATGAAATATGAATTTATTTTTATACATATGTGTATATATGTATATATATAACATTATTATATTATCATTATTATATCATATATATCATATAATTTCACTAAATCCATCCTTAATACATTGAAATTAGTGTGTGAACGAATCACATCACTTTGAGGAGGCGATAACCCACATTTCCTGAAACACAATTATCATATGAACACCAAATGGAATTTAAAATTATATGTTTTGTAAAAGGAATAATTAAGATTAAGTACATAATAAATATAATATTTAATATATATTAATATATTTTCTATGATAATTTCCACCATGATAGGGTGTATGGAAAATTGAACAATCATCGTTTAGTGAGGCGGTAGTTCACCGTACACATAAACATTATGTTTGTACCCATTAGATGGATGCGTGTGTAAGTGTTGTATTAAATATTTTCAAAAAATCATCCTATTATAATGTGGATATTTTTTTTTCATACAATAATGTAATAACGAGAGTTTATGGGGTGTATAAGGAAAATGAAAGAAAGGTCTTGAGGAAATATATTACCCCTTAATCTGGTAACTCCTTTGGGTTTTTCCAAAAGGATTTCTTGGAAGACTTTCTTCCCAAATGGATAATTCAAATAGTAAGGGAGGTAGTTTGGGAGATTATTTTAGAATATTTTAGGTGTTACAATGGGCTTGGGAGGTGTGAGTAATTGGGAGGAAAGGATCCCTTTTTATAGTGGAGGAGGAGTGGCACTCTTGAAAATTTTCAAAGAGTGAATTCCACCCACATTTCTAATGTTTCATGTGGATAAAATAATATTATATATTAGATATAAGTGATTATAGGGTCATAATATGGCTAGAAAATGTGATTTGGATAGGTGTCTTGGTCATTTTGGGTCTTAAATTTTATGGGTTATTCCTTAGCTAAGAATAATTTTAGCTTAATTGATATAATTAATTTTAATTATATTTAATAATATTTTTGGTTAAAAAATAAGTTGATTATATTAGAAATTATATATAAGGCCATAGAAATAAACATTACATAATCTAGAATTATGTTAATAATTTACATTGATGACCTTTTTAGGTTTAGAGTGTTATAGGATTAGGCCATAACTATTACATTACATCTCAAATATTTCAAAGGAGAAACTTCTACTCAGTATCCATTTTTTTCATAAAATAGAAATTATTAAAATAAAACAATAATTATTTTCTTGATATAAATCTTCTTGAGTTATTCTATTCTCTTACCCTTCCATATACCCTGTAAAAAACATCTCAAAAAAATGGGATGAGCATAAAAATCTCAATAAGGATTATAAAAAAAATAATGAAAAAATTATTTCATCAATACATAAAAAACATAAGCTCTTTAACATACCTCATGAAATCATAAGATTTATGAATAACACATAGAAATCATAAATGATAAAGGTAGATTGTGGAATCCATATCAAACTTACATTGTAGCTTTCACAGCTATGTAGGGAGTTACATTTGGAATACCCATCATAGTATATTCCCTAAATCTCTTAGGAGAAACATTATCATTTACCTCTTTCATGTTACCCAATGCATTGGAGTGCTATATCGGGCACACCAGCCCTAGGTTTATCATGGAACCACCCATTTATATAAACAATTCCCAATAACCATAACATATTCATAACATGTAAAACAAGCATAAAGGAAAGATAGCATTTCCTCATTTCAATCACAATATATCATTTCATGATATTGACATAATCAATGCTTTATCAAACCATTTTCAAAACCATTTAAAACATTTAATAAAGAGATTTTTTGATCAAACTTTCCTACACCAATTTGAAGATTTTAAAAAAATTACTATTTTTAAACATTAATGTCTATATAAATAAATCCTTAAAACCATTTTGAAAACATAGACATTAGAAGAATCAACCATTAAAACATTTAAAATGATATTTTAGTTAGAGTCCCTAACCAAATTATAAAATCTTGAATATAGATAATTGAGGTAATAAAAACATTATAATATCATGAGAATAAAGGGATTCATGATACACTATGTCGAAGTATAGTATGTACACCATATATAAGTGAATTGGCGCATAACAACAAATAAGTCTCAATGGAATGTAAATTGAGATGAAATCCCTTATAAAGACTGTATCCTTAGGTTAAGGATAAATAAATGACATAATTATGTGTGAAAAATATAAATACACTCAATATGATTGGATATTTAGTGTAAATAAATCAGAGTACATTCACACATATTCTTGTAAAAACAACACCAATTAATTGGATGTTTAACTCAATGAATGGAAATTGAGTTAATATTACTCTTATCAAGTCCACTTCGATGACTTGAGAATTTTTCAATGGATTTATTATGTGCATAAAAATTATATCCACACAAAGGGGGGTGGAAATTACTAAATAAATAAATAAATAGTTATTTCACACATAATCTTGGAGTAAAATAATCAATGAAGTTTGTGTAAAACCCAGTGAGTGGAAATCGAAATTAGAAATTCCCTTACCGATTTGGAAACTTACGAAACATACACCCCATGAAAGAAGGATCATACAATGATGATTTAAATACCCATATATTAAAGTATATTAAATTAATAATATAATCATTGTAAGTAAATACATCACAAAAAAAGAATATAGTGGCAAGTATAGCATCAATCTCACGGGAATAAAAAGTTAGATGAAAACCCCTAACCTTATGTCTGACTTGACTCGTTCATTAATTACTCTATTAAATAATAATATTAAGAAATTTTTTAAAGTTTATTATTAATTTTATATCACTTATTATCTTGTTATAAACATTATGGAATCTTATAAGTTAATAATCGTCGTTTTTTTATATTTGGTACTCGAGTCAAAAATAACATTCTTATAATTAAAAGTTGTTCATGTGGTAAAAATTAAGTTATCTCTAGAATTATATTCATAATTTAGATATAATATATATCAAATATATCCAACATATATATGTATTTATAATAGTACATAACATTTGGAGGTAATAAATGAAATTCACTGTTCATGGAGATAGTAAGTCGTACGTACGCATGAACGCTACTTTTATTTCTATTTCATATTTAATGAAATGAAAACATAATGATAAATAGGTATATTATAATTATAGTATTATAGAATATATAATTTCATTAATTACATCTTTTATATGTTCCACTTATGGCATGAACTAGTCATATCACTTTGATGGGACGGTAGTCCGCACTTCCTAAAATGAAATTATCGTATTTACCCATTATGGTAACCATAAAGATATGATATAAATAAAAAATAAAGAATTATTGAGAAAATATAAATATAATATATAACACATGTAAATAAAGATCCATTTTAATGGCCACCATAATAGGTGGTTGGAAAATATTTAACAATCATCGTTTAGTGAGGAAGTAGTTCACCATCCACAGAAACAGTATGTTCTATACCCATTTGACGGAGGTGTGTGTATGTGTAGTTAGAATAATTCTCATATAAAAAACCAAGTATATTTACGATAATGGTGTTTTTATAAAATAATGGAATAAAAAGAGTTTATGGGGTTGGAGAAGTAAAATGAAAGAAATGAACTTTAGAAAAGACGTTACCTTTAAATTGGGTAACTCCCTTTGGTTTAAACCAAAACAATTTCTTGAAGCACCTTATGCCTACGGTAAGGATTATAGGTGGAAGAAAGGTATATTGAGAGCTTATTTGGGCAGAGTTTGGATGAGCCAATGGGATTTAGAGGTGTTAGTAAGGGGTTAGAGGTGAGGTCTTTTTATAAGTGGGAGGAGGGGCTCTTTACGAAGGTTTGAAAATATTATTTTATTATATAATGATTTTTGGTTTCTAAAAGTCCAAAACATATCAAATTCAAAGATAAGATGAATATTGTTCGAAATAAAATCATCTAAAAAGAATTTAACATGTTTGGGATATTGTTTTAATTTTTCTAATCTTATTTATTTAAATCATTCATTCATGAGACAAACACTCCATCTTTATTGTGTCATTTATAATTTTATTTATTTAATGTCTAAAAATTATAAATAAAATACCATTATGTAGGAAATTTTTTTTCCTTATAATTAATATTTATAGTGAAATATATCAATTATATAACACCACATTAAAATAGTTTTACCAAAATAATACATGTTTATGATATTTTTATTTTTTACTTTAAATACAAAGTTATTAATGTCATTATCTTACCCAAATGGATTTCAAGGGCCAAAAATCTCACCCAAGGATTTTATTGGTTGTCCATGAGTCGTCCAATAAGGTTAGGAAAAGTTTTAATGTAATTTTATTATATTTTAATATTATTTTTACCTTGATTTACCATATTTACCTTTAACTACGATAAATAAAAGTCAAAAGTTACTAGTTACCAAAAATTATTTTCATCGTATTGAACCAAATTTTACTTACCAATAACAACCATGTATTTTGGATTTTTTAAATTCAATTCACAAAAGTGGTAAAATTTCATTTAAATGAAAAGGTTTTTTTTTACTTCTACTCAGTGTTTTCACTATTCATAAATAATTGAAGGTTTTTAGAAAATACCAAAAAATCAGCCTAATATATATTTGATATACCAAATTCAAAACATAGAAGTTTCATTAATTATTTTAAAATTAATTCCCGTTGTCAAAAAAAGCGTTTTTTTATGAAATAATAACCATCAAAATATTGAAACTTGTTTATGTACAATTTCAATGTGAAATTAATTCCAATGACCAAAATTGGATTAAATGGTAAAAAGATAAACTAATTACACTTTAAACCCATTTAAAAAGATAATCTAACCACATAAATAAATTATATTAAAAGGCAGTTTTGAATTAAAATGCATTATTTTTTCACTATTCGTTAAAAAATGAACTTTATCAAAAAATTACAAAATATTTACCCAAAGTAAATTTGTGATGTCCCGATTCAAAATAAGAATTTTATTTTTTTCAAATAAAACATATAAAAGTGACAAAAATTATATTTAAAGAGAGTTCACCATCAAAAGGAATTAAATCAGCCATTTAAATAATATTAGTGTATTTATGCTTAAAATAAGATTCATTCATATTTTAAGCCTCTTAATTTTATTAGATAATTGTAAACAAATTTAACAAACATGTATAATCATTTTGTAGTTCGTTCTTTTCATTTCTTCCATTATAATGACTAGGTATTAAATACAATTTAAAATAATAATATATTATTATTTTTTAGTATGACTCGTCATTTTGTGCAACATAAGAATTCAGAGAAACCAATTATTGAGTGACGGGTATGACATTGAATATAGCATTCCCTTTAAAATAAAATCAATATTTGATTCAAAAATATGAAAATGTCTTATTCTTTATTTACCTAGGATGTTGTGTTATAAATTATTCTTATTCAAAATATAGAATCCATTTTTCCAAATTCAACATTGAAGTGGAAGAAATTAATTGAAAATTAATCTCGTAGTTGGGCTGACACTATATGGTTTTAAAGTAAAAATTATCCAAAGTTTGTTATGTTTTTATATCCAATTTCAATGTCAAATTGTTTTCAATAACCCATATTGAATTAATTGATAAAAAATATTTTCTAATTAAACATTCAAAAAAATTTAAAATATAATTAAACCATTTAAATAAATTAGATGAAAAAGAAGTTTTGAATTAAAATCTAGTATTTTTCACTATTAATCAAAAAATGATGTTTCTTAGAAAATCCCAAAAAATCACCTTAAGATAATTTTGAAATTATAAATTAACAAATTAATTTTATATTATCAAATTAAATATCTAATTATGTCAAAAATCAATTTTATAATTTTTCATAGGACATTAAAAGCACTTTATTTGAGAAAATGATATTTTTAAACATATGAGGACTTTCACCAAAAAAATTATCTTTCATGGTAAATATGTTTTATTTATATATAATCAATTATAAAAAATATTTGAAAAGTAGTTATTTCTATTCTTATTACTATGTTTAACTGCTACGGTATAATTACCTCATTTATATAATTATAACAATAAAATGACATTTCATAGAAACATCGATGTTACATTAATGTACGCAAAGTTGGTGTTGTGTGTAACATACCCCGAGTAAATGTTGTATGTAATATAGTCTGAGTTGGTTCCATATACTATACACCTAGTTGATGTTTTGTGTAACATATTCCAAATTGGTGTTTTGTGATAGGAAGGTTGGACTTAGTGCATTGCAAGACATAACTGAAAATTTAATTTATTAGAAAAATGGTCCATAAAAACATTGGGAGTCACATTTTACCCCCCATAAAATGAATTTTCCCTTAAAATTCATCACTCATGTAAAAAAATAAGGATAATTCTACTTCATCATATACAAAAGTTCCCATGTAGCTTCCTCTAGCAAGTGAATTATCCACAAAACTTTGACTAGGTTATTGGTCTTATTTCAAAGAAATTTCTCTATATGATTTATAATTTGAACGTGTTTCTTATTACAAGAAAGATCATACTCCAGCAGTATGACCTTTGAGTTCAGTACTTTTGAGGGTCAGTTGTGTGTTTCCTCAAAAGATATACATAGAACACATCATGAACTTGATAGTGATTTGGATGATGTTTTAAGCAATAGGCTACCATCCTGATATGACCAAGAATGTAAAATAGACCAATATACCTAGGGATTAGTTTCCCTTTCTTCCTAAATCTCATTACCTTCTTCTATGGTGATATTTTTAGAAACCCCTTTTCACCAACTTCAAATTCCTAATTTCACCAATAGTTATCAACATAACTTTTCTTCAAACATTGAGTTGATTTGATATGCTTCTAAATGGTTACATCCTTCTAAAACATTTCTTCAGAAATATTAGGTTTCAATAGTCTTATTTCTCAAATTTATCTCAGCACATTTGAGTTCTAAATTTCTTCCCATATTGGGCTTCGTAGTGTGCCATTTGTATTCTTGTGTGAAAGCTATTGTGGTAAAAAAAACTCAACTAGAGGAAGGTGTTGAACCCAACCAACTTTGGAATCTAGAGAAAAAGATCTCAATATATCCTATTAGGTTTTAATTGTTCTTCTAGGATGAACATCTATATGAGGATGATAATTGGTGATGAAACTCAATTCAATATCAAGTGCTTATTGAATACTTCCCCTAAACATTTAGGTAAACCTCATATCATGATCTGATACAATGGAATGTCGCACTCCATGAAACCTTACCACTTCCTTAATGTATATCCTGGAAAGATGATCTAGAGAGAAGTATTTTTAGATAGATATGAAGTGTTATTAATTATTAGGGCAATCGAATACCACCCATATATCATTAAACATTTTAGAGGTTTTGGGTAGTCCAATGCCAAAATCCAGAGTGATGTTATCTAATTTCCCTTCTAGTATGGGTAATGGTTACAAAATACCTTTAGATTTTTTTCTTTTAGCTTTCACTTATTGTCATACCAATCACTGAGATACACACTCTACGATATCACCCTCATGCCATCCCACTAGAAGTTTTCTTTCAAGTCTCTATGCATCTTCATACTTCCTGGATGAATAGAGAATGATGAAATATGAGTTTCATCAAACAGATACTTCTTCAAATCAGGTATCAAAGGTCCACAAACTCAGTTCCTAAACCTCATCATAGAATCTTGATCAAGGTTAAAATCAAGAATATTTTTGACATTCCTTGGAATCTCACCTTTCTTAGGTTCCTCCTTAATCATCACTTGGATAGATGGTTGAAAATACATTTGAGAAAGATAAATTTTTCCCCTACCTTCAAGATTTCTAGATCCATCCTTTTTAAATCCCGAAATACTAGATATTTTGTGAGTGTCATCATGGATAATCTAGCATGATCATTCATACTCAAAGCATTATCCATATCGTTCACTTTATGAGGGTGGTAATGTATTTAGAATTCATAATCCTTTATCAGTTCCAATCATATTCTCTAATTCATTCTCCACTCCTTCTGTGTGAATATATATTTGAGACCTTTTATTGGTATATATATCAAAATTTTCTCCATAAATATAATTCCCCCATATCATTAATGAAAAAATTACAGATGCTAACTCCAAATTATGATTTGGGAAATTTTTATGATGAATCTTCATCTTCCATGAGGCATAAGCGATAACCATGTTATTTTTCATAAGAACACATATAAATCCCTTCCTGGATGTATCAATAAAGATTAGAAACACTTATCCACTACAATGAAATGTAATCATAGGTTCACTAACTAACCTTATCTCCAATTCCTTGAAATTTTCCTCACATTCATATCTATAGAGTAACTTGACAACCTTCTATGTTAACTTGTTTAGAGTATTATATGGTCATGAGAAATTATCCAAAAAACCAATTATAAAACCCAGATAAACCCTAAAATCTATGAATCTCAGTCGCTGTGGTTGGTCGAGGAAATCATTCAATAGTATTCATATTTTATGGATCTAATGCTATACCATTTCTTGAGATTATGTGACACAAAAATTAAACCTTTTGCATCCCAAATTAACACTTTGTAAATTTTTCATATAAATTCTCCTTCCTTAGTTTCTTTAGTATAATTATCAAGTGAACTTCATGAACTTACTTTATTTTTGAACAGATAAGAGTATCATATATAAATATTACCACAAAATGATCATGGTAATCCCAAAATAAAATTTTCATTAAACCCATGAAGATAATAATGGAACTGGTAAGACCAAAAGGCATCACTATATATTCATAGTGTACATACCTTTTACAGAATTCCATCTTGTGTATATCCTCTTTTGTGACCCTAAATTGATGATATCCAGAATAAAAGTAAATCTTAGAGAATTATTGAGCTCTGTAAAGTTTTTCATACAAGTCATCAATATAGGGATGAAGATATTTGTTCTGGATTGAAATCTTGTTCAACTCTTGAAAATAAATGAAAATTCTCATTGATCCATCTTTCTTTTTCATGAAAAGAATTTGTGCACCCCAAGGTGACACAATTGGCCGAACGAATCCATTAACTATGTTTTCTTATAGCTACTTCTTGAATTCATTCAACTCATTTAGATCCATTCTACAAGAGTATCCAAAATTTCTATGTTACCAAGTATGAGTTCTATTGAGAACTCAACTTCACGTTTTGGTGGAAGACTTGGAAGCACTCTTGGAAAGACAAAAAAATCTTGGTCAATATAAATATCGTTGATTATGATTCTCCCCCAAACCATTTGGCATAAACAACCCTTTTTAATGGGAATTATGACACATAAACTATATATTATCTCTACAGGAAGAGCATACTGATCACGACATGGATGGATTATCATAAGAGGGTTTGAAATATCAAAATTAACTTCCCATCCTTTGAAATAGATATGTAATTTATGTAGATAAATCTAATCCATGCCTAATATGACATAAAATTCAACCAAAGGAAGAATGAAATTTTTTTCAGGAAGTGCAATCCCATAAACATCAACTGGAGTGGAATCATAGACATCAGATTTAATCATCAATCAATTATGGGTTTTCACTACTAATTCCACATTAATTATTTTGGAATATTAAAACCTCTAGAAAATTATTTATATATGAAATAGTGGGTATATCTAGAATCAAATATGACATTAGTTGTTCTAGAGTGGATGATAAGTGTCTCTTTTTTCACATCATTATCACACCCCTCATCAGAAATAGAAATTGTATGAGATTTCCCCTATCCCATTGCTTAATAGGTTACTGGCATCGATCATCACCACCATCCCTTAGGGTTGGGAAATGGTGACCATAATTACCATTCTCATTACACTTGTAGAACTAAATCAAGGGAGGTGCATTCAGTGATTATTTTTTCCCATTCAAAGCATTAGCTAATTTATTTCCATCAATTTTGAAATCAATTTTCTTATGTCCTTACCTTACATACATAAAAAAATTATTAAAACCATTTTGGAAATTTCCTCCAATGCTTAGTCCCACACATAGAGAATAAAGGGAATTTAATCTTCTTCTCTTCATGGTTTTTAGATTTTACTTTAATCTCTATCTTTCTCTTCTCATCAAAAACATGATATTGTTACCTGACACCAACCTCTATTTCAACCAATATTTCACAACACACAATCTATCTATAGATACTAAAGTATCTTATGGAAAACTCCCTTTTGAGACTTGGATTTAAGACACTGAAGAACCTATAAACTTTAATTTCAGGTTGTATGATAATTCATGATGCGTACCATTCAAGTCTTGGGAAATTATCCTTGTATGTGCCAATAGAAAAATAATCCCTTTGCTTTAAATCAAGAAACTCTTTCTCAAACTTGGTATGAATAATTTAAAGAAAGTAATTATTGGAAAATAATTTCATGAACTCAGCCCACTTTATAGATTCAATCTCATCTTGCTACATCGTATTCTTGATTAGAGTCCACCACTGGTCTACTTCACCTTCTAACTAAAAGAAAACTAAAATGACTTTCTCATGCTCTGAAGACTAGGGAATAAAGAATATTTTTTCAGTAGTACAAATCCATTATTTTGAAACAAGTGGATCATAAGACCCTCTAAAAGAAGGTGGATGTGTCCTCATGAAAGCCACAATAGAATGGTATTCCTTCCATTACTCATTATAAAGTCCACCATGATTCATAGCTTTAGAAAGTCGAGTGATCATAATGATGAGGTTTTTCATTTCAGCTCCCATAACATTCGGTTTCTCAAGAGTACAATCATTTCACTTTCCTTCGCAATCACGATTAATGTTGTTCCTTTGAGTTACATCCCTTTAGTAAAACCAATATCATAGAATAAGAAATAATTATCATATTGAGGAAACATATATTCATGAAAATTCACTTGTAGGATGTCTAAATTATGATACCTTCCTTAATCAATGTCACCTTAGGTTTATCTTAGGTTATGCATAGAAAACTTGTATTTAAATCCTTCATGATGGTTCATGAATAGTTTGTGAATTTACAAATAATTTTCCTTGGGAGTGTCAAACCAGGTGTGCATGATGGCCCATTTTTGTATACCAGATTACCCTGAGTTAGGCCCCGAAAATATTGTCAGAGTTGTTCCCCTGGGTAAACCTGTGTCAGATCCAAATCCACTTGTAGTATCTAGACATGAATTTTTTACTAGTAAACCACTCAATCTATCATTTAAAAAAATTATATTACATTTTACTACACTTTTATTATACTTATACTTATCCCTTGATATGTACTAGGAGTTATCACGAAGGTTTTTTCATCCTATCTTCCAAAGGTTAACTAAACCTTTCATCTGATAACAACTATAGAAACCTAGTCTTGACATACATTAACATTACATAACTTTTACAGAATACATAAAACATTACACAAATAAATTCATGAAGACCATACTAGTCTAGTGCTTTCGGAAACATGGAATCCTAAAAACTGGTACATAAGTGAGATACGTTATCTCCTACCAGGTTATTCATTTCTATTATCATTCTAAGACAAATCAAACATAATACATATCTTTATAAATTTGGGGAATGTAAACAAAAAATATTGTGAGATCAGATCCTCAGTAATGGTTAATAAGTGAGATGTGTAATAATAATCATGAGCATAAATATAAAAGACTATGATCAAAAAAATAGATGATCATACCATGCATATCAAAGATCATAAAAATGAATCATTTAGATGTTCATAAGACATGACTCA
The DNA here is from genome assembly GCA_963277665.1 of Viscum album. NCBI lineage: Eukaryota > Viridiplantae > Streptophyta > Magnoliopsida > Santalales > Viscaceae > Viscum > Viscum album. The sequence continues at coordinate 952,474,402 of OY728142.1, forward strand.
TAAAGAAATAAAAAAAATCCATGAAAGCATAACATAGGAATAAAACATGGAATTGTGGTAGACACATAAGAATATAATATGATTTCTATATTATTCAATTAAATGCTTACAATACTATCTTGGTTGTATGAGTTCACTCCACATACCATATTGGTAGTCATTGTTCACTCACATGGCCATTTTAGTAGCATGGGTTAATTCCTCATACCATCTTGATAGTCATGGTTTACTCACATGGACATCTTAATAGTCAAGGTTTATTCCCAAGACCATATTAGTCTATATCATGAGATATAAATCTTTACCTAATGCATTGGAGGGATATATAGTTCTCATGCATCTCATAATAAAATCATACATACATGTGACACAAGATCATAAATAATAATATCACAACCCATGAAAGGAAATGGGTATTGTAAACATGTAATCATATCATAACCTGTGGAAAAAAGGCAGGTTTCATAAACATTTCATCATAAACATAACCCATGAAAATAAGGTGGTTTCAAAAGCATATAACCCGTGAAAGAGAAATGAGTTTCACCAACATCATTCCATAAAGAAATAATTCATTCAGAAAAAGAACATGAATTGAAAAATTTAATTATTTCCCCATAAATTTATTAGTAACACCAATGGATGTTATCTTATATGGAAAATAATTTTGAATGAACTTCTAAAAACATTTCTTGAGGAAAATATCCTTTTTAAATTGAGAAATGATTTTTAAAACATACAACCGTTTGAAAATATTTTTTCTTTGAAAATAGCTTTGAAAATTTATTAAGGAAGCATAGAAGACCATAAAACGTTTCTAAAATCCTTTTACCTTGAAATTGGGATTCAAATATCTAGTTAAAATATTTTTTAAAACATTATTTAAAACATGGATTTTGAATACAATAGATTTTTTATCGGATAGAGAGATGATCATATTTAACATAAAAATTATATCATAAGTACCAAAGAGAGGGAAAAGGGTACTAATACATGGATATATATTGAATAAACATAGTATATGGAAACCCATGAGTTTCCTTGAGATATGGATCATAATATTTCATCAAAGGAAGCATAAACATAAATAATCTGAAAAGGCAGAGAGATGGTCTTAATAAACTCTTGTAACATGGTAACTCGGGATCATAATATTCATGTAAGAAAAAAAATTCATGTACCTTAAAATATCATTAAATAAATTAAATTACTTATATAAAATGTAAAATGGAATTATATACACCTCGAAAGATAAATTAGGTGCATAACAAAACATGAGTCTCAAGGAAGGAAAATTAGGAAAAAACTATTTTACTAATTTGGTAACTTTTGAAACGTAACCCCAATAAAAGAAAGATAATAAAATGGATATGTGAATACACATAAATTTAGGTATAATAGGAATAGAAAAAATTCATTTGATGTATATACACCACACAAAATAAGTGATTGGTGTTTAAGGCCTGTATCTAACAAAAATAAAAGTGATATGTAATTCCCTTACCTTATGTCTAGAATATTGTCATAATAATTAAAACCTCATATAAAATAAATATAAATTTATTATACATATTTTAAATAATCATATTATTATATCTAATAATATATATGGTTTTATTACAACCTTATATTTTGTGCTTGTTAACAATCCTATGTTATGGTTTAACTTCGTGTAATATTCTCTTTGTTCTTCTCATGTTTCTTAGATTGTTATATATCTAGTAATTATAATTATATAATTATTATAGAATGTAAAACATGATATAAATATAATTTATATTCAGTATATTTTTATTATAATAATATATATAATATATAAGTATGAAAATATAATATAATGTACATGGAGACGGTAATCCGTATGTATGCATGAAAGTTGTTTCTGTTTTTATTTTCATATTGAAAGAAAATAGGTAAATGAAATATGTATATATATATATATCATTACTCAATTATACTTATTATATCATATATATCATAGAATTTTACAAAAATAATCCTCAATACATTCCTTATAATGTGTGAACAAATCACATTTCTTTTAGGGGGCGATAGTCCACATTTCCTGAAAGAAAATTATCGTATTAACTCTAAATGAAAAGTAACAATATGAGTGTTGTAAACATTATAAATAATATTTAATACATAATAAATATAATTTATAATATATATAAATAGATTTTTCATCATAATTTTTACCATGAGAGGCAGTAAAGAAAATTGAACAATCATTGTTTAGTGGGGCGATAATTCACCATTCACATAAAATGTATGTTCATTATCCATTATATTGAGGTGAGTGTAAGTGTTGGATGAAAAAATAGAATAAAATAATAATAATATATTGAGGATACTGTTTTTTATAAAATAATGTAATAAATATAGTGGATAAGTTAGATAAGGAAAATAAAATATAGGACTTGAGAGAAGACGTTACCTCTTAATCGGGTAACTCGTTTTGTTTTAAGCCAAATGGATTCCTCGGAAGACATTGTCCCCAAAAATAGGATTCAATTATAATGTTAGTTATGTTTGGAGTTTATTTGAGAATATTTTTGGTGATAAAATTTTCTTGAGATGTGTGAGGAATTGGGAGGAAAGGATCCCTTTTATAGTGGTGGAGGAGCAGTACAATTGTAAATTTTTTAGGAGAGAATTACACCATCATTTTTCATGTTCCAAGTGGATAAACTTATGGTACATAGTAGATAAAGGTGATTATAGGGTAAAATTAGGTCCATAAAATTTGTGTTTGAAAAGTTTCTAGGCCTTTTTGAGTCTTAATTTTAAGGTTTAGTCCTTAGTTAAGATTAATTTTTATTTAATCGATGTAATTAATTTTAATTACATTCACTAATATTTTTGGTCAAAACCCAAGTTAATATTATTATTCATTGTAAATAATAATTATTGAAAATATGGAATCCATATTTATAAATTTAACATATAAGTGATATAAATTAATTTAAAATAAATCCCACAGTCAGGTTGACAATGTGGTGTTTTAAACTAAAAATGATCATCATTTTTCTATATATTTATATGCAATTTCAATGTGAAATTGGTTCTAATTACCCACATTGAATTAATTGATAAAAACTATTATATAATTAATCATTAAAACTAATTGAAAATATAATTTATCCTTATAAATAAATTAGATTAAAAATAATCTTTTAATCTAAATCCAGGATTTTTTTACTATTCATCCAAAAATGATGTTTCTTAGAAAAAACCCTAAAATTCACCCTAAGTTAATTTAGAAATTATAAATTAAAAATATGAAGTTTATTTTACCAAATAAAATTTCAAATTTTTTCAGAAATTAATTTCATTATTTTTCATAGAAGAACATTAAAAGTAGTTTATTCGGGAAAAGAATGTTTTTATTCTTATAAAGACTTTACCAAAAAATATATCTTTAATAGTATGTTATATTTATATAAAAAAATTATAAAAAATATTTCAAAAATATTTATTACTATTAATATTATTCAGTTTAATCGTAAAGTTATAATTATCTTAATTAAATAATTATAACAATAAAATGATGTTTCGTTGAAACAGTGGTGTTGTGTGTAATGTACGCCAAGTAAATGTTGCATGTGACGTATGCCGAGTCGATTTTCCATGTAACATACACCATGTTGGTGTTATGAAATTTACGTTGAGTCTATGTTTCTTTTTACCTATTCCAATTATGTTACGTGTGAAAGGAATGTTTGACTTAGTGCATTGTAAGACATAAATAAAAATTTAATTTATTCTATGAAAAGGTCCATAAAAACTCAGGGTGTTACAGTATTTCCCTCAATAATGTGTTTTCTGAAAATTTAAAATTTCTTCTGAATCAATTTTTTGATACCATTCAACCTATGATCTCAAATCCTTAACGACAATGACTATAATACAATCCTCATAGATTCTATAATTATTACAACAATCACGTTGTTAATAAAACATTCAAATGAAATAATTCTTCAATAAATATATTAAACATTCATATTCATCTATTGAAGTAGCGTAACTCGTTCATAATCTAATATCATCATTTGGGGTATATTCCTTTCACGCTTTGGACATTGATTCACATAGTTTCATATATCCTTGTAGTTGAAGCATTGTACATTGGAAACCTTTTTCTTACCCTTGAATTCAAGAATATGGTGTCCTTTTTCTCCACACATATAACAAACTCCCTTTACCTTCAAGAATTTAATGGAGTGTTTCTTTCCACAATTATTACATGCAAGAAAATCATTCATTCCCTCACTACTGAAAATTCGAGCTATAGCCACGATTTTAATCCATGGCTATAGGTCCTCAAACCATGGCTATAGGTAATAGCCATGGTTTGAGGAATCGTGGATAAGTTTGGCATGGCTATTGGCCTAAACCTATATCCACGGTTTCAAACCGTGGCTCTAGATCTATAGCCATGGTTCGAACCGTGGCTTTAGGTATACAACCACGGTTCCAACCGTGGTAAGATCACCATAGCCACAGTTTAGAACCGTGGCTATACAAGAGGATAGAAACATTTTGTTTCCTCAGTTTTAAATAGTGGCATTAGACCTATAACCACAGTTAAAAACCATGGAAATTAACCAATAGACATGGTTTAAAACCATAGCTATATAGTCTAAAAATCCTTAAAAAAATACTCCCAACCCCACTACACATCCCCCCCACCCACTCCCCTTGCATCCCCCTATCCCCTCCATCCCGCACCCCCTGTAAAGCCCCCCTGTACAACCCCCCCCCCCTCCCACTCCCCTTGTAGTAGACAACCCCCCTGCAGCCCCCCTCTCCCATACAAAGCCCCCCTGGATAGCCCCCTCCCCCCAGTAAAGCCCTTCCTGGACAGCCCCCACCTTCCTGGACAGCCCCCCTCCCCCAAAAAAAATATCCCCCACCCTCTCCCGTGCACATCCCACCCCCCCTACAGCCCCCTCCCCCCTGAAAAGCCTCCCCTGGACATCACTCATCCCCCCTGCGAAGCCTCCCCTAGACAGCCCTCCCCCTACAAGGCCTCTCCTGGATATCCCCCCCTGTAAATACCCCTCTGGAAATCCCCCCCCCCCCCAATTTAATAATAGTTTAATCATCTTATGCCAACATGGGAGATTGATGAGTGGTTGTAAAAAGTTCAAGCCATAATGATATTTAAGTTACAGTGGATTTCAATAGAACTATGGTCCCCAAAAATTGTTATATACTGATTGATGTTGAATGAAGAGATATATGATGTCATTACAACAATAAATACGTGTAGTTACGAAGTTATTCTGAATGGAATGAAGAAATCATCTAATGTGGTAGCCCACCCTCCCTCCTGGACACCTCTCCCCCAACCCGGACAGCCCCCTCCCTCTTGGACACCTCTCCCCCCATGCCTAGACAGCACCCCCCTACTGGACACCACTCCCCCTGAACCCCCCCCCCCCCCTTCCTGGATAGCACCCCACCCTCTTCCCTGCTGGACACCTCTCCCCCCTTCCTGGACAACACCACCCTTCTGGACACCCCTCCCCCAATCCTGGATAGCACCCCTCCCTCCTGGACACCTCTCCCCTTCCTGGACACCTCTCCCCCTAGACACCCCCCCTTACTGGACAGCTCCCCCCTCCCTCCCTACTGGACACCTCTCCCCCCCTGCCTGGACAGCACCCCCCCCCCCAACTGGACACCCCTCCCCCCTACCTGGACAGCACACCCCCTCTCCCCCCTAGACACCCCCCTTACGGACAGAACCCCCCCTCCCTCCCTTCTGGACACCTCTCCCCCCTGCCTGGACAGCACCCCCCCTGCTGGACACCCCTCCCCCTGCCTGGACAGCACCCCCTCCCTCCTAGACACCTCTCCCCCTTCCTGGACATCACCCCCCCATCCCTTCCCTGCTGGACACCTCCCCCCTGCCTAGACAGCACCTCCTGCTGGACACCCCTCTCCCCGGCCTGGACAGCACCCCCCCCCCCCCCCCCCCTCACTCCTGGACACCTCTCCCCCTTCCTGGACACCTCTCCCCCCTGGACACCCCCTTCCTAGACAACACCCCTCCCTCCCTGCTGGACATCTCTCCCCCTGTCTGGACAGCACCCCCTGCTAGATACCCCTCCCCCCTACCTGGACAGCACCCCCTCCCTCCTGGACACCTCTCCCCCTGCCTGGACAGCACCCCCTCCCCCCTACTAGACACCCCTCCCCCCTTCCTGGACAGCACCCCCCTCCTTCCCTCCTGGACACCTCTCCCCCCTGCCTGGACAACACCCCTCCTCCCTCCCTCCTGAATACCCCTCCCCCCTGCCTGGATAGCACCACCCCTATCGGACACCCCCCTACCTGGACAACCCCCCCCCCCCCACCTGAGAGAGGGACCCTATGTAACAGCCCAAGATTTTATGAAAAATATTCTTTTTAATTTCACTAATGTCTTGTGTTGTACGCAACACAAAAAGGAGCTTGCACAACACGCATCCTTGACTTGCCTTGCATTACACGCAATCGCAACCTTGCTCGATAGCGTGTGTAGTACGTAATACTGAGTTTCACGAAACAACGATATGCTATTAAAATATTATTAAAACTAGCCATTATGAATAGTAATAACCACTTTTTAAATTTTAGAAAATTTAGATCTCAAAATGGACTTTATTTTTGGATTCAGAGTATCGAATTTAGCCTAAGGTGAAATTTTGGTACTTTTCGGATAACTTTCATATTCTGATGAATAGTGAAAATTACTAAATTATAATTAAAAACAACTTTTTTAATCGAAATAATTAATAGTGATAAATCATTAATTTGAGTGGTTTTAAAGTATATTTAGAATATATTTTTACAATTTAATACAATGTTGGTCATTGGATGTAATTTCACATTTAAACCAGACATAATCAAGTGTCAATCTTTTGATAGATATTGTTTCTTAAAAACACGCTATTTGTTTTAACAGCGGGATTTAATTATAAAATTAATTAATGCAATTTCTATGTTATTAATTTGGTAAAATAGACTTCATTTTTGAATTCTGAATATGAAATATAGCTTAGGATGAAATTTTGGCATTTTTTTGAAAACTTTCAATTTTTGATGAATAGTGAAACCACTAAGTGGTAGGTTAAAAACTGAATTTTGCATAAAACTTAATTTTACCGCTTCTGTGAATGGAATTTCGAAAATCCAACAGACACGGTTAATATCAAGGACTAAAATGTGGTTCAATGAGATGAAAATAATTTTTGGTGAATAGTAACTTTTTACTTTTTTTACCACGGTTAATAGTAAATAGGGTAACTAAGGGTAAATATGATATTACTATTACCCTAACACATGTCCTAATTCTATTGGATAAGTGTAATTCGACCAAAAACAACCTTATGAATATAATATGACCATTTAGGTCCACTTGGATTAGATTATGACATTTAATATTATTTTATTTAATGAATAGTTAAAATAGTTAAAATCAAAGTTTAATAACTAAAACATTTTTAATATGGGGTTATACATAAGATAAATTCGACTATAAATATTCATTAGAAAGCTAAAAATATTTCCTACATAATGATATTTTATTTATAATTTTTAGACTTTAAATAAATTAATTTATTTATGACACAACGATGATGCAGTAATTACCCTTTTAAGGAAATATTAACATAATTGATGTTATAAATGCTCAAATGAATGTAATTTGAGACTTTTTATGAATTCCACTAATTTTCTAGGTTATTATGATATATTAGTGTTGATTTAATCAACTTGGTTTGAACATATAATCCTGTTATGACTTTCACAAAAATCATATATCAAATAGTGTCAAAATTGACACAAAATAGTTTTTAAAACAAATATTATATTACTAATTGTTCTTTTATTCCTAAAAATCTAAGGTTCAGCCAAATGACATAGATAAGGATATATATATTAATAATAAACAATTTGGGGTTCGTTTGGCATGTTATAGTAAGTGTATTAACCATATAGTGAAAGAAAACAAAAAGACACGGTAAAAGTTAAATTATTTAACATAGAGTTAAATCTAATTGATAAGGTTAAAATAATACCCTAAACTTGTCTAAATACTATTGGATGATAGGATTTAGACCCATACCCACTTTAGCTTCGAAATAAGACCCTTTGGAACCATTATAAACCGATTTTGACTTTAATATAAAATAATATTTTGAGATATTCCTAAGGTGCCCCTCTCCTCCCTTATAAAAGGGTACCTCCTCCCCCTCCTCCTCACACCAATTTGAGCACTCAAGCTCGGCCAAAATCTGACAAAATCCCTTCTCCACTTCCCTATAATAATCCTAGAGGTCCTGGTCTTCTTCAAAGACCAATCTTAGTTCCCTAAGTGGAGGATTCAAAGAGGCGTTTCAAAGAAGAGGTAATATCCATTACCGATCTTTTCAATTCCTTTCTTCTTCAACTTCTTCTTCTTTAGTTGTTTCATGATAAAGTAATAACATAAGTATTTATTATATACTGATATGTTATTATAAATATGAAACAACCCTAATTCACCTTCTATCCATCCTACGGAAAAATGAAATCACCGCGCGTGCGTACGTACGGAATACCGTCTCCACGCCGTGGTGTAATCTATTTTCCACCACCACCTTACATGGATGGGTATAATGGTGTAAAGAATAACTATACATAGTTATTAAAACATCATATTGATTCTGATATATTGTATAATCCACTCCAATTCAATTCAATAATTATGGAAATGATATCATCGCTCGTGCGTACGTACGGACTACCGTCTCCACGACGCGATGAGATTCATTCTTAATGATTAACCATTCATGAATGATTATAAAGTATATATAATAAGTACTAATGAAATATATGACATAATAATGATACTGGATTTATGTATATATATATATATGTATGTCATCTACTTACTTCCATTCAAGACAATAAGGAAAGAAAAACAGCGTTCAGGCGTACGTACGGACTACCGTCTCCATGAACGGTGTTTTTCATTTCATTTATCTATCTATTATATATATAAATATACTGAATATATATGATATATAAATCATATTTTATATTCTGGAAGTAAGTAAATCATGATATAAGTAATAATAATGTCAAGAACAACAAGTCAAAACACCTACGATAAATGAAACGATTTTACCCAAAACGCTTCTTTAACATGGAATTTACAAAAGAACGGGCAATATAATGTCATAAGTGAACCATATATGATATCATAACAATGAATATGATTCTTTAATAAGTCAATGACATTATTTAAATCATTATACAGGAGGTTCGGACACATACGAAGCAAATCGGACCTAAGGTAAGGGAAATATCACAATCTCATTTTTATCCGAGATTGTTTATTCGTAAGTGTTTACTGGGGTGTATTTTATCATCCAAATCCATGTTTCATAAATATGTAATATTATTTCCATCCACCTACAATTTTTTTAAATCCATTTTTACCCTTCGGTGAGTTGTTAGTAATATGTATGAAAGGAATCTTTTGTCGTTTTTCGTACGAGGTACTTTTTGACTTTTTCGACAAAAGTACGAAGAATGTTTTTTTAACTTATACGGAAAGAATGGATTTTTAAAACAGTATTTCCAAGAAGCTTCCTTTACAAGTTTTCAAGTTTATTTTTAATCAAATTCTTTTAGTTTAAAATTGTATGACATGTTAAGAAAGGAAAAGCATTTTTGAAGTAGAAAGGATATTTTCCTCAAGAATGAAGTTCAAGTATTTTATCAAAATTATTTTCCATCTAAGATAATAAAAGGGTTCTGTTTTTATCCCTATTATTACATGAATTTGATTATGTTGTGATGGAAACATTTTTATGAATTCCTTTATCTTATATGAATTGTTTTATGATGTCATGTTGTTTAAGAATCCCATTTTTATTACATGGGTTATGCGATGAATTGTGATTTATGATTATGTGGCACACATAAGAAAGGATTCATTATAAGATGGGTGGGACCTATATCTCCCTCCAACGCATTGTGTAAAGATTTTATATCTCATGAGATAGACATGGCTGGAACGGAATGTTATTTCGGTTCAGTGAAACAGGACTGAAACGAGGGTTACTCGATTCAGAAAGGGACTTTGTCCACTAAGATAGTCTTGGAAATGAGTCTTGACTAACAAGAACTGATTCTCTATGATTATGTGTGAATGCCACAAAGTTTCATGTTTTAAGTTGTGATTATTGTTATTACATTTCACTGCCATGATTTATCCCATTTATGAAATTATGATCTCTTTTGCAGGTTAAAATTTCCAAAAGTTATGTGCTTGTGTATATGATGTGATTGATTTTTCTTTTGTATACCCTTACTGAGCATTTGAGCTCACCCTTTTATGTTTTCTTTTCCCCAGGATATAGAGAAAGGTTTTAGGTAAAAAAAGGGAAGATCTTTATGGGAGATATTGAAGATCTTTCACCACGATTAGAAGATTACGTTCCGAGTTTCCAAAGACACTAAACTATTACGATCCTTGTGTGTGTGTGTTTTTGTTATGTACTAAGTATTCCGCAAAAGTAATGTAATGTTCATGTACGTCAAGCTTCGGGTCTCTACAGTTGGTATCAGAGGAAAGGTTTAGTCAACCTTTGGAAACTAGGATGCGAAAACGTTAGTGAGATCCCTAGAGATATTTCTAAGGTATGTCTAGGGATGTCCCTAAGGATAAGTATACGTATAGGATATGGTCCTAGAACTATGGTAATGATCTTAGAATTTAACCTAAGATGTTAGATATTAAGGGTACTCCCCCTTTACTATGTTGTTTTCCCTAGCATGATTTTTGCCTCTCACACTATTCTTTTTGGGTTTTAGACGATGGCTGGAACCCGAAGGAACCGTGTTGATCAATGCAATGGACAATGCAATTATTTTCCTCCTGAACAAACAAATGTTATGGGAGATGGAGTGAAAAATATTATTTCTATACTTACACAAGCTATGAATCATTCTGGACTTCCAAATGAGCAGAGAAGGGAACAATATTCTATTGAGTCCTTCATGAGGCAACGTCCACCTTCTTTCAGTGGGACTTCCGATCCACTTGTTGCTGAACAATGGATCAGTACCACTGAAAAGATATTTTCAGTTCTTCAATGTTCTGAACATGATAAAGTCATCTTAGCAGTATATCGTTTGGAAGGTGAAGCTGATCAATGGTGGAATCTTATCAAGAATACAAGGCAAAGAGATGAAATTGAGTCCATGGAATGGGACGAGTTCAAGAACTTATTTTTCAATAAGTACTTCCCTTGTATTCTTCGAACAAAGATGGAGAAGGAGTTTCTTGAACTAAAGCAAAAGGATGATGAATCTGTTGGTATATACGAAGCGAATTTTACAAGACTTGCAAGGTATGCATCTGGCATTATCATCCAACCTGAAAGTAAAGTTGATCGATTTTTCAGTGGCTTAAAACCAAGTCTTCGAAGGGCATTAGCTATAAGAGACTTCAGTAGCTATGAAGAAATTGTGCGTTGTGCTACCAAGGTAGAAATGGAAGTTGGTGTTACATATCCATCTCATGGTTTTGACAAGAAATGAAAGATGGAGTTCAAGGAGAAATCTCAGAATAATGGTGAAAAGAAGATGAATGTTTCCTTATGCGAAAAGTGTGGAAAGAAGCATGGTGGAGATTGTCTTAAAGGGACTAGAAAATGTTTTAATTGTGGAAAAGAAGGTCATCGAGCAGCTGAGTGTCGAAGTAATGGAAAAAGGGTTTCTAATGATGTGAATAAAGCAAACACTGCAGAGAACGCACCACCAACACTTCAATGCTTCAAGTGCAAGGAAATGGGGCATTATGCTAATAAATTCCCTAATCCAAGGGTTAGTGATGATCAACATGAGAAACCACTGAAGGCAAAGGACAAAGGGAAGTCACATGCGATCACTATTGGCAATGTTGAATATGACAACGATGTGGTGGAATGATTAAGTGTTTATGTAATGGGATTCCAAAATAATGTTGTATCATTGAGTATTGCAATATTTATTGATGTGGTATTCAAAGTGATTGAGATATTTTTTGGAAATAAGATGATATGCGCATAATGAAGGGAAAACGAGAAAATGAAATGTTTAATAGTATTCATGAGCTCATGATTGATATAAGGACTAAGTAATATCATGGTTTGAGTATATAGAATTTTGAGGATTTTGGTATGTGGAAAGTGTTAACTTTAAACTGCATTCATGTTTTCACTAAGGTATTCAAGAGAATACATGATTAAGGAATTTGAATGTTTGGAATGAGACCAAAAAAACATATCATATGATATATGGGGATCAATGATGGTATTAAATCTCTGGTAATCATTTTCACTATGTTATGAGAGTGGACTGTAGTATTATGGATAAGCCTAAAGATTGAAATAGATTATGTTGGACATAAGTTAGTATTGTTTGTTTTTCGATATTATTGATGGGATGTTATAGTAATTTAGTTTTAGAAAAAGGAAAACCTGCAGGACGGGCGACAGCCCATCGCGTCGGACAAGGCTGTAGGAATCGAACCCACAACCGAAGTGCGACTGGCCTTTATCGCCTACCACTGGCCTACAGGAAGTCCCTGTTTAGTAGAAACTAGTTTTATTATATTAAGCAGTATGATATATGAAGTATAAGTCCATTTTAGGAACCATATGTGATTAATCTCACTATAGATCAACTTATGTATATAATTTTTGCTAACCTTTTGTTTGAGACAGATGGAATGACCCGTCATTCTATCACATGATCTGCTAACACTTCACGAATAACTAATTCAACTTCATTTATTTAAGAGATGAAGTGGAAATTGTTCAAGGCATGAACAACAGTGAGATTGTACCAAAATAAGGAAATTATTTATTCTAATTCAAATTTTCAACTTTAGGGAAATGATCTGGAAAACCAAAAATTTTGTCCTATTGATCTTATACCTGATGAATCGGATGGTACCTTAGATCGTCACAAATTTATGGATTTGTGATTGTTGCCTTTTCCATAGCCATGTTCTCTACCACTCTCCATCAGAACATGATGGTTAGATTTTTCTTCCATATCCATATTTTCACCTATGTGGAAACCCAGTGATTAGTTTATTTGGGTAACCGTTAAGTTTCATACTTTTGTTTTAAAATATTGGTTTTGGTATTCCTTTTTACGATGTGGGTTTCTATTAAAGAATCTTTCGAATAGTAAGCCATTTATAACCCCGACGAATTTCGAGGGCGAAATTCATTTTAAGGGGGGTAGAATGTAACAGCCCAAGATTTTATGAAAAATATTCTTTTTAATTTCGCTAATGTCTTGTGTTGTACGCAACACAAAAAGGATCTTGCACAACACGCATCCTTGACTTGCCTTGCATTACACGCAATCGCAACCTTGCTCGATAGCATGTGTAGTACGTAATACTGAGTTTCACGAAACAACGATATGCTATTAAAATATTATTAAAACTAGCCGTTATGAATAGTAATAACCACTTTTTAAATTTTAGAAAATTTAGCTCTCAAAATTGACTTTATTTTTGGATTCGGAGTATCGAATTTAGCCTAAGGTGAAATTTTGGTACTTTTCGGATAACTTTCATATTCTGATGAATAGTGAAAATTACTAAATTATAATTTAAAACAAATTTTTTAATCGAAATAATTAATAGTGATAAATCATTAATTTGAGTGGTTTTAAAGTATATTTAGAATATATTTTTACAATTTAATACAATGTTGGTCATTGGATGTAATTTCACATTTAAACCAGACATAATCAAGTGTCAATCTTTTGATAGATATTGTTTCTTAAAAACACGCTATTTGTTTTAACAGCGGGATTTAATTATAAAATTAATTAATGCAATTTATATGTTATTAATTTGGTAAAATAGACTTCATTTTTGAATTCGGAATATGAAATATAGCTTAGGATAAAATTTTGGCATTTTTCTGAAAACTTTCAATTTTTGATGAATAGTGAAACCACTAAGTGGTAGGTTAAAAACTGTATTTTGCATAAAACTTAATTTTACCGCTTCTGTGAATGAAATTTCGAAAATCCGACAGACACGGTTAATATCAAGGGCAAAAATGTGGTTCAATGAGATGAAAATAATTTTTTGTGAATAGTAACTTTTTACTTTTTTTTACCACGGCTAATAGTAAATAGGGTAACTAAGGGTAAATATGATATTAATATTACCCTAACATATGTCCTAATTCTATTGGATAAGTGTAATTCGACCAAAAACAACCTTATGAATATAATATGACCATTTAGGTCCACTTGGATTAGATTATGACATTTAATATTATTTTATTTAATGAATAGTTAAAATAGTTAAAATCAAAGTTTAATAACTAAAACATTTTTAATATGGGGTTATACATAAGATAAATTCGACTATAAATATTCATTAGAAATATAAAAAGCTTTCCTACATAATGATATTTTATTTATAATTTTTAGACTTTAAATAAATTAATTTATTTATGACACAACGATGATGCAGTAATTACCCTTTTAAGGAGAAATTAACATAATTGATGTTATAAATGCTCAAATGAATGTAATTTGAGACTTTTTATGAATTCCACTAATTTTCTAGGTTACTATGATATATTAATGTTGATTTAATCAACTTGGTTCGAACATATAATCCTGTTATGACTTTCACAAAAATCATATATCAAATAGTGTCAAAATTGACACAAAATAGTTTTTAAAACAAATATTATATTACAAATTGTTATTTTATTCCTAAAAATCTAAGGTTCGGCCAAATTACTTAGATAAGGATATATATATTAATAATAAACAATTTGGGGTTCGTTTGGCATGTTATAGTAATTGTATTAACCATATAGTGAAAGAAAACAAAAAGACATGGTAAAAGTTAAACTATTTAACTGAGTCAAATCTAATTGATAAGGTTAAAATAATACCCTAAACTTGTCTAAATACTATTGGATGATAGTATTTCGACCCATACCCACTTTAGATTCGAAATAAGACCCTTTGGAACCATTATAAACCGATTTTGACTTTAATATAAAATAATATTTTGAGATATTCCTAAGGTGCCCCTCTCCTCCCTTATAAAAGGGTACCTCCTCCCCCTCCTCCTCACACCAATTTGAGCACTCAAGCTCGGCCAACCTCTGCCAAAATCCCTTCTCCACTTCCCTAGAATAATCCTAGATGTCCTGGTCTTCTTCAAAGACCAATCATAGTTCCCTAAGTGGAGGATTCAAAGAGGCGTTTCAAAGAAGAGGTAATATCCATTACCGATCTTTTCAATTTCTTTCTTCTTCAACTTCTTCTTCTTTAGTTGTTTCTTGATAAAGTAATAACATCAGTATTTCTTATATAGTTATATGTTATTATAAATATGAAACAACCCTAATTCACCTTCTATCCATCCTACGGAAAAATGAAATCACCGCGCGTGCGTACGTACGGAATACCGTCTCCACGCCGTGGTGTAATCTATTTTCCACCACCACCTTACATGGATGGGTATAATGGTGTAAAGAATGACTATACATAGTTATTAAAACATCATATTGATTCTGATATATTGTATAATCCACTCCAATTCAATTCAATAATTATGGAAATGATATCATCGCTCGTGCGTACGTACGGACTACCGTCTCCACGACGCGATGAGATTCATTCTTAATGATTAACCATTCATGAATGATTATAAAGTATATATAATAAGTACTAATAAATATATGACATAATAATGATACTGGATTTATATATATATATATATATGTATGTATTTCATCTACTTACTTCCATTCAAGACAATAAGGAAAGAAAAACAGCGTTCATGCGTACGTACGGACTACCGTCTCCATGAACGGTGATTTTCATTTCATTTATCTATCTATTATATATATATATATACTGAATATATATGATATATAAATCATATTTTATATTCTGTAAGTAAGTAAATCATGATATAAGTAATAATAATGTCAAGAACAACAAGTCAAAACACCTATGATAAATGAAACGATTTTACCAAAAACGCTTCTTTAACATGGAATTTAAAAAAGAACGGGTAATATAATGTCATAAGTGAACCATATATGATATCATAACAATGAATATGATTCTGTAATAAGTCAATGACATTATTTAAATCATTATACAGGAGGTTCGGACACATACGAATCAAATCGGACCTAAGGTAAGGGAAATATCACAATCTCATTTTTATCCGAGATTGTTTATTCGTAAGTATTTACTGGGGTGTATTTTATCATCCACATCCATGTTTCATAAATATGTAATATTATTTCCATCCACCTAAAATTTTTTTAAATCCATTTTTACCCTTTGGTGAGTTTTTAGTAATATGTATGAAAGGAATCTTTTGTCGTTTTTCGTACGAGGTACTTTTTGACTTTTCCGACAAAAGTACGAAGAATGTTTTTTTTAACTTATACGGAAAGAATGGATTTTTAAAACAGTATTTCCAAGAAGCTTCCTTTACAAGTTTTCAAGTTTATTTTTAATCAACTTCTTTTAGTTTAAAATTGTATGACATGTTAAGAAAGGAAAAGTATTTTTGAAGTAGAAATGATATTTTCCTCAAGAATGAAGTTCAAGTATTTTATCAAAATTATTTTCCATCTAAGATAATAAAAGGGTTCTGTTTTTATCCCTATTATTACATGGATTTGATTATGTTGTGATGGAAACATTTTTATGAATTCCTTTATCTTATATGAATTGTTTTATGATGTCATGTTGTTTAAGAATCCCATTTTTATTACATGGGTTATGCGATGAATTGTGATTTATGATTATGTGGCACACATAAGAAAGGATTCATTATAAGATGGGTGGGACCTATATCTCCCTCCAATTCATTGGGTAAAGATTTTATATCTCATGAGATAGACATGGCTGGAACGGAAGGTTATTTCGGTTCAGTGAAACAGGACTGAAACGAGTGTTACTCGATTCAGAAAGGGACTTTGTCCACTAAGATAGTCTTGGCAATGAGTCTTGACTAACAAGAAATGATTCTCTATGATTATGTGTGAATGCCACAAAGTTTAATGTTTTAAGTTATGATTATTGTGATTACATTTCACTGCCATGATTTATCCCATGTTATGAAATTATGATCTCTTTTGCAGGTTAAAATTTCCAAAAGTTATGTGCTTGTGTATATGATGTGATTGATTTTTCTTTTGTATACCCTTACTGAGCATTTGATGTCACCCTTTTATGTTTTCTTTTCCCAAGGATATAGAGAAAGGTTTTAGGTAAAAAAAGGGAAGATCTTTATGGGAGATATTGAAGATCTTTCACCACGATTAGAAGATTACGTTCCGAGTTTCCAAAGACACTAAACTATTACGATCCTTGTGTGTGTGTGTTTTTGTTATGTACTAAGTATTCCGCAAAAGTAATGTAATGTTCATGTACGTCAAGCTTCGGGTCTCTACACCCTACCTCAAAGGAGCCAAGACACACTCGGCAGATGACATAACATATCATCCCTCATGCACAGATCCCTCTTGCACCCGCCCCCCATACGTTTAGCTAGTATACAAGTTTCAATTCATAACCTCCTCTACCATGTCCTACAATACCCACATATATAATATAAAATAATACCAATACTCTATATGTCTAATCATAAAATAACAATCATTAATATTGTATGGTATACTATTATCATGGAATAACTGGAAATAAAAATATGCGAAAACATGTAACATGATATAATAACCCAAGAAGGTCCATGGAATGGGTTGGAATACCCATTCACATAAAATTTATTAAAAATAAAGTGGAGATATGATAAATAGAATTTAGAGATATGTGTAGACATTACCCTTTACATTAGAGTGATAAAGGTGAAGAAATTCATCATTGAGATAAGAAACCAAAATAATGTCCCATTCTCTAAAAAATTCTTAGATAGTGCATCGAACCCTATATTATTTTCCCTACATATGTGAGATTCCATGAAGTTTATCTTCTCTCAATAACAATAATAATCCATCCATTCCTTGTAGAGATATAGTGGGAACAATGTAGATTTACACCTGAGTATGTTGACCACCAACAGGAAGTCAATTTCAATCCATAACTTATTCCATCCATAATTCTTACATATTTAACTGCATGAATTACCACCCAAAATTCAACTTCAAGAGTAAAAAATATTCCAACCAATTGTTAGAATCATCCCTTGAGGAAGCCTCTACTGGTTTTGAAAATTCCACTACAACTTGAGGGACTTGGTTCTCTAATCTTGCCTATCCTAATGATTGGGAATTTTCAATCACTATCAGACCAACCCACTACCCATGATCGTAGGAAATTCATTGAATCCAAGTGGCATGTGTGTGAAATTCCGAGAATGAGAGAAGAAGCAATTAAAAGAAAAATAAATTAGAAACCTCCTAATGATTATGAAATTAAAAACAACCAGAGAAGTAAGTAGGGGGGTTAAGCATTAACGGGTATAATTAAACAAGGAGGATGGGTGGATTATATTTAGTGTGACCACAAATGACCTAATGTGCCATAATCAGAGTATTACACCAGAATAAAATAAAATAATGTAGAGAAAAGAAGCAAAAGCATGATTGATCCAGTCTTGGAAGAACCCCCCACCTCTATTGAACAGTGTTCCCACTTATTGAATTACTCAAAGTTTTTCAATCCTCCATTATCTTCCACAAGATTAGCATGAACTTTAACTTCAATGAACCTAGACATTCTGAATTATTCCTTAAATTCTAAGCCCGGCTCCCTTTCTTCAAATTGACACCTCATGCACAACTTGATGGTCGAGATTTCATCATGAGAGAGCATCATTCGAATTGTCCTTGTTAAATCATTCCCCTCACACGATCAAGCTATGTACTCTTTCGTGAAGTATTAGAGGGTCAAATGCTTTGGTGCATCGTGGATATGGTGGAATTATTACTCTGCTTAGCGTGCTCGTGTGATGAGGAGCCTTACTGATTCACATGCTCATGGTATTCGGACCTCATTCGGGAAAAATTGGGCCTCTTGGGCCTGAGAAGTTGGTCCATGGGCTTCAATATTGGGAATGTAAATACTTCTAGTATTCGTCAAGCAAGCTTCTTCACACTTGTGCAGAGCTTGACATGGTCACCTTCATTTTCAACCGAACACTTAATTTGTGGAAGCTCTTCAACCTGGGTCCAGGCTTCAATAGGAAGGTGTGGCTCAGCAGGCTGGAACTTCATTTGAGAATTTTTTTCATGCACCTGGCATGGGTTGGCGTTTCTCCTAAATTTTTAATGTTGAAGCAACTGGTGTTTCAAGCGGTGAAGTCAACTAAGATCACTGAGGAAATTTTTAAATCACCTTCTATGCATTATCTTCCAGAACAATGTCATCTTCTTCAGTGCCATAGCCTTCAATGGTAACTTCGTTGGATCATTCAAGTAAGCACCTGTCGTGTAGGTTCCTTCAAAACTGAAACCGCAGCGGTAAAGAGGGAAGAGGTCCCCACCATCTTCGTTACAGATTTCAGACAAAATCAACTAATGACATGTCTTCAACGAGCAAGATTGATCAGGTTCATATGTAGTAGTTCATCTGAGATACAGACTCAATTAGTTGATTTTGGAATTTCCTCAACCAGCACAATGAATTCTCAGCTCTCTTAAACTCTGTTCGTGGGATCAACGCACCTAACCCTATCATCTTCATCGATTCAAACATATAACATGTTGGTCTGAAGCTCAACCAAAGCTTGATTGAAGATATTTTGTTTCCTCGTTTGTTTGAATTAAAACTTCAATTTGGTTTCATATGCGCCGCTCCGAAACCCAAACAGTCACCGACGCTTCAATTGAACCAACATCATGATGTGCACATCGGTCTTCAATCCCGTACATCTGGTTCATCATCATCCTCCTGATCCAACTTACTTCGGTCGAATTCGACTGATGTCACAGACTCACATGGTGTACAACTCGATGACTCGGCTTCATTGATCTCTAAGCTTGAGATTTCCAAGCTACAAATTCCATCATCACCTCGAAATCTGTCCAACTCGTCGTTAGGTTATCTACACCTTGGGTTGAATTTTTCCTTCAAACATGGGAAACGCTGGGACTCGGTTTCATCAACATTTGTTTGTGCTCCCCCTTAGGTCAGAGTTTCAATTTAGTTTCATCTTAGGAGGAATTTATCAGTGACATTTCAAGAAAAGAATCAAAAGCAAGACTCAAGGAATACTATCACTGTGAACTACCACATGGTGTCATCCTGGAGCAGGGCCAAATAACAGATTGACTGCGGCATGACCACGGTGTGACCCCGGCGTGACCGCGGCGTGATCGCGGTGTGTTGGCCCTATCGAGTGACATCTGTTGGGCAGCATCTTCCGGTCAAGAGCGAATGGAGCAAGAGGAGGCGGGGCAAAATTCCGGTCATCTCCCCTCCGGCAGAAATTATGATTAGTCAGTCTCAACATTGATTACAAGACTCATGGAATACTATCACTGTGAACTGCCATGAGGTGTCATCCTGGAGCAGGACCAATCACGGCGTGACCGCGGCATGACCTCGATGTGACCACGGTGTGACCGCGGTGTGACCGCGGTGTGTTGGCCCTGTCCAGCGACATCCGTGGGGAATCATCTTCCGATCGGGAGTGAACGGAGTAGGTGGAGGCAGGGAAACATTCCAATCGTCGCCCCGCCAGCAGAAATTGTGATTACTTAGTCTCAACATTGATCACAAGAATAATGGAATATTATCACTGCGAACTACCGTGGGGTGTCGTCCTAGAGCAAGGCCAAATGACGGCATGACCGCGGAGTGACCGCGACATGACCGCGGTGTGCTGGCCCGGTTCAACGACATCCGCGGGGCAACATCTTCTGGCCAGGAGTGAAGGGAGAGAGAGGAGGCGGGGAAACATTTCGGTCATCGCCCCACTGAAAGAAATTGTGATTAGTCAGTCTCAACATTGATCACAAGACTCATGGAATACTATAACTGCGAACCACCGCAGGGTATCGTCCTGGAGCAGGGCCAAATCACGGCGTGCCCGTGGCGTGACCCCAGTGTGACCGCGGTGTGACCGTAGCATGACAGCGGTGTGACCACGGCATGACCGCGGCATGACCGCAGCGTGACCGCAACGTGTTGGCCCGGTCCAGCAACAATAGCAAGGTAGCATCTTCCGGCCAGGAGCGAAGGGAGCAGGAGGAGGTGGGGCAAATAAACACTAGATGTTTCTTAGATAGGTCAAGCTCTACAAACAAAAAATAATGAATGAGATGTTTCCCTTTAAGAATCTTCTAATCGACCTAAAAATTTTCCAAGAATATTTCTACAAATAGTAATAAAAGAGGGATTTTTAAAAGGCAGATGCAATCTGATAATCTAAATCCATTGGGATGAAAACCGAGAGTCTCTCCTAGAGTGAACAATTAGGTTTCACTAGTAGAGGAAACATGGTTAACATTTGAAAGAACATGAATATTTGGACAAAGACAAAGCCAGATCCACCACTTCATGCAACCTGAGAAAGAGTCGATGAGAACTCAGTTCAGTACACCTATGGAGGATTAATTCTTCTATTATGGAAGTAAAGAATTATCAAATTCAAGGGAATAATGTTCGACTACTGGAAAACATTTGAAAAATATTGAAACATTCTGGTTAAACTGAATACTAGTGATTGGTCTTGAAAGATGTGATTTCAAAATTGATGCATGTCAATCCCCAGGAAAAAAGATGTAGAAGAAGAAGGTAAATGAGACTTCAAGGTACCGAATAATAGATACGGTGAAGGATGGGAAACTATGAAGGGAAGCAGTAGGCCCGATGGAAGCTTCAAACCCCTGAAACCTCAATTCACTAGTGATTCATAGTAATGTTTCTCATGGATGAGAAATCGTAAAGTGGATAGTTTGTAATGACTATGGATTTCTTTTTTGGGTTCTTAAAATTTAATTTTGGTGATTTCTAATTAAAATTATCAAGTTTTAATTGAAATTTTATGTTTTGGGTGGATGGATTTAGTAAAGGGGGGAAGAAGTATGTGGTGTTCCTAAAAATCAGTAGATGGGGCCACCAGTTAGCTATTATAAAGCACCATGAACATATTAATAGTGATAGTGGGGGAGGGTTGGCTCTAGACTAACTAATGGATAGTTGATGGTTGGAACCAAAAGGTTTGTGTCCAGTTGTCAGTTGGTGGTTTTCTAGTGGGTAATTAGTTCCTTCCTTGACCTTGTTTTTCATAAGGGCAATTTATGTCATTTTTATCATGGATTTTGGACATGGATTAGAATGGAATTGAAGTATCTGTTCCACTTTGTTTCAAATAGGATGATATGTATGGCATGAGAGGAAGTTTTCTCAGAAGATTTAAAGAAATGAATGCTAATCTGTGATGACTAGAGGATTGGATGACCCCTGATATACTTAATTCAGTGAGGTTTGGATATCAAGCAATGTGTAGGAATACCTAGAGGAATTAATACCCCATGGGATCAGGAAAATCACAGGTTACATAACATGTAATCTGACATTACTGGTACTGTGGGACCCCTGGGCTGTGGAACTGGGATTTTGGTTGGATTTAAATATCCCATGCCATGTGACATGGTCACAAAACATGAGACCCATCTTAAAAGTCTAATGGCACTTAAATAGTGTCTTGGTTCAAATAATTGTTTTAATAATAATAGGGAAACCCCTTACAGAGATATAAAAAGGGTCAAGTACGATGTGTTCTTTATGACTAACAATGACATCAAGTATAAAGAAAACATCAATGCAATAATGTTAAACAAGGTATACCACTATGAGTTTTTGCAGATAGTGCACCTCCGTTGGAGAGGTTTTATTACAAAACCATGACCTATTTATCAAACGAAACAATTATCTTAACTAACACATATTCAAGAATTGTAATTTAATATAAACAAGCAGAATTAAGAAGGAAACTAAATGAAATTTAAAACATTCTTGAATTAAATAGGCTAGGAGAGGGACCCTACCTCAACCTCAAGGCGTGTTTTCTTTTGACGACGACAACTCGAATCTTTATTTTTTCCGCTTGCATGCATATGCAACTTCACAAATATATAAGGACACCTAGCCTCTATCTACATATTTTCATGGCCAAATATGCACAAGGGGGTCCTTAGATATATATATTTATACTTGCATATACCCCTTTACACTTACACATGTATGCATTTTTCATATCCATATATAAGCACACCTAGCCCCAAAATATATATTCATACTACCATGAGTGAATATATATAAAGGGGGAACTTATATATGTATATTCCTACCTATGCATACACATATAATCCTTCGCCAATGGAAACTCGAATCCACCTCAACAAAATCCAAAACGCACTGCAAAAATATAAGGAACCCAAAAATCCCAAATGCCCTAATTAAAATTGGGCTAAAAAATAAAAACAGAATAATCCTTACCCAAATCCGATGTTGACCTCATTGTCATCGATGGTGGTGGATAGAACCGACCACATCATAAGAAACCACCTATAAGAAAATAATGGGAAAAATGAGATATAATGACTTTTTATATATATGTTATCAGTGTGTCAACTGTACATGATAAATGATACATGAATCCATAACCAACAATGAAAAAATAATATTTCCGGCTGTGAACCACAGTTCAAGCCAAGAAATTCCCAAGGGTAGGGATTCATGGTGTGAATCCCCTGGTCACACTATGAATCATGCCTAGGTGGATTTATTTTAATAGGTTAAATTATTTATTTTTCGGGGACAAGTGTTTCACAATGATGTTACTGGAGAAAGTATCAAGTTTTCAAAGCCGATTGTTTGTGTTTGATGAAATGAAAAAAATATATTTTCTTTATTTTTTATTTTTTTATGAGAATGATCGGTTGATGTTTTCTCAAAATGAGGACACCGTCATATCTAAAGTGAAAGAAAATTTCATTTTCTACTATTGAGTTTGCTGAAACATTATACTAGTCCACGATGAAGGCTTAGAGAAATTATGTAAAACAGGTGAAAATGTCATTATAAGGAGCCACAACCAATTTTAATAGCATATACACATTATATAATAATAAAAACATGTTTTTAAAATACTTGAGAAATTATAGAATTCAAATTAAAGGGTTAGGAAAAGGAAACTTAACTCAACCTCAAGGCACTGCTTTTAACGACAAGTCGAATCTTCCTTTTTTTCCACTTGCACGCATATGAAACTTCACATATATATAAGGACACCTAGCCCCCATGTACATATTTTCATGGACAAATATGCACAAGGGGATCCTTAGATATATGTTTATACTTGCATATACCCCTTTACACTTACACATGTATGCATTTTTAATATCTTTATATAAGCACACCTAGCCACAATATATATATTCATACTGCCATGAGTGAATATATATAAAGGAAGAACTTATATATTTATATGCCTATCTATGCATACACATGTAAGCCTTAGTCAACGGAAACTCGAATCCACCTCAACGAGATCCAGAAAGCATTGCAAAAATATAAAGAACCCAAAAATCAAAAAATCCCTAATTAAAATTTGGCCAAAGAATAAAAATGAAATAAATCTTACCCAAATCCAATGTTGAACTCACTGTCATTGATGGTGGTATATAGAACCAGACTCATCATAAGAAACCACCTGTAAGAAAATAGTGGGAAAATAAATGAGATATAACCACTTCTTATATATATGTGATCAGTAATGATAAATGATACATGAATCCATAACAATTATAGATTCTATAATTCCCTTTTATTATTACCACAATATCATCATTTAGTCACTCCCATTGTACTGATAATTTATGGTGGTCATGTCAATACAAAACAGCTACAAACACACATTGTTAATCATAATATCAATAATCATTGCATCAGTACATGCATAAACAATAGAAATAACACATCCATGAAGCATACCCCACCCCCATATGAATTGGAATCATGTATTGAGAAGAACACAAAAATCATGAAGGAGAAGTGGATTCTAATGAACTTATTTGAAAATAAGATCGAAGGAAAGGAGTATATCAAGTGGGAAGATACTTAAATTAATTAAATAAAAAAATTCAAATTGAATGAGGTTGATGAGGATAAGATAGTGAGTAACCTTGAAGAGAAACTTTATTTGAGAGAATAAGTACTAAGAAAGGCACAATCAATGTATCTTGAAGTTTGAAATGATTTGAAGAAGATAATAGAAACAGGTTAGTTAAGGTTTTTGGTTAAAAGAAGGGTCCAAAAAGGCAGGTTAATTCATCTCCTAATAAATCTCAAAATAAACATGTTGCCTCTAATAATACAGGTACTAAAACCAAATCTGGACCAGTTTGGACCAAAAAGACTAATGGGAAACCCTTTTTTCATCAAAATAAGAGAATAATATCTCGAGAAGATTACTTCTATATAAGTGAAGTTGTGCATGATTTGTGGCATGACATCGACAAAAATATTGTGGAACAAGTAATATGGATGTATATAGTACCAACAATTGCTTAATCAGGTTACTGGTATAAGAAAAATCGCTAAAGAAGATAAACATTAAATTATGTGATGCATGTGCCTTCAAGGTTTATGAAAAGAAGAACATCTCACATAAATAAGTTGAAAGTGAAGAAATCCATGCTCCAAAAAGAAGAAAAAAAATCTCAAATAAAAATGTGCACGCATTAAGAAAGGGTAAACTTGGTTGAGAAAACATTATAAACCTTGTTGTTCACACTAAGGAATAAATAGTAACACCTTATTTTATTTCATATTGTATTTATGTGCTAACCATGAATGGAATTGAAGGTGAAGATAGATCTCAAAGAGAACTCAAGAAATTGTACAAGCTATAAAATATAGAATGTTACTTCAAGTAATCCATTTTAGTGAATTATCAATATAGTATATCCTAAAATCTATCTATATAAGAGATCCACATTGATGAAGATAATTTACATTTTCTCCTTATGGGGGAGAAAGGTGTATAAAACCTTGAGAAGCTACCATAACCTATTAAAATCATGTAAATCAAAATTCTAGACGATGCTCTGAAAAGCTTCATTGAAATCGTATGGATTCATATTCTCTCATTCTTGAGTGAGAAAATCAAATCCTAACATTACGTGGGAGATGTTGATTTTAATAATTGACATGAATGAGGAATTTTAAAGAAGAATTGAGACCAAGGTTACCTAATTTGGGGCTCTTTGTCCTGAGAGTCCACAATCATTCAGGGAATGAACCCATCATTCACATAATGAGTTGTTATAGTAGCAATGTTGTATCTCTTTCAAAGATACAAAATTACCTAAAGATAAAAATGATCAACCAGATGATAAAAAACATAAAAAAAATATTTTTCATAGCTGAAAAAAACCTAAGATGTTTCATAACACTAGTGAACGAACCATTATACTGCATCCCACATTCTTCAAACTAGTATCACACTAGCTCATCATCTCAAATTCCTGATATCTTTGGAGTAGATCATAAATACTATCCAACATGTCACTATATCACAAAAATAATATTCTTCCACAAACAAAGTCTTCAACTAATTATAAATAAACACTTAAAACTTGGTCTCTATTTTTATTCTCACTTACCAATTCTTCAAAACTTATTCACTGGCTTCTCAAACTCAAAGGAATGATTCCTCTTATCTTTCTTCTTCTATTTATCTTCTTCATCGAAACTAGGTAGGTTGTAACTCATCATCACTGTCTCAACACAATCTTATTATTACATTATATAGTATGTAGTGGATCATGATTCTTATTATTCAAAATCCTCAACTCACTCAACCAACTCTTCTACAACACTATTGGCTCCTCTCACTGCTCACTTGGCACACCCAACACATAACACCATTTTTTTGTTTATTAGATTTTTATACTATCAAGATCATTGTTACCTCAAGTAGAAAAATATATTTTTAAACCCATTCCCACTATACTATAATATTAAACAAATCGGGTATAACTTAGCACACCAACTATATCTTCTCATGAAACTATTTTAACCCATTTGATTTTTTGTTTGATTTGTTTAATGGTTATCTCTACTAGGTTTCCACAAATACCCTTTTCTTTTTATTTTTATTCTCTTCTTGACCAATTATGTCTCCCAGTGATATCAATTATTTCTTCGTCTCAAAATACTCTTTATACAACAACTTCAAATTAATCTTATTGGCTATTTCAAAACGCAGTATCAGTAAGTAGAGAGGGTCTCCTCATTTTGGCTTTGATTTAATTTTAATTTCAAAACAATAATTATTTTTAGTCAAAGCCTGGCATCACTGCCAGATCATCTCTTCATCCTTCTTCTCGATAATGAATCGCTAGTACTTTTGTGATCTATTGATCATTGGAGTTTAGCATATGAATCCTTTGAATTATTCACTTCCATATTTAAGAGACTTATAATATATCTCATTTCAGTCTTGAGTTAATTCCTAGCCTTCCATCACATGTTCTCTTTGCCTTATTCATTAAGGTCAATGACTCAAAAAAATAGCTCCAATCTCAATAATTTTGTCTTAATAACTCAAGCATCGACCCAACTTCTAGTACATTATTCTGGGAAAACTCATTAGGTTCTTTTATTTATCAAGAAGTTCATTCTCGTGATCTTCTCATCCCACTTTCATTTTATTTTACTCAAAAAAAGATTGGACCAAGGATTAACTAAGAATTATGATGTTTTGAACATGATAGAACTACTCAAGCATCGTCATGATGAGGATATGAAACTCCTAATAATATTTAGAAAACCTAGGAAAAATGTAATCTAGGATTTAACACATTATATATGGAAGAAATAAAAAACTAAATTTAGAGTATTTCCTTACCTTAAGATCATTAATTAACACATCATCCTACCATTCAGTGTAAGAATGATGAAAGGAAAACAAGAATTCAAAACCTTGACGATTGAGGAATTTAGGGACTCACTCTCAGTTCACATAAAGAGGAGTAAAATAAAGAAAACAATGGATTCCCAACTTTAAATATATTATGTTATGGGATTTTCAGAAAATCAATGATGAATTTAGATAAGAATCAAAGGTATGTTCAATGAGAGATGGAGAGCGATGAAGGATCACCTCTCAAGGGTGTTACAAAATGAGAATCACAATGAAATCCCAATAAAGGGTGTTTTAGTGGTTAATTATCTAATGTTAAATTACTATTTTTATCCCTATTTAAAAAACCTCATATGAGTCTTACTAGGTTCCTAGTATAAGGCACTAGGTATATAGTGGTTACACCAGTAGTTACTGATGGTTATACCTGACACCGCTAAATACTCTGTATCAGACAACTAGGTATTTATTTCTACACCTACACTAAACACCTTACCTTTTTAACACCAAATTGATTTTACCCTACTTAGATCTTTCTTAAACCCCTAAAACATCCATGTTTATCCATTTTAATAATATCACACTTCAAATTAATGGAATTAATTACTCATCATGATGATATTCCTTATAAATTTCTCATCACTAGGCTTCCCCGCACTAAGAATCATTAATGATATTCCTGAGAGAAAAACTCTTTACATTGAGAAAGAATTAAAAATACATGTTTATAAGTTTCATTATGAAGCTATACAAACAATATATATTCTTTAACTTTCAATATGAGAATCCCTTATAAAACCTTCTCACATTAGTTGATGATACAAACTGATTATTCCATATAGGAACCAATAGCTTCCAAATCAAAATTATCAAACTGAATAACATGAGTAGGATCAAGTATACATATCCTCAGTTTTAAAATATGAAACACATTCATTGTAGCATTGAACTGAGGAGAAAAATAAAATATTTACATTGTTTCTAAAATATTATCTAAGATATCGACGGGTTTAAAGAACCTAGCATTTGACATACCTTTATTTCCCATCCATCGATGTCCCAATCGAGGGGATATCTATAGAAACACATCATGATGCGGATGCTGTTATGCATGAGGACAGGTCGACGAGATGGAATAAAAATCTACGATGAACTGAAGTTGGTCAAAATTTTGTTAGGGTTTCTTGAGGTTGGATTGGTCGGCATGCTGAAGGAGGAGGTGGGGAGGCTGCCTAGGAGCAGTGTTGGCAGGGAGGCGGAGTGGCCGTGTTGGATGGAAACGTCGGGGGAGGGTCGCATATAGAAGAGCTCTCAGAGGGGTGGACGCATTGGGAGGAATAATCGGGGGAGGAGGGCCACTGAGAGGAGATCTCGTGAGGGTGGAGGATAGCCATAGAGAGGAGAGCTCGCAAGGTTAATGGGAGGAGTGCTGAGCGAGGAGAGGTCGCGGGGGTGGAGGACGGTCGCAGCGAGGAGAGGTCACGAGGGTAATGGGGAGAGGGTCAGGGAGAATAAGAGAATCCTGCGACAGAATGAAGTTGGTTCCACAGACCATGGCTTCAAATAACCATATAGCCACAAATATAATTGAACTGTGGCTATAAATTAAGCTATATACATTGGTTTATAAAACTATGGCTACAGATCTGTGGCTATAGATCAATTTTCTAGTAGTGCATTCATCATCTTTGACACAATTTATTTTTCATATTGATCAGATGGACTCTTTCTATATGGGTTTCCTTATAAGACATAGGACTTGGATAACCTTTTACATATCTCATTACCCATTATATTATTTCCCCTTGTGAAGAGAATTCTTGGGACACTACTTCCCTTCGAAAAGTTGGCTTTATACCATGAAAGATATGATCATTCTTACTCTTTGGATCATGTTCGTTGCTGGAGTTCACATTCCGTCTCCTAGGTACCATTTTTAAATAATGAAATAAACTATATTAAATCATAAAATAATTTATCATCCCAAAACTAGTGGAACACATAACATAAATTGAACACTTTATGCATAAAGAATCATAGAATTGTAAAAATGGATTCTTTGGGATATCTTGACTTTTAAATCCTTAATATTTTTTTGTAACGAAAATGATAATTTTCCTAAGCATATCCCTGGGGAATTTCGAACTAGGTGCAAAGTACGTCCCATTATGGTGTACGAGGTTACCTAGATTCAGACCCAGAACATGTTGTTGGAGTTATTACTTTATGGTACATTAGTTCTAGAACTATGTCCACTTGTAGTATCCAGACATGTATGTATTCTTAGAAATACCCAAATGATTACTTTCTTACCAAAATTATAGGATTTTGTTCTATATTTACCCTCAATAATTATCTAGATTTTAGATCCCTAATTTATGTTTTATAAATATAGTTTTCAAGGTTGCTGACAAAATTGTCTTGATACCAACTGTAAAAACCCGACTCTAGAATCTCAGAATCGGTTCATTACTTTATTACATTTACACGATTACAAGGAATCAAATCATGAAGGACTGATCAGTTTAGTAATCATGGAAATCTAGATACATAAATGATACCCATAATAGATTAGGAAATAGGAAATACAAACATGATATAAAATAAAATGGAATAAACTTCATCCTTGAATACTTACTCAATGATTTCATTTTCATAACCTGGGGAAATGAAACATAATAAGGGTGAGCTCAAATTCTCAATAAGAGTAAGTAAAGAGGAAGAAATAATTAATAAACAATAACAAATTAACATGTAAAGGTAAATAACTAATAACACATTCCCTTAAAATAACTAGATTAGGAAATATCAATATGGAAATATTAGAAATTAAAATCTCATGCCATATAAATCAATAAATTTAGAATGAAATGTATTCATAGATATGTCGATGAAAAATTTAAAGGTTGAATAATAATTGTATATAAATGATTTAAATGCTTTATTATTAAGGTTCATGTTTTCTAGGTACACTAAACCAATACTATCATGTCCTTTTATAAGACGGTTTAGTTATCGTGTAAAAACCCATATATTTTGGCCAACTATTTAATCTCATGAGATTACGGATACATCAAGGGTATTTCATTAACCAGTCCCTAAACCATGTATTTAATTTCTAGATAATTCATCATATATCAAATAAATAATTTCCCTTATCATAATATATTTTGAATAAATAATATGGATTTATCAATAATACCATAGAGGAGGATAAGTAATAGCTAGGGTGGTTGAAATTAAACAATTATTGGGGAAAAATAAAATTTAAACCTTACAATGTGTCCCATACCACATTGAAAAAAATTAAATATTAATTACCCATGAATTAAATGAAACATTTTAATATCATGATATTAAGTAAATTAATGATATAAAATATCAATGGGAAGTATATAAAAGTAAATTTGTGCATAAAAAATAAGTCTCAATGGAAAGTAAATTGAGACAAAATCCATTACCTTAACCATCATTTTGTTGTGTAGTATTTATCCACATTTATAGTGGTTTAAAAAATGATACTAACTTATAACAGAACCATAATCATGTTTATAATATCATATATTAATTCCTTATAATATTTTGTTAACACTTTATTAATACTCTTTCATTATTTTAACTATTTTATGTGTTAATTTCCTTATTTGTTCAAGTATGTTATGACTTTTCATTTCGTGTTTCTATTAATTATATCATGATTTCAAAATATAACTAATGTAAACCATCACTTAATTACCATATATATTTAGTATATATTTATTTATAGTTGTCTATTAAATTTGTAGATTAGAAATTATGTTCATCGTTCATGGAGACATTTGGTCATACGTACACATGAACACTACATTCATTTCATTGTTGTATTAAAAGAATAAAAAATTAATACTACATATGTATATTATAATTAAATTACCACATATATATTTTATATGTTACATATATTTATTAAAACCATCCTTTATACAATCCATGTATGGCATGAACAAGTCATATCTCTTTGAGCGGGTAGTTGTCCAAACATCCTCAAGACAAATTATCATATTTACAAAAGATGGAAAGCATAAAAGTATTTTTAAAATAAAAATTAAAGAAGAACAGAAACATTATAAATACTATATATAAAATATATAAATTATGTTTCCATCATAATGTCCACTATGATAGGTGGTAAAGGAAAAATGAAAAATCATCGTTTCGTGAGGCAGTAGTTCACCGTACACAGAATCAATATATTCATTATCCATTAGATGGATGTGTGTGTAATTGTAGGTAAAAAAATTTAAATAAAAACACCCTAGTATATTTATGATAATTATTTTTTATATAAGCATGTAATAAATAAATGTTTGGCGGAGGAAAATTGAAATGAAATTTGAGAGTGTGAGAGAAGACGTTACCTCTTAATTGGGTAATTTCGTTTGGTTTGTAGCAAAAGGATTACTTGGATTTATTTATAACCAAGGGTAGGATTATAGGATACATGGGAGGGATTTTTAGAAGTTACATTTTCAGATCTTTTCCAATCCTATGAGGTTTGAGAGGTGTGAGGAATGAGGATAGGTGATGTCCTTTTATAAGGGAGGAAAAGGACCCACATGGAATTTTAAAAAGATGTTAAGTGTACCCAGTTTTTTACCAAAAAAAGTCTTCAAAAACAAAAAGAAACTTAATAATGTAAGATTAATGATATAATTATTTCCAAAAAATGGTTTTGGGAAAAGTGTCAAGGTCACTTGGGCCCTTAATTAAAAGGTTTATCCCGTGTTTAAGCTTAGTTTTTCTTTAATAATTTTAATTAATTGTAATTACATTCATTCATATTTTTGGTAAATAACTAAGTTGACCTTATTATAAATTATAAATTATTATGATTCCAAATATGGAATCCAATTTTATAAATTCCAATCATATATGTTGCATAAATTGATTCAAAATTCATCTAGCAGGTGGGACGACAATGCAAATTATTAAAGTAAAAACGTCCGAGAGTTTTTTTGTTTTTAATAATTAATTTGAAAGTGATAATGATTAAAACGACCTAAATTGTATTAAATTATAAAAAT
The DNA here is from genome assembly GCA_963277665.1 of Viscum album. Lineage (NCBI taxonomy): Eukaryota > Viridiplantae > Streptophyta > Magnoliopsida > Santalales > Viscaceae > Viscum > Viscum album. The sequence goes on from OY728142.1 coordinate 952,507,408, forward strand.
ATTATCTAATTATTCTTTAAAATAAATTAAAATAATAATTTAAACTTATAAATAAATTATATAAAAAATCATTTTTGACCTAAAATTGAATATTTTTTTGTTATTCATTAAAAAATGAAATGTTTCAGAAAAAATATAAAAAGGTCACCCTAAGCTAATATTTATGTTTCTATTTCAAATAATAAGTTTATTTTTACATTTTAAATTAATTAAATTAACCAAATTCATATTTAAAATGTGTTCTCCACTAAAAGGGGGTAAAATTGCCTTTATAAAAATATTGGTTTCTAAGAATAATATTTGGTTGGTTCTTATATTATTCTTATCAAATATATTGGTTGAAAATAAATAATATTATATTGAATTTATGATATATATATATATATAATTAATATCACCCACTAATTGTTTTTAATTAATTTTATTTTTGGTAAAACATCTTTTTGAAAAGAATAATATTTCCTTTTATATTCAATCGATTTTCAAATTCATTTCTCATTAATTTATTACCAATGAATTAACTTAAATTTTTTGTAAACTATATATTTTAATAAACTAGTTATAAAATTTAATAAATACTATATTAAGGTCAAGATTATATCATATTACATTAAATAATATATCATTAACTGGTAAAACTCAGTCTTGCATGTAACGTAGGATTTGGAGGAAAGTCACTCTTGCATGTAACACAAGGTAACTTGGTGTCAAGTTCATTACCAAATATAGAATATATAAAATATATTTAAATTAATAAATATATTTTAAAGTATAATGGTATTATTTTCCTTTATGTTCTTGGTGTCACGTGTCATGTATTTTATCGAATATATGGTTTTTAATTTAGAATTTCAGGGTGTTACACTAACTAAAACTCTATGTAGAACTCGATGTAACATATAGGAGAAATTTTCAAAACCTCTTCTAGAAAAAAACCCAGAAAATACTCTCAAAACCAAGAAACAAACCAAACTATATCTTCTATAGATAGATCTTCCAACTACAACAAAATAGATTCCACTTGCCTACCACCCAACTGATAAAATCACTTTTCAATTAACACCACTCCTTGGACATCCACTTATGAAAACACGACTCTAGTATAGAATCAGTTGATGAATTCTTTCATAGAATACAACCAATGAATACCAAGGATAATATTTTATGGATATATATATATATATATACAAAAGTAAGAATCCCCAACAGACTGGTGTTTCCCCATCACTAGTCTACATTCCCAACACACATCAAACAAGGAAGTCTAGCCTCCTACCGAAAAAGATAAAACGAGGGTCACTAAAGCCTATCAGTATCCATTCCCAATAAAAACTAAAAAATAGGGGAGAAAAAGGATTATGAGGCTCCTGAATCAATTAAAGGGAACACCAGGGTACTTAAAAAATCAATCTTGCCTCAATAAAAACTTAACTATGATGAAATTGCTGCCTCTAATGCGTGCATCTCACTATGACCATCTCTTATAAATCTCTTCGACCAGCCACCATAGATACACTCTACCTTAGGTACATGTGTTTAGGTATAATCATACAGATTACCTTTTTAACTTTACCTACTCTTGGAAACTGGAAAACAACCTACTATCCATGTCATTGGAACTATCTTAGAAGAAACTGCAACTACTGAAATGGGTCTTGACCACCCATATCACACTATCCCCTAAGAAGTGGAACACTAAGCCTGGAGATGATCATATCTTCTATAGATATGGAACATAAATTGAAAAACACTAAAATTCAATCAGAACCCCCCTTTCCTTGATGGTCGGGAAAGAAACATCCTTGAATGGCTCCTTACTGGGTGGAACCCTAATTTCCTAAACACTCACAACACACTTCCAGAAGCCCCACTCCTCCAAACACCCTGATGGAAACTCTATTAGGGATCAAATCCAAATTAAATCATCCACTCAATAACCTTAGTATTGTTCTTCACCATTACATACATTGGGAGTGTAAATGTTGTGACCTCAGACAATATAACTGGATGGAAAGACTCCTCCAGACATAGTGCTCTAGACTTCACATCTAGAAAAACATCTAGAGAAAAGTGTACAAGATCCTTGAACTTGTTCCAATGTCCCCACATGCTCAGACTCTCCTTATTACTGGATATCAGTTCTGAATTCTTGGATTCCCTCATCATTGATAATAGAAACTCTTCCCAAAATTCAATACGAATTTCAGGCCACAATACATATGCTACCTTTTGATCCCTAAAAAATAACATCCTCCACTAATGTACAACTCCCCACATATGTCTTATGTCCAACAACACCCAAAACTCATCTTATTATCATATCATTGCAAATACAACCTCTAGATCCTATATCTAGTGATCTATTTCCAAAATTGAGACACTCCCCTCATACTTGGAGAAACTCTGCTGCTCAAAGGCACACAAATCCCACTTTCATGCCTCATCCTCCTCTGTCAGGTCAAACCTTAGACAATCAAGTAGATCAGATTGTTGAACCTCAACTATCTAAACAACAAGTGAATGATGAACATAAGTTAGTCCTAAAAATAAGGAGAACATACTATGTCCAGTAGCATGAAATATTTTCAAGGATTATTTAAATTTTATTCATTTTATTTTCCTAAAACACCCAATTGTAACATGAACACATGTAATCATAATTCATGTATCTTTCCTGTGTCTCTAACTTGAAAATAGGTCCACCTCACTTGGTTATTAAAAAATGTCAAAGTTAGTGGACTGAATCACAAAGGGGGTGGGGGGGTTAAGATACTTTGACTTAACCAGTCTCTCTAGCATATGTCACACACCAAGTTTAACTGACACTGATTCTATACCAACCCATGAAATCCTCATTATTCCTAACTCCAAAATCCATCCTATCTTCCATCCATAACCTTTGATACCACACTATTAGAACCCCTCCCACCGAATACACCACAACTGAGGGAGAGAGGTAATGACCATTGAGTCCCACATCTAGTAGGCCCCGAGTTAGAAACTAGCACCAAGGGTATAAAAAATATTACAATATGGGAGGCTTTACCATCTATAAAAGAAAAATATCAGGAGATAGTAGAAAAAACACACAAAAAACTCCAACAGACTATATAATGGTAAACCCAATACCATCTCACTATGCATGAATAAAATATAACTGATACATATAAATGTCTGAAAAGTAAATACCAAAAAAAAAGTCCAAAAAAGAAATTTGAAAACTACTCCAACCCAGCTAGTAATTTCTAACTTGGTAAAAAAATACCTCCTTTAATCATGAGAATAGTTTTTATATATAGGGTAAACATAATAGGTATATTTGTAGGGACATAACCAAGGCATCAAGTACACATGTGAGAAACATATACTAATGCACTATTGAATAAACAGTATGACCAACAACATCTAAACAAGTCAATTATCCAAACCCAAACTCACCATGATTCACTCACAAAATAACACATCAAATATAAGAATACAATATCGAGATCATAATAAAGCAAGGTTCCCATGCCCCTTCCCTACAAAATTTCCACTCTCATGCCAAAAAATTGTGCATACAACACTTCCATACCATCCACACATATCAAATCACACCCCATCCTTCCCACACACACCTATGCCACACCCCACTTCAGATGACATCCCACCTACACACACCTGGACACACATCACAACTCACTCTAAAGACACCTAGGACCACACATCACCGCTCATCTCGAAAACACTTGGGAATACACATCACATCTCATGATAAAGACATCTGGGACCACATGTCACATCTAACACAAAGAAATATGTTCCAAAATGTCACTACTAAAGGAAGAGTGAGTGAGAGGGGTAGCCAGCCATTTGTATTACTACCATCCTAGGTGTTTGGGAAAACATCTAAAACCCATAACTTCTGAGCTTTGGTAAGTTTATCCATTTTGGGTAGTGTGTATACAAAATAACATAAACATCTGTGATATAGAGATATCAAAAAATACCCAATGGTGCATACCAGATCACCACCACATACCATACCTCAACAATCATAACAGATGTCGTCATTATATTTAACACACCACACAACCACCACACAAGCCCCACAACATTTTCCACATTCAACATACAAGTTCGAAAACATTTATTCATTAGCCTTTTCATTTCACATTATATCACTCATTCAATCCATTCAATTAAATTTAATCAATTAATAACATGTCAATTTTCACCCCATTATATTAATTTTCCAACTCATTCATTTACTCAGTCCATTCAACATCATAATTAATTCCAATGATACCCGGGAAAATAACACAACCACAAAACAAAACTATTTCCACAACTCCACACAACCACCATCGTCATCATATAACATCTCTCAATCTATCTCACAACACAACAACAACACATATAGTCTATCACACAACTATAACCACTATGTACCACAACCACTACACCATAACCACAACCACTACGTACCATGACCACGACGCCCTAACCACTCCACCACACATATTCTCCACAATGCACAACTTCCCACATCACATCCATGAAAACCAGCCATCACATCACTTCCACACACACTAAAAATCCAATCTATTCACTAACATGACCACACAATAATCAAAATCAACATAAAACATCACAAAAATTACTGCCACAAAAAACGTCAACATATCCCGACATCACATTTATTCAAGGGATTTGTAATGCCCTGACCCTAGTAACCCAGATTCAGTGAATTATTACATAAAATTTGAATGATCAAAAAAGAAAAAGTATCTAATGTCTGATTAGGTTAGTAGTCTTGGAAACATTAGATACATTCATAAGTTTTACATTACATTATAAAATGAAAAACTACAAAAAAATTGTCTCCATAGATCAAACTCATATCCCCTATGACTATCCCTATAGGTCAATCATAAAATACTTTTTCACATCCTGGGAAAAATAAAAAATAGAAAGGGGTGAGCTCAGATGCTCAGTAAGGATAACAATATAGTGGAAACATTAATAAATAAGCATAAACATTTAAGGAAATGTATAAGACTAAAACAAAAGCCATTTAAACTTGAACTTAATAATAATATGGAAAATATAAAATCAAATAATGCAATTTACTTATTCATATTGATATTATAATAGTCTAATAATCCCATGAAATATCAAATAGGCACTTTCATAATGATGGAATGTGTAATGCCAGACTTTCAGAACCACATAGTCAAGGCCTTGTGCCAATACTACAAATACGATTTTGTCAAGGCCTTGTGCCAAGACACTAGTTTGTCTCAGGAGACCTACCTATGCATTGAGGAGCTATAGAGGGCTACACCATCCACTTACTAAGTCCAATGCATTCCTTATATGAAATGGTTTAAACATAACATAAACATTCTTATTAAAACTAGCATACAAAATTTCAATACTTTATCCATAAACCATGAATGGTATAAAAATAACACATCCACAGTAAAACATATCACAAAACATTCAATACAATTTGGATGTTTTGTATCATAATAAATCAACTTCAAATAATCTTAAAACTCACTAAAGGATGTTGACATAGATGAAATCAAAACCTTTTTTAGAGAAATACCTCTTTCTATTTTGAAATCATTTAAGAGTCCCATAATTATAAAGAAATCAATTATTTTTAAAATAATATTATAAGCTTTTAAGGTAAGCTTTGACGATGTTATAACGGCAGAATATAGCCTCACCCACCCTATAAGTTAAAAAAACATTCTAGCTTTAATTTTGTCGAAAAGGTCAAAAAGTACCTTGTTTGGAAAACGAAGAAAAGATTCCTTTGAAAAAAATATAAGTTCAAATAAGGGTATAAATTACTTTAAACCGTTTTAAATTAAATAGTAAGAATTTTTTGAAATACATTTTAAAAAAACATGGATGTGGATGATAAACAGGTCGCAGTAGATACTTACGTAAAAACATCCTCAGATAAATAAGAGATTTTGAAATTAACCATTATCATATTATTCTCCTTGGTCAAGGGTATGTTAACCTCTTGTATAATGGTTTAATAAATGTTATAAAATTATACAAAAACTATATACATTAAATTGATATCATATAGGATCTTCTAATATTGTTTTGTTAATGATATTTCAGTAGTATCATCGTTTCAGATGTTAAGTGATTCATTTTCCTATATATGATTTGTTAAGTAAGTAATGTTTATTATGGATATGATGTATCTTATTCATAATAATAATTATATTAAGTCTTTAAAAATTATTTTTAATTATCAATTGAAAATTAGTCATGAATGGATACGATGGGGAATGAATCTCATCGCGTTCGTGGAGATGGTAATCCGTACGTACGCATGAGAGAAAATATCATTCTTTTGATATTAAAATTGTATCCAATTGGATGGTATATCATATATACAGAATAATAAAAATGTTATATTTATTATTTACATCATTTATACTCATTATTATACCCATCCAAATGATGAAATGTCTGAATAAAAAACTACACCACGACGTGGAGATGGTAAGTGGTATGTATGCACGTGTGGTGACCTTTTCATTCATAGGATGGATAAATTAACGAATATGGTTGTAACATTTTTATATTAACATCACATTATATATAATATATTTCAGTTATTATTTTATAATGGAAACCACAAATAAAGAGGAAGTGGAAGAAGAAAAGAACTTGAAAGATGCGATGAAATATTTACCTCTTCTTCGGGCTCTTCCTTTTGACTTGATCAAAAGGGATCCTTAGGAGTTTTTGGAATAAAGGAAGGCCTATAAGATGGAGTTAGAAAAGTTAATAGTATATTTGGGCAGGGTATTTCCAATAAAAATGGCTTTGATGGTGTGAATTTGAGAGAAGGGGAAGTTTCCTTTTATAAGAGGGGTGAGGGGAACCTTCAGAAAAACTTAAAATATTATTTTATAATAAATTAATATTCGGTTTATAACGGCTCCAAAGTGACTTATTTCTAGGATAGGGTGGGGATGGGTCGAAATCCTTTCAACCAATATATTTTAGATAGGTTTAGGCCACCATATTAATCTTATCATTTATATTTAACTCTTAGTTAAATAGTTTGACAGTTACCATGTCTCTTTGTATTTTTATATTATATGGTTAATAAAATTACTATAACAAGACAAGAGAACCCCAAGTAGTTCATTATTAATATATATAACCTTATCTATGTCATTTTTCTGAACTTTAGATTTTTACGAATAGAATATCAATTAATAATATAATATTTTTTTTAAAAACTCTTTTATGTCAATTTTGACACTATTTTTTAATTGATTTTTGGAAAAATCATAACAACATGATTACTTCGAAAAAAGTTAATTAAATAAACACTAACATGTCATATTAAAGTATAGAATTCTTGGAATTCATCATAAGTCTTAATTTACATTTATTTGGGTATTTATAATATCAATTATTTTAATATTTCATTAATAAGGTAATTAATGCATCATCATTGTGTCATAAATAAATTAAATTATATAATATCTAAAAATTATAAATAAAATACCATTATTAAAAAATATTTTTATCTTTCTAATTAATATTTATAGTCTAATTTATCCTATGTATAACTCTATATTAAAAATGGTTTAGTTTTTAAACTTTGATGTTAACTCTTTTAGATCTTCTTTAAATAAAATAAAAATAAATGTCCAAATCTATTCCAAGTTGACCAAAGAGGTTACTATTTTATTACTAAGGTTGTTTTTGTTCGAATTATACTTATCCAAAAAAATTAGGACATGTTTTAGGGTAAACATAATATCATTTTTACATTTAATTTCCCTATTTACTTTTAACTGTGGTAAATAAAAGTAAAAAAGGTATTATTCTACAAAAACAATTCATCTCATTGAACAACATTTTACTTACTAATATCAACCTTTTCTCTCAGATTTTTGAAATTCAATTCACAGAAGTAGTAAAATTAATTATTATGCGATTTTTCAAATGCTTCAAGGAGGTGGGTAAAAGACGGTAAAAAGTTCAATAAAATTATATATATATAAACTTATTATAAAATGACTAAAATTAATTAAATTTAACATATATAGGTATTATGTATCTATTTTGACATAAAATAAATTTAAATAAAATAAATATTTATTTAAATAAAAAATTGGTTTTAAACTACAACTCAGTGTTTTCACTGTTCATAAAAAATTAAAAGTTTTCAGAAAAATACCAAATATTCACCATAAGATAATTTCGATATTTTGAATCCAGAAATGATATTCATTTTGAATGATAAATTTATAAAATCTCAAAAAGGTTGTATTACTGTTCATAATGGCTAGTTTGGTTGGTTGTGGTTTGATAGAACCTGAAGTTACGTTCAACACGAACTATTGTATTACTCAAAGAGAAACATACCGTGGAAGCTTGGGGTGTTAATTCTCCCCTCCTTCAATTAATTTCGTCCTCGAAATTTCTAGAATATTAAAGCATAAAAAGATTCGAGTGGTTCATCATATGTTCCTCAGGTTCCCATGTTGCATCTTCCATCTTATGGTTTCTCCATAAAACTTTTACCAGACGAGTCGTCTGATTTCTCAGGACTTGTTCTCTTATATCAAGAACCCTGATAGGCTCTTCGCAAGATGACAATTCGGGTTCTAGTTCTAATTACTCATAGGTGAGTACATTCGTTGGGGCAGGCATGTATTTTCTCAATTGTGATACATGGATCACATCATGAACTTTGGAGAGGATTGGTGGCATTGCCAAACGGTAAGCTATAGCCCCAATTCGTTCTAAAATTTCAAAAGGTCCGATGTACCTGGGACTTAATTTTCCCTTAATTCCGAAACGTATAACACCCTTCCATGTAGATACCTTCAAGAAAACATGATCTCCTACCGAAAATTCCAAATCCTTCCTTCAGTTATCAGTATAGCTCTTCTGCCAACATTGGGCTACTTTGACGTGGTTTTGGACTACCTTCACCTTTTCCATCGTTTCCTCCCCAAGGTGTGGCCCTACGAGTTTTCTTTCACCAACATCATCTGAACAAGTTGGTGTGCAACATCTCTTTCTGTATAAATATTCATATGGTGCAATTTGAATACTTGAATGGAGGAAATTGTTATAGGAAAATTCTACTAGAGGTAAATATTGATCCCACACACCTTGAAAGTCTAGTGATCTTGATATCAACATGTCTTCTAAGGTTTGAATAGATTGTACTTATTTTCGATCAGTTTGGGGGTGGTAGGCAGTGCCCAAATAATGTTCAGTATCCATGTATTTTTAAAGACTTTTCCAGAATCTTGATGTAAAAGGTAGATTACAATCAGAAACAATTGATAGGTGTACTCCCTGAATTCTCACAACTTCATTATTATATAGTCTTTCTAGACATTCAATTGGTAAATTTTCTCTTATAGGAAGAAAATGTGTTGACTTGGTAAGATGATCAACAATGACCCATATTGCATCGTTCCTTATAAGAGTCTTTGGCTGTCCAATGAAAAATTCCATTATAATATTATCCCATTTCCACTCATGTATGGTAATAGGTTGCATAACTCCTCCAGGACATTTCCTTCCAGCTTTAACATGTTTAAAAGCTATACATCTTGACACAAAATCAGCAATCTCCCTCTTCATGGTGTCCCACCAAAAATGTTCCTTCAAATCTCTATACATCTTAGTGCTACCAGGGTGTATAGAGAAATTTGAACTATGATAATCATCCAACAATTATTTTTTTAGATCAGGTATATCAGGAACACAAAGCCTCTTCCCAAATTTAAAAATTCAAACTTCATTCACAAATTCACTCAATCTCCCATCATTCACAACTTTAATCTTATTTCAAACTCTTTATCATCGGTCTAAGAACTCTTTATCCTTTCTAGTAAAGATGGTTTGGAAACCATTTGAAAAAATATTCATGTTTCACCTTCCATGGTTATCCCCATGTCCAACATTACTAGATCCTTGTATAAAATATCCTTTTCAACTCTCATCTAGTTCAGAACTCCTTGATCCTTTCTGATCAAAGCATATTCAACGTTATTTTCCTTCCTCGGGTGGTAGTGTATAGTGAAATCATAATCCTTTAGTAGTACAATCCATATCCTTTGCCTCTTGTTGAGTTCTTTCTGTGAGAAAATACACTTCAAACTCTTGTGATCGGTATATATTTCAAATTGTTTCACCATAGAAATAGTGTCTCCAAATCTTAAAAGAAAATATTATAGATGCTAACTCAAGATAATGAGTAGGATAATTTTTTTCATGAATTTTTAGCTTTCGTGATGCATAAGCAATAACCCTATCATTCTGCATAAGGACACAACCAAGTCCTTTCTTTGAATCATCACTATAAATAAAAAACCCATTATTCCCTAATGGTAGTGTCAAGATAGGAGCATTGACTAATCTTTTATTCGGTTCTTTAAAACATTCTTCACACTCTTTTGTCCAACCAAATTTAACCCCTTTACATGTCAGCTTGGTTAATGGGTTATCCAATTCGGAAAATTTTTGGACGAAATGTCGATAATAACCCGCTAAACCAATAAAACTGTGTATCTTAGCTATACTCGTTGGTGCTGGACATTCATGGATAGCTCTTGTTTTAGAAGGATAAATAGAGATTCCATCCATAGAGACAATATGGCCAAGAAAAGATATCTATTGAAGTTGGAAATCACACTTTCTAAAATTCCCATATAATTCATATCTTTTAAGAGTATTTTGGATAATGCAGAATTGATTTTCATAATATTTATATATTATTAAGTATACATGGATATCATCCATAAATATGACAAAAAATTCATCCAGATATTCCTTGAGAACTCTGTTCATTAGATCCATGAAAATAGAGGGTGCATTAGTCATCCCAAAAGGAATTACTGTAAACTCATAATGCCCGTACCAGGTTCAAAATGCTGTTTTCGGAATTTATTCCTTCTTCACACACAACTGATGATATCCAGATCGAATCTCAATCTTTTAAAAATATTGAGTGACATGATGTTGGTCGAATAAATAATCAATGCGAGGTTGGGGATACTTGTTCTTTATTGTTATATCATTGATGTACCTGTAGTCAATGCACAATCTCATAGATCTGTCTTTCTTTTTAACAAAAAGAATAGGGTCTCCCCATGGAGAAACACTAGGGTGAAAAAATCATTTATTACTCAATTCCTCCATTTGTTTCATTAGTTCTAATAATTGAATAGTGTCCATTCTATAAGGGATCTTCGATATGGGTATTGAACCAGGAATTAAATCAATAGAAAACTCATTTTCTCATTCTGGAGGATGTCTAGGTAAATCATCTGGAAACACATCAGCATATTCTTGTAAATTAAGTACATATTCTATTGGAACATTACTTTCCTCACCCACAATTATTTCATTCTCTTCCTCCCCAATTATTGAATTTAGTTGAGCTACTGGGGGTGGATCTAGATAAGAATCAGGTGGTGACGTTTCTGATCTAAAGATAATGTAATCCTTATCATCATCGAAAATTGTAACCTCTTTATTATTACAATAAATTTTCGCATCATGGTCTGAAATCCAATCCATACCAAGTATTATAACAATTCAATCACGAGTATAACAATGAGATCAACAGATAAAGAACATTTATTTTCTCTAATGGGAACTGATTCACAAAACTTTGTTGCAATGATACTTCCCTTAGGAGTTATGACTGAAAACTCCCTTGTTAAATAAAATTGTAAATATTTAATTTTATTAGAAAAATCAGAAGATAAGAAACAATGTGATGGTCTAGAATCAAATAAATCATGGATAAACTTGAGGAAACCATTAAACTACCTACCACCATGTCTTTAAGAGCTTCAATCTCAGTAGGAGTGATAGCATAAGCTTGGCCTTGATCCCTTGTTCTTTTCTGAGGTATGTTCTTTGTCTCTTAGGACATTCATTTTCCCAATGTCCCATCTCCATATATTTGTATCATTGAAAATCGGTAGCTTCTTTCTTCCCCTTGGAATCACAATCTTGGTGGCCTTTTTCACCACACTTGTTACATACACCCATTCCCTTCAAGAAAGTATCGGGGTGTTTCTTCCCATATTTATTGTAGGATGGATATTAAACTATTCACTTCTTTCCCTTATTTCCCTTTATAGAGTGATCAATATATCTCTTCTTCTCTTGCTTTTCATTAAAGTCGTAAGACATAGATTATTCCTTTTCTATCTAGATAGCACATGAGACAATATTTTTGTATGATGAGAAGGATTGTGAGACTAATGATCGATGGATAAATGGTTTAAACCCATCAAAGAATCGATCAATCTTACTTCTCGGTTTACGTATATAATCTGAAGCATTCCTTGATAACCTTATAAAGATAGCATCATAATTTTCAAAACTCTCACACTCTTTTTGCCTCAGAGTCATAAATTTTCTTTCCATATCTGCTCAATGGTCATGAGGAAAGTATTTTTCTAAAAAAAATTCTTTAAACTCCCTCCATTCCATATTCGATACATCATCATCTTGCTTTGTGTTTTGGATTAATGACCACCATTGATCTGCATCTCCCATGAGGTGATAAACCGCCATGACAACTCTTTCCCTTTCGTTACTCCCCAAAGCCTGAAATATATTCTCTATAGAATTTATCCACTACTCAACTACTAATGGATTCGTAATCCCATTGAATATTGGTGGTTTTTGCCTCATGAAGCGGTTTATCATTGATCCTCAAAGCTTTGGATCAGGGTGCTCTATATGGGTAAGGTTATTATTCATAACCTGAGTGAGTTGTCCTAGTATGGTGATAAGCTGATCAGCACCAGTTGCATCACCAGCTCCACTATAATTATCTTGAGTTGGAGGGAAATCCCTACATGGATTACGTGTATTGATACAATTTCCATTCCGTCCACTAGGTTCTATTTCTAAAAAATGGCATAAACTAGATTAGTTTGTGAATCAAAATACATAATTACATACTTGTAAAACACTTAACATAAATTGAACAGTTTATGGATATAATCCATAATCATAAAAATGTTTTCTTTGAGGAAATATATTCTCATAAACCCTAAATAATGTTTTGTAAAGAAAATGAGAATTATCCTAAGCATATACCCCAAGAGTGTCGTAACTAAGAGTGTAGCAAGGCCCGTTGTCATGCACCAGTTCCCATTATAGTATATCTCAAAGTGGTGTTTTTGAGTTTTTCCCCTAGGTACATATGTTCTAGAGCCACCCATACCTGCTCATATCCAGGTAGGGATTTATTTCATGGAAAACTCACAAAATATCTATAGTACCAAAATTCTAGGAAGTTCTTCTATACTAATTCTCAAAGTCTATCTTAGGGTAATGTTCTCTAATAAGAGTTTATCTAAATATAGTTTCCAAGGTTTGTACTAAACTTCTCTAATACCAACTATAATTCCCTGACCCTAGTTACCCAGAGTCAGTGCATTATTACATAACATTGGAATGATCACAAAAGGTCAAGTCTCAAAAGACTGATTAGTTTAGTAGCCTTGGAAACACTATATACATTCATAAGTTTTATATTACATTATAAAATGAAAAACTACAAAAACATTATCTCCATAGATCACACTCATATCCCCTTAGACTATCCTTATAGGTCAGTCATAAAATACTTCTTCACATCCTGGAAAAAATAAAACATAGAAAGGGGTGAGCTCAGATGCTCAGTAAGGATAATAATATAGAAGAAACTTTCATAAATAAGAATAAAAATTTAAGGCAATGTATAGGACTAAAAAAAGCCTTTTAAACATGGACTTCACCATAATATGGTAAAGATAAAATCAAATAATGCAATTTACTTATTCACATGGATATTCTAATAGTCGAATAATCACATGAAATATCAAATAGCCCCTTTCATAATGATGGAATGCATAATGCCAGACATTCATAACCACATAGTCAAGGCCTTGTGCCAAGACTACAAATAAAATTTTTTCAAGGCCTTGTGCCAAGACACTAGTTGGTCTCATGAGACCTACTGATGAATCGAGGAGCTATAGCGGGCTCCACTCGTCACTTACTAAGTCCAATTCATTACTCATATGAAAAGGTTTAAACATAACATAAACATTCGTATTAAAACTAGCATATGAAATGTCAATACTTTATCCATAAACCATGAATGTTATAGAAATAACACATCCATAGTCAAACATATCACAAAACCTTAAATACAATATAGTAGTTTTGTATCATAATAAATCAACTTCAAATAAACTTAAAATCCATCAAAGGATGTTGACACAGATGAAATCAAAACCTTTTTTTAGAGAAATATCTCTTTATATTTTGAAATAATTTAAGAGTCACATAATTATAAAGAAAACATTTATTTTGAAAATTTTCATATAATATTTTAAGGGAAGCTTCGATGATTTTATAATGATGGAATATATCCAAACCCTTCGTATAAGTTAAAAAACATTCTTACCTTAATTTTGTCGAAAAATGTCAAAAAGTACCTTGTTTGGAAAATAACGAAAAGATTCCTTTCAAAAACATATAAGGTAAAATAATTGTATAAATGAATTTAACCCATTTTCTATTAAATAGTAAAAATGTTTTGAAATATATTTTTAAGAAACATGGATGTGGATGATAAAGAGGTCCCATTAGATACTTATGTAAAAACAACCTCTGATAAATAAGAGATTGTGAAATTAACCCTTACCTTATTCTATTCCTTGGTCGAGGGTAGTTTAACCTCATTTATAATGGTGATATAATTTATATTAAATTATAAAAGAACCATATACATTAATATGATATCATATATGATCTTCTAATATTTCTTTGTTAATGATATTTCAGTAGTATCATCATTTCAGGTGTTAAATGATTCGTTTTACTTTATATTCTTTGTTACGTAAGTAATTTATGTTGTGGATATGAGGTATATTATTCATATTTAGAATTATATTAAGATTTTAATAATTATTTTTAATCATCAAATAAAAATTATTCTTGAATGGATACGATGGGGAATGAATCTCATCATGTTCTTCGAGACGGTAAGCCGTGCGTACGTACGAGCGACAATATCATTATTTTGAAATTAAAATCATAAATAATTGGATGGTATATCTTATATAAAGAATAATTATAATTTATTATTTATTATTTACATAATTTATACTCATTATTATACCCATCCAAATGATGAAATGTTTGAATAACAAACTACACAATGACGTAGAGACGGTAAGTCGTACGTACGCACGTGTGGTGACCTTTTCATTCATAGGATGAATAAAATAATGAAAATGGTTGTACCATTTTAATAATAACATCAAAGTATATATAATATACTGGTGTTATAATTTAAGAATGGAATCAAAAAAGAAAGAGGAAGTGGAAGAAGAAAAGAACTTGAAAGAGGTAATGAAATATTTACCTCTTCTTCGGGTTCTTCCTTTTGAATTCATAAAAAAGGCTCCATAGGTTTATTTTTGGATGAATGAAAGGCCTCTAGTATAGAGTGATAGAAGTTTAGAGGATATTTGGGTAGGTTTTGGCTGATAAAAAGTCTTTTAAGGTGTTAATTTGAGAGAAGGGGAAGTTCCCTTTTATAAGAGGGGTGAGGGGCACCTTAGGAAAAACTTAAAATATAATTTTATAATAAATTCATATTCGGTTTATAATGGCTCCAAAGTGACTTATTTAGAGTCTAGGGTTGGGAGGGGTATAAATCCTTTCAACCACTAGACTTTAGAGAGGTTTAGGTCACCATATTAACCTTATCATTTATATTTAACTCTTGGTTTAGTAGTTTGACATTTACCATGTCTCTTTGTATTTTTATATTATATGATTAATAAACTTACTATTACATGCCAAGAGAGCCCCAAGTGGTTAATTATTAATATATATAACCTTATCTAAGTCATTTGGATGAACCTTAGATTTTTACGAATATAGTATCAATTAATAATATAATATTTGTTTTAAAAACTCTTTTATGTCAATTTTGACACTATTTGGTAATTGATTTTTGTGAAAATCATAAAAACATGATACTTAAGAACCATGTTAATTAAATCAATCCTAACATGTCATATTAAACTATAAAATTCTTGGAATTCATCAAATTTCTTATGTAACATCTCCAAATGATAAAGGGTTAAATGACTAAATGATATGACTCATGTCAACAAGGTGCACCTTCCTTTTCGGGAGCCTGTCTGATTAGAACTCCACAGTTAAGCGTGCTTGTCCTGGAGTAGTAATCAGGATGGGTGACCTTCTGGGAAGTCTCCTAGGGTGTGTGTGAGTGAGTAAAAAGCACACCAGAAAGGACATGTGTTGGCCCGTGGGGACTGTCATTAGTCAGATGACCCGTTTAGGCATGTGGGTGGACCCTAGGGTGGGCCCCACGTGTCTGCGGGGCAACTGGTGGTACCTGGTGGGCCAAGACCCAACGGCCTTGTTAAGGAGGGGTGGTTGTGCTGTCGCCAGGACCCAGTTGTCATAGTTGGTATTAGAGCAGGTCGGCTCCTGAGCGGACCATGTTTTTCAGAGTGCCCATTGTCTGCGGGGCAACTGGTGGTACCTGGTGGGCCAGGACCCAACGGCCTTGTTAAGGAGGGGTGGTTGTGCTGTCGCCAGGACCCAGTTGTCATAGTTGGTATTAGAGCAGGTCGGCTCCTGAGCGGACCATGTTTTTCAGAGTGCCCATTGTTATTTGGGGTTGTCATGGTAGAAGGAGTGGAATTGTCGGTAATCGAGGTGTACAGACGAGAAGGATGTCATGAACCCTTGCTCGTTCAGAACCTCGGGTTACCATGGGATGTTTGGGTTTTTGATGTCTTTTGTTTCTTTTGAATTGTTTTGTGTTGGGAAATGAAATGGGATCCAGGAAAGTGACCCCCGTGAGCTCTCATGGTCTGGAAAGCCATGTGGAGCCGGGGACATTACCCTAGAGTGCTCCCTGTGACGGTGATGTGATTGGCGTATGGCCGCCAACCATACGTCTGAGTCACCAATCACCACTAGCTTCTCCTTGCATTTTTTCTGGGTATTCTTTACGTTTAAGAATTTTTTTGAGAAGTTTTATTTTTGAAATTGTGAAAATTTGATATTTAAATGGCAATGACCATGTATTGATTATGTTCTTTGTTTCTTTGTTCCTTAGTGTTCACCCCCACGACAGTCTGATGGATGCCCAAGGTGGAGCTTTGGGTGGTGTACCCCTGGAAAATCATCCAGTTGATTAGCCCATAGACTATGTTCTGGAGTTCCGGAAGTTGAGTCCTCCACTCTTTTATGTTCAACAAGGTGCACCTTCCTTTTCAGGATCCTACATGATTAGAACTCCATAGTTAAACGTGCTTGGCATGGAGTAGTGATCAGGATGGGTGACCTCCTGGGAAGTTTCTCAGGATGTGTGTGTGTTAGGACAAATCACACTAGAAAGGACATGTGTTGCCCTGTGGGGACTATCATTACTCAGATGACCCGTTCAGGCATGTGGGTGGACCTTAGGGTGGGCCCCATGTGTCGGCGGGGCAACTGGTTGTACCTAGTGGGCCAGGAACCAAAGACCATGTTAAGGCGGGGTGGTTGTGCTGTCACTGGGGCCCAGTTTTCACATTTGGTATCAGAGGTGGTACCCAGCCTTAAGTGCGGTGCACTGCCTGGGTTGAGATGTAGGGACCACAATGAGGATGTTGTGATCTAAAGGGGGAGTGATTGTAATATCCCCAAATGATAAAGGGTTAAATGACTAAATGATATGACTCATGTCAACAAGGTGCACCTTCCTTTTCGGGAGCCTGTCTGATTAGAACTCCACAGTTAAGCATGTTTGGCCTGAAGTAGTAATCAGGATGGGTGACCTTCTGGGAAGTCTCACAGGGTGTGTGTGAGTGAGGACAAAGAACACTAGAAAAGACATGTGTTGGCATGTGGGAACTTTCATTAGTTAGATGACCCGTTCAGGCATGTGCGTGGACCCTAGGGTGGGCCCCACGTGTCTGCGGGGAAACTGGTGGTACCTGGTGGGCCAGGACCCAACGGCCTTGTTAAGGTGGGGTGGTTGTGCTGTCGCTGGGACCCAGTTGTCATAGTTGGTATCAGAGCAGGTCGGCTCCTGAGCGGACCTTGTTTTTCAGAGTGCCAATTGTTATTTGGGGTTGTCATGGTAGAAGGAGTGGAATTGTCAGCACTCGAGGTGTACGGACGAGAAGGACGTCATGAACCCTTGCTCGTTCTGAACCTCAGGTTACCATGGGATGTTTGGGTTTTTGATGTATTTTGGGTCTTTTGAATTGTTTTGTGTTGGGAAATGAAATGGGAGCCAGGAAAGTGACCCCTGTGAGCTTCCATGGTCTGGAAAGCCATTTGGAGCCGAGAACATTACCCTAGAGTGCTCCATGTGATGGTGATGTGACTGGCGTATGGCCGCCAACCATACGTCCATGTCACCAATCACCACTAGCTTCTCCTTACAGTTTTTCTGGGGATTCTTTACTTTTAAGAATTGTTTTGAGAAGTTTTATTTTTGAAATTGTGAATAGTTGATATTTAAATGGTAATTACCATGTTTTGATTATGTTCTTTGTTTCTTTGTTCCTTAGTGTTCACCCCCACGACAGTTTGATGGATGCCCAAGGTGGAGCTTCAGGTGGTGTACCCCTGGAAAATCCTCCAGTTGATCAGTCTATAGATTATGTTCTGGAGTTCCGGAAGTTGATTCCTCCACTCTTTTATGGTCAACAAGGTGCACCTTCCTTTTCGGGAGTCTGCCTGATTAGAACTCCATAGTTAAGCGTGCTTGGCCTGGAGTAGTGATTAGGATGGATGACCTCCTGGGAAGTTTCTCAGGACGTGTGTGAGTGAGGAAAAAGCACAATGGAAAGGACATGTATTGGCCTGTGGGGACTATCATTAGTCGGATGACCCGTTCAGGCATGTGGGAGGACCCTAGGGTGGGCCCCACGTGTCTGCGGGGCAACTGGTGGTACCTAGTGGTCTAGGACCCGACGACCATGTTAAGGCGGGGTGGTTGTGCTATCACTGGGGCCCAGTTGTCACATTTGGTATCAGAGGTGGTACCTAGCCTTAAGTGTGGTGCACTGCCTGGGTTGAGATATAGGGACCACAATGAGGACGTTGTAATCTAAAGGGGGGTGATTGTAACATCCCCAAATGATAAAGGGTTAAATGACTAAATGATATGACTCATGTCAACAAGGTGCACCTTCCTTTTCGGGAGCCTGTCTGATTAGAACTCCACAGTTTACTGTGCTTGTTCTGGAGTAGTAATCAGGATGGGTGACCTTCTGAGAAGTCTCCCAGGGTGTGTGTGAGTAAGGACAAAGCACACTAGAAAGGACATGTGCTGTCCTATGGGGACTATCATTAGTCAGATGACCCGTTTAGGCATGTGGGTGGACACTAGGGTGGGCCCCACGTGTCTGCGGGGCAACTTGTGGTACCTGGTGGGCCAGGACCCAACGGCCTTGTTAAGGCGGGGTGGTTGTGTTGTCGCCGGGACCCAGTTTTCATAGTAATTGTCACACCCAGACCTACCCTTTTATTTTATTTTATAATTTTCTTTGACTTTTTAAATTTTTTTTGGGGTTCGGGTTGAGTCCCAGAAAAAAAACTTTTGAGTCATGTTAAAAAGTGCGTGTTTTTCAACTGACGTCGATAAGCACCCGAGCAGGGTGCGTTTTAAGTTGACGTTGCTGAGCGCCCAGGCATAGCGCATTTTAGAAACCCCGTGCGGCTCCGCTTAGGAAATGGCATGATCATCCTGCCTTCGGGAAATTAAGATGGGTAAATTTTGTGACTTGCTGTGTTATTTAAAATTTTTATTGTTTTTAATAATTTTATAATTTTCATTAAAAATTAATTGGTAAATATTATTTTTATTATTAATTTTTTTATTTTTATCATTTTCCTATTATTGTTAATGTTTTTTTATTAGGTGTATTAATAATATTATTATTATTAGAGTTATTATCATTGTAGATTAACATTATTATTATTACTTTTTTTATTTATTTCTTTTTTTCCCTATCCCTAAACCTAGCACGACCTCCCCTTATTTTTTTTCTTCTCTTCTGTAATGCCTCTTCCCAGTGCACCACCACCCATTTTCACCCTCTCCCAACTCCATCTGTCCAGTTTCACAGGCCGCACCTCTCGGCGCCCTCCGGCTTTACCTCCTGCAGTGCGCACCTCTTGCACTGCTCCGCACCACCGAACGAGTGACCTCCACCAGTGCCACGTTGTCCTGCCAATCACGGCACCCCCTAGCCCTCTCTCTCTCTCATCATGGATACGCCCCCAGCCCTTGATCTCGGCTCAGCCATGCTCCCTCCTTCCCCGATCCATCGCTCCTCTCTCAGCCACCGGCCTCCTCCTACTCAAACCTGCCTCCGCCTTGCTGCTGCACCATCTTCCGGCTTCTCCTGACCTGCACCAGACAACACGCCGCCCTCCTTCCAGTGTGCTAACACCAGCCTTCCACCTCAAACCGGCCGAGATGCACAACCCCTCCTTGGATCCCTTTCCCTACTCCGACTCTAATACCTAATCGATTGCCTCCCATCCTCTCTCCCACCGCAGCTTGCACCACTTAGCCGACACCAGCCTCCTGCCATTGATCATTGCACCGACTCCCAATTCCAAAGTCCACCCCCTATCCGCACACCCTTCCTATGTTGTTTGGCCTCCAACCCACCTCCAGCCGGCACCCGTTGTTCGACCAGCAGTGGCACAACGCCCCAGACACAATCTCACCCTACCGGTGTACCTCCCTTTCCTACAAGAAGGCCTCGAACGCAGCCCCCCTTGATACACATTCTGGAAGTTGTCGTGCACCCTCTGTTCGAGTCGTCTATGTCCTTAATGGTTTTCAAGACACGTGGTTCGATTAAATTTCATATAATTATGATCATTTATTTTTCCTTTGTATGTAACTTACATCCCCTTCCTTGCTCCGGCCAACCAGAAGCGGTGCAACACCCTGGAGACTTCCCCCATTTCTATAACGGCCACAGACTCCTTCTTCCAAACCTCTTTTCAGGTTCCTCACACGTTCCATACCTCTTTCCAGCCACACGCCCTCTGATCGTGCGTCTTTTGACCTGCCACACGTCATCTATCCGGCCTCACCAGTGGAACGTGCGCGCTTCCAGCAAACGCGCCTCTAGTCCAACCATCACACACCCTCCGAGTCTCTTCGTGCTCTTCACTGGAATCCTCTCCGGTCGTTTCCTCTTTCGCACAATCCCTTTGATCGAGTGCACCCCCACACTGGATTTTCCTCCTTCCGGCTGTTTCGCCTATACAGAGGTTCAGGTGAGGTATGTGCTATATTTTGTTTTTATTATTTTAAATTAGTGGTTATGTTTGTTTTTAGTTATTTTTTGCAGTATTAAATTGTCAGGTTATTTCTGGTCAGTGTTCCTATATTTTAGATTATTTTACTTTTGTTGCATCTCTTTGGCGAGGTATTTCCACGATATTGCGGTCGTTAGCAAGTTTCACGGGCTTGTGCGCTAGTGTGAAACGTGTCGCGTCGTCGTAACTGAGCTAAAAATTGAGGTAGGTCCCCCACTACACACACCTTTAAATCTAGAATTTATTATTTTCTTGACGTTTAATTAATTTTAATGAATGAGAAATAATATTAGATAATAAAACTTTAAATGATTATTTAGTGTGAAAAGATCCGTTTATTTTATACCGAACACTTAGGACATTTCCTTGATGAGTGGACACCCAATATTGAAAGAATGCATGTTTGGCCTTTAAACATAATTCACGGAGTTTCAAATGTACTTCTAGTTTTAAAGATAAGTGATTTCTTTTGATCAATTGTTTTGGGTTTTCTCGAGAAATGAGTTTTTGCTTTAAGATTGGTGAAGGCCCGTTTGGGACTTTAATAAAATAAATTGTTTTGAAAAAAACCCATTCAGGGGTGATATATGGTGTGCGTTGATTGCATGATCTTTATGTCATCTTTGTGCATCATGACTGATTGATTTACATTGTGGACGCACCCCTTTTTATTTCTTGTGTTGACATGGGAACCTGGAATAGTGAGTGAATCTTCTGAGAACGATTGTTGCACTAGTTTAGAATACGCACTAGCTAGTGGCCCCATAGTAGGGGAATACTGAGTTATTGATGCTATGGGGATTGGGTCCCTTGGTTAGGCCATTCAGGGCTATACCGGGTAGTAGTATGGGCGTTATGACGTCATCGAGTTAGGGCATGCCTCCAGGATGAGTAAGATGTATAGTATGTTCTGTATTGTTCATGACCTCCTAGGTTCGACCCATGTTTTCTTTTAGTGTTTATTTTTATGTGGAAGACGATTGAGAGGTCTAGTTCGGTTTCTGGCCCCGTGTGCCACTTTTTTTTCCATTTCCCTTAGTGTGCGTTGTGTGTTGTGTGTGGTTTTCCATTTGACCAAGAAATAAAATTTTGATTTCTAAATTGTTCTCAAAGGTGTCTTAAAATGCAATGCATCTGTTTCTTCCAAAACACTAAACTCATTCTTAAATTAAAAAGGGTAATGGACTGTTACTTGTTTTAGAAATGAATGTGTGTGTGGAAACCAATATTTTATATAATTTAGTGCAAACCTGGAATTGATAAATTGTTTATTTAATGGTATGTGCATTGGGAATAGAATTTTTAAGGCCTACCTACTTAGTTTTAATACTCACGCCTATAGTGTTTTCCTGTTTTTAGTTTCTATTGCAGGTTGACTTGAGCTCTCTCATTGTGGGCGAGATTTGGTTGTGGACTGGTGAGCGACTCTCGAAGTCGCAAGGAATTTTGGTCATGGTCAGGTTAGTTGTTGTTGCTGGTTGTTCTTTCTTTCAATGTTTTTTATTTACTTTGTGTTGTTCTATTTTCCTTCCACTGATTTATTTATTTTATTTGGGAGAAATCATTCCCTCTTGCTCTCTTTGATGCCTTGGCGCTTGTCGCCAGCCCGGGAGGATCGGGAATGCCTCTCGGGCCATGTCGCGGGCCGGCTCGGGTGACCGGTTCAGGGTCGACCTGGGTTGGTTCGTGACAAAATGGTATCAGAGCAGGTCGGCTCCTGAGCGGACCTTGTTTTTCAGAGTTCCTATTGTTATTTGGGGTTGTCATGGTAGAAGGAGTGGAATTGTCGTTACTCTAGGCGTACGGACGAGAAGGACGTCATGAAACCTTGATCGTTCCGAACCTCGGGTTACCATGGGATGTTTGGGTTGTTGATGTCTTTTGGGTCTTTTGAATTGTTTTGTGTTGGGAAATGAAATGGCAGCCAGGAAAGTGACCCCCGTGAGCTTGTATGGTCTGGAAAGCCATGTGGAGCCGGGGACATTACCCTAGTGTGCTCCCTGTGATGGTGATGTGACTGGCGTATGGCCGCCAACCATACGTCCGAGTCACCAATCACCACTAGCTTCTCCTTGTAGTTTTTCTGGGTCTTCTTTACTTTTAAGAATTGTTTTGAGAAGTGTTATTTTTGAAATTGTGAAAAGTTGATATTTAAATTGCAATGACCATGTTTTGATTTTGTTCTTTGTTTCTTTGTTCCTTAGTGTTCACCCCCACGACAGTTTGATGGATTCCCAAGGTGCAGCTTCGGGTGGTGTACCCCTGGAAAATCCTCCAGCTGATCAGCCCATAGACTATGTTCTGGAGTTCTAGAAGTTGAGTCCTCCACTCTTTTATGGTCAAGCAGATCCTTTTGAGGTGGAGGAGTGGTTCCAGAAGATTGAGAGGAAGTCAGTTTCATTGGGTTTCCTAAGTCATTAAAGGTGAAGTTGGCTAACTTAATACTTGAAGGCCCAACATAGAAGTGGTGGAAGTCCGTGTCTCAGAATAAACCTCAGAAAGATCTAACATGGGAGTTTTTCAAGTCATCGTTCATCCAACAACACTTCTCTGAGTTGACGAAGCTGAGGAAGAGGATGGGGTTGTGTTGTCTTTACAAGGGTGTTGAATCGGTATAGGAATTCTATCGATGCTTCATAGATCTAGTTCCGTATGATCAGTGGTTTGTTGAGAATGATCTCGGGAAGGCTCGACTATTTGAGTCTGGACTCTGACCTGAGCTGCGATCGAGAGTGGAAGAGCTCAACCTAACCACCTTCTCGGATGTTGTGGGGAAATCCTTTTTGGCTGAAGCTGGGTTAGCAGGAGGACTTGAGGTGGGGAATCCTCCGGCTTTGGGAAACAGTGCAGAGGATGGTGATAAGATGAATGAGAAGCGACCTAATGCTAGTGGTGATGGTAGAGGAATCAAGAGGCCTTCAACCATCTTCGTCACAGCGCAATGCATTGATCTTTCACCAGTGTGGTAAGAAGGGGCAGAAGAGGCCAACGTTTCGGAATGCTCCGAGACCCTTCCACACCTGTGGACGTTGGGGTCACTTACAACGATTCTGTCGAGGTGTTTCCAAGAAGCGTGCTGAAATGAGACCTGGTTCGTCGAAGGTCACCTCTGTCCGTCAGCGGGAGTAGGGCGATGTTTGGGGATCAGTTCAAGTTTTCTAATTTGTGGTGTTTCTTGAATGTATTAATCATCCTTTATAGAATTTTGTAGTGTTTAGTTTCCTTTAGTTGTAAGAATGGTTGCGGTTGAACCTCTTTGAAACTTTTATTTTATCAGAAGTGTGTTTGGTGAATTTCTGGTTTGTGAGTTGTGTTCGGGAATTTTTGAAGCCTGACTGCGAGGCAGAAGATGCTTCAATCATCGGTGCTCCAGTTATTGGCCTCGGAGTGAAAATAGCGCGTAGTCAAGAGAACCCCAGTGCTGATGAAGGGCCTTGGTTTAATCTCAGTCCATAGTGTGTCTTGGTATGTGTGTTTCGAGGGTGCGACGTTGTTAATGGGGAGACGACAATAGTCTTGATGCTCTATCAGTTGGGCACTTCCCTTCTTTCCCCCTCATGGTGGGGGTTTCTGGTCAGTGTGGAAGGTTATTAAGTTCGTTTAATATCATCAGTTCTTATGGTGGGGAGACCCACAGTGGGTCTCGCAGAGTTACACTAAAATTAATTTAGGGTTAGCCTGATCCTTATGGTGGGGAGTCCGTTCGGGCCTCCCCATGTCAGTATCAGAGTTTCTTTTCATGTATCATTGGGGGTAGGAGGTCTCGTGTGGAACCACCTAATCTTGAGTTCTTCCTCTTGAGTAAACGTTGAGATTGGAGTACACCCAACCGTTTCGTTGAACGAAGATTATAGAAATAAGTCTCTGAGGTGATTTAAGTTCGTTCGTTCCTTGGTTGAAACAGATGGGTTGGGTTCTTCTTGGTGACGATTAAGGTGATATTGTTTTAAGGATGAGTTGTGTGATAGGGGGTTTCAGTGTCTGTTTGGATCGATCAATTGGAGGCACGTAAACTTTTGGGGGTGAGTGACACTTAAGGAGTTTCATCTTTGGGTCTTGACCTTATCGTGGCTTTCCGGGGGTGGAGAGCGTTATGGTGGGGAGAATTGTCACACCCTGACCTACCATTTTATTTTATTTTATAATTTTCTTTGACTTTTTAAATTTTTGTTGGGGTTCAGGTTGAGTCCCGGACCAAAAACTTTTGAGTCATGTTAAAAAGTGCACGTTTTTCAACTGACGTCGCTAAGCACCTGGGCAGGGTGCGTTTTAGGTTGACGTTGCTGAGCGCCCAGGCATAACGCATTTTAGAAACCCGTGCGGCTCCGCTTAGGCAATGGAACGATCCACCTGCCTTCGGGAAATTAAGATGGGTAAAGTTTGTGAGATTCTGTGTTATTTAAAATTTTTATTGTTTTTAATAATTTTATAATTTTCATTAAAAATGAAATGGTAAATATTATTGTTATTATTAATGTTATTATTTTTATCATTTTCCGATTATTATTAATGTTTTTTTATTAGGTGTATTAATAATAATATTATTATTAGAGTTATTATTATTGTAGATTAAAATTATTATTATTACTTTTTTCTATTTATTTCTTTTTTCCCTAGCCCTAAACCTAGTGCGACATCCCCTTCTTTTTTTTCTTCTCTTCCGCAATGCCTCTTCCCAGCGCGCTGCCACCCATTTTCACCCTCTCCCTACTCCATCTGTCCAGTTGCACAGGCCGCACCTCCCGGTGCCCTCCGGCTTCACCTCCTGCAGTGCGCGCCTCTTGCACCGCTCCGCACCACCGACTGAGTGACCTCCACCGGTGCCCCGCTGTCATGCCGATCGCGGAACCCCCTAGCCCTCTCTCTCTCTCTCCCATCATGGATGCGCCCATAGACCTTGCTCCCGGCTCAGCCATGCTCCCTCCTTCCCCGATCCATCGCTCCTCTCTCAGCCACCGGCCTCCTCCTGCTCAAACCTGCCTCCGCCTTGCTGCTGCACCATCTTTCGGCTTCTCCTGCCCGGCACCGGACAGCACACCGCCCTCCTGCCAGTGTGCTAACACCAGCCTTCCACCTCAAACCGGCCAAGATGCACAACCCCTCCTTGGATCCCTTTCCCTGCTCCGTCTTTAACACCTAATCGATTACCTCCCATCCGCTCTCCCACCGCAGCCTGCACCACCTAGCCGACACCAGCCTCCTGCCATTGATCGTTGCACCGACTCCCAATTCCAAAGTCCACCCCCTGTCCGCACACCCTACCTATGCTGTTTGGCCTCCAACCCACCTCCAGCCGGCACCCGCTGTTTGGCCAGCAGCAGCGCAACGCCCCGGATACAATCTCACCCTGCCGGTGTACCTCCCTTTCCCAAAAGAAGGCCTCGAACGCGACGCCCCTTGCTACAGATTCTGGCAGCTGTCGCGCACCCTCTGGTCGAGTCTTCTATGTCCTCAATGGTTTTCAAGACACGTGGTTCGATTAAATTTCATATAATTTTGATCATTTATTTTTCCTTTGTATGTAACTTACATCCCCTTCCTTGATCCGGCCACCCAGAAGCGGTCCAGCACCCTGGCGACTTCCCCCTTTTCTATAACGGCCACAGACTCCTTCTTCCAAACCTCTTTTCGGGTACCGCACACGTGGCAGACCCCTTTCCAGCCGCACACCCTCCGATCGTGCGTCTTTTGACCTGCCACACGTCATCTGGCCGGCCTCACCAGTGAAACATGTGCGCTTCCAGCAAACGCGCCTCTAGTCCAGCCATCACGCACCCTCCCAGTCACGTCGCGCTCTTCACTGGCATCCTCACCGGTCGTTTCCTCTTTCGCACAATCCCTTTGATCGAGCACACCCCCACACTGGCTTTGCTCCTTCACGCTGTTTCTCCTATACAGAGGTTTGGGTGAGGTATGTGCTATATTTTGTTTTGATTATTTTAAATTGGTGGTTATGTTTGTTTTTAGTTATTTTTGCGGTGTTAAATTGTTAGGTTATTTCTGGTCAGTGTTCTTATATTTTAGATTATTTTACTTTTGTTGTAGCTCTTTGCCGAGGTATTTCACTACGGAAAAAATGGGTATTTGCGATGGGGATAAATCCCGTCGCAAATAGCCCCGTAAAAAATTTATTTGCGATGGGGGTATTTGCCCGTCGTAAATAAGTAGTCTTTTGCGATGGGTTAGCTTTCCCCGTCGCAAATGAACTGGCGCGCTTTGCGCGCCAAATCGCGGGTAACGTATTTGCGACGGGCGGTTATTGCCCATCGCAAATAACCGGCGGGGGTAAAAGGTATTTGCGACGGCGGTATACCCCCGTCGCAAATAGTATGTCGGCAGGTTATTATTTGCGACGGGACCCGTCGCAAATAACTATTTAACCGTTGACCGTAATAAATGATGGCTAAGGTATTTGCGACGGGTACCGTCGCAAATAATATTATTTGCGACGGGTATCCCGTCGCAAATAATCTAACCTATAAATACCCTCATCCGTTTTTTTTCAGTTCATTTTCAAACTTCATCTTCTCCTTCTCTCAAAATTCTATTTCTAGAGTTCAGCGTTTCTTAAGTTTAATTTTTTTCCCCGGAGTTGATATTGAAGTTTTCAAGAACGATCAGAGATCAACCTCAGATCAATTTTAAAGGTATTTATGTTCATTTTAATTTAATATTTATTTTAAATTTTTTATTAGTTTCAATTATTCTTAATTAGTTGTAATTTAATTATGTTTACATTGTTTTGTTACTTAATAAATTTAAATTATTAGTATTGTTCATAGTTAATGGTAATTAGGAATAATTAGTAATAATTTTCAATAATTAAGAATAAATGCTAATAATTAGTAATAAATACCAATAATTAGGAATAATTACATTATTACATTATTACATTATTAGTATATTTTATTCTTAATATTAAAATAGTCTAATTTTTTATATTATATACAATTCTTCTTTCATCTCTGTGTTTTCTGTCTCCACATGTAATATTTTTATGTGGAGACAGAAAACACAGAGATGAAAGGAAAATTGTATATAATATAGAAAATTATATTATTTTAATATTAATAATAAAATATATTAATAATAATATTATTCCTAATTATTTGTAATTATTCCTAATTATTGGTAATTATATGAATAATTAGCAATAATTAGCAATAATTAGCAATAATTAGGAATAATTAGTAATAATTACCAATAATTAGTAATAATTAGTAATAATTATCAATAATTATCAATAATTAGTAATAATTAGTAATAATTAGGGATAATTAGGGATAATTACCAATAATTCGTAATAATTAGTAATAATTAGTAATAATTACTAATAATTAGTAATAATTAGTAATAATTAGGAATAATTGGTAATAACTACCAATAATTAGTAATAATTACCAATAATTAGTAATAATTACCAATAATTATCAATAATTACAGATAATTACCAATAATTAGGAATAATTACCAATAATTAGTAATAATTAGTAATAATTAGAAATAATTACCAATAATTAGTAATAATTAGTAATAATTACCAATAATTAGTAATAATTAGTAATAATTAGTAATAATTACCAATAGTTCGTAATAATTAATAATAATTAGTAATAATTACCAATAATTCGTAATAATTAATAATAATTAGTAATAATTACCAATAATTAGTAATAATTAGTAATAATTAGTAATAATTAACAATAATTAGTAATAATTACCAATAATTAAGAATAATTACCAATAATTATTAATAATTACCAATAATTAGGAATAATTACCAATAATTAGGAATAATTACCAATAATTAGTAATAATTAGTAATAATTAGGAATAATTACCAATAATTAGTAATAATTAGTAATAATTACCAATAATTAGTAATAATTACCAATAATTAGTAATAATTAGTAATAATTAATAATAATTACCAATAATTACCAATAATTACCGATAATTATCAATAATTAAGAATAATTACCAATAATTAGTAATAATTAGTAATAATTATCAATAATTAGTAATAATTACCCATAATTACCAAAAATTACCAATAATTACCAATAATTACCGATAATTTGTAATAATTAGTTATAATTAGGAATAATTACCAATAATTAGTAATAATTAGTAATAATTACCAATAATTAGTAATAATTAGGAATAATTACCAATAATTTGTAATAATTAGTAATAATTACCAATAATTAGTAATAATTACCAATAATTACCAATAATTACCAATAATTACCGATAATTACCAATAATTAGGAATAATTATCAATAATTAGGAATAATTACCAATAATTACCAATAATTAGTAATAATTACCAATAATTAGTAATAATTACCAATAATTACCAATAATTACCGATAATTAGTAATAATTACTGATAATTATGAATAATTACAAATAATTAGTAATAATTAGTAATAATTACCAATAATTAGTAATAATTACCAATAATTAGTAATAATTACCAATAATTACCAATAATTACAGATAATTACCAATAATTAGGAATAATTACCAATAATTAGGAATAATTACCAATAACTAGGAATAATTACCAATAATTACCAATAATTAGTAATAATTTCCAATAATTAGTAATAATTACCAATAATTACCAATAATTACCGATAATTAGTAATAATTAGTAATAATTAGGAATAATTAGGAATAATTACCAATAATTAGTAATCATTAGTAATAATTACCAATAATTAGTAATAATTACCAATAATTACCAATAATTACCGATAATTACCAATAATTAGGAATAATTACCAATAATTAGGAATAAATAGGAATAATTACCGATAATTAGTACTAAGTAGTAATAATTAGTAATAATTAACAATAATTAGTAATAATTTGTAATAATTTTTAATAATTAACAATAATTAGTAATGATTATTAATAATTAGTAATAATTAGTAATAATTACCAATAATTAGTAATAATTACCAATAATTAGTAATAATTACCAATAATTACCAATAATTACCAATAATTACCAATAATTACCGATAATTAGTAATAATTAGTAATAATTAGGAATAATTACCAATAATTAGTAATAATTAGTAATAATTACCAATAATTAGTAATAATTACCAATAATTAGTAATAATTAGTAATAATTACCAATAATTAGGAATAATTACCAATAATTAGGAATAATTACCAATAATTAGGAATAATTACCAATAATTAGTAATAATTAGTAATAATAAGGAATAATTACCAATAATTAGTAATAATTAGTAATAATTACCAATAATTACCAATAATTACCGATAATTACCAATAATTAGGAATAATTACCAATAATTGGGCATAATTACCAATAATTAGGAATAATGACCAATAATTAGTAATAATTAGTAATAATTAGGAATAATTACCAATAATTAGTAATAATTAGTAATAATTACCAATAATTAATAATAATTAGTAATAATTAGTAATAATTACCAATAATTAGTAATAATTAGTAATAATTAGTAATAATCACCAATAGTTAGTAATAATTAGTAATAATTAGTAATAATTACCAATAATTAGTAATAATTAGGAATAATTAGTAATAATTACCAATAATTAGTAATAATTACCAATAATTAGGAATAATTACCAATAATTAGGAATAATTACCAGTAATTAGTAATAATTAGTAATAATTAGGAATAATTACCAATAATTAGTAATAATTACCAATAATTACCAATAATTAGTAATAATTACCAATAATTAGTAATAATTAGTAATAATTAGTAATAATTAGTAATAATTAGGAATAATTACCAATAATTACCAATAATTACCGATAATTAGTAATAATTTGTAATAATTAGGTATAATTACTAATAATTAGTAATAATTAGTAATAATTACCAATAATTAGTAATAATTAGTAATAATTACCAATAATTAGTAATAATTAGTAATAATTAGTAATAATTACCAATAATTAGTAATAATTATTAATAATTAGTAATAATTACCAATAATTAGTAATAATTAGTAATAATTAGTAATAATTAGTAATAATTAGTAATAATTACCAATAATTAGTAATAATTACCAATAATTAGTAATAATTTGTAATAATTTGTAATAATTACTAATAATTAGTTATAATTACCAATAATTAGTAATAATTACCAATAATTACCAATAATTACCGATAATTACCAATAATTAGGAATAATTTCCAATAATTAGGAATAATTACCAATAATTAGGAATAATTACCAATAATTAGGAATAATTACCAATAATTAGGAATAATTACCAATAATATTAGTATTATGAAAATAATAAAAAATTTATATAATATTAAAATTATCAATATTTGTAACAGTTTTTGCTTTATTCTCAACATATTAAATTCTTAAAGGGTCAATTTTTAGGTCTATCTCAATAAAAAGTTTGCGTCAGTCGTGTATGATGTAAACTCTATAATTATCCTTGCTTGAGTGTTTTTTCTAACAAATTATTCAAAACCAGTAATGCTTTTATATTTTATAGAAAAATATGGAATAAAGAGGTTTTCAACAATCATTATTAGGTGACCGCATATGGATAAATCAACGTAGAAATCCAAACGGTTCGGGTTTAAATCCAGTATATGTAGAGGGTGTGGAGACGTTTTTATCATTTGCAGCATCAAATCCAGAATTTGTTTCAAAAGGAAAAAATAAAATGCCCTTGTAGAAAATGTGCATTGAGAACGTTTGACACGTTTGACAATGTGGGGGGACATCTCTTGCGTTTTGCTTTTCAACCAGATTATGTTTTTTGGTATCAACACGGTGAACGCAGTTCCAGAGCAGGTGATACCAACTTGATTCCAGATCCATCCCGGTTTCAAGATTTAGTACATGATGTTGCAGGTTCATCTATTCAACATACAGAAACTCCGGATGATATAGCTTCAAATCCTGAGTTGGCACCGTCTGGATTTTATGAGTTGTTGAGGTCTGCTGAGGATGCATTATATCCTGGCTGCAAGATGAGCAAATTAGAAGCAGTTGCAAAATTTATGGCTATCAAATCAGATAACGGAATGTCAAACACCTGTTTTGACCAGATATTTTCTTTGCTTAAAACACTATTACCCGAAGGAAATGTTTTGCCTGTAAATTACTATGAGAGTAAGAGGATGGTTCGAAATTTGGGACATACTTGTCAGAAGATTCATGCATGTTCAAATGACTACATTTTTTATTCTGGGGAAAATGAGTCGTTGGATAGTTGTCCCACATGTGGGCCACTGAGATATAAAGAAGGACAACATGGGAAGTCTGGTTTAATTCATGTAAAACAGTTGAGATATTTTCCGCTTACATCCAAACTTTAGCGTTTATTCATGTCTAAGAATACATCGACAATGATGTCATGGCATAAAGAGAATATTTCAACCGATAAAATCTTGAATCATCCAGCCGATGGTGATTCATGGAAACATTTTGATAGAGTGAATCCATCCTTTTCTTTAGAAGCTAGAAATGTTCGACTGGGCCTTTCCACTGATGGTTTCTGTCCGTTCAGATCTTATGGTAGTCAATATTCATGTTGGCCTGTTTTTTTAACTCCGTACAATTTACCTCCATGGATGTTGATGAAGGAGACATATATATTTTTGAATTTACTAATTCCAGGACATCCGAAGAAAAATATTGATGTTTATTTGAAACCATTGATTGATGAATTAAGTTTATTGTGGAGTACTGGTGTCAGTACATATGATGTTGCAACGAAACAGAATTTCATACTGAGAGCAGCATTTATGTGGACAATTAGTGACTTCCTGGCTTATGGGATGTTATCTGGATGGAGTACACATGGTCAGAAATCATGTCCTTACTGTATGGGAGAGAACAAAGCATTTATGCTCATTCATGGAAAGAAACCTTGTTATTTTGACTGCCATCCCAGATTTGTTCCAGCTGATCATCCTTTTCGCAGAAACAGATCTCATTTCAGAAAAGGAACAGTTGAAAGGGATGGACCTCCAAAAATGCTATCAGGTTCGGAGTTAAAATCAGTTGTATTTTCATTACCTCCCATCAATTTGGGTCCCACAATAAACAAATAGAAAATTTCTGGTTTTGGGAAAGAACACAATTGGATTAAACGTAGCATATTTTGGGATTTGCCATATTGGTCTGATTTGTTGGTCCGACACATGTTAGATGTCATGCATATTGAGAAGAACTGTTTTGATAATTTGTTTCATACAGTTTTGGATAAGCCAGGAAAGAGAAAAGACAATGTAAATGAACGTTTAGATCTTGCCCAAATTTGCAGGCGTCCAGAATTGGAACTGTTTGAGAATGTCAGAACAGAAAGGTTACTGAAACCAAAAGCAGCTTATACACTGTCTAATGAAAACCGTTTATTATTTTGTCAGTGGATTGCAGATTTGAGACTTCCAGATGGCTGTGCTTCCAATTTGGGTAGATGTGTAAAGAATGGTCATATTACTGGATTAAAAAGTCATGATTGTCATGTTATAATGGAAAGAATTCTACCCATTGGATTAAGAGGTCTGTTGAATTCTGTGATTTGGGATTCCATAATAGACATGTCTCATTTTTTTCAGGAAATTTGTACGGATACAGCAGATTATGATGCTCTAGGGAAACTTGAAAAAGATGTTGTTGTAATTATATGTAAACTGGAAAAATATTTCCGCCGTCTTTCTTCGACTCAATGGAACATTTGATGTTAAATTTGCCATATGAAGCCAAATGTGGAGGTCCAGTACAGTTTCGATGGATGTACCCATTTGAAAGATGCATGAAAAAATTGAAAAGAAAAGTACGAAACAAAGCATCTGTTGAAGGATCTATTGCAGAAGATTATTTGCACGAGGAAATATCTTTTTTCTGCTCCCATTATTTTGAATCTGAGTATCCGTCAAAACACAACCGAATGGGACGGAACGAGAGGAATATTGATGAAATCGACAATCAATTATCTGTTTTCAACCAGCCAGATCTTGGTTTTGGTGGAGTTTATAAACTCTGGCTTTCAGATTATGAACATCATAGAGCTCATACGTATGTTCTTCTCAACTGTGAAGAGATGACATCAGTTGTACTGTAAGTGTTTATATCACTAATTCTATCATTTATGTTACAGTAAATAACTTTGGTTTTTATAGGTTGTATGATAATCATATCAAGAAACAAATTCCAAAAATTACAGCAGCTGCTCTCGAAGAACGTCGACTGAAAAATTTCTCTCAGTGGTTTCAAAAACTGGTAACATAAATTCTTTATCTTTTAGCAACTCATTCAATGTATAGTTTACTATATTGATAATTATTTCACAAAATTTCAGGTGTCTCGACATGCTGATAAAATTGAAAAACGGCTGTGTATATTGAGTAACCCACCTTCCAATTTTTTTAAAACTTATAATGCATATGTGTTGAATGGATTTTGATTTCACACACATGCATATGGGGAATCAAAAAAAAACAAAGAACAATGGAGTTAGCTTGAGAGGATCTCATCATCGAGAAAATGAAGTTGACTTTTATGGCATACTTGATGAAATCATTGAACTCTGTTATCTTGGACAACATTACATAACCATGTTCAAATGTCGGTGGTTGGATACAGAGAGAGGCGTGCGTGTTCATCCAACTCATGGAATCATCGATATTAAATGTAAAAGTATTCTCGCAGTAAATGAACCATTCTTATTGGCTCGACAAGCACATCAAGTTTATTATGCAAAGTACTTGTGCTACATCAAGAGACTTGACTGATTGGTGGAGTGTAATAAAAATCAAAATTCGAGACAATCAGTTTAGTCAAAGTGAATGTGCTTTCACTGATGTGCAAAAAATTGATGTTTTTCAAGAGAGTACTCAAAATCAATATTTTTTACAAAGATACATGAGTATCGATGACGACTCCCCACATTTAAGAGTCGGTGATGATGATGATGTTAATGATGTCACATATGAATTTGAAATGTTAAGAGATGAAGCAACTGTAACTCGAATGGATATCGATTATGTTGAGGAGGAATATGAAGATGACATTGACATATATGAAGATGATGATGAAGATGAAAACTGATAGAATTCCATGGTATTTATATACAATCATAATATGTATATATGTATATATAATCATAATTATCAATTATTTTCTAACAACATTAACATTTTCTGTTTCAGATGGACGACACCACATTTCGTGAGTTGGCGGATGCTGACCTGCCTTTCGATGCAGATGAGTTGCTGGAAGATGACCCTCAGCCTGCAGGCGCTCCAGGGAGTACGCGGAGGGGGAGTGGTCTTGCACGATTGATGATTCCTGACCCCGTCCCTGAGCGACGTCCACGTCTTGGGTTTGATCCACGCACACGGAGGTGTGATAACCTGTGTGATAATCTGTGGATTTGACTAAGATTTCATTAATCTATTCACATAATAAATGTTTATTATTTTTACAGTTTTCTGCATATATCAGTCGGACAGGGCATCGCTATTTTGCGCAACTATTTCTCTCAGCCGTGGACCACATGGGAGTAGATTCCCATTGATGTGCAGTAGGCCATGTTCGGCCATTGGTTGGTACGTACGTAAATAAAAAAATTTTATTTTGAAAATTATTTCATTTCTAACTTGATATTTTGATTTATTTGTAGGGTTTATGGTATCCGATCGAGGATACCATGCGTGACTCCATCCACAAGGCATGGGAGGTGGCCATGCGTGATCGCTTTCATCAGTTTTTGCACAATTTAAGAAAAGCTTCCACGAAGAAAGCAGGAGTGTCAGATTTTGACGATTCATGTAGAGCACACCGAGTAGAGTACATTTCATCCCATGTATGGGATGGATTATGTGTGTACTGGTTGAGTGGTGCCTTTCAGAGGAGATCATCGGTGGGGAGGCAGAATCGGGGGAGACAGGAGGTGACTCATCGAGCTGGGAGTCGTTCTTTCAGTACTCATAGACAACATCTGGTACGTACATTATTTATAAATATTTTATATAACTATAAATATTAACAGTTTATATTTTATTCTTAAAGGTTGTCGAGCACCCCGATATTACAGAGTACGATGTATATCAGAGGATGTATAGTGATCCTGTTACTGGGGAGCTCAGAGGTGATAGTTAACATCACATCGTGGTCAGTATTATTTGTTTTCAAGATTAAAAATTAACAACATATAATATATTCACAATTTTAATTTTAAATTGCAACTACATGAGTCATATGAGGCCGTAGCGTCACAAACCCGGCCTGAGAGTCAGGCCGAGTCATCAGATCAGACCACTGGCCGTCAGTTTGATGAGGCGGCATGGATGTAGGCTACCCAGTATGCCTTTGAGAAGGGCCGGGTAGTTGGTATTAGCTCTCGACTGACTCCCGGAGATTATTATGGCAGTGATGCGATGTCGGAGTCCAGATCGAGAGGAGATTGTGCATCTTCTTCTGCTACACAGTATGAGGATCAGTTTCGATCTCAGACTGCATTGATAGAGAGTCTCCGACAGGAGCAGGAGCAGATGCGTCAGCGGCAGCAGCAGCATGAGGAGGAGCGTCGACACCAGCAGCAGCTGTACGAGGAGCAGATGATTCGGTGGCAGCAGCAGCACCAGGAGCAGATGGAGTACATGCGCTGGCTCACTCATGCTTTAGGGATGGAGTTTCCTCCACCGGCATCTGCAGATCCCCCCCCTCCTTCAGATTAGAGTTTGTTTTTATGTTATAAAGTTTGTAAAATCAAATATGAATTTTTTTCTATTCGTAGTTTCTGTCTCATTATAAAATATTAATAATATTATATTTTGAAATAACAATATTAATATGAATAACAATATTATTTATATTTTATAATATTAAATTATATATATATATTAAAATTTTATAATATTATAATTTAATTATATTTTTTTGTAATATTTGAATTATTTTAATATTTGAATGTTAAATAATTCTATTATTTTTATATTAATTAAAATAACTTATTAATATTTTTTTATTTATGAATTATAATTCTAATATTATTATATTAATTAAATCATTTATTAATATTCTAATTTTTGAATTATAATTCTATTATTATTATATTAATTAAAATAATTTATTAATAATTTATTATTTTTATTTATGAATTATAATTCTATTGTTATATTAATTAAAATCATTTATTAATATTTTATTATTTTTTATTTTTGAATTATAATTGGATTATTATTATATTAATTAAAATAATTTATTAATAATTTATTTTTCTTATTTTTTTATAGTATTTGCGATGGGATACTATGCCTATCACAAATATTATTATTATTATATTCATTAAAATAATTTAATAATAGTTTTTTATTTTTTTCTAAAAAACAGTAATTGCGACGGGGCCGGTCGCAATTACTCTTTTTGAAGTTTTTACCAAAACTACGGAGTAAGATTTGCGATGGGAAGTATCCCCGTCGTAACTACTAGATTTAGCGACGGGTCCGTCGCAAATAGTTGTTGTTGCAACGGCGTTTTCCACAACGGGCGATTTGCGACGGGCCCGCATCGCAAAAAGCCATTTGCGACGGGATCCCGTCGCAAATCACCAATCGCAAATACCTATTTTTTTAGTAGTGTTTCCGCGATATTGCGGTCGTTAGCAAGTTGCATGTGCTTGTGCGCTAGTGTGAGACGTGTCACGTCGTCGTAACCGAGCTGAAAATTGAGGTAGGTCCCCCACTGCACTCACCTTTAAATCTAGAATTCATTAGTTGCTTGATGTTTTATTAATTTTAATGAATGAGAAATAATATTAAATAATAAAACTTTAAATGATTATTTTGTGTGAAAAGAGTCGTTTATTTTATACCGAACACTTGGGACATTTTCTTTATGAGCGGACACCCAATATTGAAAGAATGCCTATTTGGACTTTAAATATAATTCACGGAGTTTAAAATGCACTTCTAGTTTTAAAGTTAAGTGATTTCTTTTGAACAATTGTTTTGGGTTTTCTTCAGAAATGAGTTTTTTCTTTAAGATTGGTGAAGGCCTGTTTGGCACTTTAATAAAATAAATTGTTTTGAAAAAAATCCATTCAGGGGTGATGTTTGGTGTGCATTGATTGCGTGATCTTTATGTGATGTTTGTGCGTCGTGACTGATTGATTTACATTGTGGACACACCCCTTTTTATTTCTTGTGTTGACATGGGAAGCTGGCATAGTGAGTGAATCTTCTGAGAAATATTGCTGCATTAGTTTAGAATATGCACTGGCTAGTGGCCCCATAGCAGGGGAATACTGATTTATTGCTCTTATGGGGATTGGGCCCCTTAGTTAGGCCATGCAGGGCTATACCGGGTAGTAGTATGGGCGTTATGACATCATCGAGTTAGGGCATGCCTCGAGGATAAGTCATATGTATTGTATGTTTTGGATTGTTCACGAACTCCTAGGTTCAACCCATGTTTTCTTTTAGTGTTTATTTTTATGTGCCGAATGATTGAGAGGTCTAGTTTGGTTGCTGGCCCTGTGTGCCACTTTTTTTTTCCATTTCCCTTAGTGTGCGTTGTGTGTTGTGTGTGGTTTTCCATTTGACCAACAACTAAAATTTGGATTTCTAAATTGTTCTCAAAGGTGTTTTAAAATGCAATGCATCTGTTTCTTCTAAACACTAAACTTGTTCTTAAATTAAAAAGGGCAATGGACTGTTACTTGTTTTAGAAATGAAAGTGTGTGTGGAAATGAATATTTTATATAATTTAGTGCAAACCTGGAATTGATAAATTCTTTATTTAATGGTATGTGCATTGGGAATAGAATTTGTCGGGCCTACCTACTGAGTTTTAATACTCACACCTATAGTGTTTTCCTGTTTTTAGTTTCTGTTGCAGGTTGACTTGAGCTCTCTCGTTGTGGGTGAGATTTGGTTGTGGACAGGTGAGAGACTCTCGAAGTCGTGAGGAATTTTGTTCGTGTTCAGGTTAGTTGTTGTTGCTGGTTGTTCTTTCTTTCTATGTTGTTTATTTACATTGTGTTGTTCTATTTTCTTTCCGCTGATTTATTTATTTTCTTTGGGCGAAATCGTTCCCTCTTGCTCTCTTTGATGCCCTCGTGCTTGTCGCCAGCCCGGGAGGATCGGGAACTCCTCTCGGGCCATGTCGCGGGCCGGCTTGGGTGACCGATTCAGGGTTGACCCGGGTTGGTTCGTGACATCTTAATTTACATTTATTTGGGTATTTATAATATCAATTATTTTAATATTTCATTAATATGGCAATTACTGCATCATCATTGGTCATAAATAAATTAGATTATTTAATGACTAAAAATTATAAATAAAATTCCATTATGTATAAAATATTTTTATATTTCAAATGAATATTTATAGTTGATTTTATCTTATGTATACTCTTATATTAATAATGGTTTAGTTTTTAAACATTGATTTTAACTCTTTTAACTCTACCTTAAATAAAATAATAATAAATGTCCTAATCTAATCCAAGTGGACCAAATAGGATCCTATTTTATTACTAAGGTTGTTTTTGGTTGAATTATATTTATCCAATAGAATTAGGACATGTGTTAGGGTAAAATTAATATCATTTTTACCTTTAATTACCCTATTTACTTTTAACCATGGTAAATAAAAGTAAAAAGTTACTATTCTAAAAAAATTATTTTCATCTCAATGAACCACATTTTACATAATGATATCAATCGTGTCTCTCAGATTTTTGAAATTAAATTCACAAAAGTGGTAAAATTATGTTTTATGTGAATTTTCAAATGTTCCTAGGAGGTGGGTAAAATACGGTAACAACTTCAATAAAATTTTATATATCTAAATGTATTATAAAATGACTAAAATGAATTTAATTGAACTTATATATGTATTATTTATCTATTTTTACTTAAAATAAATTTAAATAAAATAAAAAATTATTTAAATAAAAATTCGATTTTAAACTATAACTTAGTGATTTCACTATTCATCAAAAATTGAAAGTTTTCAGAAAAATTCCAAAAATTAACCCTAAGATAATTTCTATATTTCAAATCCAAAAATGAAGTCCATTTTGAAAGGTAAATTTATAAAATTTCAAAAAGTGGATATTATTATTCATAAATGCTAGTTTGATTGGTTGTGATGTGTTAGAATTCGAAGTTTCATACAACACACACTATTGTATTATTCAAAGAGAAGCGTACCGTGGAATCTTGGGGTGTCACAGGATTAATCACATTGCTTATTTATATTAGCATGTGTATTATCACACAAACTAGATATCCAGAGGAAACCAGTCATTTTCCCAATATAATCTCTTTAAACTTTTATTCAGGGTGCGATCATGCAACAACACAACAAGGGCTATCACACATATTAATTTAAACTCAAGAAAGGATTCCAAAATATTTCATTTTAAGAATTTGAAAGAGGTAGTCATAACAGCATCAAAAACATATAAAAAAGTAGTTAAGAATGTGATAACTCCACCTAACCAAAAATTTTAGACATGCCGATTAATTATGAGATTTCTATGACCCTTACTATCCACCCAAAGTTAAGAAAAAGCATGTAGATCACAATAATTTCACATAAAAGAGTGTGAATGTGGATCCCAGAACTCAAGGAAGCTTTATAATCACACTGGTCACCATAGGGAAAACATGAAACTTTCCAAGAATAAGCACCATATAAGAAAACAGTGGTTTAACAAACGATGCACCCAAAGATCATTAAAATGTAGGCCAAACACATAACCAAACCCAAATTGCACCACCACAAAAAAAATCCTAAGAAGAACAAAAAGGAAATGGATGATAATGAGAGGATAACTCAACACAGATCAATGAAAGAAATCCAAGGATAAATGATGGGAATCCATGGATTAACCCCGATAAAAATTAATTATAAGAGATTTAAAAGGAATACTTGGATCACCTAAAATGAGATAAATCACTTCTTTCGGTAGGGTTTGAGAAATACAACAATGAACTATAACCTTTAAAGATGCATGGAACATGAGAATTACACGATGTGAAATCCCATTTCCTATCATGTAATCATCATGGTTCGGTTTCACCAAAAAAATGTATCACCATTTTATTCTTTAACTCCTAAAATATACACGTCATTAACTAGACCTATACAATCCATGAAACACTTTTACACACCATGTAAACATTACATGATGGGTATTCCATCTTCTTCCATCTATAAGTTTCCAAAATCTCTTAGTTCTGCTCGAATCCTCCTCCAATCACCTCCAAAACTAAAAATTGGATGAGTAATGGATCATGAAGGCACAAACCATTACATGGATACCTGATAGAGGATAAAAATACCTTAACAATTTAATGAAAAAAAGAGTTTAATGAGTAGGTTAAAGTATTTTTTAATGTAATATGATTCTCTTATTAATATTATGTGTTATATAATGAATTTATATAATATAAATTAAATGTTTGAATACTCATGAATATTATTAATTCTGCACATGATGATGTTACCAATCCCGAGGAAGAAAAAATTATTGATTTTCAAACTATGGAATTTTTAGGAGATCAAAAACATGCTTGTGAAAAAAAAATGACATAGAACCACAGTGTAAAATAAAATTATCAAGGAAATAAGAAAGGGTATAAAATTTGATGTAGGCATTAATCAACGTGACCATCCCATTGAACCGAACAAGTAAATATACATTATTTATGTTGGGATCACAACAATAATGCTTGTTATAATTGATAATGATACAATGAACCATGTCTTTATTGTATTGAGGGAAATCATTTGGGAATATGTTAAGGTAATGTTGCTATAAACATTCTCTATATCACCCAAAAATTATATAATTAAATAATTAGTTAATTTTCATTATCCCGTGTATATTTTATTTATTTTAGATGATTTCAGTAGGAAATATGAATTAATGGTCAATGGAAAATCTCACTGAGGTTTCTAAAAACTTCTTACAAAGAATAATCTCATGGATGTTGAGGGGAATGTTAACCCCCACCCACCAGTTACATATGCACGCATTATAAAATAGGATACATGTAATGTTTTCATTAGGAATCATGA
Organism: Viscum album; assembly: GCA_963277665.1. Lineage (NCBI taxonomy): Eukaryota > Viridiplantae > Streptophyta > Magnoliopsida > Santalales > Viscaceae > Viscum > Viscum album. Next base: position 952,549,902 of record OY728142.1, read on the forward strand.
TGAGAAATCATTTCACTTATAATGTAGTCAATAATATTTTATTTGATATTATTTATTATATCTAATTTTATTTAAAAAATTTAATTTATGAAACATAAAATAATCTATAAAAATAAACCTGAAAAAACAAACATACGCCTATCATAAATAAAAGATGGGGTATGTTCCCCTTTAAAATAAAATGGTATGTTTTTTTAAATATACAATAATTGTTTTATTTTATATGAAACAAAATATGTTCCTTTTTTATATAAAGATTGATGAATCACAACCCAAATCCACTTGCAACCCATGTAATGTGCTATGCAAGGAGGTATTTGTAAATAAAGAGGGTAAACTAGTTGATGAAAACACATAACCAGTATTGGAGTCATGTATAAGAATGAAATAATATTAAATCATTATTAATTATAATAGTATTATATAATAACATCTATTTGTGTTTGTATGTTTTTATTTTGGTTTAGAAATAATAATCTGAATCGACTATACTGAAAGAAAAACTACTTTCAATAACATTGAGGAGGCTTGGACAATATAGATTCTTTAGATGTATATGTTTTAGAGTGTCACCTAGAACATATGTTGAGAAGAAAATGATTCATGGGGATACATATGATATAATGAAAGAATAGAAAGAGATATATTACTTGAATGATATTATTTTACGGTCTAGTTTAGAAGAAAAATATATGAAAAATTATTAAAGAGAACCTATAGTGGAAAAAATATCCTTACATGAAGATCTAAATGATCCCACTAGCTTTAAGGCTAGCCATTCCCCTCAACCAGTTACCATACTCGAGGTAATCAATTTTTTTTTCATTACATTTTCTCCTAAATGTGAATCAAATAGCTTACAAAACCTTTATATTACTAAATTTCTATAGGACTAAGATGTATGTGATATATACCTATCAACACCCACACATATGCTTATTGTGAGGGGTATATTTTATAATATATCAAGAGATATTATAGACAGAAAAACTCCGAAAATATCACATGAGAGTGGCAATTTAATTAGATTATAAGCCAAGCATTTAGTTTCCTATTCTTCTTGAGGATATAAATGTTACTATGATTGATAATTCTATTGGAACTTTCGTAGAATTTCATCCTAATATTATAAAGTTACAAGAGGTATCTCTTAAAAAATTCAAATTAAAAGCCTTTAATATTTGATGAGAAAAGGTCTTAAATTGGGTATGATATTATATATGGATAAAACAATGGAGAAACAGAAGGCTGGATCAAGAAAATATAGTGAATCAACCAAGAAATCAAAAGGTCTTCCTAGAGTATCATATCCCCACCAGTTCCACTGCCACATATTTTAACATTGAATGTTCATAAAAACACTCCTTTAAAAGATGTAAATATTTACTACATTCAATATATATAATAAATATTTCGATATGTCATTACAAATTTGGTTGAACTAGATAGTATAAATGAGATTATCATGTTTGAATGGTTGGTAGTCTAAGTTTCTAATACATACATGAGATAAGTATTTATAATCTATCAGTCTAAAAAATGTTCTACTATGTTAATTATGGTTAGTAACTATTTATATTTTCTATAGGTGTATATATTAATACTATATAAAGAAAAAACCCTAAGAATCATGATTTAGACTTATTAATCACTATATCATTTCTACGCATAAAATATATTTGGAATTGGAAGAAATTGAAAATAAAAAAGATACACTAAGAGATGTGATTGAGAATAAAATAATATAATACAAAATACTCATGATAATTAAAATGTAGGGGTAAATCTCAATAATATAATCCTTTGAAATATAATTTTCTTTTATCATTTCTTATTTTTTTAGGACACAATGGATGCTCATCACAATAAATTTAGATAACCCAAATGTTTTTTTGGATCCAACACATGGATTTCCATCAAACTGATCACACAGGATGGATATTATAAATTTGTAATGCACAAAAATTAACATTTAATATATAAACATTGAATTATATATTTAAGTTTATATTTTAATGAATATTTTTTTTATGATAGTGTGATTTATAAATATAGACTAAATCATGGTATGAGGTTTGTGACTGAACATAAGAAGCTTGTGGATTTCGTGAAATGATAGTATATGAAGGTATATATAGTAATATTTATCTAAAAACATATTTCAAAAACAATTTACTTATTTTTTTCAATGTTTATACAATGTATGAATAAAAATAAAAACCAAGGTTTTGGATTTTATCTTTTAAAATTCACGAAAGATATCATATACCATCAAAATACTAATATCCCTAAACATATAATTTTTGGAGGTAATTGTAATTGCATTAAGAATATTTTATAAACATTTGATTGTATATATTTTCTCAGTACTACCATGATTTCTAAAAATCTATGTACTCAAAAGTAGAAGTAAATTTGTTTAGAGATGAGTTGGAAGAGTATATGGTGTCATGATGTTTTGAGACTCAAATTTAGTTGATTTCAAATTATGTTTGTGATATACTGTGAACTATGAACTTAGAGATACATTTGGGATGTGAAGCACTAGTATCGTAATAATTATATATTATTTTTCACCTATTTATCAAGGAGAATTATAATGGAGGGTTATTCTCTATGATTTCTGGTAGAGCTAGTAACATGTCCGTATCTACTCTTGATCATGAGATATTTGACTTTGGGGTAGTAACTGAGATAATAGTGATAAAGAAATACGTTAATAACATATATATATACATCATAAAAATGTGACTACCTACTACTTATTTAGTTATTTTTTATAGAGATACTTCTTGAATATGAACAAGAAATGGTGTGATGGCCGAAGGGTTGTTGTTCTAAAAATAATGTTCTCTAAAATTGGATCACATCCATGGTGAGACTTTCTTATTACTATAGATGTGATCTAATGAAAGAGAAATAGATTTTGGTAACAATAATAAATGGAGTGACATGTAGGAATCAAATGAACCATAACATGATACATAATGTGCTCAGTATGAATCAAAGTAAATGTTTTGAGTCTAAAATTGACAATTTAGTTCAAAAAACATGTAAAATACTCAAAAACAAACAAAAAAATCATATTTTTTGATACTTTAGAATAATATTCCATAATTCGTTATTTATATATAAGAATCAACTGCACCTCAATTCGATATACGGTGTACCCGGTATGACTTGACGTGTAAGTTTTTAGTTTAAAATTTTCATTTTAGTTCAAAGTACACATCCCATACTCAAAATCAATAAAAAGAATCATATTTTTGATACTTTAGAAAAACAATCAACAATTCATTTGTGACAAGTATGAATCAAATTCACGTCAATCTGATACACATCGTGCTCGGTATGAATCAAATTGTATATTTTTAGTTTAAAATTGACATTTGGTTCTAAATAAATGGGATATACTCAAGAATAATAATATACATTCAATTTTTTTGATGATTTAGTAAAATGATCAATATTTCATTTGTCACATGTTGGAATTATTCATACCTTAATATAATACATGGTGTGACCGATATGACATGAAATGTGTTTTTTCATTTTAAAATTGACATTTTAGTTCAAAACACACATCACATTCTAAAATATAAGAAAATAAATTCATATTGTTTTCATAATTTTAAAAAAATGAAAAATATTAAATTTTTGACATGTAGAAATTGATCACATTCCAATAGGATGTACAACGTGGTTGGTATTATTGTAGGTGTGTGTTTTCAATCTAGACATTCCATTTATGTTTGAAAAAAATTTACATATCCAAAACCAAGTAAAAGAGATCATATTATTTTCAAACATTAGGAAAAAAAATCCATAATTCACTATTTATATATAGGAATGAAAAATAATCAATTTGACAGAAGATATAGACAGTATGGCTTGAAGTACATGTTATCGATATAAAAGTTTCATTGTAGTTTAAAAAACATTACATATCCAAAACTGAGAAAAATAGGTCAGATTGCCTTCAAAATTTATGAAATGATCAATATTTCATTTTTAATGTGTAACAATTTTATGTACATAAATTTGATTGATGAAGTGGAATGTATGATTCTAAGAGCGTGTTTTTAATATAATAGTTTAATTTTAGTTCGAAACACATGTCACATATCCCAAACCAAGAAAATGAGATCTAATTGATTTAAAACCATAGGAAAAATACCCATAGTTAATTTTTTAATTTTAGGAATTTACTTAACTTCAATATTACACACAATGTGGTCAGTATTATTCTATGTTCATTTTTTCAATATAAAAGTGTCATTTTAGTTTAAAACAAGCATCAAATTTCCAAAATAGAGGAAATAAGATTAGATTATTTTCAAACGTTATAAAAACGAGCCATAATTAATTTGTGATAGGTAGGAATAAAAAGCATATAAATATTACACACTATGTGTTCTGTATGACTCAAAGTGTGTGTTTTCAATATAAAATTTCCATCTTAGTTTAAAATGTGCATCACATATCCAAAACTAATAATATGAGATTAGATTGTTTTCAAGCATTAATACAGTTATCCTTGATTAATTTTTGATGTATAGGAATTAGACACCCAATAATATGATACATGATGGGGTTGGTGTAACTTGAAGTGTGTGTTTTCATTATAAAAGTTACACTTTAGTTTAAAACACATTTCACTAGGGAAAAATATGAAAACAGGCTCAGATTTCTTTCAAAATTTAGAACAAGGATCCATAATTCATTTTTGGAATGTATGAATTGACCTCATGTCAATACAACACCAGATGTGGACCATATGACTCAGAATTCATGTTTTTAATGTAAGAAATCCATTTTGGTTTTAAACACACATCACATTGTCAAAATAAATAAAATGAGCTCGGATTGTTTTCAAACATTAGTAAAAAAATGCATAATTCATTTTTGATGTGTAGTAATTAAAAAATATGAATATGATGTATGATATGAATGGTATGAACTAAATCATATGTTTTTAATATAAATACATCATTTTAGTTTAAAAAACACATCACTTGACAAAAATAATAAAAAAAATATTGGATTGTTTTTCAAAAAATAGTACAAGGATCCATAATTCATTTTTTTACATTTTGGAATCAATCGCATGTCAATCCAACACATGATGTGGTTGATATGACGCTAAGTGTGTGTTTTAAATATAAAAGTTATATTTTAGTTTAAAAACCATTTCACATATCCAAACCCAATAAAATGAGTTTGGATTGTTTTCAAAATATTGAACAATGATTCATAATTCATTTGTGATATGTCAGAATTTACAGGATATTGATTTCACACACAATGTGTTCAATATGACTCAAATTTCATGTTATCAATATAAATCTGATTTTATTTTAAAACTTTAATTACATTGTAAAAAGTAGGAAAACAATCTTAGATTATTTTCAAAATTTTAGAAAATGACCTATAATTTAATTTTTATGTGTAAGAATTGACCTCATATCAATATAATACATGAATAACTGAAAATTTCATTAATATAAATACTAATTAACAATATAATTTATCATATTTGTATTATATAACATTAAAATTATTATTTTTATTTATTGTTACAAAAATAAACATTTTTTTATAGTATTAATAAGATTTTGTATAGAGGTTAATAATTGGAAAAGTTTTATAGTTTTGATTTTGTAATTGGGTTGTAATTTTTTGATTAATTTTAAATAGACATAAATGTTAATATTTTTTATGTAAATTATGAATTGAAATTATGGTGCAATGTGATATTTTTATTCCAATTTGGTTTTCTATATATATCTATCCCTCTTTATGTATTCTAATTGGGTTTGTTTTATAGGTCAATTTCAGGGATGTTGCTTAGTTATAGTTTTGTAGTACCTAATATGGCCTTTATCAATGCTAGAAAAATAACTAATAAATATTCCATTAATAAAACTAGAGTAATTAATAATAAATTCATCATTTTTCAGTTCTACAGAAAGTGATGATAAAGGCATGATTTATTAATGTAATATAATGCTATAATAATGGGTACTGTTTTCATCAATTCAAAGAAAGCACTAATAAAGTTCCCTTTTATGATCACTAAAATGAATTGATACAAAAACCCTTTATCATTACTTTTTTAGAGAAGATAAATGGGTCCTTTATCAATGTTTTTTCTTGTATTGATAAAGGACATGGACTTTAAATGGCCCTTTGGTAGTCAACACTTTTTTTGTGCAGAAAAATCCCTTTTATAGAACTATTAAAGGCCTCATTTTTTATAGTGTGGGTATCATTTTTTCTACTTATCATGGATTAAAATTTACCTCATCCTCCTCTTATTCTTATTCTCATCTTACCAATTCATAAGAATTTATTCTATGATAATCCCATTTATATTCACTATGAATTACTGATAAAATATTATATATGTGTGTTCACTTTAACTTCACTATTTTCTTTTGTTGTTTATCCAAGAAAATAATATAACATATAATAATATTTAAATATAATTGAAACAAATTTTTTATGAATATAAACAAAAAATAATCAATTTCTCTAGAATTGATTCTCCAATTTGATAAAAAATATAAAATAACCCTTTATTATTTAATTTAATCTCTGGATTTATTTCATTCCCCCCCCCACATTACAATATAATCTACTGAAATATAAAATTAAGAGTATGGAGATTCATACCTCATATTATTTTATTTTTTATATAATTAACATGTTTTTGTAACCTTACATTATCTCTTGGAATATCTTTGAAAATATTTTTCACATGAGGAAAATGATAATGTATTACAAAAATGTTGTGACCTGAGTTTCCCCTATTTTAAAAAAGCTCATTTTATAGTTTTTAAGTCTCAGGTCCTTTAAAGTGGGTAAAACAATATATTTTCCATATCAAATTAGCATTTATTTTTTATGGTTTCATTCAGTTCAGGATGTGGTAGTTACCCTTGGGTAGAAAGTTGTCTGAATTCCAATAATGATTGTATTTAAAGGATATTTAATGCTTATTAAATAGATAAATATTTATGTCAGGAGAGTGACTATTAGTATATTATTTATAAAAGGTTCAAATTAATATTTTAACCCTTCAGTTATGTCTTGAATGTGGTGTTTTACCTAGGTGAGGTGTAAGTTTTGTGCCATGTTATCTGGTCTATGACTGGGTCATTTTGGATCGTTAAATGAAAATCATATTGAATAAATTATTGGTCTATAAATATCTTGTAATGGAATTTATCCTAGTGATATCCACTGGTGATGAAAAAACCTAAAGGATAATTCTGAGGCTTTTTTCTTAGAAGATTTTGGATGAGAATTGTGGTCAAATCACAATTCATTGTTGAAAAAATGTTCAAGTGCCTCTATTATCACTGTTAGGTAAGACTTTTGTTAATATAATTCACCTAATTCTTCACATGTATGGAATATATCACTGAAGAAAAATATTTTATAATCTTGTGTGATGAAATATCATATAAATTCTTAAATTATAATAATTTTAAAATTCAATAAATATTTTGTGGTGTTTTAAATGAACATCATTTTTAGGATTCAGGGATAATTTAATTTCATATATTTATCATCATTTTTTATGTGTTATTTATTTTTGAAATATATTCATGCCATGGGATTATCCTAAAATTTTATCTCTGTAATATTTATAGCTTTTAAATTTTTCTTATAAGGTTCATAATATAAGAATTTATTTTTTTGATATATATTTATAACAAATTCTTTGTTGGATTTTTAATATAAAAAATATCTTTTATTTCATGGAATTATTTTTTTCATTTAGAATTATGGGTAATATTTGGAATGTTTATAAAATAAAATTCCCACAATTTATTCAATAATGAACATGGGTTAAAATTTGAATTTGTGTGGTCAGGTTACCTCCAACCACCATTCTTTAATTACCCCCTCTCCCACTTATATATATTTCCATCATGGTTTGATAGTGAAAATTTTAAATGGAAATGTGATCTATGACCTGTAATGATGATCCAAGTTAGGCATGATAACAGGGAACTAAAAGGTTATGAAATAAGCTGTTGAGAATTATGAAATGTGGTGAACGTATAAATGAACAACAAAGTGAATGTATAGTAGAAATAAAACTTATTTCCCTTTTTATAAATCTTGAATGTTAAATTTGGTACACAAAGATACAAAAAATATGTGAGAAAAAATTGCACACTCCATAAATTTTTATCATGGAAAACCTATAAAGGGGAAAACCATGGGACCTAGTGTAAAAATTAGAATCCACAAAATAATATTTATTACATGGTAGAGACTTACAAAAATTGATGGAATCTCCAAAAGTACAATTATCCAATAAATTAGGAAAGACACTAGAATACTAATGTAGTATAAATTATATATAAAAAGTGTAAGTCATCAAGGAAATATGATACAAAATACATATGAGTTTATGGATCTAAAGATCACTTCCAGAATAACCAAGTACTTAAATATCATCTGAATAAAATAAATATTGAATCAAAGATGATAAGAACCTGAATCATGTACCTTATTTTGGATTACTATACCATCAATTATAAAATATAGTCACACCCCTCAAAACCAACTTCTTAAACAAGATGTAACACCCTCATATATTTTTCTTCTTTTTTTATGAATCATATGTGGTCTCCCTGTAAATAGGACCTCCAAAAAACCCACCCTATGACTCAAGTAGGGATCACCGCCCACCATAAAATCATCTAGAAAGTATTACATTTTTCTTTTGGAAGATTCTATGTTAACTTGTCTGACCCATTATCATCTCTGTGGATATTCTCAAGCTCCAACATTCGATAATCAAGGATGTTACCAATCCAATGATACCAAACATCAATATGTTTTGATCTTCTATGAAAATTTGGATTCTTTCCCCAAAAAATAGTACTCTGAATATCAAAAAATAAAACATACTTTTACACATTAAAATTTATCCCTTAAATAAAATTATTCATCTCTAATAATTATTTTTATTCCTTTATATATGTAATAATCTCAAAATCATTGGTAGATAAAGAATGGTACTTCTATAATCTAGGATTCCATGATACATCTACCTCAACAAAAGTGATCAAATACAAAAAGTTTACTTCCTTTAAACCATATCTCCTACCATATTTGAACTTATAAATCCTCAAATCATTGGTTTACCTCTACAAAAAACAATCTCATACTATAATTACACTAATTATATCAAAAAATAGAATTCACTAAAAATCTATTTTATCGATAAAGATTTTATAGAAAATTACTGACCACACCCAATTCATGAGATATATAAAGTGTAGTATATAATATAGAATATACTAGACAACCAATAATGGTTGACTAAGGAATGTATTTCATCTCATCTCTCTCCATCTCCATAAAAGGTGACTAGATAGAACTGATATTAAAATGTGGAGTAAGAGGAGTTCAAACCACTTTGTCTATATCCATACAAAAGTTTTAAATAAGATTCTAAATATTTATTTTCTGAGATTAATATAATTTCTTAGCCTTTCTATCCTAGGAGACTATAATTACAAGAATCTGATATGATAAACCCATGTATTTTATAAAAAAAAATACTTACAAATATCCATCTTCAATATTTCTATTCTAGAAGCATCATGGCTAACAGTGATCATATCATCAACATAAAGAAAATATATAACAAAATAATCATCAATAAATATGTAAACTAAAATAAAACAATTAGTATATTTCTTCTTGAAACCCTGATAAAAAATTAAATATTTATCATTTTTATACAGATACCTCTAATCTTAATTTATATCATATAAATTCATATTCAGTTTATATATGTAATCCCATTTACCAATTCCATCAAAACCTCATGGCTCCACTATATAAATAAAATCATTTAAATAACCATAGAGGAAATCTGTATTCAAATCCACATGCTGAATCTATAGATCCAAACTAGCATCCAAACCATGAATAACATGAATAGAATAAAGTTTTAGAACATATGAGAAAATTTCATAAAAAATACCTTTTTATTATAATACTTTAATGAATATACTTACTTTAAATTACCAAATAAAACTATATTCTTGATTCTTGATCTAATAAATCCACAAATATTGAGAATCTCTCTACCATTAGGTAATTTCACCTACTCAAAAGTATGATTTTCAAGTAATGATATCATATCATAACCCATTAATAGAACAAATTTATTTTTATGATCACTTTTCATCACATAATAAAATGATTCTTGTTCTCCCCCTTTATTGAGAAACTCAATCTCATCAAGTGAATACCATGTAGAAGTGTTATGATTACATTATTACCACCTAAGTAGAACCAATGTTTCACTAATAACCCCTAAAATTTGATCATTAGAAACAAACATTTCCCCAAAAGCATCAAATCAAATATATTCACCCTATTAATCATTATAAACATCAATATGTTCATTAAAATCAATAATATGAGGTAAATGTGACTCCAAAACTAAAGAAATAATGAAAAACCCATCATAATATAAATAAGTTAACTTTTATACCATATCAATATTTATAATAGTTTAATACTCCATAAATACTACATAATTTTTTTTAAGAATATTCTTCAAATTTGGTTCATAAAACCTTTACCCAAACTCATCATGATCATAGCTAATGAAAATAAACTATCATGTATTTCCATCCAACATAAATCTCTCATCTCTTGGAACATTAAAAAAATCCTTGAAAATGAAAACATACAAGTGATCATACTTGAAAAACTTTATATATGAAAACATTTTAGGATTCTATACCTAAAAAAAAAAATGGGTGATATATTTATAATATATGTAGTAACAAATAAATCCTCACCCTAAAAATATCCATGTGACTTTGATTGAAAAAGTAAACTCAAAACTATTTCCATCAGAGTCTGCTTCATCCACTCAGCTATACCATTTATACAAGGTTACTTAAGAGGAATATTATGAAGTAGAATACATTTATAATTACATTAATTATAAAAAGGACCACAATAATTACCCCATTTTCATTGTGAACATTTTTCAATGTGTTACCTATTTCCCTCTCAACAGAAAAAAGAAACTTCTTTAAAATCATTGAGAACCTTGCTTTTGGTCTTAAAAACATATTCCTAAAGATTTAATAAAACTTAATTAATAAAATTAAACAAATAATGTCCAAAACTAAAAGTATTAGTCTTTAAAGGACCATAAATATTAGAATGTACTAACTCAACGGCTATGAAGTTTTGTGCAAATAATGACCACTAAAATTAGCTCTACTATGTTTCTTGATCCTATAGTGATTAAAAGTGTCAAATTTTTTAACCTATAGGAATGGAATAAAATTTATCTTGGATAGAAAAGAAAGTACCTTTTAATTAATGTGGTTGATACTCTTACTCTATAATATGGTAGAAACACGGCACTCAACAACACAAGAAGTTTCATAAGAAATAGAATCTCTCGTCGATTATAAAGCAGATTCCTTCTTTCATTGAGATATTATCAAGGAAGCCTTTGAAAGATTACAATTACTATATTAAAAAGTATTGATAAATCTATCATCATCATCAAGAACACTAGTATAAATGAGATTCATATGAACCTCTAGAGTGTGCTGAACATTCTTCAAAATCAACTTACATGGTATTTTGGTCTCAAAATAAACAGTCCCCATACCTAAAACCTCAACATGATCATCATTACCCATAATTAAAATCCTAAAATTACTTGGTATATAAGATATAAATAACTCCTTCCTCGATATCATGTGAAATCAAGAACCTCTTTCAGTAACCCCAAAATAATAATTTCCTGAAATTTTAATGGAATCATAAAAAATTACAAGACGTGCCCCTATAGCATAGGTTATGTGATTATATCCATCACTCTTTTTTTTCAATTGATTTTCCTTCATTCTATTTTCCCTTTTTATCTGATAGAAAAACTTCTTAACTTTATCTTTCTTACTATAATGATGAAAGTCAAACTCCTTCTACATCAACCTTGATTTGATTTTTCTCTTACTCATTCCATGACTATTCTTTCCTTGATTCCTTTATTGACTTCTCCCCTTGTTCTCTATGACAAAAATATCTAATGAATATATATCATATGTTAATATCCTAAATTATTCCTTCAAAATGAAAAACATGAAAAAAAATATCTCAGGGTACCATTAGGAGTATAACTAGTTAGAGTAACACAAAAAATTATCTCTTGAATCAGGTAAAGTGTTAAGATCTCAAGGGGAATCTGAGTGGTGTTGTCTCATATCCCTCCCCTGCAAGGGTTTTCCATAACAATATTTGGGAGGGGGAGAATTTTTTGAATCTTCTCTAGTTCCTCCCCCTCCCCCTCTATCCTTTTCTCTCATCTCAACCTCTAATTTCCTCTTTCATATTGATTATTTCACATTATTTATGATGCTCCTTGTTTTTGCCTTTCAATGATGTCATCTTACAAGAAGTAGGATGGTGGTCTTGGTGAAGTATCTACTATCAAATACCTTGGATGATCAAACCAATGATCCATCCCCTCATTCCTCTATGAATCTCCATGTATGATCTTGAGTGGTGGTTACATAGAGGTTTTGGGTAATGAAGTTTGGCCATCAACAGATTTTTAGATGCTCCTAATTCATTTGTGGATTTCTCCTGTGAAGTTGGGTCATTTCTAAATGATTAAATGAGGTTTCTTTCTCAACCCATTGATGAATGTTTTATTGGTTATTTACAATGAAATATTGAACTATTTGATCCATTTTTTGAATCCTCGTCTATGTTTCTGTGTTTTTTTATGTTCATTTCTATATGTGGTGGCGGCCATCGGTACTAGGAGGCCAGGGTGATGAGCTCTTCATCAAGGAATTAATCTGATACCCACTCTTCTCTTACTCTAGGTTTCCACCACTATTATTATAATCAAAACAATATGGTTGGTTTTATAGTGTTTTGGGATGTGAGTTAGAGTGGTCGAAGGTGTTCCTATAGGTCTCTCTCATGATGGATTCATCTTCTTCTTTAGTTTTAGATGGGATAATCCTATTCACGTTTATGCTGATTCTTCCTCTGGAGATCATCATATGTTCAGTGGATTTTGGTGTTTTTTGGAAATGGTGAGGGATTTTTCATGGTGATTCTCTATAGGGATGTAGTGACATTGACGAGTACATTTTAGGTCAGGGTGCATGATGAGAGGTGGTTTTTCATCCAAGTAGGTATAATGGTGTTTGATTGGGATTTGAATTCTGAAAAGAAATTTTTTAATGTTGCTCTCAAGCAATAATTTTGGATGTGTTTGACATTGATGAGCAGATTTTGGCAGTGATGGGTTAATGGAGATGATGATAGGATGACAATGTGGTCTCGGGTGGCTGTTTTATTGAATCTGGTAATTATTTTTTATTTTTTCCGATTTTTTTATATTTTATGTTTAGAATATTTCTGTATTTTAATTATCAAGTGTCTGGTTACAACTAAAACATAATGTAGATTTTAGAAAATTCAAAAAATATATTTTTAGGTAAATATTTAAGAATCAAAATCACTAAAGCCTTATATTAAAAAGTAACAGTAATGCCAACAAACAGATCAAAACATCTATAAAATTCACTCCAATATTCAAAAATAGATATACGTTATTTATAACACAAGTTCATCACCTTTTTGAGAAGAAGAAATTTTTTTTACCATATTATATGCATAATTAGACTCTAGCTTATCCCACAATATATATCCATGAGAGATATCGACAATATGGATTATCATGTTGTCTTAAAACTGCTAAAAAATGAATCCACCAAGAATCTCATTCTTAAAATATCACTCGTAATCAGACATTCCTTCTATATTTTGGATAGAAAACATTAGAGAATGATTTTTATTGACATAAAAGATCCCTCATTTTTAATATCCACATCTGATAATTGGTTCGATTTAACAAAATAATTTAACTATAATTGTAATCCATGATTTAACTAAGAAGAATACTCGTATAATAAAAGATGTTGGGAAAGACAAAAAGTGATTAATGTATAGACAAACAACAAAGCGAACACATAGTGGAAATAAAATTTATTTCTCTTCCGATGAAGCCTAAAAATAAAATTGGATGAGAAGTGATACAAAAAATATGTGTGTAGAAAATAACTATTGGAAAAAAATTTAACATGGAATTACCAAAAAATGAAAAAAACATGAGACATAGTCTATAAATTAGAATCCACTAAATATCAATGAGTACATGTTATATATTTTAAAAAATTAATAGGATCTTATAATGTATATCTCTCAAATAAATCTTGAAAAGCACCAGTATGCAGATGCTGTAGAAATAAGATTTGAAAAAAGTATATCATGATGAAAAAAAGAAAAAATAGTTCTGGCCGTACAAATATGAATATCCTTAACTAAATAATAGGGTGATAAAGAAACATAAAGGTGAAGATTAAATTGACCAAAAATGAAAGATTATCATTAGTTTGACCATATACCTTGTTTTGGAATCCTACACCACCAATTAAAAATCATAGTTTCTTCCATCAAAACATCAAACTCAGCCAAAATATAATCCCTCTTATCTTTTTTTTCTCTCATTTTTAATGAGTTATATGGGGTCCCTGAAATTGAAAGAACCCTAAAACAAGGATCATACCAAACTATGATTTCGTGTGAGATATTTATTTAATGAGAAAGATTAATGGAGTGGTTTAAATGATGTATATTCAGATATCAAATTTATAGGGGTGATATAATCTTGAGTAAAATCATCATAGGGTTTCAAAGGTGGGAGGTACTTTAGATGACATGAAAGAGAATGATATTTATAGCGAAGGTATATATAGATTCATCAGATAGATTTTTTGGATTTACTTTGATTTTAACGACTACACAACATGTAATCCTTTGGGTCACATTCCATATATTCTTGTTTCCTTGAATATAGGACTTACATGGTGATATAAATATTAAATAGGATGAGTCTTAGACTCATAAAATGTATTTTGTGCCACAATATTTTACCATATACAAATTAAATTTCTTAGTTGACTAGTTAACATCTCACACCATGTGGTCCATGGTAAAAACCATTTATAACATAGTTATAACCTAGGAAGTTCTAGTAGTACATGCCTGGGTGATATGTGGGTCTCTCACATCACGGAACCCATAAGAAACATCATTTAGGAAAACCCTACAATAATTATTTTGCGGTTGTACACAAGACATGTATATATTAGTAAATTTCATATACTCAGGCACTATGACTCGGCATGTACTAAAAAACCCATCCAAAAGGGATAATAATTCCTACATGATTTTTATAATTCTAAACATGACTTATAGGTTGAAAACACATTATATGGAATAAAAAATCACATTAATGATTATTGTTGAGGCCTACACATGATGTAATTAAATAATATGTGACGTAAAATATCCCCCCTTTAGTTTTTTTCATATTTTCTTACATGAGTTTCAAAAATAGACACATGAATAGTTTAATATGAGAATGTTTTCACATAAATGAGATGGTGTATATGTCTTTATCATTGAGGGTTTTTTCTATGATTTTTTTGAAGATTAAATTCTTTATCTCAAATATATGATGATGGAGGGAGTGAGTGTTATGGTAGGATCAAACACAAGGTCATGAATCCCTGAGATGTTAACTGGTCTTAAGGTATGGGTCTTCTATACAATCTATTATGTAGGTGGTCCCTATTTGTGATGGGGTATGTTCCTCCACATTTAGTTGTAGTGGAACCCCAATATGATAAATAAACTACCCTATGAGGCATGGGTCCTTTATAGGGGTTGATACCCCCTTGAATGACATGCATACCTCAGTAAGTAATGGGTTACACAATAATATTATATAAAATTGATTGATAAAGGAGGAATGAGTTTATGTGATAATAGATGTTAAAAATATTACAAATCTTCTGACATGTCTAGAATATATAGTTTCTTTTAGGATACAAGCTATGTAAAGGTTTTTGACTTTGGTATTTATGAGACTTTAATTTCTTTGGACATATCTGGTTTGCAAAGAGATGTGATCCTTTATGAAGTCGATCTATGAATTTTGGATTATTCTACCATCATTGGTTATCAAAATCATTAAGCATATCTAGGTTTTCTCCTTCATGTTTCACTCAGTTTTGATTTTTTCAATCTATCAAACTATTTCATATTTACATTGTTTTTCGGGGAATCCTACTAGTTATGTTTATACTCACCATTGAACAATCCTTGTTCCCACATATGTTATGCCTATGCAGAAATTGTACAGTTTGGGGTGACCTTGGAAATCATGGTGCTATCAGAGAAGGTGTAGCTAGTTTATAGTGTCATATAGTGGTGTATAGAGGATATGGTGGTTGTTGTAATTCTCTTCCTATGAACTATTTCACCAAAGAGATGTTCCCCCCAGTCATATGTCAGTTGTTCTAGGTTGTGTTACATAATATATATTTACCTTTTAGGATTATCATTTGTGTAATTATACTAGATAATTGTTGTCCCATACATATATTGTTATATAATTTAGTTTTATGTGTGTATGGGTGGTGGTTTATATATATATATATAATATTGGAGATTGGATTTTTTAAAAGTTGATAAAATTTAAGACCTTCTATTAGTATTATTCTTTCATGTTATTGGTATCTATCACCTTTCCTATTAGGGTTTAGCTTAGTGTGGAATTCTAATATTACCAATAGCCTGGGAAGGGCCCCATTGTGTAAGTTTATGTCAAAATAATATCATAGTGATTTGATTTGTTGGGAATGAATTTGGAGTTAGTTATCTAATTAAGATTGGTTTGGGATTTTAGAGAAGTGGTGCTAATTGGGGCTTGTGTCTGGTTATTAGAACAAGGAGCCTTCAACAAGAGATACGGATGACATATAATGTTTTTTGAGATTTTGAAAACTTTAAAGTTAACCAAAAATGCTAATGCATCATTTGTAGGGAATTAGAAATTTGGTACATTAATTATATAGTGGTATCTCTTGTTTTTTCATTTCCATCCCATGTCATATCACCCGAATATTCGCTATTAATTGTGGGTTTATCTTATTTAATAAAATATGTTACCCATATAAATCCAACTCAATATCATAGATAAGTTTATGATGAGATCTTGATAGTGTTTGAGCCTCTCCCCATTGATTGTTTGAGTTATTGTGAATTAGTTTAGAGATAAATTGTAGAGTATCTTATCCTAGGAGCTTAGGGAAGATCCTCTACCTTTTTTTTATTAGAAAATATATTCATATACACTAGAAGGTAGTTTACATTGGGATGGATAGGAATAACTATAAGATATATATTCTATATTCATTTCGTCGGTAGATTTCCCATGGGCTTATCAGGAGAGCCTAACCCTTTGATGGTAGAGGACAAGTTAGAGTATGATACTTTTTATTCCCATTTGGTTTATACACTATCTGATCAGATGGTTTTTCTTTGAATGGATATATTTCCTTGTGGAATAGAAATCCATTGGTTTATGTCCTCAAAAAGGCATTATGGTATTACCTTACTATAGTTGGATATAGAAATTTGGTTTTGGAGGTTCGATTAGATGATGTTGAGAGTGATTAAGTTTGGAAGTAAATAAACATTTTTAGAGAAATATTTATGTGATCTAGTGATTTTTGAGGTTTATAGATGTGGTACTCTTTATCCATAAATAAAAATAGTTTCCTTTAAGATTGTATGTTCAAAATATTCCTTCAGAGTAAGAGTTAAATTAGTCTTTTCCTTTATATATTCCTTAATCTATTTGAGAGACCTAGAATACGTATTGATAGTTGTGTTTTTTACTTTTAGAAGTGAATCATGGCTCAAAATAAGTAAATATTTCCCCTAGTTAGATAGAGTGGCTCTATTGATAGATCTTCATGTTAAAGAAATATTTTTGATTAGGTTATTTCCTATTATAGGATTTATAGACTTTTTGGAGGTGGTGTCTGCAAGAGAGATGATGGTGAGGTAGAAACTAAATATGGGAGACGTTTTGAACCTTCTACACTACCACCTCCAAGTACTTATCATTATGTGATAATCATATATGGATATAATATTGGTAGTTATGTTCAAGTGATGGATCTGATCATCAGGTGCCTAACTAGGATTGAGGTATGATTTGTGTCTTATTCATTGATAATAATACTCATAAATATTGGTGTGGTCTATTATTTTGTTATTTATATGTTATTTTTTAGGATTTAAAGATTTTTCTTGATATCAGAAATAAACTTCATCGAATAGAGAAACTTACTAGTAATGATAATCCCTTTTATCAAAATATTTGAAAGTGGGAGATTTTATTCTTGTGGGGGGGGGGGGGGGAGCTTCTGTAGTATTCCATAATTTTGGGAAAAGACCTTGTATAATCATATTTTTTATGAGATATATGGTTTGTGATCACTATGAGTTGTAACATGTAACACCCCAAACCAAACCACCATGTCCAATCCAATTTAACACATGACCTCATGTGTGGATCGCCATATGAAAGAGGATTTATACTTGTATTGAGGGTCTGATTACATCAGTGGGGAGACTATACCCTCAGTATAAAGTCATAAAAAATATTAAATATTAATTAATATAATAAAAAACTTGAGTAAATTTGTAGAACTAAAAAACTAGAATACCTATTATATGGGAAAATAAGCATGCTCTCGAAGTTGCAATCCAAACTAGAGTAAAAAATGTATATAAGTAAATAAATAAAAAATGGAATCCTCTAGAGTACATCCTGATCCACTATAACCTCAATGCTCTAATTCTCATCCATCCACCACAAGGCCCTTTTCATTGTCCAAATCATTATTCATTAAATTTACAAGCGCACAAAAATTCATTAGAATGGGTTGAGTAGAAGACTTTGTAGGACACCAACAACGCATCCTTAAAAAAACCTCAAGTAAACAAGTCTATGATATAAATTAATGATAACCTATGGAAGCAATACAATAACCCACAATAGAGCATCCATGTGCTAACCAAGACACAATAGATCTTAACTGTACCTTCATTGGCTTCATGCCAGAAGATATTTCAAGGTATCTAGAGTAATTATGGACTATACATGAGGCTAATAGTCATGACTCTTTATGTCATGTAAATGTACAACTCATAATTTAATAGTATTAAAGTAATTCATGTTATCAATATTCACTAGGAATAAGGATATATTTGTAATCTTCTAAACACTGAGAAACAAGTTCTTAGGAATCATGTATTCTTCTAATGTATAACACGATATTCACAAAGAATAATCATATCCCTACTCTATGCATAGGTCCATCATCACCATCATCACAAGTCCTACACACTCCCCCTCTACAGGAAAAACTTTATACAATGTTACACATACTTTGGACTCCAAGAACAATACCACAACGGTGCACATAACCTGGTGAACACACAAGAAAGAAAGGAATTTCATAAAAATTAATGTAAAAAAATACAATACATTTGATCAGAATAAAACATTAATAATCAAGATATGTACATACTCATGCAATGAAATGTCACATAAGGTTCTCATAGGCTATGCACACACCCAAAATGAAATCATAATCAAGAATGTATATCAAGTATACCAACATAAAAAAAGTGTTATATCATGGTAACATGTGTAAATAATATCTCCAGAAGATAAGGAACCTCCTACCAAAAATTCATTAATATAAAAAACAAGGATAAACAACCCCATGTGGTTCGAAATTTGATTTTAAACCTCCACAGCTAAGAACAAATACTTCAAGGTCTTATTATTATAGTTGTAGACATATATACATTCAAGGTTATTTAAGAACCATATAATCAGATCCAATTATTTTATTTCAAAAATAAATAAAATATAAAATACAGTAAAATTTCTTTTCTCATAGATAATTTCAGAAATATCAAAAAATTATAATGAATGTGTTAGAAATTCTTGTTCAATAATAATAAAAAAATTAAACATTAATTTTTTATCACTCTAGAATAATCCAATTGTGATAATACTTTATTATTATTCTTTGATATGTAAAGATTATAATTCCTTTATTATGTTTGATAATTCTCTGTATAATATTCCTTTTTCATTATCAAAATAATTTCCAGATTATTATTATTATTAAATAATTATTTATTGAATTTATTAATTTTATTTCACCATACACATAAAATATAGGGAACATAAGAGAATATAATCCTACATATTAAAACATCTAACAAACATTGAACCTAAGAAGAGGAGGCATAGACAAGGGTTCTTCCATGTCTGCAATTTGGAAGAAGGGGCCCCACTATTCATTGAAGGCATTACCAAACTAGAACATGGGAATCACCCATCAGCATGAATTTAAAATATCAACTAAAAACAAATTCTAACAATTTTTAACTATTTTTGAAAAACCAACACATAAAAAATTTCATGTTATTAAAAAATAAAATTAAATAAAATTATTTAATTGTTGTTTAAAGTAATTTTTCATTATCACAACAGCCTCAGCCCGGTTGGTGATGACTTATTAAGTGCGTCCAGGAGACCCGGGATGAAATCCAGACTGCGACATAATTTGTGGGTGCTATTGCAGGTACTGTAGTAGGTATTATAGTGGGATCTGTGAAGCACTGCAGTAGTTACTGTAGCGGTAACTGTAGCATGAACTATTTTACACTGCAGTAGTCAAGAATTTTCCCTTGTTCGGGTCTTTGGGCCACCGATTTGGTCCTCAAGTCCTTTATGGCCTTTGGACGACCCATGCCTTCAGGTCAGTAGGGCCTTTGGGCAACCTCAAGGCCTTCAAGACACCTTAAGTGCAGATGCAAACCAGACAACCTACAAGGAACAAGATCTATAAGGATGATGAGCAAAGGAGCATTCAAAACAACAGTATCTAAATGGATTTCAAGAATGATAGGATATGTCACCTGCCATCAGGACAATCTTTTTCATGCATGATAATGTCTAGTCGAACAGTCATGTTAAGGTGGAGAGCTGATTTCATGATGAAGATGCTGGAGAGGAGTAGTTCCAAGTAGTTATTCTGGGTTGTATGTAATGTATGAATCCTACAGGAAATGAATTCCTCTAAGGCCTATGATCCATGCAATACTTACACCTAAGGGCCTTTTAAGGGTTCCAAATCACCTGTTAAAAGGTGGATTATCAAAAATCAATAATAAATTAAGTCTTTTGGGCCATTGGAGGAAGTAATTTTTTATTATAGAGATTTAAATTCCATCCATAAATATGATTTAAAATTAAGATGAATACAAGGATTTAATTCCCATTTTTTTTGAATTTAAAACAAAAAAAATCCATGTTGTTGATGAATTTTGAGGAGAAAGTATAAGACAAATAGAGAAATAGGGAAACATAGTTACCCTTACCTATGAGGTATGCATTAAATAAGGGTAACATTTTTATGATTATCAAATAGAATGGACCCTTATATAGTAGTCTATCAACCCTTTAAAATCTTGGATTACTCTTACACAACATTGGGTATTACCCTTACACAATCCATGCCTACCATTATGCAGTACACTTGCTTAGTCGAATACCCTTTCACAGTTCTTGGCTGCTCTTATAAAGTGCATATATACCCTTAGGCGGGTACCCTTACATGGAAAGTTACCCTTACACAATTCTTACCTTACCCTTTATGTAGAAAATAATACCTTAACACAATATATGGTGCATGAGATTACCCTAACATAGGTTATCCTGCCCTTGCGCATCCCATGTAGAAGGGATTTTACCCTTACAGAAACCATGAAAGTGGTATTTTACCCTTATGTAAGGAATTTTAATCCCAATTTACACTTACATGAAGCTTTTAAAGAATATATATGGTGATTTGTATTTAAAATTTATATTTTCATGTAAAAAAACGTAAATATTAAAATAAGAGAGGGTTTTTACAACATTTATAAATTGAGAATATTATAATTATATCCTTATCGCGAATTATGATCCCTAAGAAGTATCACTAGTGGTCTTATTCAAAAAAAAAGGAAACTAAGCTCGAACTAGAATGTCACACTCCCATGTCTCCTCCTGTATTTCTCTATACTGACATCAAATCAAAACAAGTGGTATTATCTTCCCTAAAAGGAATTTATCACTTCGGTCTATAATCTAAATAGAATTATACATATAAGATGATTCTAGATCTAACTCCACTTCCTCATTGTTGATGAAATGAAAAGATCATATATGTATGTCTAGAGGTATGACACATGAAACATGTCATGCATAACTTGGTAGAAATATGGAATACCCATATGATATGCCACTATCCCAACCAGCTCAATGGTAATAAAGGTTCCAAAAAAACATGTTGCTATACTTCCTTACTTCCTTAAACATCAGTGTCCTAGCTAAGGAGTCACTAAAAAGAAAACTAGATAACCTATAACAAACATCAAAGGTCTCATCATACACTAGACATAAGATATCTTCCTACTTCGAGTAGTGATGAACCTATTTCGAATCAGTTTTACTCTCTTGGTGGTCTCCTGAACCAAAATGGGCCCCACAACTACTACCTCACCAACCTCATGCCAACAAAGCAGTTAAACAATGGCCTCCCATAATGTTCCTAATGAGTTTCCATCTCAATCATAACCTAGTAATTGGTGTTGTTTACAAACCCATCCAAGTATATATGATCATCCCATGATACACCGATGGAATGAACACAAGATCGTAGCATATTATCTAGTGTGTATAGTCTACTCAAGCTATCCATCTATATGAGAATGGTACACTATTATCTATATTAGCCGAGTCCCTAGTGATTTCTTAATCCCCTCCCAAACTATGTTGTTAAACATGAATATCTATCAGATAAAATTATCATGGGATCTCTAAGTAAGTGTATAATCTTACTGACATAGATCTTTCCTAGCTTATCCATGGAGTGATTATCTATGATTGGTAAGAAGTGTAAAACCATTATTATCCAATAAAATATCACTTAATAATATCATGACTCTTTGGGGTCCTATACAACCCTTTCATAAATTCCATTATGAAATCTAACCGCTTTCAACATGGGAATTGGATGTTGCTGTAGCAAAGAACCCGGACACCAGTGCTCTTTCTTTATAACTATCTGGTAAGGCATCAAGGAACAAACACAGTGGTGTCTCTATTTGTTTATGGACAACGTGATTGCTTCTTGAATTCATGGTACATATTTTTAACACTTTTATGTACCTACCATATAGAGTCATGGAAGTCCCTCATCATCTCCTCATTACTATTAGGTTCATATCAAGCCCTGTGGTAGTGATCAGTATTCCCATAGTTGACGCACTGCGGGTCACCACATGAAGGGAATAAAGAAACTGATATCTGAAGCTCCTACATGTCACATATCTACAGTATCTCCCAGGACTTCATCTCTCTTCCATTGTAATAGGTACTCCAAGAAGAAGTAGGAGGACTAATCATCTATTTATTGAAGGATAGAAAATTTGTGGCTGCCCAACCCTCATCTAGAATCCTATGAATAGCCAATGCCTTCCATAAAACCATTGGGAATGATGATAGGTAAAAACTCTAGACTTGATCCCCGAAATCAAGATGGATTATGATCTCAAAATTTCTTTCCTTATAAGAATCATTATTGTCCCAAAGTGGTGAAAAGTATAGAATCATAGTAAAATAGACAGAGTAAGAGGATATTATTGAGGACCCTACTATAGTTCTAAAAAATTCTGTGCTCAATCAAGATTCATCATATTGAGGAATAAATAACCAAATAACAAGTCCATAAAGGCCTCCTAGGTGAGACCCTCAGATCATCGATCTTGTCCCATCAACCCCCACAAATGCTTGATGGGTCCCTATAGCATGAAAGTTGTCATCTTCATCCTTCTTTCATCTGGTGCCTCAATGATGTGAAAGATACCCTTGATGATATCCACATAGTCCTCATTATATTATGGTCCACTAGTACCCTGGATGTTTTTAGAATTTTTGGATATGAAAATTCCTATTGTAATCAAACATGGATCTCAGTTGAAATGATCCATGCTATAGTGGGTTGACTACTTACACTATTAGTGCTACATTCACCACTGGAGTAGGTGTGGGAATATGCTATAGAGAACCCTCTTGCTCAGCTGGTGGTCCCAAAAAATTCCTAAGATTAGGAATCACATAAAAAACGAACATTAGGAACATAAATATATCCTAATCGATCAAATAGATCACATAAGGTTCTCCTAGGAGTCTACCCATAAATCAATGTATACCTCTCATAAAACTAACCCTGGTCTTTTTCCCTACACATTAGTCACATGCATCATATAGATACTAACATAAAAATATTATTAGTTTAACCAGTTAATGTAAAAGAGATATATATCATAATGGTATGGGAAAAGAGATATATCACACAACCAAAGAATCTATCTTGAATAGATAGAACAGTTCAAGTCATTAAATAAAGGAACTATTTTTCTATAAAACAAAAAGTATATATATGACATGTGATCCCACACACCTAAAAATGGTTCAGGAACCTACCCCAAATCTTATAAAAATAGTAACACTAATATCATACATGGAAATTTAGAGGCTCATTACACATGTGATGGACATGCACATAGAAAATACCCTACCTAATTCCCACATAACTATATCATTCCTATCATCTCCCAGGATAGTACAAAAAGAAAATATAAAATTGTGCTCTAATACCATTATGTAACAACCTAATACAAACCACCAAGTCCATGCTAAAGTTCTTTATAACCATATCTACACCTCCCCATACAAAAGAGGTTTTTGACTAGAATCAGGGGTCTAAATTAGTTAGTGGGGAGACTATACCCTCGGTATAATGTCATATAAAAAATAAAAATAAAATAATAAAATAATAATTAATTTGTGTAAATATGAAGAAATAATAAATAGAATAAATCTGATACATGTAAATAAATGAGCTACCAAAGTGGAGAGTAAAACTAAAGTAATATGTGTAGACAAGAAAATAAATTATTAGTGTAATCCTCTAGATTCTATCTTGATCTAATACCAAATCCATGATCCACTACTCATACATTAAGCATAAAGCCCATTTTCTTCCGTAGATCTCTAGAAATAAACTCTATAGGATCATAAAAGTTCAAGAGTAGGGTGTAATTTCAAAACTTTTAGTACACCATCAATGTTTCTTTAATATGTGTGATCAATCAAAAAGGAGTAATCCATAAAAAACAATTAAATGTGAAAGAAACACATTAATCCAAAATAGATCTCCCATGTGATAACCAAGCTACTATAAGTCTTGACCATACCCGATTTGGCTTCATACTGGAATAAATGTCAAGTTATCTTGAGTAATCAAGGTCTATCTATGATTATAATAGTCATACTACTCAGCATTGTGTGAACATACAACTCTTTATTTACTAGGAATCAAGTAATTCATGTTCTCATAATTCACTAGGCATTAATAGATAATTGGAATCCTCTTATCATTAAGAAATATTATCCATAACATCCATTAGTAATTAAGTGTATCACACGACATCCATGAGGCATCGTTGTATCCCTACCTTAATCATTGGTCTATTATCGCCAACACCATAAGTAATGAACACTTCCTCTATAAATGGTAAACATGTCATTATGGTCCACCTACTCTTGGTTCCAAGAATAATACCACAAAAGAACACATAATAGGTTATAACACACAAGAATGCACATCATATCATCATATATAAAGTGGAGATAAATAATAAATTTGACCAATATCAAACATAAATAATCATGCTATGTACACGCTCATGTCACCAAATATCACATAAGGTTATCATGGGTTTTGCACACAGCCACATGATAAAATAATCAATGATTATTATCATTTATTCCAACCCAAGTGTTATATCATGATAAAAAAGTTTAAAAAATATCTCCTAAAGATAAATAAACTCATACGTTGAAGTTTATAACATCAACATCAAGGATAAAACCCCATGTGTGGTTTGAAAGATAGAGTGGAAACCTATGTAGCCAAGAACACATCCTTCAGGTTATTATTATCGTAGTTTTATAAATTTAAAAATTAAAGTTTCATCAAGAATCCTAGAAACAAATCAAATTATTTTATTTCAAATAGAAATAAAATATCTCATGCGATAAAATTTCTTCTATCAGTGATAATTTCCAAATTATCAAAAAATTCCAACGCATTGGTTATAAATAATTCTTCAAGAATAATAATAAAAACAAATTTGATAATATTATATCTCTTTAGATAAAACACAAGTGATAATCCGTTGTTATAATTATTTTATATTTTAGTATAACAATTATTTTTATTATCTTTGATAACTCCTATGATGAATTTCATATATAATTATTTAAATAATTTCCAAATTATAATTAGTCAATAATTCTTTATTTAACTTATCTAGTTTCCTTCATGTCACTCATTAAATATAGAGAAAATAAGATAATATAATAATACCTGGATCCACCAATTGCAAGAGTTGCACCCATGAAGAGGATATAGAAATAAGGGTTCTATTAGACCTATAATTGGGAAGAAGGGGCCACACTATTCATATAAGGATTCACCAGACTAGAAAATAGGAATCATCAGCTTGTTCGTACTAAAAGAATCAACTAAAATCAAGGGTTATTAAAGTTAATATATTTTAAAAAAAACAAACTATATACAGGTTCACGTTACTAAAACCCAAAATTAAATAACATTATTTAATTTGTGTTTTAAGACATTATTTATTTAAAAGAGTTAAACTCCATCTATAAATATGATATAAAAATTAAAATATGTTAAAACTGTTACCCTTAGGTATGGGATATGCGCTATATTAGGGTAACTTGGTTTACCCTTAACAATTAGAAAGAACCCTTATGTTGTGGTATCTCAACCCTTATACCGTCTTTATTACCCTTACATTGTGATAGTTATTGTGTTTACACAAGCCCTATTTACCATTACACATCTGGATACCATTATGTAGGGCCTAGATACCCTTATACAATGCTTAGATACCCTTAAAAAGATATCCTTACATGGTTGGTTACCATTATATAGCACTTACCTTACCCTTACACATTCCTTCTTACCGTTATGTTTGACATAAAACATGAGATTAACCTTACGTAGGTTATCATACCCTTATATAGTGAATATAAAAGGTATTTTCCACTTATAAAAGGTATGAAAATGTAATGTTAAACTTATAAAAGGCCTTGAAATCCCATTTTATTATATGTAAATCATTTAAAATATAATTAAGGTGATTTTTATAGAAAATTTAAAATTTTTCAAAAAAATACTTATAAATTAAAATAAAAGAGGGTTTTTATAATATTTAAAAATTGAGAATATTATGTAATAGATGAGTAGTTTGTTTCATAATTTATTATAAATTGTTAATGGGACCCCCAATCATGATGTGTAGGTCCAAGATTTTTGTAATTATAATTGAATATCCCTCATACAGTGATATTTTCTTTGAACACTATCAAAATTGCTATGGAGTAGTTATTATAGTTGTTGAGAAACATGGTAATGTTTTATGAAGGGAATTCCAAGGTTCCCTTATCGTTTGATTACATCCCATATCAGCTTTATTGATAGCTTGTAATGGTATATTCTATATATTATCATATATAGGGACCATTCTTAGAGAAATAATGGTATAGTCAGAATACTCACTATACAAAGGTTTTTGTTAGGCTCAGTGTGACCACATTGACCTAGAGAGAGTAGTAAATGGTTTCCTAGAGATTGAACTTAGTTCTAGTTAACATCACCCATGAATAATGAGAATAATATTTCATAGTTTTCTCGTAGTAATTTCTTGGGATATCATGAAGTCCTAATAATGTTATTGGAAGTAATTGACAAAAATACTATGTTATGTGACATGTGTACCATTTTTTTGGCCTTTTTAGATCCACCCTCATTTGATCTAAACCTAAGGGTGTAAATTCAAAGAACCAGGGGTTATTAATATAGTACTTCAAGATCATAAACCATACCATGATATCTCAAAAAAAGTTTACATGAAATATATTTCAGATGGTGGAGTAGCTGTTGGATTATATGAATATTAATTATTTGATGGCTTTTGTGACCAAAATTACACAATGATGGTGGGGTATCTAACAACCTTTATAATAATTTTATACATATAAAGTGGAGGAAATTTCCAAGATACTAGTGTTAGTGTATTTGGTTTTTATGAAATTGGAATGTGTGTCATGTATTTAATTGATTGTGATAACCCTCACATATCAAAAAGTGTGGGATGTCGAGTATGATGGAAACAATTACGGGCTTATGAATTATTATGTTTTATGGGGTTTTTATTGGAATAATTATTCCATAGTTGAGGATTATATCACAATTCTTCATGGTTGGATTTTGGTGGTCCCATACGACTCATCTTGGGTGTTTACATTTTTTTTGAACTATGGAATCCCATTAGGGTATGTGACCTTGGTTGTGTGATCATAACTGACTTTTGGTGCTCATCATGTGGGTTCTAAAGATACATGGTGAAGGATATTTGTCTATTGGTTGCATTTTTTGGTATTTGGAGTTCTTGAAGGTGTTATTCTGAGGTCTAGAGAGAACCAAAAAAGTCCATGAGAAAAGACAAGGATCATTTGATTCATATTGTAGTTAAATGGAACACTGATAAGATATGGATTCTTTGTATAGTGGTTTTAAAAGGTTAATGTATTTTCCTGATGTACTCATCAGTAATATTTTTTAAGAGACACCATACTACAATAAAATTAACTTCAAGAATGAGATCAAGTTCATTTGGTGTTGGAGATGAAAATGTATGGCTTTCACCGAGGATAGAGAAAGGGTTTAATCCTTTAGTTTAGTGATTATTTTATATATGGTGTTATTGATGATGGTATGTTCCCCATATTATATGATGAAGAAAAGTTTAATTAGACCATGTGGTGCCTCACCATGTGAGCTCTTATGGAAGTTGTAGTGAGATCGTTAGTTGATTATGAACAGAGGAGTTTGATATAGATTGATAGTTTTTATGTGGTAAATTTTGTGATTTTCTTTAATGTTGAGGAGTATAATTATATCACATTTGGTACCATTGATACCAAAACTTTATATGGTTTTTATCGGAAGTTCATGGTTTTTGCTATATAATAGGTGAATATGTGACCTATGGGTAGAAATGTATTTAGTGGATATTTTTTATGTAAGTGAGATAATGGGGTCTTATAAATTGTTGATATTTTCCATAATAGTATTTATCTAAATGATTCCTATATAGAGGTAAAAAATACAAGGAATATTATTGGAATGGAAATGGTAGAGAAGGATATTTTTTCCTATGTGGTGTCATGGGCTCACATAGATCATGAACCTCCAGATTTGGATGAATAACATATATTGATGGGTTATTTTTTCAAGAGGTTGTTCTATGTGTATCTTAGTTTAATAAATTTGGTTGTTTCTATTTTTGGGATAAAATGGTATAAAGTTATAGACTATGTAGTGACCTTAGATTTTACATATATGTACTTGAATGAATTTTGAGTTTCAAAGTTTCAATTAAATTAAAGAGGGTAAAATAGTAAGTTTACCTTTTAATATAGTGTTAAAAAAATTTATGATGATTTAATTGAGATTATATTATGGTAATAACCCTTGGGTTTCAATTTGGTGGAATTATGATCTAGTTGAATTTTAAAAGATATGGAATATTTATTAAATAAAGAAAATATTTATCACAAGAGGGTTAATGTTTATATCTTGTTAACAGTGTCTCATAAGGAAATTTCTACATCATGGATATATTTAGAATACTAATTTTTCATATTAAAGGTGTAAGGTTTGTGCTCATATATCAAGTCCCAGACTAGGTCATTTTGATTCCATAAATAAAACACCAGTTGGGAACATTAATGGTATATAAATATCTTGTTATCATGGTTATACTAGGAATAACCAATAGTGATGAAAAACCATAAATGAGAATTTAGAGGTTTAATTCTTCATGGATTCATGATGGAAATGATGATAATATTATAAGTCATTATTGGATGATTAATTAAGAATAAACATTATCTCCATGAAGTAGGACTTTTGTTAATTGAATTCACATCAATATTTTCATATCTAAAATCTCTCATTTAAGAAAAATATTTCATAATCTCATATAGTGAAAGATGATATAAATTATATAATATTAATAATTTTACTATTTTATTAATATAAAGTTATGTTTTAAAAATAAATCATTTTCATGATGAAATATTTGTTTAATTTCATATTTTAATCATTTCTGTTTTTATGTTCTTGATTTTTGGTGGATAATCAAACCAAGGTATTATCACAGAATTTCAAATTAATAGTATTCAAATATTTTGAACTATTTATTAAAAGATTCTTAATATTATAATTTATTTGATATTTTTTTTCAGTGAATGATTTTATAGATCATTAAACTAATAGATATATTTTATTTTATGGAATACAATTATTCAATAAAAATTATATTCAGTATTTGAAATGGTTTTCATGTCAAATTCCCATTGTTGTTGCTTCAACAAACATTGTTTTGAATTAGAACTTGATTCATTAGGTTCCCTCTAATCACTAATCTCTGAATACCTTTAATTTATAAATTATATATTTTTTGTGGTTTGATGGTGAAGAAACTAGATGGTGAGGTGGAAGAGGACAAATAAGGATGATTCCAATTAGGCTTGTAAATAGAGTAATGCAGTGTCAGTAAACAAGGTTTGTCCTGGTTAGTGATGATGTGAATGATCTTCAATGAATATTAGAGATTTTCAAAGTTGATTAAAAAACGGATAACTAGATATCCTGTGAACAAAGGTGAAAATTATTAGAGGAGAATATTGGGAGGGTGTTAATGGTGTGAAGTAAATTAGACAAAACAACTGGAAATGAAATTTGTAATGATTATAGAAAGATGCATGTGAGTCTAAATTTATGGATCTGGGGTTAATATGCAGACTACAGAACATGTAGTCCACTGAGACACAAATTGAGTATGTTAATTTCTATAGTGATAATGTTTCCATGATGATATAAATATTTTATGGGGTGTGACTCTATGTCACACACTGTAAATAAGGCTGTTAAATTTGAGTTTGTATTCATTTACATGTCTGGAAGACCAATTGGATTCACATGTTATATGGGTCGTGGTACATGACATGTATTATAGTGTTGTGACTTAATAGATTTCAAGTATACATGCTCGAGTTATTTTCATGTCCCATGCTTCATGTATCCCTTGGGACATGTTATGTATGTTAAAGCAACATAATTTGTTCAGTAGTAGTATGAAGACTATTTACAATGGATTGAATGTTATTTACTCAAGAATTATGGATCAACGTATACTGGTAACACACGTCTATAAGGTAGAGAGAGTCTTAAACTAGTGTATCATACTGAACATGCTATATAGGTTGACTATATAAGAGCTATACAATAGAAGAATACACCTGACTATCAAGGTCTACACTCTATTAAATTTAATAATACAAGCCATGTACTTACCCTATTCAGTCATTTTTTTCATATATTCTCCACTGGGTGTTAGAACCAAACACATGAATTTTTTATTCTAAGTAATTTTACATGTAGAACATGATGATGAATTTTTCTTCATCATAACGGGATTTTCCCATGGAATTTTGAGTTGATGAGTTTCTTTATTCCAAAGATACATTGATGGAGGGGGTGAGTAGGATGGTTAGAGTGACATAGGGTTATAACCCCCATGGAGTTATATCAGTTACAGTGCATAGGTACTTCACACATTAAGTTGATAAGGAAAATCACCGTCATTATTGGGATGAATTCATACACATATGGAGTTAGTAACCCCCATGGTTAATGATTACACCACATGATGAGGTATATGTCCTCTACAGGGGTTGATGCACCATTGGGTCACATGTACACCTCAAAAAGTCATGGGTCCCCTACTATAATTATAGAGAGTTGGGTTGCATATAAGAGGTTTGGTTCAATGTTATGATGTGTGTTATAGATTTAATATATCTTGTGACATGTTGGGAATAATATTTCACCTTTGGGATAACACCTACAAATGGGATATTGAATTCATTATTTATGATATTTTAGTTAGTTTGGGTATGTATAGTTGTAAGGGAGATACAATCTGTAACGCCCTGACCCCAGTTACCCAGAGTCGGTGCATTATTACATAACATTTGCATGATCACAAGAAAGATCAAATCTCGAAAGACCGATTGGTTTAGTAGCCTTGGAAACACTAGATATATTCATAAGTTTTACATTACATCATAAAATGAAAAACTACTACAACAACATAATGTTTCCACAATCCACACTATTAACCCCTCATAAAATCCCTGCAGGTCATTCATAACTTACTTCTTCGCATCCTGGGAAAAATAAAACATAGAAAAGGGGTGAGCTCAAATGCCCAGTAAGGATAACAATATAGTGGAAACTTTCATAAATAAGAATAAACATTTAAGGGAATGTATAACTAAAACAAAAGCCTTTTTAAATATGAACTTTCAACATGGTATGGCATAAATAAAATGAAATAATTCCATTTACTTATTCACATGGATATTCTACTAATCGAATAATCACATGCAAAAATCAATAACCACTTTCATAATGTTGAAATGCATAATGCCAGACTATCATAACCACATAGCCAAGGCCTCGTGCCAAGACTACAAATAAGATTTTGTCAAGGCCTTGTGCCAAGACACTAGTTTGTCTCATGAGACCTACCGATGCATCG
This sequence comes from Viscum album, assembly GCA_963277665.1. Classification (NCBI taxonomy): domain Eukaryota; kingdom Viridiplantae; phylum Streptophyta; class Magnoliopsida; order Santalales; family Viscaceae; genus Viscum; species Viscum album. Next base: position 952,582,743 of record OY728142.1, read on the forward strand.
AGGAGCTATAGCGGGCTCCACCCGTCACGTATTAAGTCCAATGCATTCCCATATGAAAAGGTTTAAACATAACATAAACATTCGTATTAAAACTAGCATACAAAATGTCAATACTTTCACCATAAACTATGAATGGTATAAAAATAGCACATCCACAGTCAAACATATCACAAAACCTTCAATACAATATAGAAGTTTTGTATCATAATAAATCAACTTCAAATAAGCGTAAAATCCATCAAAGGATGTTGACATAGATGAAATCAAAATTCTTTTTAAAGAAATATCTCTTTTTATTTTGAAATCATTTAAGATCCATATAAAATAAAACATTTTATTTGAAAATATTCTTATAAGCTTGTAAGGGAAGCTTTGAAGATTTTATAATGGCGGAAAATAGCCGCACCCGCCGTATAAGTTAAAAAACATTCTTACCTTAATTCTGACGAAAAGGTTAAAAAGGACCTTGTTTTGAAAACGAGGGAAAGATTCCTTTATAAACTTCTTATAAAAAGTCAAACAAGGGTATAAATGACTTTAACCCATATTCTTGTAAATAATAAATATTTTTTGAAATACATTTTGAAGAAACATGGATGTGGATGATAAAGAGATCCTAGTAGATTATTACGTATAAACAACCTCGGATAATGAAGAGATTGTGAAATAACCCTTACCTTGTACTTTTCCTTTGTTGGGGTAGGTTAACCTCCTTTATAATGGTGAAATAGTTGTTATTAAATTATACAAGAATCATATATAATAATATGATATCATATATGATCTTTTAACATTGATTTGTTAATAATATCTTAGAATTATTGTCGTTTCGGGAGTTAAATTACTCATTTTCTTTTATATGTTTTGTTACATAAGCCATGGTTGTTGTATCTTATTCATATCCAGAATGATATCTAGTCCTTAAACAGCATTTTTAAATCATCAAATGATAATTATACTTGAATGGATACGATGGAGAATGAATCTCATCGCGTTCGTGGAGACGGTAGTCCGTACGTACGCACGAGCGACAATATCATTCTTTGGATATTAGAATAATATATAAATGGATGGTATATCATATATACAGAATCATTAACATGTTATATTTATTATTTACATGAGTTACACATCATTATTATACCCATCCAAATAATATTATATTGAATAACAATTACACCACGACGTGGAGACGGTAAGCCGTACGTACGCACGTATGGTGACATGTTATTCAAAGGGTGGATAGAATACTGAATATGATTGTACCATATTTATAATAACATCACAGTATATGTGAGATACTGGAGTTATTATTTTAGAATGTTAAGAACAAAGGAAGAAGAAGTGGAAGAAGAAATGAACTTGGAGAAGGGTGGTGAAATCATTACCTCTTCTTCGGGTTCTTCCTTTTGATTTGATCAAAAGGGCTCCTTAGGTTGGCTTTATGATCAAACTAATGCATCTAGGTTGTAGTGAGGGATGTTGGGAGAGTATTTGGGCAGATTTTGGCCGAACCAAAAGGCTTTGAAGGTGTGAAGAAATGAGAAGGAGGAGTGCCCTTTTATAAGAGGGGTGAGGGGCACCTTTGGAAAATCTAGAAATATTAATTTATAATAAATTCATATTCGGTTTCTAATGGCTCCAAAGCTTATTATTCAAAGGTTAAGGTGGGGATAGGTCTAAAACTACTCAACCAATAGAATTTAGACAGGTTTGGGTACTTATATTAACCTTATCTTTAAGTATTAACTCTAAGTTAATTAGTTTCACTTTTACAATGTCTCTTTGTATTTTTATATAATATGGTTAATAAACTTACTATATACATCCAAGCGACCCCCAAGTGGTACATTAATGATGAACCTATCATGATATAAGTCTCTTGGCCGAACCTTAGATTTTTAGGAATTTAATATCAATTAATAATATAATATTTGTTTTAAGAACTCTTTTATGTCAATTTTGACACTATTCAATAGTTGATTTTTGTGAAAATCATAACAGATTGATTACTTCGAACAAAGTCAATTAAATCAATACTAATATATCATATTATCCTAGAAAATTAGTTTAATTCATTAAAAGTTTCATATTATATTTATTTGGGTATTTATAATATCAATTATTTTAATTTTTCACTATTATAGTAATTACTGCATCATCATTGTGTCATAAATAAAATAAATTATTTAATGTCTAAAAATTATAAATAAAATATAATTATGTAGGAAATCTTTTTAGCTTTCTAATGAATATTTATAATCTAAAATCCAACATATATAACCCTATGTAACAATTGTCTTTCTAAAAGATATATGCTTGTGTCATTTTTGTATTCATTTTAACTTAATTAAAATAAAGTGTCATTATCACTTACAAGTGGATCCATGGGGTCCCAAAATAGACCCAAAGATTCCCATGGTCGACCATGTATCAACCAATAGGGTTAAGACACGTTTTAGGGTAATTTAGTATTATTATAATATTATTTTTTAACCCTTATTTACCGGATTTACCCTTAACCATGGTAAATAAAATATTTACCGCAGTAATTATTCAAAATGTCTAAAAATAAAAGTTACCTATTTACACAATTTGAACATCCTGATTCCAAATATGGAATCCATTTTCCTAAATTCAAAACACAGAAGTGGCAGAAATTAATTTAAAATTAATTCCCGCTGTCAAAACAAAAAGCGTGTTTTTAAGAGATAATAACTATCAAAAGATTGACACTCGTTTATGTTCGGTTTAATTGTAAAATTATGTCCAATGACCAACATTATATTAAATGTTAAAAATATATTCTAAATATACTTTAAAACCACTCAAATTCATAATTTATCACTATTAATTATTTTGATTAAAAAAGTTGTTTTTAATTAAAACTTAGTAATTTTCACTATTCATCAAAATAGGAAAGTTATCTGAAATGTACCAAAATTTCACCTTAGGCTAAATTCGATATTCCGAATCCAAAAATGAAGTCCATTTTCAAATATAAAATATATAATTTCAAAAAGTAGGTATTACTATTCATAACGGCTAGTTTGATTAGTTATGGTGTGTTAGAACTCGGTGTTGCGTACAACACACGCTATCACATTATTCAAAGAGAAGCGTACCGTAGAAGCTTGGGGTGTTACATTCTCCCCTCCTTCAAATAATTGTGTCCTCGCAATTTATAGGGTATTACTGCATAAAAAGACTCGGGTGGTTCTTCATCATAAGTTCCTCGGGTTCCCACGTTGCCTCTTCCATCTTATGATTTCTCCACAAAACTTTTACCAGACGCGTCGTCCGGTTTCTCAGCACTTGTTCTCTCGTATCAAGAATCTTGACGGGCTCTTCGCAATAAGGCAGATCAGGTTCCAGTTCTAATTCCTCACAGGTGAGTACATGCGTCGGATCAGGCATGTATTTCCTCAATAGAGATACGTGGAACACATCGTGAACTTTGGAGAGACTTGGCGGCATTGCCAATCGGTAAGCTACAACCCCAATTCGTTCTAGAATTTCGAAAGGTCCGATGTACCTGGGACTCAATTTACCTTTCTTACCAAAACGTATGACTCCCTTCCACGGAGATACCTTCAGAAAAACATGATCACCAACTTGAAATTCCAAATCCTTCCTTCGATTATCGGCATAGCTCTTCTGCCTACTTTGAGCTGCTTTGATGTGATTTTGTATTACTTTCACCTTTTCCACCATTTCCTCCACCAGTTCTGGGCCTACAAGTTTTCTTTCACCAACGTCATCCCAACAGGTTGGTGTACGACATATCTTTCCATATAACGCTTCATATGGTTCCATCTGAATACTCGAATGGAAGCTATTGTTATAGGAAAATTCTACCAAAGGTAAATATTGATCCCACATACCCTGAAAGTCAAGTGAGAAAGATCTCAACATGTCTTCTAAGGTTTGAATAGTCCGTTCTGATTGTCCATCTGTCTGAGGGTGGTAAGCAGTGCTCAAATGAAGTTCAGTATCCAGGGATTTCTGAAGACTTTTCCAAAATCTTGAAGTAAAACGAGGATCACGATCAGAAACAATCGATAGGGGTACTCCATGAAGTCTCACAACTTCATTAATGTATAGTCTTGCTAGACTTTCCAGGGGTAGATCTTCTCTTATAGCAAGAAAATGTGCTGATTTGGTAAGACGATCAACAATAACCCATATTGCATCGTTCCTTCTAGGAGTCTTCGGTAGCCCCATGACAAAGTCCATCGTAACATTGTCCCATTTCCACTCCGGTATGGGAAGAGGTTGCATGACTCCTCCAGGCTGTTGCCTTCCAGCTTTCACTTGTTGACAAACCATACATCTTGACACAAAATCAGCAATCTCCCTCTTCATGTTGTCCCACCAAAAATGTTCCTTTAATTCTCTATACATTTTGGTGCTCCCAGGGTGTATAGAGAAATTGGAACTATGAGCATCATCCAGCAATTCCCTTTTTAGATCAGGTATATTGGGAACACAAAGTCTCTTCCCGAATTTCAAAATTCCATCTTCATACACAAAGTCTCTCAATCTCCCATCATTCACAGCTTTAATTTTTTTTGGAATTCTTCATCATCGGTCTGAGAACTCTTAATCCTTTCTAGTAAATATGGTTTGGCAACCATTTGAAAAAGCATTGATGTTTTACCTTCCCTGGTTATTCCCATGTCCATCTTCACTAGATCCATGAAAATTGGATCCCTTTCAATTCTCATATTGTTCAAAACTCCATGGTCTTTTCTACTCAAAGCATCTGCCACCTTGTTTGCCTTCCCTGGGTGGTAGTGTATCGTACAATCATAATCCTTGAGTAATTCAAGCCATCTCCTTTGCCTCATGTTGAGTTCTTTTTGTGAGAAAATATACTTCAAACTCTTGTGATCAGTATAAATCTCACATTTTTCACCATAGAGGTAGTGCCTCCATATCTTCAAAGAAAAGATCACTTCTGCTAACTCGAGATCATGAGTAGGATAGTTTTGTTCATGAATTTTCAACTGTCGTGATGCATAGGCAATAACTCTATCATTCTGCATAAGGACACATCCAAGTCCTTTCTTCGATGCATCACTATAAATAACGAACCCATCATTCCCCGATGGTAGAGTCAATATAGGAGCATTGACTAATATTCTCTTCAGTTCTTCGAAACATTCTTCACACTCTTTTGTCCAAACAAATTTAACCCCTTTACGTGTGAGCTTCGTTAATGGGTTAGCCAATCGGGCAAAATTCTGGACAAAACGTCGATAATAACTTGCCAAACCAATAAAACTACGTACCTCAGTTATACTCGTAGGTGCTGGACATTCTTGGATTGCCTTGGTCTTAGAAGGATCAACAGAGATTCCATCTTTAGAGACAATATGGCCAAGAAAAGAAATCTCCTGAAGCCAGAATTCACACTTGCTAAACTTCCCATATAATTCATGCCTCCTCAGAGTATTCAAGATAATTCGCAAGTGATTTTCATGATCTTCGTAGGTTTTGGAGTATACCAAGATATCATCAATAAATACCACCACAAATTCATCGAGATACTCCTTGAAAACTCTATTCATCAGATCCATGAATACAGAGGGTGCATTAGTCAATCCAAACGGCATTACAGTAAACTCGTAATGCCCGTACCTGGTTCGAAATGCTATTTTCGGAATGTCTTCCTTCTTCACACACAACTGATGGTATCCAGATCGAAGGTCAATCTTTGAAAAGTATTGAGCTCCATGCAGTTGGTCAAATAAATCATCAATACGAGGTAGGGGATACTTGTTCTTTATCGTTATAGCATTGATCTCCTTGTAGTCGATACATAACCTCATAGATCCATCTTTCTTTTTAACAAAAAGGACAGGGGCTCCCCATGGAGAAACACTAGGGCGAATAAATCCCTTATTACTCAATTCCTCTAGTTGTTTCTTTATTTCGACTAACTCTACAGTGGCCATTCTATAAGGGGTCTTCGATATAGGCCTTGATCCAGGAATCAAATCAATAGAAAACTCAACTTCTCGTTCTGGAGGATGTCCAGGTAAATCTTCCGGAAATACGTCTACAAATTCTTTCAGAACAGGTACATCCTCTATTTGAACATTCCTTTCCTCACCGACAGTTATTTCATTCTCTTCCTCCCCAATAATTGAATTAAGTTGAGCTACTGGGGGTGGATCTAAATAAGAATTAGGTGGTGACGATTCTTCTCTAAAAATAAGGTGTTCCTTATCATTATCATCAAGAATCGTAACCTCTTTCTTCTTACAATAAATCTTAGCATCATAGTCCGAAAGACAGTCCATACCGAGGATTATATCAAACTCAATCATAGGTATGACGATGAGATCAGCAGATAAAGAAAATTTATGTGCTCTAATGGGGACTGATTCACAAAACTTTGTTGCAACGATACTTCCCTTAGGAGTTTTAACTGACAACTCCCTTATTAAATCAAATTGGAAATATCTAATTTTCTTAGCAAACTGGGAAGATATGAAACAATGTGATGATCCAGAATCAAATAATGCATTTGCTAAACTTGAGGAAACAATTAAATTACCTGCCACCACGTCTTTCGGAGCTTCTACCTCAGCAGTAGTGATAGCATAAGCCTAGCCTTGATCCCTTGGCCTTTTCTGAGGTAAGTTCTCCTGACGCTTAGGGCATGCATTTCCATAATGCCCCATCTCCCTGCAATTGTAGCACTGAACGTTGGTAGCTTCCTTCTTCCCCTTGCAATCATGAGCTTGGTGGCCTTTTTCACCACACTTGTAACAGACTCCCATTCCCTTCAAGAAAGTACCAGGGTGTTTCTTCCCACATTTACCACATGATGGATATTCAACCTTTCCTTTCTTGCCCTTATTTCCATTCCCAGATTGATCAGCATGTCTCTTCTTCTCTTGCTTTGCTTTAAAGTCATAAGACTTAGAGAATTCCTTTTCGGTCTTGATAGCACATGAGACAATGTCTTCGTACGATGAAAAGGATTGTGAGACTAACGCTCGATGGAGAAATGGTTTTAACCCATCAAAGAAACGATCAATCTTACTTCTTGGGTTGCGAATATAATCTCCAGCATACCTCGCTAACCTTGTAAAGTTAGCCTCATACTTTGTGACATTATCATCCTCCTTTTGTCTCAGACTCAGAAATTGCCTTTCCATATCTGCTCGATGGTCGCGAGGAAAGTATTTTTCTAAAAACAGATCTTTGAACTCCCTCCATTCCATATTTGATACTTCATCATCTTCCTTCATATTTTGAATCAATGACCACCATTGATCAGCATCTCCAGTGAGGCGGTAAACTGCCATGATAACTTTTTCCCTTTCACTGCTCCCCAAAGCCTGAAATATTTTCTCTAGGGAAAATATCCATTGCTCAGCTACTAAGGGATTTGTATTCCCATTGAACGTTGGTGGTTGTTGCCTCATGAATCGATCTAACATTGATCCTCCACGCTGCGGATTAGGGTGCTCCATACGGGTAAGGTTATTATTCATAACCTGAGTAAGTTGTCCCAGTATGGTGATTAGCTGATCAGCACCAGTTGCATCACCAGCCCCACTATAATTATCTTGAGCAGGAGGGAAATCCCTACATGGAGTCCGTGCATTGATACGGTTTCCATTTCTTCCACTAGGAGCCATTTCTGAACAATGGAATAAACTAGATTAGTTTATGAATCAAAATACATAATCCCATACTTATAAAACACTTAACATAAATTGAACTATTTATGGATATAATCCATAATCATAAGAATGTTTTCTTTGAGGATGTATATACTCATAATCCCTTAAAAATGATTTGTAAAGAAAATGAGAGTTATCCTAAGCATATCCCCCGGGAGTGTCGTAACCAATAGTGCAGCAAGGCCCGTTGTCGTGCACCAGTTCCCGTTCGAGTCTAGCTCAAAGCGGTGTTTTCGGGTTTTACCCCTAGGTACATCTGTGCCAGAGCCGCCTCTACCTGCTCGTATCCAGACAGGGATGTATTACTCGGAAAACTCACAAAATCTCTACAATACCAAAATTCTAGGAAGTTCTTCTATACTAATCCTCAAAGTTCATCTTAGGTCTACGTGCTCTAATCAGAGTTTATCTAAATCTAGTTTCCAAGGTTTGTACTAAACTTCCTCTGATACCAACTGTAACGCCCCGACCCCAGTTACCCAGAGTCGGTGCATTATTACATAACATTGGCATGATCACAAGAAAGATCAAATCTCGAAAGACCGATTGGTTTAGTAGCCTTGGAAACACTAGATATATTCATAAGTTTTACATTACATCATAAAATGAAAAACTACTACAACAACATAATGTTTCCACAATCCACACTATTAAACCCTCATAAAATCCATGCAGGTCATTCATAACTTACTTCTTCACATCCTGGGAAAAATAAAACATAGAAAAGGGGTGAGCTCAAATGCCCAGTAAGGATAACAATATAGCGGAAACTTTCATAAATAAGAATAAACATTTAAGGCAATGTATAACTAAAACAAAAGCCTTTTTAAATATGAACTTTAAACATGGTATGGCATAAATAAAATGAAATAATTCCATTTACGTATTCACATGGATATTCTACTAATCGAATAATCAAATGAAAAAATCAATAACCACTTTCATAATGTTGGAATGCAAAATGCCAGACTATAATAACCACATAGCCAAGGCCTCGTGCCAAGACTACAAATAAGATTTTGTCAAGGCCTTGTGCCAAGACACTAGTTTGTCTCATGAGACCTACCGATGCATCTAGGAGCTATAGCGGGCTCCACCCGTCACGTATTAAGTCCAATGCATTCCCATATGAAAAGGTTTAAACATAACATAAACATTCGTATTAAAACTAGCATACAAAATGTCAATACTTTCACCATAAACTATGAATGGTATAAAAATAGCACATCCACAGTCAAACATATCACAAAACCTTCAATACAATATAGAAGTTTTGTATCATAATAAATCAACTTCAAATAAGCGTATAATCCATCAAAGGATGTTGACATAGATGAAATCAAAATTCTTTTTAAAGAAATATCTCTTTTTATTTTGAAATCATTTAAGATCCATATAAAATAAAACATTTTATTTGAAAATATTCTTATAATCTTGTAAGGGAAGCTTTGAAGATTTTATAATAGCGTAAAATAGCCGCACCCGCCGTATAAGTTAAAAAAACATTCTTACCTTAATTCTGACGAAAAGGTTAAAAAGGACCTTGTTTTGAAAACGAGGGAAAGATTCCTTTATAAACTTCTTATAAAAAGTCAAACAAGGGTATAAATGACTTTAACCCATATTCTTGTAAATAATAAATATTTTTTGAAATACATTTTGAAGAAACATGGATGTGGATGATAAAGAGATCCTAGTAGATTATTACGTATAAACAACCTCGGATAATGAAGAGATTGTGAAATAACCCTTACCTTGTACTTTTCCTTGGTTAGGGTAGGTTAACCTCCTGTATAATGGTGAAATAGTTGTTATTAAATTATACAAGAATCATATATAATAATATGATATCATATATGATCTTTTAACATTGATTTGTTAATAATATCTTAGAATTATCGTCGTTTCGGGAGTTAACTTACTCATTTTCTTTTATATGTTTTGTTACATAAGCCATGGTTGTTGTATCTTATTCATATCCAGAATGATATCTAGTCCTTAAACATCATTTTTAAATCATCAAATGATAATTATACTTGAATGGATACGATGGAGAATGAATCTCATCGCGTTCGTGGAGACGGTAGTCCGTACGTACGCACGAGCGACACTATCATTCTTTCGATATTAGAATAATATATAAATGGATGGTATATCATATATACAGAATCATTAACATGTTATATTTATTATTTACATGAGTTACACATCATTATTATACCCATCCAAATAATATTATATTGAATAACAATTACACCACGACGTGGAGACGGTAAGCCGTACGTACGCACGTATGGTGACATGTTATTCAAAGGGTGGATAGAATACTGAATATGATTGTACCATATTTATAATAACATCAGAGTATATGTTAGATACTGGAGTTAGTATTTTAGAATGGTAAGAACAAAGGAAGAAGAAGTGGAAGAAGAAATGAACTTGGAGAAGGGTGGTGAAATCATTACCTCTTCTTCGGGTTCTTCCTTTTGATTTGATCAAAAGGGCTCCTTAGGTTGGATTTATGATAAAACTAAGGCCTCTACGTTGTAGTGAGGGATGTTGGGAGAGTATTTGGGTAGAGTTTGGCCGAACCAAAAGGCTTTGAATGTGTGAAGAAATGAGAAGGAGGAGTGCCCTTTTATAAGAGGGGTGAGGGGCACCTTTGGAAAAGCTAGAAATATTAATTTATAATAAATTCATATTCGGTTTCTAATTGCTCAAAAGCTTATTATTAAAAGGTTAAGGTGGGGATAGGTCGAAAACTACTCAACCAATAGAATTTATACAGGTTTGGGTACTTATATTAACCTTATATTTAAGTATTAACTCTAAGTTAATTAGTTTCACTTTTACAATGTCTCTTTGTATTTTTATATAATATGGTTAATAAACTTACTATATACATCCAAGAGACCCCCAAGTGGTACATTAATGATGAACCTATCATGATATAAGTCTCTTGGCCGAACCTTAGATTTTTAGGAATTTAATATCAATTAATAATATAATATTTGTTTTAAGAACTCTTTTATGTCAATTTTGACACTATTCAATAGTTGATTTTTGTGAAACTCATAACAGATTGATTACTTTGAACAAAGTCAATTAAATCAATCCTAATATATCATATTATCCTATAAAATTAGTTTAATTCATTAAAAGTTTAATATTATATTTATTTGGGTATTTATAATATCAATTATTTTAATTTTTCACTATTATAGTAATTACTGCATCATCATTGTGTCATAAATAAAATAAATTATTTAATATATAAAAATTATAAATAAAATATCATTATGTAGGAAATCTTTTTAGATTTCTAATGAATATTTATAATCTAAAATCCAACATATATAACCCTATGTAACAATTGTTTTTCTAAAAGATATATGCTTGTGTCATTTTTGTATTCATTTTAACTTAATTAAAATAAAGTGTCATTATCACTTACAAGTGGATCCATGGGGTCCCAAAATAGACCCAAAGATTCCCATGGTCGACCATGTATCAACCAATAGGGTTAAGACACGTTTTAGGGTAATTTAGTATTATTATAATATTATTTTTTAACCCTTATTTACCGGATTTACCCTTAACCATGGTAAATAAAATATTTACCGCAGTAATTATTCAAAATGTATAAAAATAAAAGTTACCTATTTACACAATTTGAACATCCTGATTCCAAATATGGAATCCATTTTCCTAAATTCAAAACACAGAAGTGGCAGAAATTAATTTAAAATTAATTCCCGCTGTCAAAACAAAAAGCGTGTTTTTAAGAGATAATAACTATCAAAGATTGACACTCGTTTATGTTCGGTTTAATTGTAAAATTATGTCCAATGACCAAAATTATATTAAATGGTAAAAATATATTCTAAATATACTTTAAAACCACTCAAATTCATAATTTATCACTATTAATTATTTTGATTAAAAAAGTTGTTTTTAATTAAAACTTAGTATTTTTCACTATTCATCAAAATATGAAAGTTATCCGAAATGTACCAAAATTTCACCTTAGGATAAATTCGATATTCCGAATCCAAAAATGAAGTCCATTTTCAAATATAAGATATATAATTTCAAAAAGTAGGTATTACTATTCATAACGGCTAGTTTGATTAGTTATGGTGTGTTAGAACTCGGTGTTGCGTACAACACACGCTATCACATTATTCAAAGAGAAGCGTACCGTAGAAGCTTGGGGTGTTACACAATCCTTCATAGAGTTATGTCATGAAGTCAGAATTATTCTTTTATTATAAATTTTCTAGACATTTGAGCATATTAGGGTTTTTCACCATCCTATTTCCCATAGTCTAAGGGTTTTTAGGTGACTTACTGCATTATCTTTACTTTTTATTTTCGAGGAATCCTATTGGGTATGTTTATATTCACCTTTAAAAGTTCCCTCATCCCACGCATGTCTTGTCTATGAAATCAATGCATAGTTTAGAGGTGAATTTGGCGAATACAAGGATAGAAATTTAGGAGTAGCTAATTTATAGTAATCTATTATCCTTCTTGGAAATGTTGGTTATTGTATGTGTTGTCTTAAAAAGAGTTACTATAGCATTGAGGTGTTTTCCTATATTGCATTTCATTTTTATCAATGATATAATCTGATATATATTCACCTTTTTTTCAATTAATGAACTATAATAGATAACTTTTCTATTATACATTAATTTCTATATAGCTCAGTTGTATATATACATATATATATATATATATATGGGGGGATTGGTGGTTGTTTCATATATACATATATAGTTTATTGTTCATTCATTTTTTATAGGTTGATATAGGCCAACGTCTCCCATGAGTATTATACTGTCTTGATGATGGCATCTAAAACCAAGATTTTTAGGGGAGGGATTGTGCTGGAATACTCAACTTACTGCTAGCCTATATGGGCCCCTGCTGGGCCAGGTTATGTGAAAAAAATATCAAGACATCCAAGATATAAATTTTTTTAATCTACGTTTATCACATCCACTAATTGGGATGTATACAGATCATAAATGTAAATTATTATATTTCATTATTGGTTTAAAATATAAAATAACATCAATTTTTTCCTAAATCACAACAACTATATAAAAATATGTTATTTAATTTCTTTATAAAACTTGTGTTCATCTCACCATATGTATGTTGAAATTTTCCATTCAAATTTAGTTCATAATAGAAAATATTTTTTTAGAATTATTGTTGCATATCATACATGTCTTCTTCCCTTGGGAAGATTTATAGTATTATTTTCTTTATCAAAAAAATAAAAATTTCCTTTGACACCCATATATGAATGAAAAATATATTTTTAAAATTTAAAACTTTTATAAGGTTTCATCACAATTAAATCCTTATTATTCACTAATTTTTTAATATGTTTATTCTTCCTTATTAAAGTGGAATAAAATTTTTCAATTTAGTTTTATTATTATTAGGATTAATATTTTTCATATATGTGAGTCTATCATTATAACTGAGCTAATAAGAACCAAATTGGGTAATAATTGTGTATGAAACCCAAGATATCCCTTAGAAAGGCCGAAATTGAATTACCAATCATTACAATCTAGAAACACTAACATGAGCATAAATTACTACATTTGGGAATGAATTTTTCTGAAAAAAATATATATTTATGGAATATATAAAATAAATACAACATTCCAATACAAATTCATATTGTATAAGAAAAGAGAACATGAAAATACAAGTGAAAATCATAAATAGATGAACCAAAGTATATAAAATGATAGACAACCCATGTTGATGTGATATACGGGTAATCATACCATTATGTCACTGCAAAACTCCCCACACCATACGAACATAGATACCCACCACCACCTTGCAGTGACTTTCCTTTACCCATATTAGATAAAACAATATCTACAAACAACCAAATGTATGGACATGGTGTGATAAAAATAAACTCAGTAGGATCTCCACAAGTGTTTCATATGCAGTTGTTATAAAATAAAACAATTATTCTAATTCAAATAAATACAAGGAATGAAATATATCATTACACAATTATTAATAAAACATGTAAATCCACCATCCTTAGAACTATTATAAATTATTCATAAACAAACCAACTTCAATGAATTTACAAATAATACATCCCTTAAAGTATTTACAGACAACCAATACAAAAAGAGAATTATGGAAACTAACCGTAGGGTATGTTACATCCAGGTTAGATAAGATAATCACACCTCAATGATAAAATGACTAAGTATGCACAAATACCTAGAACATGATCCTAGGGATGAGATAACAACCTAATAAGTGGACCTCCTACCGTAAAAAAGTTTAGTTAGAGTTATAGCATATATCCATGCTATGTATCCATAAATAGTCCTAGTGTTTATTTTCCAATATATCATACTTCTAATTACCCTAGGATCCTATATTCCATCATAAAAACTTGTATTATTAAAATTTCACAAATATCCAACACTTGGATGATTTAATTTTCAGAACATAAATAGTTCAAATGGAAATTTACAAATAATTAATTTAGAATCCCTTAAAAGATAATAAAACATTTATTGAAATCCTTTTTCATTAATAATGAAAAAAGTGAAATATCTTTAATAAAATTATCCCAAAAAAACACATTTCAATATATCATGATTCATGATTTAAATTTTGATAAAAACCAATTTAAAATTAGCACTCATGTAAATTTAATGAAATAAATCCTTTTTTTGAAACCACGTACATCTAAAACATGGTATACCCAAAAACTAAAAAAGATCCAAATTATAATAGAAATTAAGGATCCTAAGAAGTAAATAAGATCCCTAAAACATGAAACCCACATCAAGAAACCCAAATTCCATAAATTGTAGATTAACAAAGAAAAGGAAAACCACTTAGCATGACAATTCCCAAATAAGTGTGAAAAGATCTAGGTATATCTACTCTCCACCTTCCTATATAACAATAAATCTACAATAAAACCGAATACATCCTTAAATAACCCAAATATAGGGACTCAAAATCAACAATTTATTGTTCATTTAAATAAAAGAGATATTTTCAAGGATAACAATGAAGAAAAATGAATAATGGTATCTTACCTTGACTTTCCTAGATCCAGAATTTCAATATCCTTCAAAATAATTTTCAATAAGGGTTGTGATATCCAAAATATCCATGATTTATCTCTAAGATCAAGATACTATGATGTAGGGGGAATAATAGGGTTAATATGAGACATTTAAGTTTAAAAAAATTCATATTAATGACATTTAACCACATGGTTTAGAAAAATGTGCACCCATTTCTATATGCTGGAAAAGACGCAATATTTTGTCACATAGTTTGGATAACCATTATCAAATAATGTTTCTAGTTATTTTCACAAGGGTAGCCACATGGTTTAGAAAACTGTGTTCTAACCATGTGAAACACTGCTTTCACAAACTTCTATAATTATCACATCTTCCTTGGAATTCCAAATGGTTTTGCATAATGACGAAAATGCCTAAAATCTCTAAAATTTCCTAAGAAACACAAAAAAACATGAAAATGGTTAGAAATTAAATATTTTTGATAAATGAATATGTGTGCCTAAATGTGAGATTGGGATGTGAAAATTTTCCCCACTATATCACTTTTTTTACCATGATGTCAAGACAACGAAGAATGGTCAAAGAGAAGATGAGGCCACCACTCCCTCATCATTGATACTCATTCCCACATCTCTTGAGAATATGTTCTATACTTCCGCAAAAATAATAACAATATAATATATTAACCATATACAATACTTTACAAAGAATCAACAACCAATGTTGGTCATTCGACCATTGACATACCTGGTTCTAAATCATGGTCTTCCGTGTTCATAACATGAGAGGGATAAAGTTGATACCTATTAAGATAAGATAAATGGAATACATAATTGATATAATTCATCTAGGATGGAAAATATAACAAATAATCCATATTTCCAATTTGCTCAGTTGTCTCAAAAGGTCCCAAGTATCTCGTAGCTAATTTACCTTTCTTCCGAAGACAATAATAACCCAAGCAAGGGAATTTTGTCATGAATTCTTAGTGATCTACCAAAAAAATCCGTTTGACCAAACCTATGGCGCACATTATATTTATGGAAACTATAACAAATTACTATTCATTAATGAATACTATAATTTTTTCTATATATCCAAAATAATTCATATTCCCAAAAGAGAAATATCAGTAACCTCAAACCAAAAAAGTTATGATTTACATTATTGACTATAAAAAACCTCGGGATACATTAAATTGGATGATGAATAAAATTTTTTATAAGGGAAAAAAACTGGTCACAATTATTTATCCCAAAATCCTCTAAATATCAGTAAAAATAATGAATCATATCCTCCAAAATCTAAATTGCTTTCTATGTTTGTCTATCTATCTGAGGATGGTAAGTTGTGATCAATTTAACTTGAAAATACATGTCCCTATAGAAGACTTTAAAAACCAAGAGTTAAATTGGGGTCCCTATCTAAAATAATAACAAAAAAACCATGAAACATCATGATCTATTGAATATAAGACTTTCCCAAATCATTAACCTTGGTGCGGTCATGAGTCAGAATGTAGTAAGCCAAATCTTTTAGTGGATCAACCACCAACCATATGGAATTTTTCTATTATGGAGTATATGATAGTCCAATGATTAAATCTGTAGATTCTTGATATCATTTGATAGTGGGAACCATTAATGGATTAAGAAATCCATAAATTTTTTGGTGTTTGACCTTAATCAACTTAAAGGTGTAGCAATGAGAAAAAAAAGCTATGTCATGTTTCAAACCAGGCCACCAAAACTTTCAATTTATTTCATAGTAAATATTCATTATAAATTGATGAAAAACCACTGATAAAAATTAAAACTTTACACTACATCCCTTATCATAGAAAAAGGAAAGAAATTCCAATTTAAGAAACAAATAATGCATTCCAATGCGAAATATCACTCGATAAGTGTATCCCTACTATATATAGAGTTCATCATACTTATGAACTCTTTGTCCCAGTATTTATCTATAAAAATAAAATCAATGAGGGTTTATTTCAACTAATAACTATCCTAAATAATATCAGTCTCATACTCCATCACATACCTGTTAATTCAAAAAAAATCCATTATCTTCCATTCATCTTTGAATTCCATAAAAACTTGAGAAGGAAAATTTATAATTAGAGTGGCTACAAAAAAATTTCCCTTTCCCGGAGTATAGATAATGCTAAATTTGAAAGACTAATCATACTCTAACCATTATCTCTAAATATGGTTTAGGTCCATCCTAGAAAATATACAAGTCAAAATATTATAGTTAGAATAGATATTAAACCTTTCTCCAAAGATAAAATGTCACTAATTCTTAATATCATTCATAACTGCTAAAAGTTCTACATCATGGGTGGTTTAATTATTCTAATTTTTATAAAGTTCATAAGAGTCATATGCCAATAAATGACCTTCTATCATAAGAACATATCCTAAACCATCACATAAATCATCAAAAAACATCACATATCCCTTTCATAATTATAGTAAAAATAAAAAATTTTATAAGTCAATATGTGTATTAAATTAAATAAATCTATTTTGAAAATTATAAACTATGTGTATAATTGAAAATTAATTAAATAAATTTTGAATATGTGTATTAAACCATGTGGATTTTACCCCTTTCCAGGTAAGATCATTCAACAAAGATGAAAGATTTTATAATTCCATCATGCCAAAATATTATACCAAACAAAATAATCTTTAAATATTAAAGATATTTAATATCTCCTCCCATGAAAAACGACGTTCAACTTCTCAAGGTAGACTAATATTCCAAGATCTAAAACCATATACCCCAAAAAAATTATCTTCTTGAATCCAATAAATTTTGATAACTTAACATAAAGAAAGTGAACCTTTAGGATTCATAAAATAGATTCTAGGTGATGATTATGCTATTATTCTTTTTCTCTTAAACTATAATTTCATCCATGAATATCCTGAAAAAGGAATCAAGGAATCATTAAAAAATATGATTTTTTAGAGTTATAAAAATAATTGGATCATTCGTCATACCAAATGACATCACAAGATATTACAAGTGTCCATACCTTCTCCTAAATATGGTATTTAAAAAATACAACTCTTTGAATCTGATATGATGATATCTAGACTGATGATTGGTTTTATATAATTAATCAAATAATTCATCAATACTAGATAAGGGATAATTATTATTAATCATTACCTAGTTGAACTTTTTATAATAAAAAAATAGAGAGTCCCATAATCCTTTTTGGTAATAAGTACAAGGGCATCCCCAAGGTGATTCTCTATAATTAATGAATCCTTTAGCCTTCAAATTATCCAAATAAATCCTCAATTCCTTAAATTTACTTAGAGCCAGTGGTATGGAGGAATGGATATCTGCTAAGTTCCCAATGCAAAATTAATCAATAACTAACCTCCCTCTCTAGAGGTGGTATAGTGAAAATTTCTGAAAACACATCATAATATTACTTAACCACCAAAGGAAGATAAAAAAATATTAGTTCATCACCAAGTTTTACTAAGAAAGAGGAAATGAATTTTTAGAGTTCTAGTAGTGGAGATACCACATGACTATACCACATATCCCACTCACCATGAAACACTCGGTATATCTAATCAGAGGAAGAAAAGGACACCATTAGATGATTGAAATCAATCATAATTTTATAGGAAACTAAACAATAAATCCTAATGATAACATCAAATAAATCCAAGTTGAGAACCTAGAAATCCCAAACAAACTCTACTTTCAATATCAAAAGAGAACATTAGGGTCACTGAAACCCCTAACCCTTCTTCCTACCAAGTGGTGTTAGTGACTCAATAAAAAAGGGTATGGGTTCCATTGGATGTTTTAAATTTTTTAAAAATATGGTTGATATAAAGGAATGAGGTAGTATCAAATATAGTGGTCACTAAATATGAGTCGATAAAGATTGTACCTCTCATGGTTTTAGGGCCCTCATCCACTTCCACTAGTAAATCTTCCACTTGGGAAACTAGTTCATTCTAGTGGCCTATGGCTAGATACCTATAGTCTTGGAAGCATCCAAATGCACTATATACCCTTTAGGTTTCAATGAGAATGTTCCATACCGTGGATAATAAAAAACCTGATAGAATTTTTTAAGTAACCACAACATCTACATAAATTATATATTTTAGGAGCATTTGGAAAATTACATTTCATGTTACCTATTTTTCTACACTGGTAATAAGTCAAAGGTTTACTACTGACTACTTCTGATGGTGTGTAATAATTCAGATGCTAGAATCCACCACCACCACCCTTTGTAACCTCATTACACTACCACTTTTTCTATATAATCCACTAAAACCACCACTCGGTGGAATAAGAATATGAATTAGCATTTAATTTGGTACTATATCAATTTCCACATTCATGTATCTATACATAACCTCATCATAGGTGGAAAGATTCTACATAAACACATGATTTTAAATATCTTCTTGCAAGGACATCTAAAACCTCTAAGACTTCAACTTATCATTTGATACAATCTCATGTTAAAAATGAAATAGTTTTGAAAATTCATTGACATATTACATTATAATACAATCTCCATGTTGGAGGGTGGTGAACTCCATGGATTTATTCATAATCAATGATACAAGAAAAAAATAATATAGAAATATGGTCTTGAAGTATTTCCTCTCCAATCGTTCATGTTATTTTTTTTAAACTATCATTTCCCACAATCACCTATTTAGGACTTCAAGTATAAAGGTGGAACATTTGACATTGAAAGAATCTAGTGTTTCTAAAAAGTAAAAAATATACTCAATCTTCTCCCACATATCCTCAAATTCCTATGGAAAATTGTTCCTTTTATGGATGGTGGTTTCTAGTGGATAATCACTTGGGATTGATCTTAATCTCCCCCAATATATAGTTTCACTTTTCTATATTATGGTAGGGTGAATAAACCACCATAGTCCATGGAACAGACTATTCACAATACTTCTTTAATAATATTACAATCCACTAGATGGTTTCCTCACAAATCATCATCCACATCACCCTCTAGAGGAAATCTAAGAATACTTATAGGGGCATGGTACTACATCAAAGAAAAAATAGATACCACCAGACATGTGAGAAATCATATATTGAACCAAGAGAAACATAAAAAGCAACTAATATTAGATCAAAACATCACATGAGAGGCATACTTCCCAATATCCTAAAGTAACTCAATCCTCATTATGGTGAGAGAAACCCTAAAAATCACTCATATCCTACCCCTTTTTTTCCTAAAAATCCTATTTGTTGTCTAACAGAATATCCCAAGACATAAGATCATGAAAAATAACACGGCTTTGATAAACATTTATCCGAACCCAAACTAGACCATCACTAAACTAGAAGATCAACCTGGCATATGGAAAGGATTGAAGAGTGTTCCTGATCCCCATGGGATGGAGACAAGTTTATAGGCATTAAGAACTACCATTAAGAATGATTTTCCCAATAATAAACCAATTGATCAACACATGGAATATGTAAAATAAATACAACATTACAAAAAGAATTAATGAAGTGGAAGATAAAGAGTACATAACAATAAAAGTACCAAATCCAAAAAAGATAAACCATTATGTATAAAATGATAGAAAACTCATATCCATGTGATATGTGGTTCAATGTCCAACCATGTCACCACTGAATACCCCCACACCCTCTTAAAACTGATACCTATATCCACTATGATTCCCCTTTATTTTAACTATGTCAGATAAAACAAGATCTATACACACCCAATGGTATGTGTAGGGTGCAAGTAAAACAATCCCATTATGATCCTACAAAATTTCTCATAAGTTGACTTTATAAAACTAAATAATTATGCTTATTGAATGAAATATAAAGAATGAAATATATATTTACTCAGTATTTAATAACACATGTAACTACACCCTCTTTAGAACATTTCGTAACAATGCAAAAAAAATAATCAAATAATTTATAAATAAACCATTTCTGAAAGTAGTTATAAATAACGAATATAAAAGGAGCACCATGGAAACTAGTATTAGGGTCGGTTAGGTCTGGGTTAACTATTATTATCATACCTTAGGGATCAAATGACTATGTGTACCCATATCAATAGAAAATTTTCTAAGGGATGAGAAGAGAACCTAATATGTGAACCCCCTATAGTAATAAAGTATAGTTAGTGTTGTAGAATTAATACATTTATGGTATATTTAAACCAACCTTACATTCCTATCTAAATATACCCCATATGAGGTACCTTTGGCCCCTATGTGATATATCCCCACACTTACAGGCTTTCAATTTTAAAAATACCACACACTTGGAGGCTTTCATTTTCATGACATAAATTAGTCAAAGGTCATTTTACACATAAATAATCAATAATACCTTAAAAAGGATTACAATTTTCTTTTAAATCCTTTTTCATCAATAATAAAAAAGTAGAAATCCATTTTGTAAAAGTATCCAAAACAACCACATTTTTATAAATCATGATTCATGAATTAATTTTTTTTAGAAAAAAAAAACGATTTAAAATGAGGAAGAATGAAAAGTTCGTGAAACAAAACCTTTTTATGAAACCACATACCTAAAACAATTGGTATTCCCAAAAATTGAATTGGATACACATTCCAAGAGAAGAAGAGGCACATAAGAAGCAAAGAAGAGCCCTAATCAATGAAACCCATATCAAGAAACCAAGATTCAACCAAAATCTTGATCAATAGAGACAAGGAAAACCACTTACCACAATAATTAATGCATAAGTGAATAAGGATCTAAGTAGATCCAGTATAAAAATTCCTATATCAAAAATGATTTATAATAATACCCATTATATTATGACAAGTCCCATAGATCAATCCCTAACATCATCATTTTATTTAAACTTCCTGAAAAATCTAGAATATATAGAAGTATGATGATGAAGAATTAGGAATGGACTATTACCATGATTTTACTAGATCCAATTCCTATAGATCTGTAGGAGTCTATCACTAGAATGGTTGGGAACTCTGAAATATCAAAGATTAATCCATAAGGATTAGATTTGAGGATATTGGAGGAAGAATGAGGTTAACATGAGATGTTTTAGTATAAAAAAATAATTTTTAGATTAATTAATTTGCATTTCAAGGTTTGTACACATGGTTTGGGAAAACTGTGCACCAATTTCATTAAACTGTAAAATCCATATGGTCTTACTACATGGTTTGGATAACCTTGCAACAATAGTTCAGAAATTTTTGTACATTAGTGTAGCAGCATGGTTTGGCCACATAGTTTGGATAAGAATGAACTAATTATGTGAAATGCCACTTTCCCAGACCCCCAAAAATAGCATGATTCACTGGGAATGCTGAATAGGTTAGATTAACCATCCACCAACCATTCACATCCCCAAAAAATAAAAAAAATTCAAATAAATAACCAGGAATGAACCATGAATTGTAAAAAAAAGTAAAAAAGAATGAATATATCTATACATAAAAGTGATTTCGGGATGCAACACATGTATATTTTATTTGAGTAAAATAATATTTATATCTCATCTATTATAAACACATTTTATAATTGGATATTATTTTAACTTTGGAGGTATAAAAATTAAAAACCTTAATTCTATTTTTAACACTCCATTAAATTATCTTTTTTTAGGGAAATTTAATATTTTAGAAAAAAATCTCATGTCCTTTAATTATGATACTCTAATCTACAATCTTATGAATGTTAAATTTATCAATCACTAAAAATATTCAGTAATTATTAAAATATAATCATTATGTTCCTAAAAATCATATATAAAAGTTAGTTTAGGAATAAATAATTTTTCATTTAATGTTACGATTTCAAAAAAAATTAGATATTTTCTAATAAGAAATAATATAACTAAATATTTGATAATTTTTTTAGTCTCCTATATTTTTCTCCATTAGGTTTTATAGTGATATATTATATGGAATTATTTTATATGATATATAAAAAATCAACACTATCTTTTAAATTCAATTTTCATTATTATTATTTCTCTAATTTATTGAAATATTTTTCAAATACTTAATGAATCCAACAGTAAAAAATTTAGTTTTGTCTATAAAAAAAAGAAATTATCAAAGATAAGTTGTGCCTACATGGTGACAATTTTAGTGGAAGTGGTTGATGGGGTTGAAATGAACTATTTATATTTCCAATTAAATTTTCCACCATTTAGTCACTAATCAAGTGTTCACTATATATTTTTATATAGAGTTATTAATTATTGGAATTAGAAACCACTAATTGAGGTTTCTAAAACTATTGTATTGAAAAAATAAAATAAAAATAAAAATAGTAATAATAATTGTAAAAGTAATTTTGGGAATAATAATAATTATTATAATCATAAATGTTTGGGGTGAACCCCTGATTATTGGAAAGAAAATATAATATAAATATTTATAGAAGTGTGCTAAACAAGACAAAATATAGTAAAAAATAAAAATATACTAATTCCACTATACCCAACATCTTAGTCATGTATTAAAATAATCCTATAGTAACAGATAACATAATATTCCAAAATAAGGAAGTAGGGACTAAATAAATCCATCTACAAACTTAATCCAATAAATCTATTGTTACTATAACAACTTTGATTAACCATTGAATAGTCTAACCACTCCCAAACAATCATTTTTTATACCTGGAAGCAAAAATATAGATGATTGCAACTTCACATGAGCAACAACTTTTAAAAGAGTCCACCTATTTGAGATTTGTAAGCTCAATCTCTGAAGAATACCTAAACCAAGAACCAATATTGTAATTAACCTAGTTGGGACATTATTTATAGAAAACCCTTCTCAAGTAACCTCAGTTGGTGTTGTAAATAATTGATCACATTTCCTTCCCTCCCATGGTCTCAATTTCCTATTTGTTATCAAAAAATCCATATTTAGTGATCAATACCTGGAAAGAATATTCTTCAACACTAAAAAAGTTGTTGAGATCCATGTTTATAGGGTTCAATTATATAAAATCATTAAGTTAGAAATTCATAACCAATTTTATGTGATTACCTTAATATCGAAATCAAGAAAATATTTAAAAAACTCTAGAGTATGAAAGTGTTTTGTATAGGATGGTGATGTCAGATGTTATAGAGGGGTGAATAGACCCAATGAAAATTTTATAGAAAGAATATTAAATATTAATTAACATACACATTAGGTGATAATATATAGTGAAAAATTAAATAATTAACAGAGATAGTTTTATAGTAGTTCAGTGCAATGTAGACGTACATATACTCTTACACCTCTATACTCTTTGAGATATTCATTATTCACCACTTTATTTTTTAAATGGAATCGTATCCCAGATACTACCTTTTTTATTATGGAAGTACAACCATGACACCCAACTTCTGTATGGGGATTAATAACCCATTATAATACTAACTTTAGATATCGAGATTTATAACAATAATGGTCTTAATTTTAGAATTCAAGAGTCTCATCCAGAAGAAAGAATGATTTTTTTGGGAAAATAATAAACTGGAGGTTTAATCACAAGTGATAAATATAGAATAAATTAATAAATTTTCAAAGAAAATAAGGACAAGAAGATGATGAATATGGAAGAGGAATAACCTCATGTTCATTGAGTAAAGGATCTATTCGTCCCATTAAGGCATAATTAATTGTAAAATATGTCCCAGTCTTCCTTAAGATAATATATAGTAAATGATATTATGTTCATACAAGATCAAAAAAATCAAACAAAAATTTGAAATTTTTAATGTTCTCTTCAAAATAAAGTTAGGGTTGTGGTTTATTCTTCATATAAAAGTATCAATATCATTTGAATGAGTCTATAAACACTTTAAATAAAACTAAACAACAACTATAACCCAAAAAACAGTCATGTAATTCATTAAGTAATTAAAATTAAAATAATTTAACATAATTATCAAATAAAGAGAGAGATGTTATCATCACAATAATAATAAATATTCCAAAACTAATTACTAATTTAAAAAAAATTAGTTCATCATTAAATACATACAAAATTTCTGTATAATAATTGATCAAAGTAATACCATAATTATTTAATTGAAATTATCAATTATAAGTATTCGAAAATAAAAATAAACAATTATTTCCATGAAAATGTACTTAGATATGAAAACTACTTCTTACATTGAAAACAATAAAAAAATATTTTAATATGTTTTTGGAAATAATAATTATTTTAGAAATAAATAATTCTATGTAAAAATTTACGACATTTTAATTAGAAAATCTAAAGATAGGTTGTATGTTTATGCATGAAAAGAATAAGAATTTAAATATCCTTTTAAATGTGATTAAAACATTCCAAAAACACTTCTCTTAGTTTCTATATAACATATATGTATTTATGAAAAAAATAGTAGAAAAATAAAATAACTAATAAATACATGTATTATAGGAAAATATCAAAATAAATGAAAAACAGAGCAATATGATGTTTCCAAAAATAATTCAAATTAATGGATCAACGACATGTACAAAATTACTATACTGGTAAACCATGATATTCAATCATCCCTGAGGGATGACCAACTACCTAAAAAATAAATCAACCATGAGATTAAGATCAACTATATTAAGAAAACAACTGACCTTAAGGTATCAACCACATGACAAAATGATCAACCAAAATACAAGAAAGCAACTACATGAACAAATATTAATCAACCGTATAAAGGAAATATGGATCAAACAAAATAGAAATTAACTGACTAAAAGAACAATTAACTGACTACATAAAGAAATCAAGAAAGTTTGAGGAATTTACCCATAGAGATATTCATGTGTTAATTCAAGTGATCATGAATCACATAACATATTGTATGTTAAGTGATTGTGAGTATAAAAACATGGTAATTACAATAGTAACTGGTAAATAGTAAATAAATAATCCTTTATCATAAAATAGAATATAAAAATCCCATAAAAGATAATTACAAATTAAGTATATGATAATATGATAAATTAAAATTATCCATTTAAAATAAAATAAATATTATTGGAAGAAATATTTTTTGTATTTATAATATATAAAAAAAATAAACAACAAAACGTAAACTATAACAATCTACAGGAAAGAAAAAACTCCCCCATTTTTGAAAATTATAATACTGAAACACTAGTTTTCAAAATTCTCTCCCATTTTGAATTTTTTTCAAAAAGTGAATAAAAATATTTAAAATAAACTGAATGAAAAAAGAAGTTTAAACAGAAAAAACTCCCCCAAAATAAATTCATATTAATTTAAAACAACAAAATACGTAAAATAAAATTAAATTTACATCATTCCAAGATCAAATTTAATTTTCTTAAACATGTAAATATTCAAGCATTTTGTAAAAATATGAAAAAAAATATTTTTAGTTAAAAAATATTAGTAAAAAATATCTTTTTTATTAACTAAATATCTAATACAATTAAACTTCATATTAATATACTTTGTTATAAAATTTTGTAAAATGTTTTTTAAAGAGAAATAGTAGAATAATTTTTAAGATAAATATAAATATTTTAAATATTAAAACCTTTGTCAAATTTTTGTATTCCATAATGGTTGATTAATCATGATTCAAAAAATTATATTCAAATTCTCTAGTTGATAAAGCAATAAAATTTTTATTTCATAAACTCCACGACACTAAAAGTTTACTAATAAAATGATTCATATGTATAGTACTTTTTTCTATAAAGTCTAAATCCTCTAAAATCTAAATTAGAATAACTAATCAAATCTAAATAGTTCTACATAGAAAAAAACAATAAACAATTAACATTTCATTTAACATATCTAATAATTTTTTTGAAATCTTTTATATGGGATTACTTAGGATCCCATTGAAATATTATACATAAAAAAATAGTAAATATAATATTATGTCTATAAGTAGTAAAATAATACAGACTACCAATCCTACCCCAAAATATTTTAGAATCAACAGATTATATAGAATTATCTAAATCCTTCTTATAATTAGAACACATAGGAGTTCTAAAAGTTTTACAAGAATATAAAAAAAACTTAACTAAATATTTAGCTAATTTAATTTGATTTAAAAATATTCCATCATTTATTTGAAAAATTTGAATACCCAAAAAGAATTTAAGTTCTCCTATTAGACTAATATCAAATCCAATTTCCGTAAAATTTAGAAAATCTATACAAATAAATTAAATTGAAGATCCAAAAATAATATGTTCAACGTGAATCTAAATAACTAAAATATCATTTGAAATAATTTTAATATGAAAAGTATGATCTAATTTAACATTGAAAAAGTTATTTTCATACAAAAAGAAAGTGAGTCTATCATACCAAGCATTGGTTATTTCTTATAATCATATAAATATTTTGATAACTTAAGATCATGCTTATAAAATTTCTCATTTTCAAGACCAAGTGGTTGAGAATTATGAACATATTTAGAAATAAAACAATTTAAAAAATATATTTTTACTTTAATTTATAATATTTTATATCCATGATAATTAATATAATTTAACATAAACCTAATTGAATAAATCATAGAAATTGGAAAAATGATTCATAAAAATATATAGCTTCTTCATGGAAATAAAATTGAAATAGAGGTCAAGCCTTATTATAATCAATTTGGCTATATTTTACCATTTTCTTTCTAAATATCCATATAGTTCCAATAACATGATTATCTAAAGGGGTTTAAACTAAAGTCCAAATATTATTTCTAGAAAATTTAATGAATTACAATTTTATATGAATGATATAATTAGCATCATTTAATGAATAAGGACATCATTTGACAAACATTAAAAAAATAATACTTTCATTAAAAGTCAAAAAATGTTGCTAGTTTTAATACAAGATTAAACATTTCTAATAATATTATCAATAATGTGATCTTTATAAATTTTCCAAGACAATTAAACAAAATGAGATAGAATAAGAACTCCTTCAATAATTACATTATAATATTGAGGTCTTTATTGAGAAAAATTAAAATCATTAAATTTATCTTGATAATTCCTTAAAATATAATCCTATTTCAAAACATATTAAAAATCTTTCATCATATTTTCTTAAAACTAAAGTTCTTTTATTTAAACTTAAAAAAAATTAATTTTATTAGAGTACCATAGAAAACAAATTAATCACTTTTATAATCAAAGTTTTTCATCTTATCGTTTGTATTTAAAATAAAATTCTCACATACAAAAACATTAAAATAACCAACATTATGATATTTACATTTAAATAATTAATGAATAGTTTTCATTAAAAATGGTCTAATCAAAATTATATTTAAAAATTTAACTAATTATATTAACTGACTAAAACTATAAAGATTATGGTAAATTATATTCATTTAACATCATTCTAGCCTATTCAATAATAATTCGATTTTTTCATTCTATAATAGAATTTTTTTGGTGTTTCAGAATATTTTTTTTGAATAACAATTTTATTCACAAAATTGTTTTTTGAAAATAATTAAAATATTCACCTCCACTATCAAATCTTATATAAATAATTAAACAACTTTTTTATTTTGAATTGGATTACAAAAATAAGCAGATTTAGACAAAAACATATTTTTTAACTTATAAATTAGAAACACAAATTGGATAAAATAAATCTAAATGAATAATTTCTTGTTATTTAAATGTTTTTAGTATATTTATAAATGTAAAACTTATTTGATATTGTTTATCTTTTAAACAAGAATCAAAAATAACATTCTTACAAATTTTCAAATATGGTATTTTCTACACATTTACTTTCTTTGGAATTTATGCAATTTAAAAATATCACATTTCCAAGCCTCCATTTCCATAAGATATCATTAGTTTATATAGAATTAATCCCATTAACATCTTGGTATGTTATGTTAAAAAAATTAATAAAGTATAGATTCTCTTTATTATTATCCTAAAATAAAAAAGATTCATTTTTTAAAACAAAACAATTATTATCTTCAAATTTAAGACACATTCAATCATCACATAACTAAAAAATAATAATTATGTTATTTTTAAACCGTATACGTATAATACTTTATACATTAAAAAAATGACAGATATCCTCACTTCTGAAAATCCCTTGACCCTTCCTTTTAAGTTATATATGAACATCATAGAGATTCAATCACATTAATTATAAGATAAAAAATATGATGCACAGTTAGTCATATTTTTGGAGTGGCCACTATCCATGTAAAATTCATCTTTGAAAATATTAAGGAATATTTCCTGAAAATATTAATTTAGTAGAAAACAATTTTGGTATCCATGCTATCAGGGGTCCAATCGGGTTGGTATCAGAATTATTAGGTTCCCAATTTTTTTTAAAATGTATTCATGGATAATCTATAAGATAAATTATTCGAAATAAAATGTTTTAATATGGTATAAATACAAAGGAAATATAAATGAGAATTATTTAGAATAATTACCCTTCATACCACATCTAAACTATTAATTATAAAAGGTTGTGACTTTTCATAATTCTCTTTGTCCTAAAGAAATGTAAATAAACATTATTTAAAAAACAATTTCCTTCATTATATTTTCATTGGATTTTTATGAAAAATATAAATCACTAAAAAAATTAATTTTAACAAGAAGAATAATTTATAAACACATCATTTTAAATGGACTCAATTTATTATTTTCATTAATAAATTCTTCATTTTAATTTTTTATACAAATCTGTAATTCTCAAAATATTGTCTTCTAATTTTTTTATTTTTCTTAATTAATTCATCTATATTTGGTTATTTAGATTCATAATAATA
Organism: Viscum album; assembly: GCA_963277665.1. Lineage (NCBI taxonomy): Eukaryota > Viridiplantae > Streptophyta > Magnoliopsida > Santalales > Viscaceae > Viscum > Viscum album. The sequence goes on from OY728142.1 coordinate 952,612,382, forward strand.
TAAACTATAATCTAAATAACTTCCAGCCTATTTCACATTAGTTTCCATAAAACATAGGTTAGTCATTTAATTTTTACTTCCCGTTTCATCACATGGATAATATTCTTCCATGAAACTCCATCCATCCATCAAATCTATTTTTCCCATTTTCTTATATTTCTTATATTTTATTTCTTGATTCAGTTTAGAGACGTTACAGTTTATGTGTCCATTATTTTTTCACACATAAAAATTTAGTTTGTAAACATCCTAATAACTGAGTTTATATTTATTATTTTGATCATCCTTGTGGTTATCCCCTTAAAATAATTTCTTGAATCATCTAGTTATTTTCATTATTTTATATACAATTTTTTTTAATATTATATTTATTTATCAACTTCTGGTGATTTAGTATCATATGTATTAATAGAAAACATTATATTTTTGTTAAAAGAAACACATTTATTCTTTGAAATTCCATCTGCAATGATATTATTTAGCTCCAATTATTCTTGAAGTAATGAACCAATGATTTGAACTAATGTATATTCCCTATGGGTATTCATTCATTGATTTGCACTTTCTTTAAATGCCACTTATTAGGTAGTGTAATCATTAATCCTTTAATAATTATAGGGTTATCTAAGGTTTTTGTAGGGGAATTAATTCCCTTCATAATGATAGTGAATCAGTGGAACATCTGGTTAAGCCTTTCAAATTCACCCATCTTGAAATCTTGGTATATATCCTGAATCACTTCATGCTTAGTTTTTAATCGTCTTATCTGAGCCAAGTTTTGTAACATGTAGGATTTTCTAGATAGCATGAGTTTTCTTACACACACACATGTGACTAATAACTTTTCCATTAGTACCAAATTATAAAATATTTCTAATGTTGAAGTTAAGAAAAATATAGCAGCATCATTTATAGAAAGTGAGGGTCAAAATTAGGTAACTTATAATGTTTTACCACCATAGTCTTTGGTTCAATGCTATGTTTTGTATGGTATACCTCCATTATCAATTTCTATTAACCAAAGTCTTTTCCATAAATATGTGGTGGCTTTTGTGAAATTAAATCATCATTTAAATTCATAAAAACTATGTTATATATATCTTGTTCCTTAGACTATAAGGTATAATATATTCACATCAGTTAAAAAATGATATAAGTAATAAAGGTAAACTATAGTTAACAAGATACATACACTGATACCAATTTTTATGTCTAAGATGGCGATGTTAGATGGTCTATAGGGGAGAATAAAATAGATTAAAATTTTCAAAAAAATATTATAAAAGTTAATTATCATGCACATCAGGTGATAATATGTATAAAAAAGTAAATAATTAATGAAGAAAATTTTGCAGTGATTCAAATCAATGTGAAACTATATATACTCTTACACCTCTGTACTTTTATAGAGATGTGTTATTCACTACCTTATTTTTAAATGGGGATAAAAACCTATTTATAAACTATTTTTTCATTAGATGTATAACCATGACACCAAACGGTTATTATAATATGTTGCAAACTATTAGAATAGATTGTTTAGATACCATGATTCATAACCTGAACAATCCTAAATTTAGAATTTAGGAGTTACAACCAATAGAGATAATGCTTTTATTAAGAAAATATTAAAATAAAGTTTTATGAACATGTGAGAGAGATAAAAATAAATAATACATACTCTGAAATAACCAAGAACAGAAGTTGGCGAGGGTAGATGATAAACAACCTCTAGTTCATGGAGTAAGGAATTAGTTCCTCTCTTAAGGGAAGTAGAAGTATCCGAATATATTTTGGTTCTCTTTAATACGTCATCTATTAAATTATAACAAGTTTATACATGATCATATAATCATACTAAACATTAAAACTTCTCATCAAATTAAATTCATGGTAGTAGTGTAGTATCTATATCACAATATCAATATTCTTTAAATGAGACTCGAAGACCATGAAATAACAGTCAATAGTGATCAAGTAATTAATTAGAAAATTAAAATTCAAACCATAGATTCTAATTATCAATGGGAGACTATGTGATATTATAATTCAATGATAATAATCACTATTCAAAAGCTACAGAATAATTCAAACAAATTTGAATTCATCTTTGAAAAGATAAAAAACATCTTCATATTTACTGGCTAAATTAATCTTGTAATTATTGTATATAAATTCTCGACCAAATGTATTAAAAGATAAAATTATAAAATAAATTCCAAATATATGCATACATCTATGAAAAATAAATTTTTAGAAAAAAAATGAAAATTTATTTTGAATGAGTAAAAACTATAAAGACTTGTTATAATGAAAAGGCACAACGAGTGCAAAAAACAGCCCACAAAAAACCAAAAATCCCAGAATAGACTACACCACTACCCTAACCAACCAAAGGGACGACAAAATTAATTCATTATGATTAAGGGATAGATATAAATAGTCACAATTAGTTTTATGGGTAATAAGAAATTAGGAGTATCAATAAAAATAACTCTGATGGAAAAACATCTACAATGCTTGGGAAAACAAGCTAGGATGAAGAAAGAATGGAAAATAGACACAAATAATGTGATGAAAACCAAAGTCAAAAACCAATATCAAACATAAAAAATAATATTCTAAAAGAGAATAAATATTCATGGAAGATTTGTGGGAGGGGAATTATGGTCAACTAAAATAATTAAGGTATTCTATTTCATGAGATACCTGTTATAAGAAATATTCCCCTCTTTAAATTTTGGTAGTATCACAACTAAAATTCATTCACTACATTATTAATTTTTTGAGACCATATTTTCAAGTTCTTTTTCATTTCCAACCTTGATTTTAGTAGAATACACATCCTACATCTCATGAAGCATCTTAGGTATCTCTATAGGGGTGATAATGCTCTATAACTCTTCAGGATAATAATCAAACTCTTTTTATGAGTATGATTACTACTAAACCTAAATCGTCAATCCTACCCCAATAATATCATCCTCCCTTATAGATAACTTCACATATTTATCAATATCATACAATTCTAAATTATCATCTAACTATAATGAATCTAGAACTAGATTAATGAGAATATCCTCCAAAAAATAGATCCTTCCCAAAACCCACTAAGGAATCATCAATAATAGATTTTTACATAGGGTGTTCTATTCCCTTAGCGCCCATATCAAAGCGGGAGAGAGAATTTGTAGAAAAAATATTCATAGAAACCATGTACAAACTATCCCATAATTGATCAACCTTTAATCGTTCATCAATCTTGAGAGAGTGAATTTATTTCTATATAGTAAAAAACTCAACTAACTCCCCTGGTATAACAACCACATCAATGGCCTATAAAAATTTTCAAAGCATTACATTTGATAGACAATTACATGTAACTAAATCAGGAAACACAACCACATAATTTTTCCTAGTCATATGAGGACTATCTATCTTTGAAAAAATTGGGTGGATCCTTATCAAAAAACGGAACCTCCATTAACAACAATTTGAATTCTCATATGATTTAAAGTTGATAAAATGAAGAAATATAATGCAACCCACATTTTCACTTCAATAAAAAAATAGAGACCATTTTCTAAGAAAATAATTGGAAGAACCCATCGTTACTATTATAGATCTAAACCGATTTCCGAATATCTTCTCTAAGAAAAAACTTGTTGAAAAAAGGATATATTGATAGGAGAGATATGAGATTAGTGGATGCATCCAATTTTAAGTAAGAACCTAAATAAATCACAATATAAAATATAGATTCATACCAAAAAATATGGATCAATAACCCATTCGAAGGATACCAAAATCAGAAGTAATTATTAAGAAATTCTTTGAAAAAAATAAAGATAAACAAGAAACCTATATTAGCTTTTTTAAAATCCTCAAAACCCTTCGTCATCAATAGTTCTAGAAACCATATCAATCATAAAATATGAGAAATACCCAATGGTTATCCTGAATACCCATAAAAATATTAACAAATCCAATATGCTTTTAGTGTTTAGGATCATAAAAAGAGGGAGGAGATATCCATCAAAGGCCCTAATGAATGGAAAAACAGAAATCATTAAAAATAATGATAACTTCATTATTAGTGAAGTCTATAGTTGTAACACCCATAAAGTGGAAATCTATTCATTGTAAAATTTAGGGAGGTGGATGATTCAGTACCTCCACTTGGAGAAATCTATGAGAAGTATGAATGTGATATAAAAAAATCATACTAGTTTAGTAATTTTGAGAGTAACCCCTAGTTGGGTCTGACTACTTTGTTGGGAGAATCTGTGAGAAGTTCTCATAAAGTTGATATGAAAAATAATTCACATATTAAAAAAGAATTATTAACATATTTTAATATTTTTTATAACTGATCAATGGTTAATAAATAAATAAAACAAAAAAATAATTCAAAATAAATAAATTCTAAAATTTAGCTACATTTTGTAGGTTTAAGTGTGAAAAAAAAGAATAATTAAAATATCCTTTTAAACGAGTTTAAAACATTTTATAAATACATCACATGTTTTATATAATATATGTATATATATGTATTTATTAAATAATTAAATCAATACAAATAGCTAAAATAACTATTAAAAATATAAAAAACATGAAAATATTGAAATAAAATAAAAACAGATAGTTTCGGAATTTAAAAATATTTTAAAAGTATTGGATTGACCATGTGAATAGACTGATAGTATAGAGAAACTGTAAAGTTTAGTCAACCATGAGGGTAGATCGAACACATGAACAAATAAATTAATGGTGAGATATCAGATCGATTGCAACAATAAAACAATTGACAATGAGGTATTAGATGTATAATCTAATGATTGAGGATAAGACAGTTAAGTGACCAGATGAAAAAATATGAACCGAATGAATAGAGGAAATATGAATCAACCATAGGAAAATTTAAAAGACAAAAATAACAATTAACTGGTGACATAAAGAAATGAATAAACCCAGAGGAAGATTCCATGGGAGATAAGAAAGTGGTAAGTCAGATGACCAAGTAACAGATAATGTGTGGTAGGCCAAGTGACCATGAGAATATAAACATAATAAATATAGAAATAAATAGTAAATACATAATCCTTTAAAAAATAGAATATAACAACAACATAAAATTTAATTTCCCATCATGTATATGATGTTTTAAGAAATTATAATCATCCATTTAAAATAAAAAATCATTTGAGGAATTATTTTATGTATTTTTAATATTAAAAAAACAAAAAATAAATGAATAAAAACACTTGAAATCATTACGAACACTAATAGATAATAGAAATTACATTGTCAAGGTTGGATCCAAAACCTATTTCTTGGATAAAGAATCAAAAACATCCTTTTCTTACCTGTATATATGAGTTAAAGAGAATTGTATATCATAAATAAAAGTAAAAAACTCTAACCAATGGGGATGAATTATCTATGGGATTGATCTTGTATTCTTCTTCAGGATGTCTGCAACCAGTATGGATTCACTTTCAAAAGAAATATTAATCCACCCAGGGTAATTAATATATAATATAACATATTTGGACACTCATAACTCCACATCAATAGTGATTTAATTACCATGTAATTGAAGGAAAACCCCATTGAAAAAACCTCAATTTGTATGGAATATACTAAGACGTATGGAGACTCTGGGGACACCCCACAATAGTCCATAAATATTCAACTTGATCCATTAAATAAAGGGTGGTATCCATCAAATAAGATTAATGGTGATCATACTTATGGACCTTGTAGGGACACCAATAAGTGTAAGAGTAACAAGGTAAAAAATACAGTTGAACATGGATCCCTTTGATTCTTTATAGTAGCATGTATGTATCTATACATGGAGAGAATATTTGAAATAAAAGGAAACATTTTGATAACAAACTGCATTTAGGATGTCTATTCATATGAAATTATAGAGTAAATTTCAACCATGAGTATATTTCAGATCTGTTTACTTCTGGAATTATCCATAACAAGGTTGAAAAATACCAAAATTTATTATCATTAGTAACTTTCACATGAATATTTTCATGGATTTCATTCAAAATATTCCCACATATTTACAAGATAATAAAAAAAATTGTTATGATGATTTAGTATAACACTTACATAAATTGAATATAAAAACATATAGAATACCAGTTATTTTTAATTTATCATAACATGGAAACTAGTTTTTGTAGATTTTACAAACAAGTATGATTGTTATTGGATTAATAAAATGATTTGTGAACCTTAACATCCACATTAACATCATCATAATAGAGTCATGTTTAAATATAAAAAAATCCACGGTGTTGAGAAATCTATTGAAATAATATTTACTAATAACTGTTTCTCTATGAATGATGAAATGATGTTGAATGTTAGATAAAACAATATCTAATAAGATATTATAAATGTTTTAAATATTTTATATAACATATTTGAATGAAAAGTTCTTCAGAATTATATCAGTAATCCATGAAGGTAGGGTGATAGATCATACAAGGTTGATAACCATGAATTATTATTAAATAAAAATGATAGAAGAGTATAAGTGAGTAAGTAAGAAATTATACTAGGTGAAAAAACATATATTAAGTAGTTGTAAATGCAAGTATATATCATCAAGAAAAAATGACCAACCCGAATCACTTAATTCCATGGGTTTCTTTGAATGTTTATTGATAACCATGTTTCCTTCTCTATAGATATAGGAATCATAATATTTATTACTTAAAATATATAAAAGAAAATCCACCAAATAACTATATACTTTCCAAGGTACCATAGTTCACCTAATTTTGAATATAGTGAAAAAATATTGAGAATCAAATTCAATAAAAAAATTATTTGAACCATGCTTGGTATACCTGATGGAATGGTTGACTGCCCAAATCTATTCTTCAAAGGTGATATAATTACTAATATTTATTGAGAATGATCCCTTGATGAATCCCTAAGATGTTTTGAATATTTTTCTACACCCTTATGGTGAAAAATAACCCCATTACAAGCCATCAGTGTTAACCTTAATCCACAAGAGAAAGGGAGGTATCTATCTATTATAATTTATGGGAATGATTTTCTATGGAACATATTTAATTATAATGAATTTAATGTTTATAAGGTTCACTAAGTATTTATGCATCCTTCATCATTGAATATTAACCACAATATGGATTTCCCCCTCTTTCTAGACCCTGAAAGATTTCATATGGGTGGATTTACTCTAATATAAATATAAATTCCTAGCCATAAAAATATGATAAAATATAAGTAAATAGAAGTAAAAAAACAAGATTCTTGAGTTTGTCAGTCATCAGAAGGATGGGAAAGTGGTCTATAAAGAAAGTAACATCACAATTCTTTGTAATATCATCACCTTTATAAAAAATGACAAGAATTGAGTTATTCTTCAACCTAATAAATTTGATTCTATTATCTGTTAATAGAATGTTATGATAGATTTTCCAAATAAGAAATTTCATTATGGGTGTAAAAAGTTCTTATTGAATAAAATAACCCACTTGGGTGGGATAGTTTCACAACCAATCTTCATCCTGTAATGTTGGTTGGAGTTAATGAACCCTAGCTTAGTTGGGCACTAAAAACATTATCACTAATCCTAATATCAAAGGACTGAATATATTGTATAAGTATATTGTTGATGTTATTATTGATATGGTCAATATTTTGACCACATCCTTGATGGAAATACTACATAGATTTTTTTGGATCTATATAACATTATAAATCTAGTATTCATGATAGTATACATAGAAAAATTTCGATCTTAAGTCTCTTGATGGAATCTAAAATGTATGTTCCATGATCTCGTCATAAGAATCCATAGTTTTATGAATTATATAGGATACCATATATTAATTATTACAATTTAAGGGTTTTTAAATAATCCTTTACCTTAAGAATTAAGGAAGTTCCAAGTGTAAGTGTTGACAAGATAACAATTAAACCTCTTTAAATTCATGATTCCAACTCCACCCAAGTCAAAAGGCATGATATATTTTTTTCTAGAAAGTTGTGATCATCTTTATTTGATGTATACTATGATATCTAATTAAAATATAAATTTATATATCTAATCTCTTTATATTATCCCTGGTATATAGGTAAATATAAAATTAATACAAAAACTTAGATCTAATGACTATGTTGACAAGATAGATTCTACCATATCATGATAGCATCTTATATTTCTAACTAGTTAAATAGTAAGTATATATTTTAGGAAATACCTTATAAGTGAGTGTATTCATATCTACCATAAAAATAGGATATTCTTAAGTTATTTAATGTTAATTTCCCTAGATTAACATTAAAAAAGTTATCAATGTCCCTTTTTTTACTTTCTAAAATTCCTTTTCCAAAAGTAACCAAATATATTTTTGAACTGGTAACTTAACACATGACTTTCTACTAATGATTGAAGTTTTAATTCATTGAAGAAAAATTATTTTCATCAACTTCATATAAAATTATAAGATCATTAGTATAAAAAAATATGAGTTGAGGAATTAATATTTTCAATGGATTTAATAGGGGTGACTAAGACAAGATCCATTACTTTGAGAATGCATCGACTGAGATAATATTCAACAACTTCAGAATTCAAGGAAGATAGAGGGTTCACAGAACTCACTCCAAAATTATAATTAAATAACATTATATGGAACCCATTAAAGAATATATATTACCATGATTTGTAGAAAAAAAATGAATTATATTGATAAGCCTCAAGTATAAGTCGTACAAGTAGAGAACCTGATGAATAATGCTCCAACTAAGGGTATCAAAAGCTTTGTAAATTTCAAATTTATGATCTATATAAATATTATTGGATTTAATTTATAATTCATTAATGTAATTAGATATAATTCAAATAAAATATTTGAATATTACAACTAGGTTTGAATGTATTATAATTCGTAGAGGAAAATTGTCTATAAATTCCTTCGAGTATACAATAAATGATTTTAACAATGCTCTATATAAAAGTGTCACAAAAAAATTACTCTATAGTCATTGATATCCATTTAATGATCATCCTTTGTAATATGGATGATAAAATATCAGTTTCAACCATTGTAAATGTATTACCTAGGGAAGAAATCCCTAACATGTTATGATACACCATGATTTATAACATCCCAATATTTTATGAAACACTTATTTAAAAACCATCAGGGCCTAATAATGTATTTTGGCAGAGGAAGAGTAATGAAACCTTGATATCTTTTTCTAATGGTCTGGAATCATGTGTTGAATTTTTCATTTTAGTGATGGAGTAAATAATAACAATATCCAAATTATTTTTCTTAAGTGATTAGACACTAGTATTAAAGAGGTGGGTGAAATGATTGGCAAAGAGCCTTTTAATTTCATAATCTGAGGTGAATAGCTCAACAATAGCTAAAATGGTGGTTATTGGTTTTCTCTTATTTCTTTCCCTATAGAACAAGTAGAAGAACATAAAGTTTCTATCCACATCCCTAATCCATTGAAACCTACATTTATCCTTCAAGATACCTTCCACAATATTAATAAGTTTATCTAGCCTTTTAGGTTTCCTCATATTTAACCCCATCCTACGAGATATCAATAATATGAAATTATTGTAGTTATATTTTATATTATATAATATCAGTGTATAATTTACCAAAATTTTATTTACTCCATATTTCTAATGTAATCATTCCATATTGAGCTTCTTGGAATTTTTTTGAAAAGTTCTCCCCTCATCTTTACAACATGTGACTTATCAAAAATTTACTTACAACCGTTAATAAAAATATAAGAGTTATTAAGCTTTAATATGGAAGGGAAATATTTATCATGATTTATAATAGTGGACATAAGGGGGATATGGTTATAATATAGCCCAGTAAGGTCCCTATAGGATAGTGCATGATCTAAAAAATCACCCTTTGTGGATATAATGTGTAGATCAATTTTACTATCTTGTTTACCATTAATAGTGATCCTGGTACAAGTAATCTTAATACAAACCAATTTTATCTCAATTAGGAGTCCTAACTATGGAATTTAGAGTATGAAATACTATGCAAATTATTCCAAATACTCTATTATGGGATCAAAATTGAGTTGAAGTGACCTGGTAGAAGTCAATCATGAAAAAATTGTTGATTTGTTATAGAGATCACACTAAAGGTCCCCTCTTTTGATATAACATAAATGGAAATAAAAAATGATAAAATATAAGTTGAGTCCCCAAGATTAATTCAATAGGATACCTAATATTGTATCACATGAATAAGATAAGAATTCATCTTTTTTCATTCTGATAACTCAGAGTGTATCAACCATAATAACTCTAGCGTTATAAGAAATCAAGCCATGTATAATCTTGAAAAATTAAAAATATTAAAGACATTGTATTATACCATAGGTTAAGAAATACTAATAAGACTTGGGTTGTTCTATATAATAAAAATCCTCAAGGATTAGGATTAACCCTTATTAATAATGCCTTTGGAGTTCTAAAAGAGGTAATTCATTGAGAATTAATAGTACCCCATTTTTTGAGGAATATTATCCCTATCCACATGAACTATGTAAATAATTCCCATACCCTGAACATTATTATTAGAAACAAATATCTTTTACTTATCTGATTCATCCATTCTATCATAACAAATTTTTTATTTCAGGATATCTTCTTTAATAATCCCAAACTAATTTATGGATTGAATACTGGGAGCCACATTTCATAGAGTCTTTCCTCTTAGCATATTTATTTCATGATTTATTTTCAAAGGTGTCACATTTTTCATTTAGTTTAATAGGTGTCTAGACATATCATTTATTGCAGGTATCCTCCTTTATCAAAACTTCATCAAAATTCATCCTCTACGGATTAGGAGTATTTTAATTCATCTAATTTACTTCAAGAGAGTTTGGTTGTCCTGGAGAATTAATAAGAAAATAATTCTCTAGGATCGAAGTTGATTTATAATTTGGTAGGATAATTCTAGATAGTGTACCTATTAACAAATTTTTTTTATCCATATAATAGGTTTACTATATCTTTTATTGTGTTAAGATAAACTCCTTAACCTTGCCTCCAACATAATACCAAAATTTGGTTCAAGATGAAATTAAACCACCCAAGAACATTTAGTGGGATTGATATATTCTTAAACGTTATCAAGATGTAATTTCTTTGGGGATAAAGATCATTGAAACTTAATAAGACTAGTCACAACATGTAACCCATTAGTTGGAGAATAATCATGTGGTGTTTTTGGAAGTTCGGTGGTGAAGGGATCAAGGACCTTCTCTTTTCCCATTCCCCATTATTTTCATATAAAGGATATCAATAAGTCTCATTAGACTGAAAAAATATAGGTCATAGATCATTGAAAACTAAATAAAAAATGACCTATCATCTTACAATCCATGCAATATCTTGGTAGCTTCCCATTTAGAAATTTCAAATTATAATATCCTATAGAGAATTTGAGACAACCTCCTCAATCTGCATTGTTGGGAGGTAAATTACAACAAGGATATTTTTATAGTGCCAAAAATTTTCAATTTTACTCTACCTATCCATTTTGATAGTAGCCTTGACAGAATATTATATATACTAAAGAATTATCAGGTGCCAATAAAGCTAATTCATTCCGTAAATCATTACCCATAAATGCACATGATAATTCGTTAAAATGAAAGAGTCAATGTTTTTATCCCACCCAAACAATATAAAAATTTTAGGATTATGTTAAATAGATCCAAATTCACATGAACCCATTTTTAATTCATTATATTGGAAGAAAATTTATCAATATCCTTTCACTAAGATGGTATTTTTTAAAATTTTATAAACCTTGTATTTCTGAAATTCTTATAAAAAATTATTGTACTTAAATGTTTTTTTTGTCATAGGAGAATAATTTATGCCACTATAGATAATTAAAATTGTTTTTATCATTCATGGATTTCTTACTAATTTTAAGAAGAATGAGAAATAGTTACCTTTTTATGATATAGCTGGTCGAACTAAAGTCAAGGCCAATAAAATATCTTCTGAAACCAACCTTTTAGGTGTCTAAGAAATATTTATTATCTAACTTAATATATGTATTAGTATTAGGGTTGTAAACCATCAAAATTTTATAAATGTCAAATAATTCTATATTCCTGATGTGAATGGATACATAAAAGGTTGAAGAAGTCTTAACATTTTAATTTCCCTTGTGTTCATGGATTATATTTTGATCATGAATATGATAGCCGTTACCCTTCTCTTATTCACCTATCGAAAGAATCTTCTATAGAAACAAAAACAATAAAAACAACAACAAAAATAAAAAATAAAAATATAATAAAAATAATAACGATAAACAATAACTAATAAAGATCTATTAAATAAAGAAATTCACAAAATAATAAGTAGAGTCTCCCCTATAAATAATACATACCAAACCTATTCACAATGAAAGTAAAAAATTCCGAAAAATGAATATAATGAAGTCAATTCTAGAATCCATCCCTCATAGAGAATTAGGTCACTGATGAATCAAAAGGCCTCTAGAGTTGAAATAGAAATAGAATATGGTGATGAATATACTCTATTACCTTTTTAGAGAATGGTGCACCATGGGACATGTTGATTCCCCATTGGCTCTCGATTATAGACATGTTAGTCTAACAAATTCAACCTACCATTTCATATTGATCCACCAGATGTTACTCAATAAGATTGATAAAAAATAAGTTTTTCCCAGAGATAATGAAAAGTAAAAAAATAATGGTTATATATTAATCCATATAATAAGGATCCCAAAATATCATAAGTGATAATTACTTTGATAAATTTTTAATAAGTTCTACCAAAAAAATAAAAATTCAATTAATCAGAGAAAAAAAGTTTTTTATTTTTATTTTGAATAACTAATATAAAATAAATACCAATTCACTAGATTGAAGATACTATTATTTTCACAATAATGATATACCGGTTTACATCACAATAAGATAGATTCTAATATTAGTTCATATTATTGATCTGATAAAATAGTTCGTTTCCCATTGGTACATTATACACTTCATCAAATATATATAAAAATAAAATTAATTATATATATATAACTATTACACTAGTCATTTTTTCTTATCTATTAATTTTTAACCAGTGTAAAAATTGAAGGTGATATATTTTCTACATTAGTTATGTGATAACTGAAATAAAAACCAAAATTTTCCACATTAGTGATGATATAATCATATTAGATTTTTTTTAAATGGTAAAATGTCGACCATATTTTTATATTTTTATATACGTGTTTGTTTTCATCCACAAAGGAAACTAAATTTCTCCCAGAACCTCCCTCAACTATTAATCTATCTCATTATTCATCACCATTCCCATTAATGTAACTATCCTCACTCATCACCATCATAATTTCCATATTCAACCTTGACATCCCATTCATCGCTTTCCCCTACCACTGCTTCTCTAATTTTTTTTCATGGTTTGTCTTTATAGTTTCAATTTTTCAAGCATCTAAGGGTAGTTTAATTTGACTAAGGGGTGTTATTGGCTTGTTTTGATTGAATTATTATTTTATGAATGATTCTTGTAAATCTTGTTAATTTATTGATTAATGGATATTTATGGTATGTTTAATGGGATTTATATTGATTTAATGATTATTCAATGAGTTTTATGAAATATAAGGTATATTTAGATTTATTAAATGAATATTTAATGGGAATTATATTTAATTGTTGACACACAAAAGATACACATTAGAAAAATCACAATGGAATAAATACCGAAATATGGGTTTTATTTTCCTTGTAATAAAAAAAGGAAGAAGAGGATGACTACGGTCTACATATCACATGTGCCAATGAAGGAATCACAATCACATGGAAATTTCAAGGTTACATGAAGGCTCCAAATATGGCACATAACCCACAATATTTCCTATGGATCCCCCTTTGAAAAACCTTCCTGCTCTAGAAAAGGCTCCCCAGACAACCGAATGAGTACCCTTAGGCCACTTATTTTTTCATTGGGAAGTGCCCGACAAACCACCTGAAATACTTAAAAATAAGGAGGGATGATATTAGAAGGAATATACTAATAGTGAAGATGAGGATCACATGTCATATCCTTATGGGGAAAAATAATATCACTTTTTGACATCTGGGAAAACTTGAAAGACTTGTAATCCTTTATAGGATAAAATAAAGGAGATAACGGGGAGGAGGAGAGAGGTGTTTGCGGTCAGCAAAAGACATGTGATTCATGCCCTGGGGATCTACGAGACACTGAAAGATCTTAATGTCATGTTGGACTCACCACATGTAAGCCCTCTATATTTTCAGCTTCACTACACAAAAGTTATTTGGTGTGCCCAAACATCTCCTCAGCTCTCTAAGGGAAGACTGATAGAACTGTCCACTACACACTTTCACATTCTCCATACAACCCATACTGTTCATGTGAGACATCAATGAAAAATCAAGAAAATATCCTAGACATTGATTGTGAAAAGTCACATATTCTCCAAACATTATAAAATAAAACAAAGGAGATATAAAGGGAGGAGGTGAGAGGCTTTCAGAATCACAGAAGGACACGTGACATGTGCCTCTATTGACTCATGAGATACCTAAAGACCTCGGTGTCATGCTCACTTTTCCTCGTGAGATCCACTATTCATTTCATCCTTTCCATGAGAAGTTCCCTAGATAACTTTGTTGTTCTCTATGGATGAATGAATAGATATTTTGGAGGAATTATCATGCACCCCCATGTGACCCATATCAGTCACGTGATGTCTCACAAAAAAATAGAAGAAATACCCTCGAAAACACAAATGAAATCTCACATGACTACCAACCATTGTCACATAAAATAAAGGGGATAAAAGGGAGGAATCAAGGGGTGTTCACTATCACTGAATGTCATGCAATTTACCTTGCACACCTACGGGGTGGTCTCACTGAACCTCTGAAAAAACTATCCTTCTCTCATGATTCCCCAAGAAAAGTCACCCAATGTCTCAAAAGTGTCTTCCAAAAGACACTTGGATCTTGTTAAGGACCTTAAAAATGTCAGTCTAACAGAAAGGAAATCCTTTGATAAATTCACATGATCAAACAAGTCCCAATTAATTTTATATAATCCATTAATGGGAGCATTGATGAAAGAGAATCACGATTGCTAAAAATCAAGAAACACATTGGGATCAGTCCATGGAAGAGACTCATGAAGATGTGTTGAACCATATCCCTTCACCAACTCTATCATAGACTCGCGCTAGATATGACATGCAAAGAACTAGACATCAGGGGTGGGAATACCTATAAATTTCCCACACCAACATGAAGAAAGGGTTAGACATTTAGACTATGGATTCTTAGTCTCCAGTCAATTTGACTCTCAGCCTCTTTAGATTTCTCAGACCTACCAATCATGTCACTATAAAATTTCATTTAGATCATACAAGACTCAAAGGAACTAGTACTGAATAAACCTAAATCATTCACAATGCAAGGGTTATAACCAAGGTCAAAGGTGGAAGGCTCTAGCAATGGATATTCTCACTGACCCTCGTGCACTTCATTAATGTCATCCATAGACATACAAAAACACCAAGGCATGTCGCCCAAATCTTGTGAAAGTTATTTAACATGCCATATGAGACACAGAAAATACTCCATACAGGCCATAACAAGACACACGGTTCCTACGGAAGACACTACTATGATCTAACAGAACCTTCTAGGTCTATCATCTAGGACATTTGACGTCCTTTGGACTCATATCCTGACTCATATAATAATGTTTTCTCATGTCATATGAGTCTCAAAAAAGAATATGGACATGATAACCAAGCTACCGTGACACCCACTAGGCATGTAATCTGGGACTCGTGATTCCCTACATACATGTTATCCAGGTCTTGCGATGTATCCGAGAGGTGTCATCCAAGATATGTAACACCCCTCAGACATTGCCATAATGATTCTCATAACACCCTTCATATGTGTCAATATAGTTCATGTGATGGCTCCCAGGACATGTCATCTAGGTCATACGATTTCCTTTAGACAAGAAGTCTATTTCAATAGGTAATCCAAGGACTTGATAGCATTGTCTATCCTCTATGTGTAAAACCCAAATATAGGAAATCCTCAGTGTGTAATCCCCAACCCAAAGGGAACTATAGTGACTCTAATTCATTCCATATCCAAGATACGTAGGATACCTCTCCCTAAGGTTCAAGCCCTATATTGATCATCCATGGAAATAATAGAAACTAAGCCTATTATTCAAGGAAATGGCATTGATTATTTTCTATACCTTTTTTTACAACAAGAATGACTCACATGGTATTAGGGAGTACCAATGATTATATCATATGAACTATAAACTCCCACAATCGTACATGGAAACCATAGGGTGTATTCCCCGAAATAAGATGATCTATGATGAATCAGATTCCAGTCATTAATAGGATACCTAGGTTCCTTCATAAGGCCCGAGATCAAATAAAAAAACCCTTTTGGCATAAGTCATTCCACGAATCTGACATCTCAACCTAAAAGATTCAATTAGTCCAAGGAGATGTTCACTATATCACATCCATCAACAAACTGGGAAACCCACCAAGCTATGGTGACTCTGACTCCTTCCATAACCAGGATACGTACGGTGTATCTCCAAAACTTGAGTCCTATAATAAATCACCTGAAGGAAGTACCATTTAATAATACCAACATCAAAAATAATTGAAATGATCAGTTTATATCCCTTTTTTCTCACACAGATCACTGTTCCCAAGATCATATGGATTTTTGATAATCATATCATCTCCACTATGAGTCTCTATAATAAAATGAGAAACCCAAATAAATGAGAACTATGAAAACTCTGATTATCTCAATACTCAAGATATGTGGGACACCTATAATAACCAGGACCTTCTTTTCAGGCATGAGTTTTTTTCTGGTGTTTTTGAGAAAAATAGGAGAATCTGAAAATTTAAGGAGTACACACCATGTACTTTGGAGTACATGTCGTGTACCTAGTTTCCACAGGTGACTGTGTACTGGCTGTGTATTGGATGAGTACATGGTCATGTGGGGTGACCTAGAGACCGCCAAAATCAGGGCCCAGTAAAGTCATATACACACCGTGTAACATTAAAATACATGCTTTTTAATTTTCTATTTATTTTTTATATCTGACCGAGGTCACGTCTCGTTCACAAAACCCCTCCTTCTCAGTCTGTCTTGTCTAGGAATGATCGATGCTGATGAATCTTCAACGATCCCCTGACCCACTATCCTTTAACCAAATTAACCACTGTAAATTTCACTTCAATCACCAAGGTGAGCTCTTCCTTCTTATAGAGCCTCGTTTCCTAATTTCTATCCTTTCATGAGATATTGTCTGTTGAGTGTTTTTGACGTTTTTTTAGATCTAATGAATTCTAGGTCGATTCAAGGGACAACACCAGAGTATATCGATCGTACAATGCCGAGGTAGGTGGTTTGTGCCTTTCCATATTCAGTATTTGAATATTATGCACAAAAGTTCCCAATAACCTAGAATGGAGTATTGTATGTTTAAGGATTCTAGCCATGTTAATGTCTGCTATACCTTATGTGCCTGAGTAGAGGTTGTTTCATTGTGAATAGGGTTAATTTCTAAGCTATGGATTTGTTTTCCATATTTTGGTATTGATCATTTGTTCTAGCTTTTTTAGTTATCCTGATTGCTTTCCATGACAAGTATTTTTAAGATGGAGTGTCTTATCTGATTTTTTGATATGCTTATAGCTATTTTCCAAGTAGTTATTAAGGTTTACTTTGGATGTTAAACATCATTGTGCACATTTTCTTTAAACAGGATAGTCAGAACCTAGTGTAGTTAGACCATAGGGGGAATTGATGTTGAGGGCCTCCCCAGAGTGTCTGTTATATTTATCACGTTGCGAGACCATAGGGGTTATTGACGTTCAGTGCTCCCTCAGAGTGTCTATATTTACCATTACAAGATCACAAGGGGAATTGATGTTGAGTGCTTCCTAAGAGTGTCTATCGTTGATCATTAAAAAGGATATAGGGGAATTGATGGTGAGTTATTCCTCATAGAGTCTTTTTTTGCATGAGACCAAATGGGATAGACCGTGTGAGCTACCCAGGAGGTCATTATATCCTTGTATAAGTTGAACCAAAGGGGTTAGGCTCTGAGAACTTACCCAGAGGGTTTCTTGAGATTGATTGGTTGAACCATAGGTGATAGGCTTTGAGAAATTCCCAAAGGGTTGATTATTTTAGTTTGGTTTAATAATTAACGAATGTAGATGAATGTAATTGAAACTAAAGTACTGTTTAATTTTGAGTACTTCCTTGTTTATTGCTTTATTTTTCTTATTTACTACCATATATATTCACTGACTATTAGGAAAATATCTTTTGGTGGTTTCCTACATGGAATCATATCACACCCTATTTGGGTCATTCGTTTGGGCCCAAACAAATTATATTATTGCAGGTTTAGATAAGGGAAATCTCCCTTCTACTTCAGGTACTTGATCGATGTAGAGCTGGAGGGCATGGGACTAATCTTAATCTTGAGATTCTGTTGGAGTTATTTAATTTTTTTCCTCAGTACTTTGGTTTAGTATTGTATTCCATCAGTGTGACTTGTTTGGAAACATTCCTAGACATATGTAACATGAATCATTTATATATGTGCTCTAGTTGTTTATTTACTTTCATTATTATACTGATGACTATGGTATTGTATTATTACTCTTTTTTCTACTGTTATTTGTTTCTTTATGCGGCATTAATCTACCAATGAGGGCATAGTTTCCCCACTATCACACACAATTCCCTCGCCACTAGTCGGTAGCCTCTAGCGTTTGGAGAAATGTGCTTGAGGCCATGTGACCAACCGGGTACGAAGCACCTCTGGGCGGCAACCGAAACCGGGAAGCTACAAAATGGTATCAAAGGGTATTTTTTTCTTCATGACTTACTATTTGGATCCTATAGACAGGGATATTAAGGAATGAGTAGTTTATAATAAGTTGTACCTGGGAGTAGCTAACCTGTGTACAGTGAAAAGCTAATTTACTTTCCTTATAGAAATTTTTCTGTTTTTTCAATTATTACAGTTTATTTGATTTCACCATTGGGTGGTTCACATGTTTTCAGTTATTATTATTGATATCATTTAGGTTCTATTTCTGTTGCAACCTGATGAGATGAGGGTATTCCATCTCAAGCATAATATATGTACTTCCTAGATATCACATGTCATGCATTCTCTCCATGCCCTTTAGGGTGAATTACTGATTTCTTGTTGTTGTGATAGATGTTGTGATAGATATGCATGCTATAGTAATAGATACCCTGATAAAATACCTTCTATTTAATAGGGTATTTGATTGTGTAATGTTTCTTATGAATTAACGCCAAACATTGGTTGTTGAGGTGTTATGAGCCCTCACAGATCTGTATTTGGTGGTTCATTGCACTGTTATGCTTATTTATGACATGAAAAAGATTCCAAGATTTGAATTGTGGGGAGTATGGACCTCAAAGATATTAATTTGGAACTTTTATGTTTTTTTGAGTTTTTCTCTAGGTTCCGGAGTAGTTTTTGAGGTTTAATGTCTGAAAAACCCCAAAATACACGTTGTGTATTGTGGAATACATGCCATGTATCCATCTATTTGGGAAGGAACTATTTTTCCTAAGTACACATTGTGTATTATATATACATGTCCTATAGTCTATAACTATGTCATTGGCTATGTGGGTAAAGACATGGGGTTGGGAAATCATTGGTAGAATACGTCTTATACCGGATGTACACGCCGTGTGTATAAACCAAGTGCCTAGCCAAGTGACCAACGACATGTGTGGATGAAATCCTTTTAGTACACATCGTGTTTGGCACAAATATTCCATGTAGAGCCAACCGTGTCTCTAACTATGTTTCTAAAAACATGGGCAGTTGAAACATAAGTATTACACACTGTGTTCAAGGAAAACACAATGTGTAGTCTTGTTTTAGGAGAATTGTGTGGGTTAGTCATGTAGAAGAACTCAGGTAGGGGGAAATTATTGAAGTACACACCATTTATTGGGAGAACACGTTGTGCGTATGGGGTGTTACACGACCAGGGTTGGAAGAAAGACACGCCCCTGTAAATACAGAAAGGAACACGTCGTGTAGGATTATACACATCGTGTATCCATGTTTTGAAGAATCTGAATTCTTTCTTTCTCCAGTTCCATTATTGCACTTCTAAGTTTCATTCCTTGGATAATATTTAAATAAGGTGTGTACTTTACCATGGATATTCATGCCACAGAGACGTCCTTCGGTTATATGCCATATAAGGGGAAATTATTAGACACCGGACAAGGTAGATCATAGATTACTAGTAGTCCCACCAGTCGTTCATGTATTGGAACCATCCATCATTACAGATACATGTTATGATGCACAGTTCTGATAATGATTCATGAGGTTTATGCAGGCCTTCTCAGGAGCACTGAATCTGGCCCCGTCTATAGAAGAGTTGACATTGGTCTTTTAGCAGCAGAATCCTCCCATTTTCTTAGGGGATGGAGGACCTCTGGCTGCTAAGTCAAGTTTCGAATCCATGATATCTATTTTTGAGCATCTTGAGATGCCTCCAGAGATGAGAGTGAAGCTCACTACTTATATGATTTTGGATTCTTCCAAGAGATGGTGGGATGCGATCTTGAATGCAGGACACTAGTAGGTTATGGCTTGGGGTGAGTTCCAGTGTACCTTCTATGACTAGTTCAACATATAGATATTGATGGCCGATCAGGCCCATGATTTCATGAGTTTGGAATATGGTACTATCTCGGTCATGGATTATTATTCTCATTTCACAGAGCTGCAACATTTCACGCCCATCCCATGAGGTGATGAGTTATTCCCGGCGAGGAAGTTTGAGGATGGTCTCAAGCATGACATCCGATCTCTGGTGAACATCTTTAGGTTGATGAAAATATATTCTATAGTCAACCAGGCACTGATCACAGAGCACATCCTGAGGGATTCTGGAGTTGTGGGCCATGGCGGTTAAACATCCAGAGTTAGTGCTTGTCCAACTGATAGTACAAAGCACCGCAGGAAGTCTACACATGGAGATGGGTGGATGTTGCTGCTAAAAGACCTACACCAACTCTACCATAGACGAGGAAGGATGTGGTTCTGCCTATAATGTATTCATAAACCTCATTAATCCTTCTCAGAACTATTCATCGACACCTATATCTGGAATGATGGCTAGTGACAAGACATGCACGACAGGAGGGTCTGCTGGAAATACCTTATCTACCATGTCTGGTGTCTGATCATTGCCCTGTATCTAGCATATAACCATAGTACATCTCGGTTGCATGACTATTCATGGTCAATTACACACCTTAGTTCAAGATTATCCAAGGAATGAAACTTAGAAGTACAATAATGGAAAAGGATAAAGAAAGCATTCATATTCTTCAAAACATGGATACACCGTGTGTATAATCCCACATGGAATGTTCCCTTAAGTCTTTACATGGGAATTTACATCTTCCAACCCTGGTCATGTACCACCCAATACACACAGCATGTTCTCCCAGGACAAGACATGTATTTGAAACATTTTCACCTACCCGAGTTCTTCTACATGACTAACCCACACGATTCTCCTAAAACAAGACTACACATCGTGTTCTCTTTGAACACGGCATGTACTACTTAAGTTTCAACCAACTGTGTTGTTATACACATGGTTGGAGACACAATTGACTCTAAATGGTGTTTTTATTCAAGAAACATCATGAATTGGAAGGATTTCATCCACCTGTATTGTTGGACACATGGTTGGGCACATGGTCGATACGCACGACGTGTATGTATGGTACACAGTGTGTTCCCCAATATATTTCCCAACCCCATTTCTCTACGAAAATATTTCGTGACATGGTTTTATACTACACGGCGTGTACATATAGTACATGATGTGTACTTAAGAAAAATAGTTCATTCCAGAACATTAGGATACATGCCGTGTATTAAACAAGACACACCGTGTATTCTGGGTTTTTCCAGACAGTAAGCCTCATAAACTAATTTGGAACCCAGAAAAAACCTGAAATGAACATTAATGTTCCAAATTCCAATCTTTGAGGCCCATACTCCCTGCGAATCAAAGATTGGCATATTATATATGTCATAAATAAGCATAACAGTGCAATGATCCACCAAATTCTGATCCACGAGGTCTCATAACACCTAAAGAACCAATGTTTGGCATTCATTCATATGGAACCTTACACAATCCAATACCCTATTAAATAGAAGGTATTTTATCAATTTATCTATCACAACAACATGCATATCAAGAACATCATCTATTACGAAAAAATGCAATTAGTAATGCACCCCAAATGGCATGGCAAGAATGGATGACATGTGATCTCTAATAACTTCTTATATAATGCATGAGATTTAATACCCTCATCTCATCGGGTTGCAACAGAAATAGAACCTCAATGATATCAACGACACAAAAAATGTGAATCACCCAATGGTGAAATCAAATAAACTATAACAATTACAAAACAAAAAATTGCAATAAGCGAGGTAAATTGGCTTTTCCCTCTGGACGAGTTTTCTACTCCTGGGCACAACTTATTACCAACTACCCATTCCTTCCTATCCCTGTATATAGGATCCAAATAGTAAGTCACGAATAAAATAATTCCCTTTGATACCACTTTGTAACATTCCAATTCCGGGTGCCGCCCAGAGGGGCCCCATACCTGGTTGGTCACATGGCCTCAAGAGCATTTCCCCAAATTCCATAGGCTGCTGACTAGCAACGAGGGCCTTGGGTGTGATAGTGGGAAAACTATGCCGTCATTTGCAGATGAATGCACCAAAAAGAAACAAATAACAGTAGCGCAAGCTGCAATAATACCATACAACATTAACTAGCAGAAGAATGAAAGTAAATTAATAAATGGAGCACATATATATATGATGAATTTTATATATGTCCAGGAAAGCATCCAAACAAGTCACAATGCTGGAATACATTACTAAACCAAAGTATAGAGGAAAACTAGTAAACAAATCCAACAACATCACAATATTTATCTTGGTCCCATGATCTCTAGCTCCACTACAATTAAGTACTTGAAGTAGAAGGGAATTTGACCTTATCTAATCTTATGACAATATAAATTTTTTGGGACCAAAATAATAATCCAAATAAGTTGTGAGATGATTCCCAGTAGGCAACCACCCAAATATCTGTGGCTAATAATTAGTGAATATATATGGAAGGTATTAAGAAAAATGAAGCAATAAACAAGGAAGTACTCATAAATAAACAATCTTACAGTTTCAATTACATTCATTTACATTGGTCAATTATTCAACTAAACGAAAAAAGCAACCCTCTGGGAAGATCTCAAAGCCTATCCCCTCTGGTTCAACCCATCAATATCAAGTAACCCTCTGGGTATGTTATCATATCCTAACCCCTTTGGTTCAACTCATACAAGAATATAACATCCTCCTGGGTAGCTCACATGGTATAACCCCTTTGGTCTCATGAAAACAAAGACTCTCTGAGTAAGCACTCACTGTCAATTACCCCTATAGAATTTTTAACAATCAATGAATGAAACTCTGAGGAAGCACTGAACGTCAATTCCCCATGTGGTCTTTTAATGGTAACTATAGACACTTTGAGGGAGAACTCAAAGTCAATCCCCCATATGGTCTCTTAGTGTGATAAATATAACAAACACTCTGGGGAAGCCCTCAACGTCAATTCCCCCTATGGTCTCATTACACCTGGTTCTCACAGCCTTGTTTAAAGAAACTATTTACAATGATATTCAACAACCAATGTAAACCTTAAGAGATACTTGGCTAACAACTATAAGCATTTCACAACATCAGATAAGACACCCATCCTAAAAACACTAGGCATGGAAAACAAGTAGGCTACCTGACAAAGCTATACCAAATGGTCAATACCAAACTAAACAAGGGAAACACATCCATAGCATGGAAATTAATAGAATTCACAATCAAACAACCTCTACTTAGGCACACAAGGAATATCAGGAATTAACTAGGAAGAAATTTCTAAACACACAATACCCCATTCTAGGGTATTGGGCACTTTTTCACATAATATTCAAAGACTAACTACGGAAAATCACATACCACTTACCTCGGAGTTTTAAGATCATTATACACTGGAATTGGCCCTTGAATCAACCTAAAATGTAGTAGATATACCAAAAAGTCAAAAAAATATCAACTAAGGATATCTCATGAAAGGAGAGAAATCAGAAAACGAGGCTCTAGAAGAAGGAAGATCTCACTGTGGTGATTCAAATGCAATCGATGATGATCGATTTGGAGAACGGACAATGGGTCAGGGGCTTGGAGAAGAATTTTCAGCCTCAGTCTCTTCTAGACTAGATGGGTTGAGAAGGAGGGGTTTCTGTGAATGAGACGTGACCCCGACCCGATATAACAAATAAAAAGAAAAGTACATGACATGTCTTTTAAAATCACACGGCATTTATATGACTTTATCAAGCCTCAATTTAGGTGGTCTCAAGATCACCACACACGGCCATGTACTCGGCCATTACACGGCCAATACATGGTCACCCATGATAATCAGGTACACGGCGTGTACTCATAAGTACAAGGCATGTACTCCATAAATTTATAGATTCTCATCTTTTTCTCAAAAACACCAGAAAAGAAAAACTCATATCTGAAAAGAAGATCTGGGTTCTTAAAAACCCCTCTTAGGGTTTGAACTCAAATATTTGGTGTCTTAGTACCCATAAATAAGTCCTCACCACATGATATTAAACTATACAGGATGAACATATCACATGGGATTTTATTCTTATAAGAATCATGATACATAGGATTCCTCATAATGGCTCAATCCCCCCTCGGAATATTAACCACCTCTATACATGGAATCTTTATCTGAAGCACTTGGTTATATTACTTCAGTATATAAAAAATCACAGGTTAACAGAAAATGATGAATAAACTCAAACATATACAGATAGATTTGCTAAAGAGATCCCAATATTTATCATATGATAAAAGATTTACCTATAGACATTTCATTAGGGTAACTGGACCTGTATCATGATTAGGAAGTGATTCATGAACATTTATTAAATCTATAAGAGATTTCCATAGTAATAAATATTTCCCCACTCCCTAAAAAGGGTTTGATGAGACTAACCTCCCATTCCCTCAGCCAATGCGATCCCCTAATATTTGAGGGGCCTGAAAACCTAGATGACCACCTTAATTTGTATATTGGGTCCATACCTTGCAATAATTGAGGGATCTATTGGGAGTTTCTAAGGAAGATGAAAAATGTGGTAAATCCAATGCATGAGATTGAGTGATGCCTTAAAAAATCCCTCAATAAAACCATAAAAGGGGATCCCATCCCACATTCACATTGAAACTTGATGAAAAAAATGGTGAACCCGACATGAATCCCTTGAATAGAAAATTATTGTGTTATTATTCGATGATCCATGTTACTTGCTACTAATATTCAAACAATGTTCATTGGATTGACCTTGATCTCTTAGAAAAATTATTTTTCAAAACAAATATATGAAAAAAGTATACAAACCAAAATAAATTGGGATTATTGTATGTCCATCCTCGCAATGACAAGCCCACTCAAAGAGAATGGCCGAATGGGAATACAAGAAAATTGTGTTAGCCTTGCATATTTGATTAATAATTTTCATACCCAATATATAGCATTAATAAGGACCATTGTTCCTCATTTTCTACATGATTATAGATACTGCTCTCATCGATAGACTCCCAACCTGAGGAAATGTCTTCATCATCCATGTTTGTATCGATTAAGTCTTCTGCTGCTATAACCCCCATGAGTCATAAAACAATATCACCTGCTCGATAGATCCAATGGAAGGTAGTGAATTTGATGGTCAAGGAATAACAATGATATAGTAAAATCCCAACCATGGAATATTCTTGTGAGATTCTCTAAGCATGGAAGTCAGCGAGTCTATATCGCCTGGAAAAGGCTACTGCTAAGCCAGTAGCCCTCCTCTCTATGGACAACCGCCTTAGTCACTTATCCCTAAATAATGAAAACCACCACCTTCTATATCTAATGATGTTGG
This sequence comes from Viscum album, assembly GCA_963277665.1. Lineage (NCBI taxonomy): Eukaryota > Viridiplantae > Streptophyta > Magnoliopsida > Santalales > Viscaceae > Viscum > Viscum album. The sequence goes on from OY728142.1 coordinate 952,638,665, forward strand.
ATATAGAATCCAGATACAACTCCATTTTGGTTCAAGTTCCATTGAGGAGGGAACCTTTCAACCACCATCACCAACACTATCCCACCGGTACCCATCAGTCACCTACATAGGGTACCATCCAACAAAAAACTGCCACTGACTCCCAAGCATGGGCTACAAGGAGGAATCATTAGAGGAAGAAGACATTTGATATCCAGAAGAGGGCTCAAATCATAGCCCTTGGTGACGATAACTGCCAGTATACATTGACAGGATCCAGCAAGTAGGATCATGTACTTCTAGCTTAGAACAAGTATGTGGTCATATTCCCACAACAATCATGGGGGAGGCTCGTACTCTTATCATCGTGCATGAATCCCATCAAAAAAATTGATAATACAAGGAGGACCAAAGTGGTCACATATCCTCTCATCAATCAAAGATATCTTCCAGTAGATAATTGAGATAGAAAATGTGTAGGATTATATCCTTGCAGACAACTAGGTAAAATGATAATATATTTTAGGAATAAATGAAGACATCCAATAGAACATTATGACACTATTGAATAGAACTGGATAGGCTCATACTCTTATCCCTACAGTTTGAAAATCTAAAAAATTTGATTTTTTCAAATATGTGGTTGTACCAGAGATAAAACAAGCTCTTTCTACCACCCAGGAGGATTATCGGTTTATCCTGATAAAGGGAGAGGCATCAGACCAGGCTCATATTCTATTTACTTCTATGGATCACTAGGTGAGAAAGGCACGTGGCTCGGGACAAGGGAACATGCCTCTTGTAAAAGTTTGGATCCATATTCAAAAGGCCCAGGATTAGGCTCATACCCCTGTTCTAGTTGTGGATCACCATGTGAGAGGGGAACAAGCCTCAGGAAAAGCTCATAGCCATGTAGAAAAAGTCCAGCAGCATACTCCAAAGGCCCCGGATAAGACATATATCCCCATTCTAACTTAGGCTAACCAAGTGAGAATGGAACATGACTTGGGGTTGGCTCATATTCTTATCTGTGAATCTTCCTAGAATACTTTATAAGATCACGAAAGTAAGGCCCACATTCCTACTTCCACCAATGAATGATTGCACTGACATCATTCCAAGGCAATACAGAGTGAGGCTCGTATTCCATTTCACATTCTAGAGGTCCATCGATATATTCCTGCAAAGAATGAACATTCAGGATAGACTGATATTCCTATTCTAAACGGGGCTCACTAGGTGAGAGCAAGACATTCCTCGGGGTAGGCTTATACTCCTTCTAAGAAAGATTAGTGGCATATCTCAAAGAATTAATATCAGTCGCTTACTCCTGTCTTGACTGAGGCTCACCAAGTGAGAATGGAACATGCCTTAGGACATGCTCATATATATGTCAATAATGAGGAAACTTATTGGAACATTATAATAACTTCTTAGTATTGGGATCATACTCCTGCATAACCTAACAGTTATATATAGGTTCTGATAATTTTCACACAACAGATTCATATCTCTGCAGAATCACAAAATGTTGGTTGAAAATTTCCAACTACGATGAAGAACATGGACTATGTTCCTAATTTTTTCAATGCCAGTCTCCTTGGGGTTGTTTGAGACACATTTTCAACACCAAAAATGTAATTTGACTCTTTTATTTATGTTGAATTAGATGGAGTTGAATACCAAAATAATCATCTTTATGATAGTGTGGAGATGGATCGCAGAGACTCTACTCATGACATCCACCATGGGTAACCTCCCCATGAGGATATATCCCATGGGAATGGTAATCCTCCCTTTTTCTAGAAACCTTTGTATAGATAGGTGAAACAAACCACATCACCATTGTACTGAGAGGTTCTCGAAACACCAGGGTTAACCATATATGGTTCCATGTTAGCCTCCAACAACACTCCACTCCCATTGGCAGGTGACCATCAGATCCATCTTTTATGGTCTAAATGGATGGATTTTGTTTGTCTGAAGAGGATGAGGAATACATCAATAAGTGGAGAGATTTTCCTAGAAACAACATCCCCATCATGTTCTTCCCCCTCGCTACATCCATCTATGAGATCCCAGAAGATCTATAAAATGAGTTCATTCTTTATCTACACCAAAATATTTGGGATACTCATCAATGAAATAAATATTGATATCTCTTATATCCAGGATATAAGTTTCACATTCAAATGATCATGATAATCTATTCTAAACTCAACCTAGCTACTATCTCCATGGTTCGAAATTCAAAACTAGAAAATCACAGCACAAATTTATAACACGATTACCTCCATTACATCATGACACTTCAACAGCTGGTCTCTAAAGCCACATCTGATGTCTATTTTCAAGGAAGGGGAAAATATGGAGCATTACACTTTTTCACAAAACTAGAATAATATAGTCCTTTAGATATGGAATCTTGAAATGTTATAGCCTCTAGTGAAATTACGGGACCAGGTAATGATTAGGATAGTTGGTCACTATAATAGAATGCCCCTATTCAAACTGTGCATAGACACCATGAATAGAGAGAGAGGATAGCCAATAAGACTTCAAACTAGTCCCCTCATGTTATTATGAAGAATTTTCAAACATAGAAATTTATGTTGTGATCATTCAAACAACATCCCATATTGTATAATTCTAACCATGGACTATCATCACACCCATATCCCAAAAGAGAAAATTTGTGCCGCATCATCCAAACCATAGTGTAGGCTTTTATAATAGCCATCTAAGAGTGAATTAGGTCCCCTAGACCTAAAGAATATCTAACACCAACTCCACCCATCAGGTCTTCAATTGACAAGAGGATCCATGACATACCCATGTTAGCCATATGTGAACCCCATCCCATTGTTCCAAGGGAATTTATATCTCAATCATCATCACTAGGTTCATTTTCCCTTAAGAGGACCATAGAGACATCAAAAATGATTCTAGATCACCCCACCACACTAGGATGGGGCATTTATATCTTCATTTATTTCTCTGGAATTGTCTGGTTCCATACTAAAGTCATTGGATCCTCAATGAGAGGACTAACCAGTTCCAATGGTGGCCCCAAACAACCCCCACCCCACAAGGATGGGGGAATTTTCATCATCATTGTAATTACATATGGATTCATTCTTCTCTAGGTGTGGAGGAAGAAACCAATGGTTGGAATCCCACATATTTCTCCCATCACAAGAAAAACCTCTGTTGGTCCAGTCTTTCTCAACAATCATGACCAGAAACTCCCTCAGAGTCACTATTCATAGGACATGATAGAGGACCATACAAAAAAGGAAATCATACCCCATCAGGATAACAGAAAAAATTTCCAACAAGGCCAAGGGTTTGAATAATGGCCCAAATGGAATTTGTGCAGAATCATCCTATTGCGTAGAAATCAATGGTAGAACCACCATTTCCTGATATGCCTCTGTGAATGTCTTCACTGTCTACATGACCGAGGTTGGTAAATATGCGAACATAAGGGGCCACATCCCAAAACATATACCCCAAGAAGAGAGTGATTGAGACACACCAAATGAGGTTTTATGCACCTAGAACTAGAGAAGGATTCAAATTTTGGCACCCCAGACCAATGAGTTTCCACCTCCTTAGTGGAATACTGTAAAAGAAAAAGGAAAATAAGTGATTAAATCTCAGTTTCCATCCACAAGAAACAATTATCACAATATAAAAGCAAAATAAGATCACTCTGAAAAATAAATGAGGATTTACTACAGGGAAATATTCCTATTGGATATCATCTCCATCCATAGAAAAACATTCTCCCTCCTATAGCCAATCTTCCAGAAAAAGTGGTATCGGAACATAATATTAGCTCCAGATCTAAATAGCCAGTCTACAAAAATGAGGAATAAAAAAATGATCAGGACATACCTATGTTGCAGCTACAGCCTCTCCCTTGACAGGGTAATCATTCAGTCATAGGATGAATTGAGGATTAGTGGTAGATGAAAGTGGGACCACATCATCAGCCCCACCCCCTCCCTGTATATGGTAAGTAGCTCGGCCAAAATTTCCCATGGAGTTAATTATGACCATTAATTCCAAGGCACTATAATGGAATCCATAGAAGGGAGATGCACACCTGCACAAACTAAAAGGAAGGGATACCCTAAATGGGTGGATGATGCTCTACCTCCACCAAACTTTGGAAACCCTACCTTATCTACCTTTGACGATGCAGGTGACAAAAAACAACACATGAGACACTTTGTATCATGATGTGGGATGATGATGGGACAACAAGACCAATTGTATGTAACCAATGTGAGTTTTTTTCAGACTCTAATAGATCCAAACTTTGTTTGTTACAATGGTTTTCCAACAGGATCTATCGCAGGATGGGAAGACCTTCATGTTCAGTTTCTTTGTCAGTTCAGTTCAACACTGAGGAAGACAACGATCATCAAATTGATAAACTACATTCAAAATGAGAATGAGAGGCTATATGATTTCATAGAAATGTGGAATGGTTTAACCTACTCACTCATCACCCCCATCTAACAAGATAAACTTCTGAAACTCTTCATTGAAAATCTTAGGGATGAGTTGCAGATGCCCCTAATCCCCCAAAAATATCTATGTGGGTTCCGAGAGTTCTCTTAAATGGAACAGCGTCTTGAATTGGATATTCAAAGAACCCAATCCAAGTCTTGAATCATTAAAATAGCATAATAGAAGAAGCTAGATATAGAATAATCCACAGTTATCACTCTCAATCTAGTAGTGGTGCCCATCCAAGAACTCATGCAAGCTTAGAACCACCTCGCACCTCCTATTGACCTGCATCCAAGACAGAATATCCCTAGGTAAAAAAAAGAGAAATTAGGGTCACTCATGATTTGAGGAATGAATGAAAAAATTATACTCCTTACGAAGTGAAAATGTCCCTGGTTATTTCCTAGAAACCATAGACATTAACAAACTCACACTCCCATATCCCAACAAGCCTGATGAAGTCAATATCACCGACTGTATTGATTACATCCTATTACAATAAAGGTGGAGTAATAATATCCACAACTGGTTCTTACTTAAGGACATCATTCAAGGCATGGTTGACTCTAGAAAGGTGACGTTATACAATTCCCCAGAGCAGGTGGATTGAATAAACATCGTCTTATCAGAATATGATAACGATTGGAAGAAAGTTATGGCCAAGCAAGCACAAACGTTTCACAACTAAATGACTCAAAAAAATAGTTGATTGAGCTCATAACAAATTGAATGAATATTTGCATAAACTCAAGATAACTCCACCACCCAAGAAGGAGGCATCTGATGTGAATATCATGGGTGGGAATGACCACTGGAAGCAAGAAGATATAGGGGAGGAAGAAACATATTCTACTCCAAAGAAAGTCCTACCTCTTGCATATTTCTTCCCTACAATATCCAAATCATGGGAACTACCCAAAAAAATGGATTTCTCATTAGATGAGGATCTCATCTTCCATTCTTTCATCACAATTCACATGAAACCCCCCTTCTTTGATGATATGTATTCCCTAGAACGTGGTTCCCCTGTGTATGATCATGGAACCATCAGTTACATGTGTTAGAGATGAGGATACAAGGGCCAGCATGAGCCTGGTCAGAAACAGTATTCCAATCATATACTAATGGATGATATATATGCTGCCGATACATATGGGAAAGAACTACAAATGCTTAAAAAAAGGAAAAGTGGTGCCTTAGATCCCTCCAGCAGTTTATCGCACCTGATTGTCTAACATGACCGCTTAGTGGGGGTTCTATAATGTCATGAAATTTTGAAAAATATGTTATTTCCTAAAAATGTATGTTTTACTATGTCATAATAAATAAAAATATATATGTATAATGAGATTTGGCTATTGGTTTTAGACCGTTATATGAACTTTGGTTAATATGACTGTTGGAAACAATAATAATTTTTATTGTTATAATTATTATTTATAAATAGAAATGATAATACATAATTAATGTAGAGAGAAGAGATGATGGCCTCATCCAGTAGAATTGGGCCACATGAATCCCATATTTTGTATCTGGGAAAGGAGGTAGCCTGACTAGTCTTCACTCTAGACTAATCACAATATGAGATTCAACATGTTAATATTGAATGAAATCACATATCAGAGAAGTTCAAGTTAGTGGGGATTGCCACTCGGGTGATGTTATCTAAGCCGAAAAGGAGTCCATCACTATCACACACCTTACCCTTAGGTTGTATCCGGGTGCTTTAATAGGTTTTGTGTCAAGGCTCCAGTAACTTAAAATTTAATCCTGTTGATTTAATTAAAATTTTATTTCACCATTTCCTTTTTAAGAATAGTTTTGCTTGAATATTGAGATGGAATTTGATAAATTGATTTTTCGGTTAAAATTTGTACTTTTCAGAAAGATATAAATTATCATATTATAATATGGATTTGATAATAATTTTTATAATAATGAAATATTTTTATAAAAACACTCATTTTAAATTAAAAATGATAAAATAATTTTATTTTTTTTGAGTGTCAAAAATTTTATAAAGCATGTCACTATGTATTTTTTGTCCGCTATTATTTTTAAAGATCAAGTATTTTTTTAGTTAAAAATTAAATTCCTCATTTGTATAGTTTTAGTAAGGTAAAATAAATTTCATTTTTGAATTCATAACATTGATTTTATGTTAGGGTGAATTTATGATATTTTTATAAAATGTTTTGTTTTTTAGCGAATAGTAAAACTACAGTTTTGAGTTTTCAGTTTGTATAATGAAGTCATTAATGATGTAATAATGATGTAAAAATTTTGGTCAACTCTTGATTAATAAAATATTATATGAGTTTTCCCAAGTGGCCAATACAATGGTCAAATACCACTAATGAGGTGTCCTTATAAATTAATAAAAAACTACCTCTCTTTTACTATAAATACCCACCCACTACATCATTTACATTCCTTAAAAATTCAATATCTACAATTTTATGATAGTATTACCTCCCTAGTATTCCTCCAAAGGTGTCCTTATGCCCCCATGGTCCTGATCTTTGAGTTTTAGAAGTTACACGTCAAGGTAATGGAATCTACCACCCTTCTTTTTCAAGTACTCCTATAATGTTATGCATTTTTTAATTTCAATATTCTTATTTTGGGATATTTTATTCCACATCCCCCTTTATTTATATTATATTTATATATTATAATATACCCCTTTTTCTCTTATCTGTACATTTTTTGAATTTTTAAGTGACATATTTAGCTGTCAAAATTTCGTAAAGAAATTTTCTACTTCTCTTTTACTATCAAGATCTATTTTATGTGGTATGTATTTAAAATTTCCATAGAATGTTATTATTTAATTTTAATTATGTACCTATACTATATTATGAGTATTTTATGAATGGGTTACCCTTTTCCCCTCTAATTTTAATGTTTTATGAAACCATGTTTCAAACCCGTTATGCAGCTGAATTTTCATATCAAAAGCTCCCTCTTTTCTCAAGAAAATATTTTATTTTCATTATGTGAATACCAAAAACTCTTTAATTTATATGGGTATTACTAAATAAATAAAAATGACTTATTTTATTCTAGAATGGACATACATAAAACCCTCATTTCTTTTCTATGTGTTATAAATGACATAATGACAATGTTTTAAAGGAATTTTAAAAACGCAATGATTTTGATATGAAACCCATTTCTTTTGTTCTCTTTAGGTTATTTATGAAGTGTTTGATTATGATATTGTTGTATCACATTAAAATAAATACATATTAATGATTCACACTAATATCACTCCAATTCATTGGGTAAAGAAATTAATCTCTTGAGATGACAAGTTTTATGATACCATAGTGAATAACCATTGTAAATTTCATTACACCTTGGGGATGGATATTGGTGATATTCTTATGAATGCCTAAATTAAATATTGTAGAAAAATTTTCAAGTTCTTATTCATGTTATTATTATTATTATATTACACTTTCTCATGCCTTTATTAAATTCCACAAGTTCTTATTGACATTTCTCAAGTTCACATGTAAACTGTTTCACTTGTTTTCCCCTTCTGGGACTTCTACTCACCCTTTCCTTTAATGTATTTCTCTGGGTTATGAGTTGAAATAAATGTAATTAGGATGAAACTTGAAGAAGGATTTAATGTGTAAAATAATAATGTTTTATTTTTTCAAGTATTATGTACCTTATTTCTAAGACACTAAACTTTAAAAGATTCTCTATTTGTAAAATTTCAGGTAAAGTTATGTAATAAAAAGGATGGATTCCATAGTTGGTATGAAAGGATAGTTTAGTTATTTTTGGAAATTTGGATATGAATAAATTATGAATAACCCTATAGGAAAGTTTAAAAATAGGAAAAATTCCTATTATATGTGTGAAATATTATGTAAGTGGTTTCTAAACAAATAAATCCCTACCTAGATACGAACAAGTGGATGTGGCTCCAGAATAGATGTATCTAGGGGTAAAACCTGAAAAAAATGCTTTCAGATAGACTCTAATAGGGATGAGTTCATGAAAACGGGTCTTACTACACTCTTAGTTTGACACTCTCAGGGGATATGTTTTGGTTAATAACAATATTTTTATGAACTATTATGAAGGATTTATAGAAAATGTAATTGTTGACAATGAATAATGTGTTTAAGAATGATGTTTTAAGACCCAAAAACCTTTAGAGTTATAATATTCTAAAATGAAAAACGTTTCTCACTAGGGTTTTATTCTATTATAAAATGGTTTAAATAGAAGGAACCATGCAAACAGTGACCACAACAGACCATGCACTGACGATACTTTAATGGAAGCCGGAATGGAAACTTTCATGTGAATGATGAATCAAATGACTCAAGTTCTGGGAAATCCATTAAATAAAGATAAGAGATTTATTTTATAATGAATAAGAAATCATTCCATTTAGTCCTTTATGCGTCAAAGACCCCCAATGTTCAGTGGATCTATAGACCCATTGATTACCATATAGTGGATAAGCTCTATAGAAGTGATATTTTCTGTAAATCATAGTTATTAACATGAAGAAGTTTCTTAGGATATTTACTACTTAGAGAGAGAAGTTGATCAGTGGTGGGATGTGATTATAAACATGAGGCCAAGAGAGAATATTGAAGATATGGAGTGGGAAGAGTTCAGAGGGATGTTCTTCAATAAGTATTTCCCCTGTTTTATGAGAACCAAAATGGAGAATGAATTTCTCAAGCTAGAGTAGAAGGAGAATGAATCAATGAAAATCTATGAGATGAACTTCACAAGGATTTCACATTACACCTCTATATTTTTCAGGGATCCTAATAGAAATGTTGATAGATTCATCGGTGGACTATGTCCTCATTTACAGAAGAATCTAGCCAACTAATACTATGAGATATATGAAGAGATCATATGAAGTTATATTAAAGTGGAACTGGAGTTCTTTGAGATGCTATGGTCCCATAAATCTAATGAAAAGATGTGATATATAGAGCCAAGAATATGGAAGAGATTTGATTAGAGAATAGGTGGAAAGAAAGTACAACTTCACAAGTGTAATAAATGTAGGAAGAAGCATTCAGGTAACATACTGCTCGGGAGTGGGAAGTGTTACAAGTGTGGAAGAGATGGCCATATCACTCAAAATTTCTTTACTGAGGTAAAAACTCAAATTCCCTACACTAATGGAAAGGGGATGATGTTTCATGTCCTAACTAAAGTCTAATGATTCATGTGTTGACAACATGGGCACTTTGAGAATCACTGTATGAATATGAGGGTAGTGGAGGGGAATCACCATGAGCCGTATAATAGGCCATGGGTGAAAGGTTGTTCTTTTTCTATCACTATGACGGATTTTTAAGATTAAAATGATGTGATGGAAGGTACTGTTTTGGTTATCTAAAATCTAGTAAGTACTTTTTTTATTTTGGTTCTATACATTACTTTATTTCTTCCAAGTTTTAAAAAACTATAGAATCAATTCATGAGTAGAAAAAGTAGAGTTATGAATCAACACTCCTAGAGGGATTATCCAAGCATAAAAAGTGTTTAGAAACTCTAATATTTACTTTAGTGAGCATAATATAATTTCAAATATAGAAGTCATTCCCATGTTTGAATTCGATATTATACTAGGGATGGACAGGATCTAAATGTAAAATGAAAAGATAAAATTCAAAAGTAAGGAAATCCCAATACTCATGAATGGACAACCTAAAATTATCTTCCAAGGAGATATGTCTAAACCTAATATTTGTCAATAAGAACCTACTATAGCCTTTTTATGGAGTTTTTTGTTATTTATGAAGAAAGAAGTGAGAGTATAAGGATAGATAATGTCCTCATCATTTAGGAATATGTTGATGTATTTACTAATTAGTTACCTAGAACTCCCCCCAAAAAGAGAGGTATAGTTCTCTAATGAACGCACACCTAGTTACAAGATGATTTTAGAAACCCCATATTGAATGGAGAATGTAGAGCTACAAGAATTAAAGAATCAAATTCAATATATTTTGGATTAGGGGTTTATCTGACCAAGTGTGTCTCTTTAGAGACCACCTTTACTCTTTATGAAGATGAAGGAAGGATCGATGCAGTTAGGCATTGATTATAGTGAACTAAATCAGATCATAGTAATGAAAAAGTACCCTCTTCCAAGAATTGAGTATTTATTTGACCAGCGTTGTGGGACATAGTTCTTATCCAAGATTTATCTTCGATCTGGTTATCATCAATTGAGGGTGAATAAAGAGGATATGTCAAAGAAATCCTTTTGAACAAGATATGGGCATTGTGAGTTTATTGTTATTCCCTTCAGATTGACTAATACAACTTCTATTTTTTGGATTTGATGAATACAATCTTCAATGAATACCTTGATAACTTTTTGGTAGTTTTTATTAATGGTATTCTGATATATTCCAAAAATCAGGAGTATAAAAATTATCTAAGTGTTATATTACAAAACTTTAGTAATGATAGGTTATTTGAAAACATTATCAAGTGTGATTTATGGTTATAGTAAGTTTTTTCTTAGGGCACATAGTAACGAGTGAAGTAATATCAGTTGACCCTACAAAGACAAAGATTGTAGTGGAGTGGCCTCATCCAACAACAGTAACTGCGATCCGTAGTTTCCTTGGATTAAATGGATATTATAGGAGGTTTGTGAAAATATTTTCACAACATTATAATCCTTTATTCAAGTTAACTATAAAATGAGTCAAGTTCATCTAGAAAAAGGAGGGTGAAGATCATTTACCAAATATGAAGAAAAGATTGATTACTACACCCATGTTAACTCAATGTACCCTCAATTGGAGAAGGATTCGTTATTCTTAGAGATTCATCTCTAAAAGGGATTGGGTGCATCCTCATGAAAAATGGAAAAGTATTTTCTTATAAATCTCGACAAAAAATTCCTCACGAGAAGAATTATCCTATGCATGATCTTGAGGTGGATGTGGTTGTTTTTTCTTTGAATATATATAGGAACTATCTTTATTGGGATATTTGTGATATATACACAGACCATCAAAGTTTGAAGCATATGTTATCCCAAAAGTAATTGAAATTAGAAAGAGGATATGGTTGGAACTTATTAAAGATTATGATTTGTTAATTCGTTATCATCTTGGAAGAGAAAACAACGTTTTTTGATGAATTAAGTAGGAAATATGTTGTTGTTCTAGCAATGATGAAGATTCAAGTAGACCCCTTGATCAGTGAACTAGTGAAACTGAACATGGTAATTGTATGGGAAGTTATAACATCAACCCTATCCCAAATTATTAATCAACAATTATCACTATAGAAGATCAAGAAATATCAAAAATAAGATCCTTTATTACCTAATAAGTTTGAGGTTGTGAAGGATGGGATGTTTCTTGAGTTCAATATTTATCAAGAAGGTGTACTAAAATTCCATACAAGGCTATGTCTTCCATTTATTATGGAAATAAAGAATGACTTGATTGATGAAGTTCATAGCTCTACATTCTCTATAAATCCTAGAAGAAAAAATGTATAGGGACATTCATGATCATTATTAGTTGGATAATATGAAAAGGGTGATTGCTGACTACACTACAAGGTGCCTGCTATGTCATCATGTGAAGGAAGAGTGTAAATTTAGTAACGGGGTGTAACAACCACTACCTGTACCAGCATGGATGTGGGATAATATCACTATGGAATTTGTCATAGGCCTATCGATAAATTCCAAAGAAAACAATGATATATGGTTTATAGTTGGTTGTCTCACGAGGACATCCCATTTTATCTCTATTTGGAAAGATTTATCTATTTATCAACTTGCTAATATTTACATGAGGGAAGTGGTAAGGCTTTATGGAGTTCCACTTTCTATCGTATCTTATCATGATCCAAGGTCTACTTCAAAATTATGGAAAAGTCTTAAAAATTATCTATATTCAAAATTTAATTTCAGTAAGGCATATCACACCCAAATTAATGGCCAATATGAAAGGACTAATCAGATGATCAAGGACATGCTGAGGAAATTATCAATGGAATTTAAAGGTATATAGGATCAGAAACTCGCATTAGATGAGTTTTTACACAACAATAGCTTCTACACGAGCATTAAAATGGAATCTTATGAAGCTCTATATGGGAATAGATATAGAAATCTTACTTATTAGGATGATGTTGGTGAGAGAAAGATTCTCGGTCTTCATCATGTTAAAGAGATGAAGGAAAAGGTTCATGCAATCCAGAAACACATTAAGTCTTCTTAAAGTTGGCAGAAGAGTAATGCAAACAACTGTCCAAGGGACTTGGAGTTTGATGTTGGTGATAAGGCCTTCCTTATAATTTCTCAATGGAAGAGAGTTATGTGGTTTGGAACGAAAGGGTAGCTCAGAACCAGGTACATTGACCTCTATGGAATTGTCAATCACGTTGGAGAAGTGAATTATAGGCTTGTACTTACTCATATTCAAGATCTATTTCATGATGCATTACATGTATCCCTCTTGAGGAAGTGCATACCTGACCCTTAACATGTACAGAATCCAGAAGTGGTACCATTGGAACACTAACACTCTTATGAGGACCAGTCAGTGGAGATCATGGAATGTAGAGACAAGGTTTTATGCAACAAGACTGCCCACATTGTTAAAGTGTTGTGGAGGGACCACAAAAATGAAGAATCCATGTGGGTACCAGTGGATACTATGAGAAATAAGTACCCACACCTTTTCTCTTCTGAGGGTTTGAGTTGAAATATCAGGGACACAATTTCTTAACAGAGGAAGAATATAACAAACCATACTTTTGAATAATATGTTGTTTTCTGAAAATGTATGTTTTAATATGTCATAATCAATAAAAATATATAATTATAAATGATATGTTACCATTGGGGTTTGACAATTATATGACCGTTGGTTAATATGAACATTGGAAGAAATAATAATTTTTAACATTAACATTATTATTTATAAATAGAAATGGTAATGGTCAATTAAAGCAGAAAGAAGAGTCAATGGCCTCATCCAGTAGACTCGGGCTATAAAAAGAACATTTTTCGGTTCTTGGAAATGAAGTTCCATCACTAGGATTCACTTTGGACCAATCCCAATATGAGCTTCAATTTTTTATGCTCGAATTAAATCTCTTACGGGATAAGTTCAAGTTAGAAGAGATTACCACTCGGGCGATGTTATCGGAGCCACCCCAAGAGTTCATCACCACCGCACACTTTACCTATAGATCATATGAAGGTTTTTTAAGGGGTTATATGTCAAGTACATAATTACATGAAATTTAATCCAATTGTTTTAATAAAAATTTTAATTCATCATTTATGTTTTAAGAATAGTTTCTCTTAAAAATTGAGATGGAATTTGATAATTTGAATTTTCAGGTAAAATTGTACTTTTCATAAAGATATAAATTGTCATATTATAATATGGATTTATTAAAAATTTTTATTATAATGGAATATTGTTACAAAAACACCCTTTCTAATTTAAAATTATTAAATAATTTTATTTTTTCAAGTGTAAAATTTTTTACTATGCATTTTTGGTCGGCTATTATTTTTAATAATTAAGTATTTATATATTTAAAAAATAAATTTCTCAAATTCAGATATTTATTAAGATAAAATAAATGTAATTTTTTAATTCATAACATTGATATTATATTATGGTGAATTTATGATATTTTTATAAAATATTTTGTTTTTCGTTGGATAGTAAAAATACAGTTTTGAGTTTTGAGTATATTTAATGAAATAATTATTGATGTAATCATGATGTAATAATTCAGGTAGAATATTTAGTAATAAAATATGATATTAGTGGTCCTAGGTGACCAATAATATGGGAAAACCCATGGTTTTTCAAATACCACCAATGAGGTGTCCATTGAAATTAATAAAAAAATCACCTTTTTTATAATAAATACCCACCCATTCATTCATTTACTTTCATTAAAATATCATCCTACAGGATGTTATGATCATATTAATTCCCAAGGTGTCACCCCAAGGTTCCTTTATCCCCCAAGGTCCCGATCTTCTTGTTTTATAAGTTACTCTTCAAGGTATGGGAATTTACCACCCTTTATTTTCAGGCACTCCTTTTATGTTATACCTTTTCAATTTCTATTTATTAAGTTATGTTATGTCATTCCATATATCACCTAATTTCCATATAATCTATAAATTACGAGGGAACCCATTTTATCTTATTAACACATTTTATGTATTTTTCAGTGAAGCATTCAGGCTGCCAATATTTCATAAGGGAATTCTTAACTTCTCTTTTCCTATCAAGTTCTCTTCTATGTAGTATGTCTTTAAAATTTACATTCCATGTTCTTATTTCAATTTAATTATATATCTATACTGTATTATGAGTCTTTTATTAATGGGTGACACATTTCCCTCTCTTTTTAGTGTTTTATAAAAAAATGGTCCATACCCATTATGCTGTAGAATTTTCATCTCAAAATCACTCTCTTTTCTCAAGAAATTATTTTATTTTCTTTATGTGAATACCAAAACCACATTAATTTATAGTGGAATTTAAAAATAATAAAAAATTATTTATTTTATTTTTTAATTTACATTTATAAAACACTCATTCCCATTCCGTGGGTTATAAATGACATAATGATCATGTTTTAATCACTTTTAAAAAACACCATGATTTTGATATGAAACCCATTTATTTTATTTTCTTTGGGTTTTTTATGAAATTTTTGTTTATGATATATTTTTCTCACATGAAAATAGATACATATTAAGGGTTTTCCCTGATATCAGTCTAATGAAATGGGTAAATAAATTAATCTCTAGAGATGAAAATTTTTATAATACCTTGGTGAGAAACCATGGTAATTGTTTTGATAGCTTGAGGATGAAAATTATTGATATTCTTATGAATGTCTGAATTAAACGTTTTATCCACCTTTTAAAGTTATTATTGAAGTTATTATTGTTATTATATGCCACTTTCACATGCACTTATTAAATTCTTCATGTTCATATTGATATTTCTCAAGTTCATATGTAAACTGTTCCACTTGCTTTCCCTTACAAGGCCTTTTTATCATCCTTTCCTTTGATGTATGTCCCCAGGTTATGAGATAAAATAAATGTGCATATGATAAAACCTTAAGAGTCCTTTTGTGTGGAATAGACGAATGTTGTATGTTCTCAGTTATTATATACCTTATTTCTAAGATAAAAACATTAAAAGATCCTCTATTTGTAAAATTTCATGTAAAGTTATGTAATAAAAAGGCATGTTGCCATAGGTTCAATATGTTCAACCTATAAAATGACGATGGATGGAATAACCTGCACCACTGGAAGAAGATACTTCATCAACCTCTGCAAAAAATCTAGGTTCATCTTCCTCAGATTCTCTAACCCCAAGATCACATACCTCGGAGTATCCCCACATCAAGAAGCACTGAAATTTGGAACAAAATTATGATGTTATGAAATAGATAGTTATAATCCTAGATAAGCTATCAATACTATATGCATGTTTTCTTTCAAAATAACCCAAGGAGTCACTTTTTTAAGCCCTCCAGAACCCACAAGAATTTAATATAGATGTAACAACTGCCATGGAATATCGAGTGGAGACAATGTCCTTAGGATGTCATGTTGTCGTCTCATTCACCGATCTAGATCAGAAGGAGGCCATAAAAAAGAATATCAAGAACTTATATGTTTCAAGTACACTCAATAATGACAAATTCCAAAGGGTGATGAATGATAATGGATTTGTGATGAATCCCATCCCAGTTCAGCCTCTCATATGTTTAGGGTATAACGATATGGGATTATCCACCACAATGATGACCATTTGGGGATATGATGAGCATGAGAAAAGGTCTCTTGGAAAGATCATGATCAAGGAATAATTTTGGGAACTCCTATCTGAGGTCGGGTTCATGTTTATACAACAAGATATTCCATTTAATTTCTTGCTCAGAACACCCTATCTCTATAGCCACTTGGCGGTACCATCGACATTCAATAAATGTATGACGTACCCCATCAATGGAAAGGTCGTCATACTTCATGATGGAAAATTACCCTTTGATAATTATAGAGACACATATTCTAAAATATATTTATTCAAGTAGGAAGGTGAGAAACCAGTGGAGGATGATGATATATAGCCTACAACTCCCAATGGATTAGGGACCAAACTTGTAAATCCCTACAGTATACTTAATGGTGATTTTGTTCTCCCCATCAACATGGTCAATATAGAATATCTAATCCCCAAGGTCCAAGCCTCTCATGTACATAGAAACAACTACCAAATCCTATATCTATCAATGATGAATCAAATAGAAATGGATGAAAATTTCTCTTCTCATAGAATCTCTGTCACAGATATTGACCAAGAAGCCCCCTACTGCCATCTTCACCTAAACATGTCTCCATAGACTCATAAATATATGATGTTGATCTCAGGAATTCCCCTCCAACATTCAAGGAAGATGTCTCCACCACCATAGATGAGCTCAAAAAGATAAATCTAGGAATAGAAGATGATCCATGACCTACTCTAATTAGTTCCACCATGCCCCTTGAGGAGAAAGAGTTATACATTTCATTTCTGAAGCAGCGCCAATATGTGTTCTCCTAGAATTATTCATAAATTATCAGAATCAATCCATATATGGCTAAACACCATATCAGACAACCCGATGAGCATAGAGGCTTCAATCATGTAGCCAGAAGAATGCACCCCTCTCATGCCTCCAATGTATAGGCAGAAGTTGACAAATTGATCAAATAAAACCTTTTGAGAGAAGTTCAATACCCAAGAGGGATGACTAATATTTTCTCCATAAATAAGAATAATGGGAAGATTAGGGTCTTCATAGACCTCATATAACTTAAATAATATTACTAAAAAGTGTAATTCATATTTTCAAACAAAAAACACTTGATCGCAGTAATATCTGGATTCCCAGCCCTTTCCTTTATGGACGATTACTTGGGGTACACTCAGATCAAGATTTTCCCTAAGGATGAAGAAGCCAGTGCTTTCAGGGCACCTCAATGGATCTTATTCTACTAGTTTATTCCCTTTGGATGAAATATTTCTGGCACCACATATCAGCACACCATGCATCACATATTTAATCCATTCTTGGGGAAGATAACTTAGTATTATGTAGATGACTTGGTCATCAAATCCTGACAGAAATGTGATCACATCACTATTCTCTAAACAATCTTCTATAAGATGAAACAACAAACTGTAATGATGAATCTACTAAAGTGAACTTTTTAGATGGAAATAGGAAAGTTTGTTATATTTTTGGCATGCCACCGCCAAATTGAGGCAGAACCAGAGAAGATGAGCACTATTTTAGTGATTCCATCCCCATAAATCTCAAATAACTATGGGGACACCATGAGAACCCTTCTTATTTTTATAAATTCATAGAAAACATGGATGGAAAATCTGTCCACTTCACTAGGATAATGATGAAGGGAGTATTTTACCAATGGGATGATGAATACCAAAAATCCTGCAAATATCTCAAGAAAGACGTACTTCACCCAACAATTCTGAGGCCTCTGGTGGAAGGGAGGCCACTAATATTATACGTGACTGCCATAGAATGCTCATTGGAAGCCCTATTAACATTGAAAAATGATTCCATAAATAATAATAGTCCCTACCACTTTATTTGGACCATGCTATGTAATGAGACACAATATTATGATGTCAAAAAGAACTTCTTTGCACTCATTTTCTGTAGTATAAATGTTGTGGAATTAATTTAATCTCCATAAAGTCCACATGGTCTCCAATATTGACTCTTTCATGTACCTCCTTGGTGGCCCCATGTTTAATGGGAACCTGTCTCAATGTGTGGTCATTCTACAAAAATATGAAATTCAATTCAAATCTCAGAAGTTCATAAAAGGAAAAACCCTAGATGAATTCCTCACAGCATATCCTGTATGAGAAAATACACTGGAAGACACTAAGCTCACATATAAAGAGGTATTCTATGGCCATGAAACTCCCAAGACATGGGAGATGTACATTGTTGGTGCCTCCCAGAGTCCTGTTGATCCTAGAATAAAAACTGTGAAGCTCAATTGGGTTGGTATAGGGATTATATTTGTTTCTCCAGAAGGAGAATTTTTTCCATAGTATTTGTCACTATCTGATGGTTGCAAAAATAATGAGGCTGAGTACCAATCCCTTATAACTGTATTGGTGCTAGCTTTACAGCTACACGTAGCCTGCCTGAATCTCAAAGGGGACTCATAACTAGTGATAAAGCAGATCAATGTTGAATATGAAATTAAATGGAGAGTTGGGCCCCCTCACTGGATACATTAGGGGAATGATGGTAGAATTCTCCTTTGATCCTACCTTTTATTATGTTCCACGATCACAAAATTCTCATTCTAATGCACTCTCTAATGTAGTCTCCATCCTCTCTAACCCTAGTAAGGAGGAAACATCCTTCCATATCACCCATCGAAGAAAGACCTCATCAATCATCCTATGTGATATGAATGATATCAATCAGGTCAACACCACCATAGGGAGAAATGAACCAATGACCACCCCTAGATGGATGGATCATATAATTTGTTATCTTCAAGGTGAGACTCTCATAGTGGATCATGCATGAAGGGAACATATTCAGCATGGGACAACAAACCTCACTTTGCAAGATGGTTCAAACAAGAAAAACTCACCCTATAAATGTGTCATTGATGCAATTATCCTTAGGTTAATAATAGAACCATAGGTTATCACCATCATAGAGGAAGTCCATCGATTCTATTGTGGTGCCTATCAACCAAGAACCCAACTCTCCCACCAAATCACGATGTTGGGAAACTAATGGAAAACACCGATACAGGACTGTGAGGAATTCACCAAGAAATTTTATGCATGACATATTCATAAAAACTTCATCCATCAGCCCCCAAAATTTATATATACAGAAAAATATTCATGGAAAGCTTCGGTTCGGGGGATGGATGTTTTGGGGCCATATCCCCAGGAAGTGACTGAGTAGTTCAAGTACATCCTTACTACTACCAACATATTTTTCAATTGGGATGAGAAAATACCCCTCATGGAAGTTTGGATGAAGAATAAAATCAACTTTGTGAAGTCCCATATCATCATGAGGTTAAGAGTCTGACTTACAATATTGAAGGACAACATCACTGACTTCTATTCCATGAATTTTAAGAAGCTATACTAGGAGTAAAACATATATTATGATCACACATCCCACTATCATGCAGTGACCAATGGAAAGATAAAGTCCTTCAATAAGACTCTATAAAATATAGTCTAGAATATCATGAATAAGTATAAGAAGTCCTGGCAAGATAATATTATCCATTATCTATGGGTCTACAGTAGCACTACACATACCACTATGCAAGCAACGCGATACTCATTGGTGTATGGGACTGAGGTAGTGTTACCCATAGGGGACCATCTTCCCTCACCCCAAATAGACATCTCAGACAACACTCAGATAATTAACAATCTAAAAAAAAGATGGATGAGTTGGAATTACTAGATGAGAAGAGTTTTCACCCACTACACAACCTTTTGGTTCACCAGAATCGGATGGCATGAGCCTTAAATAAAAAGGTTCACCAACATTCATTCCTATAAGGAGAACTAGTTCTAGATCTAAGAACCAAAATGATATCGGTAAAGAATCCCCTAAAATTTTATCCCATGTGGGAAGGTCCTTACATCATAAAAAATGTCAATCATAATGGAGCCTACTCGTTGGCCACAATTGATGGGGATCATGTCACACCACCCACCAAAGAAATATATATCATGAAATACATAGCATAGTTATCTATATGAGGGTATCCATATGGGTTTATGTACCATCTTTCATCCTCACTGCATGCCGTTAAATTAAATGGAATATCTCATCCTAAAAGATGGAAATTAAACTGCAAGAAATAATTTGTCCTTACTCTGTGACATTAAACTACATGACTAATGTCCTCACCACATGCCATTACAAAAATGGATCCGTGATGTCTATATTTTTTCACATAAAATCACATCAATCCTCACCACATGATGTTAAACTGCATAGATCTTCTAGAAATAAATCTGGATTTATTTTTATTTATAATCATATATGTAGGGACACCTCAATACTTATATTTTTCCAGTCACTACATGATTCACAATACCCCTATCCGTCATAGGTCCCCTGTCATCCTTTATTTCTCACACCAAGAATGGATCATGTGGGATTAGTAACTACCCAAATTCTTACCCACATGAAGAAGGCATATTGGCCTCGACAGGCTCTAGTCCTTACCAAAATAAGTTAAACTACACTAATCTTATAGAACTACATACGATTTGATTATCATTTCCGATGAGATATGTATGGACCCCTTGATCCTTATCTTGGTCCAGCCACCACATGATGCACACTACCAATGTCCTACATAGGTCCCCTTTCATTCCATCTTTCTCACACTGAGCATGGCTCATGTGGGATTAGGAATTATGGCAATGTATTACCCACACGAGCGAGGTGTATCGTGGTCAATAGGATCTAGTCCTTACTGCAAGACATTAAACTACATGAATTTCCTGAACTATGCATGGGATGATTCTAATTTTCATGAGATACGCAGTGACACCAAGACTTCCACCCTTGGGACCAACCAAAACATTTCAATATATTCACATAAGTCTACCTTCATCCTCACCACATGATGTCAAGCTGCATGGAATTTTCATAACTATGTGTGGTTTGATTCTCATTCTCATAGGATATGTAGTGACACCCAGACATCCTCCCTTAATCCCAACCACAACTTTCCTATCAATTCACGATGGTTTGACTCCTTCCTCACTTAATTAAGTTAAACTACATGGAACAGGAATAACTACATGCAGATTGATTCATGTCATTACAGGATATGTAGTGACACCTGGATCTCCAATCCTAGGCCCAAATGCAATAGTTAATAGAAATTATACCCACCTCCTTGTACGGGTCATACATTTATAGAGTATTTTCTATTCCAGATCTATGTGTGGATTGATTCTCATCCTTAAGAGATACTTAGTGATTCTTATTATCCATCTTTGGGTCCAACAATAACATCACCAATTTTCATGTCGGTCCACACCAGTCCTCACTGCAAGATGCTAATTGCGTGGCAATCCAGAACAACATGTGGTTTGATTATAATTTTCATGAGATATGTAGTTACGCCCAGTCTCAATCCTTGGGCCCGACAAAAAAATCTCCACTTGTTCACATAGTTTCATTCATCCCTACCACATGAAATTAAACTAAATTGAAGTGTGTCCATACATCATGATATTAAACTAAATGGAAGTGTGTCATGAACTCATGATGTTAAACTACATGGAAATATGTCCTTACCAGGTGATAATAAACTACACGGAAAATTTCCATACCACATGATGATAAATTTCATAGAAACAATTTCCTCACTGCATGATAATAAACTATTCAGAACATCTCCCATTTTACATCCTTCACCAAAGGACCATGAGAAACTTACATTGGTCAACCAGAGTATGTGGTTCTTCCACTTCCTTTTAAGGGCACAACAAATAAATATACCATACGTCATGTCTCTAGCATTTTATTTCTCCAAAATATTCCATGGCCTTTGGAAAGGTTATTTGGCTTCAAGGAAGGTTTTCTAGACTATGAATACATTCCCATGGATTCTGTATATTCACCTATGGATATCAACCAAATGCGTCACTCTAGAAAAGGAAATTCTAATTCACGTGAGACCTGATACCACTGTAACTGCACTCAATGCCTTATCATGTCTGAACTACTCTTAGTATGACTATCCCATATCATTACTCATGACCTGAGAAACTTGATCTGTGATTTAACATATTTCCATACCATTATAGGAAAGATTTTGGAGTACTCGTGACTATGGATATCATGATTAATCTCTTTTATATCACCCTCTATATTAGTTAAATGTAATTCATGATCTTAATCAACCTGTAGTTTGTTCAAAGTTGCATGACCATAAAATCTAACATATAATGGTCCAAATCGCAAGACACTAAAATGATAATGAAATAGACACAAAACATGTCATGTAAAAAACCAGCAGAGGGGAACCTGATAAGAAATTGGGTCTATGTCCTATAAACTCCTCATCCGAAGATTCTACTAAAAAATTAAGGCACAAACATAAAATTCACAACGATCAAAGGGTATACCTTGTATCCCTAGTAAAATACAAGATATTCTAATTGGACCAACTGGTCCTAGAAAAGGTTAGATAAATGTTTGTCACATCTCCTCTCCATAAGAATATGTTCGTTGGGTGATGAGACAACATTTAGGGTACTTGAAGCCTCCTTCAATTTTACACTTTCCAAAAATCAAAATTTATGAGTTAGGGTGTCTCAAATCACCATAACCTTCCATGGCCCTTGGAAAGGATATCCAAATTCAAGGACCCTATTCTTGTCTATGTATACATGCATATGGATCCTACATATGCACCTATGGTTGTCACCCAATGCATCATTTTGACAAAGGAAATTCCAATTTTCTTGAGCCCTAGAATCATTACAGTATCACCCGACACCCCAGTGAATCTGAACCACTCTCTATATAACTATACCACATCTTTCTCTCGACTCAAGAACTCTAGATCATTATTTACAATCCCCAGACAAAACTATCCAAGTGGATTTGATATACTCATCATTAGGTCTCGATGTTTCATAACCTTTAACAGGGAAGGACTATACCACTTATTTTAATAACCTTTGATGGCCCACACTTCATGATTCAAAACCATAGGTCATCAGTATTGATCTTCTCATTAAGAGATGATGTGAACTAGGATTCCATAACCCTTCCTGGATAGTTATCTTCCCAAACCCAACTTCACCATCTAGCCGTTTTAGTGTCTGATAATATTTCATAGCCCTAATAAATAAGTGATGATCATCCTTTTCTTGGCATGATACCAATTCATAAGGACCTTGAACTGCCAACTAAAGGCATATTCTACTATCCAGAAATAATCTTCAATCCTTGAGACCCTTAGAAACACCGTGGTAGAACCTTACATTCCCGAATGTCATGGGCCATAACCAACATGTTTTCACCATCTCATTTTCATGGACTCATACTTTAAGTCATGATTTAAACCATCAATACTCCAACTATCCATGTAGGACTAGTATCCCTAGTATTCCAACCCCAACCATATTACTTCCATAAATTTTCTGTAGCCCATGGAAAAGATACCTTGATTTAAGGAACCTTTTATTGACTATGATGCCTACGGCTCCTGCATATGCACTTATGTGCGTCAACCAAATCTATCACCATGAAAAAATAGAATTTTGATTCTTGCAAGCCTTTGAAACTCTACGACATAAACCAACACATCATAGTGATTTAGTTTATTTATGGTATGTCTGCACCTTATCCCAAGATCATACAGAAGGTCCAATCAAAAATACCCTTAACTAATGAAATATAAGGTCTGATCTAAAAGAAACTAAACTAATGCAATAAATGGTCTAGGAAAAAAGACCCTAAAATAAAGAAAAAAAATATCTTATCTAAAAAGTACCTAAACTAAAGAAATAGAAAGTACGAGGAAATAATATCCTAAAAAATCAAGAGAACTTCAATGATAAAAATACCCTAAACTAAATAAATAAAAGGTCTGAGTTAAAAAGATCCTAAACTAATGAAATATGAGGTTTAAGCTAAAAATACCTAAACTAAATCAACTAAATGTCCGAGATAAAATGACCCTAAACTGATGAAACAAGAGGTTCATGCTATAATATCCTAAACTAAATCTACAAAAGGTCTGAGATAAAATTACTTATACTAAAGTGACATAAGGTCTAAGTTAAAAGGACCCTAAATTAAAGAAACATAAGGTATGAGAAAAAAATAACCAAAACTAAAGATATAAAAGGTCCGAGATAAAATATCCCTAAACTAAATCAATAGAAGGCCCGAGATAAAAAGTCCCTAAAATAAACCAAAAAAAGGTATGAACTAAAATACCCTAAAATAAAGCCACATAAGGTCTATGATAAAAGTCCGTAAACTAAATCGACATAAGGGCTAAGCAAAAAAGACCCAAAAGTAAAGATATTGAAGGTCCAAGCTAAAAATTGCCTAAAATAAAGAGACAAATGATCTAATATAAAAAGACCCTAAACTAAAGAAACAATAGATAAAATCTAAAAAGTCACTAAACTAATGCAACATAATGTTCGAGCTAAAATGACCCTCAATTAAAGTAGTATTAGGTCTGAGATAAATGACCCTAAACTAAAGTATGAAAGAAATTAAGTCTATAAAAGTTTGTAACGGTCTGCTATATAACCCTAGGGACACCAATATATGATAACCAATCCTATCAAATTTATAAAAGGGTAAATAATTCACCCTTAAAAACATATCTATTACCTGGGTGATCCCTCTGCCATTTTAAGATAGCTGGTACAGTTTACTAATGTAGGATCTCATGTAAGAGGGAACTCAAGATCCTATCCAAATGGAATCTATTATAATTTTAACATTAGATTCTATGCATTCAAGTTCATTCAAAATAAATCAAGGAATAGGTATCACTAGAAGTTTTCATAATATCATATCTTCAAAAGGGAAATTGGATGACACCATGAAAATACTGAAAAATATATTCAGTAATACCCTATAAAAAGGGATTAATATACTCATTATATAGTCTCTCTAATGCCTCATAATATAAAATGGTGTAAAACACAAATGAAGAGTCACTAAAAATGACGGTCTGCAGCATTGGATAGATCAGCAAGGGTCTGGTGAGAGGCATCGACGAGACATTGGAGTGCCGTTCTCCCTGCTTATTATGCTTCTGTGTTAGGAAAAAGATCTTAAATTGGAGTAGTTAACTCTTTGACCCTCCTTTAAGAAGTTCCCAAATAGGTTGATGATTCCAAAAAGTTGGACATCAAATGAGAAATAATATCCTCGTATCTCCATTGCTACACCGTCCAAGCATCCATCTGGTCTTGTAATTCATAAAACTGCTGATGACCTTGCTCTAGTGCCTCCACCATATCCATAATATTATTAGGAAATGAAGATTTATTCAAAAATTCATGTAGGTCCCTTTCATTTGTGACATGTCTATTTGAGTCAAGATGAGTTGCTACATAATTTTATAAATGGGATGTCGATCGAAGCCATCTACTCCTAAGTCATGAAACAACTAGAGAAGTTGCTCCCCTTGGTTGAAGAATATTTCTAAGGGGGATCAGTAATCAAGATAATAATGTGTTCCCATATCATCTTATAATGGGATCATGCCTCGATATCTAATAAGGTAGGATCAGTGAGAGGATGAATAACTTGTTGAATCAATGATGAAATGGGAGAGGAAGCCCCATATTCCTCACTCTCAATATGCGTATCATCTATATCATGTTCGAGAGGACTAATATACTCAATATAATATGAACCGCTATTAGAATGACCATCATTAGAGTGAATTAACTTCCCAGAAACAACACCTAGTTCTTAAATCAACTCCATCAACACTACAAGTAATTTAGTTGGAGACGTAGGAGGCATATCCTCCTAAAAAATCAGTTATCCTAACACTCCATTAGGATAATATGTTTCCCAATACTGGGCATAATCCTAGGTAAGGGAAGCATAAGAATCCATGTGAATAAGAATAATATGATCCCTAGTGTCTATACGTGACATAATATCCCAGAATTAGTAGATAATACCAAGAAGGAATTCTCCTCGAACGTTGAACAAAGGAATTAGAGAAAATATATGAATATAGACAAACAATCAAGAGAATTGGTATGGTGTGTATGGACCACAAATTATCAACTCATCCACCCTGGCTATAAGGATCCAATTCCAAAGGGAGGCCATATAATATATTTCATCAAGGGAACTGTTGCCATCAACTACAATTGGACCACTCATTGCACGAAATTTAGTAAAGTCAAAGATATCAGATTTGAACAGTGCACCTCTAACCACATCAGGGTTTAGGTACATATCCTTAACCCCATAGATATTCAAAATTATTGGATGGGATGGGGTTTTGGGATCATAGAAGAACTCTAGTACTCATCATAATGGATGTTCTGCCTATCCATCCAAACACGAACTATAGATGACCCCTAATCTGTTAAGCAATGTTGCCTTATTGAATGCGTCACAACATTTTGTAGTGGAACACAAGTACTGGTAATGTCATGTTAATGCATAACCCTTCGAAAAGTAATTCTACCATTACAAAAGTGCTCACACAGATTCTAGAGCATGCATCCCCATTCGGAAAATACACCCATTCGGAAACATAGTAAGAAAACCTTCCAACCTAATATCTAAAGAAACCATTTGGTTAAGCTAATAGCCCCATGAGGTGTAGTCCCCATTTTCCATAATGGACAAATAATGAGGTAGTTACATCATAGAATTGTTTGAAAGGGCACTGATATGGGTTAATAACATTTGGTCTGACCCTACCACCAAGTATATAATATTAATCCTCTTCATGAGGCAATAATCAATCACACCATCAATTCTATTTAAAATTTATTCTTCACAACAAAAAAACCTCCCCAACCAAAAATGAAGTTTTTAAATGATCATCCCATATGTCTGTAGTAGGTAGTATTTTATCATACATCTCCCCAAGAGGAGGAATACCACCCAGCTGATGAATATTTCATAAACTGACACCCACATCACCATGGGGAAGATGGAATGTGTTGGTCCCAAGACACCAATGGTTAATTATTTCCTGAATAAGGTCATGATAGTGGTAGATGATAAATTGACAGATCAATACAGCCTCATAATGTTGAGCCCTTAAAGGTCATCAACAAAATCCAAACAGCTTTGTCAGACCTAGAAATGCCACACCCGACTCATAGTTGTAATTACCGCCAAGATGAAGTTCCCACTTCTAATACCATTATCCATGACAAGTTTCTATAGAATAGAAGAATATAATTGAATATATATGAGAAATATGATGTTGGGAAATGTCATGGCCATCCTTACCTAGAGGTGATTTTGACACCACATAATCCAAACCCTGAGACTGGTATGTAACAAGCCGATCGTGCCCGGTAATCATCACCTGAACATAATTAGAAGAATTAGACTTCTAGTGTGATGGAATATTAAAATCTGGGGGAGGTATGGTGACATCGAGTTGCAAACTAAACCCATACCAGGGAAATCAATGAGATAAAGGATAATTTTCAATGACTGATTGAAGTAACCTATTGAGGACCTTATTATCAGTATGTACGTGGTATTGGGGATCACTATTGAGATTCATGTTGATCATGGACCTTTTTTTGACAATAAATTAGGAAAATTGGAGATAATTGGAAGCATTTGATGATAAGTAAGTGGAACATGTCTGACAAAGAGATCATAAATCGTTTTCAAAAAATAAAGGAATGAAAGTTTTAGTGACACCATCCACATCTCATGATTTAGTGAGGGATTTGAGGACCACCTAAAGTGTTCACAAATATTATGATCTCTGAATGATTTACTGGTCACATAACCCCCCATTAAGAATCAAATAAAACACATGACCCCCTTGGAGAATAACGATCACTTTACCTGAACATGGTCACATGATTCAAAAATGATCGAATGATCAAACTGGAAGATCTCATGAAGACCTCAAGGAAACCGTAACCATTATAGAAGAAGTCTATGAAATTATCAGAGTGAAGTTCCTAACTAGGTCAGATGAGAACCTATGTAGGAAACAACTGCATAGAAGATCTCGGGTAGAACAGACTTACGTTGAAGGCTTACAGACATAGATAATGATCAGGGTTCGCAACATGGTCTTGATACGAAATCCAAAGAAGAAGAGATCTGGAGAAAGGGTGGATGGTGGAATTAATTTCACTCCACCCCTATATATCTTCTATTTTGTGTAATATCAAATAATTCTCAGTATACCAAATGTCACCCAAAGCACTAGTTTGCAAAACAACCAATGACTTTGGCGGGAATTATTTTTCCTTAGAATAGAGTCCAAATCCCCTTATATGTCACTCATGAGGGGGAATTTTTTTGACACTTTCTAGATGGACATCGAAATAATTAAAAAGGCATAAATACCTGAATATGGGTTTTGTTTTACCCAAAAAAACAAAGGAATAAAAGGGTGGTTGAGACCTATGGATCACATGATCCTATAAAGGAATCGTGATCACATAAGCATTTCAAGGTCACGTAAAGTCTCCTATCATGGTGCATAACCCATTGAAAGTCCCACTGATCCCCCATCAAAAAAACATCATGTTATTACAAAGGATCCTAGACAACTAAATGAGTTCCCCCACACTATGTGGTTTTCTATTGGAAAGTGATGGGAAAACCACCCCAAATCCTTTAAAAATAAGGAGGTATGATAGTCAAATAAAGAGACCCCAATATTTCATGAATATCATGTTCCATATCATCATGGGTAAGAATAAATTACCTTGGTTAAAACTAAGAAAACTCAAAAGAACTTTGAAAATTTATTGGATAAAACAAAAGAGATAATGGAGAGGAGGTGATAGGTGTTCTCAGTCACTGAAAGACATGCAAAGTACACCCCAGGGATCCATGAGACACCACAAGAACACAATGTCTAGTAGTCCTCACTATACTAAATCCTGATTTCTTTTTAGCTTCACCTTATAGAAGTCCTCAGATGTTCCCAGACACCTCTTCGGCACAATAAGGGTAGAAAGATAGACCTTTCCACTACATACTGGCACATTCTCTATACGACCCATATTGGTCATACAAGACATCCCTGAAAAAGTGAACAAAAATACCATATGTTTGTCATGTAATCTTCTATAATACTTGACTATGGTAAAATAAGATAAAGGAGATAGAAATGTAGGAGGTGATAGGTGCTAAAATTCCCTGAAGCACATGCAACACACACCTATAGAGATCTGCGAGACACCACAAGACCTTGGTTTCATGTCTGCCTCACCTCATGAGAGCCCTTTGGCTTTCCATCCTTCGCATGTGAAGTGACCATGGTAAATCCATGAAATTTTAAATAATAATGAATAGTTTGTTAATATAATTATCATGCATCCCAATGTGACCTTGTATTGGTCACACAACACATCACCAAAAAATTTAATAAATACCCTCAAAAACACATGTGGAATCTCACATGACTCTCAATATTTGTCACATAAAACAAAGGGGATTGAAACGGAGGAGGTGAGAGATGTTAATAGTTTCTTAAAGGCATGTGGCATAACTATAAATCCTCCGACATGGCCTAGATAGACCTGTATAAAAACTATCCTACTTTCACTGGACACCAAGATAAGTCAACCAAGGTCTCACGACTGTCTTCCAAAAGACACTTGGATCTTGTCAAGGACCTCAAAAATTTCAGAATAACGACATGGAAGTCCTTCCATATGTTCACATGGTAAAACAATCCCCCATTAATAGGATATAATACATTGAATGTAGCATTGATAGAAGAGACTTGTGATCGCTGAAAATCAAGCAACACCCTCGGAGTTGTCCAAGATAGAGATCCGCGATGATGTGTGGCCCCATATCTCTTTTCCAAATCTATCCTAGACTCACACTAGATATATTTCACAAATCTTTAAACCAAAGTGTTTGTGATTCCTATAAATTCTCAACTCCAACATGATGAAATTGTAGGACTCTAAGACTGTAGATGCTTGGACACCGGGAGATTTGACAGACACATGAATCTTGTGAAGGACCTTGGACATGTTAGCATTATGACATAGAATTCCTTCAATACATTCACATGATAAAAAAGTACCCACTATTTGGATATAATCCAATAAAGGGAGAATTGATGAGAGAGACCCGAGATCACTAAAAATCAGGTGACACACTCAGAGAAGTCCATTGTGGAGACTCGTGAAGATGCATGGTGCTAGACCCCTTCACAAAATCCATTCTGGACTCATGCTAGATAAACCACAAAACACTCTATGAAATAGGGGTGGAAATTCTTATAAATTCTCCCCAGCATCATGAATAATGTTTTGGACATTGAGACTCTAGACAATTGGACTCTGGGTGAATCGACTCCTAGCCTCTATATATTTTTTAGAGAAACCAATCATGCGACCAGAAACTTTCTATCAGATCACATGAGAGACAAAGGAGTTGGTATTGAATAAACCTAAAAAATTCATGATGCAAGGGTTATAACCAATGTCAAATGTGGAAGAATCAAGAAAAGTATGTGCTCACCAAACCTCATGTGCTTCACATAAGTCATCCAAGGATATGATACATCACCGAGGAATGTCTCTAGGAAATTGAGACACTAATTTAGCATGCCATCTTGGACACAAAAAATACCCCAGACATGCCAAATCAAGACACATGGCTCCTCCCATGGAAAAAAATTTGATCTCATGAAACACAATGGGTCTATCACTCAGGACTTCCAATTTCCTTCAGACATATAGCCCGACCCATAAAGCATCATTTTATCATGTCAGTCATGTCCCACGAACGAATATATACATGATAACCTAGCACCTACAACACCCTCTGGGAAAGTCGTCTTGTACTCGTGACGCCCTCCAGACATGTTTTCTAGGTCACATAATTACTCCTAGTGATGTTATCCAAGATATGTGACACCATTCAGAATATGAAACAATGAAACATGAAAAATACTCCATATGTGTAAATCATGTTCATGTAATGGATTCCCAAGACATGCCAAATGGGTCATAGGACAACCTACAGACATGAAGGCCTTGTCAATAGGGAATCCCTAGACATGATAGCATTGTCTACCCTCAGTGTGTAAGCACCAAATATAGAGAATTAAAAATGAATATTACTTGATATAAATGGAACTAAGATGACTCTAATTCCAATTATATCCAGGATATGTAGGCTACATCTCCCCAAGGTTCGAGCCCTATATTGATCATTCAGAGAAATACTAACATCTAAGTCCTTTATTCAACGTAATGACATTGATTATTTATGAACCCATGGTTCCCAAAAAGAGGATGGATCACATGGTATCATGAAGTATAAATGATCATACCATCTCTACTATAAACCACCACAATAGTATAGGGAAACCTGAATGTGTAAGCCCCAACATAAACAGAACTATGATGACTCTGATTCCTTCTTTAACTAGGATACATAGGATTCCTTTCTAAGGCCTGAGCTAAAATAAAACACCCATTTTGGTATATTCATTTCCAAAACTCTGATTTCATAACTAGTAATATAGAATTAGTCACAGGATATGGTTACCATATCTCATGCATCATCAGACTGAGAAACCCACCAAGCTATGATGACTCTGACTCCTTCTATAACCAGTATAAAAATGATGTCTCTCCAAGACTGGATTCCCATAATAAATCATCTCAATGTAGTCCTAGATCATAATACCTACATCAAAAATCAATGGAACAATCATTTTCCATCCACTATTTCTCAACCGAGCATGGATCATGTGAGATTGGGGATTCTTGATAATAATATCATCTGTACTATGAGTCTCTATAGTGACATAGGAATCCCAAAAACATGAGAATTATGAATAATATGATTCACAAAATACTCGGGATATGTATCACACCCCCTTAGGGTTTGAGCTCAAATATTTTGTGTCTTAGTACCCAAACATATGTCCTCACCGCCTGGAATTAAACTGCACATAATGAACAAACTATGTGGGTTTCGATTCTTGCAATAATGAGGATGCGAAGGATTCCTCATAATCGATCAATACCCTACTCAAAATATTAACCATATTCATATATGGAATAATTCTGCGATACACTTGGTTATAAGGATTAAATATATAAGAAATTTCTTGTTACCAGAAAATGATGAAGAACCTCATATACTTGTAGATGGATTCACTAAAGAGATCTCAATATTTTTCATATGAATGAGAATTAACCTATAGTTTTTTCATCAGGGTAACTGGTCCCATAATGTTATTATGAAGATATTATAAAACTTATCTTAAATCTATAAGAGAGTCCTAGAGTAGGCAATAATTCCACCCAAAAGGGTGTGATGAGCCCGACCTCCCATCCTCTCAACCATTTTGAGTCCCCAAGATTCGATGGGACTAAAAACCTAGATGGTTGCCGACCTTTGGAAGGATTTTTGATACCCAGCTATGGATGGTGGAACCATTGGGAATTTCTAGGGAAGACAAAAAAGATAGTAAACCCGATGCATGCGATTGAGACAAGATTTTAAATATCCTTCAATCAAACCATCAATGGGGTGGCCATCTCACGTCATCGTCAAAACCAGATGAAATATTGATGTATAATTATTTGAAGAATGGGAGTAATATAAATCTATCATGAATTTTGTGATCTCATTTTTTCTTTCTCTAAAATATTAGATAATATGTATGTAATATTTTTAACTATATATAGTTTATAATATCAATGAAAATAATAGAACTATTTCACTTAGAGCATTGCATGACCACTATCTTATTTCTAATTTTCTTATATTTTCTATTTGGGAAAGAAATATTTTTGTTAACTATTATATTATAATTATAATACATGTTTGTAGATGACCCTTATATATTTTAAAACTAAATAAATTTATAATTTTCAAAAATAGTCTAATGATAAGTACTTTTATATTTATCTATTTATATTGTTATTTAAAAAAGTGAATTTGAAATTCATTTTTAATATACAAAAACATATCTTTGATGTGTCAAATTTTAATTAGGTGATAGTGAGTCATGTTTGGATTAATTTAAGGTAAACTGATAATGAATATTGCCAACTATTTGTTGTTTTTTAGGATTTTTCCAAATAAAATGTTCCAAACATAAACATGTTTTTATACCCATATTTTAAAATTTTAAATATGAAAAAGTTTTAAAGTAGCGAAATAAAAGGTTATTTAATTTTTCATGTTTTTAATTCAAGTTATAATCCTTGTATTTTCCATAGTTATATTGGGTAGAATTAAAAATTTACTGATGATTATTATTTTCATGATGATAAATATGATCAAATTGAAGAAATTATTCAAGATATTGGAGTATTGGAAAATGAGAAAACATTGATGATCAATCACTTATATACCGATGATGAAAAACCACTACATCATGGTTGTAAAATATTTATTGTTTTATAAACAGATTTAAGATTGATTAACTTGAATCATTGAAATGGATCGAGTAAAAATAGTTTTATTGATCTTCTACATCTATTTTAATACATACATCTTGAAGAAAATGATCTCCCATAGTCACATTGTAATATGAAAAAATATATTAACCCCAATGGGTTTTGGGGAGAAAAATATACAAGACTTATTGAATAACATTTCGCTATATAGGAGGGAATATGAATTTCTATCACAGTTTCCTAAATGTAAGACATCTTAACATAAGATGAAAGAATAATCACATGTTGATTTATTAATTACCAAGACTCATGCTAATGAAATTTGGTAACTTTATATAGTTCCACCCTTAATGTGTTTATTTTAAAAATAAAATGATATAATTTTTTATTATAAATATGATTGAATATCTGATGGAAAATTGTGTCATCTAGCTCATTGTTCACAGTGGAATAAAATTGATCAATAATTTACAACCATCAGAAATGAAGATAGTAATATCAGACTTGGACTATGAAAAAATAGAATGAATACATATTGGATACTTAGTAGCTAACATATTTCATCTAATTTTTTATTGATAATTTATAATTTATCTCTTGAAATTTTTATGCAATTAATTTTTTTTATTTTAATGATTTATGGACCAAAACATCCTGAAAATGATATTATTGTTTTCTTATAACCATTAATTGATATTTTGAAGCTTTTATGGGAGGATTGTTTCAGAGTGTATTATTCTTATAAAATGGAATATTTTTAATTTTATGTAATGATTATGTTCACTATATATGACTTCCCAATATATAGAAATTTTTATAGATATAGTGATAAGGGGAATACAATCTATCTAATTTATGAAGAATGGAGTTCATATTATCAACTAGAATGTTAGAGAAAAATAGTATAAATGGGTAATCAATGGTTTTTTTCTAGAAATCGCTATTATATAAGATTAAATAAGGAAATCAATTAAACATAATAATTTGATACTAATCCCAAACTATTTTTAGCCGATCTATATTTTGAGAGGGTGAAAAACATTGATCTCACATTTCAGAAAACACAACAATCTTGTAATGATAGAAATATATGGAAAAAAGGATTAATATTTTTTGAGCTTTCATATTTGATATATCATGAGTTCAAACATAAAATTGATATCATGAATATTGAGAATAATATTTGTGAATGTTTGATTAGGAATTTTTTAGATATTAATGGAATGAACAAGGACAGGTTGAATGGAATATTAGACATAATGTCAATGGGAATAATATTGGAGTAATATCCCACTATCAATGGAAGATTAAAATTAATTCCTATAAATTTTTTATACATTATGTAGTGGTAGAAAATTAGTATTTTTACTACCTCCATGGTATCAAAGTTTCTCATGGTTATTCATCAAATGTAAAAATATTTTGTCAAAAAAATATATGAAGTTAATAGGTATGAAATCACATGATTTTCATGTCATGATGAAAAAATTATTTGAATTTTTTTAGTGTAATTATATATATCATTGTTAGAATAATATTGATAATGGTGTGTTAGTTTTTTAATTGTATTTTTAATAATGTGATTGATATGAATTTGTTGAAAATTTTGAGAAGTAATGCCATTTATATAATTATTCGATTATAAATTCACTTTACACCAACTTTTTTTTCAATCATGGTGAATTTAATGGATTATTGGGTGTGATAAATAATTATTTATGGTCCTTTATATCTATACTAGATGTATCTTTTTCAAAGGTATATGATGATATTGAAGCGATATGTTAGAATCCAGGTTAACCTGAATCCTCCATTATTGAGAAGTATATTAATATAGAGGTTTCATAGTTTTTTAAAAAATGATTGTCTATATTGGAACACATCTGTGTTACTATATTTTTCTATGAATAATTCAGTTTGGGGGTGGTGGTATGTGATTTGAAAATAAAATCATTATTAGGTGAAAAAATAAGGAATATGTATTTATACACCATGAATAACCTTGATAATTATGAAAAATATATAAAATTTAATATTAATGTGTTAAAACAATTTTATTATATGAATAACGATATATGAATATTGAATGAGCATAATAAAAAAATCCAGAGCTTAAATAGACTTTTTATGGTAGATCTGATGCATTAAAAACATTGAGATGGTTAGAGGGCATCCCAATATAAAATTTGATGACATGGTCCCAGTATAAAATAAATGGATATAAATACTATACTAATGATCAAGAAAATAGATGTACTATTCAAAATTTTATTTTAGTGGTGTTTGCAGATGCAATAGATTTTCTGAATGATAAAATACAAAAACCCAATCTCTACCTCAAGTGCGTATTATTGAGTCATTGAATAAATATGGAACTTGATAACATTAAATTTCACGTTATGATGTTTAACTATAAATGGGTTATCAGTAACAAAAAATTCGAACATAATTAACTCAGAATGAAACTAGTTAATATGATTTGATTACAATACAAAATTGAACTTTTTTATCATGGAAACACATGAGAAACACATTTTATATGTTTTTTATCTGTCAAATCTGTAGCGATTTAACATTTTGAAAGGAAAAATATTATTTTATTGATTAAAATATGAAAATGATGGAGTTTTAGGTTTGTGTATCACTTCTAGGGAAATATTAATATATTATATTGATGGCCATATTGTAGAAATAGTTTTTTCCAGACAAAATGGTCAGAAGAAAGGAATATGTGATTTTTTTTATTAATTTCATTGTATTATAGGTAATATATATATATATATATTTCATGTTTATTCTTTAAATTTCATAAATATTTAGATTTATTATTTTTTATTTTTTAACATAAAACACATATTTTAAAAAATATAATATTTTTTTAAAATTAGTTTAGTTTTATCGGTATAATTTATGAATTATTAAAATTTATTTTTAAATGTTTGATTTTTAAAAAAATTACTTAATATTTTTTTCTTATGTCTGTATAATATTATTTTTCATAGATATTATCAATATTCTTTTAACATTGTTAACTACTATAGAATAAGATAGACAGTTTCTTTGTTTTGTTTTTTTAATATCATTTCCAATTTTTTATTCAAATTTATATGTAACAATTTGATTTATATAATATTTTACAATTTTCTTTTCTTTTTTCCTATTTTATTTGAAGCTTCATAAATTTATATGTATTTTATTAATATTACTGTTAACTTCTCTAATGAATATGATAATTAGTGGTCTGTTTTGTATTGTATTGTTTTGTTTGTATCATTATAATGTTATTATTGAAATTTTTGTAACATTTTTATTTTTATAATTATTTAATTATTTTTTTCCACTATTTACATCATTTCATCTCTCATTAACATTTTTAGTATTTAAGTTAACCACATCAAAAAATATTACCGAAACTATGTTTAGTTTAGATTTATTTTTTGGATCATTTTTAATTTTTTATTTAATTTTATATATAATTATTTCGTTTGTATATTTTTATACTAATTATTAATTAATTTTATTTGCGGGACCTTGCCGAAATACACAACTAAGTCACACAAAGATTTTGTTGAGTATCATATACATAGTTCTACTGAGGAGGATCTTTATCCTTATATACATGAGACATCTACTACCATAGGGTTAGATAAGGCTTTAAGGGTTGGTAAACATGGTAGCACAATTTACCAAAATTTTCAGTTTCTCATACCTAGGACCATATGATATATATTTAGTTTGATTATGATAATAATAATGGGAATCCAAATCCAAAATAATTTAATTCTTTTTTTTACAATTAATTATGAGGTTGAATTTAGTATTTTGATTTATGATTGGAAATATTTTAACAAAGAGAAAATATCTCTGTTATGGGAGACAATTGTGGTCATATTATTTATTATTATTTTACTTCTCGTGAAATTTTCTTACTAATATAGTTTTTTACCTTCTTATCATATAACATATGATATACCTAATTGTTGAGATATCAATACGAAATGTTCATCTTGGGATTCTAAAAAATGAAGGGTTTTTAAATTCACCCTCACATATGATTTTATTTTTAGGGAAAGAAAAAAATAAAAAACCATGTGATATATATCTTTTTCTAGATGAAGGTACATGGAAGAATTTTATCAAAAATAGAAGGAAATAATAATTTTTGGTAAGTGGAATGTCTTCTTTTAGAAGATTGTTTTAAATAATAGTGATCATATTATGATTTTTCCCTTCATTTACACAAACTATAAAAATATCATTAGAAGATACAACCTAAAAAATTTTACCTTCTTAGTTTATCTCATGGAAGTTATATGTTATTGGAAGAACAAATTTTAGATGAAAAATTTCAAAAAATGAGAGATGGGTCTTCAAGATCCATAGTGGTTAACCCCCCCCCAATCTAGAACTAAAAAATTGAATAAGGCTAAAATGGAAAAAATGGAATATATATTATAGAATATTAATGGGATAATGTTGTGTGGAATATAAAAAGTTATTTAAGTGGTTTATATTATTTATGTTATTTCAACTCTTTATATATTTTTATTTAAAAATTAAATTTTCAAATATATATTTTACTATAATCCCTTGATTAGTAGAGCACACATTTGGCCTTTATACCTGAGCATATGAAGGATATTTTAGGTACTAAATTTGGAAAGACTGAATACTTAGGTTGCGTATGAGGATATGAGGTCAGTGAATTTACCATAAAAGCTTTTATTCATTCTGGATCTTCTTCATATGAGGATTTATATAAATAAATAAAATAAAAACATTAGAAGCTTAGGTTTAGGAGTTGTGTGAGATAATGGAAGAGAGTATTATCGATTCCATTCAAATGATGTTTTCATACATGAAAAGACAATTTCAAGTTTAAAATCCCACTCCTCCACATTCGTTTTCATATCTTACTCCTCCGCATCAACTTGAATATCTAACTCTTATACGTCCTCCTCTAGAACTCCCCATCCACTATGAGTTAAATGTTGAGGATCCCTATTATCATATTATTTTATATAGATTATATATTATATTATGGTTACCATTCATCACTATCAGATAATGATGGATAAAAAATGGAAAATATGTAGGATATTATGGATAGATCACAACGAGTACAATTTACTATAGAAGAGGTCACTATAGTTTCACAAAGTTTCATTCATTTTTTACTTTGGCTACCTATACTTTTATGAAAACATACCACCAAGGTAAGTATAGGTTATATCATTTTTTCATTTTTTTTAAAATGTGTTTTTGACATTGTAAAATTTATATATTTATCTATATTTTTTAAAGGAACACTTTAAAGGTAAAATAATACTGGTTATAAAACAACTCTTATAAACTACTATGACATTAGATTCCATTTCTTCTAGACTTGATATATTATCAACATATTCATATTTTTTGTTAGATGTTTTTGAGCCTTCAATTGATGCTAAAATTTATGATCATGATATTAAAATGATTATTTTAATGATAGATATTAGAGAGTTTGTAACTAGAATTTTTTGGACATAAACATGATGGAAGTATTTTTTTCATGTAAGCTGATTATCATATTTATTTTATTTATTTTAATTTAATGATATAGAATTATTATGTTTGATTTGAATTAGTTATATTTATTCATTTTTTTTATTTTGTATGATACGACATAATTATATGGATTTTCTTACCCATAATTTATTTCATCAAAAATTAAGGCAGGGAAATATATAGAAATAACAATATATATTTCTAAAGGAATTAAAAATAATGAAATTCAATGTTGGATCCTTCCTTATCTTGAAGGGTATAGAACTTGTATTTCTTAAATTATTATTTCTCATAAGTAAATAATAAATCACATTATGTTTTATTATATTAGTGGATATTTGATGATATGTGATTTTTTTAAAAGAGAAGATAGCCTACTCATTATAATCTATACATGATGACATGTGGAACATTTTAGGGAAATATTGTTTATATATGTTTGATTATTTGAATAATTTTATATTATAATGACTTTTAATTTTATTTAACACAAATAATTTTCCAAAATAGAATGGGATTACTTTAGATATAAAATAATAAATAGGAAGGTAATGTTCAAAAATGTGTGCGTAATGGTTAAATTTCATTTATAATTACTATATTTTGGATTCAAGTACTTAAAATAATATTTTAAATTGTAAAAATCATTTGAAATAAAAATGTTTTCATGACCCCTCCCTTAAAAACTACCACTCTAGGGATGATAATGATATAAGATAGCTAATCAAACCTAAATTCTTCCTCTAATAGCCCCTAGGTTGGTGTCAAGTACATAGGGTATATCCTAAACACATATGAATGGAATTACCCTTTAAGATATGAGATATGAGAGATAATATTTAAATAACCAACAACACCTTCTTTATATAAATAGTAAAATATCCCATGTATATACATGTCATATAATAAAAATCAATACAACTAAAAGGGGACTACAAGTATCAAAAATAAAATCCTTGATAGTGACCTCAAAGCCTACAAAATCTTGAACAACTCCACAATATAGTAGTCTTCAGCCCGATCTCCAACCAGATCATGCGGTTTATAAAAACAACATATATAAATATAGGATGAGTTTAAAATTTATAATAAGTAGGATCCTCTCTACGGATCTTGGTTCAAAATATAAATAAAGTATGCTCAAGCCTAGTGAATAATATTTCAAACTCACTCACCGCCTAAAAAGTTATGCTAAGTTCAAAAACTAACCATGGACATTTGTTACAAATTATTTAATATAAAAGATTGTATAATAAAATTAAAAAATAGGGTACCCCACTCCCACTCCCCCACTAGTTTTATACTTTACCATAATGTCACGCATCTTAAAATATATATCTCAAAAGGTACGCCATCCTGAAAACACCTGATCCTAACTATAATATCATGAAACCTATCAATCATAACATCATATAAACCTACCCACATCAGAAAATATTTATATAAACCATCGTATCCCATATGTCATGCATTATACCTCAATCCATCACAAACCATAGACATCATACCTATAATAATCCATCAGATACTATATCTAAAGATGCATACGTGTGATTAACCATATTTCATTACATACCACTATAAACATATACATGATAGGTTACCACCATTAATACCAACACATTATACTACTAGGAGAATGGATTAGGGTCAGAGGGGGTAGTAAACTATCTGTTCCTTTCCAACGTAGATGTTGGGGAAAATAGTCGCTCATAGCCCCTTGGGTGCCAATCTCCCTACCAACATAGATGGGGTAGCATATAATATCACATATCATATATGATTTAATATATCTCATAACCACACTATGGGTATAAAACTAGTATTAGGCTCAACATCGGCTATCATATCTCTGACACTCGACTTCCACTTCTAATAATTAGATATCATATAAGAACACAACAAATCATGGGATTTATTTTATTAATTATTACATTTTTATGTTTTACTACATGTTAAGTAATTCATTATATATTAATTAACATTATCCAATTCCATATTTCCATTAACCACAAATTAAATTCCATGTATTCTAGGCATAATTCAACCAATTCTATAGTTCATTAAGATTTTAAACATTTTAATTCTATTCAAATTACCAACCCCATGAGATAAAACATTCAATAATCATTATCATTGCATAAT
Source organism: Viscum album (assembly GCA_963277665.1). NCBI lineage: Eukaryota > Viridiplantae > Streptophyta > Magnoliopsida > Santalales > Viscaceae > Viscum > Viscum album. The sequence goes on from OY728142.1 coordinate 952,680,100, forward strand.
TTACTGGTAAATAATTCATTAAATCCAAAATATTTTTCTCATTGGTTATCTATAACTGACATTGTAAATTATTTTAAACATCAGTTATTAAATTACTGATGTGATGAATAAAATTTTTTTCTTTTACACATTGTTTATTTAATAACCGACATGTAAAACAATTTTTTCACATTAGTTACTAAAAAAAACTGAAAAATCATTAAAATTTTATTCAAACATAGTGATCAGTAATTTTGGATTCATTATTTTAAATGAAATCCTTAGTTTTCTCTCGTGTAGTGAACCCTATTCCTTATATCTTGGATTCAGTGGCATTTAATCTCTTCATTATTTAATATGTCTTCCATGAATATCTTTCAGTTAAAATCCACCACCATCATCCACCCACACCCATCATCATACCCCTCATTATCTCCCTTTATACCTTCTTCCCATTGATGTTCCCTTTCAAATAATCACCATTTTGATATCAATTTATGGGTTGTGTTTATTGTTTTTCTTTCTTTGTGAAGCCAAGGAAATTTCATTTGTATTTACGGTTCCAATTTCCCATTGATTTCAACATATCTTAACTATTTTAATTTTTTTCCAATTATTTGCACATATATTGTATTTTTAATTAATGAATGGTTTTATTAAATTAAGGTTTAATTAAATTATTTTTTAATGTATTGGTGCTATAATAAATTTTAGTTTACTGATTAATGTGTGTCTAAGGTATATTTGTTATCTACATTGTGAATGGTTTTTGAAAGGTATAGTGGATTATGGATCATGAATACAAAGTATTGATAATGTATATTTAATTGAACATATTGATATAACGTTAATTTGTAAATTATTATGAAATAATGATAATGATAATGTTCAAATTTATAATTTTGTTTATCAAATATGTTGTCTTTATTTTATTTATGAAATATTTTATGCTATTTTCTTATTGTTATTTATAAAAGAAAATTTCAAATTAAAATTAATAATATAATAACTCATTTTCAATTCTTGATAATTTATGTAGATAATAATTATTCAATGTTGGATTATTTAACTATAAATATGTGATGAATATGAGAAAATTATTGATACTTTTTTTGTAATTTTCAAAATAAAATATTCCAAATAACGACCTATTTTTCTATCGAATGTTGAAACATTTAAAAATGAAAAAGTTGAAAAATTGGAAAATCAAAGATTATTTAATTTGACATGGTTTTAATCCAAGTTATTGACCTTGGATTTGGAATTGTGGGATTGTGAAGAATTATCGATCTACTAAGGATGATTATTTTCGAGATTATAAGTCTAATCAAATTGAATAAATGATTAATGATATTGATGTGTTGGTAATTGGGAAGGAACTAAAAATTCACCATATATATGGTGATAAAGAAAAATCATTTTATCTTGGTATTATGGAATTAAATTTCTTATAAATGGTGTTAATATTGATTAACCTAATGGAGATAAATAGATGGAGTGATATGAGTTTCAATGATTTTCTATAGTTGTTGAAACACATACTTCCTAAAGAAAATGATCTTCAAAATAAAAAATATAATGTAAATAAAATATTATTCCCAATAGGTTTTAGAGTACAAGAAGATATATGATTACCTGAATGAATATGTTCTATTTAGTAAATAATAAAAATGTCATTCAATTTGAACCAAAAGTGGGACATCACAATATAAGTTGAAATAAAAAAGGCCAATTTAGCAGTTATAAAGGGTTTGACCAAAGAAATTTATTATCTTCAAATAATTCCTCATTTGAAACATTTATTTTAAAAGATAAAATGATTGAAAAAGTTTAAGATAACATGTATATGAGTGGATTTTTTATTGAAAATAACATCATCCCGCTGTTTTTCCACAGTGGATAAAAATTGATCAACAAATTCCTACAATCAGAAAAGAAGTTAGAAATATCAAATTGAAAATATTATTAGATAGAATGAATCCATATATAATTCTTAGTAAAAAACATAGTTCCTGGACTATTTTATTTGTAATTTACAACTTCTCTAATAAATTTTGTATGAATCCAAAATATATCATATTGAGTTTAATGATTTTTGGACCAAAACAGCATATAAATGACATTGTTGTAATATCAATGATAATTGATGATTTAAAACTTTTAAGGAGGGAAGGTGTAAGAGTGTATGATTCTTATAAAATGAAACATTTTCAACCACATGCAAGGATTATATTCACTATAAATTAATTCCCATAATATGTAAATTATAATGGATATAGTGTTAAGGGGTATAAATGTTATACAATTTGTGAAAAACATAGTTTATATGATCAACTACAGAATTGGATAAAACAGTATACATGGGTCATTAGAGGTTTTTTTCTTTGGAAAACTCTTATCAAATATTAAAAATTAGATTAAATGGATCACAATAATGTGACATAACTATAAATTTTTTTTTCCTCCAATCAGTATTTTGAGAGCAATAAAAAAATGATGTCACATTTATAAATTGAGAAAAATGTGGTAATGATAGAAATTTTTGGAAAAAATGATCAATATTTTTTAATATACCATATTGGATATTTCATGAGGTGAATCATAACATATTTTACATTCATGTTGAGAATAAAATTTATGAAAGTTTGATTAGAACACTATTAGACATTAAAAGAAATACTAATGATGGGTTGAATGCAAGATTAGACTTACTATTAATGGGATACATTTGGAGTTATCTCCCACTCCTAATGGAATATGAACATACCTACCTTAGGCTTATTGTACATTATCTAAGAGAGAGAAAAGTAGTTTTTGATAGTGTTTCCATGGTATCAAAGTGAAAAAAATTTATTCCTTAAATGTAAAAAGTTTTATGTCACTAAAAGATTTGAAGTTAACAAGTACGAAATATCCTCATTTTCATATTAGGATGAAACACCTCCTACTGGTTGTATTGTAGAGAATAATGTTCATCCATGTCAGAATAACTATCATTATGGTGTGTTATTTTCTCAATTAAATTTGTAACAAAGTGATTGATATGAATTTATTGAACAATTTTACGAATGATGCATTTTTTATACGTTTTCAACTATAAATTTATTTTACTTTGTATTTTTTGGTAACATGGTTCATTTAATGGTTCATTGGGTGTGAGAAATAAATAATTTAAGCACTATATATATACATTGGATATATAATTTTTAATGATATATGAATATATTAAAAGGATATGTTAAGAATCCATATCGACCAGAATCCCATAATGTTAAAAATTATATTTCTGTTGAGTTTTTAGAGTTTTGTACATGTTATTTGTCTGAAGTGAAGCATATTGGTTTCCCTAAATATCTCCATGAAGGTTTCTATTATGGGTTAAAGGGGATACATGGATTAAATGTAAAACCATTGATATGTAAATAGATAAGAAATATTTATTTATACATCTTAAATAACATAAATGATTTGCATTCATATATAACATATCATATTAATGTGTTAAAGCAATTATTTCCCAAAAATATTGATATGTTGATTTTGAATGAGAATAAAATTTTTCTTTCTTGGTTTAAAAAGTCCGTGGATATTAGATAAGATGAATATAAAACATTGATATGGTTAGTGAGAAACCCATGTTTAAATTTGATAAAATGTTCCAAGTATGACATTAATGGATATACATTTCATATGAAAGATCAAGACAACATAACTTTAGTTCATAATAGTAGTGCATTGGAGTTCAAAGAAGCAATTCATTTTTTGAGTTCCAAATAAAAAAACATTATCTTTTCATTAAGTGTATATTTTAGAGTCATTTAATAAATAAGGGAGGTTTCTAAAATTAAATTTTTGTGTTCCATTATTTAACTAAAAATGGTTTATTGGTAACAATAGTGCCACACATGATAAATTTGGAATGAAACTAGTTTATCTGAATAAATTGGAATACACAGAAGATCCTTTTATCATGGAAGCACATGAGAAATAAATTTTCTATATTCTTGATCCATCAAATATGTATTTTTATATCATTTTATATGGGATTAATCAGTGTGTTGGTGATGAAAAACGTGATGATGATGTTGATTTATTTTAGACACATTCTTCAATGGAATGATTAACATAGAATATTGCTGACCATATCATAGACATGGTTTTTTCCATATAAAAAAATCATGAGGAAATAATATAGGAATATAATCCTTAATAATTTCTAAATATTAAATCCAATATTTTTTTTCTCGTTCTCTTTTTAAAATTTCATTAAATTTTAGATATATTTTTTTACTCCCTGAAGGAATGAAGCAATAATTATTTCTGGATTTTTGATAATCAACTTTTAAGGGTTGAGGGTTAACATTTTCATGGCTTGTAGACCTAGAGGCTCTAAAACATGAATACATGGTAATTTTTTAAGCCCAAGGATTAAAAGCCCAATAGAAATCCCCAACCAGTTGATATAAAGTGTTTTTTTTCATAGTGACCGAATGGAAAGGCACTCCATCAGCAGTCCCATTAAATGACTACATAGGCCTAGTACAGATGGAAAATCCATACCCTTCCATTCATCCAAACCTAATAGAATTGAAGGTGATTTCTCATTTTTTCTCGGACCACGTCATGGACCGAAAATTCGATACCTGATAGGGAAATGTTTCTTGAAATCTATTTGAGGCCTCCTTTACATAGTTTTGCCTCGATGGTCTTCACCACCTCTTCCAGACTACATCAGGAATTTCATAACCTATCACTATCTGCCTGAATGCACTGCCCCACCTTATTGTGCCCTGCCATATATTTTCCACCATCTCACCTCCATACTATTTCACTATCCACCATATCTCCCCACATTTTTCTAAATTCATTTTTTAGATTAGTTTAGTTTCATTTAAATTTATTTCAATTAGTCAAATTTATATTGAAATATAATATTTTAATAAATTTTGACTTACGCTTTGTTTTCATTTGAGTTTATTATTTAATGATTCAAAAATACTTTCCTTATTAATTTAATTTGGTTAACTATTGAAAAATACGATAAATATTATTGGTATTGTTATTTTTAATATTAATGATAACTAATCAATCAAATATTACAGAGTGTTCTATTTAGTATTTTTTTGTACCATTTAAAAAAAATTATCCAAATTTTTTAGGTTATGGTTTGATAGTTTTCCTTGGTTTATGTCATTTCATCTTGAATTAATGTTTTTATCATTTTATTTAACTAATTTGAAAAAATATGAATATTTTTTTTAGTTTAGTTTACTTTTTATTTGTCATTTTTCATTTTTTATATAATTTTATATGTAATTGTTTTATTTTTATTTTTTTTTATTTCTTGTTAGTTAGATTTCTTTAGGTTAATGTTATACCGAAAATTATATTCACCTAAAGACTCAGAAGAGGAACATAAAAATAATTATACTAAGGAGCCTCCTCATCCTTTTACATAGGGTCCATCTACATCCACAGGTGTAGAGAAGACATCCATATTTACTAAACCTACCAGCACACATTTACCAAATTTAACAATTTCCTATAGTTGGGACTAAAAGAAATTGTTTTATTTTGATGATAATGGTATTCCTAGGGTTTGTATTCAAAAAAGTTTAAATATTTTTTTATTAAAATATCAAGAATAAATTAGTATTTTGATTTTTGATTGGATAATTATAAATAAAGATTCATTATCTCAATTATGGGATTCAGTTTTCAGAAGCTCATTATTTATTATTTTACTTATCATGATTTTTTACTCATATAGGTTTTCCCTTAATATCAAATAAAATATGATATACTTGACTCTATAAAAGTCATGAAGATATTTTTATATTTAAATACTAGGAGATGTAGGGATTTTAAATCAAACCTCACATCAGATTTCATTTTTGTGGAAAGAAAAAAATAAAATTCATGTGATATATATTAATTTTTAGATAAATATATATGTAAGTAGTTTTTTGATGATACACAACAAAAATATTTCATTATAAGTGAAATGATATCTTTTATATGTATTTATTTTCTTAATGGTTATATTATCAAGATTTTTATTATTAATTTACTTAAAATAATGATATCTTGTCAAGAGATCCAATTCAAAATTTATACCCTCGTAATTTTTCTCAAGGAGGGTATACATTATTGGAATAACAAATGATGGATGAAATTTTTTAGAAAATGGGAGTTAAATCTTCATGCTCTATAGAGTTTGACTATCCTATATCTCTAGATCGACAAGAAAAATTGAAGACACCCTGAATTGGTAAATAGGTAAATATCTTACAGAAGAGTAGAGGGTGGTAGATGATAGTATTATAACAAGTTATATATTTTATTTATGTTATTTATGTTGATAATGATATTTAAATTTTGTTATCTACACAATAATTTCTCAATTTTTTTGTATAGTAATACCTTAAAGACTAGAGTGTATAGTATAACTTCATACCTAATGGTAGGAAATATATTTTTGCTACTACATTGGGAATGTCCAAACAACTTGGTCACATATGCCGATACAAAATAGGTGAATTAATAAAAAAAGTGATTAGTCATTCAGGAGGTTCTTCAAATGAGGATTCATATGAATGAAAATTAATAAAAAATTAATCAAACCATCTAATGAAGAGGATAGAGAGAGAAGGAGGCAGCCTTATTTGTTATGGTTATGCTTAATATTCAATATTTTAGATCTATAATGAACCAATGGCCTTGTTTAATCCTAATTGGGAAATATTCTTCAAGGAGGATGTGTGGGAACTATTAGAAAATGTAAGGATGGAAATAAAAGTTTAGAATCTAAATCATCTGGATTCTGAACAAAAAAATTCACATTAAGAAAATAAAATACATGGTTTCTAAAGGTTCTAGAAAAATTTAATTCATCAAAAGTGGATCCAGCTATGGTTATGAATATTATAAAATATTGTAACATGAAGGTGGTGGATGAATTTGAGTATTTGAAAAAATAGTTGGATCAATGTAAATTTTCTATTCTTGGGAACATATGTTATTTTAAAGGTGAAATTAATTGGTTCAATACATATTTAATCATATGAATCTCATACAACAATAATGTCTTCAACTTGAGGTCAATTCCAATAAAAAAAAGGCCACTTCCGTTTAATTTTTATGACTAAATATGATATGAATAATGCCATGAAAATTGGGAATATAAATTTAAAACCTTGAATTATATAACTATTTGATTAGTATATGAATTTAAACCCTTTTAATCAGAGTAATTTTACTTCTCAAATTTGTTTTGGGATGCATAGTCTACCATAGGTTTTTTGGCTTCCAAAAATTCTCAATGATTAATCCTCTTGTATTGGTATTCCTTTAAAGGTACATCAGTGCACTCTGATTGGGGACATTGGAATATATTCCACAGTTCTTGTTGAGTTCAACATGGATTCTAGTCCATCGAATGTGTTAATCATTATTTTTAGTGAGCATAAAATTGAGGTGCATGTTGAATGTGAATTTATTTCAATGTTCTGTAACCTCTGAAAAATGCTTGGACATACCATTTCCAATTATAGAGTGGTTAAAAGTAATAAATACCATGACATATTATTAAATACTGGATATAGTTAATAAAAAATAGGAGAAATAAGGCCACTATATTGTATAAGAACCTTTGAAGAAAAATGATTCCATGAAATGGGTAACGAATTAGTCCAATGATATTTCTTATAGTAGTTCATGGGATGCCCTTGTAGAAGAGTACGAAAAAGCAAAAAAATTAAAATATATATAATAGAACTAGCTACATTGATCAATAAAATTACATTATAATCTCTCGTTTACCATGACCATATGAATTTGGAACTATCTTGGATATGGAAATTTCCAATGAAATTAATGATCTGGTTATCTCCTTGCATACTATAGAAATACAAAACCTAAATTTTTAGTTTTAAAATAGTAAATCAGGTAGGACTTTCACAGGTGATACTAAATTCAAATTGGTTGTGGAACTTCTCAAATAAATCATGGATCTAGCGGTTTCATTTCATTCATAGGATATACAGACTCCATTACATGGGTTTGAAAATCAATTTCCATCACACATGGAGGGAGTCAAGAATACATAGAACTCAATTGCTAATAATTTTGAATATAATACTGAGGAATCTTGAAATTATGATCATGTGTACTTAAAAAGATAGTATGATGAATCCATGACGGCAGGAGATATCTTGGACACACCTTTGAAGATCACAATAACACCTAGAAAGCCATATGATTTTAATGACAAATAGGGGCATAAACATAATTATATTGAAGAAAAATGGAGGATACAACTAGGAAAACTAGAAGCATAATTAATCTTAGTGGAAAAAATATAATTTTTTCTACCCCTTTATGTAGTACAAAATAAGAAATAGACTTTTGGAATTGTCGGGGTCTAGACAACCCTAACACTATCAGTTACCTCAGGCTTCATATACAAAATCACACACCTAATTTGATTAAACTGGATGAACCTATAAGATCCTTCAAAAAAATATTTCTTCTATGTAAATATGGGGATATAATATGTTGGAAATGAACCATTTAGATTCAAATATCATAAGACTTAGGGTTTTAAATCACTCCAAAATTTAGAGACCTACTGTGTTCAGATTTGGTGATTAGATTATTACCTGTAGTTTCTTACAGGAAGGAAATACATAGTTCTATTCGGTTGTCTATTCATTTATCTTTTTTCATGATCGAAGGGATTTATATATAGAAATAACATCTCTCTCTATAATTCCAAATGACCCTTGTTTATTAATTGGTGACTTCAACTCTATTCTAAATCTTGATGAGAAATTAGGAGCTCATAATAATGTGATATCATCAAGAGAATTAAGAGCTTGTATTGAGAGTGGTGATATATTTTAGGTCAACCAAGTGAGAGAAAAATAAACCATGATTGGGAATTTTATCAATAGAATGGATCATAGTAAGATTGATAGTTATTTTACAATAAATCCTCTATGAATGATTGGATCTCTATATCATGTAATACTATTTAAAGGATAAATTATAACCATCATCTGATAATCCTGTACCTCTTGGGTAAATAAGTGAAACCTCCTTTACCTTTTAGGTTTAACAATGCATGGGATCTTCATTCGTATTGTAACATGATTATTATTGAGGTTTGAAATTCTATTTATTAAAAAGAAAATGTCATGAACTTGTTTATTAAAACATAAACTACATAAGTGGATTTTGAAGGAGTAGAGAAGATCCTATTTTAGTGGACTAGATATTCAGATTTCTTCTCTTTAATATAACCTAAAACTTATCTTGGAATGAAGAACTAGTAGTGGATTTTCTAGAAATCCAGATTATGAGGTTGATGATTCAAAAAGACTCAATGATTTTTTGAATTTCAAGGAAAGGATTCAAAAATAAAATTTCAAAATCAGATGGTTAAATGATGGTGATAGAAACACATTTTTTTAACTCTCTTCAAGTAATGGGGAAGATTAATCGACCTCTATCTCTTTTCACGTAATGTGATTAGGTCTTGCGTGATAGGAAATATCTCTCTGATCCAGTGACATCATTCTTTATTAATATCTTTAATGGGCCCACAAATAATTATTATCTAATGGAAGATGTCATTATTAACATAGTTAGTGATGAGGATAATTCCATGCTATTTTTTATGCCACTTGAATTTTAAATTAATGATGATTCCTTTGGTCTAAACACTAGATGTTCTCCTGGTCATGGTAGTTTTACAAACTATTTATTCCATACCTTATATGAAATCATTCGATATGATGTTTTTTAGTTTGTCACCCATTTTTTCAAATGTAGTTCTATCAAAAATGTAGTTAATTCCAAGTTTCTTGTTCTCATTAAAAATGTTTTATATTTTTCAAGAAGTTTTACCTATTTAATATTATTTAAAAAATTATAGGAGGGATACATTCCAATAGGTTGCTCAGAATTTTGAATAAAATTATTATTTGAAACCAGTTTGGGGTTTTTTAAGTGGGGACTATAAAATAATGACTTATAATGTATTCATAATGTGTGAATCTATTAAAGAAATATAATAGATATGGAAAAATATCTTTGAAGGTTGATATTATAAAATCATTTGACAACATGGATTGGGGTTTCATTTGAATAGTCTTGACCAATTTTGTCTTTGATGATGGTTTTATTTGATGGATCAAAATTTTTATGGGCTCAAAATAGATTTATGTTCATATTATGTGTATTCTAAGGGATATTTCTAATTATCAATAAGATTTATACAAGGTGATCACCTTTATTACATTATATTTTCCATTTTAAATGATTATCTTAGCTAGATTTTTCTAAAGATGGTGGATAATGGTAAATTGAAGACCATCAAGGATGCCATAAATTTATTTTCACCTTCAAATGTGTTTTATGACAGTGAAATTATCTTATTCACAAAAGGGGAAAAATAAATATTATAAATATAAAAAAAATACCTTCATCACTATGAGAGAGACTCAGTAAATGAGATCACCTGGAATACATCTTTTATCTTTTTTATTAAGAAAATTTCACCAAAATAAAGGTGGATATGATTAACCAACTAGGAATCTAGAAAAGAGCTCCATATTTCAACTATATTCATGTCTCTTTATTTTTTGTAAGACCATGATATTACTAATTTAATAATTTCTTTGGAAAGTTTTGAAGTAATTTTTATTCATAGGAACATAAATATATTTCAATGGTGGGTAGATTATTCCTTGTGAAGCTTGTGATTGTCCATAAATGTTTTTAATATTTTATAGTGTATAAATATCCAATCAATATTCTCAAGAATATTCACATCTCTAACAAATATTTAATTTGGTGGGGGACTATACATGAAATTAAAATCATCATAGTGCCTTGGAAGAAATTTTGTAAACCATATGCACTTGGTGTCCATAGAATCAAGAAACTTGGTAAAATAAATCAATCCTCAAAAGATCAATATATCTCTAGGTTGATTAGTCAATGTTCAAACCCTCTTGGGTTTATTAGATCAACATTTTTAAGAAAACTCAAATATGGGAGCATAATTATATTTAATGCCCAATAAAGATGGATTTTAGAATCATTTCATCCATGATTTTGGGAAACTCTCATTGGATTGATAATATGAATTCATCTCTGAATTTTGGCTTAATAATTGGACATGCATTCCAATTAATGATCTTATTGGATCTTCTAAATAGGGTATTGACGTTAATATTTCTGTTAAATATCATATGAATAGTTTGGATGACCTTCCTTATGTTATTAGAGAATCAATGATGAATTATAATTTTATAAATCCATAGGAAATACTAATATTTGAACATGATATGAATTGTATACCTAATTCAAATATTTCTCAAATATTTATATTAATTCTTTTCTGAAATATGTGGGAATATATTTATTCTCTCTATGCATTTTTTTAATCAAAATTAATAAGATATTAATCACCTATTTCATTACTACAACACTGCCTCAACACTTTGGTAGTTGGTATTTACCTTCTTTGAAGGGGTTCTACAATAAAAAGACTATCTAGGAATTCTACAAGACTTGTTGTTGTCTTCCTCTTTATCATAAAATTATTAATAAATTCATTACATAAAGTGATGCGGAATTACACATCATATGGTATAACAAGAAAAAAATAAGGAAAGATCAAGTTCCAATAGGTAGTTGATATGCTATGGCTCAGATAATAGAAATTTTGGAAAATTCCTATTCAATTTAGAATGATCATTATGATAATTATATTCATGAATTCTGTACTGTGAAATTCTTATGGTGTTTCAAGAGGAAATCCTAGTCATGTGAGCTTCAGTTCAGTCTTTAAAGATCATAATGGTGATGCCATGGGCTTAATTTATAGACCATCTATCATTAGTTCATCTGTAGAGGCATAAATCCTTGGGTTGATAAAATCAGTGGATATGGAAAAATAATTAGGGTTGAATAATTTATAATTTGAATGTGATTTTACAACTATCATGAAAGAAGTTAGATTTGGTACTTATTATTTATCTTGTTAGATGATTCCATAATGGATAAGATGCATAGATATTCTCTTAACCATGATTTTTTTCATCACTCATGTTTTTCAAGAGGAAAAATACCTTATGGATGGAATTCTAAATAATGGTGTGAGATGTGATATATGGACCCCAACTCTAGTAGCTCTAAGTCAGTTCCCTTATTCCATTAGCATGATTAACAGGAATCACATATCATAGGACTTAATAGTTTAGTAGTCTTGGTAAAATAAATATTTATATAAAACCCATTTTACATTGGGAATAGAATATGAAAAACAATTAATAACAAAATAAACTTCTCAAATTCCTTAAAATCCATTCAAGTAATTCATCTTCATTTCCTGGGAATGGAAAAAAATAACGGTGACCTAAAATTCTCAAATAAATAATATGTACAATGGAAGAATATATGAATCAATTCAAATAAATAATATTAAATGGTAAATAACTAAGAACGGATTATATTTAAATGACTAAATAACAAAAAATAATATAGAAATGTGAATAACTAAGCACGCAATCCATTTTATCAATAAACTATGGATGAGATTCATCCATATAATATTATCATATTGAAAATATCATGGATATTAGTAAAAAAATATTAATTAAGGTAATGATGATTTTTTATATGTCATATATCTATCACATTATTCCACTACCACCAAGAACATTTATAATATGTTTTAAAACCACAGGTATAAACCCATTTAGTTAGGAAAATTGTTTTGTCTCATGAGACATGTGGATGCATCGAGGGGATATATAATGTTTGTCCCTACCCATCACTGTAATTACAAAGCATTTTTCATACATTTAATAATAGATTTAATTTATGAACAATATTACTTATCAAAATATCTATATTGAGTAGAGGATAATGATTTCTCAATATTTTCCCTAGTGAATCAAATAACATTTAATGTAAACATTGTATGTAAAAAAAATTTATTGTTTAGGAAATTATCATATCTTGATGTTAATAATTTTTATATTTAAAATAAGTATAATTCAAAAAAATTACCTCAAATAGGTAGTATATACACTGCCTAAAAAGTATAGGTGCACAATACCATTTAATTATCAATGTACTTACAATTGAGATGAAGTCCATTACCTTATGATTCCCTTTAGTTGAACATTTTTTAAACTCATATATAATGATTTAAATCATTTTATTAAATTATAACAGAACTACATTCATATTTATGATATCATATATGATTTTTTATATCATATTATCACTTATTTGATAATAATATTTCATCATTACCCTTTTTTCGGTTGTTAACAACTTCATTTTTTTCTATGCATCTTTTGTCATGTAAGTCCTAATTCTTGTACATTGGATATAGTTCCATAATTTTTAGAATTATATTAAGTTCATAGATATCATATTTATTAATTAAATATATTTTTATAATCATTATTGAATGGTGAACATGGAAAATGAGTCACATCACATCGTGGAGACTATATGTAGTATGTATGCACAAGAGAATATATAATTCCATTAATGGGTGCAATGGTAAGGAAGTGGGTGACATATTAGATTTTGCGGAATAAATATAATTTCATAAGTATCATATATATATATATATATATTAATTCAATCATTATAAACATCCATGTAAAGTGGATGTGTAAAAAATTACACCCTGACATGGTGATGGTAAGACACACATACTCACACGTAGTGCTTTCAGTTCTCATAGGATGGATAAAAGGCAAAACATGATTGCCCCATAATCATAATAAAATCTTAGAATATTTATTATACTCTATTATATTATTTATAATTTAAAAAACACAATGATATAAAGTAGAATAAAAAATAACATGAAAGAGTCAGTAAAGATGATTACCTCTTCTTTAGCGAACTTCATTTATAACATTTATTAAGGGATGCATGCTCGATTTTTTGGAAGAAATATAGAATATATAACAAGTATAATAATTTTAGGAAGATAAATTGGTAGGAAATTGAAGATATATATGTCTCATAATGGTGTGAAGAAGTGAAGAAAGGAGGGCCCTTCTATAATTGATGTAAGGGACACTTTCATAATTCCTCAAAATATTAAAATATAATTGGGCTATTCTAGAGTCAAATAATTCCAAATGGTCTATAAATGAATAGGGTAAGGAATATTAGACCATATATTATACCGTTTTTCCATATTAATTATTTTTGAAATTTTTTATCCATTTAATAAAATATCAATTCCATAACATATCATTATTTTCAAATTTGATACTATTCATTTAACTTGACAAAAAACATCAAGGAAATGGGTTATTTTTAATATAATAATTTAAAACACATATAATATATCCTATAGATCTATAAAATTTGTTATACACATTAACTCATCCAAAATATATCAAAACTAATACTTTTAAATTCAATAATTTTATTTTTCTCTTAATTAAATAAATAATTTATTTGTATTTCACAAGAATTTAAGGTAATTAGGTAATTTTTCAAAAATAAAAATTCATTTACATAATGAAATTAATTTAATTAATATCAAAATATATATTAATTTTCATTAATGTCTTGATTTTTTATATATTTGGACACATAATAGATATTAAATACAAAGAGAGTGACATTTTGTATCTATCTGTAATTTAAATAATATATAAGTTATTTTCATGGAAACATGTCCATTAAGAAACTAAAATTTTATATTAAGTTGATAAGTGTCGAATAATATTCATCTAGTAATTTTTTTATAGGTTTAGGTCATGGTTATAACCATATAATCTTTTAACCACCCATTAACTCTTTTGACAATTAAAGTACTATTAAAAGATTCAAATATTTTAGGTTCAACTATGATGGTATAAATATAAAAAATACCAATAAATGGACTATTAAAGATTTAGTTAACCATTTGGCATTAATTTGGTAAAATTTATGTTTTTATATATATTTTAATCATTTATTCAAATATTATTTACTATAAAATATTCATAATGCCAATTTTTAGAACTAATCATTACTTTAAATTTAAGAATATTTAGATAATAAGATATATTAAAAAAGGACTTTGATAAATCCCTAATATATAATATGAATCTATAAAATTCATGGAGATCCTTAAAATTTCAAATTATATATTTTTTTATTTTAAATATCAGTTATTTGATATTTTTCTTAATTAAATTATTACTCCATCATAGTTGTGTAATTATATAAGGTACTTATTTCTTCACTATAAATTAAAATTAAATTTATATAATGAATATAATTACATTAAATTTAAAAATAATATTTATAGTCAAAAATACCTTTAGGATAACACCATTATAAAGATGTCATAGTTATTAAAAATTTGAATGTGACATATTGGATTTTCTTTAAATAAAATATTATAAATATCATAAATTCATAATAATGGGAAAAATGGTCACATAACCAAAAATAAAATTAGTATGGATGAAATAGAAATTTTAATCAATATTTTATCATGTTTTATGGTCATTCTCTTGACTTTATCATTTTATAGTTGACATAAATTACCAAGTTTACCCATTACCATGGTAATAAAAATTACCAAGGTCATTATTCATATTGGTAAAAATAAAAAGGAAAATAATTTATAAATTTAGACCTTATAAATCCAAATATTTCAACCATTTTTTAAAATTCAAAACATGAATGTTTCATAATTTAATTTTTAATTAATCCCACAAAACTCTATAAAAACTATTTTCTGGAAAAATCCATTTAAGCCTAAAATGCAATTATAGAAAAATAAGGTACACAAGTGATTAAAATGAAATATATTATAATATTTATAAATAAATATTACATGAGTAACATTTAGATAAAATTAAAATCATAAATATACTTTTAATGTAATTATACTGTAAGTTTTATAAAAATCAGTATTTACACTTTTCAATATAAAATAAGTATTTTCTGAATAAAAACCAAAACTTCACCCAAAGTTAATTTTGAAATTAATATTTTTAAATTTAAATTTTTTTATTCAAATATAATTGATAAAAGTTTAAACTATTAGTTTTAGAACTAGTGCGCCATTAAAACGCCCAAAAACTACCTTTATAAAAAATAATTTTTTTGAGTAAAATTTGACTTATTATCATCTTACACTTATCAAAGATGTTTTATGAATGTAAAAAATTCATTGAATATATAATATATAAATTTATTAATGTGGTTAATACTATTAATTTATTACAATTTGATAGCTATGTTATGATAATATTTCATTGTTTGTTTAAGGTGGGTGTTGCGTGAAATTTAAGAAATTGAAGAGATTATGTTTTAAAAAAGAGACATACCATATATTCTTGGGGTGTTACATTATTTGTAACATCCCAGGTAAATAATGAAATATGAAATTTTCATATTAATTAATATTTTTGAATTAAATATTAATTTAACATTAATGGGGTTTCTATGTTCTATGGCATACCCGATACACATCAATGGGTTTCTTTGAAATCATACGTTGCACACTTAAAATATAATATTATTATTTTAAATTAAGTTAACGCCTAGTCATTGTATTGGCGGGAATGGACAGAACAAACTAAAATATGACAATAAATGTTTGCTAAATGTTTTTACATTTATCAAATAAATTTTTGAGGGTAAAAATAAGAAAGAATATGATTTTAAGCATAAATAATCTAATATTATTTAAAAGGTCAATTTTCTGCCTTTTGATGGAGAACAATTTTTAAATCTAATTTTTCACACTCTTATATGTTCTATTTGACAAAATAAAATTTTTCTTTAGAACCGGGACATCAAAATTTACGTTGGATATAATTTTGGTATTTTTCTAATAATGTTCATTTTTTATGAATAGTGAAAAAATGCTATATTTTAATTCAAAACCACCTTTGAATTTAATTTATGTTCATGGTTATATTATCTTTCTAATTGGTCTTAAAGTATAAATAGATTATATTTTTACAATTTAATCCAATGTTTTCCATTGGAAGTAATTTCATTTTGAAATTGGACATAAACAAGTGTCAATCTTTTGATAGTTATTATTTTTTAAAAACAATCTTTTTTGTTTTGACATAGAGAATTAATTATAAAATTAATTAATTAAACTTATATGTTTTGAATTTGGTAAAATAGAAATCATTTTTTAATTTATAATATAAAATTTAGCTTAGGGTAAATTTTTGGAATATTTCTGAAAACCTTCAATTTTTGATGAATAGTGAAACCACAAAGTAGTAGTTAAAAAACATACTTTTTCATTTAAATTTTTCCACTTATGTGAATTGAATTTCACAAATCTGACATACCTATTTGTCATTATTAAGTAAAATATTATTCAATGGGATGAAAATAATTTTTGGTGAATAGTAACTTTTGACTTTTATTAACCGTAATAAAAGGTAATTAGGATAATTTAAGGTAAAAAAAATGTTATAATAATATAAAATTACCTTGAAAATTGTCCTATCCTTATTGGTTGAGTAATGGCCAGCCTCAAAAATCCATGGGTCAATTTTGGGACCCCATATAACCACTTGGGTAAGATAATGACATTAATAACTTTTATTTAAAGTAAGAATAAAAATATCATAAACATGTTTTTTTACTAAAACAATTTTAATGTGGGGTTATATAATTGATATATTTTACTATAAATATTAATTAGAAATATAAAAATATTTCCTACATCATCATAATTTTTTTATAATTTTTAGACATCAAATAAATAAAATTATTTATGACACAATGATGATGTAGTGTTTACATCATTAATGAATGATTTAAATAAATAAGAAGATAAAAATTAAACCAATATCAAAAACTTGTACAATTATTATTGCATCAATTTATTTCAAACATGGGACATCTTAAATGCAACTTTAATGAGTTTTTGGACCTTTAAAAACCAAAAATCATTATATAATAAAATAATATTTTCAAACTTTCCAAAAGAGCCCCTCGTCTCCCTTATAAAAAGTCCTCACTTCCAACCCATTTTTCACTCTTATCAAGCCCTTTGGATCATCCAAAATCTACTCCAATAAGCTTCCAAGATCCCTCTATTCATATTAGAAGACTTACCTTAGGCATAAATCACTTCAAGAAACATTTTTGGTTCAAACCAAAGGGAGTTACTCTATTTAAAGGTAACATCTTCTCTTAAGTTCTTTTGTTTTATTTTACTTATCCAACCCCCTAAAAACGTATTATTACTTTCTTTTATAACAAAAAATTTATCCTAAATATACTAGGATGCTATTATTAGAATTATTATAGCTACACTTCCACACACCTCCATCTAATGGGTAAATAACATATTGTTTCTGTGGACAGTGAACTACTGCCTCCCGAATCGATGATTGTTCAATTATCTCATACCACCTCTCATGGTGGCCATTATGATGGATCTTTATTTATATGTGATATATATTATATTTATATTGTTTCTATTCTTCTTCATTTTCATTTTATAGAATAATTTTATGGTTTCCATTATGGATAAATGCGATAATTTCATTTGAGGAAGTGTGGACTGCCACCCCCTCAAAGTGATATGAATCGTTCATACCACATGTGGAACGTATAAAGGATGTAGTTAATGAAATTATATATGATATTATACTGGAATTAAAATATATATATGTATCATTATGTTTTAATTTTATCAAAATATGAAATAGAAATGAAAGTAGCGTTCATGCGTATATACGACTTACCGTCTACATGAACGATGCATTTCATTTCATACCAATAAATGATATGTACTATGATAAATACATATATATACTGAATATATATGATATATATGATATCTAAATCTTGAATATCATTCTGTATATAATGAACTATTGACCACATGAATAACATGTTTTTATATGTAGTCTAATTTTGACTCAAGTACCAAATATTGGAAAAATGACCGTTATTAACTTAAATGATTACATAATATTTATAACATGGTAATAAGTGATATAAAAGGAATAATAAACTTGAAAAAGGTTATTAATAGTGTATAAATTAACTTTAGTTTATTATTCAAGAGATTAAATAATGAACGGGTCAAGTCCGACACGAGGTAAGGGACTTCGTCTCAATCTTCTTTCATTGAGGCATAATTTATTTTATATATGACTTTCTTTTATACAGTATATAAACCCCTTTGAATTTTAATTTCATTAAAAATGAATCTTTTATCTATGAATCATTTTATAAAGGAAAAAAATAATTTTTTGATATACGCGGTGAAAACGACTTTTCCACCACCACGAGTATTATTTGATCTATGGATTCCTCAACAAGTTGTAATGTTTTAAAAAGAAAAACAAATACCATATAATCTTTTTACATATTTTGGTATTGAAAATGGTTTTTAGAATGGATATATTATTTCAATAACTTGAAATGTTATACTGTTATTGTCATGCGGGAATGTTATCTTTCCTTTATTCTTATGTTATGTGTTATGATTATGTTTTGGTTCTTGGGAATTGTTACGTATATGGGTGGTTCCTTGATAAACCTAGGGCCGTTGAGCCCGATATAGCTCTCTAATTCATTAGGTAACATGACGGATGTAAACATAAATATTTCTCCTAATATATTTATGGAATATACTGTGATGGGTATTCTAAATGTAACTCCCTACGTAGCTGTGATAGCTACAATGTAAGTATGATATGGATTCCACAAGTTACCTTTATGATTTGTGATTACTACATGTTATTCATAAATCTTATGTTTTCAGGAGATATGTTAAAAAGAATATTTTATGTATGTATTAATGAACTACGGTTTTATTTCTTTTTTTTATAACCCTTACTGAGCTTTTTATGCTCATCCCATGTTTTGCAATTTTTTTCACAGGACTTAAATATGAATAGGGTCAAGGATGGGATCAAGGAAAATTCAGGGTGCATAAAACAAGGAACAAGACATGACACTTTTTTCAAAGAGTTTTTATTTTATGAAAAAATTGGAAACTGAGAATAAGTGTAAAAATTTTAATTTTTGATATGTAATGTAATAGTTATGGCCTAACTCTATAAAACACTAAACTTGAAAATATCCTCAATGTGAAATATTCATTTCATTCCATATCATATAAGTTTTTAAGGCTAGGTCCTTATAGTTGTAATAAGAGGTTGGTTTAGATAACTTTAGGAGTTAAAATATTGTTAAATTCATGTCCATAAATTAAATTATGGTAATATTGAAATGATATAGAATTTACAGATTACAATGTTGCTTTTACTAACATATTTCTGTGTTCAGAATAGTTTTCCACATGGGAAACAAGGAAGATATGTTGGGATGACATCAGAAGGAAGGCAACCTTCCAAATCAACAACCTGAGATAGTCAGAATCAGAACTGAATAGTTTGTTGCAATGATGTAACAATTGACTCGGGCTATAAATGGTGATGGTATCCATACACGAGATCATCCAGATCAACCACATAGGAACATGTTAGTAGTGGAGCATTTCATGAGGCAAAATCCTCCATCATTCAAAGGATCATCTGACCCTGTGCTGGAAGAATGATGGATTAAAGCACTAGAGAGGATTTTTGATGTTATGGGGTGTTCAGAACATCAAAAGGTTAGTCTCATTGTTTACCCTTTAGAGGGTCTGGTTGATCAGTGGTACTTGATGGTGAAAAATATTAGGGATAGAGAAGTGATTGATGCTCTAGATTGGGATGAACCCAAAGGTATGTTCCTTGAGAAATATTTTCCTATAGTGGTTCAAATTAGGATGGAAAAATAATTCCTGTAATTAAGGTAGGAGGATGACTCAGTGGCTGCTTATGAAGAAAAATTCACTCGACTTGCAATGTATGCTCCGAATTTTATAAGAGATCTTGATAGTAAAATCAACAATTTATACTTAGGATTAATGCCAAAGTGTCGAAGGGATTTATCTTCTCATGAGTTCAAAAGTTATGAAAAACATGTTTGATGCGTGTAGAAGGTGGAAATAGAGTTTGTTGATGATCAAGTGTTCTTTGAAAAACCACAAAATAAGAGGTCGAGGTGGCAGGAGAAAGGTAAGAACTCTTCAAAATAGTCTGATGGTAGGAAACTTAAGTTTACATTTTGTTAAAATTTTTGTAAAAAGCATGTTGGGGAATGTCTTTTGAATTCTGGTAAGTGCTACAATGTGTTAAAATGGGACAAAAAGATAGTAATTGAACTAAAAATATCAGGGTAATGGTAATACAAAATCTGATTTACAAACAGTAAGATGATTTAAGTGTAATGAAATGGGTCATTATGAAAATGAGTTTCCAACAAAGAACTCAACTAAGGAAATGTAGCTAGACAACAAGAAGAAAGGGGTGGTGAAATCCTTTGAAACTTCTTTATTAGATTTTGGGCCATCAAATGAAGTAGTATCAGGTACACTGTTTGTTTTTTCAGATTATTCTAATTTGTTTTTTGATTCAGGGTATACACATTCATTCATTTCCGAGAAGTTTTCTAGTAAATCGGGAATTCCATCTCAAGATATGAATCCTGAACTTATGGTAAAAACCCTCGAGGATATATTGAGACAAAAAGAAATTATAATAACCTTATTGTCCTTTTGTGTGGAAAGAATCTAACTGACATCCTTATTGTTTTGCATCTTGTAGAGTTTGATGTTATTTTGGGTATGGATTGGCTTTCTGATTAACATGAAAAGATTAATTATAGAGGTAAAGAGGTTTCTTTTCAAAATTATTTCTATTTTGTGTAAAAAATGAACCCTTACTTCTGATAACATATCAGGAAGCTAAGATACTATTAAAAGATGTAAATGAATGTTTCCTTGAACATATTTGTTGAAAGGAAAGGAACTATTCAGATTAATGAAGTTCCAATAGTAAATGAGAACCTTGATATTTTTCCGGAGGAGTTTCTTGGTATTATACCTGATCGAGTAGTTGAATTTACAATTTACTTAGTGCACGATGTTAATCCAATTTTAAAACCCCTTTATTGAATGGCTCAAATTGAACTTTTAGAGTTAAATAAGCAATTTTACGAGTTATTAGATAAAGGTTTAATTCAACCTAGAACATCACCATGGGGTGATCCTATCTTTTTTGTTAAAAAAATATGGTTCAATGAGACTTTGCATTGATTATAGAGAAATGAATAACATCACTGTTAAGAACAAGTATCCTTTGCCTCATATTGATGATTTGTTTCATCAGCTCCAGGGAGCTCCATATTTTTCAAAGATTGACATGTGGTTGGGGTATCATCAATTGAATGTAAAAGAATCATACATTCATAAGACCACATTTCATACTAGATTTGGCCATGATAAAGTTGTAGTTGTGTCTTTTGGGTTATCCAATGCACCTACTGTATTAATGGATCTTATGAATAGAATTTTCCATGAGTTATTGGATAAGATTTTGGTTGTGTTTATTGATGATATTTTTGTTTTTTTCAAAAGTAAAGAGGAACATGAAATTCATTTAAGAGTTTTCTTGAAAAATTTAAATGAAAAGAAACTGTATTGAAAATTCTGCAAGTTTGAGTTTTGGTTATAAAAAATTTCTTTCCATGGTCACATTGTTTCAAAAAAATGGAATAACTTTTGATCTTTCTAAAAATGAAATTTGTTGAAGAATGGTCAAGACCCACAAATATAACTGAGATCTGTAGTTTTCTTGGTTTGGTGGGTTATTAATGGAGGTTTTTTGATATTTTTTCACGGTTATCAAGTCCAATGACTAAATTACCTCGAAAAGTTGTTAAGTTCATTTGGAAAAAAAGAATGTGATGATTGTTTTCATGAATTGAGGAGAAGATTTGTGAATGATTCGGTTTTGGAACTGACTTCCAGAAATGGTGACTTTGTTATCTACTGTGACACTTTGTTGAAAGGACTTGGTGGTGTCCTTATGCATAATGATCAGGTAATTTTTTATGCTTCATGTCAGTTGAAACCTCATGAGTAAAATTACCCTACACTTGATATGGAATTAGCTGCTGTTGTTTTTTCTTTAAAAATTTTGAGGCATCATTTGTATGGAGTAAAATGTGAAATATATACTGACCACAAAAGTTTAAAGTATATATTCACTCAAAAATAATTGAACATGAGACAGAGGAGATGGCTGGAATTAATCAAGGATTATGATTTCACGATTCTTTACCGTCCGAGAAAAGAAAATAAAGTTCCTAATGCTTTGAGTCAAATAATTAATGCTTCATTAACCATGATACATTTGGAATGATATCCTTTGGTTTTTTATTTGAAAAAATTTAGCATAGAAGTTTTTGGTGCATTAAGTTCTCCTATTTTGTTTCAAGTGTCGGTGAGATCATATCTATCAGACAGAATTAAGCAAGTATAGAAGGAAGACAGTGAGTTTCAGAAAAAAGTAGAGTTGGTGCATAAGGGTAAGTTGTTTTAATTTAACATTGATAATTATTGTGTTTTGAGGTTCAGAAAGAGATCATGTGTTCCTTTTGATTCATAGCTGAAGAATGAGTTGTTATGTGAAACACATAGTTCTCCATTTTCAGTTCATCCCGACAGTACTAATATGTACAGAGATCTTCAGGATTATTACTAATGGGATGGAATGAAATGAGATATGGTTGACTTTACTGAGAACTGTTTAACTTGTCAATAGGTTAAAGCAGAGTGACTATTAACAAAATGGATG
Organism: Viscum album; assembly: GCA_963277665.1. Lineage (NCBI taxonomy): Eukaryota > Viridiplantae > Streptophyta > Magnoliopsida > Santalales > Viscaceae > Viscum > Viscum album. The sequence goes on from OY728142.1 coordinate 952,703,805, forward strand.
CTTTAGTTTTTACCAGTGGAAAAGTGGAAATGGGAAAATATATCCATGGAATTTGTTGTGGGATTACTAAAGACATCTCAAGGTTGTAATTCAATCTGAGTTATTGTTGATCGGTTGAATAATAATATCATTTCATTCCCATTTGAGATACTTTGTCTCTAAATCAACTTTCTCAGTTGTATGTTAAAGATATAGTCAGGTTCCATGGAGTTCCCCTCACCATTGTATCTGATCATGATCCCAGGATTACTTATAACATTTTTAAAGGCCTTCAGAAGTTGTTGGGTACTGAATTAAATTTTAGTACATCTTTTCATCCTCAATCAGATGGGAAGTCAGAACGAACAATTCAAACCTTGGAGGATATGTTATGTGATAGCTTGATGGATTATTAGGGAATTTGGGACCAACAACTTTATTTGGTTGAACTTTATTATAATAACAGTTTTCATTCCAGTATACATATGGCTCTGTTTGAGGAATTATATGGAAAGCGGTTTCGAACTCCAACTTTTTGGGATGAAGTAGGGGAAATGAAGCTAATGGTTCAAGAATTGGTGGAAGAGATGGTAGCGAAAGTTCATTTCATTTAGAATCACATGAGAAAAAATTAGAGTCAGCAGAAAAGTTATGTGGATAACTGGAAGAAGGATCATTCTTTTGAGGTAGGTGATCATGTTTTTCTCAAATTTTCTACATGGAAAATTGTGAAGCGTTTTGGTAAGAACTGAAAGGTGAGTCTGAGGTTTATTGGACTTTATGAAATCCTGGAGAAAGTTGGATCAGTTGCATAAAGAGTGGATTTACCTCCATATTTGTTCCTGGTACACAATGTTTTTCTTGTTTTAATGTTGAGAAAGTATATTCCAGATCTATATCACATTTTATGTCCAAAGGTAGTTCATTTGAAAGAGAGTATCTCTTATGAAGAAAAACAACACCAGATTCTTGAAAGTAGAGAGAAATTGTTGTGGAATAAGGTAATTAATCAAGTAAAGGTTTTGTTGAAAACGCATATGGTTGAAGAGTCAACATGGGATTCTGAAAATACTATGAGGGATAATTACCCCACTTATTTGATATGTGAAAAAAATTTGTGAGAACGCAATTTCTAAAAGGGGGGAAGTATGTAACATCCCAAGTAAATTAAGAAATATGAAATTTTCATATTAATTAATATTTGTGAATTAAATATAAATTTTTTCTTTAAAGGGGGTTCTATGTTCGTTGGTGTACCAAATACGCAACAACGGGTTTCTTTGAAATCTTACATTGCACACAAATAATATAATATTATTATTTTAAATGGTAGTTAACACCTAGTCATTATATTGGTGAGAATGGATAGAACTAACTAAAATATTTTTATACATGTTTGATAACTGTTTTTACATTTATCTAATAAATTTTAGAGGCTTAAAATAAGAACAAATCTGATTTTAACCATAAATACTCTAATATTCTTTAAAAGGTCGATTTATTGCCTTTTGATAGAGAACACTTTTAAATTTATTTTTTGTCACTGTTATATGTTTTATTTGAAAATATAAAATTCTCTTTTAGAATTGGGACATCAAATTTTACTTTGGATGAAATTTTGGTATTTTTCTGATAATGTTCATTTTTTTATGAATAGTGAAAAAATTATATATTTTAATTCAAAATCCCCTTTAAATATAATTTATATTTATGGTTATATTATCTTCATAATGAGTTTTAAAATATAAATAAATTATATTTTTACCATTTAATCCAATGTTGGTCATTGGAAGAAATTTCATTTTGAAATTGGATATAAACAAGTGTCAATCTTTTTGTAGTTATTATTTCCTAAAACACGTTTTTTGTTTTGACAATAAGAATTAATTACAAATTTAATTAATAAAACTTATATTTTTTTAATCTGTTAAAATAGATATAATTTTTGAAATCAGAAAATTGAATTTATCTTAGGGTGAATTTTTGGATTTTTTGGAAAACCATAAATTTTTTATGAATAGTGAAACCACTAAGTAGTATTTAAAAAACTGACTTTTTCATTTAAATTTTACCTCTTATGTGAATTGAATTTCAAAAATCTGACATACATGGTTTTCATTAGAAAGTAAAATGTGGTTCAGTGGGATGAAAATATTTTTTGGTGAATAGTAACTTTTGACTTTTATTAACCGCGATTAAAGGTAATTAGGGTAATTGAAGGTAAAAATAATGTTATAATAACATAAAATTACATTGAAACTTGTCTAACCTTATTGGATGAGTCATGGCCTACCAATAGAATCCATTGTTCAATGTTTCAACCCCATGGAGCCACTTGGGTAAGATAATGACATTAAGAACTTTTTATTTAAAGTAAAAATAAAAATGCCATAAACATGTATTGTTTTACTAAAAAAAATTAATGTGGGGTTATATAATTGATATATTTGACTATAAATATTCATTAGAAATATAAAAGTATTTTCTACATCATTATAATTTTTTTACAATTTTTAAACATCAAATAAATAAAATTATTTATGACACAATGATGATGTAGTGTTTATGTCATTAATGAGTGATTTCAATAAATAATAATATAAAATTTAAAACAATATTAAAAACTTGTCCAATTATTATTTTATGACTTTATATCGAACACGGGACACCTTATCTTTGATTGTAATGATTTTTGGACCTTTTGAAACCGAAAATAATTATATAAAAAATAATATTTTCAAAATTTCTGAAAGATACCATCCGATCCCTTATAAAAATACCTCACTTCATACCCATTAATCACACTTCTCAATCCCTTTGGGTCTCCCAAACACTACTCAAATAATCTCCCATGATCCCTATTTTCATCCTAGAATCATTACCTTAGTCAAAAAGCACTTCAAGAATCCCTTTTGGTTCAAACCAAAGGGAGTTAAACTGTTTAAAGGTAATGTCTTCTCTTAAGTTCTTTTGTTTTATTTTACTTCTACGACCCCCTAAACTCTTTTTATTACTTTATTTTATAACAAAACCAGTATACTCAATATAATAGTAGGTTTTTATGAGAATTATTTGAGCTAAAATTACACACACCTCCATCTAGTGGGTAATTAACATACTTTTTCTGTGGACGGCGATATACAGCCTCACGAAACGATAATTGTTCAATTATCTCCAACAGCCTATCATGGTGGCCATTATGATGGAACATTATTTATTTGTGATATATATTATATTTATATTGTTTCTATGCTTCTGTATTTTCCTTTTATATAATACATTTATGATTTCCATTATGGGTAAACGTGATAATCTCATTTGAGGAAGTGCAAACTATCGCCCCCTCAAAGTGACATGACTCATTCATACCATATGTGGAACATATAAAAGATGTAGTTAATGAAATTATATATTATATTATACTGTAATTATAATATAAATATCTATCATTATGTTTTCATTTCATCAAAATACTAAATAGAAATGAATGTAGAGATCATGCGTATGTACGACTTACTGTCTCCATGAACGATGCATTTCATTTTTTTACCTCCGAATGTTATGTACCATTATAAATACATATATATACTAAATATATATGATATATATGATATCTAATTAATGAATATAATTCTTTATATATTGAACTTTTGACTACATGAACGACAAGTAATTATAAGAAGTCCATTTTTGACTCAAGTACCAAATATTGACAAAACAACCATTATTAACTTAAATGATTACATAATGTTTATAACATTGTAATAAGTGATATAAAAGGAATAATATACTTGAAAAAGGTTCTTAAGAAAGTATAAATTAACTTTAGTTTTTTTTCAGGAGATTAATGAATGAACGGTTCATGTCGGACACAGGGTAAAGGACTTCGTGTCAATCTCCTTTCATTGAGGCATATTTTGTTTTATACACGATGTTATTTTGTACGGTGTATAAACTCCTTTCAATTTTAATTTCATTCAATGATAATATTTTCTCTATGAATCATTTTACTAAATGACACAAAAAAATAATGTTTAACGTTTGCAGTGACAATGACCTTTCCTCTATTGCGAGTATTATTTGATGTATGGCTTCCTTAACAAGCTATAATGTTTTAAAAAGAAAAATAAATACCATATAATCATTTTACGGATTTTGGTACTGAAAATGTTTTTTGGAATGGATTTATTATTTGAATATCCAGAAATTTTATATTATTATTTCAATGTGGTAATGTTATCTTTCCTTTATGCTTATATTATATGTTATGTTTATGTTTTGGTTCTTGGGCATTGTTATGTACATAGGTGGTTTCATGATAAAACTTGGGTGGTTGAGCCCAAGATATCTCTCCAATGCATTGGTAACATAATAGAGGTAAACGCAAATGTTTCTCCTAAGAGATTTAGGTAATATACTGTTATGGGTATTCCAAATGTAACTCCCTACGCAGTTGTGATAACTACAATGTAAGTATGATATAGAGGCCACAAGTTACCTTTATGTTTTGTGGTTACTATGTGTTATTCATATATCTTATGTTTTCATGAGATATGTTAAAGAGCTTATGTTATGTATGTATTGATGAACTAATTTTTTCTTTCTTTGTTTTATAACCCTTACTAAGCTTTTTATGCTCATCCCAAGTTTTGAAATGTATTTCACAGGACTTAAAGATGAATAGGGTCAAGGATGGGATCAAAGAAAAATTCAGGCTGTCTAAAACATGGAACTAAGCATGACCCTTTTTTCAAAGAGTTTTTATTTTATGAAAAAAATGGAAACTGAGAATAATTTTATACTTTGTAATTTATGAGATGTAATGTAACATTTTTTTCCTAACTCTCTAAAACACTATTCCTGAAAAGATCCTCAATGTGAATTATTCATTTAATTCAATATTATGTAATGTTTTAAGGCTGGGTCCTTATATTATCCTTTACTTAAATATTTTTCATCCTCAAAATTTGAAACTTCACTTTGTAAATAAAATGTTGATACATAAAAATTCCTTTGTGGAAAATCCACATCGTAAATAGGGTTAATAAAACAATATCTAAATAAGAGAGAAAGAGAAAATACGAATATCACAAAAACACTAGGCTTTAGAATAGTAGAACTTTATTTGGAAGTGAAAAACGGAAATGGAATAGAAATATAACTTCATTTACTTATTGATAGTGATTAAAAACATGGTAAATATAATGTTAACCATCACAAAATTGTAAATTTGTGATCTATTAAAAGAAAATTGGTGTGTTAAAAATAAAAGTAAACAAATAATGTTTTTATTCCAAAATACTTTTTTCTTGAGTTAAGGGAATAATTTATAATATAGATAGGAATAAGAGAAAGTAAACTATCTTAATTTCATTTCTGTTCATAAGCATAATTTCATCCATTGGTTGTTCTTCGATCTTGTGACATGAAATGGATATTCAAGATGAATTTTTCATTTTTGAAGAACTTTAATGAATCATAAGGTCCAAAACTAATTCCTACATCCTTTAAGTATTTACTAAAGAAACAATTTAGCACATAGTATCCAATAAATCATACATTAACATAAAAAAATCATATACAATGGTCAAATTAATACATTCCAACCTTACGATTCATCCAAAACACATCTGTCTAAGTTCAAAATTGAAAAAATAATATAAGGAAGGTCACTAAATATAAAAAACAAACTTAACATAAAATTTTACCATAAAAACATAATGAAACTCTTTTTGTCACATACCAAATATATGAATACCTTTATGATATTAAAACCTTAATGAAAACATGTATGCACCCAAAAATAAAATAATATATTGTCGAATGCATTCCTTAAACAGAATCATGTAGTGAAACCTACAAAGATAACATAAACCATAAAATCCACAACCAATTTCATGATTAATAATAACATCTCTTATCATTATTATGTCAAAAAGAAACATATTTTTGTTTATCTTCCCCAAATCATTTATTTTTCAGAATATCAACATGCATCAAAAACACCTCTCTTGGTTACTGTTACTATTCATCACATGCTTTCAAATAACTAAAAAAGAAGTTTCGTCGTAAAGTCCTTATATATCTCATGATTATTATAAAGATAAAATCATTGATAACATAATTAACATATACAAACACAAAATAATGTTAATCATTCCACTTCATTCTTAAAATATTAACTACACTTCATCATTATATTCCTTAATACCTCATTCCATTCATATGTAAATTATAGTATCTTCATCTTTAGAAGTGTAACAATTACTTGTAAAACTATAATGATTCTTTTCATGAGTTTTCCTCCATGGACATCGATTTTCAAAATGACCATATTTTCCATTATAAAACATTCAACAGTTGATAATACATTAGGAAGACCATTATTCTCATCCTTTTAATTAACAAAAAATTTCATTTTTCCATGGAAATTAAATTCTTTCTGTCTCTATTTTACACACCCAAAACACCCCCTAATTTCTCAAATACATTCACTTGGGTGTTTATTCTCATATTCTAGACATATAAGAAACTAATTATTATTTCCTCAATATTCTCCACCACCTGATCTGTCAGTAAATTTTATCCATATCTTCTTTGGTGAGTCTGAGGGTTTGGTTATTGTTCATGTTGATAGTCATATATTATGATAATTGATTTGGAATAATTTGAAAATCCATTACTATAGTAATCATTCGACATAGATTCTCAAAAAAAACATTTTCTATCACATTAAAGGATAACCGAGTATGTTCTGATTTCTACCATTGACTAAAACCCAAATCATAGTGTGAGATATAATAATCATAATAATAAATCACATAGTCATGAAAAATCATTTACTGGATGTATAAATCATAAAACTTTCTCATTAAATGAATCATTTAGTTTATCCTAGGTTATCCGTGGTCATTAAAAAATATATTAGATGATATCATATTCTAAGAAATATCTTCAATGTCATTAATAGGGTTATGTTTTCTAATTCATGTTTTCCTAAATCTAGTACCCAAAGTTTCTACTAAAATTTCTCTAATACCATCTATAAGGACCCCAAATCCAGTATACCAGAGACAATGCATCACTATATTACATTGGAATTATTATAAGGAATTGCATCATGAAGGACTAAATAGTCAGTAGTCTCTGTAAAATAGTTACGAACATGAAACCCATTTTAAATTTTTAATAGAAAAATAAACTTAATAAATCAAAATAATAATATTCTCAAAATCCTTAAAAATCATTCCAAGAATTTATCTTCATATCATGGATAGATGTAAAACAAATTAGGGTGAGCTAAAAAGATTAGTATGGTTTAAGTACATAGAATGAAAAAATGAATCAATAAGCATAAATAAAATTTAAATTAAATTAACTGAGCACAAATTTATTTTAAATAACTATACAAGGAAAAATCAACAAGAAAAGGAGTATAATGGACCACACATTCTATTTTATTAATACAATTATAATGAAATGCATCCATATATTTTTTTATAGTGAAAATATCATAGATAGTAATAACTGAATATAAATGAAGGAAATATTTATTTATTGGATGTCATGTATTTGTAATATGACACCACTACTATCAAGACCTTTTACTATATCATTTTAAACTATAGTAAGAAAACTGTTTAATTTGAAAAACTATTTTTTGTCATTATACCTTTGGATGCATCAAGAAGATATATAATGTCGACCCCCACCCATAACTAGAAGTCTAAAGAATTTTTCATTCATAGAATAGGTATGGTAAAAAAGTAAAATACTTTACATAGAGGATTTAATACCTATTAAGATATCCCATGATAAATATTTTTTTATTTTTATACCATTTACATAAGTAAAACATTACATCTCAAAAAATATTTCAAAAAACTCTAGAACATAAGGTTTAACATCTATGAGGACTAAATATATATGAAACGTAATTTAGGATACAAATAAAAATTTCCCAATAACTGGTCCACACTAGGCTAAATTATATACTTATCATAAATTGTACTCATATTCATAACCTAGGGCATGTAAGAATAAGAAATGTGTATCCTCAAACACTCAATTATGGAAAATTTTTAAACATATGACCAAGGAGTTGGGTCATAAGAATATGAGAAAACATGATAATGGGAGAAATCAATTCCTAAAATATCATTGAAAAATAAGATTTATCAACAAGTCATGATATGAATATGTATAATATCAACTAAGAAAACATAAAATAAGGAATAATATTTTAAAAAATATAGATAATTAACATTAGTCATGGGGAAAAATCCTTGGAATAAACATATGGTATGTTTTTATAAATGTATCTGACATTAAATTATTTAAAAAAAATAATCACTATAAATCATTACATAGTGTCTTATACATTACTAAAATATATCCCATTAGTTAATTAGGTTTTTTAAACCTATATACTATAATTGACATAGGTTCCACAATCATATGGATCATTAGTGACATAGATTTAAAAAACATATGGTTTATTATAATAACATGAGATTTAGAATATTTACCATTGATTTTAAGGGATTTATAGGACCACATACACAAATATCTATACATATGTGTGTCATTTGAAATCAATCATTAGTTATATCAAAAAGAGCGCCTAGAATTAAAACGAGTTCGTGTCATTTCAAAATGGTATCACATAAAATAAAATATAGGATTATATTGATTGATACCTACATTAAATCACCCAAAAATATTACTTTATAGAGGTATTATAGGGTGATTTATATAACATAACTACATTGGTGTTATATCTCTTGAAGAGGGAAATGGAAACAAATTCATGAAAAAAGATATTTTAGAAAAAAGTTCTTAACATTATCATAATGAGTAGAAATTATAAATCACATTCGAAAATCCATTTTTAAGAAGTATAAATGAAAAAAATAAAACAATTTTTAAAATAAATCCAAATAGTAGGACCTTGAAAATTATATAATGTTTTTATATAGAAAATGTGAAGTGAATGATAAATATACATGCGTTCAAGGGAATTTTTTTAATATTTTGAAAAAACTTTTACTGAAACAAACATTGTTAAGTGAGTGATAAATAATTTTTTTAAAGTGGTAAATATAATTTTTATGATTTCAAAAAATAAATTATATTTATATTCCAAAATAAGAATATGAAAACATTAATTCGAAGAGTAGATTCACATATGGAAAGAATATCAAACTTACAGATAATGATAATTATTCTTAACATCATCAAATTTAATAATGAATGAAATCTATAAATATACTTCCCTTGAAATAAGGATGAAACATATTATAATGTAGTCATAGTATATAATAGGACTTCCTTAAAATAAACATAGTCAGTAAGGAATCCTTATTAACAATGAAATGAAGTTACGTCAAGAAAGACCCAAACATCATCATTATCATTCAAATTGAAAACCCATAAAATGTGTAAAATGAGATGGATTCCTAAATTCCTTATATTTATTTAAAAACTATTATAAAATAAATTATTTTTCAATATATACACCACAAAAAACAAGTGGTGAAAATGGATAATTTCCCTATATGAAGAAAATTTAGATGTTGAAATAAACACAAATATCATAATCATTGAAGTAATAATCCTTCATAAAATATTTCCTATGAATTAATATTAATTACATAGAAATGAATTTTTAAATACAATTATAAAAAAAATACTATTATTAAATAACTCAACCTAAAATAATTATTTTCAATAAATAATCATTATAACTCTAAGAAATTGAATTGAGTTATAAAAAACCCAAACCTTATTTCATGAATTCCATTAACAAACTTTAATATTATATAAAAAGATATTAATTATATTAATAACCTAATTTAGAAATATATTCATACCTATAAAATATTATGACAGCATATTAAATAATTTATTAAATATATATTAGTTATATATATTTTATTTTCCTTATCAGAAGTTATTATCCTCGATTTTTTTTAAGTACTTATTTCATAATTACAGTGTTGATTCTTGTTTATTGATTAATATATAATAATTATTATCATTATAGTTACTAGAATAGTTTTTTATAATTATTTATAATGTTCTTATCTCATGTGTTATGTATTTTAATTACTACTCATTATGATGAAATTAGTGATGAGTTTCTTTAAATAATTTATAACTAACAAAAATGGTGGTATAAATAATAATTTTAATATTAATATAACATTTACAAACCTATAAATCATACATTATATAAAAAATAATTTCAAATGAACCCATTATTTATGTTTCCATAGACATCCAAGATATAAATTAACATCATTTTTTAGGTAGGAGGTAAAGTCATCGCACATAATTACCAATTGTAATCTCTTATTATGTATTATTATAAGGTGATTCTTTTGGAATAATATAATTATTATAAAAAATTAAGGATATTATTTAGATGTTTTTAAAAAAAATTAATCATAGTTTATTGGATTATGATATATAATAAAATACAAAATGAGAAATGAAACATCTCACTTTTGTGTAGGTGGTAGTCCACACGTACGCACGAGTGACATGTTTGTTTATATAAAACGTAAAGGAGGTAGAAATTATATTATATTTTTATATTCTTAATTATTTCTTAAAAATTATAATTATTTAAAAAATATTTCATTTTAATTATAAATTTCTATTAGTTATGATGAATGGATCATGTCACTTATGGAGTCGATAATCGACACCTAACACAAGCGATATTGTCATTGTTAGAATGGTTGGGAAAAAGATATAAATTGGTCATCCCATCAACATGATAAAATTTAAGTGTAATTATGTTGCTATTTTAATTATTTAATCATGGTTATAATTATATTATTAGGTGTTATAATAAGTGATAATGAAATAGAAATAGAAAAGGGGTTATTATGAATTTTTTATCATACTCCTTGGAAATCTCATTTTCAAAAAGGATTAAGTCTTTAACGGATGATATTTTTAGATGTATATAAATACTATGTCGTGTCCATTAATTTTTTGGGATGGATATTGGATTTTTTTGTCGAACATAGTGGCTTTGTGTGTGAGGAGATGTGGGCAGTGAAGGCTAACATCATAAGTGGAGGGAGTGGTATTTTAATAATAACGTAAAAGGTAAAGTAACTATTCCTTGGAAAAGTTGATTCAATAATTACCAATATTGGAGTGGGAGAAGGTTTAAGGTTGATAAATCCTTAATATTCAATCTTCAAATATGTTTTTAATATTCTCTTATGTATTTTACACTTATTTGTTTTTAGTTTTACATGTTTTTTGTTCTCACCATGGTAACTAATCTTTTATCTAATTAAGTTGCTATTAATTAGAAAAAAATCAGTATTATTAAATAATTTTTACCTAATGATTCCAAATAATAAATCAACTTTTTCAAATAAATTTTATATTTTTAGGAGAATTCAATTTTAATATCAGTGCGTGTAACCCCTAAAAACTCTTCTCGATAAAATTTTATGTTTACGATTAAAATTTCTTTATAGTATAAATTTATTATTGATTTAGATTCTTATGATATAAATTGGTTATAAAAAATCCTTTAAAATAAATCAAAAACTAAATTTTACAAAAATATTATTAAATTAAAATAAAATATAAAAATAGTTTCTTTTATTTGAATATATTGGTTAAGATGATAAAATTTTAAAAATAGATGTAATAAATTTAGAATAATATTTAAAAATTTATATTTTTTACTCCTTAAATTAATATTTTATCAGGTATAATTTTTTATAGGTTTTTAGTGAAATTATGTTCTTGATATAGTCATAGGTGCTACTGTTTTCGTAAACACCATATTTTTCACAATTCACCTAAAAATCAATTATTTTATAAAACTATAAAAAATTATAATCAGAAATGTTTTCAATTAAAAATTCATAAATTAATTTAATTTTACAAAATTAATATTATAAAATATATAAATCTATTTCTTAAATGAAAATATAAAATATATAGAAAAAATATGTTTATTGAAAAATGTTATTTTTAAAAATTTAGCAACCTTAATATTAGTTCATATCAATTTATAATTTAAATAATATTAATATTTTTTCACATATTTAATAGTATTTTAAAAGTGTTAAATTTATATATTTACAATAAAATATATAACTATTTAAAAAAAAGTTATTTATGAAAGAAAAATCATTTGGAATATGATATAATATTAACTGTTTTATCTTAAAAATATAACCATTTTTAGTATATTAATGTATTTTTATTTTCAATATGTTTCATTATTTCTATAATTTATTAATAACATTCATCAAATATGTTATGGGTTATTTTAGTTTGGTGTTGTGTGTAAAAAAGGATATAAAGATATATACTAAATTATTGGGGTGTTGCATTCTCCACCACATTAAATAAATTTCTCCCTTAGATAAATTATCATTTATTGTGGACAGAATCTAGGTCATCCATAAGGTACTATAAATTTTAATCAAATATGATTCCTTAGTTGGTTATAGGATTTTCTTTGGATATATATTTCACATATTAATTTTAGTGTTGTTATTTCCTAAAAAATACTAAAACCAAAATGGTTGTGATAAAATTTAATAAATTTATAGTAACTGGTCATATAAATATTAAAATTATATCCTATTATTTTTTCACCAATTACCCCTTCATTTTATCCTATGACACTTTTTTTCAACTATGAAATAATTTTATTAACATGTCACCCATTCATTTTAATCTAGGTTTTCCATTATGTTTTTTCATTTAGGTTTTCTAGTTTTATGTTACATATTAAAATTTAATTCAAATCCTTTATAATGGATCATTGAGATAATGTGAAATAACCAAAGAATATCCATATAGTTTTCCATACGGTTTTTAGTATTATGCCCACTCATCCTTCTCCTAGTGAAGATCAAGTCAATACTTTAATATCTATTTTCAAGGTGATGAACACATGGTTCATCTTTTACACAACCACATATTCAAGCTAGTATTCAAACATGGATGATATTTCTAGGAAAAGTGCATACTCAAAACTTTACCAAAGATTCAAGATGTTACCCAATACATAGACATATACCATGATTTTTCAGTAATTTTTTATAGTCATAATCTTATAAAATAGATTAAATAGTCCTACAAAATAACTAAACCTTTCATGGATAACAACAGAGGAACCCAAAACTGACACAGCTTGGTCTAGTGTAAAAGACACTTAATATTTTAATAGGATTTAATACCAAGTGATATTACCCAAGGAAATCATATTATTATTTCATATTATTTCCATAATATAAACATTAAAACACATAAATAATTTCAAAATCTGATGTATGGGAGGATTAGTGACTTTGAGGTATATAAATAAAAGAAAATTATTTTATGATAATTGAAAAAAATGTCTTTATAATTGATCCACACTAAAATCCCTTCAATAATTTTCATATTTTATACTCATATTCAGAATTTAGGTAATATAAACATAATGAAGGGGTTAGTTGAGATGTTGAGAAAGGAAAAACTTATCAACATTTCACCAGTTCGTTAGATCATTAGAATATTAAAAAATGATCAAGGGATAAATATATTATTTAAATGACATGGAAAAATTATTATTATCAATAAGCGATGACAAAAATATTTTTAATCGAAATTGAGAAAAATATACCATGGAATAATATTGTGGAAATATTGAAAGATAAACATGATTCATACAACACAATCAAAGGCAAAAAAATTTGGCATGTCATGTAAATATTGTATAATAATAACCTATGGCTACATAAAGGGTTAAAGATCACTAACTTATGGACCATTACAAACATATGATTCATAAACATATGTTCTATATGTGAATTAGGTTTCATATACCTATAGTCCATTAGTGACATAGGTTTTCTAAACCTGCATTTCATTTGTGATTTATGTTTCACAAACCTATAGTCCATTAGTATCTCTTTAGATGTATAACCTTTACCAATGCATTGTAGGAAGATATAAGACCTCACCCATCAACATACATCCATTTTTGTGCCATTATAAATCCTTAATTCATCATATCATAATGAAACCATATAATGAAAATGTTTTAATATCATTTCCAAATGTTATCACATAAATTAAAATAAGGGATTATATTGATTTGTAGAAACATTAAATTTAAAAAATTAGTGTTACATAGAGTCATTTATAGAGTGATTCAAAAAATATATCCCCATAACAGTTAGATATTTTAATGAGGAAAATTTAAATTATGATAAGAAAAATACCATTTGGAGAAATAATTATTAACATTGTCATAACGACGTGAAATTTTGAATCACATTCAAAAAATAATTATTCAATAAGGTATCATGAAATCCATTTTAAAACATAACTTTTAAATAAATAAAAAATGGTAACATTAAAAATACGTAAAGTTTTTCTATATTAAATTTGTATTGAAAGATAAAAATATGAACATTAAAGTGAAATCATTTTCAATATTTTGAAAATACTTTTTTGGAGACCCTCATCATAAAGAAAGGGATAAGTCATCCTTTTGAAAAGTGTTAAATATAATTGTGGAGATCAATTAAAAATATATATATTGGGGTTTTAAAATAAGAAGAGGATAAAATTTACTAGAATATTGAGTATTTATATAGAAGAAAAATATCTCGTTTAGAGAGAATATGCCTTCTTCTAAACTTTATTTTTTTTATAAATTAACAAATACATAAATGTAACACCCCAAAAAAGTGGAAAAGGAAGTTATAATAATAAAATTATATTATATTATAAGACCATGTGGTATGAAACATATTAAATATTATAGAAACCCTAGCCTTTTAAACAGATTATTACAGGATTTTATGTATAATTATCCATCAAACACAAACTAAGGACCAAAAAGTCTAGTGTCCTCAGTAGACTATGTACATAAAGTTAAAACATGGGACTAGATTATAACATTTATTTATTAATATTCCATAATTATATCCTAACGTCCTTTAATATCATACATACTCAAAGGATAACTGATGGAATGCATAGACAAAAGGGATATGCTAAAAAACATTTTAATGGAATAAGCATAAGAATAAATCATAGCACATGTGTTTGAAGAAATAACATGATTAAATTAAAAGGAATTGAACATGAATGAACATATGGAAGAATAAAATATAGAACATGAGATCATGAGATCAGGGAAACATTGTAATTTTGAATTAATTAACAGCATGGAATAAATATGAGTCGATGCTAGCTACCAATACTATATCAAATAGTGGAACAAATATCATAATGGTTTAGTATTACAACCTAATCCCATATAAGATGTCTAATTAGAATAAACATTACTAAATTAATTACAGTTCTATCTATGAAAAAACATCATAAAATTTTCACTAATATTTTTTCCACATAAAAAATCATGTATATGAAATAAACATAAGGATTACCCATGGAAAAAATGGGTATCATAATCATGTCAAATTGATTTACTAAAGACTGTATCACAATTTTTTAGACGAAACAATGGATTTAAATAGTAAATTTGTATTCATAAATTAAAACAGGAATATATAATGATAAATTATGCCCAAACAAATTTTAAACATATAAAAATAGTTTTCAAGAAACTTTAGGGATGAGCCACTTTAGTGCTTTTTAAGGTAAAATATTTTAGAGACTTTAAAGTGGAAAAACGAATATTTATTTGTATAAAACAAAAAAAAGATAGGTTTTAATGATGAAATTATTGATTTTATAAATATAATGGTTCATTAAAACATAATATTTATTTTACATGAAAATGAGTAATAAATGGTGATGTTACCATTAATCGATTTTTCTTATCAGGTGGATTTGAGAAGGGAACCCTACAAAACATATATTTTCTCATGAAATAAATATAAATTGAGATATGTGCATATGATTTTAACATAATCACATATTATAGGATAAGTAAATAATAATAATTAACAATTATATTGGGGTAATGAGAGAGAAAGTGTAGCTTGAAGGAAAAAATGGAGTTCTAGAGAGATCCCTTACCTTTGTCCGAAAGTGTTCTGCACTTTCACTTAATGACCTAGATAATAAAATTAGGTTATTTAATTTCATAATTCTGAAATTTCCCCATGTATATTTTATTTATTATAATTTTATTATGTTCATTTAGGGTCATTTTGATTAGTTTTAAAGTTTAATTAAATATTTCCAGGAGTGTTGATTTAATGGTTTCATGATTAGTTCACTTTTTTATAATTAAGGAAGTTCTTGTCAAATTGAAATAATTATCCAGAAGTGAAATTATATGGTATTAATACACATACATATATTTAAATTCATCAATATATCTTTTTTATTTTTAACTTGAGGATTCTTCATTTTGAAATTTTTTTAATGATAAACGGTTATATTATTTTAGCAGTTTTTCGACTATTAGAAACTAGCTGTGTTTTATTATTTAATATTATGTATAAATATTTGTTCCAGAAAATAAAATAATTTATAATAAAAAATTTAAATTATTTTTGATCCATTATAATATTTTTATGACCTTAAATTATGGTCGTAATGGAAAATGAAAAATCTTCATCTCTAAAGCAGGTGAATAAACATATCACGGAGGATGTTTTCCTATTTAAGATAAAAAGGGTAAGAGATGAGATTCGATGGTGGATATTCTGTTAGAATTATAAAATTACAATATAAATGTTATACTAGAGTTAACATTATATATTTTATATGGTAGTTGAGGATATGGTATAAGAGAGAAATAATTTAATAGAAAAAGAAAAAGGATTTTACCTCTTGAATATTAACTCCTTCAGAACTTATTTAAAGAACTTGGGTTTGATATTTTCTTGAGACCAAAAGATTTTATACATAGGGAAATTGATTGTGAGAGGAATCATGTTGAATTTATAAAATCTACAAGGTGTTATGGTGTGAGGATAAGGTGTAGTGAGAGGTTTTATTTATAGGCGGGGGAGATGGGTGTTTTTTCAATATTTTATTAATTTGTTTATTATTTTGTCTCAAGAATATAAATAGTGTTTATTATTATGGATAAATATAGTTAATTTTTTAGAATATTTCAAAAAATGGGTTCTTACATCATTCATACATCATCCATGACTCAAAAATTCATGTATTTGTTAAATACCGTAAATTAACATATTTCACTATTCACAAAAATTTAACTATTTTAGAAAAATCCAAAAAAATAAATTTTTTTTATATTTAAAAAAAGTACTTTGGTTTATATAAATAATTTTCAAAATATTTGAAATTTAATTATTAAATAAAATCATCATTTATTTGAAAAATACTAATTTTAATATTATAACTGATTTTA
Organism: Viscum album; assembly: GCA_963277665.1. Classification (NCBI taxonomy): domain Eukaryota; kingdom Viridiplantae; phylum Streptophyta; class Magnoliopsida; order Santalales; family Viscaceae; genus Viscum; species Viscum album. The sequence continues at coordinate 952,721,122 of OY728142.1, forward strand.
TAACACTTTGTAAAACCAATTATGGTCTCATAAAATTATCTTATTATTATAATACAACAAAATATTAATTTATGAATCTATTTTATGAAAATAATGTTTCTTTTAAATCATTATGTTAGTTATGAAATTGTAAAAAACATTAACATTTAAAAGAAATATCAACACTTAATTTATCATTATTAAAACATTTATTTACTTATTCCATGATTTAAATGTATAATACTTTTATTTATAAGTTTCATAAATTTAAATTATAATTCCATAGATGAGACTACTATTCTATCATCAAGATTACTATTCATAATGGTGACATTACTATAACAATGGATAGGTTACTATTGCAATGGTATATGTTCCATAATTTCAATAAATGCCACTTATATTTCATTATTAGAATATGAGAATAATGTTTTTATTGTGGTATTTATGTGGTGGATGACATAATTATAAGTAAGATAATTTCATTTATATAATTTTGTGTCATCACATTCTTCCCCCATTATGAAATTTCTCCATTGAAATTTCATTTTACATACTATGGTGAAAATTGGTGAGATTACTTCTCTTTTATTGCTTCCTCCAGTTACCATGTCACATCATCATACTTATGGTTCCACCATAGTACTTAGACTTGGTGAGTAATCTTGTTGTGTAGAATTTTATCTCTATGGCCAAAGATCTACATTGGTTTCTCCTCATAAGAGAGATCATTTTAAAACATAGAAACCTCTGAATTTATTACATGTGAGAGATTTGTAATGTACTTCCTTAAGAGGGATATGGGGAATACATAATGCACTTGAGACATTGTTGGTGGAAGTTCTAGTTGATAGGACACAACTCCGTCATGATCATAAATCCTGAAGGCAACTATGTACCTGGGAATTATCTTTAATTTCTTCTAAAATCCCATAACTTTATTCCATGCAGATATTCGGTGGAATACAATACATCTAAATTCAAACTCTATGTTCCATTGAGAATTATCTATATAACTCTTCTATCAGATTTGGGATTTCATGATGTGATTATGAATGTTTCTATCCTTTTATACCCTTTCTTCAACCATTTTAGGTCCCAATAGCATACATTCACTGACATCATCATATCATGTCTATGTTCTACATCTTTTCTAATAAAGGGATTCATATGCATGCATTTGGATGATTAAGTGGAAACTATTATTGTAAGAGAACTCCTCTAGAGGTAGATGTTGGTCCCATCCTCCTTTTAAGTTTGTTGATCATGATCTCAAAATTTCCTCTACTATATGAATAGTCCACATATATTGGCCATCTATTTTTGGATGATAAGATATATAGATGTTCATATCATTTTTTATAGCATCTCATAGAATTTTCATAAACAAAGAGGTAAATCTCATATCTCAATCAGATACAATCATTAGTGGTACTCCATGTAGCCTCACCACTTCTCTGGTGTGTGAAATTTTAAGTTGATGGAGTGAGATGTCCTCTAAAATTATGATAAATTTAGGTGTCTTTATTATAAAACCCATAATAACCCATATATCATTATTTCCAATAGATTTCTTTGGATATCCAATGAGAAATCCATAGTGATTTTTCCCATTTCAATGTTGTTTCAGGTCATATTTTCATCATCACCTTAGTTGTTTTACTTCCAACCATTACTTTATAACATACCTATCACATTGATGTATATTTATATATCTCCTTCTTCATATTGTCCCACCAATAGTGTTATTAGAGATCTCAATAGATTTTTCTGCTCCCTGGGAGGATACATTAGGTTAAGCTATGTGCATATTTCATAAACCCATTCTTTATATATGGATTGGGTGTTACATCTCATCATGAACCATATCTTGCGACTCTATCCTCATCAATTTTGAACTATGCTGATTTTACCTTTCTTATATCTTTCACCTTTTTCTGAATTTCTACATCATGTCTTTGACCATCCTTTATTTTCTCCATAACTGATAGGTGGGAAATCATTTATGAAAGTAATGATTATGTAATTTACCTTATGATTCCCATGTCCATATTTTTCAAGTCTACGAATATTGGATCATTCTCAATTATCATCTTTGATAGAGTCCTAGGATCCTTTCTACTTAGATAATATTCTACTTTATTTTCTCAATCAGGATGGTAGTGGATTTTGTAGTCTTAATCTCTGATGATCTCTAACCCTATTCACTGGTTCATAATAATCTCTTTCTATATGAATATGTATTTGAGGCTCTTATAATGAGTATATATCTCATACTTATCCTCATATAGATAATGCTACCATATTTTTAATGTGAAAATCACTGCTGGTAACTACAAATTATTTGTCAAATAGTTTATCACATGGAATTTCAGCTGCCTTGAGGTGTAAGGAATTACATTATAATTTTTCATTAGTGCACAACCTAATCCCTTATTTGAAGCATCATTTTATACAACATATAGTTCCCCACTTATCAGTAGTGTATATATTGATATAGTGACGAGATTCTTTTTCGACTCTTTGAAGCATTCTTCACATTCACTAGTCAAGAGAAAATTTACACTCTTATGAGTCACCATGGTTAGTGGGTTTGAAAATAATGAGATGTTCATCAAAAATCATAAGTAATAACTAGTTAGACCATGGATGTAATTTTTCAGAATTTTTGTGAATTGTTTTAAATTATATCGGATTATATCAAGAATGCACGCTTTTGCGGCACATGATTTCATGGCCCGGAGTGTATGTAATGTAATTTTGAACTTTTTTAAGGTATATTCAATAAACGTGTGAGTGGGGTTTTCTATCTTTTTTAATGGTGCTTGGATAAAAAATACAAGGGCACTTTTGAACTCAGAATGTTATAATTCGCATAGAAAGGATTTAACTTCAGCCGAAAAGGGTAGGACAGAAAAGATAATTTTTTTTACATTTCATAAATATAATAAATTAACTTTTAAAATTTATTTTATTTTTCTTTCACACTGTTTATAGGAAGATGGTGATTCTAGGGTGTGGCAATGAGGCGACAACAAGGACCGATTAAGGAAACCCTTTAATGGCTCATTGTGAAAGAATATCCTCTACACTATTTCATAAATGAAACAGTGTAACAACGCAACATCGTAGCGTAACAGAAATATTGTGACATGTATCTTTTTGTTAAATGAACACATTAGTGGAATTAGGAATTAAACTACAAGTATTATCTTATGAACCTTTGATGAAAATCCTCCCCAACAATGAATAAAAGATGCCGAAGAACGTCAAACATCTTCGACGCACCTAGAATAATGGAGTCGGTAGTGATGAAAGGCCTTGATGTTTTGAAACCTTGAGGAGGTAACGTTGCAGAAATATAATTCAAAGAGGTAGGGGTTTGAACCAATTAATGTTCCATGTTCTTATTCCAAATGATTAATATTGATTAACCCACGAACAGGTCAATCCATAGACCGTGAAATATTGACAGATGGTGAATTGCCTTTGGAATTTCATTATCCGAGATTATATTATCACCTATGTTGGTTGAATTTAACTCCCCAAACCTCCCCATGATTTTAAACTTCTAACAAGGAGAGCATGACATGAGGTGGTCCACGGTCGCTCAACCATAGTGGAGAGGATTGTCCGCGTCCGTAGGGTTGCAGAGGATCCTAACGCGGCTTGGAGCCGCATCCCAGCCAGGCCGAAGGCCGGTCCCCCTCTGGTGGACTGGGTGAACCCGCGGGCTAGAACTGCTCTTCCAGGCTAGACCCAAACTACCAGATCAGACCCATGCAACTGGGCTGAATCCACATTACCAGTCTGTGCCCAAGTCAGAATGGGTTGGGTCGGGTCGGACCAGACCCGAACCCCAGCAGCCCTCATTAGACTAGAACACATGTATCTCTCAAACTAGGTGTCTGATTGACACAACATCATTGGATTTGGGACCCTTACGATGGTTATGTCATTATAAGATACTCTACGGGAGTTTTTGTTGAACTTGGAATACGATCAGGTTGGATTGGACTCGAATCCAACTGGGCCCTTTTTACAAAAAATTCCCATATCTTATAGACCGAGCGTCTGTTCAACAAGTCGTATGTTGCGTTGAGACCCTTATGACAAGAATTTCCTTTAAGGGTAATCTTTGTGAGAATTAGTGGTAGTTGAGGGATGACCGATGGCTTTCGGAGTGGATCATCCCAGAATCAAGTGTGCTAACTATGGGAATCCAGTGGCCAGCTGTGACATTAAGAACGAATAGAGATCTTGTGTGGGTATGCACCTAGTTATCCTGTGTGGGTTAACATGTAGAGATCCTATGTGGGTCAACACCTATAGATCCTATATGGGTTAGCACCTAGTGATTCTGTGTGGGTCATCACCTAGTGATCCTGTGTGGGGTGGCACCTAGAGACTCTATTTGGATCAGCAACAGAGCCTCTTGACATAATAAGATGATCTAGCTTTATGAATAATCATCTTTACTTCTGTACTTAGGTTATACTAGGTGTGAGATGATTATTTTACTTTGTGCTATGTGTTTTATATCTTTATTTGTTGTATTACCTCTGTGGTATATCCTTTGTGGTGTTTTCCATCATGGACTACTAAGAGACCTTCAGGGGTCTCAGGGTATCTTCTAAGTATTGTTATTCTCACACTTGCACGGGCTTCACTCATGCATGTTGTGTCTTGTAAAGACAACAAATAACTTTCACCGAGACTTTTGGGATATAGAACTACACGGTTCTCAGAGGTGGAACAACAGATGTGGTGTGCTGTAGTGACATTTGAAAGAGATCTATACCTACCCTTCATGTAGGATCTTTAGCAGATGACCTCTGGAACCTATAATTCTTTTTCATTACCTTCCATTTAGTAGGGATTGTATTTTGGACCCTTTAATTTCAGTTTACACAATTTATTCTTAGTGGTGGTACCTTTTGGTGGTTGTATTACTTTTCTTTCCATCATGGTCAGATTTGTGAATTTTTCCTTATCTATGTGTGTACATTGTTGGTTTAGTGGTCGACATATCCATACAATTGGACCCTAAATTATGTTTTTTGACTTAGTACATGAACACACAAGTTTCATGTGCTTTGCAAATGTTTTTCTCCTGATCCTTTCTGAGTTAGATCACCAGATATAACTTATTGACCATACCGCATTCGTTTCTCTACTAGATGCCTCCATGAAGATAACTAGCCAAGATTCTAGTAATAGATCACAATGATGGTTCACTGAGCGATGAAGAGTCGGTGTAGGGACCACTTACAATAATATCACCTTCGGGTTGTGTACCAAAACACCACCACCCAGAGAGCAGCATTTTCTGCCAGCCCCACCAGCAGACAATGCATACCAACTGAGCATGCTGGATGAGTTCTAAAGACAAAGGACTCTGAGGTTTTGAGGAGAGACATATCCTCATGTAGATGAGGATTGGCTGGAGGATGTTACTCAAGTTTTTCACTTGGTCGAGAAACCTACAGACTATATGGTGGATCTAGCCACTAGCATTTTTTAAGGCACGACAAGGAGATGGTGGATCTTGATGCTCCAGAAATAAGAGGAGGCTACCCATGTCTGGTCGGACTTCGAAATCCTATTCAAGGAGAAGTTCATACTAGAGACACAATGCTTATTGTGTATTCAGGAGTTACTACACCTACTACAGGGAAGCTTGATTGTGGCCCAGTACTTAGTGAGGTTTACCAACCTCTCCATTTACTCCACCAACATGGAACGATACACTTTAATCAGGTCCCAGACCTTTGAGTAGATGCTCCAATTAGAAATTAGATTGTCGATGATTGAACTTGGTATCCTAGCATAGGATACAATGTTACTTCGATCCCTAATAGTGGAGATCATCCTAGCCGAGCAGGAATTGACGGTGAGAGCCACCACCGGATTATAGGTGGTTGGGTCATCTACAATAGGTAGTAGGAAGATGAAATAGAGTCCCAAATAGGCTATAACGTTTGGAGGACGACCCTAGGATATAGTGTCAGAGGTGAAGAGCTTTCAAGGCAGAGGATTCCATATGAGGACTAGAGTTTGTTACTTTTGTGGCGGACAAGGGCACATGACTCTTTCTTGTCTGACTCCCATTATGGATGACCAGTAGGTGGTCGAGGGACTGCTGAGACAGTGACAGGGGCTTGAGAAACCAGTTACAAAGGGTCACTACTAGAAAAAAAACCTATGCCCACTGTTCAAAACTGAGGGTATAGCCCCCAAAACCGTGGGTAGAGCCTATACCGACGGTTTTGGGAACCGTGGGGCTAAGTGGCGTCTGTATAGGGGTCTTAATCTATCCCTACAGTTTGAAAAACCGTTGGTATTTTTTTCCACGGTGTCACAGCATTCTCCACGCTGTCAAAACTCTTCTCCCCACGGTTTAAAAACCATGGGTACAAAAATTCAAAATATGCAGCTGCTCGGACTTGATCCCGCGCCAACAACGACCTGACAATATCTTCTACCGGACATCACCACTTCATCCAACATATTTATATTAATATATATCTATATTCCTAAATATATATTATATAATTGACCTTATTGCGAAAAATAGTATCCATCGGGTTTCGAACTCGTGTCTGCTGTAGAATTCTTATAGCGCCTAACCAACTAAGATGACTCAACTTTGAAAATTAAAATCTGTATTTATAATAATATACTAATCCTCGTGTCTTTATTAAAAAAAAGTATCCAGCAGGATTGGATACCACAACCACTGTAACAGTAGCGTAACACCTGACCAACCAAGCCGCAAAATTCATTAGTTAATAAATTTCTATCAACTTAAATATATTAGTTGAAATCGTGGGTAAAAATTTTCCCTCCAAATTGTTTTTGTTTTCCCACATATTTTTTTCCGCCATAATGTGGTTGAGCTATCCCCGCGGTTCTAAAAACCGTGGGGAAAGGCCTTCAAAAAAAATATTTATCCCCACGGTTTTTGAAAAATTGTGGGGATAGGCCTTTATATAAATACCTATACAAACGGTTTTATAAAACCGTGGGTATAAGCCTTCAAAAATAACTCTTTACCCACGGTTTGTCTACAACCGTGGGTATAGGTGACCAATACCCACGATTTTCCAGAACCGCGGGTATAGCTTCCCACACTGTATATATACCCATGGTTTAAAAAAACCGTGGGTATAGGGCACCCCTATACCCACGGTTTTTCCCAAAACAGTGGGTATAGGTCTATTTTCCAATAGTGGGTGGAAAATGTGGAAGAGGAGTTGGAAAAGTGGAAAGCGGTGGAAAACAATTCTAGATACCACTACCACCACCCCAGGAGGTCCACCAAGATCTTCAGGAGTAGGTGGATAGGGGCAGGGCTCGCTTCAGGTAATGGAGGCCTATGACCATGCTTCTCTAGAGATGATTAGAGGTATGACCTATGTCTACTCCTCCCAAGATGTAGTTCTTATAGGCAGAGGTTCCATTCACTCATTCCATTTCACATACCTTATTTGAGGCTCATATATTTAGATGGAGTAGTTTGCTCAATCCTTATTATTAGAGACTCCTAAGAGAGGGGATTCATCGATTATACACTAGTGTCGGTAGTGTGAGCTTACTCTAGGAGGCGATAGATTTGGATGGGATATCTTAGTAGTAGCGTTGAAGATTTGAGATGTTATCTTGGGCATGAAATTATTATCCACAATCCATGCTCAGATTGACTGTTTTAGGCGCAAAGTGTAGTGTTTCTATGAAGATGGGACCATGTTTTCCTTCGCTGGTGAGAAGGGAACATTTGTAGCATCAGATTGACATCCATGGAGGAGGGTGCAGTCGATCACTCACAAGTTGGCTAGCCTCACACTCAGTAAGGTGGACATGGGTAGTCTGATCTTTTTGGTAGTGGTGGAAGTGTATGAGGATATCTTTCCATAGGATTTCCCCAGACTACCTCCTCAAAGAGAGGTATACTTTTTCTTTGACTTGTACCCATAGATGAAACCAATATCTACACCTGCATATCGGATGGATCTCGCAGAGCTTCATGAGTTGAAGGTACATCTGGAGGACTTGTAGAAGAAGGGGTTTTAAGGCCTAGTGTTTCTCTATGGGCAGCCCCAGTGTTGTTTTCTAATAAGGAATACAAGAGTTTGAGGCTATGCGTTGACTTCTGATGCCTGATCCCAGTGACCCTGAAGAACAAGTATCCACTTTCGAGGATTTATGACCTCTTTGATCTGCTTAAGGGAGCGATGTGGTTCTAGAAGATCGAACATATCTCAAGCTATCATCAACATCAGGTGTATGATGAAGATGTATTGAAGACAAACATTATATTCCTGTACGACCACTATGAGTTCTTGGTGATGCCTTTCTTCATGAACAAATCCCAAATATTGTTCATGCGACTCATGAAAAAGATCTTATAACCTTAACCCTATCATTTCATGGCATTATTCATTGATGATATCTTGGTGTACTCAGCGTCAGAGGAAGATCATGGTACACTCATTTGGATAGTCCTAAATGCACTCAGAGAGCACCATCTATATGGTAAGCTCTCTAAGTGCCAGTTCTGAATTTGGTAGGTCCACATTTTGGGACACATCATCTTAGACAATGGAGTTTTAGTTGATATGGAGAATATATAGGGAGGGCCACCCAAGAGCATGACCTAGGTGCGGAGTTTCCTGGGATTTTCTTGATACTACATGAGGTTAGTATCTGACTTTTACAAAGTAAAAACACCATTGTCAGTTTTGAAAAATAAGGGACAACCCTTCGTTTGGATGGAGAGGTGCTTGTAGAGTTTCCATGATCTTAGCTAGAGACTGATGAGTTCCTCCATCTTGAGACTACCAGAGGAGGGTGTTTGGTATATAGTCTATTGTGATTCATTAGGGACCTGATTGGGTTGTGTCCTGATGTAATAGAGAGTAGTGATCGCCTATGACTCATGGTAGTTGTGTAAGAATGATAAAAAATACACAACCCATGACTTAGAGTTAGCAGTAGTGGTCTTTTCCTTAATGATGTGGTGGCACTACTTGATTGGTGAACATTTTACCGTCTACTCTGATGTCTAGAGTCTCAGATATATCTTCTCATAGAAGGACCTGAACTTGAGACAATGATGATGGATAGAGTTCCTCCAGGACTATGACATTGAGATAGTCTATAAACCTGAGAATGAGAATGTGGTGATAGAATCACTCAAAAGGATATCTGGTTATAGCTGCTGATTGAGGCTACAAAGCAGCTAGCTGCGATGGAGATATATTTGTGGATAGTGTTGGAGTATCTTACCTCCAATTTATGACTATAACTCCCTCACTCTTACAAAAACTTAGGGAGGACCATCTTGTGGATGTTGACTGCGAGGACCAACATTCTAAAATATCCTCATGATATACTCTTTATGGATTTTCGATAGGTGGGGAGCACACAATTTTTTTAGAGGATACACCATAGTACCAGTGATGTTATGAGAGGAGGTGTTGAGAGAATTCCATGCATCCCATTTGGTGGTATATACTGGAGTGGAGATGATGTACCAGGACTACTGACATTAGTACTAGTGGCTAGGGATGAAGAAAGTAGTGGGATAGTTCTTTTCTTGATGCCTCACTTGTCAGAAAGTGATGGCCGAGCATCAGTTCCTGGAAGGCTCGACACATCCACTAGAGGTACCAGAGTGGAAGCGATATAGTATCTCCATGGAATTCATGATGGGGTTACCACACATGTCCATGGGCCATGATTCTATCTGAGTGATCGTCGACCAACTCACCAAGTTATCACACTTCCCCACATATAGGAGCAGGGGTCAATAGAGGTCTTGGGATGTTTCTACGTCCAAGAGGTAGTACGGCTTCACGGGGTGCCTTCGATGATCATCTCATATCGTGATTCTCATTTTACATCTTAGTTGTGGAAGGGGTTTCAAGAGGTGTTTGGGACTCATCTGTGCTTGAACACATATTTTCACCCTCAGACGGATGGTCAGATAGAGTGGACTATATAGACCATGGAGGACATGCTTTGTGGTTGTGTCCTAGATTTTAGTCACAGTTGGGAGGAACACCTTCCAATGGTCAATTTTTTATACAACAATAGCTATCACTCCACCATGTTCATGGTACCATTTAAGGCCTTGTATAGGAGGTCGTGCAGATCACCCCTACATTGGACAGACCCAGCGGAGTCGAAACTCATGGCCACAAAGTTCATACGGGCTACCACCAAAAAGGTGTAGATCATCTTGGAGAAGATGAGGACTGCATAGAAAAGGTAGAAGTATTATGTTGATAGGATATGGAGACCCTTGGAGTTTGATTAGGGTGATCTTGTATTCCTTTAGGTCTCACCCCGATGAGGATTATAGAGATTTTGAATGGGAACAAAGATATCTCTAAGGTTCATCATAATTTTTCAGATCCTGAGCAGAGTTGGTGAGGTAGAGTACCGCCTAGATCTTCCCCCACAGATGCACTAGATACAGGAGGTTTTTCACGTGTTGCAACTGAGGAGGTACATGCATGACCCATCGCATGTCATTGACTGGGGCGAGCAGGAAATTGATGGTGGGGCAACATTTGGGGAGTTTCTTGTGGAGATAGAGGATCAACTAGATCAGTTCCTTCATGGATAGTCGATTCCACTAGTGTGTGGTTGGTGGAATCATGGGAATCTCTAGGAGAGCACATAGGAGCAGGAGGCATATATTCATGCTCAGTACCACCACTTGTTTGATTATCCGTTGTTTGGGGATTTTGTGGGAATAAATACCTATGGTGGGGATAATGTAATGTCTCCGAATTTAAATGTAATTTATTTAATTTTATGGAAATATTTTGAGATCGTACTCTTTGACAACATGTGATTCTGAGGCCCAGAGTGCCTAAAATATAATTTTAAACTTTTTTTAAGGTTTTTTCAGTAAACATACGAGCGGTATTTTATAACATTTGGGCCAATGATCAGATAAAAAATATGAGGGAATTGTTGTGCTCAGAATTCCAATATTTTACTAGAAATGACTTAACTTCAATCGGAAAGGATTAGACAGAAATGTTAATTTTTGAGACTTTTCAGAAATATAATAAATAAAACATTAAAAAGTTATTTTATTTTGCTTTCGCACTGTTGAGCGTTGGATGGTGAAGTTTTGGTGCGGTGAAGAGGCAATGACGAGGCACAATTAAAGAATCCCCTTAATGGATTGTTGTTAAAGTGTAATAATGCAATGTTGTTGTAACACCCCGACCCCAGCTACCCAGAGCCGGTGCATTACTTCGTAACATTGGCATGATCACAAAAGATCAAGTCTCGAAAGACTGATTAGTTTAGTAGCCTTGGAAACACTAGATACATTCATAAATGTTACATTACATCACAAAATGAAAAACTATAATAACATTATCTCCATAGTCCACACATCTATCCTCTTCAGACTATCCCTGCAGGTCATTCATAAAATACTTCTTCACATCCTGGAAAATATTAAAACATTGAAAGGGGTGAGCTCGGATGCTCAGTAAGGTTAAAAATATAGTGGAAGCTTTCATAAATAAACATTAACATTTAAGGAAATGTATAACTAAAACAAAAGCCTTTTAAACTTGAACTTCAACATAATATGGAAAAAGTAAAATGAGATAATGCCATTCACTTCTTCACATGGATATTCTACTGGTCGTATAATCACATGCAATGTCAATAACCACTTTCATAATGATGGAATGCATAATTCCAGACTATCATAACCACGTATCCAAGGCCTTGTGCCAAGACCACAGATAAGATTTTGTCAAGGCCTCGTGCCAAGACACTAGTTTGTCTCATGAGACCTGCCAATGCATCGAGGAGCTATAGCGGGCTCCACCCGTCACTTATAAAGTCAAATGCATTTCTCATATGAATAGGTTTAAACATATCATAAACCATAATCGTGTCACATAAAACATGCATAAAGGAAACATAAAATTTCCACATTTCAATCACAAGATTTCAATACAACACATTGATATAATAAAAATTCTTTCAAAACCATTTTCAATACCAAAATAAAAGAAAGTTAAAACTTTGTATTTATTTTTCATTTTAAAAAAAAGTAATGGCTTGTAGAGGAAGCCGAAACTCAAATAATGGTCACGGCGGCGGAGAAGTCGTTGTTGCCGCATATGTATGGAAAGAAAAACATTCCCTTTTTGTCGTTTAGTAAAACTCTTTGTATAAAAAGATTCCTTTTGAATAAACGTAAAAGTCAAAGGGGTTTATACACCGTATAAAAGAAAGTTGTGTATAAAACCAAATATGCCTCAATGAAAGGAGATTGAGACGAAGTCCTTAAAAAGATAATTTTAAAAATAAAATAGATCTATTATGTGTGTTCACTATAGGTACAAATAAAGAATACAAAATAAGATGTAATAATATCATGACATAATTTGAAAGTAGGAGATTAACCCAAAGAATGGAAGTTGGGTTAATATTTTCCCTTACCTCGTGTCTGACTTGACTCAACCGTTATCTAACCTCCTGAATAATAAACTAGAGTTAATATATACCTTATTAAGAACCATTTTTAATTTCATTATCCTTTTTATATCACTTATTACAATGTTATGAACATTATGTAATTACTTAAGTTAATAACGGTCGTTTTGTCGATCTTTGGTACTTGAGTCAACAATAAACTTCTTATAATTACAAGTTGTTTATGTGGTAGAATATCCATTATATCCAGAATTATATTCATGATTTATATGTCATATATATCTTATATATCTAGTATATACATTCATTTATAATATTACGTAACATTTAGAGGTAAGAAATGAAATGCACCGTTCATGGAGACGGTAAGCCGTACGTACGCATGAACGCTACTTTCATTTCAATTTCATATTTAATGGAACGAAATCATAATGATATAAATGTATAACATAATTCCAGTATAACATGGTGTATAATACCATTTACTCCATACTTTATACATCCCACATATGGCATTAACGATTCAAATCACTTTGAGGGGGCGGTAGTCCGCACTTCCTAAAATGAAATTATCGCATTTTACCCATAATGGAAATCATAAAGTATGCCATAAATGAGAAATACAGAAGAATAAGTAAAACATAAACATATTATATATCATATATAAAAATAGTTACATCTTAATGGCCACCTTTGAAGGTGTTATATGAGTGTTGAACAATCGTCGTTTCGTGAGGCAGAAATTCGCCATCCACAGAAACCGTATGTTCTTTAACCATTAGATGTAGGTGTGTGTAAGTGTAGCTCGAATCCTTCTTATAACAACATCCTAGTATATTGAGGATACTGGTGTTGTTACAAAAGAAATGAATAAAAAGAGTTTAGGGGGTTGGAGAATAAAAATAATACAAAACAACATTTGAGAAGACATTACCTCAAAATCGGGTAACTCTTTTTGATTTGACCCAAGGCTTCCTTGGGAAGAGTTCTGCCCAATGTGAGGCTTCTAGGAGTAAGAGGGGGAAGTTAGGAGAGTATTTGGGAAGAGGTTGGCCGAGCAAAATGGCTTGAAAGTGTAAATGAGGTGGGAGAGGTGGGGGCCTTTTATAAGTGGAGAGGAGGGGAACTCTTGGAAAGTAAAGAAAAGTCACTTTATTATAAAATGAGTTTCGGATTTTAGAGGTCCCACACTTATATAATTCGAGGCTAAGGTGATAAGGGTTCGAAATCTCCTCATCCAATAGGCTTTGGACAAGTGTTAGCCTTGTATTTTTCATTATCTTCCCATTTTATTTAAATCGTTAAATAATGAGGTCATCGCTGCATCATCATGATGTCATAAATAATTTAATTTATTTAACGTCTAAAAATTATAAAAAAATATAATATGATGTAGGAAATCCTTTTAGATTTATAATGAATATTTATAATCAAAATTTGTACTTGTGTAACCCACTTAAAAACTATTTTAGTAAAACAACTCATGTTTGTGTCAATTTAATTTTAACATTAAATAAATATATATTAATGTCATTTTCCAACCAAAGTGGCTACATGGGGTCCCCAAGTTGACCCATGGGTTGTCTTGGTCGGCCATGACTCATCCAATTGGAGTAGGAAAAGTGTCAAGCTCATATCATATTATTAAAACATTGTTTTTACCTTAAACTACACTAATTACCTCTAATCGCGATTAAGAACTTAAAAGTTACTATTCACCAAAAAATTATTTTAATCTCATTGAACCACATTTTACTTCATAATGACAACCATGTATGTCGGATTTTTGAAAATCAAATCACAGAAGTGGTAATATTTCATTTAAACAAAAAATCAGTTATTTAACTACTACTTAGTGGTTTCACTATTCATCAAAAATTGAAGTTTTTCCGAACAATGCCAAAATTTCACCCTAAGCTATAATTGATATTCCGAATTCAAAAATGATGTATATTTTATGAAATTACAAAAATATAATTTTCATTAATTAATTTTATAATTAATTCCCGTTGTCACAACAAATAGCGTGTTTTTAAGAAACAATTTATATCAAAAGATTGACAATTGTTTATGTCCAATTTCAAAGTGAAATTAATTCTAATGACCACCATTGGATAAAATGGTAAAAATATATTCTAATTATACTTTAAAACCACTCAATAGTATAACTTATCACTATAAATTATTTTGAAAAAGTTGTTTTAAGTATTTTTCACTATTCATAAAAATTTTGAAGTTCTCATAAAATTACAAGAAATTCAACATAGCCTAATTTCAATATTAGGAATACAAAAATAAAGTCCATTTTGAAATATAAAATTTTTACAAATTTAAAACGTGGTTATTACTATTCATTACGGCTACTTTGATTAGTTGCAGTATGTTAGAACTCGATGTTGCGTACAATGCAAGCTATTACATTATTGAATGAGAAGCGTATCATGGAAGCTCAGGGTGTTACATTCTACCCTCCTTCAATAAATTGCATCCTCGTAATTTGAAATTTTTCTTTGTAAATAAAAGGTTGAAAAGAGAAAATACCTTTGTGGAAAACCCACATCAGAAATAAGATTAATAAAATTTAGCCTTAATAAGAGGGAAAGGGAAATGAAAAAGTCACCACCCAATTATGATCTCGATTAGGAGAACATTGGTGTCAATTAAAGACATATAATTGGAGGAAAAACGTAAATATTTGTAGGGAGTGATTGAGGTCATCAATCACAATCAAATGTCAAATTGAGGGACTCAAAGACTTCAATCTATGTTGATTTAAAATATCATCAGTTCAACAAGACATAAGGTATTAGGATAAAACATTTTTTAGTTTTAATACCCCTTTACAAATGTTTAAGAATTAATTTATTCATTGAATAAGAGATAGGTATATATATATTTATGCTTGACAATTAGTGTTTCAACCTTCAACTCATCTTTCACTCAAAAAGGTAATAGAAATCAAAAATATTATACTTATCCTAATTGTATAAGGTTCCAAATGTTAACACATACCATTTAGATTAGTAAAATTATTTTGTAATAACCAGAGATTTCTTGTAGGCTAGTGGTAGGAAATAAAGGCTTGTCGCACTATGGTTGTGGGTTCGATTCCTGCAGCTTTGTCCGACGCGACGGGTTATTCCCCACCCTGCAGGTTGTCCTTTTCCTAAAACTATAGTATTATAATATTCCAAAAATAATCTTCAGAAATGCTTTAACCTTAAACAATAATATCCATGGTTCAACATAATCCATTCCAACCTTAATAGTTATCCAAAATACCTCCATCCAGACTTTCTCTAAAAGGTCTCTAAATTCCAAAATCAATTGTAACATCAGATTCCCCTAACAAAGAAAAGTTTCTCTTATTGTCACATACTAAAAATATGATTACCTTAATCATATTAAAACCTTACTGAAATAAAAAAGTACTACAGTACAATCTTTATATATATCACATTATTCTTATAACCAGAATATAATCCTTGAGTCCAAAAGCACCAATACATTAATTATTCTGCTTCAACTGTAGTCATAGCATAAGATTGGTCTTGATCCTTTGGCCTTTTCTGAGGTAAGTTTCCTTGACGCTTAGGACATTCATTTGCATAATTCCCCATTTCCCTACAATTGTAGCATTCAACTTTGACAGCCTCTTTCTTTCCCTTGCAATCACGAGCCTGGTGACCCTTTTCTCCATATTTATAACAAACTCCCATTCCTTTTAGACAAGTACCGGGGTGATTCTTCCCACAATTATCACATAATGGAAAATCCTTCTTTCCCTTTTTCCCTTTATCTGTCTCTTGTTCCACCGTTCTCTTCTTCTCTTGCTTTACTTTGTTGTCACAAGACTTAGAGAATTCCTTTTCTGTCTTGATAGCACACGAGACAATATCTTCGTATGATGAGAAGGATTGTGATACTAAAGCTCGAAAGAGAAATGGTTTTAACCCATCAAAGAAACGATCAATCTTACTCCTTGTGTTACATATATAATCTGCAGCATACCTCGCTAACCTTGTAAAGTTGGCCTCATACTTTGCGACATTCTCATCCTCCTTCTGCCTCAGACTCAGAAATTGCCTTTCCATATCCGCTCGATGGTCTCGAGGAAAGTATTTTTCTAAGAACATCTCTTTGAACTCCCTCCATTCCATATTCGATACGTCATCATCTTCCTTTGTGTTTTGAATCAGCGACCACCACTGATCGGCATCTCTAGTGATGCGGTAAACTGCCATGACAACTTTCTCCCTTTCGCTACTCCCCAAGGCATGGAATATTTTATCTAAGGAGTTTATCCATTGCTCAGCTAGTAACGGATTTGTACCCCCATTAAATGATGGTGGTTGTTGCCTCATGAAGCGGTCTAACATTGATCCTCCACGTTGCGGATCAGGGTGCTCCATACGAGTAAGGTTATTATTCATAACCTGAGTGAGTTGTCCCAGTATGGTAATAAGTTGATCAGCACCAGTTTTATCTCCAAATCCACAATAATTATCTTGAGCATGAGGGAAATCCTTACACGGAGTTCGTGCATTGATACGGTTTCCATTCCTTCCACTAGGCGCCATTTCTAAAAAATGGCATAAACTAGATTAGTTTATGAATCAAAATACATAATTCCATACTTTTAAAACACTTTACATAAATTGAACTATTTATGGATATAATCCATAATCATAAAAAGAAATGTTTTATTTGAGGATGTATATACTCATAACCATTCATAGTGGTTTGTAAAGAAAATGATAATTATCCTAAGCATATCCCCCGGGAGTGTCGTAACCAAGAGTGCAGCAAGGCCCGTTGTCGTGCACCAGTTCCCATTCGATTCTAGCTCAAAGCGGTGTTTTCAGGTTTTACCCCTAGGTACATCTGTGCCAGAGCCGCCTCTACCTGCTCGTATCCAGACAGGGATGTATTGCTAGGAAAACTCACAAAATCTCTACAATAATAAAATTCTAGGAAGTTCTTCTATACTAATCCTCAAAGTCTATCTTTGGACTATGTGCTCTAATCAGAGTTTATCTAAATCTAGCTTCCAAGTTTAGTACTAAACTGCCTCTGATACCAACTGTAACGCCCCGACCCCAGCTACCCAGAGCCGGTTCATTACTTCGTAACATTGGCATGATCACAAAAGATCAAGTCTCGAAAGACCGATTAGTTTAGTAGCCTTGGAAACACTAGATAAATTCATAAATGTTACATTACATCACAAAGTGAAAAACTATAATAACATAGTCTCCATAGTCCACACAGCTATCCTCTTCGGACTATCCCTGCAGGTCATTCATAAAATACTTCATCACATCCTAGAAAATATTAAAACATTGAAAGGGGTGAGCTCAGATGCTCAGTAAGGTTAACAATATAGCGGAAGCTTTCATAAATAAACATTAACATTTAAGGCAATGTATAACTAAAACAAAATCCTTTTAAACTTGAACTTCAATATAATATGGCAAAAGTAAAATGAGATAATTCCATTCACATCTTCACATGGATATTCTACTGGTCGTATAATCACATGCAATGTCAATAACCACTTTCATAATGATGGAATGCATAATGCCAGACTATCATAACCACGTAGCCAAGGCCTTGTGCCAAGACACTAGTTTGTCTCATGAGACCTTCCGATGCATCGAGGAGCTATAGCGGGCTCCACCCGTCACTTATTAAGTCCAATGCATTCCTCATATGAATAGGTTTTAACATATCATAAACCATAATCGTATCACATAAAACATGAATAAAGGAAACATAAAATATCCACATTTCAATCACAAGTTTTCAATACAACACATTGATATAATAAAAATTCTTTCAAAACCATTTTCAATACCAAAATAAAAGAAATTTAAAACATTGTATTTATTTTTCATTTTTTAAAAAAAAGTAATGGCTTGTAGAGGAAGCCGAAACTCAAATAATGGTCACGGCGGTGGAGAAGTCGTTGTCACCGCATATGTACGGAAAGAAAAACATTCCATTTTTGTCGTTTAGTAAAACACTTCGTATAAAACTATTCCTTTTGAATAAACGTAAAAGTCAAAGGGGTTTATACACCGTATAAAAGAAAGTTGTATATAAATCCAAATATGCCTCAATGAAAGGAGATTGAGACGAAGTCCTTAAAAAGATCATTTTTAAAATAAAATAGATCTATTATGTGTATTCACTATAGGTACACATAAAGAATACAAAATAATATGTAATAATATCGTGACATAATTTGAAAGTAGGAGATTAACCCAAAGAATGGAAGTTGGGTTAAGAAATTCCCTTACCTCATGTCTGACTTGACTCAACTGTTCTTTAACCTCCTGAATAATAAAATAGAGTTAATATATACCTTATTAAGAACCATTTTTAATTTCATTATCCTTTTTATAGCACTTATTACAATGTTATGAACATTATATAATTATTTAAGTTAATAACGGTCGTTTTGTCGATCTTTGGTACTTGAGTCAACAATAAACTTCTTATAATTACAAGTTGTTTATGTGGTAGAATATACATTATCTCCAGAATTATATTCATGATTTAGATGTCATATATATCTTATATATCTAGTATTTACATTCATTTATAATATTACGTAACATTTAGAGGTAAGAAATGAAATGCACCGTTCATGGAGACGGTAAGCCGTACGTACGCATGAACGCTACTTTCATTTCAATTTCATATTTAATGAAACGAAATCATAATGATATAAATGTATAATATAATTCTAGTATAACATAGTGTATAATACCATTTACTCCATCCTTTATACATCCCACATATGGCATTAACGATTCAAATCACTTTGAGGGGGCGGTAGTCCGCAATAAAGTATGCCATAAATGAGAAATACAGAAGCATAAGTAAAACATAAACATATTATATATCTTATATAAAAATAGTGACATCTTAATGGCCACCTTTGAAGGTGTTATATGAGTGTTGAACAATCATCGTTTCGTGAGGCAGAAATTCGCCATCCACAGAAACCGTATGTTCTTTAACCATTAGATGTAGGTGTGTGTAAGTGTAGCCCGAATCCTTATTATAACAACATCCTAGTATATTGAGGATACTGGTGTTGTTACAAAAGAAATGAATAAAAAGAGTTTAGGGGGTTGGAGAAGAAAAATAAAACAAAACAACATTAGAGAAGACATTACCTCAAAATCGGGTAACTCTTTTTGATTTGAGCCAAAGGCTTCCTTGGGAAGAGTTCTGCCCAAAGTGAGGCTTCTAGGAGTAATAGGGGGAAGTTGGGAGAGTATTTGGGCAGAGGTTGGCCGAGCCAAATGGCTTGAAAGTGTAAATGAGGTGGGAGAGGTGGGGGCCTTTTATAAGTGGAGAGGAGGGGCACTCTTGGAAAGTAAAGAAAAGTCACTTTATTATAAAATGAGTTTCGGATTTTAGAGGTCCCACACTGATATAATTCGAGGATAAGGTGATAAGGGTTATAAATCTCGTCATAAAATAGGCTTTGGACAAGTGCAAGCCTTGGATTTTGCATTATCTTCCCATTTTATTTAAATTGTTAAATAATGAGGTCATCGTTGCATCATCATGATGTCATAAATAATTTAATTTATTTAACGTCTAAAAATTATAAAAAAATAATATGATGTAGGAAATCTTTTTATCTTTATAATTAATATTTATAATCAAAATTTGGACTTGTGTAACCCCACTTAAAAACTGTTTTAGTAAAACAACTCATGTTTGGGTCAATTTAATTTTAACATTAAATAAATATATATTAATGTCATTTTCCAACAAAAGTGGCTCCATGGGGTCCCCAAGTAGACCCATGGGTTGTCTTGGTCGGCCATGACTCATAAAATATGAGTAGGACAAGTGTCAAGATCATATCATATTATTAAAACATTGTTTTTACCTTAAACTACACTAATTACCTCTAATCGCGATTAAGAACTTAAAAGTTACTATTCACCAAAAATTTATTTTAATCTCATTGAACCACATTTTACTTCTTAATGACAACCATGTATGTTGGATTTTTGAAAATCAAATCACAGAAGTGGTAATATTTCATTTAAACGAAAAATCAGTTATTTAACTACCACTTAGTGGTTTCACTATTCATCAAAAATTGAAGTTTTTCAGAACAATGCAAAAATTTCACCCTAAGCTATAATTGATATTCCGAATTCAAAAATGATGTCTATTTTATGAAATTCCAAACATATAATTTTCATTAATTAATTTTATAATTAATTCCCGATGTCACAACAAATAGCGTGTTTTTAAGAAACAATTTATATCAAAAGATTGACAATTGTTTATGTCCAATTTCAAAGTGAAATTAATTCTAATGAACACCATTGGATAAAATGGTAAAAATATATTCTAACTATACTTTAAAACCACTCAATATTATAACTTATCACTATAAATTATTTTGAAAAAGTTGTTTTAAGTATTTTTCACTATTCATAAAATTTTTAAGTTCTCAGAAAATTACAAGAAATTCAACATAGGCTAATTTCAATATTAGGAATACAAAAATGAAGTCCATTTTGAAATATAAAATTTCTAAAAATTTAAAAAGTGGTTATTACTATTCATTACAGCTACTTTGATTAGTTGCAGCGTGTTAGAACTCGATGTTGCGTACAATGCACGCTATTACATTATTGAATGAGAAGCGTATCATGGAAGCTCAGGGTGTTACATTCTCCCCTCCTTCAATAAATTGCGTCCTCGCAATTTGAAATTTTTCTTTGTAAATAAAAGGTTGAAAAGAGAAAATACCTTTGTGGAAAACCCACATCGGAAATAAGATTAATAAAATTTAGCCTTAATAAGAGGGAAAGGTAAATGAAAAAGTCACCACCCAATTATGATCTCGATTAGGAGAACATTGGTGGCAATTAAAGTCATATAATTGGAGGAAAAACGTAAATATTTGTAGGGAGTGATTGAGGTCATCAATCACAATCAACTGTCAAATTGAGGGCCTCAAAGACTTCAATCTATGTTGATTTAAAATATCATCAGTTCAACAAGACATAAGGTATTAGGATAACACATTTTTTTGTTTTAATATCCCTTTACTAAAGTTTAAGAATTAATATATTCATTGAATAAGAGATAGGTATATATATATTTATGCTTGACAATTAGTGTTTCAACCTTCAACTCATCTTTCACTCAAAAAAATAATAGAACTCAAAAATATTATACTTATCCTAATTGTATAAGGTTCCAAATGTTAAAACATACCATTTAGATTAGTAAAATTATTTTCTAATAACCAGGGACTTCCTGTAGGCTAGTGGTATGAAATAAAGGCTTGTCGCACTATGGTTGTGGGTTCGATTCCTGCAGCTTTGTTCGACGCGACGGGTTATTCCCCACCCTGCAGGTTGTCCTTTTCCTAAAACTATAGTATTATAATATTCAAAAAATAATCTTCAGAAATGCTTTAACCTTAAACAATACTATCCATGGTTCAACTTAATCCATTCCAACCTTAATAGTTATCCAAAATACCTCCGTCCAGACGTTCTCTAAAAGGTCTCTAAATTCCAAAATCAATTGTAACATCAGATTCCCCAAACAAAGAAAAGTTTCTCTTATTGTCACATACTAAAAATATGATTACCTTAATCATATTAAAACCTTACTGAAATCAAAAAGTACTACAGTATAATCTTTTTATATATCACATTATTCTTATAACCAGAATATAATCCTTGAGTCCAAAAGCACCAATACATTAATTATTCTGCTTCAACTGTAGTCATAGCATAAGATTGGTCTTGATCCCATGGCCTTTTCTGAGGTAAGTTTCCTTGACGCTTAGGACATTAATTTGCATAATGCCTCATTTCCCTACAATTGTAGCATTCAACTTTGAAAGCCTCTTTCTTTCCCTTGCAATCACGAGCCTGGTGACCCTTTTCTCCACATTTATAACAAACTCCCATTCCTTTTAGACAAGTACCAGGGTGATTCTTCCCACAATTATCACATAATGGAAAGTCCTTCTTTCCCTTTTTCCCTTTATCTGTCTCTTGTTCCACCATTCTCTTCTTCTCTTGCTTTACTTTGTTGTCATAAGACTTAGAGAATTTCTTTTCTGTCTTGATAGCACACGAGACAATATCTTCGTATGATGAGAAGGATTGTGATACTAAATCTCGATGGAGAAATGGTTTTAACCCATCAAATAAACGATCAATCTTACTCTTTGGGTTACATATATAATCTGCAGCATACCTCACTAACCTTGTAATGTTGGCCTCATACTTTGCGACATTCTCATCCTCCTCCTGCCTGAGACTCAGAAATTGCCTTTCCATATCCGCTCGATGTTCTCGAGGAAAGTATTTTTCTAAGAAGAGCTCTTTGAACACCCTCCATTCCATATTCGATACGTCATCATCTTCCTTTGTGTTTTGAATCAACGACCACCACTGATCGGCATCTCCAGTGAGGTGGTAAACTGCCATGAAAACCTTCTCCCTTTCGCTACTCCCCATGGCATGGAATATTTTATCTAAGGAGTTTATCCATTGCTCAGCTACTAACGGATTTGTACCCCCATTAAATGTTGGTGGTTGTTGCCTCATGAAGCAGTCTAACATTGATCCTCCACGTTGCGGATCAGGGTGCTCCATACGAGTAAGGTTATTATTCATAACCTGAGTGAGTTGTCCCAGTATGGTAATAAGTTAATCAGCACCAGTTGTATCTCCAGATCCACAATAATTATCTTGAGCAGGAGGGCAATCCCTACACGGAGTTCGTGCATTGATACAGTTTCCATTCCTTCCACTAGGTGCCATTTCTAAACAATGGCATAAACTAGATTAGTTTATGAATCAAAATACATAATTCCATACTTGTAAAACACTTTACATAAATTGAACTATTTATGGATATAATCCATAATCATAAAAAGAAATGTTTTATTTGAGGATGTATATACTCATAACCATTCATAGTGGTTTGTAAAGAAAATGAGAATTATCCTAAGCATATCCCCCGGGAGTGTCGTAACCAAGAGTGCAGCAAGGCCCGTTGTCGTGCACCAGTTCCCGTTCGAGTCTAGCTCAAAGTGGTGTTTTCAGGTTTTACCCCTAGGTACATCTGTGCCAGAGCCGCCTCTACCTGCTCGTATCCAGACAGGGATGTATTGCTAGGAAAACTCACAAAATCTCTACAATAACAAAATTCTAGGAAGTTCTTCTATACTAATCCTCAAAGTCTATCATTGGACTATATTCTCTAATCAGTGTTTATCTAAATCTAGCTTCCAAGGACAGTACTAAACTGCCTCTGATACCAACTGTAATGCCCCGACCCCAGCTACCCAGAGCCGGTGCATTACTTCGTAACATTGGCATGATCACAAAAGATCAAGTCTCGAAAGACCGATTAGTTTAGTAGCCTTGGAAACACTAGATACATTCATAAATGTTACATTACATGACAAAGTGAAAAACTATAATAACATAGTCCCAATAGTCCACACATCTATCCTATTCGGACTATCCCTGCAGGTCATTCATAAAATACTTCTTCACATCCTGGAAAATATTAAAACATTGAAAGGGGTGAGCTCGGATGCTTAGTAAGGTTAACAATATAGCGGAAGCTTTCATAAATAAACATTAACATTTAAGGCAATGTATAACTAAAACAAAAGCCTTTTAAACTTCAACTTTAATATAATATGGAAAAAGTAAAATGAGATAATTCCATTCACTTCTTCACATGGATATTCTACTGGTCGTATAATCACATGCAATGTCAATAACCACTTTCATAATGATGGAATGCATAATGCCAGACTATCATAACCACGTAGCCAAGGCCTCGTGCCAAGACCACAAATAAGATTTTGTCAAGGCCTCGTGCCAAGACACTAGTTTTTCTCATGAGACATGCCGATGCATCGAGGAGCTATAGCGGGCTCCACCCGTCACTTATAAAGTCCAATGCATTCCTCATATGAATAGGTTTAAACATATCATAAAACATAATCGTATCACATAAAACATGCATAAAGAAAACATAAAATTTTCACATTTCAATCACAAGATTTCAATACAACACATTGATATAATAAAAATTCTTTCAAAACCATTTTCAATACCAAAATAAAAGAAAGTTATAACTTTTTGTTTATTTTTCATTTTTTTAAAAAAAGTAATGGCTTGTAGAGGAAGCCGAAACTCAAATAATGGTCACGGCGGCGGAGAAGTCGTTTTCGCCGCATATGTACGGAAAGAAAAACATTCCCTTTTTGTTGTTTAGTAAAACGCTTCATATAAAATGATTACTTTTGAATAAACATAAAAGTCAAAGGGGTTTATACACCGTATAAAAGAAAGTTGTGTATAAATCCAAATATGCCTCAATAAAAGGAGATTGAGACGAAGTCCTTAAAAAGATCATTTTTAAAATAAAATAGATCTATTATGTGTATTCACTATAGGTACACATAATGAATACAAAATAATATGTAATAATATCATGACATAATTTGAAAGTAGGAGATTAACCCAAAGAATGGAAGTTGGGTTAAGAAATTCCCTTACCTCGTGTCTGACTTGACTCAACCGTTCTTTAACCTCCTGAATAATAAACTAGAGTTAATATATACCTTATTAAGAACCATTTTTAATTTCATTATCCTTTTTATATCACTTATTACAATGTTATGAACATTATGTAATTATTTAAGTTAATAACTGTCGTTTTGTCGATCTTTGGTACTTGAGTCAACAATAAACTTCTTATAATTACAAGTTGTTTATGTGGTAGAATATCCATTATCTACAGAATTATATTCATGATTTAGATGTCATATATATCTTATATATCCATTATATACATTCATTTATAATATTACGTAACATTTAGAGGTAAGAAATGAAATGCACTGTTCATGGAGACGGTAATCCGTAAGTACGCATGAACGCTACATTCATTTCAATTTCATATTTAATGAAACGAAATCATAATGATATAAATGTATAATATAATTCCATTATAACATAGTGTATAATACCATTTAATCCATCCTTTATACATCCCACATATGGCATTAACGATTAAAATCACTTTGAGGGGGCGGTAGTCCGCACTTCCTAAAATGAAATTATCGCATTTTACCCATAATGGAAATCATAAAGTATGCCATAAATGAGAAATACAGAAGCATAAGTAAAACATAAACATATTATATATCATATATAAAAATAGTGACATATTAATGGCCACCTTTGAAGGTGTTATATGAGTGTTGAACAATCATCGTTTCGTGAGGCAGAAATTCGCCATCCACAGAAACCGTATGTTCATTAACCATTAGATGTAGGTGTGTGTAATTGTAGCTCGAATACTTATTATAACAAAATCCTAGTATATTTATGATACTTGTGTTGTTACAAAATAAATTAATAAAAAGATTTTAGGGGTTTGGAGAAGAAAAATAAAACAAAACAACATTAGAGAAGACATTACCTCAAAATCGGGTAACTCTTTTTGATTTGAGCCAAAGGCTTCCTTGGGAAGCGTTCTGCCCAAAGTGAGGCTTCTAGGAGTAATAGGGGGAAATTGGGAGAGTATTTGGGCAGAGGTTGGCTGAGTCAAATGGATTGAAAGTGTAAATGAGGTGGGAGAGGTGAGGGCCTTTTATAAGTGGAGAGGAGGGGCACTCTTGGAAAGTAAAGAAAAGTCACTTTATTATAAAATGAGTTTCGGATTTTAGAGGTCCCACACTGATATAATTCGAGGATAAGGTGATAAGGGTTATAAATCTCCTCATACAATAGGCTTTGGACAAGTGTAAGCCTTGGATTTTGCATTATCTTCCCATTTTATTTAAATTGTTAAATAATGAGGTCATCGTTGCATCATCATGATGTCATAAATAATTTAATTTATTTAACGTCTAAAAATTATAAAAAAATAATATGATGTAGGAAATAATTTTATCTTTATAATGAATATTTATAATCAAAATTTGGACTTGTGTAACCCCACTTAAAAACTGTTTTAGTAAAACAACTCATGATTGTGTCAATTTAATTTTAACATTAAATAAATATATATTAATGTCATTTTCCAACAAAAGTGGCTCCATGGGGTCCCCAAGTAGACCCATGGGTTGTCTTGGTCGGCCATGACTCATACAATATGAGTAGGACAAGTGTCAAGCTCATATCATATTATTAAAACATTGTTTTACCTTAAACTACACTAATTACCTCTAATCGCGATTAAGAACTTAAAAGTTACTATTCACCAAAAATTTATTTTAATCTCATTGAACCACATTTTACATCTTAATGACAACCATGTATGTTGGATTTTTGAAAATCAAATCACAGAAGTGGTAATATTTCATTTAAACGAAAAATCAGTTATTTAACTACCACTTAGTGGTTTCACTATTCATCAAAATTTGAAGTTTTTCAGAACAATGCAAAAATTTCACCCTAAGCTATAATTGATATTCCGAATTCAAAAATGATGTCTATTTTATGAAATTCCAAACATATAATTTTCATTAATTAATTTTATAATTAATTCCCACTGTCACAACAAATAGCATGTTTTTAAGAAACAATTTATATCAAAAGATTGACAATTGTTTATGTCCAATTTCAAAGTGAAATTAATTCTAATGAACACCATTGGATAAAATGGTAAAAATATATTCTAATTATACTTTAAAACCACTCAATAGTATAACTTATCACTATAAATTATTTTGAAAAAGTTGTTTTAAGTATTTTTCACTATTCATAAAAATTTTGAAGTTCTCAGAAAATTACAAGAAATTCAACATAGGCTAATTTCAATATTAGGAATACAAAAATGAAGTCCATTTTGAAATAGAAAATTTCTAAAAATTTAAAAAGTGGTTATTACTATTCATTACGGCTACTTTGATTAGTTGCAGTGTGTTAAAACTCGATGTTGCGTACAATGAAAGCTATTACATTATTGAATGAGAAGCGTATCATGGAAGCTCAGGGTGTTACAGTTGTATCATAACAAAAATTCTACAATGTTGTTTCTTTTTATTAAATGAATGCGTTGGTGGAAGGAGTAATTAAAGTGTGAGGATTCTTGGATGAAGCTCTAATGAACATCCTCTCCAATGAAGAACAACAAACGTTGAAGAACGTCAAACATCTTAAATTCACCTCGAAGAATGGAGTTGGTAGTGAAAACAGATGTTGACATCTTGAAACCTCTAGGACGTAATGTTGTGGAAAATAATGTCAGAGAGCTAGGGGTTTGACCCATTTAAAGTTTCCCATTCTTATTCTAAATGATGGACGTGGATTAACCCATGAACAGGTTAATTCGTGGATCAAGAATTCAAGCTGGAGGGTGAATTATTTTTGTGATTTATTTATCTGGGAATATACTATCACTTGTGTTGGTTGAATTAAAATCCCCAAACCTCCCCATGATTTTAAACTTCTAACACGGAGAGCACGACCTGAAACAATCAAGTCCCGAGCCCCTCCGCATGTGTGTTCTTCGAGGATGATTTCTCAAAATTGTGTAAAAGTACATTTGAGGTTCTCCTAGTGAAGGTGATGGCATAAATATTCCATACACATAGACCAATCGAGAAACAGACCACTTGAGTAACTCTGGTGTCCTGCAAAAGAAACTGCCACTGCATCGACGCTGACGGAGGGAGGTGGCATGCCTGTTGGTGCACTGTGACAGTAAAGGGTACAGAAAATATTGATGTGGTGGTGTGGGGAGGCAGCCTGGTTGAAAGGATGAGTCTGAAATCACATGAATACGGTACTGGAGATCTTTAATGCCATGCTGGCACTGTGTTGATCGATTCAACCCACGGACTCAGTTTGCAGGTGATGTGGAGGACATGACTGCTGGGGAATTTCAGTGACCACATGTAGTGAGACACGCGGCAGGCCGTAGTAACTCTACTATAGAAGAGAGGAGGCCTAGTGTCCACTGGTTAGCAGAGGAGCCAAGTGCAGCTGGGAACCATGTCCCGACCAGACCGAAGGCCAGTCCGCCACTAGCAGACAGGGTGAACCCGTGGGCTGGACCCGCGCTATTGGGTCGGACCCACACTACATGTTCAGAACCAACCTATCAAGCTGGGACAAACCTATGATACAATGGTCTGGGCCCATGTCATACCAAGTCATGTTGGGTCGGTCTGACCAGGTCGAATTGGACCTGAACCCAACCGTCCCTCATTACACTAAAACACCAGTATCTCTCAAACTGGGAGTCTGATTGATGCACCGTCAGTGGCATTGTGACCCTTGTAATGGGATGATACTTTTGAGATAATGTAAATGAATTATGGTAGAATTTATCATATGTCTAGGTTGTATTGTCCTCAAATCCAACCAGGGGCTTTTTACAAAAAATGCCCATAACTTACAGACAAGGAATTTGTTTGACACGTCATGTGTTTCCTTGGGAGCATTACAACGAGAAGTTCCTTTGGGGTTACTCCATTTGTGAATTAATTGTGGTTTAGGTATAGAAAATGGATTTATGAGCGGATACTACCTGAATCAAGCATGTTAACTATAGAAATCCAGTGGATGGCTATGATGTGAAGAACAAATAGCGATCTTGTGTGGGTCATCCCTAGTTATCTTGTTTTGTTTAGCATGTAGGAATCCTATTTGGGTTAGCACCTAGTGATCCTTTGTGGGTCAACACCTAGTTATCTTGTGTTGGTCAGCACCTAGCAGACCTATGTGGGTCACCAACTAACGACCCTATGGGAATCAGCAGCTGAGCCTCCTGACAGAATAAGATGATATAGCTTTATGACTAATCATCTTTAAATCTGTACTTAAGTTATACCTAGTGTGAGCTGAATCTTTTACTTTTTACTATTTTTTTGAGATACTTCTTGGTGGTATTACATATGTGGTATTTCATTTTGGTGTTTTCCTTCGTGGAATACTGAGCGATCTTCGGGGGTCTCAAGGTCCCTACTAAGTATTGTTATACTCACCCCTTCATGGGTTTCACCCACACCTATTGTATCTTGTGTAGACAATGGAAAACATTGATTGGGACTTTGGGGAGATAGGACTAGATGGTGATCAGAGGTGGATCGATAGACATGGTGTGCTGTAGTGACATCCGACGGATATTTGTACCTACCCTTCATGTAGGATCCTTGACGGATGACTTCGGGAGCATCTACTTATTTTGTTGAACTTTACTTTCAATTGGGCTTGTTTTATGGCCCCTTTACATTCTTTTTACACACTTTACTCTCATAGGTGGTACCTTGTGGTGTTTGTATTATGTTTCTTTCCTTTATGTTTAGCTTTGTGAAGTTTTCCCTATCTGTGTGTGTACAGGTTTAAAGTAAATTCCTTCCATTTTTGGGATATGTCGTTCCAGTTCTAGTCACCAGCCCCTAGCCTAGGGTAGTCATGACATGGGCCCCAGGGGATAGTTCATGACAAAGTAAACTATGGATATCTATTATAGATGTTGGACTAGGTTACTCCAATATTGCCTTTTGGTTTTAAGGGTCGATATATTTTCGTTCTCTAGTGATAACATTCCCCAATAATGATACTTCCTCCCTCTAGAACTCACATTTACTATAATTTTCTTATATTTTATCGATTTGAAAAGTATTTAGCATCATTTTCAAATGCTCCTCATGTTACTCCCAA
The DNA here is from genome assembly GCA_963277665.1 of Viscum album. Taxonomy (NCBI): domain Eukaryota; kingdom Viridiplantae; phylum Streptophyta; class Magnoliopsida; order Santalales; family Viscaceae; genus Viscum; species Viscum album. The sequence continues at coordinate 952,751,292 of OY728142.1, forward strand.
TTCTTGGAGTATATAAGAATATATTTTATAAAGACTACCTCAAATTTTCCTAGGAAATATCTAAACACACTATTCATTAACTCCATGAAAATTGATGGATCATTAATGAGTTCAAATGACATCACTATGAAATCATAATGTCCATATCACATGTGAAAGGAATACTTGGAAATATCTTCTTTCCCCATCATTAATTGTGGATATCCCAAATGAATATCCACCTTAGAGAAATAATTTTCCCCATATAGTTGATCGAACAAGTCATATATCTGTGCCAGGGGATACTTGTTCTTTATTGTGATTTTATTAGGTTCATAATAATCAATGAGTATTTTCATTGATCAATAATTATTCATGAAGAAGAGGACTTGTGTAAACCATTGTGAAGAACTCGAGAATATAAAACCCTTTTTCATATTCTCTTGTAAATTCTTATTCAATTACTCTAAATCAATGGTGACCTATAAGGAGTCTCTGATATAGTTAGTGATCCAAGAATAAGTTTAACTGAGAAATAAACATATAGGTAAAGGGTAAGACCTAGAAATAATTTGTGGAATAAATTAGTTAAGTCCCTCATAATTGGAATTTCTTAGAACATGATCCTCTTATTTGTCTCAATCAGTTGAGCTAGATATTATTTCTCATAGGGAAATAAAATCCATAATTGAGATGATGATTATGAAGAAGATTCATCCTCCTCCATACACTTCTATAGAATTAGGGCATGCCTCAAGATGTGAAGATAGATCTCCCTTTCCAAATATTTGATGTTGTATTTGTATAATGATATCCAATCCATGCCCAAATATGGCTAAAAACTCAACCAAATAAAGTATGATGAGATTTTCTGGAAAGTTTATTCAAGAAAAAGTTACTGGCGATGAGTTATATACATTAGATGCATTAATTTTCCTGTATTTGTTTCTCACAAATTACTCAACCTTCATATTATTAGCTGGTTTTTGAATTGATCTACTAAACATACATGATATGAAAGAATATGTAGAACTAAAATTAAATAGTATGTTATCTATTCTAAAATGAATATCTATCATACCTATCACCACATAATTTTTAGCCTCCACCTTAGTATTAGTGATAGCATAAGTTATTTGCTTTCTAAATTGGAGGTTGTTTTTGTTGGTTTCCTCAAAAAAACTTGACTTAGTGTATTGGATCACATACTACCCATTTTCCTTGTAGTTTAAACACTACACTACATGATGAGTATTGACTGGAACATCCATTTCTTATTCCACATTTATGGTATTTTTATATAACATTTTAAATTATTGACATGATTCCCCTCTCTTGAACATTTTAAGCATCTACTAGTTCCCTTTAGATACTTCCTAGTAGGCTTTTTCCCACTCTTTTGACATGTGGGATTTTTTGTTTTACTTCTACCATGAGATTTTTTAATTTATACTCCCATATTAAAATCATTTCGACTCTTTTTATCTTTAATCCCAAGAGACCGATAAGAGTATCTGGTCTCCATTTCTACTATAAGGTAAAATTAGATAGTCTTCTCATATATTTCAGTGACTCTAATCACAAACATTTTTCATATACTCGGATTTATTCCACTAAAGAAGTGATCCGATATTCTTTCAGTGTTCATGAAAAATCTAATGGTTTGTTATTGATGCTTTGTAATGTTTTCATTGTATTCCCTGATATACTCGTAATAATTTTTATTCAGTCCAAGGAACTCCAATTCTATATTAATATTGAGAGTTCGGTGAAAATATTTTTCAAGAAACCATTTATTAAATTATTATCATTTTGTGGAATCGATTTAATCCTTAGACATCATTTTTTGGATCAGTTTCAACAACTAATCGACTTCCCCATAAAAAATATATACTTCCATCACAAATTTATCTTCTTATGAGCATTGGATGAGATAGAATATATTCTAAATATAGATAATCAAATTTTATTCAATGAGGCTATCAAAATATCTACTAAATATAGGTGTTATTTGTCACATAAATGATTCAACTAGAATAATCTCTTTATTAGTAGAAGGAAGGGGTTCCACACGATTAAAATTAATTACATGATCTAGTTTTTATAGTACTATAATTATGTTCTGATATCCCATTCCCATCATATTTGGAATTCCATTACTGAAATCATCACATTTCCTATCATATTGACTGCTAGAGCCTTTCCTCATATTTCTCTCTATTATATAAGAAAAATAAAATAAATGCGGGGGAGTGTGACTACATACCAAATAGTCATATAAATAATAAACTTTATCATATAAGGATAAACATGTAGATGAAAAAAATATCCTCTGTTGTGATTCCCTATGTTTCAATCTAGGCTACCCATAGTGATAGAATTATCCCTAGGGTTCTTACTAAATTTTTATTGTATTGATATAAAAAATAACTAAACCATACTTTGATACCAACAACAGATACCCTATCCATTTAAAGATATTATAACATGATTTTAATAATAAATTACTATCAAATACAAACTAAGGATCATACATAATAGTTCCTTTGGTAGAAAAGGTACATAAAATTCAAAAATAGTAGTATTAATCATCCATAATGGTCTCTTAACATTCATTAATCTCATATTTATATAAAGGATTACCTGGGGAATATATGGAAAAAGGGATGAGCTAAAAATCCAATTAAGGGAATAAAAATAGGAATAAAGAATACCACATGAGTTAGAAGTCATATCATGATGACATAAAATGGTATGGAACATTAATAAACAAATGGAAGTATAACAAATATAATGTTGGATAATGTGACCATGGAAACATATGAATGTGGTAGTAGTATACAAAATGACATAAATATGAGTTGATTCTAACTTCTAGGGTTATATCATAGGCTGGAAAATGTCCCATAATGGATTAGGATTACTCCAAAATCCAATACATGATGTTTAATGATACAAAAAATTACCCAATTAATTGAAATGATATATTGGTGCACCCATTAAAACATGTTCATTAAAATGTGTTACACAAAAAGAATCAATCATAAAGAATAAATATAATGGTAACCCATGGAATTAAATGGGTATTATAATCATGTCACATGGAATAACCAAATAGAGTACCATAATGGTGTATAAGAATGAATGGATTTCAATAATATTTGGGCATTAATAAAGTAAAATAGAAATATATAATGATAATCGATATCCAAATGAAGTGAAAACATTTAAATGGAGTGTTTAAGAAACTTTATAGATGAGCAAATTTAGTGTGGTTTAAGGGAAAATCTTAAAGGTTCTTCCTAGAGGAAAAAATAATTGTTTATATAAAACAAAAAATGAACTAAGATTTTTTTTATTAATTGAGTGATGTTTTAAAAGTAATTGTTTCATAACCATATTGTTTATGATACTTCAAAATGGGTAAAAATGTGGATGTTCACTTTAATAGAGCTTTCTTAACGGGAGAAATTAAGAATGGAAACATATAAAACATGTATTTACTCCTAAAATGAAGATTAATTGAGGTAGTTAGATATTTTTAGAACATAAAAACACAATACAAGAGGATTAAATAAGAATAATTAATAATTACATTGTGTTAAGGAGATGGAAAGTGTAACTTGAAGGACAAAATGGAGGTTCAGAGAGGTATCTTACCTTATATCTAAAAGTGTTCTTCACTTGCACATAATGCCCTGGATAATAAAATTAGATCCAATAATAACATAATTAAAAACCTTTTCCATCGGTTTTTTTATAATTATATTATGTTAATTCATGGACATTTCAATGAGTTTAAAAGTTTAATTTTATCATTCTGGGAGTGTTTGTTTCATGTTTTCATGATCATTTTGCTTATGTATAATTATTTAAGTTCTTTTAAAATTTTAATAACTATAAAAAAGTTAAATTATATGTTATTAATTCATTTACATAAATTTAGAATACCCCATATATCATTTTAAATTTTCACGTGAGGATGATTCATTCTATAAAACGTTAATGACCAATGTTTATATAATATTGGTGGTTTTTCGATCACCAGGAACATAATTTGTTTTATTAATTATTATTATATATATTAGTTCCAAACCATAAAAAAGTTGAAATATAATTTTTAAATTATTTTTTTATAATTATAAGGGTTTTATGATTAGCCACGAAGGTGGTAATGGAAATCAAAAAATCATCGTCCATGACGGCGGTGAATCAACATATCAATGATGATGTTTTTGTTGTTAAGATAAAAGGGTGAATAGAAGAGATTTTAAGATGGACAATCCATTAACACAATAACATCATAATATATATATATATATATATGAGATATTTAAGTTATCATTCAATTTTGGATAGAGTGGTTAAGGATAATGTAGAAGTTAGAATTAATTTAAAAGAGAAATAAGGAGGATATTACCTCTTGAATATTATGTTCTTGAGAACCTCCTTGACCTAATCGGGTTTATCATTTTTTGATATCAAATGATCATGGACAAGGGTAATAGGATTAATATGGAAATTATTTAGAATTTAGGCAATAAAATTCTTTGGAGGCGTGATGATAATTGGTGTTGAGGGGTGGTAGTAAAGGGGAGAGGGGTGTTTTTGAATTTTTTATTCATTTTTCTATTATTTTGGATTAAGAATATAAATATTTTTTATTACTGAGACTAAATATAGTAAATGGTTTATTAATGTTCTAAAAATTGTGTTCTTACATCATCAATAAATAAAAAATTAATCTATTTGTTAAATACCGTAAATTATTATATTTCACTATTAACAAAAAATTCAACTATTTTAGAAAAATAAAAAAAACTAACCCTAAAAATTTTAGGATGTAAAAATTCTAAAAATAGACTTTGTTTTAGGAAAATTATTTTCCAAATTTGAAAAAATTATTTTGTTAACTAAAATCATCCTTTATTAAAAAATACTGATTTTAATATTATATTCAATTTCATGACACTTTGAAAAAATAATTGAGGACTCAAAAAATTATATTATAATTATAATACAAAAAAAAATTATTAATTTAGGAATCTATTTTATGAAAATAAATTTTTTTAAATAATTATATAAAATATGAAATTGTAATTAAAAATTAACTTTTCAAAAAATTACTAACTATTAATTTATCATTTTTAAAATATTTATTTTCTAATTCCAGGATTTAAATATTTCATATTTTTATTTTTAAAATACCAAAATATTTTTTGATTTCTTAGGTGAGGTTATGATTCTAACATCTAACTTACAATTCCTAATGATCACATTACAATTCCAACAGACAAGTAACGTTTCTAACAGTATGGGTTCATTGATTTCTCTAAAAACCACTTATTTTATTATTAAATTATAGGAATAAATTATTTATTGGGTTATCTTTTTAATGTATTAAATAATTATAATAATCTAGATTACATTGATAATATTATGGGTAGTTACAAAGATGAATCATTATAACCCATGAAAAGAAGTAGAGACACTAGAACCCCTTAAATCACTAATATCTTTCGAATTGAAAACACACTAAAGGTGGAACTTCAGATGGATTCTTAAATTATTTATATCATAATAAAAAGTATGATTAATAAATTTTTTTCCAATATATACATTATAAAAAGGAAACAAAGTGATGAATACGAATCATATATTGAGGAAGCAAAATTGAGATGCTAAATCCCTAATAAATATCACAATCATTGGAGTAACAATACATTAGAAACTATTTCCTTTGAAGGAATTGTTAAACCATGTAAATGAAATTGGGAAATAAACATTATAAAATAATTTTATAAAATAACTCAACTCACACTAATGTGGTCTAAGAAATAATCAATATAACTCAAAGAAAGGAAATTGAGTTATGCTAAACCCTTACCGTTATTTACTGAATTACATGAACGCAATTAAGCCTAATGTATACAAAATTAACTATCTTGATATAATTTTTTAAAAAATTATTCATACATATAACCTTTTTAAAATATCATCCATTTTCAATTGGTACAAATATACTAGTTATTCATATTCTATTGTCATCGTCGGAGCTTTTTATCTTTCATTGTTTTTGAAGTGCTTGTTTCATTATGGTGGTATCTATTATTGTTCATGGATAAAAAACCCACCAATATGAGATCATTTTATGTACTATAATAGATGTTTCAAAATTATTTATATTATTCCAATTCCATTTAATAGGTATTTTATTTATGATTTTGGATGATAAAGATGTCGATGATCATGTTTTGTTAATTTATAATGAAAACAATCAAATAATACCAAAAAAGTCATATATTAATATAACTTTTTTTGAAACAAAATAACAATATAAGTTTATTAAATTATAATAACACTAGTATTTATGTTTCCATATTTATCTATAATATAATTTTATAGCATTGTTCAAGTAGATGGTTTAATTGGCCCAAACAAGAATATGTTCTAATCTATGAGTGAGTATAGTTAAGTAAGTGATTTTTTGACCTAATATTAATATTAAATGAATATAATGATATTATTTACACTTTTTTATGTTCTTTAATAATAATTACTATATTTTTAAAATAATAAAAAACTATATGAAAAATAAAATATGTCACTTTCATATAAGCGGTCGTCCACATGTACGCATGGGTGACACATTCATTTACATATAATTTAAAGAAGTATATATTGGTTTATTTATTAAGAATATTAATTATATTTTAAATATCCTATTTATACGTCAAATATACCCTTCAAAATAATGGTGGGTTGTAGTTATAAAAAATTGGTCATTTTGATTATGGACAGAGTAATTTGCACATAAAACAAGATACATTTTCATTTTTCAAATGGTTGGGATAATTGTAGAATATATGTATCCCATAAACATAATAAAATCTATTTGTACATATTATAATATTTCAATTATTTCATCATGGGTATAATATATTCATATAAGGTATAAAAAGAAAAAAAGTGAAATGTAAAAGAAGTTATTAATAATTTGTTTACCTTACTCCTTGGAAATCTCCTTCTAAAAAAGATTAATCCTTTGAAAGAAGTAATTATAAAAAGACTAGGGACACTATTTTGTGGTAATGAATGTTGGAAAACTTTTTGGGTAGAGTTTTTTTTGGGCTGAGTGGCATTGGGTGTGAGTAGATGTGTGGTGGTGAAGGCACATTTTGTAATTGGAGGGAGTGGATTCCTGTGATAACATAAAAGGTGATGTCACTATTCAAGGTCCAAGTGGATCCAATAATGGAATGTAAAGAATTTAGGGATGTTTTAGTGTTTATAAATCCTCCAAAATATATTTTAATTCTTTTTTTAACATTATTTTATGTATTTTACTTATACATTTTTCACTTTTAGCATTTTTTTTGGTTTTTACCATGGTAGCAAAATTTTACCAAAGTAATTTACTTTTAATTCATAAAAATAAAATGGGAATTATTAAATAATTTGGGCTTATTAATTACAAATATGAAGTATATTTTATAAAATAAAATTTATATATTTAAAAAAATTATTTCTAATATTCGATCATATAATTTGTAAATCACAATTTTTAGAAAAGCTAAATATTTAATATTAAAATTAATGTGTATTATAAAATAATAATTATTTTTATTTTCTTGATAAAATTTGTTTAATAAAAAAATTAAATTTATAAGGCTTTAAAATCAATAAAATATAATATTTTACAATAATATTATTTTATTAAAATAAATGACAAAAAACAATTTATTTTATTTGAAAATATAAATTATGTTAATAAAATTATAAACATAGGATTTATAAATTCAATATATTAATTATAAATTTATATTTTTACTTATTAAATAAATATGTGATATTTTATAAAATTAATAATTTTTTAAGGTATAAATGCTTCCTTATATAGTCATAGAAACTACAATTTTACTAAAATAATTATTTTCTACTATTCACCTAAAAATCATTTATTTTGAAAAAATATAAATAAATTATCCTACGATAAATCTAAAATTAAGAATTCATAAATTTTAATTATTTTTTAAAAATAAAATTAAATATTCTATATGTTTATTTATATGAAAATATAAAATAAAAAGAAAAACTATTTTAATTGAAATATGAAATTTCTAAAACATTACATATCCATTATATTATTTTACATGGATTTTTACTTTAATGAATTTAAACAAATTATATATAATAATAATTTTATATTTTTTAATTTTTTTATTAGTACAAAATATGATTTTTTAAATAAATATGTTATTTGAGAAGATTATTTTTTAATATTAAATCGTACTAATTATTTATCCCCTAAATGTTATCATTTTTTGTTTATTAATGCCTTTTTTTATTTAAGGTTTTATTATTCCTATAAATTCTTAATTATTTTCTTCTAAGAGGTTGAAAATAATTTTATTTTGGTTCTACGTGTAAAAAAATAAACCAAAAAATCAATTCCAAAATCTTGGTGTGTTACAAGATAAACAATTAAAAGCCTACATAAAATATTTTTTGTGCATTTAATGTCTTATTAGGTTGGATCATTATTCACTTCAAGACATAAAAGTTACACAAAATCAGTAGAGGTCTGATCGGCTATATTAAATCATTACATTAGGGTGTTTTGATAATTTCTCAACTCTCATTAGATATCTAATAAATTTTCAAGGCTTCACTAAGGTCCTCTAAATTTACCATATCATCATATGGGGGACTCATGACTAAGATCATTATGAATGATGGATCATGAGAATATATTGATAAGGATTATAAATAATAGCTATGGTACTTAATTTTGGTAGTAAGGATTGATTTAAAATAATCTATGAATCATATACACCTTATGTGATTCCCCAGACCTGGATGCCACATTGGAGGTGCCTGAGCCTAATGGGCAACATGGCCTCAAGTGCATCTCCCTGAATGTGAGAGGAGACCGACTAGTAGTGAGGGCCTAGGGTGTGTCCATGGGGAGACTGTGCCATCATTACCATATTTTATCACATCGAATAATTATAAACATAGGTAAATATAAGAATTTGTATAAATAAAAAGAATTCACAGCAGAAGGAGACATATCAATAATAACTGAATCAGCTGGAATAAAATTCAATAGCTGATGATGATATATGTAATGTGACTAGAAATATGTAAAACACTGATACAAATTATCTTTCATACATAGAAAACACATTATATAAAAGGAAATACAGAAATTTTCCCAAGAATCCTAAGCTACAACTCGATCGTCTACTACTAGAACCATCCTACCACAATAAGAAATCAAGTGTATGAAGCATTTATCATCCCTATATGAACACTGACATACATGTAATCTACCCGAAGTACCAAACGGTGCCTAGAGAGGGTGTGAGATAAATCATAGTGGGCCACCAACAACAGTTCCAATTACATCAGGCGAACATAATGGAAATATAACAGTTTGCAGGCATTTATATATAATGTAAAGAAGTACAATGTATCTTAGTACCCAAGTACCTGCTTCATCCCTTGGCTGATGTCTGAACATCTAACTAGTTCATTAATTAATAAATTACTAATGTATATTAATAGGTCATGTGAGGAATATCCAGCATTTACACCAGCTTATAATAGTATAAATAATGAAGGTTCTAATGTGTAACAGTGCAACCATTATGGATAATAAATAGGAAGCAGTTCTAAGGTAACCACCAAGGCAACCTAAATATAATTTCATAATGAAATAGTTACAAAGTCATAAAAAAGGAAACCTAGACCTCATGGGCAGCTAATCGGTAGTAACTAAGTCTATCTAATGGTTAAGAGTGTAATATAATAAGCCTCATCCAAGGAATTCTCACAATAATATTTCTAACCGAGTCCAAGGAATACATCCAAGGTAAAGCGGGAGATAAGCGGTTAGGCCCAAGGATGTAACAAAGGAACCTCAAGTCACGTTGTATCCAATTATTTTATCTAATGTATCCAATAATACTAATTAAGGGATCCTATGGTGTAATATCAATCATCCAATAGAAGAAGAGGATCAGGTTCCCGGGTAGGTCTCACCCAAGCCAACCCACATCCTTGTATTGAAAGGACGCCCTCAAGTACCCAAGGGATTCTCGTGGAAATACTAGATCTAACATGATTCAATCCTTCCTAAAAATATCTCAGGGTCCATGTGCATAAATAGTCACCTTACATTTAATTCATTACAATTAATTTTGACATATATGATAACTTTTTCATTTATCAAGACATTTGTTTCAATCCTTTCCTTTCATTAGTTTGAAAAGTATATTTAATATGTAATCATTTAATTTAACAATATATATCATAATAATTTATTTATTTTCATACTCTACCTTCCACTTCAAGTGGAAAGGGGTGCTACGGCATGCAACCAACCATCCATTTTCAATTAATATAGCATTTTCATATTCATACAACATAATTTCCAATTTATCACATTAATAAATTAATTAAAATGATAAACTTAGATTATGAGGTTAAAGTGGAAGATACATGGGACATTCCATTCACCATTATATGATTAAATATTCATTTAGTATAAGGAGGATTACCATTAGTGTGGTCAAGCTCGAGCACACCCAAACACTTCCGAATGACAAAATTGAATCTTTTAACTTATAAAAAGTCCATAAAGAAATGTAATAAAATTATAATAATTAGAATAAATTTTGAATATAATATGAATTAAATTATTAATGAATATAATTTTAGTATCTAGTACATTAAATCCATGTGAATAACAATTTCATAAAAAAGGTAAGGGATTCTCTCTAGACCCCCATTTTTCCTTCAGGTTAGTGTTTTTCTCTCATTACCCCAATGTGATTTTGATTTATTTTTATAAAAATATTATATATTATATGTATGTGTTAAAAAATTAGGAATCTAGATGAATACATCAATATTTTATGGGGATATACAAGTTTTATAAGGTTCCCTTCTCAATTCATCCTGATAAGCAAGTCCATTTAAAGAAAACTTCCCAATTTCATACCCTTTTTCAAGCACCATTTATAATCTGTTTTAATCCCCTTTATTTTTCTAAAATATCTCATTTGTTCATGAAAAAAAATCCTTGTTCATTTCTAGTTTTATAAAAAAAATATTTTCCCATTTTAGAGACTCTTTAATATTTTCCCTTAAACGCACTAAAGTGGCTATCTTTTTAAATTGTATTAATAACAATTTTTTTTAAAAAAATCAGTTCAATTGGAAATATTTATCACAATTTATGCCTATTTTTCATTATTGATGTCCATGTTTGATTTAAAAAAAATATTTTATTGACATCATTATGATATTCCATTTGTTTGTGCCTCATTCACAACTTATTCCTTGTGTGTGGTGTATTCATAAATCCCTTTTATAAATGATCATCATTAATTGAATATTTCATTAAATATATATATTTCTCATGCCATGGATATGATTATTGTATAAGTTGTATACCATTTTGAATACTTTTATTTCTTTGAATGTTCTTTTATTGGGGGAAATATTGATAAATCATTATTTTCTACCCAATATCAATATTTTGATAAGTCATGGTGTTTGTGAATTAAATATATGTATTCATAATTTGTTCAACATGTATTGATGGGAGGGCACTATTATAGATATCCCCTTGTTGTATCGATATGTCTCATGCGACAAAATAGGTGGTGAAAACCATTCATGTTTATTTCCAAAAAAAATTATATGGGTTTTTACCCAAATACATAAACTATATTCATGGTATAATTGTTCATGTTCTAGATACATCACATCCAATGAATAAAAATATTCTTGATTAAATATTCAGTTATTAATTTCCATGATATTTTCACTATGAAAAAAATCTATTGATGCATTTTCATTCTCAATTTTTTGATGGCATGTTATTTTCAGTTATTTACCTCTCAATAATTGGTATACCATATTAACCATTCATAACTTATTATCTTTTTCTTGTATATTCTATATGTAACCCTTACTGATTCTTAAATATCACCCTTTTGTTTTTTCCTTTTTTATGTTATGAAGATAAAGCCTTTGAATATGTTTTAGGGAAGCATTTTATTTTACTTTTTTATGTTCGTTGTTTAATTACCAATGTAATTAGGGAACCATGTATGTATCTATCCTTCAAGACTAATAAACTGATTATATCCTTGGTGATGTGAACACTTGTATCTATTTCATTGTAATAAAATAACCAAAGAATCTAGGCTATTGGGTTTACGGTTGTTATAGATGAAATCAAACAATGCTTAGTAAAAACCTTGGGAAAAAGATGTTAAGTAAACATGAGAATCATAATAATTCCTTATATTCAATTCCTGGCTCAATACTAATGGTTATTATGAGATAACTTAGTATGTTCCATTATTTAATGATGGAGAAAAATTGAATAAAGGTAATTAATTCTTGTAGACAATGTTTTTATGTTTCCACTGGGAAGGTCAAAATAGTTATTATTGGACCTAAGCATATCATGACCATATTAAGAAATATTATCCATGTCATGATAAAAATTCATACTATATCTATGTTGGATCATTTCATGGGGTAGAAGTCCCAATATTTTAGTGGGACTACTAATCTATTAGTAGCTGACCTGTGGATCAAGTCCCTTGAAATGATATTTCTATCAATGGAATGTATTGAAAATGAAAAGGATGTACTTGTAGTATATTATCTCAAGGTATATACTAATAAATTTTTTTCATTGATCTAGAATACTAAAGAGAAATATAAAAAATAAAACTTAGAATAGAAAAAATTAAAATAAAAATTCATTGAAAATATTTCACTCTTGAACAATGAAGCGAAAATTCCTTAGCGTAATTAAAAATAAAGAATAATCTCTTTCATAATATGTGGATACCTTCATGAGATTATCTAGGTATGTTATCAATTACATAAAAGATTCAAAATATAATGTTGAAAATTTATTTCATAGTATTAATCCAATTCTATAAATGTCGCAGTCTTCTCAAACATTTTCATTATATGATGAAATAATATTAAGTTTCATCAAAATATATAAGGAATTTTTTAGATCATATATGTTTAAGGGTAATCAAGAGAATATGAGGACTTTTTATAATCATGTAAAAGGTGATTCATTAATGAATAAGTGGGGAATTAAGAAATTCCCATTATGAAAAAATTGTAGAAGGAATTATCTTGGGAAATGCTTTTAAGGAATGGGAGTTTGTTAAAAGTGTGGAGAATATGTTCTTAAAGATAATGAATATAATGGGAAGAAACAAATCAATGATGTTAAATGATTCAAATTTAATGAAATGGAGAATTATTTAAATCAATGCCTCATGTGTTAGGGTAATATTCTGTAGAAGAGTCCAAGGGAAGATAACTAAGAATATACTATCACCATAGTAAAAGTAGAAGTCTGCAACGATGTGGTGAGAGGTAAAAAAATTATTTCTTCTAATTTATCCAACACTTTATTTTATTATGGAATTTTTCACTATTTTATATATTCCCAATTTTACAAGAAAATAATATATTTCCATTTTTATTTAATAAATTATTTTCAGTAAAAAAACCCATAATGGAAGTCTTATTACAACAAAAATGTCTCCAGAGGTTCCCATTATGGAATATAAATGTGATTTATTTTCTGACCTTATCATCATACCAATGGTTGACTTTGATATAATCCTTGTTATGGAATGTATTTGAAAGTATGATGTAATAATTTATTTCAAGAAGAAGGAAATTATGATTTGTGCATAAGATATAAAATACCTTATAATTAGAGAAGAAAATTCATCAAGTGATTCTTAACAATAGCCACCCATAGTAGCTCTACTAAATAAAATTCGTGTGAAGGAAGAGAAAAAAACATATTTGGATGAGTAATGTCATCCTCAAATTGTAAATCTTCCAATTGTATAAGATTACATTGATGTATTTACTAAGGTATTACAAGGACACCCCTAGAGTGTGAATTTAATTTTACTATTAATTTAATCCCTTCTACAAGACCAATATCAAATACACCTTATAGAATTTCCATTGTGGAATTAATGGAGCTGAAAAAAACTAGAGGATTTGAGTAATGAGAGATTTATTCTCCCATCTATTTCTCCATGGGGAACCCATATTCTCTTAGTTAAAAAGAAATATGGATCCTTCAGGTTGTTCAAAGAATATATATAAATCTATTATATTACAATAAATAAAAAGTATCATCTTCCTTGCATTGATGATTTATTTGATCGACTTCAAAGAGCTCAATATTTTTTGAAGATTGACCTTCATTCGTTGTATTGTCAATTACGAGTAAAGAAGGAAGATATATCAAAGGTAATTATTTAGATGAGGTCTGGATAATAAAATTTTGTAGTTATGCATTTTTGATTGACTATTGAACCATATGTTTTCATATATATAATTAATACGGTATTCAATGTATATCTTGAAATTTTTTTGTAGTGTTAATAAATGATATTTTGGTGTATTCTAAAAGTAATTAATACCATGAGAATAACTTGTGTATTATTATTGAGAATCTTGAAAGGAAAGTGTTATATGGAAACTTTAGAAAGTGTGAATTTTAGCTTCAAGAAATACTTTTCTTGGCCATGTTTTTTCTAAGGATAGAATCATAGTTGATCCTGTGAAGGAAAAGGAAATCCAAGAATGTTCTAAGCCAATGAAAATAATTAAGGTATATAGTTTCATTAGTTAAGAAGGTTATTATCGATGTTTTGTTCAGAATTTTTCCTCATTGGATAACCCATCAACCAAGATCACATTTAAATGGGTTATGTTTATATAGAAAAACTATTTTGTATAATGTTTTGGAGAATTAAAGAAAATATTGTTCAAGATCCGATTTTGATTCTAAAATCAGGAAATTATAGTTTTGTAAAACATAGTGATGAATCAAAGAATGTAATGGGTTGTGTTATAATGAAAAATGATAAATTTATTTCATATGCATCAAGGCATTTGAAGAATCATGAAAAAAATTATCCAAATCATTATCTTGAGTTAGAAGTAGTAATATTTTCATTGAAGATATGGAAACACTATAACTATGGTGAAAGATGTAAGATATATATAGATCAAAATATTTTTAAATACATATTTACACAGAAATTAATATAAATGAGGAAAAGAAAATTTCTATTATTTCTTAATGATTATGATTTATCAATAATCTAAAATCCAGGAAAAGAAAGTAAGGTAACATATGCATTAAGACTAAAATATATTTGACTTTTAACACAGATGAGGATTGAGAAATATCTTATATTAATGTATTTAGTAACTATGGATATGGGAATTGTTAAGGAAGGATAAAATCACTCCGTTTTTTAAAATATTGTTAAACCATATATAATTGAGAAGATAAAAAATCACTCAATCCGATGATGAAATTTTTTAAAATAAAATTATATCTATCATGGTTGGAATATTGGAAGGCTTTGTGTATGTGTATGGAGTACTAAAATTTATAAAGTTGTTATATGTTCATGTAATACCTGATTTAAAAGTTAACTATTATATTATTCTCAAAGATCCAAATTTCTCATACACTGTAGTAGTACCAAAATGTACAGAGATCATAAGGAAACTTTTTGGTGGAAAAAATGAAGTATGAAATCACTAACTATGTGTCTTGATACATAGTTTTTCAATAATTGAAGGATAATATAATATATCCTAGAGGATTTAGGAAACCTCTAGCTATGTTTTATGTGTATGTAGGATTACATTACTATGTACTTCGTCACTGGATTACAAAAGACCCCTATAAATAATGATATTTTTTTATTTATTGTTGATAACCTTTCAAAATAATCAAATTTTATTTCTATAAAAGAATAATTATCACTTGGTCTCGTAGAAAGACTCTAAATTAATTATGTTGTAATAATTCATGGTTCACCTCTATCAATTTTTTCTAATCTAGATCCATGTTTTACATCAAAAATCAAGAATATACTTTAGAAGGCTTTGGATACTGAGCTTCATTTTAGTACTTCTTGTCTCCCTCAAACCGATGGATAGTCTGAAATTACTATTCAAAAATTATAAAAAATGTTGAGATCATTCTCACATTATTTTCATGTTATGTTGTATCAATATTCACCAATTATAGAATTTTCCTTCAATAATAGATAACATTCTAGTATTCAAATTACACTGTATGAATAATTATATGGTAATATATGTCATTCTCCAACCTATTGGGATGAATTTGGTGAGAGGAAACTTATATTCCCAAATCGTGTTGATGATACAGTGAAAAATGTAATTACTATTCAATCTCATTTTAAAGAATCTCAATGTAGGGGAAAAGGTTATACTAAAAATCAGAGATAGGATTTGTAATTTCATGTGGGATATCAAGTCTTTCTAAAAGTATCTTAATGAGGGGTTGTATAAGGTTTGGTAAGAAAGGGAAGTCGATCCCCAGGCACATCGTACCATTTGAAATTCATGAAATAATTGGATTTGTATATTACTAGTTAACAATACCACCAAGTCTCTCCAAAGTTCATGATGTGTTCCAGATATAATTATTAAATAAGTATATACAAGACCAAACAGATGTAGTCACATATGAAAAAATAGATTTGGAACTTGGTCTTTCATACTATGAAGATCCCTTTGAGATTTGTGACACTAGATAGAATGTGTTAACAAATCATACAACTAGATAGGTAAAATTTATTTAGAGAAACCATAAAATATAATAAGCAATATGTGAACCTAAGGATGTTAGGACAAAGAACAACCCTAATCTGTTTAGAAGGAAATATTCACAAAAAAATTCAAGGTAGATATTTTTGGGGGAAATAATATAACACCCCAATATTTTATGGTATGTATATTCCTAAATAAATTCAATTCATTCGATATTTTACATTGCACAAACAAACTGTGATATATAATTAAATAGTTACTTGACCATTAGAATAGTAAAATGACCACTAGGAATAGTAATCTGACCAATTGAATATTAACATTACCTTTGAGAGTATAAATAAAACTTAGGTATCTTATGAATTAAAATATTTTATATTTATATCATGGAATATATAAATAAATGTAATAAAAATGATTTTAAGTGTTGGTATTTTTGTTAAATATGAATGTTTATTTATAATTTTATAATTGATATAATAATATAAAATAAATTATATTTTCATAGAAAATATTCTTGAGTTAATAAATTGTTTTATTACTATTAATATATAATTTTATAAGACCTTAATTAATTTTTCAAAAATGTCGTAAAATAGGTCATAATATTAAAATCAATAAAAATAATTATTTTTCAAATAAATAACGGTTTTAATTTAAAATTTAATTTCTCATATTTATAAAATTATTTACAAAAAATTAATTTCATTTTTTAAATGTACAGCTTAAAAAAGATCTTTTAATTTTTTGAGATATTTCAAAAAATAGTTCAATATATTTTGTATAGTGAATTATGGGAATTTGTGGTGCATAACATTATAAGTTATATAAACTATTTCATGAGTCATTACTGATGTAATTAACATAATTTCAAAATATTATTCTCTATTTAATATTTTTTTGTAATGGTAATATATACTAATCATAGTCTTGATCCAAAATAACAAACTAATGAATAAAATAATAAAAAAACACCTCACCCCACTACTATAAATACCACCCTCACATCCTCTTCTTATTAAATATTTCATGCCTTGAATATTTTACAATTTATTCATAATAATATTTTCTTGTCTCTACCCACTTCTTTGAGACTTTGGCCTCACAAAAGGACCAAACCAAACCCCCTTAAGGAGGTTCTTAGGGAGAATAATTCAAGAGGTAAAATACTCTTTTGTTTTCCATTATATTCTTTTAGTATCCTCTCCTCACCTATCCTCATACAAGTAGCATGATTACTCTAGTATATTATATAAACTATAATGTTATTATGATAATGGAAGATACATCATCAAACCCCTTCCTCTCTCCTTTTTATTATAAAAATTAAAACATCATCTGAGATGTGTCGATTCACCACCTTCATGGATAATGATTTTTTATTTTCTAATATCTCCTTGAAGGCTATTAATAAAATAAATATAATTGTAAAAATAGATTGTAAAAATTTTCATTGAAACTTTTTTAGTTTTCTTTAATAGGTATATATACATAATATTATATAATCAAACTAAACTAGTTCGTGATGATTGAAAAAACACCAAAATAATCAAGACAGTAATCATTAACGTTTTATCTAATGAATAATTATAATATATATAAAAAATAATATATAATACAATTTAATATTTTAAAATTTAATTAATATAATATAATTTCATTTCGGGATAACTATTCCCATTTTACATGATCTTTCATGCATGTATACAAGTGAACCAATCATTAAACCCATGGAAATAAACACTCATGTGTGACGAAATTGGATCTTATAACTAATGAAAAAATCCATAAATGAACATAATAAAATTATAATAAATAAAGTAAATTTTTAATATGTCCTAAATTAAATTATTAATGAATATAATTTCATTTCATAGGATATTAAGTGAAAGTGAAGAACACTTTTAGACATAAGGTAATAGAATCTCTCTGTACCCCCATTTTTTTCTTCAACTTACAGTTTCTATCTATTTACACCAATGTAATTATTATTAATTTTTATAAACTTATTATAAATTATTATTATGTGTTCCAAAAATTTTAATCCACATCAATTCATCCCTATTTGAGGGGTAAATATATGTTTTATAAGGTTCCCTTCTCAATTAATCCCGATAAGCAAGCCTGGTTAAATGGAACATCCTAATTTATTACCCATTTTCAAGTACCATCCATATTCCATTTTAATCCACCATTATTTTTATAAAATTACTCATTTTTTAGGAAAACACTATCCTTGTTAATTTATGGTTTTATACAAAAAAATATTCTTTTTTAATTTTAATGACTCTTTATTATTTTTCCTTTAACCACACTAAATATGAACATTTTTTAAAGATTATTAAACACCACTTTTAAATGTTTTCACTTAATATGGACATATTTATCATGATTTAAAACTATTTCCCCTTATTTAATTCCATTAATTATTTAAATCCATTCTTCTATGGACATAGTTATGATATTCCAACTAGTTGTACCTTATTCACAACTTATTCCTTGTGTGTGGGGTATGTATACCTTTATTTTATTTAGGATAACAATTAATTAAGTATTTCATTAAATTTCCATATTTAGTATATCATTTATATTATTATTTTATTATTAGTATATCATTTTTACATACATTTTTTTCTTTTAATATTATTTTAACTAGGGAAATATTGATAAATTCGTATTTTCCACTCAATACTGATATTCTGATAAGTCATGTTGTTTGCGAGTTAAATTATTTATGATGATTTTTTTGGACTTGAAGTCATGGGTGGGTCTCAGTTATATATATCTCCTTTATGCATCAAAATGTATCTTGAGACAAAATAGTTTTTGAAAAACGATTCGTGTTTTTTTAAATAGAATGAGACTGGTTTTTACCTTGCGAACTTAAACTGTATTGACAATGTAATGGTTCATGTGCCTATTACATAACATCCAATGAATTGGAATTTTATTCATTCTGTATTAATTTATTAATTTCCATGATATTTTTACTATTAAAAATACATGTTTTAATTTTCATTGTCAGTTTATTGATGGCATGTGATTTTTAGTTATTTACCTCACCATAATTTTTCTTCCTTATTGATCATGCCTTACTTATTATTATTTCATGTTTCTGTTTTATGTAATCCTTAATTATAATTAAATATCAACTTTTTATTTGTTTTTTTCCTTAGGTTATAAAGATTAATCCTTTTAATAAGTTTCAATGAAGTGGTTTATTTTCCTTTATAATGTTTTATGTTTAATTACCAATGTTATACAGGAACAATGTATGTATCTAGTTATTCGTCACTACTAAACTGATTTGATCCTTGGTGATGTTATTTATTGTATCTATTTCATTATAATAAAATAAAAACCAATACTACGATATGTGGGTTGGTGTTTTTACAGTTACTCTCTTATTAATTATTCAATAAATAGATCCCTTATTGAAAACAATTTCTTGGTTTTTTATATAACTATGCTTCATGAAACTATATATATTGATATATTATCCACATGAACCCTTCTTTGTAATTTGACCTCTCTATCACTCAAAAAATAAATTATTATTTGATTTTTTTAACATTTTCAAAACATTAATATTAATTTTCTTTAAGCCCACTTGAACATAAAATTCAAATGAATTTCATAAATTAAGAT
Source organism: Viscum album (assembly GCA_963277665.1). Taxonomy (NCBI): domain Eukaryota; kingdom Viridiplantae; phylum Streptophyta; class Magnoliopsida; order Santalales; family Viscaceae; genus Viscum; species Viscum album. Next base: position 952,771,599 of record OY728142.1, read on the forward strand.
TTAAAATATTGGTTTTAATGATTAGGGAATTTAATGGATAAATTATCCTAATTGGAATACTCTTTCATATAGGTATAAATAAGTTTTATATCAAGTATGCTTTTAATTATTTTAGGCCAAGGTTATTTTTTTAAATAAAATATCTAATTGATTTTTTTCCTATAAGACATATTCACGTGGGCTTTTCCAAGAAGTTTGTATATATGTTTCATGATACATAACAATAGTAAATGGTTTCCTCAATTAGATTTGAAACTATGGGGTACTAAATAAAAGTGAAACCATGAATTATATTTGATGTGAGTGAAGAAAAAATATTTAACAAGTGGTTAAATTTATTAATATTTCATTTTTATGATTTCAATATAATTTATCTGAACATATACATATAAATATATATATATATTAAATATTGTCATTATTAAATATTTTTCTACATTTTTATAACTATATAACATAGTTTTTACCTTTATATGGATAACAAATGTTCTCTTAAATATTTTTATATCTTTCCATCCTTTTCTCTTATTGTCTCGTAACCCATAAAAATATGAGTCATAGTGATGGAAAATATGAATTTTTTTACACTAATTTTTTCTATATTTTCAACCTAAAAGGATTTATGTCATTTTAATTTTTAGTGTAAGGAATTTTATATTATAATAAGGATTTATGCCTAAATTTTAATGTTTCACTTCTTTATCAAAAGGGTTACAGAGTTTAAGTTCATGAAACATTGAACATAATTCAGTTCTTAGTTTAAATTTATAGATCTTAGAATAAAATATGGGGTATTATTAATAGATTAATCATTACTAAGATAACATGAATTAAAAATAAAATATTAGTGAAATTATCCATTATGTAACATAAATGGGTAATAACTTGGAGAATACGTGTTTTTTTTTAAAATAACTCCACCATTTTCTAGAATTTACAATCCTAGCCAATATAGATATACTTTTGTTTTGGGATAAATATTTTTCCATTTAGTTTTATGTATTTTTTTAAACTATATAATTTTATTAAACATTAAAATGAAGAGACTTAGTGAAAAATGAATTGATGTTTTCTCAATATACCCTTTATGGTTATTTTTTTTAACATGTTTAATTATTTTCCATTTATAATTTAATGTATTGGAGGTTGAACTAAAAATAATATTATTAATGTTTAAGGATTCACATCTTTGATCAATGGTGGATGAAAGTTTAAAGTATAAAACATTAACTAAAAGTGAATAATATTTCTAAACTGGAATGGAAACCCCAAAATCTAATAAATGATATACTCAATGTCAATATATTAAACCTAAATGTGTATTATCGGCATGTATATTTGGTTTGTGTTTCTCAAACCAAGGTTCATAAAGTTTATTCTCATGTTTCCAAGATAAAAATAGTGGGGGGTTTTATTCACTCAGTAAATATATGTATCCTAAAATTAATTATAAATGTTACATGTAATACATGAGACCTCACTATAATAGGTAAACACAACATCTTGAAACTATTGCACAATTTTCACCTTAAAGAGCAGTAATTAATGGTTATACACAAAAGGTAGAATTCAAAAATTATAGGATTTATATTTGATAAAATCATGTCATATTTTTATTAATCATTCGTAATTTTTATTAGGGTTAATTTTATGATTTTTCCTAAATATTTATTTATTTATTGTACAGTGAAAATACAAATTTTACTTGAATATCATATTTTATGATTATATAATAAATTATGTACAATATAAAAACTTATAAAATATTTTTCATGATAAAAATATTATTTAGGGACTATAATGGTTTTTTAAAATAACTATATTGTATTTATAAAACTTATATTTAACATTTTGGAAACATAAGTAATATTTTACTCTAAAAACTACTTTTATTTGTTGTATTAATAATTAGTTTCCACAAATTTTAGAAAATAAACTATAAAAAATGGATTTCATATTTTATATTAGCATGTCAATATTATATAATAAGGTCAATTTCGTTTTTAGGGAAAAAATAATATTTCTAGGATTAAAGTTAATTACAACAATAATAGTAAATAAATTATATTTGAAAAATTATTTTATTAACATAGATTAAATTTTATCAAAAAACAATAACTTATCATAAAGTACTCTAATATAAGGTTTAAAACTATATATAAATATATTAATACTCAATTTAATGGATATCAATATTAATAATTTTAAAAATATTTAATTTTAAAAATTACATTTAAAAAAATATATTTTATATATATTAAATGTTTTAATGTGAAAGTTAATTTTATATTACATATAAATTGTATTAGATTATATGGTGATTAAATTTATGATCAGAATATCAAAATTTTGTAATATTTTTTACATTATTTTTTAGTAAAATTAAAATTACTTGGGTAAAAACTTGGGGTGGGAAAAAATTTGATTCATTTGGTTTTGAATAATAAGAAAACAAAACTACAATTTGTGGTTTCTTTATACATAAAAAAACAAACCGTTTAGTAGATGTTTTTTTCATATAAAATATTTTAAAATAATTAATTTTTAGTTTTGATCAGTTTGGATTACAGGGTAACAATTTTTTGACAATATTTTGGATATGGATTCTTAAGGGCCATCCCTTTGTCTCTTAATAGATTCCACCCCTAGGGATCTAGGGTTTTCTCTAGTAACTAATTTCCAACAATGGCCACACATCGTCATTTCATCCCTATAACTCAGTGGTTACTAGTTTTATCCCATACTTTTACTTTGAGGTTAAAATATTTCTCAACTAAATTTAGCATGGTTCATTTTCTTATGGATTCCACATACAACATCTATGTCATGTTATTCCTTATTGATCATTTTTTCTAATCATTCTACTCTCACTCAACTAAGATTCCCTCTCTTTAAAACCTTACTGGCTTTTTGTTCCTCATGGTTCCTAGGTATGATTTAGTATCATCCCCCATGGGTGGTTCTTCTCTAATCTTGGATGGTTATATTCCATCCTAGAGTAGTCCTTTTAGTTATTGTTATCTCTCTTTACCACTCTGGTGATGTGTCTTGGTGTTTTTTGTATAGTCTCTAATATCTAAGTGTGGTTGAATTGATTTTTACCCTAGAGATGTCTGGATCATCTTATTTTCAGTCTAGAGCAATAACTATATAAGGTTAATGAAATTAGTTGGACTATATTTATTTCATCATTTTATCAAAGATTCATTTTGATGGTCAGATTCATGATGGTCTGAATTGCTATATGAAGGTATCAAATATCACAATGTATTAGAGTGTGTGTCGTGTAAAGGATGAACTAGATGGAGTAAGAATTTTTATTCATTGTTCTTTATTTGGAATGGGTAGTGGTGATGTGGTTCAGTATATTCATATAATAATGACTCTATTTTTCTATTTTGTGGTAGAATAAATAGAGATACTATGATGATGTTCTTTTTTTATGATTTGATAATTTTTATATTTTATGTATTTTATCTTTTAAGGACTTTTATGAGTCATGTTTCTTGTTTTACGGTGGCCGTAAATATTTTCAATTATTTAAAAAAATGTGGATTTTGTTATCTGTGGAGGAGTATAGTTTTATTCTAATTTAGTTTTTGGGTTTTTAGTGGTTGGGGGAATTTTTGTTTTACCCTTATTGATTGATGTTAGTGTTTTTTTGTATCTTATTTTCAAATATAGATCATATCTCTAACATTTCAATTAGAAAATACATTAGTTTGTAACATTGGATAATTTTTTTGGGCATAGTGAATTGAATTTAGTGGATATATATTACAACCTAAAATGTTTTATTTCCTTTTTCTAATGAGAGATTTTTTTAGAGGATTGTACCTTGAATATCATTAATAGAGAGATCAAGGGAAAAAAATTGGATTAATATATGTGATTGTGGATACCTGGGTCAAACATATCTTTAGTTTAATTTTGATCTAGTTTAATACGGTTGCTCTTATTTTAGTGAATGTGTTTTTTGGTCTTGAAATTTGGGATTGAATGTGGTTCCCACTAAACGATAAATTTTCTCCTTGAAAATTGAAAAAAAAATTATGGATATTCAGAATTTTTTATAATAATTTAATAATAAAATTAAAAGGAATTTATGCATAATAATTAACACAATGACATTATATTACACTATAAATTCAATATAAATATAAATTATGTTCATTAATAATTACATAGAATAAAAATTGAAAGAGTATTTGGATTATATAATTGATGTGTGGAGTGTTCAAATAGAAAAAAAAGAAAATCATGTTTTTTTAAAATAGGTGGTGTTTGGTTTCGCACAAAAACAAAAATAAAATACCAAAAGGGCATTTTAAATTTATACAATTAATTTTTTTAAAAAAATCAGTTTGATTTCTTTTAGTTTGTGGTTTGGTTTGATTTGGTTTGTTTTCCCCACCCTTATATAGAACATATTACCAAGGTAAAACCAAAATGATAAAATTTAAAAATCATGTGTAAAAAGACTAAACAAATGTCTAATTGATATTTGAAAATGCAACATAGAGGCTTTATTGGCCGTATTTTAACCCAAAATTCATTTTTTCCTACATTTAGAGACCTTGAACCTTGAATATTGTCGTTCCATTTTTGAAAAAGTAATTTGTATTTATAAAAATTTTATTTTCTTTTATATAAAATGATATCAAATTCACCACATAAATCAACTGTTATATTTAATTAGATATACCAGAACTCTTCAATATACAATCCATAACTCATTCTCCAGTTCCTATAATATTTTATCTTTCCAAAATAAAAAACTAATGATCCTTGAGGTGTTACCCAAGAGAGAACATCAAAAGAGGGAGACAATATTCCCAACTGAGCTCTCTTATATCATTTTATATTCTACCCCCTCAACCCTGTTATATCTATTAAATTATGATAACAATAGTATTTCTAATATTATTAAGTTTTATTTTAATAACATAATGTAGCATTATACCATCCACTCAACCATTTGGAAAATAAATATGTCACTAGAGTTATGTGTGGTTTACCACCACTATAAGAGATATGATCTATTTTTCATAATTTCCTTAAATTGTAGGCTCAAATGGGATATTTAATTAATAAATATGAAAATTATTTTTTTTAAGATTATTATAAGATGAATCTATTTCATAATTATTTAAATTATATGAAAAGTAAATTTTCACACTTGTATACGTACGACATTCCATCTTCACGAAAGTGGCAGATATCATTTTTCAATCTTGTATTTACATATAAATCAAAATTAATTCTAACCTAATTGAATAAAAATATTATTATTATTCTATAGTAATTATATTATTTCTAAAAATATCTTTCTTAACTATACTCAACCGTAGAATGTATGGTATTCATGTTTGAGATGGTTTACCTGCCGGCATGAATAATGAAATAAATTTATTACATATTTGACTATTTAAATTTATATTCTGGTTTTCATAGAAAATAATATAAAAATAATATTTAATTTTTTGTTTTAGAAATATTATATTAATCTACCACCCATTTTTCATCGAAATTTTCAAAATTAGATTATTATAAATCCCACATTTGTGCTTTATGATTAAAAATTTTATAGGATTCATTAAGAACATTATATATTATCATGAAACATATATTCCAGTACCTATAACTATCTTGGAATAATGAACATTGAATATATAAACAAAAATCTACACCACCATTACAAATCTAATATTAAATAGACAATCGAAGCTAATAACTTTTGATAATGAAATAAAATATATCTTACTAATATATTTGTAATAAATGGTAATAAATGACTTTGATATAGTGTTATTTTTGAGAATGTTGTTATAAATTATTAAATTTATATAATTATTTTTTCAATATAGGTGATTAGAGCACATTTGGCAATTCTATATTAAAGGTAATAGATGTTTTAACTCAAATTCATTTTCCTTGAGATGTGTTTTTTATTATGAACCAAATTTCAATTATTTCGTGTATATACTACCAATTTGACTTGTTATATCTTGAATTTTTGTCCTTGTATTTAATTTTAATTACATGATATATATTTTGAATGGTATTTGATAGGAATTCTATCTAAAGTCATCACAACTCCAAAAAATCCATAATTTCATAAAGTTAACTATGTGTAGAGGTTTTTATAAATTATATACCCATGTTGACACTAACAATTTTATGAGGTTATATAATTGATTCACCAAGGGATAATAACTGTAAATATGTATGGTTTAGTGTAAACTTAATCAACATTTGGTACACTATATACTACACACTTTTCTAGACACCCATCAATGATATTGTTTGGATAATTCTCACGATCTTTATGATCTTTAATTAATGATAATACTACTGTGGATTTGGTCTCCTACAAATTTAAACTACTAAAATAATTTACTATATTCTATTAACAAAACTATTCTTTTAAAGTACCCTCTCTACTACCTTATTATTATTTCTATGATAAGGGGGCTTCTTATTACCTTGATAATACCCCATAGTTACAAAGTTTATTTCAGTATATTTTCTTAGATGGACACATTATTCGATTGAATGCGGTAAATTATTTTATTTTTGTTATACAAATAGAATTATTTAATTTATCATTGATTATGAAATAATTTTATTAGGGAATTTTTTAAAAAGTCTTGTTAAGTCATATGATGAATGAAAATTAGTAATAAGTGGGGCATGATATAGATAGCCCCTCGATGCGTCAGTATGTATCCTAAGAAAACATATTATAGGGTACTTTCATATTCCTTGAATATTTTTGAATGATATATTCATACACAACCTTGATGGTATGTTTATATTGTATGGTACTATGAATTCATTCAATGTGACATTAGTAATTATTATCCCTGGTTTTATTTATCATCACAGATATGGTATTCCTTCAAATTTATTTTATAATAAAATTATTTTGATTATTTTTTTCTACCATAGTATTTATAAAATTTTTATTCTATGATAACTTCCATATGATTCTACTCTTTATTGAGAATTTTATATCTCCCATAGTTTGTATTTATTTTAATTGGAAACCTAGATGGTAACTTTGGGAAATTTTGAAGGATATTTTATAATTGATAATAATTTTCTTGGGGTGTTTTTATTTTTATTTCAGGTTTTCAAGTGTTATGTGATGTTCTTATATTAAATGATATAGTTTTTACCAAAAAAGTAATATTACTAACTACATCATGTTTCTAGATTCATGGTCATTTCAGTTGGTATCATAACTTGTTGAGTAAAATACTTGGAGACAATATTTAGAAAAATGAAGATAGAAAACACAAATATAATGAAAATATCCTAATAATTAAAGAATGTTTTAATGAAAAACCTTATATGAAGAGTATTTTACAACTAAATATTATACAATAATATTTTTTATTCTATTATTTATAGAAAACGACTAAGAGAAGGAATTGAAATTTCATAAACACCTATAGTCATTGTATAGATTTTATTCTTGGTAATGTTAGTGATTATTGAGTTGGAGATGATCATATTATAACTATATTATGGTAGTTAACCCAGGATATATCAAATAACCTCACCCTCATATATAAATGTGCTTATCCCTATTGTGGTGAAACTATTTTGGAATATTCATTATTAAAACAAACTTTATCATTAAAAGGGACTACTAATGCATTATAGGCTGATAAATGGATCAAGTTCCTAAAAAGGAATTTCTCACTTTGGTAATGAGTTAAAGGAAAAAGTTCTCATGGTGGTATATCATGATAAGGGTTATGTGGATCAATGGTGGTTACTAATTTAGAACCCTAAAGAGGAATTATTGATAGATTGCATTAAATGGATAAATTTCATGGAAATATTCTATGAAAAATATATTCTTCAGGAGAAAAAGGATGAAATAGAAAGTCAATTACTCAATCTTAGATAAAAGGATAAGAAAAGTTTTTTGAATATGAGGATAACTTTATGGGTCTAGCTAGATATCCTTTAGACTATATACATAGATATAAAAGAATGATTGGAAATTTCATTTATGTTTTAAATCCAATCCTTAAAACTATGTTGTTATCTCATTGATTATTATCATATGAGGATATAATCTCAAGTTACATTCAGATATAAATTAATTTCTCCACGTCTTATGAATTTGAATGAAATTAAAAGAAGAAGATTTTTATTAGCAATCACAAAATGAAAACGGTGGAAAAGGGGAAGAATTGGAGGGTGGGGTTTCTATCATGTAATAACTTTGTAAATAAAAACTGGGGAATTTATTAAATGGAATGGTAGTTTTTTAAAATTGTATAGAAAAAGGTTATCAAGCCCGTGAATTCAAAGGAAAGGAAAAAGTTTCTAATTTTTAATGCTTTAATCATATGGATATGGCTCACTATGTGAACTAATTCCCCAAACATCATGGTATTTTACCTCTTAAAATTTCATGGGAGGAATGTTGATCTTATTCAATCACTAAAGCTATGTTTGAAGTCCCAAATGATGTTATGGGATGTATAATAATCCTAAACTCAATGTTTTCTAATGATTTATTTGATTATAGATGTACAAACACCATCATATCATTTTTAGTTGTTCATAGAATGGAACCATCCCCCAATTCTCTAATAAAGATGTTATTAGTCAATACACCAAATTGGAATCTTATTATAGTTGAGGTTAACCAAGTAGACCTTATTAATATATATATATATATATATAACATATTGTTAAAATTTATTGTAATAACTATGGTTAACTTTTACATAATACTTGGTATGGATTAGATCTCAATGTATAATGATAGAATTTATTTCTAAGGGTAATCGATTATTATTTTTGAATGGTGCATGGAATCCGTTATTTTCAAGGGAAATAATTCATATCCATAATATTTACTATACCCACCACTTATAAATCACCATAATGAGAATATGGGTGGAGAGGAGGATAAAAAATTATATATTGATGTGAATGAAATCCTAAAGATAGAGAATGTAACCATTGTACAAAAATGAATTCATGTATTTCTATAGGAATAATAGTTCACCCACCTAATCACGAAGTTGAGTTTTCCATTCAACTCATTCCTAATGAAAAATCCATTTCTAAATCCCCTTATAGAATGGAACTACTACAGTTGGGAGACTTGAATAATTTTTTAAAGGAGTTGATAATTATATATTTATATTCCCTAGTGTTTCACCATGTGGAGACACCATTATTTAAAATATGAACATTATTATGGTAATTGTAATCAATTATATTGAAATCAAGGTTGTTACTATAAATAATGACTATCAGTTACAATAAATTGATGATTTATTTGATCAAATTCAAGGAGATCAATACTTTTCAATGAATTATATTCACTATGGTTATCATTATTTAAGTGTGAATAAATAATATATACTAAAGATTATTTTTTTGAGGTATAGACATAATGATTTTATAGTAATTCTCTTTAGATTAAATAATGTACCTTCTCTTTTTGTGGATTAGATGACTTTAGTATTCAAGGATTATCCTGATTACTTTTTAGTGAAATTCATTATGAATATATTGATATTATCTACAATTTATAGATATAATGAGAACAATATTAAAATAACTCTTTATACCCTTAAATAAAAGGAAAAATATGGTAAATTTTGTGGGATTTTTGGCACTATGATATTTATTTTATGGGTTGTAATTTATTCGATAATGGAATATATGTTGAACCTTCAAATAAAAAGTTTTTATTAGATTATCCTACACCAAAAAATAAAACCAATATATGTATTTTAAAATATTTATCTTGTTACTATACAAATTATGTTTAAACATTTTCTATATTATCCAACCTCTTAACCATATTGACAAATAAAGGGGTTAAATTTACATGGTCATGGGAATGTCGGGAAATTTTTTAAGTAATAAAGAGGAGGTTGATTAGTGAACTTATATTGAATTTAACATTGGTAAAGGAAGTATTTTTAATATATATTGATGAATCAAAGAAAGTATTGGGTTTTTCCCTTATTTATAATTATTGAGTTATTTATTATTCATCAATGAAATTGGAGTTCCATGAACAAAACTATGACCCCCCAACCCGGATGCCGCATGAATGGTTCCCAATGTCGATGTGCCACAAGACCTCAGACTTTCATCCCTATACACCAGTTATTCTCACTAGTGGTGAAGTCATATGAAAACACTATTGGTAGACTATTCTCTCATATAATAGTATAATAAAAAATAGAAAAAATAAATAAGATGCACATATAGATAAATGTCACAATAATGAGTTGTGATGATAAATAAATTCATCCAACATAAGTAATAATAAATAAATGTATCATAAAAACTAGATGCACCATGGGTGGATCATACACAATAAGTATAAAAAAATAAAATTAAACTACGGCTAACAGCCTATCCCCAACTGGCCTCAACCCATACCAATCATCATCATCAATACCCCAACCTAGACATCCAATGAATCAACCAATGGGAATTTTCCCTGAGGCCTATACCTATTGACAAAAAAAGTATTTTATAGGGTACACAAGTGTTATCATGGCTAGAGAAGTGTGTGAGTGTAACTTATAAGGATACCACCAATGGTTCCCCTAAAATAACTAGTTTGATATGCAGTGCATACATAAGTCCTATAGGTAAAAAATTTAAATAAATTATTGGTTTAATAGCTTAAAAACAATTTAATATAAAAATTAATGGATAATTATTGATGTGTTTGGTTAACAGTGGAACCCAATGTTTGTTTTACCATTTTCGATCATTAGGTCCATGACCATGATCGACCATACCAACTTCATCCAATGACCCGATGGATGTGATCATGAATCTATGTTTATTAGAACCATAAGTATCCACATAGAATTTAAGTGGTTATCTTATCATTATTCATTCATCAATTATCAGACAGAATCTAGATGATCATCCTAGAAATATCATGAAATCCATGATGTCTTCTTATTATTCTCCATCATTGGTTATCACGATGAATCAAGACACTCATCATGGAATTATAGATGATTATGAGAACTCTTAAAAGAATTACCAATCATCAAGAATCATATGAGTCAAGGAACCCCACCTGGACCTCCCAAGTTATTATAATTAACATGGAAGCTATTTTTGGAGCCTGATATTACCAATCATAAATTCATTATATGCAATTCAGGTGGTAATCCAAACAATCCCTTGAAAAACATGTCCTATGGGATCCATTGAGATCATCCAAGAATTACCAATCGTTATGCAACATTTTAATAATTTCATCAATTATATATTCATTTTATTTATTAATCATTAGGCCAATGTCCACTACATTCCATAATCATCATACCGTGTTATAAGTTTTATTCCAAAATCACGAATTTCTCTTTTTAGAAAACAATACTATCATGAAATTTAAATCAAATTTAAAATATGATATATAAATTTTTTTATGAACCCATCCAATTACACCACATCAAATTAAAATTAATAATTTCTACTTTATTATGTATGTTTTAGGTCTCCCAACTAGTTTATTTAATATCCTACATTTATAATGGGTTTATCCCTTAGGTCATAACTATTTATACTTATCAATGGTATTGAAATTCCATTTCATAACCCCTGATTCAAACCAATATTCTTGTTAATCCATATAAAACATAATTTATTATTTTAATAACATCAAAAAATTTAAATTTTATTTTAACTTGTTAATAATTTCACATGAAATTACCATTTACTATGGTCTAAAGAATATTAAAATAGAATTCAAACTAACGAAACTCAAACTCAAACATTAAAGTTAAAAAGGATCAAATCATGGAGAATATGGTTTGATTTCATCACATAGACACTCATTAAATAAGAATTAATATGGTGTAAATTGACGGTACCACCAACCTTAGCCTCATAGGAGAGTCCACACATTTGGTGCCTCTGGTTTTAGATCAAATGGAAGAATTCAAATAGCTATAAAATTTCCCTAAAAAAAGTTAAAACCCACATAAATGATAGAACACCACTTGGTAGTGAGTGAAAAGAAGATTATAAGAGAGGGGATAAATAGACTTACCCTAATCCTTCCAATAAAACTGATAGAAATCAAAACAAACAAGAATCGGTAGATATCCATAGCCGGAAAGGGGAGGAAAAGGGGGAGATCCTATACTACTAAAAATTTCTTCCAAACTAACCAAAATAAAGTTTGCAAAAATGTGTGAGGGGGAAAAATTATCCCTTTAACTCAGATTAAAAAATTATATGGAACCCACCTGATGGCCATTACTAGGCTCACCATCCAACTAGTGATCATAAGAATAACCCTTATCCAACTATATGTCCATAGTCTAGTAGGTGATAATGCATTCCACAGTCACCTCCCAGGTTTCCAAAAGTTCATGAGATCTCTCAAATCCCAAGAACACCTAATTTCAAATCCAAAAAATCTTTCTTGAGGGGTTTTTATCCCTTGAATATCTAATCCAAGGTCTAGTTCAAAACTCGACATGTCCACTGTTTCAAAATTAAATTACCCTTGAATTTCAAACACCCACAACAATATGTGGCCTTAAAAAGTTCCCACCATAACACTTATCATCCCTGATATTTTCTGGGTGATATATATCCCCACCTCTCAACCAAAACTGGTCACAAAAAAATTCCATGTACCTTGTTACATACTAAACACCCAAACCAAATCCGAGACACAACCCTCAACCTATGTAACTCAAACCTCCAATCCCAAAACCAATGTCCAACATCATAATCAAAAAAATTAGATGTCACTTACCTAATCCCATATATCCAAAACATGAATTGGGACATCATTCAGTAACCTATTATTCCAATGGTTCTCTCCACTATAATCATTAACTAAAAATGAAAAACTCTGATTTCTTGGTGCCTATGAAATTAAATTTATTATTAAAACATCATTCTCCCATTCCAATTATGTTCTTAGTGAATTTCCTAGCATAATTCACTTAAACATCAATGGTAATACTGACTATTTTCTAGAACTAATCCTTATTACAAATCCCCAAACTGGGATGGTTTCTTAATCATTTTTCATTCACCATTAATGAAAAAAATGAGTTCTCCTCAAAAGACTAGTTTAATTCTCAAAACACACCCTCTACATCAAAGATGATATGATAGATGTGGTTTGAAGAATACTAAACCAATTTTTATGTTTAAATGTAAGTCAAACCTTTCTAGAATGACTCTCCTAAAAAAATATCAACTCTTTCTACCACTGTATTACCAACATACCCCAATCACAATGAATTCACATCATGAATCATCCTACAAACACACAAAAGTGATCTTAAGATTCCATACCAAACTCCTTTTTAAATCCCTTAGTTATATCCTTAACCATCCATACCATCATTTTACCCTTTATCACATTGATGCATTCCTGATTCAAGGACACTAAAATAACATTAAATCCTTCCTAAAATCAAATGAAATTCTCTTTCAAGATCAACCATCACATCATATTTGGTATTTGGAATTACCTAGGGAATATATGTATGCATATCATTTATTCCCCGCCGGTACCATAATTCCACCATTAATGCTCTATAGTTAGTTCCACATGCCATTGATACTTCAAGCACATCAGTCATATGAACATGACTTATAATACACTACCCACAATAGGACTATCATTATTATCATTCCAATTTTTAAACTACCAACCTCCATGAACCATGATAAATGTATTTACAACCCCAAATATTTGTTGTGGATTTCCAACTATCATCTGACTGATAAAACAAAACATGAACTTTTTTTCTTTCATGGGTTCCTAGAATGGAACCCTTGGAATTAATTTATATTCAATTCATAATGGATACCTCTCACTCAAATAGTATATTATATACTCTGAATTACATGACTTTACTTGAATCACCCCAAAAAATACCCACCAATTAAGAAGTTAAAAATAAATCAAGTAACCCTTTCAAGCCACACTCAACACATCCATGACCCTTGATTCCTCGATCTAGTTAAAACATGATCATCGATTCCACCATAATCAGACCCATACATGTTGTCACCACTCAGAACAGGGATATCTAAAAACACATTTGATGTCCCCAATATTCTATTCCAAAAATCATCTCATAAACTCCCAATCACCTCACTCCCAGAGGGACTTGTTAATTTTGAAACACAATTATCTCATCACTCGTCAATAACTTGTGAAGAAATATTCATCATGGAACTAACCTTACTACACCACTCAATATTCACTAAAAATACATGAAAAAACTTCCATATAACACATAACTTCTATCATATTGATCCAAATCCCAAAATTCCTCATGTGTATCCCATACACATCACCATATCTATCTAAAAGGAAATTAGTGATTACTACCAAGCCACCCAATCACACAACGCAACGAAATATTGTCTCCAGAATATAATTGACATGTCAATCTCATAAAAATCATAGGTTTTAACACTTAACTATATTCATTCACCAAAACTGACTCAAGATCTAATGAATCTCTCATTACTATTTTTAGGATCTCACACCAACTCATGATTCTTACCATGCCTTTAGGATCATCAACTTTATATAAATTGAGGAATCAAATGTTCATTCATCCAACTAGATTGAAATATATATGGGATCAAACTTAAACACATGACCATCCATAAAACTAGATTTTTTTCAAAGAATATAAGAATTTTACCAAGCACTATCCACCCATGACCCAAACACACATGGTTAGAACTGATCACCATAATGAACCAATGAGATAATATGAATAGTAGGGTCAAGAATCTGAATGATCCTACCCTTCAAACTAGCTTTAAGAAAACAACAAGAACTCGTTGTACTTATCTTATAAATAAATGAAGTCATTATATAACCTTATCGTAACCTTAATTACACCACCCATGCTATAATTCCACACACTAAAGCATATGTACTTGTTTCACGTCCACAACATATAGAATCAATATCCCAAGCCAACAACTTACTCCAGGTCCCACACACCCATAGATACACATCCACTATAATGGAATAATGCACCAAGACACCCACTCTATGGTCTAACATAATCCAAAAGGGTCACAACTTACAAGTTTCACAAGAAACGATGATACCAAGATACACCTCACAAACTCAAGGTTATATCCCAACAAAAGGCATGATTGGAAATGACACGCCATCTGATACATCCAAAACCATCAAGGTCATATAACCCCTAACTAAGGGTATCAATAATAAATATCTCTCCCTATCCCAAAATACCCATACTAAATTCATGGAAACAACATTAGGAAGACACATCACTCAATTACTTGAATGTCTCATCATTTCTTATTCCACTTTATTTTAAATTTACCATTAAAATTACAAGAATTAACATTAAAAAAAATTAATACCTATTATTTTAAAAATATAACAAATTTTTAAAATTTCAGATTCTTTCTTGGGTTAAATAGAATTTCATTCACAATTTACAAAGGATAACACCATATAATTTGATAAATAACACTTTATTTGAGAAAAACTTTATAACTCATTTATACCTTCATTTTGACTATAAGTCTCCTGAGGAGTTTTTCGTATCAAATTCCACATTAAGATTATTGTAAAAACATAAAAATGGTTGTAGAAAATTTATATACCAAGCCATATTAATTATACAACTCCCTTGGAAAAAAAATTACCAGCAATATTAAGCCATATATATTCAATAAAATACCATCACACATGAACCGTAGGAAACTATCAAGCACATAAAACAAATGGATTACATATAAATCCTATCTTCCTAGCATGATGCTTTAACTCACACCCACTCTTACCCTACCAGTTAAAAAGGTAAAAAAACTCATAAATCAATAATATCACATCCATGTGTTCATGTCATGGTGGAAATCAATCATCTATAAAAATAACAAGAAAGAAAAATAATTCTCATCCCTAGAAATATAGATTGTTCCCCATATATGGGGATATTTCCATCAAGGAATGTGCTTACTATCAATCCCTAAAAATATCCAAATCTCTTATCTACCATGAAAAAAAGTATGATAATAGAAAAATAAACACCACTAATACCACTTTGTGACACCCTGGTTGAGAAGACACTTAGTCAGGGCCTTGGGTTGGTGCATTGCATGACCTCAGTTGTGCCTCCCCATACACCATAGGCAACCAACTAGTGGTAAGGACCCATGAAAACATAGTGGAGAGACTATGCTCTAATATTATGGTATAATAACAGAGAAAATAATATTAAATAGATAAAAATCCATATTAAAATTGTAATCAGGGAAAGATCTAATAAATAATACAACCAACAAATGCAATTAAAAAAACATACCATATATACTAGATCCCTGGTGGGTAGATAATACCAAAGATATAAAAAATAAATTCTTGTAAACTGAGGAAAATAGACAATTCCCAACCCCTCTCAATCCATACCTAGTCCAATCATCCTTACCCCGGCCTGGATATCCAAAGAAATAACCATTGGACCCCTCCATGAAAACCATACATATGAACAATTGTTGTTTCTACTCAAGTACCCAAGTTCAATAGTGAACCATGCATGGCTCCATTATAACTCAGTAGTCCCCCAATAATGGTACCCCAAAAATAACTAGTATGATAAATAGTGAATTCATAAGTTATATATATAAAAAATTTAAATAAGTTATCAATTTAATAGATTTAAAATAGTTCAAAATAAAAAAATAAAAACTATTAATTCCTCATGTTCATGATGACTCCAAAGGTCATTTCAACCATTGTTCGTCTCTAATTTTATGACCATGATTCACCATATCTTCTTTAGAAAATGTGATGGTGTCCCTAAGCATGTCTTGATGATCATTCTAACCATGAATATCCATATAGAATCTTGGAGTTTATCATGGAATTATTTATTAATAAAGTATCAAACCAAGTCCAAATGATCATCCTTGTATTCCCATAGAATCTGACCTCTGATTTTGGTATTCCCCATCCTCAAACATCACTAAGAATCAAGACGCTCATCCTAGAATTTTAGTGGAATCTATGAATTCATCCTAATATTCCAAATCATAAATCATCGTGTGGGTATAGGAACTCCACCTGGCCTTCCCAAGTCATTATCATTCATATGGAATCTGGGATCTCATCCCAAATTTCTCAATCATCAAGGAATAATATGGAATTCATAAACACATCCCAACATTCCCACGTAACACATTTTATACAGTCTCCAAGGACCCCACCTCTATATCCCCACGAATTAGGAACTATTTTAATAATTTAATAAATTAAATATTTATTTAATTTAAGATACTTTATTCCTAAGTACAACAATTTCCATAATTATCATACCACACCATAGTTTTCATTTCAAGATAAATATTTACATTTTTTACAAAACCATGTCATCATGTGATTTAAATACCATTTCAAATGGGATTTATCATTTTTTCCTAAGAAATCATCCAATTACACCACATCAAGTGTCAATTAATAATTCTTGATTTGTTATATAAGTTATGGGATTACCAAACCATTTCCTTTAAAATCCTACCATTAAATTAGGTTTATTATTTGGGTTATAACCATTTATAGTTATATATGGTTAGGAAATTCATGTCCACAACCATTGATTCAAACCATGTGTCCTATTAATTGGTTAGAAACATAATTTAGGAAATTAATGACATCAAACAATTTCATGTTTATTTTCCACCATTAAAATTTTCATTTTAAGTCACCATTTCTTAAGGTCTAACTCATATTAATCATGAATTTAAACTAAGGAGACTCAATATAAATCATTTAATTTAAAAAGGATCAATGCATATTGAAATTGGATTGACCACACCACACATTCACTCAAAAACAAAGTGAGACTACAGGTTAATTATTCTTTAAAAAGATAATTATCATGTGTGGCCTTGTCAAACCCTCCACACATGAAAACTCCCCTCCCCCATGATGAAGTCACTCCCCAGAGGTAGCCCCCCAGCTGGGGAAGGAGTCGTTGCCAGCCGAGATGGTAGATCACCCCAGAGGGTGACGACCTTGCAGCAATGGTCTGTCAAGAAATCCGTCAGCAATTGGTCTGCACCTCATTTTTCCCACCCAGATGAGATAGGGCGACCCGACAAGGTAGGTGGATCTCAGGGGAGAGGCTCACCCCAAAAGCGAACTCCCAAGATTCAAACCCTAAACCTCCCAAAAAACGGTGTGGATGTTCCAATCTCCTTCACCACCACACCACCACCAAATTGGTGATACAATGGTTTGATTTAAATGTGGAAAATTATAGAATCTCACATTTTATTATATAATATTTTCATTACATTTTACAAATTTGAGAGTCTTTTAAAGTTTGGTTTCATGGAAATAAGTTATATAATACATGAAAACATATAAAATTATTATAAGAAACATGAAAGGATTTTTAATTAGTTAAAATTAAATAACTTTACTACATATAATAACCTAAGGACATACATAAATGGAATGGGTGAGCATAAGTCCAGGTAAGGGAGAATAAGGGAAATAGTTTACATGTGATCTTGAGAAATTTCATTAAGAACATGATGAGATACATAACGGAATGAGAAACAACAATATCATGATAATAAGAACATGAATCCTAACTTGTAAATGTGGATATAACATTTAATTTATTCATTCATAACAATATCACCATGTTTTATCACTAAGGTATCATAAAAATTACAATGATTATTTACCCAGATATCGTAAAACATGTCATCTCTAGATTTTAAATTCTTTACCCAATGAATTGAAGCGATATCAGGGTTAACCATTTATATGTATTAATCAATTTGATCCAAATAGATCATAATTATATATTTAAAAAATAACCCATATATTATAAAATAAATGGGTTTTATAAAAAATGTAGTGTTTAAAAAAAGTGCTTAAAAATGACATCTTTATGTCATTATTAACAAATTTAAAATGGATGAAGGTTTTATGTATGTTCATAAAAGAATATAATAGAAATGTTTTACATCTAGTTTAATATCCTAGATAAATAAATTTGTTTGGTTATTTACAAAAGAAATTAGCATAGTTTCTTGAGTAAAAGATAGAAACTTTGAAAATAAAATTTGCAGCATAACAGGAATGAAACATGGTTTTAGAAAAAATTAAAAGTAGAGGGTAAATTGGTCTCCCATTCATAAAATAATCTTAATCAAGTAAATGAGTAGTAAAAAATTGAAATAATAACATAGTATTGAAATTTAAAAGTCATACCACATAAAAAGGAAATAAGAAATGAATAGAGAAGTTGAGACATCCCCTACATTGAAGTGTAACTCCTAAAAATCAAATATTGGGACCTTTGGGACATGAAGACACCATGGAAATAATCCTTGGGAGGTAAAAATATCAGATATTTCTTGGATATTTAATTGTTAATTAAATATAATAAAAATGGGAGGGTATTTATAGAAAAATTATGATATTTTTTATTGATTTCCTTGCACACATCAACAGTGGTATTTGCAAAACCATGAGCTTACCAATGGTATTTTCCCATGGTAATGGACACATGGGACACCTATTATGTTATTATAACCCAAAAGATCCTACCAAAATTTTATATTAGATAATACATCATTATGATGTCATTAAACATACCAAAAACTCAAAATTGTATTTTTATTACTCACAGAAAAACAAAATATTTTAGAAAATTATCATAAATTCACTTTAAACTAATTTAAATATGATTATTTCAAAAAAAATTATTTTATCACAGTATTTATAAAATTATGATAAATTTAACTTTTGAATAAAATAATCCTTATTTTTTAGAAATAATAGCAGATAGAAATTGCATAGTAAAATTTATGACACTTGAAAAAAATAAAATTATTTTATTATTAACATTTAAAGAAGTGTGTATTAATAATATTATTTAATTAAAATAAATATTATTTAAAACTCATATGTTTATTAATATAATTATATCTTTTCTAAAATATTAATTTCTTTCCAAAAACCAATTTTTCAAAGTCGTCGTGTTTTTTGAAAAAAACTAAACTCAAAACGAAATTAATGGAACAAAAATATAATTTATAAAAAGGGAATATAAAATAAGTAACTAAGGCCTTGAAACAAAACCCCTTATAACACACGCATACAACCTAATGTTGAGATATGTGATTTTGATAGATTTATGGGGCAGCTCAACTAACATCGCTCGAGTGGTAATCTCTAATAACATAAACTTCTCTCAAAGATGATTTCATTCACACTTAAGAAGTTTATGATCAACTTGGGTTTGGTCAAGAGGGAAGCCCAAAGATGATACCTCCCTCCCATGTTCTAACAAATGGGATTCATATGTTATGACTCTACTTGATGAGACCACCAACTCTTCTTTCTGTATTAATTAACTATTATCATTTCTATTTATAATACATATTATAGTGTTAAAATGATAATTAAGAGTATTGTTTCCAATGGTCATATTTACCAACGGTCATATAACAGTTGAAACCCAATGGTCACACTTCAATTTTACTAAATTCATTATTAAAGGGATATAATTTTGTTGAATAAAAAATAATATAACACATATTTTCCAGAAACAATTATTATTCCAAAATTTTGGGTTGTTACATTTTCCGCCCTTCAGAAATTTTTCCCTGAAATTTCAACTCGTTCTCTTTGTAGAGAAAAAGTATAGGGTAATTCTTCCTCATTGTTAATTATAGTTCCCACATCACATATTTATATTTTTGTTTCCTCCTTAACACTTTAACAAGGTGGGTAGTCTTTTTTTATATAACCTTGTCCTTATAGTCAACAATCTCCAATGACTGGTCATCATAAGAGAGGTCATGTTCAAGTTATGCCACCCTCATATTTAGTACATGTGAAGGGTCAGGTTTGTACTTATTCTAGAGAGATATATGGAAAACATCATGAAATTGATCTAGGTTTGGAGGAAGTGCAAGATAATAGGCTAATACTCATATATGATCAATTATTTCATAAGGGAAAATGTACCTAGGGATGAGCTTACCTTTCTTACCAAACTACATGACTCTCTTCCAAGGAGAAATTCAAAGGAAGATTTTATCTCCAAAATCAAACTATAATTCCCTTTGATGATTTTTAACATATCTCTTACGTCGACTCTGAATATACTTTATGTGTTTTTGGATGGCATAAACATGTTTTTCATCTCTTGCAAGAGATCTAGTCTAAGAAACATTCTCTTACTATCTTTGTCCCAACAAGTAGGAGTTCTACATCACTACCTATATCAAGCTTCATAGGGATCTAATTTAATAACCGAATGGAATCTATTTTTTTATGAGAACATAGCTAATGTGAAATGTTGATCCCATTCACCTTCAAATTCCACCTAGCATGTTCTCATCATGTCTTCGAGTTTTTGAATAGTCCTTTCATATTTTCTATCAGTTTGAGGGTGATATGCCTTTATAAAATTCAATTAAAATTTTATAGAATATTAAATAATTATCTAGAAAATTGATGTTAACCATGGATCATGATCAGAAATGATATAAAGTGGTACCCCATATAGCCTCACCACTTATTTCATGTAAATCATAGAAATTTGATCAAGAGATAAATCTTCTAGAATGGAAAAAATGGCCATTCTTGGTGATATGGTCCACTATAACTCATATCTCATTATTTACATTAGATGTTTTTAGGAGACTAGGGACAAAGTCCATAGTAATATCTTCCCACTTATATGTTGGTATGGGTAGTGGTTTTAATACCCCTTTAAAAAAATTCACTATTCCTTCACTTATTGAAACACCAGGCACCTTGTAGTGTAG
This sequence comes from Viscum album, assembly GCA_963277665.1. Taxonomy (NCBI): domain Eukaryota; kingdom Viridiplantae; phylum Streptophyta; class Magnoliopsida; order Santalales; family Viscaceae; genus Viscum; species Viscum album. Next base: position 952,793,445 of record OY728142.1, read on the forward strand.
TTGGCGATCTCCCTTTTCGTTTTATCCCACCAATATTGATCATGAAGGACCCTATATATTTTCATGCTTCTAGGATGTATAGAGTAAGTATATCTATGACCTTCATCCATAATCACCTTCTTTATTTTTAAAATATATGGAACACATAGCCTTGTATGAAATTTTAGTACGCCATCTTGATCACTATTGAACTCAAGAAACTTCTAATTCTTCACAGCCTCTAACTTATTCTATAGAAAAGGATATTTTTTTTTGATATTTCTTTGTCTTATATAGTATTTATGATTTATAAATCTTTGGGGATAGAGTTTCTAATTTCCCTTCCCTTACAATTCCAAAGACCAGTTTTACAAGGTCTTTCATCAAAGGATATCTTTGAATCCTCATCATTTCCATCACAACAAGGTATTTTATACTTAATTCATCAGTGAGTTTGTTTTCTCTTATGGGATGATAATGAATTGAATAATCATAGTTTTTAAAAATATCCAAAAATCTCCTATGTCTCATGTTAAATTCTTTTTTCATGGAAATATAATTTATAATTTAATGGTCTATGAATATATCACATTTCCCACACATAAATACAATGCCTCTATATATTTAGAGAAAACACAACTACATCCAACTCTAGGTCATGTGTAGGATTGTTATTCACATGCGGCTTTAACTATCGAGATACATAATAAATCACGTTATCTTCTTTCAAGAGGATTCACCTAATCCTTTTTGAATGACACATCACTAAAAATAACGAATCCTTCTATGATAGAGGGAAAATTTAACATAGGAGCAACAACCAATATCTTCTTCAACTCTAGAAAACATTATTCAAAATCCTTTGTACATATGAACTTGACACATTCATGAGTTAAATTATGTTTGTGGATTATAAATTCATGAAACGTTTTTCACAAAAATTATATAATATCCATATAATCCAAGGAAACTACAAATCATAGTTATAGTTTTCAGATGAGGCCACTCCTCTAAAACCATTATCTTTGCAGGGTCAGCTGAGATTTCTTCACTGGTTAAAATATTCCCAAGAAAGAAACCTGTTGTAACCAAAATTCACATTTTTTGAGATTTTAAAACAGCTTATACTTATTTAGTGTTTTAAATATAAACCTTATATGATCCTAATCCTCCTTGAATCATTTAGAATATTGTATAATATCATCAATAAAAAATACCACACAGTTATTAAGGTAGTCCATAAAGACTCTATTCTTAAAATCCATAAATGTCATAGGAGAAATATTCAATCCAAAGGTCATAACAAAAAACTCATCGTGCACATTATTGACCAAAAGGCAGTATTTGGAATAACTCATTTCTTCAACCTTAATTGATGATAACCAAATTGAAGGCCAATATTGGAGGTGAATTGAGACTCATGAAGTTGGTCATATAAATAATCAATTCTTGGAATATGGGACTTGTTCTTCATTATTATCTTATTATGTTTTATATAATCAATACACAGTCACATTTATCTATCCTTCCTCTTCACAAATAGAATAGGTGCTCTCCAATAAGACTCACTTGGTTGGATAAACCCCTTCTCCAAAATTACTTGGAGTTTTTTCCTTAATTCCTCCAGCTCTGCATTTTCCATTCTATATAGGGTCTTTGAAATCAAATACGAACCGGGTATAAGTTCAATGGAGAACTCTACATATACTTCTAGAAGAGGTCTAGGAAACTCTTTAGGAAATAAATCAACGTATATATAAACAAGGGGTATATTCTCTATTAATAAACTTTCATTTCCTTCTTCATCTTCACTGATCATTTCAATAAATAATGCTATTGGAGGTGTTTATAGACAAAACATATGTCAAGATATCTCTCCTTTGAAAAAAACTATATCTTTTCCACTCAAGACTAATGATATTTACATGTTTCTACATTTTATCTTAGTATTATACGTTGAGAGCCATTCCATCCTTAATATTGTGTAGAATTCCAGTATAGGAATAAATTCTATGTTTTTTATGAGATTATGATCACCAAAGTAAATACTAGAGTTTCAATACTCTATTTATGCTTGGATAATCCCTCCAATAGTATTCACTTATATTTCTACTTCTATATGATCAGGGAAGGATTCTATATTTTTTTTTTCAAACATGGATGAAATCATGGAATGTGTAGAACTAGAATCAAATAATGTAATCTATATCTTTGATTGAACAATCAGAGTACCTATCACCACATAATTTTGAGATTCAACCTCATTCATCATGATAGAAAATTCATGACCATGATCCCTTGGCATATGCTATGGTTGATGGTGATTCCCCTCCACTGCCCTTGGATTTGTACAATGATTAGAAAAGTATTCAATCTATCCACACATCAAGCATTGGAAATTAGGATGGGCCTACATCATATTATTATTTTTAGGTTTGAGAAGTTTAGGCTTTGCTTAATTATGATAGTTCCAAGCGATATGGCCATCTATTCAACACATGTAACATTTCCCACTCCGAATCACGAATTTCCATGAATTATTATTCCCATATTTGTTTCATGTGGAAATATTTACTTTTATTCCTCGTATTCCTTAATAAAACCTATTACAAAATGATTAGATCCAAATTTCTCTTCCTTTCATTCAATCTATTGTACCACCTCATATCTTTTAACTTTAGTTCAACTTTCTAAGAACTCCTCATGATCTCCTCATAGTTTTCGTAGTTTCAGTTTACAATATTATTTCACAGATGATGTCTTAATCCATCGAAGAATATATCAACCTTCCCATTAGGATACATGAAAAATATTGAGGTGTAATTGTATAGTCTAGCAAACTTCATCTCATATCAGCCCATAGATTCATTTTCATTCTACTTCAGCTCTAGGAATACCTTCTCCATTTTTTTCGCATTGAATGGTGGTTGTTTTTTTTGAAAAAAGTTCCCTTTAACTCTTCCAACTCCATATCATTAATATTCAATTGTGTATTCATGTTTTTAGCCAATGTAAACCACTAACAAAATTCACCCTCTAAGCAGCACACTTCCAAGGTGACTTTATCTTATTCTAAAAAATGAGGAACATAAATTATATTCTCTATTGATCTTTTCCATTGTTCATAAATCAATGGGTTGGTAGATCCACTTAAATAAGGTGTTAGTTAAAGAATAAAGGACTCAATGTAATATTATTCCATTCTAGTAGAATATGTTCTCTTTGCATGATTTAAGCTATTTCTCATAACATGAGACAAATGATTTTCCATTCTCGTGAATTTTTTCATTCCAGCATCCAGCGGAAGGTTGTCAGTGCCTAGCCCATTCCACTCACCATTTACATAGTTTCTCATAATTCATGCCACTTTCAGAATGAAGAAAACCTTATTGGGAAATTTTTTTCATTTAAAAATCTTATAAATCTAGTGGAATTTCATGTCTTAATACATCATGGTTAAATATGTTATTCATTAAAAACAATTACATTTTCTATAAATCCTTTATAATAGATGGTAAAAATATTATGATTTACCCAAAATATCCCCTTGGAGTGTAATACAAGGTGTGAAGTAAGCCCCATTGTCATGTACCATGTTACGCTGAGTCAGACCTGACACACCTGGTCATAGTTGTTACCCCTAGGTACATATGTGTCTAAACTACATCCACTAGTTCATATCTAGAAATGGATTTCTTTGCTCGGAAACCACTTACTTAATATTTCACCAATGTACTGGGATTCTATCCTATACTTTAACTTGTCCATAAGGTTCTTCTTAAAGTTTTCAAATCCTAATTTCATTAATTAACTAAACCATCCTCTAATACCAACTATGGCATCCCTTCTTGTTATTACAAAAACATGTCATTACATTGTACAAAAAAGAAGATATTTTAATGTTTAGTTTCATCAAAAATAAGGTACATAATACTTGAAAGAATCAAAATTTATTCCAAAATACTATAAATTATTCTTCACTGGTTGATCTTAAGTAATTTTAATGGATCTCATAATCTAGGGACATACATAAATGGAAAGGGTTTCCATAAGGAATGGTAAGGGGAAATAAGATATATAGTTTACTTATGATCTTAAGGAATATCATTAAGAACATGATGAAATAAATAAAGGCCTGAGAAAGAGGCATACTATAAGAATAATAACATTGATTGTAACATTGAAATTTATCTACAATATTTAATTGATTCATTCATAATAATATCTCTAAGTTTTATCATCAAGGTGTCATAAAAATTACCAAGGTTATTCACTAAGATATTGTAAAACATGTCATCTCTATAAATTAAATTCATTACCCGATATAATGGAGTGTTATCATGGTGAACTCTTAATATATCTTAGTTAATGTGATACACATAGATTATATAAATAATTTAATAAATAACCCATGGAGAATAAAATATATGGGTTTCATTACAAAATCATGGCGTTTTAAAATAATTTTTTAAAGACAAGGACTTTATGTCATTATAAACCCACAGAAAAAGAAAGAGGGTTTCATGTGTCAATTTTGAGCACCATAAAAGAATGTGATGGGAGGTTCGCAACCCTGATTTTTTCCATGATTTATTATTAATTCAAGATTTAACACAACATTGAACATTTTGATCAATGTAGTTAAATCGAAGAACAAGACAATAGAAATTACGTAGAAACCAGAGGGAGCGTCATCACATATTATTTATAATTAATTTAATTAAATAAATAAATACCCGTGTTTTAATTATTTCTTCATTAATGAATTAGGGAAAAAAATTGTTGATGCATCATTTCATTTTAGGAACTAAGTGAAGATTCTATCTAGTGGTGATCCACACGTGTTCCACGAATCTGCAGACATTGCCAAAGGATTCTCTGGGTACTACCATGGTATATCCTTTTCTTCTGTTTTCTACCTTTGATAACTTTGATAACTACTTCCAAATTATTCTCATTATTCCAGTGGAGGAGGATTACTCTCCTTTCTTTGAGAATGATTCTCTATAGGCTTGGAGGATTATCCAATTCCATTGTGAGCAACCTTGACAAATGAATTTTATATTGATAAAATAATATAACTCGGTTTATATATCACCAGTGATAAAATAAAATAATTTCAGAAGTACCCTTAGTAATTTATTTAATCCTATATAAACCCCATGTCAAATAATAATATCATTATTTCTCGACATGGTCTTAAATTGTGAATTATAATTAACAATTATTTAATAAAATATAATTTAGTACTTATTATTTCTCAACGGACCTAAAATCTTATTCTACCATTCCTCCATAATATTTATCAGAGCTTGAATAATATCTATTTATTTATTAAATAAATATCAATTTATTATTCAAAAATAAATAAATAAATATTATATTTACTAAAATAGAAAATAAATAATTATATGGGATCAAGAATACATGAATAATTATTAAATCATGTAAGGGAATAATATTTATTCAACCAATTGAATAATAGATAATATTATAATATTAAAATGAGATTCTGGAAACACTTATAGTGTGATCCTTTAGGCCTCTTTCTCTATGGAATTAGGTGAAGTTACTTAAAGTCTAATGTTAGAATCTAGGAACACACCAAAAAACCCATAGAGAAAAAATTTAATTTCACAATGACATAATACCTCACATGAACCATTAAAATGTAAAAAAATATTTTATCATGATTTCTCAAATAATGAAGGTTTCATGCAGATGCCATCAACCTATGTGCTTAATGTCTATTTATTTGACTTTTGGTAAATAGAACCTTCCTATATAACACCATCACCTTGGATATTCTTAGTCTCTATCATGTCCATCAAGGTTCTTGTGATATTAACATCCATTAAAGAATAGAAGGGATAAATACTTTCTCTCATTATTCATTAATGCAATATTCCTCGTGACACACCCAATGTATCGTACCTCGCTATGAACATCTATCATCACAGTTTCGGTCAATACATCAAAGTATGAAAATCACAATATTCATTAATTATAATCCTAAATTATAGGGACCAATACACACATCTTCATATACGAACATTGAACGACTCATATAAATGTGGATTTCCTACTGGCGGGACTCATTCTCATAATATGCTATTGGATATTACCATGGGCATACACAATGAGAAGGTGCCAAAAAGTCCAATTAGTCTTAACCCCTAAAAGTGTGTATCATTTTTCTCCATCAAATGACATAATCAATCTATAGAACATATATTATAGAATAGTTTTCTAGAATATATGAGTTCTCATTATAGCATGGAACTATTATGGACTTTTTGTGTGATAGCTACTCTTAGGACATTATCACATACTATGTTACACATAATAACAATAATGATATGATGAAAAGTTTATTAGTATTCAAAATAATGAATACAGTGTTATCATAATGTACATAGAAGTTGGTTCTAGGGCACAAACTCTAACAGACTTCCACTTTCACAAGACCAAACTACTAATAACCTTCCGTCCACTAGCTCTCACATGATACTCATACTTCTTTTGAGATACGAATTTATTCAATGGGTTGGATAATTTATCTTTTGTGGGTACCTTTATCATTGTAACATTACCCCTATGATATAAATATCTCAGGAGGAGATACTTCTAGAGTATATTTTTTCCCAGTTGGTGTGACCTTGGATCTTTTTCAGGAGCCTTCACTATAGTATTAGAACAATAAAATCTGATATGGTCTTTATTTTTAGGTAACAAATCAAGCTTATAGAAAAATTTCTAAATCCAAATGGATTCCTTAGATGCATTATAAGTCGTTTTATACTCAAGACCCACTATATAATTAGCAACAACTAGATTCTTTGAACTCTTCCAGCTCACATATCCTACATTGTGATAGAAAATATGTTCTTATTATGGATTCAGATCATTCTATTATGTTTGAAAACTGGAATCATTATAACTTATGATGACCATATCCTTGTCTCCTCTATACACCATGAATATATCCTTAGTTATTCTCATATACATAAGGATAATCTTAACAGTAGTCCAATGTTGTTCTCCTGGATCTTCTTGATATCTTCCTACCATGCTCAGTGCACGGGCAACATCAATTCTAGTGAATAACATGGAATACATGATTGATCATGTCACTGAAAAATACGTGATATTATACATTATCTCTCTCTCTTGATCTATTTGGTGACACATTTTCTTAGAAAGTTGTAAACCATGTGACACTAGAACCAATCCCCTGTTCGATTGTTCCATAATAATTCTCTTTAGTATCTGGTCAGCATATGTACATTGACATAGTCTAAGAAGCCTCTTGGATTAATCATGAATTATCATGATCCCTATAATATAGGCTTCCTCACTTAATTCCTTCATAGAGAAACACTTATTTAACTAGTCCTTAAATGATAGTAATACTGGTATATTGTTTCCAATAAATAATATGTCATCAAAATATACTACAAGTGTAATGATATCATTCCCACAAAAACTTTTGTTAACAGATGAATCATATCATTCTTTATAAAACCAAATTCCATGATGGATTCATCAAATAGAATGATTTAAGATATGGAGGATTATGTCAACCTATAAATAGATATCTGTAACTTGAAAAAAATGGAATCACCTAGAGTCACAGACCCTTCAAGTTGTGTCATGTATAAATATTCCTAAAGGTTCTCATTAAGGAATGTGGTTTTGACATCCATCTTCCAAATCACATAGTCATTGTAAGATTCTACATCAAGTAGAATTATAATGGATTTAAACATGGAAACTGGTAAAAAAGTTTTCATCATAGTCAATTCCTTGATGTTGTTTAATCTTTTTACTCACTAGCCTTGATTTATAGTTATTTACTTTACCCTCCATTTCTAGTTTGCTCTTGAATAACCATTTGCATGAAATAAGATTTACAACAATAGGAATAATGACCAGAACCCAAACATAGTTCTGATACATGGAATCCATTTTATAATTTATGGATTATTTCCATCTTGAATCTTATGACCTCTCTACTTCCTTCTTATAGGAGATAGTTTCATCATTGCTAACAAATAATGAATCGTTATCTTTGGTGACTAGAAAATCATATCTCTATGGTTATCATTCCACTATTACACTTTTTCATAGTACTTGTGTCTCTAGAACTACTTATTCCATGGGGACTTATGGAATATTTTCCTATACCAACTCTTTTTTATCTTGAGAATCAGCTTCATTGAAGTCAATTTTTCAACCAACATATATTTTTAGTATGTTTTCCCTATAATGAAAGACAAAGTTTTTGGTGACAACCGATTTCTTGTCTGAGGGGATATACAGGTAGTGTCCCTTTGTTTCCAAAGGATACCCTATAAATATATACATAATTCCCCATGGTTCTATTTTGTTTCATGATAATACCTTAGAAAATTTCATCCAAATCCACACACATTTATGTGAAAAAGTTAGTTTCCGTCCACTCCATATCTCTAAGGTAATTCCATTTTCTACTTTGGTTGTTACTCGGTTTAATGTGTATGTTGCAGTTTGTAATATATTTCCCCAAATGGTTAATGGATGATATTGATGACTCATCATCAAACATCCCATTTCCCACAAGGTATCATTCATCCTTTCACTAATTCAATTCCACTATAGTGTATAAGGATGAGTGAGTTAAGATCGAATCTCAAACTCTCATAGAAAGTCAATCGGATATTGGTTAAGATATTCTCCACCACAATCTGATCTAGGAATATTTATCTTCATACCAATTTTATTATCTACTACACTATTTAATTCCTTAATTTTCTCAAAGGAATCACAATTAGACCTCATCAAGATGATATATCCATATCTACTCAAGTAATCAATAAAAGTTATAAGGTAAGAATATCCACCAATATATTTTACTAGAATTGGTCCAAAAAAATCAGTGTGTACCAATCATAGAATTTCTATGGCCCTTTCATCTTTTCCAGTGAAATGTGGTTTGGTCATTTTACCTTATAAACAAGCATGACAACTATCAAGTGGTTTTAGCTCATAAGATTCTAAATAACCATCATGATATATTTTTGTCCAATTATTCTCATTTACATAACCATTATGGTGATTCCATAACTGGGTGTTATATTAGTTGTGTGAACATGATTTATTATTGATTTTCAACCCTTGTTTTTCATAATTAAATTCATAAAAACTGTTATTTAATTGTTCCATACCATAACATGTGTTGTCCTTTAAAAAGAAACAACTTTTTTTCCAAATTTGAATATAAACCCATCTATATCTAAAAATTACACAAAAATTATTTTTGTGGAAACTGTAGGTACTTAATAAAAATATCTTAAAATCAAAATAATTCATGTTGGAAATTAAAGTTGGTAGTCACCAATGGCCTGAGGATCCATCCTCACACCATTGGATGGTTACAGATCCACCTCTCCTTTGGAAATCTTCTTCAATCTAATTTGTTCATGCATTATGATACAGATGTGAGAACCAAAATAATTATCTAATACCCAATGTGTATAAATTTAAGGATGACACTTTATAATGAATTCACCTTTATATTCCCCTTTCTTTTGGGTGTAGTTAATCTTCCAGTGGACTATCTTACCACATGAAAAATATACTGCCTCCATTTCCTGGACAAGCCTCCGGGACTTTTTATTATTAGAAGTATGGTTCTTAGAGTATTTATATTGTTTAAAAGTCATGAGACCCTCTTCCTTGTTCATACTTTTCTTATGAACCATATGGTCCATGGTTGTATCACGTTCCATGTTCTTATCCACTTGAAAGATCAAAGTAATAAGGTACAAAATACTCTTATCGTTGTTTTTCAAATTGTAATTAATAATAAAAATTGGGAAGGCTATGGTAAGTGATGAATATATGATATATTTACATAGATAATTGGGGAATTTATTACCAAAGATGTTTAGGAATTCAATGTAGCATATAATATTAACTATATGAGGCCCAGATGGCACAAAATCTCCAATATTAGTTGTCAATAAAGCTTTCTATATGTTTTACCTCTCTCATTTCACCATATCTAGATAGATATCTCGAATGTGATACATCATGTTATATTCATCCATGTCCTAATGTTTCTTCAAAATATCATTGGATATTGATGATGGAATGAACAATTGGACATCTATAGCATTATTAATATATTTATCAGAGAGAGATTGTTCTTTATCACTTGCATCGTTACTAGAAAAAACTGGAAAAGGTTCTTCTATAACATATTATTACCTTTCACTGTATATAATGACACGTAGGTTCCTTTTCCATTCTTGTAAATTTGTGTGGGTGAGAAGGTTTTTCTACTCAGGTATGGATCACAATGATATGTTTGAAGTCTTTAATATTTTTGTTCTACAAAATAAGATATACATAATTTTAGTACTTCATCTGATAAAATTTAGACAAATAAGTAAATACTATATTTATTAGTCTCCCACTATTTTATCAAAACCAAATAGCCCTCACCATTGGATTTGGAATATCTTGTTTCTTGGACATTCTAGTTGTAAGGATCTATATTCCCCTTCTTATTACCACAACATTTTTTGTTCAAGTAACTTGAATAATTTTTAGTAGGCATTAAAAATTCCAATTACATTAACTCATACTTCCTTGATCCAATGAGTTGACTCCCCAATAAGCTTTATGTCTGGATCCTGCGCCTCAGATAAAAAGTTTTATGGAATCGGAAAACTCAACTGGTGAATCTTATTTTTGATAAATCACAAACTAGATGAGGTAACATGAGTTCTTGAAGGGTCTATGAGTACGGAATATAAATTTTTTTAGTAGATGTAATGTGTCCCAATTTTGATGATGACATTATTTAAGGGGTGTAATATAATACTCGATAGCACGCTATAATTGGTAAACATTATGTCCAAAAATTATTTCAAAATGAAAACCCTAAAGAAAAAATTTTCATGAATATACTTAAAAGAAAAATTTATAAATTTCTTAGAATTATATTTGATAAAATTATTTCATATTTGGTTATTCATTTCAAAATTAGCTTAGGGTGAATTTTTTGTATTTTTCTAAAATAATTCATTTTTAGTTGAATAGTTAAAAATATAGTTTTTACCATAATCATACCATTTTGAATATATCAAAATGTTAGTATAATATAAGAACATACAATAAAAAATGATAAAATTTTAATTAAGGATTAATTTAATTCATTTATAAATACTATATTTTATTTGTAAAACTCATTTTCATCATTCGGGAAAATAAACAAATATTTTACTCTAAAAACTGTTTTTATTTACTTATTTTTAAAAATAGTTTTTATTAAATTTAAGAATTAAATATAAAAAATGTTATAACCTATTTTATATTAACTTTTTTATATTATGTAATTATATTTATTTAAATTTTAATATTAAAATTATGCTTACTAAGATTAAAGTTAATTATCATGATAATAGTAAAACTATTATATAAAAATATTGGTTTACTAAGAATATAAATTTATTATATAATAAAATAAATTAATACATTATCAAAAATAACTCTATTATAATTTTTAAACATATATATATATATGTATATATATATATATATATTAAAACTCATTTAATTGGAAATCACTACTAAAAACCTTTAAGAACACTTAAGGGTAAATTGCCTTTTTTCAAAAAATCCATTTTCTTATATATTAAATGGTTAAAGGTAAAATGTAGTTTTATATTATTTATACAATGAATTATAATATTTTGAGAATAATTTTAGGTTCATAACGTAAAAATTTGGTTAAAAGGGTTAACTTATTTTTTAATAAAATATTGATTACTTGGGTAAAATCTAGCGGCCAAGCTAAAACCAAACGGGTAAGACCGAAAATAATAATATAAAAAGAATTAAAAGATGTTTGAAACAGGTGTAAAAATTATTTATAGATTCTTTAATAAACATATATGACCCAAAACATCCTTATTTACAGGTTTTGGATCCATTCATCCTTGAATAGTGTCATACCATCATTGAAAACGTAATGAGTATTTAGAAGAATGTTATTTTATTTACTTCAAAATAGAGGTCATTTCCACCACATTACTCCACCAATTAAAAATAATTTGATCCACTAAAACCCTAAAATATTCTATATAAAAGCTTCCCCTCACTTCTGAGAAGCTTTTTTCTTTCTGAAAGACCAAGGTTCTTTAAGTTGTTAGCTAAGGGAGAACCTCCAACGGGAGAGGTAATATTCTCAATTGAGCTCTCTTATTTATTTTCTACTTATACCACATAAAACCTATTTAATACATAAATAAATGGTGAAATTATTATTAATAAAAATATTAAATTTTACTATACTAATGTGATTTCACTTTTTTACATTCCTCCGAACCCTTTATAAAATTAAAATGTCTCTTGTTTTACATGCAGACTACCACCTCTAAATGTGATGTGAACCATTTTTTATAACCTCCATAAAAGTATATTTTAAAGGGATTATTTAATGAATAAATATTATAAATTAAATATTATCTATCTTTTTAAAATATAAACTAGTTCTTACCTCCTTTACATTCTATGAAAATAAACACGTCACCAGTCCATACATGCAGACTATCACCTCATTAAAAGTGACCTATTTTATTTTTCCCTCCTATATTTTCTTATACACTGAAATATATTATAAACTAATTAAATACATTAAAAAATATTAATTATATTATTATTATTCAACAATCATTGTATTATACTAAAATAATCACTTTCTTAACAATACTAACCCATAGATTATAACATATTCTTGTTTGGTTCAATTTAACCACATATAAGGATAATGTAGTGAGATTATATCATGTATGAATATAGAAACTTATATAATTATGTTATTGTAAATTAATTTGAAATTAATTTTGTTTCATAGTTTTATAATTTTTATATTAATGTTGAACTTACTATTAATATACCACCCATTGTTTGTCAAAATTGTCAACACAAACTCATTATAAATGTCACATTTACGCATCATAGGAGAAAATAATATACTGTGAACTTATATCATTTTATATTATCATGAAAAATATATTTTAGTATCTATAATGTTATTTTAATGATTAAATTTTAATATATAAACAGGAATCAATAACGACATAACAAAACTATTAATAAACAAAAAATCGAAGCTAACAACATGTGATGATGAAAAGAAATATAAATAACAAATTTATTTATAATTAAATGTAATAAATTAAGTATAAATTTTTTTATAGGTATGAATAATGTTATGAAATTGGGGGTTAATATAGTTTAATCTATTATTTTGGAGGTTTAATTACATTTGGCTAAGTATGATTAAATGTAAAGGATTTTTTCATCTCAATGTTTGTGTCCTTGAGACATGTTCTTTATTATGAAACAAATACATATTATATTTCATATTCACTAACTATTTTTTTTACTATATCAATAATTATATTTTGTTCATGGTTTTTGATGGTGAATTAAAATATTTCTATTTCAAAGGTATTTTTATTGAAATATTACCTAAGTCTAACATATTACCCAAAAAAATAAATTTTGAAAGTAAATTGACTATGTGGTTTTACTAGAAATTGAATCAATATCTAAATATAATAATGTGAATACCAATATGGAATATATTCACCACGAGGAAATCACCCTAAAAATTCCAATTGATTATTAACTGAAACATTACTTGTTGTATGATGAGTGGGTCTAAGACTTTACACCTAACTAAACCCTCCCACAGGATATATTTTGGATAATTCATAATCTATTTATGAATATTATTAATGTATTTTACTACCATTTCTTCAGTTTCTTACCACTTAAAACTAATAAACTCATTTACTATAATATATTAATAATCCCTCATGTTGAAAGTACCATCTCCACCACTTTATATTATTTATTTGATAAGGGTACTTCCTATTCCTTTGAGAATACCCCATTGTATTTATGTTAATTGTAAGATAATATCCATGATAGAAACATTATTTCTTTAAATAATGAAATATTTATTTTCCATATTTTCATTATATAGATATCATGATTTTATTTAAAAATTATTATGTAATAGTTTCCTTAGGTAATGTTAAGAAATTTCCTTTTAACTCATATAATGTATGAATTATACTTAATTATATATCAGTGTGGCCTATTATATATATACCCTTAATTTATTGGTATATATCATGAGAAAAACTAACTAGGTTATTGTTATATACAACACATTTTTAAAAATTATGTCTTCACACCAGAAATTATGGTAGATTTATGATTTCTTGAATTATTAATACATCAGTATGAGATTAGTAAATATTTTCCATACTTTTTTTTAATTTCATGGACATAGTATTCATTTAATTTTCTAATTATTTTGATAATTTATCTTTTTCAAACTATTTATTCCATGCTTATTATATGATAGGTTTCTATTGTATGATACTCTTTACTAAGCATATGAGCTCAAAATTATTATTTTTAATTTCTATAAGAAATAAAAAAGATAACCATGTGCAATTTTCAAGGATATTTTACAAGATAATGATGTGGGATAATGAAATGGAATTTGAAAAATGGTTGAGTCCAATATTAGAGATATAATGGTCACTATGTTGTATTGTAGTGTGTGGATAATGGATAAAACCTAACATCAATTGGTGGGCCCATACATAATGATGATTTAGATATGGGATTGCATGGCATGGGAATTCATAGATAGGACTAGAACATGGGACATAGGATTCACTATAAATCCTTCGGTAATAAGAATCAATACACATGTAATTCTTAAAATTTATTCTAACACAAGAAACTTGAAATGAATAGAGAATACTATTGATATATTAGTGTTTGATGTGGGGGTATGTTGGGGTAAGTATAAGAGGTAAAGCTAGTTTGGATTAATAATAAATAAACATTAAATAGAGTGTAGGATTAAATGGGGAAAAAAGTTACCACCAGGATTAGGATAGAGGATCCACGAATTTCTATATATCCTTTGATAGTAATTCCCCAACCCGAAAATCCTAGAGTGGGTGCATTATTACGTATCATTGGCATGATCACAAAAGATCAAGTCTCAAAATAAAGATTAGTTTAGTAACCTTGGAAGTACTAGATACATTCATAAGTTTTACATTATATCATAAAATGGAAAAATACAACAAAATTGATTCCGTAGACAAAACTGAGATTCCATAGACTGTCCCTACAGGTTAGTCATAGTATATTTCTTCGCATCTGAGGAAAAATAAAAAATAGAAAGGGGTGAGCTTAGATGCTTAGAAAGTATAACAATAGAGAAGAAACTTTCATAAATAAGCATAATCATTTAAGGAGGTGTATAAAACTAAAACAAAAGCCTTTTCAACATAAACATCATCATAATATGGCACATATAAAACAAAATAATTCCATTTACTTACTCACATTTATATTCTACTTGTCGAATAATCACATGCAATATCAATATCCACTTTTATAATTATGGAATGCATAATGCTAGACATTCATAACCACATAGTCAAGACCTTATTCCAATACTACAAATAAGATATTATCAAGGCCTTGTGATAAAACACTAGTTTGTCTCATAATAACTACCGATGCATCGAGGAGCTATAGCGGGCCCCACTCATCACTTACTAAGTCCAATGCATTCCTCATATGAAAAGTTTTAAACATAACGTAAACATTAATATTAAAACTAGCATAATAAATGTAAATACTTTATCCATAAACCATGAATGGTGTAAAAAGAACACATCCACAATCAAACATATCCCAAAACCATCAATAAAATATGGATGTTTCGTAAGATAATAATTCAACTTCAAATAAGCTAAAAATCCATCAAAGGATGTTGACATAGGTGAAATCAAATCCTTTTTTAGAGAAATGTATCATTCAATTTTGAAATAATTTAAGTGTCACATAATTATAAAGAAAACATTTATTTTTAAAATATTCTTATAATATTGTAAGGGAAGCTTCGACAATGTTATAACGGTGGAAAATATCCTCACCACCGTATAAGTTTAAAAAAAGCATTCTTACATTAATTTTGTCAAAAAGGTCATAAAATACATTGTTTGGAAAATGACGGAAATAATCTTTTCAAAACATATAAGGCCAAATAAGAGTATACATTACTTTACCCCATTGTCTAGTAAATAGTAAAAATGTTTTGAAATACATTTTTAAGAAAAACGGATGTGGATGATAAATATGTCCAAGTAGATACTTACGTAAAAACAACCTCAAATAATAAAGAGATTGTAAAATTAACCCTTACCACAATGTAATCAATTGAGTCATATGAAAAAAGTTAATAACCACTAAATAATTCATAGAATACCATGAATATAAATATAATCACGATAATATATAACAAATGGCAGTACACAATACATCACAAGAAATAAGTGGCGACCAATGGAAATCTCATGGAATTAAAAGTGAGATAAGAAACCCCTTACCTTGTACTTTTCCTTGGTCAAGGGTAAATTAACATCCAGTATAATGGTGAAATAATTTTTATTAAATTATACAATAATCATATACAATATTATGATATCATATATGATCTTTTAAAATTTCTTTGTTAATAATATCTTAGTATTATCATCGGTTCAGGTGTTAACTGATTTGTTTTACTTTATATGATTTTTTCGTAAGTAATGTTTGTTATTGATAGGGTGTATCTTATTAATATTCAGAATTATATTAAATATCTCAAAATTATTTTTAATAAACTAATGAAAATTAGTCTTGAATGGATACGATGAAGAAATAATCTCATCGCGTTTGTGGAGACAGTAATCCGTACGTACGGACGAGCGACAATATCATTCTTTTGATATTAAAATAATATATAATTAGTTGGTATATCATATATAACTAATCATTATCATGTAATATTTATTATTTACATCAATTACACATCATTATTATACCCATCCAAATAATAATGTATTGAATAACAATTACACCACGACGTGGAGATGGTAAGCCATACGTACGCACATTTGGTGACATGCCATTAAATGGATGGATAGAATAATGAATATGGTAGTACCATATATATAATAAAATCACATTATGTAAAAGATACTGGAGTTATTATTTTAGAATGTAAACAACAAAGGAAGAGGAAGTGGAAGAAGATATAAACTTGAAAGAGGTGATGAAATATTTACCTCTTCTTCAGGTTCTTACTTTTGATTTGATCAAAAGGGCCCATTAGATTGGATTTATCACTAATGGAAGGCCTCTAGGATAAAGTTATAATAGTTGAGAGGGTATTTGGTAAGGTTTTAGCCTATCCAAATGGATTTGAAGGTGGTAATATGAGAGAAGGGGATGTTCTGATTTATTAGAGGAGTGAGGGGCACCTTAGGAAAAGCTAGGAATATTATTTTATAATAAATTCCTTTTCAGTTAATAATGTTTAAAAAATTAATTATTTAAAATATAATTTGGGGATGGGTCTAAAAACACTCAACCAATAGTTTTTAGACAGATTTGGGTCACTATATTAACTTTATCTTTTAGATTTAACTCTTAGTTAAATAGTTTGACATTTACCATGTCTCTTTGTATTTTTATATTATATGGTTAATAATAATACTATTTAATTACAAGAAACCCCCAAGTGGTTAATTAATGATACACATATAATTATATAAGTATTTTGGCAGAACCTTATATTTTTAGGAATATAATATCAATTAATAATATAATATTTGTTTTAAAAACTCTTTTATGTCAATTTTGACACTATTTGGTGTATTTTGTTTTTTTTCTAAATTTGTAAGGGAATTATTACTTAGAAAATAATTAATATAACCAACCCTAACATGTAATATTATCCTATAAAATTAGTTTAATTCATAAAAAGTCTCAAATTAAATTTATTTGGATATTTATAATATCAATTATTTTAATATTTCATTAATATGGTAATTTCTGCATCATCATTGTGTTATAAATAAATTTAATTATTTAATGTCTAAAAATTATAAATAAAATACCATTACATAATAAATCTTTTTATCTTTCAAATTAATATTTACTATCGAATTTATGTTATGTATAACCCTATATTAAAATTGTTTGAGTTATTAAACATTGATTTTAACTCTTTTAACTCTTCTTTAAATAAAATAATAATAAATGTCCTAATCTAATCCAAGTGGACCAAAGAGGTTCATATTTTATTCCTAAGGTTGTTTTTTGTCGAATTATACTTATCTAATAGAATTAGGACATGTGTTAGGGTAATAATAATATCATTTTTACCCTCAATTACCCTATTTACTTTTAACCGTGGTAAATAAAAGTAAAAAGTAACAATTCACAAAAAATTAATTCCATATTATTGAACCAAATTTTACTTACTGATATCAATTGTGTCCCTAGTATTTTGGAAATTCAACTCAAAGAAGTGGTAAAATTATGTTTTATTTAGTTTTGCAAATACTCCTAGGAGATGGGTAAAAGATGGTAAAAAGTTCAATAAAATTTTTATATATCTAAAATTACTATAAACAGACTCAAATGAATTACATTGAACATATATAGGTATTATGTATCTATTTTTACATAAAATAAATTTAAATAAAATAAATAATTATTTAAATAAAAAATTTGGTTTTAAACTATAACTTAGTGTTTTTCACTATTCATCAAAAATTGAAAGTTTTCAGAAAAATACCAAAAATTGACCCTAGGATAAATTCAATATTCCGAATCAAAAAATGAAGTCAATTTTGAAAGATAAATTTTATAAAATTTCAAAAAGTTGGTATTACTATTCACAAAGTTCAGTATCCAGGGCTTTCTGATGAATTTTCAAGAATCTTGATGTATAACGGGGATCATGGTTAGAAACAATCTATAGTGGTACTCCATGAAGTCTTAAAACTTCATTATTATATAGTGTTTCAAAACATTCAAGTGGTAAATCTTCTCTTATAGAAAGAAAATGTGCAGACATGGTAAGACAATCAATAATGACCCATATTGCATTGTTCCTTCTAGGGGTCTTTGGTAGTCCGAGGAAAAAGTCCATTGTAATATTATCCCATTTCCACTCAGGGATGGGAAGAGGTTTCATGACTCCTCCAGGCCATTTCCTTATAGCTTTCACTTGTTGAAAAACCATACATCTTGACAAAAAATCAGTAATCTCCCTCTTCATCTTGTCCCGCCAAGAATGATCCTTCAAATCTCTATACATTTTGGTGTTCCCATGGTGTATAGAAAAATTGGATCTATGAGAATAATCCAAAAATTATCTTTTTAGATAAGTTATATCTTGAAAAAAAAGTCTCTATCCAAATTTCAAAATCCCATTTTCATATATGAAGTCGATCAATCTCTTATTAGTCATAGATTTAATCTTCTTTTGAAATTCCTCATCATCAACCTGAGAACTTTTTATCCTTTCTAATAAAAGATGGCTTCAAAATCATTAGAAAAAGAATTTTTGTTATAACTTCCATGGTTATTCCCATATCCATATTTACTAGATCCATGAAAATAGGATCCCTTTAAACTCTCATGTTGTTCAAAACTCCATGATATTATCTACTCAAAGCATCTTCCACCATATTTTCCTTCCCCGGGTGGTAGTGTATTGCGCAATCATAATCCTTCAGTAATTCAAGCCATCACTTTTGCCTCATGTTGAGTTCTTTTTGAGAGAAAATATACTTAAATCTCATGTGATCAGCATAAATCTCACATTTTTCACCATAGTGATAATGTCTCCCTATCTTCAAAGAAAATATTACAACTATTAACTCAAGATCATGAGTAGGATAGTTTTGCTCAAGAATTTGTAGTTGTTGTTATGCATAGTCAATAACCCTATAATTATCCATAAGGACACAACCAAGTCCTTTGTTTGATGCATTATAATAAATAACAAACCCATAATTCCCTGACAGTAGAGACAAGATAGGAGCATTGAATAATCTTCTTTTCAGTTCTTCAAAAAATTCTTCACACTCTTTTGTCCACACAAATTTAACCCCTTTATGTGTGAGATTGGTTAATGGTTTATCCAATCAGGAAAAATTCTAGACAAAATGATGATAATAACCTTCTAAACAAATAAAACTACGTACCTCAGTTATAATCGCCGGTGCTGGCCGTTCTTGGATTGCTCTTGTATTAGAAGGGTCAATAGAGATTCAATCCTTAGAGACAATATGGACAAGAAAAGAAGTATCCTGAAGCCATAATTCACACTTGCTAAAATTACCATATAATTCGTGTCTTTTAATAGTCTTTAGGATAATACGCAAGTGATTTTCATGATCTTCATAGATTTTTGATTATACCAAGATATCATCAATAAATACCACTACAAAGTCGTCAAGATATTCATTGAAAACACTATTTATTAGATCAATGAAAATAGAGGGGGTATTAGTCAATCCAAAAGGAATTACTGTAAACTCATAATGCACGTACCTAGTTTGAAATGCTATTTTCGGAATGTATTCCTTCTTCACACACAACTGATGATATCCATATCGAAGTTTAATCTTTGAAAAGTATTGATCTCTAAGAAGCTTGTTGAATAAATCCTCAATGTGAGGTAGGGGATACTTGTTCTTTATTGTCATAGCATTGATCTCCCTATAGTCTATGCAAAACCTCATAGATCCATATTTCATCATAACAAAAAAGGAAAGGGGGTCCCCATGGAGAAAAAATAGGGAGAATAAATCCATTATTACACAATTACTCTAGTTGTTTCTTTAGTTCCACTAATTCCATAGTGTCCATTTTATATGGGGACATTGATATGGGCCTTGATCCTGAAATTAAATCAATGAAAACTCAATTTCTAATTTTGGAGGATTTCCAGGTAAATCTTCTGGAAATACATCAACATATTCGTGCACAATAGGTACATCCTCTATTTTAACATTATTTTACTCACCCACAGTTATTTCATTCTCTTCCTCTCCAATAATTGAATTTAGTTGAGCTTTTGGGGGTGGATCTAGATAAGAATTAGGTTGTGATGTTTTCACTCTAAATATAAGGTGTTATTTATCATCATCATAAAAGATAGTAACCTCCTTTTTCTTACAATAAATTTTCTCATCATGGTCTGAAAGCCAATACATACTGGGGATTATATCAAATTCAATCATGGGTATGAAGATGAGATCAGCAGATAAAGAACATTTATATTCCCTATTGGGGACTGATTCAAAAAACATTGTTGTAATGATATTTCCATTACGTGTTTTGACTAAAAACCCTCTTGTAAAATCTAATTGTAAATATATAATTTTCTTAGAAAAATGGGAAGATATGAAACAATGTGATTATCTAGAATCAAATAAAGCATTGGCTAATCATGAGGAAACCATTAAATTACCTGTCCCCACATCTTTTGGAGCTTCAACCTTAGCAATAGTGATCGCATAAGCTTGGCCTTTATCCCTTGGAATTTTCTGAGGTAATTTTCCTTAACGCTTAGGAAATTCATTCGCATAATGCCCCCTTTATCTACAATTGTAGCATTTAACATTGACAGCCTCTTTCTTCCCCTTGGAATAACAAGCTTGGTGGCCCTTTTCACCACACTTGTAATAGACTCCCATTCCCTTCAGGAAAGTACCAGGGTGTTTCTTCCCACATTTACTGCAAGATAGATATTCAACTTTTCCCTTCTTCCCATTATTTACATTTCCAGAGTGTTCAACAGATCTCTTCTTCTCTTGTTTTTCTTTATATTCGTAAGACTTAGAGAATTATTTTTATGTCTTGATAGCACATTAGACAATATCTTTGTACAATGAGAAGGATTTGGGACTAATTATCGATGGAGAAATGGTTTTATCCCATCAAAGAAATGATCAATATTACTTCTTGGGTTATATATATAATTTGCAGCATGCCTCACTAACCTTGTAAAGTTAGATTTATACTTTGTGACATTATCATCCTCCTTTTTCCTCAGACTCAGAAATTGTCTTTCCATATCCACTCAATGGTCATGAGGAAATTATTTTTCTAAGAAAATTTCTTTAAACTCCATCCATTCCATATTTGATACTTCATCATCTTCCTTTTCGTTTTGAATCAGTGACCACCATTGATCAACATCTCAAGTGAGGCGGTACACTGGCATGACAACTTTTTCCCTTTCTCTACTCCCCAAGGCATGAAATATTCTCTCTAAGGAATTTATCCATTGCTCAGCTACAAGTGGATTTGTACCTCTATTGAATTTTGGTGGTTTTTTTCCTCATGAAGTGATCTAACATTGATCCTTGATGCTGCAGATCTGGATGGTTCATATGGGTAAGGTTATTATTCATAACCTGAGTGAGTTGTCCCATTATAGTGATTAGCTAATTAGCACCATTTGCATCACCATCTCCACTATAATTATCTTGAGTAGGAGGGAAATACCTATATGGAGTGAATGCATTGATACAGTTTCCATTCCTTCCACTATGATCCATTTCAAAATAATGGCATAAACTTGATTAGTTTATGAATCAAAATACATAATTAAAATCTTGTAAAACACTTAACATGAATTGAATAGTTTATGGATATCATCCAAAATCATAAAAATGTTTTCTTTGAGTAATTATATAATCATAAACCCTTCACAATGGTTTGAAAAGAAAATGGAAATTATCCTAACCATATCCCCTGGGAGTGTTGTAACCAAGAGTGCAGTACGACCCATTGTCATGCAGCAGTTCCCTTTTGAGTCTATCTCAAAGTGGTTTTTCTAGGTTTTAACCTTAGGTACATCTGTTCCAGAGCCACCTCTACCTACTCGTATGTAGACAGGGATGTATTTCTTGGAAAACTCACAAAATCAATACAATACCAAAATTATAGGAAGTTCTACTATACTAATCCTGAAAGTCTATCTTAGGGATATGTGCTCAAATTAGAGTTTATCTAAATCTATTTTCTAAGGTTTGTAATAAACTTCCTCTGTTACCAACAGTAGCACCCCCACACCAAAAGCCCAGAGTCTATTCATTATTACATATCATTGGCATGATCACAAAAGATCAAGTCTTGAAAGACTGATTAGTTTAGTAGCCTAGGATGTACTAGATACATTCATAAGGTTCACATTACGTCATAAAATGAAAATCTACAACAACATTGCTTCCATAGACAAAACTGAGATCCCATAGACTATCCCGGAAGGTTAGTCATAATATTCTTCTTTGCATTCTGGGAACAATAAAACATAGAAACGGGTGAGATCAGATGCACAGTAAGGATAACAATATAGTGGAAACTTTCATAAATAAGCATAAACATTTAAGGAAATGTATAGAACTAAAAAAGCCTTTTCAATATAATCTTCATCATAATATGGAAAATATAAATCAAAATAATTCCATTTACTTACTCACATGGATATACTACTAGTCAAATAATCACATGCAATATCAATCACCACTTTCATAATGATGGAATGCATAATTCCAGGCTTTCATAACCACATAGTCAAGGCCTTGTTCCAAGACTACAAATATGATTTTGTCAAGGACTTGTACCAAGACACTACATTGTATCATGAGACCTACCGATGCATCGAGGAGCTATAGCGGGCTCCACCTTCCACTTCCTAAATCCAATGCATTCCTCATATAAAAAGGTTTAAACAAAACATATACATTTGTATTAAAAATAGCATACGAAATGTCAATACATTATCCATAAAGCATGAATGGTTTAAAAATAACACATCTATTGTCAAACATGTCACTAAAACCTTCAATACGATATTAATGTTATTTATCATAATAAATCAAATTCAAATAAGCTTAAAAACCATCAAAGGATGTTGACATAGATGAAATCAAAAACTTTTTTAGAGAAATATCTCTTTCTATTTTGAAATCATTTAAGAGTCACATAATTATAAAGAAAATATATATTTTGAAAATACTCGTATAAGCTTGTAAGGGAAGCTTCGATGATGTTATAACGGTAGAAAATAGCCGCACCCGCTGTATAAGTAAAAAAACATTCTTACCTTAATTTTGTCGAAAAGGTGATAAAGTACCTTGTTTGGAAAATGACGGAAAGATTTCTTTCAAAACATGTAAGGTCAAATAAGGGTATAAATGACTTTACCCCATTTTCTAGTAAATAGTAAAAATGTTTTGAAATACATTTTTCAGAAAACACGGATATGGATGATAAAGAGGTCCCAGTAGATACTTACATAAACACAACCTCGAATAATAAAGAGACTGTGAAATTAACCATTGCCACATTGTAATAAATCGAGTCATATGAAAAAAAGTTAATAACCACTAAATAATTCATAAAATACCATGAATATAAAAATAATCATGATAATATATATCAAATGGCAGTACACAGTACACCACAAGAAATAAGTGGTGACCAATAGAAATCTCACTGAATTAAAAGTGAGATAACAAACCCCTTGTACTTTTACTTGGTAAAGGGTAGGTTAACCACCTATATAATGGTGAAATATTTTTTATTAAATTATACTAGAATCATATACATTAATATTATATCATATATAATCTTTTAACATTTTTTTAATAATATATTAGTATTATCATCATTTCGGGTGTTAACAGATTCGTTTTCCTTTATATGCTTTGTTTCATAAGTAATGTTTGTTATGGATAGGATGTATCTTATTCATATTCATAATTATATTAAGTCTTTAAACAAAATTTTTAATCATCTAATGAAAATTACCCATGAATGGATATGATAGGGAATGAATCACATCGCATTCGTGGAGTCGGTAATCCGTACATACGCACAAGCGGCAATATCATTCTTTTGATATTAAAATAATATATAATTGGCTGGTATATCATATATAAAGAATAATTATCATGTTATATTTATTATTTACATCAATTAGACATCATTATTATTTCCATCCAAATAATAATGTATTGAATAACAATTACACCACAACATAGAGATGATAAGCCGTACGTACGCACATTTGGTGACATGTCTTTCAAAGGATGGATAGAATGATGAATATGGTTGTGCCATATTTATTATAACATCACATTATATATAATACACTGGATTTATTATTTTAGAATGGAAACAATAAAGGAAGAGTAAGTGGATAAGGAAAGAAACTTGAAAGAGGTGATGAAATATTTACCTCTTCTTCGGGTTCTTCCTTTTGATTTGACCAAAAGGGACCCTTAGGTCGGATTTCTGACTAAAGGAAGGCCTATAATATGAAGGTAGAATAGTTTAGAGGGTATTTGGGTAGGGTTTAGCCAAGCCAAATGGCTTCAAATCTGTGAATTATAGAGAAGGGGAAATTCCCTTTTATAAGATGAGTGAGGGGCACCTTACGAAAAGCTAGGAATATTATTTTGTAGTAAAATCATTTTGGGTTTCTAATAGCTCAAAAATGAATTATTTAAATTATAATGTGGGGATGGGTCTAAAACCACTATACCAATAGGTTTTATACAGATTTGGGTCACAATATTAACTTTATCTTTTAGATTTAACTCTTAGTTAAGTAGTTTGACATTTACCATGTCTCTTTGTATTTTTATATTATATGGTTAATAAACATACTATATACTTTCAAGAGAACACATAGGGGTTTATTAATGATACACATATAATTAAATAAGCCTGTTGGTCGAACTGTAGATTTTTAGGAATAGAATATCAATTAATAATATAATATTTGTTTTAAAAACTCTTTTATGACAATTTTGACACTATTTGGTATTTTTTTCTAAATTGATAACAGCATTATTACTTTGAATGAAATTCATCTAACTAGAAATAACATGTTATATTAACGTATAAAATTAGTGTAATTCATAAAAAGTCTCATATTAAATTTATTTGGATATTTATAATATCAATTATTTTTATATTTCATTAATACGTTAATTACTACATCATCCTTGTGTCAAAAATAAATTTTATTATTTAATGTCTAAAAATTATAAATAAGATACCATTATGTAATAAATCTTTTTTATCTTTTTAATTAATATTTATAGTCTAATTTATCTTATGTATAAACCTATATTAATTTTTTTTTATTTATTAAACATCGATTTTAACTCTTTTAACTATTCTTTAAATAAAATAATAATAAATGTCCTAAACTAATCCAAGTGGACCAAAGAAGTTCATATTTTATTCATAAGTTTTTTGGTCGAATTATACTTATCCAATAGAATTAGGACATGTGTTAGGGTAATAATAATATCATTTTTACCCTCAATTACCCTAATTACTTTTAACAATGGTAAATAAAAGTAAAAAGTTACTATTCATAAAAAATTATTTTCATCTTATTGAACCAAATTTTACTTAATGATATCAATCTTGTCTCTAGGATTTTTTAAATTTAACTCACATAAGTGGTAAAATTTTGTTTTATGTAAATTTGAAAATACTCCTAGGAGGTGAGTAAAAGACAGTAAAAAGCTCAATAAAATTTTTATATTTCTAAAATTACTATAGACTAACTCTAATGAATTACATTGAAATTATATAGGTATTATGTACCTATTTTGACCTAAAATAAATTTAAATAAAATAAAATAAATTTTAAATAAAAAATTTAAGTTTTAAACTATAACTTTGTGTTTTCAGTATTCATCAAAAATTGATTGTTTTCAGAAATATACCAAAAAATTGACCCTAGGATAAATTTGATAT
This sequence comes from Viscum album, assembly GCA_963277665.1. Taxonomy (NCBI): domain Eukaryota; kingdom Viridiplantae; phylum Streptophyta; class Magnoliopsida; order Santalales; family Viscaceae; genus Viscum; species Viscum album. The sequence continues at coordinate 952,820,151 of OY728142.1, forward strand.
TCTAAATCCAAAAATGAAGTCAATTTGGGAAGATAAAATTTATAAAATTTGAAAAAGTTGGTATTACTATTCACAACAGCTAGTTTGATTTTTTGTGGTGTGTTAGAACTCGAAGTTGTGTAAAACACAAACTATTGTATTATTTAAATAGAAGCGTACCATGGAATCTTGTGCCGTTACATTCTCCACTCCCTCAAATTATTTCATCCTCATAATTTCTAGAATATTACTGCATAAAAAGACTTAGGTGGTTCTTTATCATAAGTTCCTTAGGTTCCCACATTGCCTCTTCCATCATATGGTTTCTCCATAGAACTTTTACCAGACGAGTCTTCTGGTTTCTCAACATTTGTTCGCTTATATCAAGAACCTTGATAGGCTCCTCGTAATAAGATATATCAGGTTATAGTTCTAATTCCTCATAGATGAGTACATGCGTTGGGTCATGCGTGTATTTTCTCAACAGTGATATGTGGAATACATCATTAACTTTGGAGAGACTTGGAATCACTTCCAAACAGTAAGCTACAGACCCAATTCATTATAGAATTTCGAAAGGTCTAATGTACCTTGGACTTAATTTTCCCTTCTTACGGAAATGTATAACACCCTTCCATGGAGATACCTTAAAGAAAACATGATCTCCTATCTGAAATTCCAAATCCTTCCTTCAGTTATCAGCATATATCTTCTGCCTACTTTGAGATGCTTTGATGTGGTTTTGGATTACATTCACCTTTTCCATAATTTCCTCCACAAGTTCTAGGACTACAAGTTTTCTTTCACCAACATCATCTCAACAGGTTGGTGTGCGACATCTCTTTCTGTATAACACTTCATATGGTGGAATATAAATAGTTGAATAGATTATATTTTTATAGGAAAATTATACCAGAGGTAAATATTGATCCCACATACCTTGAAACATAAGTTGGCATGATCTCAACATGTCTTCTAAGGTTTGAATAGTCTGTTCTAATTGTCCATCAGTTTGGGGGTGGTAGGCAGTGGTCAAACGAAGTTCATTATCCAGGGCTTTCTGAATACTTTTCTAGAATCTTGATATAAAAAGGGATCACGATCAGAAACAATAGATAGTGGTACTCCATGAAGTCTTAAAGCTTAATTAATATATAGTGTTTCTAAACATTCAAGTGGTAAGTCTTCTATTATAGAAAGAAAATGTGCATACATGGTAATACAATCAACAATTACCCATATTGCATTGTTCCTTCTAGGTTTCTTTGGTAGTCCCATGAAAAAGTCCATCGTAATATTATCCCATTTCCACTCAGGTATGGTAAGAGGTTGAATGACTCCTTGAGGATATTTCCTTCCAGCTTTCACTTGTTGAAAAACCATACATCTTGACACAAAATCAGGAATCTCCCTCTTAAAGTTGTCCCACAAAGAATGTTCCTTCAAATATCTATACATTTTGGTGTTCCCAGGGTGTATAGAGAAATTGGAGCTCTGAGAATCATCCAAAAATTCTCTTTTTACATATGGTATATCTGGAACACAAAGTCTCTTTCCAAATTTCAAAATCCCATCTTCATATACGAAGTCTATCAATCTTGTAACGCCCCAACCTCAATTACCCAAAGTTGGTGCATTATTACATAACATTTTCATGATCCCAACAGATCAATTATCGAAAGACCGATTAGTTTATTATATATGGAAACACTAGATACACTAATAAGTCTTACATTACATCATAAAATGTAAAACTACTACAACATAGTATTTATAGTCCACACTCATATCCCCTCAGACTATCCCTGCAAGTCAGTCATAAAATACTTCTTCACATCCTAGGAGAAATAAAACATAGAAAGGGTTGAGCTCATACGCTCAATAAGGATAACAATATAGCAGAAACTTTCATAAATAAGCATAAACATTTAAGGCAATGTATAACTAAAACAAAATCCTTTTCAACTTGAACTTCAGAATAATATGAAAAAAGATAAATGAAATAATAAAATTTACATATTCACATGGATATTCTACTAGTCGAATAATCTCTTGCAATATCAATAACCACTTTTATAATGATGGAATGCATAATGACAGACTATCATAACCACATAGTCAAGGCCTTGTGCCAAGACTACAAATAAGATTTTGTCAAGGCCTTGTGTCAAGACACAAGAATTTATCATGAGACCTCTCGATGCATCGAGGAGCTATAGTAGGCTCTAACCATCACATATTAAGTCAAATTCATTCCTTATATGAATAGGTTTAAACATAACATAAACATTATTATTAAAAATAGCATACGAAATGTTAATACTATTTCTATAAACCATGAATGGTATAAAAATAACACATCAACAATTAAACATATTAAAAAACCTTCAATACTATATGAATGTTTTATAACATAATAAATCAACTTCAAATAAGCTGAAAATACATCAAAGGATGTTGACATAGATGAAATCAAAACTCTTTGAGAGAAATATCTCTTTTTTTAAATCATTTAAAAGCCACATAATTATAAAATAAAACATTTAATTTGAAAATATTTTTATAATATTTTAATTGAAGCTTCGATGATTTTATAATGGTGGAAAATAACCACGCCTGCCGTATAAGATAAAAAAAAGACATTCTTACCTTAATTTTGTCGAAAAGTTTAAAAAGGACCTTGTTTGGAAAGCGACGGAAAGATTCCTTTATAAACATATTATAAAAATTCAACAAGGGTATAAATTAAATTAACCCATAGTCTATAAAATAGTAATAATTATTTGAATTACATTTTTAAGAAACATGGATGTGGACGATAAAGAGGTCACAGTAGATAATTACGTATAAACAACCTCGGATAGTGAAGAGATTGTGAAATAAACCCTTACATTGTACTTTTCCTTGGTTGAGGGTAGGTTAACCTACTGTATAATGGTGAAATAATTGCTATTAATTTATACAAGAATCATATACATTAATATGATATCATATTTGATCTTTTAACATTGCTTTGTTAACAATATCTTAGTATTATCGTCATTTTCAGTGTTAACTTACTCATTTTATTTTATATGTTTTGTCACATAAGTTTTTTATTTATGGATAGGTTGTATATTATTCATATGCATAATGATATCAAGTCCCTAAACATTATTTTTAACAATAAAATTAAAATTATTCTAGAATGGATACGATGGGGAATGAATCTCATCACGTTCGTGGAGACGGTTGTTCGTACGTACGCACGAGCGATAATATCATTCTTTTGATATTGAAATAATATATAATTGGATGATATATCATATATAAAAAATAATTATCATGTAATATTTATTATTTATATGAATTACACATCATTGTCATACCCATCCAAATAATACTGTTATGTATAACAATTACACCACGACGTGGAGATGGTAAGTCGTACGTACGCACGTATAGCGACATGTCATTAAAAGGATGGATAGAATACTGAATATGGTTGTATCATATTTATAATAACATCACAGTATATAGAAGATGCTGGAGTTATTATTCTAGAATGGAAATAACAAAGAAAGAAGAAGTTGAATAAGAAAGGAACTTGAAAGAGGGTGGTGAAAACATTACCTATTATCCAGGTTCTTTCTTTTGATTTGATCAAAAGGGCTCTTTAGGTTGGCTTTATGATCAAACTAAGGCCTCTAGGTTGAAGTGAGGGAATTTTGAGAGAATATTTGGGCAGTTTTTTTCCGAGCCAAAAGGCTTTGAATGTGTAAATTAGAGATAAGGGGGAGTGCCCTTTTATAAGAGGGGTGAGGAGCACCTTTGGAAATCTAGAAATATTATTTTAGAATAAATTAAAATTCGGTTTCTAATGGGTACAAATTGGATTATTTAATTATTATGGTGGGTATGGGTCTAAATCCTTTCAAACAATAGATTTTATATAGTTTTGGCTCACTATATTAACCTAATAATTTATATTTAACTCTTAGTTAAATAGTTTGACATTTACCACGTCTCTTTGTATTTTTATATTATATAGTTAATAAAATTACTATATACCTCCAAGAGACCCCCAAGTGGTCCATTAATGATACACCTATCATTATATAAGTCCTTTATCCAATCATTAGATTTTTAGGAATAGAATATCAATTAATAATATAATATTTCTTTTAAAAAATCTTATGTCAATTTTGACACTATTGGGTATTTTGTTTTTTGAAAATTTCCTAACAGCATTATTACTTAGAAAAAAATTTATATAACCAATATTAATATGTCATATTAACATATAAAATTAGTTTAATTCATTAAAAGTCTCATATTACATTTATTTTGATATTTATAATATCAATTATTTTAATATTTCATTAATTAGGTAATTACTCCATAACCATTGTGTCATAAATAAATTAAATTCTATAATTTCTAAAAATTATAAATAAAATACCATTATTTAGGTAATATTTTTAGCTTTCTAATTAATTTTTATAATAGAATTTATCTTATGTATAACCCTATTTTAAAAATGTTTTATTTATTAAACTTTGATTTTAACTCTTTTAACTCTTCTTTGAATTAAATAATAATAAATTTCCTAATCTAATTCAAGTGGACCTAAATGATTATATTTTATTCCTAAGGTTGTTTTTGACCAAGATACTCTTTTCCAATAGAATTAGTACATGTGTTAGGGTAATATTAATATCATTTTTACACTCAATTACCCTATTTACTTTTAACCGTGGTATATAAAATTAAAAAGTTACTATTCACAAAAAAAATATTTTCATCTTATTGAACCACATTTTACTCCTTGATATTAACCATTTCTCTTGTATTTTTGAAATTCCACTCACAGAAAGGGTAAAATTATGTTTTATGTGAATTTCCAAATTCTTCTAGGAGATGGGTAAAAAACGATGAAAAGTTTAATAAAATTTTTATATATCTAAAATTATTATAAACTGACTCTAATGAATTAAATTGAACTTATATATGTATTATCTATATATTTTGACTTAAAATAAATTTAAATAAAATAAATTATTATTTAAATAAAAATTTTGTTTTAAACTATAACTCAGTGTTTTTTCACTATTCATCAAAAATTGAATGTGTTCAGAAAAATACCAAAAATTCATACTAGGATAATTTTGATATTTTGAATCAAAAAATGAAGTTCATTTTAAATTATAAAATTTATAAAATTTTAAAAAGTCGGTATTACTATTCATAAAGGCTAGTTTGATTAATTGTGGTGTGTGTTAGAACTCAATGTTGCGTACAACACACGCTACTGTATTATTCAAAGAGAAGAATACCGTGGAATCTTGGGGTGTTACATTCTCCCCTCCTTTGAATAATTTCATCCTCGAAATTTCTAAAATATTACCTCATAAAAATACTTAGGTGGTTCTTCATCATAAGATCCTTAGGTTCCCAAGTTGCCTCTTCCATCTTATGGTTTCTCTATAAAACATTTACCAGACGAGTCGTCCGATTTCTCAGCACTTGTTCTCTTGTATTAAGAATCCCGACAGTCTCTTCGCAATAAGACAGATCGGGTTTCAGTTCTAATTCCTCATAAGTAACTATATGCTTTGGTTCAGGCATGTATTTTCTCAACAGTGATATGTGGAACACATCATGAACTTTAGAGAGACTTGGCAGCATTGCCAAACGGTAATCTACAACCCCAATTCATTCTAGAATTTCGAAAGGTCCTATGTACCTAGGAATCAATTTACCTTTCTTACTAAAACTTATAACTCCCTTCCATAGAGATACCTTCAAGAAAACATGATCTCCTACTTGAAATTCCAAATCCTTCCTTCAGTTTTTAGCATAGCTCTTCTGCATACTTTGAGCTTCTTTGATGTGGTTTTCGATTACATTTACCTTTTCCATCGTTTCCTCCACCAGTTCTGGACCTACAAGTTTTCTTTCACCAATGTCATCCCAACAGGTTGGTGTGCGACATCTCTTTCCGTATAACGCTTCATATGGTGCCATCTGAATACTTGAATAGAAGCTATTGTTATAGGAAAATTCCACCAGAGGTAAATATTGATCCCACATACCCTGAAAGTTAAGTGAGCATGATCTCAACATGTCATCTAAGGTTTGAATAGTCTGTTCTGATTGTCCATCTGTTTGAGGGTGGTAGGCATTGCTCAAATGAAGTTTAGTATCCAAGGCTTTGTGAATACTTTTTCAGAATCATGATGTGAAATGTGGATCAGGGTCAGAAACAATCGTTATTGGTACTCCATGAAGTCTCACAACTTCATTAATATATAGTCTTTCTAGACATTCAAGGGGTAAATATTCCCTTATAGAAAGAAAATGTTCTGACATGGTAAGACGACCAACAATGACTCATATTGCATCATTCCTTCTAGGAGTCTTTGGTAGTCCCATGAAAAAGTCCATCATGATATTGTCCCATTTCCACTCTGGTATGGGAAGAGATTTCATGACTCCTCCAGGCTATTACCTTCCAGCTTTCACTTTTTGACAAACCATACATCTTGACACAAAATCAGAAATCTCCCTCTTCATGTTGTCCCATGAAAAATGTTCCTTCAAATCTCTATACATTTTGGTGCTCCCAGGGTGTATAGAGAAATTGGAACTATGAGCATCATCCAACAATTCCCTTTTTAGATTAGGTATATTGGGAACACAAAGTATCTTCCCAAATTTCAAAATTCCATCTTAATACACAAAGTCACTCAATCTCACATCATTCCCATATTTAATCTTCTTTTGAAACTCTTCATCATCGGTCTGAGAACTATTTATCCTTTCTAGTAAAGACGGTTTGGAAGCCATTTAAAAAATCATTGATGTTTCACCTTCCATGGTGATTCCCATATTTATATTTACTAGATCCATGTATATAGGATCCTTTTCAACTCTCATCTTGTTCAGAACTCCATTATCCTTTCTACATAAAGCATCTTCCACCTTATTTTCCTTCCTCGGGTGGCAGTTTATCGTGCAATCATAATCCTTGAGTAGTTCAAGTCATCGCCTTTGCCTCATATTGAGTTCTTTCTGTGAGAAAATATACTTCAAACTCTTGGGATCAGTATAAATCTCACATTTTTCACCATGGAGATAATGTCTCCATATCTTCAAAGAAAATATTACAATAGCTAACTCAAGATCATGAGTAGGATAGTTTTTCTCATTAATTTTCAGATGTTGTGATGCATTGGAAATAACTTTATCATTCTCCATAAGGACACAACCAAGTCCTTTCTTCGATGCATCACTATAAATAATGAACCCATCATTCCTCGATGGTAGAGTAAATATAGAATCATTGACTAATATTCTCTTCAGTTCTTCAAAACATTCTTCAAATTATTTTTTCCAAAAAAATTTAACCCCTTTACGTGTGAGCTTCATTAATGGGTTAGCCAGTCGGGGAAAATAATGGACGAAACATTGATAATAACCTTCTAAACCAATAAAACTGTGTACCTCAGTTATACTCATCGGTTCTGGTCATTATTGGATGGCCTTGGTCTTAGAAGGATCAACAAAGATTCCATCCTTAGAGATAATATGGTCAAGAAAAGAAATCTCCTAAAGCCTGAATTCACACTTGCTAATCTTCCCATATAATGCATGTCTTTTTAGAGTCTTGAGGATAATGCGGAAATTATTTTCATGATCTCCGTAGCTTCTGTAGTATACCAAGACATCATCAATAAATAAAACCACAAAATCATCACGATATTCCTTGAAAACTCTATTCATTAGATCCATGAATACAGAGGGTGCATTAGTCAATCCAAAAGGAATTACTATAAACTTGTAATGCACGTAACTAGTTCAAAATGATGTCTTCAGAATGTCTCTCTTCTTCACACACAACTATTGGTATCCAGATCAAAGTTCAATCTTTTAAAAGTATTGAGCTCCATGTAGTTGGTCAAATAAATCATCAACGCGAAGTAGGGGATACTTTTTCTTTATTGTTATAGAATTGATTTCCCTATAGTTGACATAACCTCATAGATCCATCTTTCATATTAACAAAAAGGAAAAGGGCTCCCCATGGAGAAACACTAGGGAGAATAAATCCCTTATTACTCAATTCCTCTAGTTGTTTCTTTAGTTCAACTAATTCCATAGTTTCCATTCTATAAGGTGTCTTCGATATAGGCCAATAACCAGAAATTAAATCAATGGAAAACTCAATTTCTCATTCTGGAGGATGTCCAGGTAAATCTTCAAGAAACACATCAACATATTCTTTCACAATAGGTACATCCTCTATTTGAACATTATTTTCCTTACCCATAGTTATTTCATTCTCTTCCTCCCCAATAATTTAATTTAGTTGATCTAATGGGGGTGGATCTAGGTAAGAATCAGGTGGTGACAATTCTGCTCTAAATATAAGGTGTTCTTTATCATCATCATCAAAAATTGTAACCTTCTTCTTCTTACAATAAATCTTCACATCATGTCCTAAAAGAAAATCTATACCGAGGATTATATCAAACTCAATCATAGGTATGATGATGAGATCAGTAGATAAAGAACATTTATGTTCTCTAATGGGGACTGATTCACAAAATTTTGTTGCAATGATACTTCCCTTTGGAGTTTTAACTGACAAATCCCTTGTTAAATCAAATTGGAAATATATAATTTTTTAGCAACGTAGGAAGATATGAAACAATGCGATGATCTAGAATCAAGTAAGGCAATCACTAAACTTGAGGAAACCATTAAATTACCTGCCACTACGTCTTTCGTAGCTTCTACCTTAGCAGTACTGATATCATAAGCTTAGACTTGATCCCTTGGACTTTTCTGAGGTATGTTCCCCTGACTCTTAGGACATTCATTTGCATAATGTCCCATCTCCCTGCAATTTTAGCATTGAACATCGGTAGCTTCCTTCTTCCCCTTACAATCATGAGCTTGGTGGCCTTTTTCACAACACTTGTAACAGACTCCCATTCCCTTCAAGCAAGTATTGGGGTGTTTCTTCCCACATTTAATGAAATATGGATAATCAACTTTTCCCTTCTTCCATTTATTTCCATTTCCAGAGTGATCAGCAGATCTCTTCTTCTCTTGCTTTTCTTTAAAGTCATAAGACATAGAGAACTCATTTTCTGTCTTGATAGCACATGAGACAATGACTTAGTACGATGAAAAGGATTGTGAGACTAATGTTCGATGGAGAAATGGTTTTACCCCATCAATGAAACGATCAATCATACACCTTGGGTTATGTATATAATTTGTTGCATGCCTTTCTATCCTTGTAAAGTTATCCTCTAACTTTGTGACATTCTTTTCCTCCGTTTGTCTCAGACTCAGAAATTGTCTTTCCATATTAGCTCGATGGTCATGAAGAAAGTATTTTTCTATGAAAATCTTTTTGAACTCCCCCAATTCCATATTTGATACTTCATCATCTTCCTTCATGTTTTAAATCAATGACCACCATTGGTCAGTATCTCCAGTTAGGCGGTAAACTACTATGATAACTTTTTCCTTTTTGCTACACCCCAAGGCAAGAAATATTTTCTCTAAAGAACTTATCCATTTCTCAGCTACCAATGGATTTTTACTCTAATTGAATGTTATTTGTTGTTTCCTCATGAAGTGATCTAACATTTATCCTCCACGCTATGGATCAGGGTGCTCTATACGGGTACGTTTATTTTTCATAACCTGAGTGAGTTGTCCCAGTATGGTGATTAGCTGATCATCACCAGTTGAATTACCAGCTCCACTATAATTGTCTTGAGAAGGAGGGCAATCCCTACATGGAGTGCGTACATTGATACAGTTTCCATTCCTTCCACTATGTGCCATTTCTAAATAATGGTATAAACTAGATCAGTTTATGAATCAAAATACATAATTCCACACTTGTAAAACACATAACATAAATTGATCTATTTATGGATATAATCCATAATCATAAAAATGTTCTCTTTGAGGAATTATATACTCATAAAACCTTCATAATGGTTTTTAATGAAAATGATAATTATCCTAAGCATATCTCCTGGGAGTGTCGTAACCAAGAGTGCAGCAAGGCCCGTTGTCGTGCACCAGTTCCCGTTTGAGTCAAGCTGAAAGCGGTGTTTTCTGGTTTTACCTCTAGGTACATATGTGCCAGAGCCGCCTCTACCTGCTCATATCCAGACAGGGATGTATTTCTTGGAAAACCCACAAAATCACTACAATACCAAAATTTTAGGTAGTTCTTCAATACTAATCCTCAATGTTTATTTTAGGTCTATGTGCTCTAATCAGAGTTTATCTATATCTAGCTTCAAAAGTTTGTACTAAACTTCCTATGATACCAAATGTAACACCCCGACCCCAGTTACCCAGATTCAGTACATTATTACATAACATTGGCATGATCACAAAAGATCAATTCTTGAAATACCGATTAGTTTAGTAGCCTTGGAAACAGTAGATACATTCATAAGTCTTACATTACATCATAAAATAAAAAAACAACTACAACATAGTCTCCATAGTCCACACTCATATCCCCTTAGACAATCAATGTCGGTCAGTCATCAAATACTTCTTCTCATCCTCGTAAATATAAAACATAGAAAGGGGTGAGCTAAGATGCTCAGTAAGGATAACAATATAGCATAAACTTTCATAAATAAGCATAAACATTTAAGGAAATGTTTAACTAAAAAAAGACATTTAAACATGAACTTTAGCATAATATGGAAAAAATAAAATGAAATAATTCCACTTACATATTAACATGGATATTCGACTAGTCGAATAATCACATGCAATATCAATAACCGCATTCATAATGATAGAATGCATAATGTCAGACTATCATAACCACATAGTCAAGGCCTTGTTGCAAGACTACAAATAAGATTTTGTCAAGGCCTTATGCCAAGAAACTAGTTTGTCTCATGAGACCTACCGATGCATTGAGGAGCTATAATGGGCTCCACCTGTCACTTATTAATTCCAATGCATTCCTCATATGAATAGGTTCAAACATAACATAAACATTCGTATTAAAACTAGCATACGAAATGTCAATACTTTATCCATAAACCATGAATTGTATAAAAATAACACATCAACAGTTAAAAAAATCACAAAACCTTTAATACTATATGAATGTTTTGTATCATAATAAATCAACATCAAATAAGCTTAAAATCCATCAACGGATGTTGACATAGATGAAATCAAAACTATTTGAGAGAAATATCTCTTTTTTGAAATAATTTAGAAGACACATTATTAATAAAATAAAACATTTACTTTGAAAATATTCTCATAATCTTGTAATTTAAGCTTTGATGATTTTATAATGGCGGAAAATAGTCGCACCCGCCGTATAACATAAAAAAATACATTCTTACCTTAATTTTGTCGAAAAGGTTAAAAAGGACCTTGTTTGGAAAGCGATAGAAAGATTATTCTATAAAAAGCTTATAAAAAGTCAACAAGGGAATAAATGACATTAACCCATAGTCTAAAAAATAGTAATAATGATATGGAATACATTTTTAAGAAACATGTATGTGGATGGTACAGAGGTCCCAGTAGATAATTACTTATAAACAACCTCAGATAGTGAAGATATTGTGAAATAAACCATTACCTTGTACTTTTCATTGGTTTAGGGTAGTTTAACCTCCTGTATAATGGTTAAATAATTGTTATTAAGTTATACAAGAATCATATACATTAATATGATATCATATATGATCTTTTAACATTGCTTTGTTAGTAATATCTTAGTATTATCGTCGTTTCGAGTGTTAACTTACTCATTTTATTTTATATGTTTTGATACATAAGATGTGTTTGTTATGAATATGTTGTATCCTATTCATATACAGAATGATATTAACTCCTTAAAAATTATTTTTAACCATCAAATGAAAATTATTCTTGAATGGATATGATGGGGAATGAATCTAATCCCGTTCGTGGAGACGGTAGTCCGTACGTACGCACGAGCGACAATATCATTATTTTGATATTAAAATAATATATAATTAGATGATATATCATATATAAAGAATAATTATCATGTTATATTTATTATTTACATCAATTACACATCATTATCATACCCGTCCAAATAATAATGTTTTGAATAACAATTACACCACGACGTGGAGACGGTAAGCCGTACGTACGCACGTATGGTGACATGTCATTCAAAGGATGGATAGAATACTGAATTTGGTTGTAACATATTTATAATAAAATCACATTATATAGAAGATACTGGAGTTATTATTTTAGTTTGGAAATAACAAAGAAAGAATAAGTTTAAGAAGAAAGAAACTTGAAAGATGGTGGTGAAAACATTACCTCTTCTTCGGGTTCTTCCTTTTGATTTGATCAAAAGGACTCCATAGGTTGGATTTCTGATCAAAGTAAGGCCTCTAAGTTTAATTGAGGTAATTTTATAGAATATTTGGGAAGTTTTTGCCGAGAAAAAAAGCTTTAAAGGTGTAAATTAGATAGAAGGGCGAGTGTCCTTTTATAAGAGGGGTGGGAGGAACCTTTGGAAAAGCTAGAAATATTATTTTATAATAAATTAATATTCGGTTTCTAATGGATAAAAAGTGTATTATTTAAATATTAAGATGGGTATGGGTCAGAATCCTTTCAACCAATAGATTTTAGAAAGTTTTGGTTCACTATATTAACATTATCATTTATATTTAACTCTTAGTTAAATAGTTTGACATTTACCATGTCTCTTTGTATTTTTTTATTATATAGTTAATAGACTTACTATATACCTCCAAGAGACCCCCAAGTGGTCCATTAATGATACACATATAATTATATATGTTTTTGGCTGAACCATAGATTTTTAGGAATATAATATCAATTAATAATATAATATTTGTTTTAAAAACGATTTTATGTCAATTTTGACACTATGGGGTATTTTGTTTTTGATAATTTCATAACATCATTATTACTTCGAAAATAATTTATATAACCAATCCTAATATGTCATATTAACCTATAAAATTATTTTAATTCATAAAAAGTCTCAACTAACATTTATTTTGATATTTATAATATCAATTAATTTAATATTTTATTAATTAGGTAAATACTACATCACCATTGTTTCATAAATAAATTAAATTATTTAATGTCTAAAAATTATAACCGTAATACCATTATGTAAGAAATATCTTTATATTTTTAATGAATATTTATAATATAATTTATCTTATTTATATCTGTATTTTAAAAATGTTTTAGTTATTAAACTTTGATTTTTACTCTTTTAACTCTTCTTTGAATTAAATAATAATAAATTTCCTAATCTAATAAAAGTGGACCTAAATGATAATATTTTATTCCTAAGGTTGTTTTTGGTCGAGATGCACTTTTCCAATAGAATTAGGACCTTTTTTAAGGTAATATTAATATCATTTTTACCCTTAATTACCCTATTTACTTTTAACTGTGGCAAATAAAATTAAAAAGTTACTATTCACCAAAAATTATTTTTATCTTATTGAACAACATTTTACTCCTTTATATTAACTGTTTCTCTCATTTTTTAGAATTTCTACTCACAAAAATGGTAAAATTATGTTTTATGTGAATTTCCAAATTCTTCCCGGAGATGGGTAAAAGAAGGTGAAAAGTTCAATAAAATTTTTAGATATCTAAAATTATTATAAACTGACACCAATGAATTACATTGAATATATATACTTATTATGTATCTATTTTGACCTAAAATAAATTTAAGTAAAATAAATAGTTTTTTAAATAAAAATTTGGTTTTAAAATATAACTCAGTGTTTTTTCACAATTCATCAAAAATTGAAAGTTTTCAGAAAAATACCAAAAATTCATCCTAGGATAATTTTGATATTCCAAATCCAAAAATAAAGTTCATTTTGAAATATAAAATTTATAAAATTTCAAAAAGTGGTTATTACTTTTCATAACGGCTAGTTTGATTGATTGTGGTGTGTGTTAGAACTTCAAGTTGCGTACAACACATGCTACTGTTTTATTCAAAGAGAAGCGTACCGTTGAAGCTTGGGGTGTTACAAATCTCCCATCACTCACAGATTTAATATTATTTTAAAATTCCTCATCATCAAATTGAGAAATTTTTATCCTTTCTAGTAAAGATGGTTTGGAAACCATTTGAAAAATAATTGATGTTTCACCTTCCATGGTTATTCCCATATCCATCTTTACTAGATCCATGAAAATAGGATCCCTTTAAACTCTCATATTTTTCAAAACTCCATGATCTTTTCTACTCAAAGAATCTTCCACCTTATTTTCCTTCCCCGGGTGGTAGTGTATCGAGCAATCATAATCCTTGAGTAATTCAAGCCATTGCCTTTTCCTCATGTTGAGTTCTTTTTGTTAGAAAATATACTTAAATCTCTTGTGATCAGAATAAATATCACATTTTCACCATAGTTATAATTTCTCCATAGCTTCATAGAAAATATTACAGCTTCTAACTCAAGATCATGAGTAGGATAGTTTTCTCATGAATTTTTAGTTGTCGTGATGCATAGTCAATAACCCTATCATTCTGCATAAGGATACAACCAAGTCCTTTCTTTGATGCATCACTATAAATAACAAACCCATCATTCCCCAATGGTAGAGTCAAGATAGGAGCATTGACTAATATTCCTTTCAGTTCTTCAAAAAAATTCTTAACACACTTTGGTCCACACAAATTTAACCCCTTTATGTGTGATCTTCGTTAATGGGCCAGCCAATCAGGAAAAATTCTGGAAAAAACATCGATAATAACCTGTTAAACCAATAAAACTGCGTACCTCAGTTATACTCGTTGGTGCTGGTAATTCTTTGATTACTCTTGTCTTAGAAGGATCAATAGAGATTCCATCCTTAGAGGCAATATAGACAAGAAAAAAATCTACTGAATCCAGAATTCACACTTGCAAAACTTCCCATTTAATTCGTGTCTTTTAAGAGTCTTTAGGATAATGTGCAAGTAATTTTCATGATCTTAAAAACATTTAGAGTATACCAAGATATCATCAATAAATAACACTATAAATTCATAAAGATATTCCTTTAAAACTCTATTCATTAGATCAATGAAGAAAGAGGGTGCATTAGTCAATCCAAAAGGCATTACTCTAAACTCGTAATGCATGTACCTAGTTCGAAATACTATTTTTGGAATGTCTTCCTTCTTCACACACAATTGATGATATCCAGATCGAAGTTCATTCTTTGAAAATTATTGAGGTCCATGAAGTTGGTCAAATAAATCATCAATGAAAGGTAGGGGATACTTGTTCTTTATTTTTATAGCATTGATCTCCCTATAGTCAATGCAAAACCTCATAGATCCATATTTCTTCATAACAAAAAGGACAGGGGATCCCCATGGAGAAAAACTAGGGCAAATAAATCCCTTATTACACAATTCCTCTATTTGTTTCTTTAGTTCCACTAATTCCTTAGTGTCTATTTTATAAGGGGTCTCTGATATGGGCTTTGATCTAGAAATTAAATCAATGGAAAACTCAATTTCACATTCTGGAGGATGTCCAGGTAAATCTTCTGGAAATAAATCAACATATTCTTGCACAATAGGTACATCCTATATTTTAACATTCTTTTCCTCACCCACAATTATTTCATTCTCTTCCTCTCAAATAATTGAATTTAGTTGAGCTACTGGGGGTGGATCTAGATAAGAATGAGGTGGTGACATTTCTACTCTAAAGATAAGGTGTTCTTTATCATTATCATCAAAGATCATAACCTCCTTTTTCTTACAATAAATTTTCTCATCATGGTCTGAAACCCAATCAATACTGAGGATTATATCAAATTAAATCATGGGTATGACGATGAAATCAGTAGATAAAGAACATTTATATTCCCTAATGGGGACTGATTCACAAAACTTTGTTGCAATGATATTTCCCTTAAGAGTTTTTACTGACAACCCTATTGTTATATCTAATTGAAAATATCTAATTTTCATAGAAAAATGAGAAGATATGAAAGAATAAGATGATCCAAAATCAAATAATGCATTGACTAAACATGAGGAAACCATTAAATTACCTGCCACCACATCTTTGAGCTTCAACCTCAGCAGTAGTGATCGTATAACGTTGTCCTTGATCCCTTTTCCTTTTTTGAGGTAAGTTTCATTGACACTTAAGAAATTCATTCGCATAATGCCCCCTTTCTTTACAATTGTAGCATTCAACATCGACGACCTTTTTATTCCCCTTGCAATTACGAGCTTGGTGGGATTTTTCACCACACTTATAATAGACTCCCATTCCCTTCATCAAAGTAGTAGGGTGCTTCTTCCCACATTTACTGCAGGATAGATGTTTAACTTTTCCCTTCTTCCCATTATTTCCATTTCCAGAGTGTTCAGAAGATCTCTTCTTCTCTTTCTTTTCTTTATAGTCATAAGACTTAGAGAATTTTTTTCTACCTTGATAGCACATTAGACAATATCTTCGTACAACGAGAATGATTTTGAGACTAATTCTCAATGGATAAATGGTATTAACCCATAAATGAAATGATCAATCATACTTATTGTGTTATGTATATAATCTGCAGCATGCCTCACTATCCTTGTAAAGTTATCTTCATACTTTGCGACATTCTCATCCTCCTTTTTCCTCAGACTCTGAAATTGTTTTTCCATATCTACTCGATGGTCATAAGGAATTTACTTTTCTAAGGAAATTTCTTTAAACTCCCTCCATTCAATATTTGATACTTCATCACTTCCTTTGTGTTTTGAATCAATGACTAAAATTGATCAGCATCTCTAGTGAGGCGGTAAAGTTCCATGACAACTTTTTTCCTTTCGCTACTCCCCAAGGAGTGAAATATATTATCTAATGAATTTTTCCATTTCTCAATTACTAGTGTATTTGTACCTCCATTGAATTTTGGTGGTTTTTTCATCATGAATCGATCTAAAATTTATCCTCCATGCGGCAGATCTGGGTGCTCCATACGGGTAAGGTTATTATTCATAACCTAAGTGAGTTGTTCTAGTATAGAGATTAGCTAATTTGAACCATTTGAGTCACCAGCTCCACTATAATTATCCTGAGTAGGAGGGAAATCCCTACATGGAGTGCATGCATTGATATGGTTTCTATTCCTTCCACTAGGCTTCATTTCTAAACAATGTCATAAACTAGATTAGTTTATTAATCGAAAAAAATAATTACAAACTTGTAAAACACTTAACATGAATTTAATAGTTTATAGATATCATCCATAATCATAAAAATGTTTTATTTGAGGAAGTATAAACTCATAAAACCTTGATAATGGTTTATAATTAAAATGAAAATTATCCTAATCATATCCCCCGGGAGTGTCGTAACCAAGATTGCAGCACGGCCCGTTGTCGTGCACCTATTCCCTTTCGAGTCAAGCTCAAAGTGGTGTTTTTGGGGTTTACCCCTAGGTACATATGTGCTAGATCCGCCTCTACCTGCTCATATCTAGACATGGATGTATTGCTTGGAAAACTCATAAAATGTCTACAATACCAAAATTCTATGAAGTTCATCTATACTAATCCTCAAAGTCTATCTTAGGGCTATGTTCTCTAATTAGAGTTTATCTAAATCTAGTTTCCAAGGTTTGTACTAAACTTACTCTACTACCAAAAATAACTCCCTGACAACAGAATCCCAGAGTCGGTGCATTATTACATATCATTGGCATGATCGCAAAATATCAAGTCTTGAAAGACCGATTAGTTTAGTAGCCTTGTAAGTACTAGATGCATTCATAAGGTTTACATTACATCCTAAAATGAAAAACTACAAAAACATTGTTTCCATAGACAAAACTGAGATCCTATAGACTATCCCTACAGGTCAGTCAAAATATAATTATTCGCATCCTGGGAAAAATAAAAAATAGAAAGGGGTGAGATCAGATGCACAGTAAGGATAACAATATAATGGAAACTTTCATAAATAAGAATAAACATTTAAGGCAATTTATAGAACTAATACAAAAGCCTTTTCAACATAATATTCATCATAATATGTAAAATATAAATGAAAATAATTCTATTTACTTACTCACATGGATATTATACTAGTCGAATAATCACATGCAGTATCAATAGCCACTTTCATAATGATGGAATGCATAATGCCAGACTTTCATAACCACATAGTCAAGGCCTTGTGCCAAGACTACAAATAAGATTTTGTCAAGCCCTGGTTCCAAGACACTAGTTTTTATAATTATACCTACCGATGCATCGAGGAGCTATAGCGGGCTCCACCCGTCACCTACTAAGTCCAATTCATTCCTCATATAAAAAGGTTTAAACATAACATATACATTCGTATTAAAAATAGCATACAAAATGTTAATACTTTATCAATAATACATGAATGGTGTAAAAATAATACATCTACTATCAAACATATCACAAAAACTTCAATACAATATGGATGTTTTGTATCATAATAAATCAACATCAAATAATCTCAAAATCCAACAAAGGATGTTGACATAGATGAAATCAAAACCTTTTTTAGAGAAATATCTCTTTCTATATTGAAATCATTTAAGAGTAAAATAATTATAAATAAAACATTTATTTTTAAAATATTATTATAATATTTAAAGGGAAGATTTGACGGTGTTATAATGATGGAAAATTGCCGCACCTGCTGTATATGTAAAAAAAACATTCTTACCATAATTTTGTCGAAAAGACCATAAAGTACCTTGTTTGGAAAACGATAGAAATATTCCTTTCAAAACATATAAGGTCAAAAAAGTTATAAATGACTTTACCCCATTGTCTAGTAAATATTAAAAAAAATTGAAATATATTTTCAAGAAAACACGGATATGGATGATAAAGAGGTCCCAGTAGATACTTACGTAAACACAACCTCGAATAATAAAGAGACTGTGAAATTAACCCTTACCACATTGTAATAAATATAGTCATATGACAAAATGGTAATAACCACTAAATAATTAATATAATACCATGAATATAAAGAGAATCATGATAATATCACAATACACCACAAGCAATAAGTGGCGACCAACGGAAATCTCAAGTAATTAAAAGTGAGATAAGAACCCCCTTACATTGTACTTTTCCTTGGTCAAGGATAGGTTAAACACCTGTATAATAGTGAAATAACTTTTATTAAATTATACTAGAATCATATTCATTAATATGATATCATATATGTTCTTTTAACATTGCTTTGTTAATAAAATCTTACTATTATCGTCATTTCGGGTGTTAACAGATTCGTTTCCCTTTATATACTTTTTTTGTAAGTAATGTTTGTTATGGATATTATGTATCTTATTAATATTCAGAATTATATTAAGTCTTTAAAAATAATTTTTAATCATCTAATGAAAATTATCCTTGAATGGATACGATAGGTAATGAATCTCATCACGTTCGTGGAGACGGTAATCCTTACGTACGCACGAGCGACAATATCATTATTTTGATATTAAAATAATATATAATTGGCTGTTATATCGTATATAAAGAATAATTTTCATGTTATATTTATTATTTACATCAATTACACATCATTATTATATCCATCCAAATAATAATGTATTGAATAACAATTACACCACGACGTGGAGACGGTAATCTGTACGTACGGACATTTGGTGACATGTCGTTCAAAGGATGGATAGAATAATGAATATGGTTGTAACATATTTATAATAACATCACAGTATATATAAGACACTAGAGGTATTATTTTATATTGTAAAAAACAAAAGAAGAGGAAGTGGAAGAAGAAAGAAACTTGAAAGAGGTGATAAAATATTTACCTCTTCTTCGGGTTCTTCCTTTTGATTTGATCAAAAGGGCCCCGTAGGTTGAATTTATTACTAAAGGAAGGCCTCTAGGATTAAGGTAGGACCTTTTAGAGGTTATTTTTGCTATTTTTGGCCGATCCAAATGGCTTCAAAGGTGTGAATTAGAGATAATGGGAAGTTCCCTTTTATAAGAGGAGTGAGGGGCTCCTTTAGAACAACTAGGAATATTATTTTATAATAAAATAATTTTCTATTTCTAATGGCTCCAAAATGAATTATTTAAAGTATAATGTGGGGATGGGTCTAAAACCACTCAACCAATAGGTTTTTGACAGATTTGGGTCACTATATTAACTTTATCTTTTAGATTTAACTCTTAGTTAAGTAGTTTGACATTTACCATGTCTCTTTGTATTTTTATATTATATGGTTAATAAACTTACTATATACATCTAAGGGAACCCCAAGTGGTTAATTAATAATACACCTATAAATATATAATTCTTTTGGATGAACCTTAGATTTTTAGGAATAGAATATCAATTAATAATATAATATTTGTTTTAAAAACTCTTTTATGACAATTTTGACAATATTTGGTATTTTGTTTTTTATAAATTCATAAAATAATTATTAATTCTAATGAAATTCCTCTAACCAACCCTAACATGTTATATGAACCAAGAAAATTAGTGGAATTTATAAAAAGTATAAAATTATATTAATTTTGATATTTATAATATCAATTATTTTAATATTTCCTTAATACAGTAATTAATACAACATCATTGTTTCAAAATAAATATAATAATTTAATGTCTAAAAATTATAAATAAAATATTATTATGTATTAAATCTTTTAATATTTCTAATGAATATTTATAGTCGAATTTATCTTATGTATAACCCTATATTAAAAATGTTTTAGTTATTAAACATTGATTTTTACTCTTTTAACTATTCTTTAAATAAAATAATAATAAATGTCCTAATCTAATCCAAGTTGACCAAAGAGGTTCATATTTTATTAATAAGGTTGTTTTTGATCGAATTAACTTATCCAATAGAATTAGGACATGGGTTATGGTAATAATAATATCATTTGTACCCTTAATGGCCCTATTTACTTTTAACTGTGATAAATAAAAGTAAAAAGGTACCATTCATCAAAAATCATTTTCATCTTATTGATCCACATTTTACTTACTGATATCAATAGTGTATCTCAGATTTTTTAAATTCAAATCACAGAAGCGGTAAAGTGAAGTTTTATATAAATTTGCAAATACTCTTAGGAGGTGGTTAAAAGATGGAAAAAAGTGCAATAAAATTTTTATATATGTAATTTTCTTATAAACTGACTTCAATGAATTACATTGAACATATATAGGTATTATATATCTATTTTGACCCAAAATAAATTTAAATAAAATTAATAATTTTTTAAATAAAAAAATTGGTTTTTAACTATAACTCAGTGTTTTTCACTATTCACCAAAAATTGAAATTTTTCAAAAAAATACCCAAAATTCACCCTAGACTAATTTAGATATTATTAATCCCAAAATGAAGTCCATTTTGAAAGATAAAAATTATAAAATTTGAAAAAGTTGGTATTACTATTCACAATGGCTAGTTTGATTGGTTGTGGTGTGTTAGAACTCGAAGTTGCGTACAACACACGCTATTGTATTATTCAAAGATAAGAGTACCATGGAATCTTGGGGTGTTAAATTGATAATAAGAATAAATCAATATATAATTTTTAAAAAGGGGAATTTATGATATTAGTTCGACGAACCCTAACAGTATAAAAGGTAAATTCCATTATAATCATTAAATCTCCCAATAATTGAGGTTATTACATAACTAAAAACCTTATATAAGAAAATTTAAATAGTTTAAGACCTTGAAAAGTAAAACACTCCAATAGTTTTGGGTTGTATAGGATAGATCATATGTCACATAGTTTTTTGTAATGTGATAAGGACATCAAAATATAAAATTTAATATCATGGGGTAAGGACCAAGAATTTAATGTTCCCATATATAGTTGGATCACTAATATGGGGAGGGGATGAATTAGTGATTTCCCTTTTATATTTATGAGTTATTTAAATTTAACATAGCCTCTTGAACCCATAAAAGTTCTCATTCAACACAATGTTATCTCACATTCTCACCTTATGTGTATTAACAGTAAGATATCCAGTATAACACTATGATTAAAAGTTTTGACATAAAATCCAACCCTTTTACGTGTTAGTTGGAGACCCCAATATGTATTCTCCATAATAAATAGAAGTGATTACAACTGTTTGAACCACTTGGTTACAATTCTTCATCAATTTGTTAGACACCCAAATTTCACTATTGTGATTGGTTAGACATCCCAATTAGAAGACTCTGAGGACTAGTTAGAAAATCCAATCCAAATATCATTATTATTAGTTGATCAAGTGTTATAAATATTTTCTATTTCATATATTATTCCTCCCTATGAGAATTTGATCACCTCTACTTATTTAATCATAATTAAGATCTTCAATAGTTTGAACATTACTATTGGTCTAGAGACTCACAATAGATAAAATATAATATATCTTATCATCCTAACCTTTTAATGAACAATGGAAAAATGTATTTTTATTTTGAAAAAAAAACATATATAGAATCCTCTATAATTGATAGTGGAACAAATTAGACTCTCAAAAATATTGTAATATTCTCAAGGCACAAACTCCAAACTTCATCTCTTCTAACATGAATATATATTTCCATTGTATATGAAGTCATTAAAAATCATTTAAAACCATAAAAATAGTTATAAATATTTGAATATAAAACACTAAATATTCATACCATGCTCCCATGATTTAGTATTGTAACTGTATATAACTTCAAGTTGTTATTTATTTTTTAATTCAAGCTAATGAATCAAGAATTACACCCTCATTTATTCTAGAAATTATTAAAGATTTAATATCTAGTAATAATACATCAGAAAACCTTATATTAAATACATTAAAACACATGTATTCTAATTTAAATTTCTTAATTTGGATTGGAATAACTGTTACATCATTTAACCCCTCAGAGTACTTGGGTTTTTTGTTTATTCACACAGTTTATCTATAAAATATAGATCCTTTATTTTCTATTGTTTACATGATAAATGAATCCAATGTGTAAACTCATCCATTTATTGATTCATCATTAAACATATTATGATATATCATTCTTTCATCACTATGACATGTATTAATATGCACGTAACATTTTTTCGTATTCAATAATACACAGGCTATTTTTAATCTTCCAAAACATCAAGAAATATGTATTTTATGCATAGATTCACTAAGATCATTCTTGGTCAAGATCATGAATATATTTTACAACATGGAACCATATATACCAATTAAAACTTGGGGTACACCTGGGTATTGATTTAAAATCTTCAATATGAAACATTATGAAAGTATTTTTTACTAAAACTCATTCATTATCTAATGATGTTTTAATATGATCATGCGAATACATGACTCGAATGCTTATTTACATTCAAGAGAGTGTCAACAATATATCATTTCTATTAGGATATAAATGATTCCCATGTTTCATTGTGTTTTATAGGAACCATTTTTGGTTGATCTTTAGACACAAAAACACTCATAGAAGCTCACCCAACATCAGAAAAGATCATCCTCACAAAGGATTCTCTATTCCTAGAATATCCATGTTATAGACCAATCATGCATGGTTGATCCATTTCATTTGGAAGTTCCTTCTTTCATGAATGATGTTAATATAATATCTTTGTTCCACATATGTAAGTAGTTTTCATATCATATAATAATCTTGAATCATCATGGAAGATCCTTAAAAATTCTTCTCAAACACATGTAAATATCATCTTCACATCACAAAATATCTTGGAAAACAACTCATATAAGAAGGCACTTTTCTTCCCAAATGATATAATTCTTCCATGAAGAAAACTCATCACACATGATATATTGAAGATGAAAATGTGGTGACGTATCATTTTTCTATATAATATATCCATCATTTAAATGAAGGGTGAACATTTCACTTCATCAAAATTATCACACATTAGAATGGTGCTCATCTATATTCTACTTAATAAATAATTTAGTGGACTTTGAACATTGTAAAGGACCATCATGTTGTCTTTGAATAAATTCACAGGCCCAACAAACCATTTTTTTCCCCACATAGTGGCTCCACCTTCTTATGTGTATGTTTTGTGCATACTTTTCTAGACCATGTAGACATTATGCATCCACTATGATAACATGTTGCCTCATGAAATCCATGAGGGATAGCTCCCTCATGAATATCCATGATCCAACATGTGTAATTGTGTCATCCACTTTGTTTTATATGGGATGGCCTATTTTTTAATAAACATATATAAAAAGAGTTTGTAAATTATTTACATAAACCCAATTCTCTCTCAAAAAAATCCACTATCTTCCTAAATTTTCCAATTCTAAAATTTAAATAATTTTCATGTTCTTATCCTCAAATATCTCAAATAATATCCTCATTCATTGATAGAATGTTTCATAGACTTTTTCTTTACATATTTTTCATGAAATAATTGAAAGAACATCATAAATAAACTTCTTCAATCATCTCATTCATCAATCTTCTCCTTCATTGGTTGTCACCAACTCCACACATATTGACTCATTAATAACAAATACAATAGTTGGGCTCTAAAATAAATCCTCCTTTTAATTTATTATCAGTATAAACACACATATTTAAATTCAATATATGTTATCATTTATTTATAACCCCTTATTTAAAATAAAATGCATGGGAACATTAAAGGGGTCATGTCATCTTATTCTCATCACATAAACAACTACTCCTCCATTTCAAGATATTTTATTGAATAGTTTTTTATATAGGGGTGATATAAAATGTTTTCTTAGAAAAATAACCTTTAATTATTATTCTTTAATCCAATATAGTCTAATACAGTGTCGAAATCAAGATATAAATAATAAATTTTGTATATGTGTTCCAAAAACACTCACATATGTTGTTCCATACTCAATAACTCTATAAAGGTTATCTTATAAAAAAATTTATATTAGGGATGAAAATCATACACACACTTCAACAAACACATCAAAATGATTAGGTACAAGATTAATAACTCCCAAAGGTATCATTATTTCATCAAAAAACACTCTCCCTACTCATTTGAATTGATATAATTATAGGAATTATATAAATTTTGATTATAATACCTTATTATATTTTTTGAAATCAATCCATAATTTATAGATTCATTTTAACTTTGTATAATAACATATTCCTCTAAATGTTTCTCTACCTCATAGAATTTACTCCTATTGTTACATTGAATTATAATTAGTATATATTATGAAGGAAAATTATATCATTTTTTCTAATAGTTATATCCTCAAATAGATCCTTAAATTCCCTACATGAAATTTCAAAAAAATAAAAAATAAAAAATAATAAGGAGGGACCTTTTCTTTCTTTTAGAAGCATCACTTATCGTGATAATTTATTCTAAAACTATCCTTTTTTACCTCATTTATCGTCACTTTTTATGTTTTCTTCCATGTACTTATTCATGTTGTGAATCACATTCCTTCACTTAAAAAGTTATGGAATCCTCATTTTCATATTTCTGATTCATCATCCTTATATTTACTTCTTGGGTCAGTAAAATAATCATTCTATAATTTAAATAAAGCCCAAATTTATCACATCTTCCACACTTATTATGTATCATTAGGTAACCACTTGGGGATGGATACTCATGTAATTTCTCCACTTATTATTAATACCCTTTCTTTATTTTATCCTATGTAATCTTCATCCTTTTATCTAACTCTAAATAATATTTTCAAATTATCGAAAAATATTTATTAACAGTTTACTGGTGATTCCCCCTTTTTTCTTGACATCTTCATATTTTCAATACTTTTCTTCTACTTCCTTCATCTTTTGATAATTTTTTCCTCTTGAACCATAGGAAAAATCTATAGGTATTTTATTCTTTTATACCTTAAAGTGGTGACCCTCATGTCGAAATCTTTCATATACCTTATTTAGAAATTTAAATCTATTTTTTTGCGGACATGTTCTCTATAGATATGTTCACTACATTATTTCATTTATATTTTTCCATGTATATTGGTAAATAAACCTCTTTGTTAATACCACTTTCCTAGAAATGAAATTTTATATCAATAAGCAAAGACATTATGTATATACCTACCACAACACTAGAAAAATCTTTTGAACTGATATATTTCAGGTTGATTCTGATTCAATCTTGATTCATATTGATGTTTTTATGATGAAATATTTTCCTTAAATTCTTAAAAGTATATGTTTTAATTGTGCTAAACACTTAATTTAATAGGGAAGAATTTTTTTCAACATATTTCTGAGTCAAACCATGTATAATTTTTTTAGACCTACATTATTAGTTATAAAATATATATTATGAAATTTAAAAGTACCAAATGTTACCATATTATTAGAACCCTTTAAATCACCATCTTATGAAGATTCTCTGTTAACTTTCACAAATTTATTGACATCTTATCTATCCATTTAAAATTACAATTTAACTATAAATCATATAACTAGTGAACCAAATACCACATTTTCTGTTTCAAAAATAATTTATTTAAGGTCAGTCACCATATTTTCAAACAAAGTAGAAATAAATTTATGGTTCTTATTATCAAAAAAATAAGTTGTTACCTTTTTGTTTAGCTATTACTTTTCTGCCAAAACATTATTTTTCACCTTCATTAATTTTTTAAGAGCTTTTTAATATCTTAAATACATTATTACAACTCATGATTCATTTTACATTCCAAATTACATCATTTTTCATCATCATCATCACTACTTGATGAATCAACACTTTTTTCAAACTTAGATCGGAAATTAACCCCATCATCTGAAGAGATATTTAATTATAAATACTCTTTCCTATAATTAATAATAAAACTTCTTTTCCTGCTTCTAGATAAATTCTTCCTAATCTTATACCTTTTTTGAATCTTCTCATTATCCTCATCAGATTGACATTCTTCTCAATTATTCTTTGGACAGTCATAGGCATGGTGTCAATGGATATAATAATTCAACAACATTGGTGATTTTTTTATATCCCCATTTGTTACCCTTTTTGAA
Organism: Viscum album; assembly: GCA_963277665.1. Classification (NCBI taxonomy): domain Eukaryota; kingdom Viridiplantae; phylum Streptophyta; class Magnoliopsida; order Santalales; family Viscaceae; genus Viscum; species Viscum album. The sequence goes on from OY728142.1 coordinate 952,847,214, forward strand.
CCATTTTGATGTTATAAAAAATCTTATTGAAGTCATATTTACCTTTTTTCAATTGAAAATAACAATTTTCAACAACTTTTTCTTCTTTGATTTTTTCATTTCTCATTTCTTAGAATGTAACTTATTCTATTTCATTTTTCTTGAAAGATGAAAATTTTCCTATCTTATTTAATTTTAGTATATTTTATAACTCATATAGTGTCATATTCTCTCTTTTATTTGGTATGATACTTTAGAATCAAATTTATCTAGAAAATTCCTCATGAATTTTTTAACAATGAAGGAATCTTCAATATTATCACTAAAACACAAAATATACCCTATAATGTAATGGCACCTTGTAAATTATTCATCAATGGTATCATCATAAAACATATTTATGTCTTAAAATGAGTATCTCTTAACTTATATCTAGTCTTTCTTGACATTATCATTATCTTCATAGCTAGTTTTGCATTTTCTATGATTTCATTTGGAGTATGAAAACCCCCAAACCTGATATATACCTTATCATATAGAGACATCAAGATTTCATTTTGATTTTTTCATCTATCTTAACATTTATTTTATCAACTTGAGTTAGTTACGTACCTTATGAAATTAAGGGATAACCAAAATTCATTGTATCTCTTACCTCCGGGTCAAGTGATATGATATATTGTAGTATCTTATTCCTTTGACTATGATAATTGTTTCCATCGAAAGTGTGAACACATTGATTGTTGACTAAGTTAACATTATTCATATCTCAAAATTATACATGGATATTTAGAGTAAACTGCTCTCATATACCAATTGATGTTCCCAAATCTGGATGGATCACTAATACATGGAGAGGTTGAATTAATAATCCCCTTTTTATTTTTTAATTTATTTCCTTTTAACCCAACTTCTTTAACTTGTTAATGTTATCAAACCACAAACTATTATATCAAATAATCACCTCAAGGGTAGTAATAGTAATATAGAAAGTATCACATGGTTTTTATGATGTTAAATATAAAATAATAAACCTTTACATGTTGGATAGGCACCCTAACATGGATTCTCTGTTATAGTAAAAAGTGGTTACAACTGGTTATATTCCACAACTAAAATTATTATGAAATTTTTCAGAAATAATAATTTCACTCCATTTATGATTTCTGAGACACCCTAATAACAAGAATTTAGGGACTGTATATACACCCCGGTAGTGATCTCCTTCATCTGAATTAATCCAGTGTCAGATTTATGTACTTCTTTAGACAGTCTTCCATAAAAATTAAATTGGATCCCTCTCACATATGTACTCTTCTTCAAGATATCCAAATGTTTTAATGATACTATTGGACTTGAGAGTCATAATAGATTTTATATTATATTTTTGTATCTCCTTGTCCTTTGAATACTCTAGTATAACTAGTCCCCTTCTTTTGAAAATATATCATCTTAAGACTTCTCTTACTTTGATAATGGAAATTATTGGAAACTTAGGATCCATATAATATTCTCATGAATCTGACCCCAAATATCATCCCATCCTAAATGAATATAAATTTTAGATGTATATGAAATTAGTTGAAACAATTGAAAATCATAATAAAACAATTGTAAATATTTTATTTTTATTCAATAAATATTTGGATCTAGACACTCATAGTTTCATCATCATAATTGTGTGCAATCAAGATAATTTTTTTCTCTTTTATTTTGAGAACATAAATCCATAATTATCTACTCATTTACTATAGATAAAATTTTCAATTAATATACTAATAAAAGACCTCCATTAATCTCATCTTAAATACCCGAAAGACTCAGGTATTCTAATTTTAGTTAATTTTCAATATCTTTAATAACCACAACCTCATATAACTCCCTCTAGAACTTCAGTGTCTTATTTATTCACATTGTTTTTTTGAAAACCAAATATATTTCATTTACTATTGTTTTCATGATACATTAATCTAATTTGAAAATTCATCCATTTATACATTCATCACAAAACATCATATTACATATCATTATTTCATCGCTGTGATAAGTATTATTGGGCATGCATCACATATATTTATTTATACACATGAAGCCTCTATTTATCCTTCTATAGAATAATAAAATTTATATTTTATTCAAAACTCATCATGTTCATGTATGGATGATTTTATAAATATCTCACACTCCATGAACTCATCACAAATGGTTCAGAATTATCACATTTATAGATATGGACATACAAGTATTAAGTGAAATTATATTCTTTCTTCTGCATGTCAAACTCTCTCGAGATCTTTTGAAGGCTCAGTATGATCAATGAAGGTAAAAATTGAACATGTAGATTCATGAAATAAAGTATCATGAATATATAATGTCTTTTATGATCTCAAAGTTACAACCAACTCCACTATTCTTCATTAGTTCCACCTTATTTAAAATGAACCATTTTTAGATGATCTTAAAATATGAAGATGCTCCTAGAATATCATATATCTCCATCAAAGATCACTCTGATAGAATAATTTTTTTAATAGAAAATACATTTTATATCATTATCATGCATGTTTGATTCATTTCATGTAGAATATCCTCTGTTCATGGAAGATATTCTTGGTAGATAGTTGTACCACATAAGAAAGTAGTGTTTATCTCTTAAAAGATGATTGGATATTCATAGAAAATACTCAAAGAATATTTCTACCATCATATGAGTATAATCTATAATTCATGGAAGATCCATGAATATAACTCAACGAAAAATACTCTTGTATTCATGATTAGTATAGTGTTTTGTCACTGCAAACTCTTCACATGTGATAGACTGAAGATGAAAATTTGGCATCAAATCAGTTTCCCAAAATATTTTTCAGTCATTTAAATGAATGTTTGATAGTATTACAAATTAAAAGTGACCCATATCATAATGGTTCATGTATTTTTTATAATTAATAAAGAAGTTTTTGGTATGAGTTCTTCATTCATTTATAGTGTGTCAGTTCTACATACAATCCCACACCCCTCATGTTGTCATGCTACCCTGAACGATGTATCCATCCACTCTTATGTGGATGGTGTTCATGTTATACATAGTCCTGAAAGTTCTATTCCAATTATATTCTCACCTACTACCTCAATATTTCCATGAAAGATAGCACTTATGTTTTGATCCATGCTCCCATATGTGTGGTTAAGTTGGCCCCTTAAATTTCTAGGGGATAGCATATTTTTTACTAAACTCTCACAAAATGTGTTGTTAAATTTGTCACATAATGCTGATGATATCTCAAAATAATTAAACCTTCATCAAAAAATATTAATGAAAAAATATAATATTTTCTCCTGGAATTCTCCTCTAACCTCACCAATAATATCCTCATCAAATAATAGAATATTTCATGGCCTTCATCATTAAATATTCTTCATGGACTAATTACATAAACTTCTCAAATAAATTTCTTAAATATTATCCTTCACCAATCATATCATTTTCTAGTGATCAAAAAATCAATGCATATTAACTCATTGGAAACAAATAAAATTATTTGACTCAACAACATTATACAATTTATGGTTCTGTGGTATGAAACTATACACCATACATTTTAACATCATGAAAGTATAATCATTAAAGAAAATTTAAGTTTTCAGGTGAAGTACTTCTTGAGAATCCTCGCATTTATAGGAGGTGTGAAACACTCTACATATATGGGAAAAAGGAGTAAGATCCATTTTAGTTGACCTTATGTATGGCATGAGTTCCTTCACAATTTAGATCTAGTGTTGGATCTTTCCTTTTATCATTTTTTTTCTTCAATTCCAATATAAATATTCCTTGGAAAATGAGTATCGGTGACCTTTATTAAAAATTATAATGCTACACAAATCTAATGAATTTCAAGGTTATGTAATGATCACTGTGACAACCGGGTCCCGGTGACAGCACGGCCACCCCGCCTTAACATGGTCGTCGGGTCCTGGCCCACAAGGTACCACCAGTTGCCCCGCAGACACGTGGGTCCCACCCTAGGGTCCACCCATATGCCTGAATGGGTCATCTGACTAGTGACAGTACCCACATGCCAACACTTATCCTTTCTAGTGTGCTTTGCCTTCACTCACACACACCCTGGGAAACTTCCCAGAAGGTCACCCATCCTGATCACTACTCCAGGCCAAGCACGCTTAACTATGGAGTTCTAACCAGGTAGACTATCGAAAAGGAAGGTGCACCTTGTTGACAAGAGTCATATCATTTAGTCATTTAACCCTTTATCATTTGGGAATGTTATAACCACCCCCCTTTAGAGCACAATGCCCTCGTTGTGGGCCCTACATCTCAACCCAGGAAGTGCACTGCACTTAAGGATGGGTTCCTCCTCTAATACCAAATGTGACAACCGGGTCCCGGTGACAGCACAACCACACTGCCTTAACATGGTCGTCGGGTCCTGGACCACCAGGTACTACCAATTTCCCCACAAACACGTGGGGCCCACCCTAGGGTCCACCCACATGCCTGAACGGGTCATCTGAATAATGACAGTCCCCACAGGCCACCACTTGTCCTTTCCAGTGTGCTTTGTCCTCACTCACACACACCCTGGGAAACTTCCCAAAAGGTCACCCATCCGGATAACCACTCCAGGCCAAGCATACTTAACTGTAGAGTTCTAACCAGGTAGGATCCCGAAAAGGAAGGTGCACTTTGTTGACATGAGTCATATCATTTAGTAATTTAACCCTTTATCATTTGGGGATGTTACAATCACCCCCCTTTAGAGCACAACGCCCTCGTTGTGGGCCCTACATCTCAACCCAGGCAGTGCATCGCACTTAAGGATGGGTTCCTCCTCTGATACCAAATGTGACAACCGGGTCCCGGTGACAGCACCGACACCCCTCCTTAACATGGTCGTCATGTCCTGGCCCACCAGGTACAACCAGTTGCCCCACAGACACGTGGGGCCCACCCCAGGGTCCACCCACATGCCTGAACGGGTCATCTGTCTAATGACAGTTCCCACAGGCCAACACTTGTCCTTTCTATTGTGCTTTGTCCTCACTCACACACACCCTGAGAAACTTCCCAGAAGGTCACACATCCTGATCACTACTCCAGGCCAAGCACGCTTCACTGTGGAGTTCTAACCAGGTAGGCTCCAGAAATGGAAGGTGCACCTTGTTGACATGAGTCATATCATTTAGTCATTTATCACTTTATCATTTGGGGATGTTACAATCACCCCCCCTCCCTTTATAGCACAACGCCCTCGCTGTGGGCCCTACATCTCAACCCAGGCAGTGCACCGCACTTAAGGCTGGGTTCCTCCTCTGATACCAATTGTGACAACCGGGTCCCAGTGACAGCACAGACACGCCTCCTTAACATGGTCTTTGGGTCCTAGCCCACCAGGTACCACCAATTTCCCCGCAGACACGTGAGGCCCACGCCAGGGTCCACCAACATGCCTGAACGAGTCATCTGACTAATGACAGTCCCCACAGGCCAATAGTTGTCCTTTCCAGTGTGCTTTGTCCTCACTCACACACACCTTGGGAAACTTCCCAGAAGGTCACACATCCTGATCACTACTCTAGGCCAAGCACGCATAACTGTGGAGTTCTAACCAGGTAGGCTCCCGAAAAGGAAGGTGCACCTTTTTGACATGAGTCATATCATTTAGTCATTTAACCCTTTATCATTTGGGGATGTTACAATCCCCCCCCCCTTCAGAGCACAACTCCCTTGTTGTAGGCCCTACATCTCAACCCAGGCAGTGCATCGCACTTAAGGCTGGGTTCCTCCTCTGATACAAATTGTGACAATCGGGTCCCGGTGACAGCACAGACACCCCGCCTTAACATGGTCGTCGGGTCCCTGCCCACCAGGTACCACCAGTTGCCCCGCAGACATGTGGGGCCCACCCTAGGGTCCACCCACATGCCTGAACGGGTCATCTGACTAATGAAAGTCCCCACAGGACAACCCTTGTCCTTTCCGGTGTGCTTTGTCCTCACTCTCACACACCCTGGGAATCTTTCTAGAAGGTCACCCATCCTGATCACTACTCCAGGCCAAGCACGCTTAACTGTGGAGTTCTAACTAGGTAGGCTCCCGAAAAGGAAGATGCACCTTGTTGACATGAGTCATATCATTTAGTCACAGGACAACAGTTTTCCTTTCCAGTGTGCTCTGTCCTCACTCACACACACCCTGGGAAACATCCCAGAAGGTCACACATCCTGATCACTACTCTAGGCCAAGCACGCTTAACAGTGGAGTTCTAACAAGGTAGGCTCCCGAAAAAGAAGGTGCACCTTGTTGACATGAGTCATATCATTTAGTCATTTAACCCTTTATCATTTGGGGATGTTAAAATCACCCCCCTTTAGAGCACAACGCCCTCGTTGTGGGCCCTACATCTCAACTCAGGCAGTGCACTGCACTTAAGGCTGGGTTCCTCCTCTGATACCAATTGTGACAATCGGGTCCCGGTGACAGCACAGGCACCCCGCCTTAACATGGACGTCGGGTCCTAGCCCACCAGGTACCACCAGTTTCCCCGCAGACACGTGGGGCCCACCCTAGGGTCCACCCACATGCCTGAACGGGTCATCTGACTAATGACAGTCCCCACAGGCCAACCCTTGACCTTTCCGGTGTGCTTTGTCCTCACTCACACAAACCCTGGGAAACTCCCCAGAAGGCCACACATCCTGATCACTACTCCAGGCCAAGCACGCTTAACTGTGGAGTTCTAACCAGGTAGGATCCAGAAAAGGAAGGTGCACCTTGTTGACATGATTCATATCATTTAGTCATTTACCCCTTTATCATTTGGGATGTTACAATCACCCCCCCCCCCTTTAGAGCACAACTCCCTCGCTGTGGGCCCTATATCTCAACCCAGGCAGTGCACCGCACTTACGGCTGGGTTCCTCCTCTGATACCAATTGTGACAACCGGGTCCCGATGATAACACAAACACCCCGCAATAACATGGACGTTGGGTTCTGGTCCACCGGGTACCACCAGTTGCCCCGCAGACACGTGGGGCCCACCCTAGGGTCCACCCACAGGCCAACACTTGTCCTTTCCAGTGTGCTTTGTCCTCACCCACACACACCCTGAGAAAAATCCCAGAAGGTCACCCATCCGGATCACTACTCCAGGCCAAGGACGCTTAACTGTGGAGTTCTAACCAGGCAGGCTCTCGAAAAAGAAGGTGCACCTTGTTGACATGAGTCATATCATTTAGTCATTTAACCCTTTATCATTTGGGGATGTTACAATCACCCCCCCCCCCTTTAGAGCACAACACCCTCGTTGTAGGCCCTACATCTCAGCCCAGGCAGTGCATCACACTTAAGGCTGGGTTCTTCCTTTGATACCAAATGTGATAACCGGGTCCCGGTGACAGCACAGACACCCCGCCTTAACATGGTCATCGGGTCCTGGCCCACCAGGTACCACCAGTTTCCCCACAGACACGTGCGGCCCACCCCAGGGTCCAAAAACATGTCTGAACGGGTCATCTGACTAATGAAAGTCCCCACATGCCAACACTTGTCCTTTCCAGTGTGCTTTGTCCTCACTCACACACACCCTGGGAAACTTCCTAGAAGGTCACCCATCCTGATCACTACTTCAGGCCAATAACGCTTAACTATGGAGTTTTAACCAGGTAGGCTCCCAAAAAGGAATGTGCACCTAGTTGTAATGAGTCATATCATTTAGTCATTTAACCCTTTATCATTTGGGGATGTTACAATCACCGCCCCTTTAGAGCACAATCATTCATTGTGGGCCCTACATCTCAACCCAGGCAGTGCACTGCACTTAAGGCTGGGTTCCTCCTCTGATACCAAATGTGACAACCGGGTCCTGGTGACAGCACATACACCACACCTTAACATGGTCGTCGGGTCCTAGTCCACCAGGTACCACCATTTGCCCCGCAAACACGTGGGGCCCACCCCTAGGATCCACCCACATGCTTGAATGGGTCATCTGACTAATGATTGTCCCACATGCCAACACATGTCCTTTCCAGTGTGTTTTGTCCTCACTCACACACACCCTGAGAAACTTCCCAGGAGGTCACCCATCCTGATCACTACTCTAGGCCAAGCACACTTAACTGTGGAGTTCTAATCAGGCAGACTCTCGAAAAGGAAGGTACACCTTGTTGACATGAGTCATATCATTTAGTCATTTAAACCTTTATAATTTGGGGATGTTACAATCACAAACTCTTATCATCAAGTACATATATGTCATGTTATCAAACATTTTATTATTCATATTCAATCAATTAATCATGAATAATTTTTCCAAGTGAGGGAAACTAAAACTAGATAGGAAATGTTGTATCAATTCTATAAACTAGTGAATATGGTTTCACTTGTAATATACTGCATGGGGTGGTTAGATTATATTATAAATCATTGTAGTGATTATCAAGATAGAACATCTTATCTCTATCAACTGTATTTTATTGGATATTTGTTTAAAATAATTTAATTACCCTACTTTTAAATTTATAACATTAAGATAGTGGGATTAATTAGTTGAATATGTATTGTGATTCGCATGAAACTTCATAAAATAAAATTTATAGAAGACTATTCCATTATTGATGATAATTGTATCTCTAAATTAAATAATGGTATTTTAAATTAAAAAAATTATCATGGATTTTGTTCTAGTCCACTTTAAGGGTTATAGATTTGTCCCATATTCAAAATAAGTTAGTGGTAATGATGATAAAATAGAATCATCAAATAGTCACTAGAGGATATAAACCAATTAAATTTATTCCCCGTGTTGAAAATGGTAATTATTTTTTATGTCACTAAAAAATTCTATTCATTGATAAATAATGTTGGTTTTCACCTACCATGTATGATAATTTTTCACGAATTTATTTTCATCACACATTGTAGAGGTCTAGAAGTAACCATGTCTCCCATTATGGTATGAAATCATGGTTCATATTTTGTTTGAACCACATATATCAGTATTTAAATCTTGTATAAATAAAATGGGTTCTTTTTCTTCAAAAGCCTGAGAAAGAACCAATAAAATACTCATTTATAGAGTATCTTTAGGGAGTTCAACCCATCATAGAGAATGAAATTCAATGTGTGTAAGTGAAAATGATATTTCTTAGATTTCTAAAAAGTTATAGATCTATTTTACATATAATAAACTATTAAATACATCCATTTAACATCTTGATAGATTTATTGAGTTGAAAAATCATATAGAGTCAAGGATGTAACTATATAATTTATTTTTTCATTTGTTAGTGATGAAAGGAATAAAAAATCTACGATCTGCGATGTGGATGGCCATAAAATTCTTACCCAAATTGTCCAGAGCTGTATCTATATTTGACAAATCATCCTCTTGAGTATTTTTTATTAATGGGAAGTAAAATATAACAAATAATGATGTGATCTATGATATTAATTCTCATGTATATTCAATGAAATACATCAATTCCTTTTATGTGGGTGTATTTTCTTTGTTAATTATTTATTATCACTAGTTTCAATCCACCTATGATATTTATACAATAAATAAGTATTCTTAAGGATGATTATTTGAATATTATAATGGATTAATATCCCTCTTCATTATTGGTGTATCCTTCCAATATTATTAATGATTATGGAAAGAGTGATTCTTATAAAGAGATAAATATAACTCTAAAACCAACTCGATTGATCATTAGATTCACTATAATGTTTCTATTTGGCCTTCATGAGGCATCATAAAATTACAATTATCATTTTTGGGTGCTTTACTAATTAAAAAAGAATTATTTATCATGGAATTAAACATCGAGAGGAAATTCATCAAGGGTTTGATGCACCACCAAAAATTAATCATGTTTCTATGATTTGAACACCTGTTGGTAAAAGAATAAAATGATAAACTATTAAAGAATAATATTACATATTTATAATTATCTAATCAGTGTAGGATGACTAAGGATATACATTAAAATATCAATGTGGTAGAACAGGTAAGCTTTATGAAAATATAAACAGTGATGTATTTTATACTCTGAAAAGATCACTTCAAGGAAATTCATTTTTATAGTGGCATATCTACTCTTAGATTTCAATAAAACCCAACTTAGGTAATAAAGACAATTTTATTTTCTAACATAATTCTTTTGGGAAAGAAATAATATAAGAGATAAATCTAAAGGACCTATATATAGAGTGAGTGTCATTACTTCAATGGGAGGTATTATAATAAGATGTTCGGATAAGTGTTGTTCTAGGATTTCAAATTTTCTTTGACAACAATTATCCCACTATTATTTTTTCCCCTTATTCATAAGCTTCATTAAGGGTAAAAATATTCCAAAAATCATTATGATGAAATGACTTACATATGTGATCCTTCCATGGAGACCTTTCAATTATAGAATCTTTTCAGGAGAAATAATTTCAACAGTCTCATTAGTTCTCCCTAGATCAGCTTCAATTCCATGATAATTTTACTATAACTTGATGAATTTTCTAAAAATTTCCCAAAATATTAATTTTAATATATTCTCTATTATTTTATGTGATTCATGTTTGGAACACACCAATTAAGTTGTAGTTAATTTATATGGATATTGACAAGACTTAACTCCCAAATAATAAATGTTGAATTGAATACTCTTACCAAGAAGGAATTTTAAGATAAATTACAACTCTGTCGGATAATTAGATCTATAATTCTTTAAAATTAATTTAATTACCCTATAGTAATATACTCATTGGGATGAACTAGAATTCATATAATATTTATCACTAAGTTTTATTCACATTTGTTTTTATCTAGTATACCTATCCATAAATTTGGGGGATTGGAAACTATATTTTATATCTATTTCCAGGTCATTGATTGGAATTGTGAATTCATATTATAGACAATGATGATTTAAATCCTTAATGTGGGTATAGATTCTAATTTATATATTCTTATTTTTAACAAGGATAATGTTGGCCAGTTAGGTGGCAGATTGATCTTCTTTCAAAAAATTATCTTTAACTATCTTATATACTCCAGCATCCACTTTGGTGGTGTGAAATAAATTTATTTTTCTTGATAATTTTTTATATCCATGGTGATTGCATGATGAAACCAAGTGATAAATAGATAATTTACAATTTGACCAATGATATTTTTGTATAGATCCATTTGAAAAAGTTCCTTTTATCTTGAGGAATGAAATGTACTAGTATTACTCCTTGGGAGTCACAGATCTGAATATTAGTGGAATCCATAGATATTCATACATTCCCACATTTAAATTCTAAGCATTTTAACTGTAATGGAGACACCTTGATTAAAGATAGGTAGTATTTATTTATGTTTTTATCCATTATAAATATTAATAATTGAGGATGGATCAATATCTTGATCCTTAAAATATTTCATAGTAGAATCATAATATTTATTATAATTACACTCATTAGATGTGGGTGGAAGTTCTCAGGACCTAACTAATACTAAGTGAATAGGCATAGGGTTCCCCAATCCTCATGTATTTCTCTAAAAATATATCCTAATTTTATAATTTGTTCTTATATTTATCAATTAACTATCATTCATACCTCCATTATTATATATACAAAAAAATACAAGATCAATGGACAATGGTTGCACAAGAATCCTCTCCCACCTACAGATAGGGATGGTTCAATTTATACAATTTCTTATTCATTTTTAGAGAATGAGTTGATCTGGTTTTCCCTCCCTTTATTTTGGAGGACCGTATGATTTCAAATGTCAAGATTGAAGGATTAAATGTGATATATGGGTAGAAATAAACTCATATCCACAACCTTCAAAGGGTTAACAAGAGTGGATTATTGTCTATTAGGGGATACATAATATATTGTATATTCTATATATGGTTAAAGAGGTCAATACAACATTTAATTGATTTCATGGCCATTATAATGTTCTATATCATATATAGATAATAGTTCATCGGTTTAAACATGAATTTCGTAAGATACACATAGAAAATTAGAGTTCAAGTTTCATTAGATGATTAGATTCAAAATTTTAAAACATAAAATATAATATATCATTTACATATTTACTGTTATCACATGGATATCAAAATTCTCCAATCACTTCATGGGATATCCTTGGTACATTCATAAAGAAGGGTTCTACAAGAAATCCCAATAAGTTGTAATGAAATAAAACATGAGGTTAATTTATTATAAATAATGAAATAATAAAAGATATTAATAATAAGTAGTCACATGGATACAAGGAATAAAAGTAATGGTATCATAATAACCTATAACCGTGAAAGAATGAAAATTTTGAAAAATATAAAACATGTCATAAATATATATTAAGAATCACTTCCAATACATCATAACATAACATTTTAGGCTAACTGATCACACACCAAGCATGGTATAACATAATATGAAAGTATTAACCTATTGGTTGGGGGATATATAATTAAGGTCTGATACATTTTATCCTAACATATAATTATTATTTCTTCTATATGTAAATATAAATCAATTTTTTACTTGTAAACATGAAATATACCAATAGAAATAGAATGGGTTAAGTAACGTAATGCATAATCAGTTGATGAATCGTATTAGCAACAAAAATGAAAGGAAAAAAATTATATTATATATTCACGTTTGAAATAAATATGGTGTAAAGTATTTTAGATCATGTAGATAACGATTAATATATAATAAACTATATTGATTCATATATGATAGGATGAAAAATATTGATATGTTTCTGATATAACATATTATAGCTTATTTTAAAGAAACAAATGGTTGGGAATTATAAAGATATGTATATACCCATATGAAAATGATAAAGTATTATGATATTCATAGAAATAGCATATATAAGATTAATAAGATTGGGGGAGATTGTGAGATTGAAAATATATGAAACTTAATGTGAACAAGAATTAAGTATTGTAAATCACCCCTTACCTTAAGTCCAACACGCATTGGATTCCTCCATTAACATTCCAAATATCATAATTACAATTATTAATAACATGATTAAAAATTCAATTCATGTTTATTTTATTAATATTATTCTTTTTAGAAGGTTCTAGGAACAGTGGAAGTTGGTTGTGCCTATTCCAAATGATTGTTTTTTCTAGAATCCAACAAATAAATTATAAAAACATAATGAAAAATGATGTCTCATGATTATATCAAATTAATAATAATAAAATAATATAAATAATCTAGATAGAACATTTTCACACTATATTTATAGTAAATTTAACAAAAATCAATTATTTTGTTCACATGTTTATTTTTCAATAGTGGTCTTAATTGTATGAATCTCTATTTTATTGTATTGTCCATGTGTTAAGAGGATCCAAGGTAAAATACCCTCTAGAGGTGATCTAGATGTGATCCTTTTATCTTGAAGGATTGAAAATTATACTCTAAATGATATAATAGTTGTAAGAATCACAATAAATTTATCACCTTTGATAACAACACAATACATTAGTTTTGAAGGATTGATTATGGTTCTCTTGATATTGAGAAGAAGGATATGGAAGTGATTATATTGAACTTAAGAGGAAAACCATAGATATGTTATTAATGGATATAATAATCAAGAAATAAAATCATTGGGAAAGGAAAAATTATTTCCACACATACATAGAAATGTTATAATCTTGTATATATAGATATAGGTACAGATGATTTGTAATTACACAAAGGCCCATATTCAATGTATTAATTTTTAATAAACCCCAAAACTAATATTATTCTTAATAATATTATTATTTCATATAATTTTTCTTGTCTCGTAGATAATATATATATCAATAAATTATTAAATATTTATATAAATTATATTTAGCATATCATTTTCTTTTCTGAGGGCCTTATTCAACCTGTCCACCTTTCTTATCTTTTATTGAACATTGAATAATAAATATTACTCATTTAAAAATATATAAGTAAAATATTTATTTTTTAGGGAATAATATTTATTTTAATATTCAAATCAACTAAAATAGTTACTGGATATATGTGATCTATAATTTATAAATAAATATTAATTCTCTATTTAGATAATTAAATTTATTTAAATAAATACATTCAAATAGAATTTATTTGAAATAAATGATTACACTAAGTGTGTGATACTTTTGGATTCATCCTTTGTGAAAATAGGAGGGTTTTACATATTTCAATTATCGGCTTCTAGAAACTTTTAAAGTCACATATAATGGAATAAGTACATACTGAAATTTATGAAAACCACATATAAATGACCACTATGTATTAAAATCGTTTTTTCATGATATTTTATCAAAAACATTTCATACTCATTTCACCGACCTATATGTTGGATATAAATTTATTTGACTTTTAAAAATGAACCAATGCATCAAAAATCAATGGAATTAAGTTCTAAAGTTAACTTCCAATCATAAATCCAAGATATTAATTTCTAAAAATATGAAAGAGTCAAATAATTCCTTGACATATTCATTAATAACATATCCCTCATAACAAACCTAATATACCCAAATTCACTATGATTATATCTTATTGCATTTTATAGAAATAAATTTATGTACAAAACTCTTGATGTGTACTAATAATACGCTTAAATTCTAAGGACCATTACAAATATTCTTAGACATGAATACACATAAACATATGGATTTGCAACTAGGAAGTCTTTCCAAATAATCTCTCATCTCGGAGATTACATAGTATGAACTTCATGAGATGAAGTCTCTTCTACTCATGAGTACTCATAACTATTCATTTTCATAATTTTTTCCTAATTATATGGTTTTATAAGACCATAGTACATATATTTTATCAATATCATCTTATCACTTCAAGGTTCTCATTAGAGGAGATAACTACTAGGAAATTCTAAACTTGATAGATGCTATGAGAATTTATCACATAAAATTTATCCAAAATTATATTCAATATTTGAGGATATATTTATTAATATTTAATTATTTTAATATACATGTAATATAAAGCACAAATTATTTGGTTTTGAGGAACGAACTCGAACGCATTTTTTACATATATCATTCAATTCTTAGTTCTCATGTCGGTTTGTAATATTTATTGTGATGTTCATATTTTAGTTCTAATATTTCATCGATAAGGAGGTATAAGAAAATGAGATATGTTTCATGGTCTTTATGTTCAATATGTTTCTTGGTAGAGGTATGTTTCATTCCACTACTATAAAGTAACAATAGTTTTATTGTTTCTCCAAATTGATTCAAACGACCATGTTTTTCTTTGTAAGATTCTCTTTTTATGTAGTTAAAATAATTGTGAATTTTTATCATTCAGATTATTAATATAATTGTTATTTAATAATTAAATAATATTAAAAATGAGAAAATTTTATTCGTAATATTGTCATTGTTCTATAAAATATTATTTAAACCCATAATATTAAGGTTGTAATGAAAATGATCATCTCTCACATAGGTTTTATAAACCCAACATGGTGTGAGAGATTTCTTAGGAATGAAGTAAAGATATGAAAAATAATCAAGGATTAATAAATACAGTATGATAATTTAATTATTGTAATATTTGAATAATGTTATCAGAGTGTATTATAGGGTTTATGAGGTCTTATAAGTTAATGAAAATTTAAAATATATCTAGTGAGAGAATTTACATTTACTGAAATGCCTCCCTTCGACTATTCCTTAAGACCTAGACGGTTGGTATTTTGGATAGGCCAAGAATCTAGAATGTGGTTAGGGGTTTTGGTGGAGTTAATTTAGTATAACGTTTTCTTGTAATATATTTTTCAAGTGATGGAGAATGGGTGTATGTGTGGGTGAACATATAAGTGAAGTAAAGGGGTGTTCATTGAATGAAATATTGAGTATATAATTATTATAGATTAAGACTATGAAAATTAATGATTATTGTGATTAATAATAGTTATTTATAATATTATAGATATTTTTTTACATTTTAATCTTTATAAAAATGAATTTAATCTTTGGGGTATTTTATTTAAAGTAAACAATCGAAAATATTATTTTATTATAATAAAATATAATTTACACTTTAAATTTTTTTTATAGGTTTTTAAATAACGAATATTTTTTAATTAATTATTTTATTCATTAAATCCATTTTATGTTATTTAATATGTTTTATAAATTATTTAGTCATATTTAAATCATATTTATTTCATAAAACTTATGGTATATAAAGAAAATAGTATTTCTAATATTCATTAAAAATTTAGCATTTTCAAAGGAATACTAAAAAATCGCCAAATGATAATTTCAATATGCTGATGCCAAAAATTATTTACATTTTATCAAAATAAAATTTTATATTTTGTAATTATAATATTTAAATTTTAACATAAAAATTAATATTTTTAATAAATATGTAAAGAAATGCTTTATTAAAAATTTATACTTATATAAATTTTGAGTCTTATGATTTTAGAAATCATTCTATGATACTATGATATCTATATAAAAATATTTTATTCATAATAAATATTTTTTTAATATTTCAAATGGTCGTTTACTATTCCTAATGATCAGTTACTATTCTGAAAGGTCATATTAGGTTTATACCTATATAAATACATAATATATTCCTCATATATCATTCACTAAAATTCATTTCAACGTTTTATATTCATAATTTTATAAATATTGATTAAGTTGCAAATTTATTATTTATTTTTTATAGTGTTGTTCATATTTTTATTTAAATTTTAGAAACTTTGACATACTAGAATATCAATTAATTATTTTTATTAATTACTTCCATTTATTATACTAATTTAAAATTTTTAATATTATAGAGTATATTTATACTTCATATTTAATTTTCTATGTTAGTGTACAATTTTTTTAGTTATGGGTTGCATGTTACTTATTTATATTATCCCATATCTCTAAATAACACACTTATACATTAAATGTATATTTTCATATAGGAAATTTTTGGGTTGTTACAACCTACCTAGTAAGTAAATGACACAGATGTCATGGGGAGCCACTAAAAACAAAGATTGAGAAACAATATCTCTAAATTGGGCTTCTAACTTGACCATCCCTTAGAGTTTCTATTTACTCTTATCGTAACTCAAAATCATTAAATTATAATGATCCAGGTTAACTTTTTTATAACCTTAATAAAAATGTGTCTAATATTGAATGAGATAAATTCTTCAAATATTTTCAACTAGATCCCAATGAATTTTGATATAATTTTGATTTATAAACATATAAATTGATTTAAGGTTAACTTTTATTGTTATATTCTAATATTTATCTATAAGAGAGGTGATTTTGTGGAATTATATGGGACCAATCTTAGTGAAATATTTCATAATGATGGCCAATTGTTTCTTTAATTCTTGAGGATTTTCCAACACCTCAATGAGGAAATATTTGTTTCCTTTGTAGAGACAGAGGTTATCCATAAATCAGAGTCATTTTAGAATAATTTAAAGATGATTCATAACATCATTGTGTTGATCCAAGGGCCTTAGATTCTTGATATCATCCTACTAATGAAAATGGACAATAAAATACTAAGCTAACATATGATAAGATTTCAATGGTTCTAAATTATAGGAAAATTTTAATATTTGTGATCTATTATAAATATATTTTTCTGTATACCATGACTACTAGAATTATTTTTTATTTTTCAACTGACCCATTAATCTTACACGAGAATTATTAGTATTAGAGGGTTTAATATTAAATTCACAATCCAATTTTTATCATTGTTTTTATTTTCTCTAGGTTTAATTATAATGTTATATATACTATGGGATAAATCCTTGGATTATAGTTATTCCTTGGGTATATTTTTATATACCACAAAAACACCTAAAATTATTTTTTAGGGATTTAAATTAAGAAAAATATTATGGATTAGAAAACATGTCTACTAATTAAAAGTCCTAAACACTAGTGAAATTTATTTATCTATCAAAATAGTTTTTTTGGAAATTTTTTATTTTATTCCTTATAATAGGGTTATCAATTCCATGAAATTTTATACTAGTTTCAAGATCCATAAAGATATCTCATTTTAACTTATTTATATTTAAATAAAGATCATAAATTCTTATAATGATAAAATATAGATGGTACTTCCATTGATCTTTCAAAGGTAATTAGTGTAATAAATTGTTGAATAATTTGTTCCCTAATGATGCAATATTCTTGATTCATTAATTTTCATGTTATCTATCTATTAAAATATTGTTCTATATTATTTTTTATCTACTTCCATTTTTAAATCTCTTTAGAAGTGTGGCTAAAACAAATGTATGTTTTTCCTTTTGATTATCCAACAAAACTTCACCTTCATCAACCATAAAGAACCCCAGAATCATAATCCTGGATCTGGTGTTAAAAACACAATCATTAAACCCTGTATTTGATATAATTTTAAATGAACCTATCTTTATTTTATATCATTGATATAATATACACTTTATATCTGACAAATAACACATAGTCCCAAGAATGGAAGGTTTAGTTTATTTGAGGAACAACTACAAAAAAAAATTATTTTATGATACTTGTGAAAGTTACTCCATAATATAACCACCCTATACTCTCTTATAGACTCATTATATGTTACAATAATATTTATAATAATGGGAATATAAACATAATAAATGGGTGAGATCAAATTCTCAATATGTAGAAAAAATCATCAACATTATCTCAGGGTTTAGATCATAACCATATGTGAAAACATGATATGGGGATAAATATCTTATTAAATAACATGTAATAATAAGAGTTATCTAAAAAACACGATAGAAAGATATTTAATCAAAAATTAACAAAAATGTTCCATCAAATAAGATTGTGAGATAATAAATATAATATAGGTATCATAATCATTGGTATATAAAAGTATATAATATTCATAGGTGATAGAAATCATTATATTATAAAAAAGGGTACGAAAAATGATGTCATGGCACATTCTTGTTAAAAAATGATATCATATAAACACAAAATCAGGTGAAAAAATCTATATGTGATATTGTATATACACCATCATGTGAAAAAATCTATTTTTTATCACGCCTAAGAAAAATCATACAAACAAATATATATATGGTCATGTCCAATCACCATCTTGTGAACAAAGATATAGATGATCATGTACACAAACAATCATATCATGAAAATATAATTTTGATCATTTCTGAGAACCATTATGAGAACGAAGTTATATATGATCATGTCTACACAACATCATGTGAATTAAGATATATGTGATCATGTTAACACACAATATTCTTATCTCATGATATTTAAAACCTTAACAAATTAATTATAGGGTGATATTGGACCCTAACAATCAATCATCTATATATAAGTGTTCCAAATAAAAACAATCATTCATCAGATCTTAAAAACCCATGAAAAAAATTTCTATTTCAAAACATTTCATGATGGAATCACTAAAATAGACCTCAATAACGTAAATATTTTATTCCCAAAATTCAATCAACCAAAAAGAGTATATTATTTGAACATTTATATATTGGTTCGTGAAACATTCTTCAAGGGGAAAAAGGGCTTTAGATATAAGTAGGATTTCATTAGTAAAACAATAAAATAGTATTTTTATAATGATTTTAACTTTATAATAATTGATAATGTTACGAGTCAATTTGAAAAGTCATTTTTTGAAAGGTTCATTTTGAAAAATTGGAATTGTTGAATTTCAAAATAAAAAATTTGAAATAAATATCTATAATGAGCCCTTGAAAATACATAAAAGTTTGAATAATGTGATGTGTAAACATTTTAAAAAATAATAATTTTTAGATAGAATCCTCAATAAAGGATCCTTAAAAAAGAAATAAACATGAAAAAAAGGTGAAGTGAAAATATTTGAAAATTTTTAATTTTAAAAAGAAACATTAATTATTTATCCTTGAAAAGTCATAAATTTTATCCAAAATAAATGTGTAGAGGAAAATAAAACGTTTTATCTTGAAAGGATAGAAACCCATTTTTTTAAAAATTAAATACTTTTATTGAAAACCCATATCTTAAAAATAGTAAAAAATAATTTTAAAAATAGGATAAGGGAAATATGAAGGTCACAAGAGATAACAAGTAATTTTTTTTCCAATTATAAAGGATAACATTTGCAGTAATGTAAAATAAAGACAAAGAGTAGAAATCGTCATTAAAGAGGGTGGGAGTTATTCACAATAATGACATAATTATTGTGGAATAAATTCATAAAGTTCAAATATTTGAATTAAAATTTCACTCTACACATAAAGGAAGATAAATTACCATGAAATAAAATATTATTATGGAATAAACAAATCTTGTAAGAAATAACTTCAAGAAGAAGAATTATAACTTAATAAAGGGAGTCAAGTTAAAAAAGACTCTTACAACATTGGTATCCTTTGAATCAAAATACATTTAATGAAAGAATATGGAATGGATATTATAGGCCGTGAAATAAATTAATTTCGAAAAATAATTTTATTTGGAAATCAGACTATATTAAATATATCATGGTAAAAAATAGAAAACATATATTAATTGATTAAATTTGAGATGAAGAACTGCTTACCATAATTCCTAACATGCACTAAGGCACCTGAATCTAGTATATAGAAATATATATAGATATATATATATTAATAATGTATTTCAAAAAAATAACATCTATAACATTTTATAAACATAATTTATAATTATTTTGAATATACATATTTGTCATTTATTAATTATTTTCAATACAGGGTTTAAATAATATTGATTATTTTGAACTAGTATCATATTTCTGGTATTGTTCGACGTTATTCAACCAAATATCATCATTACTCAATAGTTAAAGTTAATTTAATTAATGATTTATAATTATTTATATTTTCATATTTTCATTATATGGTGGTTTTGGAAAGGATCATTAAAGATGAAATTGGTGATGGGCATGTTTTTGTAATTTTTAATTAATTGATGTTGTTATCTTAATTATTTAGTTTATCGCTAATTTTTCTATTCAAAAATTAAAATAAAATCATTTTTTAATAATTAATATAATATATTATCAATACATATGTTTACATATTCATCCATGATATTAATTTTTATAATTGTTCAAGTGAGTGGTTTGGCCAACCCTAACATGAACATAGAAAAATTAATGGATGAGTACAATTATGAAAGTGGATTATATTTGAATAATATCATTATTAAAGAAGAATAATTATATTAATTATATATTTTTTATTTTTTTATTTAAATTTAATTATTTTCTAATAATAATGGAACTAAATAAAAATGATATATGTTCTTTTGTGGAGGTGGTTGTCTGCACAAATGCATAAATGAAGGTTTTGTTTTTCTTAATGGAAATAAGGAAAGGTGATTAATGGTTATTTACAAAATATGAAAACATTTAGTATACTAAAAATAATAGTTTCATAATATTATATTTGAATAAAATATATTCAAAAGGAACATATAGATTAGAAATTATGTTAGGGAAAATTTCGTACTTACATTGAAAACACTGGGTTCCCCTATTGATGATTTTTTTTAAAGTGGGTACTTAGGAAATAGTATTGTCCCAAAAAGATAAATTATGTGAAATGGTAATATATTCTAATGAAAAAAAAATTATTTTCAAGAGGATGTATGAATTTATAATATTCACAAACGCGAGGCGAGAAGACGATTTTATAAGTGGTGATAATAACATTTTTGTAAATATTTCATCTTAATATAAAGATATCACATGAAAATAAGACTCAAAAATGAGAAATAATGGATTGGTGAGATGTTTCAGAATATCAAATATAATACCACTAAATTAGAAACCAAATTTTAATGTGTTGGTCCTTTTACTCTATTGATTAACAAATTTTACCACTTTCTTGATTTTATCATGGTATCTAGGTTTTAACTATGTAATTTTTTTAATGAATAAAAAAAATTTAACATTTTATTTATTATTTATCTAATAATTAAAAATATGTTATATATTTTATATGATAAGATTTTAATTTTTAGGAACAATTAATTTTTATATTAGTTCACACAACAGATAAAAACCCATTTTTTGAAAAACATATTCTTCATATTAAAATGTATGTTCAAGATAGAATTGTTTATATTAATATTTTAATGATATAAATTGGTAAATTAGAAAAGAAATAATTTTTTAAAAATTTAAAATTAGGTCAAAATAGAATTTTACCTAAAAATATATATAATTAAAAGAAAATACAAAAAACATTTTATTTTATTGGAAAATGTTATATATGTTTATAAAATGTTAAACATGGGTTTTATAAATTAATAATTGTATTTAAAAATTAATATTTAAACTCCTTATATACTAAATTCAATATGAAATTTATTTTTTATGTTTTTATGTGGTACTTATTTCTTGATAAAGTCATAAACGCTATGGTTTTAGTAAAAATAGTATTTTCCACTATTCACTAAAAAATAATTTTCGGAAAGAAATATCCTAAGATAGCACTATTATTCTAAGTCTTGAAAATATGTTCATTTTATAAAATTAAAATTCTAAAATTTATAAATTTAAATTTTAAATTATAATTCAAAATATAAATATAATGGTTTTTATCGAAAATTTGTAGATTTAAACATTATATGTTCTCAATATTATTTCAGACTAATTTATTTTCTAAATAAATCTTGATATATTATTGCATCCTTTTAAATATTTCATATTAGCATAATAATTTATAATTATTCATTTTAATCTATTAATACTTTAAACATTAGAATGGGTAATCGTTCTAAATATTAAATCATATTAGTTATGTATCCTTAGAATATAAGAATATTTAATTGAGTAACATGATTTTATTTACTATAAGGATCATTATTGTTATAAATTTCTCAGTAATATTCATCTAATATGTTATGGTTTATTTTATTTCTACTTTTCTTATAGAAAAATATATCGACAAAATATTTATTTAAAGGAAAAATAATTTAGTAAAATATTTGAGTGTTACATTATCCCCTCTTAAATAAATTGAATCCTCAATATTATAATTATCACCTATAAATAAAATAATCTAATGGATCCTTAATAAATTCATTCAATATATTTTAACTACTCAACGATCCTGGATACTAAGAAAATAATCATTTCCCAAATAATGGTCATGAATTGATATTTTTCCTTTATCTCAAAAATTTATACCAAATAAGGTTACTTAGTTTTTTAAAGGATTTTATAGGGACATACATTTCAAAAATTCATTTTCATGATCATATTTACTCTCAAATACTAAATCCAAAATGGTTGTTATAATATCACATAAAATCATAGGAAATGATCATATGAATATGAAAAATAATAACAAAGATGTATTCTCTAATGAGACATTCATTTAAACCATTGATAAATTTATGTTAAATATGATGTTCTTTAATAAAAATACAACTCCTAAACATCGAAGTATATATTCCAGGTTCATACTCCAATTAATTTCTATAACATACAATAAATATATAATATAATCATTTATAGTAGTTAGAAAAGAGAATGTGGTCACCTGAATCATATACCCTCAGAGTGTTTATCCATGTGTGTAGTCATATGACCAATCATCTTGAACCAATTTAGGATTTATTTTACACTCATCTATCCTTTATCCATATTATTACCCTATGGGACTTTTTTCAAAATCTATATTCACATGACAGTATCCATATAAGGATGCAATTTCAAAGAGATCCACATACTCTATACTTTACTAAAAACATCATGATGTTATCATATACTCTTAATTACCCTTATGGTTTTCACTATTGTTTTCTCATCCAAGGGTTTTAACTTAATTTATATTATTCTAATCCCTAAAATAAATAAACTAATCCAAAAAATAATTAAACTCTTCTCTAATACCCAGTTATATGCCTAAGACCCGCATTCCTTGATCTGGTGTTAAAAAAATTTAAATAGTGTTTTTGATATAAAGTAATATAATCCTTTATTTATTTTACATTATTTCTATAAGATAAATTTTAAATCTAAAAAAATAAACTAGAATCCCACGAATTTAATATTTAGTGTCTTTTATGATTATTTAATTATTATACTTTTGTATGATACTTGGGGAAATTTATCTATAATATAAGTGTCACGAACCGAATCTGGTCGCTGCCAAAACCGACACCAAACCCAGCCCATGACATGAACCGAAGGGCATTCCCTATCCCCACGGGCTGGCACAAGTGCCCGAGTATCATTTATTTTTGTTTGGGAATGATTTACCCGAATATGAAGGCATAAAACATTAAAAACAATCAATAAACTGAATCTAAAAAATGTAAACCAAACGATGTTTACAAAAAAACTAGAACTGAATACATATGATTAAATAAACTAAAAGTGGTATAAAAAAATAATGACAACATAAATACATCCCCATGGACTCCACACGACAAGGGGGTCATCACCCACAAGCCTTCTCCACAACTCTGCCCCAACGATGGGGACTAACACCCTGAACCGCCATCACCCTTAGCCTTCCCTTTACCTGAGTCAAGCATAAAAATGTCTACTTACACCCAAGGGGTGTAAGTAGGGTGTGAGCCTATTCCCAATAGGATACCACCCAATTATTACAAAGTGCATGCAATATAAGGTGAATAAGCAAACAGTTTTAATTCGTAAAAAAATGACGATGAAATTCCAAGAAATGCAACTTTCATTTAAAAAAACATTTTCAAACTAGATTTTCCAGAATGTTAACATATCTAAATTTAAATGATATATAATATAATGTACTGGAAAAAAACACCAAAATACAAGGTTAAATACAAAAAATCCATTGAGCAACAAACTAGGAACACCCCTAGGAACTAGGTTGTCTCGGGCCCTATGTACCTCGTACCTCGGTGTAAATCAACCATAGTAAAATCCACTCTCGTGAACAAGCCACTAGTAGGGAACATACCCACAACATAGTAGTTTACAATCATCATCCACATAGTTTAGTTAGAGTTTTCGTTATCCAAATGCTAGGTGAAACAGGGACAACACTCATCCAGTCCACTAGCCGTACTAGTACAAATCCGCCCACCTAAGTACCCGGGCTTCCCATTTTTGTGCTCAAAAAAATTCATCATGAAACATAAATAAATTTTCAAATAAAACACCACTAATGGTCACACAAAATAAATACAGTATCTATCAAATTTTTATACAACTTTAAACACACAATAAAACACTTTGATTTTTAATAAAACAATTCCTCAAAATCACGTATTGTTTTGCACAAAAAAACACCTTGAGAACACAAATTGCACACTATGTGCACATTTTTGAATTACGAAAACATAAAGGGCATCCCAATACATTTAAATTAAAACAACAAATCATTTTTAGGGGAGCCTCATATGGTTCAATAAGTGACATCATTGTCAAACCTCCATTTTTACACAACACGGCTCTTAGAAATTCATGTGTTTCACAAACATCATTAAAACCAACTTTCACAGCAACAAAAACATGGTAAAATCAGAAAAAAAGTATTTTCAGTCCTATTACAGTTAATTAAAATTTTTAATTACATATAGGTCATCCCAAAATGAACCAATAAAATATTTGAATGAAAAAACCCCCAATTTCACAAAAAATTGGAACTTAAAATTCATTTGCATTATAAATGCAAATAAAACCAATTTTTACAGAAAAATTAAAGTGAAATAAACATTAAGGTACCATCAAAACAGCAAGCTAATTCACAAAAATTGCACACACAATGGAATCACCTACCAAAACCAAGGAAACCCATGAATCCTTTGTGCGAAAACTCAAACGCACCACCGCTGCACTTCAATGAAGGTAAAGCATAACTAAAATGAGAACAATTGGCCAATAAAGCCCAATGTTAAACCCTATGTTCGAAAACCTAGTTTCTTGACATTATTAAACTCAATGAAAACCAAAGAAACCCTATGGAAAAAAGAATTAAACCCAAAGTAGTTTGGAAGAGGAAAGAAAAGGGCTCATTTACTTGAAGTATCTTGAAGTAATCACTCCAAAACACCAGTAGCTCAAATTGAAAAGAGCCAAAATTTAGGTTTCGTTCAAAAAAGATATATTAGGTCAATTAGGAACTAGAATGGAGGAAAAATATTGATAATTGAAAGAGTTATGAAATAAATACTTTACGTCATCAAATATGGGATATTTGAGGAAGCCTATGAATTTCCGCAGCAAATAGTGATTGACCAGAGCTCCAAAGAAGGGGGAGAGAGCTCAGCTGTGCGGAGGGGTTAATTGGGCTTGGGTGAGACTTGGAATCACCGAAAAATCCCAAATATTGAATAAGTTATAACATAATCAAACATTATTTTTAAAACAGGGATTGGGCTTTCGGGCAGGCCCAACCCCTTAGAAAAAACCCAAATAAACCCTGGTTACAAATTTCTAAAAGCTCCAAATTACTTTGGTGGTGTAAATAGGTTAGAGTAGGTCAAGTAGTAATTTTAATTGATGAATAAATGTTTAAAAATGAAAAATTTATAAAAGAGACAAAATTTATTTTTTAATCTGGAATTGGGCTCACGGTTTGGCCCAATTCGTGAATACTCATCTATTCCTCCCTAAAACCTAGGGAAACCCCCAAAACAAAGGAAGGATGGAAAATAAATGAAATTTACCTCTAAAATAAGTCATGGATGTGACAATTATCCCCACCATAAAGCATTCTACCCCTATAGTTCCACAACAACACCAGATGCAAAAGCAAGGCCCAAACGATAGACTAAGAAAGACTTCCTTGCCACGTTTTCACCCGCCTCAAAAAGGACGAACATCTCCAGTTGATCAAAAAAAGGAAGATAATACTATCACAAAACAAAAAGTAACCCACTTACTTAAAATTATGAAACACATTCAAAACACATCTCAAAACAAAACACCTCAAACACTACAATACGACGCTCAAGCAATCCACTTGAAACGAACAACGAACTCGAATAACGCTACAACAACATTACGTAAAAAAACCATTGGGTGTTCTTGAACCCCAAATTTACCCAAGTAAAAAATTTGTGAATAGATATAATTGAACAATACTACCTCCTATCTAGAATACACCAAGGAGAAAACTGATTCACTGGTATGGGGTGACCCAATCTGGACATCCCACCACCAGGGACAACTCAATTTCTAAGACAGAATAAGGATAACAATTGGGGAGGGAACGAATGGTCTCCACATCATAAGGGTTAAACTAACATTATTCCTTTTCCAATAGAACATACATGATACCCATGATGGGTCTGCCCACCATAATAGCGAACACAAATTTCCTTAAGATAAAATCAAGACACTAACAGGGGGCCTCGAACGGACTTCCTAGCATTAGGGGTATATTAATATCAGAATTCATCCAATGAAACTTACATGAGACCCATTTTGGGTATACCCAAAACAAAACCCAACCAGATTAACTAACTAGTATAGGATAACAACAAAAAAACAATAGAATTTTAAAGAGCTGGCATGGTCGCACGGTTGCTTCACACGGTTTGGGAAACCGTGAGTTAACTGTGCGGATCATTCTGTCCAAAGAGAAAACTTCACACAGTTTCTTGGCCAAGGATCATAGACGTACAGAGACCATGTGGTAGCTACTGTCTCTTATCACATGGTCCCCTGGGTTGGCACACAGTTACTGCTAACTGCGCACATACTATGAACTTCAACCTGCCTAACCCAAATTTTAATCATTTCTCCAAAAACACAAGGGAACCCAAAGAGGAAAAATCAACTCATGGTATGACATGGAAAAAAGGTACTCACACCTCTTTCCACTAAATGTGAGAAATTGGAACAAGACAACAAAACCAGAGGTTTAAACTATTCCTATCTATCATATTGAGGATATGACCTTGACCAAAAGTTTTATAGACTTTAGGATTTCCCCTAACTACGCGACTGCTTCTCTCCGGGGCCAATGGTTGGAGCTCAATGGATTGAAGCATCTTTAGCCTCGAAGTTAGGATTTGGAAACCCATAAACTAATGATCTTCTTCCAGTTCCAAAAAAATTATACTATAATCTCATATGGTCTTATTGAGACATGACACACTTCAAACCCGCTTTTCCCCAACCTATCATTTTACCAAACCATAAACTTAGAGGATGCACACACATCACCCCTTTTTTTCTTTGGATGCTAAACAGCATAATGAAAGGACATATAGAAACACATTTATCTAGAACATAGGATTTAGAATTTCCTATAGGGAGACACACATCCAAAAAAAATAGTGACTCTCATAAGATCCCACAATCTTCACCCTTATATTCAAATGAACACATGACATCGCAAGGAGTCACCAAACATGACCATTGTTGATAAAAGAAAACACAAGGATAGGGACCTTGTACTGAGTCCCAAACAGCACATGATTCCGGAAAGTGTCCATAATAGCCACTCTTGGCCAGATCTTTCACATTGGTGGCCTAACATGAACTCTTGCTTTAATGAGACTGACGAAAAACCCAGAGGCCCTTTAAGACATCATTATACACTAACAACCCTGAACTTCATTGAACTTAGACAACTTAGGAAACATAAGAAACTAAGGTCTATTTCAACCTCCCACAAACACTCTCCCACTATAGGGGGATCCACATAATTGAAAAAGAAGAGGGTTAAACACAATCTCCAAACCTCAAGAATAAATTCATTATGTTAATCAATTGGAGGATCATCCAATTGTGAATCACCATAGGCTAAAAATGAATCATACATTAACACTTTATGGGGGCGTACCCTAGCCTACAGAAAAACCCAATGAAACAACTAATCTGTTCATTTGGTCACAACAGACCACAAACTTGAACCGAAGACATGAGGGGAGCCACCACATTGGCCACCCAAACTTTTCCTCAAAGAGAACACTGACCAACACTTCATTCCAACTTATCAATGAAACACAAATCCAAAACATCGTTCAAACAAGAGGGTTTATTTAACTCGAAACATCCCATAATAATAATCCCGAAAACACATAATCCATACCTCCTAACCATACATTATCAAAAACACAACACTTTCCTTCAAAAACATTATTTAAAAAAACAGTGTTGGTCGGTTGTGCATTTACCGATGGTATCTCATGAGCCTCACACATGCATGTTTACATGCCGCACTGGGATCCCACCTCATATCCATCCATATTTACAAATAAACATATGCATGTGATCACCCTTGAGAATACCAAATACCAAAAATCAAACCTTTCCTCCTTTGAAATCAAACTTTTAAACACAATTTTCCTTTCTCAAAATCACTAACCATAATATCAAAACCCAATATTTCATCTCACAAACCAATTGAGAAAAGAATGCATAATTTAATAAAATCACATATTCATGCCTTTCACAATTGTTTAAAAAAATTTCAACCCATTTCAAAACACTACTAATTTCATGAAAAACACCATTTCATAAATCTCCTTTTAATTAAGAACTCAACTCTTCCCATTTCATGACAAGGTTATAAAAGTTCATAAGTTTTTTC
This sequence comes from Viscum album, assembly GCA_963277665.1. Lineage (NCBI taxonomy): Eukaryota > Viridiplantae > Streptophyta > Magnoliopsida > Santalales > Viscaceae > Viscum > Viscum album. The sequence continues at coordinate 952,876,810 of OY728142.1, forward strand.
TTCAAATTTCTAGTAGTCAAAAAACCGAAAATCCATCTTAAACCCCCCACACAAAAATTCTAGAACACTTAATTCAATCTAAAAAACTTTTCCAAGGTTAAAACAATTCCACTAGAAACATATTTTCAAAACCCCAATTAACAAAGTTCATACTTTCAAAAAAGGTGTAAACACATAATTTACCCTTTTGAAATAATTCTGAAATTTCATTTATAAATTTTTTTTTAAAAAAAAAACATTTTAACTTTACTAGAAAATAACATCACAAAAATTCACACTCCTTAAGGTGAAGTCATTTTTTTTCTTAAAAAAACCATGTTTCCATGATTTCAAAACAAAGAGACACAAGACAATGTGAGAGGAAACTAGTTTCGGTGGGTGACTTGGACATATGGTTGGAAGCCATATTCCAATCACTTCACCGTCACAGAGAGTATTCTATAGAATTTTACACGGCTCCATATGGCTTTCCAGGCCATGCGAGCTCACTGAGATTATTCTCCCAACTCTTTTTTCATTCCCTATAGTCATCATTAAACCAAGAAAACCAAAGGAATCAGATAAATCCATACTTCCCATGGTGACTTGAATCCCTTCCTAAGGTGTCCTGGATAGGCACACTACCCATGACTGAAATATCAAGTCCCAAAAATCCTAACTCTAGACTATGCTGACTCTTCCCCAAATAACATGACCCATGGAGCGAACCTCCTCTGATACCATTTTGTCATGAACCGAATCTGGTCGCTGCCAAAACCGGCACCAAACCCAGCCCGTGACATGACCCGAAGGGTGTTCCTTATCCCCACGGGCTGGAACAAGTGATCGGGTGTCATTTATTTTTGTTTGGGAATGATTTACCTGAATATGAAGGCATAAAACATTAAAAACAATCAATAAACCGAATCTGAAAAATGTAAACCAAACAATGTTTACACAAAAACAAGAACTGAATACATATGTTTAAAGACACTACAAGTGGTCTAAAAACAAATAATGAAAACATAAAGACATCCCCATGGACTCCACACGACAAGGGGGTCATCACCCGCAAGCCATCTCCACAACTCCACCCCAACGATGGGGACTAACACCATGAACCACCATCACCCTTAGACTTCCCTTTACCTGATTCAAGAATAACAAATTCTACTTACACCCAAGGGGTGTAAGTAGGGTGTGAGCCTAATCCCAATAGGATACCACCCAATGATTCCAAAGTGCATGCAATATAAGGTGAAGAAGAAAACAGTTTTAATTCATAAAGAAAACGATGATGAAATTACAAGAAATGCAACTTTCATTAAAAAAACGTATTCAAACTAGATTTTCCATAATGTTAACATATCTAAATGGAAATGATAGATACTGTAAAGTACTGAAAAAAACACCCAAATACAAGGGTAAATACTAAAAATCCAGTGAGCAACAAACCAGGAACACCCCTAGTCACTAGGTTGTCTCAGACCCTATGTACCTCGTACCTCGGTGTAAAGCAACCATACTAAAATCCACTCTCGTGAATGAGCCACCAGTAGGGAATATACCCACAACATACTGGTTTACAATCATTATCCACATATTTTATTTAGAGTTTTCATTATCCAAATTCTAGGTGAAACAGGAACAACACCCATCCGGTCCACTAGCCGTACTAGTACAAATCTGCCCACCTAAGTACCGGAGCTTCCCCTTTTGTTCTCAAACAATTTAATCATGCAACAAAAATCCATTTTCAAATAAAACACCACTACTGGTAACACACAATCAATATAGTATCTATCACATTTTTATACAACTTTAATCAGACAATAAAACACTTTGATTTTTAATAAAACAATTCCTCAAAATCACGTAGTGTTTTGCACAAAAAACACCTTGAGAACACCAATTCCACACTATGTGCACATTTTTGAATTACCAAAACATAAAGGGAATCCCAATACATTTAAATTAAAACAAAAAATCATTTTTAGGGAAGCCTTATATGGTTCAAGAAGTGACATCATTGTAAAACCTCCATTTTTACACAACACGGCTCTTAGAAATTCATGTGTTTCACAAACACCATTAAAACCAACTTTCACAGCAACAAACACATGGGAAAATTATCAAAACAGTATTTTCAGTCCTATTACAGTTCATTAAAATCAACTAATTACTTATAGGTCAGCCCAAAATGAACCAATAAAATATTTGAATGAAAAACCCCCAATTTCACCAAAAATTGGAACTTAAAATTAATTTGCATTATAAATGCAAATAAAACCAATTTTTATAGAAACATTCAAGTGAAATAAACATTAAGGCACCATGAACACATCAATATAATTCAAAAAAATTGCACACACAATGGAATCAACTACCAAAACCAAGGAAACCCATGAATCCTTTGTGCGAAAACTCAAATGCTCCATCGCCGCACCTAAAGGAAGGTAAAATAGAACTAAAACCAGAACAATTGGCCAAGAAATCCCAATGTTAAACCCTATGTTAGAAAACATAGTTTCTGGACATTATTAAACTCAATTATAACTAAAGAAACCCCATGAAAAAAATTAATGAAACCCAAAGTAGTTTGGAAGAGGAAAGAAAAGGGCTCATTTACTTGAAGTATCTTGAAGTAATCACTCCAAAACACCAGTAGCTGAAATTTAGAAGAGACAAAATTTAGGTTTCGTTCGAACAAGATATATTAGGTCAATTAGGAACTGGAATGGTGGAAAATTTTGAGAATTGAGAGAGTTATGAAATAAAGACTTTACCTCTTCAAATCTGGGAGATTTTAGGAACCCTATGAGGTTTGGCACCAAATAACGATTAACTAGAGCTCCAAAGAAGGGGGAGAGAGCTCAGACACGTGGTTGGGTTAATTGTAATTGGGTGAGATTTCGAATCACAGAAAAATTCCAAATATTGAATACGTTATAACATAATCAAAATTTATTTTTAAAACAGGAATTGGGCTTTTGGGCAGGCCCAACCCCTTAGATAAAAACCCAAATAAACCCTGGCTATGGATTTTTAAAAGCTCCAAATTACCTTGGTATTGTTAATAGGTTAGGGGAGGTCAAGTAGGAATTTTAATGTATGAATAAATGTTGAAAAATGAAAAAGTTATAAAAGATAAAAAATTTATTTTTTAATCTAGAATTAGGCTCACGGTTTGTCCCAATTCATGAATACTCATCTATTCCTCCCTAAAACCTAGGGAAACCCCAAAAACAAAGCAAGGATGGAAAATTAATGGAATTTACCTATAAAATAAGTCATGTATGTGACAATAAGGACACTAGATTCCCTTCTATAGTACTCATATGTTATAGTAGTCTTCATAAGCTAGGGAATCTAAATATAAAAAATGAGGAGCTCAAAATCTCAATAAGGGGACAAACTCATCAATATCACCTCTTGATTTATATCATAATCATGTGAGAAAACATGATCCATGTATAAATATCTTATTAAAATAATATGGAACAATAATTGTGGTCTATAAAATATGTAAGGATGATATATAATCTCAAATGAAAAAACATTTACCATGGAATAATTGTGTGAAATAATAAAAATAATATATGGTTTCTAATCACATTCATTTAAAAACATATCATTAGAATAGTCATAAGAAATCATAATATTAGGAACAAGGTTATAAACAATCATTTCAAGGTGCAATCTTGTGAAAAATAAAATTTAGATAATGTTCACACACAATCATATGAGCTATTATATATATATATACACGATCAGTCCATAAACTATCATGTGAAAAATGTTATTTGTGATCATGTCCAGTCACCATCATGTGAAAAACGTTATATTTGATCATGTCCACACATGATCATATGAACAATTCTATTTATTATCATGTCCATAGACCATATTTTCAAAAATTATCATTGTGATCACATTAATACACCATCATTTAATCAATTTTATAAGATATCATGTCCTTGAACCATCATATGAGAAAATATTTAGGCAATCATGTTCACACACAACATTTTTATCTCATGAGATATAAAACCTTGACCGATTCATTTTAGGGAGATATAGGACCCCAATAATCAATAATCTATATATATGTGTTCTAAATGAAAATAATCACTCATCACATCATAAATAACCAATGGAGATAAAAAATGTTTTCACAAAATATCTTGATGGTGAAACTAAAATTGAAATCAATAATTTAAATTTTTGATACCCAGTATTAAATCACCTAAAAATAACATTCCATAAGAATATTTAGAGGTTGATTCATGATAAATAACTTCTATGTAAATATGATCTTTATAGATAATGAATAAGTTTACATCAAATTCATAAAATAGTTTTCAGATAAATAATTTTACTTTTCTTAAGTGATGAAGTTATGTGTCCCTTTGAAAAGTAAATTTTGGAAAGTTCAATTTTGAGAAATTAGAAAAGGAAATTTAAAAATAAATATTCATAAATAAATATCAATAATGAGTCCTTGAATAAGACATCAGTTTTAGAATGGAAAAGTGGAACTATTTTAATTAATTTACATTAAAAAAGAAACTTTTATAATAGATCATTGAAAATATATAAAGTTTTAAAAGAATAAATATATATTAGAAGATAAAAATTTTATTTTGTAATGATGGAAAAATTGTTGTTAAATATATTGAAATGTCTTTATTTGAATAAAACATTGTTCAAAGAGTTATAAAACATCCTTTTTAAAAGATGAGAAGAGAAATATGAAGTTCACATTAGATAATACATAATTAAGTTTCCAATTTTAATGGTTAACATTAGTGGGAAATGAAAATATGGAAAAGTAATGGAAACTATTGTTAATGGGTATGATAATTATTCACAGCAATGATATACATTATTGAGAATGAAATTCACCAAGGTAAAATCGTTTAATTAAAGATTCATTCTCTATATATATTAATAGAATTTGAATGAAATAAAATATTATATTGTAAGAAACCAATATTGAAATAAATAATTTCAATTTGAAGAAATGTTTTTCAATTAAGGTAGTTGAGTTAACTAAGACCCTTACAACCTTGGTATCATATAAATCAAAAGTCCGTAAAATAAAGTCAATTATATGGATCTTAAAACCCCATGAATTACATGAATATGTTAAAATAAATTCATTATAGATTTAGTTAACTATTTTAAAGACATCATGGTTGACAATAGGAAATATGTATCAAGAAATTAAATTTTAGATAATGAACTCCTTACTTTAATTACTAAATCCCACAAAAGTGATTTTATTTCATGTATAAAAAATAACTATCATACTCACACATATATTAACCCTATAAATATAAATAACCTTTTATAAGATTAATTTATACTTATTCTCATCATGTATACTAGATAGTTATTATCCATTTTCAAAATCAAGTGTTTGTATTCTTGATCGTTTTGAAATAGGTTCATAATAGTGGTGATGTTCATTGTTATTCATCCATAGTTAATCATAACCTAATAATAAAATATACTAGAATTAATTATTTATAATTATTTTTAATTTTATAATTTCATTATTTTTGAGTTTTTGTTATGATATTGAAATATATAATCAATGATGAGCATGTTTTAGTTATTCATAACAGACAAGGATTGATATCTCAAATTAATGAGTTTAATATTAATATTATTACTACAAAAAAATAAAATAATTATATACTTATTTATATCATATATTATTGTCAATTACGTTCTCATAGTCATCAATTTTATTATTTTTTAGAGTTGTTCAAGTAGGTGATTTGACTTACCCAAACATGAATATACAAAAATAATGGATGAACATGGTAATGAAAGTAGTTATATTTGGAATAAAAACATTATTAGAGAAGAATAATTACATTATTTAGTTATTTTTAATGTTTTAAATATTTTTTCATGTGATTATAATTTTAAATAAACTAGGAGAAAAATGAGATAGGATACTTCATGGAGGTGGTAGCCTGCACAAACACATGAATGACATATTTGTTTTTGCTGATATAAAAGGTGGAATGTGTTTAATGGTTATTCAAAAAAAATATTTAATTAATCATATAATACCGATAAATTATATTTTTATGTGAAATATAATTAAAGAACAATGTAAGGGAAAAGATAGTACTTATATTGATAACTTTGAGTTTCCCTAGGATAATTCCTTGGAAAATGTGGAATTAGGATAGACTCCTCTACCCAGAAACATAAGGAATTGAAATAAGACTTTAGGTGAAGTTAATAGGGTATATTGAAAGTGAAAACCTAAATTTTTAATTGGTATTGAATGGGTGGAGAGAGGACCCTTTGATAAGTTGTGAGAATAATATTTTTTGGAAATACTTCATCATAATATAAATAGAGATCATGTTTCCCTTTTCAATAAGTCTCCATAATGGGAAATAATGGATTTAAGGTAATTTTTGGTAAATAAACACCTCAAATAATTAATTATTAAAAAATAACATATATGGAATTTTACTTCTTTGGTTTAACCTTTTTAAATATTTTTGGATTTTACCACGGTAACTAGTTTTTAACTAAGTAATTCGTTTTTTATAGATAGAAATAAAATAAGAATTATTAACTAATTTTTGTTTAATGATTCCAAATATGAAATATATTTTATCAATTAAAATTTCTATGTTTAAGAAAGATTAAATTTAACATTATCACATAAAACTCGTAAAAACCAAATTATTTTTATTTTAAAGAATAAAATTTATTTATAGGACTAAATTTATAAATTTTTTAATTTTAATGATATAAATTTATTTTTTATAAAAAAATAAATTTATTTTCCTTTAATTTAATTTCAAACAAAATTTTATCAAAATAATATTTAATTAAAATAAAAGACTACAAATATTTTCTTTTATTGGATGATATGAATTAAGATTATAAAATTTTAAAAATAGGTTTTCAAAATTCATACTGGCATTTAATAATGTATATTTTTACTCTTTATATACATATTTTATCATGAGTAATATTTTAGAAGTCTTTATGTTATACTTACTTCTTGATTATGTTATAAATTTTATGATTTTAGTAAAAACTATATTTTCACTATTTATTAATAATGATTGATTTTAAAAAAATACCATAGAATTTATCATGAAAAAATATTAATATGATAACTTAAAAAAATTATTTTATTTAATAGAATTAAAATTATTAAATTTATAAATTTATCTTGTAAAATGAAAATTCAATATATATAAAAATATGCTTTTATTGAAAAACCGACCTTTTAAAACATTTTATGCTCTTAATATTATTTCACACTAATTTATAATTTTATAATTTTAATATATTAGTTCATATATTTTATTATTCTATATCGTCATAATAATTTAAAAGTGAAAAATTTAATTTATTAATATTTTAAACAATTATTTGAGAATAGAAATCCTTTTAAATATAAATCATGTTAACTATATATCCCCTAAAAGTAAGTAATTTTCGTTGAGTAATAAAATTATATTTACTAGAGGATTAATTATACATATAATTTACATAATAATATTTATCTAATATGTCATGAATCATTTTAGTTTTATTTTTTGTATATAGTAATCTATCGACGAAATGTTAATTTAAAGATAAAATTATATACATAAATCATGGGGTGCTAAATAAAATATTTTAAAGTAAGACATTAATGAAAATAAAATATTTTACTTTTAGGACAATATATAATTAAATGGGAAATAATCAAGTTGTTCATTCATATCTTCTTTATTTGGTTTCTTTATTTCAAGAAATTAGATAAGTTATTTTATATGTTATAAATGAAGTGGTATGAAACATGGGAATTCTTAAAAGAATATATTTCATTCTTTTAATTGTAAAAATCATGATTCTCCTAATATTTGTTTGTATCTTATTTTTTTTGTATTAGAATGCATGATTTCATTTCATTGTTCACTAGAATGAGGAAATTAATTTAATATGATTTTCTTTGAGGTTAGTTTCTATACTACTATTTCCTTAAGAGTGATAATGGTTTTTTCTAATTTTCCCAAATCCCTTAACAAGGATTTTAGTTTCCATTAGATATTTTTCTTAGTTCCCTATGTATAATCCTTTAGCTATTGTTTTTTTTCTAAAAACTCGTGTATTCTACTAAGATAATTCAATATTATTATGATTTTGGTTATCTCATCCTAAAAGGTTACTTAGAAAATTTCAAGAATTTTCACCCAATGAATTTGTATCTCCAAGGAATATTTATGTACCTTCCATTAGGGAATGAAATATATAACTATATCTTTATAAAATTATTTTTATATATATAAATTTTCATTGATTGTTTTTCTTAAAGAGAAACTAAACTGATAAAGAAATTTCCAATGATTATCATTCTGACTTGTAATTTATCAAACCAAAAGAAACTATAAAAGATGAATGAGATACTATTTAAATTTTAAATAAAATATATAATATTTAATACTTCATGGTTTATGGGAGTTCCCAACACCATTAAACACCATGAATTAAAGTTATTGAGATGACATTTTTGGTCTCTTATACTATTTAATGTTGAGAAGTTGTGATTTCCAAAGATGGGTAGAGGATTATTAAAGTCTATTTTCATAGGGTACTGCTTATTTTTATGTTTTACTAAAAAATTCTAGACTCCAATATACTCTAATAGAGTGGTAATTAAATCTCATATTTCTATATATTATATTGTTTCTTGTAATTATTTTTTTCTTATATGAATGGAATAATCTTCATAAAGATGTTGTCACGATGGAGGAAAAACCTATTTTTTTTGGTACTGAAATCAAAGAAGTAGTCCAATGTGATATTACGTTATTTATATAGATAAATCTTAAATTTTTTGGATGAGTAGTCTCCTCCTATTGAATAGAGTTTTCTAAAGGACCACTAAATTTGTATTGGAATTCATGCTTAGTATGTTTTCTCCTTGAGAAACTCAATATTTATTTATTAGATTTTTACTTTTTTATATTTTTACATGACAATGTTTTCTACCATGGACATAGTTTAAAAAACTTTGGGTGGATTTTGAGCTATATATGTATCCACACCTTTTCTATTGTTTTTGTTATTAGATCTTCAAGTGTTTGGAAGTGATAAATCATGAGGGGATCTCATGTCATCATCTTTCCATTTATTTTGAATATGTGCTCTTCCTCCCATACCTTTATGTGTGTGAAATTACATGTTATCTATTTATATTTTTATTATCCATTCTCAAAATAATTTTTTGAAGCACCCACAAGGCAATAAATGATAATTTTTACTGATTTGAATCCCAAAGAATGAACTTAATAATCACTTGTTTATAATAAATACCATGATTCGTCAATGTTAGAGTATCCACCAAAGGGATTATCATGATAAACCTTATTTATTGAAATTTTATATGGATTTATAGATTTTAGACATATTTTATTTCTATCTATCCTTCTAATATTCTTCAATTGTTGAAGTAGGTTTATATTTATGTCATTTAATTCTGAATAAATTTCCCTTGACTACTATAGATAATGGTCCAAATGGATGAAATAACTCATGATTTGTATGTGGATCCATATTTAGAGATATAACTAATCATGATAAAACTAACTTTCTCAATGGTGGTACATCAATGAATCAATAATCATTTTGATTTGTTAACGATATTGTGTATTGAACTAGTTTTTTTGGATTTATATTCCTTTCATAAACTAAACGTTTTTAGTCCTAAACTTTTTTTATTTATTTTTTAAAAGGATTTTAAATTAATTAATTAATAAGTATTACAAGAGATGAATTAAACTAACAACACTTATAAATTCATAGAAAAAGTTACAATGAATGACTATGAAACTATTTATTACCGACCATTTATTAGTTCACAACATATATTTGTATATAAATTAAAATAGAATAAATTAAAAGGGGACAATATAATTAAAAGAACAAAATTTTCAACACAAAGAGATATTATATATCATATTCACCCATTAGGATCACTAATAGTAAAATAAAACATATAATGATAAAAAATTTCCTAAAAAGGTGAAAGAACACTGAGAGATCTAAAATGAAAATAATAGAAATGGTAAGTGTGACTTAAGAAGTATGTATGGAATGAATGGTTTTAATAAGGCTATATATATAAGTCCCCATCCTTAAAAATCAAATAATATTGAATTAAGTTAATAATTCAAATTGAGGATCTTTTTAGTTTTTGAGTTTTTGAGCATTGGGTTGTAACTATTACATTAAATTTCAAAAATTACGAAGTAGACACTTCTACTCTATCCAAATTTTTTCACAAAAATAAAACTCCTTAAATAAAAAAAGTGTTATTTTCTTGATATAAATATTCTTGAAATATTCATTTCTATTACCCTTCCTTATACACTATGAAAAAACATTTCAAAATCATGGGATGAATATAAAAAGATTATTAAGGATTATAAAACAAGGAAATAAAACAGTAGTCCTTCAATATATACAAATCAATGAAATCGTAAATTTATATCTTTAACATACGACACAAAATAATAAGTTTTATGAATAACATGTAGAAATCCTAAATTATAAAGGTAACTTGTGTCATCCATAACATACATACATTTTAGCTTTCACAGCCGTGTAGGAAGTTACGTTTGGAATACCCATCATGATATATTCCATAAATCTCTTAATATAAACATTAACGTTTACCTCTATCACGTTACCCAATGCATTGGAGATCTATCTTGGGCTCACCCTCCCTAGGTTTGTCACTGAGCCACACGTATATGTGAACAATGCCCAATAACCATAACATATTCATAACACATAAATAAAGCATAAAGGAAAGATAAAATTTCCACATTTCAATCACAATATATCATTTAAATATATTGATATAATCAATTATTTATAAAACCATTTTAAAAACCATTTAAAAAATTTAGTAAAGATACTTTTGAACCAAAGTTTCCAATAACAATTTGATGATTTTAAAATAATTAACATTCTAAAAAGTTAATATCTATATAAATAAATCTTTATTTTTTTTAAAAAAACATGGTCTTTAATGAGAAATATTTATAAGAATAAATCTTTAAATCATTTTGAACAATGTTTTAGTTAAAGAGTCCCTTACCACTGGAGAAAATATATAAATAAAAATAATTTCAGAATAACATTAAACAAAGATTATAATATCATGAGAATAAAACGATTAATGTTATAATATGTCAAAGTGAAGTATATAATCTATATAAAATTGAATTGGTGTATAACAACAAATAATTATCAATGGAATGTAAATTGAGACAAAGTCCCTTACAGATATCATATCCTCAAATTAAGGGTAAATAAATGAAATAATTATGTGTGAAAAAAAAATAATACACCCAATATAAGTGGATATTAAGTGTAAAAAAATCATACGTCATTCACACAAATTCATAGCATGACATAACCATGATGTAGAAGATTAACCTAAAGAATTGAATTTGGGTTAAGAAGTTCTCTTACAGAAATTTGACAGCCTAACAATGTCACTTTAAAATTCAGAAGATAAGAGAAAAAAAGCACCTCTCATCACATAGACATAAAATGTACAGAAATAAGGATATAGAATATAATATCCCAAAAAAATAAAATGGAAATTTAAAATAAAAAACATAAAAGAAGTCTTTGACTAGAAGAGAAGGCTGAAAAATTCGCTCACAAAGATTGTATAAATCACGTTGAATTTATAAATTGGGAGATTATGCGTATAAAAAGAATATCCACACAAAGGGTAGTGGAAATTACAACATAAATAAATAAACAGTTATTCCACACATAATCATATCATGACATAATTAATAATTATAAGATTAACTCAAAGAATAGAAATTGGGTTAAAAAGTTCCCTTACCAATTTAGTAACTTACAAAACATACATCCCATTAAATAAGGATCATAAAATAACAATGTAAATACCCATGAATTAAATTATATTAGAAAAAATAATACAATCATGGGAAGTACATACACCAGACAAAATGAAATAGTGGCAAATATAGCATGAATCTCACAAGAATAAAAAGTGAGATGAAAACCTATTACCTCATGTCCGACTTGAGTCATTCATTATTTAATATCATTAATAATAAAATGAAGTTAATATACTTGATTAAAAACCCTTTTAAAGATTATTATTCCTTTTATATCACTTTTTATCATGTTATAGACATTATATAATCATTTTAGTTAATAAGGGTTGTTTTGTCGATACTTGGAATTTGAGTCAAAAATGAACTTCTTATAATTAAAAATTGTCCATGTGGTAAAAATTACATTATCTCCAAAAAAAATTCATGATTTAGATATCATATATTTCATATATTTCCAGTATATATATTTATTTATAATAGTACAGAATATTTGGAGATAATAAATGAAATGCACTGTTCATGGAGATGGTAATCCATACGTACGCATGAACGCTACTTTCAATTATATTTCATATTTAATGGGATGAAAACAGAATGATACATAGTTTTATAATAGATAAATTATAATATCATATATAATTTCATTAACTACATCCTTTATTCATTCCACACATGGAATGAATGAGTCATATCACTTTGAGGGGGCGGTAGTCTGCACTTCCTCAAATTAAATTATCTCATTTACCCATTATGGAAACCATAAAGGTATGGTATAAATGAAAAAAAACAGAATCATAGAGGAAATATAAATAATATATATATATATATCACATATAAATACAATTCCATCTTAATGGACACCATAAGAGGTGTTAGGAGAAGATTGAACAATCATCATTTCGTGAGGTAGTAGTTCGTCGTCCAAAGAAACAGTATGTTCGTATCCATTTGATAGAAGTGTGTGGAACTGTAGTTTGAAACATTCTCATAAAAAAACATAGTATATTTAGGATAATGGTGTTATTATATAAACAAATAATGATAACATCATAGGGCGTGAAGAATAAAAATAAAAGAAGAGAACTTAAGGGAAGAAATTACCTTTAAATTGGGTAACTCCCTTTGCTTGGAACCAAAATGCTTTCTTGAAGTGACTTATGCCTCGGGTAAGGCTTCTAGGAAAAATATAGGGATGTTGGGAGCTTATTTGGGGATATGTTGGATGATCCAAGGGACTTTATAGGTGTGAGTAATGGGTTATAAGTGGTGTCATTTTATAAGAGGGAGGAGGGGCTGTTTGAGAAAGTTTGAAAGTGTAACACCCCAAGATTTTATAGTGTGTTATTTCTTCAAAATAATTCAGTAACTTTCACTACACGCAACACCAAGTTCAATCGCACCATGACTTACCAAACAAGCCATTCAAAAGAGGTTATGAATGGTGTTAACTAAATTTTAAACTTTATATAATCCTTGTAATTTTAGAATCCATATTATCAGTTTCTTAGACATAATGTAAGAACAAATTCATTTTCAGTATTGCATTTTCACCAAATTTTAATAGTGAAACCCTTTTAAATAAAATATTTTAAACTTTTTGACTAAATGGGGACATCAAAAAAATTTTAAAATGAAACATCCCAAGCTTCTACGGTATGCTTCTCTTTGAATAATGCGATAGCGTGTGTTGTACGCAACACCGAGTTCTAACACACCATAACTAATCAAACTAGCCGTTATGAATAGTAATAGCTACTTTTTGAAATTATATATATTTTATATTTGAAAATGGACTTCATTTTTGGATTCGGAATATCGAATTTAGCCTAAGGTGAAATTTTGGTACATTTCGGATAACTTTCATATTTTGATGAATAGTGAAAATTACTAAATTTTAATTAAAAACAACTTTTTTAATCAAAATAATTAATAGTGATAAATTATGAATTTGGGTGGTTTTAAATTATATTTAGAATATATTTTTACCGTTTAATATAATGTTGGTCATTTGACATAATTTTACAATTAAACCGAACATAAACAAGTGTCAATCTTTTGATAGTTATTACCTCTTAAAAACACGCTTTTTGTTTTGACAGCGGGAATTAATTTTAAATTAATTTCTGCCACTTCTGTGTTTTGAATTTAGAAAAATGGATTCCATATTTGGAATCAGGATTTCAAAATTGTGTAAATAGGTAACTTTTATTTTTAGACATTTTGAATAATTACTGTGGTAAATATTTTATTTACCATGGTTAAGGGTAAATCCGGTAAATAAGGGTTAAAAAAATAATATTATAATAATACAAAATTACCCTAAAACGTGTCCTAACCTTATTGGTGGACACATACCCGACCATGAGCATCCTTGGGTCAATTTGGGGACCCCTTGGAGCCACTTGTAAGTGGTAGGGACACATTATATTAATAAAGTTAAAATAAAAATAAAAATGGCATAAGCTTACATCTTTTAGAAGAACAATTTTACATAGGGTTATACATGTTGGATGTTCGATTATAAATATTCATTAGAAAGATAAAAAGATTTCCTACATTATGATATTTTATTTATAATTTTTAGACATCAAATAAGTTAAATTATTAATGACACAATAATGATGCAATGTTTACCTCATTAATAAATCATTTAAATAAATAAGATTATAATGATTAAAATATTATCTAAAACATGTCCAATTCTTATTGGTTGATGTTATTTAGAATATGAGTCATCTTATCTTCTACCTCAATGATTTTTGGACCATTATAAACCGAATACAAATATATTATAAAGTAATACTTTCACACTTTCCTAAAGAGCCCCTCCTCTCCCTTATAAAAGGAGACCACTTCTACTCATTCCTCACACCTCTCAAGCCACTTGGCTCGTCCAAACTCTGCCCAACTAAGCTCCCCACATCCCTCTCCTCCTCCTTGAAGCTTCCCCTTAGGCAGAAAGCATTTCAAGAAGTCCTTTGGTTCCAACCAAAGTGAGTTACCTAAATTAAAGGTAACGATTTCTCTTAAATTATTTTCCTTTATTTTGCTTCTTCAACCCCAAACTCTTTTTATTTCCTTTCTTTTGTAACAACACCAGTATCCTCAATATACTAGGATGTTGTTATAAGAAGGATTAAAACTACACATACACACAACTCCATCTAATGGATGATGAACATAATGTTTCTGTGGATGGCAAACTAACGCCTCACGAAACGATGATTGTTCAAAAACATCTTACCGCCTCTCATGGTGGCTGTTATGATGGAAATGTAATTAAATATGATATTAATGATATATATTTTATATATAAGCTTCTGTAATTCCATTTTATTTCATACCATTATTCGTTTCATGTTGTATATACATACGATAATTTCATGTGAGGAAGTGCGGACTACCGCCCCCTTAAAATGATATGACTCGTTCATACCACACATGGAACGTATAAAGGATGGTGTTAATAAACTTAAGTAACATATATAAAATATTATATTATACTGGATTAGTAATATACCTATGTATAATTTGGATTCGATTCTTTTAAAATAAAAATTAAATGGAAGTAGCGTTCGTGCGTACGTACGGACTACCGTCTCCACGAACGCGATAAGATTCATTCTCCATCATATCCATTCAAGTATTATTCTCATTTTAGGGTTAAAAATAATGTTAATATCATTCTAATTATGAATAAGATATAATCCATCCATTACAAACATGTCTTACGTAACCAAACATTTAAGAAGAACGAATTGATTATCACCCGAAACGACAATAATACTAAGATATTATTAATAAAGCAATGTTAAAAGATCATATATGATATCATATTAATGTATATGATTCTCGTATAATTTAATAAAAAATATTTCACCATTATACAGGAGGTTAACCTACCCCAACCAAGGAAAAGTACAAGGTAAGGGTTATTTCACAATCTCTTCATTATCCGAGGTTGTTTATACGTAATAATCTACTGGGATTTCTTTATCATCCACATCCATGTTTCTTCGAAATGTATTTCAAAACATATTTATTATTTACAAGAATATGGGTTAAATGAATTTATACCCTTGTTTGACTTTTTTTAAGACGTTTATAAAGGAATCTTTCCGTCGTTTTCAAAACAAGGTCCTTTTTAACCTTTTCGACAGAATTAAGATAAGAATGTTTTTTTTAACTTATACGGCGGGTGCGGTTATTTTCCGCCGTTATATAATCGTCAAAGATTTCCTTACAAGCTTACAAGAATATTTTCAAGAAAATGTTTTATTTTATATGGATCTTAAATGATTTCAAAAATAGAAAGAGATATTTCTCTAAAAAGTGTTTTGATTTCATCTATGTCAACATCCTTTAATGGATTTTACGCTTATTTGAAGTTGATTTATTATAATACAAAACTTCTATATTATATTGAAGGTTTTGTGATATGTTTGACTGTGTATGTGCTATTTTATACCATTCATAGTTTATGGTGATACTATTGACATTTCGTATGCTAGTTTTAATCCGAATGTTTATGTTATATTTCAAACTTTTCTTCAGATGAATGTGCTAAACAAGTATGTTCCGGGTTGGGGACTGGTAAAAGTTAGCCCTCCAGGTTGGGGACTGGTTAAAGTAAGCCCTCCAGGTTAGGGACTGGTAAAAGTATGCCCTCCGGGTTGGTGTCCGGTTATTAGAGGCACTCCGGGTTGGTGTCCGGTTATTAGAGGCACTCCGGGTTGGTGTCCGGTTATTAGAGGCACTCCGGGTTGGTGTCCGGTTATTAGAGGCACTCCGGGTTGGGTTCTGGTTAGAAGTAACCCCTAGGTTTTGGGATGAGGCCTAGACAAAGAAATTAACGTTTAGCATTATGCATTCCAACATTATGAAAGTGGTTATTGATTTTTGCATGTGATTATTCGATTAGTAGAATATCCATGTGAGTAAGTAAATGGCATTATTTCATTTTATTTATGCCATACCATGTTGAAAGTTCATGTTTGAAAGGCTTTTGTTTTAGTTATACATTGCCTTAAAAGTTTATTCTTATTTATGAAAGTTTTCGCTATATTGTTATCCTTACTGGGCATTTGAGCTCACCCCTTTTCTATGTTTTATTTTTCCCAGGAAGTGAAGAAGTAAGTTATGAATGACCTGCAGGGATATTATGTGGGGATATGAGTGTGGATTATGGAGACAATATGTTGTTGTAGTAGTTTTTCGTTTAATGATGTAATGTAAAACTTATGAATATATCTAGTGTTTCCAAGGCTACTAAACCAATCGGTCTTTCGAGATTTGATCTTTCTTGTGATCATGCCAATGTTACAAAGTGATGCACCGACTCTGGGTAGCTGGGGTCGGGGCGTTACAGTTGGTATCAGAGGAAGTTTAGTACAAACCTTGGAAGCTAGATTTAGATAAACTCTGATTAGAGCACGTAGACCTAAGATGAACTTTGAGGATAAGTATAGAAGAACTTCCTAGAATTTTGGTATTGTAGAGATTTTGTGAGTTTTCCGAGCAATACATCCCTGTCTGGATACGAGCAGGTAGAGGCGGCTCTGGCACAGATGTACCTAGGGGTAAAACCCGAAAACACCGCTTTGAGCTAGACTCGAACGGGAACTGGTGCACGACAATGGGCCTTGCTGCACTCTTGGTTACGACACTCCCGGGGGATATGCTTAGGATAACTCTCATTTTCTTTACAAATCATTTTGAAGGGATTATGAGTATATACTTACTCAAAGAAAACATTCTTATGATTATGGATTATATCCATAAATAGTTCAATTTATGTTAAGTGTTTTATAAGTATGGGATTATGTATTTTCATTCATAAACTGATCTAGTGTATGCCATTGTTTAGAAATTGCACCCAGTAGAAGGAATGAGAACTCCAGAAATGCCCATGATCCAAAGAGAAGGAAGGATCATATATTTCATGGTCTTAAGCCAGAATTTATAAGAGAAATAGTCTCCCATGTTTTATCATCATATGAAGAAATAATATCATGTGTTGATAAGATAAGTAAAGATTTTACTGAGTCCTATGGATTTGAAGGGAAGCAAGAGATGAAAAGGATGGAAGAGAGAAAGATGGATAAAGGGAAGAGGGAAAAGACGAAATTTTCCCATATGTGGTTACTGTGGAAAGAAACACCCTGGAACTTGCCTGAAAGGAATGGGAGTTTGTTATAAGTGTGGAGGAAAAGGGCACAAAGTACGTGACTGCAAGGGTAAGAAAATGGTTTCAAATGTACAATGCTTCATTTGCAAGGATTTTGGACACTACGCGAACCTATGCCCCAGTCATCAGACTATGCCGCAAATGATGCTATTGGATAATAATCAAGTTATGATACTACCACAGATGAAGAGGAATGATTAGAGTTCTTATGTTGATTATATCAATTGAGTGTTGTATCAACAATGTACTTGTTATAATAATTATGGAGTATATAAGGATTGTACTGCAGTACTATTTCATTAAGGACTTGAGATTGTGTGGAACAAAGAAAAGTGACTCAATAGCAGGATAAATTTTTGGAAAATATATGGTTGAGAGAAAGATAAACCATAATATGGTTCTGATACCGAGTTAGTGATTTTAGAATAATACATGATTGATTTGGATAAATTATGTTGGATATTCTTGACTACCTTGAAACTAATTAATGATTTTTATATTCCATCATTTTTTGGGGTTTAAAACATTTTTGGATTGATGAAGTATATCCAGCATTCTATATGGAATAGGGGAGCATGAATGTAATCAATAAGGAATATGGTAATTCAATATGTTTCAGTTTATTAAAAGAATACAAGATGAAGGTATTCATATGCTATTACGGGGTAAAAAGGATCTATATTATGTTTACCTTCCTTATAAATGTTGGACTGTGAGTTTGGACAGAAGTATTTTGGATAGTTCTAGTTTGGATTATTTTGGATTTCCATAAAAGGACAACCCGGAGGTCGGACGACAACCCGTCGCGTCCGGCAAGGCTGCGAGACTTGAACCCGCAACCGAAGGGAGACAAGGGTGTATCACCTACCACTATCCCACGAGATGTCCTGGATTAAATAAAGTAGTTTTTTAAAAGATCTGGTAGATGAATTATAAATTCGTTTATTTTGGAACCCTCTATGAATAGTATAAATAGAATTTTTACGTTCTATTATCTTTTAGAGTGAAAGATGAGTTTGTGGTAGAAACTTATTAATGGATAAAACTCTAATTATAATGTAAGTATATCTCCTTATGATCTTATCCAATCTCATAAATAAATTCCTCAACATTAAGAAAAGGAACTTAGAACAAAAATGTTGTCCTAGATGGTACCTTAAATCATCACTAATTTATGGCTTTGGGATTGTTGGCCTTTTCATAGCCATGTTCTCTACCACTCTCCATCAGATAATTGATGGTTAGATTTTTCTTCCATATCCATATTTTCCTACATGGAACCCTAGTATGTGTTATTTTCGGTAATCTTCATACTTTCCACTCTTTGTTTTAAATAGAGGACTCATTAATTCATTTTTCGATGTGGGATTTCAACAAAGATATTTTGAAACGTAAAAAATGTGTTATCCTAATACCCTATGTTTTGTTGAACCGATGGTATTTCAAATCATCATAGATTTATGAATTTAAGGACCTCAATTTTATACTTGTTTGTGATTGATGACCCCAATCACTACCTATAAATATTTACGTTTTTCCTCCAATTATATGTCTCTAAATGCCACCAATGTTCTCCTAATCGAGATCATAATTTGGTGGTGACCCTTTCATTTCTCTTTTCCTCATATTAAAACTAAATTTTAGTAACCTAATTTCCGATGTGGGTTTTCCCACAAAGATATTTTCTATTTTCAACCTTTTATTTTCGAAGAACAATTTCAAATTGCGAGGACGCAATTTATTGAAGGAGGGGAGAATGTAACACCCCAAGATTTTATAGTGTGTTATTTCTTCAAAATAATTCAGTAACTTTCACTACACGCAACACCAAGTTCAATCGCACCATGACTTACCAAACAAGCCATTCAAAAGAGGTTATGAATGGTGTTAACTAAATTTTAAACTTTATATAATCCTTGTAATTTTAGAATCCATATTATCAGTTTCTTAGACATAATGTAAGAACAAATTCATTTTCAGTATTGAACTTTCACCAAATTTTAATAGTGAAACCCTTTTAAATAAAATATTTTAAACTTTTTGACTAAATGGGGACATCAAAAAAAATTTAAAATGAAACATCCCAAGCTTCTACGGTATGCTTCTCTTTGAATAATGTGATAGCGTGTGTTGTACGCAACACCGAGTTCTAACACACCATAACTAATCAAACTAGCCGTTATGAATAGTAATACCTACTTTTTGAAATTATATATATTTTATATTTGAAAATGGACTTCATTTTTAGATTCGGAATATCGAATTTAGCCTAAGGTGAAATTTTGGTACATTTCAGATAACTTTTATATTTTGATGAATAGTGAAAATTACTAAATTTTAATTAAAAACAACTTTTTTAATCAAAATAATTAATAGTGATAAATTATGAATTTGGGTGGTTTTAAATTATATTTAGAATATATTTTTACCGTTTAATATAATGTTGGTCATTGGACATAAGTTTACAATTAAACCGAACATAAACAAGTGTCAATCTTTTGATAGTTATTACCTCTTAAAAACACGCTTTTTGTTTTGACAGCGGGAATTAATTTTAAATTAATTTCTGCCACTTCTGTGTTTTGAATTTAGAAAAATGGATTCCATATTTGGAATCAGGATGTACAAATTGTGTAAATAGGTAACTTTTATTTTTAGACATTTTGAATAATTACTGTGGTAAATATTTTATTTACCATGGTTAAGGGTAAATCCGGTAAATAAGGGTTAACAAAATAATATTATAATAATACAAAATTACCCTAAAACGTGTCCTAACCTTATTGGTGGACACATACCCGACCATGAGCATCCTTGGGTCAATTTGGGGACCCCTTGGAGCCACTTGTAAGTGGTAGGGACACATTATATTAATAAAGTTAAAATAAAAATAAAAATGGCATAAGCTTAAATCTTTTAGAAGAACAATTTTACATAGGGTTATACATGTTGGATGTTCGATTATAAATATTAATTAGAAAGCTAAAAAGATTTCCTACATGATTATATTTTATTTATAATTTTTATACATCAAATAAGTTAAATTATTAATGACACAATAATGATGCAATGTTTACCTCATTAATAAATCATTTAAATAAATAAGATTATAATGATTAAAATATTATCTAAAACCTGTCCAATTATTATTGGTTGATGTTATTTAGAATATGAGTCATCTTATATTCGACCTCAATGATTTTTGGACCATTATAAACCGAATACAAATATATTATAAAGTAATACTTTCACACTTTCCTAAAGAGCCCCTCCTCTCCCTTATAAAAGGAGACCACTTCTACTCATTCCTCACACCTCTCAAGCCACTTGGCTCGTCCAAAATCTGACCAACTAAGCTCCCCACATCCCTCTCCTCCTCCTTGAAGCTTCCCCTTAGGCAGAAAGCATTTCAAGAAGTCCTTTGGTTCCAACCAAAGTGAGTTACCTAAATTAAAGGTAACTATTTCTCTTAAATTATTTTCATTTATTTTGCTTCTTCAACCCCAAAATCTTTTTATTTCCTTTCTTTTGTAACAACACCAGTATACTCAATATACTAGGATGTTGTTATAAGAAGGATTAAAACTACACATACACACAACTCCATCTAATGGATGATGAACATAATGTTTCTGTGGATGGCAAACTAACGCCTCACGAAACGATGATTGTTCAAAAACATCTTACCGCCTCTCATGGTGGCCGTTATGATGGCACTGTAATTAAATATGATATTAATGATATATATTTTATATATAAGCTTCTGTAATTCCATTTTATTTCATACCATTATTCATTTCATGTTGTATATACATACGATAATTTCATTTGAGGAAGTGCGGACTACCGCCCCCTTAAAATGATATGACTCGTTCATACCACACATGGAACGTATAAAGGATGGTGTTAATAAACATAAGTAACATATATAAAATATTATATTATACTGGATTAGTAATATACCTATGTATCATTTGGATTCGATTCTTTTAAAATAAAAATTAAATGGAAGTAGCGTTCGTGCGTACGTACGGACTACCGTCTCCACGAACGCGATAAGATTCATTCTCCATCATATCCATTCAAGTATTATTCTCATTTTAGGGTTAAAAATAATGTTAATATCATTCTAATTATGAATAAGATATAATCCATCCATTACAAACATGTCTTACGTAACCAAACATTTAAGAAGAACGAATCGATTATCACCCGAAACGACAATAATACTAAGATATTATTAATAAAGAAATGTTAAAAGATCATATATGATATCATATTAATGTATATGATTCTTGTATAATTTAATAACAATTATTTCACAATTATACAGGAGGTTAACCTACCCCAACCAAGGAAAAGTACAAGGTAAGGGTTATTTCACAATCTCTTCATTATCCGAGGTTGTTTATACGTAATAATCTACTGGGATTTCTTTATCATCCACATCCATGTTTCTTCGAAATGTATTTCAAAACATATTTATTATTTACAAGAATATGGGTTAAATTAATTTATACCCTTGTTTGACTTTTTGTAAGAGGTTTATAAAGGAATCTTTCCGTCGTTTTCAAAACAAGGTCCTTTTTAACCTTTTCGACAGAATTAAGATAAGAATGTTTTTTTTAACTTATACGGCGGGTGCGGTTATTTTCCTCCGTTATAAAATCGTCAAAGCTTTCCTTACAAGCTTACAAGAATATTTTCAAGAAAATGTTTTATTTTATATGGCTCTTAAATGATTTCAAAAATAGAAAGAGATATTTCTCTAAAAAGTGTTTTGATTTCATCTATGTCAACATCCTTTAATGGATTTTACGCTTATTTGAAGTTGATTTATTATAATACAAAACTTCTATATTATATTGAAGGTTTTGTGATATGTTTGACTATGGATGTGCTATTTTATACCATTCATAGTTTATGGTGAAACTATTGACATTTCGTATGCTAGTTTTAATCTGAATGTTTATGTTATATTTCAAACTTTTCTTCAGATGAATGTGCTAAACAAGTATGTTCCGGGTTGGGGACCGGTAAAAGTAAGCCCTCCAGGTTGGGGACTGGTTAAAGTAAGCCCTCCAGGTTAGGGACTGGTAAAAGTATGCCCTCCGGGTTGGTGTCCAGTTATTAGAGGCACTCCGGGTTGGTGTCCGGTTATTAGAGGCACTCCGGGTTGGTGTCCGGTTATTAGAGGCACTCCGGGTTGGTGTCCGGTTATTAGAGGCACTTCGGGTTGGGTTCCGGTTAGAAGTAACCCCTAGGTTTTGTGATGAGGCCTAGACAAAGAAATTAACGTTTAGCATTATGCATTCCAACATTATGAAAGTGGTTATTGATTTTTGCATGTGATTATTCGATTAGTA
Source organism: Viscum album (assembly GCA_963277665.1). NCBI lineage: Eukaryota > Viridiplantae > Streptophyta > Magnoliopsida > Santalales > Viscaceae > Viscum > Viscum album. The sequence goes on from OY728142.1 coordinate 952,900,263, forward strand.
GAATATCCATGTGAGTAAGTAAATGGCATTATTTCATTTTATTTATGTCATACCATGTTGAAAGTTCATGTTTGAAAGGCTTTTGTTTTAGTTATACATTGCCTTAAAAGTTTATTCTTATTTATGAAAGTTTCCGCTATATTGTTATCCTTACTGGGCATTTGAGCTCACCCCTTTTCTATGTTTTATTTTTCCCAGGAAGTGAAGAAGTAAGTTATGAATGACCTGTAGGGATATTATGTGGGGATATGAGTGTGGATTATGGAGACAATATGTTGTTGTAGTAGTTTTTCATTTAATGATGTAATGTAAAACTTATGAATATATCTAGTGTTTCCAAGGCTACTAAACCAATCGGTCTTTCGAGATTTGATCTTTCTTGTGATCATGCCAATGTTACAAAGTGATGCACCGACTCTGTGTAGCTGGGGTCGGGGCGTTACAGAAAGTATTATTTTATTATAAAATTATTTTCAGTTTCAAAAGGTCCAAAACACATTAAATTCTTAGATAAGATTATTATTATTCTTAATCCTCTCAAAAAATTTGTTTTATACAAGTTTTGGGTTCATTTTTAACATTATCATTTCGCTTTAACACATAGTTAACTAACTTGACTCTTACCATGTCTTCTTGTGTATTTAATCTATATGGTTTATAAAGAAAAAATAAAATTCCAAGCGACCCAAAATGGATCATTAATTACATTTTTTACATCATATATTTCATTTGGATGAATATTAGATTGTTTGGACTATTTTATTATTTATTAAAATATTAATTGATTTCAAAACACATTTATGTCAATTTTTATACTATTCATATCATGTATTTTAACAAAATCCAAACCAACATGATTATTCCAAAAAACCTTCATTAATTCAAATATAACGAGTCACAATCATCATTAAAATTTGTGTATGGCATAAAAATTTTCAAAATAAAATTATTTTAATATTTATAATCTCATTTATTTAAAACATTCATTAATGAGGTAATCATTAAATCATCATTGTGTCATAAATAAATTTATTTATTTGATTTCTAAAAATTATAAATAAAATAATATGATGTATGATATATTTGTAGCTTTTAAATTAATATTTATAGTCAAATATTTCAATTATATAACCCCACATTAAAATTATTTTAGCCAAACAATACATGTTTATGATATTTTTATTTTTACTTTAAATAAAAATTTATTAATGTAATTATCTTACGCAAGTGGCTTACTAAGGCCAAAATTTCTACCCAAGGATTTTATTTGTTGTAAATGACTCATCCAATATGGTTAGTACAAGTGTTAAGGTAATATTATATTATTATAATATTATTTTTTCCTTTAATTACCCTATTTACCTTTAACCACGGTAAATAAAAGTCAAAATTCACTATTCACAAGAAATTATTTTCATCTTATTGAACCACATTTTACTTACTGATGACAACCATGTTTGTCAAATTTTTAAAATTCGATTCATATAAGCAGTAAAATTTCATTTAAATGAAAAATTTGGGGTTTTAACTACTATGTAGTGTTTTCACTATTCATCAAAAATTGAACATTTTCATAAAACATCAAAACAAATCACCCAAAGGTAATTTTGAGATTATGAATTCAAAAATTATTTCTATTTTAAAAAATTCAAAACATAAAATTTTAATTATTTAATATAAAATTAATTTCCCTACTCAAAACTAGAAAGCGTGTTTTTTAAAAAATAAAAACTACAAAAAGATTGACACTGTTTATGTCCAATTTCAAAGTAAAATTATATACAATGACCAACATTGGATTAAATTGTAAAAATATAATCCAATTACAATTTTAAACCATTTAAAAATATAATCAAACCATATAAATAAATCAGAAGAAAAGATAGTTTTGACATAAAATGTAGTATTTTTCAATATTCATTAAAAAATGAACTTTATCAGAAAAATAATAAAAATTTCCCAAAGTAAATTTTGAAATACTGCATCTATAGAAGAAGTTTATTTTGTCAAAATATACATATAAAGGTGAAAAAACAATATTAAAATGGTTTTTACATCAAAAGGAGGTAAAACTACCTTTTAAAAATATTAGAGTATTTATGATTAAAATTAGATTCATTATCATTTTAAGCCTCTAAATTTTATTGGATAAATCTAAAAACATTTAAAAAACATGTATAATCATATTTTAGTTAGTTTTGTTCATTCCCACCAATACAATGGCTAGGAGTTAACTACCATTCAAAATAATATTATATTAATTTTTTCAGTATGACTTAACCTTTTGTGAAAAATTGGATTTCGGAGAAACCCATTATTGCGTATTAGGAATAAAATCGAACATAGCATCCAATTTAATGTAAAATTAATATTTAATTCACAAATATTAATAAATATAAAAATTTCAGAATATTTATTTACTCGGGATGTTACATACCCCCCCTTTGGAAATTTTGTCCTCACAATTTTAAAATTGGGCTCGGAAACTTTATTGAAATCCCCACATCAAAAAAAGATTCAATAAAATTATCACTTTAAAAGAAATAAAGTGAAGTAAAAAGGTCACCCGATATAACACATACTAAGATTCCATGAAAACATTGATATGAAGAAGAAAATAAGGGTCCAGTTCTGATGGAGAGTGATGGAAAACATGATCAGGAGAACATTAAGCACCAGAAAACCACAGACTTGTGATAGGTAAAACAGTCATTGATTCGCTAATAATAAAAGTAAATAGACAAAGTATTTTATTTTAGTCACCCTTTCAAAAGTTTGGAGAAATTTATTTATGATATTGAATAAGAACATAAGGAAATATACATACCTTTCAAGTAGAGTTTTATCCTTTAATAAATTTCTACCACAAACTTATCTTTTCTCCAAACTATGAGTATTCTTGATAACATGGTCACACCTGAAGTGCTAGAATCAACTTCTAGAGAATCACAAAATCTACAAAAGATGAACTATATATTTTCCCTTTCTTTAGACATTATCCAAAACCAAAATGGTTAGTAAAAGATCAAATAATCCCCTAAAAGGATCCTCTTTTATAAAAAGAAAAACCACTCTTAATCTCCTAAATTGAAAAAACAATTCACAAAGTTCAAAAAAGACCATTAAATTAAAAATTGTCCATAAAATCCTTCAATATAATCCAAAATAATATTGAAACCCAAAAAAATCAGAAGGAATTGATCACCTAGTCTTCAATAGTAAATATTAACATTTATCTCCAAATAACATCAGGTACTCTTAAAGTCTCATATTGAAAAGTAATTAACCTAATCACATATTCTCTATGATAAGTTAATCATTTCCATAAATAACCCAAATTTCAATATGTCGAAAATAGAAAACATATATTCTTCTAAAATAAAATTCTACCATTACTCCTCAAATGAAATATCATAGTATATTATTTTCCTTAGGCATATAGTATTCCCAAAGGAGCTAACGTCTTCCAAAGTAACATTTATCACTTAATCACCAAATAATTTTCCTATAATAAGGACATCCATTTGATAAAACATAAGTTCCCAAAATCAACTTATTCTTGATCCATAAAATCATTTAACTAAAAATAATTAGTCATACTAACTAAGGACTTCATGTAGTCCAGTGGTAGGTGATAAATCTCAACCACAATTCAGTTATGGGTTCGATTATCACAGCTTTGTCTAACATGATGGGTTGTCACACAGTCTTTATTTTGTCCTTTTTAAAAAACTATATAATTTTATAACATTCCCAAAAATGAGATAAATTACTCAAAAATAACCATAACCTATTTTAACCAAAATAGTTCTCATTGTAGCTCTCATTTCATTCATTTGATCATTATGAAAACCACCATAGTTTTCCTTCACATATATTGTTAGGTTGGTTCATGCTTGATCCATCCATTTACTAAAACCAAAAATTCCGGTGTGAGTATATCAGTAAAATCAATATATAATATCTTATGAGGAGGTTAAACACTAATATATACTTATTCATGTTATCTAAAACCCAATAAATTTATCTGAAATAACTATGACTCTTTCTAATATACAAACCATTTTGGTTATGTCAGTTATACATAAATAACAACACAACACCTAAAGTTATCTAAACCAACCTTTGATACCAACTATAAGGACCCGGCCTTAAACATTACATAATCTTGAATTAAGTTAATAATTCAAATTGAGAATATTTTATTATTTATATTTTTAGAGAATTAGGTCGTAAATATTACATTACATTTCAAAAATTACAAATTAGACACTTCTACACTATCCAAATTTTTTAACAATAATAGAACTCCTTAAATAAAACAAGAGTTCTTTTCTTGATATAAATCTTGTTGAATTATTCATTTCTCTTACCACTCTTTATACCCTAGGAAAAAACATTTCAAAACATGGGATGATCATAAAAAGATCAGTAAGGGTTATAAAACACGGAAAGAAAACATTAGTCCATCAAAACATAAAAATCAATGAAATCATAATTTTTAATCTTTAACATGCCACACAAAATCATATGTTTTATGAATAACACATGGAAATCATAAATCATAAATGTATCTTATGACATCCATAACATGCTTACATTATAGCTTTAACAGCTACGTAGGGAGTTATGTTTGGAATACCCATCACAGTATATTCCCTAAATCTCTTAGGAGAGACATTAACATTTACCACCGTCGCGTTACCCAATGCATTGGAGATCTATCTCAGGTTCACCGACCATAGGTTTATCGTAGAACCACCTATATATATGAAAAATTCCCAATAACCATAACATATTCATAACACATAAATCAATCATAAAGTAAATATAACATTTCCACATTTAAATCACAATATATCATTTCAATATATTTACATAATTAATGCTTTATCGAACCATTTTCAAAAACATTTAAAAAAAATTAAAGAGACTTTTGAATAAAAGTGTCGCATACCACTTTGAAGCTTCTAAAGGAATTAACATTTTAAAAAATTAATATCCATATAAATAAATACTTAATACTATTTTGAAAACATGGTCATTAATGAGAAATATTTATAAGAATAACTCTTTAAAACATTTAAAACAATGTTTTAGGTAAAGAGTCCCTTAGCACTTGAGAATATACTTAAATAAAAATAATTACATAATAGCATTAAACAAATATTATAATATCATGTGAATAAGGAGATTCGTGATATAATATGTAAAAGGGAATTGAATACACAATATAAAAGTGAATTGGTGTATAACAACGAATAAGTCTCAATAGAATGTAAATTGAGACAGAGTCACTTACAAAGATCATATCCTCAGATTAAGGATAAATAAATGACATAATCATGTGTGAAAAATAAGAATACACCAAATCTAAGTGTATATTAGTGTAAAACAATAAGCGTTCATTCACACATATTCATAGCACAATATAATCAAGAAGTAGAATTTTAACCCAAAGAATTGAATTTTGGTTAAGATGTTCTCTTACAGAAATTCAACCGCCTAGCAGCGTCATTTTTAAATTAAAAAGATGAATTGATGAGAGAAAAGAAGGGTCTCTCATCACATGGACATAAAATGCACATCAATAGGGATATATAATAGAATATACCAACATAATAAAATAGAAATTTAAAAGACATCACATAAAGGAAGTCTTTGACTAGAAGAGAAGGGTGAAAAGTTCCCTTACAATTATCGTATAAATGATGTTAGAATTTATAAATTTGGAGATTATGTGTATAAATAGTATATCCATACAAAGGGAGTGGAAATTACAACATAAATAACTAAACAGTGATTCCATACATAATCATATCATGACATAATTAAGAATTAAAAGATTAACCCAATGAATGAAAATTGGGTTAAAAAGTTGCCTTACTGATTTGCTAACTTACAAAACATACAATACATGAAAGAAATATCATAGAATGAAGATGTAAATACCAATAAATTAATTTATATTTCCAAAAATAATAATATCATGGGAAATAAATAAACAACACAAAAAGAAATAGTGGAAAATATAGCTTGAAGCTTATGAGAATAAAAAGTTAGATGAAATCCCCTTACCTTGTTTCCGACTTGACACATTCATTCATTAATCTCATAAATAATAAAATATTGTTAATTTATACTCACTTAAGAACCTTTTTTATGTTTATTATTCCTTTTATATCACTTATTACCACGTTATAGACATTATATAATCAACTATGTTAATAACGGTCGTTTTGTCGACATTTGGTACTTGGGTCAACAAAGAACTTCTTATAATTACAAGTTGTCCATGTGGTGAAAATTCAATTATCTCCATAATTATATTCATGATTTAGATATAATATATATCATATATATCCATTATATATATGTATTTATAATTGTACATAACATTTGGAGATAAGAATTGAAATGCACCGTTCATGGAGACGGTAAGTCGTACTTACGCATGAACACTACATTCATTTATATTTCATATTTAATGGGATGAAAACAAAATAATACATATTAGATTATAAATCCAGTATAATATAATATATAATTTAATTAACTCCATCCTTTATAAATTCATCATATGGCATGAACGAGTCATATCACTTTGAGGGGGTAGTAGTCTGCACTTCCTTAAATGAAATTATCGCATTACCCATTATGGAAACCATAAAGGTATGATATAAATGAAAAATAAATAATCAAAGAGACAATATAAATATGATATATATATATATCAAATATAAATAAAACTCCATCTTAATGGCCACCATAAGAGGTTGTAGGAGAAAATTGAATAATCATCGTTTCGTGAGGTAGTGGTTCGCCGTCTACAAAAATAGTATGTTCGTATCAATTAGATGGAGGTGTGTGGAAGTGCAGTTCAAATCCTCCTCATAAAAACAACCTATTATATTTAGGATACTGGTTTTTTATATAAAAAATAATAAAAACAGTATAGGGAGTGAAGAAGTAAAATAAAAGAAGATAACTTGAGGGAAGACATTACCTTTAAATCGGGTAACTCCCATTGGTTTGAACCAAAAGGTTTTATTGAAGTGCCTTACACCTAAGGTAATGATTCTAGGAGGAAGATAAGGATATTGGGAGCTTATTTGGGCAGGTTTTGGATGAGCCAAGGGGATTTAGAGGTGTGATTAACAAGTTAGAAGTGGTGACCTTTTATAAGAGGGAGGAGGGGCTCTTTAGGAAAGTTTGAAATTATTAATTTATTATAAAATCATTTTCTATTTCAAAAGTTCCACAACTCATTAAATTAGAAGATAAGGTTAATATTATTCAAAATACTCAAAACCAATAGGTTTTAGAGAATTTTTTGTTTTCATTTTTCACCATATCATTTAGCTTTAACCCTTAGTTTACTAATTTGACTCTTACCATGCCTTCTTGTGTATTCACACTATATGGTTAATATAGTTACTATTAAATTCCAAGAGACACAAAATGGATAATTAATGAAATTCTTAACATCAAAATTTTTTTTTGACAGAATATTAGATTTCTAATACTGTTTTATCATTTAATAAAATATTAATGGATTGAAAAACTCATTTATGTCAATTTTTATACTATTCATATCATGACTTTTTAAAAAATCCAAAAAATCATGATTCATTCAAAAATAACTTCATTAAATCAAATATAACAAGTCCTACTCCTCTCTGAAATTATTTTATGGCATAAAAAGTTACAAAATAAATTTATTTTAATATTTATAATCTCATTTATTTAAAACATTCATTAATGAGGTAATCATTACATCATCATTGTGTCATAAATAAATATAATTATTTGATGTATAGAATTTAAAAATAAAAAAAATATGATTTATGAAATATTTTTATCTTGAAAATGACTATTTAGAGTCAAATATATAAATTATATAATCCCACATTAAATTTTTTTTAGAAAAACAATACATGTTTATGATATTTTTATTTTTACTTTACATAAAAAGTTATTAAAGTAATTATCTAACCCAAGTGGCTTCCAATGTCTAAATGTTCTCCCTAAAGATTCTATTGGTTTGATAGTACTCATCCAATAAGGTTAGGACAAGTGTTAAGGTAATTTTATATTATTATAATGTTATTTTTACCTTGAATTACCCTATTTACATTTAACCGCGGTAAATAAAAGTCAAAAGTTACTATTCACAAAAAATTATTTTCATATTATTGAATCTCATTTTACTTAGTGATGAAAACCATGTATGTTTTATTTTTTAAATTCAATTCATAGAAGTGGTAAAATATCATTTAAATGAAAAAGTTGGTTTTTTAACTACTACGTAATGTCTTCACTATTCACAAAAAAAATTGAACGTTTTCAAAAAAATTCCAAAAATTCACCCAAAGCTATTTTTGATATTCCAAATTCAAAAAATTATTTCTATTTTACTAAATTCTGAACATATATTTTTCATTAATTAATTTAAAATTAATTTTTGTTGTCAAAACTAAAAAACTTGTTTTTTAGAATTAAAAACTATAAAAAGATTGACATGTGTTTATGTCCAATTTCAAAGTGAAATTATTTCCAATGAAAAAAATTTGATTAAATGGTAAATATATAATTAAATTACACTTTAAAACCATTTAAAAATATAATATAACCATATAAACACATCATATGAAAAGATGGGTTTGACTTAAAATGTAGTAATTTTCATTATTCATTTTAAAAAGCAATTTATCCGAAAATACCAAAAATTATCCCAAAGTATATTTTGATATACTAATTCTGAAAAAAGTTTATTTTTACAAAATAAACATATAAAATTGATGAAAACTAGATTTAAAAGGGGGTTTCCATCAAAAAGAGGTAAAACTAGCTTTTAAAAATATTAACGTATTTATGCTTAAAATTAGATTAATTCTCATTTTAAGCCTATATATTTTATAGGATAAACGTAAAAACATTTAAAAAATATGTATAATCATATTGTAGTAAGTTTGGTTCATTCCCGCCAATACAAATTCTAGGAGTTAACAACCATTTAAAATAATATTATATTATTATTTTTCAGTATAACTCAGCCTTTTGTTCGACACGAGATTTCAGAGAAACCCATTATTGTGTGTCGGGTATGCCATAGAACATAGAATCCCCTTTAAAGTAACATTAATATTTAATTAAAAAATATTAAAAAATATAAAAATTTCATATTCTTTATTTACCTGAGATGTTATAATATATGGGAGTGAAGTCTATCGGTTGTAAATATAGTCATTAAAAACATGGTCGTTTCAAATATTGAAATTAGAAATATGGACATTGGATATAAATATATCCAAAAATATTACTAAATATATTTATTTTTAGTAGTAAAGTTCAAAAAATATTATTAATTAATATCAAATAATGAAATAAAAAATATTATATTAAAATATTATGAATATATATATTTATGTCATATGTATGTTTATTAATATTATAATTATTAAATAAATATATAATATATTTATAAAAATAAAATAATTATTTTAATATAAATTTATTAGTGATATTAAAGTTTTAGAATATAAATAATAAAATTTAAAGTTTTTTTTGTGAAGATTATTAATATAATATTAATGTTTTTTTAAATATTTTTTAAGTGTTGTGTATTTTTAACAATACTACACTCAAGAATTATTTTAATAAAAACTACTTATACTATTTCTAAAAATAATAATTTATATCTATCCAAAAGTTATTACTAATCATTTAATAAGGATAAATTCATTCAAAAATTAAAATTTCATTTTTCTAAAAATTGCCTTTCAGGTTTTCTGCTTTATATAAATTATTATTCAATAATGATAAAATATATTTTTCATATGAATAATATAATATATCTAATTAAATTAATAATTAATAATAAATAAGAATAAAAATATTTAAAATCTAAAAAGTTATATTTCTATTAAAAGAATATTTTCATTATATTTAATATCATTATTTAAAATATAAATTCCCATATATTAAAATTTTAATATCAAAATATAAACACAATTTTTTGGTTAATAAGGTGAATAATTTATTAAGATTAATTTTTTTTGGATTTTTCAAGAAACATTGATTTTTTGGTGAAAAGTGCAAAATACCATTTTCAAAAATTTGGAGAATTTTATGAAATCCTTTTATAATCCTAAAACTTAAATTTATGAGGAAATTTTAACTACTAAAATATGCACTAAATAATTAAAATTATATATCTAATATAATATTTTTAAATTAAAAAACTAATGATTAAGACTATGGAAATCAAGTAATATTTTATCAAAATTAAATAATTTATCAATATTGTATTTTAATAAAAAACTGAGTAAAATTGTTTTTGTCTTCATTTTAAAGTCACATAGCACTAATATGTTTAATAATAATCCAATTAATGTCACATAAACAAATAAATGTTATAATTTTATCAAAAAAATATTTTTTAGACATAAAATTAAACTCTTTCTAAAAACAGTTTTCACGTGTTATGTGTGCTGAAAAAAAAATTATTTTTTATCACATATCGAAATTTTACTAAATAATATATATTTCATATTTAGATACATTGGGTAAAAATTATGGTGTATGCCCCATTTTTCCATTAAAATTAGATTGCATAGGTAAAACATAACTACCACAGAAAAAACCAAAAATGGTAAAAGGGAAAAAAATTATAAGATCAAAGGAGATTAGAAAATGTTACAAACATGTTTCCAAATGAGTGTTTTGGGTGTGGCTTGAAAAAACTTATCTCATCCCCATTATTTTCAACATTTTATTAATCTTTCTATTATAAATACGTGTTCCTTTTATATTAAGAGGCTATATTTACAAACAAAAGTCATTTTATCCACTTAAAAGAGGTTCCTTCCACCACCCCTTAATGACCACTATGAAATTATAATTCATCTTGAATTTTTTCTCTTCTAAATTACCCTCGATGTCTATCCCACTTTTTGTATCCCCTTGACCCAATTAAAATCCTGAAATCCCTAATTTCCAATAATTCGTCCAAGGGAAAACTCAAGTTCTCAACATGAGTGCAAATAATTCCTTAAAATATTTTCTATTCTATTTTTCATCTCAAAATATAATTTTCACATTATTAAATAATTACATTAATTTTATTTATTCATAATTCTATTATTTTTTGAGAATAATATTTATCCACTTGTCCCATTTTTCATTACAAAAATGAAAATATTGTCATGCTTACATGGGGACTACCTCCTCCATGAATAATGTGGTTTATTTTTTATGAAATACTTGCATGGATAGTTAAAAGGGGTTATTTAATTTACTAATATGATATTTATAACGTTATTAAGATTATTAAATTATACATCATTCTCTAACTTCTTCATGTACTATTTAAATAATCTTGTCGCTCATGTGGACTACTGCCTCCATGAAAGTGACATAGTTTTTTATCATGTAGTATTTTATTATCTACAAAACTATATTAAAATATTATTAATCTCATTAAAAACATATAAATAATATCATTATGCCTTTGTAATAATTATATTATTCTAAAATAATCACTTTCTTGAACATAGTCACAAATTGATTTTAGTTTGTTCTTGTTTTTTCGGTAGAACCACGAATATGAACAATATTATAAATTTCTATCATGAATCACTACAGAAAATTATATACTATTATTGTTGTAAATTAATGTTAAAAATTTCTTTTTATGGTTCTTCAAATGTTATACTAATATCTAACTTAATATTATTACCCCACCCTTTTTTTCGTTATAAATTACCAAAAAAATATACCCACAAGATTTATCATCACATATCATAACTGAAACATTTATATAAACAAAATATAATAATATAATAAATTATAAGTCACATATTAATTTACCTATATTTCTCATAGAATTATTTACTTTTAATCTAAAAAATGAATCGACACCTCAAATAAGTAACTAATACTAAAAAAATAATTAAATCTAATAATATATGAAAAATAAAATAAAATATAACTAAATAATATATTTTTAATAAATAATTACAAATGAAGGGGAAAAGGTTTTATGTTTTAATAAGGTATGAAATAAGTGATTAAAATAGTTATTTTTGTTATATAGGAAGTAAGATCACATTCGGTTTAGTGGGATTAAAGGAAATGTTTTTTGTTAACTCTATTTTCATTCATTGAGCAGTGATTTTTCTTATTGAACATTATTCTTATAATTTTGGTAGGGTTTTACCTATTATTATATTATTTTTAATTTTCTTTATTTTCAATTGATTTACATTTCATTAACATAAATGAATTTTTAAGTGTTACCTATTTTACGAATAGTGATGTTTATAAGATATTTTCATCTCATTATTAATTCATTAAGACACATTGTATATTCACCACTTGCTATATTTTTTTGATTTATCTAGTACCCTATGAGCTACTTTCATTATTACACCCAATAAATTTAATTTATTTAAAAATCCATCACATTTTCTCTTTCCAATTTATTTCAATTCAAGTTATTTTAAATTCATAAAATTATTTGTAAACTTAAACATCCTTTCTTTGATTTATATTTTCTCATCTTGAACTTATTAATTAAATTCTTTGTTCCATCCACTGTAATATTTTATATTTAAATTTTTCTTTCAATATAGTAAAAATAACCCTCTTTATTAAAATATTACACTTTGATTAATTTATTTCCAAAAAATTATTAGATTGTCAAAATAATTATCATTCTATTTTATTTTTCTTCCATGACCATGTTTTTTCTTCCTTTATATGTTGACTTTTATATTTGGAAACCGAATTTTTTATCCCGTGTTATATTAAATTTTCCATTTTCCACTTTAAAAATTTAGTTTTGTTATCATTTTTTATAAAATATTTTTTTCTAATGCATTTTGAAATACTAAAAGCTGTTTTCCATTATTAATAAAATATATTATATTACACTACAAATTTCCTTGAGATTATATTTATTATTTTTTCAAAGATATAATATTTATGATTATTTTTAAAGGTAATTTTTTTTATAAATTTTATCAGTAAAAATTTCTGAAAATGAATATCGAAAGTGGAATGTAATTTCATTTTTTATTCCAAAGTTAAAAATGTTTTATAAGACCCATTTTGTAATATTTCTTTCATCATCCTATTTATATCTGATAGATTTATTTCCTTGTAAATTATTTATCATGAATCACCCTCTAAATTTTATTATTTAACATTCTTTTGGATTCATTTTATTTTGGATAAGAATTATTAACATTCCTTGGGTCAATTTTCTTGATTCCATCTAGAAATGTTTCAAAAATCATTTTCATTATAAGGGTTCTTTGTGATATTATGAATGATTTTTTGATATGAAACACATATGTATGGTTTTTATTAATTTATAGGTGTTTCTAAAATAATATATCCTTCAACTAATTTCAGTAAATTGTGATATCTAATGAGATAACATGGAAGCAAATGGGGACTGAACCGAATCCACTGTGGAACCCTATTCCCACAGTTTATTAGAATACGGAGTAAATTCAATCCAATATGGGACTATGTCCCCAATGTTTATAGGAATGGAGAGCAAACATAATCAACTAGGGACCTGTTTAAACCACATTATGATATCCTAGGAAGTTATCCATGAACAAGTAAATAATATTCTTTTCTTATTTATATACCGCTATCATTTTTCTAATGCATATGATATGCTTCACTAATTCATATTTATTATCTCACACTCTTATTTTATGGTACCGATTTGTTTATATGATATTTCATGTCCTTTAAACATTACTCAATTATTAATCTTATTATTTCATGATGTTTATAGGAAATTTTCCCCAAATCATGTTTTATAATTTCATTTTTATATAACCCTTGTGGAAATTTTGATGATTTTTTCCATTACTAAGAATTTATGCTCAAATATTTCTTATATTTCCATTCCCCATATCAAGAATATGATTATAACTTATGATAATTCAAGAAGATAGTCTAGTTTGGCTCAAAATTTCATAATTATTATAGAATAAGTCATTCATATAAGTAGTCCTCAAATACTCTAAACATTCTATTCATGGGATTGTGTGACTATTTATGAGATGTAAAGTTAATCTTATGGAAATGATTTAAAATAAATAAATGTTTAGATCATTCAATCACACTTTATATCATATACATTATTTAAATGATGTGTTTTTTCACTACATCATGGGGTGTCGGTTTAGGATACCTCTTTTGGTATCAAAGAAGGTATTATCTGATTTTTATGATTAGTTTAGTTATTTTTTTAGAATAGTTATTTTTTTCTGGGGGTTGGGATACGATATATTTAATGAAAATTATAAATTAATTATATGTATAGGAAAACATCCTATTTTATTTAAGCTAGATACTGTGTTGTTTTTGAGCAATTTCATCCTTTTGTTGTAACTGGGAAGCTGATATAGTTATGGAATATATTCACCTAGGTTTCAACCCCATGAAAATGGTTGGATAAGTATCAACTTAATCTTCACTGAGTTCATGATTAGTGGGCCTAATACTAGACAAGTGGCTAGAAACTCTTGATGTATATTCTTTGGTTAATTCACATTCCATTTAAGAACCATTTTTAATGATTTAAATTATTTTTTTTGATTTAATATATACATTGTAAGGTTTAAGAACCAAGTAGGAGAATGAGAATTGAAAATCTAGGTTAAATAGAAATATTTATTATATAAAACAAGTGTGAAATATATGAACTAAAAGTGTCATAGTTTTATATAATGGTTTCATAGGAGAATACATCTTATGATTGATCCTTATTATTCATATGATAATTTACTATTATTATATTATATATTATCAAAATATTTTTTTAATATTTTTTAGAAGCAGGGTATTTAAAATGATTTTGTGGAAGGTATGTCTCTAGAAACTCCTAAAACTTATCTGTAGAGGCATATTTGGAATAAATTATTAGGAATATTAATATATTATTATTACAAGTAAAAGGATATGTTACCCATTCTTTCATAATATTTGAGGTTTTTTATCTCTTTAAAATCTGTATATTTTGTTGTCATTATCTTTTAGATACCCTTAGGTGTTGTTAATATTTATTAATAAATAAATTATTTGGGAATAATTTTTTTAGGGGGAATACAACACCACAATTTTTCAAGGAACTATATTCATTCCATAAACAATATTTTTATAATTATAAACTTTTTAATAGTCATGGAATATTTGAATTAAGTTAAACACACTTTATTTATTAGTTTTATAACATTACAACAAAAGCATGTGAAACTAAGTAATACACCCCAAGGATTACAACTCACCATGTATTATTACATCAATAAAAGAACATAAATTAAAATGGAAAAATAAATAGAAAATATTAATATCTTTGAAAATAAAATATCTCCTAAATTATATTTAACCTTGAGGATCATTAATAGATAAGAAAACCTATATTTTGGAATAATTTCATGAAATTAGAAAGAATATTATGAGATCTTAAATGAAAACTGTAGAAATGAGAAGTGTGAATTAAGTAGTGTGAATGAAATGAATGATTTTAGTAAGACTATATATAAGAACAAAATATGGTCATTATAAATATAGTAATTTCATATACAAGTATCCAATAGGTATATTAATGTTTTGTATTGTTAGTACTAAATTTAAAATAATATAATTCAAAAATAATAAATAATGAACTAAAAATATTATATAAAAATATTATATATATTTATAACATTTTATTAATAATGTTATTATTAATAATGTATGATATGTTTTATTTTTAAAATTTATTAAAAGATATTAATATCAACGTTTTTCTAAAATTTAAATTTTAGAATATAAATAATTAATTTTATTGGTATATGATGAATATTATTAATATAAAAGTAATATTTTAAAAAGAAATTATTTAAGTGATTGTTATTATTAATAACTATTCATCTAATAAGGATTTAAATGAAAATTATTTACAATATTTACAAAAAAGATAAATTAACAGTCATCCAATAGTTGTTACGTGGAAAGTAATAAGGATAAATTCATTTTATAATTAAAATGTATTTTCAAATAATTTCGGTTTAAGGTTATATGTATTTTTATATATTATGTATCAGTGATGATAAAATATATTGTTTATAAGAATAATATATTATCACTATTTCAATTAGTAATTAATTGAAAATTAGAATAAGAATAGTTACTATCTAAAAAGTCATTTCATATTAAAAAAAGTTTTTTATTGTATTTTATATATCAATTTCAAAGTCATATTTCTTTATTTTATAATTTAATTTTGAAAAAAATGAACTAAATTTTTGGACTCCTAATTTATTTTATTATCTTATGATTGTTTTTTAATAATTTTATAAAAAAATTATTTTGTAGGTGAATAGTATAAAAGACAATTACAAAAAATATTGGGACTTTTATGAAATCATTTGGATATAATCTCAACTTAAACATTTAAGAAATATTTTTCCTAATTAAATCTATATTTATAATTAAAATTATATATTAATATTATTTTATTTAATTTATAAACTTATTTTAAACATTTTGGAACTATAGTAATATTTTATCCTAATAAAAATATATTTTTTACTTTCATTTAATTAAATATTCACCTGGTGAAATTCAGTTTTTTCTTAATTTTAAAGACACAAAAGTCTTATTTTTTTAATAATAAATCAATTGATTTCATTTAAGTCAATAACATTGACAATAATTTCTTAAAAATAATTTTTAGGCCTAAAAATACAGATTTTTCTAATAACATTTTTTACACATTATGTATGCTAACATTAATTTTTTTTTTTCAAAAGTAGACATTTTATTTGTTAAAATTAATTTCACTTTTTAAATCATTAATTTAAAATAATTTTTTAATTAATTTAATTTATTATTAAAATTTAATTATTTGGTAAAAAATAATTACCATAGTTAAAATAAAAAAATTTGCGAAAATGAAAAATATAACTATAAAAGTGAAAAACATATGTAGAAAAACATGTCTCAAAATGAGTGTTTGATGGGTAGATATACCAAACCTTATATTAACTCTACTATTTTCCACTTTGTATTCCACTTTCCAAGTAAAACATGTGTTCCTTTAAAATTAAGAGGTTATATTTACAGGAAACCAATTTTCACCTCTTATAAAAGGGGCCTTTCACCACCCCTTATATATCATTATAATATTCAAATTACTCTTAAACATTTTCACATTTTCACTTCCTATATATCCCTATCATTCTTTTAGAAGTCACTTAATCCTTGTAAAATCCATAACTCCACCATTTCCAAGAAGTCCTCTAAGGTAAAACTCATGTTCTTAATGTTAGTACATATATTTACATATCCACTCCCTATATTCCTTCTTTTGTATATAAAAGAATGTGTCACCCATGTGTACACATGGAATACTCTCTCCATAAAAGTAAAGTATTTCATTTTTCATCTAGTATTTTATTCATAATAAAACTCACCTAAAATCTTATTTATCACATTTAAGACATCTAAATAATAATATTTTTATTCTGTATTAATGATATTATGCCAAGATAATCACATTCTTATCCATACTCACCCATATATTGTAGTTTTTTCCTATACAATTTGGTATAACCACCCACATGAAAAATGATATAAATTTTAATCATGTAAACATAAAAAATGGTGTTAGTATAAATTAAAAAAAAATATATTTATTTCATGGTTTTGGAAAGGTAATATTAATATTTAACCTTTTATTAATATACCACCATTTTTGTTTGTTATCAATTAGAGAAACAAGCTCATTTCCATCTTCATCATCATGAATCCTAAATAAAACATATTTGAAATAAATTATAAAATTATAAATAATTATTAAAAATATATTAAAGTACCTCTAACGGCCTCGTAATTATGGAACCTAAATCTATGAACATAAATTAACATTGTCATTATGATTCTAATACTAAACAAATAAACAAAGCTAATAACATGTGATGAAGAAAATAAAATACAACTAACAAATATATTTAAAATAAATAATTATTAATAATTCTTATAAAAGGTTATAGATATGAATAAGGTTATAACATAGGTTATTGAGTTGGTTATTTTAATTATACACGAGTTTAATGCATGTTTAAATAAGCGACATTAAAGGTTTGGGTTTTTGTTTACTCAGTTTTCATTCATTGAGTTATGATTATTTATTTTAGAAATTAATTATTAGTAGTTTGGTGTATTATACCCTTTATTTTAATATAGTTTATTTTATTGATTTTATAGGGATTTAAATTTATATCACATAAACCCATATTAAAATTTTACCAACATAAGGACTTGTGATGTACGTATGGGATTTTCATCTCAATTTTTATTCTTTGATACACATATCATATTTACCACTTGTTTTATTTTATATGGTTCATATAATTCTATATGATTTATTTTTATCATACCTTTAATCAAATTCAATGAATTTACCAATCTACAACATTTTATATTTCCAAGGGATTTTGATTCTAGTGATTTTACAGTCATAAGATATTTTATTAACTTAGACATCCTTTTATTGTGTAATAATGCTTCATCTTGAACTTATTACTTCTATGATTAATTTTTTACCCCATTATATTTGATATTTAAATATATATTTATCTCTAGGTAAAATAACTCTTTTAATTCAAATATTCCTACTTAGTGAACTAATCTCCTATAAAATTATGACATTCATAAGAGTAATTCACATTATCTTTATTGTTGATTTTTTTTCCATGTCCATATTTTACCTTTCCACCAATGTTATCTTTTTTATTCAAAAACCCAATTTTGTTTCATATCATATGAACTTAAATTTTCCCTTTTCCTCTATTAAAATGAAGTTTAATTATCCTATTCTAAAATTTATATTCCAAAAAAGGTGTTTTTAAATAGTAAAAGGAGTTTTCCTTTCTTAATAATGTGTTTTATCATCAACCCCACATTTTCATAAGGTAATATTTTTGTATTTTTAATGTATCTTCTATTTAATAGTACTTTTAAAAGTAAATTTTTTACACAAAATTCCTCACTTCACCATTCCCAAAAATTACATTTCAAAGTTACCCATAACGCCATATTTTACGCTAAAGTTAAATTTTTTTTCTAAAACCTATTTTACGATTTTAATTATATATTTATCTTTATCTATGAAGGATTTATTTCCATATAAATTATGTTTTTGTGAATCAACCTCTAAATTTAATTATTTAATGATCATTTTAAATGATTGAATTTTTGTTATCATCTTTTTAAATTCTTGAGTTCAATTTTGGTGAAACCGTCTAAAAATGTTATGAAACCCATATTATATCCATGGGATATTTATGATATTATGAACTATTGTATTCAAGTTCAACACATATGTATGTTTTTCATTATTTGATGGGTGGTCCAGAATTAAATTTCCCTATAATGAATTGGATAAACTATGACATATCTTGATATAAAATTAAATGGAATGGGAAGTGAAACCAATACACTATGGGACTCTCTATACAATATTTATGGGAATTGGGATTAAAAACATTCCATAATGGTAATTTTTCCACTATGCTCCTATGAATGGAGAGTGAACCGAATCCACTACGGGACTCTGTCCTCTATTTTATGATATTATTGGAAGTTATCATTGAGTATCTAAATGATTTTTTATGTTTATGTGTATTATATTGACTTATATATTATTCTAATTATATACTTAGATAAGTCATGTTTATTGTAACAA
The DNA here is from genome assembly GCA_963277665.1 of Viscum album. NCBI lineage: Eukaryota > Viridiplantae > Streptophyta > Magnoliopsida > Santalales > Viscaceae > Viscum > Viscum album. The sequence continues at coordinate 952,920,022 of OY728142.1, forward strand.
ACTATCCTAAATATCATCTCATTCTATTACTTGACCCAACCCGCTACAAAATTGAAGGGTGTTATCGAACCCCACTGGTTGGTGAATAGAACCTGAGAATTAAACAATAAAAACAAGAAATTATTTTTCCCAAATTTAATATATATATATATAAGAGACAAAATAGGAAAATATAAATATATTCCATTAACCGATAGAAAACATTAGAAACAAAACAGATCAAGAGTAGAAAAAATCTCCAAGTTCAAGTACAAAAACAATGGACTACTAAAATAAGTAAAACTAACCACTAAATATATGTGATAGCATGGGAAAAACTACACAATCTCACCATACATCTACCCAATCCTAGATGGTGGAAAACTTTGTTACCTCACTACGGTACCTTGCTTTTCCCTACATCAAAATACTTACAAAGGTCTACACACCATCAAAGATGTTCATAGGGTGTGAGGTAACAGAATCATTAGGATCCCACCTAGGTGTTACATAACATGTCTCTGTATAATAATCCATGTATTATTATTTTAAATATATCATGGAAGATAAGCAGTAAAGTTTTCATATCAAATCAGGGAAAATATTTCCCTTCTTCCAAAAATTCCAAAATAAAGGTAGGTATATCAATTTCAAGAATAATTTTCCATTTATCATTTATCAAAGTACAAAGCAAGCATATCATATCCAAAAAAGTATAAAGCCAAGTAGAGGTAATTCATTCCAAGGAACCCAATGGGTTAGGATATAATATTACTCATACCACAATAATAACTAGTGCATAAAAAGTCTATAGAACACAGGCCTCTGGAGTATAGGAACACCACATGAGTAAAACCCCACTGCCCAACAATGTTTAGAACTTTTCCCTTGATCAAAAAGAATAGTTATAATTGAAAGGGCACATGATCTAACCTCCTTAGTGTAATATGGATGAGGTCCCTGTGTTAATTCTTCCACCTTCATAACCAAGGATTCCCATCATCAATATTTCATAACTTATTTAATTTCTTAAAAAATACACCTTTTTTCATTTACCAAAAACTAGTAAAACCCCTCATTTTATCACAAATCCATTTACACACACAAAATAATCATGTCAAATTTATTTACATATCATTTTTTAAAAATGGGAGTAATACAGTTCATCAACACAGGCAAGAGACAGAACCGCCTACCTCAAAACTCTATGTATCACACACCCACAAAGAATACACCAACAAGAGAATGTGGTAATGAAAATAGAGGACCTAGAATCAATAAAAACATATTTAGAATTTATTCAATTCACATAAATGGATATAGGAGAAGATATAACAACACATGCCTCCAGAACACACACATATCACACCACAACCAAAAGATAACAGCCCCCAGAACATGATCACATAATCAATCTTGAAGGGAAACAAATGAATCATATCCAGATATCAATGGATCCAATAATTCATTGAAATGATGATAACATGATCAATTAAATGAAGAATCAGAAATTATTACTTTTCTGTTGAGATGAAAACCAACTTCCATCATGATTCAACATCAAAATGATCAATCTGGATCGAATATAGTCTCCCAAAATCATTTGAGAATCCTTATAGGTCTAGAGCTTGAAGATATGCAGATAAATGAAGTAGTATTTAAGATAAATGTCACCCCAAAAACACAGATCATGAAAATTATATGGCATTTAATCCATTAACACATCATTTAATCCATTTCGATCACATATGCCCAAAGACTCGTCTCTTTTTTATTAATAAACTGATTTTTAACATTACATGGCTTGAAATCTGTACACATCATGTACTCACCTCAAGTTGTGGACCATATTCATGGAATCTAGACTATATAACTTACATGTATTGTAGTCCCATTACATGATTTATATTTATCCTTAAAACTTAATAAACTACAGATTCTTTTCAACAAAGCCTCAAACCAACTCGATCATTATCCAAACTCTAGAATAACCCTAAAAAACAAACAAAACATTTATACACAGACTCCATTCATTTTATCAAATGTATATCCCCAAAATTTAGGTCATATTATACAACAAATTAAATCTATCCTTGGGAGTCCCAAGATGCACCGAATTAAAATGTATAAAAGTTAAGGGAATGTAATTACAAGAAAGCGAGTAATGGGATGTCCTAAACTCCCCTACATAATACATTCCATCATTGGGAAGTCATGTGGAAGAATTAAGTATAGTAAAGTGTCAAGGCCATAGTTCTCACATCAACGACTAGTGGTCCCAAGTCTCATAATAATCTAATCTATTCCACCATAATATTGTTACAAATGGAATTGACTTCCCATGAAATACTTTCATCTGAGAGTTCATGATCTCAACTGGATTCTCAACTATGGAAACATTAATCTCAACATAAATTCCTTTACAACTCTTAAAATTGGAGGTATCCAAATGATATTTCATGAGTTTTGGTGTGTTGAAAACATCTTTAATTCATATCAATTGATCTAGAGATTACAACTGATAAGCAAATTTCCAAAGATACCAAATGACCATGAACGGTCCAACATATCTTAGATCAAAATTTTCATATTTCCCAACCCGAACTAACCGAGGAAAAACATTCAAGAAAACCTAGTAATGTATGGAAAACACTAAAAGAATATGTATTTTATCCACATCAGTTTCCTATTAGATATTCTCTATAAAAATATGTTGATGTATATTTTGAATCCTAACGAATGTCTCCTGAACCAAAATCATTCACACCAATAAAGCTTCCCCCACTTATTCCCAAAAAATATTTGACATGTATTGCAGCCCCTAAAAATCCTCAAAAAGAGAATTTATAATGGACAACTAATTTTAGTTTTTATAAATTAACTCAACCAATCCCAGATGTCTCTAATGATCTACTGATTTCCGACCCATGGGCATGATGAATGTCCTATGGAATCTGAATAACACACTCCTTTTAACCATATATCTATGTATTATAATCAATACGTAGTATTAACTGATTCTTTATCACATCATGGATACTTCTTTATAACCTCAATGTAAACCTAGGATCATTTTATGAAAAAAACTTAATCAACCCCATGCTACCTCACAACCTCCTACACATATACCATACTCAGATATTCAACTTTTGTAGTGTCTTTGATTAGAATAAAATGAGATGACTTTTTCAATCAATCAATCATTGACCAGATAAAATTTGTCCCATAGTGAGTCCATGTTAACCTGCAAATAATTCCATGTATACCCAATCCCATTTCTAAATAAGCACCAAAAGAGTCTAAAGAAAACCAAAAGGTTTCAAATGCTATGTCTTTACATATTTGAAGGTGTAATAGCAGGACACATAATCCGCAATGTCATGATTAATAACCAACCATTAAAATCACCATATCATATAATTGTACATATTCTTAGTTCCCTATTAAGAATCCTAGGATAAATAATGATACTCTAAAAAATTAACTACATAATAATTTTGGGATGAAAAAATTATACCCAAAACTGTGAATACCATCTAAGGAGATTAACCAACCATAAGTAGCATCCACACAATATACAATTTCCTTAATTCCTCTAAACTCTTCATTTTACTTCTGATTATACAAAATAAACTCAAGTATAAATGATTATAACATAACATTTTATAACTATACCTAAACCTTCTTCCTGAGCCTCAAGATTAAACTGAGAAAAAAGCCTCATAACATTACACTCTTCCTTAAATTTCTTAATAGATTTTGATGGAACTTTCTTATTAAGAGAAGTCAAAGGTGATGCCAAATTTTATATATCCTTGAAAAAACATCAATACAATCCAACAATAAAAATAAATCTATGAATTTCAAAGAAATTATGTTTTCATTCCCATGAAAATACTACCCATACAATCTTAGGATCAATTGATAATCCATGCTCATAAATCATGTCCCCGAATAATTTCACTTCTTGAATCCATAAATTGCATTATGAAAACATTCCATATAAATAGTGACATGTCATGATTTCCAAAAAAAAACTCAGATGGTTCCCATGCTCATGCTCCAATCTCTATTAAACTAAAATACAATCAATCTAAAATACAACAAAAGTGTTTAGATACTAATGGAATATCTAATTCATAATAGGAAAGAAAACTATTGGAGTGTTAATTAGGCAAAATGACATCCCCAAATATTTATAATGGTTGTAACTAACTCTTTAAATCCTTATGTGATGTATCAAACTTCTTAACTATAAGATAATGATAAACTGACCAAGGAAAAATCGTCAAGAACCACTTTTCCCCAATTAACTAATCAAATAGATCATCCACATTAAGAAGAGTGTACTTGTACTAAAGAGTTACTCAGATAAAATTCTAATTTTTTACACACAATCAGAGTGAACCATCTGCCTTTATGGAAAATAGAATAAGGTATTTCCAAAGAGAAACACTAGGGAGAGAAAAACCCTTCACCACCAGATCATCCAACTAAATATTGAGCTCTTTCATCTATACTGGTGACATTTGATAAAAGAGGGTGATATCAACTCTGTCCCAAGCACTGGTTCAATTGTAATCTCTACCTACCTCTTTTGAGGAATCTTGAAGAAATATTCTTAAAAAACATCAGGAAAACCATGAATTTTTTTGGGAAGATCAAAAATAGAAGAAACATCATTAGGATCAACTGTAAACTAACAGAAAAGAACTTATCATCTATATGAGAGTAGATCATGTAAAACTAGACCTATGATACCACTATCCATAAAAAACATTTGATATCCCATCAGTAATAAGAAATTAGACACACCAATGACATGTAAATAACCTTATATTGATGGAAAACAATTTAATATATCCCATTGATGATTTTAGAGAAATACATATTGACAATAATAAAATTATTGACTAACTCTATATCATATATTGATAGAAAAAAATATTGAAACCCATGTTCTTTCCTCCTCCCAAGATGTGTCTCTACTATAATAATGTACATGATTTTCTTTGGTGGGATAATCATATCAACCCAACGGCCAGATATAAATGAGTGGTAAGGCCTGTTATCAAATAAAGCAATCTCTACCAAGGATTGAAAATATATGGTCCCTCTCACGGTCACTAGACATGTATCTACCACTACTAGAAAATCATATACTAAGTGAAGGTGCTTGACTTGTGAGGCCTATGTCTATATCCATGTAGTTATTAAAGAATATGACTATGAAAAAATAGCCTTTGGATCTAACGATCACTTTCCATATCAATTTGTAGACATATCCTAAAAGAAAAATTTCAGATGACCATAATACTCGAAGTTGTTTCACATGTTTGTAGGATAAGTACAAGAAATTCGTGTTGTTATGACCTTGTCAGATTGATATCATGTCAATGGAACACCACTATCCATAACTAGAGGTTCCAAATATTCCTATTTCCAAAACCACCTCCACTAATCCTATGATGGGCCTTACACTTTCTCTTTTTCTAGGGCCTACCACTAAATCTTCTAAAAGGGGGGAGATAAGGGGTAGAAGATCCAACATTTCCTTACATATTCCTTTCTTCCAATATATCCTTGTCCATAGTCTCTACATAGGTCAAAAGAATCATCATAAATAACTTTGATCTTATATATAGTCCTAAACCCTGAATTTTCTTATGAGCCATCAACTAATCATTCTTTATGAATTCTTGTGAAAAACAAACTAGCTCAGTGAACTGATTAGGGTATTAAAACACTACATTCTCTCCCTCTTATAAATCAAGAAACTCTATAGACTTCACACTAAATAGTGACTCTGTGAAACAATATTGTAAGAAGAGAGTCTTGAAACCCTTATTATCCAATCTCACCTGCTTATCATCATGTACCATGGAATCCCACCACCACTTGTGAGGACCATCAAGTCTAAACACTACATAATTTACCTTGATATTGTGATGTGTGCATAGGAATTCAAATATATGATCAATATTGTCCATCCAATCCTCCTCATCTTGAGGTTCATTCTTATATTTAATGGATGGTGGCTTCTAATGATAGAACTCCCATGATCGATCTTTGTATCCTCCAGCTCCTAGATATACCTCAAAAATTTTGTTCTAGACTTGTGTCACATTTTGGTAGATACCACAAACTACTTGAATTATATCCTTGATAAGTTTATGATTCATCAGATGATTCCCTTGAGGGGAATTAGTTGTACCCTCCCGAGGAACTCACAAAATACATCTTAGAGGTATACTATTGTACATTAAAACCAAAGGAACAATAAAAAAACTAAAATTAAATCATTTCAAACTAAAGAAATCATAAGGAAAAAACAAATATTAACACCAAAAACTCAAAACATGAGACACACCCCCCAACATCCCCTGGTAACTTGAGTCTTATAATGGAATTATTTGAACATGAAATTCCCCCAATCTACCTATCAAGTCACAATAATACTATCTCAAGTTTACCAAACATCCTAGGACAAAGACTCTTGTGTATATACCACCTCTAATACCAAATAGTAATGAACTTACCTAAATACCCTCTCAAAATGGTTTCCAAACTGACTTGCTACATATCCAAAGGGTTTTCCCAATCCTCACAGGCTGGTAACTACCACCTGTGCATCAAACTAAACTAGAGGGAATGATTTATCCCCACATAAAGCAATGATATGACATATATATACAATAGATACAATATAGTAAAATATAAATATATGTCAAAACAAAAATATAAAATAAAAATGAAAAATGAAAACAAATAAAGAGTATAAAAATATAAATGTGAAAGCCTAACCATAAAGGACTACTAAAACATGGAAAAGAAACCAACCACTCTATGTGATAGCATGGGAAAACCTACACCATCTTACCATCCAACTACCTAAACTCAGTTGACTAAAAACCTCACTACCTCACTATAGTGCATTTCTATTCCTTGCATCGAAATACATACAAAGGTCTAAATACCACAAAATAAGTGCACAGAGTATGAGCTAACAAGCCCAATAGGATCCCACCCATGTTTTCTATAACAATTCTCTCTAAAATAATCCATTTATGATTATTTAAATGAAAACAAGGCATGATAATTAGTAAAGAATTTATATAAAATCATGGAAATATTTATTTTCCTCCAAAAATTCCAAAATAAAGGTAGGTATATCAATTTCAAGAATAATTTTCCATTTATCATTTATAATAATAAATATAACGTATATCATAGCCAAAATTGTAAAAAACCAAGAAGATTTAAATCATTCCACATAACTCATTAGGTTGGGATAGTTGGATAACTGCACAATAATATGGAATAGTTTACAAAAAGTCCCTAAAACACATTCCTAAGGATCATAGGAATACCACATGAGTGAACCTAATAATAATGTCAAGAACATATCCCTTTAACAATAGGCCTAGGGATAAGATAAAATCCCCATGATCTAACCCCATGATGGTAATATGGGAAATGTCCCTTAGCTAAACATTCCACCTTTGTATGCGAGGCTTCCAATGTGATACATTTCAAAAATCATTTCAATATTTAGAAAAAAATCGATTTTTCTATTTACCAAAAACTAGGAAAAGCAACCATTTACCAAAAATCCATTTACACACACAAAACAATAATTTAAAATGTATTTATAAATTAATTTTAAAAAATAGGATGAATACAGTTCATCAAAATAGGCAAGAGATGAAACCACCTACCACAAAACTGAGGGTCGCACACACCTGCATAGGATCCATCGACAATAGAATGAAAAAATGAAAATAGAGTCCCTATTTTCAAACTACACATCTTTATAATTTATTCAATCCACCTAAAGAGTTATAGCATAATTGGAAACAACACATACCACATGATAACAAAGCCACTACACCACAACCAAAAGAGAATGGCCCTCATAATAAGATCACATCATGAATATAGAAGAGAAACAAGGGGATCAACACCCCATATCAATGGATCTAATAACTCAATGCAATGACACTACAAAGATAAAATAAAACAAAGAAACAGAAAGGCCTACTTTACAAGAGAGATTCAAACTAATCAGCATGATTATCCAATTCAAAATTGATCAATATGGATTGAACAGTGTAACGACCCGAATCCAGAGCCACTCAATTGGTTCTCCATACCTGGTTCACCATATGACCTCAAGCGAGTTTCCCCAAACGCCAGAGGCTGCCAACTAGAAGAGAGGGCCTTGGTGAGTCATTGGGGAAACTATTCCTTCATTGGTAATGTATACAAGGGAGAGAAAATAACAGTCAATAGGGGAAGTAGTAAATAGCATACAATAACTGAAACTAAACTATGAAAGCAATGAATATATAGTAATGATGATAATGATACAGCAGGTACAAGTATCTAAGGAAAGCAGCAAACACAACAACGTGTAGAAATACAACTGAGAACAAAGTACAAAAAGTAAACAGCAACTCTAGCAGCATCAAAAGCCTAAACTCGGTCTTTTTCTCTCCAACTCCAACCAGAAATCATGTACCTGATGTAGAAGAAACACAATCTCTATCCACAATTGCAACCATTTAACCCGTTTGGGCCGAATAGTAGGACCCAAACAGGGCGTGAGACTAATTCCAGTAGGCAACCACCACAGGATCTGTGCCCTAATGTTAGTGAGCAATATAACCAAAGTAATGGAAATAAATTCAGTAGAGAAACATGAGTACACTAAAGTAAACAATCCTACAAATATCCATTCACATTTATATATTAATTTAATTCAATAATTTATTTATCAACCAAGGAATCAAGAAAACATTTCTATATTCCCAATGCATAGCAAATGACACAACAGGTATCTTAGCAGACTACCTAAACAACAAGCAGTACAAACCCATTCTTGTTATTTGGCTTGGTGGACTCATCACAACCAACCAAATAATATTCACACGGACTCTCTAGGTGGGTCATACTGGAAGATCCCTCTATTCATGTAATCATATAAAGGAACAGACATAATGGGAAGCTCTCACCATCAATTCCCCTATGGTCTTGCAGCGATAGCTATAGACTCTTTGAGGAAGCACTTACGTCTAATTCCCCATGTAGTCTCGATACGTAACTAAAGAAAATCTAAGGAATCACAAAGTATCATTCATGTAGGTCCTACAAATGATAAAAATTTATAACATACTCTCTAGGGGAGCCCTTAATCATCAATTCCATCTTTAGTCTACCGCACTAGGTTCACACAGCCCTAAGTAGTCCAGTCTTGCATAATCTACTGTCAGCAGCACTAAATAAGTTCAAAAAAACTATTTGGATAATAGATACAATGCATCAAAAGCATATAAATAGTAGTAAATACATGAAATCATTTATATCATGGCAGGAAATCAATGCAACAAGGTTTGCCTCACCGGCAACCTAAGCCAAACGGCAATAAACAGGCAAAACAAGGGACACACCCATGGGGTGATCCTCAAATATGCTAACATGCAATCATTATTAATCTAATGGCCTCAATCATACAAGCAATCTAAGGTATAAAATAATGCAAGACCAAAACCATAACTCGAGATAACCGATACATGGGTATATGGCACTTTTGCACAAAAACTCAAATACATTCAACGTAAAGCAACAAACCATATACCTCGATCTAGGAGATTGATATACATGAACCTTAGCCCGTGAATTGGCCTAGAACAGAGTAGATCGTAAAAAATGTCTAAAACGTTCAACCTAAGATAACTCTCATAAGAGAAAGAGTTAGGAAACGTGGCCAAAGAAGAACAAATAACCCACTACTGTGATTCTATTACAACCGACGGCGTTCGATTCAGATAACTGGTGACAGATCGGCCACTCGGAGATGATCTGCGGTCGTACCCTCGCTATCTGTCAAAGAAGCTAGAGAAGAAGATGTTTTTGGGGTTAAGATCCGACCCTAGACTATTTAATGAAAAAAGAAAGTACACGTTGTGTACTTTCAGAGCACACTGTGTGTACTAAGCATTTCTGTACTCCGCTTAAGGCAGCCTCCATGTCACCCCTAGATGGTCATGTGTGTGGCCATGACAAGGCCAGCACACGGCCTCAAGTGGCCTCAAAGTACACGGTGTGTAATTAGAAAATTTCCAGATTCTCCTCTTTTCCCCCAAAATGACCAGAAAAGGAAAAAAATACTTGAAGAGAAGGTTACGGTTCTTACAAACTTCCCCCTTAATGCAATTTGTCCCTGAATTTCCCTTATAAGATGGCGATGAAGAAACCTCGAACAAATCTGGCCACTATGATCACATATCAGCCTCCCTCTCCCAAGTCTCATCTTTTACATGGCCATGCTTCCATAGCACCCGTACCAGAGGAACAGACCGACCATGGAGTACCTTTACACTACGATCAACAATCCTGATAGGATGCTCCTGGAATGATGCATCATGATTCATCTCAACCTACTCAGAATGAAAAACATGATACGGGTCTAGGAAATAGAATCAAAGATGAGAAACATGGATGACGTTGTGCAGAGCATGATACCTATGAGGGAACTGCATCCTTTAAGAAACCAAACCGAGTCTCTCCAGAACCTCAAATGGCCCGATGTATCTCGATGAAATCTTACCATGTCTCCTAATCCTCTTGTGTCCCAACCTTTGGGTAACATGTAGGAAAACCTGATCTCCAACCATGAACTCCAAAGGTCTTATCCACTAATTAGCATAAAATTTATGTCGAGAATGTGCAGTAGCCATACTTTTCCGAATCAACTCCACCAGTTCTGGGGTCTCCTGAACAAGATGAAGTCCCAGCATAGCTGCCTCTCATACCTCCAACCAACACAAGGGTGATCGGCATGGACTACCGTAAAAAGCCTCGTAAGGTTCCATCTGAATAGTTTCTTGAAAAATATTATTGTATGAAAACTCTACTAGAGGTATATATCTCTCCCAAGAACCTCCAAAATCAATGCATGCTTGTAGCATGTCCTCTAGCAACTGAATCGTGTGCTCTTACTGGCCATCTATCTTGGGATGGTAAGTTGTACTCAGAAGTACTTATGTAACCAAATCCCTCTATATCCCTTGCCAGAAATGCAACGTGAAGAGGGCGTCCCTATCTGAATGTGGTATCAAGGGATATGAAATAACAATCGATAGAGGAAGCAGTAAATAGAATACAATAACTGAAACTAAATAGTGGAAGAAATGATTATATAGTAATGATGATAATGATGCAGCAGGTACAAGTATCTAAAGAAATTATCAAACACAACAACGTGCTGAAATACAACTGAAAAAAAAAGTATAAAAAGTAAACAGCAACTCCAGCAGCATCGTAAGCCTAAGCTCGGTCCTATGCTCTCTAGCTCTAACCAGAAATAATGTACATAAAGTATAAGGGCCGCAATACCTATCCACACTTGCAACCATATAACCTATTTGGGCCAAAAAGCAGGACCCAAATTGGGTGTGAGACTAATCCCAGTAGGTAACCACCATAAGATCTATGCCCTACTGTCAGTGAGAAATTTATCAAAAGTAATGGAAATAAATGCAGCTGAGGAACAAGAGTACACTAAAGTAAACAATCCTAAAAATCTCCATTCACATTTATCTATTAATTTAAGTCCATCATTTAATTATCAACCAAGGAATCAAGCAAAAAACTCTATATTCCCAAGGCATAGCAAGTAACACAACAGGTATCTGAACAGACTACCTAAATAACAAGAAGTACAAAACCCAAGCTTGTTCTTTGGCTTGGTTGAATCGTCACAACCAACCAAAGAATATTCACACTGACTCTTTGGGTGGCTCGTACTAGCAGACCCTTCTATTAAAGTAATCATACAAAGGAATAGACACTCTGAGAAGCTCTCACCATCAATTTCCCTGCAGTCTTGTAGCGACAGCTATAGACTCTCTGCAGAAGCACTTACGTCTAATTCCCCATGTAGTCTTGATACGTAACTAAGGACACTTTGAAGAAGCACAAAGTCCCATTCCCGTAGGTCCTATGAACGATACTAATTTATAACTGACTCTCTAGGGAAGCCCTTAATCGAAAATTCTCTCTTCAGTCAACTGCACCAAGTTCACACAGCCTTAAGCAGTCCAGTCGTGCGTAATCGACTATCAGCAGCCCAAAGTAAGTTCAAAAAACTACTTGGCTAATAGCTACATTGCATCAAAAGCATATAAACAGTATACAATACATGCAATCAATTATATCATGGTAGGAAATCAATGCAACATGGTCTGCCTCAATGGAAACCTAAGCCAAACGGTGATAAACAACCAAAGGGAAACACCCATGGGGTGATCCTCAAACATGATAACAAGCAATAATTATTCATCTAATGGCATCAAGAATACAAGAAATCTAAGGCAGAAAATAATTCAGGACCAAAACCCTAACCCGAGATACCTGATACATGGGTATATATCACATTTGCACAAAAATTCAAAGACATTCAACTTATGGCAATAAACAACCTACCTTGATCCTAGGAGATCGATATACTTGAACCTCGGCACCTGAATCGGCCTATAACGGAGTAGATCTGAAAAAACATCTAAAACATTCAACCTACAATAACTTTAATAAGAAAAATAATCAAGAAACGTGGCCAAAAAATAACCAAGAACTCACTGGTGTGATTCTATTGCAATGGATGGCGTTCGATTCAGATAAATAGTGATGGATCGGTGGCTCGGAGAAGATCTGTAGCCGTACCCAACTAGGGCCCCGTACCTGATTCGCTACATGACCTCAAGTGCATTTCCCCAAAATCCAGAGGCTACCGACTAGTAGGGAGGGCCTTGGTGAGTCATTGGAGAAACTATGCCCTCATTTGTAAAGTATACAAGGGAGAGGAAATAACTATCGATAGAAGAAGAAGTAAATAGAATACAATAATTGAAACTAAATAGTGGAAGAAATGAATATATATTAATGATGATAATGATAAAGCAGGTACAAGTATATAAGGAAATAAGAAAACACAAAAATGTGCTGAAATACAACTGAGAACAAAGTACAAAAAGTAAATAGCAACTACAGTAGCATCGCAAGCCTAAGCTCGGTCCTATACTCTCTAGCTCCAACCTGAAATCTTGTACCTGAAGTAGAAGGGCCACAATCCCTATCCACACCTACAAACATATATCCTTTTTGGGCCAAAAAGTAGGACCCAAACAGGGTGTGAGACTAATCCTAGTATGCAACCATCACAAGATCGGTGCCCTACTATCAGTGAGAAATATAGCAAAAGTAATAGAAATAAATGCATTAGAGAAACCAGACTACACTAAATTAAACAATCCAAAAAATCTCCTTTTACATTTATTTATTAATTTAATTCAATCATTTAATTATCAACCACAGAATCAAGCATACTGCTCTATAATCCCATGTCATAGCAAGTAACACAACTGGTATCTCAGCAGACTACCTAAACAACAAGCAGTCCAAAACCCAAGCTTGTTTTTTGGCTTGGTGGACTCGTCACAACCAACCAAATAATATTCATAGTGAATATCTGGGTGGATCATACTGGAAGACCCCTCTAGTCAAGTAATCATACAAAGGAATAGACATTATGGGAATCTCTCACCGTCAATTCCCCTACATTCTTGCCGTGATAACTATAGACTCTTGATGAAGGAATTACATCTAATTCCCCATGTAGTCTTGATACGTAACTAAGGAAACACTGAGGAATCACAAATTCCCATTATCGTAGGTCCTAATAATGATAATAATTTATAAAAGACTCTATAGGTAATCCCTTAATCATCAATTCCCTCTTTAGTCTACAGCACCAGGTTCGCACTGCCCTAAGTAGTACAGTCGTGCGTAATCGACTGTCAACAGCACTATGTAAGTTCAAAAAACTACTTGGCTAATAGCTACAATGCATCAAAAGCATATAAACAGAAGGAAATACAAGCAATCAATTATATCAAGGCAGGTAATCAATGCAATAAGGTCGGCCTCACCAGCAACCTAATCCAAACAGTGATAAAGAGCCAAAACAAGGGAAACACCCATGGGGTGATCCTAAAATATGCTAACAAGCAATCGTTATTCACTTAATGGCCTCAAGAATACAATAAATATAAGGCAGACAATAATGGAGGACCAAAACCCTAACTCGAGATACCCGATACATGGGTATCTGACAATTTTGCACAAAAACTTAAAGACATTCAACGTAAGGCAACAAACCACCTACCTCGATCCTAGGAGATCGATATACATGAAACTTATCCCATAAATTGGCATAGAATGGAGTAGATCTACAAAAACGTCTAAAAGGTTCAACCTACGATAACTCTCATAAGAAAAAGAATCAGGAAACGTGGCCAATAAAGAACCAAGAACTCACCGCTATGATTCTATTGCAACTAATGGCGTTCGATTCGGATAACCGTTGATGGATCAATGTCTTGGAAAAGATCTACGGCCGTACCCTCGCTCTTAGTCGAAGAAGCTGGAGAAGAAGACGTTTTTGTGGTTAATACGCGGCCCCAGACCGATTAAGGAAAAAAAAGAAAGTACACGGTGTGTACTTTCGGAGTACACGACATGTAATAAGATTTTCCATACTCCACTTAAGGCAGCCTCCATGTCACCCCTACATGGTCGTGTGTGTGTCCATGACACAGCCAGCACATGACCTCGAGTGGAATCAAAGAACACGGCGTGTACTTATAATCTACACGGCGTGTACTTAGAAAATTTTCAGATTCTCCTCTTTTTCCCCAAAATGATCAGAAAAGGAAAAACATACCTGAAAAGAAGGTTTGGGTTATTATGAACAAAGTCTCCCAAAATCACCATAGAGTCCTTATAGGTCAAGATCCCAAAGAGGTTTGGATGAATGAAATAAAATTTCAAACAAGAGACAACCTAAAATCACTTATCAAAAAAACTATACAATATGTAATTCATTTATTTCACCATACTTTAGTCTCGGTAAATTTATAACATATAAAAAATACATCAATCATCAATGTTTCTTATTCTTGTTCATTTACTTCACAAATCCTATGTTTCACCCCTAATTGTTTTCCTTAGTTTTGATTGATCTTAATCAAATCAATTAAATATACTAGAATAATTTCATATGTTATCTTAAGGATTAACAGAGTTCATATATAACCTTTACCTCCCAACCACATCCCTATCCCACTCATTAGAAATAATAAACTCTCAGTATAATATTGTGTCCTTAATCTCATCTATTCTAATATCCAAATCAATTACCCCTCTTCAAACTCAATGTCAAAATATCTTTTCATAAGTATCTATTTTAATTATTTCTTAGATAAAATTATTAGACACAATATTTGGTTATCTTCTTCTACTGTATATTATCTAGTTCAAATTATAAATCTAACAGTTCCAAGGTAGGATCCCCCACTGTATGTTGAGGTGTTGTGTGGTCATAAATAATTTCATACTATGTTCAGTTTTACTTCACTAATGTTTTTAATTGCAGGGATTTTTTTGATAGATTTAAAATTAAATTATATGTTGAGAACTTTTTCTAGGTCTCACACTCATAGTCAGTAGGTGTAAATTACATGTTTGGTTCATTCCACATGATGTGGTCACTTGGTAACAATCATTTCACCTTCCCCAAACCTTCATCACCAACCTAAAATAAACATGCACAGTGAAAATAGTCAATTAGAAAATAAAAACTTTAAATAAATAAAAAATCATAATTATTGATTCAAAATGGACAAAATGAAAAAAAAAATACAAGATTATTAAAATATGTAATTTTGAAATTTGACCTACAGAGACCAAAAGTGTATTCAAATAAATCATAATAATAATAAAATCATGGAAGTTTGATAATATTCACTCAAAATAACCCAAAAAAATCACATCATCCCTAAAATTCTATTTCAATGAATATTTATTAAAATAAACTAAAATATTTGATTTAAGAATATATAGAAAATAATATAAAGACTCAATTTATGAATTTTTTACCAAAAAAAACATTTTCAATAAAAAATTTAAATGTATTACAATTTCAAAAAAATATTAACCAAAACTCGAAAATAATTCATTATAAGTATATTTTATTAATAAAAACTAATTCAATTAATTAAAATTGCATGTAAAACATGTAATGAAATAGATAAACATTAAATCCACCCAAAATTAACATTTTTTTATCCTCGTGAAACTAATTAGTCAAATTCAATGTAATAAAACTAATATAAAAAATAATTGGCATGACACTATGATTTTATTTTCATATTGATTTCCCCCCATATACAATCTGGAATAAAAAAATTCCTTCTTTAAATAAATTCACTCAATTTGAATTTGGTTACTATTTTAATAGAATTATTGAACATGAAGAAAATTTATTAGAATTCATAATACTTAAATTTTCATCCAATTGAAAGTATAAACTCTTATTTACTTCCATGGGAACAAAGTCACACGATTTGGGAAATAATAATTAATAGACACAACATTTCATGGGAATAATTTAATTATTAGTCTGTATGGCTTGAATAACCTATCTAACACTATAAAAAGAAATAATAAATAATAAAATAATAAAATAGTTCAATATGGATTTATATTTTTATTTCATAGTAAATTTTTATGCATATATTTTGAGTTAAATTAAAATTAAAAAGTTCATAGTAAATGATGATTATATAACATTATCCCAAAATTATACCAAAAATGAATTTTTCATTAAGATAAATATAATGAATTATCCATGAGGTAATAAAAATAAATCTCTTGAGATTTGAAAATACTTCCTCGACTTTAATAAAAATTTGGAACCACTAAATAATCTTCTGTGAAGCTTGAAAATAGGAAAATTTAGAATAAAAAAATCAAGGGTATTTCATGGGTTCAACATGAAATAAAATTAATAACATTTAAGACCCCTCCCCAAATATAAAACTAAACATTATCATCATTTTGGAATCCCAATGTGTAGGAAAAAATCATAAATAGATTATTCTAACAAATTTTCAACTCAACTATTTAAATGCTTGCTCAAGAGTCATAATGAAATTAAAATTTAGTTTTCCAAAAGTTCCAGTCAATAAAAAAACAATTAATGGTTTCATATAATGTTATATTATTATATTTTAAAACATTCTCCAACATTGTTTGAAATGTATCATGTGGTACATTCATTTCCATAACAATAAATAAATTGAGTCTAAATCATTTTAAGGGTTTTAAAAAGGATTCATTATTTTTTTGAATTGATATTCAAAATTCAATAAAAATGAATTATCAACACCAAATATTTAAAGATAAACTCACATAATTCAGTTTCCCAACAAATAAACTGGCCCCCACCCATATTTAAGACATTAACCATGGAATTTTAAAACTTAAAACCGTAAAAAATTAAAAATAGTATAGGGAAGAATTAAATTGATTAAATTAAAAGTAATTATTATAATTATAAAAGAAAACACTAGATAGTGAATCCTATGATATATATTACCAATTGATACATAATCCTATAAAATAATTCCCTTTTTTAGCATTCAATCGTCTCTTTGAATATCCTAGTTCAATTCCTACAAAGTCAATGAAAATAAATCATTAAATCCAAACATTGAAGATAGAAAATATGAGACAAATAATTTGGTAAGAGGATGAGCATGGAATCCTTGGGCTACCACATTATATCAAAATTTTATAAGAAATCAAACAAGATAATATTATGTGAAATTTTGATTTCATAAAAAAAACTCACAAAATATGATTTACTAAAATATGGTTTGCCTTCTACATAGCACTGGATTTAAAGTCTAGAGCCAAACCCTCCTAGATAAATATCTATAGTCACTATAAGGATTTTTTTCCATGTATAAAACACTACAGGTTTACATAACTATTTTTTTGGTGAAAAATATATTTTTTAGTTATTCTAACTTATATGAAAATGACCAACTCCCATAACAGCTACAAAATACCATGATAAAAACTATTAACCACACAAAAACTACTCATACAAATATTCTATTATAGAAAATAAATCAACACAAGACTCAACATCATTATTGTTCCTATGGAATTTAAGTTAAGTACTATAATAAGGGAATCCCTCAAACTCTACCAAGAACCCATTGAACTGACCAACAAAAAATAAATCATAAAAATCACTCTTTGTAGAAATGATTTCCACTTCTGGAATTAAATCAATTTTGAAATTTCTAAAATTTAAATGGAGGTAAATCTTTACAATAGTTGTTCATATGGATATAAAATGGTACACATATCCTCCCACCTCATTTTCACTCATTTAACTCTCATAAAAATGGCGAAAGGTACTGATTTTAGGTAAACAAATTTAATAATAGTTTTTCCAAATGAGTTTTGAGAAGAATATAAATCAATATCAATCAATAAATATTCATATTCAAATTTATTATAAACTCAAAATTAAAATTCATCACCCAAAATTGTTTAGAAAAATATTTAAATATATTAATGTTTCTGACTTAAACTTATCCAGGAAACATTAAAGTCTAGATTTTTTTAAGATGTAATTTTTTTCAAATTTACCTCAACTATGAAGTCACCACTATAAGACATTTCTTGTGAAAAATAATACAATCTATGATTTTTAGTATGTTCACATCTTCTTATACATGTTCTAGAATATCATCCCATTTGAAAAATGTTGTGAACATTGGGTTTCTTATATCATCCATAAGTAAGGAGAACTCTAATTCCGTACTATCAAATATAAATCCTGAAACAAATCTAGATTTAATTCACTCTTCCTATGTTAGTTAAAATTTTATTTTTATTTATCCTGTAATTCAAGTTGATTCTCATAAAAATTGGGGAGTTCTATGAATAAATATTTTACAGTAGTTTTAAATTCAAAACACACACTATCTTCCTCTTCATAAAAAACCAATTCAAAATTCATTAGGCTCCTTGTTTTCAAATGGGGATGACCACTCTTATGATATGAAACCAAAATTTAGAATCACTAATTTATAGTTTATTATTTTCATATGAAAATTCAAAAACCTCATTTTGAAGTTTATTACTTATAATTTTTTTAAAACATGTGGAAGTGTTTTTAATATTTAAATTATAATTTTCCAATTTTTCATTTTTTTTTAATTTCTTCTTCCCACTCAAAATACTCTTAAAGATGTTGGAAAAATTTTGTTTTAAATTTTCATCATAATCATATTATAGTTCACTATTTTGATAATTCTTATCTTTTCCATATATTACCCATCCTCGTAATCTATCTTCACTTTTTCATCATTTTCAATGTCAATTTTCATTTGATTTTTATTTTCATTTCAACAATTATGCATTATATTATAGATTATTCATTGTAGAATAATTATATTTATCATATTCATCAATTTTATCAAGACTATTTGGTATGTTATGTTCTACTTCATATTGAAATTCTGGTGTTGGTTCATAAAAATATTCATTATCTTAAAAATGATAATGTTTTTGTGGCTAATTGTAGGAGAATTTATAAATATTGTGCCATTAATATCCCCAAAAAACATAGTATAAATAAATTTTTTATTTTCAGACCCCTTGATATTTATTATTTTTTTTAACCAAGATTAAAAATTAATAATAACAATGAAGTTCTTTTGATTATATTTAGACTAATTTTTTCAATCACTATGAAACAAGTAACTCATCAACATACAAATTTTTAAACAGCATCATAAAAATCATCCATATTTTTAAATCTAAACACACACAAAATGAAGCATATATTGAAAATTCAACATATATATAGCAGTTAAAAGGTATTTTTTTATTTTTTGTTTTTTTATAAGGCATATAACACTATGCATACACCTTTATTAGAAATGAGACCAAAATTTGAACCGGTCAAAGGATTTTAAGACCATAAAATTGTTCTTAATATCGCATACTCTGACTAAATAGAGGTGTGGATGGATTTTCTATAGGGAAGGAGGTGATATGTACTAAGGTATTTGGTTTTTCCTAACCTACTTAAATAATGGATTATAATGATGAAATATGAATTAATAGTGTGTGAAATGAGGTGGAGTGTGAATGAGGAGTTAAAGGATCCAATCTTGGATTAAATTTGGAGAAATATCATACCTAGAATATCAAGGGATGTTCAATTGAGTAGTTCTCAAAATAAATGATTCACTATGAGAAATGATTCATTTATTAGAGAAAAACTGGGACACTAGAAATATTTATAACCTCTATCAATAATTATAGAAACAGTTTACCTTGGGCATTGTCTTCTTCAGAACAATTACCTCTTGAAATAGTGATAAATGAGTTAATGTGGTCATTTAAAATATTAATTATTATAAAAATCATAAATTTTCATCTTCTCCTATACGTTCTACTTTATATTTAGATATTTTGCTGAGGTAAAAATATTTTTAAAATAGATTTCAAAGAGGTATTCAACTATTTTTCTTATTGTAATGAAATATAAAGGCAATGAAGGAAAAATTATGGTGAATAAGGAAAGAATGTATCACATTAAATGATTAATAAATTTTATCAAAAGGTAATACTTAAATAAAATATGTATTATTCATGGTTAAAAAGGGATAAAGAAATAAAACACATAATCAAAATACAGATAAAGAAAAAAGAAAGGAGATGAAGAAAATATAATCTATTGAGATAACTCTTCCACTACCTACTTCATCATCATCCTTCCCTCCCATGTATAAGATCACATCATTTTTCTCCTAAAAAATCCCCTTCTATCCTCCAAAGGTGTTAGTTTCCATCACCTATGTGTGTTCATGAAATGTTGTATCAACCATTATTCCCCTTTCTCAATATTTTTTTCCTTTCTCAGTGATCTAAAATATCTCACATTCATTCTTCCCAGGTGGCAGTGAATCCGTGAAATTTATCATTATTTTATGAGATAGACATGTGTCACTAATTTTACATTATTACTACTCATTAATGTCATATGTGGATCCATCTCATCATTAACCTAGTTAAACTCACAATTAATATTTAGCTACCATCACCTCAAATGATTTAAGAGAATCTCATAGGCTAACTTTTTCATCACATTTCCTAGCCTCACTAAATAATATTTTTTATGGCATTGTAATATCTGTTTTTGGACACATAAAACAAAGAATCCAATATAATATTTGTAATAATTACCAAACCACATTTCATCATGAATTTATTTTTCAACAAAAACATGATGGAACTTCAAATCAATGACCCGTGCATGTAAAAAAAATAATTCTTCATCGTACTCATTATTTATAACCATAAAAAAAATCAAAAAATTAATTTCTAATTCCTAAAATCATCAATTTCATAGTTAAATACCTTTTAATTTATATTGGTACAATGAATCGTAGTCTCAACCCTTTAATTATTAAACTTCTATACAACTAAAACAATATCGGATTTTGAATCTCCCCATCAGAGATCTAAAAATCCAATCACCACATTTGGATAATAGTCTCATCATTATAGTATAAGTATTTATAGGGACATAAATTTATTCTTAATATATTTATTCATCTTTGGTGGAATGATCATAATGTTTGGAAATACATAGAGCCCTAACATTACCATCTTTTTAGTCAACTCATCCCCATAAACATAATCAAAAAAATAAACAATAATCCATAAATAGAATATTTGTATGGGGAAACTGTAGGTAAAACTTGTGTGACTTGAGTCCAATTAAAATCTCCGTTTTTAAACGTGATCATAGATGGGTTAATTCAACACTGAAAAATTTCTTCATTAATTGGAAATGTCGATCATGATTGTTCATTGAATACCCAAATCTCAAGATTCACCCTCAATCATTTTCCTCGATGTAAATTACTATCACTTGACTCAATAGAATTATCTTGAAGGCATTAGCATATAATTGTTATTCTTCTATATTTATAGAAAATCATGGTCTAAAAACTTCATACCTATCCAACTCATTAGAAAACATAAACTCCCTATTTTATTATATCATTATTAAAAACTTACATTATAATACATAAATCATCTATCCTCTATTAAAACTCAATGTCATGGTCACTCTTATTAAGTATAAATTTTAACTTCTCCTTATATAGACTTCTTCAACACAAGATTATGTCATATAATTCAACTGAATATGATCCAGAACTAAATATAATTCTAACCATGCAGTGATAGGATACCCCGTGTTAGGTTGAGGTGTTGTGTGGCCAGTGGGAATTTCATCCTACAACCATTTTTTCACCAATCATGTGGTCAATTATAGTACATTCATTCGATATTTTAAACCAAAC
The DNA here is from genome assembly GCA_963277665.1 of Viscum album. Classification (NCBI taxonomy): domain Eukaryota; kingdom Viridiplantae; phylum Streptophyta; class Magnoliopsida; order Santalales; family Viscaceae; genus Viscum; species Viscum album. The sequence goes on from OY728142.1 coordinate 952,942,302, forward strand.
ATGGTAGGTTGATCACTTTTGGTAGGTCTCAGACTCTTATCTAGTAGGTGAAAATAATGTCGTTGTTTCATTCTTCTTGATGTAGTCACTTCATAATGGTCACTACACCTTCCAAAACTCTTCATGACCTACCAAAGAAAACACATGCACATTAAATTATATCAAATTGAAAACAAAAACAAAAAATAAATAAAAATCATATAATTCCATATTCAAAATAGGTAAATTCTATTAATTCATATAATAATAATGTATAGAATTTTTAAGTATAAAATTCAATAAGAATAATTTTATTCCATAAAATAAAACTATAATAAAATCATTTACTTTTGATAATATTTACTCCAATCAGCCAAAAAATTTCACATGATACCCAAAATTAAACTTTAATCAATATTTAATAAAATAAACTAAAATATTTGAACTTAGAATATATATAATATAATACACAGGATAAATTTATGAATTTATTAACAAAAATATTTTCTTTTAAAAAAATTCAATGAATTATAATTTCAACAAAAGATTAACCAAAATTAAAAAACACTATTGTAAGAATATTTTGGCCTTAAAACTCATTTATTTCCTTAAAGTGATGTAGCAATGCATGTAATGAAACCATGATTCATCAAGTACCTCTATACTAAATTCTATTGAGGGGAAATCTATGGTTCCATGAGTTTGGTTCTTCATTGGGGGAACATCCTTAAAAACTAGGTTATTTATATTCATCATGGTCAGGACCTCTATGTAAACATTATCATTAATCATAGGAAGAACCCCCGTGAGTGATACACTAGGGAGTTCCTATAGAGCTACATGACTTTTCTTTACTATATAGATGACATGTGTGGTTATTTAATTGTTATTGATTTCTATAAGGAGAACCTACATGGTTTCTAAATATGAAATAATAGGGAGGACCTATATGATAATAGTATTTCCCCCAATATGTCAAGATTAGTTGAGAGTGTCACTGACATTCAACTCCAATATTTTATGTATTTCACGAGATATTGACCAAGAATTTATTCCATGTTACTATCAAGATTTAATTGAGTTTATGAATGAAATAAGTAATGGAGGAATTGGAATACCCCACAACTAGATTGATTTCCTTATAATGAAAGGCTCCCCCTGGGAGATTTTGTTTGTATGACTAGGGTTGGGGATTCCTTGAGAATTTATAAGAAGGTTTGTGTCAAACTATGGTGACAAAAACTATGGTTGGTAATATCCCTCTAAAGAAACTCAATGGTAAATAGAAGGATGCATGATACGTCTTTCTCAAACTATTCTATGTAGAGAATATAAGCATTTTATTACTCTAGAGAGAAAATATAAAAAATTATGTATTGTAATGGGTACCAATTCCCCCATGTTGTCATATGAAATTGGAATTAGACACAATTTCATTAACCCCATTATAATTTCATGAGCTATTTCCATGATCAGAATTATTCTATTATAAAATTAATACTTCACCATTTCGCCATATGGAAATGTTGGCACAAGATAATTGAAAGAGTGAATTAATTTCTTGTATTTGAGTCTGTTTCAATGATATCAAAGGTATCATTAGTTCATCGTGTTATTGGTTTGAGATTTGTGGAAACTCCAACATCCATATAATTTCCCTCGGGCTAGTCGCGGATCTGTATTCTTTCTTATTCTTTAAGCATAGGCATCAATTGAATGTTTTCGAAAAATCAAAAACTAAGATATCTATAAATTTAGTATCATAAATAGAAATACATGGATACTCAATCTCATTAAAAGGTGAAATATTTTACACTAGGTTCACCATTTTTATGTTTTTAGTGTTTTTCATCATATGTACCAATTTTTTATTTAAATTTTTTTTGTCCTTATGTTGAAAAAGAAAGTATGGTAAGCTGAATCATCCCAAAACAAGATTTTTATAGTTCTATACTATCTTCTAGATTTAATTATATTATTTAATCCCTTATAAATAAAAATATCATTTAATAATACAGTTATTTAATTAATTATTATTTATTAATTTCAAACAATGTTATATAAAAGAATTATGGTTTCCTATGTTTGACATGAACTATCAATTGCACTATTTTTTAAATCTATATATAATGGTGAAATATAATTTAACACTATCTTGGATGGTTTATGGGATAAGGTTAAGAATAATTTTCCACCGTGGAGGAATTTTTATTGTAGGGGCTACCAATATGACATCAAATTAGTAATAAAAAACCTAAATAGTTTTATATCATAGTGTAAATCCATAAAAAAAGTTAGGACACATAGTTGAATAGGAATTTAGCTTTCAATACAAGTAAAAAAAGGAAAAATAAATAGTTTAATAAGTAATGACACTAAAAAGGGGTTTGTATGATAAGTAATAATGGTGAACGTTTCTATGGTCATGTAGCCTTGAACAAAATTTAAACATATTAAGGTCATGTGGTTAGGACCAAAGGTTTTTTATATTAAACAAGGGAATCCAAGACCAATTTTTTTTCAAATTAAGGCCATGTATCCAAGATTTTAATTTTGTATATTTTAATGTCATATGACTAAGGACACTAAGTGAAAAATACCTAGAAATATTTTGGTGTAGTACTTACAATGATGTGTCCCTTTATAAGTTTTACCACCAGATGGATTTTGTAAATAAATTATAATGGTACCCCAATTGTAAGAACATATTACCTTGAAATAAATACAGGTGAAAGTGTACTAGATCTATGGGAGGTAGGAATGTGTGGATGATAAGATAGAATCCTTATAAAGAGAAAACCCCTTAATAGCCAAATAACACAAGGCTACAATATATGTCACTAGTTTCTCAAGATGAAGTATATTATTTATTAAAGGAATAAAATATTAACAAGACTCTGTGTATCCATTGTAGGAATAATAATTCCATGTGGGAGATCTTTTCTAGGATTTAGGGTTCCCATTTACAAAGGGATGCATTATTATAAGGGACACATGAATATAAAAAGCGGAATGGCTATGAAAATAAGGTTGTAAAGGTTTTAGGATGGGTAAAGAATGATTATTGAATAATTTATCTATTAAAAATGATTCTATGAAGGTCATAGAATCCACATGGTTTAAATGGGAGTTCTTTTTTACATCCATGTGTCCTGGGAAAGCATTATTTCTAGGATATACATTATGGGATAAGTAAATACATCATAGATTAAAAGGGTTAGTCATCCAAATCCATTTTCCCTTACTCCCTTAAACCCATCTATATTTGGTACATTATCACTATTCTATTCATAAAACCATGGAAAATTGATCATTCACATGGGTTAAATATATAATAATCCTCAAATTAATCCAATACCCTTGTTTTCTATCACTTTCTCTTATGTTTTGATTTGAAACTCACATGTGAGATTCTATAGAGTATGAGAGTGATAAAAATATCACTCTTTATCCTCTATGTATCAGTGTGTCAAATATGTAAGATGATGTGTTATATTAATAATAAAAACTACCTTAGGTTCCTAACTATAAAAAGGATGCACAAGGAACCCTAATTTGAACAATTCAAGGAGTATGTTTTCTTACACAAGGGAATGTGTGGAAGTCTTATTAGGATAATAGATATAATATTACTTATTTTGACTTTGGAATAAGTAGTGTTCATCTTGGGTTATAGATCATGGGAATGATACCTTAGACTATGGTTTTTAAAGCATACTACCAAGTATTCATCACCCGAGTGTGCTACATTGGACTCAACACGCAAACTGGTTCATGGTAAGGCATTCACCTAACCTTCCCCAGAGTTCAAGTTCATCTTTGACTAGTGTTTATGGTTCTATGTTTATCCAAAAATATTTAAATTTTCTTATTATACTTTATTTGATTGTCTTTTTCAATTATTGTGTTGTGAACATCACTAACACAATAATCTATATGGAAGAACATCTCTATTTCACCCAACCAATTATGAGCTTCCTGTGTGTTTAGTATCCTTGAAATATTTTTATCCTTTTCTTTAAAAATATTTAATCATTACTATGATAAATTCTTCCCCAACATCATTATCACTGACTCGCCTAAATATAAAGGTGATAGGGTTTATTCCTTGGATTTATTACAATTATCATAAATGATTGAGGTTTATTTCCTCATGGGGAAGATCATTTTCATAATAAAATAATATATATCCCCTATATACTTAAGACATTCACATAGTAGTCAATAAAATATTGGATATAATATATGAAAGTTATCACAGTTACAATGAATATATATGATACATGTGAAATCTAAAACTCTCTATATATTTTCATAGATTATAATATATTCACATATAATCATAAAAAATAATGAATTTTCATATTTCTGAAGAATAAAAAATCATCAAATGTATACCTTAAGAACAATTCATGAAGCTCTTAGTATAATACAAAATGAAATAAAAGTCCCCGAGTGGGATCCTCAGGATCATCCATGGAATTTTATTGGTTTCCCTAATACAAAATATCATTCTTTGGCCTTTGATATATTATTATCTCAAATATAAAGATATATTAAAATTTTAATGTCTCTATAATATGTATAATATGACTCTCATACCACACAAACATGACCAAAACATGTATTCACTCTACAAAGCTTCATAATGAGATTATATGTGCCATTTTGAGATTGCATCTAATAATCTGAGGATTAGCAACTAAATCCAAAAAGGATCATCTGACCTCATGGGGAAAATTTTCCATAACTTGTGTATTTAATAACAATAAACAAGATATAATCCCCAAAGTAAGATAAAAACCATACATAAGTATGTTAATGCCTAAATTACATTTCATGCGTAAAATAAAAAATTCACCCACACAAAGAAATCCCAAATAGGATAATCCTAAAAAAACAATAGAAAACTATTGTTCCCTACAATTTTGGGTTAAAAATATGAACTTTCACCTTTTATTAAATCTTTATCTAGATGTATAAATTTTCTAAAACACAATTATAATAACATCCCCAAAGTCTTATAAAAATATTTTCATAATTAATAGTATTTCATGAATAAATTTTACATACTTGGGTGAGTTTGGTTAGTAAATATGGTGATGTAATGCACTATTTAATGAAAACAAATCAATGAATAATGTGTATGTAATGAATATTGTAAGAGAAACACTATATACCTACCCATTATAACATATCCCATATACCTAATCTAATCATTTAGATCACTAAAATAATTCAGTGCCATAAATTAAAAAGTTATTAGATATGATAAAAAATACCAAAATAGGGTCCAACTATTATTACCTTAATTTAAGGGTGTAGTGAAAGAATACTACGAAAATATAGTATTTTGATCTTTTCATACATTAAAGTCATTAAAATGTTTTAAAAAATATATTATTCCATGCATAATTGTATCTTCACACGTTGTTAAAGAATACCATCTTTTAATACATTACTTCTAACATAATTACTTACAAAATTTTTAATTAATAACATTGAAGTATATTTTTAGGTCTAGTGTCGTGGAAGCAAGGCATATAATACATGAATCACATAAAAAAATAAAAAAATAAATATTATTTAAACATTTTTTAAATAACCCTTTGTTAATCCCTCTTAGGTCAACTCACTATAAGTAATTTATTAGGGACATAAATCAATAGAAAAATTTGATCATAAATCCAATTAAGGGATAACAAAGGAAATAAAACAATAATGAACATAACAGATAAAACAAGAGGAATAAAGTGTGGTAACAATCATAATTAAATTAAACATAACATGGAAATGTGTCTATAACATAAAAAAGATACATTCATAATCATATCACTAAGGATTATCTCCAAGGGGTCATAAAACATAATTTCCAAGGTATTATAAAACAATCCATCTCTAGAGATTAATTATTTACCCAATTAATTGAAAAACTGTCAAGGAACACCCTTTATATGTATTTATTTATGTGATCCACATTGATTATAATAAATAATTTTTTTAATAACCTAAAATAAATAAATAATTTGTTTTATATAAAAACATTGAGAACATAAGTGCTTAAATAATTGAACATTGCATTTTTTTACCGATGAAATGGGAATTAGGGTTTCATACATATAAATACATGATAAGTAAATTATCATTGCAAAAAGTTGAATAACCATGGATAAAAAAGGATTTGGGTTTTTATAATAGAATAATATTTCATATAAAATACATAAATTCAATAAATAGATTAGGCTACATTACTGCATACAATGAGGATTAAGGAAAGTTTCTAATGGGAGGTAATAAATGTCTACCATTGATAAAATATTATTTTACAACTAATGGGATAAAAAAGTTATGAAAGTAAATAATTTCTTCACATAAAAGAGACACCACAAAAGTGGTACGTGAATGAAAAATAAGAAGTCGTGAATTCCCGTACCTTGAATAGTTTCTTCTTAGAACATAATAATGGATCCTTATGTCCTTGAAGATGACATATAGGGACTATTTTGGTAGGAATATGGAAAAGAATCATGTATAATGGATTTTAAGTGGAGAGTAATGGTTTCATTTGTGGGTATTTATAGTAAAATAGGTGGAATTGTTTAATAATGTCGAAATATTGGTCTTGGAATTATTGGTTGTGGAAAATGAAAAAATAGTGGATTACCAATGTTTTTTTATCATTATTTTAGGATTTAAAGTCATTTTTTATAATATTTTAATCCATTAAAACTAAAAAACATTTTTTAATATTACATTGTTCTTGGAATATAAATTTTCTAAAAAATATTATTTTTAAAACATTAATTTTCATTTTGGACTTTAGAAATAATTTATAGGTTGGTAAATTGATTTATAACCATTAAAATACATACTATTAAGAAAATAAAATATTATAGCTTTGTATTTTTCATACTTAATTATTATATTTTTATTACATATATATGATGTCATACAACATAGAGAAAACACACATTTGTTTTTTCACTATTCACTAAAAAATAAATTATTTTATAAAATTCTCAATATTTCACCCTAACCTAATTTTAATTTTATAATTTAAGATATAATATCTTTTTATAAAAAATAATTTTTAATGAGAATTTAAATTTTTAAATAAAAATTATCATTTATTGAAAAATGAAATTTTTTACTACATAGTCAACATTTTGACACATTATAATTTCCGAGGACTTAATAAAATTATCTTATGATTTATATTTAAATAAATAGTGATTTTAATGACTATTTCATCAAAATAAACTTTTATTTAGAATTTTATGAAAGACTCTATCTATCCAATTCATCATATATTCATGTATTTTTTGTTAAATAAAATAATACCAAAAATGGAATTAATGAAATAACTATTTCATTTATAAAAATGAAAAAACACTTTTATGATGCTAAGGTCTAGATACATAACCCCTTATTTCAACATAATATTCCCTATGGTTAAGGTGATAAATGGAGTTAATTTCATGCGGTGGTTTAACTAACATTAAACTAGTGGTGATCTCCACTAACATGAACCTTTCCCAGAGGTGATTTTGTTCAATCCTCACTTTTTAATCTCTTCTTTCTCATGGTTAAGGGTGAACCCTAGTAATGTCATCTCACTCTCATGTTTGGATTTTTTTCAAATGGAATGACTCTACTGGTTGAGGAATCATTTCTTGTTTCTGTATCAACAACTATTTTTCATTACTCTTTATAAACAGTAACTATAATTTTAATATTATTACAAAAAATCATAGTTCGCAATGTCAATATTGACCAATGTTCATATTAACCAATTTTCAAATTGAAAAAAAAAATCATATAGGCCAACATTCTGGTAATGGTTAGATCTCAAAGGTCACTTTTACCATTATACTCTTTATATACTCTCTTATTCATCATAATTTTCTACTTTATTCCCATATTTTATTACAATTAATTTGATAATATAAAATATATTCATAATGCTTATTTTTATTTTAATATTTTTCAGGGTGATTGTAAACTTTCTGGGAGAGTACTATCCTATAGAGTATTCCATTGCATGGTCATTATTTTTTTTATATCAATGTACTATTATTATATTTTTTATTTATTATTATTACATGACATTTATATATATATATATATATTTAATATTCATTTTATGTACTTCCATTGTTCAAAATAATAAAATAATCATTATTTAAAATGAGTTTTTAATCATAGAATACATTTTTATGTCATTACATTCTCCCACCCTTATGAAATTACATCCTCAAAATTCAGATCTCTCCTTATAAAAAATGATGTTATTTATCCATCATTGATTCCTTATGATCTCATGTATCTTCTTGAAAAAAAAATCTCTAGAGTGCTTTCAGAGTTTGTGTTATCTTATTCATCATCACTTGTTCCCATCTATCAAGAATCTAGGTTGGTTCACCTACCTAAGAAAAATCAGGTTCCAATTTCATTCCGTTAATCTCATGAATATGTGTTGAGATAAAAATATACTTTCTCAATAGTGTCACGTGGAAAACATCATGGAAATTGGAAAAATTTTGAGGTATAACTAATCTATAAGAACTTTCTATAACATTATCAAGATTCCGAAATGGTATAATTTAATTTGGACATATTTTAACATGCTTTCTGAACCTCATTACCCTTTCCCATGGTTATATCTTGAGAAATACAAGATTCTTAACATAAAAATATGATTCATTCATTATTTTTTAATCATAAATTTTCTATCAACATTGACTATCCTTGATGTGTTTCTGAATCACTTTTATCTTTTATATGGTATCCTTAACAATTTGTGGTCCCAACTATTTCCCTTCTCTAAATTCATCCCAACATGTTGGATTTATATACCTATTTCATTATAGAATATCAAAAGTTTCTCTTTGAATAATCTAGTGGAAAATGTTATTATAGGAGAATTAAAAAAGAGGAAGATTTTGATCGCAAATCCCATGAAAATCACATGAGCTAGCCCATAACATGTCTTCCATTGTTTTAATAGACCAATAAGACTACCCACCAATTTGAGGGTGATAGGCTATACTCTTGTTTACTTATAAATTCTTATCATTTTTCATCCTCCTTGATAATTTAGAAGTATGTCTTGGATATTTATAAAAAATAATCAATAGTAGTAATTGATGTAGTCTCACAGCTTCTTGAACATATAGGTGAGCTAAGTGTTCTGGGGAGAAATAATATCTTATGAAAATAAAATTTGTATACATTGTCAATTTATCAGTTATTATACCTAAAAAAATTTAACCCTTGGATATCTTCATAAATCTATGAAAAAACTCCATGGTGATGTTATCTCACTTCCATATAGATATGGGTAGTGGTCGTAATATCCATTTATAAAGTTTTCCCTTTGACATTACTTACTAAGAAACTAATCACCTTGTAGTGTAATTAGAAATCTCCCTTTTCATATTATCCCACCAATAATGATCATGAATTTCCCTATACATTTCAGTTATTCTATGATGTATAGAGAATGTATAGATATGGGATTCATCTATTAACTTCTTCTTTAACTCTCAAAAAGATCGAAAACTTATCCTTGTACCAAATTTCAATACACCTTCTTTTTAAATATTAAATTCATGAAACCTACCATTTTTCAATGTCATTGTCTTCATTTTCATCAAAGAATCATCTATTTGAGAATTCTTTATCTTATCTAGTAATGGTGGTTGAGAAATCAGTTGGGATAAGACTAATGACGTCCTTTCAATTGGGATTCCCATGTCCACCCTTACTTATTCCTTGATCCAATTATCTCTTTAAATATTCATCATTTCACAAACACTATGATTTTTCTCTACTCAATGCATCCTCAACATTATTTTCTTTTCAAGTGTGATAATTAATTGAGAAATTATAGCCTTTTATAAACTAAAACCCTAAAATAATTTTCATGTTAAGTTCTTTTTGTGTGAATATCTACTTCAAAATTTAGTGGTTTAGGTATATATCACACTTTTACCCATAAAGATATTATCTATAAATATATTGACTAAAAATGAATACACCTAACTCCAATTCGTGATTAGGATAATTCTACTCCTAATGCATAAACTATTTAGATTCTTAAGAAATGTCCTTGTCTTTTTTAATGAGTAAACACCAAAGGACTTTTATAAATTCATTACTATAGTTAAAAAATCCTTCTCCAATAGAGGGTTCAATTAGAATATGTGCAATAACAAACCCCATCTTCGGTTCTTGAAAATTTTCTTCACACTCCCTTTCCTAGATAAACCTAATTCCTTTTCAATCAAACATTCTTAATGTATTATAAATTCATTTAAAGTTATCAAAAAATTTCTATAGAATCCTACTAGATCATAGAAGCTATGAATCTCATTTTCTATTGTAGGACATGGACACTCCTACATGACCATTTTTATTTCTTGATCCATTAAGTTTCCTTCATTTTTCACAATGTTTTCTAAGAATAAAACTTATTATAAACAGAAATCACAATTTTTAAATATTAAAAATAGATTTTCCTCCCTATGTTTTTCAAATATGAACCTTAGATAATCCTCATTCTTTTAATTAATTTTATAATATATCATAATATCTTAAGTAAACACCACCAATAGATTGTCAATATAGTTCTTAAAGACTTTATTCGTCTAATCCATAAAAATAGATGTAATTTTAGTCAATCCAAAGCGTATAACAACAAACTAATAACTCTAATATCTTATTTTGAAGGTAATAATTGGGATATATTATTTATTTTCCTTAAACTATTGATTCCCTGATCATAGGTCAATCATAGAAAATAATTGATCACCATATAGTTGGTTGAAAAAATCATCAATCTTTGGGGGAGAATATTTTTTCTTTATTATGATCTCATTAAGCTCTCTATAGTCAATGTGTAGCTACATCGAAACATCCTTATTTTTTTTCAAAGATAACAGGTTATCCCTAAGGAGACATACATGTTCGAATAAAACCCTTATCCAATAGATCTTGAAGTTAATAATTTAATTTATATATACCTAGATATATCATTCTATATGGAGCCTTTGATATTGTCATGGATTTAGGTAGGACATTAAGTGCGAACATCACCTCTCTTTCTAGAGAATTTTTAGGTTATTATTCATGAAAAACATCAATGTATTCCCAAATAATGGTTACATTACTAGTAATTATATATTCTATTTCTTCTCCTTATTCCCCAATAATTTTCATAAAGAAGTCAATGAGTGGTGGTTATTAGAAAGACATGATCTAGGATATCTCTCCATTGATGATAATTACATATTTTCCCTCGAAAATAATGTTCATATACTGATTTCTACATTTGATCTTGGAATTATGGTTTGAAAACCAATCCATATCAAGTATAATGTTAAATTCACCCATTAGAAGAACCACCTAGTTTGTAGAGAGATTTAACTCACAAAAGTTAATAGGGGGATAAAAATATACCTTGGATGCTTTAATAGTACCTCTTGGGGTTAAAACTGAGAAATCAATCACTAGTAGTTCGTGGATTAACATGATGTTAATTTCAGACTTTAATTAAATAAAAGAATACATAAAACCAAAATCAAACAATGTACTTTTCATCTTTGAGTGTATTATGAGAGTACATGCCAGAACATCACTGGGTAACTCTACTTCATCCATCATGATTTTGAATGCCTGAACTTTCTCCCTTATCCTATGTTGATGTTGATAGTGGTTAACCTCCATTATATTCTGATTTAGACATTGGTTAGAAAAATTTCTCTCATCCCAACACTTTATGAATTGCAATTCAGGTTGTTCTTACACCATCTTCCCTTTTCTATTATCATTAATATGTTGAGGCCAACATATTCATGATATTTTTTAGCTATATGGATAAATCTTCCACACTAGTATAACATTAGACTTCCTTACAAAAAATTCACTAACTTCTTCCTCCCACATTTATTTCATGTAGGATATTTAACTTTATTCATTTTTTGATTCTTTCTAAAAAAATCTTCATCCTTCTCTTCTTTCCATTCATTCCATGAGTCCAACGGGAATCTCCAAACTCCATTTCATCTTTTAGATAAAATATTACTATTTATTCATAACACTAAAAGTCTCATATTTCAAACCATTTCTATATAGGGAGTCTACATCCACAGAATAATTGGTCGATATTACTATTATAATTGATAAAACATCATCAAGTATTTTTCACAATCCTTATAAATTTCATCTCATTATTCCCCACCAATTAATATTCTATTTAATTTAACTCAAGAAAATACCTATCCATCTTGGTGTGGATGTTATAAGGAAAATAATTTTTGAAAACTAATTTTTTAATGTCTTAATTTTTTATTTATTCCACCTCATCCATTAGATTCATGTTCTTGATTAGTTTCCACCACTGGTAAACTTCTCCAACCAATCATATAATGCTAATGTAACTTTATCTTGGTAAACCTAATGGAGTATAGAACATATATTTTCAATATAATTGATCCATTATTTGGTGAACAGTGGATTATAGGTTCACTAAGGATACTTGTTTGATGATACATTGTTGGTGCCAAAATTAGGGAGGAGGAAGAACAAGATGAAAGCCGCAGGGCTGTCATGCGAATACTGTTTGCAGAGCCCCCATGGCCCTGTGACCACTGTGGAGTAAGGAGGTGGGGTGCCCAGCAAACCCCATTTATGTTCGCGAGCCCTCCGCAGAGTAAGGAGGAAGGGTTCCCCGTGACCCCTTTGACATTAATGAGCCCACCGCAGAGCAAGGTGGTGGCCTCCTCTGCAAACAGATTTGACGTTTTCGAACCCGTCATAGAGCAAGCTTCGTCTTCGCACATAGTGAGCTCTAATCTGCGATGACTCTTGCCTATAAATACCAGTCTCCCCCAGAGCCCCAAGGATGGATGATCTGACCTTTCACCTTCTCATCTCCTGAATCGTGAAGCACATCCTGCTCTGTGAACAATGAGATGCTCGAGGTACTTTTTCATCGTGAAGTGATTCCCCCTTTCTTTAAGTCATCCCCTCTTTAGAGAGGGATGCCTTTCTCAAATCCCACAGGCCTCAACGAAGGAAGGGGAGCCCCAAGTGGACCCCAGTCATTTCAGAGCATTTATGCTTCATGAAGCATCCCTCATGCACATGTTACCCATATGCTAATCCAGGGCCACTGTGCCTCGTAAAGCATCTTGCTTCACAATCCTACACTTCACAAGGCACCCTTTATTCACGAGGAATTTTTTTGCGAATGCCTTTATACTTTATGAAGCACCTTCAATATGAACCTATGCCCTGTTCTTAGGTTGGGACACTTCACTTCGCGAAGCATACCCCTTCACAAATCCCCTCCACTACATGGAGCACCATAGCTTCGTAATGCCTAAGCATATGGAACCCATTGCTCCATAATTCATTTTTCTATACGACCCTCCAGGATTTAACGAAGTGACTTCAAAGTCCCTTGGAAGTTACTTCCCATTGCATTACTTTTCCTCAATCTTCTTTCCATAGGCACGCTAATGGCTATTACTTCTTCACATAGCCACGCTAACGTGGACCCTCCATTAGATCACTCCATGACACCCCGTCTCAACGAAATTACCGATGCCTTCCCTTCATCAAGGGTTAAAGTGTTCCGGTTATGTAAGTCCTAGGGGTGTGGAGTGAACCCATCTCGTCTAAGCTGCATGATGTTAAACTAAACAGTACCATTGTCCTCAACACATGACATTAAAATGTGAACTCACCCCCATGCGTTGTACACAAGGTTCCCCACCTTAGAAATTCAGCACACCCACTGGTCTCCATGAGAGTGAGATCATTCCTCATATGGAATGATATCCTCTTTATCGTAGTGGCGTCTATCTGTGGGAAAGGGGAACCACCTTGGTGTAAGCCCCGATCCTTTCTTATAAGAGGTATCATCCCTATTCCTCCTCCCTTCCTCGGTGCCAAGGACCAGAGAGGGAGGGATGGGAACCAGAACCCTCCTCTCTTCCTTTCCAAATCCCACTCTCATTGGGATTTGTTTCCACTCGGGACTTCCCCATGGACTGAGTCCCAATCTTCCTCTCCCTAGGCTTCTAACCACGTGTAAGCCCCATTCCACTTCCCACGGACGCACCTTTTGCGATGTGATCATCAGGTCTTTGCTACCTCTTTTTTCTCACACTGAGCATGACTCACGTGGGCTTAGAGTAAGCATTGACCATGAAATCCATTCTGGGCAGCCTAGAGTGTAAGCCCCACACCTATTTCCCGAACTACATGGAATTTGATCCTTTCCAAGGCAGGGTGTGTGGGAAGCCACCCCGAGGTTCAAGCCCAACACCCAATTGGTCTCAAGAATCTTCACATCGGTGAACCAAACACCATCCCAAACTATTCATACATTGATCCTTGCCAAGGCAGGGTACGTAGGAAGCCTACCCATGTTTCAAGCCCAATGCCTATTCAGTCCTTACCATCTTCGCGTTGGAGAACCAAACACCATCTCAAACTACGTAGACTTTGACCATTGCTAAGGAAAGGTACATAGGAATCCTATATGAGGTTAAATCCCAACACCCGGTCGCTTAGACCCCCTTCACATAGTTTCACCATGCACCATCCCGAACTATGCGTACTTTTATCCTTGTGAAGGCAAGGTACGTAGGAAGCCTTTCTAAGGTTCAATCCCAAAACCCGGTCATTCCAACCCCCTTCACATCGGTTCACCAAACTCCATCCCGAACTATGTGGAATTTGATCCTTGGAAGGTGAGGTACGTAGGAAGCATCCTTGAGGTTCAAGCCCATAAACCATTGGTTCTGATCCCCATTTATGTCGGTTCACCCTCATCCCTCATGACGTTAAACTGTATCCCCTCTCTTCTTCCTGCATGATGTCAGACTATGCCTACTCGAACTACCTGGGTTTTGATCCCTGTCTCCAAGACAGGGTATGTAGGAAGCCTCCATGAGGTTCAACCCCATCCAGCTGTAAGCTTTTGTGACCCCATCCGACGGTAAGTCGTTGTGTACCTCGATTGATGGTAAGACATTTCCAATCCCAACTAGAGGTAAGCCATTATGATTCCAAACCAGCATTAAGCCATTGTAGTCCCCTTTTTTGGGACCCACATCTCTAGACCTCCCCCAGGAATTAGACCAACCTGGGATGATAACCACACGTAATCCCCAGTATGACATCTGGTCGATGTCCTATGTGCACATCCAAAATGCTATGCCCCCCTCACTCTGAACTACACGGACTTTGATCCCTATCTCCTAGATATGATATGTAGGAAGCCTCTCCGGGGTTCAATCCCATCAAACATGGATCGTCATGGTATTTCCCTCAAGAGTATTTGTTTTGGGAATCTCATTCCCCCATCCCAGAGGTTCCACTTCCTTCGGATCCCATCCACTCGCCCATTTTCACGGGTCACCTCCTCAGGTGTCCCATCACCTCATCGAACTATGAATACTTTGATTCCCTACCACGCGGATATGTAGGAAGCCTCTTCAAGTCTCAATCCCAACATCACCTTCATCCTCATGTTGATTCTATCTCAACCCCTGTCATTTCATTCAACTCTCCATCACTTATCCTGATTCTTACCTGGGATTCCACATCCTAGTGAGATCATGCCGATTCACCCCTTCATTTTTCAGCAGCAATCAGGTAACTATCCCAATGTTATCCCCAACATCAGTGTTCCCTCTTGGGGTCACACCCATATGATACTCTCTAGTCAGTGTTCCGATCAGTATTTTCTATCTCTTCTAGATGTTATACGTGTGGAATACCCTGTGTTAAACATAGGAAGCCGAGGAAAACCTCAGAGACATGACCATGGCATACAAATCCCCACATTCGACGTGGGATGCCTCAGGATCCGGCACCCTCGAGAAGCCCTATCATAAGGTGAAGAAACCCATACTCTCTATTGTTCCTGTGTCCATACACACCAGTGATGTCCAACGTGACTACTCCCCCGACCGAAGGTTGCTGCCCTGGCTGGACCCCTAGGAATGTCCCGATAGAAGTACTGTAATTAACCGGTGCCCATGAATATATGGCATTGGAAATAGTTTCATGAACTATGTCTTAAGTCTATAAGGGAGACCCGGAATATGTGATGAGTTTTGAGGAGGAATCTACAGAAGGAAGAAACGACATCCCATCATCCCATTTTGCTCAATGAGCAAAATTCCCTGAACAACTGACGAATTCCGCCCTCCATTGGAAAGCAGGAATGTGGGGCAACAAATAGCACTTTTGTCCTTGAATCAGATGGACACTCATACCCCGATGAAAGTGTTGGAAACAGAAATGTTGAACCCAGTGTGAAGATCTTCTCTTCAATGTGGAGATTAGTAGTGTTCGAGTCATTAGTAGACTGACGTGTCACCAGATCCAGTTATCTGGTGCCAAGTCCCACAAAGAAAATAGTGGGACTAGCATGAAACTCACCATGAGATTAGGACAATCGAAAATTAGGCATCCAAGTCTGTGACGTTGTCAGCATGGATCCCTATAATCAGTTAATGAAGACAGAATGGCACTGGGGAACTTGATGTCGATTTCCTTGTTTCAGCACTAATGTCTTAATCTCCCAGCTTTTCCCGGAACCGAGATGCTGCACCAGGAACCCGATCACCACCCACCCACCGAAGTTGGGCTAGGGGAAACAATAATGAAGCAAACCTGCATGGCTCTTCCATTTCTGTGAAGACTCCCATCACCATATATGTTAGGCACCCATGCCCTATCTCCCCCTCTGAAGTCATTCATTGGAGGGTGAACAATGACCTTGTATGCTGGTATGAGGAGGGTATTATCCAGACTAGGGGTATGGCCCGCCAAGATCTGGAGGCACCTGCACCTCTTCACCACCACCACCCCCAAGGTCCATGTAGGGAGCCACTACTCCCCACTCCAATGTATAATCGCTTCGGGAGCCTCTCCCCAGAACGTCTCGACGACTCTCTCCCTTACGCCAATGAGGTAAGGTATGTCTGGGCCAGCCCAGCCCGGATCCCATTTTAGGGGCCCCCAAGGAGGACCCCAACTAGGCCGCTCTAGATCCCCTACCCAGTCCCCCATATTGAAGAGAAGGTAAGCCATGTACATGCACCACTGGCGTCGGTCTGAGTAAATCGACGCCAGCATTGGGAACCACCCGAGGAGGACGCCCATCAAGGGGTGTCAACATCAGCAAATAATATGGACTAGGCCACCACCGAAGTGTATCATCAACCCCCTACATACGCTGAGTAGGGGCACTTATATGTTCAGCCTAGATCGAGGCCCCAACTGCCCCATGGGCAGGCTGGGTCGACTATCTTGGCTATCAGTGCAGGTTGTAGCCGTCGCGGGCCAACCCGCAGCAACAACACCCAGAACGGAGGTCCTCCCTATAACACCACCATTGAGACTGTAGGTCCTCACTGCTTCCAAGATCACCATGGAGGTCTAATCTATGCTACCTTAAATCCAAACAACGGTCCTCCCCATGGTCGCGACACTCAGTATGGGAGCCTCTCATGTGCTCACTATATTGGATATGGAGCCATTCCTCCTAAAACAGACTACTGGTATAGAGATGTCACGCATTCGGTCAGTCCCCAACATGGGGGGGCCTCCCCATATCCTAACCATAGCCTGTGAAGGTCCTCCTCACCCCAGAAATCTGAGGATTTAAGGCCAGCCTCACTTCACCAACACCCAGTGGGGAGGTCCTACCAGTGTTTGGTTTGGCCAGTATAAGGACCCTCCTCGTGCTAACGCTGCTCGGGGAAACAAGCATGGATGTCCCACTCGTGCTCCTATCAGCTCTAGAAGAGGTCCTACCCACTCCATCATTTTCGAAGGGGATTCCTGCCACACATCATTAATTGGGCACAGAGGTCCTCCCAGTGTTCCCTTTGATATTTGTCTAGGTGCTCCCCACACCCCAGCTTACATAGACAGGAGTCCTCCCTACCCCATCACCAGTATGGCCGAAGGACCTCCTCATGCCGAAAATCTACCCTATGTCAAAGAACCATCCTGGGGAAGGATGGCGGGTCATCTCCACCACAAAAAGAATTTTGAGAAGGTTCATACTGTGATCAAACTATTTTTATTCTCCAATTCTGAGGAAGAATGTGACTCAGTGCTGGACGACTCGCCTAGATCCTCTGTGTCAAGCGCTGGGGCAGGAAAGAGGAACATAAGCCTCATACATATATAATGTGAGGTTCATCGGATTCCCACTTCCCTCTGTAGGTATATCCATGAGGAAGAAAATTTGGATATACTGCAGTTTATGGTCGTGCAATCACCACCATCGTCACGAGAAGCACTCTCTACCTTAACTAGAAATCACAGAGAGCTATTGTATGGACCAATTGTAGACGAGGATCAGTGTGGTCTAGTGCCAGTAGTCCTATTCCCTACATCAGGAACTACGTCCATTAATCCATATTACCGTGATGTGGTGGCCAGGTCCCTTCACTCTTCAGGGGATAGTCCGAGATGCGGTGGCTTGTCAGCTCGCTCGTCGTATTCTCCACCAGCCAGCCTACCAGTCCAGTGGTCTACCTCAGTACTGTTATTATTCCCTTAGCTTCCTCCGATTAATGAGTGGGTAAATGAAGGGCTAGACCCTGATTCTAAGCACAGGAGATTATGGGATATCCTCACAGCGTACCACTTTCCTGATAAGTTTTGGCTAGTTGCAGTGCTGAATTATTGTGCACCAGAATCCCTCACCCCAGAGGAAGTCGAGTGTTTCCGCAAACCCTCTGGGCGATGAATTTCCACCTCTTTCACCAGCGAGTGTATTATCCTAAGATTCAATCACATTTCGAGGATATCTGTGAACAATTTCATCTTGTTGATTTGGATGTACTCCCCATGGCCTAACACCCTGAGTCACTTGGCTACCAAAGGACCCTCCAGCAACAGTTCGTCCATGGCTTCAAGGTGCTCCGCAGAATTATCAAAGAAGCTTCTCCCCACGTACAAACCTCTGGTTGGGGGAAGTATGCTTCCCTCTTCTTCAGTCCTATCCACCGACAACCTGAAATTCTAGGTGATATAGAAGACATACCCCCTAGTAGAGTCGCGTTTTACATGGCCAACCTTTCGGAAGAGGAGAATGATCTGGAGCTCCTTGATGGGGACCTACCTCCTATGGGCATGCCACAACTATTAAACCCATTGGGAAGAGTTACCTTCCAAAAAAAGAACTTTATAGTTCTCCCTAGTCCCACAAAGGTGTTAGTTCTTATCCGGAATCACAGTAAAGGCAAAGAGAACCTCGGAAATGCTAAACCCTCAGACCCATCCAGAGTAGTCATGAAGGTAGAAGAGGAACCTGAAAAATCTATGTTGTGCGAACAACTTGCTAATCCAAAGAAGATTTTAAAAAAACTCCTTGATGAATGCACTGCAGAGTGAAGACCGGACTATGGTGATCCTCATCCAGGGAAGTAGGGGCAGACACAACTTCCCCTTGGCGAACTACACCCGGGTAACCCCGACCATCCTTCCCATGCAGGCATCATTGAGGCTGGAGCTCATGGAAAGACAGCACAGTAGGTATCACCAGATCTTCCAGAGTGGCGTAACAACCCTCAGGACCAAGCTCAGGCTCCCCCAATTGCCCCACAAGTCGATCTTCCAGCCACTCCATGAGGTATTGGGTCTGCTTACCAAGTTGAAGAACCCAACAATGCACTGGTGGTCAGGGACCCACGTCAATATAGGGACCCCTGCCCAGATGATCCAATGGATGTACTCATTTCCCACCTTGAGGCGTTGGTAACACAATAGGTGGCACTCCAACCTGATGGTAAGCCATATATATCATGGGTGGACGATATGCCAGCACCCCTAGGTTTCATAAATCCCACTTTCTCTCCCTTCAACGGGACAGGGGACCCGCCATAGCACTTGGCCCACTCCAACTCATGGTGTGGGCCCATGTTGAGGACCCCAGCACAACAGGAATCTGCCAAATTTGGTGTTTTGTGAAGACGTTGGAGGGACCGACATTCTTCTGGTACAACCACCTCCCCATCGAATCAGTAGCTGGTTGGGAAGACCTTCGTAGGCAATTCCTCTACCAGTTTAGTTCCACCACTCAGAAGATGAGTATCGCAGACCTCCTCAAATATAAGCGGAGACCTAATGAGAGTGTGGCATACTTTGTTACCCAGTGGAAAGGGATCACAAACTCCCTTGACATGCCACTGACTCAGGATCAACTACTGATGATGTGTGAAGGGAACTTTAGGATGGAACTGGTCCCCTCTTTGATCACCCAGAATTACAGCAGGTGATTTCAGGACTTCTCTGATAAGGACCATCACCTATAGGAAGCATTACAATAGGCTAAGAAGGCATGTTTGTTGCCTCCTGCGATCCATGTGAGAAGGGTCTCCAGGGCTGATCCCACCGTAGTGTCCCAAATAGAGGCCACCAGGCAACTGGAGCTGTTACCGGTGGAGCCACCTCCATAGCCTCATAGAGGCCATCCACCATAGGTGCAACCTCTAGCCCAGCAATGCCTGCCTCAAAATTGGTAGGCTCCCCCACATAATGCACCGCCACCACTCAGGAAGGATAACTAGGCTCCACCTCCTCGATAGACTCCTCCAACCCCTCGTTAGGGTCAACATCCAAGGCCCCCATTTCCGGACAGGAGAAACTGGACCTACTCATTCAACTAGGTCCAGGTCCCCAATTACTTCAACACTACCTTAGAGTAAAGGATTGTGTGGTTTCTTGAGTGCAGAAGGCCAGAAGAGGCAAACCTCACTGATCACCCTAACTACTTCCCTTATCAAAAAATCCTGGGGAACACTCTAAAATAGTGTTATGTGTTCAAGGATTGGCTTCAAGACTAGGTAGATTACAACATAGTCCGGTTAGGCCTAA
This sequence comes from Viscum album, assembly GCA_963277665.1. NCBI lineage: Eukaryota > Viridiplantae > Streptophyta > Magnoliopsida > Santalales > Viscaceae > Viscum > Viscum album. The sequence goes on from OY728142.1 coordinate 952,963,197, forward strand.
CCCTGGCATAGGATAGATCCCTCAGCCCCCTCCTTGTTCAGAAGAACAATGATGGGATGGAGAACAACCTTTACTACCTCATCTACATTCTCCTCAATATAGAGACCAGATACTCCCCTATTGAGAAGAGCTTCCTCATGCTGAAATTTGCAGTACAAAAGTTGCAACATTACCTGAAACACCACGAGGTATAGTTGGTGTCCTGGGTAGATCCACTGAAGTACATCTTGAACTGCCCCATGTTGACAGGTCGTCTAGCTTGGTGGGTCGTAATCCTCCAGCATTTCGATATCAGGTTCGTGCATTAGAAGGATATTAGGGGACAAGGATTGGCAGACTTCCTTGCTACCCATCCACCTCCCATAGACCAGTTACTAGATATCGACTTCCCCGATGAGGAGATCCTCTCAGTGGATCAATCCATGTCATGCTGGAAGATACACTTTGATGGTGCTTCTCAGAGCCCCACTGGAAGGAGGCTCGATGATCCCATACTCAACTGGGTGGTCCTGGGTATCATCTTCATTACCCCGACACAATCCATTTTACCATAATCATTCATGTTGTCAGAACGCTGCACCAAAAATGAGGCATAATATCAGGCTCTCATCACTGGCCTCGAGCTAGCCCTTAAGATTGATGTGACCCATTTACATGTGAATGTGGATTCCAAACTAGTCGTCAATAAGATTGATGGTGACTATGTTGTCAAGAAATATAAAGCTTGTACCATTGTTGGAGCACACTCTCCAGCTAATGGCCTAGTTCCCATCTTGGTCGGAAGTTACTCTTGTCCCTTGATCTCAGAATGGACGGGCTGACTCCCTAGCTAGCCTAGCTGTATCACATGCAGAGCCAAAACAGGATGACCTGATTATCCATGTGGCACACCAGAGATTCATTACTCCAGCCACCTTGGATGACGATGAAATCTCGTAGGTAAGCCACCTTATTTTCGGCATCTCTTCGACCAGACCCCTAGGTCCCCAAGATGCAGTGATTGTAGTGATGCCTGATTGGAGAACCTCCATTGTCGAGTACCACCAGAGCGGGAATCTCCTGCCATATCGGTCCAAACGCGAGAAAATATGACACCACGAGGTACAATTCACCCACTAGGATTTCCCTGGTCATGAGAAGATCCTCTAAAATCTCAGGTTTGATGGAGTTATCCTATGTTGCATTCAAGGAGTTGAGATTTTTCAGTTCATGCCAGTTCATGTGGGGCTCATCAGACCAGGCTGAAGCTATCTTACCAGATCTAGAGACTGGGGTACTTCTATCCATCCATGATCCATGACTGCATCTAGTTCGTAAAGAGGTGTCATGCGTTCCAAATTCATGCCAACTTCATGTATCGTCCACCAGATCCTCTCCACACTACCAATTACTCTTGCCTCTTTACAGTATGGGGACTCAATGTCATGGGACCTTACCCACCAACGACAGCTCACCAGTGTAGGTTCATCCTGACTGCTATAGATTTCTTCCCCGAGTGGGCAGAGGTAGTTCTTCTCAAGGAGGCCAAGGACCATGCCATCATTAACTTTGTGAGATCCAACATCATCTACCGATTTAGAATCCCTCATGCCATCCTCATCGATAACGACACGAACATTCTGGCAGCTGAGCTGAAGAAACTATATTCTAAGTACATCATCCATTCTAACCATACCTCTCGCTATCATACGTAAGAAAATGGATAGATTCTGGAATTCAACATGAACCTCTCTAACATTTTATAGAAAATGGTTGGTCAAAATAAGAGGAGTTTTCCGGACAAGCTCCCCAATTCCCTCTGGGATTATCGGACAACGACTCGTAATTCTACCCAGGTGACCCTATATTCCCTAGTGCGTGGAATGGAGGTTGTCCTGCCCATTGAGATTCAATTTCCCTCATTGCGCACAACTGTCTACGATAAGAAAGTGCCAGATAAAGTAGCTGAAATCTATCTGGATGATCTGAAAGCGCTTGATGAGAACAAACTTTGTTCCTTGCACAAATTTGAAAGGCATTAGAACAAAATGGATCGATCCTTAAACAAGAAAGTTTGCCTCTGATCCTTCTGGAAAGGTGATTGGGTATTAGCTCTCAGGACACCAATGATACCCAGCAAGAAAACACCCAAGTTGGAACCCAAATGGGAAAGACCATACATTTTTCACAAGGTTTAATCCAATAGATCATACTCCCGGGTCACCATGGATGATGAGTGTATAAATCCTCCCACCAATGTCATGTTCCTTAAGAAATACGTTACTTAAGCCCGACATGGTCTTGCATGACATTAAAATGTATGGTCCCGCATGACCCTAAATTGTATGGTCCTGGTGACCCTAAATTGTCTGGTCTTGCATGACCCTAAACTATCTAGTCCTGCATGACCCTAAACTTTCTGGTCCTACATGACCCTAAACTGTCTGGTCCTATAATACCCTAAACAATCTGGTCCTACTTGACCTAAAACTGAAGACGATCCTGCTTGAACTTAAACTGTATAGTCCCATAAGACCTTAAACTGCCATATCCTGCATGACATTAAACTGTACATCATCCCGCAAGATGTTAAACTGCACCTTTAGAACTATATATGGATTGATTCCCATCTTCATGGGATACGTAAGAATGCTTAGACGTTATTTCTTGATTCCATCCCCTTAAAATCTTTTCTTCGACTATTCCCCCTGGTTGTAGTTCTCTTGGAGGATACATGGTGTAGTGAAGTCTTCATTAGCTCCACTCATGTTAGGAGTATGACATTCGCACCACGTGCTCCCTCCTCGTTCTTTTATTCTCCCCCTTCCTCACTACACGACATTAAACTGCATGACCTTCAGGAACTACATATTGCTTTATTCCCATCCTATTGGGATATGTAGGACCACCCAGACAATTTGTCTGTTAGCCCAGCCCAAAATACATAATCTCCCCTCATGTCAGAACACTTGGTGTGGTGCCTACTTCCTCTCTAATTCATGTCAGGATCATCATGACCCTTCCATACACCCCACACCATAAAGACTTTCACATCTGTCATCGCCTTGTGTGATGTTAAAATGAAAGGGTACGTCTATGATCAACTCACACCATTTCATGGGACTCCGTTATCCTTCATATCCAAAAGGACCCCAAACTAGCATGGATGCTCGGACCAAGTGCTCTCCTACCATTTCAGGCCAACGTCCTCGAGGGTTTCAAACAACAAATTGATACAAGCCTGCATTGCGAACATGGTCAGTGGTTGAAACTTGTTTATTGTTCCCATCTCAGATCCACGGGATCTAGACACTGTGTTTAGAACATGGTCAACAGCTATCCTTTATCATTTTCACTACCCCCATATGTCCCGAACATTGAGTGTAGGGGTTCATTCCATCATATCATCTCTTCAAGCTTCGGTCTGCCTCAGGTAGGAGTGTAATTCTAGCTAGTGGTACCTAATGTGTTGGGGGGAGCCTGGTCCTAATCCTTGTTTCCCACACTGAGCATTGCTCACATGGGATTGGGAGATATTATGAGGCAATCCCCTCATGAGAATACATATGGCTACAATTGGCCAGGATGCCCAGCCTCAGCCCCCTAGACCCTTCCAGCCCCTTGGCCCTAGTCCTCATTTAGGAGTGTGCGGTGTGGTACGAACTCACATCCTTATTCACATCGGGATATTTTTTCATGCCCCATGCATCCCCATGGGATATTCCTCCCTCCATTTATCTTCCCTTCCATGAACATAGGCCCCGCAATGTTTCAAGAGCCCCATAATTTAAAATTCCATTATCTTTCATATCCAAAAGGACCCTCGAATGGTATGGATACTTAGACTAAGGGTTCTCCTAGAATTTTGATCCAACATCCCCAAGTATTTTGAGAGACAAATTGGTACAATTCCTGTGTTGAAAATAAAGTCAATGGTCGACGACCAATTTTTTTTCCCGGTCATGCAAGTGGGGGACGCTGTGTTGCGAACTTGGTCAACACATGTGCTCTATCATCACTTCCACCTTGTAGTCTTCCATGGGGATGATGATTATCCATTTTTATTCACATGTACCATGCATATGACATTAAACTAGGCATTTATGGTCTGATCTCTATGACCTTAAAATAATATCATTATCGTCCTCTATGCAAGACATTAAACTACAAGCTAGTTGTGACCTTCTGTCTGCGGCCCAACCTCAAGTCCCTCGACCTTTTAAAGACCGTGGCCCGTGTTCTAACATAGGCTTGTACGGTGTGGTATGGGATTATTTCCTCATTCATTTCTTATTACTCATCATGTAATACACACCCCTCATTGGGGTATCTTTCCCTCGCTCCACATCCTTGACTCAAGACGTTAAAATGCAAGACATCCTTCTCTAGAACTATGTGTGTCTTGATTCCCATCATCATGGGATATATAGGAACACTCATACATCTATTCTTTACATATATATCAACCAATAGTTATCCTCTCTTGTACCATATACTTTAACCCTTTCTGGACCCTCGGTCCAAGGCTTCTCTCATGAGATCACGCGTGGTATGATGTGGACCTCATCCACATTCACATCGGTTATTCTTTATCGCACCGTGAACATTCTCTCTTTAACCTCATTTCTCATGTCCAAGATATAGAACATTAAACTATGTCACCTGGTCCCATCACATGACCCTAAACTGTGACATCATCGTCCTGGCCACATGATGAAAAAGGGAACTGCATCGTGAAGTCCTTACTTGAGGGGACATCATGTTTGGTATCAGTCACACTCCATACCATTTCTCAACACCAGTACATGGATTTATTCTTGTGTCTATTCCTGGACATTCTATCTCAGGTCTATCACTTCACAAAAAATAGCAACACTCATTCATCCTAAAAGATGAACAATATCTATCAAATATCATTTCTTTGGGTGCAAGGTCCTTACCCGCACAACCTTATTATCCCTGTAACAAGTATCTTACTGTGACATCTTCTAGAACTATGTATGGCTTGATTCCCATCCTCTTGGGATACATAGAGACACCCGTATGCCTTGTATTAGGCCCAGCCTAACATTCATTTCTGATCCCTTGACCTAAAACCTCCACAAGGAACATGTGGTGATCAGGACTCCAGGTCCTCATTCAGGCCAGGTTGTACAATTACATCACTATGTGTCTCTTTCATTTTCTACCATCCATGGTCCAAGCTCTATGACCATAAACTAAGACTACTACATATCTTTTCTGCAAGACATTAAAACTGCACAACATCCTTCTCAAGAACTATATGTGGCTTGATTCCTATTCCCATGGGATATGTAAGAATGACCAAGAATCTTGTCTCCAGGTCCATCCCTGAGAATCTACAATCTTTCACCTATCATGCCTCAGTCTATGTTCTAGGACCCTAAACCAATATCTCCATGTGGGAACTACACGTCACGTTTGGCTATTTTAATGCCCTATGCACAGTCCATTAAATCAATACCCCCCCTTCAATGGTCCACCCTAGGACCTTAAGATGAAAGTGTGTGACCCCAGGACCCTTGTCCTTGAGAAGGGACTCAAATCCCTCTCTCTTATATGTCTCATTGCTATACTTAGATGAGTTTTGACAAATATCCCGAAGTGTGGAATTTTCACGAGTAAATTTCCTTCGTTCCATGTCCAAGCTTCGTGAGACTGTCATTTTTATTCTCATCCTCTTTCACATCCTAAGGGACCCCCTTTATGGCCTGGTATCATGCCGCATCGGCTCACCTACCATCCCGGGCCAATGTCCCAAAAGACCCCGAATGACATTTGCGACAGGTCCCGTGTTTCAAACATGGTCAGTGGTCGACTCTCATCTATTTGTCCCCATATCAGGAAAATGTGATGTGGATACTATGTTTCAAACATGGTCAACAACCATCCCCTATCATCATGATTCCATCATTGTGGTCCAGATCTTGGGCAATTTGATTCACATATTTCCACTTCCTTATGTTCAAGTGGAATGCTGACATACTCAGCCTTACAACTTCGCGCATCTAGGTGTGTTACATGGACGGGTCAGCATCATGGGGACAACATTCACCGAGTGTCCATTTGCCCCAAACATATTCCTTATTATGTCAGGAATGTTCCACCACTAATTATTTTTTCCTACATCGAGCACGACTCATGTGGGATTAGTAGTTCTGGAAGGATGTGTACTGGTGCATCCATGCCATACATTCCCTTCATCATCCCACAGGATGTTAAATTGTGCTCACATAACTATGGGCGGCTTGATTCCCATCCTAATGGGGTATGTAGGGACGCCTGACCACTTCGCTTCGGGCCTAGACTAATTTTTTTTTGGTCCCTTGACCAAGGGAACCTCCTCCAGGGATGTGTGGTGTGGTGCAGACTCCTCATGTCCCCATTCACGTCAGGTTTATATCCCCTACACCGCATTCTCCCTTCCTAGGATCTTCTATCTCTTCCACTGTTTTTACCGTACGATGTTAAAATACATGTCTATCACCTTCAGAGGTATGTTTTGTCCCTGATGAGATAGATACGCCCACCAAATGTGTTTCCACCATGGTGGTGTGATTCCAAGAGTGTTGGACTTTATTCGAATAACCCATCACTCCACACTCCATGCTTTTTGTACCCTTAATTTGGACCCTAATCCTCTTTCACATCCAAAAAACCCCCTAACAGGATGGATGCACGGCCTATGGCTTTCCTGATATTCTGGGCCAATGTTATGGAAGACTAATGGATGAAATTTTGAGTCAGGCCCTATGTTTCAAATATGGTCAACAGTCGGCCGTCATTTGTTATCCCCATTTCAGGCTAATGTAATAAGGATACTATGTTTTCATCATGGTAAAAAATTATCCACCATTTTCATGCCACCATTATAGTATTCCTAATTTTGGGTATTGTGATTTACACATTCCACTCCCCTATGTTCGGATTAAGTCAAACGCCCCTGGAGTTACCCCAATTGTGCACTAGATCACATTGGGAGGACAGAACATCAATTGGTCAGAGGTACTCATCCTCCAATCGGGAATCTCCCATTTCTTCCTGGAAATCTAGGTCTGTTATCCAAACCTCAGATGCACGAAGTTCGGTCATCACTCTTATGTTCAGACAGAATAACATGGTTATCATCCTTTGTTTCTCATATTGGGATCGACCCTCATGATCTTAGGGATTGATCATTGGGTGTTTTACGAACATAAAAAATGTGTGTAGAACCAACACTAATAATGGAACTTATGAATCTATGACATCAAGAAAATCAAAGCATGAAAGCACGTTCAAGGGTTTGTAATCATTATAGCACCAGGGGGTCAATCCCTCCCATCGACGGGTTAACCTCTAAAAAAGAAATTTGAGGCTCTACCACCCTCTAGCTTGTGGAATCTAGGATTTGTTACCACCTTCTCAGCTCTCTCTCCTCCTTGACAATGATGGAGTGTAATTCATCAGCTACAGTTTGGTACCACTCTACGTCGGTCTGGATGACGATAATTTCATTGGAGGATTATTTCATGAGCTCTTCGTCCTCTAGCAGATGGGCCTTCAATCTCAATATTAGATCTGATTGAACATTATGGGAGTTTGAGTGCCCATCCACCTTGACCTGCAGCGGCTAACCCTCATTTTCAGCTTCTCAGAGCCTCCTGATGTTCACCACTTTCCTCCGCTTCCAGACTACATTGAGGCCACAGACATACTTCTAAATCTTATTCTCCATAAATCTTGGACGAGCATGTGGGGACGTGGGGCATCCACTCCTCTAGCACATAGTTCATGCAGCTTCAAGAAAAGTCTATCCATCTCATCCAGCCATAGTTCTTGGGTGTGTCATCGATGAAGTGCTTGGCCAACTTCCACGATCGACAATGGACTATTTTTATATCCTCTTCATCAGAGGTAGTCTCATCCCAATCGATGCGGTTGGCAGGCTCATGTGCAAGGAACGCCCCCAAGAACTCATCAGAAGGATGCACATCTGGTGTTTGATCAGGCATGGCGGGACCCGAGCTGTCTGATCGATCCTCATCATTAGATTTCACCTAAAAAATCTCAGGTGCATCCCCGCTGACAGTCACACAAGTGATCGGGAGTACCACAATTTGGTTGGTCTGGATATCGGCCTCCACTATCACCAACATTCCCTTGGGAAAGGTGCTGCCAAAAGTCCCGAACAACCTCGCCAGGGCATCCCACACCATTTGAAGAACAGTGTAAACCAAAAGGGTCATAGACATTAGTTGACATGGTGAATGGGTGAAATTAATGAATTTGGTAGAAGAGAATTACAGAGATCTAATTCCGGGTCTCGTTCATAGGATGATGTCATTGGTACCCTGAGGTGTGGCCCCCCATATATTATCGAAAGATCTAAAATCTCCAGAAGAGCCACCTCAGGTGTCCTGTCCCCACTAGATGCAACAATTGATGCAGCCACATGTATAGATCCTGAAGGCCCCGTATCAGCATCTGTTGAGTGGTGAGAACAGGTTCTGTGTATGAGACCCTCTTACATAGTTCAAGGGTTAGTAAGTAGTCTAGAATGACCTAGAAGTAGACCCTAAGGAAGAGGATTGGGATTTTACCTCAAGATCCTCTGCAAATTCTTCATGTTATGATCCTTAATCACCAAATTCACCCTCCGCTAATGGGCTCCCTCTGCTGGACTCCTCCCCCGAGGCGGACTCGTCATATTCTTCCAGCAGAGGGAAGCGCTCTCTCAAATCAGCAACCGACAACTACGACGGAGTCGTTTGATCTAGCAGCACCATCACCCAGTCTTTCATTGGATGTGGGGAACCCTGGGAGTGCACAAATTCCTCTATCTCTTCTAGGTACTGCTCCACCTCTGCCTGTGACACCGCAAACCAATACCTAATCAGGCATATTCTTGTAAAATCCATCCCATAGAGGTTCAGGATTCACCACATCTTGGACAGGCTGAGGAATTGCCTATTGACTTCCCAGATATCCCACACCTCTGAGAAGATAGCATTATCTGGCATGTCGATGTGGTGTAGCCCCTTCCCCAGAGACTAAGTTGAAATTCTATCGAATCCTCTCAGTGGAACCCCCTATGGATGACTCTGTTCTCCTAGAACAACTGGGTATGCTTCCACTATTGGAACTGCCGCCACTGCCTCCCCCTCAACTGGTGCGGGCCTCACCGCCACAACATCCCTGCCACCGTGAGATGTTCTTACCGCCTTCAGGCCCCAGACTCAAGGTTGTGGAGGAACATCATCACCCACCCAAATAGTTGGATGCTTCAACATATCCCCTTGGTAGGTTGCCTCCTTGCTTTTGGCATATTCCTTCACCAACCTGAAGACAGAGGTGGGAAGAGGCAGATCATTCCACCTATTCTTGTCTTATCGTGTGAACATGATCCACATCTGCCACATCACACACAGATGTTCCTCATAGCGCACCCCTAAATAAACCTACGGGGTCAGTCGCTGCGTACACCAAAACTGTCGGGTGAATTGGTGTGGGGTGTACGGCTCACAAATAGGCTCATGGTCCACCCATGACACCAGGAATCCACCATGAAAGGCCAGGAGATAATATCAGTGTTCCTCCATTCCTTGGACATCAAAAGTAAAACCACCCGTCGATAGTGGAAATGGGTGAAAATTTAACACCTCCACATTCCACACCTGGTTCAGTACTGCTCACACAGTCAGCTTGTCCAAAAATCTCCCCGTGGAAGTCCAGATGGAGGGGTGGAAGTTTTATTCCAGAGGGGAGATGTGGTTTGGATATTCATAAACCCCCTGACGTAAACCACTATCCACCCATACAGAAGGTGGAATGGACCGCACATCCTCGATGGCTTTTTCCCCTCGCTGATGTGACGCAACATCTTGTACATCTTAGAGAGCATCAGTATCCCGAGGTTGACACGCCCTCCTGTCGCTAACATGGATGCCATGATAATCGTCCTTGGTGCACACCCATGTTGATATCACTCACCGGCAAGATCCAACCGCAAATGGGAGATGCGATGAATGCTTCCATCCTGACTACCGACTGTTGCTCAGTGCAGATGTCGAATCCCTAGGTTTTCCCTTGGCCTTCCTCCAAAAGTTGCTAGTACGACTGCTCCTTGCCCCGTTGAGCCCCCTTCGGGCATGTCTGAGGCCTCACTGAAAACTTCTTATCTTCCAAGAAGTTCATGAATTGCTTGAACCACCATTTGAAGTGGACATCCCTCATGACCTCTTTGTCCTCTCCCAGCACCGACTCCATCAACTCCATCACCAGCCATGACATTTTCTTTGGATCCTCCCATGAACCCATGATGGGTAGGAATTTGGCATACATCGCCCCCAGTATCGGGACCACTGAGATCTTGTGTACATCCCACAAACTGATTCCAACCTACCCGTGGTGTTGGTGGAAGGTATTGGTCCTTGATGACCACCTACTCAACAACTCTGGAATCAGCTACATCGGTTGGTAGATATGGAATTGGAAGTCCCAAGCCACCTCATATAGCCCCAATCTCCCCATTTCCTCCCTGAACTCCTCACAGGAGGCACCTACTCAGTAGGCCCAGGCCCAGTCATCTGTGAAGTTACTGCCCTTGCGTAGGTCCCACTCTTCATACCATCTCTTCTCTGAGTTCCTCAGGGCCACCTTCAAGATATTCTAGTACATAGGGGGGAGGTATCTGGCTGAAATTCCTTCCCATATACATTATTCAAGTGGTTATATAGTTAATCAACAATGACAGGTGTGAAATCCTCTTGGGCATGGCCATCATCCACCCTGAACCATTGGCACTGGCACGACGTACTTCTGAACCAGTAAGTTGGCTCGTCTCTACTTTCTTTAGGGATGAAGATGTCATCCCTCAGCCCAAAGCCATATAGTTGAAGCCTTTTATAGAGTGGGTAGTTCCTATCGATTTTTGATAGTAGCTGCACCCGTGAATTGTGGTTAGAGTGGATTTGTATCAACTCCCCTAGACCCAAGTTGTTCTCCATCTCCTCCCTTTGGGCAACGTCCATAAGGACCCCCTTGGACACCTCCTGATGAGAAATTACATTTATGTTATGTTATTTTTTGGGTTCGGTTCATGAACTCTTTTGTGGAGAAGATTTGTAGAGCTATTTTGCAAAGGATATTCACAGAGTCCTTCCCAGCCTTCAGACAAAAGTCGCAAAGCGTTGTCATGGATTTAAAGACTCAATGCGCACCATAAACCAGAAGGCCTGATTCGCGGAGAGAAAGCATGGATTATGTGGAGAATCGTGAATAGAGAGTGCTACGAGCCAAAATCATGGAGGATAGAAAATAAAATATAGATTCCAGATCCCCTATTTATAGTTGATGACCTTTGGATCTTCTTGGCGCATCGAAACTGCAGAGAGCTTCGAAGCGCGCTCAAATGTCCCATCGCTTTCCCGTTGGGAGAGCCTCCTTCTTGAGACAGCTCTGCAAATAGGTTAAGGATTTTGGTGACTAGACCTCATACTTTGACCCTTGATTTATCTTCAGCTCCAAGACTGGGGGGTATTTGTTGGTGCCAAAATTGGGGAGGAAGAATAACTAACGGACATCCACAGGGATGCCACATGAAGACCGTTCGCGGAGCCCCAATGGGTTCGTGGCTCCATTAGAGCAAGGAGGCCGGGTTCCCCACCACCCCCTTTAACATTATCAATCCCACCGAAGAGCAAGGATGTGGGCTCCTACGCACACCGATTTGATGTTCGTGAAACCACCGCGGAGAAAGATTCATCTTCGCACCAAGTGATCTTTTCTTCGCGGTGCCTCTTGCTTATAAATACTGGGCTACCCCAGATCCCCAAGGATAGATGATCCAACATTTCACCTTCTAAGCTCCCAAATCACAAATCACTTCCTACTCTGTGAACCATGAGTTTCTCAAGCGACTTTTTCATCACGAAGTGCCTCCCCCTTGCTTGAAGCCATCCCCTCTTTTGTGAGGGATGCCTTTTGCAGATCCCACGGGCCTCCACGAAGGAAGGGGATCCCCAGGGGGACCTGGGTCATTGCAGAGCATTTATGCTTCACGAAGAACCCCTCATGAACATGTGACCCATATGCTAAGGTAGGGACACTATGACTTGCTAAGCACATTGCTTCACAATCCTACACATTGAGAGGCACCCTTTCTTCACGAGGAATTGCTTTGCGAATTCCTTTATACTTCGTGAAGAACCTTCTATATTCACCTATGACCTGTTCTTAGGTTGGGACACTTCACTTCGCGGAGAATACCCCCTCACAAAGACCCTCCACAACATATAGAATCAGATCTTCAGAAGGCCTCTACCTACGGCCCCCTTTGATCTGCAATTCCTTTTTCCGTGCGACCCTCTAGGTTTGTAAGAAGTGACTTCAAAGTCCCCTGGATATTACTTCCCATTGCGCTGCATAGACTCATGATTATTCTTATAGGAACACTAATGGCTATTGCTTCTTTGCATAGCTACGCTAACGTGGAACCTAGATTGGATCACTCCACAACACCTCCTCACCACGACATTTTCGGTGCCTTCCCATCACCAAGGGTTAAAGTGTGCTTGGTATGTAAGACCTAGGGGTGTAGAGTGAACCCGCCTCTTCCAAGCTCTAATTTGTTAAACTACCTACCACCATCGTCCTCAGCACATGACATTAAACTATGACCTCTCCCCCATTATATGTATGTGGGGTTCCCCACCTCGGACATTCTGTACACCCACTGGTCTCCACAGGATTAAGATCATTCCTCATATAGAATGAGATCCTCTTTATCAGAGCAACATTAGTCTATGGGGAAAGGGAAACCACCTTGGTGTAAGCCCTTATCCTTTCTTACAGGAGGTAACATCCCTACTCCTCCTCCCTTCCTCGGTTCCAAGGACCAGAGAGGGATGGATGGGCACCAGAACCCTCCTCTCTTCCATGAAAAATCCATCTCTCCTGGGGCTTTGTCACCACCAGAGCCTCCACCCTGGAGTGAGTCCCAATCTTCCCCTCCCTGGGTGGCTAACCACATGAAATCCCTATTCCACTTCCCACGAATGCACCTTTTTTGACGTGATAATAATGTATTTTCTACCTCTTATTTGTCACACTGAGCATGACTCACATGGGATTAATATAAGCATTGACCATGACATCTTTTCTAGGAATCCTAGAGTGTAAGCCCCACAGCCATTTCCCGAACTATGTGGACTTTGATCCTTTCTAAGGCCAGGTACGTAGAAATCCTTCCTAAGGTTCAATCCTAAAACCCAATTTTTCCTGACCATCATCACGTAGGAAAACCAAAAACCATCCAAAACTATGCGAACATTGATCCTTCAAAAGGTAGGGTATATAGGAAGCATCCCTTAGGTTCAATCCCAACACCCAATTGGTCCCGACCATCTTCACATCGGTGAACCAAACACCATCCCAAACTATGCAGACTTTGATCCTTGCCAAAGAAAGGTATGTAGGAAGCCTCTCTAAGGTTCAAGCCCAACACCTAGTTTTTTCAAACCCCTTCACGTCAGTTCAAGACACACAATCCTGATCTATGCAGACTTTGAACCTTTCCAAGGAAAGGTATGTAGGAAGACTCTCTGAGGTTCAAGCCCAACACCCGATCGTTCCAACCCCCTTCACGCCGGTTCACCAAACACCATCCCAAACTACGTGGACTTTGATCTATGCCAAGGTGAGGTATGTAGGAAGCCTCTCTGATGTTTAAGCCCCACAACCATGGGTTCTGACCCCCCCCCCCCCCCCCCCTTCAATTCGGTTCACCCTTGTCCCGTATGATGTTAAACTACATCCCCCTTTTTCATTTTACAAGAATTTAGACTGTGCCTACTCGAACTACTTGGGATTTGATTCATGTCTCCTAGATAGGGTATATAGGATGCCTCCATGAGTTTCAACCTCATCTAGCAGTAAGCCATTGTGACCCCATCCGATGGTATGTCATTGTGTTCCCTAATCAACGGTAAGTTATTGCCAATCCCAACCAGCTGTAAGCCATTGTGTTTTCAACCCAACGTTATGTCGTTGTAGTCCCCTTTGTTGGGACCCACATCTATAGTCTGTCCCCAAGTGTTAGACCAACCCAGGCTTCTAACCACACCTATGCCCCAGTATGACATCGGTTCGATGTCCTCTACGCACACCATGGATGTTATGCCACCCCTCAGTTTGAAGTACGTTGACTTTGATCCATGTCTCCTAGATAGGATATGTAGGAAGCCTCTCAGAGGTTCAGTCCCATCAACCATGTCTCATCATGGTCTTTCCCTTGACCCTATGTGTTTCAGGAAGCTATTTCCCCCAACCCGGAGGTTCCACTTCCTCCAGATCCCATCCACGCGTCCATTTACACGGGTCGCATCTTCAGGTCTCCCATCGCCTCATCAAACTACATGAACATTAATTCCTTTCCATGGGGATACGTAGGAATCCTTTTCAAGGTTCAAGACCAATATCATCATTTTCCTCACATCGGTTCCATCTCAACCCCCACCATATCATTCAACTCTCTGTCATTCATCCTGATTCTTACCCAGGTAGCCACATCCCAGTGAGATCATGCTGATTCACCCCTTCACTTCTCAACAGTAATCAGGTAACTAACCATACGTTATCCCCAATGTATTAACCCGGTTCTTAATTTTGAGGTACCAGTTTCTTAATTTCTATTTTCCTTAAGTGTTTTTGAGAAAATATGGAAAATGGGGAAAATTCCCAAATTTTTGAAGTACACGTCATGAACTTTTCTGCACTCTTTGTACTTTTGGACATGTGGGATGAGTACACAGGGTGTGTGTCCATGTTGGCGATGAAGATTGTAGGAACCGACTACACTTCGTGTAGTGGTACCTTACACGCCGTGTAGTCAGTCGGTAGGAAAATAGTAAGGTGGTGGCTAGCTATGCAGCAGAACAGGCCATGTACTCAAGAAGACACGCCATGTAGTCATGTCGGCAGATGAACAGTGCCACACTGGCGGGAAAGCGCAAGAGGAACAGTTAAAAAATGGGAAGTACATGTCGTGTACTCGTAAGTACACGCCGTGTACTTTGTTTTTTTCTCTTAAAATGGGAAGTAGCCTCCCCTATTCACAGGGAAGGCTTAGAATAGGAAGAGGGCTCGGGAGAAGAAGGTCGAAGCTTTGGAGATCCGCCGAGCACACATCAGGAATTCGTTTTCCCCTCGGCTGATCTCGTTGGAATCGCACGGGTAAGAGATTCCTTCTCCTGGTGTGTCTCTTGACAATTCTTCCTATAATGGTAGTTATTTAAGTTTAAGAGAGTTTTTTTACCTCAGATCTACCTCGTTCTAGGATGATTCATTGAACATCAATTGAGTATACTGATCAGGGGAGTTTAAGGTAGGTGTCTTGGTGTTTATTTTCCAACTGTTGTGCGTATTTGTGTATTGTTGTGTCGTGAACCCATGTTGGGGTGTCGCGTGGCTGAGGCCATTTCTATTTTAAATTCCTGTAATTGAATAGATAATTAATTGTGATATAAAAAGGCTGTTTGGGATCGCTTCTTGGATCTAGGACCACCCCTAGGGTACGTTCCTCTGTTTAGCCGTTTGGCCAGGATACCCGAGGGTATTCCTTGTTTATATTTTTCCATTAAATTAATGATTGTAGAATTTCCTTGAGAGGAATTGCTTGTGTATTTCTGGTTACATGTTGGGCATGGCCCGGTTACCTGTTTATCCTGAGGGCAATGTTGTGATTAGCCTATGGGCACTGTACTATTAGCCTGTGGGAAACTTCTTCTGTGCCTATGGGCAGTCGATTCTGTGCCTGTGGGAGAAAATACATATGCCCGTGAGCAATATTCGTATGACTGTGGGCAAATTCATGTGTTTGGTTTCTCTTTACCCGAGGGTAGGAGTTTACGTATCTGAGGACATTGGCTGTTACTTAGAATATTCACTATGGTGATATTTTAAATAAAATAATTAAATGATATTAAAATGGAAATATAACTGGTTAAGTTAGTTACTTTTCAGTACTGCTTACTTTATTGCATTTTATTACTGCACACTATTTTTTCATGCTTTCACCCAGTTGGGCACGATCCTTTGGTGGGTTCCTACGAAGATATATTTCTCACACCCTATTTGGGTCATGATTTTCGGCCCAAATAGATTATGTTTCTGCAGGTGTAGATAAGGGAAAGGGTCCCTATACAGGTACTTGATTGCTAGTGGGGTGTACGACAGCATGGGACCGAGCATTGGCTCGCGATGCCGCTGGCTATTCTGTTTTGCTTTTCAATACTTGTACATCAGTTGTATTGTATTGTATTGTAGTGTAACATGTTCTAGATATTTTATAGAATAGTGACATGTTGCATCTTCATATATATAACTTATATTTTCCCTTTTTTATCAGTTCTTCATTTCAGTTATATGTACTGTTACTGCTTCCGATGTTGCTGTATGTTTTATTTCATTCCGCTACGCTAAACTTTGACAAATGAGGGAATAGTTTCCCCACTATCAGACCTGGGCCCTCGCTGCTAGTTGGAAACCTCTGGAATTTGGGTAAATGCACTTGAGGTCATGTGGCGAACCGGGTTCGTGGCACCCGTTGAGTGGCACCCGGAACCAGGACGTTACAAAATGGTATCAGAGGGGTTCTTTTTGTTGACTTATTATTTGGAGCCTTAGTCAGGGATAGGAAAGAAACAGTAGTTGGTAATAAGAAGTGCCCAGGAGTAGCTAACCCATGTACATGGAAAATCCAATTTACATCGTATTGCAATTTTATCGATTTTTCAATTTACAGTTGATTTGATTTTCACCGATGGGTGATGCACTTGTGGATGGGTTCTATTTATTTTCAACCCAATGAGATGAGGGTATGCCATCTCATTCATCATTTAGGAACATTATAGAAATCACATGTCATGCATAGTTTCTATTCCATGTTGGTGCATTAGACATTGCATGTTGTTGTGATAGATGTTGTGCTATAAAAGCATGCTGTTGTGATGGATGCATGATAAATACCTACTTTGTGACAGGGTAATTTCTTGTATGAGTCGGTTTATAGAATGGACGCCAAACATTGGTTTTTGGGGAGTATGGGCCCCCATTTACTGGAATTTAGCAGATCATTGGCTGTTTATTTTTTTATAACACAGATAAGATGTCAAACTTTGATTCATGGGGAGTATGGTCTCTCACGGATCGGAATTTGACACTTAGGTGTTGTTTTTCAGTATTTTCTGGGATTCATAGTAGTTTCTAAGGCATATTGTCTGGAAAACCCAGTATACACTCTGTGTAGTGCTTTACAAATGTCGTGTATGTTCTTCTGTTTGGGGGAAAAAACTTTTGAGTACACGCTGTGTGCCCTGAGTACACGCCGTGTAGTCTCTTCCTGTGTCACAAACCGTGTGGGCGGTGACATGGGGAAGGGAAGAGCTTGGGGCGAATACGCTGTGTAGCTTCTATACAGCCGTGTAGTGTTGACTTGGTGTCCGCCGTGTAACTAACAACATGGGAAGAGGAAACATTAAGACATACATGTCGTGTCCACTCTGGAACACACCGTGTAGTCCGACCTGGGATTTGGCCGTGTAAATAAAAAACACGGGTCGGTGAAATCCTTTTGTGTACATGTCGTGTGTATATATATCACACCATATAGGTTGAGCCGTGTATCCGACCATGTAACTAACAACACGGGTCAGCGGAGCTTGTCTAGTACACGTTGTGTACCTGTGGGACACGTTGTGGAGTCTTCTCTGAAGACAGACTGTGTGGAGTTAGCAGAGTGGCTGGGAAACGGGGTGGTGTACATGCTGTGTGCGGGTGTAACACACCGTGTAGTGTCAATCCGAGTAGTTTTCCATGTCACAAAAGACACTGGAAGTTGGAAATTACACCATACACACCGTGTAGATGCTATACACACTATGTAGTTTTGTTCAAATGGGAGTCGTATGGCTTAGCCATGTAGAAGAACCAGGGTAGGGTAGGGAAGTCAAGTACACACTGTGTAGTCATTATACACATCATGTAGTCTTTTTTTTCAAATTTTTAATGCCTTCTTCCTCCTGTTCCTTTTTGGGTTTCTTCGTTTTCAGTCATTTGTAATCTTGTTCTAAGGTGTGAATTTGACCTAGTAGAGTCATACCGCCGAGACAACCGCATGTTGTTCGCCAGGAGAGCAGCAACGAGTATACTCTAGAGATGGTGGGCCATAGGCTACCAGTGGATCCCCCAGTGGAGCCAGATGCGGCGCCAGCTGTTATACCGGACACAGGCATGGAGGCGTAGTTCTGTGAAGGCATTATGCGGTTCATGAAGACGTTTCAGGGAGCAACGCAGGTTGACACATCTTTGGATGAGCTGACTCGTATCATTTAGTAGCAGCATCCGCCTATGTTTTCAGGGGATAGCGGACCACAGGCTGCGGAGTCTTGGTTGGGGTCGATGCATACTATTTTCGAGCATCTTGAGACACCTATGGGGAGAAGGGTCAAGCTCGCGACGTATATGCTGCGTGATTCCGCCAAGAGATGGTGGGATGTTACCACCCAGTCAGAGCATCACAGAGACATGTCATGGGAAGAGTTTTAGGCAGTCTTCTATGACTTCTTCTTTCCAGAGACGCTGAGGGAAGATAGAGCTCGAGAGTTCATGAATCTGCAGTAGGGAGCTATGTCGGTGATGGATTATTCTGGTCGTTTCACCGAGCTTCAGCGTTTTGCACCCGTTCTGGTGGCCGATGAGACGCTGAGAGCCAGACGCTTTGAGGATGGTCTTAGTTATGACATCCGGGTGCTGGTGAATGTTTTCAGGTTGCCTTCAGTACATGCTATTGTGAATCAGGAGATGATCACAGATATGAACCTGTGAGATGCTAGTGGTGTCATCCAGGGCAGTTTAACACCAGTTTTTGGTACTATTTCTACTAGGAAGAGGTAGAGACAGATGGAATTCTCTCAGGGTGGAAGTACCGGTCAAAAGAATGTTTTAGGTGGACAGGTCATGTGCTACCAGTGTGGTAGTGAGGGGCACAAGCGACCTCAGTTTCCATGAGACCCAGTGGAGTGCCGAGCTTGTGGTAGGATGGGTAATCTGCAGTTCTTTTGCAGGGAGTTTCCACCAGTGGATAGTTAAGAGTGGTTCTATGTAGCCTCTGCGAGCAGGAGCAGGACAAGAAGCTTCTTACCAGTTAGGGAACTAGAATACGTCAGGTTGTGCAGGCAGAGATGGTGGTTATGGCCATGGTAGCCAGACACCAGGATCTCAGAGGCAGCCTGGCGGGACAGCTCAGGGTAGCCAGGCTTTATCGGAGGGCCATGGAACTGGGTAGACATATGCAGTGCAACAGACCCAGTAGGAGCAGGATCCTGGACCTTCTACCGTTAGAGGTACTATTCTAGTATCTTCTGTTTTATATTCAGTACTTTTTTATACGGGTGATACGCATAGTTTCATATCTGTGCCCATTGTGGAGAGTCTTAGGCTCTGTGTTTCTACTTTTTCTGATATCATGACGCTAGAAACTCTGTTGGGGACTAGAACGGATGGTTTGTGTTAGTACAAGGAGTTCCCCCTTGAGGTTGGTGGGTGTCACTTCCTTTGGGACCTCTATGTCTTAGAGATGATGAGCTATGATGTCATTCTCAGGATGGATTGGTTGGTTCCCTTTCAGGCCTTTGTGGATTGCTATCGTCGCAGGGTGAGTTTCACGTCACCATAGGGTGGAGAGTTTCTATACAAGGGAGAATGGGATGTTCAGGAGATTCGAGCTAGACCAGAGCATCATGGGGGAGGAGGATTCACAACCCAAATTGCGAGTTTATATCTGGACGACCAGGGGACTTGTCAGACGGATTTCCATCCAGTTTTTGATTGATTTAGGGATGTCTTCCTAGAAAAATTTTCATGTATACATCCAAATCAAGAGGTGGATTTATCTATTGAGCTTGTGCCAGGAGCAGAACCGGTATCCATTCCTCCTTATAGGATGGTCACGCCTGAGTTTCAGGAGCTCAAGAGGCAGTTAGAGGAGTTACAGGCAAAGGGTTTCATCTAACCCAGTACTTCTCCTTGGGTTTCGCCAGTCCTCTTTGCGAAGAAGGCGGACGGTAACCTCAGACCCTGTGTGGATTATCGGAAGCTGAACCAGTTGACGGTTAAGAACCGATATCCCTTACCTAGGATTGATGAACTTTTTGATCAACTTTTTAGAGCACAAGTGTTCTCGAAGATTGACTTGAGATCAAGATATCATCAGCTGCGTGTTAGACCATCTGATATACCTCTCACGGCTTTCAGAAGAAGGTATGATCTATACGAGTATATGGTTATGTTGTTCGGACTCACGAACGTGCCCGCAGTTTTCATGGTTCTAAGGAATCGTGTGTTCCACCCCTATCTGGACTCTTTTGTGGTAGTATTCATGGACGATATCTTAGTGTACTCTCACACCTGACACGACCATGCCACCCATCTTGAGATCGTATTGAGTACACTGAGAGAGCATAATCTATATGATAAGCTCTCAAAGTTCCACTTTTGGATGGATCAGATTCACTTCCTAGGTCATGTCATCTCAGAGGTAGGAGTTGCAGTAGACCCAGAGAAGGTGAGAGCAGTAGTTTCCTGGGAGCAGCCTAAGAATGTGTTTGAGATACAGAGTTTATTAGGGCTGGCTGGTTACTACAGAAATTTCATCCAGGACTTCTCTCGCTTAGCTGTGCCATTGATGGGTTTGACTAAGAAGGGTGTGAAGTTCGTTTGTACAGAAACTTATGAGACAGCCTTCCAGGAGCTAAAGGGAAAGTTGACATCAGTACTAGTCCTGATACTCCCAGAGCAGGGGAAGAGCTATATAGTTTACAATGATGCATCAGGTATTGGGCTAGGAGCTGTGTTGATTTAGGTCGATCGAGTAGTTGCGTACGGGTCTCGACAGTTGAGGCCACATCAGAGGAATTACCCGACACATGATATCGAGTTGGCTGCAGTTGTGTATGAATTGCATTGTTGGAGACTCTATCTGTTAGGAGAACATTTTGTGGTTTTCACCGACCAAAAAAGTCTCAAGTATATTTTTACTCAGTTTGACTTGAATCTGAGGCAGTGAAGGTGTGTAAAATACCTACAGTCCATTGATTTTGATCTTGCCTATACACCTGAAACAGTTAATGGAGTAGCTGATGCACTGAGCAGGAAGACTCATGTACAGGCTGTGCAGGAGTCCAGTGATGATTGGAAGCTCATGGTTTTGTTCTCTGAGATGCATTTTGAGGTGCATGACAGTCAGGGGCAGACTTATCTTTCCTCTTTAGCTATGACTTCTACCCTCCTGGATAGAGTGAGGATGAGACAACTATCTGATTCAGAAGGTTTAGTTCTACGGGAGTCAGTGGAAAGTGAGGACCGTTCTCCTGGTTGGACGATAGGTGATGATGAGGTTATGTGTTTCCATGGACGAGTATGGGTTCCAGGGGATATACGCGAGGAGATGATGCGGGAGTTTCATGATTCAGCTTGGTAAGTTCATCCCGGGGTTACCAAGATGTACCGTGACTTGAGACGTCAGTACTGGTGGCTGGGTATGAAGAGAGATATAGCTGGTTTGGTTACGAGGTGTTCCACCTGTCAGCAGGTGAAGGCGGAGCATCATAGGCTAGCCGGACTGTTGCAGAAATTACCCATTCTAGAGTGGAAATGGGATGATGTTATGATGGACTTCGTGACTGGTTTGTCGAGGTCACCTTGAGGAAATGATTTCGTGTGGGTTATTGTGGACAGACTCACAAAGGTAGCTCACTTTTTTCCAATCAAGGAGACTTTCGGTGTTGACGAGCTCAGAAGGTTTTATATCTGAGATATCATGTGTCTTCATGGGGTCCCTCGTTCTATCATTTCAGATAGGGATGCCCTTTTTACGTCTCGTTTCTAGCAGAGTTTACAGAGGGAACTGGGTACATAGGTGCTTCTGAGCACAACTTACCACCCTCAGACCGATGGCCAGTTAGAGCGTATGATACAGGTGCTTGAGGATATGCTGCGTGCATGCATCCTAGAATTTGGGGTCTCTTGGGAGAATCACATACCCCTTTTCAAGTTTGCCTATAATAATAGTTTTCAGGTGACTATTGAGATGGCCCCATATGAGGCTTTATATGGTAGGCTGTGTTGATCACCCTTATGCTAGTTAGAGGCAAGTGAGGAAGCTTTACTGGGACCACCTCTCATGTATGAGACTTCTGAACAGGTCCAGTTGATTCAGAAGCGGATGGCTACCACACAGTCTTGTCAGAAGTCTTATGCTGATCGCCGCAGACGACCTTTGGAGTTCATGGTCGGGGATCAGGTTTTCTTACGTGTTTCTCCGAGGTTGGAACATAGGCGGATCAGGAGACAGGGTAAAATTTCACCGAGGTATGTGGGACCATTTGAGATTCTGGAGAGAGTCGGGCCAGTTTCCTATCGGCTGCAGTTACCACAGAGGTATCGAGCCATACACGACGTATTCCATGTATCTCAGTTGCGCCACTATCATTCAGACCCATCTCACATCTTTCATCCATAGGAGGTTGAGCTGGAGGTAGATGCATCCTTTAAGGAGCATCTGATCCATATCGTGGACACGAGCACAAAGGTTCTCCGAGGCCGGTCATTTCCTCTCGTACGGGTGTTATGGCAGCACGACCAAGTGCATGGCGAAAACTGGGAGCAGGAGAATGATGTACGTGCTCAGTGGACAAATTTATTCTTAGCTTTATCTTCGGCACCCTTGGAAGGGAAATTCGGGGACGAATTGCTTTAAGGGGGGGAAGTTTGTAAGAACCCGGTTCTTACTTTTGAGATACAGGTTTCTTCCTTTCTCTTTTCTTTAAGTGTTTTTGAGAAAATATGGAAAATGGGGGAAAATCCCAAATTTTGGAAGTACACTCCGTGTACTTTTCCACACGTCGTTTACTTTTGGTCATGTGGGATGAGTACACAGGGCGTATGGCCATGTCGGCGATGAAGGGTGTAGGAACCGAATACATGCTGTGTAGTGGTACCTTACACACCGTGTAGTCAGTCGGCAGGAAAATAGTAAGGCGGTGGCTATCTATGCGGCAGAACACACCATGTACTCAAGAAGACACACCATGCAGTCATGTCGACAGATGAACAGTGCCACACTGGCGGGAAACCACCAGAGGAATAGTTAAAAAATGGGAAGTGCACGCCGTGTACTTTTTTTCTGCTTAAAATAGGAAGTATCCTCCCATGTTCACAGGGAAGGCTTAGAATGGGAAGAGGGCTCAGGAGAGGAAGGTCGGAGCTTTGGAGATCCGCTGAGCACACGTCAGGAATCTGTTTCCGCCTCGGCAGATCTCGTTGGAACCACACGGGTAAGAGCTTCCTTCTCCTGGGGTGCCTCTTTCCAATTCTTCTCCTAGTGGTAGTTATTTAAGTTTATGTGAGTTTTCTTTTACCTCAGATCTACCTCATTCTAGGACGATTCGTGGAACGTCGTTCAGGTATACTAATCAGGGGCGTTTAAGGTAGGTGTCTTGGTGTTTATTTTCCAAATGTTGTGCATATTTGTGTACCGTTATGCCACGAACCCATGTTGGGGTGTCGTGCGGCTAAGGCCACGACTATTTTAAATTCCTAGAATTGAATAGATAATTAATTGAGATATAAAAATGTTTGGGATCGCTTCTTGGATCCAGGACCACCCCGTGGGTGCGTTCCTCTATTTAGCCATTTGGCCAGGATAATCGAGGGTTTTCCTTGTTTATATGTTGCCTTTAAAGTAATGATTGTAGAATTTCATTGAGAGTAATTGCTTGTGTATTGATGGTTACATGTTGGGCATGACCCGGTTACCTGTTTAGCCTAAGGGAAGTGTTGTGATTATCCTGTGGGCACTGTACTATTAGCCTGTGGGAAACTTCTTCTGGGCTGGTGGGTAGTCGATTCTATGCCTGTGGGCGACACTACTTATGCTTGTGGGAAATATCCATATGCCTGTGGGAAAATTCATGTGTTTGGTTTCACTTTACCTGAGGGTATGAGTTTACATGTCTGAGGACATTGGATATTACATAGAATATTCACTATGGTGATATTTTAAATAAAATGATAAAATGATATTAAAATAGCAATATAACTGGTTATGTTACTTACTTTTTAGTACTGCTTACTTTATTGCATTTTACTACTACACACTATTGTTTTATGCTTTCACACAGTTGGGCACGAGCCTTTGGTGGGTGCCAAATGAGATATATTTCTCACTCCCTATTTGGGTCATGCCTTTCGGCCCAAAAAAATTACGTTTATACAGGTGTAGATAAGGGTAAGGGTCCCTATACAAGTACTTTATTGATGCTGGGGTATAGGAGAGCATGGGACCGAGCATTGGCTCGTGATGCCGCTGGCTATTCTGTTTGGCTTTTCAGTACTTGTACTTCAGTTGTATTGTATTTTATTTTAGTGTAACATGTTTTGGTTGTTTTATAGAATAATGACATGTGGTATCTTCATATATATATGACTGCTATTTTCCCTTTTTGTTATCAGTTCTTCATTTCAGTTATATGTATGATTACTGCTTCCACTGTTGCTTTATGTTTTATTTCATTCTGCTGTGCTACACTTTGAAAAATGAGGGCATGGTTTCCCAAATATCAAACATGGGCCCTCACTGTTAGTCGGCAGCCTCTGGAATTCGGGGAAATGCGCTTGAGGTCATGTGGTGAATGGGTTTGGGGAACTCGTTGAGTGGCACCTGGAACTGGGACGTTACACCTAATATCAGTGTTCCCTCCTGGGGTCTCACTGATATAATACACTCTAGTCAGTGTTCTGATCAATTTCATCCATCTCTTCTAGACGTTAAACTTGCGGCATACCCTGTGTTAAACATGGGAAGTTGAGGAAAACCTTAGAGACATGTCCATGGCATACAATTCCCTGCATTCGACGTGGAATTCCTCAGGCTTCCACACCCTCGAGAAGCCCAATCGTAAGGGGGTGAAATCTAGACGCTCTAGTGTTCCAGTATCCATACATGCCAGTGATTTCCAATGTGACTACTCCCCCAACCGAAGGTTGCTGCCCTAGCCAGACCCCTTGAAATGTTATAATAGTGGCCATATAATTAAATGGTGTCCATGAAGATATGGAATTGGAAATAGTTTCACGAACAACATCTTATGTCTATAAGGGAGACCCAGACTATGTGATAGGTTTCGAGGAGGAAACCATGGAATAAAGAACCAATATCCCATCATCCCATTTTGATCAAGGAGCAAACTTCCCTGAACATGAGACAGATGCCACCCACCTTTTGAAAGTGGGGATGTGGGGCAAAAAACAACCCCATCATCCTCGAATCATATGCACGTGCGCACCCCAGTGAAAGCACCGAAAACTCACATGAAGGATTAAATTCCAAATTCTTCCATCCGTAGTGAATTTGGATGCTCTAAATGGTTTAGTTTGTCATTAATTATCTAATTTAACTAATTCATTATCATCATGACTTTTTCCACTCTATCCCTCCCCATATTTGGATATTATCATTACATTGTCCATTTAATTTGTTGCTTACATGGGTCCTATTTCCTAACATTTTTTGGGAATATGAAAACCTAAATGAGAAATTTATTTCTATTGGAAATATTATGATAAAAATACTGAAGGAAATATTAATCCATCAATTTACTTATATCATAATTCTAGGAGGATAAACAACAATATTAAAAAAAATCCACTATCTATATATCCTTCATAATGGTTTGTAAAAAGAATGTGATTGCACATAGAAACACCCATGGGAGTGTAAAAATATGGGTTAATAAATTCCTCTTTATCATGTATCATGTGACGATTGAGTCAAATCCCAATGTTACATTCTTGGGGTTATTTACTCTTAGTGAAACTGTGCTAGATCCAAATACACTTATTATATGAGGAAATTGATTTTATTTCTTAGAAACCACTCATTTTATACTTCACCAAAATTGTAGGAAGTATTACTATATTAAGACATATCCCTAGGGTTCTTAATAATTTTTATAGTACTAATTTTCATAAATAGGTAAACCTTACCTCTAATAACAACTATGGTATACCTTATTTTAATACATTATATTTAACATTATTTCTTACCAAATATTACATTTATAACTATGAATGATATTTTTAGGTCTATAGTCATGTAAAATAGGTACATAATACATGAATTACAAACATAAATGTAAAAATTATATAATCATTATTAAAGATAAGTTTTTTAATCCCTCCTAGGTCCCCTCACTGTAAGTAATTTCCTAGGGACATACATCAATAGAAAAAGGTGAGCATAAATCCCAGTAGGGGATAACAAATAAAAGAGGACATGATTGACCAAATTGGATAAAAAGGATGCATAAAATGAGATAATAATTATATATAATTTATATATAACATGGAAATTTGTCTACAACACAAAAAGATGCATTCATAAGTATATCACCAATGTTAATCACCATGATTTAATAAAACATAATTACCATGTTTGTTTACCAAGATATCATAAAACATGTCATCTCTAGAAATAAATTTATTACTCAATGAATTAAAGTGATATCTTGAAAACAATTCATATTTATTAATTCATCTGATCCACATTGATCATAATAAATCATTTCATTCATAACCTGGGAAAAATAAAGAACAGGTTTCATATAAAAACATTGAGTACATTGGTACTTAAATACTTTAACGTTACATCATTTTTAACCCATTAAAAGGGATTTTGGGTTTCATTCATGATAATCCCAAAAAAAGAAATTATCTTTAAATCTAGGTGAATACCCATGGATAATGAAGGGGTGTGGTTATTCATAATATAAGAATATTTCACCTAAAAGACAAAACTTCATGAAATCAATTCAGCGGCAAGATGGTATACAATGTGGATTAAGGAAATGGTATAATGGGTGGGAATGAAATTATCACCTTGTTAAAAAAACTATTTATTAAAAAATTGGATAAAAAATCAAACAAAAATAATTAATTTAAACAATTAGAAAACATACCACAAAAAAATTAATTGAATGGAAAAGAAAATGTAAATAAATCCTTTACCCTGAAGTGTTTCTACATAAAACCTGAGGATAACACCTTAAGACACCCTAGAGGGACTCTTTGGGAGGATAAGTGACAATAACTTCATCGATAGTGTATTTTAAGTGTAAATTAATGGTGGTAGGAGTGTGTACTTATAGCAAAAGAGGTGGAATTTTTTAATAATTTTTAAATATAGGTCTTTCAGTTCTAGATTGTGGAAAATGAAAAAAAATAATGGCATACTCATGATTTTTTTCTCATATTTATGGGAATTTAAGCCATGTTTTATAGTATTTTAATTAATTCAAAGAAATATTCATTTTTTAAATTAATTTGAACAAGAAAAGGTAAATTTTCCCCAAAAATATTGTTTTTAAAACCATCATCTCAATTATAGATATTCCAAAGTCAGTCATAGATTTTGGGAATTAATATTAATCAATTAAAATGAATAATATTAATTAAATAACATATTTTAAGTAGTGGATTATGTATACATATAAATGAAATTGTCATTACATATATATGAAGTCAATAAACCTAGTAAAAACACCAAACAATATTTTTATTATTCATTGAAAAATAAATTATATTAGAAATTTCTAGAAATATCACCCTAATGCAATTTCGACATGTTGATTTAAAATTTAATATTTATTTTATCAAAATAGTTCTAAAAATAAAGATAATTTTATCTTTTGAAAAGTAATAGTGACAATATACTCAACTTTATTACACTTATCAAAACATTTTGGACATTGTTAAATTATATTATCATTTATATTTAAATAAATAGTTTTTTAAAAGGATATTTCTTAAAAATAAATTTTATTTTAGAAATCTTGATTTTATTATAATAGTGTATATATTTTCTGAAAATACAAAAAAAAATATCTATATCAAGAAAACAAATATTTCAACTTCATTTTATATTCATGTTTATTTCATTAAATAAATTATTACAAAAAATTGGATTTATGAAATAATTATTTCATTTATAAAAAGGAAATTTCACTTTTATGATTCTAATCTCTAGATTCATAACCTCTTATTACAATCGCATATTCCCTAAGGGTGTCATGTGCAATGGTGGTATTTGATTGGCTGGCCTAGGTAACAATGACCTAGTGGTGATCTCCACTAATTTAAAATTATCTCATGGGAAATTTAATTTAAGCCTCACTTTTTTAATCTCAACTTGGGATTAGTCAAGGGAGAACCCCAATTATGCTACCCCCCAGTTCTGAAAAAAGGGATTCAAATGTCATGACTCTACAAGTTGAAGTCATTGTCTCCTAGACAAATCAAATATAAATTATCATTATCCTTTATAAATATGAATTATAATAGTAACATTATTACAATTAGTCAGAGTTCTCAATGGTCATATTTTCCAATAGAAATATTCACCAACAATCATATTGACTAAGGGAAATGTTCATGTAACGATCATATCCCAACAGTCACTTTTCCCTTTAAACTCTATATATAATCCACTATTCATCTATATTTTCTACATTATTCCAAATGTATTTTAAAATTCCTTTGATAAATTCAATTATATTCCAACCATTTAATTCTTTTCTAGAAGTATCCATGGTAGGTTTATTCTTCCTAGGAGATTTCAATCCTTTGAAGTACACATTTTCTGGTCACTATTATTTTCTTTTTATATCCGCGTACTAGTCTATGCTATTGTAATAAGTAGATTTACAAAGAATTTATATTTTTTAACAGGAATTATATGTACTTCTAATATGAAATATAAAAAAATATTCACTTGAAAAAATGATTTCTTTAATCATAAACATAATTTTCAATTATTTGTATTTTTAGTTTGTAAGAAAATGGTTCATATATAGATTATAGAGTTTTATGGATATTTTGGTCATTTTATAAATCAAGGCTTTAAATAATAATTTTGATTTTTTATATGGTTTTGAATTAGGAATTTGACCATATTGTTAATCTTAGGTTTAAATATTGTCTAATTTCAAGAAAGTTGAATTTTTTAATTTTTAATGGTTCAGAGTTTTTAGGATTTATATGGTGGTTATTGAATATAAATTGGGTCTTATAGTGTAATGTTTCTCATTATTTTCTCTATATTATCTATTTTATCTCTATTATCATAGTTTTAATTGATTTATATTTATTATTTTAATGAATAAAATTGAAACCCAAAGTTTGGAGGTGGTAGAAAATGATAGTTTGTGTCTTGAAGAGTATGAATTTATATACTAGGGAGTACATTTATCTATAGATTGGTTATTTTTTATTGATTTCATAATCCCTCTCTATGTTAGTGGTTTTATCTTCTTCCATTTAATGTTTATCTTTTTATGGTTATAACTCTAAAAGTTTTATTCTTTAAATTCTTAGTATTTGTAGGATGATTTTTTATTTAGATAAGTGTAGAAATGTATTAGAATATGTAATAATTAGTTATCTACTATTATTTTGATTTATTTATGATAAAAGATGTAAAATTTTACTTTATTCAATTTCCATCATAGTGTTAATATAAATTTATTGTTTATTGATATTAACTGAATATATAATGTGAAAAAAGATAAAGCTCAATGGGAATTTATTGATTTAAGATATGGTTTTTTATTTATAATGAATAAGTGGTGAATGTGTGGATATTTTATGTATGATAAGTTATAGAAAGTATGAAATGTTTTTCCATTTTCTTATTTTTATGAATTGAATTGTTCGAGATTTTTATTCTCATCCCAAATATATATGATGTTGTCTTAAAGAATTTTACTTACCAAAATAATATATCTAAATATAATTTTCAAAATTTTTATATCTTTAAATCAGTTTTATTAACATTTATGAAGGTGGTATCATCCAAAATAAATTTAGCAGTTTCTCCAGGACTTGGATGCTCTTCTTAACCTTGATTTTTTAGTTTTATATAAGGTATAATATTTTCCCTGTATTATCTTTAATTTTTTATTTCTTTTGATCCATGTTTTTTGAATCCGTATAGGGTTTACCTTTAGGGTATATATTTGGAGATATGGGAGTCTGAATGGTTCATTCATATGGATGAATTATAGATGTTCCTTTGCAAAAAGTGAATTTTAGTGAGTTTAAAATAGTTATTTTTTATAGGTTTACTTAATTTTATTTTTTCCCATCTATTAATTGAAGGTTTATTGGTCACTACATTTTGGATAGTTGTAGTCATGATTCTAGTAAATGTTTCCTAGATTCAACTAATGAAATTCAGTATGTGGGGTCAAATAGGTGGGATTAAGTGGGTGCGGGTTAGTGGAAGGAATGTTTATATATATATATATATATTGGTTACATTTTATCATTTGATATATTATCATTATTGGAAGTGTGAGTTTGATGTTATGACAATATTATTGTTATATATTTCATAATTGATATGTATGTGGATATGTGGATGCAATTGTATAAGATGATGTGACAATTTTATTCATAGGGTGTCATTACTAGGTGGAGGGTAATATTTTTATCATATTAGGATGTCTCAAGATCCATTTAATCCCTTTGATATGAGAAAAACTGATACCTTGAAAAACCTAAGGATTTTATCAATATGGGAGTAGAATGATATTGAGGATTAATATGAGATGATGTTTTGTTATGATGACTACTTGTATAAATTTTGTTTCAATTTTAGTTTGGGATTGTGAGTCTTATTGAATATTTTTTCATTTCAGTGGTAAAAATATCCAATAATTTTCCATTATGGAAAACATCCATATTTTATGTTCAATTGTAATAAAATATTAAATTAATTTGTTGACTATTCAAGATATAGTTTTGTTGACCTCATCCTTTGAATGTGATTATAAATGATGTGGATGTGGATAATGTGATTATTAAAGATCTGATAATGTTTTTATGTTTTTTTAGTCTTATGGTGTGTTTAGTTGAACTTATATAGAGGTATATAGAGTGGATGAATGTAGTTGATATTTTGGACTTGTGGAAACTTTAGTCAACGGTAACTCGTTCACAAGGGGGTTTTCTTGAGGTATTAGATACTTGTGTTATACTATACCTATATTTGAATCATGTTATTTGGGGAATACAATTATTTTGTGCTTTAGGGTAGATCTTGTAGAATTGGACTTGGCCCTCAGTTGGGATAGATTTCATATTTATTTTTTACCCTCAGAGGTGAATTAGAATATTTTATGCACATTGACTCATTGAGGTTCTAGGGGACAAACCTATTGGTAATTATATATTCACTCATAATCCAATATATTTTGTATTATTTTTTATTATTATAGGTCTACAAGATTGATTTATAAATATAGTTATTATATTTTAACTTATAAATTTTATGAGATCATAAATGTATCGATGGTTTCCTTTTTATACTCTAATTAGTGGTATACATACAATTTTATATGATTTTAATTTTTAAAAAATTTACCTAAAGGACATGACTACAGGACCTAACATTTTTGTGGTTGCCCAAAGTCCTTGTATTTTAAGGGGTTTCATAGTAGACTTACATTTTAGGGGTGGTCCAAAATACATTATTATGGATTAAGTATTATCTTTATTTTCCATTATTTAATATATTACCTTATTGTTTATTATTTTATTTGGGGTAATGTATCTATATGTATATAATTGTATGTTCAATATTAGTCACATACCTCTAGACTGTTATAGGTGGACTTAAGGTGGCACACTCACTCTCTTTTCTCTAACTATGGTCGGGTCCCGCAAAAGGATAGCTCATGTCAGAGTGATATTTGAGTGAGTTTTCTTAAAGAGCTTTGAGTAGGGAAATGTGATAATTTTATTACATTCATAAGGCTGTATTATTGCTTAACCTATTATACGAAGTATGTTAGGTAACATAGCTATAGACATGAAGGGGACCAATGATTCTAGTAAAGGACCTTGATCATCTAAAAATCATTACTATGTAAAATTATAATATTTGATGGGTACTATTAAAAGTGAATTAAATGAATCATGTATATGAATATAGGCCACACCATTTTTTACACTAGTGATGGGGTGATGTTTTATATTTGGTGAAAAGGGAGAATAAAATATATGATTTCATCTACATATATTTCCATTGGATAAGTTTGTTTAACTGAATTTTTTAAGCATGGATAGGTGAATAATGTGGTTTTATATATTCATTAAATTATTTATTGGATAAAATCAATGGTATAACTGTCATTTTATGAAACAATAGATAGTTTTTTAACTAAAAATATTATCAATATATAAGGGTTAAATCTTGTATGTATAGATTCTTTATTTTATAGAGGAAGTTAAGATGGAGTTTTTCAGTGTTGGTGTCTTAAAGCATCATGTGTCTTTATTATTGATTTTATTATGGGAATAATCTTTTTTAATTCTAAACTCTTATACAAGTAATTGAGATAAATCAAGCATCTAGTAAGCCTAGTTTTCATACATGTTTAGGAGGTGTTTTTTTAGAATCCCTAAATTTTGTACACCATTGTGTAACTAGTCATTTTTATGGGAATTATACCATATATTATTGCAGTGTGAGTTTTATGGGTTTATTTAATTATGTTCTAGATATACAAGTTGTTGATAATCTAATAGGTTGGAACATTTAGGTAACACTTCATATATAGATTCAACATGCTTTAACATGTCCCTAATAAGCTCAAAGTTGGTGACTACTACCATTACATTGAAATGATTACAAAGAGTCAAATCTCGATGAACCAAATTGTTTAATAGTCTTGGTAAACCAAATACATACATGAGTATTGTATTGCAAATGAATACACAAATTATAACATAATTTTTTTTCTAGGATAACATTATCCCCACTTGACATAACATTACATATCTTTATTAGTACACTTCATGGATTCCTTGGGAATGGAAATAAAATAAGGGTGATATCAAATTATCAGTAAGGGTTAATTACAACAGAATAAATAATTAATCAATAAGAAAAATAAATATGGAAATGTAACAATTTAACACATATGCTATATAATCAATAAACTGAGAAGGGGGTGCATAACAACATGGAATGGTAATTAACTGAAAACACATGAATTTTAATCACTAACATGACTATCATAAATGGATAAGGCATAATCAATATGGTAAGGAAAATAACAAAAAACATGACATTTAATCAATAAAATGAGAATGAAATGAATCCATATATTTTTTTCATAATGAAAATCTAATGGATAATAATAACTAAATCTAAATGAAGGAAATTCTTAATTATTGGAGGACATGTTTCCTAGGTACATGATACCTTTACATTCAATACCTTTCACAAGACAGATAATGCACATGGATTCCACATGTAGTTTTAATAATTTTTTAATTTAGTTTAATTAGCTTTCTAATGGATTTTATCATTTTAGGATGTTTTTATAGTTTTTAATTATTTTTGATATGTTGCTAATTTTTAGATAATTTATTATTAATTTAGTATTTTTAATAGATTATATTATTTTAATATTTTATTAACACGTATTATTTAATAATATATTATTATTTATAGTAGTTTCATTAGTTTTAATATTCGTTGGTAGTTTATTTTATTAATATTTGTTAGTATATAATTATGAATTTTTTATATTAGTATTATATTTTATTTAATTTTATATTTTTCTAGTGTTAATTAATGTACTATATTTATTATTAGTTTATTTATTTTATTAATTTTAAATAATTTTAATTTTATTAACATATTTTTAATTAATTATATGCGCATAATTATATATATATATACATATATATCATTATCTAATTTCGTATTATTATTTCCTATAATTAGTATAATGTATAATTATTTAATTAATATTGTTTTATTATTATTATAATTATCATTATTATTATTAATATTGAAATTATTATTTTTTACTTTTAGAATTTAAAATTTGTTTATTTTAAACTTTAAATTCTGCATTTTTATTTTTTTTTTAATTTTCATTTATCATGTTGGTGGGCCTTCATTAAAGGAGGAAAAAAGGTAGCAACTCGAGAGCCACCTCATTTCCCCTCTTCCAAAGCCCCCCTTCTCTTCCCTCCTCCATCACCCCCCCCCCCACACACACACCCACTCCCAAACTCCCCCCCAGTCCCCTTCCCCCATATTCACCCTTCTATCACCTCACCCCTACCCTATCCCACTCTTCCCCTCACCACCCCCTCCCCTTATACCCTCTTCACCCAATACAGTGACCCCCTACTCATATCCTCCAACCTAAAATGTCGATCTATCTTCTTGTACAATCAAAAACATCCAAAAAACCTCCACTTCATCGGCACACCACCAATAGTCGCCTCCATTACACATCCTATGCTAGAAACACCCCACATGTGAGCCTCCCTCTAACACTGCAGTGAACCACCATTACCAACTGGTATGCACAACCTCATCCACTATGGGTGTGCACTGATGGTTTGGGTGCAATTTCATCGCATGTAGAGATTCTATTTTCTTCTAAATATCCATTCTAAGAGTGAACACATCAGATTTTTTATGTGTGTTCATTGGGGTTCACATCAGCTTTGTGGTCATCGAAAGTTGATGGTTATTATATTGAGATTATTTACAGAATCTTCCAGTGGTCCCTTCTTGGAAATGAACACATTGGCTTCATTTATTTATTTATTATATCATGTATGTGTAATGGATGGATAAATTTCATGGTGTTGGAGTTTTTATGAATGTGACGATAATTGCATGCCTTAATTTATCTCCATATTTTATTTCTAGTAAATTATTTATTATTGGATGTTTATTTAATTAATTTTATTTTTGTTTGAACTAAAATACATTTGGAGTATGTAAAAATTATTTGGTGAACATTTATGTGATACATAATACATAATCATGGGCAGGATTCCATCGGTGTATTTATTTATTTGGAACTTGGTTGCGTACATGAGATAATCATAAATGGTATGCTACAAATTTAAAATATATATATATATATTAATTGAAAAATTAATATTTTGTGTGTCTTCCCCTTCAAACTGGAATAAGTGACACCAAATAAGTGATCTCATACGATTGAACCAGGCACATATAGATTCTTAGACTTTGTGAGAAATATGTTGTGGTATTTCATCAAGTGATTCAGTTCTACAATGATGCAAAAATTATTTGACAGGACAAAGAATGAAATGATGAATATTTTTTTTTTTGAAAAAAACAATAGATTATAACATCATAAAAATAGACTTGATCATATTTTGATTAAATTTTTAATCCTTGATAATTTAATTAATAAATACTCAAATGTGGGAATAAAATATTTAGAATTCGATGCACCGGAATAGATATATCAACTCTAACACTTCCATCCCCACCAGTTTCTTCCACAGATTAATTTCGTTGACATAGATATTTTTATTTTAGTTAATTTAAATAGTTGTTTTTTAGTATTTGTTGAGTTTTTAGAAGTATTCGTTTTTAATATAATTAAGATATTAACTGGATATATTCTTACAATAGGTTATTCCTAGTTTATACTCACATTCTCTCTATGGTTTGACCATGCTCTCCACATGTTCGGTATTTATTATATAATAAACATACTCTTAATTTCACATTAATACATGATTTATTATATAATATTTCACTTTATATAACCCAAAATATCAAAAAGTAAAATATCTTTTATAATTAGGTACATTACATAAAAACTTTAAATAGGAAATAATTCATCTTTATTGAAAAAATCCTTAACATGATCACAATATTCCATGGATTTTAAAACTATACAAGATAACCTAGGGATATACATAAAAAATGGGTGAGTTTTAAATACCATAAAGGGAATAAAAATGGAAACAGTGAAACATGGTAGATAATAGGCATATCAATGGGGAATAAAAGTAAAATGAACAATATATTAGGATATAGCATGATAATCCAAACATGGGAAATGTGGAAACAAATTAAAACATTGCATCATAAAAAAAGGTCCAGGATAACTACAAATACATCATGATGTAAAAATTACCATAAAGGTATCAGGTACACTCCTTGTCCTGAAAGGATGTCTCATGAGACTAAACATTACCAAATTCATTGGAACGCTATATAATTTCGGGTGCACTAGTCACATTCATTTCATTCTTATTCTTAAGTGTGCAACATAGATCATAAAACATAGTATCATTTATCATCTTATTTTATTCTACGATCAAGGAGTGTGGAATATATAAATTTAATTCCAAAATCAATGAATTATAAGTGCATAAATTTTAACAACCTTTATAAAAAATAGGTATGGTATTCACTTCACAATTGTTTGGGCATGGAAAATCATGATGAAATTTCGGAGGCATAACGGTGTCACGTAAAAATTCATAAAAAGCGTGGATGAGAGAGAAATGGGTCTACCATCATTTGTACAAAAAAATGAACTAATAGGGACGTATAAGGACATATATCAACATAAATAATTGTAATGGAAGACGTGATATAATAATGAAACATGAATAAATAATTGAATGTGAGGAAGCCTTTTACTTGAGTGTGTTACTAGATATTCTTGAGAGGTGCTTATTCAGAGCTTGGGGGATCATTTGGAGGACTATAGAGAGTGTAGGTTTGATTATGGACTTTATAAAAGTAGTTTTATTGGAGAAAAATCTAATCTTGGGTGGTTTTATATAGAAAATGAGCGCGGGATTCTTTATTCTTTGTCAAATTTAGGTTTTGGAATCTATAAAATAAAATAACCATAAACAAAAAAATCCATGTTTTTCCCATGGTTTCTAAAAAATGGGAGTTTTTTTCATTAATTTATAAGTCCATGTGATTAAATTAATAAAATAGTACCCTTGGTTATGTGGAGTTGAGTGATATTGATAAATAAATAATTTTAAAACCTTAAAATATACTAATGGTTTTGGAGGATTCATAATAGATTTATAAAATTTATCAAATAAACTTAAAATAAATATATTTAAAAAACATATATTTGTCCATGGATACCAGTTATTGTATTTATTACATCACTTTTGGGTCATTATTATGCCATAATACACAATGTATATTTATACAGTATTTATGTTCCACCAAAAAATTCGATTATCTCATAAAATTATCAAAAATTTACTATTGGATAATTTCGATATTCTAATTCCAAAAAAAATATTCATTTTATCTATATAATTTTATAATTATTTTAAATTTCACTTTTGAAATAAAATTGACATTTATTAAGAAATGATGGTTTTTTTACAATAACAGTTTTTCAAACCTTATAAAAATCAAATTTAACATCATAAAAATTATTTGATAATTTCTATTTAAAAAAATTATTTAATAACTAAATTTTATTAAAATATTATTTATTTCAAAAAAACATTAATTCATCAAAATTAATTCCTTTATTTAATTTTAATATTACCCAAAATTCTAGTTGATATCAAAATAAAAATCATTTATTAAGTAAAAATAATATGACAAAAATATATTCATTATTATATAAAAATATGTTCAAAATAATATTGATAGGGTATTTATACATATCCCTTTAATACACCATCAAACTCTTTAGTAGTATGGTGTGCGACAGTGATACTTTCATGGGGTAGTTCAACGCACATGGTTTGGGTCATGATGTTGATGAGCTTGAAATTCTCCTATAAATAGTTTTTCTCATGCCTAAGTTATTGGATCTTAGTTTTTTATTGTTTAAGGTAAAATCCTAGTGATGATATCTCACTAGGAAGCTCTGATAAATGTGCTTCATAGGGTGTGTTCCTACTAGTTGTGGTGATCACTTCCTTTTTCTATGTCACCTTGATTTGTTAAAATCCTATATTTATACTAATAATGTGATCATTGTTAAATGACTATATTATCAAATGTGATGAAACTTAATGGTATTTTAAATCCAATTGGATAAAGTAAAACAAAATAAGTGAATGTGTCTCTATAATTATATTACATAATAATACATTTAATTAAATTAAATGGGGGATTTTATTTATAATAGTTTGGGTCATTACAATCTTACCCCTTAAAAATTTTCACCCTCAAAACTTATTTTTCCCATACTAAAATAGATGGGGGTAACTTTTCTTCATAACTCACTATAATTCCCATGCTAATTCTTCAAACTCATGGTTTTTATATAGATATTTAACAAGGTGCATTGTCTTATTTCATATAACTTTTTCTCTATGATCTAAGATCTTCACCATATGCTCCTCATAAGAGATATCATTCTCTAATGGTACGACCTTTGTATTGAGTATATGTGAGGTCTATGGTATGTACTTTCTCAATAAGGATCCATGGAATACATCATGTACTTTAGATAGGTTAGGTAGGAGTGAAAGTAAGTAGGCCACTACTCTGATGTGATCAATAATCTCAAGGGTGTCGATGTATCTTTGACTAACCTTTACCTTATTCCCAAATCTCATCATGTTCATACATTGATATATGCAGAGGAATACCCTGTATCCAACAACAAACTCTAGGTCTATTCGATTATTGTAATCATAGCTCTTTTGTCAACTCTAAGCTTCCTTGATGCTTTGTTGAATGGTTTTAAACATTTCCACTATTTTTCAACAATTTTAGGATCTATTTTTTTCCCCAACTTCATCCCATCATGAAGGTGTTCTTCACCTCTTCTAATAAAGGGATTCATAGGGAGCCATTTGGACGCTCGGTTGGAAATTATTGATGTATGAGAAATATACCAGAGGTATATGTTGGTCCCATATTTCTTTTAAGTCCATATAACATGATCTCAACATGTATTTCAGTGTCTAAATCGTCTGCTAATACTATCCATCAATTTGAGGATGTTGGGTCATACTAAAGTTTAGCCTAGTGTTCAGCGCATGCTGGATATTTTTACAGAACTTGGAGGTGAATCTCGAATCTTGATCGGATAAAATTTTTAGTAGTACTCAATGCAGTCTTACCTCTTCTCTTATTTATATCCATGTAAGTTAATCTAGTGATAATTCCTCTTGAATTGTGATAAAGTGAGATCTATTTGTAACACAATCCATGACAAGCCAAATAGCATTCTTTCCCATGGTGATGTTTTCCCATTTCCAACAATTCTCAATTATATATTCACACAGAAGTTATACTCCTTGATCATCTCTACCATGGACTTTAGTTTCATCATCAAGAAATGGGAAAACCAAAATAGAATTGTTTCCCTTAGATTGTGATAAAATGAGTTCTATGTGTGAATATATACATGAGAATTGTTGGATCCTTTCTACATTTCATAAAGATTTTCTTTTCGCAAGGTATTTAGTATAGTGATCAGATACTCAAAAATATCTTCATTGGTTTAAATTATATTAGAATTTAATCTATAAATACAACCAAAATTTTTTTGAGGTAACATCTAAAGACACTATTTATCAATTCCATGAATATTTCTAGAAAATTAGTGAGTTTGAGTGGCCTTATTATGAACTCATAGTGCCAATACCTTGTACGAAAAGAAGTTTTGGGTATATTCTACTTATTCTCCCTAACTTGGTAATATCCCTACCGCATATCCACCTTGGATAAGAATTTTTATATAAGTATTTGATTGAAAATTTCATCAATACATGGAAGAGGTTACTTTTTCTTTATCGTGATCAGTTTGAGATCATGATAATCAATGCAAAGGCACATTAACCCATTCTTCTTAATAACAAAAAGGAAGGGTGCACCCCAAGGTGAATCACTTTAACATTTGAACCCTTTATCTAGATTCTCATGTATTTGTTTCTTCATCTCCTAATGTTCCACAAAATACATTCCATATAGGTTCTTAGATAATGGTAACTCCTCATGTATAAGATCAATTAAAATTCAACCTCTCGTCTAGGAGGAAGACTAGGCCATTCCTTAGGAAACACATCAGAGTATTCCATTACAATTTTAATTTCTTCTAGGGTGATTATTTCCATAGAATAAATCATTTAAGATAGATATTTTTTCTCATTGGGTAGTAATATACATTCTTGATATTTTGGTGTTAAATAATATCCATCCTCCCCATTGCACATGTATATAATTGGGGGTTGATTTGAAATACAGACTGTGATTTCCTTGTTGTGAAAATTTATGTTAGACAGATATATGAAAATATAATACATACATAAAATTGCATAAAATTCCACTTAAAGGTAGTATTAAAATATTTTCTGGGATGTTCAGCCTGAAAATTGTGATATAAGAGGATTTATATACTCAGGATGAAATAATTTCCCATATTTTCCATTTTCACTAATAACTCCACTTCCATTATTTGTGGTGGTACTTAAATAGTTCTACTAAACATCCATGATATTAAGGATTTATTATAAAAATAATCAAAATGGTATATTTTCTATCCATTAATGAATAACCTTCAAATATGTCACCACTTCATTGTCAGGATCCAGCTCAGTGGTTGTGATGGAAAAATCTCACCTCTGCTACATTGGAGGTTGTTGGTTGTCTCCAAAAACCCTTGTCTTAGTGCATTGGTTTGAAAAGTTAAATGGTTCATTGATGTTGAAGCAATGAATAATGCATTGAGGGTTGACTGGAGCATTCTTTTCCTCCATATCATTGGTGGGTTTTTCCTTTAAAAAATTGCTAGTTATTTTCCCCTCCTTCCTACAACTAATGCATTTCCTTGTCCCTTTTTTGAGATTTTTTGGGTCATTCCTTCTACACATTTTTTAAGTGGGATATTGAAATTTCATGGAACAATTAGATTTATCCATCAGACCTCCAAAATTAAACTCCACATTTCTCTTCTTATCCACATGATACCCTAGAGATTGATCAATCTCTATTTATAATTTGAAGGCACATCAGAAAATTTCCTCATACCTATCAATGTCACATATCGATAGTGTTTTTCATAGAGTAGGTTTTAGGCCACCTAAGAATCATTCAACCATGAATTTTGGGGTAATAAAAAATCTGAAGGCATATCATTCAATTCATGTGAATTTTACCTCGTAAATCCTGATATATTCTTTTTATTTTCTCCTTATGTCAAC
This sequence comes from Viscum album, assembly GCA_963277665.1. Taxonomy (NCBI): domain Eukaryota; kingdom Viridiplantae; phylum Streptophyta; class Magnoliopsida; order Santalales; family Viscaceae; genus Viscum; species Viscum album. Next base: position 953,004,297 of record OY728142.1, read on the forward strand.
AAAATTCCATTCCATTTTACGATGAATAGTGTGAAGAAAATATTTATCAAAAAACATTTTCAAGAATTCCTTCCATACCATTTCTTTGATCTATTCCTTAGGCTTCCTATTCATGACCAATTTCCACCATTGATCACATTCTTCTTCTATATGATAAAGATCCAGTAGAACCTTCTCTTGTTAAGAACATTGAAGGATGGAGAAGATCTTCTCTATCAAGTTGATCCATTTTTTTGTGATTAAGGGATCATATGATCCATTGAAATTTGGAGGCCTTTTTTCAAAAAGGAATAAATTGAAGCTTGTTCTTTGTTAGGGGAATATATACACTCCTATTTGTCTAAGTTTATATTCCAAAATTGAGTCATCTGAGAGATTATTTTAATAAAGTTTCCAATTCCTGCCCCCATTGTGTTGGGCATCTCATTGGGTAAGTAGTCACATTGTTTATAAAATTGATTTTTTACCTAATTCCTGTAATTTCAAGCTATTATATAGAATAAAAAAATTAAGGATGATTATTTTAAACTGTTAAAAAACAAGGGGGGGAATCCAATGACATTAAAGAGATAACTTATAAATTACATATATTTCCTCAACTTATGAATTTATAGGATTCATTCTAGGTTATCCATGATCTATTTCCTAACATTTACACTTATGGGTATTTTTTATTCCCTTAATAATGGTTAATAATAATATTATGAATTTACCCAATCATATCCACATGTAGTGTCAGTCTAGGTGTATATTAAGGTCTATTGTTGTGTACCAAGAAAAACCAAGTCAGGGCCGGCACACCTTGTTAGATTTGTTAACACTAGGTACATCTATGCTAGAACCACATAAAATTATAGTATCCAAAAAAGGATTTATTTCTAGATAAAACAATTAATCTATACTTACAAAAATTTGTGGATGTTTTCTTTTAATTAGTCTTATCCCTAAGGCTTTCCCTATATTTTTCTAATCCTAATCCCAAAAATAAGTAATCTTTCCCTTTGATTCCAACTATAACAACCTTTCACTTTTTTTCACATTAACACGTCATTTATTATATAAGACTACACTTAATACAACCGGAAATATTGAGAAGTATAGTGTCATTAGAAATACGGTACGTTTCATAACAACCTAAAATAGTAAATGCATCTAATTTGTTGAAAAATTCTTTTATATGATCATAATATTCCATGGATTTTAAAACTGCACGGGATAACCTGGGGAAATACATAAGAAATGGGTGAGATATAAAACCCAATAAGGTAATATTCATGTAATAAGGTAAAAAATGTTAGATATATGCATATCAATGGGGAATAAAAAGAACATGAACAACCACCGATGATATAACATGATAATCATGACATGTGAAATGTGGAAACAACTTAATACACTACATCATAAACATGGGTCAATTATATTTTACATGGAATCCTGATGTAAAAAGTTCCATAAAGGAATAAGGTTCACTCCCTATCCCAACATGACGTATCATGATAGTAAACATTACCCAATCCATTAGAGCGCTATATAATTATGGGTGCACTCGTCACATTCATTTTGTTCTCATGCCTAAGAGTTCTATAGAGATCATAAAAGATAGAGGCATTTATTATCATATTTAATTAAAATATGAAGAAGTTTGAAATAAAAAAATTTAATTCCCTAATAAAATAATTTTAAGCGTATAAATGTGAACACCCTTGATAGGAAATGGGTATGGTATTCACTGCATAATTGTTTTGACATGGAAAATCAGGGTGAAATTTCAACATCACAATGGCATCACATAAAAATTCATAAAAATGGTTGATGAGAGAGAAAAGGGTCTATAATATTTTGGAAATAATATAGGAAGTAAAAGGTATAGGTAAATTCTTGTCCCAATATAAGGAATTGGAAATATAAGGCATTAGATAACAAGGAAACGTGAATAAAGAAGAGAATGTGAGGATCCCTTACTTGAGTGTGTGACTCCCAATTCTTGGGAGGAGCTTCTTGGGAGCCTGGGTTAACCTTGGGAGGACTCTATAGAGGGCATGGAAAGGAAATTATCTATTAAGTTTGAGAAAAGAGAAATGAGATCTTGGGTGGGTTTATACAGGAAATGAGTGGGGATTTCTTTATCATTTCTCAAACATTGCTTTTGGAATCAATAAAATAAAATAATAAAAACCGAAAACATTAAATTTGTTTCGAAAAAATGGGAGTGGTTTTCATTATTTTGTAATTACAATGGCCAAAATTAATAAAATAATACCCTTTCTTATGTAGAAGTTTTTCATGCTCCTAAAGAAATTATTTTAAAAAAATAAAATATATTAATGGTTTTGGGGGATTCATAATGGATTTATAAAATTATTCAAATAAAATAATAATATATTAATTTTAAAAATAAAACATATAATTGGACTTTGATACCTTTTATAGTATTTATTACATCACTTTTGGTTCATTATGATGTCATAATACAGAAGGTATATTTATATGATATTTAATTTTTACCTAAAAATTTGAGTATCTAAGAAAATTATGAAAATATCCCTATTGGATAATTTGGAAATTTTGATTCCAAAAATAATATTCATTTAATGTAAATAATTTTCTAAATTTTTTGATTTTCAATTTTAAAATAATATTGACATTTATTAAGAAATGTTGGGTTTTTTGTCAATAACAGTTTTTGAAAACTTATAAAAATCATATTTGACTTCAAAAAAATTATATGATAATTTATATTTAATAAAAATTATTCAATAACAATATCTTTTTAAAATTTTATTTATTTAAAAACCCTTTAATTAATCAAAATTAATTCCTTAATTGAATTTAAATATTACCCAATGTACTATTTGTGTCGAAATAAATAAACATTTATAATGTAACAATGTTATCATTAAAACATATTCATTATTATATATAAAATAATGTATTTTATAATATTGACAGGGTCTTGATATTTATCCCTTTAATACACCATCAATCACCCTAAGAGTATGGTGTGTGATAGTGAGACTTTCATGGGGTGGTTTAGCTTACATGGTTTTGGTTGTGATCTCAATGAGATTGAAATTATCTCGTAAATCGTTTTTATCATGCTTAAGATGTTCGATATCTACTTGGTATTGTTCATGGAAAACTACTAGTGATACAATCTCCTTTAGAATCTCCCATAAATGGGCATCATAGGGTGTGATCCTACTAGTTGAGGCAATCACTTCATTTTTCTATGTCACTTGTATTTGTTAAAACTATATATTTATTCTAATCATGTGGTCACTACAAATGGATATATTATCAATGATAATGATACTTAATGGTATTTTAAATCCAATTGGATATAGTAAAATAAAAAAAATTAATTTTTTTCCTATAACCATATTACATAATAAGTCATTTAATTAAATTTAATGGGGAATTTTATTTATAATAGTTTGGGTCATTAAATAGTATGATTAAAAATTTGAAAATTTTCATGCATTGTGACATGCGTTCCAAATTTCTTCCATGATTTTTGGGGATAATGGTAGTATTAGAAGTTCCTTATAATATTTATTTAGGTCAAAAATAAAAATAATTTCAAAAAACAAACAATCAAAAAGGTTTGGTTTACCACTCTTGGAATTTTTCTTTGCAGGAAATTCCCAAACACCCATGAAGTTATGAATGGTGTGGTCATCACCATAATGCAAAAATCAATAACCACCCAATGTATCCATAACTCAAGGTACAATTTATAATGACTCACCACAAATTATCTCTCCAGGTAATAATCTTTATTCAGGTCCATGTCATGATCCATGCAACGATCCCTCACTATATTCCTCTTCTAGTTCCTAACCACCATTTGATCATTTTCAAAGTCAGTGCATTCCTGAAAATTCATAACTTGATAATTCATGTGAAGAAATTTATTCAATAATTTGGTGTATTTTGGTTTCTTCTATCATTGATTCTATTAAGAGGTTTGAACTTCAAGATGAATGTAATGTAATGTTTCTTTCCTAAAAAATATCTCGAAAATAAATTAAGGAATTTAGGAAATAAAATGAATCATATTTTTGAACTAGTCACCTCACAGTCACTTGATGATCAAATTCAGAATAATTATTTTGAGTAAATTGTTGTAGAGGTTCTATTATAACAAAATTCATTATCTAAATTTGATAATGATACTAATTTAATCAATCCTTCTTCCTGTAATATCATTGATGACTCCTCTCCATCACAATTTGATTCCTCTAATATAATCACATTTCAAGAATTTGATAGATTAGTCTTTAACCCCATTGAATATATTGGTCCCTCAGAAAATGTGATTTCATTTCCATATTCTATGAGTTCCTAAACCGCTCATCCCATAGTTAGAAAGGATGCACACAATTTCTATCAAATTAAACTTTTGAGGATGAAGAATAAATTTAACTTGGAACCTTTATTACTATGATAAATTCAAAATTGAACCAAGATATCATGAATTTCCACATGAAAAATGACATCACAATAAATGACATCGAATGACCTCTTTATGAAAATTATTGTGAGTTCGAAATGTTTTCATGAATGGAGACTTTTGAATATTTTAAAGAATTATAAAACCAGTCCGTGTTGGTGGTAGAGAACACTCATCATTATCTAGAAGAAATTGAAGAATGGTATTGTATAATGGAACCTAAGTTAATGGTTCCCCATGTTACAATGTAGAAATATGATGAGGGTGGTACATAATAGAGTGTTGAAAAATATTTCATTCCTCACACAATCAATCTATCTTCTCCAATTTATCCCCCCACAATTTCTCCATGCTTAGAGGTTAAAATGATTCACTTGAAATAACCACATATGCTAACAATATTCTTGACCATGACACAATTAATGAAACTATAGAGAAATAATTAAGCTGGTAATCAACGTATTTCCATGTTCTAGTGGTATATGGAGAAATAAAATTGGGTTACATCATCATCCCAAATATTTCAGTCAAGGATATTATGGATATAAGTAAACCACAGAAAGAGTCTGGGAAAGGCATTTATTCTCCTATTCACATTCAAAGAGGTAATTTTATTGGTCTTCACATTAACACCCTTTGCACAAAATTAAATTATTCTGTGATTCTTTCTTCAAGCAATGTATATTATTCACTTATAATCTAGTTCAGTTTCATTTCATTCCACCCATCCATTTTTATGACAATTTTTCATTTATATATTGTGTAGAATCAAGGATAATTTAATTTTCTATTAATAGATTCCACACTTTTATCAAAAAAGAATCAGATGCATGGTTTACATTTTTGATCTATCCTACTGGAGTTTCATTAATGTTTGGATGAATAGAAAGTAATCGTAGTGCTAAATAGGAGGAAACCCATCATTTTTTTTTTGTTTTCCATTCATTGTGTCTAGTTTCATTTCATTTAGGTGTATTTAGTTAATAAAATGGAATTTATTTAACACAATTTGTTTTATTCTAGAACTAATGTGGAGTTGATCAATCATCGTATATATATTTATCATCAATATGATTTGGATTATGGTGGGAATCCATTAATATTATATTGGTATGTGTTTTTATTTTTTATCTTTTACAGCTACATCATTTTTTAAGCTTCATCAGATACAGACAACCTTTCCAAATCTATATGCACTTACTTAAGGAATTGTTTTATTTTATGTTCTATTTTATGCTTCCAAAACACCATGTAAATTAACTAACTAAAAATAAAAAAATGAAAAAAAACTATCATCCCTATAATTTTTGAACCCTTGAGAAAGTGGATGCATTTTTAAAATAAAACAGTCAGGAACATACCACTTGTATACCTTCATAGTTTGAGCACATGACTCATGTTTGAAATGCTTTGATTCATGACACCCTAACTTAGATAATTGACGATATTTTTCTATTCTTGGAAAATAGTTTTTATAAAATTCTTTATTTTTTAGACACATATTTTCATTCATTCCCATTTATGTTATCCAACATTTTATTTCCATACCCCTGAGAATTCTGGCCCATTTTTTCATGACCTCATATTTCTATTTTTCTTGAGTATATATCTTCTATAACCATCCACGTTTTTCCTAAAAGCTATGTGAATTTTGAAATTTGAACTAAAATGATTGAGCCATCTGTTTGATTCTTCTTCCCCTTTTCCCCACTGAGCCACCCATACATTTTCTCTATCATGTATCCTATAGAATCCATGAAGAATCATTTTAGGATGAACCCACAATCGATACCCTTCCCCAACCAATTATTTAATATTTTCATGATGATTTTCAATGTATTTTTTTGGGAGATATTTATTCACAGAGAGTGTTGTCAGATGGGAAGTGAGTAATTTGATGCACATGGATTGACATTATCTAATCATTATAATATATTTTTATTACACTGTAGCTACATTCATTACATTTATTTTAAGATGGGAACTTAGATTATTTTTTGTTCCAATGATAATTACTTTTGTTTGCATTACATGGTAACCCTCACTTTTGTGGATACCTATGAAAATGATGATCCATTAGTCAAGAGCTATAGTATTTTTTATATGACCTACTTTCATTGAGATGCTACATCACATGAACTACTTTTATACCTTTATTTGGTATTTTTTCATTTTTGGGGGCTTTGGGAGATGTTACTCAGCAGTTTTCTTTCCATTTTATTTGAGTGAGTTCTATCCCTAAAAAATGAAAAAAAGTTGTGTGGGATTTTTATTTTCTTATACTTGGGTACAATAAATGTTTTGAGTATGGGGGGAATATTCATATGGTGACAATTGGATTGAAACATATCATGCATTTATTTCAATATTTGACAATTATTTTTCCACAAATTGTCAACAAAAAATTAAAACCCACCATCCCATAGTATGAGAGTCATTTAAACCTTCATTTATGTCCTTTATGTTAGTGTTTTATTATGATTTCCACTAGTGGATATTTGAAATTCAATGAAATGTTATTGTATGTGTGCATGTGTTTGAGAAATTAGCATAGCTTTGATAAAATATTTTGAGTGATGAGAGTGATGGATAGGTTAGTCACATGATGCATGAATGTAGATTCTTGTTTTGGAAAGAATGAAAGTGGATGATAAATTATTTTTAAAATTTAAAATTTTAAATGAAGCAATATGTTTTGTGCATAAAATAGATTGAATTTTTTTGAACTTTTAATTTTGATATTTTAATTTTTCCACGGATCCAGGTGTGTATTTTTTCTGATTTTTTTCCCATGAGTGAAAAGGATTATGTGGTGGGATTTAATGCACATGGATTCTACATGCATTTTTAATAATTTTTAAATTTAGTTTTTTTATATTTATATCCTATTTTAGAATGTTTAAGTTACTTTTATGGTCTTGTAATATTTTTTATATTTTTATAATTTTTAGATAATTTATTAATAATTTAGTATTTTTATAAGATTATATTATTTAAATATATTATTAGTATTTATTATTTAACACAATACTATTAATTATATTAGTTTCATCAACTTTTGTATTTCTTTTTAGTTTATTTTATTAAAATTTATTTATATATATATATATTAACTATCAATATTAGTATTATATTTTATTTCATTTCATTTTTTTGGTAATATTAATTAATGTAGTATTCCTATTATTAGTTTTTTGTTTTATTAATATTTAATAGTATTAATTTTATTATCGTATTTTTAAGTAATTATATTTATATAATTATATATACATATATTTATATTTATATTTACCTATATTGCATTATCTAATTTAGTATTGTTATTTTCTATAATTAGTATAATGTATAATTATTTAATTCTAATCCTATTATTATTATTATTATTATTTTCATTACTATTATCATCATTATTTTTCTATTTTTAGATAATTATATTTGTTTGTTTTAAATTTTGAATTTTCAATTTTGAAATTATGTTTTGATTTTCTATTTTCCATATAGGTGGGCCTTAGTTAAAGGAGGAAAACACATGTCATTTAGAGAAACAACTCATTCCCCGTCATCCAAAGGTTTTCCCCCTTTCTCATCAATCCTCGATAACCCCCCCCCCCCCCACGCCACTCTCTCCCCCCACCACCCCTTCCCCCACCTCCCCCTCTAAACCCTCTTCACCCAATCTGGAGACCCCCTACAAATACCCTTCAACCTACAAAGTTGAGCCACCTTCCTTTTCACATCACAAACCTCTAACAGCCATTGATTCATCTGCACACCACCAATAGCTGCCTCTGTTGCACATCCCATGCAAACGACACCCATTGCGTGAGCCTCTATTTTTCACTTAAGTGAACCACTATCACTAGAATTCATGCATGACCTCCTCCATTATTATTGTGCAATGGTGGTTTCAGCATGACGTCATCGCATGGGGATATTCTATTTGCTTCTAGAGATCCGCACCAAGAGTGAACATAGGATCAATTATTTTTTCAGGTTGAAATACATTCTTGGTGGCTCAAATCAGTGTTGTAGTGATTGATGGGTGATGGTCATTATTTTTTGATTTCCATGAACCACCTCAGGTCGACCCTGAACCGGTCTCCCGATTTGGTCTACAGCATGCCCTGAAGGGCGTTCCCAATCTCCACAGGTTGCAAACTAGTGTCAAGCATCAAAATAAACCAGTTGGAAACGATTTTCCCTATAACAAAGACTGATAAATAATAATAAACTAAACAAGAAGATAAATAAATGAAAATAAAACGAATGAGATGGCAGTAGAAAAAATGGAATAAATGAAGCAACAAGACATACTTCAAGTGACCCCATGGTTCACCATGGAACATAAACTACACTCGCTCCAAGAGCGATCCAGTACTAGAGGAAACTGAAACTGAAAAGAAAAGTAGGTGTGAGCATTGATATGATCAGTAGGAATTCCAAGATACAACAATAATCTATGCCCTTGCAATTTTTAAGAAATCCAAAACATGCTAATTTGAAAGTAGTACATAATAAAATAATGTTTTTCATTCTTTTCAAATTCAAGTAAGAAGTTTCATTTTCAAGTAAATAATTTCTCTCCCACTATATTTTCAAAATAGGTTCCAATCATTCATTAACATTTCAAAATGAAAGGAATCCAATTTAGTTTAAAATATGGTTTTCAAAAATAAGATATCATGTATGAAATGACTGAAATGGAAATCACATCACAAGAACCATGGGAAATCCCAAAGCATCTAGTGTTAGTTAGGGACCTAGGAACCTCCCACCTGAGTGCAACATGGAATAGGAACCTCGATGATCTACATTATCATGCATGAGTCACTAGTAGTGAACACACACACAAACTAATGATATCCAATAATAACAAATGTTTAGTTAGTGTTGTATCATCAATCCTTCTAAATGAAACCGGGATGAACCACTTAAATATCATCTAGCGTACTAGCCTTAGTCCAACCACCTAGATATCCAGGTTTCCTATTGTGCTCCATTTCAAGTGGTGGTGAGTTTTTATCATGTAAAACACATCATTTCCTAAACCTTGGTACTTCTTTTTCATAAACCATTCTGAGGGTTCCAAAGAGGCTTAATTACATACATGGAAAAAATTTATAACTAAGAGGATGAAAGGAAAAAAATCTTTATAAATATTCATTACCAATTTAAAACCTCTTATGACATCACTTTTCAAGAAAAGTCACTTAGGACCAATGGGTGTTAGAAATACATTTCAATTTCCAAAACAAAGGCATAATGACTTCTCGAAATCGCAACTAGATTTCACAGCATGTCTATATATCATAAATATAAAAAATGTTTTTAAAGAAAGCAAGAAATTATGGAATTAAAATTAAAGTCATAGCCATAGGGGACCTACCTCTAGGCGGAAAAAAACTAAAATTTCGGCCACTGGAACATTATGACTAAAAGTTCTTGCTCCCACACTAAGAATGTGCACTTTTACATATATATATATATATAAGGACACTGATCTCTTATACACACATCTACATGGCCATGAACACGTTCAAATAGATCCTTTCATGTATGATTATGTTAATATACCATTCACCACTCACCTACGTATGCATTTTCATATATATACGTGGGTACACCTAGCCCCATACATGTAAATTCACCACCATGGATGATTATACATGTAACGGAGAAACCAAAAAATACATATATACTTACCTATGCACATGTAGGTGAGTCACCTTAGACCTGATGACTTGAAACTATAAAGTAGAGTTCAATGCACTACACCACAAATACTAAAAACCTTAAAACAAATCGAGACACAAATATAGATGGTGTGAACCCAAACAATGAAATAAAATTCTTACCTCAGATGGTGGAAGTGAACTAAAATATCCCAAACTGCCGCTCCTTCGGCAACATTTGATGGATTCCACAAGAATAGATCTCATGGGACCATTCACACAACCCTAAACCATAAGAAATTGAAAAAATTGTATTATACCATAATATAGGGTTTTAATTAATTAATTAATTAATAATTCTGTCATTTAATAAATCAAAGTCACCCAAAATCATATTAAGAAGGATTTAATAATATAACCATTTATTATAACAAATGAATCAATAGCATAAATAACATAATAATCATCTGAAAAACAAGGACAATCAATATCACATCACAAGTGCCATCTGGGCCTTCACCCATTTCACAAACATTTCAAAATCCTTTTCCAAAATATTCTGAAATTTCAAACACAATTATAGAGGATTTAATAAGCATATCCAATCATAACCATGTAAATCAAGGGAGGAAATATTTCCACTTTATAAAACCAATGCAGCATTTTTTAAACAAGGAAACACATAAAACACCAATGGAAGACCATTTTAAAAACACAATCCTTTAAGAATATCAAGGCCACCCCCACACAAGGGCTTTCTTCTTGAAAAAAAACCAAAGTATTATCACAGACATTTCTTTCAACACACTTTCCATAAAACATCACTTGAAACATTTTTTTGAGGTTCAAAAAAATTATTCATTTCATAAAGTATTTTCAAGAGACCCAATGAAAATCCAAACATGGAAAAAAACATTTTCATTTCCATTAAACCCCCTTTTAAAGAAGCAAGTTGGGTATTTACATAAGAGATAAACCACTCACAAATTTCAAACCACCGTTTATAAGAAAAATAAAAACCCCATTTTGAAATCATTTGAGGATGCACCTTAATTTAAAACCAAATTCCCTTTAAAGGATCATTTTCAACCAAAAGGAAACAAACAGGGTCAAGACCCATTGCCTCACATTTAAACCATTAAATTGAACCAAATAAATTTTATGGAAAACCTAGAACAATTAAGTATTCCAATTTAAATCATAAAACAAGTATTCACAAATCAACCATTTATGCCAAGGCTAAGGAATACAAAAATAGGTTACCATCAACACAAGGTTATCAAATATAGTTAAACGTGCATCAAAGGAAATACAAGGATCATCTAAATTTAAATTCCAAAGTAGAAAAATTGCATGGTTACACATACCTCAAGAGGAGAAGATCTAGCTGGAACACTTCAACACTTGAATCCTTTGATGAATACCACCCCGTACTTGTACAAACACATACATTATTATATATATATATATATAATTTTAATCCAATGTACATTTTCCCTATTCCATGAAGAGAAATGTGCAATGAAGGTATACATATGCATATACACACATACCTATTCATGTGTGTGAAACACCTCTAGGGGCCACCAACACTCTACAACAATTCTAGGAACCCAAAATAACAAGAATCGATCAAAAAGAGAACCCCTAAACACATTAAGGTTCGACCAAGAATTTTTCACCCCATGAAATCAAATAGAACATAAAAATTGGGGAGGGGAATAGAGAAGAGGTTCACTGAAGGGATTTTCACACAAAAAAGAAATGAGATTTGGTCACTAAAGGGGGAGAGTGGTGCGCCAGAGCTTCATTCAGTCGGTTAGGTCATGCGAGTGGGAGAGGGGGAAGGTCAGGTTGCACGATCAGGGGAGGAGGAAGGTTGTTATGTGAGGAGTGAGGGTGGTCGGATGGGGGTCTCCACACCATAGGAGAGCCCACCAAGGTGTTTCGCACCAGGCAGGTCGAGTAGGCGGTGCATGACGGGGAAGGGGAAGCATTGTGCATAGTGCAAAGGGGGGAAGAAACAAAGGGGATGGTGAATTAAGAGAAAAAGGAAAAAAGAAAACAAAAAATAAAATAAAATGAATAAAACATAAATAAATTATAATAATTATAATAAATAATAATAATAATAATAGTAATCATAATAACGTAATAATAATAATAAAATTAAGAATATTGTTATTATTAACCATAATAATAATATTTTTATTATTAAAAAAATTCCATTTATTTTATTTTATTTTATTTTTATTTTTATTTAATAATTTTTTAAAATTTAAGAATCCAAGACTGAAATATAAATATAAATAACTGTGACAGCAAGATACTGGGTTGAGGTTTGATAATTCTTCAAACCACAAAAACCTTTTCCCCCAGAAAGTCACCTGGCCAAATGAGGAATAAAACTCGAGTTCGAAACTGAACGAGGCCAACAAAATCACGAATTTAGTAGGAATGTTCACTCCACCAGTCACACATGACCATATCTATGTGAAATTTCACTTCGAATAACCATTAAGAAATGAGGAGGGTTCTCCCCACCACACAAACCCGACTAGCACAATCTTCATCGAAACTCTTAGCACATGATAACTCTAGAACTACTAACTTGAACTAAAGACGAAAATGACAACAAAGGCCAAAACTCCCCCAAAAACTAACCCTCGATAAAACCACAACAAGATCCATGGTGGGTCTCCCCACCATTTAAGAATCGACCTGCTTAGGCCAATTAGCACGAACCGATATTGGACCAACATAAACCGACCCATGAACTCTCTGCACAAGCCAAACCCCCACCCCATGGGGTCCTTGATGAAATACCCTAAACTGAATGGTGGACCAAAACCCTATACATTATTGACCAAGATGCATGTGTATATAAAATGAGCACATCCTAAAACAAGAATGGGTCACAAAAGGAGCTAGACACAAAAGAGTTATAATCTTCAAATCTCACATTTGTGGTGGCCCAACTATTGTAATTATAAGAAAACAAGATCACCATGCTTTCTTACAACCAAAGTGGGGGTATTCAAAGAAAAAAGACCACAATGAGAAAAAGAGACCTCAATGCCTCTTACAGTAAAATAGAACCTTCAAATATAAGGGTTTTATAATAGAGAAATTTAAATCATCCCTATTTCAGCACTGGAGACAAAATTTAGACCATGGTTCCCCACACCCAATGATTTCAAACTACGTGAAAAGTTTTACTCCGAGGCCTTTGGGTGGAGCTTTGTTTCCTTGATTCATATACTACCCCATAGTCAGGAGCTGACATCCTCTGGTCGACACTCCTTATAATGATGCCTCTAGTGAAGCCTCTCCAAGTATCCCAAATGGCCACACTAATGGAAATACTTCATAGGATGATGACAAGGTGACTTAAAGTACCCAAACTGGCCACACGAGAAGGAAATAAGAGAGTGGTCAAACTAATAGAAGATGGAATTGACCAGAATACGAGTCTAAAACAGGTTAATCTGGTTCTCTCTCCTCACAAGATGGGTAACCTTCCCAAACACCAAAAATAATTGGTCCTTGAACCCTGGACGAAGACCCCACACAAGAGAAACTTTAACTGATTCCACGATGCTACCTCCAGAGAAAAGGGAATCAACCCCTTGAAATACCCTATGTAATCCTTTACTATTCATTGGCCTTGCTGGGAACTAAATAGCTCTTCCACTTTCCTCACCTTCAATTCCTTAGGTATAAACCATCAGATGAGAGTGGTCTTAAACACATTCCAAGACATACCATCATGCAACGATACTAGGATTATCTCCTCCACCAATCCAAAGTTGAACCCTCAAATGAACTCAAACCAGCACATGCCCTCATAGCTTTGGGAGTTCCCAATAACTTGAAAACACCAATGATTTCACCATGCCTATAAACTAACTTCAATTGATCATGATCATGACGGATGATGGAAAAAAATAGAAAATAATTCAATTCCACCACTCCGCTAAGAGTCTTGGTGTAACAAAAAACACTAAGAGACTAACTAGAACCCTCTGGGACTTTTCTAGGTGGCATACTCAAAAAAAAGTATGAAACTAAATCAAAACCCATCCAAAATAAAAATTCCACACTTCAATCACAAACTAAATGTAAAACTCAAACCACAATTCTGGCCACAATTCAGTATTTCAAAAACAAGAAACCATGAAAAAGGATACCAAACAAAAAAATAGAACACTAAACAATTGCTCACTCACTTCTCAAAACATATATATTACCTTTTTGAAAATCACTTTTTATCAATGAAAACAACTTAAATATCCACCATTGGTATCCCATGAGGTCTCACATATGCATATACCCATGTGCTAGCACATGAACCCATCCACACATACCACCAATTATCCATGTTCCACATGCCTACCGCTATATATGTGATCCCTCATAAGAATACCAATGGTTAATTACAAACACACCTCATTTTCAAAATGGATCATTCAACGTAAATCACAAATTCAAAACCAATTTGAAAATGTCACTTATCATTAAAGTAATAGATTTCCTAATTCCCAAAAATTTTCCAATTCACATTCCAACAAGTTTTACAAAGATCCCAAAATAACTTCCAAAACACCTCCCATTTTCCCTTTGAAACTACATGTTCCATTAAAAGAAAATAATTTCCATTTTAAAGCCACTTTTCCACTCCAAAACCACATTCCCTTTTTAAAACCCCTTTTTTACGAACCGTTTTCATTTTTTTAAATCCATTCAAGTTAGTCAAAACTAATCCCAAACATAACTCACATCAAAACTTCCAAAAATAAGGGACTAGTGGCTATGCCAACCCTGTAACATGGATTAGCAGACCATGTACTGAGATAGAATCCACCAAAAGAAGTTTCCTGAAACATGAACCTGGGATGTACATGGGTCGCTACTCCATGCAGGCTTGTCGCATAACATTGAGTCACTCCCTTTGTCATCCTTTATCCACATAGTTCGGATAAAAGAAAAATTCAAATCCCAGACTACCCTTGGAAACTTGGGGATCAGAACAGAAAAGGGTCCATGATGTCCTTCCTACACCTACCTCTCGAGTACCGACACACCAAATAACCAAGCTACATGACACCCCAAATAACAATAACCTGACACTAATACCATTTTGTCAAAAACCAGCTTGGGTCGACCCTGAACTAGTCACTAGAGTTGGTCCGCAGTATGAACTTAAGGGCATTCCCGATCTCCATGGGCTAGAAATTAGTGTCGAGCATCAAAATAAACCAGTTGGGAATGATTTCATCCATAAAAAATATAGATAAAAAATCATAAACTCACAAAATAGATAAATAAAAGAAAATAAACTGAACGAATGGGCAGTTAAAAAGGATTAAATAAAGAAACAATAAATACCAGAAGTGACCCCAGGGGTCACCACAGAACATAAACTACACTCGATCCAAGAGTGATACAAAACTAGAGGAACCAGAAACTGAAAAGAAAAGGAGGTGTGTGCACAAAGATGCTCTTAAAAAATTCCAAGATATAACCACACCCTATGCCCTTGGATTTTATAATAAATCCAAAACATGCTAGTTTGAAAATATGACATAATAAAATAATATTTTTCATTCATTTCAAATTCAAGTAACAAGTTTCATTTTCACGTAAAGAATTTATCTCCCGCTAAATTTTCAAAATAGGTACCAAATGTTCATTAGCATTTCAAAATGAAAGGAATCCAATTTAGATAAAAATATGGTTTTCACAAATAAGACATCAAGTATGAAATGAATGAAATGGAAATAACAACATAAGAACCATGGGAAATCTCATATCAACTAGTGTTAGTTGGGGACCTAAGATCCTTGTACCTCATAGTAGCAAGGCATAGGAACCACAATGATCTATATTCTCTTGCACGAGCAAATAGTATGGAACACATACCTAACCTAGTGGTATCCAATCCCCAAAAAGGTTTATTTAGTGTTGTAGCAACAATCCTGGTAGGCAAAACAGAGATGAACCACTTGTATATCATCTAGTGTACTAGTCCTTGTCCACCCACCTAGATACCATGGTTTTTCATTGTGCACCATTTCATGTGGTGGTGAGTTTTTATCAAGAAAAACACATCATTTTCTAAAACAAGGTGTTTCCTTTTCATAAACCATTCTTACGGTGCCAAGCATGCTTAATTACATAGAAGAAACACTTTTTATAACTAACTAGTCGAAAGTCCAAACAAATTTATAAATATTCGTTACAAATTAAAAACAACATAGGAAATCACATTTCAAGAAAAGTCACTTAAGACCAATGGGTGTTAGAAATACATTTCAATTTCCAAAACAATGGCATAATAATTTCTATAAATCGCAACCAAATTTAATAGAATGTGTATATAGCATAAATATAAAACATGTTTTAAAAAAATAAAGCAATTATGCAAATCAAATTAAAGGCATGGGCATAGGGAACCTACCTCAGGGAGGAACCAAACCAAACATTCAGCCTTTGGTGCTTTCTAACAAAAAGTTGATGCTCCCCCACAAGGCATATATACTTTCACATACATATAAGGACCCCTAGACAGTATGCACACATTTTCATGGCCATAAACACATGAAAGGGGTCCTTACGTATATGCTTATATGCATATACCAGCCGTCGGTCACCTTTGTATGAATTTTCTTATATATACATTGGCACACCTAGACCCATACATGTACATTCACTGTCATGGATGATTATGAATGTAACGGGAGAACCCACATATACAAATATACTTACCTATGCACATGTAGGTCAATCTCCTTAGACCTGATGACTCGAATCCATAAAGCAGAGTTCAACACACTGCACCAAAAAAACAGCAAACCATAAAACATATAAAGACCCAAATTTAGATGGTTCAAAACCAAAAAATGGAATGAAATTCCTTCCTTGGATGGAGGCAGCAAACTAAAACATCTCGAACTGCCTCTCCTTTGGTGACAGTTGATAGATTCCACAAGAATAGATCTCAGGGGACAATTCGCACAGCCCAAAACCACAAAAAAATCACAAATCTCGAATCAAACCCAGATCTAGGGTTTCAATTAATTAATTATTTAATTATTATATAATTTAATAAATCAAAGTCACCTAATAGCACAATAAGAAGGGTCTAATAAGAAAAACCTATTATTATAACATAAAAATAAATCACATAAAAAACATAACTGTCATCTACAACATGATGGTTCAATAAGGACAATCAATATCACATCACTAGTGCCAACCAGGCCTTCACCCATTTCTTGACATATGAAAATCCATTTCCTAAAAAATCTAAAATTTCAAACACAATTCTATTGAAATACATAAGCATATCCCATAATAACCACATAAATCAAGGGAGACTTTGTTTCCACTTTATAAAACCAATACACTCTTTTTATACAAGGAAACCAATCAAACGCCAATGGAAGACCATTTTAAAAACCCAATTCATTAAGAATATCAAGGTCACCCCACACAAGGGATTTATTCTTTAAAAAAAATCCAATGTATGATCAAAGAAATTTCTTCTATCACACTTTCCATAAAACTTCACTTGAAACGTTTTTTGAGGTTCACAAAATTATTCATTTCATAAAGTATTTTCAACCAACCCTATGAAAATCCAAACATGGAACTACCATTTTTCATTTACATCAGACCCCCTTTTAAATAATCCAACAGGGAATTTCCACAAGAGATAAAACACTCACGCATTTCAAACCACCATTTGGAAGAAAAGTGAAAAGCCCATTTTGAAATCATTTGAGGTCGCACCTCAATTTAAAACCAATTTCCCCTTAAAGGGTAATTTTTTCCCAAATAGAAACAAACTGGGATAAGAACCATTGCCTCACTTTTGAACCATTAAAATGAATAGAATATATTTTATATAAAACCTAGCACAATTATGTTTTCCAATTTAAATCATAAAACAAGGATTCACAAATCAACCATTTATTCCAAGTCCAAGGAATACTCAAATGGGTTCCAATGAACACAAGGATATCAAATATATTTTTACTTGAATCAAAGGAAATACAAGGCTCAAGTGAATTTAAATTCAAAATGAAGAAAATTGCATAGTGAGACATACATCAAGAGGAAAAGATCTTAGAGGAACACTTCGACACTTGAATCCTTTGACGAAGACCACCCTGCACTTCCACACATACATGAATCGTTATATATATATATATATATATATAACCTTAATACAATGTACATTTTCCACATTCCATGATGGAATGTGTGCAAGGAAAGTATATATATCCATATACGCACGTACCTATTCATGTGTGTGCAACACCTCGAGGAGCCACCAAAACTCTAAAAAAAATATAGGAAACCTAAATAACAAGGGAACCCGTAAAAACATTATGGTTCGGCCAAGAAATGTGCACCCCATGAAGTCAAATATAACATCAAAATAGGGGAATAGGAAGGGAAAAGAGGTTCATCAGAGGGATTATCACACCAAAACGGGAGGAGATTCGGTCACTGGAGGGGGAGAGCGGTATGCTGGAGCTTCTCCTAGTCTGTCGGGCCTTGCGAACTGGAGAGGGGGAAGGATAGGTTGCACAAGAAGGGGAGGAGAATGGTCGCCACATGAGGATGGAGGGAGGGAGGCCGTATGGTCGTTATAACAGATGAGAGCTGACCAATGTGTTGCACACCAAGTGGGTCGAGCCAGTGGAGCCCGACAGGGAAGGGGAAGCGATGTGCATGACACACAGGGAGGAAGAATCAAAGGGTAGGGAGAAATAAGAAAAAATGTAAAAAATAAAAAATAAAAATAAAATAAAATGAAATAAAATATATAATACTTTAATAAATTATTATAATTCTAATAAACTCCAATATAATAATAATAACATTCATAATAACTTAATAATAATAATAATAATAATATTATTATTATTATTATTATTAACCATAATAATAATAATAATATGAAATCATTTTTCATTTATTTTATTTTATATCATTTTGATTTTAATTTTATAAAATTTTAAACGTAAAGAAATCAATAATCAAATATAAATATATATAACAGCGACCGCAAGATGTCGGGTCGGGCTATAATGTTGATTGTTTGTGGTGGCTTGTAGTGGTCCTCACATCAACATAGATATGGTTATTTATTTATTTATTTTTCAGGACGTTTATGTGCGATGGATAACTAAATATCATGGTTTCTGAGGTTTTATGAACATTACAGTAATTTCATGCCTTAATTTATTTCTAGATTTTATTTCTCATTAATTATTTTTTTATTGGATGTTTATTTAATTAATTGTATCTGTTTTTTATCTAAATGTCATTTGATGTCTTCACACACACTTTAGTTCCTATTTTTGTGATATCTAATAAGTAATCATGGGTGAGAGACCATCATAGAATTTATTTATCTAGAACATGGTCACATGCATGAGGGAATCTTAAATCATACGTGAAAAACATTGAGTAAATAATTATATTGATTGAAAAAATAATTTTTTTGTTTTTTCCCCTTAAAATCGGCATAAGTGATACCTAATAAGTGATATCATGTGATTGAACTAGATACAAATAAATACTTCAAAATTATGAGAAACATGGTTTTTTATTTCACCAAGTGATTCTGTGTTATAATGAACCAAAAATTATTTTTCAATAAAAATTGAAATTATGGAATTTTTTTTGAAAATTAGATTAATTTCTAATAGTAGATAATGATACCTGATAGTATTTTGAATAAATTTGGAATTGGTGATAATTGAACAACTAAATCTTCATACATGGAAATTATATAATTAGATTTTCTTATACATAAATGCACATTAACTCTTTGAAACTTCCATCCTCATGATTCTCTTCCATATATTAATTTATATCACTTGGATATTTTTATTTTAATTAATTTAAATAGTCATTTTTAAATTTATACTTAGTTTTTAGAATTTTTAGTTGTTAATCACATTAAGAACTCGTTTGCCGAAAAATTATTCCAAGAGGATATTTCTAGTGTCTACTCACACTCTATTTAGGGTTCAACCCTTCTTTCTACTTGTACAGTAGTTAGGAGGATTAAAATAATTTAAATTTCTACACATTTTGGTGTGTGTGTGCTAGCCAACTGACTCGTCCCATGAGACTGTCGATGCATCAAAAGGATATCTATAATCGGGCCACACCCGTGTCATACCTATCCAAAGAATTCCTCATATATCAAATAAACAATTTAATTCATGAAATATGTGTCTTATGAAATATCCATATTAAGAAAAGGATAAAAATTTATCAATATTTCTCTAGATATCAAATAAATTCCAAAGGAAACACCATATGTAAAAAAATGGTATATATTTTAGGAAATAATGATTTCTATGATAAATGATATGGATATTTGGGGGAAAATTAATTTTCAATGATAAATAGAATGTAAATATTTAAACAAAACCAAAAATGAATCAAGGAAGTGAATTTAAATATTATATTTATCCAAATAAAATAGAAACTATCTATATGAAGAATAAGGATAATATCAAAATAATATATCCCATGTGGAGTAAAAATAAAGCGTTGTTGTCATTGATGAATGGAAATTCTATAAAAAGATATTTTAAAAACATTCTTGAGGAAAATATTATTTTTATTTTTAAAAAATATTTTTCTATAAAAATCACTTTTGAAAACATTTTCTTTAAAAATAAATTTTTAAATTTTCAAAGTATTCTTCAATAAAATGATGGCGGGTAATTTTGTTAAAGGTAAAAAGCACAATCCTTTTGCACAGTAAAAAATGTAAGAATATTTCCCTGTTTGAAAAGTGAAAAAAGGTTCCTTAAAATAGAAATGGGGTAAAAATTATATATAATAATATTTATGGGGTGAAAAACATTTTTGAAAACATTTTTATAAACATTGTTTTGAGAGAAAATATATCTCCGGCTGAAGAGAGAAATGGATTCAGTTTTTATAAATAAAATTAAACATTTTAAGTACCAACAAGTGGAAAATTTGAACAATTAATTGAAAAATATCATGAATAACTATAGGATACGAAAATTATAGGTTTTATTAAAAAATGGTTATATAATTTCATTTACTATATATTCATGAATAAGTAATCTCAATTAGAGTGACATTGTGAAATAAACCTTTAAAATGAAAATAACCTTGAAGTGTGAACTAATAAATGTCATGATTATGTGTATCATCTATGAATCTACATAAAATGAGTTCAAATAAACAAATAGGTAGTCATATTAAATATACACATAATCATATAATATGAATGATAAGGAGGAATTAATATAACCTAGGGAAAAGGAATTGAGTTATGAAATTTCTTTACCACTTGGTAAATTTAAGGTCAAATACCATTAGATTAAATATTTCAAATTTAAACATAAAATAATATGCAGAGAAATTTATTAATGATATAAAATAAAATATGGGTAGTATATATACCACATAAATGAAATAAGTGATGAAATGGTATATGCCTCATGGAAGAAAAAGTGATACAAGAATCCCTTACCTTACGCTTCCCATTGGTTAAAAGTTTTTTAACGTCATGTATAATGGATTTAAGAATATTATTAACTTTTAAAATAATCATATTAGTGTTTATTATATCATATATATTCCTATTATAAAATATTATATCTTTCTCATTAATAATATTTTATTATTTTCATCGTTTTGGGTGTGAATTTCCTTCTTTCGAGTATGTTTTGAGTTATTATTTTTTGTTCCTATTACATAGAATATGATTTAAAAATATATTGAATGTAAAAATTAATTTAAATATAATAGATATTAATTATATTTATATATATTTTTACCATTCCACAAAATATAAAGATATGAAATTAAATACATTATTCATGGAGATGGTAGGTCGTATGTACACATGAATATTGCTTCTATTTTCTTTTCATATAAAAGAAAGAAAATTCAATGATATATAATTATATTATAATTAAATTAAAATATTTATTTCATATTTATCATATATTTTAATTAAAACCATCCATAATACATTCCGTGTATAGTGTGAATGAATCAAATCGCTTTGAGAAGGGGGTAGTTCATACATCGACAAATGATGTTATCGTATTCCCATAAAATAGAAATCAGGAAGGTATGTATTATATAATAATTAAATAAAATAAATAAATTTTAAATGTCATAAATATAATTTATAAACTAAAAATCCATCATTATTCCCAATCCAGAAAAATAGTAATGGAAGAAAGAACGACATTGATTCGTGAGGCGGTAGTTCTCTGTACACACGAATGATGATTGTGTATCCCATTTGATGGAAGTGTATAGAATTATAGGTTATGACCTTAAACTAAAACTATCTTAGTATATTGACTATAATGATGTTATTATATTAGAAATATTTAAGAATAATTGATGGGGTTGATAAAAAAATTATAGTGCCTGTTGAAGAACGTTACATCCTTTTTGGGTAACACTTTTTGGTTTATACAAAAATACTTCCTTGGTTGGCTTTATCCAAAAAGTGAGGCTTATAGGATGTTTTTTAGTTATTTTTGGAGTTTATTTTTTATGGGTTTGGATGATCCAATTGTCTTGATAGGTGTGAACAAGTGAGGGGGTGAGTTCCCTTTTATAGTAGAGGAGGAGTTGCATTCTTGTAAATTTCAAAAGATAAAGACTATTTTGAGGTCTCATTTAAATCATGTGACTCTATTAGTAGTCCGAATAATATTTAAGGGAGTATATGATCAATATATTTCCATCTAATGGATTTTTTACAATTTTATATGTCATTTTGTCTCTTAAGTTTAAGGATTTGTCCCCTGTTAAGCTAGTTTTTATCTTAATTGATGTAATTAATTTTAAATGATCTCAATAATATTTTTGGTAAAAAACTAGGTTTACCTTAATAGAAATTATAAATAAGTGTTATTAATAATATGAAATCAATTTTTCTATATTCTGATCACGTGTGTGGTAGAAATTAATTTAAAATTAATCTCACAGACAGGACGACAATGAGGGGTTTTAATGGTGAAATGTTAAAATGTTTACTAAATTGTAATATATTAAGTCGATATAAAAATGATTAAAATGGAATAAATTGTATTAATTTAAGTAAAATTTATCTAATAATAATTTAAATCCACTGAAAATAAAATTTAACCTATAAATTATTTAGATGAAGAATCAGTTTTCAATTAAAATTCAGTATTTTTAACTATTCACACAAAAATGAGGATTTAAAGAAAAATACCAAAAATTAGACCTAAACTATTTTAACATTATATTTTCCTATATAATTTATAAAAGGTCCCAAATTTAGTTTTAAAATACATGTTTCATCAAAAGGTTGAAATTTTTTTTAAAAAAATGTAGATTTTTATGAGTAAATTTAGATTTGTTCTTATCTTATGTCTATCAAATCTATTTGATTTATGTAAAAAATATTTTATAATAAATTTAATTAATACAATATATTCATAATAATTAATTTCGTTTATTAACCTAAATTACATTGGACTCATAAAAATAATTTTTTTATAAAATTTTTTACTTTATATTCAATTGATTTTGATATTCATTTCTTAATAATTGGTAACTAATGAATTCAAGAATATATTTTTATAAGTTAGGTGTTACTATATGTAACCTCCAATTTAAAAACAAGGTTATATATTATTATATTAAATAATAATATTTTAACAATATATTATCATTCACTAAAAGTATCTCTTCTATGTAGTGTTATCCATCGAAGAAATTCAATATTGCATGTAATGAAAGCTAACATCTATGATCTGTGTAGAGAAAGATAATCATTATTTTTCTTGTAATGAATGTTGACTCAAAAGTTTCCTTACGAATTTTTCATACCTTTATGTTTTGGAAATCACAAACACCTTTTCTGTAACAATATTTATTTCTTTAAGAAACATTATATTTGTTATACTTATTTTTAGAAATGTCTGTTGTTATACTTTCCAGCTAACTCTAAAATAGTTTTCATCAAGACTAATTATATTAGATATTCAAATTAAAAATAAGATACATGTCAATATAATCATAATCACAGTGTTTCTTAGATTCCAAATCACCACTTTTCTTAGATTTCAAATCGCTTAGAAAACCCATTTCTGAATCAGCACATTTCTTAGAAACTAAATCGCTCAGAAAAACTGATTCTGAATCAGCACATTTCTTAGATTCCAAATCCCTTAGTAAAATTGATTCCAAATCATAGAATTTATTAGATTCTGAATTGCTCAGAAAAACTATTTCCAAATCAGTACATTTCTTAGATTCTGAATCACTCAAAAAAACCGATTCTAAATCTGCACCTTTCTTAAAATCTGAATCACTCAGAAAACCCGATTCTGAATCACACTATTTCATAGATTCATATTCTCAATAATTTTCAGATTCTATTTTCATAGTTTCTTATATGTGATCTGATTTTATATCTTTCTTAAAGATTCTATATTTCCTTAATGTTATGATTTTATATCTTTCTTAAAGTTTCTATATTTCTTTAATGTTATTATTTTATATCTTTCTTAATGATTATATATTTCCTTAATGTCACAATTTCATAACTTTCTTAAAGTTGTGATATTTCCTTAATTAATGATTTATTAACATTCTTAAAGTTAATGCATTTTCTTAATGTAATATTTCTTAAATTCATATTCTTATATATTTTTGAAAAGATAATTCTACTTGTGGAAGTTTTTTTATCTAAACGGTGTCTTTGTTTCAGTTACAATATGACTGTTATGAATGATGCATATCCAAGTACCACTAATATTGTAGGGAAAATATGATCGTTGGAAGAAAATGTGACTGTTTGACATCTCAACTATAAATACCCAATAATTTGAACATTTTAAATGCTGTGAACTTTTGGGAGAATTGAAACTCAACGAAAGCTCTTCCATGTTTTTTTAAGAAATACTTGGAGAGTTAAGTTTTGAATCTCTTGTTACACGAAATTCTGTACTCAACAAGCATTGTTTTCCTTATAAAATTATGATTTTTTTGTATAAAATTGAGGGATTTCTAGCTTAAGGAAGATAGAGGTGAAAATTACCTTCTTAATCAAGGGCTTTTAGGATTATGGTAGACACCGTTGCTGATAACCTTATAGATCAAGGGCTTCTAGGGATAGAAATACAGATTATGATCTTCTTATCAAGGTCTTACCCTGGTTTGGGTAAGATATAATTTCTTGAAATTATAAATAAATGGACCTTTATCCGTGGTTTTTTGATACCCTTTTCTTTGGGTTAAAATATTTCATTACATTTTATTACATTTTTATTACTTACTTAATTACAAGTTATTGAAATTCCTCATCATTTTTGTTAAAAATAGAAATTTTAACTTTAATATACTCTTTCTATTATATTAACTCTGATTCAATATTACATACTCTTTAAGGAAGAATATTAATTAAGTATAGATGCGTTCTTATTTCTTTATAATATCTTTTTATTTGGACCATGGGACCTTTTGATCTCTTTGTTAAATATAGTAGAGGGTTTTATGAATGTTATTTTTTTAACTTTGTTAAACAATGTTTCCTAAAGGTTAAAAATGAATGTTTTTAATCTTACAATTCACCCCCCAACTCTTGTAATTGAGATTCTACATCTCATATTTGAATCCTATAATTGGTATAAAAGGTGGTCTCTGAGAAATTGATACTTATACGTATTATCAAAAGGAATATTTTAATTTATTATTTTACTTACACTTTGTTTATTTCTACAATTTGATTATATAGACTCTTTGTTTATAAATACATACTACACAAACATGTGGAGTGGAAATGTTTTTTTAAATATGGTAGGAATCGATATTGGATATATTGGTAATCTAAAACCAACAAGACCACAAATTTTTTATAGTAATGATTATGGTTATTAAGGAGATCAAATGAATATATTTTTTATTAACAATGGAGTTTAAAACTTTTTTATGTTTACTGGTGATTATAAGATTTCAGTAAAATAAATCAAAACTTTTACTAAACAAGAAAATAGAGAATATCCGCTTAACCATAAGTTATAAAATACATTGTTGTGTTATATGACTAGGAATATATACAACCAAATATCTTCATGTGAAGAATCAAATAGTATCGGGAAGAAACTTGAATCTACACATAATGAAAGGTGGAAGAGTAACTTTTGGAGATAATGCTCAAGGATAAATTCTTGGTATATGTAACATTTTTATTCTTCAAAAAGACTTAATTTCAAATGTTTTATATGATAAAGGTCTTAATCACAACTATATAAGAATAATCCAATTCTGTTTTTAAGGTTACCCTGTGAATTTTAGGAATGATAAATTCTTAGTACTCATCTCCAAGGATGAGTTCATTCTATCTTCCCATCAGGATGATAATGTTTATAAACTTAACATAGAAGATCTTAAGAGACATGACATATCATTCCTTAGAGAAATAGAAGACCAATCTTGGTTATGGAATAAAATACTAGGACATTGTAACATTAGGAAAATATGTAAATATTTTAAGAAAATACTTATTAAGGATCTAATGAAACTTAGATTTTATTCTTCAAAATTGTGTGATACTTGTCAATATGTAAGGAAACATAAGTCTAACTTTAAATAAATTATTGAAGTCTCAACTTCTAACACCTTAAAACTAGTTCATAAAGATCTTTTCGGTCCAACACAAACTAGACGTATTGGAGGAAAATAAATGTATTTTTTTAATTGACGATTACACTAGATTTACATGGGTATATTTTCTAGTAAGAAAATATCAAGATTTTTTTTATTTAATTTTTTTTTTCAGTCAATGTGAAAAATGATAAAATCCATCCTTTTATAACTATCTATAGTGATCATGGGGAAGAATTTGAAAATTCAGATTTTGATACTTTCTGTACTAAGAACGGCCTTACTCATAATTTCTCATCCCTAAGAACACCTCAGCAAAATGGTGTTGTTTAAAGAAGAAATAGAAATCTTCATGAGATAACAAGAACCATGATGAGTGAATATTCAATTGTTAAAAACATTTTGGATGGAGATGTTTGTACTGATTTCTATACAATAAATCATGTTTTAATAAGGCCACTTCTTAATCATACACCTTTTGAGTAATGGACAGGCCGAAAAGCTAATGTTTCATAATTCAGAGTATTTGAATGCAAAGTATTCATTTTGAATACTAAATATAATTTACACAAATTCACACCCAAAACCAATGAAGTAATCTTCTTAGGTTAATCTATATCTTCTAAGGCTTATAGAGTTTTTAATATAAATTCTTATACTATTGAGGAAATAGTACATGTTAAATTTGATGGAACAGAACCTTTTTTTGTTAAACAACCTCAACCTACATATTCAGATGTGTTTCCAAAAACTTATTATCAACCTTTTATGGAAGACTCTTCTATTTAGGATAATAGTCAAGAAAATATTTTTGAAGTATTCAATCCTAAATATTTTCTACCCTATATTGATGAACATGTTTTAAAAAACTCATGTCAGTTGTTTCTAAAGAATCATCCCAGTGATAACATCATTGGTGATGTACATCAACCCATAAGGACAAGATGTTATTTAGTAAATGAAGTAGAGCATCTCGCATTTCTTTCCCAATTAGAAACAAGAAGTTCTGAAGAATATTTGGGTGGTGATGATTGGATTAAACATATGAAATATGAACTATATAAATTTAAAAAGACTAAATCTTGGACCTTTGTTGAAAGACCTAAAGAGACTTCTGTAATTGGAGAAAATTTGTGCTTCAGAAATAAATGTGATGAATATTTAATCATAGTAATAAATAAATAAATAATAGTTTTTAAAGGATATAATCAACAATAAGGAATAGTATATGAAGAAACCTATACTCTGGTAGTTATACTTGAATCTATTCGAATTATGTTATCCTTTACATCATTCATTAATTTCAAAAAATTTCAAATGGATGTGAAGTTTTCTTTCCTTAATGGATATGTTCAAGAGGAAGTTTATGGTAAAAAATCTCCTAGTTTTGAAAAAAAATATTAATCATGTTTTTAAACTTACCAAAGATTTATATAGTCTTAAACAAGACCCTAGAGCCTTGTATGATAGACATACATGATTTCTGTTACAAAACAACTCTGATAAGGGAACTATTGATCCAACCATTTTTATAAAGAAACAAATGAAAAATGTATTAATTATTCAAATTTATGATGATGGAATTATATTTGTATCAACTCAGAAATCCTTAACTGATTAATTAGAGAATCTTATGAAATATACATATTAAATGAGTATTATGGGTGGGTTAACATTTTTCCTTGGTTTTCAAATTTCTCAATACCGAAAAAAACTTATATATCTCAACAAAATTAAATTAAAGATATTCTTAAAAAGTATAGATATGATAATACTAAAATTATAAGTACTTAAATCGGTACCTCAAACACTCTTGAACTTGATGAAGCTAGGAAACCAGTAGATCAAACAATTTTTAGAAGTATGATAGTAAGTTTACTATACTTAATTTCTAGTCATCTAGAAATAATGTTTTCAGTATGCATGTGTTCAAGATATAAATATAATCCAAAATAATTTCATTTAAAATATATGAAATGAATTTTTGGTACTTTAATGGAACTATGGACTTAGGACATTTCTATTCTTCTCTAAATGAATTTATTTTAAAATGTTTTTTGGATTTTGAATTTAGTGGTTGTAGAATGGATATGAAAAGTACATCAGGAACTTGTGATTTATTAGAAGATTCATTAGTTTCATCATAATGTAAGAAACAACACTAGGTATCACTTTCCACTGCATAAGTTGAATATGTAGAAGCTCAAAGTTGTTGTGCTCAAGTGTGGTAGATGCAACACACACTAACAGAATATGGCATGAGTTTTACTAAAACTCAGATACTATGTGATAACACCAGTTCCATAGCCTTAAGGAAAAACCCATCACATCACTGTCATGAAAATCACATATATATTAGGAATATCTTTCATAGGGATTAAAAACATAAATGAGATATTATTTTACAATTTATCATAATATAATAACAACCTGATGATATTTTTGAAAAATCATTATCTTCTGATAGATTTGAATACGTTAAAAAAAAGTTAGGAATGATAACTGTAAGTTAATAATTCATATCTAATTTTTATTGAGACAATATCCTAATATTAAGATAATCCTTTTCCTAAAGGGAGTATATTTGTTTTTGTAATTTTTTTTTTGAACCTAATAATAGTTTTTTGGAACCTAATAAAACTTTTTCCAAACCCTAAAAAATGTTTTCGGAACATTAAAAAACATTAGAACCTATAATAAGTCTCTACACTCTAATAATACTTTTTGGAATCTAATATGTCTTATAGTAATCTTATCTAATTCTAAAAAATCTTATGGAAACTTCAAAATGTACTTTTTCTTACTCATTACTTTTTATCTTACACATTTGTTTGTTTGTATTTCAAATTTGTTTTAAAAAACACTCAATGGAATATGTTTTCATTAAATCCATTTTATTTCCTTAAAACCTAAAAAGATCATAATATAAAAAGGTTAATAAAAAGAATATATGATTTTGTGGAGAAACTCAACTCCCAGGAAGAAATTTTTAAATCTAAGGAAGAGAAGATTCAAAGCCAGCAATAATTGACTGAGAATATTGTTCAAAAGAATCAAGAGAAAGAATTTATTTTGGTGAATTTCCAAGGATACCACAAGGAGTTAAAGAATCTAAAAGACATAGTCAATAAACTTGTGACAAATAATGATGACTAATTTCCTCCCTTTTAGATATTTTTTTTGTATAAAAAATTCAATATTAAAATTTTGTTATCCATTGCTTCGAATTGTATGCTTCCTAACTTTTTTAGGTACCGTATACTTCCCTCCATTTCTGTTGGAAAATCACAAAGGGGGATAAGGGAGAAGATGTTATAAAAACAGTATAAACCTAAGGAAGATAATATCTATCTAAGGGGGAGATTACATAATGAATACATTCTTAATAAATGGGTGAGTTGTTTTCTTACGAAAAGAGGAAAATTTCATAAATTTAAGAATAAGATCCTTAGGGAGTCATAACCTAAAGTGGAGTTAGTCTTATTCACTGATAGTCAAAAACTCAGGGGGAGATAACTATTTCTTTCAAAGTTCAATATAATGACATTTCAAACTAAATGTTCTTTTTCTAAAAACGTTGTTTATGCTTACCAAAAGGGGGATATTGTTGAGTCGAAATTTTCCTTTTGACTTTTTCATACCTTTATGTTTTAGAAATCACAAAAACATTTTCCTTAAAGATATTTATTTATTTAAGAACCTTTATATTTGTTAGACTTATTTTCAAAAATATCTTTTGATATAATTTACAATTAAGTATAAAATAGTTTTCATCAAGACCAATTAGATTCCATATTAAAATGAAAAATAAGATACATGTGTATATAATCAGAATCATTATGTTTCCTAGATTTTGAATCAGTCCGATTTTTATATTTTGAGGCACTCAGAAAAACTTATTCTGACTCAGCACATTTTTTAGATTCTGAATCGCTCAGAAATACCGATTCAGAATCATTATGTTTATTAGTTTCCAAATCACTCATAAAAACCAATTATAAATCAGTGCATTTCATAGATTCTGAATTGCACAGAAAACCAGATTCTGTATCATCACATTTCTTAGATACCAAATCACTTGGAAAAAATGATTCAAAATCATTTCATTTCATATATTCCAAATCTCTTAGAAAAACTGATTCTGAATCACGTTATTTCTTAGATTATGATTCTCAATAATTTTCAGATCTGATTTTCATAGTTTCTTATATGTTATCTGATTTTATATCTTTCTTAAATATTATATATATATTTTAATGTTATTATTTTTTATCTTTCTTAAAGGATCTATATTTACTTCATTTTATGATTTTATATCTTTGTTAAAGATTATATATTTCCTTAATGTTTTGATTTCATAACTTTCCTAAAGATAATATTTTTCCTTAATGTAATGTTTTATTAACTTTCATAAAGTTAATCAATTTCTTTACAGTAATATTTCTTACATTCTTATTCATGAATATTATTTCAAAGTAAATATTACTTGTGACAATTTTTATTATCTAAATTTTCTCATTGTGTCAGTTACAATATGACCATTACAAATGCCACCAGTCAAAGTCCCTTTGAGATATCAGGGAAAATATGACCGTTGTCGAAAAATGTGACTATTTGAGATATCACCTATAAATAATGAATCATTTGAACGTTTTTAGTGCTATGAACTATTGGGGGGAATTTAAACTCTATGAGAGCTCTACAAGAATTTCTTTTTGAGAAGGCCTTGAAGATTTTATGTTTTGAACAGCTTGTTCCACATATTTAAATCTTTAGTAAGATTTTCTTTCCATGTACGATAATGATTTTTGTTGTATAAAATAAAGGGATTCCAAGATAAAGGATGATAGAGCTTATTATTACCTTCTTAATCAAGGGATTTCATGTTTAAGGAAGACATAGGTGCTGATCAGCTTACAGATCGAGAGATTTTTGGGACAACAAGACAGATTCTGATCTTTGTAATGAGGGCTTACCATGGTCTGGGTAACACAAACTTTATTGGATGTATAAATCAAGGGAACTTTTTTCATGTTTTTTAGATACCCTACTATTTGGGTAAAAATATTTCATTACACTTGAATTACTTGTTTAATTAAAATTTCATTAAATTCCACTAAATTTTTGTTAAAGATAGAAAGTGTAACTTTCTTACACTTTTTATTGTATTAACTCCAATTTAAGATTCTATAAACTTTAAGGTATAATCTTAACTAATTATACATGTGTTCTTATTTCTTTATTATATATTTTTATTCAGACCTTGGGCCCTTCGAATATCTTTTTTTAAAGATAGTAAAGGGTATTATAAAAGTTAATTGTTTAACTTTGTTAAAAAAAGTTTCCTTAAGGTTAAAAATGAATGTTTTTGAACTTACAATTCTCCCCCTCTTGTAATTGAGTATCTAAATCTCATATTTGGATCCTATAATGAAATATAAACTGAATTTTTCTTATAACATAATCTTAACTAGGTGTTTTATATTAATAAAGCTATGGAAAAAAATAAATTTATCCTAAAAGAAAAATATTGTAATGTCTTGGGGAGTTACATTCTCCCTAACATAAATAAATTTCATCCGCACAATTCAAACTCTATCTTTAT
This sequence comes from Viscum album, assembly GCA_963277665.1. Classification (NCBI taxonomy): domain Eukaryota; kingdom Viridiplantae; phylum Streptophyta; class Magnoliopsida; order Santalales; family Viscaceae; genus Viscum; species Viscum album. Next base: position 953,036,701 of record OY728142.1, read on the forward strand.
AATAAATTGTTTTTTATTTGAAAATTAATTTTGTAAATCCCACATCATAAAAGGTCTAATAAAATATCATTTTTATAAGAGATAATCTTATGCACAATGGTCACATGGAATAATATATAACTAGGACTATATGTAGGATAACATTGATGGAAAGTAATGATATAAACATAGAGGAAAACTGTAAATATTTATAGAGACTAATTGATTTCATTGATCACAAAAAATTAAATGATCAAATATAAGTTGACTGCCTGAAATCCACAAATCCTTGATGATTTAAAAACCAAAAGTTCAAAAAAAATTAAGGTATTGGGATAACATTTTATTTCAAGAACATTTTCCCAATTTTTAGTAATTTTTTACTAACTAAGAATATAAGATATTATATTTACTTCATAAATTTCTATAAAAACAATTTCACCCTTGATTTTGCTTTGATCAATTTCTCATTCATCACTTATTTCGAGAAATAAATATCTAAAAATGAACCTTTTTTTCTTAAAGAACAAAAATTTAATTTTAACATATTGTAATATCCATAAAAAAGTATTTATATATGTTTCTAACTATTTTTAAAAAACAAATATCTTAAATACATTAATATCTAAACCTGAAATTCAATACTATAGGTTCACTATTATTATTTATTTATCAAATTTGTTAACTAAAAATAATGACACATTAACCAGAACATTGCATAGGTCAGTGGTATGTGTGAAACCCATATTGTCCTTAGATAATGGGTTCAATCCCCATCGCCTCTCCAGATACAAAGGGTTTTCACACTACATGAAGCTTTTCCTTTTATAAATTACAATAATATAATTCCAACAAATTTTCAACAAGTATGATGGACATCCTTGAAATAAAATTAATCATTAAGAAACCTTTTTACTAGGGTTTTCATTACAACCTATTATTTTTAAAAAGTTTAATATTGGTATTTGTATATAAACCCTAACATTTATCAATATATTTAAAATTATGTCTATAATATTTAAAGTTATTATTCCTCAAATAACTTCATCCACTAAAACATAAACTTCTTATAAATTTCTCTAAAACATCCTTAATATTGGTAGACTCTCATCACATAGAACCTAAAAAGACATTTCTATGTTTTAAAACTTATTATCATCCATAATTTCATAATAATTTTATTGTATCTGTAACTTTTATGTAAATGATCATATACATTCTTATATGGTAATACCCAAATTCTATCTTAGGGTTATGTTCATAAATCTATGTTTTCTTAAATATAGTTTAGAATGTTTCCACTAAAGATCCTTTGATACCAACTATAGTGACTAGACCCCAGTAATCCTCGATCTAGTTTCTTCTTCCATTAGATTATAATTATTGCAAGTAATTAGATCTGAAACCACCAAATATTTTATTAGTATTTGTAAACTAGATAAATACATGAGTATTTTATTACAAATGAATACACTAATTAAAACATAATTTCCTTTCAATGATAACATTATTCTCACTTAAACTAGCCTTGTATATATTTCTTAGTACACTTCATGGATTTTTTGAGGAACAAAAGAAAATAAGGGTCTTCTCAAATTCTATGTAAGGGTTAATTATATAATAAAAAATAATGAATCAATGAGAATAATCAATATGGAAAGGAAATTACTAATACAAATTCCATATAATAAATAAACTGAGAATTGTAATGTCTTGTATTTTCCATGTAAAATCATTGAAAAATTTTATGGGATTATTTTGAGACCAGGAACTGAGATGGAATGTGATTATGAGGCCTGGGGTTCCCTAAATAAATGTTCAAACTATTTTTAAGTTTATTAAAAATTGTTCTCATTTGCGGTTTTAGTAAATTTTAAATGAGTTCTCAGATTTGAAATATCAGGGCACCATTGTGTTCAGAGCAGCGGTTTTTTCTTAGATATGACCTAACATCAACCGGTGTGGGTTGACTATGGAAAATCATTTTTGAAAATTTTAAAGGAAAATAAAATAAACATAGAAAATTTTATTTTATCATTTAACAGTGATGAAGTGGAAATGTGATTCCATGACTATGAAGTTGTTTCCTTTTATAAAGGAAACATCATGGTAACACTGAAACTTAGAAAAATAGCAACGGAGAAACACATTTGGTCATTAATATCTTGGCAGGGATACTATATCACATTCACAATCCTTGGAGGATCTGAAAAAAAAAAGAAAGTGCATTGTCAAATCCTCTCATTGACGAATGTTGAATGGTGGAGGATTGATGAATGTATTTAGAACAGGAATCAGCATATTGACGAATGGTGAACATAGGACTCACACTTCATCAGTGATCAATCCAATCCTTGAGTTAGGGGGTTTATTTTTCTTCATGAATTTTTTCCCTGTTCTTATTTACAATGATGAAAGTGGACCAACCCATGAACATGTTGATATGTTGTTCGATCATTCTTGTGGGATGGTTATAAATTTAGGAATAAAGGGGTTAAATTATTAAATATTATTTTGTTCCTCTTTCATACTTTCCGCTGGCATGAACAGACCAAGGCCAACATGAACAAGTCCAAGGTCTATTCAATGGGTTTTCTTATGCTTGTCTACCTTCCTAATTATTTTTTTATTCTTTGGTGTAACCTCATGGTCACAACATGTTTTAATGGGTGGTTCTGAACATGGTTGGACCCCCAGACTGATGGAAAGAAGAATTGGAACTCAGGGTGATGAATAACATGACCTGAGGGTCACTGAAGTGCTTTTGATTCAAAAAAATGGAGCAATAGAATACGACCAGTGACCTACAGAAGGAGAGTCATCGGTGGTGTACAGCGGCGTTAGTGCTGGTGCATGGAGGTGCAGCCACCTTGTAGTAGATGGATACTGGCTCGACGGGCGGTGGTGGAGGGGCCACAGTGGTGTGGCCTCGAGTGGCGATGATAGGACATGCCAGAAAGCCAAAAGGTTGGGAGGACACAACTCCCCAATTCACATCGGATGAAGGACTCATGGCCAAGCCACGGGTGTAGCTAGTCACTCGGACTGGTCATGTGAAACACAATCCAGCCACATTGACCCAAGGAGAAGCGGCCAGTGGGTTGCATGCAACTGGAGAGAATGCCACATCCACTGCATCTAGCCAGACTGAATCGGCCCGCATCCAAGAGTTCTGGGTTGAAGACTGTAGTTCGGGCCGGAATTGGTGGTCCTGGTTGACCAGGAGGGTTGGGTCATACCTGACGGGTCAGGCTGGGCAAGACCTGGGCCAGGTCCGATCAGATCAGCCCGACCGATTCAGACTGGACCTAGACCCAATCGTCCCCTTTTCACAAAAAAGACCATAACTCTCAAACCATGTGTCTTTTTGATGATTCATTTATGGTTTTGGGACCCTCATGATGAGGGGGTCCTTTTGATATACTCTAAGTGAGTTTCCATAGAACTTTACGTACGTCCTTTTGGCTCAAGGAGTAGGAGCTCCTGGAAGGAGAATTTTAAGGATGGAATCCTACACCTGGAAGTGACCTAGAAGCTAAGTGATTACCGATACTATGAGTTTTACCTAAATTGTGTGCCTTACCTATACTTTTTGTCTTATATATCCTTTTTTTCTTATAAATACTAAGTAGGTACTCCCTTTTCCCACAATGTTGTGTCTCCCCTAGTTTTTTACAATGCTCTATGTGTTACCAACACTCCATGTGTTATCTACATTCTGTGTGTTACCGATACTGTGTGTGTTCCCTACACTCCATGTATTACCAACACTCCACATGTTACCACTTGAAGGTACTTTGTATTCTTAAGATAATATCATTTATGTACCATAGACCTATTCTTGGTGTGAGCTTAATCTAGTTACTCTCTTGACTGTACCTCCTAGAGGATATGCTTCGTCTGCGTCTTTGGTAGTCATCATGGTATATTTATTAGTTCTCTTCTTTGTGGTATACTTTACGTAATTCCTTTTTAGTTTGTGGTCCCTACTGAGTATTGTTTTAATGATCCCTTTACATGATTTTCCCGCATGTGTCGTGTCTTATGCAGATGATCGACATCTTTGATAGAGTCCTTGGTGGCCTAGAGATTGTGGTGCTTCAGGGTGAACCGGTGAATGTGGTTCGCTTAAGTGGTGTTTATAAATCTTACTATAGATACCCTTCAGGTAGGGTTTTCTGCAGATGAGATCTAGGAGATTGTACTTTTTCTATTTTTTAGTTGGGAATGTTTTCTGGCCCATTTATTTTTCAATTTGTATTATTTCTTTGAGTGGGTTTTCTTAGTTTATTTCATCCATGTTTATATAGTGTTTTTAGTTTCAGCTTTTTCTTAGAGAGGGGTGCATGCGTATAGGTACTTGGAAAAATGCCACTCACTTGTGGAATATTCCTACTATATGAAAATCACGAGCCCCTGTCCTATGGGAGGTGGGCTTGGGTTATTCATATCATGGGCCCCAGGGAATGGTTCATGAAATTGTGGTATCAGAAGGTAGTCGGTTTTACTCTTATTTTTGGGAAACAGTGTTAAGAGTTTTGAGAATGACCTTCAGGCTAGGGAACCCAATGCTTATACGGCGGCCAACTTATCCATACACCGGGACCTTGAATTTGAATTTTCGACTCAGAACATAAAAATTATAGTAGCATGGAAAATTAATGGTTCTTGCATAATATAGAAATTGAGTGTGTTGTCATGTCCCTTTGTGTCAGAGTCACCTCACCAGGTATAATCTATTTTCCATTGTACAACTTTTTATGTTTCAGGATGCTTACACACAGGTGTCTAGCCAGGATTATGAGGAGTGACCCTGAGGATGGTTTGTCGAGCGATGAGGCATCAATATAGGGACCATTTCCGAAGATAGAAACTCTCGGTGGTGTACCAGTGATACCACCACCCCGAGAGCAACAGTTCCTACCTGTGTTACCGGTAAAGGATGCACGTAGGCTAAATTTGTTTCTTGAGTTCTATAGATAGTGACCTCCACGATTATTAGGTGATATGGATCCTCAGATAGCTGAGGACTAGTTGGAGGTGGTGACACGAGTCTTCCTCTTAGTGAGGACGCCTCCCGACCAGATGGAAGTCCTAGACGCAAGACTTCTGCAGGGCTAGGTAGGGAGATGGTGGAGCATGATGACTGATACACATGGGGAGGAGAAGCTATTCTAGACCGCCTTCAATAACCTCTTTAGGTAAGAGTTCTTTCCAATGATGTTACGCTCTGTGTGTATATAGGAGATACTGCACCTATTGTAGGGAAGCCAGTCAGTAGCACAGTACTAAGTGAGATTCACATATCATTCTTACTACTCTACCTAAATGGAATGGGACCCATTCTTTGGGGTCCATACATTCGAGTAGGGACTAAATTGGGAAATCTAGGCTTAAATGATATCTCATAGCATCAATATGCATGCTGTGGTGTTGGAGTGAGCTCTTCTGGTATAGATATTTCTTGCAGAGCAAGCACCGCCAGTGGGAGCTACCACCGGGAAATAGGTAATGGAGTCTTCAGCAGTGGGTAGCCGATAGATAACGTAGGGACACAATTGGGTAAAGCACTCTAGGGGAAGACCCCAATCTATGGGATCAGTAGTGCGAGGCTCCTAGGGTAGATAAAGTCAGTTGAAGAATAGACTAAGCTACTCATGCGGTGGTTGGGGAATATGGCTAGAGATTATCTAACCAGCCATATGACCGACTAGGAGATGGTCAAGGCACTGTCGAGGTATTGGAAGAGGCAGGAACAGTGAATTCCACTAGGTGGAAGATGTGGCAGAGGAGCAGGATGAGTAGAAAGAGGTGGATGGAGGTTCGAGGCAGTACCACCACCACCCCCAGGTGGTCCACCCCGAGATTAGGGAGCTGGTGGACATGAGAAAGTCCAGCTCCAGGTGATGGAGGATTATGATCCTGAGACTCCTGAAATAATTAGAGGTAAATTTTGTGTATTTTACACCCTATTTTTTGTTTTTATAGACATGGGTGGCAGTCACTCTTTTCTCTCATCGACCCTTGTTCAAGACACAGAGATTCCAGTGGAACTGTTGACATGATCCCTATTCTTAGAAACTCCTACGGGAGGATATATGATCACACACTGGTAATGATAGTGTTTTCTTACTATTGGGGGTAATAGTATTGGTTGGGATCTCTTGGTGGCAGCATCGAGGCCCTACGACATCATTCTGGGTATGGACTACTTATTCACATTTCATGCTCAAATCGGATATTTTAGGCACATAGTGTGGTGTGTCCAAGGAAATGGGACCAAGTTTTCCATTTTCGGTGAAAGGGAGACACATGAAGCCCAGTATGGACTTTCACATAGAAGGGAGAAGCCGATTACACATCAATTTGATTGTATGACCCTCAGGGAAGTGGATGAGATGATTCCTCAGTTTCATGCAGTGGTGGACGAGTATGAGGACATCTTTTCGGAAGTTGTTCCAGGAATACCTCCTCACAAGGAGGTAGAATTATAAAATGACCCATACCCCAAGATAGATATAATACCTAAACCATTATATCAGATATCTACCACAGAGCTTCGTGAATTGAGGGTACAATTGGAGGACTTGTAGAGGAAGGACTTCATGAGACCTAGTGTTTCCCCATGGATAACCCCAGTATTGTTTCCTAAGAAGGAATACAGGAGCATGAGGTTATGTATGGACTTCTGAAACCTAAATCAGGTGACCATTAATAATAAGTATCCACTATCAAGGATTGATGACCTCTTAGATCAGCTGAAGGGAGCGAGACGGTTCTCGAAGATAGACCTCAGATCAGGCTATCATCTGCTTCGGGTGCGGGATGAGGAAATATTGAAGATGACTTTCAGATGTCACTATATCCAATTCGAGTACTTATTGATGCCATTTGGCATGAATAATGCACTAGTGGTGTTTATGGGAAACATGAACATGATATTTCATCCCTACCTAGATGGGTTTGTAGTGGTATTTATTGATGAAATATTGGTTTACTCAATGTCTGAGGAGCATGTGATACACTTAATAATGGTCATGGACATACTAGGAGAAAGCCATATTTAAAGGAAGCTATCAAAGTGTTAATTATGGATTTGAGAGGTTCACTTTCTAAGACATTCTATCTCAGAGGATAGAGATGGATTGGTTCCAGTGAATATTGAGGTGGTTCTTTCTTGGGAGCCACAAAATAACATTACCGAGGTCTAGAGTTTCCTTGGGTTGGTTGGGTTCTATCATATGTTTTTACCTGGATTTTATTGAGTAGAATCATCCATGTAAGACTTGAAACAAAAGGGGTAACCTTTTTTATGTAAGGAGAAGTTCCGGGAGACCTTTTTGTAGTTGAGACTGAGTTTGATGAGCACCCCCGTCCTGAGATTTATAGAGGAGGGTGTCGAGTATGTGGTGTTCTACGATGCATCAGGTCTCTAGCTTGGTTCTGTGCTAATGCAGTGGAAAGTGGTGATTACCTATCATTCATGGCAGTTGAGACTACATGAAAAGAACTACAAGACCCATGATCTGGAGTTGGTGGTGGTAGTATTCACATTGAAGATGTGGAGACACTACCTTATGGGAAAACAATTTATCATCTACTCATACCACAAATTTCTCAAGTATATATTTTCCCAAACAGATCTAAACCTGATAAAGTGGTATTGGATACAGTTACTCTAGGACTATGACTTAGATATATTCTATACTCCTGGGAAGGGGAACATATTGGCAGATGCACTCAGCCAAAGATTGAATTCACAGCCACTGAACGAGGCCTCAGAGTAGTTTACCTCGCATCTGATATCCTTCATGGATGGAGATGAAGAATCTTACCTCCATTTGATGGTGTTTACCCCCCCCCCCCCCCACTCTTACATTGGGTGGAGAGGTGACCATGTTATCAATAACATCAAATTTTTTGTTTCATTTTTACTAGAATTTCAAAAGTATAACAGTAACCATAGGTCGTCTATCGACAGAGCCTTAGATCATTAATTTAAAAAGAGAGTTTTTATTATGAAAATAGAAGGTGAATGATATTTTTTAAAACATGGTGTTTTATGATTAAATATGAAAATAGAAAATTAATGTTATAAAACAAAATATAAATGAACAAGAATAATTGAACATGATTGACCAAGGGAAGTCTCGTGATGATCATCCTTCATCACTTCAAGAGAAAGGGTATAGTTCTTTTAATACCTTGTTTGTAACACCTAGTAAAATAATGTTACTTATTTTATGATAGTATAAATCCTAGGGTTCAGTATAAATCAAACAATGATTCACTATACACCATCGGTTATTGGGTGATTTGTGTTCGACTTCATAACCAAAACTCACCAAGGCAACACACGAAGAACTCGATGTGTTGTACAAGTTTGTATGTTATTTCTTTGTGATATAATGAAATGATTTAACATGGAATTTATAGTGATTATATGAGTTCAATTGACCTATATTAACAACACAAACATGAAAATTGAATGAGGGATGAAAAAAGGATAAACGATGTGTGAAACATCACATGAAAGGGTAACCCCAATCACGATCATTTTAGTTTGAGTATAACATACTAGTATATAACAAAATTAAATTAAAATATAGGATGAATAAAAAAAACCTATAATTAAAAACATCATTCAAAATAATACAAACATGATGCACGAGATTACATCACGTTCTTCCTTGGGTGATCACAAGGGGCTTAGAAATCCATGGGAGGGGAGGAAGAAGAAGATATTGAGGTAGCACTTCCCATGGCCCCTAGAACATATAGGGATGACAAGAAGACCCATTTGAGAATCCAAAATTGTAACACCTTTCATCATGGTGGAAATCTAAAATTGGTTGCCTAAGGTGCCAATTTATAGGCAAAGCGAGAGGTGGTTTTGGACACCCTGTTTTAGAGAATCTGCTTGGTCCATGGTTTTGTCCAATCATAAAGTCAAAAATCACTTTGTAAAAAAATAAAAAGTTTTTTTTAGACACCTTTTCTATCTCCGTGTCAAATTTGGTGGCCTAATAGTGAATATAATAATATATATTGCTAAAATACAAAGGAATATTTTTAATCCCATACAATATTCCTTTTATTGGACATATCAGTTCAGATTTTCCTTTTAATGGATGGATTGGGCTTCAGTTCCTTCATGAAAGTTATAACCCACAGAGATATGGATATTCTCAAAAACAATTATCCCAATTAGATGTATGTTTTTCTTGTATCATGAAAAAAATGTCAAAATTCATCAAGTGTTCACAATGAATGTACACACTCAACCCCTCACAATGTGTATTACATCCAACTCACTATCCCCATTATCCATTTGTGTGGGTCGAAACCAAGAAGTGAATAATAATGAGTAAACATCATCTTTTCTGTATTTTATTCTTTTGTTCTATTTTTTTCAATGTACAAATCTATTTATTTCAATATAAAGTTTTTTTAGAGAAAGAGGGAAACATGTGTAAAACAATGGTGTAATATGGCTTGTGAACCCATTGCCCAAGGAAAATGTAGGCACCCTTTATATCATCCCATAACAATGATCCTCTTCCCAAAATTTATATGGAAACACCCTCTCTCCCTCACTTTCTAAAAATAAAACAGGAATATACTTAAGAGATGGGTATTTAGGGATAAATTAGCTTGTAATTTGGCTACCTAATAGGCATTTCATGGTCCCTAAGGCTTAATAAGGATAAAATGTAAAGGTGGAAAAAATAGAGGATAATTGTACAAAGGGATTTTCAATAAACAATTTCCTATATCATGAACGTATCGTACTTGAATCTTATGGATTCAAAAAGAATCAAGGAAAGCTATAGTTTCTCTACGTGACTTGAGAATCTCAAGAAAGTGATTAAAAGGAAGAATATGCAATATAGGGCTTACAATGTCTCTTAGGTAAGGGATTAAAATATTGTTCAGTGCTAATGAGGCATGGTATTTAAAAATCCATAAAACACCTAATAATGATTTGAAAATAAAACTTCTAGAAAAAGATTCCATATTAACATTCATTTGAAAAACGTTTTTCTAAAAAAAATATAATTTTACACACAATCAACTCTTTTATGAAAAATGATTTTGGACATTCTTTTTATGATCAATTTTTATCTAAAAAAATAAGGAAAAAATAAATCAAAAATAAAAACACATTTTAAAAAAATATATTTTGTTTTTTAATCCCAAATATTACATATCACCCTCCCCCACACCTAAAAGCTATATTTTCCTCAATTAAATTATTTTAAATAAATAGAAAAGAAAATAAAGGTAGGGAGAAGGGACCGCATTCTAAGTGGTGTTATATGTGGCATCTATCTGTTATATTACCTCCATGAGATACTTTGGAAAATTGTCATAGAAGTGTTTGAGCCTTTTCTCATAGAGAGTATTCCTCTATACACTCTTCTCATGAAGACCCTGTATATCACCAAAAGGGTAAACCTTAGTAATGGCATAAGGACTAAGACATCAAGAACGAATCTTTCCTGGGTGAGATTTATCCTGGAATTATACATGAGAACCCTCTCAACAATATGAAACTTCCACTGATTAATCCTAATAGCATGGATAAACTATGTCTTCTCTTTATATATCCAGGATTTCTCATATGCATCACGTCAAATTTCTTCCAACTCTTGAATCTACAGCTTCCTATTCTCACATGTATCTAAAATATTAATATTACATTATTTAATAACCCAATATTCACATTGTTATACCTACATTGGGTGGTGAAAAGACTTCACAAATACAATCCTATATGGTGGTATTCTGATTGGGGTTTCAAAAGTTGTATGGTAAGCCCAAAGTTCATCATCCAAGTGCAAACTCCAATATTTCCTATTGTGTTGTACCATTTTTTTGAGGATTCGCTAAAATTCTTGAATTGAGATTTCTGCTTGTCCGTTAGTTTGGGGGTTATATGTTGTGGATAATTTATGAACAAACCATTACTTACGAAGAATATTTTTCATGTTGTGATTTCAAAAATGTGAACCCTAATCCCTAATGATGAATCTCAGTAAACCAGGCCTATGAAAAATTTGGGACCTCACAAAATAAACAACCAATAAAGATTTATTGGTCCTTGTGGCCTTTTCTTACACCAATTTAGATAGATAGTAAATATCTAATAATATGTACAAAAATCCAATTGAATTTAGAAAAGGCCCCATGGTTTCAATTCCCCATGCATTGAAGATCTCAAAAAATTACATGGGTTGTTGGGGAATTTCAATCCTCTTGGAGATATTCCCTATCAATTTACATCAAGTACAAGACTTACAAAACCAATGGGAATCTCTATAAAATTTTGTTCAATAAAGACGTGAGTCAAGGACTTTTCGAGCCATACGTTGAGATCCAAAGTGACCCACGTAAGCCAAAGTATAGAAAAATGTCAAAACGGATGTGAACTCGTGATCAGGGACACATTGACGAACAACTTGGTCACTAAAAATTATCCACAAGTATGGGCCATCCAAAATGCACCATTGAGAATCATACTTAATTCACTGGGATTTTGAAGTGCTGAAATTAGTGGGGACCCATGATGTTGATAGGAAATTCATAATGTTCCAATACCAGGGGGTAAGGTACACAACATCATAATGGTTCTCATGAGGGAAGAATTATCCAATGGGAAGGGGTGAGTTAATATGATGGTCCAATGGTGGGGAAATCCTAATAATGTGTTCAGATACCACATTTTACACTCCTCACTTATCTCTAATCACAAGGTCAAACTCTTGGAGGAGCAGCATCCACCAAAGGAGAAGGGGCTTAGCTTTAGGTTTCTTTAGGACAAAATTAAGGGCAGCATGATCATAAAATACAATGATATTTGACCTAATAAGATATGAATGGAATTATTCCAAGTCAATCACAATATAAATAAGTTATTTTTTAGTGGTTTTGTAGTTTTCCTAGGTAGGGTTAGGGGTACATGATGCATACATAATGACATGAGGAGCGTTCTCAACCCGTGGTGATAAAAATTTCCCAAATGAAAAGTTAGAGGCATCACAGAAAAGATCAAAGGGGAATTCCCACCTTGGTGGTTGGATTATGTGAGGTGATGTGAGACTCATTTTTAGTTAATTTAAATAATCCTCAAAATTTTTATCAAATAGGAACATGGAATTTTTTTGTAACAACTGGAATAAGGGAAGTGAAATCTTACTAAGTCTTTAATGAATCGACGGTAAAAACCAGTATGACCCAAGAAATATCATAACTCACGAACACATTTTTGATATGTAAGGGTTGAAATTAATTTATTTTTCAATTTATCCACTTGAATTACCTCTTTTTAAATAACATTCCCAAGAACTATCCCCCGTTCAACCATGAAATGGCATTTCTCATAATTTAACAAAAGAAATATTTCTACGCAATGATGAAGAATAGAACCTAGGTGAGCTAAACCGTCATTAAAGGAAGTTCCATAAACCATGAAATCATCCATAAAAACTTACATTCAATTCTCTAGGTACTCAAAAAAATAATCAATATACATCGCTAAAAAGTACCAGGAGCATTACATAGACAAAAAATAATCCTTATATACATAAATGTGCCAAATGGAGAGGTTAATGTTGTATTTTCATGATCCTTAAGGGAAATATAGATTTGAAAATAACCTGACTATCCATCATGGAAACTATAATGGGACTTACCATCCAATATTTCTAACATTTGGTCAATTAAAGGTAGAGGAAAGTGTTCCTTTCACATGGATTCATTCAGTCAACAGTAGTCAATACAGACTCGCCAACTGTTTTGAACACATGTTGGAAACAATTTGTTCCTTTCATTAGACACTATTGTTATTCATGTTTTTAGGCACAATTTGAATTGAGCTAACCTGTTTACAATAAGATATTGGATAAATGATCCTATTAGTAAATAATTTACTAACTTCAAATTTTACCTCTTCAAAGAGAGTGGGATTAAACTGGCATTGATATTACCTTATGGGATTAGCCTCATCATCCAATAGTATATGGTGCATAAAAATAGATGGGATAATCCATAGATTATAAAAAAATGTCCATTCTATTTCCTTTTTACACACTCTCAAATTACCAAGCAGTTTGGATTCTTGCTTTTGAGAGAGGTTATTGGAAGTAATAATGGGAAATTAGTCAATATCCTCAAGATAGGAATATTTTAAATTAGATAGAAGTGGTTTTAATTCCAACACTAGGGTTTCTGGATTGAGGGAGGGAATTTAAGGGGAGTGAGGTCCATTAAACTGCCTATCTGCTCATGTTTATTCTATAAAGATAGATAATCTATTGAAATGAGATTTTCAGAATCATCTACGGTCATAGGTACCTTAGAATGAACACACTCATCAATTAAAGAACAAAATTCAAACTTTTTATAACCTACACAACACTCAAAAAATGAATCGAAGCTCCCATAATCCGAATGTGATAAATATGAAAATGAATCAGAGTATGGGTCAAGGAGATAATTGTGTGTGTGTGTCATTTGAGAGAACTTCCATCGAATAGATAAGAATAGTGGAGTTCTCTTTAATGGGGTCTTTCATAGCCTCAAGGATGTTACAACTTACCTTTTATCCACCAAAATCCTTGGAAAACATACCATTATGGACGTTGATGATCACTTTTTCTGTTTTGAGGAATGGCCTCCCTAGTATGGTAGGGTAATGTCCTTGGGTTTGAGTATCCTCCATCTCAAGAATATAGAAGTCGGTGGGGAAGATTGGATTCTTCACTTTTACCAGGACATCCTCGACTACTACTGATGGTTGTATTGTGCTCTGGTTGGAAATTTGTACTATTATATCTATTAGTTGAAGCTCTACAAATTGTAGAGAAGTGTACACAGAGTAAAGAATTATATTAATTGAAGAACCTAACTCTATCATAGCATCTGAAAATAATGTCTCTCTTATGGTGAAAGGTATCATGAAAGTTCCTATATCCTTACACTTGGTGGGAATTTCTTGTTGAATCAACAACGAGACATTCCTTCCAATTTTGACTCTCTTATTACCATTCAGTCTCATTTTATGGGTGAAACTTTCTTTCAGAAATTTGGAAAGTCAAGAGATATGTTTAACTACATCCAATAAAGGCATGTTAACATGCACCTTTTGAAATGCAACCATTATTTCTTTATCAATTTCATTATAAAAAAAATCCTAGATTTAGAGAGTCTTTTGGGGAAAGGAAAATGAATGGATTGTTCATGGGAATCCCCAACGATAATTGTTTACCCTTTTGGTTTTTTCTTCACTAGAATTATTTATGGGTGGAGAAAGAGTGTTTTCAATAGGGGGACATACATGTTGTGTTGAATCAGTAGAAGGATAAACTTATTTACCATTAAAAAGTGTAATTTCACATACATTAACTTTTTCCTTTAGATTAGAAATGTGTTGGGATAGTAGTTGTCCAGAACCTTGCATCTTGATCTCACCGATAGTTTTTTTCAATTTTCCCACTTGAGTTCGTAGGTCTTGAATAGCCGATTGTGTGGTTTGTTGGAACTAGAGGTCTTGGGGTTACATTTTCTTCACTATGTCCTTGAGGCTTGGTTCACATTTGGGAGGAGGAGGAGGGTTATTCAAAAAAATTTAGGGAAAAGAATATTTCATACCTTGGCCTTGTTGGTACCAATTTTTCTTGGGGTAGCTCGGGTTGCCTCTTTATTGGTATTGTGGTTGTGCATTCCACCCAGGGTTTGGATTTGGCCTAAATGGTTCTTTCATTAAGGGTGGTGCTTAGTGAAAAATACACCCTTCGAATACTACTACACTAGACTCAAATTAATCCAAAATTTGTGAGAATTGGTCCGAAAAATGAGTGTTATTAGAACAAATTCCACAATGTAATATAATAGAAGTAGAGTGTAAGTTACCTTGTTATTGAGCTAATTGTGATATAAGGGTTTCAATCACATCAAGATTATTTTCTAAATTTTGATATGGGGATGAATGACTTACCTCATGAACTCCTTGGGTTGGTGAAATTTCTCATTTACCAAATTATTGTGAATTTTGAGTCGTGTTGGCTATCATGTCCTGAGCAGTGGGAGGATTTTTATCAATAAGGCAACCACCAGCTGTAGCATCTATCATTCCATGATCCATGGGGATAATTCCCCCATATAAGTATTGAATTCGAAATTTTTCACTAATTTTTTAGTGTGGGAAACTTTGAGAAAAGTATTTTGAATCTATCCCAATGTTCATGAAGGGTTTGTCCTTGTGATTTCCTAATTCCATAGATTTCTTTTCTAATTGATGCAGTTCTGGTGGCAGGGAAGAATGTCTCTAGAAAGAGTCATTTAAGGTCATTCGAGCCCCATTTGTGGTAGGTAGATATTATATCTAGTCTTTTTCTATAACATTAATGGATAAAAAAAATTCCCTAAACTTAATTAGCTCATTGGACACATTTTGGGATTTTGTTGTGGAGCACACTGTGTGAAACTCCTTGAGATTTTTATGGGGGTCCTCACTGGGAAGACCATGGAATTTGAGAAGTAGGTGGATGAGGATCAATCTTATCTCAAATGTGGATGATTCCTCATGATATTAGATGTATTTAGGTTGTTACTCCACATCTGGGGTGGTTTGTTCATTTAAGATTTGATTATTTTCAGCCATATTTTATTGGGTTTGATTGTGTTCAATTTTTGATTGGTTTAGTACCAATTTATGTTCCACAAGGGGTTCCTTAGTGTTACTTGATTTACCTACTGTATATTCTGTGACTTGTGGCTGATGTTTCTTTTCAATTTATGGGTCAAATTCAAGAAGTTTTTCTTTACCATATCTTGTTAGGCAATAATGATGTCCAATTTGATTGATTGATTGATGTTTTTTTTTGTTTTTTTAATTTTTTTATAGAGTATGAATAAAATAAAAACAATAATGAAATTAAAGGATAAAATAAAATATAATTTTATATTACATATTTAGAGATATAGAGAAAACGAAGAAGAATAATAGAAAGAGAGATAAAGAACCCATAAAAACAAATAAAAACAAAAACAAAAATGATAAAATGGTGGGATGGGATATTAAAAAGAGTAATAATTAAATATCAAAATAAATAAATAAAAACAAAAAATAGAATAAAATGATATTGTATCCCCAGAAACGGCACCAAAAGTTGATCGTGTTGTTGAGCATGTCGAATTAGTTGTTTAATTTTTACTAGAATTTCTACTGTATAGCAGTAACCCTAGGCCGTCTCTTGACAGAGCCTTAAATAATTAATTTAAAAAGAGGTTTTTTATTATTAAAATATAAGGGGAATGAGATTTTGGAAAACATATGGTTTGATTATTAAATATGACAATAGTAAATGAAAGAAATAAAACAATGTAGAAATGAACAAGATTAATTGAACATGATCAACCCAAGGAAGTCTCATGATGCTCATCCATCATCGCTTCAAGGGAAAGGGTATATATATTTTAGTACAATATTTTTAAAACCAAGTAACATAATTTTACTTATTTTATTATATGATACCTCCTATGGTTTTATCTAAAACACACAATGATTCACCGAACACCACTGATGATTGGTTGATTTGTGTTCAACTTCATAACCGAAAATCACCAAGGAAAAACACGAAGAACTCAATGTTCTGTCCAGGTTTGTATTTTATTTATTTTTGATACCATGAAATAAATGTACATGGAATTTATAGTTCTTATGTGAGTTCAATTTATCAATATGAACCGCACAAACACCGCAATTTAATGAGGGAGGAAAAAGGGATGAATGGTGTGTGAAACATCACATGAAATGGTACCCCCAAACATGATCATTTGAGTTTGAGTGTAAAATACAAGTATATAAAGAAACTAATTAAAAATTGAGGATGAATAAAAAACATAAAACCTAGAATTATAAAGATCATTCAAAATAATACAAACATGAATCTCGGGATTACATCATGTTCCTCCCCGGGTCATCACAAGGGGCTTAGAAATCCATGGTAGGGGAGGAAGAAGAAGATGTTGAAGTATCACATCCCATAGAATCCAAAACTTATAGGGATTATGATAAGACCCATTTTGAACTCCAAAACGGCAGCACCTTTCCTCCTAGTCAAACTCCCAAATTGGGTTCCCAAGGTGCCTATTTATAGGCAGAGTGGGAGGTGGTTTTGGGAACCCTAATTTCAAAAATACTCTTGGTCCATGGTTTTAGCTGAACATAAGTCATAAATCACTTTGGATAAAACTAAAAATTTGTTTTCCAACATCTTTACTATATTCCTGTAAAATTTTTAAGCCTGGTATTTAATATAATAAGAGATATAAAGAAAATACTCAAGAATTTTTTTGATACCGTGCAGATTCCTTTTATTGAAAAAATCAATTCGGATGGGCCTTTTAATGGAAGAATTGGGATTTTTTTACTTCATTAAAGTTATATCCCATGGAGATATGGATCTCTTCACAAAATTTTATAACAATTGGATAAATGGATTTCTCGGATCATGCAAAACAATGGACATGTATTCATGGGATTCTATTTAGTTTGGCCCATTTTCCTTCTTCATCATCGTGGGCTCTCCGAATAACCTCCACCTTCAATGAAATCATCAAATCAAGTGCAATTTAAATTTTTCACAGTGAAAATAAGGCAATTATTTAATCAATAATTAAGTAAAATTTGTTATTATAATTATAATTTTGAATACAAAACTAATTAAATACATTAGTATAAGTGTGAATTAAAACAGTGAATCATGGAACAATCAGGAGGCATAGCTCAGAGATGTCAGTTGCGAGATAACATGTACCCGAATGTCAACAAGGAATTCCCTTGAAGGATATTCAAAATTTGGGGAGCATGCCATCCTTTTTAAAGGACACACAATTGTACCAGCAACATTACAGGAGGAGGTGTTGAGGGAGTTCCATACATCCCTTTTGGCAGTACATCCAAGTGTGGAAAAGATATTCCAATACCTTCGACGTCAGTTTTGGTGGTCGGGGATGAAGAAGGTAGTGGAAGAGTTTTCCTCTAGATGCCTCACTTATCAGCAAGTGAAGGCTGAGTAATAGGATACATCAGGTTTGAATCAACCCCTTGAGGTTCCAGAGTGGAAGTGGGATGGAATATCAATGGAATTCATGATAGGACTACCACGTACATTCAGAGGGCATGATACCATCTTGGTGATTATTGACCGAATCAACAAGTGGTCCCACTTCCTAGTGATTCAGGAATAGGTCTCAATAGAGATCTTGAGATGCCTCTACGTATATGAGATAGTTCGAATCCATGGTGTCCCATCGACGATAGTCTCATATCGATATACACGATTTACATCGCTATTGTGGAAGGGATTGTAGGAGGCATTTGGGAATCAGCTATACTTGAGCACAACTTTCCTCTGCAGATAGATGGCCAGATGGGGTGGACCATTCAGGTCCTAGAAGACATGCTATGTGCTTTCTTCCTTGATTTAGGACATAGTTGGGGGGATCACCTTCCCCAAGGAGAGTTCATATACAAAAAAAGCTACCACTCCACCATCGGCATGGTACCATTTTAGGCCTTGTACAAGTGACCATGTAAGTAACCACTTTGTTGGAGTGAACCTAGAAAGTCAACAATAATCGACCCAGAGTTGGTACATGCCACTATAGAGAAGGTCCAGGACATCCAAGAGTGAATGAATACTGCATAGAGACGTCAGATTTCCTATGCCGATTAGTGTTGGAGATCCTTAGAGTTCAAAGATGGAGATCATGTGTTCCTTATGGTCTCTCCTCAGCTTGGGATACACAAATTTTTTTGGGGTGGAAAATTATCTATAAGGTCCATCAGACCTTTTTTGATAATTTTTAGAGTGGGAAAGGCGCTTTACCACTTGGATCTACCTCCAAAATTATATAAGTTTCATGAAATCTTGCACATATCCCAGTTGAAGAAATGCGTAAACGACCCTTCGCACATCATTGAATAGGGTGAGCTGGATGTTGACGACAAGATTAATATCACATAGTACTAGGTGGATATCATATATTAATAGGAGAGGATCATTTATAGATCATAGATTCCTCTGGTGCACATTCAGTGGTAGAAGGGGAATATCTAGGAGAGAATATGAGAGTGGGAGGCTCAGATTCATGCTCAGTATCCTCATTTGATTGTTTATCCCTTGTTTTTTCTTTTGGGGATGTAAATCCCTAAGGTGGGGTGAATGTAATGTCCCGTATTTTCCATGTAAATTCCTTGAAAAAATTTATGGGATTATTTTGAGACTAGGCATTGAGAAGACACATGATTCTAAGGCCCGAGGTGCCCAAAATAAATGTTGAACTATTTTCAAGTTTATTAAAAATAGTTCTCATGTGTGGTTTTAGTAACATTTAACGAGTGCTTGGATTTGAAATATGAGGGCATAGTTGAGTTCAGAGCAGCAGGTTTGGCATAGGTAGGACCTAACTTCAATTAGTGTGGGTTGACTATGAAAAATATTTTTTGTACATTTTAAAGGAAAATAATGTAAACATATAATGTTTTTATTTTAACATTTAACAATGATGCAGAAGCACTGTGACTCCGTGACTAATTTGTTGTTTCCTTTCATAAATGAAATAGTGTGACAATGTTACAACTTAGTGAAACAGTGATGCTGAAACGCATTTCTTCATTTAATTTCATGGTAGGGATACGAGATCAGATACACGATCCCTGGAGGCTCTAAAAATGCATTGTAAAATCCTCTCGTCGACGAATTATGAACTATGGTAGATCAATGATTGGATTTAAAACTAGTGTCAGCGGATTTATGAATGGTGAATTCATTAGAAATTGATCCAATCCTCAAGGTGGGAGGTTTATTTTTCTTCATTAATTCTTTCCTTGTTCTATTTTATAACAACAAACATAGACTAATCCACAAATAGGTTGATTAGTTGTTTGATATTTCTTTCAAGATTCTTAGAAATAAAGCATTAAAGGGGATGCAATATTAAATATTCTTTTGTTCCTATTTAATATTTCCCACTGACATGAACAGACTATGGCTGAAACGAACAAGGCCAAGGTTGGTTCTAAGGATTTTCTTGTGCTTATCTCCATTCCATGTTCTTGCATTCCTTATCAGAAGACCATCGTGGTCATGACATGTTTTTCTGGGTGGTTCCAAATGTGTTTGGACCCCCAGAGTGATAGCGAGTAGAATTTCAGTTTATGTAGATGAAGAACATGACTCGAGGGTCATAGATGTGCTTCTGTTTTGAAAAACCGAACACTAGAGTGCGACCAACGACCCTCAAAAGGAGAGACATTGGCGGCGTGCGGTGATGCCGGTAGTGGTGCATAGCAGCGTCAGAGGTGGCATGCAGTGGCATCAGAGGTGGCGTGTGGTGGTGCGGCCAACCGGTAGGAGATTACCACCATCTCAACAGCCGACAGTGGAGGGTCCCATGGTGGTACCACCGCAGTAGCGAGCCATAGTAGTGAGAGGAAGCCACTCCCTGAGCTGCATCAGACATAGTTACCGTGTGTGGAATCGATCATGCGGACTGACCACATGAAACACGGTCCAACCTCATTGACCTGGGGAGACAGAACTAGTGGGCCATGTGTAACTAGAGTGGATGCGGAATCTGTGGCGTCCGAGTAGACTGAACCAGCCTGCATCCAAGCGGGTCGGGTTGAATCCAACATGCGGGGATGGCTTCGGGCTGAGACTACATTGGTCTGGTTCGATATCAGTCTGGGCCATCATTGGTCCGAGTTAGACTGAGAGGTTCGGGTCAGACTAGACCCAGCCCCGTAGGTCCATTTTCACAAAAATCTCATAGATCTCAAATCAAGTGGTTGTTTGATGAGCCGTTTGCGGCATTGGGACCCTCGTGATGAAGTGGTCATTTTTAGAAACTCTAAGTGAGTTTATGTAGAAGCTTTCATATGGAATTTTAGATCAAGGAGTATGTTCTCTCTGAATGAGTGTCCTAAGGATAGAATCTTTCGGTTGTCTGTGACCTAGAAACTATGTGATTACATAGACTGTTTTTCTTATCTAGATTGTGTGTCTTACCTAGACTATGTGTCTTATCTAAATTTTTTATTTTAACAAGTATATGTCGGTACTCCTATATCCCACTAGGTTGAGGTTCCTCTAGTATTTTATGACACTCTGTGTGTTACCAACACTCTATGTGTTAGATACACTCCATGTGTTACCAACACTCAATGTGTTACCAACACTCAATGTGTTACCTACACTCTGTGTGTTACCAACACTCAACATGTTACTAATTGAGGGTATTTTGGATTCTTATGTCAATCTTGTTTACATACCATAGATCTATACTTGGTGTGAGCTCACTCTAGTGACTCTCTTGACTATACCTCGTAAGGCTACACTTCGTGCGCCTCTTCGGTAGTCTACTTTGTGTATTTCATAGTGCTTATATTTTTGGAATACTTTGTGTAATTTCTTTTTGGTTTGGGTTCCCTACTAAGAATTGTTTTACTCACCCCTACATGATCTTCAATAGAATGTGTCTTGTCTTGTACAGAATATCTAAAGCATTGATGAAGTCCTTGGTGGGCGAGAGACAAGGGTGCTTCTGGGTGACCCGACAGACACGGTTCACTTCAGCGATATTCAAATAGCTTACTGTACCTACCCTTTAGGTAGTGATTTCTACAAATGAGATCATTAAGCTTGTACTTTTATATTTTATTTGGGATTATATTCTATCTAGTTTACGTTTCAGTTTCTACTGTTACTATGAGTGGTTTATCTTAGCGGTTTTCATCCATGTTTACTTAGTGCTTTCAATTTTAAATTTTTCTTGGAGATGGGTGTGTGCATACAGGTACTTGGGAAAATGCCTCCCACTTGTGGAATATTCCTACTAGGCACTAGTCTTCATCCCCTAGCCTATGGAATGAAGGCTTCGGGTAGTCCTGGCCCAGGACCCAGGGGACAGGACATGATAGAATGGAGTGAATAAAAATATGGAAATGTAAATAACTAAAAAATCCATTTAATCACTAACATGACTATCAAAATATGATAAGGAATAATCAATATAGAATGGTAAATAACTAAACACCATTCCATTTAATCAATAAACTGATAATGTTATGCATCCATATATTTTTTCATAGTGAAAATATCATGGATAATAATAACTGAATCTGAAATAATGCAATGTCTAGTTATTAGACACCATGTTTTCTAGGTACAGGACGTGTTTACCATCATGGCCTTTCACAAGAGAGTTTAAAACATACTAGATGAAAACCCTATTAAGTCTATCCAACTGACTCGTCCCATGTGATTATTGATGCATCAAAGGGGTATCTATAACTGGGCCCCACATGTGTCACACATGTCAAAGGAATTATTCATATATTGAATAACCGATTTAATTCATGAATAATGAACCTTATCAAATATCTGTATTGAGTAAAATATATGGATTTATCAATATTTCCCCTGATTTCAAAAAACATTCAAAGTAAACACCATTTATAAAAACATTATTTGGTTTAGGTAACAATCATATCCAAGATAAATGATATTGATATTTGGGGGAAATTTAATGTTGATTGATCAATGGAAAGTTAATATTTCAATGGGACTAAAAATGAATCATTGAAGTTAATTTCAGTACTATACTTGGCCAAATCATTCATAATCCATACATATGAAGAATTAGGATGATGTCAATGCAACATATCCCAATCAGAGTAAAAAATAAGGGGTGGTTATTATTGATGAATGTAAATACTATAAAAAGACATTTTAAAAAAATTATTAAGGAAAATATCCTTTTAATTTTTAAAATAATTTTGAAAAATAATTTTTATTGAAAATGACATTTATAAATAATTTATTTAAAAATAACTTTTTAAAATTTAAAAGGATGCTTGAAATAAATTATGGTGGGTAATTTCTCATAATGTAAAAAAAAGGAAATTCCTTTCACATGGTAAAAAGAATTGAAAAGTGACTTATTCAGAAACCAAAAAGAAGGATACTTAAAAGAAAAAGGGGATAAAAATAATTAATTATTTTTATTATTTTATAAAATTTTGAAATATTTTAATAAGAATGGTATTGATTGATTACAAATTAGTTACTGAAGATGTAAATGGATCTAGTTTTCTAACAAAAATCTAACACATTTTAGGTAATAAATATTTCTAAAATGGTACTATTACAAGAAAAATATCATGAATATCCATAGGATAATAAAATTTAATGGTTTAATAAACAATTATTATTTAATTATCATTAATTTAAATTCACAAATGAAAAATATCTATTAGAATGATATTGTGAAATAAACCATTAAAATTAAAATAATGTTGAAGTGTGGATTAATCAATGGAATAATTATGTGTATCAAATAAAAATCAACATAAAATAATTGGAAATACCTAACAGAAATTAAAATTTATTATACACATAATCATATAATATTAACGATAATGTTGAAGTAATGTAACCCAGTGAAAATTAATTGAGTAACGAAATTTATTTTCCACCTAGTAACTTTAATTTCAAATACATTTATAATAAATAATTAAAATTTGAAATTCAAATACCATGAATATAAATTTATTCATGATATAAATACAATAGGTTTATTATATACACCACAAAAAATTAATAATTCAAGAAAATGGTGTATACCTCATGGAAGAAAAAGTGAGAGCACAATCTCTTACCTTACGTTTCCATTTGGTTGAACATTATATAACTTCCT
This sequence comes from Viscum album, assembly GCA_963277665.1. Taxonomy (NCBI): domain Eukaryota; kingdom Viridiplantae; phylum Streptophyta; class Magnoliopsida; order Santalales; family Viscaceae; genus Viscum; species Viscum album. Next base: position 953,060,449 of record OY728142.1, read on the forward strand.
ATATATTGATCTTAATAGTTTTATTAACTAATAAAATAAAAATAAAAATATTTATTATATCATATGTATTTCTGTTTTAATATATTATAAACTATTCATTAATAATCATTTGTTATTTTCATCGTTTCAAGTGTTAATTACCTTGTTTTTCATGTATATGTTAACTTACTATTTTTTGTTCTTATTACCTAGATCATGATTTAATAATATATATAATTTAGAAAAAATTTTAAATTACATATATATTAATTATATGTTTATTTTTAGTAATTTGTAAAATTTGGACATATGAAATGAAATACATCATTCATGGACGCGGTAGGACGTACGTACGCATGAACATTGTTTCCAAATATTTTCATATTAAAGAAAAAAAGTAAATGATATATATATATATATATATATTATAATTAAAGTAAAATATTAATTAAATATATATCATATATTCTAATTTAAACCATCCTTAATACATTCCATGTAGATTATGAATGAATCACATCACTTTAAGGAGGCGGTAGTCCACATGTCCACAAACGATGTTATCGTATTCCCACAAAATGAAAAGAATAAAGGTGTGTCTTATATAATAATGGTAGAAAAATAAATGAAGTATAAATATCATATATTTAATATATAAAATATAAATCCATTATTATTTCAAACCTCGAAAGGTGGTAATGAAAAAATGAACGACATTAGTTCGTGAGGCGTTATTCTGCTGTATACAAAAATGATTACAATATATCCCATTTTATAGAAGTGTGTGAAAATATAGTTAGTAACAATAACATAATTAAATATATTTATATTGGGGATACTTATTTTATTATATAATAAATATATAATAATAATTTATGGTTTGGATAAAGAAATAAAACAAAAGTGTTTTTTGAAGAACGTTGCCTCTTTTCTAGGTAACTGCTTTTGGTTTATAGAAAAATACTTCATTGGTCATATTTCTTCCCAAAGTGAGGATTATAATTTTATTTTATGGATTTTTGGATATTATTTTTTGAGGTTTAGGATGATGAAAATTTATTTAGATGTGTGAAGAAATGATGGGGTTGAGTTCCCTTTTATAGTTGAGGAGGAGTTGCATTCTTGTAAATATAAAAAGCCAAACACCCTTGGAAGGTCTCTATTACATCATGTGCCTCCAATAATGATCCAAGTTTAATAAAACTGAGTATATGGTCTAAATATATCCATAAAATTAATTTTGGACAATTTTATATACCATTTTGGCCTTAAGTTTAAGGATTAATCCCTTGTTATGCTAAATTTTCTCTTAATTGATGTAATTAATTTTAAAATTTTCACTAATATTTTTTGTCAAAAACTAAGTTGAAATTAATATGAATTATAATTTTTTTTTCAAATATGGAATCTATTTTTCCAAATTTAAATCACATAAGTGGGTGAAATTAATTTAAAATTAATCACGTAGAGCAGATGACAACATTGGTTTTTAAAGTGAAAATTTTCAAAGGTTTAATAAATATAAATATCTAAATTCAATAAAAAAATTATTAAAAAGTCTAATATTTTATTAATGGTTTTATAATATATCTAATAATAATTTAAATTCAATTAAAAATAAAAATTATCCTTATAAATTATTTATATGAAAAAGTAGTTTTTAATTAAAATTCAGAATTTTTCACTATTCACCAAAAAAATGGAACATCACATCAAAATTAGAAAAATTCACTCTAATTAAAAATTTTAAATTAAAATTTAAATATTCAAGTTTATTTTTTGAAATAAAATTTATAAATTTATTTAATTTGGTTTTAAAATATGTTCACCAATTAAAGGCAGCAAGACTGCCTTTAGAAAAATATATTGTTTTATGCGTAAAATTTGATTTGTTCTTATCTATACCCATAAAATCAATATAATTTATGTAAAAACATTTTAATTAATATAAATTTCATTAATATATTCCTAAAGTTTTAATTAATTTAATTTATTATGATAAATTCATTTGGATGCATAGAATTATTTTTTTATAAAAACATTTCCTTTATATTCAATTGGTTTTTATATTCATTTATAATTAATTGGTAACAAATGAATTCATGTATATATTTTTATAAGTTTTTTAATCATATTAATAATCACCAATAAATGGTTAGGTTATATATTATTATATTAAATAATAATATTTTCATAACATGTTGTTGTTCGGTAAAACTTCATCTTTTGTGTAATATAACACATTAGAGAAAGTCATTGTTTCATTTAACATAAACCAACATCGGTGTCCCATGTAGACTAATCAAAACATTATGTTGTGTTTAATCAAAGATAAACTCAATGTTTCATGTAACATAAGATAAAATTGGTGTTTTTTATAAAGAAAACTAGGATCAATAATAAATTTATTATAAAAGGAAAGTATTCTAAATTATTGCAGTGTTACTTAGAACCATTTTGGGGGTTGGTTTTCAGATATCATCTCATTATCTTATTAGTGGAAGAAAAACAATGAAATTATTAATCCATCTTAAATATATCCAACATATAGAAAATGAATAACATAAATAATTTATACCACTACCACTATGTTTCCCATTATTTACTCTTTTCTACATTATTGATGGATATACCCAATGAAAGAGTTGAATTCCTATAACCTCCAATAGTGGTACACTAGCCAATGTATCCTTGATCATATCAAGAGGAACTGAAACCTTAAAATGGGGTGTTAGATCTATTTTCTAAATATTAATGGTGGTTTGATCCAAAGAGATTTATGGATTTGATTTCATGAATTGACTATATAATAATCATAGGGATGTTATCCCTTTTATAGTTTCTCTATAAAAAATGAAAATGTAATAATGTTGGATAATTGTCTTCAATTTAATGGAAGTCATATCAAGTTACTCCCTGTTGGAGTTAATCATTTAACACTTTAATGAATATATCCAAATCAATCAGTAAAACAATCTCATTGATTTATAACTAATGAAATCATGAAGAATAATTTTTTAATGTATTTTTATCTCATATTTTAAGTCCTATCATAATCTATGATTGAGGAAAACATAAGTATATAATTATTCTTACAATATCGACATATTTTAGTCTATGACACACATCACACATATATCATTTCATGCAATATAGGGTATTTCATAAAATTTGATATACCACTTTAGTTAATTCTCAAATATTGGTACCCTAATCTCAAGTATATATATACTAAGGTAATGGATTGAGTATAGATTGTAAAGATATTATTATCCTAGACCCGCTCATGTTTGGGTGTGAGTAAGAAGATAAGTAACCATAGTGGGGTTATTAGTCAAAGTTTTTGTTTTTTATTCCATTAAAATATTTTTTTGAAACCATATTCATCATTGGTTAGTGAAATATATGTCTTCAAGAGTGGGAAGATCACAAACATTAATTGGTATCAGGGATTTTATCAACTTCTTGTGTGGTGGTGTGGTCGTCACCAGCCTATGTACTCATATTTTATAAGATAACTAAGAGTGTAAGATAATTACTTGATGTTTGATGGTTCTCTCTATAAATATTACAATTCCCCTAATTATTCACTTCTATATGATCAATTTTAACTGTAATCCCCATGCTTTCCTCCACGGTTTATGTTTCATAAATGTATATAGTTTTCGATACAATTTTTTGATTGATGTTCATTTGGTACATCAATGTAATATAGAGCTTGAAAAGGGTATAAAATTTTGGGTGTGTTTTATATACAAGTAAAATGGGTATAACATAGTCAATGAGGTGGAAAGAAACCAGTTCATCATATAATATAAGCTTGTGTGGTATTTTATTGTAACACCCAAAGATTTTATAATATATTTATCTATAATAAATTTTATGCTTTTAACATCTTTTACTTCATGTAACAGAAAAATAAAACTAACCTAATTATACCATATTAATATTAAATTTTATCATTAATAAATTAGTAAATTACAATGTTAAACATTATTAATAAAATTACAAATAAGAATAAAACACATAGTAACAAAAAATATATTAAAATTATTTTTTATAATTCTCCAAAAATTATTATAATAATATAAATATAATGTATTGATGATATTAAATGGATGAGAAATTAATAACATAAAATAAATAATTAATTAACTATGAGGAATGTTAATTTATATATTCATGGCTAAACAAAAATGTTTTGTTAAAAAAGATTAATTTTATTTTATAATATATATTTTTTAATGAAAAGTTACATTTATAATTTTTATAATTTTTTTTATAAATTTAAATGTATATTTGGACATATAATTATAATATTATTTTAGTGTGATGTTTTTATATTTTTTGAAAATGTTGATTTTTATGTGAATAGTGAAATATACTTTTTTACAAATATTGTGTTTTTTATAAGATCAATAATATATAATCATGAGTTAAAAATTAATGAAACATTTTTATCATACAAATATGAATTTCATAATTGTAATTATACATTCAAAAAAATTTATTTTTAAATTATAAACCTATGTTTATCATTTTTTATCCTATTTTTTCTTTTTTCTAAAAATATTTTTAGGAATAATTCATTAAATACTTTACAATTAATTTTCATAAATTTTAGAAATTTAATATTATAAAATGGTTTTCATATTTGGAATCATAATATAAAAATTATTTGTTATGTTTACTTTCTATTATTAATCATTAACAAAATTCAAGGATAAAAATTGAGATACTGTGGTAGAAGTAACTTATTATAAAAAAGTTAAAATAAGGGGGAAAGAATTAAAACTTGTTTAAAACAAGTCTAAAAATGTGTGTATGAGAGTTTTATCAACAAATAATCTTATAAAATAAATTATTTCCCACTTTTGGATACACTTCTCTTTGAAGGTGACCAGTTTTAATATAAATTTATGGGTATTTACAAAAGTACCACACCAATCACTTATAAAAGTAGTCATTCACTACACCAGTTATCTACAAACATTAAGCCTACAAATAAATAAAATAATCTAGAAAAATTCATCATATAAACTCATAGAAACATATTATAGGTCCTTCTCCCATCAAAGTACCACTCTTTAAAGTCTTAATCCATTTTTAAAAGGATTTGTTCCATGGAGTAAGATAAAAATTCCTAATAACCACTTTTTCATTTTTATTATTTTATTTAATATGATACCTCCTAAAAATATATTCTTACCATTCTATAAAAATTAAATCACTATATTAATTATGATAATATATTATTTTATTGATGGAATAATCATTACCTACCTCATTTCTATCTAAGGAAAAATGAAAACGCGTACATGTGGCCTACCGCCACTGTAAAGTGATTCAGTTTTTTTATAATATACACTCATTTAGAGTTATATAGAGGTAATAAATGAATTTATATGAGATTTATAACATTATTATAATTTTATAAATATAAATTATTATTTACCTTTCTTTTCAGCCATTAAAAAATGAAAACATCGTTCATGTCTATGTGTGGACATCAACCTCTACAAGGCAATGTATTCCATTTTTCATCACCTCATTAAATTTATGGTTATAAAAGTTTATTTAATTAATAAATAATTTATTAATGAAATGATTAAATTTTTTCAACCATGATCAAGTATGAACAATCAAAACCATCATACCAAAATATGCATGGAAAACAGAACAGGTACCACCTAATAATGATTTTAATTAAGAATTGTTAATAAATATATAAATATAAATTATAATATAATTATATATATTAATATAGTCATGAATATAGTTATATTATATATTTATAATAAATATAAATTTATTATATTTTATTTTAGATATAGTATGAAGAATGTTGGTACTTGAAAAAATGGTTTATATTACAATATCAATTTTTATTGGGATTGTTTATGTTTCAATTTCCATTAGAGTAATTTTATTATATTTATCCATTAAATACAATATATTTTAATCTACTGTGGTTATTATTTTTGTTTAAATTTATCCTTATCATCTTTTCCCATTGGCTTCAATTTTCGACTGAAAATAAATCTTATAAGAGAAACTGATCTTAGTTATCTTATTTTGGTCAGGAATATTTCTCCTCCTTGTCCACATTCTTAAACAAAATTATGTATAATTATATGTATACATAAATTTTTAATATATTACATGTTTAATTACTTTTAATTTACATATAAATTGTTTAAATGAATCATTTAAATTGGTTTATTTATGATTCACTTTTTACGTTCTTTGAAGAAGTGTGAAATCTATTTTTTTTAATGTATACAACATGAAAGGATTTTCCCACTATCATGTCCTTTATTAATAATTTAAATTTCATTAAAATATTATATGGGTTTTCAAATGAAATCATAATCCCATTGTTCTAGGAATTTTTATTTTTTAAATGTTACCAAAAAAATGGCATTTCTTCTATTTGTTCAATTATTATTTTCAATTATTTTATAAATATATTTTTCATTTTGTAAAAATAACTTAAGTGTTTTTTTGGTCTAAATGGTTATATGCTCTTATTATACTATCCAATTTATTTCTATGGATTTCTAATTATGATAATGTGTTAATTATGTTTTTGTGAAACTTGTTTCTTTCCCATGGGTTAATTAATCTATGATAAAATGATTAGTGTTTTTTGATCTTGTTAGATGCATATTTATTATTTTGATTATCTGAAGGGTGGGTCCAAAATTATATTTCCATCCATTAAATCATGTAAATATTTATATCTCATGAGATAATGTAAAATTGTATAGTAATTGATCCAAATACACTATGGGAATATTTCTACTGTGTTATGATGGTATTGACAGTTATCCTTGAATGAGAAGTTTATTTTTTATAATTTTTTTATACCAAACATATATTTCATATTCTTATGGTATTATCTTATGGATTATTATTTATTAATTATTATTTCAAACTCTAAATAATCTTGTCATTTATCATGAAAAAACCTTATATCATGACTCATGATTTATAGTCTATGACTTATTGGCTATGTTTTTACAAGTATTGATCATGTTCACATAAGCTTATGCTTATAATATGATTATCAATTTAAATCAACCAATTTTACCCTTATAGAGCATCTAGTATAATCTTTTCTTATGTTTCCATTTACATAGGTTATGTTGGAAGGTATAAAGTAAGATATTTCTAGGAAGTTTACTATATGAGGAAAACGTTGTGGGGGAAGTTGATTATTGTTCATAAATAAGTTTCTTACGTATCTATTCTCAAAATATATTAAATCATTGGGGTTATGGGGTGTGTAGTATTGAGATTTGTAATAAATAATTAACTAAATATTTGTTATAAGATTACATTTTTTTCATGGGCCTCCTTGATTTATATAAGAGAAAGGTTCAGGTTTTTTGGGAATTGGGTTTTTTATATTTGGGTATGATGATTATGAAGTGTTAGAAGGAACCCTATAGATAAGTCTAAATATAGTAATTATCCTAATATTTTGGTAAATTATAGAGTGTGTAATTTCTTATCAATCAAATGCTTCTCTGGATATAACAAATTTTATACAGGTAGTGACATAGATTCACCTTAAGTCAATAGCACTGAAAAAGGTTGGTTTATTAATAACTCAATATTCAATTATTGGGAGACAAAGATGCCTAATTGTATATCTAGTTTCACACTACCTAGGGATGCTATTTTTTAAATTAATATACACTTTATTAATAATTATGATGTATTTAAATATATATGGGTTATAATTTATAACAGTTATTTACCATGAAAAAACATACATTGAAACCTTTAATTTCACAAGTAATGGTATTCATCTCCACCTCAGTGATTATAAGTTAAACTATAAATTAAAAATTCTAGTGGTAAAATGATAAAATATTAAGTTTGTAAGTCCTTTATAATTATGGTTTGTGGGAATTTAGATCCTTAAAATCTTATTATTCTCCCTACAGTCATAATTTATATCATTTTTGGAATTAATTATCTCTCTATACATAGATCCACTATTAATTGTTCAATAATATCAGTCTATTTTGATATCCTGAATGAACCTTTATTCATATTTCGATGTGAGGATGACTATGGAAATCAAAGGGAAACTACATCTATTATATGATATTTAATACCAACTCATGAGGGATATCTAGAATAAATGGTTGGGGTAAAACTCAGCCTTATTGAATGTCCTATTGTTTGGGAATATGTCAATTTATTTCATAAAGAGTTACCTCTTTTTTCCTTGATTCATGAAGTTTTGTTTTCAATAGAACTCATACTTGGTGCTATGTATATTTCAAATAATCCTCATAAAATGGTCCCAATTGATTTATATGAATTCAATAAGTAACTATAGTGGAATATAGAAAAGGGATTCTTATTCCGAATTTCATCACTATGGGGCTAACATATACTTTTTGTTAAGAAGAAAGATATGAAAACGCATCTTTTATAGATTAAAGACCACTTAATAAGATCATTATCATGAATGGGTATTATCTATAAAATATTAAATAATTGTTTTATATATTTTTTGTAGGTGAATACTTATCAAAATTTACATTTGATTAATTTTGTGAAGATCAATGAATTTATATACAATGACTTTTATCTTTTTTTAATTTACTCAAATACATAAAACACTATTTATAGGGTAAAGATAGTTTGGATCATGAAACATATGGTTTGATGGATATGATCTATGTTTATAATTTCTTATGGTAATAAAGAGGTTCTGGAATGCATAGTTAGGAAAATTATAAAAAACTATTATAAAATGTTACTCCCCATTAAATTTTGAAATGATTTAAATGTTTTAGATATTTATTAATTATATACATTTTCATGAAAATGTTCAATAAGAAGTAATGAATTGAGAAATTTTGGTTAAGTACCTATGAAAGTATCACATGTGTGAAATAAAGAAAATTGAAACTTCGTATTGTGGTCTACAACTTCTATCATTTTAAGGATATTTTTATTATAGATACTGAGATACCTCATGACATAAATTCTCTATTTGAGTTTTTGATCATTATGATACCTTTTTTTATGGGATTCTTATGTTTGGTGGGTGATCAATTATATTTATAATATTAGTGATATTTTACACTTACATGATTTATTTATCAAGTTAAGATTATCTAAAAATAATTGGTAGGGTAGAAGAAGTTGAATTTTTGGATCAAAATAGGAGTGGATTTGACCTTTTTAGAAAGTTCCAAACCATTTCATTGGGTTTTCCATTTTTTCATTATGAAAATATTAAAAAAAATATTTTAATTTCCACTAATTTGTGTATAGTATTAATTTCACATCACTTGATTCAAGTAACTATTTAGTCTACCTCAAGATATGTATATTGATGATCTTTTGATGAAGAATTGGGGAAACCATGGATTATTATATGAGATTTGTACATTTATTTTATTATCATTTGTCATTATCAGTGATATTTTGATGAGATTCAATAATTATTATCATCATAATTGATTGAAAACTAGTTATTAATGGTAATCATGTTACATTATAAATTTTATTGAGATGATACAACTTTAAAATCTAGATCCTTCGGGATTTTGACAACAAATGGGTTGATAAGAACTGTCACTTATTTTTTTATGAAAACATCAGACAGCGAGTATGACTATGAAAAGTAGAGAGACCCTATAGATATATCTAGAGGTAATGAATTTAAGGATTACTTGAGGCATGAGAGTAGAGTGGATATTGTTTATATACTTATAGAATCTATGATCTTTTTTCAACATACTTCTACTAACAATTATGCTCCTCCTTCAAAAATATCAATTTTTATCTATATCAGCAATATAATAATTCAATGGTGATTACCATTGATTATTCATAATGGATATTTTAATGGAATTATTAAACTAAAAAATGTTGTAATATGATAACATAAAAAGTGACCAATTAATTGTGTATTTATTTCAATGAAGTCCATTTGTCATAAAGAGATTCTGGTTCTTATGGATTTTGGATTCATATACTATGTTTCTCATGGTAATATGTAGTTGAAAAAAACTAGTTGGGAGATATAATTCACTTTAATAATGATTATTATTCCTTGATCATATAGGTATTATCCTAGGTTTTGGACTAGAAAGAAAATGGTCATCTGATAATTGTTAAGATTTTCTGCATTGTATGTGGTTATATGGGTCCCTAATAAGGTTTCAACCATATTTTCTTAATTTTTTATGGGGTAGAAGTTTGTTCATAAAATACATAAACCCCACAGAATTATCTTGTTCAATGTAGTTCCGACCACCAAAAAATAAAACCATTTCTAGACAATTATGACAATAGGTTTTTTCGAGGTAAATAAAATGAATATTTAGGGTTTTCATAGAGAAACTATAATGAATATATATTCAATAATTGGTGTAATAACTATAGATCAATAATGGTTAGAAAGTTGGATGATGGGTATCCCCTCTTTTTCTTGAGGTTGGTGTCATAGTTATAATCACATTAATATGAGATGTCTCACAAGTATAATGAGATTGATTTTTTGTTATCATTGATATATATTATATAGAAATTTTATTAACCTAGATTCATTATCAAAAAATATCCAATAGTGAAGTGTTAATATGATGAATTTGGTTCATTACGACATTATCATGGGATTTACAACTAATTAACAAAAATTTACATGTTGTTTAAGGTTTTTTCTTCTATTAATGATTGTGTGGGAAGTTATGCAAATATCCTTATGGTAATTATTTTAATGTGTTATGTGATATATGTGATATAAAGAAGTTATATTCTTGGTTATAGTATATGATGAATATTTCCATTGGTTAAGCTCTAGGATAGTTCCACTTTCTTTTTTGTTTTGAAAATTGGACTCCAATTCAAGATATATTTAATGAGGTCTTCTATTATCATAAATTTTCATGTCATTATCCTTATAAAAATTTATAAATAATAGGAGTGTAATATATTATCCTATAATGAAAACTTTGAATCCATCAAGCTATGAAAGTGAGTGTGGAGTGAGACCACATTCTAATATTTTAAGTGAATTTTAGTTTTTTAGAATAATATAAGGTATTTTTAACAACATATTTATTGTGAAAATATACTCTAATTTTTTTCTCCATAACATAATTACTTATTAATTATTGGGTTGAGAATAATCATGAAACTATAAGAATATTTTATTACAACCTAAGAGTATTCTATGGTGAAAGTAAAATTATTATTCAGGTGAGTTTTTTGATGGATTATATGTGTTTTAGGAAGGGTTGTGAAATCAAATTTTATATAATTATCCATTTTACATGGACTACTATTTTATGGAATCTTGAATTACAATGTTTTTGGCTATACTAATTGATTTATCATATATGAGGTTTTTTTCATATGGTATAATGATTATTTTAAATTGAGGTGCTTATTTCATCTCTTGGTTTTGACATAACTACTTGATATTTTGGGAAACTCAATTATGAACGAGTATTATATTATTCATTTATATAAAAGATAAATATTAGTAGTATAGTCAGGTGATCATGATGATAAAATAATCTTAAATTTTTTATTATATAATAAATTAGACAATCCTAGAGGTATTTCCATGCATGGGATATCATTCTTTGAATAGTAGTGTGAAATTTTTTTAGGTTTAGTATAAGTTTTCATGTTTAGGAGGTCTAAATATGGTACCATAACATTTTATATTACAACCTCTTATATATAAAATAAAAAAAATTATTCTGATTTATAACATTAATGATTGTTTAAGAATAATTTCACATCATGGTATTATGTGAGAATGAAATGGAAATGGATTCATGTATTCTATTAATGGTTTTCACTATCAGAATATAGATATTTTTACATGTATTTATGGTAAAATTTACCTCAACTAAAATTCTTAGAAGTGTGATGATATTCTGTAGACACATGTGATCATGGAATACATATGTAAAATCAATTTCTTATTCTTTGAGAGTGTTTTTCTTTAGGGATGAAAGTTTTTATATGGGAATAATTTAACATCCCAAATTTTTATTTAATAATGAATTATCATATGCTAATGATTTGGATTCAGTATTGATTATATCAAATTCATTAGTAATTATATTTATTAAATTTTTTTAGTGATATTACTAATTACCATTATAAATTTAGATTAAAAATTTTAAATTTGAAATTTTTATGAATATGGGTGTGTGGAAGAAAAATAATAATATATTTTACATTTAGTTTTTGATTCGAAATTAATTAGCATGGTCCCACTAGGATTAGTTTTTCGGTTAATATTAGTGTAATACATTTCAATTATGAGGTACAGATTCATTTAAATTTTATTCAAAACTCATGTAATTTGATGTTATTTTGCTTCTAGAGGTGTTGGTGAAAGCCAGGAGGATTTTTTCAGGAAGTTTATCTCTATGTCAGGACTTTTGTCTTGATGGTAGAACATATCTGGTACCCAGTGTTTTTTTATTGGGTACTTAGTGCCTCTATATGGGGTTGGTTCTTCTATAAGAAGCACCAACCACCTTGTACCCATAGAATGGGTACCATGTAAGTATCAAGTACCCAATGGATATTTTTTATGTTCTTGGTGTTAGACCATTAAATTGGTTAGGTTACCCACCTAAACAGTTAAGCCCAACCTAACAAAAAGGACTATTACAACCTAATCTTTTAGGACCAGTTATTAAAAGAGGCTTAATTTAAAATATCAATTGATAATAGGGTCAAGCGCGGTCTTTAATTAGTGACCCAATAAGTAATCTTTCAAGCCTGATTAAGTTATATTATTACTATATTTTATAAAATATATTAACTTTTATATTTACTAAATGTTTTTTGTATATAAATAATGTTAATAATAATTCTTACCTATTATATAAAAATATCATTTATATTTATATAAGATTATTATATGTAAATAGAATTATTATACTATCATTTTTGTTATTATTATTATATATATAATGTAATAATGGATTATATATATTTAAGATTATTATATATATAATTTAATTTATTTATTAATATATTCAGGCGTGATAGGATTTTTTCAAGTCTGGAATATTAAATGGGATTTTTTTCAAGGCCTGAATAATAAATGGGATGGGTTAGAGTCAACCCCACCATGATTGATTAATAAGTGTGTCATGTTTTTTATAGCCTGAACCTGATTAGCCCAACCCATTTACCAGTATATCTGGAGATTACGAGGGTATTTTTTAAAAAAATTAATAATTTAAGTAATTGAAAAAATTTACTAAAACTTATATTCTTCCCTGATAATATCATTCACCCCAACTTCACACATCAATCCATTGACTAGATCATGTTCTTCAACCTATAAGGTCAGATCTTCTCTATTGATCAATTAAATTGTTTAATGTCTATCCCAAGGGAACATAGAACGTATAGATAACACTCTATTCAATATTTTCCTCTCTTTTCCATCATTACTATTTGAAAATTCTTAATTTCATATCTTTTTGAAAATTTTTAGGAATTTACATTTTACAGTCAAATCATGAAATAATATTCATCAAGAGGGGTCCTACTAAGTTGAGGTAGCTGATTTATAAGATTTACTTTTAGTTTTTACTAGTTTCTTTATGTTTCATATGATATAAGGGAAGTTTTGACCATGTGTGTATGAACTTAAATTATTTCGAATGTGTTAATATCCTTATATGGTGTGGGTAACATTAATCTGGGCCATGATTGGTTCATTTTGAGTTGTACGTTGATGTTGTGGTTGTTGATGGACATGTTTCTAATATAATGTACTATAAAAATGTGTATTGGTTCTTGTTCATGGTGAGAATAGTCGATATAGGTGGAATTAGGCACCATGTGAGGTATTGTAGAATATTTATCTGAGTGAATCATTATATCCTATTATCATCATAATCGAGTAAAAACCCACATGAAAGGGACTACAAGCATCGGGGCTTGCGGAGGCCAGAAATAATGAAGGATGAGGGCGTCCCTTCTAATCAAGTTTACCCCCTCAGTTTTGAAGGATGTTACATTATAAAGACAAATAGGTTCAGGACAGAGAACCTCAAGGGAATCAAGGGGGTTTGTAACTTCATTACCCTCATGCCATGAGTGCACCACTTTGGTGGTTTTTCTAAGCATTCCCCTAAACTTTCTGATGGTATATGTTATTGTCCAGGGGGAGGGACATAGACCATTAAGAACATTATGAATAATATTAGATTCGGTTTCTACCTCTAAAATTTAAATTTATTTCTGATTGCATAGGCTAATACCCTGAAGGAAATCCCTTACCTCAGCCTGAAGGGATGATCCATTACCCAAGTGGGCTGAAAACGCCATGATCACTGACACCTTGGAATTCCTGAACAATGCCTCTGTCACGCATGACCTCCATGAAGTAGGAACCAACAGTTTTGATTTTTAAGACCCTTGGAAGGTGGGTTCCAACGGACCCAGTGTCCCCTAGAAATGTAAGCATCAGACAGGGTGACGTTGGGAGCTCTTCGAATGAGGACAAGGGAAAGAGCCTCCCACCATTTTCTAAGGAGTAGGGTAAGGTACAGAATAAGGTTTTTGGTCCTGATGATAATGGATAAGATAGAGGAGATAACCCCCTCATTCATCACTTTGTTTCTAGATTTCCAGATGTTTTAGAAGCCTGCGTGAAGAGTCATGGTGAGAACCTCCTTCTCTGGACCCCTGTCTCTTGATCCATCGAACCACCTCTGCATCAAAGAGAGGCATGCCATGCTGCTATCCACAAGGGCCTCAAACTCCCTTAGAACACTCTAAATTTCACTCTCCTATTCTCCCTGAATAAAAATGTGATCAATGGTCTCTTCCTTGTTGTCCTTGCAGCAAGGACATCACGAAACCAGCAAGATCCCAGATCATTTAATATTTTTCCATAAGAATTTCCCTATTTCTAATATGCGACGATAATAAATTTAACTTCTAGGGAAGGTACTTTGGAAAAAGGGTCTTTTTCTAACTGTCAGAGTTGTCTTGGGTTCTCAAAGTATGATGAAATTCAGAGGAGTTGAAGAACCCCATAGATGATGGGGTGAAAACACATTGGTCAGGCTCCAAGGTTAATTCAATAAGGTTCAGGGTGACTTCTTGATCTTCATCTAGAACTACTTGGGTAAACTCGAGGTAGCAACTGGCTTCTCTGAAGGAAATGGTAGGGGTAGGTCATCCTAGAAACTTGATAGCCTTCCCATCCTTGTTTTTCTTCTAGAAGAGAAAATAATCGTTCCCCACCAGCCATCAAGAGTGAGGTTGAAGATGGAGGATGAGTGGAAAAATACTGGACCAGAGAATAGAGCCCTAGATCATCCCCGATGAAGGGTCTTCAAAGTGTGAGAGGTGCATGGTTCTACCCCAGAGTGTTATCTTTTCTAGGACTTCCCATGCAAGTTTCACATGCATACATCTGATGGTGTTTTCAAGGACACTGACGTTGATGTCGCTTTCCCGGACTGACCTCTCCACCTTGCACTATGAATCCCAGTTACGTTTCCCTTCCAAGGTCGGGTCCCAGATGAAGTTATCCAATATCTTTTAAATGTTTTGAAACACCCCCTACAGGACTTCTATGGAAGAGAGAGCATGAACTGGGGTAGCGAGAAGAATGTTGTTGATGAGATAAATATAGCCTCAGAAAGAGAGATATTTGTTCTTATAGTTAAGGATGCATTCCATTATCTTATGGGAGAGACAATAAAAATCTCTTATGCAAAGTCTTCATGGGGAGTTGGGAGCCCCAAGATATTCCATGCGGAAATAACCTCTGTTCATATTGAGGTTCTGGTGGAAAACATCAGCTCAGCTTGAAATGCATCTTTTGGGAATTTAGAAAGTTCTCTTGTACTTGTTAATCACTTGACCTCTCTAGTGGAAGTATTCCTCAAGCACCATCAAGAGGCCTTTGATCTATTTTATGATAGTGTTCATGAAGATGAGGGTATCATCTGCAAACATTAGGTGGGTGATGGGTTTGTCTCTTATGCTTCGTCTAAAGAGGATAAGCTCACTGTTATTGTGTTAGTGGTTTATATTTAACCATGTTATATCTATCAATTTTTATTCATCCACCTATGGTCTTTAATTTGGTGGTGAATCATCCATTTGAGGTATTTGATTTGGTGATGGATCATTCACCTTGTGAAAAAGAAACAGTGACATGTCATTAAGCTTGAGGTTGATTGGAAGTGATACATCATTCCATGGTTATACTAAATTCACCTATGTTATTGGATAGGTGATTTAGTGTTCTTGTAAATTTTTTTGGGGTGATATATCATTCACTAAATGATAACTCGTTCACTATTATCACCATGTTGATGGAGTTTTGATCACTGGGGGAATATATGATGGTGATTTTTTATTTATCTTATTTATGTGCTGGTGATGTATCATTCATCAGGGCTATGTGATATTGATGTATCATTCACTAGGGATAGGTCATGGTGATGGATAATTCAGCTAATGGGAATTGTGTTGTGATATATTTTTCCCTGGGGGGTATGAAATGGGGATAAATCATTCATCATGACTCATGAGATGATGGGTGATAGATTATTCTCCTATGTCATGTGTTCAGATAATGGTTTCACCTTCCCATTCAGAAACTCGTCAAATTATGAATGGTCTCACATAGTTTAATCATTAATAACTCTATGTTGCAATGGGTTTATTTTATTTCTTGTTTCATTAAAATTTTATATCAATCAAGCACATATATTAACAATATTTATTTGGGGACACTATTGGATATTTCATATTAAGTTATACTCGCACCATGTATTCTCATTCTCTCACATGTTTACATTTCATGAATCATGACTCAAGTAAGGGTATGGGACCTCATTTACATGTTTGAAATGGTGCGGTGTGGCTGGATTCTATATATGAGTTTTGGTAGGTACTCAAGACCATGTTTTTTAGAAGTCATTATTCTTTTTCTTATTTTATAGCATGATATTTATGATCATCCCGCAAGTGATCCAATATTCTATGTATTCATGTATGAAATAAAAGTATAGATCGTTTTTATATTGCATATGTTTATTATTTATCCATGTTTTATCCATAGCTACAACGTATATGTTATGGTTTTAATTGTATTTTATGATTATTGATACCTAAATTATAGTTTATTATTATATGGTAGGGGTTATAATCTCTAAATATGTTTTTTATTGGTCTATTCTATTAGTTATCAGCCTGTATCATGTGGGGAGTTTTTCCTAAGGCCACATAAATCCCTCCAACTTTTATCTTCGTGGGATGATCGAGCCCAAGATGTTTTAAAGTGGTATTTGATACTTGTATTTATTTGGCTTACTTTTTTGGATATGGTAGATGGTGGTAAGATTTTTTCAGCAATTGATATGGGCATTATCTATAAGATTTAATATCCCATGTATAGGGTAATTTTTAGGTTAACAAGGATGGTATTTTTTTCATAGTTTATGGGTGTTATAGTTTCATCAATGCTTCAAGTGTAAGTATAATGTTACTTATGTTAACCAATGCCCAAACTCGAGGGTTAATTATGATGATTGAATTTAGAATCCAATTTATCTAATGAAAAAGGGGAAATAAAATTTGATCATAGTTTCTGATGAGGGTTGTGATGATGATGTGGTGAAAGGTACATTTATCATCCACCCTAGAAGTGTTAATGAGTTATTTGAATCTCATTCTACCCATTAATTTATATCTAAAGACTATTATAATTGTATCAAGATTCCACAAAAATGATTAGATGGTGAATTTGAAGTAAAAACACCTAATGGTATGATTATCGTGTCTCAATTATATGATTACTCTCTTGTTGATGTTGGTGGGAATGTGATTCCCGCAAATGTTATAATTATTCCTCTAGTTTAATTTGATGTCATCATAGTCATGGATTTTATTTCTATTCATAAATCCCATATCAATTTTTGATGAAGGGAAGTTACATTTGATATTCCAAACCAACCTATGATCATCTCTCAATGTGACGATGTATAAACTTTTAATGAATATTACATCCATTACATGGGTCTTAATTACCATTAATAAGGTGTGTTTATCACAAATAGTTGGGGATAAAATATACATCAATGATATGCCTATTTTTTGGAATTTTTTTATTTTTTTTTGAAGGAGTTCCATTGCCTTCCACCCAAATGTGATGTTCAGTTCTCAATAGAACCCATACCTTGTGCCACACCAATTACAAAGACTCCATATAGAATGGCCATAATTGGGTTACTGTAATTGTAGAAGAAACTAAAAGAAATCATTAATAAGGGATTCATCTATCCAAGTGTATTTATTTTGGGTGAGACTATTCAGTTTTTGAAAAGTACTGACAGATCAATGCAACTCTTCATTAGTTATTAGAAGACAAACAAGATGAAAATTAATAATAATTACCCTCTCCCTCATTTTGATGACTTGTTTCATCAACTACATAAGGATCAATACTTTTCAAAGATTTACCATCATTCTTGATATCATTAATTTAGGGTGAAGAATGGGGATATACCAAATATGGAATTCTATACAGGATATTGATACTATGAATATAAGGCTATTCATTTTTGACTTACTAATTCCCCTACCATCTTCATGGATTTAGTGAAAAGCGTCCCTATATATTACCTTGATCAGTTTGTGGTAATATTTATAGTTAATAATATTATATATTCAAAAATCAAGGAAGATCATGAGACCACTTTATAATTGAAATAAATACCCTAAGAAATGAGAAACCGTGTGTAAGTTTTACAAAGTGTGAATTTTGGAAATAAAATGTTTAATTTTTTGGGTCACACAATCTCAAGAGAAGGTATATCAGTAGATTCATCAAAGACGGAGGATATTCAATATTGGAATAGACTATCCAAAGTGACTGAGATCTATATTTTTCTTGGTTTATTTGGATATTATCGACTATTTTTTAAGGATTTATCATGACTATCTAATATTATAACAAAGTTAACTCTAAAGGGATACAAGTTCCTGTAGAAAAATGAATGTGAGGAAACATTCAAGGAACTGAAGAGAATGTTAGTAAATGCACCTATTTTTATATTACCTTATAGTTTAGAAGGGTTTTTAATATATAGTGATGCATATATGAAGGTATTATGATGTTTTCTTATTCATAATGACATGTTTATAGATTATGCCTCATGAAAGAAAAAATATTTTTGACAAAATTAACCAACTAATGATTTGGAGTCATCTGTGACAATTTTTATAATAAATATATAGAGGATTTTTCTTTAAAGGGAAAAGTGTGATATATATATAGTGATCATAAATTCATGAATTATATATTCATAGAGAAGGAGTTGATCTTGTGAAAAATAATATAGTTATATAGGATTAAAAATTATGATAGCTCAATACATTACTAACCTAGGAAAGATAACAAGGTGTTGGATGCTTTGAGTCGAAAGGATCATACTTTCTTATCCATGATGAGGATCATGAAAGATCTAGTATTTAGGGATTTTAAAAGAACCAATTTGAAAATATTTATAAAAGGGGAAAGTATTGTCTTCCTCAATTGAATGTTCAACCATCTATCCAAGTGAAGATTAAAGAGGAACAGAAGGAAGATGTAAATTGAAAAATGATGGTTTTAAATGTTCTTGAGTTTAACCTTGATCATGATGTAATGATATTATTTAATAATTGTGTGTGTGTTCCTTTAATACCATATTTGAAGTAGGATTTTTTATAGGAATATCATAGTTATTAATTCTACATTCATCCTGGACGTGCGAAGATGTATAGATATTTTAAATAATACTTCTGGTGGGATTTCATGAAGGGAGATATCATGTAGTTTGTATCTCAGTTCATGGTATGTCATCAAGTTAAGGCTGAAAGAAGAAAAAGTCTAAGGGGATACTTCATCCATTACCCATAACAAAATGGAAATGGGGGAGCATCGCTATGGATTTTTTTCATCAGACTCCCCAAAACCTCTAAAGGGAATAATACTATTTGGGTAGTAGTTGATCACCATTCTGTATCATCACACATCATCAATGTCAGAGAATAATTCTCTCTAGATCAACTTTCCAGGATATAAATTAAAAAAGTCGTAAGGTTTCATGGAGTACCATGTTCCATTGTATATGACCGGTGTATGAGGTTCTCCTAAAATTTTTATCATAGACTTCAGCAAGATTTTGATATAAAATTGAGTTTAATCTCTATATATAATCCTTAAACAGATTGTTAGAATAAAATAAAAATTCAAACTCTATAAGATATGTTTTGATATTGTTATTTGTATTTTAAATTTGGTTAGGATCAACACCTTCCTCTAGTTGAATTTTCTTAAAAAATAGCTTTCAATAAAGAATTCAGATGCATACTTATGAATCCCTATATGGGAAAACAAATTGAGCTCTAACTTTCTAGAATGAAGTTGGAGAAATAAAGCTATTTAAAACTGAGATAACTGAAGAAATGGAATGGAAGGTTAGATACATTTAGTATAATATCAAGGAAACTCAAATTTAGAAGAAACATTATGTTCATAATAGTCGATGTGATCTAGAATTTCATGTTAGTGATAAGTTATTTATAATAATTTCTCTATAGAATCAGGTTATCATATTCTGGAAGAAATGGAAATGATGCCCAAAGTATATCATTCTCTTTAAAAATAATGATCATATTAAGATGATAACCTATTGGTTTTAACTTCCACAAAAACACTCTTAATTACATGATGTTTTTCATGTGTTTCACCTATATAAGTACATATCTGGATCTTATGTTGTATATAAATCAACGGTAATATTGTTGGAGTAAGATTTTTTTTAAGAGGAACAATCGGTGGAGATTTTGGATCATATAGAAAATGTTTTAGGAAATAGGAACCACTCACCTGGTAAAAGTTTTGTGGAAAATTTAATAGTTTTAGGAAGCTATATGAGAACTTTATGAGATGATGGGGAAAAAGTATCCTCATTTTTTTGTACTAGAGTAACGCATTTTGAGGGAGAAATTTATTTTAAGGGGAGTATAATTTAACACCCTATGTTTGTATGATTTCATTTTGAATAAATTAAATTTCATTGATTTATTTAATTGCATGACTCACCAAGTTAATATTGTGCTTCAGGTAACACCTGCTTATCTTGAACTACACATGATACTGAGTTTTAACAAAACAATGATATATTATTAAAAAAGCTATGTAAACCCAACTATTATAAAAATCTATTAAACTTAGTAAAATGAATAGTGATAACTAATTTTATAATGTTATGTTTTTATATTAATACAATATATTGATAAAAAAATATTTAATTTTGGGTAAATTCTTCTATATGTTTTGAAAATTATATTTTCTAATAAATTGATTCTTTTGTATTTTTTTAACAATAATAAAATAAAATTTGGAAACTTTTAGAAAAAAAATTTGATAAAATTAAATTTATTTTATAATTGAGAATTTCAAAAATATCTTAGTGTGAAGTTTTATAATTTTTTCGGAAATGTTTCATTTTTTGATAAATAGTAAAAAATGCTTAATTTTAATTAAAAATTTCCTTTTCATATTATTTATTTATGTACTTATATTTTATTTTAAATTAGTTTTAGTGTATAATTATTTCAATTATTCATATATTAATACATTTTTTGTCATTGGAAGTAATTTACTATAAAAATTAGATATAAAAAACTTTATACACTTTTGATCTTTTTCACTTTAAAAACACGCATTCTTGACATGCCAACGAGATTAATTTTAAATTAATTTTTGCATGTTATATGAATTGAATTTGGAAAATGGATTGCATATTTGGAATAAAAAAAATAAATAATGTCTAATAAGTCCAACATAAATTTTTACTGTAATTATTAGTGAAAGAAATTGCAGTTAATTTCCCTGATTATTTTAAAAACAAGATTAATTAGTGGTTAATCTTAGAATATGAGGTGTACAAATGACCCACCACTTGTCCAAAACCCATTAGATTCAAATATTTAGATATTATAACTTATTTTATTCAGATTATTACATTATTGGAGATAAAATATATAGAAATAATATTGGTGGAATTATCTCATTTCAAAAAATTACAAGAGTGTAACTCATCTCATTTATATAAGGCCACCCCCTCTCCCCTATCTTCAAACCATAAAAAATTGGTTCAGAAAATAACTTCCAAATAAATAATAAAAATATATCCTCTAATCCAATAATAATTAATTTTGGTATAAATACTACCAAGTAATTATTTTTATGAAATCCAAAATAAGACACCAAACGAAGAGGCGATGTTCATCAATGAATTTTTTTATTTTATTTTTTCCTCAAACCCCTTCAATTATTTTTATATAGTACTTACATAATATCCTCAGTGTATTACATATATATATATATATATTATTATGTTATTTTTATGACCAAAAACCATACACACTTTCATCAAATGTGTTATGAAGTCATTATTTGTGTGTACGATGGACTACTGTCTCGTGAACCGATGTTATTCGTTTTTTCATTACCACCTTTCATGGTTAGTCATAATGATGGAAATAATTTTTCTATGTGATATATATTATATTTATGATTTATTTATTATTATTTAATTAATATATAAAAAATATCTTCATTGTTTCCATTGTGTGAGAATACAATAACGTTGTTCATGTGTACGGTGGACTACAGCCTCACGAAGCGATATGATTCATTCAAAATTTATATGGAATGTATTAGTCATCTGTTAAATATAAATAAATGATATATATGAAATAAAAAATATAATCTAATGATTATATATATATATATATTATTTTATTTCATTTCATTCAATATGATAAGAAAATTAAAATAGTGTCTATGCATACATACAACCTACTATCTCCATGAACAATATATTTCATTTCCAATCCCTAAATTATATGGATTGATATAAATACATATATAATTAATATATATTATATTTATATAATTTCTATCATTATTAGGTTTATTAAATCATTATTAAAATAATATAATAAAAAATATCACAAAACAAAACATTTATGAAAAACAAAACTGTTATTACCCAAAACATATATTTAACATGGAATTGTTAATAAACTGAAGATAAAAGATAATAATAAATTGATATTTGATGTTATATATGAGAATATGGTTTTTTGAGACATTTATAATAAACCTATGTTTATTATACAGAAATTTTTAACAAGTATGACGAGACTCAAGACTTAAGGTAATGGATTTTCGTCTCGATTTTTACTTTTATGAGACACATGCTATATTCACCACCAATGTTTTATAAGTGGTGTATATAATTTCCATGAATTTGTTTTACAATTATTATACTAACGTTTATTGGTATTTACATACCCATTTTATGATATCTCTTTCATGGGGTTTACAATTCAAAAGTTACGAATTCAGTAATATAATTTTGTCTCAATTTTTCTTCTTTGAGACTTATGTTATGATTTGAACCAATATTCTTTGATGAGGTGTATATAAATCCCCATTGACATATAATATCCTAAAATTTTCTGTACTCATGATATTTTATGTTATATTTTATGTTAAAATTTTATTGTTCTTGTAATTTAAGTTTTCCAAAGTGGTAATGACTTTATGTTATAATCTCATCTTTTATCAGGATTATATATGATTATAATTCCAATGATAAAATATTATGGTCTATATGTCAAAAATTATAATGAAATTTATTTCCCTCTATTAATTTGTGATATATTCAAGTAATGGAAACATTTTATCACTCATTGGTACTTAAGATAATTATGAAAATGTTTTTTTGATAATCCAGCATTATTTCCATCTTAGATCGGAAATAAGTTTTCTTTCAAAATCATGTTTTATAAAACTATTTCCAAAAATATTTTATTACACTCTTATGATTTTTAAATAAAAATTTGGACCATATTTTAATTTTAAAAATTGAATGTAATTTAAAGTTTTTTTCTAAACAATTCATGTTTGTATTTTACCATAAATGTGAAAGGAATTATCATTTTTACATGTATGACATGAAAAAAAATTTATGACATCATGATAAATCATTTTTTTAAGATTACTATATATTTTTTACAATTTATTTTCAGATAAATTTTTTTTAAAAATATTTTATGATTTAAAAATATTCATCCAAATATAAAAGTTTATTTTCCCCAAGAATTTTTCTAAATGATTGATTAAAATCATTATCTATCTAAGATGAAACATTATGATGTTATATATGTCTTAATAGGGATATAATCCAAGGATACCAATCATATTATTCCTATGAATGGTTTATGTTTTGATTCCACGATGTTTATGAAATTAGTTTCACATACAAAGGTTATACCATGTGGAAATTCTTTTGAAAACGACTTCTTTTCACAGGTTATTCTATGATGAAATGATTTTGAAACCTTTCTCTTTTCCACAGATTATGATGTAATGAAATTTTTATAATACTTGTCATAAACTGGACTGGGATATCATGTAATCTGACACCCCTTTCAATTTATATCATGGAATGAAAGTCATTCCTCATCTCCATAGTTTGGAATCTAGTGCTTGTGTATCAATAATATACTTTGGGAATGATTTTACCCATTTATAAACTCATAAAAAATTCACAAGAATAAAACAAATAACTGATCATCATAAAAAAACAAGGTGAAACAATTTTAATATTCAAAGTCTACAACATTATCCAAAATCCAAAACTACTAAATTAGAATGTGAACAACCAACTATCCCAAAAACCTCCATATGACATGAGAAGCATCACCCTCAAGTCACCACCACCAACACTTGAAAGAAGTGGAACTCTAGCGATCAGATCCACCATCACCACAACACATATTTGGTTTACTTGGGTCATGCATAACAAAGTATACATACACCCAAAGGTGTATACAGGGGGTGATCCACATCCTAGAAGGATGCCACCCAAAATAAAATATTTCACATTATTTATTTAGAATAAAAATAATTATGCACACTTTTATAGGAACATTTGAAACATTACCAATAATTTTTTTTAAAGAAAACATTCTCAAGAAATACTTTTTATGAAAACCCTTTTTCACAAATAAGTTTACTTGAAATAACATTGTATATAAGGTCTACTATAAGATGATGGCTTGCAACACATCTCAAAAGCATTGTATCACAAGAGATCTCTGTGGTCAAATCCTAAAGGGAAACTAGCACATGTGGGACACTACAAACCTCATACCTCAGTGATCAAAATCCTAAAACTCAAGTACCAACAACATTCTCATGAATAATCTAGTAGAGAGGGTCACATCCAAATTTTTTAGCGGTCTAATAGATTCCTCCTGAAAAAATACACAATAGAGGATCCAATCCAAATTTATAGTGGTCTATGATCTTATAACATGTTTATTTAGTGTTGCAATCATCGATCCTTCTATTTAAATCTGGGCCTCATCCACTTCTGAATCAACTAGTGTACTAGTTTTAGTTCACCCTCCTAGATACACGGGATTCCCTTTGTTCTCAAATCACTTCTCACATAGTGCATAAATCAATACTATCACATATACATTCCAATAATCTTAATCACAAAAAATAAATAACAACTTTTACATTTTATTAAATATATTTTGAAACACCACAACAAGAGAACATGTGAGATCCAACCATTTTTTCATGGGCAGAGCCCCTCTTTAAATTAACACTCACAACAAAACCATTTATAAAGAATACTTCACAATACAAATACACATTTAAGGTGCATCACAAATAAACCAACATGAAAAAAACACCATTCATGTGGAAAATCCACTTTCAACACATTTTCACATTTAAATATTTTTAAAAACACATTTCACACCTTTCACACAAGGCATAAAACATTTTCAAGGAACACCACTATGAAGCACATAATAAATAAAAACATTTCTCATCAAACACTAATTTCCATCATATATGCATGAAAAACAATTTACAAAATATGTTTTAAACAATAAAAATAATCCATATAACACTTTTAAACAATCAAGAAGGAATATCAAAATCACCCAATAATGTAAAATTATGGAACCACCTACATCTCACTTGGAAACTTTGGAAAATTGGTGATAAATTGCAACCAAACCATTTTAAATCCTATAAATTAAATATTTATGCTCAATCCTAAATATTTCCCCCAAAAACACAAGATAAAACCCTCCTTAGGTCATAGACCCCGCTATAAAACCCAAACTAAATAAATAGGGTTAAAGGACCCTAAAAGGAGGGAGAAATCAAGGGGAAAAAACTTACTTAATGTTTCTATAAAGAATCAGGGTCAAAACCACATAAGAAATGATGATCAAGTGGTCCATAGAAATATGGAGGGAACTCCCATGGCTAAAAATCCCGAATGGGTATATGGGAGGAGAATTAGGGTTTAAATTGAATTAAGAAAAAAGTTATTTTAAACTTTTTGAGGACCTCTATAGGCCACATGGTTTTCCCTCATAGCTTTCCAAATTGTGTGAAAACTGTATGAATCTCATTTTATAAGAGGGACATGCTACAAAATTATCCCACAATGTTGTAAAAAACATGTTCCAACTATGAAGACTCCACTATCCAAAAATGAAAATTGGACACATGGTTTCTTGGAAGAGGGTACACGGTTTCCCCTAATCATGCGTCAGTAGTGCACCACCTACTATCATGTACAAAATCTATATTTTCAATAAAACCGCATGGGTAACCCAAGGTAAAAAATCCAAACTAAAAATAAATATAAAATTAACTCAAAACAATATATATGTTACAATTCTCCCCACCATGAAAATATTCATCCCCGATAAAATCAACTCAAATATTGGTTAGAGAACTAAAATAAATAATCCTCCTCAATCCAATACTTTCTCTCGCAAGTATCATGCATATAATTTCCATGAATCAAAATAACTATGATTAGAGAAATTTACTTCCAACAAATAACTTTCTACTAAGAATCCACAATCCATATTGGCTACTCAAACATAACCAAATTTTTCTACAACTCCAACTCTTCCCAATACAACAGATTAAACTGATCTAGATTTTACTTTTTCAAGTAGGAAAAATGGAACACATCATGAATTGATGTCAACTAGGTGGGAAACGATAACCAGTATTACACTTTACTAATACTCTGGGTAATATCATAAGTTCTGACATACCTCAGTGTTGTCTTCCCTTTCGTACCAAAATGATGACAACCCAAGTGATGTGCCACTTTCAATAACACAAAGTCACCCATAAAAAATTATAAATCTCAACACCTCTGATTAGAATATGACTTATGATGAATTTGAAATGTCCGAAACTTCTTCTTGATTAGCTTGAATTTATCACTCATCTATTGCACAAGGCTTGGTCCAAACAATGAGGTATCTCCCACCTTATCTCAAAACAAAGGTGACCAACATGACTGGCCTTAAATAAACTCAGAGAAAGACATTTGAATCAAGTATTGGTAACTATTGTTATACTCAAACTCAAAAAACCCCAAATTTCTATCCCACAAACCTCCAAAATCCAAAACACATACTTAGAGAAATTCTTCAAAAATATGATTCTCCCTCTTTGTCTAGCCATCCGTTTGAGGATGGTATTCCATACTCCAATTGATCTGTGACCCCTATCACATTCATAAGGCCATCCCAAAACTATGAGGTAAAATAGGTGGTCCCTATTTGAAACAATCACTGATTTCACACCATGAATCCTCAAAACTTCTTAAATATACAACTGACCCAACTCATCCACCTTTCTTTAATCCCTGATTGGAATTAAGTGGGCTAATTTGGACAAATGATTAATCACTGCCCAAATACAATTCCTCCCCCGAGGTGTATGAGGTAAGACAAAAATAAAATATATGGTGATCTCATCCCACTTATAGGTAGGAATAAGTATAGATTTAATCAAACCATAGGGCCTTTGGTTCTCTTCTTTAACCTTAAGAAATGTATAACACTGTGATATAACTTCAGCTACATCTTTTATCATACATGGACCCTAAAAATTCCAACTTAAATCATAGTACATCTTGGTAGCACTAGTATAAATGGACCACTGAGATGGGTAGATATCCTACATCACAACCTTCCTCAATGAAAACAACACCATGAAGTGACCCTTGAAGCACAAAACTCCCTCAAGATGCAAGGACCATTCACAAGTCACCTCCCCACCATTATGTAATTTTATAGACTGGTGGAAAAAAGCATCACTAGGCTTCTCCCACTGAATCAATTCTTGAAGGGAAGGTGTTAGCTAAACACTATCCAAGAAAAAACCTCAAATGTGCTCCTTAGTCTCCAAGTGAATTTTTGTAAAGACCACATCAAATTATTCTCATCATAAAGTTGATGATCCTAAATATTTCCAAAAACAATTCTCAGATGCTGCTAATGATACTACCCAATCCTATAATAGAAAAAGATTCCATCTGCAAATAACTTGATAAAAGATTCAAGATACTTACGGTACACCATATTCATGAGTTCCATGAAAATCACTAGAGAATTTGTTAACCCCAAATACATGAAAAATTACTCAAAATGGTTGTACCGTCTCATAATTGTTTTTTGAAAATATGATTCCCTAACTCTAATGTGGTGATACCAAGAATGAAAATAAATCATGGAGAACCACTTTTACCCCTTAATCTGGTCAAAAAGTTCCTCAAAATAGGGAAAATGGTTTTTATTTCTTGTCTCCTTGTTAAATTTATGGTAATCAATACACAATCAGATAGATCCAACAAGATTTTTCACAAATAGTAATGGGGTGTCCTAAGGTGAGATGCTCAGGAGAATAAATCCTTGGGATTCCAAATTTTCTAGTTATACCTTAATTACCTAAAATAGGTAGTGTCCATATGGTATGAGGGAATAGATATCATTTTTGTTCCTTGCACCAAATCAATGGATAACTCCAAATACTACTTATATAGAAAACCCAAGAAATAGTCTAGAAAACCATTGGTAACTCATTCACCATAGAAGTAAATGCACCCTTAAAAGAAACATCATCATCCCCCAATGTGAGTATAGAGATATGAAAAATAAGAATTCCTAATTCCAGAAGTGGAGGTACAACACATCCGGACCAATGATCCCTTTCACCTTGAAAAACCTGGGTACTTCTATCAGGTTCCAGAAAACATACTATTCATCAATAAAAATAATTGTTCACCTAAAAATGCACCATCAAATACATGCCAAAAATCATGTTATAGAGGTCCATCTCTAAAACTAGAAAATCCCACTCATTCTTGACCCCTTACATGGTGAGTACATAAGTCAGAAACCTAAAACCCTTATCTCTCTTCTTACCAAACAACATTACCAACTCCATAGAACATGGTATAAGATCAGTTGGAAACATTAACACCACCACAATATGGGTAGACATGAAACAAATAGAGGCACCAATATAAAACAAAAGAATAGCTAAAGATGTTGAAATAATAATAGTACCTCAAACACTTTCAGTTCCATCATACGATTTAGATGGTGCTCGATCCATAGTATGAAGTTTCCTCATCTCAGCATGAGCCTGAGAATATCAACTAGCTTGTGGATCTACCCAAAACAAACTATACCAAGAATATGATCTTAACCTTATTCCATGACCACCAAACTGATATCTCACAGTCCTGGATATTTCTGGATGATCTAACATCCCTCTATAAGCCACAGATCTTTCACCACTCTGATATGGTCACACCATTCTGAAAATCACTACAAAATCCCTATAACTCCGCACTGGTGAAAATCTATGGGTGGAGATGATCATGAAGGTCATTTGGGTCCTACCTTACCACACTAATGGCACACGACTACTCCAGCGTCAAAAGCCACAAATAAAGACAACCATGAGGGATGTCTGGAACTACCACATCCATTATCCCATGCTCGCCCCACCTCCTCTTATTCTCAAATAAACTACAATTACCCACTACCAACACATCTCTATAGAAATCACTCCTTCTACGATGATAAATATCAACCATCATCGCATGATCATCCCCTTAGAATAGGTTTTCATATAGAACAAGAAGACCTAAGATCAAATTTCTAGTCACAACACCATATCAAACTTCTGAGCCTTTATCATCGCATTATAAAGGACCTCGGATGGGTACTGAACTATCTTTACAAAGTGATTACCATACTCCATCACAGAAAAATATCCCTGGTTAATATCCATAAAATCTTGGGATCTGGTGAAGGAAAAAATCTTTGGAAAATACTAATCATTAAAGACATCCTTGAAATCTTTCCATCCAATCCTCTGGTGATTTTCGACCTACACAACTGAGTCCCACCACATTCAGCTGGGACCTTAAAACATGAGTGAAGTTCATTTCACTCTTACCACCTCAGGATTATCAAGAAACTCGAAAATTCTATCTATCTTCTCAAGAAAATCCTATAATTCTTGAGGTTCAATGCTACCTTAAAATAAATTAGGATTTTTCTTGATGTACTCTCGATCCTTGTCCTTTTCTAGACCAAGTTCAGCTTCCCTATCCTGGGTAGGACCAGTTCCCACTCCTTTTCCCAATGATATGATATCTAGAACCATAAATTCCACTAACCTCTCATAAATTGGTGAGGGAGAACTCTCTCTATGGCCTCTACTTTCAGTTTCATAGAAATTCTCTAGGAAGGAATCAGGTTACACAAGAAAAAACTATGAGAAAGAACCCTTAATGCAACCATTATGAAAATTTACATCAATAAAAACAAATACCAAAATTTTCATAAATCCAAATATAACCAATTCCATCACAATAACAAGTAAACCAAAACACTCCACCCATACCCAATGTTCATATATAGTCTGAAGTTTGTACATCTCACCTAAAGGATAAGTCAAACTAAATTTCCCAAAAACCCATAGAGACTCGAGTCCTCTCACAAGGTGTGCTGGCCAAGCACCACACTCGAAACCAGAAACTTAATTCCTAAAAATCCTAGCTCCATTATATCTATAATCCTTCCAAAATAAGCTGACCCAAAAAGAGCATAACCTACTCTGATACCATTGTTTCAGGAACCAAATCGGGATTCCATTAATCCTAACACTCGGGCAGATTCATGGCATGGCCCAAAGGGCATTCCTAATCCCCATGGCCTGGAAACTAGTTCCTGGTTATCAATAATATACTTTGGGAATTATTTTACCAATTTATATAATCATAAAAAATACAAAATAATAACAATATAATCCCTAATAATCATAACCAAACAAGGTACAAGAATTTTCAGATTCAAAGTCTACAACTTTAACCAAAAACCAAAAGTAATATAATAGAATGGAAACAACAAACTATCCCATAAAACTCCATGAGACAAGATAGGAATCACCCTCAAGTCACCCCCACCGACACCTGAAAGAAGTGGAAATCTAGAGACCGGATCCCCCATCACCATGACACATATTTCCTTTACATAGGTCATACATAACTAATTATTTATACACCCAAAGGTGTATGAAGGGTGTGATCCAAAGCCCAGTAGGATTACACCCAAAAAAAATATTCCACACTATAACATTAAATGACTAATCAATATACACATTTTTATTGGAAATATTGAAACAATACTCATAAAACATTTTAATGAAACTTACTCAAGAATTACTTTTTAATAAAACCCTTTTTCCCAAATAATCTTGCTTGAAATAAAAATGTATACAAGGTCTACTATATGCCGATGAATAGCACCCCATATCATAAGAATCAAATCACAAGAGAGAAACACATGAAAATCCTTAAGGGAAATTAGCATAAGTGGGAGACTATGAACCTCATACCTCAGTGATCAAAATCCTCAAACTCAACTACTAATAGAGTTATCATGCACGATCCACTAAAGAGGGTCTCATCCAATTTTATATTGGTCTGACAACTTTCTCATGCACAAGCCACAAGAGAGGATCCCAAATATTGTTTTAGTGGTCTTTGATAATATCACATGTTTAGTTAGTGTTGAAATCGCCAATCTTTCTAGATTAATCTTGTCCCCAGACACTTTCGAATAAAATAGAGTACAATTTTTAGTTCACCCACCTAGATACCATGGATTTGATTTGTGCTCAAATCACTATTCACATATCACATAAATCAACACCTTCACATACACATTACAATAATCATAACCACATAAGGAAATCACCACTTTCACATTTTATGAAATATATTTATAAACACCATAAGAAGAACACATATGGTATCCGAAAATTTTATAGGGGAAAATCCTATTTTGAAATTCACACTCGCAACAAAACCATTTTAATAGCATGATTCACATTTTAAAGACACATTTAAGGTACCTCACAAATAAACAAATATGCAACAAAACCTCCTTCACTTAGAAAATCCAATTTCAACATATTTTCAAATTTTAAACATTTTAAAACACATTTCTCACCTTCCACACAAGAAATTAAATATTTTCAAGGAACACAACTATGAAGCACATAACAAATGAATCTAATTTATATTCAAAAAATAACTTCCATCAAATATGCATGCCAAAATATTTCAAAAACATGTTTCTCACTGAAAAATAATCCATAAAATACTTTCAAAAAATCAATCGAGCATATTAAAATCATCCAATAATGTAAAATCATAGAACCACATACCTCTCAGTTGGAAACTTTCGGAAATTAGTGTGAAACCACAACCACACTACCAAAAGACCCTATAAAGTAATGGTTGAACATCAATAATCAATATTTCCCCCGAAAACACAAGGTCAAACCCTCATTAGGTCATACACCCTACTAGAAAATAGAAACTCAATAAAGAGGGAGAAGAACACTAAAAAGAGGGAGGAATAAGAGGAAATAGAATTTATTTATGTTTCCATGAAGAATCAGGGTCAAAAACACCCAAGGAATGATTCTGAAGAGGCCCAAGGAAGATTGGAGGGAGCACCCATGGCTAAAAATACTGAATGGGGAAGATGGGAGGACAATTAGGGTTAAAATCAAAGAAGTAACAAAGGTAATTGTACAATTTGTAATGAACAGGATAGGCTGCATGTATTTCCTATATGGTTTTCGAAATAGTTCATCAAACATGCTCCCTTCACTATCCAATAGGGACATACCACACAATTAGTTTTCAGAGTTGGAAAAAATTTCTTCCAACTATGTAGTCTCCACTGTTTAAGAATGAAAATTGGTTTCATGGTTACCTGGATTATGGCGTAAGGTTTCCCCTAACCATTAATCAACAATAAGCTACTTATTATACATCCTAAAATCACAATTTTTCACCAAAAACACATGGGGAACTCAATGGAAAAAATAATAACTAAATATAAATATAGAATTTCCCCGAAAAAAAATGGATGTAACGATACCCATTTCTTTTTATGGGTTATGATATGATGAATTTTTATGACCATATGCCACTCATATGTATGATTTCATTATGTGATGATTGAGACTTATATATACCGAAAATTAATTGGGTAAATATTTATATCTCATGAGATAGACAAGACTAGAATGAGGTTTAAAATTATTTAAATGTGATAGGGATAGAACATAAAGTGAACCTGGTTCACTAATACAGTCCTAGAATGGGGATTGAACCCAGTTTAATAAAGGAACTATTTATCTATGATGGTCTTGGAAGTGATCCTTGACTATTATGAAAATTATTTTCTATGCTTATGTGTATTCCCCAAATATCATGTCTTATACTTTGGTGGATCATGTTCTTTGACTCCCTTATAAATCATGTCTTATGAATAACTAGTGTCTATTCCATGACTCATGATTATGATATTTGATATACATGGTATGTTTTTCAAATTTTATTCTCATGTTCTCATACTCTTATGTTCATGTAATGCCTATATATCTCCATTGTTTTCCATTACTGATCATCTGATATCACCCTTTGTTTGGTTTCCATTACCTTGGTTATAAAGATATCTATTATGTATGATTTTTTATGAAGGATGATAGTTATGAATAAGATAGTGGGAGATGAGGTAACTCACTTATCTACCAGTGTTTATGTTTCCATGTTTCCAAAGGCACTATAGTATTATGGTTTTTGGTAGTGTATTTATGTAATTAAATAAATATTGTGAAAAAAATGATGCAATTCATATTTTTGTTAATCTTGGGTTGTTATATTCTATAATTTGGTGGTTATTCTAGAAAAAAATTAACATGATTATTGGTCTTGTTTCGTTGAATGGTGTTTATATGATCCAAAATCTCTACCAATTTTTCTTCACAATAATTATCTTGAAACAATACTATGAACTCTATGTTTAGTAAATGTGAAGGATCGGGTATGAACTTCCTTAGTAGAGCAACATATAACACATCATGAACTTGAGAAAGATTTAGTGGAAGTACCAATCAATAAGCTACCATCCTGATATGATCAAGAATTTCAAAAGGACCAATATTCATAGGGATTAACTTTCCCTTCCTTCCAAATCCCATCACTCTCTTCCACGGATGTATTCATAGGAATACCACATCACCCACTTAGAAATTTATATATTTCAAATGATTATCAGTGTAAATTTTTTGTCTACTCTACACTACTTTTATGTTTTGTTGAATGGATCTAACCATCTCTGTAATTTACTCAACTTGATCATGTCCCAATAGCTTCCTTTATCCAACTTTATTCCAAAATGTTGGAGTTTCTAAATTCTTACCAAAGAGGGATTCATAAGGATTCATCTGAATGATGGTGTATAAGCTATTATTATAAGAAAATTCTACCGAAGGAAGGTGTTAATCCCAACCACCATTGAAATCTATAGAGTAATATCCCAAAATGTCTTCTAGAGTTTTAATAGTCTTTTTAGAATTAATAACTGCATAAGGATGGTAAAAAATACTAAAACATAAATCTTTATCTATTACAAGTTGAATAATTCTCGAGAACATCAAGGTAAACCTAGGATCCCAATCAGATTCAATGGAAAGTGGTAGTCCATGTAATCTTACAACTTCCTTAATATACATTCTAGAAAGGCGATCAAGATATAAATGGATCAGTAATAAAAAAAGATTATTTTTTGGATGATAATTTAGTAAAAAATTGTTTACATACAATTTTAAAACATTTTATATGGTTTTTATGGTTAATTGTTTTCATTTTAATCTTTTACTTTTAAACTTGGAAACTAGTTTTTATCTAAGTGATTTATTATTTTATTAAACATATAAAATATCCCATAATAGTAAATTTGGGTGTGATGGAACTAAATTTTCCATCTATTTAATCCAATTCATCTTCTAATTGTTAAAAAATTAACTTTTAAATTTAAAAGGGTAATTTGTCGAAAAACTATTTTAGTAGAAAAAATTACATTTTAACCATTATGGATTCTAAATCTTAGTTAGTATTTGTTAAAAAATAAATGAGTATTAATATATTTATTTTTTTATTTATATATATTATTATACTAATTATTTCAATTATTTCAATTTAATTCATTCGATATAAATTTCGTGGTATTTATAAATCAATAATTTTAAAATAGCTGGTTCACCATTACCATGGTAATTAGAATTAAACCTCACCATCCAAATTTTATACCTAAAATGAAATTGGATATAAAAAATAATTTTAACATTTTTATCTCAAATATAAGAACCATTTTATCAAATCAACGTTATATTTTTACATAAAATATTCTCAGGGTTAATGCGTGTAATGTGTATAAAACTCGTTTTTTGAAAGTATTTATTTTTAATAAAAAATATTTATGATTATGAAATAATTATCAATTACATTAATTAAAACTATTTTTAAAAAATTATTTCTTTAATAATAATAGGAATCCAAAACATCGTTTTACCATGTTATAATTAATTAAGGAAAATAGTCGAAAATTAGCTTACATTAAAATTCTCTATAAATTTTCAAAAATTTGGACATGGGTTTATAAATTTAATATAGTATTTTAAAATGATTTATTATAATATAAAATATATATTTTTTACATTGAAAATATTTTAAAAATTCTATTTCACATAAAAGTGATGGTATTAGAAAAATTCAATATTGTTCACTATTTACCTAAACCCCAATTACATTAAAAAAACCTCAAAAATACATCATAAGATAATTTTAGGGTGATGAGTTAAAAAATGAATTTTAATTTATCAAATTCAAATTCTATAAATTTTAAATTTATCTTTTTAGAAAAAATATATAATATAAATAAGACACCTTTTATTCAAAATGATCTTTTTAATATTAACTCACATTACTCATTTAACTTATAAATTTAATTAATATTATTAACTTGCCATATTAGTGTTTATTATAGCTTTATTTATAATGTAATCTTAATTTAATGTGGTCTTCTATATTTGGTGTAGCATGTGACAAAATTTATAGAACACACTGTGTTTTTTCAAGGATCCAAAATCTTAGTTTATTACATTCTTTCCCCTTAAATAAATTACATACTCACAATTTAATTATCATTTACTAAAGGAATAATCTAATATATCCAAGATAAAATTGACTCATAACTTCTACTACGATGTATTCCTCATTATCCTTGATAAGACAAGGAAATTACTTAACATAAATATATTTCTTAGGAGTTCATAGGGACATACCTTTCACAACTACATTTTATTAATCTTGATTCATCGAAATACTAAAACAAAAAAATGTTATGATAATATCCAAAAGAATTAATGTATATTAATTGGAAAGTTCAATCTTTAATATTTATTCTCT
The DNA here is from genome assembly GCA_963277665.1 of Viscum album. Classification (NCBI taxonomy): domain Eukaryota; kingdom Viridiplantae; phylum Streptophyta; class Magnoliopsida; order Santalales; family Viscaceae; genus Viscum; species Viscum album. Next base: position 953,097,225 of record OY728142.1, read on the forward strand.
AATTAAACATTCATTTAAACATATGATACTTTCATTTCAAATATATAACACTTGGTTCATCCTATAACCCTCTTAGTTCAACCTAGGTTAATTTATGTTTGGTTATCATACACTCCACAATGATATCCATAAAAATAACTAGGAAATAAATCAGTCATGGTGTTTCATAAATAATATATGATCAACCAAATCATATCCCTCGGGATTTTTTGGCCAGGTTAGCAATATTAGTCCCACTCATCTTTAATTAGGGTGATGATCAAGTCAATTACCAACTAACCCTTTTAGGGGTTATTAAAACTAAATAAATATGTGCTATATATGCATCCACATCCTAGTATCCGGAGAGCAATGTATAGATAAATGAAATGGAATACACCTTTCATGGAGACGGTAGGTCATACGTACGCATGAACACTGCTTTTGTTTCCTTATTGAATTGGATTCAAGTAAGTAAATGACATATATATATATGAATATAGTTTCATTATTATGTCATATATTTCATAATTATTTATTATATATAATTTACAATCATTCTTGAATGGTTGACATGGAGAATGAATCTCATCGTGTCGTGGAGACGGTAAGTCGTACGTACACATGAGTGATGATATTGTTTCTATAATTGTTGAACGGTGTTGAATTGGATGGTGTATAATATCTCATAATCAGTATCATGTTATAATAAACATATATAGTTATTATTTACACCATTATACTCATCCATGTAAGGTGGTGGTTAAAGACAGATTACATCACAGTGTGGAGACGGTAATCTATACGTATGCACGTGTGGTGATTTCGGTTTTCAAAGGATGGATAGAATGTGAAATAGGGTTTTTTCATATTTATAATAACATATAAATATATGATCTATACTGATGTTATTACATTATAGTGAAACAACTAAATAAGAGGAAGTAGAAGAAGAAATAAATTCAAAAGAATCGGTAGAAGAGATTACCTATTCATGTTAAACGACACACAAAAAAGTTATTTATGACATATTTGGACTCATGTTAACTATTTTTTAGAATCTTGGATTTTTAATAATTTAATATCATTGAATAAACTATGTTATGTTTTAAGTTATGAATTATGTCATTTTTGGACACTATTCATACTTGACTTTTTATTAAAATAATAATTACCAGATTCAATTGAAAATAAGGCATTAAATAAAATCTAATATGTCAATATCATCCATAAATTTCATATATGACATCAAAATAACCATGTTACATTTTTTAATATTTATAAATTCATTTATTTGAATCCTTTATTAATGAAGCAATCACTGCATCATCCTTGTTTCATAATTAAATGTATTTATATAATGTATAAAAATTAAAATTAAAATATCATGATGTAGAAAATATTTTTATCTTTCTAATGACTATTTATAATCAAAGAGATCACTTATATAACCCCATATAAATCTTTTTTAGTGAATGATATATGTTTAGGTTATATTTTAACTTACATTAAATTAAAAGTAATTAAATGTCATTTACAAATTCAAAACAAAGAGATTTTAGTAATTAATTTAAAATTAATTCTTGTTGTCAAAACCAAAAAGTTCGTTTTTAAGAAGTAATAACTATCAAAAGATTTACATCTGTTTATATCCAATTTGAAAGTGAAATTACTTACAATGAAAAAAAATTGGATTAAATGATAAAAATATAATCTAATTATACTTTACAACCAATTAAATGTACAATCTGATTATATAAATAAAATAGATTAAAAGGTAGTTTAGAATCAAAATACAGTAATTTTCACTATTCATAAAAATGTGAATTTTATCAGAAAAATACCAAAATTTTATCCAAAGTAAAATTTTATGTCCCTATTCTAAAAAGGAAGTTTATTTTTTAAACTTTAACTTATAAAAGTGTCAAAAAATAGATTTAAAATGGGTGTGCCATTAAATGGTGGTAATATTGCATTTGAAAAAAAATACATCTTTTATATGAAAAAATTGATTTTATTCTCATATGTTGTTCTATAAAATGTGTAAGTTTAGTTATAATGTTATAAAATTAAAAATGTGATTAATACCATTCATAACGTCTAGTTTATATCCCATTACATAATAATATTTTAATAATATATTGTTGTATAGTGAAACTTGGAATCGTGTACAATGCAAGCTATTGAGGAACATCTCTCTTGCACGTAACGCAAGCCATGTCAGTGTTGCGTGTAGTGAAAGATTAATTTGGTGTTTCATATAACATAATCCAAACTTGTTTCATTTATACATTGAAAAAAATATATACTCAGTGTAGCGTGAAATGATTTCTATCAAAACAACTTAAAATTATGTGAAAAAAAAGACAAGAATAGTGTTTTATATAATGAAAGCTAATACAGTGTTGCGTATAACACAATATAATCTTATTTTAGAGTAAAAAATAAGACATCAAAGAAATTATAAATAATATATCTCATAAATTCTTGGGGTGTAACATTATATCTTACAATTTAATCTATATGATCATTTTAAAGAGTACCCTCATGAATAATTATGGTTTCTAAGAAATTTTTAGGAAGCTTAAACATAAAATTATATAAGCATGGGAATATACCTTATCATACTCCATGATAAGAACATTAAACTTTACATTAAAGATCAAGTCTCTTACCCCAACAAGTATATCCTCAAGCACTCTCATTGGATATTTTGTGGCCATGTTTTCCAATTGTAATACCACAATTGTCTATTTCAGCTCACAAATTTTTAAAAATAAGAAAAAAAGTCATAAAACACATTAGTAGAAGCACCTAAATCAAAAAAATCATCTTTGAAATATATCTCCCATATAATGCAAGGTACAATTAAATCCTCAGGATCCTTGAACATTTTTTGGAATCCCCATGTTCAATGTGATTAGTGTAGAGAAATTAATTATATTGTTTATCTACTCACTTCCTCTTATTCGTATTATATTCATACAAATAATTTTAATAATTTTATATACATTGAAATATTTTTGACTGCCTCAAGTAGACGGATGACAAACTCAACTCGCTTAAATGTTTCTATAACCCCTTTTTGTATTGCCTCTTATACTATTATTTTTGTTTGAAAAACTCTGTTATGAAATGGAATTGGTTTAATTGGAACGTCATCAATATCATGATTACCCTTATCTTTTACCTTTTGCAGGTCACCAATTAGTGAAATATTATTAGATGGTGTAAATCCTCATAGACTACTCAGAATAATTTTCTCATCAGTTTTCTTCCCAATCCTTAATGTTATTTCACTAACATTACTTTTTATAATTATATTAATTTTAGTTAACATATTTCATGAGTTCCCACTTTCTAGTTGATTAAGGTCCATTACAATCTAACTCATGTGTGTTTTAATCTCCCTAAATTTCATACATTGACTCATCTACTCATTATATTGATTAAGAATGAATTGTTTTAAAATATCATAGGTGTTAAATTCTATCTTTTTTTTCTTGACAACCCTTTTTTATTGTATTTTTTAGTCTTTGGCATAAAATTTATTTTCGGTGTTCTAAAAACATTATTTATATGGAATCTATTGCAAAAAGATTTATTGAAATATATAATTTTTCTATAATATACCATACCTGATCTCTATATGATCATTGCACTGTGAATTATAAGTTGGATATAATAGATAAAACATGGATTTAGGATGTGGTTTTGTTGTTGATATGGTATCCATGGGAATATTGAAACAAGGTCTTCCATATCCTAGAGTTTTGGGCCGGAATCAATGGGTTGATTTAATGCTACATAAATCCCAAACACCCTTGATGGAATGGGTTGTGTTTTCTTTTAATACAATGAAATATTCCTCATCATAGTAGTCTACTCACCTATTTTTTATCAAATAAATTATTATACATAATTTGGACTTACTTTATGTACACCACATAGTGTAGGGGTTCTACAATCACTAAATTACTATGAGTTATATGCTATTTTATCAATCAATTCTCTAGATATTGGTAGATTTTATCATCCAATTCTCCACCTTATATGTAATCCATTGTGATTCAATCCTTTACTTTCAAAATTTTAAATAAGTTCTAGATGGGGATTTTCTCAATAATTTAGTGATGTTAGAAGCTTTCACACAACTTCTTAAATCATCCTTAGTTCTCATATATTAACTCCCCTTATACTTTATCAACTCATGATATTTTATTTATAATTATTTTGTTCCATGATTCAATAAATAATCTCTATAATTTCCCTGATATGGGATCCACTATATCGGTGGTCCGATCTGGGTCACCACATGACCTCAAGCGTTCCTCCCTGTTGAATATCAGTGAGGGTGTAATAAGTCACATGGGGAGACTATAGCCTAATTACCAGAGTATTACATAGAAGATATTTAGAAGAATAGTTGAAATAAAATGTAATAACCAATAAACATGAAAAAATAACTATCTCCAAAAATTTGGTACAAACCATATACAATAGAAAATATGTCATGCCATGCTAAAAGTGCCAATTTAAAAAAAACTAAAAGAAATACAATGATCAGAATCCCAAAAATGGTTCAGACTCAAAGTCTAGAACCACATCCACATACATCACAATCCTGAATCAACACCCAAGAACCAGTACATTTACATTTTCATGAATTGAAACCATTAAATATGCTTGGGTACCCAATGATGGTCCAAGAAGGGTGTGATTAAAACACATTAGGACACCACCAATGGTGTCTATAAAAAATCTAGTCTAAAAATCTAGTTCAATAATTCCTGAGATAAATGAAAATTAAATAAAGAAAAAATCATGTGTAATTAGTTAATGACCATTACTTTTACCATTCCAATCATTAGTAATAATTACCATCATTTTCATAATCTTAAATAATTAATTCATTATCAAGATTTTTCCATGGGTTAAACATTTCCATTTCTATGCATAAGTGATAGGTTACTTCCCTATCTCGATAAGGATGAACATTTCACAATAAATACATCTTACTTACCATGGAGCCACAACAAACATACTTTCATCAAATACAACCATTTGGGGAATAGAGCATCAATCTAACTCCCCAACCCATGTATTATTGGGTGGGGTTAGATCATCCGTCTAATCCCACCCGTGGGAGGACCCGTAATCATTTATCCCACCACCAAGACATGTGCACATGCTTATATATATCCATTCACCAAACATACCATATCACATCTAAACACAACCAATACAATAACTTTTCAATATATAAGAAAAATCATGGGAATAAATATTATGTTATAACCCATTAAGACTTTTCCATTTACATTATATTTTTATTTATCCCAATTCCTGTACATTAACCCATTTAACACATTCAACCCTTCCAATGCATTATCTCCCTTGTGCATTTCAAGTACAAATCATAATACATTTAGAATATTCATGTTAATACCCTTTTAAACCAATTGAAAATCTATTTCCATGTAATAATTTTCATCATTACACCTACATTATCCCTATTAGGGTATTTCAGCATAATTCATAGTCTATTTGATAAAATTTCAATTAACTCAATTAACTCATTACCTTGACATGCCAAACAACCCCTTAGTTCATTATCAAATCTAGGAATACTATCATTATTCCATTTCCAACTAAAAAATAATATTGAAATTCTTGGAAAGGGCTATATGTTATCACACTATGATTCCACACTTAAATATATCAATTCATTGGTTCAGGAATGTCGGTGCATACCTTTGGTGGCCCCAAATTGGTCAAATCATCCTCAACACATCCCACGGGGATCATGAGGGTGTAAAATCATTATTTAGATGCACATTTAACCAAACCCACCAATGTTATTCTACTAACAATAAGAGGTATTCTACAACACATGCTCATTTTCAAAAATCCACCTGAAAACTATGGGATAAAATTTATAGACCACCTACCTCAAATTCATTGATGAATGCACTCTTAATAATCTCCCTAGATCCCGATAAAAACTACCTTTGATACAAAATGTTCATTACATTTAAAAGTGTATTTTAGAGTTTTTAAATAAGATCTCCCAAGATAAAAACCCTAATCCATAAAAGGGAAGAAAGAAGAATATTAGACTTACCTAGAGCTTCAATCTGCAACCAAAAGTGCTACAAACAGCCTAGAAACAATGGAGATATATATATTGGGGGATTTGGGAACCCTTGTTCATACCTAGGATTAAGAGGGAGGAAATGGAAGAGAATCTTGGGTGAGGTCCTAAAATATTATAATGGAAAATCTATAGTTTTCTAACTTTTAATGGGTCATAGGGTTTTTCTGCACTGTTTTCCAAACCGTGTGAAAAAACATGTGCAATCCAATATATTTGTGAAAAAATATTCACACAGTTACATGGGGAGATATGCATATATTACAAACTATCTTCCAACCATATAATATTTTATTGTCTCATGTCTCACGGTTTTGTCCTCCCCTCTCACGGTTTCCACTAACCATGCCCAAACCACACAGCATGCCCAAAAAGCTTATTTTTTCCCTTCTCTTTCATGTCCTGAACCCCGAGGACACTTTCGGACTTCTCATGAACTTAGGAAACATTTATTTATCATATGATAATAGACTTAAACTAAAACATAAATAAAAACATACCTTAAGAAAATATCGAATCTTATAACCTACCCACCTTATAACGGCTCATCCTTGAGCCATGCTTCCATGAATTATTGAGTATTTTTTTAAAAAATATTGGGACATTGGTCCTGAACATCCAAATATCATCCCAATGTTTCTTCATGAACTTTTCCATGTTTCCATAAAACTCAAACTAAGGGCACAATCTTTCCTTGCGAGACTTTATCACTATGATTCACGATACAAACTGGATACTCCTAAAAGGGAAAATCAGCCTCCATCTCTACATACTAAACATTAACCACATGAGATGGATCAAGTTGATCTTCTGAAGTTGTGAAACATAAAACACATCATGCATGAAACTATACCAATATGGAAGAGACAATCAGTAATCCACTAGTCTGATCCTCTCCACAGTCTCAAACAACCCCATGTACCTAGGTTCCAACTTTCCCAATTTCTGAATTCTATAGTGAACTGACCTTGGTGAAACCCGAAGAAACAAGATATCACCAACGATAAACTATAGAAGTATATGATTCTAATATTAATAGAATTTATTCCAACTTTGACCCATTTTCATGAATTTCTAAATAAATTTAACTTTTTATAATTTCTCAAACATGAGGATTTGTCCCAACAGCTCATACTCTCTAGCTTCTAACCAAAACAACTGGGATGTACACGTCATCCAATAGAGCACCTAAAATGATACCATCAAAATCGTATCCAAAAAAATTTTATTATAAGAAAACTCAACAAGAGATAAGTGTTTTTTCAATGAACCACCCAAATTCAGAACAAAATATCTCTACATATCCTCAAGTATCTTAATTTTAAACTCTGACTACCCATCCATTTTTGAATGAAAATATGTGATCAAAACACCTAACTACCTAGTTCCTTCTGCATTACCTGCCAAAATTGTGAAGCAAAACATGGATCATTATTTGACACCATGATCTGTGGCACTCCATGAAACCTCACTATCTCCTTAATGTAAAACTCACCCAACCTTTCTATAGTTAAAGTCTCTTGAATTGGCAAGAAATGATCCACCTTTGTCAATTAGCCCACAACTACTCAAATCACATCATTATTTTAAGGTATCCTCATAAATACCTCTACAAAATATATCATTACATCATTCCACTTCCACTATAGAATGGGTAATGGTTGTAACAAACCACCTGGGCACTGATGCTCAGCCTTTAACTATAGACAGGTAAGGAACCACCCCACAAAACTTGCAACTTCTTTCATCATTCCTAATCAACAATTCAACATATAGAGATCACAGTACATCTTAGTAAAACCTATATGAACTGCCAACTTCAATTCATGTAATTAATGCCTCAAATACCTATACATACACTCTAGAACAACCACATTGCCACAAACACTAACAATTTCATCACCACCAACATCCCAACTAGAATGTGACTCCCAACCTTTAAGAATTTACATCATAGATAAACACTCTGGATATAAGGCCCCGACCTTAAACATTACTTAATATTGAATTAAATGAATAATTCAAATTGAGGATCTTTTCATGTTTAGAGTTTTAGATAATTAGAACATAACTATTACATCTCAAAAGATTACAAAGTAGACACTTCTACTAAGTTTCCATAGAATAAAAAAACTCTTAAAAAGAAACATGTCTAGTTCCATGTTTTATATAGCATGACTTTCCCTTGATCCCATCCTTGACACTATTCCACATTAAGTCCTGTGAAAAACATTTCAAAAAAACTTGGGGTGAGCATAAAAAGCTCAGTAAGGGATACACAAAGAATGAAAACTGTTAGTTTTTCAAACATCATGTAAACCATGTATACTTTATCTAAGTAATGCCTTCACCTTCATGAAGTAGTAAAGACTCTTCACTGAATAAAATATCATTACATACCCTTTTGTAGCCAAAGGATTACCATAAAACCCATATAAAGAACACATAACATATAAAGGTAACTTGGGACATAAATATACTTAAGTGGAATACCCATACGGTTGACTTCCACACATATCACTTAATGGAATATCCATACGGCCAACTTCCATACATACTTAATGGAATAGCCATATGGCCGACTTCCATACCCAATGCATTGGAGGTTATAACGTAACCACCCATCCTGGTATTCACGACACCACCAGTCATATGGTTTATCACGTAACCACCCGTCAAATGTCCAAGTACCAATATAAAATCATAAAACAAATATAATGGAAAGAAAAAATTCCCACACTTTGATCACAATATATCACATAAATATATTGACATAAAAAATCCATTATAAAAAACATTTTCAATACCAAAATACATAAAATATTATATGGTATTTATTTAATATTAAAAAAAACATTACGGCCAGTTCAGGAAGCCAAAGACCAAATAATACTTGCGGCGGCAGAAAAGGTCATTGTCACCGCGTACGTTAAAAGAAACATTCCTTTTTATCGTTTTGTAAAACGCCTCGTAGAAAAAGATTACTTTCGTATAAAATTAGAATTCAAAGGGGTTTAAACACCGTATAAAAGAAAGTTGTGTATAAAACAAAATATTCCTCAATGAAAGAAGATTGAGACGAAGTCCCTTACCTCGTGTCCGACTTGACTTGATCGTTCTTTAACGTCTTGAATAATAAACTTGAGTTAATTTATACTTTCTTAAGAACCTTCGTCAAGTTCATTATTACTTTTATATCACTTATTATCATGTTATAAACATTATGTAATCATTTAGGTTAATAATGTTTGTTTTGTTGATATTTGGTTCTTAAGTCGAAAGTGGACTTCTTACAATTACATGTTGTTCGTGTGGTCAAAGGTTATTTATATCCAGAATGAAATTCCTGATTTGGATATCATATATATCATATATATCCATAATATACATGTATTTATAATATAAAATAATCATTTTGAGGTAAGAAATGAAATGCACCGTTCATGGAGACGGTAAGCCGTACGTACGCATGAACGCTACTTTCATTTCTATGTCATATTAATGGAATTAAAACTAAATGAGAGGTATGTATATTTTAATTCCAGAATTATATTCATCATTTATATGTAACATACATTATATATATCTATTATAAATATGTACTTATAATAGTACATTACATTTGGAGATAAGAAATGAAATGCACCATTCATTGAGACGGTAAGTCGTACGTACGCATTAACGCTACTTTCATTTCTATATCATACATTAATGGAAAGAATTAATAATTATATAGAGGTATATTATAATTACAGTATAATATCATATATAATATCATTAAATACATCCTTTATATGTCCCATGTATGGCATTAACGAATCACATCACTTTGAGGGGGCGGTAGTTCGCACTTCCTAAAATGAAATTATCGTGTTTACCCACAATGGAAACCATAAGGTAAATAACAAATGAAAAATAAAGAAGCATAAGGAAAACATAAACATAATATATATACTATATAAATAGAGTGAAATCTTAATGGCCACCATTAAAGGTGTTTAAAAGAATATTGAACAATCATCATTTCGTGAAGCAGAAATTTGCCAACCACAGAAACAATATGTTCTTTAACCATTAGATGTAGATGTGTGTAAGTGTAGCACTAAATATTCTTATAACAACATACTAGTATATTGAAGATACTGTATTTTTTACAAAATAAATGAATAAAAAGAGTTTAGGGGGTTGGATAAGCAAAATAAAACAAAAGAACACAAGTGAAGACATCACCTTAAAATCGGGTAACTCTCTTAGATTTGAGCTCAAAGGCTTCCTTGGTAAGACTTATTCCCAAAGTGAGGCTTCAAAGAGTAATAGAGGGATGTGTAGAGACAAAATGGTCAGGGGTTGGCCAAGACAAAGGCTTTGGAAGTGTGGGTAAGGTGGTAGATGTGAGGTCCTTTTATAAGAGGAGAGGAGGGGCACTCTTGGAAAGTGAAGAAAAGTTACTTTATTTTAAAATGATATTCAGATTTAAGAGGTCCAACATTGATTTGTTTCAAGTTTAAGGTGATAAGGGTTCGAAATCCACCCATACAATAGGTTTTGGACATGTTTAGGTCTTATATTTCACATTATCTTTCCATTTTATTTAAATCGTTAAATAATGAGGTAATCACTGCATCATCATGGTGTCATAAATAATTTAATATATTTAATGTCTAAAATTTATTAAAAAAAATAATGATGTAGTAAATCTTTTTAGCTTTATAATGAATATTTATAGTCAAAAATATGACTTGTATAACCCCATGTAAAAATTGTTTTAGTAAAACAACTCATGTTTGTGACATTTTTATTTTAACATTAAATAAAAAGATATTAATGTCATTTTCCAACTAAATTGGCTCCATGGGGTCCCCAAGTTTACCCATGGATTTTCTTGGTCGTCCATGACACATCCAATAATGGTAGAACATGTGTCAAGTTCATTTAATATTATTAAAACATTATTTTTACCTTAAACTACACCAATTACCTCTAATCGCGATTAAAAACATAAATGTTACTATTCACGAAAAAATTATTTTAATCCCATTGAACCACATTTTACTTCTTAATGAAAACCATGTATGTCGGATTTTTTAAATTCAAAACACAGAGGTGGTAAAATTTCATTTAAACAAAAAATCAGTTTTTTAAGTACCACTTAGTGGTTTCACTATTCATCAAAAAATTGATTTTTTTTAGAAAAATACCAAAAATTCACCCTAAGCTATATTTGATATTCTGAATTCAAAAATGAAGTCTATTTTACAAAATTTAAAACATATAAGTCACATTAATTAATTTAATAATTAATTCATGTTGTCATGACAAATAGCGTGTTTTTATGAAACAATAAGTATCAAAAGATTGACACTAGTTTAAGTCTGATTTCAAAGTGAAATTAATTACAACGATCACAATTGGATTTAATGGTAAAAATATTTTCTAATTTCACTTTAAAAACAATTCAAAAGATAATATAATCATATAAATAAATTAGATTAAAAAGAGGTTTTGAATTAAAATACAACATTTTACACTATTCATTAAAAAATGAACTTTATCGGAAAGATACCAAAAATTTACACAAACTAAATTTTAATGTCCTGATTCTAAATAAGAGTTTTATTTGGTCTAATAGAATGTATAAGAGTGACCAAAACTATATTTAATGACGGTTCGCCATCAAAAGGCGATAAGTGAACCTTTAGTGAAAATTAGGGCATATATGCCTAAAATTGAATTCTTTCCATATTTTTAGCCTTTATCTTTTATTAGATAAAAGTAAAAACATTTAAAAAACATATATAATCATATTTTATAGTTAGTTCTGTTCATTCCCGCCATTAAAACGGCTAGGCGTTAACTACCATTTAAAATAATATTATTTTATTATTAGAGTTCAACGTAAGATTTCAAAGAAACTCTTTGTTGCATATCGGGTACGCCATCGAACATAGCAACCCATTTAAAGTAAAATTAATATTTAATTAATAAATATTAATAAATATGAAAATTCTTTATTCTTTATTTACCTAGGATTTTACATCCTTCCCCCCTTTTAGGAATTGCGTCCTCGCAATTTTATTCACTTATCAAAATAATTGGGGGTATTTATCCCTCATAGCATTTTTAGATTCCCAAGTTGCCTCTTCAACCATATGGTTTTTCCACAAAACCTTTACCTGGTGGATTACCTTATTTCAGAATACTTTCTCTCTTCGGTCAAGAATCTGGACTGGTTGTTCTTCATAAGATAGGTTCTCTTCCAACTGAACTACCTCTGGACTCAAAACATGAGATGGATCTGGCATATACTTCCTCAACATCGAAACATGAAAAACATTGTGTACCTGAGATAAACTCGGAGGTAAAGCCACTCGATAAGAAACTGATCCAAATCTCTCCAAAATTTCATATAGTCCAATGAACCTTGGACTCATCTTTCCTTTCTTACCAAATCTCATCACACTTTTCCATGGAGAAACCTTGAGAAAAACATGATCACCTAACTCGAAAGATAGATCTTTCCTCTGGTTATCCGCATAACTCTTCTGCCTGCTTTGAGCTGTTCTCGTGTGTTTCTGAATCAAATGAACTTTTTTTACCATCTCTTATACCAATTCTGGTCCCATCAACATCCTTTCACCCACTTCATCCCAGAAAGCTGGAGTTCGACACCGCTTCCCATATAATGCCTCAAATGGTGCCATCTGTATACTGGAATGAAAACTGTTATTATAAGAAAACTCAACCAAAGAAAGATGTTGGTTCCAAAATCCCTGAGAATCCATAGAACAAGCTCATAGAATATCCTCCAAGGTGTGAATTATTCGTTCTGACTGCCCATCTGATTGCGGATGAAAAGCTGTACTAAAATTTAATTCATTACCCAACGACTTCTGAAGGCCTTTCCAAAAGTTAGAAGTAAACCTGGGATCACGATCGGATACAATGGAGAGAGGAACTCCATGTAACCTGACTATCTCTATAAGATACAAATGGGAAAGTTGATCTAGGGAAAAATTATCTCGTATATCAAGGAAATTACTAGATTTAGTCAAGCGATCAACAATAACCCAGATTGCATTATTATCTCTAGATGTCTTCAATAATCCCACGACAAAATCCATGGATATATTTTCCCATTTCCACTCTAGAACTGGTAAAGGATGAAGCATCCCTTTCAGTAAATTCCGCTCTACTTTAACCTGTTGACAAGTCAAACACTTCACAGTAAAATCAGCAATATCCCTTTTCATTCCATCCCACCAGTAATACTCTTGCAGATCTCTGTACATCTTAGTACTGCCAGGATGAACTGAAAACGGGGAACTATGAGCCTCACATAACAACTCATTCTTCAACTGTGAATCATAAGGCACACATAATCTCTTCCCAAACCTCAAAACACAATCATTATAAATGTTTAATTCAGGTAGCTTACCCTTCTGAACCAGCTCTACCTTTTTCTCCAACTCACTATCTTGCTTCTGTGCTTGCTTGATTCTGTCTGATAGGGAAGATGTCACTGATACCTAAAACAAAACAGAAGGACTTCCTATGAAAACAACTTCCATGCCAAAGTTCATCAAATCAAAAACCAAAGGATCTCATTCCAAACGCAACATTGTTAGTGAAGCATTACTTTTTCAACTCAAAGCATCAGCCACTTTATTTTCTTTTCCCGGATGGTAATGAATTATACAATCATAATCCTTGATTAATTATAGTCATCTCCTCTGTCTCATGTTCAATTCTTTCTGAGTGAATATATACTTTAAACTTTTGTGATCAGTATATATTTCACACTTTACCCCATACAAATGATGCCTCAAAATTTTTAAATCAAAAACAACAGCAGCTAATTCTAAATCATGTGTAGGGAAATTTAACTCATAAGTTTTCAACTGACGTGAAGCATAAGCAATTACCTGATCATTCTTCATAAGGACACAACCAAGTCCCTTCAAAGAAGCATCACTGTATATAACAAACTCACCATTCCTGGAAGGAGGTGCCAAAACTGGAGCATTCACCAATATTCTTTTCAACTCCTGAAAACAATCATCACATTATTTTTTCCAGATGAACTTAACACCCTTATGAGTTAGCTTAGTCATTGGACTAGATAAATGTGAAAAATTTTCAACAAACCTTCTGTAGTAACCTTCCAAACCAAGAAAACTACGGATCTCGGTTACATTTGTGGGTCTTGTCCATTCTTCAACAACTTTTGTTTTAGCAGGATCAACTGTTATGCCATCTTTTGAAACAATGTGAACCAGGAAAGAAATTTGTTGTAACCAAAACTCACACTTGCTGAATTTTCCATATAGTTTCATTTCTTTTAAGGTTTGCAAGATAACCCTTAAATGACTTTCATGCTCCTCTTTACTTTTAGAAAATACCGAAATATCATCAATGAAAACAACCACAAACTTATCCAAGAACTCATGGAAAATTCTATTCATAAGGTCCATGAATACAGTAGGTGTATTGGTTAACCCAAAAGGCATAACTACAAATTCATAATGGCCATATCTAGTACGGAACTCAATCTTCGGAACGTCTTCTTATTTTACTTTCAACTGATGGTACCCCGACCTCAAGTCAATCTTCGAAAAATACTAAGCTCCCTGGAGCTGATACTACTTCATTCGATGGCCCAACATATGATGAAGTTGTTGCAAAGGATTTCACCACCCCTTTATGCTTGTATTCTGGCTACTTTTCCCCAGTTGAGTTCTTCATTAGACACTCATTTGCATAATGACCCATTTCATTACACTTAAAACATCATACCGCTGGCTTTTCATTGCCTGCTTGATCATCTTCCTTACAGTTACGAGCAATATGACCAGACTTACCACACCGAAAGCACTTACCAGACATGGATAAACATTCTCCAGGATTCATATTACCACACTTCTCACAGGATGGATATTTGGTTTTCTTACCTCCTTGCCTCTTTGATGAATTCTTCCCCTTTGCCTGCCAACTGGACCTCTTATTCTGTTGTTTGTCATAGAACACCTGATCATCGGCAAACTCCATTTCCACCTTCTCCACACATAAAACAAGTTTTTCATAACTTTTGAACTCACGAGAAGCTAAATCCCATCGATACTTTGGATTTAACCCTGAGTAAAAATGGTTTATTTTACTATCAAGATCTCATATGAAGTTTGGAGCATACCTCGCCAATCGAGTGAACTTTACTTCATAAGTAGCCACTGAGTCATCCTCCTACGTCAATTCTAAGAACTGTTTTTCAATCCTAATACGAACCACCTTAGGAAAAAATATCTCAAGAAACATACCTTTGAATTCGTCCTAGTGAAGATCATAAATATCATCACTATCCCTGATATTTTTCACCATCGACCACCACTGATCAACTTCACCTTCAAAACGGTAAACAGCAAGACTAACCTTTTGATGTTTTGAACACCCCATGACATCAAAAATCTTCTCCAGTGCTTTAATCCACCCTTCAGCTTGCACGAGGTCAGATGATCCTCTGAATGATGGGGGATGTTGCATCATGAAATGTTCCACCACTGACATGTTCCTCTGTGGTTGATCTGGCTGATCTCGTGCATGGATACCACCACCATTTATAGCCTGAGTCAATTGTGCCATCACTGCAACAAACTGTTCAGTTCTGATTCCGACCATCTCAGGCTGCTGATTTGGAAGGTTGTATTCCTCCTGATGTCGTCCCAACATAGCTGCTTTGTTTCCTCTGCGGAAAACCATTCTGAACATAGAAATATCTTAGGCGAAGCAACATGGTAATCTTTAAATGCTATATCATTTTAATCGTACTATAAATTAACTTATAATTTTACACTTTTCTAACTCCTAAATTTGTCTAAACCGACCTCTGATACCAACTATAAGGCCCTGGCCTTAAACATTACTTAATATTGAATTAAATGAATAATTCACATTGAGGATATTTTCAGGTTTAGAGTTTTAGAGAATTAGAACATAACTATTACATATCAAAAGATTACAAAGTAGTCACTTCTACTAAGTTTCCATAGAATAAAAATACTCTTAAAAAGAAACATGTCTAGTTCCATGTTTTATATATCATGACTTTCCCTTGATCTCATCCTTGACCCTATTCCACATTAAGTCCTGTGAAAAACATTTCAAAAAACTTGGGGTGAGCATAAAAAGCTCAGTAAGGGATACACAAAGAATAAAGACTGTTAGTTTTTCAAACATCAAGTAAACCATGTATACTTTATCAAAGTAATACCTTCACCTTCATGAAGTAGTAAAAACTCTTCACTGAATAAAATATCATTACTTACCCTTTTGTAACCAAAGGATTACCATAAAACCCATATAAAGAACACATAACATATAAAGGTAACTTGGGACATAAACATACTTAAGTGGAATAACCATACGGTCGACTTCCACACATATCACTTAACGGAATAGCCATACGGCCAACTTCCATACATACTTAATGGAATAGCCATACGGCCGACTTCCATACCCAATGAATTGGAGGTTATAACATAACCACCCATCTTGGAATTCACGGCACCACCCGTCATATGGTTTATCACGTAACCACCCGTCAAATTTCCAAGTACCAATATAAAATCATAAAACAAATATAATGGAAAGAAAACATTTCCACACTTTGATCACAATATATCACATAAATATATTGACATAAAAAATCCATTATAAAACCATTTTCAATACCAAAATACATAAAATAGTATATGGTATTTATTTCATTTTAAAAAAAAACATTACGGCTTGTTCAGGAAGCCAAAGACCAAATAATACTCGCGGCGGCGGAAAAGGTCGTTGTCACCGCGTACGTTAAAAGAAACATTACTTTTTGTCGTTTTGTAAAACACCTCATAGAAAAATATTCCTTTTTTATAAAAGTAGAAGTCAAAGGGTTTTATACACCGTATAAAAGAAAGTTGTGTATAAAACAAAATAATCCTCAATGAAAGGAGATTGAGACGAAGTCCCTTACCTCGGGTCCGACTTGACTCGATCGTTCTTTAACATCCTGAATAACAAACTTGAGTTAATTTATACTTGCTTAAGAACCTTCTTCAAGTTCATTATTACTTTTATATCACTTATTATCATGTTATAAACATTATATAATCATTTAAGTTAATAATGTTTGTTTTGTCAATATTTGGTTCTTAAGTCAAAAGTGGACTTCTTACAATTACATGTTGTTCGTGTGGTCAAAGGTTCTTTATATCCAGAATGAAATTCCTGATTTGGATATCATATATATCATATATATCAAGAATATACATGTATTTATAATATCACATAATCATTTATAGGTAAGAAATGAAATGCACCGTTCATGGAGACGGTAAGCCGTATGTACGCATGAACACTACTTTCATTTCTATGTCATATTAATGGAATTAAAACTAAATGAGAGATATGTATATTTTAATTCCAGAATTATATTCATCATTTATATGTAACATACATTATATATATCCATTATAAATATTTACTTATAATATTACATTACATTTGGGGATAAGAAATGAAATGCACCGTTCATGGAGACGGTAAGCCGTACGTACGCATGAACGCTACTTTCATTTCTATCTCATACATTAATGGAAGGAAATAATAATGATATAGAGGTATATTGTAATTAAATTATAATATCATATATAATATCATTAAATCCATCCTTTATATGTCCCACATATGGCATTAACGAATCACATCACTTTGAGGGGGCGGTAGTCCGCACTTCCTAAAATGAAATTATCGTGTTTACCCACAATGGAAACCATAAAGGTAAATCACTAATGAAAAATAAAGAAGCATAAGGAAAACATAAACATAATATATATCATATATAAATATAGTGACATCTTAATGTCCACCATTAAAGGTGTTTAAAATAATATTGAACAATCATCGTTTCGTGAGGCAAAAATTTGCCAACCACAGAAACAGTATGTTATTTAACCATTAGATGTAGATGTGTGTAAGTGTAGCTCGAAATCTTCTTATAAAAACATCCTAGTATATTGAATATACTGGATTTGTTACAAAATAAATGAATAAAAAGAGTTTAGGGGGATGGAGAAGCAAAATAAAACAAAAGAACACAAGTGAAGACATCACCTTAAAATCGGGTAACTCTCGTAGATTTGAGCTCAAAGGCTTCATTGGGAAGACTTCTGCCCAAAGTGAGGCTTAAAGGAGTAATAGATGGATGTGTAGAGACAAAATGGGCAGGGGTTGGCCGAGACAAAGGCTTTTTAAGTGTGGGTAAGGTGGTAGAGGTGGGGTACTTTTATAAGAGGAGAGGAGGGGCACTCTTGGAAAGTACAGAAAAGTTACTTTATTTTAAAATGATATTCGGATTTAAGAGGTCCCACATTGATGTGTTTAGAGGATAAGGTGATAAGGGTTCTAAATCCACCCATCCAATAGGTTTTGGACATGTGTAGGTCTTATATTTTACATTATCTTTCCATTTTATTTAAATCGTTAAATAATGAGGTAATCACTGCATCATCATGGTGTCATAAATAATTTAATATATTTAATGTCAAAAAAATTTAAGAAAATTCATGACGTAGGAAATCCTTTTAGATTTCTAATGAATATTTATAGTCAAAAATATGACCTGTATAACCCCATGTAAAAATTGTTTTAGTAAAACAACTCATGTTTGTGACATTTTTATTTTAACATTAAATAAAAAGATATTAATGTCATTTTCCAACTAAAGTGGATACATGGGGTCCCCAAGTTGACCCATGTATTTTCTTGGTCGGCCATGACACATCCAATAAGGGTAGGACATGTGTCAATTTCATTTCATATTATTAAAACATTATTTTTACCTTAAACTACACTAATTACCTCTAATCGCGATTAAAAACTTAAAAGTTACTATTCACAAAAAAATTATTTTAATCCCATTGAACCAAATTTTACTTCTTAATGACAACCATTTATGTTGTATTTTTGAAATTCAAAACACAGAGGTGGTAAAATATCATTTAAACAAAAAAAATCAGTTTTTTAAGTACCACTTAGTGGTTTCACTATTCATCAAAAATTGAAGTTTTTCAGAAAAATACCAAAAATTCACCCTGAGCTATATTTGATATTCTGAATTCAAAAATGAAGTATATTTTACAAAATTCAAAACATATAAGTCACATTAATTAATTTAATAATTAATTCCCACTGTCATGACAAATAGTGTGTTTTTATGAAACAATAAGTATCAGAAGATTGACACTAGTTTAAGTCCGATTTCAAAGTGAAATTAATTCCAACGATCAGTATTGGATTTAATGGTAAAAATATTTTCTAATTTCACTTTAAAAACAATTCAAAAGATAATCTAATCATATAAATAAATTATATTAAAAAGAGTTTTTGAATTAAAATACAACATTTTACACTATTCATTAAAAAATGAACTTTATTGGAAAGATACCAAAAATTTACAAAAAGTAAATTTTGATGTCCCGATTCTAAAGAATAGTTTTATTTAGTCCAATAGAATTTATAAGAGTGAACAAAACTATATTTAATGACAGTTTTCCATCAAAAGGCGATAAGTGAACCTTTAGTGAAAATTAGGGCATATATGCCTAAAATTGAATTCTTTCCGTATTTTAAGCCTTTATCTTTTATTAGATAAAAGTAAAAACATTTAAAAAACATATATAATCATATTTTATAGTTAGTTCTGTTCATTCCCTCCATTACAACGGCTAGGCGTTAACTACCATTTAAAATAATATTATTTTATTATTAGAGTGCAACGTAAGATTTCAAAGAAAGTCTTTGTTGCGTATCGGGTACGCTATCGAACATGGAAACCCCTTTAAAGTAAAATTAATGTTTAATTCATAAATATTAATAAATATAAAAATTCTTTATTCTTTATTTACCTGGGATGTTACACTGGATACTCAATCAGACTCTCTGTGATTAGGCTCAAAAGTGTTGACACAACTTCTATAGATCCCATGTTCATCTGCATGTTCCCATCCAATACCTCTAGATGCATCTAAGAAAACTAGGCCATTATTCTCCACTCATAGTTGGATTCTTTAACCACCTGATTCTGAGTCTTCCGGCACAATGCATCCATAACACTATTCCATTTTTCTAGTGTGTAAACCAACTCGAAGTCAAAATAATGAAATTATTCAACCCAAATTCACTGCCAAAGATTCAAATATCACTGAGAGAAGATGTTATTAATACTTTTATGATCATTAAACACTATGAATCTCTATATATTTAAGTAATTCATCTAAAACATTAAGTCATAAACCACATTAGCAAACTCAAGATCATGAATAAGTTAATTTCTTTCATAAGGCCTCAACAGTCTTGAACCATATGCTACAACCCTATCATCCAACATTAACACTGGCCTGAGTCCAACACTAAACGCATCACATAACAATTTTTAACTTTTACCAGGCACTAGTAAGATCATTATTGGTGTGGTCATCAACCACTTATTGAATTCTTGAAACCCATTCTCGCTCCTCGGACCACTCGAACTTGACTCCATTCTTTGTTAATCCCAAAATTGGCACTGCAAATTGGAAGAAATATTTAATGAACCTTCAGTAATAACTGGAAAACCCAAGAAAATCATAATAGTATAAACATTATTGGGCTTCTCAATACAACCAACAACTTATCTGGATCTATTGACACACCTACGTCAGAAATAATGTGACCTAAGAAATGTAATTTATCAATCCAAAACTGACATTTTGGGAGCTTAGTGAAAAGTATATTCTATATTAGTGTACCCAAGACTATGACAAGATGTTTGGAATGATGGCCACGAGTTCTATAGTACACTAATATGTCATCAATGAAGACCACATTGGACAGATCTAGATATGTGTGATATATTTGGTTCATTAAATCCATGTACATAGCTAGTGAGTTGGTCAACCCAACCGGCATCGCCAAGAACTCATACAACCTATACTATCTTCTGAAATCTATACATGGTATATTATAAGGTCTCACCATCAATTTATCGTATCTCAATCTCAAAACTATCTTAGAAAACACTGAAGTGCCCCTCAGCTAGTCAAACAAGGCATCAATTCATGGAAGAGGATGTATATTCTTGACTACCATCTGATTCGGCCTTCTATAATCTATGCACAAACACAACAACCCAGAATCCATCTTAGAAAATAACACTAGAGATCCCTAAGTTGACATGCTCAGTCGGATGAACCCATTTCTATAAAACACCTCCAACTAAACCTTATGCTCTTGTAGTTCTGCTGGTGCCATCCTATATGGTGTAATCGAAACTAGATCTCCTCCAAGAAACAAATCTATCAAATAATCAATTCCCCTATTAGGTGGTGTCCCTAAAAATAATCAATAAAAACATCCTAAAATAAATCCACCATGTGAGGAATAACATGTTTCTCAACTCCTCCATTGTCCAGCACAAGACAAGACACTTGGGATGTGCATTTTCCCAACTGTTGGAAAACTAGCCTCACATGGATCTCTCGAACATCCCACTCAACATGATAGACATATGTATCTCCCTAAAGTGATGAATGCATTACCTGATGATGGTATCAGTCGATATGGGAATAGTACAACACTTTCCAATCCATGCCTAAAATATAGTCAAAACCTAACCTCACGGGAATAAAAAAGTCCCACAAAAAATGGTACCCACCAACCTCTAGAGAACAACCCTTACATTTCTTGATATCCTTGGCTCTCACTCACAATGGAGTTTCAATCAACATTACCCCCACACACATGTTCCACTTCTAGGTCCAGCACAACTACAAACTGTGCAGAGATAAAATAATGTGTGGCACCTATGTCAAAAAATCAATAGAAATTGTATAAGAAACAAGGATCATACCTAAAACTACAGATAGTTAAATCTCTCCACCTCTATATGTAGACTAGACTGTGTAGAGATAGACTTTACCTCTACCCTAGGCTCTAGAATTAGTACCTAGAACTATACTTTCCTACAGGGTTGGAAGATCTCGACTCAGGGTACCACTTCCACTACCCTTACCTGTATGGCCTATGGAGCTCCAACTGCCTGCCATATATAGGGTAAAAGACAAAAGGAATGTTTTTAATGTTTGCGACGACAATGACCTCTTCGCGATCATAATTTTTAGTTGGAATCCTCTATAAGACTTAATGTTTTTAAAAGGAAAATAATTCCCTTATTCTGTTTTTGAGTGTTTGGGTTTTGAAAATGGATTTTGAGAAAATTATGTCTTATGGAGGAAGCCAACTAACAATTACGATCGCAGAGAGGTCATTGTCACCGCAAATGTTAAAAAAATTCCTTTTGTATTTTAGTAAAATGATTCGTAGAGAAAATATTACCTTTGAATGAAATGAAATGTCAAAGGTTTTTATTATACACCGTATTAAAGAAGAATTTATACATAAACAAAATATACCTCAATGAAAGGAGATTGAGATGAAGTCCCTTACCTCGTGTCCGACTTGACCCGTTCTTTATTTAATTTCTTGAATAATAAATTAATGTTAATTTATAATTTCTTAAGAACCATTTTAAATTTCATTATTCCTTTTATATCACTTATTACCATGTTATAAGCATTATTTAATCATTTACGTTAATAATGGTCATTTTGTCGATATTTGGTACTTTAGTAAAAAATGAGCATCTTATATTTAGAACTTGTTCATGTGGTCAAAATTTCATTATATCCAGAATTATATTAATGATTTATATATCATATATATCATATATATTCAGTATATATATGTATTTATAATAGTACATAACATTTGGAGGTAACAAATGAAATGCACCATTCATGGAGATGGTAAGTCGTACGTACGCATGAATGCTACTTTCATTTCTAATTCATATTTTGATGGAATGAAAACACAATGATACATATTTATATCATAATTATAGTATAATATGATATATAATTTCATTAACTAAATCTTTATATGTTCCACGTATGGTATGAATGGGTCATATCACTTTGAGGGGCCAGTAGTCCGCACTTCCTCAAATGAAATTATCGTGTTTACCCATTATGGAAACCATAAAGGTATTATATAAAAAGAAAAATACAGAATCATAGAGATAATATAAATATAATATATATCATATATAAATAAATTTTTATATTAATTTCCACTATGATAGGCGGTAGGAGATAATTAAACAATCATCGTTTCGCGAGGCAGTAGTTCGTCATCCACAGAAAGAGTATGTTCTTTACCCATTAAATGGATGTGTGTGTAAGTGTAGCTCTAATACTTCTCATTAAAACATCATAGTATATTTAAGATACTGGTGTTATTATAAAATAAAGGAATAAAAATAATTTAGGGGGTTGTAGAATTAAAATAAAACAAAATAACTTAAGAGAAGACGTTACCTTTAAATCGAGTAACTCCCTTTGGTTTGAACCAAAAGGGTTTCTTGAAGTGCTTTATTCCTAAGGTAAGGATTCTAGGACGAATAGAGGGATATTGTGAGATTATTGGAGTAGAGGTTGGAGTTTCCAAAGGGCTTTAGAAGTGTGATAAATGGGCAGTAAGTGAAGTCTTTTTATAAGGGAGAGGAGGGGATCTTTTGGAAAGTTTGAAAATATTATTTTATTATATAATTCTTTTCGGTTTCTAAAGGTCAAAAAATACTCAAATTATAAGATAAGGTTCCCCATGTTAGAAATAAAATCATATTATAATAATTGGACATGTTTTGGATATTTTATTATTTTTTATCTTCTTATTTATTTAAATCATTCATTAATGACGTAAACACTACATCATCATTATGTCTTAAATAATTTTATTTATTTGATGTCTAAAAATTATAAAAAAATTACAATAATTTAGGAAATATTTTTTGATTTATAATTAATATTTATAGTCAAATATATAAATTATATAACCCTATATTAAAATTGTTTTACTAAAACAATACTTCTTTATGGCATTTTTATTTTTACTTTAAATAAAAAGTTATTAATGCCATTATCTTACCCAACTGGCTCCATGGGGTCCCAAAATTGACCCATGGATTTTTGTGGTCGGCCATGACTCATCCAATAAGTTTAGGTCAAGTGTAAATGCAATTTTATAATATTATAACATTATTTTTACCTTAAATTACCCTAATTACCTTTAATCGCGGTTAATAAAAGTCAAAAGTTACTATTCACCAAAAAATATTTTCATCCCATTGAACCACATTTTACTAACTAATGACAACCATGTATGTAATATTTTTGAAATTAAATTCAGAAAAATGGTAAAATTTAAATGAAATGGTTGGTTTTTAACTACTAAGTTATATATTTCACTATTCATCAAAAATTGAAGGTTTTCAGAAAAATTCCAAAAATTCACCCTAAGCTAAATTTGATATTATGAATTCAAAAATGATGTCTATTTTACCAAATTTCAAAAAATATAAGTTTCATTAATTAATTTTATAATTAATTCTTATTATCCAAACAAAAAGAGTGTTTTTAAGAAATAATAACTTTCAAAAGATTGACAACTATTTATGTCAAATTTCAAAATAAAATTACTTCCAATGACTAGAATTGGATTAAATGGTAAAAATATAATCTATTTACACATTAAAACCAATTAAAAGGATAATATAACCATACAAATAAATTATATTAAAAGGTGGTTTTGAATTAAAATACAACATTTTTTTACTATTCATAAAAAAATGAACATTATTAGAAAAATACCAATATTTCATCCAAAGTAAATTTTGATGTCCCAATTCTAAATAAAAATTTTATTTTTTCAAATATAACATATAAGAGTGAAAAAAAACTAGATTTAAAAAGGGTTCTCCATCAAAATGTGGAAAATTGACCTTTTAAATAATATTAGAGTATTTATACTCAAAATCCGATTATTTCTTATTTTAAGCCTCTAAAAATTATTGGATAAATGTAAAAACATTTAGAAAACATGTATAATCATATTTTTGTTAGTTCTTTATATTCCTGCCTATATAACATCTTGGCATTAACTACCATTTAAAATAATAATATTATATTTTTAGTGTGCAACGTAAGATTTAAAATAAACTTGTTGTTGTGTATCGGGTACTCCATCGAGCATAGAAACTCCTTTAAATTAAAATTAATATTTAATCCACAAATATTAATAAATATGAGAAGTGTCTTTTTCTTTATTTACCTGGGATGTTACATCCTTCCCCTCTTTTGGAAATTGCATCCTCAAAATTTTTATTCACTTATCAAATAAGTGGCGGTATTTATCCCTCATAGCATTTTCAGATTCCCACATTGCCTCTACAACCATATGTGTTTTCCACAAAACCTTTTCGTAGTGAATTACCTTATTCCACAACACTTGCTCTATACAGTCAAGAATCTGGACTGATTATTCTTCATAAGAGAGATTCTCTTCCAACTGAACTACCTCTGTACTTAAAACATGATATGGATCTAGCATATACTTTCACAACATTGAAACATGAAAAACATAGTGTACATGGGACAAACATTGAGGTAAAGCCACTTTGTACTCAACTGATCCAATTTTCTATAGGATTTCATAAGGTCCAATGAACCTTGGGCTCAACTTTCCCTTATTACTAAAATGCATCACACTTTTCCATGGTGAAACATTGAGAAAAAACATGATCACCTACCTCAAAAGAAAGATCCTTCCTCCCGTTATTCGCATAACTTATCTGCTGACTCTGAGCTGTTCTCATGTGATTCTAAATCAATTAAACTTTTTCTACCTTCTCTTTTACCAATTATAGTCCCATAAACGTCCTTTCACCTACTTCATCCCAAAAAACTTTTTTTCGACACCGCTTTCCATATAATGCCTCAAATGGAGCCATATGTATACTGGAATGAAAACTGTTATTATATGAAAATTCAACCAAAGAAAGATGTTAGTCCCAACTTCCCTGGTAATACATCGAGCAAGAACATAGCATATCCTCCAAAGTTTGAATTGTTCGTTATGACTGCCTATCTGATTGAGGATAAATAGATGTACTAAAATTTAATTTAGTACCCAAAGACTTCTAAAGGCCTTTACAAAAGTTAGAAGTAAACTTGGGATCACGATCAGATAAAATGGAGAGGGGAACACCATGCAACTTGACTATCTCTTTAACATACAACTGAGAAAGTTGATCTGGAGAAAAAAGTAACTCGAATAGGAAAGAAATGATCAGATTTAGTCAATTGGTCAATAATAACCCAGATTACATTATTACCTCGAGATGTATTTGCTAATCCCCCAACGAAGTCCATAGATATATTTTCCCATTTCTACTCTAGCACCAGTAAAGACTGAATCATCCCTTTCGGTAACTACTGCTCTGCTTTAACCTGATGACAAGTCAAAAACTTCACAGTAAAATCAGAAATATCTCTTTTCATTCCATCCCACCAGTAATACTCGTGAAGATCTCTATACATATTTGTATTGCCAGGATGAACTAAAAACGGGGAACTATGAGCTTCACATAACAACTCATTCTTTAACTATGAATCACAAGGCACACATAATATCTTAAAAAACCTCAAAACACAATCATTATCAACGTTAAAATCAGGAAACTTACCCTTATGAACCAACTCTACCTTTTTCTGTAACTCACTATCTTCCTTCTGTGCTTTCTTAATTCTGTCTGATAGAGATGATTTCACTGACACCTGAAACAAAACAGAAGAATTTCTTACACCAACAACTTCTATACCAAATTTCATCAAATCCAAAACCAAATGATCTCGTTCCAAACATTTCATGGTTAATGAATAATTATTATTTTGACTCAAAGCATCAGCCACTTTATTTTCTTTTCCTGGATGGTAAAGGATCGTGCAATCATAGTCCTTGATTAATTCCAACCATATCCTCTGTCTCATGTTCAATTATTTTTGAGTGAATATATACTTTAAACTTTTTTGATTGGTATTTATTTCACACTTTACTCCATAAAAATGATGCCTCCAAATTTTTAAAGAAAAAACAACAATAGATAATTCCAAATCATGTGTAGGGTAAATTAACTCATGAGGTTTCAACTTACGTGAAGCATAAGCAATTTATTAATCATTATGCATAAGTATGCAACCAAGTCCTTTCAACGAAGCATAATTGTAAATAAAAAACTCACCATTTCTGGAAGGTACTACCAAAACTAGAGCATTCGCCAATATTATTTTCAATTCTAGAAAACAATCATCACATCCTTTTATCTAGATGAAGTTATCACATTTTCGAGTTAACTTAGTCATTGGACTAGATAACCATGAAAAATTCTCAAAAACCTCTAGTAAAAACCTGCCAAACCAAGAAAACTAAGGATCACGATTATATTTGTGGTTCTTGTCCATTCTTCATCAACTTTTGTTTTAGTAGGACCAACATTTAAGCCATTTTTTGAAACAATGTGGCCAAGGAATGAAATTTTTTGTAACCAAAACTCACACAAACAGAATTTTCCATACAGTTTCTTTTCTTTTAAAGTTTTCAAGATAACCCTTGAATGAATTTCATGTTCCTCTTTACTTTTGGAAAAAACCAAAATATCATCAATGAACACAACCAAAAACTTATCCAAGAACTCATGGAAAATTCTATTCATAAGATCCATGAATACTACAGGTGCATTGGTTAACCCAAAAGGAATAACTAAAAATTCATAATGGCCATATCTAGTATGAAACGCAGTCTTCAAAATGTCTGTGTCTTTTACATTCAACTGATGGTACCCTGACCTCAAGTTAATCTTCAAAGAATATTGAGCTCCCTAGAGCTGATAAAACAAATCATCTATATGAGGCAAATGATACTTGTTCTTAATAGTGATGTTATTCAATGCTCTATAATCAATGCAAAGTCTCATTGAACCATATTTATTTTTAACAAACAAGATAGAATCACCCCATCATGATGTGCTAGGTCAAATTAAACCTTTATCTAATAACTCATGAAATTGAATCTTTAACTCTAAAATTTAAATTTGATTCATTCAATAAGGGGGTTTTCAAATTGGATTAGCATCACGAACTAAGTCAACAGTAAATTAAACTTCCTGATCAAGTATCATCACAAGAAACTCATTAAAAAACATCAAGATTCTCATTTACCACTGGCACATCATTAATCTGAATAGTTCTTTAACTTTCAACAATATGTGCAAGGTAACATTGATTTCCATCTTTTATTAGTTTCTCAGCTTCTTGATATGTTATCAAAAGTAAGGGTTCATTGTTGTACAAAAACTAAAAATATTTCTGAAAAGAAATCTCTTTAGATCTACAGCCAATCTTAGCATGTTAAATAGAAATTCAATACATTCCCAAAATAACATCAAACTCTACTAGAGGAAAAACAATAAGTTTTTCAGGTAGATTCTTTCCACACACAAGGAAAGGAAGGTTATTATAATTTCTTTTTGTCTCAAAATTTCCTCCAGTTGTTTTTACCGTAAGGTCAGGATTCATATCTTTAGATGGAATTCCATATTTACTAGAAATATTTTCAGAAATGAAAGAATTTTTAGACCCTGAATCAAACAACACATTGGAATAATTTGAACAAACAAACAATGTACCTGATACTACTTCATTTGGTGGCCCAACATCTACTAAAGTCATTGCAAAGGATTTCACCACCCCTTTCTGCTTGTAATCCTACTTCTTTCCCTTAGTTGAGTTCTTTGTTGTACGCTCATTTTCATAATGACCCATTTCATTACACTTAAAACATTATATTGTTGGCTTTTCATTGCCTGCTTGATTATCTTCCTTTTATTTATGTGCAATATGACTAGACTTACCACACTGGAAGCTATTTCCAGAATTTGATAATCATTCTCTAGGATACTTTTTACCACACTTCTCACAAGATGGATATTTAGTTTTCATACCTCCAGGGTTCTTTGATGAATTATTTCCCTTTGCCTGCCAACCGGACCTCTTATTCTGTTGTTTTTCAAATAACACCAGATCATTGACAAACTCCATTTCCACCTTCTCCATGCATTGAAAAAGATTTTCATAACTTTTGAACTCACGATAAGCTAAATCCCTTCAATACTTTGGCTTTAATCTTGAGTAAAAATGGTTGAATTACTATCAAGATCTCATATAAAATTTGGATCATACCTTGCCAGTCGAGTGAATTTTTCTTCATAAGTAGCCACTGAGTCATCCTCGTGCCTCAATTCTAGGAATTGTTTTCCCATTCTAAGTCAAACCAACTTAGGAAAATATTTCTCAAGGAACATACCTTTGAATTAATCCCAATTGAGAGCATCAATATCCTCACTATCCCTGATATTTTTCACCATAGACCACCACTTATCAGCCTCACCTTCAAAACGGTAAATAATGAGACTCACCTTTTGATGTTCTAAACACCCCATAACATCAAATATCTTCTCCAGTTCTTTAATCCACCCTTCTTCAAGCATAGGGTCAGATGATCCTCTGAATGATGGGGGATATTGCCTCATGAAATGCTCCACTACTAACATGTTCCTTTGTGGTTGATCTGGCTGATCTCATGTATGGATACCACCACCATTTATAGCTTGAGTCAACTGTGCCATCACTGCAAAAAAAACTGTTCAGTTCCGATTCTGAGCATCTCAGGTTGCTGATTTTAAAGGTTGTCTTCCTCTTGATGTCATCCTAACATAGCTGCCATGTTTTTTCTACTGAAAACCATTCTAAACAAATAAATAACTTAGGCAAAGAAACATGGTAATCTATAAGTTCTATATCATTTCAATATTACCATAAATTAATTTATGGACATGAATTTAACAATATTCTAACTCATAAAGTTATCTAAATCGGCCTCTAATACCAACTATAAGGAACCGACCGTAAAAAATTACGTAACATTGAATTAAATGAATAATTCACATTGGAGATAATTTGAGGTTTAGATCTTTTGAGAATCAGGTCATAACATATATATAAAAACATGAATATTACATGTAATCACATCTACTTAGTATCTATTTCTTTCATAAAATAAAAACTCTTTGAAAAAAAGAGTCATGTCTAGTTCCATGTTTTAGATATCATGAATTTTTGTTGATCCCATCCTTGACCCTATTCCACTTTATGTCCCGTGAAAAACATTTCAAAAATATGGGATGAGCATAAAAAGCTCAGTAAGGGATACACAAAGAAGAGAAACTGTTAGTTTTTCAAAACAATAAGTAAACCGTGAATACTTTATCGTAAGTAATACTTTTCACCTTTATGAAGTTGTAAATACTATTCACTGAATAAAATATCATTGATTACCCTTTTGTAACCAAACAATTACCATAAACCCCATATAAAGAACACATAACATATAAAGGTAACTTAGGGCATAAACATACTTAAATGGAATAACCATGCAGTCGACTTCCACACATATCACTAAATGGAATATCCGTATGACCGACTTACATACCCAATGAATTTGAGGTCATAATGTAACCACCCTTCCTGGTTTTTCATGGCACCACCCATCATTTGGTTTATCACATAACGACCCGTCAAATGTCCAAGTACTATTATAAAGTCATAACAAATAAAATATTGAAAATATAAACATTTCACTAGTAAAATTTCATTTTCAATCACAAGAAATAATTTCAAGATATTGAAATAATAAATCCATTTCGAAAACTATTTTCAATACCAAAACACCCAAAAACAGAATAAGGGAATTCTTTTCCATTTAAAAACATTAACTCTTATAGAGGAAGCCAACAAACAATTATGATCACGGAGAGTTCATTGTCACCGCAAACGTTAAAAACATTCCTTTTGTCTTTTAGTAAAATGCTTCGTAGAAAGAACATTCACTTTGAATCAAATGAAAAGTAAAAGGGTTTTATTATACACTGTATAAAAGAAGAAGGTATACATTAACAAAATATGCCTCAATGAAAGGAGATTGAGACGAAGTCCCTTACCTCGTTCCCGACTTGACCCGTTCGTTCTTTAATTTCCTAAATAATAAACTAATGTTAATTTATACTCGCTTAAGAACCTTTTTGAAGTTCATTATTACTTTTATATCACTTATTACCATGTTATAAACATTATGTAATCATTTAAGTTAATAACGGTCATTTTGTCTATATTTGGTACTTGAGTCAAAAATGAACTTCTTATATTTACAAGTTGTTCATGTAGTCAAATTTTCATTATATCTAGAATGATATTCATGATTTAGATGTCAAATATATCATATATATTCAGTATATATATGTATTTATGATAGTACATGACATTTGGAGGTAATAAATGAAATGCACCGTTCATGGAGACGGTAAGCCGTGCGTACGCATGAACGCTACTTTAATTTCTATTTTATATTATGATGGAATGAAAACATAATGATATATATGTATATTATAATTCCAGTATAATATCATATATAATTTCATTAACTACTTCATTTAAATGTTCCACAGATGATATGAACGATTCATATCACTTTCAGGGGGCGGTAGTCTGCACTTCCTCAAATAAAATTATCGAGTTTACCCATTATGGAAACCATAAAGGTACGCTATAAAAAGGAAAATACAGAAGAATAAAAAAATATAAATATCATATATATCATATATAAATACATTTTAATCTTAATGGACATAATGAGAGGCATTATGAGATAATGGAACAATCATTGTTTCTTTAGGCAGTAGTTTACTGTCCACAGAAACAGTATGTTCTTTACCCATTAGATGAAGGTGTGTGTAAGTGTAGCGCAAATCTGTCTCATAAAAAATCCTAGTATATTGAATATATTTTTTTTGTTATAAAATAATCGAATAGAAAGAGTTTAGGGGGTTTGAGAAGTGAAATAAAACAAAATAACTTAAGAGAAGACATTACCTTTAAATCGAGTAACTCCCTTTGGATTGAACCAGAATAGTTTATTAAAGTGATTTCTGCCTAAGGTAAGGCTTCTAGGATGAAGAGAGGGATCTTGGGATTTTATTGGAGTAGTTTTTGGATGATTCAAATGGCTTGAGAAGTGTGGGAAATGGGTAGGAAGTGAGGTCTTTTTATAAGGGAGAGGAGGGGATCTTTTGGAATGTTTGAAACTTTTATTTTATTATATAATGTTTCTCAGTTTCTAAAGTTCCAAAATTCATTAAATTTAAATATTAGGTGGTCCGTGTTCGAAATAAAATCATACAATAAAAATTGGACAAGTTTTGGATATTGGTTTAATTTTTATCTTCTTATTTATTTAAATCATTCATTAATGACATAAACACTGCATCATCATTGTGTCATAAAGAATTTTATTTATTTGATGTCTAAAAATTATAAAAAAATTACCATTATGTAGGAAATATTTTTATATTTCTAATGAATATTTATAGTCAAATATATCAATTATATAACTCCATATTAAAATTTATTTAGTAAAACAATACATGTTTATGACATCTTTATTTTTACTTTAAATAAAACGTTATTAATGCCATTATCTTTCCCAAGTGGCTGCTTGGGGTCACCAAATTGACCCATGGATTGTATTAGTCTTCCATTACTCATCCAATAATGTTAGATAATGTTTCAAGGTAATTTTGTATTATTATAACATTGTTTTTACCTTAAATTGTCCTAATTACCTTTAATCGCGGTTAATAAAAGTCAAAAATTACTATTCACCAAAAAATATTTTCATCCCATTGAACCACATTTTACTTACTATTGACAACCATTTTTGTCAGATTTTTGAAATTCAATTCACAGAAGCAGTAAAATTTAAATGAAAAGTCAGTTTTTAACTACTAAGTAGTGTATTTCACTATTCATAAAAAATTGATGGTTTTCTAAAAATTCCAAAAATTCACCCTAAGATAAATTTGATATTATGAATTCAAAAATGATGTCTATTTTACCAAATTTCAAAACATAGATTTTGTATTAATTAATTTTATAATTAATTCATGTTGTCCAAACAAAAAACGTCTTTTTAATAAATAATAACTACCAAAAGATTGACACTTGTTTATGTCCAATTTCAAAATAAAATAACTTACAATGACCAAAATTGGATTAAATGGTAAAAATATAATCTATTTACACTTTAAAACCAATTAAAAGGTTAATTTAACAATACTAATAACTTATATTTAAAGGTGGTTTTGAATTAAAATATAGCATTTCTTCACTATTCATAAAAATGAACATTAACATAAAAATACCAAAATTTCATCCAAAGTAAATTTTGATGTCCCAATTCTAAAGAAGAATTTTATTATTTCAAATAGAACATATAAGAGTGAAAAAACTATATTTAAAAAGGGTTCTCCACCAAAAGGCAGTAAATCGACCTGTTTAAGAATATTAGAGTATTTATGTATAAAATCATATTTTTCTTATTTTAAGCCTCTAAAATTTATTGGATAAATGTAAAAACATTTAGCAAACATGTATAATAATATTTTAGTTATTTATGTCCATTCCTTCCAATACAACTTCTAGTAATTAACTACCATTTAAAATAATAACATTATATTGTTAGTTTACAATGTAAGATTTCAAAGAAACCCGTTGTTGCGTATCACGTACGCCATCGAACATTGAAACACCTTTAAATTAACATTAATATTTAATTTGAAAGTATCATTAAATATGAAAAATGTATTATTCTTTATTTACCTAGGATGTTACAATAAAAGTGTTCCAAAAAAATATCCTAAAAATCATTCCAACCCAAACTATCAACTTGTTGGGTCTAAACAAAAACATCCCACTATTGTTTCACCTAGATTAATAGAATATTAGTTTCCAGCTTAAGCGTCTTATTTGTAGTAGTATCCAAGCGGTCCAAAAACATCCGAATTAATTCTATCCATAATTATGTTGCCTTAGGTCCACCCTCGCCTGCAAATTTCAGAGGGTGCTACAACTGAAATTCTCTGGTCAGATCCAACATACTCTGTGAAACCCAACCTAGGTCCCACTCTATCATCTACATGAAACATGTGAAGTTCTCATGGAAATACTCTTCTATATTGACCTGGATCTCTATATTTTCTTGCTCCAATTTTATAGGATGGTTCTCCATGACATCCTCTAATCTCTAAACTGTCACACATCTTCATGGTAGAACTTTTCTATAATTCCAAAAATGATCTATAGAACACATAATATAAGTCTTTCACTATTTTTATAAAACAAGTATCTCTACCGGGAATTAAATAATCCATTTTCATACACTATCTCAAGGGTCAACAACATATCACAAACACTACCCTTGATCATTCCAACTGTGGGTCATGGATAACAATGGGCAAACCATATTAAATGGTCACAAACCTTACCTCAGATACCATTTAAAAACTATTCTTGTATTACAAATTATATCAACAACATTTTAATTCAACTACACCCCCTTTATTAAGAACAATCCTTTAATCATTATCTAACATTTTTTCCCCTTTTACCTATATAAATTTTTTCATTAGATGTCATTTTCATCTGTTTAAAGAAAATAAGATGCATTCAACCCTTTATGTCCCACACACCAATCCCATTTTTGTTCCTACCATGAGTCATTTCACTTATATACTTCAGTTCCTATGATGATTCATGAATGAACAACATTGTGGCAATATTTATAGGTGTAAAATATCATAAAATAATCACAACACACAATAAGTGCATCACCAAATGGTGAAATATCATCAAATGTAACAATGCACGTCATGAACAACAATCCCCACTATGGGTGACTTGGGTTTTCCCTTGTACATGGGTTATCTACTCCCAAGAACAAGCTCATTACCAAGTCTTGACACTTTCCTAACCTTTTATCTATTATTCCAAAATATTAAGTCACAAAAAAATAGCTCATCTAATACCACTTTGTAATGTCCTAGACCTAGGAGCCACTAAGTCAGTTCTTCGATCTGGGTTTCCACATGACCTAAATCACACTTCCACATACTCCAGAGGTTTCTGAGTAGTAATGGAGGTCTAATAAGTAACATGAGGATAATATACCATCATTACCAGAGTATGAAACATCATATAAGTTGAATAATAGAGTAAATAAAATGTAATAACGAATAAATGTGAATAAACAACTATCACCCAAATTTTGGTACAAACCATGTCCAATAGAAAATATTTCATGTCATGATGATAGTTCCAAGTGAACAAAACCCAAAAGAAATACAAACATTGTAATCCCCTGAACAATCCTAACTAAAATTATATAACCTCATCCATGTAAATCCCAAGACCAACTCAACTCTAAATCATGGATACTTTTCCATTTTCCTTCCCTGTAACCATGAAATCTTCTTGGGTACCCAACATCAACCTGAGTAGGGTGTTAGTACAACTCAGTAGGCCACCACCAATGGTGTCTAAAAATACCTAGTCTAAATAGGTAGTACATGCAAGCATAAAATAAATGAAAAATAAATAATGAATAGTTCTAGTTTCATTAGATAAAAACCATTACTTTAACAATTTATAAATGTAGAACTAATTTCAATCATCTTTATTACATAATTCTTTATAAACATGTTTCCATGGGTTAATCATTTCCATCACTATGCATAAAGAATAGTTAAGATCCCTATCTCACTAAGTATAAGCATTTCACGATAAATAAATCTAAGTTACCTTCAATCCTTGATCCAAGTATTTTCATCAAATACAACCATTGGGGGTATAAAGCATTAATCTAACTCCCTAACTCATGCATTCCTAGGTGGGGTTGGAGCATCAGTCCAACCTGACCCATGGGAGGTGTTTCAGTCCTTTATCCCACTACCAATCCATGTGGACATGATTATATATATATATCCATTCACCACACATACCATATCACATCCAAACACAACCAATATAATAACATTTTAATCTGCATTAAACATCATGGGAATAAATATTATGCTATAACCCATTAACACTTTTCCATTTATATTACATTGTCAACTATCCCAATTCTTATACATTAACCCCTTTAACACATTAAACCATTCCTATTCATTAAATCCCTTATGAATTTCATGTAAAAATAATAATCTATTTGTAATATTCATGTTAATACATTTTTGAACTAATCCAGAATCCATCACAAAGTAAACAGGTAAATCATTACGCTTATATTAACTATATTAGTGATTTAAACATAATTCATATGCTATTTGATACAATTTCAGTTAACTCAATTGACCCATTACTTTTCCATCCCAAGAAACCACTTAATCCATTATCAAATCTATGAACACTATCATCATTCACTTTACAACTGAACTAATAAAATTTAAATGCTCTACCATGGATCTTTCTTATCACGCTATGATTCTAAACATAAATCTAACAATTCCTATATTTAGGAATTTCGGTGCACCCCATGGGTGGCCCCAAATTGGTGAAATAATCCTCAACACATCCCATTGAGATTTTGAGGGTTTCAAATATTTATTTAGATTCACATTTCACCAAATCCCACCAAAGGTATTCAAGTCACAATAAGATGGATTCAAGAACACATACTCATATGTAAAAATCCACTTAAAAACTATGGGATATAATTTATAGACCACCTACCTCAAATCCTTTGATTAATGAAATCTTAATCATCACCTTAGATCCCGATACAATCCCCATTTGAAGACTTAATCCTAAATTCCACTGAAAAAGAAGGTTTTAGAGCTTCGAAATAAGATCACCCAAGATGCATACCCAAATCATAAAAAGAGAATAATGAAGAATATTAGACTTACATGGATCTTTGATCTACAGCCAACAACGCTCCAAACGGCCTAAAATGAAGGATATCAATCTATTGGGGTATTTTGGAGAATTTTTTCAACCCTAGGGTTAAAAGGGAGGAAATGAGAGAGAAACTCATGTGAGGTCTTAAAATACCTTAATTTAAAAACTCTAATTTTCTATCGTTTAATAGGTTGTACGGTCTATCAACCCAAGTGAAAAACATGCGCAAGACACTAAGTTAATAGGGGATGCACAATTACTTAGGGATATCTAAATGGTTTACAAAATTTACACTGACTACAATATATTCCACTTTCTCAAGTCGCACAGTTTGGCCCTCCCATCGTACGGTTTTCCCTAACCATGCGGAAACCATGCATCATGCCCATAAAGCTCATTTTTTCATTCTCCTTTGTGTCCCAAACCACTAGGACACCCACAAGCCTCCTCATGAACATGAGAAGCATTTATTTAGCCAAAGATATGAGACATAAAAAAGAAACATTAACAAAAACATTTCATAAAAAAACTAGTATCTTACCATCTCTATAAGAAATTTTATGTATGATCATACTAGCTTTTTTTTAAAGGTTGGGGTCAAAGCCTCATTTTATTATTGAACGAAAATACCTCTTTTAACTGGGTAGAGGGAGACCCATTACATATCCCGAAGTCCCAAGTCCAAGTGGCATGAATACTAGGTTTGAAAGCCCATTTTTTAGCCCAAAGGACCCCTCAGTGAATAGTACGACTATAGTACCCATGTTGCTACAGTACTTGATACAATACCACTGCCACTATAGTCCCTGCTATAGTGCCTCCGCCACTATAGTATCATCGGCGCTAGAGTTCTTCCGCTACTACAGTACCCAAAAATTAGTCCATTCCCGAATTTGATCCTGGGTCTTTTGGATGCCAAGCAGGAGCTTGTACCATTAGGGTACAAGCTCATTGGCAGAGATCATACCAACTTCTTACATATTCATCTTGTCAAAAATAAATCCAAACCTTCACTACTCTATTTAGTGAAAATGGGAATCCATGGAGTTTCAATTATTATTAATGAATATTTCATGGTTTCATTATTAAGAAAACAACATTTAATTTTTTAAAATATTTATTTGGTTTCTTACTAGAGGGTCCATAAAATTTGTGTAGAATGAGTATAAACCCATATTTGAGTTAAAATTACAATTCAAGATTTAGGTATGAAAATTATATTGTTTGATAATTAATATTTGGTGTAATCAATAATTTAATGGTTTTATTAATTTTTTTAATTTTATTAAGTGTTATTGTTTATAATTTTAAATTAAATTCAAATATGCTACTAATTTCATTGTTTGTAGAATTAATTATATCCATAAATTGATTAATCTCAACAATTAATGTTTGCTGGGATTATTTAATGCGTGCTCTAAATCTAAATTTAACCTCATTTTATGGTTCAAAAATAATTTTATTATGGTATCATGTCATCAATAAATGATAAACATAGTTAAATAAAAAAATAGGACCATGATATCATTAAAATAAGTTTTAATTAATGTTCACAATTAAAGAAGTTTTTAATAAATAAGAATAATAAAATATATAAAATTTGAGGAAAAAAACAAAATAATGAAGGAAAAAAGGAACAAAATTACCTAAAATGATATTATTAAAACATTTTCCTCCCAAGAAATGGTGTATTTTTTTATGAAAGTTTTCATGGGAACTCTTATCGATTTATTTTTTATTTTACTATGTGTATCATTGTGTCTAGCCTTGGTAATTAAATTGATGAGGAATTTAATTAGACAACACATTTAGTATTTATGAAACCAAAATGAATAAGTTAATGAAGGAATAATGTAAAATTGGGGATATTTTTAATGTTTTTGAAACAAAAAAATTAGTGAAAAGAAATGAAATATTGGTGACTATGAAAAGAAATTGTGAGAAAGAGATGGTGTCTTTATTTTTTGGGAAAAAATTATTAATAAAAAGTAACCAATCTAACCCACCACTTAAATTAACTATTTATCACTATATCAAATAGTAAAATTAATCCAATTATGATCCCCAAATCTTTTTAACACATGAACCCTATGTAAATTGACACAAAAAAACAAAATATACATTTAAACCCTAAGGATAACCTTAAAACATCAAATTTTGGAACAATGTTTTGATAATAATTCCAAAATAAACTTATGGTCAATGTAAAATTAGTAAATAATTTAAACATTATTAATGTGAATTAATTGAGTTTGGGTATTATATTTGAACCCTATAGTTTAATCCCGAATCGATTAGATTTTAACATTTTTTTCTCGCATGATTCACATAAACTTGGACTCACATGTTAAGTGTTTGTTGATTGAGTTTATTAATTTGAAATACTTAATTAATTGATCATATCTTTATGAATACAATTATGTTAATTGATTCTAAATAATAAATCTATTTAGGAGGAAATTAAATTGATTACTAAGGAATTATGCCTCTATGGGTGGACATGTCATCATAGAGATGCTTTTAATAAGTAAATGTTTTTATGGACAAGACCCAATGTTGTCTCAACTGTTATATCATAACCCAAATAAGTAAAATAAGTGAAAATAAAATTAATATAAGAACCAAAAAAAATATTGAAACTAAATAAATATTGAACATGAAAAAACAAAACAATGAAACATGGAAGAATAAATTGAAACCCCCTTGAAATAGATCCTTGTGTGAAAAACATCCTTATTCCAATTGGTTAAAAAAGTTGAATGGAACAACTCTATTTGGATAATAAATACCGAATTTTTTAATTGAGACATAAAAATGTGAATAATACATATTTATAATGTTTATTAGAGGCTAGGGTTGAAAAATATATAAAATGGAAAGTAGAACATCAGAAAATAAATTAATGACTATTTTTGTGTCACAAAATTTACCCACAAAAAACTAAACTACGTGTGGATCCAGTGGAATGAAATCTGTGTTTTCAAAAATTATAACTTGGGGAAACTTTTATCCCAATCGAAAAAAGGTTGAAAAATATATCTAGATTGATAAATCTAGTACATCATTGAATTCTATTCCAATTTTATCAATTAAAACTTTTGATCTATCTTTAGGTCTTCATATAAAATATATAACCCAACACATGTAAAATTATACAAAAAATTCCAAATTAAAATTAATCTTATATAAATTATTAAGAAAAAAAACTAGGTAGTAATTGAAAGGGAAACTATAATTTCCATGAAATTTAACTTTTCATACTCTAATTATAAATTTTGATTAAATCATCATTTAAAACTCAACGCGGGAAAATTAAATCGTTTATTATCAAAAAAATATTCAATAAAATAATGTTTTATTAGTTTTATACTTGTTTCATCAACCTATTTTATTTATATAACATTATTTGACTTTAATAAATTAAAATAATCAGAAAAAAACTATGGAAATGGAATTAATTAGATAGTTACGATCTAATTAAATTGAATGAGATATCAAATTCCATTAAATTGGACGGTAAAATCCTTTCTTGACTTATTTATTGATGTCATATCACATATGATGCACCTAACTTACCATTCATCATCATGAGAATATGTCATCATGGTTTTATTCAATACATAAAAGTACATTATTTATAAAATACATTAGTGATAATCTCAAGACAAAGGAATAGTTCACAGACATTCGTAGATTGTAATATCCAATGAAATATATAACATGTAAAATTTCTATTAGTGGGTTTATTCCCATAATCTTCTCTCTTGTAGATTACCATCTGAAAACTTTATTAGAAGAAGTATTGATTTCTTATGACCCCACTACACCTAATATACAATCATCATCTATGTTCTATTAGATAGATTCCATCCGAACATAGAATA
This sequence comes from Viscum album, assembly GCA_963277665.1. Taxonomy (NCBI): domain Eukaryota; kingdom Viridiplantae; phylum Streptophyta; class Magnoliopsida; order Santalales; family Viscaceae; genus Viscum; species Viscum album. Next base: position 953,138,054 of record OY728142.1, read on the forward strand.
TATACATATGAATATAATCATAGTACTTCAAAATTCTTATCATAGTAAAGAATTTTTATGACCTTTTGATGTGGAAAGTACTCTAAGGAAAATATAACATTAATTTTATAAAGAAGAACACTTTTAATATGATATTATATTTATTAATATTCATTTCTTTGAATATATAGGTAATCAAAAGTAAATCGTAGTTAGTTCTAGTACACTAAATCCAATAAACTCCCACTTTCACCAGTGCCAACTGCTAAAAAATTTCAACCTGTGATCTATCACATGATATTAATGTTTATATTAATATATGTCTTCAGTAAATGGTTCTATTAGATTATCTTCTATGGAAACTCTTTTTACTATGACCTCGCCACTTTGATAAAAATCAATCAAGAGGTGATACTTACTAAGTATATGCATTATATGTTGATGTTCCCATAGATCCTTGGATAGGGAAACCACTACAGTATTATGATAGTATATTGTGATAAAATCTCTAATGCTAGGAAATAAATCAAGATCCTATATTAAGTTTCATACCCTATCTAGTTATTTATCTTCATTAGAAGCTGTAATATAATCACAATGTACTATAAAATCAGTGATCAGTCACTAATTTGATCTCTTATAGCTCACATCTCCTCTATTTAGAGAAAATACATATCCTAACTATGATTTCAGATCATTTTTATCTATTTGGAAACTAAAATATATATATCCCATAATGAATATATCCTCATATCCTATGTAAACTAGAAACATATAATTAGTGTTCCTTAGATACTTTAGAAAAGTCTTCACATTAGTTTATTATTGGTATCCTATGTATGCCTAATATTCCCTTACTAAGATGAATGAATCGGAAAAATTAAGCCTAGTATATATCATAGAATACACAAAAAAAATTATCATTGATACATAAAAAATTATTTTCTTACTATCTATCTCTCATTTTTTGTTTAGAAAACATTTTCTCTAGGTGATGTATGACATGTATCATTATAAAAAATACCCTCTTAAATCATTCCTCATTAAATCTATTTAGTAACATATTAATGTATATACACTATCTTAGTTCAAGTAGGATCTTAGATCTATCCTGAGTGATATTTTTCCAAGAAGATAGGTTAATTAACATAATTAATTCATATATAAAAACCCATTCAACCATGTATTAATAAACTATAATATTGGTATCCCATTTTCAATCAATAATATATCATCATAATATACTACTAGAAAATTTAATTCCCTTCACATAAATATTTTATAGACATAGGGATTATAATAACCCTTATCTTTATTTCACATTAATACTTGATTTATTACATAATAATACACTTAATACCACCTGAATGATTGATACTTATAGTGTATTTTTGAATTAGATACATTATATAACAACATAAAACAAGGAATCCAACATCTTTATTGAAAAATTACATAATATGATCAAAATACTCCTTTAAACTTAAAACTTCATGGAATAATATGGGGATAAACATAATTAGTGGGTGACCTATAAAACCAAATAAAGGAATTAATAAGGAATAACATGAAGATGATGATACATGTTAGACAATAGGCATATAAATGGGTCATAAAAAGAGTATGAGTCATAAACTTCAACAATGAGACATGATATAGCATGGTAATCATAAAGGAAACATGGGAAATGTGGAAAAAACATAAAACATTAAATCATAAACTTAGGAAAAGGCTAAATCTTCCAAGACCTCATGGTGGAAAAATACCCATAAAGGAATCATTTTTAGTCCATGTCCCAATTTGACATATCACGATACCAAATATTACACAATTCATTAGAGCACTGTATAGGAGCACCCATTGTATTTATTTCATTCTCATGCTTCACTATTCAACATAGATCATATAAAACGGTTTCATTAAATATCATGATTAATTCCATGATTAAGAAGTATGGAATACATATAAGTATGTAACACTCCAACCCTAGAATCCTAGATATGGTGCACCGTTTTATTACATTGGCTTGATTACAAGGAATCAAGTATTGAAGTAACGATCAATTTAGTAGTCTTGGAAATCCAATTACATACTTGATACCCATAATATAGTAGTAAATATAAAATACAAACATGATAGATAATAATATTAAATAAATTGAATCTATGAACACTTATCCAAATGTTTTTTCTTCATAACGTGGATAAAGGAATCATAATAAAGGTGAGCTCAAATTATCTATAAGGGTAAGTAAATTGGAATAAATAATGAATCGATATGAATAAATTAACATGGAAAGGTAAATAACTGATAACACATGAAATTCAAATAATTAGATAAGGTAATATCAACATGGAAATGTAATAAACTGAAAATCAATGCAATTTAATAAATGAACTTAAAATGAAATTCATCCATAGATAAGTCGATGAAAAATATCATGGATAAATAATAATAATAAAATTATAAAAAAGGAAATGATTAATTATATGACATTATGTTTCCCAGAAACATGATACATTTACCATCAATAGATAGTTTAAACTTTTCTAGTTTGGCCAACTCATTTGTCTCGTGGACTACCGATGCATTTAGGGGATTTCATTAACTGGTCCTCAACCCGTGTCTTACATGTCCAAAGAATTACTCATATTGAATAATAAATATTAATGACCAAATATTATTATTTAATAAATTATACAAATTTATCAATATTTTATTAACCTTTTGTTAACACTCCTTCATTATTTTAACTATTTCAGGTGTTAATTGCCTAGTTTTCTCAAGTATATTTTGTCTTGTTACTTATTATTCCTATATATTAGATCATGATTAAATAATCTCCAAAATTTACACCATTATTTAATTATATTATATATTCAGCACATATGTATTTATAATAGTCAATAATATTTGGAGATAAGAGATAAAGTACACTATTCATAGAGACAATAGGTCATACATACGCATTAACGATACTTTCATTTTTTAGTTGTATTAAAAGAAAGAAAAATAAATGATACATATTCATATTATAATTCCATTATAACATATATGTTATATAAGTTACATATTTTTATTAAAATCATCCTTAATACATTCCATGTATACCATGAACGAATGACATCACTTCAATGGGGCGGTAGTCTACACTTCCCCAACCGAGATGTTGTCATATTAATCCAAAATGGGAAGTATTAAAGCTATATGTTATTAAAGGATTAAATAATTTTAAATAAATAATAAATATCATTTATATCATTTATATAAATATTTCTTCCATTATAATGGCCACCATGATATGTGGTAAAGAAAAATGAACAATCATCGTTTCGTAAGGCAGTAGTTCATCATACACATAAACAGTATATTTGTTACCCATTATAAGGAGGTTTCGGTATGTGTAGGTATAAATAATAACATAAAACATACTAGTATATTAAAGACACTGTTTTTTTATTTAATCATGGAATAATAAGATTATAGGGAGTATATAAGAAAAATAATGAAAAGAGATCGTTGGAAAATATTACCATAAAATTAGGTAACTCCTTTTGGTTTATAAAAAAAAATTTCTTTAAAGGATGTATTCCCAAATAGAGGATTGATGTTTGAGGTTAGGGATTTTGGAAAGATATTTGGGCATACCTTGGGTAAACTTAATTGGTTTTATGGGTGTAAATAATGTGTAGAATGCTTGCCTTTTTATAATGGAGGGGGAGTGTCACTCTTGTAAACACCAAAAGGTATTCATTAATGGGAGGTCTAACATACCTAAAGTTCCTCCAAAATGGGAAAATAATGGATTAAATGGGAATAAGTTTTTATTTAAACCTCCCCCAAAAAATATGTGCATTTTAAAAAAAATCCTTAACTTCTAAGATTCCCAAATTCTATCATTTTGGTTTGTATTAAAGCATCTAGTTTTCTAACATATGTAATTTAACCATTAATAATAAAATAAAGTTATATTTATTATAAAATATAGATTAAATGAATTATTAATATTATATATAATTTATAAAATAAAAAAATAATGTGTTTTGGAAATTAATTTTAAAAGAATCCAATCTAATGAGCTAAAACACTGTTTAAACTCGGGCTATATTAACAACATTTTTACTATATATTGGTAAATGTGTTAATTATAAAATATCTTTTGGTATATTAATATACAATATTTAATATTCTTTAACACTTAAAATCACTTTTTAAAGGATAGTATTTTTATTAATTTTAAATCATTTAATAAAATATCATTTATTATAAAATAAAAATAATATCAATCTTGACATTATTAATTTATTTTTAATTTTAAAATATCAAAAAAAATTAGAACTAAAATAAATTAATATTACAAATTTGTAACATTATATATTAATTTAAAAGATATTTAAAAACAATAATTCAATTAGTATATTTCTCTTTTAATACTTATAATATCATTTATTTTAGTTAATTATTAACTAAATAATCACTACATTGCAATTTCTTAATCATTTTATGTTACTAAATCATATATAAAATTTATTGATAAATTATTATGATAAAAATAAACCATTTATATTTTATAATGATATTTATAACCAAAAATATTATGTTTTATACATATCTCAATGTTTTATCAATGTTAAAGGTAAGGAAAGTTCATTTTTGTCTTTTCTCATAGCATTCTATATAGGGAACTTCCATTTCGTAATATCCCAATAACCCATAACATTAGAACCATGAGGGGATATGGTTGTATTATTGGTAGAAAATGGATTTTAGAAAAGAGTCCAGGTCATTTTGATCCTTATGATTATGGTATAGTCTCTTATTATGATTAATTTTACCTTAATCACTGTAATTAATTTTAATCACTTTCTCTAATATTTTTGTTAAAAATTAATTTGATCTCATTAGAAAAGAAATATTTTACTAATTACAACCTTTTATGTCTATTTGTCAAAATTAAAATCACATAAGTGGGAAAATTAAGATTAGCCCTAATCTTGAATAAGTGGTAAGAAAGTGGGTTTTTAAAGTGAAAATGTTCAAAAGTTGAATAAGTATTTTTATCTAATTTCAATATAAAAATTATTCCAATTACCTAAATTTTATTAATATATGTATAATTTATCTCTTTTCAATTTTTTGAACCAATTTAAAAAATAATTTAACACTAATAATTATTCAAACAAAAGTATCATTTTTAATTAAAACGCAATATTTTTACTATTTATGAAAAAATAAAATTTCTAATATAAATACCAAAGCTTCACTATAATCTAATTTAAACATTCCAAAAGAATAAATTATGTTTATTTTGAAAAAAAAATTAAAATTTTCAAAATTTTCAAAATTTAGGTTTAAAATAGGTGTGTCATTAAAAGGCGGTAAAGCCCAGCCTTGCACGTTGCGCAAGCTAACTCACTATGGTTTGTATCGTAATCTTAACATTGTGTTGCGTATAAATACCGAAAAAATAATATTTATTCTAACATGAAAATATTTTAATGTATTGGGGTGTAAAATTCTCCCCACCTTAATTAAATCGTGTCTTCACAATTTAAACATAATCTTAATAATCAAGATATTGATATTTGAAAATAATGTTGTTGAAAACCCCACATTGTGAATAGGGTTAATAACACATATTCTTAATAAAATATAATGGTATTTAAAATGTTCATGTAACTAGGTTTCCTATTAGGAGAACATAATTGGGAAATGGAAACAAAGATAGGGAAGAAAAATCATACAATCATGTTCTGATAGAGAGTGCTATAGAAAATGGTTAGGAGAAAATTAACAATCACAAGGCCTTAAATATGCAATGACCTAAGGGACCATTTTATTCATTGGAAATGAAGTTAATAAGAGATAATTTTTGTTTCAGAGGCCATTTTTTCTATATTTAATGAATTCTTTCACTATTTAAGAATATAAAAAAATATACTTTTTTTTGTGTTTCTATAAGAAAATTTGTATCCTTTGGTCATGCCTTGAACTATTTCTACTTCTTCTTTTAGAACAAGATTCATAGTATAATGATATCATATATCAATTTCAAAAACCATATCTAATGTTCAACATATAAAATTTCATAAATGTTTAACCTTTCCAAAAGATTATGATCCAACACTATATAAATATATTCACTAAATTTCCAAAATTAACTAATCATTGGCCTTTAATTAATACAAATGATCTCGAAATTTTCACATTTAAAACATGTGAATAACTTCATAATGTATCCTACTAAAATATATTAATAACTCAAATCACAATAAAATATTATTGGAAACATTCATTCATCCTTATTCCTTTTGTAAAACACATGTTATTGGATATATTTTATAAATACAAGAGTGTTTTATAGACCACTTGTAAAAAAGTCTTTAATTATTTCCAAGGTAGTCAACACCTGTCCAAATTAATAATTTTTTATCATTATCTCAACATAAATAACATATTAAGGGTTTTCATTCCTTAAATCATGTGTTTTTTTGAGAATTTTCAATTTCTAATGAATAACTTTTCTAGGTACCATTTAGCATATGATCTCAAATCCTTAAAAAATTACTATAGAAAAATAATCATATATTACATATTACTTATATTGTGTACATTATTTATATAATATTCAAATGAAATAATTCATATTAACCATTCCTCTTCATCTATGACAGTAACATAACTTGATCATTATCCAACAGCATCATTTGGAGTATATCCCTTTTATTCTTAAGGCATTGATTTTCATAGTTTCCCATCTCCTTATAGTTATAAAATTGAATAATACCCTTTTTATTTTTCCCTTTTAATTATTTAGTATGGTGACCCTTATATCCACACTTATAAAAAACTCACATTCCCATCAATAATTTTCCTAGGTGATTCTTTTCATAGTTATCACATGTGGGAAAATTCTTCTTTCCCTTCTTCCCATTATCCATTTTTTCTCTACCGTCCTCTTTTCACTTAATTTTCTTCAAAAACATAGGATAATTATTTATATATCTCATTATCAAAAATATTATTTTCTCATATGATCATAATACATGGGAGATTATTTCCATTAGAAATGTTGTCTTAAGACCCTGAATGATATAATCCTTATTACTCTTTGGATCACATGCATTGGTAGATTTAACATTCCTTTTTCTATGATCCATTTATAAAAAATGGAATATACTATATTAGATCATAAAATCATAATGTATAGTTTAAAGTATGTTATATAACATAACATAAATTTATGCATCGTGAATCCTAGAATCATAAACTTTGGTTACTTTGGGAAAATATTTACATACAAATCCCTCATAATGGTAGGTATAGAAAATGTGAAATATACTAAGTGAATCCCTAGAGAGTGTCAACCCAAGTGTGTAGTTAGGTTCATTTTCATGTCCCAAGTTACCCCATGTCGAGACTAGAACAGCTTTTAAAAGTTATTACTCCTAGGTACATCTGTTCTAGAACCACATCCACTTATAGTATCTATATAGGGATGTATTGCCAGGAATACCCACATAATCTCTACCTTACCAAAATTTTAGGATGTTCTTGTATAGTTATCTTAAATTTCAATTTTAGGGTTTTTCTCCCCAATATATGTTCTTAAAATCTAGTTTTCAATGTTATTTCTATATTTTCTTTGATACCAACTGTAATTCCCCAACCCCAAAATCCTAGAGCTAGTGCATTATTTTATAACATTAACATGATTATAAGGAATTAAATCTAGAAGGACCGATCAGTTTAGTTGTCTTGGAAATCTATATTATGTTCATGATTATCATAATACAATGGGAAAAATAAAATACAAACATGATAAATAATAAAATGAAATAAAATTCATCCTTCAATGCTTAATCAAGGATTTCTTATTCATAACCTCGAGAATGGAAACATCATAAGGGTTAGCTCAAATTATCGGTAAGGGTAAGTAAAGTTGAAGAAATAATGTATCAATTAGAATAAATTAACATGTAAGGTTATATAACTAATAACACTTTCCATTCAAATAAAAATATTCTAAATATCAACATGAAAAGTTATAAAGTTTAAAGCACGTTCCATTTAATCAATGAACTGAAAATGAAATTCTTGACACAAAACCTCACAGATAAATAATAATAATAAATATTAATAAAAGAAATGTTTAATTATAGGATATAATATTTCCCAATTAAATCATACCTTTACCCTCAAGAGACAATTTAAACTTTTATAGTTTGGCTAACAACTTCGTCCCATGAGACTACTGATGCATCGAGAGGCTTCCATTAGCTGGTCCCGAACCTGTATGACTTTCCTTAAATAGTCCCCAAACCTTATCTTACATGTCCAAATAATTTATCATATAGAATAAAAATATATTCCTTATCATATATTAGAATAGAATAAAGTAGATGGATTTATCAATATTTTATTACCCTTATGTTTACACTCTTTCATTATTTTAACTATTTCGAGTGTTAATTAACTAGTTTCCTCAAGTATGTTTTGACTTGTTACTTTTTATTCCTATTTATTGGATTATTATTTCATCATCTTTAGAATTTAAACCATTAATTAATTATATTATATATTCAGTACATATGTATTTATAATAGTCCATAATATTTGGAGATAAGAAATTAAGTACACCTTTCATTGAGACGGTAGGTCGTATGCACACATGAACTCTACCTTCATGTATTTATCATATTAAAGGAGTGAAAAATGAATGATACATATGTATATTATAATTATATTTTCATATATATATTATTCATTTTTCAATGTCTTATTAAAATAATCCTTGATATGTTCCATTTTTAGTGTAAACGAATCGCATCGCTTTGGGGGACAAGTAGTCCACACTTCCACAAACGAAGTTATCGTATTAATGAAAAATGAGAAGTACTAAAGGTATGTGTTATAAAAGTATTAAAGAAGTATAAATACAAAATAAATATAATATATATCATATATAAACATATTTTCCATCATAATGGCCACTATGACAGGTAGTAAAGGAAAAAATGAACAATCATCGTTTCATGAGGCTATAGTTCGTTGTACACAAAAACAGTATATTTGTTTACCATTAAATAGAGATGTGTGTAATTTTATGTAGAAATAATTTCATAAAAACATCCTGGTATATATAGGATAATGTTTTTATTATGTAATAAAGGAATAATAAAATTATAATGAGTGGATAGGAAAAATAATTAAAATAGATCCTTTGAAAATGTTACCTTAAAACCGGGTAACTACTGTTGGTTTATGTTAAAGGGATTACTTGGAAGAAGTTTTTACCAAATCATGCTTCAAGGATGAGGTTATGGATTTTGGGAAGCTATTTGGGAAGATCTTGGGAAAACCTAAGTGGTTTGATTGGTGTGAGTAAGGGTTAAATTACTTTCCTTTTTGTAGTGGAGGGGAGTGACACTCTTGTAAATACCAAAAGGTATTAATTAATGGGAGTTATACCTTACCTAAAGTTCCTACAAAAGGAAAAAATAAGGAAATAAAGGGGAATCCGGGTCTATTTAAACCTCCACCACCAAAAAATAAGTACAATTTAATAATTTGGTTTCTTAACATCTAAGATTCCCCAATTTTATCATTTTGATTTTTATTAAAGCATCAAGATTTCTAACCTAAGTAATTTAACCATTAAAATAAACTAAATTTAGATTTATTAGAAAATATTGAACCATTGATTTATTAATATGATATCTAATTTATAAAATATAAAACCCATTTGTTTTGTAAATTAATTTTAAAACAAGCACTTGTGATGCGCTAAAACTTCGCATAAACTCAGACCATGTTAACAATGTTTTTTCAATATATGGGTATATATGTTAATTATATTATATTAATTGGTCCATTTATATACCATATTAAATATTTATTATCACTTAAAAATCACTTGGAATAATATATTATTTTTATTAATTATAAATTATATAATATATTATCAATTATTATAAAATAACAATAATGTCAATTTTTACATTATTTATTTAATTTTAATTTTAAAATATCAAAATAATATATGAAACTAAAATATATTAAATTTAAAACTTTGTAACATGATATATTCATTTAAAAAATAATTAATGACCATAATTCAATCAATATATTTCACTTTTAATTTTTATAGTATCATTTATTTTAGTAAATTATTAACTAAATAATCACTATGTTGGCATTTCTTAAGCATTTTATGTAACTGAATCATCTAAAAAATTATTTATAAATTATTATGATAAAAATAACATATTTATATTTCAAAATGATATGTATAACCATAAATATTATGTTTTTCACATATCTAAATTTTTTATAAAATTTAAAGGTAAGGAAAGTTCCCTTTTTTCATTTTCCTTACATAACCTTTTATATGGGGAACATCCATTTAATAATATCCCAATAACACATAAAATTTAAAAACAAATGGGAAATCTTCTAATTAATATCATCCAGTAGCTTTGGGACAAGTGTCCAGGTTATTTTGGTCCATAAGATTATGGTTTAGTCCATTATTATGCTTAATTTTACCTTAATCACTGTAATTAGTTTTAATCACATTCACTAATGTTTTTTATAAAAAATTAAGTTTAAATTATTATAAGGAAACTAATTTACTGATTAAAACTATTTATGTACATTTTTTAAAATTCATATTAGTGTTAATCCCATAGGCGTGGTGAGAAAGTGAGGTTTTAAAGTGAAAACGTTCAAAAGTTCAATAAGTGTTTACATCTAATTTCAATAAAGAAATTATTCTAGTGAAAAAAATTGGATTAATATATGTATAATTGTTCTATTATGACTTTAAGAACCAATTTAAAATATAATTTAACACTAATGATTATTTAAACTAAAAGCCAGTTGTTAATTAAAATGCATTATTTTTACTGTTCATCAAAAAATAAAACTTCTCCAAAAAATACCAAAAATTCACCCGAAGATAATTTTGAAATTCCAAATCCAAAAATGATTTTTAATTTGACAGATAAAATTTATAAAATTGTCAAAATTTAGTTTTAAAATAGGTGCTCCATTAAAAGGCGGTAAAACCTAGTCTTGCGTGTAACACAAACTAACTCTGTGTAGTGTGTAGCGTAATTTTAACAAGGTGTTTCAGGTAAAGAGATAAAATATAATTATTATTATAACATGAAGAAATTATAATTTATTGAGTTGTTAAAAATTACGTCCTAGATAAATAAGAATGTTTTCATAAAGGTGAATACCCTTGATAGAAAAATGGGTATGTTATTAACTACACAATTGTTTTGGCATGGAAAATTGCAGAGACATTTTGGAAGCATAACGGTGTTACATAAAAATACATAAAAATAGTTTATGAGAGATAAAGGGGTCCTAATCCATTTAAACATAAAATCTTAATTAATAGGTACATGTAATGAGATTACCCAATGCATTGGAGTGCTATCTGAGTGCACCCATGATATTCCTTTCATTCTCATACTTAAGTGTGCCACATAGATCATACAACAAGTGGTCATTCATCACCATGATTTATTCTATGATCAAGGAGTATGTGATACATATAATTAATTCCCCGATCGATAATTATATTTTTATAAATTTGAATACCCTTGATATAAAAATGGGTATGGTATTCGCTACTCAATTATTTTGGCATGGAAAATCACAATGCAATTTCAGCAACATAATGGTGATACATAAGAATTCATAAAATTAATTTTTAAGAGAAAAAGGGTTATATCATTATTTAAACATAAAATGGTCAGTAATATTAAAATGTAAGTATATTTCCCAGTATTATGAAATGTAAATATAATGCATAATTTCATAAATAAACTTGAATAAAGAAGAGAAGGTTAAGATCCCTTATGGGATTTCGGCATAGTAACATCTTAGGTAAGGATCCAAATGGGGGAGGTTAAATGATCAATCATTAAAATAATATCAAATGGATAGTAATGGAATGATTATAAATGAATTAAAATATAACCATTTTAAATTACAAGAACTAATTTCAAATAAGTTTCTTGACTTTGAAAGAAAGAGAGTAAGGTCCCATAAAAATTTCAACATGGTAACCGGTGTTCATAAAGGTTCATAGGAGGAATAAATGAGAGTGAAAGGAAAAATCATCCTTTATACATAGAATTTAAAATAATGGGAATATTTAAGAACATGTCCCTACATATTCAAATTGAAATTAAATGACATAACATAAAAGGGGTACTTGATAAAATAAGAGAGTGGAAGATCCCTTACTTGAATGTGCGACTCTAAAGGCTTGGGAAGGACTTATTGAGAACCTGGGGGCACCTTTTTAGGACTATATAAAGTGTACTAATTAGTATTTATAAGATCCAAAGAGTTTACAAAAAGATAAACGGTATCTTGGGTGGTTTTATATAGGAAAGTATGGGGTTTCTATATTATTTAGGTTTTGGAATCTGCATAATAAAATATCAAAAACCACAAACAATATCATGGTTTTTTCCCATGGTTTATATAAAATGGTAGTGTATTACCTTAATTTATAAGTTCAAGGGTTTAAATTATTACAACATTACCATTGGTGATTTGGAGGTAAGTCTCACTCTTTAAGAAATGATTTTAAAACGTTAAAATATATCATATGTTTTGGAGGACTCACAAAGTAATTATAATATAAATAAAATAAAATTATTTTATATTAAAAAAAATCTATTTGGTTTTTTATCCCATTTATATTTTTTACTACATCACATTTGTGTCATTAGGACGTCATAAAACACAAAGTATATTTATATGGTATTTATTTTTTACCCAAAAATTCAATTGTCTCAAACAATTATGAAAAATTAGCAATTGGATAATTTTAATGTTCTGATTCAATAAATATTATTTATTTTATCTAAATAATATTATAAATATGTGAATTTTTAATTTTTAAATACTGATCGATATTTATTGAAAATGATAGGTTTTTCACAATAATGGTTTTCGAACCCCAATAAATAATTTAAATAAAAAGTTATATGATCCTTTATAATTGAGAAAAAATATTTAATAATAATATTTTATTAAAATGCTATTTATTTCAAAAAAATCCATTAATTCATAAATTCATTAAATTAATTTTAATATTAACTAAAAATAAAGATTGTGATTTATTATATCAAAATAAAAATTATTTACAAAGTAACAATAATAAGATGAATATATATTCATTATTCTATAAAAAATGTACATATTCATATTTTGGGGGTCTTGATAAATATCCCTTTAATATGATGAAAAAATCCCTAAGATTAAGGTGCGTAATGGTTGGACTTTTATGGGGTAGCTCGGGGAACAGGGTTTGGGTCGTGAACTCTATGAGCTTGAAATTCTCTCGTAAATGGTTTTTCTCATGCTTAAGTTATTGGATCTCATATTAGTCTTGGTCAAGGGAAAATCCCAAAAATTATATATCCGTCATAAGCTTTGATAAATGGGATTCATATGGTACGATCCTACTAGTTGAGAACATCTCTTCCTTTATCTATGTCAATTAGATTTGTTAAAATCTTATATTTATACTAATCTTGAGACCACCATTAAATGGATATATTATCAATGGTAGTGGTATATAACTATATTTTAAATCCAATTGGATAATATAAAACAAAATAAGTTCATGTGTTTTCCATAATAATATTATATGATAAAACATTTAATTAAATCAAAAGGGGAATTTTATTCATAACAATGCGGGTCATTAAAATATTCACCCTTTAAAAACTTCACCCTAATTTTTTCCTCACACTAAAAAAGATGAGGGTAACTTTTTTTGATCACCTTATCCATTTCCCATGTTTCTTCTTCAAACTTTTGGTTTTTCCAAAACACTTTGACAATGTGACTTCTCTTATTTCGTAGAACTTTTTCTCTATAGCATAAGATCATTACTGACTACACTTCATTGGAAATATAATCTCCCAATGGTACCATCTATGGATTGAGTACATCGGATGGGTCTAGTATGTACTTCCTCAAAAGGGATAGATGGAATACAACGTGCACTTGAGATAGTTTCAGTGGTAGTGATAGTCGATAGGCCACCACTCTGATGCAATCAAGGATCTCAAAGGGGATGTTGTATCTTGGACTAAGCTTTACCATATTTTTAAATCACATAATTTTCTAACATAGAGATAAACTGAAGAATACCATGTCTCCAACATCAAACTCTTGGTCTTGTTGATGATTATCATCATATCGCTTTTGTTGACTCTAATAACCCTTTAAGTGATGTTGAATGGTCTTTACACTCTCCACTATTTCTTCAACTTTTTTAGGACCTTGAAGTTTTTGTTCCCCAACATCATCCCAACTTGTTGGTGTTCTTCACCTCTTCCCCTAAATCGCTTCATCGAGATCCATTTGCATGTTTGAGTGGAAATTTTTGTTAAAAATGAACTAGGCCAAAAGAAGATGTTGGTCCCATCCTCCTTTGAAGTCAATTAAGCATGATATCAAAATTTCCTCAAGTGTTTGGATAGTCTGCTCATATTCACCATCAGTTTGAGGGTGATAATTCGTATTGAATTTTAGCTCAGTGTTTAGAGCATGCTGGATAATTTTCCAAAACATAGAGGTGAATATTGGATCTTGATCAAAAACAGTCTATAGTGGTACTCCATGTAGCCTCAACACTTCATTGATGTATATTTATGCAAGTAAATGTAGTGAGAAATCCTATTGAATCACGATTAAGTGTGCAGCCTTTGTAAGAAGATCAAAAACAACCTAGTTATCATTTTTTACTTTGGATGTCTTCAGAAGTCTAGCGATAATGTCTATAGTGATGTATTCCCATTTCAATGTTATTATCATTAATGGATGAATCATCCCCTAAGACTTTTTCTTTTCAGCCTTTACTTTTTGATATACCAAGCACTTTGATGTATATTTAGTGATCTTATTCATTATTTTGTCCCTCCAATAGTTCTCATAGATATTTTTTATTCATCTTTGTGCTTCTTGGGTAAATGGAGAAAGTTGAACTATATGCATCATCCAAAATATACTTAATCAGTTCTGGATTTGATGGTAAACATATTTAGGACCCAAATATCACAATTACATCCTCATTAGCATTGAACTCCAAGTCTTTCCCTTTCCTTATAGTTTCCACTTTTTTATGATTTTCCAACATCAACTTTTTTAGTATCCTTTAATATTTCTAGAAGATACGATTGAAAAAAACATTTGAATGCATTAATGGTGTTTCTTCCTTTATGATTCCCATGTCCATCCTCTTATAATATAAGAATATTGGATCTTTCTCAATTCTCATCAATGATAAAATTTTTAGATCCCTCCTACTTAGAGGATCCACCACTTTATTTTCTTTACCAAGATGGCAGTAAATTGAGAATTCCTTGTCCTTAATTAGCTCTAAACATATTCATTGGTGCATATTCAACACTTTCTGTGTGAATATATGTTTGAGAGTTTTTTGATCCATATATAGTTTACATTCATCCCCAAAGATATAATGTTTCTATCTTTTCAAAGATAATAACACTACATCTAACTCTGGATCATGCATTGGATAGTTCTGTTCATGAACATTTAACTGGATTGAATCATAGGCTATGACTTTTTCAAATTTCACCAATAAATATCTCAATCCCTTCTTTTAAGCATCGATAAATATTATGAAAATTTATCCACTTGAGGGTAGAGCGAGCACAGGGGTAGTGATAAGACTTCTTTTAAACTCATTAAAGATTCCTTCCAATTCATCATTCTATGAAAACTTCACTCCCTTCCAAGTTATCTTGGTAAGAGAGTTTAAAAATCATGATAAATTTATCACAAATCAATTATAATATCTGGATAACTTAAGGAAACAAGGGATATTTGTCGTGGATATTAGCATCTTCAATCCTTCAATTGAAATTGTCTTACAAGGATCCATAGATATCACATTTCTTGTGATGATATTCCCAAATAATGATACATCCTTCAACCAGAACTCACACCTATTGTTCTTTTCATAAAGAGTATCCTTTTGTAAGGTCTTTAGAAATGTTCTCAGATTCTCCTCTTGATCCTCCTTAGTTTTGGATTATATTAGAATATAATCTATAAATACCACCACACATTTGTCAAGGTAATCTCTAAATATTCTATTCATCAACCCCATGAAGATTTTTGGAGAATTAGTGAGTCTGAATGGAATAACTATGAACTCATAAATCTCATACCTTATACGAAAATTATTCTTGAGGATATCCTCCTTCTTCACCCTAAATTGGTAATATTCTAATCATAGATCCACCTTGGATAAGTATTGTGCTCTATGTAGATGATAGAAAAAGTCATCAATACCAGGAAAATGATACTTTTTCTTTATCATGATCTTTTTGAGCTCATGATAATCAATACAAAGGCGCATTGACTCATCCTTCTTCTTGACTAAGATGAAAGGTGCACCCTATGGTGAAGCACTTGGTCATATAAACCCTTTATCTAGACTCTCCTGTAATTGTTTATTTATCTCCACAACATCCAAAACAACCATCCTATATAGAGTCTTAGGTATTTTAAATTCCCCAGGTACAAGCTCGATTTATAATTTGACCTCTCAGGTAGGAGTAAGACTAGAAAATTCCTCATGCAACACATCAGTATGTTCCCTCAAAATAGGCATATCTTTGAGGATAGTTATATCCTTAGAATCAATCATTTGGTAAAGATAATCTTGTTCATAGGGCAGTAATATATATACTTAATATGACTGTGATAAAGAAGATTCATCCTCATCCTTGTACTTATATAGAATCGAGGGTTGATTCTCCTTACAGAGAATGATTTCCTTCTCATGACAATTTATGTTAGCTCAATATAGGTAAATCCAATTCATGCCTAGAATTACATAAAATTTTACCAAAGGGAGTATGATAAGGTTCACTGAGATGTTCATCCCAAAAATGATGACAGGGGGGATTTATATACTTGAGATGTAATAATTAACATGTTTTCCATTTTCAATGACATCTATACTTCCATTATTTGTGGTGGTTTTTATATAGTTCTACTAAAATTTTGAGGTATGAATCATTGTGTAGAACCAAAATCAAAAAGTATATTTAATATTCATGAATGAATAACTTGAATTTCTAACACCACTTTGTTATGAGGATTCACTTTGGTGGAAGTGATGGAAAAAAGTCCCCCTTTCTTCCTTGGGGGTTGTCTGTTTTCTCTAAAAACCCTTTTATTAGGGCATTGATTTGAAAAGTTCCATGTTTAATTATAGTTGAAGCAATGAAAAATGCACTGAGGTTTTATTGGAACATTCCTTTCATTCATCACATTAGCGGGTTTCTCCTATTTATAAACATTATCCAGGTGTCCTTCCTTACCAAACCAAAATAATTTCTTTGTTCATTTTAGGCAATTTTTACGGTGCTTCTTCCCACACATTTGAAAAGTGGGGTATTGAAATTTCTTGGAACTGTTACATTTTTCAATTGGACTTCAAGAATTAAACTTTAATTTCTAATTTTAATCCCCATGATACCCTTGATCTTCAAAAATCTTCATTTCAACTTTAAGGGCACATTGGAAAATTTATTCATAACTATCAAAGTCACGGATCACCAGGGATTTTTATAGACTAGGTTTTATCCTACCAAAGAAGCATTCAACTTTGAATTAGAGAGTAATTACAACACTAATGGAATATCGTTAAAGTATTGGGAAGTTTTACATGTACTCCATAATATATCCATCATATTTTTTCTTGATTGTAAGGAAATCCATTTCCATTTTAAGTTGGAGATTTCAAGGAAAATGTTTATCGAACAAAATTTTCTGGAATTCCTTCCACTCCCTTTATTTGATCTCTTCCTTAGGCTTTTTATTCTTGATCAATGTCCAACACTAATTAGATTCTACCTCTATATGATGAATATCTAGAAGAAAATTATCTTATTGGGAACATTGAAGAATGGATAAGATATTCTAAATGGAGTTGATCCATTGTTCTGTGATTAAGGGATCATATGATCCATTGAATGTAGAAGGCCTTTGTCACATGAAGATATTGATTACTGATTTTTATCCCTTAGGGGGTTTGGGAACTCCTCTTGATCTAGGTTTCTATTCAAAAATTGATTTTTATGAGAGAGTATCATGATTTTTTTTATTCCCGCTCCCATCAGGTTAGGAATCGCATTGGGGTAGTCACCAAATTTCCCTTTACATTAGTTGTTAACCTGATTCCTCCTATTTCCAACCAATGACTAGAATAAAAGGAAAATTATATATGATTATATTAAACTATTAAAACCATAAATGGGAATCCAATGACAATAAATGGATAATATATAAATTACATTTATTTCTTTAACTTATGAATTTTTAGGCTTCAATCTATGTTATCCATGATCTATTTCCGATCATATATTATTATGGTCATTTTTCTCCACCTAATAATGGATTGAAATGAGATTATGAATTTTCCAAAGTATATTCCTTTGGAGTGTCAAACTAGGAGTACAGTAAGGCTCATTTTCTTTTAGCAGGTGACTCAGAGGCAGGCCCAGAACACCTTATCAAATTTATTACTCCTAGGTACATCTATTCTAGAAGCACACACACATATATTATCCAAATAGGGATGTATTTTCATGATAAAAAACTCACTCTATACTAACCAAAATTTATGGATGTATTATTATACCTAGTATTATCCTTAAGGATTTCGATAGAGTTTTCTAATCCTAATCCCAAAAATATCTAAATATTTCCTATGATACCAACTATAAAAATACTTATCATTATTTTACATTAATACTTGATTTATTAAATAAAAACACATAATACAATCCAGATTATTGATAAGTATACTGTACTTTGGAATTAGGTATATTACATAACAATATAAAATATGGAATAAAACATAATTATTAAAAACTTATTTAACATGCTCAAAATACTCCGTTGAACATAAAATTTCATGGAATAACTTTGGAAAAAACATAACAAAGGGGTGATATATAAATCCCATTAAGGTAATAAATAAGGAATAACATGAAGAATATGATACATGTTATACAAGAGGCATATCAATGGGTCATAAAAAGAGTAGGAATCATAAAAAAAGAACAATGAGACATGATATAGAATGGTAATCAAAAAGGAAAGATGGGAAATGTGGGAACAACTTAAAACATTACCTCATAAACTTATATCTATGATAAATCCCACAAGACCACATGGTGGAAAAAGTACCATAATAGAATTAGGTTCACACTCTATCCCAACATGACGTTTCATGATACTAAACATTATCCAATGCATTGGAGTTCTATATGGGGGAACCCATGATATTCATTTAATTCTCATGCTTAAGTGTGCCACATAGATCATACAACATGGGTTCATTCATCATCCTGATTTATTCCATGATTAAGGAGTGTGGAATAAATATAATTAAGTCCCTGGTCAATAATTATATGTGCATAAAGTTGAATATCCTTGATATAAAAATGGGTATGGTATTATCTACACAATTGTTTTGGCATGGAAAATCACAGTGATATTTCAGAATCATAATGGTGTTATATAAAAATTCATAAAAATGGTTAATGAGAGAAAAATGGGCCAATAATCATTTAAAAATAAAAATTTTAGTAATATTGAAATGTAATTACATGTACCAACATTATGAAATGGAAATATAATGCATAATTTTATAAAGACAATTGAATAGAGAAGAGAAGCTTAGGATCCCTTACAGAATTTCAGCATCGTAACAAATTAGGTAAGGATCCAAATGGGGGAGGTTAAATGATCACCCATTAAAAAAACATCAAATGGATAGTAGTGTAATGATTATAAATTAATAAACATATAACCATTTGAAATTAAAATAAATAATTACAAAGAAGTTTTTTGAATTTGAAAGATAAATAGGAAGGTCCCTTACAAAATTTAAATATGGTAATGGGTATACATAAAGGTTCATATAAGGGAAAAATGAGAGTGAAATGGGATATAATCCATTATATATAGAATTTAAAAAAATAGGGATATGGAATAACATATCCCAACATATTCAAATTGAAATCAAATGACATAACATAAAAGGAGTGCTTGATAAAATAGGGGAGTGCAAGATCCCTTACTTGAATGTGTGACTCTGAAGGATTAGGAAGGACTTATTAAGATATTGGTGGCCCCTTGGGAGGACTTCATAGAGTCCAGGTAATATTATGGATGTGATAAAATGAGTTTTAGTTAATATAAATGGTATATTTTGTGTTTTTATATATTTATGAAGGGGGATTTCTTTATTATTTTCACTTTATACTCTACGTAATAAAATATCCAAAACCACAAACCATACCATGTTTTCTGACCTTGTTGTACACCAAATGGGAGTATTTTAACTTATATTTTAAGTCCAATGGCTTAAATTATTAAAATATTACCATTTTTTATTTGGAGGTGAGTCGCACTCTTGAATAAATGATTTTAAAGCCTTGAAATATATCATAATATTTTTGAGGATTTACAAAGGCTTTATAAAATAATTAAAATAAACATAAAATCCCAATATTATGCATAGAAAACATATATTTTTTATTATATCCCATTTATATTAAACATTAAATCACATTTGGGTCATAATGATTCCATATAACACAAAGTATATTTATAAGATATTTAATTTTTACTTGAAAATTATACTATCTCGTAAAATTATGAAAAAATCACCCTTGGATAATTTTGATGTTCAGATTCAAAAAATAATATTCATTTTATCTAAATAATATTATAAATATGTGAATTTTCAATTTCAAAATAATGACCAACTATTATTAAAAATGATGGGTTTTTGGAAATAATGGTTTTCAAACCCTAATAAAAAAATTGATAAAAAATATATATAAGCCTTTATATTTGATAAAAATTATTTAATAATAATGGTTTTTTAAATAGTATATATTTTAAAAAATAAATTAATTCATAAATTCATTAAATGAATCTTATGATTAACCAAAAATAAAATTTGTGCTTTATTGTATCAAGATAAAAATCATTTACAACGTAACTATAATGGGATGAAAATATATTCATTATTATATAAAAAAATGTACATATTTATATTTCTACGTTCTTGATACATGTCCATTTAATATATCATCAAGATCTCTAATAGTAAGGTATTCAATGGTTGGAATTTCATGGGGCAGTTCGACCAACATGGTTTGGGTCATGATCTCAATAAGCTTGAACTTCTCCCGTTAACAGTTTTTCTTATGCTTAAATCGTTGGATCTCAGATTAGGATTGGTCAAGGGAAAATCCTGAAAATTTTATATCTCTTATAATATATGATAAATGGGCTTCATAGGGTATGATCCTACTGGTTTAGTCCATCTCTTCCTTTTCATGTGTCTATTAGAATTTCTAAAACCTTATATTTATATGAATCTTGATACCACTATTCAATAACTATATTATCAAAATTAGTGATACTTAATAGTCTTTTAAATCCAATTGGATAATATAAAACTAATTAAGTACATGTGTTTTCAATAATCATATTACATGATAATTCATTTAATTAAATCAAAAGGGGAATTTTATTCATAACAGTTCAGGTTGTTACAAGGATGACATTCATTGTTTATAAAATTGAATTCCCTTATAGACTAATCAAAATTAATATTCCATGATCTATATTATTTCCTCAATTCATAAATGGATACCTAAAGCCTATATACCTTATTGGAATCATTTAATTTCTAAATCCCTTTTGGTTGATTCATGTAGACATCTTTCGTTAAGTTCTCATTAAGGAAATCTATCTTTAAATACATTTTCCAAATCACATAATCTTGGTAATATTCTATGATAATAATAATTATTATATATTTTGGTATAGAAATTGTTAAAAAAAGTTTCATTTTATTCTATACCTTTAGGTTTCTTAAACCCATTAACAACCAATCATTTTTTATAGGTACAAAAGTTATCTTCCATGTCTAGTTTTTCTTGAATACCCATTTTCAATAAACATGATTTACATATATTGGAGGATATACCATTACCAATAATTGGTTTTGGTATAAGGAATCCAACTCAGAATTCATGGATTCCTATCATATTGAAAATTATGAGAATCTTATTGCTTATTTATTGGATATAGGTTTATCAATGTCAATTAATAATGTTTCATCACAATCATTTTCTATAAAAATATATCTTTCTAGTTCTCTAACCATTTGGGCACTCCTACATATTACTGATGTCTCTTGAACAACCTCTTACATGGGTCAATGTAGAATTTATTCATGTACCAATTAATGTGTATCTTGAGAATTAAATTCATCAAAATAAGTCTTCATACTACTATAAATTTCTAAGACGTTCTCCCTCTCAAATAAAATGTCATATTTGGTCACTATTACCTTTTTATATAAGGTGTGGTATAGACACTTGAGTTTTATAGTCATTTTATTGTATTATTTTTAATAAATAATTCCCTAAAAACAAGGATCTATTAGTGTAGTGTCTTTAGGAGATTAGAAACATAATACATCAACTTAAACATAAATTACAACTTAATTATTTTTGTCTCTATATTTTTCTCCTAAATACCTTTAATTTTTTATTAATTAAAATCATACCCTATGGTAAAAAGGAAAAGTTTTAGTTATAAAGTATAGTAAGGAAGAAAACATGATAATGAAGTATAACATCTATGAAAAAAGGAATAACATAGTATCATTGAATAGGATGATCATATAAAATCATCTGGAATAATATTATAAATAAAATGATTCTATGGTAAATGGTATTATAACAATGTGGAAACAACATAAAACATGACAACATAAACATAATTCAAGCCTCTCTACCAAGAAAACATAACAAAGAGTTCTAGGAAAACTATATATGCACCATACCCGATATCTCATTGGATAAAATCATTTCCAATACATTTTTGTGATATATTATTCATATACCACCATTAACATCATAACATGTATATACATATGTTTTCCACATAAGTAAATCATACGTAAGGAATAATAATTAGAGAAACCCTCGAGAAATAAATGGGTTACTTGATCTTGTCTCAAAAAAATAATCATTATTTATTTTATAAATATTCTCAAGAGAATAGTTAATTAAATAATTTTTAAATTTATAGATGAAATTTCATACATATATCTTAAATAAAGAGTCTTTAATAATAATATTTTTCAATAAAAATATGTAGAAGAAGATATAAAAATTCACCACATAAATGATGTTTTAGGAAATGGGTAAACAACATTTAAAAAGGTGTGAACATGGTAATTTAATTTAAACCATAATCAATCTAGAATGGTTTATCATAAAATATTCATCATTTTAGGAAACATTATAATGAAAAAAAAATTAAATCATTGGAACATGAAAAGTAATAATGATTCAGAAATTTCCCTCTAAAAATGTTTGTTTTAAAAAAAGATTAATATTAAAATAATAAAAACATGTATAACCCTTGAAATATTGGAAAAATAAACTAATAATATATGAGGGATATATAAATAATAAAATAAATATATTATAATAAGATATATGAAATAAGGATTATAGAGAGAAATCATAATCATGAAATAAAAGAGGGTGGTTCGGAAGTTCCCTTACCTCAAGACCATACTCACTTGGTTCACATGTATAACCTATAAAATAATGAAATTTTGTTTTTAAATATTTAATTCATAGAATATTTGATATATATTTTGTTTTTTACTATTATTTTATGTTCATTTATAATCATTTTATTATGAAAACATATTTATTCTGACTATACTGAGGGTTTTCATTTTACAGTTCAAACGTCATTTTTGATTTATTTATGATTATGGAAGTTATTTTCAAATTATTTCATAACAACATAAGTGAAAATAAATTATTTTAATTTCATTCTAGAATTTTTCATAGTCTCGTAGTCATGGTTCACTGAGTATAAATGTTATTCTTTAATGGAATGTTCGTCTTGGTGTTTTTTCTGAACATTATGAAATATATTTAATTTATTTAGCTTAATTATTATTAAAAAATTTAAAGTCATTAAATGAGTTATAATATTATAAATATCATCATATTTAAACTTAAATTTATTTATATTACCATTCATGATTGTGGTAATGAAAAACTAAACAAGTCGTCTATGGAGGCGGTAGTCTGAACATAACACGAGTGGAATTTTTAATTTATAATATATATAAGGATGTTATATAGTGGATATAATATTAAAATAATAATATTTAATTTTATTTATTATATTTATTTCACTATTTTAATTTTTATGGAATGAATTTGGAGGTTGAAGAATAAAATATTAGAAGACCTTGATTAAGAACATTACATCTTCCTTTCGATTTCCCCTCTTAAACTACACCTTAAAGAACCTTGGAATGGTAATTTAGGGAGCACTACATCTCTAGTAGGTGGGAAAGAGTTTTGGGGAGAAATTTGGGTAAATGTTTCTAATATAAAAGGCTTATGGTGTGAGGATAATTGGGGTTTTCAAGGGGTCCTTTTATAAGTGAGAGGGTGGATTTTTTGTAAATATAATTTCTTAATATAAAAAAAGTAGTAAAAATTGAGGAAAGTGGACCAAATTTTTTCAATTAATGTAAAATAGATTATTTAATGGAATGAAATACCTAACCTATAAATTTAATGTTGATTTTTTTATATTTACCTCTTTATTTAACATATTTTCCTCATTTTATCCTTTATTATGGTGACTAATTTTACCTTCATTGCTTGTTTTTTTGACATAAAATAAAATTGGAATTATTACACAATTCTGATTATTCTAATTACAAAAATTAAATCCATTTTATTAATTTCAACTTACAACGGTGAAAAAAATTAATTTTAATATAAGTAATTAGAATAGTATTTTTACTAATCAATAAAAATATTATTTTTAAAATAATCCTAAAAATTCACCTTAATATAATTTCAATGTTATGATTCTAAAAATAAGATTTATTTTACAAAAAAAATATAAATATGAGAAATTTAATTTTTAAATAAAATACTTATTTATAAAAAAATGTTAATTTGTATTACATGATTGAATCTAGGACCCTTAGAAAATTTTCCAATTGATTCATAAAATTATCTGATGAAATAACTAGTGTTTGATGAAACCATTTTTATAAAAATAAATTTTATTTCAAAACCATAAAAATATTTTTTATTTCCATAAATATTTATTCTGAGAGATATATATTTTAATGAAAATAAAACATAAATGTTTTAACAAAAATAAAATTATGCTTGTTTGTGTTAAACATTTGTTTCATCATATGTAACTTTTTTATTTAATTATTTTGTTATATAAATTTATTATATGTAATATTATCAATTAATAAAATTAATTACATTTTTTAATATTATATTGAAAAATATGATGCATATTTCAATTCAAAAGGGGAATTAAATTTTTAAAATTTTGAGTCGTTTCATTCTTCTACACCTTAAAAAATCCCAAGAAATTTTATTTCACACTCTAAGGTGAAAACAAGCAAGGGTATTTTTTTATTTTATTCCTTTGGTTCCCATGTTTCTTCTTAATTATTATGGTTCCTTCAAATTACATTAAAAAATTAGGTTGTCTTGTTATGTACAAATTTTACTTTGTAGTCCAAGATCTTCATTGGATGCTTCCTATAAGAAATATAATGCTCTAAATATACCCCCTATGAATTGAATACATGAAAAATAATTGTAATGCACCTCTTAAAGATGGATATATAGAACACATTATTTTGTTTAGAAAAGTTTTTTAGGAGTGTTAATCTGTAGGCCACAACTCTAATATGATTTAGAATCTCAAAGGGTCTAATGTATCTGGGAATTATAATTTTCCCTTATTACCAAAAAACATGACTCTATTCTATAAAGTAACAATTTATTTCGGACTTGAAACACCATATCTCATTGAATAATATTAAAATAGATCTTATGTTTACTATGTGTTTTCCTGGTGTGTGTTTAAATGGATTTGACCTTCTATGTCATTTATTCATCTATTTTAGTTCCCAACAACTTGTATTCACTAACTTCATCCTACCACATGGGTGGTCTATATAACTTACCATAAATGGATTCATAATGATCCAACTTAATAATATAGTGGAATCTATTTTTATACAACAACATTATCATAGGAAGATGTTCTTCCCAAACTCCATAAAATTCCATAGATCAATCTATCAGCATATCCTTGAGTTTCTGGATAGTTTTTTTATATTTCTAATATATTTTCGAGTGACAAAATGTAATAAAGTTCATCTCTATGTTCAATGCATGATAAATAATTTTCCAGAATGTTGAGGTAAACCTTGTATCTTGATTAGATATAATCGATTTTAGTTCTCTATGAAGCCTCGCTACTTCACTAATGTATATCATTGTGAGTGGTTCGAGTGATAAGTCATATCTAATATATATGAAGTGATTGGTCTTTGTTATATGGTTTACCAAAAATGATTTAGCATTATGTATTTTAGATTTCTTTGGAATACCCTATACAAAGTCCATAGTTATGTTCTCCCAATTATATATAGGTATATATAATTGTTTAATCATACCCTTGGGATATTTCCTTTTTATCTTCACATGTTTACATACCAAGTACCT
The DNA here is from genome assembly GCA_963277665.1 of Viscum album. Taxonomy (NCBI): domain Eukaryota; kingdom Viridiplantae; phylum Streptophyta; class Magnoliopsida; order Santalales; family Viscaceae; genus Viscum; species Viscum album. The sequence continues at coordinate 953,164,732 of OY728142.1, forward strand.
AAATATATATTAAAAAATATCCTTCTTTATGTTGTCCCCCTAATAGTTCTCCTAGAGATCCCTATACAAATTTGTACTTCTTGGGTGGATGGAGAATGTTTTACTCTAAGAATTAGTCAACAACTTATTTTTTTAGGTTCTAATGGAACACATAGTCATGTCCCAAACATGAAAAATCCCTTTCATCAATGATTAAATCTAAGGATTCCCCTTTATCATATAAACCAATTTATTTTATACCTTAGAATCATCCTCTATATTTCTTAATCTTCTCTAGAATATATAGTTGAGAAATCATTTGAGTAATGATAGATGTTGTTACGTTCATTATGATTACCATTTCTCTTCTTTTCATGCCTAATAATATTATATCCTTCCCAATACTCATTATAGATAAGGTTAAAAGATATTTATTACTTAGATTATCTTCTAATTTAGTGTTCTTCCAAACATGATAATGGATTGAGAATTCATAATCCTTGATCATTCCTAACCATATTTGTTGGTGTATATTGAGCTCCTTATTTGTGAAAATATACCTAAGTCTCTTAATGTAATGATCACCCTATACAAATCCATTTCAATTTTTTGATACTTAAGATCATTGATAATTAATTTTTGTGAAGAATAGGATATCAATTTATCATTTTTTATGACTACATAGCCTAATCTATTCATTTAATCATCACTATAGATCATAAATCCTTCCCTATGGGGGTAGTGTGAGTACTAGTGTAGTTATTATCCTCTTATTCAACTCCTAGAAGTTACCTTCAGATTTATATTTGTAGAAAAATTTTAAATCCTTTAATGTTATCCTAGTTAGTGGGTTTGTAAATCTGGGAAAATTTCTCAAAAATCACTAATAGTACCCAACTAGTAAAAGAAATATGTGAATTTTCATTACTAATTTTGGTTTATTATATTCATCAACCACTTTTTCTTTTAAGGATCTATAGATATAAATTTTCTTGTCATAAAATTCCCCAATAATGATACTTATTATATCTAATACTCACCTTTACTACACTTTTCATATAACTCATCATTTCTCAAAGCCTTTAGCGAAGTACTCAAATTCCCCTTAGGTCCCTCCATTATTTTGGGGTATATAAAAATATCATCCATAAATACTATCAATTTTCTTTGAGGTAATCGCTAAATGATATTTTTATCAATTCCATGTAGATTACAAGAATATTAGTGAGTCTAAATGGAATTACTATGAAAACATAGTATCTATACATTGATTAAAATTTGGCCTTGGTAATATCCTTCTTCTTTAAATTTAATTGACTATATATTGACCAAAATTCCAATTTATGAAAATATTGGCCCTCATGTAGTTGATTGAATGAGTACTAGATCTATATTTGGGGATGGTTCTTCTTTATCATGATTTTTTGAGTTCACAATAATCAACATTGAGGTGCATTGAACCATCAAACTTTTGGAAAAAGAGAGTTTTCATACCCCATGCTGAAGCACTTGTTCATACAAAACCCTTTTATAGATTTTCTTTTAGTTAATTATTTTATTATTCTAATTAAATGGGGTTTAATCTATGGAGATTTTGGGATATTGGAAAAGCTTTTGGTATATGTTTAATTTTGAAATAAACCTCTCTTTCAAGAGGAAAACTTAGGAAACTCTTCGTGGAATACATCATTATGTTCCCTCACAATGGTAATGTCTTAAATAGTGATCATATCCTTTTCCTCAATCATTTGAGGAAGACATTATTTCTCATGGGTCAATATTATCCATGATTTAGTATATTTTTAAAAATAATTTTCATCAAACACTATAAACTTTTATATAATTTAAAGATATTTTGGGACATTTAATTTTATTTACGTCTCTTAATATTTGATATAGTCTCTATGTAAGGATAAACAATAAATTTCTAGTATATAATTGAATTACACTAAAGGGAGTATGAAAAGTTTTTCAGTGAGATTCATCCCAAAAATTGATTTAGGAGGAGTTATATACATGAGATGAAATAATTTCTCTATTTTATTTTTCTAATGATAATTCAACCTTCGTGTTTTGAGGTATTTTTTGAATAGCTCTAATAAAATTTCATGATATGAAAGAATAAATATAACTATAATAAAATTGAAAGTTTTCTATTATTGAACGAATAATATATGTACTTTTCCTCACTTTTTTTCCAAGATCCACCTCAATAGTAGTGATAAAATAATTTTATCCTTTCTCTCTTAGACTTGGATGTTATTATCGTCAATTATCCTAAGAACTGTTTGATTAGTACATTTATTTAAATAGTGTACTTATTCCTTGAAGTAGAAACACTAGATCATAGTTTGAGGATTTGTTGGATCATTCTTTTCTCTCGTCACATTATTGTGATTATTCACCTCTATTAGATATTCATTATCTTAATTCCCTACCTTTACACAATCATAACATATCCTTGTTACCTTGAGGTGGTTACCTAAATGATTCATCCCATACTTATGTAAAGTTGGATGTTTGATTTTTTTTCCCTCCATAATATTTCTCAATTGATCTTATAGAATTAAAATTCATTCCCCTTTTCTTACCTCCAACACCAGAAGAACTTTGATAATCACCAATCTTCATATCAACTTTTAGAGTACATTGGATAATTTCCTTATAGATTTAAAAGTATCAAATTTAAGAATATTTTCAAAGACTCATATATAGTCCACTAATGAAGTGATCAAACATTATTTAGGGATCAATGAAAAATTCAAAGGTGTGCCTTGAAATATTTATTAATTTTTACTTATAATACCTAATTAATTTACCCTCCATTTTCTTAAGTTCAAGAAATTAACCCTCTATTTTAGTAAGGAGAGTTCATGGAAAATATTTATTGAAAAATATTTTATTCAATACTTCTTTCTGCATTGATTCGATGTATTCCTTGGATTTTTTTTATAGATCAATGTCCATTACTGATCAGCTTCCCCCTTAAAATGATAAATTTTCACTATAACCTTATCTTACTCGAGTATATGAGGATGGAGAATATCTTCTCAATATAATTAATATATTTTTTCACATCTAATGGATCATAAGGTCTACTAAAAATTTAGAGGCCTTTGATGTATAAATTACTCAACCAAAGATTTTTCTTTATTGGTAGAGGAGGTAATTCCACATGATTCAAGACATTATTCAGAACTAGAGTTATTTATGAAAGTAACGCTATGAAGTTATCAAATCATACTCTAACAATATTAGTAATTTAGTTTATAAAATCTTCACATTACCTACCATATTGGTTAATGGAATGATTCCTCCCATTTCCAGTCATTTACTAAAAAAGGAAATTTAATGATGATATTATTTAAATTAATAGTCACATAAAAGACAAACTATGAATTTAGAATGATTGAAACATAAATGAAATGTATACCATAACTTATAAATATATTGATTTTGATCTGGTTATTCATTATCATTTTCATATTAGTTTCTATAGCCTAATGAGTCAAATATTAAATCATAAAATTCTAAAAAAATATATTCAATTCTTCATAATGGTTCATAAAGAGTATTTTAATTAACCAAATAATATCCCCTTGGAGTTTTAATACAGGTTTATAGTTATCCCACTATTTTTGAATAGATTGATGATTTAATGAATCGACCTGGGTTTCCCCCAAACATGGCACCCGACTTGATCCATCACATACTCGAAGGGAATTCTCAATCCCCATGAGGTAACGACAAGCACCCAGGCATCAAAAAAAACCATAGGGAACAATTTCTCCCAACCTAAACAAACACATGGAATATATATATATATATGTATTAAAAAATAAGGAACAATGGAAAGACAATAGATATATTCCATAAATTTAAGAATGAAATTTGAAACAAATGACTGTAAAAATAGCCAAAAACTCAAAGTGAAAAGTCTAACTTCAAAGTACCAAAACCAAAAAGCTACTCCATGTGATAGAGTGGAAGAACTCCCATGATCTCACCACTATCTATCCAACCCTACTGGCATAAATCCTCATCGCCTCACTGTGATGCCTTTCATTTCCCTACATTGGAAGAAATACAAACATATATTCACCACTATAGAGGTGCATAGGGTGTAAATTCACAAGATCAATCAGATCCTACCTAGTTGTTCCATAAAAAGTCTCTGTATAATAATTCTTATATGATCATTTTAAATAAAACATGGCATGATTAGTACTAAATAATTTTTATAGAAAACATGGCAACCATCTCCTCTTTATCATAGTTCTCAAACAAAATAAATTATATCAATTTCAAATCACATTTTTTCATATCATATTTCACAAGAATAAAAAGGAATATAAAGGATAAAACATTACAAATCCAAGAAATAAAAAACAATAGTATAATAATAGGCATCACAACACCAAAGAAGATAATAGTTCAGGCAGCAAACTACACGAATCCAAAAATCTATGAACAGTGCAATGTGGCACCTGAAGCTAATTATTTACACTCCAGGACTAGGTAGAAACCTCAAAAAGTGAAACCTCAACATCATATATGTACCTAGATCCAATAATCTACGCTCTAGGATAAGAGGAACACCCAGAAAGTGAACCCCCAGAATGGATGATGGCCTCAAGATAAACCTTCCTCCTCATACCCAAGGTAACCCATGTGCTCATTTTTAAAATCATCTCAATATTTCAAAAATCATTTCAAAATAATTTCAAGAAATCCTTTTCAATTCTCTGGAAATACCCATTTTCTTTTAGTTTATCAAAAACCTAGGAAACCCCACTTTTATTCAAAATCTCATTCCAAAACACACAAACGAGCTTTCCAATTTCATAAAAATTGATTTATAAACAAATTGAACAATATGGTTTATCAAACACAGGATAGAGACGAAACCACCTACCTCAAAACTCAGGTCACACATGCTTGCAACAAGATCCACCAACAACAAAAACCCAATGATTTCAACAAAGTCCCTAGATTCCAACATAAATTTCAATATTGATCAAAATTAGAAAAAAATTGGTTGGAGGAAAATATAAAACACCACATACCTAAAAAAACACCCACCACACTACAATCAACATAGGAAATTTGTATATAACAATATCACATAATGGATCCAGGGAGATGCACTACAACTATGACAAAGATCTAATGTTGAATTTATCGATCTAGAAGGAATGATGTCTCTAGAAATCACTAGCAAGGAACCTTGGTTAGAGATTAAAGGAGAATCGGTGGCCAAATGGGTACCCAAAACCCAAATGGAACCCTAAAACTTCCCTTCTCAGGGAATTATATGATGTGTAACTTCTTTACATGTTGTGAAATCCATAGTGTTTAAGTATTCTAAAATATATGTCACCTCAAATTAAAAATCTGTTATTTAAAACATTCATGTGGTGAAACTAATCTCCACGTTGTGTAAACTTTCAAAACATGAATCCCTTTTATATCTTGTACCCAGTAACACTTATGCATCATGTAACATAGTTACACAGTATGAAATCCTTTTACAGCCTTCAGAAATGATCAGTTAAAGATGAGAGTCCACAAATTTGTGACTTAACCATTATAGGTACCCTCCCAATTATTTCTCAAACCTATATAGAAAATGAGAAATGAAAAAAAACTATGATTTTAAACACATAAATGAAATATCAGTAATGAGATGTTATAAACACCCCACCATATATACTTTCCATCTTAGGGAAGTCGTTTGGAAGATGTAATCCCTGGAAAAAGATGAGGCCACTTCTCCCTCATCAACAAATCGCGTTCCCAAGTCTCATGAGAATATTCTCCATGTTTCCATAAAACTCTAACCAATGAAATAAACTCCCCATTAAAGACTTTTACTTTAGAGCCAATGATCTCAACTGGTTTCTCTAGAACAGAAATATATGGATCTAAATCAATTTATTCCCAAGGTAGAATGTGAGCAGGATTAGGATGAAACTTTCTAAGATAATACTTGCCGAAAAAATCATAAATAACTATAAACTAAATTTTAAATCCTAACTAATAAGAAACCGATATGATTTGATCTATGGCCTCAAAATGTCCAACATATCTCAGAGCCAACTTTCCCTATTTTCTAAGCTGACGGCGACCCAACTAATGAGAAACTTTCAAGAAACCCCAGTCTCTAATAAAAAAATACAGAGGATGATTTCTCTGATCCTTATATGATTTTTTTCGACTCTGGGCTATAAAAATACATCAATTTACAACCTAAATCTTTATGGACATCTCCTAAACCAAACTTTGTATAACCAAATCTACTTCTCCCACCTCATCCCAACAAAGAGTTGATCTACACAGGTTACCATACAACACCTAAAAATCATCCATTCTGATCAAATATTGATAACTATTATTATAAACAAACTCAACCATCACAATATGTCTATCCCATGCTCCACATAAATCCAAGACACTAGCACGAAGCATATCCTCCCGGATCTGAATTACTCGCTCTGTCTGATCGTCTGTCTGTGGATGGTAAGTTGGGATTAACTTCACCTGAGTTCCTATTTTTTCTTGGAGACTTCTCCAGAACCTCAAGGTAAACCATGGATACATATAGAAAACAATGTTATAAGGACTCCCATGTAACCTCAAAATCTTCTATACATACCACTTACCCATATCTTCAACCTTAGTTGTATAGTTGATCAGAATGAAATTAGTATACTTGGTCATCATATCAACAACCATCCAGATAGTATTTCTCCTTTGGGGAGTTCATGTTAATCCAATAAAAAAATACATGGATACCTCAACCCATTTCTAGAAAGGCACCATAAGAGTTTCAAGAAAACTAGAGGGTTTCAAGTGCTCTACCTTTATCGGTTGGTAGGAGTAACAAGGGTACAAATAATCTACAATATCACGCTTCATAGATAGCCACCAGAATCGTTGTCTCATGTCATAATACAGCTTCTTAGTGCTTGGATTAATATATGATGAAGAGTTGTTCCACTTAAAAAATATTACATTTCTCACAGATTCTGGGATAAGAACCTGCTTCCCAAAGTGGATCATGCCATTTGAAGAAAGAGGCCAACCAGAAATGGTTTCCCCACCATAGAGGCTTTCTCAAATTTTACTAAACTAATCATCATGATTTTGAATCTACACAATAAACTCTAGGAAAGAGAATGATAACTAAACACTGGTCAGTATTGTACCTAAAAAATCATCCTGATCATCTAAGTGAAACTGTGTAAAAATCCCCATTAGGTTCCACTCATCCTTCAATTCCATAATAGCATGCAATGGTACTTTCCTGCTAAGAGTGCTTGTAATGATGTTTCCCTTCCCTGGGGTGTAGGTGATATCAAATTAAAATATATTGAGGTATTCAACCCATCAACTTTATCTGAGATTAAATTATTTATGATAAAATATATAACTCAAAATCTTATAATCAACAAAAATTGTGAACCTCTCCCCAAAAAGATAGTTCTGCCAACATTTAAGAGAAAGCATAACTACAGTAAGATATAAATCATGAGTGGGGTAGTTCTTCTCATGTGGTCTAAGCTAATAAGATTCATAAGATACCACATGGTCATATTGTATAATCATGCATCCCAAACTAGCACCAGAAGCATCACAAAACACCATATACCCCTTACTAGGCTCAGGTAAGATCAGAATAGTAGCCGATGTAAAAATTCATTTCAATTCATCAAAATATTACAAACACTTCGCATCCCATATAAATTTCACCACATTCCTAGTTAGAGTAGTCAAAGGTGATGGCAATTTAGATAAATCCTTAACAACCCATTGATAGTATTGAATAAGGACAAGGAATCTCTATATCTCAAATACATTTTGTGGTTCCATCCAAGACCATATAGTCTTAACCTTCTCCTGATCAACTTATAAGACATGTTCAGAAATATTGTGCCTTAATAACTTCACTTCTTGAATCAAGAAACTAAATCTAAAAAGACTTCTATACAAATTATGAGTTCTCTAAATTTTCAGAACCAAAATCTTATGATGCTCATTCTCAGGCTTGCATATCAAATAAACCAAAATATCCTCCATGAACACTACTAAAAAGTGTCAAGATATTGATGAATATTTAATTCATCAAAGCCATAAAAACAACGGGAGTGTTATTCAGACCAAAAGGAATTACAAGATACTCAAAATGGCCATACCTACTCCTGAAATCCATTTTGAGTATATTAAACTCCTGAACTCAGAGCTAATGATAACCCGACTAAAGTTCAATATTTTAAAACCACATTCCCATTTAACTAATTGAACTAATCATCCACATGGGGAAAATGATACTTTTGCTTGACTATTACCCAATTTAACTTCTGATAGTACACACACAATCGAATTGAACCATCTGCCTTCTTGGAAAAGATCATAGGGGCTTCCCGAGGAGAAAATATAGGGTGAACGAAAACTTTTCCCAATAAGTCATCCAACTGAACATTGATCTCTTTCACCTACACTGGTTCCATACAATAAGAAGTTATAAATATCATATGTGTACCTAGAAATAAATCAATTGTAAACTCTACCTCTATCTCTAGAGGAGGAATGGATAATTCCTCTGGAAAACATCATAAAATTCTCAAAAAACAATAGGAAGACAAACAACATAATAGATATCATTGGGATCACTTGAAAAAATAGGCAACACACTCCAAAGATATGGGTGGGAAGGTCCATCATGACCCAAACTTTGGTCCCACACCCCTAAAACACATTAGAGCTCCCATTGGTAGTAAGAAATGAAACACACTAATGATAAAAATTCACCTTAGCTCGATGAGAAACAAGACAATCTATACTGATGATGATGTTAAATAGATCTAGATCAAGAATGAGAAAATACCAGAACAACTCTGTATCATATATCATTAATGAACTAAAAGGACACTAAAAGCCTAGTTATTTCCTCTTACCAAGAGGTGTCTCTAAATCCATTAAAAAGGAAATTAGATTAATTGTAAGTTTAAGAATATCAAAAAAATAGGAAAATATAAATGAGTGGGAGGCACTAGTGTCAAGTAAATTAATGGATATTAAATATGAAATAATGATAGTACCTCTCACGGTCGTCGATCCTACATTAACTTCCATGGGACAGTCATCTATTGTGTGATAGTGATTCACTCCTGAGTCATATGACTGGAGACTTATATTCTTTGAAGTTTCTAAATGCACCGCATTTGCCTTTGGAGCTGACGAACCCTAACTGTAATGAGGCATAGTCAAATCCTAATAGAAGCATTGTAAATGTCCAACACATCCACAGTTTTTCCACATCTTCAGGGGTATATGAAAAAAACTTCTTGTGTGTTCTAAATTTCCACATTGATAGAAATTAAAAGGAACACTAATATCTATAAAAGATGGTGTGGAGGAGGCTTGCTGTTGAGACCCACCTCCACCACTTATATGATGATCCTTCCACTTCATCTCCTTCCCATGAACTCTACTAAAAATACCACTAGATGGGAGATAAGGGTTGGAAAAACCAAACATTCCATCCATATCCATCTCTACCATCATAGCTCTTTCTACCATCTCTTCATTGTTAGAACATTTCAACATAAATACCTATGATCTAATATCTGGTCGAAAACCATGCAGGTGAATCTGAGCCTGCAACTGGTCATTCTTCACCATGTCCAGAGAAAAACGGTCAGGCTCAACAAACTAGTTGGTGTATGCCAACATTGAATGCTCTCCCTATTGAAAATAAAAGAACTCAAAATACATTTCCAACGTCATCAACTGAAGACAAAACTTTTGGAATAACAGGGTTTTGAAACCCTTCTAATCAAATTCCATGTGTGTGTCTTCCATGACCATAGAATCCCACCATCATTTTTCAGAACCCTTGAGCCTAAACACTCCACCTTTCACCTTAATATTTTAAAGTCTCTCAAGGAATTAGAATATTTTTTTTGATATTATCTATCCATTCCTCCACCTAATGAGGTTCGTTATTTCAAAAACTTTTACCCATCCTACTTTGGGGGTATGTTGTATTTATTTTATCCTCATAGTTTATTTTAAGTTTTTATTACCCATTTTACTAAGGATATAAAATTTTATTACCATTCACCCTATTACTCTTGATAGATTATAGTTATTTTTATTTTATTGGGATAAGTATTAACATTTCCTATGATAGTTTTTAAATACAAATGTTTATGTTGATTATGTTTCACACCTTTCATATGAGTAATATATTATACATAGTAAGTGATTGGTGGGTTCTTGATATAGATATCCCCTTGATACATTTATAGGTCTCATGAGACAAATTAGTTTTCCAAATTCGATGGGTTTAATCAAAAAAAAAATAAACTTTATTCTGAAAGGACATGAAAGTATGTTTTAGGTTTCCAGAATTATACATTTCCTCATTATGTTATTATTTACTAAAGTCCATGTGATTATTTTATTTTTGAGAATATCCATGAATTATTTTCAAACTCATGTGAAGGTTCATATGTATTTATTTGATAATTATTTATTCCCTCCATATTATGCTCAAGTAATTATTTAAATGAAATATGTTTTAGTTATTTACCTTTACATATTTATTATTATTATTAATTAATGATATATTATACTATATTATTACCCATAAATATAATATTATCTTATACCTTTATTAATTTTTATTTTCTTTAGGATAACAGGAAGTGTTTTTTAGATTGATATGTAGTGATATCCTAAGTGTAAATATAGTTCTCTCAAATAAAACACTTTTTGTATTTTATGTTTTCAATTGTAATGTGAGATTTAGTTATATATCTAGTTTACCAAGATTAATAAACTATTTGGACCTTACTTATGTGATTAATTTTATCTTAAGACAATGTAATAAAGTATACACCAGCTTCAGGATACCAGGGTTGTGGTTATTACAATTGATATTAGAGTAATTTTAATAGAATCCTTGGGAACTAGAGTTAGAAAAATATAGATTAGGAAATATAATCATATGAATTAACTTAAGGATATGTATAAGTATATGGTCACATATTATATTTTTGGTTAGGTAAATATTATGTGGTTTTCCTATTAATACATCTCGGGCTAGTTACTACAAATGGATGTAGTTCTAGCATAGATGTACCTACAGATAATAACTCTAAAAAAGGTGTGTCAGGATTGACTCGAGAGTTACCTGGTACATGAAAAATAGCCTTAAAACACACTATTTTTTACACTCCGAGGGAATATGATTCTCTTAATTAAAATTTTCCTTATAAAACATGATTAAGGATTTGAAAATATTTTTTATGATTTGACCACATTCCAAAAGAAACCATGTTTATGATTTTGAGATTAACCGTGCATAAATAATTCAATTTATGTTAAGTGTTTCACTATTTTTTGGACTATATATTATTATATATAATTTTATGATCTAATATAGGGTATTAAATTGTTTATAAATGTAAACTAATAGAAGGAATGGGAATTGTATCAATGAATGTATTCTAAAGAGTAAGAATGATCATATCCTTAATGGGATTAATCCAATCTTTTGAAGGGAACTAATCTCCAAAACATTATCATCATATGAAGACATAGTATCATTTGATATCAAAAAATATAATGAATTATATAATCCTTATGGATTGAAAGGGAATAAAGAGAAGAAGAGGAAATTTGATCAATGTTAGATAAAGGGAAGAAGGGAAAGAAGGATTTTCTACCATGTGATAATTGTGGAAAGAAGCACCCTGGTAATTTCTTGAAGAGAATTATATATTGATATAAGTGTGGAGAGAAATTACACCATGATAATTATTTAATGGGTATGAAATAAAGCTTTTATTTTCATTGTTTGAACTATAAGGAGATGAGGAACTATTCAAATTAGTTCCCCAAGAATCAAGGGAATATACATTATAAGAATCTAAGGTATCATGGACAATCTTATGCTATTACTATGGATTATGTGGAATGATTAAATTTATTGGGTATTTGAATTCAAGAATTAGGTTATATGTTTATTTTACTAATGATATTATAGTTATAAGAATTATGAAATGTATAAGGATTGTACTATTGTTCTTTTTCTATAAGGATTTGAGAGCATATATCAAATGGTACCAATGACCAAGAAAAGTTATTCAGTGGAAAGTTTAACTTCTTATAAAACACGTGATTGAGTGAAGATAACCCTTAATATGTTCTTTATGTTGAGAAAATGATGATGAATTGATTTTTATGAGATATTATTAGTGACCTTGAAATTGTTTAGGGATTTTATAGTTTATGTCATTTGTGTTGGAGTTTACTGTATGTTTGGATTTATGGAAGATATTGGAAAAAATGAGATTTATTTTTTTAAATCATGTATTTTCTCATTAACATTTTATGGTTATTAATGTATTAACATATATGTAATGTGACATTAATATCTAATTTATATTTTCTATGGAATATAATGTTTATTTAGTGACCTTCATTCCCAATTTTTGGACATTGAATTTGGTCAGCCATATTTTTTATGAGTCTTATGGTAAACCATTTATGAAATGGGTAAAATTTAATATTGGGAGTTACTATTTAGGTATTATAGATTAATTTATTATATTTGATAACTTTTTATAACCATTTATATTTTTGAAAATATCTAAAGACAGGAGGAAGAACTTTTTTTATAGATCTAATGATCTATTAAATATTAATTTTAGTGGATCAGGAATACAAATTCCAATTAGATATTAATTTATTAGATAAATATTGGAATTATGAATTGATCTAAGCACAAGAAAAGGATTAAATTGTTACTATAAAATAGAAAGATATCAAGTATGTATATTTTCATATATTATCAGTCTAGATGGTAAATAAATTCCTAAACTCTAGGAAAATGATCTTGAAACAGAAATCTTATCCTAGAATCTTCATTTTATATGAATCAAATGGTCCATTAACTTATCAAAAATTTATGGTTTTGAGGTCCTTAACATTATATTAACCATTCAATTTATTTTGATGAATGATCTCTATCACTCACTATTAATCCTTGGGCATTAGAATCATCTTCCATGTCTATACCTTCATTTCTCACTAATGTTCTCCTACTTAGAAGCCTTATAATGTCTTATTCTTGATAGAAATTTTAATTACCTTTCTCTACTATCAAAAAAAAAAATTAGTAACCCTTTTCTTGATGTAGGGTTTTAACAAGGGTACATTCAAATGTCAACCCCTTGATTATCGATATTATAATTAAATTGCAAGAAAGAAAATTATTAATGGGGGAAGGATGTAACACTACATGATTTAAAAGAAGAATATTAAATTTGATAGAATATATGAAAAAATAACACAAATTTTGGAAGATAATTTATCATCATAAGACTTTATAATATATTTATTTTTAAAATAAATTTATTCTCTTTAATATATTTCAATGCATGCTACACTGGGTGTGAACAAAACACAATGCTATATTAAAATAATATTGTTTTAACATGACCATTATAACTTAACCATTGAGTTGGAATGTATGAATATTAATAACTAAATTATTAAAAGTATATGGTTAAAACATGTATAATGTAAATTCAATGTACATTTATATATTATAAATAAAATAAAAATCATTTGAAATAAAAATAAATGTTTCCAAAAAAATGATTTTTTTCAAAAAGGCAGTTTAGTTGTACTTTGCACACATAATTTAACTTTTATTTTTAATAATTTTTTTAAAAAAAATATTTTAAAAAATAAATTTCATTTTAAATATGAATTTCAAAATTACCTTTGGGTTAATTTTTTAGAATTTGCTAAAGAAACTTATTTTTATGAATAGTGAAAAATAATGTTTTTTATTGAAAATTTACTTTTTGGTTAAATTATTTAAAAATTTATACTATATTTAAATTTATTTTAAATCCTATTTATTACAATTATATTATAATTTAACTAATTTATGTTCTTATAATTAATTTCATAATGAATTATTATATAAAAACACTTTATTCTTTTGAAAGTTTTTCTTCAGAAAAACCGTTTTTCGATGCGCCTATGGGTTTAATTTTAAATTGAATTCTTCCACTTTTTTTAATTTAATCTATAAAAATAGATTCCATAATTCTAATTTTAATAATTTATACTATATAATATTGTAAACATAATTTTTTACCATAATGAATAGTGAAAAAAGTAAAAATTAATTATTGTTGTTAAGGTAAAAATGTGTTTACCGGGCATTAAACTAAGAAGATATGCGTTAAAAATAACCTAAAACTTATTTAACACCCATTTTATGGAAATATTTAGACATTATAACCTATAATATTATATAATGACTTGTTTTGGAATTATTTTACATGATAAAAACATGGGTATCAGTTTTTCTTTTCAAAAATACCAAGTGTGTCATCTCCACCAACTTATAAAATGACACCACCTCTCCTCTCTTATTCACACTTCCAAAACTATTTTTTTATAAAATATCAACCAAAATACATTAATTAATATTATACCAACATAATAGATTATTTTTTTATCATAAATAAAATCTATAATGGCTTTGGGTATTAAAATAAAATAGTTCTTTGAAGAAGAGGTAAAATTCTAAATATGTGTATTTATTTTATTTTTTCTTACACATCCTAAAATTATTATTAAATCATGATAATATAATAACAACATCATATAAAATATACTAAGCTATTATTACACTTATTTTATAACCTATATACATCTCAACTTCTATAAAATGGAGAACAAAATCATGGATCATGTGTACGACAGACTACCGCCTCACGATCCAATATAATTTGTCTTTCATCAACACCTTTAAAGGAGGGATATAATGATTTATTTAACATATATATATATGGTAACTATGAAACTAATATAATTATTTAATTATTATATCACAAATACCTTCTTAATTTTCATTTTGTGGGGGATACGATAACGTCGCTCATTTGTACGGTGGACTACCGCCACACGAAGTGATGTGATTTTTTTTATTCTTTATATGGAAGTTATTAAGGATAAATTTAATGAAATATTTGTAATATTTATAAAACCACCATTATTATGTAAATATAATATCAAATATCACTTCTTACCCTCTAATCCTTTTGAAAACAATAATGTCCCTTATGCATACGTGTGGACTACCACCTCCACATAGCGATGTGAAATATTTTTCATTTTATTTTTAAATGGATTGTAATATGGATGGATATAATTAATATAAAGTCTATATATAACATAATAAAGATTTTTTAAGGTCAATTAATATTTATTCTCCTTTATTTCCATCCACTAAGAAAAATAGAAATAATTTTCATGTGTATGTATGGCCTACCGTCTCTATGAACAGTGTAATGAATATTCTATCTATAACTTTTATAGATTACTATAAATAATTATATATTGAATATATATTATATTTATATCATGGTTAAAATTATTTATATTATTTAACCATGATAAATTGAAAAGGTCCAAGTTACCAAACCAAAACATACATGAAAAATGGTGCAGTTATCACACAAAACAGTGATTTTAACAAAGAATTATTATTAAAAGGTTGATAAAAGACTATAAGTACATAATATATGTTATGAAATTTATTATTATTTTTATATAAAATATTTATAATAAACCTATATTTATTATACATGATTTTTTAACACATATAAAGGATGTCAAAACTTAGGTAAGGGTTTCTCATCCCACTTTTACTTTTGTGATACATACATTGTATTCACCACTTAATCTTTTTATGGTGTATATACTTCCCTTTTTTAAATATTATATCACTAATATATTTAAATTTTTATATTTAATTTTTTATTTATATTTATTTCTTTCATAGGTCATAGGACTCAAAATTTTCAAAAATGCTAAGGGTTTATTTCACAATCACATCATTATTCAGGATTATTATTATTTAAGTCTCCCTTGGGAGAAGTGTTTTGTATTTATTTCATAAAAAAAATATTTCATCATAATTTGGTTATTTATGATCTTTTCATGTAATATTAATATTTTTCAACTCTTTGGTACTTAATAATATTGAGAATTGTTTTTTTAAAAAGACGACATTATTTATATTTTCAGTCAAAAAAGCATTTTCTTCCAAATCTATATTTTCTTAAAAATGATTTCAAATAATTTTTATAAAAATCATCCAAATGATTTATTAAATAAATTTTTACTCATTTTTCACAATCTATAATGTTTTTAAAGGAATATTCATTTTTTTTCAAATGAACGCTTGTTTGGATTTTACTGAATATATGTAAGGATTCTTTTCTCTAACATGTACAACATAAACCTAATTTTTCACCTTCATTAAAACTCAATGTTTTAAATATTATTTTACAATTTTTGAAGTTTATTTTCAATGAAAAGTGTTTTAAAAAAAAATTTGAATAAGTTTTTTAAAATATGATTTTCAAAATCCAATAGTTATTTTCCTCAAAAGAATTTAGGATCATTTTCATGGTGTTTTAATTCATAAATAGCATAAAACCTTTATTGAAGATATGATCCATTAGGGTTATTCTGTATTTATATCATCCTAATTATTTATTTGTATTTTTTAAAATCCATTTGACTGAGGATGTACAATTTTATTACCATTAACCATATTACTCTTGATAGTTTATAGATATTTTTAATTGATTGGGGTAAGTATTAACATTTAATATATTATTTTTCCAATACTAATATTTATGTTGATTATATTTCACCTATGTAATATGAATAATGCATTTGATTTAGTAATTTATGGGTGGAACCTAGTTATAGATATCCCATTGATGCATCAATAGGTCTCATGAGACAAATCAGTTGTCCAACTTAAATGCGTTTTTACCAAAACAATTAAAATGTCTTATTAAAGGTCTTTAAAGTATGTTTTAGATGTCCAACATTATAAATTCCATCATTAGGAGATTATTTATTGAAGTATATATGATTATTTTATTACTTATAATATCTATGGATATGTTTCAAGATTATGTGATTATTTATATGGATTTAATTGATCATCATTTATCCCTACTATATTATTCTCAAGTTATTATTTTAATAAAATT
Source organism: Viscum album (assembly GCA_963277665.1). Lineage (NCBI taxonomy): Eukaryota > Viridiplantae > Streptophyta > Magnoliopsida > Santalales > Viscaceae > Viscum > Viscum album. Next base: position 953,181,816 of record OY728142.1, read on the forward strand.
TGTTATATTTATTTACCTTTCCATATTGATCATTATTATTTATTCAAGATATATTTTATTTTATGCTTACCCTTACTGAGTATCTAATCTCACCCCTTTCTTAGTTTTTATTTTACACATGATACTAAGATGTTTTTTTATTTATATGCAGGGATATTATATAGAGAAATATGGAATTCACAAATAAAACTCTTTCCATATTTTATGTTTTAAATTTTAATTTGAGATTAAATTATGTATCTATTTTACAAATACTATTAAACTATTTGGTCATTCAGGATTATATTCCTTCTATATTGTCCTAATGTAATAAAGTAGACACTATCTCTAGGCTACTCGGGTTGTGTTCATTTCATAGATAATCAAATTAGTCATCAAAATATATATATGGTATACTTTTTCTTTATCATGATTTTGTTGAGTTCATGATAACCAATAAATATATGCATTTACTAATCCTTCATTTTGAAAAATAGGGCAAGATAACCCCATATTGATGCACTATGTAATATAAAACCCTTTTACAGATTCTTTGGTAATTTCTTCTTCATTTATTCCAATTAAATGGGTTTAATTATATATAGATCCTTTGATATGGGTAGATATCCATGTATAAGTTCAATTAAGAACTCAATATCTCAGATGAAAGTAAAACCATGAAACTCTACAGGGAATACATCATCATATTCCCTCACAGTGTGAATTTCATTAATGGTGATCATCTCCTTTGTCTCTATCATTTGAGCTAGATAATATTTTTCATTGGAAAAAATATACATTCTTGAGAAGAAGTTTTTGAATGAGAAAATTAGAGGATAGTTCAAGACATGGAAATTGATTTTTATCTTTTTAAAGTTGTCATTTACTCTATATAAGGAAAGACAATCTATTCCTATTAAAGAATATAATTATATTTGATGTAGTATGAAAAGGTTTTCTAGGATATTCATCCAAAAAATGAGTAGGGGTATTTAGATACTTGAGATGCAACAATATCCTTGTTTTTTGATTTCATAAATAATTCTACCTCCATGTTTTTAAGTGGTTTTTTAATGGTTCTAATAAATATCCAAGATATAAAAGAATGCATAGAACTAGAATCTAATAGTATGTTCACTATTATTTAATTAATTACTAGTGTAATTATCATCACTTCATTGTCTGGATCCACCTCATTGGTAGTGATACCTTAATCCCATCATTGATCTCTTGTCCTTTGAGGTTGTTTTCATTAGTTATCCTCAATAACTATTGGATTAGTACATTATTTTAATAGTGTTCTTATTCCTTTAAATTGAAACACCGCATCATAGGTTGAGGAATGATTAGATCTTATTTTATTTCCATACTAGTGGTATTATTTATCACCCTTCTACATCCATTATCTTGATTCCACACCTTTACACGCTTATAGCATCTCTTACTTCCATTGAGGAATTTATAATGATTATTCTTCCCATACATATGAAATATGGATAGTTGGATTTTATTTCCTTAAGAATTCATTACATTGATTATTAATAATTTAAATCCTTTGATTTTTTTATAAAGACCCCCCTGAGAATATTGAGAATAAAAAATAATCATCTCAACTTTAAAGGAACATTAAAAAAATTTCTCATAGTTTTCAATGTCTCATATTTCCAAATATTTTTAAAAACTCATATTTAATTCAATAATGAAATGTTCAACCTTACTTTAGGTGTAAATAAAAAATATATATTAATAACTTTGAATACTTGTAAAGTTATCCTCATAAATCATTTTTATTGATCCTCCCTTTTATTAATTCTAAGAAAATCCCTTTCCATATTAATACATAGAGTGTAGAAAAAATATTTAATGAAATGTATTTTCTTGAATACTTCCCACACCATAAATTTGATGTATGGATTGGTTTTATTATTCATGATCATTTTCTACCACTGATCTACTTCTACCTAAAAATTATAAGTATCCAATATAACTTTCTCTTAATTGGAGAACTTGGTGATAGTGAATATCTTCTTAATGGAATTAATCTATTGTTCTCTAACCAAGGGATCACAAGGTCTAATAAAAGTGGGATGCCTTTGATTTATATACTACTCAAAAAAAATATTTTTCTTTCTTAGGATAAATAATATGTTCTAGATTATTCAAGTTATTATTCACAACTTGAGTCATTTTTGTAAGTTATTCCATAAGAATGTATAATTTAAATCCCATCATATTATGAACTTTTTAGAAATCATCACATTTCCCATAATATATTTTAATGGAATGATTCCTCCAATTTCTATCCAATTACTAAAATAAAATATTTTTAATGATGAAAATACTTAAAGTAATACATATATAAAATATAAACTATAAATTTACAAGGAAAAAATCATAAATGATGAGTGTATTGTAATTTATGAATTTATAGGTTTCAATATAGTTTATCCATGTTTATTTTACTGTTAGTTTCTATAACAAAAAATGTTATATATTAAATCATAACATTTCTTAAAAATATATTTAATCCTTCATAATAGTTCACAAATATTATGTAAAATAACCAAAGTGTACCCCATATGAGAGGAAAACAAGTTGTATAGATAGGCCCACTAGTTATGAACTGAGTGACGATTGAGTTATTACTCAAAAAGACTTTTTCAAGGTTATTACCTCAAGGTTCATATTTACCAGATCCTATATCCACTTTTTTATATCTATATATATACATTATTAATAGGAAATCACATGCTCTATAATTTACCAAAATTTTAGGATGTTTTCCTATACTGAAACTTATATCTTGGGTGTTTAATAATTTATTATAGTGTTAATCCTAAAAAACAAATAGACCTTCGTTGAATTAAAAATATAGAAACCCAAATTTCATACTCATTTTATTACATGATTTTTAATATAAAAACTATAAAATGAAATTCAATAATATAGAGTTCTAGTGTATTTTAGAAATTAAACATGTAATACACCAACGAAGACATAAAATACATAATCATTATGTTGATAATTATAATGTGATCCTTAATATATTTTAACTCCAATTATTCTACAAGATACCCTAGTAAAGAACATAAATTTAAATGTGATCTATAAATCCTAGTGAGGGAGTAAACATGATAATGATGTATAAAATCTGAGACATCATAACATAATGTGTTTGGATAATTTTCAGGCACCATACATAGTATCTCATGAGCTAAAAAAATTAATCAATGCATTGGAAATCCATATAATTATATTCCCACACATCACATAATAACATGTACATGAATATATGTTCCATATAAGAAAATCATAAATAATGCAAAATCATATGAAAAGACCCATGAAAAAGAAATGGGTTACATGATCTTGTCTAGAAACCAAATCAATAGATATTTCATAAATATTACCCTGATAAGAATTAATTAAATATTTTTTAAATTTATATTTGAAATCATAAACAAAGTTATTAAATTTAGAGTCTATGTTAATAATATTTCATAAAAAATTATGGAGAAGTAAGCATTAAAATTTACCTCTTAATCGATGTTTTAAGATATGGGTAAAGAACCTTTAAAAAAGGTGATAATACAGTCCTTTAATTTAAAAAAACTATAGCATATAGTTTCCCATAATATAGTAATAATTTTATGAAATGTTTTCTGGAAAAAACTTTAAAATATTGGAACATGAAATAGAATAATGATTAGGAATGTTCTTTTTAACCAGGATCATTTTAAAGAATTATTAAGAAGGGAAATTCAAAAAAAAGTATAACCCCAATGAATAAATTGAAAATAAATATGGTATATATGTTAGTGACATATATAAATAATATTAAAGAAAAATAGGATACTGATATAAAGATAAAATGAGGTTTATAGAGAGAAAGAATAATCCTATAATAAAATAGGGTGGTTTTGAAATTCTCTTACTTCACTTGGTATACATGTATAACCTATAAAATAATCAAATTGTGTTTATTAAATACTTTAATTATTAAAAAATAAAATATATTTAATTTATTACTATTACTTTATGTTCATTTATAATCATTTTATTAAGATGCAATGTTTATTCTTACTATCCCTATGTTGTTTTTTATGGTTCCAATGCCTCTATGAATTTTTGATGATTGTGGAAGCTGTTTTAAAATGAGTCCACAAATCCAGAAGTGGAATGAATTGATTTTAATATCATTATATAAGTTTAAATTTTCCCATAGTCATGGTTCACTGAATTAAAATGTTTTTGTTTAATGGAATATCCATCTAGTAGATTTTATCAATCATTATGAACTAGATATAATTTATTCAGTTTAATGATTATTCATATATTTAAAAATATAAAATAAGATAAAATATTATTATTAAAATTATATTTAACCATAATATTATTTTTATAAACATCCATGTAGATAGTGATGGAAAAAACATTTCATCTATAGAGGTAATAGTTTTCACATAACATGGGTGGCGTTTTCATTTTATAATGAATAGTAGGAAGGTAGATATTATATATTCCTTTAACATAATAAAATTTTAGTATATTTATAATAATTATTTCACTATGTCACATTTTATGGAATATATTTTAATAGATAGAATAATAAAAGATTAAAAGATCACGATTAAGAATGTTACCTCTTCCTTTGGATGTCCTCACTTATAATGTAGCTTAAGGCACCATGGATTGGGGATTTTATGAGAAGAGAGCCACTATGATGTGGGAAATGTGTTTAGAGAGGTATTTCAGTATAATTTTTTAGGATAAAATTCTTGTGGTTTGGGGAGAAATTGAGCAGTGAATGGGTCCTTTTATTGTTGAGAGGAGTGAAATTTTTTGTAAATATAATTTTTAATATAAAAAGTAATCTCATAATTGAGGAAAGTGGATCAAAAATTTATGATTAAAGTGTAAAATATTGAATAAGGTCCTTAAAGACCTAAACAACTCATTTAATGATGTATTATCAATTTTTAGTGGCTTCCTTTAACCTAAATCATGTATGTACTTTGATTTCCTTTACACATAAATTGTTTGATATAATGTGTTTTCTCTTTCCATGATAGTAAAATTAATTCTTCATGTAATATATAAATATTAATATACTTAGATTATATGTCATATCAAAAGGGTTTAGTAGTTCCAAGATATAATGAGAACCTTGATATACTTTTACAATAGTCTTAAACATACATCTAATGGTCTAGATATATCTTTCTGATAGGATAAGGATAATGTCTAACTATCAGGTGTTGGAGATCAAAAGTATTGAGAACACTTCTCATGAACTTCAAAACTAGTGATGAAGAGAAGTTGAGATCATAATGATTGACTTTAGAATAGGAAAAATCACATGTTATAGGTTTTATTTGTATTTCCTATCAGAGAACAAGTGTATTAATATATTTACTTGAGATCATTATAATTGTGTATCATTTGATCACATAATTTTATACAAAAAAATACATAACATTTATATTGGGGAAAGTTATCTTATGTTAGGTGTGTTGTTAGTTGTATGGTATTAGATGAATGATCAAGACATTATTTTTTACTTTTGAGTACAAAAAGATATATCTTGGGATCGTTTGACTAGGATGGTAATACCTTCACTAAATACATGGTCATGGTAGAAGATGGTAAGGATTGTTACACATGTTATGCATCCTCTTTATGATATATCATTTGATAAAGATATTACATTTCATAGTGTGTTATCATAAGAGAGTTTATCTATGTTATTATTATACCCTATCTCCTTAGGGGATCTTATGGGTTTTTAGAATCTACTTTTGGTCTGTGAGTAGTACTCAATTCTATCCAGATAAGGGCCTATATGGCCACACACAAAGAATATTAAAATTTATAACCTATTCTAGTGAATGTGAGTTTAGGATTGTATGGGACCCACTCTAGGGTTCACGTGATGTCTAGGTTTGACCAATCATTAGGAAATAAATAAAGTCATATTATTTGAGTTTATAATAAAGTAAAAAATCATTTTTTCCATGTAAATATTTGTAACATTTCAACTAAAATATTTAGATCTAGGAACTGAGTTATCATGGGAATCTTATGATCAGGGAGACTTTGTATTGATATAATGAAAATATTAAATATATTATTTTATGTTCATACATTTTTTTAAGAATAATGTAATAACTCTCGAACTACGACTTGGATGGGAAATCAAAAACCTCCATTTATTTTGGAATGTGGTTTTCACCCTAGGTGTGACATAACCTTTTTCTGTGTGGGGCATTTTGTTAAAGTGCGGTCACAAGTTCCAATAATAAAATAAATTTATTTATTTATTTATTTGTTATCTTAACATAGTGACCTAATAATATCATTATAAAATCCTTGATATAGAAAGGCCCAAGTACTATCCACATAACCCTAGGGAATGAGAGAGGATTCATGGAGTATATTCATTGGAGGAATGATGACGTATTGTGTGTTTGTAATGGGAGTGCCAAACAGAGCTTCTAGATCTCACTAATGAAATTGATGTGTGCACAATCATCATTAGTTATTGATCCAAACCTGAGGTAGGATTATTTTATTCCTTTTTTTCTTCCTTGTTTGATTATCCCATTATGTAAATCAAATCCACTAACAGATTAATATGCTGGATGTCCATGGTTGTGGGTTTAGTTTTATATTCTATAGACTTTCTAAAATTTATATTATTTCATTTTGGTTATTAATTGATTTTTATAATGTAAAATAATCAATTACACATGAAAAATACCTGGGGTTTTTTCCTCTCATGTGTTTTTACATTAAATTCTCTATTCTTTTCACATTCATCACTAGTATTTCTGTGGTCGGTGGTTCAACCAAAACCTAGTGGATGATCATTGCACGATTGTTCTTTGGGGAAACAGATTGTAACTATGGGTTCAAGATCATGATCGAAAAAGAGATCAAGGTGTGAAGGAAACATTAGATTACTAGAGGTGGATTGGGATCTGATTTGGAGATACTCTATTACGATTTAACATGTGGTGATGATGCGGTTAAATGCGAAGGGATTCCCAATAAGTGGATGTGGTCAGAATCCTTCAATCAGATATGGAAATATCATTCAACCCTAAATCCATGGTTTCCATTTGTGGTAACATTATTGAAGGTCATAGTGGAGTCATGAGCAGACTTTGTGAATAAATAATGTTTCTAAAAAATCATATATTACATGTAGTGTTGTCTGAAGAACAGATGTTGTGTGGTACCCTGCTGTAGTAGCTAGGGTCTACACATGAATAAAAAATATATCAAGTATCATGTGGTCCCTACAACATGTCATGTGACCTATAGATGGCCTATCGATGTTTACCGCTTGGGTAAATGGTCATGGACTCATTTAGGAACACAGGCATGACCAAGTACAAGAGCATGACCAAAAGTATATAGACACGAACAAATGTACATATGCATGGGTCAGCAGCACACTCAGTGCCGGATCAACCTCTATAAATCATGTATCCCAAAATAAAATGTCATATATATGGAGGAAAACATGTCATGTGATATTGATATAAATGAGAAGACCTCAGGATAGGTGAGGCACATTTTGTACCCCCAGTAAAGGTCATATACCTTATCTAGGTAAAGTTGAATCTCCCTGTATCTTCAGTTTAAACCAGTATCATTTTGGTGCTTACCCTTGATCTATCCCAATGAGGATACATTGTTTCATTATGACCTCATTATAGTATTTTAATCTACTCTATGGTATCCCTTCATGAGAATGGGGTGGGATCCTCTATATTTTATTCATCTTCCCTATGTGTGGTTTGAGGAATCATTATGACCAACTTATATGATCATATGATCCCTTAATTATTGGGTTATTCTAGATTGTTTTTTTAGTCCATCCAGGTTAAATACCATGAGATGGAGTGAATCAGGGTGTGGAAGATTAAAACTACCACCCCTTTTGATATTGTTTCATTATTGAAAAGAAGTTATATCCCTTTCCCATTGAAATTTATGAATAGAAACAAAATCATGCATGAGACGTGGAAATTTTACTCAGTTCACCTGAACTAGGCTATGTCCATGGAGAATGAAAAGCCATTGTTCTTGAGTATTAAATACACTAAAGTGCACTACCATTACAAATTTCAAAGTATACTTATTGTCCCTCTTAGTTTACAACCAACCACAATATGAAATCTCACTACTCTCTCCACTAAAGACTTCTCACTTATCCTTCCAATGAATATTTTAATGTTCTAAATCACCTTATAATTTTGTCACACATATATCAGTGTTCCATGAAGTCCAATTTTTACTCAATAGATGAAATCAACCTTTCTGTGCATTATTAGTTTACATAAATTTATTTCATGAACTATTTTTAGTACCTTTGTTAACTTCCTTGCACCCTTCGTGAACTATTTTACATCCTTTGTGAACTACCTTTCACCATGTGGCATGAGTACATTACATATTTATTTTCTTCGAGAACTTACTTAGATTTGTGAATTGTTCATGCTTCATGACTAATTCTTCTTCATGAAAAACCATGATCCTCAAACCCCTTCCACAAAATTTCTTCTTTTTTGGAAATGTTCCTTTTCAAACTCAACTTATTTTAAAACCAAATATTTCATTGAATAGTTCACAAAATACCTCTTCTTCAACCTCTTTCAAAATTCACTAAATTATTCTAGATATAATGATCTATAATAAAATTCTATCTATCTAATGATGTGGTTACGGGTCCTTTATATAGGAAAATAAATCATGAAAAACATGTTAATCATAATTAAAAAAAACTTCATTATGTATTATACATCACTGAAAACTGAAAATTCCATGCAGTCAGCATAGAGAATACCATTGTGGTAGACTCAATTTACAACCTTTATCCACAAAAGAAAATTCCTTCACACCACACCTTAAATCATACTCCTCAAATGACACACCTCTAATGATATGTTCCTAATACATTGTTCGTGTAGAGTATATCCCTATGTGAAAGATTCAAATCACTTCCCTCATTAACAAAACATCAATCCACTTTTTGGTTCCTGTAGCATGCAATGCGGTCTGTATAGCACTTCTATAGAGAAATATTTCATTTTTATAATTTTCATTTGTCATTCTATATACTTGAAATGTTATCCATATAATTTTCTTTGAGGAATCCCTTCCTTTACCATAAAAAATCCTGATTTTATGGACTAGAAGTATATAAAACACTAGAAAACCGCACCACCTTAAATACATCTATTTAGGAAATATAAACCATATTGAAATGGGGTCATCTAACTTTTTCAAAAAAAACATAATTACCCTAAAAACACTAAGGCAGAACCTTGAGAGATTTTCCCCAACAATCTTGTGTTGTCCCCTAGTAGTCCTAGGTTAAATCCCTTATCTATGTATAGAGATCTTTGTAGATCAAGGGTGTACTTCTTCATAGAAAGTCTTTAATATCACAACCTCTCCTATGAAAACCATTAGTGATATCATGCCTCTTGGATTGGATTCTCATATATGAGTGTTACCTTGAAGCCTCAAGTTGAATCTTGCATATGGAAGTTTGGTTGAGACCTATTTAAGACTTGGTATAAGGACCCGGCCTTAAACATTACATAATATTGAATCAAATGAACAATTCACATTTAGGATCTTTTTAGGTTTAGAGTTTTAGAGAATTAGAAGATAACTATTACATCTCAAAAGATTACAAGGTACACATTTCTACACAGATTCCATTTTGTTTCATAAAATAAAAACTCTTGAAAAAAAAGATTCATGTCGAGTTCCATGTTTTAGATAGCATGACTTTTCCTTGATCTCATACTTGGCCCTATTCATCTTTAAGTCCTGTGAAAACATTTCAAAACTTGGGATGAGCATAAAAGGCTGAGTAAGGGTTATAAAACAGTGAATGAAAACATTTGTTTATAAATACATAAAAAACATGAACTCTTTTACTTACCTCATAAAATCATAAGATTTATGAAAGAAACATAGAAATCATAAATCATAAAGGTAACTTCTGGCATCCATATCATACTTACATTGTAACTATCACAGCTACATAGGGAGTTACTTTGGAATACCCATCACAGTATATTACCTAAATCTATTAGGAGAAACATTCACATTTACCTCTGTCACGTTACCCAATTCATTTGAGAGATATCTCGGGCTCACTCTCCCTAGGTTTATAATGGAAGCACCCATATACGCAAATAATTTCCAAGAACCATAACATGATCATAACACATAACATAATCATAAAGGAAGGATAAAATTTCCACACTGAAATAATAAAATATCACTTCAAGATATTGAAATAATAAATCCATTGTCCAAATCATTTTCAATTCCTAAATACATAAAAAGAGTATATGGTATTTATTTTTCCTTTTAAAAACATTTCGGCTTGTTAAAGAAGCCAAAGATCAAATAATACTTGACGCGGTGGAAAGGTTGTTGTCACCACTTACATTAAAAAAAACATTAGTTTTTGTCATTTAGTAAAACGCTTAGTATAAAAAAATTCCCTTTGAATAAAATTAAAATTCAAAGGGGTTTATACACCATATAAAAAAAAGTCGTGTATAAAACTAAAAATGCCTCAATGAAAGAAGATTGAGACGAATTCCCTTACATTGTCTCTGGCTTGACTCGATCGTTCTTTAATATCCTGAATAATAAACTAAAGTTAATTTCTACTTGATTAAGAACATTTTTAAAGTTCATTATTCCTTTTATATCACTTATTTCCATTTTATAAACATTATGAAATCATTTAAGCTAATAACGTTCGTTTTGTCAATATTTGGTTCTTGAGCAAAAAATGAACAACTTATATTTACAAGTTGTCCATGTGGTAAAAGTTTCATTATATCCAGAATTATATTCATGATTTGGATATCATATATATCATATATATCTATTATATACATGTTTTTATAATAGTACATAACATTTAGAGGTAAGAAATGAAATGCACCGTTCATGGAGACAGTAAGCCGTACGTACGCATGAACGCTACTTTCATTTCTATTTCTTATTTAAATTGAAATAAAACATAATTATGCATAGGTATATTATAATTCCAGTATAATATCTTATATAATATCATTAACCCCATCCTTTATACATCCCACATAAGGCATTAACGAATCAAATCACTTTGAGGGGGCGGTAGTCCGCACTTCCTCAAATGAGATTATCGTATTTACCCACTATGGAAACCATAAAGTCATGATATAAATGGGAAGTAAAGAAGAATAAGTAAATCATAAACATAATATATATCATATATAAATATAGTTCCATCATAATGTCCACCATGAGAGGCGGTAAGATGTAATTGAACAATCATTGTTTCGTGAGGCGTTAGTTTTCCATCCACGGAAACATTATGTTCTTCATCCATTAGATGGATTTGTGTTTAAGTGTAGTTAGAATATATATCATAAAAACATACTAGTATATTTAGGATAATGTTGTTATTACAAAATAAAGGAAATAAAAAGATTTTAGGGTTTGGAGAAGTAAAGTAAAAGAAGAAAATTTAAGATAAACTGTTACCTTTAATTTGGGTAACTTCCTTTGGTTTGAACCAAAAGAACTTCTTAAAGGGCCTTATGACTAAGGTAATGCTTCTATGAGTAGGATAGGGATGTTGAGAGATTAATTGGGTAGATTATAGAAGAGCAAAATGTCTTGAGAGGTGTGAGGAATTGGTTAGAAGTGGTCTCCTTTTATAAGGGGAAGGAGGGGCTCTTTAGGAAAGTGTGAAACTATTATTTTATTATATAATGATATTCGGTTTCTAATGGTCCAAAAAGCATTATATTCAAAGATACGATGATTAATGGTAAAAATAAAATCATTCAATCAGAATTTGACATGTTTTGGATAATATTTTAATCATTATAATCTTATTTATTTAAATCGTTTATTAATGAGGTAAATACTACCTCATTATTGTGTCATAAATAATTTAATTTATTTGATGTCTAAAAATTATAAAAAAATACCATGATATAGGAAATCTTTTTATATTTCCAAAGAATATTTATAGTCTAAAATAGGACTTATAAAAAACCATATAAAATTAATTACTAAATGATTTTTGTTTATGTTTATTTTGCCTTTACTTTAAATTAATTGATCTAAATTGTCATTTTCAGTCCCAAGTGAATCAATGGGGTCCAAAAATCGACCCAAAGATACCCATGGTCGTTAATGACTCAACCAATAATGTTAGGACAAGTTTTAAGATAATTTTTAATTATTATAATATTCTTTTAACCTTCAATTACCTTATTTACCTTTAACAGCTCTAAATAAAAGTCAAAAGTTACTATTCACCAAAAATTATTTTCATCTTAATGAAACACATTTTACTTCTTGATAACAACCATGTATGTAAGATTTTTGAAATTCAATTCATAGAAGTGGAAAAATTTCATTAAAATGGAAAAGTCAGTTTTTTTAACTACCACTAAGTGGTTTCACTATTCATCAAAAATTGAAGTTTTTTAGAAAAATACCAAAAATTCAGCCTAAGCCTTATTTGATTTTTAGAATTACAAATTGATTTCTATTTTACCAAATTCAAAACATAGAAGTGGCATTAATTAATTTAAAAATTAATTCCCACTTTTAAAACAAATAGCGTGTTTTTAAGAAATAATAACTATCAAAAGATTGATACCTGTTTATGTCCAATTTCAAAGTGAAATTAATTCCAATGACCAACATTAGAATAAATGGTAAAAATATATTTTAATTTCACTTTAAAACCAATTAAAAATATAATCTATCCATATAAATAAATTAGATTAAAAGGAAATTTTGAATTAAAATACAATATTTTTCACTATTCATTAAAAAATAAACTTTATTGGAAAAATTCCAAAAAATTACAAAAATTAAATTTTGATGTCCCCATTCTAATGAAGAATTTTATTTAGTCATATAAGATGTATTTAAGTGACCAAAACTAGATTTAAAAAGGGTTCTCCATTAAAAGGCGATAAATCGGCCTTTTAATGAAAATTATGCTTAAAATTAGATTCATTCACATTTTAAGCCTATAACATTTATTTGATAAATTTAAATATATTTAACAAACATGTACAATCATATTGTAGTTAGTTTTTTTCATTCCCGCCAATACAATGGCTAGGAGTAAACTACCGTTTAAAATAATAATATTATATTATTAGTGTGCAAGGTAAGATTCCAAAGAAACCTATTGTTGCGTATCGGGTACGCTATCGAACATAGGAACCCCTTTAAAGTAAAATTAATATTTAATTCACAAATATTAATAAATATGAAATATGTCTTATTCTTCATTTACTTGGGATGTTACATTCATCCCCCCTTTTGGGAATTGCGTCCTCACAATTTTTATTCACTTATCAAAATAAGTGGGGGGTATTTATCCCTCATAGCATTTTTAGATTCCCACATTGCCTCTTCAATCATATGGTTTTTCAACAAAACCTTTACCTAGTGAATTACCTTATTCCGCAACACTTTCTCCTTGTGGTCAAGAATTTGGACTGGTTCTTCTTCATAAGAGAGGTTCTCTTCCAACTGAACTACCTCTAGGCTCAAAACATGAGATGGATCTGGCATATACTTTCTCAACATCGAAACATGAAAATCATTGTGTACCTGGGATAAACTTGGAGGTAAAGCCACTCTATACGCAACTGATCCAACTTTCTTCAGAATTTCATAAGGTCCAATGAACCTAGGACTCAACTTTCCCTTCTTACCAAAACGCATCACACTTTTCCATGGAGAAACTTTGAGAAAGACATTATCACCTACCTCAAAGGAAAGATCCTTCCTCTGGTTATCTGCATAGATTTTATGTCTTCTCTGAGCTGTTCTCAAGTTCTTCTGAATCAACTGAACTTTCTCTGCCATCTCTTCTACCAATTCTGGTCCCATCAGCTTCCTTTCACCTACTTCATCCCAAAAGATGGAGTTCGACAACGCTTTCCATATAATGCCTCAAATGGATCCATCTGTATACTAGAATGAAAACTGTTATTATAAGAAAATTCAACCAAATAAAGATGTTGGTCCAAACTTCCCTGGTAATCCATTGAGCAAGCACGTAACATATCCTCCAATGTCTGAATTGTTCGTTCTGATTTCCAATCTGATTCAGGATGAAAAGCTGTAATAAAATTTAATTCAGTACCCAATGACTTCTGAAGGCCTTTCCAAAAGTTATAAGTGAACCTGGGATCACGATTAGATATAATGAAGAGGGGAACTCCATGCAACCTGACTATCTCTTTAACATACAACCGAGCAAGTTGATCTAAAGACAGAGTATCTCGAATAGGAAGGAAATGAGAAGATTTAGTCAATCGATCAACTATAAACTATATTGCATTATTACCTCGAGATGTATTTGGTAATCCCACAATGAAGTCCATGGATATATTTTCTCATTTCCACTCTGGCACCGGTAGAGGATGAAGTATCCCTTTTGGTAACTATCACTCTTCTTTAACCTGCTGACAAGTCAAACACTTCACAGTAAAATCAGCAATATCTCTTTTCATTCCATCCCACCAGTAATACTCCCGAGGATCTTTGTACATCTTAGTACTACCAGGATGAACTGAACACATAGAACTATGAGCTTCACATAACAACTCATTCTTCAACTGTGAATCACAAGTTACACATAATCTCTTTTCAAATCTCAAAAAACAATCATTATCAATGTTAAATTCAGGCAACTTTCCCTTCTGAACCAACTCTACCTTTTTCTGCAACTCAATGCCTTCTTTATGTTCTTACTTAATTCTATCTGATAGAGATGATTTCACTGACACCTGAAACAAAACAGAAGAATTTTCGGCAACAACAACTTCTATGACAAATTTCATCAAATAAAAAACCAAAGGATCTCGTTCCAAACATAGCATGGCTAATGAGACATTACATTTTCGACTCAAAGCATCGGCCACTTTATTTGCTTTTCTCGGATGGTAATATATCGTGAAATCATAATCCTTGATTAATTCCAACCATATCCTCTTTCTCATGTTCAATTATTTCTGATTGAATATATACTTCAAACTTTTGTGATCAGTATATATTTCACACTTCACTCCATACAAATGATTCTTCCAAACTTTTAAAGCAAGAAACAACTATAGCTAATTCCAAATCATGTGTAGGGTAATTTAACTCATGCAGTTTCAACTGATGTGAAGCATAAGAAATTACCTGATCATTTTGCATTAGGACACAACCAATTCATTTCAACGAAGAATCACTGTAGATAACAAACTCACCATTTCTGGAAGGCAGTGCCAAAACTGGAGCATTCACCAATCTTCTTTTCAATTCCTGAAAACAATCATCACATTCTTTTGTCCAGATGAACTTAACACCTTTTCGAGTTAACTTAGTCATTGGACTTGAAAACCGTGAAAAATTTTCAACAAACCTCTGGTAATAACCTTCCAAACCAATAAAACTATGTATCTTGGTTATATTTGTGGGTCTTGGCCATTCTTCAACAACTTTTGTTTCAGCAGGATCAACAGTTATGCCATTTTTTGAAACAATGTGACCAAGGAAAGAAATTTTTTGTAACCAAAACTCACACTTTCTAAATTTCCCATAAAGTTTCTTTTCTTTTAAGGTTTTCAAGACAATCCTTAAATGAATTTCATGTTCCTCTTTACTTTTTAATAAACCAAAATATCATCAATGAACACAACCACAAACTTATCCAAGAATTCACGTAAAAGTATACTCATAAGATCCATGAATACAGCAGGTGCATTGGTTAACCCAAAAGTCATAACTGCAAATTCATAATGGCCATATCTAGTACAAAACACGGTCTTTAGAACGTCTGCTTCCATTACATTCAACTGATGGTACCCAGACCTCAAGTCAATATTCAAAAAATACTAAGCTCCCTGAAGCTGATCAAACAAATCATCGATATGAGGCAAAGGATACTTATTCTTAACAGTGATGTTATTCAATTCTCTATAATCAATGCAAAGTCTCATTGAACCATATCTTTTTTTAACAAACAAGATAGGAGCACCCCATGGTGACGTGCTAGGTAAAATGAAACCTTTATCTAATTACTCTTGCAATTTCTTATTTAACTATAAAAGTTCAATTTGAGCCATTCGATAAGGGGATTTTGAAATTGGATTAGCATTAGGAACTAAGTCAATAGTAAATTCAACTTCCCGATCAGGTATAATACTAGGAAACTCATCAGTAAAAACATCAAGGTACTCGTTTACCACTGGCACATCATTAATCTGAACAGTTCCTTTGTTTTCAACAATATGTGCAATGTAACATTGATTTATATATTTTACTAGTTTCTCAGCTTCCTGATATGTTATCAACATCAAGGATTCATTTTTGTATAAAAACTGAAAATTATTCTGAAAAGAAACCTCTTTATCTCTACAATCAATCTTAGCATGATAAACAAAAAGCCAATCCATGACCAAAATAACATCAAACTCTACTAGAGGAAAAACAATAAGGTTTGCAGGTATATTCTTTCCGCACACAAGGACAAGAATGTTCTTATGTTTTATTTTTGTCTCAACATTTCCTCCAGGTGTTTTTACCATAAGTTCAGTATTCATATCATGAGATGGAATTCCCAATTTACTAGAAAACTTCTCAGAAATGAAAGAATGTGTAGACCCTGAATCAAACAACACATTGGCATAATCTGAACAAACAAACAGTGTACCTGATACTAATTAATTTGATGGACCAACATCTGTTTAAGTAGTTGCAAAGGATTTTTCCACCCATTTATGCTTGTAGTATGGCTGCTTTCCTTCGGTTGAGTTCTTTGTTGGACACTCATTTGCATAATGACCCATTTCATTGCACTTAAAACATTTTACTGACTGTAAATCAGATTTCGTCCTACCATTACCATGATCTTTTTCATTGCAATTATGAGACTTATGTCCCATTTTACCACATCGATAGCACTTACCAGAATTCAAAAGACATTCCCCACCATGCTTCTTACCACAATTTTCACAAACTGTAAACTTAAGTTTCTTACCATCAGACTTTTTTGAAGAGTTCTTCCCTTTTTCCTGCCACCTCGTCCTCTTATTCTGTTGTTTGTCAAAGAATATCTGATCATCAGCAAACTCCATTTCCACCTTCTCTGTATAACTGACAAGTTCTTTATAAATTTTGAACTCACGATAAGCTAAAGACCTTCGATACTTTGGCTTTAATCCTGAGTAAAAATAGTTGATTTTACTATCAAGATCTCGTATTAAATTTGGAGCATAACTTTCTAGTCGGGTAAATTTTTGTTCATAAGTAGCCACTGAGTCATCCTCATGCCCCAATTCCAGGAATTGATTTTCCATCCTAAGACAAACCACCTTAGGAAAAAATTTCTCACGAAACATACCTTTGAATTCATCCCAATTGAGAGCATCAATCTCCTCACTATCCCTGATATTTTTCACCATCGACCACCACTGATCAACTTCACCTTCAAAACGGTAAACAGCAAGACTAAACTTTTGATGTTTTGAACAACCCATGACATCAAAAATCTTCTCCAGTGCTTTATTCCATCCTTCAGCTAGAACAGGGCCAGATGATCCTCTGAATGATGGGGGATGCTGCCTCATGAAATGCTCCACTACTGACATGTTCCTTTGTCCCTGATATGGATGATCTCGTACATGGATACCACCACCATTTATATCCTTAGTCAACTGTGACATCGCTACAAAAACTATTCAGTTCCGATTCTGACCATCTCAGGTTGCTGATTTGGAGGGTTTTCTTCCTCCTGATGTCGTCCCAACATAGCTGCCCTGTTTCCTCTGCGGAAAACCATTCTAAACATAGAAATATCTTTGTCTAAGAAACATGGTAATCTTTAAATTCTATATGATTTCAATATTAACATAAATTACTTTATGGACATTTATTTAACAACACCCTAACTCCTAAAGTTATCTAAACTGACCTCTGATACCAAATATAAGGACCCGACCTTAAACATTACATAATATTGAATTAAATGAACAATTCACATTGAGGATCTTTTCAGGTTTAGAGTTTTAGAGAATTAGGACATAACTATTACATCCCAAAAGATTACAAGGTAGAAATTTTTACACAGATTCCATTTTGTTCATAAAATAAAAACTCTTGAAAAAAACGAGTCATGTCTAGTTCTATATTTTAGATTGCATGACTTTTCCTTGATCCCATCCTTGACCATATTCATCTTTAAGTCCTATGAAAACATTTCAAAACTTGGGATGAGCATAAAAGGCTCTATAAGGTTTATAAAATAATTAATGAAAACATTTGTTCATAAATACATACAAAACATGAAATATTTTACTTACCTCATGAAATCATAAGATTTATGAAAGACACATATAAAATATAAATCATAAAGGTAACTTATGGCATCCATATCATACTTACATTGTAACTATCACAGCTACATAGGGAGTTACTTTGGAATAACCATCACAGTATATTCCCTAAATCTCTTAGGAGAAACATTCACGTTTACCTATATCATGTTACCCAATTAATTGGAGATCTATATCGGTCTCACCGGCCCTAGGTTTATCACAGAACCACCCGTATACGTAAATAATGCCCAAGAACCATAACATGATCATAACACATAACAAAAGCATAAAGGAAAGATAACATTTCCACATTGAAATAATAAAATATCACTTAAAGATATTGAAATAAAAAATCCATTTTTAAAATAATTTTCAATACCAAAATACATAAAAAGAGTATATGGTATTTATTTTTCCTTTTAAAAACATTTCGGCTTGTTAAGGAAGCCAAAGATCAAATAATACTCGTGGTGGCGGAAAGGTCGTTGTCACCGCTTACATTAAAAAAACATTCCTTTTTTTCATTTAGTAAAACACATCATATAAAAATATTTCCTTTGAATAAAATGAATTGTCAAAGGGGTTTATACACCGTATAAAATAAAGTCGTGTATAAAACTAAAAATGCCTCAATGAAAGGAGATTGAGATGAAGTCCCTTACCTCGCATCCGACTTGACTCGATTGTTCTTTAATCTCCTGAATAATAAACTAAAGTTAATTTCTACTTTCTTAAGAACCTTTTTAAAGTTTATTATTCCTTTTATATCACTTATTTTCATGTTATAAATATTATGAAATCATTTAAGTTAATAACGTTCATTTTGTCGATATTTGGTACTTGAGTAAAAATGAACAACTTATATTTACAAGTTATCCATGTTGTCAAAGGATCATTATATACAGAATGGTATTAATGATTTGGATATCATATATATCATATATAACCAGTATATACATGTTTTTATAATAGTAAATAACATTTAGAGGTAAGAAATGAAATGCACAGTTCATGGAGACGGTAAGCCGTACGTACGCATGAATGCTACTTTCATATCTATTTCTTATTTTAATGGAAATAAAACATAATTATAAATAATTATATTATAATTCCAGTATAATATCATATATAATATCATGAACTCCATCCTTTATACATCCCACATAAGGGATTAATGAATCAAATCACTTTGTGGGGGCGGTAGTCCGCACTTCCTCAAATGAGATTATCGTATTTACCCACTATGGAAACCATAAAGTCATGATATAAATAGAAAGTACAGAAGAATAAGTAAATCATAAACATAATATATATCATATATAAATATAGTTCCATCATAATGTCCACCATGAGAGGCGGTAAGATGTAATTG
Source organism: Viscum album (assembly GCA_963277665.1). NCBI lineage: Eukaryota > Viridiplantae > Streptophyta > Magnoliopsida > Santalales > Viscaceae > Viscum > Viscum album. The sequence continues at coordinate 953,201,598 of OY728142.1, forward strand.
AACAATCATCGTTTCGTGAGGCGTTAGTTTGCCATCCACAGAAACATTATGTTCTTCATCCATTAGATGGAGTTGTGTGTAAGTGTAGTTATAATATATATCATAACAACATAATATTATATTGAGGATAATTTTGTTATTAAAAAATAAAGGAAATAAAAAGATTTTAGGGTTTGGAGAAGTAAAGTAAAAGAAGACAATTTTAGAGAAACTGTTACCTTTAATTTGGGTAACTTCCTTTGGTTTGAACCAAAAGAACTTCTTAAAAGTCCTTATGACTAAATTAATGATTCTAGGAGGAGTATAGGGATGTTGAGAGATTAATTGGGCAGTGGATGGAACAGCAAGATGGCTTGAGAGTTCTGAGTAATTGGTTAGAAGTGGTCTCCTTTTATAAGGGGAAGGAGGGGCTCTTTAGGAAAGTGTGAAACTATTATTTTATTATATAATTATATTAGGTTTCTAATGGTCCAAAAATCATTATATTCGAGGATAAGATGATTCATGGTCAAAATAAAATCATCCAATCAGAATTTTACATGTTTCGGATAATATTTTAATCATTATAATCTTATTTATTTAAAACATTTATTAATGAGGTAAATACTGACTCATTATTGTGTCATAAATAATTTAATTTATTTGATGTATAAAAATTATTAAAAAAATACCATGTCATATTAAATATATTTATATTTCCAAATAATAATTATAGTCGAAAATAGTACTTGTATAACACCATATAAAAATTAATTACTAAACGATTTTTGTTTATGTCTATTTTGTCTTTACTTTAAATTAATTGATCTAAATTGTCATTTCCACTCCCATGTGGATCAATGGGGTCCCAAAATCGACCCAAAGATGCCTATGGTCGTTAATGACTCAAATAATAATGTTAGAACAAGTTTTAAGGTACTTTTTTAATTATTATAATATTCTTTTAACCTTGAATTACCTTATTTACCTTTAACCGTGGTAAATAAAAGTCAAAAGTTATTATTCACCAAAAATTATATTCATCTTAATGAACCATATTTTAATTCTTTATAACAAACATGTATGTCGGATTTTTGAAATTAAATTCACAGAAGTGGTAAAATTTCATTTAAATGAAAAATTCAGTTTTTTAAACTACCACTAAGTTGTATCACGATTCATCAAAAATTAAAGTTTTTCTGAAAAATACCAAAAATTCAGCCTAAGAATTATTTGATATTCCAAATTAAAAATTGATGTCTATTTTTCCAAATTCATAACATAAAATTGGCATTAATTTATTTAAAAATTAATCCCCGCTGATAAAACAAATAGTGTGTTTTTAAGAAATAATACCTATCAAAAGATTGATACTTGTTTATATCCAATTTCAAAGTGAAATTAATTCCAATGACCAACATCGGATTAAATGGTAAAAATATATTTTAATTTTACCTTAAAACCAATTAAAAAGATAATATAACCATATAAATAAATTATATTAAAAGGAACTTTTAAATTAAAATACAATATTTTTCACTATTCATTGAAAAATGAACTTTATCTGAAAAATTCCAAAAAATTTCACAATGTAAATTTTTATGTCCCCATTCTAATGAAGGATTTTATTTTTTCATATATAATGTATTAATGTGACCGAAACTAAATTCAAAAAGGGTTCTCCATTAAAAGGTGATAAATCAGCCTTTTAATGAAAATTATGCTTAAAATTAGATTCATTCACATTTTAAGCCTCTAACTTTTATTTGTTAAATGTAAATATATTTAAAAAACATTTATAATCATATTGTAGTTATTTTTTTCATTCCCAGCAATACAACGGCTAGGAGTTAACTACCGTTTAAAATAATAATATTATATTATTAGTGTGCAGCGTAAGATTCCAAAGAAACATGTTGTTTCGTATCGGGTACGCTATCGAACATAACAACCGCTTTAAAGTAAAATTAATATTTAATTCACAAATATTAATAAATATGAAATATTTATTATTCTTCATTTTCCTGGGATGTTACACTTGGAGTCCATTATGAGTATATATGGGTAATTATTATTATTTCTATGCCACATATCTTGATATATATACATTTTTGATGAGACGAATAATATCTTTATGATATGTGTTTGGTGATTTCATGGTACCCTATTGGGTTTTTTATACCCACCCTTTCTTGGGATATACTCAAACATATTGGGCATTATCTAGATAAAATTCTATTTTATAGTGTTCTAGGATACCCGAAAGCAGGCAGAGCATGTTAAGCTAGAAATACCATGGTTCGTACTAGGGGTTGCATTTGATGTCAATCCCCTCCTACTTATCAATTTGGACTCCTTTTCTAGTTTTTCATAGGGATTTTATTTTTTTATATTTATGATTTATAGTTCTTTTTCATACTATGATTTTGGATAGATGTTATTAATACGTTGTGGAAATAATTTTATTTTACCTTTCAGTATTGTATGGTTATTTAGAGATGTATTTGTGTAAAGGTACCATAGGATAAGGCCTACCATGTGTGTGACATGCCTACTTGGCACTGGTTGTTATCCCCTGGCCTATTGTAGGTAGGCTTGAGGTTTCACACTTGGTTATCACTTACTAAGAGGGCCTCAGTGGTTCAGGTCATGATAGAGTGGTAGTAGAGGGGGTGTTGATGCTAGGACCATATTTTGGATATATATTTTTGTTTTGAGTTGGTTTTATAAACTATATAAATAGTTTTAAAGTGTTTCGAGTTTGGATTTTAGGATAGGGAATCCAGTGTTAGTAAGGTGGCCATATATCCATTCACCAACAATATGATAGCCTGCTTTATTGAATTAATATATGTAGGCACTGGTTATAGGGGAAACATTGGTACATGCATAATATAATAATGGGTTTTAGTTTTTATAACCTTATTGAGTTCACATATATACTCTTTTTGTTATGGTAAGACTTGATTATTTTAGGATTCTATAACAATGTTGTTATAAAGATCGTCATAGTGACAAGGCTCCATTGTAGGGGCGTGCATATAAGTTAGTACTTCTTGGAAGTTTTCCAATATTACCACCACTCATTGAGTATAAATTTTTGATGGCAATACTGGATGTGGGTGTGCATAGGCTGAAAAAACTCTATGAGTTTCAGAGGAAGTGGCCTCTTAGTTTTTCAGGATATCTAGACACCTAGGAAACTGAGGACTCAATAGAGGTAGTTACCCATGTTTTCCACCTTTTGAGGACACCACTAAATCAGATAGTGATCTTAGAGGTGAGCCTTATTTAGGGATCTATAGGGAAATGGTGGATTCTGGTTACTTGAAAACACATTGAGACAATTCTCTCTTAGACATATTCCTAGTGACTCTTTGGGTAGATGTTTTATCAATCCATGTTGCTAGTGGTGCATATACTAGAACTTTTTCAGATTCTATAGGGCATCATGGTCACAGAAAACTATTCATTTAGGTTCACCAACCTATTAAGATACTCTCTAAATATGGTTTAACATATATTCTTATAAGAATAGAAATTTTACTGGGGAATGTTCTGATATATCATGTTTGGGTGATATCTATTTTCATTCCCACCCATTCTGGAGTGTTTAAGAAGGATTTTGTAGTAGAGAGATTTCAGGGAAAGAAGGCACTAATAATTGGTGATACTAGTGGGAACACGGGACCTAAGACATTATTATCTAATTTACCAATATATACAAGGGGATCCAAGCATGCGAGATGATTTATAGGGTGATCCCAAGATAGCGAGAATACAGTTCAGGGCTCTTATAATGGTTCAAATAATTTTATAGAGAGGATGTGTTTATCTTACAATGGTTAGTGAAATATAATATAGGATCATCCAAACTGCCATGCATTTTATAGAGAGATGGTCGATGGAATACTTGATAATTAATAGTTATAGGTTAAGGGAAGTCAAAATGGTATAATACATGGCATAGGAATTTGGATCACAGCTAGAAGTGGTAGATAGTTTGACCTGTTATCACCACTAACCACACGTGGTTCATTCCAGGCATAGGGAGCTGGTGGTTAAGGATAAAGATAGCTTTAGGTAGTAGAGGCATATGGCCGATAGGCTCCCAATATTCATAGAGGTATGATATGTATATTTTCTACTTTAATTATAGTACTGTTAGGAATGGGTGTGATCCACTCTTTTCTTATCACTTCACTTGTTCGAGACATAGAGATTATGGTTGATCCCTTGGCTCATCCCGTGCACTTGGAGACTTCTACCTAAGGGGATTTATGGATCACAAACTTCTTCCAATAATGTGATCAAACTTTTGGATGAGTTATAATATTATAGGAAATATTTATATAAGTAATGAGGAATTATGATTTTATCATAGGTATGGATTGGCTATAAATAATTTAGGCCAAAATTGACTATTTTATGTGAAACATGTTGTGTGTCCACAGTTATGGGACTAGGTTTTCATTTATAGGTGATAAGGAAACCCATTTTGGGAAGGATGGGATAATATGGAAAAATTATAAACTTATTACACATTAGTTTTCTAGTATCACCCTAGAAGCAATGGATGTTATAGGATTTAATCATCCTACAGTGGTGGAGAAGTATGTGAACGCCTTTCTTGAAGACGTATCGAGCTTACCACCTCACTCGAAAAAAATAATTTCTTTATTCATGTGGATTTGAAACAAATAAAAAAACACAGTATGAGGTAGAAATAGTTAAATGGGGTCTATAAAAATGGAGGTTAAGAAAATCACCTCTCACAAAGTTCCCACACTCAATGGGAAGTCACTCCATAGTGGAAAATGATTATAAAAAGTAATCACGAGCAGACCTGAGGGTGAGGTAGTCTGCTACTTGATTAACTTCATGCCAAGTGTGAAGAATATCCACTTGACCAATGATAAGGGTCATTCATTTCTATATGTGATAGATTATAGTCCTAGGATGGGGGATCTTCCCCTTGAGAGACTCTTAAAGAACAAGGGAGTCAATCTCTATTGCCTCCAAAGTGATTTTTTTATTTGAAAAGTTCCAAATTGTAAATAATGGAATAATCATCCACCTTGAGTGAATCACTTATCCAAAATGAAGTATAAAATGCATAAACAACAAAAACATTCTTTTCTAGAACTAAGACTCCACCTATCATATCCCCCATATAGCAAGAACCGTCAACATTGAGTTTGATTTTATTAGTTGGAGGTTGCCAACACACCCAATGTCCCTAAGAAGATGGACTAACAATGAGAGCATCATTATTCCTATGAATCATTAGGGGTATAAAGTATGAAGAAAGATCATTATGTTGAGAATTTTGGAATGGTCTTCCACCACACACCTAGTCCTCATGAACATATCTAGGATTGAGCTTCTAAAGCCTTCCGAGTGAGCTTTGTTCCTAGTATTCCATAAGCACCAGCACCCAATGACATGTATGATTACCCTCACCTTAAGATCATATAAATTATTCTCTATTCCTTGAATCCATTATTGTATAAAGTCATTACTGTTGGATTCATTCATCACTATTATCATAAAGACACCAACTAATCTCCAGATATTCATTTACCATTAACCTATAAAAAATAAGTGAATAATTATTTATTTATTATGGTTTTTTCAATAGAAACATTTAAAGTCCATGTGAATTCCCTTGCATTGGATATCATAATCGGTAGGAAATTCATGGTTTCAAACCCACCATATAAGAATTTTTTACCTCACTAGTACCTCCTTACACCAAATATGTCCTCCATTTGTATCAATAGATCCATTGGTACTCATGATTCTACGATACACTTTGGTTGTGAAGACCCTTGAATGAGAGATACCAAAAATACATATATCCTAATCATGGGACATAGAAATAAGATTAAACACCTAATTTTTATCACTTCTGAGGATAGATTGAATGAAATAAAGGTAATTACTTTCCTGAATAAAGGACATGTTAGGTGTTGGGAAACATTGGAAACCAAGTTTGGAACTAACCCATTTATTGTCCCAAAAGTAAATATCACCCCATCCTATGATCCACTTTCTTTCGCACTGCAATGTTGACATGTTATTTTCAATCATTTGACAAAGAACTGAAGAAATTTTCCTAAAAAAGAAAATAATATTTGTATATATTTGTATTGAAGGTTTCCCAAATCTAATTTCCTTCAATAGTTTTCCAATATATCCTTTCGTGCAAGCTATTAATCACCTCATTCACACACCTATGATTGATACCACCATCAGGGTAGGGTCTTACCATTTGTTTCCATGATATCTAATAGAACATCCCATCTAAGTGGGAATCCCATATTAAAGAGTATATGAGGGAATCTATCTCTATGATAACTAAATTTGTTACCTTTTTGGAAGAGATAATATGCATTGGGATCAAGGATAAAATGAAATTACCAAATTAGTTCTACTACTAAATGAGATAAATTTTTTCTTCAAATTATTAATATGATTAACACTTTTTTCAAACAATTTATCATTGTGATGAATAAATAGGAGACCCATGAAAATGGGATCTCATATTTATTCCAAGGGAAAGTTAATATTTTGGATTCCCAAGATAAACTAAATTGGGTGTGACTAGATCTCTATGAAATTCCATGAAATAAAAATAATACTTTTATTGTGATTGATACATTTCCCAGTCCATTTACAATACTCATCCAAGGTTTAATTAATTCCTAATATAGGTATTATAACAACATAGAATTAATGTATATATACATTACATAATTTTTGGGTAATACTTAATATATTACAAAAAAAAGATACTCAAATATCATGTTAGTTTAGTGCCTTATGAAACATGGAAATGTAAACACTAGTACAAGAGTGAGATACATTATATCCCACTATGTTCTAGAAGACTATAATCCCTTTTAAACATATCATACCCAAAAAGTATCTTCATAACCCAGAAAATAAAACATAAAAATGGTGAGATCAGATGCTTATTAAGGGTAAATAAGAATGATATGTAAGAATAAACATGAGAATAAGGGTATGAGAACATGATCATAAAATTAGAAGTTCATACCTTGCATCTCATAAACATGAATCATGACATAAATGTTAGTAGTTCATAATTCATGAATCATAATTAAATCAAGATCATAATCCATGAAATAATAACATAGGTGTAAGAAATGGAATTTTGGAATACACATAAATATATAATATCATTCCCTATAAGTCAGGATTAATTAATAGAACTTATCAGGGAACATAATGGGGACTACACTTACTAGGAAGGACTCATCTCCATCCCCAACCATAATCATTTACTTGTAAAGGATCAAGTTTCCACATCTTCCCATAGTGGATCAGGTTTCCCCATCTACCATATTCATGGTGACTACACCTACTAGGCGGGACACACCACCATCCCCAATCATAGAACTTTCCTTGTAATTGAACATATTTATCCATCTTCCCATAGTGTATTGGGTTTTCCCATCTTACCATAGTATATCGTGTTTCCCCATCTTCCATCTTCATGGAGACTACACCTACTGAGTGGGACACACCACTATACCCATTCGCAGTCATTTCTTTGAAACAGATTGGGTTTCCCCATCTTCCTATAGTAAATTAAGCCTATAAACTTGAATATCATCATTATCCCATGAGATATAAGTCTTTAACCAATTCATTGGAGGGATATATAGGTCACATCCATCTGATAACAAACTCATTCATAAATGTTCCACAAGATAATAAAACATTCCTCATATCATGATCCATAATAAGTTATGGGTTTCATAAACATCATATCATAACTTATGAAATTAAATGGGTATAATAAAAATTTCATCACATAATAACCTATAGAAAAGAGATAGGTTCCATAATCATTTCATCAAATCATAACACATGAAAAGATGTGGGTTTCGAAAGCATGAAACTCAGGAAAGATAAATGAGTGTCATAAACATCATACTATTAAGATATAAATCTTTTAAGAAAAAATATTAATGGTATTCTTCGATCATGTCTCAAATAAAGATTAAAATATAACAAAGAATTAAATATTATATGGAGGAGGATTTTGAAATATCACTTGAAAAGTTTCTTAAGGAAAATATCCTTTCCATGAAAATCCTTTTCATTAAACCATTTTGAAAATACTTTTCCAATAAATAAATCTTTACAATTTAATTTAATAAATTTCATGAGAAAAATATCTATTTTTCTTTGAAAAAATTATTTGTTAAAAATAAATTATCTTAAAAAACCATTTTATTTTAAAATATATTTAAAAAATTATAATTAAATATTGAAAATATTTTTGAAAACCTTATTCTTTTAAAACACCATGAAAACTCTTAATGAAATCTTGAAAACTTTTTGAAAACTTTTTTCTTTGAAAATACTTTGATAATTTATAAAAAAGGCTTCAAATAATTTCAAAAATAATTTTCCTTGAAAACTTATAAAATAATCTTGAAAACATTTAAAACACTTTTAAAACATAAAACACTTTTTTGAAAATCCATTTTTTTTTAAAACCATTTTAAAATAAATGTATTTCCAGAATATTGGAAAAAAAATCTTTAAAAAAATAACCTTTTAAAATTATAAAGGAAGCATCATAGAAATGACATTCATGAAACCGGGTAAGTCCGTACATGTCGAACATTCGTTTTCCACCTTAAAAGTTTATAAAATTGACTTGTTCAGAAAAAAACAAGAATATTACTTTTAAAAAAATTAAAAAGGTAATAAATGGGTAAAAAGTTATTTTAAACATCATATGATAATTATAAAACCATTTTAAAACCTTTTTATAAAACAAAATTTTTAAAGAATGCATATTTCTAACCGAAATGAGATATAAAGTTGTATTTTCATAAAAAACCTTATTAATTATCTTAAGTACCAAAGAGTGGAAAAATAATATCATTACTTGCATATGAAATGAATAACCATATGTTAATAAAATTAGTGAGAGTCCTTGAGATATGGATCATAATATTTAATTAATGGAAACCTAATCATAAACAATCCTGATAAAGATGAGATTTTAGCTATAAACTGTTACCACTTTGGTAACATTTAATCATAATAAAATGGAAATAATAACATTACATGAATCTCAAATATCATTAAAATAATTATATTTGTGATATAATATGTCAATTTAAGAATATAAAACTCCTAAAAAAATATAGGTTCTTAATAATGCATGTGTCTCAAAGAAGGAAAATTGAGACAAAATTAATTTATTAATTTGGTAAATTATGAAAAACAAACATCATGAGAGAAAAATCATAAAATGGATATGTGAATAATCATAAATTTAATTATAATAATCTTATAATGAATCCATGGGAAGTATACACACCACACAAAATAAATGAGTGGTGAATAAGACAGGTATCTCACAAAAGTAAAAAGTGATATGTAATTCTCTTACCTTAAGTATTGACTTTCATTATACACATTAAAAAATAATTTATAATAATTATAAGATTATTATAAATCTAAAAAATAACCATATTATTATATATAATACCATATATTATTCACTTATGACTTTACATTACCTGTTTATTAACAATTCCAAGTTAAAGTAATGTTTCGGGTAATAACTTCTTTGTTTGTCGTATGTGTTTTGACTTATTATTTTTGATCCTCTAACTTAGATCATGATTTACTTATTTCCATAATTTAAATAAGGATTTATATATAATATATATTCATTATATAAACATTTATATTAATCTTTAAAATATATAAATATTAAACTAAATACATCGTTCATGGATATGGTAGATCGTACATATGCATGAACGTTGATTATATTTTATTATCATATTGAAAGAAAGTAAATGAAATATATTTATATAAATATATAATATCATTCCAGTAGAAATATTATTTCATATATATCATATAATTTTACTAAACTCATCCTTAATACATTCCATGTAAAGTGTGAACGAATCAAATCGCTTTGAGGAGAAGGTAATCCACACTTCCGCAAATGAAGTTATCCTATATTCACAAAATGGAAAGAATTAAGGTAGGAATTATAAAATAACTAAGGAAGTATAAATAAATCATGAATATTATATATATTATATATAAACATAGTTTACATAAAAATTACCAACAATGATAGGTGGTAAAGGTAAAACAAACAACATTGTTTCGTGAGGCAGTAGTTCACCATACATATAAATGGTTATTTCATTACCCATTAGAAGGATGTGTCTGTAGGTGTAGGTTGAACCCTTATAATAACAACATAAATTTATATTTATGATATTTTTTTATTATATGATCATGTAAAAAATATTAATTTAGGTGGAGGATAAATAAAATAAAGGAAATGAGCTTGAGGAAGGATTTTACCTCTCCTTTGTGTAAATCATATTCATTTACACCAAAAAGCTTACTTTGTTGGATTTATTCCCTAAGGGAGGTTTCAAGGAGTCAAGTAGGGGTTTTTGAAAGTAAATTGGGATGATATTTACTAATATTAATTTTCATGAGAGGTTTTAATAATGGATATAGGTTGTGGACTTTTATAAGGGAAGGAGGGGGCACACTTTGCATTTTTTAAAACAAGTTAGGTGTACCCATGTTTTTACTTAATGATATTCATCAAAAATCAAACAAATGACATAATGGAAGTTTTATGGACTAAATATGTCAAAAAAAAATGGTAAATTTTCTAGTCTATTTGACCCTTAATTTTAAGGTTTACTTCTTTATTAAGCTTAATTTTACCATAATCAATGTAATTAATCTTAATCACTTTCACTAATTTTTTTAGAAAAAAACGAAGTTGATCTTATTAGACCATAAATATTATATTGATTATAACTGTGTATTTATATTTTTTAGAAATTTATATCATAGAATTAGAAAAATTATGTTTAATGCTAATACTATAGATGTGGTGAGAAAACGAGTTTTTTAAGTGAAAGTATTCAAAAATTCATTAAACATTTATATATAAATTCAATATAAAAATGATTCTAAAGAACTAAATTGGATTAATAAATGTATAATTTGCCTAATTTTACCTTAAAACCAACTTAAAATATAATATAACTATATAAATAAATTATACAAAAAAGTATTTTTTAATTCAAATTTGGCATTTTTCACTATTCATCCAAAAATGAATTTTCTCATAAAAAATCCAAAAAATACACCCTAAGCTAATTTTGACTTTATAAATTCAAAAATAAAGTTTATTTTACCAAATTAAATTTTTAAAAGTGTCTAAAATTAATTTTACAATTTTTCATAGAAGGAAATAAAAAGCAGTTCTTTTACGAAAATATTATTTTCAAACATATAAAAGAATTTACTATAAATATTATATCTTATTAATAATTTTATTTATCTATATAAAACCATCATAAATAATATTTATAAATTATTTATTACAATTATTATTACAAAGTTTATTAGATATGTTATAACTATCCAATTTAAATAATTATAACAATAAAATGTTCTTTTTTATAAATTCTATATAGCATATAATGAAAGAAAAGTTGGTATTGCATATTTTTAAAGACTAACTTGGTATAGAATATAAATAAATTTTGGCTTAGTGTAGAGTGTAATGAAATACATCAAATAAAATTAATTTATTTGAAAAAAAAGTGATCACAAAATCTCAGGGTGTTATAGATCCCTTATTTCCATTAGAAAAAGAATTATATCAACTAAAAATATACAATGGGAAACCCCTATAGATTGATAACTACCTTTATAAGCATTTATAATGACTTTCACCAGATTCTTATTGATAATCATGTTGATAGAATCCTGAGCCAAAATAGAGAGACTTGGAGATAGGGTATTCCCTTTCCTAATCTCTTATATGGATTCAATGAACTGACATATGTTTCCCAAAAATATAATAGATAACCAAGAAGAGATGAAAAATTTGAAGAATAAGTCATAATTATTTTCCTATAATGGATAGAACTTTCAAAATAAAACTCTATTTTATTCTATCATATGCCTTTTCCATGTCAATCTTTATTTAAATGTTGGAGCTATGAGTTTTCTTATTGATGTCAAATATTATCTCCTAATAAATTCCAAAAGTTCCTTGTATGGACCATTTTTTGAGAAACCCATGCTTCTCACTAGATATCCACTATGGGAGGTTTAAGGTAATTATTCATTTAAGAACACTATCAAGCACCATGTTGGGAAATTTTCACATGCTAATTGGCCTATATTAACTCAGTGAAGAGGGTTCATTCACCTTAGTAATAATAAAAAGGGAGATGTCACAAGAAACTCTGGGAATTTCCCCCCATAAAAAGTCTTGTATCACTTTTATAATATCATCCTTCACTATATTCCAAGAATACACAAAAAATGATCCAGGAAAGACATCTGGTCCAAGAGAGCTATCCTGATTAAGAGAGTGAATAGCCTCTTTGATTTTCTCCTCCTCTTGTAAGGATCCAATGGTGGCATTTTTTGAGTATGAGACCACATGGGGGATGCTATCAAATACATCTGTATGTCCTCTCGAGTACCCTTCCTGAATGTTGAGGTTAGGGTTAGAAATAATATAAAAAAGATATAATTTTCCATTACCCCCACCACTTTAATTTCATTGGTAATTTACCCATTTTTCATAAGTATATAGGGTCAAGAGGTCTGATTTCTCTCCTTGATTCATGAATATAAGTAAGTTGGGTTTTTATCCCCCTCTTTTCATCCATGTGGCCTTATATTTCTATCAAACCACACACTCATATTACAAAATAAACTCATCTAAGATGTTTATTTTTTGGACCAATAAATAGAATAGATCTGCATTCCATGTTTCATTAAAAGAATCCTCCATTTGTTCTATCTATGTTTTGAGATAGGAAAGATCATTAACACTATGTTTATTCTTGTCAGACCATTATATCAAACTCCCCATCATCGATCTTAATTTACTATGAAAACCTATCAAAATGTTTCCTCTCACTGGCTTATTCTAATATTTACTCACTACCATTGAGTAGTTTGGAGTGGTTTTCTATCTTTTGTAAAAGAAAAAAAAATTGATGTGGTCCCTACACCAGATTAGTGACCCCATTATTGGAGAATGATCAGATAAATCTCTATCTAGATGAGTCAACTTGATTGAGGGGTAGGGAGAGATGGCATAGATGTTCTCTAGGCCTCAATATAAGCATCACCAAGTTAGATTTATTCCCTTTTGGTTATTACACCATGTGTATTTATCACCTTTGTAGCACAGGTCTAGGAGACATGTTTTATCCATGAATGATGAAAAATATTTCCATTCTTTCCAAGGGTATAGGTTACCACATTTCTTCTTAGTGTTTTAAAATATCACATTGAAGTCACCACAAACAATAAAAGGCATATCACCTATGTTAAAGGATCTGAGGCCCTACCATAGCTCCTATCCCTTAGAAGAATTGCATTTTTCATAGAAAAATGATATAAAATGGCTATAGAGTAATTTTTTGACCTTAGTTGTGATATATTTATTTGATATATTTACCATCTAAACACTAATAATATATTTAAAAAACTAGATATGTTGATTTTCAGGATTCCAATACATGATCTCACATAGACCTATCTTGTGACCAAACTCACGTGTTCGAGAGTATCATGTTTTGTGTTCCATTACTGAAAAGAGAGAAATGTTTTTATTGAAACACTCATTGTAAATGAAATAAGTCTTGACCCATGTTCCTAAACCATGAGCATTCAAAACTAGGAATGAAATCATTGAGAGGAAGGGTTCCTGGTGTTATTTCTCGGAAGTGAAGGCTGAAAGGGGTTTTTGGTGCTACGACCCATCTCTCTCTTCTTATGGGATCTAGTTTGAACTCCTATAGCTTATGGGATAGCTAAATGTGCATAGATACCTTAGATCTAACACACCTAATGATATCTCTTAGTTTAGTGAGAATCCATTAGATAAATGTAGGTGATGCACACACAAGGGTTCTAAAGTGTCCAAAAGAACGAAAAGTGTACATTATGAAATTGATGATGAATCACCACTTGAGGAAACATAATAAGCCTATGAATCCTACTTTATTAGACTAGAAGACTTCCAGTGTTTGAATGCCACGCTATCTAGGAAGTACAAGGGTGAATTTTATATTAGGGCTAGGCATATACTGGAAGAGTATGTTGCTTATATATCCTAGGGCTAGAAGTAGAAGAAATCATCCATGGATGATTATATTCAACTAAGAAGGAGTGACTAACCTTAACTAGAGCCTTATAAGACCTCACCAAGGATCTAAGAGTCATTTTTGTCTCTGGATGAATGCCAACATGATTCTTCCTATAAGCCAAATTCGGATGTCCCTGAAGCTAGAAGACCAAATAGTATCATTTTGTAATAGGATACACCAAGTTTTTTCACTAAGAAAAATAGAAACCCACACTATGTAGAATCTGATCTAGAAGTATAAGGGATAAATCCATATCAACACAAATATGAGCTATGGATGCATCCAATAGAATAAGGGTGTGTTCACCTATGCATAAAAAAGATCCAAGATATTCATCGATACTCTGAAGCAAGAACTCATTATTGAGAGAAAGATAAGGCCTTGGTTGTTTGATCTAAATGTCCACTATATAAGAATCTTATCCCAAATAAAGGACCATCAACCATCTAAACATCTAGAAATTTGTATTTCCATATGATCATGTTTTGGAATCCCATTCCATAAAGAAATACTATTTTTAATAGATCATGATATAGAAAATTTTTTAATGAGTTATTAAACCCTAATAAGAGAATAGAGTCCCTACAAATCCACCAGGGACTAGAACGAAGAGAGAGGTAATTTCTTGAGCCTGAACCTGGACACCGCTATCCACTAGATCAAGGACAAATATTTTGAAATTTTCTCAGCGGGGAAATAAAGCATAGCTAAAATATCTAAATAAAAAGTGTGGATCTCCTATAACAAAAATAGGAAATGATAGAGAATCTAAAGTAATAAAAGGCAGGGGTGATGGATAACTTCTTTGACGGATGGGGTGGGAATCAGGACACTACAGAGTGGTTATGAGTTCCACCTAGAATAGAGTTGATGGTCTGAATGATGGAGGAAAGATAAAGGAGGTGGATCTTATGGTGGAGAATTTGGAGGTGCAGCTGATGCAATAGATACTAGAATTTGAATTTTCAGAGGTGCATTGAGTGTGTTCTTAGATTTCAAAACTCCAGCCATTTTTTCACATATTTCAAAATATAGTATTATTTATATAATTTCACCTAGTAACTTCCATGATATATATTCCAATATATAACATGGATAACATGGAGCTTTGTGAGATAAAAGTTTAGTTGAAAAGTTTGAAAAGGGAGGGATTTACCAAACCTAGTGTATCACCCTAGGAATCCCCAGTGTTGTTCACCAAGAAGGTAGAAAAAATATTGAGGTTGTGTGTGTATTACAATCACATAAACAATGTGACTATGAAGAATAAGTATCCATTATCAAGGATAAAAAACCTCTTCAATCAAATTATAGTGATACCTCATATCGGGCTCTCACCGTCTCTGATTAAGATACATGGATATACCAAAGATGAAATTTTGATGTCACAATGGTCATTATGAGTACTTGGTGATGCCTTTCAATAATGGTAAATTTACCAGCGGTGTTCATGGTACTTATAAAATAGATTTTTCATCCTTTCTCAGATCATTTAATGGTGTTATTCATTGATGGAAAGATAGTGTACTCAACATCCGAGGATGATCGTGTGAGACACTTCCAGATGTTCTTAAACACACAATGAGATAATCATATTTATGGGAATCTCTTAAAGTCTTAATAATATATTCAAGAGGTAAAATTTATATGATTTTTCATCTCAGTAAAGGGTTTGGCAGTTGAACTTGTGAAGTTTGAAGTAGTGTTATCTTGGGATCCACCCAAGAGGGTGATGGTGGTGCAGAGCTTCCTTGGGTTGGTTGGATAATATAGAAGATTCATGCAAGATTTATCCAAGATATCGGCACCTTTTACTACTTTAACTAGGAATGGAAATCCTTTCATTTGGATAGAAATGTTCTAGTAAAATTTCTATGATTTGGGATAGTGATTTATGAGAGCACCAATATTCAGATTTATAGAGGTGGGTGTTGAGTACATAATGATCAGTAATGACATCAAGATTGGACATGGCTGTGTTATGATGTAGAGGTAGGAAGAGATTTTCCATGGGTCCCAACAGTTGAGACTACATGATTAGAAATATGAAACCCATGATATAGATCTATCAAAGGCAGTCTTCACTCTAAGGATGTAGTGACACAACCATATGGGTAAGCGGTTTATCATCTATTACGACCATAAGAGTCTCAAGTATATCTCATCATAAAAATATCATAACTTGACACAAAGGTGATACCTATATTTTCTCCAAGATTTTTACTTTGAGATATTCTGAACTACCAAGAAGGGGAAATTGGTTTAATATGATCTCAACAGGTGGTCTCATTCATAGTTTTTGGTCAAGGCATCAAAAAAATTAACCTCAATGTAGTTTTCCTTAGTGGATGAGGATGGAACAAATTATATCTAGATTATGGTCATTAACACGTTACTTCTACAATATTTTTTGGAGGATCATCATGGACAAACCGACTATGATACTTTCTATACTCAGATATCCATTTTCATGTGATCCTAATGGATTCTCATAAGGTGGGGATTACATCATCATTTTTCTTCGAAGGAATATGGTACTAGTTAAATCATGTGAGGAGGTTTTGAGGGAGTTTCATACACCCCACTTGGTAGTACATCCAAGTGTGGATAATATGTTCCAATACCTTAGAAATTAGTTCGGGTGTCCATGTATAAAGTACGGTGTTTTA
This sequence comes from Viscum album, assembly GCA_963277665.1. NCBI lineage: Eukaryota > Viridiplantae > Streptophyta > Magnoliopsida > Santalales > Viscaceae > Viscum > Viscum album. Next base: position 953,218,471 of record OY728142.1, read on the forward strand.
TATTTTTTATCTCAATGCCACACTTTTCAATAGGTAAAGGTCAACCACCATGTTTCAAGAGATTTAGCTCAGCCCCTTGAGGTACTAGAGTGGTAGTGGGATGGTAAATCTATGGAATCTGTGATGGGGATACCATGTATTTCTAGAGGATACTATGACATCTTGGTTATCATAGACTGACTCACCATGTTGGACCATTTCTTATCTATTCGAGAGAAGAATTAAGTAGAGATCTTGGGATGACTTTATATGTAGGATATAGTTTTACTTAATGAATTTCCCTTGATTATCCTTCCAGATAAATATTTTCACTTAACATCATGATTATAGAGAATATTGTTGGATATGATTGGGACTTAGTTTCATTTGAGAATGAAATTTCAACCCAAGACTGATATCTAGACTAAGTAAAATATTTAGGATTAGGATGATATGTTGTGGGATTTCATGTTGGGTTGTGGTTATTGTAGGGAGTATAACATAGACTTGGTGTAGTTTTCATACAACAAAAGATACTATTACACCATCAGCATGGAAATATTTTGGGTGTTGTATTAGAGTCCCTATAGGTAACCAATATGTTTGGATGATCTAGGTGAGTCAACACTCATGGGCCTAGAGTTGGTGTGAGAGATGATAGAAAAGGATCAATTCATTCATGACCAGATCATGATTTTCTAGATCTATTGGAATTACTATACGAACTGGCGATGGAGTAATTTGGAGTTCAAGGAGGGATACCATGTGATCCTGAATGAATCTCCACGACAAGGATTACAGATATTTTTATAGGATTGAAGGTTGTCTCTAAGATTAATTGGCCCATTTCAGATACTACATAGGGTCGACAAGGTGGTGTACCTCTTAGACCTACCACTATAGTTAGATCCACTACACGATATCTTCCATGATTCACAGATGAATAGGTATGTGAATGACCCATCATGTGTTATCGACTGGGGTGAGCTAGACTTTGAGGATAGTGCTATCTTTGAAAATTTACTAGTGGAGGTTGAGGATCAACAAGAGAATATCCTTTTGGGGAGATTGATTCCCTTGGTGTGTGAGTAGTGGCACCACAAGAATCTTTAATAGGTCGCCTAGGAGTTTCATAACTATATTTGGGACAAGAACCCTCATATTCTTGAGTTTGATTTTTTATTTTTTGGATGAAAATACCTAATGTAGGGAGAATTTAAGGACTTGATTTTTTCCCTTTTGAAGATTTTTAATTTTTCAAATAATATATTCAATTTCATTTTTTAGGTTAGAATGAGAATCAGATACCTAGGGAGGCTTGGTATTGATATAATAAAAATATTAAATCTATTATATCATGAGAATGTGGTTTTCCCATAATAATGGATTAACTCTAAAATAGGTACTGGATAAGAAATACAAGGCCTTTTTTGAGTCTATAATGTAGGTTTTACCCTAGGTGTGACATATCCTTTATCGGTGTCGTATGCTTTTTTAAAGTGCAGTCACGGGTGAAAATAATAAAATAAATTTATTAATTAAATAATTTTTTATTTTAATGAAATGAACTAATACTATTATTATAGGTTCCATGTTATGGAAATCCCCTAGGTTTTCCACAAAATCCTAGATATTGATAGTGGATTCCTGGAGGATCATTCTTGGAGGAATGATAATGGATCCTGGATTGGAAATTGGATTTCCAATAGAAGATTGTGAATATCACCAATGGAATCAATGTGAAACTCATACTCTTCAGGGATTTATTTAAGCCCAATGTAGGGAATTTATTTTCTAGTGGTTTATTTCCTTATTTTATTATCCCAGTATGAACTCAAATAAAATCCACTAGAAGACTGATTCATATGTCATTCATTCTTTCAGATTTAGGTTTATCTTCCTAGGATTTTGGGGAATTTATATTTTTTTATTTTGGTTATTTTTTTCATTATGAATAAAAATAATTTAGTCTATCCTAAATAATAGTTTAGGGTAATTACTCTTATATATTTTTTACATTTCTTCCCCCATTCTTGGCTTATTCATCATCAATATTTCTTTTGTTGATGGTTTGACCAATACCCTATGGACGATTGTATAATGATCATTATTTCAAAAATAATAATCATAACCATGTGTTAGGGTTCATGATTGACATAGTGATTGAGGTATGACATCAATGGAGGCTGACCATAGGTGGATCAGCATCATATTTGGATATTCCCTATTGAGGTTTGGCATGTAGTGAAAGTGTGGTTAGATAGGAGGTGATTATCGAGAAAAGGATGTGGTCAAAATCCAGTCACCAATGACGAAAATATCATTCAACCTTAGATTAATGTTTTAGGGGAATGATTGATGACATGATCGATGGAAATGGTGGATAAAGAATACTACATGAAGAACTAGTTGTTTTAGAAAATCCTGAAGTACACGATGTGTAGTTAAAATAACACGTGTCATGTGGGACCCTACTATGGTTGCCAGGGTTAACATTTAAAAAAAATATCCCATGTCATGTACTCTCTACCACACACTGTGTGACTCGGTACTGGATACTTGGTGTGAACCCTAGGGGTACATGGTAATAGAAATGACCGTGAATGCCTTCATGGCTAGAGTACATAGTCACAACTTGGTACTCGAACATGTCCATGAACATGGTCATTTCCATAGAATATGTGCATGTAACAAAGTACATGGTCATGGATAGATGTACACAGGAACAAGTTGATGGCATTACTATTTTTGGATTGACCTCTACACAGCATGTATCAGAAAATAATATATTGTGTAAATGGAAGAAAACATGTCATGTGAGATGGTGAGACATGGGTAGACCCTGAAGTATATGAGAAATGTCATATACCACAAATACACATTGTGTACTATCTACAAGAAAATTTATGGCCGTCTATCTCCTCATTTTAGACCATTATCAGTTGGGTATTTACCCTTGGTCCATCCCAACAAGGGTATAGTATTGAATTACATTCTCATCATAGGATTGTGATCCCATATATGGGTTTTATATAAAATATATTTTATGGTATCCCTTCATGATACTAGGGTTGGATCCTATATCTTTTATTTATCTTCCTTATGTGGGATTTTAGGAATCGTTATGACCAACTTATATGGACATGTGATCCCCAACTTAGTGGATTATTAAATATTGGGTTTACTATGTCCCATAGTGGTCCTGGGTGTGATCCCATGTCTGTATATCAATATATGAAAATAATAAGTAAGTAATTATTCATATAGAAGCCCAATGAGCATGACCTATCAGGTGATCATCATCTGTGATAGTAATGCTTGGGGAGTGGATTCTCCTATAAGAAATTACCAGGAATCCTTAAGATGATTCCTATGGATAGTAGGTTGGTTGAGACCTATTTTATAATTGGATTCCTTCATGATTATATATACATTATTTTTCATATTGTTATGTCTCGTATCCATATCGACATGCCTTTTTTATAAGCTTAATACTCTCTTGATACTTTTTTTTTTGATTTCATGGTGTCCTACAGGGTATTGTTATACTCACCTCTACCTAGGATCTTCCAAGACATGTTAATTCTTATGCATATGACAAGTCATTTTAAAATTTCCTAGGAGGACTAGGAGAAGACAGAGCATAGTGAGTTTGATAGACTATGGTATTTACTAGGTGATTCATTTGATAGTGGTCCCCTCCAATATAACAAGTTAGAACCCCTTTTATAGTTTTTTGGTTGTATTTTATATTGTAAATTTATGTTTTCAAGTACTTTTGTCATATTCTAATGTTGGATAGATGTTATGTGTGTGTATGGTATTAGTTTTCTTTAACCTTTAATTATTTTATGAGTATTTTGATATGTGTGTGTGTTTTTGTGAAAGTAACTTAGTATAAGGCCTACCATGTATGTGACATGCCAACTCAATGATATTCTCCAACCCCTAGCCTATTGGAGTTAGGATTGGGGTGTTATATATAGCTATTGACTGGAAAAATGGGCCCTTGTGTGTCAGGTTGTGATAAATAATATGTGTTAATTTTAATTACTCACCATATTCACAAGTTATTAAGTGAATACGAAATAAAAAATTTCAAATGAATATTATTGTTCAAGTTTTGTTAATTAGTTTATGTTATAAGAGATTCGAATTAGTGGATCTAATATTATTATGTAATATATGTTTCTTTTACAAGTATCTGATAAAATATAAATTTAATTTATAACATAATTAATAATTTATTTAGTGTCATTCAAGGCTTATTTAGAAGAATTATATTATATAGGGGCCTCAGAGAAATTTTTGGGACTTTGAACTTACCTATATAATCCATGTGAGGCCCAAATTGAAGGGACTTTCCATTACCTAGAATTTGATATCCTCTAACTATTCTCTTCAAAATTCTATAGTGAGAAAAATGATATATGAGTTTAGTGAATTCAAATTACCCTTGAGTTGTATTGTAGTAATTTTAATTTTTACTATGCATTTTGTTTTAATATTGAATGATCATGAGGTGAGACCAGCACGTTCATGTTTTGTATTTATTTATTTAATTTAATTATTATGTTTGAGCTTTAAAATATAATATTATTCTTTTGAATATTATTGAATCTTCTCCCAATCTTCAATTGTATAAGGGTATGTGTTCCCACATTTGAGGGAAAAAATGTAATTCCAACAACCCAATTTTCCATCACCTATGTGTTAGTATACATTGTAATGATTAGATATGTTTTCAAGGATGACTTTAAAGTTTAGATCCATTATGAAATAAAATAAGTGAAGTGTGTTAGAGTTTTGAGGGTAATACAATACGATTCAAGGATGACTAGAGGTTTTCCCTATAATATCGGTTAATCTGTTATCCACTATTTCGATTAACCAGTAGATATCAACCCATGATCATTTCATTAATTATTATTTCATCTTTCATGATTAATTATTTTATTATGTGGATGTCATATGATCACATAGTATAGTTAACAAGCCTTATAAAATGAAAATAAATAATTTAGTGATAAATGTTTACTATTTAATAATTGTAAAATTGTGAGTGAGATCACATAGAAAAATCATGTTAAATTGGAAAGGGTTTAATTCACTAATAATAATTAAAAATACTATGAAGATATATTAGGTAAAAATGATTTCCATTACTTTAGTTTGAAAAAAACCATAAATATGATGTTCTTGTTAGTCCTAGTTGTGTGTTCTTATTACTACTGGGGAGTTCTTATGAAAAAGGCGAGTTGAATTAACTAAATTTTGAAACAAATAAGGGTATTAGAAAGCTTTCGAAAACATTAGAGGAAATGTGTTGAGTAAATAAAGGTTATGATTTATAGAATTTGGGACTTCACTCAACATGTGAAGGGTCCACGAGTTCATGTGGTTGTATAACCAAAAGCCTACCACGAATCTCTCTATATAGTGGCATATCCATAGCTTGGATTATGAGGAAAGGTTTTGATAATACTTGCTACTAGAATAATCAATTTATTGAGTATTTTGAATCTAGTAATTAAGACCTATTAGGATTTAATAAAATAGTGAGATACATTTAATGATTAATTAATTTGTAATGAATATTAATAATCATGATAAATACAAATATTTAAACTTTATTTTTATAGATTAAATTGAAATTGTAACCCGATAAGTTTCATAGTGATCAATATTGGTAAAATATAATATCCTAACATTACATAACTTCTAGGAGTGGTAAAAGTGCTTGTACAAAATACTATGCCAATTAAGGAAGTTATATGTGCTAGAATCCCAACTTCCTATTGAACCTCATATGGGAGAAGTAAAGGTGAAAAAATGTAGGTATAATAAGAATGTGTGTGATTCAAAATATGTTAAATGCATTATCTTTTCATCTATGTCTGGTGAGCTGTAGAAAATTCATGAACATTAAGATTCCTAAAAAATGTTATCCCATCCCTAATAACTATACTAGCATATAGAATAAAAATTAAAGATATAAGATTTATAGTGAATTGTATACGTGCATGATGGGATAAGGGAGTCATGTAGGACCTTATGTGTTCAAGATAATTGGGTACATTGATAGATTAGATTTCTTATGATTAATTTATACTAAGAACTAACAACTAATTTCATTCTTGTATATTTACATCATAGCTTCTTGACTTATTTTAGTAATTATAAAATTTATAACATAAATAAGTCGCTCCTGGAACTATTGGATTTAGTTCTCTAAGAAGATAAGAATATGAATAAATCTAACTATTCAGTACCTATGGTGAAAAAAGGAGGAAGGGAAATGCTAATTGGTCAAAATATAATTCTAGTCCAAATACACTGATTCACTACCCATTAAAGTAGCCAAATATATAGAAAAAGGGTAATGAGTAGGAGGCAGTTTTCATTTTATTTGGAAATAAAGGCCACAATAAGAATAATTGTATGGTTGGAAAAAATAATAAAGGGGATGATTTTAACTTAGGTATATTTTCATTGAATTCAATATATATATTTCTACAATTTTTTATTGGATATAATATGTTCCTCATAAATTTTTAACTAAATACAAGTACCAAGTATATTCAAGAAGATTAAAAAGGGGTAAGTGGATCTCTGAGAAGTAAATGGTGTCATATTGAAAGTATTGGTAGTGAGAGATTATCATCTTAATTTTCTTAATGGAAAGGTTCTTATATTAAACAATTTTTATTACGTACCATACATTACAAAAAACAAAATTTTAATGTTAAATATAGACAATTTGTGTTTTTATTTCATGTTTGGAAATGAATGTTGTCTCTTTTTGAAGGATAAAATATATTATTTTATGGTGGTTCTTAAAAATGGATTGTATATACTTCGACATAAATTTTTTTTGGGAAATAAATGAAAAATCATTTAAATTAACTCATATCCTACCTGTTTTTGGACCTTCGGTATTTTAATGTAAATGAGAAGAATTTAAAAAAATTACATCAAGTTGGTTGTTTGTATTTTATTGAGTTAAAACCCCCAGATGTATGCCACACTTATTTATAAGAGAAAACGACCAATGTAACTTCCACTAGGATGGGATAAAAATCTATATAACTAATGTAATTCATTCATATTGATGTATATGGCCTATTTAAGTATAGGAAATAGGTTAGTTTTCATACTTTATAACTTTTTTCTGATAACTTTAGTAGGTATCCATATATCTACTTAATGTGGTATGAGTCTGATTCCTTTAATATGTTTAAGTAATAACAAAAATGAATTATAAAGACATATTTGTAAGAAGATAAGGAAACTTGGGTGTAAAATATTTTAACCAAGATTTCATTGATCACTTGAAGGAGTGTGGGATATTCTCTCAACTCACTCTTCCTTATACACCTCATTGGAATAGTGTAAGTGAAAAGAGTATTTATAGCATTCTTTACATGGTAATATTGATTATGAGTCATGAAAATTTGTCATTATTCTTTTGGTGATATTCACTATAGATTATGGAGCATACATTGAATTCAATACCAACTAGATAAATAAGAGGGACTTCATATGAGTTATAGAATGGAAAGAGTCCCACTTTGTCACGTATACTTGTATGGGGATGTGAATAATTTTATAAGATATTATATAATGAAAAACTATCATATCAAAGCATGAAGTTCATATTTATAGGTTTATTAATGAAATTAAATGATATTACCTATATAACCCTTTATATATAAGATTAATTGTTTCATAACAAGACATATTTCAAGAAAGGGAACACATTTAAAATGGAAATATTCATGTAAGGATTGTCTTTGATGAAATCAATGTTATGGATACACAAGAGTTGGTATCAGAATAATATACATAAGTGATTTGTGAGAAAAAGATGTCCCCAAGACACAAGTACTATATAGATCTACTAGATATGTTAGATAACCATAGAGATATGGTTTCCTTATCATCGAGTCAGGTGACACATTATTCCTTAAGAACCTCTAACCTATAAGGAAATAGTATATGGAAAGGATACTACTAAATAAAATGAATACATACAATCTAAAATAAATCCTATATACTAAAATCATGTATATATTTTGGTATATTATCCATCTAATGTAATACATATTTGATGTTGATGGGTATTCAATAAAACAATTACATTAATTGTAAAGTAAGTACCTATAAAGATTGACAAGTTGTAAAGGGTTTAAGGAAATATCAAGGCATTGACTACAATGAAACCATCTCATCTTTCATGATGCTAAAATCCATAAAAATATTACTTGTAATAGATTCCTTCCATGATTATAATATTTTATAAATAGATATCAAAACTTATTTTCTAAATGGGAATTTGGTTGAAGATTTCTCTATGGCCCAAACCAAAGGGTTTATCATTTCTAATACTTCCAATAAAGTATACAAGATTTAGAGATAAATTTATGCATTGAAGTAGGAATCAATATTGAGGAATGTTCATTTTGATATGGTTATAATGGAATTTGGTTTTGTTAAGAATAAAATTAATCCATGTGTCTATAATATGGTTAGCATAAATTTCATCATTTTCCTAGTTTTATGTTTTTATTACATATTAATTATGGAAAATAAAGTGCAAGACTTATAGTCAGTGAATAATTGTTTAAATAAATAACTCTCCATGAAATAATTATGTGAAGCATCATATATTTTATGGATAAATATCTATCAAGATATATCTCAAAGGATTCTTGGTCTAGGTAAAATTACATATATTAATAAGGTACTCCAAAGGTAAAATATAGAAAAATCCAAGATAAAATTGTTGTAAATGTCACATGGTATCAATATCTCTAAGAAAATGGGCCCATAAATATAGGAGTAGATTTATAGGATGAGTATAATCCCTTAGGCTTAGTAAGTGAGATATATCATGTATTTCATTTTATATACTAGAATTGATGTCAAATTTACTTAAATCATGGGGGAAATATATCAATATAATCTAGGGTAGCTGTATTGGAATGTAGTAAAAACTATCCTGAAGAACATGATACATACAAAGGAAATATTCCTAGTGTATGAAGGAGATGAGGAGTTTGTACTGAGGGGATACACTTATGTCAGATCCCTAATAGATCATGATTATCTGATATCACAATCATGCCATGTCTTTTGTATGACTTGTGGTGTAGTAAGCTGGAGAAGCTCAAAGAAACTGGTGAATGTTGATTCTATAGAAAAATATATGTATATAGAGGATTCTGATGCAACTAAAAAATAATAAGGATACAACAAAATTATCTCAGATATTGGTGTTGTTCCTAGTAGTGCAGAACCTATTACAGTATACTGTGATAATACTATGGTAGTGGTACTTGTCAGGGAGACCAGGTCACACCAAAGGAAAAAAGAAAATAATTTGGAAGTTTCATCACTTGAGGGGTTTTACTCAAAAATATGAAGTTTTCATTAACATATTATCCACAAATTATAACATAGAAAACCCCATAAATAAAGTCATATCTCAAAAAAACATGTTTCTCATAGGATATCTAATACATTTAGATTAATTAGCAGTTAGATCTAGTTCAAGCATGATTATTGTGAGTGGGTTCCCTAGACCCAACTCTTGTATGCACTTTGATTACCATTACCTATATACAGTTTTATATATACATGCTTTTTATTATCATGATAATATAATTACCTTTTTATAGACTATATAAACATTAATTTCCTTAGATTACATAGAATATCAAAATTTTATAGTAATTATTATCTATAGTGAGAACCTTGAGATACTATGATAGTAGTCTTAAACATACATATTATGATCTAGATAAATCATACTAATAGGACACATATGATATGTAACTATCAAGTTTGGGAGGTTTATAAGCATTGAAACTTCTTCTCATGAAGTTTTAACTATGTGATCCTATGTAGTTAAGATTATGAGGATGAACCTGGTGATACGAGCACCACATGTTACATCTATCATTGGTTTTTCCTATCCATGAATATTTTTATTGGTATCTTGACTTGATTAAATAATCAATGAGTATCATTTGACCTTATAGTTTGATATAATATAAAAAATATAACATTTACATTGTGGTGAGGTGTCTTGCATTGAGTGTGTTTTTAGTCGTATGGAATTGGTTGAATGATCAAGATAGGATTTGTCGCTTCTAAGTAAAGGAAGATATATATTGGTCATAGTAGACTAGGATTGTATTACCTTCACGAAATACATGTCCAAGGAAGAAGAGGGTAATTCTATCAGGTAATTTCATATAAGGAATAATAAAGTATATAAGGATGGAAATGTAACAACCCACATTTATACAGGTTATGAATTTTAGAGGGAACTTGAGATTTTATTCTTGTGGATGGACCGTTTAAATAATTAGGTGATGAAGTGATATAATTAAAGTAAAAACATGTTTAAAATGTTTTATAGACTTGAAAGTAATGGTGTTGGGAAACTCAATGCTTGGTTTTTACAGGAGGATGCTCGTAGTAGCTGGGGATGATGTTGTAGCTACCAGCAAGATGATGGCCCCCACTAGATATCAAGTAGGGTGAGAATTATCCATGCTTTCAAATAAGACTTACCATCTAGTTGGTGATCCTGCATCGGGTGGTCAGTGTACCCCAACTAAATAGCCAGTGGGGCGCACTAGTAGTTTTAAGTGGGAGGTATTTTTCTCATTTTATCCACCAAAATCCTCTTGGGATTTATCACCATTACACAAAATTTTGGGGTTATTTGTCCATTCACATCTATTCTCCTCCCTCCATGTGTTACACTTTATCAATGGTGGATATTTGTGATATCTGTTGGTGAATTCATGAAATATCCTTTGTTTTTATTTTATCTTGGCTTTCTCCTTCATCATATGGTGGTGGATCATTGTTTTGTTCATCTTTGATGAATCCTGTTGGTATGAATTATCCCTTTTGATCATTTTATGTCTCAGTTATCATCAAATAATCTTATCCTTAATTACATTTATCATAGATGGATTTTTTTTCTAGATCCCAATTAAATAATTGGATGATAATTCCACTATATCTAAGTGTAATTGTCTAATAACGATGAGGATTTCAATCAAAATGGCCAGTGGATGTCAAATAACAATGAACACATGTTTTATGGGAATTCTAGTAAAGTTATGTCCCTTGGTGATATATTATAGGGTTTTTAGTTGAATTGAGTTGAATCTTCTATTAGTTCATAGAGTTCAATTGGGGATTTTTCATACCTTCAGACTAGGAGTGTGTCAAGAGTGTCCAAACACTATTCTTCATTATTGTGACTGTGGTGTGCCACTTGGTTGTTTTCTCCTATAGGTTATAATTTAATTATTTTAAATCGGGATGTTTTTTGCAGAGTGATAGATATTTTTCATGAAATGATGTCAGATAAATTTTAATTTAGCATCTCATATTTTCCAATTTTTTATAGAAATTATATTGATTAATTTCAAGAATAGGTGATGAGATGTAGTGTGATTATGAGGCCCAGTGTTATTGGATTTTTTTTAAAAAAATATTAAAATTTTAATAGCATGCATGCATAGTTTTCTTGAAAAAGTGGAATAACTCTTATACTGGTGCCTAGATCAGAAATTTAAGGTTACCATTGAGTTCAGAATGGAATTTTTACCCTAGGTGCGACCTAACTTTGGTCGGCGTTGGTCATCTATAGAAACATTCACCTAGGACAGAACCATAAATAAAATAATTTAATAAAGAATTTTATTTTTAAATCCAATTAACTCTTGAATGATGACTATAATTGGAAATATGAGACCACCTTTTAGTTAATAATGTGGTGTTTTCTCTAGGCATGACATAACTTTAGTCGGTGTGATTTGTTTGTGAAAAAGTTGTTGCGAGACATAACGAGAACAAAATAATTTAATAAAAAATTATTTTTTGATGCAGTAGCATTTATATTTATTAATACTTTGTTATGAATTCAGGGATAGTGTCATAACTATAGAATTACTCTTTATATGTATAAAAAGAACTCTCTTGAAAAAATGGTGACAAATTGTGGATCAATGATCAACGCACAACTGATTTTAAGGAACCTCACCAATGACAATGATGATTCATTCTTCGTCAGTGATAGAACCGAATCATGGTAAGGAATTTGTTTCTTTTTGGATTCCCCATTATTTAATTTCATGATGAACGTGGGTTAATCCATGAATATATTGATTCATGGTTCGATGGTTATGGGATGGTTTACAATTTTAGGGATTATTTCACAAGTTTTCATTATTTTTATCCATTACTTTTTCTAATGAGAATGAATTGAGGATGACACAAAAAGAGGCTAATGTTAGTTCCTTAAGTTTTTCTTTGTGCTTCCTTCCCCTGCCCCTGTTCTTTGCATTCTTCGTCATTGGACCCACATGGCCACAGTTCGACTTGTCTGGTGGCTCGGAATGTGATCGGACCCTCAAATTGGAGGAAAATTGACAACGGAGGCTAGGTATATATATATTTGGACTTTATGAGCATAGATATGTGACCATTTAGAATTTTGAACATCGGAGGTAGACCAATGGTCCGCGGAAGGCACCACCAGTGCGAGTCCGATGTGGTGGCCCGACGATCGGGGTGACAGTGATCAGAGGCGGTGTCAATCAAGGTGGAGATGATTAGAGGTGGAATCAATTGGGGTGATAGGGATTGGATATGGTAGAATCTTCATGGGAACATGGTGGAGGCATCGTGTGGGATATGGTGGGGCTGTAAGATGGGGTGGAGGCCACCTCCATGTGGGATGTGGCCGACGACAGGGTGGGTCGGGTCGGGCCAGGCAGCCCTTGCACCAGCGGCCCAGGCCAGGAAACCTGCATGCTAGTGGACTGGGCTGGGAAGCCCATGTTCCAACAGGCTAGGCTAGGCAGCCCATGTGCCAATGGTCCAGTCTAGAAGGCCCATGTACCAATGGGTCAGGCCAGTTCATCCAGCCCATGCGCTAGTGAGCTGGGCCCGGCTGCTTGTGCACCAATGGACCAACTTGGATCCATGTCAGAATTCGGGTAAACTTGGGGTTGTCACACGGTTTACCATGGTGTAGTAAACAATGGGGAGGATTTATTGTGGATCAGTAGACTATAGGTAGGACCAACCGTGGCATTCGATCCATGGTTGGTCGGTCCCCCGTGCCCAGTACATGCAGTCATACAGTTACTTCAAACTATCATAACCTTCAAACGGTACATCCATTTAGAAAACCATATGTGGAGTTGAGACCCTAATGTTGAGAAGTTACTTTTGAGATAATGAGGTGAGTTTTTAGTTTGTACCACTATAGGTGGATAGATTTTTCTTGGTTCTTTCCTTAAGTATTCAATACGGTATTACATCCACATTACTAGATTGTAGTCCCCTCTAGAGGTTGAGTCCCATATAGAGTATGGTATCCCTCCATGAGACTGTAGTGAGATATTCTATCACCCCTAGTGGAGTTTGGTAGAATCAATGTAACCTCTATGATAAGGGAATTGGTCCTCTATTTAGTGGGCCGCATCAGTAGGTTTAGTGGTATTCCCCAGTGTGTTTGGGTAGGATCCCTTACATTACGAGTTGATCTAGATTGTGTATTTGGTATCCCCTAGTGTGTCTGGGCATGATCTATGGTATCCCCCAATGTGTCTAGGCGTGATCCCATCTCTATGTATCATATTCTTCCTTGACCAATATGTTCTCTTTGGGAAAGACCCAAATTAGCTAGACCTCTTCGTGAGTGTCTTCGATGATATCATGGCTCGAGGAGTGAGTTCTCCACAAATGATAATTCTTCAAGCAGAATCCTATGGCAGGTAATTGGATGTGGATTACATCTAAATAGTGTGTCTTGGATTGATTGTATCTGGATATTCTTGTTATATGTATTGTATACATATACCCTTGTAGAGATGATTGTGCATTCCTTTGTGGTATTCCTATGTGGTATTCCTGTATGGAATTACTTTATGAAATTATTGTGTGGTACTCCTATATGGTATTACTTCATGGTATTATTGTGTGGTATTCCTGTGTGGTACACCTATGTGGTATTCCTGTGTGGTACACCTATGTGGTATTCCTGTGTGGTACGTCAATGTGGTATTCCTGTGTAGTACTCATGTACGGTACTCTTGTGTGGTATTCCTGTGTGGTATTTCTGTGTGGTACTCCTATGTGGTATTCGTGTGTGGTACTCCTGTGTGGTATTCCTTCATAGTACTCCTTCGTGGAATTCCCTTATGGTATTCCATTATGGTTTAGGGGTTTCCTACTGATTATTGTTTTAGTCACCCCTATATGTTCTTTTCCTGCACATGTCATGTCTTGTGAAGATGATTGACCTTTCGATAGAGTTCTAGGTAGACCCAGAACAGGTGGTGATTTTTGAGACTAGAGAGACTGAGGTTTTTTCCTATGACTTTTAGAAGACTGTCCTAGTACCCATTTTATTATAGGTTGAATATGTGGTTACATACTCTTTTGGTGGGCTTGTTTTGGCCCAATTTACTTTCCAGTAATTTCACTATTGTACTCTGGTTGTGGGATGTAGTGGTTTGCATACATTTTTTACTTAGTTTTTTTTACATTTCATCATTAGTGGATTTGATATTTGTGTTTTCCTATAGGTTCCTTACGTTAATGCCTCCCATTTGTGGGATAAGCCTACTCGGTGCTAGTCACCAACCCCTAACCTATTGGAGGTGGGCTTGGGATTATCATGGAATGGGCCCATATGGGATGAGTAGTGATAGTGTGGTATCATAGGGGTTGGTTCTTCTTTAGGACCTAGAGTCTATGAGATTAGTTTTTAGGAAATAGTGTGAAGTGTTTCAAGTTTGGTTTTCCAGCTAGAGACTCCAGTGTTGGTGTGGGCAGCCGACGTATCCATACACAAGGACTCTGATGACCAGTTTTTGACATAGTACATCAGAACACTAGTTTCAGGAAAAATAATGGTACATGAATCATATAGGAAAGGTTTGTGGTTTTAATTTCCTTCTTGAGTCATCTCTCCATATATAATCATTGACCATGGTGCATCTTGTTTTATTTTTGGATGTCTCCGCATAGATAGTCAGCTAGGATTCCACTGTTTGATCACCAGGATGATCCCTCAAGTGAAGAGACATTGGTACATAGATTTTTACTAGAGATAGAACCTCCAGGTGGTGCACCTACCATACCACCACCTGTAGAGCAGCACATGATACTCCCAGTACTAGTGTATGAGGTGCACTGGATGAGCTCCCTTCACAAGTTTTAGAAGTTGATGCCCCTTAGGTTCTAAGGAAATACCGACACATAGGAGACTAAGGACTGGCTTGAGGGAGTGACTTGAGCTTTCTATATACTTAGGTCACTAGAAGATCGGATGCATTCTCCTAGTAGTAATCCTTCTACAAGGCTTAGTAGGGAGATGGTGGGGTTTGGTTACCTGATCTTACGATGAGAGACTCTTTTGTGGATAGAGTTTGATGACCTTTTCAGTGAGTATTTCTCACCTTATAAGCTAAGGTATATGCATGTCCAAGAGATTCTAACAGCTCTGGAAGGATGACATGTCAGTATCTAAGTATTCATCGAGGAATACCAACCTTTCTAGGTACTTGATGGATATGATACATGACCACTGCTTCAGGGATCAGACCTTTGAGCGGGGTTTGAATAAGGACATATGAGGGAGTTTTATCCCTCTGTTCATTCCTACCTATGCTAGGGTGCTAGAAAAAACCTTTTTGGTTGAGAGTTCCTTGGATGGGAAGATACAGCATGTGGTAGTCATTAGTGGGAAAGAATGAGCAAAGACCTTAATAGCAGGAATCCCACGACGGTCATAGAGACTTAGATGTGAGAGATGTTTCAAGAGGAGGTCCCAAGATAGGGGATCAATAATTCATGTCTCATAGGGTGGGTCCAGTTATCTTAGGTAGAGGAAATTATTTTTATGTAATGGTAGGGGAAATCTCACTCGAGATTTTCCATCCTGTCAAACTCCTAACAGAGAGATGGCAGATGGACCACAAAGGTAGGGACAGTGACTGGAGAAGGTGGTTTAGTAGGGAAGCGAATATGGCAGAGGAGATGGAAGATCAAAAAGAGGTGGTAGACATTTTGAAATGTTACCATCACCACCCCTAGGTGGTCCACAGCAGGCTTAGGGAGTTGGAGGATAGGGGATGGGATAGATGCATCCAGTTGATGCATATGACCCAGGGGCTCCAAGAATGATTCAAGGTATGATCTATGTATATTCTAAATTATTTTTCATATTGATATACATAGGTGTTAATAATTTTTTCTTCCCATAAATCTTGTTCAAGACATGAAGATTCTGATTGAACTGTTGACTTGAACCTCACATTTGGAGACTCATACTGGAGGAGACCCAATGATCACGCACCAATTCCGGCAGTGTGGCCTAACTCTTATAAATGATTGTTTTGGTTGGGATATCTTAGTAGTTTCATCGAGGAATTTTGATTTCATTCTTGTTATGTAGTGGTTATCCATAGTTCATGCTCAGATTTGTCATTTTAGGTGCAAATCAGTGTGTCTATAGTGATAGAACCAGGTTTTTTCTTGTTGGTAAAGAGGGAACACTGGAAGTGCAAGATTGACTCATGCATAGGAGGTTGTAGCCAATTACTCATTAGTTGGCTAGAATAAACATCAATGAATTATATGTTATGATTCCTCAGTTTCCTGTAGTAGTGGAAGATTTGAAGTGGATCTAGAGATGGTGAGGTGGTGCTTGCTTGGAATCCACCCAAGAGTGTTACCGAGGTATGGAGTTTCCTTGGTTTTGATGGGTACTATCAGAGGTTTGTACCTGACTTCTATAGATTATATGAACCCTTAAAATCTTTGACATGAAAGGGGGATCCTTTTGTGTGGATGGAAAAGTTCCAGTAGAGTTTTTATTTTTCAAGATAGAGGTGATGGCTATAGTTCCTCTAGGACTATGACATTGAGATTGTCTATACTCTTGGGAAGGGGAACATAGTGGAGTATGCTCTCAGTAGGATATCTAGTTTTCAATTTTTGAATGAGGCATCAGATTAGTTGGTCTTATTAAAGTTATCCTTTGTGTATAGATATGGAGAATCTTCCCTCTAGTCGATGGTTGTCATCCCTCCACTCTTATAGTGAGTCAGGGAGGCACATCTTGGGGATACCGACTGCAATACCCTATGTGCTCAAATATCCATAGTACATTCTCATAATGGGTACTCAAAAGGTGGGGATCACTTCATTATTTTAAAATTATTCATAGTAGTACTAGTGGAATTGCGGGAGGAGGTTCTAATTGAGTTTCATACATCCCCTTTGGTGGTACATTCAGGTGTTTAAAATAATTACCATGACCTCCATTGTTATTTTTGGTGTCCAGGAATGAAGAAAGGAGTTATAGAGTTTTTCTCTTGATGTCTTACCTTTCATCAAGTGAAGGATGATCACCAAGTTCTAGTGGGTTTAGCTCAACCCCTAATGGTACTAGAATTGAAGTGGGATGATATATCAATATACATAATGATAGGTTTACCATGTTTGACCAGGGGGTATGATTCCATCTGGGTGAACATTGACTAACTCACCAAGTCATCATATTTCCTAGATATTTGAGAGAAGAGTTCAGTAGAGAGATTTTGATGCCTCTACGTGTAGGATACAATTCAACTCCATATAGTTCCATCAATGATAGTTTCAGATTGTGATGATCTCTTTACATCCTTGTTGTGAATATTGAGGATTGGAAGGATATGATCCTTCTTAGGTGATTTATTCCTTTAGTGTGTGCCTCATGACATCACAAGAATCTCCAAGAGAGCTCATTGGAGAGGGATGCTTAGACTTGTGCTTAGTACACTCATCTATTTGATTAGCCCTTATTTTTGGATTTTCAAGGATGTAAAGCCCCATGGTGGGGAGAATGTAATGTCTTATATTTCCCATATTTTATTTTTGAAAATTATATGGATTAATTTTATGAATATGAACTAATATGGTGTGTGATTCTGAGGCCTTGTGTTCCCGGAAGAATTATTTTAAAAATATTAAACTTTTAAAAGAACATGAGAGAAGTTTTCCTGAAAAAGTGGAATAACTCATAAACAGATCCTCAAATAAAAAATCTGGGGACACTGTTGATTTCATAATAGAAGATTTACCCTAATAATGACCTAACTTTGGTCAGTGTGGTTCATCTATAGAAAAAGTCACCAAGGATGCAATCGTAAATAATATAATTAAACAAAATTATTTAATTTTTAAATCCTAATAACTCATTAATGGTGACTCGAATTGGAAATATGATACAACCATTTGAGTTTATAATGTGGTTTTTTATCTAGAAACAACATAAATTTAGTCATCATGGGTCATTCGTGAAACAAATTTGTCGGATGTGATGGGAATAAAATAATTTAATAAAAAAAAAATTTGTTGACGCAATGCCTTTTATTTTTATTAAGAATTTTTCCATAATTTAGGGTCATCATAATAACCCTATAATTTCTCTTAATTTGTGGATAAATAACTCTATAAAACAAATGAAAAAGGATCATGGATCGATAATCAATGTGCAGTCTATTCGAAGGAACCTCACCAATGATAACCAAGCTTCGTTCTTCATCAATAATCAAACCAAATTGAGGTAGGGTGGTTTTTTCTTTTTGGTTTCCCTATTCTTGATTTTCATGATGAATGCGAGTCAATACATGAATAGATTGATTCGACGTTCAATTTCTGAGGTATGGTTGATAATTGGGGGATTATTTTAGGAGTTTTCTGTATTCTTCTTCATTATTCATTCTAACAAGAAAGAATTGATGCCTACATGAAAAAAATAATGAAGTTTGTTCCCCAGGGTATTCATTATGTTTTACCCCATGTTCTTCATGTTATTCACTTTTGGACCCATGTGGTCATGGTTAGATTTTTCGGATGGCTCTGAATGCAATCAGACCCCTAGATTAGAGGAAAACTGAAAACAAAGGTTGGAAATGCCTAGATTGGGACATGAGGAGCATGGATCTGTGAACTTTTTTAATTCTGGGAATTGGAGTTGCCTCGGTGATCCATGTAAGGGACCACCAGCATGGGTTGTGTGCGGCGTTATGGTGATCAGGGTGGTGGAAATCGGAAGCAACATCAATTAGGGCGGCGGTGATCGGAGGAAGCATTGATCAGGGTAGTGACGATTAGGTAGGTGGTGATCAAAGGTAGTGGTGGCTATGTAGGACTATAGTGGAGGTGTTGTGTGGGATGCAGCGGTGATGTAGGTTGTGGTGGTTGTGATGGATTACATGCCAACGGACCAGGTCGGATCTAAGTCGGACTTTGAGTCAGCCTGGGGTGGTCGCACGGTCAACCATGGTGGTTGGCCACCATGGCAGATCAAGTTTTCATGGTGTGGTAAAATGTGGGGAAGATCAATCATGGGGTATTCGACCACAGGACAGACCAACCATGGTGGTTAACCGTGGCGGTTGGTCCATAGCTGGTTGGTCACCTGTGCTCCGGACAGGGTTTTAGACAATTATTCAAACTCTCATAACATTTATATGGTACTCCCATTTGACGAGATGTCTGTGGTGTTGAGACCCTAAAATTAATATGGCCATTTTTATATAATGTGGTGATTCTTTATTTTGGACCACTGTAGGTGGAGAGTGTTCCCTTTGTCCTTTCCCCAAGGGTTCTGTGCGGCATTACATTCACATTACTAGATTGTAGTCCCCTCTAGAGGCTGATTCCCAAATAGATTATGGTATTCCTCCATGGGACTATATTTGGATCCTCTATAAACCCTAGTGGAGTTTTTTGGAGTCAACATACCTCAAAGTAAAGGTGTTTGGTCCTCCATATATTGGGACGCATTAGTAGAGTTAGTGGTATTACCCATTGTGTTTGGGAAGGATCCCCTATATTGCAGGTTGATCTATATTGGGTATGTGGTATCCCCTAGTGTTTTTGGGTGCAATATGTGGTATCCTCTAATGGGTCTGGGTGTGAGACCATCCCTCTGTATCATAGTATTCCTTGAATAATATGTTATCTTTGGGTGGGGCCCAAATGAGCTAGACCTCTCTGTGAGTCTCTTCGATGAAATCCTGGCTTGAGGAGTGAGTTATCCTAGAATGAGAATGCTTCCAGTATAATCTTGTAGCAGTTAATTGGTTATAGATTACCTCTAGACTATGTGTCTTGGAATGAGTATATATGGATACTCTTGTTAGATGTATTGTATACATATACCCTTATAGAACTGATTGTTCATTCTTTTATGGTAATCTTATGTGGGATTCCTGTGTTGAATTCCTTTGTCACAACCTTGTGTGGTAATCTTATGTGGTATTCCTTCATGTTATTCCTATGTGGTATTCCTATGTGGTACTCTTATGTGGTATTCATGTGTGGTACTCCGGTGTGGTATTCCCTTTTGGTACTTCTGTGTGGTATTCATGTGTGGTACTACTTTGTGGTATTCCTATGTGGTATTCATGTGTGGTGTTGCTATGTGGTATTCCTATTTGGTATTTATGTGTGGAAATCCTATGTGGTATTCATGTTTGGTAATCTTGTGTGGTATTCCTTTATGGAATTACTTTGTTGAATTCCTTTGTGGTTTTGGGGTGTCCTAATGAGTATTGTTTTACTCACCCCTGCATGGGCTTTTCCTGCATGTGTCATTTATTGTGAAAATGATTTACCTTTCAATGAAGTTCTAGGTAGACTAGAAATAAGTGGTGCTTTGTCAGACTAGGCAGACTGAGGTGAATTCCTGTGACTTTCGGAAGACACTCCGAGTACCTCTTTTCTTACAGGTTATACTTGTGGTTACAAAATCTTTTGTTGGGCTTGTTTCGGCCCTTTTTACTTTCCAGTACTTTCACTATTGTACCCTAGTTATGATATGTAGTGGTTTTCATGCATTTTTTACTTAGTTTTTTTACATTTAACTATTTTTTTTCTTGGATATGTGTGTTTGTGTGTGTGTCTGTGTGTGTGTGTGTGTTTAGGTACTTTAGGTTAATTCCTCTGATTTGTGGGATATGTCTATTCGGTGCTACTCACTAGCCCCCGGCCTATTGGAGGTGATAATGTGGTATTCACGACATGCGGCCCTCTAGTAAGTTTTGCGATAGTTATAGACCATCCATGGGTGATTGATCATGGTTCTAGTTAGGCAACGATACCATGTGAGTATTTTGACAAGTACGACTTTCAGATTTGGTTGTATGTTTCTTACAATAATTTAATTTTTTAAAATTATTTTTCATGAATTAGGGTCATGTGGAGATTTATGGTGGATGAATGGATTTGGTGGAGTCAAAAAAATCAGTTAGTATTTTCTTGAATGTGAGTTAGATCTGTGTTGATGTAGTTTGTCCCATGCACTCTATCCTATAGTATTATATATATTTTATTAGAATGTGATATGAGGTTTTCCATGTTGGACAAACAAACCGTAATTCAAAATTGTATTATAATCATCATATTCATAATTAGTTAATGGTGTATTAGTCAAAACTAATTAAGGGAACCATGAATATTATAATTTAAAAAAATTTAAGGGCCATGATGGACACTGTTTCTCTAGCTTTATTTCACTCATTGATGGATGAGGATTGATCACATGTGTGTGTTTCTATGGTCCATGAGACCATATTTTATATTTGATCACATGTGTGTGGGTGTAGCTCATGAAACCCATGTTTGATGCTTGATCATGTGTTTATATATGGCCCATGAGACTATGATTCATGTTTCATCACATGGTTGTGTTTATCCCATGAGACCTATGTTTGATTCTTGATCACATCTGGTGTGGATGAGTAGCTCCGTGGGACCAATTCTTGATGATTTATCACATGTACATTTTTTATGGATATGAATATTTCTTAATATGACATGATGTTTGATCTCTCATCCTATATATATATCATGCATTATCCTTATATCTCATACAATTGAGTGTGTGTTTTGATCCATATAGGATATCCCCCTAATGGGGATATTTCAGAAGCTTGGTCAGCATGTACATGGGTTATCCCATCAAGGGGGATGTGTCACACATGTTTTTGGGCTATCCTGTCGTGATGCGGGATGTGTCAAACATAGATGGTTTACATTATTTATAACAAGGAGCTGAAGCAGGTACAATTGGGGTTTTTTGTGTCTTGGTAACCACATGATTGTTCGGCATATGGGTTTTTATTTCATACTTGTGAATTAGTGATTATATTTTATGTTTTTGTAGTTATGTATTTCTTGTTTTCTTTCTACTAAGGTAATCACAAAAACATACATTACATTTACTAGGTAGCTATTACACAGCGTTGGTGGTACCCTACTGGGTTTTACTCACACCTTGATTACAAAACCATGGAACTTGGGTACCCAAGTAGATCTTTCTTATTTTAGGTACAAGTTGGGAGGAAGCTTATGTTTAATTGTTTAGTAGATATCTTTCTATAAGTTTGGAGATCTAGGGGATTTGATTTTGGGGGTTTTGTGAAGATCCTCTTTGTACTTTTTTTGTTTTTTTATCTTGACCGTGTTGTTAGATTGATGGAACATCAATGTTATGTATTCTTATATGATGGTTCGAGTCTTTTTTTCGACATTCATTCATTGAAGATTTTATTTTTATTGGTTCTCGTATACTTTGATTGTATATTGTTACATGTTTTCTTATTTGTCTATTATTTTTCACTCTAATTAAGGGTATAGTCTCTCCATGATTCACATTAGACCATCATTTCTAGTGTGAAGACCTTATTATATAGTGAGGCATGATGTAGGTCATGTGGAACTCCATCTTAGACCCAGTAATTTAGGTCTGGGTGTTACAGGTGATACAAGTTACACATCATGCTTTATGATATATCAAATGACAAAGAGATTACATTACACAACATGTGTTTATAAAAGAGGTTGTTGTATGTATGGATATAACTCATATCATTAGGTGTTTTTATGGGTTGTTTGACTCTACTCCTAGTATATGAGAATTACTCACTACTATCAAGATAAGGTCCTAGAGGGTCACACACCAAGTGTATAGTGAATAGGAGTTTAGAACCTGGTGGGACCCATTATGGGGTTTGGTTAATTCCCTAAATTGAACAATCACTGGGAAATAAATAAATTCATATTAGTCATTTTTATAATAATAAGTATTTAATTTATCTACATGTCATATTCATAAGTTATTAATAAAAAATAAATATTTTCTGAATGAATATTGTTATTCAAGGTTTGTTAAGTATTTAATGGGAGAAGCATGTCAAGTTAATGCAAGAAATTTTTTTAATGTAACATATATTTGATTTCACAAGTATGTGATAAATATAAATTAAATTTATGATAAGAATACTAAGTCCTTTGTTCTATTTAGGGCTTATTTATAATCTTTAAGTTATACGGGGGCCTAAGTACAATTTTAGAGACTCTGAACTGACCTATATAATCCATGGGAATCACAAATTTTATAGACTATTAATTACCTAGAGTTTTAGATCCCATAAATATTCTATTAAAAAAATGAGTGAGAAAGAAGATATCTAAGAACCCTGATCCAAGTTCTTTATTCTTGATCAATGGAACGGTTCTCTAACAATTGTGAGGATGTTGAAAGTGTTTTGACTCTCCATACTAGAACCAAGAGACCAAATATTGACATACTGGAAGGATATTTAAATTCATGTAGATTATCTAGATGAATCCAACATCGGTTAATTCAAAAAAAGACCACCAACAGTGAACAGAACATGTGTTCGATCAAAATCGAATGAGGAATGGTATCAATTTTTATTTACAATTTTTATTTTTCATGTTTAATTAAATTACATGAGAACCTTGGGTTCTGTATTGGGTTTTGATTTTACATAATTATGTCTTAACATTGTTCATTAGGAAAAATAATAATTTACCATACACCCGCACATCTATTGTGCACTCGGGACAAACAGTTTTGTGATATTTACTTATTGATTTGACATTTTTACAATATTTTAACTTTAATGCGGTGACTAATTTTTATGTTGGTTATTTATTTTTATGGCCTAATATTAAATTGAAATTTAAAAAAAATTATTACGATAATTCCAAATATGAAATCTATTTTATTAAATTCAATTTCCAAAGTTGAAAAAAATTAACTTCAGTATAGGTAATAAAACAATATTTTTATTATTCACTAAAAATCGTATTTCTTAATAAAAATCCTAAAAATTCACCCTAAGATAATTTTTATGTAAATATTCCAAAAAATAATATTCATTTCATCAAAATAATTTTCTAAATAAAATTAATTTAATTTTTAAATAAAATCTTATTTATTAAACAATATTAATTTTTATGACACAATCGAATATCTTACCCTTAGAAAAATTTCCTATGAATTCATAAAAATATATGATCAAATAACTAGTTTTTAATTAAACCATTTTTTGAAAATAAATTTTATTTCAAAACCCTAAAAACATATTTTATTGAAAATAAAACATATCAATTTTACTAAAAATTAATGTATTATTTATTTGTGACAAAAAAAATCATCATATTTAAAAAAATTATTTAATTTTCTTATAATATAAATTTCTTATGTTTATCATTCTATGTTAATATAATTAAGTACATGTCTTTAATACTATATTACTAAATACAAAACACATGTTAACTAAAAAGTGGAATTTGGGTCATTAGAGGTGGTGTAAATAATATTCTCTAGTATCCTTGGGATATCCTATAAAAAAAATTCTCCTTGGGGTGAAATTTTGTTTCTAAAGGTGGAATTAAAAAAAATTCAACCCCACACATGTAAGTTAGACAATATGAATTTCCTTCTACATCAGAACTTGTAAGGTATATTGTTTTCCACTTTATTCATGACTTGGTTTAGTATATGTTCTACAGTCTATAAATAATATCCCCAAAAGAATAATTTAATGTTTTCATGAATGTCCAACAAGTTATGGTTCCTCATTTCACTGAAACCATTACACTACAGTGTATAAGTAGGAATGGGTTGAGGTAGTACCTAAAACTACCTCATATAGTTGATGAAATATTAATTATGATAATCTATTCCATAATATGAGCATATTTTATTTATATTCTTACCAAGTTGACTCTCTACTTTTTTATTTTACTCCTTAAATTTCTCAAAGGATCCAGACTAATACCAAATTAAGTAAACATATCCATATCTACTCAAGTTGGTGTTAAGGTTTATGAATTTAAAGTATCCACCACTATATTCAACTAGAAAAGTGTCACACATATTTTTGTATACTAATTCATGAAGCTCCATGGACCATTAACACTTTCCAATAAATAGTGGTTTGGTCATGTTAACTTGTAAAAAAGTGTGGCACCTATCAAGTGGTTTTAGTTAAAAATAATCTAAAAACACGTCTTGATATATCCATGTCAAAAATTTATTTTATCCCTTACCAAGATAGTGATTCCATATTTTATTGAGAAATAATCCTTGTGAACTTGATTTTTCACCGATTTCCAACACTTAGTTTTCATATTAAAGTGCATAAAGACCATTATTTAGATGTTTCATAACATAAAAATTAATATAATTATAAAATTATTATGTTTTATCCCAAAACATAAATATAAATCCACCATATCTAAACAATAAATGGATATTATGTTTTTGGTAACACTAGGCGCATAATATAAAAACTATTTAAAACTAGATCAATCTCATTGATAAAGTACAATGGTAATATTTCATATCTAATGCATTTATTCTTTATCTGTTGCTATCTTGAATATCTATATCACCTCTTACAACCTTCATACATCTAAATGGATCCCATATTTGGATAAAAATATGAGCACCAAAAGCATTATCTAATACAAAAGTAGTATATACTGAGAGGTTACTTTGATAACAAATGCACGAAAAGTTTTCTAGTGCTTCTTTAATAAGGTGCATTTCTTATTCCAGTGGCCCTTATTGTCACATGAAAAACATTCTTCATATTTTTCTATAGCATTCATGTGGATATTCTTCTTCTTAGTTGTGTATTTTGATGAATCATTGGATATAGAATTAGTCTTAGGTCCCTTTTGTTTGACATTCCTCTAGTTATCTATAATGATAGTATTTTTTTCATGTTTCGTGTTATTTTTTACTTATTAAATCAATGTAATGAGTTCTAGGAGTTATTAATTAATATAGTTCACATTATAAATAACAATAAAACTAGATAATCTCTAAGGAAGTAATGATATCATGATATTGGTGCACAAATCATCAAGTAGCTTGAAATCCATAATTTCTAAATTTTCAATATAACCAATTATCTTGACTATATGATATTTGGATGGTGCACTTTCTCTATGATTGTACATGAAAAATTACATGGAGACCTCTTACATCTCCTATCTAGAAATCTCCAAATAGATATCATGGAGATGAGACAACAACATGAATGCATCCATGTTCTCATGAAGCTTCTAGTGATCACAATACATGGATGGCATCATCACTCATTGGACATCCAATGTATCATGTGTATGTTTATAAAAAATAGTATGTTCCTCCTCATTAAAATCCTTAAAAACTATGAAAAAAAGATAATTAGTGACATTTTTTGGATTAGAAATGTTTAAAAACATTTCTAACTAATTTACCGATGCTTCTGAAAAACAATGCTAAATGAGGTGTCTCTAATTTAGCAACATTTATAAACATTTCTATTTAGTGAAATCTCAATTGCTGAGGTTTTTCAAAAGTTTTGGTAAATAAACATCGCTAAATTAGTGATATTTATAAATGTCACTAATTTAGAGACACCTCATTTACCAATGTTTTCGAAAAATATCAGTAGAATACATAAAATTTACAGATGTTTCTTGAAAATAATGGTAAATTGTATTTTTGAATTTTTTATATATTTTTAAAATATTTTTATCAGTAAATTTTGAATTTTTTTTTAATTTTTTTAGTTGTAATTGAAATATAAAAAACACCAAACACCACCACTCGTACTCCCCTCATGCCCAATATTATCCTACCACTCGTGCTCCCCTTATGCCCACCAGTATCCCACTTCTCGCTCTCCCCTTATTCATTCTGTCCCCACCCCTCGCCCCTCATATACCCTCATGCTCCCTCTCTCCCCTTGTGCTATCTCCCCCACCCCCTCTCCCCTTTGATAACCTCACCCTCCTTTCCTCACCTATGTGTTATCTCCCCACCCCTCGCCCCTCTTGCATGCTCCCCCTCTCCCCTTGTGCTCTCTCCCCACCCCTCATCCCTCCTATAACCTCACACTCCTTCCCTCACCTCTCATGTACCCTCACTCTCCCCCTTCAGAACACATACTCCCTTAAACACACCACCCCTGAATCTCACCTCACTCCCTCATGTACCATGCCCCAATCTCACATATCATCGTCATAGTTACTTTTTTTATTTTAAGGAAGCAAAACATCCAAAACAAGAAAAAACAAGAAAACACAAACACCAAAAAGTCTATGGGGCCTGAAATAGTGAAGGATGAGGGAATACCCTCTAATAAAATTTACACCATCGGGTTTCAAAGAGAATATATCATGGAGATAGACAGGGTCATGTCCAAGGACTTCCAAAGATGCCAGGTAATCCACCACTTTGTTACCTTCACGCCAAGAATTTAAAACTTTGATGTGGTTGTTGATCATTCCTTTAAACTTTCTAATTATATGGATGATAGACCATGGAGGAGGGAAAAAATCATTCACGGCATCATGGAGAATCTTTGAATCCGTTTCCACTTCAGATAAGATGAGACCTTGCTGGTGACAAAGGTTTATATTTTATGTTCATATATAGGTTTATATTATGTATTATATATTTATATATAAATGTTTATATGTGTGTGTGTCTGTGTGTGTGTAAATATATATGTATATGTATACATAATTATAATTATAAATATATATATATAATTAGTGACATTTCAAAATACTAATAAAAATTTCACTAAAATAATCATGTTTTCTTAAAAATGTGACTAAATTTAAAATATTTACTTTTGTTATGTTATATTCATATATATATTAATAGATTTAAGTATTTAAAAATTAATATTATATATTTATATATATTAATATATATATATATTAATATATATACATGCTTATATTTGATATTTTATGTTTATATATATATATATTACATACAGTTTTGTATTTTATATTATATATATATGTTTATGTTTTATATTTTATATATATATATATATATATATATATTTTATTTTATGTTTATATGGATTTTATATATATTAATTTGTGTGTGTGTTTATATTTTATATTATTTATATGTTTATATAATAGAAATATATGTGTGTGTGTGTGTTTATATATATATATATATATAAGTTTGTGTGTGTGTGTGTAAATATATATGTGTATGTATATATATAATTATAATTATATATACATTTATATATATATATATATATAATTTTCTATGTTTTAAAACACTGAAATAAATAACACTAAAATAGACATGTTTTCTTAAAAACATGACCAAATTTAAAAAACATATTTGTTTATATATGTGTGTGTGTGTGTGTGTTTATATGTATTTATATATTTTTATGTATGTGTTTGTGTGTGTGCATGTTTATGTGTGTGTGTGTGTGTGTGTTTGTGTGTGTGTCTGTGTTTATATATATTAATATATATATATATATATCAAAATAGATATTTAGATCGATGTGGGGAAATGGTCTATATATATATATATTGTGATGTTTCTTGAAAACATTGCTAATTTGGAAACATTTTGGGTGAAACATCACTAATTTAGAAATGTTTTTTGGGAAGCATTTCTAATTTAGCGATTTTTTAGGGAAGCATCACTAATTTAGAGACGTTTTTGGGGAAGTGTCTCTAATTTAGAGACTTTTTTTGGGAGGCATATCTAATTTAGAGATGTTTTTTGGGAAGCATTATGAATTTAGCAACATTTTTTGGGAAGTGTTTCTAATTTAGACACATTTTTTGGGAAGAATCACTAATATAGTGATGTTTTTAAGGAAGCATCGCTAATTTAACGACATTTTTTAGAAGCATAACTAATTTAGAAATGTTTTTGGGGAAGCAACACTAATTTAGCAACATTTTTGGGGAAGTGTCACTAATTTAGCGATATTTTTTGTGAAGAATTGATAATTTAGCAATGTTTTTTTGGAAGCATCGGTAATTTAGCGACATTTTGGGGAAGCTTCACTAATTTAAAAACATTTTTTAGGAAGCGTTGCTAATTTAGTAACGTTTTTTTAGAAACGTCTCTAATTTAGGGATGTTTTTTGAGAAGCGTCACTAATATATGGGCACTTTTTGAGAAACTTTGGTAATTTGGTGATGTTTCCAAAAAAGTGTCCCTAAATTCAAAAATTATCAACATTTTAAAAAATCATTGCTAAAAAAATGTCACTAAATTATAGTTTTTTTATAGTGAGAGGAGTCTTTCTCTAGAACAAGATAATCCAGCTTATAAAATTTTTCTCTTAGTGTAGTTTGATGTGACAGTTCATATACCACTCTAGGAAGTTAATGCCAATGGGGAAATTATCGTTCTCTAAAATCAACCATAGGTTTAATTCTAAGGCCATATTACTTTCTATTTTCTATAAAAAAATAGAATTGGGTTTTTATTACAATATATTGATTACCAAAATGTGAGATGATAACTTTAATTTCTTATTATCCCACTATTTTATCAAATCTAAATAGTCCATATCATTGTATTTAAAATGTCTTGTTGCATAAATTTTCTATTTTAAAGGATCTTAATTTTCCCTTATCATAACCCAAAAAGGGTCATGGTTAATTACTTGAAATTATTCATGTAGGAGGCCTTCCTAACTACTTTAAATTGCAATTCCTTGATTTGTTGAGTGGATTCCCAATCCAAAAATCCTAGACTTAGATTTCCTTAACACTTTCCTACAAGTTACACAAAGTATTACAAGGGTCTTTATGATACCTTGGTTAAGTCAAACCATAACTTTCATTAAAAACCCCTGATAAATGGGACTTTCTTGTCAAGTTCCAGACCAACACTTCGATATATGGTTTTATCCAAAGTATTTTAATGGAATATGTGGTCTAACTTAATATTTCCTTCAAGGATTTTATATTATATGTAATGTTTCTTACACTGTAATTTTACATGATTATTAATATTATGTGAATTTTATATAATTAATTAACCATGTTTTGATAAAATAATTTAAACGTAATCTATTCATTTTATTCTATTTTCATTCATATTAATTTGTTTATTTTAATTGGTAATGTTTAGAAATCAAATAAACATAAAGAATTAACCTTTCACTTAACAGAAATAAAATGAATATTTGTCATGATCATGATCTTTAATTTTGGTTATTTTATCAATAAGATGATAAAAACCCTTGACCCTAGAAGAATAACTTCATGAAATGGGTTTGGTTATAGTTGCAACATTCCACCTTTAACATGTGTATCTCCTTGGTTGGTTTCACCTTATCTATATCTTTAACTGCCTCCACCCTCATAGGAGATCCTTTCTTTAGATATTTTTTACTCACACTTGGGTGAGGGGAACTAGGGGTTTAGTGTAAAGACCCGTAAAATTCAAGGGAAATTTTTTCTTAATTTTCTTTGGAATTTTACATGAGCGCGGTTTCTGACGGCACCTGATTCCGAGGCCCGGAGTGCCCGGAATTAATTTCCGAAGTTTAGCTCGGGTACGTTCAGTGAACGAACGAGCGGGGTTTCCTAACTTTTGATCCGGTGCTCGGAATTGAAATCCGAGGACACCGATGAACTCGTAGCGCCGATATTCTCTTAAAGAGACCTTTTCGGAAGTTGCGTTTGTTGCGGGTTGAAAGTTAGTTTTGGGGATTAAAAGATAAGTAAAATAAAATTTTGTATGTGAATTTTATTTTAATTCATGGTTGTTAGACTCTCTCATGGGAAGTTGTTGGTGGGGCCCACAACCACCCAACTTCCCATGTGTGGTTATGAGGGAGGTGGGGCCCACACGAGCCCCACCTTTTTCAATTTTCCTAACTCCTCATTAAACTCCACTTTATTAATTTGACAACTTGTGTAATTTATTACATGAGTTAGTTTTATTTTCAAACTCTTGGAATTCAAGAGTCATGTGGAGTTAAGGTTGGAAACTCAATAAACTTAAGTTATAACTTAAGATTTAAATGAGGAGAATTAAATGAAGTGGTTTGGATTTCAAACCTTTGAAATTCCAAACCCTTCTATTTAATTCATGGTTTAGTTTCCTTTGTTTTGGTTTTTGGGTTTTGCTGTGCGGAGAAGAAAAGAGGGAGGCTTCTTGTGAGTTCTTCCTCCAAGACGAAGAACGCGGCGACCTTCTTCCACGACGTCGGACTGCAAAGCGTTGGATTTCCTCCACGACGCCGCAACGCATCCTTTCCGCGACGTGCCTCTCGCGGCGAACCCACGTCCGTCTACCGCAACGCCATAACCGCGATGCCGACGACGTCTTCCTCCGTGACGTCCGACTTCCGCGACACTCATCTCCCGCGGCCGTTGACGAACGCCGAGTTGTTAATTGAGGTAGGGGTTGTACCTTATTTCATTATTTAATTTACGCCTTCGTAAATAAATTATTGGACCGCTTGTTATCATTAACATGGGAGGGGATCGGACCGCACAAACACGGTCGATCCTCCTCCCAAACCTTGTTGTTGGATTTTTACTCGTGGTTCGAAGAAGAGGCGGAGCGGTGCCGTGACACCGCGCTTGGACGCAAGGGGTTCATGGGAGTGCGCAAGATTGACGCGTCACTCCGGACGTCGAGGGCCGTGGTGGTCTCCCACGGCCGGATTGACCAAGCCGCCGGAGCAATGAGGCGCGGCCCGTTGGCCGCGGCAGAGTAAAGGAAGTGCGACCGTTGGATGCAACGCCGCCGCGCCGCACAGGAGGAGTACCTCAGTAGGCTATTTGGGTGAGCGCCCGATATTTGGCAGCAGACCCTCAGCGGACGGAGCGCCCGGTAGTTGGCAGCAGACCCGCGGTACTCGACAGGAGGAGTACTTCAGCAGTCTTAGGTTAGTGAGTAGTACCTCGGAGTCGTGACAGGACTACTGCACACTTCAGAGACGGGGCTCTTCAGCAGCTACGGTTTCGATAATAAAAATCCTGGTTTGAGCTGAGTCAATGATCTTTGTGTTTCCTCATGATTGAGATGGACCGCTTGATAACTTAGGTATATGTATGGGCATATACCTGGGTAATAGTTATCCGTTGATTTCATAAACTTGTTATAAACTGTGTGAACTTGTACTTTTATCCTGTGTGGATTTTACTGTTTACTCTTCTTTGTGGATTGGGTTGTTCTTGGGCTCGGTGTTGGAGCCGAACGGAAATTGGTGACATAGGTATATGTTTGGGCATATACCTAATCAATACTGGATGTTACTTCGTGATTGTTACTTTTCTTCGTGGTTTATCCTTTGTGGATTTGAGAGACCTTCAGGGGTCTCGGGGTCCCTACTGAGTATCTTATACTCACCCCTGCACGGGCTATGCCCGCACTTCGTTGTGTTGGTTGTAGACGACGGACAGCGCTGACTGCGATTGAGGCTTACGGAGTAGGTCGGTACCCAGAGGAGGACCACTGAGCGGGTCATGCTCGGAGCGGACAGTTGGACCGAGAAGTTGTGGAGCTATCTGTACCTACCCTTCAGGTAGGATCCGTGGTGGACGATCCAGGAGCTGAGCCATCTGTACCTACCCTTCAGGTAGGAATCGAGGAGGACGTCCCAGGAGCCGCTTGTACTTCAGTTGTTGTTTTCCCTTTCGAGTTGTACTTTACTTTACAGTTGGGCTTGTATTTCCGGCCCCTTTACTTCAGCACAATTGTTCTAGTTTTGTGTACTGCTTTACTTCTGCTTGTTACTCTGAGGTGCTTGTTTACTTTATTAAGGCAATGCCTTCCCTTTTTACTGGGATTTTACGCCTTGGTGCTAGTCGCCAGCCCCTGGCCTATGGAAGGCGGGCTTGGGGTAGTCACGGCACGGGCCCTGAGGGCGGGTCGTGACAAATTGGTATCAGAGGAGTTCGGTTCTACCGCGAACTCTGATATTTTCTATGTGAAGCAATAGTGTTTAGTGTATTGAGTGTGGTTATCAGTCCAGGGAGTCCAGTGTTGGTGCGGCGGCCGACGTATCCGTACACCAGGACCCTGACTTCTGATTTCCGACTTAATGCACGAAAACACTGATTGCGTGTGTGTTTCCCAAAAGGTTTAAAGTTAGCTCAAACCAGGTCAGCTCACCAGGTATAAATCGTTGACCGTGACACAACTGTTCAGAATGTCACCATGCTGATAGTTAGCTGGAGTTCCGAGAGAGTTCTCGATGATGGCCCACCGAGCAGCGAGATTCCGGTGCAGGCCCCTTTTTCTGTGTTGGCACCTTCGGGTGGTGTACCAGCAGTACCACCACCCGTTAGGCAGCAGATGCCACTAGCTGACAGTGCACGCTAGCAGAGCGCGATGCACGAGTTCTAGCAGTAGAGGCCTCTGAGGATACGAGGCGAGACAGATTTCCCAGGCAGCAGTGGACTGGATGGAGGCGGTTGCTAGAGTTCTACGCCTAGCTTGGATACTAGTAATGAGGCTTCGGTACGCGAACCGATACCTGGGATAGTACCTACGGGTAGTGCGCCAGCTATGTCACTACCTGTTGGTCAGCAGACACTACCGGCGGTACTGGTAGCGGAGACTCACAGGCTTAGTGCCTTACATATGTTTTAGCACCAGATATCCCTCAAGTTTTGAAGTGAGCCTGACTCGTAGGCGGCTGAGGACTGGCTTGAGGAGGTGGTTGTGAGTTTTCTGGAGCTAATACAGCTACGACAGTACGACATGTCGGAAGCAGAGCACTCAACGTGGCTTACCAATCAATCTTGGTACTCGTTGGTTACGTTGTGATCAGTTCTTAGACTCGAACTTCTGAGCGAAGTGTGTCTAAAGGACATCTGAACCATTACTTTTCCTCTATGCATTCCTACCTATGCTAGGATGCTAGAGAGAACCTTTGTGGTTGTGAACGTTAGCAGTGAAAGGCAGGAAACTAGCGCCAGTCTCAGAGACTCGAGCGTGTAAAAATGTTTCAGGAGGAGGAAGTGCTAAGGACAGATGAATCTGCAGGGTAGCAGACGTGGAAGCGGAGCTTGGAGAGCAGCATGTGGTGGTGTACATTTCGACATGTTACGACCACCCGACTTAGTAGTCCCCGCCAGGCTCAGGGAGCAGGAGGGCTGGGGAGGAGAGTAGCTGCATTACGGTCAAGGAGTGTGACCGAGGAGCTCTAAGAATGATTCGGGGTACGGATTATGTCTACTACGAGCTGTCATATCTATAGACATAAGAACCAATCATTATACCCTTCCATGAATCATGTCCCAGGCCAAGGGGTTCCGGGTAAGCCGTAGACTTGACCCTCACGTCTGGAGATACCTTTGGGAGGAGACTCGATAATCACGCTTACGCCGACGGTGTGATTTGACCCCGAGGCGAGAGTTTCGGTTGGAATCTCTTGGTGGCAGCGTAGAGGCCTTACGACGTTGATCTGGGTATGGTTTTGATTCACAAATCATACCCCGGTTGACTGTTTTAGGCAAACGTCGGAATGGGTTTTCCTTGGTCGGCGAAAAGGAAACCATGGGCAGCACATGTTAAACTCAGGCATAAGAGGGTGTGACCGATCACTCTAGAGTTGGACAACCCTACCCTTATGGCAGCAGGAGTTTTGAGTTTCAGTTCTAACCTAAAAAGGGAAACCTCTTGAGTTCGAGGGTGACGAACACGTTCTTATACGGTCTCACCCCGATGAGGTTTCGGAGATGTGGCCGAGGCGGCATGTTATCTCCAAAGTTCGATGGACCCTTTTGATCTTCAGCAGGGTAGGCGAAGAGGTTTACCGCTTGACCCTACCACCTCAGTCGCACCGGGTGCATAATGTCCACCACGTGTCTCAGCTGTGGAGATACGTGTATGTTTCTTCACACGTCATCGACCCCGGGGAGTTGGACGACGATGACAGGGCGACAAGCTCAGAGGTTCTAATAGAGAACGAGGATCGACAGGAGCAGGTTCTACGTGAACGGTTGCTTCCTCTGGGGTACTTCACGGGTAGCACGAGATCTTCAGGTGAGCATATGGGAGCGTAAAGCTCAGTTGCATGCTCAGTGCTACTTTGTTTCCCTTAAGTGTGAGTTGAAGCTTTACGGGGACGTAAAGCCCTGAGGTGGGAGTAATGTAAAGACCCGTAAAATTCAAGGGAAATTTTTTCTTAATTTTCTTTGGAATTTTACATGAGCGCGGTTTCTGACGGCACCTGATTCCGAGGCCCGGAGTGCCCGGAATTAATTTCCGAAGTTTAGCTCGGGTACGTTCAGTGAACGAACGAGCGGGATTTCCTAACTTTTGATCCGGTGCTCGGAATTGAAATCTGAGGACACCGATGAACTCGTAGCGCCGATATTCGCTTAAAGAGACCTTTTCGGAAGTTGCGTTTGTTGCGGGTTGAAAGTTAGTTTTGGGGATTAAAAGATAAGTAAAATAAAATTTTGTGTGTGAATTTTATTTTAATTCATGGTTGTTAGACTCTCTCATGGGAAGTTGTTGGTGGGGCCCACAACCACCCAACTTCCCATGTGTGGTTATGAGGGAGGTGGGGCCCACACGAGCCCCACCTTTTTCAATTTTCCTAACTCCTCATTAAACTCCACTTTATTAATTTGACAACTTGTGTAATTTATTACATGAGTTAGTTTTATTTTCAAACTCTTGGAATTCAAGAGTCATGTGGAGTTAAGGTTGGAAACTCAATAAACTTAAGTTATAACTTAAGATTTAAATGAGGAGAATTAAATGAAGTGGTTTGGATTTCAAACCTTTGAAATTCCAAACCCTTATATTTAATTCATGGTTTAGTTTCCTTTGTTTTGGTTTTTGGGTTTTGCTGTGCGGAGAGGAAAAGAGGGAGGCTTCTTGTGAGTTCTTCCTCCAAGACGAAGAACGTGGCGACCTTCTTCCACGACGTCGGACTGCAACGCGTTGGATTTCCTCCACGACGCTGCAACGCATCCTTTCCGCGACGTGCCTCTCACGGCGAACCCACGTCCGTCTACCGCAACGCCATAACCGCGATGCCGACGACGTCTTCCTCCGTGACGTCCGACTTCCGCGACACTCATCTCCCGCGGCCATTGACGAACGCCGAGTTGTTAATTGAGGTAGGGGTTGTACCTTATTTCATGATTTAATTTACGCCTTCGTAAATAAATTATTGGACCGCTTGTTATCATTAACATGGGAGGGGATCGGACCGCACAAACACGGTCGATCCTCCTCCCAAACCTTGTTGTTGGATTTTTACTCGTGGTTCGAAGAAGAGGCGGAGCGGTGCCGTGACACCACGCTTGGACGCAAGGGGTTCATGGGAGTGCGCAATATTGACGCGTCACTCCGGACGTCGAGGGCCGTGGTGGTCTCCCACGGCCGGATTGACCAAGCCACCGGAGCAATGAGGCGCGGCCCGTTGGCCGCGGCGGAGTAAAGGAAGTGCGACCGTTGGATGAAACGCCGCTGCGCCGCACAGGAGGAGTACCTCAGTAGGCTATTTGGGTGAGCGCCCGGTATTTGGCAGCAGACCCTCAGCGGACGGAGCGCCCGGTAGTTGGCAGCAGACCCGCGGTACTCGACAGGAGGAGTACTTCAGCAGTCTTAGGTTAGTGAGCAGTACCTCGGAGTCGTGACAGGACTACTGCAAACTTCAGAGACGGGGCTCTTCAGCAGCTACGGTTTCGATAATAAAAATCCTGGTTTGAGCTGAGTCAATGATCTTTGTGTTTCCTCATGATTGAGATGGACCGCTTGATAACTTAGGTATATGTATGGGCATATACCTGGGTAATAGTTATCCGTTGATTTCATAAACTTGTTATAAACTGTGTGAACTTGTACTTTTATCCTGTGTGGATTTTACTGTTTACTCTTCTTTGTGGATTGGGTTGTTCTTGGGCTCGGTGTTGGAGCCGAACGGAAATTGGTGACATAGGTATATGTTTGGGCATATACCTAATCAATACTGGATGTTACTTCGTGATTGTTACTTTTCTTCGTGGTTTATCCTTTGTGGATTTGAGAGACCTTCAGGGGTCTCGGGGTCCCTACTGAGTATCTTATACTCACCCCTGCACGGGCTATGCCCGCACTTCGTTGTGTTGGTTGCAGACGACGGACAGCGCTGACTGCGATTGAGGCTTACGGAGTAGGTCGGTACCCGGAGGAGGACCACTGAGCGGGTCATGCTCGGAGCGGACAGTTGGACCGAGAAGTTGTGGAGCTATCTGTACCTACCCTTTAGGTAGGATCCGTGGTGGACGATCCAGGAGCTGAGCCATCTGTACCTACCCTTCAGGTAGGAATCGAGGAGGACGTCCCAGGAGCCGCTTGTACTTCAGTTGTTGTTTTCCCTTTCGAGTTGTACTTTACTTTACAGTTGGGCTTGTATTTCCGGCCCCTTTACTTCAGCACAGTTGTTCTAGTTTTGTGTACTGCTTTACTTCTGCTTGTTACTCTGAGGTGCTTGTTTACTTTATTAAGGCAATGCCTTCCCTTTTTACTGGGATTTTACGCCTTGGTGCTAGTCGCCAGCCCCTGGCCTATGGAAGGCGGGCTTGGGGTAGTCACGGCACGGGCCCCGAGGGCGGGTCGTGACATTTAGGGTTACATAAAATAAATTTTGGAGAAGAAATTTCATACACAATAAAAAAGTGGGGTTATTCATGGATCCTCAATTAAATTTAATAATACTTGTCAAGAAACCTATGCAATAATAGTTAAATTAAAATAGACCCAAAATATTCATAGGTTGTTCAAGATCATGATCATCCATTCATGAAATGACTTCTCATTTAAAACTATTTATCATTCATTTCAATTCATTATTTCTTAAGATAGAGTTTTCTAGTTAATAAATTTAATGTCTTATTAATTAATGAATTATTTTATCTTAATTTTCCATCCAAATAGTCTGTGAGATTCTCATATAAAATTTTTTTGAATAAAATACAATAAATAATTTTAATTAACATTAATTAAGTACATGGCGTGTGATTGAGGTTCTATAGTGTTTAACATTATAATTTTTCCTTAAACCCATTTATGGAGTTTTACTGTTACCTAGCATGCTCTTCTACACAATGGGGCATGTGACTAACATTATGTACAATAATTTTCATGTATAGTGTACTTACATGACATGTATTCCCACATAGTGTGTCGTGATATGCATGGATTTTTTGTTTTGTAGGTCAAGCTACGTAGTTATTATGGAATTTATGACTATAAGGCATGCCTTAGTATTACATGGCATGTATCATTGGTGATTCCCATTAAGTACATGACATGTGAGATGACCATACACATTTTGTATCAATAAAATTATATAAAAAAGTAAATTAATGTATCATTTATTATAACACAACCCATTAAAATACTTTAATTGTAATAAATATAGTAAATCCTATCATACAGCATGTACGAACAATTACAAGTTGGGTAGTTTCATTTTTATTTTATTTATTTATCTATGTGTTAACTCAAAATAAACTCCTATGGAATCTTCATTTTTAATGTGGGTTATTACACATTAAATAGTGTGTAAATCCCACTACACATTATGTGATTTTTATTCTAGTTACTTGGTAGGCATTCAACATATTCCATGTATTAATTATAAATATCATACTTTGATTATATATCTTCTGTGATTCTCATGGGTTCAAACTTTATGGGGTTACATATATTGTATGACAATTGCATGTCATGTTCACCCTATGAAACTATATACTAATTATTGTTCAATATGTGGATTATAATGATGACATGTACTATTCATCCACATAGCATGTTGTGATTTCAATGGCCCATCCTAATGTGGTTTACCATGCATACATGGAATGTAAATTTACATTACATGTCGTGTATCCATGTCATCTATCCAAAATCCTCATCACCTCTGGATATAATCTTTGAGAATTTTAATCTATTATTATTCATTTCATGGTCCTATAAAAGAGAATGACCACAATATCTTGAATTTTAAATTAAATAATGAAAAAATGGGACGGAAAAACTAACAAAAAATGTGTGAATTGATAAATGATTAATACATAATAGTAAATTAACATGTGATTTTTTTATACCACTTGAAGGTTGTGGGGCGTAGAGTAATCATCTATTATTTTTTCCAATAATATTTTTCACCATTTCTTTAGATAAATTCTCAAAACTCGATGATAGAAACCCCAAAATATTTTAAGAGAGGATATTTTCACATATAATTTATGATTAATTTATATAAATAAGAATTGAATTCACTTGAAATAAATTACTTAGTGTCAAATAAATTAACCTTTCTTATTGTACTATCATTGTAATGAAGCATCCAAGGCTACAATACCTCTATAAGTATCAACATGTGTTTCACGGACTATAGAATGCCTCTATTATATATTTGACTAATAGCATGGAAGAACCAAACCACTTGTGTTATTCATCATTGATTATAATAAGAACTCCTTTTAGACTTTAAGGATTTATTATAGATATCCAAGTCTTTAGAGGGAGGAGAAGGTTTAATACTATTCATCCTTCATAGTGTTTTATAAAAAAATTCTTCATACTTAAGTCAGTTATCTAGAGATAAATCTGGTGCATAAAAAATACTTAAACATATAAATGGTATAATTTATGTAATATAATTAGGTTAGATATTTATTTATTAGAAAAATACCACTAAAAAAATCTTTTCACACCTCTTTTTACTGTTGTTTCATTTATTTTAAATTATTTTAGAGCCTTCTAGAATTTTGGAGAGTCTTATGTTTGATTTTTAATTTTTTTTTTGTAAATTGTGTTCTATCAAATTATTTCTACTTGGGTGTTTCATATTTAATGTAAACCATGTGGATGAACTTTACATGTGTGGGTATGACCCTTAATTAGGGGTGTTTTTTGTATGAATAGATTACACACAATTTAGGTGAACCATACAAGAAGTAAATGTGTGTCTTTCCCTTACAGATGGGTTGTGGGATGAATAGGTTGTGTACAATTAGTAAAAACCATGAGGAAACCCTGTGAAGTGTTTTTAAGCTTGACATAAATGTTTAGAGTTGTTGAAACATGTTTTACAAAACTTTTCAGTCAAACCATGTGAGTTCTCCAAGTATAATTTTTTGGTATTCCAAATATTCCACTAACATGGTTTTAAAGAGTTTATTTCCCTTTTTCCCCTACTTCAATCGACCATCCCTAGGCACATCAAGGAGGAAATCCTCCCCTAATCTATGCTTGAATCAAATCCTTTGATCCTTATTTTTCTTATTTATTTCATATGGTAAGACACTTTGTTTCAATTCATGTCCATTATTACTTGCTTTTCTCTTTGTTTCACTTCCTCTTAAAACCTTAGAGACCTTTTATAGCTGTATTAGGGTTTGGGAATTGTTCAAGTGTGGTTTTTTTTTGTTTTTAGGGTTTTTGTAATTGTTTTCTTCATTGTTCGTGTGCTTGTTACTAATGGTGAATCATTTCATATTTTTCTGACTTGATTGTTGATTTCTCGAGGTATGTTTTTTTTTTGGATTTCATTTATTTTAGAATTCTATTGGGTGATTGAGTTTTTAAAATGTTTCATTTTTCAAATTATAAGTATATATGGTATTTTTATTGGAATCTAAATTAGTTTCAATATTAATTAAATTTTTTCATAAAGGTTTATTTGTCATTTCTTGTGTTACTAGAAATTCCATGAAATGAAAAAATGTTTCAAATATTTTTTTAAATTAAATGTATGGTTTATAAATATTTTTACCCAGTTTTGGTCAAGGAACATATTAAGAAGTGGAAATTTATTCTTCAAAGGGTTTTAATAAAAAGAGGAGTTGTTTTTCTAAAAACATTGTAATAGTGATTTCAAATGTATAGTTTTTAGTAAGGTTTTACAAATAGATCTCAAAGTATTGAAAAGATAATTTGTATCCTAATTCTATTTTCATTAATAATTTTTTTATATTTATAAAAAATATTTGGGATTGTGGAACCCTCTTTGATCCACTTTTTGTTTCTCATTAATGGGTGGTGTTTGATTTATGTGGATATAGGGTGATAGATATCCAAGCGGATTTATTACGAGGGATCTAAATGTGAGGGTGAAATTATTGTATATTATTTTTTAAATATGATGATTAATGTTTTCCTTACACTCAAACTACTTTTTTCATGGTAATATTGTTATATAAATTGTATTTATATATTTATGTTTCACTAGTTATTCATACTCAACTAGTTTCCACTATATAGTGAAATAGGACTAGTGTGGTGTGACCTTAATGAGCTCTTGGTGTAGGCTATTTGGTAACTTGTGTTGGGATGCAACATAGGACAGTAGTTTGGTCAATGTTTGGTCAAGTCTAGGATCATCTCAAATTAGGACCTAGAGTAGAGTCTATGACACTCATTCCTTGAATGGTGGTTTTATATAGGGAAAACCCTTGATTTTTTATTTGTGTTCTATAGTTTATTGAATAGTTTCTCTATTTATTACTTGAATATTTTTTTTATATTTTGCCTC
Source organism: Viscum album (assembly GCA_963277665.1). NCBI lineage: Eukaryota > Viridiplantae > Streptophyta > Magnoliopsida > Santalales > Viscaceae > Viscum > Viscum album. The sequence goes on from OY728142.1 coordinate 953,260,152, forward strand.
TTGATTATTATTTTATTTATGTATCATGAATAGGTTTATAAGGTATTCTGGAAAAATTTCAAGAAGGGTGTTTTAAAAGTGAGATTATTATTTATAAAGTGTGAATAGTTTTATAAAATGGTTTTTGAGAGTGATTGGTTCCATTTATTTAAAAGTGATTTAGAGAGTATGTCAAAAAAGAAAAGTTTAATTTTAGTTTTTCTTGAAAGAAATAGATTATTTTATGAAAAAAATATTTCTTATTGTTTGGTTTTTTAAATCTAATTTCAAAAAACCTATTATATTATTATATTTTAAACTAGTATGTATGAGATGATTTTTAATGTAACTATACAAAACAATTGGTGAAATTATAATGGGAATTGTTTTCTCACACCATTCACACACCTTTAGATGTATGAATCCTAACATGTTTCCCATTAGGATGTGGATTTACCTTCTCTTTTCATTCTTGAGTCATGATCAAGTTGTTTGGGATATAGGAGTTAGGTGTGCGAAGTGACTATGGGTCACATGGATATGGGAGGTGTTTTTTGGGGATTGGATTTTTTGTATGTTATTATATATGTTCTTCTTATCTATTTATATTTAGTTGTTGTGTTAGTTGGTCTTGTTAGGTTTATTTATTTCTACTATTGTGCTCTAATTAGATGACTCTTTTTGTTTTATTTTTGGGTGAAACCATTCAACATAGTGTTCTTTGATGCACACGCACTAGTTATTATCCCGTAGTGATTGAGAATTCCCTTTGATCCTAATGGTGGGTGGGATCAAGTTTCAATTTAGGTGGAAACACAGGATGGTTCCTTAAAAGTGGCATCAAAACCTTAGTTCTTTAGAGGGATCCTAGATTAATGATTTTACAGTTGTAGTATTTGAGGTGTTTCAAGATATAAAAAATATTACAACAATTATTGGAACTAAATAGGTAGATCTTAGATGGGTGATTGATTTCCACCCTTCAGGATAATGCTTGATTTACCATTGGATTTCAAGATTTGGGCTCTTTTTCTTGAGTTACATTTTGGTTATTTTTAGGATATTTGGATCCTCATTGGGAATATTTGGTATTCAGGGGATCTCATTGGAGTTCAATAATTAAAATGGTAAGTGGATAAAAGTTTCAAGGTTACCCCTTATAATCTAGAGAACCATGAAGAGACTATATCATTAATTTTAAAATCATTCTAGTAGTAGTTTCATGTTTTGAGCATGATTTTCTGGCCAATGATTCCAAATAATTTGCATCTTTGTTTCGTCCTTATATTTTTAATTTTTATTTTATTTTCATTCAAATCGACACTAATGTTTTTTACCAGCAATGTGAGTGAAATTTAGGGGTTATTTTTACAAAGATTGATATTTCTATATTTTATTTTGGTTTGAATCTATTTCTGGTTTCTTGGGTAACTTGATATTAGGATGGGATAGGAAAACTTTTATTAGAATCATGGCTGTTCTATAGAAGAATTGGAGTATGTTTTGTTTTTTTTTCAATCCTCATTGGAAGTTCATAATGTTTTCCTGTAAAGTGATCATACAATTCAAGAAAACAACTATATTGAAGGTGGCGTCATTTCCCAGTGTTTTCCAAATTTTTGGGCCTAAAAATCAGGAAATGGGAAAATGTGTGTTTGGAAAGGGAACTTGCGTGCAAAAGGGTAGGTGTGTTGGAACCTTACGTGCAAGTCATGTTTCAGGATTAGATCGCTAAAAAATGGAAAAGGCACGAGCTACGGGAAATATTGGAGTGGTGTGCGAAAAACATGGATTGCATGCTAATTTGGTTTTTCACACAATAGTGAAAAAAGGTCGGTTTTCTCAAGAAAAAGGTGTTTTGGATCATAACACTAAAAAATGGAAAAGGAATGAGGTGCGTGAGAAATCTAGAGATGTGCACGAAAAAAGGTTTCTTTGTGAAAAAGGATTATGCACAAAATGAATGTTTTGGGCGACGTAGTGGGTTTTGCGCGTGGGGGTCGAGGATGCCTATAAATAAGAGGTGACCCTCCTCATTAGTTATGGTTGAATACTTAGAGCATATCTAAGTTCTGATGTGCGTAAAATTTGCATGCAAAGGGAGTTGCGTGAAAAAGGGGAAGTTGCGCGTAAAATTATGATTTGCACGTAAAAGTTGAAGTTGCGTGTAAAATTATGAGTTGTGTGAAAAAGTAGAAGCAGTGCGTAAAATTGGAGGCTGCATGTCAAAGATTCAGTTGCGTGAAATGGGTGTTTTTGTGCAAAATATTTTTCTATGAGAAATGAAAATATTGTGCGCAAAAGTGAGATCTTATGCCCTAAGGGTAGGTGTTGCATGAAATCGTTAGTGTAACCTGTTTGCACATTTTGAATATCTGGTTTAGTGTTTTAGGGATTTCAAGTGAATCAAATTAGGACTTTGATGCAAGAAGAGTCTCGTGCTGAGTAGAAGCAAAGACTTTAATTCAAATCTATTGAAAAGACATTCACATCTATAAACTGAGTGGGACTTAACCAAAGGCAGTGAGCTAGGGGCAGTCAACGGGAGTGACCCGAGGGACACAGTGAGCTATCCCTGAACTTTTTTAAGGCAGTTTTCCTGAGAAAGAGTGAATTTACCTAAACATTTTAATCCATATCTAGTGAAGTTTAGTGGAATTAGGTACGACCAGCAACCTATCGGCATATGCTTCTTGGACGTACCCCTTAGTGGTAAACCAAGTAAAAGTGTTGTGTGGACTCTTTTCTTGTGGTGGTTTTTATTTCTGTTCCCGTCATTATTATAAGTTTAATGAGTTACTACCACCATGGGAACAAGACCCTTGTTTTAAAAGAACAATTTGACACCCTGATTCACCCCTCCCCTCTCAGGGTGTCCCGGGGTCCTATACATTTTTGGTTTTATGAAATGTTTTCAAATGGGAATGGGGTGTTTTTAAAGGGATTTATCTTTCAAAGTAATATTTTGATAAATTTTGAGATGGATATTTATTTATTATTTAGAATTAAGTGTTTTTAAATTTTTTAAAGGGATTATTTTATGAAAAATGGATTTTTTTTAGTTGTGAGGATTTTTGAAATGAGAGTTGGGTTTTTATTTTGAGAAGAGTTTTGAGATTTTTGGAAAAAGGAATGTTTCAATGAAAAAAATATGTATTTATAAAATAAATTAAGAGTTTTAAAATGGGGTGTGTGTTTTAAAAATGAAGAGTGATGTTTAAAAATAAAATAAGTTGGGTTTTGTTAAAAGGGTGTGATTTATATGGAAATTTTTATGGGATGTTGTGAAATGCGTTTTTTTATGAATTTGATTTATCTAAAACAATTATTCATTTTTGGAGTGTGAGTATATTGGGTGTTTTTTATTCTATTTGGATTATTCCTCCTATATATTCTTTGAGGAAGAGTGTAATTGTTTCCTATTGGGTCAATCTTCTAGATGTATTTTCCTAAAAATTTAGAGTTATCCCCTAACCTTATAATTTGTAACGCCCCGACCCCAGCTACCCAGAGTCGGTGCATTACTTCGTAACATTGGCATGATCACAAAAGATCATGCCTCGAAAGACCGATTAGTTTAGTAGCCTTGGAAACACTAGATACATTCATAAATGTTACATTACATCACAAAGTGAAAAACTATAATAACATAGTCTCCATAGTCCACACTTCTATCCTCTTCGGACTATCCCTACAGGTCATTCATAAAATACTTTTCACATCCTGGAAAATATTAAAACATTGAAAGGGGTGAGCTCGGATGCTCAGTAAGGTTAAAAATATAGCGGAAGCTTTCATAAATAAACATTAACATTTAAGGGAATGTATAACTAAAACAAAAGCCTTTTAAACTTGAACTTCAACATAATATGGAAAAAGTAAAATAAGATAATGCCATTTACTTCTTCACATGGATATTCTACTGGTCGAATAATCACATGCAATATCAATAACCACTTTCATAATGATGGAATGCATAATGCCAGACTATCATAACCACGTAGCCAAGGCCTCGTGCCAAGACCACAAAGAAGATTTTGTCAAGGCCTCGTGCCAAGACACTAGTTTGTCTCATGAGACCTGCCGATGCATCGAGGAGCTATAGCGGGCTCCACCCGTCACTTATTAAGTCCAATGCATTCCTCATATGAATAGGTTTAAACATATCATAAACCATAACATAATTGTATCACATAAAACATGCATAAAGGAAACATAACATTTCCACATTTCAATCACAAGATATCAATAAAACACATTGATATAATAAAAACTCTTTCAAAACCATTTTCAAAACCAAAATAAAATAAAGTTAAAACTTTGTATTTATTTTTCATTAAAAAAAGTGATGGCTTGTAGAGGAAGACGAAACACAAATAATAGTCACGGCGGCGGAGAAGTCGTTGTCGCCGCATATGTATGGAAAGAAAAACATTCCCTTTCTGTCGTTTAGTAAAACTCTTCATATAAAAAAGATTCCTTTTGAATAAACGTAAAATTCAAAGGGGTTTATACACCGTATAAAAGAAAGTTGTGTATAAAACCAAATATGCCTCAATGAAATGGGATTGAGACGAAGTCCTTAAAAATATCATTTTTAAATAAAATATATCTATTATGTGTATTCACTATATGTACACATAAAGAAAGTATAAATACAATATACGAAATAATAATATCATGACATAATTTGAAAGTAGGAGATTAACCCAAAGAATGGAAGTTGGGTTATGAAATTCCCTTACCTTGCGTCCCGTCCTGACTCGACCGTTATTTAACCTCCTGAATAGTAAAATAGAGTTAATTCCTATTTACTTAAGAACCTTTTTCATGTTCATTATTCCTTTTATATCCCTTATTACCATGTTATGAACATTATGTAATTATTTAAGTTAATAATGGTCGTTTTGTCGATCTTTGGTACTTGAGTCAAAAATAAACTTCCTATAATTTCAAGTTGTTCATGTGGTGAAATATCCATTATACCGAGAATTATATTAATGATGTAGATATCATATATATCATTTATATACAGTATATACATTCATTTATAATATTACGTAACATTTAGAGGTAAGAAATGAAATGCACCATTCATGGAGACGGTAAGCCGTACGTACGCATGAACGCTACTTTCATTTCTATTTCGTATTTAACGTAATTAAATCATAATTATATAAAGGTATAATATAGTTCCAGTATAATATCATATATAATATCATTTACTCCATCCTTTATACATCCCACATATGGCATTAACGATTCACATCACTTTGAGGGGGCGGTAGTCCGCACTTCCTAAAATGAAATTATCGCGTTTTACCCATAATGGAAATCATAAAGTATGAAATAAATGAGAAATACAGAAGCATAAGTAAAACATAAACATATTATATATCATATATAAAAATAGTGACATCTTAATGGCCACCTTTGAAGATTTTATATGAGTGTTGAACAATCATCGTTTCGTGAGGCAGAAATTCGCCATCCACAGAAACCGTATGTTCTTTAACCATTAGATGTAGGTGTGTGTAAGTGTAGCTCTAATCCTTCTTATAACAACATCCTAGTATATTGACGATACTGGTGTTGTTATAAAATAAATGAATAAAAAGAGTTTAGGGGGTTGGAGAAGAAAAATAAAACAAAACAACATTAGAGAAGACATTACCTCAAAATCGGGTAACTATTTTTGATTTGAGACAAAGGCTTCCTTGGGAAGAGTTCTGCCGAAAGTGAGGCTTCTAGGAGTAAGAGGGGGAAGTTGGGAGAGTATTTGGGCAGAGTTTGGCCGAGCCAAATGGCTTGATGGTGTGAATAAGGTGGGAGAGGTGGGGGCCTTTTATAAGTGGAGAGGAGGGGCTCTTTTGGAAAGATTGAAATGTTACATTATTACACAATTCTTTTCGGATTCTAAAGGTCCCACACTTATATAATTCGAGGCTAAGGTGATAAGGTTTCGAAATCTCCTCATCCAATAGGCTTTGGACAAGTGTAAGCCTTGGATTTTACATTATATTCTCATTTTATTTAAATCGTTAAATAATGAGGTCATCGCAGCATCATCATGATGTCATAAATAATTTAATTTATTTAATGTCTAAAAATTATTAAAAAAATAATATGATGTATGAAATCGTTTTAGATTTCTAATGAATATTTATAGTCAAAATTTGGACTTGTGTAACCCCACTTAAAAACTGTTTTAGTAAAACAACTCATGTTTGTGTCAATTTAATTTTAACATTAAATAAATATATATTAATGTCATTTTTCCAACTAAAGTGGCTCCATGGGGTCCCCAAGTTGACCCATGGGTTGTCTTGGTCGGCCATGACTCATCCAATAGGATTAGGACAATTTTCATTCTCATCTCATATTATTAAAACATTATTTGTACCTTAAACTACACTAATTACCTCTAATCGCGATTAAGAACTTAAAAGTTACTATTCACCAAAAAATTATTTTAATCTCATTGAACCACATTTTACTTCTTAATGAAAACCATGTATGTCGGATTTTTGAAAATCAAATCACAGAAGTGGTAATATTTCATTTAAATGAAAAATCAGTTATTTAACTACCACTTAGTGGTTTCACTATTCATCAAAAATTGAAGTTTTTCAGAATAAGGCCAAAATTTCACCCTAAGCTATAATTGATATTCCGAATTCAATAATGATGTATATTTTACAAAATTCCAAACATATAAGTTTCATTAATTAATTTTATAATTAATTCCCGCTGTCACAACAAATAGTGTGTTTTTAAGAAACAATTTATATCAAAAGATTGGCAATTGTTTATGTCCAATTTCAATGTTAAATTAATTCTAATGACCACCATTGGATAAAATGGTAAAAATATATTCTAATTATACCTTAAAACCACTAAAAAGTATAATTTATCACAATAAATTATTTTGATTAAAAATTTGTTTTAAGTATTTTTCACTATTCATAAAAAATTAGAAGTTCTCAGAAAAATACCAAAAATTCAACATAGGCTAATTTCGATATTCCGAATCCAAAAATGAATTCCATTTTGAAATATAAAATTTCTATAATTTTAAAAAGTGGTTATTACTATTCATAACGGCTACTTTGATTAGTCGCGGTGTTTTAGAACTCGAAGTTGCGTACAATGCAAGCTATTGCATTATTGAATGAGAAGCGTATCATGGAAGCTCGGGGTGTTACATTCTCCCCTCCTTCAATAAATTGCGTCCTCACAATTTGAAATTTTTCTTTGAAAATAAAATGTTGAAAAGAGAAAATACCTTTGAGGAAAACCCACATCGGAAATAAGGTTAATAAATATATAACATTAAAAGAAAGCAAGATAAGTACAAAGGTCACCCGATATAGCCCATTCTAGGATTCTATGAAAATATGGATATGGAGGTGAAACAAACCATCAAGGTCTGATGGAGAGTTATAGAAAATAGGATTAGGAGAAAGTTTAACCACAAGAAAATCACAAACATGTGATTGGTTAAACGGTCATTGAATCCCCAGTTGGAAAAGTTAACCGACAAAATTTTTGTTTTAAGTTACCTTTTATAATGTTGAGGAATTTATTTAGGATATTTACTAAGAACGTAAGGGAATATACATACTTGTTATGTATACTTTCATTCATTAATAAATTTTTACCACAAACCCAACTTTTACTCCAAATGGTAACGGAACTCAAAAATATTCTATTTATCCCAATTGTATAAGGTTCCAAATGTTAACACATACCATTTAGATTAGTAAAACTATTTTGTAATAACCAGGGACTTCCTGTAGGCTAGTGGTAGGAAATAAAGGCCTGTCGCACTATGGTTGTGGGTTCGATTCTTGCAGCTTTGTCCGACGCGACGGGTTATGCCCCTCCCTGCAGGTTGTCCTTTTCCTAAAACTATAATATTCCAAAAATAATCTTCATAAATGCTTTAACCTTAAACAATACTATCCATGGTTCAACTTAATCCATTCCAAACTTAATAGTTATCCAAAATACCTCCGTCCAGACTTTCTCTAAAAGGTCTCTAAATTCCAAAATCAATTGTAACATCAGATTCCTCAAACAAAGAAAAGTTTCTCTTATTGTCACATACTAAAAATATAATTACCTTCATCATATTAAAACCTTAATGAAATCAACAAGTACTGCAGTACAATCCTTATATATATATATCACATTATTCTAATAACCAAAATATAATCCATGAGTTCAAAATCACCAATACATTAGTTATTCTGCTTCAACTGTAATAACAGCATAAGATTGTCCTTGATCCCTTGACCTTTTCTGAGGTAAGTTTCCCTGACGCTTAGGATATTAATTTGCATAATGACCCATTTCTCTACAATTGTAGCATTCAACATTGATAGCCTCTTTCTTTCCCTTGCAATCACGAGCCTGGTGACCCTTTTCTCCACATTTATAACAAACTTCAATTCCATTTAGGCAAGTACCAGGGTGATTCTTCCCACAATTATCACATAATGGAAAATCCTTATTTCCCTTTTTCCCTTTATCTATCTCTTGTTCCACCGTTCTCTTCTTCTCTTGCTTTTCTTTGTTGTCATAAGACTTAGAGAATTCCTTTTCTGTCTTGATAGCACATGAGACAATATCTTCGTATGATGAGAAGGATTGTGATACTAAAGATCGACGGAGAAATGGTTTTAACCCATCAAAGAAACGATCAATCTTACTCCTTGGGTTACGTATATAATCAGCAGCATTCCTCGCTAACCTTGTAAAGTTAGCCTCATACTTTGTGACATTCTCATCCTCCTTATGCCTCAGACTCAGAAATTTCCTTTCCATATCTGCTCGATGGTCACGAGGAAAGTATTTTTCTAAGAAAATCTCTTTGAACTCCCTCCATTCCATATTTGATACGTCATCATCTTCCTTTGTGTTTTGAATCAGTGACCACCACTGATCGGCATCTCCAGTGAGGCGGTAAACTGCCATGACAACCTTCTCCCTTTCGCTACTCCCCAAGGCATGGAATATTTTCTCTAAGGAATTTATCCATTGTTCGTCTACTAAGGGATTTGTACTCCCATTGAACGTTGGTGGTTGTTGCCTCATGAATCGATCTAACATTGATCCTCCACACTGTGGATCAGGGTGCTCCATACGGGTAAGGTTATTATTCATAACCTGAGTGAGGTGTCCCAGTATGGTAATAAGTTGATCAGCACCAGTTGTATCTCCAGCTCCACAATAATTATCTTGAGCAGGAGGGAAATACCTACACGGAGTTCGTGCATTGATACGGTTTCCATTCCTTCCACTAGGCGCCATTTCTAAACAATGGCATAAACTATATTAGTTTATAAATCAAAATACATAATTCCATACTTGTAAGATACTTAACATAAATTGAACTATTTATGTATATAATCCATAAAAATGTTTTCTTTGAGGAAGTATATACTCATAACCCTTCATAGTGGTTTATAAAGAAAATGAGAATTATCCAAAGCATATCCCCCGGGAGTGTCGTAACCAAGAGTGAAGCAAGGCCCGTTGTCGTGCACCAGTTCCCGTTCGAGTCTAGCTCAAAGCGGTGTTTTTGGGTTTTACCCCTAGGTACATCTGTGCCAGAGCCGCCTCTACTTGCTCGTATCCAGACAGAGATGTATTGCTCGGAAAACTCACAAAATCTCTACAATAAAAAAATTCTAGGAAGTTCTTCTATACTAATCCTCAAAGTCTATCATTGGGCTATGTGCTCTAATCAGAGTTTATCTAATTCTAGCTTCCAAGGTTAGTACTGAACTTCCTCTGATACCAACTGTAACGCCCCGACCCCAGCTACCCAGAGTCGGTGCATTACTTCGTAACATTGGCATGATCACAAAAGATCAAGTCTCGAAAGACCGATTAGTTTAGTAGCCTTGGAAACACTAGATACATTCATAAATGTTACATTACATCACAAAGTGAAAAACTATAATAACATAGTCTCCATAGTCCACACTTCTATCCTCTTCGGACTATCCCTGCTGGTCATTCATAAAATACTTCTTCACATCCTGGAAAATATTAAAACATTGAAAGGGGTGAGCTCGGATGCTCAGTAAGGTTAACAATATAGCGGAAGCTTTCATAAATAAACATTAACATTTAAGGCAATGTATAACTAAAACAAAAGCCTTTTAAACTTGAACTTCAACATAATATGGAAAAAGTAAAATAAGATAATGCCATTTACTTCTTCACATGGATATTCTACTGGTCGAATAATCACATGCAATATCAATAACCACTTTCATAATGATGGAATGCATAATGCCAGACTATCATAACCACGTAGCCAAGGCCTCGTGCCAAGACCACAAATAAGATTTTGTCAAGGCCTCGTTCCAAGACACTAGTTTGTCTCATGAGACCTGCCGATGCATCGAGGAGCTATAGCGGTCTCCACCAGTCACTTATTAAGTCCAATGCATTCCTCATATGAATAGGTTTAAACATATCATAAACCATAACATAATTGTATCACATAAAACATGCATAAAGGAAACATAACATTTCCACATTTCAATCACAAGATATCAATACAACACATTGATATACTAAAAATGCTTTCAAAACCATTTTCAAAACGAAAATAAAAGAAAGTTAAAAGTTTGTATTTATTTTTCATTAAAAAAAAGTGATGGCTTGTAGAGGAAGCCGAAACTCAAATAATGGTCACGGCGGCGGAGAAGTCGTTGTCGCCGCATATGTATGGAAAGAAAAACATTCCCTTTCTGTCGTTTAGTAAAACGCTTCATATAAAAAAGATTCCTTTTGAATAAACATAAAAGTCAAAGGGGTTTATACACCGTATAAAAGAAAGTTGTGTATAAAACCAAATATGCCTCAATGAAAGGGGATTGAGACGAAGTCCTTAAAAATATCATTTTTAAATAAAATATATCTATTATATGTATTCACTATATGTACACATAAAGAAAGTATAAATACAATATACGACATAATAATATCATGACATAATTTGAAAGTATGAGATTAACCCAAAGAATGGAAGTTGGGTTATGAAATTCCCTTACCTTGCGTCCTGTCCTGACTCGAACGTTCTTTAACCTCCTGAATAATAAAATAGAGTTAATTCCTATTTACTTAAGAACCTTTTTCATGTTCATTATTCCTTTTATATCCCTTATTACCATGTTATGAACATTATGTAATTATTTAAGTTAATAACGGTCGTTTTGTCGATCTTTGGTACTTGAGTCAAAAATAAACTTCCTATAATTTCAAGTTGTTCATGTGGTGAAATATCCATTATATAGAGAATTATATTAATGATGTAGATATCATATATATCATTTATATACAGTATATACATTCATTTATAATATTACGTAACATTTAGAGGTAAGAAATGAAATCCACCATTCATGGAGACGGTAAGCCGTACGTACGCATGAACGCTACTTTCATTTATATTTCTTATTTAACGTAATTAAATCATAATTATATAAAGGTATAATATAGTTCCAGTATAATATCATATATAATATCATTTACTCCATCCTTTATACATCCCACATATGGCATTAACGATTCACATCACTTTGAGGGGGCGGTAGTCCGCACTTCCTAAAATGAAATTATCGCGTTTTACCCATAATGGAAATCATAAAGTATGAAATAAATGAGAAATACAGAAGCATAAGTAAAACATAAACATATTATATATCATATATAAAAATAGTGACATCTTAATGGCCACCTTTGAAGGTGTTATATGAGTGTTGAACAATCATCGTTTCGTGAGGCAGAAATTCGCCATCCACAGAAACCGTATGTTCTTTAACCATTAGATGTAGGTGTGTGTAAGTGTAGCTCTAATACTTCTTATAACAACATCCTAGTATATTGAAGATACTGGTTTTGTTAGAAAAGAAATTAATAAAAAGAGTTTAGGGGGTTGGAGAAGAAAAATAAAACAAAACAACATTAGAGAAGACATTACCTCAAAATCGGGTAACTCTTTTTGATTTGAGCCAAAGGCTTCCTTGGGAAGAGTTATGCCCAAAGTGAGGCTTCTAGGAGTAATAGGGAGAAGTTGGGAGAGTATTTGGGCAGAGGTTGGCCGAGCCAAATGGCTTGAAGGTGTGAATAAGGTGGGAGAGGTGGGGGCCTTTTATAAGTGGAGAGGAGGGGCTCTTTTGGAAAGATTGAAATGTTACATTATTACACAATTCTTTTCGGATTCTAAAGGTCCCACACTTATATAATTCGAGGATAAGGTGATAAGGTTTCGAAATCTCCTCATCCAATAGGCTTTGGACAAGTGTAAGCCTTGGATTTTACATTATCTTCTCATTTTATTTAAATCGTTAAATAATGAGGTCATCGCAGCATCATCATGATGTCATTAATAATTTAATTTATTTAATGTCTAAAAATTATTAAAAAAATACTATGATGTACGAAATCGTTTTAGATTTCTAATTAATATTTATAGTCAAAATTTGGACTTGTGTAACCCCACTTAAAAACTGTTTTAGTAAAACAACTCATGTTTGTGTCAATTTAATTTTAACATTAAATAAATATATATTAATGTCATTTTTTCAACTAAAGTGGCTCCATGGGGTCCCCAAGTTGACCCATGGGTTTTATTTTTCGTCCATGACTCATCCAATAGGATTAGGACAAGTGTCATTCTCATATCATATTATTAAAACATTATTTGTACCTTAAACTACACTAATTACCTCTAATCGCGATTAAGAACTTAAAAGTTACTATTCACCAAAAAATTATTTTAATCTCATTGAACAACATTTTACTTCTTAATTACAACCATGTATGTCAGATTTTTGAAAATCAAATCACAGAAGTGGTAATATTTCATTTAATCGAAAAATCAGTTATTTAACTACCACTTAGTGGTTTCACTATTCATCAAAAATTGAAGTTTTTCAGAACAAGGCCAAAATTTCACCCTAAGCTATAATTGATATTCCGAATTCAATAATGATTTCTATTTTACAAAATTACAAACATATAAGTTTCATTAATTGATTTTATAATTAATTCCCGCTGGCACAACAAATAGCGTGTTTTTAAGAAACAATTTATATCAAAAGATTGGCAATTGTTTATGTCCAATTTCAATGTTAAATTAATTCTAATGACCACCATTGGATAAAATGGTAAAAATATATTCTAATTATACCTTAAAACCACTAAATAGAATAATTTATCACAATAAATTATTTTGATTAAAAATTTGTTTTAAGTATTTTTCACTATTCATAAAAAATTAGAAGTTCTCAGAAAAATACCAAAAATTCAACATAGGCTAATTTCGATATTCCGAATCCAAAAATGAATTCCATTTTGAAATATAAAATTTCTATAATTTTAAAAAGTGGTTATTACTATTCATAACGGCTACTTTGATTAGTCGCGGTGTTTTAGAACTCGAAGTTGCGTACAATGCAAGCTATTGCATTATTTAATGAGAAGCGTATCGTGGAAGCTCGGGGTGTTACATAATTCCAACCAAATCTGGGGTTGATTAGTGGATTCAGACTCTTTTATTCCCTTGGAACACATACCAATATTTTAGAGTGAGTTTATAGTGTTTTTTGATTAAATTCATGGTATTAATTTTGGTGTTTAGAAGAAATCGATGGGGATTGGATTGGAATGGTAGGTTAGTATAGTTTAGTCATATTGTTCAAGAGATTCAATAGAATGTCATCAATGTGGACACATAATAAATATCCTAAGGTTTTGGTGGGTATGTTTGTTTAGATATGATATATTGGGGATTTGTTTGTAGATTTTGGGAAATCTTCACTATTTAGGGTTTTTGATTTTGTGGATTTCGAGGTTTTTTGATATTTTAGAGATCTTGAAGGAATTTGATGGAGTTTATGGATGTCTCTTTTATGGATGTCCATGATCTCACTTATGAGATTTACCTATTTTCTTAATGGTTGGGTTTTCCTAAAGATTATCATATTTAATTGGGTGAGTTGATGTAATTTTTGGTTTTTGGGTACTGTGTAGATTTGGGTTGTTTTCTTTTGAGTTTTGTGTGTGTTTGTGATTAAGCCTTAACAAGTTCGGATGTATTTGCAGTTTCTTAGAGTCATTCTGATTCATTATTATAGAGTTGTTGTGGAGGTTAATTTATTAATGTATCAAACATTGGATACCTAAGGATTCATGATCAAGTAACATGGACTGGTGTTTTTTTAGAGAACATGACGGTATTGGTTTTATTTTGAGGGACTTAGTGAGATTGTTCCCATGGTTGAGGTGTTGGTTTGTTTGTGTGGGAAATTGTAACCTAGGTCTAGAACTCATGCTAGGTTTGATAAGGTTGTTTTTTGGGATGATTCTTATTTTGTGATTTTTTTTATTCTTCGGTGGATTTTGAGCTTTTAATTGGTTTTAGGATTATTTGGTTTTTAGTGGAATTAAGGATCATAGGGGTGATATTTCCTGAGGTGTGTGTCTTGTTTGGTTTTTTCAATTTTAGATAAATTCTAAAATAGCGGGGAGAAATATTTTTGGACTTAATTCTCTCTAATACTTTTCCTTGTAGTTATGGTAACATTTTATGTTGAGTGGTTTTCTTTAGAAAGAATTATTACAATGCTTTCTTCTGAGTCTTTTCTTCCAATTTTTTTACTAAGGATTTTATAGGGGAAGAAAGTTCTATAGTGGGGAGATTGTAACACCATGTGTTATTTTTGTTTCATGTATTACAAATAATTTTATGGTATTTTAGAAGTTTAGATATTTTTGTTTTGATTTTTTAATTTTCTATAAATCTTGTTCTGGAACACTGTTTCTACTGAGACATCACAGAGTTAGTGTGAACTGTGTAGATAATCCTCACCTGAGTTGGTATGACCCTTATCTGAGGTTTTTTTTCAATTTATTTTTAACATGAACTATTAGGTATGCATAGGTGGTTCATAATTTAGGTGAAACATGAAGTATAATTTTCTATAATGAGTAATCATACGACTTAACCTTATGTGTGGGTTTTTTGATGTCCAAGTTGTGTAGGGTTAGGAAAAAATGTGTGACAATCATTAAAAACATACTGCATCATAATAGATATGTTTTCATGATTAGTACACCGTTTACTAATCCATGTCCAAACCATGTGACTTACTGATGATTATTTTTTTTGGTTTTCTTAAATTTCCCCAAGATTTATTTTTAGGGGTTTTTTCTCATTTCTCCCCCTCCTTAAATCGACCAGTCTTGGGTTTACCAAGGAGGGACTCCTTTTCTCATCTCTTCTTTATTCCAATCTTGTGTTCCTAATTTTCTTTGTATATTTCTTGTTATAAGACCCTATATTTCTCTTCATATCCCTTCTTACTTTCTATTATATTGGTTTCACTTCCTCTCAAAACCTTATAGGGAAAGTATAGTCATATTAGGGTCTAGGGATGGTTCTAATGTGAATATTTATTGTTTAGGGTTTTAGGGGTTTTTTATTCCTTGTTTTATAATTATCCTACAATGGAGAAGTGTTTCAAAATATTTTTACTTGATTTTCAATTTTCTATAGTATGTGTTTTTTGTGATTTTCTTTTATTTGAGCATGATATTGTGCGCTTGAGTGTTAGAAATGTTTCATTTTAAAAATTATAAGTATATGTGGAATTTTTTTGGAATATAAATTATGTTCAAGTTTAATTTTTTTCGAATGATTTAATTAGAATATTAAGTGATACTTAAAATTCCAAGTAATTATAAAATATATCAAAGATTATATTTACTAAAATGTATGGTCTAGAAATTTTTTTACCCCATTTGGGTCATGCCATTGGTTTGAAAATTTAATCTTTAAATGGTTTTAATAAAAAGAGTATTTCGTTATAAATTAATTTAAAGGGTTATTTCAAATTTATTATTTTGAGTAAGGATTTAAAAATATTTCTTCAGGTATTAAAAAGATAGTACTCATTCTGAGTCTATTTTAATTTTCCTTGTTTAACACATTCAATAGTTTTTAAAATGTGTAGCTATGTGGAACCCAATTTGAGCCCCTTTATTTGTTTCCCTTTAGTTGGTTGTGTTTAATTTATGTGGAGACTAAGTGATAGACCTTAGTTTTTGTTTCTTATGAGGGAGTTTGAGGTGAGGGTGAGATTATTTTTTATGATTTTTTATAACTATGGTGATTATTTTTTTTCTCACCCTCACATTATTTCAATCATGAAAACATATGTAGCTATTTGAGAGGTCTAGATTTATTCTATGATAGTTAGTTTCACACTACTAGTTTTTTATCTAGTGTGAAATAAGACTATTGGGTTACGCCCTTGATGAGTTCCCAATATAGACTATTCAAGTAGCTTGTGTAGGGATGAAATGTTTTTTGAAAGGATGGTCTTATTTTTTGGTAAATTTTAGGTCCATCTCACATTAGGGCCTACGATAGAGTCTATAAAACCCTTTCCTTTATTAATGGTTTGATCTAGGGAATCCCCTTGAGTGATATTGTGTATTCTCTAGTTTTATCTCGGGAATCCCCTTGAGTGATATTGTGTATTCCATATTTTCCTAACTTGTGGAATGATTGATTACTTTCATATATTTATTCTGTTGGTTTTATCATATAGTACCTCTCAATTTCTCTGTTATTTATGTGGCATGAGTGGGTTTCTAAGGTATTTTGGTAATGTTTTAAAAATGGTGTTTTAAATAGAAAAGTTCTATTTATATGGTGTGAATAGTTTTATAAAATGGTTTTAAAGTGTTTTTTTACATTTATTGAAATGTGATTTATAGTGGTTATCAAAAAGGAACTGCTCCACCGTGGTTTTTATTGAAGGGAATGGATCATTTTTAGAAATAGTGATTTCTTATTATTTGGTTTATTAAATCTAATCCTAAAGATAATATTTTCATATTATATTTCAAACTAGCATAAATGAGTTATGTTGTTAAAGTAATTTCAAAAACACTTTGGTGAAGTCTTATATGTTGTTTTTTTCTCACACCATGTATACACCATATAGTGTATTTAGAATTTCATGTTTCCCATTTAGGCTTGGATTCACCTTATCTTTTCCTTCTTATCTCATGTATGAGTTTTTTGAGATATAGGAGTAGGGTGGGCTGAGTGTTCATCAATCACATAGAGTTGGATAGTGGTTTCTACGTTTGGTTTGTTTTTGTTCTAGACATTGTTTTTATCTAGTATACTTATATATTAATATACAGTTGTTGTTCTAGTGGATCTTGTGGTGTTTATTTATTTTTTCAGTTCTACTATGATTGGATAACTATTTTAATTTTATTATTATCTGAAACCATTCCCAATTGTATTATGTGATTCTTATTCCCTAGTTTCTAACCTGTGGGGATTGGGAATTCCCTTCAGGCCTTGTAGCGAGTTGGGTCGAGTGGGGATTCATGTTACAACCTGGTCCAATTTGCTAAAAATTTCCTAATTTAAAGAAAACCCCATAATTATATTATTATTATTATTAATATTATTTATGTAACATGTACTAAAATCACATACATTTAAATATAATTTCAACTGAACCCTTAACTCAGCTGGTCAATCCTTCTCATAATTTATCAAACCTTGAATAATAAATATTTATTTAAATAAATAAATATTTTTATATTATTTTCTCAATAAATATCTATGCAATCACCATAACCACAATATTTATTATTTCTTGTAAAATGATAATAATATTTATTTTAATATTAAATTAAAATAGAACATAACTGGGTTCTAGATACACTTAGTGTGCATTTAGGTGTCTTTCTTAGTAGAATTTTGATAACTAGACTAATTCCCTAATCAGTGTCCAGAAACATGTTAGGAAACCCATAGATAAATATGTTAATGTCCCAATGAAAACAACCTCCAACAGATTCTCATTGTGTAATATTATCCCTTTATCTTGATATCACTTCAAGAGGGTTGTATAATTATGTCATCAAACTATATGCTTGATATATATTTCTTTAAATTTCTTTAAATGAACATTTAGATAAAACCTCCATGGACATGGACTTAATAAAAAATTTATATTACAATAAATGGGCCTGATATATCTATTTCCATTAACTCAAAATGGATAAATCATTTCTTAAACTATTTATTAATTCCATATCACTTACAACGCTCCCAACTTATCCTACCTGATCACAAGTATATATCATCCTGATTTTTATTAAAAAAGGAGTACATAATTCATGATATACATTAATTATAATCTCACGTTAGAGAACCAATAAACACATTTGTAGATTGAAATATCCAATGAAATATATAAAATTTGGAATTCCTACTAGAAGGTCTATTCACATAACCTCTTCTCTTAAAGATTTCCTAGTGATAACTTCATGAGAAGAAGCCTCAATATCTTATGTGAAGGTTTATGGAATAGATAATGTGCCTAGTGGGTAGTATAAAACTCTTTTTTTCATAATCAATGAAAAATATCAGAAGTACATGATGAATAACATCATGATCAACAAAATTAAATCGAATATTGATTGACTATTATACTAGAACCAATAATTCACGATCATAAAATGTAATTTAAAATTAATTTATTTTCTTATAGAAATACCTTGTGTTGAAGTTTTTTTCTTTTTCGATGAATCGTTTGACCACTTATTGGTGTATTCTCATTATAGTGAGGGGATTCAAGGGTGAAATCCCTATAGTGGTGATCCTCACATAATCTGTAAACCTCATAATGTTTCCATATAAATCCATGGGTTCTAGAGATAAATATTCGATTTTTTTATTTATCATTGATCATAATAGAATCCTTTGAGGTAAGAAGTAATTTTTTTTGTTCTCTCAAGAATCAAAAGGTAGGTGGAGAAGGAATTCTCTCTATTTTTTAAGGCATTATAGTAGAAAATATATCTATGGATAGAGAAAAGTATCTCCAAAATTATATTGTATGAAACCACCATTAGGTTTAAAAATTATATATTTGGGATCATATAGAGATAGTTTTATACAAATAATATTTATACCCAAGACCTTACTATTTTATAAATCCCTAGAAAAACCTATTTCAAAATAATAATATTATTATTATTATTATTTACTTAATAAGTAATGAACTTGTGGATAAATAAATATTATTTACTTGAATAAATAAATTTATATTTATTCAAATAATATTTAATATGTCATTTATCATCATATCGTTAATCTTGGTCCAATAATCCTCCTCAATATTTATCAGACCATGAATAAAGACTATTTAATTAAATAAATAAATTTCACAACATTAATCATAGATAAATAAACAAATATTATATTCAAAAATCTATTAAATAAATATTTAATAAATATTTCCTTAAACAAATAAATATTTATTCCCTTGTGAATAAACAAGAATAAAAACATATTATATATTCATGTAATTAATAATTACCTAGAAAAATAATATTTATCTAATATTCAACTCATATAATATTCTCTTGAATAACCGGTGATTCAATATAAGTGATCAGTACAAAATGAATATTTATTAAACTGTGTATGGTAATAATATTTTTTCAATATATTAAATTAATAAAAAAAATAACTGAGGTTACTAATACACTTAGTGTGTGGCCCTCTGGTCCCCTTTCTCAATGGCATTAATAAATGTCACTTAAAGTCCATTTTTAGCATCCAGAGACACACAAAGACACCCATAGAGAATGAACTTAAAATTTTCGATGAAAATAATCACATATGAATGCACACTATGTAATATAATTCATTTATCATGATATCTATAATCAAGAAGTTTTCATGATGGTGTCATCAACCAATGTACTTTATGTATCTTTCTTTAACTTTCTAGGAATGAACTTATCAATATAATTCCATGGACATAAACATAATCAAGAATTTAAATTTACACTAAAGGGATTAAGATATAAAATTTATTTAAGAACATATCATACAAAATGTTTCTAAAGTTATTTATTAATTTAATATCACTCATGAAACACCTAGGTTATCTAACCTATTCATGAGAATATTTGGCATGGTTTTCATCAATACATCAAAGTACAAAACTCATGAAATGTATTAATAATTATATTAAAAATACAAGGACCATTACACACATACGCAAATAGGAACATCCAATGAAACATATAAATGAAGATTTCCTACTACTAGCACTATCTATCATAACCTTATTATGTTGGACATTTCTAAGGATAAAATTATTGAGAATAAGTCTCAATATATCATGAGACCCCTACCCCTGATAGAATATATATTATCTGTATCTTTATATAATATCATCTGGACATAAAACATTTATTTAATAATATTGTCATAGAACATCCATATTCTCATCATAGTGGGGAACTAATATAACAATTCAACATTTCAGGTATCCTTAAGATATTTTTACATATATGTCACATAGAGGAATTTTCATATTATGATAATATATTAATTAATATTTAACACCATGAATATTCCAGTAATTCAATTTATATAGTCATTGGTTCTAGGTAACCAACTCCAACATATTCCCATTTTCACTATAAACAACTATTAACAACTAAATTGGTCATACTCACATGATAAACATTATCATGATGAGATATGGTTTTAACTATTGATCCCATCACACTACATATGGCTTATCTACTTTCTACTTCCTCATATCTCTCTGAGAAAATCCTTCACAAGAGGATATCATCAAGTATAGTCCTTTTTTCCTTTGTTATCCCTGACATATTGGATAATATCATAGGTAAAATTCACTATGATATGATTGAATTTTACTATATGGGTAGCATTCCAAAATCTGGTTCAAATGTTTCTAGACTCAATTTTTAGGCTGCATTAGAATCCACAACATACTCAGTATAATGTAGATATCAAAACTACTGGTTGTAATATTCTTAACCCTTTTATATTACCTTAATCTTATTATGATACTATATCAAACTGATCTAAATAATACTAGTTTTATATATCATGACATCTAGTATTCCCATTTTTTCAATTATATTGAACTTATCCAATTTTTCTTCATCAAGCACTATCGGATAGTTGTGACTTCTATCCAATGTATTTTTCCTAGTCTCTTTTGATATTTTTATTATATGTTTTTTCATAATCAAGATAAAACATGGGTATATATCATTATATAAGAGATATATTTACAAAGTACTCATATGCATATATATTCTATAAATTAAAATAATATCAAGTGAAAATGAAACAATTGGGGTGTGTTATTTTATATTATATTTCTCAGTACCATGTCAACTACGTATTATGACTTGGATTAAGTAACCCCTTGATCTAAGATATTATATTGTGTTCCCAAGAATTTGGTTTTATTATTAAATCATATTGTAGATATTAAATTTATTTTTAAGTACCCATAAGACTAATAACTTTATTTATTTATTTTCAAACATATTATCCTTGAAAACTATAGTGCTTCCACTGACCTCTTATAGACACCATGGAATAAATTCATTTCAAATGAATGTACTATGATCATTATACTTATTTCAATATATAAATGGATCATTGAAAATTATATATCACATTAGTATTGTTTTATATCACATAAACTTTCATTACTTACTTATATACATCTCCCATAATTCTTCCATTAAAGACAATGGTCTTGACGTCCAATGCTGAAAAATTTATCATTGAAAATCTAGGTCAAGTAAAATTTTGAATTGAATTTCATATGATAATTAATGAAAAGGTATTATCATAGACTATTTCCAGATAATGTAAACCTTTTTTTAATCATATATTCTTTATTTTTATTAACATGACCATACATATATGGATTATTTTGAATAACTACCAATGGATTTAAATCAACTTGAGAAACTACCAAAATGAAAAACTAGATTTTCATACATAGAATCCATATTTAATTTCAAATAAAATTTTTAATAATAGTTAGCTTTTCACTTATTTCTTCCTATAGGAATAATTATTTTTACTAAACAATATATATCACCCATCATAGTGAATATAAAAACATTACTATGTTTTTTAACTTTCCCACAAAACATGTCCACTGGAAAATTTCCTCCGATTAAAACTTGTGCAGTTAAATGTTTTTATGTGAGCTTTTGTATCTAGATACAATATTAAAATGAAACATTTCTTTGTTATATTATATCAAAATATATATCCTTCCCATATAGAAATTTATTTGGAATGATTGATACCTTTTTTCTTATTGGGGTTATTAATAACCTGAGTGGTTATAAGATAATTAATTGAGATGACCTTTCTGTTTACTTTGATATATATTTGAAGTTGATTTAAACTAAACAAATTATTCATATTAGGACACCTTAGGCTTTGAAATAATGGACTCTTGGCTTATCATAACTAATATGATATTTATTTGTCAATTTATCTGGCATATAGTTATTTATTACACTACTATTTTTTCGAAACATGCTTAAAAATGGAATCATGGAATCCTTGTAATATTCAAAAAACTCTTCATTGATAAACCTTGTATCATCACCATCTTTATGATGTGAATAAGGTAATGTATGTTTAGGAAAATTTCCAATTTACATTTAATGATCGATTAATACTTGGTTAAGATATATTTGGATATACCAGAATATAGGATCATGTATCCTTACCAAGTGAATTCATTACTTTCATCTATCAAATTTGTTAAAGGAATTTAATTAAGAGTATGAATTTATCAATAGATTCTACTTAGAATATCATCTATACTTGAAAAATAATTATTCTTTATACGACTAGGTATGAGTCATATAAATTATATTTCATCAATGATTTATTGGTTGGATATCTATGATTCAAGAATTAATAAATATTTATTTAAGTGAGAAATAAAATAACATAAATTATTCCATAATTGAATTAATGTGTCATTATGCCCATTTGGAAATTAAGATAATTTTTTTTGTAAAATTTACTAAAAACAATAGTTGGATTAAATCAATACTCTTATAAATAAAAATTTGTGAGATTATCACTACTAACATAGGAATCACCCTTTATCATCATTTTAGATAATTTGAATTTACTTATTTAAGTAATTTTTTTCTCATGGATGGAATAAGGATCACCCTTATAGAGCACATGGGAGAACACACCTTACTTCTTGTAGTATTTCCTTATTGGTTTTAGTATTTAATTGAAGTTAGTATTTAATTCCTAATAAGTGAAACATTATAATAAATTATGAGTATATTTAAAGTATATCCAGTTTCTTGTGTCTTCTTTAATTTATTTAAATTCCCTTTAAAATGTCCCTTTTTCTCCCATGTTAAGAAAATATCCTTTTTCTCATGGAACTACCTCTAAATATTTTGTATCATTTAAAGATTTTGTAAAGACACCATAGATATAGGTATTTTCAACCTTGTCTTTCATGTTGTTCACTATAATGGTAGTGGAATATATTCCCTCACAACCCTAATCTCTAAGGTAAATATTATTCAAAAGATTCTTTAGTTATTCATTCACACTACTCACCTCATAATACTAGATGAATAAAGATAATTTCAAATATAATGATAGTATGAGATTCATGGATAATTTCTTATCTGTATGTAAGTTTAAAATTCACTAAATAATTAATGTACTATTTTATATTCAAGATAAATTCAACATCTACATAACATCTTCCAGTTTACAATAGTATCGTGTAGTAAAAATCTCATTTATCTAAAGACACTCTTTCTACTTCTCAAGTGATAAAAGATGAGATGGAAGGGTATAGTGATCTATGTCCTTATGTTTCATTATCATCTATCTGAAAAAAATGATATCCTAATGTAATATCTTGATATATTATCCCTATGTACCTTCTATAGGCATCATTTTCACCTTTTATCACTTGGTGAGGTGTCTAAAAAAGTATAGGGGATTCTTTAAAATATTATAATTTTCCAATTGTAGTATGGTGTATAAAAAATATACCATTCATGGAAATATATACTGGTGGGAAAATTTTCTTTGTACAAAATGATCATATTTCTATAATGGTTTCTCTTTTTATATCCAATATTAAAAGAATATTTTTGTTTTATCTTGATTTTAAAATATGTAACATAAAAAAAATTTATTTATTAGTATCCAACTATTCTATCAAATCCTAATAGCCCTCACCATTGGATTTGTAATATCATGTCACATGGATATTATAGTGTAAAGGATCCATCATCCTATTCTCATAACCCAAATGGATTTATAATAAGATATTTGATGGTATTTATATAAGATTAACATGTAAAATATGTTAACATTCACTTCCTTGATGTGTTGAGTGGACTCCCCAATCATGAAATCCTAGATTTGGATTTTCCCAACACTTTCCTACTAGTTGAACCAAGTCTCGTGGATGGTAACAACATTTATTGTGGTCTAGGTATAGTCAACCCAAAATTAAACAATGAAATTCCCCAATAATTGGAAGAGCCCCAATGAAGTTTGTTCAATCACTTTGAATTGTGGTTTAATTTCAACCCAAGTAGTGAAAGGCTATACTAACTTAATATATATTGATTTTATGGATTTTATCATTATGTGTAAATTTCCCAGTTTATCTTTAGTACAGTCATGCGAATATTAAATTTATTTTTATTAAGTGATTAACCATGTATAGATAAATTTTACACATAGTCTGATTTTATTTTAATTCAATCTTACATTCTTGTTAATTCATTAATTTATAAGATTCCAAAAAATAATCAATAATGAAATTAATCATGAAACTTCATTGAAATAAAATAATAAAAGTGGTAGGATCATGAGCCAGTTCTAACGGTTAGTTTATCAAATAAATGATAAAGTAACCCTAAAACCTAAGGAATAACACATTGAACCATAAGTTGGTTCGTGTTGTGGCATTCCACCTATCCAACTATGTATGTCTCGGATTGGATTCACCTCAACTCCAAACTTGAACCGCCTCCACTCACTTAAGAGCTTCAGTCATTAATATTTACTTATACATGTGTGAGGGTAATTAAAATATTAGTTAATGGGTTTACATAAATGAAACTATGGGAATGTGGGCCCTTAAAAATGAGATGAGGGGATGAAACATGAATAATAATTTAATTTAATAAATTATTATAGAAACCATGAAATAATAATAAATTAAAAGTAAACATTCACATACATAGGCTGGTATTTACTCATGATTATCCACATGAAATGAATAAATAGATGTAAATGATCTAACATTCAATTTAACTGTTTTTTTATTATTAAGATAAAAGTTTCTTAAATTAATTCAATCGATTGATTGATTAATTAATTAATTATTTTTGTCTTAATTTTCATCTGAAGTTTCTTGGAAATACCCATCATCTAATGCATCATATAAAATAAATTACTTTGAAAATTATTATAGATATTTTTATGTAATTAATTGATCATTTAAATACCATGAAACCCTGTTACACGGTCAACACACTAGTTGTTAACTGTGTAATTTGATTTTTAATGCTATAATTAATTATTATTTATGTGATTTAATTCTATTAATTATTGGATGAATACATATTGTATTCTAATGGGAAACATGCTATGTATATTTCTTATATTGTATTTATGATAGACCCCTAGGGACACTATGTGTATTGGGTTAGGGTACACTATAACACCCTGAAATTCTAATATATGATTACATTAAAATTTGTCAAGGTGTTTGATAGCTTTCTCCACACATAACACAAAAAAATGAAACTACCATATTTTTAGACCATTAAAAACCTAGTTATTTAGTTAGTATGAATGAATTAAAGTAACCACTTTTTGAATTATACGTATAGAGAAAATAAAGGAAACTTTTAATATGAATTAAATTCAATTAGTTTACCTAAAATTACTAATAATATAATTTATTATTTAGAAAAATATTTTTCAAACGTATTATTATTCACACACCATGTATTTCTATTTCTAGAAACATATTATTAGTGATAAATTATGTTTGATACTGATAATTGGTTAAAATAAATTTATTTTGTTAATGATATGAACTAATAATAAGAATAGTTAATATTTAAAAATGTCACTTTCAAATAAAAATAATTTTCATTATATTTTATCATTTTATTTGAAAACTAAATTTATAAATTTTGGAATTTTAAATCAATAAAAATGAACTTAATTTTGGAATTATTCATATCTAAACTGACTGAGTATGATTTTTTTAACTTTTTCTAAAAAGGTTTTTTAGTCCAAAAATACGGTTTTCATGAAACATGTAATTTTTATAACATTATCATTATATAAGAATTATCTATAATATTAAAAAACTTTTTAAGTTATCATATATGAATATATGAAATAAAATGATTTATTTTAAAATATTCTTTGATCTTAAAAATCCTATATTAAACATTTTTAGAACTAATTAAAATGTTACTTTAATAAAGAAAACTACTTTCAGTCTTTTCTTTGTATCAACTGTTCTTGAGGGAGATTTGGTTTTGGATTAACTTGAAATCCCCATATCCAATATTTTTTTGTAATAAGTCTATTTATTCCATTAAAATTAGTATTCAAGATAATTTTATCTTATATGTAAATCGAAATCTTAAAAATGTTTTTTTTATAAAAAACTGTTTTACGTGATTAAATGTATATATTTTAAAATTAACTTTTCATGAATTTAGAAATTTTTTGTTAAAACTAATTTCAAATTTTAAATTATAAGTATCAAATCAGGCAAAATTATCAATCTTAATATTTTTCATTAAAATTAATTATTAAGGTCAGAAATTAATTACCAGGGTAAAAGTAAATAAGGGTAAAAGTTAAAAGTTAAAAAAACCCCTAAAACCCTAAAATTTGTCTCTAAAAAGAGTTTTAGAGGTGAGGTTTAACCTAAAATCACTATTAAAATATCTTTTTTCACTTTTTATCCATTGAATCATGAATAGTAACCTTATATTATTCAAAATGTATGTGTTACTTCAAAAACTACCATTTCCTTCACTTATAAAAGGGTAACACTCCCACCACATCAAGGTTCACCTATAATTTGAATTATACCTTTAAACTATGCTATTTTTTGTCCTACTAGAAACCTATCCTACATTAAAAATATTTTAGTGTAACATTTTCCCCTTTTTTACAGGTACGTTTTATCACTTTTCATGGTTTTCCTTTCTGATTTTATGGGTAGGTCCAAGAAGGAATTAGGAGGATACCAATGTTGACGCTCCTTTCATCACAGAATCTAAAGATTGGAAAAGGGGAATATCTGAGCTCAAAATGATTCATCCTTTGAAGAAAATATCAAAAATCGACAAAGGCATGAACAAAGGATCAAAAGCGCCTGTACCACGCAAGTTCTATCACTATCACACAAGTCCACTTGCACGACGCCCTTATGGTCGCACAAGTGACTTGCGCGACCTAAGTGATAACTGCCCAGTAACTGACCAGGGTCTTCTCCTGCCTATAAATAGACCCTATGGGCCCCCCATTCAGGAGGATTTTTTTCCAGAAACTCAGATTGAAGCTCCCGACGCCCAAGTCTCTTCTCAAAGCTTCTGGAACACTTCTAAGGTAATTTCTTACCTAGAACGGAAGATCTAAAGAGAGGGAGGAAGGCCTAAGTGTTGAAATTCATCAACACTTGCGCGTCTGAGTGGCCATCCCTTAAGGGAAGTGGCCACACTTGCGCGCCGCCTTACTTCTTCGATAGAACTTGCGTGTCCCTTTGCTGGAAGAATCTCAAGGGGATTCTAAAGGCTTTAATAAAGAGCCTCTCAAGTATTTCAATACTGGTTTAATATCGTGCAAGTACCCACCATGTCGCGCAGGTATACCTGCGCGACCAATACTTGCGCGCCCCCGCAATACTTGCACGCCTTACAAGACTTGCGCGCCCCTTCCTTTTTGGGTCCCTTTCTTGCCCATTTCACCCCTCTTAAGCCATTATACCTTTCCTTTTCAAGATTCAGTCTTCAAGGCACTCTTCAAATCCATTTATGGCATGATTTCTTGATTTGACTTCTTTATCTGAAAGTAATTCTGTGGAATATCTCTCAAAACCTAGTGATTTAAATATCTTTATGTCACTAAATATGGAGAGTTAATTCATTCAACCTCATCCTTTAAGATGAGAGAATCCTTAACTTGGGTCTCCTTTTCAGGAATAATCCCCAGTCATATGTCCTCTAATATAGGCATCCTCTTTAGGAGTAAGCCCCAAGTCCCTTAATTTTTGGGCATCCTTCTTATGAGTAAGCCCCAGATCCTCTAATTTGGGCTTCCATTTCAGGAGTAAGCCCCAGTCTCAAATATGGGTATCCTTCTTAGGAGTAAGCCCTAGATCCTCTAATATGGGCATCCTTCTTAGGAGTAAGCCCCAAATCCTCTAATTTGGGCATCCTTCTTAAGAGTAAGCCCCAGATCCTCTAATTTGGGCTTCCTTTTTAGGAGTAAGCCCCAGTCTCAAATATGGGCATCCTCCTCAGTAGTAAGCCCCAAACCTTAATCCTTAACCTGGGCTTCCTTTTCAGAAATAATTCTCAGTCATAAATCCCTTAACCTGGGCATCCTCTTTAGTAGTAAGCCCCAAGTCCCTTAATATGGGCATCCTTCTTAGGAGTAAGCCCCAGATCCTCTAATTTGGTCTTCCTTTTCAGGAGTAATCCCCAGTCTCAAATATGGGCATCCTCCTTAGGAGTAAGCCCCAAACCTTAATCCTTAACCTGGGCTTCCTTTTCAGAAATAAGTCCCAGTCATAAATCTCTTAACCTGGGCCTCCTTTTCAAGAGTAATTCCCAGTCATAATCTTGGGCTTCCTTTTCAGGAGTAAGCCCCAAGTCCCTTAAATTCTCTTTAACCAGTCCTAATTTACGTTTATTCTGAGATTCCTTCTCAGGAGTAAAACCCAATTATTAATCCTCTCCTGATTTGGGTTTCCTTTTCAGGAATAAGTCACAAGTTAGAGTATTCAAATCTCCATAAAGCACATATACCTTTATGGACCCTGTTCCTGGATTTTCTCCCTAAAGTAAATCCTAAAATTTATCTGGGCAGTCATACATACATAAGCCCCACGTTATTTCTTATGATTGCATCTTTCATGGCACAATTGTCTAATTTTTACCAATACCTCTTGTTTCTCACACCGAGCATGACTCACGTGAGCTTAGAGTGTAAAAGTAATTGTGACATTCTTCTTTGAGCCATCAATCATAAAAATCATACTCCCTTACTCGAACTACGTGGGTTCTGATTCCTTTTCCAAAACAAAGGATACGTAGGTAGCCCATCTATGGGTTCGATCCCAACTTTGAAATAATTCATGTCCTTCTGAATGACAATAAACTTCAAGTGCCCCACTGAGTGTCTTTAAAACCAGCCTGGTCATCATAATGACCAAGAGACTTTTATATAAATATTTTGAAGGATACCATTGACCAAGAATCTCTAAATAGATATAGATGATTATCTATTGATGAAGAACCTCAAATACATATAAAAGATTCTCTAAATTTCTTACATATTTAATCATTGATTGTTAAACTGAAGGAAAGATCATTTTATACTTGGTAATGTAATAAGGATTCACGAACATAACTTAAATCTATAAAGACAGTCCCGGAATAGACAATAATTCCCCTCAAAAAGGTGTGATGAGTCCGACCTCCCATCCTCTGAACCAATGCAAATTCCTAAGCCTCATCAGTTCACAAACTAATGAAGCGCCTACCTTTGGAAAGTAGGTCCAAGTGGATGTGGAATCATTAGATGTTTCCGGTTCTACGAACAAACCCGTTAGAAACCGATCGGAATGTTTGAATCTCCCATCCAGGAGGTCATCCCCGAATTCCGAGGGAAACAAAAAATGGTGAACCCGACGTGAATCCTTAACCAAAGTTAAAATGATGTTTTACCTATTTGTTAAGACCCTATTTAAAACTCAATAAGAGGGATAACAAAAACAATCATTGACATGTGTGCTCATCCAAAGGATGAAGTAGCTGAATTTATCTTGATTACGTCTGTTATATTAAACAGGCACTCTTTTCCAAGATCTTCTGTATTTACATAATGGTTTCTCTCAAATTCACATCTGTGAATACTGCTACTGCAAATACCACTACTGTTATTCCTACTGGATCGTCATCCGCTCTGAGGATGACATCACCTACTCAGCGTCTTCAACGCTGGGTATCAAATGCGCTGGTTAAAGAGTACCGTCAACACGGTACCATCCCAACTCTGGAGGCTGCCCGATAGGCCCTCCAAGTGAACAACTCACACAGGTCGTCCGGAAAACGACGACCAGTGATCAAGAGGCAGGCGGTGATGACTACCGTCTCCAACCGTTTCGGGTCGTTATCCCCGGAACGCAATTTCCATTCGCTCCCTTACTCTGAGGAAGTGAATGAGTAGGTCCCTCAGGGCCTTAATTCAAAAAGACAGGAGTCCTTCCCGAGGGATCCCATTAACAATTGCCGCCAGACTCGTGTGGCAGTGCGCCCTCAACATGATGAGGGTACCGACTCCAGGCATTCGGCTCAGGTTCCTTGAACCCGAACAGGAAAGACGAACCACCAGAGACGGAATCCGGTTAACAATGGGAAGGTTTTCATCCATGCCATCTCCGGAGAAGTCCACCAACCTAACTTGGTGGTGAACAACGAGCAGGCACACACACCTATCCGTTTTAATTCTGCTGTCCAGCAGACTCGTCTGGCAGCATCAAGCCAATCCCGCCAGGCAATTCTGGTGGAGTACTATAGGCAGGAACATACACCTTCTTATACATCACCAGTTAGTTAGCAGGCTCGCCTGACTACATATGATGGATCTTGTCAACCGCGTTTGGCGAAGTGTAATCAGCAGGCACATACACCTGCTAGTACTAATCAAGCCTACCAACAGTCTCTCTTGGTAGTGCACAGAGAAGTCAGTCGGAAAGCTCCGACGACAAACATGAGGCAGACTCAACTCTCTGCCTCCACACTTGAGTACTGTTAGGATTCACTGACAAGAAAAGGAGGATAGGAGCAGGCACATAAACCTACTCCAAGCCTAGAATGGACGTATATCCCTGTTATGGTAGCTGAAGTCACCAAGCATATTTTGTTAATTGTGAAAGAGCATAAGCAAATTCCTGCTCATATTCTGGATGCTTGCCAGGATATCATAACATCTTCAGCATCATCTCAGGGAAAGACACATAAATCTATCCCTAGAAGTGGAGTGACACATCAACGATTCACTCCGGAACAGACACACACATCTGTTCCAGTCCAAGAGGGTTATGGGGCATACTCCCCCATATCATACGGACAACCAAGTCAGGCACATACACCTGATTTGAGTGGAGATCGTCAGCCTAACCTGACCATCTTTCCTGATCAGGCACATACACCTGCTCAAAGAAACCACTTTCGTCAACAAGTGGTTTCCAAAGAGAGTAAGAAGGCATCTAAGAAAATGATCTGCCTAGCACAGTTAGGAGATCAAAGGCCAATCTGTAACAAGGCCTTGCTCGATGCTGGAGTTCTTGAAGCCCTCATACATTTATCTGTTGGAATTCAAGATTCTACTCCCTTAGTTCCCAATAACGGGAACATTAATTCCGAAGTTCTTCAATAGACACTTCCTCATGAAGGCTTGCTTCGTGAAAATTCGGTCAATCTTGAAGTTTTGTCTTCAGATGAGAGACATAGGAACCCTCTGTGTGGTCAGAAGACCAAGGATCAAGAGATCTCATCTTTTTCTGTAACCCATTATGGTGGTCCTCCCCATGATGATGAATTTTGCTGCGAAAGTCCTCTCCGCAGTAGTGATTCACATTGCTTGGAAAATACTCCAGTGGACATTGTAGTGCCGAGAAAGCCCTCTTATCTTGAGGCACTTGCAAATGTGAAACCAGTCATGTCTGATGCTTTATCTCTAGCAAGTGAAATACTTTCTCAATCAGAAGATAGCCCAGGGTGTAGGTCATTCTCCGAACCACCCCTAAGTCATGCATCTTCTAGTTTGATCAATGATCTCTCTACCAATCTTGTTGAATCCGATGAATCAACAAGGAAACACCAACTCTGGTCAAAACAGGTAGAAGAATCTTCATTTAATGATGAAGAGGAAATGATGAACATGAGGAAAAAACTGGCGAAAAGTGAGTTACCAGTCATGTTTTGGCCTTTGGATGACTCCCAGTATGACATTCCAAAGATGTTGACGGAAGATGGAGTCCATGATATTCGTCTCAACATATGGAAAAATCTTTGTCAATTGAAGAACAAGGTATTATCTTATGATGAATATGAAAATCATCTTAAGATAATAGAAGGGATACAACGTCAGATTGATTTGGCATCTCTATCAGTCTCTCGGTATCCGAAGGCTGAAAAGCAATAGAGAACCCTTCAACGTTCATGCCTTGGCACACTAAGAAAATTGCGTCAGTTAATTTACAATGCTCCATCTAGTGTTCATATCAGAGGATGGGGTGTTCACGAAGCACTACATTTCACAGTGCTTTCCAGTCAGCAAAGCCTACCGAAAATGGTCTCATGCAATGTTATTGCCCATGGCCGGCCACAGTCAATGGGCTTTGTTCGTAATCAAAAGATTTCTCAAGAACAGGCTTCAACTAGTTCCTCTCAAAATCAAGCATATAGAGAACAAGTTATTAAATTTATCCTACATCAAGCAGGCGAGAATATTGCACAAGCCTCTCGTATGGAGCAAACACATCATCAAATGACCGAAGTTTCGGAAATTATCCAACGATCTGTTAAACCAGGTGATAAAAGTGAATATAGGTTAATGCATCCAGCTAATTTTCGAACTAAGATTCGCAAGATCAAGAGAGATTTTAAGAAGGTCTCAGACATAGCATGTCAAGAGCCACCCCAGCTTGCCATACTAGGGACTCCTTTAACTCAACCCTCAGAGTCAACAAATGGGATTCGAGGAGTTGAGCGGAAGCAGTAGGAACATCCCCAGTTCACGAGACTGGGGACTCTTTCAAATCATCAATCCCTTTCTCAGAGAATGTCGGTCTTTTCTCGATTGGGAAAAAATCCCCAAGAGGAATGAAGAACCAAATTATCAAGAGATTCCTTCCAAGTTATAGCTCGTTAATAAGTTCATAAAGGATTGAATCAACAAAAGGTAATGTCTCATCAAAGACATGAAAGAAGACAATATTATAGAAATTTTGATATAAGGGATGCGATGCATTATGCATCAATCAATGTCATCAATGTTGTTGTTTCTAATCCACCAGAGGAGGCTCACTCAGGGGACTCAGATGAAGAGCGTACTGCTCAAGAAAATTTATGCGCCGATACAAATGAAGAAGGTGTGCGTACACGAAGTCAAAGGATTACTCAGAACCTAGGTAATCTACTTCCTTTTCTCCAAAAAGTATTCAACAAAGGGAGGGGAAATAATCATGTTACATATCCTTCCTCTGGAGAAGGTCAATCCCTCTCATTAGAGTAAAGTTTTTCACAACAGGAGGAAAAAATGAAAGAATTAAGAAGGATGAATGCAGAACTACTTCAGAGTAGTCTTCTTCTTAAGAATGCTGAAGTCCGACAGCCGAAGGAATTTGTTGTAGCTACTAAGATGGGTCAGGAATATCCTCCTTTATCAGTACACCCTCAGAGGTATAATCCTACGGGTCAAACGCAACAACGGTTGGCATTCCTACCATCAGTTGCAGCACCAATCACCATGTCTGTCCAAGCTCCATTCATTGCACCTACCCAAGAGAAAATTCAACCTAATGTTTCTCAAAAGTTAATAACTATTATTGAGTCATTAACAGCTCGGTTAGAAACTGTGGAAGGGAAATGGGTGCAAGTTCAACTAGAAAATAAAGTTTATCCTGAATGGGTAGATTCAATTTCTCCTCCATCCAGTTTTGGAAACCCTATTTTCCCTACTTTCAATGGATCAGGCGACCCTAAACAACATTGGACGCATTACGTGTCCTGTTGTGATCCTATGATGGGAACTCCAGAGAAGCAAGAAGCAGTGAAACTCAGATGCTTCGTGCGAACCTTGCAAGGACAAGCTTTTGTCTGGTATACAAGCTTGCAATCCTGGTCAATCATCGGATGGGAGGATCTTCGCCAAAAATTCCTTCTTCAGTTCAGCTCAACTTTTCCAAAAACGACAGTTTTCGATCTTACAAACTGCAAGCAAAGGGAGAATGAAAGAGTCTCTGATTTCATTGCTCGCTGGAAGGGATTAACATATTCCCTGAGTTTAGCACTCCCTCAGGAGGAGCTGTTGCCAATCTGTGTGGCAAATTTGCGTGACGAATTATGCACACCATTAATCCCTGTGAAATACACAGGAAGGTTTCTAGACCTTACTTCAATCGCTCAGCAGATTTAAGATTCTCTTATACAGGCTAAGGTTAAATCTCGTGTAATTCCATCAGCTCCAGGAAGGATAATGGGTAAAGCAGAAACTACCACAGTTATGCTTAAACAAGCGCCTGTACCTATTTCTACTTCAAACCCTTCATCTTCTCGAAGAGCTCCACCTCCTAAACACCAACAACAAAGGTCGTTTCGTCCAATTGATCAAAGATATCAATGAAGAAAACAATTTGAGGATTTTAAGAGTAAAACATACTCTTTCCAAAATGAGAAAGTTCCTGGTTACTTCATTTCAACTCTGGAAAATAATTTGGGTCAATTACCAGTGCCCAAGAGTTCAAACAAGGAAGGAGATGAAGACCGTCCCAATTATTGTCCCTTTCATCAAATGTTGGGGCATCCCATCCAGGAGTGTTTTTTCTTCAAATACCTCCTGCAAAAGATGGTCGACTTGGGACAAGTCAAGTTGAAAGGTTCTTCGACTCAGGTAGCATGTGTTACTACTACAGTTCTAGAGGAGGAAGGTGAATGGCAAGAAGTCAAAAGCAGAAATTCACAGAAGTATGATGATTGTATGGTCAGAAAGACAATCAATCGGACTCATTCTATTTTGTGAACACAATTAAAGAAACCAATTATGTCTTCTACCATGAATATTGCGGTAAAAACCACTTCGTCAGAGGGAAAGTCCTCAAAGAAACGGTTTGATTCAAAGAAGTAAAAAAGAATCAGAAGAAGATGAGTATGTGTCAATGCCTAAATTGTCTTTGACTCTGGCAGACTTTATGCCATCAACTTCAAAACCACGGGCACCGCCCCATCAAATGGCACAACCTAAACAGGCTAGTCAGGCAGAGTCTTTATTAGACGAAGAGTTAATCTTTGGTTCTATTAATATGATTTAATTAACAGATCCGTATTCCAGTCGTAATTTTAATTTTGATGATCCTGAATTCCATGTATCAAATAAGATAATCTGAGGAAGTTCTAGAGGTTCAGGATACAGGGGAAGACGTGGATCTTTCCGAATCCACTACTCCAATTCTACCCCTGCTAGCACTGTGTATGCAGCAGAAACTCGTGGTAGAGCCCTTCAGCGAGCTCAAAAAGAACAAGAAAGTTCTTCTGCCAATAGTCAACTCAGCCTTGGCGTAGTTATTTTGGAAGACCGATTGAAGATTCCATCTTCTTTATCTCAGCAAGTAAATGGATCTAATCGGTCTAATCTTCCAAAACCAAGGATGTTGGCAACTTCTATCCCAATACAAGATGCATCAGATTCCAAAGCATCTACTTCCAAGGTACCTGCTAAACCGCATATTCCTGTTGGGAAACGCAGACCTTTAGATCAAAAGTATGATATATTGAAACACTTGGCCCAAGTACCGTCCAAGTTATCAATTTTGGATGCTTTGAATCTGTCAAAGGATCTTCGGGAAGCACTCATCGAAGCTTTGTCAAGTCCTCAGGAGTTTGAGGCTGAAATTGCTGCAGCTTAAGTCTATCACATAGAGAATAATCCTGCAGAATGCCATGCAGTGATATCTTTTACTGATAAAGATGAAGATTATGTTGTGCATGGGCACATAAAACCACTGTATTTATCTGGAAAAGTCAATGGTGTAGATATCCGAAGAGCTTTCATTGACAATGGTTCAGGAGTCAACCTCATGCCCATTCGTACACTTCGTCGATTGGGCCTCACGGAATCTGATTTATCTCCTTCTACCATGATATTATAAGGATATGATAAAAATGAACAAGAACCACTGGGCGAAGTTACACTCAGAACTCAGTTTGGAGATCTTGTATCTAATTCAGATTTCATGATTGTTAATCAAGACTCAGCTTTCAACATCTTTCTTGGAAGACCCTGGCTACATCAGCATGCGGCTATCCCTTCATCATACCATCAATGTCTCAAATAATGTTTCAATGGTCAAGTTGGAACATTGTATGGTGATAAGACCCTGTTCAAGACATGTGAATCTCAGTACATTGAGGCGGAATTTTATCACATGAAGGGAAGAGAGAAATCTACAATGAAGGAAATTACCAAAGTTAATGCTTGATATGGTTTGGAGAATATTCCAATAAATCCATTTACACATGTGAGTATAGATTATGTGTTACCTATTAGTCAAATTGACAAAATAGGCCCAAATCAAAATACTCTTATGGAAATATCCATAATGTCAATTTCGGAAGTCGATCCAGACAACATGGGAGAAATTGGTAACCTACCATACAGTGATGAAAGCACAAGTGGTGACGTCTTCATTTCATCTGCTGAAATCCAACAGGTCTATACTTCGCCAATCAGGCCAGAAGAAGTTATAGCAACATCGTAGGTGAATAATGATTTCAATTCTCAATCCATCATCTCCTCTTTATTTCCCAAAGAAGTCCCTTTATTATAAATAGGGTCGAAAATGGAAGCTTCTTCTTCAAAATGTAAAAATTTTGACATCTCTTCTGATCATGAAAATTTCGTTTTGTCATCTACTATGCAAGTGGAAACGGAAGAAATAGCACATGATGAAGAGGAAGAGGAAGATCTTAGAGATGCGCCTCCAGTATTTGAAAAGGGTATCTCTACCACTGTGGATGAACTCAGAGAAATAAATTTGGGTACAGAGAAAGATCCACACCCCACTTTAATTATTGCGGCCATGACCCTTGAAGAGAAAGAGATGTATATTTCTTTTCTAAAACAAATTAAATATATTTTTTCTTGGAACTATACGGAAATGCCTGGGCTTGATCCTGATGTTGCTACTCATCATTTGGGTTTACCAAAAGAACATCGAGGATTTAAGCAAGCCGCGAGAAGAACACACCCAACTTATGCTTCCAAAATTGAAGCTGAAGTGGATAAGCTGATCAAAGCTAACTTCGTCAGAGAAGTTCAGTATCCCAAGTGGTTGGCTAATATTGTCCCTGTAAAGAAGAATAACGGACAAATTAGGGTTTGCATCGATTTCAGAGATCTTAATCGGTATTGTCCTAAAGATGATTTCCCAGTTCCGATTACAGAACTCTTAATTGATGCGACGGCTAGTTATGAAGTACTTTCCTTCATGGATGGATATTCCGGATATAATCAGATCCGAATGGACCCAGAAGATGAGGAATCTATAGCCTTCAGAGACCCTCAAGGTGTGTTTTGTTATTGGGTGATGCCCTTTGGTTAAAAGAATGCAGGTGCAACATATCAACGTGCCATGCATCGTATCTTCAAACCTTTCTTATGGAAGTTTGTTGAATGCTATGTAGACTATTTGGTGGTTAAATCCAAACAACGTTCTAATCACTTGGATGATTTGGAAGTCATATTCCACAAGCTTCGACAACATAATTTGAAGATGAACCCCTTAAAATGTGCTTTTGGGGTAACCTCAGGAAAATTCCTCGGCTTTGTTGTACGCCATCGTGGTATTGAAGTCGATCCTGAGAAGACCAAGTCAATCCTTGGTATGTCACCTCCCCAGAATTTGAAAGAATTAAGAGGACTTCAAGGACACTTAGCCTATATTCGGCGTTTCATAGCCAATTTGGCAGGCAAAAGTTTACCCTTTACCAAATTATTGAAAAAAGGAGTCACTTACCAGTGGACTGAAGGATGTCAAGAAGCGTTTGATGTTCTCAAGAAATACCTCTTGAGTCCACCAGTACTCATGACACCTGTTGAAGGAAGACCACTTATCCTCTATGTGACAGCTCTAGAGAGATCATTGGGTGCCTTTCTTGCTCAAAAGAATGATGCTGGGAATGAAAATAGCCTCTACTATCTCAGTAGAACTATGCTTGAAATAGAAATCCGGTACTCAAGTATTGAGAAATGCTGTCTTGCATTAATCTTTGCAGTTCAGAAATTGATACACTACCTGCAACATCACGAGGTCCAATTGGTATCTCGCAATAATCCGCTCAAATTCATCCTTAGTCATCCAATGCTTACAGGACGTCTAGTAAGGTGGGCAGTTATTTTGCATCAGTTTGACATTCAGTATGTGTCTCAAAAGGTGATAAAGGGCCAAGATCTGGCTGATTTCCTGGCTGAACATCCTTCAGTGCAAGACACGTCTTTAGATATTGAACTCCCTGATGAGGAAGTTTTCTCTATTCAAGAGAGCCATCAAACATGGGAAATGTATTTTGATGGTGCTTCCAGAAGTCCAACAGGGAAGAAAATGGAAAATCCTAAATTCAACAAAGTTGGTTTAGGAATTGTACTCATTTCTCCAGATAAGGCATTATTACCTTATTCCTTGTTATTGTGGGAAGGTGGTACCAATAATGAAGCCGAATACCAAGCTCTTATCACAGGCTTGGAGTTAGCGCTTCAAGTACAAGTGAATCACTTAAAGGTGAAAGGTGATTCAGACCTGCTAATCAAACAAGTCAATGGGGATTATGCCATCATAAAAGAAGAATTAATCCCTTTATATGATTACGTCAGAGAGTTAATGGAGGAATTCCCTTCAAAACCGACATTTTCTTATGTCCCAAGATCACAAAATGCTCAAGCTGATGCGCTGGATAATATAGCCACAGCTCTAGCAGATCCAAATCAGGACGAGACAACCATCAGTATTGCCCACCATCGTGCAATTTCACCTTATGTTCAAGCCAGAACAGAGGAAATTAATGAAATTAGTCCCATTCCTGAACCGTATGGTCATACTACAGGACGGATGTCACCTATCAGGGAATACCTTCAAAATGGAACACTTCCACCTAATAGAGCCGAGAAGGAACAAATTCGGCGACGTGTGGTCAATTTTACTCTTTATGATAGCCCAAACCACCTAGATAAAATTCTCTAAAAACGTGGTTTTGATGGAGTTCTCTTCAGATGCATTGATGGTGAAGAGACAATGGCTGTCATGAAAGAAGTGCATGCAGGAGTCTGTGGTGCCCACCAGTCTGGACATAGATTGTCTGATCAAATTCAAAGGCTTGGATACTTTTGTCCTTCAATGATACAAGATTGTGTTAATTTCACAAAGAAGTGTCATTCATGCCAAGTACATGCCAATTTTATTCATCAACCTCCAGAGTTGCTTCATATAGCTAAATACTCATGGCCATTTGCCACATGGGGAATGGATGTGGTGGGACCTTACCCTTCAGCTACGGCCAAGCAGTTTAAGTACATTCTTACTGCTACTGATTTCTTTTCCAAATGGGCAGAGGCAGTACCTCTCAAAGAAGTCAGTTCTAAATGAATTGTTAGCTTCATCAAGTCTAACATCATTACTATATTTGGTGTCCCTCATACCATATTGATGTACAACGGCACCAACTTCTATTCTTCTGAGGTGAATAAATTGTATCAAGAGTACAACATTAAATCCAACCATTCATCTTGGTATCATGCGGCTTCCAATGGCCAAATAGAAGCCTTTAACAAGACTCTTTCAAATATACTTCAAAAGATGGTGGATAAATATAAGAGGTCATGTCCTGATAAACTCTTTCATGCTTTATGGGCTTATCGGACTACCACCCGCAATGCAACGTGGTCAACTCCATATTCATTGGTATATGGAACAGAAGCAGTCTTGCCAATTGAAGTTCAATTGCCCTCACTCAGAGTAGCCATTTGTGATCAGTTATCTACAGATGAGAAATCCCAAAAGCGATTGAATGAATTGGAACGGTTAGATGAGAAAAGATTGTGTACTTTTCACCACTTGGAAATCTATCAGAATCGAATAGCACGAGCTTTTAACAAAATGGTTCGTCTTCGTTCATTCATTCAGGGAGAATTGGTATTAGTTCTCAGAACTCCAATGATACCAGGAAAGAAACCTCCCAATCTTGATCCAAAATGGGAAGGACCTTATTCAATACATAGGTTCTACTCCAATGGAGCTTATTCATTAATCTCGATAGATGGAGAACTCATTACTACTCCAACTAATGCCAGATTTTTGAAGAAGTATTTTGTATAAATTACAAAGTATTCGCCCTTATGTCCCCACAACATGACACTAAACTGTGCGGCACCAGTTCATCCTTGCTATATGATGTTAAATTATACAGCAATGGTCCAGTATGACCTTAAACTACAACTTCATCCCACACGACATTAAAATGTGGAAAATTTCCCTAAAAAGTCATTTAAGACTTTAAACTACACCATGGTCCTGTATGATGTTATACTGCACCATCCATAGTCCATGCATATGACCCTAAACTATTTGAAAGTCCCTTACGTCCGGAAAGACGTTAAACTACATAATCATCAAAGGTCCTGTAAGACCTTAAACTGTACTTATGTTCAGCATGACATTAAACTGAACCATCCACGGTCCATATATATGACCTTAAACTATTCTCCCTTTTGTCCAACATGACACTAAACTGTAGAAAAAATCCCCAATGCGTCCAACATGACGTAAATGGTGTGTTATTTTGTCCTTACTGCATGACATTAAACTGCGCAGTTCCCCTTTTTTGTCCAACATGACGTTAAACTGTATTGTCCCCACCGTCCTAACTACATGACGCTAAACTGTACAGAAATTCCTTGATATGTCCTACATGACATTAAACTGTATTTTGTCCCTGCTAAATGACACTAAACTGTGCAGCACCAATAGTCCTAACTGCAAGACTGTAAACTGCATAGTCCCTTTATATGTCCTACATGACATTAAAATATGCATCGTTAAGGTTGTTGTTACCTCTTGTTTCTCACACCAAGTATGACTCACGTGGGCTTAGAGAAAACCTCAACCGTAACACTCTCTTTGGGCCGCTAACCATGTATAAGTCCCAACAACATTTTTTTGAGGTCATTATCCCCAAGAACAACCTGATTATTAATTCATTCTTTAATTGAACTACATGGACTTTGATCCTTGCCTTCCAGGCTGGGTATGTAGGCAACCTCCCAGGGTTCAAGCCCAAAAACTATCTCTTCACATCGGTTCACCACCATCTCATATGATGTTGATTCGTGAAACCGCCCCTAGAATCAATATCTTTACATTGATTCACTTTCGTCATTGTTATATGACGTTAAACTATGAAACACTTTTGTCCGGTACGACAGTAAACTACAATACTCTTTGATTTCCTCATCTGAGAGGGAACCATTATTTACATTGATTTTTCAATCATGTTTCATTTCAAAAGACTACGTGCATACATGGTAACACATAAACTTTTTATCTCGGGTTAAACCATCATTGTACTATAGTCCCCTTTCACCCTTCACATGTATGAACCAAATTTGTACAAAGGGTAGTTCTAGAACTACGTGGGCTTGATTCCCATCCTTATGGGATACGTAGGAACATTCAAGTGTCCCTCGAGTCCAGTCCCAAGATTTTTGGGCCTAACCCCAAATTTCACTTTCAGTCCCTTGGCTGAAAAGGCCTCATGAAAACACACACTGTGTATTCATTATTATGGTCTGAACTCTATGACCCTAAACTAATATCTCTCATACTTTCGTCTGGAATGACATTAAACTGCATTTCAAGAACTACGTATGGCTTGATTCTCATTCTTATGAGATATGTAGTGAAGTCCAAAATTTCAATTCAAGACCCAGCCACAACATGATTATGGTTATCATTGACCTATGTATCTCTATATACATTGGACAATACCCATCTTTATGTGTTATAATACCAACATTAAGTATTTTCATATCTTTATAACCCTTTTCATGACTTTTAGTCACAAAAATGTCAAAACTTCTGAGAATTCTTTTGCCTGACTATGCAGTACGTGACCATAGGTGGCCTTGCATAAACAGTCCACATAACAGACTTGTCAGTCGAAGGATACTATTTTATTTAACTATGCAGCCAATGCCCTTAGGTAGCCCTGCATAATTCAACCCCCTAACGGGTTTGTTAAATGATGGTAACTTCATTCTTGGGAAGAATGCCTCTTTTGTCCTTATTTGTCTTAAACGACAATATGTAGGGATCCGCAAAAAAATAGCCATCCTTAACATATTTGTCCCATATCCTTTTTCATGATCTGAAAGTATTCAAGTCTATGGTTTATTCTTCTTCCCTATGTTTGGGTCAGACCTTCATAGGAGTGATATTCATCCAGTTCTTCGATAATCTTGTCTGGAAATATCTTCTCCATATTCAAGTACCTCTTTCCATACAGAAAACTCTATACTTTAGAAAATTTGAATCTCCATAAACTTTCACTGGCTTTTAGCACTAGGAAATTAAATTTCTGAGAGTTCTTTTGCCTGACTATGCAGCACGTGCCCATAGGTGGCCTTGCATAAACAGTCCACATAACAGACTTGTCAGCCGAAAGATGATATTTATTTGACCATGCAGCCAATTCCCTTAGATGGCCCTGCATAATTCAACCCCCTAACGGGTTTTGTTAAATAATAGTAACTTCATTCTTGGAAACTACTTATTCTAATTCCTTTTAGCTCTTTTTCATATCATTCCTCAGATTCAAATATTCTTAAGCCATAGTTTACATATTTTCTCTCATACTTGAGTATGGTAATATGATTTCAGATAAATTTTCAAGGAATTGAATGAATTTTAATCCATTTCGGTCAAAGCTATTTCGACCTTAAACATTAGCCCCTTTATGTTCGGCATGCATGACTTTAAACTGCCCACAAAAGACAAAGGAACTCTGAATAAAAGTCAAGTTATAGATCACTGAATATACATTTTTGTATGATTTAGGTAATATTGAGCAATTAAAAGGTTCAAAGTTTGTAGGATTATTTGTAATAATCCTAGTAAAAATCAAACTATGCTTACTAGGCCCATTGGCTTAAGTAAATTTGAAGCAGGTAGTGAAAGAATGCAGGTACAAATGATTGAATATGAAAGTGTTTTTCATTGATACACAAGAGTTAGAAGGACATCCACAGACCGGAGTCTATTCTCCTTTTCAAGAATTACAAAAGGCTTTCAACATAACTCTTCATTTGATTTACGGCACCCCGAGCTTAATCATCAACCACCTGGAATTCATTCATTCAACTGGATACAATAAGAGATGTAGTGATGCCAGCTCTTTTTG
Organism: Viscum album; assembly: GCA_963277665.1. Taxonomy (NCBI): domain Eukaryota; kingdom Viridiplantae; phylum Streptophyta; class Magnoliopsida; order Santalales; family Viscaceae; genus Viscum; species Viscum album. Next base: position 953,303,550 of record OY728142.1, read on the forward strand.
GAACAATTGAAAAAGAATGTTCTTGAGTGCAGTTTGAGAAAATTTTCTGCTGATCAAACAGTGACTATGTTTCTGTCCAAGAGACTTGGAAGATGGATACATGGATTTGAGAATGGAGCATTGGAAGTAAAAATTCATTTGGAGAGAGTGCTCTCTTTAGATATTGCTCTAATGCCATGTTTTTCTTCTCTCCACCAACTGGCAGCGGAAAACATTTCCGGCCATGGGTTTTCCATTTTCATATCTGCAAGGAAATGGCATGGAAGGAGAACTTGAATGTTCACACCATTGTTGTTGCTCTTAATGCACAGCATAACCGAAATAGAGGAGTAGCAGTGCAGCTGCATCTCAGGTGTATAATTCTTTGCATTTGGAACATTGATTCCTTGCAGATGACCATGACCACACAGAGGCAGATAGATGCTCTGTGGAAAATTAGGATGATATTTCTTCAAGTACTTAGCCAAATCTGGGTGAGTTCTGTCATAGATATCGTAGTAATCATGTCTAATGATGTTTATCATGTCATCAATATGCTTTCTAGCCAGTTCATCAGTCGTTCCAATACCCTTGGGAACCATTGAATCTCCACAAAAGATGAATAAACTAACTCTTAAATGGGTTTATTTTTCATAAAATTTGTGAAGAAATTTGAAAAAAATGGCTAAGGCATTAAGGCGCGCAAGTCTAAAAAAATGGCGCGCAAGTGTTCGTGTGTCGCGCCAGTTTTTGACGTGCAAGTATAAACTGCGCAAATCCAGATACCTTGACAGCATAATGCCATCAAGGAAATATTGGAAAACAGAGCAACTTGCGCGACTAAGATGACCTGCGCGACAAGAGCTCAAGAAGTTTGAAGTCCAGGAATCCAGATGCTTTGTACGGAGGTGAGGCCATGTATTTATAGGCCAGGAGGCCTATCTGCGCGCCATCTACAGTGCGCTCCAGGCCTGCGCGGCACACACTTGTGCGCTGCCCTCTGCACACTGATGACTTGCGCACCACCTTTTCCTTTGGATGACTTCAATTTTCTCAGAGTCAAATCCTCATTTTCTTTCGGATCCAACTCTGAGGGGGGAATTTTGTTGACGCTCCTTTCATCACAGAATCTAAATATTGGAAAAGGGGAATATCTGATCTCAAAATTATTCAGCCTTTGAAGAAAATATCAAAAATCGGCAAAGGCATGAATAAAGGATCAAAAGCACCTGTACCGCGCAAGTTCTATCACTGTCGTGCAAGTCCACTTGCGTGACGCCCTTATGGTCGCACAAGTGACTTGCGCGACCTAAGTGATAACTGCCTGGTAACCGCCCAGGGTCTTCTCCTGCCTATAAATAGACCCTGTGGGCCCCCCATTCGGGGTGATTTTTTTCCAGAAACTCGGATTGAAGCTCCCAACGCCCAAGTCTCTTCTCAAAGCTTCCGGAACACTTATAAGGTAATTTCTTACCTGGAACGGAAGATCTAAAGAGAGAGAGGAAGGACTAAGTGTTGAAATTCATCAACACTTGTGCGTCTGAGTGGCCAGCCCTTAAGGGAAGTGGCCACACTTGCGCGTCGCCTTACTTCTTCGATAGAACTTTCGCATCCCTTTGCTGGAAGAACCTCAAGGAGATTCTAAAGGCTTTAATAAAGAGCCTCTCAAGTATTTTAATGCTGGTTGAATATCGTGCAAGTACCCACTATGTCGCGCAGGTATACCTGCGCGACCAATACTTGCGCGCCCCCGCAATACTTGCGTTCCTTACAAGACTTGCGCGCCCCTTACTTTTTGGGTGCCTTTCTTTCCCATTTCACCCCTCTTAATCCATTATACCTTTCCTTTTCAAGATTCAGTCTTCAAGACACTCTTCAAATCCATTTATGGCATGATTTCTTGATTTTACTTCCTTATCTGAAAGGAATTCTGTGAAATATCTCTCAAAACCTAGTGATTTTAATATCTTTATGTCACTAAATATGGAGAGTTTGTTCATTCAACCTCATCCTTTAAGATGAGAGAATCCTTAACTTGGGTCTCCTTTTCAGGAATAATCCCCAGTCATAAGTCCTCTAATATGGGCATCCTCTTTAGGAGTAAGCCCCAAGTCCCTTAATTTTTGGACATCCTTCTTAGGAGTAAGCCCCAGATCCTCTAATTTGGGCTTCCTTTTTAGGAGTAAGCCCCAGTCTCAAATATGGGCATCCTTCTTAGGAGTAAGCCCCAGATCCTCTAATATGGGCATCCTTCTTAAGAGTAAGCCCCAGATCCTCTAATTTGGGCATCCTTCTTAGGAGTAAGCCCCAGATCCTCTAATTTGGGCTTCCTTTTCAGGAGTAATCCCCAGTCTCAAATATGGGCATCCTCCTCAGGAGTAGGTCCCAAACCTTAATCCTTAACCTGGGCTTCCTTTTCAGAAATAAGTCCTAGTCATAAATCCCTTAACCTGGGAATCCTCTTTAGGAGTAAGGCCCAAGTCCCTTAATATGGGCATCCTTCTTAGGAGTAAGCCCCAAATCCTCTAATTTGGGCTTCCTTTTCAGGAGTAATGCCCAGTCTCAAATATGGGCATCCTCCTCAGGAGTAAGCCCCAAACCTTAATCCTTAACCTGGGATTCCTTTTCATAAATAAGTCCCAGTCATAAATCCCTTAACCTGGGCCTCCTTTTCAAGAGTAAGTCCCAGTTATAATCTTGGGCTTCCTTTCCGGAGTAAGCACCAAGTCCCTTAAATTCTCTTTAACCAGTCCTAATTTACGTTTAATCTGGGATTCCTTCTCAGGAGTAAAACCCAATTATTAATCCTCTCCTGATTTGGGTTTCCTTTTCAGGAATAAGTCCCAAGTTAGAGTATTCAAATCTCCATAAAGCACATATACCTTTATGGACCCTGTTCTTGGATTTTCTCCCTAAAGTAAATCCTAAAATTTATCTGGGCAGTCATACATACATAAGCCCCACATTATTTCTTATGATTGCATCTTTCATGGCACAATTGTCTAATTTTTACCAATACCTCTTGTTTCTCACACCAAGCATGACTCACGTGAGCTTAGAGTGTAAAAGTAATTGTGACATCCTTCTTTGATCCATCAATCATAAACATCATACTCCCTTACTCGAACTACGTGGGTTCTGATTCCTTTTCCAAAACAAAGGATACGTAGGTAGCCCATCTATGGGTTCGATCCCAACTTTGAAATAATTCATGTCCTTCTGAATGAAAATAAACTTCTAGTGCCCCACTGAGTGGCTTTAAAACTAGCCTGGTCATCATAATGACCAAGAGACTTTTATATAAATATTTTGAAGGATACCATTGACCAAGAATCTCTAAATAGATATAGATGATTCTCTATTGATGAAGAACCTCAAATAAATATAAAATATTCTCTAAATTTCTTACATATTTAATCATTGATTGTTAAAATGAAGGAAATCTCCTTTTATACTTGGTAATGTAATAAGGATTCATGAACATAACTTAAATCTATAAAGAGAGTCCCGGAATAGACAATAATTCCCCTCAAAAAGGTGTGATGAGTCCGACCTCCCATCCTCTCGACCAATGCAAATTCCTAAGCCTCATCAGTTCAGAAACTAATGAAGCGCCTACCTTTGGAAAGTAGGTCCAAGTGGATGTGGAATCATTGGATGTTTCCGGTTCTACGAACAAACCCATTAGAAACCGATCGGAACGTTTGAATCTCCCATCCAGGAGGTCATCCCCGAATTCCGAGGGAAACAACCAATAATGGTGAAATCAGAGATTTATTGGACTTTCATCATAAAACATGCTAGTTCTACATACCTCTAGGTATTTACATGTTGTGTAATCTGGATACATGACATGTAAGTTCTAAAATAATAATAATTCCATTTTTAATGAAAATAGATGGATTTTTCCACATTTTTTTTATTTTTCAATTTCATGCCATGTAATTGAATTACATGTCCTGTAAAGTTATGTTGGTTTTTTCATATGAAGATTAGTTTGGTTTTATTTTCCTTCTATCTATATTTCTTTTCTCTCAACCCAAGTGCATTTTACATGTGATTTTTGATCCCTCGAACCCTTCTAAGTCATTTTAATTAGTAATTGATCATTGTTACGATTGTGGTGTGACTCACTGGGTAAACATTCTCTATACCTCTTCATCCATTTATCTCTCCCTACTTGGAGTTTAATAGATCATCTTTGTATTGATATATCAAAGTTTCGTGTTATTGAATATTTTCTCTAGTTTGAGTTCCTATATCTTCTACACCTACGTTCTTGTTTGAGGGTTCTGTTGTGGGCGTTGGTTTTCTGTGAAAGGTAGGTGGTCCCGTAATGATGCCCAATTTTTATTAACCCTAAATTTCTTGATTTAAATTAAGTTTTTGATTTACATTTAATTATAGTCATAAATAATATTGATCTCAATTTATTGATTAAAAACCCAATTCCATTGAATTTGGGTTTTTGGAAATTGAATGTTGGCATGAAATTGGGGAAAAACCCAATTCCATTGAATTGGGATATGATATGAAATTGATGGAAAATATATGGAGATTTAAATTGTTTAATTTAAATTGTGAAATTGTTGGAAATTGTTTTAATTAAATTTTTTAACTTAATTGTGGGAATTTAATTTTAAATTGATTTAAAATTCTTATTTGGTAAAAATGGCTTACAATGGTTTTGGATAGAAACCTTTGGGTTTTAGGTTGGAAAATGCATGTTTTGATTAAAAACCTATTTTGGTTTTTAAAATGGAAATTGGAATTTTTAAATTGGGGAATAGTATGTAATTTTAATTTTAGGTTTCTTAAAATAAATTTCTCATCATCGATTTGTACTTGATCGTGTGAAAATCAAGGTATTTAATGAGTTATTAGGGACAAACACGCTAGGATGGGAAGGCCCTATCGCTATATTGATGATTTAAAACTATAACATAAACTATTTGGAACATTTTATTTCTCAGTAGGATGTAGATGATTCCTCTTTGACCAGTGTCAAGGGATGTGTTTACACATTTATGTTATCATTATACAATTGTGTGAGGATCTCAAAACCTGGAACTATCATACCTCTTGGTAGATGACCATGTTGGTCACTTGTTTATATATGAAATAAAAATCTATGCCAATTTTTTTGAACTATTTTACAAGCCTTATAAATTTATATAAACCATTTTATATAAAATGTTTATTTAAATAATTTTTTTAAAATTATTTTCATCATTTGAAATGTAAATCATGATTTGATTAAATATGATTTTGAAATTCCAAACCTGTTTATTTAAAATTGAAATCACTTTATTTGGTTAATTAAATATTTACATATCATTATAGAATCCTCAGTGATACCCTACTAAGATTTTAGCTCACACCCAACCTATACCTTCGGGTGTTTGTAGATTATCTACTTATAAGTTTGATCAGGGGAAAAGCACCACATGGAGATCATTCTTGTTGTTGATCTGTGGACTTAGAGAGTTGAGTACTTTGGGACTTGGGTTGTTCTTTTAGTTTTCTGTAACTTTTTTTAGTTATTTGGGTTTTTTATACCTCTTTGACATTTTTTACACTTCTCCTTGTGGAGTTTCTTTTTGTATGCATACTTTCTTGTTATAGAGATTCCACAATGGTTATGGAAAAAATTGTTCCCATCTTAATTTTGTATAATTCCAGGCGTTAGTCGCCAACCCATGGGGATCAAGAAAACCCTTTGGGATATTTTAGTGTCATATTTTTTATTTGGTTACCAAAGTACCTAAGCTAGTTTGTGACAAAGTGGTATCAGAGGTGGTTGAACTCTTTTTAGGTAAGTATGAATTTTTGTGTACTTTTCAGGACTTATGAGGTAGTTTTGATTAATTGTTTTGCCAGATCTCATTGTAATGAACTTTAAGTCACTAGTGGTGGTTAGGTAAATACATATTTAAGTTTATTTATAGTCTTCCCTATATTTTATTTGTATATATTGAAATCCAAATCTTGTTTTTTAATCTTTTGGGATTAATTTCCCTTGTTACACTATTTGAGTGTTAATCTAAAATGTTATTTGTTGTATGTTTTTTTGTAGAATAATGACTTTAAGAAGATGTGTGAATTGTATCAATGAGGATGCTTTTGAAAAATCTTAGTGAGAAAATACTCTTGTGGACCCGAATCTGGTAGAGGTGATCATGTGTACTGTCCAAACTCTGGGACAGGCACCACCACCATTTCTTATTCAAGCTCCAACTATGAAACCTCATAAGGATGTTCTATAGGATCATTCTCAAGAATTACTTTTCCAAAATCTAGTAGTTTTTGAGGTCTCAATTGATCCTTAAGAGGATGAGTAATGGTTAAGCAGGATAAATCATTTGCTTGGGTTCTTAGAGACACCTAATGAAATCAAGGTGAATTGTTCCACCTTTGTGCTTGAAGGACCAAGAAGGAAATGGTGGGAAAGAATGGTGATAGTGAATAAACATAAGGTTTTAGAGTGGAAAGCCTTTAAATTTCTTTTCACTAACGAGTTCTATCTAGTTTCAATGTTGTTGGTCGAGTCTAAAGAGTACTTCAAACTTGAGAAGGCAGATAAAATTGTGACAATGTATTAAAACCATTTTACTGAGCTTTTTCATTTTTCACCAAAGATAGTATCAAATGAGAAGATGAAGGATTGAATTTTCAAGTTAGTACTACATTCTGATATCCATTCTCATGTTTTCTTACTAAATCATCCCTCTTATACTAATGTGTTGGATAGAGCATTGATGGTTGAAATGGACATGGCTAAAAGTTAGTATTGATGGGAGTTTATTCTCCTCTAAGTAGTGGTGTTTTTCCTCTATGGGGAAGATGAAGCAAGATTATTCTCATGGTGGTTATCAACAACAGGGGTTTTCTAAACCTCTTACAATGTCTGGAAGAGGCCCTTTGATTTGTTACTAGTGTGTCAATCTAAGGAACTCAAAGAGGGTTTTCACTGAGGCACCCAAGGTATGTCACTTCTTTGGACACTTGGTTCCCTTTCTGAAGTTCTATCATACATTTTCCACTTTATGTAGTATAATGGGAGATTTAGATCCTATAATAACTATGTGTAAATCAAATACTTCATCTACAAAAGGTTTTCAGCCAAAAGTATCTGGAATGAAGATTCTTCACACAGTGGAAGAGTCTCCAGAGGAAGCCTATATGGGTGTAATGATTCTGATAGGTACAATCACTATAGATTAATCATTAGTGACTTATTTATTTAATACTGGTGCATGTCATTCATTCATTTAAACCTGTATTTTTAATCTTCTGAATCATCATATAGATCGTTTGTCTTATGTGATGGACATTACTACACCCCTTTGAACATGGAGAGAGCAGGGCCATCATAGTCCCTCGTTTGATTTCTCATTATCAGATGTCTATATTACTAGGAGTTTTATCATTATTTACATGAAACATCTTTATGTCATAATCAAAATAGATTGGGTCATTTCCAAAAAATCTTGGTTTTATTGTTACCTTCAATGGGTTTCATTTACTACACCCGAAGGGGATTGTTGAATCTTTCAAGAAGAATGGTACTCGAGGTCGAGTAGATCCAGAAATTCTAATATAGAGTTGGGTAAAGTGATATCTTTTTTTTATTTTTATTTTGAGTGGGATCCTTTCAGTAAAGAAATCCCTCCATTTTTTCGAGTTTCCCGATGTGTTTCCTTCTAAATTCTCTACTCTACCACTGGTAAGGGAGGTAGTGTTTTGTATTAATTTAGTACATATTACTCATCCAGTGTCAATTCCTTCTTACTTCATGTAACCATTTGAAATTAAAGAGATAAATACTCAGATGTATAATCTTCTAGAGAAAGGCTTTATATGCTTGTGTGTGTTACCTTTGGTGGAGGTGGTTCTCTTTGATATGAAATCTGATGGTTCACTCTTCCTTTGTGATGATTACAAAAAAATCAACAGAGTCATGGTAAAGAAAAGTATCTATTTTAATGGATTGGTGATCTATTTGATCAATTTAAAGGGTAAAATTGGTTCTTGAAGATCAAAGATTGATCTGGTAACCATCAGTTGAGAATAAAATAATCTTACATATAAAAAACCTCCTTTAGTAGAAGTTACAATCATTATGAGTACATTACCATGCCCTTTAGTCTAACCAATGATCCTGAATTTTTTATGTCTTTAATGACTGGAATTTTCCATTAATATATTGATATCTTTGTAGTAGTATTTTTCAATGATATCCTGGTTTACACTATGTCCAAAGAGAAACATGTGCATCATTTGAGATCAGTTCTAGAATTTTTGATAAATAACTGACTTTATGCCTAGCTTTCAAAATGCAATTTCTGGATTCACGAGGTGAAGTTCTTGGAACATATGGTTTCTGAACATGGTATTTTATTTTACCCTGAGTAAGTGAAAGTTATTATGAAATGGGAACAACCATGAAATTTTTTCGAGATTCGTAACTTCTTGGGTCTCACTGGGTATTATCGACGGTTTGTTAAGGACTTCTCATATTTGGCTTCTTCAATGATTTCTCCAACTCAAAAGGGAGTAATGTTTTATTTTGATGAGAAATTTCATAATTATTTTGTTAAGATGTAATGTATTTTGGCTACTACATTGGTGTTGACTCTTCCAGAGGTCAGGTGGGGCTATGTGGTCTTCTATGATTCATTGGGTTTAGGTTTTGGTTGTGTTCTTATGAAAGGTGATCACATCATTACTTATGGATCTCTTCAGATTAGACCACTTGGGAAGAATTGTCTAACCCATGAACTTGAACATTCAGTTGTGATGCACACACTTAAGAGTTAGTGGCGTTATCTTTATAGAGAAAGTTTTACCGTGTTTTCAAACCAAAAGATCATGAGTTATATCTTCTCTTAAAAATATTTGATTCTCCGCTAGAGGAATTGGGTGGAATACCTACAGGATTTTGATTTCAAAATAGCCTATACCCTAGGAAAAGGGAATTTCATTGAAGATGATTTTAGTAAGAAACTTCAAACCCAATCTGTGAAAGAATCATTGGAAGAGTTAAACTTGATGGCTCTTTCTTTATAGTTAAACATTAAAGTCTAGGAATTATGGGTTGAGGTTGATTTGGATAGTACTCAGTTGATATCCACTATTATTGATTTTATTATTTAGGAATATTATCTTTATGATGAGTTTCTTAGCATTAGAAACTCTCTTTATGGTGGGGATATGGTTGTTAAGTGGTCATTCTCCAAAAAGGGAATTCTATGCTATCAGAATGGATTTGTTGTGCAGTTAGTGGTAAGTAATTATATTATGGTGGATTACCATAAATCCCATTAGAAAGTTCACCCAAGATCCATGTATATGTTCTATGAAATGTAGCATAAATTTTGGTGATCAGGTATGATATGGGGAATTACTGATTTTGTCTCTTGTTGTTATATGTTTCAATATGTCAAGGATAAGACTAGAAACCTTCAGTTTTTCTACAGTCACTTATAGTGCCTTCTTGGATGTGGGATGATATCTCTATGGAATATATGGTTGTCTTGACACATACTCAGAGAAAGAAGAATGTGATATGGGTTGTGATCAATTATCTAACAAAATCAGATAACTTTTTACCCATTCATGATACATCCAAAGTTGAAGAGTTGATTAATCCCTATGTGAAAGAGATTGTTTGGTTTCGCAGATTTCTATCTACAATAGTCTCTAATATATATCCTTAGTTCACTTATCATTTTTTGATAGGCCTTTAGGGGAAACTAGAATCTTAGGTATGTTGTAGCACAGAACACTATTTGTAGTCAGATGGTGAAGTCATAGATTTATTGGACTTTCAGCATAAAACATGTTGGTTCTACAACCAGTTGGGGATTTACATTTCGTGCAATGTGGATACATGACTGTAAGTTCTAAAATAATAATATATCTATTTTTAACAAAAAGAGATGTGTTTTCAAAATATTTTGGGACTTTTCAATTATATGATGTTAAATTGGGTTAAATGTCATGTAAAGTCATGATGGTTGTTTTTTAACAAACAGGTTGGATGAGTTTTATTTTACTCCTCTCTATATTTATTTACTCTCAAACAACGAGCTTTTTACAAGTGATTTTGGATACCTAAAACCCTTCCAATTCATTTATATTAGTGATTGAACATTGTTGTGATTGTGGTGTGACTCATCGGGTAAGCATTCTCCTTGTCTCTTTGTCTCTTTATCTTTACCTCCTTGAAGTTTGATAGATCATCTTGGGATTGATGGATCTAAGGTATGTCTTATTGAATCCTTTTTCTAGGTTGAGTTCCAAGATTTTCTATTCATATGTTCTTGTTGGCAGGTTCTGTTGTGGGCATTGGGTTTCTGTGAAAGGTAAGTGGTTCCATCATGATGACCAATTTTTATTAACTCTAAATTTCTTAATTTAAATTAAATTTCTGATTTAATTTAAATTTCTATTATAAATGAAATTTCTTTCAATTGATTTATTAAAAACCCAATTACATTGAATTACGGTTTTCTGAAATTGAATTTTGGCATGAAATTGGGAAAAACCCCCAATTCCATTTAATTAGGGTGTGATTGTGAAATTAATGGAAATTTTTTGGATATTTAAATTATTGAATTTAAATTGTGAAATTGATGAAACTTTTTTAAATTAAATTATTGAATTTAATTGTGGGAATTGAATTGTGAATTAATTTAAAATTATTATTTGGGGAAATGGATTAAAATTATTTTGGATAGAAACCATTGGGTTTTATCTTGGAAAAATGAATATTTTGATTAGAAAACTATTTTGGTTTTTAAATGGAAAATTTTCATTTTAAAATGATAGAATTGGATTTGATTATATTTTAAGGTTTCTTATAATAAATTTCACATCATTGATTTGTACTAGAGCACATGAAAGACTAGGTAGTCAGTGAGTTATTAGGGAAAACACACTATGATGGGAATTTCCTAACAACTTATTGACACTTTACAACTATAACATAAACTATTATAACATTTTATTCCACAATAGGATGTCAATGAGTCATTTTTGACCAATTTAAAGGGATTTTTGTACACATTTTTGTTATCATTATACAATTTTGTGAGGATCCCATAACTTGAAACTATCGTAGATTTTGGAGGATGGCCGTGTTGCTCGCTTTTTTATATATGAGATATAAATGCATTCCATTGTTTGTGAACTATTTTACATGCCTTGTGAATTTATATAAACTATTTTATACAAAAAATTAATTTAAGAAATTTTTTTAAAATTATATTCATATTTTTAAATGTAAAGTATGATTTTTTTAAATGTGCTTTTGAAATTCCAAACCAGTTTATTTAAAATTGAAATCTATTTTTTTGTTTAATTAAATATTGGAATCTCATTATGGAATAACTGGTGAGACACTGCTAGAATTTTATCTCACACCCTACCTATTACTTTGGGTGTTTGTATATTATCTCCCTCTAGATTAGAGTAGGGGAAAATCACCACTTGTATGTGTTTCTAGCTGTTGATATGTGGACTTAGTGAGTTGCATCCTTTTGGACTTGGGTTGTTCTTTCAGTTTTCTTGTAATTTTATTTAGTACAATGGGTTGTTTATACCTATTTTAATTCTATTAAACTTCTCCCTATGGAGATTATTTTTTATGCATACTATCTTGTAATCTTTATTCCACAATGGTAGAGGAAAAAATTGCTCCCACTTTCATTTTGTATGATGTCAGGTGATAGTCACCAACCAGTGGGGATCAAGAACTCCCTTCATGATATGTGAGTGTTGGATCAATTATCAGATTATTAGGGTACCTAGTCTTGTTTTTTACCTCTAGTCCCCATTATTTTTCATAATTTCTTCATTTATAAGGAGACCTACAAGTAAAAATCAAGTCCCTAATGTGACTATTATCAACTACATAAATTTTCTTCTTAATTATATTCCTTCAAATTTATTCTACCAAAAAATATATAATTATATTATTATCATTTATATATTGTAATGTCATTATATTAATGGTTTTTAATTATCTATTCATATATATCATCCATTAAGAAAAATTAAATCTTCATTCATGCATACGTACGGTCTACCACCACAACAAGCAATGAAATTTATTTTTCTTCACCAAACATAATTTATGGTTCCTAGAATTTTTTAATGATTAAATATAATTTTTATAACATCATCAATGTTTTGGTATGAAAAATTAGATGATTAATAAATGATAATTTCTAATCCAATCATTTAAAGAAGCATGCTAAGAGGAAAATAATTTATTCAATTTTTTAATATTTTAATATCAATTAATTTTCTATACACTTACTTTTTAATTATAATATATAATACTAATAAACACTAAATAATATCAGTATGTTTTTTATATAATGATATTACAAAAAAAACTACCTCATAATCATCCATTAAATTGGGGTATGTTCATGTTTGGTTTGGTTTGACCGCCTAATTGAACAATACTCGCACATGAGCCTTAGCTTAGTTGGTGAGGACTCAGAAAGCGCATCCAAAAGACATGAGATCAAATCTGGGTGGAGACATATTTTTGGGTTACTATACTAGTACTATAGTAGGAATAATAGAAATTACTGTAGAAGGTACTGTAGCGGGTATTGTTCGGTACTGTAGCAGCTAGAACTATTCATCCATCTGGGCATCCGGGCCACCTGTTTAGTCCTCGGGTCCTGAAAGGCTTTCGGGCCACCCAAGGCCTTTAGAAAAGTTGTCTATCAAGGCCTTCGGGCCACCTCAAGGCCTTCAGGACACCCTAAGGCCTTATGAACACATGAAATATGCCGATAAACCAGTCAGATTACAAGGGAAAATGCTCTAAATGAGGATTCAGAGTATGCACATTTACCAGGGCAGAGCTAACCGGAATTGGAAGATTGAGAGGGTATATAATTTCCATGAGTACTAGTCCTGTGCAGATCTGCAGAGGATAGCTAGCCGACCTATCTTACGAAGGTGGAGTACTGATATCATGATATTTTTTAGAGAGGAGTAGTTCCAAGTTTTCATGTATGGGTGATTTACTAAAAGACCTATAGGTAATGTAATTGTATCTTAATCATTAGGTCCTTTAAATTGTTACAACTCACACCTTGAAAAGTGGATTATCAAAACTAAAAAAAATGAAGGCCTTCAAGCCATTCAGGAACCTAATTGAACAGTACTATGAATTTATATAATGGATGATTATGAGAAAATAATTTCTATTATAATATAATATAAATATGTATATAATTATTTTTTATTCTAAATATGTTAAATGAATATTTAAATCATTAATTAAAAAAATACCCTTCGATTGTCAAGAATCATAAAAACATGTTTGTTATTAATTTCATCATCAATGATAAACACTAAAATTCCCATGAAAGGAATTTGAAAATTTAGAAATAATTATAAATAATCACTTATAGTGACTTCAATTACCTATTAATAATGAAATTTTATATGAGAATGAATACAGACACCACTATTATGAATAGTACAAACGAACAAGCCTATAAGTACCTGATGTGTGAAATCATAAGAATTGAAGTATAGACTGGCTATTTATGAATATTATAAATAAAAATAGATATGAGTAAGGTTCTAAATTAAGTGATTAACATATCCATGTTTGTGATACAAGTACTTAAAGTACTTTAATGGAATTTTGGATAAAAGGTAAGGGTTTTTGTCTCAAATTCCTCTCTTTGATACATCTTTAGTAATATGCACCTAATTTAATTTATTTGGTGTATATACTACCTATTTAAGATATCATATAATAAAATATCTTTTAAAAAATTATTTTAATCTTAATTACAAGACCTATCATTCAATGGGTTTTGATTAAAGTGTTACTCAATTCATAAGTGTTTTTAACTCGAATTCCTTTCTTTGATACATGTTACATGTTCTTCACTGGGTACCCTTTCTATGGTGTTATATTGATTTACTATCACATGAATGTTATATACTTTATTCCCTTATATTTAAAGAGATTTAATTGACAAATCAACTCCCTTTATTCAAATAGCTATTGATTTAGTTGTTTCCCTAATAGTAATTATTTTTGGTAACTCAAAATTCATTCATTGAGTTATGATCATTCTATTGAAATTATTTCTTATAATTTGGGTTCATTATAAACTTTTATAGATTTATGTGGTATTATCTCATTTTTTTGGGGATATACATTCTTACCACATAAATGGGTTATGTTATTTTGTAGCCATCCATTCTTCCTTCGGATGGTCTATAATCATTTTATCCATTTTATTGACATCAAAAAAAATATTATAAATTCACATATTGTTATTAAAATATGGTTTATTATTGAAAAGTTTAATATGTATTGTTAAACTATCCATATTCTTCCTATATATGGGTTATGATCATCTTTTCCCCATTATTGACATTGGGAAAAGTATTTATATTCTTGATGATTATTGACTATTAATATAGTTTTATTTTTTATTGACATTATATATCAATAATTATATATATAGACATGTTTTTATTTAGTAATATGTTACTTTGGTAATGATATGAAAAGAATTTTTGGATCTTATGGTGAATGAACTAGACTTAATAAAGTGATGGGTGGGGCTCAAAATTATAGCCCGTCGATACACTGATAGGTATCGTGAGACAAAACTGGTTTTTGTATTTGGTGTATGCCTTCTCAATTTAAAAAGATTACTTAACTACAGTCTCGACGACAAGTAAATGTTCTAAAACAAGCCCTTGGTAGTATGTTTTTTATGTTCAACATTATTAATTAAATCAATAGGAGATAAATATTATTGATATCCATGTTTTCTTTTATTTTCATGGATATAACATTATCTTAGATTCAATTTGATTATGGATTCATGTTGGTTACTTATTCCTTCCATAACATTTACACCATTTTCCCCAATTGTATGTTTTCCCTTACTCAGTGTTTAAGCTCACCCCTTTTTATGTTTCTATTTAATATGGTTATGAAAAAAGTAGTACATGTGACATGTTTAGAAGGATACTATATGTTGAAGGATTTTGGGATATTTTGAACACTTTTTATGGATTAATTAGTTTTATATATATTAGAAAAAAATATCCATTATTTGATAAATACATTGGATTTATTAGTTTATGATGTTTCCTAATTATATAAAAATCTAAACCTAAAAATATCTTCAAGATATTATAGATTAAGTTAATCATTATTGATTTTATAATTATGTATGGTTATATCTATGACTTTATAACTAGTATCAAAACTATTTTTTAAAGTATGTCTTTATGGAATCGGATCCAGGAGTGTGAGTTTAGGGCATCACGGTTGGTATCAAGGGAAATGTTTTAATAAATTTGGAGATTTTGATGTTTGTTGAGGATAATTTAAGGGTTTATAAGTTAAACTTGTTCATAATTTAAAAGTTATAGATAACCCATTTGGATACTGTGTGATTTAATTCTAAGGAAATAATGCACATTTAAATTTTGAATTATAGTTAGAGAACCATTGTGAAAACCCTAGAGATGAGACTAAGTATAGGAAGGTATACTGAAATATAGTAAAAGTATGGAGTAACTATTTTCCTAAAAATACATCCCTATATAGATACTGGAATGTGAAGTGGTTCTAACACAAATGTACCTAGGGGAAATAAGTATGAATATTTTGTGTTGGGTATTAACTCAACCATGACTTGGTGCATGACAAAGAGGACATACTGCACACATATATAGAAACTCATACGGGATATTAATTTGATAAATATATTCTCATTTTAAACCATTATTATGGTATCAATATGTTTGGGTTAGAAAACCTAATAGGAAAATGATCATGGGTAACTGCGGATTGAACAAGGAGAGTCATAGTTTGATCTAAAAGTATCATATGTTAAAAAACGTGTCATTTGGAAGTATATATTCAAGTTAATGTTTTCATATTCATTTTTTGGATATTATCGTAATAATTTGTGTTTTAGTATTTGGTTAAAATAGGATAATGAAAATTAAGAGGAGAAATTTATGTTTATAGAAACCATTATGTATTATAACAAAATAAGGGACCATACTTAAATTGTTTAGAACCTTATAATTTCCATATTATGATGGAAAATATGGATTTTATAATTTTACATAAGGTATTGAGATTAATATTTTAATAGTATTGAAAATATTATCTATTATCATTATTGAGTTATATTTATTAAGGATATTTTTTGTATATTCTAAAAGTTATGGGGATCATGTGAAACATCTAAATATTTTTTTTAGTTGTTTTATTTTAAAGCTACAGAAACATATATTAAATGGTATTAATAAACATGAAAATTGATTTTATGACAAGGCTATATTTTGGGATAGAAATTAATGAAAACATGGTTGAGGTATGGATAACTCTTAAGTTTAATATACACATGATGGCGAGATAATAATGGGTGGTTTGATTTTGAAGTAGTAAGTTAGATAGTAATTTGTAACCTTGGGATTGATAATTTATTCATGATATTTTTAGATAATTTTAACTCATTTTTTGGATTAAGATATATAGTGACTAGTGTTTGACCTTATGTTCCATGTTTTAATACCATTTTAGGGTTAAATATGGAGTTAATTTTAGGAGGAATATATGATCTCATTATGGTTTAATGTCTTATAGATTCAAAAAGGTTTTGGGAAAGGTATTTTATTGATAGTATATCATTAATTTATATACATACATGGGTATATGACAACAGTAATTACTAATATTATTTAAGGAAGGATAAGTTGGATTTTGAGATCATAGATTTCAATGATTATTAGGATTAGAATATTTTAAGAAAATTCATGGTAATTTGGGATCTCTATTTTATGTATTATGTTAATAAGTATGAGTGAACCCAACTCAAAGTAACTTAGGTTGAACCCAGAATGATATATATTAAACTGAGAGTGATACATGTTGAAATGTGTCTGATATATGTTGATTTGTAATAACTATAGATTAACGTGATAGTTTTATAAAGTGATACATCTTGAATTTAAATTTTCCTATGGTTATTTATGATAATTCAATTATAATTATCATTACTCATGTTAACTTTTCTTTTTTTTAGTAACGGACATAACTATAAAGAACCAGGGTTATGAGGGATAATGTGGAGATTAACTCGGTGAACGAAGCATTAGAATATGATCAATAGTGAGAAACATTATTATTATACTAATCCATCTATCATGAAATGTTATTAACAATGTGAACATAGTCAAATTATTAAACATGCCAAGGATAAAAAATATGAAGTATCGTGAAAGATAAAGTGATGAAGATGATGAAGGAAAGAAGATTTAATTTTCTATATGCTAAAAATTTTGGAAGAATCATGGGGGAAATTTCCTTAAAGGGATTCTAAAATTATATAAATATGATGATTAAGGTTATTATTTTGACAAGTGTAAGGGAAATAGGGAAGCTAAAAATATATTATACTTCAATTTCAAGAGATTTTAGAATTATGAGACTCAATATCCCAATCCAAGGGACAAAATGGGATATATTCACCAACAACCATTTAAACAAGGAAATTACTAGGAAACTACTACTAATGAATCAGATAGTTAGTTTTCACTCTATGTTTTCTAGTGTCCTATTCCATGTAAGTTTTCACCAACTACTAGATATTGAATTATAAATAAAAAACCTATTGGTATGATTATAATGCAAATAATTTTTAGGGTTTTTGAGAGTCTATTCCTTATAGGTATATATCTACTTCCCATATTATAATTTTATGTGAAATTAGTAATGGGTTAGCTCTATTTATAAATTTCTTATAATGATTTTTTATATAAATAAATTTCATTCCACAACCTAAAAAAATCATGAACCTCTAAATATGTATGGTCAGTTATGAGTTACCTAAATAAATTACTCATATCTTATGAGTAAAATTGTGTTGACACAATTTATTTAATGGGGAGAGTGTAATACCTTAAAATAATAATATATGATCACCCTTAAATAAATCATTTTTTTCAATAGTTTCTCTACATGAAACATCAAACTAAAATGAAACTATGATATGTTTAGAGCGTTAAAAACCTAGTCATTTATTTCCCAAGAATAAATGGGAGTAAATGTTTTATAAATCATATGTATATATAAAATAAAGGAAACTTTTAATATAAATTAAATTCAATTAGTTTACCTAAAATGAAAAAATATATATAATTTTTTGTTTAGAAAAGTATTTTTCTAAAAAGATTCCTTTTTATATGATACAAATTTCTATTTCAAGAAACATGTGATTAATGATAAATTATTTTTTATATTAATAATTTTTTAACACCAATTTAATAGGTAAATCATATGAAATAATAATAATAATAGTTAATATTTGAAATTTTCATTTTCCAATAAAAACCATTTTTCATTATAATTTATGATTTTATTCAAAAACTGAATTTATAAATTATGGAATTTAAAATTAATAAAAACAAATTTTATTTTTGAATTCATCATATTAAAATTGACTTAGTATGAATTTTTTATTATTTTTTGAAAAGATTTCTTTTTAGTCAAAAAATACGGTGTTCACAAAACATAATTTTATTATGAAATTATCATTACATACAAATGATATATAATATTTAGAAACCTTTTAGGTGAAAAAATATGAATATATGAAATAAAATTATGCATTTTAAAATATTATTTGAGTTATAAATTCTATGTCAACATTTTTAGAACAAATTAAAATGTTATTGTCATAAAAAACACTTTTGATCTTTTCTTTGAATCAAGTATTTTCAAGGGATATTAGATTTTTTATTTACTTTAAATCCTAATATACATTTTTTTATAATAGATCAATTTATGTCATTTAAATTAGTATCCAGAATAATTTTAACATAAATACAATTTTAAAACATGAAAGCATTATTTTTTTTCTAAAAATGCTTTTACACATTTAAGTGTGTTTATTTTAAGATTAACTTATCACACATTTGGATATTTTATTTCTTAAAATGAATTTTTTATTTTAAACCAAAATTATCAAATTATTTAAAAGCTTAAATATTAGTCTTTTATATTAAAATTAATTATTAAGGATGAAAATTAATTACAAAGGTAAAAGTAAATTAGGGTAAAATATTAAAATTATGAAAATGCCTAAAACACTCAAATTTATCTCAAAAAGGACTTTTTGAGGTTCTTTTATATGAACACTCACTATAAATTCCTATTTTATCCATTTTTTGGTCTTTGACCCATGAATATTAACCATAAATTATTGAAAATGTAAGGGTTACTCCCAAAACTACCCTTCCCTTCGCTTAAAAAAGTTTAACTATCCCACCACTTCAAGGATCACCTATATTTGGAATTTATCCTTGAAAATAATCAATTATTATTCTAATATAACTCGTTCCCACTTTAAAAATATTTTGGTCACTGTTATTTTTTATAAGGCCTTCATTTATAAGGATACTTCCAAGGAAAATTCAACTCTCGGACGTGACTATTGTCATCTACTTTGCTTTTATTCATAATTATCTTATTTAAAATATATTATAGGAACACTTTTAAAATGATATTAGTATAATATATATACTTTAATGTTAAAATATTAATGGTATTATAATTTTATATTCATCAATCCATTCCATTAAGAAAAAAATTGTCATTTGTGCATGTGTGCGGACTACCGCCACCATGAGGAACGAAATTTGTTTTTTTCTCACCGCCAATAATTTCTGGTTCCTATAATGGTTTAATGAGTAATTATTGTTTTTATGATATCATTAAGGGTTTTTTACAAATTTTAGGGCCTATTAATGATGTGATCAATAAATTATTATTGTTGTTTCATTCATTTAAAGTAACTCTGTAATGAGGATAATATATTATTCAAATTATATAAAATTTACATATACATTAATTATTCTAAAAATTCTTTTTTAATTATGATATATCAAACTAATAAAAAATAAATAGTACCATTATTCTTTTGTTATATTTATATTACAACAAAACCACCTCATAATCATTCATTAAATCAGTGTATGTTCTTGTTTGGGTTGGTTTAACTACAAACTTAAACAATATTATAAATTTATATCATTAACAACTATGGGAACATGTTTAATTATATAATATAATATAAATGTGTAAATAATTATTTTTTATTCAAAATATGTTATATTAATATTTAATTCATCAATTAAGAAAACATCCTTCGATTGTCAATAATCACTGAAACATGCTTGTTACAAATTTCACTTCAATGATAAAGACTAAAATGAATATAAATAAATTTGAAACATTATAAATAATTATAGCTAACCCCTAATAATAAATTTAATTACCTATTACTAATTAAATTTTAAATGATAATGAATACATACACACTATTATAAAACTATTACAAATGACTAAGACTATAAACACCAGATGTGGAAAATCAAAAGAATCCATGTAAACAATGACTATTTATAAGGAATGTGAATAAAAATAGATATGATTAAGGTTATTAATTAATTGATTAATACATCTATGATCACGATTCAATATTCTAATGTACATTCATGGGATTTAATACAATAAGTAAGGGTTTTTGTCTTAAATTTCTCTCTTTGAGACATGTTTGGTAATATGAACCTAATTTAATTTATGTGGTGTATATAAATCCTATTTCAAATATCATATCATCTATTATCTTTTAATAATTTTTGTTAATTTTAATTAAAATCCCCCTCTTTCAAAGATTTTTTATTAAAATTTTACTCAATCCATAAGGGTCTTTCATCTCAAATTCATTTCATTGAGACATGATACATGTTATACACCATATTCCATTAGTATGGTGTTCTGTTGATTTAATATAATGTTAATATTATATAATTGATTTCCTATTATTTCTTGTGATTTAATATCTAAAACATTTTCCATTATTCAAGTGTCTAATGATTCATTTGTTTCCCTAGTAGTAAAGATTTTTGGTAACTCAACATTCATTCATTTAGTTATGATAGTTCTCTTTAATTTATTTCATATAAGTTGGGTATATTTTTTCATTTGATTATAATATGTGGTATTATCACATTTTTTTCCAAGGATATACATTCCTAACAAATAAAAAATTAGACCAATATTTCTCAATTCTTAGGTTATGTTCTTTTATAAACATTAATTCTTCCTCTGGATGGGTTATGTTCATGTTATGCCTTTAATTAACATATAAGAGGTATTGGAATTTCATATATTGATATTATAATATAGATAGTTATTATAAATTTAACTATGTATTGTTTGACTATTCACCTTCTTTCTCTATATGGGTTACAATCATATTATCCCTTTTATTAATATGGTGAAAAGTATTAACATTCTTGATGATTTTTGACTTCTAACAAAGGTTGATTATGTATTTAAATTCTATATCATTAATTATATGGACAACCATGTTTTTATTTAGTAAATGGTTCCTTATTTAATGGTATAAAAGGTATTGTTAACTCTTACATTGAATTCATTGGACTTAATAAGGTGAAGGTTGGGCCCTAAAATTATATATATCTTTGATTCATGGAAAGGTTTCATGAGACAAAATAGGTTTGGGTATTTGGTGTATGCCTACCCGATTCTGCAAGAAGTCTTGACTAAATTCTCAAAAAAAATTAAATTTCTAGGCACAAGTCCTTGGTAGTATGTTTTTTATGTCTTGAATTATGAATTCCATCAGTATGTGATCATTATTATCTATATAATTATATTCATTTATTGTGATGAAAATAGAATTCTCTCAGTTTCAATTTGAGTATGGCTTCATGTTGCTTACGTATTCTTGACATAATATTTATTCCATGTTTATGCCATGTTTTACTTAGTTGTATGTTTTCCCTTACTGGGTGTTTGATCTCATCACTTTTTATGTTTCCAATTAAAAATGTTATAAGGAAAATTAGTACAGGAGACTTTTTTAATTGTATAGCACATATAAAATAATTTTTGAGAAATTTTGAAGACTTGTTATGGATTAAATAGTTTCTTATATAGTGGGAAAATGTCCATTAGTTGAGAAATACATGGAATTTATGAGTTTATAATATTTCTTAATTCTCCAAATCCCTAAACCTGAAAAGAAATTCAAGATGTAATAGATGCAATTAATAAGTGTTGACTTTGTAATTAAGGATGGTTATATCTAAGATTTTGTAGATGATATCAAATCATATATATAAATTATGTATCTATGGAATTAGATCTAGAAGTATGGATCTAGGGTGTCACATAAACAATGTGTAAAAATGATCCACATGATATATATTCCTCTTTCCAGGTGACTATGAACCCCGCCTTTCAGCTTGTCATGTTCTTTGGATGTGAAGAATAATGATTTGTATAGTTATTTTTATTCCAGCTACACATCATGTGACTCATTAATTTTATAGTTTCCTATCTCATGTGTCTAGTGACATGCATTTTAACACATGGTTTCTATGTATTTCATTGTGAAACATTGTAGACTACATGAAATTTGCACCACCTACACACTGTGTAATCTAAAAAACCATGTGCTAAGATGGCCCCGTAAACATGTGATATTTTAGTGTATTTAATGAAAAATTATATTTCATTAATCTCTCATATCATCATATATCTTGTGTCTGGTATATTTACGATGAACCTTGGTACATACTGTGTACTTTTCAGTTACACATCATATCATCATGTATACCAGCGAAAACCTCTATCACCTCTCTGATGTAATCTCTAATAATTATTCATTTGTTCTGGACCTATTTAAGATCATATAAAACTTGAAAAAAATAATATTAATATATCAAATCATTTCAATTGAACTTCTTATTAAAGAAAAAAATAAATGATTAATGAAATACTAAAAAATATATATATAATAAATCGACGTATAATTAATATTTATAAATTATTATGTGACTTCTTTGACACCCCTTGAAGTTTCTAAGTGTTGAAAAATCACCTAGTGGGAGGTATCCAACTCGATTTTTTATCATAATCAATGAATAATATGATATGTACCTAAAAAATAATTTCATGACTAATGTAATTAAATCTAAGGTTAATTGATTATCACACCAAAACAAAGTAGTTGGTATCATCACAAATAATTTATAATTAATTTATTTTCATAAATAAATACATTTTGTTGAATTTAATTCTTAATTGATGAACCAGTTGACCACTTCTTAGTGAATCATCATTGCAGTGATAGGATTCAAGGGTAGAATCCCTCTAGCAATGATTCACACATTCTCTGCAAACCTATGAACATCACTATAAAAAACCTCAAGTTCTGGAATGGAATATTTTAACAATTGAATCATTCATTATTGATCACAATATAATAATTTAAGGTTATAAGGAGTTTTTATTCTTCTCTCTAAACATGAGAGGGTGGTTGAGAAATATCGCTCTCTATTCTTGAGTGCATTCTAGTATAATATCTATATAGGGAGAGAGATAATTCTCTATAAATATTTTTTGTGTGTAACCTCCAATTGGTTTAGAAATGATGTAATTGGGATTATATAGAGCTAGGTTTGGAAAAATAATAATTTCACCCAGACCATTGTTATTTCTTAAATCCTCAACAAGCCCCATGTCTATATAATAATAATATTATTGTTTTTGTTGTTTTTATTTACTTGACATGTGATAAACTTATGAATAAATAAATATTATTTCATTGGATAAATAAACTAATATTTATTAAAATAATAGTTAATATATCATTTCTCACCGAACCATTAATCTTGGTCTGAAAGTCCCCCTTAATATTTTCCAAACCTTAAATAAATGTTATTTGTTTAAATAAATAAATATCAATTCATTATTCACTAATAAATAAATAAAATTATATTAAAAAACCGGTGAAAAATATTATTAAATATTCATGTAACCAATTAAATATTTGTTACCTTGTAAATAAAAAAAATATAATATATTCATGTAATTGATAATTACCCAGTGAATATATATTTATTTAATTTTCAAATCCCATAATATTATCTTGAATAACTAGTGACTGGATATATGTGATTAACTCAATATTAATAATTATTGATCCATCTATTGGAATAATATTTATTCATCATGTTTAAATCACGTATAATTTATCTGTGGTTATGAATACACTTAGTATGTGACCCTCTAGGCCTCTTTCTCAGTAGAATTGGGTGGTGGTGCCTAAAGTCCAATGTTTTTATCTAGTAACATGAAAAGACACCCATAGAGAAATAAGTTAAATTCCAAAATAAAAATAATCCTATACAAAGCGCATTAAATAATATACCCCCATTTATATGATATTTATATCCAAGAATGTTACATGCTAGTGTCATCAACCTATGATCTTAATGAACATTTCTTTAACTTTCTAGAAATGATATTTCCAATAAGACATAATCATATTGGATTTAATCAAGAAAATAGTATAGGATTAATAGATAAATGATATTGAGTTTTTTTATTGATTTAAGGAATTTAGAAAAAAAAGTATATAATTATTGAACCCATTATACTTCACCCCAAATAACCTACATTTCTTCCTAACACCATTATTATGTTTGATACATTCCTATTTTATTTTAATTTTTTTAATTCATAAAAATTCAAATAAACAATCAGTATTTATTTCTCTCTTACTTTTAAAAAATAGAAAATAAAACAAACAATTTAAATGTTAGGATAGTGGATATACTAGGACCAACTCCTTAAGATACAACCATAGTAATCCACTAGGATGCATTCTAGGTTAAAAATTTATGTTTAATAAGGGCCTCATGATATGCCTCTTATTATGTGGGAAACTTCTATGACCTTTCAATTTCATGGATACTCTAAGAGAATTATCACATTAATGGTATCTATAAGAACACTCATCATGTGAAAAAATATTTATTAATATTCATGTCTTTCAATATATGAGTAATCAAAATAATAATGTTTCTATTTCTAGGGAACTGACTCCAAAAAAGTTCTTATATAATATATTACATATGAATGAATACAAAATGCACTGTAAGTTTTCTTCACTTTTCATATTTTGTTAAACTCATTACATATTTATATATTTCCTTACACATCTCTATGTAACCATTGGATAAAACCCTCCCACTAAACATTTTAGTAAGAAACATTTATGAAAAAATTTGGTTTGAATAATAGTGGGACTTTGGAATCATGTTTTTAATGTTCAACTCCTTAAACAAAGTATTCAAACTCTTTAGATTCATAACATCTAATGTTATGATGTAAATAACTTATTTTTCTTACGTATAACTCTTTCTACGTTCATCATCAACACCCTTGGAACTTATTCCATAAAAATTTTCCTTGAAATATTTTTATAATTAATGTATACTATTTACATTATTATTTCACCAACACATCCTAAAATCCTTTAGGATAAAGTTGCATTCAATTTTTATTATTACTAGCATAATCCTTTATTTAATAACTTTGAAACTCTCAAATTCAAAACATACTCCAACTAGCCTCTTAAAACCTGTATTCACTTCAGAATATCATGTTAAGATACACAAACTCATTTATATTTAAGAAATAAAACTTGTTTCATTTAGTGAAAATATATAAAAATTATATTATTGAATATATATCTCACATTTTATTCAATGTGTTTAATGTGATTTTAAGAAAAAAATATTTTATTCTTTAAAGTATTCCTCTAATGGTGGTGGAATCTCAATTCATTATATTTTAAAAAATAACTAGATAAACTCTTTTGTATTAGATAAAACATTTTTATCCATATATACATATCAAAAAATGTTATAGAATCTCATGAATCACAAACCATGTATACTTAATCCAGCATCCCATATTGTTCATAATAAATCTTTGTTAACAAAAAACTTCTCTTATCATATAATATAAATTATATAACTATACGCATACATTAAAAATATATATTTTTATAAATATGGTACCTAACCTGGTCAATATATAAAGTTCCCAAAACATTTTAATAAATTTTGGAAAATTATATCCAATGGATAATTGTCTTCCATTCCTGATAACTCTAGGTTTCAATAACCTTGGATATTTAAAGAAACATTTTTAATCTTTTCAACTAACTTTTCATCTTACAGTTTAAAATTTTACTTATTTTTACACAAAATGCTATATATCTCATGCCCAGTTCGTATATCTTCAACACTTGAGAAAATTGAGTAAGATTTTCTTGAATTAATTTACATTTTCATAACATTTACATTGATGATAATAGAATGATTATCATCGACAAAAAGAGACTTAAGAAAAACTCTTGACTCTCTAAGTTATTAATATATTCAATCATATTTAATATATAAGAAGAGACTAAATCACTTTGGAAATTTTGAATCCACTGATTTTGAACCCTTATGTTAATAATTTCATTCTTATCATAATCATTTACTCAATTTTTGAACAACATCGATAGTGAGTTACTCAGGCGGGTGTTTCCCTTAATAAATATAATTTTCATCTTAAGAATAATTATTAAGTTTTATACCAGTCCAAGAAGTTACTTATATTAAGCTTATTATTTTTTAAGATTCAACAAAAAGATAATTAGATGATGATTATTTGATTTATATATATATATTATCAAATTAGTATCTTTTTTTACATACATTTAATAAGAACTTTTATTAAATTTTCTCCCACTAAAATGATAAACTCTTTAAATACATTTCATATCCATTGGTGGGAAAAGATTTATCTTTCAGTAAGAAATGAGTCTACTATAGATTTCCACTCATCACTGGGTCATTACTAGCATTTTCATGAGTGTGAAAAAATATTTTTAATTCCTAGGTTAATATGAAGTATAGTGGAATCCTAGGGCTTTATCCAGAGAAGAGTGATCAAAAAAGAAATTATGACTTTTTAATTGGGAAAAATGGTGCGATTTGATTTGTTTGGTTTTTAGTGAAATGTAAAGTAATTTAATCAAGATACTGAAATCAATATAAGGGGAGTGATGGAACAAAGCTAAGATATTTGATTATAATTTAATCATAGTATTTAAAAAATAAACTCTGCTTATTAATCACTTATGAATGTGATGTTACAAAATATATTCACCCCTCTCCCTTAGTGGAATAAATATAATGAATATAAACATAAACAACAATATTAGTTTGGTTTATCCCCCTTAGTATGTGTGGAAACTGGTATAGTAACTCAATCCAGGTTCAATCATGAAATTTCTAATCCTGTTTTGTGGTTCCTAAGACAGATGATAGTGCTCCATAACTTTCACACATGTGCTAATAATCATTGAACACTTCACCAACCAGTGTTTTTATTCCATCACATATATACTAAAGTGAGTGGCGAGATATAAGTGATCACCAACTAAGGAATCACACTATTAATATATTCAATATCTCAAAAACAGTTTTATTTAAAATGATAAACTTACATTGAATACTAAAAAACTTACATAAGAGATATTTTATTAATTGAAATTAATAAAATGAATAATTAAAACAGAATATCCTACCCTTACTTGATCACATAAATATTTTATCCCTTTATAAAAAGGATAAAATAGGTGAGAGGATAAGAAAAAGTAATCATAGAAAAGTAAAGTGTAGAAAATAAAAAAATAAAACTAAAGAACAACTACAACATTTCCATAGGAAGAGATAGAGATAGAGAGAGTGGAAGTCCCCTTCATTCTTATTGATTTTTTTCTTCTTCTTTGGATGGTTAAATATTTTGAGATCCTTGCTTCTTTGATTTTTTTGAATCTTTCCTTCTTCCTTGTAATCCCCCCATGAAATTCATGATCCAATCTTCTTTAAAATACATATCCTCCCTATTTTTTTCACAAGATAATTAATTGTAAATTTTTATTGATAATTTTAATTATAATACTTGTGGAAAAATATAAATGGATTGCATAAATGTTGAGGTGGACGCTGAACTTTTGGTTGTGGCACTAATGATCCTCGTAAACTCCCCCTTGGACTATCTTCTTCTGGTGAATTTTATAAAGGAATGACTCATACATAGATTCAGAATAACCCGTATGTAGAGCTAGAATGACATTTATACACTATTGGAATGAATAATACACATTTGGAATTAATAATTCACACAATAATGACTCGTATATAGAATTTTAAATGAATCTTATGTATTAGAACGACTCATACGTAGCATTAAAAATAGATCATACTCAGAGACCATTTTTCATATTTCCCTCCCACAGCTGAAACCAAGATCTTTTCCCATTAAAATAAAGAAAAATAAAATTATAGAAATTATTTTTATTCTATAAATCAATTAATTTCAAAATGTATACTTTTTATACAATATTTTTACAATTAAATTAATTTCTACTTTAATTCCAAAACTCCTTAGAACTCATTGAGTTACTAAATATGGGGAAATAAAATTAATTTAATATTAAAAAAATTATAATTAATTAATGTAAACTATTAATTCCCTTACACATAACCCCTGAACACCTGGATAGATAAACTTTAAGAATTTTATCGATGAATTTTTCAAATTACCTGCCAATGTGAGTTCCACTATTTAACACCATGTTACTTGATATTATAATTCCTCCTTAATATTCTCTATTCAATTTTCTTGGTGGATTATATTCACTTTTTTAGACCTTTTTGACCCACCCATGTTCATTTATACCTATCTTCCCCAAATATTTCACTCAACGCTCAATAATGAATTTGAAATAATGTTTTCCTCATTCCAAGCTCATGTAAGGATCCCCATAGAGATAATGAATTTATAAATATCTATATAATGATTCATGTATTTGTTATTATAATTAAGACACTCCAAGTTTTTTATATGGATGAAGGTTTGGTGGGTTCTATTGTGAGAATATTCTAAGGTGGAATATGAGAATTTATTTATTTTGAATCACAATTAATGATTTATAGTTTCCCTCAATAATATAATCCCCCCCCTCTTACTCTTATAGTGATTTGGCTCCACCCCTTTGAATTTTTTAAGGATAGTTCACACCATTAACTCTTCATAGTAGTAAACATCTCTTCTCTTTTTTTCCTTCAATATATTTCATTTTCTTTTCTTTTTTATTTGATTTTATCATATTTGAGCTTGAAGGAAGACAGATAGTTTTTATTATTGATTATGTGTGTGAACTTACCATCCCCATTTTGGGGGATATTTTTCTTCCATTCCTTTTAAATTTGATGATTTATATGGCCTTTATTAAAATATATTTCACAATTATTTCAAGAATAACTTCTATAATAGCTCATAAGTAGTAGTTTTCAATGTTCATATAGCTTTATTTTTTATTAACAATCTTCTTCTCCCATGCATAAATTAAAAGGATACAATACATTGACATTTATATCATGGTTAATAGGTATTTTTGACATGTAATATAGCTATATATAATGGAAATTCATGGTTGTTAGGGGATGATAAGGTTAAATATCAAGGTGAGATAGAAATATAAATCAATTTTAATGGGTGTATTTTAAGTTAAAAGGATTCCTCGATCATATAAAATATAAGGTCCCCAATACTCTAATATTTTTACTAGATTACTCAGTAAATTATAGTTTTTAAAGAATGATTTATTTATTTTAATAAATTAGGTAATTTTGAAGGATATGTCAAAATGGGTTCATAATACTCTCAACAAAGTGATTTTAAATGTAGGGAAGTATTTCTTAGCATGAGATTCAAAAATAAATTACATTTTCATGAATTTCACACACTATGGATTTAAAAAAATCTCATTACATCATTCACTTAAGTTGATAAAATGTTTCAAATAATTTTCTCATCATTATAATAGGTTTAATAAAAAATAGGGTCTTAAATTTGAGCTCTATAGGTTTCAAAACACTCTAAAATGAAAAATAACACACCCAAAATATTAAAAAGACACCAAAAATTAAAAATTATAAAACTAAAAAAGTTACCTCCCAAAAACATAAATAATGATGTATCCTAAATTTATTTTATCAAATTTAGTATTTGAAACAGATTTAATTTGAACATAGCATTCAATCAAAGGCTAAATAAATGTACAACCTCATGGCGTCCTATTGGAAGATAGGTTATATGATTTTCATCTTCTCTATTATTATTAATGGAATATTTTAATAGTATTTCCTTATCATGTTCCAATTGATAGAAAATGGGTTCTTTTATTTATATTTTTCACCAAAAGGGTATTCATTAGTGGCTATAAAAGGTTATTCCCATATAGAACAATTTTTAACTAGCATAAGTATGATTCTGTAATTAAAAATAAATACTTGTTATGATTGATTGAATTTATTCTATTTTTTTAACTTATCATTATCTACACTGGTTCTTTCTTTTTAAATTTTTTGAGTTCAAAAAAGATTGTATTCTGATTTATTTAAGCTCCTACTACTATAGTTTCCATTAATTCCCAACTCTATCTAGGTTTATATTCATCTCCCTAACCACCTAATAATCATTGTGCTCTAGCTCCATTGGCTAGTGGAAACTATTAAAATAAATTAACCTATAAGGGATTATTATAATGGGAGTTTTATAAGATATCATTGAACCCAATAAGGTTTCTTTCAACTTTTTTCTCTACACCTTCCGATTTTTCTTGATATTTTTCTATAGGATTCCCTTAATTCCTCTATTTTAAAATTCATATTGACCATTAGTTCATGGATGTTAGGGTGTTGATGTCTTTTTATGCATTCAATAATTCTTCAAAGATTTAATGATTATATTTTTTAAATGATTCCCTTGATCACTAATGATTTACCTTAGGATACTAAGGATGTTATTCCTTAAAAAACAACATTAACATCATTAGTTTTGGTGGAGTTGTCTTCCACCAATTTTGAAACATATTCAACTATCAATATTTTATAACATTTCTCATAAGAAATGATAAAGGACCCATTAATTCTATTCGTAATACTTTAAATATTTCCTAAAACCTTATTGGTTTATGAGTTATCTCTTACCTCTAAGAGATGTTAATGAAAAACTGGAACAACTTACATTTCTTCTAGAAATAATTGGCATATTTAAATAATGTGGGCCAATATATTTTTTATTCTAAAACATTCCTAGAAATAATTTGAGGTCCAAAGTGTCCTAAAAATATGTGGTATGGAAAATTCTATAAGATATTGTATTTAACTCTCAGGTAAAAATATTCTTATCATTTTATCATTATATATTTTCCATAGATATATATCTTCACAAATATAAAATTTTAATTCATATTTAAGCCTAAGAATTTTTTAGAGTTTTATGTGATATGGGACATAAGAGGTTACCAAAAATATGAACATACCATCATACCAATTTACCTCTACCTCAATAAAATAAAGCTGCTCTCGAAGAATTAGGTCATTTAATTTCTCTTTGTTTGGAATTATCACTTCAATTGTATTGTAAATCCTACTCATATGATCTACTACTTGGTTATCATCTCTATTATTGTATTTGATATATAAATTAAATTATTGTAGAAATATTATCCATTTCAAAATCCTAGTCATAGATTTTACCTTATTTAATAAGTACTTAAGATCTTTATGGTTATAAAAAACGATAACACAGTTCCAAGAAAATTTTATGACTTTATCCAAAAAAACTAAATAGAATTATTTTACATTTTTTATATAGTGGGTATAGGCCGAATCTAATCTCCTTAAAGTATATTCAATCACTTTAGGTTTTCCTTAAATTCCTTCGGACAAAACTTCTTCAATAGCATGGATGGATTCATTACAAAGTAGTTCTAAAGGGTGCTCCTAGTGGGTGGTTGCATCACTATGGGTGTGACATACTTAATATTTAGTTCATAAAAATATCATTTATAGGAATCATCAATAATAAATTCAGTGTCTGTAAATATTAATCTAGAGAAAGGAATATAAACCATACTAAATTCTTTTATGAACCTCTTGTAAAATCCTACACACCCAATAAAATATCTAACATAATTTACACATGTTAGAAAGGAAAATTAATTTATTAATTCAATTTTCGACTTCATCTCTCCATCATGAAATATAAATTTTAAAAATTCAAAAAAGGGTTATTTTAAATGTAGTTTTTGAAAACATTATCTGAATTTTTTAACTAATGATTATATGAGTTTCCATAAATACTGAATTCCTCCAAAAATATTACATTAATCCCACAATGTGATTGGAAAAAAAATACTTACCATCCACCGCTAAAATTTACATAGTTCATTATAAAATAAAAATAGAATCTTTCTATATGTGAAGGTACCATATGGACTAGTAAATATTTATTTATATTAAACTTTAAGTGTAATGTAAACTTTAAAGTAACTTGAAAATACATATAAAAATTAATAGTTCATACATCCTACTAATATTTATAACATATAGTCAATAATGGGGATGGGTAAATGGTCCTTTCTAGTGACCTAATGTAAGTCCCTTTAATCTATAAAAACTCTCTAACTATTCTGAATTCTAATAGGTATCAATTCATCTTGTCCATTTCTCATGATATTCATTCCAGACTTTTCAGAAACTATGTGAATGGTTCAGACCCATTGTGAGTCGGAGATGGGGTATATTATTAGTACCTTTAATAATTTCTCTATTTATTTATTTAATAACTCCACAGTTTTTGGATTTACTCTTCTTTGTGTATACCCAATAGGTTTTGAGTATTCTACAAGTATAATTTTGTGGTTTAATTTTTTTTGTTTTATTCCAGGTATGTCTTATAAAATCCATCCTATTGATTGCACATTTTCCCATAAAATTTCAATCAACCTTTTTTCTTTATTTGATGATAATTTTCTATAAATGATCATTGAAACATTTCCCCTATACATGATGTACAAATACTTAATTTCAATTGTTAAAGGATTAAATTCTATATTTGGGGGTTGTTCTAAAGATGAAATCATACCTGGGTTTCTCACTTAAAAGATAAAATTTAATTCACATAGGATGAAATATTAGCTTATTCATCATTAAAAAATCCATCAAAGAATTTAAGTGTTTAGTATTCTTTCAAACTATAGATAGATTTTCCAAATTTATTAACATTATTATTTATTACATATTAAAATATTAATTGGTTTCATAAAGTTAAAATTTCTTACAACATAACTAATTTTTTACTAGGATTATCCTCATTGGTGTGTAATAGTGTAATAAGTGTGTGATCCTTCTAAGGGTATTTTATTGAACCAAATATATTTAAATGTATAGTGCTATCACCAAAATCCATAGTGTGAGTTCCTTTTTGAACATTAATGATGGTCTTAATTATTTATAAGAAGGGTATGTCCAATATGATAAGTGAATTTATTGTGTCCTATCATCCTTCATGTTTAGTATATAAAAGTTAAATGTAAATATTGGGTTTTGAACTCTGAAAAAGACATCCTCCATGACTCTTGCTAGAAATATAGTGGAATAGTTTTCAAGTTGAACTACTACTCATTTTTTATTCAATTATCTCATATGTAAATAAAAAATACAGAATGAAAAATTATATTTACATAAGATCCTATATCTCACAAGTTATATATAAAATTTAGGGATCCAATACAGAAATGGATATATAATTTCCTTAAATCTTAACATTTAGTGGGAACTTATGGTCTAATAAGGGCTGAAACATTTATCCCTAGTTTTATTATCTAATTTATTTAAATTTTCCTTTTTAATATATCTCCTTGAGAAGCATTTCATACTTTGGGGTATATTTTAGAGCTTCAAGGAAGGGAATTTTTATTTTAACTTTCCTGAAAGTCTCCAAAATATCTCCTTGAATTTATTCTTCTTGCATATGTATTAATTGGATCATACAAGATGGGAATAAAAGTGGATAATACTTACTCTCCTTTTTTTCTCAAGGGAGTTTCTTATTTATTTCTAATTATTATAGATTTATCTTCTTCATTTTCTTCTTCTTTATCCCTAGACTAGTTCTTAGGATTCTGCACAAATATTTTAGACTCAATTTCTTCTCTTGGTTTATTTTTCTTATATTCAGGTGTGGCCATGGGATGGTTTTATTTTCCAATTCTAGTGGTAACTATGCTAACATTACCTTTAGGCTTTGAAACTAGTTGAGATGGAAATTATCATGGGTTCTTGTAAAAGATATACATAATACATTAATATTGGTTCTTCAATTATTTCACTTCATTCCTAAAATCCTCAACCATTGATCCTTTTTTGTGGTAAAATGGTTTAAACATTAGTTGAGGGTTGTTTAAATGGTTTAATTTATTGGATAGGGGTCATTTTTTGGTAATATGGTTGATTAAAATATGGTTTATATAGTTTTTGAGATGGTGTGGATTGTTGGTAATGATAATAGTAAGGTAGTATGGTTGGATTTTATTGGTTCCTAAATCAATATTGGAATTGTGAATTATCTATATATACATGAGATATTTGGATAAATTATCTTTTTTAGTAAGAATCTATACATCTTTCAGTTACCTAAACCATCATATAATGATCAGTATAAATATTTTTATAAGAACAAAATCTACAAATCATCACTAGTACTTGTGGTTTGTTTTATTATTTTAAGGATATTTATCTAACCAAGGTGGTTAGTTTATATTTCTTATATTATATTAATGGGGATTATTTATAAGATATTACCTCATGTAGTCCTCTCATATTAGTACCTCTTGTGCCAATTTGTTTCAAGTTCTAGGTTATCTTATCTATCAACCATATTTTATCTATTATTGATTTGTCTATGATTCATCCTCCTAAGGATTATTCTAGTATATTAATATCACTATAAATAAATCCTTTTTATAAAAATACTATTAATTGATTCCTTTTTATATCTTATTGTGGGAAATTTTCACAAAGTTTCTTGAATATTACCCAATAATTATATAAACTTTCTCATGATACATTTATGATAGAATATATCTATTTTATAATTTATCTTCTCCTAGAAGTCGAGAAGAATATTTAGATTAAAATCATCTCCAGATTATCACAGACATTTACTTATCCTAGTTTTAGGTTGAACAACCATTTCTTTTTTGTTCCTTCTAGTGATAATGGGACATATCTTCACTTCATTTTCCCATTTACAACTCTTATGGTCTTGAGTTTTGAGTAGAAAAATGTGAAACCCTTGATGTGATTGTTAAGGTCCTCACCTATAAGACCATGGAATCTTGGAAACAATTGTATTAAACCAATTTTTATTACAATGAAATTTTGTAAGGAAGGTATAGAAATTTTATTAATTCGATTTATAAAATGAGGTTCAAAAAGTTCCCTTGAGGTCTTTTTAGAAATTCATTCCATTATAATAGAGTTATTTCTATCATGGGGTCAAGAGAGAGATGTTGGTTATTATAAGATCTGGTCATTCAATTAAGAATATTGTATTTATTAACCACCTTTATAGAGGTTGTGCCAAGATTTTGGCAACACTACCATTGGTGTGAAAAAATAATTTTAATGCCACGGTTAATATGTAGTATAGTGGAAATGTAGGTTTATATTTGTAGAGGGGTGATCAAAACATCAATTGTCACTTTTTTGTGAGTAAAAAGGGGATTGATTTGATTTTTTTGGTTTTTAGAGAACTATGAATAAATTAAATCAAGGTAATAAAATAAAGAGAATGTGGATATAGGTTGTATATTCTATTATAATGTTATCATAGTCATTATAAATTCCAATCTTATTCTTAATCACTGATGAATGAGAGGTTCCACAGTTGGTTCACCCATAACCCTAGGTGGAATAAATTTGGTTAATGTTGAATAAGACACAAATATCTTTTAGGTATATCCTCCTTCCTAGGTGTAAAAATTGGTACAGTTTACCAATTATAGTTCACTCAGGAAACACCCAATCAAGTTTTGTACTTCCCAATATAATTGATAATGTTACACTACCTTCACACATGTTCCAAAAATTAATAAGAACTTCACCACTCAAATTTATATTTTAAATTGTCTATATATTGAGCTGAGTATAGGGAGATAAGTGATCATCAAGTATCACACCATGAATAGATTTTATATCTCAAAAAATATTATATTTAAAATGATAAACTACCATAGAATATTGAAACCAATTAACATAAATAAGAGTTTATTCATTTAAATTCAAAAAAATCAAGCATTATAATGGAATATCTTTCCCTTACCTAATCACCAAAGGATTTTATACGATCATGTGAAGGATAAAATAGGTGAATAAATAATAATAACGCATTATAGAAAAATTAAGTGTAGAAAATAAAACATGAAACATGATAACATCTGTAACATGTATAGGGGAAGAGAGAGATATAGAGAGAGAGAGAGAGTTCCCTTACTTCTTGTTGATTCTTTAATTTTTTCTTCATTGGTTGACCAAGTATTCCGAGATACTTTCTTTTTTGAATTTTTTTTGAATCTTTCCCCCTTGTCTGGAATCCCCTTTGAAAGTTTTGATCTCGTATTCCACAAAAACAATATCTTTCCACTTCTTTGTTTTTACTATATCATCAATAATATATTATTATTGATGATATTCATTCTGATATATGTGTCATGTTATAATTATATTACATGCATACTGAGGTGGACATCAAACATCAGGTTTTTGCACTGATGATCCTCACAAGCACTCCCTTAAAGAATTATTCTTATACTAAAATTTATAAATCCATGAATCATACATATAAATAGAATGACTAATATATTGAATTGGAAGGAATCATAATTTCTATAATGAAACATACAAACAGGAATGACTCATACAGAGCATTGTAAATGTCTCATACACAAAATTGGAAATGACTCATACATAGATAAATTTTCCATATTTCTATCACATTTGTTTCAACAAGCTCCTTTCTCATCAAAACAAAAGAAAATCAAAATCTATCAGTTCATTTTTTTCTAGAAATCAATTAATTTCATAATTTTTTTATTTTAATAAATATTTAAAAAATCAATGGAATTGGAACTTTAATTTCAAAACTCCTTAGAACTCAGTGAATTAATAGATATGGTGGAAATAAAATGAATTAAATATTAATAAAATATAATTAATTAGTTGACTATGTGAGTCACTCATTAATTTTTTTTCCTTACATGAGATAATCTAAGGGATCCCAGTTATGGCATAACCTACACAGTTTGATGATTGAGGTCATGAAAAGTGTTCACCTATAAATTAATCTGACACTTGTTTTTTTAATGGGATTTAATCTCACTATATTATCTTATGTATTCCCTTTATGTATGAATGCTTATAATGATTTATTTTTAAATCTTATTACTTTCACCAAATCAATATTATAAAATCATATTCATGTGTAACTCTTTAGATAACTCATGAAAAATCCATGGTTAATATAAGATAAAGCTAAATCATTTATTATTCCTAGAGTGTAATTCATGCTATGTAATTTTGAAAAGGGAATTTTAATATTAGAAATTAATATTTTGGATATTTATTTAATAAATTTTTCATAAAAATTTAATTAATTAACTATAAAAATTTTATAATTTATTTATTTATAAACAGCATTATAATTTAATAAATTTCTCAAAATACCTTTTTTTATGATTTATAAATAATTAATAAATCACTTTATTGAATTGTAAATTGAAATATAGAAAAAAAAAATATTTTCTACATATATCGCTTCTAAAGATATAAGCATATCGAGTTATTTAGAAAATATTCCATGGTGATTTGGCCCTCTAAACCCACTATAAGTCATGTTTGCTAAATTATATTTTTTCCCATGACATTTCATTGTGGTTTTGTAACATTTAAATGAAACACCAATAGTCATAGCCTCTGATTAGACACTATGTAAGAATAATTTAGTACTCAATGTCCTCAGTAGGATTATATTGGTGCACATCAGTCACCATAAAATACGATATATGGATTGTGTAATTTTAAACTCAGTGCATGATTACCTATGTATGATTAACACAGTATTCCTAGATAACACATCTTATGCTATGATTTAAATATAATGTTGCAGTACCATGTGTGGTATTAACTAATGCTAGCTTAAAGCATGGATAACATAGAACTAAGACCTTAGGTTCCTGGGAAACCACCCTTAATGATATTCCCTATATCATATAATGATACAGAGCTCTATTTTTATACCACATTATTGATTCATGCTACCTCCATCATGCATTTTGATTTCCCTATATCACATCATAAGACATGTTAAAACCAAATAATTTAAATATAGTCTCAATCTACTGTATTATATATCATATGGTGTAACCCCAATTAAAATTAAATTATCATATAGCATAAGGTCAGCCACAAATAAATAAATATCATTTCTCATAAAATCATATATCATAAAACAATTTATGGTACTATTTTTATCATTTGTAAATATAGACAATAAAAATTCAATGAGACATGAATTATTCTTTATTTTATACAATATTTCATTAATATAGACACATGGTTTGGATTTAATGCCACTGAGGGGTTTATTATGAATAAATAACAGTTTTTTAGCATAGCATAAGTGATAAAAAACCCAAAATCATAATAAATTAATTCATGAAACCTAAAACCTAATAGTATATAAAATAATGAATCTATTTTAATTTCCACTTTACACCATATATGCCATCACCACCACTCCTTATTCTTCATCATTTGTGGTTGATGAATATCACTAAGGTAAAATCAAAGGAATTCTCCATTAGTGGTGTATCCATGAGTTGTGTTGACTAATGCGATGCTCAGGTGGGAGTCTCCATCCTCCCATTATATTCTAGTATCTCGTATATTTAAGGAAGGGGTAAGAGAGAACTTGGTGGAATCAATAGAAAACCCCAATCACTCATATCACTATCCTAATGTCCTCATACTACTTATATAAACCTTTTGAGGACACTCCCTAAACCCTATGAATTTACTCATATATTTGGAACATGTAAGTAAATAGAATGGGATGTGATTACTACATGAGTAACCATTAGGCAATACATATTCCCCCAATTATTTTATCATTATGAAACACATTATTAATGATAATTATTAGTAGAAGATCATCAAAATGCTAACTATTAACATTCCATTACTATTCCAAGGTAGTGGAAAGCATTATGATATCCCTATATCATAAGGAATGATATACCCAAGTCACATATTCCATGAAATGATATCATACCATACTATATATCATATCATAACATATTATTTTATCAATATACATCATATATATGAGGGTTTAGGGAATATCTCCTTAGCTTGGAGATGATCTAGGAATTTTATGAATTCACATATATTCATTGAGAAATAGTATTAAAGGGTCACATTCTAAGTGTATCAAGAATCTCATTAAATTATATTGAATTTAATATTAAGAATAAATTATTTCCTGCTTGTGGAATAATATTTATTCAAGTAAATTTGATCATAGAAATTCAATCACTAGATATTTGAGTTTAGAATCTATGATTTGAATTTTATCTTAATTTATTTATTCATAATGTAATAAATAAGTATTTATTTACTAACTAACCCAGTGAATGGATTGATATAAATATTTATTTTGTTATGAAAATATTACAATAAACTTGTATTCATAATTTCAATGAATATAATATTTTATGGGAGGATATGGATCTAGTTTAATAATCCCTTGGGAATGATATATTTTATTTAATATCACTTAAAAAATATTTATTTGAGAGATGATGTTAGATATATTCCATGTCATGGTATATAATGATAATGTTAATATTATTATTATTTTACATGGGGAATAACTTGGGATAAATAATTTGATGAATTATCATTATTCAATTATCAATTATTAAACCCTATGTATATATTCCAAAATCATATCATTTCTTTAGGGTGATGTTTTATACATAATGAGACACCTATATAATTCTAGTAATCCCTTATATAGAAATTATTCTCATTTCCTCTCACTCAAGAACATAGAGAAAACAAGATATACCTTATTGCGGTTGATAGTGAATAGAGTGAATCACTTGATTCCCCTATCTGTAACCTAGAATATCAAGAACATTTTTTGAAGATTCATGGATAATTTTTTGATACATCTATAGGAATTATCACATAGATTCTCTACCAAATGACAACACAACAAAAGTAGAAACTGAATTTGATCAAGGCTATTTCGTAGAATGACATAATTTTATATTTTAAATAATTATAAATTAAATATATATGATCTTATCTATAGATTTTTGAAGGACCCCGGGACACCCTGAGAGGGGAGGGGTGAATCAGGGTGTCAACTTTTTCTTTTAAAGTTATGGATCTTGTTCCCATGTTGGTAAGAACTTGTTAAACCTGTATGATGCAAATGAACAGAAAGCAAGTATTCACATGTAGAGAGACAAAACATCACTTTTTACTTGGTTCACCACTAAGGGCTACGTCCAAGGAGCATATGCCGACAAGTTTTTGGTCATACCAAATTCCACTAAAATTCACTAGCTGTGGATTACAAAGGTTTGGGAATAGTCAATCTGTCCCAGGATCACAGCCTTTACAAAAGGTTCAAGGAAATCTCATAGAGTCCCTAGGGTCACTCCCGTTGACTCCCCCTGGCTCACTACCCTTGGTGAAGACACTCTTAGTTTATAGACGTGAAGGTCTCTTCTTCATTGTAAGAGAATGCATCATATTTTGTGCATAGATGCTCTGTTGAAGTCCAACTTTCACTCATAGACTAATCTCACTTTGCACCGAAGATATCAGGAAATCTTCCAGCTTTTTTGCAGCTCTAAAATGATCGGCGTACTCCAACCTCTCCTGGCGCGCTTCTCCAAGACCGGTGCGCAAGTTTCAATAATGGAACACAGGTCACTTGCGTGGGACAAATTCAGTGTCAGGTGACACCAACCCACTTGCGTGACACTGCCTCTTTCAACTCCAAACTTGCGTGACGCTATGCCTTTAACTCCCAAACTGCCTCGGTCGCGCAGCCAACAACCGGCGCGCAACCTATACTTGCACGACCCAACTACCACTTGCGCGACTCAACCACTTGCACGAAGAGGGCTCTAAAAATCTCTAATTCTTGAACTTCATTCCAAATGAGGGGATTTGGTCCTCTATTTATAGGCAAACTGGACCCCCTGCGCGATGGCGTGCAAGTATCCTCTCGGCGCGCAAGTTTCGGCACACAGCTCATCTCCGCTAGCCTCTGTCGTGCAACACACTTGTGTGAGCCAACAAATCCCTGTGTGACCCTCTTTTATTTGAAATATTTTGAAGTTCTAATCATGAAGAACAATAGTCACGCAAGTTTCCAAACCTCCTAGGCACCGGTGCGCAAGTCCCTTCTCAGCGCGCAGGTCACTTGCGTGACCCACCAATACTTGTGCGACCCTTATCCCTTTGCCATTTTTCTACGTTCTGATCTTGAAAAACTCTAGGTGTGAAAGTTTCCTCTATTTCAAGTACATGGCACACAAGTCTCTTTTCTAAATTCACTTTTCTCCATTTGTCGATTTTTAGGCCCAAAAATTTGGCAAACACTAGGAAATGGCACCACCTTCAATACTGTTGTCTAGATGAACTTTATTATCACTTTTCCGGTACACATTCTGAACTTACACTGAGGATTTTCAAAAAAACACAAATTATACTCCAATTCATGCATAGAAGACCATGGTTCCAACAATATCCCCCTTTGGGTTTGTTGGCAATCACAAGATAAATTCAATAGATCCCCATCCATGTGCAAACCAAAAATGCAAGAATCAACTCATCCAACACTCTAGGTGTAAAGACCCGAAGCTTGACATACATGGACATTACATTAATTTTTCGGAATACTTAATACATAACAAAAACATACACACAAGGACCGTAATAGTTTAGTGTCTTTGGAAACTTCAAATGTAATCTTCTAATCGTGGTGAAAGATCTTCAACATCTCCCATAAAGATCTTCCACTTTTCGTTTCCTTACCTAAAACCTTTCTTTTAATCCTAGGGGAAAATAAAACATAAAAAGGGTGATCTCAAATGCTCAGTAAGGGTAAGCATAGAGAACATAAAATAATACATAAACATTTGAATGAAAAAACATGAACATAAAATCTAAACATCAAAATCTTGAGCAAAGACATAAATCATGGAAGTACATAAAGCATAGATCATAAAAGAACATTAATCATGATAAAATAGCATGGGAATAAAACATGTAATTGTGGAATCCATTAATCACATGTAATGATTTCCATAGTATCCAAGGCATTGCTGCTAAAATCATCTTAGTGGACAAATTCCATTTCTGAATCGAGTTCACTCCTCATTCCAGTCCTGTAATACTGAACCGGATTAACTTACCATTCCAGCCATGTCTATCTCATGAGATATAAGTCTTTACCCAATTAATTGTAGGGAGATATAGGTCCCACCCATCTCATAATGAAATAATTCTTACTTGGGCCACAAAATAAGCATACATCATTCATACAAACCCAATAAATAAAATGGGTTTCATAAACATCATCCCATCATCACATAATCCATATAAAAGAAATGGATATAATTTCATAATAAGAAAAGTGAAACCATGTAAATCATAGAGACATTATACTTGAAACATACATATATGAAATAATGTTATCTTAGATGAAAAAATGGTTTTGATAAAACACTTGAAATGAATTCTTGAGAAAAATATCCTTTCTTCTTCAAAATCAATTTCTTTTCACAAAACGTCATGCAATTTTAAA
This sequence comes from Viscum album, assembly GCA_963277665.1. Lineage (NCBI taxonomy): Eukaryota > Viridiplantae > Streptophyta > Magnoliopsida > Santalales > Viscaceae > Viscum > Viscum album. The sequence continues at coordinate 953,346,295 of OY728142.1, forward strand.
AGAAAGATATTTTGTTGAAAATAGTCATTAAATATTTTGGAGGAAGCTTCATGAAAATAAGGCTTTATAAAACCATAAAAATACTTTCATTCCGTATAAGTTAAAAAAACATTCTTCTCGTACTTTTGCCAGAAAAGTCAAAAAAGTACCTTGTAGGGTAAATAAAATAAGATTCCTTCCATACCAAGGGGTAAAAGTAAAAATGGGTAAAAAGGACATTAAACATACATGAATAAATTTTTATAAAACATGGACATGGATGATATCAATAACCCCAGTAAATACTTACGAATAAGCAATCTCAGATAAAAATGAGATTTGAAAAATTATCCCTTACCTTATGTTTGGTATGCTTCGTACGTATCCAAACCTCCTGTATAATGATTTAAATAATGTAATTGAATTATTAAAGAATCATATTCATTGTTATTATATCATATATGGTTCACTTATGACTTTATATTACCCGTTATTTTGTAAATTCATGTTAAATTAGCGTTTTGGGTAAAATCGTTTCATTTGTCATTCGTGTTTTAACTTGTAATTATTCATATGATTACATAGATCATGATTAATTACATCCAGAATGTAAAACATGATTTATATATAATATATATTCATAATATACATATATATAATAGATCGATAAATGGAAAGAAATACACCGTTCATGGAGACGGTAGGTCGTACGTACGAATGAACACTGTTTTTGTTTCCTTATTGAATTGAATGGAATTAAGTAAATGACATAAATATATATATATATATATACATAAATCCAGTAGCATTATTATGTCATATATTTCATTATTACTTATTATATATACTTTATAATCATTCTTGAATGGTTAACATGGAGAGTGAATCTCATCGCGTCGTGGAGACGGTAGTCCGTACGTACGCATGAGCGATGATATCATTCCCAAGATCGTGGAATTGTATTAAAGTGTATGTATAATATTACAGAATCAATATCACTTTAAAATAATCATATATATTCATTTCTTTCACCATTATACCCATCCAAGTAAGGTGGTGGTGGAAAATAGATTACACCACGGCTTGGAGACGGTATTCCATACATACGCACGCGCGGTGATTTCATTTTCCGTAGGATGGATAGATGGTGAAATATGGTTGTTTCATACTTATAATAACATATTAGTATATTAGTGATACTTATGTTATTACATAATAATGAAACAACTAAAAAAGAATAAGTGGAAGAAGAAATAAAGTTGAAAGAATCGATAACGGACATTACCTCTTCTTTGAAGCGCCTCTTTGAGACCTCCTCTTAGGGCACTAAAATTGGTCTTTGAAGAAGACCAAGACCTCTAGGATGTTTCTAGGGAATTGTAGAAGAGAATTTGTCAGTGTTTTTCCGAGATTGAAGGCTAAAAGTGGTGTGAGGAAGAGAGGGAGGAGGTTCCCTTTTATAAGGGAGGAGAGGGGCACCTTTGGAAAAACTAAAAATATTATTTTATTATAAAGCTATATTCGGTTTTAAATAGCTCCAAATTGTTTTATTTCGAATCTAAGGTGGGTATGGGTCGAAATACTCTCATACAATAGAATTTGGACAAGTTTAGTTTACTATTTTAACCTTATCATTTAGATTTAACTTTAAGTTAAATAATTTTACTTTTACCGTGTCTTTTTGTGTTCTTACACTATAAGGTTACTAAAATTACTATAACAAGCCAACCGAACCCCAAGTTGTTTATTATTAATATATATAACCTTATATAAGTAATTTGGCCAAACCTTAAATTTTTAGGAATAAAATAACAATTAATAATATAATATTTGTTTTAAAAACTATTTTATGTCAATTTTGACACTATTTAGTAATTGATTTTTGGGAAAATCATAATAGAAATATTAGTTCGAAAAAAGTTACTTAAATCAATAATAACATGTCATATTAACCTATAAAATTATTTTAATTCATAAAAAGTCTCAAATTACATTTATTTAGGTATTTATAACATCAATTATATCAATATTTCATTAATAAGATAATTACTGCATCATCTTTGTGTCATAAATAAATTAAACTATTTAATGTCTAAAAATTACAGATAAAATACCATTATTTAGGAAATATTTTATCCTTCTAATGAATATTTATAGTCAAATTTATCTTATGTATAACCCTATATTAAAAATCATTTACTTATTAAACATTGATTTTAACTAATTTAACCCTTCTTTAAATAAATTAATAATAAATGTCCTAATCTATTCCAAGTGGGCCTAAATGGTTATATTTTATTCCTAAGGTAGTTTTTGGTCGAATTACACTTATCCAATTGAATTAAGAAATGTTTTAGGGTAATAATAATAACATGTTTACCCTTAATTACCCTATTTACTTTTAACCGTGGTAAAAAACAAGTAAAAAGTAACTATTCACCAAAAAATTATTTTCATCCCATTGGACCACATTTTAGTACTTGATATTAACCGTGTCTCTTGGATTTTCAAAATTCCACTCACAGAAGCGGTAAAATTAAGTTTTATGTGAATTTGGAAATTCTCTTAGGAGGTGGGTAAAAGACGGTGAAAAGTTCAATAAAATTTTTATATATCTAAAATTATTATAAAATGACTCCAATGAATTGAATTGAACTTATATAGGTATTATGTATCAATTTTGACCTAAAATAAATTTAAATAAAATAAATAATTATTTAAATAAAAATTCGGTTTTTAAATAGTAACCCAGTGTTTTCACTATTCATCAAAAATTGAAAGTTTCCAGAAAAACACCAAAATTTCACCCTAGGCTAATTTCGATATTACGAATCCAAAAATGAAGTCTATTTTGAAAAACAAAATTTACAAAATTTCAAAAAATGGTTATTACTATTCATAACGGCTAGTTTTAATAATATTTTAATAGCATATCGTTGTTTAGTGAAACTTGGTATTGCGTATGACGCAAGCTATCAAGGAAGGTCGTGATTGCGTGTAAAGCAAGCCAATCTAGTGTTTTGTGTAGTGAAATATTCCTTTGATGATTTATATAAAATAAAAATATTTCTTATAAAATTCTCGGGTGTTACATTCTACCCCCCTTAAAATGAATTTTGCCCTCGAAATTCGTCACTTGTAACAAACAGATGAGGATACCTCTCCCTCATCACATCCTCAAACTCCCATGTAGCTTCTTCTAATTGGTTCTTCCTCCATAAAACTTTCACCAAGCGAGTGGTCTTGTTCCGTAGGACTTTTTCACTACGATCGAGAATCTCTATCGGTTGTTCTTCATAAGAAAGATCTTGCTCCAGCGGTACAACTTCTGAGTTGAGTACATGTGAAGGATCAGGTATGTACTTTCTCAGGAGAGATACATGGACCACATTGTGAAATTGAGAGAGATTCGGTGGAAGCGCCAATCGGTAATCAACCTTCCCAACACGATCCATTATTTCAAAAGGACCGATATACCTAGGGCTCAACTTTCCCTTCTTTCCAAAACTCATTACTCTCTTCCAAGGAGATATTCGTAAGAACACTTTATCACCCACTTCAAACTCTATGTCTTTTCTTCGGTTATCGACATAACTTTTTTGTCTACTCTGAGCTGCTCTTATGTGTTGTTGAATAGATTGACCTTTTCTGCCATCTCATCAACAAGATCAGGTCCTAATAGCTTTCTTTCCCCAACTTCATCCCAGCAAGTTGGAGTCCTTCATTTCTTTCCATGGAGAGATTCATAAGGAGCCATCTGAATACTGGAGTGAAAGCTATTATTATAAGAAAATTCCACCAAAGGTAGGTGTTGATCCCAACCACCTTTGAAATCCATAGAGAAAGCTCTCAACATATCTTCTAGATTTTGAATTGTCCTCTCAGACTGACCGTCTGTCTGAGGATGATATGCAGTGCTGAAACTCAACTCTATATCTAGAGTGTGCTGAAGACTTTTCCAGAATTTAGAGGTAAACCTCGGATCCCGATCAAATATAATGGAAAGTGGTACTCCATGCAATCTTACCACTTCCTTCACATATATCATGGCAAGCTGATCCAGAGAGAAATCCTCTCTAATAACGATGAAGTGTGCCGATTTTGTAAGACGATCAACTATGAACCAGATAGCATTATTGCCTTTGGATGTTTTAGTAAGTCCTGTGACAAAGTCCATAGTGATGTTTTCCCATTTCCATTCGGGTATGGGTAACGGTTGTAACGCCCCCTTAGACTTCTATATCTCAACTTTAACTTGCTGACAAACCAAGCATCGAGAGACATATTCAGCAACATCTTTTTTCATGCCATCCCACCAGAAGTACTCTTTTAGGTCCCTATACATCTTTGTGCTTCCCGGATGAATAGAGAATGAAGAACTATGAGCCTCATCCAGTAGCTCCTTCTTTAATTCGGGGATGGGAGGAACACAAACCTGATTCCTAAACTTTATTATCCCATCACAATCAAGGTTTAATTCAGGAACATTTCTCACCTTCTTTTGTAACTCTACATCTTCTTTCTGTGCCTCTTTAATCTTAACATGTATAGATGGTTGAACATTCATTTGAGAAAGATACGATTTTTCCCCTTTCATTATAATTCCAAGATCCATTCTTTGTAAATCCATAAATATTGGATCTTTTTTGATCCTCATCATAGATAAACTGGCATGGTCTTGTCGACTTAATGCATCTGCCACCTTGTTTTCTTTCCCAGGGTGGTAATGAATTGAGAAGTTGTAATCCTTAATCAGCTCTAACTATCTTCTTTGGCGCATATTCAGCTCCTTTTGTGTGAAAATATACTTTAAACTTGTATGATCAGTATAAATGTCACACCTTTCTCCATAAAGATATTTCCTCCAAATCTTTAATGCAAAGATTACCACAGCTAACTCCAAATCATGAGTTGGGTAATTTTGCTCATGGATTTTCAATTATCGTGAGCCATAAGCTATCACCATATCATTTTGCATAAGAACACACCCCAATCCCTTCTTGGATGCATCACTATAGATCACAAACCTTTCTCCACTACAAGGCAGTGTGATCACAGGTGCACTGGATAACCTTCTTTTCAACTCCTTGAAATTCTCTTCACATTCCTCCGTACAAACAAACTTAACTCCTTTCCAAGTAAACCTGGTGAGTGGATTAGATAATCGTGAAAAATCTTTCACAAAACTTTGATAATATCCAGCCAAACCAAGAAAACGTCGGATCTCAGTTACTGTTTTTAGTCTCGACCATCTTTCGATAACCTTTGTTTTTGCTGGATCCATAGATATCCCCTCTTTTGAGATTATGTGACCCAAAAATGAAACTTTTTGAAGCCGAAATTCACACTTGGTAAATTTGGCATAAAGCTTCTCCTTTCTCAGGGTCTTCAATATAATTCTCAAGTGATCTTCATGTTCTTCCTTGCTCTTTGAATACACAAGAATATCGTCTATAAAGACTACCACAAACTGATCAAGATAGTCTCTAAAGAATCTATTCATCAGATCCATGAAGATAGTAGGGGCATTAGTAAGACCAAATGGAATCACTATAAATTCATAGGGTCCATACCTTGTACGGAAAGTCGTCTTTGGTATATCCTCCCTTTTGACCCTTAATTGATGATACCCTGAACGAAGATCAATCTTGGAAAAGTAATGATCTCCACGTAGTTGGTCAAATAAGTCATCAATGTGTGGGAGAGGATATTTGTTCTTGATAGTGATCTTGTTAAGTTCTCGATAATCAATGCAGAGTATCATTGATCCATCTTTCTTCTTAACAAATAGAACAGGTGCTCCCCAAGGTGATGCACTAGGGCGTATGAACCCCTTATCAAGATTCTCTTGGATTTGCTTCTTCAATTCCTACAACTCAATTGGGGCTATTCTATAAGGTGTCTTTGAAATAGGGAAAGCACCCGGTATGAGTTCTATTGAAAACTCAACTTCACATTTTGGTGGAAGACCCAGCAATTCCTCCAAAAAGACATCATCAAACTCCCGTACAATGGGAATATTCTTAATCGTGAGTTTCTCACCAACCATTTGAGATAAATAACCTTCATTTAGTGGAATCAAGACCCATAAGATGGAAGAAATTTCCACTGGAAGGTTATGTTCATCCTTTCATCGATAGACGATCAAAGATTGATCTGGAATATGAAATGTGACTTCCCTTCTTTGGAAATTGATATGAGCTCCATATAGAGAAAGCCAATCCATGCCAAGAATCACATCAAATTCCACTATAGGGAGGATCACAAGATTTTCAGGAAGCACCTTCCCACAAACTTCAATCGGAGAAGAATTATAAACTTTTGATGTGACTGTTGTGCCATTAGGGGTTGTCACAGCTAACTCAACATCTAATTATTGAGGTAATACGGTGATACCCTTAGAAAATTCTTCAGAAATAAAAGAGTGGGTGGATCTAGAATCAAATAAAACATTTGCTACTTTAGAGTGGATTATAAGTGTACCTTTCACCACTTCGTTATTGTACTCCACATCGCTGATAGAAATTGCATGTGACTTTCCTTTATCTTTAGCCTTAAGAGTTTATTGACGTCAATCATCATAAAAAACCCTTGGATTAGGGCATTGATTGGCATAATTCCCCATTTCCTTTCACTTGTAACATTGAAGTGTAGAAGGTTCACTCTGTATAGCCTTTTCATTGTTCGCATCACTAGACATCTTCTTCCCATCATTGCGGCATTCAAATGCCCGATGACCATATTTTCCACATTTGAAACATTTACTTTTCTCTTTAATACAACTCCCTCCATGTTTCTTTCCACACTTTGAGCATAAGGGAAAACTCATCTTCTTTTCAGTATTCTCTTTATATTTTCCTTTGAATTCCATTTTTCTCTTCTTATCAAACCCATATGAATGATGGGTTACTCCAATATTCATCTCAACTTTGAGAGCACATCGAACGATTTCCTCGTAGCTATTGAAGCCCCTTATGGCTAACGCCCTTTGAAGACTTGGTTTTAAGCCACTAAAGAATCGATCGATCTTACTCTCAGGTTGGATAATAATACCAGAAGTGTACCTTGCAAGTCTTGTAAAATTTGCTTCATAGGTACCAACAGATTCATCATCCTTTTTCTTTAGTTCAAGAAACTCTTTATCCATCTTTGTTCGGAGAATACGAGGGAAGTACTTATTGAAAAATAAGTTCTTGAACTCGTCCCATTACATGGACTCAATTTCATCTCTTGGCCTTGTATTCTTGATAAGATTCCACCATTGATCAGCATCGACTTCCAAACGATACACTGCTAAGATGACTTTATCATGTTCAGAACATTGAAGAACTAAAAATATCTTTTCAGTAGTACTGATCCATTGTTCAGCAACTAATGGATCAGTAGACCCGCTGAATGAAGGTGAACGCTGTCTCATAAAGGATTCAACAGAATGTTGCTCCTTCCTTTTCTCGTTTGGAAGTCCTGCATGATTCATAGCTTGAGAAAGTTTTGTGAGCATGGCTACAAGATTTTGCATTCCAGATCCCAAAACGTTTGGTTGCTCAGGGGGACAATCATTGCATTTCCCGTCGCATTCCGCATTAACACGGTTCCTTCGGGTTCCAGCCATTGACTAAAACCAAGAAGAATAGTGTGAGAAACACTAATTATAATAGGAAAACCACATAATCAAGAATAAAATTTCACACTTAAGGTCTTATCCTAGGTTATTCATGGCCATTTCTAAAACACTAAGATTGTGTTCTATGCTTAGACTTATCCTTAGGATTCTTACTAAGGCTTTCACATCCTAGTTTCCAAAGGTTGACTATACCTTTCCTCTGATACCAAATATAACGACCCATACTTTTCATACATTGTTAATACTTCAAAATTGAAGTACACTTATTACAACATATAACAAAACCATGAAAGGACCATATAGGTATAGAGTCTTTAGAAACTGGGAAACATAAACAACTGGTTCATAAAGAATCTACATTGTCTCCTATTTATTTCATCATATCTAGAGTCCATTTTGGCATATCCTACTTAATAACATTCTTCCTGACCTGGGGAAAGAAAACATAGAAATGAGTGAGCTCAAATGCTCAGTAAGGGTAAGAATATAGAATATAAAATAATCCATAAACATTTGAATGCAAAAACATGAACATAAAATCTAAACATCAAAATCTTGAGCAAAGACATTAATCATGGAAAAGAATAGATCATAAAAGAACATTAATCATGATAAAATAGCATGGGAATAAAACATGTAATTGTGGAATCCATTAAGCACATGTAATGATTTCCATAGTAGCCAAGGCATTGCTGCCAAGACCATCTTAGTGGACAAAGTCCCTTTCTAAATTGAGTTCACTCCTCGTTCCAGTCCTGTAATAGTGAACCAGATTAACTTACCATTCCATCCATGTCTATCTCATGAGATATAAATCTTTACCCAATGCATTGTAGGGAGATATAGGTCCCACCCATCTTATAATGAAATCATTCTTACTTGTTCCACAAAATAAACATACATCATTCATAAAAACCCAATAAACAAAATGGGTTTCATAAACATCATCCCATCATCACATAATCCCTATAAAAGAAATGGATATCATTTCATAATAAGAAAAGTGAAACCATGTAAATCATAGAGACAATATAATTGAAACATACACATATGAAATAATGTTATCTTAGATGAAAAAATGGTTTTGATAAAACACTTGAAATGAATTCTTGAGGAAAATATCCTTTCTTCTTCAAAATCAATTTCTTTTCACAAAACGTCATGAAATTTTAAAAGAAAGAGATTTTGTTGAAAATAGTCATTAAATATTTTGGAGGATTCATCATGAAAATAAGGCTTTATAAAACCGTAAAAATTCTTTCATTCCGTATAAGTTAAAAAAACATTCATCTCGTACTTTTGCCGGAAAAGTCAAAAAAGTACCTTGTAGGGTAAATAAAAGAAGATTCCTTCCATACCAAGGGTTAAAAGTCAAAATGGGTAAAAAGGACTTTAAACATACATGAATAAATTTTTATAAAACATGTACATGGATGATAGCAATAACCCCAGTAAATACTTACGAATAAGCAATCTCAGATAAAAATGAGATTTGCAAAATTATCCCTTACCTTAGGTCTGATATGCTTCGTACATATCCAAACCTCCTGTATAATGATTTAAATAATGTCATTGACTTATTATAGAATCATATTCATTGTTATTATATCATATATGGTTCACTTATGACTTTATATTACCCGTTCTTTTGTAAATTCATGTTAAAGTAGCATTTTGGGTAAAATCGTTTCATTTTTCATTCGTGTTTTAACTTGTAATTATTCATATGATTACATAGATCATGATTACATACATCCAGAATGTAAAAAATGATTTATATATAATATATATTCAGAATATACATATATATAATAGATCGATAAATGGAAAGAAATACACCCTTCATGGAGACGGTAGGTCGTACGTACGCATGAACGTTGTTTTCGTTTCCTTATTGAATTGAATGGAATTAAGTAAATGACATAAATATATATATATATACATAAATACAGTAGCATTATTATGTCATATATTTCATTATTACTTATTATATATACTTTATAATCATTCTTGAATGGTTAACATGGAGAGTGAATCTCATCGCGTCGTGGAGACGGTAGTCCGTACGTACGCACGAGCGATGATATCATTCCCAAGATCGTGGAATTGTATTAAAGTGTATGTATAATATTAAAGAATCAATATCAATTTACAATAATCATATATATTCATTACTTTCACCATTATATCCATCCAAGTATGGTGGTGGTGGAAAATATATTACACCACGGTGTGGAGACGATATTCCGTACGTACGCACGCGCGGTGATTTCATTTTCTGTAGGATGGATATATGGTGAAATATGGTTGTTCCATACTTATAATAACATATAATTATATTAGTGATACTTATTTTATTACCTCATAATGAAACAACTAAAAAAGAAGAAGTGGAAGAAGAAATAAAGTTGAAAGAATCGGTAACGGACATTACCTCTTCTTTGAAGCGCCTCTTTGAGACCTCCTCTTAGGGCACTATAATTGGTCTTTGAAGAAGACCAAGACCTCTATGATGTTTCCAGGGAAGTGTAGAAGATAATTTGGCAGGGTTTGGCCGAGCTTGAAGGCTCAAAGTGGTGTGAGGAAGAGAGGGAGGAGGTGCCCTTTTATAAGGGAGGAGAGGGGCACCTTTGGAAAAACAAAAAATATTATTTTATTATAAATCCATATTCGGTTTTAAATAGCTCCAAATTGATTTATTTCGAAGATAAGGTGGTTATGGGTCGAAATACTCTCATCCAATAGAATTTTGACAAGTTTAGTTTACTATTTTAACCTTATCATTTAGATTTAACTTTAAGTTAAATAATTTTACTTTTACCATGTCTTTTTGTGTTCTTACACTATAAGGTTAATAAACTTACTATAACAAGACAAAAAAACCCCAAGTTTTTTATTATTATTATATATAACCTTATCTAAGTCATTTGGACGAACCTTAGATTTTTAGGAATAAAATAACAATTAATAATATAATATTTGTTTTAAACTATTTTATGTCAATTTTGACAAAATTTTGTAATTGATTTTTGTGAAAATTATAAGAGAAATATTAGTTAGAAAAAAGTTACTTAAATCAATAATAACATGTCATATTAACCTATAAAATTATTTTAATTCATAAAAAGTATCAAATTACATTTATTTGGGTATTTATAACATCAATTATGTCAACATTTCATTAATAAGATAATTACTGAATCATATTTGTGTCATAAATAAATTAAATTATTTAATGTCTAAAAATTACAGATAAAATACCATTATGTAGGAAATATTTTTATCTTTCTAATGAATATTTATAGTTGAATTTATCTTATGTATAACCCTATATTAAAAATTATTTAGTTATTAAACTTTGATTTTAACTATTTATACCCTTCTTTAAATAAATTAATAATAAATGTCCTAATCTAATCCAAGTGGGCCTAAATGGTCATATTTTATTCCTAAGGTTGTTTTTGGTCGAATTACACTTATACAATAGAATTAAAAGATGTGTTAGGGTAATAATAATAAAATATTTACCCTTAATTACCCTATTTACTTTTAACCGTGGTAAAAAAAATAAAAAGTTACTATTCACCAAAAATAATTTGCATCCCATTGAACCACATTTTAGTCCTTGATATTAACCGTGTCTCTCAGATTTTTGAAATTACACTCACAGAAGTGGTAAAATTAAGTTTTATGTGAATTTGGAAATTCTCCTAGGAGGTGGGTAAAAGACGGTAAAAAGTTCAATAAAATTTTTATATATCTAAAATTATTATAAAATGACAATGAATTGCATTGAACATATATAGGTATTATGTATCAATTTTTACCTAAAATAAATTTAAATAAAATAAATAATTATTTAAATAAAAAGTTGGTTTTTAAATAGTAACCCAGTGTTTTCACTATTCATCAAAAATTGAAAGTTTCCAGAAAAATACCAAAATTTCACTCTAGGCTAATTTCGATATTCTGAATCCAAAATTGAAGTCTATTTTGAAAAATAAAATTTCAAAAATTTCAAAAAGTGGTTATTACTATTCATAACGGCTAGTTTTAATAATATTTTAATAGCATATCGTTGTTTAGTGAAACTCGGTATTGCGTATGACGCAAGCTATCAAGGAAGGTCATGATTGCATGTAAAGAAAGCCAAGATAGTGTTGTGTGTAGTGAAAGATTCCTTTGATGATTTATATAAAATAAAAATATTTCTTATAAAAGTCTCGGGTGTTACACTAAGTCTACGTGAGCAATGCTCGGTGTAGAAAACAAGAGAGGAAGCTTGAATTGGGTTTCAGTGTTTTGGAATTTTCAATGACGCCCAAGACACATTACATGAACGATGTATTCCTTCTCATCCTATCATTGACAATGAATTTGCATCGTGTCGTAGGAGCATTACATGCCTGAATTTATTCCTTTCTCCCCCATTGACAATAAACCTAAAGACCGATAATTTTTTCAATGTTCATCTCAAACCATACTCCCCTTGGATAGTATCTCCCCCAAAAACCTGCATCACATCCATAAACAGATAAAAACAGTTATCATAATTGGGGAGAGGGGTAATGTGAAACCTCCATATGCACTGGGAGACAGTTGAACACCGAGGTTCAACCGATGCTTCTCAAACACAGTCATTGACAGTGGCTTGGTCAGGATATCATCCACTTTCTCATCAGTTCCCACATGATCCATTCTAATCCCCCATTGTTAAACTTTTTCTTTGATAAAGTGATACCTAATTTCAATATGTTTCGTACGAGAATTTTGAACAGGATTCTTCATAAGATCAATTGCGCTCTTGTTATCACAGTAAATCACCATTGGTTGCTTTACCTCATCACCAATATTTGTTAATTGTTGCTTCATCCATAGCAGTTGAGTACATGACTTTGTGGCGGATATATACTCAGATTCAGCGGTACTAAGAGAAGTACTTTCTTGTTTCTTTCTCAACCAGCCAACACATTTCTTCCCAATATAGAAGGCTCCACCACTGGTGGACTTTCGGTCTACTACATCACCAACCCAGTCAGCATCAGAAAACTCTGATAATTCACTGTCCCCGCCTGCAGTAAAATATAACCCAAAGTTATGTGTACCTTGAATGTACCTCATGATTCTTTTGATTGCTGCCATATGTTCCTCCTTTGGATTACTCCGAAAATGGGTCGCAAGACATGTTGCAAAGACAATATTAGGCCATGTCACTGTCAGGTACAGTAGGCTCCCAATGATCCTCCTGTACATGGTGGGATCTATAGAGGTCCCATCCTCATGCTTTCCAAATTTAGTTCCAACTACAATCGGAGTTGACATTGGTTTGGAGTCTTGCATATTAAAATTCTTCAGCATCTCTCTTGCATACTTTTCCTGAGAAATGAAAGTGTAATCTTTCTTTTGAATCACCTGTAGCCCTAAGAAATATGTGAGCTCCCCAATCATAGACATTTCAAATTATGATTTCATGTGATTGGAAAATTCATCCACTGATTTCTACCTGCTACCACAAAAGATGATATCATCAACGAAGACTAGAACCATGAATTGATCTTTTGGAGAATTCTTCACATATAAATTTTGATCCACTCCTCCTCTTTTGAACTCTAGATTCTTGAGATATGTGTCCAGGTGGGAATACCATGCTCGTGGTGCCTGCTTCAAACCATATAGGTCTTTGTTCAGTTTGCAGACCTTTGTCTCATCAGTACCAAGAAAAAAAACCACTGGTTGTTCAATGTAGACTTTTTCTTCGAGTACACCCTTCAAGAATGATATCTTGACATCCATTTGATATACTTTATATCCTCTTTGGAGTGTCATGGCAAGGAAAAGTCTGATTGACTCCAGTCTAGCCACTGGAGCAAAGGTTTCTTCAACATCAACACCTTCAATCTGGGAATATCCCTTACATACCAGTCGAGCCTTGTTTCTAATAACACTTCCATGCTCATCAAACTTGTTCTTAAAGACCCATTTCATACCAATCACATTGTGACCTTCAGGTATCTGGACAAGATCCCATGTCTGATTCTTATCAATCTGATCTAGCTCTTCATTCATGTATTTCACCCAAGATTCATCCTTTGCAGCTTCTTCGAATGAGGATGGCTCCACAATTGACAAAAATTCTTATTGTGTGTTATTCCTCATCCTCCTTGTTTGAGTGGGTGCACTCCTATATCCAATTATGTTAGATGGATCAATATTAGCTCTACGATTTATTTTGTGTGGTTCAGTTTCATTCTCTCCAACCATAGTTTCTTCTTCAAATTCTTCTTCTGAGTCAACATCATGAGGTGAATGCTGAGTGTTTTGTACATCTTCCTTTATTTCTGTATTTTTATTTCCTCCACATTCACTTTATTCTTCACTTTCTATCACATCATCATATGACTTCCTTGAATCATTGGTGGTTTTCTCTTAAATTATCTTAACATCATTTCTTACTACAATCCTTCCTAATCTCTTGTTGAAACACTTGTAGGCTTTGCTGTTCATTGGATATCCAAGAAAAAATCCTTCATCAGCATTGTCACCAAACTTCCCTTGATTTCCTTCTTTGTTCTAGGTGAAACATTTTCTTCTGAAAACTAGAAAGTATTTCAAAGAAGGCTTCCTTCCATTCCAAAATTCATATGGTGTCTTCATTTATAACATATAAAGCCTTGTTCGATTCTAAATGTGCACTGTAGCATCAACAGCTTCCTTCCAGTAATGGCGAGAGAAACCACTCTCAATCAGTATAGTCCTGGCCATATTGTTAACCTATCGATTTCTATGCTCAAAAACTCCATTTTTATATGGAGTTCTCATGGAAGCTACCTCATGTTGTATCTCATGCTTCTCCATGTAGTTTTTAAATTCAATGGATGTGTATTCCCCTCTATTGTCTGATTGCAACACTTTGATCGTTCATCCAGTATCATTCTTGGCGATACGACGATACGTCTTCTTGTAGTCAAGCACTTGTCGTTTCCTATGTATAACCATTACACATTCCATTATGCTATAATCATCTTGGAAAAGGACGAAGTACATTTATCCATGAGTTCTAGCAATATTTATTAGGCCACAAATGTCTGTATGAATTAGATCAAGAAGATGATATGCCCTTTTCTTCTTTAGCCGATATGAACTGCAGACCTGCTTTCCACGAATGCAAGCATCAAAATATTTTTCACGCTCACGCTTCTGGTTAGGAATGTCCATGACAATCCTCAATTTTGATATTTTCTCCATGTCCTATTGATTGATGTGACCCAGTCTCCTATGCCACAAATTGTTTTCTTCTTCAACAGTCATGTAGAAAAAATTTTCTTTACTATCAACCTGATACAGGTTGCCTTCTGTTCTACATCCTTTCATAAGTGACTTTCTTATCTTTCCCTTGATAGTGCAACCTTTCTGATTAAAAGTGACAATAAGTCCTGAGTCACATAGTTGACTCACGCTGAGTAGATTATGATGTAGGCCATCTATGTAAAGGACTTCAGTCTTCTTTAGATCTTCATTAGCTAATTCAGTACTTCCACTGCCTTTGATTTTCAGAGATCCATCATTACCAAATAGAACTATTCCATCAACCTTCCTTTTGATATCTGTTAACAGGCCATCATAACCTGTCATATGGGATGATCAACCGTTATCCAAAATCCAAGTGATGTTTCTTTTTGTATCTTTGAGGGCCACCTCTGAAAGGTTGGATTTCTCAATTTTCTTCCTTTAATTCCATGAGAAATTGGAATGAGTATATATCACTGATGGCCTTTCAATTATCCCATCTGTGTACATTAGTTCTTCATATTTGAAGTCTTCTTAGAGAGAAGAAAACCTGTTTGAAAGAGGAACACTATCTTGTCGACAAGATATGACTTGTCTTGAATTCCGGTATGATGTGTCCATGTCCCTTCTCTACCTGCAATTAATAGCCTTGTGACCAAAGTTAGAGCAATGAAAACAGTATCCATAGAAACTATTTATTCAATAAGATGGAGGATATGAAGTCAGTCTCCTTTGTTGATGTCCCAGATCTTCCCCATTCAAGTATCTCCTTGCCTCTTCGCAATATTACATGGTATGGCCCAGATATCCATAGAACTGCCACTTCATGGGAGGAAATGTCTTCTCACTTGAATTTATCCACATACCTTCTTCCTTGGGAGAATATTTGGACTGCCTTTCATTTCTGAATGCTTAAGGATAACTTTCAGTTCTCCTTTTAGCTTGGACTGAGGATTTCTTTTTCAGAACTTTAGGAAACGTTTCAACATGTCCAACTTTCATCTTGTCTTTCTTTTGGCTCTCTTTACTTCCAGTAGTTCATGTCTCATCTTGACAGCCAATTTCACTCTTTCCCATGAAAGCAGGTATTTGATCACTCATGATTTTTCCAACCCCATCAGAACCACTCTTGGCTCTGCTAGTAATTCAGAATCTGAGAATCTTCCAAACTATATTTTCTTCTTTGATTCTTTTGATATTGATTCAGTCTCAAGTTTACTTCTGAGAGTAACAACTTCCTCCTCAAGACCCTCAATAGTCTTGTATTTTTCTTCTAGTCTGGAGGTGATTTCATTGATGACCTTTTCCTGCTCTTCAATTCTCAGCTTCAGATCCATTACATCATCATTTCTTTCAAGAAGTTTAGATTTTACTTTCAAACATTCTTCTAGTCGTTCAATTTTAGCTTCAAGCTGATCAACATATTCAGTTGATTCTTATACCATTGACTTTCACTTATTACAACTCTTACATTTAATATTAAGCTTGATAACAGCATCCTTAAGTTCCAACTTAGGATCTTCACTAGTTTTTAACTATTTTTCTCCACCAGTATCTTCTGATTTTTCAATAGTGGCCATCATGGAAGCATGTTTCTCAGTTTTAAATTCTGGTTCTTCTTCATCACAGAATTCATTATCATCTTCTTCCTTTTCACAGACAAAACTCTTTTTCAGAACTTTCTTTCTAGATTTGAAGTCTCCTTTCTTTAAAACCCTTTTCTGAGGCTTCTCAACTTTTTCAGCAACCCTGTCATCATCATCAATCTTTCTTAAGCCCTGGGAAGCAATGTGCCCGACTTTTCCATAATGAAAGAAAGCTAGAGGTAACTTCCCTTTTAATTTCCCTTTTACCTTCTGGAACTTCTTGGAAATGAGAGAAAGAATTTATTTTTCTTATTCGTATTCACCACTACTATCTTTTGATATTTTTAGTTTCTCCATGGATTTGAATGCCATTTCCTTGCTTACTCATGTAGAAGCATCTTCTGTTTTGACCCTCATTTCATATGCCACCAAGATGCTCAATAGATCATCTAAAAAAAGTTTGGAAATATCTCTTTCCTCAAGGGCTGACACCCTTTCATTGTATAGGTGTGGTAGTCTTCTTAGTATTTTATTCACAATGTCAATGTCTCTGATTTCTTCTCCTAGGCCCCGAATTTCTCTAACCACTTCAGTAATTCGATTGAAGGAGTATGCATTCTCATCAGGATGCATCTTCAGATCATCGAACCTATTGTGTAGCACTTGTAGTTTCACCTCCTTCACTTTGTTGTCTCCTTCATAAATATTTTCATGTTTATCCCACATGGACATAGCTTAGGTGAAAATCATAACTTTTAGATATATCTGATCAGAAAGTGCTGCGGTGAGAGCATTCTGTGCTTTAGCATCTGCATCATGAATTTTCCTATCGGTATCAGTCATAGCCAGCCCTGTTCGATTAGAAACATTAATACCTTACACAGTGGAAAACAGAACTTCCATTCCAAGGGATCTTAGATGAGATCTCATTATGTTCTTCCAGATCTGGAAATTACTTCCATCGAAGAGAGGGAATCCCCTGACATTGACTGCATTCTCCATGACGACAAAGGACAAATTCAACACCGACAACCTTTACCCTCTGATACCACTTGAAGGACCCCAGGACACCCTGAGAGGGGAGGGGTGAATCAGGGTGTCAACTTTTTCTTTTAAAGTTATGGATCTTGTTCCCACGTTGGTAAGAACTTATTAAACCTGTATGATGGAAATGAACAGAAAGTAAGCATTCACATGCAGAGAGATGACACCACACTTTTTACCTGGTTCACCACTAAGGGCTACGTCCAAGGAGCATATGTCGACAGGTTGTAGATTGTACCAAATTCCACTAAACTTCACTAGCTGTGGATTACAAAGGTTTGGGCATAGTCACTCTGTCCCAGGCTCACTACCTTTACAAAATGTTCAAGGAAAGCTCACAGCGTCCCTTGAGTCACTCCTGTTGACTCCCCCTAGATCACTGCCCTTGGTGAAGTCACACTCAGTTTATAGATGTGAAGGTCTCTTCATCATTGTAAGAGAATGAAACATCTGTTTTATGTAGATGCTCTGTTGAAGTCCAACTTTTAATCGTAGACTAATCTCAATTTTCACCGAATATATCAGGCAATCTTCTAGATTTCGTGCAGCTCCAAAAAGATAGGCGTACTCCAACCTCTCATGGTGCGCTTCTCTAAGACCGGTGTGCAAGTTTCAAGAATGGCGTGCAAGTCACTTTCACGGGAAAAATTCAGCGTGCAGGTGACACCAACCCACTTGTGTGACACTGCCTCTTTCAACTCCAAACTTGCGCGACGTTGCGCCTTTAACTCCCAAATCACCTTGGTCGCACAGCCAACAACCGGCGCACAACCTCTACTTGTGTGACCCAACTACCACTTGCACGACTCAACCACTTGTGCGACGAGAGCTCAAAAAATCTCTATGTCTTGAACTTCATTCCAAATGAGGGGAGGTGGTCTCTATTTATAGGAAAACTGGACCCCATGCGCGATGGCGCGCAAGTATCCTCTCGGCGCGCAAGTTCCGGCGTGTAGCTCATCTCCCCTAGCCTCTGTCACGCAACTCACTTGCACGACCCAACTAATCACTGTGTGATCCTCTTTCCTTTTCCATATTTTGAAGTTATGATCATGAAGAACAATAGGCGCACAAGTTTCCAGACCTCCTAGGCACCGGCGCGCAAGTCCCTTCTCGGTGTGCAGGTCACTTGTGTGACCCACCAATACTTGCGTGACCCTTATCCCTTTTCCATTTTTCCACATTATGATCTTGAAAAACTCTAGGCATGAAAGTTTCCCCTCCTTCAAGTACACAGACCACAAGTCTCTTTGCCAAAATCACTTTTCTCCATTTGTCGATTTTCAGGCCCAAAAATTTGGCAAACACTAGGAAATGGAGCCACCTTCAATATTGTTGTCTTCTTGAACTGTATGATCACTTTGCTGGTACACATTCTGAACTTCCACTGAGGATTTTCAACAAACACAAACCATACTCCAATTCATACATAAAATACCATGGTTACAACAATTTTAGGTTGAATTAATCATGTTTTTGGATATTATTATTGATTTATGCCAAATGTTCATCGGTAAATCCATAAAGGATGAAATACCTGAATATGGGAATTATTTTCCCCAAAAATTAAGGGAGGAAGGAGGAGGTTGAGATCACATGGATCGCATGAACCCCCACAAGACACACAGACATATGAAAAGAAGAAGTTCATGCATATGGTAATTCATAGTGCATAACCCACATAAGTCCTCCTAAAGTACATTCGACTATTGCTTATACTCTTATGAAGGTGCCTAGAACAATCACTAAGCACATGGAGGTATCCAGATAATATCCCCCAAGTCATGTAGCTTATCAATTGGAAGACTCCTAATAAACCCTCTAAAAACATTGTAAAATAGGAGGAAAATATCGAAAATTTGGGAGCCACTTATGGTTGTAAAACTTATGAGACACGTCACTAATGGGGAGATTGATTTTCCTTGAAAAAATTCAAGAAAAATCATGAGATCCTAAAACTTTGTAAAATATAAAAAGTAAAAAAATAAGGAAGAAGTTGCCTCTTTAAATTATAAATATCATTTGGTATGACCCTAGAGATCCACAAGAAACCTCAAGCACCTAACGACATGTCTTCCTCATATCACAAAATCTAGCTGGCATGTGGTCTTTCTCACGTAAAGAGCTTCGGACAAGCCCAAGAAACCCCACACTCCCCCTTTTCACTCCATAAGGAAAAATTGATAGATTTTTTCATGAAATTATCACAAATACCTTTGTTGGTCATGCAATGCATCATCAATAGGTAGAGTTATTATCTTTGACAACACTCGTGCAACCTTATAAGACCCCCACCTTTGAAAAATAAGAAAATTAAATAATGAAGGGAGAGGGTGGGATCATATCTTGGTTTTAAAACTCACATGACACACCCAGGTGTCCGAATTATGGTTTCTCTAAGATCCCCTAACAAGACAATATTTTCTATAAAAAGGTTCCAGAAAATTCACCTGAGATCATGTGTTTTCCTTTCAACAGGCACTCTAATCTCAAAAATGCCCCTAGACATGTTATCCTAACAGATATAGAAGTCATTTTGTATGTTAGTGTGATTCAACAAGACATATTAATTGGATATAATAAAATAAATGAGGTGTTGATGGTATTGTCTCGTGATCAATGAAAATCATGTGGCACCCCCAGAATGACTTATGGTGAGAACTCACAAAACGCATGACACCAAAGGCCTCAACTGACTCCAAACTAGATTCTTTAAATATGTGTCATGCAAAGTGGTGAACAATTGGGGTGTTGAGACATATAAATCTCTAAACCCGACCTCAAATAATAGGTTTGTACTATTTCATCCAGATTCACCAAAGCACCAAGCACTAGAGTAGATTTCTCATAGCGGCTGATCTTGTAACCAGGTAGTTTTTTGTCAGGTAAGATATAGAGAACAATCATAGCGATCGTGAAGCATGCATAAGCACTTTGGGTGATCACTATAGATCGCACATTGGACTTCTTGAAGGACACATGAAGAACATCCCACACATATTCTAGATCATTTGTAACTTAAAACAAGCTAATACTGAATAAATCTATGGTATTTCAATAAAATATTGGAACAAGGAAAAAAAATGGGACACTTATGCAAAGGACATATACACAGATCCTCATGCACTTCGCATGAACAACCCAGGACACACGACAGCACCAGTCCATGTCTCCCAAATCTTGATATGATTCTTTGGTATACTATTTATAACATGTGAATTACTCTAGACATGTCAAAGAAAGCTTCATAGTTCCTCTTGATCATGTCACCCAGGTCTCACGAAGTCGTTAGATCTCACCATACTATTGTTTCATTGTTCTTAAGACATGTTTCTTGAATCATATGGCGGCACCATTACATGTTAGCTGAGACTCATGGTAGCACCTGGACTTGTCAATTGTCTCTTGTGACGTCCTCTAGGCATACCATCTAGGTTTTGTGATGTCCTCCATACAAGTCAAATAAGACATGTGGTACCCACCAATACATTCCACATTGACTCTTGTGATTCCATATAGAGTTTAAGGTATATCTTGAAATGAAACTAGGGAATGTCAACCAAATCATGTGATTTTGTATAGGTATGTCATCTAGGACCATGTGATGTCTTCCAAGATCAATCGTCCATGTCTTGAAATGCACTTCGAAAAAGTTAACCTTGATCATACAACAACCTTCATACATGCTATCTATGTTATGGTAAATCCATAGACAAGTCAACTGGATCATGTAATTTCCTTTGTCCATGTTAGTAATACACCATCTAACATGTCAAGTATAAAATTAAGGCATACTCAGCCGAAAATAAATTCATATCATGAAGATAAGAAGGTCAGGTCCTAGGGCTTCCCAGGGCATGATAACTATGTCCACCCTCAGTGTGTAAGCCTCAATCAAAATAGAAACCATAGTGTGTAAGCCTGATTTAAGGGAACTACGATGACTCTAATTCCTACCATAACTAGGATATGTAGGATACCTCCCCAAGGCCCAAACTCTATATTAAGAATCCAAAGGGTAGTACAAATACATGAGTCCCACATATATAAGAAATGAAACTAATTACTTTTTAACCTTTATTTCCCACACTGGAAATAGATCACATGGACTTTGGGAGTTTCAATGATCATATCATTCATGTGATATATCTCTATCAGGATAAGGGAAAGGTTAATGTGAAAGCCTCAACTAGTTGAACTACAAAGACTCTAATTCCTTCCATAACCAGAATACATAGGATGAATTCCAGTGGCCTGATCCTAAACTCAAATTGGCATAAACCTTAGTGCAAGTACCTCCATGTCTCCTGAATTTCAAGAATCGGAACCCAGTCATTCCCATGGGATGATCATTCAACCTAATCCATCAGTGAACTGAGAAGACAAATGAATTACAATGACTCTAACTCCTACCATAACTAGGATATATAGGATACCTCCTTGATGCCCAAGCTCTATAATAAACACCAAAGGGATTTCCCAGGGCATAAACCTCACATCCATATGCAATGAGGATGATCACTTTAAATACCATGTTTCTAATACTAAGCATATATCACATGGGCTTAAGACACTACCATAAACACGCCATTGGAATCATGAATCTCCACCAACCATGGAAATCTCAGTATATAAGACCCAATGAGTGGCATGATATAAATATCCCATATATAAGGGAATCTACCTTGGGGATAGTTCCAAGGGCGTGATCGAACTATAATAACTTTGTTCCCTACTATAACAAGGATACATAAGACATATCCATGAGACTCAACCTCAAATATTAGGTTCCTAAGTACCCACACATATTTCTTTTATGTATGAATTTAAATTTCATGGGTTTAACGAACTATGTGGGTTTTGATTCTAGAAATAAATAGGATACATAAGACACATCATAATGGTTGAATCCTCTCCTTGGAATATTAATTTCCTCCCTGTATGGAAAAAATCCATTGTACTTGGTTATACAACTTCATCTTATAAGCAGCAATTCATTATTGGGAAATGGATGAATAACCTTGGATACATACTGATGGATTCAATAATGAGATTCCCCTTTCTTTTCTATATAAAGATACTTACCCTATAATCATTTCTTAGGGTAAACGATACCATATCAAAATTAGGAAGAGTTTATCGAACATATCTTAAATCTATAATAGAGTCCCATAGTATACAAAAATTCCCTACAAAAGGGTGAGATGATCCTGACCATTCATCCTCTTGACCAATACGAGTCCCAAAGCATCATTAGGTCTGAAAACCCAATTGACCACCTACCTTTGGAAAGGAGGTCCATACCCAGTTAAGGATGAGGGAACCATTGGTATTTTACATTAAGAATGAAAATGATGACTAGATGTTAGTAATTGTGAAATAAATAAACCCCCCATAATCAACCGTCAAGCCAAAATGAATCCATCTCAATAGGGGTTCTTGGTCATATCTTCTCTTTTGAAACAAAAATGGTGAACCTGATGTGAATCTCTTAATAACAAAATGATTAGGTTATTGTCATTTATGCCATTTTGTTTGCAAACTATTTGAAAAAAAATAGTGAACCCGACTTGAGTCTTTTAATAAAAAAATTATTATTTTATTATCCATCAGACCATTTTGATTGAACACTATTCTCAAACAAAAATGGTGAACCCAACTTGAATCCCTAAGTAACAAAAATATTGGGTTATTATGTGTTAGGATACTTTGTTTTGAATATCCTACAGAAATGAAGATGATAAGCCTAGCATAAATCTTACATCTAATCCTATATAGTCGGGGTTCTCATGAAATAATTTCATCCTCTTATTGATAATTCTATGCAACTAAAATGGTCGAATTAGGATTAAAAGGAAAATTATGTTCACCATGGATATCTGATGGAGCACACATCATGATTATGGTATTTTACTAATCGGTAACCTTTTCCCTTTTTGTCTACATGAATACATATACTTTTCTCTTCAACAACACCCTGATCCAAGATAAATTCTTCATCCTGTGACTATTTTGGTAAATTTCCTATGGATGCAACCCCCATGAGTTACAAAAATGTTCTCACCTACCCAATAGATTCAACATTAGGTGGTGAAAAAAATGGTCCAGGAGTACCATCAACATGGTAAAATCTTGACCATTGGAGATTCTTATGAGGATATATGATTAATGAATTCGGTGAGTCTGCATCATCTAGGGAAAGTTACAGTTAAGCTAATGGTCCTTGTCACCACAGCCAATCACTTCATTATATTATCCCTAAAATGAAAAAACCACCACCTTAAATATCTAATGATGGTAGACTAGGGATTCAATTATTATTTTTGTGTGGTTCAGGTTCCATCGAGGAGGGCCCATGTAAACTAACATCACTAGAACCATCCCACCGGTACCCAAAAATTGCCTACTAAGTGTACTACAATACACACTACCACATATGATGCCCTTGAATGGGCAGTAAGGAAGAAACATTAGGTGAGAAATATATTGGATATCTATGAGAAGGCTCATATCTCCACTCTAGCTAATGATGTCTGCCAACATATTCCAATAGTAACCATAAAGAAGGCTCATATCTCTACTAACTTGGAACAAGTCTATGGGAATATTCCCATATTAGGCATGGGGGAGGTTCATATCTCTACCCCCATGCATGAATCACATCGTTATATTCCAGTGGCATAAGGAGGAAAAAATGGGGCGCATATCCCTGCTTCAATCTAAGATATTTTCTAGAACATAGTGGAGATGGAAAATGTGAAGGATTATATCCCTATGCACACTTTTATAAAATACCAATAAATATTAGAAATAGCTGAAGAAATCTGCTGGAATATTCTATCATTGGTACAGATACAGGGACAGGTTCATATGCACATCCCTATAGTCCAGGCAACTCATCATTCTGTTCATTATGAACTAATGGTTTATCTAGAGAAATAAAACATTCTTGCTCCCATCTTGGAGGATTATTGGAATATTTTTTTAAAAGTATGATGAATCAGACCGAGCTCACATTCTCTCTCCAACTAGGGATCACCAGGTGAGAGAAAAATATTCCTCGAGATGGGGGAACATTCTTATCAGAAAATTCTGGTGGCATATTCCAAAGGCCCGTGATCATGCTCATATCCCCATTCCAGCTAGGGATCACTAAGTGATAAGGGCACATGCCTCAGGGCTGTCTCATATTCTTACTGAATAAGTCTACCGGAATACTCCAAAGGCCTAGGATAATTATCATATCCCCTTTATAGATGAGGCTTACCGATTGAGAATGACACATGTCTTGAGAAAGGCACGTACTCCTATCAGTGAATCTTATTTTCATATTCTACTAGATCATGTAATCCATACACATATTCATACTTCTACTGATGAATGACTACACCAACATAATTCTAAACCAATACAGGAGGAGTCTCATATCCCTTATCCCAATTTGTAGGTCTATCAAAATATTTTGATTTGGAATTTATATTCTAACCAGACTCATATTCCAACTCCAATCAAGGCTCGACAAGTGAGAGTGGCACATGCCTTAGGGATGTATCGTACTCCTTCCAAGAAAGGACAATGGAATATTCTAAAGACTCATCATTGGGCTCATAATCCCATTCTAACCAAGGATTAGTAAGTGATAATGGTACAGGACTTCGGATAGGATTATATTCCAATCAATAATTAGTAAGCTAAATGGAATATTCTATTAACTTTTCAGTAGTGGTCTCATACGTCTTCATCTTGGGACATTTATAAATAAGTTCTAGAAATCATCATACAATAGGCACATATCCCTATACAATTCCAAAAGGTAGGTTTTCATATTCCAGAAATGACACAGGTTGAGACCCATATTCCTATTCTTCTCAATTCCAATGTCCTTAAGGTCATTCGATATGAATTATCAACACCAAAAGGGTCCATAAACTCTTCAACAGAAGTAGAAGATGATCATTAATATGATAGTCCTCCTCATGGTAGTATAAAGATGGATCATAGGGACTCTACTTCTAAGATCAACCATGGTCAACCTCCCCACTAAGATATATCCCACAGACAAGGAAAACCTCCCCTTTCCCAAACACCTTCATATAAAGAGGTGTTCAAAACTCATAGTCCTTCATATAGAGATGTGATCAAAACATCGCGGTCAACCACATATAGTTCCCCATCAACATCCAACAACACTACACTCCAATCCATAGAAAACCCTAAGAAATATCTTCTATGGTTTGACCAAATAAAGTCATGTAATTCTGATGAAGAGGAGGATGGCATTGACATATGAGGAGAGTTAGCTAGAAACAACCTCTCCATCATATTCTATCCCCTTATTACTTCTAACTACGATGTCCTAAATGAGCTATAAAAAGAGTGAATGCCTTATCTATGCCAAAAACATGTGGTATAATCATCAACAACTAAAGACTGTCCATCTCCCTTACTCAGGATATGAGGGTCACCTTCAAACCACCAAGATACTCTGTCACCGTGGCCACTGTCTCCATGGCCCGAGATCCAAAACTAGAAAACCACAGTGAAAATCTGAAATACACTTTCCAAAATTTCATCATAACCCTTTGGTAGCTGATCTTAGAAGACACATAATGTATCTGTATTTTAGGATGGTAAAAGTACGTAGAATTACACTTTTTTCACCCCTCGAATAGAAGAACCCCTCACACGTGGTGTCATGTAATGTCATAGCCTCTAGTGAAATTAGGGTATCGGGTAATGATAGAGCTATTTGGTCACTAAAACAGAATTCCCCCACTTAAATGGTTCCAAGAAATTATGAAATGGGGTAGATAATATCTTTTAGGACTTCATATTAGGCCCCTAAAAGCAATAGGAATGCATTTCAGACACATAATCTGAAGTTGCGATCAACCAAAAAACTTCCCAAAAAGAAATATTCCCATTGTGGGCTGCAATGGCTCCTAGATCCCACGTGATCACAAATACACCACATAAAAAAGGTCATAGTAGTAGTTTCCATATCATCCATCCAAGAGTAAACCCAACCTACCAGGTTGGGGGAATATCAACCACCACCTCCACCTCTCGGATCATCAATTATTAAGAGGATTCAGGACATATCCTTAGATGCTACAAACAAACCCCTTCCTACTGGGCTGGGAGGGATTTATATATCAATCACAATCACCAGTTTCATCATCCCATAAGAGAGTCCTATCAAAATTAATGGTGATTCTAGATCAACCTCGTCCCATTGGTTTTGGGGCATTTATATCTCAATTTTTGTCTCGTGATTCATCAAATCCCCAACTGGAGTCATTAGAACCCCAACAATAAGATCAATCAATCCCAACTGTAGCCCTGAATAACCCTTATCCCACATGTTTGGGGGTATTATTATCATCATCATCACCACATAGGTAATCAGTCTTCTCTAGGTTGGGAGGTCAAAATCAATGGTAGGCATCACATATGTTCCTCATACCACAAGTTCATCCTCTGTTATTTAGTGTCCCTTCAGCAAACACATTAGAAAACTCCCTCAAAGTCACCACTTATAGAACAATACGGGGGGAGAGTACGAAATATGAAATCAGACCCTATCAAGGTCACAAGATAAAATGGCCCAATACGGTCAAGGATTTGAATAATGACCCGGATGAAGGTAGTGGAGAATCATCTTGTTGCATTGAAAGTAATGGTACAACCACCATTGAGTGATATTCCTCTTTGAATTTGTTAACCATAAACACAATAGATATGGTGGATCAATACATGAATGTAGTGGGCCACAACATAGAGAAATGACCCCAATATGAGGGTTATTTGGATGCATCAATTGAGGTTGAACACACCTAATACCAAAGAAGGATACAAAATCTAGCACCTCTAAATACCAACATGCCACCTCATTGATGGAACACTACCAAAGATAAAGGAAAAGGTGTGGTCACATCTCAATCACCAACCAAAAGAGTCAAAGTTCCTTCCACATAGGAATAGATGTTTCAATATGAGAGTGAGATATAAACTCTCATATGAATCAATGAGGAGCTAATAAAGATAAATATTCATGTTGGGTATCATCTTTAAGATGAGGTGAATATTCTCCCTCCCATTGTCGATCCTCTTGAAAGAGTAGCATCTAAGTGACAGACAAGCACAAAATTCAGACATCTAGTCTACATAAATGAGGAAGTCAAAAATGATCATGAATTATATCTATTGTAGCGATTGCCTCTCCCTCATAATGGAAATCATTAATTCATAGGTTGAATAAAGAATAAATAAGAGACAAATGTGGGTCCACCTCATCAACCACCACCTACTCCTTGTATATGGGATACAACTTAGATAGTAGTGCCCTAGAGATTCTTAATGCCATCAAGTACTTGGATACTCAAATAGAATCCATGGATAGGCGACAAACACCTATGCAGCCTAAGAGTAATCCATATACTGAGTAGGTGGATGACACTTTTTCTCCACCCAATTTTATAAATCCTACCATCTCTACTTTTGATGTTGTAGTTGACCCCAAACAGAAAATCACACACTTCATATCCAAATGAAATTCAATTATGGACCCTTGAGATCAATAGGAGGAAACAAAGATGAGATTTTTTGAAAATACTCTGATAGGGCTAGGATTTATCTTGTACATCCGTTTTCCAGCAGGATCCATTATAGGATGAGAATACTTGCGATGTAAATTCCTTTATCAATTCCATTCAATGCTAGGGTAAATGGAAATTTTCAAACTGAATAGCTGAAAAAAAACATGAAAATGAGAGGGGGTATAACTACATAGCTAGATAGAATGGTTTAACCTATTATTTAAACCTCCCTCTTTCATAGGAGAAACTTTTGGATGTATGTGCTGAAAATATTTGGGATGAGTTGCTGACACCTATGATCCCAATAAAGTATTCAGGTGGGTTCCATGAGTTCATATAAATGGTAAAATGTCTTGAGGATTTTATTTATTGAACCTGATCCAAATCATAAATTTTTCCAATAGAATAGGGGAAAACTCTAGGAAAACAATAAGATATAGTTGTCACTCTCAAGACAACAATAGTGCCCATCCAAACACCTAGGCACGTCCAGAACTGCAAAACACCTCCTATTGAGTGGTTATAACCATAAAATATACTCCATCCATAAGAATAGATAAATTAGTATCACCTAGGATATGAAGAATATGTGAATAAACCATACTCTTTCCAAAATGAAAAGTTCCCTAGTTATTTCTTAACAACCATGGACAATAACCTGCTCAAGATATCATATCCCAAGAAGCCTGATGAGGTCAACCTCACTGACCATCCTGACTACTTCCCTTTCCATATAAGGATAGGTTATAACATATATAACTAATTAGTATTCAAATACATCCTTCAAGGAATGGTTGATTCTAGATAGGTGGTGTTAGATAACTCCTCAGAGCAGGTGGATTCTATAACTTTTTCCCAGTCAGAATAAGAGGGGGAATGGAAAAATGTTTTGTCCAGGCATGAGCAGAAGTTCAACAACTGAATGACTCTAAAAATAGTTTAATGAGATCATTCCAACCTGATAACATAGCTATATATACCCATAATAACTTCACAACCCAAGGGTGTGATGTAAAATATTTCTCCCAAAAGTGGGCATGGTTGTCAGAAGTAGGAAGAAACAAAAGACGAAGAGTTGCATTTTTCTCCAACACAAGCTCTCACTCAGGCAGACTTCTTACTGGAAACATATGAAGCATGGTCACCACCCCCACCAAATATAACCCTCATTAGATGAACAGAACATATTTATTTCTATCAATTTGAAACACTTGGCTAACCCCTTATCTAGTGATGAATATGCCTCAAGAAATGAGTTTCCCACACAAAATTACAGAATGGGTGTCTGCATGCGTAGGATCTTAGGATATAGGGGATAGAAAGAGAATTTTTGGACCCAATATTTTGGTCATGTACCCGAAAATGAAATATATGAAGCTAACAATCATGATAAATTTCTCTACCATGCTCAAAAGAGGCATAGAGGCATCCCAAAACCCTCTAGTAGTCATCCATACCCAGTTGTCTTACATGAACTCCTAGTGACGGTTAGATTCTATGACCAATCCAAGAAACATGGAAGGAAATAACGACCCATTACACTATAATAATATTATACCATGAACTCTACACAAGCACTAGGCCCTTCTACCTCAAATTCCTTAGTTCTTGTGCCACATGTTAATGAGAAACCCCACATCGAGAAGCACCAACTCTGGCACAAAATTACAACATTCTGAAATAGCTGGAAGATTTCCCATCCAAGTTCCCAATCCTTTATGCACTCTATATTTTAAAATAACTTAGGGTGGCACTCGTTGAATTCCTCTAGAGCCCACAGGAGTTCAAGACAGAAGTCGTTGTAGCTGAGGTTTATCGAGTGGAGACCATTCCATTAGAACGCCATGTCGTCATCTCATTCACTGACCCAGATCAGGAAGAGGTCATCCAAGGTCACATCAGGCATCAATTTGTTTTGATTAGACTCAATAATGTTGATATTTGAATGTATTTGATTAATAATGGTTCCGAGATCAATCTCATCCTAGTCCAGACCCTCTGATGTTTGGGATAAAGAAAAGGGGACCTATCTCACACATGGATGACCATTCAAGGGTATGATAAGAATGAGAAAAGACCTATGGGGAAGATAAAACTCAAAAAATAATTTTGGGGGTCTCACATATAATGTTGAGTTTACAGTTATCCATAAATACATCACAAATAATGCCCTTCCTAGAAGGCCCTATCTCCATACCCACATGGTGGTACCTTCAATATTCCATCAGGGTCTGAAATACCCCATTGATGGAAAGGTCGGAATACTACATGGTGATATTTCCCCCTTTTAGACTTTAAAATCCACATATATTGAACAAGTTTCTATAAAAGGGGAGGCAGAAACCCAATGGTGGATGATGATATACAGGTTACAGCCCCCAATGTATTAGGGACCACCCCTACAAATCCTTGGAGT
Source organism: Viscum album (assembly GCA_963277665.1). Classification (NCBI taxonomy): domain Eukaryota; kingdom Viridiplantae; phylum Streptophyta; class Magnoliopsida; order Santalales; family Viscaceae; genus Viscum; species Viscum album. Next base: position 953,376,829 of record OY728142.1, read on the forward strand.
ATGCTCGACAGTGACTATGTGCTCCCCATAAATCTAGTAAAGGTGATAGACTTTAACCTAGAGGTCCAAGACCCTTATTTCACTAGTGATATTGTAAAAGACAATCACCTTTGACATCTTTCTATAACAACTCAGGTAGAAGGGGATGATAAAGTCTCTTCTCATTTCCTCTCTCACCTTGATAGTGATAGAGAAGCCCTCAGATTTCCAATACATTTGGAAAATTCCCCACATGCTTATAGGTGTAAAAATATGAGGATGACTTTATGGATTTCCCTCTATCATTAGATGATGGTGTCTCCACCACCATTGATGAGATAAGGAAAGTAAATTTGTGAACATAAGAGGACCCTTGACCTACACTGATTAGTAACTACATGCCCCTCAAAGAGAAAGATATCTATATTACATTTCTGAAGAAGCAATGATATGTGTTCTCTTAGAACTATACATAAAATCCTAGACTAAATCTAGGTTTTTCTACACACTATCTTGGATTACCTGATGAGAATTGAGGCTTCAAGCAGGTAGCCAGGAGGATGCACCCATCTAATTCCACAAATGTAGAATAGGAAGTTGACAACCTGATCAAATCCAAATTTGTCTGAGAAGTGAAATACCAAAGATGGATCTCCAACATCTTCTCTGTTATGAAGAAGAATGGGTGGATTAGGGTCCTCATCAATTTCATATGCCTTAATCAAAATTTCCCAAAGGATGATTTCCCATTATTGATCACAGAACTCTTGATCAATGTGATAGCTGGATTCCAAGCACTTTCCTTCATGGATGGGTATTTAGGGTAAAATTAGATAAATATAACCCCTAAAGATGAAGAATACACTACCTTCAGAGTGCCTCATGGGATATTATACTAATAGGTGATTACCTTTGGGTTAAATAATGTTGGCACTACATATCGATGTGCCATGCATCATATCTTCAAACCGTTTTTTGGAAGAATAGTTGAATTCTATGTCAACGACCAAGTGGCCAAATCTTGATTTTGATGTGATAACTTCATAGAACTTCAAATAGTCTTCAAAAATCCATGACAGCATAGTCTGAAGATGAATTTGCTAAAATTTTTCTTTCAGGTAACATCTGGGAAGTTCTTTGTCTTTATGGTATGTCACAATGGATTCAAGGTTGATCGAGAGAACACTAGTTCTATTTTACCAATTTACCCCCCCCCCAATATCAAAAAGTTGAGAGGTATCTAAGGTAACCTCACCTATATTCAGTATTTTATAGCTAAAATGGCTGGAAAAGCTCTTCCCTTGACCAGGCTAATGAAGAAGTTAATCTCCTTTCAATGGAAAGATGACTCTCAATAAGCCTTCAAAAGTCCCAATAAGTATTTATTAAACCCGCCAGTTTTTATTCCTCTAGTGGAAGGTAGGGAACTCATATTGTATGTCGCTACCATGTAATGATCACTGGTCACCCTTGTCACGCAGAAAAACATTATAGGGAGCAATAACAGTCTCTACAACCTCAGTAGAACAATAATAGGTATTGAGACTTGATACTCTAATGTTTAGAAGAACTGTCTTCCACTCATATTCAAAGTGAAAAGGATGAGGTATTACATGAATCATCATAAGGTCCATATCATCTCTCGTATTGATCCACTCAAGTACATCCTTGGCTGCCCAATATTGACTGGGCACTTGGCATGATGGGCGGTCATTCTGCAACAATATGACATTCATTTCATATCACATAAATCAATAAAAGGTCTAGCACTGGTTGATTTCATCATAGCACATCCTACCCTAGAAAATAAACTGATGGGCACCGAGCTTCCATATTAGGAGGTCTTCTACACCCATGACACTCCACAGACATGGGTGGTGTATTTTTATGGTGCCTCCCAAAGTCCTATTGAAAAAAGGATAGAAAAATCGAGACTCGATCAGGTTAGCTTAAAGATTTTTTTGTCTCTATAGAAAAATAAATTTTTTTCCACTCTTTCTCACTATCTAAAGGTCACTAGAATAAAAAATGAAAAATACCAAGCCCTCAACACTAGCTTGGAACTATCCCTACAGGTGTAGATAACCTACCTGAATATCAAAAGGGACTCAGAACTAATGATAAAGTTTATCAATGGAGAATATTCCATCAAAAAGAAAGAATTATTCCTTATCATAGGATACATAATAGGTATAATGGAAGATTTCCCTTTTGATCCCATGTTTCATTATGTTCCCCAATCATAGAATGCTTATGCTAACAAAATTTGTAATGCATCCACAGTCTTGGCTAGCCCGGTTCAAGAGGAGGTGATCTTTCATATCACACACTGAATATTGGTCTCATGAATCATAGTTTATGATATGGGAGAAATCAATCAGTTCAATACCACCTGAGGTCATGATGAACCTACATCCAACCTTAGATAGATGGATCCCATAATCGGTTATCTCAAAAATGGGAATCTCCCAATAGAACGAGCCGAAATGGAACATATTTGATGCTGTGAAGTGAAATTTACCCTACAGGATGGTCTAAATAAACAAAAACCCTTCTAGAAGATAAGATTTGATGGAATCCTCCTCATATCCATAGTAGAAATAGAAATTATCATCGTTATATAATAATTCCATATAGACTCCTATGTCGCTAATTAGTTTGGGACCAGGCTCTCTGACCAAATCAGGAGGCTATGTTACTACTGAAAAACCATGAATATGTGCAATTCATTGAGAAATTTCACGCATTCCAGATCCATGAAAACTTCATCCATCATCCCTTGAAAATTATACATATGATAAATATTCCTGGACATTTGTAATTTGGGAAATGGATCTTGTGGGGCTATATCCCTCAGCTATAGCTAATAATTTCAAGTACATCCTTACTGCTACTGACTTCTTTTCCAAATGGGATGAAGAAATTCCTTTAAAATATTTCAGGACAAAGAACATCATCAAATTTGTAAATTCCCATATGATCACCAAGTTTGAGGTCCTTCACACAATTTTGATGGACAAAGGAACCAAAATTTTCTCCACAGAGTTAAAGAAACTATTCCAAGAGTAAAATATCAAGTCCAATCACTCATCTCACTATCATGCAGTGGAAAATGGATAGATATAAGCCTTCAATAGGACACTATCAAATATACTCCAAAATATGGTGAATAAAGATAAGAAGTACCGGTTAGAAAAGCTTCTCTATGATTTATGGACAAACTGTACCATCACACGTACTACTACACAACAAACACAAAATTTATGGGTGTACAGGACTGAGGAAGTGTTACCCATAGAATTCCATCTACCTTCTCTCTAAATAGTCATTTTAGGATAGCTATAAGTTGATGATAAATCGCAAAAGTGGTTGGATTCGTTGAGGTGGCTCAATGAGAACAGGTTTCATACATTGCATAACCTTAAAGTCCATCAAAATCGGATTGCATGAGCCTTTAATAAAAAGGTTCACCTATGTTCATTCCTCTAAGGAGAACTGGTATTGGCTCTCAAAACTCCAATAATACCATGGAAGAAGCCTCCAAATCTGGAACCCAAATAGGATGGACCTTACATCATGTAACAACCCGAGATTTTATGAGAATTGTTCTTCTTAATTTCATTGATGTCTTGTGTTTTACGCTACACCAAGATTATCTTGCGCTATACGCAACACCGTATTAGCTTGCAGTATACGCAACACTATTATTGGATTGTGTTACACACAATTTCAAGTTCATTTGATAGTAGTCATTTTATGCAACATTGAGTGTGTGTGTGTGTATATATATATATATTCAATGTATAAATTTTTGAGCAAATTATTGTTTTCAAAAATACATGTTAATGTTATTTAAAGGGGGGAGATTGTTGAAAATAATACTCTGTCTCTTTATGATAATTTTGATGCTCACAAATACCCTTAGTTATTTTCTAAATTATTTTATTTAGTATTTTGAAGGAATTTATTAATTTATTTTACTCTTGAAAAAAACAAGAATTTATTACTTACGCGGAATCCATTTTAGCACATTCTGGAATCACTGTTCACATCTTACGTAGATGAATATAGCGAGGAATTTGCTTTAGCGTGTTCTGGAATCACTGTTCATACCCTATGTGGATAAACGTAGCGTAAGGATGAAAAGCGTGTATACTTTTTGAGATAAGAGAAAAGTATGGTTAAACAACCATACGTTTTCAGCAAAGTATGGAAGAAGAACCTTACGTTAGGAAGGAACCCTACGTTTTGGCTATCAGCAAAGTATGGAAGGAGAACCGTACGTAAATTCTAAACGTTGCGTTTTTTTCTCAAAATTATGGTTCATCAACCTTACTTTTTTAAACAACCATACTTTCTTGGAAAAGTATGGATCAAGTAAAAGTATGGATCTTTTACCGTACGTTTGAGTGTTGAAGAAAACGTATGGATGATCAACCCTACATTTGTATTCAACCTTACATTGTCAACCCTATGTTTGTGTTCAACCTTACGTTGTTAATATTACGTTTGAAGGATATGTTATTAACCCTACGTTTGGAGGCCACATCATCAACCTTACGTTTGGCGTCGGAAATTTTGACAGACGATATTTATGTGCAACGATCAGTAAGCTGATTTCTGGGCGGATTTCAAGCCGATTTTAAAGTCGTTTTTAAGTTACGAATTTGACTAATTCAAAGCTGTTTTATTAATGGATTTAAAATCGAATTAAAAGGATCTTTTTATGTCGAGTCTTAAGAGAAGTTATGACTTCTCTGTAAATTCAAATTTTTGAATATAGCGAATCAGAAGGCGACTTTTATGGATCTAAATGTGTAGAAGATATTCTTTATTATATATGTTCTCTCTGAAACACCAGGTACTTGAGGATGTGATCAATCTATTATTGAAAAGCTGGAAAACAGAGATTGTAACTATTCACGATTGATCTGCTGATTCAAAAGGAGCGTCAAATCTCTGTTCTTTCAAGAAGTAGGAACTTGATAGAAGATTCACCTATTCTACATCAAATATCTTCTGTGGATCTACTACTGCTGAATTTGTGAACTATATCTCTATATCTACTGCAACTGGATCAACTCAAAACTACTTCGTCTTGAAGATCAATATTTTTAGAGACTTCGATCCATCTGCTGTCAATTGCATTCTATTGCAATTGTGAAGATCAACTGGAAATTTCTTTCTAAAATTATTTTTATTCTTGAGTAACCAGCTTCTCATTCTAAGCTGTGTAGGTTCATGTTTGAACTAGAAGGATTTGTTTTCCCTTGGATTGTAAAGGTGTCAACTGCCTGTACTCAGTTGTGAATCGGTCTGTGGAAAAGAGGACCAGATAGTGAAAATCATCAAGCTCTTGGAGTTGAGCGTTGGTGGAGTGGACTAGGGGCCTTCTATTCCCCGAACCACTATACATCTTTGTGTTCTTGATTTTACTTATTCTACTGCATAATCAAATCTGATAAAGTATAAAGGACAGAACTCTTTCAAGAAAAGAGTTATCGAAAAATTTCAAAAGACACAATTCACCCCCCTCTTATGTATAATCTGTAGATTCGAATCCAACAATTGGTATCAAAGGAGGAGATTCTGATAGAGCCTTAAAAAGCTAGAAGCATTTAAGGATTATTCAACAGAGCATCATGAATGATACAAGAGAAGGGATGTCGATGGTCAGAGCACCATATTTTAATGGAGACAACTATGGTTTCTGGAAATTTCGCATGATAATATATCTGAAAAACCTCGGATATAGAGTCTATTCAATGATTCTGACTCCTTATAAAATTCTTGAAAATTCTGATACATGGAGTGCTGTTATAGAAGCAGAGTACGATATGAACTCAAAGGCTATGAATGTAATTATCTACGGTCTAGGACCATATGAATTTAACAGAGTATCTCAGTGCCCGAAATCATATGAGATGTGGCAAACAATAGATGTGGCATATGAAGGAACAGACAATGTGAGGAAAATGAGATATGCAACTGCAAAACTGAAATTTGATACTTTCAGAATGGTTGAAGGTGAGAGCATTACCCAAATGAATGGGAGATTGATAGAAATTTTCAATAACATAACTTATCTAGGAGAACCTATCAAGTAGTCTGATCAAGCATTAAAAGTATTGAGAGTACTTCCTACCCGATGGAATGGTATTTCTGCTGCAATCAGACAATCAACACCTGTCAAAGATCTAACTATGAGAGAGCTGATTGGTACACTGATGATGTATGAAGCTAAAATGAAATATGAGGCTAATGAACATAAAGTGATTATCAAAATAGAAGATAATGCCTTGAAGGTAACTTCACAAAAAAATAATAGGAAGATGAAGAGCAAAGAAGTCAAAGATAAATTAGAAGGCTCTGACTTATCCAACTCAGATGAAGAACTAGCTCAACTAGCCAGAAATTTTAGAAAATTCTACAGAAAGAAAAGAGTCCTCAAAAAATCCTTTAAGGGAGAGAATAAGGAAGTAAGATGTTATGAATGCAAAAAATATGGGACATATCATACCAGATTGCCCAAAATTAAAGGATGAAAAGAAGAAGAAATTCTTCAAAAGAAATAACTTTGAGCAGAAAGACAAGAAAGCTATGAAAGCCACTTGGAGTGTATCTGAAGACTCTAGTAGCTCTTCTGAATCAAGCTCAGAGAAAGAAGAATTCAATCTAAAGGCAAACATGTGTTTCATGGCAGAAACTGATGAGGTACACTCATATTACTCCTTTGAATCAAATTCTGAATCAAGCTACACAAATGAAAAACTTGCAGCTTACTGCAATATGCTTGATGAAAAATATGAATCACTATTTAAGAAACATAAGTCACTAAAAAATATACATAAATCTGTTTCAGATGAAAGAGATACAATTCTGAAACAACAAAAATAATTAACTGATAAATACAATTTGATTAACACTAACTATATTAATTTTGAATCAAGAATAAAAACACTGTAGGATGAAGTAGAATCTTACAAACAGACTGCATTGGTTTTTATAAAAGGAGAGAATTCATTAAATGAAATTCTTGGAAAAACTTTCATTAAAAAGGAAAGATTTGGAATTGGCAATAAAGGAGAAAAACCAAAGCTATATAAAAATTATTTTGTTCCTAGCTCTAAAAAGGTTAATTGTAATTTTTGTGGGACAAAGGGACATGTAGCTAAAAACTGTTTCTTAAGACAACCTCAAATTTGTGGTATTAAGAAAGCCTATGTTTCAAAAGACTTATATGATTCAGCTAATTTTAAAAGAAAAAAGAAAATCTGGATACCCAGACCATTGCTATCTAACACTCCTGGACCCAACAAAATATGGGCACCAAAGCAATTTGTTTGAATGTCTTTGTAGGTAGCAGGTCACTAGAGAAGAAAAGATATATGGTACATGGACGGTGTCTTCTCAAGACATATTAGTGGAAACTCATTGAATTTTTCTTCACTCAATCAAAAGGAAGGAGGACTTGTCACATTTTGTGACAATGCCAAAGGAAACATCATTGGCATTGGAACTATTGGAGATCTAAAGACAGTCTCAATCAACAAAGTACTTTATGTACAAGGACTAAAGCACAATCTGATAAGTATCTCTCAACTTTGTGATGATGGATATACTGTTGATTTTACTAACAATTTTTGTACTGTTTCTAAAGATAAATTGTTTAAATTTAAAGCACCAAGAACTGAAAATGTCTATACTTTGGATTTAAATTCCTTGTATAAATAACAAGTAAACTGCTTGACTGCTAAAGTAAGTGAGTACTGGATCTGGCATAGAATACTTGGTCATTGAAATGTTTATGTTTTACATAAGTTATCTAAGAAACATTTAGTTTCTGATTTACCTTGTCTCAAATTTGAAAGTGACAGATTTTGTGATGCATGTCAACTTGGCAAGCAACACAAATCATCCTTCAAATATGTTAATAAGGTTTCTATATCTAAACCTATAGAACTTATTCATATGGATTTGTTTGGACCTTCAAGAGTAGAAATATTAGCTGGTAAATTATATGTATATGTTTTAGTTGATGACTATTCAAGATTTACAGGTATTTTCTTCTTAAAATTTAAAAATGAAGCTTTTACTTTATTTGAAAGTTTCTGCAAATCTGTTCAAAATGAAAAAGGGTTCAATATAATCTCATTAAGAAGTGATCATGGTGGAGAATTTTAGAATCTAGAATTTAATTCCTTTGGCTCAAATATGGGTATTAAACACACCTTATATGCACCAAGAACACCTCAAAAAAATGGGATTATAGAAAGAAGAAATAGAACTATTCAAGAAATGTCTAGAACTATGTTAAATGAATATAGCCTACCTATATAATTTTGGGTAGAAGCTGTGAATATATCTTGTTATATAATTAATAGAGTTTTAATTAGACCTATTTTGAAAAACACACCCTATGAAATATGGAATAATAGAAAACCTAAAGTAAATTACTTTAAAGTTTTTGGATGCAAGGTTTATATCTTAAATACCAAGGATAATCTTGGTAAGTTCGATCCAAAATCTGATGAAGGTGTTTTCTTAGGATATTCTGCTACCTCCAAATCATATAGAGTTTATAATAAGAAGTCAAGGATTGTTGAAGAATCAGTTCATGTGAAATTTGATGAATCTAATCCCTTTGAGAAAAGGACAAAACAAATGGATGAACTTGACTCTAATGATAACATGAGACTTGAGAATTTAAAGAATGATTTTGAAAATGATATAAAAGAAATTCAGTCCAGTTCATAGGAAAATGATATTGAAGAACCTTTAAATATATTACCTAGACAGTCTGGAACCCTAAAGAATCATCCTTTAGAAACTGTAATAGGTAACCTAGAAACTGGTGTTCAAACTAGAAGAAACTTAGGAAACCTAGTGGAATCCTCTGCCTTCCTATCTCAATAAGAACCCAAGACTATAGAAGAAGCTTTAGATGATGAAAGCTGGGTAATAGAAATGCAAGATGAATTAAACCAGTTTAAAAGAAATGAATTTTGGGAATTAGTGGAAAGACCTAAGAATTATCCTGTAATAGTAACCAAATGGGTCTTTAGAAATAAACAGGATGACCAAGGCACAATAACTAGAAATAAAGAAATATTAGTATCTAAAGGATATAATCAAGAAGAAGGAATAGATTATGGTGAGACTTTTGCACCTGTAGATAGGTTAGAATCCATTATAATCTTTTTAGCCTATGCATCTTATATGAATTTTAAATTATTTCAGATGGATGTTAAATCTGCCTTTTTAAATGGTTATTTAATGGAGGAAGTTTATGTTGAGCAACCTCCTGGTTTTGAAAACTCTCAAAAACCTGATTCTGTTTTTAAACTTACTAAATCTCTTTGTGGCCTTAAACAAGAACCTAGAGCTTGGTATGAAATATTAAGTTCATTTCTTTTGAAAAATGATTTTACTGTTGGTATGGAAGACCCAACACTCTTTAAGAAAACTGTGAAAAATAATGTTTTATTGGTTCAAATTTATGTTGATGATGTAATCTTTGGATCAACTAATAAATCTATTTGTCATGAATTTTCAAAATTAATGCAAGAAGAATTTGAAGTGAGTATGATGGGAGAATTAAATTTCTTTTTTGGTCTTCAAATATTTCAAAAAGATTTTGGAAGTGTTTTAAATCAAAGAAAATACATTACTGATTTACTTAAGAAATTTGGTATTGAAAACAGTAAGCCATTTACAACTCCTATGTGTACTAATATAAAACTTGATTTGGATAAAACTGGGAAATCAGTTGACAACAAGTTATATAGAGGTATGATTGGTAGATTTTTATATCTTACTGCTAGCAAACTAGATATAATGTATTCAGTATGTATTTGTGCAATATTTCAATCAAATCCTAAAGAATCTCATCTAACTGCTATTAAGAGAATTTTTAGATATTTAAAAGGAACTATTTTTCAATCTCTTCTTTATCCTAAAACATCTGATTTTAATTTAATTTCATATTCATATTCTGATTTTGGAAGTGGTATATTAGATAGAAAAAGTACATCGAGTACATGTCACTTTTTAGGAAAGTCATTAGTATCATGGTCTAGTAAGAAATAACATTCAGTTCCCTGTCAACAGTTGAGGCATAATATTTTTCTGCTGGCAGTTGCTGTGCACAAGTGTTGTGGATGAAAAACACTCTTATGGACTTTGGATTGAATTTTAATAATACACCTATTTTATGTGATAATACGAGTGCAATTAATATTTCAAAAAAATCCTATTAGTCATTCTAGAACTAAGCACATTGATATAAGGAATCACTTTTTAAGAGATCATGTCATTAAAAAGGATATATTTTTAGAATTTATAAATACTAAAATTCAATTAGTAGATATTTTTACTAAACCACTTCCCACTAAAAGGTTTGATTTTATTAAGGGGGAGCTAGGTTTATTTAATTTTAAATATTTTTTTTATTTTTATTTACTTTTATTTATTTATGTAAATTTTATTTTGTTTTTAAATATATGTAATGATTAGTGATTACACGAGAATCAAGGCTGTCAGAGACTTTTCGACTTCTAAACCCTTTCACTTCTATCGAAACCCTTTTGAAATCCGAAAATCTCACTTCCTCTTCTGAAACCCTAACCTTAGAACTTCTGAAACCCTAACCTTCAAACCTTCAGAGACTCTTGCGGAAATGGTAAGGACTAAAAGAGACAGTGAGGCCGAGCCAAGCAATGCCAAGAGACAATGCACCGAGGGAAGAAAAATCTTACAGGGAAAGGTAATCGATCTTGACTGGTTATTTCAGAAAAATCTGTTGTTGAAGCAAGTGTTGTCATTTTAGAATCTTGAACATATGTTCAACAGTGAAAATACGGAATTTCTGTATGAAGTAGAACTTAGATAATTCTTTAAATTTTTATGGTTTAGTCTGGGAGATACAGAGGACAGTATGATGGCTAAAATAGAGGATAGGGATTTCTCAATCTCTTCAGTAGAGATTAGTCAGATTCTCAACTGCCCTCATGAGGGAGTTTTTCATTTCGACTTGAAGAATATAGGAGATTCTGTGCATAAATCCGAAGACATCATGTCTTTTATTTTTAGTACCAAGACAATAAAGAAAATGTTTGTCAAGGATTTGGAGCCTGATCAGAAGATTTTGGTCAAATTCATTCAGACTGGAATAGCTCCACAGATGGCAGAAATGGAGAATATTTTATACCCTGATATTTATATAATTTTCCTTATGTTAAGTGATATTAAGTTAAACTTTCCAAGATACATGATAAGATATCTCAGTTACTGCTGTCAAAGCGAGGCCAGGATGAATTTCTACCCTTTTGGTAGATTTATTTCTAAACTGTTGTTTAAGAAAGACATGTTGAGATTAGTGGATACTAGAGTTAACTATCATCATAGTAATATGTTTAATGTTGTAACTTTAAGGAAATTTGGATATTTTTGGAGCACAATTAAAGGAAAAAAATTTCCAGTAGGAGCTGAGAAAGACTCAGGGAGTGCTTAGGCTCAACCTGCTAAGTCCAAGGAGGGACAAGCTAAATCCAGAGTCAGCAATGTAGCAAGAAGAATTCGTTTTGAAGTGAAAGATGTTGAGGAAGACAGAAGTCAGGAGGGACTTCAATTAAAAATAAAGAGACCAGTAAATGAGGAAGTCACTTCCCCCACTTTGAAAACTACAACAAAAGCTTTATTTTCTTATTCTTTTGTAAGGGAAGTTGTTGTTGATAAGACCATGGAAGATGTTACTGAGAGAACAACACCAGAAGAGGAATCAGGAGCTCAAGAAGAAACTCAAAGGGAAAATCAGGAACAGATTGTAGCTGATGTTGAATTTTCACTTCAACAGGAACAAGAGATGGAGGCAGTGCCTGGTGAAGAAGTGTCCAGACCTTAGGAAACTTCTGAAAATATTGTTCTTGAAATTATAGTGGAAGACAAAGATGCAGATGAATGTGATGAGCATGCTTCTGAATTTCAAACAGAGGTACTTCAAGAGGATTTTTCTGTTGAGGAGTTTTAAAACTCTAAGGAAAATTATGTGGATCAACCTTCTCAGGACAAAGAAAAAGAGAAATATGATGTTGAATCATTGCATTTGGTATTGCTGCATCAATCTGAGAATGTGAATCAAGCATAGGGTGCATCTGATTCAAGAAAAGAATAAGTTAAAGAACTGTACAGAAAGGTATCTCAGTTGGAATCTGAGAATGCTTCTCTGAGAAATGCCTTAGATTTAGAACATTTAAAGTTTCAAAAATTAAAGGAGTGTACAGTTTCAAGGCAAGAAGTTGAATTGTTTAAAGAGGATATGTTGAATGCTGTTACACAATTAAAATTTGAAATGATTATGAAGTCAGATTTATCAAATCTAAAGTTGTTTATGGAGAATCAATTTTCATCAGTTGCAAATAATGTTGTTAGTGGATCAGGTACTTCACCAGAGTTAATCAGAAGGTTTCAGGCTATCACAGCTACGCTGAGCAACATGAATGACAGGATACAAGATCTTCAATGTAACAGTGCTTCTTTGTTAGTGTTGTTGGACAATCAGAAGTTTTTAGTTGATCAACTGACATCTAGTGATCCATCGATCAGAATTCTGTTAGATCAGTTATCAGAGAAGCTGTCAGTATTTGTTGAAAAAGAGAAAATGATGCATGAGTTTTTCAGAGTCAATTTAATTGAGGATATTTATATGACTCAAGAGAACAGGGAGCTCATTATCAAGCTTGGAGATGGGATGATGAATAGACTTCAGGAACAGTTTATAGAAATCAAGTCTGCAATCCAGAGAAGATAGACCATGTTGCTTATCTTACCTAAACCTTGATTCCTGTGTATATCATTGTCATGTATATACTACTGTTTTTAAATGAAAATTTTCTTCATTGTTTATTTGTTTCTTTATTTATTTTTTTCCTAACTTTATTTTTAATATGCCAGTACTCCAGATTTAATTATTGATAAACAGTTCATAATAGCATTTACTAACAGTTCAGTGCAATATTAAAAGTGTTAAAATTCATTATTTTTCATTCTTTTTTATATCACAAAAGGGGGAGAATTTGGATAAACACAACATCAAAACCTACATTTTATTTAGGGGGAGAATTCATATTATTGAGGGAGAGAATTAAATGAGAAATTTGAATTTAAAATTATCCTTTTTGTGGAGAAGTTTTTATTTAAAACTTTATAACTCATTTTGAAAGTTAATTTTTTTTAAATATTGTTAATTATTTTATGGGTTTTGTGATCATCAAAAAGGGGGAGATTGTTGAGAAAAGTATTGTTTTCAACAATACATGTTAATGTTATTTAAAGGGGGAGATTATTGAAAATAATACTCTATCTCTTTAGGATAATTTTGATGCTCACAAATACCCTTAGTTATTTTCTAATGATTTTATTTAGTATTTTGTATGAATTTATCAATTTATTTTACTCTTGAAAAAAATGATAATTTATTACTTACGCGGAATCTGCTTTAGCGCATTCTGGAATCACTATTCACATCTTACATAGATGAATATAGCGTGGAATATACTTTAGCACGTTCTGGAATCACTGTTCATGCCCTATGTGGATAAACGTAGCGTAAGGATGAAAAGCGTGTATACTTTTTGAGATAAGAGAAAAGTATGGTTAAATAACCATACGTTTTCAGCAAAGTATGGAAGAAGAAACTTACGTTAGGAAGGAACCCTACGTTTTGGCTATCATCAAAGTATGTAAGGAGAACCGTACGTAAATTCTAAACGTTACATTTGTTTCTCAAAATTATGGTTCATCAACCTTACTTTTGTAAACAACCATATGTTTTGGAAAAGTATGGATCAAGTAAAAGTAGGGATCTTTTACCGTACGTTTGACTGTTGAAGAAAAAGTATGGATGATCAAACCTACGTTTGTATTCAAACTTAGGTTGTCAACCCTACTTTTTTGTTCAACCTTATGTTGTTAATCTTACGTTTGAAGGCTATGTTATTAACCCTACGTTTGGAGGCCACGTCATCAACCTTACGTTTGGCGTCAGAAATTTTGACAGACAATATTTATGTGCAACGATCAGTAAGCTGATTTCTGGGAGAATTTCAAGCCAGATTTAAAGTAGTTTTTAAATTATGACTTTGACTAATTCAAATCTGTTTTATTAATGTATTTTAGATCGAATTAAAAGGAGCTTTTTATGCCGAGTCTTAAGGGAAGTTACGACTTCTCTGTAAATTCAAATTTTTGAATATCGCGAATCAGAAGGAAAATTTTATGGATCTAAATGTGAAGAAAATATGATTTATTATATATGTTCTCTCTGAAACACCAGGTACTTGAGGATTTGATTGATCTATTATTGAAAAAGGTGGAAAACAGAGATTGATACTATTCACGATTTATCTGCTGATTCAAAAGGAGCGTCGAAGCTATGGTCTTTCAAGAAGTAGGAACTTGATAGAAGATTCACCTGTTCTACATCGAATATCTACTGTGGATCTACTACTTCTGAAGTTGTGAACTATATCTCTATATCTACTGCAACTAGATCAACTCAAAACAGCTTCGTCTTGAAGATCAATATTTTTAGAGACTTCGATCCATCTGCTGTCAATTGCATTCTGTTGCAATTGTGAAGATCAACTGGAAATTTCTTTCTGAAATTATTTTTATTCTTAAGTAACCATCTTCTCGTTCTAAGCTGTTTAGGTTCGTGTTTGAACCATAAGGTTTTATTTTGCCTTGGATTGTAAAGGTGTCAACTGCCTGTACTCAGTTGTGAATCGGTCTGTGGAAAAGAGGACCAGATAGTGAAAATCATCAATCTCGTGGAGTTGAGCATTGGTGGAGTGGACTAGGGGCCTTCTGTTCCCTGAACCACTATACATCTTTGTGTTCTTGATTTTACTTATTCCGCTGCACGATCAAATCTGATAAAGTATAAAGGACATAACTCATTCAAGAAAAGAGTTATCAAAAAATTACAAAAGACACAATTTACCCCCCTCTTGTGTATAATCTGTAGATTTAGATCCAACATAAATGAAATATGGTTGGATTCTGTTATACAAAACAACGAAGGAGACTTTCACAACACGCAACCCTGACTTGGCTTTCATTACACGCAATCATGACCTTCCTCGATAGCGTGTGTAGTACGCAATACCGGGTTTCACTAAACAACAATATATTGTTATAATATTATTATGGACTAGCCATTATGAATAATATTAACTACGTTTTGAATTTTATAACATTATTATTCATCTTACACATTTTCTAGAATATTTTATGAGAACAAAATAAATTTTTCATGTAAAATATGTATTTTTCAAAAATTGTAGTTTCCCCGCCTTTTGATGGAGCACCCCCACTAAATATTGTTTTTGACATGTCTATAAGTTAAATTTTACAAAATTAAATTCTTCTTTGAAATCAGTATATAAAAATTTACGTTGGATAAATTTTTCATATTATTCTGATAACTTTCATATTTTAATGAATAGTAAAAACACGCTATATTTTAATTAAAAACAACTTTTTTCATCGTAATAATTTATATGGTTATATTATCTTTTTAATTGGTTTTAAAGTGTAATTAGAATATATTTTTACCATTTAATCCAATGTTGGTCATTGGAATTAATTTAACTTTGAAATTGGACATAAACAAGTATCAATCTTTTGATAGTTATTGTTTCTTAAAAACACGCTATTTGTTTTGATAACGGGAATTATTTTTAAAATTAATTAATGCCACTTATATGTTTTGAAATTATAAAAATAGACATCATTTTTTAATTCTTTATATCAAATATAGCTTAGGCTGAATATTTTGTATTTTTCTGAAAAACTTCAATTTTTGATGAATAGTGAAACCACTTAGTGGTAGTTAAAAAAACGGACTTTTTCATTTAAATGAAATTTTACCATTTTTGTGAATTGAATTTCAAAAATCTGAAATACATGGTTGTTATCAAGATGTAAAATGTTGTTCATTAAGATGAAAATAATTTTTGGTGAATAGTAACTTTTGAATTTTATTTACCGCGGTTAAAGGTAAATAGGGTATTTCAAGGTAAAAAGAATATTATAATAATTAAAAATTACCTTAACCCTTGTCCAAACCTTATTGGTTGAGTCATTAACGACCATGGGCATCTTTGGGTCGATTTTGGGACCCCATTCAGCCACATGGGAGTGAAAATGATAATTTAGATTAATTTATTTAATGTGAATAACAAAATTGACATTAACAAAAATATTTTAGTAATTAATTTTTATATGGTGTTATATAAGTACTATTTTTGACTATAAATATTCATTGAAAATATAAAGAGATTTAATACATCATGGTATTTTTTTATAATTTTTAGACATCAAATAAATTAAATTATTTATGACATAATAATGATGCAGTATTTACCTCATTAATAAATGATTTAAATAAATAAGATTATAATGATTAAAATATTATCCAAAACATGTCCAATTCCTATTGGATTATTTTATTTCGAATATTATTCATCTTATCTTTGACATTAATGTTTTTTGGACCTCATGAAACCGAAGATAAGTTTATAATAAAATAATGTTTTCACACTTTCCTAAAGAGCCCCTCCTCTCCATTATAAAAGGAGACCACTTCTATGCAATTCCACACACCTCTAAAGCATTTTAGATTGTCCAAACTATGCCAAAATAAGATCCCTACATCCCTATACCTTTCCAAGAATCCTTAATATAGGAATAAGGCACTTCAAGAAGTCCTTTTGGTTCAAACCAAAGGATGTTACCCAAATTAAAGGTAATTGTTTCTCTTAAATTGTTTTCTTTTATTCTACTTCTCCAACCCCTAAACTCTTTTTAATACTTTCTTTTGTAACAACACTAGTATCCTAAATATACTAGTATTTTTTTTATGAGAAGGATTATAACTACACTTACACACACCTCCATCTAATGGATGAAGAACCTAATGTTTCTGTGGATGGCAAACTAACGCCTCACAAAACGATGATTGTTCGATTTTCTCCTACCGCCTCTCATGGCGGCCATTATGATGGAACTGTATTTATATATGATATATATTATGTTTATTATTTCTTTATGCTTCTTTAATTCCCAATTATATCAAGCCTTCATGGTTTCCATAGTGGGTAAATACGATAATCTCATTTGAGGAAGTGTGGACTACCACCCCCTCAAAGTGATGTGATTCGTTAATGCCTTATATGGGATGTATAAAGGATAGAGTTAATGATATTATATATGATATTATACTGTAATTATAATATACCTTTGTATAATTATGTTTTAATTCCATTAAAAAAGAAATAGAAATGAAAGTAGCGTTCATGCGTATGTACGACTTACCGTCTCCATGAACGGTGCATTTCATTTCTTACCTCCATATGTTATGTACTATTATAAATACATGTATATGATGGATATATATGATATATATGATATATAAATCATGAATATAATCTGGATATAATGAACCTTTGACCACATGAACAACATGTAATTATAAGAAGTCCATTTTTGACTCAAGTACCAAATACCGACAAAACAAACGTTATTAACTTAAATGGTTACATAATGTTTATAACATGGTAATAAGTGATATAAAAGGAATAATAAACTTGAAAAAGGTTCTTAAGAAAGTATATATTAACTTTGTTTTATTATTCAGGATATTAAAGAACGATCGAGTCAAGTCGTACACAAGGTAAGGGAACTTCTTAACCCAATTTCCATTCTTTGGGTTGATCTTCTCTTTCTTGTTTATGTCGTTCTTTGATTATGTGAGAAATGAATTTTTATATCTTATCATGTATTTATAATTTCTTTATGTGACCTTATAGTTAATACACATAAGTGATCTATTTTATTTACAAAAATATCTTTGTAAGGGATAACTATTCCAATCTCGTTCTTATCCAAGATTGTTATTTGTAAGTATTTACCGGGGTTATTGTTATCATCCACGCCCATGTTTTCAAAAAATGTTTTCATGTATTTTTAAAGTTCTTTTTACCCATTTTTGAAATTTACCACATTTTATGAAAGTAATCTTACTTTTTTTTACCACATGGGGAACCTTTTGACTTTTTCGAAAAAAGTATGAGAAGAATGTT
Source organism: Viscum album (assembly GCA_963277665.1). NCBI lineage: Eukaryota > Viridiplantae > Streptophyta > Magnoliopsida > Santalales > Viscaceae > Viscum > Viscum album. Next base: position 953,394,951 of record OY728142.1, read on the forward strand.
ATTTTTAACTTATACGGTGTGAACGGATTTTTACAATTTCATAACGCCTCATTTTCATGAAGCTTACTCTACAATATTTTATGACTATTTTCAACAAAATACTTTTCTTTTAAAATTGCATGGAATTTTGTGAAAATAAAATGATTTTGAAGAAGAAAGGATATTTTCCTCAAGAATTCATTTCAAGTGTTTAATCAAAACCATTTTCCATCTAAGATGAAATTATTTCATATGTGTATGTTTCAAGTATAATGTCTCTATGATTTACATGGTTTCACTTTTCTAATGATGAAATATCCATTTGTTTTATATGGATTATGTGATGATGGGATGATTCTTATGAAACCCATTTTATTCTTTGGGTTATGATGAATGTTTTAAGTTTATTTTGTGGCACAAGTAATAATGGTTTCATTATGAGATGGGTGGGACCTATATCTCCCTCCAATGAATTGGGTAAAGATTTATATCTCATGAAGTAGACATGGCTGGAATGCTAAGTTAATCCGGTTTAGTGTTACAGAACTAGAACGAGGAGTGAACTCGATTCAGAATGGGACTTTGTCCACTAAGATAGTCTTGGAAGCAATGCCTTGGATACTATTGAAATCATATCATGTGCTTAATGGTTTTACACAATTACATGTTTTATTCTCATGCTATTATGATCTATCCCCTACGTACGGCCATGTTTCATGTCATTGCTCAAGATTTAGATGTCTAAATATTTTGTTCATGTTTTGAAGTTCAAATGTATATGGTTTGTTTTATTTTCTCCATGCTTACCCTTACTGAGCATTTGAGCTCACCCTTTATATGGTTTCTTTTCCCCAGGTTATAAAGAAAGGTTTTAGGTAAAAAAATAAGATCTCTATGGGAGATGTTGAAGATCTTTCACCATGATTAGAAGATTATGTTCCGAGTTTCCAAAGACACTAAACCATTACGGTCCTTGTGTGTCTGTTTTTGTTATGTATTATATATTCCACAAAAATAATGTAATGTCCAAGTATGTCATGTTTGGGGTCTCTACAGTTGGTATCAGATGAAAGGTTTAGTCAACCTTTGGAAACTAGGATGCGAGAACTTTTGTGAGATCCCTAGAGATATTTCTAAGGTATGTCTAGGGATGTCCCTAAGGTTTAGTATAACTATAGGTTACAATCCTAGAATTATCTTGATGATCATGAATAAACTAGGGTGAACCTAAGGTGTCATGGATTAATGAATTTGTGATAAGTTAGACATCCCATAAGTAACTTTTTATGATTACATGGTTTCTCATTATTTTAACTGTTTCTTACACCATGGTATTTGGTTTTAGTCAATGGAGGGAACCCGAAGGAATTGGGTCAACATTGAATCCAATGGAAAAATTGGTGACTATGAGAAAATAAATTGCGTAATGCCTAGAAAGAAAGATTTTGTGATTTTTCCGAATCAGTCATCGCGATATATGATTAACAAGGTGAACTTTAGTGGTATTCTAAATTCATCAAATAAGAGGAAGATAGACTTTTATGCATGTTCGCATGTTGAGGAGCATAAAGAAAGGAAGATTGAGATTTCTAAATAAGGAAAGAAGAACCTTGATGAATACATCAAATTGGGGAGAATATTTTATCTGTGTGGAGAGAAGGGTCATAGAGTGACAGACTGTTATGGAGTTCAATGTCTTATCTGTGGAGAACATTGGAATTACCAAAATCAATGCCCTGACCTAAGAGGTTACTTCTAAATCAAGGAAGTACTTATTCGATGACAATCATCGAAGAGGATGCTTTGAAGTGTTTATGTATTGGTATTCAAGAATAATGTTGTTGAGGTACTTTTATGGTATATTGGAATACCAATATATTGGTCTATTATGGTTTTCCATCAGAATATGGCATCGATAACCATGAAAAGTGATTGAAATATTTTTGGAAAGCACATGATATGCGCATAATGAAGGGATAAAGAGAAAATAATATGTTTTATAGTATTCATGAGCTCATGACTAATATAAGGACAAAGTGATATCACGGTTTGAGTATAAAGAATTTTTGGGATTTTGGAATGTCGAAAGAGACAACTTTTGACCGCATTAATGTTTTTAACTAAGGTTCTATGGTAATTCATGTTTCAATAGAATACATGATTAAGGTATTCACATGTTTGGAATGTGACCAAAAAGATATATCATATAATATATAGGGGATAAATGATGGTATTCACATGCTCGGTAGATGACATTTCTAGTAATTGTTTTATTTATACTATGAGCTTGGACAGAAGTATTTTAGATAAACCTAAAGATTGGAATAGATTATTTTGGACATAATATAACATCCCGTCTTTTTATAACATAAACTTTCATTACATTACACAAAACTAAGGTTCTTTAAGGTTTAGTGTCTTAGAAACCAGGAACATAATACATGAAAAAAACATAAAGCATTCTTCTTAAACACTTGAAAGGCTTCTCCTTAAGTTCATCCTAGGTTCATTACTGCATCTCATAACCTGGGGACATACATCAAAAGAAAGGGTGAGCAGAAGGCCCAGTAAGGGAAACAAGAGGGACATTTTACATGTGAACTTGATATACTTCAATAAGGACATGAAAAGAACTTTAAGGCCTGAGAAAGAAATCATGAGGCATTTCATAATAAAAATAACATTTTCATAACTTTAAGATGTGTCTACATAATTTAACATAGACAATCATGAACATATCACCAAGGTCCATCCCCAAGGTGTCATTTTAAAATTACCAAGGTTATTCACCAAGGTATCGTGAAAATTGTAATCTCTAGTGGTTACATCATTACCCAATGCATTGGAGCGCTATCAGGGCGCACCCTTAAATTTGCCTTTATTATCATGTTATCCACATATATCATCATCAAAAATTTCATAAATAACCCACATAGCATAAAATAAATGGGTTTCATTTCATAATCATAACGTTTTAAAAACTGCTTTAAAGACATGATCTTTACGTCACTTTAAACCCACGAAAAGGGAAAGTGGGTCTCATGTATGTAAATACCAGAATTTAAAATAGAAAATTTTGATATATATGTGAATACCCTTGTATAAATAAGAGCTTTGATTATTCACTTTATAACATAAAATAATTTTGAGAAAAGAGAGAGGCATTTTGAGACGAAAATTCTGCAGCATAACGGCTATGTTTCAGGGTTTTAGAAAACATTGAAAAGAGAGGGGACATGGGTCACCCACTCATAAATGATCCATAAAACAGTAGGGGGACAGAATAAGAAGGATATATGGACATGGTAATGAAATTTTAAGGACATACCATTTGAAATGAAAAACATGGAAGGAAGACAAAAATTAGATTTCTCTTATGAAAATTCGGCAGCCTAACGGCGTCACTTAAACTTCAATAAAAATGAATTGACAAGATCAAATAGGGTCTCTCATAATATTATCATAAGAGAAAAGTATGATAGATATAGAGATCATACCCCGACATAATAAAAAGGAACTTGAAAGATTTGACATGAAAATCAAACTTGAAAATGAGAAGGGTGAAAGAATCACTTAAAAATTCGGCAGCCTAACGGCGTCACTTAAACTTTCATAAAACGAAATGATGAGAGTAAGAGGGGATCTCTCATCATATAAACATGAAAATGTAAGTAAGAGGAATATACAATAACATCCTCTCACATAAGAACATGGAGCATAAAAGGAATGACATAAAAGAGATTACATGAAAAGAAAGAGAGAGGTCGGATCCCTTACCTTAAAACGTGACTCTTGAAACTCAAAGGTTTGGACCTTGAGGGCTTGGGGGTGCCTTTGGAGGACTCCTTGGAAGGTAAGAAGACCAGAAATTCGTTGGGGGAGAGTTGGGAGTGAAAACTAAAGGAGTAAAGGGTGGGTATTTATAGGGAAAGTGAGGGGACAAAGCATTAATGGCCAAGGGACACCTCACAAGTGCTTTTCTGAAACCCATGTGCTCTCTCATGATATTTTCCATAAAGTTAGGCCACATGGGGCCCCCAAAACAATAATTCATCACCCTTTGCCGGACAACCCATAAAAAAACTCATGACATCATCATGACACAGTTATGATGTCATTAAACATACCAAAACCCTGAAACTGTATTTTTACTATTCACTGAAAATTCAACTTTCTTAAAAAAATACCGAAATTTCACCTTAACCAATTATCGATGCTCTAAGTACATTTATGAACTCAATTTTATAAAAATAATTTTCTAAATATTTTTAATTTAATTTTTAAATAAAAGCACTATTCATCAAAAATTCATTTTTTTCAGAAAAATCCCCAAAAATTACCATACCATAATATCGATGCTCTGAGTTCAAAAATAAAGTCATTTTTATAAAAATAATTTTCTAATCATTTTTTATTAAATTTTTAATTAAAAAACACTATTCACCTGAAAAAACTAATACTTGATTAATCATTTATGAAACCGTTATTTACCGATTTTATTGAATCACATTACTTAATCTAGGTGTCTAAATTATATTAAAACTTTCTTTGAGTGAAATTACTAATCCATTTGGTCACATTACTAATCCTAAGCGTAAAATCACTATTCATAATTTACTATTCATCAAAAAATTAAGTTGATCTTATTAGACTCCAAATTCCTTACTGAACACTTTTGTAGAAGACCATTTTTTGAAAATCATTACACATCATTAGTTATTTAGGGTTTTCATAAATATTTTAAAATATCCTTTTTTTCAAAATTCATCAATAAAATACATTCTAAAATTATCTGGACATTTGAAGTTTCACAATAATCACTAAAGGAAGAAATCTCAATTCATTCATCCCAAAGGATTACACAAAGAAGCTAGGGTCTCGTCACATAGCCCCTTATAACACCGGCATATGACCTAAGTGTAAGGTGTGCTATGGTGAGAGAATCCGAGGGAGGCTCAGATAACATTGCCCTAGAAGTAATCTCTACTAACTTGAACTTCTCCCGTAGGCGTTTCCGTTTAAGCTTGACACGCTAGAGTTCGGCTTGGGCTTGGTCCAAAGCGAAGCCCACAGATGCTACCTCCTTCCCAAGCTCTGATAAGTGGGCTTCATAAGGTTCGAGTCTACTGGATGAAGCCATCGACTCCTCTTTCTACATTAACCATTAACATCTCTATTAAATCATTAAGAGTAAGTTAATATACTATTTAAAAAGTTTGGGTCGTTACATTATTCCCCCCTTAAGAAATTTTGTCCCCGAAATTTATACTTGAGGCCTAGTCGAAAAGGTGAGGGTACTTTTGCTTCATCGTTTCCTCAGGCTCCCAAGTCGCTTCTTCATATTTATGATTCCTCCACAACACTTTCACAAGGTGGGTAGTCTTGTTTCGTAGAACCTTGTCTCTACGGTCCAAGATCTCCACTGGCTGCTCCTCATAAGAGAGGTCATGTTCCAGTTGTACCACCTCTGGGTTCAGTACATGCGAAGAGTCGGGTATGTACTTCCTCAAGAGAGATACATGGAAGACATCGTGAACTTGATCTAGGTTCGGTGGAAGTGCTAGACGATAGGCCACTGCTCCTATGCGATTAAGGATTTCATAGGGGCCAATGTACCTAGGGCTGAGCTTCCCTTTCTTCCCAAACCGCATGACTCTCTTCCATGGAGAAATTCAAAGGAAGACTTTGTCACCAACACCAAACTCCAAGTCCCTTCGACGATTGTCAGCATAGCTCTTCTGTCGACTCTGAGCAGCCTTTATGTGTTGTTGGATGGCATGAACCTATTCTGTCATCTCTTGCACAAGATCAGGCCCAAGAAGCTTTCTCTCACCAGTTTCATCCCAACAAGTAGGAGTTCTACACCGCTTTCCATACAGAGCTTCATAGGGTGCCATCTGAATACTCGCATGGAATCTGTTGTTATAGGAGAACTCCACTAATGGGAGGTGTTGATCCCATCCACCTTTAAATTCCATTGAGCATAATCTCAACATGTCTTCGAGTGTCTGAATATTCCTTTCAGATTGGCCATCAGTTTGAGGATGATAGGCCGTACTAAAATTCAATTCAGTATTTAGAGCATGTTGAATACTTCTCTAGAATTTTGAGGTGAATCTTGGGTAACAATCAGATACGATGGATAGTGGTACCCCATGCAGCCTTACCACTTCCTTCACGTATATCTTGGCAAGCTGATCCAGAGAGAAATCTTCCCGAATAGAGATAAAATGGGTTGTCTTGGTGAGACGGTCCACAATAACCCATATCGAATTGTTTCCTTTAGATGTTTTCGGGAGACCAGTTACAAAGTCCATAGTGATATTATCCCACTTCCATACTGGTATGGGTAGCGGTTGTAATACCCCCTTAAGAAGTTGTCGTTCTGCCTTTACTTGCTGACACACCAGGCACCTTGTAGTGTAATCAGTAATCTCCCTCTTCATTTTATCCCACCAATAATGATCACGAAGGTCTCTATACATCTTAGTGCTTCCCGGATGTATAGAGAAATTAGAGCTATGAGATTCATCCATCAGTTCTTTCTTTATCTCCGGAATAGATGGAACACATAGTCTTGTACGAAATTTCAATACACCTTCTTGATCAATATTGAAATCAGGGAACTTCCCATCCTTTACAGCCTCAAAATTCTCCTACAGCAAGGGATCTTCTTTTTGAGCCTTCTTGATCTTCTCTAGTAATGAAGGTTGAGAAATCAGTTGGGATAGGGTTGATGATGTCCCTTTCCTTATAATTCCCATGTCCAGTTTTACTAGATCTTTAATCAAGGGATATCCTAGGATCCTCATTGTTTCCAGAACAACAGGATCTTTCCTGCTTAATGCATCCGCGACTTTGTTTGCTCTTCCAGGGTGATAATGAATTGAACAATCATAGTCTTTAATAAGCTCCAACCATCTCCTTTGTCTCATGTTCAATTCTTTCTGCGTGAAAATATACTTTAAACTTTGGTGGTTGGTGTATATATCACATTTCTCCCCATAAAGATAGTGCCTCCATATCTTTATAGCAAAAACAACTGCCGCTAGCTCTAGATCATGCGTAGGATAATTCTGCTCATGAATCTTCAACTGTCGAGATGCATAAGCAATTACCTTGTCATTTTGCATGAGGACGCACCCAAGCCCTTTCAGAGATCCATCGCTAAAAATAACAAATCCTTCTCTGATAGAGGGTAGTGTTAACACAGGTGCAGTAACCAATCTCTTCTTCAGCTCTTGGAAACTTTCCTCGCATTCCTTTGTCCAAATGAACTTAACCCCTTTTCGAGTCAACTTGGTTAGTGGATTAGAAAGCCGTGAAAAGCTTTTCAAAAACCTCCTATAATATCCCGCTAAACCAAGGAAACTACGAATCTCAGTTACTATTTTGGGTTGAGGCCACTCCTCCACAACCATTGTCTTTGCAGGGTCAACCGAGATTCCTTCATTGGTTACGATGTGCCCCAATAAAGCCACTTGTTGTAACCAAAACTCACACTTGCTGAACTTCCCAAAGAGCCGATCCTTCTGTAGAGTTTTCAAAATAACCCTCATATGATCTTCATGCTCCTCACGACTTTTTGAATATATCAAAATATCATCAATAAAAACTACCAAAAAGTTATCAAGGTAGTCCTTAGAGACTCTATTCATCAAATCCATGAAAATAGCAGGAGCATTAGTCAAGCCGAAAGGCATAACAGTAAACTCATAATGCCCATATCTTGATCGGAAGGCAGTCTTTGGAATATCTTCCTTCTTCACCCTCAGTTGATGATAACCAGATCGAAGGTCAATCTTAGAGAAGAATTGAGCCCCACGGAGTTGGTCAAATAAATCATCAATTCTTGGAAGAGGATATCTGTTCTTCACTGTGATCCCGTTCAGTTCCCTATAATCAATGCATAGCCGCATTGATCCATCCTTATTCTTCACAAAGAGAACTGGTACTCCCCAAGGAGACACACTTGGTTGGATAAACCCCTTCTCCAACAAGTCTTGGAGTTGTTTCTTTAACTCTTCTAGCTCCACATTTTCCATTATATACGGAGTCTTTGATATCAGTTGAGACCCAGGTACGAGTTCTCTCTTTCTGGGGGAGGTCCAGGTAACTCCTCAGGAAATACATCCATGTATTCCTAAACAATCGTAACATCTTCTATTTGTATGCTCCCTTTTCCTTCTTCATCATCCCCGATTAACTCCATAAAGAAAGATATAGGAGTTGATTCTAGATAGGGATCAGTTCGGGATATCTCTCCTTGGAAGATAACTGTAGGTCGTTCATTCAAGACTACTGATACTTTCTTACTTCTGCATTTGATCTTAGCATTATACTTTGAGATCCAGTCCATCCCTAGTATAATGTCAAATTCCATCATGGGAATGACTACTAGATTTTCGATAAGATTGTGCTCACCAAAGTAAACACTAGAGTCTCTAAATACTGTTGATGCAAGGATAATCCCACTTGGAGTCTTGACTGACAACTCTACCTCTAGCAGTTCAGGGATTGATTCTATATTCCTTGCAAACTTGGAGGAAATAAAGGAATGCGTAGAACCAGAATCAAATAAAGTACTTGCTAGTTTTCAGAGGACGACAAGAGTACCTGCTACCACATCGTTTGGAACTTCAACTTCAGTTGTTGTGATAGCGAAATCATGACCTTGCTCCCTTGGCCTCTGATGAGGTTGATAGGTGATTCCCCTCCACCGCCCTCGGATTTGGACATTGATTAACAAAGTGCCCAAGATGTCCACACTTGAAGCATGTGACTTCGGGTAGGGCCAGAACCATCTTTCCTCTGTTGTTAGTGTTGGGAAGTTGAGGCTTCACATCACTATGAAAATTCCGAGAAATATGGCCTTCTCTTCCACACCTGTAGCACTTACCACTTCTGATCAAGAAGTTCCCCGAATGCTTCTTCCCACACTTATTGCATGTGGCATGTTGCATATGCTTTCCACCTCTTTCCTGATCAAAACTTATTCCCAGGCTTGGTTCTAGATTTCTCTTCTTTTCATTAGATTTGTGAGACCACTGTGTCTCCCCAAACTCTAGTTCAACTTTCATAGCAGTTCGAACTATTTCTTCATAGCTATCATAGTCCCTGTTGGATATATTCTTCCGCAGATGAGGTCGTAGTCCTCCAAAGAATCTATCAACCTTCCCATTAGGGTCCATGACAAAGCTTGAGGTATAACGGGAAAGCCTTGTGAAGTTCATCTCATAGGTTCCAACTGATTCATTCTCCTTTTTCTTCATCTCGAGAAATTATTTCTCCATTCTCATTCTCATCAAACGAGTGAAATACTTATTAAAGAATATTCCCCATAATTCTTCCCACTCCATAGCTTCCATCTCTCCTCGTGGCTTCGCGTTTTTGATCAGTGACCGCCACTGATCAGCTTCTCCCTCTAGGTGGTAAACAGCAAGGGTGACTTTTTCTTGTTCTGAACAATGAAGTACAGAAAAGATCTTTTCAATGGAGCTTATCCATTTTTCCGCAACCAATGGGTCAGTAGATCCATTGAATGTTGGTGGTCGTTGACGCATAAAGGACTCAATAGAAAGTTGTTCCCTTTGTGGTGAGATCGGCCCCTCATCTTGATTCAAGTTATTACTCATAACTTGAGTCAGTTGGTTCATCATTCGCATGAATTTTTCCATTCCGTCTTCCATCGTAGGGTCGTCAGCACATGGTGCATTGCGGTCACCATTGGCACGGTTCATCCTATTGCCCGCCATTTTATAAAAGAATAAAACCTTAGTGAGAAACTTATTTCATTATGAATCTTTTAACTAAGACTTCATGCTTAGACAATTATACTTCTCTATAATTCCTTCATAATGATTCATAAAAAGCTTGTGATTAACCAAACATATCCCCCGGGAGTGTCATAACCAAGAGTGCAGCAAGGCCCATTATCGTGCACCAGTTCTCATTCGAGTCTATCTCAAAGCGGTGTTTTCGGGTTTTACCCCTATGTACATCTGTGCCAGAGCCGCCTCTACCTGCTCGTATCCAGACAGGGATGTATTTGTTTGATAAACCACTTACTCAATACTTACCAAAATACCAGGAAGTTTTCCTATATTTAATCTTTTCTATAGGGTTCTTCCTAAAGTTTTTATATCCTAATTTCCACAAATAACTAAACCATCCTTTGATACCAACTATAACATCTCGTCTTTTTATAACATAAACTTTCATTACATTACACAAAACTGAGGATCTTTAAGGTTTAGTGTCTTGGAAACCAGGAACATATTACATGAAAACAACATAAAGCATTATTCTTAAACACTTGAAAGGCTTCTCCTTAGGTTCATCCTAGGTTCATTACTGCATCTCATAACCTGGGGACATACATCAAAAGAAAGGGTGAGCATAAGGCCCAGTAAGGGAAACAAGAGGGACATTTTACATGTGAACTTGATATACTTCAATAAGGACATGAAAAGAACTTTAAGGCATGAGAAAGAAATCATGAGGCATTTTATAATAAAAATAACATTTTTCATAACTTGAAGATGTGGCTACATCATTTAACATAGACAATCATGAACATATCACCAAGTTCCATCCCCAAGGTGTCATTTGAAAATTACCAAGGTTATTCACCATGGTATCGTGAAAATTGTAATCTCTAGTGGTTACATCATTACCCAATGCATTGGAGCGCTATCAGGGCGCACCCTTAAATTTTCCTTTATTATCATGTGATCCACATATATCATCATAAAACATTTCATAAATAACCCACATAGCATAAAATAAATGGGCTTCATTTCATAATCATAACGTTTTAAAAACTGCTTTAAAGACATGATCTTTACGTCACTTTAAACCCACAAAAAGGGAAAGTGGGTCTCATGTATGTAAATCCCAGAATTTAAAATAGAACATTTTGATATATATGTGAATACCCTTGTAGAAATAAGATCTTTGAGTATTCACTTTATAACATAAAATAATTTTGAGAAAAGAGAGAGGCATTTTGAGACGAAAATTCTGCAGCATAAAAGCTATGTTTCGGGGTTTTAGAAAACATTGAAAAGAGAGGGGACATGGGTCACCCACTCATAAATGATCCATAAAATATTAGGGGGACAGAATAAGAAGGATATATGGACATGGTAATGAAATTTGAAGGACATACCATTTGAAATGAAAAACATGGAAGGAAGACAAAAATTAGATTTCTCTTATGAAAATTCGGCAGCCTAACGGCGTCACTTAAACTTCAATAAAAATGAATTGACAAGATCAAAAAGGGTCTCTCATAATATGGTCATAAGAGATCATTATGATAGAAATAGAGATCATACCCCAACATAATAAAAAGTAACTTGAAAGATTTGACATGAAAATCAAACTTGAAAATGAGAAGGGTGAAAGAATCACTTAAAAATTCAGCAGCCTAACGGCGTCACTTAAACTTTCATAAAACGAAATGATGAGAGTAAGAGGGGATCTCTCATCATATAAACATGAAAATGGAAGTAATAGGAATATAAAATAACATCCTCTCACATAAGAACATGGAGCATAAAAGGAATGACATAAAAGAGATTACATGAAAAGAAAGAGAGAGGTCAGATCCCTTACCTTAAAACGTGGCTCTTGAAACTCAAAGGTTTGGACCTTGAGGGCTTGCGGGCACCTTGGAAGGACTCCTTGGAAGGTAAGGAGACCAGAACTTCGTTGGGGGAGAGTTGGGAGTGAAATCTAAAGGAGTAAAGGGTGGGTATTTATAGGGAAAGTGAGGGGACAAGGCATTAATGGCCAAGGGACACCTCACAAGTGCTTTTCTCAAACCCATGTGCTCTCTCATGATATTTTCCATAAAGTTAGGCCACATGGGGCCCCCAAAACAATAATTCATCACCCTTGGCCGGCCAACCCATAACAAAACTCATGATGTCATCATGACACAGTTATGATGTCATTAAACATACCGAAACCCTGAAACTGTATTTTTACTATTCAGTGAAAATTCAACTTTCTCAGAAAAATACCAAAATTTCACCTTAACCAATTATCGATGCTCTAAGTACATTTATGAACTCCATTTTATAAAAATAATTTTTTAAATATTTTTAATTTAATTTTTAAATAAAAGCACTATTCATCGAAAATTCATTTTTTTCAGAAAAATCCCCAAAAATTACCATACCATAATATCGATGCTCTGAGTTCAAAAATAAAGTCATTTTTATAAAAATAATTTTCTAATCATTTTTAATTAAATTTTTAATTAAAAAACACTATTCACCTGAAAAAACTAATACTTGATTAATCATTTATGAAACCGTTATTTACCGATTTTATTGAATCACATTACTTAATCTAGGTGTCTAAATTATATTAAAACTTTCTTTGAGTGAAATTACTAATCCATTTGGTCACATTACTAATCCTAAGCGTAAAATCACTATTCATAATTTACTATTCATCAAAAATTAAGTTGATCTTATTAGACTCCAAATTCCTTACTGAACACTTTTTTAGAAGACCATTTTTTGAAATTCATTACACATCATTAGTTATTTAGGGTTTTCATAAATATTTTAAAATATCCTTTTTTTTCAAAATTCATCAATAAAATACATTCTAAAATTATCCGGACATTTGAAGTTTCACAAACATCACTAAAGGAAGAAATCTCAATTCATTCATCCCAAAGGATTACACAAAGAAGCTAGGGTCTCGTCACATAGCCCCTTATAACACCGGCATATGACCTAAGTGTAAGGTCTGCTATGGTGAGAGAATCTGAGGGAGGCTCAGATAACATTGCCCTAGTAGTAATCTCTACTAACTTGAACTTCTCCCATAGGCATTTCCGTTCAATCTTGACACGCTGGAGTTCGGCTTGGGCTTGGTCCAAAGCGAAGCCCACAGATGCTACATCCTTCCCATTCTCTGATAAGTGGGCTTCATAAGGTTCGAGTCTACTGGATGAAGCCATCGACTCCTCTTTCTACATTAACCATTAACATCCCTATTAAATCATTAAGAGTAAGTTAATATACTATTTAAAAAGTTTGGGTCGTTACACATAATTTAGTATTGTTTAAGGATAGAACTTTTTTCTATATTATTTATGGGATTTTATAATAATGTATTTTTAGAAAAAGGACAACCTGCAGGACGAGCGACAACCCATCACATCGGACAAGGCCGTGGGAATCGAACCCACAACCAAAGTGCGACAGGCCTTTATCGCCTACCACTGGCCCACAGGAAGTCCCTGGTTATTAGAAACTAGTTTTATTAAATTAAGAGGTATGATAGATGAAGTATAAGTCCATTTTTGGAATTATATACGATTAACCTCACCATATATGGACTTATGTATATTTGATAACTTTTTCTAACCTTTTGTTTGAGACAGATGGAATGACCCATCATTCTATCGCATGATATGCTAACACTTCACATAAGACAAATTCAACTTCATTTCTTTAAGCGATGATGTGTAAATTCTTCAAGGCACAAACAATAGTGAGATTGTACCAAAATCATGTAAGTATTTCTTGTAATTATTCTTCAACTTTAGGGGAATGATCTTGAAAACCAAAAATGTTGTCCTAATGTCCTCATATCCGATGAATTATATGGTACCTTAAATCATCACAAATTTATGGCTTTGTGATTTATGGATTTTTCATAGCCATGTTCTCTACCACTCTCCATCAGAACTTGATGGTTAGATTTCTCTTCCATATCCATATTTTCACCTATGTTGTCCTATGTAGAAACCCAATGCTGGGTTACTTTGGGTGACTGTTATGATTCTAAATTCCTTTTTAAAAAATGAAGTTTTAGTATTCCTTTTTACGATGTGGGTTTCTATGAAAGAAACTTTCAAGTAGTAAACCATTTATAACCCCGATGAATTTCGAGGGTGAAATTCATTTTAAGGGGGGAAGAATGCAACAACCTGAGATTTTATGAGAATTATTATTTTTAATTTCATTGATGTCTTGTGTTTTATGATACACCAAGATTATATTTCTCTATACGCATATCGTATTAGCTTGCAGTATACTCAACACTATTCTTGGATTGTGTTACACACAATTTCAAGTCCGTTTGATAGTAGTCATTCTACGCAACCTTGAGTGTATATATATATATATATATATATATATATATATATATATTCAATGTATAAATGAAATATGGTTGAATTCTGTTATACAAAACAAAAAAGGAGTCTTTCACAACACGCAACCCTGACATGGCTTGGATTACACGCAATCGCGACCTTTCTCGATAGCGTGTGTAGTACGCAATACCGGGTTTCACTAAACAACGATATATTGTCATAATATTATTATGGACTAGCTATTATGAACAGTATTAACTACATTTTGAATTTTATAACATTATTATTCATCTTACACATTTTCTGGAATACGGTATGAGAACAAAATAAATTTTTCGTGTAAAATATGTATTTTTCAAAAAATGCGGTTTTCTCGCCTTTTGATGGCGCACCCACTTTAAATATTGTTTTTGACATGTATATAAGTTCAATTTGACAAAATAAAATTCTTCTTTAGAATCAGGATATAAAAATTTACTTTGGATAAATTTTTCATATTATTCTGATAACTTTCATATTTTAATGAATAGTAAAAACACGCTATATTTTAATTTAAAAACTTTTTTCATCGTGATAATTTATATGGTTAGATTATATTTTTAATTGGTTTTAAAGTGTAATTAGAATATATTTTTACCATTTAATCCAATGTTGGTAATTGGAATTAATTTCACTTTGAAATTGGACATAAACAGGTATCAATCTTTTGATAGTTATTGTTTCTTAAAAACACGCTATTTGTTTTGATAACGGGAATTAATTTTAAAATTAATTAATGCCACTTATATGTTTTGAAATTTGAAAAATAGACATCATTTTTGAATTCTGAATATCAAATATAGCTTAGGCTGAATTTTTGGTATTTTTCTAAAAAACTTCAATTTTTGATGAATAGTGAAACCACTTAGTGGTAGTTAAAAAAACTGACTTTTTCATTTAAATGAAATTTTACCACTTCTGTGAATTTAATTTCAAAAATTCAACATACATGGTTGTTATGAAGATGTAAAATGTGGTTCATTAAGATGAAAATAAATTTTGGTGAATAGTAACTTTTGAATTTTATTTACCGCTGTTAAAGATAAATAGGGTAATTCAAGGTAAAAAGAATATTATAATAATTATAAATTACCTTAACACTTGTCAAAACCTTATTGGTTGAGTCAGTAATGACCATGGGAATATTTGGGTCGATTTTGGGACCCCCATTGAGCAACTTGGGAGTGAAAATGACAATTTAGATTAATTTATTTAATGTGAATACAAAATTGACATTAACAAAAATTGTTTAGTAATTAATTTTTATATGGTGTTATATAAGTCCTATTTTCAACTATAAATATTCACTAAAAATATAAATATATTTCCTGTATCATGGTATTTTTTTATAATTTTTAGACATCAAATAAATTAAATTATTTATGACACAATAATGATGCAGTATTTACCTCATTAATGAATGATTTAAATAAATAAGATTATAATGATTAAAATATTATCCAAAACCTGTCCAATTTTTATTGGATGATTTTATTTTGAATATTATTCATCTTATCTATGACATTAATGTGTTTTGGACCTCACAAAACTGAAGATAAGTTTATAATAAAATAATGTTTTCACACTTTCCTAAAGAGCCCCTCCTCTCCCTTATAAAAAAAGACCACTTATATGAAATTCCACACACCTCTAAAGCCTTTTGGCTCATCCAAACTCTGACCAACTAAGCTCCTTACATCCCTATCCTCCTCCTTTAATCCTTACCATAGGCATAAGGCACTTAAAGAAGTCCTTTTGGTTCAAACCAAAGGATGTTACCCAAATTAAAGGTAATTGTTTCTCTTAAATTGTTTTATTTTATTCTACTTATCCAACCCCTAAACTATTTTTAATCCTTTATTTTGTAACAACACCAGTATCCTCAATATACTAGGATTTTTTTATGAGAAGGATTCGAACTACACTTACACACACCTTCATCTAATGGATGAAGAACATAATGTTTCTGTGGATGGAAAACTAACGCCTCACGAAATGATGATTATTCGATTTTCTCCTACCGCCTCTCATGGTAGCCATTATGATGGAAATTTATTTATATATGATATATATTATATTTATGATTTCCTTATTCTTCTTTACTTCCCAATTATATCAATCCTTTATGGTTTCTATAGTGGGTAAATACGATAATCTCATTTAAGGAAGTGCGGACTACCGCCCCCTCAAAGTGATGTGATTCGTTAATGCCTTATGTAGGATGTATAAAGGATAGATTTAATGATATTATATATTATATTATACTGTAATTATAATATACCTATGTATCATTATTTTTTAATTCCATTAAAATAATAAATATAAATGAAATTAGCATTCTTGTGTATGTACGGCTTACCGTCTCCATGAACGGTGCATTTCATTTCTTACCTCCATATGTTATGTACTATTATAAATACATGTATACTCTGGATATCTATGATATATATGATATATAAATCATGAATATCATTCTGGATATAATGAACCTTTGACCACATGAACAACATGTAATTATAAGAAGTCCATTTTTGACTCGAGTACCAAATATCGACAAAACAAACGTTATTAACTTAAATGGTTACATAATGTTTATAACATGGTAATGAGTGATATAAAAGGAATAATAAACTTGAAAAAGTTTCTTAATAAAGTATAAATTAAATTTGGTTTATTATTCATGAGATTAAAGAACGACCGAGTCAAGTCGAACACAAGGTAAGGGAACTTCTTAACCCAATTTCCATTCTTTGGGTTGATCTTCTCTTTCTTGTTTACGTCATTCTTTGATTATGTGAGAAATGAATTTTTATATCTTATCATTTATTTATAATTTATTTATGTGACCTTATAGTGAATAAACATAAGTGATCTATTTTATTTACAAAAAGATCTTTGTAAGGGATAACTATTCCAATCTCGTTCTTATCCGAGATTGTTATTTGTAAGTATTTACTAGGGTTATTGTTATCATACATACCCATGTTTTCTAAAAATGTTTTCATTTATTTTTAAAGTCCTTTTTACCCATTTTTGAAATTTAAAACATGTTATGAAATGAATCTTACCTTTTTTACCACACGGGGAACTTTTTGACTTTTCCGACAAAAGTATGAGAAGAATGTTATTTTTAACTTATACGGCGTGAATGGATTTTTACGGTTTCAAAACGCCTCATTTTCATGAAGCTTAATCTACAATATTTTATGACTATTTTCAACAAAATACTTTTATTTTAAAATTTCATGGAATTTTGTGAAAACAAAATGATTTTGAAGAAGAAAGGATATTTTCCTCAAGAATTCATTTCAAGTGTTTTATCAAAACCATTTTCCAACTAAGATGACATTATTTTATATGTGTATGTTTCAAGTATAATGTCTCTATGATTTAAATGGTTTCACTTTTCTAATGATGATATATCCATTTGTTTTATATGGATTATGTGATGATGGGATGATGTTTATGAAACCCATTTTATTCTTTGGGTTATGATGAATGTTTTAAGTTTATTTTGTGGAACAGGTAAGAATGGTTTCATTATGAGATGGGTGGGACCTATATATCCCTCCAATGAATTGGGTAAAGATTTATATCTCATGAGATAGACATGGATGGAATGGTAATTTAATCTGGTTTAGTGTTACAGGACTGGAATGAGGAGTGAACTCGATTCAGAAAGGGACTTTGTCCACTAAGATGGTCTTGGCCGCAATGCCTTGGCTACTATGGAAATCATATCATGTGCTTAATGGTTTTCCACAATTACATGTTTTATTCCCATGCTATTATGATCTATTCCCTACGTAATTCCATGATTCATGTCATTGCTCAAGATTTAGATGTCTAAATATTTTGTTCATGTTTTGAAGTTCAAATGTATATGGTTTGTTTTATTTTCTCCATGCTTACCCTTACTGAGAATTTGAGCTCACCCTTTATATGGTTTCTTTTCCCCAGGTTATAAAGAAAGGTTATAGGTAAAAAAAGAATATATCTATGGAATTTGTTGAAGATCTTTCACCACAATTAGAATATTATGTTCCGAGTTTCCAAAGACACTAAACCATTACGGTCCTTGAGTGTCTGTTTTTGTTATGTATTAGATATTCCGTAAAAAATAATGTAATGTCCAAGTATGTCATGTTTGGGGTCTCTACACATCATATAAAAGTTCTATCATAATGGAGCATAATAATAGGACATAGTGGATGGGGAACATGTAACACTCCCACCAATGTGAGGTTTCTCAAGAAATAATTTGCAAAGATATCATCGAGTGACAACATCCTAGTTGTATAATGTTAAACTACACCAGTCCATTCTAATCACATGATGTTAACCTATACGGAACTCATCTTGGAATCAAGGTGTTAAACTACCTAGCATCTTACATCTTGACCACATGACATTAAACTATATAGATATTTCTTCACTGTATGACATTAAACTACATGGTAAGTATCATCTCACCAACAAATCACTACACATGATCCATATCTACGCCAAGGATGGATAATATTCCCCAATCCCCATGTGAGAGATTTCTCCATGAAGAAAATATCTTCATCCAAGAACTATGTGTGGATTGATTTCTGCCTTCAGAGGATATTTAGTGACGCCTAAACCTCTAGCATTGGGCATATCCAAACCTACCATTTCCTTCACATCGAGTGATCCATGTCCTCACCGCATGATGTTAAACTACACAGATGGTGTCCTTATGACATGAAATTAAATTGAACGGGTCTTAAGAATTATGAATAGATTGATTCTAATTTTCAATGAGATACATAGGGACACCTCAATCCTATATCTTGGTGCAACCACCACATGATATAAAATTCCCATGTCCTATCCTTAATCACCTCTACATGGTTAATGTAATCCTTTCCATTCCTTATTTCTCACACCAAGCAGAGATCATGTGAGCTTAGGAATTTCAATAAGGAATTCACCACACAAACAAGGCATAATAACTCGTGATAGGTTCATCACAGTCCTAAATTCAAGACCTTAAAAGGAATATCATGAGCTCTTTCCGGATAACATTAAACTATGTGGTTGATGTCCTTTTCATGACATAAAATTGCACACCCTTGTGGACCTTTCATGATAGGAACATTATTGATGGTGATAGTCTCCTACGAAACATCCATTCAAGTACTACATGTGGCTTGATTCCTGACATCACAAGATACATAGTGACACCCAAATCTTCAATCCTAGGTCCAGTCACTACAAACATAAAAAATCCCCAATATCTATGTATAGGTCAAACTTTCATAGGAAGGTATTTCATCCATAAATATGTATGGATTAATTCCAATCATTATAGGATATGTATTGATTCATAGATTTCCATCATCAGGTCCATCCTATATACCCCTTTTCAAATAAGTAGTACAATTCCCTTACTGCATGATGTTAAATTGCATGGTTCCTCAAGAACTATGTGTGTATTTATTCATGTCATAATGGGATACAAAGTGACACCCAGATCTCTAATCCTAAACCCATCTACAACAATAAATGGAAGCAATGCCCACCTCTACATATGGACTGAACCTGTATAGGGATTTTCCCATTCTAGAACTATGTTTCATTTCATTCCTTTCATCACATGATACGTAGTGGTGTTTAGATCTCTAATATAGGGACGAGCTATAACAACTGACAAGAAAAAAATGCATGCAAACTGCGATGGGGCTGATTCAATCAATATTTTTTCCCTACGTATGAGGCATATCTATGTACATATTTTTTCATGAAATATATCATGTACAATTTTTCACATCGATTCTCACATCCTTACTGCATTACGTTAAAATGAAAAGAAAGCATCCTGGTTTCATGACATTAAAACTACCCAATAAAAACTTTCTTACCACATGATGTAAAACTACAAAGAAAACATCCTAGTCTCATGGAATTAAAACTTCCAAAAAAACAACCATACCACATGATGAAAAACTTCATAGCAAACATCCTTACCGCATGATGGTAAACTGCATGAAATTGTATTTATTGCTTGATGATAAACTGCATAGAATCATAAAAATTCCCCACTACATGACGTTAAACTATACATTCCATCATCCCTTTTTATCCCTTATCAAATTCCCATAATACCCTTACCATGGTTGACCATAGTATGGGGTGCTTCCATAATCTTTTAAGCATCTTAATCCATAAATCATACTTCATGTCTCAAGTACCTCATCTTTCCAAAACATTCCATATAGCTTGGAAAGGATACCCGGATTCAAGGGAACATTTCCTTGACTATACATATATACTTATGGATCCTACATATGTGCCTATGGTCATCAACCAAATGCATCACTCTTCAAAAAGGGATTTCCAATCCTTATAGTCCCTAACATCATTGAAGAAGAACTCAACACCTCAGTGTGATCTGAACTACTCCTCACATGATAGTTCCATATCTTTACTCCTGAATTGAGAACCTTGATCCATGGTTTAAAATATTTCCATCTCCTTCTCAAAAGGACATTAGGGTACTCTTTACCCTTGGTATCCTAGTTGGGATCTTGTGTATCATCCCCATATTAGGTCCATGTGCATCATGACCCTAAAATTCCTGCACTATTATTCAAATCTATGTGACCTTAAATTCTATCCTATAATGGTCCAAATTGAAAGACCTTAAACTATTAGTGAAAGAGACAAAAATATTTTCAGGTTTAAAACTAAAAAAGGGTGGTATGAGAAAAAATCATTTCTTTGCTCACTAAACTCCTCCTCCCCAGAGTTTAGGAAAACATTAGGGTTAAAAAAATAAGGAATAAATCTCATAGGTTCTATATTGTAGACCTAGTAAAATCCAAGATATTCTCACTGGACCCCCTAATTCATGAAAAATTTAGAGTAATTATTTGTCACATCTCTTCATCGTGATAATATATTTGTTAGGTGGTGAAACAAATTTTAGGGTTCTTTAACCCTTCTTGGATATTACTCATTCCACAAATAAAACTTCATGATTTGAGTGTATCATATCACCACAATCTTCCATGACCCTTGTAAAGGATACCTAGCTTCAAGAGACCCTTTTCGTGACTATGCATGTATGTTTATGGCTCTTGCATATGCACATATGGACATCAACAAAATGGGTCACTATGCAAAAATGGATCTCCAATACTTTTGAGCCCTGTCATTGTTGCAAAAGAACCCATCACCTTAATGTTTTTTGGGTCATTCTTGGTATGATTTTATCACATCATCCTCATAAACTAATCATTTTGAACCATGATTTAAAAATTTCATACCAAACTATCTGAGTGGGTTCAACATCCTTGATGTTATGTCATAGTGTTTTATACCCTATCTTAAGGTTGGAATAAGACACTTCATTCCTGAACCTTTGATGACCCAAACATTGTGATTTGACACCATAGAGTGTTGGGCTTGATCTTCACAATTTAAGAGTTGAACTATCCTAGGGTTCTATGAACCTTCCTGGATAGATTTCTTCCCTTACTAAACCTCACCATCTTGATTTTTGAGTCTTTATAAATATTTCATGGACCGCAGAAAGGAGTGGAGATCATCTTTTATTAACAATGATACTGACACATAATGGCCTTGAATTACCAACTAAACACATGTCCTCCTTGAAATAAAGAATCTTTAATCCTTGTGAGACATGGAAACACCATAGTGAAACCTGGAATCTCAGGATGTTATGGGTCATCCCCAGCTTGTCTACCCCATCCCATTCTCATAGAATCAAGATTTTGGGGTATGGATTATATCACCCATATTCTAACTATATAGTCATACCTAGAATCCTTATTATTTTCCCCTTCACCAATATTACACCCATAAACCTTCCACGACCCTTAGAAAATAGTGGATACACCTCTATTTGAAAATGCTACTAAATCATAAGGGATTTGAACTACCAACCAGAGGCATCTCCTCCTTGTTGGAAAGGATCTCTAATCCTCATGAGCCTTGGAAACACCATGGGAGAACCTAGTATATTAGTATGTTTTGTGCCATTCTTGGTATTTCTACATCATATCCCATGATCTTAAATCAAGTCATGGTAATAAGACTTTAAATTCCATGAAATATTAAGGTCTGAGAAAAAATACCCTAAACTAAAGAGATAGAAGGGCCTAGATAAAAGACCATAAGCTAAAGCAACAAAAGTTATAGGCTAAAAGACCCTAAACTAAAGTAATAAAAGTATTGAGCCAAACTAACCTAAACTGAATCTATAGAAGGTCCGAGCTAAATGACCCTAAACTAAAGTGATAGAAGGTCTGACCTAAAAAGACCCTAAAATAAAGTGATAGAATGTCTGAGTTAAAAGACCCTAAACTTAAGCAATAAAATGTCTACACTAAAATACCCTAAACTAAAGAAATATAAGGTCCAAGCTAAAGGACCCAAAACTACATCAAAGAAATGATCTAGTTTTTAATAATGAAAAATATTATAAGGACCATCATTTGGACTAAGAAAAATCAAGCTATGCTTAGAAAGACTATCAATTTCAGCAAAATAAATAGAACTCTCATTGCAGGATATATATTATACCCAAATTATCCTTCATAAAATTAGGAGATCTCAAGATAAATAGAATAGATACATTAGTAAAGAATCTCATGTTGGTGGGAATTCATGAGAGCTTACTAAGAAGAATATGTTATGACTTAACTATTCAGATCCAGACATTTAGGTTTACTTGATATTATAAAAATTTTGGGTATCATTTGTTGTTAAAATAATATTAGATCAATGAAAATTCATGCACATCATGAATAAAATAAAACTGGACAACATCATATGGAGTTCAGAAGATCTATTCACTAATAGTATATAGTGGGAGGAATATCTACATACTAGAGTCTCTCCTATGAATATATGAGTTGAAGAAAGTTAGAAAAATTATAATTCCTTCATAGAATATTATTGGGAGAATATTTCAACTCTATAAGCCTCTACTTCAAGGAGGTAATGGATTGGTGTAACTGGTCAACTTACTCAGTTTTCGCTTCTGTAACCTACTGCAACTCTTCCACCCTAGAAATGGATTCAAGCCTCACCTTCATTTCCAAATCAAGAAGTACCTATTTTTATAGAATAATATTATCTAATATTTGGATTAAATGTTGAAATTGGGAATGTTCTTCTTGAATACAGATGATCTCAGACTAGAAATGATCATTCAAAAATTGTAAATGTTCAATTTAAACCTTCCCAACATTGACCAAATCCTTGTGAGATACCGACTCAATTCTACAATAAGAAGATTCATTTAAAGCCTTGTCCCAGTTTTTCTTCACTAAAGAGGAGGCCTCAACATAAACTTTCCCTAATTCGAGGGTTCGCTTCTTTTCTTTCATAGTGATAAACTCCTTCACCCAGGCATGAGGGGTGGTATAATCAAAGCCCTTGTAACTAAGCGTAATAAACATAAACCAAAGTTTTCCCAACAGATCCTTCAACTATTTCAAGGTGGTCTCTGAAACTAAGGCCCAGATCTCCCCCCACATGTGTCTCTGCATCGACTGATAGAATGATGTAGACCCCATGACTTGATCTAAGCCCATCCTTGGTATGGGAACATATTCTGGGTCTAGATCCCTCAGATAAAGATTCCTGATCATAGTCCTTATTGATGAGGGAGTAGATTTGTCCTATAAATGGGTTGATATATTCAGAATAACCATCAATGGATCAAGTGCTAGAGCCTTTGAAATTATAGGTGAATACACTGTATTAAAAGCATAGGGGTTTATCAGTCACAGGATAAATGATAATGTATCACCAGGTAATTGATGAATATGAAAAATTTTAGAAAAATACCTTTATTGGTCACATCGTTAAGACATACAATGCCCCAATCCTATCCGTGGGTGAATAAGTGAATAATTCTTGTGATTATCCACTCTATGGAACTTCTAGTGCTTTTCACGAAGAAGTGCTTCACTCGCCACCCTTGAGGACTAAAGGAAAAGAAGATAATATCAGTCGATATGACACAAATAAACAAAATTTCCAGTCTTGAATAAGTGTCTGCCTTCTCCAAAACGTTCTTCCATCAAGGATAACATGGTAGAAGAATATCTACCTATGTCAGTATCCTCCAAAATTGAATCCAATCATGCCGAATCAAGTGGTGGTATCACTGGGTTGTCTGCATTAGGCAATGGGAACAATTGAGTTGTCAACTCTATCACCACCACTTATTGATAGGTTGGGCTAGATAGCGAAGGGTCTACCAAAGCAAATGAATGCTCACCTGCATCCTTAGAAGTGGATACGTGCTCTTACAAGGGAGTTTGGTGGGGACTTACACATTTTTGAAAAATCAGGATGGGTGTCTGGAATAATCCAAAACAAGAAAGTCGTGAAATGCCAAACTTACTTGAGGATTATAGAGGATAATACTCTAACAATATAGGTATCTTCCTTTTTCCACTTCCCTTCTAGGTAAGGCTCTCTGAAAGGCACTGAAGTCAAAATCATTGTTCCAAAAGTGGAAATTTATGCCCTCATCTAGGCCAATCGACCCAAGGATTCATCATCATCAGTCTTTTGGTCATTTCCAAACTCCTCTCCTATAGTTGTACCATGGGGAGAATATACAGGGGATGGTATGACTGGCCAATCTTTAGCATACTCCCCTTATTTCAAAAAAAAATGAAAAGGATTTTAGTACGGTTGTAATGCCACCACATCATATTCAACATAGCGGTGAGATCATTATTTACACTGCCTCTATGGGATAACAAAAATCATTCATGGCCATTTGCAGTTTTCTCCGCACCAAAATTCAATGAACCAATGGTGAACAGAAAACATGACCTGGGATTCTTTCCAAAGTTATATCAAGGTCCCAAAAAATCCATGACCACTTTGGGTTGGTCTTTAAAAGTGATACCTAGAGGGGCAGTGATGTGGGAAAACCCATCCAAAGGTAACTCTGATTGATTAATGACACCCCAAAGATCAACCTCTAATTTATACATCCTTAAGCCATCCATTTTTGAGATTCAATAAGAAATAATATGTCTAACATGGTCTCAACCTCTGGTGACACACTCACTATCACGACCCGTCCTCGGGACCCGTGTCGTGACTACCCCAAGCCCACCTCCAATAGGTCAGGGGCTGGCGACTAGCACTAAGGCGTAAATCCCGACAAAAAGGGGAAGGCATTGCCTTTATAAAGTAAAAAACACCATAGAGTAAGATAGCAGAGGTAAACACTAAGTAAAACTGGGTACAATAATAAGTGCGGAAGAGTAAGTGGGCTAGAATACAAACCCAAACTGAAAGTAATGTGCAACTGGAAAGAAAGTACATCAACTGTAAAGTAAAGAAATGACGTCGAGCCATCCACTGGAAATCCCACCTGAAGGGTGGGTACATATAGCCTCCTCAGCTCCTCGGGTCCCGCCGTCTGCTCTGTGTACATCCCGCCCAGTGGTCCACCTCCAGGTACCGACTTGCTCCACAAGCCACAATGACGATCAACGGTCTCTGTCGTCTGCATCCAACACAACATAGTGCGGGAATAGCCCGTGCATGGGTGAGTATACGCTACTCAGTAGGGACCCCGAGACCCCAGAAAGTCTCCCAGAATCCTCAAAGGATAATCCAAAAAGGAAAGATACAATCACGAAGTAACATCCAAAACTACTTAGGTATATTCCCATACATATACCTAAGTCATCAATTCCAGTTCGGCTCCAACATCCGAGCCCAAGTTCAATCACGTCCACACTGGATAGTACAACCCAATCCACACAGGAAAGCACAACCTAATCCACATAGGAAAGCAAGTCAATCATATCGAAGATAATGATTGAAATTTAAGACTCAAATCACATGGGTATACATCATTTGTAAAGAAAAAGGAAATGATCATATGTAGTTACTGATTCATCTAGCTGGGACCCACATAGGATACAAGTACTGTAGTCATCACCGCCGAACCCACGGAGGATTTCAGTACGGTTGTCGTCGTCGTCGAACCCACAGAGGATTCCAGTATGATAGTCTTTACCGTTGAACCCTCAGAGGATTACAGTACGTTTGTCATCATCGTCGAACCCACGGAGGATTCCAGTACGATAGTCTTCACCGTCGAACCCATGGAGGATTCCAGTACGTATTTCATCGTCGTCGAACCCATGGAGGATTCCAGTACATTTTCCATCACTGTCGAATCCATAGCTGCTGGGGAACTCCTCCTCTAACGAGTACAGTGGGCCTACCGCTACAACCAAGCGCTTCCCACTAACCTTGGACTATTGTAGTACTCCACCTGTCGAGTATTGTGGGCCTGCTGCTACAACCAAGCGCTTCCCACCATGGGTATGCCGCTACAACCAAGTGCTCCCCCTCGTAGTCTACAGAGGTACTCCTTCTGTTGAGTACCGTGGGTCTTCCACTACAACCAATAACTCCTCCTCCGTGGGTCTACCGCTACAACCAAGCGCTCCCCACTGGGCTATCGAAACACTCTGAGTCGATCGATCAGCAGTCGTCAAGTCTCAGCCAGCTCTAGGGTTTCTGCACACAGCACGCTCGTTCCAGGAGGGTCCACTTCACAAGCCAAGAGATCGATACTAAAACCTTCACGTAGATCAGAGTTAATGTATCGCAAAGTTCTGTCACGTCAAAATGAACACAACGCGACAGACAGCGCGTCAATCGGACGCCCGGTCTGAGAGTTATTGGCTTTTTCGTCCTAGGGTCCCGGTTGGTTTTTAAGATAAAACTAACTCTAACATACTCCAGTTTCGTCCAAACCTCGAGTGGAGTAATCCAAAAGAACCTCCTCACTAATAGAAATCCAAAAAAGTCGACAGCACGTCAATCGGACGTTCGGAGCTCAAGTTATAAGTGTTTCTGCTCCGAGGGCCTGGTTGGTTTTGTGTTCGAACCAACCCGGCCGTACCCAAACTTCTCATAAACCTTGAGTGTAATATACTGAAATGACCGTCTCGATCCAGGTATCACATCGCAACTGACGGTGTGTCGATCGGAGGTCTGTAGCCCAAGTTACGGCCATTTAAACGAACCTGTCCGGTTTTAGGGGGTTTGGGGCCTGGACCGACCCAGCCCAAGACCCCCTCCGGGTTGGCCCGAACCGGTTCAACCCGACCTGGGTCCAGGTCCGGCCCATTAGGGTGCGGCCCGACGCGGCCCTGCCTGGGTGGTCCGGCCCGGCGCTGCCGTTCCGGCCGGCGCAGGCGTCGCGCACCGCGTGAGCGCGGAAGGGGGGGGGGGGGAACCGCCACCCCCTTCAACAAAACGGCAGACCCCGTGAGGGTCCGCACTGTTGGGTTTGACCGGGGGTTCAAACCCCCAGTTTTCCGGAATTTGGCTGGCCGCAACGGCCGACCAGCTCACCCCACAGGACTGAAAGGTCCCGCCCTTCAGCGCACCGGTGGCCGGCGGCTACGGACGCCCTCCCTTACTCCGCTACGGCCAAAGGCCGCGGATTTAGTCCAACCGGCACGGCGCGACAGCGCCGCACCCCTCCGCCGCGGCCCCGCTTTAGTCGCGGCCTCTTCTTGGTTCTCTGGCGCGGCGCGACGGCGCCGTGCCCCTTCACCGCGGACTGACTCCGGCCGCGGTTTCGTTCGGCCTCAATGGCGCGATGCGACGGCGCCGCGCTTCTTCGTCGTGTTTCTCCTTGTTCTCACACGGTGTCGTTGCACCGCGCTGCCTTTATTCTTGCCGCAAAAAGAATAACACCAAAGAGGGAGGAGGGTCGGTCGTGTTCGTGCGGCCCGACCTCCTCCCGTTATAACGATAACAGGTGTCCCAAAAAAATAAAATATCTTCATCAAGCAAGCGAAAATTCAATCCATTAAATTTGAACTCAAACCCCTACCTCAATGAAGTCGTCGAATGAGGATTGTCGCGGGAAAAGGACGTCGTGGAAGATGGTGTCATGTAATACGGTGTCGCGGAAGACGGTGTCGCGGAAGATGGTGTCGTATATGCCGCCGGTGCACGCCCGATGAAGGACGTGGTGCATCGCCATTCTTCGAAGAAGGCGTCTCTCACCAGCTTCGGAGAGGGAAGAAGATGGTATGGCGATCTCCCCTTGAGTTGATGGAGTTATTCTTCGTAGACTCGGCGTTCTTCGCGTTCTTCGACGAGGAAGAGGATGTTCTTCAGAGCACAAGAGTTCTCTCCTCCTCTTTCTCGCAAAACAAAACAACCCCCAATAAAATAAGACTTTGTCTTATTTTATTCACACACACACACATGTCAACATTAATTTGAAATTCAAAAAGATCACATTCAATTAATTAAATTAATTGAAGAGACTTTAACATTCCAATTAATTGCGAGAGTTGACTTGTCATTTAAAAGGGGGGGTGCGGGTGTGTTACACAATTAAATGCACGAGAGAGGTTGTAAGGAATTTGAAGGGGTGGGGCTCATGTGGGACCCACTTCACTAATATCCTACTTAGAGAAGTTAGGGTGTAGTGGGTCCCACTCCAACCTCCATTCATAGGTTAAAACTACTTAGAATAGAAATAAAAATTGTAGAACAAATTTTTATTTCATTATTTAGTTAACCTATTTATTTAATAACCTCACCCGAGCAAACAAAACTCCAGAAAAAGTGTTCCTAAGCAGTTACTGGTGCTGCGGTTTCATCGGTGCCCTCAGATTTCGATTCCGAGCACCGGTTCAAAAGTTAAAAAAACCCGCTCATTCGTTCGCTGAACGTACCCGATCTAATCTTCGGAAATTATTTCCGGGCACACCGGGCCTCAGAATCAGGTGCTGTCAGAAACTGCGTACTCATAAAATCCCAAAGAAAATTAAGAAAAAAAAAATCCCTTGAAATTTATGGGTCTTTACATTACTCCCACCTCAGGGCTTTACGTCCTCGTAAAGATACATCACAAACTAGGGGAACAAATGAGGGTACTGAGCACGCATCTGAGCCTCTCGCTCCCACATGCTCTCTTGGAGGTTCTCGTGCTGGCATCTGATGCGAACTAGAGGAATCGACCACCCAAGTAATACTCGCTCCTGTCGATCCTCTAACTCTATCGGGACCTCCACAAAAGTCACCCCATCATCAAAGATATGCGTCGGGTCGTGCACATATCTCCTCATCTGAGATATGTGGAAAACATTGTGCACCTGGTGCAACTGAGGTGGATGGGTCAAGCGATAAACCACCTCGCCTACCCTGTTGAGGACCTAGAAGGGTCCGATGAAGTGCGGAGATAGCTTGTCGCCCTGGCCAAAACTCCATAATCCACGTCGAGGTGAGACCCATAGGAAAACGTGGTCTCCATCCTCGAACTCTAGTGGTCTTCGCCTCCTATCTTCATTAGACTTTTTGTCGGCTCTGAGCTATCTTCATCCGCTCTTGGATGACCTGGACCTTCTCTGGTCCTTCAAGAGCTGCTAAGATTTCATCTTTTCCGATAAGAGAAATCTGGTCTCATCCCCAGGATGAACCACATTCTTCACTTAATACAGTCAATCCTAACATAGATGATAATAATCCATACCAAGGATGAAGTCGTAAGGCCTCGATGCTACTACCAAGAGATCCAACCGTTACTCTCACCTCCAAGGGTTGAGTCACACTGTCGGCATTAGTGTGTGGTCACTGGTTTTACTCCAGTAGGAATCTCAAAAGTGAGGGTCAAGTCAAGAGTTTAAACCGGAACCTCTTAGTAACAACATAAAGAGAGTACAGGAAAGTAAACACCACAAAGGTGTCTTTTATTATTGCATCTCAAAGTAAAAAGACACAAAGCATCCACAAACAAACCTCAACAAAGCTAGAAGCAACATGAACAAAAGTCTCCATGTCTGGAGCTAGTCTCGCTCCTGTCCATCTGCTCCCGGAGCTCCATGATCATAGGTCTCAGCTACCTGAAGCTAAGCTCTCCCCTGTCCACTTGTTCCCTGCGGTCAGGGTGGTCTTCCTGGTGGTGGTGGGGATATGGCCTCAAAGCGTAGCCCACCACCCGCTGCATGGCCAGCTCCCCTGCCTCGGTCTCCTGCTCCTTGAGATCCGCCCCGATCGAACCTCTGCCTCTGCCTGGGATGTCCTTTGTTTATCCACTGGTCATCTTTATGGTGGGTCGGATAGTCACGTTCCATGTGACCAACCCCGCCGCAGGAGTAACATTGTCCGCTCCTGGTAAGTCGTTCTTCACCCCGGGTGCCTCGCACACACGATCCTATGTCATGTGGTTGATCACCTATAGGTCTGGTCATCTTGGAACTCTGCGTCATCTGTCTACTTCCTGGTGTAGAAGACTATGCTGCATACCGGCTAGTGGTGGGTCCTACTGCTGGAGACTGCTCAGCAAGTAAACTCTCCACTAAGAGGGCTCACTCCAACACCCCTGTCTGTGTCAGGATGATGTGAGAAACAATTGAAGCTCTAATCTCTCGTCTGAGCCCCTGCTCGAAGGTTCGGGCCCTGAATAATGGGTCTCATACCATATCTGTAGAGTAACACGAGTGATCGGTGAACCTTGCTGAATACTACGACACTGTCATGCTACCCTGCTGAAGATGAAGTAGCTCCTGTATGCGCACCGCTCGAAGGGTGGCTGGTACAAACTCTTCCCGAAATAGTCTCTCGAAGTATACCCATAGAAGGGATGCCTCATCATTCACCTGGAGCATCAAGCTCCACCATATTCCTACTGCTGCGTGCAGGAGGCTCACTGCAAGGATCACCATGAGGTCATCTGGTGTCCCCACTAACCTGAAAACTAGAACTACAGCCTCCAGCCAATCCTCGGCTTCCTGAGGGTCCATCTCCCCGTGGAACCTGGGTGGTCTCTGATGTTGAAGCTCGTTCAGTGAACTAAGGTGATGTTCACTCTCAGTAACTGGGGCTGGTGGCATCGGTGGCTCGGCGGGTAGAGGTACCGCTGGTGCCTCTGCTGTAATGGGGCCCTACACCGAGGCCTCATCGCTTGGTGGGATGTCATCTCGCACAAAGCTCCGAACCCTAGATGGCTACCATCGTGGGGCCATCCTAGAAAGAGACAGGTGTGCCATGGCCAAAACAGTATACCTGGTGAGCTGACACAAAGTAATCACAAAGAAAACTTTTGAAACACACATGAAATCAGTGTTTTCGTGCACTGAGTCGGAAATTAGAAGTCAAGGTCCTAGCATACGGATACGTCGGCCACCGCACTAACACTGGACTCCCTAGACTGATAAACACACTCAATACCCTTAAAACTATTGCTTCAAAAAGAAGAAAGATCAGAGTCCTGAGTTCTGCGGTAGAACCCAACTCCTCTGATACCAATTTGTCACGACCTGTCCTCGGGACCCGTTTCGTGACTACCCCAAGCCCACCTCCCATAGGCCGTGGGCTGGTGACTAGCACCAAGGTGTAAATCCCGACAAAAAGGGGAAGGAATTGCCTTTATAAAGTAAACAAACACCACAGAGTAAGCCAGAAAAAGTAAACACTAAGTAAAACTGGGTACAATAGTAAGTGAGGAAGAGTAAGTGGGCCAGAATAAAAACCCAAATTGAAAGTAATGTACAACTGGAAAGAAAGTATAGCAACTAAAAATTAAATCAGCGACGCTGAGCCGTCCACTGGAAATCCCACCCGAAGGGTGGGTACAGATAGCCTCCTCATCTCCTCGGGTCCCGTCGTCCGCTTTGTGTACGTCCCGCCTAGTGGTCCACCTCCAGGTACCGACTTGCACTACAAGCCTCAACCACGATCAGCGCTATCTGTTGTCTGCATCCAACACAACGTAGTGCGGGCATAACCCGTGAAGGGGTGAGTATATGCTACTCAGTAGGGACCCAAGACCCCCGAAGGTCTCCCATAATCCACAAAGGATAATCAAAAAAGAAAAGATACAATCACGAAGTAACATCCAACACTACTTAGGTATATTCCCATACATATACCTAAGTCATCAATTCCAGTTCGGCTCCAACATCTGAGCCCAAGTTCGATCACATCCACACTAGATAGTACAACCCAATCCACACAAGAAAGCACAAACCAGTCCACATAGGAAAGCAAGTCAATCAGATCGAAGATAATGATTGAAAGTCAAGACTCATCTCACATAGGTATACATCATTTGTAAAAAAAAAATAGATGATCAGATGTAATTACTGATTCATCTAGCTGGGACCCATGTAGGATACAAGTACTGTAGTCTTCACCACCGAACCCATGGTGGATTTCAGTATGTTTGTCGTCATCATCGAAACCACAGAAAATTCCAGTATGATAGTCTTCACCGTCGAACCTACGGAGGATTCCAGTATGTTTGTCATCGTCGTCGAACCCACGGAGGATTCCAGTGCGATAGTCTTCACCATCGAACCCACGGAGGATTCCAGTACGTTTGTCATCATAGTTGAACCCACGAAGGATTCCAGTACGTTTTCCATCACCGTCGAACCCATAGCTACTGGGGAACTCCTCCTCTAACGAGTATAGTGGGCCTGCCACTACAACCAAGCGCTTACCACTAACCCTGGACGGTTGTAGTACTCCACCTGTCGAGTATTGTGGGTCTGCTACTACAACCAAGCGCTTCCCACCATGGATCTGCCGCTACAACCAAGCGCTCCCCCTCATAACCTAGAGAGGTAATCCTTCTGTTGAGTACCGCGGGTATTCCGCAACAACCAAGCGCTCCTCCGATGTGGGTCTTCCGCTACAACCAAGCGCTCTCCACTGGGCTATCGAAACACTCCGAGTTGATCGATCAGCAGTCGTCAAGTCTCAGCTAGCTCTAGGTTTCCGCACACAGCACGCTCATTCCGGGAGGGTCCGATCCACGAGCCAAGAGATCGATACTTCAACTGTCACGTAGACCAGATTTGATGTATTGAAATGTTCAGTCACGTCAAAATGAACACAACGCGATAGACAGCACGTCAATCGGATGCCCGGTCTGAGATTTATTGGCTTTTTCGTCCCAGGGGCCTGGTTGGCTTTTAAGCTAAAACCAACTCGACCATACTCCAACTGTGTCCAAACCTCAAGTGGAGTAATCCAAAAGAACCGTCTCACAAATAGGAATCCAAAAAAGTCGATGGCACGTCAATCGGACGTCCGGAGCTCAAGTTATAAGCATTTCTGCTCCGAGGGCCTGGTTGGTTTCGTGTTCGAACCAACCCTGCTATACCCAAACTTCTCCCAAACCTTGAGTGTAATATACCAAAATGACCGTATCGATCCAAGGATCACATCGCAACTGACGGTGCATCGATCGGAGATTCGAAACCCAGGTTATGGGAATTTAAACGAACCTGTCTGATTTTATGGGGTTTTGGGCCCGGACCGACCCAGCCCAAGACCCCCCCCCCCCCCGGGTCGGCCCGAACCGGGTCGACCCAACCTGGGTCCGGGTCCGGCCCATTATAGTGCGGCCCAGCCCGGCCCGACCTGGGCGGTCCAGCCGGCGCAGGCGCCGCGCGCCGCGCGAGCGCGGAAGGGGGGGAACCACCACCCCCTTCAACGAAACGGCAGACCCCACGAGGGTCCGCCCTACTGGGATTGACCGGGGGTTCAAACCCCTGGTTTTCCAGAATTTTTCCGGCCATAAAGGCCAGCCAGCTCACCCCACGGGACCGGTTGGTCCCGCCCTTCAGCGCACCGGCGGCCGGCGGCTCCGGCCGCCCTCCCTTGCTCTGTTGCGGCCAAAGGCCGTGGATTTGGTCCGACCGGCGCGGCGCGACGGTGCCGCGGCCCCACTCCAGCTGTGGCCTCTTCATGGTTCTCTGGCGCGGCGCGACGATGTTGTGCCCCTTCGCCACGGCCCGACTCCAGCCGCGGTTTCGTTCGGCCTCAACGGCACGGCGCGACGACACCATGCTTCTTCATCATGTTTCTCCTTGTTCTCGTGCGGTGTCGTTGCACCGCGCTGCCTTTGTTCATGCCACAACAAGAATAACAACAAAGAGTGAGGAGGGTCGGTCGTGTTCGTGCGGTCCGACCTCCTCCGGTTATAACGATAACAGGCGGCCCAAAAAAATAAAATATCTTCGTCAAGCAAGTGCAAATTTAATCCATTAAATTTGAACTCAAACCCCTACCTCAATGAAGTCGTCAAACGAAGATCTTCGCGGGAAAAGGACGTCGCGAAAGACAGCGTCGCGTAAGACGACGTCGCGGAAGACGGCGCCGTATACGTCGTCGGTGCACGCCCGATGAAGGACGCAGTTCATCGTTGTTCTTCGAAGAAGGTGTCTCTCACCGGCTGTGGAGAGGGAAGAAGATGGTACGGTGATCTCCCCTTGAGGTGACAGAGTTATTAATCGTAGACTCGGCGTTCTTCACGTTCTTCGACGAGGAAGAGGATGTTCTTTATAGCGCAAGAGTTCTCTCCTCCTCTTTCTCGCACAACAAAACAACCCCCAATAAAATAAGACTTTGTCTTATTTTATTCACACACACACACATGTCAACATTAATTTAAAATTAAAAAAGATCACATTCAATTAATTAAATTAATTGAAGAGACTTTAAGAGTCCAATTAATTGCGAGAGTTGACTTGTCATTTAAAAGGGGGGTGCGGGTTTGTTACACAATTAAATGCACGAGGGAGGTTTTAAGGAATTAGAAGGGGTGGGGCTCGTGTGGGCCCCACTTAACTAATATCCTACTTAGAGAAGTTAGGGTGAAGTGGGTCCCACTCTGTCCTCCATGAATAGGTTAAAACTACTTAGAATAGAAATAAAAATTTTAGCACAAATTTTTATTTCATTCTTTAGTTAACCCATTTATTTAATAACCTCACCCGAGCAAACACAACTCCAGAAAAGGTGTTCCTAAGCAATTATTGGCGCTGCGGTTTCATCGGTGCCTTCAAATTTAAATTTCGAGAAATGGTTTAAAAGTTAGAAAAACCCGCTCGTTCGTTCACTGAACGTACCCGAGCTAAACTTCAGAAATTGTTTCCGGGCACACCGGGCCTCGAAATCAGGTGCCGTCAAAAACTGCGTACTCATAAAATCCCGAATAAAATTAAGAAAAAAATTTCCCTTGAAAATTATGGGTATTTACACTCACTAAATCCATATCATTGGAAACTTTTGTTGGAAAAGAAGATGATGATAAATTTCTTATCTCCTTACGAGGTGCTTCTGGAGCTGTTGGACCTCTAGAAACCAGTTATTTTCTAGCCCTAGGACTGTGCTCAGTAGCCAGTGTTTGGGATTCCTTTCTTAAAAATTTGGATAATTGGGTACTAGGATATGAGAGAATCACTACTGGATAATGGGCATATACCCACAATTTTTCAAGAAACTATGGGTATAGGGTACCCCTATACCAATGGTTTTAGAAAACCGTGGCTATAGGGATAATATGGGGACCTATACCCATGGTTTTCCAAAACCGTGGGTATAGATCGGGTATACCCATGGTTTTTCCCTAAACTGTGGGTATAGGTCATCTATACCCACTGTTTTCCCAAAACCATGGGTATAGATATTTTTTAAAACCTATAGCCACGGTTTGGAAAAACCGTGGGTATAGGTGTTTTTTTACAAGATGTATACCCACAGTTTTGGTCAAAATGTGGGTATAGGGTTTTTTCAAAAGACCTATACCCATGGTTTTTCAAAACTGTGGGCATTGGGGGTTTTATTTTGAAGACATATACCCACGGTTTAGCTTTCTCGCGGGAAAAAAAATTACACGGGACAACAAAAATATTTGGTGGGAACATGGTTTTCATTAATATAATTACCAAGATACACATATAAATAAAAGAAATATTCATAGGTTGGTTGGTCGGGTATTCCATGTTGTTGAAGGCGGTCCCCTATTCAAATCTTGGTGAGTTTTTTTCTAATAAATGAGTTATAATTAATATAAGTAAATAGTTGTATCGATATATTCATAAAATTTACACAACTCAGTTGGTCTGGCGACGTATTCTCCTCTAACTGGTCTCGTGTTCGATTCTCAGTTTCCTCACTTTTAGATAAGTGGCTATATTAATATATATATATATATATATATTGAAGATTTTATTGGCTCGGTTGGTCAGAGAGAGCAGCATTCTTGCGGGGTGCCCCATGTTCAAATCCCACCGTGTCCATTTTTTCAATATAAATCCTTAAGGTTTGAAAACCGTGGGGGAAGTGTGTACCACGTTGTACAGTAGGTTTCCAATCTGTGACACTCTTATACCCATGTGGGTATAGGCTCAAACCCCTATTGCGACGCCTCTCATCCCCACGGTTCCCAAAACCATGGGTATAGGTCATCTTTCCAGTAGTGAATATAAATCTCATCATAATGCTAGGATAAATATATTTATAAATCATGGGGAGGAAGGTTTATCTCAGCACGAGTATCATATTTGGTAAACATTATTCAAAATAGGAGAGCTACCATCTGATTCTCCTCGGATCAAACTTAAACATAGTGAGGACATCTTGACTGGACACATAGGAATTAGCAGTTGAACCGGACGGGTGTGTACCATTTGCAAATGGGTTCCCAATCAATACGAGCAGAAATAACACCCTTGAAAAGTGATGTCATATAAGCACGTGCCTCAAGAATAGCCTCACCAGTATCGAATATATCACCTGTTGGCACTGGACCTTAAGCTCTGTAAGAGAAATGGTCATAAAGGCTCATATATTCCCTAAAATCCTGGTATTTTAGTGAAATGGGTATTTCCTCACTAATACATTACAGGTCTGATATGAAGTTAACATTGGGGATACCCTAGATGTTCAAATATTCATAGTCTCCTAGGTGAGCTCCTATATAGCCCCATAATACATATAATGGTCTTACAATCCTATAAGGTACCTTTTCCTTGTAAACATCATATAAAATATGATAATGTTTGTCTAGTACAGGGACGACTAGCCTGATACACCCCCTTCCATAAAGTTTTCCATCATAAAAGTGGAAACTCTAACCCCACAGTTATCCTTCATGGGAAATAAGTAACCACTCAGGTACATGTAGAGTAAATAATCAAGTCGAATAACCCAGTAAACACTGGGAACAACCTCCCCACCTCATTCATTAAATTTCCCTTCCTCAACTATAGGGCATTAAGCGCCTGGTGCACTAAGGGGGTTCTTCTTACGATAGGCCTTCATCTTCTTAGTTCCATCTCATATTGGGCCATATTAATGAAGTATCCTACCCATATCTTGAATGGGATATCCTCTCTAGGAATTGTATCTTTTGGGAGGGAATTTTCTTCCATCCTGATCAGTTCTTGGGTGAGAGGAGGAGTCCTCATTACGTTATCCCAATAGGACCACATAGAAAATAACTCTTCATACATCCCACTTAATATAGGTTCACCACATATCTACTCCACATCCAAAAGCTCGATTCCCACCTTTCCATGAATTAGGTGAAAAGTGTTCAGGTCCATACTCCAATGACTGAATAGTTCCATCATTAGGCCCTTATTGTAGTAGGCAGATGTTTGTGATGTCCAGATAGCCTTGTACATTGCAATTTTCTTTAACTCCTAAGATAATTGAAAAGAAATGTATTGTACCTAAAAGGACTATCCCCATTCCATTCCATAACTTCCTCCTGATCAGAAGTCCCAGTTGAAAACCCACCTGAATTTCTGATTGGAGGTGGGCTTCCACATTATTGAGTGGTACATATGAACATCCTCATCAGGTTTACGATCAGTCTGGTCAAAGTCCATGGGAATGAATATTAGTGTATGCCCATCTTTGCAGTCTCCTTTAGTGAAAAATTATACCCACTATAAGGTATTGACTTGGAAACAATTTTGGGTTTTCTGAACCCAAGAAGAAGGTATAAATGATGATTGTAGTAGAGGAATGGGAGCATCATCATTAAGACCAAACTAATAAAGGGGTAGTAAGTCTAAAAGAGTATAGTACCCAAGTTTTAATCCTATAATATTTATCATACTCAATTGAAGTGACCCAACATCATGATGGAATGTGGGATCCATGCTCTCTATAATATCCTCATGGTGGGATATCACTCCTTTTTTCTCCCTCTTAAAAAGTTTGTAAGAAGATATTTGACGTGAACTGGAATCCATATGAAGATAATAAAGTTCCATTTTTTACACTTTGTTCCATCAAAGAGTATAAAAAATGAAAAATGGAAATACTTTAGAAAAAATAGCAGAAAACGCACGAAGAAAATCAAGATTTTCACAGGCATGAACTTTGGATCACCCTAGTTAGGCCAAGAGGCCATTGGTGCACAGCCTACTAGAATGCCCCTATATGTCACAGATGCTACTTGTGCACCACCATTTTTCACATAGAATACTTTCATGCCCAATTTCATTTCACCCAAGGTCATTTATTTGCCTATAAATATACCCTTGGGGTCTTCATTTGTACACATGAATTTCTATGAAGCCCAATTGCTGCTCTGGTCTCCCTAGTGCTTCGTGCAAGTCCTCTGAAACATTCAAGGTGGTTCTTTAACACCTAAATCGAAGGAATTGAAGGAGGATCATAGGAATTAAGACTTTTAGTGTTTTAAATACATAACACTTGTGCACCTAAAGCAACCAACCACCCAAAATCAGAAGCACTTGTGCGCCACATATTCCTTTCACATGAACTTGAGCGCCCCACTTCTGGGATCACCAATGAATACTCATGAAGGCTTGAGACAGGTCTCATCCAAGTATTAACATATAGTTTTTTCATCACTTAAGTGAATATCAGGTCACCAAAGCCTACTTGTGTGCCCGTACATGCGTACTAGTACCTACTTGGGCACCCCTCTTTGATTCACTTACTTTCTTCAATCTAATCCATTAAGCCCTCTTCAACACAATTCATGTCAAGGCTTATTATTCATTGGCTCTCTTGTTTGAAATGGATTATATTGAGACCTCCACCAAAACCTCATGACTTATCAAACCTTTGGGAAAGGTACATCAGCATGTATTCTATTTGGTTTGTATATCCACAGTCAGAGGATTCCCACATTTGTTTCACAATGGGGTTAGGATTCATGGAGTGTATGTGGGTTTGTATATCCATATTCACATGGAACTTTCTCTTAGAAATAGTTTTGGGAAGTTCCCAGTTTGGATGAGGGTTTGGGTTCTAACCTTTCCCTTCTCAAAGAGACCTAGAACCTCAGGTCTTTGGTAGGGAAGGTAAGGTTCACAATTTCTTTTCCATTCAAGTGAATAAAAAGTCTCCCTCCCCTACCAAGATCAATTTTATGGAATTCATACTGGTGTAATACCCTAACCTTAATCCCTCCTTCCTTTCATTGGACCCTTGTCCAATGTAAAGGAAATAGAGGGAAGGCTCGTCGCCTGGCCCTCTTCATAGTTCACCTTGACCTCGTCCACCCTAGCCACCGTAGGTGTGCCCTATTCCACTAGAAGAGGATGAAAAGTGTGGGTGCCTTTGTTGAATCGTTTACATCCTATTGTTTCTCACACCGA
Organism: Viscum album; assembly: GCA_963277665.1. NCBI lineage: Eukaryota > Viridiplantae > Streptophyta > Magnoliopsida > Santalales > Viscaceae > Viscum > Viscum album. The sequence continues at coordinate 953,434,542 of OY728142.1, forward strand.
GCATGAATTTCATGGGATTATAGATTTTTCATGGTCACAACATTTTCACAACAACTTGAACTACAAGAACTTTGATTCCTATTCAAACCAGCATACATAAGAAGAATTCTCAAGGCCCAAGCTCATTGGACATCTTCTTCAAGAATCCAACCCTAATTTCTTTAATATGGGCATCTTACTTAGGATTAATCCCCAAATTAAACCCCCAAATCACCAAGGCATACTTTTCAAGAAGTAAGACCAAAATCATTTCTCTCAAAGGACTATACTCTCCTATGAGACTTGTCGAACTACATGGTATTTGATTCCCATTCAAATGGGATACGTAGGAAACCTCTTTGAGGTTCAAACCCAACACTTCAAATCAACCATGTTCTCCTTGGTCTATATTCCCAACAGGGTCTAATATTACTAGGAAACCCATATAATTTCCAAGTTCCTTGGGATTCTTCAGCATAATTCCCACACCAAACATTGACTAATCACCTTTCGCTTATATTTCCTTACCACATGACATTAAACTGAATGTCTAGGTTCGTATCACATGACCTTAAAAGGTATGATGTGTCCCATTAAGTGGCACAAAACTACGAGGATTATGATTCCTTTCACAAGGATACGTAGGCATCCCGTTTTATGGGTATGATCCCAATATCAAAACAAACCTTCATCTCCCTGGATGAAAATAAATTCTAGAGTACCCCACTAAGTGGCTTAAAAACCAGTATCATCATAATGATGATTAAAAGAATCTATAAATACTATATGAGAGGATATCATTGATGGAGAACCTTAAATACATACGGATATCTCCATTAATGAATGACCTTGAATACATACTGATGATTCTAAATTTTACACATGTTAATAAGTGATTGAAAATTCCAAGGGAAACTTATGTCATACTTGGTGAATTAATATGGATTCATGAAAATATCCTAAATTCATAAAGAGAGTCCTAGAGTAGACAATAATTCCCCCCAAAAGGGTTTGATGAGTATGAACTCCCATCCTCTCGACCAATGCACGTTCCTAAGTATCATAAAGAACAAATTTAATGAACACCTACATTTGGAAAGAAGGTCCCTTTTGGATAATGAACTATTGGAATTTTCCAATTCCATGAATAAATCCAATGGAAACTGCCTAGAAGGAGTGATTATTAAAACTAGAACACACGTTTCAAGGAACTATGAAACAAAAATAGTGAACCCAAAGTGAATCCTTAACCAAGTTAATAATGTTACCCACCTGTCAGGCCCCTGTCAATTGATAAAGGAAGGCCAGAAAAAGGAATCAATAACACATGTATCCATCTAAATAGATTTCACTTTAATGGAGTTTATTTTTGTTGTTCCAAGTCTTTTTCTCAGAACTCCCTTCATTCCAAAATGGATTTCTTCAAGACAACATCTGTGATCTTCCTGACTGCTGCTCAAGCTGGATCCTCATCTATGGGAAGGATGACATCGACTACTCGGTGTCTTCAACTCTAGGCCTCCAACATGATGGTAAAGGATTATCACCATCATGGTATAATCCCAACTTTGGAGGCTACCTGATAGGCCCTCCAGGTCAATAAAAATCCCCAATCATCCATCCAACGATGACCGATGATCAAGAAGCATATGGTTCCAACCATTATCTTCAACTATTTTGGGTTCTTATCCGTAGAACACAGCAACTAGTCCCTCTCGTATTATAGGGAGGTAGATCAGGAGGTCACTCAAGGCCTCAATTCAGGGATGCAGGGGTCCTTCCTGAGGACTCCCACCAACAATTTCCACCAGCAGAATTGTGCAGCAATGAACCCCCAACATGATGGGGGTGTTTCCTCTGGACGTTCGTCCTAGGTCTCTATGACCCAGGCATGCAAGATAAACTGTCGAGGACAAAATTTGGTCAACATGGAGTAGGTTCTTACCTCTTATCCATCCATAGAAGTCCATCAACCTAACTTGATGGTGAACAACAAGCAGGTACATACACCTGTTCGTCCTAATTATATTGCCTGGAAGACTCGTCTGGTAGTAACCCACCAATCCCATCAGGAAAATCCAGTGGAGTACCATGAATAGGAACATACACCTGTTTACAAATTATCATCCAATCAGTCGGCTCGTCTGACTGCATTTAAAGAAACCCACCATTCCAATGTGATGGAAACTGGTAAATAGGAACATACACCTTCTTACAATTACCATTTCTGCCAGCAGTCTCATCTTCCAGTATTGAAGGAAGTCCATTAACTATTCCTGATGGAAAGCATCTAGCAGGCACATACACCTTCCATTGTTCATCAAGCTTTCCAATAGTCTCATTTGGCAGCACTCGAAGAAGTCAGTCGGAAAGCTCTGACGAAAAATCTAGGTCAGACCCAACTCTCTGCCCCCATACATGAGTATTGTCAATACCCATTGACATGAAAAGGAGGATAGGAGTAGGAACATACACCTACTCCAGATACAAAATGGACGTATATCCCCATTCTGGCCGTTGAAGTTACCAAACACATCTTATTAATGGTGAAAGGGAAGACACATGTTCCGGCCCATATTCTGGAAGTGTGCCAAGATATTATAACAACAACTTCAATAGTATCAAGGGAATATACACATAAATCTTTCCCCACACATGGGATAACACATTGGCATGCCATCCCAGAGAAGATACACACCTCTATTCCAGTCCAAGAGGGTCATGGTGCATACTATCTCCATATCATACAGACAACAAGATTGGGAACATACACCCTTTCCAATTGGAGGTAATCGGTCCATTATGGTGACCACTCCAAGGAAGACACATACACATACCCATGATAACCACTTCTCCCAGTAAGTGGCCCAAAATAAGTGTAAGATAACATCCAAGAAAAATTCTCTCCAAAAAAGGTTGGAAAAATCAAGATTCAAGCTGCAATTTGGCTCCTCTTAATGCTGGAATTCTTGAATCCCTCAGACATTTATCTTTTGAATCTCAAGATCCTACCCTCACATTACCAAATTATAGGAGTAGTAGCAGTAATTATGAAGTTCCCCATAGGACACTTCATCATTAAGGCTTGCTTCATGAAAATTAGGTCAATCCAGAGAGTCTATCTCTTGATGAGATCCACGGAAACCCTCTGTGGGACCAGAAGACCAAAAAGTAAGAGAATTTATCCCTTGCTATAATCCACCATGGTGGTCCTACCCATGATGGAATTCACTACAAAAGTCCTCTCTACAGTAGTATTTCGTATTGTCAAGATAATTATATAATTGACAATGTAGGAATAAGAAATCCCTCCTATATCAAGGCACTTGAAAACACATGGCCAGTCATGTATGGTGACTTTTCATTGACGGTTGAAACACTTCCTCAACCAGAAGGCATCTTAGGGAAATGTTCATTCTCTGAACCTCACTTGGGTCATTTATCTTCTAGTACAGAGCGTCCACTTTGGTCAGACCAAGTGCAGAAAAATTTATTAAAAGATGATGAAGATATGTTAAACATGAGAAAAAAATTGGCTAAAGGAGAATTACTAGTCATGTTCTAGACTTTGGGAAATTCTCAGTATAACATTCTAGAATTGATGGTAGAAGATTGCATTCATGATATATGCCTCAACTTATAGAAGAATCTTCATTATTTGAAAACCAAAGTATTACCATATGATGATAATCATAATCATGTAAATGTAATAGAAGTGTTGCAACTCCAAATTGACTTAGCTTCTCTCTCAGTTTCCTGAAATCCAAAGGATGAAAAATAGTAGAGAACCCTTCAGCATTCATGCCTCAATGCTCTAAAGAAGCTACGCCAATTAATTTCTGATTCCCTATCTAGTGTTTGTATTAGAGGATGGGGTGAACATGGAGAATTGTATTTCACTACACTCCAGAATTAGAAAAGCCCTCCAAAAGTGGTATCATGAAATTTTATTTCCCACGGTTGGCTAAAATAAATATATTTTGCATGTAATCAAATGTACACTCATGAACAGGCCTCAACTAGCTCTCATCAAGGTGAGGCCCAAATAAATACAGCAGTTGAGTTACTTTTACATCAAGTGTATGAGAATCTTGAGAAGGCCTCCTGCTTAGAGGATGTCATCCATCAGATAACACAAATGTTTGAAATAGAGTAGTGATATTCCGAAGCAGGTGATTTGAGTTGTTGTCGGATAATGCACCCAACTAATTTCCGAACCAAAATTCATAAAATCATAAGAGAAGCTGCAAAAATCTCAGCCATAGTAGTTCAAGAACCGCCCTATCTTACATGGATGGGGGATCATTTAATTAAACATTCAAATTCATTAAACAAAGTTCAATGGTTTGAATAAGAAGAATAAGAACCACCCCATCCAACAGGGGTGGGGGATTTTTCACATCTAAAATCCCCTCCTCAACGGAAGTCAGATTTATCATGATTAGGGAAGAATCCACAAAGAGAGCGCACAACTGAAACATCTAAGGATTCTCTTCGGGTTACTATCCATCAAACAGCTCCTGAGAATCCATCATATAAGATAGAAGAGTCTCATGGAAGATATAGAGGGAGAGGATCTTACAAAGATACTGACATAATGCCATCAATTCATTATCCGTCAGTAAATTTCAGTAAAACCATTACACAAGATCCTCTATAAAATGATTCTAGTTCAGGGGAATCATAAGATGAAGTTATTATCCATAATACATTACACACTGGGGAAAATGAAGAAGGTTTACATACCCAAAATCAGAGGCTTACCCAAAATCTAGTTATGCCTTCAAATAACCAACTCTCAACCCTCTAAAAAGAATCTAACATGAGGAAAGGTAAAAGTCAGATTTCATCTCACTTTTCCATTCGAGAAGGTCAATCCCTTTCGCATGAAGAGAAATTTTCACAGCAAGAAGAGGATATTAAAGGGTTGAAAATACTCTATACAAATTTACTTCGAAGCATCATTTCTGATAGACGTACACCCCAGCTAGATACTCAACTTTCATATCCTATAGGAGCTCCTCAGCAAAGAGGATTTGTGGTAACTAAAGATGTGGATAATGAATTATCTCCATTGGGTACACAGCCAAGGAAGGATCAAACACATCCTGATAAGCTTATTCTAAGGGTGTAATTTTGGTCTGGCGGCCTGAAATCCCGACAGGCCCGGCCCGAAAGCCCGAGCGGCCCAGCCCGGCAAAGCCCGCATCGGGCCAGGCCGGGCTCGGGCCGCAGGTTCAGCGGGTCAGGCCTGGGCCTTTCCAGGCAGGCCCACGGCCAAGGCCGGGCCGGCCCGAAAAAGCCCGGCCCGCTGACCCGCCTGTTGTAAAAAAATATAACGGGGAACTGCAGGTAGGGGGATTTGATCCCCCTACCTCAAGCTCTCAAGGTTGCGCCTGGACCAACTAGTCCAGGCGCTGCACCTGTAAATTAATCACAGGTCTATGTATATATAGATATATTTATATATATATGTAGATATATATATATATATATATCTGGATATATATCTCTATATATCTATCTATATATACATATATCTATGTATATATATCTCTATATCTATATATCTCTATCCATATATATATATCTCTATACATATATATATATATATATACATATATCTCTTTATATATCTGTATATATACATACATATATACATACATCTATATATATATCTACCTATATATCTATATATACATGTATCTTTATACATTTATATTTATCTATATATGTATCTATATATGTGTGTGTGTGTGTGTGTGTGTGTGTGTGTGTATTTCTATCTATATGTGCATATATCATTATATATTAACAAAAAATGATATTATATATATACATATAATTATTATTATATATAATTATAATGTGTGTATAAATATATATATACAACGATATATAATTATATATATAATATTTTATATATATAAACAAAGCCATTAATAATATATATCAATTAAGTGTGGTTTTTAAAAATCCATTAATAATATATATATATGTGTGTGTGTGTGTGTGTGTGTGTGTGTGTGTGTGTGTATATGTATATGATTTAATATAATATATATATATATATAAACAAAGCTATTAATAAATATATATATATATATATCAATGATTTAATATTATATATATATAATAACTTGTTGTATATTAATAAAAAAATAAGTATGGTTTTTAAAAATCCATTAATAATATATATATATATATATATATCAATGATTTAATATAATAGTGTATATGTATAAACAAAGCCATTAATAATATATATCAATTAAGTGTGGTTTTGAAAAATCCATTAATAATATATATAAACAAAGCTATTAATATATATCTATATATATCAATGATTTGATATTATATATATAATAACTTTTTTTATATTAATAAAAAAATAAGTATGGTTTTTAAAAATCCATTGATAATATATATATATGTGTGTGTGTGTGTGTGTGTATGTATATGATATAATATAATATATATGTATATAAACAAAGCTATTAATATATATATATATATATATATCGATGATTTAATATAATAGTGTATATATATAAACAAATCCATTGATAATATATATCAATTAAGTGTGGTTTTTAAAAATCCATTAATAATATATATATATATGTACGTATGTATCTGTATATGTATCTGATTTAATATAATATATATATATATATCAATGATTTAATATTATATATATATATAATAACTTGTTGTATATTAATAAAAAAATAACACAATCGCCTAATGATGTTCGTGCAAGTCCCTCAACTTCATTAATTTTTTTAAGTACGTTGCAATATGCATAAATTATATATACTATACATATATAAATCTATTTAGAAAAAAAATTAATTCACCCAATGATGTTCGCGCACACCCCCAATATATATATATATATAAACAAATCCATTAACTCACCCAATGATGTTCGTGCACACCCCCTAATTATTTTTTTACAATTTTCTCATATTATATATATATATATATATAATAACTTATTATATATTAACAAAAAATAACTACTCACTAAATGATATTCGCACACCCCCAACCTCATTATTATTTTTTAAAATATGATAAAACTTTCATATATTATATATTTTATATATACATATATAAATTTATTTAGAAAAAAATTAACTCACCCACTGCTGCGCACCCGCTAAGGGTGTAATTTCAGTCCAGACAGGGCCGGGTCGGGCCTGCCCTGCAAAAAAATTAAAAAACGTTTAAAAAATGTTTTAAATTAAACAAATGTTAAAAAATACTTTTAATAAATAAGTTAAAAAAATAAATGTAAAAAAACGTTTTAAATAAATGATAAAAAACATTTAAATAACAACACTTTAAACTCACCACTCACTGCTGCGCACCCCCCAATAACTCATTATTATTATTTTTAATTTGTACATAATATATATAAATTCACAGACATGTATAAATCTATTTAAAAAAAATAACATATTCACCCACTATAAAATGTTTTTACAAAAAACGTGTAAAATGTTTTAAAAAAATACCTGTAAAAAATATGCGTTCAAAAAAACTTTTTAAATTAAACGACTGAAAATAAATGTAAAAAACGTTTTAAACAAGTGTTAAAAATTGGTTTAAATAAAAATGTTTAAAAAGTTTTAAAAAAAACATTTAAATTAATTTTTTTAAAACAAACACTTAAAAATACCTTTTACATTAAAATGTGAAAAAAAGTTAAATGTTTTAAAAAAAATACTTGTAAAAAGCATGCGTTTAAAAAAATTCAAAAATGTTTTAAATTAATCATTTAAAAATAAATGTAAAAAAACGTTTTAAACAGATGTTAAAAAAACAGTTTAAATAAAAACGTTTAAATAAAAAATACTAACAAACACTTAAAAATTATAAATAAGTTAAAAAAAATTAATGTAAAAAATGTTTTAAATAAATGTTAAAAAAATGTTTAAATAATGAGGCTTTAAACTCACCCACGGCAGCTGCGCACCCCTCATTTTTTTACAATTTTCAAATAATATATATATATATATATATATTTAGACAGAAAACATATCCACCCACTGTAAAATGTTAATAAAAAATAAAATATACATTTTTACAAAAAACATGCATTTAAAAATAAATGTAAATAAATGTTTTAAATAAATATTATAAAAATGTTTAAATAAAAAAAATTAAGAGAATAATTTTGAAAATAATAAAAGCCCACCACGGCCCGATTTGAAAAAATCCCGGCCCGACCCGAAAAAGCTCGGCCCAGCCCGATGGTTTGGGCAGGCCCGAGGCCGGGCTCGGGCCGCCTCATGGGGTTGTTCGGGCCGGCCCGGCCCGGTCCTGTCCGGGCCGGGCCGGGCCGGGCTGAAATTACACCCCTAGATTATTCCCATGGGTTATCCAAGGTAAATACCAGCACCATCACTAGTGGTTTTTTCGGTCGTTGCACCATCTCAAGCTCCGGTTTTTGTACCTGTACAGGTTTTAGCTAATCTAGATATTCCCCAAATTCTTATGAACACAATTTAGGCATTAACAACTTGATTGGAAGCTATAAAGGAATGACGTGCACCAGTTCATCCGATAAAAGAAAGCTTACCCTGAATTGGTGGATATGATTTCTCCCCCACAAAATTTTTTGAATACCAAATTCCCAATCTTTAATGGTTCAAGAGATCGGGAACAACACTTAACACATTTTGTTTCTCATTGTGATCCCATTATGGGAATTACTCAACAACAAGAAGTAGTAAAGCTTAGGTGTTTTGTGTAGTCATTATAAGGACCAGATTTTGTATGGTATACAAGTTTTCAATCTTGATCAATTACTAGATGGGAAGATCTCTATCAGAAATTCCTTCTTCTATTTAGCTCAACATTACCTAGGACAACAGTTTTTGATCTTACAAATTGCAAACAAATGGATAATGAAAGAGTTTCATATTTCATTACTCGATGGAAAGGATTAACATATCCCTTAAGTCAAGAACTCCCTCAAGAAGAGTTGCTATCAATTTGTGTGGAAAATTTGTGTGATGAGTTACGCACACCACTGATCCTTGTAAAATACACATGAGGTTTTCGAGACCTTACATAAATTTCTCAACAGATAGAATATTCTATTATATAAACTAATGTTAAAACTCATGTAATTCCATTAGCTCTGAGAAGGAGAGCAGGGAAAGTAGAGGTCGCTATCGTTACACTCAAGCAAGCACATGTACCTGCTTCCACTTCAAAACCTTCATAGTATCAAAGGGCTCCACCTCCAGAGTGTTAGCAATAACAACTGCCTCATCAATATGATCAAAGAGATCAAAGTCAAAAAATAGTTTGAGTAATTAATGAGAAAATTTTATTCCTTCCGGAATGAACAAGTTCCCGATTACTTCATCTCAACTCTAGAAAATAATTTGGTTCCGTTGCCAAGGTCGAAGAAACCAAAAAAATAAGGAGATGAAGATATTTCAAATTATTGTCCATTTCACCAGATGTTGGGGCATCCCTTTTAGGATTTTTTTGTTTTCAAGGACTTCCTTCAAAAAATGGTAGACTCTGGATAAGTGAAACTGAAAAGTTCGTCAGCTCAAGTAGCATGTGTTAATTCTACTGATCCAGAAGAAGAAGGTGAATGGCCGGAAGTCAAAAGTAAAAATTTGCAGAAATATGATGATTGGATGATCAGGAAAATGATTAAACAAACTCATTCCATTCTACAAACATAGTTGAAACAAATTATTGTGTCTTCCTCCACACCTTCCATAGAAAAACCACATTCATCAAAAGGTAAGCCCTCAAAGAAGCGAAATGATTAGAAGGAAAAAGAGTAGTCAGAATAATATGATATCGTGTTAAGGAAAAAGTTTTCCTTGACCCTAGAAGATTTTGTGACAATTTCTTCAAAAGTATGGGCACCGCCCCTCTAAACTACACAACTAAAACTAACTTGTCAAGTAGAATATTCATCAGATGAAGAATTGATTTTTGGTTCCGCCAACATTATCCACTTAATAGATCCTTATGCCAATGGTGATTTTGATTATAATGAGATGGAGTTCCTTGTACCTAACTGGGGAAATAGAGGAAGAGTCTAAGGTTGAGGATATATGGGAAGACTTTGGAATTCTATAATCCATTATTTTAACTCTACCCCTGCTCGAACCGTATATACGGTAGAAACTCGTGGAAGATCCCTTCAGAGGGCTCAACAAGAAAAATGAGTTTATTCCACGCAAGATAGGTTTGGTCCTGACATGATTATTTTGGAGGACCAATTAGAAGTCACACCATCTTCCTCTCAAAAAGTATATATACCTAGTCAGTTTAATCTACCAAATCTAGGAGTATTTCCTGATTCTACTCCGACACAGGTTACATCTACAGTAGGAGTGTCAACTTCCAAGGTACCTGTAAAACTGCATTTCCATACTGGGAAACACAGACCTCTGGGCTAAAAGTATGATTTTTTGAAATAGATGTCCCAAGTACTTATCGAGTTGTCAATTCTGGATTCCTTGAGCCTATCAAAATATATTTTAGAAGCACTTATTGAGTCTTTGTTAAGTCCTCAAGAGTTTAAAACTGAAGTTGTTGTTGTTGAGGTTTACCGTATAGAGAATGATCCTGTAGAATTTCATGCGGTAATATCTTTTACGGATGAAGATGAATATGATGTAGTACATGGACATATTAGGCTCTTGTATCTATCTGGAAAGGTCAATGACATATAAATCTGTTGAGCCTTCATTGATCATGGCTCTGGAGTCAACCTCATTCCTGTTTGTACACTTCGACGATTAGGCCAGACTGAATCTGACTTATCTCCTTACACTTTAATGTTTCAAGGATATGACAAGAATGAGAAAGAACCTCTAGGAGAGATTACACTAAGAAACCAATTTTGAGATCTTGTGTCTAATTCATATTTCATGGTTGTTCGTCGAGATACAACATTCAACATTTTTCTTGGAAGGTCTTGGCTACATCAACATGCGGCCATACCTTCGTCAAACCACCAATGTCTTAAGTATTATTTCAATGGTAAAATATGGACATTTTATGGTGACAAGGATCTGTTTAAAACATGTGAATCTCAATACATTTAGGCATATTTTTATCACACAAAGAGAATGAGGACCATGAAAAAGGAGGTAACCTGAATTAATGCTCTGAATGGTTTGGAAAAGATCCCAACAAACCCATTCATACATTTGAGTACAGATTATGTGTTACCTATCAATAAAATTTAAGGTAAACCCAAATCCAATCATTCATCTCGTGACTTCCATACTTTCAATTGTGGCAATCGGGCCTGACAGAATGGGAGAAATTGTTGATTCACCAAGTACTGATGGAAGTTTAAATAAAGATGTCTTCATTTCAACCAATGATCTTCATAAAGTCTTTACTTTGTCAATAAGAATATAAGAAGTTGTATCAATGATATAGGAAGACAAAAATACTGATTCCCTATCCATAATCTCCTCTTTATTAGACAAAGAAGACCCTTCATCATCAGTGGGGTCAGAAATGGTGGCCTCTTCTTTAAGATGTTCAAATACTAACTCCTCTCCAATCACTGGATGTTTTGATTCATCATCTACTATGAAAGTGGAAATAAAAGAAGTGGTGGATAAGGAAGATGAAGAATAAGATGAAGATCTTAGGGATTATCCTCTAGCATTTTAGGAGGGTGTCTCTATGACAGTGGATGAGCTTAGAGAAAAAAATCTTGGGTACATAAGAAGATCTACGCCCCACTTTAATTGGTGTGGATATGACTTTTGAAGAGAAAGAGGTGTATAGTTCATTTTTAAAGAAAAATTGAGATATATTTTCTTGGAATTATACAGAAATTCTAGGTCTTAATCCTGATATATCCACTCATCGTTTGGGTTTTCCATAAGAACATCGAGGATTCAAGCAGGCAGTATGAAGAACACACCCAACTCATGCTTCTAAAATTGAAGCTGAAGTTGATAAGCTTATAAAGTATTACTTTGTCAGGGAAGTTCAATATCCCAAATGGTTGTCCAATATTGTCCCAGTGAAAAAGAAGAATAGAAAAATCATATTTTGTATTAATTTCAGAGATCTTAACCAGCATTTTCCTAAATATGACTTTCCAGTCCTGATCATAGAGCTTTTAATCGATGCAACAGCTATCTATGAAGCCCTTTCCTTAATGGATGGCTACTATGGGTATAATAAAATCTGTATGAACCTAGGGGATTAAGAATATATATCCTTTATATCCCCGAAAGGTTTTTTTTTCTATCAGGTAGTGCCCTTTTTCTTAAATAATGCAGGTGAAACGTGTCAACGTTCCAACCACATATCTTCAAACCATTCTTAGGGAAATTTGTTGAATATTATGTGGATGATTTGGTGGTAAAATATATAAAATGTTCCAATAACTTGGATGATTTATAGACCCTATTTAATAAAATTCAGCAACACAATTTGAAGATGAACCCCTTGAAATGTGCCTTTGGGGTAACCTCAGGAAAGTTCCTCGGCTTCGTTGTACGCAATCGTGGTATCGAAGTTGATCCTAAAAAAACAAAATCAATCCTTGGCATGTCACCTCCTCGAAATTTTACAGAATTAAGAGGACTCCAAGGACACTTGGCCTATATTTTTCTCTTTATTTCTCATTTGGTAGGCAAGTTTTTTCCCTTCACTAGATTAATGAAGAAGTGAGTCACCTATCAATGGAATGATGTCTTCCAAGAATAATTTGATAACCTCAAGAAATATCTCATGATTCTACTAGTATTAATGCCACCTATTTAAGGAAGACCAATTATTCTCTATGAGAAAACTTTATAGTGAGAAATGGGTGCCTTCCTTTCACAAAAGAAAGATGCTGGGAATGAAAACAGTCTTTATTATCTGAGTCGAACTATGCTTGATATAGAAACTCGATATTCAAGTATAGAAAAGTGTTTCCTAGAATTAATCTATGTAGTTCATAAATTGAGGAACTACCTGCAACATCATGAGGTCTAATTGGTGTCTCACAGTAACCCACTCAAATTTATCCTCAGTCATCCTATGCTTACAAGGCATCTGGCACGGGTGGCAGTTATTTTTCAATAATTTGATATCCAGTTTGTGCCACATAAGGAAATAAAAGGCCATGCTCTGGCTGAATTCCTTGCTGAACATCCATCTGAGAAAGAAATATCATTGAATACTAAACTTCCTGATGAAGAGGTATTCTCTATTCAAGATAATCCCCAAACATGGGAGATATACTTTGATGGTTCCTCCAGAAGTCCAACAGGGAAGAGAATGGAAAACCCTAAACTCAACAAAGTTGGGTTAGGAATTTTCATTCTCTCCCCAGAAAAGGAAATATTTCCTTATTCCTTCTTGTTATCAGAAGGCAGAACCAACAATGAGGCAGAGTATCAAGCTCTCATTATAGGCTTGGAATTAGCACTTCAGGTGCAAGTGAATCACTTAAAAGTGAAATGTGATTTAGAATTAGTAATCAAAAAAAATCATAGGAGAATATTATATCAGAAAATAAGAGTTAATCCCTTTGTGTGATTAAGTCAAAGGGTTAATGGATGGATTTCTCTCATATCCAACATTCTCTTATGTCCTGCGATCACAAAATGCCCAAGATGATGCACTGGCTAATACAGCTACAGCCTTGACAGATCCAAATTAGGATAAGACAGTCATCAACATAGCTCATCATCGTGTGGTATCACCTTTTGTTCAAACCAGAATGGAGGAAATTAATGAAATTATCCATATTTTTGATCCATATGGTCATACCACAGAATGGATAACACCCATCATGGAATACCTTCAAAATGGAGTACTTCCACCAGATTGGGCTGAAAAATAAGAGATCAGAATATAGGTGGACAATTTTACTCTTTATGATAGTCCAGATCACCAGAAGATCCTCTAAAAATGAGGATTTTATTGAATCCTCTTCAGATTTATTGATGGAGAATAAACTATAGTTTTCATTAAATAAGTACATATAGGAGATTGTGGTGCTCACCAGTCTAGTCATAGGCTTTCTGATCAAATCTGAAGGCTTGGATTCTTTTGTTCTTAAATGACGCAGGATTGTACAGATTTCACTAAGAAATTTCATGAATTCCAAGTGCATTACAACTTTATTCATCAACCCCGGGAGTCACTACATATATCTAAATACTCCTGGACATTTTTCACATGGGGAATGGATGTAGTAGGACCTTATCCTCCAGCTACAGCTAAGCAGTTCAAGTATATCCTTACTGCTACTGACTTCTTCTCCAAATGGGATGAGGCAATACATCTCAAAGAAGTCAAATCCAAAATCATTCTTAGTTTTGTAAAAACTAACATCATCACTCTATTTGGTGTCCCTCATACTATATTGATGGACAGTGGCACCAATTTTTGTTCTGTTGAGGTAAATAAGCTATACCAGGAGAACAATATCAAATCCAACAATTCATCTCGCTATCATGCGGCGACCAATGGAAAGATAGGGGATTTCAATAGTAACTTATCAAATATACTCCAAAATATAGTGGATAAAGATAATAAATCTTTTCCTAATAAACTTTTGCATGCTTTATGGGCTTATCAGACTACTACCCATACTACCACCCAAGAAACTCATTATTCATTAGTATACGGAATAGGAGCAGTTTTTTCAATTGAAATGTAATTTCCTTCACTCAGAGTTGCAATCTGTGATCAGTTTTCTATAGATTAGGGGTCTCATAAATAGTTTAATGAGCTGGAAAGATTAGATGAGAAAAGATTGCATACTTTTCATCATTTAGAAGTCTATCAGAGACATCCCTTAACTTAGGTTCTAGAATAATTTTGCACTTCCATATAAAATACTAAATAAAAAATTTATATTAATTAATTACTTAATTCAGAACCTTTTTCATATATATTTTACCTACTATAATTTTATTTTTTAATTTATAGACATTTCAATGATATATAATGTTTAATTTAGTTGTTATGAGGGCATTTGTTTCATGATTCCAAGGTTGGGTCACTTGTGAATAATTATTGAAGTTATTGTAAAATGGGACTAAAAATCTAGAGTGTAATGGTACTAATATACTTATATAAATTAAAATAGTCCCAAGTACCCAATTTTTTTGATATAAGGGTGATTTATTTAGTAAAAATGTTAACGTTATACGGTTAGTTCATTTGGGTGGTTTTACCAACTATCACAAACTAGTCTCATTTTATTTAATATTATACATATATATATATATATATTCGTTAAAGAACATGAAATAAATTATGATATAATTATGATCATATTATTTAACCATAATAATATTTTTATGACCATCCTTAAAGGTGGTGAAAAAAATGAAGTATGTTGTTCATGGAGGTGGTGAACCAACCATATTGTGAACAACATTTTCTTTTTAGAAATGAAATAAGGGAGAGTATAAGATGGATATTCCAAAATAATAATAACATATAAATATATTTAGGATAATTATTGTACTATGTTTATAGGATATAGAACATATGGGGTGGTAGAAGAATAATAAAATTAAAAGAAATTTAGTTTAGAGTTTACCTCTCCCTTTAGTTATCTCTTTTTAGGCTATCCCTCAAGGCACCTTGGAATGGTATTTGGATGAGACAAAAAACTAGTATGTGGGGGTATTTGGAATGGAATTGGGAATAAATTTTTAAATCCCCAATTCTTATATGTTGTGAGGAGAAGGGGTGGTGAAAGTTGGTATTTATAAAGGGATAAGAGGGGTGCTTTTTTAATATTATAATCATTAGTTTATTATTTTGGTTCAAGAATATCAATATAAAAGAATATTGTGACCATATATGGTAAATGTTTCATTATATTTTGAAATAATTATTTCTCACATCATCTATTACTTAAAAATTCATGTATTTAACTTATAATGTTAAATATCATATTTTTTTTGTATTTCATTATTCACCAAAAAATAAACTATTTTATAAAAACACATAAAATTCACCCTAACCAATTTTCAATGTTTATATTCCTAAAATTAAATCTATTTTATGAAAATATTTTTATAAATATGATTAATTTAAATTTTAAATAAAATACTCATTTATTTGAAAATATCAATTTTAATATTATAATCAATTTTCAGACCCTTTGAAAAATTAATTATGGTATCATAAAATTATATTATCATTATAATAAAACATAATATTAATTTATAAATATATTTTATGAAAAGAAACATTCTTTTAAATTTTTTATTATTATAAATGTGTAGTTAAAATAATTATGTTTTTCAGAAATAAAAACACTTAATTTATCATTTTTAAAATATTTATTTACTTATACCATAGTATAAATATATAATATTTTCATTTTATAAGATACATAAATATTATTTTAAACTTCCACATGTGAGGATACTATAATAGTCATGTTACTATTCCTAACAGTCATATTTCTATTTTAATGGTTAGGTTGTTATTCAAACAATCAGGTTACTATTCCAACAATCAAATTTATAATAGTCATATGAGTTCACTAAATTATATAAATAACTCATATTTCATTCATTATTCATTCAATTCTATTTTCTATAAAATTTATATATATGCATTTTAAATATTCATATTTCATTACTAATATTCTACTTCATTTCTAAAGTGTTGTTCATGTGTGTGATTATTCTGGAGGATCGAGCATATCCAAATTTTCCTATTATAGTTATATTTTTTATATATTTTTCCTATTATAATAATTTAAATTATTATAGAAATATTATTTCTCTAAATTTAATGTTCTAATTAATATAATAAAAAAAAGTGGTTATATCATGTGGTGCGTGTGAATTATATAATATTATATTAGTAAGTATAACATAATTATATATTTAGAAGGGATATTCCATTGATAAAAGTCAAGATATTTATAATCATGATACAATTTCCTTACTTAGGTCTTTATATCATAAGTAGTATCACTTTATTTATCTTGTTCAGTAAACATAAGTTACTTGCATCAAATTATAAGGGGCTCTAAAATCTTTTGTCCTAATCGGTTTCCCTTTATTACACCATGTGATAAGTTAAGATGATATTATTTCCATGCCAACTTATGCAATCCTCACCAGTGCCTATCACCAAACTTCATCCTATCTCTAAACTGTCATCTCTAACACCACCCTATCATTACCCCCCTTCACTGGTACCCCTCCTTGGATAATAGTGAATATTGCAATAACCCTTGAAGCTAGTCTCCAATAGGGCATGGATTGGTGACTAACACTGAGGGTATGTAATGCATAAAAATGGGAGGAATTACCATCCTTATATAAAATTAAGGAAAATATATAAGGTTATATCCTCTAATAAACTCTAAAGCATGAATAATAAATAACAATCCCAATACATGAATATAATAGTATATGAGAGAAAACATCTAGAAATATAAAAAACAAGTCCTAGGAAGCGACTATGAAGATCCAAAATATCTTGAACAACTCCATGAGCTAGTAATACTTATATTTACCACTAAATAGATCTTGATAGACTAAAAATAGTTTATATGTATATGGGGTGATAATTCAAGCATATTCAGTGGGATCCTCCCCAAAACCTCTTGTGTTAATGTGAAATAATCATACTAAACCCTAGTGAATAAAAAATGAAACCAACTCATTGCCTAAATAGTTAAAACTATTTTTCATCCTCAACATGGATTTATCACTAAGTAATGGATATATTTAATCATGTACATACCAAAATAATACACATAACAAAGGTACCGTTCATCCATTTTCCCTATGTTTTTTCTCACTCACACCCTAATAACAAACATCTTATGCTATAATCCCTTAAATATATCATCAAACACCTTGTTCATACATATCACATCTCATCATGTAGCCCATTCACACATATCTCAACTATATATCATAACAAAGTAACAAGTCTTAAAACTATAACATATCATGTATCATGCATTATACCTCAATCCATCACATCCCATGTAAGTACAATTTTGGTAACTATAGTCACTACAACCAAAATATATTTATGTGTTATAACCTTAAGTTTCTACAACATGATCACATATGCATGGTAAAACTAAGATTCATTTCATCCCATGTAGACACATACTCTATACCTTAAGTCATTAAAATATGGATGCTTTTACACATCATGATACATTTGAAGGGATATTGAGGAAGATGGATAAGTCATCCATCTGTTCCCTTGCCAACTCGGATTTTGTGGAAGATACTCAAAACTCATAACATTTTGGAATGATCTTCCCACCCAAATCAGGTGGTGGAGTGTATGAAATTGTAAAATATAATGAATAATATATCATAAAACTAACTAAGGGTGACTATTAATTCTTACACTCAACTGCAATTATTATCCCACATGACACATGGATCTCATCACTAAGTTTTAGGAAATAATATCACATACATGAACACAAACATCAAGCTTCAACATCATTAATCATTTTTTAGTGATTAAAAATTACTAATCATCCATTAAACTTAATAAAAAATTTGGTCTAATAATTCCATTTCATCACAAGCCAACATGATTTTATAATTCATAATTCAATTCTCTATTTCCATGTCTTGCTCTTATATCTTTAATCTAACCACCCTGTAATTATCGTTTAATATATCATATATCAATACCACTATCAAAAACTCATATCCCATGAGTTTATTTATAAATTCATTTAACACTATATATTTTGGGTATTCTAATACTCTACCTGTAACACTATAATAAATATGGACTAATGATGTATAGGCTAATAGAAATTAGTAGTCAAAATCACAAAAAACATTATCAGTAAATCTAGTCATAAAAAAACATCAATAAAGTATACTGATCCTAACTCCCAATTGATTCCAATCAATTAATCAACAACCTAACAAAAAAAAATCGTAATAAGAAATCCTACCCATAAACTTATGTTATATATCCCAACATCGACCTCATCTCAACAATAGAAAATAAGAAATCCCCCCTCCCAACCCATGTCTTCCACCAATTTCCTAATATCCTAAACATACCAGATCTAAAACATCAGTCATAGTAAGGCTCCATCTAAGAGAAAAAATACATGGAAAGAAAATGAATCTTCAATACAAAAAAATTAAGGGGAAACCAAGTCCATAAAATTAGGCAAACATGCCTAGAAAACATGGAATAATAGAAATGTTGGGATCATAATAACCCCCAAACACTTTAATCTTAGAAAAAAATGTTTTACATTACTATCATGAATTAACAAATTCATTATGCATAGTTTTTAGTAATAATAAACCTAAAACATCATATAATAATAGCTAAGAATCCACCATAAACATGTTTCAAGAAACACTTTCATATTCAACAGTTTTAAGGAAGAATGGTATTTAAATTCACATGTCTCTTTAATTATTCACTTCATCTCTACCAGCTTTACATTCCATAACCAATTTCCATGTAAATCAACAATTACAAGAAACAAAAACAATCATAGCATACAAATATCACACCATCTATCAAATATCAAGAGGAATCATCAACATAACATCATCACATGTAAGCACAATACCCTTCCAATTAAATTTTAATTCTATTTATTATATTCCATTAAGTAAATTCTACCACTACCTAAATAAAATAAAGGATGATAATCACAATCTTTCACATAAAATAGGTACAATTAATGAATCCCCTACCATGAGATAGAACATTCAACATTCTATGAGAAATAATGGAAGAAAAAGTATAGATATCAAATCTCTTATTTGGTAAGGAATCCCATGATTCTTAAGGATATAACCCCAGAAGTAATAATCCATCAATAACCAAAAGTAGCCCCATGAAAACTAATGAAAAAAAAAATAATCATAGCATGGTGAGATAGAATGGGATAGAGAGAGAGAGATACATATAGAGAGGGAAACTAACCAAAAAGTATAGAACTCTCCTTGGATCACTAAACAAATGATACCTAGAAGTTTGGGTTTAAATTAAAGAAAATGTGTCTTAATGTCTCTAAAACATTCCCTTGGATTTCCTAGAGTTTGACTGATAAGGTAGATAATAAAAATATTTCAAATACACTTAAGAATTTATACACACTATAATTTAATTAGACCATGACACAACACCCATATCCATAATGCATTTGTTACATTTTTCACTAAAAAATGGAAGAAAACATGATACTATGCAAAAAAAGGGTCTTGGTTCAACCTCCCTCTAAAATCCATGGTTAAATCCTCACATATCTCCCCTAGATCCTATAAACTAGAGTTAAGGTTGTGGGACAACATATACATTATGCCAAAAAAGTACCCTAATTAGCATAGAGAAGAAAACCTAACTCCCAAAGCTCCATAACCCACCCTATTCCCACTCTATAGTCAACCCTCAAGAGGAAAAAAGAAGATCTCAACCCATATAACTCTATATCACAATCCATAGAATCATTTCCTAATCACCTCCAAACCAAAATATCCACCAAAACCATCATCCCAAGACTCCATGCCACAAACGAACTAGACACACCAAAATATGATTGTGTAAGGGTCATTTTTCATGATATATGCATAACACTGTAGCATATCCAAAACTTCCATGTCATAAGGAAACTCTAAAACCACACCACACCATAACCAAATATCTCACACTACAATAACCCTCTTATTATTGAAATTTAAGCTCAACACCACTTACACTCTCCCATACTACCCTCATACATTTCTAATCACCTCAAAATGCAAGGGAAGGGGTTAGGAAAAACTTGTTCCTTATATATCATTAATCTTCGTTGGTTTTTATCAAACTTTGAATAATAAAATATTTAACTAAATAACTAAATATTATTTGTTTAACAAATAAATAAGTATTATAATCACTAAACCCATGAATAAATATTTATTTTAATATTCATGTAACTAAATAAATATTTATATATTAATCTATTTACTGAACTCAGGAATAAATAAATATTTATTTATTTCCTTATAAATAATAAAAAAGGATAAAATTCAACTCACATATTTTAAAATTTAATATCTAGTGATTGAATTTATACGGTAAAAAATAATTGAATAATTATTATTCCACAAGTCAAGAATAATATTTATTCATAATATTAAATTCAAAATAATATAATGAGATTATGGATACACTTAGTGTGTATCCCTCTAGGTATCTTTCTCAGTGTATTTAGGTGAACTTACCTAAAGTCTAATATCGGTGTCTAGTAACAGATCAAGACACCTTTGGAGAAATAAGTTAATGTCACAGTGACAAAAACCTTCTTATGAATTATACTATATAATATAATATTTTTGTATTAATATCTCATAAATTAGGATGCATACTTGCATCATCAACCTACATGATTGATTTACCTTTCTTTTAATTCCTAAAACAAACTCATCGAGGAACTACCATGTTCATGGATTTAATTAGTAGTTTTATTTCAATCAAAGGGTTAGAGAAATGTTCATTCAATAGCTCATAAAATAGAAAATCCTTTATTGACTTATTCAATTAATTGCATGTCACTTTTGATGCACCCAACATATTCTAACTTACTGTGAGAATATGTTTTCATAGTTTTTGTCCATATATCAAAGTATATAATTCATGATATACATTAATAATAATCTCAAATATAAGGACCAATACACACATACATAGAGAGGAGTATCCAAGGACTCATATAACATGTTGAATTCATATTGGTGGTTTTATCCTCATAACCTCCCATTTGTAGATTACCAAGTTTGAACATTATAAGAATAATTTTCAATGTCTTATGATCCTCCAACACCTAATAATCAAATATAATTTGTGTTCTATTATAAAAAAATTATCTAGACCATAGAATGTATATTTAATAATATTTTCATAGTATTTATAGTTTTTAATTATAGTGAGGAGTTTCTATAACCTCTCAATGTCACAGATACTTTGAGTACATTATCACATTAATGTTATTAATAAGAACAATAATCTATAATATTATAACAAGAAGAGAGAAATAAAATAATTAACAAACCAATTCATACATAAAAACATGGAAACAAATTTTTCTAAAAATAAATTAACATTGAATATAATTTAATAACAAATAAAATAAAACATTGGTATAAATAAATTTAAAAATATATATACTAAAAAATCAAAAAAAAATCAAAAAAATAAAAAAACCTAAAAAAAATAAATTAAATATACCATATATGAAAGAAAATCAATCACTATGAAAATTAAAATAGAAAAATCATGAGAAAAATAAAAAAAATTATAATAATATACACTAACTTAGTTATTTTATGTTAAATTTTATTCACTACTATAAATTTCTCTTTTATTAACTTTCAAAATTGATATTATCAGTGCTGAAAACACAAAGATGTTTCTAGTATTGATAAAAGTTGTGATATTTTATCAACAATATAGAAATCACTAACAAAAGTGGTTTTTTCAGTGTTAAAGTTAGTGATAATAAAATTTATATTGTATCAATGCTATTTATAGTGTTGATAAAAGTAATCAGTTATTGTGGTGTGCTGCTACATGAATATCACTTTATAACTTACAAATAAATAAAACATAAATAAATTACAAATAAATTTACATTATAATACATTGAAATTACAAATAAATTTTCAATTAAAACATTTAAATACATTATAATTACATTTATATGTATAATTTGTTACAAAAATTTACTATTTCCCACCAACTCAAAAATAATGCAACTCTTAGGAGACTAAGTATCCTTATATTCTCCTACCCTTAGGAACCCCTTTCAATAAGAACTAATATTTCTACTAGTTTTTGAAAAAAACACACTTATCATAAAGAAAATAAGTATGTACCTATAAAAAATTATAAATGTTATAAATAAATAAATAAAATGTGAATATGATATAATAATTAGAACTTCCTAATGGAATCATTAATTTTAATAAAGATACTGAATTTATAAATTTATATAACACAAAACCTCCATCACTAACTATATATTTAAGTAGCATGGGATTTGAAAGTTTCTAGGTTAATCCCATGAATATATGTTTTTATAATTAAAATTGATTTAATAATAAAGACCTAAATTAAGAATTATTAAACAAAATGAAATCTAAACTACAGTGGGAGTATATTTTTGACAGAGTGGGGAGAGAAAATAAAAACAAATCACACCTAGTATGGAAGATCTAGGTTCATGTAATTAGTAAAGTGTAAAGGAATATGATTCCTATTAATTTTCATTGCAATCAAGTTCAAGTCGTCCCCTTGGTCTGATTGTATAGTTTCTCTCTCACTAATCATCACTTTTCCTAATGGTCATGATACTTCAGTTAATTAATAAAATAGGTAACATAAAACCATTTTTATATGTAGAATTATTAAAACCCAATGATTATGGATAGGACCAAGTTCAAGTAATGAATTTTAAATTATATATCCTGCACTTTGGAATAAAATAGTCATGCATAGAAAAAGATAAAGAAAAGAATTGAAAGAATTTATGAAAAATGAAAACCAAATTTATGATAAATAAGAACCAACCTTGTATTGATTATAATTTCCCTTCATGTTAGATACTTAGAATAAAATAAATCACCCCTAATTATATCCATGATAGGGTTGAAAAGAAATAAAATAAAAACCCTAAATGAAATGTGGAGATGGCCAAGTGAAGGAATCTACAGAATTACAACACCTTTCCCCAGGCTCGGATCTCCAATACCTCTATAATAGCACCCTAAAATTGTATTTTAGGCATGAATTCATCCCTCAACCATCATAAATTCTATTAATTTTCCCAATAAATGGGTCCCAAGTCAACCCTAGGGGTAACCAGGCCCTTAGATGTAGGGAATGGTCCAATATTTACAAAAATAAGAGGTTTATAACCCCATCACACACTTTCACGGCATGAAGTAGGGTTTAATTCTATGAAAAGATATGGTTGAATCCCTTTGGAAACTATCATTGTTTGTCTTCACAAGTTTATTTTTAGATTTTCATCACATGAATAAATTACTCATGCCATGAATAAGTTCTTTCTAGCCCTGTGTTTATAATTTTTCTTCCATACTCCTCTTCAAGTTAGGATATTACACTATGAACATCTCATGATATGAATAGGATTTTCAAAATGTGAATCTTGATCATCTTAGATTATTTTTCTCACAATTAAGTTTCATTGTCTCCTATGAAAATATGAATAAAATAATAAAAACTAGGGAAAGAATACTCATTTTAATTCCAAAATAATTATATTTTATATTTAAAAATGTACTCATGAAAAAAAATTATAAAATCCCCCATACATAAACCAAGCTTGTCCTCAAGAATGAAATATTAATAAATTACAAATTATTCTCACTCTAGCATGATTTAAATTCAATGTCAATAAAATAAATAGATTAAATGTGGAATTATATATCCAAACATCACATGAGATAAATTTTATTAACTAATCATTTTTTAAAGAAATAAGTCAATGATGTATTTTACTTCTCCCATTTTAATTAACCATGACTCTCCTTTATTCCATTAATATATTTCAATTCATTACTAATCTACATTACACTTTAAATTTACCTCACTTCAATTATTTTCACTAATAACTCAAGGTATAAATGAAAATTGAATTTTTCTCATGCCTCAAATCTTATTCCTTTCTATAGGATTTCAATTAATCTACTTTCTCCACACTAAGAAAAAAATCACTAATGATCATGAGGGAATCATTTTTAGGATCAAACATATCTAAATATTTGGGTAGGTGGGTGATGATGTAAAAAAAATTAAATCTAAAAATGGAAGTTATTATCAAAATTACATTACAAGATAATCAAATGTATCTTTGTGAAAAATTATCCCTTAAAAGTGACACTTACCTTTTCCCCAAAACTCAAATCATGGTCACAAAGAATTTAAGCATAAAGAATGATGAACTCTATTGATTTTTTGTCTTTTTTCTATTTTTTACTAAATTTTTGTTTGGATAAGTCACATATTCACCATCATAACCCAAATGATAAAAATAATCAGCCTTGTAAATAGTGATTTTTAACCCTCCAAAACACAACCCATTTTATTTTTATTTTTTTATTTTTTTTATTTTTTTAAGTAAAATAAATTAAATGGTAATCATGAAAAATTTCTCCAATTCTTAGGAAAACAACCCCAAACATATCTGTTTCAATATAAAAATCACTTCTATCATGTCTTCATCTCCTCCACACTCATATTTTTTATAGTCATCAAAAATTCCTAAAGTATGGTAGTAAAGGATAAGATAAGGTTATAATGCATCTCTTCCCTAAAAAGGTTATGCATGGATTCTATGCGCTTAATAAGGATTAATATAAAGTTAGGTAAAGGGATAAAGTTATAATAAAAAGATACCTCAATAATATTAAATATGAATAAGTAAAATCATATATTCAACAAGATGCAAAGAAATTTATAGAAGAAATAATTCTCGAGTCACTTAAAAAATATGATCAAGAAAAATATTGTAAATTATAGGCCTAGAAAATATATAGGGAATGATAATATGTGATCAGGATAATATCTAAAGTTAATTCATACTAATAATAAATCAATCCAAAAAAATTATAATTTCAAGGCATCAAAAATCCCAGAAATATTTCATTTATAAAAAATAACCAGTTCCCCAAATCATGATTCATCAAATATAAATCCCCATGTTTATCTCTACTTATTAAATCCCTCATTTTTATCATTAAAAATATTGGAAAATAAATTTAAAAACTGGTCAAGATGGTTATCCTCGATAGTTTTTGTCTCCTAGATCTAAAAATCAATCAAAATCAAAGTACATGGAATACATTTTTAATGAAAAAATATTAAGAAAAAATATAGGGGAGTAACATCAGACACTAAAATTAAACTCATACTTCCTTTTTGATGTGATTATCCTACGAAAAAACTCTTTGGTTTATATTTTTTCTCTTTATTATTCCCTTATCCAGGCCTAAAAATAAAATTACAAATATAAAGGTGCAGGACTTTTTTCAATAAAATTCAAAAAATAGATTAGGGAGATTACCTACAACTAAAAATAGAAAACTAAATAACTTTAAAAAAACTAAATTTTCCTTTGGGAATATATTTTTTAATGATGTTGGCTGACCTTACCTATTAAACTCAGGTTATAGAGAGTTATAAAGAATTGAACTAGTTTGGATCGATAAATGGTCATAGTTTTGACCTTTCTACATAGGTATGCCCTTTTCCTTTCTATGAGTATAACTTTACTCTTCCTGTGGGAAGCACGTTCTCGACCTCCATCATGAATATCCACCAGTTCTTATTTAACCATAAAAAAACCAAAGAATAAATCATGTATCAGCCATACCTACTAGCCCTTTTTAAACTTGGGGGGATTGGCTAGCCCTTTGGTATCTTCTATTTTATCACAAATCTTTCCTTTTTTTTATTTTTAATAGCACCACTTTGTATTTTATCTTTCACAATAGTAAATAACTCTTGTTTTTTGTCATCCACAAAAATATATTTATCTTAGGTTTGATTTCCTCTTCCATATCATCATCTTTCATACCTTAATTCTTCATTTACCATTTAATGTTGAAGCTCACTCTCTCAATTTTGACTCTCTGACATTTTTCTCCACTTTTCACATCAATAAATTCTCTTCCAATAACCAAGAATGGTCTCCCCATAATGATATGAGACCTCTCTTATTCCTTGTCAATCACTAATAATTCCATTAGGAAGTAAAATTTTTATACTTTGACTATTATGTCTTCAATGATTCCTTAGGGGTATTTTACCAATGAATCTAGAATTTAGAGCACAACACCTTTGTTATTCAAATTTTATAAACCCAATATCTTAAACATATTATAATAAATGATGTTTACTCTTTCCCCTAAGTCACACAATTCTTTCTTAATTTTTTTAGACCCAATATTTATAGAAATTGAAAATATACCTAGGTAATAGTTCTTTTTTGGGTGATCTTTTGAAACTACTCTTGGACATTATCTTATGAGTGGGATGGTGCCAATTTATAAAAGATTCATTTTCTTGGACACCAACTCTTTCATTAATTTTTCATACATTATAATATTGGTTAAATATTATATGAAATATATTTTAATATTCAATTATTTAAATTAATATAGAAATTTAAATTTATATGTTTCAGGTTTCATTTGTTGTATATTTTATATAAATGGTAGTCTCAGCTTGAATATTTGGGGTTATTCTCTTGCTTCTTTTATAGTGACATTATATTTTTATTGTTTCTTTATTTACATCTCTTGTAATTATACACTACTTGGTTAAATGTTTTCAGTTTTTTATTCTTCTTAGGGTGGTAGACTTAAAATCTTCATTAGGGATGACCTCTAAGTGTCCTTGTAATACTCTTTATGATCTATCTTGAAGTTTTTGTA
The DNA here is from genome assembly GCA_963277665.1 of Viscum album. Classification (NCBI taxonomy): domain Eukaryota; kingdom Viridiplantae; phylum Streptophyta; class Magnoliopsida; order Santalales; family Viscaceae; genus Viscum; species Viscum album. The sequence goes on from OY728142.1 coordinate 953,461,970, forward strand.
CAATTTGACCCACTTGGAATTATAGGATTCAGAACACAACTTGTTGGTCTTTAGAATCATCCTTTATCCTCTTAATGGAAACTCCTTGATCTTTTAAATACATGGTCAGTTATTTCATAGCATACTTAGTGGTCTTCGTAAATATGGCCAAGGTTTCCTTTAGCGTGTAGATTTGGATCTGGAGAGATGGTATTTGCTGCACTTGAAAGATCAGAAGGTTTTGGTGATATTGTTTCATTTATTGTCATAATTTCCAACCCTTAAATTGATTAACAAGATTGTAATCATATTAATTAGATAATTCGGAATATAAACCTTGAGGTTATTTTTGGAACATCATTGTGTCCATTATTTTCAATAGAACTTCTATATGGTCTTCATTCATTCACTACTATTGACCATGTGGATGCATCTTCCTTGTGTTCCTTCACCTTTACACTGTAATATTTTATTTACCATCTCATTTAATAAATTTTAGATTTGATCTAGTGATTTTTTTCATTAATAATCCATCTTCTTTTGTATTGATAATGGACCTATTTCTATGTGATATACCTTTATATAATGTTTTAATTAATAATAATATCTCAATTCCATGATGTGACAATTTTCTAATCATGGATTTGAAATGATATCATGTGTTGTAAAGTTATTTATCTTTAAATTGATTGAAATTAAGAATATTGACATGAATGTCCATGGATTTTGAGGGAGGAAATAAAAGAATGAAACATTTATTTTCCAACTCATCCCACATTGTGACGGAATGGGCTAAAAAGCTTTGAATTCATTCTCATGCACAATATTTTAATGAAAATCTAAAAAGAAAAATTCTTACCATATCTCTTAAAATTTTTTTACATTTAAATGTATCGTAGAATTCAAGAAAACTCTTTGAGTGCATATTTAGATCTTCATGCAGTATTTTAAATAATTATATAGTGTTGGAGATCATTTGGATGATTTCTAACTTTTTTTTGAAATGATTGGATATAATGGTCGGTACTGGGATACTCAGTCGAATTACTATATCAGATGGACTTCCTTAATCTGTGATCAATTTTAGGCCTAGATCTCTTGGTTTCGCATGTCCAAAAACTTGAATTTTCTCTATGATGGCCATTTTTTTGGATTTTTTTTGTTTTCATGGACTTCTTTCAAGTTTAGGGTTGTATTTGAAAAAATCCTTCTTCTCTGATGTAGTGGTTGTGAATAAAATATTTAATCTAAGATTACAACATTATAACCAAATGTGAAAATGGGGAAATAAAATAATAATAAAACAATAAAATAAAAATAATTAAAAAAACTAAATCTACTTTGGTCACCTCCCTCGTCAATAGTGAAGAAATTTTGGTGTCACCAAATGGCGTCATTAATTTCAATAAGGATCCAGAATTTAGAAATTTATAAAGCATGAAACTATCATCACTAACACTTCATTTAATTAGTATTGTATTTTTAAGTCTTGAGGTTGATCCCATGAAGTTAGGTTTGGAAAATTAAAATTGATTTAATAATAAATACTTAGATTAATAATTATTGAAAGAATTGAAATCTAAACTACTAAGCATGTGTTCTTTTTGAGAAAGTGGGGGAGAAAATAAAAACAAAATTCACCAAGGATGATCCAAGTTCATGTAATTCATAAAGTGGAAAGGTTCATGATTCCACTAAATTATCATCATAATCAAGTTTAAGTAGAACCCTTGGTTTGGGTGGATACTCTCTCTCTCTCTCTCCCTCATTAACTGTCTCTTTTCTCAGTGGTCATGATACTTCGATAATTCAAAAAAATAGATAACCTGAAACCATTTATAAATTTTTAATTGATATAATAAAATGGTTGTAGAGAGGACCTAGTTCTACAAATCACTTTTAAATTATCTCTCCCTCACTTTAGCATACAATGGTCATTTATATAAAAAGAGAAAGAATAAAATTAAAAAAATGATGGAAAGCAAATACCCAACTTAAAATAAACATGAACTAACATTTTATTAATTAAAATTCACTTTAAAATTACATACTTGGAATAAAAGAAATCACCCCATCATGTTATCTATGAGAATGTGGGAAAAGAATGAAAATAAAAACACTCAAGGAAATGTGGTGATGGCCTGATGAAGAAATCTTCTACAACACATCACCTTACCCTAGTCTCCTATCTATAATACCTTAGTAGTAGCACCATGGACTTTTATTTATAGGTGTAAATACATACCCTTTCCATCATAAATTCTGTAAATTCTCCCAATAAATGGGTCTAAATCAACCATGGGGGTTATCAGGTAATTATATGTGATCCTTGGTTAGATGTTTACAAAAATAGAGGTTTAGAATCACATCACATGCTTTCACAACATGAATTAGGGTTTCACAACATGAAAAATCATGGCGGACTCCCTTTAGAAACTCTCATGGCCTATCTTCAAAAAGAGATTTTTAGATTTTCACAATGTGAATAAATTACTCATGTTGTGAATATGTGATGTTGATCCCTTTTTCAACATTTTTCCACCAACCTCTTCTAAAATCTATGAAAGTATGCCACAAACATCTCATGAAATTAATAGGATTTTAATGATGTGAATTTTGATAATATTTGATTATTTTTCTTAGTTTCAAGCTTCCATTTTCTCCTACTACAATATGAATAAAACAAAAAACAATTAGGTCAATAATAATCATTTTAATTCCAAAATCATTATATTTTATGTTTAAAAATGTAGGCAACAAATACATCTATAAATAGTTTATAAATAAAAAAATAACTAAAAATGAAAACATGAATGATAAAACATAATACATCAACAAAAGGATAAAATTGTGATGACTCAAGTTTTCCATGTATTATTTTTAGATATTATATGAATTATTTTTTAGACCATGTGCTAAGACGATATGAGATTATAAGGCTCGATGTTCCCAGAATAAATTTTAAAAATATATTAAATAGCACATGCACCCAGTTTTCTTGAAAAAGTTGAATAACTTCTAAATGGTTCTATAGATTAGAAATACAAGGGCACCATTGAGTTTAAAATATAGGTTTTACCTAAGTCATGACATAATATTCTTCAGCGCGGGGTGATTTTGAAAAAGTCATCATGGGTATAAAATGAATAAATTAATTAGATAAATTATTTTATTTTACTTTGTTGATGTAGTGACCTGAAAAATTATATAATTTTATGGTTATAGTGGATTATTATTTTTATCCACTAAAACCTAGAGATCCAGAGGACCATTGTAGATCCATTGGAGGAGATTCCATGGGAGAAGAATGACTAGATCAGAGATCGACAGCCGATGTGAAACGGAATCAGATGATCTCACCAACAACAACGACGAAGCTTCATTCTTCATCATTGATCGATCCAAAAATAAGGTAAGATGATTTTTTTATTAGATTATTTCCCCATTATCTATTTCCAAGATAAAATTTAATCAATCTACCAACATATTGATTCGTGGATCAATCATTTTATAGGATGTATTATTTGCAGGGATCCTTTTTAGGGAATTAATTTGTGTTTGTTTTTTATCTTATTATTCATAATTCTAATAGAAACTGATTGAGTAAAACTTGAAAATTTTCCAAGGTTCATTCCTCATGGTTGTGATTATGAATTTATCTCCTATTTTCATCATTCTTCATGGGAAAATCTCCGGTACTATGGTTTAAAAAATACCAAGGAATCGAGCATTATGCACCAATTTCTTGGCACAATGATTCATTGTCATAGATCAGATGCAGTGCATGATGATTGAAATGGTAGTGGATCAGACGGATTTGAGGAAACCGAATCCATGTTCTTGGTGTGTGGCAGTGGACAACATGAGTGGATGATTTCCAAATGGAATTTAAGGGATGAAACTTGATGATCGATGATGGTATGACACTTTAGGTCACATTCCTTGATTTTCCAGTGAGATGCATGGCTATATTGATAACCGAAGGTGTGGATGACAAAATGGGATACAGATTGAAAATTCTGAATAAATTCTATAGTACACAGCATGTATTATGATGCTATATTCCATGTGGGACCCTCACAATGACAGATGTGGTTTTAGGATGAAGTTAACTATCACACTACATGTGACTAGGTCACATATCATGTGGCCCCTTCCCAATTAGCTTGGAATGTACCATAGAGGGTACATGGACATGGACTAGAGAACATAGGCATGGTAGCACTATGTACTCCTATATAGACATGGTCAGGCAAGTTGTACACAAAAAATATGTGTACTTGGATATTGTAATAAGTACACGGGCATGGGCACACTAATCGCATTGTCGAGCGTGTCAAATTAGTTGTTTAATTTTGACTAGAATTTCTGCAGTATATAAGCAACCCTAGGTCATCTTTCGATAGAGCCTTAGATCATTAATTTAAAAAGAGGGTTTTGATTATGAAAGTAGAAGGTGAATGAGGTTTTGTAAAACTTTGGGGTTTGATTATTAAAGATGAAAATAGAAAATAAAAGTGATAAAACAATGTAGAGATTAACAGAATTAATTAAGCGTGATCAACCTGGGGTACTCTCAAGATGTTTATGCTTCATCGCTTCATGATATATGGTTATAATCTTTTAATACCTGGTTTTTAACACCTAGAACCATAATTTTACTGATTTTATACTAGGATAACTCCTACGGTTCAGTCAAAAACACACAATGATTCACCGGACACCACCGATGATTGGGTGATTTGTGTTTGACTTCATAACTGAAACTCACCAAGGCAACACACGAAGAACTTGATGCACTATCCAGGTTTGTATTTTATTTATTTGTGATACCATGACATAAATTTACATAGCCTTGATAGTGCTTATGTGAGTTCAATTGACCAATATGAACCACACAAACACCGCAATTGAAAGGGGGGAAAGGAAGTGGTGAATGGTGTGTGAAACATCACATGAATGGGTACCCCCAAACATGATCATATGAGTTGGTCATGACATACCAGTACATAAATCAATAAAATTAAAATATATGATGAATAAAAACAACATACAGACTTGAATTAAAAAGATATTTCAATATAATACAAAAATGAAGCTCGGGATTACATCACGTTCTTCCCCAGTTGATCACAAGGGGTTTAGAAACCCATGGGAGAGGAGGAAAAGAAAGATGTTGGGGTAGAACTTCTCATAGCCTCCAGAACTTCTATGGATGTTGAGAAGACTCCTTGGGGACTCCAAAATGGTAGCACCTTGACTCCTGTCCGAACTCTACTAATTTGGAGCCCAAGGTGCCATTTTATAGCAAAATTGGAAGGTGGTTTAAGCACACATAATTCTTCAATCCATTTGTACCAAGAGTTTAGATCATTAGAAACCTAACTCTACCTTTTGAAAAAACTGGAAAGTTGTAGCCCCACTTTCTGACTATCTCCATAGAAAGTTTGGCATCAATTGGACAAGTGGATCCGAAGATATGGACAGATTACAGAACACCGCATTTGGCTTTGTGCAGATTTGATTCCTTGGACAGATTAGTTCGGTTGGGCCCCTTGACGGCAGAATTGGGCTTGTCTTCCTTCATAAGATATGTATCCCATTATATTTGGTACCAGTACACAAAATATTATTCCATTTGGATGCACTTAATTTTCTATACAAGCACAACAGTAGACAGGTCTTCATGGATCCATGCAATTTTGGCCCATTTTTCTTCCACTTCATCAAGGACCCTCCAAATCATCTCCTCCTACATTGAAATAATAATAAAAAGTAACATTTACCATTATAATATTGATTAACACAAATTAATTGATTCAAACATAAAGTGAAATTTATTATTATATTTGGAATGTTCATTACAAAACTAGTTTAGAACAGCGGTGTAAGGGTGGAATAAAACAGTGAATCGTGGTATGATCACACACTGTGTACTTTTACATGGATACAAGCACAAGATATTTACACTAAAAAGACCCGGTTTCAAAGGGGAACATCGGGTACTACTATTACATGTCATGTACTCCTTCAAAGATGGTTTTGATCTCTTTTCCTACGTATCTATAAAAAGTTTTTTTCGGGTGAATTCCCTATATCCATTCGCTAAGGGTTATTATGTAATCATGTCCTGCACATAGAATATTGATCCTATCAGCATGAATTCTTGTATATAATTATTGGAATCCTTCTGTGAGTCCCAAATAGATATCATCTATAATATTATTTTCTTAATTGGATTTATTTTTATCATCATGACCAACACTATACGAGCACTGATCCTCTATGTAATGGGTTATTCTAGATTGATTTTTTGGAATAGACCATGGTCATGGGTGCGATTCTCATCTATGTATAATATCTATTCATACTTATAGTGTATAATTCCAATTATTAGACCTAATGTGAATGAAATCTTGGATGGAAATCACCAAATTTTATCTGACTCATGGGGTGTGTTCTCCTAGACAAGATTTATGTGGAACCTTCAAGTCGGAATCCTAGACTGGTATTACGGTTGTGAAATTACCTTGAGACTATGTGTCTTTTTTTACTATATCTGGATATTATTTTTATACATGTTTATAAATATACCTATGTATATATGACTGTTATTCTTTTTGTTATATACTTTGTGGTTTTGGGGTATCCTATTGGGTATTTTTATACTCACCCCTGTACGAGTTTTCCTCACACATGTCATGTCTTTTGTAAAATATTGACCTTTTGACAGAGTCCTAGAGGTACTAAGACTATGAAACACTTAGTGAACTGGATAGAACAAGGTATGTTCCTATGGTTATTTTGATATAAGTCTTTATCTTCACATTCAAATTAGATGCATTTTCATACTCTTTGTGGTGGGATTGTATTTGGAATTTCTTACTCTCCATTAATTCTTATCGTAATCTGGTTGTGGTATTTGAATGTATGCATGCATGGTTTATCAATTATTTTTATATTTCAACATTGTATGTTCTTGTATAGCTTTGTGTGTGTATAGTTACTTTATGCTAAGTCCTCCCATGTTAGTGATATGACTACTCGGTGTTAGTCACCATCCAATGGCCTATTGGAGGTGGGATTGGGGAGTCGTAGAATGGGCCCCATTTGGATGGGTCATGAAAGAGTGATATCAAAGGATTCAGTTCTACCTTTGGACCACCATCTGTGAATTAGTTTGGGGAAATAATGTCAAGTGTTTTAAGTTTGGATTTTCAACCAGGGATTCTAGTGTTAGTGTGGTAGTTGATGTATCTATACACTAGGACTCTAATCACCTACCTTTCAACTTGTCACATAAGGACAATGGTTGTAGGAAAAACAATGGTGCATGAATCATATATGAATGGTTTGGGTTTCCATGTCCTTCTTGAGCCAGATCTCTAGATATAGTCATTGAACATGGTGCATATTGTTTATTTTAGGATGCCTCCATGATGTATTCCAGCTAAAATTCAGCATTAGGATCACAACGATGAACCCCTTAGTGAAGAGGCATTGATAAAAGGACTTGTTCTATGGTTGTTACCTATAGGTGGTTCACCAGCTATACCAACACCTTCTGAGAAGTAGATGGTACCCAAAGTACCAGAAGATGAGGTGTCCAAGATGAGCACACTTCATGAGTTTTAGTGATATCAACCCTTCATATTCGAAGGTGATCTCATCCCACAGGTGGATGAAGACTTTCATGAGATGGTTATGTGAGTTTTTTATCTTTTTAGGAAACTATAAGGTCATATGGTGTTTCTAGAATTGAGCCTTCTCTACTGATTAGTAGGATGATTGTGGGGTTTTGTAACCTAGTCATACAATGAGGAGACTCTAGCATGGTCATAGTTCAATCACCTTTTCATTGATAAATTCTCTTAGGATAATTTGAGTGATTTATATATCCAAGAGTTCCTTCAACTCTAGTAGGTAAGTACGATAGTACATGAGTATTCATCACGGTTCACCAACCTCTCTAGGTACTCGATGGATATGGTTCATGATAAGTTATTTCTGGCTTGGACCTTCAAGAGAGGACTACGTAGAGACATCTGAACCAGAATTATACCTTTGTTCATTCCTACCAATGATGGAGTTCTAGAGAGTGATTTTTCATTTACGAGTTTCTTGGATGAGTAGAGGAAGAGAATGGTTTTTGGTAGTTGTAATATAGGAGAAGATACTTCGGTAACAGGGAGACAATGTCAGTATCAGGGGCCTAGACATCTAAGGAAATTCATGAGGAGGTACTAGGATAGATATTCCATGTCTTAGGGATCATGGTATGGGTCCAGTCAGCCCAGGGAGAGGAGATTTTACTCTTGTGATGGTAGGGTTCATCTTTCTTGGGATTGTCTGGCTCACCACATGGCTGAAAGGGAGATAGTGGATGACCCACCAAGGTAGAGGTAGTGACATTATTAGACTGTTTTTTAGGTTGGAAGGTGTGGTATAGGATCTAGGATAGTGGATAGAGGTGTTAGAAGCTTTGACTTGTTACCACCACCACCTCCAGGTGGTCCACGCTAGGCTCAGGGAGCTAGAGGATAGTGATGGGGGCAGCTATAGGTGGTCAAGGCTAATGAACCAGAGGCTCTTAGAATGATATGATGTATAATATATGTATTTTATACCTTATTTGTAGTAATGATAGATATAGGTTCTATTCATTCCTTTATTTCCACAAATATGGTTCAATACTTAGATATTGTGGTTAATCCCTTGGCTCAACCATTACACTTGGAGACTCATACTAGAGATGAATTAGTGATCATAAACTTTTGTCGATAGTGTGACCTAAATATTGGAGGTGATAATTTCTATTAGGATAAATTTGTGGTAGTGATGAGGCCTTATGAATTCATCTTAGGTATAGACTAGATATCTACATTTCATGCCCATATTGACTATTTCAGGTGGGGGATATAGTGTGTACATAGTGATGGGACTAGGTTTTCCTTTTTAGTGAAAAGGAAACCCAAGCAGTGCGTGGTGGACTCATTCATAGGAGGGTTCAGCTGATTACACAACATTTATATAGAATTACCCTTGGTGTAGCAGATGTTATGATTTTCCAATTCCCAATAGTGGTGGTGGAGTATGAGGATGTCTTTTCTAAGGATGTTTCAGGCTTACCTTCCCACTGATAGATAAACTTCTTCATTGATATACACCCCAGGATTAACCCAATAAATGTGCCAGAATATTGGATGTCTCTTGAAGATATTCATGATATGAGGGTGTAGTTGGAGTACTTAGAGAGGAAGGTCCTTTTTAGACTTAGTGCTTCACCTTGGGAAACCATAGTTTTGTTTTCCAAGAAGGCAGACAAGATCTTGAGTTTATGTGTGGACTACCGGCACTTGAACCTAGTGACCGTGAAGAAAAATTGTTAACTAAAAATGATCAATGACCTCTTTGATCAGTTAAGAGGGTCATGATGTCTCTTGAAGGTTAAACTCCGGTCAGGCTATCACCAGTTTCAAGTATAGAACAAGGATATACTGAAGATGACATTCAAATGTTAGTATGGTCACTATGAATACTTGTTGATTCCCTTTGGCATGAAAAAATCCCTAGTATTTTTCATGAGACTAATGAACTAGATATTTTACCCCTTCTTAGACCATTTTGTGGTAGTCTTCATCAATGATATTCTAGTGTACTCGGCATCTGAGGAGGGGCATGTGAGACACTTGAGGATTGTTTTTAACATACTCTAAGAGAATCAGCTTTATGAGAATCACTTGAAGTTCCAGTTCCATATTTCATAGGTCCACTTTCTGGGACATGTTATCTCAGAAGATTGTGTAGAATTGGACCTAGTGAAGGTCAAGGAAGTGTTATATTGGGATCTACCCAAGAGAGGAACATAGGTTAGGATATTCCTTGGGTTGGAAGGCTATTACTAGAGATTCAAACCTAATTTATATAGGATATCATCTCCCATGATAGCTCTGACTCAAAAGGATAATCCTTTCATGTGGATAGAGAGGTGAAAATGGGATTTTTTTGGAGTTTAGTTGGATATTGATGAGAGCTCCCATCTTGATATTTTCAGAGGAGGGTGTCGAGTACTTAGTGTTATGTGATGCATCAGGAATCAGGCTTGGTTGTGTTATGATATAAAGGCAAGAGTTGATTGCCTATGGTTAATGTCATTTGAGTCCACATGAGTATAACTACGTAACCCATGATCTTAAGTTATCATTGGTATTCTTTGCACTGAAGATATGGTGACACTACCAGATGGGCGGTCAGTTTTTCATCTATTCCAACCATAAGAGTCTCTAGTATATCTTCTCTAAAAAGGATATCAACTTGAGATAGAGACGATGGCTATAGTTCCTCTAAGATTATGACTTTGAAATTTTTTTTACTTATTGTAATGGAAATGTGGTATTAGATTCTCTCATAAGGATATCTTGTTCGTAGTTTCTGAGTGAGGCATCAGAGAAGTTGGCCACATTACAATTGTCCTTTGCAGATAGAGATAGAGAAAATTACCTCCAGTCGATGGTTGTTACCCCTTTTCTTTTATATAGATTCCTGAATGCATGGATTATGGATACTGGATGTGAGACCCTACATACTCATATATACACTAAAAATGATCTTGGTGGATTTATTGAAGGTAGGGGGAATGTATTTATTTTCAAAGGACACATGATGCTACCAGTGATGTTACGGGAGGAGGTTATGAGATAGTTTCATACATCTCCTTTGGTGGTACATCCATATTTATAAAAGAGGTAACAAGACCTCCAATATCATTTTTGGTGGATAGGGATGAATAAGAGAGTTGCATATTTTGTCTCTTGATACCTTGGTTTTCAACAAGTAATTGTTGAGAAACAAGTTCCAGTGGGTTTAGCTCAACCCCTTAAGGTACCAGAGTGGAAATGAGATGGGATATCCATGGAATTTGTGATGGGGTTAATACAAATTTCCATAGGGAATGATTTTATATGGGTTTTCATAGACCAACTCACCAATTCATCCCACTTACTAGGTATCTGGGAGTAGATTTTAGTAGAGAGATTTGGACACCTCTACATATAGGAGATAATCTAACTCCATGGAGTTCCCTTGATGATCATTTTTGGTCGTGATGTTGAAATCTTGCAAGTTGGACTTTGGACATAGTTGGGAGGGTCATCTACCCTTAGTGGGGTTTTCATATAACAATGTATATCATTCCCCCATCGGTATGACAATATTCGAGGCCTTGTATGGGCAAACCTACAGGTCACCACTTTATTGGACTAGCCTAGGAGAGTTAAAACTCATGGGTCCAGAGTTTCTTTGAGACAATACTAAGAAGTTACAGATTATATAGGAGTGTATGAGGACTTCATAGAGCCATTATAAGTCTTATGATGACCAATAACAAATTTCTTTAGAGTTCTAGGAGGGATACCATGTTTTCCTATAGGTTTCACCTCGAAGTGGATTATGGGGATTTGGATAGGGAAAAAGGCTACCTTTGAGATTAATGGCCCTTTCCAGATACTTATTAGATTTGGAAAGGTGTAATACCTATTATATCTTCCTCCATAGTTATACTTGTTATCTAACATCTTCCATGTGTCACAGCTGTGGTGATAAGTGAGAGACCCATCGCATGTTATCAACAGGGGTGAGTTGTATGTCGATGATGGAGCTACCTTTGCTGACTACCTAATACATATCAATGATCCTTAGGAGAGGATCCTTTATGGGTGAGATATTCCTTTAGTATATGTTCAGTGGAAGCATAGGAATCTTTAAGATAGCACCTAGGAGTGGGGGGCTCATATGTTTTCTCAGTACCCACATCTTTTTGTGTAGCCACTTGTTTTGGATTTTCAGGGCCTAAATTCCCAAGGTGGGGAGAGTGTAATGGTTCATATTTTATATTTTTTTTTTATTTTAGGGATTATTTTTAATAATAAGAACTAAGGAAACATGGGATTCCTAGGAATAGTGTTCTCAAAATAATGTTTGAAATATATTAAATAGAATGTGCGGAATTTTTTTTTGAAAAAGTTGAATAACTTATAAATGATAGATCATATCATAAATATGATAGTGCCATTAAGTATAGAACATGAGATTTACCTTAGGAATTACATGACCTTTGTTAACATGGGGTGTTTGTGAATTTTCATTGTGGGCGTAAAATGAAAAAAATAACTAGGTAAATTATTTTATTTTAATTCATTGATGCAGTGACCTAACCTATTCTATAATTTTATTAATATGGTGGATTATTAGGTTTATCCTCTAAAACCTTGAGATATATAGGAATATTGTAGAACCATTGGAGGAAATTTTGTGGGTGAATGATAACTTGATAGGAGATCAAAATCCATTGTACAACAGAATCATAGGATCTCTCCAACGATAAAAAAACGGCTTCATTCTTTATCATCAATCGATCCAATACAAAGTTAAGAATTTTTTTTATTGGATTATTTACCCATTATATATTTATAGGATTAAATTGACTCAATAAACCAACAGATTGATTATTGGATCAGTCATTTTGCGGGATGGGTTATCTACAGGGATCCTTTTTAGGGAATTGCTTTGTGTTTGTTTGTTTATCTATTCATTCTTCATTCTAACAGTAACAGATTGAGGCTAACACAAACATTGGATGAGTTTCATTACCCATGGTTTTGATTATTCATTTATCCACTATTTCCATCATTCATTATGAGAAAATTCCTTGGCCCATGATTCAAAAAATAATAAGGAATTTAGCATGGAACACATATTTCTCGGTGAAACGATTCAATATCGTAGATCCAAACTTGGTGCGATGAGGGGATTCTATGATGATGTAAGTGGAAGAATATCATATGTATTTGAGGTACCTAATTCCATGTTATTGTTGTGTGGAAATGTACAACATGATTGGATGGTTTCTAAATGGAATCGAAGGGCCAGAACTCGATGATCTATGATGGAATGGCACTTTAGGTCGTGTTCCTTGATTTTCTAGTGAGATACATGGCCAAATTGACAGTCGGAGGTGTGTAAGAAGGCATAGTATCTAGATTAGAAATTCTGTAGAAATTTCCCAGTACACAACATATATTGAGGAGCTACACACCATGTGGGACTCTCACAATAGCGGCAAGGGTTTGGGGATGAAGTTAAGTATCACACGGCATGTGACTTTGTCACACGACATGTGAACCCTTCCTGGTTGGATCAGTATGTACTTAATAGGGTACACAAACATGGCCTACAGTACACAGTCATGGGCATTCCATGTACTCCTACATAGACACCATCAGGAAAGGTGTACATGTGTAGAGCTATGTACTAGGACACAAGAAAAAAGTACACTGAAATTGGCACGTTGTGTACTTTTACACAGACATGAGCATGGGTCGTTTCCATGGGTAGGACCTGGGGATAAAGGGGCATGTCATGTACTACTAGTACATCTCGACTACTCCTTTAAAGAAGTCATGGATATCTTTTCCTCTATATCGTAGAAAATTTTCATTAGGGTGGGTTTCCTATATCCATTCCTTGAGGGTTATTATGGAATCACATCTTATATATAGGATAGTGATACCTTCAGTAGGAATTATTGGATATATTTGTTTGAATACTTCTATGAGGCCCCTAGTGACATCCTTTATCATATTCTTTCCCTAGGTAGAGTTATTGGTATCACCGTGACTAACACTATGTGAGTGTTGATCCTCTACTTAGCGGGTTATTTGAGATTGATTTGTTGGTATACCCCATGGCCTTGGGTGTGATCCTCATCTCTCTATCGTATCTCTTAAAACATCAAGAGTATACTTCCTATGAAGATACCTGATGAGAATGACCTATTAGATGAACATCACTAATGTTATATGACTCATGTAGTGTGTTCTCCTAGATGAGTGTTATGTGGAACCTTCGATCTAGAATCATATACTGGTATTATAGGTGTGACTTTACCTTAATATTGTGTGTATTTTTTGATTATATCAAGATATTCTTGTTATATATGTTGTAGACATATACATGTGTAGAGATAACTAGTATTGTTGTTGTTACATGCTTTGTGATTTTGGGGTATACTATTGGATGTTGTTATACTCACCCTTGCATGGCCTTTTCCCACACATGTCATGTATTGTGTAGATGATTGACCTTTTGATAGAGTCCTAGAGAAACCAAGACTAGGAAGAGATTAGTGAGCTAAATAGACTGAGGTGTATTCCTGTGGTTATCTTAACAACAATCCTCATCTTCACTTTCAGGTTGGAATTGTTTTTAGACTCTTTGTGGTGGCCTTTTATTTTTCCATGTTTATATTCCATTACTTTTTTTCATGCTCTATTCTTGGGATTTAGATGTATGCATGAATTTTTTATCAGTTGTTTTTATATTTCACCGTTTTATACGATTAGAAATGTGTGCATGTGTATAGGTACTTTAGTTTAAGGACTTTTATGTTATTGATATGCCTACTTAGTGCTAGTCATCATCCCCTAGCCTATTGGAGGAGGTCTTGGGGATTCATCGAACAGGCCCCATTGGGATGGGTAGTGACAAACATAATACATAAATAACATATATTACAAAATGATATGATACTCCCAATGTGTTTTCACTATTTTGAGTAGTGGTGCACATTTATTCATATCATCCATACCATGTGTCAGATTCATGTAAATTTAATTAATATATGTCAAAAATGGATAAAAAAATAGTTTTTATAAAGTATCACAAGAATCTGAACACTCTTTCTCTATTTTTACTATGTAAATTGTGTTTTGAACTAAAATGACAATTTTAAATTGAAAACACACACTTTCAATAACACATGTAAAACTGTATATTGAAATTACATATGGTCAATTCCTACATGTCCAAAATGAATAATCAATAATTTTCCTAAAGTATCTAAATAAATCAAGTTTTTTTTCTTATTTTCTTGTATGTGAAGTGTGTTTAAATTAAACAATCACTTTTAAATGAAAAAATTCAATTTCAATCATATCAACCACATTGTGTGTCTGATTTTCATGAGCTTAATTCCTACAAACCAAAAATTAATTATTGAATTTTATTATAAATTATAAATACAATATGATAAATTTTTTATCATTTTTGATTATGTAATGTGTGATTTGAACTAAAGTGTCACTTTTAATTAAAATCATGCACTTTTAGTCATATAGGATATATTGTGTGTTAGATTGAAATGATATTAATTTCTATATGTAAAAAAAGAATTATCAATCCTTTTATTAAATTATAAAGACAATAAAAGTGAGTTTTCTTATTTTTAAGTATGTAACACATGTTTTGTACTAAAATGTCACTTTTAAACTGAAAACATACACTTTTAGTCATATCAGTCACACCGTGTATTGGGTTGGTCTGTTGTTAATTAATGCATTCCATAAATGGATAATCGATCATTTTCCTAAAGTATCATAAAAATTGGAACATTTTTTCTTGTTTTTGAGGATGTGATGTGTATTTTAAACTAAAATGTCACTTTTTATGATGGTGGGGTAGTTCAATGAAATAGATGATGGTAAAGGGGGAGTCACAATGAGAATATTGGGATCGTGATGTGAATCTTGGATACTCAGCTTAGGCCATCAGGTCACAGATCCTTTAGGTCATCAAAAATTGTAATGTATCATTGAGTCATTAGGCCTTCAGTTCATATAAGGGTTACCTCTAAACCTTGTTGAAAAATATGGACAACTTTCCTTAATAAAAAAGGGGGTGTTTCCCCCTAGATATTAAAAAAGAGAGAATGATTATGTTATTGTTCTATATCTCATAAGAAATTACTATATATTTAAATTGAATACCCTTTTTTCAAGTGAATTACACCACATACTTTATTTATGGTAGGGTTATGGTGGTTTCAATGCATATTATTTATTTTTTACACTCTTTTATCATTTCAAAAACTAAAAACCCTGAATCAAAGTTATTAATGCACATGATATCAAATAAAATATTATAGATTACAATATACCATAAATATTTCCTCCTCTAAATAGTTAATGAAATTATCCCAGGTTTCTTGGTTTATGATGTGTGTGTGTAGCTGGTGAATTGGGTTTTAATTTCTTCTTAGTATCCTTAAGATAATGTTTTATAAGATGCATTGAAAATTTTATATGATCCTTTTCAGTGGATATTATTATAAATTTTATCCAACAATATTCTAATATAAATGTAATTTTTAAGGGATAATGAATAGTAAATCAATGTTTTATTATTTTATTTTTTGGTAAAATATATAAAGTATATCATAATTTATCCCAATTTCTTAAAAAATTATTCCCTTCCATTTATCACAACATTGTTCCACATATTTATATCAATCAGTATGTGAATTTGAGTACCGACAAAAATGTAACTAATTAAAATGGACTTTTGGGGTCAATAGGTTGACCATGTACATTACATCCAACCTGTAATTCTAATATGGTAATTAGAAAAAAAATATCTCTTTTTATAACCTAATTTTATAAGGTTTTTTTAAAATAGTTTACCAAAAATGGGAAAATATCCTTTACATTCTCAAAATTTTTATCACATATTAACGTATTAAGTTTTGTGCCTTCTTCAAAATTCTCATTGATTGATATCTTTCATGATTAGTATTTATGTCATTAGGATAAAAATTTATAATTTATTAGAAAAATTATCTTTAAGTAATGTTTCAACCTAACTAAGTGCGTAACTTATTCACAAATATGACACCCTAACATTCCATTAATGTTATATCCTAAAAAAATTCCATAAGCAATAAAATCATTTATCATCCCGAATGACATGTATCTCAATGTTAACTCTTAATTTTTTTGATAATCATACAATATAACACCTAAATCCCAAATAAAGTTTAGATATTCAATAAATATATCCAAATAAACATAAAAATAATTTCAAGGTTGTTTTGATTTTAATATAAGTAGAGACAATATAATGTACTTTCACTTCATGTATAGCCACAATAAGTTATTATTTACCAATATTGTAAGACACAAGCCTCAATTATAGTTGGTGAACTTTATATTTTAATAAAACTATAACACAATTAAAATTTTAATATTTCATCAAAAAAATACTAATTTGATATGTTAAATATAGAATTTTAACTTGGTCAAAATAAGCCTCAAATGAATTTTTGAAATTTTCCCTTAGAAATAAGATTTTATAAAAAATAAAAAATATAGTATATAAGTATTAAAACTTTAATTTTTAATAATGTGTAATAATATGTATAATAATAAATTTATAAAATATAAATTTTATATAAACAAATATAAGATCATTTGGAGTTAAAAATTGGTATTTTTCATAAAACTGTTTTTTTTCAGAAAACAATTTTTATTTAAAAAGACATAATAACTATCCATTTTAATTAATTAAAACGGTATATAATGATGAATGATTTGAATTTAATTTATATATATTATATATAAATATAAATATTTAAATCAATATAATTATTATTACTAATCATATAGTTAATATAAGATCATCTTATACTTGGAAAATGCATTTCTTGAAAACCCATCTTTTGACATGATTTATAGGTTTGTTTTTAAAATAAAATTTTTCAATATGTGAATTGAATTTAATAAAATGGATTCCATAATTTTAATCAGTATAATTAATATTTTTTAATAATTTCAACTTAAATTTTGGTCACAATGATTATTTAAAACAGAAAAATTAATTTACGTGGTTAAGGTTAAAATGAGGTTTTGCATGTTACATGCTCTTATGTTAAAATTAATTTTACACACACATGGAATTTTTATTTTATAAATTTTATTTAATACTAATATTAATTATTTCAAAATTATCTAATAATTCTCATTTAATTTTAATCTTAAAGGATTAATTACCTAGGTTAAAAAATACCAGTTACCATGGTGAAAACTAAAATGGTAAAAGTAAGTAAATTTAGAGGATAAGTTAATAAAATTCTTAAAACATGTTTATTTTTATTTTTGAGGTTTTTATTAACCTTAAATTCCCTACACTGTATTATTTATCAATTTTTGAGGCACTTGGGGTGATGTTGACTTCCCATTATTGAATATTTTTTGGTATTTATAAAAATATCACACCTCCTAAATTATAAAAGGGAACTCATACCCCTCAATTATTCACACATATAAATCCCATTTTCTAAAACAAAACTTCAAAAATATCTCCCAAAAATCCTTAATATAATTCTATAGTTGGTGGTATTCTCAAAATACCAACACTATGGTACTCAAAAATAGATTGAAAGGAGGTTTCTCTAAGAGAATGTAATCATCTTAATGAAGCTAATTCTTTTTTTTATTCTTTCACAACCATAAATAAAGTATAAACACGTAAAATATAATAAAACCAGTTTCTACCATGTACTAAGATATTATTATGTTTATTTCATAATATTTATCTATCTTCTTCTCCATAAAATTGGAAACAAAGTCATTGCTCATGTGTACAGTGGACTACTGCCTCGTGAGCCGATGTAATTTTTTTACATCACCAAATAACATGGATAGTCATAATTATAGAAATAATGAATATATATGATACATATTACATGATATTAATTCATTAAAATTAATATATAATTCACTTACTTACTATTTCACCAATTAATGGAATGATATTGTCGCTTGTGCATACGTACAATCTACCGTCTCCACGAAGTAATGTGATTCATTTTCCATTTTCAACTTTCATGAATGGTTATAAAATATATTTAATGATTAAATGTGATATTTATAACATTAATATAATTATTTATATGATGTTAATATATCTTATACACAAGAACCATAACTTTCATGACAAAACATGTATGAGAAATTAAGGAAATTAACACCGGAAACTATAGTAATAATAAAATATTGTTAACGAATGGGCGGTAAGATGTTATAATAGGATCATATATCATATTATAAATATTAATATGTTTATATAATAAATTAATAACATGTTTAAAATAATTGTACATAATTTTAAATCATGTTCGACTAAAGTGAATCTTGAGGTAAGGTATTTTTTCTTAATTTCAATTCCATTAAGACATATTTGTTAGTATGTACCTATTAACTTTTATATGGTGTATATTATTCCCATTTAATTTATTTAACATGAATAAATATTTATTTATTAGGATTAATGTTTCATTAGTTTATTATTTCAATGGGTTATAATTTAAAAGATAAAAAATAGGTAAGAATTATTTTATAATCTCACTTTCTTTTGGGATTGATTTTATTTTCCTTGAAGGAATATTATCATTTATCATTCATAAGATCCTAAAATTTTCCAATACACTAGATATTTAAGAACTTTCCATATTTTCTTACAAATTGTCCTCTATTTGGTACTTGAATCAAGAAAAAAAGAGTTTAAAATAAAAAAAATTCTTTTATTTCTCTTTAAATCGGATATATTTTTCTTCCATGTCCATTGTTTTTAAAATTGTTTAAAAAAAGTCCTTTTAATTAATAAAATAATTTATTAATGAAATTTTAAGTTATACTTGAATTTTAAAAAGGGTTTAAAATGAATTTTTATACTATTTTATGAAATTTTTAATTTCAACAAAGAGTCAAAAGGAGACTTTTTTTAATATATATGGTGATAAAGGACTTCCCCACTATCATAACCATTTTATGAAATGTGGCTTCTTATACACATTTTCAATAGTTTTACAAATAAAAATATTTTACAATATCATATTTTTATATTACACTTACAATTCCTTTATTCTTCCTAAGGATATTATTTTACATCAAAAAACCTATGTTTTATTATGAACCATTAGTCACCTCTCAACTCTTGGTTAATTTTGTGATTGTTAACTTTCTCTTGAGAAAATAACTTTCTTATGATTATTTTTTATTAAAAAAAATTATCTTAAATATTAATATTCCTTGTATCATGAATATGATTATTATATAAATATTATACCATTTTTACATACGGTGTTTACTTTGAAATTTATTGGATTAAATGGGTAAATATTGATAAATCTTTATTATTTACTCAATATGGATATTTTTTTAATAAGTCATGTTATTAATGAATTAAATAAATCATTTTATATATAAGGAATTATTTCGATATGCAGTGATGGGTGAGGCCCAAAATTATATAAACCCTTAATACATCAATGGGTCTCATGAGACAAATCAGTTGTCCAAATTAAATGGGTTTTTACCCATAGTATTAAACTGTCTTGGTGAAAGGTATTGACAGTATATATATCATGGTGTGTAAAATAATGATGTCTAGTATGAATAATTTCATTCATTGAGATTTCATTTATTATTATCCATGATATTATTTCATTGAAATTATCCATGGATTTACATTGTGATCAATTTATTGATTAAATGGTATGTGTTTTTAGTTATTTACTTTTATATATCAATTATGTACTATTTACTCATGATATCTTCCATTGTATGTAACCCTTACAAAGAATTTTATATCACCCTTATTTTTTTTCTTGCTCCATAATATAAAGATGAAATATTTGAATGAGTTTTAAGGATGTCGAGCATTTTATTTTGTTATGTTTTATATTTTATCCACAATGTAAAATATGTACCATGTATGTATCTAGCTCTATAATAATGCTAAACTAATTGGTTATTTGTGATTTTCCCCCTTGTATCTATGCCAATTTGATAATGTGACCACCAACTTTAGGTTACTGGAGTTAGGTTTATTACAGTTGGTATTAGAGTAAGTGTATTAGAAACCTTGGAAACTAGATTAAGGAGAACATAGATTAGGTAACATAACCCTATGGCAGACTTTAAGGATAAGTATAGAATAACATCCTAAAGTTTTGGTAAGATATTATATGGTTTTTTCTAACAATACATACATGTATAGATATTATAAGATGACATGGATCTGGCGTAGTTATAGCTAGGGTAAATAACTCTAAAAAGGGATAATTGGTATTTGAATCGATTATGACCTAGTGCACAACAATGGGCCTCACTATGCACTTTATTTGACACTCCTGGGGGTATGATTATGCTAATTCACATTTTCTTTAAAAACCATTATAAAGTATTTTAAAATAAATATATCTCTAAAAAAACATGTTTATTATTCCCAAATTAACAGTTCATAAATTTTCAATTTTTGTTAAGTGTTGCACTATATTTAGAATTATATATTATGATTAAAAATTAATAATTTTATGAACTAATTCATTATATTCCACTATTTAGAAATGGTACTTAGAATAAATAATTATGACAACACTCATGATAAATGTATAAATTTTTTTGCTAAGTAGGATAAAATAGATGATATTGGATCTAACCATATCATGGCTATATTAAGGTAGGTTACTCAATTTATGACAAATAATCTTTCCCAAATAGAGAATCTTACTATTCCACAATATATCTCTCCTATGTTGTATCACTTCATATGAAAAAAACCCATAATTTAGTGGGACTTTCAATCCATTGGTGGTTGGTCATTAGATTAACTCCCTTGAAAAGATATTTCTAGACTTATGATGTAATTTCAGTGTATTATCTCAAGTTTGATGCCAATAAATGTTATTCATTGATCCATAATACTAGAATGTAATAATAAATAGAATACATGGAATGAATGTCTTTTAAATAAAAAATCTCCAACAAATATTTGTCTCATGAGAAATGAACTAAAATGAAGAGAAAATTCCTCAAATTAAATAAAAATACATAATAAAGTGGTACAAATTATGATACTACCTTTATAAGATTTTCCATGTATTCTGTGTATTACATATTCAATAGGTAATTCAATATTGACAATTTATTTGAAATTCTCAAGAAAAGTCTTTGAAGTGTGTTTGTTTCTCAATATTTTTCATTATGTGATGAAATAGTTTTATACGCCATCAAAATAAAGAAATAAATTTATAGATTATATATATTCAAGTGGAATCAAGTAAAGAAGAGGTCATATAAACACCAAGAAAAAGGTAATGTGAAAAATAATAGGAAGGTGATGAAGAAATTTCCATAATGTAAAAATTACAGAAATAAACATCCTAGAAAATTCTTGAAGGGAATGGGGGTTTGTTAAAAGTGTGTGGAAAAGAGTCATTTAGATCATGAATGTAAGGGAAAGAAAGATAAAAATGTTATTAAATGATTCAAATGAAAATAAATGGGTTATTATTCAAACCAATGTCCCAAGCGTTAAGGTAATCTACCATAAAAGAGGCCAACGAGACAAGGCCAAGCCTATACAATCACTGCAGTTGGGGTGGAAATTCCCAATGATGTGGTGGTAGATACATTAATAATAGCCTCAAATTTAGATAATTCTTTATTTTATTCTGAATATTTTTACTCTTTCATATCTCCCATGTTTTCCAAGAAAATTAGAAACTTCCTTGGCACCTTAAGTAGGGATTATTTGGTCAGAACTATTAGTGTAAGTCTCACTAGAATAAGGATGTGTTAGTCGGTCCCCATTATAACACATAAACATGCTCTATTTGTATAATTTTTCATAATACCCATGGTTTAATTTTATATAATCCTTATTATAGACTATATTTCAAAATATGATATAAAAAATATATTACAAGGAGAATAAAATTGTGATTCATAATGAAGATGTGGAATTAAATATATCTAGAGTGGAGACTTTATCATCTAATTAATCTCTAGATCCACCCCTAGTATAACTTTTGAATGATATTCTTTTGTAAGAATAGGAAACACAGTCATTCAATGGATAATATGATCTTAAAATTGAGGATGTTTATATTGTAAGTAGTACATTGATGTATTTTCTAAGGAATTACCTAGACATCCACTAGAGCGTGAAGTTTAAATTTCCATTTATTTAATCCCTAATTAAATACCTATATCAAAAACTCCATATATAATGGATACTAAAGAATTAGTGAATTTTAAGAAACAACTAGAGGAGTTGTGTGATAAGAGATTTATTCACCTAGTGTTTAACTATGGGGAGCCCCTATTCTCTTCATTTAAAAGAAATATGGATCCATGAGGTTGTGAATTGATTATAGAAAAATCAATGTTATTATGATAAATAAAAAGTATCCTCTACCTCTCATTGAAGACTTATTTGATCAACTTTATGGATATTAATATTTTTCAAATATTGAACTTCATTCTAGGAATCATCAATTGTGAGTAAAGAAAGAATATATTTTTAAGAAAGTATTTTGAATGAGGTATAGAAATAATGAGTTTATAGTAATTATATTTGGATTGAATAATTCACCATCGTTTTTTATAGATCTAATGAATAGATTATTCAAGGAGTATCTTGATATATTTGGTGTGGTATTCATTGATTATATCTTGGTGTAATCAAAGAGTTATGAGGAATCTGATAATCACTGGTGGATAATACTTACACTCTTGAGGAAAAGAGTAATCTGGAAAATTTGTAAAGTGTGAATTATAGCTTCAAGAAGTTTCATTTCTTGGCCATATTGTCTCCAAGTATGTAATCTTAGCGGATCTTATAAAGAAAAAGGTAGTTAGATAATGACCTACACCAATGAACATAATAGAGGTACATAGTTTCATTAGGTCAGTAGGTTAATATTAGTTATTCATTTAGAATTTTTCCCAATTGGGTAACCTGTTAACCAAGATTACACATAAAGGGGTTAATTTAATATAGAAAAGGGAATATGAAGATTTTTTTAAAGAATTGAAGAGAATATTTGTCAATGATCCAATTCTGACTCTACCATTAGGAAATGATGGGTTTTTGATATATAGTGATGCATAAAACAAGGGACTTGGTTGTGTCCTTATGAAAAATGATAAAGTTATTGAATATACATCAAGTAATTTAAGAATCATGAATAAAACTATCCAACCCATGATCTTGAGTTAGAAGATATAATATTTTCTTTAAAGATATATAGACATTGTATTTATAGTGGAATATTTGAGATATACATATACCATAAGAGCCTAAAATACTTTTTTTCATAGAATAATCTCAAAATTAAGCAAAGGATATGGATAGAACTACTTAAGGATTATGATATTTCTATACACTATGACCTGGGTAAGGTAAATAAGGTAGAGGATTCATTAAGCAGAAAGAATAATAGATTTCTAACCATATATGAGGATTGAGAGGGATCCT
The DNA here is from genome assembly GCA_963277665.1 of Viscum album. Taxonomy (NCBI): domain Eukaryota; kingdom Viridiplantae; phylum Streptophyta; class Magnoliopsida; order Santalales; family Viscaceae; genus Viscum; species Viscum album. The sequence continues at coordinate 953,486,102 of OY728142.1, forward strand.
ATGTTCATGAATCTAGTAAATATGGATATGGGAATTTTTAAGGAAGGGTAGGAATCACTAATTTTTCAAATGATTGATAATTCAAATTTATTGGAAAAGATAAAAAGTTCTCAATCTGATTATGTGAATTTTTAGAAGAAAATTAATGATGTGAGTGATGGGAAGTTTGTAGACTTATTTTGTAAAGATATCATTATAAAATTTTGAAAGAGTTTATATGTTCAATCTATATCTGAGCTAAAAATGGAATTTTTGGATAACTCTCATAGCTCAAATTTCTCTATACACCTCAGTTGTACAATGATTTAAAGGTATTTAAGGGAAAAAATGGTGGGATAATATAAATGGGGAAATTTTTGATTATGTATCAAGATTTTTAGTTTTCCAGTAGGTGAAGGTTATGAGATAGAATACTATAAGTGGCATGAAACCTATTACTATTAATATGTAAAAATGGGATGAAATTACAACAGAATATTTCATATAACTACCAAATAATCTAGGAAAGAACAATGCAATATGGGTTATTGTTGATCTTTTAACCAAATCTACACAATTCCTCGCTATAAGAGAAGATTTACTTCTTGAGTTCCTTTAAATACTCTACATTAATGAATATTTAAGACTATATAGTGAACCTATTTAAATTTTTTCTGATCTTGATACTCGTTTTACATTGAAATTATATAAAATTATTCATAAGGATCTTGATACTGAGCTTCATTTGAGTACTGTTTACCATCCTCACACTGATGGGTAGTCTAAAAATACTATTCATACATTGGAATACATGTTTAGGTCATGCTTACTTAACTATAAAGGTATATAGGATCTTTATTTATCATTGGTAGATTTTTTCTATAACAATAGTTTTCATTCAAGTATTCAAATGGAATTGTATGAAGCATTATATGGAAAGAGATGTCATACTCCAACTTGTTGGGATGAAGTTAGTAAAAGTAAACTTGTAAGGACAAAACTTGTTGAAAATAAAAAAGATAAAGGTAAAAACTATTCAGTCTCACATTAAAGTATATCAAAGCATGAAAAAGATTTATGTCAATAATCAGAGGAAGGATTTGGAATTTCACGTGGGAGATCATATTTTCTTGAAATTTTCTCCATAGAAGGCTATCATAAGGTTTGGTAAGAAGGGAAAACTGAGCCCCAGGTACATTGAACCCTTTGAATTTTTTTAAAGGATCGGGTTTGTGTCTTACTGGTTAAAGATTATACCAAGCCTCTCTAAAGTACATGATGTGTTCTATATTTCATTATTAAGGGAGTACATTATAAAACCAACACATTTCCTCACCTTTGAAGAAATAAAATTGTAATCTGATCTATCTTACTATGAAGAGACCATATAGATTCTTGGTACTAGAAACCAAGTATTGATGAATTTTATTCCTTGACTGGTAAAGGTAATTATTAGAAATAATAAAATGGAGGAAGAAAGATCGGAACTAAAGTATTATATGAAGAAGAACCATACTCATTTTTTTAGGTTACATTCATAAAAATTTCAAGGATTAAATTTTTATAGGAGGGAAGAATATAACACCTAAACTAAAATTATAGTAGGTGAACTTCATATTTTAATAAAAATAGAACACAAATCATGTTATAATATTTTATGGCACAAAAATACTAATTAAATATTATTAATATCTATTTTTAACTTACATGGTCAAAATAATCCTAGAATGAATTTTTGAAATTTTCCCATTGAAATAATATTTTATGAAAAATAAAAATATATTAATTAAATATTCCCAATTTTATTTATAATAATTTTAATAATATTTATAATTAGTAAATTAATAAATTTTAATTTTATAGAAATAAATTTAACATTATTTTAAGGTAAAAACATATATTTTTCAGAAAAATGTTTTCCCATAAAACTGTTTGTTTTTTAAAGGCATAATGTATATCTATTTTAATTAATTAAAATAATATTTGATTATAAATGATTTAAATTAAATTTATATATTATATTCCTAAATATAAGAATTTAAATTCATCTAATGGTGATTAGTAGTCATATATAGTTAATATAATATCATATTATACATGAAAATTCATATCTTGAAAAACCGTTTTTTGAAATAATTTTCTTGATTGTTTTTAAAATAAATTCTTAAAATTATGTGAATTGAATTTAATAAAATGGATTACATATTTTTAATCATAATAATTAATATTATTTAATAAGTTAAACTTTATTTTTTTTCATAATGATTAGTAAAAACAGTAAACATTAATTAACACGGTTAAGGTTAAAACGAGGTTTTGCACGTTATATGAGATCATGTTAAAATTAATTTTTCACACACATAGAATTATTTTTTTATAAATTGGATTTAATATTTTTAATTATTAGTTCAAAATTATCTAATAAGTCTCATTTTATTTTAGTCTTAAAGTATTAATTTTCTATGTTAAAAAACTTGTTACCGTGGTGAAAACTAAAATAGTAAAAGTAAGTAAACTTAGAGGATAGGGTAATAAAATATTTAAAAATGTTTCTTTTTATTTTTTGGAGGTTTTTATAGACCTTAAATTTCCTAAAATAAATTATTTATCAATTTTTTAGGTGATTTTGGTGAGAGTGACTTCCCATTATTGAATAGTTTTGGGTATTTACAAAAAGGTCACTCCTCCTCAATTATAAAAGGTCACTTCCTCCCCTCACTTATTTACACCAATAAATCAATTTGGATAAACCAAAAAATAAAAAAATATTTACCCAAAATCCTTATTCACATTATATAGCTTATTTAATACTAAAATACCATCCCTAGGGTCCTTAAGAAGAGATCCAAATGAGGTTTCTTTAAGATAATATAATCATCCTAACGAAGCCCTTTATTTTTCTTTATTCTTTTAAAACATACAGTCATATATTAGCAGTTAAAATATAATAACACAAGTATATAACATATACTAAGATGTTATTATTTTTATGGAATAGTATTTATTCATCTTCTTCTCTATAAAATGGGAAACAAATCCATCACTCGTGTGTACGGCAGACTACCTCCTCACAAACCGATGTAATTTTTTTTTCATCACCAAGTCACATGGATAGTCATAATAATGTAAATAATTAATATATATGATAAATATAACATTATATTAATTATATAAAATTAATATATCATCCACTTACTTACCCTTTCACCTATTAAGGAAATGATATCATTGTTCATGTGTACATACGACCTACTATCTTTACGAAGTGATGTGATTAATTTTCCTAGTAAAACTCTCATGAATGGTTATAAAAATGAATTTAATGATTAAATATGATATATATAAATTTAATATAATTATATATATGATTTAACTATATTTTATACACAATAATTGGAACTTTTGCAACAAAATAGGCATGAGAAAACAAGGAAATTAACACCTGAAACAATAGTAAAAATAAAATATTGATAATGAATGGGTGGTAAGATGTTATAAGATAATAATATATGATATTTTAAATATTAATATGGTTCTATTATAAATTAAAAACATGTTTAGAACCATTATAATGGAGGTTAAATCATGTTAAACTAAATAAAATTATGTGGTAATGGATTTTGTCTCAATTTCCATTCCATTTAGACATATTTGTTAATATAAACCTATTAAATTTTATGTGTTGTAAATGTTTACCCATATATTTATTTAACATGAATACCTATTTATTTATGATTATTAATGTTTCATTTCAATTTTATTTTTTTCAAGCGATTATAATTTGAAATTTATCAAAAAGGTAATAATTATTGTACAATCTCACTTTCTTTTGGGATTACTTTTAATTTTCTTAAAGTAAACTTATCATTTATCCTTCATAAGATCCAATAATTTTTTTATACACTATATATTTAATTATTTTTCATATTTTCTTCAAAAATTTCCTCTATTTGATACTTAAATCAATAAAATATAAGTTTAAAATAAAGTATGATTTTATTTCTCTTTAAATTGGATATATTTTTCTTCCATGTCCATGTTTTTCAAAATTATTTTACAAAATTTTATTTATTAAAATTTTTTATCAATTAAATTTTAATTTATACTTTAATTTTAAAAAGGGTTTAGCATTAATATTTATACAATTTTTAAAAAAATACATTATTTATAAAAAATGAAAAGTAATTATTTTTAGCATATATAATGATAAAAAACATCCCCGCCATCATGAATGTTTTGCAAAATGTAGATTATTCTACATTTTTTCAATGGTTTTTAAAATATATATTTTAAAAAATATAATTTTGATATTTTTCTTCCATTCCCTTTATTCTTAAAATGGAAATTATTTTATTTCAAAAACCTATATTCCTAATAACCCATTAGTCACCTCTCATCTCTTGATTAATTTTTTGATTGTTAAATTTATCTTAATACAATCACTTTATTGTGGTCATTTTTCATTAGAAATTACATTTATATTAAATATTCATATTATCTATATCATGGATATTATTATTTCTTAAAAAAAATACCATTTATACATATAGTGTTTACTTTGAAATTTATTTTATTACTTGGGGAATTATTGAAAAACGCTTATTTTTTATTCAATATAGATAATTATTGATAAGTAACATTGTTCATGAATTAAATTGAAAATTTTATATATGAGGAATTATTTGGATATATAGTGATGGGTGGGTCCTAAAATTATATAACCCCTCGATGCACTAGTTGGTCTCGTGCAAAAAATCAGTTGGCCAAATTAAATGGGTTTTTATCCATAGTTTTAAATTTTATTGGTGTAAGGAATTGACTGTATAGATATCATGATGTATGAAATAAGGATGTAAAATATTAATAATTCCATTCATTTAGAATTTATTTATGATTATCCATGAGATTATTGTATTGATATTATCCATTGATTCACTTTTTTCTCAAGTTATTGATTAAATGGAATGTGTTTTATGTTATTTATCTTACCATATTGATTATGGATCATTTTCTCTTGATATAATCTATTGTACATAACCCTTACTGAGAATTTTGGCTCACCCTTAATTTCTTTCCTTTCCCCAATATATGAAGATGAAATATTTTAATTATTTTCAAGTATGTTTGTCATTTTATTTTGTTATGTTTTATATTTTATCTTAAATTTTAAATGGGTATCATTTATGTATCTAGATCTCTAAGACTACTAAACTGATTGGTCATTTGGGATTTTTTTCCCTAGTATATATGCCACAATGATAAGGTGACCATTCAATCTAGGTTATAATATTAGAGGTTATTACAAATATAATTGGATTTGTATTATGAGTGATAATTTTTACACAAAAATAAATCATTCTATATATAGATAGCACAATGAAGAGGTTTATTAGCTCATTTTAAAATTTAGGATACTCATGATCAATTTTCGTTCACTAAGGAGAATCTATTGGGTTATGAAGCTTATTATCTTGAATTATTGTATATTCATTCCATTTTAATTTCCTTAAAGTCTCATCACTTCCATATAGTCGTCTAAACCATGGAATAATTGGAAAGTTCTATAAAAATTTATAAGTACTTGGTTCATATTTCTTGTATAAATTTTCACCATACATAGGGAAGTGATTCATGGTCCTTGTGAAATAATATATATTCATTTGGATAGACATGTATTCTTTTAAAGATAATACCCATCGAACATAAGAATAATAAGTTTGAAAAAGTAAGGTCATTATCTACTAATAACATATCATTCAAGAGAGAAAGTCATTTTTTAAAGATGGTGTCACTCTAGTCAATACCCGAATTCATATTATATAGCTTAAATATAGATTAAAATGTTATATATTTAGTACAAATAGCATGAAATGGAATATTTTCATAGATCTTTAATTTCTCAAATGAATTTAGACAATCATGAAGGTCATCTTCAACTACCATTATCATTTCCTCAACGTGATCTCCATCATCATTTATAGTTATAATAATATTATATTATAAATAAATTGCAGTATTTTCCCACCCACTAGCTACATTCATATATTCCCTATGTTTATTAGAATATTTATAACATTGATATATTTTTTGAAAAAATCAAGTATTCTTATAACTCTTTTGGATAAATTCATCTTGAATAACAACAACATAAACATAGATAAATGATTTCATAAGGATTACTTATACACTCTATTTCAAACTTGATGAACTCCTTAACCCCATCTACATACTCTTTTATTATATGGTTGGAATACAACCATTTTTATTCATATTAATCCTATTTTTTTCAAAAATATCCATATTTAATAAAAAATAATACATAGAATGTATGAATATAATGAATCATTTTTTACAAGCGTATATTATAAAAAATAACTTTAAAATATATAACTATAAATTATAATACATATAATTCTGTGATATTTAGTATATCCTACTTGATTTAAAAAAACTTAATGATCTTTGAGTGTTTTATTTTTCAACAATATATTGATACATAAAGTTAAAGTTTTTAAATGGAAGTATACATGAACCTCATAGATGGTTTTTGATTTATGCATTACTTTATTAAAATGTTGATTTAGAACCTTGTGAAAAGTTAGTTTTTGGTAAAAAAAATTATTCATGTTAGTGTTTAATTTGACAAAGTAAATTAAATCATGTTATAATGGTTTTTTATTGGTTGATTATTATATCCTTTCATGGATTTTAGAATTTGGTAAATTATTTTTATTAATTAATAACTTGATTAAATTATATGTTTATTAATATTTTATTTTTATTTAATTTTTGTTATCCTGATACTTTTTGATAAACCTCAATTTAGTTTATAAAGATAAAATTTGAATCAAACAGATATACATTATTTAATCATGTGTTTTTGTACATATTTTATGATTTACAAAGTAATTAATTTCTTTCCACTAAAACCTAAATGGATTATAATTCAATAAACAATAATTAAACTTATTTAATAATTGTGTTAGTGATAATATAATGTTTTTCTTTGACTAATTGAAAATGAATCATTTTTTTCTTAAAGCTATTGATTTTAATTAATTGTGTTGTTTTCTAAAACTAAGCTTAGAATATTATAAATACTAATGGTTTTTAATTTCTTAAAGAGTTGAATATGGAATTAGTTTTATATAAAGACAGGAAATTTTATTATTTCCCTTAGTGAATTCATAAACTTGGTTATTTTATTTCTTTAAAATGTTTTATTTAAATCTCATTTTCCAATAAAAAATAAATGGATTTAATTTATTCCATAAATATCTAAAGTGTAAAGTATCTCTTTAAATATAGGAAACATGGGTATACCTTAACTTGATATGGAACTTTTTTTTAGTAATTTTTTTCTAAATTATGTTTCAAATGTAGTAAACATATTTAGATAAGGAAATTTTACTTTTATACTTATATGTCATAAATAGTGTTTATATCAAATTTTATCCTTTATTTAGATTGTTATGAGTATGAATTGGTTATGATAAAATCCATACTAAATACCTTACTTATTTCAATATTAGTCTGAAAACATCATCAAATAAAATCCTAATATACCTATTTGGTCATACTATACATGGTTAATGATTGAATTAAAAATTTTGAATCCATGTGGAATTCAAACCAATATATAACCATCAATCATTATAAAATGAGTTTAAAATAAATACTTATATGAAAAAAATTCAAGTAAACAAATCCTTAATGAAAAAAATATTTCTAAATCGATTAAATTAAATTAAAATTCACCCCAAATTCATTATTACACAACTCAATAAATTCTTTGTAAAAATAACTAACTTTTTAATAAACATGAAAACCAAATGAATCCTTAAACATCCAAAATAAAATCCCCCTCATTAAAACTAATTAAACTTCAATATCGTTTCTAGTAGAAATCTATGCATTCTAAAAAATATCCTTTTTTGAAAATATAACAAAAATAAATGTGGCCTTATTCTTTGAAAAATATTCCCCATTAAATACTTACATACAAAAAACTCAAAACTAGCTTCTATTTTGAAACCTTCCTAAAGAAACCATGAGTTTTTTTAACAAAAACATTTTTAAATATTTTCATTCAAACCCACTCTACCCAAACACCAACCAAGATAGAATTTCAATTATAAATTCATATCTGCAATACTCTATAACTCATTTCATGAAAAAAAACAAAAAACACCAAATAATTACAGTGTATAAATAATTATCCTGAGGGGGGTGTGAGAGTGTGTAATTGTTTTACATGAATAAAAAACTAAAAAATCACAAAAAACACATCATAATTAGAGGAGATTTCATTAATTCGACATTAGAAGTTGAATTGTTCACAAAATTATGTAAGGGGAATCATAGTACATTTTTAACAATATCTTGAAAGAAAGTTCTGATCTATAGTGTGTTTAGATTTCTTTTATAAACATGGTAAGGGATTTATCAATTATTATTAAAAATTATTAATAAAAGAGGATTTTATCAGTGATAAAGTCATAATAATTGATAGTTTAATATTTTCTAATCACTAATTTTTTTGTTAATAAAGAAAATATTTATCATCACTAAATTTAGAACTGATAATTCCTGATACGTAATATTTTACCACCTAATACATAATATTTTTTATCAGTGCTAACTTTAGCGCTGATATAGGTAATTTTAATACTGATAATTTCTGATATATAATATTTTACCACTTGATATATAATAATTACTACCTATACATAATATTTTTTATCTGTTCTAAATTTAACACTAATATTGTAACGACCCAAAGTTTCATTAATAGAAAATCCCTCTTGATCCAGTTAAATGTTTCTTTATGAAAAATGTTTTTATAAGATGTCAACTTCTTTAGTTTTACGTTAAGATTTGTGACCGTTACTTTTATAGCTGTTGAACAGTGATCATCTGAGTAGTATAAATATAAGGCTTTAACGAACCCATTTCTACTCAGACAAAGGAAGCGATGGATTCATCCAGTAGAATTTCCCCTTACGAAGCCCATTTGTTAGAGCTTGGAAAAGAGGTGGCATATTTGGGATTTTCCCTTGACCAAGCCCAATCTGAGCTTCATCAAGTCAAGCTCGAACGTGATCGTCTACGGGAAAAGTGTAAGTTGATTGAAATTACAACTCGAGCGATGTTATCCGAGCCACCCCAAGAGTTTGTCACCATCGCACACCTTACCCTTAGGTCTTATGCGGCTATTTTAAGGGGTTATGTAACAAATAAGTAGCACCATGTTCATGTACATTATTTTTGTATATAATAATGAATATAATTTCTAGTCATTTTTGATACATTGTAATTAGTTTTTAAAGTACAAATGGTGTTTTTAGTTATTATTTAATTAAGAATTACATTTTATTAAATTAAATGATTTTTGAATTAAATAATATTTTAATAAAATATTATTATTAATATTAAATTAATTTTTTATTAAGTATAAATGATCTTATAATTTTATGAATGCAATTAAAATTTTTATTAAGGTTTGAAAGCCATTTCTGTCAAAACCCGTGAATTTTTTTATAAATGTCGGTTTTTATTTTAAAAGTGAAAATTAACATATTTAGAAAATTATTTAGATAAAATAAATATTATTTTTGGAATCAGGATGTCGAAATTATCCAATGGTGAATTTTTCATAATTTTCTGAGACATTCAAATTTTTGGGTAAAAATTAAATACCATTTAAATATATAATGTGTTTTATGACATCATAATGACCCAATGGTGATGTAATAAAATAACATAATCCTTATGTTCGGCCAATATGTGTTTAAGAATTAAAATAATGAGGTTTTGGGTTTGTTTGACTTACTTTTCAAAGCATTAATGGAGCCCTCAAGACTTATTCAACACTTCGCCTTTTTAAATTAATTTCCATGGGAGTGTGACTCACCTTCACATAAGCAACCCTAATTTTTTAATAAGTTTGGACCTTGGCCTTGTAAAATATTTTTTTCCTCTTTCCTTTTCCAGAAACCATGGGCAAATACCATGGTATGGTTTGTGGTTTGGATTATTTTAATATAAGGGGTCCCAAACCTAAATAATAAATAATTCTCTCACCTTTCCTATATAAACCCACCCAAGCTCCCACTTCCTCCTCACTAAAATCCCTTGGAGTTCGTCCAACCTCTTCCATAATCTCTCTAGAATCCTCCCAAGGTGCCCCAAGCTCCCAAGAAGCCTCTCACAAGCCTCTCTCTAGCCTTTGGAAGCACACTTCCAAGTAAGGGGTTTTCTTCCTTTCTCATTTTTGTCAATTTTATTTAAGTTGTATTGCCCTTTTAATTTCAATTATGAATGTTGGGGTATGGTTTCACACCTCTCCCATACTTCCCTCTTATTGTTTTAATGATGGGAGACCCCTTTGTCTCTCATTAAAAGCCTCCCATGTACACCCGTTACTATGCCGAAATTCCGAAAGAAACCTTTTTCTCCTCTTTTTTATTAAAGAAATACTTTTGTATCATGAATCTAAATTCATTTTCAATTGTTGGGACATGTATCTATATGACCTCCTTAATGTCCATTAAATGTAAATATGATGAGGAACCCCTTTCTCTCTCATCAACCCTTTTTGTGAATTCTTATGTCACGCCATTACGCTGCCGAAATCAAACTGATTTTCTAAGCCAATATCATTGTGTAGTCAATACCATGCCCATTTCTCCATCAAGGGTATTCAACTTTATGCACATTTATTTATTGATTATAAAGTTTCATGTATGAATTCCACATTCCTTTATCGTGGAATAAATGATTATGTTTTATGAATCGATGTTTTATGATCCATGTGGCACACTTATGCATGAAATGAAATGTTTAAGAAGGGTGCGCCCTTTATAGCGCTCCAATGCATTGGGTAAAGTATAGTATCATGATACGTCATGTGCAATGAGTGTTGACTCATGCTAATTCAAGTGTAACGAGGGTTTACTCGTGCTTCAAGTGCAATAAGGGTTTACTCATGCTCCATGTGCAATGAGCCTTGGCTCATGCTAATTCAATGTTAAGTGTTGTTGCCACATTTCCATGTTATGGTTATCATGCTTTATCATTCCTTTATGTTCATGTTACTCTAATGCTCTATTGATGTTCATATTTCCTAAAATGTATTGTACTCCTCATGTTATTCATTGTGTACTCCCTTACTGGGCTTTATAGCTCACCCTTTTCTTATGCATGTCCTCAGGTTATCCCATGCAATGATAAGTACGGAGGAATGTAGTGGTCATGTAAAGGAAGTTTTCAATAAAGATGTTGTATTTAAAGTTTAAAGTTTTTATATAATGATCCTAATCCCCAAAGACACTAAACCTCTCGATCTTCTTTGTTGTATCAAGTGAAGTTTTATGTAATAAAGCATGCTTAAGTTGTAATAAAAAGCAGGGTTGTCATAGTTGGTATCAAAGGATAGGTTTAGTTATTTTTGGGATTAGGAAACCCTAGTAAAGCCTTAGATACAAGACTAAGCATAATAAAAACATCCCTAAGTTTTGGTAAATACTAAGTAAGTGGTTTATCAAACAAATACATCCCTGTCTGGATACGAGCAGGTAGAGGCGGATCTGGCACAGATGTATCCTAGGGGTAAAACCCGAAAACACCACTTTGATCTAGACTCGAATGGGAACTGGTGCACGACAATGGGCCTTGCTGCACTCTTGGTTACGACACTCCCGGGGGATATGTTTTGATAAATTCACAATCTTAGTATGAACCCTTATTAAGGGAAAAATGCCCCTAAGAATATATGTTAGAAGGAAGATCATGAAAAGCCTGGATTGAATCCTATATACTCATGAGTTAAAAAGATTAAAGTTTATTTATAAGTCATCAACTTTTCTCGTTGGATTACCCTTTATGTGTTACCCCTAACTTTCCTTTTATTCCAGCTAATGGCCAGTAATAGGAGAACTCGGGCTAACAACCGTTGTGAAGATCAGTGTGATGATTGTACTAATGAGATGCCCAATCCAATGGGAGCGGGAATCGCGAACTTTGTCATGCTTCTCTCTCAGCTAACTCAAGTTTTGAATAGAAACAAAGGTTAAGAGGAATGTTCAACCCCCCCTAAGAAAGAACAAGTCGCTATTGAAAGCTTCATGAGACAAAGGCCTCCAACTTTTAATGGATCATCTGATCCCACGATCGCTGAACAATGGATCAACTCCATTGAAAAGATATTCTCCATCCTCCAATGCTCTGAAAAAGAGAAGGTTCTCCTGGAAGCTTATCGTATGGAGGGTTAAGCTGATCAATGGTGGACGTTGATCAAAAATACCAAGCCTGGGGAGGAGATCAAGGCTTTGGAATGGAAGGAATTCCGGAATATGTTTTTTGATAAATATTTTCCACGAACCCTCCGTCTTAAGATAGAAAGGGACTTCCTTTCCCTCAAACAGAAAGATGAAGAATCTGTGGGAGCATACGAGGAAAACTTCACAAGGCTTTCACGATACGGTTCTGGCTTTGTCGTTACCCCCGAATGCAAGGTTGACCGCTTCTTTGGTGGGCTGGAGCCTAGCTTGCGGAAAGCATTAGTGATCCGTGACTTCGACAACTATGAGGAAATTGTCCGATGTGCCCTCAAGGTTGAAATGGAGATTGGAGAATCACAGGGGTATCATTGGGACAATAAGCGGAAGGTGGACTTCAATGCTGGTGGTCCGATGGATAAATCCAATGGTGCTAAGAAGTTCTAGCACCCCACTTTCCAAAAGTGCAGAAAGAAGCACCCTGGAAATTGCCTTAGGGGGACAAGAAAATGCTTCAAGTGTGGAAGAGAAGGGCGACTAGCTGTTAACTGTCAGCAAGAAGGACCCTCGGCTGCGACAGAGGAGAGGAACGCTCCATTCGAACCTCAACGCGTTGTTCAATGCTACAAATGCAAAGAACCGGGTCATTTTGCAAATCAGTTCCCTAATCCAAGGGTTACCGGAGGCAACCAGCAACCTCCAAGATAGCAAGGAAGAAGTTTTGCCATCACTTCTACCGAAGTGAACCCCGACAACGAAGTGGTGATAGGTACGCTAGTTATTCATTCAAGAATAGTGAACATACTTTTTGATTCAGGTTCTACGCATTCTTTTATATCTCAAAAGTTTAGTAGAACAATCCCTACACCACCACAAATCATGGAAGTAAAGATGTCGGTGAGTACGGAAAATGGGGCAATCATTGCATCCCATGAATATAAGTCCTCCCCTGTTATAATCTGTGGATTGAATTTCCCGGCGAACCTCGTCATACTCCCTTTGGTGGAATTTGATGCAATTATTGGCATGAATTGGCTTTCCTTATATAGAGCCAACATAAATTGTCGGGAGAGGGAAATCACACTCCATATGGAGAATCGACCCCCGATTCTTTACAAGTTTCAGGAGGAAGATGAATATCTTTTAGCTCCATCATCTCAAGCATGGATATTACTGCCTTATGAGCACACATATCTGGCTCAGATGATTGAGTCCAAGTAAGAAACCACCCTTGAAGAAATGCCTATTGTGAGGGAATTCGCTGAAGTATTTCCCGAGGAAATTCCTGGTCTTCCTCCAAGAAGAGATGTTGAGTTCTCAATTGAACTTATACCTGGGGCGCTACCAATATCCAAGACTCCATATAGAATGTCTGTTGTTGAGCTTGAAGAGCTGAAGAAACAACTACAGGAGAATCTGGATAAAGGGTTTATATGCCCAAGTGCATCACCATGGGGTGCACCAGTCCTCTTCATCAAGAAGAAGGATGGGTCAATGCGGCTTTGCATCGATTATCGTGAACTTAACAAAATCATGATAAAGAACAAGTATCCTCTCCCAAGAATCGATTACTTGTTTGATCAGCTGCGTGGAGCACAATAATTCTCCAAGGTGGACTTGCGGTCGGGATATTATCAAGTAAGGGTGAAGAAGGAAGATATCCCCAAGACTGCTTTTCGTACAAGGTACGAGAACTATGAATTCATAGTAATGCCTTTCGGACTCACCAATGCTCCAGAAATATTCATGGACTTGATGAATAGAGTCTTTAGAGATTACCTAGACAAATTTGTGGTAGTCTTTATAGATGATATTCTTATATACTCCAAAACCAAGGAGGACCATGAGGAGCATTTAAGAACTGTACTGGAGACTTTTCGCAAGGATAAGCTCTATGCCAAGTACAGCAAGTGTGAGTTCTGGTTGAAGAAGGTCCTAAGGTTTGGAAAGAAAGGGAAGTTAAGTCCAAGGTACATCGGCCCCTTCGATATTCTTGATCGTGTTGGGGCTGTGGTCTATCGACTAGCACTTCCACCTACTATGTCCAAGGTGCATGATGTCTTCCATGTATCCCTCTTAAGGAAGTACATACCAGACCCTTCACATGTACTCTCTTCCGAGGTGGTACAATTAGAATAAGATCTTTCTTATGAGGAGCAACCAGTGAAGATCTTAGATCGTAGAGAAAAAGTTCTACGAAATAAGACAATGCCCCTTGTCAAGGTGTTGTGGAGAAACCACAAGTTTGAAGAAGCAACATGGGAGTCAGAGGATATGATGAAGCTGAGTTACCCACATTTGTTTTAGTGTGGGAAAAGGAAAATTTCGAGGGAGAAATTTCTTAAGGGGGGAATATTGTAACGACCCAAAGTTTCATTAATAGAAAATCCCTCGTGATCCAGTTAAATGTTTATTTATGAAAAATGTTTTTATAAGATGTCAAATTCTTTAGTTTTACGTTAAGATTTGTGACCGTTACTTTTATAGCCGTTGAACAGTGATCATCTGTGTAGTATAAATATAAGGCTTTAACGAACCCATTTCTACTCAGACAAAGGAAGCGATGGCCTCATCCAGTAGAATTGCCCCTTATGAAGCCCATTTGTCGGAGCTTGGAAAAGAGGTGGCGTCTTTGGTATTTTCCCTTAACCAATCCCAAGCTGATCTTCATCAAGTCAAGCTCGAACGTGATCGTCTACGGGAAAAGTGGAAGTTGATTGAAATTACAACTCGAGCGATGCTATCCGAGCCACCCCAAGAGTCTGTCACCATCACACACCTTACCCTTAGGTCTTATGCGGCTATTTTAAGGGGTTATGTAACAAATAAGTAGCACCATGTTCATGTACATTATTTTTGTATATAATAATGAATATAATTTCTAGCCATTTTTGATACATTGTAATTAGTTTTTAAAGTACAAATGGTTTTTTATTTATTATTTAATTAAGAATTACATTTTATTAAATTAAAGGATTTTTGAATTAAATAATATTTTAATAAAATATTATTATTAATATTAAATTAATTTTTTATTAAGTTTTAATGATCTTATAATTTTATGAATTCAATTAAAATTTTTATTAAGGTTTGAAAGCCATTTCTGTCAAAACCCGTGAATTTTTTTATAAATGTCGGTTTTTATTTTAAAAGTAAAAATTCACATATTTAGAAAATTATTTAGATAAAATAAATATTATTTTGGGAATTAGGACATCGAAATTATCCAACGGTGAATTTTTCATAATTTTCTGAGACAGTCAAATTTTTGGGTAAAAATTAAATATCATTTAAATATATAATGTGTTTTCTGACATCATAATGACCCAATGGTGATGTAATAAAATAACATAATCCTTATTTTCAGACAATATGTGTTTTATCATTAAAATAATGAGGTTTTGGGTTTTTTTGACTTACTTTTCAAAGCATTAATGGAGCCCTCAAGACTTATTCAACACTTTGCCTTTTTAAGTTAATTTCCATGGGAGTGTGACTCACCTCCACATAAGCAACCCTAATTTTTTAATAAGTTAGGACCTTGGCCTTGTAAAATATTTTTTTCATCTTTCCTTTTCCAGAAACCATGGTCAAATACCATGGGATGGTTTGTGGTTTGGATTATTTTAATATAAGGGGTCCTAAACCTAAATAATAAAGAATTCTCTCACCTTTCATATATAAACCCACCCAAGCTCCCACTTCCTCCTCACTAAAATCCCTTGGAGTTCGTCCAACCTCTTACCTACTCTCTCTATAATCCTCCCAAGGTTCCCCAAGCTCCCAATATGCCTCTCACAAGCCTCTCTCTAGCCTTTGGAAGCACACTTCCAAGTAAGGGGTTTTCTTCCTTTCTCATTTTTGTCAATTTTATTTAAGTTGTATTGCCCTTTTAATTTCAATTATGAATGTTGGGGTATGGTTTCGCACCTCTCCCATACTGACCTCTTATTTTTTGAATGATGGGAGACCCCTTTGTCTCTCATTAAAAGCCTCCCATGTACACCCGTTACTATGCCGAAATTCCGAAAGAAACCTTTTTCTCCTCTTTTTTATTCAAGCAATACTTTTGTATCATGAATCTAAATTCCTTTTCAATTGTTGGGACATGTATCTATATGTCCTACTTAATGTCCATTAAATTTAAATATGATGAGGAACCCCTTTCTCTCTCATCAACCCTTTTTATGAATTCTTATGTCACGCCATTACGCTGCCGAAATCACACCGATTTTCTAAGCCAATATCATTGTGTAGTGAATATCATGCCCATTTCTCCATCAAGGGTATTCACCTTTATGCATATTTACTTATTAATTATAAAGTTTCATGTATGAATTCCACATTCCTTTATCGTGGAATAAATGATTATGTTTTATGAATCCATGTTTTATGATCCATGTGGCACACTTATGCATGAAATGAAATGTTTAAGAAGGGTGCGCCCTTTATAGCGCTCCAATGCATTGGGTAAAGTATAGTATCATGATACGTCATGTGCAATGAGTGTTGACTCATGATAATTCAAGTGCAACGAGGGTTTACTCGTTCTTCAAGTGCAATAAGGGTTTACTCATGCTCCATGTGCAATGAGCCTTGGCTCATGCTAATTCAATGTTAAGTGTTGTTGCCACATTTCCATGTTATGGTTATCATGCTTTATCATGCCTTTATGTTCATGTTACTCTAATGCTCTATTGATGTTCCTATTGCCTAACATGTATTGTACTCCTCAGGTTATTCATTGTGTACTCCCTTACTGGGCTTTATAGCTCACCCTTTTCTTATGCATGTCCTCAGGTTATCCCATGCAATGCTAAGTACGAAGGAATGTAGTGGTCATGTAAAGGAAGTTTTCAATAAAGATGTTGTATTTCAAGTTTAAAGTTTTTATGTAATGATCCTAAGCCCCAAAGACACTAAACCTCTCGATCTTCTTTGTTGTATCAAGTGACGTTTTATGTAATAAAGCATGCTTAAGTTGTATTAAAAAAGTAGGGTTGTCATAAATATAGGTAAATTAAGCACTGATAATTCTCAATATGTAAGATTTTACCTCTCAATATGTAACAATTCCCACCAGATATGTATAATTTTTAACACCTATATCAGTACTAACTTTATTGTAGATATTGGTATATTTATTAGCACTAAGGTTAGTACATATAAAGGTATTGTTAATAATTATATTTTAATATGACTAATTTTATTTAAGAAATATAATTATTTATATAAATATATAAAAAATATAAAAATTAAAAATTATATTTAAATACAAAAGATTTAGAATAAAAAACTAATCATATAAATGTATATAATATTAATTATATATATAATATTAATAATTTATAACTATATTTAATTATTTTTAATAATATTTGTAAACATTTATTAACTATATAAATGAATAAATCTTTAATATTATAAAAATGCATACTTATATTTATAAATATTAATAACTTTGTTTTAATTTATAAAGTATTATTTCCAATGCATTACTTATCATGTCTCAACCTGGATCATTATACAGTAACTGAAGTGATTCATTACTTGACCTCAATCATGCTACCTCATACATCAGAGCCTAGTGGCTAGTAGTTATGGTTTAATTTGATACCATTAGGAGACTATACCCTCATATCAGATTTGAAAAAAATAGTGGAAATAACATACAATCAATCGTAACAATATCCGTAGGGATAAATAAATGATGTATTCAAAGCAACCAAAAATAATAATAAACCCATGTTATAATAAATTAACTATCTAAATGGAACATGAGTCATATATAAATCAATAAAATCTATCATGGGAAAATCATATACAACTCAACCAAAATAAATAAAACTGAATACAACCACAACCTAGTCCTAAGTTTTGATTTGATCTCATATTTTGACTCTATCCAAGCTGTCTTTCTCAATCATCCAACATTGGGTGACTTCCCTACCTGTAACTGGGGTCATGAGGTCTACACAGGTACCAAAGTGTTAGGGTTTCATAAGAAGGGTGTGAGTAAAATTTAGTAGGTCGCAACCAATGGTGTCCCGAACAAAACCAATAAATATAATGCATTCACAATGTGATATGATCGGAATTATAAAATAAATAATTGAATAAAATAAATAAATTATGATCGGTCCTCATGTTATAAGGTGACACCTAAGGTTGACCATACCTAATTCAACCAATGTTAAGATGTCTCTGAGCATAATACATTACCACCCAAGGGGACCACATCTTGCCCTAGAACTATCATATGTCATACACTCGGGGGGAATAGTACCCCATCCAAGAACCATCTCATTAAATCACACCCAAGTGGAATGGTGCTCTACCTCTGAACCTCATATATCATTTCGAGGGATAACACTCTCCCCATAATACCATCATATATCATATCAAGGGGTAATTACACCAATCACATAATATCCAATATATATCATATTAGAGGTATAATGCTCACATCATAATATAAATCATATATTATATCGGGGGGTAGAATCTGACCCGTAATACCCATCAAATTTAATATTGATGGGAATAGTGGTATCCCTATAATACCATAATATATCATATCAAGGGGAATAACACCTTCCCTATAACACCCATCATATATCATATTGGGGGAATATTGACTGCCCTATAATACCATCATATATTATATCGTGGGAATAGAAACCCACCCATCCCTTATAATACCATTCATATATCATATTGAGGAACCCCCCCCCCCTTATAATACCAATCATATATCATATTTAGGACAATAGTTTTCACCCAATAATACCCATCATATATCATATCAGGGGGAATAGTGCTCGCCCTGTGATACCATCATATATCATATTAAGGGGAATAACACTAGCCTCATAATATCATCATATATTATTTCATAGGTTATCCTATTAAAAAAATGACTTATTCCCATCACTACACTCATACCATGCTACAACCATGTTAACCTCCATGTTTAACCCTTCTTTGGGACATCATAAGACTTGGGTTCCCACCATGGCACCCTAGGTCACAGTACAGCCTAAAAATCATACATCGCTTCCTCTATCACATTCCTGACTCCAAATAAAAAAATCATCTCCCAAATGGAATAGATTACCTCAGCATAACCATGCTCTCATCATGTCCCTACTGATCACTTGAGTAATTCCATAAAATTCATATATAAGGGAGTGGAATAACATCTACCCCCTTCCCAAACTAAATTAGGTTGGTTGTCTCACTAAACACACACAAATATCCTTATCACGTTGTCCCCACTCATATGTACACACATACAAGTTGTGAAGGTACACTCACTCCACTCTCTAATCAACTATCCCAAGGATACAAGGTAACTTAGGGTTCTATATAGCCTATCCCTAGGCTAACTATTTCTCATACATCACACTTCCCTAATATAAGGGAAATAAAAAATCAATGATTTCAAGTTCCACTATGTACTACTGATTTATTTTATGCCCCTCTAAGTTTTATACATCTCATACAACACATTTATTATCAAGACCTTGTCCATCGGTGGCTGAGGCCTTAAACTAGTTTTCATGGGTCTATAATGGACCAACACATTTCTATTATTCTCAAGATAATTTAAGGAAAAAATTAAAGTTTTTAATTCAAGTTCAATCACACACATATGGAGAAACCTCATATCACGTTATATATAAAATAATGTTAAACTTTAGGGATATTTTTAGGGACAACCTACCTCATTCGGATTTATTACCTTTAATAAAATCTCAAACACCATTGTCTAATATATTTCATTATAAATTGACCATTTCTCACTAGAATAAGGCCTTAAATTTATCAAAAATAATCTCAATAGATTATAAAACATTTATAATTAATTTACACATTAATTTATATCAATCCATGACTACTTACATAATTAATTCCTAGGGAATGATCCAAGAATCACTTACCAGGTGATCTAACATGATTAAATCCTTGAGTAAAGGGGTGTGCACCACTCAAGACATAATTTTACACCTTTATCATACAAAAGATCCAATTTTATCATCTCAACACATCCATTAATTTTACCCAAAATGATAGAAATCCCTAAATAAATCAAAACAGCTGCATACCTCAAGGAAATGATGAACAACGACATGAACACCTTCTTATAAAACCTACTTTCTAAGTCACACATTAAATCCCCATGAAGTGGTAGATTCCACCATTTCTCAATGGAATCATCTCACTAAATCCATAATTGGATGATACAAAATCATAGGAAAATGATAATAAAAAAGAGAATAATGAGAGTGATATTACCTTGAATCCATGAAAATAACTCTTCCAAACCACTCGAATAAAAGGGAGACCAAAGCGGTGAATGGGGGAAGAGGATCTTGGATTACTCCCACTTGTGTGACTAAAATGATAGGAAATCTAAAGTATATTTCTAATTTGAGATCCACAAATGATTATTCTGATTTTTTTGAAAAATAATAACAACTTAACAGTTGGTCATGATATAACTCTCATGGTCATAATGTGTCATATCTGTGATATGACACATCACGACACAGCCCCTATGGGTTATAGTGTGATTGGCCCCATGCAAAGGGTCCAACCCTCGGGTAGGTTACCATCATGGTGTGGCCCCTTTGGTTACTGTGTGATGGAATTCCTCCTGGAGAAACTAACATTCATGACCTAAATCCCTCATGATGTGGCCTCATTCCTCTGTTGTGTAGCCTTCCCTTCATGGTCATAGACTTTTTCTCTATGTCATGGAACCTCCCCTTGGACCATCCTTCACAACATGGCCCTGGAGTCATAGTGTAACAACCTTCCTCGTGATAAATCTTTTAAATATAATACATAATATTTCCAAAACAATACGTATGGATTTTAAAGAATAATAATTTATATATGTAAGAAATTCCAAAATGGTGTGATTCCCTCCTCTATGGTGTGATACCCATACATATGGTTTTTAACATAGTTAATAACCCAACCTGCAATGGTTTCCACGATGTGACACCTCAATCATAATGTGATCCTCTTACAAATATTTTTTTTTCTTAGCAAAAAAACACACAAAAACCACCACACTCTAACGCACACTGGTCATAGAATGACCTTCTTCCCATAAATTAGAGTTCCACTCCTAGAAATATCATGACTCTGAATAATGCCTTGTCACGGTGTGAACCACACCTATCATGACGTGATGATCCATCTACAATAAAAAAATCATCAAGGAGTCACCCTAGACCTACTCCAACTCTCACCTGAGCACCTAAAACACCTCTTGGGCCTCAAATCATGTCAGAAAAACATGTCATAAATATTTTACATCCTTCAGAATTTCATTATAAATATAAATTCTTGAAACATCACCTCCTTCGAAATCAAAAACTCAAATTTTCCCTGAATCTCTCAACCAATAAGGATACAGATCATTATATTAAAAATTAATATTAAATTTACTATCAACTATATTTAAAATAATGCTAAATTATTATTATTAAGAAAATATATATAAATCACATATATAATAATATAATATATTTTTTATCATCTACATGAAAAATATAAATATATAAATTTTTATCAAAATATATTATTAATTATAAAACATTAAAACTAAAAGTAAGAATTTAAATAATTATATTCAAATAGATTTATAATTTTTAATATGTCATTATATTGTTATTATTAATTATATATTAATATATTGTATTTATTTTATAAAAAGATATAATTAATTACTAATTATAATTAAAAATATTATTATTGATATAAAGGAATAAATATTCTTAAAAATACGTCATAAATTATATGTATATTAATAATAAAACATAATAAAATATATACATAAAAAAGATAAATATCAAAGATAAAAAATAGTACAATAATAATTAAAATATGTATATATTAATAATTATATAAAAAATTAATAGTTTATAATTATATTTCAATATGACTAATTTTATTTAAAAAAATATTATTAATTATATAAATTCATAAATGTTTTTACTATATATAAATTTATTAATAATTAAAAAAAATTAAAAATTACATTTAAATAAAAAAGTTATTTAGAATAGATTATCAATTATATAAATGTATTTAATTTTTTTAAAAGTTTGGGGAAATCCCCCCCCCATTGAAATAAAAACAGGTTCTTATTATTCTGGGCAGAGGGATCCCATTACACGGCCATTATAACCCCATTAGGGTATTAAACCATATTACAAGAACCACATATGGACCCCAATTAACAGGAGGTCCCAAAGGGCCCATCTTGCACCACACGACCCATCGAAGTTTCCCATGGCGCCTTCTTGGGCTCATTCCCTCATCCAATTGTAGTCTGCCTCCAACCGACCCGATGTTGATGACCTTTTCGAAGTTATTTGTACTGGATGGGACCACCATCACCATCCAGATTTCCTAACCTAATGTCAATACCTCTCATCGAGGTTAGATTCCCATTCCATTAAGGGACCACTTTCAACTATCAGTTGATGTTGATAACCCTATTTAATATGCCTACACTGGCTGACCCAACCTGTCATGCTTTGTCAGGACGTCGATGGTTTCATGCTTGCCCGGTTGGGACCACTATCAACCATCGTGCTCCACACACATGTAATGAAACCATCATATGCATCCGGATTTTTCTAGAAAAACTACTTCTTCTGTATCCAGACCACATGAGGGGTGAAATTGTTATGGTTGGGAATTGATCCTAGCATGCCTAATGGAGAGGAACCGACTAAGTACCACTCATCCACTACGCTAGCTTATAAATGTGTTTAATATTAATTATATATATAATATTAATAATTTATAACTCTATTTAAATAATTTTAATAATATTTTTAATGGTTTGGACATTCTCATCCCATTACTTTATGTCTTCTTTATGTTGTAAGTGTCGAGAGTGGGTTGGAGGAGGAAATGTGGATTTTAGGCTATGATTTCAGTTGAGTGTTAATTTTATAGCATGGTGGAGTGTGTTGTGCTATAAGACGTCAATTGGGAAGTTTTTTGGGATGTGGTAAGTGTGGTTGGGAATTGTGTTCACAAGGTTTGATTCATTATTTCATTCATTTTTGGGATCCCTACAGCATGGTCCTCTAATTACGTTGTGGTTTTTATCTAGGGTTGATCAGGATTAATAAAGGGATAAAGTATTACAACATGGTTCTCACAACTACGTTATGGACCCTAGATGTAAGAACCCAGATCTTCATTGTAGGTATGGATCTTTATTTCGGGTTGTTTTTTAGGGAAAATTATGAAATGGGGTTTTTCTAAGTACACGTCGTGTAATTTTGTGTACATGCCATGTACCCATTTGCCGCGTATAGCTGCGTATTGGCCATGTAACAACCGATTACATGTCCATGTGGTGACCTGGTAGACCACTTAAGTCAGGGGTTAGTTAAGGCTAGTACATGGCATGTAGTTTTAATGAACACGCTATGTACTTTTCTTTTTATTTGATAAATTGGAGTGGGGTTGCGTCTTATTTTAGAAAATGTATTCTTCTCCCCATGGTTCATACATGATATCAACAGAACAACCAATGAACTTTGAACCCCTTACGATTCTCCGTTTGATCTCAAATTGAGACATTGTCGGGTGCTTTGGAATCCCACCGGTGAGTTCTCAAAAACCCCTAGAGCCTTTCTTCCTAGTTCATCCTCTCTCTTGGGTTATTGAAGGTTGATAGTTTTCATCTTTTTGTAGATCTATTCCATTTTAGGCCGATTCAAGGGCCAAAGTTCAATTATATCAATCGTAGGGCATTGATGTAGGTGGTTTGTGCCTTTTATTGTTCGTCTTTGGATTATATATTCTAAAAGTGCCGCATACCCACGTTTGGGGTATTTATTGATTGGGAATTTAACCCTGTTTATTACATGAAATGGTTTTATTGATTGAAAAGGGGTTGTTTCTTATGCATAAGGTTAGATACCTTGTTTATGGGAAACCCCATGGGTGCATTTATCTTGATTGATAGTTATGGTCATTTGGTCTAGGTTTCCTTGAGGCATACCTTTTTTTCAATGTCTTGGTTGATTAGGATGGGTTTTGATTGATAATATGAAATGTATGTGATATGCTTTGTGAATGTATATACATGTAGTAGTTATATATTACATGAGTTTTTTATATGATATGTATGTTTTTATTCCAATGGACCATGAGAGCCTTGGACCAGGAAGACTGAGGGGACTTCCAAATTATTTACACAAGACTGTGAGAGGCTTGCTGTAGATGATTGACCCAGGGGTATTGACCATGAGAGCTACCCAGGAGGTCATTTATAATTATATTATGCTATGTTGACCCAGGGGTATTGACTTTGAGAGCTACCTAGGAGGTCATTTATAATTTATTGATGCCATATTAACCTAGCGGTATTAACTGTGAGAGCTTCCCAGGTTGTCACTTGTAAATGATTATTTCTATGTTAGACCAAAGGGGATAGACCCTAAGAGATTCCTAAAGGGTTGTTATTCAATTAATTGGTTATATCTTAAACCAAATGGGTTTGACCATGAGATATTTCCTAGAGGGTTGTTTATGAATGATTTAATGATTGTGACAAGTCTTTCAAACCAAATCACAAACTTTAACTCGGTCTTACTTATTTGTTTGATGGTCTTCTGAGACATCAATTTTTTTAATTACACAGGGGGATATAGATCTTAGTCTAGATCCAAATATTTCATGATTCAAAGGATGAATAATAAATGTAATGAATGTAATTAAAACTATAGGATTGTTTACTTTTGAGTACTTCCTTGTTTATTACTTCATTATGTATATTACATCACTACAAAAACAATAGTACATTAGAGGGGGTTATGCACAACCCCCTCTAAATAACCCCCTCTAATATTAAATTCTTTTTTTTGTAACATTAGAGGGGGTTATGAACAACCCCCACTAATCATCAAATTTAGAGGGGGTTTACAACCCCCTCTAAAATTTTTAGCATTTTTTTAATATGTAGTAGGATTTTAGAGATGATTATGTTAAAATTGTCGCTAGTTTAATAATTATTGGTGCTATAAATTTAGTTACATGTACTATATATTCGATTAGAGGCATTATATACATACATACATACATATAGATACACACACACACACACACACACACACATATATATAATCAGTTGGATTTTAGAGGTGTTATGTGTGTGTGTTATATGAAATTTGTTTTTTAAGAAAATAGTGGGGGTTCAAAACCCCCTCTAATGTAAGACATTAGTGGGGGTTGAAAACCCCCTCTTGAACCCCCAATAATGTCTTACTTTATAGGGGGTTCACAACCCCCTCTAATTTAAGAGATCATAGGGGTTGTGAACCCCCACTATTTTCTTAAAAAAATTCATAATATATATATAGTATATATTGTATACATATTTGAATGTATTTATAAAATTTATAATATATTATATTCATATAAATATGTAATATATATTTTTTTTTAATTGTGTACGTATAAATATAATATGTATATATATATATATATTTTCATAATATATTTGGGTAAAATATAAATAAATATATATATATGTGTGTATTCAAATAAATATAAACAATTACAAATAAATATATAAATACACATTTTCATTTGCGTGTGTTTGATATAAATGTATTTATAAATACATACATACATAATTTTATTTAAATATATGTAAATATATAATTTATAGAGGTGTGCAGAAAAAAAATATACATATATCTTTATATTTATATAAATATCGATACTTGTTATTTATTTAATATATTTAAATATATTATGAAAAAAAATGTTTATCTTAATAAACTTATTAATATATATAAATACAATAATATATAAATTATATGTGTAAATTTGTTAATATATTTGCTTATTTTAATAAACTTATTATATGTATTTAAATATATTGTTTTAATAATGTTTATTTCAATAAACTTATTAATATATATAAATACAATAATATATAAATTATGTGTAAATTTGTTAATATATATATATGGGTGTTTATTAATATATATATATATATATATATATATATATATATTCATATTTTAATAAACTTATTATATGTATTTAAATATATTTTGGAAATAATTTATATTTTAATAAACATATCAATAAATATAAATAGAATAATATATGTTTTATTTAAACAAAAACAGAGTTGATGTAGTGGTTTAGGCGGAGTCTGCATACCATAGATATTCGGTGGTCGAATCCCGTCTGCTTCAACCTTTTAGAATCCTCTGAAATTTCCAACCGAGAGGAGACCAGGGGCTGTACCTACTCAGAGGAGACCAAGGCTGGACCGGGACATGCACCCAGAGAATCGAGGGACAGACACACACTCATGCGGGGGGCCGGAACCGGGGGACAGACACATACTCACACGGGGGGTCAGGGGGAGACCAAGACAGATATGTGGGGGACAAGAGGGGATAGACATGCAGGGAGAGACCCAAGACAAGGGGACAGACACACGGATAGACGTCCGCCAAGGGGGGCCTGGGGACAGACACAGAGACACGGATATGGGACAAACATGGAAAGAAACGCACATGGGGTTACTTTGGACAGACATAGACACGCGGGGGACCAGAAGGTGGGGTGGAGACCGGGGATGCACAGTAGGGGTGGAGGGGACTGGAGTGGGGGGAATGGGAAATAGGTAAGGACTGGGAACGCACAACGGCAGTTCGAGAGATTTTTTCTTTAAAAAAAGAAGCATTATGGGCGGTTGTGTAAAACTGCCTCTAATGCAACCAACAATTAGGGGTGGTTTGAACCGCCCCTAACACCTCTATTAGAGGCGGTCAAGGTAATAACTTCCTCTAATGATAGCAAACTATGACAAATTTTGGACAACATTTTAAGGGGTTTAAACCCCCTCTACTGTAACTGCCGCTAAACTCATCACACATTTACCAGTGCTTCCTTAAAACTGCCTCTACTAATGGTAGGCAGGAACATTAGTGGTGGTTCCTCATAACCACTGCTAATCTATTTAGAAGGGGTTAAAACCACTTCTAAAGTAAAAAATAATGCCTTCTACAGTGGTCATTTTTTTGTAGTGCCTACTATATATTTTCACTGGCAGTTAGGCATAGATCTTTAGGTGGTTTCCTACTGAGATTCATCTAAAACCTTATTTGGGTCATGATTTGAACCCAAAAAGATTATATGATTGTAGTTATAGATAAGGGAAAGTTCCCTTCACCATCAGGTACTTGATTGATGTTTCAGCTAGAGAGGATGGGACCAAGCTGAGGCTTGCAATGTTGCTAGAGTTTACTTGTTCCTTTTGTACTTGGTTTCTGTATTTCTTTACAGAATTGTTACTTTTTTGGATTCTTTCTTAAATACATATTCCCTAAATCCTATATATATATATATATATATTGGCCTCTGTTGGATTTACTTTTAGTCTTCTGTTGTTTGCTTTTGTTGGTATTACTGCTTCTGCTATTGTTACTATTTGTTTTCCACTATGTATACTCTGCTAATGAGGGAATAGTTTCCATAATATCACACATTGTCCCTCACTACTAGTCAGTAGCCTCTAGAATTTGGGTAAATTCACTTGAGGTTATGTGACCAACTGGTTTCGGGGAACCTTTGGGCGGCACCCAGATCCAGGACATTACACTAGAGTGGTTGAATTATATAGTTATCATTTTGGTTTTTTCTACATCATGGTTCATGGTCTTCATCATGAAGGTTTGAAGGTTTAATTACTTTGATATGTCATTTTTGGTGTCCTTGTACGAAGGTGATTTGGTTTTGTCATGACCCTTCCTTGTAATTATCCGATCTAGGGGTTGACTATGGCATGATTTATAGAGATTAAATTAACTTGGACTCATTGTGGTGTGGACCCACCCCTTTCATTATGGTCTTATGTTTTTCCAATATTGGTATAAATTTGGGATCCCCTTCGAATCCATTTCTATTTTAATTTTTTTTTATCCTTGGCTGAATCTAGAAATATTTTAAGATATATTTGAGTGACCTTTTTCTTATTATTTAACCTCAATTTTGAGAGATTTATTATTGATGATATTAGGTGAATCCTTCCAATTTTCTTCCCATTTTCCTCCCTAATATTCCTTTAGGGGTTCTCAATATTTTTGATAGTTTTAATTATAATGTTTGGGGTCATGTTTTTGATGAAGTATATTGTTATTATAGACTTTTGAGGTTCCCTTTATGTTAATTTGTCTATGTGTTCATCTTATCCTACACTTGTGAAATGCCTATCAAAGCACAAATTGAAGTAAGGTATTTAAGAACACTCCTTTATTTTATGTAAAATTTATTAGTATAAAACCTTTATTTTATTATGGTGGATAATAAGAGTTAAAATAAAAAATATAATTAATTAGATTTAAATATATTTAAGGAAATGGGGTGATCCATATATGTTTTACTTGATTCATGTTATTTCTTGATTCAAAATTCATTATCATCAAGGGGTTTTGATTTCTATTAAGATATATTAGTATTACTTACTTAAATTGATTTATTGAGATCACCTTCCATAAAAGGTTAATAATTTTAATATAGTAAGGAATTGGTTGTGTGAAATTAGATTTTTTTTGTTTTTCATAGAATAAAAATAAAATAAATATAAAAGCATGGAAAAATAAATATATTGTTTTATTTGTTTCTAGAATTGGGTGTTATTGTTTTTTTATTTGTATTGGTGATATGAATATTTTGGGTTTGTTTTTCGATAGCTACAATTGGGTTTCAAGGATTTTGTAAGGGTTTGGGTAGAGGGTGTTATAGAAGATGCCATAGTTGGAATGGGGTGATATAGTTCTTGATGTGGAAATGGTAGTGGGAATGGTTATTTTGGAAGGATATGGAATTGTGATGGATGTGGTGGTTGTTGGGTTTTGTTGTGATGTGGGGTTATGTTATAAACACCTGATGGTGTGGAATATATTGAATGTAATAAACCTGATAAACATAGTGGAATAGAAATTAAATTAATAATAATCTATAAATGAAATGTAAAATACTTCGAATAATGGGTAACCATTAGAATTAGGGTGGGTAATGGATTAATAAATGTAACATAGTTGGTCAAATATTAGATCTTGAGATGGTTAAATAATGTAGTTCAATTTGAAATTATGAAAACATATTTTGACTATTTTTTATGTTAAGTGGGACTGGTTTAATGGTTTAGTGAATATAAGTGATGGTGATGTAT
The DNA here is from genome assembly GCA_963277665.1 of Viscum album. Lineage (NCBI taxonomy): Eukaryota > Viridiplantae > Streptophyta > Magnoliopsida > Santalales > Viscaceae > Viscum > Viscum album. The sequence continues at coordinate 953,515,598 of OY728142.1, forward strand.
GGAAGTGATGGTGTGGTGGTTGTGATGGTATGGTAGTGTTGTTTTTGTGTGACTCCTTAATGGTGGGATTATATAAAGCTATATATATGTGTGTGTGTGTGTGTGAATTATTTTCCTTTAATTTATATACACACCCCGCCCAAGTCAAATAAACTTACTGACACCCAAGGGTTTTGGGTTCTGAGTGTGTTCCCCATCATCCAAGTTGGTGATGTAATGGATAGATAACCACCCCTATTACTCATTCTCCCTTATAGGTATAGGATGGGTTATGATGGATCACGATAGCCATTAACATACTAGTTTTAATGGATTGTGATGTACTAAGTTGTGTGTTAGTATACCCTATGTGGTATTTACATGATGAAATGTAGTGGGGGTCATGTATAGTAGGAGGAGTATATGAGGTTAGTGTACTTCATGTTCATGATACCCTATTGTATTGATTGCATGATGTGTGGATCAGATGTGATATGTGGTGGTGGTTATTTTGTGGTGATGATGATGTTTTCATTATTGTGTTATGTGAGATAGGATTATGATGTGATATTTATATTTTATTTCAGCATGATTGTAGAAAGGATTAAGAGAACAAGATGTATGATGTTGAGGAATGATAGTGGAAAACTAGCAGGGAAGTGGTTGTGGGGTGAAATTTCTTAAATTCTGGATATTATTATTAATATTATCATCCTTCGATTTCTTACTTGGTGATTGATCCTTGGTGAGGTTGGGTGGTAGTTAACCTTTGTGGTTGCATGTTGATTCTACTACTTATTCACTAAATAATTAGTATGATTCTTCCACATTTTCACGAGAGTTCCTAAGGGGATCCTATAGAGTATACATGTATTCTCACCCCTATATACATGTAAACTATTTTTTATGTTTCCATGGAAATTTTGAAGACTTATTTAGGCATTACTATCTTAGAGCTAGGAGTTGTCATTGGAGCTATGGATTAGGAGTTTATTTTTATTTTTATTTTTATTTTCTTTTTTGGAGACTTTGTGTTTGAATTCCATACTCATGAATTGTGGTATTTTTATGGACCTTGGTTTATTTTATATTATAGTTCCAATTAGTGGATTATATATTATGTTCCTAGGTTATAAAAGGGTAATTTCTCCCATTTGTGTGATTTATACTCTCGGTGATAGTTTCCAACCTGGGGTTTATTGGAGGAAAGCCTCAAGGGTCACTATCATATTCACTTTAATCCCAAGAGGGGTTCCCAATTATAGTGGATCATCAAAAAGTAGTACCAAAGCTATGGATGATAGTTAGAGTTAATTTTAGAGTTAGAAACTAGTGATTATTTCATAGGTTTGGTAGGTAAACGTCATTAGTCAAACATGGTGTGTAATGGAGAAAGGGAAAATAGTGGGGGAATAGGAGATTAAGGAACCTATGATTCGACGTAAGGACCTTAAGATCATTTCACATAATAAGATAAATAATTTTTATTGTAGGTTAGAGACCCATGATAGGTACTTTCATAATGCTAATTTGTTGTTGTGTTTCGATTTTGGTGATAATAGGGAAATTAAAATGAATTTGATTAAATAAATATGATTAAATGAATTCCACATTTTCAAGTTTAGGATTTTATTACCTTGTTTATAGAGATTTATACTAGTCATCACCCATGTTTGGTTCAGGTTGGAAAGGTTTAGTGAGATGATGTGGTTGACCACCAAAGGATTGACCCAGTTGAGGAGAATAATATTTAGAGGAAGATGTTGTGTGAGTTCCATCATTAGGGATTAGAAAATTGTGTGGGGGTGTCTTTGATCTATAGATGGATTAATGGATATAATATCTTGATATTTTATTCATTTTTATCCAATCCAGGGAGTATCAAGTTTCATTGGTATTTAGTCATATGTGTGGGGTGGTTCACCAGTGGTGGGTTCAATATCTTGGGGATTGTAAGGCACATGTTTCTTAAGATGATTTCTAAGGGTAGTTTCCTTGTGATTTTTTTCATTAATGATGGTAGGATTGAATAGGTAGGAGTTTTTATCCCTTAAATAGGGGATATTTATCATATGGGAGCTCAGTATTAGATTCAAGGACCATATTCACTTCACCCTTGATATATTTTTTAGATGATGATTATAGAGTGAAACATTTAGAGAAGGAATTACTCCTAGTTATTTAATATAAAGTCACTCAATTTACATTAACAACATATTTAGAGGTGTAGAAGAGGGAGAAAGTGATTGAGATGATGCATTCACAACTAAGATCATCCCAGTATGGGAATCATCAGAACTACCCAAGGATAAGGGTTTTTAATAGAGGGTCTCAAGTTTTGGGTTGGTCGAGATTCCAGCCAATAGGGATCCAGATCTAGGTTTATTCTTCTCACTTCACTAGATCTATTAGTACCTATGCATCCAATAATATCTCTATCCATTTATGATTTTATCATGGGATACATGTTAATTAATTATTCTCGTACCTAACCATTCTTATAACCTAGAATATTATGGGTGGTTGGATCCCATATCAACCCCTATAGAAGCTATTTCCTTAAAGGTTTTATCAACAACAGGGATAGAAAGTTTATGTTCTATCATGGGGAGATGAATCTAGTATAGGATAACCCCATAATATCCCCTTCCCTAAGGGGTATAAGGCTAAGAAAAACCATGGTGGTGGTCTTTCATTTTGTGGTAAAGGATTCGAGAAAGAAAATTTGCATTCTATGAATATTCTAACACCATATAGTCTAGATATCATTCAGGGTACCATTTTTTTATCATTTACATTTTATTTTTCTTTTTATACTCGGTAGTATCACACTCCTTCAATGCAACTACCTTGGTATAATTCTTGGGACAAAAGGTTGAGAGGCATATAGTGCCCCTGGTGTTGTCTATTCTAGTTGGTGGCTAGACCATTCTATTTGATATGTGTTAGGGCTATGAGTTAATGATGTGGTAGCATCATTCATCTAGGGATTTATTCTTACTATAGATAGAACCATACAATGTCTTCCTTGTAATCGATTTATTGTATTTTATGAATATAGTTATTGATTGGTTCTATAGGAGGGTTGTGTTCTATAATGAGGTGGATAAGTGTGTAGTATTTATTGGAAATAATGACTATTGAATGGTTTATAGGTGTTTGGATCCATTATTTTATTCATTGATTATTATATATTTGGATATAGTATAGGTAAAAGTTGTAAATATCCCTAGAGTTTTCAAGGAGTTCATGAAGCATCCCCATCTATGTGATATCAAGTTTAGGATAGATTTGTAACTGAGTGAATACCTAATTTCAATGGATCCTTATTAGATGAAACCTTATGAGTTGTGGTTGTTTTGGATTTACATTAATGATATGGTACATAATATTTTCATCAAACACAACATGTCTTTGTGGGGTGCTCCATAGTTATTATCCAAGAAGGTGGATAGTAGACTAAGGTTCTGCATAGATTACCTGCTGTTTAATCTAGTGAAGCTAAAGAACTATCACCCCCTCATAAATATAGAGGATTTATTTGATTATTTGAAGTGAACTAGTTGGTTCTCAAAGATTAATCTATGGTTTGGGTATCACTATATGAGGGTGAGAGAGTAGGATATCAAAAAAAACCAATTTTCAATGTCAATATGATCACTTTGAGTTTTTTTTATATTGTTCAGTGTCATGTATACCCCATCTGTTTTCATAGGAATCATAAACTCAGTGTTCCATGAATTTCTAGATCAGTTCATGGTAGATTTCATCAATAAAGTTCTCATATACTCATGGATGAAGTAGGATCATACTGTGCATGATATGGCTATTTTATAGGTACTTTAGAACCATCATCTCTATAGAAATATATATAAGTATATGTTTTGGATTTGGGAGTCTTATTTCCTTAGGCATGTGGAGTCTCATAAGGGAGTGATAGTATACTCATCGAAGATTGAGGCACTTTTTTCTTGGGTGGAACCCAAGAATGTTATAGAGGTTCATAGCTTCCTTGATCTCATGGGCTATTATCAGAGGTATTTATTATATTTCTATTGGTCCATGACACCATTTAATTACTCGGAAAGGAAAGAACATTCTTTATTATAGACTAATCAGTTTCAATCATCTTTCAAATACCTAAAGAAATATTGATCAGTTCTCTCATTATTAGGTTATCGATGATAGAGTGATGTTTGAGATTTTATATGATTCTTTATGTATCAATTTGGGTTGTATGTTTTGGGTTTATTTTGATCATATAATGATCATTTTTATGGAAAAACAACCCAAAATAAAAGAAATAAATATTAAAGAAATAAAATTGTTAATAATATCCAAAAACATGGCTAAAAAAAGTTCATGGAAATTGCTTGTTTTAGTTGCTTTTATCTTCTTTTTAATGGAATTTATTTGAGATAGATCACAAGGATAAATGAACATAATAAACATACCTCATATGTGATATGCTGAATAAATAATCTATGATCATGTCATGAGGATACCTGAACTATTGAATGGGTGTTAGCACCTTCTTAGGAGAGATAAACAGAGCTCAATAAAAAGAGAGTTTTCTAAAGAAAACATTACATGAAACCGATTATCAAATCATCATATGAACATAATCAACACACACACACACCAAAAAAATATAACTCTTTTATTTATATAGTAAAATTTAATCTCTCCTACTTCATAAAACATCTCATGTGTTACTGCTATTGATTGAAATTTAATAAACTCATTTCAATGAATAAATACCATTCTTTTATGAATAAACATTTGGTTCAAAACTGATGAAACTATTCAAGAGAAGTTGTAGTAGGTCATTGCATTGTATTAAATAATACTACTATATATAAGACTAATTTATATTTAAATATATATATATATATCATATATTATACATTATACATGCATTATGGACATGATAATATACATGCATCGTATACATGTATTAAATGTACACTATACATATAGAATATCATATATTATATATATACTTCATGCATCATATGCATGTGAACATGAATATTATGTATGTACATTTTAGTTCACATAAAAAATATCCCACTATCATTAAAATATCATAAGGAATTTATGAAAAACATTTCAACTCTCTGAAAATATATCCAAAATAACTTTTGTAAACAGTTTCATCAAAATCTCTTCATTGTGAACAATAATTTTGTCCAAAATTTTATCTGTATATGGGGGAATAATTGTCTGACCCTAAAATACTTATTAGAAATGAATATAAATATGAAATACCTATTCCATAGATATAATAAAAGATAAACCTCTAGAAATGCATCAGTACTACTCAAGCTACTAAGGGGTCTGGTGTGATCTCAATCAAACATACTCATATATCTATTAAAACATGGCCACCATAAGATTTATCATATATATAATATGTATACTTATATAATCCATTTTTCTATGGAATCAAGTGACCACTATAAATTTAAAATTTTAATCTAGTATATTTAACTCATGTTTTCATGATTCTCCAAAAAAGGCTAACTAAGTCGATGAATACATCACATCTAATTCATCTCACAAATGAGTACATCACATTCCACTCATTTAAGTAAACTAATTATTTCCATGAATTTCCTTAGTCTGATTCAAATAAGGGATAGATGTATTTACATGTTATACAAGTGGAAAATTCTTATCTTGTAAGTGGTCTAACCGATGACATGATTGGCAAAATACCCAACCACCCCCACATTATCTAAGTTATTTTCAAACTTTTGTAATAGGGTTATCAAAGTATGATGTTTCTTATACTATAAACATTTACAACCTTGGGTAATAAGGATTGATATTAAGAATACACGCCTAAGTATATTGATGATTGTATGGCATTCCATGAGATATAATTTGAAGGGTCAATACAAGTAATAAGTCTCTACTTATTACATCATGAATTCATTACTTATACCTTATATACAAATATTTGTAATGAGTATAATAATATATTCAATCTAAACTTAACATATCATTACAACCCATAATACTCAGTAATTATCATTGGTTAGGGATAAATCAAAATCATACTTTGAAGAGATATTATCATTCGACCATTCATGTAAAATAAATTGCAATACACATGAATGAATGATAAATAGAGATTAACTTTATAATAAAAACATAATACATTTTATGTCCTTAAAACCATTTTAATTATATTTAAAAAACCCAACATAATTACCTATCTATCATATCAAGTATTATTAATTTCTAGATCATCCATAGGTATGTTATACATTTTAGGAGTTTGGTTAACTTATTGCATCATATGTAATCCCTACCACACACACACACATATATATATATGTGTGTGTGTGTGACCATATAGTAACCCCACCCCCCCCCCCAATAAATATTTAGTGAGTAACATCTATGAAGAAATCAATTTTGAACAATAGTGAGATTTAGGAATCTTATTCCTAACGTTTAAATATTTGAACATATTCAAAGTCCTCAACATCATAATATAAAAATTTATAATGTTAACTTATATTTTTTTGAATCAAAACACTTTCTACGTTCATTTTCATCACCCCTATAACCCTTTAAATTAAACATTTTCCTTGATATCTATTATAAATAATATAACAATCCATACCTAAATCAACCCCTAAGTATGACTTTGATAAGAAGGATTTAACTTTATTACATCACCATGATCTCTAAGGTTTATAGTTTTAGTGAATTATGAAAAAATATTATATATAAATCCCTTATAATATAAAGTGAACACTTTAAATCAGTGTATATTTTTTCCACAAAAATATGATTCTTAAATTTAAACTCTCATTTTATTAAAAAATTATTCGCTTCATTTAAGATGATTCCCCATAGTAGAAAAATGGACCTTTATATAGTTCCTAATATTCCTTAGGCCCAAGAATTATGAAAAAAAATATTACATACCAAACCATTAAAATAAAAAGTAGAAACTTCCACTCAATTTTCATTTTTCCCACAAAAACAGGACTCTAAATTTTAAGTTATCTTTTCATTAAAAACTCATTATATTCTTTTAATATAAATACCCAAAGTAGAAATATATACCTTTCAATAGTTCCTAAAAATAATTAATACCTATGAAAAACATTTCTAAAACTTGGTATGAGCACAAAAATATCAATAAGGGACACAAAAATAAAGAAACTTATTTTTCAATTTTAAAATTCATGAAATCCCATAGAAAGTTTTATGTTTATATAATTAATCTTGAGCTCAAAATAATCATTTAGTTACTCAATAATTACAATTCAATTAAAATATATATTTTTATAAAACATATCATAAGTAATATTAAATGAAGAATTATAATCATTAGGGTTTCTTGTAAAACATGGATACTCATGAAAATGTTTTCTTGAAAACATACTTTTCACCCTTAAAAGGGTCATAAACATTCCTTTAAACATAATATCATTATATTACCTTATAAAATTAATATAATTACATTAAAACTCATTTTCAAGAATATAAAATTAATTAAGGTGCATTGTGATATCATATTCATATCATTCTTACAATCACTTTTATAAACGGAATAACCAACTTGGTTAATTCCAACATATATTCTTCAGAGAAAAAAATCATTAACCAATGTATTGGAGAGATATATAGAGATAACCCATCATAATTAACAATTTTAAAGGAATATAAAATATATAAAACACATATAATCTTTTATTTAAATCATAAAAAATCCTAAAATATTCTTTTGAACATATATACAAAGTCACTTTTGGGATTCATGTAAAAATTTGAAGAAATATAATTTTCCTTTGAAAAATCTTAACAAAAAAATACCAAAATAATTGGAAATAAAATAATATTTTTTAAAACAATTAAAACCTTTATAGGAATATTGATAATGAGTAATATATATTATGGTGTTGTTAATTCATATATGTTAATAAAAGATTCCTTTTACACTTTTTAAAAAATAACTCATATGGAAAATTTAAAAAATATCCCTTTTTAAAAAATTATAATAAAAGCCCAAGATAGTTTAAAATTAATTTAAAATCCATTTTAGTATAATAATATTAATATTGAAAAATTTTAAGAATCATGGATATAGAGAAAAAGGTTTCATAAGAAAAACTTTTAAATGTTTTAAAGAAAGTTTTAAATAAAATCCCTTACCTAGAGTCTAAATTATCACATATGTACTTTAACTCCTATTTAATACGCATATATTAATTATTTACTTTTTAGGAACCATTATTAGTTTTATTAACTTATTATTATCCCTTTATTTAATTTATTTCCATGTCTTATATAGTTATTAAATCAGTTAAGTTCATGTCATGCATTTTGAGGATGTTCGGTTCATAATCCCAAAACAACTTTAGTAGGTAGACCATAATCAAAGGGTTCATTATGCCATCATATAAAAAATATTAATCATGAAATAATTATAATTTTTATACATTAAATCCAATTTTAACAATACATTAAATTCATAAATGAAAAATGATTCACATCACTTCATAGAGGTGGTAGTCCACACGTATGCACAAGCGACCTTATCATTTTCCAAAAAATTGAAGGGTAAGAAGTTAAGTAATATATTATATTTAAATAATTATAATTATTTCATTAACATAATATGTATTCATTAAATATAATATAGTAACTATCCATGTGAGTTAGTGATGAAAAACAAAACACATCGCTTCATGGAGGTGGTATTCTACACATACGCATGAGCGATATTTTCATTTCCCATATGATAGAAAATCATAAAAAAGGGGTTTTAACATAAGCATAATAAAATTTTAGTATATTTAAGATACTAATTTAATCATATAATCTTTCTTATAGAGGTTTTAATTAGTTTTAAGAATAAATAAATATGAAAACTCTCAATTAAGTGTTATACCTCTTCTTTGAAAAACCACCTTTGGATTACACCTTAAGCCCTCTAGGTTGATCTTTTTGTGAAAAAATTACCTCTATTAAATGGTTAAATATTTTTTATAAGGTATTTTTGTAGGTATTTTTTTAGATAAGTGTCTCAATATATGTGAATAATATAGGATATGGGGTTCCCTTTTATGAGTGAGGGGAGTGACGTTCTTATAATTTTTCAAAGTTTTAAAACAATATAAAATTTTATTCATGGGAAATTGGAACTAAATATATTCCATTTAGAATATAAGATAATAAGGGTCAAAATAATATCATCCCATAATATTTTATATGATATTTTATGACCATATCACTTTGTTTAACATTAATTAATCAGTTTTACCTTTTTCTGTGGTGACAAATTTTTACATGGTTACTATTCATTATGACCAAAAAATTGAACTTAATACTAAATTTGAAACTATTAATTAAAAATATAAAAAACATTTTTTAATATTCAATTTTTATAAGTGATATATGTTAATTTTAATATAATCATGCAAAACATAATGAAAACGGTTTTTTAATACATTTTTAAGCATAAAATGATTTTATTGAAAAATAAAGTATAATGATGATTATTATGACATTAATTGGATTATTTTTAGTATAAGTGGAATAATTTTATTTTAAAACCAATACAAAATTGAATGGGAATTTTTAAAAACTTGGAAATAAATGACATATTTTATAAAAATGGTACTTTTCAATTTTCACCCAAAAATCAATATTTTAAGAAAAATACCAAAAATTCACCTCGAATATATATTTTATATGATTATATAAAAAATTTAATTCATTCTATAAAATTAAATTTCTAAAATTCAGAAATTAAAATTTTAAATAAACCTAAACAATGCATGGAAATTACTTCAATTCAAATAAAACTATTTCTTTTTTGATTTTGAAAAATCATATAAATTATTATAATGAGTGTGAATATATAAATATAATCATGAATATTGATAATACATTAAATTTATTTATTATTGAAATTATCTAGGTTTTTATATTAATCCCTTCTTAAATAAATTGTATCCTCGTAATTTTATTCATCACTGAAACTAGTAGGGATATTTGTCCATTATAGCCTTTTATGGTTCACATGTTGCTTCCTAAACCATGTGGTTCTTCCACAAAAATTTAACCAAGTGAATATCCTTATTCTGTATCACCTAAAATCTATTATCTATAATCTACACTATATTTTACTCATAAGAAATATTCTCTTACTGTAGAACTACTTTAAGGATCATGACATGAAATGCATCAAGTACATATTTCCTTAATAATGAAACACAAAATGCATCATGTACCTGAGATAAAAATGGAGGTAAAGTGACTTGGTATGAAATTTATCCCAATTTTTTTATAATTTCATAGAAACCAATAAATAGTGGGCTTAACTTTCCTTTATTTCTGAAATACATAGCACCTTTCCAATGATATATTTTAAGAAATACATGATTGCATACCTCAAATAAAATATCATTACTCATGTTATGTGAATAACTCTTATACATACTATGTGCTTCCCTCTTGTGAAACTAAATAATATTTAACTTATCAAATATTTCTTCTACCAATTATATTCCAAATAACTTTCTTTCACTAACTCCATCCCAATATTTTGAAGTCTAACACTGATTTCTATATAATTAATCAAATGGTTTCATGTATATACTAGAATTAAAACTATTATTATAATAAAATTCCACTAAATAGAGATATTTATTCCAACTTAATTGATAATCCAATGGGAATGCTATAATCATATCATCCAAAGTTTGAATTATTCACTCTGATTTTCCATAAAACTGAGGATGAAAAGTTGTACTAAAATTTAATTCAGTACCCATTAACTTTTAAAGTCCTTTCTAAAAATTATAGGTAAATATAGGATCATAATCAGATATAATAAAGATAGAGACTCCATGTTATTTAATTATCTCTTTAAGTTAAAGTCTAGAAATATTATCCAAAGACATACCATCTCAAATAAGAATAAATTTTTTTGATTTTTTTAATTGATCAACAATAACCTAAATCACATTATTACATTAAGATATATTTGGTAATCCCACTAAAAAATCCATGCATAAATTCTCCTATTTCTATTCAGGAACTGGAAAAGGATAAATAATCCCCTTTGGTAGATTTATCTAAACTTTAAACTATTTAAAAGTCAAAAATTTCATGGTAAAATTAGTAATATACCTTTTAATTCCTTACCATTAATAATATTACTAAATATCTATATACATCTTTGTGTTTTTTGAATGAAAAAAAGAGAATAATGGGATTCACTAAAAAATTCCTTCTTAAATAAGGGATCACTTTGCATACACAACCTCTTTCCAAATATTATATTACCCTCTTTATCACTTTTAAATTCTGGAAACTTTCCCTTCTTAAAAAACTATTCTCTTTCCTGTAAACCTTGATCTTTCTTCCGAATATACTTAATTTTATCTAATAAGTATGACTACACGGACACCTAAACTAAAAGTGTGGGAGTTCCTGTATAAAAAAAAATTAGGCCAACATTCATTAAATTGTTTACCAAAGGATAATTTTCTGAACATAGAATAGGTAATGTTGCATTATCTTTTTAGCTCAAGGAATTGTCTGACTTTTTTTCTTTACCTAGATGATATTGAATCATGAAATCATAATACTTTATCAAATCTAACCACCTTATATGCCTCATGTTCAACTCTTTTTGAGTGAATATTTACTTTAAACTTTTATAGTCAATATATATTTCACATTTTACCCTATATAAAATATATATCTAGATATTTAAAAACTACTACATCCAGATAAAGATAATGTTTATGGTAATTATATTAATGGATTTTTAATTAGAGTGAAACATCTATAATTACATGATAATATTTCTTTAATACACAACCAAGTACCTTCAAAGAAGCATCACTATAAATAAAAAAACTCACAATTTCTATATGGAAAGACTAACATTGGATCATTGAACAATCTCATTTTCAATTCCTCAAAACATTCATCACATTCCTTTTTATAGATGAATTTAAAATTTTTTTTTTATTTAACTTAGCTAGTAGGATAGATAACTAAGAAAAATTGTCTAATAACCTTCAGTGTTAACCCACTAATATAATAAAACATTGAATATTAGTGAAATTTTTATTGCTTTTAAACTCTTTCACCACCTTAGTTTTAGCAGGGTTAATATTTATGTCATATTTATAAATAATATTCCTAAGGAAGAAAATTTTTTTTTACCAAAATTCATGTTTTCTAATTTTACATAGAACATATTCTATTTTTAAGTATGTAGAACAAACCATAGGTGTTTACCATATTCCTCATAACTTTTATAAAAAAATAGAATTTTATCAATGAATGAAACTGTAAATTTATACAAAAAATCATGAAAAACCCTATTCATAAGATCCATGATTACATTTGGTGCATTAGTCAACCTGAAGGGAACAACCAAAACTCCTAATGAACATGCCTATTATGAAATGTTTCCTTCATAATGTATTTATCCTTAAATTTTATAAGATTTTATATAGACCTAATATCAATCTTTGAAAAATATTTCTATCCCTAAATATGATCAAACAAGTCATATATATGAGGAAACATATACTTTTTCTTAATGATAATCTTATTGAGTGGTTTATAATTTATGAAAAACCTCATTGAACCTTCCTTCATTTTAAAAAACAAAATAGGAGCACCCTAAGGTGAAGTAATTGGAATAATAAAACAATTATCAATAAACTCTTATAAATACTTTTTAAATTCTAATAACTCTAATAGATCCATTAGATAATGGGTTTTGAAATTGTATTAGCATATAGAACTAAGTAAACAGTTCATTCAATCTCCCGATCAAGAATAACACTAGGAAACTCATCATGAAATACATCCATATATTCATTTACTACTAGAAAATCACTAATATAGTTACTTTATACTTTTAATCATATTATTACATGATTTTATGCATAATTAACCATCAAATACAAACTAATTATTATAAATTCTAGTGTATCTGGAAGACTAGGTACACAATTAGAAAATATGAAACCAAAATAAAATAATCTTTTATTTAATCTCCATAATGAGCTCCAAACTTACTTTTAACTCTTACATCATCATAGGGTATCTTGGGGAATACATTAAAAAAAGCAAAATCTAAAAAGCCCAATAAGGGAATAAACATAAAAATAAAGCATATCACATGGGTTAGAAGGCATAACATGATGACATAAAAAGTCATGGAACATAAATAATCATATGAAATCATAACATGTAGAACATTTGATCATTTAATAATGGAAACATAGGAATGTTTCACCAACATACCACATGACATAAACATGATTCAAGGCTTACTTCCAAGACTATATCACATGGTGTACAAAGTCCCATAATGGATTAAGTTTAATCTATAATCTCATACAAGACGTATCATGAGACTAAACATTACCCAATTCATGGGAGAAATATCTAGTTTCACCAATCATAACATGTTCATGCATATGTTTGATACATAAATAATCAATCATATGGAATAAAAATAAGGGTTACCATGGAAAGAAATTGGTATCGTAATCATGTCATATGGCATAACCAAAGGGAATATCGCAATGGTGGCCATGTAATAATGGATCTAAAACATATTTGTACATTAATAAATAAAATAGACAAATATCATGATACATTATGTCCAACCTAAGTTAAAACATATAAAAATATTTTTTAAGAAACTTTAGAAATGAACCACTTTAGTGCGGTTTAAGGGAAAATATTAAATAATATTTAAAATAGATAAAGGGATAATTGTTTGTATAAAACTAGAAATGAAATAAGATAGTTTTTCATGATAAAATTAGTTGTTATATAAAAATAATGGTGTATTAAAACATATTATGTAGTGTACTTGAAAATGGGTAAGAAATTAGGAAGTTCCATTTAATCGGGTTTGTTTATCAGGAGGATTTGAGAATGCAGCCTTTTAAAAACATGTATTTTCCTATAAAATAATGATGAATTGATATTGGTACATATTTTTGGAACATATAAACAGAATTTATAATAATTATTTAAAAATAAAGAACAATTATATTGGGTTAAAGATAGATAAAGCGCAACCCAATGGAAAATTTGGAGGTTCGAAGATATCCCTTACTTTTATATTCGAAAGTGTTCTGCACTTGCACTTAATGACCTATATAAAAAAATTAGATTCGTTAATAAATTAATTAAAACCTATTAAAAACATATTTTATTTATTATATATTTATTAAGTTAAATTATGGTCATTTTTATGAGTTATAATATTTAATTTTGTTGTTTTAGGTGCATTCACTTCATGGTTTTATGATTGGTTCCATTGAGTTTAATTATGGGAGTTCTTGTAAAATGGAAGAAAAGATCCATAATTGGAATGAAATGGTATTAATATACTTAAAGTATTTTTAATGGTCTCATATATCATTTTTTCTCAAATATGAAAATTATTCATTATATAAAATGTTAATGAAAAAATGATTAGTTTTTTGGCGGTTTTTATGACCATCACAAACTAGTATCATTTTATTTAATATTATGTTTGTATACTTTTTACAAAACATTGAAAAAATTATAGTATAAATTTTTAAATATTTTTTAATAATTTTAATGGTTTTATGACCAGCCATGAATGTGGTAATGAAAAAAAAACATGTCATCCATGAAGGTGGTGAATCGACACGTCATGGATGATGTTTTCATTTTTAGAATAAAAGGATAAGCATAGAGATGTTATGATGTATATTAAATTAGAAAAATAAAATTATAGTATATATATGATATTGGATTTATCATGTTGTTTTTTATATGTGAGTTGAGTAGAGGATAAGAAAAGTAAATAAATTAAAAGTGAAAGAAGAAGGATTTTACCTCTTGAATATTGTCTCCTTGAGAACAACCTTCAGGCACTTGGAAATGGAAATTTTGTGATAAAAAAGTTCTGGGACATGGGGAATAGGATTGGGATATTAATTGGGAAGAATTTATATAATCTATATGGATTTTGAGGTGTGAGGATAATGGGTGGTGAGAGTGGTATTTATAGTTGGGGGAGAGGGGTGTTTTTAATTATTTTAGTCATTATTTTATTATTTTGTATTAAGAATATCAATAGTGTTAATTACCATTAAAACATATTGTAAATTATTTATGAAAGTTCAAACCAATGGTTTCTTACCTCATCCATACATCATTTATGGCTCAATAATTTGTGTATTTGTTAAATACTGTAAATAATCGTCTTTCACTATTCACAAAAAATTCAACTTTTTAGAAAAATAACAAAAATTTACCCTAACCATTTTTAAATGTGTAGATTTAAAAAATATACTCTATTTTATAAAAATAATTTTATAATTATGATAAATTTAATTTTTAATTAAAATCATCATTTATTCGAAAAATGCCTATTTTAATATTATAATCGATTTTATGACACTTTGAAAAATTAATTAAGGTCTCATAAAATTATCTTATAATTATAATAAAAAATATTAATTTATGAATATATTTTATTAAAATAAATATTTTTTGAAATCATTATATTAATTATAAAATTGTAAATAAACATTTTCCTTTCACAAAAACACAAACACTTAATTTATCACTTTTAAAACATTTATTTACTTATACCATGATAAAAATATATAATATTTTCATTTATAGGATATATAAATTTTATTTATGAATTAATATTTTAAATTAATAATTTATTATTAATATTGTGTTTTATTTCTACAGCTTTTTCAATGAGCGCATTCATTATAGTGGATCGAACATATCTAAATTTTCCTATTTTTATTTTCTTATTTTCTATTTATTGCCCCGCTGTAATATTTTTAATTCTTATTTGTTTTATTAATAACTAAGGTATCATTATTCATTTATGAGAATACTATTTTTAATCAGTTCTCTATGTTATGTATGTACTTTATACTACATGTCATAATTATAAGAAGGGAAAATATCATTGATAAAATTTTGGGTCATTACAACTAATCTGAAAAACTTCCCACCTTTCAAAAATATTAGAAAGATAACTTTCATTAACATATTTAATAAGATTATTATATTCTTGATATGTTGTCATATATATTAACTATTCTTTATATACAAATTAAAACTCACTTTAAAAATTAAATATAACTTCATTAGCTATGCAATCTATCTTATAATGATAAACTAAAAGTTAATCAATACCCAGAATAACATCAAACTCAAATATGAGAAATGCAACAAGATTTTTAGAAAAAAAATTCCATATATAATCATAGTAATATTCCTATAAATATTTATTTCCATAATAATTCCACCATTATTTTTTTCTAAAATTTATTTCTCCATTTCTTGAGGTAATATTTCAATTTTACTGGTAAATTCCCCAGAAATAAAAGAATTCTTAAAACTCAAATCAAAAATGTGCCAACACAAGTAATATTAATAATATTTTAATTTAATTCATTATTAATATTCATTAATTATATTTCATATATCCATATTCATTATAAGAATACTATGTAATTTCTCAATCAAAAAGAAAATTGTTTATTTTAACTAAATTGAGTTTCATGCATTACATGATTTTATTCAAAAGTTTAATTTCAAAATTCTATAATTTTAATTTGAAAAAATAAAATTAGTTTTTAAATTAATAATTAAAATTTAACTTAGAGTTTATTTTTGTAAATGTTCTATAAAAGTTGATTTTTGGGTGAATAGTAGAAAAACAAATTTTTTTGAAATTGTTTTTTTCTTTTCATGTATTTACAAAGGAAAAATATAATTTATATTGGTTTTAAAATTTTATTAATTACTTATTATTAAAAATATTACATTAAATTTAATTATGATCAATATTATGCTTTATTTTTTTGTATAAAAACTTTTTTATACTTAAAAAGTAATTTTTATGGAAAACTGTTTTTCATCGCGTTTCATGCGTTTGTTTTTTAAATTAATTTTTGACTCTTATAAAAATTAAATTTGAAAAAATATAATACATATTTGGAATAAACATTTAAATATATTTTAACGAGGTCATTTTCATTATTTTTATAATGAATAATAACTTTGGTAAAAAAACGTTTAGTTACTGTGGTAAGAGTTAAAAATGGTTAAAAGAGTTAAAACTAAAATTATGAGGGTTAAAATAAACTAAAAACTTGTATAAATACTATTATATGGTTGTATTTTAAACCTATATCATATTCTATTAAAGTATGATCCATTTTAGATCCACTTGTATTGATTAATACATTAATATATTTTAATATTTTGAAAAAAACCAAGTGTATCCTCTCCCTCACTTATAAAATGACACCACCTATACTCTCTTAAACATTATTAAATATATTTTTATCTCAGACAAGACCTAAAAAAGTACCTTCTTAACATCCCTACCCATGTATTATAGGTCTTTTTTATCATAATTCTATCCTAATAAGGATTTAGGTATAAACCTGAGGAGGTTTTCTGAAGAAGCAGTATAGTTCTTAACCTGGTGTTTTCTTTTTATTTATTATTTCACCTCCTTAAAAACTATCTCAACCATTGTGATATAATAACATAATTATCTCACATATAATTAGATATTATTATATTTATGTTATAACCATTTTTCATCTAATTATTCATCTAATGGAAATGAAGACACCTTTTTTGTGTACGTGCGGACTACCACCTCGTAAACCAATATATTTTATTTCTCATCACCGCCTTATATGTATGGTATATAAAAAATTATTTAAATAAGTAAAATTAAAATTATTATATAATTATAATTATATGAATTTAAAATCATACGTACCTTCTTTCTCTCACTTTCATTGAAAAATGGAAACATTACTCATGCGTAAATACGAACTACTGTCTTCATGTTGTAATGTAATTCATTTTTCATAACCACCATACATAGTTTGTTCTAAAATTATAATTAATGTATAAAAATTATTATAATAACATCATTAATATTATTTAAATAATATAATCATGATCTGTTTGACCATATTCATCCTAATGAATCCATTTTAAACTTATTAACCAACCATCCTCAAAACGTCTGAAGTAAACTTAATAAATTAAGTGATTAAGTATGAAATGGTAATAAGTGAAATAAAGGGAATAATAAAAAGATAATGAAATTGAAAAATATTCTTAATTAATTAAATAATTAGTATAACTTTATTATTTAGTAATATAAATGATAAATGTGACCAATCATACATGAGGTAAGGGATATTATTTCTTAAAACCTAGTTTTAAAATGTTTTAAATATTAATTAATCATATTTTTCCTCTATGTCTATATTTCTTGATGGAGTAGTAAATATTTAAATAAATTAATTAAAAAAATCATTTTACCAATCCTTTAACTTTCATACAAAGTTATTTGAAATGAATATTTTATGTATTTCATACAAAATGTTTGACTTTCTTTACACATTACAAAAGGAATTTTTTTAATTTATACAGTATCAATGGATTTTCCTTCCACTAAAACCATTATTTTATATGTTTATAACTTTCCAATATTACATTTTTTATTAAAATAAAAACCCTTCTTCACTTTTTTTGGGTATTTTAGTTTTGAAAATGGTGTTTTTAAGGAAATATATGTATCAATATCTAAAAATGTTTTAATTATGGGATAAAAATATATTTGTATGAGTTTGATGATGTAAATGAAAGATTTTATGTTCTTTATGTATGTAATGTTCCTTAGAATTTTTTTATGATGATGGGTGATCTCAATATAGCTCTCCAATTCATTGGATGTTGATTATGTTCTCTAGAAAATTATGTTGGAATTAACTAAGTTATTCCATTTGTAAGGGTTCTTATAAGGATTTTTGTAAGGATTCTATAAATATGATGTCTTAATGAACCTACATGAATTTTATATGATTTAAAATTACTTTTCATGGAAATATTTTGATTTCATAAGGTAATATAATGATATTTTTTTAAATTTAATGATCATTCCCTTTAAGTTTAAAAGGTATGTTTTTAAGAAAAAAAATTTCATGGGTTAAAAAGTTTTTTAAGAAACCCTCATGATTATTATTTTATGTCTATTTTTTATTATAATGCATTTTATGAAAAAATTTGGGTAGTAAAGATTATTTTTTTGTAATTAAATGATTATTTGAGTTAAAATTTTATTATGTTAAAAGAAAACTCTCTTATATGATCTCATGGTTTTGAAATAGATTAATGAGTTTATTTTATTTTTTTTCTGTGTCCCTTAATAAAGTTTTTATTATCATCCCAAATTTTAAAAATATATATATATTAAAGATAAGTAGGAACAATTATGAATTCTATAAATATCCACACCATTATAGGTGATAAATTTAAAGGGAACTTTAACTTTCCATATGGTGGATGGTTCATTCAGTGAATCAGGTGATGAACCAAGATGAATGAAGTTTAAATGTCTTTAAGTGTTGTATAGAGACTTTAAATTAAGTGTAGTGGAAAAATAGAGATTAAGTATTTAATAGAAGGTAAATGAAGTAGTAGGGGTTGTTTCTGTTATCATCAATTATCTAGTGAGGAGATTAGTAGCCCTGCTACCCAGTAGAACTCACCGTCTAGATAGTGATCTTGAACTAGGTGTATTATGGGGTTAATTGGGAACCTTTCAAGTAAGGTCATTTTGGACATTTTATACATTTATCCCCCTTAAGTATTATTAGTCTCGGTTTTAATTTTTGAGAGCTATTCAGTTTCATCCTCTTATCTTCCTCTCTATATGAGTTCCCCATGATTTGGGGTGGATTTATGTGAGATTTTTTTGGTAAATCTGTGAAATATCCTTCATTATTCATTGATCTTGGCATCCTCCTTCCATATACGGTGATTGATTATTGTTCCATTCTTTATGTATGAATCCTCTTAGTAATTATTAGACCTTAAAATACATTGATAACTCAATTATATTTGAATACTCTTCTCTTTAATCACCTTGATCATCAATAGATCATTGACTAGATCCTAATTAAAGAATTGGATGATAATTCAACCAGATCTTGGTGAAATTTTATGAGAATGATGGGGATTTGAATAGGCATGTCTATAGGATGTCCCATATTGATGAACTCATGTCATTTATAGGAATTTCATTAAAGTTATGCCCCTTGGTGATCTAATTTATAGTTTTTAGTCAAATTGAGTTAAATTTTTCATTGGATCATGGAATTTAATTGGGTATTTGCATAAATTTGGATTGGGGGTGTGCTAGGAGTGGTCAAAATCCATTGGATGACATTGTGGATAAGGTATGTAGCTTATATTAATTCTTCCAGAGGTTACAATTTAATTATATTAAATTTTTCTTTGATTCATTTTCACGTGATAGGTATTTTTTCTATAATGATTTTGTAATAGTGTTAGAGACCTTCCATGGGTGGTTGTTCATGATTTAGTCTATGTGGTGTTACCCAAAAAGTCTTTTGGAAATTATCTCATACCACTTTGGTTTTAAGTTCCTTGTAATAATTTTAATTGATTATAATTTAATTATAATTAATTATTTTGGAATGCTCGAGCATGAGTTATAACCTCATGAAAATCGATGGAGTCTATTGAATTTGGACAACTCAGAAAAATTAGTTGGGATTTTCTTGGATGATAGTTTTCTCTATGTTAAGGTAAGTGGTCCCATATACTCTTCCCTATGGTATTATTCATAGTTTATTAGCATGTGATATGAGGTTCAATACCTTGGGTGAATGACCCTTAATTCATAAAGGTGGTATGGATAGAAAGTAATGTTTAATTAGTTAATAATTCTCAATTCATAACTAATTAAATGAACTATGCCTAATGTAATTGAACAAAGTTCTAAGGTCCATGATGGACCCCTATGTATTGGCTTGATGTTGGTTGTCAATGGTAGAGGCTCGATCACTAATGAGCACCTTAAATGAAATGGATCCCCTTGAATGTGTGGTCGTGTTATATGAGACCTAAAGCCTATGAGGCCATGTTTGATGTTTGATCACATGTGTGTGCATGTGTAACCCACGATACTATGTTTGATGGTCGATCAAGCCTATGTGTGTGTGTGTGTCCCATGGAACCATGTTTGATGTTTGATCACATCTGTGTGTATGGATACTAATACCCATTATTTTTATGACTTTCTTGTGCCTATATGTGTGATGAAACTATTAGATTGTGATGTATATGATGATATTCTACACTCTATTTATATGTATGCTCTACCCTATTTTATGATATATCATATTTCATTTAGATTTATTATTCAAGTATTCTATGATAGGTGGACTATGGTGATATGACTACCCTTTGGAGGGGGAGTGAACATGGATTACGATGATGATGGTAATGGACCTATACATAGGGAATGGAAATAAAAACCTTATAGCCCAACCTGAAACTCAATGACTTGAGAATTATGAGTATCATGTTCACTGACCTTGGGGAACAACCTAAAACACTATTCCTTGAGGATTCCAAGTAACATGTTTATAATTGTACTTGTTGAACAAACCGAAACTTGATGCCTTGTGGATACCAAGTAACATGTTCACTAGTGTGGTGGCTAACTCTTGATCACACCCAAAATATTTTTTGATTATCCTTGTAGAATAGTCCAAAACCCGTTATGGTCAAGGTTTGTGGTGGATTGGTAAGCACATGACCACATAACATGTTGGTGTTTGTTTCATACTTTTACATTGGTGATTATATGGTATTTATTCAAAATTATGTATTTCTTATTTACTTTATATTGAGCTTATCACATGAGCATATGTTTCATTTACTGATTAGTTACTAGACCGTGTTTGTGGTTCCCTGCTAAGTTGTACTCACACCCTTCTCGGGAGGATATGGAACTTCGGTACTCGATAATCCATCACTTATTATAATTACAGGTTGGCCTAAGGATTGTGTTTGATCATTGATTAGGACAACTTTCTATGATTCCTGAGACCAAGAGGAGGTTAGGTATGGATTTGGGTACAAATCATATTGTACTTTTATTTCTTTTCTATATTGTGTATGTGATCATCCTTTTGGGTGATT
The DNA here is from genome assembly GCA_963277665.1 of Viscum album. Lineage (NCBI taxonomy): Eukaryota > Viridiplantae > Streptophyta > Magnoliopsida > Santalales > Viscaceae > Viscum > Viscum album. Next base: position 953,537,642 of record OY728142.1, read on the forward strand.
AGTTTCCTTGTATTCTAGTATAAACATTCAAGTCTGTTGTTTCTAAATTAATTCATTACAGGTGGCATGTTATTGGTTCCTATATACTCTGATTCTATATTTTTACATGTTTTGTTATTTATCTATTATTTTTCACTCTAGTTGATGTTATAGTCTCCCCATGATCCACTTTAGACCCTCACTGCTAGTTAGAAGCCTCTAGAATACGGGGAGGTGCATTTTAGGTTATGTGGAACTCTGGATCAGATCCAGTGATTTAGGTTGGGATGTTGCAAAATGGTATCAATGATTTCTTTTGTCTTAATTTGGGAGATGGTAGACAGGTTACATATGAATGTGTTATATCTTTTTATGAAACTTGTCTTAGTACATTGAGAACACCTTTCTCAAGGGAATTCCAGGTTATTAGGGCATGGTATTTATGTTCTTGGTTTATACTATTATGGTTATATGATTTCACCTTGTGTAATGAACATGGATTTTGAGGTTCATGATTTCATATGGTTTTGACTCTTGGATGTATCAGTAAGAGGTGTTACATGAATCATATTTAGAATATAGGATTCACATGACATATATGCTACTTGTGTGTGATTAAAATGAAGATGAATGATGAAGCTACGTAGTTTCATAAACTTGTACCATGATTTTAAATATGATTTATTGAATAAATTATATTCATTTGAACCCCTATGAATGTCTACTTTTGATAGTAGGTCATGTGATACTATGGTGTGGTGCATCTAGATTATGATTACGACGATGAAGTCCATCTATACATGGAAAGTGTAGTAAACCATATTAGGTCACTATTCGGAATTAATTTCCTTAGTAAAAATATCATTCTAGGTTTTTTTGGATAGGTTCAATTAATTAAGTTATTTAATTAAGACTATATGTAATTTTCTCTATGGATTATAGTGGAATTATGTTCAAATGAACCTAGTGTCTTTAACATCAATGTGGATTTTCTAAGGGTGAAGTCTTTATGGAATTTATATGGAGATATTAATAAATAAAATTATGTCATTTTTGACCCTTAGTGAGATTATTTTTTGGGATATGTATAAAATCCTTGTATCCTTGAAGATAAAACTCTAGTTATTAGTGAGTAGATGGATCTTACTTCTTGGGAGTGACTCTATTGAGAATGTCTAAGTGTGAAGGGTTAGTCAAGGTTAGTGTGTGAGGGGAAATTTTCATTGAAGAAAATTTCCCATACATGTGAATAACCTTGGGAAGTCTCAAAGAAAGATATTGAGATTTACCTTGAAACCTTGGAGTATACATCACCTTTAGTGATACTACTTATGATGTGAGGTTGGGGTTGGAAAGGATGGATATTTCAAGCACCTGACCCTGTTAATTATTAGTTTGACTTTAAAGGTGCAATGAGAACATAATTATATGTTAGTTTTTATAGATTAATGGTAGAGTGGAAATTGAATATGTGATAGATCCTAGCATGAAGTAGATGCCTATTTATAAAAGGTTCCCCAAGGGTGCTCAAGTTTAGTGGAGATGGATCTTTATAGATTGTCCATGGCTAAAGAGGCTTGTCATTCCAACTTAAAGGTATGTGACTCATAGTAATCACTCTATATTGAGAAAATTGTGATGATATTATGACTTTCTAGGAAATACTTGGTGTGTGAGCATTCATGATTTGGATACATGTGGAGTTAGTTGAATCAATTGAAACAAGGTGGTGAGTGGATGACTGAGAATATTTCAGGTTCTGTTTATAGACCCACAAGAGCTAATTGTGGTAGGTTACTAACAAATTTGGTTCAAGGTAACCCTTGGAGTTAGAAACCGGTGAGTTCAGTGTGAATATTTCTAGGATTGGAATCCTATATGGTTATTATTGAAGAGAAATATCCATGGTGGGAGATAGAATCATCAAAGGATTTAGTTACCATTGTGTGATCTACTCAAGTTTTTAGTTGGTGCAAATGTTGTGGTTCAGAGTAGAGGCTTGTGTGAGGGGATGAGACCCATATTGGTTAAAGGTCATAAAACACACTTAGGTTTATAAAGGATGTATATTACATCAATAATATATCATTAAATGCAGTGAATTACATTCTAAGTAATCCAAGTGTTCACAATGCGTGGTGTTTTTTTTGTAAATCAGGTGTGAAGGAATGGTCATGCATAGTCATCACATTTGGGGATGAACTAGCCATGATCAAAGTAGACTGGTGAATTATTTATAAGGAAATGATAAGGATACTTCGATGGTGGGGAGTATCAATATGGTCTTAAGTGGAATGTCTCTCTTGTGGAAAGGGTCATGGTCTTACATAAGACTGACCGTCAAATGGTTGTGGGACTCAGGAAGGCTGATGTGTAGTAGAACTGAGAGTATATGGTTCTATAAATAATGCATGACGTGTGTTTAATATTTTTTGATATATGGAGACCATATGTGGGAATCAAACTCGGATCATATCTATAAAAATATAAGAGTGAGTTAGATCTATGGTTTTTTAGTTCATGGTTGAGAGTTGTGTAGATGGTGTAAGTGGTTGGTGAACTAGCTAAGTAAATTCCTTCAAAGTAAATTTGAGTTTCAGTAAGGGTGTCAGATTAATTTAATGGTGTTTTAGAGGCATAATCCATCAAGATTGGTGGATTCATGGAGAGTCGATTATTTTAGTTAGGTACCTTTATAGGAAATCATCTAGAAGAAAATAGATTTTTGTTTCCATGTGAAACTAAAAATGGTGTGTTGGAACCATAATAAGATCATTTTGTTAGGTATTATGTAGTGTTTAAGGATTGACTAAGGAATTTCTGAAAGTTTAGTGTATATGGGTTATATTTGGTTGGTAGAGACTTTTTGGTTTGATTTAGAATTTGGAATAAGCTAGTGGTATCGAATTTTAACCCATGTTTTGTGCTTATTCGAGCATGATATAACTAAACCATAGTGGTCATTTCATTAGAAAATCAGAATCTTATTTCATGTAGTTATTTCTATAGTGGAGATCACCTTGATACTCTATAAGGAATTGGTCAAACAAACCATGGTGTATCAAGTTACACAAAAGTAGTGACCACAATCTTGATGTTAGATTGTAGTGAACTTTTGTCTTGGTTTCTAATGTTTATTATTGGATTCGTAGTGGAAGAGTGTGATATATATTCAGGAATGAGCATAGACTTAGTTTGATGATTAGGAATTCGAGGATGAAACATAGATAACTCCTTGTGAATGATGATAAATGTATATTATGAGTCATGATTCATGTTCTACCACAACTTATTATTGATGAGAAGTTCTATGGTGGGGAGATTATAATGAATTTTGTCATTAAAGTTGATAAAATTTATAGTGAACTTGAAATTTTCATCTAGTTGATGGATAATTTAGAGAACCAAGTGATAAATTGATATGATTCATGTTTAAACATCTTTAAGATGTTTTTAGATTAAAGGAAGTGTGATGGGTGTCTCATAGGTCAGGTTTTCAACAGAGGAGTCTTGGAGTATCTAGGGTTACTACTGCTACAACTAGCTATCCAATCAGGTGATTAGTAGACCTACTAACTAGAAAGACTCACCATCTATCTGGTAATTCAGTGATAGGTGTCTGTTGGGGTGTTTTGGGAACCTTTCAAGTAAGGGTCTTTTGTCCATTTTAGCCACTAATACCCCTTTGGTATTATTAGGCTTGGATCAAATTTTTTAGGACCATTCATCCATGACCTCCTCTATTACTCTCTCCATGAGTTCCCCATGATCTGAAGGGGGTTTACGTGAGATAAATTGGTGAATCCAAGAAATATCTTCCATTATTCATTAATATTGGATTCGACTTTCCACATGTGGATGTGTATCTTTGTACCATTCATCATGAATGGATCATTTTGGTGAGTATTTCCCCTTATGAATCTTTGATGTATCAATTCTCTTTGAAAACTAATCTCCTTAATCACCCTGATCATTGATCGGTCATTAGATAGATCTAAATTAATGAATTAGATAAAAATTTCACTGGATCTTGGTGAAATTTTCTAATACCTATAGGGATTTGGATTAGCATGGATAGAGAATATCTTGTGATGATGAATGCATTTTGTTGATGGGGATTTTATTAAATGTATATCCCTTAGTGATCTATTCTGTGGTTTTTGGTCAAATTGAGATGAATTTTCCATTAGATCAGGGAATTAAATTTGGTATACCTTAGGATCAGAAGTGTGTCGAGAGTTCTCAAACTCTATTGGATGACATTACAGCAAAGGTACATCACTTGGATGAATTATTTAATAGATTAAAATTTATTTATATTAAATTATCCTTTTTTTCTTCATAATATATCTTTTCCCTAAAATGATGTTAGAATAGTGTTAAAAACCTTCCATGGGTTCTTGGTTATAGTTCCGGCAAGTCAGTGTTACCTGGTGAGCCTTTTGGCAAGTATTCCTTTCTCCTTTGGTTGTAAGTTACTTGTAATCATTTTAATTAATTTTAATTTAGTTATATTTAATTATTTTTGAATTATCAGTTATGATTTAGAACCTCATGGAAACAGATAGAGGCTGAACGGACTTGGATGACTTGGATAAAGTAGTTGGGTTTTCCTTGGATGGGAGTTGGCTTCATGTTGAGGTAGGTTGTCCGATGTACTCTACCTTATGGTATTATGAATATTTTATTATAATGTGATATGAGGTTTTCCACCTTGGAATAATGACCCTTAATTAATAAATGTGATATGAATAATAAGTAATACTTAATTATTTAATGATCCTAAAGTATTAACTAATTAAAGGAACCATGCCTAATGTAATTGAACAATGTGTTGAGGTCCATGATGGACCCTTGTGAACTAGCTTTATTATGTTCATTGAAGGTCATGGATTTATCACAAATGAGTGACTTAGATGACATGGATCCCCTTGTATGTGTGGTTATTCTATATGAGACCTAGATCCCATGGGGCCTTCTTTGATGTTTTATCACATGTATGTGCGTGTGTAGCCTATGAGACCATGTTTGATGTTTGATCATATGTGTGTGTATAGATACTAAAACCCAGTCTTGGTATGCCTTATTTATACCTATATTTGTGATGAAACTATTAGAATGTGATGTATCTGATGATATTCTACACTCTATCTATATGTATGTTCTGCCCCATTTTATGATATATCATATTTCCTTTAGATTTATTTTTCTGCCATTAAAATATAGGTGGAATATCATGATATGACTACCCCTTGGAGGGGAGTGTGCACATATTGCAATGATAATGACAATGGGCCTAGACACTGGGAAGGAGAATGATGGACTTGTGGCCCAACTCAAAACTTGATTCCTTGATTATTCTAAGTAACATGGTCACCATTTAGCCTTTTGTCCCAACCCAAAACTATATTCCTTGAGGATTATGAGTAACATGTTCACTAGCCTTGGGATACAACCTAAAACTTGAACCCTTGAGGATATTGAGTAACATGATCACAGTCATCCTTGTGGCCCGAACCAAAAATCAATTCCTTTTGGATACCAAGTAACATGTTCACCGTCCTTATAGAAAGCTTTTGATCACTCAAAAATCCTTTTTTATTATCCTTTTGGAAAGGATCCAAAATAGGTAAATCATAAGTTTGTGGAGGCTTGGTAAGTTCATGAATAATTTGTATATGGGTGATTTTTTCTTACTTATGTATCGGTGATTATATGTTATGTTTTCACAATTATGTATTTGGTTATTTACTTTTTGTTGAATTTATCACATGCACATACACTATATTTACCTATTGAGTATTGGACCATGTTGTTGTTACACTAATAAGTTTTGCCCACACTCTTCTCAAGAATACGTGACACTTGGGTACCTGATAAACCCTCACTTGTTTCTAGAATAGGTTGAGTTGAGGCCTAGGTTTTATTATTGAGCGGGATATCTCATTGCGTGTATAGATACGGAGAGGTGGTGGGTCTTGGATTTGGGTACATAGCCTCTTGTACTTTTATTCCTTTTATATATTGTGTGTGTGATCATTCCGGTGTATGATCAGTGTCCTTGTATTTAGGTATAACCTTTTTTTTCTTTTTTTCATTCATTCATTACATGTGGTATGTTATTGGTTTCCACATACTTCAGTTGTATATTTTAAATTTTTTTGTTATTTATTTATTATTGTGCACTATAGTTGATGTAATAGTCTCCCCATGATCTACTTTAGACCCTCACCGCTAGTTGGCAGCCTATGGCATATGTGGAGATGTGCCTCAGTTCATGTGGCACTCCAACTCGGACCCAGAGATTTAGGTCTATATGTTACAAAGTCAAGTTTAAAATTTGTTTCATTTTAAAAGTATTGTATTGTGAAAAAATGGACAGTTAGTAGAAGTGTCTAATTTTTAATGCATGTTTTTGTTATGTAATAGTTGTGACCTAATTATCTAAAACTATAAACCAGAAAAGGTCTTTGATAATGTAAGAAAATTAATTCTTGTTTGAAAATTAAATTATGGGTTAAATATGGTCTCGATCCTTATAGTTGGTATCAGAGTGGGGTTTAAATAATTTTATAGGTTGGGATAATGTAAGTATATACCCTTAAGAGATTATAATTTATGTTTATCATGATATATATTTTAAAAATTACCATGTTTCTTCATCTAATCTATGTATATTTAGAATGATTTTCCATAGAGTAAATAAGGGATATTAAGTTGGAAGGCACTGAGATAAAAATATCATTCTAAATCAATAACCTAGAATGGTTAGAATTGGAACTGATTAGTTTTTTTTTGTGATGTATCAGTTGATATGGGATATTAATGGTGGTGGAATCCATGTTAGAGAGAAACCACATTCACTGCAAAGGAATATTTCTATAGTAGATAATTTAATGAAACAAGACCATCCATCATTTATTAGATATCCTCACCTCCTGGTAGCTAAGGGATGGGTTAAATCTCTGGAAAGGATATTCAAATTCATGGGTTATTTGGAGCATCAAAAGGTAATTCTAGCTATTTATCATTTTAAAGGTAAATTTGATCAGTGGTGGTAAATGGTAAATAATACCAAGGTAAGAGAAGATATTGATGCCTTATAATGGGGTGAATTTAAGAATATTTTCTTTGAGAAATATTTTTCTAAAACTGTTTGACTCGGTATGGGAAAAATTATTGGAATTGAGGTAGAAGAAGGAAGATTCAGTGGCCACGTGTGAAGAAAATTTAACCTATTTGTAAAGGTTCGCACTAAATTGTATATGGAATCATGATGGTAAAATTAATCTATTTTACTTATTGTTAAAGCTAAGATATCAAAGTGTATTGGATTCTTGTGAATTTAAAATTTATGAGAAACTTATTCAATGTTAGAAGAAGGTAGAAATAGAGTTTTTTAATGATCATGTACTTTATAACAAAAATCATAGAAAGAAGTATAAGTTGTAGGAAATGGGAAATAATACATTGAGGAAACATGAAGGTAATAAAATAAAGTTTCCATATAGTGATAATTTTGGTAAAAATAACCCTGGTTAATGAATTATAAAATATGGGAAGTGTTTCGAATTTGGTAAGTTTAGACATGTGGCTCATGACTTCAAAGAAACATATCATATTAATGATCATACAAATAATGAAAATCTATTAGTAATATGTTTTAATTGTAATTATATGGGTAATTATGAAATTACCTCTTCTAAGATAGAAATAAAGGATGTAATTCATCAAGATCACAACTATAGAGTTGTAACACCCGAGACTTTTATGTTATATAAATCATCAAAGGAATCTTTTTCTACACAACACTTTATTGGCTTGCTTTACATGCAATCGCGACCTTCCTCGATAGCTTGCGTCGTACGCAATACCGAGTTTCACTAAACAACAATATGCTATTAAAACTAGCCGTTATGAATAGTATTAACCACTTTTTGAAATTTTATAAATTTTATTTTTCAAAATGGACTTCATTTTTGGACTCAGAATATCGAAATTAGCCTAGGGTGAAATTTTGGTATTTTTCTGAAAACTTTCAATTTTTGATGAATAGTGAAACCACTAAGTGGTAGGTTAAAAACTGAATTTTGCATAAAACTTAATTTTACCGCTTCTGTGAATGGAATTTCGAAAATCCGACAGACACGGTTGATATCAGTAAGTAAAATGTGGTTCAATGAGATAAAAATAATTTTTTGGTGAATAGTAACTTTTTACTTTTTTTTACCGCAGTTAATAGTAAATAGGGTAACTAAGGGTAAATATGATATTAATATTACCCTAACACATGTCCTAATTCTATTGGACAAGTGTAATTCGACTAAAAACAAACTTAGGAATAAAATATGACCATTTAGGCCCACTTGGATTAGATTAGGACATTTATTATTAATTTATTTAAAGAAGGGTTAAAATAGTTAAAATCAAAGTTTAATAAGTAAATCATTTTTAATATGGGGTTATACATAATATAAATTCGACTATAAATATTCATTAGAAAGATAAAAAGATTTTCTACATAATGGTATTTTATTTGTAATTTTTAGACATTAAATAATTTAATTTATTTATGACACAATGATGATGCAGTAATTATCTTATTAATGAAATATTGACATAATTGATGTTATAAACACCAAAATAAATGAAATTTGAGACTTTTTATGAATTCCACTAATTTTCTAGGTTACTATGATATATTAATGTTGATTTAATCAACTTTATTTGAACATATAATTCTGTTATGACTTTCACAAAAATCATATATCAAATAGTGTCAAAATTGACACAAAATAGTTTTTAAATCAAATATTATATTATTAATTGTTATTTTATTCCTAAAAATCTAAGGTTCGGCCAAATAACTTAGATAAGGATATATATATTAATAATAAACAATTTGGGGTTCTTTTGCCATGTTATAGTAAGTGTATTAACCATATGGTGAAAGAAAACAAAAAGACATGGTAAAAGTTAAATTATTTAACTTAGAGTTAAATCTAATTGATAAGGTTAAAATAATACCCTAAACTTGTCTAAATTCTATTGGTTGATAGGATTTTGACCCATCCCCACTTTATCTTCGAAATAAGACCCTTTGGAACCATTATAAACCGATTTTGACTTTAATATAAAATAATATTTTGAGATATTCCTAAGGTGCCCCTCTCCTCCCTTATAAAAGGGCACCTCCTCCCCCTCCTCCTCACACCAATTTGAGCACTCAAGCTCGGCCAACCCCTTCCATTTTCTCCTCTCCACTTTCCTAGAATAATCCTAGAGGTCCTGGTCTTCTTCAAAGACCAATATTAGTTCCCTAAGTGGAGGATTCAAAGAAGCGTTCCAAAGAAGAGGAGCTTCGGACACGTACAAAGCAAATTGGACCTAAGGTAAGGGAAATATCACAATCCCATTTTTATCCGAGATTTTTTATTTGTAAGTATTTACTGGGGTGTATTTTATCATCCACATCCATGTTTCATCAATATGTAATATTATTTCCATCCACCTACAATTGTTTAAATCCATTTTTACCCTTCGGTGAGTTTTTAGTAATATGTATGAAAGGAATCTTTTGTCGTTTTTCGTACGAGGTACTTTTTGACTTTTCCGAAAAAAGTACGAAGAATGTTTTTTTTAACTTATACGCCATGAATGGATTTTTAAAACATTATTTCCAAGAAGCTTACTTTAAAAGTTTTCTCATTTATTTTTAATCAACTTCTTTTATTTTAAAGTCGTATGACATGTTATGAAAGGAAAAATGTTTTTGAAGTAGAAAGGATATTTTCCTCAAGAATGGAGTTCAAGTATTTTATCAAAATTATTTTCCATCTAAGATAATAAAAGGGTTCTATTTTTATCCCTATTATTACATGGATTTGATTATGTTGTGATGGAAACATTTTTATGAATTCCTTTATCTTATATGAATTGTTTTATGATGTCATGTTGTTTAAGAATCCCATTTTTATTACATGGGTTACGTTATGATGTATGGTTTATGATTATGTGGAACACATAATAAAGGATTCATTATAAGATGGGTGGGACCTATATCTCCCTCCAATGCATTGGGTAAAGATTTTATATCTCATGAGATAGACATGGCTGGAACGGTAGGTTATACCGGTTCAGTGAAACAGGACTGGAACGAGGGTGACTCGGTTCAGAAAGGGAATTTGTCCACTAAGATAGTCTTGGAAATGAGTCATGACTAACAAGAAATGATTTTCCATGATTATGTGTGCATGCCACAAAGTTTCAAGTTTTATGTTATGATTATGGGGATCTCATTTTCACTTCTATGATTTATTCCATGTTAAGATATTATGATCTCTTTTGCAGGTTTTGATTTTCAAAAAGATATGATATGATTTTTATTTCCTTTATTTGCCCTTGCTGAGCATTTGAGCTCACCCTTTTATGTTTTCTTTTCCCCCGGTCAGGAAGATGGATATTAAGTAGAATATGCTAAAAGGGACCCTAGATATGATGAAATAAATGGGAGACACTGTAGAAGATTTATGAACCAGTTGTTTATGTTTCCCAGTTTCTAAAGACACTATACCTATACGGTCCTTTGTGGTTTTGTCATATGTTGTAATAAGTGTGCTTCAATTTTGAAGTATTAACAATGTATGTAAAGTATGGTTCGTCATAGTTGGTATCAGAAGAAAGGTATAGTCAACCTTTGGAAACTAGGATGTGAAAGCCTTAGTAAGAACCCTAAGGATAAGTATAAGCATAGAGCACAATCTTAGTGTTTTAGAAATGGCCTTGAATAACCTAGGATAAGACCTTAAGCATGAAAATTTTATTCTTTAATTATGTGGTTTTCCTATTATAATTAGTGTTGCTCACACTATTCTTCTTGGTTTTAGTCAATGGATGGAACCCGAAGGAACCGTGTTAATGCGGAATGCGATGGGCAATGCAATGATTGTCCCCCTGAGCAACCAAACGATATGGGAGATGGAATGCAAAATCTTTTAGCCATGCTCACACAAATTTCTCAAGCTATGAATCATGCAGGACTTCCAAACGAGCAAAGGAAGGAGCAACATTCTGTTGAATCCTTCATGAGGCAGAGTCCACCTTCTTTCAGCGGGTCTACTGATCCATTAGTTGCTGAACAATGGATTAGTACTACTGAAAAGATATTTTCAGTTCTTCAATGTTCTGAGCATGATAAATTCATCCTAGCAGTGTATCGTTTGGAAGGAGATGCTGATCAATGGTGGAATATTATTAAGAATACGAGGCAAAGGGATGAAATTGAGTCTATGGAATGGGACGAGTTCAAGAACTTATTTTTCAATAAGTACTTCCCTCGTATTCTCTAAACAAAGATGGAGAAATAGTTCCTTGAACTGAAGCAAAGGGATGATGAATCTGTTGGTACCTATGAAGAAAATTTTAAAAGAATTGCAAGGTACGCTTCTGGTATTATTATCCAACCTGAGAGTAAGATCGATCGATTATTTAGTGGCTTAAAACCAAGTCTTCGAAGGGCGTTAGCCATAAGGGACTTCAATAGCTACGAGGAAATCGTTCGATGTGCTCTCAAAGTCGAGATGGAGATTGGAGTAACCCATCAGTCACATGGGTTTGATAAGAAGAGGAAGATGGAATTCAAAGGAAAATCTAAAGAGCACACGGAAAAGAAGATGAGCTTTTCCTTATGCTCAAAGTGTGGCAAGAAACATGGAGGGAGTTGTCTTAAAGGGACAAGTAAATGTTTTAAATGTGGAAAGGAAGGTCATCGGGCATTTGAATGCCGCGATAATGGGAAGAAGATGTCTAATGATGCAAACAAAGGAAGGGATACACAGAATGAACCTACTACACTTCAATGTTTCAAGTGCAAGGAGATGGGGCATTATTCCAATCAATGCCCAAATCCAAGGGTTGATGATGATGGTCGACGTCAACAAAATCTTAAGGCTAAAGACAAAGGAAAGTCGCATGAAATTTCTATCAGTGATGTGGAGTACGATAACGAAGTGGTGAAAGGTACACTTACCATCCACTCTAAAGTAGCAAATGTTTTATTTGATTCTGGATCCACCCACTCTTTTATTTCTGAAAAAATTTCTAAGGGTATCACCGTATTGCCTCAAAAATTAGATGTTGAGTTAGCTGTGACAACACCTAATGGCACAACAGTCGCATCAAAAGTTTATAATTCTTCTCCGATCGAAGTTTCTGGGAAAGTGCTTCCTGCAAATCTTGTGATCCTTCCTTTAGTGGAATTTGATGTGATTCTTGGCATGGATTGGCTTTCTCTACATGGATCTCATATCAATTTCCAAAGAAGGGAAGTCACATTTCATATTCCAGATCAATCTACGATCGTCTATCAATGCAAGGATGAACATAACCTTCCAGTGGAAATTTCTTCCATCTTATGGGTATTGATTCCACTAAATGAAGGTTATTTATCTCAAATGGTTGGTGAGAAACTCACGATTAAGAATATTCTCATTGTACGGGAGTTTGATGATGTTTTTCCGGAGGAATTACCGGGTCTTCCACCAAATCGTGAAGTTGAGTTTTCAATAGAACTCGTACCGGGTGCTTTGCCTATTTCAAAGACACCTTATAGAATGGCCCCAATTGAGTTGCAGAAATTGAAGAAGCAACTCCAAGAGAATCTTGATAAGGGATTCATACGCCCTAGTGCGTCACCTTGGGGAGCACCTGTTCTATTTGTTAAGAAGAAAGATGGATCAATGAGACTCTGCATTGATTATCGAGAACTTAACAAGATCACTATCAAGAACAAATATCCTCTCCCACGCATTGATGACTTATTTGACCAACTACGCGGAGCTCAATACTTTTCCAAGATTGATCTTCGTTCAGGGTATCATCAATTAAGGGTCAAAAGGGAGGATATACCAAAGACAGATTTCCGTACAAGTTATGGACACTATGAATTTATAGTGATGCCATTTGGTCTTACTAATGCCCCTGCTATCTTCATGGATATAATGAATAGAGTCTTTAGAGACTATCTTGATCAATTTGTGGTAGTCTTTATAGACGATATCCTTGTCTATTCAAAGAGCAAGGAAGAGCATGAAGATCACTTGAGAATTATATTGAAGACCCTGAGAAAGGAGAAGCTTTATGCCAAATTTACCAAGTGTGAATTTTGGCTTCAAAAAGTTGCATTTTTGGGTCACATAATCTCAAAAGAGGGGATATCTGTGGATCCAGCAAAAACAGAGGTTATCGAAAGATGGTCGAGACCAACAACAGTAACTGAGATCCAAAGTTTTCTTGGTTTGGCTGGATATTATCGACGTTTTGTAAAGGATTTTTCACGATTATCTAATCCACTCACCAAGTTGACTCGGAAAGGAGTTAAGTTTGTCTGGACGGAAGAATGTGAAGAGAATTTCAAGGAGTTGAAAAGAAGGTTATCCAGTGCACCTGTGCTCACCCTGCCTTGTAGTGGAGAAAGGTTTGTGATCTACAGTGATGCATCCAAGAAGGGATTGGGGTGTGTTCTTATGAAAAATGATATGGTGATAGCTTATGCCTCACGACAGTTGAAAATCCATGAGCAAAATTACCCAACACATGATTTGGATTTGGCTGCGGTAATCTTTGCATTAAAGATTTGGAGGCATTACCTTTATGGTGAAAGGTGTGATATTTATACTGATCATAAAAGTTTAAAGTATATTTTCACACAAAAGGAGTTGAATATGCGTCAAAGAAGATGGTTGGAGCTGATTAAGGATTATGACTGCTCAATCCATTACCACCCTGGGAAAGCAAACAAGGTGGCAGATGCATTAAGTCGACAAGACCATGCTAGTTTATCCGTGATGAGGATCACAAAAGATCCAATATTTATGGATTTACAAAGGATGGATCTTGGAATTATAATGGAGGGGAAAAATCTTATCTTTCTCAAATGAATGTTCAACCATCTATACATGTGAAGATTAAAGAGGCACAGAAAGAAGATGTCGAGTTACAAAAGAAGGTGAGAAATGTTCCTGAATTCAACCTTGATTGTGATGGGATAATAAAGTTCAGGAATCAGGTTTGTGTTCCTCCCATCCCCGAATTAAAGAAGGAGCTGCTGGATGAGGCTCATAGTTCATCATTCTCTATTCATCCTGGAAGCACGAAGATGTATAGGGACCTGAAAGAGTACTTCTGGTGGGATGGCATGAAAAGAGATGTTGTTGAATATGTCTCTTGATGCTTGGTTTGTCAACAAGTTAAAGCTGAGAGACAAAAGTCTAAGGGGATGTTACAACCATTACCCATACCCGAATGGAAATGGGAAAACATCACTATGGACTTTGTCACAGGACTTCCTAAAACATCCAAAGGCAATAATGCTATCTGGGTCATAGTTGATCGTCTTACAAAGTCTGCACACTTCATTGCTATTAGAGAGGATTTCTCTCTAGATCAGCTTGCCAGGATATATGTAAAGGAAGTGGTAAGATTTCATGGAGTACCACTTTCTATTGTATCTGATCGGGATCCGATATTTACCTCGAAGTTCTGGAGAAGTCTTCAGCATACTCTGGATACAGAGTTGAGTTTCAGCACTGCTTATCATCCCCAGACAGACGGTCAGTCTGAGAGAACAATTCAAACCCTAGAAGATATGTTGAGATCTTTCTCTATGGATTTCAAAGGAGGTTGGGATCAACACCTACCTTTGGTGGAATTTTCTTATAATAATAGCTTTCACTCCAGTATTCAGATGGCTCCTTATGAATCTCTCTATGGAAAGAAATGCAGGACTCCAACTTGCTGGGATGAAGTTGGGGAAATAAATCTATTAGGACCTGATCTCGTTGATGAAATGGCAGAAAAGGTCAGATCTATTCAACAACACATAAGCGCAGCTCAGAGTCGACAGAAACGTTATGCCGACAACCGAAGAAAAGACCTAGAGTTTGAAGTGGGTGATAAAGTGTTCTTACGAATATCTCCCTGGAAGAGGGTTATGAGATTTGGAAAGAAGGGGAAGTTGAGCCCTAGATATATCGGTCCTTTTGAAATACTGGATCGTGTTGGGAAGGTAGCTTACCGATTGGCGCTTCCACCGAATCTCTTTCAAGTTCACGATGTGTTCCATGTATCTCTCCCGAGAAAGTACATACCAGATCCTTCACATGTACTCAGCTCAGAAGTTGTACCGCTGGAGCAAGATCTTTCTTATGAAGAACAGCCGATAGAGATTCTGGATCGTAGCGAAAAAGTCCTACGAAACAAGACCACTCTCTTGGTGAAAGTTTTATGGAGGAACCACCAACTTGAAGAAGCTACATGGGAGCTTGAGGATATGATGAGGGAGAAGTATCCTCATCTGTTTGTTACAAAGTGACGAATTTCGAGGGAGAAATTCTTTTTAAGGGGGGTAGAATGTAACACCCGAGACTTTTATGTTATATAAATCATCAAAGGAATCTTTTTCTACACAACACTTGCTTGACTTTCTTTACACGCAATCGCGACCTTCCTCGATAGCTTGCGTCGTACGCAATACCGAGTTTCACTAAACAACAATATGCTATTAAAACTAGCCGTTATGAATAGTAATAACCACTTTTTGAAATTTTATAAATTTTATTTTTCAAAATGGACTTCATTTTTGGACTCAGAATATCGAAATTAGCCTAGAGTGAAATTTTGGTATTTTTCTGAAAACTTTCAATTTTTGATGAATAGTGAAACCACTAAGTGGTAGGTTAAAAACTGAATTTTGCATAAAACTTAATTTTACCGCTTCTGTGAATGGAATTTCGAAAATCCGACAGACACGGTTGATATCAGTAAGTAAAATGTGGTTCAATGAGATAAAAATAATTTTTTGGTGAATAGTAACTTTTTACTTTTTTTTACCGCAGTTAATAGTAAATAGGGTAACTAAGGGTAAATATGATATTAATATTACCCTAACACATGTCCTAATTCTATTGGACAAGTGTAATTCGACCAAAAACAAACTTAGGAATAAAATATGACCATTTAGGCCCACTTGGATTAGATTAGGACATTTATTATTAATTTATTTAAAGAAGGGTTAAAATAGTTAAAATCAAAGTTTAATAAGTAAATCATTTTTAATATGGGGTTATACATAAGATAAATTCGACTATAAATATTCATTAGAAATCTAAAATGATTTCCTACATAATGGTATTTTATTTGTAATTTTTAGACATTAAATAATTTAATTTATTTATGACACAATGATGATGCAGTAATTATCTTATTAATGAAATATTGACATAATTGATGTTATAAACACCAAAATAAATGTAATTTGAGACTTTTTATGAATTCCACTAATCTTCTAGGTTACTATGATATATTAATGTTGATTTAATCAACTTTATTCGAACATATAATTCTGTTATGACTTTCACAAAAATCATATATCAAATAGTGTCAAAATTGACACAAAATAGTTTTTAAATCAAATATTATATTATTAATTGTTATTTTATTCCTAAAAATCTAAGTTTCGGCCAAATAACTTAGATAAGGATATATATATTAATAATAAACAATTTGGGGTTCTTTTGGCATGTTATAGTAAGTGTATTAACCATATGGTGAAAGAAAACAAAAAGACATGGTAAAAGTTAAATTATTTAACTTAGAGTTAAATATAATTGATAAGGTTAAAATAATACCCTAAACTTGTCTAAATTCTATTGGTTGATAGGATTTAGACCCATCCCCACTTTAGCTTCGAAATAAGACCCTTTGGAACCATTATAAACCGATTTTTACTTTAATATAAAATAATATTTTGAGATATTCCTAAGGTGCCCCTCTCCTCCCTTATAAAAGGGCACCTCCTCCCCCTCCTCCTCACACCAATTTGAGCACTCAAGCTCGGCCAACCCCTGCCATTTTCTCCTCTACACTTCCCTAGAATAACCCTAGAGGTCCTGGTCTTCTTCAAAGACCAATATTAGTTCCCTAAGTGGAGGATTCAAAGAAGCGTTCCAAAGAAGAGGAGCTTCGGACACGTACAAAGCAAATTGGACCTAAGGTAAGGGAAATATCACAATCCCATTTTTATCTGAGATTGTTTATTCGTAAGTATTTACTGGGGTGTATTTTATCATCCACATCCATTTTTCATCAATATGTAATATTATTTCCATCCACCTACAATTGTTTAAATCCATTTTTACCCTTCGGTGAGTTTTTAGTAATATGTATGAAAGGAATCTTTTGTCGTTTTTCGTACGAGGTACTTTTTGACTTTTCTGACAAAAGTACGAAGAATGTTTTTTTTAACTTATACGGCATGAATGGATTTTTAAAACATTATTTCCAAGAAGCTTACTTTACAAGTTTTCTCATTTATTTTTAATCAACTTCTTTTATTTTAAAGTCGTTTGACATGTTATGAAAGGAAAAAAAAATTTGAAGTAGAAAGGATATTTTCCTCAAGAATGGAGTTCAAGTATTTTATCAAAATTATTTTCCATCTAAGATAATAAAAGGGTTCTGTTTTTATCCCTATTATTACATGGATTTGATTATGTTGTGATGGAAACATTTTTATGAATTCCTTTATCTTATATGAATTGTTTTATGATGTCATGTTGTTTAAGAATCCCATTTTTATTACATGGGTTACGTTATGATGTATGGTTTATGATTATGTGGCACACATAAGAAAAGATTCATTATAAGATGGGTGGGACCTATATCTCCCTCCAATGCATTGGGTAAAGATTTTATATCTCATGAGATAGACATGGCTGGAACGGTAGGTTATACCGGTTCAGTGAAACAGGACTGGAACGAGGGTGACTCGGTTCAGAAAGGGACTTTGTCCACTAAGATAGTCTTGGAAATGAGTCATGACTAACAAGAAATGATTTTCCATGATTATGTGTGCATGCCACAAAGTTTCAAGTTTTATGTTATGATTATGGGGATCTCATTTTCACTTCTATGATTTATTCCATGTTAAGATATTATGATCTCTTTTGCAGGTTTTGATTTTCAAAAAGATATTATATGATTTTTATTTTCTTTATTTGCCCTTGCTGAGCATTTGAGATCACCCTTTTATGTTTTCTTTTTCCCAGGTCAGGAAGATGGATATTAAGTAGAATATGCTAAAAGGGACCCTAGATATGATGAAATAAATGGGAGACACTGTAGAAGATTTATGAACCAGTTGTTTATGTTTCCCAGTTTCTAAATACACTATACCTATACGGTCCTTTGTGGTTTTGTCATATGTTGTAATAAGTGTGCTTAAATTTTGAAGTATTAACAATGTATGTAAAGTATGGGTCGTCATAAGAGTTGTATCTAAATCCTTTGAAACTAATTCGGCAGATGTTAGACCATCCAGTGATGTGGTGTCAGGTACATTATTTTTTTATTCAGATTATACCAATGGATTGTTTGATTCAAGGGATACACATTCTTTCATTTCCATGAAATGTTCTAGTAAATTAGGAATTTCACCTTAATAAATAAATCCAAGACTTTTGGTAAAAACACCTAGGGGGTAATATTTAAGTAAAAATAAATTATAAGAATATTCTTTTCATTGTCTATGGAAAGGCTTTACCAACAAATATTTTTTATTTCCCCTTATAGAGTTTTATGTTATTATGGTCATGGATTGGATTTCTATTTATCATGATAAAATATATTCTAGAGCTAATTTTTTTTTTAATTAGTTTTAGTTTTTATACTATAATTAATTCATACCTTCGATAATATATTAAGAAAATTAGAAATTGATTAAAGATATAAATAAAATTTATCTTTTACATATTGTTGAGAAGATGGTAATTGTTCAAATTAGTGATTCTACTATAGTAAATGAATATATGTATGTATTTCCTAATAAATTTCTTTGTATTATACCTAATTAGGGGGTTGAATTGACTATTGACTTAGTGCCTGATACTAAAAAAAATATCAAAACCTCCTTATTGAATGGATCAATTAGAACTTTTATAATTTAATAATGAGTTACAAGAGTTTCTTTATAAAGGATTTATTTATCTTATAACTTCACCATGGGGTGATTCTATTTTTTATTAAAAATATGTATGGTTCCATGAGGCTCTGTATTGATTATAGATCATTGAATAACATCACTATTAAGAATAAGTATTCATTACCTAATTTAGATGAGTTGTTTGATAAGCTCTAAGTATCTTAGTATTTTTTAAAGGTTGATTATAGGTTTAGGTATTATCAGCTAAAGGTGGAGGAGGATGAAATTTCAAAGATATTATTTCAGACGAGGTATGGGCATTTTGAGTTTATGGTTATGCCCTTTGGGTTGAAAAATGATCTATCTGTATTTATGAACCTTATGAATAGATTTTTCCATGTTTACTTGGATAAATTTGTGGTTGTGTATATTGATGACATCCAAATATATTCTAAAATTTATGATGATCATGAAAAATATTTTAGTCTTGTTCTACAAACCTTAAAAGAAAATAATTTATATGGAAATTTTAGTAAATGGGATTTTTTTTGTGCCAGATTTATTTACTTTGACATATTATAAATAAAGATGGAATAAATATTTTTCTAGATAAAAATGAAGTGGTTTAAGAGTGTGAAAGACTAATAAAATTCAAATTCATTTATAGTTTTTTTGGATTAGTGGGTTACTATTTATTGGTTTGTGGAAACTTTACTCGATTATCTTTACCACAAAATATAATAAATGAAAAATGGATTGCTCGCAGCCTCTGGAGAACATGTGGCACACGCCTCCCCTTTTTCAAAAAAATTCGACCATTGTGGACTCCTCTACCTATTCGGCACCATCTATATCGGCTCCACCCACCTTGTATCCCAACCCCTATGGCCCCTCGATGTCATCTCCTCCTGATCCTGGGCCAGTGGATACGTGGCCCCAACCCCAGCTTTCTTTTCATGATGCTCTCTATGGACCTCCTTCATCTGATGTCTATATTTTCTTTGTAATGGTCTCCTTAGGGATGCCTCATTCATCACACAATGGTTCTTAGTTCTATCTATAATTCCCTGCTTCGGCATTTCATAATCTCCAGCATGCTTGAATCTCACCCTGGTAGCTCACTTCGGTGTCGCCAAACCTTCGCTCATGGCCTTTCAATGCTTTGTGGCCTCTTGGGGCCTTCATCTTCCGATGCGGATCTTTACTCTACACCACCATTATTTCTTCATTGTTCTCGCATTGCAATAGGACTTTATTTAGGCTTGGTGTAGAGACCCTCATTACTGGGGTTGATGGAGTTTTAGTTTGACCAGATGGTCGATGGATGTGTATAGGGGGAAAGAAAGCCCTCTCTTTTCGGTGTGGATCAATCTACCAGGGCTCCCACTTACTTTTCAGAATGAGGGTTTTCTTAAAGCAATAGGAGACTCTTTGGGTTGATTTATGTGCTCAGATCTTCAGACCAGCTACTATGTGGAGGCCTTTGTGACTTGTACTTGTGTTGAATTGGACCTTTCCCTTCCAGTTCCAGACACCATCAACCTTAGAGTGAAGGATTACTTATTTTGGGTTCAAGCCATTTCATATCCAGTTTTCCCTTGTTTTTTCTCCCACTGCCTACTTCAGGGGAACTCAGTACATTTGTGTCATTATTTTTTTCAAGTTGAGCAGCGTCACCTGGTTCCTAAAGTTGATAACAGAGGTGGTTTCTCAACTCCCTCCCTTAGAGATCTTCCAGGGGAGACCTCTGAGGCCATCCTGGATTAGGGATTTTTTTTTGGCATCTCTACCGGTTGAAAAGGCCCCTAAGACTCTTCCTAGATCATCTTGAGAGGTAGTTGAACATGATTGTTGGGATTTAGTGCCTTTTGTTCTGCAGTGCTTTCTCTAGGTTCAAGTTGTCACTCACCTTTCTTCTCTTGTTCTCCCCATGGGCCTGCCACCCATGTCGCCCTGGTATTTTTCACTAGATTAGTGTGTCTATGGTGCGGTTGTGTGGTCTCTCGTGATATTTCCCCTAGTTTAATCCTTTTAAGTTTCCACGCCAATATCTGTAATGAGTTCTATCTTGGATCACAACCCAGATGTCCCTTAGGGAGAGGCTGATGGCCTGGAGAGGGAGGCACACTATATCCCTCGAGACATGGGGAATACTTGAGTCCCTCTACAAGGTGTTGTTTCTATATCTATCCCCTCTCCATCAAATGGTATTGGTGTTCACACAGGATCCCAATCCATGAAACTCCAGGGTTAGTTTTCCTCCCACTTCGTATAGGCCATGCAGTCTGGGGCCAGTCCCAGATCTATTTGTTTCCAATGAATAATTTTCTCATATAGAATTCCTGAGGTATCGGATCCCATGTTAAAATAGACTTCTTATCTTCATATATTTCCAAACACAAGGTCTCTAGGGTTTCCATCCTTGAGAACAAGCAGAAACCAAGCAAGATTATTGATTTCTCCAGGAAACTTAAATTGCATGGCTACATGCATGCGGAACCGACCAACAATCACATCCGGATATTCTATAATCAAAGTTTCTCAGTGGATCTGGCCTAGGTGAGGGATCAATTCATCACTTTTAAGGCTTTCCAAGACTCTAATTCCTTCATCATCTCCTTTATTTTATGGAAGCTATGAATTTCATCAATAAGAATCTCTATAGAGGGATCTCAACTCTTTCGACCCTGGTAATATGCCTTGGTTTGTTGGGGGGATTTCAATACTGTTGTTGATCCTGAGGAAAGAAGGGGAAGAGGTCCATTCAAAAGGAAATCCAGTCCCGCCTTATCCTATTTCATGGTTGGTAAAGGTCTCATGGACGTCGGATTTTCTGGTGATAGTTTCACAATGTTTAACAACTAACGAGGATCTTGTAGGTCATAGATCCAACTGGATATATTCCTGGCCAATATGAATGCATTATCTATATATACAAACACTTGGTTAATCCACTTGGTGAACAGTTTTTTGGATCATTCCCTACTCCTTTTATCATTATCATCTTGAAAAGATCACCCCTCTCCCTTTCATTTTTATCAACATTGGACAAGCATTTCAGGATATAGGGATCTGGTTCATGACTCTTGGGAAGTTCCTGTTCCGGTCCAGACATGGATTATTTTCTATAAAAAACTAAGATGTCTTAAGCAGCGGTTTAAGTTATGGTCGAAGGATTTACCATCCTCATACAGAGACTTGGACGAAGTCATGTAGGAATTTTATCATCTTTAAAGGTTCCTAGAAGAGGATTAGAGAAATCAGTCCTTTGAAGAGCTTGCTAGAAAAAAGGAGCTTCTCGTGGACATGCTTTTGAGTCAAGAGTGCTAGGATAGGGAGGATGCTAGGATCATGTGGCTTAGGGAAGGTGATAAGAATACCATTTTTTTTACCTTAACATAAAGGAAAAGAAAATGGGGGATAACCCAAACATCGATCTAGGGGACGACTCCTATTCATACGACAGGGAGGTGGTAGGGGACCTCGCCTGCTCTCACATCCATGATCTACTTTTCGGTCTAAGAATAAAATTTCCAAATTGGTATTTAGAGGTCAACATGGGGATCTTTGACATCCTTCAACCTATATTTTCTACCCATGATAATGATGTCCTGAGTGGTATTCCCCAAGAAGACAAAATTCATGAAACCATGATGAATTTGGATCTAGATAGTGCACCAGGTCCTGATGGTTTCCTAGGAGGATTCTATAGAGATTTTTGGGAAATTGTCAAAGTGGAGTTAATAGAAACCATCCAAGACTTCTTTAGGGGGGGGTCCTCTGCCCATAGTGGCATGTTCAACCACTGTGGTCCTCAATCCAAAATCCAAGTCTCCCTCTTACATTGAGAATTTTCATCCGATAAGTATGTGTAATGTATCTTACAAAATCCTTGCAATTATTATCAATTTAAGGTTGTCCATTCACCTTTCCAAGTGAATCTCCAAGGAACATCATGGCTTTTTCAAAGGAATTTCCATCCAGGGGGTGATCAGCTTGGATCAGGAAATGATTAGGTACCTTAGCTTCAAAACTCATGGATCTAACATAGCTATTAAATTGGATATGAGCAAATATTTTTATCATGTGGAGTAGATCTTCATCAATAAAGTTATTTCAGTTCTGGGTCTCTCTCTATGGAACATATACATCATCTTTCAGTGCTTTAGTTTATCTTGGATGGAAATCTTTTTCATGGAGAAAACATTCAGTTTCTTCAAGGAAACTCGTGGGCTATGTCAAAGAGATCCAATCTTTCCAATCATCTTCATTATCACTCACGAAGTTCTCATCTAGATCCTTCACCACAACATTTCCAATGGAAATATCCTTCCTTTCCGTAGAAGTATGTGCTTCCCATCTGTGTCTCACCTTATGTTTTCAGATGACTCCATCATTTTCATCAATACATCCAGTAGGTCTATGTGTGGCCTGAACAAAGCATTAGAAGCATATTGTCTTTATAGTGGTCAGATCATCAATAAAAGTAAGAGCACTTTCTATATCTATAATTATTTCTAGGATAGGCATATCCAAAATTTGAGTCTTATTTTGGGCATGCAAAAAAGATAATCTCCCACTGTTGTATCTAGGAGACTCGATATCATCGAAGCCTCTATGAATACGGGGTTTTGATTCCATCGTTTTTAGAATCACGGAGAGGGTTCTTAATAGGAATAATTGATACCTATCATTTGGTGGTAGTATCGCCTTGGTGAATAGTATTCTCTTGGATACCCAGATCTACGCACTCTTTAATATTAAGGTCCCTAAATGGGTTATTTGTAACATGGATAGGATCTTTTTTCGTTTCATTTGGGACCCCATATTCAAGGGTAGAAGGCATTGGGTTTCCTGGAACAGGATGGCGATGCCCATTTGTGAAGGAGGTATCAACATCCGGAGTCTTTGTGATGCCCTTTATTGCATGCATGAAATAATGGCCTAGGACGTGATAGAGAAGCTGATGTTATGGGGAATGACCATGAATGCATGCTACATTTAGGAACAGGCAAGTCATGTATGGGCATGTTTCTCCCTTTTGGCATGAGATCAGTCCCCATGTAAATTCGATCAGACCTCATGTTCGCTAGATCATTAGAACTAGGTACATCTCCTTCTGGCATGACAACTAGTGTGGGGAGGCCATTGGCTACTCGGACTGCCCTGCCACTAACATCTCTTTTAAGGAGGCCAACAAATATATGTCTTTCATCTATGAAATTCTAGACAGGAACCAAAAGGATTTGTTCCACCTCATTGAGATTAACTTGGAACCTGTTCATTGTGTATTCACCCCCATATTCTTAAATCTGCTTCACGTCCAAATATTATCGATGTGTGACCATCATTCTAAAAGTCACGGATGTATGGAATGAAGTTCTATGGGATAGAGTCATCCCCATGAAATTTAATTTCCCTACATGGAGAATCTGTAACAGAGCTATTTCTACTGATGAGAACATCAAGTGGTGCAGTGTGATCATGGCCTCCAAATTCATTTGTTGCAAGAAACACCATGAGGAAACATCAGAACATTTTTTCTTCAAGAGTGATTGGGATAAAGTGGTTTGGATTTTCTTTAGTGATTTCACTAGACTTTCTATTATAGCCGCAACAGATCATTCCTTCTATGTTTGTTGGTTCCATGGCTTGAGCACTAAGGGTTCAGAGAGAAAAGTGCATTCTTTGGTTTTTCACGCAGGGTGTTGGTGCTTGTGGTAGACACAGAATGGGTATCTTCATTATGGGGTGGCCTCTTCAGAATGCATGATCTTGTTTAGAATTAAAATTTTTCTCATATATTTGGTTTGGGATCTCAATACAGGAAGGAGGCTCCCACACTACATAGGATTCTTCCTACCATGAAAGATCCCCCTCCTGCCACCAACTCTACTATGGGTAAATGGATTCAGTGGAATCCTCCCCATTGCGGTTTTAAACTCAAAACTGATGGTTCATGTGTCGCGAGAGTCATATGAGGTGGGGGGTCTTGTTTGTGACATCAGTGGTTCCATCATCCTAGACTTTTCTTCCTGATTGGGACCTGGAACCTCTCTTCTTACAAAGGTGAAGTCTATTCTTACTGGTATTAATGTGTGTAGGCAAAGGATATTGGATCCTGTGGAGGTGGAAACCGATTCCATGCCTGTCTCAAATTCCCTACAGGGTCTTGGAATTATTCATTTGTCCATTGATTATGTTATCCAAAATTTCTGTTTTATCCTAGGAATAAACACCAAAGTGTCCCATACTTGGAGGGACAGTAATAAAGTTGCATATTACATAGCCTTTCTTGATATCTCTGGATCGGAGGACCTTCTTTTTCATAACCCTAAAAGTATAAACCCAATGGGGGTTAACATTATAATATGGGATTCCCTCAGCCTCCATCATTTTAGACCCCTGTAGTCATGTTCCCCTTAGCCTGCATATGTGGCCCTTGTATGCTCCTCTTTTTTATTTGAATAAAAATGTTCAGGATTATGATTATTATTATCTTTAACACTAACTAAGTTAACTTGAAAATGATTTAAATTAATCTATATGAAATAAAGTGATGAATGGTTCTAGGAATTGAAACGAATATTATTTAATGCTTTAATTTTGGTCTTTAAATCCATAAATGGTGAGTTTTTTATCTACAGTGATGCTTCTTTGAAGGGAGATGGTTGTGTTTTTTTGTAGAATGATCAAGTAATTACTAATGATTTATGAAAAATGAAACCTCATGAGATAAAGTATCTTTAACATGACCTTGAACTAAAAGTTTTAGTGTTTTCTTTAAAAATATAGAGATTTCATTTATATAGAGTAAAATGTGAAATATATACTCATTAAACACGAGATAGAGAAAATTGCTAGAAGTGATTAAGGATTATGACTGCACTATTCATTATCATCTAAGAAAAGAAAACATAGTATCAAAAAGGTTGGGGTAAATCCCCTTTATTAAAAAAGAATAATAAATCATGAGTCCTTTTTGAATAGGGTAAGGGAAGACGCATTACAATCCCATAGGTCCAGAGACACGGTCATAAAATATGGTGGCACAAGAGCCCAAAGGGACAAAACCCAATCATAGGCACGTAATAAAATATTCAAGTGGATAAAAATCCCAATGGAACAAAGTCCATTACAAATCAAACACAACAGAAAGGTGGACCAAGTCCAAAAAAAGAAATCCCAAATCTCCACAACACTCTGGAAGCTACTGGTACTAATTCACTATCCGGGGAGCATTATTGAGCCCGACCTATACCATTCGGACCACCTCAACAAGAATCCCCACCGCCTCAGTCACCATCCACCACCATCATCGCATCCTCCTTTCTCGATACCACCATCTATGATGCCCACTGTATCCCTGTAAAAAACCATCAGCCAAAAAAACCATTCTAACCAGATCTTGTTTTAGACCAGATCTGGACTAGATCTTAAAATCCCTCATCGTCTAGTTGAGGCATCTCCTCCACTTTCTCCAAGTATGATATGACGGTCCCGTAAGAATACCCTTAGTCAAGAACCAATATACCACTGATAAATTTACTGCAGCCAGATCTCTCACCCAACCATTGTCAATGCCATAGAGCCACCACACACTGCAACATATATGAAGCAAATCAGAAGTAGATGTTGCCGAGGAAGCCTCCAGGAGGGAATCCATCATCGAATAAACCACAAGTGTAGTCGCAATCGATGAGATTTCAAGGGCAGAACCCTATAGGTCATCGAGATCTCTCGTCCAAAGCCGAGATCCCCCAGGAAAAACAAACATAGTTTATAATTATTTAAGTCATAAAGATAATTCATCATTAACTATGCTATGAAGGGAACATTACCCTTTGGTTAATGATTTACTAAATATAGGCCTATAATTATACATACAGAAACTTCCTCTATTCTATTTTACATTTCAGTGCAGTCATCATTATCATATAGAATTAAGAAAACTCAGAAGGTGGATCATGATTTATAAGAAAAGGTAAAATTATTCAGTAAAGGTAAGTTACCTATATTTAAAATTGAAAAATAAGGTTTATTTAGAATAAAAAAATATTATGTGTACCTTGTAATTCACAAATGAAGAAATAAGTTTTGAATGATGATCATAGCTATCTATTTTCTATTTATTCTAGAAGCACTAATATTTATAGATACCTTCAAGAACATTTTTGGTGGGATTAAATAAAAAGGGATTTTACTGAATTTACCATGAAATTTTTTACTTATCAAAAATTTAAAGCTGAAGAAAATTTACTGAAGGGGATGCTTCAACCTTTTCCATTTCCAGAATGGAAATAAGAGAATATATCCATGAATTTCATGGTTGGATTACTAAATACATCTCAAGGTAATAATGTGATATGGGTTATTGTTGATATTTTGACTAAACCAGTTCATTTTTTTCCTATTTGAGATAATATTTATTTGGATAATATTTCAAGACTTTATGATAAATATATAATCAGATTTCATGGATTCCATATTTCTATTGTATCTGATCATGATCCCAGATTTGCCTCAAGTTTTTGGAAAATCCTTTAGAAGTTTTTAGGTAGTGAATTAAATTTCAGTACATCTTTTCATCCTAAATATAATAGATATTCAAAATGGATGATTCAAAATTTATAGGATGTTCTTTTATCTTGTTCACTAGATTATCATGGAATTTAGGATCAACATCTTTCACTAGTTGAATTTTCATAAATAACAGTTTTTATTCTTGTATATAGATGAAACCTTTTGAGGAATTATATTAAAAGCAGTGTCAGTATCTAGATTATCAGGATGAATTTACTGAAATAATTTTTTTTACTAGAATCAGTAGAAGTGATAGTTGATAAAGTAAAGGTTATTCTGCAATATATGAGGGCATCTCATATAAAGAAGAAAAGTTATGTGGGAAACTGAAATAAATATCTTTTGTTTGTGGTAGGTGACCATTCCTTTCTTATATTATCTCCATGTAAAAGTGTTTTGTGTTTTGGTAATAAAGGAAATAATTAAATATATCATTACACTATAGGAAATTCTAGATAATATTGCATAGGTTTATTATCGAGTGTATTTTTCTCTTATTTTTTATCAGGTACATGATGTGTTTCATGTTTCATTATTAAAAAAGTATGTGTCATATGTATCACATGTTTTGTGACCTAAATTAGTTCAGTTAGAATAGAACCTTTATTATGAGTAATAGAATGATCATATTCCTAATCATGGAGAGAAGGTGTTGTGGAATAAGGTGATTCACTAGGTAAGGTTTTTTGGAAAAGCCATATGATTGAAAAAGTGACATGGGAATCTAAAAATATTATGAAGGAAAAATATCGCCATTTCTTCAAGAATTTAATAAAAATTGTGAGGATGCAATTTCCAAAAGGTAGGAAGAATGTGAAAACCAAGGTAATATTAATTATATATCAATTTAATTCCATATTAATATTCATGAATTATATTTCATAGATCCATATTAATTATAGTAATAATAGGTAATTTCTCAAACAAAAATAAAATAGTTTTATTTTAACTAAATTGAGTTTCATGCATGATACGTTTTATACAAAATTTAAATTTAAAAATTTTAGAATTTTGAATTTTAAAAATTAATTTCATTTTTGAAATCAGTAAGTGAATTTTTGATAATTTTTTACAAAATTTTATTTTTTGGAGAATAGTATAAAATATCAATTTTTTATGAAAATTATCTTTTCTTTTCATGTATTTACAAATTCACATTATATTTTGGATTCTTTTTAAATTTTATTTGTTCATTTTGATTAAAAATAATCCAATAAATTTCATTGGGATCAATATTACACTTTTTTTAACATTTTTATACTAAAAATAGGTGTTATTCTAGAAAAACATTTTTCGTTACGTTTTGTGGGTTTGTTTTTTAAAATTAATTTATACTAATTATAGAAATTGAATTTGATAAAATGGAATCCATTTTTGGAATATGTATTCCTAAATTTGGTATATAGTTCACTTCAATTTTTTTAATTATGAATAATAACTTTTGTAAAAAATATATTTACCATGATAAGAGTTAAACGGGTTAAAAGGGTTAAAACTAAAATGATAATTGTTAAAATAACCTAAAAATCATATAAATACTATTATATAGTCTTATTTTAACCCTGTATCATTTAATATTAAAATATGAGTCTTTTTTGAGCTACTTATATTGAGTGGGACACTAATATATTTTAATCTTTTGAAAAATCCCATGTGTATCCTCTCCCTTAATTATAAAAGGACACCACCTATTCTATATTACACACACTTAATGATCATTTTATCACAATTAAGGCCTGAAAATAATACCTTCCTAAAATTCCTCCCCATGTTATAGAGGTCTTTTTTTATCATAATACCATCCAAAGAAGGATTTAGGTATAAACCTTAGGAGGTCGTCCGAAGAAGAGGTATAGTTCTTAACCAAGTGTTTTATTTTTACTTCTTCTTTTACCTCCTTAAAACATATATGAACAATTGTGATATAATAATATAAGAAGAACCCATATAATAAAATTTTATTATTTTTATGTTGTAACCCTTTTTAATCAACTTATCTATCTAATATAAAATGAAAACATCTTTCATGTGTACATGTGAACTATCGCCTTACGAGCCGATGTATTTTTTTCATCACTGAATCACTTGGATGGTATATATAAGTTGATTTAAAGAAATAATATGATATTTATGATATAATTATAATTTTTTAAAGTTAAAATAATTCATACCTTATTTACCTCATGTTCATTAAAAAATGGAAACATTAATCGTGCGTACGTACAAAATACCATCTCTATATTGTATGTAATTCATTTTTCACAACCACCTAACATAGTTGGTTATAAATGTATAATTAATGTATAAAAATTATAATTATAAAATTATTAAGATTATTTAAATGATATAATAATGATTAATTTGACCATAGTCTATATACCAAAGTCATTTCAGACTGACTGAACCAAACATCCTCAAAATGTCTGAAGTAAACTGAATCAATTAAGAGATTGAGTTTGAAATGGTAATAAGTGAAATAAAAGTAATAATAAAAATATAATGAACTTTAAATATATTCTTGATCAATTAAACAATTAACATAAATTTATTATTCATTAATATAAAGAAAGTATGTGATATGTTTGTCACGAACCAGCCCGGGTCGACCCTGAACCGGTCACCCGAGCTGTCCCGAGACATGGCTTGAGGGGTGTTCCCGATCCCCACAGGCTGTCAACCAGTGCCAGGAATCAAAGTTGAAATGTTACGAATGATTTCGCCCATAAAAGATAAATAAGTAATTAAGAATAAACAGAACAAAATTACTAAACTCTAGCAGTGGAAAGAAATAAAACCAAACAGCAGACGTACCACCATGTAACCCTTTGGTCACTTCCCAACCAAGGCCAACATTGCTCCCAAAATGAGCAAATCATCCAAGAAAACTTGAACAAGGGAAACCTGCGATTGAAAAGATAAAATAGGCGTGAGAATTAAAAATGCTCAGAAGGGATGCCAAAGTAAACCACAGAATCCAACCAAGACCACTTTCTAGAAACAATCCCAAAGACACTAGTTTGCACATACAAAGATAGAAAATATGGTTTTTCATATTTTAAAGGAAAAAGGATCCTGATTTACCATTTCAAAAACCAACACACGCCACAACCCGTTTTCCCTAAAACAATGCATTTCTTAAAAACTGAATTTCAAATCCATGTTTATCACACTTGTGAAAAAGAAGAACAGGTAAAAATTGAATACTGGAAACCAAGTACAAGTAAAAGTAAACAAGCAGATATAAGCAATAACCATGGGTGATCCTAAACATCCCTAGAAAACCCCTGGATGTACTCGGTTTCAGACTACCTATCGGCGTGGTACTCCATAGTCAATAACCAACTAGCCTCACTAATAGCCAACCAGTGGCATGCCCCACAAGGCCTATCTACCAAGGGGGAACCAACCCGTCTAATCAGGGCTGGCTAGCAACTGTCACTTGATAATCTACAAGACTCCTAGGAACCCATGGTGATTTCGATAATACTGTGTAAGTAGGAGGCCCTCGCACGCGTGAATAATCTCACCGCACTTGCCAACCCCTTACACGGACACCACTACACGACAACCCTTGAAGGAAATTCCCCCTGTAGAGATGCCCACAAATATGTATATATGAAATTCTTTCACATTCAACAAGGTTCCAACCGTGCCTTCACAGCATGTGCAGTTTCAAAACATTTTCTAAATGAGTTAAGTTTCCAATCGGGCACACACACTTTTCCCAAAAGTCAGTACAAACACCCCATTAAAAACCCAATACCAAACGGAGCTTCAAACCGAACAACCATTCAACTCACGCCAAAATCCAACCAGGACAACTTCTTTTCATCCCTCCTTGAAATACCAAACCATTTCATCAAAAACCTATCTTTAAGAAAATATAGTTTTTATGTGTCATTTTCATTTGGAGGCACATCCATGTGAGCACCTAGTGCTCCCATGGATGTTCCAACATCCAACGGCACATCTATTTTTTAGAAGAATAACCTTAGAAACCATTTTCATAAAACACATAGCATTGAAACCAAACCCAATTCTTTCACAACACTTTATAAAAGTAAATTGCATCTTTCAAACCAACCACCATTTCCAAAACTTTTCTAAAACAACCTATTGGTTCATCATTTTGTCAAAAAAACACACCAAACCAAATCTTACATTTCCAAAACACAATCACTATCAATTACAACCAAACACATCACAAGGCACTCAATTTTACTTTACCAAGAACCTATGCCTTTCATATAAACCAACATCAAAATCCACTTTCAGAAATTTAAAACAACAATATAACTATGTCAGATGCTTTTCATAAACACAACAGAAATGCAACGATATAAAAGACTTAATTTAAAACATTCAAGTGCTCAAGGTTTTAATCAAAAAGGGAAATGTTTAGAAACATCTACCTCAAAGAATTGGACAAGCCAACGCTTTCAAACTCACACCGCCACCTGTTCACGTACCAGCACTCCCACAAAAGTGCACGCACTAGAAAAGTAACATCGCCACACCTTAACAAAACATTCAACACCCAAAGTCAGTGCAACGAAGACCAACGCACGACCAAATAAATACCAGGGACTCAAAAACAACATAAGACACCAAAATAAAATTAATCCAAACAAAGGAATCAAGATACGATTCAAAAACCAACTCTATAGAAATCACCAAGTTCACAAGTAAAACTCAAATCACATCTTCACCATTTTTATAAAGAAAAACTAAAGTAAAAACCCCCAAAATCACATCAATTTACTTTAACATATACATAATTAAATAATCACAAAAAAGACCAAATTTACTAATTCCACCAATTCCAAAGCATCAAAAAAGATGTAAAAGGATACCATAGGGATGCGAGTCACATTTTAAAAATCGATAAAATAAAATTCGCCACTTAAACAAGAAAATCAACATAGACACATATTGACATAAACCAGGAACCAACTAAGAACATGTTCTTAACCAAATAAAAAAAAGAATTAAGAACTCTATAGCAAGATAATTAAGTGCATAAAAAAGATGTGAAACAAGTTTTAAAACTAAAAGATAGAGAAAAAACATTAGCAAAGTGATCCGGAAATAAAATATGCGAATTCACCTACCTCGGAGGTGCGTGAATACAACTGCGCATCAATGGAAGGTAAAGAAGAAATTTTCGGACCCTTCACAGACCCTAAAATTTAAGAAACACGCACAAATAAAAACCCCTCAATTAGGGTTTGGCCAACTCAAATAAATCCCTAAGAGAACATGAAAAAGAAGGATAACGGAGAGGGGAGTGGGAGTCACACCGGTTGAGGGTGGTGCGGCCAGAGTTGGCGACGTCGGCCGTAGCAGGCGGGGTCGGCTGAAGCAGGCGGGGTCGGCCGGAGCTGGAGAGGTCGGCCGGAGTAGGCAGAGGCCGGAGCAGCGATGGGAAGAGGTGCTTGGATGGGGGAGGTGGTCGGACGGCGAGGCGGCGGGGCCATACGGGGCCAGACGGGGCCAGACGGGGCGACGAGGTTGGACGGGGGAGGCGGGTCACCGGCGCGCGCACAGAGATCCAGGGGGGTCTGGTTCGCAATTTCGATAGGGGGGCGCCTCCTGGGTAGATAGGTTTCCATCTTTTTATCTTAATAATTATATAATAATAATTATTATAATTATTCTTATTGTTATAAACATATATGCATATATAAATATATATAAACATATATAAACCTACTAATATAAACATAGATACATATATACATATATATATAAACATATATATAACATATATAAACATATGAACATATATGAACATATATATAAACATATATACACATAAGCATATAACGTTAAAACATAAACATGTACAAACATAGATACACATATATATACACATATATAAACATATAAACATAAATATACGTAAATCTACACACATAACATTAAAACTGGGTGACAATGCGGTATTTGCACACCGTACGGTACCCAAGCGGACAGCGCGTCTTAAACGTACGATGTTCGTGAACTAAACCAAAAAATAAACTCATCCCAACATTAAAATTTTAAACTGTGACTCACCCGCACTTACGAAAAATCACCCGACGCCAATAGAAATAAAATAAATAAAATGACTAAAAAAACGGGTGTGACAATTCTCCCCACTACAAACACTTTCTGCCCCCAGAAAGTCACCAAGCCAACAGTTGGCATAACTTGAGTTTGTGCCTAGGCAAAACCAGAAGAAATTGAGAGGCTCGGGGTGACCATTACCAACACAAGTCACACCTGACCAACTCGAGTACAATCATTGTCCGAGGTTGAGGGGAGAACACGGGAGGGTTCTCCCAACCACAGAAATTTACTAACACGGAGACCTTGAAACTCGAACACACCACCCCAGGGGGGGCAGCACGGGAACTCCCCAAACTAAACTCATCCCAACTTCTCAATGCTAACGGAACAATTCTACCACTAGGATTAAAACTATTCTCGGAAAAACTGGCACACTGAGACACCGTGAAGGAGGAATTCCCTAAAAAACTCAAACACGATAAATGAAAAGCCACGGAGAGGCGTCTGGCCTAATAAAAAGCCCAGAAACAACACCCATTAATTTCACAGAACCGAACATCCCTCTAACATACGCAGCTGAGACCAAACTCAAAATCAAAACAGGTTTGTTTATCCCTAGCCCCAACACCCTTCAAGGAATTCAAATGATTTAGAAGTTGCACTAAGAGTATATGAGGCTACTTGGATTGCGGTAGAACGAGCTCATCGCGTGACCACAACAAGGATGAGATTACAACGACGAAAAGAATAGAACAAGAAAACTTTGGATATTTTCCTTCAGAAAGATGAAAACATACTCTGAAGCGAGGTTCTACACACCCTCGGAAACTCCTGACTGTGCGCGAGCTTCACCCTGAGACCTATGGCTGGGGCCCTGATAGCTGAAGCATCTCCTGCCTCACAGTCAGGCATTTTCATCTTCTGGTCTCTAACTCCTCACGTTCGATGATTCAGACAACCATGATGGTCATACATTTTCAAAGGGATTCAACATGATGTCTTAGAATGTCCATAATGGCCATACTGGTGACGCACGAGAGAGCGGTCCGATGAACTAAGAGTCCGTACCGACGAGGATGATTTCTTAGAGACAGGTTCCACCGACCCACACTCTTTTCCAGGTGGGGAACCTTCGCGGAAGTCAACCATCGTTAATCACACCCAAGACTCTAACGGCGATGATACATTTTATCTTTACTAGTCTAGAACTGAACCCTCAAATAACTCTAGGGCGGTACGAACATTAACTACCCTCGGAGTTCCCAATAACCCGAAGACACACAATATTTCAGATCTATACAAATACCTCTAACAAACTTTGACTACCTCGATAGATAAGAAACACACAAAAGGAACTGAGAACTGAGCATAACTCATTGACAACTTTGGGAGGCTTTCTTGGCGGCATACTCATAACACGAAAAACACCATCGAAACCGGCATCAAGCCAAAAATCAATCAAAGTGACAGCCTGAGCCAAGGGCAACAAACTCATAAGCTAAACATATACAAACATAAGTAAAAAAATTCTTTTCTAAAAACCTCAATTTCTTTAAAATTTTAAAACTCACCTATGGCCCCTTATGGACTGTCACATGTGCGTTCACCCAATCTCAGCTACATCGTTCACGGAAAAGTGCTCCCACGCACTCTCTGCACATATCGATGCACATGTGACCCTCCATAAATAATACCAATGTTCGAAAACTTCTTTCCCTTATCAAAATATAGCACGCAATAAAACATTCCATATTGAAACACTCCCACTTTAAAAATCCAATTCACCAGTTTCAAAAAAAAATCAAAAGAAACACTTTTCCATTTTAAAACCACTTTCATTTTAAGCACACGCTCACATCGACTGAGATCAAAATGAAACATAGTATAACTATGTCAGATGCTTTTCATAAACACAACATAAATACAATGATATAAAACAATTAATTGAAAAAATTCAAGTGCTCAAGGTTTTAATCAAAAAGGGAAATGGTTGGAAACACCTGCTTCAAAGAATTGGCCAAGCCAATGCTTTCAAACTCACACGACCACCTGTTCACGTACCAGCACTCCCACAAAAGTGCACACACTAGAAAAGTAACATCTCCACACCTTAACAAAACAGTCAACACCCAAAGTCAGTGTGACGAAGACCAACGCACGACCAAATAAATACCAGGGACTCAAAAACAACATAAGACACCAAAATAATATTAATCCAAACAAAGGAATGAAGATACGATTCAAAAACCAACTCTATAGAAATCACCAAGTTCACAAGTAAAACTCAAATAACATATTCACCATTATTATAAAGCAAAACTAAAGGAAAACCCCCCAAAATCCCATCAATTTACTTTAACATATACATAATTTAATAATCGCAACAAAGACCAAATTTATTAATTCCACCAATGCCAAAGCATCACAAAAGATGTAAAAGGATACCATAGGGATGCGAATCACATTTTAAAAATCGACAAAATAAAATTTTCCGCTTAAACAAGCAAATCAACATAGACACATATTGACATAAACCAGGAACCAACTCAGAACATATTCTTAACCAAATAAAAAAAAGAATTAATAACTCTATAGTAAGATAATTAAGTGCATAAAAAAGATGTTAAACAAGTTTTAAAACTAAAATATAGAGCGAAAACATTAGATAAGTGATCCGGAAATAAAATATGCGAATTCGCCTACCTCGGAGGTGCGTGAATACAACTGCGCATCAACATAAGGTAAAGAAGAAATTTCCGGACCCTTCGCAGAACCTAAAATTTAATAAACACACACAAATTAAAACCCCTCAATTAGGGTTTGTCCAACTCAAAGAAAACCCTAAGAAAACATGAAAAAGAAGGATACCAGAGAGGGGAGGGGGAGTCACACCGGTTGAGGGTGGTGCGGCCGGAGCAGGCGGAGTCGGCCGGAGCAGGCGGAGGCCAGAGCAGCAATGGGAAGAGGAAGCTGGACGGCAAGGTGGCGGGGCCGGATGGGGCGACGGGGTCAGACGGGGGGAGGCGGGTCGCCGGCACGCGCATAGAGAGCTAGGTGTCTGGTTCGCGATTTCGAGAGGGGGCGCCTGGGTAGATAGGTTTCCATTTTTTTATCTTAATAATTATAATAATAATTATTATTATTATTATTGTTATTATTATAAATATATATGCATATATAAATATATATAAACATATATAAACCTACTTATATAAACATAGATACATATATATATATATATAAACATATATATAACATATATAAACATATAAACATATATGAACATATATATAAACATATATACACATAAGCGTATAACGTTAAAACATAAACATGTACAAATGTAGATACACATATATATACACATATATAAACATATAAACATACATATACATATATCTACACACATAACGTTAAAACTGGGTGACCGTGTAGTATTTGCGCACCGTACGGTACCCAAGATGACAGTGCGTCTTAAACGTACAGTGTTCGCGCACTAACCCAAACCATAAACTCATCCCAACATTAAAATTTTAAACTATGACTCACCCTCACTTACGCAAAATCACCCGACGCCAAGAGAAATAAAATAAATAAAATGACTAAAAAAACGGGTGTGACAATGTTTGATTTCAAGTAAGGGATATTATATCTTAAAACCTAGTTTTAAAATGTTCTGAACATTTATTTCTAATATTTTTACATTATGTAAATATTTTTTTCTGGATGATTAAATATTTAAATAAATTAATTAAAAATTTTATTTTACCACTCCATTAAATTTCTTACAAAGGTATTCTAAAGGAATCTTTTTATGTATTTAATATATAAAGTTTTACTTTCTTTGCTGAAAATTATTATTTTTATTATGAAAACACTTTTGAGGAAAAGTGAGAAACCTTAAGTTCCAACAGGCACAAACAGCAACAAACAGAAGATCAGAAACACCCTCACCCAAGCACAGCAGCAACCGCCAACTCCAGAGAAGGACCACTCGGCGATCCCATGCAAGCACGGTCCCTCCCGATGGCAAGCCATCCCTCCGTATCCACCACATCCCTAATGGCCTGCAGAGGAACAAGCAGCATGCTCCAGCCCGACCGAGCCGAACTGACCCTTCCGTATTCCTCCCACAGCCAGAATGAAAACTCAACACAGTATAAGTTAAGAAACAAGTAAACTAGAATCATTGAACACCAGATGTATTTTACCACCAGAGTCAGTGACTCTGAATAGTTTCCAGGATAAACTAGATACCTGCAGGAAAGGATCTCCCCTTATTAGTTCTTCAAAGGAGGAAGTTAGTGAATTCCAGACCTGCATATATTCCTCAAGCCTGATTATCCCCTTATTAAAACCTCCAACCAGGATCGAGTCCTGTTTATCCACCCAAGCATACTGGTCCTCCTTAAGCTCCACTTCAAGGTTCTTACCCATAATCTTGGCTGCATCTTCTTCCGAGGCGTTGAGATACAACACCTGTTCGGACACCACATCGCCAGAGCTTAGGACCAAATCCAGGGACGGATCATGATGTCCATCTGCCTTTTGAACACCAGATGTATTTAACATAGATGATGTCAACGAATTTTCCCACCACTATAAAAATTATTTTATATTTTTATTCCTTTATAAAATTTCATGTTTTATTTAAATAAAAAACCTTTTTCTTTTTTTTCTTGGTATTTTATTTTTGAAAATGGTGTTTTAAAGGAAATAAATATATCAATATCTGAAAATGTTTCACTTATGGGTTAAAAAGTATATTTATATGATTTTAATGATGGAAATGAAATATATTATGTGTTTCATTTATGTTATGTTTCTTGGAAATTTTTTATGATGATGTATTAGTTTTATATATTTTTTCAATTCATTGGGTAATGATTATGTTCTCTAAATAATTATGTTGGAATTAAATGCGTAGGTTATTCCATTTTAAGGGTTCTATTAAGATGATGTTCCAAGGAACCTATATTGATTTTCTATTCTTGAATATGAATTATAATGGAAATATTTTGATTTTATAAGGTAATATAATGATTTTTTTAAGTAATGACTATCCAATTTAATGGTAAAAGGTATGTTTTTATGAAAATATTTTTCGTGGTTCCTCATGTTTTCTAAGAAACCCTGATGATTATGATTTTACCTTTATGTTTTCTTATAAAATGTTTCATGAAAAACGTTGGGTATTAAATATTATTTAATGAATTAGTAAATGATTATTTAAGATCAAAGTTTATTATGTTAAATGAAAACTTTATTATATGATCTCATGGTTTTTAAATGGAATAATGGATTTATTTTATATTTTGTATATGTCCCTTACTAAGATTTTTTTTTCATCTCACATTTTCATATGTGTTTCATTTGTTTTAAGGACGATTAATAAAAATGATGAAGTAAAGTTAAAAATTGTTTAAAAAAATAATGAAAAGAAAATGTGTTTCATTTTAAAAGTATTTTATTATGAACAAAATGGACACCGAGTGGAAGTTTCCACTTTGTAATGCATGGGTTTGTTATGTAAGAGTTATAAAATAAGTATCTAAAACTATAAACCTAAAAAGGTCTTAGGTAATGAAATAAAATTAATTCTTGTTTAAATATTAAATTATGGGTTGAATAAGGTTTGGGTAATTATAAAAGAATACTTTGGAATAATATGATAAAACAACTAATGTATGTGTCACCACTTCATTTTATAGTCATGTATTTTCCAATGTAGTTATGAATAACTTTTCCATAATCTTATATTTATATTCTTGATAATTCTTATCATTCGTGATTTTATTGGTACACACATTAATATAATGACCCATACCATTGCATTTAAATCATTTAATTTCATTTTTATCATATTTGGTATAACCATTCCCATGATTATTTTTATTGAAATCATAGGAAAAATTTATTATCATTCCACATTAATATCATTTTCCATATTTAATAATATTCCCCCTAAGATTCTTCTTACCACATTTATCATAAGAGGGAAATTTAGACATATTTCCTTTATATTTATTCGATGGATGTTTTCCAATTTATTTCCACCTGGGTCGATTCTTATATTTTTTGTTGTAAAAGTCAACAAACTCCTTCTCAACCTTCTTATTACTCCATACAAATTTCTATAAGATTTTAAATTCACAAAAGTCATAAGATCTTTGCATACATGGTTTCAATCCTGAGAAAACCCTATCAATTTTATTATCATAATCCAGAATAAAATTTGGTACATACATGGCCAATATAGTAAAATTTTTTTGATAGGTATAAAATAAATCCTCATCCTTGTAATTTAACTCTAGAAACTACCTTTATATACTAATTCAAACAACTTTAGGAAAATATTTGACAATAAAAAGATCCTTAAATATTTTTCACTCCATAGAATCAATCTCACATTTTTCCTTGGTATTCTTAACCAATGACCACCACTGATCGACTTCACCATCAAAATGATTAATGGAAAGAATTAACTTTTAATGTTTAGATTACCCAAAACATCAAATATATTTTCCATAGCATTAATCAATCCTTCGGTTACCACTGGATATGAAGTTACACTACATTTTAGATTGTGTTGTTTGATGAAATGTTCCACTATATACATGTTCTTTTGTAGATATTTTAGTCACCATCTATCAAGGAAACCACCATTAATAGCCTGTATCAACTGATTTAACATAGATACAAACTACTCTGTTAAAATTCCATCCATTCCAAGTTACTTACTTAGAAGGATATAATCCTCTTGATACCTTTTCACTTATACACACCACAAAATAATTTTTATTTATTATAAATAAAAGTGGTTGAAAAGCCTATAAAGAAAAAAATTAAGGTGGTCTAAAATAATTTAATCTAAAAGAATCAACCTGAAAAAAGTGAGTACCTTCAGAAGGAAAGGATACCAAGTTAGAAAAGGTAAGGATTGGGTCATTCTGAGATTATATAGAAGTAATATAGTTTTCCATCACATTATCTTCATGCTAAGTATGAAGTATGGACATATGATTATTCAGAAGTCCCTTGTATCTCCTGACAGAATATTTAATAGACCACAGAATAGGTTTCATCTATAGAAAACCATTTTGTAACATAAATAGATTATATGAAGAAATATGGAAACCCTAAAAGTTTTATCATGATTATATAATCCATATTTTAACATCCCTTAAAAAAATTCAATAACATCCTAACCTATAAATTTATCTAAACCTTGCTTTAATTACAACTATAACAACTTATACCTTAATCAACCCATAATTATGAGTTTAATAGAAAGTATTTAATTTTATTACATTCCCATTATATTTTAGGTTTAAATTTTAGATAATTGGTAAAAAAAATATTACATATAAAACACTTTAAATAAAAAGAAGACACTTCCACTCAATATCCATTTTTTCACACAAAAAAATAGGATTCTTAAATTTAAACTCTTGTTTAATTCAAAACTCATTCGCTTATTTTAAGATGAATCTATGTGGAATAAATATGGGAATTTTTATAGTTCCTAATCATCATTAATCTATATGAAAAAACATTTGAAAACATGGGATGATAATAAAAACTCTATAAGGGATATAAAAAGAAAGAAACATATTGGTCCATTTTAAAATTCATAAAATATCATAGAGAATTTTCCTCTTATATAATTAATCTTGATCTTAAAATAATAATTTTATTAAGAATTCATAAATATTTTCAAAAAAAATTACAATAATAAATCTTAAAGGTCAAATCATAATCATTAGGGTTTTATGTAAAACATGAGTACTCATGAAAACATTTTCTTTAAAAATATACATTTCACACTAAAAGGGGGAATAAACATTCCTTTAAACATAAGATCATTGGTTTAGATTATGAAATAAAAATAATTATATGAAAACTCATTTAAAATCATATAAAATTCATGTAAATACCATGGCACATAATCTTCATATAACTCTTATCATCACTATTACAAATGGAATAACCTACTCAGTTAATTTCAACTTATATTCTCTAGAGAACAAAATCATTACCCAAAGAATTAGAAAGATATATCAGTCTCACCCATCATCATTAATAATGTAAAAGGGATATAAAATACATAAAACACATGTAATATTTTATTTATATCATAAAATATCATAAAATATCTTTTTAAACACGTATATAGAAGCATTTTTTGGACTTCGCATAAAAATTATGAGAAATATCATTTTCATTTGAAAACTCTTAAAAATAAAAAATTATAAGAAGAACTAAAAATAAAATATTCTTTGAAAACCCATAATAATTTTTATATGAAAATTCATAATGAATAACATATATGAAAATGGGAAAAGGTAGTCAAATATTATACATTTAAAAAATATTAATTTCACACTTTTTCAAAAATAACCCTTAGAGAAAATGTTAAAAATATAATTTTTTAAACCCTTATATGGAAAGTAAAATATGGTTTAAAATGAATTTAAAAAAAATTATAATAATAACATTCTTGAAACATTTTAAGAAACATGGATATGGAGGAAAAAAACAAAAATAAAACTTTAAAACATTTTAAACAAAGTTTTAAAGAAAATATCATACCTTGAGTATAACTTTCCACATATATACTTTAACTCCTATATAATAGACTTATATTAATTATTTACTTGATTAAGAAACTTTTTTAGGTTTACTAAATTGTTATTATCCATTTATTTTATTTATTACCTTGTCTTATATAGTTACTAAATCACTTAAGTTCATGTTGGGTGTTTTTTGGACATTCAGTTTGTAATCCCAAAAAAAACTTCAATAGGTCAACCATGGTCAAATTTTTCATTTTTCCATAATTTAAAAAATATTAATCATGATATAATTATAATTTTTATACATTAAATTTAATTTTATAACCATCCATGAAATTAATAAATGAAAAATAAATCACATATCTTTATAAAGGTGGTAGTCCACGTGTATGCATGAGCGAAATTATCATTTTCTAGCAAATGGAAGAGTAAGAAGGTAAGTAATATATTATCATTAAAAAATAAAAAATATTTAATTAATATCATATATATTCATTAAATCTATCATAATAATCATCCATGTGAGGTGGTGATGAAAAAACAAAACCCATCACTCCATGGAGATGGTAGTCCACACATATGCATGACTGTTGTTTTCATTTCCCATATGATAGAAAAAGAGGTGAAAAGGGGTTTTTAAAACAACATAATAAAATATAATAATTTTTAATATTATTATTTTATCATATCATCAAGGTTATAAATGTTTTTTAGGAGGTGGAAGAAGAAATAAACATGAAAACACTCGGTTAAGAGTTATACCTCTTCTTTGGAAAACCTCCTTTAGATTACACCTTAACCCTTATAGGTTGGTATTTTTGTGAAGAAACACCTTTAGGAAGTGTGTAGGTATTTTTTTAATGTAT
This sequence comes from Viscum album, assembly GCA_963277665.1. NCBI lineage: Eukaryota > Viridiplantae > Streptophyta > Magnoliopsida > Santalales > Viscaceae > Viscum > Viscum album. The sequence continues at coordinate 953,580,673 of OY728142.1, forward strand.
TTTTTGAATTCTTTTTTGAGATAAATTGCTAAAAGTATGTTAAAAAGGAGGATAGGTGGTTCTCTTTTATAAGTGAGGGGAGTGGCACTCTTGTAATTTTTCAATGTTTTAAAATAATATAAAGTGTTATTCATGGGAAAGTGTCACCAAATCTATAATATTTTAAATATAATATTATAATTTTATAAATAATCTCATAAAATAATATTTAATATGAGATTATGTGACCTTTTTACTTGTTTCTAACCTTAATTAACTCATTTTACGCTTTACCATAGTGGTGATTTTTTAGCATGGTTAATATTGATTATGAAAAAAATTAAATTGAAATAATTAATAAATTTTAAAATAATACTTATAAATATTAAATAAATTTTTAAATATTCAATTTCTAAAAGTGTAATAAATTAAATTTAATATAAATGCAAAAAATTCAATGAAAAACAGTTTTTTAGAAAAATGCATTTTTAAGCATAAAAGTGATTTTATACTAAAATAAAGTATAATACTGATTATTATGAATATAATTGGATTTTTTATTAATATGGGACTAATTTTACTCTAAAACCAATCCAAAATATAATTTTAATTTTTAAATAATTTAAAATAAATGGCAGTTTTTATAAAAAATAGTATTTTCTACTATTTAACCAAAAATATGTATTTTCAGAAAAAATACAAAAAAACACCTAGATATATACTTGATATGTTTATATAAAAAATTAATTCCATTTTATTAAATTAAATTTATAAATTTTGTAAATTTTTCTTTTAAATAAAATGATATAATACATGGAAATCACTTCAGTTAGAATAAAACTATTTCCTTTTCGATTTTGAAAAATCATATAAAATTATTGCAATGAATTTAAATCCATAAAATATAATCAGAAATATTAATATGATATGAAATTTATTTATTGTTAGAATTTCCTGGTTTTTCATAAATAATTTAACCGTTTATATTTTTTCTTTACCAATTCATCCCAATGCCTTTTAAGATAGAGTGACTATCACTTTAATAAGGTAACTAAATGTAACTTTCACATTCCTCTTTACCACCATACTATAAAATATTTTTGTATAAAGTGATATCCACTTTGTTATGGTAACTAATGTAACTATTTAAATTTATCTTTACTACTATATCCTAAACTATTTTAGGATATTAAGTGTAATTCATTTTGTAATTTTATTGGTATAATACTTCAAGAAACAATGATATTCACTTTTCATGATAATTAGATATAACTCCTTATATTTTTATCCAAAATAATATATCTAAAATATTTTAGGATATTAATTAAAATATAAATTTTATTTTATATTGGTAAAATATTATATAGAATAGTGATACCCACATATTTATGATAACTAGCCAGCCAAATCCTTTTTTTGGTATTTTCAAATAACCACTTTAAGGAAAAGTGGGAACCCTACAACACAAGTTTCAAAAACACACATCCCGCCATCACCATAGCAAAGTATTTCAAATTAAAAAAAACCCTAACTTAGACTGCTTTCCAGTTTTCAGTCCGCGTATCGCCCGACATCATTTCCGAAGAGCCACCTCGAGACACGAGCGTAGAAATCGCACACCCACCGCAAACCGTGCCGACGTTGAAAACATCATCCAATCAACATCCAGTCCCCATCATCATCATGCTCCTCGAAACTACCACCACCGTCGTCGTCACCAGAGCACCTCATCGTCGTCGCCGGAGCACCATCACCGGAGGTTCCAAGAAAACCATCATCGACTTCACCAGAAAACGCCACCTTCACCATTCCAACATATTCAAGACGGAAGAGCCCACCATACTCCCCTTCGGCATCAACTTCAGCATCACAACCCCACAGACATTCATCCATTCGCAAAACCACGAAAAACCACGCAAACCATACAGCATCACCGCCACATGGAGGTCAGAACTCCCAATCCATCAGGGAAAAGAAAAAACCCTCAAACGAACAAAACAAAACCAGAACAACGAAAACAGAAGAAGTTTCACCAAGAACCGAATCACACCGCGAACGAAAGCACAACGATCAACACCCTGATACAAAATATCCCGCCGCCACCGACTAGTTCGACCGCATCAGGTACAACAGAACCCCTCGCACTCACCTGAGAAGATTCGGGACCCCCAAATCGCTGGCGCATGAGCGCATACCTCAACCGCTGAGAAACTCACCAGAGGACAACAGCAAGTTGCATCGAACAGAACCAAGAGCGCTCCGGAGAGTATGCTGTCGACGAAGACTGGTCTTACACCCGCAGATCTGAACCAGAAACCACCGACGTCCATTGTGCATCTTCACAGCCAGAGAGGAGCCACGAAACGCATAACGCTACAGCAACAGGGATCCTCCACCAACCCACCAAGCCCGAGGACGAGCGTCGTGCCATCCGCAGCGGAGGAGCCTGCGGCGGCCGGAGGAAGACCCATAGAGGGAGCCCTTTACGGGCGCATCGAATGATAACTAAATATAACTCTATACATTTTTATTTATCGTCATATTTCCTAAACACTTTAAGATATTATGTGGAAATCAATTTAACTCTAGACTGATGCAATCCTTTATTTTTTAACTTTGAAATTTTCTAAGTCTAAACATACTCCCACTTTCCTCTTAGACACTATATTTTCATTATAATATATTATTAAGATATAAAAACCCTTTTGTGCTAGGAATTAAGTTTTATTTAATTTTAGTAGGAATATTTAATAGATAAATTAAAATTACTATATCTAATTATATGTGTTTGGATAACTTTCCTTTGAAAATAATACTTTACGAAAATATACCATTGATAAAATATGATAACATATTCCCTTATATTTTAATAATCATCTAGATAAAAACTTTATTTTAAATAAACACTTTTATCCATATATTCTTCTAAAAACATGTTATAGAATTTAATGAATCATAAACCATGTGTATTAAATATATAATATTTATTTTTTTCACAAAAACTCATTATTATCAAAATACTTATATTATCACATAATAGAGATGATATAAATATACATATCCTTTATTTATATCCATATGTAATTGATGAATTTTTTTATGATCAGAACTTTATTATAGAAACTCTTTTCTTTATAATTTGAATAAAAACTATAATCTCTATCAATTATTCCATTTATTTTTAACTCTTTCCTATTTACAACACTTTTAAAAATACATTTGGTATCATGTACCTTTCTAAATTAAATAATGTATTTCTATACCCCTATACCTAATATAGATATTACATGGGGTATCCTAAAACTACTCCAGGTATCATGATAATCTATCATATGAAATTATTACTCATTTTCTATAGAAACCATAAGTCTCAATGACCTTTATTAGATTCTTAAAGAAATATTGTTAAAATTTTCTGAAAAAATTTATTCATACTATTATAACTTTTACCCACTAGTATTAATGATAAAGAAATTAGAACTAAGCCATTATATTTCAAGTATATCTATTCTCAACACTTTTATAATATTGAGTAAAAATTTATTTAATTTGTTTGTATTTTCATAAAATTCCCAGAAATGAAAATATGATGAATTCCATAACCACAAAAATCTATTTTAGTCCCAGTTTAAATCACATTATATAATTAAACAAATCATAAACTATGTGAATTAAAAAAACTTCATCCCATTTTATAAAACATCAATTGTTTACCTACTCTTCTCAAGAGAAAAATTAGACAAGACACATCATATGACAAGTTCATCAAAACTTAAATCATCCAAGTTATCAATGAAGAAATCATTTACTCTATTACTTCGAGATCTGTTCTTTAATTGTTTTCTCTTCCTGGCCTTCCATATATTTACATTTCTTGTAAATCATATAGTTGATATAATTTATATGTCGAAACATTATAATTGAATTCTATAACTAATATAGATTTAAGAAAACCTTTAGTCTCACCAATTAATGAAATAATTCAATCATATTGAATATAATTTTTCATAACCAATCATATTGAGTATATGAGATTAAAGTTCTTTAAATTATTGATGTACCCAATAATATTGGGTACATGCATAGATACTAAGATTAATTTTGTTAGCATTCAACTAATTCCTTTGAAACCTTAAATATGTCATTTTATGATTCATAAAAGTTTAGATTCACTTATATAACAACTTCCATAGTTGTTTTAGCCCGAATAGCCCAAAGGCCTTCTTTTTTTATTGATTTTAGACAACCCCCCTTTCAATGGATGAGGGGGAACCCTTACAGGGCCCTTAGGATTAGAGATTACATGGATCATAGGCTAAGATACATTACATGACCCGAAGGTCTTAGGGAATTCAACCAGACTATAATTATAAGGAACCACCCCTCCCCAGAATCTGCATCATTATGGTATCTCTCCACCTTCACATGGTCGTCTGGATAAGCTTCTCATGCAAGCACAGGCTGGTCCCGATGGAATTTTTATACCCTCTCATTCTTCAAAATCTGTTGGTTCTGCTCTGGTGAGTGCGCCTACTCTGAATCTTCCTTTGTGGTTACTCCTTTTTTGTAGAGACTGTCTGGGGAAACTACATTGATCAGGTGTCCTAAAGGCCTTGAGGTTTCTCGAAGGCCTTGAGGTGGCCCTAAGGCCTTGTGGTGGACTAAAAGCCTTACTGTCTTGAAGGCCTTAGGTGGTCCAAATTCCTTGAAGGGGCCGAAGACCAAACCGGTGGCCCGAAGGCTAAAACGGGTGAATAGTTCCAGCTGTTATATTACCTAACAGTAACTGCTACAATACCGACTACTGTAACTACTACAGTGCTACTACAGTAGCCCAGAAATTATCCCTCCACTTGGTTTTGATCTCGGGTCTCTTGGATTTACTTTTTGATTCCTCACCAATTGGTTTGAGGCTCTTGTGCTCCATAGTTGGTTACTAATTTTTTCTCTAACACATAGAATATTTATCTTAAGAAATTTTATTAAGTTATCAGTCTTAGGAGTTACTTATATTAAGCTTCTATTTCAAGAATTAAGCTTAAAGTTTAATTTAATGATAATGATTCAATTCATCTACAACAAAATATTTTACCAAATGGGTATCATGTTATATAACCATTTAATAAATAATTCTACTAAATTGGATCACACTAAAATGATTAACCCTTTACAAAAACATCATATCTATCAGTGGGCTAAGATCTATATTTCACCATGTCTTATACTAGTTTATTCACATAAATAACCCATGATTATTTAGGTATGGGATTATACCAATCAAAACAATTGTGGATCTTTGATATTTGTGTGGATAACTCTTTATTCAATTGATGATATGGATAAACTTAAATTCATTCCTCTAGTATCCTAACTTTTAGGTTTTCTTATATAGTTTAACCCAAATAAAATTCCATGAATAAGTTAACAAAGGATAATAAAGGGATGATCATACTGATATTGACCTAACCAACAAGATAATATAGAGTTACTTATTGCTTTATTAACTTGCATGTGATAATATAGGGGTACTCATGTTGATCTCAACAATACCTAGTTAAGTTATTGAGGTTATTCTAATTTTCACTTTGGAAGCAAACTAACACTTAGTATTTGAAGAGGATTTAATCTCAACATCTTATCGCATATTTATTATCTTTATGTGTTGTATTATTCTAATGATTTAGTTTTTGGAATCCTTATTCCATCCATCAAATTAATATGTATGCACCACATTAATTTGTAACTCTTTACATAGCCCACAAGTTTGTGTTACTCACCCAAAAATAGAATTCAAGTATATTCATACATATTTTAATGCATTATATGCATAAAGTACATTAACTATTTATATAAATTTATAGATTTATATGATATTGGAAATATCCACATGAATAAGACTAGAGTGATAGATAACTGACCTCATTCACCTTTCTAGGAAAGGCATATCCTTCAGGATAGTGGGTGGTTCAACCCCATGTCCCTCTACCCAGGGAGACTCTACACAAGGAAGAATCCAATTCATGATATCTTTAACACCTAATATACAAAAACTATACCCAACAACTAAATTCAAGTTAATAACTCCAAATAAAAAATTGAGGTCAAGGTAGTTGAAAACTTAATTTTATGGAGTCATACCTAGAATGTAATGCAAGGATCTATCCCTATAATTAGTTTAATAGTTAAAATAAAGAATACACATTCATAATATAAAAATATTATAATTATGAATAAAACAGGGAATGACCTTTGAAAAAAATGAAATATTCAAAATATTTAAACATGAGATAAAAATTTATGAACAATTCATAAAGAAAATATAACTATAAGCATTTTATAAATTATTTAAAAATTATAAAAATTCCATATCCATGAATATAAACATTTTATATTCAATTTAATATGAACACTTTCATAATTTGTTTTATATGGAATTTATATATGATATTTCATGAATTATAAACATTTTAAAATCAATTTTTGTTATGTAAACCTTTTACATAATCAAAATACCATATACATTTTTCATTATTTAAATTTTTTAACAAAAAAATTGATATGGTATAAATAATATCCAAATAAGGACCATTTAATTTGAACACTTTAAATTTAATTAGTTATGAATATTTCATAATTATAAATATAAAAAAAATTATATTTTGGACTTATTTTTTAATTTATAAACCCTTTTATAAAATACCCCTTATGACTTCTAAATAAATCCTTTATTTCTAGCTCACACAGAAAACCATATAAATTTGGTAAAAGTGTATTTTAATATTAACCTTTAATATTTATGGAAAATTTTTCATAAACATTTATTTAATTAATTATAAACAATTTATAATTTATTTATTTATTTATTTATAAATTCCTTATAAATTAAAATATTCCAAAAATAGCATTTATCATGATTAATAAATATTTTATAAGCCATACAAAATTTTAAATGTCACAAAAAAAATTAAAACATTTTTGTTTACCCTTATAAAGAATCCTCATTCTGTATAGGGGTAATCTTCTACTACCCTTGTGAAAAATGTCTATATAAGGATAGATCTTTATGACCTTTAGGAAGCACATTTTGTGTAAAGGTACACCTAATATTATCTATACATGAATCCTTCATTGTAAAGGTAAGTTATAGTTTACCTTTATGTGAACTCTTTATATAAGGGTAAGAATCAATCTACCTTTATGTAAACCTATTTACATAAAGTTTAGTGAATATTACCTTTACGTAAATCATGTACATAAGGGTAAAAATCATACTACCTTTATGTAAATCCTTCACATAAAGGTATTCCTTGGGTTAGCTTTATGTGAATTCTTTCATAATGTTAAATCTTATATTACCTTTACATATATCATGTGATGGTAATTAAACAATTTTATTATAAACTAAAAGGATTTTTTCTTCAAAAATTGGGTTTTTAAACATGATGAATTCTTAAAGAAACATTTTTTAATACCACTTTTGGACTTATTTTGATCATATCATAATCATTATCAGTAGAAAACAACTTAAATATACCAAATATATATTCAACAAATCAAAGTGTTTGTATTATAAAAAAATAAGGAAAAATAGAGTACCTAAAAATCACTTATTATAGTTTCTTCCATCTTATTTTCAATAGAATTCATTATAGAGATATCATAAGGAGGAGTGAATATAATCACCCTTCCTCTGAGGTGATACATTGGCCGAATAATCCATGATTATATTATGAGGATACCTGAACTTATAAAGTGGTTTTAGTGCCTTATTGGGAGAGATAAATTAATATTGAGAAGAAAATAGATTTATAAATAAAACTTTATATGAAACTGGTGATCACATCCCCATCTAAACATAATTGGTACACACAGACACAAATAGAAGATAACTCTTCTCTTTATATAGGTGAATCATGTTGTTACTCCTTCATAATGCATCTCATTCATTACTATTATTGAGTTTGATTTATTGAACTAATTTCAATGAATAAATACAAAGATTTTATAAACTAACCTTTGGTTCTAAACTGATGATAATGTTCATGAGAGAGTTATAGCAGGTTGTTGCATCGCATGAAATAATCCTACTTTATATACATCTCATTCATATTTAAATATATATATATATATCATATATTATACATTATACATGCATTATATACATGATGATATACATTCATCATATGTATAAATTAAATGTACACTATATATATAATAGCATATATTATATATGTACTTTATGCATCTTATTCATATACATTTTAGTGTATATCAAACAACATATTGATCTTAATTAGGGAAATGATCTCATATGGGTCCAGGTAGTTACATGTTCACAAGCGTAACAATACCACCCATTATATCAAGTTGGTAATGGTGGTTCTTGATCAAAAATTACAGTCACATTACCTCATTGGTGAGAATTTTTTGGTCTTCATAGATTCCAAGAGCTTGAGGTATATTTTATCTCAGTAGGATCTGAACTTATATTGATGGAGATGGATGGAGTTTCTCTAAGACTATGAATTTAAGATCTCTTACATCATAGAGAAGTGGAATGTAGTTGATGATGTGTTGAGTAAGAAGTTGTAGAGATATGTTGTCCAAGGATATAAGGATACTTAGAGAGTGATGGAGGACCTTGTGGTGATGCATCTTGATATGAAGGAGGTTAGTGGTAGAGATTATTTGTATCATATGAAACTGAAATTGTCCTTATTGTGGTAGGTTGAGGAGTCTCAATGAGAATAATTGAATACAGAGGTGATGTGGGACCATATTATTCATAGTGATGCTCCTAAGGTGTGTTTAGAGGAATATCAACATTGAATATTTTTTTCAGGGAGTTTGTTTATACCATTGGGGATGTGTTATATGTTTCTTCATGAGTTTCATAGATCACCTTTGGAAGTGATTTCTGGTATATCCAAGATGATTCATGACCTGATTAATTATTTTTAATGGTCAAGAATGAATTGGTTAGTAGAAGAGTTCATGTCGATATGATTGGTCTACTAGTAGGTAAAGGTAGGGCATCGTGTTCTTGGTGGTTTGTGGTAGTCTTTGAATGTCCTCGAGTGGAAATGGGAAGACATGTTGATAAATTTATTTCCTAGTTTACCCTGAGCCTAAGGTGGGTGTGATATTATTTGGGTGATCTTTGATAAGTTGATAAAGTCTTCTCATTTCCTAGAAATCTAGGATTCAAGTTTTATGGATGATCTAGTGAGGTGATATGTGGATGGGTTAGTGCAGCTTCATGGGTTGTTAAAGACCATCATTTCATATTGGTATCCTCAAATTACTTCATAATTTTATGGAGGTATTCATCATACTTTTTGATCTAAGATCCACCTTAGCACTTACTTTCATCCTTAGATGAGTGGGAATACATAGTGAACTATTTAGATATTGGAGTATATATTGTGTGCATGCATTTTATATTTTTTTGGTCATGACTGAATCAATTTTCATCGGTAGAGTTTTCTTATAACAAAAAATATTACTTTTTCATCAGCATAGATCCATTTGAGGTATTATATATGTATCCTTTCTATCTTTATTTTGGTGGACTGAGTTTGGGGAGTCGATATTCCTTAGATCTAATGTGGTGTATAGTATTACAGAGAAGTTTTAGATGATTTGGGAGCATATAAAGACAAAATAGGACCATTGGGAGTTTTATGATAATCAGAGGTAAAGACCATTAATGTTCGAGGTTAGTGATCATGTATTATTTAGGGTTTACCCTTATCATGGGAATTATAGGTTCAGATAATGGGGTAAGTGTTTCACTATTTTATCATCCTATTTGATTTGTTAAGGTAAGTTGGCGAGGGGGATTATCAGTTGGTACTTCTTCCATATCTAGAAAAGGATCATAATGTATTACACATATCATAGCTTCATCATTATTTACATAATTATCCCCACATAATTTATTGGGGAGAGTTGGATGTTGAAGATGACATGAAATTCATGGATCAGTCAGTTGAGATTCAGGGTCATCAAGAGAAGGTAGTGTGGGGGTGAGTTATCTATTTGGTTTGGGTTTTTTGAAAACATTGTGGTTTGGAGGAGAGTACATTTGAACATGAATCGCAGATGTGTGATCAGTATCCCAAGTTAATTTAAACCCCATTTCACCTTGGGAATGTAATGTTGGGATTGATGATGATTTATTGAAATTTTTTATTTCTTATGTTTTGTGTTCCTTAGTGATGGCATTGTTCTATTGGATAGGTGTATCCCAGGGAGTGATGGGTTGGTAGTTGATGATTTGTACTTGTTTTTTTTTATTCTCAAAGATGAGAACCATTTGATAAGTATCTAGTGTAATGGTACATACCTTCTTAACTTATACCTTCCTGGCTCATTAATTTATGTATTATGGATATTGGAAGTTTTGAGAGTGTTTTGGAGGAGGAAAGTTAGAGTTTATGGTGAGATTTTAGCATGGGGATAATTTTGTGGTTTGGTGAAGTGTGTTGTGATGTGAGAGTTCAGTTATCAATTTTAGATGTGTCATGGTTAGATTTTTTATGTATGGAGGTCTTGAGGTTGGGATTCCATAGTTCATCCATTTTAAGGATCCATATGGTGTGGTCCTATATATACACCATGAAATTGTTTTGGGGTTGATTATGGTTGATTAAAGGCCAAAATATTATGACATGGTTCTTACAGCTATAGAATAGTCCTTGAGTGGCTGAATTATGTGTTTTTTCTTTTAGGTTTCATTGTGTCACAGATCCTAAGATACACGGTGGTGGTACAAAGGTTGAGTTCTTTGGCACTTACATTTTTTGTGTCATTACACCATGGTGATTTGGTTATATCATTCCTCTTCCTTGGATTTATCTGATATAGGGGTTGATCATAGTGTGATTTCCATAGATTCATTCAACTTATACCCAATAATATGTGTCCCTACTCCTTTCATTTTGGTCTTACATTTTTCTATTCCAGGTATAAATTCAATAATACCTTTAAAGATTTTTCAATTTCCTTTGTTTCCCTCAAGACTTGGGTTAATCTAGTGTACTTTAGGGAGATATCCTGGTGCCTTTTTCCTTGGTATTGGTCCTTGAATTTGGGATATTTAATACGGGTGATATGAGGTGAGTGCTTCTTATATTCTTTTTTGTTTTATCCTGGATATTTCTGTAGGAGTTCTTAGTAGTATTTATGGTTCAAATTGTAGGGTGTTAAGTGATGGATCTTATGAGGGATGTTGTGATTATATTATATTAACGCCCACTTTGTTTGAATTGTGCCATGTGATTGTCTCTCCCCCACCTTACTCTTATGCAGTAGTTTTTGAAGCACCGGTTAAGTTATGGGATTCTATAACTCTCCATTATTTTGAGTATAGTTTGGAAGTAGAATACCTTTGTTTTCTTTGGGTGAATAGTAAGAGTTAGCATAATGAAGATAATGAACCAAACTTAATTAAATTGAAGGGAATATGGTGATTCACATATTTTTTACTTTATTCATGTTATTACTTGATTTTATTATTGTTATAATTGAGATAATTTTATTTTTTTGTGATATATGAGTATTTCTTACTAAAATTGAGTTTTCAAAATCACCTTCCATAAAAGGTTCATTATTTAAAGATATAAATGAATTGGTTATGTGAAATTGGAATTTATTTTTTAATTTTCATGGAAGGTATGTTAAATAAATATAAAATCATGTTAAAAGAAATTTATGGGTGTGTTGTGTTGTTATAATTAGGTGTGGTTGTTTTTTTTGTTTTTTTTTTGTTATTGTAATTATTTTGGGTTTATTTGTGGATAGTTGTGGTTGGGTTTCAAGGATGTCGGTATTGTTTGGGCAGTGGGTGTTGCAAAAAAATCCATGGTTGGCATAGCGTGATGTGATTTTTGTTATGTAAACGGTGGTGGGGATGGAAATGTGGTAAGGATGTGGTATTTTTTAGATTATGTTGTGATTTAGGGTTGTGTTCTAAATACCCAATGTTGTGAAATGTAAGGCTAGTAATTAACCCTATAAAGATAGTGGAATAGAAATTAACTGATTCATGGTATATAAATGAAATTTTAAATACTTAGAATAATGGTTAATGACTCGAATTTTTATGGGTGATGTCTTAATGAATGTAACAGGTTGGTCAAATAATAAATCTGTAAATGGTTTAATGGTGTGGTTTAATGGAAAATTTTGAAAATTTTATTTTAGTTATTTTGTATGTGAAGTGGGACTGGTTTAGTGGATTAGGGAGTGGTTGAAATGGTAATGTGTGGTAGTGATGGTGTGGTGGTTGTGATGGATTGACAGTACTATTTTATTGTAACACCTTTGGGTTAGGATTGAGTAAGGAAATATATGTGTGTGTGGTATATTTTCCCTATGATTTCTATTCACACCTAAATCAAGTCAGATAACCTTACTGATACCCAATGGTTTTGGGTTCTCTGTGTATTCTCCAATATCTAGGTTAGTGAGGGAACAGATGGATAACTACCTACTCTTCTCCACTCTCCCTTTTAAGTGTAGGAAGGACTATGATGGATCATGGTAAGTGTAGGAAGGACTATGATGGATCATGGTAAGAATTATAAAATAGGTCAGGACCTTTTTCATTTTTATTTTCTTTTAATTTTATTTATTTTTTCCTTTTTCATCGATCAAAGGTAGATCAGGTTGTAGCATGTGTGTGGCATAGATCCAATAGTGTGGCTTCAGCATTTTATTCTTGAAGGTAGTACCTATTTAAATATTTTCCAAAAATCCTTTTTTAATCATTAATTTTAGTTTTTAAATCCTTGTATGTGTCATTGGGGGTGTTATGAGATCCTCTATGAAGTTTTTTAGGGAAATAAGGGGTTTTAGGGGCTTCACAAGGGATTTTTGTCCAGGAATCCCATTTAAGTGATGTATAGTTCAAAGAAATCATGTCTTTTGTTCTTTTTTTTTGTGTGAAGGGAAGGAGGTAATGTTTATACAGTACAGGTGTTTGGGGAACATTATGTAGGTGTGACTCAGGGTGTGGCTAGGTACTCTTCTAGATACCCTGTGTCAGGGTACATGGTCATGTAGAGTACACGTCTAGACCTCGTATGAGGTATATGTCCAATGTTAATATCATGTACTTAGATAGAGGCCATGTGAGGTACATGTCTAGGAACCCTATATAAAGTGCACTCCATTTAAGGATAGTGCATTCCATGTACTTAGGGAAGTACAAACCAATTTGTTATAAGGTATAATCCTAGTTATATTGTGGGAGGTACATGTCATGTACATGAATTTCACTCCATGTACTCCCTCCTTGGAGGTGGTTTTCTAGTTTTCTCACTCTGGATTAAAAATTAGACTTGTGATGAGGTGTTTTTTCTCTATATACCCATGAGGAGTCCATTTTGATCATTTTTTACACCTTGTACACGATGGTATAATACATTCAAAATTTAGAGGCTATATGTGATGCATTTAGATTAGGAGAGCTTTAGTATGAGTTTTTCCTTGTGGTATTAATTTATAATCTTCCTGAGGTTTTGGTTGGGATCTAAGAATTAGGAGAAAATAATTATCTCATTCAATGACTTGGATTTTGGATGCCAATTGGGTTTTTTAGGTTATTTCAAACTATTATTGGAAGTTAGGATCAAGTAGTATCTTTGAAAAGATCTTGGATAGTACCTGGATGTCCGGATTGGTTTTTTAAAGTTTGAGCTATTGATATTTTAGACCTCTTGGTTCAGTTTTAGTGTGGTTATAACTTTTAGTCTAGGTTGAGTTCATGGGATGGTAGGTATGGTTGGGTGTGTAAAGACCTAGAATTTCCATGTAATTTTTTTTAAATATATGGGAATTTTATGAGTTTGTGAAAATTGACGGTGCATGATTCTGTAGCCCGGAGTGCCAAGAATAAATTTCTAAACTTTATTTCAGGTATGTTCAGTAAACATGCGTGCAGGATTTTCTAAATTTTGAACTGGTGCTCGGAATTGAAATCCTAGGGGACCGTTGAACTCGCAGCACCAGTATTCGCTTAAGGATACCTTCACCTCGACTGCAGTAGGTCGAGGGTGGAATTTAGCTTTTCACATATTTGTGAAAGAAAAAAATAAAAATAAAATAGTGTAACATTTTTATTTTTATTTGAAACACCTTGTGGATGTTGAGATGTGGGGACCACGAGAATTAAACCTCCCCTTGAGGTTATAGAGGTGGGGACCACCGAACCTAAAACCTCCCATGAGAGCTTATGGTGGTGGGTACCACCCGAGATTAAAACCCCTTTGAACCTCCCACTTAAATGTGGGGAAGTCTCTTGAACTTCCCCTAGATTAATTATGCCACCCCCTTAATTAATTATGCCACCTCCTTTAATTAATTTATCTATTCTGAAATTATGCCAACAAACATAATAGAGGAGATGATCTATTATTTTGGGTTACCTTTTCATTTTGGTGGAATTGGGAGGGAGAAGCTTTGGAGGATTATTCTCTCCAATGAAGAACGCTCCTCCAATGAAGAACGTCGACGCACGACTTCAACTTCTTCCTCGGGACATCCTCCAATGGTGTACATCGTCAATAACAAAGAACCACCTCCATTGAAGAGCATTTATCCAACGAACAAGCTCGGGATCAGAGGCGTGTGGTGGGCACGACGAACATCGACAACTTCGACTTCTCTCATCGACGTCAATAATCAAACAAGGTAGGAGTTGTTATTGAATTCATGAAATTTCTCGATTAAATTACTTGTTCTTGGAAATCATGGAAAACGTGGATCAACCAAAATGATTTGATCCATGATTTGAAAGAAATTGTAGAGTTTGACGCTCTTGATTCATGTTCATGTTGAGCCGTTTGCTACCACCCTAACGCGGAGGGAGCGGGCCAAACAAACATGGCCTGACCCCTCCGTCATTCTCCTTTATTGGTGTGTTATTTGAGATAGTGACGGTGACTGGTGTTGACGTTTGGAACCAGTGGAACATAAGAACGGTGGTCGGCACCACCGTCGGCCGTGACGAAGGTGACGGCGCACGGCACTGCCTCCCACGACCCCGCCACGCCGCCCCATCGCTCCGCTGCCCGCGGCCTCACTGCGCCACCCCGCAGCTCTACCGCCCGTGGCCCCGCCACACCTCCTCACAGCTTCGCCGCCCCATGGCCCCGTTGTGCCACCCCACGGTTCTACTATCCGCTGCCCTGCCCCGCCGCCCCATGGCTCCGCCGCCCCGTGGCCACACCGCGCCACCTCGAGGCCTTCTGTGCCACATTGCGGCCTTTCCACACCACCCTGCGGTCTCTCCATGCCACCTCACAGTCCTTTGTGGCCCTCCGCAGCATCACGGCCTCCCGCGGCCCCTCGCGGCCCTCGTGGCCTCTTGGGCCGCCCAACACGGGTCGGGTCGGACCCAGCGGGCTGGGCCGCCCAACGCAGGTCGGGACAGACCCAGCGGGCCGGGCCGCCCAACGGGCTGGGACAGACCCATCAGGTCAGTCTGAGTTGACTCAGACCAGGTTGGCCCAGGCCGGGTTAGGTCGGGTCGGTCCGACAAGGTCGGACCGGACCCTGACCCACTTCAACCCATTTACGATCTTTTGGACATAACTTTGGCACCAGACGTCCGTTTGACGAACCGTCAGCGGAACTAGAAACCTTGGAGAGATATTATCCCTTTTAATATACCCTAATGGATATTTGGATTAAGATAGGGTATATTCAGGTTGGATCGAGCATGAATCCAACCAGGCCCTCAGAACTAAAAGGCTAATAACTCACAGACCGGGCGTTCAATTGACGCACCATATGTTGCATTGAGAACCCTATGAAATGGCAGTCCTTTGATATACTTCTTCATGAAACTTTGTGGTAGTTGGAGTATCAACTAGTGTCTTGTGAAGGGGACCCTATCGAAGACAAGCGAGCATAGTGTAGGAACCTAGTAGCTGATTGTGACGTGAAGAATGAAGAGCGATCATGTGTGGCTCAGCACCAAGCGATCTTGTGTGGGTCATCACCTAGCGATCCTATGTGGGTTAGCACCTAGCGATCCTATGTGGGTCAGCACCAAGTGATCCTATGTGGGTCAGCACCAAGCGATCCTGTGTGGGTCAGTACTGAGCGATCCTGTGTGGGTCTGCATCTTAACAGAGTAAGATGATTCAGTAGTTATAACTAATCATCTTTACTACTGTATCTAAGTTATACCTGGTGTGAGATGAGTTCATACCTCTATATTAATTTCCTTCATGGTAATACCTTGGTGGTATTCTTCGGTGTGGCATACTTGTGTAGTACTTGCCTTTGTGGTATTCCTTCCTTTGTGGAACAGTTGAGCTTTGGGCTACTGATTTGGGCCTTATGTTTCCTCATGATTGAGATGGCTTTACTTAATAACTTAGGTATATGTATTGGCATATACCTAAGTAGGGTTATCAGTTGTTTCATTCTTTGTGGTTTATCCTTAGTGGATTTTATGATACCTTGAGGGTCTCGAGGTCACTACTGAGTATTGTTATACTCACCCCTATACGGGCTATGACCTCACCTCATTCTGTTTAGTGTAGACCACAGACAGTGCTGATTGAGGCTGAGAGTACCAGGACTGGATGGTGCCTAGAGGTGGACCATACGGTGTGTCGGTACACAGAGGAGATGGGTGGACATGGAGTGCTGAGGAGGGGATCTATACCTACCCTTCAGGTAGGAACCCAGGAGGATGACCCAATAGATGCCTTTCTTTTTCTTCAGTTGTATTGTATTACAGTTTTACTTGTACTATTACTATTGGGCTTGTATTTTATCCCCTTTTTACTTTTAGTACTCATTTTTCTATTCAGTTTACTTGAGTTCATATATTTTTGTGTGCTTGGTTGTGTGTGTTATAGGTTATAAAGGAAATTCCTTCCCAGTTTTGGGGAATGTTCCTTCGGTGCTAGTCGCCAGACCCTGGCCTGTGGAAGGTGGGCTTGGGGTAGTCACGTCATGAGCCTCATGGGATGAGTCGTGACAAATTGGTATCATAGGATTCAGTTCTACCGTAGAACATAGGACTCTGATCTTTCTTTTTGAATGGAAATAGTGTTAAGTGTAGTGAGTGTGGCTATCAGTTTAGGGAATTCGGTGTTGGTGCGACAGCCGACGTATCCATACACCAGGACCCTGACTTCTGATTTCTGACTTAGTGCCCGAAAACATTGATTGTGTGTGTGTTTTCAAGAGTTTTCTTTTTGATCTCTTGAGTTAGCTCACCGAGTATAACTTATTGATCGTGGAACACCTTTTTCTTTTCAGGATTCCTCCACAAAGATAGCCAGTTATGGTTCCAAGAGTAGTATGCACTGATAGCCCACCGAGTGATAAGGCCTCAGTGTAGGGCCCTCTTCCAGTAGAGGCACCAGTGGAGGCACCAGTGGTACCATTACCCATTGGGCCACCAATGCCATCAGCCCCAATAGAAGAGGGTTCACATTGCTTAAGTGTGTTTCATGAGTTCCAGTGCCAAAGGCCACCCAGGTTTAGGGAAGATATGGAACCACAGGTAGCTGATGATCGGATGGAGGCTGTGGTGAGAGTTTTTCGACTCGTAAGGACACCCACTGATCTCATGGTGATCCTTGCCACCATCCCTCTGTAAGAAGTAGCAGGAAGATGGTGTAGCTTAATTCTCCAAGTACACAATGAGGTGACGTTTATCTCGGCAGACATCAAGAGCCTGTTCCGGGCAGAGTTTGTCCCAGAAACTCTTCACGCATTGCTCATACAGGAGCTACTTCATCTATTGTAGGGTAGCATGATTGTGGCTCTATACTCAGCGAGGTTCACCGACATCTCAAGCTACTCCACATATATGATGTGGGACTCATTATTCAGGTCCCAGACCTTTGAGTAGGGGCTCAGGTGAGAGATCAGGGCTTCGATGATTTCACTCAGCATCCCAACGCAGGATGGGTGTTAGAGCGAGCCCTCTTAGTGGAGAGTTTTCTTACTGAGCAGTCACCAGCAGCGAGAACCACCACCGGACATCACGTAGTGGATTATTCTATAGCTGGCAGCAGATATATGTCATAGAGGTCCAAGAGGACTAGAACTACAGGTGGATGACCACAAGATTCAGAGTCGTTTGTGTCGGGTACCCAAGGTAGTGCCAGTCATGTAAGTATCAGGAAGTGTTATGCATGCAGCGGGAAAGGTTACATGGCTCGTGACTGTCCGAACCACCTTACAGATGATCAGAATACAGTTTAGGGAATGCCCAGGTAGAGACATAGATTCGACCGAGGAGGTCCACAGGGAGCAGCCAGACGTGGAAGAGAAGCTAGGTGTGCAGCTGGCGGTGGATGACAATTCTATATGTTACCGCCACCACCACCAGGAGGCCCACCCCGACTGTAGGGAGCGGGTGGAAATGGGAAATATCATCTCCAGGCAGCTGAGGCCTACGATCATGGTGCTCTGGAGATGATACGAGGTACAATCTGTGTCTACTCCACCTTAGCTATAGTACTTATAGACACAGGTTCCAGTAATTATTTTATTGCCACTTCCCTCATTTGGAGCTCGGAGATTCTGATGGAGTTTTTGGATCGATCCTTACGGCTAGAGACTCCTATGAGAGAGGATTTGATGATTACACACTGGTTCTGGCAGTGTGAGATTACTCTAAGAGGTGATATCTTCGGCTGGGATTTCCTAGTAGCAGCGTTGTGGCCTTACGATGTCATCTTGGGTATGGACTAGTTATCAATAGTCTATGCTTAGATAGACTGTATTAGGCACAAAGTGTGGTGTGTCTACATGTATGGGACTAGGTTTACCTTCATTAATGAGAAGGGATCCTTTTTAGGATAGGATGGACTTACCAGGAGGAGAGTGAATCCGATCACTCATCAGTTGGCTAGCCTTACCCTCGGAGCGGTTGATGTGGAGAGTCTAAGATATCATGTATTGGTGGACCAGTATGCGGATGTCTTCCCTGATGATGTTTCGGATCTACCACCTCACAGAGAGGTGGACTTTTACATTGACTTGTACCCCAGAATAGCACTAATATCTACACCAGCATATCTTATGGCTCTCACGGAGCTTCGTGAGATGTGGGTACAGCTAGAGGACTTGCAGGGGAAGGGGTTCATCTGGCTTAGTGTTTCTCCCTGGGCAGCCCTGATTTTGTTCTCCAAGAAGGCGGATGGGAGATTGAGACTTTTTTTCAACTATCGGCGCTTAAATCAGGTGACCATGAAGAACAAGTACCCACTTCTGAGGATTTATGACCTCTTTGATCAGATGAAGGGAGCACGGTGGTTCTCGAAGATAGACCTCAAGTCAGGCTATCACTAGCTCAGAGTTTGAGACGAGGATGTGTAGAAGATGGCTTTTAGATTTCGTTACGGCCATTATGAGTTCTTGGTTATGCCATTAATCGTGGAAAATGCTCCATAAGTGTTCATGGGACTCATGAACAGGATCTTTCAGCCATACCTTGGTCACTTTGTAGTAGTCTTCATCAACGGCATTCTGATCTACTCGACTATTGATGAGGATCATGCTTATCAGTTGCGGATAGTTTTGGACACACTCCAAGAGCACCAGCTTTATAGTAAGCTCTCTAAGTGCCCATTCTAGATCCTAGTGGTTCACTTTCTAGGACATGTCATCTTGGAGGCTGGAGTTGCAGTGGATCTAGCAAATATTGAGGCGGTACTTACTTGGGATCCACCCAGGAGTGTGATGGAGATACGAAGTTTTCTGGGTTTGGATGGATACTACCAGAGGTTTGTGCTAGATTTCTCCAGAGTTGTAGCACCACTATCAACGTTGACGAAGAAGGGGAAACCCTTCATGTGGTCGGAGAGATGATAGCAGAGTATTCAGGAGCTGAGGTAGAGGTGGACTAGTGCCCCCATCTTGAGGCTTTCAGAGGAGGGCATAGGGTACGTAGTCTACTACGACGCATTAGGGACTAAGCTTGGATGTGTCCTGATGTAGGAGCGAGTGGTGATCGCATATGGTTCTCAGAATCTGAGACATCATGAGAAGAACTATGCTACCCATGACCTGGAGTTAGCAGCAGTGGTCTTCGCCTTGAAGATGTGGCGACACTATCTGATGGGAGAACGTTTTACAGTCTAATATGATCACAAGAGTCTCAGGTATATCTTCTCTTAGAAGGACCTGAATCTGGGACAGTGATGCTGGCTTGAGTTCCTCCAGGACTATGAATTTGAGATAGTCTATACTCCTGGGAAGGGGAATTTTGTAGTAGATGCACTTAGCAGGAGGTCTGTTATACAGCTGCTAGGCGAGGTGATGGAGTAGCTGGCCGCTTTGCAGATATCCTTTGTGGATCTAGATGGAGCAGCTTTTCTGTAGTCTCTTACAGTCACTCCCCCACTTCTTCAGCGATTCAGGGAGGCGTAGCATAGGGACGCTGATTGTGAGGCTCGACGTGCTCAGATATCCACAGGATAGGCACCTGATGGATTTTCTAAAGTTAAGGAGCACGTCATCCTCTTTAGAGGATGTACCATGGTACCTGTGTCACTTCAGAAGGAAGTGTTGAGGTAGTTCCACACTTCCCCTCTAGCAGTACATCCAGAAGTGGCGAAGATGTACCAGGACCTCTGATGACAGCACTGGTGGTCGGGAATGAAGAAAGAAGTAGCATAGTTTGTCTCTCGGTGCCTCACTTGTCAGTAAGTGAAAGCGGAGCATCGGGTACCAGCAGGCTTAGATCAGCCTTTAGAGGTCCCAGAGTGGAAGCGGTATGGGATATCCATGGAGTTCGTGACAGGACTTCCACGTACATCCAGAGGTTATGATTCTATTTTGGTGATCTTTGACCAACTCACCAAGTTATCCCACTTCCTACCAATCAGAGAGGAGGGTTTAGTAGAGAGCTTGGGATGCCTCTATGTGCTGGAGGCTTTTGGGATGAAGCTTCGTTTGAGCACCGCCTTACATCCTTAGATGGATGGCCAGATGGAGTGGACCATTCAGACCCTTGAGGACTTTTTGCATGCTTGTGTCCTTGACTTCGGTCACAGCAGAGAGGATCACTTGCCTTTGGTAATAACCCATGGGAGTCAGCACTCGTGGGACTAGAGATGGTATGGGCTACAATAGAGAAGGTACAAATCATCTAGGAGAGGATCAAGACTGCACAGTGCAAGCAGAAGTCTTACACCGATAGGAGATGGAAACCTCTGTAGTTCAAGGATGGTGACCACCTCTTTCTATGGGTCTCACCCCGGCAAGGTTTGTGGAGATTTTTATTAGGCAACAAGTTATCTCTAAGGTTCATCAGACCCTTCCAGGTCCTTAGTAGAGTTGGTGAGGTGGCTTACCGCTTATCTCTTTCACCTCAATTGCACCGGGTGCATGACGTCTTCCATGTATCCCAACTAAGGATTTACGTGCATGACCCTTCCCATGTCATCGACCACGGAGAGCTAGACGTCGATGATGGGGAGACTTTTACAGAGGTTTTAGTGGAGATTGAGGATCTATATAATTTAGTCCTTTGTGGGTGGTTGATACCACTGGTGTGCATTCTCTGGAAGTACGGGAACCTCTAGGAGAGCACATAGGAGCGGGAGGCTTAGAAGTGTGCTTAGTACCCCCCCCCCCCCCACTTGTTCTCTTAGTTTGAGTTGGGTCTTACGAGGACGCAAATCCCTGAGGTGGAGAGAATATAAAGACCCATAATTTCTATGTAATTTTTTTTAAATATAAGGGAATTTTTGGAGTCTGTGAAAATTGACAGCGTGTGATTCTGAGGCCTGGAGTGCCCAGAATGAATTTCAAAACATTATTTTAGGTACGTTCAGTAAACGTGTGAGCGGGATTTTCTAACTTTTGAACCGGTGCTCGGAATTAAAATCGGAGGGAACCGTTGAACTTGCAGCACCAGCATTTTCTTAAGGAGACCTTCACCTCGACCACAGTAGGCCGAGGGTGGAAGTTATCTTTTCACATATTCGTGAAAGAATAAAATAAAAATAAAATTGTGTAACATTTTTATTTTTATTTTAAACTCCTTATGGATGTTGAGAGGTGGGGACTACCAGAATTAAACCTCCCCTTGAGGTTATAGAGGTGGAAACCACCGAACCTAAAACCTCCCATGAGAGGATATGGTGGTGGGGACTACCCATGATTAAAACCCCTTTGAACCTCCCACTTAAATGTGGGGAAGTCTTTTGAACTTCTCTTTGATTAATTATTCCACCCCCCTAAATTAATTATGCCACCTCCTTCAATTAATTAATCTATTTTGAAATTATGCCAACAAACATAATATAGGAGATAATCTATTATTTTGGGATACCTTTTCATTTTGGTGGAATTGGGAGGGAGAAGCTTTGGAGGATTATTCTCTCTAACGAATAATGCTCCTCCAATGAAGAACGCCAATGCATGACTTCATTTATTCTTCGAGACATCCTCCAATGGTGGACATCTTCAACAACGAAGAACCACCTCCATCGAAGAGCCTTTATCCTACGAACAAGCTCGGGATCAGAGGCGTGTGGTGGGCGCGACGAACATCGACAACTTAGACTTCTCTCATCAATGTCAACAATCAAACGAGGTAGGGGTTGTTATTGAATTCATGAAATTTATCGATTAAATTCCTCATTCTTAAAAATAATGGTGAATGCGGATCAACCAAAATGAGTTGATCCAAAAAATTTAAGAAATTATAGAGTTTTACATTCTTGATTCATGATTATGTTGAGTTGCTTGCTACCACCCTAACGCGGAGGGTGCGGGCCAAAAAAACATGGCCCGACCCCTCTGTTGTTCTCCTTTATTGGAGTGTTCTTCAATATGGTGACGGTGACTGGTTCCAACATTTGGCACCAGTGGAACACAAGAACGGTGGCTGGTACCACCGTCAATAATGATGAAGGCGATGGCGCATGGAACCACAACCCACGGACCCGTCATGCTGCATCGCGGCTCTGTCATCTGTGGCCCCGCCGCGCCGCCCTGCGGCTCCGCCACCTGTGGCCCCACTGTTCTGCCCCATGACTCAGCCACCTGCGGCCCTGTCATGCTTCCCCACGGCCTCACTGCTTCACCTTGCGGTCCTTCGTGGCCGCGCGGCCTCCCACAGCCTACGCAGCCCCTCGCGGCCCTCGTGGCCTGCCGGGCCACCCAGCACAAGCCGGGCTGGACCCAGTGAGCCGGGCCACCCAGTGCGGGCTGGGTCGGACCAAGCGGGTCATGCCGGGTCAACCCATACCAGGTCGGACCGATTCGGTCTGACCGGGTCAGACCAGACCCGGACCCACTTCGACCCATTTACGCTCTTTTAGCCATAACTTCAGCACCAGACGTCCATTTGATGAACCGTTAGAGGAACTGGAAACCTTAGAGCGAGACGGTCCCTTTGAGTATACCCTACTGGTGATTTGGATTAAGATAGGGTACAATCGGGTTGGATCGAGCACGAATCCAACTGGGCCCCTAGAACTAAAAGGCTAATAACTCACATACTGGGCGACTGATTGACGCACTGTTTGTTGCGTTGAGACCCCTATGACATGGCGGTCATTTGAGATACTTATTCATGAGAATATGTGGCCATTGGAATATTGACCAGTGGATTGTAGAGAGGACCCTCCTGGAGACAAGTGAGCATAGTACGGGAACCCAGTAGCTGGCTGTGATGTGAAGAATGAAGAGAAATCCTGTGTGGGTCGGCACTGAGCAATCCTGTGTGGGTCAGCACCTAGCGATCCTGTGTGGGTCAGAACCTAGAGATCCTATATGGGTCAGCACCGAGTGATCCTGTGTGGGTCATCACAAAGCGATCCTCCGTGGGTCAGCACTGAGCAATCCTATGTGGGTCTGCCTCTTAACGGAGTAAGATGATTCAGTAGTTATAACTAATCATCTTTACTACCGAATATTAGTTATAACTAGTGTGAGATGAGTCCATACATGTGTAGTACTTTCCTTCATGTAAATACCTTGGTGGTATTTTTCAGTGTGGCATACCTGTGTGGTACTTGGATTTGGGGTATTTCTTCCTTTGTGGAACAGTTGAGCTTTGGACTAATGAGTTGGGTCTTGTGTTTCCTCATGATTGAGATAGGTTTAATTGATAACTTAGGTATATGTATGGGAATATAAATAAGTAGGGTTATCAGTTGTTTCATTATTTATGGATTATCCTTTTTGGATTTTGTGAGACCTTGAGGGTTTCGGGGTACCTACTAAGTATCATTATACTCACCCATACATGGGCTATGCCTACACCTCGTTGTGTTTGGTGAAGACAACGGACAGCGCTAATCGAGGTTGAGAGTACCAGGACTGGATGGTGCTCAGAGGTGGACTATTTGGCATGTCGGTATACAGAGGAGATAGTTGGATGTGGAGTGCTGAGGAGTTTATCTATACCTACCCTTTAGGTAGGAACCCCAGAGGATGACCTAATAGTTTCCTTTCTTTTTCTTCAGTTGTATTGTATTTCAGTTGTACTTGTACTATTACTATTGGGCTTGTAGCCCCTTTTTTACTTTCAGAACTCTTTTTTCTATTCATTTTATTTGATTTGGTATCTTGTTGTGTGCTTGGTTGTGTGTGTTACAGGTTATAAAGGCAATGCCTTCTTAGTTTTGGGGAATACGCCTTCGGTGCTAGTTGTCAGCCCCTGGCCTATGGAAGGTGGGCTTGGGGTAGTCACGGCATGGGCCCCGTGGGATGGGTCGTGAGAGGGTGTCATCGAGTTGATATTGATAAGAGTATGAAGGACCCATATTATTTCTCTTATGGTCGAGTTTTTGGGAAGTGATCAGCTGGATTTTGTTAATGGATAATTGAGGTTTCCCTTAGGGGAAAGATGATAGCCAAGTATGGGTTATGGGCTTGATAGGTCAGTTAAGGTTTTTTATATGGGTTTTTATTAAGGTTTCACTTATGTTATAGGAACCCCTTATAGGGTGCCCTATTTTTTATGAAGTCTTGGGGAAAACTGAGAAAAACCTTAATATCATGGTTTTTCTTATAGATTTCCTTATGGGAATGGTGGTGGTCATGGATGGGTTAGGTTCCGAAGTCACCAGAGTTGGTTTTCATGTATTGAGTGTGGATTATGTTTTGAGATGTACATATTCCAAGAGACTATGGGAACCCAATGTTTAGTTTACCCTATAATGATCAGTTCTAGTAATAGCATTAATGACATCAAGTGTAATCTTTAAACCTAGAGACTAGAAATTTGATCCTATTGTGGCTATGAACTTATTGATGGGTTATGATTTTTGATCAAAATGTACTTTATGGATTATTAAAATTTATTTTGAGGAAATTTATACTTAGAAAAAATCATTAATGAGACCTTTAAGATATTATTGCATTGGAAATTGGCCTTAAGTTTGATTTGATTCTCTCTTTTGTTGGTTGGATAATGTTATATGGGTCTAAGAAGAAAATGGATGATATAAAGGAGTGTATATCCCTCCACCTAGGCCAGTGGATAGTTACCCACTGAGGGGTTGGGTGTCTATGGTCCTGGACATTTTAGAGTACCCAGGTTGTAGGGTGATCCCTTCCCCTGTCATATATTTTTATGGATATTGGTTGGTTTTGTAGGTCTACCTAGTTTTTTATAGGTTCTCTCAATGTTAGTAGAGTTTTTTCACCATTTAATATAATTCAATTAGATTCCTAAAGACAATTAGATTTTTTTGAGTTTTTGGACACCAAGGATGAGATACTAGGGTTGGGTATTCATTCATGTTCTTGTGTAAGTATTTTAGAAGATTCCTTATTGATTTTTCGGGGAACCTGATGATATTTAGTTGGGTGAGTTGCATGTTATAAATCCTCTAAAATGGTCCATAATGAGGGTATATTTTCCTTAGGTTTCACCTTAGATATTAGAGTTTATTTTTTTATATTTTTATTCTATTTAACCCCATATTTGTTTATTTTATTCCATCTATTATTATTTTTTAACTAGGTTGGGCATATCATGTGTGCATGCACTTGTTATGATAAAATATTATTGGTTCACCATTGGGGGTGTCTTATTAGTATTTATTTATCACCCCCTATACATGAAACTTAGTGTGCATAAATACCTTATGTATGCTTTAAATTTGAGCATGGGTTGAGAACAAGATACACAATGGATGGGGATAAGGGTTAGTGTTTCATGATCGAGTGAGGCTACTCGTTTGGAGTTTGAGGTTCGAGATGGAGCAGTTCGACCATTATGGAAACTGGGTATGTGGTTCAGCTTGACTCCTAGTGGATTCTAGGGTGTGGAGACATCAACTAATTGTTTGATAATTGGGTCTATGACACTCTCAGCTTCCCAATATGTCCCACTTCGGACATCTTTTTGTTTACAATTGAGTCTTCATTCCTCGTTTATGGAGGCTACTCTAAATCATCATCAATGGGTGGTTTTTTATCTTATTGAAATATCAATGAACAAAGATCATCTGGGATTAACTGGTTTAATGGTAGGTGACTTCTCATCAAAATGTTATAGGTACATGCTTCAGGGAAGCAATGGGAGAAGCAACAGTGGGAATATTGTTTGGTGCAAGGATATACCAATACAATATAAATTACTCTTCTAGATGATCCATAACTTTATCATCCCCACAGATGACATGATTAGAAGAAAGGGGATTATCTTGGCTTTAAAATGATGGTTTCAACACAATGGAAAATAGGAATCTATTTTTCATATCTTCTTTTAGAGTGACTGGGATCCCACAGTGTAGTGATACTTCAGAAATATTATTGGTCTTGCAAGACATGCCAATGATGATGTAAACTTTATGTTGAATGAGTTATAGGAAAAAATGTGTCTATCCAGAAGCATAAGGTGATGGAAACTATATTGTCCATGGGTTGCTATTTTATTTGGGATGCTAAGAACAAAGATCACATTGAGGGTATCTCTTACTCATTACTAGAAATTAAGATTCAGACTAGGAGCCTCATGGTGGAATTAGGTTTGGTGGTGAAAAATTGGGACTCCAGTAGTTTATCCAAGTGAGTTATGTTGAACATTAGGGTGTTATATCCCACTCATCCCAGTCAAGGTAGATGGATCTATTAGAAACCTCTAAAATAATTCCTCAATCTCAGCATGTATGGATCGAGTAATCTTGATATTATGCACAGAGGTGGTGTTGTTCTAGGAAAGTCTGATTCGGTTATCTTAGCCTTAATAAACTTCTATAGAAGTGTGAATTTGATCATGGTTGAGGCTAATGTTATAGTTAATGGGATAAAGAATTTCCAAAATCACAACATCTTTATTTCTATCATTGAGATGGACTCAATAGTGATTCACAACTCTCTTCAAGACAGGAATCACACCCACTGGTATATCGAGTATCTCATTCACAAATTTTGTAGGCATTTTTCCAATGGTGTAACGCTTCTTCAAACTTGGTGTGAAGGAAACAAGGTAGTGGACTTCTTGGATTCAAGGGGAGATCTTGATAATCCCTATTTTATTTACTCTGATATTGTTTCCCTCTCCATATAGTTAATTAACTTAATCAAAGATGATGTGTTTGGTTTACATTATTTTAGACCACCCTGATCCTTTAATCCCCTGGACTCTCTTCGTTTGTGGGTCCTCTTCTATTATTTTTTAGGGTTTCCTTGTTTCTTTGTGTTCTATATACAATTAATAAAATAAAATATGATGTTGTTTGTATTAATTATAAGCCTCTAGTATATAAGGATTTGTGTTTAAGGCCTTGTAGTGAGCCGAATTTGGTGATGTTTCAGGTCAACCTAGGATATTTTGTTACAAAATGGTCTCAAATCCTATATTATTTTCTAAATTTTGGGTATTTTTTGGATAGGTTGTTTATGGATTTGTCAGATCTTTTAATGGACCTCAAACTGATGCATTGAGAACACATTTTATGATAGAAAGTTCAGGTTACCAAGGTTATGGGATTGTCTCTCTTGGCTTTTATTTTTACAATAGTGTGATTTCACCTTGGTTAATACACATGAGTTTGTGATTTATGGTTTATTGGATTTTGTATCTTATCCCATTGGAAAGAGTCTCGTGTACATACATAATTTTAGGAAAATAATATTCACATGATATATACATGTATGTATGTGGACTCACTGATGATAGAGATTTAATTTTTTAAAGTCTCTACAATGAACTATATGATGTTGTTCTATATATCTACTTTATGTAATTTTACATAACTAAACCATGATTACTTTTATTCTAATGATAGTTCATGTGGATCTCATGGTGATTTGTTCACTGGTAATGGAAATGTAGGCCTTTCATCGAGGGATTCAAGGAGACCCTGGTGGTTCGGTGTGGGCTTTGAGTAAACTACTTCTATGGTTGGATCAATGAGGGTAGGGATACGTGATTGATTTTTAGATCAGGATCAAGTTTTTCTGAGGTTATGGTTTCCCAATATTTCTAGGTTTCGGCTACAAGTAAGGTGTTTTAGGCCCCTATTGGGAATAGAGTTAAGTTTCATCCATGAGTTGTTATCATGTCTTACGGTGGGTCATGCATGACTGCTATCACCAAAGGCTTGGGTGGGTGTGCCCTATATTTCCTTTGGTGGGAATCTCTAGGGTATGTTATCACCAGGGGGTCATTAGGCATGAGGATTCCTTGTTCTTGATAAATGTGGCATTGGGAGTGCTCTTGGTTTTTAGGTAGGCTTGAGAGGTTAGGTTTGGTTGAATGCTTGTACCTATTAATATTTTGTTGAGATTTAAGTTCATGGTGAGAGTGTGGTTAGTTATGCATGGTTTTGGAATGACACCTAGGCAGTAGGTGGTGGTGGTGTTTGATTTATAACAGTCATGATATATGTTTTGTTTTTGAAGAGGGATGTCGAAGGTGCTCTAACTTATTAGAATCGACCTATGTGAGGAGCACGGTTAATTGTTTAGGAACATTATCCTTGGTTATTCATGATGTGGAATGTGTGATCATGGGTCTATTTATGTGTTTAGGTTGCACTGTAATGTGTGACCTTTATGCTTGGGTAATCTTGAGTATGTTGGCATATAATATCCCATGAGAGTTTCTTAGATAATCACTTTTCCTTAAGGAGGAGAGTGGTGGTTTTCATGGATTTTTTGGATAAATACATAGTGCATGAGGGAATGTGCATGTTTTTTTACATAGTGTTATTTAGTTCATGAATTATGTGTGGGTCTGTTGATATTATTTGGGTCTTAAGAAAACTATATTGGTGTGGTCATAATGGACTTATTGATTTCGATGCTCGAGGAGCGGTGTAAGGGAAGACTTATAGTGGGGAGTACACCATAGGCTATTAGAGGATGTGATCCTTGTTATAAGTGATTTTTTTTGAGTTTAGTGGATTTCATTATCAAATATTTGATAATGTGTGGCAGTTACTATTTTCGTATTGTTTTTATGATGTGAGTGAGTTAGCCATGTCCAGTCATTGTGTTTGGTAGTAGATGGAGTGTGGAACATGGAGTTGGTTTTTTGGTTATGGGATGATGATAAAGATACTCTTATGGTGGGGGTGTTTCCTATTGATCATGGTTAAATGACCTTAATTTTTGAAGGGTTATAGGTGATGTCAGAATGGTCATTGGATGGTTGAGGTGGAATGGGATGTTAGTGCATGGATAGAATCTAGACTTATCTAGTTCTGTGGAAAGTACAAGATTCAGTTCTTGGATTCATAGGCATGGTGGAGTCCAGATTTTTTAAGTAGAATCTCGATGAATAAGATATGATCTAAAGGTGAGTCACATCAAAGGTATACCAGTTATTGGGGTGATATCATGGAAAATTTTTACCACTCAGTCTTCTCAAGGTAAAGAAACGTTATAGTGGGGAGTTTGTGATGACCTATGTCATCACATGTTGATAAAATTAAGAGAAATTTGAACCTTTTTATTCTTGATTGGTTTTAAGGGAGAAATGATTATTTATCTTTTAATAGGATCTTGAATAATTTTTCTGACCACTCTGTTGGTCCTGAGATAGGGTGTTTACCCTAGTAAAATATATTGGTAGAATTTTGAGGTGTTTATATTTTTATAGAATATTTAATATTTAATTAATTAAATATTAATTATTCATGAATATATGTTCAATGATATATTCTGAATGGAGTTTTATATTTAAATTCTAACTCTTTGGTTGAGTATGGAATATGAGGTTTTTTCTAGTTGAGTTATAAACCCACCACGTGCATCAGAGCTAGGCTCAGACCCTTTTCCTTTTTCTTTTCTTTTTCTATTCTTTCTTTTTTTTTCCTTTTTCCTTTTATTTCCTCCCATTTGTATTATTGAGTATGTGTATGCTACCCCTTTTGGGTGTCACACTCAGCTAAGATAGGAAAGGGAGATGGAGTGGGGGATCACATTGGCTTCATAGATTAGAGGTATATTGAGTTGCAACATTTTCATGGTGCAGATCCAGGAGTGAGGATTCGGCATTTTATTCCCATAGGTTAGTTATATTTAATTTTCTAGAAAAAAAATCTATTTATAATCATTGAATTTAGTTTTTTAAGCCCTATATGTGTTGTTGGGGTTCCATGAGATCCTCTTTGAAGTGTTTTTAGAGAAATTTGGGGTTTCAAGGGCTTTGTAGGGGATTTCCATTAGGAAAACATATCTATATGGCATGCATTTTAGAGAACACATGTCATGGGTTCTTAATTTTAGGTGAAGGTAAGAAGATTATGGTTACAAAACATGTGTGTTCAAGATAATATGTGTCAGGGTGACTTAGGGTTTGGCCAAGTAATCAACTAGACACCCTATTTTGAGACACATGTTTATGTCGATTACACATCCAGACCCCATTTGAGGTACACGTCTAGTAGCTGTGTATGGTATTTAGCAAAAGGACATGTGAGGTACATGTTCAGGAGTCCCATGTGAAGTGTATGTTGTATAGGGATAGTTCATTTAATGTACTTTAGGAAGTATACACTAGGTTGGATTGAGGTACACACCCAGGTAATCTGTTAGAGGTATGAATTGTATACATGAGGTACACATTTTGGACTCCATCCTTGGAAGTGGTTTACTGGATTTCTCACCATGTAATCATAATTGAACTCATGAGTAGTCTATTCTAATTATTTTCTACATGGGACCTGATGGTGCAATCATTTCAGAGTTTAGAGGATTTTTTTGAGTCACTTTGGTTTTGGAAAGATTTGGTGGGAGGTTTTCCTTGAGGTTTTGGTTTAGAATCCTCTCAAGGGTTGGGTTGTGACGTGAGGACCAAGAGGGGGTCAATGGATCATTATATGATTTGACTTGTGGATTCCAGGTGGGTTTTATTTGAGGTAATTTTAGATGTTTCTCATAATTTTGGATTGATTAGTATCTCTAAAGAGATTTTAGGGGGTCCCTGGATATCAGGACTAGTTTCTCGATATTTGAACAGTTAAGGTTTTAGACCTCTTGGTTATGGTTTAGTTCGATTGGATATATTGGGTTAGGTTAACATTGTGGGATGGTGGGTATAATTTAATGTCACTAAGTAGATTTTGATAATGGTTTGAGGCACCCTTAAGGTAGACCTTATATGTGGTTTTTTGAGTGGTGATCAGTTGGGTGTCATTAATAGTCACTTAAGGATTCCATTGTGGGAAAGATGATACCTGACCATGGGTTATGGGTTAGAATATTGGCATAGGTTTTCATTTTATGGTATTTACTTAAGGTTTCACTTGTGATGAAATATCCCCTTATAGGGTGTCCTACATTTGATGTTGTCATTAGAACTTTTTAGAATTCCCTTACTAGTATGGTATTTCTTATGGATGCCCTTATGGGTGATGTGGTGTCCATGGATCGGTTTGGTGATAAATTTATCAGAAGAGATTTTCCCATATTGGGTGTGGCCCATGTTTTGAGATGTATATAGTCTAAGGGACTGTGGGTGCCCCATGTTTGGTTGAAACTGTGAGGTTCGGTGTTGTCAGTAGTGTTGGAGACTTCAATTATCATCTTTCAACAGATTGAATAGAATTTTGAGCCTATTGTGGTTGTGTTCTTGTCAATGGGTTTTGATGTTTGATTTACCCATGATTTATGGATTATTTCAAGGTTATTTGAGGTATTTTCTGCTCAGAAAAGATGTTAGAGGATTCCATTTTAATATTATTGGATAAAGAATTGTACTTGAGTTTGATTTGGTTCTATATTATATTTTTTGGATGGTGTTATATGGGTATAGGGAGATAATGTATGATCTGAAAGATTTCACCCTCCCTACAAGGATGGCATATGCTTACTCAGTAAGGAGCTGGGTGTCCTTGGTCCCAATAATTTTAGAGGACCTGAGTTGCAAGGTGATCTCTTCCCCGATTTTATGTTTTTATGGATCCCATTTGGTTCATTAGGACTACTGAGTTTTGGAAAAGTTGTCTTTATTGCTATTTCATATCATGTCATTGGAGTCCTAAAGCCTAGTAGATGTGAATATTGTGGTTGTGGATGATGAATATGATATCCCAGGGTCCATAATTTCTATTTGTTCTAGTGTAAGTCTTACAGAATATTCCTTCTTAATCTATTGGACACCCTATTTTTATATGTCTAGGTGAGGTATGTTCTATAATTCCTCCGAAATGTGCTGGAGTGGGGGATATTTTCCTCAAGTGTCAACTTATATCTCAGGGTTGTTGGTTTTATATTTTTATTCTATTTATACCTCATTTAGTTTGTTTTATATCTAATGTTATTAGTTTTTAACTAAGATGAGTATATCATATGGAAATACACTTATTATGATAGAAAATTATAGGGTTTTTTAACCTTAATCTATTAGATCCTTTTAATGATCACAGTCACCTTTTAGTGTTTAAACCATTTCATTTAAGTTTTATTTCATCCTTTATGTTTATAAATCATACTAGGGAATAAATAGACCAAACTAAGGAATAAAAATGTTTATTGAAGGTCACTTTGAAGACCCTCACTTTGAAATAGCACCATATAACTGGTATAATCCCACCGATCATCCGATGGCACAAGACATAACCTCCCTAACTATTGGAAGTCCACTGGCTACTTGGTAGATCTCATCGGCCATCCGGTGAGGTCTAGATAGTGCTAGTTTTCTCTAGGTATCTCACCAACTACCTAGTGGAATCCAACATATACCCAATGGGGCCTAAATTAACCTAGAATCCTATATAAAAAACTATGTATATCCAATGGTATCAGGTGGCTAGTTGGTGGCATCGAGTCAACAAGTCGGAGGGGGAATTTATCATGGTCTTTCATGGATTATTTGACCCATTAACTCCCCAAATAAACCTAGATACACCTAAAGCCTCTAAATATATCCTATGGGGGGCTTGGTAAGAACTTTAAATTATATACAATGAACTTCACGGATCCATAGCTAATGATAATGAGCATCGGCTACAAAATTTCTTCCATTGTTTCTCATCTTAAGATCTCTTTGAAATTCTTTCTTCAAACACTTTTATATCCCATATTTATCTATCACATTCTCTAAATTTCATCTTATATATATTTCTAGAGAATTTATAGAATTTATTCAAAGGTTTTCTTCCTAATAAAATTCCATTTCACTTTCTTTTCTATTTCTTGTCTATTATTAAACCAAGGTCTTACTTTTTGGGTTCTTGGTAACTACTAAAACCAAAGTTTTTTCCGAGTTTCTTGGATATGGATAAATTCAAGGGTTTTTTTATTTTTGGTTTTATTGGGTATCATTAAATTCAAGTTCTATTAATTTATAAACCCTCAAGTAGTTGAGGTGGGTGACATGGGGTCTCATAATTAGGTCATTTCCAAACTCACCTATCAAGTTGAGTGTCTTGTATTTTATTTACTTTTCCCACCATTTTCTTTTTAATATCTTTTATTCAATTACTGATTTAACAATTGTTCATACAAATCACTTAACTCTTATCTTATACAAATAAATCTCTCTATTATTTAAAATATTGTTTCTGTTTCACTTATTCTTTCAATTTTCAATAAACTTTTCAATAATTTTGTGCTTATTTTCTTAATTTCAATTTTTCACTTAATTTCATAATTATATCACCTTGTTTAGTTTTAATTTTTTAAAGGAAATTTACCCCCCCCTCTTTTAATCTTACTCAAACCAATAATTGGTATCATATGAGGAATTTATTTTCAAAATTTATTTTAAAAATCTTAATCAGTTTCAAAGAACAGTCTTTAAAAAATAGACTTTATCTCTAACACCCAAGGGTAACCTAAAGGACACTCTATGGGTTATTTACACTTATTTGATGGAAAATAATATATTTATTGGAAAACTCATATGTCTCTTTTTATATGAATCATAAGTTATTCTATTTGTAAACTTTTCATGCATGGTTACACACCCACTAAAGAATCCGAGGAAAATAGACTCTCAATGACATTGCCACTTCTAAACTAGATAGAAAAGTAATGAATTCCAATCATTGTGGTTTAGAATGAAATTAATTTAATAGAGTTTCCACTTGTAAAAATTCCCAAGATAATGATAAATTAATTGAAATTACTCATTAATGAACTAATAAAATTAAGTTATAATTCTCTGAATATATAGACAATATTTTTAAAGTTTTATCATGCGTCATAATGAATAAATTATTAAAATGTTTATATGTTTTACTAAAAAATGAAATGGAATAAATTTTTATGGTGATTTTCTTACTAAAAAACACTTGTGAAGAAGATAATTTGGGTTTTTAAAAGTACTCAGTCACCAAATTTAAAGGAAATACATGAAGAAAAATACATCAAGAAAATAGTGGTTGAATAACTCAATGGTTTTCTCACATCTGATGAGAACACCATATGGAAAAAAATACAAAAAATAACAAAAGGAAGTAAAGGAAAAGAATAAAATTACTTTAAAATAAATTTATAATGAATATTCTATAAGTGAAACTAATATATCACATCTACCCAAGAAAGTAAACAAATTCTTGAAGAAGAAGATATCATTTTACCATGCTAAAAAAATGAAAATCAATAGAAATAATCCAATGTGACTTATTATTACTTCAAAAAAAGGGACACATAAAGTCATATTGTCCCATAATAAAAAATGACAATAAGTAAATCAATAAATTCCTCAAAGTTTCTACTTGTAGTGTAAGTGATGATTCCCTCCCCTCTTCTAAATCAAGTGATGATAGCACCAAATATCTTATGAATTAAATTAAGATATGTGATGAAGTTAATTCTCCGACTTATTTTACTTATAATTCTTCCATATATTATTTTTTTCCTAATAAAAATAGATTATGAATAATTAATGAATGTATTTTGTGAACTTACCACAAAATTCAAAGAACTAAAATATAAATATAATAAATATTTTTTTAAAATGATAAATTCACTAAAGAAAATGAAGATTTATCTTTGAAATTAAAAGAGAAACCTAATATGAAAAATTTATAATTAAAAATTAAAGATCATAAAAATTATATTTCTAAGTTTACCCAAGGTGATAAAGGTTTAAATAAAACTATTGGTTTTAAATGACATAGAAAAATAATTCTGGTTTTGGTTTCAAAAAATAATCTAGAACCTCAAAAAATACTACCACATTTTTAAAGGGATGCTCAAAAAATAAATTTTGAAATTATTTTAGAAAAATAAATAATATTATTTATTAATTTTATTATAAAAGTTGTAATTATTTTAGACCTAATTATATTAATATATATTTCAATACTTTGTTTAGGAATTCCTATGGAAAATCATATGTTAAAAATGTATGTATTCTGAAATCTCTTTTGGATAAAATGAGTAGACCCAGATTTTCAGTACCAAACTCTTTAGTTTCTTGGTCATTTTATAGAGAAAGTGTCTCAAGATAAAACCCCAAAAAGATACATGGTAATTGTAAATTGGGTTTTCAATATACATGTGTGGTGACTACTTTGATTTCGATCGTCTTGAAAAGATCAATGGAGGCCATGTTACTTTTGGTGATAACTCAAGGAGTAAGATCATTGGTATAGGTACTATTGGTTTTTCAAATTTTTATATTATTAAAGTTTATTTATATGTTAAAGGTTTAAAACATAATTTTATAATTATTATTCAACTATGTGACAATGTTTTTAAAGTTTATTTTTGAAATTATTTTTGTAAAGATTTTTATTCCAAAGGAAAACTTTTATTTTCATCTTATCTTTTTCAAAATGTTTATATTAATGATTTAAAATATCTTAAAAATAAAAATGGTAAATATTTAAGTTCAAAAGATAGTGATTCATGGATTTATAATAGGCTCCTTGGTCATTGTAATACACACACACTTTTTAGACTCAACTGAAATCATCTAGTATGAGATTTACCTAAAATTAATTTCAAAATTAACATTATTTGTAAACCTTTCCAACTCATTATGAAACAAAAAACTTTATTTAAATATAAAAAATAATTATCCACACCTAAGTACCTTGATCTTATTCATATTTATCTTTTTGGACAAACCCAAGTTTCAAATATATGAGGTAAATCTTACACTTTTTTTAATTATAGGTTATTAGACAAGATTAACATGGGTTCATTTCATATCTCATAAAAAAGGGTTGTAAAGTTTTTATTAAGTATTACAATAAGTTTGAATATAAAAAATGATATATGATCATATACATTCATAGTGATCATGGGAGGGATATGGATAATAAATATTTTGATGAAATTTTTACTTCACAAGGTTACCATCGTTCTTTTTCTACTCTAAGGACTCCAAAAAATGGGGTTGTTGAAAGATATAATTAAATTCTTCAAGAGATTGAAAGATGTATATTAAATTAATTTAAACTCCATTAATATTTTTTCTGAGATGCTCAATACCACTTGTTTTACCTTGAATCGTGTTCTTGTAATACCCTTCTTTAAAAAGGCCCCCTATGAACTTTGGAAATTACAACTTACTAAAGTTGGATTTTTAATAGTGTTTGGATGAAAATGATATATTATTAACACAAAATAAATCCTAGGAAATTTTTACCCCATATCTAATGAATTTATTTTCCTTGGTTACTCTAACTCAATAAAATCATATTGAGTCTTTATTACAATTATGAAGACCTTAAAATAATCAATTCACATAAAAATTTGATGAGAATTTACTTAAACCTCATCCAAAAATTGATAACATTATGATTAAACTAGAAAATTTGTCCTTACATAATCCACTTAATTATAAATAAATTGAAGTTATGGAAGAACCACTATCTATCTCTTTACCCAAGGCATGGTTTAAATCTAAATACCACCACTTAAAAAATGTTATTGGTGATTTTCAAGTTCTTACTTGTACTATAAGGTTGGTTTTAAATGAGGTAGAACATCATGATTTTGTTCCACACATAGAACTCAAAAATATTGATGATTCCATTAATGATGAAAATTGGGTACTTGTGATGTAATAGGAGGTAAACTAATTTCAAAGGAATTCTATTTGGATACTTTTTGAAATACTTGATGATCACCCCATTATTATTACTAAATGGGTTTTTAGAAATAATTTAGATGATTAAGGCAACATCGCTTATAAAAAATCTAAAATCATAGACAAAGGCTATAATCAATAAGAATTAATTGATTATAGTGAAACCTTTTCCCTCACCGCTAGGCTAGAATCCATTAGAAACTTGTTATCATTCATCGTTCATTTAAATTTTAAGATTTTTCAAATGGATGTTAAAAGTTATTTTTTGAATGGTTTTATTTACAAAAAGTTTTTCATTGAATGACCTCTAGGTATTGAATATTTTAAGTTTCAAAATCATGTTTTTAAGTTAACCAAAACTCATTATGTTTTAAAATAATCCCTACATGCTTGGTATGAATGCTTAACTAAATTTTTGTTAAAAAATGATTTTAAAATATAAAAAACTTATTAAAATTTGTTTTTAAAATCCATTTCAAATGATTTATTAATTATTCAAATTTATATTGATGATATTATTTTTAGTTCTATAAAAAAATAACATTGTAATGTTTTTTTGGATTTAATGAGAAAATAATCTGAAACAAGTTTTATGGGTGAGTTAAAAAAATTATTAGTTTTCAAATTTCTCAAAATAAAGATGATATTTTTATAAGTAAAAGAAAATACACTAATGAACTTATAAAAAAATTAGATAAAAAAAGTAAATTATTATACCTATGATTACTTCTTGTAAGATAATTTTGGATGAAGCTGGAAAACCAATTGACAACAATCTTTATCAAGGTCTGATTGGGATCCTTCTTTACCTTACTACGATCCAGTCGAACATCATTTTTAGTGTTTTTCTTTATGCTCATTCTGAATCCAATCCTAAATAATCACATTTAAAATATCTTAAAAGAGTTTTTATATATTTAAAAGGTTCTAAAAATATTGATTTACTTTATCCAAAAGATACTTCTTTTGAACATAAAAGTTTTTCATATGTCGGTTTTTGTGGATTTTAATTAGATAGTAAAAGTATAGGTGGTAATTTTAACCTACTTTGAAAATCCCATATCTCTTTGAGTGGTAAGAATAAAAATTACATTGCTCTTTCTATGACCAAAGTAGAATATATAGTCTTGGGTAGTTACACCAAAATTATTTAGATGAAACACACATTCTTTGATTATGGGATAAAGTACAATGATGTCCCCATTAACTATGATAACACCAGTGCCATTATTATTTCTATAAATCCAATTCAATATTCCCACACCAATCACATTGATCTTATACAACACTTTTTGAGAGATCACTTTTAAAAATGTGATATCTATCTTGAGTTTCGTAGAACCAATCTTCAATTAGAATATATCTTTACCAATAATCTTGATTTATATATTTTTAATTTTATCAAATTATAATGGGGTATTATAAAATTTTTAAACTTATTAATTAACGAAGTAAATCTTGAGATATTTTCAATTATTTATTTTTCAAAGTCTTTTTTATTCTAAAATTTTGTTTTCAAAACCAAAAAAATGTCTTCTATCATTTCGTTAAGTTTGGTAAAGTAAATTTAGTGTAATATTCTTAGAAAATAAATTCTTGTCTAGATGAAATCAAGTTTATATGGATGTGGTGAAAATTCACCTAAAGGTGTTAACATCAAAAAGGGATGGTTGGATTTTTAATCTGATATTCACCATTGTCATGAGAAATGGGTCTTTACTGCACACTCGGTTTGATACTCCCAAGGAATATGCTATGGATTATTAACATAATACTTATTAACCTTAATAATGGATTATAATTAATAAATAAATATTTAATTTCAAAATATCTTTTAAAATTATTTATTTTACCAATTATTTCATGTTTTATTTATCTCTTGAATTTCATTATTTTATAAATCCCTATCTTTTTAATGCATCAATTAAAGGGGAGGTTATCATGTTAATTCAAAAATTATACAAGTTGAGACAACTTATTTCAATATTGATATTATTTTTTAAAATTAACTCTTACATTAAATTTTTATTTTCATCTTGAGAATACTCATTATCTAATTTTAAAAGAAAAATTTGAAATTTTTTATGTACTTTAAATTTGTTTGGTTGTTCTCTAAATTTTATATTTTTGGAATATTAAAAGGCTTATTATTTTTGATATTTTTTCTAAAAATTATAAACACAATTTTTGTCTCTATATAAGGATTATTAATGATGAGTAACATGATTTATATTTCTATTTCTTAGTTTTATTTCATTAATACTATTTATGAGTTCTTTTTTAATAATCATGAAGTGGGATAAATATCTGGTAAATTTAAGGTTTTGAAGTTTTACTTTTTTTATGTGTTCATTGAAATGTTTTTATCAGTGTGAGAAGTTTTTTTAGATAAGTTTATGAGAAACTTTTGTTTACAAAGGCTTATTTTAAATATATTTTTAAGATAAATTGATTTCAACTTGTACTATTCTCAATACTTTTAAAATACAATTATTTAAATATCTTTTGTGATTTATTGAGTATTGAAAATTATTTTATCATCTCATATGAATTTCATCATGAAATATTGAAATTCCATTTGAAATTTAATTTGGTATATTTCAAGCGTTTTTTATCATCAAAAAGTGGGAGATTGTTGTGCCTCACTCTCTTATATTTTTTAATGATTATAAATACTTTTTGTGTTCTAACCATTTTATTTAAGTGTTATTTTTATGTTTAGACATAATACTAGGGAATAAATGAACCAAATAAAGGGATAAAATGGTTGTGGGGTTCCACTTTGAATACACTCATTGGTAAGCTACACCGGCCATCTGGTTACACTGGAAAGAACCTACCTAGCTGTTGGAAGTCTAATGGCTACTTGGTGGGGCTCACCACCAAAGTGGTGAGGCCTAGATAGTACTAGTTTTATCTAGGTAGCTCACCAGCTACCTAGTGGAATCCAGTGATTACCTAGTGGAGTTTGCAGTAGCATTGAAGCCTGTATTAAGCCCACCATCCATCTAGTGGCATCGGGCGGCTAACTAGTGGTGTTGAGTTAGAAATACAAAGGGATCATTTATCATGATCTTCAATATCTTAATTAACCTATGAACTCCTCCAAATCTACCTAGATACCCCTATATCCTATAAATACATCCCGTGGAAGTCTTGGAAATCAACTATAATTATCTAAAATTAACATTATTGATCTACAATGAATGATAATGAGTATTGTCTACAAAATTTATTCCTTTGTTCCTCCTATTGAGATATATTTGTACTTTTTTCTTCTAACACTTTGACCTCCCATATTTCTAACTCTCATTCTCTAAATTTCATCTTCTATTTATGTCTATATATTTTATAACACTTCATCAAAGGGTTTATTCCTAAGAAAACCTCATTTATCTTTCTTTTAGGTTCTTGACTATCATTAAAACCAAGATATTTCTTTTCGGGTTAATGGTAACTTCTAAAATCAAGGTATTTTTTAAAGCTTCTTGGATACTTCTAAAGTCAAGGATTTTTTGTATTTTAGGATTTCTAGGAAACCACTAAATTCAAGGTCTTTTAATTCATAAACCCTCAAGTAATTGAGGTGGGAGACATAGGGGATCATAATTGAGCTATTGTCAAAATCCCTTACCAAATTGTGTGCCTTTTATTTTATTTACTTTTTAAAGATTTTTATTTTTAATCTATTTTATTCAATTAATCATTTAATCACTTTTCATATAATTTTATTAATCATATCAATCAAACTATTATTTAATATTAATCAATATCTCACTTATTTAATATATTGTTTTTGTTACGGATATTATTTTGATTTTCAATAACCTTTTCAATATTTTTAACTTTACTTTGTTTAATTTAAATTCATCAATTAATTACAAAATTTTATTGCCTTATTTATTTTTAATTTTTAAAAGGAAATTCACACCCCCCCCCCTTCATCTTACTCTAACCATAAAGGTCCACCATTGGGGTTGGCCTACTAAGATTTATTTTTCACCCCTGGTGTTTTCACCTTGTCTTGCAAGCAGACCTTATGTATTCTTTCATATTGAGCATAAAATACAGAGTAGATGGGGCTGATTCTCAATGATCCATGATAGATAAGGGAAACTCATGTGAATCTTGAGGTTTGAGCAGGAGCAGTTCGACTATTGTGGAGACCTGGTATGTAGTTCGACTCGATATTAGTAGTAAAACCTTGTGTATATTATTTTTCTTTTATTTACTGCCTATATATGTGTTCAGGACAGTGGGAAACTATTTTTTGTGTGTTTTTTCATGTTTTTAGTTTTCATGTATGTACCATTCCATTCTATTATAGCATGCTTCTATTTTAGTTATTTATTATGCATACTCTGGTGTTGTTTATGGATGTGGATGTGTTTGGTTATTTTTCAATTTTATTATACTCTTATTTGAGGGTATAGGCTTCCCACCATATCCTTTATACCCTTTCCACAAGTTAACATCCTCTAGAATATAGGGAGGCACACTTTAGGCCTTATGTCAAGTTGAATTGGGTGACACGTCAGGTTGATCCGGCCTGGTTTGTTACAGTATGTCATGCTCATTCATTATGGGATTTTTGTGTATATTAGTTTATTTTATATTATGGTGTTGATAATTAGATTCTCTATTATTTTCTTGGGTTATATGAGGGTAATGTCTCCCATTTTTGTAATTTATACCCTTGGTTTTAGTTGTTTTCTAGGGTTTTATTGGAGGGGGACATCGGGGGTTACTCTAGTCTTCACTGTAGACCTGGGAGGGGTTCCTAGTGGGGGTGGGTTGAGACAATATTTAAAAACCAATATTACTTATATAAAAGAATTAATTTTTAATATTATAAAAATGTATACCTATATTTTAAAATTTTAATAACTATGTTTCAATTTACATAGGAATATTTTCAATATATTACTAATTGATATTAAATTTTTTTCCAACTGTATTTAAAATAATACTAAATTATTATTATTTAAAGAAAATATATATAAATTACATATGTAATAATATAATATTTTTTAGAAACTACATGAAAAAAATAAATATATAAAAGTTTTTTAGAGTGTATTATTAGGTATAGAACTATATAATTAAAAGTAATAATTTTAATAATTATATTTAAATATATTTACAATTCCTCCTCCAATTAAATTTTAATTTTTATTTCATGAAAAAATCCTATTTTTTGGGTTGAGACTGAACCCTCATTTATAGATATATTATTATTAATAATTATATATTTGTGTATTATATTAGTTTTTAAAAAATATATATAATTAATTACTATTTATTATTAAAAATATTATTATTTATATAAATGAATAAGTATATTCTAAAATATATCATTAATTATATGTATAATTATATTTTTATATAATTGTATGTATACATGCAAAAAATAAATCCTAAAGAAAAAATAATAAAATAATAATAATTAAAATATTATCTTGAAATAGATCGAGCACTGATTGAAACAAAAAAGATTTTCATAATCAGTATGAAAACATCAATCGAAGGAAAAGTGATGGTGAATATAAAACTATGTTTAATATTTTGAATAGTGATGTAAAAAGTAATTCAATGACAAAAGAAATAGAAACTAATAAAGAGAACATTGTATATCACTAAGAAGATGATCTTCCCATTATATTATTCTTGCATAAATATAGGTTGGAATTCCAAAGGGGGGTGAAACCCATTAATATTATCCATTATTGGGGGTTTGGGAAATGAGGAATCCTCAAGAATATAGACATTATTAAATCCATAAATGATAATTCATAAAATTCCTCCTTATATGTCATAATTTCATGTAACCACATATAATTTTCACTAAAAACCCATGGAAAAAACAAGTAAAGTTGAAATTAGTTGGATTCCATGGCATGTTGCCTCATTAAAAACCTTATCAGGAAAACCTAGTTAGAAAAACCTAATAAAGGGAAAAAGATTGAAACGTTCCAAATTCCCCCTGAGTAGATCATTTAATTTTTTATTCATGAAAACAATTATTTAATTATGTATTTGAGATAGGGGAGGAAGACTATAGTATATAATGAAGTGTCTTGCTGAAAACTTTAACTCATGGTGAAGGCCAACGGTTACCATTAATTATATATATCTATAATAATGTATAATAATCCCTTCAATATCTATAATGATGTGTGGTTTCCTAATTAAAAACCTCATCAAGAAAAAAACCTTTTGAGGGAAACCCCTTTGATTGGAAAAAGAGTACAATTAACATCAAGTCCTTGTAGTGTTCCCTCATTAAAAATCCCATCAATAAAAATAAATGGGAAAAACTTAACCAAGGGAAAAGGATTATAATATTTATATTTTCCACCCATAAAGTCATTATGGAATTT
This sequence comes from Viscum album, assembly GCA_963277665.1. NCBI lineage: Eukaryota > Viridiplantae > Streptophyta > Magnoliopsida > Santalales > Viscaceae > Viscum > Viscum album. The sequence goes on from OY728142.1 coordinate 953,624,482, forward strand.
TCATTCATCACATCATATTTTTATAAATCAATTTATCAAATGTTTAGGTCTGTAATGAATTTTTGAATAAATATAAAAGATTATCACAAGACCTTATTTTCTAAATATCAATCTCACCATTGTTTTTAATATTATGAGTTAAAAGGAATTTTGGTGAGATATGTTTTGTTTAATCTCCTTTAAAATACCCACCCTTTAATTGTGCTATAAAAGTTATCATTGTCTTCATATAATATATTGGGAATATTATCGTGCATATCTAATACACAATTCCTTCTAATATGATAAACAATCAATATCATCCAAAAACATTCTTGACTTTCTTCATGAATAACAATCAACTTTTCATGATTAAAGGAAGTCATAGAAATGGTATTTTAGTAGAATTCCAAGAAATGAAAATTCCATAATATATAAATAAATATTCAGTCTGAGATAATTCTTTATGTAGATCAGATTAGTATCCAGTATCAGCATGACCAACTAATTTTGGTCTTATACTTTTGGAATAAAATATTCCTCGATCATTAGATCCTTGAAGGTATCTTAATATATGTTTGATATTATTCTAATGTCGATGGGTATGAGAATAACTATATGTTGTTAATAAATTTATAGAAAATGATATATCTAGCCTTGTATTATTTTTAAGATATATTAATGCTCCAATGGTGCTCACATATGGTACTTCAGGACCAACAAGTTCTTTATTATCCTCTCATAGTTTAAAAATATCTTTATCTCTATCAAGATATCATACAACCATTGGTGAACTTAATGGGTACTATTTTTTCATATTAAATATTTATAATAATTTTGCAGTATATCGTGATTGATAAAAAAAATTACATCTTTAGTATATTCAGTTTATAATTCAAGGTGGAATTTTTTACTTCCAAAGTCTTGTATTTCCAATTATATCATTATATATTCAGCTACCTTACAAAGTTCATCAGGGGTTCCAATAAAATTTAAATTATCAATGTATACTAAAATGATCAAAAATTCAAATCTAGACCACTTAATGAAGACATGTGAAAAAATTAGATCATTTTTATAACCTTTATTCATCAAATATTCACTCAGATGGTTATACCACATACGTTGTGACTACTTTAATCCATATAATGATTTATTCAGCTTAACTGAATAGTGATCTCGAGAGCCATGATAATTTTCTATAAATTTGAATCCTTCTAGTATTTTCATATAAACATCATTATGAAAATTACCATAAATGTATGCAGTCACAACATCCATCAGGAACAGTTCAAGTTGTTCATGTATAACAAACATCATGAGGTATCGAAAAGTTATCGCATCCATTATAGGATAGTACATTTCATCATGATCAATATTGGGTATTTGCTTCTGGCTGGACTTCTCTGGTTAGATATCTATTTATAACCAAAATTTTTAATCCCTTTAGGTATTTTTTCACTTGAACCAAAGACCTAATGTTTATCAAGTGATTCTAATTCAGATTGGATCACATCTTTCCATTGATCCCAATTTGCTCTATCACAACATTCATTAACTGGTTTGGTTCTTGATCCTCACCAATAATTTTAAGTCTAACATTAAATGAAAATGTTTCATAAAAAATGGTTTATACTCGGTTCCAACATCCTATAATGTTAGAAAAAATTATTGAAATCTTCTCTTCATCGTGATCAGACACTTTCTATACATTGATTTCTTAAGTAATTTTATGATCAAGTGAATTTTTTATTATCCCCAACTTCATTTATTTCAACCAACATGGTTTGTTTTCATTTCTTCTGATGAGGATTTTTTCTCTTAAACTGAGTGGTCTTCCGTGCTTCAAGTGTATATTAGAATCATTGTTGGTAACACCATCATATTGTACTTCTAGGAAATTTACCCTTACTAGAGCATTTTTAGTGGGCATATATGATTTAGTGCCCTATTTTGAATCATTGAATTCATCTATAAAATTATTTTCTAAATTTTGAAAATTTATAATATTTTGAACTTCAAGTTCACTCATATTTGTATGAGTATCAATATATAATAATGAAGTTTTTTCGATGATATTTCTTTTAATTTAGATTTATTTTTCCCTTTTAATGTTGGTATAATATTTTCATCAAAATGACAAATAGAAAATATAGTTGTGAATATATCTCCTGTCATTATCTTAAGATACTTAATAATCGAGGGAGATTAAAATCCAACATAAATCCCTAATCTTCCTTGAGTCCTGTATTTATTTATTGTGGGGGTTGTTGGATAGATTATTTTGTTCCAACATATCTTAGTTTTTATGTTTTTTAATGATTCACAAAATCCCTACTTTTATTTTAAAAAGTTTATCTTAAGTGTTTTAGTTTTTATTTATCAAAATAATTTATCTTACATTGTTTCTCTATATTTTTATCTTAATTTGAGTGAAGTATTCAATCTAAACCAAATTATTTTATCTTATGAGTATCGAAGAATTTATTCCATCTACTCAGAATCAGAAAAAATCTATGTTGAAAGTTTATCTAAGAATTTTCTTACAAAGAGAGTAGTTGGTTTTCTGAATGATCATTTCAGATGCTTTAGTCAAAATAAAAAGATTTTATCTTACAAAAAGGATATTCATAAAATATAATCTTACAAGAGTCAGATAAGTTATAAAAGATAAGTATCACACCTACATAACATATTCATATTACACTAAAGAATTTTCCTACACAGTATTGAGAATATTTTATCTTACAAAGAAAATTAAGAGTCATTTTATCTTATAAAGTCTCTTGGGGAGTTATCTTATGATTAATAGTACTTCTAGTTAGATATCATATGAAGATCTAGATATTATGTGGAATGTCATGATTACTTTGATAATCTCTTGAAAATTCATTTCATGATTTTAAAACACATAAGAAAAGTGATTATCTGTTTATGGAAAAATCAATCTATATATGCCTTTCTATGAATGGAAAGATCTGAAGAACAAGAAGATTCCTAACATCGATACTGAAAAAGTAATTTCTATATTTTGAAGGAATTGATGCATGTACTTTATAGATTTTATTATCAAGTTCAAAATTCATGGATCATTTGACTGTTAGGATTATCTTGTTCTTAAGTTCAAAATGAGATATAAAGTAATAGTTTTCCAATGCATTAATACACATATACCTAGATACATGTAGATGGATGTAAAGAACGAATAGAATTATCATTCCTTGAACACCTGTACATAGAAAATATCAAAATTAAATTCTCTTTTTGTGATTACCAATTTCTATCAGGTTCATTAAATATCATCTTGAGATATAATTTTAATACTATCATATTCCCAAGACAAATCTTTGACTACTATCAGTTGCTGCTTGCAACTGTGTGATGCAACTTTATCTACAAAATTTTATTCATTCTATCTTATTTACACTCAGTGTGAGAGTTTTTTTTGAGACCATGAATAGGTATTGTAAAGGGAGATACTAGTTAAAAGATATTGGGCCTTTGTATTAAGTGACAACTATGTGTACTCAGCTGGGAGCCCCCAGTAAAAGGGTTTTTATAGTAAAAATCACCAAAATCATGGAGTAAAATATTGGTAGAGTAAACTATGGGATTTTTATCCCCCAAACCACTATAATTCCTCTATGTTAAATCTATTTCATTTAATTTTTTATTTTCCATACCTATTTTTATTAAGGAAAAAGGACTTCAATGATCATACCTAAAGAGGTAGGTTTTCTATAAAGAAAATTTTGGAACACAATTCACCCCATCTTGAGTGTTAAGTTAGCCATTATCTAGGACAATAATTGGTATCGGGGCCTATGAATATTGAGTTAACAATTTTCAAAGGTTTAAGTCCAAATATCTACTCTTAAATGGATTCTAGGGATGATAATTGAAAAGGTATTTCAATGGTCAGAGCTTCATACTTCATTGTTGAAAATTATGGTTGTTAGAGTTCTATCATGACCATTTATTTGAAAAATATTGGATTAAAAGTTTATATAAAAGTATTAAAGCCCTATGAAATTCCTAAGATAGAACTTGAAACATTGGATGCTATAGCTAAATAAAATTATGAATTAAACTCTAAATTTATGAATGTTATAATCTTCATATTAGGACCAAATGAATTCTAAAGTATCCATCCAAGAGTTGCACCACTAAGAAGGGGGGTTGAATCAGTAGTATGATAGTTTTATAATTTATTTTCTTAAAATGATCCTATGATGAATTTTTAGAGTATGATCTCAATGACACAAAAAAAATTACAGGGTTCTCCCCTAAGAAGGGTGACTACGTCCTTATTATGGTCAGGTTGATCTGAGCCACAGATTCTCACTAAAAAACCAATTACAAACTAAAAGTGGGTTGGTTAGGTATCATCCTAAAACCCTAAAGGATAGGTATTAACCATTTCCTTATACAATGTATTCTGACAAAAATATTTTACTAGTTCACACTAGTTTACAAACAAAACACTATCACTTTGAGAAAGATTCCAAGCTTCTCCTCCGTTAAAAAAAATAAACTTTCTATCCAAGCCATGGTAATAATATGGAACTTCAATTTCTCACTGATTTTAGATTCCCTGTAGCTGAATACCAATAAACTAGAACATACCATTGTCTGGTAAAAATAAGGATTTACACAGTTTTGATCTCCACGTATCAGCTCACTTCCAACTCACAACATTAACTATGTGCTACCATGAAATACAAACATTATTCCTATAGATTCATGCATGTATCACTTAATAAAGAAATCATTGTTACTACCTTCTTTCATGTTGCACAGCTAGCACAGAAACTACTTTATAAAAAAATATCTTCACATGAAGTTTTAACATGAAAGGTGCATGTAAATATCTTCCTTCTTTTTGTAATCAAAATAATCCATATAAACACTTTTCATAAAATGTATACATGTTGATTATATCAATTCACAAAATACCAATGTTGGTATCAACATAGGTTTTCAAAAACTATTTTACTACAGAGTTCCTCAACCTCCTTTCCAAAACAAGTTCATGAAAATATCAGACTATAGTGTCTTCATGCAGCCACATACAAATATATTGATTGTATATCCATGGAATCCTTTGAAAAATATTCAAGAATGTATGAACATGAGAACACAGGTTCACTTTCTTCTTCCCAAAAAAAATATAGACAGTTTATGGATGAGATCTTCACAAAACATATGCTTTACGGACATTCTTCTTCTCCTTGGTGGTGGTTCATTATTATTAATGTAAAAAAATAGTGTTTATGATGCCTCCTTCAACTTTTTAAAATTTAATTCATAGTAAGTCAAAAACTTCATGTGATTTCACAACTAGAAACAAATCTCAAACACATGGAACTGTTGGTTCACAAATATAGATCACAAGATTTTCTCTGTTTTTCTCTCAATACTTCTCTAAAATTTGCGATGAGATATCAGATGAGAGATAAGAAACAACAGGAAAATGATCTTGGTTGAGGTATTTATAGGAAATATACATCATCTCATAACCTTCTAGAATCATAGAGACCCTTTCGGGTTTTTTTTCTTAAAATCTTTCTGTGATTATGAACCATCGTGGCCACTAGATAAAAACAATTTTTCATCTCACTATTTCTAATCAGTTTAATATTCATAAAATGATGCAAAGAGATCAATAGGTTATTTAAATTAGATTCAGATCATTATAACATTCAAACTAATCTTGATGATCACTACTCAAGAAAATGTCGACATCACTGCATGTAGATCTCCATCAACAAATAGTACACTCAGGTGCAGGTTGAGGTTGAAGATAATATTAGATGGCGCGGAAAAAAAATAGACAACTTAGAAAAATTAGATCGATTGATCAGACATTCATGGTTCTTTCAGAGCTATAGTAATTGTTCACACATCAAAATGGCCTAAAAACTCACCTACCTTATAATACATGGCCCGACTTTAATGGATCATAAAAATGGTTACTGGATACTCCCTTCTCTTCCTAGCATTGACCCATGTTGGGAACTTTCCTCCACCGCCATGCCACCCTGCATAGTGGCTCATCACTGCCTCTCATCCACCTTTGGATTTCTTCTCATTAGGCTTCCCTTGGCTTATCCCTTCTAGTTGAGTGTCATTTTTTTAGTATTATTACATAAAAGAATAATCCAAGAATAAATTCAATCCAACAAAAAAAATATCCAATAAAACCAAAGCTATAATGACTCGTATTTTCTCCAGTTTTATTTTTATAAATTAATTGAGAAAATTACAAGACCTTAAACTAAGATGGCATGAGATTCTGAGGCCTGGTGTTCCCAAAATGATATGGTGAAGAATGTTAAGTTTTTAATAAAGCACATGGGTAGTTTTTCTTTAAAACATGAATAAATTTTGAACAGGTTCCTAGATTAGAAATATGAGGGCACCATTGATCTTAGAGTAGTGGTTTTACCTTAGGTGCAACTTAACTTTAGTTGGCACTAATCTTTAGTGGAAAAACTTGAAAATGGCATAATCATAAATAAAATTATTAAATAAAATTATTTTATTTTTAAAATCCTAGTAACTCATAAAAATTAACTCAGATTGGAAATCTGAGACCATTGTTAAGTTCATAAGGGGGTGTTTTCCTTAGGCTAAGTCTAATATTGACCGATGTGGGTCGATTATGGAAGTTAGAAATTGGATGTGACCATCATTAAAATATTTTTAATAAAAATATTTTATTGGAAACTTTGTTGGTTTCTTTTTATTAAATATTTTTTCAAAAATACAGGTTTATCACCATAACCTTGGAGTTTCCCTAAGGTAGAGAGAAGAAGACTCTCCCAACATTTTGGCGAATAAAGATTGAAAGTCTGATCGGAGCACGACGGATTGATGAATGCTGGCATATCAAGGATTGACAATGAAACGGAACCCTATTATTCGTCAACGATTAATCCAACCTCGAGGTAGGGTGTCGATCTCTTTGTGATTTCTTTTCCCTTCTTATATTAAAATGAGGAATGTGGAAAAATCCATGAATAAGTTGATCTGTGGTTTGATCATTCTTTTGGAATGAATAAACTTTGTTAGTTTAAAAAAGGGGATTAAATATTATTTATTTATCTTTTATTGTTTCTTCATGATCCCACTAACATGAATGGATAAAGGAAGACATGAAAAAGGACAAGACCCTTTTTTGGGTGTGTATGTTCTTAATCTCTTCTCCCCCCAAATTCACTACGTTCTTCATTCCTTGTGATTTGTGATCAAAGGTATCATTGTGCCTTCGATCTGTAGCACAACGATCTGAGACCATGGATCTGATCTTATGGCGGCACAAGGAGATGACAGCATAAGGTGGTGACCGAAAGTGTCAGCTCCTACCAGCTCAGAAAGAGTGCAGCAGGGGTGGTCGGGCCTGATGAAGCGTGACAGGAACAGGCCATCGACAAGGTGGCCAGTGGCGGCGGAGATACGTGGTCTAGGAGGGACCACATCGGAGGAGGCTCATGGCGGTGGAGGCCGTGGGCAGCGACCAAAGGACACAATAAGAGGCCACAGCGTCTGCGGCGGGACGTGGATTAGAGGCCACGTCATTGGGATCCCGTGGAAACAGTGAGGCTGTGGGACCATGCGGGAAGGTGGACTGGCCACATGAAATGTGGTCTGGCACCACGTTGACTAAGGGATCCAGCTGGCCACACCATTGGGCGACCGCGTGGATTAGAGGGACACGGCCATGGCGGTCCACGTCCGGTGGAGTAGAACTGGCCTGTGTGACACAATCCGAGCTGGAGAACCGGGCTATGGTCTAATGATCCATTGGAATGGGCTAGTTTGGGCTTACCCAGACTGACCGGGTCAGGTCGGGTCGGTCGAACCGGGTCATGTCGGGAAGGTCAGACCCAAACCGGACCCTTTTTACTAAATTGGATGTATCTTTCATACTGTGTGTTTGTTTGATGATTCATTTGCAGTGTTGGGACCCTTGATACAAGATGATCATTTTGAGATACTCTAAGTGAGTTTTTATAGAAGTCAGTTTATGGCCTTGTGTCTTGAGGAGTAGGTTCTCCTGGAATAAGTGTGCTGCGAATAGAATCCTACGGCTGACTGTGACTGTGTGATCTTGGTGACTATGTGACTTGGGGCCTGCATGACCCATTGATGCTTCTCATGCCATCAACTCTATATGATCCAATGATTCTCTGTGCACCATCAATGCTTCGTGCGCCATCGAAGCTCTATGTTCCATCAATGCTTCATGCGCTATCGACATTTCTAATCTCATAAAGATTGAGATATTTGTGTGAGCTGATTGTATTGGATGTACTTCATGTGTTTCCTTTGTGGTGTACTTCATGTGTTTCCTTTGTGGTGTCTTTTTTGTATTTCTTAGTGGTGTTACCTTTATGGTTTCAAGGTCCCTAATAAGCATTGTTTTACATACCCCTTCATGGGTTATGCCTTCACATGTTGTGTCTTGTGAAGATTATAGACAATTTTTTGGAGTCCTTGGTGGACCAAAGCTAGGTGGTTCTTAGAGAGAGTCCCAACAGATGAGGTGTGCTTTAGCGACTTCAGATATTTTTTTATATAACTTCCCTTTAGGTCGGGTTTTCTACAGATGAATTTCATGATCTTGTACTTTTCCTTTTGGTTGGTCTTGTATTCTAGCCTCATTTAATTTCTAGTTTTCCTAATATCATACTATGTTTTTGGTATCTTAGTGGTATTCATGCTTGTTTACTTAGTGTTTTTACATTTCAGAATGTTGGGCTTGGAGATGTGTGCGTGTGTGCAGGTACTTAGGAAAATTCCTCCCATTTGTGGAATATGCCTACTCGGTGCTATTCACCATTCCTTGGCCTATCTAAGGTGGACTTGGGGTAGTCACGGTATGCTTTCCTCTAGGACAGGTCCTGAAAAAGTGGTATCAGAGATGGTTGGTTCTACCAAATGAACCAAGAGTATTTGAGATTGTTTTGGGGAAATAGTGTAGAGTGTTTTGAGTTTGGCTTTCAGGTCAGGGAATCCAGTGTTATTGTAGTGGTCGACGTATCCATACACTAGAACTCTGAATTCTACTTTCCAACTCAATACATGAAAACACAATTTGTAGGGAAATAATGGTACGTGCATCATATAGGATTTAGTGATTTCTCATGTCCTTCTTGAGTCAGTGTTAACTCACCATGTATAATCTATTAACTATGGTACATCTTGATCTATTTTAAGATTCCTCCACATAGATAGCTATCTAGGCTTCTGAAACATGATCATGAGGATGATATTCCTAGTGATGAGGCATTGTTACAGGGACCAGTATCAGAGATAGCACCCCTGGGTGGTGTACCAATGATACCACCACCCTGAGATTAGCAGTTACTATCATCATTACCGGTAGAGGATACATGTAGGATGAGTGCATTGCATGAGTTCCAGAGGTAGTTACCTCATATGTTCAGGGGTGATCCATACCCCCAGGAAGCTAAGGATTGGCTGGAGGCAGTTACGTATATCTTCCGCCTAGTGAGGAAACCTCTCGACCAGATGGCAGTCCTAGCCAAAAGTCTTCTTCAGGGCTCGGTGAGGAGATGGTGGAGCTTAGTGATATATATTCATGAGGATACAAACCTCACTTGGATATACTTTGGGCATCGCTTCAAGGAGGAGTTATTTCTAGCAACGTTATGTTCCTTGCGTATATAGGAGCTACTGCATCTACAGCAGGGCAATCAGACAGTAGTGGAGTACTTGGTGAGATTTATTGATCTTTATCGCTACTCCACAGATATGATACAGGACCTGTTCTTTAGGGACCAGACCTTTGATCATGGGATACACCAATAAATAAAGGCATTCATTATATTTATTACCATTCCTACATATGTTGGGGTACTAGAGTGAGCTTTTCTAGTGGAGAGATTTCTGGAGAAGCAGGCGCCAGTAGTGGGAGCTACCACCGAGCGTCAGGCATTTGTATATTTGGAAGAAGCTAGATGATAGCTGATGCAGGGATCCATGTATATCATACAGTTTAGGGGATGACCCCATGACATGGTTTTAGTGGTATGAGGATCCCAAGGTAGAGTGAGTCAACTGAAGGATAGGTTGTGTTACTCATGCAGTAGTCAGGGACATTTGGATAGAGATTGTCTGGCCCATCGTATGACTAATTAGAAGATAGTAAAGGGACTACTGAGGCATATTTGAATGTAGTAACAGGTTGTTCTTCTAGGTAGAGGAAGTTTCATAAGATTTTGACAGGTAGCAGGATGTGGGTGGAGGTTCGAAATACTACCACCACCACCCCCAAGTGGTCCATCATGGGCTCTCAAGGAGCTGGTGGACTGGGATGAGGCCAGCTTCAGATGATGGAGGCTTATGACCTTGGTTATCCATAGATTATTAGAGGTATGATCTATTTATTTTACACCCTAGATATAGTTTTGATAGACATAGGTTCTGGTAACTCTTTTCTTTCCACAACCCTTGTTCGAGACTTGGAGATTCTAGTGGAACCGTTGACTCAATCCCTATGCTTAGAGACTCCTACGGGAGAGATTTGATGATCACACACTAGTTTCATCATTTTACCCTTACTCTTGGGGGTGAGAGTTTTGATTAGGATCTCTTAGTGGCAGCATAAAGTCCTTACGACGTCATTCTTGGTATGTATTGGTTATCCATAGTTCATGCCCAAATTTAATGTTTTAGGAAAAGAGTACGGTGTGTCCGTGGAGATGGGACCAGGTTTTCCTTTTTCAGAGAAAAGGAAACCCATGTAGTGTAGGATGGACTCACACATAGGAAGGATTGGCCAATCACACACTAGTTGGGTATCATGACCCTCGGTGCAGTGGATGAGATGATTCCTCAGTTTCCTATAGTGTTGGATGAGTATGAGGATGTCTTTCTAGAAGATGTTATAGGATTACCTCCTCACAGGGAGGTAGATTTATGCATTGATATGTACCCTGATACAACACCGATATTTTCACCTTCATATCGAAAGGACCCTATGAAGCTTCATGAGTTGAGGGCACAACTAGAGGACTTGCATAGGAGTGGATTCATGATACCCAGTGTTTCACCCTGGGCAGCCCCAGTTTTGTTTTCCAAGAAGGCAGATGGGAGCTTGAGTTTATGTGTGGAATTTTGGTGCCTAAATCAGGTGACTGTGAAGAATAAGTATCTACTTATGAGGATTGATGACCTATTTGATCATCCAAAGGTATCGAGGTGGTTCTCGAAGAAAGACCACAAATATGGAAATCACTAACTTCAAGTACGGGATGAGTACATCCTAAAGAAAGATTTAAGATGTTGTTATGGCCACTATGAGTACTTAGTGATGTATTTTAGTGTGAATAAAACCCCATCAGTGTTCATGGGACTCATTAACAGGATCTTACAACCTTATTTAGATCGGTTTGTCATGGTCTTCAATGATGACATCCTGGTGTACTTGACATCTGAGGATGAGCATGTGATACACTTGAGAATAGTCCTAGACACACTCCGAGAGCACCAGATTAATGAGAATCTCTCGAAGTTTCAGTTATGGATTTGGGAGGTTCACTTTCTAAGATACATCATTTCAAAGGCCAGAGTTGTAGTAGATCTAGCAAAGATTGAAGCGGTGCTTGCTTGGGAGCCACCAAGGAGTGTTACCGAGGTGCGAAGTTTCCTAGGTTTGGCTGGGTATTATCAGTGGTTTTTACCCGAATTTTCCAAATTATTATCACCCTTGATGGCCTTGACATGGAAGGGGAAACCTTTCATGTAGACAGAGAAGTACCAGTAGTGATTTCAAAATTTGAGTCAGAGATTGACGGCCACCCCCATCTTGAGATTATCGGAGGAGGGTGTGGAGTACATGGTGTTCTATGATGCATCAGGGACTGGGATTGGTTGTGTCCTGATTTAGGGGTAAGCAGTGATTACCTATGGTTCATTCCAGTTGAGGCATCATGAGAATAACTACGCAACCCATGATCTTGAGCTAGCATCAGTAGTATTCGCATTGAAGATTTGGAAACACTACTTGATGGGAGATTGGTTTACCATCTACTATGACCACAAGAGTCTCAAGTATATCTTCTCATATAAGGATATGATCTTGAGATAGATATGATGGATAGAGTTCCGTCAAGACTACGATTTTGGGATTTTCTATTCTCCTGGGAAGAGAAACGTGGTGGTAGATGCTCTCAGCAGGAGATCCAGATTGTAGTTGCTAAGTAAGGAATAAAAGTAGTTGGTTGTGTTACAGATATCCTTTGTGGATGGATATGGAATATCTTATCTCTAGTTGATGGTATTTACCCCTCCACTCTTATAGCGATTCAGGGAGGCACAGCTCAGAGACACCGACTGTGAGACTATATGTGCTTAGATTCCCATAGGGAATGCCTCTGGTGGATATTCAAAAGGTGGGGAGCATGTCCTACTTTTTAGAGGATGCACAGTAGTATCAGTCATGTTGTGGGAGGAGGTATTGAGGGAGTTTCATACTTCCCCTTTGGTGGTACATCCAGGAGTGGAAAAAATATATCAGGAACTCCAACGTCAGTTCTAGTTATTGAAGATGAAGAAGGTGGTGGAAGATTCTGTTTCTTGATGCCTCACTTGCCAGCATGTGTGGCAGGTGAGGTTTGGGAACTAGGTTCCAGCGGGCTTGACACAAACACTTGAGGTTCCATAGTGGAAGTGGGATGGGATATTGATGGATTTCATGACGGGTTTACCACATACATCCAGGGGACATGATACCATCTAGTTGATCATTTACCGACTCACCAAGTCAGTCCACTTCCTACTGATTAGTGAGAAAAGTTAAATATAGAGCTTGGAAAGCCTCTTAGTGAAAGAGATAGTTCAACTTTACGGAGTTCCATCAATGATCATATTATATCGTGATGCTCGTTTCACATTCCAGTTGTGAAAGGTATTTTAGGAGGTGTTTGGGACTCAGCTGCACTTGAGAACAACATTTCATCCCCAGACAAATGACTATATGGAAAAAACAATCTAGGTTTTAGTGGACATGCTACGTGCTTTCATCCTAGACTTTGGTCATAGTTGGGAGGACCACCTACCTCTGGTATAGTTTGCGTATAACAACAGCAACCACTCCACCATTGGTATGGCACTATTTGAGGCCTTGTACGGGAAACCCTACAGGTCGCCACTTTGCTAGATAGATCCAGGACAGTCAGTACTTATGGTCTTAGAGTTGGTGAAGGCGAATATAAATAATGTTCAGGTCATTAGGGAGCATATAAAGACTGAAAAATTCACCAAAAGTCCTATTCTGATAGGCGGAAGATTACTTTTGATTTCAAGGAGGGAGACCATGTGTTCCTTTAGGTCTCACCTTGATAGGGATTGCGGAGATTTGGACAAGTCGGTAAGTTATCTCTGAGATACATCATCCCTTTTCAGATTTTGATTAGAGTTGGTGAGATGGTGTACATCCTAGCTCTACCCCCATAGATGCATTGGGAGCATGATGTCTTCCCCATATCACGGCTGAGGAGGTATGTGCGTGATCCATCGCATGTCATCGACTAGGGTGAGTTGTACATTGACGATGGGGAAACTTTTTCAGAGTACCCAGTGGAGATCGAGGATCGACAAGAGAGGATCCTTTGTGGAAGGTTGATTCCTATGGTGCAAATTTGGTGGTAGCACAGGAATCTCCAAGAGAGCACTTGGGAGCAGGAGGCTCAGATTCAGGCTTAGTACCCTAACCATTTTTAGTAGACTTTTTTTTGGATTTCAGGAATGAAAATACCTAATTTGGGGAGAATTTAATGACTTGGATTTTCTCTGGTTTTATTTTTATAAATTAATTAGGAAAATTCCCAGACAAGGTGCTAAGATGGCATGAGATTCTAAGGCCCGGTGTGCCCGGAATGATACGGTAAAAAATGTTAAGTTTTTAATAAAGCGTGCAGAAAATTTTTCTTTAAAATGGGAATAACTTTTTAACAGATTCCTAGATCAAAAATATGAGGGCATCGTTGAGCTTAGAGTAGTGGTTTTACCCAAGGCGTGACTTAAATTTAGTCAGCGTGGGTCTTCAGTGAAAAAACCCAAAAAGGGAGTAACTGTAAATAAAATAATCAAATAAAATTATTTTATTTTTAAAATCATAGTAACTCATCAACGGTAACTTAGATTAGAAATTTGATACCACCGTTGAGTTTGTAAGGGGGTTTTTTCCTTAGGCGGGGACTAACATCAGCCGGCACGGGAATACTGTGAAAGTTAAAAACTGGACGTAACCATCATTAAAATATTTTTAATAAAAATATTTTTTTTGAGCTGTGTTGGGTTATTTTAATTAAATTCATTTTCAGAAGTGTAGGTTTATCACCATAACCCAAGAGTTTCCTTAAGGTATATAGAATAAGACTCTCCCAACGTTTTGGTGAATCAATATCGGAAGTCTGATCGAAGCACGGTGGATCAATGAATTTCAGTGGATCGAGGATCAAAGATGACACAAAACCCCATTATTCATCAATAATTAATCCAACATCAAGTTAGGGTGTTGATCTATTCATGATTTCTTTTCCCTTCATAGATTCAAACAAAGAACGTGGGTCAATCCAGGAATAGGTTGATCTGTGGTTCAATCATTCTTGTGGGATGAATAAACTTTTTAGGTTTAAAAATAGGATTAAATCTTAGTGATTTATCTGTTGTTGTTTATTCAGGATCATGCTAAGATGAATGGATCAAGTCTGACACAAACAAGGCCAAGACCTATTCTTTGGGTGTTTATGTTCTTAATCTTCCCCCCCCCCCCAAATCTATTGTGTTCTTCGTTCCTTGCGATTTATGATCAAAGGGATCGTTGTGCCTTCAATCCATGGTGAAATAATATAAGAATAGGGATTCTATATTGCAGTAGCACAATGCGATGACAGCGCAAGGTGGTGGCCATAAGCGCCAGCTCTGGCCGGTTCAGGCAGATCACGGCAGGGAAAGGTTGTTGGCGGGGTGGCTGACGGTGGAGGCGGCATCGGCCTAGTAGGGGCTGCCAAGCCAGGAGGGGTGCGACAAGAACAGGCTTCCAGAAGAGCGGCTGGAAGCTATGGTGAGATGCAGTCCAGGCGGGACCACATCAGAGGAGTCCCATGGCGGTAGAGGCTACAAGAAGTGACCAGAGGTCATGGTAGGAGGTTGGGGAAGCTACGGCGGTATGCGGCTCAGAGGCCACGTCGGCAGGATCCCACGGCAGCGGTGAGTCCGCAGGACCAGGCGAGGAAGGCGGGCTGGCCGTGTGAAATGTGGTCCGGCACCGCGTTGACTGGGGAATCTGGTTGGCCACATGTTTTGGTGACCGCATAGATTGGAGGGATGAGACTAGGGAGGGCTCTATATGGTAGAGCAGAACTGGCCCATGTGACACAGGACAGGTTGGATAACCAAGATACTTTGGTGGCCCATCAGGCCAGCCTAGACTGACCGGTTCAGGTTGGGTTGGTCGAACCTGGTCGGTTCGGGTCGGCCAGACCCAGACCAGATCGGCCCCTTTTTACTAAATTGGTCGTATCTTTCAAACCATGTGTATGTTTGAAGAGTCGTTTGAGGTGTTGGGACTCTTGTGACAAGATGGTGCTTTTGAGATACTCTAAGTGAGTTTTTATGAAATTTTTTTTACAAACTAATTGCTTAAAGTGTAGTTTCTCGTGAAACAAGTGTGCTACGAGCGGAATCCTACGGCTATCTGTGACTATGTGATCTTGGTGACTTTGTGACTTGGGGGTTTCATGACCCATTGACGCTCCATGTTCTATCAATGCTCTATTTTCCATAAATGTTCCATGTACCATCGATGCTCTGTGCGCCACCGATGCTCCGTGAACTATCGAATTTCCATGCGTTATCAATACTCCCTGCGCCATCAACATCCCAGGCACCATCGCCACACTGGGCACCAGCGACGCTCTGTGTGCCACCAATACTCCAAGCGCCACCAATACTCTTTACACCATTGAATCTCCATGCTCCATTGACTCTCCATGCACCATCGACACTTCTATTGTCATAGAGATTGAGATATATGTGTGAGATGACCGTATTGACTATACTTTGTGGTTTAATTTGTGGTGTACTTCATGTGTTTCCTTTGTGGTGTAGTTTGTATGTTTCCTTTATGGTGTACTTCGAGTATTTATTAGTGGTGTTACCTTTGTGGTTTCAGTTTCCCTATTGAGTATTGTTTTACTCACCCATTTACTGACTATGCATGCATGTGTCATGTCTTGTGCAGAAGATCGATGATTTGATGGAGTCCTTGGTGGACCGGGGATAGGTGGTGCTTAGATAGAGGCCTAACATATGAGGTGTGATTCAGTGACTTCAGACAACTATTTCTATACCTACCCTTCATGTAGGGTTTTCTACAGATGAATTTTAGGAGCTTGACTTTTCCTTTTGGTTGGGCTTGTATTATGGCCCTTTTTACTTTCCAATTTTCCTAATATCATACTCTTTTGTATGTAAGTTAGTAGAATGCATGATTTTTTACTTATTGTTTTTACATTTCATCATTTTGGTCTGGAAATGTGTGTGTCTGTGCAGGTACTTAAGCAAATGCCTCCCATTTGTGGGATATGCCTACTTGATACTAGTCACCAGCCTCTGTCCTATCGGAGGTGGGATTGGGGTAGTCATGTAATGGGACCCTCTAGGACAGATCGTGAAAAAATACACCTTTCTAAAAAATTAAATCAACCCTTCCTTTAAAATTTAATTTAATCATTAATCCCAAAGCTTTAATTTTTCCAAGTGTTATAAACATTATGTCAAAATTAAATAACCAATGAAACATGTTTTTATGAACTACGAACCATCTATGCAATCATCACATTTAAGGTTGAAAATAAATACAAAATCATCAATGAATTTTTGGATTCTTTAATCTCCCCCTTTGTATTTTTTGTCAACAAAAACAATGCTCTTTAGAATACATTGAATCACATAAGTAAACTGCCATAGAAATATTTATCTCAGTGGTAACTCAGGTTCTCTCCCCCACAAACTTTACACTCACTCCCTCTTTTTTCATTAACCTCATATCTAGATTCACAAAAAAAATAAGAAGATAATTACTTATTATTATCCCCCTTGATAGAGGAATCCAAATAAAAGTTGTTAAATCCACAACACTCTCTGAGTGAGAGGGGAAGGATGGATATGAAATTTCATCCTATGTTCCTCAAATATTTCTCTTGGCATACATTTAGTGAATATATCATCAATTTTATCTTTTGTATAAATGTACTCTAATTTAACCTCCCCATTATCTACTCTCTCCTTGATGAAAAGATATTTAATATCAATATGTTTTGATATGGAGTGTTGCACTAGATTTTTTGAGAGATTAATTTCACTATGATTATCATAGGAAATTTTCAATGGTCTTTAAACATTTACCTTTAAATATTCAAGTTGTAATTCCATACATAACATTTTATTACATGAATTAGTTATAGAAACATACTCAGATTCATCTATACTTAAAGTCACAAAATTCTATTTTTTACTATACAAACTTACACAGCTTTCTATGAGAAATAAATCGCCTCCTGATGTTGATTTATAGTTATTAGAATCTCCATCCAAATCAGCATCATTGAATCCTATTAAGTTAAAATATCCACTCCTTTTATACATCAAACCATAATTTGATATTACTTTGATATAACTAAGAATTATTTTAGCAGCAATAATGTGTGATTCTTTTGGATCACTTTGATATCTAACAAATAATGTTACTGCATATACAATATTTGGTCTTGATGTTGTAAGATATAGAAAGCTACCAATTAGTTTTCTAGAATATTTCTGATTAACACTTTGTCTCGGTTCATCTTCACTAATATTTACTCCAACTGTGATAGTCATAGATACTTCCTTTGAATATTCCATGCCAAATTTTTTCAAAAAATCCTTGGAATATTTTTGTTGTGAAAAAAATATGTAGCCTTTTGAAGAACTTATAGTCCCATAAATAAATTCATCTCTTTGAGAATTGAAATTTCAAATTACATCTTTATTTTATTATAAAATTATTCACAAGAATATTCCTTTTCATCTACAAAAATTATATCATCAACATACACAAAAAAAATAAGTGTACATTTTTTCAACTCCTTCACATATAAATTGCTATCAAATTTTCCTTTAGAAAAGTTCAATTGCTTCAAGAAACTATTCAGTTTAGAATACCAATCTTGAGGATCTTTTTTCATCCCATGCAAGGATTTCATAAGCTTATACACTTTAGTTTCATAAATATCAAGAATAAATCCTTCTGGTTTCTCAATAAAAACTTCTTCTTCAAGATCATCATTCAAGAATGTAGACTTCACATCCATCTGATAAACTTTATAGTGATTGTGAGTTAAAACTACAAGAAACATTCTGATAGCCACCATTATTTCCATGGGTGAAAATTTTTCCTCAAAATCTACACCTTCTTCTTGTGAGTAACCCTTATAGACTAGTCTGGCTTTATTTATTGATATTTCACCTTTCTCATTGAGTTTATTTCTAAACTCTAATTTTGTTCCTATTATA
The DNA here is from genome assembly GCA_963277665.1 of Viscum album. Taxonomy (NCBI): domain Eukaryota; kingdom Viridiplantae; phylum Streptophyta; class Magnoliopsida; order Santalales; family Viscaceae; genus Viscum; species Viscum album. The sequence goes on from OY728142.1 coordinate 953,643,049, forward strand.
TTCTTTCCATCAGATCTAGGAATAATATCCCATGTGCTATTTTTCTCAATATAATTTATCTCTTTATTCATATAATTTATCCACTCCTCATTTTTAATAGCTTCTTCGAATGAATTTTATTAAATTTGATAAATGATGGCTATTTGATTTTGAATTCTCAATATTATTCTAGTCTGTACTAAATCTTCTTAATTTCTAATAATATTTTCTAGATTAATATGTTTTTTCAATTTGTGATTATTTTTATTATCTACTCTTTAAATTTCATCCTCATCACTGGTTTGATCTTAGTCAAAATCAACTATATCTAGTTTATATGTAGTATTTTCTTTATTTTATCCTCTAGAAATTTTTGTTTTGTCTACTTCAATATTTTCAAAATCAGCTATAATTGTTGATTCAGAGTTGGATTGGTTTTCAATAATATTCACATCACAACAGTCTACAAAATTTTGAAATTTTTTATTCCAATATCTATATTTTCTTCCATTTTAAAGATAGCCCATTAAGATCCCTTTATCAGATTTCTCCTTAAATTTTCCTAGATTTTTATTCTTAATTTTGATGAAACATGGACAACCAAAACTTTGAAATATTTCACTGTTGTATTCTTTTTGTATCGGGTCTCATACATAGTAATGTTAGAGATTGTTCTCAGAAAACATTTATTTTTTATATTCACAGTTGTACATACTTCTTCTCTCTAGTATATGTTTCAAATTTTATGTTCAGCTAACATTTTCCTACCCATTTCAACCAGACTTCTGTTATTTCTCTCTACTAATCCATTTTATTGAGGGGTATAAGGAGTACTATATTTCTACTTAATTCCATGATTTTAAATATATTATTAAAAATCATTAATATTGTACTCCCCACCATTATCTATTCTCAGTTTTTCATATAAATTCCCAACTCTTTCTCTTCTTGTCTTCTTTAAAACTTGAACATTTCAATTGATTCTGGTTTTTGATTACTAAACATAACATTTATCATATGGGTGAAATGATAAATAAATTTTATAAAATATATTTCACCATTTATAAACTTATGTCTCATAGGTCTAAAAATATTTGAATGAATAAGCTCGAGTGGTTTAACAGATTGAATCTCTACTCTATTATTAATATCCTATACAAGATTTCCCTTTTGACAGGTTTCACATATAGTTTCTATTTCTTTATTTAAATGAATAATACCTCTTACCACATTATTTTTTGAAATCTTACTTAAATTTTTTTTAACAATATATAAAATCCTTATATTCCATAGATTTTTTTCATCTTTTTCACTCAAATAACAAGAATTTATAAGATCACCAGTTTGGAATAGATTGCCACTCGTTCTTTTAACCTTTATGGTAACTCTTCCATCCTTTGAATTTTTGATGATGCAAGAATACTTTTTGAAAAAGAATTTATTTTCATCATCAAAAATTTTTATCACACTCAACGTATTGTGTTTAAGTCCATTAATAAAAAGAACATCTTTGGATTTTAGTTTATAGGCTTCAATATCAACAGTACTAACACCTTTGATTTTCAAATAACTTTCATCCCCAAAAGTAACTACTCAACCATTGTGTTCTTTAATATTTTTTATGATTTTTGTATCAACTACCATGTGAGCGGAATAACCACTATCAATAATCCATGGTTTGTCTCTTTTTTTAGCCTTCAAAGTAACTTCAATAATGAGAGATTTTTCTTCTGTCTTGTCTTTCTGAATTTTTTTACCCTTTGTATTATCAGAAATTTGTCCACAAAGAATAACCATAAATTTATCAAAAAAATGACCTTGTTGATCACATATTCTTCGAATTTCTTATAAATAATCAAATCTATTCTAAATGGATAGATTTTATGTGTTCTTCTTGATTGTTTTTTTCTTGACTGGTATTCTCTTTATCTTCTCAGAATTGCTCCCACTCGACTCAAACCCACTCTAAGGAAATGAAATATTGTACCAACAAGAATATGATTTTTTCCTTAAAATTCAACAGTACTATAAATACCAATTAAATATGAATCTAACATATTTTTTGATATTCTTTTCAGAATACTATTATTGTTGTACCACCACATACTAAGATTCCTTCTGTATTGAGGTGATAAATTTATCTAAAGTTTAAAAATATTTATTTTTTGTATATAAATGTTTCTAATTATTCTTAGTAGTCCAAATTTTTCCATTTTTGTCAATATAACCTGAATTATTAGAAATAACAGATTTATATTGAGTTTTAGTAGAAGATGTAACCTATTTATTTGAGAAATTTTTCTCAGCTTCTTGAGATATTTCATATTTAACTTCTATAGATTTGTTAAAATCCTCATTGATATTATTTAGATAATTTTCATCTTTGATATACTTTGACCAAATATTGTCCAATTATTTTTCCTTTAAATTCAATTTATCATAAAGACCATTCATCATTTTCACTTGCTCTGCAACTTTCATCTTTAGATTTATGATCACAACAATGTAATAATCTTCTCTTTTAATATCTTTCTTCAATTTCTTGATTTATTTCTTTAGTTTTTTATTTTTCTTAATATAGACTTAAATTTTTGATTTTAACTTATGTTCCATGTAAGAAACTTCATCATATTCTTCACCACCACTTCAAGTTTCATCAAACTTCCCAATTTGGTCCACAAAATTCCTAAATTTTTCTAGAACCTCTTCTTCATAAATACTACCTGAGGAAGAGTATTCTTCATCTTATTTACTCGAAAATATTCTTCTTTGATCTTTAGTCTACTAATGGCCTTGAATGATATTCATTCCTTATCCTTTTTCTTTAATATAAGATCCTTCCTCATCTCATAGTTAAGTAAAGTATTGTGCAACTCATCAAGAGATATGTCTTATTTTTCTTCTAGGGTTGAAATATTTGGTTTAAACCTATTTGGAAAGTTTCTCATTAATTCTTGGAAATAGTTGAATCCTACATATTTTCTCCAAACCCTCTAATATGGATGAAAATTTCATCAACTTTGGTAAAATAATCATCCATGATCTCATCTTCTGTCATTCTGATATCTTCAAATTTATCCCTCTAAATTTTCAACTTGGATTCTTTGATCTTGACATTCCCTTTATACATGTTTTCAAGATTATTCCACATCTCCTTGGATGTTTTAATTCCCATCACTTTAGTAAATACTTTATCAGATAAGAATGATAAAATTGAATTTATGGATTTTCCATCAACCTCTATATTCCTTTTATCACTAAATGTCATGGGTGATCTTTTTCTAAAGGAGGAATTCCAATAGTCACTACATCAAAAACCTCCAATACTTATTATAGTAAGAAATTAATCATTCGGTTCTTCCATCCATGAAAGTTATTGCCATAAAAAATTGGAACACCTCTGTTGTTGACTAAATTCAAATTCCCCATCACTGCTTTGAAAAGATCCTTAAGAGGTAACCTTTCTCTGATACCAATTGAAGTATCCAGGTAAGAGTTTTACCACTAATAATGGGGGGTTAAATCAGTTTTATTATAGTTTTATAAATTTTTTTCTTGAAATAAACCTCTGATGGATTTTTAGAGTATCGTCTCAACAACACAAAATATGTTTACAATATTAGCCTCCAAAGAAGGTTGACTACAACCTTTTTGTGGTCGGGTTGATCTAATCCACAGATTCTCCACTAAAAACCCAATTACAGATTACAAGTGGGTTGGTTAGGTATCACCCTAAATCCATAAAGGATAGGTATCAATTGTTTCCCTATAAAATTTCTTCTGAAAAAAATATTATACTAGTTCACACTAGTTTAAAAAAAATACAATCACTCTAAGAAATATTCCAAGATTATCCTGCATTACAAAAATAAACTTTCTCTTAGAGCCATGATAATAATATTATAATTCACTTTCTCACTAATTTCAGAGTACCTATAGCTAAATATCAATAAATTGCAATAGACCATTGTCTAGTATAAATTATAATTTACATAGTTTTAATCTCCACGTATCAACTCACTACCAACTCATAATATAAATTATGTTCTACCATGAAACACAAACAATGTTCCTCTATATTAATGCATGTATCACTTAATGAAGAAAACATTATCATTTCCTTCTTCCATGTTGAACCATTGGCACATAAACTTTTTCACACAAAAATATCTTTGCATGAAGTTTTCACCTGAAAGGTGCATGTAAATATCTACCTTATTTGCATAAGTAAAATAATCCATATAAACACTTTTCATAAAATTCATACATGTTGGTTCTATCACTTCATGAAACACTAGTGTTGGTATCAACACAGGTTCAAGAAAACTCTATTGCTACATGGCTATTCAACCTCCTTCACAAAAAAAGTTTTTGAAAATATCAGTTCATGATGTATTCATGCATCCACACACTACTATACTAATTTTCTATCCATGTCCTCCTTTGAAAAAGAGTAAATCATGTATGAACATGCAAACATAGGTTCACTTTATTCTTCAAAAACAAACATAGACCATTCGAGGATGATATCTTCACAAAACATATTCTTTTCAAACATTCTTCTTCTCCTTTGTGGTGGTTATGTATTCTTCATGTAACAACAGTGTTTGTGAGGTCTCCATCAACTTTTCAAAACACAGTTCACAGTAACTCAAAAAACTTCATGAGATTTCACAACTATAAACAAATCTTGAAAGCAAGTAACTCTTGGTTCAAAAATACAGATTTCATGATTTATTATGTTTTTCTATCAATGTTTCTCTCAAATGTGTGATGATATCTCAGATTATAGATAAGAAACAAAATATAAATGAGCATGTACAAGGTATTTATAGGCAACATACATCATCTTATAACCATCAAGAATAATAGATACTGATAAAACACTATTTTATTGAATATTTTATTGATAATAAATGAAATAATTTCCTCACGTTGTGTTAAATATGTTTATTTATAAAATATTTGGGATTTGATCATTCATTTGAAAATTTGGTGAAAATTCCAGTTTTACCCTTAATAGTGCACTGTAGTATTTCAAAGATAAATATTTTTATATTTATTATTTGAATTTGAAATTTTGGAAAAGTGTTCTTAACTTCATTTTATACAACTTTCATTCAGGACACTAGAGCTAAAGAGTGCATTTGGATGGAGTAAATGAGTCATTAATCCAATGGTGGGCTGGACTCGGCAGAATGGACATGGGTTCTGTATTTAGGCCATATCTTCTACATAAGGGATTGGATTGAGCCCAAATTTTGAGGAAAACTCGGGGACATGATTTTTCACAAATCATAATTCTGTAATTCCTGTCAATTCACGCGTTTTGGAGGTCAAATGGGCGGTTCAAGTTGGAATAAAATATTTGGCCGAGTTTTTCATTTCACACTTAAAAAGTTATGTATCCCTATCCCTCACAAACTCTATTTAAAGGGGGTTTTAACTCTTTGAGAGGGATGGTAGAGGATTTGGGAAGGTGTGGCCGAAAGTTTTTATCTTGGGAGACCCTCACAACTCTTGGAAGAAGTAATCCTTTGTGCAAACCTCTCTTCCAAAAAGGCTCTCCTCTCTCACCTCTTCTTTGTATTTCTTTTATTTCATGTTTGTTTCTTGAATTTTTCTTCAAATAATCTTATGTGTTCATCCCTATTCTTCTTATCTTAATCTTCTTAATTGGGTTGGAATCAATAGTGGAGACAATATTGGGTTCTACCCTTTCAATCCGTTGCTTATGCAAAACGTCTCCACGATGACTACACCACCCATGGAAGAGTGGTTCTTTTTAGTAATCGATCGACCTCTATCCTTATTCATTCATTTATTTTGAATCAATGAGCTACTGTAATTCACATATTATGATCTATTAATTGAGTTTTTAATTTAAATGAAACTAAGAAAGCAATTGAATAGTTAACACAAAACACGTGAGGTCGGGAATTGTGTGAACTGTGAGAGCGCAACCTTAACCGGTAATTCAAAACCACATGGGATCAATTTGTAGAGTTCAAATATAATCCCTAAACTCAATTAATACTCATTTCCATAGTGTTTATGTGCCTTAATTTACCACTGACCATAAGCTAATTTTATAACATCAATCAAAGCAGGGTGTTGCGATTGCATGTTCCGAAGTTAGCCTAAGGTTAAAATTCACTTCAATCTTCGTGGTAAAATTAATTCTCATAGGGTTCGGAATTTAACAAATTAAGGGATCATAATTAAGTGAATATTAATTTAAATGATAATGATTAATAAATTATTTAAGAGATAGAGTTAGATCGATTACGCCTTTTAAAATAGATTTCTAAAAAAACATCTTCTTGTTGTGTCATTCTAATCGAAACTTCATTTCAAAATTAAAAACAAAAAAAAATGAAATCTTCTTCTAGAAAACTTCTTCTAGGTTCATAAACTATAAGAAAAACCACCCCCATTCTTTCAAGTAGTTATTTTATTCTCTTTTATTTTATTTTTAGAATACCTCTAATAAGTTGATAAATTCACTTCCTCCTTTGAGAGACGACCTTGGTCAGCCACTCTGCTGCACCTAAGTACCCCAAATTACACTAATCATTTGAGGGTGCCCACGACAGCGCTCTTTCAAATTGGCTCCGTTTCCGGGGAGGAAAGTAATTATTTCAACCAATTAGAGGTATTTATTTTATTTTACCTTTTATTCTCTTCCTCTCTTATTTCTTCCTTCTTTACCCAATCTGATTTTTCTTCTTCTTCTTTTATTTTCTTCTACTTCTTTTTGGACCATCAACTCAAACTTCTCATTTTTATTTTACTATGGTCCACTTTCTTTCTTTTCATTTTTATTTAATCTATAACAATAACTAATCCCGAATATCTCTTAGATCTTGACCCTGAGATTGAACGTAGACTTAGGGCATGAATCAGACATTCTCAATCTACGGGAAGTTTCAATATTCAACCAGTTGGTGAATTCCTCTCTTCTGGAAACATTGAAATTGGAAGCAATTCAAATTCAAACATAAAAGAGGAACCAATGGCTGGAAACAATGGAAATGAACTTAATAGAACCATTTGAGAATTGTCTTCACCTGATGTTAACTATCAACCAAATTGTATTGCATACCCAAATCTCGAATCGGACTTTGAACTAAAATCTGGGTTAATTCACTTACTTCCAAAGTTTCATGGCCTCTCTGGTGAGGATCCCAATAAACATTTGAAATAATTTAATGTGGTTTTCTCAACCCTTAAACCAAGAAATGTTTCTGAAGATCAAATCAAATTAAGAGCATTCCCATTCTCACTTGATGGAGCTGCAAAAGATTGGATGTATTACTTGCAACCTGAAGATGTAACATGTTGGAATGATTTGAAACGTCTTTTCTTGCAAAGATTTTTTCCAGCATCAAGGACCACATACATTCTAAAGGAGATATCGGGGATCAAGCAAGCACAAGGGGATTCAATGTATGAGTACTGGGAGCGATTCAAGAAGTTGTGTGCAAGATGCCCACATCACCAAATCAGTGAGCAACTACTCATCCAGTACTTCTATGAAGGACTCACACCCATGGAGAGGAGCATGGTGGATGCTGCTACTGGAGGAGCATTGGTGGACAAGACACCAGTAGCTGCACGAGCATTGATCGACAAAATGGCCCAAAACTCTCAACAATTCGGTGATAGAGGTACACCACATGTTCGAGGAGTACATCAAGTAAGTCCTTCTTCTCTTGAAAGTCATTTGATTGATACTAAGTTAGAAGAATTGACAACTATGGTGAGGCAGATTGCATTGGATCAAAAGACATCCCAACCCCCTCCTTCAAGGCCATGTGGCATTTGCACTGAGACAAGCCACCCAACTGACTGTTTCCCACAACTACAAGAGACAGAAGATTGTGCAGCAGTTTTCCCTGGGAGACCATTTCAGCAGCAACAACAACCATATCCCCAAAATAAGTTTGATTCATTTGCTCCAACATACAACCAAGGGTGGAAAGATCAAGAGGACATGAGGTATGGCTCTGGACAACAACAAAGGCCCCCTTTTCAACCAAACTTCCAGCAGCCTACACCTTACCAACAGGGTTTCCAACAACCCCAAAGGAGATTCGAAGCTCAAACATCAACGATTCAGCAACAAGGGAATATCCAACACAAGGTAGACTCTAACACTGATGATCTTTTGAAACAAATTGTTCTTAATCAACAGAATGAGCTGAAGAGTCAAGGTTCGGAGCTGAGAGAGTTGAAGACTCAAATGAGTCAGATTGCCACCGCCCTCCATGAACTTGTGAGTAAGAATTCTGGAAATCTACCTTCCCAACCCACTCCAAATCCAAAGGGGAATGTTAGTGCCATCACATTGAGAAGTGGGAAGCAAATGAATGATACATCTGGACCTACCATTCCACCGGGATTCACCTCTACTCTAGAGAAGCCACATTCCATACCAACTGATGAGAAATCCAAGGAGAAAGATAAAGGTAAGAAAAATATTGATGATGTACCTCCTAAACCCCTTCCTTTTCAAAACAGGGTTGTTCAAAACAAGAAGATGGTTGAAGAAGCAATGTAAAAGGAGGTTTTGGACACATTCAAGCATGTGGAGATCAACATTCCTCTACTTGAATCCATTAATCAAATCCCAAGGTATGCCAAATTCTTAAAAGAACTCTACACCAATCGAAGAGGGCTCAAGGGGAATGAGAGGATAAACCTTGGAAGGAATGTATCGGCACTCATTACACCAACTCTAGCAATGCCAACAAAGTGCAAGGATCCAGGGACATTCACCATCCCATGTACCATAGGGTAGTTTCACTTCTCTGATGCTCTTTGTGATTTAGGAGCTTCAATAAATGTGATGCCTCACTCTATATTCTCTTCCTTGAAGGTTGGTGAGTTGAATCCAACAAGAGTAGTGGTGCAATTGGCGAATAGAGCTACGACATATCCAGTGGGAGTTCTTGAGGATGTACTTGTTCGGGTAAGAGACATGATCTTTCCAGCAGACTTCTATGTGCTTAACATGGAGGATTATCAGGTAAGTTCTCATGCCCCCATTATCTTAGGTAGGCCCTTCCTCAAGACTGCAAAAACTATCATAAATGTCAATAAGGGTACACTTTCCATGGAGTTTGGAGATGAAGTTGTGATATTTAATGTTATGGATTCCATGAAGTACCCCTCTGAGGACCATTCTGCTTTTGTTATCTCCCATTTTGAACCACCAAATAAAAACTCCATAGAATTTTATTATCCTATGCTTAGGGAGATTATGAGTATTGGTTCGAGTTTGATGTCTAAGAGCGCTTCCGCACATGTTTCTGATACACAATCCTATCTTGGATTTGATTTTGATGTGGATTCATATTCTGATTTTGATCATGTTCACTCTGATTATGAAATGGTTGTTGAGTATGCTGATGTATTTGATGCTTTATTCTATGATTTTGATGATGTCTATTCTGATACTAATGCTCTTTGTGCACATATTTCAGTTCCTTCAATGTCTCCATCCATACTACACCCTCCTTCATTAGAACTCAAGCCATTACCACCAAATCTGAAATACTCATACTTTTTGAATGGTGAGAGATTACCTGTTATCATTGCTAACAATCTCCCTTTTGAATATGAAGAAAAGCTTTTGAATATTTTGAGGGAGAACATCAAGGCGATTGGGTGGACCTTGGCTGACATATCAGGTATTAGCCCCTCCATTTGCATGCATAGGATTCTCTTGGAGGATGGGGCTAAACCGGTGAGACAACCACAAAGGAGACTCAATCCCACCCTCCTGGAAGTTGTTAAAAAGGAAGTTGAGAAATTGCTCGAGGTAGGTATAATCTTTCCCATTTCAGATTCACAGTGGGTAAGTCCAATTCAGGTTGTGCCTAAGAAAACTGGTTTTACTGTTGTTAAAAATGAGAAAGATGATTTAGTTCCAATGAGGGTGCAAAACAGTTGGCGTGTGTGTATTGTTTATAGGAAACTAAATCAGACCACTCGCAAGGACCATTTCCCCCTCCCATTTATTGATCAAATGCTCGAGAGACTAGCTGGGAAAACACACTATTGTTTCTTGGATGGATTTTCTGGATATTTTCAGGTTCCTATAGCTCCAGAGGATCAGGATAAGACTACATTCACCTGTCTCTTTGGCACATTTGCCTACCGGAGGATGCCATTTGGACTTTGCAACGCCCCAGGTACCTTCCAGAGATGTATGGTGAGTATTTTTTCTGATTTTATTGAGACCTTCATGGAGGTATTTATGGATGATTTTATAGTTTATGGGTCTTCATTTGATGAATGTCTAATTAGTTTGGGAAAGGTGTTGAATCATTGTATTGAGAAGAATCTGGTCCTGAACTTTGAAAAGTGTCATTTCATGGTAGAGCATGGCATTGTCTTAGGTCATGTAGTGTCAAAACACGGGATAGAGGTTGATAGATCTAAGATAGACATTATTTCATCCTTACCATATCCTTCATGTGTGCGTGATGTTAGATCTTTCCTAGGGCATGAAGGATTTTATCGGCGCTTCATCAAAGATTTTAGTAAGATTGCTCTTCCTATGTCAAGATTACTTCAAAAGGATTCTGATTTTGTGTTTGATGTTTCTTGCAGGAATTAATTCGATGAGCTAAAACAACGTCTGACCACTCCACCTATCATACAACCCCCAAGGTGGGAGATTCCTTTTGAGCTTATGTGTGACGCCTCCAACTTCACGGTTGGAGCTGTCTTATCTCATAGGGTGGAGGGACGTTCACATGTGATTGCTTATGCATCGAGGACACTGGATTCAGCCCAATAAAACTACACAACCATGGAAAAGGAGTTTCTTGCTATCATATTTGCTTTATATAAATTCCTTTCATATTTATTGGGCTCTAAAGTAGTTTTTTTTCTGACCATGCAGCTTTGAGGTACCTCCTGAAGAAGCCAGATGCAAAGCCACGACGTATCCGTTGGATGCTCCTTCTTCAAGAGTTTGATATCGAGATAAAGGACAAAAAGGGGTCAAAAAACATGGTGGCGGACCACATGAGTAGGCTTACTCACACACTAGAGGATGACAGCTTGGATCAGGTACCACTTTGGGACACTTTCCCTGATGATCATCTCTATACCATCTCAGGTACGCATCCTTGGTATGCTGATTTAGTTAACTACCTTGCTGCTTCTGAAATCCCTGCAAATTTAAAGAAACATCAAGTCCAAAAATTAAAGAGTGAGACAAGATTTTATGTTTGGGATGATCCATACTTATGGCGCATGTGTAGTGACCAAGTCATTAGGAGGTGTGTTCCTGATCATGAGTTTGAGTCTGTTTTTCATTTCTGTCATACACTTGCTTGTGGTGGACACTTTGGACCCCAATGGACATCTAGGAAGGTTTTAGACTCTGGATTATATTGTCCTAGCTTATTCCATGATGCCCATTTGTTTTGTAAGTCATGCTCTCGTTTCCAACACACTGGGAACATTTCTAGGAGACATGATATGCCCCAACAACCCATACTATTTTGTGAGATTTTTGATGTATGGGGCATCGACTTTATGGTTCCTTTTCCTAGTTCATTTGGATTTTTGTATATTTTGGTTGCTGTTGATTATGTGAGTAAATGGGTGGAGGCCAAGGCCACCAGGATTGACGATTATCATGTTGTTGTGGACTTTGTCAAAGCACAGATTTTTTGCAGGTTTGGAGTACCAAAGGCCATCATCAGTGACCAAGGGACACACTTTTGCAATAGGAATTTTGCTTTCCTCCTTCGAAAGTATGGGGTGACACACAAAACATCAACACCATACCACCCCCAAACAAATGGCCAGGCTGAGGTTTCAAATCGTGAGTTGAAACAAATCTTGGAAAAAACAGTGTAGCCAAATAGGAAGGATTGGAGCAAGCACTTGGATGATGCATTGTGGGCTTATAGGAAAGCATACAAGAACCCCATTGGTATGTCCCCATTTCGGATTGTTTTTGGGAAAGCATGTCATCTCCCCATGGAAGTCAAGCATCGGGCATATTGGGCTATAAAGAAATGTAACATGGATTTGGCCCAAGCTGGAATTCAAAGGAAGTTGCAAATTCAAGAGATTGATGAGATTCGACTGTCATCATATGAGAACTCAAGTCTCTACAAGGAAAAATAAAAAGCATCTCATGACAAAATGATCCAACAAAGGGAGTTTCATGTTGGAGAGAAAGTCCTTCTCTATAGTTCACGACTGAAGTTGATGTCTGGTAAGTTGCGTTCCAGATGGTTAGGTCCTTATATTGTGTCTAATGTTTTTCCTTATGGTGCAGTGGAGATCACACAATAGGACACTGGAAGGATCTTTACAGTCAATGGGAAACATTTGAAGAGATACATTGAGGGACATCCTACTGATGCAGTGGATTTTATCACACTGCATGACCCCATCATCACTTGATCACATCAGGCTGTTCCTAACCCTTTCACTTTTATATTATTTGTCCTATTTAAAAATTATACATTTCATGTGCATATATCATCTCATAGGTTCACATTGAGGACAATTCAATATTTTAAGTGTGGGGGAGGGAACCTTTTAGTTTAGTAATTTCAATTTCTTTCCTGTTCAAAAAAAACCAAAAAAAAAATTGTGTGTTTTTCAAAATTTGTGTGTTTATTTTACAATTTTATGTGTGTTTTTGAAACTTTTGGGCTGAAATGATTCTCATCACCATTTTTAAATCCATATCAATAAGTGAAAAAATTTACCCCTTGAAACTAAGCTTAAATGAATGCTGAAATGACTTTGTTTCAAGTTCAAATATTTAGTAATTTCATGAAAAGTACGCTGAATTTTGAATCCCATGCCAATCTCACTATCTTTATATTTGAAATCACTTTCCTGTGAGGCTTCTAAACCATTATTTTCATATTCTTTACATTCACCTCACTTCTTGAGAGAACCAAACCATACTTGATTTAACCAGAATTTGATCTATTCCTGTCAAAACTTGAGGGTTTGAGGTACTTATGTTTAAATGATTGAGGCATTTGTTTGGTATTAAAGCCCCTATTTCAAATAATCCTTTTTTATAATGTCCTACCTTGAATATTTAATCCTTGTAGCCCTTAGAATCCATGCAAATCCTATTAGTTTATCCACATTACAAGCCAATTTTCCCTATCCAACCAACTCTTGAAGTGAAATTGCATAATCTAGTTGAGCTTAAGTGTGGGGGAAGTTGTCTTGTGTTTTGCCACCACATTCTGTGATACTTTGGGTGAAAAATTAAATTATGAAGAGATGTGTTTGATGCTAAAGAAAGTCATTATATTGAAAGTTGTGCCTTTTCTGGAGCTTTTATGACAAGTGAAGCTGTGCCTTTTCTGGAGCTTCTAATTGAGGTGGAAAGTTGTGCCCATCTGGAGCTTTCAAGAAAATCATGTTTGAGAAGATTGACATTTTTTATGCTGAAATGATGAATGGTGTAAACCTTTAATGACTTTTCATGATGATGGAGCTGAATTGATACTATGGGGATTGAAGAGAAGACCATATTTAAGTGAAAATTAGATTAATGCAATTTTGCTTCAAAAGAGTCAAGCCCTCCTCATTCAGCCTCAGAGTTTTTCACATCTTAATCCTACCAACCGAAAGCCACAGAACAACCCTGAAAGGTCCTCATGATAAACATATGTCCTTGACTCACATCGGGTAGTGATGTAGGAATCTATCAAGCCTATGGTGACCCTTGTATGAGTTTGGATGAGAAAGACATTGCAAAAAAATTGATATTTGAGTGATGAGAGAAAATTCAAGCAAGGTAAGTGTTTTGTGCATGGGCGGATAAATGAAGTGGAAACATATTGAATGATATAAATGGAGAACTTGAAATAAATTTTTTTATGAGGCATTATATCTTTTGATTCTTGGTGTGAAATTGATTGATCTTAAGGATATGTGTTTTAAAATTGGTTTTGATTTGATATTGATGTTTACTTGATATGAGGTTTTGCCCAGGTGTGCAAAAGGGTAAGTGTGGGGGAGTTGATAAAACACTATTTTATTGAATATTTTATTGATAATAAATGAAATAATTTCCTCACATTGTGTTAAATATGTTTATTTATAAAATATTTGGGATTTGATCATTCATTTGAAAATTTGGTGAAAATTCCAGTTTTACCCTTAATAGTGCACTGTAGTATTTCGAAGATAAATATTTTTATATTTATTATTTGAATTTGAAATTTTGGAAAAGTGTTCCTAACTTCATTTTATACAACTTTAATTCAGGACACTAGAGCTAAAGAGTGCATTTGTATGGAGTAAATAAGCCATTAATCCAATGGTGGGATGGAATCAGCAGAATGGACATGGGTTCTGTATTTGGGCCATATCTTCTACATACGGGCTTGGATTGAGCCCAAATTTTGAGGAAATCTCTGGGACATGATTTGGAATAAATCATCCTTATGGAAGGCCGGTCCATTCACGCGTTTTGGAGGTCAAATTGGAGATGAAAATTGGAATAAAATATTTGGCCGAGTTTTTCATTTCACACTTAAAAAGTTATGTATCCCTAACCCTCAAAAACTCTATTTAAAGGGGGTTTTAACTCTTTTAGAGGGCTGGTAGAGGATTTGGGAAGGTGTTTCCGAAAGGGTGACTCTTGGGAGCCCCTAAAAACTCTTGGAAGAAGTAAGTCTTTGTGAAAACCTCTCTTCCAAAAAGGCTCTCCTCTCTCACCTCTTCTTTGTATTTCATTTCTTTCATGTTTGTTTCTTGAATTTTTCTTCAAATAATCTTCTGTGTTCATCCCTATTATTCTTATCTTAATCTTCTTAATTGGGTTGGAATCAAGAGTGGAGACAAGATTTGTTTCTACCCTTTCAATCCGTTGCTTATGCAAAACGTCTCCACGATGACTACACCACCTATGGAAGAGTAGTTATTTTTAGTAATCGATCGACCTCTATCCTTCTTCATTAATTTATTTTGAATCAATGAGATATTTTAATTCACATATTATGATATATTAATTGAGTTTTTAATTTAAATGAAACTAATCAAGCAATTGAATAGTTAACACAAAACACGCGAGGTTGGGAATTGTGTGAACTGTGAGAGCGCAACCTTAACCGGTAATTCAAAACCACATGGGATCAATTTGTAGAGTTCAAATATAATCCCTAAACTCAATTAATCCTCACTTATAGAGTGGTTATGTGCCTTAATTTACCACTGACCATAATCTAATTTTAGAACATCAATCAAAGCAGGGTGTTGCGATTGCATGTTCCGAAGTTAGCCTAAGGTTAAAATTCACTTCAATCTTCGTGGTAAAATTAATTCTCGTAGGGTTCGGGATTTAACAAATTAAGGGATCATAATTAAGTTAATATTAATTTAAATAATAATGATTAATAAATTATTGAAGAGGTAGAGTTAGATCGATTACGCCTTTTAAAATAGATTTCTAAAAAAACATCTTCTTGTTGTGTCATTCTAATCGAAACTTCATTTCAAAATTAAAAACAAAAAAAATGCAATCTTCTTCCAGAAAACTTATTCTAGGTTCATAAACTATAAGAAAAACCACCCCCATCCTTTCAAGTAGTTATTTTATTCTCTTTTATTTTATTTTTAGAATACCTCTAATAAGTTGATAAATTCACTTCCTCCTTTGAGAGACGACCTTGGTCAGCCACTCTGCTGCACCTAAGTACCCCAAATTACACTAATCATTTGAGGGCGCCCACGACAGCGCTCTTTCAGATACCCATTTTTTTTTTCTTAAAAGCTTCATGTGATCAAAAACCATCACCCTCACTGGATAAAAACAATTTTCCATAACGCTATTTCTCGTTAGTTTGAACTTTGTAAAATGATGAAAAGAGATCATAAGGTGATTTTGATCAGATTTAGATCATTATAATATTAAAAAAAATCTTGATGATCACTTCTCAAGTAACTATCATTTTCACTGCATGGAGATCTCCATTGATGAATAGTACACTCAGTTGTGGGTTGAGGTTGAAGACAAGATTGGATGGCATAGAAAAGACAATCATATGACTTAGAAAAATCATATCGAGAAATTGGATGGTAATGGTTGTTTCAAAGATACATTAATCATTCCCACATCAAAACAGCCGACAAAATTCAACTCCTGTATAATACAAGGCCCAACTTTAGTGGCTCGGAAAAGAGATTACTGAATACTCCATTCTCTTCCTAGAACTGGCCTGTGTTGGGAGCTTGCCTCCACTGTTGTTCCGCCCCACATGGTGTATTGCCACCACCTCCCATACGCCTTTTAAATTCTTCTATCTAGGATTCCCTTGGTTTATCCCTTCTGGTCAAGTGTTATTTTTTTAGTATTCTTACATAAAATAATACTCTAATAATAAATCCAATCCAAAAAAATAAAATATCCAAAAAAACCAAATCCACCTTTCTCAAAATTTAAATCAACCCTTCCTTTCAATTGGAATTCAATCATTAATCCCAAATATTTAATTCTTCCAAGTGTTATAAATATTGTGTAAAAGTTAAATAACCAATGACACGTGTCTTTCTGAACTACAAACCAACTTTTCAATCATCATATTTAAGGTTGAAAACAAATACAAAATCATCAATTACTTCACAGTTTCTTCAAGTTAAATAGATTTTCTCAATGATAAATACCACATGAAATGTGGTCTACTATTGTAGTTTCATATGAAGTTACTGATAATGTAAAATCTCTTAGATATGATACAGAAAAATTTAAGTTTGATACATTCAAAATAGTTAAAGGGGAGATTATTACTCAATTTAATATTAGGATCACTGATATTATTAATAACATTGATTCTTTAGGAGATTCTATCACTAAACCTGAGAAAGTGTTGAAAGTTATTAGGTCATTACCACCAAAGTGGAGGGGAATCTCAACTGCCATCAAACAGTCTATAGAGGTTAAAAGTTTCATGAAAAAATATCACATTGGAACCCTCATGATGTATGAAGCTGAAATGGAAGTTAAATATGGAGAAGCTAGAATAATAAAAAAAGGAAAATTCTATCTTGAAGGTTTTTACTTCTAAGGATGATAGGAAAAAAATCATACAAATCTCTAAAACATCTAAATAAGAATACTTCTCAATAAATTCTATATCAAACGATGAGCTTTCATAGCTTTCTCAAATGTTCAAAAAGTTCTACAAAAAGATAAAAGGATTCATGAGACCTTTCAACAAGTACAAAAGGCATAATGACAATTTTTAATAATTGAGATGCTATGAGTGAAAGAAACTACGAAATATCAAGCTTGATTGTCCAAAAATTATGGATGATAATAATAAAGAAAATAAATACTCCAATAAGGATGGTTATAAGTAAGCTAAGAAAGATATTAAGGCTACCTTGAGTTCTTCTAAAGATTCTAGTGAATTCACATCATCATAATCATAAGCTAAAGCTATTAATAAAAAGGCCAACATATGGTTTATGGTACATTCTAATGAGTTAAATTATTAAAATTATTATGAGCATGAATTTGAATTAGAAAATGAAGACTTTTCATCTGAAGAATTAAATGAATATTGTACCATATTGGAAACAAAGTATGAAATCTTAAAAAATAAGAATAAGGCCCTCAAAAATTCTTATAATAATATTTTTAATGGATAAGAAGACCTAAATAAACATATTTTAAAGTTAAATAAATAATTGGAAAAATATATTTCCTCAAATACTAAATAAGATAAACCAATAAAGATACTACATAAGGAAGTTAAAAACTTTAAGGATGTTTCAAGTGTCTTTACTAAAGGAGAAGATTATATCAATAAGATTATTGGTAAAAATAAACTTAAGAAATAAAAGTTTGGAATAGGTTGTTAGGATGAAAATCCCAAATTTTTAAAAAAAAAATTGTATTTAGTTCTAAAAAAAACTTTTCTAAAGTTACTTGTTTTTATTTTATATAAATAAGAAATTATTCTAACATTTTTTATGTTAAAAATCCTCAATTTTTTTGGATTCAATAATTCCTTTCTGATAAATTTTTTTTTCAAAATAAGTTTCTAAGTTTTCGGGAAAACAAAAACAAATTTGGATACCTAGATCTATTATAACTAAAACTTATAGACCCAAAACAGTTTGGGTACTAAAGAATTATGTTGTTTAATTTTTCATTGAATGGAACAAACCACAAGAACAACAATGAAAAATGATTTATGTACAGTGGTTGTTCAAGACATATTAGTGGTGATTTCTAATATTTTCACTCACTATCCAAGATAGATGGAGGCTATGTCACATTTTGTGATAATTCAAAATGAAAAATAGTTGGCATTGGATCAGTTATAAATCCTTAGTCTATTATCATCGACAAAGTTCTTTACATTGAAGGCTTTAAGAACAAATTGATTTCTATATATCAACTTTATGATGATTCATATTCTGTTTATTTTTATAATAATGTCTTTTTAGTTTTCAAAGATAAGTTTCCTGAGTTTAAATCACCTATAATAGAAAATTTATATACATTATATCTTAATTCATTTTGTAGACAAAATGTAAATTGTTTGAATGGTGAAATTGATGAATTATGTACTTGGTATATAGGTCTTGGACATTATAATGTTCATTGCTTGAAAAATTTGTGTAAGAAACATCTTCTTTTTGACTTGATTTACCTTAAATTGGATAAAAAGAAATTGTGTGATGCATGTCAAATGGGAAAGCAACACAAGTTTCCTTTTAAACCAATTAAAGATTATTTTGTTTATAAACCCCTAGAGATCATCCATATAGAACTATTCAAACCTACTATAACTACAAGTCTTACTAGAAAATTATTTTTTATGTGTCAGTTGATGATTTTCCAAGATTTATATGGGTTTACTTTTTAAAAATTAAGAGTGAAGCATGATCAATTTTTTTTAATTTATGTAATCTTGTGTAAAATGAAAAGGATGTTAAAATCTTGAATTTAAGAAGTTATCATGGAGGTAAATATGAGAATCATGAATTTAATTCATATTGCTCAAAGCAAGGAATTAAACATACATTCTCTCTCACCAGGACACCTCAACATAATGGTGTTGTTGAAGGAGGAATAGGACTTTGCAAGAGATTTTAAGTATTATGTTATGTGAATATAACTTTCCCACTCATTTATGGGTTAAGGCTATTAACACTGCATGTTATGTCATTAACAAAGTTCTAATAACACATATCTTAAAGAAAACATCCAATTATTTATGAAATAATATAAAACCCAAGGTAGGATACTTCAAGGTATTTGGACGTAAGGTTTATATCTTAAACACCAACGATAATCTTGGAAATTTTGATCCAATGGCTGGTGATGGTATCTTCCTAGGTTACTCTACTAATTCCAAATCCTATAGATTTCTCAAAAAAAAAGTTCAAGGATTGTTAAAGGATCAACTCATGTTAAGTTTGATGAAAGTGATCCCTTTAATCACAAAAAGATTCAAAATAATGATCAAAGTGATTCACTTAAGGATATGAGACTTAAACCCCTTATTTAATAGAAACAAGAATGATGATTTTGAAATTTATTATTTTAAACCAAATATAGTGAGGGTTGATACTAGTGAACCAGAAAGTGTGTTTCCAAAAATACCTAGAAATATTAAAAACCATCATCTAGAAAAAAGTTATAGGAAGATTAGATGAAGGAGTAAAAACTATAAGAAACATAATAAACCTAGTATAATTCTCTACCTTTTATCCCAACTAGAACCTAAATTTGTAGAAGAATATTTATTAGATGAAATTTGGTCCTTTTCCATAAAATAAGAATTAAATCAATTTAAAAGAAACAAAGTTTTGAATTAGTTTAAATACCCTCTGACTATCTTGTAATTGAAACAAAATGGGTTTTTATAAACAAGAAATATGATCATGGTTTAATAACTATAAATAAATATATATTAGTTTCCAAAGGATACAATAAAGAACAATTAATAGATTATGAAGAAACCTTTGCTCTGGTATCTAGGTTATAATCTAGTATAATCCTTCTATCATATTCATCATATATGGATTTTAAATCATATCATATGGAGGTTAAATATGATTTTATAAAAAATTAATGGAGGAAGTTTATGTAGAACAACCTCTTGTTTTTGAAGATACTCACTTTCAAAATTATGTTTTTAAACTTACCAAATATCTATATGGACTTAAACAAGCTCTGGGAGCATGGTATGAAAGATTAAATTCTTTTATTTTATCAAGTGTTTTTACAGTAGGAACAAAAGACCATAAATTATTTAATAAAACGTTATACTTGGATATTTTTCTAGTACAAATATATATTGAAGATGTTATTTTTGGATCAAAAAATCAAAAATTGTGAAATGATTTTTCAAAGACTATGAAAAAATAATTTGAAATGAGCATGATGGGAGAGTTAAACTATTTTCTAGTATTTCAAATTTATCAAAAAAAATGGAAATTTTCTAAATCAAAGAAAATAAAAACTTTATTTACTTAATAAATTTGGACTTGAAAAATGTAAGACTTACTTAACTCCTATAAGATCCAATATTAAACTTGATATGGATGAAACTAGAAAAATAGTTGAAAACATGATTTATAGAGGAATCATTGGAAGTTTGTTATACCTTACTACAAGTAGACCGGACATTATGTTTTTAGTATGTCTTTATGAAATATTTCAATATAATCCAAAATAATCTCGTTTAAATTCTTCAAAAATAATTTTAAGATATTTAAAAGGAACTATGAATCTTTCTCTTATTTTTATAAAAACTTTTTAATTTAATTTAACTTCATATTTGGGTGATGATTTTACTAGATGAAAAATAGATATGAAGAGAACCTCAAGAACCTATCATTTTCTTGGAAAATACCATGTGTCTTGGTTACATAAGAAACAACACTCTATAGCATTACTAACTATCAAAACTCAATATATTATAATAGGAAGTTATTGTGCAAAAGTGTTATGGATGAAACACACCTTAATGGATTTTGGATTTAATTTTAATTATGTACCAATCAAATGTGATAACACAAGTGTTATAAACATCTTAAAGAATCTAATAAACCATTTAAGAACAAAACATATTGATTTGAGACATAGTTTCTTAAGAAATCGTGTAAAAAATAATGATAACAATTTTGAATTTTTTTTGTATAAAAAAATTTATTAGCAAATATTTTTACTAAACCTTTACCTATTCAAATATTTTATTTCATTAAATTAGAATTATGTTTATTTAATTTTACATAATGTTTTTTTTAATGTAGAATAATTATGTATTTAAAGTAAATATGTTATTTACTTTATTTAATTTAATTTTTAGTGCATTAGTTTTGAGCACTATCCATATCATATAGGTCACATCACCTAGTTTTAGTAATAATTACTCTACATATCACTACATAACCCATCAATTACTGTAAAAAAAAGAAATGTGTGTCAACTCTATGTGTGAAATGATTTGAAAACCTTTGAACCCGCTTTCTCTCTACTACCCAAACCTTTATTTCCCCAACCTTCCAACCTTCTGAATATGTTTTCAATGGAGAAAATAAATAGAATTGATCGTGCCTATATAAGAAGAATAAAGATACAATGTACCTTAAGAAAAGTTTTGAGCGGTCGAGCAATTGATTTTTACCATCTTGATAGGATAGATATGTTACTCAAGAAATTTAAACCATCAATGATGGGAATATAACTTAGATGAAAAAAAATCCGGTTCATATTCATAAAGGAATTTCATGACTTTTATGAATCTACGGGTTTTCACTTCGACGATGATAAAGACCCGGTTACTTAAATACTAAACCAGAAGAATCTTCCAATAACTTTTATATAGTTAGTTAAAGACTTCAAGATCACTCATGAAGGATACTCATTTTTCAGTAACTCCATAGTTGTGGTGGATGGAGTCACTCCACCAGAAATAATAAAATCACTATTTGGAATAGTAGATATTGAAAAGAAACTATTAAAGGACTTAGAGCTGGAGAGAAAAGTTCTTACCAAGTTTATATAGTCTAGAATCATGCAAAGGAATGGTGATTTTTAAAAAGTTATTTTTCAAGATATTACTTTTATTTATCTATTCATGATTGAAAAACCTATTAATCTATCATGATATATATTATAATACATGTTCCATGTTTAGAACAAATATTTAAATTTTTATCCCTTCATAAGGATATTAACCCTCATTTTTTATAATTCTTGAGTTTTCTTGGATGACAATACCACAGTTCTTTATCTTAGTTTGAAAAAATTAAGTGAAAGTGTTCTAAGGAAAATTTGTTTGTGTTGGAATTGCTCATTAAAAAATTTGGTGCCTATAACTTCAGAAGCTAAATTTAATCCTGATTCAACTCATGGGGAGTCATCCCACATAGAATAAAGACCAATCTTGGTAGACAGACCAACCCAAAGTGTTGAACAAAGAGAAAAATATAATGAAGATAATATTTTTGAAATGTGAAAAAGATTCATAGTTTTTATTAAGTTTGGATAATGAATAGCTCATACAGATATTTTACCTCCTACTCCTTTTTCTACTCTATTTCAATTCAATAGAGAAAGGATAGCCTCTACTGTTACTTGTATTTTTTTTATTGGTCAATATAGGACCATCTCAATTAGACCCAGAACTTCTCCTATCATTATTGATTCTCATTCCAAGTAATTGGAAAAGTTATCTTCAAGAATAATCATATCATAATCCTAGGAATCACATCATGTTGAAGAATTACCCCATGAAGAAAAAAATCACCCATTTGGTGGTGAGAGTATGGAATTCCAACATGATAAATTTTATCTTATTCATGAAGATGATAAAAATTCTAAAGTTCATGAAGTCGGTAGAAGTGTTTCTAAGAAATATCAAGAGAGATATTACACATTGGCACTAGAAATGGACGTTTTAAATACCCAGCTGGTTTAATCTAGAAATGAGATTATGAATCTTTGTGAAAGTTTCATTTATAAAGAAAAATTTAATAAAGTGAAGCTGCTCATTCAATCGATTATTGAGAAATGATCATCATAATCCTTTAGATAAATCATGAATCAAATTGATATACTTTCAAATCTAGAAAGTTTATCTTAGAAAATAAACACCTTAACCTTCTCTATTTCTTCAATGTAGTGTGATCTACTCTCTAAGTAAATCATTCAATATCTTCAATAAGACCAAGTTAGTGAAGTTATAAGAATCCAAGTTGTTCCACATGGATATCTTGCATTGATTGATCAATCTAGAAAATAAATATCCTTTATGTTGAAAGAAAAGTGTCTAAAGTTTAGAATATGTCATATTAAGTAAAAAGTGATGTGATTTTAATCATAACTAGATTATAAAATATGGTTAGTTTTTTGTAAAAAAATTGAGGTTATAGAGAAAAATTTTGAAGACCTATATCAGATAGTTGTGAGAAATTTAGATCAGGAATCCTCTTAAAAGGATGATGAATAAAAAGTATATGATTTTATGGATTTCAAGAATCTTAGATCTCTACAAAGGGTAAAGAAATCATTTTTTCTAGTCATCTAGAAAATATTTTGGATAATAATTTTTAATAATTAAATAAGTTGGTTGTTGAAATTGCAAAGAAATGAGATATTCATAATTTCTTGAAATTTTTCTCAGTGGGTTTGGAATGGATTCACGACTATCCTAGACTAATGAAAAAAATTGCATGGTGAAAAGGATAGACACATGTAATGATATCTTATTTCATATACATGGGAGACCACTTTCAGGACCTCCTATAGTTGACTGTCATGGATCTACTTCACAGAGATTAAGAGAAATTTTTTACCCATCAAATGACTATCTATGGGAGAATCTCAGGTTTGAACAAAAATTTCCATTACCTTTACCTGAACCACACTCTAAACTATCATATGTGCCTATAGATAGATTTGGTTTGGTGATAGATTAGCGAGTTGCTCCCAACATTCAATCTACACCGGTAAGGATCACTCAAGGAGATCGAGTAGGCCTTAGAGAATCTCTACTGACATTGGGTGATGTTGTTGGTGAAATAGCTCACTCCCATTTTCCTAAATCATCTTTTCCCTCAAGACTTACTTTATCATTCAAGAAACCACCCCCGAAGAACCATTTCAAGTTTAGTAGTTGATTCACCTACTCTCTCTAGTTTTTTAAGATGGTTTCCCAGTAGATGGAATCTTTTAAAAATATTTGAATCATGTATCGTTTTTTTTAATATGACATTTGAATGTTTGACTACTTTTAATGTTCTTTTCAGGATGTTCATTTATTATATGATTCTATATTTTTAACAATTATTTATTATTCTTTTCATATGAACTACCTATATTTTTATGATATATTGTTTTAACTATTTATCCATGTGATAGATATGTTTTAGTATCTGTTTAATATTCATATTTGATTTACTTAATGATCTTTATTACTTATTGACACAACTTGATGCCAAAACGTGGTTCAAAATCAGTATAATTAACTATTTATTATTGTTTGTGTGCAATATTAATTTTATTCCTTACTCTACTTCTTTTTTATATCACAAAAAGGGGGATAAGAAAATGGGAATAAAAAAAATAAATGTTAAAAATTTTATCTTATAAGATTACAAAAAGTTCATCTTCTTTATCACAAAAAGGATAAGAAAATAAGAATATAAAAATTTAATTTAATTTTTTTTTATTCATGGAAGAAGACAAATAATTTTTAAAAGTAAAGTTTATTTAAAGTGGGAGAAGACAAGGAAGAGTTCATAATTCTAAAAGTTTTATATTATGATAATTTTTTGAAAGAAAAAATATTATTTCATGAAATTTTTGTTTTCTATTTCATGGGTTTTGTGATTATAAAAAAGGGGTAGATTGTTAGATAGATTATTTTATTCCAAAATATATTATTTTTTATGTGTTTTTATGATTCAAAAAATCCATAATTTTATTCTAAAAAGTTTATATTGAGTGTTTTATATTTTATTTATCAAAATAATTTATCTTACATTGTTTTTTTAAGTGTTTATCTTACTTTGAGTGAAGTATTCGATCTATGACAAAGTGTTTTATCTTAAGATAATTGAATAATATCTTCCATATACTCAAAATCATAAAAACATTATATTGAAATTTTATCTATGTATTTGTCTTGTGAAGAGAATGGTTGAGTTGTTGAATTCTCAAGTGCGATGCTTTAGTCAGAATGAAAAGACGTTATCTTACAAAAAGGATATTTGTAAAATATTATCTTACGAGATTTAGAGAAGTTATGAAATATAAGTATCACACCTATGTAAAATATTCATCTTAAACTGAAAAATTATCCTACATAGTATTGAGAATAGTTTATCTTACTAAGAAAATGAAGAGTTGTTTTATCTTATGAAGTCTCTCGGGAAGTTATCTTACGATTAGAAGTACTTCTAGTTAGATAACTTATGAAGATCTAGCTATTATTAAGAATTTAATGATTACTTTTATAATCTCTTCATAAGTCATTTATTGTTTTTAGAATTCATCATAAAATAGATTATCTATTTAAGGAAAGATTGATCTATATAATCCTTTCCATGAATGGAAATATACAAACAATGATAAGATTTTTGACATCACTACCGCAAAATTAATTTCTATATTTAGAAGTAATGGACAAATTTCCTTTATAGCCTATATTATAAAGTTCATAATGCATGGATCATTCAACCATTAGTATTGTTTTGTACTTAAGTTCAAAAATTATATATAAAGGAATAGTTGGTCAATGCAAGAATACACATATACCCAGATACAAGTAGATGGATGTGAAGAAAGAATAGAATGCTCATTCCTTGAATTACTATGCATAGAAAAGATCAAACATAAATTAGTGTGTTATATATAAAAATTTATATCAGTTTCACTGAATATCATCTAGAGTTATACTTTTAATACTATCAAATTATCAGGATGAATCTTCAACTGCTGTCAGTTGTTTATTGCAACTATGTGTTGCAAACATATCTTCAAAATTTTATTCATTGTATCTTGTTTACACTTGGTGTAAGAGTGTGTTTTGAGACCATGGATGGGATTTGTAAAGGGAGATAATGTTTTAAAGCTCTTGTACCTTTGTATTAAGTGAAAACTTATTGAATTAAGTTAGGATCCCATGGTAAAAGGGTTTTTATAGTTAAAATCACCAAACTCATAGAGTAAAGTCTTAGTAGAGTGGACTAGGGGATTTCTATTCCCTGAAACACTATAAATCCTTTGTGTTCAATCTATTTCCTTTGAGTTTTTATTTTCATTGCCTATTTTTATTAAGGAAAATGATTTAAAAATCATACCTAAATAAGGGGTTTTCTATAAATAAATTTTTTGGAACTCAATTCACCCCCTCTTGAGTGTTTATCTGGCCATTATCTAGGAAAACAGAGGTGTTATAGGCAAATATTTGACACAACCAAATATTATTAAATATAATATATATGGTTTATAGAAATAAGATAATTGTTGATGAGAATATTCATGATATCTTGATAGAATAATGTGAATTAGTGTTGATACTTACAAAATTTCATATCCCCATACTAAACATAGAAAATTGTTTTTCATAAGTAGTGGTCTAGTGATAAGTTATAACCACTTTATAAATGATTCAACTTGATCATTTTGAATATAAACATGATATACAGGATGTTAAATACTTATTCTTAGTGACATGTAGTGATAATTAAAATAATGTGATTAATATTCACTAGCATTATAAATCATGATATGCTTGATTGAATAATCTGGGAATTTTTCCATTAACTTGATTATTTGGGTAAGAAAATTTCCAAATGCAAGGTTGAAATTTTATAATAAACACACATGAAACCATGTAGTTGATGCATCAATTATGATTATAAAATATCTAAATGGTTCAAATGGTGGATGTATCAGACCACATATGTCACCATGAATCTGTTCTAAGAACATAAGGGATTCAGCCTCAATTTTTTATGGTGATGGTCTTATGACAAATTTTCCTTGAGAGAAAGTAGTGCATGAGAAAAAATTAGGTGTAAGAACATTTTTATCAACCAAGGTATGACCATGAGTATATTTAATTATTTTCCTTGTCATTATTGGTCTTGGATAGTCGAAATAGCTATATCGTACAATAAATGTATCATGGTTGGTAAACTTTAGGTTTACCATATTTTTCTCAATTGTAAAAATATTAACATAGTATAATCTTAAGGGAAGCCTTGGTAGTTTTTCTAAAATATACTTGTGATCATTATTAATGCTTGTTATGTAGAGTTATTTAGTACCTTCTTCATCTATATTATTGATGTGATATCTATTCTCAAAAATATCCTTAAAAATTAACAAATTTCATTGAGACTTAAGATAAAACAAAGAATTATTTATTAGTATATGTGTACCACAAAGTGGGTATATTTTTCTATTTTGTATCCTTAAATTAATTTCTCACTACGGGTTAATGTACTTACATGAGCACTTCTAATTTTAAGGTTGATGAAATATTTCTCACATTTAAAAATTTTGTGTTTCGTGGCACTGTTAAGTAGGAATATTTTATTAGAGGGATTAATCCCAATGGAGGATTTCATATCATTCATTTCTATTAAAATGAAATAAGACACGCATATAATAAATAAAAGAAAACATTAAATGTTTATCAAATAATATTAAAAAAACAACTCCATCATAGGAATTTATGCATTATCAATATGCTCGATACCTTTATGGTTCAAAAAAATAATCAGTGATTTCATAATTTATAATGTTATAATTATGTTTCAAGGACTGGTATGAAAAATTTTCTTCAATGCTCTTTTATTTTTCTTTGATTGATTATTGATGAAGATAAATAAGATGTTTCAATGTATGACTGGTACATGACCAGTGCCCTTTCATGCCACACTAAAAAACATTAATTTTCATCATTAATTTTTTTTATTTGGTTGTGGTTGTTATTTAGTTTCCCACTTTTGGTGGTGTCATTTTCTATTTTCATTTAGTGTATGACCACCTCAAGTGGATGATATTTTTTGGCCTTGTCTCTGTTGATTCTTTCCATGGCCTTAATTATAAGCAGTTACATTCACTTTGGGTAATGGAGTCGTGCAAGTTGGTCAAGATTCATGATTACTCACTAGGATTTCATTATTTTTCTCTTCACCAAGAAGGAAAAAGAATATCTTTGAATATTTTTTAAAGCCCTTATCATGATATTATTTTTAGAGAATGACGTTCAAGGCATGGAAAGTAGAGTATGTTTTTTCTATAATATTGATTCCAATGATATTGTCTCTTTATAATTTTAATTATGATTTTATTTTAAATATGGTGAAGTTATATTCACTGACCGATTTAAAGTCTTGGAATCAAATATGACCCCACATATACCTTTCCATTGGCAAGATCATTAGTCAAATGTGATGAAGCCACTAATTGAGGTCTTTCCATGAAACCAGAGGATTCTTCACCATCAGGTTCTCATTATTCAAATATTTATGGAGGTGGTGATGAAGCAATATTAGGGCTTAGGTACTATCTTGAACAGAAGTATGATTGAAACCTTCAATCATATCTCCCAGGAGTTCTGAATTAATATACATCTCAACATCCAAAATCCATGACATGTAGTTATTTTGAGAAATATTAAGGGGAAAACCATGATTTTTCCATATTCACCATGGAAAAAAATTCTAATAGATCTGATTAACCTTTTAGACCTAGTAGAATAGTCATGTTGATAACATGTTTTGAAACAGATCGGATTCCAATTGAAATAAAAATGATTTTTGTAATTTGTATGAAACCATGGATCGAAGGAAAAGTGATGGAAAACATAAAGTAACATCAAATATTGGAAATGGCGATGATAAAAGTAATTCAATGATAAAATAAATATAAGATAAGAAAGAATGTAGTTTATATCGCCAAGAGAGTGATCTTCCCATTATATTATTCACATATATATATAGGCCAGAAATCAAAAGGGTAATGCAACCCATTGATGTTAGTCATTATCAAGGGTTTGGGAAATGTGGTGTCCTCATAAATATACACATTATGAAATCCATAAATGACAATTCATAACAAATATGTTTATATTATTAATTATATAAAAAACATTAATATTTGATTATTATATTTCAATATGACTAATTTTATTTAAGAAATATAAATTTTTAGATGGTTTTTACTATATATAAGTGCATAAATAAATATAAAAATATTAAAAGTCGCAATTAAATGCAAATTATTTACAATAAATCATAAATTATATAAATTTATATAATATTAATTATATATATATATATAATATTAATAATTACTAATTATATTTAAATGTTTTTAATAATTTTTTAAAACTTTTTAAAATTATATAAATGAATAAATATTTAATCTTATAAAAAATTGCTTATATTTAAAAATATTAATCATTATGTTTCAATTTAAATGATATTATTTTCAATATATTATTAATTAATGTTAAATTTACTATTAACTAAATTTAAAATAATACTAAATTATTATTATTTTAATAGGTGGGGTAAATTATTATGATCTTAAGAAAATGTATATAAATTATATATGTAATGATATAAGAAAGTTATCAGCTTCATGAAAAATATAAATCTATAAATTTTTTTTATAATAAATTATTAGTTATATAACTGTAAAATTAAAAGTAATAATTTTAATAATTATTTTTAAATGTATTTACAATTTCTAATATATAGATATTATTATTAATTGTAGATTTATATATTGTATTGATTTTATAAAAAAATATTTAATTACAAATTATAATTCAAAAATTTATTTTTTATATATATGATTAAATATTTTTAAAATTATATCAGTAATTGTATGTATAATAATATTCATAGATAATTATTTGTATACATACAAAAAGATAAATCCCAAAGATAAAAAAATAATACAAAAAATTAAATTATTTATATATTATTGATTATATAAAAAATATTAATATTTGATAATTATATTTCAATGTGAATAGTTTTATTTAATAAATATAAATGTTTAAATGTTTTTTTCTATATATAGATGTATACAATTTTGATTTAAATATAAAATATTTACAATAAATTACTAATTATATAAATGTATATAATATTGTAAATATATATATAATATTAATTATTATTAATTATATTTTTAAAAAATAATAATATTTTAAAATATTTATTAATTATATAAGTGGATAAATATTTAATATTATAAAAATGTATATATATATATATTTAAATATATTAACAACTATGTTTCAATTTATATAAGATTATTATATTACAAATTAATATTAAATTCACTATTAATAATATTTAAAATAATACTAGATTGTTATTATTTTAAGAAAAATATAGATAAATTATATAGGTAATAATATAATATGTTTTGTCAAATACTTAAAAAATATAAATGTATAGATGTTTTTCATAATATATTATTAATTATAAAACTTTAAAATTAAAATCAATAATTTTAATAATTATATTTAAATAGATTTACATTTTCTAGTATATAAATATATTATTATTACTTTTTATAAATGTATATATTGTAGAAATTTTATAAAAAATATAATTAATTATCAATTATAACTAAAAATATTATTATTCATAAAATGAATAAATATTTTTTAAAAATATATCATTAATCATGTAAATATAAAATTATATTCATAAATATTTATATATATATATATACATAAAAAATTTTAAAATAAATATGTTTTAATTACTGGTCACGTAAATATAAATATTAATAGATAATTTTAGTATTGTAATAATATATAAATTTTTGTAATTATAAAATTACAAAAAATCAAAATATAAGTTCATTTTATAAATTTATTTAAATATTTGAAGTTTTCCATTTTTCCAATCATTGATTTATATATATGACCATCATTTTTCACATATAAATGCATCTATGTGTGTGTGTGTATTTTTAAAGAACCTAAGGACATGTGTGTGTGTAGATGAACCCAACACATATGTTTGTATATCCAACTATATAAAATACATATAATATTAATTTTATTATAACTTATATATATAATAAACTAAGCTTAAATACTATAAATATAAATATGGTGTTATTGTGAAATAGATCAGGCATCAATTGAAACAATGAATATTTTCATAATTGGTATGAAAATGTCGATCAAAGGTGAAGAAATGAAAAACATTAAGAAACATCAAATATTCAGAATGATGATGGTGAAAGTAATTCAATGAAAGGAGAACAAAATAAATATAAGACAAGAAAGAACATAATGTATATTGCCAAGTGGGTGGTCTCCCATTATATTATTCACACATATATATAGGATGGAATTCCAAAGGGTGACCAAACACATTAATGTTATCCATTAGCAAGGGTTTGGGAAATGTGGTGTCCACATAAATATAGACATTATGAAATCCTTAAATGATAATTAATAACACTTCCCCTTGGATGTTATGATTTCATAGAATCTCATATAACCTTCACTAAAAAACCTCATGGGAAAAACAAGTGAAGTCAAAAGTAGTTCCATGTCATCCTACCTCATTAAAAACCTTATCATGAAAATCCAATGGGAAAAAATAATGAATGGAAAAAGTGTGCAATGTTCCCAAATCCCCCTAAATTTATTATTCAATTGTTCCTTCATGAAAACAATTATTGAATTGTGCCTTTGAGACATGGGAGGAAGACCATAGGTTATAATAAAGTGTCTTGTTGAAAACTTTAACTCATGGGGAACACCAATGGTTACCATTAATTAGAGATATACATAATAATGTATAACAATCCCTTGTATATTCATTATGATGTATGGTTTCCTCATTAAAAACATCATCAAGGAAAAACACTTTTAGGGAAAACCTTTGATTAGGGAAAAAGAGTAAAATCAATATAAAATCCCCATTCTCTTACCTTATTAAAAACCTTATAAATGAAATTCAATGGTAAAAAAACTTGACTAAGGTAAAAATAGTGAAATAGTTACATTTTTCACTCATAAAGTCATGGTAGACTTTTCAGTCTTCTCATCCTAATTTTATAAACCAATTTCTCAAAATTTGAGGTCAGTAATTCCTTTATGAATAAATCTATAAAATTATCACAAGACCTTATTTTTTTGATATCAATCTCACCATTATTTTGAAAATCATGAGTGAAAAATAATTTTGGTAAGATGTGTTTTATTATATCTCCTTTAATATACCCACTCTTTAATTATTTTATACAAGCATCATTATCTTCATATAACATAAAGAGAATATTATCATACATATTTAATCCACAATTACTTCTAATATTATGAATAATAGATCTAATACAAACACATTCTCAACCTTATTCATGAATCGTAATAAACTCATAATGATTAGAGGAAGTTACAAAAATGTTTTATTTTATAGTCTTCCAAGAAATGTAAATTCCACTATATGTAAATAAATATCCAGTATAGGATCTTTCTTTATGTTGATCAGATAAGTATCCAGCATCAGTATAACCAACTAATTTTGGTCCTAAATGTTTGGAATAAAATAATCCTCAATCTTTAGATCCTTGAAGGTATCTTAATATCTATTTGATATCATTCCAATGTCGATGAGTAGAAGAAGAGTTATACATTGATAATAAATTTATAGAAAATTATATATATGGACTTTTATTATTCTCAATATATATTAGTGTTCCAATGGAACACAGGTATGGTACTTCAAGACTAATAAGTTCTTTATTGAATTTAACATGCTATATTTCCAAATGAAAATAATTTGTTCATTAGTTTATTGTTTAAGTTTTATCAAGTTTAATATTCATTGTAATTCTCTAATGATTTATCTTTTGATTTTAAATTTTATTCTATTCTTGTTTTTTTACCCTTATGTAATCCATTTTGAAGTTTTTTTCACCCATACATAAGGTATTGGAGAACCTTACATGGGCTCTATATTAATAATCTTACCTTTATATGAAGTGGGTATTCCCTTACATAAGTGGACTGATACCCTTACGTGAGCTCAAGTCGACCCTTACATGGAACGTGTATTGGAGGTGTTACCCTTACGTGAGTCAGGTTTTACCCTTATGTGAGAAGAGATTTGGTGGCTTAATTTTATGTGAGGGATAGTTTACCTTTACACATAGAGGGCTCAGATTTTGTACCCTTACACAGTGGATGATGACTCTTATGCAATAGGTGAAGACCCTTACATAGTAGGTAATCTACCCTTATGCAGTGAGTGATCTACCCTTATGCAGCAGGTGATCTACCATTATATAGGCACTAGATTAACCTTTACATGGATTTTTTTATTGACCTTTATATGGGTTTGTTTTATTTTATTATCAGGATTTTAGGGAGTGATTCATTCTCATGCCTCTATTTCTATAGTGGTATTGAGTTATTTCAACAGCCTCAATCACTCGGGGGTATTTCAGACCGTCTTCTCCTGATTATAAGGGGGATAAGTGTTCAATTGATTCAAAATTTTTCAAAGATTAATATGATACCTTTGAGAGTGAAAAATAATTGAAGCTTGAGGAAGAAAATGACCAGATCCAAAGGTGTATTTCCCTTCTAGGAATTCCATTTCCCTCACTATTAAAGATCAGATTTTCCCCAATATTATGTTTCAGTGGAGATTATTCCTGATTGATAGATTCCTATTGCTCAGTCGTTGTCATTCCCCTCATAGATTCCTAATAACCATTGTTAATTGATCGGTTGGTAAATACATTCATGGGTAAGATCTTTATAGTTCTTTATTATTAGGGTTTTTTTATTGATTTGGTGTTCTTTCTTCCTTTATTCCTCTATATTTTATCATGATTGTTGTAAGTTGTGTTTGACCATTAATAAATATAGGCAGTAGGGTGGTGTTATAGAGTAGGTCCAACTGGTACTAAACCACATTAAATCTATTATGTTCTTTATTGATTTTCTTATTTCTTTATTAATTATTTATTATTCACTTTAATCTCTTGTTTATTTTTTTATTATCATTTCATTACTGATTGGAATCCTCTATTCTATGAATAATTCTTGGTTTATTAGGGTATGCTAGTGTTAGTTCCTCTTATCATTTGGTAACAGAGCTTCATGAATAAGATTATGGTTTTTAGCAAGTATTAAATTGATAAATTTGATGGTAGTAATCATTTTAATTTGTGGATATTGAATGTATGATCCATGTTAGCCTATAAAGGTGTGTAATATGCCCTTTGAAGACTTAAGAAACCCCACATAAATCTTTTCCCTAATGAATAGATAGTGACGACCTATTTAAATGTCCCTCCTAATGTTTTTATGAAATTGAATAGCTTTTTAACCTTGTTTTTAACCGATAAAGTATCGTGGTTGGTTTCTTATAAAACTTACACAGTTAGTATTTGGTCTAATCTCTAAAAACTTTATATTACAATATCTTTAATTAGTCATCTACATAAGAATCAAAAATTATATACCTCCAAGATGAGTCCTAGAACTTTCATTCAAGAACACCTTGATTAGTTTAATAAAATGTTATTAAATTTATCCAATATAAATTTTAGTGTTGAAGATGAGTACTAATCCATTATACTTCAATTTTATATAGACAATTCATATGTGTAGGTTCCTAGAATAGTGTAATCACCTTTATGGCGTGGACAACTCAGATTTTTAGTCTTGATTTATAAATAAATATTATTTTATATAGATACCCAAGCCTTTTACACATATTATTACATTATTTTTAACATATCCATTAAATAAAACTAAAGGATAAAATGGCCTAATGTCTTTAGAATACTAGGCACACAAAACAACAACATGAAACTAAAATAAAACTGCTTTATTTTAATCTTCATAATGAGATCTTAAATCCATTTGATCTCCTAAAACTACATAGGATAACCTAGGTAATACATAAAGAAAGGGGTGAACTATAAAGATTAGTAAGGAAATAATCCTCATGGATAATCATGACATATCAATAAAAATGCATAACATTATATCATAAAGAATCAAGGATCATGAATACTCATATAGAATCATAACATAAATATCAGGGAATCATAATATCAAGTCATCATAGGGATGTATAAGTAACATAAAAAAATTCATAAGCATAATTCAAGGCTAACTATCATGTTAAAATCACATGGTGGGAAAATTCCCATCATGGATTAGGTTTTCTCCCTAATCTCATACATAACATCTCACGAGACAAAAACATTACTCAATGCATTAGATAACTATTAGGGTTCACCCATTATAACATGTACATGTTTATTCATGAAAAAAAATTAAATCAATCATAATTTATAAACATAATAATCTCCCATGGAAAGAAATGGGATGCATAATCTTGCCTCATATCATAATAAAATGAGATTTTATAAAGAAGGCATTTGATAAATGAACTTAAGTCATGTATTACCCTTTTAAAGGAAGGTAGAATAATCTAGTTATATATTTTGGATATGTGTGTGTGTGTGTGTAGAATTTAGAATCATTTAATAACAATAAATAGAGATATAAAGTGATTTAGATATAGAAAGTTCATAACCCCAATAAAAATGGTGGTTTGGAGATATATCTTACCTTATATTTCGGAATCATTTTTCTCTTACACTTAACATCCTGGAAAATAAAATTAAATTAATTAATTCATTACTTTAGAACTTTTTTCCATATATATTTAATTTACTATAATTATATTATTTTCATTTATAACCATTTCAATGAGATATAAAGTTTAACTTTATTGTTTTGGGGGCATTAATTTCATGATTCCAAGGTCAGATCACTTGTGGATAATTATTTCAGTTCATTTCAAATGAGAATACAAATACAGAAGTGAAATTAAATGGTATTAATATAATTTTATAAATTGAAATGTTCAAAATATCCTTTCGTGATCTAACATAGGGACGATTATTTTAGTAAAAACATTAGCTTTAATTAGTTAGTTCATTTAGGCGGATTTACCGACCATCATGAACTGAATTCATTTTATTTAATTAAATGATCATTAAAAAAAATAACTTAAAATAATTTATATTATACTTATTATAATATTATTTAACCATAATAATATTTTAATGACCAGCCCTAAAGGTGATGGGGGAAAATGAAGTGTGTTGTTCATGGAGGTAGTGAACCAACCATATTGAAAACAACATTTTCATTTTAGAATCTAAACAAGGAAGGTTAGGAAATGGATATCTATTAAAACAATAACATTACAATATATTTATGATATTGGAGTAATAATTTCATGTTGGATTAGGGAGGTGAGGATAAGGTAGAATAAGAAATAAATTTAAAAGAGGTAAATTGAGACTATTACCTCTTAAGTGTCTTCTACTTGAAATATTCCATAAGGGCATATTGAAATGGTCTTTGGATGATACCAAAAGTCCAAGGATGTGGGGGATAGGATTTGGAATGTAAATTGGTAGAAATTTGGAAAGATTCAAATCTTAGAAGTTGTGAGGAGAAGGGGTGGTATTTATAAGGGGAGGAGAGATGTGTTTTTGAATATTATATTCATTAGTGTATTATTTTGGTTCAATAAGACCAATATTATTGATTACTGTGACTATATATAGTAAATATCACATGTGAGTTTTAAATAATTGGTTCTTACATCATTCATGACTCAAAAATTCATGTATTTATCTTATAATTCTAAATACAGTATTTCAATATTCAATAAAATCAACTATTTTATAAAAATGCCAAAAATTCACCCTAACACTTTTTTGACATTTATATTACAAAAATAAATTAAATTTTTTGAAAATAATTTTCTAAATATGATAAATTTAATTTTTTTTAAAAAAATTCTCATTTATTTGAAAAATACCAATTTTAATATTTTGATCAATTTGATGAAACTTTGAAAATATTACTTATAATATCATAAAATAATATTATCAATATAATAAAACATGATATTAATTTATAAACCCATTTTATGAAAATAAACTTTCTTTTAAATCATTATTTTTATTATAAAAGTGAAAATAAAACTTTTTTGTTTTACAAAAATACAAACACTTAATTTATCATTTTTAAAACATTTATTTACTTAAACCATTATATAAATATATGATATTTTAATTTTATAAGATAAATAATATTATTTTACACTTACATAAGTGTTTATATTGTTATAATGGTCAGGTTATTATTTTCAACGGTCAGATTTGTAACGGCTTTGTAGATTCTATACTTCCTATAAATACCTCATATTTTATTCATTATTAATTAAATTATATTTTATATTGAGGTAATATATATATATATATATATTCATTTTCATGATGAATATTGTATTACTAATATTTTATCTCATTTCTACAGTTTTTTTCATGAGTGTAGTTATTCTGGTGAATCGAGTGGATCCAAATTTTCATATTTTTGTTATCTTATTTTCAATTTTTTATTCCATTATAATATTTTCAATTATTATAGACATATTTACTCTCAAAATTTAATGTTAAAATTAATAAAATTTTGTTAGTTTCATCATGTAGTGAATGTGCTTTATTCTACATTACTAAATATGGCATAATTATAAAAAGAGAAATTCCATTCATAAAATTATAGGTCATTACAGTCTTCCCCCCTTAAGAAATATTTTACTCAGAATTTATTTTTACACAATAAGGTGAAAATAGGTGAGGTTAATTATTCTTTATGGATTACTCTAGTTCCCATGTCTTCTCCTTATACTTATAGTTTCACCATATTACTTTGACTAAGTGATTTGTCATGTTGTATAAAACTTTATCTCTGTGGCCTAAGATCTTCACTTGTTGCTCCTCATAAGAGGAATTATTTTTCATCTATACCACCTATGAATTCATTAAATGTTATGGATCTAGTATATACTTCTTCAATAGGGATATATGAAACATATCATGTACTTTAGAAATGTATGGTGGGAGTGACAGTCAATAGGCCACAGCTATGATGTAAT
Organism: Viscum album; assembly: GCA_963277665.1. Taxonomy (NCBI): domain Eukaryota; kingdom Viridiplantae; phylum Streptophyta; class Magnoliopsida; order Santalales; family Viscaceae; genus Viscum; species Viscum album. The sequence continues at coordinate 953,681,041 of OY728142.1, forward strand.
CGAGAATCTCAAAGGAGATAATGTACTTGGGACTTAGCTTAACATTATTCCCAAATATCATGACTCTATCTCATAGAGATATATGGAGGAACACTTAATCTCTAATATCAAACTCTAAGTATCATTGATCATTTTCATTATAACTATTCTTCCGATTTTGAGTATCCCTAATATGTTTCTGAATGGTCTTAACATTTTCTACCATTTCCTCAACCATTTCAGGATCTGAATGTTGGTTCGGAGTTAGGATGGAAAATTATCCAAGAGGTATGGATTGGACATTTAAAAAAAATTAATTAATTTAAGTATTATATATCATAGTTATAAAGTTAATGCAGTGTAAAATTAAATAAAAATATCACAATAGATTTTTATAGTTGTTCAGATCTAAATGATCTTACGTCTACTCTTCACCCCACTCACAAACTAAAAGTGATGGAACCAACTGTAAACAATATAATGGAATATTATAATGAATTTTGACCACCTAGAGTCACAACCCAATTAAAAATCCTTTTTCCCCTGGAGGCTTAAACTCAATCCAATCCTTTCATTCTTTACCTGGAGGCAAAACCTGAACAACCTGCCTTTTTCCCTAAAGGCATAACCCAATGCCTGACTTTTTTTTAAGAGTGAAAACCCATAGTACTACCTTTTAATGGGTATTATAACCTATTAAAATTAAATTCATAGAAATATAATAGTAAGAATTAGAACCATATATCCAGATGAAGGGATTCAAATTTTGAGTGTCGAGGCAGTAATGAACTCTCCAGCAGTAAAATATCAAATAGTTAAAGTCTAGTTGAGAGCCATAGTAGATCATCAAAGTTTTTATCCATTTTAAATTTCAATAATATCATCAATCTCTTCTAATTTATCTAGATCTATCTAACACCATATATTTAGTACATATATGCACAAAATATTCAACACTATAAGTCTGTTGCAGTTCATCTTTCCCAATACAGCATACAATTTCTTTATTAAATGTGCATGAAAAGTATACTCATGTGGGTTAATTTTATAATATGTAAAATTAAATTCATTATTTATAGTGATAAAAAATTATTATAATTAATACAACATGAATTAATAATTTTAATCAACATTAAATTCCCTTTAAAAACTTTAATAAAACCTGTGAAACAAATTGTTCACATTCCAATAACATTTAATACGAGACTCATGTTTTCCCAAGAAATCAATGTTAAACTTCAACCCATGTGATAATAATTTAATAAAACAATTTAAAATATATAAACATGGATTCTAAATAATTAATAATTAAATATATAACAAATAAAACATTAATTATATTCATATTAAATATGAAATAAATGGGAAAGTGAAATTTTAAGTAAAACAGAGCATATTCCCTGATTTTACAATATCCTATAGAATATCAAAATTCCACATAGCCAAATCCATATATAGTTTTTACATAGGATATTTATATAGTATATTCTTAATTAAATCTATGTATCCAAATATAAATATGGAAAAACACATACTTGATTTCACATAGGCGGATCTAGAAATTTTTAGACAGCTTTACTTATAAATATTCATACTTAAAACATACCTTCAAAACAACAGAATCAATTTTATCTATAGTTTAATTACATTTAGATTATTTCATTATATTTTTGTATAATTAATAATTTTATTAATCTAAATTCTATAACTCAAGTTATCATCAAAATATTGTAGAAAGATTATTATATAAAACTATAGAATTCAGACTAAAGAACATACAGTGAATTTAATTGAATTTATGTAGTAATAGAGATTGATTCAGAGTTTTATTTATTTTATTGAAATGTATATAATTGTGTTATATTTGAAACTCGATAAGAATAACTTAATTTGGAGTTATGTATCCAAATTTATATTCAGAATATAGAATATAATTTTACTAGTGGCAGGTTGGCACAGTCATGTGACATGGTAAGGTGACATAGTCAGTTGACACCCATGGTAGGTTCCATAGTTAGTACACTTTCTTCATGTGGTATGTTGGCACAGTTAGGTGACATGGTCAGTTGACTCCCATAGTAGGTTCCATGGTCAGTACATTTTATTCATGTGGTAGGTTGACATGGTTAGTACATTTTGTTCATGTGGTATGTTGACATGGTCAGTTGACTCCCATGGTAGGTTCTATACTTTTCCAAATTTTAGTTTCATAATAAGTAAAATGATATTATAAGGTCTCAAATGACTTATTTATCCTAGGAATACTTCATGAAACTTTTATTACATGTTAAGAACTATAAAAAACAAAAAATATTTTAAGAAAATAAATATTATTATATGATCATGATTGAGCATAATTTAATTAATACATAATTCATATTATTAATATTTTTAAAAGAAATAAAACAAATAAATATTTTTAATTAAAAAAACATAAAGTGATTCAAGTAGTGACTCAACATTCCCCATATTTTTGATAATTACAAAACAAAGTATAATTTCAAAAAACATCTCCCCATTTTTGAAATTATCAAAAATATAACATTTTAGTAGAATAATTCTCTCAAATTAATTCCCTTTAAATAAAAACATATTTTAAAAACTTAATTTATTCCATAAGTTTATTAAACATTCATATTTTAAACCATATATCATGGAGCCACTAAAAAACCTTCCATTTTCAAAACATGTATCAAGAATCCAATGTTCAATGAGTATAATTTACATATTTCATGTAAATATGAAAATTTAATCACATAAACACACCCAAAATCCATTTAAATTCAGGCCATGTAAATTTAATTCTCCATAATACCAATTTCAAACTTGATTTTTTTCAAACTTAGTAAATTATAGAGGCTTAGTAAAGATATCAATAATTTGGTTTTCTATATAAATAAATTCTATAATAATATTTCCTTTTTGAACATGATCTCTAAGAAAATTAAATTTAACATCAATGTGCTTAGTCTTAGAGTTTTTTAAGGGATTTTTGGAAATATAAATAGAAAAATTATTATCACAAAAGATATGAATATTATCAAAAACAAAACCAAAATCATAAATTTTTTTCTTAATCCATAAATATTTAACACATCATGATAAAGTAGATATATATTCAAATTTAGTAGTTTAAAGAGAAATATAATATTGTTTATTTGAATCCCATGAAACTAAATATTTACCAAGTAAATTTCACATACTAGAAGTGCTCTTCCTATCTATCTTGCACCCACCAAAATGAGAATTAGAATAACTTTTCAAATCAAAGATAGTTTTAGTATGATGAAATAAACCAAGATTAAAAGAAACTTTAATATATATAATTATCCTTTTAACAGATTTAATATAGATTTCCTTAGGATCACTTTGATATCTAGCACACATGAAAAATAAAAACATTAAATTTGGCCTATAATCAATTAAATATAATAAAATTCCAATAATTCCTCTATAAGCTTTAACATCAAAAGATTTTCCAGAATTATATAAATCTAACTTTCAATTAGTACCCATGGGAGTATTTTTTATTTTATAAGATTACAAACCAAATATATTAACTAAATATTTATCATACTTAGAATGATTTAAAAAAATACCATCATTTCTTTGAAAAATTTGTAATCCAATGAATAATTTCAATTCTCCCATCATACTCATATTATATTCATAAGTCATCAATTTTTAAAATTAATTAAAAAGATTGTCGTTTGATGACCTAAATATAATATCATCAACATGTATTTGTAAAATCAATATATCATTATGAATTTTCTTGATAAATAAATTAGGATCAACTTTTCCCTTCCCAAAATTTTTTTCAAAAGAAAAATAGTTATCCTTTAATAGAAAACTTGGGGAGCTTGTTTTAAACCATATAATACCTTAGAAAACTTAAAAACATGATTAGGATGCTTCTTATTTTAAAAACCATGGGGTTTTTATCATATACTCCTTTATAAATATAACTATTCATAAAATTAGTTTTAACATCCATTTAAAATAATTTAAGACCATGAAAAATAGCATAATCCAATAATATACTAATTGCTTCTAACCTAGAAATGGGTGAAAAATATTATTCAAAAACAATATATTTCTCTTGAAAATATCCCTGAAAAACTAATATGGATTTATTATTAACTATATTTCCATATTCATTAAGTTTATTTCTTAAAATTCACTTTGTTCTAATAATATGAGAATCATCTGGTGGAACAACTAAAGTCCACACACTATTCCTAGTAAACATATTTAATTCATCTTGAATTTCCAAAATTCTATTATCATATTCAAAAACCTCATTAATATTCTTAGGTATAAAATTAGAAATAAAATCATGATAAGAAGAAACATTCATAATATATTTTCTAGGTTGAAATTTTGATTCAATAATACCAATAAAATTATTTATGGGATGATCTCTATTAGTGTTCCTTAATTTTTCATGAATAGGTTTAGGTTGAGAATAAATATTCTCCCCCACAATATATGCATCTTTATCTTGAGGTGCTTATTATTCAAAATTGATGTCTCTAAATTCTTCCTTAAGTTTTTCAATATCATCATCTCTTTTATTCAAAGTCATTTCATCAAACTTAACATGAATCGATTATTCAACAACCATGGTTATTTTATTGTATATTCTATATTCCTTACTATTATTTGAATATCCTAAGAATATAACTTTATCATATTTAGCATCAAATTTATCTAAATTACCCTTATAATTAAGAATAAAAACCTTACATCCAAAGTCTCTAAAATAACCAATTTTATTTTTTCTTCCCTTACAAATCTCATTGGTAGTAGTTTTCAACAAGGGTATTAAAATAATTATATTAGATATATAACAAGAAGTATTCATAGATTATTCCCAAAAATATTTAGGTAAGTTAAACTCGTTTATTAAATTTCTATCCATTTCTTAAATAGTTCTATTTTTCCTATCTACTACACCTTTTTTTGTGGTGTCATAAGGGATGAAAAATTATAAAAATACCAATTTTTTCTCACAAAAATATATAAATTATATATTCTAGAATTCACCACCCTGATCACTTATAATTTACTTAATTAAATGAACTTTCTCATTTTAAACTAGTTTAAAAAAAGTAATAAACTTATATAAATTTTCATACTTAAGAGTAAGAAAGTAAACCCATGTGTACCTTATAAAATCATCTATAATAATAAAACAATATCTTTTACCTCCAAAACTAGTAGGCCTAATAGGACCAAATAAATATAAATGAATGAGATCAAGAGGAATTACCATTTTTACTTCTTTAACTAACTTGAAACTAATTTTGTGTTGTTTACATTTTAATCAAGAGTCTCAAACAAAGGTGTTGTCCTCTTTTAGTTTAGGTAATTGCAGAACATTTTGGTTCTTGGAAATCTTGTGTATCAAGATGAAATTATCATGTCCCAACATCCTATGCAAAAAATATATATCATATTTAATATCATTTAAACATTTTTCATTTTGATCATTTAATTCATAAAAATTAATTGAATAAATATTATATTTTCAGTTTTCATAAAACAAAACATATTTATCCTTAAAAACAATGCATTTATCATTTTGAAATTTAACAAAAATTCCATCATCACATAGTTGAAAAATGATTACTAAATTATGTTTTAATCCTTAAACATATAAAACCTTTGAAATAATAATAGAATCAGAGATTCCAACATCACTAAAACCTTTTACCTTTCCTTTTGAATTATCACCAAAGATCACATTACCTCCATCACATTTACTGAATGAAAGAAAATTTTATATATAACTAATTGTGTCTTTATAATCAACCATCCATATAACAAAAATCCTTTTTGATTCTCCGAAGAAAAATTTCTTACAAAAACATATTTAAAAATTATTTAGTATTGTTTCTTCGGGAAATGAGATGTGGATGGGTTTCTAGCCTGACGATTTGGTTGATTATAGGGGAGTTCAATTCCTTGCCCACTAATTTGAATCCAATTTCCCATTTGTTTAATTCTTACCTAAAAATTACCAATGGTTACCATATCTATAACTGATTACAAACATTCTTTCCAAAGGTAGGTGGCCCTTTGGGGTTTCATGCCCAACGATGCTTTAGAACTCGAATTGTTCAAGAGGATGAGAGGTCAGGCTCATCACAACCTTTTTGGGGGAATTATTTCCTACTTTGAGACTCTCTTATAGATTTAAGATATGTTTTTTAAATCCTTCCCATACCCTAATATGGAACTAGTTACCCCTATTTCAATGACTTTATTACAAACATGTATGGATAGGAATAATTTCATTCATTTTATGGGTTCACTATCACTGTATTATTTATTTATGATGCTTTGGGATATGGCCATATTTAGGAACTTTGGATTATATTATCATCCAGGAAGGAATTTGGTGTCATGGATATGGGATTTAACCTTTATGAGGAATCCTACATATCCTATGAAAATAAGAATCAAAACCCACATAGTTTTTTTAACATAGTTTAAGGTCATGTGACTAGACCCATCCATGTAATTTAATATCATGCAGTAAAGATGTAAATATTAGGCTTAGAACTTGGTGAGGCATCCTTCATATCCTTTTTTAAAATAGTAATAAAATTATATGTATTTCTTGTGATATTCATATATGTCATGATATATATGAAAATATAGGCCCTGGATGGGACTTATGCATATAATACTACCATGAACTACTTCACTGAGAGTATGACCCTTTGAGAAGAGATAATATGTAATCAAACTTACAGCCCAATGATAAAGATCCCACATTGGGTGAATTCTTAACATGATTTTGATATAATCATCATTGTTCTCTAATCCCACATGAGTCATGATTGGTGTGAGAGATAATTGATAGTGGTATATCGGACACATTGCATGTGACTATATCCATACGGGGCTTACACATTAAAGTTTCCCTATTGATTGGATATTACACACTGAGGATTCCCTTTGAGAGGCATGATGACCCATATTATGGAGGATATGGTATAGAGCTCATAAATTAGTAAGTTATCCTATGTGTCCTGTTTATGGTGGGAATCGGAGTTCTCGTAGTTCACTTCGTCCCCCAACCCGCTGATGGGTTTGAGGTACTTGAGGGAATGATTAGGTCTTATACCTAAAATAATGCCTGTGTATGAACCCAGTTATCATATATTCTAATGGATGAGGAATAATGTCAGACCTGTTTTAGTCCCCTAAGTTAATAATACTTGGTATATTAAGGTAATTACACCAAAGTGGATTCCTATTGGATATTGGGCCTCAGGAAAGCATCCTATGTATCCCGGTTATGGTGAGAATTAGAGTTCTTGAAGTTCACTCGATAGAGGATTATATACGAACATATCATGTTATGTCATTGATTAGGGCTTACGCACTGAGGTTTCCCTTTGGTTGGGGCTTACGTACTGAGGTTGCCTTTTGGTCGGGGCTTACACATTGAAGTTTCCCTTTGGTTGGGGGTTACACATTGAGGCTACCCATATATATGGGACATATTATATTACACTGCTAGTTAGGGCTTACACTCTGATGTTTTCCTTTGGTTGGGGCTTACACACTGAGGTTTCCCTTTGGTTGGGGCTTACACACTGAGGTTTCCCTTTGGTCAGATCTTACACACTAAAGCTTCCCTTTGGTCGGGGCTTACACACTGAGAATACCTATATATGTGGGAAATATTATATTAAGTCACTGGTTAGGGCCTACACTATGAGGTTTCCCTTTATTCGGGGCTTAAAAACTAAGGTTGTCCTTTGTTCGAGGCTTACACACTGAGACTACCCTTTGGTCGGGGATTACACACTGATGTTTCCCTTTGGTTGGGGCTTACACACTAAGGTCTCCCTTTAATTAGGGACTGCACACTAAGGGTGCCCTTTGGGTGGGGCTTACACACTGAGGATACCCTTTGGTTGGGGATTATGCATTGAATTTTTCTTTTGGTTAAGACTTACACACTGAGGTTTCCCTTTGGTCGGGGATTACACACTAAGGTTTCCCTTTGGTCAGGGATTACACAATGAGGTTTCCATATCGTATACTCATTCTTTATTATCTAGTGGATAAGGAAAGGTGGAAAATGTAAAAGGTTTCTCTAAGAGCATGAGACCAATAGGGTAATGTGAGTGTGTAACCCTATCTCATCAAAGACACTCCCCATGGAGGATATGGTAAAAGGTTCACAACTGAGGTCCACATGGCATGAGTCCAAGTGGGTTTGCCAGAAAAAGTTGAAATTCCATAAGGGGTCTGCCTAGAATGTCATGGATGTTTGTTTGAAATGTCTTGATTGTCTGCCCAACATATTTGGGGTGTCTATCTGTTATGGTAGAAATGACCAAGGGTGTCTTCCTGTCATGTTCAGGATGCCTCACATAACCTGAGTTGGTATGACTAAGACCTTATACATGACCAAAGTGGACATGACCAGGGTCTTTTTCATGACCAACTAACTTGTCTCGGATTCCTTCACATGAGTGAAGTAGGTATGTCCAAGATTATTTTTATAATCAAAGAGATCGTGTCTGAGGCCTTGCATGTGATCTAAGTATACATGACTATGCATTTTCACATGATCAACTTTAATTGTCTTCGTACTGTCACCTGACAATGATGACATGTCAATGGAAAATTTCATGATCATGCCTATATGTCAATAATTTATCGTGAGATCGACCTGACTTATCCATATTCTATCTTGTGACAACATAGACATGTCAATGGGTTATCACGAGATCAAATTGGATTGTCTTTAGACTACCATATGACAATAGTGACATGTCAACCAGCTATTGTGAGATCCACCTAAATTGTCCAAGACTTGTATTGTGACCAAAATGACATGTCTAAGGTTTCCTACAGTCATTGTGAGATCACTAAAGAGTCTTGAGATCACGTTTCCCTAAATTATTCATGTGGTGGGGTCTCATGGGTGTGTTTAGGGTCTTGTGTTTGTCTGATTTCCACAAGTACACATCCAAAGGGATCATTCCCTGAGTATATATGGAAAATTATTAAAATAGTTAGAGGGATGCATGAATATGGAAAGATATAGCCCTAAATTATCCAGTGGGTTGAGGCCATATACAGGCTAGAGAAAGTCTATATTAAGGATTCATATAAAGTTCCATCATTCATGCAATTTTCATGACCCTAAATAGGTCTTACAAGGGGTTTTGAGAAAATTCTCAGAGGCTTCCCAATGACACCACAATAATGGGTTGGGTTCCCTAGTATATACAGCTGAGGGTTTACCCATTAGATAACCTACATGTTGGTGGGTGTCTTCATGACACCGCGTGAGGCCCTCACATTTGTGATTCATATAACATTCATAAGGTCTTGTGATGAGCTTTGTGATTATGCATAGGGGATGCATATCAAAACCACAGCATTTGTGGATGATGGAAGGCATTGCACTGTGAGGAGGATTTCATGGAATATGGAGGCCTCATGTCCTACAACCTGCACCATAAGGCCAAGCATGAGAACATTGCAAGACTGAGGGTTCATAGAGTCAAAAGACGCACATCTACTGATGTTTTGGGTTGTATAGACAAGGTTTTCACTACATGGAGAAGGAGGGTACATGGAATATGGGGGGTGAAATTCCTCGAGTATGCACTATGAATCCGATCAGAGGAGCATCGTGTGATTGAGAAGGAGGTTCCACTACAAGACCAAGGAGGTGTATGTGCATACTTTATCCTTACATCACATGATCTCTAAGGGATCATGTGAGGCCCCCCACAAACATGAACTGAGGATACATGTTGACGGCACATACACCGAAAGGGGTTTTGATAAACAACTTTCGACTCACCATCACATATGGGGTTCACATTTTTGGCATCTCCTTCGCATAACCAGGGACCCATAGGACATCACATACTAAAGTTATTACCTATGAGACTATGCTCATGTATCATGAAACTGAGATTTTGTGACATTGTAAGGTGCATGTTTGCTGTTGTGTGCCTACAGATACTAGCTTGAGTGTGTTGTATGTCCAAGGTCATTTCTATCTGCATCGCATGAGGTTCTACGAATCATGTGACCGTGTGATCTGAAGAGGGGTTTTGCGAATGGCCTTGAAAGATTTCATGATCACATTATCTTATGAGGATCAAGCGATGGGTTCTTGTCATGAAATTATTATAGTAGTTTCTCACGATGAGAATCCCATAATTATATAGAGAATATCTCTGATGTATGTTCCCAGCCCCTTGTTTTTTTCATCGCTTCCTTCTATCCTCATGCATGTGTTTTTTAACAGGATCAGGGTATTTATAGACCGTGAAAGGCCTATTTTGATACCACTCTTCATTAAGAGGATTTTGCATGTTCTGACTAAGGCACTGTAGATTTTCTAGATCGACATCACGCAGCTACGAGGCAGCTTCTCATGGTCTTAATACCTTTATGCAATGGTCCTCTCATGATCACATGATCAGTGTCTTGTGGTGCTTATATATCTATTAGTGACACCACATGATAGAACCTGATAAATTTGAATTAATTCAGATGAAAAATCATACCAAATATGGAAGGTCTTTTGGTTTTAAACTTCTCATGGTGACTCCAATGATTGTCTCCTATTCGATTCCATGATCAAAGGATGATCATGTGATGGATTCATGAGCTTATGGGATCTATTACAGCTTTTCATTGGTATTCATGATTAGATATCATAGCGTCACAAGTTATTTAAAGAAATGAAAAATGAAGATGTGTGTATTATTGTGGTTTGATTCAGGATTTGTCTTGATTTCCGTATAATGGCTAGTTTTTTTCGATCTCATATGGATAGGAATTTGTTGGTAAGAAGATGATGACATTTCCTTTTTCACTACATGAGATTGGGTCAAATTTGAACATCATATAATCATCTCGTTTCAATCTTGTGACACGTGGGATTACGATAGATGGTTGGGATCGACTAAGTGAATGATTGGACAGCTAAGATTTGATCATGGGAATAGTACCTCAAAAAATCACATCCCACATTGAAACATTTATAGTGAATCCCTTCACTTTATAAGCCTGGATGTAGCTTCTATCTATTCAATATAGCAATGGGGTTCGGTACCTATACCACCTACACACACCTAGACCCAGGCTTCAGACCTATGATATTTGTTCCCACGTTATGTGCGACTTCAGCCTCACACACCATGGGCCCTATACACGGGCCCGCCCACTTCGTGCGGGTGTTATGCCTCATATTGTCCATTGGCTGGCCTGGGCTGGCTCCCACTGGGTGTGTTCAAGTCCTTTATTGCATGTTCCTATGGTTGATCCCTAGTATAGCTAGCTAGTGGCTTGGATAATTTTTTTGGAAAAGGAAAGTGTATAACTACTTATAATGAAGTTCTAAGATGAGTATAAAAAGGTCCCAAAGTATATCCCCTTAAACCAACCCCAAGCCTCCATGTATACCATTTCCAATTTCTTTATGAAAAATACTTCAATGTTTTTAAAGGTATTTAAACTTTCTTAAATCTTTGAAGGAAAAGTGAAAGATAAAAATTATGGGTGCCAACAAAATTCCCCCCCTTAGAATGAGATTCATTTAGAAAAAAAAGAATCTGATTATAAGGTAAACGTAGATCACTTTTCCACATATATGAATATCTAATGAGATTTGATATTGAGATAATTGAGAGGATATGTCCCAAGTGTGTTACTAATTAATTTGAGGTGTTATCCATAGGAGACTTCTGACCATGAGTGCTTGGCTAAATCCGAGACAGGAAGTGGCTTTGTCTTAGGTCATGGATACCTTGAAATTGGAATGTGTATAAAACCAATAATAGAACAGGAATTGGGTGAAAAGGGAACTATGTATGGATTTTAAGTAAGGTACTTGTATGTTGATATGTATCACATGAGGATAAGAATCAAGCTGTATGTAGTTCTGAAATATACCACTATGCAGATCAAACTCATGCATAGGCAACATAGGTTCATAAGTAAATAAATATATGATGAATGTCCTTACGTAGATATGGCTCATATGTAGGAAGGGAAATGTCACTATTTTGTGAAAAAATCCCAAATAGAGACCCATGTTTGGGTGGAGATGTTGCTCGGATCATCCATGATGCCTATACTTTGTGTGTAATACCAAATAGATTCAATCATTTGGACTTGAGTTCTTAATTTTCAATAGGTTTCTCTTAAATAATGTTCATGAATTACCACTAACATGAAATTCTTAATTGATGCAACTAATCCATTTGTCTTTATATTGTCTATTTTTACAAGGATAATTTGGGCATGGTATCCTTCCCAAAGGTAGAATGCTCTAAATTATACCTAATTCAAGGGAATTAGTGAGCATAGATTGATTTTTTCTAAGGACTTATGGTGAGACCCACAAGATTTGTATCTATTTATTTATTTTTCTCTAACTTTTTCATAATCCTCATATGAAGGAAAACTTAGTGAGAATGGACTTAGATTTTTCCCATGATTCCCTTATAGGGTTTTTAACTTTGTGGGCATTATATCTCTTTCAGTTGGATATTTTAAGGTCTTTCAAGGTAGACCATCATAGTTCTATAGTTTAGGTTCTTTTAACCCAGACCATTATTGTACTGTATTTTAGGGTCTTTTATCTTAGACCTTTGATGTGTTGTAGTTTTATGGTCTTTTGGCTTGGACCTTTGTTGTATTGTAGTTTAGGGTCTTCTAGCTCAGACCTTTGATGTGTTGTAGTTTATGGTCTTATAGCTTAGACCTGTGATGTGTTATAGTTTATGTTCTTCCATCTTAGACCTTTGATGTGTTGTATTTTATGATCTTCAATCTTATACCTTTTCTAAATAGGGAATATAGGGTAGGAAAACCGTGGATGACTCAAAACACTCTAGGGTGTTGAGTTCTATTGTGGTGTTTCTAGGGATCATGAGTATTGGAGTTTCATTATTTAAAGGAGGATATACCTTTGGTTGTTAGGTCAAAGCCCTTATGCATCACCAGCATGGACAAACAAAGGGTTACCCACTCTTCTCCAAGGGTCATGGAAGATTTATGGAGGTAATATGGGTTGAGGGTGAAATATTAGGGATGTTAGGTCTACCTGGATATTTGGAATATAGATGATATAATTCATAACCCAAAATCTTAATTCTATGAATAAGGGATGGGTAGACATTCTGGGTATATCCCGTGACACTTTGAGATGTCAGGATCTGCCACGGTGTTATTAGGACTCACAGGTATTGGATTTACTTTCTTATAAGAAGGATGTGCCTTTAACTGGTAGGTATAATCCCTTATTCATGAGTCCATGGGGATTACATGTATGGCCAAGTAGAGTTTATCTATACTCTTTTTCGGGGGCCATAGAGGATTTTATAAGACTCAATCATCTAACCAATGAAGTTAGGTATGGAAGAAAGTTTTATAGGAAAATCTATGGCACCCTAGGGAAATTTATCTCCTAATGTGAATCTTGATTCCTAAACCATGTTGTTTTGAATCATGATGGGTGGTCCATTAAAGGCTCGATAATGGAGTGTCTCATTTCTTCCTTGAAAAAGTGTGAAAAACATAGTGATGTAACATTGAGAGTGTATAATCCACTTGAATAGTCTAGTACATAAATTGTAGATAATGGTCCAAAGTGATCGAGTAAGGAGTAATGATATGGGAAAATTATACCATGGATAACCCAAAACAAACTGAGGTTTTGGGTTCCACCATGGTGATTCTATGATTACAATAATTAGAAATCCCTTTATACTGAGCTAATATGTCTCTAGTTTATGGTTATAATCCCTTTTGTATCAATAGAATGGACAAGTAGAGAGATATTTTTTCCTTTATAAGGGATATGAAAGGTTTGTGATGACCCCAAGAACTTTAAATCATGAAGTGTGATTTATGGAGAATTTAAGATTCAAGAAGGGTTTGAGATCCCTAAAAGTTTTTCCATCGCCTAATGAACATGTTCTCATGGCTAGGGGATATTAAAAATAATTTCTCTAGCTTTTTCCTAAACCAGGGGGTCCAGCGAGCAAAGTTTGGATTTCACTAGGGCTGTAAAGTAGGACCTTTGAGCTTTATGACTTATTTATTTTCATCCTAATTTGTGCCTAAACTCTATGGATTAAGAGTTTAGTGAGAGAAGAGTTGAATTTTTATCAGGTTTCCCATTTTTGGTTCTCAAACTGATAAGTTTTGTGTCTCTTTTTCCGGTATTTTAAGGTCTTGTAATTTGAACCATCATAGGCTAGATTTTAAGGTTGTACAGCTTTAAAAAAAGTGTAATAAATTTAATTTTGTGACACTCATGGACCTAATATGGTGGATGTTACACAAGATCCCAATTAGGACACCTAGTTCTAAGAGTACTATAACATCCTCTGAGTAGAATATTAAAATGTTTTAAATCATGGCTTGAGGTTCTTATGTCATGAGTAATGAAATGGGGAAATCGTATCGGGGATGACAAAAAACAGAATAAGGTGTTGGGTTCTTCCATAGTGATATCAGGCTCACAAGGATTATAAATCCCTCCTTACAGATCCAAGATGTCTTTTGTTGGTGGGTTTGATCCCCTCTGCGTCAATAGCATGACTGGACCTAGAGATCTATTTTCCTTTACAAGGTCCATGAAAGGTTTTTGGAAACCCAAGGTGATCAAGACATGAAGTGTGGTACATGGATTGAGGTTCTTTAAAAGATGGTGGAGGAACCTATACTCTGTTTTACCAGGGTAAGGCTCTTGAGGTCCTTTGATAAGGAATGTTAATGGGTGATCATCTTCATAGTTTAGCATTGTGTAATAGGGACGTACTTGCTTCCATGCAGTCTAACATCATATGGTAAGGACATGTTACGTACTGTTTATTTTCATGTGGTAAGTACATTCTTGTTGTGCAATTTTAATGTCATACAACTAAGATGTTTTCCTTGTAGTTTAATGTTGTAAGATAAGGATATGGGAACCAGTGTGAAAAAAAATCATTATATATTATGTACATAAGAAATTCATACATAGATCTGGATCATACGTAGGAAAAATAATACTATTTGACTCAATCCTTGTGCAATTGGGGTGAATTTTTTATTGGTTGTTGTATCTAGGACTAAGATTGAAGATCCAGACGTCACTATGTATCATGTGATGATAGGAATCAATCCACACGTAGTTATTGAAATCCCATGTAGTTTAATATCATGTAGTGAGGAAGAAGATGAAGCAATATGAAAGAATGGAAATTTTATGGTTAGATCTAAGAATAGAATCCTAGGAATCACTATGTATCTCATGAGAATGAGAATCAATCCACACTTGGTTCTTGGAGAATGAAATTTCTATACAAGTCTTACCTGTATGTAGAGATGGGTAATTTTTACATTTTTTATGACTAGACCCAAGATTGAAGAGTCGGGAATCACTATGTATCATGTGATATCGAGAATCAATTCACATGTAGTTCTTGAATGCAGGTGTAGTAGGAAACCAACACCAACAATAGTGGTCCTCTTGGGTGAGTTCCACAGGAATGTGCAGTTTTATGTCTTGTAAGGGACATAAACCGTTCATTTTAACATCATGCGATGATGACTCATGGCATGCCTTTTAAGGATTTTCATTTAGTCCCAAGATGTACCTATCATAAGTTGATATTCCTTATTTGTACAAGTATTCCCCTACCGTAATTCCTAAGATCATGTGAGCTACACTCAGTGTGAGAAAGAAGGAATGGTCAGGGTTTCTCTTGAGATGTAGAGGCAATTAAATCATGGACAGAGGTATTTTGTATCATGTAGTGTTTGGACCAAGATATAGGATTGAGGCATCCCTACATATCTTATAAAAATGAGAATCAAGATATATGTAGTTCTAGAAAACTTGTATAGTTTAATGTCATTTGGAAAGAAGATTATTCTTGTGGTTTAACATCTTGAGATAAGTACATGGATCACCTAACATAAAGGAAAATAAAGACTTTGGTTGGGACTAGATCTTAGAGGTTTGGGCATCACTAAGTATCCTACAATGTTAGGAATAAATACATGTGTAGTTCTTGGGGAACGGTATAGTTTAACGTCATGTGGTTAGAACTTTAGTCGTATAGTTTAGTGTCATGCAGTAAGGACATGTATCAACTGATGTGAAAGAAACAGGAGGTTATGGATCTATGTAGTTTTATGTCATGTAGTGAGGAATTTTTTTGAGCAGTTTTAATGTCATGTAGTAAGGATGATTTAATACATTTTAACATTGTGTAACCAAGAAAAGATCATACAGTTTAACTTCATGTAGCCAGTTCAAATTCCATACAGCTTAATGTCATGTGGTTAAGATTAATTCTGTATATTTTAACATCATATGGTTAGGAAATATTATATAACTCCTTTTTTTACCTATTTGAGATCTCATAATTGGAAGTGGAAATTGACCTAGGCATTTTTGGGATGTTGTTTCTGGCTAACATTATCCATATCTTCATGTAAGCCTCTTTTTTATCAGATCTATATGTATCTACCCGGTCAGACCATAGGGTTTGCCTCTCTAGGTTGCTAGCATACCATGGTGAAGTTTTGTTGATGGTTTCTTAGGGAACTATATACGGTTAACCCTAGTATATTGAGCATATTTATATATGAAGGTTCTTTCTATTTTTGATCACCTCTCTATATGAAGGTGTTTGAGTTTTGGACACCCCTCTATATGGAGGTGTATATGAAAGGGGAGTATTTCCTTGTATGTGGGAGATATTGTCATGGGGAGGTTGACCATAGTGAATTTTAGGAGTAGATTCCATTTGATCCATCTCCACACTACCATGAGGAAGAATATCATGGTAATAATCGTATTATTCCTTAGTTGAGGAGTCAACAGGCCCTTAGGGTGTTAGGAATGTGTCTCAAACAATCTCAAGGACATGTAGCATTGAGCATGTTAGGGTTATGAGCCTCATTATACAGGTGGCTGGAACATGTTGTTTTTACTTTTGGGGTTGTGTAGATATATAAGCCTGCTCTATGACAACTTCTAGAATTTATTGATAGTCATATGGTGTTGTGGGAATATGATCTCGCTGTTGAGAAGTTTCTAGAGTATGTCAATGAGATTCTCTGACAAGGATATGAGCCTATCCTGGGGTGTGTTTCACTCTCACTTGATGGGCCTTGGCCAGAATAAGGATATGATCCTGATCTTGGGCCTTTGAAATATGCCACTGGTCTTATTTTATGGTAGTATGATCCCATCCCGAGGCATGTGACTCTTTCACTTGGTGATCCCTGGTTGGAATGGGAATATTAGTCTGATCTAAATATTCAATCCTTGTTAGAATATTTTGATGGGCCTCCAAAATGGGAGTAGGGATATGAGCTTGCTCGTGTAAGATACTATGGTATTTTTAGTATCTTTGTTGATAGGAATATGAGTCTATCCTGAGGAATTTTTCACTCTTGCTTGCTGATCCCAAATTAGAATGAGGATATTAGGCTGATCTTGGGACTTTGGGATATGTCTTGGGTCTTTTTGTTGATAGGGATATGATCCTATCCTGAGGTATGTATTGCTCTTACTTGGTGATCCTCATTGGAACGGGAATATAATCCCAGTATGACTCCTCGCCCTTTACCCGAATATTCCAATAATCCTCCTATAAGGGATCAAGAATATTCGCTTTTTATGGATTAACCACTTGTTCATAATGATCAGAGTGTTGAGATTCCCTAGCTGTAAGGATAGGAATATAATTTTATCCCTATATCTTAACCATAATGTACTAGAGGATCACCTTCATTATTGTCAAAAATTAATGGCACTTCAACAGGGTATATATAGGAATAGATGATCATACACTCTTAGATGACAGAATATTTTGGTCTATGTATTTAATTGATGTAGGGATATACACCCACTCTTATTCTCCTTGTGCCATCAGAATATGCTGATGGACTTTATGCACAGGGGTGTGGATTTATACCTTCCCCTTGCTTGCTTCCTGGATATGATAGCAGACCTTGTTTGTACTATCATGGGTATGAGACCTCTTTCTCAGGTCCATAGATTTCCAAATTTTACAAGGTTTCCTTAATTCTCAAACTTAAATGTTTGGGGAAGCGACTTTTGGTTCTTCCTACAACTTTAATTTTCACTTGATCTTGATGATGTTTTCCATTGATTAAAATGTTGCACAGTTTTTCATCCTATGACCAGGACATGTCCCATACAATTTATTTTCATGCGGTAAGGATGTAAATATAGGTATTTGGGATAGGATAAAGGATCTGGGAATCCCTACATATCTCATTAGGATGAGAATCAAGTCATACATAGTTCTAGAAAACCCGTTCAATTTATTGTCAAGAAGAAAGGACATCAGTTGTGTAGTTTAACATCTTGAGATAAGGATATGAATATAGGGGGATGGTCTAGGATATAGGATCCATGAATCCCTACTTATCTCATTAAGATGAAAATCAATCCATATGTAGTTCTAGAAAACTCATACAGTTTAATGTCATACGGAATTTACATCAGTCGTGCATTTTAACATCTTACGATAAGGACGTGGTCCGTGCAGTTTAACATATTACGGTAAGGATGATGGTCACAAAGTTTAACATCTTGAGGTAAGGAATATGGTAATAACCTATTAGTATAGTGCCTCTTTTTATGGATCTAGGATAAATCTTATACATATTTCATGATTTTCATGATCCTTCAACTCTATCAAGCCTGAACTTACATGTATATCCAATCAATATTTTAAGACAAATCATCTCTCTATTGTGTTCTTGAGACATTGGTGGTACACTACTGGAAATCAGATCTTTCCCAACACTTATATACACCCTTTCCCAACGGTTCTCCCAAACCGTTGGGAAAGGGGGGTCTTTCCCAACAGTTTGGGAGAACCGTTGGGAAATGGGCCTCAAAACACCCCTTTCCCAACGGTTTGGGAGAACCGTTGGGAAAGACCCCTTTCCCACCCCTTTCCCAACGGTTCTCCCAAACCGTTGGGAAAGACCCCCCCCCCCCCCCCTTTCCCAACGGTTTTGGGAGAACCGTTGGGAAAGACCCCCTTTCCCACCCCTTTCCCAACGGTTTGGGAGGGGAAAGACCCCCCCCCCCCTTTCCCAACGGTTTGGGAGAACCGTTGGGAAAGACCCCCCTTTCCCACCCCTTTCCCAACGGTTTGGGAGAACCGTTGGGAAAGGTCACTCTTTCCCAACGGTTCTCAAGAACCGTTGGGAAAAAACATCAAAAAAATTCAACATTCGGCCAACAACATTACACCCAACGGTTTTGAAAACCGTTGGGATAGGTTCTTTACTTTTTCCAGATCCACTAACCGAGAACATTATATAAATAAAAATTTAATATAATTATGATAATACATATATATATTTATGAAATTATGTTTACAAAATTGATGTTAGCTTAGTGGTTAAGTCGTTCAATTATAAACGAGGGGTCCTGGGATCAAATCCCAGCGGATGTTTTATTTTTGGAATTTATATACCAACGGTTCCATTACCGTTGGTATAGATTTCATATTACCTATACCAACGGTTCCCAAAACCGTTGGTATAGGTCTATACCAACGGTTTTTGGAAAACTGTTGGTATAGACCTATCCCAACGGCTTACTTGGCTACGGTTCTCCAAACCGTTGGTATAGGCTATACCAACGGTTTGGAGGCCTATACCAACGGTTCCAAACCGTTGGTAAAGGTTAGTTTTCCAGTAGTGGTAGGTGAAATGGTTTTCATGGCCTTTCAACCCCACCTCATTCGGCTTTCTTATTTTTAATATTTCCACTAAACCGATTTCCATGGCATGGTCAAAATACTTGGAGACATTCTTTTTTTGGAAAGAATAGGTTTTGTTCAATATTTCATTGAAATATAGTCATTTATCCTTGGTATTTATGTGAATCGTGCTCTTCTACATAACTTGTGTGTCCTATTTAAAGTGCTTACGTGACTAGAGTAGGGATTTAGGTATTAGTGGTTCCAATATCCCCATGTTCGTTTATACCTAAAGATAATATTTAAAGGAACAACAACATTCTATTTTATTCCCAAGACATTTATGGTAGGGAAAATGATTTTCATAGACTACCATTCTTGCCTCACTCATCTTTCTCACTATTGGGGGATATATCAAACCATTTTCAATATAATAGTTGAAATACCTAGGTACATGTATTGACTGGAACGAATATGATTTTTGTTGTCTGTCTTCAAGAGATGGGTGAGCATGCTGCTTCTCTCATGCATTATCTATACATCCATTGGTGCGAGCATATGGCCAAGCTAGAAACATGGGGTATAGAGTCCCAATCTTTATTGGTCTGTGTGGGAGGTGTTTAAGAATTGGGGGTCTTAGATAATGCAGACACTTCTCACTGATTAAAAGATCCCAACTCTCCTGGAGGTTTTTTGGAAACATCTGAGATCAAATGGTTTCCAAAATATCCTTGATGAGGAGGTGGAAATATAGAAATTCCCATAGCCCTATGGGCTGAGAATCTTGGAAATATGAAATTTACCCCATATTTATGGGCTTGGGTGAGGTTGAAAAATTTATGGATTTCACTTTATGGGGGGATGAAAAATATGAAAATTCCCCCCAGTCCTACGAGCAAGTTCACTTCACTACAAGGCGGTCTTTCATTGGCAGACACTGGTACATCATTTTGAGGTAGGGATATTAAGATTATTCCTATAATTATTTCTCATAGATCATTTTCTTCTTTTTGGAGTTGAGTGATATGTTCTTCTGTATAAATTTCCTTGTCATCTTTAAGGGGATTGATGGCAGGAACCATGAAAACATCCTCTCCTTTGTTAGTGGTAGAGAGAGTGGATGATGAAGGGAGTTCTGATGTGGACCCCAGAGACTAAATCCACCACTTCCATTATCCATATGCTCCATTTTTATTACCCTATAAAATATCAGCATAGTCAGTAACACATTCTGCAGATGCCTAAAAGAAACTGATGAGCCTTTATTTTCCTGTGTTAATGGGAGAGGTTAGGCCACTCTACTGTGACTCAAATGACTATAGGAGTTTATGATTATACTATTCAAGAGTTTTCTCATTTGGATATGATTATGAGTCTTAATATCCAATTTATATCATAATGACTAAGACATGGGTGTGCTGGTGCTCCTCCTCGATAGAGTATCTCATTTGGGGGGTCAATTCCTGTTATACCGTTTGAGGGGTCGGTACCCATGATACTATTTGAGGGTTTAGTGACCATGATAAATTTTTAGGATTTGGTGAACATGATTCCATTTTAGGGTTCAATTCATATGTTTAATATGATCCTAGGGTAAAATATGGTAAAAAAATCCCCCAACCCTGTGGGCTGGGGTGCTCCCTGGGATTCCACAATCATCAAGGCTAGTTATGATGAAGTCAGAGGCTCTTGGCTAGTGATGATCTGGGATTGATTTTGGGCCACTGTCAGGATACACTAGTGGGAATTAGAAAAATTAATGATAGTAGGTATATAATCCTACTCTGGAGCTTCATTGTTTAGATACCCTTGGCGGGCTCTCCTATTGGGTGTACCAACATGGATAGTTGGTGTTAGCGCAACCTCCTCTACAACTCCTTGTGGAATCATGGTTATATATCAGCGATGATGACTAGAACAGATGGTAGATATTCTAGGTATATCTTTAGTAATTTATTTTACCTTATTATTTTACTCATCCACCTCCATGTGGTATGGAAGGTATGTGTTGTTGCACTATAGGGATAGGCTCCCAAAGCAGTTGAATGTGGCAACAAGGGCTAATTTCTATCCTGTGGCCTATCGGGGGAAATACATACAATGGGAACTCTTCCTTATAATTATTTCATGATATTATTACATATTCAGTATGTAGTTGTTGGTGTGGTTCTCCCAGACCAAGATGTTCACCAACTTGTACTTGAGATGGTGTGTTAGAAACATCGTATGTCGGGGCCTTAGGGACAAAGTAGCTTGTCCAATGATCTTAGAATCCATTGTAACTTTTAATGATTTAATTTTTTTATTAAAAGGAATCTGAGGAGCCCTATAGGAGGAAACAAGACACCTTATTAATGCAGAATCATATATAAGAGTACATGTTCGATCAGCAACTTTCAAAGTTAAAGTATAAAGTGGATGACCCTTCTTTTTACACAAGGTTTAGTGTGGTTAAAAAAACATGTCAAATTCACCATTTTTTGTAAAATGGGCACATCATAATTTGGCATTATAGGCACTAGTAAATCTATCCTTTTTCACCCATGAAATGGATGACACAGTTAAATAATTTCATATCAGGTTTACCATTTTGTTTCATTGAGAAATGATACATGGATGGGTTTTTGTCCCAACGGTTTGATTAGTTGTAGAGGGGTTCAGTACCTTTCCCACTCATTCACATATAGTTTACAATTTGTTTAATTCCTCCATAGAAACTTCCAATGGTTACCAGATCCATAATTGAGTATGAACCTACTTTCTAAAGGCAGGTGGTCCTTTGGGGTTTCACGCCCAACGATGCTTAAGAACCCACATTGGTCTAGAGGATGTGAGGTTGGGCCCATCACACCCTTTTGGGGGAAACTATTTCCTACTATGGGACTCTCTTATAGATTTAATATATTTTCATGAAATACTTACCAGACCCTAATATGATACCGATTACCCTGGTTCCAATGACTTGATTAAAAACATGTGCAGATAGGAACAATTCCACACATTTCATGGGTTCTTTATCACTATCTTATTTATTTATGATGCTTTGGTATATAGCCATATTCGGGAATGTTGGAGTTTATTTCCATCCAGGAATGAGATTGTTGTGATGAAGATGGGATTTAACCTCTATGAGGAATCCTATGTATCCTATGAAAACAGGAATCAAAACCTATGTAGTTTTTTTTTGACATAGATTAAGGTCATGTGACTGGACCCATCCATACAGTTTAACATCATTCAGTAAAGACATAAATATCAGGCTTGGACCTCAATGAGGCATCCTGTGTATTCTGTTTGAGACAGGAATCAAAGTCTACATAGTTCTTATTATGGGAATCTATGTCATGAGAGATATGAAAAAAGAGTCCCAAGATGGGACTTATGCATATAATACTGCCCTGAACTACTTATCTAGGAGTATGGCCCTTTGATCAGAGATGATATGTAATCATACTTACATCCTAATGGTAAATATCCCATAGTGGGTTAATTCTCAACATGATTCTGATACAATCATCAATGGTCTCTAAGCCCATGTGATCCATGATCAGTTTTAGAAACAAGATATAGTGATAGACTGGACACATTTCATGTGATCGTATCCGTATGGGGCATACAAATTAAAGTTTCTCTATTGATTGGGGCTTACACACTGAGGCTTACCTTTGAGAGGCACGATTACCCATATTATGGAAGATATGGTATGGATCTCAGGCCTTATGAAGGCATCCTATGTATCTCAATTATAGTAGGAATTAGAGTTCTCATAGTTTATTTCATCCCCCAAACCACTGATGTATTTGAGGTACTTGAGGTCATGATCGAGTATTATACCTAAAATAATGCTTGTGTATGACCCCACTTCTCATTTTATGATGGATGAGGAAGAATTTCATACCTATTTTAGTCCCCTAAGTCAAGAATAATTGGTACATGAATGTAATTACACCGAATTGGATGCCCATTGGAGCTCAGGCCTTAGGAAGGCGTCCTATGTATCCCAATTATGGAGGGAATGAGAGTTATTGTAGTTCACTCGATAGGGGATTACATACTGATATTGACCTTATAATAGGGGCTTACACACTGAGTATTCCCTTATATACAGGATATATCATGTTATGTCATTGATTGGTGATTACACACTGAGGTTTCCCTTTAGTCAAGGCTTATGCACTGAGGCTTCCCTTTGGTCATGAATTATGCATTGAGGATTCCCTTTGGTCAGGGCTTACACATTGAGGTTTTCCATATATATGTGACATGTTATATTATGCCACTGATCAAGGCTTAGACTATGAGGTTTCCCTTTGGTCAGGGATTACACATTGAGGTTTCCCTTTGGTCGAGGCTTACATACTGAGGTTTCCCTTTGGTTGGGGCTTACACACTAAGGTTTTATGTATATGTAGGATATATTATATTATGCCATTAGTTGGGGATTAAACTCTGAGTTTTCCCTTTTATTGAGTCTTACACATTTAGGTTTCCCTTTGGTTGTGGCTTACACACTGAGGGTGCCCTTCGGTCGGGGCTTACACACTGAGACTGCCCTTTGGTCGGGGCTTACACACTAAGGATTCCCTTTGGCCAGGGCTTGCATGCTGAGGTTGCCCTTTGGTCAGGGTTTACACACCGAGGTTTCCCTTTGGTCAGGGCTTACATGATGAGGTTTCCCTTTGGTTGGGGTTTCCCTTTGGTTGGGGTTTCCATTTGGTCGGGGTTTACACACTAAGGTTACTATTTTTGGGGGGCTTACACACTGAGGCTACCCGATCATATACTCATTCTTTATCTTATGATGGATAAAGAGACATGGAAACCATAAAATGTTTATCTAAGAGTGTAATACCAATAGGGTCATGTGAGTGTGTAACCCTAGCTCACCAAAGACACTTCCCTTATAAAAGGAGGATACGGAAGAAGGTTCCTGTCTAGGGTTCACATGGCATGAGTCTAAGTGGGTTTTCTAGAAAAAGTTGACATGTCATAAGGGATCTTCTTGGCATGTCTTGGATGATTTTTGGATATGTCTTGATTATCTGCCTAATGTATTTGGGGTGTTAATATGTTATAGAAGAAAATTCCAAGGGTGTATGTCTGTCATGTTCATGATGCCTTGTATGACCAGATTTGGAATGACTAAGACCTTTGATATGACCAAAGTGGACATAATTGGGGTCTTTTTGATGTTCAACTGGCTTGTCTTAGATTCCTTCATATGAGTGAAGTGGGTATGTCCAAGATGCTTCGCATAATCAAAGCGGTCATGTCTAGGGCCTTACACATGATCGAAGCAGACATGATTATGTGTTGTTGCATAATAAACCTGAATCATCTTCATACTATCATTAGAAAATGGTGATATGTCGATGGACAATCACATGATCATACCGACATGTTAATAAGCTATCATGATATCATCTTGAATTGTCTAGATCCTGTCTTGTGATAATGAATACATGTCAATGGGATGTCGCCAGATCAACTTGTCTTGTCTTTAGACTTCTATATGACAATAGTGAAATGTCAACCAGCTATCGCGAGATCCACCTAAATTGTCCAAGGCTTGTATTGTGACCAACATGACATGTCCAAGGTCACCTAAGGTCATCGTGAGAACACCGAAGAGTCTTGAAATCATGTGTCCTTAAACTATTCACATGGAGGGGTCTCACAGATTTGTGTAGGGTCTTACATTTGTTCAAGTTCCACAAGTACACATCCAAAGGGATCATTCCATAAGTCTATAAAGAAAATTATTCACCTAGTTAGAGGGATTAATGGATATGGAAAGGTATTACCATGAATTGTCTAGTGGTTTGAGGCCATATACAAGTTGGGAAATGTCTTCATAAAAGAGTCACATGAAGTTCCATCATTCATAAGATTCACATGACCCTAAAGAGGTCTTGAGAGGGGTTTTGTGAACATGACCATAGGCTTCCCAATGACACCACAAGAATGGGTGGGGGTCCTTGGTGTATATGACTAAGGGTTTACCCATTGTCTAACCTGTATTTCGGCATGTGTCTTCATGACATTGTATGAGGCCCGCACATCCATGATCTGTATGACCTTTATAAGGTCTTGTGATGAGCTATGTGATTATGCGTAGGGGCTTCATATCAAAACTTCAACATGCATGGGTTATAGAAGGAATTTCACTTTGAGGAGGAGTGTATGTCATATGGGGGCCTCATGTCCTATGGCTTACACTGTAAGTCCAAGAAAGGGGGGAATTGTGAGACTGAGGGTTCAGGGAATCACAAGATGTGCACCCACTGATGTTTTGGGTTGCATGGATAAGGTTTTCATTACATGGAGAAGGAGGGTACATGGAATACAGGGGGTGTAAGTCCTCGAGTATGCACTACGAAGAAAAGTGGAGGTGGATCGCACAATTGAGTGGGGGGGAACCACGATACCAAGGAGGCATTTTTTCATACTTCCTCCTTACATTTCATGATCTCCAAGGGATCATGTGAGGGGCTCTGAGGACATGCGATGAGACTGCATGTTGGTTCCACATATAGAGACAAGGGTTTCAAATGAAGACTGTCGACTCACCTTCATTTATGGGGTTCATTTTTTTAGTGTCCATTTCACATAACCAGGGACCCATGGGACAACGCATACTAAATATATTGCCTCCGAGACTATGCTTAGGCATTGTGAAACTGAGATTTTGTGACGTCTCAAGGTACATTTCCACTGGTGTGTGCCTACAGATACCATATTGAGTGTGCTATATTTCCAAGGACATATCTTTTTTCATCGCATTAGGTTCTATGACTCATATGATTATGTGATCCAAAGAGGGGTTTTGCGAGGGACCTTGTAATATTTCATGATTTTGTGATCTTATGAGGATCATGCGATGCGTTCTCGCGATGAAATTATTATGGTAGGTTCTCACAATGGGAATACCATAATTACTTAGAGAATATATTGATGGAGAAATTTCTAGCTGCATGGTAGGTGGTTGGTGCACCTACCTCACCAATCAAGGACTTCAAACATGGATGTTGCACATGCAGTCCCTATTTTTTGGAAGCCATGGGAGAAGTCCATGGTAGGTGGAGGATTGGTGGGATTTGTTTCAAACTTGACACCTCCCACCATGGATATTTAAGGAGTACTTGGGGTGCTTCCTTCCAGAAGATTAGAGATCCAAGAGAGCTTGTATATTATTCCATTCAAGAGGGTCAGAAGAGCTCCATGTGTGAGAAGAGAGTTGTAGTGAGGGAGTTTTTGTAAATGCTTTGTTCTTGGTGAAATAAAGGCTGGTGTCTCCCTCTATTTTTCACTCTTAGTGGTTAGCGAACCACAAAAAGTGGTATCAAAGGAGGATTCAGTGAAACAGTGACAGGCAGTGGAAATTTTCCGGTGACCAAAAAATTAAAGTTGCCTGGAATTGATTTTTTGAGGTATATTCTAAAATCCTATGTTGAGACGGTTCCAACGGCGCAAACGACATTAAAAACGGAGCTAAAACGAGATTCCTTGGCATGATTAAAGTTTGGTCAAACATTGGGTGCTATAATACCCCCTTACCGGAGAAGAAGGTATTTTTCCAGCGCCGGTGACTTTTCCAGTGAGTTTCTGATAGCTGCTCTGGTGTGCCACTTCATCACCACATCATTATATGATCTTGGTCATTGATACTATTTTCATCATAACTTGATCAATCGGTATCCGATTTTTATGATCTAGGAGTCGATTCCACCATTTTCAACTGTTTCAAACGCAACGGTGAGCTTCGTTTTTCCATATTATGCACCAATTTTAACTAAATTTAAATCCAATGGAGGGATCATCCATGGTAGGGATGATCATGTTGACTTCTTCAAACTACTCAATTTGGAATTCTCGAATGGAAGATCTCCTCAATGATAAGGATATTTTTGAACCCATTGAGAATGAGAAAGTCAACTCTGATTCCACCAAGGAAGTGGAGTGGAAGAAGCTAAACAAGAAGTTGGTCAGTCAAATTTTCCAATGGATAGATCACAATGTTTACCACCATGTTGCTCAAGAGACTGGTGCATATGAACTTTGGACAAAGTTATAAAATACTTACCAACCAAAGACCGCTCAAAACAAGATCCTCTTGTTGAAGCGGTTGATGAATCTTCAACTACAGAGTGGAAACTCTATAACCGAACACACCAACAAGTTTCAAAGCCTGGTGAACCAATTGGTGGATTTCGGTAAGAAACTAAATGATGAAGATTAGGAGAAACACTTACTTTGCACACTTTCTGATAGCTGGGATGCGCTTGTAATCTCACTCAGCAACTCGGCACTTAGAGTCAAACTTACCATAGTGATGGTAAAGGATGCACTGTTCAATGAGGAGGCCCGAAGGAAGGATGTGAGTTACAACTAGACGCAAGCTCTCATTTTGGAGAAGCAAGGGAGACAATAAGGAGGAGGTCGTGGGGAAGAAACCATAGGTCAAATAAAGAATAGAGGAAGGTCCACAGATGGTAGGAGGCCAACATACAAATGATACCATTGTGGCATGGAGGGACACATGAAGAATAACTGCTGAAATTTGTTACAAAAAAAGGGTCAAAGTAGAAACCAGCAAAGAAGAAATGAAGATGCACATGTGAGTATCATAGAAGAAGTTATTATTTTCTCCAAAGATAAAGAAGAGACATGATTTCATAAACCAGGACAAGACATAGAATGGGTGGTCGATAATGCAGCATCGTACCACATCACACTACATCGTGAGTATTTCTTGACTTATCAAGCTGGTGACTTTGGTGTAGTCAATATGGGGAATACTAGTTCAGCGAAGATTTTTGAAATGGGTGATATCCAAGTCAAGACAAACGTTGGATACACAATCACCCTGAAGGATGTTCGGCATGTTCCAAGTATTCAACTCAACCTGTTATCAGGTATAGTATTTAATCAACATGGGTATGACAACATCTTCAGCAATAGAGCATAGAAGATGACAAAAGGAACCATCATCATCACCCGAGGAAGCATATGTTGTACGTTGTATAAAACTCATGTGAAGATATGTGCAGACAGCCTCAACATGGTGGAAAGAGAGACGACGTCCAATTTGTGGCATAGGATACTCGGTCACATGAGTGAAAAAGGGTTATCTACCCTAACGAAGAAGAAGTAAATAAGTATTGAAAAGGATACATCACTTGATCCTTGTAAATACTACTTGTATGAGAATAATCATAGAGTCTCATTCAATAGTGCTTCATCACAGAGATCAAAGTTGTTAGATCTGGTGAACTCTGATGTATGCGGACCCATGGAGGTAGATTCACTCAGATTTAACAAATATTTTCTATCCTTTATTGATGATTCATCTCAAAGGGTGTGGGTGTTCTTCTTGCAGATGAAGGACCAAGTATTGTACTACTTAAATATGTTCCATTCCATGGTGGAGTGTGAAACTGGAAGGAATTTGAAGTGTATTAATTCAGACAATGGAGGAGAGTACACATCTAGGGAATTTGATGCCTATTGCAGGAGTGAGGACATTCGACATGAGGGGACGGTCCCTCACACCCCACAACACAACAGAGTTGTAGAAAGGATGAATAGAACTATCATGGAGAAGGTCATAATCATGATGAGTTTGGATAAGCTCCCTAAGACATTCTAGGGAGAATTTGTTCAATTTTCATGCTACCTCGTCAACTGATCACCGTCAATCCCACTGAATTTTGAGATTCAATAGAAAAGATGGTCTGATAAACATCCCCCTTACTCACATTTATGAGTATTTGGATGTTTAGAATTTACACATGTATCCAAGGAGATCAACAAGAAGCTAGATGGGATATCTACTCCATGCATCTTCATCGGCTATGGAGATGAGGAGTTCGGATAAAAACTTTGGGACCTGAAGGAGAATAAGGTGATTAGAAGCAGATATGTCGTGTTCCATGAGAACCAGACGATCGAGGACATTCAAAATCCTAGAATGTATTGAAGGGAAAGTGTTGAGGACTCAATTCATGACCTAACACTTATACCAGCACCACCTGCCATTGAAGAGGCTGAGGTGCAAGAAGACTCATCAATAGCAGACCAAGAGGCGGTGGAGGAGTATATTGAGTAGGGGGAGACTCAATCCTATCCATAAGAAGTTACAGAACCATCAAAGGAGATAGCTGATGTTGTGCCTCCCGAACCTAACATTTCACAGGTTCTAAGATCTTCACAAGGAAGGATTCCATCAAACAAATATTTGGAGTCATATTACCTATTGCTAACTGATAAGGGGGAGCTAGAAGGATACCAAGAATCAATGTCTCATCCCAAAAAACTCAATTGGATACATGAAATAGAGTATGAGATGGATTCTTTGATAAAGAACCAAACATACGATTTGGTGGAATTACCCAAAGTTAATAAGGCACTAACAAACAAATGGGTGTTCAGGATGAAGAAGGATGGCAACAAAAGGGAGGTCAAGCAAAAATCTCAGTTAGTTGTCAAGGGATTCCTTCAGAATAAAGAAGTTGACTTTGACGAGATTTTTTCACCCGTGGTGAAGATGGCTTCAATCTGAGTCATTTTCAGATTGGTGGCTAGCTTGTACTTGGATCTTGAACTGATGGATGTGAAGATAGCTTTTCTTCATGGTGACCTCTCTAAGGATATCTATATGAAGCAACCTGAAGTATTTGAGGTTTTTGGATAATAAAACCTCATCTGCAAATTGAAGAAGAGCTTGTACAGACTAAAACAGGCTCCCAGGTAGTGGTGTAAGAAGTTTAACTCATTTATGGTGAGTCATGGCTACAAGAAAACATAGGTGGACCATTGTGTCTACATCCAGAGATTTCAAGATGGTAACTTTTTTGCCCTTTTACTTTATGTTGATGACATGTTGATCATTGGGAAGGATGTAGTGAAGATTAGACAGTTGAAGGAGTTATGGAAGACTTTTGATATGAAGGACTTGGGAGCATCTCAACAAATTTTGGGGATGTAGATCATTCGTGATAGAAATAGGAAGTTGTTATGGCTATCTCAGGAGAAGTATATTGAACATGTTCAAAAACGTTTCAGCATGGAAAAAGCCAAACCTGTGAGAATTTCTCTTCCTGACCATTTAAAGTTGAGTAAGAGTGCATGCCCTTCATACAAGGAAGAAATTGAGGTGATGGAGATGATACCATACTCCTCATTAGTTGGAAGATTGATGTATGCTATGGTGAGTACAAGACCTAACATTTCCCATGCAGTGGCAATCGTGAGCTGGTTTCTCTCTAATCCTGGGAAGCAGTACTAGGATGCATTCAAGTGGATTCTAAGGTATCTTAAAGGTACTTCAAATTTATCTTTGTGCTATGGGGAGGTGAACCTATCCTCTATGAGGAGTTTTATCATGGCAATCAAGGTTATAGAAGTGCGTTGCTTTATCCACGGTGAAATCAAATTACATTACTGCTTCGGAAGATATTAAGGAAATTTTGTGTCTAAATCATTTTCTCCAGGAGCTCAGATTCATCCATAATGAGTACAGGGTTCATTGTTATAGTCAAAGTGCTTTTTACTTGAGCAAGAACTCCATGTACCATTCCCAGACGAAGCACATCGACATTCACTATCATTGGATACGCGAAGTGATAGATCAATAGTTGTTGAGACTTGTGAAGATCCACATGAAGGAGAACCCGAAGGATATATTGAGAAAGGTGGTTTCTTGGGAGAAGATATACCTTTGTAGATGCTCCATCAGATTGTAGCTGGAGGGGGAGAATTTTTGGAGAAATTTCTAGCTGCATGGTAGGTGGTTGGTGCACCTAACTCACCAACCAAGGACTTCAAACATGGCTGTTGCACATGCAGTCCCTATTTTTTGGAAGCCATGGGAGAAGTCCATGGTAGGTGGAGGATTAGTGGAAGTTATGTCAAACATGACACCTCCAACCATGTCTATTTAAGTATTCCTTGGGTTGATTCATTTCAGTATATTAGAGAGCCAAGAGATCTTGTATATTCTTCCTTTCAAGAGAGCTGAGAGAGATCCATGTGTGAGAAGATAGGTGTAGTGAGGGAGTTTTTGTAAATGATTTGTTCTTGGTGAAATAAAGGCTGGTTTATCCCTCTATTTTTCTCTCTTAGTGGTTAGAGAACCACAATAGATATCTGATGCTGGTGGTTGGCCCCCTATTTTTTTCGATGCCCTTATCTGTTGCTTTCTTATCTCCCCTTATGTAGGTTTTTCTTGATAGGAGTAGGGTATTTATAGGTTGTTGGAGGTTTATTTTGATGTTTCTCTTAATGGGGAGGATTTTGTGTATTACAAATGAGGAAATGGAGATTTTTTAGAGCAACATCATATGGTCGTGAGGTAGCTTCGCGTGGTCTTCATCTTTTCATGCGATGGTCCTCTCACAATCACATGATCAGTGTCTTACTGTTATTTGATCTCCATTAGTGATGTTGCATGATAGAACCTGATAAATATGAATTAATTTAGATGAAAAAATATACTAAAGACATAAGTTATCATGGTTTTAAACTTTTCATGGTGACTCCAATGATTGTATCTTATTCAAACACATGATAAAAGGATGATCATGTAATGGCTTCGCGGGCTGGCAGGACCTCTTGCGACATGTCGGTGGTATTCATGATTGGATCTTGTGGTGGCACAAGTTTTTCGAAGACTTGAAAATTGAATATGTGTTTATTAATGTATTTTTATTTGGGCTTCATATTGATTCCCTCGTGGTGGCTGGTTTGTCATGATCTCAGATGGACAGGCTACCATCGAGAGGAAGATGATGATGGCTCCTTTTGTGTTGCACAAGATTGGTTTAAATTTTTATAGTGCGATATCATCTCATTTCAAGATTGCGATGCTTGGGATTATGATGGATAGCCAGGATTGACTGAGTGAATGATCGAGCAGTCAGGATTTGTTCACGTGAACAGTACCATGAAAAATATCATCCCACATCGAAACATTTATGGCGACTCTTTTTTCTTTATAAGTCATTATGTGGATGTTATTCGTTTGATTAGGCAGTGGGGTTCATCACCCATACTACCAACACACACCTCCACCTGGGTTTCAGCCCTACAGGATTTTCACCCATGATATGTGTGGCTTCGGCCTCACACACCATGATCCCTATACATGGTATCTCTCACTTCCTGCAAGAAGTATTCCTTCTTTTATCCATCGGATATCTTGGGATGGGTCCCACTAGGTGTGGTCAAATCCTATTCCAAATGTGCTTGTGGTTGAGCCCTAGTATAGCTGGCCAGTGGATTGGCTATTTTTTTGGCATAGGAAATTGTGTAACTACTTAGAATTAAGTTCTAAGATGAGTGTAACAAGGTCCCAAAGTATATCCCCTTAAACCCAGCCCAAGCCTTCATGTATTCCATTTTCAAGTTATTTATGAAAATTACTTCAATTTTTTTCAAGGTTTTCACACTTTCTCAAATATTTGAAGGTAAATTTAAATAGAACAATTATGGGTGCCAACAAGTACCCATGAAAATTTTGGTTTGATGGGATTAACGTATGAATTTTTGGGAACCCAAAAAAATTCAAACATTTGTTTATAGTAAATCTATAAGATAATGATTTAGAAATAATATCATTAGTATGTAAAAGAGACTATGGAAATCTCAAAGAACAATCATTGGAATAATGACCTCTCATGTGACATATAAAACAATTGACAATAGATTTACTTATATTATAAATTTTAATAAATAAAGTCTTATACATTTTAGGTAAATTGTTATCATAACCAATACTGGATCTCCTGTTGTTTTTTGATGCTCCTAGGACATATTTACTAAAAAAAATATTTAAGAATGGTTTGGTGCCCATGAAAATTTGGGTCTGATGGGATTAGAATATGAATTTTTGGGAACCCAAATAGATTTCAAACATTAGTTTACAAGAAATACATAAGATAATTATTTAGAAATAAAAGCCTTATTATGTCCAAGAGATTATAGAAATATTAAATAACCCTCATTGGCATAATGACATCTCATGTGACATAAAAAAATTGACAGTAGATTTAATTCCATTAGAACTTTTAATAAATAAAGTATTATAAATTTTAGTTAAGTTATTATCATAACCAATATTGAATCTATTATTTTTAATTTTATTAAAACTCATCATTTTATCAAATTTTTCTCTATATTCAACAAAAAATGGACAGATTTGACTTTAAACTTTCAATTTCATTTTTGAGTGGTTCATTCTCCTTAAGAATAATATCAAAATTTCTTAATTAAAAATCATGATATTTTGATATGAAATAAAATTCTCTTTTTAATTTATCATTTTCATCAAGGGCATTTTTTAGATTTTCTTTAGAAATTTCGAGATTTGAATGTGAAATTTTTTTTATCATCCTGGACAGATTTCTTTATATTTTCACTCTCCTTAAGAACATCCTTACATTGTATCTTAATATTTTGTATAAAGTAGTAAATTTTTAAAATTTATGTTCAAGTATATAAACTTATTTAAGAAATTACTCAATGGTAGGTTTTTTAAATTAAAATTCAAAGGATAAATAATAAGTAGTATCACTTACCTATTTTGAAGAAGTCATCAAACACAAGTTTACAACATATTTGTCAAAACTAGATTATTCAAAAAAAATTGAATCCTCTATACAACTCCATATAGCATCCATTTCCTTCTTTTATTTCTTATATTTATTTCTTTTATTCTTGTACTTTTATGGTCTTGGGAAATCAGGCTTGATATTCCTCCTTTTCCTACACTCATAAAAAATTACATCTTGGGTATCATTAGAATTAAAATTTCCTTTATTATTTTCCTTATGATCATTCTTGGGATATTATTTATGATATAACCTTGAGTATACTTTATTATTTCCATATCCACCTTTTTTAACATAGGTTATATCATTATTTTCACTACTCTATAACTCAGAATCAGAAGAGTAAGTAGATACATTTGATTTAAAAGAAATTCTCTTCTTCTTTGAACTGTATTATTTATCAATATTTTTCAGCTCTAACTCATATTTTATTAGTGATATGATAAACTCATCAAGGGTATATTCCTTAAAATTATTACTTTCATCTATAGCTAACTTTTTAGTATTCCACTTCTTAGGAGGTTCTCTAAGAACTCTTTCAACAAGAACATGATTTTCAAGAGTCTATCTCAAATAACTAATACCATTTATAATACTTGTAAATCGATGGAACATTTGATTAATAGTTTCATCATCACCCATTTTAAATTCTTAATATTCAACTCTCAATATACCCAACTTAGTTATAATAAATTTATCATAACCAAGATGTGTAACTTGCAGAATTTTCTAAATTTCATGTACAGTTTGACATGCTAAAACATGACTATACACATTACTATTTATAGCATAGTATAAGATATTTATCACCTTCTAATTCAAAACCTAATTTACCACATAATTTCTAACCAAAGATTTAGTTTCACCATCAGGTAGCTTTTATGGCTTACCATAATTGTCCAATGATCAATACTAAGTTGTTTCATGAAAGGTTTCATTTGAGATAGCCAATATCCATAGTCAGTGCTATCAAAATGGGGTGTTTTGAGTTATTAATCCATTATTCAAACTTATTCCTAAGATATTAAACAATATATTTTCCCCTTGATGGTAAAGTTAGGAAATGTTTAGCACAAATAATATATATAGAGATATATGTGTCTTACTCTTATGCTAATTATTGGTATGGAGTTAAGATGATAAAATAGAAAAGAGGGGGTGAATTGTAATTTTAAAATTAATTAATGAATTTAAGGATTGTATATAATATTTATAAATTTAATGCAGTGGAAAATAAAATAAAAATAACACAATAGATTTTTGTAATAGTTTGGATCTAACTGATCCTACGTCTACTCTTCACCCCTCTCATGAACTGAGAGTAATAGAACCCACTATAACCAATATAATGGAATATTAAAATGACTTTTTCCCATATGGAGTCACAAATTAATTGCAAAACCTTTTTCCCCTAGATTCTTAAACCCAAATTAATCCCTCTTTTTTCTATCTAGAGGTACAACCCGAATAGCCTACCTTTTTTCCCATGAGAAACAACCCAATGCCTTACTATTGTTTGAGATTCACAACCCACAATACTAGACTTTAATGTGTAGTATAACCCATTACAATTATTCAAAAATAAATATAATAGGAATAATTAGAACCATATATCTAAATGAAAAGATTCAGTGTTTAATTGTTGAGGCAGTAGTGAACTCTCCAGTAGCAAAGGATCAAATAGTTAAAGTCTAGTTGAGAGCCATAGGAAATCGTTAAAGTTTATAGCCCTTGTAAAATTAAAGAATATCCTTAATATATTATCATTGATCTAGATCTATAAAACTCCATATATTTAGTTAATCTATGCAAAAAATATTCAACACCATAAGTCTATTGTAGTTCATCTTTCCTGATACAACATACAATTTATTTATCGAATGTGCATGAAAAGAATACTAATGTGGGTTACTTTGGTAATATGTAAAATTAAATTCCTGTTTTATAGTGATAACACATTAGTATAATTAATAAATCACTAAAGAATAATTTTAATCAAAATTAAAGTCCCTTGGAAAACTTTAATAAAGTATGCAATACAAATTGTTCACATTCTAACAACATTTAATGTGGTACTCATGTTTTCCCAAGAAATAACGATTAAACTTTGACTCATGTGATAAGAATTTAATAAAATAATTTAAAATATATACAAATGGATTTTAAATAATTGATAAGTAATTATAGAACAAATAAAACATTAATTATATCCATAATAAATATGTAACAAATGGAAAGGTGAAATGTTACGTAAAATAGAGCATATTTCTAGATTTTATAATATCTAGTAGAAAATCCCAAATCCTCATATGGGTTTTACATAAGATATTTATATAGGAGATTCACAAGTGAATCTATTTATCTAAATATAAATATGGAAATAAAAATACATGATTTCATATAGGCGAATCTAGAAATTTGTAGACAACTTAACTTATAAAGATTCAGACTTTAAACATACCTTCAAAATAGTATAATCAGTTTTATCACCATTTTAATTATATTTATATAATTTCATTATATTTTAATAGAATCAATAATCACCTTAATTTATCTTCTACATCTCAAGTAATAATCAAAATACAGTAGAAATATTATTCTAGAAAACTACAGAATTCGGACTAAAAATATGCAGTGAATTCAATCTAATTTTTATAGTAATAGAGATCGATTCAGAGTATAATTTCTTCTAATGAAATGTAGGTAATTTTTTATATTTCTAACTCAATGTGAATCACTTAATTTTGAGTTATTTAACCCAATTTATAGTCAAAATAAAGAATATAATTTTACTCATGGTAAGTTTCACAGTAGGTTTACACGATTAGGTGACATGGTAAATTGACTCCTAGGGTAGGTTCCATGGTCAGTACATTTTGTTCATGCAGTAGGTTGACACAGTCAAGTGACACAGACAGGTTACATGTTCATTTTACTCCCATGGTAGGTTCCACAGTCAGGTGACATGGTTAATACATTTTGTTCATGTATTAGGTTGACACGGTCAGGTTGCATGATCAGTTGATGCAATCATTTGACTCTTATGGTAGGTTCCAGACTTCTCCAAATTTTCAATTTCCAAACTTCACTAAATTTTAATTCCAAAATAAGTAGAATTATATTATAAGTGTTGGAACCATGGTCATCTTTTCATGAATTATATTATGGTTGGTGTTTGTTGTCAATCCTCAGAGGAAGTTCAGAATGTGTTCCAGAAAAGTGCTCATACAGGTCAAGCAGATTACAGTATTGAAGGTGGCACCATTTTCCAGTGTTTGCCAAATTTTTGGGCCTGGAAATCGACAAATGGAGAAAAGTTTTTTTGGCAAAGAGACTTGCGCTTCGTGTAATTGAAGGAGAGGAAACTTGCACGCCATATGTTTTTTAATATCAGAACATGGAAAAATGGAAAAGGGATCAGGGTCGCACAAGTTTTGGGCTGGTCGTGCAAGTGACTTGCGCACCGAGAAAGGACTTGCGTGTTGATGCCTAGGAGGTTGTAAATTTGTGCGCCTATTGTTCTTCGAGATCATAGCTTCAAAATATGGAAAAGGAAAGAGGGTCGCGCAAGTATTGGTGGGGTCATGTAAGTAAGTAGCGCGACAGAGGCTAGGGCGGTTGGAGTTGCGCTCCATGAGGACACTTGTGCACCACCGCGTAGGGGGTCTTGTTTGCCTATAAATATAGGACTACCCCTCCTCATTTGATGACAAAGTTCAAGACTTAGAGATTTTTTGAGCTCCCGTCACGCAAGTGGTTGAGTCGCGCAAGTGGTATTTGGGCCGCGCAAGTAGAGGCTACGTGCCATTTGTTGGATGCACATCCAAAGTGGTTTGGGAGTTAAAGGCACTGAGTCGCGCAAGTTTGGAGTTGAAGGAGGTAGTGTCGATCAAGTGGGTTGGTGTCACCTGCTCGCTGAATTTTTACGGTGCAAGTGACTTGCGCGCCAGTCTTGGAGAAGCACGCAAGGTGAGGTTGAAGTACGCCCATCCTTTTTGGAGCTGCATGAAAGTTGGAAGATTGCCTGATACCTTCGGTGCAAAGTGAGATTAGTCTACAAGTGAAAGTTGGACTTCAACAGAGAATCTACATACAACAGAGGATGCATTCTTTTTAAATGATGAAGAGACCTTCATGTCTATAAAATGAGTGTGACTACACCAAGGGCAGTGAGAAAGGGGGAGTCAATGGGAGTGACTCAAGGGATGTTGTGATCTATCCTTGAACCTTTTGTAAAGGCAGTGAGCATGGGACAAAGTGACTATGCCTGAACCTTTGTAATCCACATCTAGTGAAGTTTTGTAGAATTTGGTATGACCGGAAACCTATCGGTGTATGCTCCTTGGATATAGCCCTTAGTGGTGAACCAAGTAAAAAGTGATGTGCCGTATCTCTGCATGTGAATGTTTTCTTTCTGTTTCTATCCATAATACAGGTTTAACAAGTTCATACCAATGTGGGAACAAGATCTATCACTTTAAAAGAAAAAGTTGACACCCTGATTCACCCCTCCCCTATCAGGGTGTCACGGGGTCCTACAAGTGGTATCATAGGGTAAAGGTTGCTGGTGTTTAATCTGTCCTTTGTCATCATGGAGAATGAATTCAATGTCAGGGGAGTCCCTCTCTTTGATGGAAGTAATTTCCAGATCTGGAAGAACAAAATGATATCTCATCTAAGATCCCTTGGAATGGAAGTTCTGTTTTCCACTGTGCAAGGTATTAATGTTTCTGATCCAACAGGGCTGGATATGACTGATACAGATAGAAAAATTCTTGATGCAGATGCTAAATCACAGAATACTCTCACTGCAGCACTTTTTGATCAGATTTATCTAAAAGTGATGAGTTTCACCTCAGCAAAGTCCATGTGGGATAAACTTGAAAATATTTATGAAGGTGATAGCAAAGTGAAGGAGGCGAAACTACAAGTGTTACACAATAGGTTTGATGATCTGAATATGCATCCTGATGAGAATGCAGACTCCTTCTTCAATCGAATTACTGAAGTGGTTGGAGTAATTCGGGGCCTAGAAGAATAAATCAGAGACATAAATATTGTGAAGAAAATACTGAGAAGACTACCACCCCTGTACAATGCAAAGGTATCATACCTTGATGAAAGAGATATTTCGAAACTTTATTTGGATGATCTTTTGAGCAGCTTGGTGGCATATGAAATGAGAGTCAAACCAGAAGATGCTACTACATGAGTAAGAAAGGAAATGGTGTTCAAATCCATAGAGAAACTGAAAATCTCAAAAGATAGTAGTGGTGAAGACTATGAGGAAAAAGAAATTCTCTCTCTCATTTCCAAGAAGTTCCAGAAGGGAAAAGGGAAATTCAAAGGGAAGTTACCTCTAGCTTTCTTTTGTTGTGGAAAAGTTGGGCACATTACTCCTCAGTGCTTAAGAAAGATCTATGATGATGATAGTGATGCTGAAAACATTGAGAAGCCTCAAAAAAGGTTTTTCAAGAAAGGAGACTTCAAATATAGAAAGAAAGTTCTGAAGAAGAGTTTTTTATGTGAAGAGGAAGAAGATGATAATGAATTCTGTGATAAAGAAGAACTGGAATTTAAAACTGGGAAACATGCTTCCATGATGGCCACTGTTGAAAAATCAGAAGATACTGGTGGAGAAAATCAGTTAAAAACTAGTGCAGATCACGATTTGCAACTTAAGGATATTGTTAGCAAGATTAATATTAAATATAAGAGTTGAAATAAGTAGAAATCAATGGTATAAGAATCAACTGAATATGTTGATCAACTTGAAGCTGAAATTGAACAACTGGAAGAATTTGTGAAAGTACAGTCTAAAATTCTTGAAAGAGATGATGATGTAGTGGATCTGAAGCTGAGAATTGAAGAGCAGGAAAAGGTCATCAATGACCCCACCTTCATACTAAAAGAAAAATCCAAGACTGTTGAGGGTCTTGAGGAGGAAGTTGTTACTCTTAGGAGTAAACTTGAGACTGAATCAATTTCAAAAGAATCAAGGAAGAAAATACAGTTTGGAAGATTCTCAGATGCAGAATTACTGGAAAGAGCCAAGAGTGGTTCAGATGGGGTAGGAAAAATCTTGAGTGATCAAAGACCCGTTTTCATGGGAAATAGTGGAATTGGATGTGAAGCTGAGACATCAACTGGTGGAAGTAAAGAGAGACAAAAGAAAGACAAGATGAAAGTTGGACATGTTGAAACGTTTCCTGAAGTGCTGAAAAAGAAACCCTCAATCCAAACTAAAAGGAGAACTGAAAATTACCCTCAAACATTCAGAAATGATAGGTAGTCCAACTATTCTCCTAAGGAAGAAAGTATGAGGATAAATTCAAGTGAGAAGACATTTCCTCTCATGAAGTGTCAGTTCTATGGTTATCTGGGCCATACCATGTCATATTGCGAAGAGGCAAGGAGCTATCTTAATGGGGAAGATCTGGGACATCAACAAAGGATACTAACTTCATATCCTCCATCTTATAGAAGAAATAGTTTCTATGGATACTGTTTTCATTGCTCTAACTTTGGTCATAAGGCTGTTAATTGCAGGCAGATAAGGGACATGGAAACCTCATACCGGAATTCAAGACAAGTCAGATCTCATCGACAAGATATTGTTTCTCTTTCAAATAGGTTTTCTCCTCTCGAAGAAGAATCCAACTATGAAGAACCAATGTACACAGATGAGATAATTGAAAGGCCATCAGTGCTCTATACTCATTCCAATGTCTCATGGAAAGAAAGGAAGAAAATTGAGAAATCCAACCTTGTAGAGGTGGCCCTAAAAGCTACAAAAAGAAATAGTAATTGGATTCTGGATAGAAGTTTTTCATCCCATATGACAGGTAATGCTAGCCTGTTGACAGATATCAAAAGGAAGGTTAATAGAACGGTTCGATTTGGTAATAATGGAGCTCTGAAAATCAAAGGCATTGGAAGTAATGAATTAGCTAATGGAGATCTAAAGAAAATTGAATTCCTTTACGTAGATGGCCTACATCATAATCTACTTAGCATGAGTCAACTCTGTGACTCGGTAATTATTGTTAATTTTAATCAGAAAGGATGCACTATCAAGGGAAAGACAGGAAATTCACTTATGAAAGGATTCATAACAGAAGTCAACCTATATCAGGTTGATAGTAAAGAAAATGTTTGCTACATGACTGTTGAAGAAGAAAACAATTTTTGGCATAAGAGACTGGGTCACATCAATCAACAATAAATGGAGAAAATATAAAAATTAAGGATTGTCATGGGAATTCCTAACCTGAAGCGTGAGCGTGAAAAATCTTGTGATTCTTTCATTCTTGGAAAGTTGGTCTGCAGTTCATATTGGCCAAAGAAGAAAAGGGCATCTCATCTTCTTGATCTAATTCATACAGATGTATGCGGGCTGATAAATGTTGTCGTAACTCCTGGAGAAAGGTACTTTGTCCTTTTCATTGATTATTATAGTAGAATTTCATGTGTTATGGTCATTTACAGGAAACGACAAGTGCTTGACTACATGAAAACATATCATCAAACTGCTGATAATTATACTGGACGAACAATCAAAGTTTTACGATCTGATAATGGAGGGGAATACACATCCATTGAGTTTGATAATTACCTTGAAAAACATGGAATACAGCATGAGGTAGCTGTTGTGAGAACTCCACAGCAAAATGGAGTTGTTGAGAACCAAAATCGACAGGTCAACAACATGGCCAGGACTATGCTGATTTAGAGTGGTATCTCTCTCCATTACTAGAAGGAAGTTGTTGAAGCTGGAGTGCACATTTAGAATCGAATAGGACTTTATATGGGAGAAACGAAGACACCATATGAATTGTGGCATGGAAGGAAGCCTTTGTTGAAATTCTTTCATGTTTTTAGAAGTAAATGTTTCATTTGGAATAAAGAAGGAAATCAAGGGAAGTTTGGTGACAATGCTGATGAAGGAATTTTTCTTGGATATCCAATGAACAGCAAAGCCTACAAGTGTTTTAACAAGCGATTAGGAAGGATTGTGGTAAGCAGTGATGTTAAGATAATTGAAGAGAAAAACACAAATGCTTCAAGAACTTCATATTTTGATGTGATAGAAAGTGAGGAATAAAGTGAACGTGGAGAAAATACGAATACAGAAATAGAGGAAGTTGTACAAAACACTCAACAGTCACATCATGATGTTGACTTTGAAGAAGAATATAAAGAAGAAACTGTGGGTGGATAGAATGCAACTGAACCACACAGAAGAAATTGTAAAGTTTATATTGATCTATCTAACATAATTGGGGACAAGAGTGCACCCACTCAAACAAGGAGGATGAGGAATAACACACAATCTGCATTTCTATTAGTTGTGGATCCATCCTCATTCAAAGAAGCTGCAAAGGATGAATCTTGGGTGAAAGCTATGAATGAAGAGCTAGATCAGATTGACAAGAATCAGACATGGGATCTTGTCCAGAGACCCGAAGGGCACAATGTGATTAGTACAAAATGGATCTTCAAGAACAAGTTTGATGAGCATGGAAATGTTATTAGAAACAAGG
Source organism: Viscum album (assembly GCA_963277665.1). NCBI lineage: Eukaryota > Viridiplantae > Streptophyta > Magnoliopsida > Santalales > Viscaceae > Viscum > Viscum album. Next base: position 953,723,926 of record OY728142.1, read on the forward strand.
CTCAACTGGTATGTAAGGGATATTCCCAGATTGAAGGTGTTGATATTGAAGAAACCTTTTCTCCAGTGGATAGACTGGAGTCAATCAGACTTTTCCTTGCCATGGCACTCCAAAGAGGATATAAAGTATATTAAATGGATGTCAATACAGCATTTTTGAATGGTGTACTCTAAGAAGAAGTTTACATTGAACAACAAGTGGGTTTTGTTCTTGGTACTGATGAGACAAAAGTCTGAAAACTGAAGAAATCCCTATATGGTTTGAAGCAGGCACCAGGAGAATGGTATTCCTGCCTAGACTCGTATCTCAAGAATATGGAGTTCAAAAGAGGAGGAGTGGATCACAATCTATATGTGAAGAATTCTCCAAAATATCAATTCATGGTTCTAGTCTACATTGATGATATCATATTTGGTGGCAGCGGGCAGAAATCAGTGGATGAATTTGCCAATCCCATGAAATCAGAATTTTAAATGTCTATTATTAGGGAGCTCACATATTTATTGGGGCTACAGGTGATTCAAAAGAAGGATTACACTTTCATTTCTCAGGAAAAGTATGCAAGAAATCTGTTGAAGAAGTTTAATATGAAAGACTCCAAACCAATGTCAACTCTGATTGCAGTTGGAACTAAACTTGGAAAGAATGAGGATGGGACCTCTGTAGATCCCACCATGTACAGGAGGATCATTGGGAGCCTACTGTACCTGATAGTGACACGTCCAGATATTGTCTTTTTCACATGTCTTGTGTCCCGCTTTTAGAGTAATCCAAAGGATGAACATATGGAGGTAGTAAAAAGAATCATGAGGTATATTCAAGGTACACATAACTTTGGGTTATATTTTTCTGTAGGTGGGGACAGTGAATTATCAGCGTTTTCTGATGCTGACTGGGATGGTGATGTAGTAGACAAAAATTCCACCAGTGGTGGAGCCTTCTATATTGGGAAGAAATGTGTTGGCTGGTTGAGCAAGAAACAAGAAAGTACTTATCTTAGTACTGTTAAAGCTGAGTATATATCTGCCACAAATTCATGCACTCAACTACTATGGATGAAGAAATAACTTACAGATATTGGTGATGAGGTGAATCAACCAATGGTAATTTACTGTGATAATAAGAGTGAAATTGATCTCACGAAGAATCTTGTTCATCATTCTCATACAAAACATATTGAAATCAAGTATCACTTTATCAAAGAAAAATTTTAGCAAGGGGTGATTAGAATGGATCAAGTGGAAACTGATGAGAAAGTGGATGATATCCTGACCAAGCCATTGTTAGTGGTTATGTTTGAGAAGCATCAGTTGAACCTTGGTGTTCAGCCACCTCCCAGTGCATAAGGAGGTTATGCAATTCCCCTCTCCCCATTTATGATAACTTTTTTTATCTGTTTATAGATGTGATGCATGTTTGTGAGTGAGATACTATCCAGGGGGAGTATGGTTTGAGATGAACAATGAACAAATTACCGGTCTTTGGGTTTATTATCAGTGGGGGATAAAGGAATAAATTCAGGCATGTTCAGGCATGTAATGCTTCTGTGACATGATGCGAATTCATTGTCAGTGATAGGATGAGAAGGATGAGAAGGAATACATTGGTCATGTAATGCTTCTTGGGCGTCATTGAGAATTCCAAAACACAGGAACCCAATTCAAGCTTTCTCTCTTGTTTTCTACACCGAGCATTGCTTACGTATACTTAGAGTGTTGGCTGATTTGATTCTTGAATTTTTAGTTTACATGTGGATGGGGATCTATTGAATTTATTTTCTGATTTCCAACAAACCCAAAGGTGAAGATTGTTGGAACCATGGTCATCTTTGCATGAATTAGAGTATGGTTTGTGTTTTTTGTCAATCCTCATAGGAATTTCAGAATGTGTGCCAGAAAAGTGCTCATATAGGTCAAGCAGATTACAGTATTGAAGGTGGCACCATTTTCCAGTGTTTGCCAAATTTTTGGTCCTCGAAATCAACAAATGGAGAAAAGTGTTTTTGGTAAAGAGACTTGCGCGCAATATACTTGAAGGAGAGTAAACTTGCACGCCATATGTTTTTCAAGATCAAAACATGGAAAAATGGAAAAGGGATAAGGGTCGTGCAAGTTTTGGGCTGGTCACACAAGTGACTTGCGCACCGAGAAAGGACTTGCGCACCAATTCCTAGTAGGTTGGAAAGTTGTATGTCTGTTGTTCTTCGATATTAGAGCTTCAAAATATGGAAAAGTAAAGAGGGTCATGCAATTATTGGTGGGTTCGCGCAAGTGAGTAGCGCGACAGAGGCTAGGGCAATTGGAGTTGCGCTCCATGAGGACACTTGCGCGCCACCACGTAGGGGGTCCTGTTTGCCTATAAATAGAGGACCACCCCTCCTCATTTAATGACAAAGTTCAATACTTAGAGATTTTTCGAGCTCCCGTCACGCAAGTGGTTGAGTCGTGCAAGTGGTAGTTGGGCCGCGCAAGTAGAGGCTGCGCGCCGGTTGTTGGTTACGCATCCAAAGTGGTTTGGGAGTTAAAGGCGCTGAGTCGTGCAAGTTTGGAGTTGAAGGAGGTAGTGTCACACAAGTGGGTTGGTGTCACCTGCACGTCGAATTTTTACTACGCAAGTGACTTGCACACCGATCATGAAACTTGAGCGTCGGTCTTGGAGAAGCGTGTAATGTGAGGTTGAAGTACGCCCATCCTTTTTGGAGTTGCATGAAAGGTGGAAGATTACCTGATACCCTCGGTGCAAAGTGAGATTAGTCTACAAGTGAAAGTTGGACTTCAACAGATCATCTACATACAATAGAGGATGCATTCTTTTGAAATGATGAAGAGACCTTCACGTCTATAAACTGAGTGTGACTACACCAAGAGCAGTGAGCAAGGGGGAGTCAACAGGAGTGACTCGAGGGACGCTGTGAGCTATCCCTGAACCTTTTGTAAAGGCATTGTACCTGGGACAGAGTGACTGTGCCCGAACCTTTGTAATCCATAGCTAGTGAAGTTTAGTGGAATTTGGTACGACCGAAAACCTGTCGACGTATGCTCCTTAGACGTATCCCTTAGTGTTGAACCAAGTAAAAAGTATTGTGTCGTCTCTCTGCATGTGAAAGTTTTCTTTCTATTCATATCCATCATACGGGTTTAACAAGTTCCTACCAACGTGGGAATAAGATCCATCACTTTAAAAGAAAAATTTGACACCCTGATTCACCCCTCCCCTCTCAGGGTGTCACGAGGTCCTAAAATAAGGTCTATATTAACACTCCATTTTTTCAATGGGGTGAAAATATTATTAATAGAACCTTAATCATGTTAAATAGGTGACAAGACCTAAGAATAATTAAAGGGACTTTCCCGAGATGGCCTACGTGCGCACCCTTGTGCATCAGAAGGCCCGTACAACCCCCCCCCCCCCGCATGGCACCAAAAGGCAGTAACCCCTACACAGGGCACCTGCATTGTGCACCTATGCCATGGACTTACACAGGGTAACTCCTTCGACTTGGGTTCCCTATTTTCCAATAAATAAGACCCTTGGGATCCTCATTTTCACAACTTGAAAATCAAAAGAAACCCTAAAGTTCTTATCATGCATCCCCTTCACCCTGGTCCTCCAAAACCCCTTAGGCATCTCTTTAAAACCCGATAGAAGAGGGTATTAAGGGGAATAAGTGAGATCAAAGTCCATTCAGTGTCTAAAACACAAAACACCTGCACGAGGACCCCTTCTCCCCTAGTGAAGAACCACCTGTGTGAGTCCCCTTCCCTAATTAGGGACCTATGCAAGACCCATCCAAGGATACCTAAGGAGACCTATGGTTCCTAGTCTAAAGACTCGCCCAAGTTTTGTTTTCTAGGTGGTCCATTTCCCAAGGAATCTCCATCTTTTGCAGGCCTACCCCCTTGCATGAAGCACCTCTAATTCCTCCCAAGCCCTATGTAGAGCACCTTTTCTCTTTGTACCAGGACCAATGTGAGCCCCCTATTGAGCCCTATTCTAAACCACCAATGGAAGCGATATTTTTACTTTGTATCCCTCATATGAGGGTGGAAAAATTGAAACCTCCACCAAAGCCTCTAGACTTTCAAAACCATGTAAATAGGCACACCATCATGTCTCCCATTTGGGTATGAATTACTTCAATCAGAGGTATCTCGTACTTGTCATGCATGATGGGTAGGGTCCTCGGGGTGCATGTGAGTATGAATTCCCTTGTTCATGATGACCCTGACCCTGGGGGTGGTGTCAGGGAACTCCCAGTCCTAGGTACTAGAGTTAGTACCATTTCCTTCCTTATTCATCTCTAAGACTCAGGGCCTTCAATTATAGGTGGGGAGGGTGAGTATCATGCTTGCCTTTCCCTTTTACATGGAATAAGATCCTCTTTTCTCCCCCATAGAACCAATTTTAGGGTATCCATCCTAGATTAAGTCCATATCCTTTCTTGTAGGATCTCTCCTACTTCATTTCTTCATCCTTCACAATGCTAGGGTGCAATGATGGGAGGGAAGAAAAACATCAGAGCCCCTTTGTCTTCTCCATGTCTCCCTACCCTTGTTTATCAGCGAGAGAAGGATGGTGTGGTATTCTGGATATTTCACTTCCTCTTGTTTCTCATATCGATCATGACTCGCATGATCTTAGATTTTGGTGATAATAATGATATCTATGTGATCCTAACCCACAAGGTCATCCCTCCTGGAGTAATCCCCTAATATTTATATAAGAGGCGGCACTCTTGCTCTTCACCTTTCCCAGTTTATAGACAGATAAATCATCAGATGTGATTGTACCAGCTTCCAAAATAAAAGAGGATATGATCACATTAAAATCCCTTTCTCTTTCCCTTTGGACTCCGGCATTCATCCATCAGTGAAAAAATAAGATTGTGTGGTATCTTTAGATCTACCACTTCCTCTTGTTTCTCACACCAAGCATGACTCGTGTGATATTATAGGTTATTGGTGATAATGGAATCTGTGTGATCCCTAACTTACCAATGGGCCTTATTTTTAGTGTAAGTCCCAACTATCCCATAGGGCGTCCTCCTATACAGTGTAAGCTCTAAAACTCAATCTCAACGGGTCATACTCTTCAAGAATAAGCCTCAAATTAATCCTCTTAAAGGTCCATACTCCCCTATGAGATAAACTTTTAGGGGGGATCCATAGGCATCATTCCTCACAATTGAACTATGTGGGATTTGATTCCCACCCAAATGGGATACTTAGGAATCCCCCCTAAGGTTCAAACCCAACACCGCAAATCAAACCTATTCTCTATGGACTACATTCCTAGTAGAGTATTATTCAACCTGGGAATCCATATCCATTCCAGGTTCCCTAAGCCACTTCGGCATAAGTCCCACACAAAAATTTGAATAGGCACCTTTTAGATAGATGTCCTTGCTGCATGATAGTAAACTTCGTAGTTTGGTTCTAATCACATGACCTTAAAAAGTATGATGTGACCCATTTAAGTGTCACCAAACTATATGGGTTATGATTCCTTTCATAAGGATACATAGGAATCCCATTCATGGTTCTAATCCTGACATCAAAACAACTCCCATATCCCAGGATGATAATACACTCTAGAGAGACCCACTGTGTAGCTGAAAACTAGAATCATCATAATAATGACCAAATAATCTCTAATAAATATATAAGAGTGTACCATTGATGGAGAAACTCAGATACATACAAATATATTCATTGATAAATAACCTCAGATACATACAATTGATCTTAAATTCTATACATAATAATAATTGTTGTTAATTAAAGGGTGAGCCATATCATTCTTAGGATTTAATGAAGGATTCATGAACATATCTTAAATCTATAAGAGAGTCACAGAGTAGGAAAAAATTCCCCTAAAAGGGTGTGATGAGACTGACCTCCTATCCTCTCGACCAATGTGAGTTATTAAATATCATTTTCCAAACTACCAATGATTTCCTACCTTTGGAAAGAAGTTCCATCATGGATATAGAATCGTTGGGTGTTTTAGGTTCCATAAATAAAACCCATTGGAAACTTCCCTAAAGGTATGTGGATATGTGTTTAGTGTAAAGGTTGTTCCACCAATACCAGAAAACACCATTCCATCCCCACATGTCATTTTCAAGGAAGAAATAAAAAATGGTGAACTTGATGTGAATACTTAACCAAGATGATGGTTTCATCCACCTGTCAGGTCCCTTTCGCTCTCAAAATGAAAGAGGGCCAAACAAGATAATCAATCATGCATGTGTTTGTTTAAATGATATGTTGTTTTGATGGGGGGGTTTGTGTTTGAGTTTGTAATCTATATTCAGGTGCTCCCAATAGGATCTCACTTCAATCCAAATAGCATCATACCAACTCTCCCAAATGCATGCCATGGATACTATTCATGTCGATTCTTCACAAATGCATGCCCTCTAGCTTGAAAATCCTCATCGACCATCCAACCAGTGACAGTCAGTGGTCCAGAAGAAGATGGAACTAACCACCATCTTCAACTGTTTCGGGATCTTAACCCTGAAACACAACAACCATTCCCTCCCTTATCTTAGGAAGTTCGATCAAGAGGCTATATACAGAATCATCCAAAAGACATGGGGTTCCTTCCAAATGGAACCTTATAGCAGTCACTACCACTAACTTTGTGCGGTAGTAAACCCTCAGCATGATGAGGGTGTCATCCTTGGTAGTCTGGCCTAGGTCATTCAAACTCGGGCGTGCATGACGGCCCACTGGGGATAGTAACCAGACAATAAGGAGAAGGTAAAAAACTCTTTCCTATCCATATAATACCACCAATAAAATTTGGTGGAAAACTATGAGTGGGAATATAGACTTGTCCACCCTAATCTAGTTAGCCAACAAAATTTTCTGGCAGCATCCAAGGAAGCTCGCTGATCAAATATGGCCGCACATGGTGAGAAGAAACATAAACCTTCCCATATCAACCAAGCCTACTAGAATATTCATCTAGCAGTATTTGAATAAGCTTGTAGGTCAAATTCATTGGAAAATCATGAAAAGATGCACACAACTGCCTACATTTATCAAGCCTGCCAGCAGCCTCATCTGGCAACACCTGGAGAATTTGGTCAAAAAGTCTCAGTGACGAATAGGTGATAGAACCAAATATATGCCCCCATACTTGAGTATTTTTAGTATCCGTTGGAAGGAAATAGAGGGATAATATCAGGTATATACCCTACTCTAGATGTGAAATGGTTATATATCCTTGTTCCAATCACTAAAGTCACTAATCATATCCTGAAAATGGTAAAAGGATAGATAAAAATCCCATCCCACATCCTAAAGACCTACCAGGACATAATAATGGTGAAAAAAATAGTGATAGAGAGATATACACACAGATTTATCCCCAAAAATGGGGTAGCTCACCAGAATATCACCCTAAAGAAGACACATACCTCTACTCCTGTCCAGGAGTGTCATAGGGAAAACTCCCTCACGATATACAAAAAAATAGATTGGGAACATACACTAGTTCCAATATGAGGTAATCATACCATTTCAATAGCCAGTCTGAAGCAGGTAAAAACCCCTAAAAAAATTCTAAAAGCCTGCTAGAAAATTCCAATAGTAGCACGAGATCCATTCAAGCAAGATTCCATACCTGAAAACCAATTCCCCCAGCAAGTGGCCCCAGTCTCTCCCAAAAAGGCATACAAAAAGAAGGCTCACCAAAGAGCTAGAGAATGAAGATTTGATCTATGATCATGCTCTACTTAATGCTAGATTTCTTGAAGTCATCATATTCTTATCTATAGTAGATCAAGATCCTACTCTACCATTAACAAATTATGGGAGTAGCAGTAGTGATTCCAAATTTCCTCCTCAAACACTTCACCAATAAGTATTTATTCATGACCATAATATAATTGGTCTTGAGATATCATCTCCCAATGAGAGTAGCAATAGACCTTCATATGGCCAGAAGATCAAAGAGAAAGATGGTTTTCCCATTTCTGTATCCACCATGATAGTTATCCCCATGATGGAATTCATTGTGAAAGTTATCTCTACAGTAGTGTTTCATTTTGTCAAAAAGGTCTTCCCCTTGGTGATTTAATGATAAGAAATACCTCCTACCATGAGGAACTTAGGAAAATAAATACAATCATATCCAATTCCTTATCATTGATAAGTAAAATTCTTTCTCAACCAGAAGACATACCAGGGTGATGGTCATTCTATGAACCCCCTTGGATCGTCTTCCTTCCAATATGATAAAAAAATTCCATGTAGATCTTGTTGTTTATGATAAATAAGAAAGAAAACATCTACTTTGTTCAGACCAGGTTGAGGAACCTATGGAAAAATGTGAAGATGAAATTATAAACATGAGGAAACAGGTGGATAAAGATGTCATACCAGTCATGTTCTGGCCTTTATCCACCCCTCAATACAGAATTCCAGAAGTGTTTTCAGAAGATTGTGTGCACGACATCCACATTAATATATGGAAAAATCTTCGACACTTGAGAGGAAAATTATTACCCTATGAAGAGTATTAAATTCATTTCAAGGTAATATAAGGGATGAAATTCCAAATTAACTTGATAGATCTCATGGATTCATGATATCCAAAGTTTGAGAAATAGCAAGGATCCCTTTAACATGTATGCCTCGGTGCATTAAAAAGATTGATACGATTGATTGCAGGTACCCCATCTAGTGTTAATATCATAGGATGGGTTAAACATAGGGCATTATATTTCACTATGATCTAAAACTAGAAAATCCTGCCAAAAGTGGTATCATGCAATGTAATAGATTCATGTCGGATTAAACAAATGGACTATATTTACAATCGATGACATTCTCAACAAAAAAAAGGCCCTAACTAACTATCACTGACATCGGGCCAAAAGAGAGCAGTCTATTGAGATACTTTTGGGTCAAACATCTGAAAATATCAAGCAAGCCTCCCTCTTAGGGTAAGATAGTCGTCAGATAGTGTAAATCTCAAAAATAGTGCAATGATATTTAGAATTTGGGTGATTCGGGTGCATACCAAATGATACACCCAGTTTATGTTTAGACAAAATTCTATCATAAGGGAAGTCGGGGTAGTAGTAGCCTTGATAGTTCAGAAGAAACCACAACTTGTAGGGCTGGGGCCTTTTTTAACACAACCTTTGAGGTTGAAAAACCAGGACAAAAGAGTTGTGAAAGTGGAATGGGGATAGCCCCAGCCCTCAAGGCTGGGGAATTTTTCTCCTCAGAAACCCCTTCCTCAATGTAAGTTAGTCTTCTCCCAATTAGGGGAAATGTCGCAGAATGGATCCTCTCAATTCCTCTCATACCATGATCTGATATCATCATAAAGAATATACATGAATGAACTGTCTGGAGATTCCCTTCAGATTATCATCGTCCATATAGCGACCCTAGCCTTTTACACATACTATTACATGATTTTAAGCATAATTTTCCATCAAATACACTAAAAAAATACCTGGTTAGAGGGGGTTATTCTTTAGTTTAAAAGGGGTTATAACCCATTCTAAACACATTAGTTGTGGTTATGAGGAACCGCCACTAATGTGCTCGCCTAATCTTGTTAGATATGGTTTTGAGGAACCGCTGGTAAAGTAATAAAAAAATTAGAATCAGTTAATTTAGAGGTGGTTAAAACCCCCTCTAATTTCACCATAGAATCTCATTTTAGAGGGGGGTTTAACCCCTTCTAAATAATTGATCATATTAGCAGTGGTTGGAAACTAGCCGCTAATTGAGTTGCATGTGCTAATATAGAGGTGGTTCTAAGAACCACCTCTAAATAATTTATTCTATTTTTTTAAATCCCATGGCTTGCCCTACCCCTCAAGTTCACAAGACCCCCTCAAGTTCACATGTGACCCACCCTCCAGTTCACGACCCCACACCCTGCTCCCTCCAATTCCAGACCCGCCCTCCAGTTCATAACCCCACACACCATGCTCCCTCCAATTCCAGACCCGCGTCACTCGTGCGACCCACCCTCCCATTCCTCTGGTTCCAACCCATCACACTTGCACGACCCACCCTCTAGTTCCAGACCAAAACCCTCTAGTTCCAACCCATCTCACATGTGCGGCCCACCCCTACCATACTCATTCACCCACAAAACAAGCCCCTCCACAAGTTTCTAAAATATATCGGCAGCGGGATTTGAAGCTGAGACAATGTGAATAAACCTATTGCTCCTCTACCACTATGACAACTCGATTTTGTTACCATATTAACACATCTATGTATTTATATATATTACAAAACTAATTAAAATAAACATTATTTCAATAAATATTTAAATACATATATAATTATTTAAATTAATATATAAATTTTTATATTATATATTTATGTATTTATATTATAATACATTTATATTATATTAAATTTATACATTTATATAAACTATATATTTTATATGTGTATTTACATACATTTGAGTATATATTTTATAATTTTATTTATGTTATGTATATACACATATATTTATATATTTATGTAAATTATTTATATACTTAAATACATATTTATATATTATGTACATGTTTATTTATATAATATATATATATAAGTATTTATTTAATATATTTATATGATGTCTTTAAAAATATATTTATATAATGTATTTCAATACATATATTTATTATTATGTAAATTAATATATATTTATCTATATAAATTGTATTATATTATATATAATTAATATTACATGAAATGCAATTTTGAAAAATATGTATATTAAATAAAATTTATACAAATATTTATATAATGTTATATGAAATCCAATTTATACAAATATATAATTATTATTATATAAAATATAATTTATCAAAAATATTTATATAAAGTATTTCAATACATATATTTATTATTATGCACATTAATATATATGTATTTCAATAAATATAATTATATAATATTATGTACATTAATATATATGTATTTTAATAAATATGGTTGTATAATATTGTGTACATTAATATATATTTATTTGTATAAATTGTATATCATATAATATTAATTATATATAATATAAAATCATAAACATATTATTTAAAAATATATTTATTATTATTGTAATATAAATTATAAAAATAATAATCTTGAGTTTTTATGTGATTTATTTTTTCAAAAAATTATATTTATGTATATATTTATATAATATGTTTATGCTTTTATGTTATATATAATTAATATTATATGAAATACAATTTATACAAATATATATATATATTTATGTAAATAAAATTATGCAATTATATTTATGTATACATATAAATACAATTAAATACAATCATATAATTGGAAATATATAATATAATTAAATGATATATATATTTACTAAATCAATTTATAATTAATATGGAATACTGAAATATATATAAAATAATTATAATATATATATAAATTTATATATAATAAAATATTTATAATATAATATATACAATATAAATATATATTATTTATTTATTTATTTATTTACTTTTGTTTATATTATATTTATTTGTATACATAATATAATATAAATGTATTTATACATAAATATACAATAAAAATGTATTTAATATAATATATGAGTAATATAAATCATAATATAAATGTATGGTATTTATAAAACCATATAAAAATTTTATATATTTGAATAAATATATTTATAATGCATTTAAATACATTTATATAATGTTTTTATGTAATGTATATATGTGTGTGTGTGTGTGTGTGTGTACATACACATGCGCACCCACACATATATATTATAAAATTCAAATTTATATGAGATTTATTTTAAAAAATAAATAAAAATTAAGAGGGGGTTAAAAACCCCTATAATCAAATGGATTAATGGCGGTTCATGAACCCCCTCTAATATCTTAAATTAGAAGGGGTTCAAAACCCCCTTTAATATAAGGTATTAACAACAATTCATGAACCCCCTATAATTTAAGAGATTATAGGGGGTTGTGAACCCCCACTATTTCCTTTAAAAAAATCATGTCATATATATATAGCCTCTAATATATATCCAAATGAATATTATATATATAGATAGACTCTAATATCCAACCGAACATATAGGGACACTAATTATTAAACTTGTGGTGGTTTTGACACAACTACCTCTAAAATACAACCAAATATTACAAATAAAAAATGATAAAAACATTAGAGGGGGTTGTTCATAACCTCCTCTAAAATGAATTTAGAGGGGGTTGTACAGAACCCCTTCTAAAAAACTATCACTAATCTACTATTTTTTGTAGTGATACAACTAATGATCATAGAGTCTAGTGTCTTTGGAATATTAGGTACATAATTTAAAAACATGAAAACCAAACTAAAAATATCTTTTATTTAATCTCCATAATGATCTCATAAATTCTATTTAACTCTTACATATTCATGGGATAACCTGGGTAATACATGAACAGAAGGGATGAGTTAAAAAGCCCAATAAGGTAATAAGCATAGGAATAAAACATAGCACATGGGTTATAAGGTATAACATGATGACGTAAAGGCATGGAACATGAATAAACATAAGGAATAATAGCATGTATAACATGGGAACATATAACCATGACATCATGTGAATGTGGAAACAACATATAACATGACATAAACATGAGTCAAGGCTAGCTACCAAGACATGGTGGACAAAGTCCCATAAAGGAATCAGGTTCACTCCATGTCCCAATATGAAGTCTCATGAGAATAAACATTACTCAATGCATTGGAGCACTATCTAGGTGAAACCATCATAACATGTTCATGAATATGTGTTCCACATGAATAATCAAACATAAACATAAGTGTTTCCTATGGAAAGAAATGGGTATCATGATCATATCATAAGGAATATCTCAAGTGTGTATCATAACGGTGTCCATGAAAGAATGGATTTAAAACATACATGGAAATTAATAAGAAAAAAATAGGCATATATAATGATAATTTATGTAAAAATAAAGTGAAAACATGTAAAAATAGTGTTTAAGATACATTATAAATGAAACATTTTAGTGCGGTTTAAGGAAAATATTAAAGATTCTTTAAAATGGAAAAGGTATAATTATTTGTATAAAACCATAAATGAGCCAAGATAGTTGTTCATGATAAAATTATTGATTTTATAAAAATAATGGTGGATTAAAATATATTATGGATGGTACATTAAAATGGTTAATAAGTCTTAAAGTTCCCTTTAATCAGTTTTGCTTATCAGGAAGAATTGAGAACGGAACCTTATTAAAACATGTATATCCCCAAAAAAGAAGGATGAAATGATATGGATACATGATTTTGGAACATATAAATATAATTTATAATAATTATATAAAAATAAATAATATTTACATTGGGTTAAATAGAGATAAAGTGTAACCTGAAGGAAAAAATGGAGGTTCGATAAGAAACCCTTACCTTATATCCGAAAGTGTTCTGCACTTGATCTTAATGTCCTGGATAATCAAATTAAATCCATTAATTAATTAATTAATAACCTTTTATACATTTATTTTATTCAATATAATTTTATTAATTTCATTTATTTCCATTTTTATGAGTTATAAGATACAATTTCATCGTTTGGGAGCATTCGTTTCCTTGGTTTTCATGATCGGTTACTTGTATACATGTATAGAAAATCATTTAAAATGAGAATGGTTGTACAGAATTGAAGTTATATGTTATTAACGAACATAAATAAGATTAAATGGTTATATAATTCATTTAGTAATTTGGGTTGAGGATGAATCATTAGATAAGAGGTTAGTGATAATCATTTAGATTATTTTGGCGGTTTTTCGATCATCACAAACTAGTTTTGCTTTATTAATTAATATTATATATATATATATATAATGGTTATATAAAATTAAATAAGCTGTAATAAATATATTATAATCAATTTTAACCATAAAAATGTTTTTATGATCAGTCTTGAAGGAGATAATGTAAATTGAAAACTTTGTCGTCCTTGAATGTGATAAATTAACACATCACGGACGATGTTTCCATTTTCAGTACAAAATAATAGGGGAAAGAAATGATGATGGATTATTATATTAGAATAATAAAATTATATTATATGTAAGTTACTATAGTTGTTATACCATTTTGATGAGGGTAGGCGAGGATAGAATAAGAAAAGAAAAGAACTTGAAAATAAATTAAAAGAAAAGAAAGAGGCTTTTACCTATTGAATCTTTCTTCTTGAGAACCTCCTTAGGGGGATTGGTTTTGGTTTTTTTTTTTGAGACCAAAGGCTATTGAACATTTTTTAAGGTCTTTGGAAGATATTTGAAAATAATTTTGGAAATTCTCAAAGCTTGAGAGGTGTGAGGAGAAAAGGTAGTAAGGGGTGCTATTTATAAGGGAGGAGAGGGGTGTTCTCTCATTATTGTATTCATTGGTTTATTATTTTGCCACAAGACTATGAATGGTTTGATAATTATCACTAAATATATTAAAATAATAAATTATAGTTTGATATTATGGTTCTTACATCAGCGATTACTCAAGGAATAGTGTATTTAACTTATAATGTATATATACCATAAATTATCATATTTTACTATTCACAAAAGATTCAAGTATTTTATAAAAATCTCAAAAATTCACCATAACTATTTTTCAATGTTTAGAATTAAAAAATTGACTCCATTTTATGAAAATAATTTTCTAAATGTGAGAAATTTAATTTTTAATTAAAATTGTTATTTACTTGAAAAATACTAATTTTAAAATTATTACTGATTTTATAACACTTTGAAAAATTAATTAAGTTATCATAAAATTGTATTATAATCGTAAGAAAACAAATTATTAATTTATTAATACATTTTATGGAAATAAATTTTATTCTAAAACATTATATTAATTATAAAATTAAAAATAAATACTTATGTTTTATAAAAATATCAACACTTAATTATTAATTTCTAAGACATTTATTTACTTATACTATGATATAATTATATCATATTTTCATTTATAATATGGATAAATTTTATTTATACTTTCATGAGTGAGGTTACTATTCTATTTTCGGGTTTACTATTTATAAGGTTCACATTACTATTCCAAAGGTCAAGTTACTATTACATTGGTATAGGTTCATTAACTTATAGAAATATATCTTATTTAATTCATTATTCATTTATAAAGTTTTTATTTTGTTATCTATATGATGTTTATTTTATTTATACTATATAACATAATTATAAAATGGAATTTTCATTGATAAAATTTTGGGTCCTTATATTCTTCCCCCTTATGAAATTTCGCCCTTAAAATTTTATTTTACAAACTATAGTGAAATCAAGTGAGGATACTTCTCCTTCATCACTTCCTCTGGTTCCCATGTTGTCTCTTCATACTTATAGTTCCTCCATAGTAATTTTACCAGGTGAGTGGTCGTGTTGGATAGAACTTTATCTCTATGATCCAATATCTTCACTGGCTATTTCACATAAGAGAGATCATTTTCCAACTGTACCACCTATAAATTCAATACATATGAAGGATCTAGTATGTACTTCCTCAAAATGGATACACATAATTCATCATTTACTTGATACATAGTGGGTGGAAGTGCTAGTAGATAGGCCACAGCTTTGACATGATCAAGGATATTGAAGGGGCTGATGTACCTGGGACTCAATTTTCCATTCTTCTAAAATCTCATAATCCTCTTCCATAGAGATATGTAGAGGAGTACTATGTCTCTAACCTTAAACTCTAAGTCTCTTCAACGATTACCTACATAACTCTTATGTTGAATTTGGACTGCCCAGATATGTTGCTTAATGGTTTTCACCTTTTTTACCATTTTTTGACCATTTATGTCCTATCATCTTATGTTCACTGAACTCATCTCATCATGTCGGTTTTCTAAATCTTTTCCCATAAAGGGATTCATATGAATCCATTTGGATGTTCAAGTGGAAACTATTTTTTTAGGATAATTTTAACAAAGGCAGATGTCAGTCTCATCCTCCTTTGAAGTCTATAGAACATGCTTTCAACATTACTTCTAGTGTATGAATGATCCGCTCATATTATCCATCAGTTTGAGAATAATAGGTCATAATGAAGTTCAAATCAGTGTTTAGAGCATGTTGGAGACTTTTCCAGATAATGGAGGTGAATCTCAAATCCTGATCAGATACAATCTATAGTGGTACTCCATCCAGCCTTACCACATCTCCGATGTATATTTGTGCAAGTTGATCCAACAATAATTCCTCTCTGATTGTGATAAAGTGATCTATCATGGTAAGATGATCCACAACAACCCATATAGAATTTTTTCCTCTATATGTATTCAAAAGTATAGTGACAAATTCCATGGTGATGTTCTCCCATTTCCATGTTAGTATGGGTAATGGTTGCATCATCCCCTTATACATTTTTCCTTTCATCCTTCACTTTCTGAAATACCAATCACTTTAATTTATGTTCAACAATATCCTTCTTCATATTGTCCCATCAATGGTTCTCTTAGAGGTCTTGATAAATCTTTGTGCTCCCTAGGTTAATAGAGAAGGTTGATCAATCTTCGTTATTCAGAATCACTTTCTTTATTTCTGGATTAGACGGTACACATAGTCATGACACAAATCTCACAACCCATTCCTCATCCATTTTTAACTCTGAGGATTTCCCATTTCTGATATCTTCCACCTTTTTCTAAATTTCCACATTATTTCTTTAATCATCCACTATTTTCCCTATAAGGGATGGTTGAAAAATAATTTTATAAAGGATTGATGATGTTACTCCCTTGATGATTCTCATGTGTATCCTTTGAAAATATAATAATATTATATCATTTTCAATTCTCAATATTGATAAATTTACAGGATCCTTTCTACTTAGAGCATCTGCCACCTTATTTTCTTTACCCTAATGGTAGTGGATTGAGAAGTCATAATATTTGATGAGATCTAACCATTTTCATTAGTGCGTATTAATCTCCTTCTATGTGAATATATATTTGAGGCTCTTATGATCATTATATATCTCGCACTTCTCCCCATAGAGATAAAGCTGCCATATTTTTGACACAAAGATCATGACTTCTAACTTCAGATCATGCGTTGGATAGTTTTAATCATGAATTTTCAATTTCCTTGAGAAATAGGCTATCACTTTATCATTTTGAATCAGTACATATCCTAATCCCTTCTTTAAAGAATCATTTTATGCCACAATGAGTTCCCCACTTTTTGGTAGAGTGAGTAATGGTGTAGTGTAACATCCCAAGTAATTAAAGAATTATGGATTTTCATATCTATGTCTATTTATTAATTAGATAGTGTTTTAGAGGCTTAAAATGATAATAAATCCAATCTTAAGCATAGAATTCTCTAATATTTTTAAAAGATTATTTTACCTCCTTTTGATGGCGAACCATTTTTAAATCTATCTTTTGACAATTTTATAAGATATATTTGTCAAAATAAACTTATTATTTAGAATAGGGGCATTTAAATTTACTTTGGATAAATTTTTGGTATTTTTCTAACAATGTTCATTTTTTTAAATAGTGAAAAATACTGCATTTTACTTCAAAACTGCTTTTTCATATAATTTAATTATATGGATAGATTGTCCTTTTAATTGGTTTTAAAGTTTAATTAGAATATATTTTTATCATTTAATCTAATTTTGGTAATTTTAATTAATTTCACTTTGGAATTGGGCATAAACAAGTGTCAAACTTTTGATAGATATTGTTTCTAAAAAACCCGCTATTTGTTTTGACCATGCGAATTATTTTTAAATTAATTAATACAATTTCTGTGTTTGGAATTTGGTAAAATGGATTCCATATTTGGAATCATAATTTCCAAATTATGTAATTAAGACTCTTTTGTTTTTGGACATTATGAACAGTAACGACGGTAATTATCTTTAATTATCGTGACTAATTAGTAATATAGTAGTTAAGGGTAATAAAATAATATCATAATAATATAAAATGACCCCAAAATGTGTCCTAATGATACTGGTTGTGTCATGGCCGACCATGGGATACCTTTTTCCAACTTTGGGACCCCATGGAATCACTTTTGTGTGATAGAGACATTTTATCTTTTTATTTTAAAAGAAATTTAAATATAACAAAAGTATGTAACACCTAAGTAAAACAATTTTAATTTTGTCTACATAAATGATCTCTTAGAATATAAATAGTAATTGGAAATCTAAAAATATTTCCCACATCATGGTAGTTTTTTTATAATTTTTATACATTAAATAAATAAAGTTATTTATGACACCATGATGATGTAGTGATTACCTCATTAATGAACTATTTAAATAAAATGAAAAGATAATGTAAAATCTAAGACTTATACTTGTCAAAAACCTATTGGATTGATGTATTTAGAACACTTATCACCTTATCCTATAAATATATCATTGTGGGACCTTTAAAATCCGAAACTAATTTTATAATAAATTAACATTTCATGATTTTCCAAGAGTGCCCCTCCTCCCTCTTATAAAAGGCCCCCACATCTACCCCCTTACCCACACCTCTCAAGCCATTGGATCGACCAAAATCTGCTCATTTTATCTCTCCACATCCCTCTCTTCATCATAGAAGCCTTACCTTAGGCAGAAATCTCTTCAAGAAACCCTTTTGTTTCAAACCAATGGGAGTTACCCGATTTAAAGGTAATGTCTTCTCTTATGTTATTTTGTTTTATTTTGCTTCTCCAACCCCCTAAACTATTTGTATTCCTTTATTTTGTAACATAGCCAATATATTAAATATACTAGGATGTTTTTATGAGAATTATTTTATTTACACTTACACACACCTCCGAATAATGGTTAAAGAACATAATGTTTCTGTGAGTGGCGAATTACTGCCTCACGAAATGATGATTGTTCAATCTTCTTTTAACACCTCTCATGGTGACCATTAAGATGTAACTATATTTATATATGATATATATTATTTTTATGTTTTCCTTATGCTTCTGTATTTTTCATTTATTTCATACCTTTATGGTTTCCATTATGGGTAAACGCGATAATTTCATTTTAGGAAGTGCGGACTACCGCCCCCTCAAAGTGATTTGATTCGTTAATGCCATATGTGGGGTGTATAAAGGATGGATTTAATGGTATTACATATGATATAATACTAGAATTATAATATACCTTTATATCATTATGATTTCATTCCATTAAATACAAAAAAGAAATTAAATTAGCGTTCATGCGTACATACGGCTTACCATCTCCATGAACGGTGCATTTCATCTCTTACCTTTAAATGTTATGTAATATTATAAATGTATGTATATACTAGATATATATGATATATATGATATCTACATCATGAATATAATTCTAGATATAATTGATATTTTACCACATGAACAACTTGTAATTATAAGAAGCTCATTTTTTACTCAAGTACCAAAGATCGACAAAAAGACCGTTATTAACTTAAATAATTACATAATGTTCATAACATGGTAATAAGTGATATAAAAGGAATAATGAACTTGAAAAAGGTTCTTAAGAAAGTATAAATTAAATCTAGTTTATTATTCAGGAGATTAAAGAACAATCGAGTCAAGTCGGACACGAGGTAAGGGACTTTATCTCAATCTCCTTTCATTAAGGCATATTTTGTTTTATACACAACTTTCTTTTATATGATGTATAAAACCCTTTGACTTTTACTTTTATTCAAAAGGATTATTTTTATATGAATCATTTTACTAAACAACAAAGGGAATGTTTTTTGTCTTACGTATGCGGCGACAACGACTTCTCCACCGCCGTGACCATTATTTGAGTTTCGACTTCCTCTACAAGCCATAACTTTTTTTTAAATGAAAAATAAATACCATATTTTACTTTTCTTTTATTTTGGTATTGAAAATTGTTTTGATAATTTTTTGATTATGTCAATGTGTTTTTGATATCTTGTGATTGAAATGTGAAAATGATATGTTTTCTTTATGCATGTTTTATGTGATACTATTATGTTAGGGTTCTTGGGAATTGTTTATAAAGACGGGTGGTTACATGATAAACTAAGGGTGGGTGAGCCTGTGATATCTCTCCAATTCATTGGGTAACGTGAAGGAGTTAAACGCTAAGGTTTCTCTGAAGAGATTTAGGGAATATACTGTAATGGGTATTCCAAACGTAACCATGAGGGTTACTCCCTATGTAAGAATGTTATGAATGCCTCAAGTTACCTTTATGTATTATGATTTCTATGAGTTATTCATAAACTTTATGATTCCTTGAGGTATGTTAAAGTGCTTATATTCTATGAATAAAGTATTATTTCATTGATTCTTATGTATACATGGACTAAGGTTTTCTTTCCATATTTTTATATCCCTTACTGAGATTTTTATGCTCACCCCAAGTTTTTGAAATGTTTTTCACAACCCAAGGGAAAGGTTCATGATGTGATGATAGTGTCGAGGAAGTGTTAAGAAATAATCCATGTTTTATTTTAAATATGTTTCCTTGATGGGAGAAAATTAATACTGTCTTTTATGTAACCACCTAGTTTAAATGTGGAATGCAATGCATGATTTATGATCTAATTCTCTAAAACCCTAAACCTGAAAAGATCCTCAATGTGTATTCTTGTAATAACTCAAGATTAAGTAATGTTTAAGGCTGGGGCCTTATAGTTGGTATCAGAGGTCGGTTTAGATAACTTTACTAGTTAGAATTCTATTAAATGAGTATCCAAAAATATTTTTTATAGTCAATTTGAAATGATATAGCATTTGAAGATTACCATGTTGCTTCATCTAAGACATGTTTGTTCAGAATGGTTTTCTGCAGAGGAAATAGGGAAGCAGTGCTAGGAAGGAATACAGAAGGAAATGACTTTCCAAATTAGCATCCTGAGATGGTCGAAATTGGAACTAAACAGTTTGTTGCAGTAATGGCACAGTTGACTCAAGCAATAAATGGTGGTGGTATCCATGCACGAGATCAGCCAGATCAACTACAAAGGAACATGTCAGTGGTGGAACATTTCATGAGGCAACATCCCCCATCATTCAGAGGATCATCTAACCTTGTGTTAGCTGAAGGGTGGATTAAAGAACTAGAGAAGATTTTAGATGTCATGGGGTGTTCAGACAATCAAAAGGTTAGTCTTGTTGTTTACCATTTGGAGGGTGAAGTAGATCAGTGGTGTTTGATGGTTAAAAATATCAGGGACGCTGATGAGATTGATGCTCTTGACTGGGATGAATTCAAAGGTATATTTCTTGAGAAATATTTTCCTAAGGTTGTTCGACATAGGATGGAAAAACAATTCTTGTAATTGAGGTAAGAGGACGACTTAGTGGCTGCTTATGAATAAAGTTTCACTCTATTGGAAAGGTATGCTCCAAATTTTATCCAAGACCTTGATAGTAAAATCAATCATTTTTACTCAGGATTAAAGCCAAAATATCAAAGGGATTTAGCTTCTCACGAGTTTAAGAGTTATGAAAATCTTGTTCGATGTGCTGAGAAGGTGGAGGTGGAGTTTTTCGATGATCAAGTGTTCTATAACAACCAACAGAAGAAGAGATCGAGGTGGTAGGAGAAAGGGAAGAATCCTTCAAAAAGGTCTGATGGTAAGAAAACTAAGTTTTCAGTTTGTGATAAGTGTAGTAAAAATAATGCTGGGGAATGTCTTTTGAATTCTGGAAAGTGCTACCGATGTGGTAAGATGTGACATAAGGCTTGTGATTTCACTGAAAAAGATCATGGTGATGGTAAGTCCAAATTTTATTTACAGTTAGTGAAATGTTTCAAGTGCAATGAGATGGGTCATTATGCAAACGAGTGTTCGACAAAGAGCTCAAATGATGGGAAGCAGTCAGACTACAAGAAAAAAGGTGTGGTGAAATCCTTTGAAACTACTTCAGTAGATGTTGGGCCATAAAATTAAGTGGTATTAGGTACTTTTTTTGTTTTTTCAGATTATACCAATGTGTTGTTTGATTCGGGGTCTAAACATTCTTTAATATCTGAAAAAATTTCTAGTAAATTGGTAATTCCATCTTAATAAATGACTCCTGAACTTGTGTTAAAAACACCTGGGGGAAATGTTGAGGCAAAAATAATTTATAATAATCTTCCTATCCTTATATGTGGAAAGAACCTACTTGCAAACCTTATTGTTTTACCTCTAGTAGAGTTTGATGTTATCCTGGGTATGGATTGGATCTCTGTTTACCATGCTAAGATTGATTGTAGAGCTAAAGAAGTTTCTTTTCAGAAAGACTTTCAGTTTGTGTACAAGAATGAACCCTTACTTTTGATAACATATCAAGAGGCTGAGAAACTTGTAAAATATGTAAATGAATTTTACCTTTCACATATTTTTGAAAACAAAGTAACCGTTTAGATTAATGATGTGCTAGTGGTAAATGAGTATCCTGATGTTTTTCTTGACGAGTTTCCTGGAATAATACCAGATCAGGAAGTTGAATTTACTGTTGACTTAGTTTCTGATGCTAATCCAATTTCAAAACCCCCTTATCAAATGTCTCAAATTGAACTTTTAGAGTTGAAGGAGAAATTGCAAGATTTATTAGAGAAAGGTTTCATTCGACCTATCACATCACCATGGGGTGCTCCTGTCTTATTTTTTAAAAAGAAAGATGGTTCAATGAGACTTTTCATTGATTATAGATCCTTGAATAACATCAATGTTAAGAAAAAATATCCTTTGACTCATATCAATGATTTGTTTGATCAGCTCCAGGGAGCTCAGTATTTTTCAAAGATTGACCTGATATTGGGGTACCATCAGTTGAAGGTAAAGGAAGAAGATATTCCAAAGACTGTGTTTTGTACAAGATATGGCCATTATGAATTTTTAGTAATGTCTTTTGGGTTAACCAATACACCTACTGTATTCATGGACCATATGGATAAAATTTTCCATGAGTTCTTGGATAAGTTTTTGGTTGTTTTCATTGATGATATTTTGGTGTTTTCTAAAATTAAATAGGAGCATGAAAGTCATTTAAGGGTTATTTTTCAAACCTTAAAAGAAAATAAATTGTATGGGAAATTCATCAAGTGTGAGTTTTGGTTGCAACAAATTTCTTTCCTTGGTCACATTGTTTCTAAATATGGGATAACTGTTGATCCTGCAAAAAAAATTGTTGAAGAATGGCCAAGACCCACAAATGTAACTGAGATTCGTAGTTTTCTTGGTTTGGCAGGCTATTACTGAAGGTTTGTTAAAAAAAATTCACGGTTATCTAGTCCAATGACTAAGCTAACTCGGAAGGGTGTTAAGTTTATCTGGAAAAAAGAATGTGATGATTGTTTTCAGGAATTTAAAAGAAGACTGGTGAATGCTCTAGTTTTGGAACTACCTTCCAGGAATAGTGATTTTGTTATCTACAGTGATGCTTCATTGAAAGGACTTGGTTGCGTCCTAATGCAGAATGATCAGGTAATTTCTTATGCTTCACGTCAGTTGAAAACTCATGAGGTAAATTACCCTACACATGATTTGGAATTAGCTGCTGTTGTTTTCACTTTAAAAATTTGGAGGCATCATTTGTATGGTGTAAAGTGTGAAATATATACTGATCAAAAAAGTTTAAAGTATATATTCACTCATAAAGAATTGAACATGAGATAGAGGATATGGCTATAATTAATCAAGGATTATGATTATACAATTCATTACCATCTGGGAAAAGAAAATAAAGTGGTTGATGATTTGAGTCGAAAAAGTAATGCTTCATTAACCATGTTACATTTTGAACATTATCCTTTGGTTAAGGATTTGATGAAATTTGGAATAGAAGTTATTGGTGCAGGAATTTCTTCTATTTTGTTTCAGGTATCAGTGAAATCTTCTCTATCAGATAGAATTAAGCAAGCTCAGAAGGAAGAAAGTGAGTTGCAAAAAAAGGTAGAGCTGGTTCATAAGGGTATGTTACCTGAATTCAACATTGATAATGATTGTGTTTTGAGATTTGGGAAGAGATTGTGTGTGCCTTTTGATTCATAGTTGAATAGAGAGTTTTTATATGAAGCTTATAGTTCTCCATTTTCATTTCATCCTAGTAGTACTATGATGTATAGAGATCTTCAGGAGTATTACTGGTGGGATGGAATGAAAAGAGATATTACTGATTTTACTATGAAGTGTTTGACTTGTCAATAGGTTAAAGCAGAGCAACAGTTAGCGAAAGGGATGCTTCAGCCTTTACCAGTGCCAGAGTGGAAATGGGAGAATATATCCATGGATTTTGTTATGGGGTTTTCGAAGACACCTCCAGGTAATAATGCAATCTGGGTTATTGTTGACTGCTTGACTAAATATTCTCATTTCCTTGTTATACGAGATACTTTCTCCCTATATCAACTTTCTCATTTGTATCTTAAAGAGATATTCAGGTTACATGGAGTTCCCTTCTCCATTGTATCTGATTGTGATCCTAGGTTTACTTCTAACTTTTGGAAAGGCCTTCAGAGGTCATTGGGTACTGAATTAAATTTTAGTACATCTTTTCATCCTCAATCAGATGGGTAGTCAGAACGAACAATTAAGACTTTGGAGGATATGCTATGTTCTTGTTTGATGGATTATCAGGGAAGTTGGGACCAACATCTTTCTTTGGTTGAGTTTTATTATAATAACAGTTTTCATTCCAGTATACAGATGGCACCATTTGAGGCATTATATGGGAAGCGGTGTCGAACTCTAGATTTTTGTGATGAAGTGGGTGAAAGGAAGTTGATGGGACCAGAATTGGTAGAAGAGTTGGCAGAAAAATTTCAGCTGATACAGAAACACATGATAACTTCTCAGAGCAGGTAAAAAAGTTATGTGGACAACAGTAGGAAGGATCTCTCTTTTGAGGTTGGTGATCATGTCTTCCTCAAAGTTTCACCATGGAAAAGTGTGATGTGATTTGGTAAGAAAGGAAATCTGAGCCCAAGTTTCATTGGACCATATAAAATTCTGGAGACAGTTGGATCAGTTGCATACTGAGTGGCTTTACCTCCGATTTTATCTCGGGTACACAATGTTTTTCATGTTTCAGTGTTAAGGAAGTACATGCCAGATCCATCACATGTTTTGAGTCCAGAGGTAGTTCAGCTGGAAGAGAATATATCTTATGAGGAACAACCGGTCCAGATTCTTGACCACATGGAGCAAGTATTGTGGAATAAGGTAATTCATAAATTAAAGGTTTTGTGGAAAAACCACATGATTAAAGAGGCAACATGGGAATCTGAAAATACAATGAGGGATAAATACCTCCACTTATTCGATAAGTAAATAAATTTCGGGGATGCAATTTTCTAAAGGGGGGAAGGATGTAACATCACAAGTAAGTAAAGGATTATGGATTTTCATATCTATGTCTATTTATGAATTATATAGTGTTTTAGAGGCTTAAAATGAGAATAAATCCAATATTAAGCATAGAATTCTCTAATATTTTTAAAATATTATTTTACCACCTTTTGATGGAGAACCATTATTAAATCTATATTTTGAAAATTTTATAAGCTATATTTGTCAAAATAAACTTATTCTTTAGAATAGGGGCATTGAAATTTACTTTGTATAAATTTTTTGGTATTTTTCTGACAATGTTCATTTTTTTAAATAGTGAAAAATACTGCATTTTACTTCAAAAGTGCTTTTTCATCTAATTTAATTATATTGATAGATTGTCCTTTTAATTTGTTTTAAAGTTTAATTAGAATATATTTTTACCATTTAATCCAATTTTGGTCATTTTAATTAATTTTACTTTGGAATTGGGCATAAAAAAGTGTCAAACTTTTGATAGATATTGTTTTTAAAAAACCCGCTATTTGTTTTGACAACGAGAATTATTTTTAAATTAATTACTACAATTTCTGTGTTTGAAATTTGGTAAAATGGATTCCATATTTTGAATCATAATGTCCAAATTATGTAATTAATACTCTTTTTTTTTTGACATTATGAATAGTAACGATGGTAATTATCTTTAATTATCGTGATTAATTAGTAATCAGGTAGTTAAGGGTAATAAAATAATATCATAATAATATAAAATTACCCCAACATGTGTCCTAATGCTACTGGTTGTGTCATGGACTACCATGGGATTCCTTGTGCCAACTTTGGGACCCCATGGAATCACTTTTTTGTGATAGTGACATTTTATCTTTTTATTTTTAAAGTTAAATATAACAAAAGTATGTAACACCTAAGTAAAACAATTTTAATTTTGTCTAAATAAATGATCTCTTAGACTATAAATAGTAATTGTAAATATAAAATTATTTCCTACATCATGGTAGTTTTTTTATAATTTTTAGACATTAAATAAATAAATTTATTTATGACACCATGATGATGTAGTGATTGCCTCATTAATGAACGATTTAAATAAAATGAAAAGATAATGTAAAATCTAAGACTTACACTTGTAAAAAACCTATTGTATGGGTGGATTTTGAACCCTTATCACCTTATCCTCGAAATATATTATTTTGGGACCTTTAAAATTCGAAACTCATTTTATAATAAAGTAACATTTCATGACTTTCCAAGAGTGCCCCTCCTCCCTCTTATAAAAGGCCCCCACCTCTACCCCCTTACCCACACCTCTCAAGCCATTTTCTCAACCAAAATCTGCTCATTGTATCTCTCCAAATCCCTATATTCATCATAGAATCCTTTCCTTAGGTAGAAAGCTCTTCAAGAAACCCTTTTGGTTCAAACCAAGGGGAGTTACCCGATTTAAAGGTAATGTCTTCTCTTATGTTCTTTTTATTTATTTTGATTCACCAACCCCCTAAACTCTTTTTATTCCTTTATTTTGTAACAACACCAGTATATTCAATATACTAGGATATTTTTATGAGAATTATTTTATTTACACTTACACACACCTTCGTCTAATGGTTAAAGAACATACTGTTTCTGTGAGTGGCGAATTACTGCCTCACGAAATGATGATTGTTAAATATTCTTTTAACACCTCTCATGGTGGCCATTAATATGTCACTATATTTATATATGATATATATTATGTTTATTTTTTCCTTATGCTTCCGTATTTTTCATTTATGGCATACCTTTATGGTTTCCATTATGGGTAAACGGGATAATTTCATTTTAGGAAGTGTGGACTACTGCCCCCTCAAAGTGATTTGATTCGTTAATGCCATATGTGGGATGTATAAAGGATGGAGTTAATGTTATTACATATGATATCATATTGTAATTATAATATACCTTTATATCATTATGATTTCATTCCATTAAATACAAAAAATAAATGAAAGTAGCGTTCATGTGTACGTACGGCTTACCGTCTTCATGAACTGTGCATTTCATCTCTTACCTCTAAATGTTATGTAATATTATAAATGAATGTATATAATAGATATATATGATATCTATGATATCTATATCATGAATATAATTCTTGATATAATGGATATTTTATCACATGAACAACTTGTAATTATAAGAAGTTTATTTTTGACTCAAGTACCAAAGATCGACAAAACGACCGTTATTAACTTAAATAATTACATAATGTTCATAACATGGTAATAAGTGATATAAGAGGAATAATGAACTTGAAAAAAGTTCTTAATCAAGTAGAAATTAACTCTATTTTATTATTCAGGATATTATATAACGATTGAGTCAAGTCGGACACAAGGTAAGGGACTTCGTATCAATCTCCTTTCATTAAGGCATATTTTGTTTTATACACAACTTTCTTTTATACGGTGTATAAACCCCTTTGACTTTTACTTTTATTCAAAAGGATTATTTTTATACGAAGCGTTTTACTAAATGACAAAAGGGAATGTTTTTGTCTTACGTATGCGGTGACAACGACTTCTCTACCGTCGTGACCATTATTTGAGTTTCGGCTTCCTCTACAAGCCATAACTTTTTTTTAAATGAAAAATAAATACCATGTTTTACATTTTTTTATTTTGGTATTGAAAATGGTTTTGATAATGTTTTGATTATTTCAATGTGTTTTTGATATCTTGTGATTGAAATTTGGAAATGATATGTTTCCTTTATGCATGTTTTATGTGATACGATTATGTTATGGTTCTTGGGCATTGTTTATGAAGACGGGTGGTTCCATGATAAAATAAGGGCATGTGAGCCCGTGATAGCTCTCCAATGCATTGGGTAATGTGAAAGATTTAAATTCTAAGGTTTCTCCGAAGAGATTTAGGGAATATACTGTAATGGGTATTCCAAACGTAACCATGAGGGTTACTCCCTACGTAAGAATGTTATGAATGCCTCAAGTTACCTTTATGTCTTATGATTTCTATGAGTTATTCATAAACCTTATGATTTCATGAGGTATGTTAAAGTGCTTATATTCTATGAATAAAGTATGATTTCATTGATTCTTATGTATACATGGACTAAGGTTTTCTTTCTGTATTTTTATATCCCTTACTGAGCTTTTTATGCTCATCCCAAGTTTTTTGAAATGTTTTTCATAGGTCAAGTTAAAGGTACATGATGTGATGATAATGTTGAGGAAGTATCAATAAAGAATCCATGTTTTATTTTAAATATGTTTTCTTGATGGGAGAAAATGAATATTGTCTTTTATGTAACCACCTTGTTTAAATGTGGAATGCAATGCATGATTTATGATCTAATTCTCTAAAAATCTAAACTTGAAAAGATACTCAATGTGTATTCTTGTAATAACTCAAGATTAAGTAATGTTTAAGGCTGGGGCCTTATATGTAGTGATAATCCTCTTTTTCAAATCTCTAAATTAGTCTTCACATTCACTAGTCCAAACAAACTTTTCTCCTTTCTAATTCATCTTGGTTAGTGGGTTTGATAATAATGATAAGTTCTTCACAAATCGCTAGTAAAACCAAGCTAGACTAAGAAATATACGGATATCCATTACATATATTGGTCTAGGCCACTCCTCAATTTCCTTTTTCTTATAAGGGTCCACAAATATTACTTTATTGGTGATAACATTCCTAAATAATGATACTTCCTCTATTCATAACTCACATTTACTATACTTTTCATATATATTATCCCTTCTTAAAGTCTTTAGAACAGTATTCAAATGCTCCTCATGTTCCTCATTTCTCTTAGAGTATATAAGAATATCATCAATAAAGACTATGATAAATTTTTCAAGGTAATATCTAAAGAATCTATTCATTAAGTCCATGAATATTGTTGGATCATTAGTGAGTCTGAAGGGAATCACTATGAACTCAGTGTACATACCTCGTTTAAAAGGTAGTATTGAAAATATCTTCCTTTCTTGCCTTTAATTGGTGATATCCTGAATGAAGGTCCACATTTGAGAAATAATTGGCCCCACATAGTTGATCGAAAAATTCATCTATCTATGAAAGGGGATACTTTTTCTTTATCATGATTTTATTGAGATCATGATAATCAATTCATAGGCACATTGATCCATCCTTCTTGAGGAAGAGGACTGGTGCACCCCATGGTGAAGCACTTGGGTGTATAAAAAACTTATTTATATTCTCCTATAATTGTTTATTTAGTTATTCTAGATCAATGGTGGACATTATATAATGTGTCTTTGATATAGGTATAGATCCAAGAATAAGTTCAATTGAGAACTCAACCTCTCAATCAAGAGGAAGACCAGGTAGTTCTTCAGGGAATACATCAGTGTAATCCCTCACGATGGGAATGTCTTCAAGTATGATTCTATCATTTTTATTAATAATTTAAGCTATATATGATTACTCATAAGGCAAAAATATCCACAATTAATATGGTGATTCTAATGTAGATTCATCTACCTCCTTACACTTGTACAGAATTGGAGGATTCTTTGGGATGTTAATAGTTATCTCCCTTTCTTGACAGTTGATGTTGACTTTATATAAACATATCTAATCCATGACTAATATAGAATCAAACTCTAACAAATGGAGTATAATAATATTTTATGAGATGTTTAGTCCACAAACATTAATCGGGAAGGATTTATAAACTTTTTATGCAATAATTTCCCCATTTTCTATTCTCACAGATAACTCAACCTCCAAATTTTGAGGTGGTGATTGAATAGTTCTACTAAACTTGAAAGATATGAAAGAATGTGTAGAACCATAATAAAATAGTATGTTTTCTATTCTTGAATGAATAAATATCTTACCTTTCACCACATAATTTTTTGGCACCACCTCAGTAGTAGTGATTGCATATGTCCTTCCTTGTTGCCTTGGAGGTTGTTGTTGTTGATTGCCTCCAACAACCCATGGCTTAGGGAAATGGCTTGCATAATTTCCATGTTCATTGTAGTTGAAACACTGTACATTAGTGGGATTCTTTATATCCCTTCGTAAATTATTTTCCATATGCCCTTCTCTTCCACATCTGAAGAATATTTTAGTTCCTTTTAATTAGTTTCCAGGATGATTCTTCCCACAATTTTGCCACATGAGATGTTGGGTCTTCTTTACATAATGGTATTTATCTATTGATCCACACATATTAAACTTCATTTTTTTATTTTTGTCCCTAAGCCCACGAGACTACTAAGATTCTCTGGTCTCTATTTCAACCTTAAGGGAACAATGGACCATCTCCTTGTAACTATCAAAGTCTCAAATCACCAACGCTTTTTGTAGAATCGGATTTAGTCCACTAAAGAAGTGATCCACCTTGATTTTGGTGTTCATGACAAATTTGGAGGCATATCTTTCAATCCTTGTGATGTTTTCTTCATATTCCTTGATAGACTCATCTTCCTTTTTCTTTAGTCCAAGGAACTCCCTTTACATCTTAAGATGGAGGGTTCGGGGAAAATATTTATTGAAAAATATTTTCTTGAAATCTTCCTATTACATGGAATCAATTTCCTAATTAGAATTTGTGTTCTTGATTATTTTTCACCTCTAATAATCTTCCCCATCAAAATAATAAAATTACAACACAAATTTCTCTTCTTCTGAGCACTGGAGGAAAGAGAATATCTTCTCAGTGGAGTTAATACATTATTCTATGAGGAGGGGATCAGAAGATCCACTAAACATGGGAGGCCTTTGGTGCATGAAGGATTCAGCTGTATATTGATATTTCTTATGAGAAGGAGGGTGTTCCACATAATTCAATTTATTATTCATAACTTGATTCATATAAGCAAGTACTATCATGAAGTTTTAAGCACCCGTTCCCATCATATTTGGTATATCATTAGGAAAATAATCACATTTCCTATCACATTGATTATTGGAATGGGTTCTTCTATTTCCATCCATTAACTAAGAAAAAGAATGTACAATTAAGGGGATTTAATACTTAGCTAATAAGTATATAAAAATAAAACATTGAATTTATAAGGATAAACTTGTAGATGAAAAGTATATCTTAACTTGTGATACCCTAAGTTTCAATCTAGGTTATCCATAGTGATAGAATTGTTCATAGGGTTCTTACTAAAGTGCTCTAGTCCTAATCTCCAAAAATAACTAGAAATTTATCTGATACCAACTATAGTGACTCTATCCTTTTACACATATTATTACATGATTTTAAGTATAAATTACCATCAAATAAAACCAAGGATCATAAAGTATAGTGTATTTGGAATATTAGGTACATAATTTGAAAACATGCAAACCAAACTAAAAACATATTTTATTTAATCTCCATAATGAGCTCTTAACTTCCATTGAGATCTTACATCTTCATAGGATAAATTGGGAAATACATGAACAAAAGGGATGATTTAAAAATCCCAGTAAGGGAATAAGAATAGGAATAAAACATAGCACATGGGTTAAAAGGAATAACATGATGACATAAAGGCATGGAACATGAATAAACATAAGAATAATAACATGTATAACATGGGAACATATAACCATGACATCATAGGAATTTGGAAACAATATATAACATGACATAAACATGAGTCAAGTCTAGATACCAAGACGTAGTGGACAAAGACCCATAAAGGAATCATGTTCACTCTTTGTCCCAACATGATGTCTCATGAGACTAAACATTACCCAAATAATTGGAGTAATATAAGGGTGCAACCATAATAAAATTTTCATGAATATGTGTTTCACATGAATAATCAAACATAAACATAAGTGTTACTCATGGAAATAAATGGGTATCATAATCATATCATGAGGCATAACCCAAGAATGTAGCATGATGGTGTCCATGAAAGAATGGATTTAAAACATACATGGACAATAATAAGGGAAAATAGTCATATATCAGGATAAGTGATATCAAACTGAAGTTAAATCATGTAAAAATAGTGTTTAAGAGACATTATAAATGAAACATTTTAGTGCGATTTAATGAAAATATTAAAGATTATTTAAAACAAAAAATGAATAATTGTTTATATAAAACCAAAAATGAGCCAAGATAGTTATTCGTGATAAAATGAGTGATTTTAGAAAAATAATGGTGGATTAAAATAGATTATTTATGGTACATAAAAATGGGTAAGAAGTCATAATGTTCCCTTTAATCGGGTTTTCTTATCAGGAAGAATTGAGAAGGGAACCTTATTAAAACATGTATATACCAAAAAAAGAAGGATTAAATGATCTGGATACATGATTTTGGAACATATAAATATAATTTAGAATAATTATATAAAAATAAATAAGTGTCATGTTAGGTTAAATAGAGATAAAGTGTAACCCAAAGGAAAAAATGGAGGTTTGGGAAGAAACTCTTACACTACTAGAAAGGGGATCTTTCCCCACGCATTTATCCCTATGGTTTAGAAAAACCATGGGGATATCTATTTTTTTATTATCTATTCCCACTGTTTTAATAAAACCATGGGAAACCATACCCAATTCCCCGAATACCATCGTGATCCTCCCCCCCCCCTTCCATCGCGCTCCTCCTTACCCTCGCTTCCATAGCCCTCTTATTATTCCTCACTTCCCTGACTCTTGGACCTATCATCCCCTCCCCAACCACCGCCTCCTGACCATCCAACCTCATCCACTCGGCCCTCTCCTCCCCTCACTGACCTCTACCTCCCAGCCATTCGACCACCGAGTCCCGGCCATCTCCTCCCCTCCCTGGCCTCCACCTCCACTCCCAACCTCCCTCCCGTCCTTCGCCTCAGCCTTAACATCCCGGCCTCCACCTCCATGCCCCCATCTCCAGTGGCATCCCCCCTATCAGCTCCCTCTCCTCCTGGCCTTGGCCTCTGCCTCAACTTCCCCCAGTTCTGACAACGTCCGGTCTCAGCCTCCACCTCCATGCCCCTAGCTCTGGAATTTAGGTATGAAATTTCTTATACTTTTTTTTCTAGTGGTTGAGATCTCTTCTGTTGAGTTTTTTTTTTGAGATATCATCTCTCAAACTTATCATGTTTCAATATAAAGCTTATGACAGACTTCAACATGTGTGTTTTATAAACAAGTGAACCTAGAGTGAGGTTTGGAGTAAAAATGTGATTCTAGGGAGCATTAGGCCCCACTCTTTTTCTATTAGATGAGTGGATGAAGAGGAATTTGGGGATGTTTAGTCTCATATATTTCATGCTTTTCAGCCTCTATATTATTTTCTAATGTGTTGTAATCTGGTGATTCATGCATTGAAATATATTCCTTTTGAATTTTCTTTATTTCGATCCCTATAATTCAGCTCTATTCTAAGAATTTCAGAGTTCTTAAGCATTTTGGTGATGCATTCAGGGTGTTATTATAGGATGATTAGTTGGAAATGAAAAGGAAGCAACCCATTCAGGCTAGATTATGTATTTAATCAAGACTATATCAAACTCTCCTAGACTTAATTTTGTTTAGTTTTGATTATGGTACTAGTATTATCCCTAAGATTGTTTATGAAGGTAATAATATGTATTTTCATCACTTTGACCTTTTGGAGAATCACATGGATTGATGTCTCAAAATTCATATAGTGGTTTGATATATACTTCCTTTCTATTTGTTGATGAATATTGATGGTCCTATAGAGTTTATTACTAATTCGATGCTTGAATTAGAATTATATGTTGTTGTTCTGAAGCTAAGGATGGAGGCTCTTCCACAGCTTCGCGAGCTGGGTGGTGGCTTTGGCAGGAGAGAAAGGGGTGGAAAGGAGCCCCCTTGAATCTTTTTACTAGTGTTGTAGTGAATTAACCAACTAATTATGGTGTAGTGAGTCTAGTATTCTCATTTGGGATGGGGGTTCTATTAATCCTCCTTCAGATATATTGTAGGATTAATATAGAAAGAAAATTCTATATTTGTTGTGAATCCCATGATGGCATGGAGTAATGGAGGATCCTTTAGGAAATCCTAGGTTAAATTTTTCCTCACTCAGGGGGGAGGATCTTTTGGTATTAGTTCTCCCTCATGGGGTGGGGTGAGGGGAGATAGAATCTCACTAGCCTCCTCTATAATGAGTTTTTCCTAGTATTAATGATACCACTCTTTTTAGTGGGAGGAGGTATACATGTAATTAACAAAATAGGGTAGGAATTTGTTCATGGGTTTCTAGAATTATTGTTACAGAGTGACCCATCTCTTTATAGGAATCCATTCTAACAGACTCTAAGATAGGGGGTATTATGCAAGTAGTGGAAACAAGTAGGGAGGTGTATTGACCTAATTTTTCATTGGATGATACTTAGATGAATTTTATGTTTAAAAAAAGTATTAAGACATTATTAGGGTTAAAAAGGTAATTTTACTATATTATGAAACTTCACAAATTTTTTTAAAGGTTTATTTGGTTCTATATTGTGATGTTTACCCCAGGTCTACTTTTTCATATAAAATAGAGTGTCAAGGATCTTCAGAAATAATATAAAAATATACTATATTATTTTTATTCCATGAATTGTATATATTTTAAAGTTTCTTATATATCTTAAATAGAGTCTCATATTGAGAAACCAAGATAGAGATTGAATCTGAAATATGAATTTTACCATATTCATGGCTTAAGATTCATTTTAGTTGGGACTCTTGGGTGTTTTTGGTCATGAGATGATTAATTAAATAATTTAATTATTTAATTAATTGGTTATTATACTGAGAAACCCATGAATTTCTTTATTTAATCCATATTATGAAATCTCCCTAGGGTTAGTTTTTCTATGACCACATGAACCTTATAGGGAGAGGAAGAAGAAGATGGAGTGAGGGCTTGGTGGTGATGACAAATCATGGAAGAAATATCATTTTTTAGTGATGTCGATAAAAAGTACCTTGGTTGTGAAGTAGAATCAAATCAAAATCATTTCACCATCATGGTAGGGAATTTATATATGTGGATTTATCCCCATTTTTTCTTGATTTGAACATAGAATAATTTTCTTTAAATTGAATCAATATTCAGGTAGCATATGGCCTTTTTAACTTATAATATTTGGTTGAAATTATGATTTTGGGATAACTGATATTGGGACTAGAAATTACTTCTTTGTTTATTTATTTTATGCGAACGTAGATGATTCATGATCATACAAGATCATCATTTTCATTCTTGTGGTTTCTTCTATTTCTCCCACCATTCTTTATATGTTCATTACTAACTTTATATTTTAGCTGATGATTCAACTAATATCACAGATTGATTTTATTGAAAAATTAAAATAGGTTCCATATATTTACATTGTGTGTTATCCATGTAGGATTATAGAATGAGGATGGATTATAGGATAAGATAAAATGGGATAGGGGGGTCTGGATTTGGGGTTTCTTTATGAATAACAATATGCACATCGAAAAGATTGTGATACGAATCATCAATTCAGGTACCAAAGGATAGAAACCACTTTACATAGGTGGAATTATCATGTTTAGCATGGCCAAATGCAATTCAAGTGATATATGAAGAAAAATAAGATGAATTAGAAAAGAATCAAGGACTAGAGTAATTTTTAGATCTTAGTGGTGAGGATGTGGTTGATGTTGTTCTTGGTGATGATGTTGTTGACGATGTTGCTGATGATGATGATGATGATGTTGATGATGATGGGAATGGACATGGGGATGGGGATGTTGGTGATATAGGGGATATTAATCCCCTCCATTTTTGACTTAGTAGGGAGACTTATGTATGTACTTTAAGAACTTGAATTTAATTTTTGTATGGATGAGAATGGTTAATTTGTTTTCTTCTAAAAAGTTCTGCATAAATTTTTGTATGCATTTACATAAAGCTAACATTAGAATCCTTAGTCATGCATATGGGTAATAAATTCCCTTACTACCATAGAATACTTATCTCTAAATGATATCCCATATAGTGACATGGGATTCCATTTATTATCTCTTTATTTTTTATAAATTATTGAATTGATAAGTCTAAATTAATGTAGATAAAAAAGGAATATATTCCTCAGTTGTTATTTCTAAAATTTGCATTTTGTGAAATCTAAAGTTGTTCTATTGATTGAACTAGTTGGGTTTTTTTAGATCCCAAGTCCCTGAATGATACGGTACATGCTAGAGATTTTTTTGGGTTTATAGGTAGCTTTGTAAGAAGGGTGCAGGAGGGAGGGGGGTTGGGTGCAGGGGGTGGGGTTGGGTGCAGGGGAGGGGGAAGGGTCTGGGTGTAGGGGGAGGGGGGAGGGGGGAGGGGCTGGGTATAGGGGGTGGGGCTGGGTGCTGGGGGTGGGGGTGGGTGTAGGAGAGGGGGGAGGGGGATGGGTGAAGGGGGTGGGTCTAGGTGCAGGGGGGTGGGGCTGGGTGCAGGGGGAGGGGGGGAGGGGGTGGGGGTGGGTGCAGGGGGTAGTGGGGGTGTAGGTGGGGGTGTAGGGGGTGGGGCTAGGTGCAGGGGGAGGGGGATGGGTGTGGGGGGGAGGGGGTTGGGGGGCTGGGTGTAGGGGGTGTAGGGGGTAGTTGGGGGTAGTGGGGGTGCAGGTGGGGGGCAGTGGGTTTCCCACTGCCAGTGGGTTTCCCACTGCTAGGAGATTCAGTGATCAAGGTGATCACAATATTTCTAGTGAAAATTAGGTAATCCATATGTATATTTTTATATCAATTTTTGTGTAGATGTATTTTTTTTTTTGCTTAATTGTGAATTTCTAAGCTACTTGAGCATTCATCAATTGTTTGTTTTTATTCCCCTCTTATCCCCCCCCACTCCCTGCATTTGTGTTCTATTTGAATGTTGATACAAATTTTTAGGACATGTTTGTAATTTTTCATTGAATGGGATATAATGATCATTAATGGAACCTTATGTAATGAAATGACATGTAAAAAATTGAATTGAATGATCAATTTTATGGTAGTTTCATGATAGAAAGGATTGGCCTAACCCGATCATTATATAAAATTTATCATAAAGTAAAATGTAGAACATGTTATATGATTCCATTATTATCTTTCCAAGATGATTTTATTTTCTCCATCTTTCTAATACAAGCCTATGATCAATAATAATAAATTTAGGACGGATCACTGCATTCTTGCATGTACTCTTGCATTTGTTTTACTCTCTATTGGGTTTTTCTTGGTTTATGAAGTTACACAAGATATTGTTTAAAATAATTCCAGAACAGATGTAATCCCACACTTTGTGTAAAACATGGAACATGTTATAAGCTCATGTATACAGTGATAATCATGTGCTTATTTTGTTTATAATTTAAGCAAAAAATGCAATGATTTTTTAGGATGTCTGAAATATTGTGACAGTTCATTTGATCTTGTCAATTCCATGAAGCATGATGTTTGTGATGGACAACTGAGCTTTAGAGGCAAAAAATTATACAAGGTAATTCTTTTTATATAGCCATGGTTTCTTTTTTTCATTTTGGTGTTTTTTGGCTACGCAAATCAGTGTTCATGGAAATGTTATAAGCTCATGTATGACTAGATATTTGAATGTGTTTGGTTTCATGACGTTATTTGCAGTTGGGTTGCAGGTATGGGATTCCATGGATCTTGTCTTGCCTAAAGGTATGTTTCACTAAGGTTTGTTTTTTACATGTTTTTTCAAAGAATTATCATGGTTGTTTCTATCTATGATTGTATTTAGTAAGCTATGTGTGTATATTGTTTAAAATACAATGAATATTACATTCAAACTGCTCATAGCACAATAAAAGAAACACCTTTCAATTTGTATTCAAATGAATGTGTATGCATAATGAACTCTACAACCAGTTTAAACTATGTAAATGAATTATGCATACAGTTTAAACACCTTTAAATTTGTATTCGAATCATATTAATTCTATTCTGTATATGTGCAGGGAAACAAGAAAACAAGGGTGTGCTAATATCAACATATATGACTATGTCATGAAAGATTTTCTTAAAAAAGGCAAAGATGGCCATTTTTTTGGTATTACAACTTGTGAGAGATAAAATATTAGGCAGTTATTACTCCTATATTATTTAATATTTGAATTTCTATAACATAAAACATCTAATAGTTTTCCCAATCCTATTATGCAGGTTCTGTTATTTTTATTAGAATCATTAAACACAAGGAAATTGATGATCAATCCCAATATTCCAATATTTGGAACCATCAAAAACAGGTTCGAATACATATTTACATTATTATCACTAGAATAATACTAGTAATGGTTAAGTAGAATTGCTTACATTAGCATAGATTCTACTATAACCTTTTATATTAGGAGTTCTTACATTATCATCCCATACTAACAATAATGTTTACACTAGAAAAGTTTACATATTTACACATTTGGCTTCATTAGTAGAAACATTACACTAGCATTTCTTACAGGAGTAGTATTCACACTAGCAATGTTTATACTAACATCATTACAATAGAAGTGCTTACACTATTATTTTTTAGACTAGTAATGCTTACATTGGAACTATTTGTAGAAACATTACCTATAAAAACACCTTTTCATAATGCATATGTCTGGGAAATACAAGGGTGACAAATCTGGGAAACATGGGAAGAATCCTGCTGAAGCTCTGTCTGTAATGACATGAGAAACCCACTCACTGGTGCTGGGGAAGAGGATAGGGGGGGTGTCAGGGAGGGTGGGGGGCTGGTGTTGGGGAAGAGGGAAGGGGTGTGTGCTGTGGGAAGGGGGGTGTGATGGGTGGGGGGGGGGGCTGGTGCTGGGGGGCAGGGGGTGCTGGGGAAGAGGGAAGGGGTGTGTGCAGGGGTGGGGGAGGGGGCAGGGGTGTGGGGGTGCAAGGGGAGGGGGGCTGTCTAGGAGTGTACAGGGGGCAGGGAGGGGGGCAGTCCAGGAGTGTGTAGAGAGGGGGAAGGGGGCAGGGGGAGGAGGTTGTCCAGGAGGGGGTGTCAAGGGGGGCGTAAGGGGGTTTTGTCCAGAGGGGAGAGTGGGGGTGTGCAAAGTGGGAGGGGATGTGTCGAGGGGTCTACCCAGGGGGAAGGGGTGTGGTGGGTGAGGGGGGGTTTACAAGTATTTAGGGGGGCTGGTGCTGGGGAAGAGGGCAGGGGGCAGGGGGTGTGTTGGGGGGTAGGGGGTGTGCTGGAGGGGTTTGTCCAGGGGGGGAAGTACCCATGAGGTGTTGAAACTCGATCCAAAATGATTATATACCATTAATAAGAAGATTGATTCTTAATTAATAGGACTCTACTATTTGAAAATATCATTTTAAATCTTGGATATGTTTCTCCCTTGCTTGCAAGAACATGATTGGACCCATGAGGTGTTGTGGTTCTTATATGTTGGGCGGTGACTTGTTTAATCACAGGAGACAGGTATGTTTTAGTTGAGTTTTTATTTTATTTCCTTTATCGCATCGGCCACTTAGGCCTTTTACTGCTTTCTACAGACGGAGGGTACTTATATTC
This sequence comes from Viscum album, assembly GCA_963277665.1. Lineage (NCBI taxonomy): Eukaryota > Viridiplantae > Streptophyta > Magnoliopsida > Santalales > Viscaceae > Viscum > Viscum album. The sequence goes on from OY728142.1 coordinate 953,763,745, forward strand.
TCCGAAGGGGTCCAGAAGGGCACTAGAGGTGGCTATGTGGTTTTCTTTGCAGGGGAGGGAGATTGGGGTAGTTAAGGGATTGATAGTGTGTTTCATTTTTGTCATCTTTTATTGTGTTTCTTCTGTTTATTTTCTTTTCATTCAGCATGGATGTCCGACATACGGATGGGTCATGCCAAAATTTTATTTATTTTCTGATGTTTTTTTAATTAATTGTTTGTGGGGGAAATTGTTCCCGAGTAGTGATTCCTTGATGCCCAGAAACTTATTCCTGCCCGTGGGCATAGCCCATCCACCTTAGTTCATCCTAGTATTACTATATCAGAGTCTATGTTTGAACCATAATAATACCTATGAAATAAGGATAATTAGGAAGGGATTGATAATGTCTAGAAATGAATTGTGAATTACCATGAATAAGGATCAAGGACATTGGAATTTATAATGAGCAGATATGGGAGACTATGCAATATATATTGATTCTGAAAATTCTATGGGTATAAAAGGTGGTGAAATGGTAATGTGTTGAGATTAATAAATAGAAATTCACATTAATAAACAATTTTATAATGTAATATCAGATCATGAGTTGTTGTACATTATTGGAGTTTATTATTAGACTTCATCCCAATGCAACTATAGAAATACCTTGGTGCCAAAAATACTCTATCATACACTAGATAGTTTGGTTTGAAATTCCCAGTAAAACCTTCATTGACCTCATGGAAGGGCTCGGGATTTGTTAGCAGATTGAAACCAGGGCAAAGACAGTTATTCCCTTATCACATACCCTAAGTGGAGTGCCACACAACCCTAAATACAACAAAATCCCCAAAAGAAATACTTGAGATTGTCTGAAGCTACCTTCATTCACTGATACAATGTCAGGAACAGGGTGAATCTTCCCACAGGTTCTTCTATGAAGATTTTGTTCATTCTTAGATCCACCCCACATAGTTGTTTTTCAAGTAATTCCACTCATCTAGAAACAGACCGGTAAATGCCTCATGGTAATTGGGTTATCTGGATTGACTTGTCAATCTCTACAGGAAAAAACTAAATTCCTTTTGTAAGACTTTCAAATTTCAAACATATCGCACCCAGAAGTAGGGTGATTAATCCCTTGTTTGAGACACCAAACACATATAAATATCTCCAAATCATGAATTTCATTTCATTATGAAATTCTTCCATGCATACCTTCACCCTCGGTCCTCTTCCAAGACTTATTCTTTATGTTAACACATTGAATGCACTCTTCATATATAATTTTTTAACACATCTTCATGCAATAGATCTTCATGCCATTATTCTTGACAAAGACCATTCCTCTTTAATCAAACATATCTCATTCATACCTCATATATTTTCCACAAATCCAACCAATCAAGCTTTGGTTGCAATAATCCCCCCCTTTGGATGATCCTGTTTTTGAATTAGTTTCCTATGGTAGAGAGGTTAGTGGCCTTATTCCTCCCATTCAAGAGAAGGTGAAAAATACTATCTTATGGACTGATATAGTATATGTGTCTCATCTAGGGGGGGTGAAGTGAGGGTGCAGGTGGTACTGGGGGTGCAGGGGGTGCAGTGAGGTTGTAGGTGGGGGGGTCCAGGGGGTGTACAGGGGGTCCAGTGGGGGGGGGATGGGGGGGCTAGGTGCAGGGGGTAGTGGGGTTGGGTGCAGGGGGGAGGGGGTTTTGGGTGCAGGTGGTACTGGGGGTGCAGGGGGGGTCCAGGAGGGGGGTAGTGGGGGTGCAGGTGGGGGTCTAGGGGGGTCCAGTGGGGGGGCCTGGGTGCAGGGGGGGCTGGGAGCAGGGGGGAGGGGGTTCTGGGTGTAGGTGGTACTGGGGGTGCAGGGGGTGTCCAGGAGGGGGGCATTGGGGGTACAGGTGGGGGGGCTGGGTGCAGGGGGTAGTGGGGTTGGGGGCTGGGGGCTGGGGGGACTGGGTGCAGGGGGTAGTGGGGTTGGGTTCAGGGGGGAGGGGGTTCTAGGTGCAGGTGGTACTGGGGGTGCAGGTGGGGGTCTAGGGGGGGTCCAGGTGAGGTGTCCAGGGGGTCCAGTGGGGGGCTGGGTGCAGGGGTAGTGGGGCTGGGTGCAGGGGGGATGGGTGTAGGGGGGTAATGGGGGTGGGTGAAAGGGGAGGGGGTTCTGGGTGCAGGTGGTACTGGGGGTGCATGGGGGGTGTCCAGAAGGGGGCAGTGGGGGTGTAGGTGGGGGTCTGGGTGTAGGGGGTAGTTGGGGTGGGTGTAGGGGGGTTCTGGGTGTAGGTGGTACTGGGGGTGCAGGGGGCATCTTCTATTTCTTAGAAAACCCTATATACCCACAGTTTGAGAACCGTGGGAAAATATGTTGTTGCAGAACCCTCTATACCCATGTTTCTTAAACAATGGGTAAATATGCTAATGTGTTTCTATGGTTTTGTAAACTGTGGGCATAGATTTATACCCATGGTTTACCAGAACCGTGGGGAAGTTGAAATTTCAGTGGGATATACCCACGGTTTCTGTAAAACCGTGGGTATAGGGCAATCCTGACATCTCATGAGCCCATGGTTCATCAAACCGTGGGTATAGCCTATACCCATGGTTTAATAGTCTATACCCACGGTTTGAAACTGTGGGTATAGGGCACTTTTCCAGTAATGTTACCTTATGTCTAAAAGTGTTCTGTACTTGATCTTAATGTCATGTATAATCAAATTAAATCTATTAATTAATTAATTTAAAACCTTTTATATATGTATTTTATTCAGTGTAATTTTATTAAGTTCATTTTTATCCCTTTTTATGAGTTATAAGATACAATTTCATTGTTTGTGAGTGTTTGTTTCTTTGGTTTTCATGATCGGTTACTTGTATACAAATATGGAAAATCATGTAAACAAGAATGGTTGTACACAATTTAATTTATATGATATTAATGAACATAAAAAAAGATTAAATGGTTATATAATTCATTTGGTAATTCGGGGTGAGGATGAATCATTAGATAAGAGGTTAGTGATAACCATTTAGATTATTTTGGCGATTTTTTGATCATCACAAACTAGTTTTGCTTTATTAATTAATATTATGTATATAAAATGGTTCTAGAAAATTACAAAGGTTGTAATACATATATTATAATTTTTTAACTATAAAAATGGTTTTATGAGAAGTCTTTAAGGAGGGAATGGAAATTGAAAACTTTTTCATCCCTAAATGTGATAAATTAACACATCACGGGTGATGTTTTCATTTTTAGTACAAAAGGAGAGGGGAAAGAAATTATGATGTATTATTCCATTAGCATAATAAAATTCTATTATATTTAAGGTACTGGAGTTATAATACCATTTGGATGAGGTTAGGTGAGGATATAATAAGAAAATAACTTGAAATGAAATTAAAAGAAAAGAAAGAGGATTTTACCTCTTAAATCCTTCTTCTTGAGAACCTCCTTAGGGGGATTGGTCTTGGTCTTTTGTTGAAACCAAAGGCTCCTAGACACGGGGGAGGGTATTGGGAATATATTTGATTAGAATTTGGAAAAGGATCAAATATTTAGAGGTGTGATGATAATAGGTGGTGAGGAGAAGAGGTGGTGAAGGGTGGTATTTATAAGGTAAAAGAGGGGTGTTTTCTCATTATTGTATTCATTAGTTTATTATTTTTTCTAAAAACTATGAATAGTTTGAGAATTATAACTAAATATATTAAAATAATTAAGTATAGTTCGATATTATTTTTCTTACATCAGTGATGACTCGAGGAATAGTGTATTTAACTTATAATGTATATATATCGTAAATTATCATATTTTACTATTCATAAAAAATTCAAGTATTTTAGAAAAATCCCAAAAAATCACCCTAACCATTTTTTGACATTTATAATTTAAATATGGACTCCATTTTATGAATATAATTTTCTAAATATGAGAAATTTAATTTTTAATTAAAATCATCATTTACTTGGAAAATACTAATTTTAAAATTATAACTGCTTTTATAAAAGATTGAAAAATTAATTAATGGATCATAAAATTATATTATAATCATAATATAAAGAAATATTAATTTATAAATACATTTTATGGAAATAAATTTTCTTTTAAAACATTATATTAATTATAAAATTGAAAATAAATAATTATGTTTTATAAAAATATCATCACTTAATTAATAATTTCTAAAACATTTATTTTCTTATACTATGATATAATTATATCATATTTTCATTTATAATATGGATAAATTTTATTTATACTTTCAAGGGTGAGGTTACTAATCTATTGTCTTATTTACTATTCATAAGGGTCACATTACTATTCCAAATGTCAAGTTACTATTCCATTGGTATAGGTTCCTTAAATTATATAAATACCTCTTATTTCATTCATTCTTCATTTCTAAAGTTTTTATTGTGTTATCTATATAATTTTTATGGTATTTATATTATACAACATAATTATAAGAATGGGGTTTTCATTGATAAAATTTTGGGTCGTTACACGCCAAACAGATCCTAAATAATCAGTGAAGGAGAGGACAAGGCCTCGTAGAGGGTGTAGAAAAATTAAGTCATGTAAAGGCACTGATAGAATTCCTTCAATGCATTAAGCATTAGTGAATTTCATTAACACTACTCTTTTAGACCCTATAGAACATGAGGCTAATTCGGAGGAGTTTAAGGAGTAAGTTTCAATTCAAAATATGGCACACACTAAAACAATTTAAGGTGTGAATACTCAAAACTAGAGACTCACCTTGAATCTGGGTGTTCCCTTGATCACTCTACCATTAACTCCTTGAAAGGCATCCAACAAGGAAAAGGGTAATGGTAATATTTTTCCTCACCTGCCTCTTGGAGTGGTTGAGCCCCTTTAACATAAGGAAATATTTTCTTAATAAGAGGAAGAGAAGAAAGAATTTAGGAGAATCGATGAAGAACTACTTGGATTCATCCTTTATATTGGATATGTTTTGTAAGAAGATCCTCAACTCACAATCACAACCTACATACCTCAGTAAAGTGGGTTCGTTGTAGTGACTGAATTAGATCTAGAACATCTGCTCAATGTGGGATACCAACCACCAATATACTTGGGTCCCATAGTATCAAGTCAAGAATTCCCTATGTTGGGTGCACAACCAAAACATGGCCAGACACATCCTTATGGGTCTGCCCCTATAAGCTACCCATGAAAGATACCAACAGTTCCACTAAAAATGGTTCTACCGGCAACTACACCTGTTAAAGCTCCAGCTCAGCTAGACATTCCTTGAGGGCTCATGAACACTATTGAGTCACTAATGGATTGATTGGAATCCATGGAGTAATGGTGTGTTTCGATACAAATAGAAAAGAAGAATTACCCAGAATGGGTAGATCCATATCTTCCCCTACTAAACTTTGGGAACCCTACATTTCCAATTTGTAATGGCTCGGGAGACCCATAGTAGTATTTGAATAATTTTATTTCTCGTTATGATCCCATGATGGGTACCCCTAAATAATAAGAGGCAGTGAAATTTAGGTGCTTCATGTAATCACTGCAAGGACCAGCCTTTGTGTGTTTCACTAGCTTGCTGGATCGATCAATTATGGGGTGGTAAGACCTCTGTCAGAAGTTTCTCTTCTAGTTCATATCAATGCTATAGAAAAAAAAATTCCTCAACCTCTCAAAATAAAAACATCAAGAGAATTAAAGGGTCTTAGATTTCATTACTCAGTATAAAGTATTGACATACTCCTTAAACCTACCACTCCCTCAAGAAGACTTGTTACCCATCTATATAGCGAATATTTGTGATGAGTTGTGCATGCCACCTATCCCTATGAAATATATAGGAGGGTTTTAGGAACTTTTCTTGATCACTTAATGAGTGTAATAATACCTTTCACATACCAAAGATAAGTCCCAAGTGATTCTATCAACTCAAGGAAAGAGAATGGGGAAAGTATAGACTTCTAATATTACACTTAAGCAAACCCATGCACCCGCTCTTTCCCCAAAGACTCTATTGTATCAAGTAGTTCCACCTCCCGAGATTCAGCAATAGAACCCACATCATTAGTATGATCAAAGAGAGTAGAGGAAAAAAATAGTCTGAGGAGATGTAAAACAAGCTCTATTATTTTCAAAGTGACCAAGTCCCTAGATACTTCATGTCAGCATTGGAAAACAACTTGATCAAGTTTCAAAATCCCAATAATCCCAATAAGGATAGTGAGGAATATCTCCCAAACTATTTCTCCTTCCATGAATTATTGGGACACAAAATCTAGGAATGTCTTATTTTCAAATACATCCTACAGAAGATGGTGGACTCCATGAAAGTGAAGCTGGGAAAGCCACCTGTTCAGGTAGTATATGTTATTGTCACCAATACGGAGGAGAAGAATGAATAGAAGGAAGTTAATATAAAGAGTATGTATAAGTTCAATGACTGGATGGTCAGAAATATGATCAACCGAACTCATTCTATCCTATGAGTGTAGTTGAATCAGTTGACTATTCCCCTGACCACTTTTGTTGTATCATAGTTGACTCCATCAGCAACTCAATCCTTCAAGAGCCATTCCTCCAAGAAACAACATGGTTAAAAGATAAAGAATCAAATTTAGGAAGGTGATATTTTCCCAAGGTTGAATTTGTATTTAACTTTAGTATACTTCATGCCTATAGTCCTAGAATCATGGGCACCCCCTGCAAAATAGTACAACAATGGTCAATCCACCAAAAGGGATCTATATCAGATGAGGAGTTGATCTTTGGTTTCATTAATGTTATTCACTTAATGGGTCACTTATCATATGATGAGCATGATTATGAACCCAAATTCCCTATATTAGATTGGGGAATTGTGGTAAGAGGTTGTTAGAGTTAAGGATATAGGGGAAGATGTGGTCTTTCTAGGAGTCACTACCCTCACTGTGTCCCAGCTCAAATGGTCTACGCAGCTGAAACTTATGGGAGATCTCTCCAGTGATCTCAGCATGAGTAAGGAAGTCCCCCCACAATTAAAAATTTCTTCCCTGACATGATCATCCTGGAAGATCAACTAGAGGATATGTCATCACCTAATAAACCTTGGCATGCAGGAAGACCTAGTCGACCAAATCCACTGAGAGAATAAGCGCCTTAATCTCCTATTCTAAGGGTTTATCCATCAACATCAAGTAATTCAACTCTTAAATAACCTACAAAAGAGCATCCTCGTGTTGGGAATCATAGACCTTTAGACCAAAAGTATGATTTTTTTAAGTAATAGGCTTTGGTGTCGAACAATTTGTCAATATTGGATGCTCTGAGTCTATCAAAATACCTTTGATAAGAACTCATAGAGGAATTTTCAAGACCTCGGGAATTTGAGGTCGAGGTTGATGTTGTTGAAGTATATCATGCATAGAATGATCCTACGGAATTCCACATGATCATATCTTTCATATAATAGGATGAGTAATCTATCATACAGGGACATGTTAGAACCTTGTATATATTTAGAAAGATAAATGACATTGATATCTAACAATCCTTCATTGATAACAGCTTAGGAGTTGACCTCATTCCAATCCAAACACTTTTTCAACTGGATTTCAATGAATCTTACTTGTCCTCCTCCACTTTGATGTTACAGGGTTATGGAAATAATGATAAAAATAATCTTGGAGAAATAAAACTGAGAACTCATTTTGAGGATCTCATGTGTGACTCAAAATTCATGATTGTTAGGCAGGATACGGCCTTCACTATCCTGATAGGAAGACCTTGGATACATTAGCATGTGTTTATCCTCTCATCATACCACCAATGAATCAAATATTGTATCAATGGAAAATTGGAACATTAAATGTTAACAAATCCCCATTCAAATCCTATGAATCACAGTATATTGGCACAGGATTATATCAGAGGGAAGGTAAGTGATCCATGACTGGAGATGTCGCTTGAATTAATGACCCAAATGGTTTAATGATGATTCAGTCCAATCCCTTCAAGAATATTTGTACAGAGTACATACTTCCCATCAATAAAATAAAATTGGTGGTCCAAAATTCAATCACACGTTCAATAAATTTTGTGATGTCAGTCGTGACAACTGAACCTGATAGCACTGAATAAGTAGTTAACTCTCCAAGAAATAATGAAATCCCATATGAAAATGTCTTCATTCCATCCCTAATGATTCAAAAAATGCTCTATCATTTAGGCTGGAAGAAGTTATCATGTAAATGGGAGAAAATGTATATGCTCATTCTTAGTCCCTTATTTCCCCTTTGGATCCCCAAAAATGCCTTATACTAGTAATCAAGTTAGAAATTGTTGTTTTGTATTCTGAATTCCCAAATGTTGACTCCTCCCCTAACTCTGAGAAACTTTCTCCATCACCTACTTCCCAGGAAGAGGTGTAAGAGGTAAATAATAGGGAATAGGAAGAGTAGGAAGACCTCAGGGATGCCCCTCCATCATTTGAGGAAGGTTTATCCACCACTTTTGATGAACTCAGAGAAATAAATCTAGGTACGGATGAAGATACATGACCAACTTTGATCAGTGCGACAATGACTTCTGAAAAACAAGTGGTATATACTTCCTTCCTAAAGTAACACTTGGATTTTTTTTCCTATAATTACATAGATATTATATACCTTGATCCTGAGGTGTCTACCCACCACTTGGGCTTTCTCAAAGACCATGGGAAATACAAACAGGCATCTAAAAGGACACACTCGACCCACACCTCCAAAATTGAGGTTGAAGTAAAAAAAATCATCAAGGAAGAATTCATTAAGGAAGTGAAGTATCTAAAATGGTTATCCAAAATTTTCCCTATGAATAAGAAGAATGGGAAAATTATATTTTACACCAAATTCAAAGATCTCAACTAGCGCTGTCTAGAAGATAACTTCTTGGTTCTAATCACAGAACTCCTGATTGATGTGACGGCTGGTTATCAAGCCCTATCCTTTATGGATGAATATTTAGGGTATAACCAAATTCATATAAACCCAGAAGATAAATAGTCCACTACCTTCAGGGTTTCCTAGGGAGTATCATATTATTAGGTAATTATATTTGGATTTAAGAACTCTGATGCCACATATCAGTGTGTCATGCATCACATCTTCAAAACCTTCCTAGGGAAGTCTGTTGAATGCTACATTGATGTTCTAGTGGTTAAGTCCCAACAATATTATGACCACTTGGATAACCTGGAAACCATATTTAACAAGCTATGATAGAATATCCTGAAGATGAACACCTTAAAATTTGTTTTCAGGGTAACCTTAGGAAAATTTATTGACTTTTTTGTACATCACCGTGGCATCGAAGTCTACCTGGAGAAGAAAAATTCTATCCTTATCATTCAACCTCCTTGAAACCTTAAATATTTGAGAGGACTTCAAGGGTACTTGTTCTATATCTGGAACTTTATAGAAAACCTTTTAGGAAAGTGTTTTCCCTTCACCAAACTGATAAAGAAGGGAGTCGCATACCAGTGGACCGGTAACTATCAGGAAGCATTCAAAAACCTCAAGAAATAACTGTTGATTACACTAGTATTAATGACACCTATTGAGGTAAATTCACTCATTATATATGTCACATACTTGGAGAAATCACTAGGTTCCTTCCTTGCGTAAAATAACAATACTGGTAATGAAAAAATCCTTTATTATCTCAGTCTAACCATGATCGATGTTGAGACTCATTATTCAGATATCAAGAAGAGCTGACTGGAATTAATCTTTCCAGTTCAGAAGTTGAGGCACTACCTGCATCACCATGAGGTCTAATTGTTCTCTCACAATAACTCGTTTAAATATATACTCGGTCTTCCTATGTTGATAGTATGTTTGGCATGATGATCAGTTATCCTACAATAGTTTTATATACAATTTGTACCTCGAAAAGTAATGAAATTTGAGGCCTTGGAAGATTTCCTTATGGAACACCTATCTATAGAAATGACTTCATTAAATACTGAATTTCTAGATGAATATATATTCTCTATTCAAGGTGTACCCTAAATGTGAGAGATTTATTTTAACAGTGTGTCTAGGATCCCAATAGGGAGGACAATGGAAGACCCTGAGATTAACAAAATCGGGTTAGGGATTGTGCTTATATATTCAGAAAAAGTGATATTTCCTTACTCCTTAATATTATCAGAATGTTGTACTAATGATGAGGTAGGATATCAAGCCCTTGTTATAGTCCCAGAACTAGAAATCCAAATACCACTGGACTATCTAGAGGTGAAAGGTAATTCAGAATTAGTAATCAAACATATCAATGGGGATTATGGAATCATAAAAGAAGAGTCAATCCCCCTGATTGACAATGTATGAGGGTTAATAATAGAGATACCCTTAGATCCAACATTGACTCATGTCCCATGATCATAGAATTACCAGGAAGATGTATTAGAAAATGGAGATATGGATTTGGTAGATCCAAACTGGGACGAAACGATCATCAGAATTTCCCATCACCGAATGGTCTCACTTTTTGTTCATGTTAAAATGGAAGAGATTAATGAAGTCAGTCCTATACCTGAGCTATATGGTCCTACCACTGGGTGGATGATGTTAATCATGGAATACCTTTGAGATAGATTACTCCCACTGGATATAGCTGGGAAAGAGAAAATCCAATGGCGAGTATCCAACTTCACTCTTTATTATGGCCAAACCACCAGAAGGTCCTCTATAAATGAGGATTTGATAGATTCCTTCCTGGATGAATTAATGGAGAAGAGATAATTGTTTTCATGAATGAAGTTCACACTAGAGCTTGCGGTGCCCACCAGTCAATGATCAAGCTTTCCAATCAAATCTAAAGGCTTGGGTACTAGTATCCCACTATGACATGGGATTGCATATAATTCACCAAGAAGATTCAGTCCTTCAAAGTGCATGCCAACTTCATCCATCAACCCCTGGATTTTCTACATACATCCAAATACTCTTGGACATTTTCAATATGGGGAATGGATGTTGTGGGTCCATACCTTCCAGCTACGGTCAAGCAGTTCAAATACATATTAACTGTTATTGGTTTCTTCTCCAAATGGGTTGAGGCAGTTCCCCTCAAATAAGTTAGGGCCATAATCATTATGGGTTTAGAAAAATCCAACATCATTACCATATTTGGTGTCCCTCATATGATACTGATGGAAAAAGTCACCAATTATTGTTCCACTGAGGTGGAAAAGCTATATTAGGAATATAATATCAAATCTAACCATTCATATCACTATCGTGAATTGGATAATGGATATATAGAGGACTTCAAAAAGACCCTGTCAAACATAATTCAAAAAATAGTGGATAAAAATAAAAAGACTTGGCCTGACAAGCTCTTACATGCCTTATGGGATTACCGAACTATAACTCATACTATTATACGAGCAACCCCATATTCTCTCATATACAGAATAGAGGTAGTAATTACTATTGAAGTCCAACTTATGATCAGCTATCTATAGATGATCATTCTCATGAATGACTAGATGAATTGGAGCAGCTTGATGAGAAAATATTTCACACCTTGCATCATTTGGAGGTACACCAAAATCAGATAGCGCGAGCTTTTAACAAGAAGATCTACCTCTATTCATTCCTCTGAAGATAATTGGTACTGGTCTTTAGGGCTACAATTATATCAAGAGATAATCCTCCAAAGTATGAACCAAAGTGGGAAGGACCTTACTCCATACACAAGGTCCACTCTAACAGACCTTATTCCTTAATCTATATATATGGATAGATCATTATGACCCCAACCAATTCAAGGTTTCTAAAGAAATATTTCATGTAATAACACAATAATTATCTCAACTACAAGATGTTAAATTGCATAGTTGGTCTTTGTTTCATGACCTTAAAATGCATGACATATCATCCTAGCTGTAGGATGTTAAACTACACAACACCATATATCATCCTAGTAAAAATATGTTAAACTGTATGGTATAGTTAAGTCCAATATATAAGAGTCTAAAATATATAGCATGTTGTCCTGACCGTATGACATTAAACTTCATGGTTCATGTCTTGGTTGCATGACGTAAAACTATGAAACATTTTGATCCATGTTTGAGCAGATCACAATCTTAGGTGTTGGTACTCCACCACACATTTATTCAAGAACTACATGTGGCTTGATTCTCATTCTAATGAGATGCATAGTGACACCCATACCTCCCATCCTAGGACCATCCATGAAAGAAAAAAAACCCTCTACTCCCTGTTTATGAATCAAACCTATACAGGGAACCTTTCAAGAACTACGTGTGGCTTGATTCCTACTCTAATAAGATATGTAGTGATGCCCGAGACCTATACCCTAGTAAAGCTACAATATTACTTTCCACATCAGGTAACCCATATCCTTACCAAAATACATTAAACTACATGGCCAGTATCCTCATTATATGATGATAAATAGCATGATATTTTAAAGAATACATGTGGATTGATTCTCATTCTAGTGAGATATGTAGTGATGCCCATATCTCCAATCCCAAGTCCATCTGCAAAAAAAAATCCCCCACTCCCTGTGTATGAGTCATACCTGCACAGGGAACCTTTAAAGAACTACGTATGGCTTGATTCTCATCCTAATGAGATATGTAAAAAAATTTGGATCATAAATCATGGATTATCCACCACAAAATATAAAATCCCTTATCATTAATTCACTTAAATTTCCTTAGTATGGTGGAATAAACCTTTGCAACTCCTTGTTTCTCACACCGATCATAGCTCACGTGGGCTTAGGAGTTTTGGTAAGAGAGTTCCCTACATGAGTAAGGAATATAAATTCACATTAGGGTTATCATGGTCATGTTTGAAAGAACTTAAAATTCACACTAGATTTCTTCGTCACATGATAATAAATTGTATGATTTCCTCAAGAACTACATATGTCTTGATTCTCATTCTAATGAGATACATAGTGACATCCAGATCTTCAATCCTAGACCTAGACACAACACAATATAGGAAATTCTACCACTCTCCTATGTATGATTTAGATCTATATGATAGGATTCAATATAGTGTCTCACCCCATACGTGAGCCCATATTTCCAAAAAAACCCTTTTCTCTACACGTGAATTCAATCAGTATGGGGAATACTTTATAGAACTAAGTGTAGGTTGATTCTTTCTTCAATAAGATAAGTAGTGACACTCAGTTCCTATACCCTGGCCCAGCCACAATATTCCTTTATTTTTTACATCAAGACACCCTCGTCCTTATCACATGATGTTAAACTACACGGTTGATGTCCTGGTTGCATGACTTTAAACTACATGGTACCTTAAGAACTACATGTGGATTTATTCTCATTCTAGTGAGATAAATAGTGAAACCTATAACTCATGTACTAGTACTAGCCATGGGGTAAATAAAATTACCCCCTATCCTATGTAAAAACAAATCTATACAGGAGATCTTAATTTGGGTCCCCTCATTAGGGGGTCCGCCAAGGAAACAAAGATGTCCCCCTTCTCCATACGAGTCAGACCTACACAGGGAACCTTTCAAGAACTACACGTGGCTTGATTTTCATACTAATGAGACATATAGAAACACATGGATCATAACTCTTAGCACAACCACCACAAAATCTAATTCCCTTGTCATTAATTCACTTGAATTTCCTTATTTTGGTAGAAGAAACCTTTGTTGCTCCATGTTTCTCACACCGAGTATAGCTCACGTGGGATTATGGTTTTTGGTAGGATAGTTCTCTACATGAGTAAGGAATATCAATTCACATTGGGTTTATCATGGTCCTAGATGGAAAACCTTAAAAGGCACACCATATATCCTCATCGTATGACAATAAACTGCATGATTTCCTCAAGAACTATGTGTGTCTTGATTCTCATTCCAATGAGATATGTAGTGACTTCTGGATCTTCAATATTGGACCCATCTACAACATAATATGGGAAATTCCCCCAATATCCTATGTAAAAGTCAGGTCTACATGAGAGGATTAAATATGGTGTCTCACCCCATATGTGAGATCTTATTTCCAAAAAAACACCCCCTTTTCTCCACACATGAATTCAATTAGTATGGGGAATACTTTTTAGAACTATGTGTGGCTTTATTATTACTTTAATAATGTATGTAGTGATTCTTGGGTCCTATACCCTAGTCAAGCTTCAATATTCCTTTATTTTTCACATCGATTCACCCTCATCCTTATCGCATGACATTAAACTACATAGTTGATGTCCTGACCACATGACTTTAAACCGCATGGTACCTTAAGAACTATGTATGGATTGATTCTCATTCAAGTGAGATGTGTAGTGACACATATACCTCATTTCCTAGTCCCATACATGGGGTAAAGAAAAATACCCCCTCTCCTATGTACAAAAAAATCTATACAAGATCTCTTAATTCGAGTCCCTTATTAGAGGGTCCACTAAGGAAATAGAGATGTCCCCCTTCTATATATGAGTCAGATATATGCAAGGGACTCTACATTTCATGGAAAATATTGATCCAAACAATTAATTTGTGCTTGTACATATCCCTTCCACATATCATACTCTTAATCTTGGACACTTTTGGATCTTTATAATCTTTCTCTAGCTTCTGGTGATAGAATTTCATATACCTGAGGACTCCTTTATCTGACTATGTAGTAACATGCCCTAGTTTTTTATGTATAAAGTTACCCATGGAATGGGTTTTTCAGCCATAGGATGACACTATTTGACTTTGTAGTAACACACCCCAGTTGGCTTTGCATAATATATCCCACAAAATGGGTTTTTCAGCCAATGGTAACTTCTCCCTTAGGAGAAACCTCTTCTATCCTCGTAATCTTTGATGACATTATATTGGAACCTATGATTCGAATCATTCCATGGTCATACCTTGTATATTTTTCCCATATCCTTTATCATGATTTGAGAACCCCCAAGACCATGGTTTAAAATTTCCTCCCTCATTTTTGAATTATGTCAGAACAACCTTGGTCTGGTAGGCCACACATATCACATATTGTTTCCATAATACCTTGGTCCTAGTCGTATGACCTAAAATTCCAGGCACCATATTTCCTACGTCTAGGTCAGACCTATATAGGAAACCTTTTCCCCCATTCTTGAGTAATTTTTACTAGAAATACTCCTTCTGTATTCAGGTACTTTCCTTCCACAAACCAAACTCTATGTCTAGGGAAATTTGAATCTCCATAAACTTCCTTTATCCATCAGCAACAGAATGTCAAAATTCCTAAGAAATCATTTTCCTGAATATACTATAACATGCCCTAGTTGTCTTTTCATAAGTCACCCACAATGTTTTAGGTCCTATTAACCAAAGGATTCCACTGTTTGACTATGAAATAACATGCCCCAGTTGGCTATGCATAAAGTTACCTGCAAAATGCATTTTTCAACCAGTGGTAACTTTGTACTCAAGAGATACCTCCTCTATCACCATGAGTCATTTTCCCCATAGTACTCTTCAAATCCAGAGATCCCCAGATTACAACTTACAACACTCTCCTCCTCATACCTAAAAGTGATGGCACATTCTCAGACAGATTACTATGAAAGGGAATATGAGCCTATATCTAAATAGGGAATATGATATTGCATATAAATATAATTTTTGATATAAATAATAATAATGTGTGGCTAAAAAGGAATCAAGATCTTACCTATGTGCATCCAATGAGATAAACGGTGCTTTGATCAAACTCTGGATGGACGATCGGGATCAAAAACTATAAAATAGATTCAAAGGGGAGGAAAAGGGGTAGGGTTTTACTTGTTGTATGTTGGAGATAAAACCCCAAAATAGGGGTAGTATTTAATTTGATAATTAAGGGAAATATTGTCATTTTACCCAAATTCTTGGGATGAATGGTTTGGCTACATGGTTGGCCAAACTGTGTGTTAACCATGTGTCATTTATTGTAAGGAGGGGAACCTCACATGGTTAGGATGCATAGTTAGTTAAACCATGAACCAAACATGCAAAACACCTCTGTTAAAAATTGAAAACATTTGACATAGGCATGTATCCCCTAGTGCACGATTAGGAAAAATTGTGTGCCCTGATTCACCCCACTATCCATCCCCGCATTGTTAGGAGAGACCATGTAGGCTGGGTCTCATGGTTTCTACTAATCGTGTGTCCTAGTTATTTTCTCCACTGGTCAGGGTTCCAAGATCCGAACAAGTCCCGGTCACCCTAGAAACTTTTCTAACCTCAAGAGGCGTCCATATTAGGTCCAAAACAAAGAATTTAACCAAATTTAAAATGATACATATCTGATATAAAAACTAGGTTCTTACAATATTCCCCCTTAAAGGAACTTGTCCCCAAGTTCACCTTCCAAGGGAAATGAAACATTTTCTGATAAAAACTATGGACACTAGGCACATACATCAGCTTCCTACTCCCAAGTCTCATTCTGTACACGATTGTGCTTCCACAGCACTCGTACTAAAGGGACAAACCGACCTTAGAGAGCCTTCATGCTCTGGTCAATAATGCATATAAGATCATCCTCAAATGAAGCATCCACATCTAACTCAACCTACTATGGATCAAAAGTATGATATGGGTTGTCATTATAATAGAGAAGATATGAAATGTGGAAGATGCCATGCATGTCAGAGTACCTTTGAGGTACTAACAACTGATAGGCTACTGGCCTGGTTCCCTCCATAATATCAAATGGCCCTATATAATGAGGAGATAGCTTCCCTTTACTCCATATCTATCTATACCCAAGCTTGGGCAATAACCGTAGGAAAAAATGATCCCTAACCTCAAACTCTAAAGGTCATCGACAGTGATCGACATAAGATTTATGTCTAGACTGAGCATTAGACATATGCTTCATGATCAAATAAACCTGATTTGAATTCTACTACATGAGATGAGGACCTATTAGGGATGCCTCACCTACCTCTAGCCAACATAGGGGTGAATGACATGACCTACCATGAAAGGCCTCAAAAGGATCCATATGAATTGTCACAACTCAAACTTTTTTAATAAATTTTATTTCCTAAAAATGTGTGTTATATTATATTGTTCACAATAAAAAATAATTTCTTTTTTTAATGAAATGAATATAAATGAAAATGTGACCATCTGGTTGGGACTGTTATATGACCATTGGTCAATATGATTTTTGGGAACTATACCTTTGATAATAATTTTAACATTATCATTAGATTTTATAAGTAATATTTTGACAAAGGAAAATTGAAATATAAAGAAGAGTTGATGGACTCAACTAGTAGAGTCATGCCATTTGAAGCCCATCTATCAGAGCTTGGGAGGTAGGTATCATCACTGGGTTTTTCCCTTGACCAAATCCAAGTTGAGCTTCAGCATGTCAATCTTGAATGAAATCACCTACAGTAGAAGTTCAATTTAGTAGAGATTTCCACTCGGTCGATGTTAGTCAAGGCACCCCATGAAAGTACCACCATCACACACCTTACTCTTAGGGTGTATGCGGATGTAATAAGGGGTTACATGTCCCAAACTTAGGGTTTAATTACTTTGTATAAATAAAAAAATTTATTCTATCATTTCGGTTTTAAGAATAATTTTGCTTAATAAAATTGAGATGGAATTTGATATATTGATTTTTTTATCAGAAATTGTACTTTCAAAAAAAGAAATAATTATTATAATAAACTAATATATTATGAATAATTTTTATCTTAATGAAATATTATGATTAAAACACTCTTATTTAAATTTAAATTATAAAATAATTTTATTTTTTTCAAGTGTGAGAAATTTTATTATGCATTTTCTATCCACTATTATTATTAATAAATGAGTATTTTTATATTTAAAAGTTAAAATTATCATACTTAGAGAATTATTATGATAAAATAAACATAATTTTTGAAATCAGCATGTCTGAATTAGGCTAGGGTGAATTTATGATAATTTTCTAAAATATTTTGTTTTTCGGTGAAAAGTAAAATTATAGTTTTAAGTTTTTGATAAGTTTGATGACTTAATAATTATTTCAGAATGATATAATAATTATTTAACCATAATTAACGACTCAAAATATGTTATTTTATTAATATCAACTATTATAATATATTTTAATCAATTTTAAAAAAATATAATTTACTTTCCAAATTTTAAAATGGAAACTTTAACTTAAAAAATGATATTTTGTGGAAACTTTACTTTTCCTTGACAAAATAAGTAATATAAAATTATGGTCAACTATTTTGGGGTAAAATTACATTAAATATGTTCCAATTGTTCAATATCATGGGAAAATATAGTGGTAAATCTCATGGTTTTGCATTTACCACTACATAGGTGTCTAATGCCTTTATTTAGAAATTAATAAACAAATCCCCCACTTTTGCTATAAATACCCACCTATTTATCCATTTACTTTAAATATTATTTCATCATCCATTAAGCTCTAATAGTTTTACCTCCCAAGGTGTCCTCAATCCCCCAAGTTCCCAATCCTCAAGTTTTAGGAACACTCTTCAATGTAAGGGAAATCTCAACTTATCTTTTCCGTTCAAGTTCCCTTTTTATGTGGTATGTCTTTCAAGTTTCCAAACTATGTTATTATGTACATTTTATTCTATATATTTACTATATTAATATTATTTTATTAATTTTAGACCCTTTTCCCCTCTCTTTTTACCATTTTATAAAACCATGTTTCATACCGTTATGCTGCCAATTTTTCTTCTTAAAATTTATTTCTTTTTCTTAAGAAAATTCTCTTTTTGTTTTCTTTTTATGAATACCCAAAACTCATTATTTTACATGGGTATTAAACTAGATGTAAAAATGATCTATTTAATTCATTTATTAACATACATGAGACCCGTTTTCCTTTTTCATGGGTTTAAAAAGACATAATGAACTTATCTTTAAGAACTTCTTTAAAAAATCATGATTTTGATATGAAACTTGTCTCTTTTATTCTTCATGTGTTATTTATGAAATGTTTTATTATGATATATATGGATAAAAATAAATAATACATATTAAGGGTGTTCCCTGATAGTGATCCAATGCATTGGGTAAAGAATTTAATCTCTAGAGTTGACATGTTTTACGATACCTTGGTGAATAACCTTGGTACATTTTTACGACACATCGGTGAAAAACCTTTGTGATATGCTTATGAATGAATAAATTAAATGTTTTAGCCACATTTACATGTTATGATTCATGTTTTTTTACTATTATATGTCTCTTTTTACTTTTCTCGTTCCTTTATGATATTCCTCAAGTTCTTATCAATATTTCTCAAGATCACATGTAAATTATCTCTCTTGTTTTCCCTTGTTGGGCCTTATGTTCACCCTTTCCTTTGATGTATTTCCTCAAGTTATGAGATGCAGTAAAATTACTTAGGATGAACCAATTAAGAATAATTTCATGTTTTTTAGAATAATGTTAAATTTTTATGTATTATGTACCTTGTTTCCAATAAACTAAACTTTAAAAGATCCTCTGTTTTGTACAATGTAATGAAAAGTTTATGTAATAAAAAGGTAGGATTGCCTAAAAGATATTATTGTATGAAAACTCAATGAGAGTGATATTCTTATACCAAGAACTAATCAAATCAAGGAGGCATCCTCGAAGCATGTCCTCTAGAATCCATATCATCCATTCTAACTGGTTATCAGTCTGAGGGTGAAAAATTATGATCAGATCACCTGTGTACACATAGCACTCTGTAACTGCTACCAAAACCATGGAATGAAGTGAGTGTACCTATCTAAAATGACAATATAAGGGAATCCGTTTATTCAGATAATCTCATTTTAATATGATCTTCTCATCTCATAAATTGATAAAGACTCTTGAATATTAAGGAAGTTGGATACTTTCATTAATCAGTAAATGACAACCCATACAACGTAACTACCTCTAGGAGACCTTGGTAAACCAACTACAAAGTCCATGGAAACATATTCCCATTTCCATTTCAGGACTGGAAGTGGCTATAACAAGCCTACAGGTCACTAGTGCTCCACCTTCACCTGCTAATAGGTGGAACACCTAGTGATAAAACTTATTATCTGACATTTCATCTTAGGCCACCAATACTGGTGTCGCATATCTCGATACATCTTAGAGATGCCTAGATGAATTGTCCACTAAGAAGTGTGGGACTCCTACATCAGTTCCTCTCTCATTATATAGGAACCTATACATACCCATGAATACATAGGATATCATCTATATCCACAGACCAATCTGGAGGTGGGTTATCTCCTGAAATACTCTCATGTAGAACCAAACCCTCAGGATCTAAAAATTGTCTTCTCTTCACCTTCGTAATGAGGGAATAGGTAACTGGTAGGATGAGAGATAAGACTGCTTGTGATTATCATGAAACTCCATATTCATCTTAGATAAGTGGGTCGTCAATTTTCATTCATCATTGTCTTCCCATATGGACTATACCTGAGTTTTTTGACTCATCACATCAGCTATTGTATTGTCTTTTCCAAGAATATAGGCAAGCTCAAAATCGAAGTCATATAGATATTTGACCCATATATATTTGAGGTTCAATTCACACAGTGTAAAGATATATTGGAGGCTCTTGTGGTCTGTATAAACCATGAATCACTCACCCATCAATAATGTAAGTCGTGGACAACTGTTGCTAGATCAAGGTCATGTGTCAGGTAATTTCTCTCATGAGGCCTCAACTGTTGAGATATGTATGAAATGAATTTGTCTTCCTGCATCAGAACTTCTCCTAGGTTAATTCCTGATGCATCACAGAACACTATATATCCTCTTCTAGGATCTATAAGAATCAAAATAGGTGTTGAGACAATCCTCCCTTTCAACTCCTGAAAGGATTTCTCTCACTCTTATGACCATAGGAACTTAACATCCTTCTTTGTAGGACCAATAAGAGGTGCGGAAAGACATGAAATGTCCTATATGAAATTATTTTAATATCTAGACAACCCCAAGAAACTCCATATATCAAACACATTCTTGGGATGCTCCCAAGAAACCATAGCACTCACATTCTCTGGGTTAACAGAGACTCCTGATTATGAGATAATATGACTCAAGAAGTGAACTTTGTCAATCCAGAAGTGGCACTTAGTAATCTTTTCATAAAGATGATACTCTCTTAGTGTACTCAGAATTCTCTTAAGGTGTTTAGCATGGTATGAGTGTGAGAATATACCAAGATGTCATCCAAAAAGATCATAACAAAAGAATCCAAATAGGGATGAAAGAACTTATTCATTAAAGCCATGAAAATGAAAGTTGAATTCGTAATATTGAACGGTATAATGAGATACTAATACAGATTGTACCTGCTATAGAAAGTTTTACATGGTGTTTCTGATGTCCTGACTCATACCTAACGATAGCCTGATCTTAGGTAGATCCTAGAAAACACCCTAGCTCTTTAGAGCTGGTCAAATAGATCATATATCTGAGTTTTTGGATATCATTTCTTGACTATAAGATAGTTCAACTATCTGTAATCTGTGTATAAATTAAGGGTACCATCTTCCTTCTTGGTAAAAATCACAAGTGAACCCCAAGAGGAAGTGCTAGTACATATAAAACATTTGGCCTCTAGATCCTCCAACTACCGCTTGAGATCCCGGAGCTCAGTAGGTGTCATTCTATATGAATTAATATACATTGTAGTTACTCCTAGAATGAGACCAATCATAAAATCTACCTCTCTCTTTATAGGTAATCTAGAAAAATTTTCAAGAAATATGTCCCTGAAATAATCTACTGCTAGAGTAAAATCTTCCAGGTGTACTCTCTGCACCTCCATAAGGAGACTAGAAATTTGTGTGGTCACCCCACCTAGCCCGTAATGCTTGGTTCCATCTCTACCGGCCTAGAAATCCCACTCACCATTATGTAGATAATTTTTTCCCTCTAGTGATGTAAACGATACCCTATGGTGATAATAGTCTACAAAGGTGTGATATGGAACCAACCAATCCATCTTGAGAATTGCATAAAAGTTTGTCATCTCAAGAAAAATACGTTAAAAAGTGTTAAATTCAAATTTTAATCACTAAACCATTTTAATATAGGGTTATACATAAGATAAATTTGACTA
The DNA here is from genome assembly GCA_963277665.1 of Viscum album. Lineage (NCBI taxonomy): Eukaryota > Viridiplantae > Streptophyta > Magnoliopsida > Santalales > Viscaceae > Viscum > Viscum album. The sequence continues at coordinate 953,785,869 of OY728142.1, forward strand.
TAAATGTTTATTAGAAAGATAAAAATATTTCCTACATAATGGTATTTTATTTATAATTTTTATACATTAAATAATTAAATTTATTTATGACACAATGATGATGGAGTGATTACCTTATTAATGAAAGATTAAAATAATTGATATTATAAATATTAAAATAAATATAAATTGAGACTTTTGATGCATTTAACGAATTTTATAGGTTAATATGACATGTTAGGGTTGATTAAATAAATTTTTTTCTAAGTTATAAATTTTTTATGACTTTCAAAAAAACCAAATACTAAATAGTGTCAAAATTGACATAAATGAGTTTTTAAAACAAATACTATATTATTAAATGATATAATATTTATAAAAATCTAATTTTTAGCCAAAGGACATAGATAAGGTTCTATATGTCAATAATGAACCTCTTGGGGTTCTATTGGATTTTTATAGTAAGTTTATTAACCATTTATTATAATAATTCAAGAATACATGGTAAAAGTTAAACTATTTAACTAAGAGTTAAATCTAAAAGATAATGTTAATATAGTGACATAAACTTGTCTAAAACCTATTGGTTGAGATGTTTTCGACCCGTACCCACCTTATCCTATAAATAAATCCATTTTTATCCATTAGAAACTGAAAATAATTTTATAATAAAAATAATATTTCAAGCTTTTCCTAAAGTGACCCTCACCTCTCTTATAAAAGGGTACTTCCCCTTTTCTTAATTTCATACCCCAAAATCCATTTGGATTGAACAAACCCTACTCAAATATCCTAAAAACTAACCTAAATTCAATATAGAGTCCTTAATTTTATCAGAATCCAACCTAAGGATCCCTTTTGATCAAATCAAAAGGAAGCACCCGAAGAAGAGGTAACATTTCATCACCTCTTTCAAAGTTCTTTTCTTCTTCCACTTCCTCTTTCTTTGTTGTTTCCATACCAAAATAATAACTCCAATAACTTATACATACTGTTATTTTATTATAAATATGGTAAAACCATATTCATTATTCTATCCATCCTATGAATGACAAAGTCATCATACGTGCGTACGTATGGCTTACCGTCTCCACATCGTGGTGTAGTTTGTTATTCAACACTTAATTATTTGGATGGGTATAATAATGAGTATAATTGATGCTAATAATAAATATAACATGTAAATTATTCTTTATATATGATATACCATCCAATTACATATTATTTTACCATCAAAGGAATGATATTGTTGCTCGTGTGTACGTACAGATTACCGTCTCCACGAATGCGATAAGATTCATTTCCCCATCATAACCATTCAAGAATAATTTCCATTTTATTATTAAAAATAATTTTTAAGAACTTAATATCATTTTGGATATGAATCAAATTCATCTTATCCATAACAATCATGACTTACATAACAAAACATATAAAGTAAAATGAATCAGTTAACACCCAAAATAATGATACTACTGAAATATTATTAACAAAGCAACATTAAAAGATCATATATGATATCATATTTATGTATGTGGTTTTTGTATAATTTAATAACAATTATTTAACTATTATATAGGAGGTTAACATACCCTCGACCAAGGAAAAGTACAAGGTAAGGATTAATTTTACAATCTCTTTATTTATCTGAGGTTATTTATACGTAAGTATCTACTGGGACTTCTTTATCACCCACATCCGTGTTTCTTAAAAATGTATTTTAAAACATTTTTACTAATTACTAGACTATGGGTTAAAGTAATTTATACCCTTTTTTGACTTTTTATAAAATGGTTTTAAAGGAATCTTTCTGTCGTTTTCCAAACAAGGTACTTTATGACCTTTTCGACAAATTAAGGTAAGAATTTTTTTTTAACTTATACGACGGGTGCGGCTATTTTCCACTGTTATAACACCTTTGAATCTTACCTTACAATATTATAAGAATATTGTCAAAATAAATGTTTTCTTTTATAATTACATTACTTTTAAATGATTTCAAAATAGAAATATATATTTCTCTCAAATAGTTTTGATTTCATCTATGTCAACATCCTTTGATGGATTTTACACTTATTTGAAGTTGATTTATTATGATACAATATTCCATATTGTATTGAAGGTTTTATGATATTTTTGACTGTGGATGTGTTATTTTTATACCATTCATGGTTTATGGTTAAAGTATTAATATTTTGTATGCTAGTTTTAATATGAATGTTTATATTATGTTTCAACCTTTTCATATGAGGAATGCATTAGACTTAGTAAGTGATGGGTGGAGCCCGCTATAACTCCTCGATGCATCGGTATGTCTCATGAGATAAACTAGTGTCTTGGAAAAAGTCCTTGACAAAATCTTATTTTTAGCCTTGGCATGAGGCCTTGACTATGTGGTTATGATGTCCGGTATTATGCATTCCATCATTATGAAATTGGTTATTGATATTACATGTGATTATTCGACTAGTAGAATATCTATGTGAATAAGTAAATGGAATTATTTGATTTATATTTTCCATATTATGCTGGAGTTTAATTTTAAAAGGCATATTTTTTAGTCTTATACATTTCCTTAAATGTTTATGCTTATTTATGGTAGTTTCTGATATATTGTTATCCTTACTGAGCATCTGAGATCACCCCTTTCTTATGTTTTCTTTTTCCCAGGATGTGAAGAAGTATATTATGATTAACCTGTAGGGATAGAATAAAGGATATGAGTGTGTTCAAAGGGTACACAATGTTGTTTTTATTTATTTCATGATGTAATGTAAAACTTATGTATATATCTAGTACTTCCAAGGCTACTAAACTAATCGGTCTTTCGAGACTTGATCTCTTGTGATCATGCCAATGTTATGTAATAATTCACCTACTCTAGGTAACTAGGTTTGGGGCATTACAGTTGGTATTAGAGGAAGTTTAGTACAAACCTTGGAAACTAGATTTAGAAAAACTTTGATTATAGAACATTACCCTAAGATAGACTTTGAGGCTTAGTATAGAAGAACTTCCTAGAATTTTGTTAATGTGGAGATTTTGTGAATTTTACAAGAAATAAATCCATGTATGGATATGATCAGGTAGAGGTGGCTCTAGAATAGATGTACCTATGAGTGAAAACTCCGACAAGGAGTTTTGGGCTTGACCTGGGGTATCCTAGTACACAACAACAGGCCTTGCTGCACTATTGGTTATGAAACTCTCGGGGGATATGCTTAGGATAATTCACATTTTCTTTACAAACCATAATGAAGGATTTATGAGTAAATAATTCCTCAAAGAAAACATTTTTATGATTATGGATTATATCCATAAACTATTCAATTTGTGTTAAGTGTTTTACAAGTTTGGAATTATGTATTGTGATTCATAAACTAATCTAGTGTATACCATTGTTTAGAAATGGTGCCTAGTTGAAAGAATGGAAACTGTATCAATGCACGTAATCTATATAGGGATTTCCCTCCTAATCAAAATAATTATAGTGGAGATGGTGATGCAACTGGTGCTGATCAGCTTATCACTACACTGGGACAACTCACTCAAGTTATGAATAATAACCTTACCCGTATGAAGAACCATGATCCACAACATGGAGGATAAATGTTAGACCACTTCATGAGGTAACAACCACCAACATTCAATGATACTACAAATACACTTGTAAATGAGCAATGGATAAGTTCCTTAGAGAAAATATTTCATGCCTTGAGGAGTATCGAAAGGGAAAAAGTTATCATGGTAGTTTATCGCCTCACGGAAGATACAGATCAATGGTGGTCATTAATTCAAAACACAAAGGAGTATGAATAAGTATCAAATATAGAATAGAGGGATTTTAAAGATCTTTTCTTAGAAAAATACTTTCCTTGTGACCATTGAGCGGATATGGAAAGGTAATTTCTGAGTCTGAGGCAAAAGGAGGATGATAATGTCGTAAAGTATGAGGTTAACTTTACATGGTTAGCAAGGCATGTTGCAGATTATATAAGAAACCCAAGGAATAATATTGATCGATTATTTTATCAGTTAAAACCATTTCTTCATTGATCATTAGTCTCACAATCCTTCTCATCATATGAAGATATAGTCTCATGTGCTATCAAGACAGAAAAGGAATTCTCTAAGTCTTACGAGTTTAAAGTAAAGAAAGAGAAGATGATATTTGTTGAACACTCGGGAAATGGAAATAAGGGAAAGAATGATTTTCCCTTATGTGATAATTGTGGGAAGAAACAGCCTGGTACTTGCCTAAAATGAATGGGAGTTTGTTACAAGTGTGGAGAAAAAGTCCACCAAGCTCGTGATTGCAAGGGAAAGAAAGAGGTTGTCAATGTGAAATAATAAAATTGTAGATAAATGGATAATTATGAAAATTAATGTCCTAATCACCAAGGAAACTTACCTCAAAAAATTCCAAGGGAGCACGGCCAAGCTTATGTTGTTACTACAGTTGAAGTGGAATAATTAATGTATTTGTGTTTTTTGGATTCAAGAATTATATTCTGGTTATAAGAAGAATGTGATATATATAAGTATTGTACTACAGTAATTTTTTTCATTAGGGTTTTAATATGATGAAGATAATCATATTTTCAGTATGCGATAATAAGAGTAACTTTGCATTGTTTGGGGAATCTGATGTTACAATTGATTTTGGAATTTAGAGACCTTTTAGAGAGAGTTTGGACAGAAGTACTTTGGATAATTATAAAGGTTGGAATGGATTAATTTGGACATTAGATACTATTATTTAAGGTTAAAATATTTCTTAAGATTATTTCTAGATTGTTATAAGAAGGACAACTCAGAGGTCGGGTGACAACCCGTCGCATCCGGCAAGGCTGCGAGACTTGAACCTGCAACCGAAGGGCGACAAGGGTACATCACCTACAACTGGCCTACGTGATGTCATGGTTTGTATAATGTAGATTTTTTAAAATGGTATGACATATGAATTATAAATTCATTTTTTTATAACCCTATACAATTAGGATAAATAGAATATTTTTGAGTTATATTATCTTTTGGAGTGAAAGATGAGTTTGTGGTAGAAATTAGTTAAAGGATGAAACTTTACTTGTTAATTATTCTTTTTTTATTATTCTATGAAGAAATTAATTCTTAAAATTTAGGGAAAGGATATTAAAACCAAAAATGTGTTATCATAATACATTATGTTTTTTTTAACTGACGATATTTTAAATCATCATAGATTTATGGCTTTGAGGCCCTCAATTTTCCATTCACTTGTTTGTGATTGATGACCTCAATAACTCCCTATAAATATTTATGTTTTTCCTCCAATTATAATTTTCACCAATGTTATCATATTCTAAATCCTAATTTGGTGGTGACTTTTTCATTTCCCTTTCCCTCTTATTAAGATTAAATTTTATTAACCCTATTTTCAATGTGGGTTTTCCACAAAGGTATTTTCTATTTTTTTAACCTTTTATTTTTGAAGAACAATTCAAAATTTCAAGGACACAATTATTTGAAGGAGGGAAGATTGTAAAACCCCAAGCTTCCAAGGTACGTTTCTCTTTGAATAATACAATAGCTTATGTTGTACGCAATTTTGAGTTCTAACACACCACGACCAATCAAACTAACCGTTTAAAAAGTAGTTATGAATAGTAATACCCACTTTTTAAAATTTTATAAATTTTATTTTTCAAAATGGAATTCATTTTTGGATTCAGAATATCAAAATTATCTTAGGGTTAATTTTTGGTATTTTTCTGAAAACTTTCAATTTTTGATGAATAGTGAAAACAGTGTGTTATTGTTTAAAACCAACATTTATTTAAATAATTATTATTTTTATTTAAATTTATTTTAAATTAAAAATAGATACATAATACCTATATTAGTTTAATGTAATTTTTTGGAGTCATTTTATAATAATATTAGATGTATAAAATTTTATTGAACTTTTTAACGTCTTTTACCCACCTTTTAGGCACATTTGCAAATTTGCATAAAACGTAATTTTACCGCTTCTGTGAATTGAATTTCAAAAATCCTAGAGACATAGTTGGAATCATTAAGTAAAATTTGGTTCAATAAGATAAAAATATTTTTTGGTGAATAGTAAATTTTGAAATTTATTTACCGCGGTTAAAAGTAAATATGGTAATTAAAGGTAAAAATGATATTATAATTACCCTAAAACATGTCCAAATTCTATTTTATAAGTGTTTTTAGACCAAAATAAACCTTAGGAATAAAATATGATCCTCTTTGATCCACTTGGATTAGATTAGTACATTTATTATTATTTTATTTAAAGAAGAGTTAAAAGTGTTAAATTAAAATTTTAATAACTAAACCATTTTAATATAGGTTTATACATAAGATAAATTCAACTATAAATATTCATTATAAATATAAAAATATTTCCTATATCATGGTATTTTATTTATAATTTTTAGACATTAAATAATTAAATTTATTTATGACACAATGATGATGTAGTAATTACCTTATTAATGAAAGGTTAAAATAATTGATATTATAAATACTAAAATAAATGTAAATTTAGACTTTTGATGCATTAAAAGAATTTTCTAGGTTAATATGACATTTTAGGGTTGATTAAATAAAAAAAATTAGAAGTGATAAAATTTTTATGACTTTCACAAAAACCAAATACTAAATAGCGTCAAAATTGACATAAATGGGTTTTTAAAACAAATACTATATTATTAAATTATATAATATTCCTAAAAATCTAATTTTAGGAAAAAGGACCTAGATAAGGTTAGATATGTCAATAATGAACCACTTGGGGTTCTCTTGTATTTTTATAGTAAGTTTATTAACCATTTATTATAATAATATAAGAAGACATGGTAAAAGTTAAACTATTTAATTAAGAGTTAAATCTAAAAGATAAGGTTAATATGGTGACCTGAACTTGTTTAAAACCTATTGGTTGAGAGTTTTTTGACCCAGGACCACCTTATCCTCGAAATAAATCCATTTGGGTCCATTAGAAACCGAAAATTATTTTATAATAAAATAATATTTCAAGCTTTTCCTAAAGTGACCCTCACCTCTCTTATAAAAGGGTACTTACCCTTATATTAATTTCACACCTATAAAGCCATTTGGATCGGAAAAAACATAATAAAATATCCTCCCAACTATCATCACTTAAATCTAGAGGCCTTAATTTGATCATAATCCAACCTAAGGAGCCCTTTTGATCAAATCAAAAGGAAGCACCCGAAGAAGATGTAATAATTTCATCACCTCTTTCAAAGTTATTTTCTTCTTCCACTTCCTCTTTATATATTGTTTCCATAACAAAATAATAAATTTAGTACCTTATACATACTATTATTCTATTATAAATATGTTACAAAAATATTCATTATTTTATCCATTGTATTAATGACAAATTCATCATACATGTGTATGTATGGCTTACCGTCTCCACGTCGTGGTGTAGTTTGTTATTCGACACTTCATTATTTGGATGGGTATAATAATGAGTATAATTTATGTTAATAATAAATATAACATTTCAATTATTCTTTATATATGATATACCATCCAATTACATATTATTTTACCATCAAAATAATGATATTGTCGCTCATGCGTACGTACGGATTACCGTCTCCACGAACGCGATAAGATTCATTTCCCCATCATAATCATTCAAGAATAATTTCTATTTTATGATTAAAAATAATTTTTAGGAACTTAATATCATTATTTATATGAATCAAATACATAATATTCATAACAAACATGACTTATGTAACAAAACATATAAACGAAAACGAATCAGTTAGCACCTGAAACAATGATACTGCTGAAATATTATTAACAAAGAAATACTAAAAGATCATATAAGATATCATATGGTTATTTTATAATTTAATAAAAATTAATTAACTATTATACATTAGTTTAACGAACCTTCAACCAAGTAAAATTACAAGGTAATGGTTAATTTTACAATCTCTGTATTTATTCAAGGTTGTTTATACGTAAGTATCTACTAGGACTTCTTTATCAACCACATTAGTGTTTCTTAAAAATGTATTTCAAAAAAAATTACTAATTACTAGAATATGGGTTAAAGTCATTTATACCCTTGTTTGACTTTTTATAAAATGGCTTGAAATGAATCTTTCCGTCATTTTCCAAACAAGGTACTTTATGACCTTTTCAACAAATTAAGGTTAGAATATTTTTTTTAACTTATATGACGGGTGCAACTATTTTCCGCCGTTATAAAACTTTTGAAGCTTCTCTTACAAGATTATAAGAATATTTTTAAAATAAATTTTTTCTTTTATAATTACATGACTTTTAAATGATTTAAAAAAAAAGAGATATCTCTCTCGAATATTTTTGATTTCATATATGTCAACATCATTTGATGGATTTTACACTTGTTTGAAGTTGATTTATTATGATACAATATTCCATATTATATTGAAGGTTTTTTTGATATGTTTGATTGTGGATGTGTTATTTTTTATACCATTCATGGTTTATGGTTAAATTATTAACATTTCATATGTTAGTTTTAATATGAATGTTTATGTTATGTTTCAACCTTTTCATATGAGGAATGCATTGGACTTAGTAAGTGACAGGTGGAGCTCGCTATAGCTCCTCAATACATCGATAGGTCTCATGAGACAAACTAGTGTCTTGGAAAAATGCCTTGACAAAATCTTATTTGTAGTCTTGGAATGAGGCCTTGACTATGTGGTTATGATGTCCAGCATTATGCATTCCATCATTATGAAATTGGCTATTGATATTACATGTGATTATTCGAATAGTATGATATCCATGTGAATAATTAAATAGAATTATTTGATTTATATTTGTCATATTATGCTGAATTTTAAGTTTAAAAGGCTTATGTTTTAGTCTTATACATTTCCTTAAATGTTTATGCTTATTTATGGTAGTTTTCGTTATATTGTTATCCTTACTGAGCATCTGAGCTCACCCCTTTCTTATGTTTTCTTTTTACCATGATATAAAGAAGTATATTATGATTAACCTACAAGGATAGGACAAAGGATATGAGTGTGTTCAAAGGGTACACAATGTTGTTTTTCTTTATTTCATGGTGTAATGTAAAACTTATGTATGTATCTAGTACTTCCAAGGCTATTAAACTAATCAATATTTCTAGACATGATCTCTTGTGATCATGAAAATGTTATGTAATAATGCACCAACTCTAGGTAACTAGGGTCGGGGTGTTACAACCCTACTCCAGATGCATGAACTCTCTAGCTTGGTTAGCTCTTAGTGATGGAGTAAAGAAGTGATCATAGAAATTAGTCTGGAAATCAGCCCATACCATGCCCTGATGGTGATCAACCTGGGTAATTACATCCCACCAGCGCTTGGCTAAATCATTCAACATTTAAGTAGCAAGCTTGAACCTTCTCTCTAGAAGTTTCTCTAGATTCTCAAAGGTATATATGGTGGGATCCAACCAAGACTCGACAGCCTGTGGACTGCCATCCCCTGATAAGGTAGGAGGAGGATGTTGTTAGAACGCATTATTCAGATCAACTATTGTATATGCAGTCCATAGAGCACCTTTCATGGGCTTTATTATACATAGTAAACTCTCATGAAGCTGAGCATCAGTTCCCGGATCAAGTAAAATAGGAAGTGACTCTAGTGGCACTTCTGGCAGTAAGACTGGCAGCTTAGGGCCCACCACATCTGGATTATGGTCATTACCACCCTCCGGAAACATGACATGAGGACGTTGTGGTGCTATTGGTCTCCAAATGCCAAGCACATGCCTCAAAACAGGATTTGAATCATATAGATAGCAATAGCGGAAGTTGGACGTAAGGAAAGGGCTCACTACCCATGGCATACTACCCCAACTACCCACTTAGATGGTTAGGTATTTGTATGTTTTAAAGTATAAATTATAGGGGTTCTGGTAAGTGAAATGTCAATAGTACCTTTCCTATTAATTTATTGTAAACCACTTCATTCTATATGTTAAGTTTCAATTTTACAATTTGTATTTTCTTATTTTCATATATCAAAGTTTATTTAAAATAGATCGTCATTCCCAATGAATCAGGGCCCATACACCTTATCATTTAAATCGGCACCCATTTAATTCCATTCTAATGGATCAACTTAGTAAACCACCCATTCCAACCCATGAGGGCCCATACAAGTCATGAATTGAAACTAGAAATTACTCAATCACTGTCACGACCCGTCCCCCAGGGCCCATGTCATGACTACCCCAAGCCCGCCTTCCATAGGCCAGGGGCTGGCGACTAGCACCGAAGACGTATTCCCTAAAAGTGGGAAGACATTTCCTTTATATCCTATAAACACACGCAACCAAGCACACAGCAAGATACGAACATGAGTAAACTGAATAGTAGATAGAGTGAGTATAGTAAGTAAAAGGGGACAGAATACAATCCCAACTGGAAAGTACAATAAAACTGAAAGGTAAAAGTAAATTGAACAGCTCCTGTGAACACCCGCCAAGGATCCTACCAGAAGGGTAGGTACAGCTCTTGAATAGTCATCTCTATGGTACGCCTCGTCTAGTTCTACATCTGAGCTACCTCCAGTCCTCATACCCTCATCCTCATTCATAATTGTCTGTCGTCTGCACCAAACACAACAAGGTGCAGGAATAGCCCGTGCAGGGGTGAGTATAATGATACTCATTAGGGACCCCAAGACCCTCAAGGTCTCACAAAATCCAAAAAGGATAAACCATAAAGCATGAAATTACTAACAACCCTACTTAGGTATATGCCCACACATATACCTAAGTTATCAAGTAATCCCATCTCAATCATGAGGAAACACAAGGTCCAACTCAAAAGCACAAAGATCAAATATTCCATAAAGGAAGGAATACCACGAAGGTAAGTACCTCATAGGTATGACACACTAAAGAATACCACCAAGGTATTACCACAAAGGAAAGTACCACACAGGTAAAGACTCATCTCACACCAGGTATAACTTAGGTACAGTAGTAGAGATGATTAGATGTAACTACTAATTCATCTTACTCTGTTAAGAGGAAGACCCAAAAAGGATCCTAAATCATCATCAGGACCATAGAGGATCATAGTACATCATCAGACCCACACAGGATCCTAGTACCTCGTCAGACCCACACATGATCCTAGTACATCGTCAGACTCACACAGGATCCTAGTACCTTGTCAGTACGTCGTCACACCTACACAGGATCCTAGTACATCATCAGTACATCATCAGACCCACACATGATCCTAGTAAATCATCAGTACATTTTCAGACCCAAACAATATCCTAGTACATTTATAGTACATCATCAGACCCACACATGATCCTAGTACATCGTCAGTACGTTGTCAGACCCACACAGGATCCTAGTACATCATCACAGCCAGCTACAGGGTTCCCACACTAAACTCGCTTATCTCTGAGAGGGTCCTCTCCAAAAGTCACTGGTTTATATTCCAACTACCATGATGTCCCACGAATAAGTATCCCAAAGGACCGATACATCATAGGGTTCTCAACGCAACAGACAGTGCGTCAATCGGACACCTGGTCTGTGAGTTATTAGCCTTTTACTCCTGAGGGCCCAGTTGGATTCTTGCTCGATCCAACCCGAACATACCCCAACTTTATCCAAATATCCAGTGGGGTATACCAAAGGTACCATCTCACTCCAAGGTTTCTAGGGCCACTAACGATTCGTCAAACAGACACCCAGTGCCAAAGTTATGTCCAAAAGAGAAAAAATGGATCGAAGGTGGTTCGGGTATGGTCCGACCCGACCCGACCCGGTTCGGGTGAACCCGGACCGCACTGGGTGGCCCGGCCAGGGTGGCGGCCCGTGGTGCGGCGTGGGGGCTGCGAGACTACGTGGAGGTCGCAGGGGTCACGGAGGTCGCGGGGCGGCGTGGGGCCGCGGTGGAGGCCGCGAGGGCCGCAGAGGCCGTAGGGCTGTGGGGCGGTGGGGGACCGCGGGGCGGAGGAGGCCGCGAGGGCCACGGAGGCCGCTGGGTGGCGGTGGCCACAGGGAGGCAGAGGCCACAGGGGCCTCGGAGGTCGTAGGGTGGTGGAGGACACTGGGCAGCGTGGGGCCGCGGGGCGGTGGAGGCCGCAGTGCGGCGGGGCGGCCACGGTTGCGTCGTCGCCTTCATCACAGCTGGCGGTGGTGTCATCCACCTTTCTCGTGCCCCACCATTTTTTATTTTCGTCTGCCTACATTGTGAAGAACACAACAATTAATCATAAGAAATGCGGAGAGGTCAGTTCATGTTTGTTTGGCCCACACTCTCCGCATTAGAGCGGTAGCAAGCGACTATAATTTATTCTTGATTTACGAAGAATTGTCAAGAACGGGTAAGGGGGGAAAATTCAAACAACCATCCTACCTCTAATATTCATTGATTTTGGCACGATAAAGAATTAATAGATGTCAACGTTCGTCACGCCCACCACACGCCTCTGATCTCGGGCTCGTTCGTCAGATAATCGCTCTTCGATGGAGGTTTTTCTTTGTTGGAGAGTAGTTCTCCAAGCTCTCCCCTTCTCCTTCACCAACCAAATCCTCCCAAAGGAATGAGATGTCAATATAATTTAAATTTTCTAGATTAATTATGTTGGAATGTTGGCATAATTAATTAGCTCAACTTAATTAATGGGAGGTGGAACCATTAAAGTGGGAGGATACCAAAGGTTATCTCCCATTAAAGGGGATTTCAAGAGTTATCTCCATATTAAAGAGAGATTTTAGGGGGTTCAGATGGTCCCCACCCTTAAATTCAAATTGGGGGTTTTAGTTCAGGTGGTCCCCTCCTCCATAACCATGTTTAAAGGTTTCAACAAAAATAAAATAAAAGTTTATTTTATTTTATTTCTATTTCCACGAAAAACCCAAATTCTATCATTCACCCTTGGCCTACTGCAGTCGAGGTGAAGGTCTCCTTCAGTGAATACTAGTGTTGCGAGTTCAACGGTGCTCTCAGATTTCAATTCTGAGCACCGGTTCAAAATTTACAAAAACCCACTCACACGTTTACTGAATGTACTTAAAGAAAAGTTCAGAAATTCATTTTAGTCACACCGGGCCTCAGAATCACGCGCCATAAATTTTTGAGGACTCTTAAAATTACCATATATTTAAAAAAAATACATGGAATTTCTGGTTCTTTACATTCTTCCCACCTTAGGGCTTTGCATCCCCGAAATCCGCATCATAAAATCTAGGAAAAAAAGTGGGAGTACTGAGCACGTATCTGAGCCTCCCACTCCCATGTGCTCTCCTGGATGTTCTCGTGCTGCCATCAAATGCGCACCAGAGGTATTGACCGCCCACAAAGGACTTGTTCCTGTCGATCCTTAATCTCCACTGGAACCTCTGAAAACATCGCCTCATCGTCGATGTCCAGCTCGCCGTGGTCAATGACGTGAGATGGGTCATGCACGTATCTCCTCAGCTGGGATGTGTGGAAGACATTGTGCACCTGGTGCAAATGAGGGGGAAGTTCTAGGTGGTAAGACACCTCCCTAACTCTACTAAGGACCTGAAAGTGTCTAATGAATTTCAGAGATAACTTGCCACCTTGGCCAAATCTCCGCAAACCTTGTCGAGGTGAGACCCGTAGAAAGACGTAGTTGTCATCCTCAAACTCCATAGGTCTCCATCTCTTATCATCATAAGACTTATGCATACTCTATGCAGTCTTCATCCGCTCCTGGATGATCTACACCTTCTCTGTGGTAGCCCGTACCATCTCTGGTCCCACTAGTGCTGACTCCCCTGGGTCAGTCCAGCACAAAGGTGATCTGCAAGGTTGCCCGTATAACACCTCAAAAGATGACATCCCAATGGTTGAGTGATAGCTGTTGTTGTATGAAAACTCCACCAAAGGAAAGTGATCCTCCCAGCTGCGACCGAAGTCGAAGAAGCAAGCACGTAGCATGTCCTTGAGGGTCTGAATGGTCTGCTCAGTCTGACCATCCTTCTGAGGATGGAAGGCGGTGTTCAAATGAAGATACATCCCGAAATCCTCATGCAACCCCTTCCATAGCCAAGAAGTGAAACATGTATCACGATCGAAGACAATCTTCGAGGGTACTCCATGTAGCTGCATAATCTCCTACACATAGAGGCAACCTAAGCTCTCTAATGAACCTTGTTCTCTGATCGTTAGGAAGTGAGCCGACTTGGTGAGTCGGTTGACGATCACCCAAATAGAATCTTGACCTCTATATATACATGGAAGTCTTGTCACGAAATCCATGGATATCTCATCCCACTTCCACTCTGGGACCTCTAAAGGCTGGACTAAGACTACTGGTACCTGATGCTCCGCCTTCACTTGCTGACAAGTGAGGCACCGAGAGACAAACTCTGCTACTGCTTTATTCATTCTCGACCACCAGTGCTATCATCGGAGGTCCTGGTACATCTTTTCCACTCATAGATGTACCGCTAGAGTGGATGTGTGAAACTCCCTCAACACTTCCTCCCGAAGCGACCTTGGTACCATAGTATGTCCTCTAAAGAGGATGGCATACTCCCCACCTTCAGAAAATCCATCAGGTGCCTATCATGTGAATATCTGAGCACGTCAAGCCTCGTAGTCAGCATCCCCACATTGCGCCTCCCTGACTCGCTGAAGAAGTGGGGGAGTTACTATAAGTGACTGAAGAAAAGATGCTCCATCTCGATCCACAAAGGATAACTACAAAGCAGTCAGCTGCTCCGTCACCTCACCTAGCAGTTGTATACCAGATCTCCTGCTGAGTGCATCTGCTACAATGTTCCCCTTCCCAGGAGTATAGACTATCTCAGAGTCATAATCCTAGAGGAACTCAAGCCAATGTCATTGTCTCAGGTTCAGATCCTTCTGAGAGAATATATACCTAAGACTCTTGTGATCCGAGTAGAATGTAAAACGCTCGCCCATCAAGTAATGTCACCACATATTCAGGGCGAAGACCACTGTTGCTAACTCCAGGTCATGGGTAGCATAGTTCTGCTCATGTTGTCTTAGTTTTCGAGAACCATATGTGATCACTACTTTCTCCTGCATCAGGACACATCCAAGCCCAATCCCTGATGCATCGTAGTAAACTATGTACCCTACGCCCTCCTCTAGTAGCCTCAAGATGGGGCACTAGTTAGCCTCTACCTCATCTCCTGAAAAATCTGCTGGAATCTCTCTAACCACACGAAGGGTTTCCCCTTCTTCATCAGTGCTGATAAATGTGTTACAACTCTAGAGAAATCTGGCACAAATCTCCAGTAGTATCCAGCCAAACCCAGGAAACTTTGTACCTCCATCACACTCCTGGGTGGCTCCCAATAAAGTACCACCTCAATATTCACTGGATCCACTAAAACTCCAGCCTCTGATATGACATGTCCTAAAAAGTGAACCTCTCAGATCCAGAAATGGCACTTTGAGAGCTTACCATACAGCAGGTGCTATCGAAGTGTGTCCAGAACTATCTGCAAATGATAGGCATGTTCCTCCTCAGTAGTCGAGTAGATCAAAATGTCATCGATGAAGACTACTACAAAGCGATCGAGGTATGGCTGAAAGATCTTGTTCATGAGTCCCATGAACAATGATGGGGCATTGGTCACCCCGAATGGCATAACCAAGAACTCATAGTGGCCGCACCGATATCTGAAAGCCATCTTCTATTCATCCTCAACTAGCACTCTGAGCTGGTGATAGCCTAATCTGAGGTCTATCTTCGAGAACCATCGTGATCCCTTAAGCTGATCAAATAGGTTGTTAATCCTCAGGAGTGGGTGCTTGTTCTTCACGGTCACTTGGTTCAGGAATCGATAGTCAACACAAATCCTCAAGCTACCAACTGCCTTCTTGGTGAACAAAATTGGGGCTGCCCAAGGAGAAACACTGGGCCGAATGAATCCCTTCCCATGTAAGTCCTTCAGTCGTACCCGTAGCTCACGAAGCTTCGCGGGAGCCATCTGATATGCTGGTGTAGATATCGGTTCTGTCCCAGGGTACAAGTTAATTTAAAATTCCACCTCTCTATGAGGAGGTAGACCTGGAACATGATCAGGGAAGACATCCGCATACTGGTCCACTACTACAGGATATCTTGGACTCTCCACATCAACCACTCTGAGGGTAAGGCTAACCAACTAATGAGTGATCGGCTACACTCTCCTCTGAGTAAGTCCATCATATGTTGAAAAGGCTCCCTTCTCACCGGTGAAGGTAAACCTGGTCTCATCCATGCAGACACACCGCACTTTGCACCTAATATAGTCAATCTGAGCATGGACTTTAGATAACCAGTCCATACCCAAGATGACGTCGTAAGGCCTCGACGCCACTACTAGGAGATCCCAGCCAAATCTCTCACCTTCTAGAGTAATCTCACACTACCGGCACTAGTGCATAATTGTCGAATATGCTCCCGCAGGAGTCTCTAGCCGTAAGGATCAAGCCAACGGATCCATCGGAATCTTTGAGCTCCGAATGAGGGCAGTGGAAATAAAAGAATGACTGGAACCTGTGTCTATAAGTACTACAGCTAAGGTGGAATAGACACAAATAGTACCTCGTATCATCTCCGGAGCACCATGGTCATAGGCCTTAGCTGCCTGGAGCTGAGCCTGCCCCTGTCCACCTACTCCCTGTGGTCGGAGTGGACCACCTAGTGGTGGTGGCGGTAACATCTCGAATCGTCGCCCACCACCAGTTGCACGGCCAGCTCCTCTGCCACATCCTCCTGCTCCCTATGGACCACCTCAATCAAACCTTTGTATCTGCCTAGGCGGTCCCTTGACCGTCTTCTGATCATCTGTACAGCGGGTCGGACAATCATGAGTCATGTGACCCTTCCCGCCACATGTGAAACATTGCATGTTCCTCGTATGACTGGCTCTGTCTCCGGTACCCCGCACAACTGATCCTGAGTCATGCGGTTGTCTACCTGTAAGTCTGGTCCTCTTGGACCTATGTGACATCTATCTACTATCAGCTGCAGAAGACTCTGCTATGTGGCATCCTATAGTGGGTCTCACTGTTAGTGACTGCTCAGCAAGAAATCTCTCCACTAAGAGGGCTCTCTATAACACTCCCTCCTACGTTAGGATGCTAAGAGAAATCATCGAAGCCCTGATCTCCTTCCTGAGTCCCTACTCAAAGGTCTGATCCCTAAAGAATGGGTCTCACACCATATCAGTGGAGTAGCGTGAGAGGTCAGTAAACCTCGCTGAGTACTGAGCCACAATCATGTTTCCCTACTATAGATGAAGTAACTCATGTATGTGCACTGCACGAAGAGTCATTGGAACAAACTCTGCCCGAAACAGGCTCTCGAAGTCTGCCCATAGAAGCGTCACCTCGTCATGAACTTGGAGCATCAAGATCCACCATTTTCCTGATACTTCCTATAGAATAATGGCGTCAAGGATCACCATGAGATCAACTGGTGTCCCTACCAGTCGGAAGACTCTCACTACAGCCTCCATCCAATCCTCAGCCGCCTTTGGGTCTATCTCTCCCTTGAACATAAGTGGCCTCTAGCCCTGGAACTCGTGAAACGCGCTCAAGTGACGTGAACCCTCTGTTGTTGGGGCTGGTGGCATCGGTGGCCCAATGGTTAATGGTACCACTGGTGCCTCCGTTGGTGCCTCTACTAGTAGATGGCCCTGCATCGAGGCCTCATCACTTGGGGGGCTATCAGTGCGTACTATATCTAGAACTCTAGATGGCTGGCTACATGGAGGCATACTGAAAATAAACAGGTGTTCCACGATCAATAAGTTATACCTGGTGAGCTGACTCAAAGATATCACAAAGAGAACTCTTGAAAACACACACGCAATCGGCGTTTTTGTGTACTGAGTCGGAAATTAGAAGTCAGGGTCCTGGTGTATAGATACGTCGGTTGCCGCACCAACACTGGATTCACTAAATTGATAACCACACTCTGATTAGCCACTAAATGAGGCTAATATTCATTGGTAATATATATAATATTCATGTTCTTTATTATTCATAAACACCATTTTAGTGCATTTTACACTTTGAACATCATTTAACATTATGATTGTAATACCTTCTTAAAATGCACTATTATGTGGTACATTTTTGAACATCATTTAAAGTAACAAATGATTCATCTGATTATACATATTTAAATTTTATAATTGATCTACACTCCAATATTAACATGTTTCATTCAGGGATCAATGGAGAATTCATGGAGGATGATGGAGATATTTGGCAATGAAAGGAAGTAATTCTGGAGAAGGCAGATTGGACATCATCCCACTGATGAGACTGTGGGGCCCAACATACAGGCCCAATTAATCCCAAATTTCGTGGGATGCTATAAGACATGTATAGGAACAAATCACTATTCAAGAGTTAATGTTGATTCTGCCTCCATGGTGGTCATTTAGGCGGCCGAAGTTAGAGATACAATTCTGGGCCAGATTCTGCGGCCCAGAAAAACAGCCCAGTAATTTGATCATATCTCGGAATAAACAACTCCAAATGGGCCCAAATTTTACAGGAGATTATAAGACATCCGGAGCTCCATTTTCTACTTCTATGGGCTACTCTGATTCGGCCTTCTAGAAGGTCTTCCAGACGCGTCTGTTTGGTGGATGAAAACTGGCTGCCACCTCGGGTCAAACGTGGAAAAGTCCAAATTCCACAAGATTTCCACCACCTATAGCCTACCAAAATTAATTAAGATGCTTTGTACTGTTGTTGGATCAACCCAAGGCTCCAAAAATGCCTATTTAAGGCAGTGGTGGTGAAGGATTTGAGAATCTTGGATGCTTTGTTCAATTGTAATGTTATGCTGCATTTTTGTTGCCTCAAATTTGTCTTTCACATGTAAGTTGTTTAATTCACTTTAGTTTCTTAATAAAAGTTCTTCTTCTACTCTTATTCTGTTTTTCTTAATATCACTTTGATACCATTGGATCAAGGTGTGAATTTATTCACACCAACCCTTGTGAAATTATTCACACAACGGTGGAGTGATCATTTTATTTTTGTTGTTTTCTTTACTTCTCCATTTCCTCCCTCATGAGTCTACTTTCCGCTTCCATTGAAACCATGGGATCAATGGAGGGCTAACCCACTTATGGGTTGATCCAAGGGAGTAGAAAGGGGCTGGATTGGATGTTATTTATCACCTAATTAATTTATAATCACTTCTTTAATTGGGATTTTTATTTGATGATTTTTAAACTCCATCGTCCTTGTTGAATTTAAGGTCACACACTTCAAGTACTAATACGATCCTTTACCTTGAAGTGATTGAAACATTGAACCTTCAAGTGTATAGGTGATTAGTATTAAAGGGTGTAGTCATTAAACCAGTAAGTGATGATGTTGTTTTATCTCCTTAAATGAACCCATCTCAAATTTAAGAATTTGAAATCATTAAAAAGAAAATACGTCCAATCCACCCCGAGTGATAACCTAGGATCAACTCATTCTTTTAATTTGAATTCACTTAAGTATATTAGAGTTCACTTAAACCCATCTAAAATCAACCCAAAGTTTGCCACTTAATAGTAAAAAATCCATCCCTTAGGTTGTGTATCTTAGGTATCTTCTTAGGTCTCTGTGGAATCGACAACCCAAGCTACACTACAAGGACCGTTCTACCCTTCTTCTCTTGGGTAAATTTGGGCGTGAACCAAATTTTGGCACCGTTTCCGGGGACCAAGTAAGTACCTTAGATCCAAAAAAAACCTTCTTTACTCACCTCCATTCTTCTACTCTCACCCAAGATCTCTTATCTTGTCCCTTTCTCGCTTTTTTTTGTTGGCGCATGTCCGCCTACACCCACGATTTCTCAAACAGACTAGTTAGGGTGGAAAGTCCTAGGATAGGGGAGTCAAGTGCACCTAAGGGATTGTTTAAATCAGATTCAAATATTCTTGAAACCCCAAAGTCAGAACTTGAAACAAGTCCAATGGAGGGTCATCCACAAAATCAAATTGTAAACCCTGGGGGGAATCAAATGGGAAACCAAAACCAAGAAGCTCCAAACTTAGGGAATGTAGTTGATCAAACCATGAACGACTACCTCACTCCAGCTTGGACCAATTACCCCTCATGCATTAGACACAATTCCATAGGGGACACCAACTACATATTCAAACCCCATGTCCTAAACCACCTTCCAACCTTTCATGGGATGGAGTCAGAAATGCCATACCTTCATGTCAAAGAGTTCAACGACATTGTTGAAACCATGTGTCCCCCACATCAACTAGAATCCGCTAAGATGAGGCTATTTACTTTTTCATTAAAGTATCGAGCTAAAAATTGGCTAAACAACTTGAGACCTGCATCAATCCACTCTTGGGACCAACTGCAAAGAGAATTCTACAAAAAATACTTCCCTCATCACAAAACAATTGCACTTAAAAAGAGCATCCAAAACTTTTTTGAAAAAGAGGGAGAGTCATTTTATGAAACATGGGAGAGGTTCAAAGACACCCTAAACATGGTTCCACACCATGGGTTTTCCATACCTGAACAAGTGAGAATTTTCTATGAAGGGTTGGGTCCGGGTAATAAACAATTCATTGACATGATGTGTAATGGAACTTTTAAAAACAAGGCCCCAAATGATGCTTACGAGTATCTGGAAAGTCTGGCTGAACAAAACCAAACTTGGGGAACTTCACATTATTCTGAAAAGCCACAAAGAACTACTGGAATTCATACACTTAGAGAAGAGGAAATCCTTAGGGCTAAACTCACAGCACTCTCTAGGAAGGTTGAAGAGATAGACCTTAGGAAAGTCCATGAAATCCAAAATGTAGACCTTGTTTGCACAATTTGTGACAAACATGACCATAAAACAGACAACTGCCCAACCATTCCATCCATCAAGGATGTTCTTCTAGGAGGACACCCAGCGGAAGTCAATTCCCTAAACTTTCAAAAGCCCCAATACCAAAACACCTTCAATCCAAGGTACAATGACCACCCAGGCTTCTGATGGAAGGATAACCAACAACATAGCCAACCACAAGGACAAAATCCTTACCCCCATCAGAACTACCAAACTCATAACCAGTTCCAAACCCAACCTATCCAATACCAACAGCCACCGGTCCATTTTCAACAAACCATCCCACCTCCAAAATATCCCCCTGGGATAAACCAACCTACTCAAGCACCAACCCAAACTGTTCCACAAAGCCTACTAGAACAACTATGCAAACAAATGGAGAGGATGAACTCAGAAGTATCTTCCCTAAAACAAGAACTTCAAACCATCAAAACAGGAAAGGCACCCATGCCTACTCAGGCGGTGCCATCCTCAACTTCAAGGGGAGAGTCAAGTTGTGATCAAACAACTCATGAACAACTAAAGGATGTGACTGTTTTAAGAAGTGGGAAATCAATTGAGAAACCTGAACAACTAATTCAGAACCCACCTGAAGATTCAAACTTGGATTAAAATTCAAATGAACCACAAGATCAAACTGAGGAAACTGATAACATTGTCAAAGAAACAACTCTTCAACAAACAACCCCACAACCTGCACCATTTCCCCAATGCATGAGGGGGAAATCCAAGCCTGAACTGAGTGAAACGTTGAGGGAAATATTTTCACAAGTCAAGTTGAACATACCCCTTCTCGATGCCATCCAAACTATACCTTCCTACTCAAAGTACCTTAAGGACTTGTGCACTTTTAAAAGAAAATTTTCACATAAAAACCAAGTCCTTTTGGCTGCTAATGTGAGTACCACCATTCAAGGGACCATTCCTCCTAAGTTGAAAGACCCAGGTTGCCCTTACATCAATGTTGAACTAGGAGAAAGCAAAGTTGTCAAGGCCTTGTGTGACCTAGGTGCTAGTGTCAATCTCATCCCATATGCTGTGTACTGCCAATTAGGCCTAGAAGAACTCCAACCCACATCTGTCACACTTCAGCTTGCTGATCGTAGCATTAGGGTTCCAGAGGGGATTTTAAAGGACGTTCTGGTAAAGGTTGAAAACTTCATCTACCCTGCTGATTTCATTGTCCTTGACAACCATCCAAATTTAGGAAATAAGGAACAAACCCCAATCATCCTTGGTCGTCTTTTCCTTTCAACAATCAACTCTGTTATCCGAGTCCGAAATGGGAACATGACCATCACCTTTGGGAACATGAGTCTATACTTGAACATCTATAATGCAAGCTCACAAATAGGGGATGACGAGGACATTCATGAAGTAAACATGATAGGAAGCATTGATAATGAATCCATGGAACATCAAGGAATATTTAATGAATGTTTAAGTCATAATGAGATTGATTTCCTTCGTTTATATGAAGGACGTTTATCTCCTTGGCTTGAATCATTTTCAAATTGCTCTTATGATGAAGTCTTAGGTCCAAAAATCAGTGAAACCTTTCAAGAAACCAATTTCATAGAGACCCCTCTAAATTCCTTCCCTAAATCTGATCAAGCCAATCTAGTAGCTGAAACTTCTACATGTGAGGAATAAATCCTATCTGAACCTCTAAAAAAAGAAATTGATCTTGATCCAATGTCCCAAACTTCTGCTGAAATTCTGAACCAACCTGATCTTGAATTGAAGGAACTTCCTGCTGCACTAAAGTATGCCTTCCTAGGGGAAAATCAAACACATCCTATTGTCATTTCTTCTTCTCTTGAATCCAATCATGAGAGGATGCTTCTAGATGTCCTTAGGAATCATAAGAAATCCATTGGTTGGACCCTTTCTGATATTCCTGGGATTAGCCCACTTATCGGGACTCATAGGATTGTTCTCGAATCTGATTCAAATCCATGTCGTCAACCTCAACGGTGACTCAATCCTAATCTCATGGAGGTAGTAAGGAAAGAACTTATGAAATTGTTGAAAGATGGTATCATATATCCCATAGCTGAGAGTGAATGGGTGAGCCCAATCCAAGTGGTTCCAAAAAAGGCTGGAATCACAGTGATAACCAATGAGGATGGAGAGATTCTTCCAACAAGGGTGAGTAGTGGATGGAGGGTCTGCATTGACTATAGGAAACTAAACTCATTCACCAAGAAGGACCATTTCCCCTTACCATTCATTGACCAAGTCCTTGAGAGAGTGGCAGGTCATGCCTTCTACTGTTTCTTAGATGGGTACTCGGGGTACAATCAAATTGAGGTCTCCCTAGAGGATCAAGGGAAGACTACATTCACATGTCCTTTCGGTACCTTTTCCTTCAAACGCATGCCCTTCGGGTTATGCAATGCCCCTGGAACCTTCCAGCGGTGCATGGTGGGAATCTTCTCAGACATGGTAGGGGATTTTCTTGAGGTCTTAATGGATGACTTCTCTATGTTTGGGGATACTTTTGAGGGATGTCTGCAGAATGTGGAGAGAGTCTTGTCAAGATGTGAAGAAAAAAATCTGGTCCTAAACTGGGAAAAATGTCATTTCATGGTTAAAGAAGGACTTGTTCTAGGCCATCTGGTCTCGAGTAGGGGGATTGAAGTTGATAAAGCAAAGGTTGACATCATTCATCACCTTCCATCACCCAAAACTGTCAAGGAAGTGAGGTCTTTCTTAGGACATGCTGGTTTCTATAGAAGATTCATCAAGGACTTTAGTTCAATATCCCGTCCCCTTTGTGCTCTCTTAGTAAAGGATGCTCCATTTGTTTGGACAGAAAGCTGTGAGGGTTCATTCTCAACCCTCAAATCCTCTCTCACCTCTCCTCCCATTATGAAATCTCCAAATTGGAACCTTCCTTTTGAACTTATGTGTGATGCCAGTGACTTTGCTGTTGGAGCTGTGTTAGGACAACGTTGTGATAAAACTCCTTATGTCATTGCTTATGCAAGCAAATCCTTAAATGATGCCCAAATCAACTACACCACCACTGAAAAGGAGTTACTTTCTATTGTGTTTTCCTTAGAGAAGTTTAGGTCCTACCTCTTAGGATCACCCATCACTGTGTTCACTGACCATTTTGCACTAAAATACCTCTTCCAAAAACAAGATGCTAAGGCTAGACTGATTAGGTGGGTCCTTCTCTTACAAGAATTTGACCTCACAATCAAGGATAAAAAAGGAGTTGAAAATGTTGTAGCTGATCACCTCTCTAGGATGGAATTCAAAGACAACTCAAATCACCTTTCTGTGTCTGATTCGTTTCCTGATGAACGCCTATACTCTGTGAGTGACTGCCCTTGGTATGCTGACATAGCAAATTTCTTAGTGACAGGAGTCATTCCAAAATTCTTAGGGACTCAAGCTCGAAGGAAATTCCTTTCTGATGTTAGACACTATGTGTTTGATGATCCATACTACTATAAGTTCTGCCCTGACCAAGTCATTAGGAGGTGTGTTCCAGAATCTGAACAAGAGTCTATCCTTAAATTCTGTCACATTGAGGCATGTGGAGGTCACTTTTCCTCTAAGAAAACATCTTCTAAGATTCTTCAATGTGGTCTTTTCTGGCCCACCCTCTCAAGGGACTCCTACACATTTTGTCAAAGTTGTCCTAGGTGTCAATAAGTAGGGTCCATCACAAAAAGGAATCAAATGCCACTCACTCCCATCTTAGTGGTTGAAATATTTGACTGTTGGGGAATTGATTTCATGGGTCCCTTCCCAAACTCTCGGGGATACCTCTACATACTCTTAGCTGTTGATTATGTCCCAAAATGGGTTGAGGCCATTCCCACTAAGTCCAATGATCATCAAGTTGTGATTTGATTTCTAAAAGAGAACATATTTTCAAGATTTGGAATTCCTAGGGCTATAATCAGTGATCGAGGAACCCATTTCTGCAACCGCCCATTCGCTTCACTCATGTCTAAGTATGGTATTTCCCATAAAGTTTCCACTTCATACCATCCTCAAACCAATGGTCAAGATGAGTTAGCGAATAGGGAGATTAAGAAAATTCTTGAAAAAACTGTCAACCCCTCTAGGAAAGATTGGTATGAGAAACTCATAGATTCTCTTTGGGCCTATAGAACTGCATATAAAACCATTTTAGGAATGTCCCCATATAGGTTGGTTTATGGTAAAGCATGTCATTTTCCAGTGGAGATTGAACATAAGTCCTTTTGGGCAATTAAGAAAATGGATTATGATCTCTCATTGGTCAGAAAAAAAAGGAAATTAGATCTCAATGAACTGGAGGAAATAAGGATGGAGGCTTATGAAAATTCAAGGATCAATAAAGATAGAGTTCAAGCCTACCAATCTAGGAATATCAAGGTCAAACATTTTGAACTGGGAAAACTTGTGCTCTTGTATAGTTCAAAACTTCATTTACATCCGGGAAAGTTAAGGTCTAGATGGTCAGGACCTTTCATAGTGCATCATGTATTCCCCCATGGGGCAGTAGAGATTCAAGATCCCACAAGTGGTCACATTTTCAAGGTCAATGGTCAAAGGTTAAAAACATTCGTTGAATCATTCAATAAACAGGAAATAGATGTTGAGTTAATTGATCCAATCTATGAACCAGGAAAAAATTGATAAATTTGGGATCTATGTCGGGCTAACGATGTTAAACAAAGCACTGCACGGGAGGCAACCCGTGGTTTTTATGTTTCTAATCTTTCTGAATCATCTTTATTTTTCAAATAAGATTAATTAATCATTTTTATATTTAAAAATAACAAAATAGAATTTTGACCTGTTCTTTTATTATGAGTATGGATGGGTACGAAAGAGGATCACCATATTCATCCGTGTCACGTGGTGTGATCCTTGAGTAATACCTTACCCAGAAATTTAAAAAGAAGACAATGTATCATCCGTTTATTTTGTTTTTATTATTCAATAGGTTAAGAAAAAAAATAAAAATATAATAATACAAAAAAAACATTCCACGCCATAGGCTGTGGGGCAAACCCCGTCACAACCGGCGAAGCCGCGGGGACTCGAACCCGGGACCGAAGGGAGACAGGGGCGCGCGCTTACCACTAACCTGCGGCTTCTTGTGCTACCTTATTCTATAATTTTTATATATATTCTTATATTTTACTTCCTTTATTATATAAATATATATATATTGTTTGTTTGTTTTTTTTTTGTTTTTTTTTGTTTTGTTTGTTTTGATTTTTCCTTTTTCCACTAGGGAACTTTGCAAGCGACATGGATATCAAAGGAATAAATTCGAGCGGCAAGAACTTCAAACTTCAACCACCAGGTGACTTCATTCCATAATCCTCATTTTCAATTTCCTTTTTAAATTTTTATTCCCTGCCTCTACTCCTAATTTTTCATTTCTTCAAACACTGGGGACAGTGTTGTTTTAAGTTGGTGGGGAGATAAAATAAAAAAAATGCTTTTGTGTCAAAAACAAAAATTGAATGATTTGAAAAAAAAGTAAATGGAAGGAAAAATTCCTTTAACTTTGAACATGGTAATACACATTTCACACTTTGAAACTGAATATCAAATAATTTAGCATGCCCTGATTCTGATTTTAATCCTTGTATAATTTCATGAGCATAGATTTTGGAAAGTGTGGCTGTCCAATGTGATATTTCATCGTTTATATTTTCATCCAAATAAAAAAAATGCCACAATGCACGTCCTCTAGACTGTGGGGTACTAATTTGAATTTTTGGGGTCCCATAATAAATAGAATAGGATGGTTTTATTTTTATGAATAATATGATTATTCAAAAAAAAATTAAAAATAAAAAATAAAAATAAAAAATTGCGTGTAGAGCAATGGATTGATAAAATGCGAGGCTTTCGGCACTTGGGGATTGTGACTCCAGAGTTGTCTAGCCCTGAGTTTTTCAATCTATCTCTATTTATGATAATATGACTTTGTTTTTGATTAAGTTAACTCGAGACGATGCCCGAGTATGTGGGTTTCACTTGGTGCCCTAAGGCCTTTGAGTCTGGGAGTCATCGGCAAAGTCTTGCTACATGGGTTAATTTGATTAATTGCAATCTAAATTACTATAGAAATATTGAAAAAAAAAATCAAAAAAAAGAGGGATGAAGAATACTAATATTAGGATTAAATGTTATTCCACCTAGCGCTTCCATGATTTTCCCTTTGAATGAAAATGAACCCCCATATCTATTGTGATTCACAACACATCATTACACCTAATTGAGTTGGATGAAGAATGATGATGGATTTGATCAAAGGAATGGGCTTGGGATTGGGATATGCTTATGAAACTATCTCGTATTAAAATATTTTGATGGGTTTCATGATTGTTTGGTATAAGGTTTTTTGGTGATCATTGTGTATTAAAATGTTTTTGGAAAAGGGAATTCGAATTTCATTTTTAATGAGATATATTTTGCTCGGGACTAGCAAAACTCAAGTTGGGGGGTGTGATTAGCCACTAAATGAGGCTAATATTCATTGGTAATATATATAATATTCATGTTCTTTATTATTCATAAACACCATTTTAGTGCATTTTACACTTTGAACATCATTTAACATTATGATTGTAATACCTTCTTAAAATGCACTATTATGTGGTACATTTTTGAACATCATTTAAAGTACCAAATTATTCATCTGATTATACATATTTTAATTTGATAATTGATCTACACTCCAATATGAACATGTTTCATTCAGGGATCAATGGAGAATTCATGGAGGATGATGGAGATATTTGGCAATGAAAGGAAGCAATTCTGGAGAAGGAAGATTGGACATCAGCCCACTGATGAGACTGTGGGGCCCAACATACAGGCTCAATTAATCCCAAATTTAGTGGGATGCTAGAAGAAATATATAGGAACAAATCACTCTTCAGGAGTTAATGCTGATTCTGCCTCCATGGTGGTCATTTAGGCGGCCCAATTTAGAGATACAATTCTGGGCCAGATTCTGCGGCCCAGAAAAACAGCCCAGTAATTTGATCATATCTCGGCATAAACAACTCCAAATGGGACCAAATTTTACAGGAGGTTAGAAGACATCAGGAGGTCCATTTTCTTTTTCTATGGACCACTCTGATTCGGCCTTATAGAAGGTCTTCCAGACGCTTCTGTTCGGTGGATGAAAACTGGCTGCCACCTCGGGTCAAACGTGGAAAAGTCCAAATTCCACAAGATTTCCACCACCTATAGCCTACCAAAATTAATTAAGATGCTTTTTACTGTTGGTGGCTCTACCCAAGGCTCCCAAAATTCCAATTTAAGGAAGTGGTGGTGAAGGATTTGAGAATCTTGGATGCTTTGTTCAATTGTAATGTTATGCTGCATTTTTGTTGCCTCAAATTTGTCTTTCACATATAAGTTGTTTAATTAACTTTAGTTTCTTAATAAAAGTTCTTCTTCTACTCTTATTATGTTGTTCTTAATATCACTTTGATACCGTTGGATCAAGGTGTGAATTTATTCACACCAACCCTTGTGAAATTATTCACACAACGGTGGAGTGATCATTTTATTTTTGTTGTTTTCTTTACTTCTCCATTTCCTCCCTCATGAGTCTACTTTCCGCTTCCATTGAAACCATGGGATCAATGGAGGGCTAACCCACTTATGGGTTGATCCAAGGGAGTAGAAAGGGTCTGTATTGGATGTTATTTATCACCTAATTAATGTATAATCACTTCTTTAATTGGGATTTTTATTTGATGATTTTTAAACTCCATCGTCCTTGTTGAATTTAAGGCCACACACTTCAAGTACTAATACGATCCTTTACCTTGAAGTGCTTGAAACATTGAACCTTCAAGTGTATAGGTGATTAGTATTAAAGGGTGTAGGCATTAAACCAGTAAGTGATGATGTTGTTTTATCTCCTTAAATGAACCCATCTCAAATTTAAGAATTTGAAATCATTAAAAAGAAAATACGTCCAATCCACCCCGAGTGATAACCTAGGATCAACTCATTCTTTTAATTTGAATTCACTTAAGTATATTAGAGTTCACTTAAACCCATCTAAAATAAACCCACAGTTGGCCACTTCATAGCCAAAAATCCATCCCTTAGGTTGTGTATCTTAGGTATCTTTTTAGGTCTCTGTGGAATCGACAACCCAAGCTACACTACAAGGACCGTTCTACCCTTCTTCTCTTGGGTAAATTTGGGCGTGAACCACACTCACTACACTTAACACTATTAAATTTAGAAAGATCAGAGTCCTATGTTCTTCGGTAGAACCGACTCCTCTTATACCAATTTGTCACGACCCGTCCCCCGGGGCTCGTGCTGTGACTACCTCAAACCCGCCTTCCATAGGCCAGGGGCTAGCAACTAACACCAAAGGTGTATTCCCTAAAACTGGGAAGGCATTGTCTTTATATCCTGTAAACACATGCAACCAAGAACATAGCAATATACAAACATGAGTAAACTGAATAGTAGATAGAGTGAGTACAGTAAGTAAAAGGGGCCAGAATACAAGCCCAATTGGAAAGTACAAGAAAACTGAAAGGTACAAGTAAACTGAACAGCTCATGTGAACACCCACCAAGGATCCTACCTAAAGGGTAGGTACGGCTATTGAATAGTCATCTCTGTGGTATTCCTCATCGAGGTCCACCTCCGAGCTACCTCCAATCCTGGTACCCTCATCCTCAGTCAGCATTGTCTGTTGTCTACACCAAACACAACAAGGTGTGGGCATAGCTCGTGTAGGGGTGAGTATAACGATACTCAATTGGGACCCTGAGACCCTCAAGGTCTCACAAAATCTACAAAGGATAAACCAAAAATCATGAAACGACTGACAACCCTACTTAGGTATATGCCCATACATATACCTAAGTTATCAAGTAATCCCATCTCAATAATGAGGAAACACAAGGTCCAACTCAAAAGCCCAAAGCTCAACTGTTCCACAAAGGAAGGAATACCACGAAGGTAAGTACCACACAGGTATGTCACACTGAATAATACCACCAAGGTATTACCACGAAGGAAAGTACCACACAGGTACAGACTCAGCTCACACCAGGTATAACTTAGGTATAGTAGTAGAGATGATTAGATGTAACTACTAATTCATCTTACTCTATTAAGAGGTAGACCCATGAAGGATCCTAAATCATCATCAGACCCACAAAGTATCGTAGTACGTCATCAGACCCACATAGAATCCTAGTACCTCATCTGACCCACACAGGATCCTAGTACTTCATCAGACCCACATATGGTCCTAGTACCTTGTCAGTACGTCGTCAGACCCACACAAGATCCTAGTACATCGTCAGTACGTCGTCAGACCCACACAGGATCCTAATATATCATTAGTACATAATCATACCCACACAGGATCCTAGTACATCGACAGTACGTCTTCAAACCCACACAGGATCCTAGTACATCATCATTACGTCGTCAGACCCACACAGGATCCTAGTACATCGTCACAGCCAGCTACAGGGTTCCAGCACTAAGCTCTCTTGTCTCCAGGAGGGTCTACTCCACAAGCCACTGATCGATACTCAAACTACCACAAAGTCCCACGAAGAAGTATCCAAAAGGACCGCCACATTATAGGGGTGTCAACGCAATAGACGGTGCATCAATCGGACGCTCGGTCTGTGAGTTAGCCTTTTAGTCCCGAGGGCCCGGTTGGATTCGTGATCGATCCAACCCGACTATACCCCAACATTATAAAAATCTCTAGTGGGGTATACCAAAGGTAACATCTCACTCCAAGGTTTCTAGCGCTGCTAACGGTTTGTCAAACAGATGCCCAGTGCCAAAGTTATGGTCAAAAGAGCGAGAATGGGTCGAAGATGGTCCGGGTCTGGTTCGACCCGGTCAGACCGACCCAGCCCGACCTAGCCTGGGCCTACCCGACCCAGTTCGGGTGGACCCGATATGCTGGATCCGGCCTTCTGGGTCCAGTTCGGCCTGGGCGGCGGCCCGTGGTGTGGCGTGGGGGCCACGAGATGGTGCGGAGGCTGCAGGGCGGCGGAGGCCATGGGGGCCACGGAGGCCATGGAATGGCACGGGACCACGGGGCGACGGAGGCCGCGGGGCGGCGGAGTTCATGGGGCTGCATGGGACTGGGGGGAGGAAGAGGCCATGGGGCTACGCGGGACTGCGGGGCAGCGGAGTCCGCGGGGGCCGCGGAGGCCGCAGGGGCCACGGAGGCCACGGGGTGGCCGCGATTGCGCCTTCGCCTTCGTCGCGGCCGGCGGTGGTGTCGGCCGTCGTTCTCATGCCCCACCGGTGTTGATTTTTGTCCTCCCCCACCATAAAGAACACAACAATTAATCACAAGAAATGCGGAGAGGTCAGGCCATGTTTGTTTGGCCCACACTCTCCGCGTCAGAGCGGTAGCAAGCGGCTATAATTTCTTCCTGATTTACAAAGAATTTTCAAGAATAGTTAAGGGGGGAAATTAAAAAAACCATCCTACCTTGAAGGTTTGTTTATGTTGGCGCAAGAAATAATTCGTATATGTCGACATTCGTCACGCCCACCACACGCCTCTGATCTTGGGCACGTTCGTCAGATAATCGCTCTTTGATGGAGGTTGTTCTTTTTTTGAGAGTATTTCTCTAAGATCTCCCCTTCTCATTCACCAACAAAATCCTCCCAAAGGAAATAGGTGCCAATATAATTTAAATTGGCTATATTAATTATGTTTTCATGTTGGCATAATTAATTAGCTCAACTTAATTATTGGGAGGTGGCACCATTAAAGTGGGAGGATGCCAAAGGTTATCTCCCATTAACGGGGAGTTCAAGATTTATATCCATATTAAAGAGGGAGTTTAGGGGGTTCAGATGGTCCCCAACCTTAAATTCAAATTGGGGGTTTTAGTTCGGGTGGTCCCCAGCTCTATAACCATGTTGAGAGGTTTCAACAAAAATAAAATAAAAGTTTATTTTATTTTATTTCTATTTCCATGAAAAACTCAAATTCTATCTTTTACCCTTGACCTATTGCGGTCAAGGTGAAGGTCTCCTTAAGTGAATACTGGCGTTGCGAGTTCAACGGTGCCCTCAGATTTCAATTCCGAGCATCGGTTCAAAAGTTACAAAAACCCTCTCACACGTTTACTGAATGTACCTGAAGAAAAGTTCAGAAATTAATTCCGAGCACACTGGGCCTCAGAATCACGCATCGTCAATTTTCACTGACTCATAAAATTCCCATATAATTAAAAAAAATCATGGAATTCTTGGGACTTTAAAATCACAGCCCAAGAGCAGAAAAAATATATATATACAAAAAATTATCACTTAACAATCATGAAAAAATAAGAAATTCAATCATTGAAATTCACCTATATGGTATGGAAATATGCATGACATGTGAATTCTAGGTGCCTACAATGATGCATGAAATAATGATCCATTAACTTATGTCATCGGGGTAAGGATGAAATAAAATACTCAATCATAATAATAATAATAACCACAATATATCATGTGTTTCACCCAACGGTGAATAGATATCAACTATAATAAGAAAAAGTAGAACATCAATCATATTCAGGAAACTCAGAATTTACCCCAAACATGGGTTATATACACCCAATAAAGGCTTATAACCAAGTTCCAAATCATTCCTAATCTCATATATATTGTCTATAAATATTAAAGTAAGAAAAAAACCTTTGAGACCACTTTTTGAAATCTCATACCCAGGTGCCACTCAAAAGTGCCTCGAGTCCAATGGGCCACATGGCCTCAAGCGCATCTTTCGAATGCCAGAGGCTTCCGACTAACAGCGAGGACCTGGGGTGTGTCTGTGATGAGACTACGCCCTCATTACCAGAGTATAGAACTTCAAATAAATGAAATAGTAGGTAAATAGATGAATCATATTAATAAATAGATGGAAAAGTAGAAGCAAGCAGGAATAATAAATAATTGTACAACTGATAATCACATACAAGAGCCGATGATAATGTATGACATGTATTTATAAAGAAGGAAAACATGGATACAAAGTATAATGAAGTACATTCTATACAAAATTAGAAAAAAGAAACCAAAAACTATCCAAGCATCTTGATATCCAACTTGGTCATCTACTACCAAGCTTCATCCTAAGCAAGCTAGTAATAATCAGGTGTCTAAGGTGGGATGCTTCTCTTTGTCAACACCCATATACATGTAATATTCCTACGTACCAATGGCGTCTTGGATAGGGTGTGAGATAAATCTTAGTAGGTCACCACCAATGGTGTCTATAACATCCATTCTGTGTAATATAAACTGAAACAGTTTGCAAGCATGTATATATAAAAGTAAAGTAGTACAGTAATGTAAATACCCAAGTAACTACTTTAGACTTAGTCGGTGTCTGAACATATGACCATTTCATTTATTAATTATGTTTTAGTTTATACATGTAATTCACGTGAGGTTTAACCAATGTCGACATCTTGACATGATAATAATAATGATAAAGGGTTCAAGATATAACAAGGCATCCATGATGATGATAATAGTGAAAGGATCCAATATGTAGAAAGGAATCTTGTATTGATATTAATAATGAAATGGGTCCAAGGTAGAAACCAAGGAATCTGTGACCTTAGGGGTCAAGCCAACTTGGTAGTAACTTGTAGACTTTATATATGGGTAAGAGTGTAATCCAAGGGGAAGCACCCAAGGCATTCCACAATAATGTAATTCTAACTGATTCTAAGGAATTTATCCAAGGTAAAATGGGATAAGAAATAACTAGGCCCAAGGTTGTATCCAAGGCGCCTCATGTCTGTAGATGTCATGCTGGATCTAAGGAGTGTATCTAAGGAATCCTATAATGATAATGGAGGGATCTTACGGTGTCATATTGGGCATCCACAAGTAGATAAAGATTGGGTTCCAAGGTGGGTCTCACCCTTGGAAACTGAAATTTTTGAATCGGAATAGAGTCCACAAGTACTCAAGGAATTACCTTGGGAATCCAAAGATAGGTCGAGTATGACCACTCCTATAATAATATATAGGTCCTTATTCAATAGGCACCATATACTTGATTTATTAATAAATTAATTCCATTTAATACTCATGCTAATTAATAAGTCATTTGATTCAAGTTGTTACCTTTCATTAGAGGGGGATGTGTGTAACCCTCACTAATCATCAAATTTAAAGGGGGTCAAGAACCTTGTATAAAATTTTAACATTATTTTTTTAATATCTAGTTGGATTTTATAGTTGGTTTTGAACCCCTTATAATTTAAGAAAATTGAGGGGGTTTATAATCACCGCTAATCAATGAGATTAGAGGTGGTTCACAACTCCATATCATATATTAAATTAGTGAGGGTTAAAAACCTCCTATAATGTATTAAATTAGATGGGGTTGAAAATCACCTCTAATGTATTAAATTAGAGGGGTTTGAAAACCCCCTCTAATGTCTTTAAATTAGTGGGGGTTCAAAACCACCTCTAATTTAAGATATTAGAGGGGGTTGTGAACCCACGCTATTTAAAAAAACAAATTCTATAATATATATATAATTAAAACACAATATATAAATTTATTTAAATAAATTATATGAACATAGTATATAAAATATTTATATGATTGTATTTAATTTTATTTATATATATACATAAATATAATTGTATAAAAAGATGCACTTGGAGTCATACCGGCCACACCATACATCAAATTGATGTGTGGATGATTCATAAACATCCTAAATGACTTATAAATAATTTCCATAAATTATAAAAATAATACAAATTTATTTTCTCAGTTTTGAGTACGCCACTTGTGCTTTTTACTAAAATGTCACTTCAAACTGGAAACATGCACTTTGAGTCATACAGGTCACATCATGTGTGGGTTTTATATTATAATGGTACCTATATGTCACAAATAAATTATGAATCATTTTACTAAATTATTAATAAAATACAAGTGTTCTTTATTTGTTTTCAGTGAGTGACACTTTTTGTACTAAATTGTCGATTTTAAATTGATAATAGACACTTTAAGTCATACTGGGCACATCGTATATTAGATTGAGGTGTGGATGATTCTTACACATAAAAAATGACTTATATATCATTTTTCTAAATTATAAAAATAATCCTAATGTGTTTTCTTAGTTTTGATTTTGTTAGTTGTTTTTTTTAGTAAAATTAATGTCAATTTTAAATAAAAAGACACACTTGGAGTCATACCGGTCATGTTGGGCATTGGATTGAGTTTTGGCTAATTCCTACATGTAAAAAATAACTTATGGATCATTTTATTAAATTATCAAAACAATACGAATGCATTTTCTCAGTTTTGAGTAGGCCACATGTCACACTCGAACTTCGCAATTTGGTAATAATTTTTTTTATCTTATAATTTTATCTGCATTTAAAATTGTTTTGTGGAGGTGCGGGTGGGACCCAACTTGATTTTTGTACTTTTGTTGATAAATCTTCATTTGGCTTGCTAGAGTCTGACGTGCAGGCAGGGCACAGACCGATGACTCTCACCACCTCCTCCCTCTCTTAGACAGTCGTGTGCCGCCCAAACCTGCGCCGCCTCCCTTCTCTAAGCAATTTTCTGATGTGGTGCACCTTCAGTATTCCTCCCCCTTTCCCGGTTATCCATCTGCACCTTCATAGGTGTGTTTCCCTTTGAGGGTTTGATTTCTTCCTTTGGGGTTTTTTAGGTTATGGTTTAGTGTGGCGTTTGATTTGACTACAGTGTAATTGATTTGATTATTTGATTTTAGGATTTAGTTGTGTTGTTTGAGGTGTTGTTGAAGTGCGGTGGACTTTGTACACAAATTTTGTGAAGTTGGTCTACACTAAGGTAGGTGGTTCTGCGTATGAGTATTAATTGATAAATTCATTTTCTTATTTAATTAATTTATCATGTTTATTAATTAGTTTTTTTGGTGCAGATTTGATTTTACTTGAGGTTTAGTATGTTTTTGATGTGTTTAGTAGTGTGTTTATATGATATGAGTATGTTTTGTTGTGAAAACCCATGTTGAACTATTTATTAGTGTTTTATAAATTATGTAGTTAGTTTTTTAGGATGTGAAAAGGGTGATTTTAGTGTTTTGGTGTAGCGTCTATATGTGTTTTGTCATAAAGGGATATTTGAGTGAGTTTTTGGTGTTTAAATTCATGCAACATATTTTGAAATGGTTTGGAAAATTTTTCTGGCAGTTTGTTTAACCATGGGAATGTTCTTTTAACTGTGTGGTTGGTTTCTTTAATTGTGTGTGTGATGCAGATTGTGTTCTTGAGGTGGCTTTGTGTGTGTGTGGTCGTGTAAGGGGGTTGGGTTGGTCTGGTGTGTAAAGCGGTGTTTTTATCTTTAAAATTTATTTATTAAAATTTTAAATGTTTTATTAAATAATTATTAAGGATTCAAAAATTGTTTTGGTTAAATTGTGTAAAGGTTTTTGGTTATTAAAGTCATGTGATGTATGTAAAATTGTTTAATAACTTCTTTTTATGGTTTGTTTGACTGTGAAATTGATTTCTTTGACTGTGCAGTCATTTTTATTAGTTGTGTAAGTGATTTATATTTAGTTTTGAGATATTTTTAGTGTGTGTATTATTTTTAAATGGTTTTTGTTTGTGCGAGTGTGGTGTTGGGTAGAGATAGCACCTAATTTGTTTTGTTTATTTATGTTTGACATGTGACATGAACTAGGGGTGTCCAGACCCGGACCGACCTGATGGGTTCGACCCGACCCGACCGGGTTGGGTCGGGTTGGGTCAGGTTACAAAAAAATAACCCCGGATCGATTTTACATCGGGTCAATTTCTCATGGGTTGGGTCGGGTCTCAGGTTTGGGTCATTTAGACCCAACCCGACCCATGACCCGATCTGCCCAGCCAAAAAAAAATTACCCAGCTTTCGTTTTGTCTCGGCCGCATAGATCACCCCCACCCCCCCCCCCCCCCCGACATTTCCTCTCCTCTCCCTCGTGATCTCTCCCTCCTCCTCTTCCCCCCGAAGAAACCCTACCTCGTACCCCCCTTCTTCCTCTTCCCTCAGAACGACGATGAAGACAGTCCTCCCTCCCTCCCTCCCGACCTTCCCTCGTGGTGAAGAAAGAAACCCCTACTCACTTCCTTCCCTCACGAGTTGCGGTCGGACGAAACCCTACCCTCCCTCTCTTCCTTCCTTCCTCCTCCTTCCCGAAGGTTCCCCAACCCTTGGCTTGCGGTGCAGCGCCTCCTCCTCCTGACTATCGGTAAGAAATTTTTTTACTCTAACCCCTTATTAGTGTTAGGGCTTTGAATTTAATTTGGTTGTTGATTTTTTAGTATTAAATACTTCATTAGCCATTCAAAATTTGTGTGTTCTTGTTCCCCTCCCACTGAAATCTCTGGTGTATTAAAATGCATTTGTTGTTAGTCCAATAAGTGCTAACTTTGATGTGTTGTATGTAGAAAAAAAGAAAATTACTTCTAAAGAAATCGGCATGTCTCGAGTGGATAGTATTTAATAATTATTTGATTGCAATTGTGAGTAAATGTCAATTCCAAATAGTTTAATACATTACATATAAGTTCACTTTCTATATTTTATTAAATTTTTATTTGATTTCAATTGGATATATTGATCCTGGATAGTGGATGGTGACTCTTGTGGATGGTGCTTATTTTATCATAGTGACCCCCATCATGTAAAAACCATTATGCTGACTACTATTGTAGTGATGAAATTAAATTATTTAAATTTTTTCTTATTGAAATGACTAACTTCATTAGAAAATCCCTTGCTGATGACATCGATATTATAATTCTTAAATTTTAAAACTAATTTTTGATTCCAAAAATAAACTTATTCCATAAAATTTTATCTTAAATGCAATTTTCATTAGTTGTTCCTTGTATTTTAATTTTCTATGAATTTTTTTGACCTTATAAATCAATTTATGTATTTATTTAATCATTCAATGATTTTTTTTATATTGAATCTTTAGGTTAATTACTTATTTTTATTTATAATAGTCTATGTATAGTTAAGAAATTTTTCTCAATGTAGTAAATGTTTCAAATTTAGGTAGAATCTCATTAGATGTGATTATAGACACCAGAAATTCCTACTAAACATCTCTAATATCTTGAACATCTATTTTTAGAACTCCTCTTATAGAACATTCAACTTTTTATCCAAAAGAATTATTTTTTCCACTATAAAACATCCATCCACTATGTTATACTCTAATTAGTGGAATTTGTCTTCATCAACTCCAGTTCTAGAAATGGATAACCCTAGATTCCTTGATCTCTATCATTCATTTAGGAAGCAAGTGATTATTGGTGGAATGCTCATGCGATGCAGGTGGGGTACTTTTGATCTCATAATAGAGTAATAATGTTATTCGCAACTTCAAAATGGTGATATTCTATAGTGAATTTCCATATTTGGTTCCATGTTATCTTGGTTTTTTTTTTAAATTCTACTCATTTTATTTGTATAATAAGGATATACTCTCCAAAAAAATTCTAAGTGCGGTAAAGGGAAGCTAGCTTAAAAGTTTAACATGCGTTGCTTGCTTAAAATACCAAAACATCAAAATGACTTAGAGGATGTTAGGTTGCTTAAACATGTGTTGATTTCTTAAAAGTTTTTTTTTATCCTCATGATTAAATAGGATATAAAGGGTTCATTGGTTGATTGCTTGCATTTTTTTCTTGCTTGCATTTGCTTTCTTGCATTTGTTTTCTTTTCTTTCTTACTTTTCTTGCTTGCATTTGTGCCCAATAATTGTAATATATATTTTATAAATAAATATTTCAATAGTTGATGGGCAGGCAGTGTTGAGGAATTTTTATTAGTCATATAATTCTATTTACCATTTCTTCCACTGTTATTGGATTTAGCTAGCAATTCATTCATATGGAAGGTGGTACAACAACAAGTGGTTCTTCTAATCCCCTAGTTGTCACAGCAAGAACTCAGAGTCAGATGGGGTCTACACCAACTACACATTCAGTTACAGAAATAGGAGGGGGAGTTGTAGAAAACCATTTGATGAAACTGAGGGTAAGCAATATCCTAAAAAGGTAACAATTCCTAAAACTGCTGCTGGTTTTAGAGTTTCGCAAGCTTGGGAGCATTTTCATAAGAAAAATGGAAGGGTTGTTTGTAATTATTGTGGTAAAGATTATGCTTGCACGTCTGGTCAACATGTAACTAGTAATTTGAATAGGAATTTGACAAGGTGCAACAAAAATCCTCACAAAAATCTCAATAAAATCCAAACCACTCTTGGTCTTAGAAGGAAGTGTGAAGATGAGGATGATGAATCGATTAAAATTTCAGTAGCTCATTTTAATCAAGAAGAGTTTTGAATTTCTCTTGCTAAAATGATAATCATTGATGAGTTATCATTTAAATTTGCTGATAATCAAGTCTTTAGAGAATTTATTGAAGTTGTTCAACCTCAGTTTCAAGTTTCTTCCAGACAAACAGTTGCTAGAGATTGCTTGTAGTTATATTTTAATGAGAAAGATAAATTGAAGTCCATGTTTGATATATTATCTCATATGGTATGTCTTACCACTGACACATGGACTTCAATTTAGAATCTGAATTATATGTGTGTGACTACACATTTTATTGATGATAATTAGATCTTGAATAAAAAAATAATCAGGTTCTGTCTTGTTGTGGATCACAAAGGGGAAACAATTGGTCGGGTATTAAAACAAACATTGAAACAATGGAGAATTGAGAGGATTAACATTGTTACTGTGGATAATGCTAGTTCTAATAATACAGCTATAAGTTATTTGGTGAGGACAGTTAATGATTGGAACAGGTCTATTCTTAAAGGAGAGTATATGCATATGAGATTATGTGCACATATTTTAAACCTTTTTGTTAGTGATGGGCTGAAGGAAATATCAACATCAATTGCTAGAATAAGATTTTCTTGTAAATTTGTGAGAAGTTCACCTTCGAGATTGGCTCTTTTTAAGAGCATTGCTGAGGAGTTAAAAATTCCTAGTAAACAAGCTATAATTCTTGATGTTCCTACTAGGTGGAATTCTTGTTATTTTATGTTGGATGTTGTAGAAAAGTATGAGAAAGTATTTATCTATCTTGAGGAGGATTCAAGTTTTAGGAGTGCTCTTGTCTGTGAAGGTGGGGCTCCAACAACATATGATTGGGAGCGTGCTCGTGTATTTTTCAAGTTTTTAAGGATATTTTATGATAGCATTGTTTAATTTTCTGGTTCTATGCATGTGACATGCCATACTTTCTTTTACACTCTTTGTGACATATATAGAAAAATCAAGAAATGGATGAAGAGTAATGATATGACTGTGAGTGCAATGGCTATTAAAATGAATGTGAAGTTGGAAAAATATTGGGGTATTGGTTCAAATTTTAATTCTCTCTTACTTGTGGCAGTTTTTCTTGATCCCCGATATAAATTAGAATATTTCTGGGATAGTTTTTAAATGATATTTGATGATGGAGACAAGAATGAGTTGATCAGTAAATTAATAGAGGTTATGAATGATCTCTTTGAGGTTTACAAATGCAAATATCCCATCCCTGTTTTTGATCAATGTGAGTCAAGTTCTCATCAAGATGCACATATTCATGATGCCATTAGTGGTAGTAAGGATGATGAAAAATGGAAAGATGCTTATAGATCAAAGAAAAGAAAAAGACAATTGACACAACCGAGAAATGAATTAGAAAGATATTTAGAGATTGATGATTGTGAGGATGATTTCGATGGATTTGATATTTTAAGCTGGTGGAAAGGAAAGTCAAGTAAGTATCATGTTCTCTCATGCATTGCTAGAGATATTCTAGCAATTCATTTAACTACAGTATCTTTAGAGTCTGCATTTAGTACAGGAGGACGAGTCCTTGATCCTTTTCAGAGTTGTTTGAATCCCAATACCGTTGAGGCATTAATTTGATCCCAAAATTGGTTTAGAAAGTCTAAGCCAATTCACATTCGAAAGCAACTCAAAGAAGTTGAATTGATTGAATCAGGTATCATTAAAAATATTATGTTTTTTTATCGGTTCACATTTATCAATTATAAATCTTTGTTTGAAAAATAAAAATGCTGACTTGTTATTTATTTTGTTGTTATTTTCAGATATTCCACCATCATCATCCACAACTCATGATCAAATTTTCACTATCTAAAATTATGACTTGTTATTTCTCCTCTCTCCACATGGTGGGAATCCATTTATACAGGTATGTATTGTTCTAATGATAGAAATTCTATCAGAGATTGAAACCAAAATTGATATATGAGCGTCTGGTTATAATCTTATTTTTTTCTTTAAAATGAAAATATCTTTAAAGTTCTCTACTTGGTAGTAGCCATTTATAAATGTGTAATTTCATGTAATTGATTATTCAATTGAAATATGGTTCTCTTGATTTTTGGTAAATAAAGTGCATCTTTATTTTTTTATATTGCTTATTAGTTTTCAATAGTAATTTAAAATGTAACCTTTGTATGTTTTATGTTAAGCAAGTTGCATTCTAGTTAATGGATGACATATATATCGGCTCTGTTTGACAACACTTACTAAAAACTGCTTATAACATTTATCATTTATGATAAGTGCTTATGTATAAGTGTTTAAATATTGCTTATTGAATTCTTTTTAATATTACTTGTTTAAGTGCATGTATTTTTTAAGAAACAAAACAAACACGAATTATTATTTTTAACTGATTGTCATAATTTGTAATTGTTGTAAGAATCTTTCAGGAAGTGCTGTTAAAAAGAGCCATCATATTTGACATCCAATCTACAATATAATAAAAAAATAACCATTTCATAAGAATCAAATAAATGAGTTAAAAATGGTTGAACACATTGAAAACATTGAATTGTTTATCCATGTTTGAGATTTCATTGCATGGTTTCATTTTTTTCATGCGTGTTCTAATTTAATTTATAAGAAATATATGATGTTTTAAGAGAGTTCGGGTAAGTTTCATCCTCTAATATGCTCTTTTGTTTTGAGCTAGTTTTGTTGATGTGGATTGATAGATTTTTCTATGGTTTTTTTAAGGAAACCTGGTTGCTTATATTCACCTTCACTCTCTTTTATAGGCTAATTATTATTGCAATGTAATTGCTTTTTGAAGTGCAGCGGTGGCTCTGCTTTTTGAGGTGCAGTGGTATAAGCAATTGTAATTACAATTGCTTTTTGAAGTGCAATAGACATGTGAGCATGGATATGAAAGGTTATTTTGGATTAGAGAGAGACCAGTACTCTTATGTGGAAAACCAGTTTTCTATTGGAGCACTTGCATCTCAAAAGTCCTCAGAGCATGATGGGATTGCTCAAAATTCTGCTACTCTTCCTTCGGGTCAGTGTTTTCCAGCTGCATTCTTTGTGTTTACATTTTTCAAAATAAGCTGAAGAAATGTGTTTGGCTTGAAGTTTGTAGAAGGTTTAGTTTTTTTAGATGAAAACTTTCACATCTGATAATACATCATTAACATATCCCAATATTTAGTTATTCATTTATATTTTTCCCCTAGAGTTTTATATGTTGTTTGTGAAATCCTTGAATTTTCAGCTTGTATGAAATGATGTTTTTTCATACCTTAAATATGTTTTTGTTGGATTTTAGAGGAGTTTAGGGGCCCTAACTAAGAAATTAATGGGTTGTAGTGAGTGCAGGGGTCCCCTCAGGTTGTAGTGAGTGCAGGGGTCCAGGTGCGGGTTGTAGTGAGTGCAGGGGTCCAGGTGCAGTGCAGGGGTGCAGGGGTGCAGTGCAGGGGTCCATGTGTTGTACAGGGGTGTAGGGGTGCAGTGAAGGGTTCCATGTGCTGCGGGCTGGTGTGTAGGGTGGGGGGGGGAGGGCGGGTTGGGGAGGGCAGGTTGGGTTTGGGGGAAGGCAGGATGGGGCGGGCGAGTTTGGTCTGGTGGGGGTAGGTCTAGGGTGGGCTGGGTTGGGTTGGGTTGGGGTCGGGTTGGGGTCGGGTAGGGGTCGGGTTGGGTCGGGTTGGGGTCGGGTTTGCACAAGCAACCCAACCCGAACTGGCCTGACCCACAGCAGGTTGGGTTGGGTCGGGTCGTTCAACCATGAGTCGGGTAACCCGACCCTAACAGGTTGGGTTGGGTCGGGTCAGCTGCCCACGAAGCATGTGACCCGACCCGACCCGACTCGGCCCTTTCCCCTTGGATCAGGCCCTGAAATGCCCTCGACCCGACCCGACTCGACCCAT
Source organism: Viscum album (assembly GCA_963277665.1). Taxonomy (NCBI): domain Eukaryota; kingdom Viridiplantae; phylum Streptophyta; class Magnoliopsida; order Santalales; family Viscaceae; genus Viscum; species Viscum album. The sequence continues at coordinate 953,828,972 of OY728142.1, forward strand.
GGACACTCCTAACATGAACTCTGAACCACTTGAGCACAAATAGGAAGTTTGGGTACTAGGTAGGCAGACTAGGACTAGTGTACTAGTGACACGGAAGCAGCATCAGCTCGATTTCACTTAGCTGTATTGATGACTACAATACTTACTAAACTTTTGGTTGATGATCAGATACCACTAGGTTATGGGTGTGTTCCCTACTAGTGGCTCATGCACATGAATATAGACTATTGTGGCTCCTATGCCACATTTTCATCGAGACACGATGTTCTAAGGTCTCACTTCTCACTAGTATCTTTAGGGGCCTCTCCCATGTATTGTGCTCCTCCTTTGCTTTACGTTCACTGTCAGCATACGGTGTAACATGTGGGTTATCTTTAAAGTATGTGTGTGTATTTTTTTAATTTAAGTTGTTTTCTTTAAATTTATTTCCATTAAAACTGTTTTTATTAAAAAAATCATTTTCATTAAAACTATTCAAGCATTTGTTTATTTCCTTTTGATAAACTTGCAACTGTATTTGTCATTTAATAATCATGCGTGGAACCTTTTCTCTATGGAATCCTATTAGGCTCTTGGCTCACACCCTACATACACCTTTGGGTGTATGTAGATCATATTTCTTTTGTGTTATAGGTTGAGGCATCATGCATAACATTGGCGGTTCGGGTTGTTAGTGGCATCCTTGTGTTGGTTTGGTGAACGTGGCTTGAGAGTGTTGCACCTCATGTTCTTGGAGGTTTGAGTTGGAGTTATAGCTTTTACTTTGTTGTCGTTTCTTTTGGGTTGTTGGTTCAAATTATAAACCTTTAAATCTGAAATGTGTTAAGGGCCTATTTGGTTGTATAAATTCAGTCTCTTTCTGTGAATTTAGTTAGTTGTTTTATGTTTATTGTTTTGGGTAAATCATTCCCATGTATTGTTTTGATACTCGGAAACTTGTGTTAGCTCGTGGGGATCGAGAATGGCATTTAGGCCTTAATGTGGACCGGTTTGGGGCGTCGGTTTGATGGTGAACCAATTTGGTTCGTGAAAAAATAGTATCAGAGCCAGGTTTTGTTCTTGTTATTTGGGGTGTCAGGTAGATCGGGGATAGGACTGTCAGTACTCGAGGGATAGGTGCAAAAAGAGCATCACAAACTCTTACTCGTTCTAATCCTTGAGTAACCAGGGGTAGTTCGGGATTTAATTTTTTGGCTTTGGTCTTTGTGGATGTGGGATAACAGTAGCAGTAAACTGGTATTGTGCATGGTCTCACATGGAGTAGCGACCAATGTGATGCCCGAGAGTACAGTTTGACGCTCTTAGTGGTTGGTGCTTGCCTAGGGCATTGTCTGCTAAACCATGTAGTTGGGTTAGGCATGACCACTAGTTCTTCGTCCAGATTCTTTAGTGTTAGTGATGTATTGATTCAGTTTTGGGTTGGCGCGAAGGGGTTTTTAAAAAAGAAAGTGGACTTTGGGGTTGCTCTTATTTTCTCTTGGTGTGAGTTTGACTTGATTTTTGTGGTGTGTTTCCCTTGGACATTGTTTATGGAATTTGGTGACTAATTTGCTGACATCATATTTATAAAGGAATGTCTTCGGTTATTTGAAATTGAAGTGAGTTATTTTGGGAATGGAAATCATTTTGAAAATTTTGTCTTGAATTTTTGAAATGGTTTTGGAAAAAGGTATTTTCGGAATATTGGGAATGTTGTGTTTTTAAAATGGAAGAGCCTTATGTTGTTCAATGGTATTCCTATGGGTGCTCATGTGTGCATGTGTTCATGATTAATGGACATTTGGTGGATCATGTGAATGGGTGCCTAAGTGGCATGGAAATGCATATCTGCGAGACACCTGGGAATATCAGCGGTGGGTGATTTATTCCTAAGGACCCTTCTTGTTTCTTGAAAGGTTTATTTGGTTAAATGGTTAGAAAATTGCTTGATGTTTTCCTATATTTTTTGGTTATATTGGGAGTGTTGGGATGATTTTTTCCAAGAGGAATAGAGAAGAAAAGTGGGTTTTCTTTAAAATGGGTTTTTGTGCTTAAATGGTTTTGGATTTGGAAAATGGTTTTGAGTCCAAAGTGAAGACAATGGTTTCAAAAGAGCTTTTGGGTTTTGGTGTATAGTTCTTGGTTTTTCAAGTGGGTGTATTTATTTGAGAATTAATTGATAATTTAAATTGGAATTACTGGATTTGTGTCTAAGGTTTGGATGTTTGTTTTATGATGTGCTTGGATTTTTGGAAGGTTGGTTTTGTGTTTCTTGTTTGGGATATGCCCCCTGGAAATGTCTCATGGGTTTCTAGCAGGTCTGTATCAGTTATTGGCTTAGCCAAAATGATCAGTGGAGTGATGGAGTTGGGTTCTGCTCAGTTTTGATGGTTTTTTATAGGCGTTGAGGTCGGTTGAGTATCGTTGAATGATTTGGAAAAAGTTGGGAGTGTCTCTAGTTTTTAAGGGACTCCGAATGTTTTGCGGGTGTAAGTTGTCTTGAGTATATTTAGAGGAGCGGTACTAAACCATTGAACGGTGATCATTCTACTTTTATTGAAAATGGGGATGTCTTGAGCGATACTCAAGACTAGATTCATCCTGTGGTTGTACCTAAATAATTGAAGGTGAGGGAAATTGGTGGATCTCATAGGTGCACGACTAATCAATAGGCGGTGAAGGAGGGGTGTTGACTTTTTTCTGATGAGCTAGGTTCATGTTTCCCAAAGGTTATGTGTAGTAATCAGTTTAAAGCTCATAATAGTTGTTGGTCTTGTTCATATTATGGTAAGTGAAGGTTCCTCATCCGATGAGAAGTGTGAACCAAAGGGACCTATTATTGGAGTGATCCTTCCATCAGTTTGTGTCACATGTTTGACAGACCACTCAATCGCCTATCTCTAGTGTGGTCAGTTGGGCACTCTAAGTTGTTGGCTACAATTATTAGTTGGTATATTGATGGAGTGGATTCTTAGGACACGATGATAAGTATGTAGGTTTATTTCCCATTGGAGGAAGTTCAAGTCAGAGGTGGTCATCTTATGACTGTGAGGCGATAGATGCTTTAGACATTAGGGCCTCAGCCATAGGTCTCAGGGTGAAGCTTGCGTGTAGTCAAAATTCATCAGACGTGGGATGGGTTTGGTCTGACTTAAGTCTGTAGTGTCAGGATGGGGATGGCTTAAGTTCCCCTATTACGGTATCATCTGTGAAGGCTTCCCCTTTTGTTGTGAGGGGCATGAAGGCATTTTCTTCTTGTTATGGTCTTAATTTATGGAATTTCCTCATGGGATTTGAGGAGGTTCAAAGAACCCAGATTCTTGTAAATCCATTGAGTGCGCTCTGTGAATGAGGATTATTAAATATTTTACCTTCTTGTGGGTTGGTTATGGATCAAAATTGTACTTGTTTTGGAGATGCTCATGTCTTGTGGAATTGATGCATGTCTATCTGGTTACTGCTTGTTTAGGTGTTTCCCTTATCAAAACCATCCCATATGGTGAATTATCGGCTGGTGTGGGAATCTTTTATGTAGGTTGGCCCATGTTGGTGGGTTTGTGATGAATAATTTAGTCCATATCACTTAAATTAAACTAGGAATGCCCACACAAGTGTTGTGGGGATAGGAAAATTCTAAAATGGTGGGGAGACCCACTGTGGGTCTTGCTGACATCTCCTCTTGTGTTGATTTGGTTAAAATTAGGGAACTTGGAGGGTCAAGCCAGTGTTAGAGGTTGTATGGGTTTGTGAGTCGTTTTGGTTTGGAAACCCAATGTTTGAAAAGAATCCTAATATGGTGGGGAGACCACCATAGGACTAACTTGTGGAAAAACTTTGTTTTCAAAGTGTGTTTGGCGAGTCAACCTCTTGCTTCTGATCCACCCGACCTTGACCATGGTAATTGGTTATCTCGGGTAGTGGGTCACCTAATGAGTTTTTTTTGGAGATATCGACCAGCCTTGGTGATCCCTAAGTTAGGGGTCGAGGTGTTCCATGTTGTAGTTGTGTTTGGATATTAATTCCTTACCATTGGTTATTTTTCTTGGTGATTCTATTTTGGAGATCTATGATGTTTTAGGTTATGGTTGTTTTGAACGCTCGGTCTTTGGGTGATTGGATTTTTGTTTTAGGTATCTTCACAGTCCTTCTTAAAATCTTGGGTTGGTCAAGTCTTTGGGACTTTCTGGGGGTAGAAAGTGTCATGATGGGGAGAATTGTCACACCCGAACTTCACAATTTAGTAATGATTTTAATTTTAATTTCTATCTTATAATTTTATCTGCCTTTAAAATTATTTTGTTGAGGTACAGGCAGGACCCGACTTGATTTTTGCGCTTTTGTTGATAAATATGTGTTCGGATTGCCAGAGTTCGACGTGTGGGCAGGGCACGAATGAAGTCGTGTGGCTTCTCCAGGTCAATGTGTGGCATGCCCGGTGCACAAGTAGTTAATTAACAAAGTTGAATAATATTTTGAGTGCAAAATAAAATGACAAAGGAGTTAAATGAGTCAAAAAATGTTTTAATGATAATAATGGTAATATCATTTAATAATGTTATTATTATTATTATTTTCATTAATATTTTAAGTGAGTATTTTATTAAAAATCAATAGTATTATTATTATTATTATTTATAATTTTTAAGATGGTCTAAGTCTTTTATTTTGGTTTTATTTCTTTTATTTTATTATTATTATTATTATTTTATCATTATTCTCTTTTCTCTTATTTTTATCTTTTCTTTTTTTACTCTCTTCCTCACCTCTCTCTCGTCGCACTATCCCCCCTCCCAAAACCCTACCTGCGTGCACCTCCTGTGCACCCTCCCTCCTCCGGCCACTCTCCCTACCGAAGTTGCCCTTCCCTCCAGCTGGTGCTCCATCCAGCGACCCCACTTCCAGCTACACCAATCGGCAACCCGCACCACCTCCTCCCTCTCCCGGACAGTCGCGCACCGCCCAAACCCATGCCTCCTCCCTTCTCTGAGTGGTTTTCCGACACAGCGCACCTCTGGTATTCCCCCCCCCTCCCAATTGGCCATCCACACCTTCTCCACAGGTGTGTTTCCCTTCAAGGGGTTGATTTCTTCCTTTGGGGATTTTTGGGTTATGGTTTGGTGTGGCGTTTGATTTGATTATGGTGTAATTTATTCGATTATTTGATTTTAGGGTTTAGTTGTGTTGTTTGAGGTGTTGTTGAAGTACGGTGGACTTTGCACACCAATTTTGTGAAGTTGGTCTACACTGAGGTAGGTAGTTCCACGTATGAGTATTAATTGATAAATTCATTTTCTTATTTGATTAATTTATCATGTTTATTAATTAGTTTGGTTGGTGTAGATTTGATTTTACTTGAGGTTTAGTATGTTTTTGATGTGTTTAATAGTGTGTTTATATGATATGAGTATGTTGTTATTGTGAAAACCCATGTTGAACTATTTATTAGTGTTATATAAATTGTGTATTTAGTTTTTTAGGATGTGAAAAGTGTGAAATTGGTGTTTTGGTGTAGCGTCTATATGTGTTTTGTCATAAAGGAATATTTGATTGAGTTTTTGGTGTTTAAAGTCGTGCAGCGTATTTTAAAATGGTTTAGCAATTTTTTTGGCGATTTGTTTAACCATAAGAATTGTCTTTTAACTGTGTGGTTGGTTTCTTTAACTGTGTGTGTGATGCAGATTGTATTCTTGAGGTGGCGTTGTGTGTGTGTGGTTATGTAGGGGGGTTGGGTCGGTCTGGTGTGTAAATCGGTGTTTTTCTCATTAAAATTTATTTATGAAAATTTTAAATGTTTTATTAAATAATTATTAAGGATGAAAAAATTGTTTTGGTTGAATTTTGTAAAGGTTTTAGGAGCTTAAAGTCATGCGACGTATGTAGAAATTGTTTAATAAATTCTTTTAATGGTTTGTTTGACTATGAAAGTGATTTCTTTGACTGTGCAGTCATTTTAATTGGTTGTGTAAGTGATTCAAATTTAGTTTTGAGATATTTTTAGTGTGTGTATTATTTTTAAATGGTTTTTGTGTGTGAGAGTGTGGTTTTGGGTAGAGATAACACCTCATTTGTTTTGTTTATTTATGTTTTACATGTGATATGAACTCTGAACCACTTGAGCACAAATGGGAAGTCTAGGTACTAGGTGGGCGGACTGGGACTAGTGCACTAGTGACACAAAAGCAGCATCATCTCGGTTTCACTTAGTTATATTGATGACTACAACACTAACTAAACTTTTGGATGATGATCAGAGACAACTAGATTATGGGTGTGTTCCCTACTAGTGGCTCATGCACGAGAATGTAGACCAATGTGGCTCCTATGCCACATTTTCACCGAGATGCGATGTTCTAGGGTCCAACTTCTCACTAGTATCTTTAGGGCCTCTCCCATGTATTGTGCTCCTCCTTTACTTTACACTCACCATCAGCATACAGTGTAACATTTGGGTTATCTTTAAATTATGTGTGTGTGTTTTTAATTTAAGTTGTTTCCTTTAAAGTTGTTTCCATTAAAACTGTTTTTATTAAAAAAAATTGTTTTCATTAAAAATGTTCAAGCATTTGTTTATTTCCTTTTATTAAAATTGAAACTGTATTTATCATTTAATAATTATGTGTGGAACCGTTTCTCAATGGCATCCTACTGGGTTCTTGTCTCACACCCTACATATACCTTTGTATGTATGTAGATCATGTTTCTTTTGTATTCCAGGTTGAGGCATCATGCATAGCATTGGTGGTTCGGGTTGTTAGTGGCATTCTCATGTTGGTTTGGTGAATGTGGATTGAGAGTGTTGCACCTCATGTTTCTTGTAGGTTTGATTTAGAGTTTTAGTGTTTCCTTTTTTGTCATTTATTTTGGGTTGTTGGTTCAAATTATAAAGCTTATCTGAAATGTGTTAAGGGCCAGTTTGGTTGTATAAATTCAGTCACTTTCTATGAATGTAGTTAGTTGTTTTATGTTTATTGTTTTGAGTAAATCATTCACATGTATTGTTTTGATACCCAGGTACTTGTGCCATCCCATGGGGATCGGAAACGCCCTTCAGGCCTTGCCATGGACCGGGTTGGTCGTCAGTTTGATAGTGACCTGATTTGGTTCGTGACACCACTTGTATTTTTTTGCTAAAATGTCATTTTAAAATAGAAACATGCACTTTGAGTCATACTGATCACATCGTGTGTGGGTTTGATGTGATACTGATTCCTACATGTAAAAATAAATTATGAATTGTTTTAATAAATTATCAAGACAATCTGATCATGTTTTCTTGGTTTTCAATGAGTGGAACTTTTGTATTAAAATGCCAATTTTAAACTGATAACAGACACTTTGATCCATTCTGGGAACATTGTGTATCAAATTAAGGTGAACATAATTACTAAACATATAAAATGAATTATGTAAAATTATAGTAAATTATAAAAATCATCCTAATGTTTTTCTCAATTTTGATTATGTTAGTTGTCTTTTTTAATAAAATCAATGTCAATTTTAAATAAAAAGATGGACTTGGTGTCATATCGGTTACATAGTGTATCAGATTGAGGTTCGCATGATTTATAAATTTCTCAAATTACTTGTGGATAATTGTACTAAATTATCAAAACAATAAAAATTCATTTTCTTGGTTTTGAGTACAGCACTTGTGTTTTTTACTAAAATGTCATTTTAAACTGGAAACACGCACTTTGAGTCATACCAATCACATCATGTGTGGGTTTGATGTGATACTGATTCCTATGATAATAAATTAATTATGAATCATTTTACTAAATTATCAAGACAATACAAGTTCATTTTCTCAGTTTTCAGTGAGTGACATGTTTTTGTACTAAGATGCCAATTTTAAACTAATAACAAATACTTTGAGCCATATCAGGCACATCGTGTATCGAATTGAGGTATGACTAATTCCTACACATCAAAAATGAATTATGGGTCATTTTTATACACTATCAAAATAATACAAATTTGTTTTCTTGGCTTTGAGTATGTTAGTTGTCTTTTTTAGTAAAATTAATGTCAAATTTAAATAAAAAGATGCACTTAAAGTCATATTGGTCACACCGTGCATCAAATTGAGGTACAAATAATTTCTACATGTCCCAAATGAAATATGGATCATTTTAATAAATTATAAAATTTATCTTAATTTTTTTATTAGTTTTGAGTATGCCACTTGAGTTGTTTACTAAAATGTCATTTTAAACTAGAAACACGCACTTTGAGTCATACTGGTCACATCGTGTGTGGGTTTGACGTGATACTGATTCCTACATATCAAAAATTAATTATGAATTGGTTTTCTAAATTATCAAAACAATCCAATAGTTTTTTCTTAGTTTTCAGTGAGTGACACTTTTTGTACTAAAATGTCAATTTTAAACTGATAATGGACACTTTGAGTCATACCGGGCACATCATGCATCAGAATGAGTTGAAAATGATTCCTACACATCAAAAATGACTTATAGATTGTTTTACTAAAGTATAAAAAAAATAATTTTTTATTAGTTTTGAGTATGTGAGTTTTCTTTTTTAGTAAAATTAATGTTAATTTTCAATAAAAAAGATGCACTTGGGGTAATATCGGTCACACCATGAATCGGATTGAGGTGTGGTTGATTACTACATATCTCAAATAACTTATGGATCATTTTACTAAAGTATCAAAACAATATTAATGTGTTTTATTAGTTTTGAGTATGCCACTTATGTTTTTTACTAAAATATCATTTTAAACAAGAAACATGCACTTTGAGTTATACCAGTCACATTGTGTGTGGGTTTTATGTGAAAATTATTCCTACATGTCACAAATTAATTATGAACCATTTTTAATAAATTATCAAGATAATCTAAGTGTGTTTTCTTGGTTTTCAATGAGTGACACTTTTTTGTATGAAAATGCCAATTTTAAACTCATAACGGACACTTTGAGTCATACCGGGCACATCATTTATCAGATTGAGGTTATGATGATTCATACACATCAAAAATAACATATGGATCATTTTCCTAAAGTATCAAAAGAATAAAAATGTGTTTTCTCAGATTTTATTATGTCAATTGTCTTTTTTAGTAAAATTAATGTCAATTTTAAATAAAAAGACGCGCTTAGAGTCATACCGGTCACACTGTACATCAGATTGAGGTTAGGTTGATTCTTACATATCCCAAGTTACTTATATATTTTTTTATAAAGTATAAAAACAATATAAATGCATTTTCTCAGTTCTGAGTATGTCACATTTTTTTTTTACTAAAATTTCATTTTAAACTGGAAACACGCACTTTGAGTCATACTAGTCACATCATGTGTGGGTTTGATGTGATACTGATTAATAAATGTCACAAATAAACTATGAATAATTTTAATAAATTATTAATACAATATGAGCATGTTTTCTTAGTTTTCAGTGAGTGGCACTTTTTTATACTAAAATGCCAATTTTAAACTGATAACAGACACTCTGAGTCATATCGGGCACATCGTGTATCATATTGAGGTGAGTGTGATTACTACACATCAAAAATGACTTATGTATTGTTTTAATAAATTATAAAAACAATATGAATTCGTTTTATTGGTTTTGAGTATGTCAGTTATCTTTTTTAGTAAAATTAATGTCAATTTTAAATAAAAAGACATGTTTGGAGTCATACCGGTCACACCGTGCATCAGATTGAGGTGAGGATAATTTTTACATGTCCCAAATTAATTATTGATCATTTTAAAAAAGTATCAAAATAACCTAATTTTGTTTTCCCTATTTTGAATATGCCACTTGTGTTTTTTACTAAAGTGTCGTTTTAAACTGAAAACGTGCACTTTAAGTCATAATGATCACATAATGTGTGTGTTTTATGATAGATTGATTCCTACATGTCACAAATTAATTATTAATTGTTTTAATAAATTATAAAGACAATCCAAGTGTGTTTTCTCAGTTTTTAGTGAGTGACACTTTTTTTGTACTTAAATGTCAATTTTAAACTGATAACAGACACTTTGAGTCATACCAGACACATCTTATATCGAATTAAGGTGCGGATAATTCCTACACATAAAAAATTACTTATGGATCATTTTATGAATGTATAAAAAATAATATGAATGTTTTTTCTCAATTTTGAGTATATTAGTTGTCTTTTTTAGTAAAATTAATGTCAATTTTAAATAAAAAGACGCACTTGGAGTCATGCCAGTAATATTGTGCATCATATTGAGGTGAGGATAATTAATACTCATATTAAATTAATTATGAATCATTTTTATAAAGTATCAAAACAATATGAATGTGTTTTATCAATTTTGAGTATGCCACTTGTGTTTTTTACTAAAATGTCATTTTAAACTGGAAACACGCACTTTGAGTCATACCAGTCACATTGTGTGTAGGTTTGGTGTGAGATTGATTAATAAACATCAAAAATTAAATATTAATCATTTTACTAAATTATAAATAAAACATGATCATGTTTTCTCAGTTTTCAGTGAGTGACACTTTTTTGTACTAAAATATCAATTTTAAACTGACAACAGACACTTTGAGTCATACCAGGCACATCGTGTGTTGGAATGAGGTTTGGATAATTCATACACATCAAAAATGACTTATGGGTCATTTTAATAAATTATAAAAACAATCCTAATGCGTTTTCTTAGTTTTGAGTATGTTAGTTGTCTTTTTTAGTAAAATTAATGTAAATTTTAAATAAAAAGACGTGCTTGGAGTCATATCGGTCACACCATGCATCAGATTGAGGTGAGGTTGATTCTTAAAAATCTCAAATGAATTATGGATTATTTTCATAAATTATCAAAACAATATGAGTGTTTTTTCTTGGTTTTGAGTATGACACTTGTGTTTTTTTACCAAAATGTCATTTTAAACTGGAAACACACACTTTGAGTCATATCGATCACATCATGTATGGGTTTTATGTGAGACTAATTCCTACACATAAAAATGAATTATGAATCATTTTCCTAAAATATCAAGACAATCCAATCACATTTTCTTAGTTTTCAGTGAGTGGCACTTTTTTGTACTAAAATGTCAATTTTAAACTGAAAACAGGCACTTTGAGTCATACCAGACACATCATGTATTGGACTGAGGTTTGGATAATTCCTACACATCAAAAATAAATTATGGATAGTTATCCTAAATTATCAAAATAATATGAATTCATTTTCTCAGTTTTGATTATGTCACTTGTCTTTTTAGTAAAATTAATGTTGATTTTAAATAAAAATATCGGTATGGACATTTATAGAATCCAAATGACACTAAAATCTAGGGAATCCATTGAGTATACTTGTATTGTTCTATAAATTAGTATATCATTTTCAATATTTTGTTTTATGATAAACTCTAACATAACATCATAATTATTTGTTCATCAAAATGGGAATATCTCTATTCTCGTGTATTTTTTATTGAGAATGATGATGAGTTTTTTATTAATGAGCTTGTGAACATGGATCATTTTATATAATGAATTTTCACATGAATAATGAATGTTACTTGTATATATTTCAAAATCATTTGTGATATTATATCATGTATCTAATAGATGATTGAATAGCCTAAATAATTCCACCACCCACCGAAGTGAAACCACTGTATTGTTCTTTTTTGAAAATTCATAATTTAGTCAATGAAATTTTGTATTTATTTATTTTTTTAGAGATTTTGGATCAAGATACTAGCTTCTTTTTCAAAGGGGTCTTCGTTTGAATTTTATGTACTTCACGATTTCATTTGAAGCGGGTTTTTCATTTTTAGGGATTTCTTCATAAGGCAGTTTCTTTTCATATGATGTCATGTTTCCTTTGACATCAGCCCTACTCGATGACCATGATCTCTCAATGTTGGTTGTCCTCCAATAGTTCTCTAATGCACCTAATAGCTTTGGTGGTTGATTACACACATATTTATTCAAACATTTGAGTTGGATTATATACTTGTTTGATGATTGTATTGGTGTTGTATGACTCTCAAGTGATTGTTGGATCCACTACTAAGACCATTTCTTTGTAGTGTAGAGAAGTAATGGGCAAGCAACTGCATCTGTTTTTTTTTTTTTTGTCAAATTGTTCTTGGTGATGGGTTGTTTTCACACTTCAGTAATATTTTATAGTACTTGGAATGTTCTAATAGAAATTATATCCTATGATGATCATTTTGAAAAAAATAAGTGGTGTTTGTTTTATTTCTGAAAAAAATTCCCCCACTTAAATTTTTGTATAAAACCACTTAAACAAGTGGTGAAAAACATTTTTTTCACTAGTCCAACTAAAATAATTGCACAATGGATCTTATCTTAAGTGAAAAAATTTGTGCATAATTTTCAACAAATGTTCTCAAGAACAACCTTGGTATGATCCTCATTCTACTCCATTGCCCAACAATTTTATTATTTGAAATTCATCGTTTCATCTCCCCCTACACCTCTACCTCCTCCTCCAACTTGGTCTCCAGCTTTGACTCTGACTCCACACTGACCTCCACCTCTACCTCTACCATTACCCAACAATTTTATTATTTGTAGGTCAGATATTCTAAACAAATTGATTTCCTCTATTATAATTCACCTTGAGAAAAATGTCAAAAATAATATATAAGAATTATAACACTAATGATTCACACCCCAGATATATTTCTAAGGTCATGTCTTATACTAGATCATAAACATATCCAGTAATCACCTAAATTTGTTGTCAAAAAATATTCTGACAACATGTACGATACCCAATAATCCCTAAACAAATTTACTTCTTCTTTTAAGTGTGAAGGTTGTCAGAAATCTTGATAGTACTGAGAAAATATATAAAAACAAATGATTAAAAAATATATTTAATAAAATTGTAATTACCTTTAGAAATTACCTATTGGGGGATGCTGGTCTTTTCATGCTTTATGATCTCTATCATAAATTTTAAAACATAATATTCACAATCAGTTTCATTATCTTGCTTCAGACACTGTATAAATATTGACCAAAATAAGTAAATTGTTTTGAAATATGTTTTGATAGTTAAATATTTCTATATATACCTTAATTTGTTTCCATTTGTAGTAATCCATAGGCTTTATCTCTTCCTACACCAAATACATACCATGATTTAGCCTATATTTAGTGACTGCCCTATCATAACAAAATTCTTGTTGAAACATAGACTGAAACATATAATTTTAAGTTTATCTAAAAAATATTGATTCTAGTGTATTACAAATTCACAATACACATCATGTGTGATTAGTTTGTTGAATATCCATGCTTTGGATATAAAAAATAAATATTTGGGGTATTCAAATTGACTGTGATGGATATCTAGTGTTTCCTAAAAAAATAAAAACAAACAAGTAATAAAAAAATTAAAAATATATTTTATGTGATTAGATTGTAGAGTTTTACTTCTGCATTATAATAATAAAAAATAGTACATCGTATGATATTTTTTTCCCAAAATCTTCAAGTATCTCATATTTTTTCTTTTTAATTTATTCATTATCCAAGGTAAGTTTTCCATAGAAATGATATAGGGATTAATGAATCCAAATCATGCTTCGTGCGGTTTTCCCTTTATATAGTAGTAATATAAACTCCTATAAAAAACATGAATAGTTATTAACTTTAATAAACATATTAGCTCATTATTTGGACAAAATTATTATGAAAATGTACCTTATATATGTATTCACAACTGAGACTCTAAACCATTAATGCTTGAGAATCTCATTTATAGTCACTAGAACAATTACATTTATCATGAATGTTTCATATATTTCTTTTTCATATAAAATGTAAGATATATTTTCATCTTTAAATGTGGTATTTGAATGAATTTGTAATGATAATAAATGTTTCTCTGGAACTGTTGGGGAGAAGGTACTTTTGGAAGGTCGTTTTGATTTCTCGGTTGATTCACTAGACTGTCTTGATCTGACCTTTCATTTCCCCATCGATTTATCCATCTGTAATATCATAACTCACTTTAGACCTTTTTTCATCAAATGTTATAGGTTTTTCATATAAAAAATTTGTTAAATACATGCCTCATGTATCTTAATAAGATTAGACATCCTTGCTATGAAAATTACAATAACATCATTGGTTGTTGTAATATTTGGATCATCAAGGGGAATAGAAAACTCAATAGTATAATCATGAGATCCTCAATCTCCACCCTCCTATGATCTTTTGGGAGGTATTTATGGTGTAGCTTTTCTCCTGTGATATTATACATCGTACCCCTTGAAACAAGGTGGTGTGTGGGTATTGATAGATACAAATCATATACAACTGTACCCTGCAAAATTTTAGTAATATAAAGTTATCAGAAGTTGTTTGATTCACATTTAAAAGAAAGAGTAATGAAAAAATTGATTACCTTGGGTAAGGTATGTGGTTGGGGTAATGAATAGCCTCAAATATAGTGTGATCATTTGGTTTATATACAGATATTTGTTCCACTACCAGTTTTATTTGATCCTTTCTCATACATTGCTCTGTCAAACCATACCGAACAATAATATCTTGCAGTGAGTCTATTTGTGTCTAAAATCATATCAACATATTATATGTATCTTTATGTGGTTTTATCTTCTTGAAACATGTTCTAGGATACACTCAAAAACCTAATCATCTAACGCATTCATATTGTTTTGGCCGCTTCAAATCTACTAAAAGTAGTTTTTCTTCCGGTATGGTCGCTGGCGATTTTTATGTCTAAATCATATAAAAAAATGTGAACATAAATAGATATTTTTATGTAATACTATTACAAATCACAATGAATTGCTATTATATAATACTTACACATTTTCTCGTACTTATTTTGTATTTTCATCAACTAGTTTACCCTCCTTATTTACACGAGTCTCCTTTCATAACATATTACATGGAATGGAAGTGACTTCAGATTTTGATTCATCAATATACATATAAAAAAACGAAATTATGTTGTTTTATATCACATAAAACTTTTATTTTTGATTTAAAATACATAACAATTTATTCTATAGTGAAATGTACCCCATCCTTGCTTTGTAATAGGGGTACATTGGTTTTGATGAACGTTCTTTATTTTTAGTATTCTTTTTTTTGTTTCGTAAATTAACAATTTTGAATCAAATTAGATAAAATAAATAATGTCAAATAAAATATCATAGACTACAATACACCTGAAATTATTTCTCATTGCGATGATTGATGAAAGTAGTCCATGTTTCCTACTTTATAATGTGTGCATAACTAAATGATGGGTGGGGATTTACTTTCCCCTCAGCATCCCTGGGATTTAACTTAATAAGAAGAGTATAAAAGACTCTTTGGAATTTTCTAGTGGCCATTAAGAAAAATTTATTGTGTAAATATTCTAAAATAAACAAACTCTACAAGGAATAATGAAAATTAAATCAATGTTTTATTATTTAATTTTTTGGTAAAATAGAGAAAGTATATCATAACATTATCGTTATATATTTACAAAGGGTTTCCTTCGTTATAGGTTAGATGTGGCGCCATGAATCAATATCAATTAGAACATTCATCCTTATTATGACCCCAACATAACTAATGAACATTAACTTATTGGGGTTAATAGGTTGGTCTCGTTGATTCCAACTAACCTCAAATTTTAGACCCTGAATTCTTGCCTTGATAATTTTATTCAACACTATGATTTTGTTTCATTGTTGTTGTTGTTTTCATCAATATGTTTTTGATCCCCTGATAATTCTTCAATTTCATCATCAACAATTTGTTCTTCCTCTGGATTGGTAACATTATCATGTGTAGAAGACATTGTCTACATGAGTAGTCAAACATTTAATTTATCTTGAATAAAACAATGTAAACATGGACAATGGATTTGATAAGGGTCGCATGAATGCACTATTTCAGACTTGATGAACTCTTTAAATCCATCTTCATACTCTTTTTCCAAACAATCAGCATGCATCCATTTTGAAGGAAATTGGTAGTTGAATTTAAGAAAAGAATTACTCCACTATAGTAGGTGTTATCCTCTAAATTCATCCAAAGGTGAAAGTTATAGACAATTGTTATCCCCATCAGCTTCATCTCTCGAACAATTATTATTGCATTTTGTTGCTTGAGACTCATCGTCCATCTCATCTAGACATGCTCCTATGTTGTTTGAAATACTATGAGCAGTAGTCATCCCGTATCGGGTACCAGTGATCATTTTTTATGACTACCACTCAGAGTAGTTCAAAAAACATAGAAGATATGGGGGATGAGTCTCAAGCAACAAAATGCAATAATAACTATTTGGGAGATGAAGATGGTAAGGATGATAGTTATCTCCTTAAAACTTTTTAAATTACCACATCTTAATTTAAAAATTAAAATCTCATCTCAAAATGCTAAAAGGTCCCTGACACTACCATGAGAACATAAACTCATCCCCAATGAGATACACTGACTCTAATCTATGATACCAGTCCTTTTCCCTCACATGTATCTCAAATATAAGAGCTCTATATCCACTAAGGTTTGTGTGTATGGTGTGAGTATAAAAATAAACAAGTAAATACTAGAAGGGACCCTAAAATATACAACAATGCATATATTTGAGTATATGTTCAAATTAGTATCACTCAAAATACACATGTAATCCAAGTAATTGTGTACTAACTAGGACACCACGATAAACAAATGTACCGACTTCATTTCATACCAGTGAATTATATTAATCATACCATAAGTTTATACCATGGTTATTCCCTGACATTCAAATAATTTCACTAATAAGGGGTTAACATTTGAATCATAGGAGGCGAAAAAATTATTTATCTTCCTATAGAAATAACCACATCACAGGTACCACGAGATTCAACCTCATACCCCTAGCATCCAATACGATCCCTTAGGGATAACTATCACATGTACTTATTGCATCTGAATCATGAAATGGGTATAACATAGCAATTTTTGTGAATTTTAAATATGGTAAAGTCTTAAAATAATTGGTTTCCTTAGGAGAGAACCACACAATGGGTGACGCAACACATTAGTTAAACCTAACTTCTAAAAACCCATAAAGAAGAACAAACAACAACACAAATGTCACATCACCCTCACCTTAGCTCTCGATGAATCACTAACATGCCTATAATAACTCACATTCTAATGTATCAAGAATATCATCATATTCCCTATTCTATAAATATTTCCAAAAATCCACTATCATAATATCAATTTCCACCATTAATCCACTATAATTAAATGAAAATAATTTTATTAAATAATATTTATTATAATTTAAATTAATTTTCAGAATAGTTTTGAACCATTTCAACATCCCCCATAACAATCAACCATGTATAAATTCTTATTGATCCCATTAATTCAATTTGAATAAAAATTATATAAATAAATCAATCAATCAATCATTTCAACTAATTTATAGTATTTCATAATAATTAACGCCACTAAAAAACATTACTAAAAATATACTAAATATTAAACATCACATATGTAGTCTAATAAAACGGTTAAAAATTCAATTTGAGACATAAATATTTACCACTTATATTGTGATATATTCTTTTATATTTTATAAATGTTTAAAATGAGGAGAAACTAACAAAACAACACATGTAATGTGAAATTCATTTATTTCCAAAAGGAATTTATAAACTAGTAAATGATTGAGTTCCAAAACACATGTTAGTACTTAATATATCCCATATTATAAAAAATAACCTAAATCATGTGGAACATAAAAATTCACCCAGTAATAAAAAATTTTACATTGAAATCATCATAAAAAAACAATTAATTTTATTTAGTGTATCCTTATATCAGTATATTATGGATCAGTGTATTAACTCAATGGATGTGATAGTTTTCATGATTTATTGATTAGAGTGTGAGAAAGTTATTATAATTGTATACCATTTATTTGAATAAGAATATAAATTTTTTTATTTATTAAGAGTATAATGTTGATGGATGAAGTAGAATTGATAAGGCTGGAGAAATTTAAGAAAACATCTCATAATAACTATTTTCCCTCTACTCGTTAGACCAAGATAAAGAGATAATTGTCAATGCTCATGAACAAGGAGAATAAATATATTGGTATATAAGAGTAAAAATTCATAAATCATTCATGGTACACCTCTGACATTGTTATCTACCTTGTTAGAAAAAATCAAATAATAACGCATACGGTGGAAAAAATATACAATTGACCATATGTCAAATATGTTGTTTGATGGACCCTATTAGCATTCCTAAGGCAACTAAGAATTGGTTAAATTGTGATATAGAAGGGAATATAGTGCACAAATATTTAAAGGACATCAAAAAACCACTTTGTATAGTATATAAATTTAAAAAAACACTCAGAACACCACACACGGTTCAATGGTTGTACTATAAGGAACATGGGAATAGTGTAAGCCAATAAGCCAAACTAATCTCCTTTGAGGATAATCGTTATCAAAATGATCATAAGCTAAGTAAACAATGTCGATGTTGTGTAAAGGTAAATTAGACTGCATAAAGGTTATGTGAAGTCAAAATGGGCAGTGAAAATGGATCATGTTGTATTGGTCATTATGTTGGACTTCCAATTCGACTACGAGAAATGGGAAGCCCACTATGGGATGGTTTAACATCCATTGAAGAACATACCAAAGTTAAGAAGCATAAAGAATCATTGTTGTCCAGTGAAGAAGCAGGGTATGTCGTGGTTGAGAACAGTGTAAAAACACAAAACGCGGAACTCAAACAAGCAATCAACGAAATATGAAAGGGAGAAAATAACATACATTGGATTCTAGCATTGATTCGTCCAAGAGAATGTAGATGAGAAGCGTCGCCAAAAGGGGAGTTCTGTGAGAACTTAAGAATTGTGACTAAATCAGTTGCGGTTAGGGTTCTTTTAAAGACCAGTGACACTTTTATCAATGCTTATAAAAAAGTGATGATAAAGATATATTTTATGAGCGCTAAATTGATCAACACTGATAAAAGGCATCTTTATCGGCGCTAAAGAAGCACTGATAACAAGAACCTTTCTCAATGTAAAAACTTTAGTGCTGCTAAAGGATTTATAATTATAATTATAAATAAAAAATTTGTAAATATATTTATATAATTATATATCTATTTATTATAATTTTATAATTATTTATTTATAATTACATAAATACTTTTTTTAAAAATATATTTTTTTATTTATACATTTATTATTATTTATTTATAATTATAAATATATTTATATCATTATATATATTTTTAATAAATATAAATAAATATAAATATAGTAAATATATTTATATCATTATGTATATTTCTATACTTATATATATATATATTTATTTAATAAATATATATAAATATATTTATAATTATAAATATAGTAAATATATTCATTATTTAAATATATTTATTATAATTTTATAATTATTTAAATATATAATTATTTATTTATAAATACATTAATAGGGTGTAGCTCAGTGGTAGATGTCCTTGTGGGTCCCAACGAGGTCTCGAGTTCAAATCTCGTTGAGTACACTCCTACATTGTATGTTGCCTCCTTTTCTTTGTAATGTATCTCTTTTTTTCGAATAAGCTGAGCATTCAACCTCAACTTGTATATATATATATATATATATATAAATATAGTGCATTCATTATTTAAATAATTTTATTATAATTTTAGAATTATTTAAATATATATATTTATTTATTTATAATTATATAAATACTTTTTTTAAAAATAATATGTATTATTTATAATAATTATAAATATAATAAATATACATTTATAAATATATTTATTTATAAATATTTATTTACAAATATATTTTTAACATTATTAATGAATATATAATCTTAAATACATGTATTTTAAAAATGAGTGGAATTGAATAATTAAAAATGAGTACACTTTAAAAATATTGAAAAAATGGATATGTTTTATTAATTAAATGTAAATTATTAAAAAACATGGATATATATTAAAGTAAAGATGAATACATATTGAAAATACTAAAACATTGTAAATAAATATATATAAATAAATAATAGAAAATGATTAAATTAAAAAAATTAAAAATGAATAAATAATATATGACTGTAATAATATTAAAAATAAATAAATAAAATTGACTGATTAAAAACATAATATATTAAATGTACCGTGTTGTAATGAAATTCTAAAATATACTAAAATTTTAATAAACTACCTAAATATTAGGTGCATGTGTTTCTATATAAGATTTCATTAATTGTGTAAATATATATTTTTGTGTGTGCGTTGTATATAAAAATGCATTAATTATGTATATATATGTGAAATCAATGTAACACACATTGATGCATGTTAAATTGAAAAATCAAACAATATTAAAAAGTGAATAAGGCATTAATGGGTTTTTAATTATTATATTTTATTCATTTTCTATATAGTTATATTTAATATGTATTATTTATCACTATTTATAATTAATATATATATATATATTAAACATATTCATTTTTATTATTAATTGTTTCATTAATAATTTTTTTAATAATTTTGTAATTTATTCATTTTTAATTTTTTTAATTATTACAATTTATTCGTTTTTTATTTTTGTGTTTAATTATTATAATTTATTCATTTCATATATCTATATTTAATATATACTATCTATTGATATTTATAATCTATATATATGTATATTAAATTTATTCATTTTTATCAATAATTATTTAATTAATAAATTTTTTAATATTTTTCTTAATTTACTCATTTTTTATTTTTATTTGTTTAATTATTTCATTTTATTCATTTTACATATCTATATATTTAATATATATTATTTATTAATATTTATAATTTATACATATGTATATTCAATTTATTCATTTTTATCAATAATTATTTAATTAATAAAATTGTTAATATTTTTTAATATTTATTTGTTTAATAATTTCATTTTATTCTAGACATTTATCAGTGCTAAAAAAACATTGATAAAGTCTATCCTTTATCAGTGTTAAAAATAAAGTGATGATAAAAGGTACCCTTTATCAATGCTAAAAATAAAACGTCGATAAATGGTATCATTTATCAGTGTTACATAAAAGCGCTGATAAAGGTTAGTGTTGTTAAAAGTTTGTTATGTAGTAGTGTATATTTATTGAAATACATATATATTAAAGTACATAATGTTATACAATTATATTTATTGAAATACATATATATTAATGTGAATAATAATAAACATATGTATTGAAATACATTATATAAATATTTGTATAAATTGTATTTCATATAACATTATATAAATTTTTGTATAAATTTTATTTCATGTATAATATTTGTATAAATTTTATTTCATATATATGCATTTCATATAATACTAATTGTATATTAATTGTATATAATATTATACAATTTATATAAATAAATATATATATGTTAATGTACATAATATATATATATATATTGAAATACATTATATATATATGTATTAAAGACATTATATAAATATATTTTTAAAGACACTATATAAATATATTAAATAAATACTTATATATACATATATTCTATAAATAAACATGTACATAATATATAAATATATATTTAAGTATACAAATAATTTACATAAATATATTTATAAATATATAAATATATGTGTATATACATAACATAAATAGAATTGTAAAATAAATTTACTCAAATTTATGTAAATACACATATAAAATATATAGTTTATATAAATGTATAAATTGATTATAATATAAATGTATTATAATATAAATACATAAATACATAATATAAAAAGGTATATATTAATTTATATAAATATATATATAGGTTATATATTTATATGTATGTGAATATTCATTCAAATAATATATATTTGAATCAACTTCCTAATATATATATATATATATATATATATATATATAATGTGTATTTATAATATTGAAAACCATTTTCCCTAGTGGTAGAGGTGGACATGAGATTTGTTGGAGATCAAGTGTTCGAAACCTGCCAGACCAAAATTTCACAAGGCTTGCGGCAGTCAGTTGGACAAGCAGTTTGGGGCAGCTAGGGGTGCGTGTGACACATGAACGAGGAACGAGAGGGGGCCTCAGGGCTCACACGGGAACATGAGGGGGGTGGTTGGGGAACAAGAGGAAGGCTTCATGGGCAGAAGAGGCTTCAGACACTCATAAAGGAACAAGAGGGGGCAAGTTGTGAAACAGATATTTATAAATACAAATAAACAATTAGAGGCAGTTTTGAAACCGCGTCTCTCAATTAGAGGGGGTTAAAACCCTCTATAAACTTGGATTATGTGGTTAAATTACAGGGGGGTTCAACCCCCTCTAATACAACTGCCACTAAATTACCCACTACTTTACCAACGGTTCCTCAAAACCAACTCTAACAGGTGGGCACATTAGCGGTGGTTCCTTATAACTGCCGCTAATGTGTTTCTAAACTAAAAAAAAGCCTCCTCTGATCAAGTCATTTTTTGTAGTGAGGCATCCATGACCTCAGGGGTTGAGCCAACTCAGTACTAATTTATAGCCACCTAAAGGGGTAAGAGTATAATCCAAGGGGAAATATCAAAGGCATTCCATAATAATGTGATTTTAACTGAGTCCAAGGAATTCATCCAAGGTAAAAAAGGATAAGCAATGACTAGGTCCAATGGTGTATCCAAGACGCCTCATGTATGTAGACATCATGCTAGATCGAAGGATTGTATCAAAGGATTGTATCCAAGGTGTCATATAATGACGATTGAGGGATCTTATAGTGTCATATCGAGCATCCATAAGTAGACAAAATCGGGTTCCAAGGTGGGTCTCACCCTTGGTAATCGGAATCTCGGAATCGAAATGGCATCCACGAGTGCTCAAGACATTCTCTCGGGAATCCAAGGCTAGCTCGAGTCTGAACACTCCTATAATAATATCCAGGTCCATATGCAATAGGCACCATATACCTGATTCTTTAATTAATTAATGTCATGCAATACTCATGCCATTCAATAAGTCGTTTGGTTCAAGTCGTTGTCTTTCATTAGTGCGACATGGCTAATAAGACATGCAACCATTTAATTAATTCATATAAGTCACAGTCAATTCATTAGGTTCACTCCATTGCCTTCCATGTTCACTCCATTGCCTTCCATAAGCATGGAATGGTGTGCTACAGACATGCAACCAAGTTCTTCAATCACATTTAATTAGGCCAAGTCATATATACAATATACTTGCCAATTCCATTTAAGATTGATTTATCAAGTTGAAGCACTTGCCTTAAGAGGTCAAGTGATAAGAATAAACGTGTTAACAATTGATAATTCATTGATTTAATTAAACACTTACCTTTATCAAGGTCAAGTCAGGGAACACTCGAATAGTGGCACAAATAATCTTAACAAGGCATTAAAAGCATAATTATGGAAACACCATACATGGGATGGATAATGTTGAGGTTGTAACCTCTGACAACATGATTATCATTTATTAAACAAGCTTTAGAACACAAGCACGATGAATATAAGCAAGGTGTATGAATTTAATAGGCCACGCCTGATGAAATCGAAACGCGCACAATTAAGTTAATTTATAAAACGATGAAACTTGAGGGATAAATTATAGACCATCTGCCTCGTACTCGTACAAATATCCTCATCCAGTAACATCCTCTAGTTTGGCCTATATTGAAAGAGATATGAAGAATGGATCAATGCCCTAAAAATAAGGCATATGATCTTGCATCTAAATTGTGTTGTCGATAGAAATAAGAACAATGAACAGTTAAAAAGGAATCAAGATCTCACTGATGTGCATCCAACAAGATGAACAGTGATTTGATCAGACTCCGAACGGAGGAACGATATCAAAAACTATAAAAGAGAATCAAAGGGGAGAAAAAGGGAGAGGGTTTTCCTTGTTGTCTACCGGAGAGAAAAACCAAAAGAGGGGTAGGGTTAATTAGATCATTAAGGTCAATATGGTCATTGTACCCAAATTCTTGGGTTGCATGGTTGGCCAAACCGTGTGACAACCGTGCGTCATCTGCAGTAAGTAGGGGCACCCCACACGGTTAGGCTGCAAAGTTAGAGAAACGGTGCGCCAACCGTGAAAAACACCTCTACTAAAAACTGCAAACATTTTGCACAGGCATGCGGTCCCTAGCGCACAGTTAGGGAAAAATGTGTGTCCTGCTTCACCCCATTATCCAGCCTCGCACGGTTAGAAGAGACTCTACGACCCAATGATTTTCTCCGCTGGTCAGGGTTTCGAGCTTCAAACAAGCCCTGATCACCCCTGAAACCTTTCTAACCTCAAGAGGCATCTATATTAGGTCCAAAACAAATAATTAAACCAAATTTAAAAGGATCTACACCTGAGATAAAAATGGGTTCTTACAGTTAGTAGACTTCTGGTTTACCATATTTGTCTCAATTGTACAAATATTAACACAGTACAATCCTAAGGGAATCCTTGGAGGGTTTTCTAAAATCAACTTGTGCTCATTATTAATACTTTTTATATAAAGGTATTCAACACCTTCTTCATCCATAGTCTCAATGTGATATCCGTTTTCACAACTATCCTTAAAACATAACAAATTTCATCGATACTTAGGAGGAAACAAAACATTATTTATCGGTATATGTGTACCATGAGGTAGACATATTTTTTCTCTTCTGGAGGCTACAATTAATTTCACACTATTGGTTAATGTATTGACACGAGCACTTTCCATTTCGAGGTTGATTAAATATTTCTCGCATTTAAAAATTGTGTGCATTGTGGCGTTGTCAATGAGGAAAATCACAGAGATTGATCCCGATATAGCATTTCATAACATCCATTTATATTAAAAATAAATAAGACATGCATATAAGAAATAAAACAAAACATGAAACATTCATGATATTACAAAAAACACATCTCTATCATAAGCATTTATGCATTATCAATATGCTTGATACCTTTAGTGTTCACAAAATAATCAGAGATGCGTAATTCAAAATGTTATCATTTTTTTGAGGCTCGGTCAACAAAATTTGTTTCAATGATCTTTTTTTCCTTTGATTAATTGTTGATAAAGATCAACAAGAAGTTTCGATGTACAACATGTACATGATCAGTGCCCCTTCACACCAAACTGAAAATATTTGTTTTCATCATTCTTTGTTTTCTTTGGTTGTGGTTGTTTTTTATTTTCCCACTTCTAGTGGTGCCCTTTCCTCTTTTCATTTGGTGTATGACCACCTCAAGCAGATGATTTTCCTTGGCCTTATCTTCGTCGATTCGTTCCACGATCTTGATTACAAGTAGTCACACTCTCTTCAGGGAATGGAGATGCACCAGTTGGTCTAGATTCTTGATTTCTCACCAAGAGTTCATTGTTTTGTTACGTGTCAAGATGTGAGGAGAATAACTCGAAATATTTCATAAACCCCTTCTCATGATATTATTGTTGTGCAATGACGTTTGAGGCATGAAAAGTGAAATATGTTTTTTCTAGCATGTCGATGTCAATGATATTATCTTCGTATAGTTTTAATTATGGTTTCATTTTAAACATGGCAGAGTTACATTCACTAACCAATTTAAAGTCGCGGAATCAAAGATGACTCTGCTCGTACCTTGTTCTTGGCAATATCATCAGTCCAAGGTGATCATACTGCTCCTTGAGGTATTGTCATAACATTAGATGATCATTTACCATTGGGTACCCATTCTTTAAATCTTTATAGAGGTGGTGTCGATGAAATATTAGGGCTTGGGTACAATCTTGAGCGGAAGCATGATTGCCGACTTTAATCGTCTCGCTAAGGCCATGTGCGCCAAGATGCATCTCAACATCCAAAATTCATGACAAGTAGTTCTTTCCAAAAATAGTAAGAGAGAGAAAACCATGCTTTGCAGTATTCACCATGAAAAAAAATCTTATCGGTTTGACAAGCTTTTTAGTCCTGGTAGAACAATCGTGTTGATAACATGTTGTGAAACGTATCAGACATTGATTGAAACAATGAAGATTTTCACAATTGATATAAAAACATCGATCGGAGGTGAATCAATGGAGAATGTTAAGCAACATCGAATGTTCAAAATGACGATGGTGAAAGTAGTTCAATTACAAGAGAATAAAATAAATAACAGATAAGAAAGAACACAATGTATGTCGACAAGAGAGTGATCTCCCATTATATTATTCACACATATATATAGGCTATAATTCCAAAAGGCGATGAGACCCATTGATTTTATCCATTATCAAGGGTTTGGGAAACGAGGTGTCCTCGTAAATATAGACATTATGACATCCATAAATGATAATTTATAACATGTGTGTTTATGTGTGTATAATATTGATAATATATACAGATTCTTATATTAAAATTTTAAACTTTTAAAAAATTCAGTTAATTATTTCATTCAAACAAGTTACAAATATTTCATATAAATATCTTATCATTGTTGTTATTGGTGCTAATAAAAGTCACATTTACTAGTGCTAAATAAAACACTAATAAAGATACAGTTTTTATTAGTGCTAAAATGGGTGTTGGTAAAAGTCAACTTTTATAAGCATTTTTGTTTTAGCACTGATAAATATCAACGCATAATACTGTGGAATCTATGGTAGCAACTTCAACAAATCTTCAAAGAACGAATGCATTGAAAAAATAACACTAATATGGTGAAATTATATATCTATTATGAACACAACACCCTACACACAATGATATCGTCCACTTTGACAATCCTAGGTTGTGAGACTTTAAAACGCGTCACATGTGAGAAATGAACTTCACACTCTCTTAGTGGTGCCCCACTGTCTTGTGTGAGAGCAATGAGAGACTTCAAGTCACAATACTCTCACAACACGACCATACAGAGGTATCATGTCAGTAACGTGTTGTGAACACGACACTCAGTCCACAATGATATTGTTCGCTTTGATATTTTTGGGCCGCACGAACGTGTTTTAAAGCCATGCAGATTAAAAGTGACACAACATAGAATATTTTTATGGACTAAGCACCGTGTTCATAACAATATCATATTTGAATTTATCAGTATAAATTTAATAATTTAAAGGGAGATGAATGATGCACATGAGCCTTAGCCCAGTTGGTAAGGACTTTGCAAGTGCATCCGGGAGACCCGGGATCAAATCCAGGCGGAGACATTATTTCTGGGTACTGTAGCGGGGACTGTGCAGTACTGTAGTGAGAACTCTGCAGTACTGCAGTGGAGACTGTAGCAGGTACTGTTTTGTCACTGTAGCAGCCGAGAATATGCCCCCGTTTGGGCCTTCGGGGCACCAATTTGGTCCTTGAGTCCTTTAAGGCCTTCGGGCCACCCAGGCCTTCGGGTCAGTAAGGCCTTTGGACCACCTCAAGGCCTTCGGGTCACTTTAAGTGCAGATGCAAACTAGACGACCTACGAGGAACAAGCTCTACAAAAGGGGATAAGCAAAGAGGTTTCACCACAGCAGAAGCTAAACAGATTGCAAGAATGAGAGGGTATGACACCTGCCATCGGGACAAGTTTGAGCATGCATGAGAATGACTAGCCGAACAGCCATGCGAATGTGGAGAACTGATTTCACAATGAAGATGCTGGGGAGGAGTTGTTTCAAGTAGTTAGTCTGAGTTATATGTAATGTTTGAAACTCACAGGCAAATGAATTCCTTTAAGGTCTACGAGCCATGTAATACTTACGCCTACGGGTCTTGTAAGGGTTCCACCTCACCTCTTGAAAGGTGGATTATCAAAAATTAATAAAAAATGAAGGTATTGAAGGAGGATAAAGAGAGATGAATGATAAGTTGGTGACAACAAGTGACTACATTCATTAACATAATCACACCCGGATATCATTTTATTAAAAAGGAGCAGGGGGTAACATAGCTGATGGTAAATAATAACACAGGCAACCGATCTTTTTATAATAGCTTCGGGAAAACGAAACCGAGCGGTCATAGCCGGAGGAACTCGTCGGCCGGCGCGAGGCACTGAAATGCACGGTGCCCGGCCAACAACCGAGGAGGACGGAGAGCGGACCGCTTTCAGGAACTCAGAGAAACATTACAAACTCTATTACGAGACCCATTCCAAAAAGTACTCGATAAACCGCGACTTGAATCTTTCAGTAACGTATTGATTTGCCCGATTTTGGCATTTTTTTATTTCGATCCTCCATTTCTCAGCAGAAAACAGCCTAAGAAAACAGACCTATCGAAGGTGATCGATTTCAAGTCCATTTCAGAAACCTATAATCGAAACGGCGAGCTGCCTTTAGGAGTGACCGCGCATCGCTGCAATTCTGATCTTCCATATTTTTGCATAAAAGGTCACCCCGGTACGTTCAATTTCAGATCCACTGCAATCGGGTAATTGCATTTTGGTTTATTCAATTCAGTATCTGAGCACACAACAAATATTGACATGTTAAATAGTCAAATCTTAAACTTTATTTGCTAATCGATATTCATTTTGATGACTTACTTGTTGTTGATTGGAATTGGTGACCTGGATAGCCAGTCATCCAATATTCTTGTAATTTTTTACTGCGTGTGGGTGTCCTTGAAATGATTTCTTGTTGCACCCACCATTGCGTCGCTTGTGCTGTTGGATTTGTTGACAATGGTGCTGGTTTTGCTGACAATGGTGTTGGTTTTTTTGACAATGGTGTTTGATCATCTGATCCGACGGATGAGAAGTTGATAATGAGAAAACACGGAGATAGTTACATGTATCTGGCAGAAGCATCACTACATTGTATCATTTTATGCCGACCTTCTGCTGGTTTGAATCTGTGCCTGAAATAAATGAAATATACAGTTCATTGGACACATTGATGAAGAAAAGCTGTCCTTTTATCACGCGAGGTATTGATATTAAGAATTTATGATGTATGGAGTTGTTGTTATGACTGTTGACGAAAGCAAGTAAATGTAGTTACAAGACGCAGTGAAGGCCCATGGAAGAAGAATGGATGAGTTTTGAAGTGTGAAATGAAGGAAGAATTTTAGAGAGCTGGGCTGTAGCGTAGTATGCACTACAATTGGACTGCATCATACGCCTTTGTTGGCTTGGCATTGTAATGCTGGAGTTGTACTGGTCATAAGCTACGCCTGGGAAGAGCCGTATATTACACTGACGGTGATTTGTTTGCTGCAATTCATAATTGCTCAGCCCATATTAGACAACATTGCTTCAAAAATTACATCTGCATTGAGTAATATACGCTACAGCAGAGGAGTTGTCTAGTACGATATAAGGTTTATATTGCATTTGGTTTGTGTTGCACAATAAGGTTGAATGGATTCGTACAGTATGCTTGTCAAGGAAATGGGCTGCAGGTTCCAGATTTGTTCATGACACATTCGATGGTCTATGCAGAGCATACAACATGACACGAGTTGTATTTTACTGTTGGTTCAAAGCACTTTTTACATTTGATGTTTTTGTTGAGATTTCCGAAGGGGGAATGTGGGACGTGCATTACGCTAGTCAAACAGATGGGTTTTTTGAGCTGCAATGGACTGTAGCAGGCAGTTCAGAGAAGCCGTCTTATATGCAAGAAGCTGAATTGTTTGATAAAGTATGTTTTCAGAGGGCGCCATATCATACGGCATTTTTGGGTATATACCATGCCATAGGTGAAGTGCTTGCTGGGGTGCTGGATTTGTTCGGGCCGTACCACGCGTTGATGGTGAAGTGCATGTTACAACGAGTCATAAATTACGAAAAAGAGAAAACATAATATATATGATGAACGAACATGGCTTTTTAGCAGTGATTTCTGCTGGGTTGTATTTTATGACCCATTGAGAACGCAAATACGATACACCACTGTTTTTGTATTATTGTTGTAATTGGTCTGTATATTTTGGTCTGGGTGTTTTGCACTGAAGCAAGAGCTGAAATGGTGGTCAAGCTGAACTGAAGTGCATATTAGCTATAGTAAAAATGAGTCCTGCAACGCGATTATACAAGCAAAGGTTTTACAATGGCTGTGAGCAGAAAATTTCACTTTGTTTAAAGAAGGTACAATTGACTGATTAAGAGAGAATCTTCATTACCTGTCTAGATACAATGAACACGAGCGTGCTAAATACGTGGAACTGAGTGAGCATAAGGTTTGACAGTTGGAGGAGTCTGCTTATGTGGCATATTCTGGAAGCTTCCATTCCACTGGTCAAGATGGACCGATCTCAGCTATCTGGAGGGGCTCAGTGAAGATGAGAGATGAGTAAGCGTGATAAAGTTTCAGTGAGATGATCTGAAGAATTGAAGAATAATTTGTGTTATACTAGGGAGAGGAGATGGTGTGAATTGACAGTGAGATGATACAATCACATATCAGAGTGCGAACTTGTCCTCATTCAGTAGAGTTGATATGCATATCTGTAATGGAAGAGGAAAATGGCGATGAGCTACACTGGAGCATCATCCTGTCTCTGATGCAGTAAGGAAAGTATTCTTTATTTTTGTTTATACTTTTGAGATGACATACTACAATTGGAAGGCAGCGAGCTTAAAGTTGCATGAGAAGCCTAAAGTTTTATGTGAGGCTGTGAGCTTAAAGTTGTTTGTGAGGCTGTCAGCCTGGAGTTTGACAGCGAGCTAAATCAAAATTCTTGTATCCATTGATTAGTGAGATTAGTGGACGTGTGAATGTGGCAGTGAGCTATACTCACCCTGGATGTAGCCTCCATCTTGTGGATGACTCAAATACATGCTGGTGTTTTGGCGTGGATGCTTCATTTATTGCATGTGTGGGTGTGTTCATGAACTGATAAGAAATGGTAGAGTTCTTACTAATGAGGGAACATGAGCAGACTTGATATAACATAAAGTGAGGTAAGAGAAAAAAGAATTATTGAAGTGAATAAATGTTGTCACCCTGATTCACCCCCCTCTCCATGCAACTCTCATTTATCGGGACACTGCCAAGTGGTATCCAAGTCTGTGGTTGCTGATTTCTTGATCTGTTCAGTTGCTTGTATTGCATGTCGTATCCATTTTTTGCAGCATTTGGTATTTGAGTTGGAGATTGCAAAGATTATTTGTCAGCAGATTGATATTTCAGATTTGATTTCATGATTGGCATTTTCAATTGATATCCGAATTTTGTGTAGCTTTTTAAGTTGATTTTTTTTCTGGAAAAGTTTGCTGAAATTAAAAACAATTATTTGCTTTGGAGTTTTTAAGGTTGATCTTTATCTTGAAATTTGGAGAAATTCTGTGAGCTAATCTGTAAGTACATACCTCTTTAATCAAAGATTTGTATTCAAGGAATGGAGTTGTAGCTGAGCTTTGAAAACGACTTATCATTCAAAGTAGACAAATCTATGGTTTAGAGGAAAGGGTAATACGGTGTGTTTCTGGTGTAAGATGACGGGACATATTGAAGACGCTTGTCCAGTGAAACATGAAAAGGGAGGTAAAGTGCTTATGTCTTCGCAGGAACTTGGAATGAAGTTTTTAGTAATAAATTTTAAGTAGAGAATTTGAGGAATTTATCCTTTGTGACAAGACAGCAGATGTTTTAACAGAAGATCTTGAAGTGGATTATAAACTTAAAAGTTCAGGAGGGGATTTTAAATATGAAAATGTCACAGGGCTTAACTCAGATGTTGAGACTACTGGTGATGTAAGTGACACTGACAGATAAGAATTCTTGGCTGCAGTCGTGGATCAGTCCAATGAACAGAAGAGTTGTAACTGTACACAAATTGATGAAAATGCAAGTGAGAGTTTTGAAGTGAAGCTACAAGCTGCTTATGTTGAAATTGAAACTCAAAGGTGATTGACAAGGAATACAGATCTCACTGTAAATGAATGCAGGAAACATGCTCAGGGCCTGGAAAAGTAGATAATCCCTTTTACCCGAGGTTGGTGAGATAATTAGCCTGAGAACCTTCATACTTTGATAGTCTATTTACGCAAGTCAACATATGAACTTGCTAATACAGGGAAGGTCGGACATGTTGTTGATCATGTCGTTGGTTGGAGTGCAACCATGATGAGATTTGTCCACTTGTATGAAAAGAAAAGACATCCGACCCTTGATTGAATTAGACTGAGGAAATGCATGACCATGCTTTGTTGTTTCACATATGATGTGTTCAACTACTTGGATAAGTGACATGTGATGTGCTTCTCAGATAAATGAATGACGTGATGTATTCATTGATTTGGTTAGTCTTTTTCAGAGAATCAAGAAATGATGAGAGATTATACTAGATTGACATGTTTCATGTATAGCGGTCCTTTGATCCCATGGACAAAGGGATAATATAGGTATACATACGATGTATATGATACATCTTGTGGTGGACATGTTCGTATAAAAATACGAGTATTTTTGATGGAGATCACACCATACCCCTTAGTAGCTTGAGTAGCACTGATGCTTTGCTAGAGGCCGCTCTTTGCTTACATCTATGAAATTGGGATTTCAGAGTTGTCAACGCTGCGAAGGACTGTAGGGTCACGCAGTTAGGCCCTTGGATAAGGATAAATTTTGAACAAAATATTTTTCATGCATGCGATGCATGAATAATATATATATATATATATATATTATTTATTTCTCCTGGATGGTTTATTCATCGGTTACAATTCATCATGAATGGGTCAATTGCTTTGCATTTATTTATTATAATTAATTCAATAAATAAATTTTCGAACAGTCAGAAACACTTACGATGCGTTATGAATTGGAGGAGCCTCGGGCTTCAGCTATATAAGAGGATGAGATCCTCTCCTGTTGGGTGTGTGATGAGTGCGATGTCTATGAGCTTTTACTAAACTCTCTTCCTCTTGAAACCCTGTTTATCTCATTTGAGAAGGCGCTAACATCCCTTTGGATTTCGGGTATCCTCACGATATGATTGTAGATCCATTGGTCGGTGTACTCCCTCAGAGACAAGGTTCTTTTTTTTCATTGTTGTCATCTTCCTCAAATACTCTCCGTGGAAGGAAGATCAAAACTGCTGCTGTTCATGAATTTCAGGTACTCTGTTTTACTGTATTATTTACACGTTAATTTCTTGAAGATATATCTCTTATGTTTTGGGTTGTCTTTCGCTGCATATGATCATTAGATGATCATACAAAACCCATCACTAACTATACATTTGAACAACGACCCATTCCTATCAACCTTTTTACCAAATTTGGATACGCTGATTAAAAATATAAAAACCATTTTATTAAATTAATTTTTTAAGGTTGATAAAAATCAATTTTAATATAAGTGCGCATAATGCAAAAAAAAGAGTTTAGAAAAATGTATTTTTTATGTATAAAAATAATCTATTCATATTCCATGTTAAGTGAAAATATTTAAATGAACATCAATTTATTGGTTTATATATATTATTAATATATTTCACATTATTCAATATTGATCAATTGGTTTAAAAATACACAATATATAGAAAAATTATAATTCTTTGAGAAAGTCTTTTTATCACTAAATGATTTTATTCGTAATTCTTTAAGATTGATTACTCGTTTAATAATCATTAAATTTTATCAATAATTTTATGTTAAATAAAACCTTTATTTTTCATTAAAAGTAAATTTTATGGAAATGCAAAATGTATAAAATACATGTAATGATTAGAATATATTTTTTTTTTATAATTACAATATTATAGCATCCTAATTCTACTTACAAATCCTTTCAAAACTTCCGCATAAAATCTAAGGGTAAGATAAGCAGTGGTGATTGTCGTTGGTGGCGATTCCGCGAGCGCAAATGATTTCGCTCAAGCCACCCTTGTTGGAATTTGACTTGGGCTTGGTTCAGGTCAAACCTTAGAGAATCTACCTCCTTTCCAAGCTCGGATAAATAAGTCTCGGAAGAAAGACTTCTATTGCTTGATACAATTTCTTCTATTTTTTGTATTGATTTCACATACGGTTATTTCTGTTTATACCTCCTAATTCAATGGATACATTATAGCGGTCATATTTCAATGCTTATAATTCTCTTAATAAAATGTATCGGTGTTCATTTTAGTTCGGTTCATTTTAGTTTAGTATTGCATGTGAAACAAGCTATTCATAGTTTTTAATTATTGGAAAATATATACTAAAATCTCAGAGTGTTACAATATTTAAGTTAGAGCCCAAAAGATAAAAGAATTAGAAGGAGAAAAAACTACAAAAAAATTCTGGAGGCTGCATTGAAAACTGCATATAGATAAGGGTGATTTCAAGTTGGTGATAACACTATTGGAAGAACAGTGTTGAATGAGAATGGTTAAACCTAAAATAAGGCTAAAAAATGATTGGCTTGTCGGAAGGGCAACATTGAATAGGTAAAGGCAATTTAATGTTGGCGAGAACGCTGAGAAGAATAGCGTTGAATGTGAATGGTGAAATCCAAAATGAGATTGAAAAATGATTGGCTTGTCAAAAGGGCAGTGATAATAGGAAAACGTCAGCTGATGGGAAATACAGAATTGGAATTTAGGTTACTGCAAGAAGAATGAAATCACATGCTGATTAGAGTAGCACGTCTCAGAAAAGAGGGTTCATGGGAAAATGTTTTTACTATGGTATTTATGGACACTGGATTTATGTGGACTAGCGATGATGTGTACTGGTGCAGGGAAAATGGGAAAATAGCATGCAGAAGCAGCTCATAGTATTCCTCAAAAGAGAAGGTGTACATTTCATGACTTTTATTTTAACCGCTCTCACTATGATCACAAGGCCAAGTTTTGCGGTGAAAGAATGCGCCGGAGAATTCCAAGGTGGAAGAAAGGATTTCTGCAAGGAGAAAAGTTGTATATGAAGGAATCAAAACACGTATTGCTAGGAACATTGGGCTGGAGAGCTGCTGTTAGTGGGGTTCTTGGAGTGCTGCTGTTTTAGGGGTAAGTTGGGAGTAATCATTCACTGCCAAGGGCAGTTTAGTAATGTGTTAGATTGGTTAGCTGGCTGGGTTGTTAGGCAGTGGGTGAGACTAATAAATGAGGGGGGCTGGTGTTAGGAAGAGAAAATAATTGTATTTTGAGTTTGACTTTCAACATATGACGATCCTCTCTATGGTTCCGAGACTTCCCTATTTCTTTTTTGTTCTTCGTTCTATTCTGAAGATCCGGCGTTTTATTATCGTGACGGATCTCGGATTGATCGTTGTTAATGGTAAAATTAAAGTTGGGTACACCCATTCACGCGCTTCCGCTGCGCCCAGAACCTACAAGTAGTATCAGAGCGGTTATATCGTTGATTATAATTATTTAGTTTTTTGTTGATGATTTACGCATTTAATAATTTAGTTGTTTCAATTCAAGTTAATCGTTCTGTAAATCTGAATCTCGAGATCTATTCTTTCTCTTTCGTTTCTCGTTCACCTTACAAAAACGATCTTTTTCTTTTAATTTTGATTAAAATAAAACAGATGATCTCATCCAGAGGTGTCAAAGGTTCCTGACCGTACAACACCAGAACACACGACATGTATTCGGCAGTACACGCCGTGTAGTCAAGGTTCAATTCAATGCACCGGGACTGGTCTGCCAAACCAAGTCGTGTGTTGGAGTTTATCTAAGTCTTAAATGACTCCGTCTGTTGACTAGGAACAAGTGACACACGGTTTTCGGATTACACGCCGTGTGGCCCACAGGACACGGCGTGTAGTTCCTTCAGGTTAGGGTTGGACCGTGTACCCCGTACACGGCTTGCTCGGCTGGAGACTGTGTAACGCGGACACTACACGGCGTGTGACCCACTGAACACACCGTGTACTCCGAAGATTTCCGAAGTATATCTACACGCCGTATCCCCAGGCGTGTACTTCGGATGGACGGTGAACGATAGTACATGCCGTGTAGTCGGAACTACACGCCGTGTACTCATCCAAATTACGCAGATTTATTAAAATTTATTATTATATTATACAAATCCTTGAGACGTGTACCACGGTGCGGATGCGAAGCTGAGGCATAACACGTGATAGGTGTTTTATATATATGTGTTTAATTTAACATCAGCGTAATGTTCATTTCTACTCATTGGATAGTTATGAATGAGAATTCACCGGGTTGCCTCCATGGTACAAGTTACGTACAAAGATAATTTTAGATGAATTTATTTGTTTAAAATTATGATGGACGAGAATCTCAAGGAAATTCAGAAAATAGTTTAAGATAAAAGGATTGATTAATTAAAGATAATTAATTAATTCGAGCGTGATTTATCTTAAATAAGAACGATTAAAGAATTGAATGCTAGTTTTATTTATGCGTAAATATTGTTGCATGTATGGATGATCATGTGCTAGATCAATACCTTTATATGTGGATGATTTCTTTTAATTTATTTATTTAAATTAAATTTGTTGGCCTGCGAGACTTCTCCTCATTAATATGTAGGGCCTGCGTGCCCAAGGTTTTTTTATGTAAAACCCTGTTTTACCCCTCACCTGCGAGTGAGATGAAAACATATGTAATTGATGGAGCTCCCAAACTAGTGGAGGCGGCTCAAGTTAAGAGGCAAG
Organism: Viscum album; assembly: GCA_963277665.1. Taxonomy (NCBI): domain Eukaryota; kingdom Viridiplantae; phylum Streptophyta; class Magnoliopsida; order Santalales; family Viscaceae; genus Viscum; species Viscum album. The sequence continues at coordinate 953,865,519 of OY728142.1, forward strand.
GTGAAACCAATCCAAGGAGATACAAATGTGAACAGGTGGAAAGCTGTAAACACGAACTCAAAAAGGTTCAAAGTGTTTCTCTCCTAGGTCTTTGTTTAGTTTATCAACCGCTAGATAAACTAACCAATAGAACAAGCTCATGATCATACCATTTATTTTATTTCTGTCAGTTGCATGGTTTATTTATTGTGGGGGTGTTGTTGCGATCACACAATTAATGAATTAAACAAACATGCAAGATGAAACTAAAATAAGACCGACTTATGCGTAAATATTATCTTAGACATGGTTAATTACTTAAGTATATCTCACTTAATATTAACAAGCATGTAAGAAAGATAATAAAATGTCAATTTACGTATAAGGATAAAATCCCTCAAAAAAAAAAAAAAATAAGTCGGTATAACTTTCCATAATCTTGATTAGAATCGAACCATAGTTCAAAGTGCTTGACCAACCCTAGTTGGGGTGATTTCAATTATCGGGGAATTTTAATTCAAGTTTTTGGGTTGACTTGACTTTGTTCACATCAAGGGTTGGCTGCTACAACATGACTTGGTGTGACCAAAAGGCAAAAGTTGAGGAAATCCAAAAATAAAAGGATTTCAGGATTGTGGAGTTCACTCAGCGGATCAAAGAACTGCGAGTTAATGTAGTTGGCATTTGGAATGCCTTCCTAAAACCCTTCAAGTTGCTTGACCAACCCTAGTTGGGGTAATGCGAAGGGCAATATGGATCCTTCCCACTATAATATTCAGGCAACAAAATATTCTGAAGTCATTGGTGAGGGCTATTGAACTTCGATAAAATAGTGGGAGACTAATAAGTATTAGTTTATTTATTTGTCTCAATTTACCATGATAAAGTACTAAAACCTTTGCTCATCTTAATTTGTAGAAACAACAAGAAAAATGACTTCAAACACATCATTGTGAACCATACTCGAAAAGGAAAACCTTCTCACCGTCACCAATTTCCAGGAGTGGCAGAGGCGTTTACGCACCATCCTTCGCAACAAGAGGAAATTGTATGTGCTGGAGGAGCCTATTCCAGTTGCACCTGGAAAAGAGGCCAGTGATGAGGAACTATCTCTCTACATGAAACATATGGATGATGCCATAGATGTCTAATGTTTCATGCTATCGGCCATGTCTAATGAGCTCTTGAAGCAACATGAAAACATGGACGCGTATAACATGATGTCTCACTTTAAGAATCTCTACCAAGAGAAGGCGAGACAAGAGAGATATGAGATCTCCAACGTTTTGTTTACAACTAAGCTTGGAGAGTCTGCGCCAGTTGGGTCTCATGTAGTCAAGCTTATTGGCTACATTGAACGCTTGAACATCTTAGGGATTAAGTTTCCGGATGAGTTGCGTACAGATCTCATCCTATCATTACTGCCCGACTTTCTCTAGCTTTATTGTCAACTACAACATGAGCAACAATGAGAAGAGTCTATCGGAACTTCTGACCTTAATTCGCCAAATAGATAAAGACAGAGGGCGTGACAAACCCGCAATCCTTATGGTGAATAAGAAAAGGAAGGACAAAGCAAAGGGGCCAATGATTTATAAAGGGTCTGAAGCCCCTGAGCACCGTCCCTTTAAGAAGGGGAAGATCCAGAGGCAGGGCAAGGAACGAGAGGTAGTATGTTTTGCATGTGGCAAGCCAGGCCACTGGATGAGGAACTGCACCCAGTGGCGTGAGGACGCTAAAGGCGCATTTGTTATCGAGTGCAATCTTTCCATTTCTACACATTGGGTATTAGATACAACATGTGGGGCTCACATCTGTATTCAAATGCAGGAACCAAGTATATTTAGAAAGATTGCCAGAGGAAAGGTGGATCTTCGAGCTGCCAATGGCGCGAGGCTGGCTGTGTTGGCCATTGGCGATTACCATCTCTCATTGTCATCTGGGATGCTTTTGGTTTTACATAATTGTTATTATGTGCCCAGTGTTACCAAGAACATAATTTCTGTATCATGTTTGGATATGGATGAATTTATTTTCAAGTTTGGAAATAAGGGTTGTTTTTTTATAAGAACAACGTATGTTATGGTATGACACATTTAAATAACGGTTTGTATGTATTAAATTACGAAAACCAAGTGTTCACAATCGATAACGAAACAAACTCGCATGACTCATACTACACCTAATTGTGGCATTACCGTCTTGGTCATGTAAACGAAAAACGCTTGACAAAGCTCTGCCAGAATGGTTATTTAGACTCTACTGAGCTAAAACCACTTGATAGATGTCACGTTTGTTTACAAGGTAAAATGACTAAGCCGCCTTTCGGTGGACAGGGTGAAAGGGCCACAGAGTTTCTAGGATTGGTGCACACAAATGCGTGTGGACCATTTCCAGTAGAAGCTAGAGGTGAATATTCTTACTTCATTACTTTTACTGATGATTTGAGTAGATATGACTATATCTACTTAATGAGGTATAAGTCAGAGTCTTTGGAGAAATTTAAGGAATTCAAGAATGAAGTAGAGAATCAACTTGGTAAGAAGATAAAGAAGCTTCAATCGGATCGAGGTGGAGAATATCTGAATCAAGAGTTCATCGACCTTTTATGGGAGTCTGAGATTCCATCTCAACTCACTCCTCCTTATACACCATAGTGCAATGGTGTTAGTGAAAGGACAAACCGCACCTTGTTGGACATGGTGAGGTCGATGATGAGTCATGCATATCTTCCATTATCTTTTTGGGGATATGCATTACAAACTGCAGCATACACGTTAAACCGAGTACCAACTAAGGCGGCAGATGAAATTCCCTTCGAGTTATGGAATGGAAAGAAACCCATTTTGTTGCACACACGTGTGTGAGGATGCGAGACGTTTGTTAAGGCCTTTTCAGGCAACAAACTAGCACCCGGGGCACGAAGTGTATCTTTATAGGATATCTCAAGGAAACAAAAGAATATTACCTATATAACCCTTCAGACAAGAAAGTGACTGTCGCCAGACAAGCCGTCTTTATTGAGAGGGAGCACATCCTCAAAATGGATAGTGGGAGCAAGATTGACTTCGATGAAATTGATGCTCAAGATACACAAGAGTTGGTACAGGAACAAGTTCCACAGGTCTCCGTGGAAGAGGTTCCAGAAACACAAGTACTGCGTAGGAGCTCAAGAGAGGTAAGGGAACCAGAGAGATTTGGTTTCCTAGTAATCGGGGATGGTGAATCATTATTATTGGACAATGATGAACTTCTCTCCTACAAGGAAGTAGTAGAGAGCTCAGAAGCTGCAAGGTGGCTAGAAGCTTTGAATTCTGAGATGAATTTCATGTATCAGAACCAAGTCTGGGTTCTGGTCGATGAGCCAGTTGATGTAAAGCCTGTTGGATGCAAATGGGTATTCAAGAGAAAGTTGGACATGGAAGGTCAAGTTAGCACCTATAAAGCAAGGTTAGTGGCAAAAGGATTCAGACAACGTCAAAGAATTGACTATGATGAAACCTTTTCGCTAGTTGCCATGTTTAAATCCATAAGAATCGTACTTGCCACAACAACTTACCATGACTACGAGATTTGGCAGATGGATGTCAAAACAACATTCTTTAACGGAAATCTTCAGGAAGATGTCTATATGACACAACCAGAAGGGTTTGTGACACCAGATGAAGCCAAATGAGTTTGCAAGTTGCAGAAATCCATTTATGGATTAAACAAGCATCCAGGTGATGAAACATTCGATTTGACGAAGCCATAAAGGAATTTGGTTTCATTAAGAACGAATGTGAGCCATGTGTTTATAAGCAGTTTAATATAAATGCGGTCGTTATCCTAGTAGTATATATTGATGACATATTATTTATTGGAAACAATGTACCAGTCTTACAGTTAGTTAAGGTCTGGTTGAACAAGTGTTTCTCCATGAAAGACTTACGTGAAACAACCTACATTCTAGGGATCAAGATCATTCGTGATAGATCCAAGTGACTGCTTGGACTAAGTTAGAGTACATACATTGATCAGATACTAAAGAGATTTAGTATGGAACAATCCAAGAGGAGATTGGTTCCAGTGTCACATGACCTACATCTTTCTAAGAAAATGTGTCCTCAAACACAACAGGAGAAAGATAGGATGAGTAACATCCCATATGCTTCGGCTATATGATCCATCATGTATGCCGTGTTATGTACCAGGCTTGATGTTGCCTATGCACTGAGCATGGTAGGCAGATATCAAGCAGATCTAGGAGATCAACATTGGATTGCTGTTAAGACTATCCTTAAGTATCTGAGAAGAACTAAGGATATATTCCTGGTGTATGGAGGAGACGAGAAGCTTGTCATTAGAGGGTATGCTGATGCTGGTTTTCAGATAGATCAGAACGATCTGAAGTCGCAATCGGGATATGTTTTCTGTCTCAACGGAGGAGCTGTGAGCTGGAAGAGTTCAAAGCAGCCAGTTGTCGCCGATTCTACAGCAGAGTCCGAATATATAGCGGCTTCTGATGCAGCCAAAGAAACTGTCTGGATTCAGAACTTTGTCCAGAAGCTTGATGTGGTGCCTAGCAGTAGAGATTCTATCACATTGTATTGTGATAACACTGTAACAATGACTCTTGCAAAAGAACCAAAGTCATATCAACGGACAAAACACATTATCCAGAAGTATCACATCTTGAGAGATTTCTATCAAAGGGGTGAAGTTGCAGTGAACAGAGTGTCCACGGAAGAGAATGTGGCGGACCCCACGACTAAAGACTTATCTCAGCAGAAGCATGAATATTATGTGAGAGTTAGCGGGTTAAAGGTTGTTAGCAGTTAGCTCGAGTCCAAGTGAGAGTCTGTTGGAGTTGGTAGCTTAGAACCAACTACTTTGTACTTTATTCATTAATAAATACCTTATTACATCTTGATTGTTTTTCTGCGTGACAATGCATGTGATAATGTCCTAAGGATAACTGTTGCACCAAAGGGTTATAGCGGATCCCTGCTATGATGAGAATCCGGAAGTGCCATAACACTATTCTTGAATATATGTTCTATGGCTGGATGATGCTATTTGAAGAACACAAATAATACAAGCCATTAGGGGTGATGACTCATAAAACTTTAAGGCACCTTCTCATGGTGTGCACCCTTGGTGATATTTAGGAGGATATTATGAGAACGAGACCCGCCAGTAGGAAATCCACATTTCATAGTGTCATTGAATATTCCTATCTACGGACGTGTGTATTGGTCCTTAGACTTTAAGATTATTATTAATGGGTATTACAACTCGCGCACTTAGATGTATTGACGAAAATTGTGACGACACACTGTTCGCAGCGAGGTAGGATATGTTGGGTGCGTCACGAGTAATACTGCATTAATAGATAATGCGAGAAAGGATTTGTCCTTTCCGTTCCATAACGGAAGTCGATATCTCAGGCCCTTTGATGAAATTGATATAGCCTAAATAAATCCATGACCATGGTAAGGAATGAACTAGTTCAATTTCGAGAAGTCAAAGAAAGAATAATCGAGCACATGGGTTGATGACACTAGCATGCAACCCGCTTGATCAGAGATATCGAGACAAAGAGATTACATTACACGGTAAGCGTTCGTAGGAGGTGACACGTCATTGCAGTGTTAACTTCTTTCTCTATGGGTGCCTTGACATATTGCTAGATGCTAACCTTGGACTTTAAGCAGGCTCTGCTTAATGTCACTAAGAAAGAGGCCTAGAGGGTCACACACTAAGTGTGTTCAAGTATCTCAGTTAAATATTCATTTAACAAGTTGAATAAAGATTATTCTCGATTGTGGTTTAATAATTATTTAAGGATGCCTGATTGCATTTATTTCGACACTAGTTATTCGAGAGAATATATTGTGGGTGAAATAATATATTTATTAGCGAGTAATGCAGTGATATTTATTTGAGAAATAAATAGTCATTATTCAAGGTCTAATAAATGTGGTGGATGAAATAAAGAAAATGGAAAAACAAAAATACACGTCGTGTGTATTAATATACACACCGCCGACTAAGAATTAAATGAAATGAATAAATACTTTCGGGTAATTAATTCATTTTATTATTCTAAGTAATAAAATCCCAATTACATTATTCTCATTAGATCTAGCCATTCTTTGTGGTTGTGCACAACGGATCTGGAGAAAGCTCTTAAGCCAAGAGAGAATTTTTTCCCTCCAAGAATGCTCTCAAGTTACGAGAGTGGTCCTTCTCCACCGGATCAAGGAGAGCGCATTGGAAGCGGCTCTCAAAACGATCGAAAGCGGACATCGCAAGTGAAGGCTCTTTTGCGCTAGCACCTAGAGATCCCTTCGACGACGTCTAGAGATACGCAGAGCACGTGTGGATCACCGCTAGAGGAAGCCTACATTTGGCTTCTACGATGCAACGACGGATCACATTGGATCGTGACCGAAAACATCAACGGAGAGAGAATTCCATCAAGGCAATTCTTGTCTTTTAAATTAAATTAATTATAACCAACATATGATGATCCTCTCTATGGTTCCAGGACTTCCCTCTTTCCTTTTCGTTCTTCGTTCTATTATGAAGATCCAGCGTTTTATCATCGCGACGGATCTCAGATTGATCGTTGTTAACGGTAAAATTAAAGTTGGGTACACCTATCCACGCGCTTCCGCTGCGCCCGAAACCTACATGTTAGCCAGTTAGTTTTGCGCATTCGTTGCATGTATGACCATTATGAGTTTGATCAAGACCCGTGTATGCGTTGAATGTTTTAATTTAATTTATTGCATGAGTTTGCAATTATTTATTATTAAATTAAATATGATGACCTGCATGTCATCCCTCCCTCCATTATTATATAGGACCTGCGTGTCCAAGGATATTTATGTAATCTCCTTTAACCAATCTTTTGGTTCCCCTCACCTGCGTGTGAGTCATTAATACATGTAATTAATGGAGTATCCCAAGATGCGTTGAGACGGTTCAAGATGGAACTATAATGATGCCAACTCAGGTGATACACAAGTGTACAAGTGGAAAGCTGTAATTAATGCCAACACCGACAAAAAAGAGTTATTTCCCCTAGGTCATTGGTTGATTTAATATCCGCTCATTAAATCAATCGTTAGATAAAGTTCATGAACAATTCATTTAATTGTTTATTTATTTATTTTTGTCTATGCAATTATTTATTTTATGGATGTAAGGCCGCAGTCACATAAATAAATGAATTAATGTGCAAAAACAGAATTTAAATAAATATATTATGCGTAAATGTTTTATCCGACATGGTTAATTAATTAAGCACATCCAATTAATATTAACAAGATATGTAAATGATAAAACAAAATAAAATTTATGCATAATAAATTAAATAAATGAATTATACGTAAATGTTTTATCCAACATGGTTAATTAATTAACATTCACTTAATATGAACAAGACATGTAAAAGATAAAACAAGATAAAATTTATGCATAATTAATTAAAATCCCTCAACCTAATATTAAGCCAGACTAAACCTTCTATTACTTGATTAAGAACAAAACTCAATAGAACCAAGTGTTTGACCAACCCTTGTTGGGACACTGACTTTTATAAGAGGAATTCTTATAAAAGTTTTGGGTTGACTTCATTATTTTATATCAAGAGGAGTATCCCTTGCTAGACTTGGTGTAATTTGGAGGCAGGTGTTGAGGAAATCCAAGTCAAGATTTCAAGATTGAGGAATCCACTCAACAGATCAAGGAACTGCTAGTGAGAGCTATTGAGACTAGATAAAATAGTGAGTGATTTAATAAAATTAATTAATTTATTATTTGTCACATAATTTGTAATTAAGAAAAGTTTTAATAATCCGCTCTTTTTAATTGTAGAATAAAATCACAAGCTCGTCATCCATATTATCCCTACGATCAATATTGGATAAAAACAACCTCCTAACTGACAGCAACTTCCAGGAATGGTACATGTTGGAGTTGGTGCCCTAGAAACCAACTTATTTGTACTTTATGATAAACCTGTATTCATTGAATGAATATTAGTGAACTCCTTATCATATCATGATTAATCTTCTGCGTGACATAATATGTGATAATGTCTTAAGAATAGCTGTCGCACTAAAAGGTCATAGCGGATCTCTGTTATGATGAGAACCCGGAAGTGCAATGACATTATTCTTTGTTGGAGTATGTGTAACTTCATGCCCCACTAACTTTGTAACTTCCCTTTGTAACTTCCCTTGTAACTTCCTCTTTCTTTTCTATAAATGAAGGTCCTCTCCTCACCTTGAGGTAAGGGGGATTTCTGACTTAACATGGTATTAGAGGGGTTCCGACCCTCCCTCCAATTTTCCCCCCCTCCTGTGCGCGTTGCCCCTGCGAGGCCCTCCTGTCCCGTTCTGCGGCGACCTCTCCTAGCGCGGCGCGGGCTTCCTTCCCGGCGCCCCTTTTTCCACGGCGTCGCTCCCCTCCCGCTCCGCGCGGCCCCCCTCTCGGCGCCCTCCCCAGCGCGGCGCAGATCTCTTCCGACGCCCTCTTCCCGACGCCCTGTGCGTTGTCCGGCTTTGCTCTTGCCGGTCATCCCTCCCGAGCGGCAGCCTCCCGCTCCGGCTCTGTCCGGCGGCTTCCCCCTCGGTGCGCCTTCCCTTTCGGTGCCCGCTCCTCCTGCGCGCAGGCCCTCCCCAGCGCGACGCAACTCTCCTCCCGGCGCCCTCACCCGCGCGGACCCCCGTCCCGGCAATCCTCCTTCCCGGCGGCCCTGGCTCAGCGGCACCCTCTCCCGTCGCACCTCCCGTCGCCCCCAGCGCGACTCCTTTCCCGCGGCCCTCTCTCCAGACGCGGCTCCCACCACCCAGCGGCGCCCTCGCCCTCGCCCCGTCGCCCTCGCTCCGACGCCCTCGACCAGTGGCGCCTTCGCCCAGCGGTGCACTTGCCCCGACAATCTCCCTCCAACCGAACCGGCTCCATCCGGGCAGACCGAGCTCATTCAGGTTTTTTTTTTCTTCCAGCGCCCGGCGTGCTCCCCTTCCCGGCCCGACTCCCTGATTCCGGCTCTTCCCTCCGCTGCATCTTCCCTATCCACGCGCCGCTTCCATGGCAGACTCCTCTCCTCTGCCGTCGATGATCACCGCTTCTACCCGCCTTGTGGATGACCGATTGGACTCCACAAATTTCTCCATCTGGCGGAAGACTGTGGTGATGTCCCTGACCGGGATGGACCTCGATCATCATCTTGAGGATCCTCCCCCAGCCTCGACTGATCCCAAATATCGTTCCTGGAAACTTGCTGACAGCAAGATCTTCGCTCTGCTGGTCAATTCCATGGAACGATCGGTCAAAGATGTCACCCGCACAGCAAATACCGTCAAAGAGCTCTGGGACTCCTTGAATATCATGTACTCCGAGACCAATAACCTCGCTCGGGTGTCCGATATCCTTCAGCGACTGTCCCATGTTCGACAGCGGGACCAACTCTGCCTCTTCACTCTTCTCAACGGCCTCGCTCCAGAATTTGCCACCACGGCAATCGAACTGCTCGCCAGCTCGTCGACGCTGGAGATCCCACAGGTGTATCACCGGCTCAGCAAGGCCCAGCGGGCTCTTCCTCCTCCCGCCCCCGTTATCGACCACTCAGCTCTCGTCGGTCATGGCGGTGGCCGCTCATCTGGTCCTCGTGGACGTGGTCATTTGGAAGGTCGTCCACGTCCCCTCTGTCAACACTGTGGCAAGGTTGGCCACACGATCGACCGATGTTGGGTCCTGCATGGACGTCCATCTCAGCGCCCGCGGCAGGGACAGACAGCGGTCTAGGAAGCGCCATCGGCAGTCGCCACTCTTCCCCACTCTCTGGACCTTTCGATGGCCGACATCCGGCTGACTCATGATCCTCGGGACTCTGCCGAACCCGGCCCATCAGCGGCTTCTATAGCCCATTCTGCTCACTCCACTGCCTTTGTCGGCCGTCGCTCCCCTGCCTGGATGTTGGACTCAGGTGCCTCCGACCACCTCACCAGTGATGCTGGTATGTTGACCTCTTACTGCCCTTATACCGGTTCCTCAGCCATCACTGTCGCTGATGGCTCCACTATCTCGATTGCGGGCTTCGACGCCTGCTCTCTGACTCCGTCGATTCACCTACCCTTTGTGGCACATGTGCCCCGCAGTCCGTTTAATCTTCTTTCCATCAGTAAGCTGACAAAAGATTATAACTGTGCTGCCATATTTACCTCATCTGGTGTTGTTTTTCAGGAGCAGACAACGAACCGGGAACTTGGTAGAGGCCGACTTCGGGACAGGGTCTACATGTTCGATGCACCGGCACCCATCGCTTGCTCATCTACCTCTTCTCGAACATTGGATCTTCATTCCCGGTTGGGACATCCGTCGGCATCCACCATTCATCATCTTTTTCCAGAGTTTAGTCGGAATCTTTCTTTTCATTGTGAGTCCTGTACTTTTGCAAAACATCATCGCACTACATACCTTCCTCGGGTGGATACACGGGCCTCAAACCCTTTTGATCTGGTTCATTCAGATGTTTGGGGTCCTTGTACTATTTTGAGTCATTTGGGATATAAATACTATATATCTTTCATCGATGATTATTCGCGAATGACTTGGCTTTACCTCCTTCGAGAACGCTCCGACGTGTTTTCCACCTTCCAAACCTTTTATGCTGAGATTCAGAATCAATTTTCAATCTCGATCAAATGTCTCCGCTCGGACAATGGGCGTGAGTATCTCTCCACTTCCTTTCGGCAGTTTCTCCAGACGAAAGGCATCCTTCATCAGACCTCCTGTCCTGATACACCCCAGCAGAATGGCGTGGCCGAGCGGAAACACAGACATATTCTGGAGACTGCTCGTGCCCTCCTCTTTCACCGACAGGTGCCTCTGCAGTTTTGGGGCGATGTCATTCTCACCGCCACCTACCTGATAAACCGTCTTCCTTCCACTATCCTTCGGGAGGAGACTCCTTTTCAGACTTTGTTCTCCTCTCTCCCTCTTCACTCTCTTCCCATTTGCGTGTTTGGGTGCCTCTGTTACGTTCGCGACACACGTCTGGGTCTCTCCAAACTCGCTCCCAAATCCCTCCGCTGCATCTTTTTAGGCTATTCCTGCACTCAGCGCGGATATCGCTGTTTCTCCCCCGACCTACGGCGGTATGTCATCTCGGCCAACATTGCATTTGTTGAGAGTTCTCCATTCATCCTTCCTTCTCCTCATCCTGACCCTGCCGTCGATGATTGTCTTACTCTCATCATCCATCATCCACCGGCGTCAACCCCTGTTGACACCCATTTTGGTCAGATCTACTCCCGGCGTCCATCGACTGTATCCCCCGTCCCGGCCAATGACACCGACGCTCCCGCTTCGTCCGCTGCTCCTGCTCCGCCACCCGAGGACTTGCCCATTGCCCTTCGGAAAGGTACTCGCTCCTGCCAGAGTACTCCTCTATTTGTATCTTCATACAGGGGTTTGTCCGCTCTGGAGACAGTTACTGTACCTCGCACGGTTGGTGAAGCCAAATCTCACCTCGGGTGGCTAGCTGCAATGCGGGATGAATTGCAGGCTCTAGAGGATAACCATACTTGGGATCTTGTACCTCTTCCAGCAGACAAACAGGCAGTGGGCAGCAAATGGATTTACACCGTCAGGCTGAATCCCGATGGCACTCTCCACCGCCTCAAAGCCCGCCTTGTTGCCAAAGGCTTTGCACGGACGTATGGTGTTGACTACTTTGATACCTTCTCACCGGTTGCCAAGATGGCCTATGTCCGGTTATTCATCTCTCTTGCCGCCCATCATCAGTGGCCTCTTCATCAATTGGATGTCAAGAATGCCTTCCTCCATGGCTTCCTTGAGGAAGAAATTTATCTGCAGCAGCCCTCTGGATTTTGTGCCTTCGGCGCTGAATCTCGAGTATGCCGTCTCCGCCGCTCTCTTTACGGCCTGAAGCAGTCTCCCCGTGCTTGGTTCGGCCGCTTTAGCACGGTTATTAGCGACTTTGGGCTTTCTCGCAGTATGAAGGATCACACTGTCTTCTACCGGACGAGCGCACGTGGTTGCATCTTATTGGTCGTATATGTGGATGACATCGTCATCACCGGCAGCGACTCTGTGGGTATCACCCACCTCAAGCCCCATCTTCACCAACACTTCCACACGAAGGATCTTGGTCCTCTCACCTACTCTCTCGGCATCGAGGTTTCCTATTCCTCGGACACCATCTCCCTCTGCCAACGGAAGTATGCATTGGATATATTACAAGATGCTGGGCTGACTCAGGCCACTGCGGTCGATACTCCTCTCGAGCCTGGGGAGCGATCTCTTTATGCCTCCTCAGCACTGTACCCACATCCCGAGCGGTACCGTCGATTGGTGGGCCAACTCAATTATCTCACCATGACTCGACCCGACATCTTCTGTGCGGTTGCCAAAGTCAGTCAATTTATGGAGCATCCAACCACCTCTCAGTGGGATGCTGTCATCCGCATCGCCAAGTACATCAAGTGCGATCCTGCCCGTGGTTTTCACTACTCCCAGCATTCTCATCAGCATATTGAGGCCTTCTGCGATGCTGATTACGCTGACTGCCTTGCCACTCGGAAATCTACATCTGGGTTTGCCATATTCTTGGCAGACAATCTCATTTCTTGGCGAAGCAAGAAACAGACGGTCGTCTCTCGCTCCAGTGCCGAGTCTGAGTACCGTGCCATGGCCACCGTCACTACCGAGATCCTATGGCTTCAACAACTCCTCCAGGAGCTTGACTTTCCTCAGCAGACTTCTGCTCACATATGGTGTGACAATCAGGCAGCCACTAAAATTGCTTCGAATCCCGTTTTCCATGAACGCACGAAGCATATAGAAGTGGACTGTCACTTTCTTCGCCACCACCTGGAGCACAAACATGTCAGCTTTAGCCACATTTCAACGGCAGACCAGCTTGCTGACATCTTCACCAAAGGCCTCCCCGGTGCTCGCCTCGCCTCTCTTAGTTCCAAGCTGGGGATCCACAGCATCTGACGCCCAGCTTGAGGGGGAGTGTTGCGGTCTTTTTATTGATTTTTCTGTTTTTTCATTATGTGTCCAAGCTAGGTACACCTAGCTTGAAGGGGAGTGTTGGAGTATGTGTAACTTCCTGCCCCACTAACTTTGTAACTTCCCTTTGTAACTTCCCTTCTAACTTCCTCTTTCTTTTCTATAAATGAAGGCCCTCTCCTCACCTTGAGGTAAGGGGGATTTCTGACTTAACATTCTTGAATATATGTTTTATGACCGGATGATATCATTTGAAGGGACACAAATGATACATGCTATCAGGGGTGGAGACTCAAGAAACTTTGAGGCACCTTCTTATGGTGTGCGTCCTTGGTAATATCCGGGAGGATATTATGAGAACAAGACCTGCCGGTAGGAAATCCACATTCATAAGTGTCATTGGATGTTCCTATCTGCGGACATGTGTATTGGTCTTTAGAATTTAAGATTATTATTAATTGGTATTATGACTCCCACACACTTAGATGTATTGACGAAAATCGTGATGACAGATGTTCGCGGCGAGGTAGGATATGTTGGGTGCGTCACAGGTAATAATACTGCCTTAATGAATAATGCGAGAAAGGATTTGTCACTTCTACGGAAGAGATTATATTACATGGTAAGCGCTCGTATGAGGTGACATGTCCTTGCGACATCAACTTCTTTCTCTTGGGTGCCTTGACCCGTTGCTAGACAATGATTTTGAACTTTAGGCAAGCTCGCCTAATGCCAACGAGAAAAAGGCCTAGAGGGTCACACACCAAGTGTAGTAAGTATCTCAGTTAAATAATTTATCATTTAACAAGTTGAATAAATATTATTCCCGGTTGTGGTTTAATAATTATTCAAGTATGCCTGATCGCATTTATTTTTTCGCTAGTTATTCGAGAGAATATATTGCAAACATAATATTTATTTATCGGCGAATAATGCAGTTATATTTATTTAATAAATAAATAGTCATTATTCAAGGCCCGGTAAATATCGAGGAGGATTGACAGACCAAGTTATGAGTCTGGTGAGAAATAATATTAAATATTATTTGGTTAAATAATATTTAAATATAACGTGCAAGTTAAGCACATGTCATGGAAATAATAGCATTGCTATTATTATTTGACATGAGGTTTCACATGGAATAATAAAATAAGCAACGACACTTGTGCTAATTATTTATTATTACCTGGTAAATTAAATTCCCCGTTATCTTATTATTCTCTAATTAGCCAATGGGTCATTCCACCGGCTAACCAATGGTTGTGTGCACAACATCATTGGAGAAAAACTCTCGAGTCTAGAGAACTCTTCCCTCTCTAAGAACGCTCTCAAGAATGAGAGAGATCCTCCTCCACCGGATCTAGGAGAAAGTTTTGGAAGCGATTCTCAAGACGATCAAAGACGGTCATCGCAAGCGCAAGGATCTTCCACGCTAACACCCGAAAACTCATTCGGCGATGTCCGGAGATACGTGGAGCACGTGTGGATCACCGCTAGAGGAATCTTATCTTTGGATTCTACGTCGCAATGAAGCTGCACCTCAGACCCATGGTCGAATGCATCAACGAAGAAAGAATCACCTTGGAGGTAATTCTTTAATTAAATTAAATTAATTATAAACAAAATATGTCGATCATCTCTTCTCGGTTCCAGGTTCTCTCCTTTGTCTTTTATCTTTGATTCGATTCCGTGGATACTGGCGTTTATCGTCGTATTGATTCCGGATTAGTCATCGATCATGACAATTTACAAAGTTGGGTACATGCCCATCCTGCGCTTCCGCTGCTCCCGGAACCTACAAGTGGTATCAGAGCGGTCATATTTTCGTTTATAATTATTTAAATAATTCGTTGATATTTTACGCTTTAATAATTGAGTTTGTCAATTCACGTTTAATCGTTCTTGTAATCTGAATTTTGAGATCTGTTCCTCCCTTATTGTTTCTCGCAGATTTAACAGAAACGAATAATTTTATGATTAAAATTAAATCGAGGATCTCATCAGGAGGCGCCGACGATTCTGTCTAGGTAACATGACTGTACACGCCGTGTAATCTGCCACACATGCCGTGTAATCCGGATTACACACCGTGTAGTTATGTTCAACGCGCCCGGAGTAATTCGGTAATTACTCAAGCCGTGTGCATTAATGACATGCGGTGTAGTTAATTCTTACACCGCGTGTTGACTAGGACGACTGGCGCACGGTCAGCTGGACTACACGCCGTGTGGCCCACTGGACATGGCGTGTAGTCCCTTCGGGTCAGGGTTAAGTTGTGTATCCCATACATGGCTTGCCCGGCTGGTGACCGTGTAACACGAAGTCTACACGGTGTGTGGTCCACTTGACACGCCATGTACTCCGAAGATTTCCGAAGTACACCTCACACGTCGTTTCCCCAGGCGTGTACTTCAGATGAACGGTGAGGAGGGTACACGCCGTGTGGTCGGATCTACACGTCGTGTACTGTTTCCAGATTATGCAGATTTAAAAATTTATTATTATATTATGTAACCCTTGAGACATGTACCTTCGTGTGGGCGTAAAGCTGAGACACAACATGTGTAGGTGTTTGATATATATATAAATGTTTAATTAACATCTGTGTAATGTTCAAAGACCTGCACATCATGTATGAGTTGTATTTCAATTATAATTCTGCGTGCATGCTACATGTCACAAAGAATAAAGTGTATACAAATATAATACATGCTGGGTAGTTTTGGATGGGTATTCACTGGGCTGCCTCCAAGGTACAAGTTATGTACAAGGTTATGGATGAGAATCTCAAGGAAATTCAGAAAAAGATTAAGATAAAGAGGATTGATTAATTAAAGATAACGATTAATCAATTCGAGCATAATTTATCTTAATAAGAACGATTAAAGAATTGAATGTTGGTTTTATTAAATGCATAATTCGTTGCATGTATGTGGATGATCATGAGCTAGATCAGACCTTTGTATGTGATTGGTTCCCTTTTAATTTATTTATTAAATTAAAATTGTGAGTCTGCATGCCTTCTCATTAATATGTAGGGCTTGCGTGTCCATGGTTTCTTTTATGTAAACCCTCTTTTACCTCTCACCTGCGTGTGAGTTAAAAACATATGTAATGAATGAAGTTCCCAAGCTAGTGGAGGCGGTTCAAGTTAGGAGCCGAGGCGAAACCAATTCAAGGAGATACAAAGATGGACAAGTGGAAAGCTGTAAACACGAACCTAACGGTTCAAGGTATTTCTCCCCTAGGCCAGGGTTAGTTTATCAACCGCTAGATAAACTAACCAATAGTAAAGCTCATGATCATACCTTTATTTATTTCTATCAGTGGTATTGTTATTCATTATGGATGTTTGACGCGATCACATAATTAATGAACTAACAAGCATACAAGATGGAACTAAAATTAAATGGCTTACTCGTAAATATTATCTATACATGGTTAATCACTTAAGTATATCCCACTTAATATTAACAAGCATGTGAAAAGATAATAAGTGACAATTTACGTATAAAGGATAAAATCTCTAAATTAAATATTAAGTCGGTATAACCTTCCATTACTTCGGTTAGAATCGAACCATAGTTCAAAGTGCTTGACCAACCCTAGTTGGGGTGCTTTCAATTATCGGGGAATTCTAATTTGAGGTTTTGGAATTTAGTTTACATCAAGGGTTGACTGCCCTAACAGGACTTTGTGTAACTGAGAGGCAAAAGTTGAGAAAATCCAAAATTAAGGATTTCAGGATTGGGGAGTCCACTCAACAGATCAAGGAGTTGTGAATTAATGCAGTTGACATTTGGAATGCCTACCTAAAACCTTTCAAGTTGCTTGACCAACCTTAGTTGGGGTAATGCGGAGGACAATATGGATCCTTGCCGCTAAAATGAACAAGCAACAGGATATTCCGAAGCCAATGGTGAGGGCTATTGGGTTTCGATAAAATAGTGGGAGATTAATAGATATTAATTTATTTATTTGTCTATATTTATCAAGATAAAGTACTAAAACCCTGTTCATCTTATTTGTAGAAACAATACCAAAAATGACATCAAACATATCATTGCGATCCATACTCAAGAAGGAAAACCTTCTCATCGACACTAATTTTCAGGAGTGGAAAAGGCGCATTCGAGTTATCTTTCGCCATGAGATGAAACTTTATGTGCTGGAAGAGCCTTTATCAGTTGCGCCTGAAAATGAGGCGAGTGATGAGGAACTCTCTGTGTACGAGGAACATCTAATGACGTTACGGATGTTCAGTGCCTCATGCTATCATCCATGACCAATGGGCTCTTGAAGCAACATGAGGAAATGAATGCTTATACATCTGAATGATGCTGCGGATGTTCAGTGCCTCATGCTATCATTCATGACCAATGAGATCTTGAAGCAACATGAGGAAATGGATGCTTATAACATAATGTCTCACCTTCGGGATCTCTATCAACAGAAGGCGAGACATGAGAGGTATGCGATCTCCAACGCTTTGTTCACTACTAAGCTTGGAGAGTCTACGCCAGCTGGACCACATGTGGTCAAGCTTATTGGCTACATTGAGTGTCTGGACATTTTAGAGATTAAATTCTCAGATGAGTTGCGTACAGATCTCATACTATCATCGCTGCCTAAGACCTTCTCTAGTTTTAATAATGAGAAGAGTCTATCGGAGCTTCTTACCCTGATTTGCCAAGTTGATAAGGACATGAGACGTGAAAAACCCACAGTTCTTATGGTGAATAGGAAGAGGAAGGACAAGACAAAATGGCCTAAGATTTATAAACAATCTAAAGCCTCCGAGCACCGTCCGACCAAGAAGAAGAAGATCCAGAGGCAGAGCAAGGAAAATGAGGTAGTATGCTTTGCATGTGGCAAGTCAGACCACTGGAAGAAGAACTGCACCTAGAGGCAAGGGGAAGTCAAAGGCGCGTTCCTTATCGAGTGCAATCTTTCCATTTCTACACATTGGGTATTAGATACAGTTTGTGGGGCTCACATCTGTATTCAAATGCAAGAACCAAGTAGATTTCGGAAAATTGCCAGAGCAGAGGTGGATCTGCGAGCTGCCAATGTTGCGAGGCTGGCTGCTCTTGCCATTGGTGACTACCACCTCACATGGCCGACGAGAATGATTTTGGTTTTACATGACTGTTATTATGTACCTAGTGTTACCAAGAACATAATTTCTGTATCAAGTTTAGATACAGATGGATTTATTTTCAAGTTCGGAAATAAATGTTACTTTTATAAGGACAACATATGTTATGGTATGACCCATTTAAATAACGGTCTGTATGTATTAAATTACGAGAACCAAGTGTTGACTATTGATAACGAACCAAGTTCACATGACTCATACAACACCTAGTTGTGGCATTACCGCCTTGGTCATGTAAACAAGAAGCGTCTGACAAAGCTCTGTCAAGATGATTATTTAGACTTTTCTGAGCTAAAACCACTTGATAGATGTCACACTTGTTTACAAGGGAAAATGACCAAACCACTATTTGGTGGACAGGGTGAAAGGGCTTCAGAGCTTCTAGGATTGGTACACACTGATGTGTGTGAACTATTTCCAGTAGAAGCTAGAGGTGGATATTCTTACTTTATTACTTTTACTGATGACTTGAGTAGGCATGACTATGTCTACTTAATGAGGTATAAGTCCGAGTCCTTTGAGAAATTTTAAGGAGTTTAAGAATGAAGTAGAGAATCAGCTTGGTAAGAAGATAAAGAAGCTTCGATCGGATTGATGTGAAGAATATCTTAACCAAGAGCTCATCGACCTTTTACGGGAGTCTGAGATTCTATCTCAACTCACTCCACCTTATACACCACAGTGGAATGTTGTTAGTGAAAGGAGGAACCACACCTTGTTGGACATGGTAAGGTCGATGAAGATATGCATTGCAAACTGCGACATACACATTAAACCAAGTACCAACTACGACGACAAATGAGATTCCCTTCGAGCCATGGAGTGGAAAGAAACCCACTTTGTCACATACACGTGTATGGAGATGCAAGGCGTTTGTAGTTTTTTCAGGCAACAAACTAGCACCCGGGGCACAAAGTGTATCTTTATAGGGTATCCCAAGGAAACAATGGGATACTACCTATACAACCCCTAAGACAAGAAAGTGACTGTTGCCAGACATGGTGTCTTTCTTGAGAGGGGGCACATCCTCAAAAAAGATAGTGAAAGCAAAATTGACTTCGATGAAGTTGATGCTCAAGATACACAGGAGTTGGTACAAGAACAAGCTTCACTGGTCCCCGTGGAAGAGGTAGTTCCTGAAACACAAGTACTGCGTAGGAGTATAAGAGAGGTAAGGGAACCAAAGAGATATGGTTTCCTTGTCACCGAGGATGGCGACTCATTATTGTTGGACAATGATGAACCTCTCTCCTACAAGGAAGCAATAGAGAGCTCAGAAGCTGCAAGATGGTTTATAAGCTATGAATTCTGAGATGAATTTCATGTATCAGAACCAAGTTAAGTCTGTTGGGTGTAAATGAGTATTCAAAAAGAAACTGGACATGGAAGGTCAAGTTAGTACCTATAAAGCAAGACTAGTGGCTAAAGGTTTTAAACAGTCAAAAAATTGACTATGATGAAACCTTTTCGCCAGTTGCCATGTTTAAATCCATAAGAATCATACTTGCCATGACAGCTTTCAATGACTATGAGATTTGACAAATGGATGTTAAAACTGCATTCCTTAATGGGAACCTTCAGAAAGATGTCTATATGACACAACCAGAAGGGTTTGTGACACCAGGTGATGCTAAAAGGGTATGCAAGTTGCAGAGATCCATTTATGGATTAAAGCAAACATCCAGGTCATGAAACATTTGATTTGATGAAGCCATAAGAGAATTTGGTTTCATTAAGAATGAATGTGAGTCATGTGTTTACAAGCAGTTTAATGGGAATGCGATCGCTATCCTAGTAGTGTATGTTGACGACATATTGCTTATTAGAAACGACATACCTGTCTTGCAGTCAGTCAAAGACTGGTTGAACAAGTGCTTCTCCATGAAGAATTTAGGCGAAACAACCTGCATTCTAGGGATCAAGATCATTTGTGATAGATCCAAGAGGCTCCTTGGATTAAGTCAAAATACATACATTGACCAGATACTAAAGAGATTTAGTATGAAACAATCCAAGAGGGGATTGGTTCCGGTGTTACATGGTATACATCTTTTCAAGAAAATGTGTCTCCAGACACAACATGAAAAAGATAGGATGAGTAAGATTCCATACGCTTCAACGATATGATCTATCATGTATGCCATGTTATGTACCAGACTTGATGTTGCCTATGCACTGAGCATGGTAGGCAGATATCAAGCAGATCTAGGAGAACAACATTGGACTGCTGTCAAGACTATCCTTAAGTATCTGAGAAGAACTAAGAATATGTTTCTGGTGTATGGAGGAGACGAGCAGCTTGTCATCAGAGGGTATGATGATGCTGGTTTTCAGACAGATCAAAATGATTTGAAGTCGCAATCAGGATATGTTTTTTCTCTCAACGGAGGAGCTGTGAACTGGAAGAGTTCAAAGCAGCTAGTTGTCGTTGATTCTACAACGGAGTCTGAATATATAGTGGCTTCTGATGCAACCAAGGAAGTCGTTTGGATTCAAAACTTTGTCCAGGAGTTTGATGTGGTACCTAGCAGTAAGAGTCCCATTACATTGTATTGTGATAATACTGCATCAGTGGCTCTTGCAAAGAAGCCAAGGTCACGTCAACGGACAAAGCACATACTCCGAAAGTAACATCTCTTGAGGGATTTCTATCAAAGGGGTGAAGTAGCAGTGAGTAGAGTGTCCACAAAAGAGAACGTGGCAGACTGCTTGACTAAATGCCTATCTCAGCAGAAGCATGAATATCATGTGAGAGCTAGCGGACTGAAGATTGTTAGCAGTTGAATCTAGTGCAAGTGGGAGTCTGTTGGAGTTGGTGCCCTAGAAACCAACTTCTTTGTACTTTATGATAAACCTGTATTCATTGGATGAATATTAATAAACTCCTTATCAAATCATGATTGTTCTTCTGCGTGACATAGTATTTGATAATGTCTTAAGAATAGCTGTCGCACTAAAAAGGCATAGCGGATCCCTGCTATGATGAGAACTTGGAAGTGCCATGACACTATTATTGAATATATGTTCTATGGCCGGATGATATCATTTGAAGGGACACAAATGATACATGCTATCAGGGGTGGGGACTCATGAAACTTTGAGACACCTCATGGTGTGCGCCTTTGGTTATATCTAGGAGGATATTACGAGAACAAGACCCGCCAGTAGGAAATCCACATTCATAAGTGTTATTGGATGTTCCTATCTGCGGACGTGTGTATTGGTCCTTAGACTTTTAAGATTATTATTAATGGGTATTATGACTCACGCACTTAGATGTATTGACGAAAACCGTGACGACAAATGTTCACGGCGAGGTAGGATATATTTGGTGCGTCATGAGTAATACTGCATTAACTACGGAAGTAGATATCTAGGCCCTTTGATGAAAATGATATAGCCTAACTAAATTCATGACCATGATGTTCTAGGCAAGTTCAATTTCGGGAAGTCAAAAAATGAGAAATCGAGCACATGGGTTGATGACACTTGCATGCAACCCGCTTGATTGGAGATATCAGGACAAAAAGATTATATTACACGGTAAACGTTCGTATGAGGTGACATGTCGTTGCGACATCAACTTCTTTGTCTTGGGTGCCTTGACCCGTTGCTAGACAGTAATCTTAGACTTTAGGCAAACCCGCCTAATGCCAACGAGAAAGAGGCCTAGAGGGTCACACACTAAGTGTAACCAGTATCTCGGTTGAATAATTTATTATTTAACAAATTAAATAAATATTATTCCCGGTTGTGGTTTAATAATTATTCAAGTACGCCTCATCGCATTTATTTCGTCGCTAGTTATTTGAGAGAATATATTGCGGATGAAATATTTATTTATCGGCGAATAATGCAGTTATATTTATTTAATAAATAAATAGTCATTATTCAAGGCCCGATAAATATCGAGGAGGATTGGCGGGCCAAGTTATGGGTCCGGTGAGAAATAATATTAAATATTATTTGGTTAAATAATATTTAAATATAACGTGCAAGTTAAGCACATGTCATGGAAATAATAGCATTGTTATTATTATTTGACATGGAGTTTTACATGGAATAATAAAATAAGCAACAACACGTGCTAATTATTTATTATCTAGTAAATTAAATTCTCCGTTATGTTATTATTCTCTAATTAGCCAAGGGGTCATTCCACTGGCTAACCAATGGTTGTGTGCACAACATCCTTGGAGAAAAGCTCTTAAGCCTAGAGAACTCTTCCCTCTTCAAAAATGCTCTCAAGAACGAGAGAGATCCTCCTCCACCGGATCTAGGAGAATGTTATAGAAGCGATTCTCAAGGTGATCGAAGGCGGACATCGCAAGCGTAATGATCTTCCGCGATAACACCCGAAGACTCCTTCGGAGACGTCCGAAGATACGTGGAACACGTGTGGATCACTGCTAGAAGAATCCTATCCCTAGATTTTACATTGCAATGAAGTTGCACCTTGGACCCGTGGCCGGACGCATCAACGAAGAAAGAATCACCTTGGATGTAATTCTTTAATTAAATTAAATTAATTACAAACAAAATTTGTTGATCCTCTATTTTCGGTTTCAGGTTCTCTTCTTTGTCTTTTATCTTTGATTCAATTCCGTGGAAACCGGCGTTTATCGTCGTATTGATCTCGGGTTAATCATCGATCATGACAATTTGCAAAGTTGGGTACACGCCCATCCTGTGCTTCCGTTGCGCCCGAAACCTACAGTACATACGTCTTCGGGTTGTTTTACGTCTTGAATGGAAATCTTATGTGTTAGAATTCTCAATGCCTGATCCATCTGCTAATGATGCGAGTGATGGAGAGTTATTTATATACGAAAAACATCTAAGCAACGCGGTCGACGTTTAATGTTTGATGCTTTCATCAATGTCTAGTGAACTTATAAAGTCTCACAAAAACATGGATACGTATAGCATGCTTGAGCACATTCATGGTCTTTATTAGGAGAGAGCTAGACATAAACGGTTTGAGATTTTCAAGGTGCTCTTTCAGAGTAAGTTTGGAGAGGGTACCCTTACTGGGTCTCATGTAGTTGAACTCATTGGCTACATTGAGCGTCTCAAGGTTCCAGGGTTTAAACTTCCCGAAGAACTGGACACCGATCTCATTCTAGCATCACTCCTTCAGAGTCTCTCTAGCTTTGTTGTGAATTTTAATATGAACAATATTGAGAAGTTTCTACCAGATCTTTTCACTCTTCTTCGCTAAGTAGATAAGGATACGAAGCGCGAAAAGCCTTCTGTCCTTTTGGCAAACAAACGGAAAGGGCAAAAAATGAGCTTTAAGCCTAAAGCTTCTCCACACCCTTCTAAGAAGAGGAAAATCAAGGGGCGAGGGAATATGATGCTATTTGTTTCACATGTGGCAAGAAGGGTCATTGAAAGAAAAACTGCACCCATCCAAAGAAACAAGGGAAGTTTCAGGTGCGTTTATTACCTAGTGCAATTTTTCTGTTTTTGC
This sequence comes from Viscum album, assembly GCA_963277665.1. Classification (NCBI taxonomy): domain Eukaryota; kingdom Viridiplantae; phylum Streptophyta; class Magnoliopsida; order Santalales; family Viscaceae; genus Viscum; species Viscum album. The sequence continues at coordinate 953,889,164 of OY728142.1, forward strand.
AAATTGGGTATTAAATACAGTTTGTGGTGCTCACATATGTATTCAAATACAAGAACCAAGTAGATTCATAAAGATTGACCGAGAGGAGGTAGATCTACGAGCAACCAACGAAGCTAAACTTGCTACCGTAGCTATCGGGGACTACCATCCCACGTTGCCAACCGAAATGATCTTGGTTTTGAAAGGTTGTTATTATGTATCATCTGTTACCAAAACATTATTTCTGTATCCAGACTTAATATAGATGGATTTATTTTCAAATTTGGGAATAAATGTTGTTTTTTTTATAAAGATTGTATTTGTTATGGTAAGACACATTTAAATAACGGTCTTTATGTGTCGGATTACACGAACTAAGTAATGTCAATCGACATCGAAGTTATTTCACACGACTCATACCACACTTAACTTTGGCATCACCATCTAGGTCATGTAAACGAAAAGTGATTGACTAAATTATAACAAAATGGATATTTAGATTCTTTTGAACTAAAACCACTTGGTGTATGTCACACATGTTTACTAGGCAAAATGACCAAATCCCAATTTAGTGGGAAATGTGAAAGAGTTAAAGAGCTTCTTGAATTAGTTCATATTGATATGTGTGAACCATTTCCTATTGAAGCAAGGGGTGGGTACTCATACTTCATAACTTTACTGATGATTTTAGTAGATATGGATATGTCTACTTAACGAGGTATAAGTCGGATTTTTTTGATAAATTCAAGGAATACAAGAATGAAGTTGAGAACCAGCTTGTTAAGAAGATTAAGAAACTTCGCTCAGATCGTGGTGGAGAATAATTTACCGTGGTGTGATTAAGACTTCATTGATTACTTACGGGAGTTTGAGATCCTATCTCAACTCACTCCTTACACGCCTCAGTGGAACAGTGTAAGTGAAAGGAGGAATCACACCTTGTTGGACATGGTGTGATCAATGATGAGTCATGCGAGTCTTTAATTATCCTTTTGAGGATACATGTTACAAACAACAACACATATACTAAACCAAGTGTTAGTTTGGTGTAGCCCGATCCGTTCTGGATGTTGTTGGGCCGAATGCTTTCGGCCCATACTGCGCACTAGGCAACAACTTTCGCGGGTCGAGCTTTGCGGTGAGTTCGTTGGGGGTTGCAGGGGGCAATCCGCCCCTGCTCCGGGGGTCCGGGGGCTAAAGCCCTCCGACCTAAAATTTGGGGCACTGTAGCATCTCTGAAAACTGTAGCAGAGTTGACCGACTGACACCGACAGGGCACTGTAGCGACGCGAACTTCCTGTCGCCATTCACTGTAACTCCTTGGACTTCCAGCCGGCAGCCACTGTAGCACCTTTGACTTGGGTGACCGCCTTTCACTGTAGCGATGTGGTCTTCCTGTGCGGTTGGTGGAACAATGGATCCTCCTTTTCCATTTGTAGCTCATTTCAGGCTAGGGTTTCTTAGTGAGAAACTCTGAGAAATCTCCCTGTAATTTGTGCTTCCGACATATAGTGAAATTCTGCCTCTCCATGGACGTAGGGATTATTCCCGAACCACGTAAGTCCTTGTGTTCTCGTTTTTTTCCCTTTTACTCTTCTTTGAATCGTTGCTTTGTCGCTGCGACTTTCGGTGTTTCCGTATCATCAAGTACCAACTAAATCCATAAATGGTATTCCATATGAATTTTGGAGTGGAATAAAAACCATGTTATCAAATTTACATCTGTGGGGAAACGAAGCGTTTGTTAAGGCCTCTTCAGGTAACAAACTTGCACCCCGGGGCACAAAGTGTACCTTTAATATGATACCTTAAGGAAACAAGGGGATATTACCTATACGACCCCTCAGAAAAAAGGTTATAGTGGCAAGACACACCATATTCCTTTAGAGGGAGCACATCTCTAAAAGTGATAGTGAGAGCGAGATAGACTTCGATGAAGTTGAGCCTTAAGTCACACTACAGTTGGTACGGGAACAAATTCCACAAAGCCTCGTAGAAGAAGAAACTGTTCCAGAGACACAAGTACTGCTTAGGAGTACAAGAGAGGTTAGAGAACCAGAACGTTATGGTTTTCTAGTCACTGAGGATTCTGACTCATTATTAGTTGATAATAATGATCTTCTAACCTACAAGGAAGCAGTAAGTGGCATAGATTTTGCCAAGTGACAAGAAACCATAAATTCTGAAATGGATTCCATGTACCAAAGCCAAGTCTAGATTTTGGTAGACCCTCCAGCAGATGTAAAGCCCTTTGGTTGCAAATGGCTATTCAAGAAGAAACTGGACATAGAAGGACAAGTCAGTCCCTCTAAGGCGCGACCGGTTGCAAAAGGGTTTAAACAACATCAAAACATTGACTACGACGAAACCTTTTCACTAGTTGCAATATTGAAATCCATCATAATTCTACTTGCCATTGTGACTTATCATAACTATGAGATTTGGAAAATGGATGTCAAAACAACCTTCTTTAACGGGAACTTTCAGGAAGTTGTCTATATGACACAACCTGAAAGGTTTGTGACTCCAAGGATGCCAATAAGATATGAAAATTGCAAAAATCTATTTATGGATTAAAACAAACATCTAAGTCATGGAACAGTCGTTTTGATGAAACCATAACGAAATTTGGTTTCATAAAGAACGAATGTGAGTCTTGTATCTATAAACGGTTTAGTGGGAGTGCAGTCATTTTCTTAGTAGTATATGTTGATGTCATATTACTCATAGGAAATGAAATACCAGTCTTACAGGCTGTTAAGGCGTGGTTGAATAAATGCTTTACTATGAATGACTTGGGCGAGACAACATATATTCTTGGGATCAGGATCCATCGTGATAAATCTTAGAGGTTCCTCGACTTAAGTCAAAGTACATACATTGACAAGATACTGAAGAGATTCAGTATGGAACAATCCAAGAGGGGATTGTTGCTAGCGTTATATGACATTCATCTTTCCAGGAAAATGTCTACTCAGATACATGAGGAAAGAAATAAAATGACAAGGATTCCATACTCATCAACGATTGAGTCAGTCATGTATGCTTGCTATGTACTAGGCTAGATGTTGCCTACGCATTAAGTGCGGTAGGAAGATATCAAGCTGATCCAGGTGACCCCCATTGGATGACAGTCAAGAGTATCCTTTAAGTATCTGAGGCGTACTAAGGATATGTTCTTGGTTTATAGAGGAGATGAGGAACTAGTCATCAGAGGATATACAGATGCTAGTTTCCAAACTAATCAAGATGACATGAAGTCACAAACGGGATACATCTTCACTTTGAATGGAGGTGTTGTGAGCTGGAAGAGCTCAAAGCAGGCTGTGGTTGCAGATTCTAAGTAGAGTTCGAGTGTATTGCGTCTTTTGAGGCAACAAAGAAAACAGTATGAATTCGGAACTTCGTCCAAGAGTTTGACGTGGTACCTAGCAGTAAAGATCCCATCACACTCTATTGTGATAATACTGCAGCGACGACTCTCACAAAAGAGTCAAGGTCATATCAGCGGATGAAACACATACTTCGGAAGTATCATCTCTTGAAAGATTTTTCTCAGAGAGGTGAGGTTGCAATGAACAATATTTCCACAGAAGACAACGTGACATACCCTTTGACTAAAACCTTGACTCAGCAGAAACATGATTATCATGTGAGGTCTAGCAGACTGAAAGTTGTAGACAGTTGATTCTAGTCTAAGTGGGAGTTTGTTAGAGTTGGTGTCCTAGGACTAACTGATTGCACTTTGATTACATGTATATTCGATGTAATGAATATTAATTAAACATCTTATTACATATTGTACATTGTTCTGTGTGATTTTAATGTAAATGTCCTAGAGTTTTGTCGTATTGATAAGGTTATAACAGTTCCCCGCTATGATTAGAACTTTAAAATGCTATGACAATATTCTTAATATAGTTCTGTGGTTGGATAACGTACTATGATGAGACGCATAGTATATAGACCGTTAGGTGCGAGTACTCGTAAGCAAACAAGGGTTCTTCTCATGAAGTTCGCATTTGACAATCTCTAAGATGAGAGATTATGAGAACAGACCCGCTAGTAGGAATTTCGCATGTTTTTGTGTCATCGGATATTGCTATCTGTGAGCGTGTGTAATGATCCGTAAACTTTTAAGATTATCATTAATGCATGTCATGATCCATGCACTTAGATTTAATGACGAAAACCGTCACGCCATATGTTGTCGGGAAGGTACGTTGGGTGCGTCACGATTGACATGTCATTAATGGATAAATCGAGAAAAGATTTGTTCCTTCCATCTTTATGAAAGCTGATATTTCGGTCCTTTAATTGGATTAAAACTGTCGCATTAAATTCCATGGACATGGTGTAATGACGTGTTTATTTCAGATAGTCAAAGAAAGGCGTATCGAGTAAATAGGTTGATGACACCGTTGTGCAACATGTTTGATGAGATATTGTGACAAAAAGATTATATTACACAGTGATCGTTCACATATGGCTGTCGTCGTTGCGACATTAAATTTTTTCTCTTGGGTGCCTTGACCTGTTGTTAGAGAGTAATCTTAGACTTTAGGCAAGTCTGTCTAATGTCAACGAGAAAGAATCCTGGAGGGTCACACACCAAGTGTTTCCGTTGATCTTGATTAAATTATATTTGGATTTAATCAATGAAATAAATATTATTTTCAAGATCGATGAATAATTTATTGAAGTTTTATTTGATCGCATAAATTAAATTAATATTTATTCACCGGCATGTGAATAAAAAAAATATTTATTTATTTTATTGAATATTTAATAAATATTTATTCACCGGTATTTGAATGAAATATTTATTTTTGAATAAAATATTTATGCGGGTGTTCAATAATTATTGAAGAGTTCGAACGGACCAAAATCGCGTTCGGTGATAAAATAATTATTTACAAGCCAGTAAATATTATTTATCAATTTGCGCAAGTTGCCACACCACAAAATAATAATAATATTATTATGCGATATGAAGTTTATTAAAGGTAATAAATGTTATTTAATGGGCAACATGCAATTAAATAATATTTTTACATAAATCCTAACTCTATAAATAGATGGATATGTTTATTGTGTAGAGCATCCAAGATTGAGAATAGAGAATTGTTGAGCACGACTGATTCTCTCTCGACTTATTTGCTCTCCCTCTCAAGAAGAGAAACACAAGAGATATTTCTTCAAGACCGAAGAACGAGCGATCAAAAACAAACAACACAAGACATTCAATTCGCCGCGCTACCACCTGAAGATCGAGTGACGTTGCTCGGAGATCATAGAAGCACGTGTAGATCATCGCTAGAGGGATTCAATCTTTGGATCCTCACAGCGTAACGAAGACAATCCGAAAGGGTCTTTTCGGACGATCAACATTCACCAATGAAGAAAGTTCTTAAGGCTAGGTATTAATTTCTATAAATATTAAATAAATTAATTATAAATTTGACATGCAAGATCCTCGCTTATGCTTTCGGGCAACGATTAGTAAAAGAAATTTTAATATATCGCTCACCACCGCATGCTTCCGCTGCGCCTGAAACCAACAACGTTCCCAGGGGAGTTTCTCTTTTCTTCTCCGGTTCTTCTCTCTTTCTTCTTCCTCTACCGTTTTCTGTTGCAATCGAGTTCTATTGCTAATAGAAATCCATTGTTTCTCCCTCACACACCTTGGAATCCTACCATTTGATGCTTTCATTAAGAGGTTTCTCGCGACGGAGGAGGATCAAGCTGAATGGAGGTTCCGGTGACTATGTTGGAAGCGATCGAGGATGCATTGTGAGAGGTTTGTGAGCTGAAGAGATTTCTGCAGGAAGAGTCGAAGGCGAACGACGATGTTTCAACACAGCAGGTTGTTCCGGGATGGACGCCACTTGCAGACGATGAGAAGGAAGTTTTACCTGACGAAGATCGGCCGGATGAAATCGAACGACAGCCGTGATAAGTGCCGCAGTCCGTGCAGATTCATTCCGAGGCAGCGCGAACGAAGGACGAATCGCTAGTTTGTCAGGTTCGACAAAGAGAACACGATTGGAAGGAAGAGGCAAATACGACATCGGAGCAGCGAAACAATCAGTTGAGTGGGAGTGGAAGCAGCGTGAGTCGCCACCTGTGTCGCGGAAGCACCCAAAGCCTATGCAGACTCAGGCGCACACATTGACTGATTTTTCGAAGCGGCATTCCCCTTACAGTTTTTCGAGTCCTCTGGTTGCGGTCGTACATCGTCAGCCTCCAGCGAGCCTGGCAGCATTTACATCTTCTCATTCTCAGCATTTTCCTGTGTTGCTTGAAGATCTTCCTCCGCCTTTTCAACTTGAGGCAGTTTGCTGTCCAGGCAGGGAGGACTTCCAGTCAAATGCTAGGCAAGTCGAGTTGCTTCTTTTCTCCGAACTTTTTCGTCGGACTGGCGCTGCAGCTGGGGACTGTTCTGTTGCAGCAGCTTGTCGACCTTCGTTCTTCGGTGGTTCTAGCTCATGGGGGCTATAGAGCAGATATTGGAGTACAAGAACCACAATATCGAAAGGCGTCTCATCATATTCCTAAGGATTTTGCTGTGGAAGAAGTGTCGGCTGCTGTTCCCATCGAGGGGAATAAGATCATAGCAGCTGACACCAACTATTGGGCCAGCCATTGGATTGACAGTCACCAAGGATGGAGATGCGCCAAGTTGGGGGGAAATCAAAATGGTCCAGCTGGTGGTGGTGGTTTCAGAACTGGTTACATGAGAGACCTTATCTTCGCAAGACTTCTGGCTCAGAGAAGGACAACAATAGGGAAGCTGGGGACTGACGACTTCTTCAAGCAAGCGGTCAGCAAAAGCTTGCTACCACTTTTGACGAAACGAAGAGGGGGGAAAACCCAGTGAATTACAACCGCGTAGAACAGCAGATTCCAGCAGAGGGACTGGCTAGAACGTCTTCTAGAGCTCGGCTTCACCTTGAGGACGAGGTGTTTTTCAAGAAAGTGGAATTGATAGGAACGTTGGGCTGGAGAGCTGCTGCTGGGGGGGGGGGTCCGGGGGTGCTGCTGTTTTAGGGGTAGGTTGGGAGTAATCATTCACTGCGAAGGGAAGTTTAGTAATGTGTTATATTGGTTTGTTGGCAGGGTTGTTAGGCGGTGGGCGGGGCTAATAAATGAGGAGGGCCTGGTGTTAGGAAGGGACATGAATTGTATTTTGAGTTTGGCTTTCAGCATAGTTGAAGGAGGCTGCAACCAGGCCTCGGGGGCTGCGTTCCCGGGGGAGTTTCCCTCTTCTTCTCCGGTTCTTCTCTCTTTCTTCTTCCTCTACTGTTTTCTGTTGTAACCGAGTTCTACTGTTAATAGAAATCCATTGTTTCTTCCTCGCGCACCTCGGAATGCTATCATGTATCAGTAAATAACAAGTTTGAAATGTTTGAGAAAGAATATTTAGAGACAGGAGACAATTTGAAGAAAACACCAGTGATAAATGCTGCACAACAGGTTTGTTGGGAAGAAAAAAAAAGCTATTTGGCAAAGCCCCAAATAGATGAAGTGGCATATACAGCTACATGTCACACCCTGCCACATGGAGAGAAGGTACGATGATGAGGTTCTCTAGAATCCTTTAGAGATTTCTTCATCTCCACCAGGTTTCAGAATATTCCAGCCTTCTCCGGAGTGTTGCGGAACACCCATTGGGCCTTGGAGGCTCCGGAACATTCTAGAGTTCTACAGAAGGTTGTGGATCTCTACTGGTTCTAAAATGGTCAATGTAATTTCTAGTAGACTAGAATTCTCTAGAATCATGTGGATGTGTACATATTCTGGAATGTTGTAGACTATGCCACCCAACCCTATATAATGGGAGGGATACCTCATTTTTAAACACACACATAAGTTGAGAGCAATTGAGAGCTTCCAAAGCAATTGTCTCTTGTGAGCTTGTCAAGCAATCTCCTTACAATCCTTACTTTCGTTGTGAGTGTGGAAATGGTGAATTTGGCTAGACTTTGAGTGAGGAAGTTAGTCTGGTGTTGCACGAGAGCTTGGGAGAAGGCCAAGTCCCGTGACAGTTGGTATCAAAGGAGTGTTCAAGGCATGTGTTCGAGTACGGCAAGCTCGGGTGTGGATGATCCTAATGTTGTGGCTGAGAGAGCGACCATGCCGCCTGTCCCTAAGAAGACAAAGGGGAAGTCCCGTGAGACCGTGGCAACTCTTGAGAAGCGTCTCCTAAGGGTCGAGGATCACCTTGCTGATGTGAAGGAAAAGCTCGATATTGTCGAGGGAGACGATAAGGAAGGGGCACTTGGCATCGTGGGCCTACGTGAAGCGCTCTTCAGTCTTCAAGATCGAGTAACATCAGTTTAGAGGTATGCCAAGGAGAATGATGTGGAGAAAGATGCCTTCATGGATTGGACAAAGGGGGTGAAGCGTCTCCTAAGGGTCGAGGATCACCTTGCTGATGTGAAGGAAAAGCTCGATATTGTCGAGGGAGACGATAAGGAAGGGGCACTTGGCATCGTGGGCCTACGTGAAGCGCTCTTCAGTCTTCAAGATCGAGTAACATCAGTTGAGAGGTATGCCAAGGAGAATGATGTGGAGAAAGATGCCTTCATGGATTGGACAAAGGGGGTCTTGGCACAACATGATGAGGCGATGACCAGGAACGACCAAACTCTTGATCAACTTAAGAAAGAGTGGTCCACATATCATGGCGAGATGGCTAGTGGTGTGATTGTGAGAGACACACCAAAGATTGATGTGCCTCGACCAAGGCACTTCAATGGGAAGCGAGATGCCAAGGAGGTAGACAACTTCTTTTGGCAATTGGAGCAATACTTTGAGGCGATTGGTTTGATGAAAGACATGGGCCGTGTGAAGACCGCCATTCTTTACTTTGGTGACGATGCATCTCTATGGTGGAGGATGAAACAACAAGAGCTCAAGGATGGTGGGAAGGCACTTCCATCATGGGAGGTGTTCAAACAATGAGTTTATGCTCAGTTCTACCCCGGAGAGGCGGATTGGGAAGCAAGGGACAAACTACGAACTTTGAAGCATACGGGGACAATCCATGAGTATGTGCGGGAGTATGTCTCTCTAAAGCTCCAGGTACGTGGCAAGCCCGATTACGACCACATGTATGATTTCATCAAAGGGCTTCAGCAATGGGCACAATAAGAGGTGCGAGGTCGACGACCTCAGGCTTTCACCAATGCCGTGTCCATAGCCGAATCTTTGGTGGAATACAAGAAGGTAGAACCCCCTAAGCCCAAAGAGTACAAGGGTAAAGATGAGGGAGACCAAGAGAAGAGGTGGAACCGAGATGCCCATGACAAGGGAAAGTCTAAAGAGTACACCAAGGACTACCCAAGAGAACACAAGCCCCGATGATGCTACTTTTGTGATGGGCCTCATCGGTGGAGGGAGTGTCCCAAGAGGAAGTCGCTCAACTCCATGTTTGAAGAGGAGGAGGATGTTCCCAATGAGAGGCAAATGGGTGCATTAAGGCTCTTCAATGCATTGGAGTTGAAGAACCCACCAAAGGCACCACATAAGGATGGGTTGATGTATGCAAAGGTGGAGTTGAACGGGAAGACTACCTTTGCGATGCTCGATATGGGAGCCACACACAATTTTGTGGCCGAAGACGAGGCAAAGAGACTTGGTCTAGTTGTAGCCAAGACAACTAGTCTCATGAAAGCCGTGAATGCCACACCCAAACCTGCTAGTGGCATTGTTCGTGGAGTGACCCTTTGCATTGTGGAATGGAGGGGAGCTGTTGACTTCAAGGTAGTTCCCATGGATGACTTCAAGCTAGTGTCGGGGATGAAATTCTTCAAGAAAGCTAAGGTCATACCAACACCACACTTGGAGCAAATGATGATTATGGAAGAGAGAAACCCATGTTTGGTGTCGACCAAGGTATGTGACAATCATAACTTGTCTTTACTTTTTGGCATGCAAGTCAAGAAGGGTTTCAAGATGGGAGAGAGGTGGATCATCAGATTGAGTTGGTGCTTGGAGTGAAACCACCTTCCATGGCACCCTATCGCATGGCTCCACTTGAGTTGGAGGAGTTGAAGAAGCAGTTAAAAGAGATGTTGGATGCTGGGCAAATTCAACATTCAAAGTCGCCATATGGATCGCCCGTGTTATTCCAAAAGAAGATTGATGACTCCTTGAGGATGTGTGTGGACTATCGGGCATTGAACAAAGTCACGGTGAAGAACAAGTACCCTATCCCATTGATAGCGGATCTATTTGATCAGTTGGGCAAGGCACAGGTGTTCACTAAGATGGACTTGAGGTCGGGATACTATCAAGTTCGCATTGCCATGGAGGATGTGCCGAAGACTGCATGCATGACAAGGTATGGATCCTATGAGTTCCTTGTTATGCCATTTGGTTTGACTAACGCTCCAGCTAAATTTTGCACTTTGATGAACAAAGTCTTCTATCAATACTTGGACAAGTTTGTGATAGTGTACTTGGACGACATTGTTATCTAGTGAGACAATGACCGACCATGTAGAACACTTACAAACCGTGTTCAAGGTATTGAGGGAGAACGAGTTATATGTGAAGGGAAGTGTTCCTTTGCGAGGGATGAAGTTCTCTTCTTGGGATACAAGATCAAAGGAGGCAAGCTCATGATGGATCATGAGAAGATCCGTGCTATAGATGAATGATAGAGGCCAACCAAGGTTCCCGAGTTGAGATCATTCCTTGGGTTGGTGAATTATTATCGACGAGTCATCTGTGACCATTCAAAGAAGGCATCTCCACTCATCGACTTGCTAAAGAAAAACAAGCCGTGGGAGTGAGATGCCAAATGTGAGGAGACATTTGAAGGCTTGAAGAAAACAGTCGTGGAGGAGCCGGTCTTGAGCTTGGTGGACCCAACCAAGCCTTATGAAGTGCACACTGATGCCTCAGACTTTGCTATTGGGGGTGTGCTCATGCAGAAAAGACATCCCATAACATTTGAAAGCCGGAAGCTGAATGACACCGAGAGGAGGTACACGGTACAAGAGAAGGAGATGACAACCGTGATACATTATCTTCGGGCATGAAGACACTACCTCTTAGGGTCGAAGTTTGTGGTGAAGACCGACAACGTTGCCACAAGCTACTTTCAAACCCAGAAGTAGACTCCAAAGTAGGCAAGATGGCAGGAATTCTTGGCAGAGTTTGATTAATCTTTGGAGTACAAGTCTGAGACAACCAATGTGGTGGTCGACACACTAAACAGGAAGATGGTGTTCAACCACATGACATGCATGGATGATGGGATCTTGGGTAGGATCAAAGAAGGCATGGAGCATGATCCTATAACCAAGAATGTCTTGGCCCTTGCGATGGAGAGCAAGACATTGAGATTCTGGGAGGAGGATGACACTCTTTATACTATAGGGAGGAGAATATTTGCCCCAAAGTTGGGGAATCTGCGGACGGTTTTTATCAAAGAGTGTCATTACTCGAGATGGACAGAACATCCAGGGCAACACTGGACAAAGGCTTTTCTAGAGGGAGCATATTATTTGCCGAGGATGGAGGACGATGTAGAGTCCTATGGGAAGACTTGTCTTGTGTACCAACAAGACAAGGTGGACAATCAGTTGCCCGGGGGATTATTGTAGCCATTGCCCATTGGGGAGAGACCATGAGAGACAGTGACCATGGACTTCATCATTGCATTGCCGAAGTCCGAAGGGTATGAGAGCATCATTGTGGTTGTGGTATGCCACATTCATCCCTGCTCCAGCAGATGTGACAGCAGAGCTCACCGCAAGGCTACTCTTCAAGCATGTGGTGAAGTATTGGGGGATACCCCGACATATCATCAGCGATCGGGATCCACACTTCATGGGTAAGTTGTGGACTGAGCTCTTCGGATTGTTGAGATTCAAGCTCCTCTACTCTACTAGCTTTCACCTCAGACTAATGAGCAGACGGAGAGGGTTAATGCCTTGTTGGAGCTCTACTCGAGACACTTTGTGAGTGCCAACCAGTGAGATTGGGCTAAGTTGCTTGATGTGGCCCAATTCTCCAACAACTTGCAAAGGAGTGAGTCTACAGGGAAGTGTCCATTTGAGGTGGTGATCGGGCAACAACCCCTCACTTCTCACACAGCGGTACTTGGGGAGAAGTACCAAGGAATCAGCCCTACCGCGTACTCAATGACAAAGGAATGGCAAGAACAGGCGGACTTGACAAGAACCCACTTGTACAAAGCTGCCAAGAGGATAAAGAAGTGGGCCGACAAGGGGTGAAGGGATGTGAGCTTCTAGCCTAGGGACAAGGCGACGGCGAAACCCTTGTCTCAGCAGCACAAAGCCTTCAGGAGGGTGCACAGGGGCTTGATACGGCAATATGATGGACTATATGAGGTCGTGCACCGAGTTGGGGAGGTATCATACCGCTTGGAATTGCCTCCCAAGCTGAAGATCCATTCGGTCTTCCATGTGAGCATGTTGAAGCCATATCATGAAGACATGGAGGACCCAAACAGAGGGGTGTCAACAAGGGCGCCCACTACAGTTGTCGAGTTGTATGACAAGGGGGTGGATCTCATACTCGATGATCAGACAATTTGAAGATGTGGAGTGCCACAGAGTAAGAAGTACCTGATCAAGTGGAATGGACTACCAGAGTGCAAGGCAACCCGAGAAGCTGCAAACAACTTGTGGCGATTCGCGAAGGCGATTGAGGAGTACCATCAGGACGCGTCGAGGAAGTCGCCAGAATAGGTGGGGGAGGATGTCACGCCCCGCCACCTGGAGATAAGGTACGGTGATGAGGTTCTCTATAATCCTCTAGAGATCTCTTCATCTCCGCCAGGTTCCGGAATATTCCAGCCTTCTCTGGAGTGTTGTGGAACACCCCTTGAGCCTTGAAGGTTTCAGAACATTCTAGTGCTCTACGGAAGGTTATGGATCTCTATCGGTTCTAGAATGCTCCATGTATATTCTAGTAGGCTAGAATTCTCTAGAATCATGTGGAGGTGTACATATTCTAGAATGTTGTAGACTATGCCACCCAACCCTATATAAAAGGAGTGACACCTCATTTGTTGTAAACACACACAGAAGTTGAGAGCAATTGAGAGCTTCCAAAACAATTGTCTCTTGTGAGTTTGTCAAACACTTCCCTTACGATCCTTACTTCCGTTGTGAGTGTGGATAGCCTGAACTGGGCCGGACTTTGAGTGAGGAAGCTGGGTGCTGCATGAGAGCTTGAGAGAAGGCCAAGTCCCGTGACATACAGCTAGCAAAACAAGTTGAATAAAAGAGGATGCAAGTGGACATTTTTTATGCGAGGCAGTGTAGAGAAAGTTTCAAGAAGATCAGATAAATGGTTCTTTACGGACTGAGGCTGATGAAGGTACAAGTGTGAAGGCATTGTGAACAAAGGAAGAAAAACCAGTTGTAAATTTCTTCAGCAGAAATAGAAGCAGTGCTATGGAAAGGCGAGTTGATGATACTGTGGTCAGTTCTCTATACATCAGGGATGTTAAGTTGTGCAGTACAAGTATGAGAAAAACGAGATTAGTATGGAAAAAGAAATAGGGGACTTTAATGAGTCAGGATGAGGAGCGAAAGGAGCGCAGGAATTTGGTTATTCTTGAGGATTTTGAAAAACCAATTATTACATATTTTTATGTTTTACAGTATGATATCATGAATTACATGTGCAATCTCATGAATATGTTCATGATGAATAGATCACAAGTATAATAATATGCTGAGACAATGGATGATGAACAACATAGGATGGATTCTTGTGTCCAACCACTTCTGCTTGAGGAAGTCTGGCTGTGGTCCCTTCTCTTTAGTGCACTTCATTGGATGTCTGTTTGGATCAGTTTTTCTTAAGGCAGCTGGAAGTATCTGATGCAGGGGGAGATGGTAAAATGAAACGGCGACATGTTTGCTGAAAAGAAAGTGGAAGTTGTAATTCTGAGAATTGGAAATGCAAGAGCAGCAGAATTTTTATGACTTTCCCAACATGATGTTGGATAATTAAAGGCCTGCTATGAAAGCTGAGAGATGAAAGTCTGGCAGTGCATTGCCTGTGAAGATTGCAGGGGGAGTGTTCTTACACAAATTTGGCATAGGGAGTGTGAAACTCAAAGGGGGAGATACTTGAATTTTAGAAGTGGCATATTTTTTAATTCATTAAAGTTGAGATAAGTGGTAAAGGCTGGCTGGAAGTTTTAAATTGAATATTATGCAGCTAATCAGGGGGAGTGATTATGCTTTAAATCAAAAAATTATGGCAATCATTGAGCAGCTTTTGAAAAGTCAGAAGAGAAACGTGTGTTGGTTTTTTGCTATAAAAGAGTACCATTTGTATCTATTGACAAAGGAGATGAGTGAAGTATAAATGTCTAACATGAAGGGAGATTTTTGAAGAGATGAGTCGAAATGGTTGTCCCAACAACATTTTTTCTGGGTAAGTGTTTGTCAACAAATCCAAATGAGTAGATTGTTGGAACCACTGTTTTGTATAATGTTGGATTTGTTTGTCACCCTGATCTCCCTCATCTCAGGGCGACTCTCTCATTGGTTGGGACACTAACATTTCTCTTGTAGGATTTAATGATGTTCTTGTTATACTTTTTGCAGGATTTTATTTCATTCCTGCTGCATTGAGTATTGAGGAACAATGCAAGTGGATAAATGAGAGCTTGAGAAGTTTTCCGCAGCCTCCAAACAGAACAAATCACAATGTTTTGTTTGGATCTATACACGATCTGTTCAATGCAGCAAAGGAACAAAAGGATTTGGTTGAATTCATGGATTGTAAACCTAATTCTTGTGGTGGCATCAAGGATGCTTGTGGATGGAGATTTTGTGATTTATCTCTTGCATCATCAGGAAAAAATACACGCAAGTCATTAGCAGCATCGGTTCTCCTGAGGAAGTTACGATGGAGTACACTTGGCCTGCAATTTGACTGGTCTAAGGTCATTCCTGTTTCTTTTTTTTTTTTAATTTTTCCTGCAATTAATAAATCTTCAATTAATTACTGATTAATGGATTCGATGCCTTGGAACCCAGAAAACTTATTTAATAAGAAACCAGCAGGGGAAGCTCCAATGTTGAAGTTCTTTATTTGTTTGATTCATTTTTTGTTTTTACTGTTCTGGTTGGCATTTACTTGGCTATCTTGAGATTTGATCTCAAAACTTCATGTTGCAGCGAAACTATGACACGTCTATCCCGTATAATGAGATCCCGGAAGCTCTGTGTCAACTGGCTAAAAGAATGGCAGCTCCTGCAATGTCATCAATGGATGAATTCAAGCCAGAAGCTGCGATAGTGAACTACTTTGGTCCAGGTGTTTGCATGAGAAAATTGATATATATTTTTTTTAAATAATCTCATCAATTAATTTTTGTAGTGGGTGAATTCCCCTTACCTCAATGTGAGGTGAGAATATTCTTTTATAGATTAGGAAACCAAAATACAAGACGGGTAAGTCCAATGTGGGACTCACCCATTTACACTTAAATGGGTTCCAACACTCCCCCTCAAGCTGGACATGCCCAGATTGGATAGAGTCCCACACAAAAAGAATAACAAGACAATCTCAAACTCCCCCTCAAGCTGGGCCAGGGAGGCTGTGAATACCCAGCCTGGAAGTGAGAGACTCAAGACGAGCTCCGGGAAGACCTTTGGTGAAGAGATCGGCAAGCTGATCGGCCGTCGGGATATGGCCGAAACCGATATGGTGCTGCTCCAGATGGTGGCGGAGAAAGTGACAATCCACCTCGATATGCTTCGTCCGTTCATGAAAGACGGGATTCGAGGCAATCTTCGTAGCGGCCTGATTGTCACACCAGATATGAGCAGGAGTCGATGCCGGGAAACCGAGCTCCTGGAGAAGATGACGAAGCCAGATGATCTCAGTAGTGACAGTGGCCATGGCTCGATACTCTGCCTCGGCACTAGAATGGGAGACCACAGTCTGCTTCTTGCTGCGCCAAGAGATGAGATTACCGGCGAAGAATACGGCGAATCCCGAAGTAAACTTGCGGGTAGCGAGGCAACTGGCATAGTCCGCATCACAAAAAGCCTCAACATCCATGTGAGCATGATGTGAGTACCGAAGGCCGCGTGGAGGGTCTTTCTTGATGTACTTGGCAATGCGGAGGACAACATCCCACTGAGAGCAGGTGGGATGCTCCATGAACTGGCTGACTTTGCCAACGGCACAAGCAATGTCGGGACGCGTCATGGTGAGGTAGTTGAGTTTACCGACCAAGCGCCGATAGCTCTCAGGATGAGGAAAGAGATCCGAGTCGGAATGAAGGGAGCGTTCCCCAGGCTCAAGGGGAGTGTCAACTGAGGTGGCGGTGCTCAACCCGGCATCCTGCAATAGATCAAGAGCATACTTGCGCTGGCAGAGAGAGATAGTGTCTGCAGTTCGGGAGACCTCGATGCCAAGAAAGTACGTGAGGGGTCCAAGATCCTTGGTGTGAAAGTGATGGTGAAGATGCGTCTTGAGGCTGGCGATGCCTCTGGAGTCGCTCCCGGTGATGATGATGTCATCAACATAAACTACAAGCAAGATACAGCCGTGTGCCGTCGTACGGAAGAAGACGGTGTGATCTTTCATACTCCGAGAGAGGCCAAAGGCGGTGACGACAGTGCTGAAGCGGCCAAACCAGGCGCGAGGAGACTGTTTGAGGCCGTAGAGGGAGCGACGGAGACGACAGACATGGGAGGCGGCACCAGAGGCAGAGAAACCAGGGGGCTGCTGCAGGTAGACCTCCTCGTCAAGAAAGCCATGGAGAAACGCATTCTTAACGTCGAGTTGATGAAGGGGCCAGTGATGATGAGCAGCCAGAGAGATGAAGAGGCGGACCGAGGCCATCTTGGCGACTGGAGAGAAGGTCTCAAAGTAGTCGACGCCATATGTCTGAGCAAATCCCTTGGCGACAAGCCGGGCTTTGAGGCGGCAGAGAGAGCCATCAAGATTGAGACGGATCGTGAAGATCCATTTACAGCCGACCGCCTGTTTGTTTGCCGGAAGGGGAACAAGATCCCAAGTATGGTTGGCATCCAGAGCCTGCAATTCATCTCTCATTGCGGCTAGCCACCCGGGGTGAGATTTGGCCTCACCGACCGTTCGAGGAAGCGACACGGTCTCCAGAGCTGACAAGCCCCTGTAAGAAGATACAAAGAGAGGAGTATTCTGACACGAGCGAGTACCTTTCCGGAGCGCAATCGGCACATCCTCGGGAGTTGTGTCAGGAACATCAGGCGAAGCGGGAACAATGGTTTCCTCGGCCGGGACGGGAGGGACAGTGGAAGGACGACGAGAGTAGGTCTGTCCAAAGAGATGACCAGTCGGAGGAGACACCAGAGGCGGGTGAACCATGAGCGGAAGGCAGTCATCGATGGTAGTGTCAGGAGAAGGAGAGGGGAGAGTGAAAGGAGAGCTCTCGACAAATGAAACGTCGGCAGAGGTGATATACCGGCGGAGGTCTGGAGAGAAGCATCGGTACCCGCGCTGAGTGCGGGAATACCCGAGAAAAATACAGCGAAGGGATTTGGGTGATAGTTTGGAGAGAGTTGGGCGAATGTCCCGGACATAACAGAGACATCCGAAGATACGGAGTGGAAGGGAGTGAGGAGGGAGAGAGGGAAACAGGGTATGAAAAGGAGTCTCCCCCTGAAGGATGGAGGAGGGAAGACGATTGAGAAGGTAAGTAGCAGTGAGGATGACATCCCCCTAGAAAAGAAGAGGGACCTGGTGGTGGAAGAGGAGGGCACGAGCGGTCTCCAAGATATGTCGGTGTTTCCGCTCGGCCACCCCATTTTGCTGAGGGGTATCAGGACAGGAGGTCTGATGGATGATGCCGTGGGCCCTCATAAACTGCTGAAAATGAGTGGATAAGTATTCTCGCCCATTGTCAGAGCGGAGACATTTCACAGGGAGGGAAAACTGTGTTTGGATTTCCTGAAAAAATGTCTGAAAGGTTGAGAGAACCTCCGTTCGATCTCGAAGAAGATAAAGCCAGGTCATGCGGGAGTAATCATCAATAAAGGTGATATAATAACGGTACCCTGACTGGCTAGGAACCCGGCAAGGACCCCATACATCGGAATGAACAAGAGCGAAAGGAGATGCTGCACGTGGTTCCGGGCGAGGAGTATACGTCGTCCGATGATGTTTGGAAAACTTGCAGGATTCACAATGGAAGGAGAGGTGAGAACTGAATTGGGGGCAAAGTTTATGGAGGGTGGAAGGCGGTGGATGGCCAAGGCGGTAATGGAGGTCAAGGGCTCGGGCTGTGGTGGATGAGCAAGCAAGGGATGATGGGGTATCAAACAGGTAAACCCCATCCCGAAGATAACCTCGACCAATTTCCCGATTCGTCTTCCGCTCCTGAAAAACAACACCAGATGAGCTAAAAATAGCAACACAATTCAATTCGGTGGTGAGTTTGCTGATAGAGATAAGATTAAAGGGACTTTGAGGAACATGAGCGACCGACGTCAGGGGAAGAGACGGGGTCAAGGAACATGTGCCATAGCTGGTAATAGGGATTGTTGAGCCATTAGCAACAGTAATGGTAGAGGCACCGGTGTACGGATGATAGGTAGTGAACATACCAGAGTCCCCTGTGAGATGTTCTGACGCACCGGAGTCAAACATCCAAGCTGTCTGGCGATGAGAAACACAGGCGGGGGAGTTGCCAGTCTGAGCAAGTGGGGCTAGAGAAGAAGATGGTGGCACAGTCGCGCGGTAAGATGGTGGCACAGCAAGCTCCTCCGGCGAGAGTGTTGTCCTGTAACGGGTACTGGATGAAGGAGGACCGCTGCGCGGTAGAGCCGATGATGGAGGATGGGAGAGCCGCTCGGCTGGGTGCATAGGTGCCCGGGAAGGCCGACAATGGAAGGGAGGGTGCGGCCCGGTCGGAATGCTGGCGTCCGGAGGTGATGCCGGAGGGCCGCGGGCGGATTCGCCCGCCATTAACGCAGGGAGCTGGGCCGACGGCGCAGGAAGGCCGCAGGGTAGCTGCTGGTAGACGGGCTGGGGAGCGCTGGACCGGGCGGGAGCCGCTGCTGGGAAGGGAGCCGCTGCGGAGGGCCGCCCCCCGGACGGGAAACCCTAAAGGGAAAAAAAAAATAGGGAGGGTGGGATTGGGGGTTAAAAAAAAAAAATCTTCTTTGATACCATGTAGTGGGTGAATTCCCCTTACCTCAATGTGAGGTGAGGATATTCTTTTATAGATTAGGAAACCAAAATACAAGACGGGTAAGTCCAATGTGGGACTCACCCATTTACACTTAAATGGGTTCCAACAATTTTTTTACCACATTTGAATTCAAATTTGTTTTCTTGGGTCTATTTGATATCCAATAATACAGAGCTGATGTGTGTGATTCATCCTTATGTTCTAAAAACTGAAAGGAGATACTCTAGGTGGGCATCTAGATGACATGGAAGCTGATTGGAGCAGACCTATAGTGAGTCTAAGGTATAATGAATTATTTCCTTATTTTGTTTTGTTTTTCTTTTTAACTTCTGTATATCTAATTTGAACTTTTCCTTAGTTTGGGCTGCAAAGCTATTTTTCTTTTGGGGGGGAAGTGTAGAGAGGACCCGCCATTAGCTATGTTCCTTCGAAGCGGTGATGTTGTGCTCATGGCAGGAGAAGCAAGAGAATGCTTTCATGGTAATCCCCATACTTTTTTGGTAAGTAATAAGTGTTGTCAAACGTAACCCTAATTCCTTGTTTCTTTGCAGGCGTTCCTCGGATATTTACAGACGATGACGATGCTGATATTACTGATATTGAGCAGCTGTTTTCACACCGCGGCGACCTTTTTTTGTTAGAGTACATTAGAACCTCTAGAATCAATATCAATATCAGGCAAGTTTTTTGATTGCAGCTCATTTTTCTGTTTTAATATGTTTAGTGATTTTAATCAATTAGGCTGGGGAAATTACTATATATTTTTACCTCATTTTGAAAATGGATGATTTACTCACTTTTCTTAGGCCAATGTACAACTTAATTTTCTTTTGCTATGTGAGATGCATTTCATGTTTGAAATAAAATGTATATATGAGTTAAATTTCATTTAAAAAAAAACATTCTTATAGGGGATTTTTTTTTCTCATGTGTAAAATAAATGGCCTTTTATAAAAATATTATTACACATAAAATCTATCTCATTTCATACATGATATAAATTTTATTTTTTTAAAAGATATAACAGAGTACATGAAATTTATGTCATATCAAACGTATAATAAATTTCACTTTTAAAATATTTATTATTTTAGGTGAAATTTATCTTATATAACGTATGAGATAAATTTCAGTTTATAAAATATGTATCTTAACAACTTTATCTCATTCTATACACTATACATGAGATAAGCTCATATAAATGAAATTTATCTCATATCGTAAGTGAGTTAAATTTCAATTTTTCAAAAAAATATTATTGCAAGTTAAATTTATGAGATAAATTTCATTTTGTAAAATATATATCATATGTGCATGTAATTTATTTTATCTCATGCATGACATGAATTTCATTATTTTAAATATATGACATATTACATCAATTTATCTCATTTCATCTATAAAAATAATACGTTTTTTTTAAAGATGTGAACTTTATTTCATCACATACATGAAATAAATTTCATTTTATAAATAATGTATTGTTGTGTAAAAATATACATCATATAGCATATGAGATAATTTTCATTTTTTAGAAGATTTATTGTTGTAATTGAAATTTATATTATACTCAAGATAAATTTTATTTTATAAAATATGAGGATATGAAATTTATCTCATTTAGTATATGTGATAAATTTCATTTTTAGAAATTATTATTGTATGCTACTCATCCAATTCACGCCATAAATTTTGTTTCATAAAATATGCATCACTGAATATGAAATTTATCTCATTTGGTATATGAGATAAATTCCATTTTTTAAAAGATAATATAATAAGTTCAATTTATCTCATCTAGTGCATGTGATAAATTTCATTTTATAAGATATGTATCTTCAAACATGAAATTTATTTCACCTTGTACATGAATATAATTCATTTTTAAAAAGCTGTTTTATTGGAAGTAAAATTTATTTCATCACATTGCAAGAGACAAAAATCATTTTATGAAAGAATTATCACTCTGCATGACTATATCATATTGTACATAATATACATTTTATTTTTTAAATGATTTATTGTTGTAGGTGAAATTTATCTCATTTAATACATGAGATAGATTTCATTTTATAAAATGCAGTTATCTGATTTCTTAAATGAGATTTGTCATGGCCTGCCCTAATTGGTATACCTCCTCGTCTGATAGTGAAGATGACAATGACCCCTGGAGCCCACCTTCAATAAGCTACATGTTGACAACTAGCACTAATGGTATATAACATACATATATGAGAGACACCACCCTCAAATTATGAGGAAATGATTAAAGAACAACCAATCAACTCTATAATAATACATCACTTAAATCTCATTACATGAAATGTCATATAATACAAACCTAAAAGGAAATATATCACAACTTCTACGACAGCGACATCGAACACCCGCAACTCATGGACTGCCTCTTCGAGCTAGTAACATCCAACTCAATCACTAAAAACCTCATGTGGACCTAAAACACACACACATAGGTGAACATATAGTATACGCAGTAGGATCTATTGGTACTGGGGCGCGCAGCGGAAGCCGGTGGGTTAAATTTTTTAAAATTTTATCATTGGAGTGATGAAACTTCTTGTTTCCGGCGATCTGAGTCTCAGTTATAACAACTCTGCTCTTTATTACACACTTAAACATGATTTATTACATAAACTTGCACTTATGACAACTCTGAGGATCGAGATGTCTAGTGTATTGGGAAATTAGGGACATTACATAACAACTTAAAACATAAAATACAACATCTTTATTGATTTTTTTTATATGAGCACAACATTTCTTCGTACTTAGCATTGCATGAGATAACCTGAGGACATACATAAGAAAATGGTGAGCTATAAAGCTCAGTAAGAGAGTAAACAATACATAACATGAAGAATACAATACATGTTAGACAATAGACATATCAATGGAGCATAAGAGAAATATGAACATAAAGACATGATATAACATGATTATCATAACATGGAGATGTGACAACAACATTTAACATGATATTAGCATGAGTCAATGCTCATTGCATATGGAGCATGAGTAAACCCTCATTGCACTTAAATTAGCATAAGTAAACCCTCATTGTACTTGAATTAGCATGAGTAAACTCTCATTGCACTTGACGTATCATGATATTAATATTTACCCAATGCATTAAAGTGTTATCAGAGCGCACCATTTATAAACATTTCATTTCATGCATAAGTGTGACACATGGATCATATAACATGGATTCATTAAACATCATACTTTATTATACGAATAAGAGATATGGAATACATAAATGTAAGTCCTCAATCAACAAGTACATATGCATAAAGGCGAATATCATTGATAGAGAAATGAATATGGTATTCACTTACACGATGATTTTGGCATGAGAAATTTTGCTGTAACTTTGGCAACATAACGACGTCAAATAGAAATCGTAAACTGGGTTGATGAGAGAGAAAATGGTCTCTCATCATTTATACATGAAATGGACAGTAAAGGGGGGTCATAGAACATAATATCCCAACATATGTAATGGAATTTAGATGCATAATATAAAAGAATTGCTTGAATGTAAATGAGAAGAGAGAAATTCTTCACGGAATTTTGGCATGGTAACAGGTGTACATGTGAGACATTAATGAGAGATAAAGAGGTCTCTCATCATTTAAACATAAGGAGGACAATATGAGGGAGGTGCGAAATCATACCCCAACATTCGTAATTGAAAATAAAAGGTTATAACAACATAAAGAGATTTAGACAAAAATGAGAAAGGAAGAAATCCCTTACTTAAAAGTGTGATCCCAAAGGCTTGAGATAGGCTTGAGAGAGACTTCTAGGGAGCTTGGGGTGCCTTGAGACGATTCTAGAGAGAGGAGGGCATAGATTGATCGAGCTCCAAAGGTTTTGAGTGAAGAAGAATGAGAGATTGAGTGAGTTTATATAGGAAAGGAGAGAAAATTCTTTATTATTTAGATTTTGGACACTACACATTAAACTAATCAAAACCACAAACCATCCCATGGTTTTTGCCCATGGTTTTTGCCAAAGGGGAATGAAAAACATTATTTTATAAGCCCAATGACCAATCTTATTAAAATATTAGGCTTGCTTATGTGGAGGTGAGTCACACTCTCAAGGAAATCATTTTAAAAAGTTAAAATATTTTATAAGTCTTGGAGGGTCCACTAAGACATCATAAAATTAATCAAACAAATCTAAAATCATATTATTTTAAAGGTAAAACATATATTGGCCAAATATCTTTTTTATAATATTTTATTACATCACTATTGAGTCATTATGATGTCATAAAACACATTATATATTTAAACGATATTTAATTTTTATCCAAAAATTTGACACTCAGAAAATTATAAAAAATTCACCGTTAGATAATTTCAACGTCCTGAATCCAAAAATGATATTCATTTTATCTAAATAATTTTCTAAATATGTGAATTTTTACTTTTAAAATAAAAACTGACATTTATTGAAAATTCATGGGTTTTGACAAAAACAGTTTTCAAACCTTAATAACAATTATAATTATATTCATAAAAAATTATACGATAATTTATATTTAATAAAAATTAATTTAGTAATAATATTTTATTAAAATATTATTTAATTCAAAAATCCATTAATTCATCAAAATAGATTTCTTAATTGAATATTAACTAAAAATACTATTTGTGCTTTTAAAAACCATTTACAAAGTAACAATAATAAAATGAATGTATATTCTTTATTCTATGTAAAACTAATGCACATAATTATAGTGTTAGGGTCTTGTTACATAACCCCTTATAACACTCGCATAAGACCTAAGGGTAAAGTGCGCGATAATGACAGACTCTTGGGGCAGCTCGGATAACATCGCTCGGGTGATAATCTCTATTAACTTCCACTTCTCCCGTAAGCGATTCCGTTCAAGCTTAACGTGTTGAACCTCGACTTGGGCTTGGTCAAGAGTGAAGCCCAGTGACGCTACCTCTACCTCCTTTTCGAGCTCCGACAAATGAGCTTTGTATGATGCAATTCTACTAGATGAGGCCATCACTTCCTTTATCTGAGTAATTTGGATTTGTTAATGCCCTATATTTATACTAATCACGTGATCATTGTTTAATGACTATATTAACAACGATAACATTTCTTAAAGGCATTTTAAAATCCAAAAACTTAAAATCAAGGAAGTGCATATGTTTTATATAATCATTTTACATAATAAGACATTTAATTAGATCAAGAGGAATTTTCATTAATAAAAGTTTGGGTCGTTACAATCTTCCCCCCTTAAGAAATTTCACCATCGAAATTTCCTTTTCCCACACTAAAACATATGCGGGTAACTCTGCTTCATCACTTCTTCCGATTCCCACGTTGCCTCTTCAAACTTGTGGTTTCGCCACAACACCTTGACGAGGGACATTGTCTTATTTTGTAGAACTTTTTCCCCACGATCTAAGATCTTTACCGGCTTCTCTTCATAGGAGATGTCATTTTCCAATGGTACCACCTCTGGATTAAGTATATGCGATGGGGCAGGTATGTACTTCCTCAAGAGTGATACATGAAATACATCATGTACTTGAGATAGGTTCGGTGAGAGTGCTAGTCGATAAACCACTGCTCCAATGTGATCAAGGATCTCAAAAAGGCCGATGTACCTTGGAATAAGATTTCCCTTCTTTCCAAATCTCATAAATCTCTTCCACGGTGATAGGCGGAGGAATACCATATCTCCAACTTCAAACTCTAGGTCTCGTCGACGATTATCAGCATAACTCTTTTGTTGACTCTGAGCAGCTTTAATGTGCTGCTGAATGATCCTAACCTTCTCCACCATTTTTTCGACTATTTCTGGACCTAGGAGTTTTTACTCCCCAACTTCATCCCAACATGCCGGTGTTCTACACCTCTTCCCATAAATGGCTTCATAAGGAGCCATTTGGATGCTTGAGTGGAAACAATTATTGTAAGAGAACTCAACCAGGGGGAGATGCTGATCCCATCCTCCTTTGAAATCCATTGAGCATGCTCTCAACATGTCCTCAAGTATTTGGATAGTCCACTCAGGTTGGCCATCAGTTTGAGAATGATAAGCCGTATTGAAGTTCAGCTCAGTATTCAGAGCGTGTTGGAGACCCTTTTAAGAACTTAGAGGTGAATCTTGGATCTCGATCGGATACAATCGATAGTGGTACTCCATGCAGCCTTACCACTTCTCTGATGTATATCCGTGCCAGTTGATCCAATGAGATATCCTCCCGAATTGCAATGAAGTGTGCAGTCTTTGTAAGACGATCCACAACAACCCAAATAGCATTGTTTCCTTTGGATGACTTTGGAAGTTCGGTGACAAAGTCCATGGTGATGTTTTCCCATTTCCATGTTGTTATGGGTAATGGTTGTATCATCCCCTTATACTTTTTCCTCTCAGCCTTCACTTGCTGACATACCAGACACTTTGATGTATACTCAACGATCTTCTTCTTTATGTTATCTCACCAATAATGCTCTCGGAGATCTCGATACATCTTTGTGTTTCTTGGATGGATGGAGAAATTTGAACTATGTGCATCATCCAAAAGTTCTTTCTTTAACTCTGGACTTGATGAAACGCATAGTTTTGACCCAAATCTCACAATTCCTTCTTCATTAACACTGAACTCTGAGGATTTCCCTTTTCTAATAGTTTCCACTTTCTTCTGAATTCTCACATCATCCTTTTGAGTATCGTTTAACCTTTCCAAAAATACGGTTGAACAATTATTTGTGAAAGTATTGATGATGTTCCATTATTTATGATTCTCATGTCCATCTTTATCAAATCTAAGAAGATTGGATCCTTTTCAATTCTCATCAATGATAGAATCACTGAGTCCTTTCTACTTAGAGCATCTACCACCTTGTTCGCTTTCCCAGTGTGGTAATGGATTGAGCAGTCATAGTCTTTGATCAACTCTAACCATCTTTGTTGGCACATATTCAACTCTTTCTGTATGAATATATACTTGATCCTTTTGTGATCCGTATATATTTCACACTTCTCCTCAAAGAGGCAGTGTCACCAAATTTTTAAAGCGAAGATTACTGCAGCCAACTCCAGATCATGTGTTGGATAGTTTTTCTCATGAACTTTCAATTGCCTTGAAGCATAGGCAATGAATTTGTCATTTTGTATCAACGCACAGCCCATGCCCTTCTTCGAAGCATCACTGAATACCATAAAAAGTTCTCCACTTGTGGGTAGTGTGATCACAAACGCAGTGATAAGCCTCCTTTTCAATTCCTTGAAGCTCTCTTTGCATTCATCACTCCAAGCAAACTTGACTCCCTTTCGAGTTAGCTTGGTAAGAGGATTTGATAATCGTGAGAAATTTCTCACAAATCAGCGATAATATTCAGTTAATCTAAGAAAGCTATGGATATCCGTCACCGATGTTGGCCTCGGCCATCCCTCAATTGCATTTGTCTTGGAGGGATCCATAGATATACCATTGTTTGTGATGATATGAACCAATAATGAGACTTCCTTCGAGCAGAACTCACACTTACTGTACTTTGCATAGAGTTTCTCCTTTTGCAAGGTCCCTAGTACAGTGCTTAGATGCTCCTCATGCTCCTCCTTGGTTTTGGAGTATATTAGAATATCATCTATAAAGACTACCACAAATTTGTCGAGATAATCTCTAAAGATTATATTAATCAAGTCCATGAAGATTTCTGGAGCATTAGTGAGTCTGAAAGGCATTACTATGAATTCATAGTGCCCGTACCTTGTACGAAAAACAGTCTTAGGGATATCCTCCTTCTTCACCCTTGGTAATATCTCGACCGCAAATCTACCTTGGAGAAGTATTATTCTCCACATAGCTGATTGAACAAGTTATCAATTTAGGGTAGAGGATACTTGTTCTTTATCATGATTTTGTTGAGCTTATGATAATCAATGCAAAGGCGCATTGACCCATCCTTCTTCTTGATGAAGAGGACTGGTGCACCCCATGGTAAAACATTTGGGCGTATAAACCCTTTATCCAGATTCTCCTGTAGTTATTTCTTTAGCTGCTCAAGCACCACAACATCTATTCTATACGGAGTCTTGGATATTGGCAATTCCCCAGGTATAATATCAATCGAGAATTCAACATCTCTTTTAGGAGAAATACCAGACAATTCCTCAGGAAACACTTCAGAAAATTCCTTCACAATAGGCATGTCTTTAAGGATGGTTGTTTCCTTAGACTCAATCATCTGAGTAAGATACGCGTGATCACACACTTGAGATGATGATGTTAAAGAAGATTCATCCTCCTTGCACTTGTACAGAATCAGGGGTCGATTCACCATATAGAGAGTGATTTCCCCCTCACGACAATTTATGTTGGCTCTATATAGAGAAAGTCAATCCATGCCAAGAATTGCATCAAATTCCACCAGATGGAGTATGACGAGGTTCGCCAGGAAGTTTAATCCACAAATTGTGATAGGGGAGGAGTTGTATCCATGAGATGCAATGATTTCCCCATTTTCCGTTCTCACCGACATCTCTACTTCCATGATTTGTGGTGGTGTTGGGATTGTTCTACTAAAATTTTGGAATATAAAAGAATGCATAGAACCAGAATAAAAAAGTACGTTCTCTATTCTTGAATGAATAACTAGTGTACTTGTCACCACTTTGTTGTCAATGTTCTCTTCAACGGTAGTGATATCAAAATCCCTTCCTTGCTGCTTTGGAGGTTGTTGGTTGCCTTCGAAAACCCTTGGCTTAGGGCACTGGTTTGCAAAGTGTCATATTTTTTTACAGTTGAAGCAATGAACAATGCGTTGAGGGTTGAATAGAGCGTTCCTCTCCTCTATCGCAGCAGTGGGGTTTTCTTACCGGTAATTAATGTCCAGGTGCCCTTCTCTTCCACACCTAAAACATTTCATCGTCCCCTTCAGGCAATTTCTGGAGTGCTTCTTTCCACACCTTTGACAAGTGGGGTGCTGAAATTTCTTAGCACCGTTGGATTTATCCATCGAACCGCCAAAATTAAAGTCCACATTCCGTTTCTTATCCCCATGATACCTCTGAGATTCACCGATCTCCATTTCGACTTTGAGGGCACATCAGACAATTTTCTTATAGCTATCGAAGTCACGGATCTCCAGGGCTTTCCGTAGGCTAGGTTTTAGCCCACCAAAGAAGCGATCAACCTTGCATTTGGGGGTAACGACAAAGCCAGAGGCGTATCATGCAAGCTCTTTTGAAGTTTGACTCGTACGCTCCGATGGATTCATCGTCTTTTTAATTGAGGGAAAGGAAGTTCCTTTCCATCTTAAGTCAGAGGGTGCGCGAAAAATATTTATC
This sequence comes from Viscum album, assembly GCA_963277665.1. Taxonomy (NCBI): domain Eukaryota; kingdom Viridiplantae; phylum Streptophyta; class Magnoliopsida; order Santalales; family Viscaceae; genus Viscum; species Viscum album. The sequence goes on from OY728142.1 coordinate 953,917,690, forward strand.
AAAAAACATTTTCTAGAAATTCTTTCATTCCAATGCCCTGATCTCTTCCTCAAACTTCATATTTTTGATCAATGTCCACCATTGACCAGCTTCACCTTCCATACGATAAGCAGCCAAAAGAACCTTATTTTGTTTGGAACATTGAAGGATGTAGAAGATCTTTTCAATGATGTTGATCCATTGTTCAGCGATTGAGGGATCATATGATCCATTAAAAGTAAGAGGCCTTTGTCTCATGAAGCTCTCAATTGCGGATTGTTCTTTCTTAGGGGAGGTTGAACGTTCCTCTTGACCCATGTTTCTATTCAAAACTTGAGTTAACTGAGAGAGTATCATGACAAAGTTTGTGATTCCCACTCCCATCGGATTGTGCATCTCATTAGAACAGTCATCACATTGATATTCGCATCGTTTGTTACCCCGAGTCCTCCTATTACTGACCACACTACTACAAAAACGGGCAAGGGAAGCGCGCCCTTATAACAGTGCTAAGCAAAACCGCTGATAAAGGATACCCTATATCAGCGCTAAAATTACAGCGCTGAAAAAGCTAATGTTTATCAGCGCTTTCTTAGCGCTGATAATAGTAATATTTATCAGCGCTAGAAAAGCGCTGATAAATATGATCTGTATCAGCGCTAAAATTTTAGCGCTGATACAGTTGGTCTTTATCAGCGCTCAAAAAGCGCTGATAAAGGTTCACCTATATAAGCGCTAAAAAAGCGCTGATACAGAACACCTCTATCAGCGCTCAAATTTCAGCACTGATATAGGGTATCCTTTATCAGCGCTCAAAAAGCGCTGATAAAAATTATCTTTATCAGTGCTAAAAAAGCGCTGATAAAGAGACCCTGTATCAGCGCTATAATTGTAGCGCTGATACGGGGAATCTTTATCAGCGCTATAATTTTAGCGCTGATAAAGGTAGCCTTTATCAGTGCTTTTTTAGCGCTGATAAAACCTTAGTCGACATTTTTATAAAGTCGTTCGCACAGTGCCCTCGTTTTATCGCAGCTAAAGCCCTCGCGGAACCGTAACCCTGCTACTCTTCTCCCGAATACCGCTGCTGTGTTCGCTTCGCCGGAGCTTGCCGCCCTCGGTACACTCGCCGTCCTCCGCCGCCCGCAACACCCTCGACCGACCTCCACCACCTGCCGCCCTCGGCTGCCCGCAACGCCCTCGGCCGCCGTTCTCTGCCGCCCTCGGCCGCCCTCCGCCGCCCTCGGCCGCTCTCCGCCGCCTCCGCCGCCCTCCGCCTCACTCGGCCGCCCTCGGTCGCCCTCCGCGGCCGCCTTCCGCAACCCGCAACGCCCTCGGCCGCCGCCTTAAGGTAACAATCTATGAAGAAGATGTATATGTTTTCATATAGATAGATTGTGTATAGCTGATTCTCTCTAAGTGTACTCATGATGATGTCCAGATGTTGGGAATGATCATCATTATTTTGGTATTACACCAATATGTCATCCATAAAACAACTACAATCTGGTCTAGGTACAAGTGAAATATTCAACTCATCAAGAGAATAAATGCCATGGGGAATTCGTCAACACAAATTTTATTATGAAGAATTCATAAAAACTATACATGATTTCAAAATTAGTTTATAGTATATCAGAATTTCTCAACCTCAAATGATGATAAACAAACCTTAGATCAATCTTAGAGAACAATATGGAACCCCTCAGCTGGTCAAATAGATCAAAAATACAAAGAAGTGGATATCTGTTCTTAATTTTCATCTGATTCATATTCTATTAATAGAAACACATATGTAATGTTCTGTCATCCTTCTTGGAAAATAAAACATGAGATCCCCAAGGTGACATACTCGAGCAGATGCACCCTTCATAATCTAACTCCTCTCATTGAGTTTTATGTTCCTGAATCTATTCTTGTTTCATTCTGAAAGGCGTTATATAAAATGGCTCAACTCCACGCATCAGCTCAATCATGAACTCAAAGTCTCTTTTAGGTGGTAGCCCTGATCAATTCTCATGAAACACATCCTAGAACCAGTCTACTACTGGGGGAAATATTTCTTGTTTCAATCCATTATCATCAAGAAAAATATTCGTAAACTGGTCTATGTTCTCACCTAGTTGTGGAAGAACTGGTCCTACATGGTCTACCAAGATATCCCATTCTCCATAAAAGACATGGGCTCTACCCTTATGAGGCATGACAGTCACTCATCTACGGTAACAATCAATGTGATATTGATTAAATACCAAAAATTACATCATCACTATCTATTCAATACATATCATATCAAGCATGTATAAATCCAAAATGAAACAATACTCACAAACCATGAGGGAACATCCCTTACGAAGACAGATGCCTTCTAATCACACCCCCAATGGTGTGTTGACCAACATGATCCCACAAAAGTACTCTAACACAAAACAGAAACCATTTACCAAGAGATAAGATATAAAATAATGAGAGGATCCCCTATTACAAGTCTCCTTTAGGTTCCCCTATTCGGTGCTCTGATAAAGGTATCTCTCATCGATTGGAAATCCTCTATCTCCTGTTATATCCTCCTTATAGAGTGATAGATAATCATCTTTTTAGTGAATCTAATATTCTTTTTTATGAATCTTGATTGTAGGTTAGACTACTTGATCTCCTTCCAAGGAAGTGGTTCCCTTCTACTGTATTTGGAAGTCTTCTTTTGTGTACTTGAACTATAAATACTAATATTTGAGATTCAAATAGGATGAAGATGAATAAAGATTGGATGGATTCTAATCGTTTAACAATAGAGTATGAGAACAGAGTGAAAGAGTTCATCAAGTTTGCAAAGGATCACACAAAGGATCCTTCTCAAATCCTTTGTCCGTGTTTACGTTGTTTTTATTCTAGACTACTTACTCCAGAGGAGTTGGAAGAACATTTGATATGTCACAGAATAGATCGGAGTTATAAATGTTGGAATAAACACGGAGAAAAAGCGAATGTAGCTACTGGCTGGGATAAAACTGCGTTTTATGGATCGTCAGATATGAATACAAATATAGATAATGAAGAAGACCGTATGGAGGATGTGATTACAGATGTCAATGATAATGAAGATTGTATTGAGGAAATGACAAAGACAATTCAAGATGAACCCCGTGATTGCCCAAAATTGTTTGAGAAGTTAAAGAGTTGTGCAAAGACTCCATTGTATGCTGCTTGCACTAAGTATACAACATTGTCAGTTGTGCTGAAGTTGTATAAATTGAAAACAGGCAATGGATGAAGTGATGTCAGTTTTACGGAACTACTTGCTCTCTTGAATGACATGCTCCCGGAAGATAATGAGCTCCCAAGCCGGACATATGAAGCTAGACGAATGCTACGCTCGATGGGAATGATTTCTGAAAGAATACATGCCTACCCGAAAGACTGTATATTGTTTCAAAAGGAGAACAAATCACTTACAGAATGCCCAAAGTGTGGTGCTTCTCGATACAAGAAAGATAAATCCAATCCTACGAAAGTTGTATGGTACTTTCCAATCATTCCAAGGTTTAGGCGTTTATATGGAAGTGAAGAAACTGCAAGACAATTGTCGTGGCATACAGATAAAAGAAATAAAGATGGGTTATTACGTCATCCGACCGACTCTCCTCAATGGAAGAAAATTGATCATGAGTATCCTGAATTTGGAAAAGAGCCGAGAAACCTTCGTCTTGCGTTATCTACAGATGGAGTGAATCCTTTTGGTTTTCAAACCAGCACTCATAGTACATGGCCTGTTATGTTGCTAAATTATAACTTGCCACCCTGGTTATGCATGAAGCGAAAATTCATCATGTTATCTATGCTTATATCAGGACCAAAACAACCAGGTAACGATATTGATGTTTATCTGACTCCTTTGATCGAGGATTTGAAGTTATTGTGGGACTCAGGTGTAATGTTGTATGATGCTTATAAAAGTGAATACTTCACGTTGAGAGCGATGTTGTATGGGACAATAAATGATTTCCCTGCTTATGGAAATTTGTCAGGCTATAGCATTAAAGGAACTCAAGGGTGTCCCGTGTGCGAAGAAGATACAGAATCAATTAGGTTGAAACATTCATCGAAATCTGTGTTTCTAGGACATCGTAGATTTCTACCTCGTCGGCATAAGTACCGATCTTGGACGACAGCATTCAATGGAAGTTCAGAAAAACGCACAACACCGTCTCCACTAACAGGTGATCAGCTGTTTGAGAAAGTAAAAGATATGAACACTGTTTTTGGTAAACCATTTTCGAAAAACCTTACGAAAATTGGTTGGAAAAAGAGATCAGTTTTTTTTGAATTACCATACTGGAATTGTTTGTACGTCAGACATTTTCTTGATGTGATGCATGTGGAAAAAAATGTATGTGATAGTGTTATTGGAACATTGCTAAATGCCCTTGGAAAAACAAAAGATGGAATTAAGGCAAGGTTGGACATGGTTGACATGGGAATACGAGAAGAGTTGGCTCCCGTGAAAGGTGAAAATCGAATGTTTCTTCCTCCTGCTGCTTATACTCTTTCTAGGGCAGAGAGATATCAGTTTTGCAACTTCTTTAATGATGTAAAGGTTCCAGAGGGGTACTCATCAAATATCAAGAACATTGTGTCAATGAATGATTTGAAGTTAAAAGGTTTGAAATCACATGATTGCCATGTTTTGATGCAAGATCTAATTCCTATAGCTTTACGTTGCATTTTACCCAAGAATGTTCGTCATACGTTAACCAAACTTTGTTTCTTTTTCAAAACTATATGTAGAAAAGTTTTAGACCCGGGGAAATTGCCAACTATGGAAAAAGAAATTGTCATCATATTATGTGAATTAGAAATGTTCTTCCCGCCAACATTCTTTGATATGATGGTTCATTTGATGATTCACTTGGTGAGAGAGATTCGACTTTGTGGTCCTGTGCACTATAGATGGATGTATCCTGTTGAACGGTATATGAAGATTTTGAAAGGATATGTCAAAAATCGAAGTCGGCTAGAGGGTTGTATAGTGGAGCAATATATTGTTGAGGAAGCCATTGAATTTTGTATTGAATACCTATCTGATGTGGAAAGCATTGGTCTCCCGAAATCTCGTCACACTGGACGCATTGAGGGTGGGGGAATTTCTGGAAGAGAAGTTGTAACAATCAGTATTACAGATTGGGAGCAGGCTCATCTTTATGTTTTTCATAACAGTTGGGAGGTTGCTCCATATATTGAAACTCACAAAGAAATTCTTAGGCAGTTGAATCCATCGAGGGCTGAAAAATGGTTAGCAGATACACATAATCACCAGTTTATAGGATGGTTTCAGGACCATATTTTTAAGCAGTTGGATGAAAATCCGAATTCAATTTCAGAACGACTTCGATGGCTAGCCGCTGGACCAAGTGTGTATGTATTATCTTACAGTGGGTATGTAATTAATGGTTATACATTCTATACGGATGAACATGATGAAGAGAGTACCATGAAAAATAGTGGAGTTACACTAGTGGCTGAAGCGATGCATGTTTCTGGTAGTAAGGATAGAAATCCAATTTATGCAAATATGTCATACTTTGGCATTATCAAACTAATATGGGAGTTGGATTATACGACATTTCAATTGCCGATTTTTCAATGCAAATGGATTGATAACAATAGTGGTGTTAAAATAGATGAATGGGGATTTGTGAAAGTTGATTTTAGTAAAGAAGGGTACAAAGACGAACAGTTTATAATGGCATCACAAGCGGTACAAGTTTTTTATGTTCCAGATCCCGCAAACCGAAAGTGGTCGATTGTTCTGTTATCGTCCAAAACTATTGAGGGTTCCGATGAAAATTCAGTTGAGGACGATCCTTTTAGTGGTACGTCACAATCAATTCGGAGCGGTCCCAATGCAGATGATGTTTTGTATGTTAGAGGAGACCACAATGAAGGGATTTGGATTGTCGATAGAGGTGTCAAATCTCTTCAACCTTTGAAAAAAAGAAAGAGAGTTCAGTAAACAGTTTATATTTTGTTTGTAATATAGATCTTGTTATCTCATGTTATTATCTTATCATTACAGAATTTATGTAATTTGAATGAACTGTTCAACCACTTTTGCAGATAATGACTTCTGCACATTCTGGTGCTCCTAACCTTGAGACTGAACAAGTCTCTCAAGCAGCTGCTGCTGCGGCTGCTGCTGCTCCTGCAGCTCATGCTACTGCTACTGTTGCTCCTGATGCGGCTCCTGCTGCTCCTACTGCTGTGGCTCCTACTCCTCCTCCTGCTGCGGCTGCTGCTGCTCCTGCTGCTCCTGCAGCTCATGCTGCTGCTACTGTTGCTCCTGATGCGGCTCCTGCTGCTCCTACTGCTGTGGCTCCTACTCCTCCTCCTGCTGTGGCTCCTGGTGCTCCTACTGCTCCTGCTGCTGCTCTTACTGCTGCGGCTCCTGGTGCTCCTACTGCTCCTGCTGCTGCTCTTGCTGTTGCGGCTCCTTCTCTTAGTGTTGAGGTCCAATAACCATCAGCACATGCCGTTGATATCATAGTAGATGAACATATAGATGATGTTGATATCGATGAAATGGTCGGGAATGAAGGACCGATGTCGCAGAAATCACAGGTGCGTCATAGTTTGACAGTGTTATCCAAAATTCTTAAGGCGAAAAGAAAAGGCATCAAATTTGAAGTCGGATGGAATGCACGAGGCCAACATGTGAATCCCAACAAGGCTATGTTTAGAAGTTACATTGGAGTTGTCACTCGGCAACGCGTGCCAATTGACATAGATTCATGGCACCATGTTGTGTCCGGGTTGAAGGCTGTGATCTGGGAAGAAATTACGGTAACATTATGAATTTATTTCTTTAATTAACTAGCAAATAAAATGATGAAACAATGTCTTACTCTTCTCAATCTCTTGCAGAGTACATTTATAGTAGACGACTCACACAAGGATTATGTACTAAGGCTTGCAGGAAAGATTCATCGAGGTTTTCGTACTATTTTAACAAGATATCACCTGAAAGATTCTAAAGGTAAAATAAACTCGCACCCACCCATTGTCTATGCGCACCTGATATCCCAAGAAGCATGGGATGCATTTATTGGCCGTCGTGGGGATGAGAAGTTTCAGGTACATTGTGAGTGATAATACGTTGTTTGAGGATACCTGTATTCATCACTTTGATTGTCAATATTTCATTTATGAAACAGAAACTCTGTACTGAAAATAAGGAACGTGCATCAAATCCAACATACCCCTATCGTAAAGCAAGGATGGGGTACGCTTCATTAGAAAAGAAAATGGTACGTATTGTAAATTTACAGTAATATTGTTAGGTGCCAATAAACAACATCATAATTATCTTTCTATGTTTATATGTAGATTGATGAATCTAAAACCAAATGCACTTCTATCCCACGTCATGTGCTATGGAAGGAGGCACGTGTGAACAAAGAAGGGAAGTTAATAGATGAGAACACACAAAAAGTGTGAGAAATATGTGTAAGTATGACATGATGATAAAAAGATTTGTTTAAAATTGCTATTACATAAAAATAATTAGTTTTTTTCCTATATCTGACAGTCACAGGAATCAGCTACTCCTATAGCTGATACAGACCTATTATCGACGGCTTTGAAGCAGCCAGAAAAATACGGTCGTGTCAGAGGTGCAGGGTTTGGGGTGACACCCCGAGTATATTTTGAGAAGAAGAAAAAAATGGATGATACAGAGAAAAAATTGGAACAAATGAGCGAAAAAATAGCAACCCTTGAAGAACAATTGCAATGGCAGGGAGAGTTGCTAGCAACTTTTATGGGTGGGAAGCAAAGGGAGGACACAACTCAGGAACAACCACCGCATGAACATCCTGCCCCACCCCCCACCAGCTTTGAGGCGAGCCATTCACCTAAAAAAATTTCTTAGCCGTTGTAATCAATATTCTAATAACGGTTCCCATGAAATATGAATCAGAAAAACACTGATAATTTATCTGTACTGATCTTCTACAGGGTGATAATGATTGTGATTTATATCTGTCAACACCCACCTATCACCTTGTAGCGAGGGCTACAGTGTTCAATATCCCAGATGCCACACTGCATAATAGACCACTTTCAAAAGATCATCTAAAAGTGACGATTACTGTATCTCATGATCCAAATGCAATACTACCTATTCCACTTGATGACGATGATATTCATACGGTCGAAAAGGCTATTGGGACATTCATTGCATGGCCGACACAACTTGTAAGAGTACATGCAGACAAAGAGGTATTTATTTCCTTTTATTTTCAAGCTAAACCCTTAACAATTAATGAAAAGAGTGTCTGAATCAATGATTGTTGTTATAGACGGAGAAAGGAAAGGGGGTGACTAACATCGGCTCGAAACCATCTAAAGGATCGACCAATCGATCCCAAGGAGCTACTGAAAGCACAATAACACCACCTGTTCTCTTTCCACATTTACTAGCATTGAAGACTCATGTGGATACGAAGCTAAAAGATGGTAATAGTCATATAGTGATTTTCAAAGATAATATATACGGAGAGGAAAGTCAAGATTTCGTTGCTGCTGAAAATGTAAATGAAATCCTTGAAAACGGTTGGTTAGGCGTCACTGTTGTAAATGTATATATGAGGTATGTTTCCATGAATTGATTTTCTAAAAGCTGATCTAATGTGCAAATTATGACTAAATGCATTTTATATTGTTGACAGATGCATTTATGAAAAACAGTTGAAGGGATTTTCCCATGAGCCAAGATTTGGACTGGTTAGTCCTCATATCACATCAACACACCAAACAAAAATAGAGTCATCAAAAAGGGATGCAATAGTGAAGGACTTGCTGAAAATATTTGAACGCAAGATTACAGATGACAGACTTTTCCTAATACCAACCATGCAGGGGTAATACTCTACGATTAAAGCATATCAATTATATTTTCACTTTTTTTTATTACTTATTCCTTTTTGTGTTTTTAGGCAACATTGGTTGCTAATTGCGGTGAACTTGGATACTCCGAAGATTTATTTTCTGGATTCAAATCTAGGATATCCATCAAACCGACCATACATGATGGAGTTTGTGAATCTGTAAGACACTACATCTTACGTTTTAGGTCTAAACATCAATTTATATAATATATATTATCTTTTACTGAGGATTCTGTTATGATAGGGCGGTGTACCAATATCGTCTAAATCATGGTATGAGGACAGGGGCTAAGAATAAGGAGCCGAGCAAGTACTACGTCTGGACAAATATCAGGGTATATATAATAAAATTTCACTATCCAAACACATCTCAACACAAGTTATTTATTCTCCTAATGATCAATTTTTTTGCAGTGTCCAAAACAAACAAACGATAATGATTGCGGTTATTATGTTTGTAAATTTATGAAAGAGATCGTTTTTCATCAGCAAACTAGCATCCCTAAAGAGGTATTTTCAAAAACAATTACTAGTTCGTTTAAGTTATTTATTAATTCTTTATTTTTTTATTTTGCAGTACTACTATGACTGCCGAAAAGACTCATACTCACAAGACGATATAGATGTGTTCAGAAACGAGTGGGCCGCATACCTGATGACAGATTGTACACAAATACAATGAAGATCTGACTTGGGGACATGTACAATTGGTGGTCATTTTTGAGAGGGGTTAAGGGGATCAGAAGATGAAATATTGTTGTATGTAAATGTTCGTAGCAAAATTGTAATTGTTATTAAATAAAACATTCTTTCTCCAATGAGTCATTTTTCCATTTTAACAGATGATATGCACCAGCAACATGCAAGAATGTTGAACCACTAAAATGATCGCTCTCTTGTTTAAAATGGACACCACTTTAATTGAAAACAACAACTGACCTACGGAAATCCGACCAGACGCATCTGGATTGCCTTCATCCTTTAGGAGAATGATCCACGGGTCCTTGGTGACGTGTACGAGTCAACTCCGCCTCAATCTGAGGCACGGTGTGACCGCTACCACCCAAAGGGTCGCTCTCTTGTTTAAAATGGACACCACTTTAATTGAAAACAACAACTGACCTACGGAAATCCGACCAGACGCATCCGGATTGACTCTTACACGTAAAATTTGACCCATGGATCATTGCCCTTAAGTTTCAACAGAATCCAAATGCGTTTGGTCGGTTTGCCGCACGTCAGTTGTTGATTTCACTTAAAAATAAGTCCATTTTGAACAAAAGAGAGGCACTGTGAGTGGTGTCGGCCACACCGGGCCTCGGATTGATGCGGTGTTGAATCGTACACGTCACACATGAGTCATTGATCATTGTGAAAAAGTATCAACGCAATCAGAAGCCATTAGACCGATTTGGCGTATGTACGTAAAATATTGTCCATTTTAAACTAAATACATACACTTGGAGTGATATCGATCACACCGCGCCTCTGATTGAGGCGGGGTTGACTCGTACACGTCACATTTGACCCATGGATCATTGTCCTTAAGTTTCAATAGAATCCCAATGCGTTTGGTCGGTTTGTCGTATGTCAGTTGTTGATTTCACTTAAAATTAAGTCCATTTTTAACAAAATAGTGACACTGTGAGTGGTGTCGGCCACACCGGGCCTCAGATTGATGCGGTGTTGAATCGTACACGTCACACATGAGTCATTGATTGTTGTGAAAAAGTATCAACGCAATCAGAAGCTGTTAGATCGGTTTGGCGTATGTACGTAAAATATTGTCCATTTTAAACTAAATACATACACTTGGAGTAATACCGGTCACACCGCGCCTCTGATTGAGGCGGGGTTGAATCTTACACGTCACATTTTACCCATGGATAGTTTTCCTTAAGTTTCAATAGAATCCCAATGTGTTTGGTCGGTTTGCCGTATGTCAGTTGTTGATTTCACTTAAAATTAAGTCCATTTTTAACAAAACAGTGACACTGTGAGTGGTGTCGGCCACACCGGGCCTCGGATTGATGCGGTGTTGAATCGTACACGTCACACATGAGTCATTGATCATTGTGAAAAATTATCAATGCAATCAGAAGCCGTTAGATCAGTTTGGCGTATGTACGTAAAATATTGTCCATTTTAAACTAAATACATACACTTGGAGTGATACCGGTCACACCGCGTCTCGGATTGAGGCGGGGTTGAGTCGTACACGTCACATATAACCCATGAATCGTTGTCCTAAAGTGTCAACACAATCCGAAGGCATTTGGTCGGTTTCCCGTATGTCAGTTGTTGATTTCTCACTTAAAAATAAGTCCATTTTGAACAAAACAGAGGCACTTGGAGTTGTGTCAGCCACAACAGGCCTCAGATTGAGGCGGGGTTGACTCGTACACGTCACATTTGAAGGTGAGTATGCATACACGATAGTTGAACTTCTTAGAGAAGGGTTTCTGGAAGAGTATAAAAGACATGAAGCAATGAAGATCATTAGAGTGTTGGAGCAAATGTGGTTGCTACAAACAATGTGGAAATCGGCTTGTGCAAAGCGACCTAAGTTACAACTTGCAGGTATTGTACTCTATTTTTTTCTGGAAGGTTTCAGTTTAAATGCATTTTGGAATGATCATTGCTAGCCATTGTCTTTTAGGTTTTTTTGACAGCCGAGGGGAAAGGGTGGGGTCTGAAGACATTGTAGGATATGTCGAAGGGTGATTTTGTGTGTGAATATGTTGGAGAAATGTTAACTCCCGCAGTTCTGAAAAGAGTCACTATTTAAAAGAAAGTCACAAGTTTAGATACATCTCGAGATGGTCAGTTTAAAGACATTTTGAGGGACACTACTAAAGACATTCTCAGATATGCACACATCCCCCACTTTTAGATCGTTGTCTACTACAATGATCTTCCAAACAAGATATGCATTAGAACGCTCATGATACATAGAGAAATTCACTGGCCACCTTCAAGAATGATCTGAAGCACAAACCATGACAGCATTATGTTTTTAACTTCAGCACCTCAATTGAGAATGTGACACCTTTCAGGACTTGGCGCCATTGTATGTCGTTTCGTCCACTGAATGGGTCTATCCTTTTATTTATTTTTTTTAACTTCAGTCAAATATTCTAGAAAGATGTCGCGACAGATCCTTCACCATTTTGTTTTGCTGAACATCTCATTACATTGTTAAAAAAAAGAAGGGTGTCTTGCATGGGCAATATGTTCCTGTATTGAGGTCCAGGTAGTTGGAGTCTCTCTGAAAGTCCTGGAGTGAGATCATATATCTATTTTTGAGGTCCAGGTAGAGTCATGTATCAATGCAACCAATCCTACCAGACATCGATCCTATATATAGAATGTTAATCTTGATGTCTCATTACAGTCCCCCAATTTATGATATGTTACCTTTTTTGTATTAATATACATAATTACTAAGGGTGATGGTTGGGAGAGTTAGAATATCCTTTTTATGTATTGCAGAATGATTCAAGGAGCACGGGCTCTGCACGATTTGTCAAAACCAAGTGGCAATCCAAGGAGAAACAATGCATAGTGGAATGTTCTAGTATTTATCTTCTGAGTTGTGTAGGAATATTTTGTGATACTATGTAATGAGGTAGTTTTGGTTTCTGGGTAGATGGTATCTAACTCATGGTAAGAACACTGTTTGGTTGGGTTGTGATCGGTTGATGACATGCTTGTGGTTGATATACTGGTTTTTGTGCAGGTCTGTGGTTGATATACTGGTTTTTGTGCAGGTCTGCCCGGCTGGCTGTACTAGTGCAGGTTTTTTATTAGCAGCAGGCAGGGATTTAACAGCGCTTTTTTAGCGCTGTTAAAGACGACATTTAACAGCGCTAAAAAAGCGCTGTTAAAGGAGATATTTAACAACGCTAAAAAAGCGCTGTTAAAGGCAACATATAATAGCGCTTTTTTAGCGCTGTTAAAGGACCCCCCCTTTATCAGCGCTGAGCTTTACAGCGCTTTTCTAGCGCTGTTAAAGCCCGATTTTAGCGCTGTTATTGCCCGTTTTTGTAGTAGTGCCATTGGCTGGAATAAAAGGAAAGTTAGGGGTAACACATAAAGGGGAATCCAATGACAAAAAAGGATAACTTATAAATTACATTTATTTCCTTAACTTATGAATTTATAGGCTTCAATCTATGTTATCCATAATCTACCTCCCAACATATATTCGTAGGGGCATTTTTTTATTCCCTTAATAATGGTTCATACTAAGCTTATGAATTTACCAAAGCATATCCCTTAGGAGTGTCGTAACCAAGAGTCCAGCAAGACCTATTTTTGTGCACCAGTTCCCATTTGAGTCTAGATCAAAGTGGTGTTTTCAGGTTTTACCCCTAAATATATCTGTTCCAGAGCCACTGAAAGGCATTGTCGTGGGCACCCTCAAATGATTAGTGGTTTTTGGGTACTTAGGTGCAGCAGAGTGGTTGACCAAGGTCGTCTCTCAAAGGAGGAAGTAAATTAAAACAACTTCTTAAAGGTATTCTAAAAGTAAAACAAAATAGAATTAAAACACTACTTGAAAGGATGAGGGATGGTTGTTTATCGTTTATAAAACTCGAAGAAGTTTACTGGAAGAAGATTGCATTTTTTTTGTTTTTAATTTTGAAATGAAGTTTGATTAAAAAGACACAACAAGAAGACGTTTTTTTAGAAAATATTTTAAAAAGCGTAATCGATCTAACTCTACCTCTTCATTTACTTATTAATCATTATCATTTAAATCAATATCCATTTAATTATGATCCCCTAATTTTTTAACCATCGAACCCTACGAGAGTTAACTTAACCATAAAGATGAAATTACTTAAACCCTAGTCTAGCTTCGGAACACGCAATCACAGCACCCTGCTTTGATTGTTGTTCTAAGGTTATCTTATGGTCAGTGGTTAATTAGAGCACATATCCATTCTGGAAATGAGGATGAATTGTGTTTAGGGATTATATTTTAACTCTACAAATTTATCCCATGTGGTTTTGTATTACCGATTAAGATCACGCTCTCACAATTTACACAAAATCTCGACCTCGTGTGTTTTTGTGTTAATTGTTCAATTTCTTGATTAGTTTCTTATAATTTAAAAACAAAATTCATGGATCATATTAAGTGAATTACAGTAGCTCAATGATTCAAAATAATTAAATGAAGAGTGTAGAAGATAGATCGATCACTAAGAAAACTACTCTTCCATGGGCGGTGTGGTCATCGTGGAGACGTTTTGCATGAGAAAGGATTGAAAGGGTAGAACCCAATCTCGTCTCCACTCTTGATTCCAACCCAATTAGGAAGATTAAGAGAAGAAGAAAATGGAAGAACACAGAAGATTAATTGAAGAAACATTTAAGATACAAACATGAAAGAAAAGAAATACAAAGAGGAGGTGGGAGAGGAGAGCCTTTTTGGAAGAGATGTTTGCACAAAGCCTTAATTCTTCCAAGAGTTGTAAGGGGCTCCCAAGAGACACCCTTTTGGCCACAGCTTCCCAAAGCCTTGAACAACCCTCCCAAATAGTGAAAACACCCTTTAAATAGAGTTGAGGAGGGCTAGGGTTACAAAACTTTATTAAATGTGAAAGAGAAATTCGTCCAAATATTTTAATCCCATTTGAACCGCATAGTTGACCTCCAAAACGCGTGAATTGGCCGACCTTCCAGAATGATGATTTGTGCATAATCATATCCCCGAGCTTCCCTCAAAATTTGGACCCAATCCAAGCCCGGAGAAAGAAGATATGACCCAAACGATGAAGTGATGTCCAATCTGGATAGTTTAGTAAATCTTTGTCTTCGTGGCCCATTTACTCCACTCAAATGCCCGATCCAGCTCACATGTTCTGAATAGAATTTGTATCCCATTAAGTTAGAAACACAGTTACAAAATTTTAAGTCCAAATAATTTACAGAAAAATATTTATGCCTGAAATACTACAATGAATTTTAAAAGGGTAAAACTGAAATTTTCATCAAATTTGCAAATGAATGATCTAATCCCAAATATTTCATAATTGAACATATTTAGCATAATTTGAGGAAATTATATCATATATTATCAATAAAATATTTAATAAAATTGTTTTTTATCAACTCCCCCACACTTACCCTTTTGCACTCCTGGGCAAAACCCCATATCAAGTAAACATCAATATCAAATCAAAAGAAATTTTAAAACACATGTCCTTGGGATCCAACAATTACACACCAAGAAACAAAAGATATCATTCCTCATAAAAAAACATTATTTCAAGTTCTTCATTTATATCATTCAATATATTTCCACTTCATTTATCCTCCCATGTACAAAACACTTACCTCACTTGAATTTTCTATTATCACACAAATGTCAATTTTTAGCAATGTCTTTCTCATCCAAACTCACACAAGGGTCACCATAGGCTTGATAAATTCCTACATCACCACCCGATGTGAGTAAATGACATATGTTTATCATGAGGACTTTTCAGGGTTGTTCTGTGGCTTTCGGTTGGTAGGATTTAGATGTGAAAAACTTTGAGGCTGAATGAGGAGGGCTTGACTCTTTTTGAAGCAAAATTGCATTAATCTAATTTTCACTTAAATATGGTCTCCTCATTAATCCCCTTATCATCAATTCAGCTCCATCATCACGAAAATTCATGGAAAGTTTACACCATTCATCATTTCAACAACAAAAATGTCAATCTTCTCCAAAATAGTTTTTCATGAACACTCTAGATAGGCACAACTTTCTTTCTTTTTAGAAGCTCCAGAAAGGCACAACTTCACTTGTCATGAAAGCTCCAGAAAAGGCACAACTTTCAATAGAATGATTTTTTCAGCCACAAACACATCTCTTCAGAATTTAAATTTCCACCCAAAGTATCAAAGAATGTGGTAGCACAACACAATATAGCTTCTCCCACACTTAAGCTCAACTAGATTATGCAATTTCACTTCAAGAGTTGGTTGGATAGGGAAAATTGGCTTGTAATGTGGCTAACCTAACAGGATGTTCATGGCTTCTAAGGGATATAAGGATTAAATGTTCAAGGTAGGTCATTATAAAAAAAAGATTCTTTGAAATAAGGGCTTTAATACCAAACAAATGGCTCAATCATTTAAACATAAGTACCTCAAACCCTCAAGTTTTGATAGGAATAAATCAAATTCTGGTTAAATCAAGCATGGTTTGATTCTATCAAGAAGTGAGGTGAATGTGAAGAATATGAAAAGAATGGTTCAGAAGCCTCACAGGAAAGTGATTTCAAATAAAAAGATAGTGAGATGTGTCATTAGATTCAAAATTTAGTGTACTTTTCATGAAATTACTAAATATTTGAACTAGAAACAAAGTCATTTTCAACATTCATTTAATATTAGTTTCAACGGATAAATTATTTCACTTATTTTTATGGATTAAAAAATGGTTATGAGAATCGTTTCAGCTCAAAAGTTTTAAAAACACACAAAAATTGAAAAATAAACACACAAAATTTGAAAAACACATTTTTTTTAAAAAAATCATTGAAAAACAGGAAAACAATTGAAATTACTAAACTAAAAGGTTCCCTCCCCCACACTTAAAATATTTCATTGTCCTCAATGTGAACCCATGAGATGATATATGCACATGAAATTTATAATTTTAAATAGGACAAAGAATAAAAAAGTTAAAGGGTTTGGAACAACCTGATGTGCTCAAGTGATGATGGGATCATGTAGTGTGATAAAATCCACTACATCAGTAGGAATTCCCTCAATGTATCTCTTCAAACGTTTCCCATTTACTGTAAAGATCCTTATTGTGTCCTCTTGTGTGATCTCCACTTCACCATAAGGAAAAACATTAGTCACAACATAAGGACCTAACCATCTGGAACGCAACTTACCAGACATCAACTTCAGTCGTGAACTGTAGAGAAGGACTTTATATCCAACATGAAACTCTCTTTGTTGGATCATTTTGTCATGAGATGCTTTAGATCTTTCCTTATAGAGCCTTGAGTTCTCATATGATGACAATTGAATCTCCTCAAGCTCTTGAATTTGCAGCTTACTTTGGATTCCAGCTTGGGCCAAATCCATGTTGCATTTCTTTATAGCCCAATAAGCCCGATTCTCGACTTCCACGGGAAGATGACATGCCTTCCCAAAGACAATCTGAAATGGGGACATACCAATGAGAGTCTTGTATGTTGTCCTATAAGCCCACAATGCATCGTCCAAGCGCTTGCTCCAATCCTTCCTATTCAGCTGCACAGTTTTCTCCAAAATCTGTTTCAACTCACGATTTGAAACCTCAGCCTGACCATTTTTTTGGGGGTGGTATGGTGTTGATATTTTGTGTGTCACCCCATACTTCCGAAGGAGGGAAGCCAAATTCCGATTACAGAAGTGTATCCCTTGGTCACTGATGATGGCCTTCAGTACTCCAAACCTGCAAAAAATTTGCGCTTTGACAAAGTCCACAACAACATGAGAATCATCAGTCCTAGTGGCCTTATCCTCCACCCATTTACTCACATAATCAACATCAACCAAAATGTACAAAAAAACAAAGGAACTAGGAAAAGGACCCATAAAATCGATTCCCTATACATAAAAAATCTCACAGAATAGTATGGGTTGTTGGGGTATCTCATGTCTCCTAGAAATGTTCCCAGTGTGTTGGAAACGTGAGAATGACTTACAAAACACATGGACATCATGGAATAAGCTAGAAAAATATAATCTAGAGTCCAAAACTTTCCTAGCTGTCCGTTGGGGTCCAAAGTGTCCACCAAAAGCAAGTATATGACAAAATTGTAGAACAAACTCAAACTCATGATCAGGAACACACCTCCTAATAACTTGGTCACTACACATGCACCATAAGTAGGGATCATCCCACACATAAAATCTAGACTCACTCTTTAATTTTTGTACTTGATGTTTCTTTAAATTTGTAGGTATTTCAGACGCAACAAGGTAGTTCACTAAATCTGCATACCAAGGATGCATACCTGAGATGGAATAAAGATGCTCATCGGGGAAAGTGTCCTAAAGTGGTACCTAGTCCAAGGTGTCATCCTCTAGTGTGTGAGTAAGCCTACTCATGTGGCCTGCCACTAGGTTTTTCGACCCCCTTTTGTCCTTTATCTCAATGTCAAATTCTTGAAGTAGCATCCATCGGATTAGCCTGAGCTTTGTGTCTGGATTCTTCAAGAGGTACCTCAGAGCTGTATGGTCAGAAAAAACAACTACTTTAGAGCCCAATAAATATGAACAAAATTTATCTAAAGCGAATATAACAACAAGAAACTCCTTTTCCGTGGTTTTGTAGTTTGATTGAGATGAATCTAGTGTCCTCAATGCATAGCCAATCACATGTGAATGTCCCTCCACCCTCTGAGATAAGACAACTCCAACCTCGAAGTTGGAGGCATTACACATAAGCTCAAAAGGAATATCCCACCGTGGGGGTTGTATGATTGGTGGAGTGGTCAAACAATTCTTTATCTCATCAAAGGATGTCATAAAAGAATCTTTAAACACAAAATCAGAATCCTTTTGAAGTAATCGTGACATAGAAACAACAATCTTACTAAAATCTTTGATGAATATCCGATAAAATCCTGCATTCCCTAGGAAAGATCAAACATCATGCACACATGAAGGATAGGGTAAGGATGAAATAATTTCTATCTTAGATCTATCAACCTATATCCCATGTTTTGACACTACATGCCCTAAGACAATGCCATGCTCTACCATGAAATGACACTTTTCAAAGTTCAAGACCAGATTCTTCTCAACACAACGATTCAACACCTTTCCCAAACTACTTATAAATTCATCAAATGAAGACCCATACATTGTAAAATCATTCATGAATACCTCCATGCAGGTTTCAATAAAATCAGAAAAAATACTCACCATGCATCTTTGGAAGGTACCTGGGGCATTGCAAAGTCCAAATGGCATCTTTTGGTAGGCAAACGTGCCAAAGGGACAGGTGAATGTAGTATTCTCTTGATCCTCTGGAGCTATATGAACCTAAAAATATCCATAAAATCCATCCAAAAAACAATAGTGTGTCTTCCCAGCTAGTCTCTCAAGCATCTGATCGATAAATGAGAGGGGGAAATGGTCTTTGCGAGTGGACTGGTTTAGTTTCCTATAATCAATACACACACGCCAACTATTCTGTACCCTCATCAGAACTAACTCCTCTTTATCATTTTTTACAACTGTATCACCACTTTTCTTAGGCACAACCTGAATAGGACTCACCCACTGGGAATCTGAAATGGGATAGATTATACCTGCCTCGAGAAATTTTTCAACCACTTTTTTAACAACCTCCAAAAGTGTTGGATTGAGTCTCCTTTGTGGCTGCCTAACTAGTTTATCCCCATCATCTAAAAGAATCCTATGCATGCAAATGGAGGGGCTAATAGCTGATATGTCAGCCAAGGTCCACCCAATTGCCCTGATGTTCTCCCTCAAAAGATTCAAAAGTTTTTCTTCATGTTCAAAAGGGAGATTGTTAGCAATGATAACAGGTAATTTCTCACCACTCAACAAGTATGAATATTTGAGATTTGGTGGCAATAGATTTAGTTCCAGTGGAGGGGGGTGGTGTATGGATGGAGACATAGAAGGAACTGAAATATGTGCACAAAGAGAATCAGTATCAGAATGTACATCATCAAAATCAAAGAATAAAGAATAAAATCCATTAGCATACTCAACATCCATGTCATAATTAGAGCTCACATGATCAAAATCAAAATATGATTCCATTTAAAAATCAAATCTAAGAGAGTCTTGTGCATTAGAAATAGGTGTGGAAGTACTCTTATACATAAAACTAGAACCAATACTCATAATCTCCCTAAGCATAGAACAATCAAATTCCATGAGGTTTTATTTGGTGGTTCAAAATGGGAGATAACAAATGCAGAATGATCCTCTAAGGGGTACTTCATGGAATCCATAACATTAAATATCACAACTTCATCCCCAAATTCCATGGAAAGTGTACCCTCGTTAACATTTATGATTGTTTTTTCAGTTGTGAGGAAGGGTCTACCTAAGATAATGGGGGCATGAGAACTTACCAGATCATCCTCCATGTTAAGCATGTAGAAATCTGCTGGAAAGATCATGTCTCTTACCCGGAAAAGTACATCCTCAAGAACTCCCGCTGGATATGTCGTAGCTCTATTCACCAACTGCACCACTACTCTCATCGGTTTCAGCTCACCAACCTGCAAAGAAGAGAATACAGAGTGAGACATCACATTTATGGAAGCTCCCAAATCACAAAGTGCATCATAAAAGTGTAACTCCCCTATTGTGCATGGGATGATGAATGTCCCTGTATCCTTGCACTTTGTCAGCATTGCTAGAGTTGGTGCAATGAGTGCTAACACATTCCTTCCAAGATTTTTCCTCTCATTTTCCTTGAGCCCTCTTCGATTGGTACAAAGTTCTTTTAAGAATTTTGCATACCTTGGGATTTTCTTGATGTCTTCAAGTAAAGGGATGTTGATCTCCACACACTTGAATGTATCCAAAAATTCTTTTTGCATCTCCTCCTCAGCCATCTTCTTGGTTTGTACAACCCTATTTGGAAATTGAAGAGGTTTAGGAGGAACATCATAAATATTTTTCTTACCTTTATCCTTCTCCTTGGATTACTCATCAGTTGGTATGGAATGCGGCTTCTCCAGATTTGAGGGGAATCCTGGTGGAACGATAGGTGTAGATGTATCTGTTGTTTGCTTCCCACTTCTCAATGTGATGGTGCTGACATTCCCCTTGGGATTTGGAGTAGGTTGGGATGGTAGATTTCCAGAATTCTTACTTACCAGTTCATGGAGGGAAGTGGCAATCTGGATCATTTGAGTCTTCAATTCCCTCAGCTCCGAACCTTGACTCTTCAGCTCATTCTGTTGATTAAGAACAATTTACTTCAAAAGGTCATCAGTGTTAGAATATACCTTGGTTGGGAGATTCCCTTATTGCTGTCTTGTTGATGCTTGGGATACAAATCTCCTTTGGGGTTGTTGGAAACCCTGCTGGTAAGGTGGAGGATGTTGGAAGTTTTGTTGAAAAGGGGGCCTTTGTTGTTGTCCAGAGCCATACCTCATGTCCGATTGATCCTTCCACCCTTGGTTGTATATTGGAGAAAATGAATAAAATCACTTTTAGGGGTATGTCTGTTGTTTCTGCTGATATGGTCTCCCTGGGAATACTGCTGTGCAATCCTCTGTCTCTTGTAGTTGTGGGCAACAGTCAGTTGGGTGGCTTGTCTTAGTGCAAATGCCACAAGGCCTTGAAGGAGGGGATTGTGATGTATTTTGTGCCAAAGCAATCTACCTCACAATAGTTTTCAATTCTTGTAACTTGGTATCAATCAAATGACTCTCAAGAGAAGGACTTACCTGATGTACTCCCCTAACACGTGGTGTACCTTGATCGCCAAATTGTTGGGAGTTTTGGGCCATTTTGTCGATCAATGCACGTACAGATACTGGTGTCTTGTCCACCAATGTTCCTCTAGCCGCGACATCCACCATGCTCCTCTCCATAGGTGCGAGTCATTCATAGAAGTATTGTATGAGGAGTTTCTCACTGATTTGGTGATGTGGGCATCTTGCACACAACTTCTTGAATCACTCCCAGTACTCATACATTGACTCCCCTTGGGATTGCTTGATCCCTGAGATCTCCTTTCGAATGGATGTGGTCCTTGAAGATGGAAAAAATATCTACATGAAAAGACGTTTCAAATCGTTCCAACAAGTTACATCTTCAGGTTGTAAATAATACATCCAATCTTTCGCAGCTCCATCAAGTGAGAATGAGAATGCTCTTAGTTTGATTTGATCTTCAGAAACATTTCTTGGTTTAAGGGTTGAGCAAACCGCATTAAATTCTTTCAAATGTTTGTTTGTATCCTCTCCAGATAATCCATGAAACTTTGTAAGAAGATGAATTAACCCAGATTTCAGTTCAAAGTCCGATTCGAGATTCAGGTATGCAATACAATTTGGTTGATAGTTAATATCTGGTGCCACCAATTCTCAAATAGTTATATTGAGTTCATTTCCATTATTTTCAGCCATTGGTTCTTGCTTTATGTTGGAATTAGAAGTGTTTCCAATTTCAATGTTCTTGGAGTGGAGAAATTCTCCAACTGTTTGAATGTTGAAACTTCCCGTAGACTGAGAATGTCTGATTTGAGCCCTAAGGGTACGTTCAATCTCAAGGTCAAGATCTAAGAGATCTTCGGGATTATTTCGTGTCATAAATCAAAAAAAATGAAAATAAGGAAAGTGGACCATAGTAAAATAAAAATTAGAAGTTTGAATTGATGGTCCAAAAAGAAGTAGAAGAAAATAAAAGAAGAAGAAAAAAAATTAGATTGGGTAAAGAAGGAAGAAAGAAGAGAGGAAGAGAATAAAATGTAAAATAAAATAAATACCTCTAATTGGTTGAAATAATTACATGCCTCCCCGGAAACAGTGCCAATTTGAAAGGTTCTGTCATGGACGCCCTCAAATGATTAGTGGTTTTTGGGTACTTAGGTGCAGCAGAGTGGCTGACCAAAGTCGTCTCTCAAAGGAGGAAGTAAATTAAAACAACTTCTTAAAGGTATTCTAAAAGTAAAACAGATAGAATTAAAACACTTCTCGAAATGATGGGGGGTGGTTGTTTATTGTTTATAAAACTTGAAGAATTTTTCTAGAAGAATATTTCATTTTTTTGTTTTTAATTTTGAAATGAATTTTGATTAAAAAGACGCAACAAGAAGATATTTTTTTAGAAAATATTTTAAAATGCGCAATCGATCTAACTCTACCTCTTCATTTACTTATTAATCATTATCATTTAAATCAATATCCACTTAATTATGATCCCCTAATTTGTTAACCCTTAAACTCTATGAGAGTTAACTTAACCACAAAGATGAAATTACTTAAACCCCATGCTAGCTTCGGAACACACAATCGCAACACCCTGCTTTGATTGTTGTTCTAAGGTTAGCTTATGGTCAATGGTTAATTAGAGCACATATCAATTCTATAAATGAGGATAAATTGTGTTTAGGTATTATATTTGAACTCTACAAATTTATCCCGTGTGGTCTTGTATTACCGATTAAGATCGTGCTCTCACAATTTACACAAAATCTCAACCTCGCGTGTTTTTGTGTTAATTGTTCAATTTCTCGCTTAGTTTCTTATAATTTAAAAACACAATTCATGGATCATATTAAGTGAATTATAGTATCTCAATGATTCAAAATAATTAAATGAAGAGTGTAGAAGATAAATCGATCACTAAGAAAACTACTCTTCCATGGGCGGTGTGGTCATCGTGGAGACGTTTTTCATGAGCAAGGATTGAAAGGGTAGAACCCAATCTCATCTACACTCTTGTTTCCAAACCAATTAGGAAGATTAAGAGAAGAAGAAATGAGAAGAACACAGAAGATTAATTGAAGAAAAATTTAAGATACAAACATGAAAGAAAAGAAATATAAAGAAGAGGTGGGAGAGGAGAGCCTTTCTGGAAGAGATGTTTGCACGAAGCCTTACTTCTTCCAAGAGTTGTGAGGGGCTCCCAAGAGACAACCTTTCATCCAAACCTTCCCAAAGCCTCGACCAGCCCTACCAAAGAGTGAAAACATCCTTTAAATAGAGTTGAGGAGGGATAGGGTTACAAAAATTTATTAAATGTGAAAGGGAAATTCGAAAAAATATTTTAATCCCAATTGCACCGCATAGTTGACCTCCAAAACGCGTGAATTGTCCGGCCTTTTTAGAAGGATTATTTGTGTATAATAATATCCCTAATCTTTCCTCAAAATTTGGGCCCAATTTAAGCCCGGAGGAAGAAGATACAGCCCAAATGGTGAAGTGATGTCCACTCTGGATAGTTCAGTTGTCACACCCATCCTTTTTATATTATTTATTTTATTATTTTTTTGGGCATCAGATAGTTTGGATCGAGGCCCAACTTAGAATTTCTGAGCTTTTATTTAGAAACAAATGTTTCGCTCTTGCTTGCGTCCAGCGCACCGCGGTCGAAGCCGCACAGCCTCGCCTGGGTCACCGCGCGACCTCGCCCAGCTCGTCGCAAGGCCTGCCTGATGTTTAAGGAAGATGAAAGAGATGCAATGAATAATAAAACGAGAATACAATAAAAATTGAGACCACATGGCTTTGGGCGAGGCACGACTCGGGCGAGACATGATTTTGAAACCGTGCAGCCTCGCCTGGTCCACCGGGTGACCTGCCAATGTCCAATTAATTAAATAAAATGAATTAATAATAAAGAAATAAAAATCAAGTGAATAGTAAAGTGAAAATAAAAATAAAGAAAAATGTAAATAACTTAATGAATTGTTTTAATGGTAATAATACTAATATTATGTTAGGATATTATTACTATTATTATTATTAGTGTTAAGGATAATAATTCTATTAAGTTAGTATTACTATTATTATTATTAATATAACTATTATTTTTATTATTATTATTGGGTTTTTCTTTAGTTTTATTTTCATTTCTTTGATTATTGTTTTTTATTTTATTTGTGTTAGGGTTTGGCGCAACACTCCCCTACCCTAACCCTTGCGCCACACCCCTTTTCTTCCCAACCTCTCCTGGTCACTCCACCCTCGCATCGCCTTTTGTTCGACCGACGGTGTGCCGAACCACCAGCCCTCCGCCCGGCTAGACGTCAGGCTGCACCCTGCCCTCGCGCGAGCTCCTCTTCCCCTGATATAGGCGTGCCGCATCGCACGACCTCCCTCTCGGACCCCACTGTCGCACTCCCATACACCCGCTGTGCTGCCCCGATGGCCGACCTTCATTCGCCATGCACCTGGCCGCGACTGCCCTCCTTATTGAAGTTCTCACCGGAAACCCCCCTGGACCTCCTTTGCACCACACCTGCGGGTTTCCCCTGCCCTACGTGCTGAAGACCGCTGCCCCCTACCTCCCTCTCTTCTTCCCCGTCGGACCTCCCCCCCTCTTTGTACAAGGCGTTGCACCTCCTCCATGCCCGGTGACCTCCGACAGTTTTCCCTCCTCTCCTGCTCATGTCGTTGGTTGGCCCCTTCCTCCCCTTGTGCACCCCTACTCCCTGGTCAGAAAGCGGACCTCCCTCCCTTCCTTCAACGGACAGCCGCCATCGCATCACTTCCCTCCCGGCCATCCCGGTCGCGAGTCGCCAGAAATTCAGATGCGCCGACCACCTCCCTCGGCCTCCCCTCATGTGAACCAGCCGGATCTCCGGCGATCGCAACCTCCCCCCCCCTTTGGGTTTGCCTTTGGCTCCCTTGCGGTGCGCATTAGGTGCAATTGGTGTTTCACAAAAGTTTTTGGGAAGGTCTTCACCCGGTAGGTGGTTACATGTTTAATTATTACTTGATTAATTAATGTTCAATTTTGATTAATTTATCATATTAGTTAATTAATTTGTATAGTGCGAAGTAGATCTTTTCTGAAGTTTGATTTGCATTTGAAAGATTTGGTAGCATGTTTATATTATTTGTGCGACTTATTTTTTAGGACGTGAAAGGGTTATAATGGTGTTTTGGCTTAGCACCTATATGCGTTGTGTCATAAATGAATATTTGAGTGAGTTTTTGGTGTTTAAAGTCGGACGACATATTTTGAAATGGTTTGGTAAATTTTTCCTGTCAGCTGGTTTAACCATAGAAATGACCATTTTTGTTTACTGTGGGTTGGTTTGGTGAGTAAGTGGTGTCATCCTTCTTAAGATTTACTCATGAAAATTCTAAAGGTTTACTTAAATAATTATTAAGGGTGAAAATGGTTTTGGATGAGTTGTGAAATGATTTTTTTGTGTTTAAAGTCATGCGACGTGTGTGGAAATTGGTTAATAAATTCTTTTAATGTTGTGTTTGACGATGAAGTGGGTTTATTTGACTATGCAGTCATTTTAATTTGGTTGTGTAAATGATGTGGATTTAGTTTTGGGATATTTTTAGTGTGCATCTTATTTCAAATGGATTTTGTGTGTGAAAATGGTGGTTTTGGCGTGTGTAATGACTTGTTTGGTTTGAGTATGTGATTATGACATAAGACTTGAACTCTGAACTACGTGAGCACAAGCGGGAAGCCCAGGTAGCTAGGAGGGTAGACTAGACTAGTGGGCTAGTGTTCCAGAGGTGACTCGACCCGGTTTCACTAGCAAGACTGACGATAGCAACACTAACTAAACACATGCTTTTTTGAGGGTCGTGGCCTTCTAAGCCAAGTTTTCTGAGGGCCGTGGACTTCTAAGCCACATTTCACCGAGACACGAAGATCTAGGGACCCAAGCTAGCTGATACCCATGTGGCCTCTCCCATATTAGTGCTCATTGGTTACTTTACACTCACCGGTGTGTGTGTTTTAATTTAAGTTGTTCTATTTGAAACTGTTTTCCTTAATCCCATTTTCTTTAAAACTGTTCTGGCGTTTATTTATTTTTTTCTTCAACTAAAATTGCAAATATATTTTTCATTTAATAATTTTTCTTGGAATATTTTTATTGGGTGACGTCCTACTAGGATTTTGGCTCACACCCTACATACACTTTTGGGTGTATGTAGACTCCATTTCTTTTGTATTCCAGGTCGATGCGTTGAACTCAACGATGGATGATCTTGTTGCAGTTGGTCTCCTCTTTCTGAGTAGTGTTGATGTGGTCTCTCCTTTGCCAGGAGGTTTGAGTCAGTGTTTTAATTTTCACCATTGTCTTTTCTTTTTAGTTATTGGATCGAGTTGTAGACTTAAACCCGTTTTAGTTTAAGGTTTGCGTGGTTGTCTATTTCCAGTTTTAGTTTATTTATCTTGTCAGTTGTTTTGTGTATACTATTTCGGGTAAATTGTTCCCATGGGTTAGTTTTGATACCCGAGCACTTGTGCCAGCCTGTGGGGATCGGGAATGCCCTTCGGGCCTTACCACAGACTGGGTCGGATGGCGACCCGGTCTGGTTCGTGACATCAGTCCATCTTTGTCTTCGTGACCCATTTACTCCACTCAAATGCCCGATCCAGCTCACATGTCCTGAATATAATTTGTATCCCATTAAGTCAAGAACACAGTTACAAAATTTTAAGTCAAAATAATTTACAAAAGAATATTTATGCTCGAAATACTATAGTGAATTTCAAAAGGGTAAAACTGGAATTTTCATCAAATTTGAAAAATGAATGATCTAATCCCAAATATTTCATAATTGAACATATTTATCATAATGTGAGGAAATTATATCATCTATTATCAATAAAATATTCAATAAAATTGTATTTTATCAGCCACCTCTACTTGTTCGTATCCAGACAGAGATGTATTTTCTTGATAAACCACTTACTCTATACTCACCAAAATTTAGGAATGTTTTTATTATACTTAGTCTTATCTCTAAGGCTTTTACTAGGGTTTTCTAATCTTAATCCAAAAAATAACTAAATCTATCCTTTGATACCAACTATAACAACCCTGCTCTTTATTACACACTTCAACATGATTTATTACATAAATTTTCACTTAAGAAAACTCTAATAATCAAGAGTTCTAGTGTCTTGGGGAATTAGAAACATTACATAACAACTTAAAACATAAAATACAACATCTTTATTGAAAACTTCTTTTACATGACCACAACATTTCTTCGTACTTAGCATTGCATGGGATAACCTGAAGATATACATAAGAAAAAGGGTGATCTATAAAGCTCAGTAAGGGTGTAAACAATACATAACATGAAGAATACAATATATGTTAGGAAATTCACATATCAATGTATCATAAGAGAAACATGAACATAAAGGCATGATATAGCATGATTATCATAACATGGAGATGTTACAAAAATTTTTAACATGATATTAGCATGATCCAAGACTCATTGCACATGGATCATGAGTAAACCCTCATTTCACTTGAATTAACATGAGTAAACCCTCACTGCACTTGACGTATCATGATACTAATCTTTACCCAATGCATTGGAGCACTATCAGGGCACACCCTTTATAAACATTTCATTTCATGCATAAGTGTGCCACATGGATCATACAATATGGATTCATTAAAAATTATAATTTATTCCATGAATAAGAGATGTGGAATACATAAATGTAAGTCCTAAATCAACAAGTAAATGTGCATAAAGGTGAATACCCTTGATAGAGAAATGAGTATGATATTCACTTACACGATGATTTTGGCATGAGAAAGTTTGGTGTAACTTCGGCAGTATAACGACGTCAAATAGAAATTGTAAAATGGTTTGATGAGAGAGAAATGAGTCTTTAATCATTTATACATAAAATGGACAGTAAGGGGGGTCATAGAACATAATATCTCAACATATGTAATGGAATTTAGATGCATAATATAAAAGAATTTCTTAAATGTAAATGAGAAGAGAGAAATTCCTTACGGAATTTCAGCATGGTAATGAGTGTACATGAGTGACATTAATGAGAGAGAAAGATGTCTCTCACCATTCAAACATAAGGAGGGAAGTATGGGGGAGGTGTGAAATCATACCCTAACATTCTTAATTGAAAATAAAAGGGTATAACAACATAAAGAAATTTGGACAAAAATGAGAAAGGAAGAAATTTCTTACTTGGAAGTATGATCCCAAAGGATTGGGAGAGACTTGAGAAAGGATTATATGGAGCTTGGGGTGCCTTGGGAGGATTCTAGAGAGAGGATGTAAGAGGTTGGTTGAGATCCAAAGGTTTTGAGTGAAGATTAATGAGAGATTGAGTGAGTTTATATAGTAAAGGAGAGTGAATTCTTTATTATTTAGGTTTTGGACACTACACATTAAACTAATCAAAACCACAAACCATCCCATGATTTTTGTCCATGATTTTTTCCAAAGGGGAGTGAAAAAAATTATTTTATAAATCTAATGACTAAACTTATTAAAATATTAGGCTTTCTTATGTGGAGGTGAATCACACTCTCAAATAAATCATTTTAAAAAGTTAAAATATTTTATAAGTCTTAAAGGGTCCACTAAGCCACCATAAAATTAATCAAAAAAATATACAATCACATTATTTTGAAGGTAAAACATATATTGGATGAATATCCCATTTTATAGTATTTTATTACATTATTATTGGGTCATTATGATGTCATAAAACACATTATATATTTAAACGATATTTAACTTTTACCCAAAAATTCGACTGTCTCAAAAAATTATGAAAAATTCACCGTTAGATAATTTAGATGTCCTGAATCAAAAAATGATATTTATTTTATCTAAATAATTTTCTAAATATTTTAATTTTTACTTTTAAAATAAAAAATGGAATTTATCGAAAATTCATGAGTTTTGACAAAAACATCTTTCAAACCTTAATAAAAATTACAATTGTATTCATAAAAAACTATACGATCATTTATATTTAATAAAAAGTAATTTAGTAATAATATTTTATTAAAATATTATTTAATTCAAAAATACATTAATTCATCAAAATAGATTTCTTAATTGAATATTAACTAAAAATACTATTTGTGATTTAAAAACCATTTACAAAGTAACAATAATAAAATGAATGTATATTCTTTATTCTATAAAAAACTAATGCATATAATTATAGTACTAGGGTCTTGTTACATAAACCCTTATAACACACACATAAGACCTAAGGGTAAGGTGCGCGATGGTGAAAAACTCTTGGGGAAGCTCAGATAACATCGCTCAGGTGATAATCTCTATTAACTTTCACTTCTCCCATAGGTGATTCTGTTAAAGCTTAATGTGTTGAAGATCGGATTGAGCTTGGTCAAGAGAAAAGTCTAGTGATGCTACCTCCTTTCCGAGCTCTGACAAATGGGCTTCGTATGGAGCAATTCTACCGGATGAGTCCATCGCTTCCTTTGTCTGAGTAAATTGAATTTGTTAAAGCCCTATATTTATACTAATCATGTGATCATTGTTCAACGACTATATTAGCAACGGTAACATTTCTTAACGGTATTTTAAAATCCAAAAACATAAAACCAAGGAAGTGCATATGTTTTATATAACCATTTTACATAATAAGACATTAAATTAGATCAAGATAAATTTTCATTAATAAAAGTTTGGGTCGTTACACCGGTACGGTCTGATGATCTTGTGTGGTTTAATCAGAGCACAAAAAATAAAAAGAATGAGTACCTTGTTATGATTTGAAGCGTGAATGTCTGTCATAAGTCATCGACGATCGTTGCTCGAAGGATCCGACGCCGAACCCCTCTAGATCGTACATACACACTTCTTGAATCTGTGCATATGCCATTTGTTAGATTTTGGGTGCTAGAACAGAGCTCCAACAATCTCTTCGATGCTGTGACGATAACCACAATCTTCTACCTTCGATCATCGAAGACGTTCTAAGATCATTCGCTCAGATCGAGCGATTCTCTCTCTAGGATTCAATAGGAGTGAGAAACTCTCAATTCCGACTGATGAATAGTTACATGGAAAGAGCTTCTCTCCGACTTAAATAGTGGATGTCAAAATACCCAATTAGGGTTCCCTGACCCCCATACATCCACTAAATAAGTAATAAATAAATAATTACAAGGAATTAACTGCATCATAAACATTATTTATATTTTATCACATACTTGTAATATATATTAAATATATTTTGTGATAAACCTGAGTCATTAACTCGACTCATAATTCCCGCTAATACTAAACGAACATTGAATATTAAAATAATATTCATTCGTATAATATTCTTCCTTTTATTTTCTTAAACACTTGTAAATTCTTTTAATAAATAAATTCAACCCAATTTTTATGAACTCAAATAATAATGAATTTATTTATTTACCAGCAATCGATAACACTTGGACAACTCTTGGACCCCGTGGTGGGCCCCACCATGTCCTATATACTTGTTCAACAGAATATGATGGATTCTTGAATACACTATTGTATGTGACCCTCTAGGCCCTTATTTCAATAGCGGTGAATAATATTCACAGACCAAGAGTGGATTCTAACAACTCATCAAGGCCTCTAAAGTGACAAGGAATCTTCATAACAATGACAACCAACCTACAAATACACACCGTGTGATATAATATCTTTGTATTTAGATATCTCATAAAGTAGGACACACTTGTGTTATCATCCATTTTTGATTTATTATTTTTTGATTTAACTGGATGGATTTACTTTCGACTACCATGACCATGGATTTATAAAGGTGCTACCATCATGATCAACCAGTCCTGAGATATTACTTCCTCAAATCAGAAGCGAAAAATTCTATCCTGACCATTCAACCAATGTCATACCACCAATGATGCACCCAACATAAACTACCTCAACACAATTTCATTATCATGGTTTTTTCTATACATCAAAGTATACTATCAAATAACACACACTGATAATGATCTCAAGTCAGAAGAACAATACACATTTCCATAGATAGAAACAACCAATGACACCTGAAACATGTGGTGTTCCTCTTGACAGGTCTATTATCATGATCTCATCTACCAGAGATCACTAAGTATGAAATTCATGAGAAGAAGTTTCAATGTTTGTGAGCCCTCAAAACCTGATAGTCAGACATCAATTGTGTTCAGTCAATATGTTGTATCTAGACCATAGAACATATGTTTAAGATTAATATCATAGTATCTCGAGGTTCTTATTATATTATGAGATCTGTTATAACCTTTTGATACAAAAAATAATTCTTGGACATTAACATTAAATAGTGTATGTAAAAATGTCTACACTATAATGGTAAGTTTATATCACACATAACTAATTGTACACATGGTATGACAATCAAAAGTGATGATAAAGTTGAATATAGGGAACTCACTTTTACAACACTCCCACTTGCACTAGAGTCATTTTTTCAACTATCCTTGTTAACTCTCACATGATTAAGATCATGTTTCCACTGAGTCACGACTTTCATTACTGGGTCTTCCACGTCTCTGCTTCATGACAATTATGCTATGTGCGACCTCACCTCCTTGAGTAAAACTCTTCAAGGGATGTA
This sequence comes from Viscum album, assembly GCA_963277665.1. Taxonomy (NCBI): domain Eukaryota; kingdom Viridiplantae; phylum Streptophyta; class Magnoliopsida; order Santalales; family Viscaceae; genus Viscum; species Viscum album. The sequence goes on from OY728142.1 coordinate 953,949,693, forward strand.
ATTATCGAGTGTATTCCTTTTTTACACTGTCAAAACTTGACATTTTGTTTAGTAAGAGTATCATAATTTACATTATGATAATACTTTACTTACTAGGTGAAATTCCAAGAACTGGAACAAATTGTTGTGTTTAATACACTGCTTCTTAGCTGCCTCAAAAGCTGCAATGCACTCGGTATTTGTAGATATGGAAACCACTGGCTTGTATGAGCTTGTCTTACTCATTACCTTAGTCTAATTGTGATATTTGATCATATTGACCTTATAGGAAGACTAGTTTGTGTCCCATTGTAACTAGTATCCCTTCCTCTCCACATACTAGATACATATCTTTTTTACTTGCTCAAGTACAATCAAATAATTCTAACTATTTCTCTTGCAATTCTCTTGGATATAACTAATATTTTCCTACTAGAAAGTATATTTTGGTAATATCATATCTTGTATATATCATGGCATACATGATTGATCCATTGCAAAATCATATGGAATTCAATTAAACACATTAATCTCCTTCTATGCTCATGCATGTCTTCTTGGAGAGATTTAGGCCATGTGATTTTGGCAACAATTATCTCTCAAATTGTTCCAGATTTTATTTTATCAATACCTTGTCAGTATATGTACAATTGACTAGGTCTAAACAACCATTAGATCCACCTTAATAGATATTGTTCCTTATAACTTAGGTTTCTACTTTAAGTTAATCCATGGAGTATTTCTTTTATTCTTCTCTTAACTAATTGTAAGACCAATAACTGTTTTCCATATGTTACCAAGCATATTATTCTTGAAAAAACATGGTTCTCCCACTAACCTTTGGTAGACACATGACAAATATTCATTCCAAATGAATGTTCTATGATCTATTTGCTTATTTCAATCCCAAACTGGATTTTAGTAACTTTCTCCCCTTATTGGCATTATGTGATGTCACGATCCATTTCTGGTTGTGTCGTATAGACACCTTCCATGATTGGTGGTCTTGACTATAACGAACCATACTTTACATACATTGTTTTTACTTCAGAATTGAAGCACACTTATTAAAACATATAACAAAACCAAGAAAGGACCGTATAGGTATAGTGTCTTTAGAAACTGGGAAACATAAACAACTGGTTCATAAAGCATCTACTTTGCCTCCCATTTATTTCATCATATCTAGAGTCCCTTTTTGGCATATTCTACTTAATAACCTTCTTCCTGACCTGGGGAAACAAAGCATACAAAAAGGTGAGCTCAAATTCTCAGTAAGGGTAAACAAAATAAATATCAATCACATCATATTCATAAGAACATAACATTTTAGAGATATTAACCTGAAAAAGAGAGCATAATTTCATAACATGGGATAAATCATAGTAGTGAAATGAAATCCCAATAATCATAACTTAAAACATGAAACTTTGTGGAATACACACATAATCATAGAGAATCATATCTTATTAGTCAAGACTCATTACCAAGACTATCTTAGTGGACAAAGTCCATTTCTGAACCGAGTCACCCTCGTTTCAGTCCTGTTTCACTGAACCGGTATAACCTACCGTTCCATCCATGTCTATCTCATGAGATATAAAATCTTTACCCAATGCATTGGAGGGAGATATAGGTACCACCCATCTCATAATGATACCATTCTTATGTGTGCCACAAAATCATAAATCATACATCATTGCATAACCCATGTAGTAAAAATGGGATTCTTAAACAACATGACATCATAAAACAATTCATATAAGATAAAGGAATTCATAAAAATATTTCCATCACAACATAATCAAATCCATGTAATAATAGGGATAGAAACAGAACCCTATATTATCTTAGATGGAAAATAATTTTGATAAAACACTTGAACTCCATTCTTGAGGAAAATATCCTTTCTACTTCAAAAACACATTTCCTTTCTTAACATGTCATACAATTCTAAACTAAAAGAAGTTGATTAAAAATAAACTTTAAAACTTGTAAAGGAAGCTTCTTGGAAATAATGTTTTAAAAATCTATTCATGCCGTATAAGTTAAAAAAAAACATTCTTCTCATACTTTTGTCGAAAAAGTCAAAAAGTACCTCGTACGAAAAACGACAAAAGATTCCTTTCATATCCTTTACTAAAAACTCACTGAAGGGTAAAACTGGATTTAAACAATTGTAGGTGGATGGAAATAATATTACATATTGAGAAAACATGGATGTGGATGATAAAATACACCCCAGTAAATACTAAAGTATAAACAATCTCGGATAAAAATGAGATTGTGATATTTCCCTTACCTTAGGTCCGATATACTTTGTACGTGTCCAAACCTCCTGTATAATGATTTAAATAATGTTATTGACTTATTCCAAAATCATAATTATTTTTATGATATCATATTTGGTCATATTCTTAGCTTCTTAGTAGTAATATTTCATTGCTACTTGTTATTCGGGTGTTTATAACTTTTTGTTCTTATGCGTGTTTTGTCGAATAAATTCTTATTCTTCACTTTAGGTTATAGATACCTCATTTCCAGAATGATATTAGTGTAATATATATCATATTAATTCATTAAATTCATTTCATTTATATAATCATTATGAAATGAAGATCGTGTAGAACGAGTCGCATCACATCGTGGAGACGGTATTCCGTACGTACGCACGAGTGATGATATCGTTCCTATGATCGTGGAATTGTATTGGAGTGTATGTATACTATTTAAGAATCAGTATAACTTTATAATAGTCATATATAGTCATTATTTACACCATTATACCCATCCAAGTATGGTGGTGGTGGAAAATATATTACACCACGACGTGGAGACGGTATTCCGTACGTACGCACGCGCGGTGATTTCTTTTTCCGTAGGATGGATAGATGGTGAAATAGGGTTGTTTCATAATTATAATAACATATCAATATATGAGTGATACTGATGTTATTACTTCATAATGAAACAACTAAATAAGAAGAAGTGGAAGAAGAAATAAATATGAAAGAATCGGTAACGGACATTACCTCTTCTTTGAAGTGCTTCTTTGAGACCTCCTTTTAGGGCACTAAAATAGGTCTTTGAAGAAGACCAGAACCTCTAGGATGTCTCTAGGAAAGTGGAGAGGAGAAAGTGGCATGAGTTAGCTGAGCTTGAAGGCTCAAAGTGGTGTGAGGAAGAGAGGGAGGAGGTGCCCTTTTATAAGGGAGGAGAGGGGCACCTTTGGAATAACTAAAAATATTATTTTATTATAAAGTCAAGTTCGGTTTTAAATAGCTCGAAATTTATTTATTTCGAGGATAAGGTGGGGATGGGTCGAAATACTCTCATAAAATAGAATTTAGACAAGTTTAGGTTCCTATTTTAACCTTATCATGTGGATTTAACATTAAGTTAAATAATTTTACTTTTACCGTGTCTTCTTGTGTTCTTATACTATAAGGTTAATAAACTTACTATAAGCAGCCAAACGAACCCCAAGTTGTTTATTATTAATATATATAACCTTATCTAAGTCATTTGGCCGAACCTTAGATTTTTAGGAATAAAATAACAATTACTAATATAATATTTGTTTTAAAAACTATTTTATGTCAATTTTGACACTATTTAGTAATTAATTTTTTGTGAAAATCATAACAGAATGATTAGTTCGAAAAAAGTTAATTAAATCAATACTAACATGTAATATTAATCTAGAAAATTAGTGTAATTAATAAAAAGTGTCAAATTACATTTATTTTGGTGTTTATAACATCAACTATGTCAATATTTCATTAATAAGATAATTACTGCATCATCTTTGTGTCATAAATAAATTAAATTATTTAATGTCTAAAAATTACAAATAAAATACCATTATGTAGGAAATATTTTTAGCTTTATAATGAATATTTATAGTCGAATTTATCTTATTTATAACCCCATATTAAAAATTATTTACTTATTACACTTTGATTTTAACTATTTTAACCCTTCTTTAAATAAATTAATAATAAATGTCCTAATCTAATCCAAGTGGGCCTAAATGGTCATATTTTATTCCTAAGTTTGTTTTTGGTCGAATTACACTTATCCAATAGAATTAGGACATGTGTTAGGGTAATAATAATATCATTTTTACGCTTAATTACCCTATTTACTTTTAATCGTGGTAAATAAAAGTAAAAAGTTACTATTCACCAAAAATTATTTTCATCTCATTGAACCACATTTTACTTACTGACATCAACCGTGTCTCTCGGATTTTTGAAATTCCACTCACAGAAGCGGTAAAATTAAGTTTTATGAAAAATTCAGTTTTTTAACTACCACTTAGTGGTTTCACTATTCATCAAAAATTGAAATTTTTCAGAAAAATACCAAAATTTCACCCTAGGATAATTTCGATATTACGAATCCAAAAATGAAGTCCATTTTGAAAAATAAAATTTATAAAATTTCAAAAAGTGGTTATTACTATTCATAACGGCTAGTTTTAATAATATTTTAATAGTATATCGTTGTTTAGTGAAACTCGGTATTGCGTACGACGCAAGCTATCGGGGAAGGTCGCAATTTCGTGTAAAGCAAGCCAAGAAAGTGCTGTGTAGAAAAAGATTCCTTTGATGATTTATATAACATAAAAGTCTCGGGTGTTACATTGACATCCAATGCATAATAAAATGATCATATATAGTATTTATGATAAGAAAAATTATAACGAATTTAGGCATAACGACTTAGTATAACCAATAGATCCTTATTGGTACCACGCTTGTATCATCCATGTATAGTTTCACTTGAATAAACGCCACAATATTCAAAAGATTAATCCCATTGTTTGATACATGGAATCCATTATTAAATTTTAATTGATCTTGTCAATTTTATAAAATTTCCATATACTGCCTACTTGTAGGAATTATTATTCACAATGAATAATGTATCACCAGTCGCGATGAATATAAAACCATCACCATGGTTCATCCTTCCTACGTAGTATGTGTCTCTGGAACATTTCTTTTCCACAAGGTCTTGTGGAACTTGTTCCTATACCAGCTTCTTGTGCATCTTTGGTATTGACTAAACCGAAGTCAATCTGACTCCCACTATCTCAAGTAGAGATGTGCACCATTTTATAGAAATATATTCTATAACTTGACTATATATTTTCTATCATAGGGATTTATCTAATATCCTTATAAAACTTTAGGTTGACTACTCTAGATGCACATCATGTTTTTCCATGATGTAAGTTTGCTTATATCCTCAACAAACTCTTTGTATCTAAACACATGTTCTTATCACAATGGATTTATATCATACTACAACTGATATGATATCCGTTTTTCATGATAGATAGAATATGGTTATAGGATAACACCGTTATTTTCGATACATGTCTTGAAAAATAATGGAAGTATCTATAATGAATATAAATTACAACATTGATACTCCTTTTACTTACATCGTGACTTTGATGTATATAAGGAAATGTGCATTTAATAATTTCTCCATGCTACATTTTGTTGATCAATGTTAACATGTAATTCTCATAATTGATCCTCCTTATTAGAATCATAATTTTGATGTGGATATGGTAATGTGTGTTTAGGAATTACTCCATGCTATATTTTATTGATCAATGAATACTTGGTTAAGATATTCTTCAACACTCCAGCTCGAAGCATCTCATATCTTCTGACCATGCATATACCATACTTTACTTTCACATTACTTAAACACTTAAAGGAATCTTATGTAGTATATCTACCACCATCTTACCCTTAGAATAGTTCATGCTCTTCAGCTGAACTAATTCTGAAAACTTTGTGGCTTACCTTTATTTTTAAAGGTTTCTTTGTCAAAAAATTAAGTACGTTAATGTGTTGATAACACCTAAGGTCTTTAACTTTGAAGATTCAAAACCATATTGGTTATATCCTTGAAAAATACTTATTTTTTCTTGAAAAAGTGTTATATTTCTACAAATGGGTATATAAGTCTTACATTTTATATTCATCTCGTATTTCTAATGATTTAAGTGTTACTGAACTATTAGTTGAGTATTAGACACCAAAAACAACATTCATTCCCAAACTGGAATAATGTCTCCTTATGTACAAAGTACATGTGAAATAAATGTTTTGGTAATACTTAACAAAAGTTCAACTAGAACCATACACTTGACAATTAGAAGATGTGTTCTTCTCACCATTATCTTAGGATCCACCCTTTCTCAGCCGCTTGGAGAACACGACTTACTTCTTATAACATTTCTATACTTACTTGGTTACAGTATTTTGATACACAAATGCGATAAGAATATTGTATTTAATACCCAAGAATTATAACTGGAACTTTACTTACAATTGATAAATATATTTGAAGAATAAGCGATTACTTTCTTCTTTAATTCAGTTCATTACATTTTAAACTTCCATAGACTTATTTCATGACATGTGAAACAAATAACCTCTTGTGTAACACCTCTTTCTTTTGAAGGATGTTGTGATGGTTCTTCATAATGACACTTGTCATTGGCCTCTTCGCCTTGTCTTTCATCTTGTTCTCTATAAGAACTAAATATGAATCTTTCTTTAATGTTCTTATTTCTTGGTGAACCTTACTTAAAAGATAACAAAACATTTTCTCTATACTTTTTGTTATCTTAAACATAACTGGAGTATATGAGTGAAAATGATATAAGAATGGAATGTTTTAAAAGACCGCGATCCCCCTTTCAATTTACACATATCTAGTGTAATCATCATCCATTCATATCTCATTTCACTTTCTCCTTGAAAGCTTATCAGAGATGATGAAACATGTGAAATCATCAATGTCCTGATGTTGTATCTACATCTCACATCAAATGTTAATGATAACATTGAGAAATAACCATCGTATGCATCATGCATGAGTCCCCTGTAAGCAATTTTACACCCTCACTTCTTGAGGTGGTTTAACAGTTATTGGGGACACCATCACCTTGAATTTCTGATATCGTAGTACTTTACGCAAGTGACTGTACCACTCTTTGGAAACTCATGCTAGTGTTGAAAATTTATTTTTCCATTAGATATCAAAATATGTTTGTAGTATTTCTTTCCATTTTCTACAAAAAAAATCTAGCATATTAGTCATTTTATCTTGATTTCCAATTTAGACATTATTTATTGATTGATTAAATCATTAAATGTCTCATACTATTTTATCGAACTCTAGAAACCCTCTGTACTATAATCAGAATACTCTGTCGCTTGAGTATTTTAGTGGAAAATATCCTTGAACGTTCCCTCATAGTCTACAATCTTTGGCTACACCATTACTTAGAGAGTTTTTAGGTAGACATTTGACTGACCAACCGTATTAACTTGTGCTTCCTTGATCTGTTGAGTGAAGTCCCAACTTCTAAAATTATAAACGTGATTTACTCAACACTTTCCTCTAAAGTTGCAACAAAATTGATTTGACTACTTCTTTGTTGCCAACTTCAATTAAGTCAACACATCACTCTCATAAGAACTCCTTGATAGTAAGAGGTATTCTAAACTTTAGTTGATGAGCACCCCAAACACTCGGTTTTGTTCAAATTCAAATGATGGAAGGTGTTTGTGACTTAATATTTATGTGAGAGTTTTTAATATTTTTCTCAATGAATGTAATCCATTTCTACTAATCTATCAATTCTATGTTGTCACGATCATAGCTGAACATTAATAGAAAAAATATTCATCGCGTTTTTATGTATTTTACTATTTATTATTTTATGTGTTTCCCATTATCATGAAAATGCATAAAATAATAAAAAAATGCATAAAGAAAATAAAATACCTGACTGTTCTTGAGCATCTAATATTGTTTGATCCACTTAAAAACTTAATGGATCAACCATGACCTAGGGAAATCATACCTGAGTTGAGTCCTAACTTGTATTACAGCTTTCCCTTGGTCTAGTGTATTTGCTTCTCGTCTGGAGTTCTGCCTCCTCTTGGTGGGGTCTACGTCTTATAATGTCATCGTCAACTGTACATGTATACTCTCATGCATGCAAGGGGGTCTAGGGAGTGCAATATTCAACAGATAAATTGGACACACAGACCCTTATACATATTGAACAAAAAGACGATGCACATACTATCATTTAATTAACTACTTATTACAATAATCACACACATGTAATAAATAATTAAAGAAATTAACCAAGATATACACAGGTACGATCACTAGCTCAAGACCAACTGGTATAAAAATAAATGCATGATAAAATTAAATTTCACTAATTTAAAGTACGAGGATATTTAAATAAATTAAATGAATTATATAAATTCAAATAATTTATTTTATTTGGTCCCTTCATTAATCTCAGATTTCTGGAGATAACAAGTTTAAAATATTCATCTCACCGACTTCTGTTGCACGTTCTACTATCGACAATTGGTATCAGAGCACCGAAAATAAAAAGAAAGAGTACCTCATTCCAATTTGATGCATGTCTGTCACAAGTTTCCGAAGACTGTTGCTCGAAAGATTTGACGTTGAACCCCTCTAGATCATCCACACACACTTCATGAATCTTTACATATTTTTTTCATTAGATTACAGGTGCTATCATGGAGCACCGACATTTTCTTCGACACTACGACGATCACCATGATCCCTTCGATCAGTGAAGACATTCTCAGATCATTCACTCGGATCAAGTGATTCTCTCACTAGGATTCGGTAGGAGAGAGAAGCTCTCAATTTTGACTGATGAATTTCCACATGAAAAAATCCTCTCTTTGACGTGGATGTCAAAATACCCGGGTAGGGTTCCCCAGTCCCCATATATTTAACATCCACTAAATAAGTAATAAATAAAAATTTATGATTAACTAACTGTTCCATAAATATTATTTATATTTTTTCACATACTTATAATAAATATTAAATATATTACGTGATAAACTCAAGTCATTAACTTAACTCGTAATTCCCGCTAATATTAAACAAACATTGAATATTAAAATAATATTCATTCATATAATATTATTCCTTATATTTACTTAAACACTTGTAAATAATTTTAATAAATAAGTTCAAATCAATTATTCTGAACTCAAATAATAATAAATTTGTTTATTTATTGATGATTGATAAAACTTGGATAACTCTTGGAACCTATGGTGGTTCCCACCACATCCTATATACCTATTCACCAGAATAGGGTAGATTCTTGAATATTCTATTGTGTGTGACCCTCTAGGTCCTTATCTCGGTAGTAGTGAATAATATCCACAAACCAAGAGCAGACTCTAGCAACCCATCAAGACCCCTAAAGAGATAAGGAATGGTCATATAAATGACAACCAACCTACAAACATGCACTGTATAATATAATATATTTGTCTTTAAATATCTCATAAAGAAGGACACACATTTGTGTCATCATCCATTCTTGGTTTATTATTTGTTGATCTAACTGGATAGATTTACCTTCGACTACCATGACCATGGATTTATAAAGGTACTACCATCCTGATCAACTAGGTCCGAGATATTACTTCCTCAACTTGGAAGTGACAAATTCTATATTGACCATTCAACTAATGCCATACCACCAATGACACACCCAACACAAGCTACCTCATCACGATTTCATTATCATGGATTTTTCCTTGCATCAAAGTACGTGATCAAATGACATACACTGATAATGATCTCAAGTCAGGGACCAATACACATTTCTGTAGATAAGAACAACCAATGAAACCTAAAACATGTGATGTTCTTATTGGCGGGTCTATCCTCATGATTTAATCTACCAGAGATCACCAAGTACAAACTTCATGAGGATAAGTCTCAATGCTTATGAACCCACAACACCTGATAGTCAGACATCAACTGTGTCCAGTTAGTATGATGTATCTATAGGCTATAAGACATATATTTAAGATTAATGTCATAGTATCTTGAGGTTCTCATTATAGCCTAGGATATTTTTAACCTTTTGATATATAAAATAATCTATGGACATTACCATTAAATATTAGACGTAGAAATGTCTACACTATAATGGTAAGTTTACATCATGGATAACTCACTATACACATGGTATGAAAATCAAAAGTATTGATAAAGTTGGGTCTAGGGAACCCACTTTTAGAATAGGATCCTCCCCAAAATTTCTAATGAAAATGTGAAAAAATCATACTAAAGCCCCAATGAATAAATAGATAAACCAACTCATTACCTAAATAAAGAAAACTATATTTCCATCCTCACCAAGTCTCTCTCACCAAGTAACACACATAAGTAAGTTATATAATATCGAAGACATAAATATGAGAAGGGTACCCTACTTCCACATTTCCACTGGACCAATCACTTTAAACCTTAATGTATTACATACCTACACTCACATCCCCTTCATGAGTCATGATGTACACCCATGAAAATATATCACAACCACATCTCATCACATCCCCACAAACATATAGTAAGATCGAGATCCATCACAACCTGTGTAATTATACATTATACCTTAATCCATTACAACCCATGCATAAGTACATTTATATTAATTGTAAGCCATTATAACCTAGATGCATGTATGCACTATAACCTTAAGACACCATAACCTTTATATACATGTATATCATAACTGAGATCCATTACAAACTATATGAGAACATACCCTAAAACAGTAAGTTTCCATAACCCAGAAATGTTTACATACATCCAACGCTTGGAAGAGAGAGTGAGGTAGGGGGAGTAGTTATCCATCTGTCACCTTAGCAACCTAGATGTTGGGAATACACTCAGAACCCAAGCAAAAATGTGCGTGTCGACCGCTCCAATAGACTAGGGTGGTGGAGCGCATGAAATAACAATATATATATATAACACAACCATTCTAGAGAAACTACCTAACCCTAGAATTTTTTTATAGCTAACATCCCACATGACGACTTAGCTTTCATCTCTAAGAACTTAGAAGCCATTAAACACACAATCAATAAGGTTTATTTCCTTCTTTAAGCTTAAACCAATTACCAATCATTTAATAATATTCCATTATCACCCTCATTCAATATTTATATTAATCATTAAGTTAAGGAGATTAAATTTAATATTATATTCATATCCATGCTCCTTTAATATTTTACTCAATACTTATATATTAATATGAAGGCATCACCATTTAATATTTAGAAACCACTCCCTTCAATTAATACATCATTTAATTAATATTCCATAATTTGGGAACTAAGACACATCTATTACTATATCTAGGAAGATATAAATATGCCCAAAGGGAAATGAATAATAAGAAAGCATATAATAATCATGCATAATCATAAAGAAATCAAATAATGCTCTCAACCTAATCCAATCATCTTAAAATCATTCCCAACACTTTCTCACATCATCCTTATCATTTCATTATTAACCACAACAAGCCACCATCACAAAATAATATAAAAAAATCTCCTCACGCACCAACCATACTTGGTTTTAAATAAATACTAGTAAGGGATTCAATATACTAAAGTATATATAAGCAACAATAGACATAATTTTTGCAATAAATAGCAGGAGAAACAATAACTCTCAACCAGTGCATGTAAGCATGTAACAAGTAAGGTCCGAACGTGTTCATAAATTAGTAATATTTTGAGCAATCAATATACATATTTACTGTCTTGATTATTTCATTAATTATAAATAGGTTTCAGTAAGAAACAAACCTAAAATAATAGTGGATAATAGTATCCATAAACACTAAATAATAATGCACAATGTCGTTCTCTTCCATATTCAATAGTTACCAGATTATTATAATCATTTGGATGATCTATATTCTTCCATCTTAACATTTTTAGATTTCTTAATAGGTTTAGATGTGATATTTAAATATTAAAACAAAAATATCACAGTAGTAAAATACCATGCAAATATCAGCACTCAATATTAAGGAAATTATCAAGAGAACACATGAATATCAACTTCCCCCCTTTCCCATTAAATTAAGATTATTATCTTCTATGGTTAATCTTTGTTATTTACTCACTATAAACTAAAGCATGATAATCCCACATGAGCATATAAATTGCAACGTCCCAGCCCGACTGACTACTAAACCATTAGCCGAACTGGTCGCCACATGACCTCAAGTGGGCCTCCCCATACACTAGAGGCTACCAACTAGAAGTGAGAGTCTAATGGTGGTACAGTGGGGAGACTATACTCTCATGATCAGAGTGACATAATGGTATAATCGAAAACAAATCACAGAAAACAGATTCGGTATAAAGAAATGAAAAAGAAGTGGAATATAAATGTAATATCCGAATGATCATGGGGAACACCAAAAGTAAAACTATGAATGCATGTCCATATGATGATACATAAACCAAAATAGTAACATGAAATAGGAAACATAATACAGTGCAATACATTAATAAAGAACAGAAAAAGAATCCCTGAGGGCGAACTCCATGAGCCTCCTGAGTACTAGCTCAGTCCTAGGTTCCTAACTCCCATGTACACAACCCAACACAAGCTATAATCCAAAGACTTGTGAACATAAAGATCTACTTGGTTACCCCAGTGCAATGATAGCCCAAGCAGAGTGTGAGATATACTTAGTAGGCCACCACTAACAATGTCTAAAGCATAATCCATTTTGTGCATATAAAGTATGTTTCAAAAACATCATGAGTTACAACTGTAGAAATAAACGACTCACAGAAGAGTAAAATGAAAAAAAGAATAAGAAGAATAAGATCTTGGACATAGAGATTTACGTGGTTTGGGAAATGTTCCTTACGTCTATGGAGATGCAAAAATATCACAATGAAAAATCCAGGGGCACAATTATAAGGAGATCTCTAATAGTTTCTAACTAAGAATCCATAGCCTAAAATGGGATATAAAATGAGGAAGATGATCCACTATTCCACCAACCATGTAGGAAGTCCGCATCGCTACAGTGAAAGGTGGCTATAAGTTCATGTCGCTATAATGCTACGACCACACAAGTCTAAAGTGCTACAATGCTGGCAGATGAAAGTCCGTGTCGCTATAGTTCCCTGTTGGTGTTGGTCTGTCAGCTCTGCTGTAGTGGTCAGAGCTACTATAGTGCCCTCAGAATTTGGGCCAGGGACCTTCAGCCCTCGGACCCCCAAATCAGGAATATGTTGCCCCTACAACCCCCAAAGAGCTCACCACAGAGCTTGACCTATGAAAGTTGTGGCCTAGTGCCTGTACGGGCCACAATCAGTCAACCCAAACATCATCCAAAGCAGATCGGGCTACACCAATCCAACAAAGCAAGTAATGTTCATGTATATCAAAGTAAAGTAGTAACAAGAAACAAATAAGAGACCAAGTCAGCTTAGGTTCCTCAAGAACACCTAGATGACCATACCTATTTTGACCTAATCCAAAAATGTATGAACCATAGGCAACCTGTACAGATAGGATATAATGTAAAAAAATAAACGAGTCCTCCTAAAAAAATTAGAAAGAAAAGGATTGTGCCTGAACATGTGATTTGGCATGGAAGATATGACCTTTAACTCAATTAATTAACAATTTTCATTTAATTAAAAAAATGAATCTCTTGTATTCAATTAAATGGAATACTAGGCCCATCCAAGGAGAACCTTATAAAGGAACACAAGTATCATACTAAGAGCGTAACAATATCCAATGCTGAAGGTGTCCATCCATGGAATCCATAGATTAAATTCCAAGTATCACTCAAGGTGTAAAGTAAAGCATGTCCCCTTTAAGTCTTTCCTTGGAATTTCACAAAGGGGTCAGAGTCTCACTCGTGGCATGGTGTAACCATCTTTCCACTGATCCCATCCATGGGTGCTCCCCTGGGAGCCGTGATCACTTATATGGAGGTAAGTAACACGTACGGTGAGCTTATCCAAGATATAGCATGTATCTCTCCCGGCGTATAAAGCCTCATCGACCCGTGAGCCCATCCTCGACATTCCATAAAAAGGAATCCGAGTATCGCTCGAGGCGTAAACAATACATTTATTCCTTTTTATTAAATTTAATCACTAAAAAGGCCAAGTATATAAACATTCCTTAATATTAACAAGGTGAAAATTAGGAGGGCTACGTATATAAGCAAGTCACAACACAAGTCATGAATACTAAAGGAGAGGTCCAATCCCATTGGTCATTCCAATTACAAAACAATAAGGCTCAAGTACTAAGCATTCCACCAATCCAACCAATGAACCAATAAACATAATCTTTTTTGGCTTAAAAGATAACACACCTCAAAAAGGGGTTCTATTATAAAACATGAAATAGTTATCAACAATTCATTTCATTGAGTTTAAACAATTAAATTTCATCACAAGGCTTAAGTCAACCCTCTACAATAGTGGTTTAAAGAAGACAATGAATCAATTAAATACAAATATACATACATACATAATTAAGGAACCCACCTTAACTATTACTTAGGGAACCCACCCTACCTCGTGCTTAGGATGATCCACACATCAAATATCGAGGATCGATTTCGTCTGATTCGAGATAAAATGAAGAAATAGATAAACACCCTGAGAATAGAGTGAATTGGGTCGCACCACATTTGTGTAGAGGGAGAGAAGATAAACGGAGAACATAATTAAGAGGATTTATAGAATTATTGAGATTCTTCCAAATCACTTGATAATGCTTGAATCAGAGGCTGTATGAGGGAGATCTCCTCATAATTAGAGGAGGAGAAGAAAGGCCCATAGAGGAGGTTTCTACACGTGAAGGAGGAAGAAGAAAGAAAGGAGGAAAAAGAAATAAGGATGGAGGGTAAAACTATAATTTCACCCATTTAATGAGGCACATGGTTTGGATTCATGGTTGGCCAAACCATATACCAACCATTCTCATGTTGCTTCCTAAGGAGGTAGGTATCAAAGTTCATTCGCACAGTTTGGGAAACCATGCACAAATCATGTGTTTCCCCTCTGTCTAAAACCTACAGTAAACTGTACGACCGTGCAGATCCTCCCACATGGTTAGACAAAAGCGTGCGACACCTCCTGCTCCACTGGACTAGGCCACAAAATTTCTTCTAAGGGACACATGGTTTTAGACAAACCATGCACCCTGAATGCTTCTTCCTTAATGCTGTCTTTTAGGCCCCCAATGCTCCTGAAACTTGACTGAACACCCAAGGGACCCCTCAGGACTCAAACCAAGTCTAAGAACAACACATTGAAGTGTTTCAACTCTTATAATTCCATTCTAGATCTCATTTTACAAAACATATCGCCCACCAAATGAAAAAAATTAAAATCCCTTTGGAATTCCATCTGGTCCAAAAACATGGGATGCTACTGTAATGAATTGGATTTTCTCAATTTTATTTTTAGAAATTATTTGGGAAAATTATGAGACTAAGTGCTGAGATGGCATGTGATTTTGAGGCCCAGTGTGCCTGAAATAATTTGTTGAAAAATGTTCTGTTTTTAATAAAGCACGCGAGAAATTTTCCTAAAAAAGTGGAATAACTTTTAAACGGGTTCCCAGATCATAAATCTGAGGGTACCATTGTGTTCATAGTAGCGAATTTACCTTAGGTGATTCCTAACACTAGTCGACATGGGTCAGCTATGAAAGATAGTTTTTTGATGTAACCATAACTAAAATAATTAAATAAAATTATTTTATTTTCAAATCCTAATAAATCATGAATGGTTACTAAAATTAGAAAACCAAGACCACCTTTGAGTCTGTAAAATGGTGTTTTTCTTAGGCGTGACTTAACTTCAGTCAGTATAGGTTTTCTATGGAAAAAATCAAAAAAGGCATAATTGTCATTAAATAATTTAAAGATAATTTTTTTTATTGATGCAACGATGATTCCCTTTAAAAATATCCTTATTCATAAATACTAGGGTTATACGCATAACCCTGGGAATGCTGGAGAATCTCTAAGGAGATCTTTGGAGAAACCTCTCAAGAAAACAATGACAGAATCACAAATCGACGATCGACGAATGCCATTATTGATGGATCTCGCCAATGTTGACGATGCAGTGACAAATAGTCATCTACGAGTGATCCAAATCAAAGGTAGGATGCATTATTTTTTATTTCCTCCCCGTTATTGAATTCCATGATGAATGCAGACCAACCGATGAACAGGTTGATCCGCGGTTCAATCGTAACCTTGAGAGATGAGTTTTATTTTTTGTGGGATTTTATTGGGAGTTGATCTTGTGATTATTTTGTTGATGAATTCGATTGTCATTCTCCCAGAAATGAACCATGATCAACATGAATATAGATTTAGATCCTTTCCTCTTGTTTGATGTATGCTTTTCTCTCCCCATTCATCATTTGTCATGGGTGTTCTTTACTTGGCCCACGACTCGACATATCCCGATCAATTGATCGTTGCGCACTAGATTCTTGGAATAATGATATGATATCACAGATATGGGATCGGTGTGATATGATGGAGGTGTGAAGATAGACACAAATTGATTCGGATGATGTTGGATCCCCAAATCCGTGTTCTTCAACCTTCTTCGGTAGAACGAAGAATAGCCCCTTTTAATCTATTGTGAAACCAGATCGAAAGACGAAACACATTGTTTGGGTGATGGCGTGACTGAATAAGGTTGGATCTTGAGTTTATCGGCAAGGTGCGTCCAGAATGGTGGTCGGAGTAGCAGAGGAGATGACCGGAGTGCGAACTAGGGATTCTGGAAAATCCCTCGCAACGCGATGTGTAATATGGGATTACACGACATGTTCCCCCCCTCAGTGGTGTCTAGGGTTTTGAGAGGCAGTAAAGTGTCACACGACTTGTAACCCCTATCACATGGTGTGTGGACCCTTCCCTGTGGATCGACATGTATCTCGAGTGTTACACAGACATGGGGTGGAGTACATGGCTTGCCTATACGACGTGCACCCCACCACATGACCAGACCTAGACCGGATACATAGGTTACCCCATGTACTGGTACACGGGCAGGAGAAAATGGGTTGACACTGTGTATTGGAACACGACCAGAGTACATGGGTGGACCCCAAATAGTAGTACACGACAGGTGAGCCTTTCTACACGCCGTGTATACCTCTTCTACACAACATGTTCTGATGACATGGTCCGTTGTACACAGGCAGTACCCGAGGTCAAGGGACACAACGTGTGACACTACTAAATGCTGTGTACCCTTATTACATGTCTTGATATCCTTTTCCATCATATCTTGGAAAAGTTTCATTTGGGTTGGTTCCCCTTGCTTGTTCCCCTGAAAGTCAGTTGGTATCATTTCCTATCCACAGGAGTATGAACCCCTTCAACAAGAATTTCTGGATAGAGTTATGAGTCCCCTCCGAGAGGCCCAAAATAGGATCCTCTATCCATTATTGGACCTAGGTAGACTTGGGTATCGATGGGACCAATCCTACCCGACATCGGTATTCTACTTAGCAGGTGAATCCGGATGAGTCATGGTATACGCCATGGCCCTAGCAGTGATCCTCATCCGTATATCATGATCTTCCCCACTCATGGAGTTGGTTATCCTAGAATGAGTGTATCATATTATCTATTAAGATCTATCATCATATCTCTCTCATGATGGTTTCTGATGAGTAGAACCTATCATACGGACGTCATCGGTGCTATTGGACTCAGGATAATGTGCTCCTAGATGAGTGCTTCATGGAATCTTCAGACTAAATCTCTAGTGTTGGTATATGGTATTTGAGACTTACCTCTAGACTATGGGTCTGGGTTCGATCATATCTGGATATCTCTATTATATGTGATGCGGTCACATACTTGTGTAGAGATAACTGTACATTTACTTTGTGTATTTCTTTGTGGTTTGAGGTGTCCTACCGAGTATTGTTATACTCACCCCTATACGGGCTTTTCCCACACATGTCATGTCTTGTGTAGACAGATTTTTTTTACAGATTCCTAAACGGACCAGGACTAGGACCTGGACCAGGCAGTGCTTTGTGTGTTCAGACAGTCCGAGGTGTTCCTAAGGATATAGAAAGCAGTCCCAATACCTTTTGTTTATAGGCTAGACTTTTTAGTTTATAGACTCTTTCTTTTTGTGGGATTTTATTTTGGTCTAATTTACTTTACTGCACTTTACTTTCTCTGTTTTACTCTGTTGGTTGGGTTTAGTGGTATGCATGAATTTTGTTCCTTAATGGTTTTTAAATTTCAGTATTTGTGGGTTTGGAGATGTGTGTGTGTGTACAAGTACTTAGGAAATTCCTCCCATGTTAGTGATATGCCTACTCGGTGCTAGTCACCAGCCCTTGGCCTATTAAAGGTGAGATTTAGGAGTCGCGACATGGGCCCCACTGGGACGGGTTGTGATAGAGTGGTATCAGAGGTAGTCAGTTCTAAATTAGAACTGAGATTATTTGAGATTGGTTTGGGGCAATAGTGTTAAGTGTTTGGAGTTTGGATTTCAGGTCAGAGATTCCAGTGTTGGTACGGCAGCCGACGTATCCATACACCAGGACACTAATAACCTGATTTTTGACTCGGTACATGAGAAAACTGGTTGTAGGGAAACAAAAAATGGTACATGCATTATATAGGAATGAGTTTTGGTTTCCATGTATTTATTGATTCAGATCTCTAGATATACTCATTGACCATGATAAATCTTGTTCTATTACATGATTTCTTCACAACATATACTGGATAGGATTCAGCAGCTTGATCATGAGGATGACCCCATCAGCGACAGGGCTTTGATATAGGGATCAGGTCCCCAAATGTTACCTCTAGGTGGTGCAACAACCATACCGCCACCTGAAGAGAAGCACATGGTATACGCAGTACTAGAAGATTAAGAGTGTAGGATAAGCGCGATTCATGAGTTTCAGCAGTAGATACCCCTCAGGTTCTAAGGCGGGCCTGAAAAACAGGCATTTGAGGTCTGACTTGAGGTGGAAAATTGAGTTTTATGTCAATTCAGGACACCAACATATCAGATGGTGGTTCTGGCAGCAATCCTTTTCTTTGGCTCAGCAGGGCGATGGTGGGGTTTAGTTACCTGATCTTACGATGACGTGAACCTTTCATGGGTAGAGTTTGAGGAAATGTTTAGAGAGGTGTTTTCACTTTATAAGTTGAGGGTTATGCGTATACAGGAGCTTCTATAGCTTCAGAAGGATGACATGTCGGTGTTTGATTATTCATTGAGGAATACCTACCGCTCTAGGTACTCGAGGGACATGACACACGATCAACACTAGAGGGCTCAAACCTTCAAGCGAGGTCTGCATAGAGACATATGAGCCAGTGTACCCCTATGTGAATTCCTACCTATGTTGGGGTGCTAGAGCAGGATTTAGTGGTTGAGAGTTCCTTGGATGGGCAGATACAGTTGGTAGTAGTCAGCAACGGGCAAGCAGGAGTAGAGACCTCAGTAGCGGGAAGCTGACGTCAACCTTAGAAATATATCCATGGGAGATGTCACAATAGGAAGACTCAGAACAAGGAGTCTACCATTTGGGAATAATGGGGTGGGTCTAGTCAGCCTAGAGCAAGGCGATGCTATTCTTGTGGCAGTAGGGGAAATCTCACTAGAGATTTTCCAACCCATCGAGCTGCTGACATGGAGAAAGTGGATGGGCCGATGAGGTAGAGGTAGAAATAAGAGCAGGAAAATCCATAGGGAGGCAGACATGGAAGATGATCTGGGAGAGTAGTAGGAGATGGAATAAATTTCAACATGTTATCACCACCACCCCCAAGTAGTCCACGCTAGGATTAGGGAGCTAGAGGCCAGGGGTGGGGACAACTGCGTGTGGTCAAGGCATAAGACCCAGAGGCTCCAAGAATGATTCAAGGTACAATCTGCGTCTCTTATACTTTAGATTTCATATTAATAGACACATACACTAGTCATTCTTCTCTTGTCATAAATCCTGTATAAGACCTTGAAATTCCGGTTAGACTGTTGAATCGACCCTTATGCTTGGAGACACCCTCTGAAGGAGACTCGATGATCACACTTATGTCGATAGTGTGACATGAATGTTGGAGGCGATAGTTTTAGTTGGAACCTCTTGGTGGCAGCATCGAGGTCTTACGATGTCATTCTTGGCATTGATTGGTTATCTTTGGTCCATGTCCATATTGACTGTTTTAGGCGGAGGGTGCGGTATGTCTGCAATGATGGAATGAGGTTTTCCTTTTTTAGAGAAAAGGAAATATAGACAACATAGAATTGACTCATTCATAGAAGGGTGCAACCAATCACTCATGAGTTGGCTATCCTTACCATCAGAGCAACAGATGTTATGAGATTTCAGTTCCTAGAAGTAGTGGCAGAGTATGAGGACGTGTTTCCAGAATATGTTTCAGGATTACCTCTCCATTGGGAGATAGAATTATGCATTGTTTTACACCTCAGGATGACACTGATATTAGCACCTGCATATCGAATGACTCTTGCAGAGCTTCGTGAGCTGAGGTTGCAATTGGAGGACCTGTAGATGAAGGTCTTAGTAAGACCCACTGTTTCACCCTGGGCGGACCAGTTTTGTTTTTCAAAAAGGGAAGATGGGAGCTTAAGGTTGTGTGTAGATTTACAGCACTTAGACCAAGTAACTATGGAGAACAAGTATCCACTTCCAAGGATCAATGACCTCCCAAAGTAGTTGAGAGGATCACGATGGTTCTTGAAGGATAACCCCAGTTCAATACTTTCAGAAGTTGAGGCAGAGTTTGATGAGTGCCCCGATCTTGAGATTGCTGAAGAAGGGTGTCGAGTAAGTAGTGTTCTGCGATGCATCAGGGACCAGACTTGGTTGTGTCCTGATGAAGAGTCAAGTAGTGATTTCCTATGGTTCGCGTTAGTTAAGACCACATGAGAAGAACTACACGACCCACGATCTTGAGTTAGCAGTGATAGTCTTCGCATTGAAGATGTGGTGACACTACCTGATGGGCGAGTGATTTGTCGTCTACTTCAACCACAAGAGTCTCAAGTATATATTATATCATAAGGATATGAAATTAAGATAGAGGTAATGGATAGATTTCCTCCAGGACTATGACTTTGAGATTGTCTATACTGTCAATAAGGGAAATGTAGTGGAAGATTCTCTCAGTAGGAGATCTAGTTTGCAGTTGATGAACAAGGTGTCAGAGCATTTGGCCTTGTTACAATTATTATTTATGGTTGGAGATATAGAATCTTCCCTCCAGTAGATGGTTGTCACCCCTCCACTCTTACAATGGTTCAAGAAGTCACAACTTGGTGATACCGACTATGAGATTCTACGTGCTCAGATATCCATAGGGCCTACCACTAATGGATATCCCTAAGATGGGGATCAAATTGTTCTTTTTAAAGGATGCTCAGTAGTACCAGTGGAGTTCCTAGAGGAGGTTCTGAGGGAGTTTCATATGTCCCCTTTGGTGGTACATCCAGGTGCGGATAAAATGTACAAGGACTTCCGACATTAGTTTTGGGTGGCCATGAATGAAGAAAGGAGTGGCATAGTTTGTTTCTTGGTACCTTACTTGTCAGTAAGTGAAAGCTGAGCACCAGGTTCCAGTGAGTTTAGCTCAACCCATTGAGGTGCCAAAATTGAAGTGTCATGAGATATTGATGGACTTTATGATAGGTTTACCACATACATCCAGGGGACAAGATGTTATCTGGGTGATCGTTGACCGACTCACTAAGTCAGCCCACTTACTAGTTATCTGAGAGTAGAGTTCGGTAGAGAGATTGGGATGCCTCTACATGTAGGATATAGTTTGAATCCATGGTGTCTCATTGATGATAGTTTCTAATTGTGATTCTCATTTCACATCTCGGTTGTGGAAGGGAGTACAATAGGTGTTTGGGACTCCGTTTCGCTTGATCACAACTTTTCACCCACAAACAGATGGCTAGACGAGGTGAACCATTCAGGTCTTGGAGAACATGCTATGGGCTTGCATGTTGGACTTCATTTGTAGTTTGGAGGACCACATACCACTGGTGGAGTTTGCGTACAACAACATTTACCACTCCACCATTAGTATGTCACCATTCAAGGCTCTGTACAGGTAACCCTGCATGTCACCACTTTGTTGGACTAACCCAGGAGAGTTAATACTCATGGGCCTAGATTTGGTGCGATCTATTACTGAGATGGTGAAGATCATCCATGATAGAATGATGACTACACAAAGCCGTCATAAATCTTATGATGACAGATGGAAAAGACCTTTGGAGTTTGAGGAAGGATACCATGTCTTCCTTTTAGTCTCACGTCAACAAGGGTTATAGAGATTTGGCCGGGGTGGAAAGTTATCTCCAAGGTTTATCGGCCCAATTCATATATTTCATAGAGTTGTTGAGGTGACATATTACTTGGATCTACCCCCAAAGTTGGAGCAGGTACACGATCTCTTCGATGTGTCGCAGCTAAGGAGGTGCGTGCATTATGCATCGCACGTCATCGACTGGGGAAAGATGGACATTGATGATAGAACGACCTTTGATGAGAACCCAGTGGAGATTGAGGATCGATAGGAGAGGATCATTCATGGGCAAGCAATTCCCTTGGTGCATGTCCGGTGGCAGCATGAGAATCTCTAGGAAAGCACATGGGAGCATGAGGCTCAAATTCATGCTCAATACCCTTATCTTTTGTTTGAGTAGCCTTTATTTTGGATTTTGGGGATGTAAATACCTAAGGTGGATATAATTTAATGACTCATATTTCACTAATTTTATTTTTAGAAATTATTTGAAAAAATTCCAAGACCAGGCGCTGAGACGACGTGCGATTCTGAGGCCCAGTGTGCCCGGAATGATTCATTGAAAAATGTTCAGTTTTTAATAATGTGCATGAGCTGTTTTCCTAAAAAAGTGGAATAACTCTTAATGGGCGACCATATAATAAATAAAAGGGCACCATTGTGTTCATAGCAGCAGTTTTACCTTATCTTCTTGTCCATCATATCTTGGACAAGTTTCATTTGGGTTGGTTCCCCTTGCTTATTCCCCTAAAGGTCAGTTGGTATCATTTCCTATCCACAAGAGTATGACCCCCTTCAGTAGGACTTTCTGGATAGAGTCGGGATTCCCCTACGAGAGACCCCAAGTAGGATCCTCTATCCATTCTTGGTCCTAGGTAGAGTTAGGTATTGATGTGACCAATCCCACAAGACGTCGGTCCTCTAATTAGCAGGCGAATCTGGATGAGTTGTGGTATATGACATGGCCTTGGTAGTGATCCTCATATGTGTATCGTGATCTTCCCCACTCATGGAGTTGGTTATATCAGAATGAGTGTATCATATTCTCTCATTATATCTATCAGCGTATCTCTCTCATGATGGTTTTTGATGAGCATCACCTCTCAGACGGATGTCATCAGTGCTATCAGACTCAAGAGTATGTTCTCCTGAATGAGTGCTTCGTGGAATATTTGGATTGAATCTCTAGTGTTGGTATATGGTAATTGTGACTTACCTATAGACTACGAGTCTGGGTTTGAGTATATCTGGATATATTTGTTATATACGATGTGGTCATATACTTGTGTAGAGTTGAATGTGCCTTTACTTTGTGTATTTATTTTTGGTTTTGGAGTGTCTTACTGCGTATTGTTATACTCACCCTTGCACGGGATTTACCCACACGTGTCGTGTCTTATGTAGATGAGTGACCTTTTTATAGAGTTCTAGGTGGACCCAGACCAGGACCAGGACCAGGCGGTGCTTCGTGAGTTCAGACAGGCCAAGGTGTTCCTATGGCTACAGACAATAGTCCTAGTACCTTTTGTTTATAGGTTAGACTTTGTAGTTTATATAATATTTCTTTTGGTGGGATTGTATTCTGGACTAGTTTACTTTACTACACTTTACTTTCCCTATTGTACTCTGTTGGTTGGGTTTAGTGGTATGCTTGCATTTTTTCCTTAATAGTTTTCATATTTTAGCATTTGTGGGCTTGGAGATGTGTGTGTGTGTGTGCAGGTACTTAGGCAATGACTCCCATGTTAGTGATATTACTACTCAGTGCTAGTCACTAGCCCCTGGCCTATTAGAGGCGGGCTTGGGGATTTGCGGCACGAGTCCCACTGGGATAGGTCGTGACAACTACAATCTCTCCACCTTAAAACTTCTCACCCCTAAGAAGCCTTAGGGAAACGAATAAAACACCACTCGAACTACTTAGGCTGTGATGTCTTGTTCAAATAGGCACATTGCGTTTCCAAACGCCCAACACACCTCCGAGTGTCACCTTTACATACGGTACATAAGCCGTAGAAACTCAAGCACTGAGACAAAGCCTACCTGAGCCCTTATTACCCAAGTCATGATTACATCATAGATTCCTTAAACATCCAACCTATGTTACTTCCACCATAGGTTCTAGAGTTTGAAATACTTTTTCTGATTCATGGTGTCCAAACCATTGAAGTTGTCTATCTAAGAATGCTTTCAACATTTTATTGATGCTTATGGCATGGTTCTCAACTTGAATGAGCATTCGAAACCCAAACGACCTCATTTAGCTTTGGTCATGCTGGATCCTCATAAAGGCCTCGTCTGACCCACATTGCACTCACCTTACCCCAACGACGTGCCAAAAGAGGCTCCTCACTGACCGCACATTACAAGAGATAGAGAGATACCAAGCCGAACCATTCATGGTTGACTACCCTAAAAACACTAAGCTTAGACAGTCGGTGCATTTCAATAACTAGACTCGGTGCCTTTTAAATGAATTCACCTCAAGATTTGCTTCGAACACGCTCACCAAAGCCTATAACTGGCCTCTGGTGATGTCTCTAGACAAACATCCAATTAAGCTGTCATGCCTAGCACGAACATGGGTGCATGACCGATCCATCACACTTGGATTTCTACACATCCAAACATACCATCCAAGTCTAACCCAGGTTTGGGATACCCTCAGAATAATTACTAGGAACCAAAGAGTTCATCCAAGTTAGGTCATACACCAGTGTTTACAAGTGAGACATCGGTACATAGACAAAAAATACACATATTGAAAATACTAACTGATCCGACGACATCAAGTCAAAGAACTAGTTGGTATCTATGAGTCTGTCTTAGGCATTTCTACTCAAGAAGCTTGGTATCACTTAGTACTAACCAAACCTTCAAAGAAACCATGATACTGAAACAAAAATCTGATGGAAACCACCTCTCAAGCATAATGAATTTTAAAATTTAGTGTGACATACAACCAGCACTCTCTCAGTGTATCCTAACGATGTCCTGATAGGGGACAAGATCTTCATTTAGCCGAGAGTACACAAAGAGGATTGAGCGATGTCCAAAAGGACCTGATACACTTCCCCTGAATCAAAATGAAGTGATCAGTACCACCTAAACCAATCGTATCACACTACACAAGGAGGACAGTCAAACCACAATAGGTTGAATTCCTTAGAAGAGCTCAACCACTCCCGCTGACACATTTATATTACCCGACCACGATGCATTTAATAGCTGAGGAATATTGTGTTTTTTTAAGCACATCCACTGAAGTCCATCCACAACCAATGGTGTTTTTCAAAGGTTGCATACACAACCACCCCATTGATTGTCGTGCTGCCTCGCAAGCACCAACACAGTTCAAAACTAACCATCTGCAAGGGTATTCAAAATTGGAACTGACCACTTTTAGATGGTCCTTCTAGGATGTGTTTCTTATACTTGGAAGGACATGTTTAACCAGAACTGAAGGGACTCTCCCCACCTTTGGAGTGTCCTTATCACCAGATTTACTGAAGAAGGGCTCAACCCAAGGAACACACTCCATTGACCACTGACTGCGATTCCCGGATATGGATAACACACTTTTATCAAGCGTTAAATTTAAAGAGAAAGAAACTAGCTACTTATAGGCTCCCTAGGTTCAGATTTACTTTATAAATACATGTGAAACTCGTTCCGAGTTATGTCCACTTGAGTCAAAGCATCAGGCATAAAAGACAAAACCGACTAATCTACATGTCAAAACACCTGACCCCATTTAAAAATAATCCCAAGTATTGGGACAAGTTTTAATTCCACTAACTCCTAGAACATTCTTCCATGGAGATGACCTGTGACCTAGGCATTGTAACACAAGGTTCACACAACTACTACAGAACAAAATGGTTCATCATAACTTTTTAGCAACTCGATGATTAACGCGTGTAACAACGCAAACTACCTAGAGGCTTTCAAAGTAGAATGACACATCCTTGACACTGTCTATAGGCACAAACATCCATATGAATTCAATTATCTAGTGTCCCATACAAAAATAAACATCATAGAGTCACACTACATGACACAACTATCAAAATGGCCAAAGACCTTCACTGAAGAGAAAGAAGAGGGTCACACAACCTACTAAGTGGATAACCATTCCCTAAGCATGTCTAACCCACTGAAACCGAGCATTACATGATGCTTAATCCTTTAACAAGGCTTAACATATCAAATTAACACCTTCCAAGACAAGGGTGTTACCTTTAAAAGTTAAAATTCCTACAAGGGACAAATGACACCCAAACAATACCACATAAAAGAAAGTGCTCGTAAGAAACTAGTAAGGGATTTAAAGACATGAGGGTGATACCTACAATGGACTGGTTCCTTATCAAATCATAAAGCATCAACCTAATAATGAGGTCACACTTTAAAAAGGTAACTAGGATAAAGGGACTTTGATTTTGATTCAACTAAAGGAGAAGAGGCCTAAGGATAATGCTCACGTCCCGTTCAAAGGAAGGCTCAAGAAACACAGAACTACCCTTACAAAAGAGTTAAAACCATGGACACATCTTAAGGTTCCATTTTAAGTCATTAACCTAACTCATATTTAATTCCTTAATCATTTAAAGGAAATGATTTTAAGGAAAAAAAACCCATTAAGAAAGGAAGAAGCATAACGCTTATTTAATTCCTTATTTTAAAACGTTACTTATTTCACTAACATCCCATCATAATTAGACTATTTATTATGTAAATACCTATATTTAAACATCATTCATGTACTTATAGGCTTCCACAATTGTCTTAGTTAAAGAAAATTTCAATTGAAATCTATAGAGGAAAACACCCTTTAGGTTGTAATTGGTATTCTAATTAACCAAGTCCTCATATAAATAAATCTCAAAGTAGATTATAAGATTTCTTATTAATTTAAGAGGTACTGGTCAAGTAAGATGACACTAAACACTTATATTTAAAACCATCTAAATGGATATGGTCACTTTAAATGACCATCACTACAAAGCATGAGTATACCCCCATGGGGTTAATCACTAAGGCATATCAAAGAAAAGATAACCTACTAGGGTTCTGTTAAGCCATTTTGGGGTCATCAAAAGCAACCCTATTTTATTTGAAACACCAAGATTTTTAAAACACCTTTAAGGGGTTTATCTCATAAGTGACATGCCCCAACTGACCTACTTGGGTCTATTTGTGTATTTATGACTTTATCCATACAGGTCATCATGCCTAATTAATAGAATTAGAAGTTTTATAAGTAAATGTTTCCCCCCCTTTTAATCATCCATCATTATCACATTAATTCATAGGTTCATAACATCATAATTTCAATTTATTTATCTCATAACCAAATCTGGTTAGGTATTAGTTCAATTACATGGGTAGTCATTCCCAATTTAGAAGGTACCCATACACCTTATAAATTTAAAATTGACTCCTGCTTAATTGTAACCAACCATGTCTCAGTCCATACAACCAATGGTTCATGAATCCCACATGTGGTAATTGGTTAATTAGGGACCATCACCAAAATATGCAGGAAAACACTGTTAGTTTGTTGTAGGTACCCTAAGTAACCAATTACATACCCTTTTCATACTATAGGTAAAACATTTTAGTAGGAAAGTAAGTACCGATAAACATTCTAAATAATCAATAAAACATATAAATAAACATGGAAAGCTACTACATAAGTAGGGAAACACACAAGCATGGCACGTAAGAAAGGAATGCTAAATAAAACTTAGAATCATGATATACATGCAAACATACTAATTATATGAAGAGGCATTCTAATAAATTACCTAAGCAGTTATAAAACTAGGCATGTTGCTAAAATTCCTAACATGACATGCAAGAGGCATGCTAATAACATACAAGGCACATAAAC
This sequence comes from Viscum album, assembly GCA_963277665.1. Classification (NCBI taxonomy): domain Eukaryota; kingdom Viridiplantae; phylum Streptophyta; class Magnoliopsida; order Santalales; family Viscaceae; genus Viscum; species Viscum album. The sequence goes on from OY728142.1 coordinate 953,977,832, forward strand.
AATTTCCATACAACCTAGAAATGCAATCTACATGGAATGGAACATGCATGGAATGTGAATCTATATGTTCCAAATATGATGCATGTAACACTACTTCCTTGTCATACCAGGCCATGGGTCAAATAATTATAAATCTCATAAATCAGTAAGCGGTGGAAAGTAATCCAATCACTCAAGGTGAAATCATAATCAACTATAACAGTAAAAAATATGAATAATAATCTCATCCATGGAAACTTGGAATTCCCCCCATGCATGAGTTGATCACTCCCAAACACGACTATTTACCAAGTGCGGACACATTCCTAGTCTCCTGTATACCAACTCGAAATAGTGAGACAAAGTAAAAAGGGATTTGATACCACTTTGTAACATCCTGACCCGACTAATTACTAAACTAGTAGCCATACCAGTCACCAAATGACCTCAAGCACACCTCCTCGTATTCCAAAGGCTTCTAACTAGTAGTGAATATCTAATGGTGGTATAATGGGGAGACTATACCCTCATGATTAGAGTGGTACAATGGTATAATAAAAAAATCACATAAAATAGATGTAGTATAAAGAAATGAAAAAGTAGTAGAAGATAAATGTAATATCTAAATGGTCATGGGCAATGAAAAAAGTAAAAAATATGAATTCATGTCTAGATGATGATACATAAACTAAAATAGTAACATGAAATAGAAAACATAATATAGTGTAGTACACGAATTAATAATAGAAAAATAATCCCTAAGGGTGAACTCTATGAGCCTCCTCACTACCAGCTCAATACTAGGATCCTAAACCCCATGTACACAACACACCACAAGCCATAATCCATGAACCTACGAACATGAAGATCTACTTGGGTACCCTAGTGTATTGGTGTCCTAAGCAGGGTGTGAGATATACTCAGTAGGCCACCCCCAACGATGTCTAAAGCATAATCCAGTTCATGCATATGAAGTAAGCAATGTACTTGTATATCAATTTAAAGAAGCAATGCAGAATAAATAAAAGACCAAGTTGGCTCAGGTTCCTCAAGGAAACCTCACTGACCACACCTACTTTGTCCTAAGTCATAAATGTCTAAACTATAAGAAACCTGCGAACATGAAGATATGCTCGAGTACCCTAGTGTAATGGTGTTCTGAGCAGGGTGTGAGATATACTCAGTAGGCCACCACCAATGATGTCTAAATCATAAACTAGTTCATGCATATAAAGTAAGCAGTGTGATTGTATATCAATGTAAAGAAGCAATGCATAATAAATAAAAGACCAAGTTGGCTCAGGTTCCTCAAGGAAACCTCACTGACCACACCTACTTTGGCCTAAGTAAGAAATGTATGAACTATAATAAACCTTTATAGATAGTATATAATGTAAAAAAATGATCCCTCCTAAAAAAAGTATAAATAAAAGGATTGTTCCTAGACATGTGATTTGTCTTGGAAGACACACCCTTTAATTTAATTAATTAAAAATTTTCATTTAATTAAAAAGATTTATCTATTTTATTCAATTAAATGAAATCCTGGGCCCATCCAAGGTGAACCTTATAAAGTAACACAAGCATCACACCAGGAGCATAACAATATTCAACGCTGAAGGAGTCCGTCCATGGAATCCATAGATGGAATTCCAAGTACCACTCTAGGCGTAAAGTAAATCATGTCCCCTCTGAGCCCATCCCTGGTATCTCACAATGGGGTCCGAGTCTCACTCGTGGAATGGTGTAACCATCTTATCATCGAGACAATCCACAGGTGCTCCCCTAGGAACTAGGATCACTCATATGGAGGTAAGTAACATACACGGTGAGCCCGTCCAAGATATAGCATGCATTTCTCCTAGTATATAAAGCCTCATCGACCCATGAGCCCGTCCTCAACATTCTATAAAAAGGAATCCGAGTATCGCTCAAGGAATAAACAATACATTTATTCATTTTTATTAAATTTAATCACTAAAAAGGCCACGTATATAAAAATGCATTAATATTAATAAGGTGAAAAGTAGAAGTGATACATATATAAGAAAGCCACAACACAAGTCATGAATAATAAGGAGAGGTCTAAGCCCATTGGCCATTCCAATTACAAAATAATATGTCCCAAGTAATAAGAATGCCAACAATCCAACCAATGAACCAATAAACATAACATTTTTTTGGATTAGAAGACATCACACCTCAAAAGTGGGGCTTTATAATAAAGCATGACATAGTTGTCAACAATTCATTTCATTGAGTTTAAACAATTAAATTTCACCACAAGGTTTTAGTCAACCCACTATAATGGTGGTTTAAAGAAGACATCAACTCGATTAAACACACATACACACACCCAAATGGCACACCAACGGGGTGGATCAAACATAATGCAGAAAAATTTTAACATAATATAATTAGAAAACCCACCCTAAGTGGTGGTTTGAGTTGATTTCGTAACCTCCAACCATACTAAGAAGGGTCTAACCATGTCATAAGGCATTCTAAGCAATCTAATTTAAATCAAAACTTAAATTAGGGGAAACATAGTCTATGTTTGGCATGAAACACATGAAATTTTTTTATAAAGAAAATAAAACTTAATGGAAAAGATATATACCACCTACCTTGTGCTTAGGATGATCCACATGTACAATTTCAAGGCTTGATTTGGTTTGGTTTGAGAGAAAATGAAGAAATGGTCCAACGCCCTAAAAATAGGGTGAATTAGGTCACACCAAATTTGTGCAGAGGGAGAGGAGTTAAACAAAGAATGAAAGTAATAGGATTTATAGATTTACTGATATGATTCCAAATTTTAAGTGTACCAACTCTCGAAATTCCATTCCGAAGATTGGTTTACAAAACAAACTGCCCACCAAATGATAAAATTAATGTCCCTTTGGAATTCCATCTCATCCAAAAACATAGGACACTTCATAAATAAAAAGAGAAGTCACAAATCCACTACCTTAATGTGAATCCTTGATGGGTACCTATACAGGATGAGTGGGAGAGAAATAGGTTCTCAAGACCAAGAACTCATGAGGGGACTGCTTCTTGGAATCACATCATTTGATTGGTTGAGGTCAAGGGTTGGAAATGAGGGCACTATAGGTGAAACTTCACTCACCTGAGGCTTGAAAGATAAGAGTATAATCATGAAATGGAATATATAAGAGGGAAATCATATATTAATAATACATATTCATGAATAGGCATGACTCTCCCAGACAATCCCTTTTTTAAAACAAGGTCAAAACCTTTTTAAACACATTTATATTAGGCATGTTAATTATCATCACATAATAACATTAAAATTCCTTCAAAATATGGTGTGCACCATACAGGGTAAAATGTTTTATTTTTTACATTACAAAATTTCTAATTTTAAGTATTTTATTATTTATATTGGAATTATAAATTATAAAATATGATTTATGTTAAACTAATAAAATATGGATATTTTATAAAGGGGATTACTTTTACATAGGGTAGAATTTAGTTTTATGTATCAAAAATCAACAAAGGGGTTTACTTTTATGTATGAAAATATTTACTCTTATGTATGGATTAAACTACTTTTATGTATCACACTTTTTCATTAAATGACTTTCACATATTGGTATATGACTCTTATGTATTAATGATCGACTCTTATGTATTGAAAATTGGAAAAGGAAAAGACTCTCATTCTTGATGGAGTTACCTTTATGTATGGAAATATTAATTTTACACACAATTAAATGACTCTTGCATATTTATCGATGACTCTTACTTATTGAGAATTTATAAAACTACTTAGCATGTAAGAGTCCTTTCCAAGAGGTAAAGAAAATATGTAAGGTTATTTTTACAACAAAGGGAACATGTAAGGATCATAATGTGATGCATAAAGGGCATATAATGGTAAATTAAATGTGTAAGGGTTTTCCATGAATAAAGAAATATGTAAGGGTCATCTTAGACTTGAAAAAAAAACATGACCAAAAAACCAAAAAATGCATAATTGCTTTAAAATTCATTTTAAAAATATATAAATCTTTCCCAACCTAAAAAACTACTAGAAAACATCCTTAGACTTCCTCAACACCCAAAAAATGAAAAAGGGTTTAGGAAAATCTTGACCCTTAAATCAGATACCTCTCAAAAGATTCTCATCCTTAAGAATAAAAAATGAACACAATAAGGAGAATGGAAAATAGATGATAAGTAATCCCATGAGATACCTCTCAAATAGAGATCTCACTATAATAAAAGTAAAAAAAACTCATTATAAGAAAGGAAAAAAAAGAACACAACATCATCAATGATCACATCAATATAAAGTCATACATATCATCACAAAAAAATCAATCATCAAATAGTTGGGGATATTTAGCACACATTTACGACTCATGTTCCCAAGTACACTCTTCTAAATCGCCATGCCGCCATGGAAAAAGAACCAAGGGAATAACATGCCAATGCAACACCTTCTCCCAATAGTCCTGAATCTCAATAGGTCATTCCTTGAATGAAGAATCATCTTCAACTTACAAATCACCCTAACTAATGACACGAGAATCATCATGAAGATATAAATGAAGTTACAATACACAATTTTTTTTATAGATTCAGTCCATATGAGAAGGTAGTGATAATCGATATTCAACTGCATTGACATGCTCTGACACCTCAAAAGGCCTCATAAATTGGGGAGAAATCTTACTCTCATGATTGAAACTTTAATTCCCATAATGAGGAGATAACTTAAAAAAATACATGATATCCTATGTCAAACTCTATATCTCTCCTTCTATGATCCACAAAGGATTTCTAAAAATCTTGAGCTGCCTTCATCTGCTTGAGAATCACTTATACCTTCTAATGAGATCCAATATTTTCCAAAATTTTAACTACTTTTCATTGATAATTAACCCCCTAATTTATCTAGAACTCATGTAATTAATTGATTGGTGTAACTTTTGTGAATTTGGATATCAATTTCTAAATGGATTTAATCTTGGGTTTTAGTTTTTTTATTCATTCTTGGAATTAATTAAAATAAATACATTAATTTTTAGATTTTGTGTTTGAATTTTTTAATAGGATAAAATTCATAATTTTTAATTGTTTTTATTAATATTTAATTTAAATGGACAAAGCCTATATTGAAAATTTTATTTTGAGTTATCCTTACACAGGGATTATGTTGTGCAAGGGAATCCATTACATGCTATGTAAAGGTGACTGTTGTAGTCAAGTCACTATATAAAGGTCCTCAAGACCATGCATAAAGGTCATTGGGGTAATTTTTAGGCTACATATGCAACTCCCCAACCCTATAAGCCTGAAGCAAGTGCATTATTTTAATACATTGACATGATTACAAGGAAGTTGTATCCTGAAGGAATGAATAGTTTAGTATATTTGGAAAACCATATACATACATAATTTCAACATTATAACTTGAAATAAAAAACAACATATAAGTTCTATTAGCAAAATCCACCACTCTAATATTATCCCTGCAAGTTATTCCTAATAAACTTTTTCATGTCCTGAGAAAATGAAACATAAGAAAGGGGTGAGCTCAGATGCTCAGTAAAGGTAAGAAATACAATGTAAGATATCATAAACCTAAACATTAGGCATGGTTAATAACTAAAAACACATGCCTTTAAAAATAAACTTGAACACATTATAGTAGAAATAAGAGTTGAATAAATAATGCCATAATAAAGCATAATCATGGGTATTCTAATAGTCAAATAACCACATGAAATTTCAATTACCAATTTCATAATGAGGGAATGCATAATACATGACATCATAACCATACCATCAAGGCCTCATGCCAAGACCATAAATAACCATTTTATCAAGGCCTTATGCCAAGACCGTAGTCTGTCTCATGAGACCTACCAATGCATTGAGGGGCTATAGTGGGCCCCACCCATCACTTACTAAGTCCAATTCATTCCTCATATGAATTGGGTGAATATAATCAACATACACATTCATATTTAAACTAATATATGAAACATAAATACTTTCCCCAATCAATAAACATAACACTAATCATTTAGAGTAATGTGGTGAATGGTATCAAGATAGAACATCCATAGTCAAACTGATAAGAAAACCTTAAATAACATACTATAGATGATATAATAAGATAAAGACCTCAACTAAGTACAATATTCAATAAGGATGTTGACATAGATGAAGATACTTTTAAATGATACCATTGAAAATTTCTTGAGGAAATAATCCTTAAACATTCCAAAGTATCCCATACCACCTTGAAACATTCAAATCATAATACCTTATAATATCATGAGAATAAGGAGACTCTTGATATGATATACCAAAGGTAATTACATACACCACATGCAAGGAATAAGTGGTTAACAAGGCATATATCTCATAAATGTTAAAGTGAGATGAGAAAAATCTTTTTTTTTTTACTTTGGAAAGAAGAGTTATTTTGTAAAATCATTTGTATTTGTCATGAAATAATATTTATAAACATTTATATCCCATAAAATAATAGGTAATAACATTGAAATAATATATTAGGCATAAATGTTTTCCCACCAAAGTGAAATCACATAAAAAGAGTTTTTAATGAAGCTTTTGAAATAAAACATTTTAGTGTGGTTTGATGAAAATATTAAAGAGATTTTAAAATGGGAAGACGTGTTTGATTTCATAAAATCATAAATGAAACAATATGTGTTTTTATTATAAAATGTGTTATTTTACAAAAATAATAATTTCTTAAAATATATTTCATAGTGCACTTGAAAATAGGTAAGAATTAAAGAAGTTCCCTTGAAACGAGGTTGTTTATTGGGAATAATTTTTTGAAAGATCCTTTTAAGACATATAAATCCCCATAAATTATGGTGGGATTCTGGTTGGTACACATATATAGAACATTTACATAGAATTTATGAGTAGTACATATGAATAAATAATAATTTAATTGAGGTAAGTAGAGAATAAGAGTGACCTGAATGAAAATGGAGGTTCGAGTAGAATATCCTTACCACTTTGTAACCAATCGAATCTTATGCCCCAAAATTAATAACCATAAAATGATACATTGAATACCATAGATTCATGATATGATACACAATGTTCAGTATACATACACCATACATAAGAAATAGTGGTGAATAAATAATATCCCACAAAAATAGAAGTGAGATGATAAAACCCTTACCTTAAGTATGATGGTGTTCTTCACTTGATCTTAGTGTCCTAGATAACCAAATTAAATTAATTAATTAATATTTATAAAACCTATTATTTATGTAATTGATTTATTATAGCCTTATTGAGTTCATTCATAGCCTTCTTGATGGGTTTAAGAGGTTTAATTTTATTGTTTGGGAGTGTTTTCTTCCTTGGTATTCATGACCAGTTTACTTATATTCATGTAAGGATAAACATGTAAGATGAGAATGTTGTGAAGAATAGAAGTTGTTTTTTATTTGTTAACATTCATAAGATTACATGGTTATAAAATTCATTTGGTTATTTGGAGTGAATATGAATCATTATATAAAACTTTAATGATAATTGTTTGTGTTAATTGGTGGTTTTTGATCACAGCGTACTCATTTGGATTTATAAATTAATATCATGGGTAAAAAATATTCCATAACTTTAAATAATTTATAATACAAATATTATAGTCTGTTTCAACCATAAAAATGGTTTAATGACCAGAATTGAATATGATAATAGAAATTGAAAACCCATCGTCCTTGAATGTGATAAATTAACACATCTCAGATGGTGTTTTCATTTCAAATATAAAAGAAGGAGAAATGAGAGATGATGATGAATTATTAAATTATCATAAAAAAATTACAGTGCATTTAAGGTACTGAATTTATCATAACATTTGGATAAAATGAGGTGAGGATAGAAAATAAAACAAAGGAACTTGAAAATAAAAGAAAAGTTGAGAAATCCCTTATAAAAATTCAGCAGCCTAACGACATCACTTAAAAATTTATAAAATATTTTAATGAGAGAAAAATGGGTCTCTCATCATTATTACATAATATGGATAGTAAGGGGGACATGTAATGACATATCCCAATGTAATCCAATTGAAATTAAAATAGAATAACATAAAAATAGTACTTGAAAAAGAGAAGGGTGGTAAATTCTCTTACCTTATAGAGTAACTCCTAAAACTTGAAGGTTGGGAACTTGGGGGATTAAGGGAACATTGGGAGGAATACTAGGGAGGTAAAAATACCTGATATTCAAGGATGATGAATTTTTAATGAAATAAAATGAAGGAATGAGTGGGTGTTTATAGTAAAAGAGAGAGAGTTTTTTATTAATTTCAAAGGACACCTCATTAGTGGTACTTGAAAAACCACAGGATTTCCCATGGTATTTTCCATGATATTGGCCACATGGGACACATCTTATCATATTTTAATGTAAAAAAGTAGACCAGAATTTTATATTAATTATTACATCATTATGATGTCATTAATCATACCGAAAACTCAAAACTGTATTTTTACTATTTATGAAAAACTAAAGTATTTTATAAAATTATCATAAATTCAGCGTAACCTAATATTGATGTTATGAATTCAAAAATGACATTTATTTTATCATAATAATTTTCTAAATATGAAAATTTTAACTTTTATCTATGAAAATATTTATTTATTAAAAATAACAGTGGACATAAAATGCATATTAAAATGCATAGTAAAATTTTCGACACTTAGAACAAATAAAATTATTTTATCATTTTTAATTAAAGAAGATTGTTTTGATAAAACTATTTTATTATTATAAACATTAATAAAACCTTATTTTGATATAATAATTTAAATCTCCCTAAAATGTACAATTTTTACATAAAAAATCAATTTATCAAATTCGTCATATTTTTAAGAAAAACTCAACTCAAAAGAGAAATGATGGAACAATTTTTTTTATACTTTATTAGGCGAGATTAATACTCCATTGGCCATATTAATATTCATAAGGGTATGTTACTATTCATAAGTGTAAGTTACTATTTACCAAAAATTATGTTTGTCTTATCAGACTCTAAATATCTTACTGAACGCAACCGTGTATGTCTGTTTTTTGAAATTCAAATCACAGAGGTGGAAAAATTATGTTTACTGGATAGGTTATAACAAAGTGGTGTTTTGTAAAGACTCAATGTTTCATGCTTTCAATATTAAATTTATTTATAAATCCTTGGGGTGTTACATTATCCCCTCTTTATAAAAATTTCATCCTTGAAATTTGAAATTGAAATTTGAAAGTTAATGATCGATACATGAAAATTCACTTATGGGAAACCCACATTAGGAATACGTTTAAAATATCCTCTTAATAAGAGGGAAAGATAAATGCATCGGTTACTACAAAATTACACATTCTAATTGGAAAACATGGTCATTGAAGAATAATCAAACCATCATGTTATGATGGAAACTGATAGAGAACATTCTCAAATGAAAGATCATTACCACAAAACCATAAACTAAAATTATGAAAAATTTCATTGATATCATGAAAAAAATATTATAATAGGATAACATTTTTATAAAAGACTCTTTTTCCTAGAGTTGATGAATTATTCCACTCTATAAGAGTATAAATATATGTTTCTATTTCATAAACACAATCTTATCCTTTGTTTGTGCCTTGATCTATCTATACTTCATCTCTTAGCACATGTTGCATCATGTGGTGACATTAAAATATAAAACCTCATACAATGATCAACTTAAACCATTTCATAAATGGTTTAAATTTCCAAAAGAGCATGATCCAATAATTTAGAATAATTCTCATATCCATACTTGCTAGATCCATGTACACAAGGTCCTAGAAATCCTCATTTGTTTAGAAATCCATGATCTATCCTAGTCAATGCATCTGCTACCTTATTTTCCTTTAATCAACATGATGAAACCCTAAATTTTCACCTTCCAAACATGTGAATATCTTCATCATGCGTCATCTTGAAATATGGTAATAACTCAAATTACCATAAAACCTTATTGGAAACATGCATTCATCCTTACACATGCTATTGGATATATTCCTTATATCAAAAAATGTTGTAAACGCTATCAATAATAGTATAGATGACTTGTCGACAAGTCAAAAATCAGTTTTGAGGTAGTCAGTACTCATCCAAATAAATTATTTCTTCATCATTATCTCAATAATCAGGAATATATTTAGGGTTTTCTTTCCATCAACCATATACTTTCCCAAGATATTAACTTTCTTCTGAGTCACTTATCCTTGGTACAATTCATCATATGACCTCAAATACTTAATGAAATAGTACTGCAGTACAATCCTCATATATTCCATAATTATTATAACCATTACATTGCTGATAAAATATTCAAATGAAATGATTTTTGAAGAGGCATATTAATCATTTCACTTAATCTATGACAGTATCATGACTTGATCATTATCCAGTAACATCATTTGGGGCATATTCCTTTGACGCTTAGGTCATTGATTCGTATAGCATCCATTCTCCTTGCAGTTGAAGCAGTGTACATTGAACACCTTTTTCTTGGCCTTAAAATCATGAAATTTATGTCCTTTTTATCCATACTTATAAAAAACTCCCATTCCCTTCAAGCATTTACCATGGCGATTCTTTCCACAGTTATCACATGTGGGAAAACCCTTCTTTCCCTTCTTCCCTTTATCCATATTTTTCTCTACTTCCCTCTTCTTCTTTTTTATCCCCTTCAAATACATAGAACTCATATAATTATTTATATATATTGTTAACACATGATACTATTTCCTCATATGTTGAAGATATATGGGAGACTATATTCCTTCGAAACGATGGCTTAAGAACACGAGAGATATGATCCTTCTTACTATTTTCATCACGTGTATTGGTGAAGTTCTCATTCATTCTTATAGGAACCATTTATAATCAATTCCATATACTATATTAGATCATAAAATTATAAACTTTCTATAAATCTAATCATGGTATAAAACATATCATAAATTTATGCATCATAAATCCTAGAACCATATACTTTGGTTACTTTAGAAGCATAAATCCTTCATAATGTTATGTAAGAAAAATGTGAATTATCCTAAGAATGTCCCTAGAGAGTGTCAAACCAGGTGCGTAGTAAGGCCCATTGTCATGTATCAGGATACCTCGGGTCAAGCCCGAAACTCCTTGTCATATTTTTTACTCCTAGGCACATCTGTTCTAGAACCACGTCTATTTGTAGTATCCGGACAGGGATGCATTTTCTATAAAGATCAACATAATATATTCCTTACCAAAATTCCAGGATGTTCTTGTATGTTTATCCTCAAAGTCTATCTTAGAGTTATGTTCCCCAATCTACATTTTCCAAATCTAGTTTCCAAGTTTTCTACTAAAATTCCTCTGATACCAACTGTAACACCTCAACCCCAAAATCCCAAAGATGGTGCATTATTTTAATACATTGGCATGATTAAAAGGAAGTCATATCCCAAAGTAAAAAATAATTTAGTATATTTGGAAAACGAGATACATACATAATTTCAACATTACAACTTGAAAAGAAAAACAACATATAAGTTCCATTGGGAACATCCACCACTCTAAGATTATCCCTGAAATACATTCCTAATAAACTTCTTCATGTCCTGAGAAAATGAAACATAATAAAGTGGTAAGATCAGATGCTCAGTAAGGGTAATAAATACATTGGAAGATATCATAAACCTAAACATTAGGCATGGTGAATAACTAAAAACACATGCCTTTAAAAATAAACTTGAACACATTATGATAGGAATAAGAGTTGAATAAATAATGCCATAATAAAGCATAATCATGGGTATTCTACTAGTCGAATAACCATGTGAAATTTCAATTACTAGTTTCATAATGAGGAAATACATAATATGGGACATCATAACCATACTATCAAGGCCTCATTCCAAGACCATAAATAACTAGTTTTTCAAGGCCTTGTGTCCAGACTGTAGTTTGTCTCATGAGACCTACCAATGCATCGAGGGGATATAGCAGGCCCCACCCATCACTTACTAAGTCCAATGCATTCCTCATATGAATGGGGTAAACATAATCAATATATAAATTCATATTGAAACTAACATATGAAATGTAAATACTTTCCTGAATCATTAAACATAACACTGACCATTCGGAGTAATGTGGTGAATGGTATCAAGATAGCACATCCATAGTCAAACTAATAAGAAACCCTTCAAGAACATATTTTAGATGATATAATAAGAGATACACCTCAATTAAGTATAAGATTCAACAAGGACGTTGACATAGATAAAGATAATTTTAAATGATACCATTGAAAATTTCTTGAGGAAATAATCCTTAAACATTCCAAAGTGCCCCATACCACCTTGAAACATTCAAATAATAACCCCTTAGAATATCATGAGAATAAAGAGACTCTTAATATAATATACCAAAGGTCAGTACATACACCACATGTAAGGAATAAGTGGTGAACAAGGAATATATCTCATAAATGTTAAAGTGAGACAAGAAAAATCCTTTTTTTACTTTATAAAGAAGAGTTATTTTGGAAAATTATTTCTATTTGTCATGAAACAGATTTTTAAACATGTATATCCATGAAAATAAGAGGTAAGAACATTGAAATTATATTTTAGTGTGACAACTGGGCCCCACTGACAGCACATACACCCCACCTTAACATGCCCATAAGGTCCTGACCCGTCAGGTACAACTAGTTGCCTCGCAGACACATTGTCTCTACCCTGGGTCCCACCCACGTACCTGAACATGTCATATAACTAATGACTATCCCCACATTCCAACACATTTCCTTTCTAGTGTGCATTGTCCTCACTCACACACACTATGGGAAACTTCCCATAAGGTCACCCATCCCGATCACTAATCCCGGTCAATCACACTTAACTGTGAAGTTCTAATCTGGTAGGCTCCTAAAAATGAAGGTGCACCTTGTTGACATGAGTCATATCATTTAGTCATTTAATCCATTATCATTCTGGGGTGTTACATTCACCCCCCTTTAGAGCACAACATCCTCATTGTGGACCCAACATCTCAACCGCGGCAGTGCACCGCACTTAAGGCTAGGTACCACCTATGATACCAAATGTGACAACTAGGCCCTGATAACAGCACACACACCTCGCCTTAACATGGTCGTCAGGTCTTGGCCCACCAGGTACCACCAATTTCCCCGCAGACACATTGTCCCCACCCTGGGGCCCACCCACGTGCCTGAAAGGGTCATCTAACTAATGACTGTCCCCACAGGCGAACATATGTCCTTTCCAGGGTGTTACATTCACCCCTTTAGAGCACAACATCCTCATTGTGGAAACAAAATCTCAACCGAGTCAGTGCACCGCACTTAAGGCTGGGTACCACCTATGATACCAAATGTGACAACTAGGCCCTACTGACAGCACATACACCTCGCCTTAACATGGTCGTCAGGTCCTGACCCACCAGGTACCACCAATTTCTCCACAGACACATTGTCCCCACCCTAGGGCCCACCCATGTGCCTAAAAGGGTCATCTAACTAATGACTGTCCCCACAGGCCAACATATGTCCTTTCCAGGGTGTTACATTCACCCCCATTAGAGTACAAGGTCCTCGTTGTGGACCCAACATCTCAACTGAGTCATTGCACTGCACTTAAGACTGGGTACCACCTATGATACCAAATGTGACAACTAGGCCCTGATGACAACACAAACACCTCTCCTTAACATAACCATTGGGTCCTGGCCCTCCAAGTACCACGAATTTCCCCACAGACACATTTTCCCCACCCTGGGGCCCACCCACGTGCCTGAACGAGTCATCTAACTAATGAATGTCCCCATAGGACAACACATGTCCTTTCTAGTGTGCTTTTTCCTCTCTCACACACACCCTAGGAAACTTCCCAGAAGGTCACCCATCCTGATCACTACTCCCGGCCAAGAATGCTTAACTATGGAGTTTTAATCTAGTAAGATCCCGAAAAGGAAGGTGCACCTTGTTGACATGAGTCATATCATTTAGTCATTTAACCCTTTATCATTCTAGGGCGTTACATTCACCCCCCCCTTTAGAGCACAACTTCCTCGTTGTGGACCCAACATCTCAACCGAGGCAGTGCACCACACTTAAGTCTGGGTACCACCTCTAATACCAAATGTGACAACTGGGCCCCGCTGACAGCACATAAACCTCGCCTTAACATGACCTTCAGGTCCTGTACCACCAGGTACCACCAATTTCCCCGCATACACATTGTCCCCACCTTGGGGACCACCCACGTGCCTGAACGGGTCATCTAACTAATGAATATCCCGACAGGCCAACACATGTCCTTTCCAGGGTGTTACATTCACCCCATTTAGAGCACAACATTCTCGTTGTGGAGCCAACATCTCAACCGAGGCAGTGCATTGAACTTAAGACTGAGTACCACCTCTGATACCAAATGTGATAACTGGGCCTCGCTGAAAGCACAAACACCTCACCTTAACACATCTGTTGGGTCCTGGCACGCCAAGTACCACAGATTTCCCCATAGACACATTTTCCCCACCCTGGGCCCCACCCATGTGCCTGAACGAGTCATATAACTAATGACTGTCCCCACAGGCCAACACATGTCCTTTCTAGTGTGCCTTTTTCTCACTCACACACACCCTAGGAAACTTTCCAGAAGGTCATCCATCCTGATCACTACTCCCATCCAAGAACGCTTAACTATGGAGTTCTAATCTGGTAGGATCCCGAAAAGGAAGGTGCACCTTGTTGACATGAGTCATATCATTTAGTCATTTAACCCTTTATCATTCTAGGGTGTTACATTCACCCCCCCTTTAGAGCAAAACTTCCTCGTTATGGACCCAACTTCTCAACCGAGGTAGTACACTGCACTTAAGACTGGGTACCACCTCTGATACTAAATGTGACAACTGGGACCCGCTGACAGCACAAACACCTCGCCTTAATATAGCCATTGGGTTCTGACCCTCCAGGTACAACTAATTTCCCCATAGACACATTGTCTCCACCCTGGGGCCCACCCACATGCCTGAACGAGTCATCTAACTAATTACTTTCCCCACAGGCCAACACATGTCCTTTCTAGTGTGCTTTTTCCCCACTCACACACACCATAGGAAACTTACCAGAAGGTCACCCATCCTGATCACTACTCCCGTCCAAAAATGCTTAACTATGGAGTTCTAATATGGTAGGATCCCGAAAAGGAAGGTGCACCTTGTTGACATTAGTCATATCATTTAGTCATTTAACCCTTTATCAACACACCCTAGGAAACTTCCTAGAAGGTCACCCATCCTGATCACTACTCCCAGCCAAGAACGCTTAACTATGGAGTTCTAATCTGGTAGGATCCCGAAAAGGAAGGTGCACCTTGTTGACATGAGTCATATCATTTAGTCATTTAACCCTTTATCATTCTGGGGTGTTACATTCACCCCCCCTTTAGAGCACAACGTCCTCATTATGGACCCAACATCTCAACCGAGGCATTTCACCACACTTAAGGCTAGGTACCACCTTTGATACCAAATTTGACAACTGGGCCCTGCTGACAGCAATACACCCTCCTTAACATGGCCATCAGGTCTTGGACCACCAGGTACCACCAGTTTCCCCATAGACACATTGTCCCCACCCTGGGGCCCACCCTAGGAAACTTCCCAGAAGGTCACCCATCCTGATCACTACTCCCGTCCAAGAATGCTTAACTATGGAGTTCTAATCTGGTAGGATACCGAAAAGGAAGGTTCACCTTGTTGACATGAGTCATATCATTTAGTCATTTAACCCTTTATTATTCTAGGGTGTTACATTCACCCCCCCCCCCCCTTAGAGCACAACGTCCTCGTTATGGACCCAACTTCTCAACTGAGGCACTGCACTGCACTTAAGACTGGGTACCACCTCTGATACCAAATGTGACAAATGGGCCCCGCTGACAGCACAAACACCTCGCCTTAATATAGTCGTTGGGTTCTGGCCCGCCAGGTACAACAGATTTCCCCACAGACACATTTTCTCCACCCTAGGGCCCACCCATATGCCTGAACGAGTCATCTAACTAATGACTTTCCCCACAGGCCAACACAAGTCCTTTCTAGTGTTCTTTTTCCCCACTCACACACACCCTAGGAAACTTACTAGAAGGTCACCCATCCTGATCACTACTCCCAGCCAATAATGCTTAACTACGGAGTTCTAATATGGTAGGATCCTAAAAAGGAAGGTGCACCTTGTTGACATGAGTCATATCATTTAGTCATTTAACCCTTTATCAACACACCCTAGGAAACTTCCCAGAAGGTCACCCATCCTGATCACTAATCCAGACCAAGAATGCTTAACTATGGAGTTCTAATATGGTAGGATCCCGAAAAGGAAGGTGCACCTTGTTGACATGAGTCATATCATTTTGTCATTTAACCCTTTATCATTCTGGGGTGTTACATTCACCCCCCTTTAGATCACAACATCCTCGTTATGGACCCAACATCTCAACCGAGGCAGTTCACCACACTTAAGGCTAGGCACCACCTTTGATACCAAATTTGACAACTGGGCCCTGCTGACAGCACAAACACCCGCCTTAACATGGCCGTTAGGTCTTAATGAGGAAACTTACCAGAAGGTCACCCATCCTGATCACTACTCCCAGCCAAGAATGCTTAACTATGGAGTTCTAATATGGTAGGATCCCGAAAAGGAAGTTTCACCTTGTTGACATGAGTCATATCATTTAGTCATTTAACCCTTTATCAACACACCCTAGGAAACTTCCCAGAAGGTCACCCATCCTGATAACTACTCCCAGCCAAGAATGCTTAACCATGGAGTTCTAATCTAGTAGGATCCTGAAAAGGAAGGTGCACTGCACTTAAGACTGGGTACCACCTCTAATACCAAATGTGACAACTGGGCCCCGCTGACAGCACAAACACCTCTCCTTAATATAGCCGTTGGGTTCTGGCCTACCAGGTACAACGAATTTCCCCACAGACACATTGTCTCTACCCTGGGGCCCACCCACGTGCCTGAACGAGTCATCTAACTAATGACTTTCGCCACAGGCCAACACATGTCCTTTCTAGTGTGCTTTTTCCCCACTCACACACACCCTAGGAAACTTACCAGAAGGTCACCCATCCTGATCACTACTCCCGGCCAAGAATGCTTAACTATGGAGTTCTAATATGGTAGGATCCCGAAAAGGAAGGTGCACCTTGTTGACATGAGTCATATCATTTAGTCATTTAACCCTTTATCAACACACCCTAGGAAACTTCCCAAAAGGTCACACATCCTGATCACTAATCCTGACCAAGAATGCTTAACTATGGAGTTCTAATCTGATAGGATCCCGAAAAGGAAGGTTCACCTTGTTGACATGAGTCATATCATTTAGTCATTTAACCCTTTATCATTCTGGGGTGTTACATTCACCCCCCCTTTAGAGCACAACTTCCTTGTTATGGACCCAACATCTCAACCGAGGCAGTTCACCACACTTAAGGCTAGGTACCACCTTTGATACCAAATTTGACAACTGGTCCCTGCTGACAGCACATACACCCGCCTTAACATGGCCGTTAGGTCTTAATGAGGAAACTTACCAGAAGGTCACCCATCCTGATCACTACTCCCGGCCAAGAATGCTTAACTATGGAGTTCTAATATGGCAGGATCCTGAAAAGGAAGTTGAACCTTGTTGACATGAGTCATATCATTTAGTCATTTAACCCTTTATCAACACACCCTAGGAAACTTCCCAGAAGGTCACCCATCCCGTTCACTACTCCCGGCCAAGAACGCTTAACCATGGAGTTCTAATCTGGTAGGATCCTGAAAAGGAAGGTGCACCTTGTTGACATGAGTCATATCATTTAGTCATTTAACCCTTTATTATTCTGGGGTGTTACATTCACCCCCCTCTTTATAGCACAACGTCCTCATTATGGACCCAACATCTCAACCGAGGCAGTTCACCACACTTAAGGCTAGGTACCACCTTTGATACCAAATTTGACAACTGGGCCCTGCTGACAGCACATACACCCGCCTTAACATGGCCGTCAGGTCTTAATGAGGAAACTTACCAGAAGGTCACCCATCCTGATCACTACTCCTGGCCAAGAATGCTTAACTATGGAGTTCTAATATGGTAGGATCCTGAAAAGGAAGTTGCACCTTGTTGACATGAGTCATATCATTTATTCATTTAACCCTTTATCAACACACCCTAGGAAACTTCCCAGAAGGTCACCCATCCTGATCACTACTCCCGGCCAAGAACGCTTAACCATGGAGTTCTAATCTGGTAGGATCCTGAAAAGGAAGATGCACCTTGTTGACATGAGTCATATCATTTAGTCATTTAACCCTTTATTATTCTGGGGTGTTACATTCACCCCCCCTTTAAAGCACAACGTCCTCGTTATGGACCCAACATCTCAACCGAGGCAGTTCACCACACTTAAGGCTAGGTACCACCTTTGATACCAAATTTGACAACTGGGCCCCGCTGACAGCACATACACCCGCCTTAACATGGACGTCGGGTCTTATACCACCAGGTACCACCAGTTGCCCCACAGACACATTGTCCCCACCCTAGGGCCCACCCACGTGCCTGAACGGGTCATCTAACTAATGACTGTCCCCACAGGTCCACACATGTCCTTTCCAGTGTGCTTTTTCCTCACTCACACACACCCTGAGAAACTTCCCAGAAGGTCACCCATCATGATCACTACTCCCAACCAAGCACACTTAACTATGGAGTTCTAATCTGGTAGGCTCCTGAAAAGGAAGGTGTACCTTGTTGACATGAGTCATATCATTTAGTCATTTAACCCTTTATCATTCTGGGGTGTTACATTTAGGTATAAATGTTTTCCCACTAAAGTGAAATCATGTAAAAAAAGTTTTTAATGAAACTTTATAAATAAAACATTTTAGTGTGGTTTAAGGGAAATATTAAAGAGATTTTAAAATAGAAAGGCGTGTTTTATTTCATAAAACCATAAATGAAACAAGATGGGTTTTCATGATAATTTTTTTTTATTTTACAAAAAATAATAATGTCTTAAAATAGATTACATAGTGCACTTAAAAATAGGTAAGAATTCGAGAAGTTCCCTTGAAATGAGGTTGTTTGTCAGGAAGAATTTTTTAAAAGATCATTTTAATACATATAACTCGCCATAAATGAAGGTGGAATTCTAGTTGGTATACATATATAGAATATTCACATATAATTTATGGGGAGTACATATGAATAAATAAGAATTTAATTGAGGTAAGTAGAGAATAAGAGTGACCTGAATGAAAATAAAGGTTTGGGTAGAAGATCCTTACCACTTTGTAACCAATTGAATATTATTCCCCAAAATTAATAAATATCAAATGATACATTGAATACAATAGATTCATGATACGATACAAAATGGGAAGTATACATACACCATACATAAGAAATAGTGGTGAATAAAGAATATCCCACAAAAATGGAAGTGAGATGATAAAACCCTTACCTTAAGTCCGATGGTGTTCTTCACTTGATCTTAGTGCCCTAGATAACCAAATTAAATTCATTAATTAATATTTTGATAACTGATTATTTATGTAATTTATTTATTATTTCCTTATTAAGTTCATTTGTGGCCTTCTTGATGGGTTTAAGAGGTTCAATTTTATTGTTTGGGAGCATTTTCTTCCTTGTTATTCATGACTGGTTTACTTGTATTCATGGAAGGATAAACATGTAAGATGAGAATGGTTGTACAGAATAGAAGCTGTATGTTATTTTTTAACATCCAGAAGATTACTCGTTTATAAAATTCAATTGATTATTGGGAGTGAAGATGAATCATTATATAAAACATTAATGATAATTGTTTGGGTTAATTGGTGGTTTTTGATCACAATGTACTAATTTTGATTTATAAATTAACATCATGGGTAAAAAAAGATTTAAAAACTTTACATAAGTTATAATAAACATATTATAGTCTGGTTCAACCATCAAAATGGTTTCATGACAAGAATTGAAGATGGTAATAGAAATTGAAAACCCGTCGTCCTTGAATGTGATAAATTAACACATCTCATATGGTGTTTTCATTTCAAATATAAAAGAAGGGGAAATGAGAGATGATGATGAATTATTCCATTATCATAAAAAAATTCTAGTACATTTAAGGTAAAAAAGTTATCATAACATTTGGATGGAATGAGGTGAGAATAGAAAAGAAAACAAAGGAACTTGAAAATAAAAAAAAGTTGAGAAATCCCTTATGAAAATTCGGCAACCTAACGACATAACTTAAAAATTTATAAAATATTTTAATGAGAGAAAAATGGGTCTCTCATCATTATTAAAAAATATGGATTTTAAGGGGGATATGGAATGACATATCCCAATGTAATATAATTGAAATTAAAAGAGAATAACATAAAAATAGTACTTGAAAAAGAGAAGGGTGGTAAATTCTCTTACCTTATAGAGTAACTCCTAAAACTTGAAGGTTGGGAACTTGGGGGATTAAGGAAAAATTGGGAGGAATCCCAGGGAGGTAAAACTACCAGAATTTCAAGTATGATGAATTTTTAATGAAGGAAAATTAAGGAATGAGTGGGTATTTATAGTAAAAGAGAGGGAGTTTTTTATTAATTTCAAAGGACACCTCATTAGTGGTATTTGAAAAACCATGGTATTTCTCATTGTATTTGCCCATGATATTGGCCACCTAGGACACCTCATATCATATTTTAATGTAAAAAATTTGAAAATAATTTTATATTAATTATTACATCATTATGATGTCATTAATCATACAGAAAACTCAAAACTGTATTTTTACTATTCATGAAAAACTAAAGTATTTTATAAAATTCTCATAAATTCAGAGTAACCTATTATCGATGTTATGAATTAAAAAATTACATTTATTTTATCATAATAATTCTATAAATATGAAAATTTTAACTTTTATCTATGAAAATACTTTTTATTAAAAATAACAGCGGGCATAAAATGTATAGTAAAATTCATAGTAAAATTTTCGACACTTGGAACAAATAAAATTATTTTAGAATTTTTAATTAAATAAGATTATTTTTATAAGAGTATTTCATTATTATAAACATTAATAAAACCTTATTTTGATATAATAATTTAAATCTCTCTGAAATTTACAATTTTTACCTGAAAAATTGATTTATTAAATTCGTCATATTTTGAAGAAAAACTCAACTCAAAAGAGAAATGATGGAACAAAAAATTTATTTATACTTTATTAAGTGAAGTTACTACTCCATTGTTCATATTACTATTCATAAGGGAATGTTACTATTCATAAGGGAATGTTACTATTCATAAGGGCATATTACTATTCACCAAAAATTAAGTTTGTCTTATCAGACTCTAAATATCTTACCTAACGCAACCGTGTATGTTAGTTTTTCAAAATTCAAATCACAAAGGTGGAAAAATTATGTTTACTGGCTAGGTTATAGAAAAGTGGTGTTTTTTAAAGACCCAGTATTTCATGCTTTCAATATTAAATTTATTTATAAATCCTTGGGGTGTTACAACATAGGGGTCAACAGTGCTAGTTACATAAAGGTAAAGGTGCACCAGACATGATGAATCAAGGTCATACAAGACTCACATAAGGGTAATAGGCGCTATGTCAAGGTCACACTGCCATTGCATGAAGGTGAAGAGCACACTATACATGCTATGTAAGGGTAATCAAGGAGCTATGTAAAGGTATTCCCATGGTTCCTCAAATGCATAAAGGTAATAAAGGCACCACATAAATGTACTTCTATAGTTCTGAAGTCTCTGTAAAGGTCATCCCCATATAAATCCATTGTGTAGGGGTAACATCTATGACTGAAATTGATATATAAAGGCCATTCCAAGATGAACCAATGCTACATAAAGGTAATCAACAATTACCAAAAAATATGTAGGGATTGATTTAAAATAAAATTCATTCTTATGTTTTCCAAAATCAGGAAGAAATCCTCTAATGCATCCACATAGTGATCATCCAACAAGCTAAAGAAGATGAAGATCATGGGAAGGGAATGTTTCAACAATAAAATTCAAGTGATTCCCACCTGAAGAAATCTACACCCTCAACCTGGACATGTGGAAGTAATATGTGGAAGAAGAATAGGTCAATACTCAGTGATGAATTTTTATAGAAAGGGAGAAGAAGCTGTTGTTATTTCTATATAGGTATCCTCTTACCCATTTTGTTAAGAATTCAAGCCAATGGACTATGATCTTGTCTAGATTTTATATATTTTTATTATAATTTCTACATTTTATTCTAATTACATTTCATTCATTAATGTGTTGTGTTATTATATTCTCCCCCATTTTTCATGTTTCACCCACTATGAATTCATGGTGATTCTCAAGATCACATCAATGAAGAGGGGATAACTAGAAGATCACCCACTAAATGAAAACTAGTGAAACAGAGTCCATGCATATGGATTTTCATTTTTGATTTTATTATGGGAATTTGGGTGTTTGAGGGAATGAGGAGAAAATTATACCTCCTACTTATCCTTCTCTATTTTCCTTTGTAATGATAAAATCATTTCCTATCCTTTGATTGGATCACTGAGGTACAATTGAGATCAGTGGTTTGATAAGTGGATGGGATCATGTTTGTGACTCATTTGAGAGAGTGGTGGGATGATCACTTGAGGATATTTCCTTAAGTGTGATGCACATTCAAAACATTGATGCAGTGAGGTTGTGTGTATCCAATTGGAACACATAGAGAATAGGATAGAGAGACAAATTCATGGGAAAATGAAGGATCACTATGGTTGAATCTAGGGGTGTCTCCTATCACACATTCATTTTGTTTTACATCTCCATTTCCTTTCCTGTTGCATGAATCAAACCCCATCCCCTTTCTTTCCCACTTTCAAAATTAGGGAAAAAATAAAAATAATAACTAGTGTTGATATAGTGAATCTCCAAGACTAGCACCTTGAGAGTTGACCCTAGTTAGATACTAGGATGAATTCTAGGAATTTAAAATTTTATTTTATGGAAGCCCCATGATAGAATCCTCATCATCTTCTCTGTCATGCTATGAACCAATTCCTATATGATAATAGATGAATGGCCAACCCCAGTCCAAGATGATGGAGATTTTCAAGGTATTCCATAAAACGCTTCTAATGAGGCCATACTAATGGTGGAGTGATAACTTTTTTATAGGTAAAATCGACCAAGGTTATATGGCATAACCATAAGACTCTAAAATCTATAATTTGTGAACACAACATATATTAATTTTTTTGGATAGTCCTCTATATCTTTTCATTCTTATATGGATGAAAAGTGGTGTTAAGGCATAATTGAGATCCAAAATCACACTGGATACCTCTCTACACCTGAGAGGTAGAACGAGGATCATGATTAGAGATGACTATCTTAGAAACCCCATGGATCCTATTAACCTTCTCCAAATACTGCCTCACCAAAACATCCATTAATCTTGACTCTTCAATCACCAAGAAGTGAGTTTACCTCATCTAGTGGTCTACAATCAATCAAATAACATCATATCCACCATGATCTTAGGGTAAAATGGTAATTAAATTCATCAAAATTTCCTCCCACTTCCACTAAGAAACATCCAATGACTGAAGTAACCCACTAAAAATGTGATGTTTTACCTTTACCTTATAGAAGACCAAACATTGAGATACACACCCTACAAAAAATATTTTCATCCCAAACCACCATAACTAATCCATCAAGGAATGGTACATCTTAGCCACACTAGGATGTAATACTAGGGGAGAGTTGTAGGAATCATATAGAAGTACCCCATAAATCACTGAAGTAATGAAGATCATTCCTTGTAACAACATCCGATGTTGATCATCCTTAAACCATCCCTTAGAGAAATTACCACAAACAAAAAAATCCCAACAAACTTTCACCTTAGGATCTACCAATTTAGATTCTTCCACATGCTGATCCAAGTATGACTTCACAATCATATGGTAGAGACAACTCCTTCCATCAACTTCCCCCATATCAAGGTGTATCACTGTAATATCCTCCATCACCCTCTAATCATCTTTGTATTGAAAAACAACAGCTCCAAGTGTCTTTTTTTATTTGTATGTTAGCAATAACATTCCCTTTCTCTAGAGTATAGGAAATATTGAAGTCAAAATACTATAAGAATTACATCCACTATCGTTGTTTCAAGTCCAAATAATATTGGGAAATGATGTATATCAAACTCTTATGATCCCTGAAGACCATAAAACACTTGCTGAGGAGAGAGTGTCATCACTACTTTAGAGAAAAAACAACTACGACAAACTCAAGATCATAGGTAGCACAATTTAGTTCATGGGGTCATAAATACTGAGACCCATATGAAATAAATTCTCTCTACCACATAAAAATACAACCCAATCTAAGGCATCAGGCATCATAATAAACCTCAAGCATAACACTCTTATTTGGAAGGTTAAGAACAATAGCACTAACTATCTTCTCATTAAGATACTCAAAAGTAGCCTAACACTGGCTAGTCCATACAAAATCCTGATATTTTCAGTTCAAGGCTGTTAGAGGAGTCTTAATCTATGATAAGTTGTGAAAGAATCTCCTATAATAGCCTAAAAGGCCAAGGAAACTCCAAATTTCTGTAACATTATTGGGGGCCAACTAAGAAAAAAATACCTTAGTCTTCGAGGGATCTATAACCACTCTTAGTTGAGATATAACATGTCCCAATAAATAAACCTCATGATCCCAAAACTAAAACTTAGATAGCTTCCCAAACAACTGATGATCCTAAATAAAATGACTGTAAATGATCTGTATGCTCTTCCTCAGATTTAGAATATAAAGGATTCCATTAATGAAAACCACCATTAATCAGTCTAGGAACCCATGAAAGATAGAATTCATAAGTCCCATGAATATGTCTGGTGAGTTATGACATTGAAGGGAATTACCACAAACTCATAGTGTCTATAACGACATATGAAGGTAGTATTTGGAATATTTTTTTCCTTTAATCTCATATGATGATATCATGACTATTTATCGATCTTTAAAAATTAGTTAAATTCATTTAAATGATAAAATAAATAATAAATCCATGGAAGGAGATAACAATTATCACCATCATCTAATTCAAGTGATGATAATTGATATATAATCATAGACTGCCATATGCCTTCTTCAAGAACAAGATTGGAGTACCCCAAGGTGATATATTGGGTTAAATAAAACATCTCTATAGAAGATCATCAATATTGATTCACATACCCTGTAGCTCAAAAAGCACTACCCAATATGGAGACATCGATATTAGATAGGCAATAGATTTCAAATCTATCCCAAACTTCATTTATCATTAAGGGGGTGGCATCACAACCTCTTTGGGAAAAACATCAGGGCACTCTTCCACAACCTCGGTAAACATCACCAGTTGAATCTTCATTGAACTCATCACTAACTCAGCCATCATAGAAGACAAAGACTCAGCACACCTATGACCCATCCAATGATATCACTTTCCAAGGAACATGATATGTTCACTATCGGTATCAAAAATTATAACTCACCTTCTGAAGAAATCAAGAATATCCTATATCAAATACAACCAGTTCATGTTGAGGATGATATCATATGACTGTATCCATAAACAGAGGAAGTCTTCTAAATATAGATGTTTCCCTAACATCATATCATAATCTCTACATACATCATACATTCTAAATCAACCTCTAATTAGTATATTCAACACCAAGGGAACTAAAAGCCTCTCACCTCTAATCATAGGGTCGGGGCTAGGGTGGGTGAAACAAAGGAGTGTGTAATTCTTAAATCAAACAAGGTATACAACCAGGTAGAATATAAATAGATGATACCTTACATAATTCATGACTCCTCTAGAACTGTTAACTCAAGCACATACATATGATTGTGGCCACCTCCACAACCAGCTCTCCTCTTTGTCTCTAAGGATAAGGGACATCATGGGGCTATCCTCAGCCCACTTTGTCTCCTCATTGCTGATGAATACCTAGAGCAATCTACTGCGGCCTCCTCATAGGGCACTACTATAATGGATGAACTTGAAGTGGGATGTCAACTCCATGTTTAATACCATGTAAGGAAGACCACTCTATCATCTGATGTCTATGACATCCATATAAAAAACAAACACCCGATATTCTAGTAGGGGTTAGAGAACTATTACCTCCGATGGAATAAGATGAAGGAAGCTAGAATTGACTCCCTATTTTCTGAAAACTAAACTAACTAGAAAAATTGGAACCATTGGTGATAAATACTATTCATAGATAATCTTAAAAACTCCCCTATCATGATGGTTCGGTCCGATCCAACATCCTCTTAATAACTTCTACCTTTTCCAACACCTTAAGAAATATCAACAATGTGAATAGAGTGACCTGAAGCTCAATATTTAGATGTAAAGAATCCTTGAAATTCCTCTATCCACCCCCTAATCTAGAATAATAACTAAATCATAATGCAGAAGGTTCTTGAATGTGATACCAAACTCTTGCACGCTGGTGCTCTCTTAGAGGAGGGAAAACATCTCCTGCCAGTGTACCACCTTCATGGTTGAAGAGAGATACTCAACCTAGAACTAATCATGAAACTTTTCTTATAAAACTCATTACTCCTCATAGTCATTAAGGATTAGAATCCACCATTTATAGGAATATCCCCACAATATAGTAATGACCAAGGGGATCTAGTTCTCCCTTGTAAATCCCCTCCTTGAATCACTCCGAACAGTAGTTATACCAGACCAACATAAGACCTTAGGTGTGCCTCACCATATTCCCGTGGATACTGAATATCTATGAGGGTCTAAGAAGTTACTTTGGGGAGACTATACCCCTATATCATAGTTCACAATAACAACATAAATAACAAAACATTATACAAGTCAGAGTAAAAAAAAAGAATAAGTAAATTGATCATTCCATACAAAATAAAATTTTGACATAAAGGAATACAAGACCAATAACCCAATGGGTTGATAACATATACATATAAAAAGAAATAAAATACAAGATAGGCTCTATGATGTCACTAATTCATACCAAATCCTAGCCTCCTATCCTAATCGATCTATTCCAGCTCAAACATGAAAAACTAGGCCTCTACCCAACCCGTACCTACAACCAAGTGAGAGTATTATTGGGTACCCCATATCAATGATGGTCTGATTAGGGTGTGAGTACATAACTCAGTAGGGAACCACTAAAAACGTCCTATACTATACCAACAATGCAGTGATATATGCACGTGATATGCTCAGAATAAATAAATAAAACACTATACAAAGTAAATAAATCCAACTATGTTACTTGATTTATCCCGATACCATAATATATTTGATAATGTCATAAAGACCATTCCAAACACCATACCACAACCTCCCTGAGGGAATATACGTAAACCAGGGCCCCACCTAATAACCATCTTCAATCCTCTGGTCCAAGACCCTGATAGACCATACCCACTTCAACCAATTATGGAGTGTCTCTAAGAATAAGTATCACCTTAGGGGAACCTATATCCTCTCACTGGGTATCCCATAATGTAATGACCCAAAATTTCCATGTAATTTTTTAAATATATGGGAATTTTATGAGTCCATGAAAATTGACGGCGCGTGATTCTAAGGCCCGATGTGCCCAGAATCAATTTCTGAAGTTTTGTTCGGGTACGTTTAGTAAACGTACGAGAGGGTTTTTATAACTTTTGAACCGGTTCTCGGAATTGAAATCTGAGGGCACCGTTGAACTCGCACCGCCAATATTCGCTTAAGAAGACTTTCACCTCGACGACAGTTGGTTGAGGGTGGAAGTTAGTTTTTGGGTTGTACGTGGAAATAATAAAATAAAATAAGCTCATATATTATTTTATTTTGTTGTAACCACCCATATGGGAGTTGAAGTGTGGGGACCACCCGACCTTAACCTCCCATGAGAGGTTATGGTGGTGGGGCCCACCCAAACCTAACCTCCCACGAAAGGTTATGGTGGTGGGGACCACCCGAGACTAAAACCCCACATTTAATTGAGAGAAACCCTCAAATCCTTCATAAATGAGGGAGAGCCTCTTGACCTCCTCCACCTTTATTGTTCCAATGCACATGCCATTTAATTTTCTAACCAAGTGATTAATTATCTTTTTTTTGAATTTTGTGCCAAAAACTAAATAATAGATAACTTAATTTATTATTTTGTCTTGGATATCTTTCTTTTTGGTGGAATTGGGAGAGGAGAGAGCTTGGGAGAAATAAAGTTCTCCAATGAAGAACTTCATCTCCTAATGAAGAACAACCTCGACTTCGACTTCCTTCCTTGAAACCTCCTTCGACGTAGGACGTGTTCGTCTACAACGAATCGACGTCCGCCTTCTCGCGCCAACATCGACGAACAACGAACAAGGTAGGGGATTTTTGTGATTGATTTTATATTCCCTTGATTCTTTCCTTCTAAAACAAAGAATGTGGATCAACTTCTAACAAGTTGATCCGTATATGTTTTCCTTTTGCGGGTTTTGGGATTGATCATTGCGGGAGGGTTTTATTGTGCTTCGTTCTTGTGAGCCAAATGCGACCACCCTAAATGCGAAGGGTGAAGACTAAACCAAGATGGCCTGACCCCTCTGCCATTCTATTTTGCGCTGTTCTTTGAAACGGAGGAAGGCGACAATGGTGTTGAAGGCGACAAAGGTGATAAAGGCAACGACCGTGCTACCTGCGGCCTCCGCAACCTACGCCACCCCCACCGATCGATCTGGCCCGAGCCGTGCCGCGCCCTGGCTATGCCACACCCCAGTTCTGCCACCCCGGGCTGAACCACGCAGCCCGTAGGCCCCACACCACCTCCGGCCGAATCGGCCCCGGCCGCGCTGCACTCCGGCCCGCCGCTGGACGAATCGGCCCCGGCCGCGCCGCACCCCGACCCACCGGCCTTCCGAGCCCCTGGACGAACTGGCCCTGGTCATGCCACCCGCAGGCCGAAACATACCCGATCGCGCCAACCTGGCCCCGACCCAAGTCACCCCGGCAGCGCCAGCCCGCCGACCTCCCGAGCCCCCGGTCGAACCCGCACCCTCACGACGCCCTGACCGAACCGACCCGCGCCCTCACGGCGCCCCGACCGAACCGGCCCCTAGCAGCTCCCTCCAAGATGAGCTACCCTCATGACGCCCTCCATACCGAGCCGACCTCACACTGAATCATGGTCGGTCTGCACCCTTGTGACCGGTCCGCGCCCTCACGACCCTCTGCGACCCCTCGCGACCCGCTGGACTGGGCCCAGCAGGCTGGCCCGAACCTAATGGGCTGGCGCACCCAACGAGCTGGGCCAAACCCAACGGGTTAGGCCGGGTCGGCCCAGGCAGGGTCGGGCCAGGTCGGTCCGACTGGGTCGGACCGGACCCGAGACCACTACGACCCTTTACTTTCTTTTAGCCATATCATTGGCACCAGACGTCTGTTTGATGAACCGTCAATGGTGCTGGTAATCTTGGAGCATGACGGTCCCTTTGAATATACCCCACTGAAGTTTGGGGTATAGTTGAGATACAGTTAGGTTGGATCGTGCACGAATCCAATCGGGCCCCTGGGACTAAAAGGCTAATAACTCACAGACTGGGCGTCCGATTGACGCGCCGTCTGTTGCGTTGAGACCCCTATAACGTGGTGGACCTTTGAGATACTTCTTATTGGGACTTCATGATAGTTGGAGTATCGACCAGTAGCTCATGGAGCAGATCCTTCCAGTGATGAGTGAGCAGAGTGCGAAGACCTAGTAGCTGGCTAAGACCTGATGACTGCTGACCATTTGACTTAGAGAGACTCTACTAGACCAATGGGGAGCTTGTGGTTGTGGCAGTAGACCCACGATGGAGGAGAGAACTTGGTGACACGGCATACCCACGGTACTCGACAGGAGGAGTACCTCAGTAGGCTACGAGGGGGAGCGCCTGGGTGTGGCGGCAGACCCGCGGTGGGGAGCGCCTCTGTGTGACGTAGCAGACCCACGATACTCGACAGGAGGAGTACCTTAGCAGTCCAAGGTTAGTGGGAAGTGCCTCTGTGTGATGTGATAGGCCCACTATACTCGATTTAGTAGGAGTTCTCTAGTAGTCGAGGTTTCGATAATGTGAATAAAATCCTGGTTGAGCTGAGTCAGTACTTTTGTGTTTTCCTCATGATTGAGATGGATCACTTGATAACTTAGGTATATGAATGGGAATATACCTAAGTAAGGTTATATGTTGATTTAATAATTTTTGGTTTATCCTTGTTGGATTTTGTAAGACCTTGAGGGTCTCGAGGTCCCTACTAAGTATTGTTATACTCACCCCTGCATGGGCTATGCCCGCACCTTGTTGTGTTGGTTGCAGATGAAGGACAACGTTGAATGAGTCAAAGAGTACCAGGACTGGAAAGTACCTGGAGGTGGACCTTACGATGAGTCGGTACGTGAAGGAGACTAATGAACGTGGAGTTTTGAGGAGGCTATCTGTACCTACCCTTCAGGTAGGAATCCCAGAGGATGACCCATCAACAATTTTTCCTTCCTTAAGTTGTACTTGTACTTCCAGTTCCTTGTACTTTACAGCTGGGCTTGTATTTCCAGCCCCTTTTACTTTTCAGTACTCTTTTTTTATACAGTTTACTTAGTGTTTTATATCCAGTTGTGTGCTCTATTGTGTGAGTTTACAAGTTATAAAGGAAATGAATTCCCAGTTTTAGTTAATTACACCTTTGGTGCTAGTCTCCAGCCCCTGGCCTATGGAAGGTGAGATTGAGGTAGTCACGACACTGGCCCCGGAGGATGGGTCGTGACAAATTGGTATTAGAGGAGCCAGTTCTACCACAGAACTTAGGACTCTGATCTTTTATTTGAAGCAATAATGTTAAGTGTAGTGAGTGTGGTTTTTAGTTCAGCGAGTCCAGTGTTGGTGCGGCGGCCGACATATCCATACACTAGGACCCTGACTTATAATTTCTGACTCATTGCACGAAAACACTAATTACATGTGTGTTTTCTAAAGTTTTCTTTAAGTCAGATCAACCAAGTTAGCTCACCAGGTATAACTTTTAACCGTAGCACACCTGTTTCTTTTCAGGATGCCTCCATGGAGACATTCGGCTAGAGTTTCAAGAGTCATATGCACTGATATCCCACCGAGTGATGAGGCCTCGATGCAGGGCCCTCTTCCAGTATAGGCACCAGCAGAGGCACCAGTGGTACCATTACCTGTTGGGCCATCGATGCCACCAGCCCTATTAGCAGACATTGCACGCCGCTTGAGTGCGTTTCATGAGTTCCAGCGCTAGAGGTCACCCAAGTTCAGGAGAGAGACATACCCACAGGTGGATGGGGATTGGCTGGAGGCTGTGGTGAGAGTTTTCCGACTGGTAGGAACACCAGCAGACCTCATGGTGATTCTTGATGCCATCCTTCTACAGGAAGAAACGGGCAGATGGTGGAGCTTGATGCTCCAAGTTCATGACGAGATGACGCTTCTCTGTGCAGACTTTGAGTGCCTATTTTGGGCAGAGTTTGTCCCAGCGACTCTCTGCGCAGTGCGCATTCAGGTGCTACTTTATCTGCAGTAGGGTAGCATGATTGTATCTCAGTAATCAGCAAGGTTCATAGACCTCTCATGCTACTCTACCAATATGGTGTGAGACCCATTATTCAGGGCCTAGACCTTCGAGCAGGGAGCAGGCGGATGTGGCATAGGAGCTATCCGTGCAGCTGGCGGTGGACGACGATTTGAGGTGTTACCACCACCACCACCAGGACGTCCACCCTGACCATAGGGAGTAGGTTGACATGGGTGATCTCAGTTCCATGAAGCTGAGGCATATGATCATGGTGCTCCATATATGATTCAAGGTAAGATCTATGTCTTCTCCACCATAGCTGTGGTACTTATAGACACAGGTTCCAATCACTCTTTCATTTCCACTTCCCTTGTTCAGAGCTCGGAGATTCTGATGGAGTTGTTGGCTCGATCCTTATGGTTAGATTCTCCTACGAGAGAAGATTAAATGATTACGCACTGGTGTTGGCAGTGTGAGCTTACTCTAGGAGGCGAGATCTTTGGCTGGGATCTCCTAGTAGTGGCGTCGAGGCCTTACGGCATCATATTAGGTATGGACTGGTTATCTACAGTCCATGATCAGATTGACTGTATTAGGCGCAAAGTGCGGTGTGTCCGAATAGATAGGACCAGGTTTACCTTCACCAGCGAGAATGGAGCCTTTGCAGCATAGGATAGACTTACTCAGAGGTGATTGCAACCGATCACTCATCATTTGGCTAGCCTTACCCTCGGATCAATTGATGTTGAGAGTCCGAGCTATCCTATAGTGGTGGACCTGTACGCGGATGTCTTCCCTGATGATGTTCCAGGTCTACCCCCTTGCCAAGAGGTAGAATTTTACATTGACTTATACACTGGGACGCCACTGATATCTACACCAGCGTATCAGATGGCTCCTACAGAGATTTGTGAGCTACGGGTATAGCTAGAGGACTTGTAAGAGAAGAGATTCATTTATCCTAGTGTTTCTCCCTGGGTAGCCCTGATTCTGTTCACCAAGAAGGCGGATGGGAGCTTGAGGCTTTTTGTTGACTACCGGTGCCTGAACCAGGTGACCATGAAGAACAAGTACCCACTCCCAAGGATTTACGACCTCTTTGATCAGTTGAAGGGAGAACAATGGTTCTCAAAGATAGACCTTAGATCAGGCTATCACCAGCTTAGAGTTCGAGATGAGGATGTGCAGAAGACGGCCTTCAGATGTCGGTATGGCCACTACGAGTTCTTGGTTATGCCATTTGGCGTAACCAAAACTCCAACAGTGTTCATGGGACTCATGAATAGGATCTTTTAGTTATACCTCGATCGCTTTGTAGTAGTCTTCATCAACGACATTCCGATCTACTCAAATACTGAGGAGGAGCATGCCTATCATTTTCAGGTAGTACTGGACACACTCTGAGAGCAAAAAATTTATGGTAAGCTCTTGAAGTTACAGTTTTAGATCTGAGAGGTTCAATTTCTGGGACATGTCATCTCAGAGGCTGGAGTTACAGTGGATCTAGCGAAGATTGAGGTGGCGATTGCTTGGGAGCCACCAGGGAGTGTGACGGAGGTACGAAGTTTCCTGGGTTTGGATGGTTATTATTGGAGGTTTGTGCCAGTTTTATCCAGAGTTGCAGCACCACTTTCAACCTTGATGAAGGGGTAACCCTTCGTGTGGTCGGAGAGATGCCAGCAGAGTTTTCAGGAGATGAGGCAGAGGCTGACTAGTACCCCCCATCCTGAGGCTTCTAGAGGAAGGCGTAGGGTACATAGTCTACTGAAATGCATCAGGGACCAGAATCAGATGTGTACTGATGCAGGATTGAACAGTGATCGCATATGGATCTCAAAAATTGAGACAACATGAGAAGAAATACACTACCCATGACCTAGAATTAGCAGCAGTTGTATTCGCCTTGAAGATGTGGTGACACTATCTGATGGGCGAGCATTTTATCATATAATCTGATCACAAGAGTATCAGTTATATCTTCTCTCAGAAGGACCTGAACCTGAGATAGTGAAATTGGCTTGAGTTCCTCCAGGAATATGACTTCGAGATAGTCTATACTCCTGGGAAGGGGAATGTTGGTGTAGATGCACTCAGCAGGAGATCTGGTATACAACTGCTAGGCGAGGCAACGGATCAGCTGGATGCTTTACTGATATCCTTTGTGGATAGAGATGGAGAAGCTTTTATTCAGTATCTTACAGTCACTCCCCCACTTCTTCATCGATTTAGGGAGGCACAACATGGGTACGCTGACTGCAAGACACGACGTTCTCAGATATCCACAGGGCAGACACCTGATAGAGTTTTTGAAGCTGGGGAGCACGTCATCCTCTTTAGAGGACGTACTATGGTACCAATGTCACTTCAGGAGGAAGTGTTGAGGGATTTATACACTTACCCTATAGCGGTACATCTAGTAGTAGTGAAGATGTACCAGGATCTTCGACGACAACACTGGTGGCCGGGAATGAAGAAAGCTATAACAGAGTTTGTTTCTCAGTGCCTCACTTGTCAGCAAGTGAAAGTGGAGCATCAGGTACCATAAGGATTGGTTCAACCTTTAGAGGTCCTAGAGTGGAAGTGGGATGGGATATCCATGGACTTCGTGACAGGACTTCCACGTACATCCAGGGGTCATGACTCTATCTGGGTGATCGTCGATCAACTCACCAAGTCGGCCTACTTCCTACCGATTAGAGAGCAGGGTTTAGTAGAGAGCTTGGGACGTCTCTATGTGTAGGAGACTTTTCGGCTACATGGAGTACCTTCAACGATTATATCCGATCATGATGCACGATTTACTTCCCTTCTATGGAAGGGGTTTAAGGAGGATTTCGGGATGCAGCTTCGTTTGAGCACCGCCTTCCATCCTCAGACTGATATCCAGACCGAGTGGACTATTCATACCCTCGAGGACATGCTCCGTGCTTGTTTCCTTGACTTCGGTCGCAGATGGGAGGATCAATTACCTTTGGTGGAGTTTTCATACAATAATATCTATCACTCCACCATTGGGATGACACCTTTTGAGGCATTGTATGAGAGACCTTGCAGATCACCTTTGTGCTGGAAAGACCCATGGGAGTCAGTACTAGTGGGACCAAAGATGGTATGGGCTACCAAAGAGAAGGTGCAGATCATCCAGGAGCAGATGAAGACTGCATAGAGCAGGCAGAAGTCATATGCCGACAGTAGACGAAGACCTCTAGAGTTCGAGGATGGCGACCACGTCTTTCTACGGGTCTCACCCTGACGATGTCTACGCAGATTTGGCTGAGGCGACAAGTTATCTTCGAGATTCATTGGACCTTTTCAGGTCCTCAGCAGAGTTGGCGAGGTGGCTTACCACTTAGCTCTTCCACCTCAGTTGCACCGGGTGCATGACATCTTCCACGTATCCCAGCTGAGGAGATACATGCACGACCCTTCTCACATCATCAACCATGGCGAGATGAACATTGATGATGAGGAAACTTTTACGAAGGTTCCAGTAGAGATTGAGGATTGATAGGAGCGGGTCCTTCGTGGATGGTTGATACCTTTGGTGCGTGTTCACTAGTAACACGAGAACCTCCAAGAGAGCACATGAGAGCATGAGGCTCAAATGCGTGATTAGTACCCCCACTTGTTCCCTTAGTTTGAGTTATGGCTTAAGGGGATGTAAATCCATGAGGTGGGAATAATGTAATGACCCTGAATTTCCATGTAATTTTTTTTAAATATATTGGAATTTTACGCATCCATGAAAATTAACGATGAATGATTCCAAGGCTCGGTGTGCCTGGAATCAATTTCTAAAGTTTTTTTTGGGTACGTTCAGTAAACGTACGATCGAGTTTTTATAACTTTTGAACCGGTGCTCAGAATTGAAATCCTAGGGCACCGTTGAACTCGCAGTACCAGTATTCACTTAAGAAAACTTTCACCTCAACGACAGTTGGTCGAGGGTGGAAGTTAGTTTTTAGGTTTTACGTGGAAAAAATAAAATAAAATAAGCTCATATTTTATTTTATTTTTTTGTAACCACCCATGTGGGAGTTGAAGTGTGGGGACCACTCGACCTTAACCTCCCATGAGAGGTTATGGTGGTGGGGTCCACCTGAACCTAACCTCCCATGAGAGGTTATGGTGGTGGGGAAAACCCGGGACTAAAACCACCCATTTAATTGAGAGAACCCCTAAACTCCCTTATAAATGAGGGAGAGCCTCTTGACCTCCTCCACCTTTATTGTGCCAATGCACATGAAATTTAATTTTCCAACCAAGTGATTAATTATCTTTTTTTGAATTTTGTTCCAACAACTAAATAATAGATAACTTAATCTATTATTTTTTCTTGGCTCTCTTTCTTTTTGGTGGAATTGGGAGAGGAGAGAGCTTGGGAGAAATCAAGTTCTCCAATGAAGAAATTGATCTCCTGATGAAGAACGACCTCAACTTCGACTTCCTTCCTTAGAACCTCCTTCAACGTAGGACGTGTTCGTCTACAATGAATCGACGTCCGCCTTCTTGCGCCAACGTCAATGAACAATGAACAAGGTAGAGGATTTTTGTGATTGATTTTATATTCCCGTGATCCTTTAATTTTAAAACTAAGAACACAGATCAACTTCTAACTAGTTGATATGTATATGTTTTCCTTTTGTGGGTTTTGGGTTTGATCATTGCGGGAGAGTTTTGTTGTGCTTTGTTCTTGTGAGGAAAATGCTACCACCCTAAACGCGGAGGGTGCAGACCAAACCAATATGGCCCGACCCCTCTGCCGTACCCTTTTGTGGTGTTCTACAAAATGGAGGAAGGCAACAATGTCGTTAAAGGCGACGAAGGCAGCGAACGTGCTAACCACAGACTCCACAACCCACGCCGCCCCACCCGGCCAAACCGGCCCGAGCCGCACTGCACCCCGAATGCGCCATGCCCCTGCTCCGCCGCCCCAAGCCGAACCGCGTAGCCCGTCGGCCCCGCACCGTCACCGACCGAACCAGACCCGGCCGCGCCACACCCCGACCCACCGGCCTTCCGAGCCCCCGACCGAACCGGCCTCGGTCATGCCACCCGCTGGCCGAACCGGCCCCGGGCCGAGCCGCCCCAGCCGCACCAGCCCACCAGCCTCCTGATCCCTGGCCGAACCCACACCCTCGTGGCGCCCCGACCGAACCATCCCGCGCCCTCGCGGCGCCCCGACCGAACCGGCCCCTCTCAGCGCCCTCTGAGCTGATCCGCCCTCACGGTGCCCTCCGGGCCGAGCCGCCCTCGCACCGACTCGTGGCCGGTCCACACCCTCAAGACTGGTCTGCGCCCTCATGGCCCTCCACAGCCACACGGCTCGTTGGGATGGGCCCAGTGGGCCAGGCCAGGTCAGTCCGACTGGGTCGGACCAGACCCGGGCCCAATACGACCCTTTACTTTCTTTTGGCCATATCGTTGTCACCAGACGTCCGTTTTACGAACCGTCAGTGGCGCTGGTAATCTTGGAGCATGACGGTCCCTTTGAGTATACCCCACTGGAGTTTGGGGTATATTTGAGATATGGTCAGGTTGGATCGTGCACGAATCCAACCGGTCCCCTGGGACTAAAAGGCTAATAACTCACAGACCGAGCGTCTGATTGACGCGCCGTCTATTGCGTTGAGACCCCTATGACGTGGCGGACCTTTGAGATACTTCTTTGTGGGACTTCGTGACAGTTGGATTATCGACCAGTAGCTCGTGGAGCAGATCCTTCCTATGATGAGCGAGAAGAGTGCAGAGACCTAGTAGCCGGCTGAGACCTAATTACTGCTGACCATTTGACTCGGAGAGACTCTACTAGCCTAGTGGGGAGCGCCTGGTTGTGGTGGCAGACCCACGGTGGAGAAGCGCGCTTGGTGATGTGACAGACCCATGGTACTCGACAGGAGGAGTACCTCAGTAGGCTACGAGGGGGAGCGCCTGGGTGTGGTGAGAAACCTGCGGTGGGGAGCGCCTCTATGTGACTCAACAGACCCACGGTACTCGACAGGAGGAGTACCTCATCAATCCAAGGTTAGTGGGAAGCAACTCTGTGTGACACGACAGGCCCACTATACTCGATTGAGCAGGAGTTCTCTAGCAGTCGAGGTTTCGATAATGTGAATAAAATCCTGGTTGATCTGAGTCAGTAATTTTGTGTTTTCCTCATGATTGGGATGGATCACTTGATAACTTAGGTATATGTATGGGCATATACATAAGTAAGGTTATCTGTTGATTTCATACTTTATGGTTTATACTTTTTGGATTTTGTGAGACCTTAAGGGTATCAGGGTCCCTATTGAGTATCGTTATACTTACCCCTGCACGGGCTATGACCGCACCTTGTTGTGTTGGTTGCATGGGACAGACATCATTGACTGAGGCTGAGAGTACCAGGACTAGACGATACCTGGAGGTGGACCTTACGACGAGTCAGTACGTAGAGGAGACTGACGAACGTGGAGTGATGAGGAGGATATATGTACGTACCCTTCATGTAGAAATCTCAGAGGATGACCCATCAGCTGTTTTTCCTTTATTCAGTTGTACTTTTACTTCCAGTTCCTTTTACTTTATAGTTGGGCTTGTATTTCCAGCCCCCTTTACTTTTCAGCAATCTTTTATTATACAGTTTACTTAGTGTTTTGTATCCATCTGTGTGCTCTGTTTTGTGCGTTTATAGGTTATAAAGGCAATTAAATCCCAGTTTTAGGGAATTATGCCTTTGGTGCTAGTTGCCAGCCCCTGGCTTATAGAAGGCGAGCTTGGGGTAGTCACGGAATGGGCCCCGGGGGACGGGTCTTGACACACAATCACACCTCCATCATATTAAGTAGTATACCTTGGGGAATCACTAGACATACCTAATCCTCAAACACTCAGGTTGAACCCCACAGAAGTACTTGAGCATTCATCGTTATCAAGATGACATATGATTCCTAAGAGTGGGAGATCCTTGGAAATATTATATATCTAGGTATGAATGATTCCTGGGTGATCTAGGAAATAAAAGGGAACACCCTCCCTAGATACTGTGGTCAATATCCTGGGAATCTATGCCCACCCAACACCTCATACCTCCATTCAAATACCCGACATCATGGGAATTCACAATGGTCTACTAGTATCACTATTCGAATCCCATCACCAGGGCATTGAAAATGGTATCACTGGATCAGGGGACCCTTAGAATCATAAGAATTCCTATATACATGGACACACATGCTCTAATACTGGATACTAGGTAAAACCACTAGGTATCCACTCATGCATTAACCAAATCATTGGATGCTAGATGAGCTAGGCATCCACCTCCAATATATCATGAGACCGGATCCCAAACACATTGGACATCCCAAGGTCTCATCTATGTCAATGAGTAATTCTTAGGCATCCTAAGAATTAAAAATTTTTCTAGGCCCAAAATATGATTCCTAGGAATCCTGGGAAATCAAATAACATAATAACATAATAAAATAAAACATATTAGGGGTTGTACAAATGACCACACCCATCACACTATGTATAAACCCTCAGGCTCAAATGTTCGGTATGGTTTCTAGGTGAAACGCACTACCATATCTTCATAAAACCATATATACTCGCTCAATTACATCTCATGAAGGGGCACCCATGGGGGATACTTAGGTCACACATAAGAAAAGGTATCCCTCTTGGAATTCCTTAGGTCAGAACGTTGGTTGAGGCATCCCTCTTTAGATCCTCAGTCATAAACTAGTCTCTCGGTCCAATGCCAGTCACTCAGAAAACTCCTGCTTCCTGGAAATTTCATCAGATATAAAGACCTTTTGGAATCCAAGTTATTGTCACATAAACACCAGTATAGGTGGATGACCCATGACCCATCTCAATTTCAATTTCCCACTCAATTGGTCCACTCACCCAACCTGATCCCAATCCCACCTAAGGTTGTCCACCTAGTCTAATCATATCTCAAGTTTATCACTCATACTACTAGGGCTATCCATCTTAGGTCATATCAGACCCCCTATTAGAGGTGTCAAAGTGTTTGTGTATCTCTTTAGGACATGCCCCAACCATCGACGGTCGAGATGTCAAGCCAGTGCACAAGTTTCACAATGGCTAAGGCACTTTACTCACCAGTCCTAATCATTTCACATAGTCTATAAAATTTAAATTAAATATCCATTTAATTTAAATTATTGAATATATATAAATTAAAAAATTCATTCAACTAAATGATTCAACACTCTCGGTGACATGGCTACATGTCACATGCGTCAAAAACTAAAAGAAAAAGCCGTAGGGTGATTACTGATGACCACCTAACTCTGAATCCCTTTCCCATTTATTTTCCAAAGGCCGAAAACCATTTCCAAGGCCTTTCCATGTCTCAAAAAGATCATTCAACCATCCCAAGCCTTTAAATCATTCAAAATATCATCAATTAATTAATTATAATTAGTTATAATTAAATATAGCATTTATTTCAAAATGGAATAATTTTTAGAATCTCATTGGAAAACAAAGTTGCATTAGAATTGCATCCAATGACACACCAAGGGCCCATCTCACATCCCTGAACCTATGTTGAGTGGACCCCCCACCAAAATTCCAATTCCATTATAATTATAATTTAATTTTTAAGGAAAACCATATAAAAATTCATGACATGACATACCTTCATTGAATCAAAAAGAGTCGACACCCGAACGTTGTCTCAGGACGTCCTCTAGCTAGGTTGAACAAAAGAACCAAGAGAATCAACCAATTCCACCATGATTGATGAAACTCATAATTTCACATATATAATTCTATAATTAAATGTTTTAATCTGATAAATTTAATATTTTATGGGTAATTTTCATAACTTTAGGTTTTATTAATAATTTTATATTAATTGTGAATATGGTTTAATTTTGAAATTTAAATATTTTTTATATCATATTATAATTTTTTCCATAAATTCTTCTGCACTAATTGAAAACTTTAAATTCTTTTTTTTAGGATTACATACATGTTGGGATTAATTTCATTCATGTAGTGACCCTCGCTTTACAAACATTAATATTACATAACTTTTGCAGAATACTTAAACAACATACAAATAGATGCCCAAAGACCGTAGTTGGTACAGTGACTTTGGAAACATAGAAACATAAACACTTATACATAAGTGAGCTACATTATCTCCCACTAGGTTCTTCATGACTATAACCCTTCTTAGACACATAAAACATAATACATATATTCATAACCTGGGGACGAAAACATAAATAGGGGTGATCTCAAATGCTCATTAAGGATAAAAAAGGGATACATGCAAGCATAAACATGATAATAAGGGTATGAGACCATGATCATGAAAATAGAAGATTATACCCTGCATATCAAAGATCATATACATGAATCATGGCATAAAGACTAGCAGTTCATAAGACATGAATCATAATGAAATAGATAGAATAATCCATGAAAGCATAACGTAGGAATAAAACATTGAATTGTGGAAAACACATAAGCATATAATGATTTCCATAGTAGTAAAGGCATCACTTTCAAGACCATTTTAGTGGACAAAGTCCTTTACTAAACTGGGTAACCCTTATTCCAGGCCCGTGTTACTGAACCGAGTAACCCTTGTTCTAGGCCTGTATTACTGAACCGAGTAACCCTCATTCCAGCTCTGTATTACTAAACTGATTAACCCTCATTCTATACCTATATTACTGAAATGAGTAACCCTCACTCCAGCCCTGTATTACTGAACCGAGTAACCCTCATTATAGCCCTATTTAATCTCATGAGATATAAATCTTTACCCAATGCATTGGATAGAGATATAGGTCCCACCCGTCACATAATGAAATCATACATACATGTGCCACAAAATATATCATAACCCATGAAATGA
Source organism: Viscum album (assembly GCA_963277665.1). Taxonomy (NCBI): domain Eukaryota; kingdom Viridiplantae; phylum Streptophyta; class Magnoliopsida; order Santalales; family Viscaceae; genus Viscum; species Viscum album. Next base: position 954,019,483 of record OY728142.1, read on the forward strand.
AATGGGTATCATAAACATGTAAACATATCATAACCTATGTAAAGAGACAAGTTTCATAATCATTTCATCATAAACATAACCCGTGAAAAGAAGTGGGTTTCGAAAGAATATAATCTGTGAAAGAGAAACAGGTTTCATAAACATATTACCCATGAAGAAGAAATGGGTTTCATAAAGACCATGACATTAAGAAAAAATCATTCATATAAAGGATATTAATGGAACCTTTAGATCATTTCCTAGAAGTTATGAGTAACATCAATAGATGTCATCTTAGATGGAAAATAATTTTGAAATATCCTCTAAAAACGTTTCTTGAAGAAAACATGATTTCTTGTTTGAAAAAGGATTTTCAATACATAAAACCATTTTAAAACCATTTTCTTAGAAAATAACTTGAAAAATTATAAAGAATACTTGAAATCATTTTGAAAAAAACCTTTTTCCTAGAAAACTTTTAAAATAAGCTTCAAAACCTTTTAAAAAAAATTTCTTTGAAAAAATTTGAAAACTTTTATACATATCATGAAAATATTTTCAAAAAACATTTCTTTGAAAATTCTTTGAAAACTTACAAATAAAATTTGAAAATGTTTTGAAAATCATTTTTCTGGAAAACTTATAAAAGAATCTTGAAAATATTTTGAAAACCATTTCTTTGAAAACAATTTTAAAACATGCAAAATAAGACTTTAAAAATTTTTGAAAGACATTTTTTTTGAAAATATCTTTTAAAATCATTTTATTAATGATTAACCTTTTAAAAATTCAAAGGGAAATTTGAAGAAATGATGGCGGGTAAATCCATACATGTCGAACGAGGTCAAAAGAACATTCCTTTTTCATGGTAAAAAGGATAGAAAAGTGCCTTGTTCAGAAAGTGACAAGAATATTCCATTAAAGAGATTGGTAAAAGAAAAAAAGGGTAAAAATTTATTATAGATATTATATTGGAATGATATAATATTCTTGGAAACCCTTTTTATAAAACATAGATTTTTGACCAAAGAGAGGGTAAGGTCGGGCTTTCCTAAAAACACATTCTTAACTAACATATGTACCAAAGAGTAGAAAATGGTACCAATACATGATAATATCATGAAATAATAGAGTATAAGTAAAATCATAAATTTTATTAAGATATGGATCATAATATTTCATCAAAGGAAGCATAAACATAAACAATCTCAAAAAGCAATGAGATTGTCTCAATAAACTCTTATAACTTGGTATCTTGGGATCATGCTCTCCATATAAGGAAAGGAAATTAAATTAAGCATATAATATCATTAAAATATTTATATTAATGATATGTAATGTAAAATGGAAGTATATGCACCCCAAAAAAGAGTTTATGTGCATAACAAAACATGAGTCTCAAAGAAGGAAAATTGAGACAAAAACATTTTTACCAATTTGGTAACTTTTGAAACTTAAAACCCATGAAAGAAGGATAATTAAATGGGAATGTGAATACCCATAAATTTAAGTACAAGATACATAGAATAAAATAACATGAATTACATACACTACACAAAAGGAAATAGTGGAGAACATATATTTATCTCATAGAAATTAAAAGTGAGATGAAATCCCCTTACCTTCTGTTTTGAATCTCTCCATGTTCATACAATATTCATGTATAATAAATATAAGTTTATTATAAATATTTTATAGAATAATATTATTATATCTATTACCATATATTATTTTATTATAACCTTATATTACGCACTTGTTAATGATCCTATATTAAATTTTCACTTTGGGTAATATTCGCTTTGTTATTCACATGTGTCTTAATTTGTTATATCATTGGTCCTTATAATTATATCATGAATCCAGAATGTACATCATGATATAAATATCAGGAATACACATTATATTCATATTATAATAATTTATATCATATATAAGTATTAAATGGAATACACCGTTCATGGAGATAGTAAGTCGTACGTACGCATGAACGCTGTTTCCATTTTTATTATCGTATTGAAAGAAAGAATTCAAATGATATATATATATATATATATATATATATATATATGAATATATGTATATATCATTATTCAAGTATCATTAATATATAATATATATCATATAATTTCATTAAACCCATACTTAATCAATTCTATGTGGTGTGTGAATGAATCACATCGCTTTGAGGGGGTGGTAGTCCACACTTCCTCAAACGAGATTATCGTATTAACACTAAATGGAACTTAAAAATAGGTGTGATATAAAAGGAATAAATAATAATAAATACATAATAAATATAATATATTACATATTCAAATAGATTTTATACCATAATGAACACTATGATTGGTGGTAAGGGGGAACTGAACAATCATCGTTTTGTGAGGCAGTAGTTCGTTGTACACAGAAACAGTATGTTCAACATCCATTAGATGGAGGTGTGTGTAAGTGTAGGTCAGAAAATTTTCATAAAAAAATCCTAGTATATTTATGATACTTGTGTTTTTACATAATAATGGAATAAATATACTGGAGTGGTGGAGAAGGAAAATAAAGGAAATGAGTTTGAGAGAAGACGTTACCTCTTAATCGGGTAACTCCTTTTGGTTTGTGCCAAAAGTATTCCTTGAGAGGGTTTCTGACCAAAGGGATGATTCAAGGTAAAAAGGAGGGTTTTTTTGAGTCAATTGGGTTAGGTATTTTCCTATATTAATAGGATTTAGATGTGTGGGGAATGGGTAGAGGTGGTGGCCTTTTATAGGGAAAGAAAAGGACTCACATGGAAGATTTAGGAACAAATTAGGTGTGAACATGTTCTTGCCTAAAATAAGTCTTAAAAAACAAAACAAAATCAATAATTTAAGGTTTATGTCCGAACTATGTACATAAAATGGTTGTTATACAATTTTCTAGGTAATTTGGGCCCTTAATTTTAAGGTTTAGTCCATAATTAAGCATAATTTGGCCTTAACAGTTGTGATTAATTTTAATCACTTTTACTAATCATTTTGGTAAAAAATTAACATGGTATTATTAGAATATAAATATTATACTGAATAAAATGGTTTATTTTGTATTTTTTAAATTCCAATCACATTATCAGAAAAATTAATATTAGTGCTAATCCCACTGGTGGGATGAAATAATGGGGTTTTAAAGAAGGAAAAAGTTCCAAAGTTTGTTAAGATTTTTTATTCAGTTTCAAAGTGAAGTTGATCCTAATGAATTTAATTGTATTATTAAATTTAATATTCATCTAATGTGACCTTAAAACATATTTATAATATCATTTATCATTAATAGTTAATTACAAAAAAGGCAGTTTTTAACTATAAAGCAGTATTTTCACTATTCATCAAAAAAATGAAGTTTCTCTGAAAAATCCCAAAAATTCATCCTAGGATAATTTAGACTTTATGAATTCAAAAAATAAAGTTTATTTTATCAAATTGAATTTTTAAATGTTTCTGAAATTAATTTCATTAGAAGGTAATTAAAATCATTTTATTTGAGAAAACGATATTTTTAAACGTAGAAGAACTTTACCAATAATAATATCTCTTATTATAAGTATGTTTTATTTATATAAAAAAATTATAAAAATATTTTTAAAATTAGTTATTAATATTAATATTACCAAGTTTAACAACTATGTTATAATTATCTCCTTTAAATATTTAAAATAATTAAAAGAGATGTTTCATAGAAACTCAGTGTTGTGTGTATCGTACACCAACTCAGTGTTGCGTGCATCGCATGCCAAGTCAATATTTCTTGTAGTGTAAGACAAGTTGGTATTGTGTGTAGTGCAAGACAAGTTGGTATTTTATGTGAAAGGAATGTTTGACTTAGTGTTTTAATATATATATATATATATATATATAAAGAACTATTTACACTGTCATGTGAAATGAAAAATATTGAAAAGTTAAATTAATTCAAAAAAAAAATTCTCAAAATCTTGGGGTGTTACATTATACCCCCCTTAAAATGAATTTCTCCCAAAAAATTCGTCTGGGTTATAAAAGTTTTAATACTTGAAAGTTTCATTCATAGAAACCCACATCGTAACAATGAATACCAAAACTTCCTTTAAAAATGGAAATTTATAACCATAACGGTTACCTAAAGTAACATATAACTAGGTTTCCACATAGAATAACATGATTTGGGTGTGAATATTGGACAAGGACAAAAAAAATAAATATTTATAGGGAGTGATTTAGGTCATCAATCACAAAAAAGTAAATGATCAAAGGAAAGTTGATGGCCTCAAATTCCTCAATCTGTGATGATTCCAGAAGCCATTAGTTCAACAGAATTTAAGGTATTAGGGCAACATTTTTTTTGTATCACTTTTAGAATGTTGAGTAATTATTGATAAATTTATATAAACAAAATTTAATTCATGGGTTATGCTTTAAACAACTTCTAATACATCCATTACCTCATGTAATGAATGTCTAGAAATCAACTTTGATGTATAAAGCACTAAAATATGTTTTTAACAGATCTTAAGGCCCATAAAAGAATAAAAAGTCTAACTATTTGTCTCTTAAAAAAATAACATGCATTAATCTATAAAAAATAACACTATTAGTTCATCATAAATATTTATTCATTATAAAAAAATAGACTTTAACCAGGACATTGCATAGGCTAGTGGAAGGCATGAAACCCTTATTGTCCTTCGATCATGGGTTAAAGACCCATTACCTTGCTAGAATTGATTGGTTTCCACCCAACATACATGATGTCCTTTTTTAAAACCACCATAATATAATATATAATATGGAAATCCTTGAAATAAGGATAATCACTGATTGTCCTTTTAACCAAGGTTTTTAACACAAACTTAGTGAACAAATACTTCCTCCGAAGTTTAGCTTCAACTTTTCATGAACGGTTAACCTTATAACCCTTAAGAAAGATGAAAATATAAATCCTTAGAAAGAGAGTCACAAAATTATCTTAACATTGATTCCACTGTATAACACAAAGTAGATCTTGATTGTTACATTACAAACATGTGAATACCCTCATCATATATTCTCTTGAAACATGGTAACAACCTGAATTACCATAAATCCTTCTGGAAAACATTCAAGATTCCTCATTCCAAAGTATATTGGATTTACTCCTTAAATTGAAAAATGTTGTAAACTTCATTAGTGGTAGCAGAATCCACCTATAAACAAGTCCATAATTAGTTCTAAGGTAATCAATACTATCCAATTTACTTATTCATATACCATGTATCTTTATCCATAAAACATTATCTTATAATAAAGAACATATTAAGGGTTACCTTCCCTTAGAAAAAATATCACCTTGTAATTAAATCACTTCACTAGTCTATATGGAACTTTTGACATAAACTTGAAAATACTAAGTGAAAATATATGTTGAAAAATCCTTGTATATTTCATCAACCATAAATTTTGAATCCAAATACATAAATACTTCGATTACTTCATCCTTAATCCATTAAAAATGATACCTCATCCTATTACACAATACTTTTTTTCCTTCACATTTCATATGTAGTCTATTCATCATCAGAAATGTCACCATTACTCCCACCACGTTGTTGATTATCTTCAGGAACTCTCCTCTTGGGACATTGAGTTGCATAATGACCATTTTATCCACACTTTAAACACTTAACCTTCGATTAGGAATCAGGGTGGCCAAAATTACCATCCATTTCATTAACCAAACTCTTTATTTTTCCCTTGTAGTCACTTACTTTGTGTCTTTCTTTTCTATATTCAAAACACCTTCTTGTTTCTCTAAGACATTCACTTAGGTGATTCTTTCCACATTCTTGAAACAAAGAAAACCGAATCTTCTTTCTTCCATGGTCTCTATTACCCGAACTCTCAGGGAACTCATTCTTTCTCTTACTTGGTGAGTTCGAGAGTTGGTTAAGGTAAACATTGTTAATCATGTTTAGTGAAAACTGATTAGGCATGATCACGACATCTGTCACTCCAATGATTATCCCACTTGACTTCTCATCAGAAAATATTCCATCCCATTCAACATTAATCCAATTAATTTAGGTTCCCACCATTGACTAAAACCATAAGCATAATGTGAGCATTACTTATCATATAATAAAACCACATAGTCATGAAAATAATGACTTATAAGATGTCTAAATCATGACACCTTCCATAATTTATGACACCTTGGGTTTATCCTAGGTTATTAATAACTAACTTATATCTAAATCCTTCATGATGGTTTATGAAGAGTTTGTGAATTCCAAAAGAATATCCATCAGGAGTGTCAAACCAGGTGTGCAGTAAGGCCCATATTCATGTACCAGATTACCCTGAGTTAAACCTGGAACATCTTTTTTGGAGTTGTTACCCCTAGATACATCTGTTATAGAGCCACACCCACTTGTAATATCCAGATAGGGATGCATTTCTTGGAAACCAATCACTCTATCCTCTACCAAATTCCAGAAATTTTTTCTAAATGTTAACTCATCCTTATACTTATACTTAGAGACATCCCTATACATATACTTAGAAATATACATAGGGATATCACTAAGGTTTTATCATCCTAGTTTCTAAAGGTTAACTATACCTTTTCTCTGATACCAACTATATAAACTCTCGATTTACAAATATTAACATTACATAACTTTTGTAGAATACTTAAACAATATACAAACTGATGCCCAAAGACCGTAGTTGGTATAGTGCCTTTGGAAACATGGAAACATAAAAACTGGTATATAAGTGAGCTACATTATCTTCCACTAGGTTCTTCATGACTAGATACCTTCTTAGACACATCAAACATAATACATATCTTCATAAGTTGGGGAAGGAAACATAAAAAGGGGCAAGCTCAAATACTTAGTAAGGGTAAAAAAGGGATACATGTAAGCATAAACATGAGCATAAGGGCATGAGAACATGATCATGAAAATATAATATCATACCCTATATATCAAAGATCATATAAACGAATCATGGCATAAAGACTGGCAGTTTATAAGACATGAATCATAATGAAATAGAGATCATAATCCATGAAAGAATAATGTAGGAATAAAACATGGAATTGTGGAAAAAACATAAGAATATAATGATTTCCATAGTAGTCAAGTCATAACTTCTAAGACCATCTTATTGGAAAAAGTCCTTTACTGAACCAGGTAACCCTTATTCCAGACCTGTGTTACTGAACCAAGTGACCCTCATTTCAGCCCTGTATTACTGAACCGAATAACCTTCATTAGATACCTTTATTACTAAATTGAGTAACCCTCATTCCAGCCCTATATTATTAAACTGAGTAACCCTCATTCCAGCCCTGTATTACTGAACTGAGTAACCCTCATTATAGCCCTGTTTAATCTCATGAGATATAAATCTTTACCAAATGCATTGGAGGGAGATATAGGTCTCACTCATCACATAATTAAATCATACATACATGTGCCACAAAACATATCATAACCCATGAAATGAAATGTGTATCATAAACATATAAACATATCATAACCTATGAAAAGATACAGGTTTCATAATCATTTCATCATAAAAATAACCCGTGAAAAGTAGTGGGTTTAAAAAGAATATAACCCATAAAGGAGAAACGAGTTTCATAAACATATTACCCATGAATAAGAAATTAGTTTTATAAAGACCATGACATTAATCATAATTCATTCATATAAAGTATATGAATGTAACATTTAGATCAATTCCTAGAAGGTATGATTAACATCAATAGATGTCATCTTAGATGGAAAATAATTTTGAAATATCCTCTAAAAATGTTTCTTGAGGAAAATATCCATTCTTGTTTTAAAAAGTACTTTAATACATAAAACCATTTAAAAACCATTTTCTTAGAAAATACCTTGAAAAATTATAAGGAATACATGAAATCATTTAAAAAAAACATTTTTCCTTAAAAAAATTTAAAATAAACTTCAAAATAGTTTAAAAAACTTTTTCTTTGAAAACACTTGAAAAATTTTAAATAAAGATTGAGAATATTTTGAAAACCATTTCTTTGAAAATAATTTGAAAACTTATAAATAAATTTTGAAAATGTTTTGTAAATCATTTTTCTTGAAAACTTATAAAATAAGCTTGAAAACTTTTTGAAAACCATTTCTTTGAAAACAATTTGAAAACATGTAAATAAGACTTTAAAACATTTTGAAAAAAAAATTATTTGAAAATATATTTTAAAAACATTTTCTTAATGATTAATATTTTAAAATTTCAAAGTGAGATTCGAATCATTGATGATGGGTAAATCCGTACATGTCATATGAGGTCAAAAGAGCATTCCTTTTGCACGGTAAAAAGGATAGAAAAGTGCATTGTTTAGAAAGAGACAAGATTATTCCCTTGAAGAGATTAGTAAAATAAAAAAAGGGTAAATTTTTTTTATAGATATTATAGGGTAATGATATAATATTCTTGGAAACCCTTTTTAGAAAACATTGATTTCCGATCGAAGAGAAGGTAAGTTTGGGCTCTCCTAAAAACAATTTCTTAACTAACATATATAACAAAGAGTAGAAAGTGGTATCAATACATGATTATATCATGAAATAACTTATGAGAAGGAAAATCATTAATATTCTTGAGATATGGATCATAATATTTCATCAAAGGAAGAATAAACATAAACAATCTCAAAAAGTAATGAGATTGTCTCAATAAACTCTTATTACTTGGTATCTTGGGATCATGCTCTCCATAAGGAAAGAAAATTAAATGAAGCATATAATATCATTAAAATATTTAGATTCATAATGTCATATAAAATGGAATTATATGCACCCCAAAAAATAGTTTAGGTGCATAACAAAACATGAGTCTCAAATAAGGCAAATTGAGACAAAAACAATTTTACCAATTTGGTAACTTTTGAAACTTAAACACCATGAAAGAAGGATCATTAATTGGGAATGTGAATACACATAAATTTAAGTACAATATACATATAATAAAATCGTGGTAAATACATACACCACACAAAAGGAAATAGTGGTGAACATAGCTTGTATCTCACAGAAATTAAAAGTGAGATGAAATCCCCTTACCTTGTATCTTGAATCTCTTCGTACTTATACAAGATTCTTGTATAATAAATATAAGTTTATTATAAAATTTTTACATAATCATATTCTTATATATCTTACCATATATGTTTTTATTATAACCTTATATTACCCATTTGTTAATGATCCTACATTAAAGTCTCACTTCAGGTAATATTTTCTTTGTTCTTCACATGTGTCTTAATTTGTCATATCGTTGGTACTTATACTTATATCATGAATCCAGAATTTAGATAATGATATAAATTTCAGGTATATCCATTATATTCATATTATAATAATTTATATCATATATAAGTATGAAATGAAATACACCATTCATGGAGACAGTAAACCTTACGTATATATTAATATTGTTTCCGTTTTTATTTTCGTATTGAAGGAAAATATGTAAATGACATATATATATATATCATTGTTATAGTATAATTAATATATAATATATATAATATAATTTAATTAAAACCACCCTTAATACATTCTATATGGTGTGTGAACGAATAATATCGCTTTGAGGGGGCGGTAGTCCACACTTCCTCAAACGAGATTATCATATTAACACCAAATGGAAGGTAAAAAGAGGTGTGCTGTAAAAGGAATAAATAATATTATGTAAATAATAAATATAATATATTACATATAAAAATATAGTTTCCATAATAATGACCACCGTGATTGGTGGTAAGGGAGAAATGAACAATCATCATTTCATGAGTCAGTAGTTCACCGTACATAGAAACAGTATGTTCAACATCCATTAAATGGAGGTTTATGTAAGTGTAGGTCATAAAATTTTCATAAAAAATCATAGTATATGTAGGATAATGGTTTTTTCACACAATAAGGGAATAAAGAGAGTGGAGGGGGTAGAGAAGGAAAATAAAGGAAAGGAGCTTGAGAGAAGACGTTACCTCTTAATCGGGTAACTCCTTTTGGTTTGTGCCAAAAGACTTCCTTGAGAGGGTTTATTCCCAAAGGGATGCTTTAAGTTTGAAGGTTGGATTTTTTGGATTCAATTTGGGTAGGCATTTTATGAACCTAAGTGGATTTAGAGGTGTGAGGAATTGGTAGAGGTGGTGGCCTTTTATAGGGAAGGAAAAGGGCTCACATGGAATTTTTAGAAACAAATTAGGTGTGCACATGTTATTACCTAAAAAAAGTCTTAAAAAACCAAAACAAATAAATAAATAAAGGTTTATGGACGAAATATGGATATAAAATGGGTTTTAGACAAGTGTATAGGTCATTTGGACCCTTAATTTTAAGGTTTAGTCCCTAATTAAGCTTAATTTGGCCTTAACCGCTGTGATTAATTTTAATCACTTTTACTAATCATTTTGGTAAAAAATTAACATGGTCTTATTAAAATATAAATATTAGAATAAATACAATGTTTTATATTGGATTTTTGAAATTCCAATCATATAAGAGGTAAAATTATGATTATAGCTAATCCCGCTGGCAGGATGAAATAACGGGGTTTTAAAGCAGGAAAAAGTTCCAAAGTTTGTTAAGACTTTTTATTCAGTTTCAAAGTGAATTTGATCCTAATGAATTTCATTGTATTATTATATGTAATATTCATATAATTTAACCTAAAAAAATATTTATAATATCATTTATAATTAATATTTAATTAGACAAAAAAGCAGTTTTTAACTACAAAGCAGTATTTTTCACCATTCATCAAAAAATAAAGTTTCTTAGAAAATCCCAAAAATTCACCCTAGGATAATTTATAATTTCTGAATTCAAAAATTAAGTTTTTTTATAAAATTATATTTCTAAATTTGACTAAAATTAATTTCATTATAAGTGAATTAAAAGTAGTTTATATGAGAAAACAATATTTTTAAACATAGTAGGACTTTACCAATAATAATATCTTTTATTATCAATATGTTTTATTTATATAAAAAAATTATAATTTTTTTTAAAATTAGTTATTACTATTCATATTAATAAGTTTAATGACTATGTTATAATTATATTATTTAAATATTTAAAATAATTAAAAGAGATGTTTCATAGAAACTCATTGTTGCGTGTATCATACGACAACTTAGTGTTGCATGAATTGTATGCCAAGTTGGTGTTTCTTGTAGTGCAAGACAAGTTGGTATTGTGTTTAGCACAATAAAAGTTGGTATTATGTGTTAAAAGAATGTTTTACTTAGTGTTTTAATATATATATATATATATATATATAAAGAACTGTTTCCAATGTCATGTGAAATAAAAAATATTGAAAAGTTAAATTAATTAAAAAAAAATAATTCTCAAAATCTTGGGGTGTTATAATTCAACTAGAACCAAAGATCAATTCAACATTTTGAGGCCCAAAACTAGCTCATAATCCAAGACTCAAAATCTATGCCTAGATATGGATATTTTTTAAGATAGACCCATATATCAAAAATGGGAAACATAAATAAGATTAAAATTTACATGGACATAGAAAAAATCTAGAGGAAATTTTTTCATAATTGAGGTAATATGTGATTCAACATATCTCAATGCCATTAATTCATGGGAATTTATCACTCTGCAATTCCAATAGTCTCCAAAAAAGAAAATATTTTTGGATTAAAACTATTATAAATCTCTCTAACCATGACCAATAGAGATTAAATCTTGTGGTTGGAGAGAGGATACATATTCAAAAACTTTAACGAAGAAAAATTTCCCAGATTCTTCTATTAAGAAGGATGAAAATAATTCAAATTTCATAGAACATTTTTTTTGGGAAATATGGCCACAATTTTTCCTATAAATGAACACCTCCACTTCCATATCAAGGATTGAAAAATTTGGTTAGAAATTTTGTATAGGAGTAGGGTTTATTCTGCTGTATTTTTGTTTTCAAAATTTTAATATATTTTAGTTCATCTTCATCTCTTCTATTTTCATTTTTTTCTCTTTTGTTCCCCCCACTGTGATTTTTCCAATCTCTGTAAAAATTGAGAACTAACCCTCATATTTTTTTGGGGGGGAGTGGTGATGTTTTGAGTTCATTATGATTTAATGTATTAAAATTGTTTTATTATGAGAATTTCAGTAGTGGTGAAACCAATTTTTGTGTAGGGTTCACCTCACTTTCACTACTATTCTATTCTTCTTCCTGTTCATTTTTATTTCTCTCCTTCATCATTATAATTCTTAATATGGGGCATAGTAGAATTGTGGTGATGATGTGAGGGATTATTGTCCCACATACATAGGATTTATATAGGATAATAAAAATTAAATGGGAATGTGTTGAGTGATAGGGTTTATCTCAAAATTAGATAGAATAATGAGAATATGTTAAATAACAAGGATTTTACCGCTGTGAACTCCCGAGAATGACTTCTCCCTTCTTCACTAATATCTTTATCTTTTCACTTATTTGTATCTTGTTTTATTTGTGTTTATCATTTTAATATATTTTGATAATATATATTTAAAAACCCCCATTATATTATTATATCATTTATTAGTATATTAAGTATTTTATAAATAATGAAAATAGGATAATTGTGTGTGTGATCAACCTCCTAGAGAGTTCAACTATAGGGAGCACACTATACTATATTCTTAGGTAATAAAAATTTATTGCTGAGGGATATGTGAAAAATAACTCTCATAAATTTAGCACCATTTTCATGGAGTCTAGGAGTTTGTGTACACTATTTTTCAGAAAAAAAACAAAAACAAAAAATACCATAAATTTTAAAAACCAAAAGATAGAAATTCTTTGCATATCATTTTTCTTGAACTACTTTGGTTAAAATGGAGTATCCAAATGAATGTTATTATAATCAGAATATTTTAAGTTATTTTTTTGAGTCTTATAGTGAAGAATCATGGATGAATCAATTTTGAGAAAATTAAAAAAATTATTGAAGAGTTGGGGAATAAAATAAAAATTATTTCCTCTTCCTTAAAGAAATTAGACACCCAGAAAGAGGATCAAGAAAAAGAGGAATCAAAACTTCTTTTTCCAACATTTTAAATTGAAGAACTATGTGAGTAAGAAATTATAAAGGAATTAGTCTCAAACTTTTCCATACTATTTCTAGAGGATGTTAAAGAATAATACTTTCTAACTGATACACATGTGGGAGATCATGGGGAATTGGATAAATATTGGATTGATTTTGTAGAAGATGAAAAGGTATGTGATTATCCCATATTTTTTCATTGAAAAATCAATACCTCTCTACATCTCTCTAGATATGGAAGAATAAACCACCCATATTTTGGAATTTGAAGACAAATTAGAGGATATTGACTACTTACTTCTATTAACAACAAACCTACTCCAAGTGGCATTGGGAGAAGAATAAGAATTAAAATCAGAGCTTACTCAATGAGAAAATCTTATCTTGAACTCATTTTTTCTGATTTTATTAAAAATTCATTTAGTATTACCTCCTTCTAAATTAATTTTTTAGATTTGGATAATACATTAATGTTCGTGGAGGATGTTTAATAATAAGATACACTTGGTAAGACCGAGTTACCATTGACCTTGCTAGAATAAATCACTTTCCAAGATGATCTACTTAAAGGGAAATATTTATTTATTGATTGTTCATGTTTAAATTATATTCAAGTTAAATTATTTTATGAATCCCCCTATTCTGAAATTTATGAAACAAAATCACATGAGTAGGACCTATATGTTGAAGTTGAATAGGAAAAATAATATATGTCCGATGAAAGGGAAAAACCATTATTTCTCCTTTCCCCACCTTGCAAGATGTACTAAATTACTAAGGGGATGAATTTTTTTACTCTATCCATGGTTTATTCCACAACCAATGTGAATGAATTAATTTTAGAAAGAAAAAAATACAGCAGTTCAAATAAAAAAACCACATCCACCTTTGGATTGGGGATAAAGTGCTGAAAATGTCTGACTAAGGGAAATAAAAACATAGCGCCAACTTGGGGGGGGTCAAACCAAGTTCTATCATATTTTCCCATTCTCTTTATTTTTAATTATTTTTCTTACATTTTTATTTTTTCTTTATTTGTAGGTCCATATGGAAGCATCTAGGAACTTAACTCAAGGTTTCCACTAGAAAATAAATTTAGGTTCTATCTTTCATTCTCTTTGGTTTTTCTACCCGTATCTTCTTATTTTGTTGAGATTAAATATTGGGTAGTTAAACTTTAAGTGTGGGGGGAGTGTCAACCTCTTTAGGAGTCTTTTTGTGTTTTTATTTTTATTTTTATTTTTAAGAACTCTGAGCTTCAATGAATAAATATTTTTATTTTTCACACTTTAATCGACTTTGAGAGAGTTTTATTGATTTTTGATTAAATGGATTTTAAATGATTATTTATGTGGAAAATTTCCCATGAATTTGATTTTAAATAATTTTTATAATCTTAATAAAATTTTAAAATCCATACCCATGAAACACCAACTCAAATTATTTTTTTCTTGTCATGTGAGGTATTCTGAACCATTTTTACATATTCTTACTAATACCCACACTTTCTTGAGAGAAACTTATATTTTTTGTGAAAACTATAACTTATAATTATTATCTTTTAAATATTTTGAGTTCATAAAATGTTTTTGATTTTATTGAGGAATTTTTTTAACCCATATTTTAAATTAAGACCCACATTTATATTTACCCATGTTTATCCCTTATAATCCATGAATTTCCTTATAGTTTTAAGGCATATTACAAGCCAAATTTTCCTTACCAACCTTCACTCTTATTTTTTTTGCATAAACATTTCAATCTTTTATGTGGGGGAAGAGCCTTTAATATGTGTTATTTGGTATGTACTTCATTTTTGGGTGGTGTGAGGTGTGTGTTATCATTTTGGGTAGTGGAGAGACATAATTATGCATGAGTCATTATTTTTTTCTTTATTTATATCATTAGTTTCTTCTTGAAAAAATGAAAAAAAAGAAAAGAAAAAATCAAAATAAAAAAACGGAGATGAGCTTTAATTATTCATTGTTATTACATTTATGACTCATGTAGCTTTTAAATAATTGCGCTCATGATTTTCAATATTTAATTGTATTTTGTTTTCATCTCATTCTCTATGAAACAAATTAAAAAAAATGAAAAAATAGAAAAAAAGAAAAAAGAAAAAGGAGAATTAGGATGAAATCATTCATTTTATTCACTTGTTTGATTCATGTACCATGTAAAAAACTAGGGTGTTGTGTTTCACATTTATGGGGAATTGAGTGAGATATATTTTCTATATTTTCACTTGAATATTTATGCATTGGTATTTAGGATTTTAACCCCATCTTTCTAGCCTTAAATTTTTAAATATTTTACCCACAAACCCATAGAAAAATAATTCACCTTAAATAATACCTCATGATTGAAAATATTTTCTATGTATCATGGGGTAAATATATGATAATTTTCACAAGCCTATGGTGATGTATACACTTTCCAAGTATGTTAATAACTCCTGATTTAATTTCTCGAGTGAAGAGTGACACAAATTTCAATGTGAGGTAGGTGCGATTGGGCCATGGATGTATTTTTGAGGTTGGATGAATTAAAATGTGAGAAATTATAATGAAAGGGAATTATTTTTCAAATATGAGACATGGTAAAATTCTATTTTGGAAAAGATATTTGAGATTTACTTACTTTTGATTTTGGTGTGGATTTTGATTCGGATATTTGATAATTATTTGGGAGTGCAATGTTTAAGTGTTGGGGATTGATGAAACTCATAATTTCACATATATAATTCGGTAATTCAATGTTTTAATCTGAACAATTTAATATTTTAAGGTTAATTGCCACAATTTTAGTTTTTATTAATAATTTGAACTTAATTGTGAAAATGACTTAATTTTAGAATTTAAATATTTTTATATCAGATTGGTATTTTGACCATAACTTTTTATAAGAAAATTGAAATTGTGAAATTCATTTTTTTGGGATTAAATATATGTTCGGATTCATTTTATTCATTTAGAACCAAAGCTCAATCAAATATTTTGAGGCCCAAAACTAGCTCACAATTCATGCCTCGAAATTTGTGCTTAGATATGGAGAATTTTGAAGATGGGCCCATATTTCAAAAATGGGAATCCCAAAAGTGATGAAAATTCACATGGACATAGAAAAAATTTGAAGGAACATTTTTCAAAACCAAGGCCACATGATATCTGACATATTTCAATGACATAACTTTATGGGAATTTAGAACTTTGGAATTTAAATAGTCTCCGATCCAGAAAATATTTTTAGAGTAAAACTATCATAAATATATCTACCCATATCCATTGGAGCATATATTTTATGAGTGGAGAGAATAGAAATATGAGAACAAATTCAATTAATATAACTTTCCCATATTTGGCTATTAAGTGGGCAGAAAATAATCCAAATTATAGAGGTTATTTTTAGTGGGAAATATGGCCGCACTTTTTCTTATAAATGTACACCTCCACTTACATGTTAAGGGTTGGTAACTTTGGTAAGATATTTTGTGTAGGAGTAGGTTTTAGGATATTATAATTTTCTTTCACATGTTTAATATATTTTATTTCATCTTCATCTCTTATATTTTTATTTTTTTCTCTTTCCCCCCCACCTTTCTCCTTCCAATCTCTATGAAAATAAAGAACCAACCCTTGTTGTTGTTCGATGGGGGGGGTGATGTTTTGATTTCTCTATGCTTCATTGTTTTCACATTATTTTATTTTAAGAATTTTAGTAGTAGTGAAATCAGTTTTGGTGTATGGATAACACTAATTTCACAAATATTTTATTCACCTTCACATTCATTTTTATTCCTCTTATTCATCATCATAATGTTGCATACGGGGTGGAGTAGAATTGTGGTGATGGTGTGAGGGTGTAAGAACCAATATCTTCTTTCTAGGTATGTTTTCCTTTCCTGGTAGTTTTTGAGAAAAATGGGTTTTTCTGTAAATTTCTTAAGTACAAGCCGTGTACTTTATGAGTAAATTCCATTTACTCGGTTACCACGGGTAGCGGGTGGTGGCCGTGTAGCGGCCATACACATGGCCGTGTGGGGTGACCTGGAGACCACCTAATGCAGGGGCTGGTGAAGGCAATTACATGCCATGTACTTATAAAGTAAATGTTGTGTACTTCATTTTTTTCATTAAAAGGACAAGGGTCACATCTTATCGACAGAAACACCTTCTTCTTCGCCTTCTTTGATCGAGAGCACTCGTATAACCTCATTTCTTCCCCAAGCCCCCGATCGAGCACCCATTCTCTAAATCGAATGCTCTCGATTGCGTTGGGATCGCCTCGGTAAGATCTTAATTATTATAGATATTTGTTTCCTGATTCTTCCTCTTTCAAGAGTTATCTTCAGTTGAACATTTTAGAAGTTTTTGTAGATCTATGGTGTTCTTAGGCGATTCAAGGCTTAAGTTTCACTTATATCAATCCTACAACATCGAGGTATGTGGTTTGTAAATTTCTGTTGAAAGTCTTTGAGTTATATGTGCAAATGTGCCAATACCCTTGAACGGGGTATTGTGTGTTTACTGTTTTAGCCCTGTTGATTTCCTGATATGCTTGTATGCTTGAATAGAGGTTAATTGAATGATAATAGGGTTAATTTCTATGCTTTGGAAGTGGTTTCCCATGCATGTTTTCCTGTTTTGA
Organism: Viscum album; assembly: GCA_963277665.1. Lineage (NCBI taxonomy): Eukaryota > Viridiplantae > Streptophyta > Magnoliopsida > Santalales > Viscaceae > Viscum > Viscum album. The sequence goes on from OY728142.1 coordinate 954,037,207, forward strand.
CCATTTGGTCTTGTTTTCCTGTTAGGTTGTTTACTTACCATGCCTAGTATTGTTAGGATTGAGTGATTGTTCATCTTCCATGCTGTTATGTTGTAGATTTCTATCCAAATAGTTCTTGAGGGTTACTTTGGCCGATACGTGTTACTATGCTTTCTTGACTTACACAGGGCTGTGAGAACCTGGTGTAGTAGACCATAGGGAGAATGGACGTAAGGGATTCTCTAGAGAGTCTGTTTACTTTTACAATGTGAGACTACAGGGGGAATTGACATAAGTGCTTCCTCAGAGTGTCTGTAGTTCCTCGACGTGGGCCATTGGGGGAATGTGACGTAAGTTCTTACCCAGAGCCCCTTTATTTACCGATATGAGACTATTGGAGGAATTGAAAATGAGTGTTTACTCATAGAGTCTATTCTAGAGATGAACCAGAGGGGTGATACTGTGTGTGCTGCCTAGAGGGTTGCTTGTGCTTCTAGGTAGGACCAGAGGGGATAGACTATGAGTACTTCCCAAAGGGTTACCTTTTGTGTTTAACTGTTTTCTTGTTCTATGAGGTAGGACCATAGGTGTTAAGCCATGAGTACTTCCCAGAGGTTTACTTGTTTGTGTTTACCTGCTTTTATTAGTTGTTGCTTGATATATGAACTGAATGCATTGAAACTGTGGATTGGTTACTGCAGATTACTTCCTTGTTTACTGCTTCCTTTTACTCACTGCCTGCCATATATATTCACTGACTATTAGAAACATATATTTTGGTGGTTTCCTACTGGGATTAGTCTCACACCCTATTTGGGTCATGATTTTGGGACCAAACAGATTATATTGTTACATTTATAGATAAGGAAAAGCACCCTTCTACTTCAGGTACTTGACTACTTTGGAGCTGGAGAGCATGGGACCAAGCTGAGGCTTGAGATACTGAGGAATTGTTTACTTTTTTCTTTTATACTTTGGTTTAGTTCTGTATTTCATCATTGTGACTTGTTTGGCTGCTTTCCTAGACATATGTATCATGCATCATTTATATATATGTTCTCCAGTTGATTCTTCATCAGTCTTCCACTTTTTCTTTTTCTTTTTCATTACTATTGCTTCCGATATTGTATATTTATTTACTTCCGCTATGTTAATCTCCCAATGAGGGAATATTTTCCCCATTATCACACCCAAGGACCTCACTGCTAGTTAGAATCCTCTAGAATTCAGGGAAATTCACTTGAGGCCATGTGACCAACCGGGTACGGGGCGTCTCTGGGCAGCTTTCGAAATCGGGACATTACAAAGTGGTATCAGAGGAATTCTTTTCTACTTGAATTACTGTTTGGATCCTATAGTTAGGTATAGGATGGAAATAGGTACTTGGTAATAAGTTGTGCCTGGGAGTAGCTAACCTGCATACAGGGAAAATCCAATCTACCTCGTTTATTGTAATTTTTCTAGCTTTTAAATTTTATAGTTTATTTGATTTTCACCATTGGGTGATTCACATGTTTTGTGCTATTATTATTGATGTTATTGAGGTTCTATTTCTGTTTCAACCCGATGAGATGAGGGTATTCCATCTCATGCATCATATAGGAACTTTCTAGAAAACACATGTCATGCATTCTTGCCAGGCCATTTAGGGAGCATTAGCGATTACATGTTGTTGTGATATATGTTGTGCTAGATATGCATGTTGTTGTGATATATTCCTTGATAAAAATTCCCGTTGTTTGATAGGGTATTGAATGGTGTAAGGTTTTGTTTGAATGGATGCCAAACTTTGGTTATTGAGGTGTTATGGGCCCTCATGGATCAGAATTTAGTGGATTATTGATCTATTATGCTTGTTTATGACATGTGTAAGATTCCATGCTTTGATTCAGTCCTTGAAAATCTTGATCTAAGGTGCGCGCTTGAACTTGTAGATTTATTCCACTGAGATGTCCTCCAGTTGTATACCGGTTATAGGGAAACGATTAGACACCAGACATAATTGATCAAGGACTACATGCAGATCCTCCAGTTGTACTAGTCTTGGCACCAGCTATTATACCGGACACAGGTGCCGATGCACAGTTCTGAGAGGGATTTATGAGGTTCATGCAGAATTTCTGAGGAGTACCACATCCTGCTCCTTCTATGGTAGAGTTGACACGGGTTTTCCAGCAGCAGCATCCTCCCATGTTCATAGGGGAAGGAGGACCTCAGGCTGTAAAGTCATGGTTAGAAGCCATGCTTTTTTATCTTCGAGCATCTAGAGATTCCTTCAAAGAGTAGGGTTAATCTCGCTATGTACATGCTTTGGGATTCCACCAAGAGGTGGTGGGATGTGATCTCATAGGTTGGATGCCCGCAGGTTATGGCATGGGATGAGTTCCAGCATACCTTCTATGACTACTTTTAACCAGATACTTTGAGGGATGATCGATCCCGAGAGTTTATGAGTCTGGAGCAGGGTACTCTTTTTGTTATGGAGTATTCTTCTCACTTCAAAGATGTACAATTATTTACACCCATCCTATAAGGTGATGAGTTATTCCTGGAAAGGAAGTTTGAGGATGGTCTGAGGCATGATATCCAATCTCAGGTGAACATCTTTAGGTTGACCTCTATCACTTCCATAGTCAACTAGGTGCTGATCACAGAGCGTGATTTGAGGGATTCTGGAGTTGTGATCCAGGGAGGTTCGACATCCTGAGTTAATATCCCTCCTACTGACAGCAGGAAGTGCCGAAGGGAGTCTACGTATGAGGATCCAAGGAGGCGAGACACTTCTTCGAGTAGCTAGGTGGTGTGCTACTAGTGCGGGAATATCGGGTATATGAGGCCACATTGCCTGAGAGACCCAGTGGAGTGCCGATCTTGTGGAAAGATGGGCCATCTTTAGTGCTTATGTCAGATCTTCTTACCAGTAGCTGGTGATAGGGGTTCTTCTATGACTCCTCGTTCAGGGGAAGCAGCACCAGTTTCTCATCAGTCTGGGAACTGGAGTTCTTCCGGCCGTTCAGGCCGAGGTGGAGGCCGTGGCCATGGCAGCCAATCACCAGGCTTCCATCGACATTAGGGTGGATCAGCTCAGAGTGGCCAGGTTGGGTCATAGGGCCACGGTACAGGCCAGACTTTTGTAGTGAAGCAGACCCATAAGAAGTAGGATCCTGAACCTTCTACAGTTCGAGGTAAAATATTAGTTTCCTCAGTTTTATCTTCTGATCTTTTCGATACAGGGTCTTCCCATAGATTTATATCTTTTTCTATTTTGGAAATCCCTGGGCTCTGTATCTTTAATTCTACTGATGTCTTGACATTAGACACTCTGTTGGGGACAAGAACGACTAGTGTACGTCAGTGTAAGGAGTGCCCTCTAGAGGTTTGTGGGTGTCACTTCTTTTGGGACCTCTATGTCCTAGAGATGACAGGCTATTATGTCATTTTCAGAATGGACAGGTTGGTTCCCTTCCAGGAATTCGTCGATTTCTATCGCCATAGGGTGAGTTTCACATCACCATAGGGTGGATCGTTTCTTCATAAGGGATAATGGGATGTCCATGTGAGCAGAGTGGGACCCGAACGTCATGGATTGGGAGGAGTTACAGCCCATATTTCTAGTCTATATCTGGATGACCAGGAGAATTCCTAGAAGTACTTTCCTCCAGTGGTGGATCATTTCAGGGATGTCTTTCCAGATTAATTTTCAGGTTTGCCTTCAGAGCGAGAGGTGGAATTTTCTATTGAGCTCGTGCCAGGAGTGACACTGGTGTCCATTCCTCCTTATAGGATGACTACACCAGAGTTGAAGGAGATCAAGAAGCAGTTGGAGGAGTTGCAGGCAAAGGGTTTCATTCGACCCAATACATCTCCTTGGGGTTCACCTATCTTATTTGCAAAGAAGGCGGATGATACACTCATACTTTGTGTGGATTATCGGAATTTGAACCAGTTGATGGTCAAGAACCGATATCCCTTTCCGAGGATTGATGATCTCTTTGATCAACTTTGAGGAGCCTGGGTGTTCCCGAAGATTTACTTGAGATATGGTTACCATCAGTTGCACATTAGACCATCTAATATACCTCTTACATCCTTTCGGAGCATGTATGGTCTATACGAGTATGTGGTTATGTCGTTCAATCTCATGAACGCGCCTGTAGTTTTTATGGCACTGATGAACCGAGTGTTCCATCCATACTTGTATTCCTTCGTAGTGGTCTTCGTGGATGATATCTTGGTGTACTCTCACACTCTACATGACCATGTTACACATTTTAAGATCATTTTGAGTACACTGAGAGAGCATCAGTTATATGCTAAGATCTCAAAATTCCACTTTTGGATGGACCAGATTCACTTCTTGGGTCATGTTATCTTAGAGATAGGAGTATCAGTATACCTAGAGAAAGTGAGAGCATTAGTTTACTGGGAGCAGCCGAAGAATGTCTTTGAGGTACAGAGTTTTCTAGGGCTGTCTGGATACTACAGAAATTTCATACAATACTTTTCATGCTTAGCAGTTCCACTGACGGTTCTGACTAAGAAGGGTGCAAAGTTCTTGTGAGTCAGCCTTTTAGGAGCTGAAAGGGAGGTTGACTTCAGCACCAATACTAGTATTTCCAGAGCTGGGAAAGAGCTATACTATGTACTGTGATGCATCAAGTATCAGGCTTGGAGCAGTGCTTATGCAAGGGGAAGGAGTCGTTGTGTACGAGTCTCAGCAGTTGAGGCCACATGAGAGGAATTACCTGACACATGATCTTGAGTTGGCTGCAGTTGTTCATGCCTTACGCTGTTGGAGACATTATCTTCTGGGAGAGAATTTTGTGGTTTTCACCAACCACAAAAGTATAAAGTATATCTTCACTCAGCATGACTTGAATTTGAGACAGCAAAGGTGGGTTGAGTACCTTTAGTATTTTGACTTTGAGCTTGCCTACATGCCTAGATTAGGTAACACAGTGGCTGATGCACTGAGCAGGAGGACTCAGATAAACACAGTTCAGGAAGCCAGTAGTGAGTGGAAGCTTATGGCTCTGTTCTCTGAGATGCATTTGGAGGTGGACGATAGGCAGGGGCAGACATTTCTTTCTTCTGTAGCTATTACCTATACTCTTCTTGATCGAGTGCGAATGGGGCAGCTATCAGATTCTGAAGTCCTAGTCCTATGGGAAAGTGGTTCAGGAAAGGACCCTATTACTGGATGGACCATAGGAGATGGGGAGGTCTTATGTTTCCAGGGGTGCGTATGGGTGCCAGTAAACATACATGAGGAGCTGATGCAAGACTTTCATTCCTCAGTTTGGGAACTTTATCCTGGTGTCATGAAAATGTATTGTGATCTACACCATCAGTATTTGTGTCCAGGTATGAAGAGAGATGTTGTTGGTTTCATGATGAGGTGTTCCACTTGTCAGTAGGTGAAGGTAGAACATCAATAACCAGTAGGGATTTTGCAGCAGTTACCCATTTATGAGTGGAAATGGAATGATGTCGCAATGGACTTCGTGACAGGTTTGCTGAGGTCTCCTCGAGGGAATGATGCTGTTTGGGTTGTCATTGATAAACTCACGAAATTTGTTCACTTCTTGCCGATCAAGGAGACTTTCAGTGTTGATGAGGTGGGATGTTTGTATATCTGAGAGATTGTGTGATTACATGGAGTTACACACTCCATTATTTCAGATAGAGATGCACGTTTTACTTCTTGGGTCTAGTCGGGGCTTTAGAAGGCTTTGGGTACATAGGTACTTTTGATTACAACTTACCATCCCCAGACAGATGGTCAGTCCGAGCGTACGATTTAGGTGCTTGAGGACATGCTGCGAGTATGCATCCTTTATTTTGGAGGTTCTTGGGAGAAGCACATACCTCTTGTGGAATTTTCCTACAATAATAGTTTTCAAGCAACTATTCAGATGACACCTTATGAGGCTTTGTACGGTAGACCATGTCAATCCCCTTTATGTTGGCTGGAGGAAGGAGAGGCAACTATTCTAGGACCTTGTCTTGTCCAGGAGACCAAAGAGCAGATAGAGTTGATTCGAAAGAGTATGGATACTACACAGTCTCGATAGAAGTCTTATGCTGATCAGCAGAGACGACCTCTGGAGTTCGTGGTCGGAGATCAGGTTTTCCTGTGTTCCACACCGAGGTTGGGACATAAGAGGATTAGGAGATAGGGTAAGCTTTCTCCAAGGTACTTTGGACCATTTGAGGTGTTGGAGAGAGTTGGTCTGGTTGCCTATCGGTTGTAGTTATCTCAGAGGAACCGGTATATTCACGATGTCTTCCATGTTTCTCAGCTTTGATGTTACTTCTCAGACCCATCTCATGTCTTCCAACCTGAGGAGGTTGAGTTGGAAGTGGATGCATCGTTCGAGGAGCATACTATCTAGATTGTCAATTGAATTACTAAGGTTCTCCGTGGATGGTCTGTTCCTCTAGTATGAGTGCTATGGCAACACGGGCGAGTACAGGACGAGACTTAGGGGAGGGAGACCGATGTACGATCGCAATGGCCGGAGTTGTTTGGGGATTCTTCTTCTTCGACGCCTTGCTAGGAAAATTTGGGGATGAATTTATTTCAGGGGGGAAGTTTGTAAGAACTCAGATCTTCTTTTTAGGTATGTTTTCCTTTCCTGGTCATTTTTTAGAAAAAGAGGTTTTTCTAGAAATTTTTAAGTACATGCTGTGTACTTTATGAGTACACACCGTGTACTCGGTTTCTGTGGGTAGCCGGGTGCTGGACGTGTAGTGTCCATGCATAGGGCCGTGTGTGGTGGCCTAGAGACCGCCTAATACAAGGGTTTGTGAAGGCAAGTATACACCATGTACTTATAAAGTACACGTTGTGTACTTTTTTTCATTAAAGGGACTGGGGTAGCGTCTTATCGACAGAAACACCTTCTTCGACCGAGAGCACCCGTACGACTGCGTTTCTTCCCCGAGCCCCTGATCAAGCACCTGTTCTCCAAATTGACCACCGTCAATTGAATTGGGATTGCCTCGGTAAGCTATTACTTCTTCCAGATCTTGGTTTCTTGATTCTTCCTCTTTCAAGAGTTATCTTTGGTTGAACGTTTTAGACATTTTTGTAGATCTATGGTGTTCTTGGGAGATTCATGGCTTAAGGTTCACTTATATAGATACTACAACACCGAGGTAGGTGGTTTGTGCCTTTCAATTGAAATTATTTTTTTTATATGTGAAAATGTGCCGATACCCTTGAATGAGGGTTTTGAGTGTTTACTTTTTTAGCCATGTTAATTGCTTGCTATGATTGTATGATTGAATAGAGGTTAATTTAATGAGAATAGGCTTAATTTCTATTCTTTGGAAGTGGTTTCCCATGAATTTTTTCATGTTTTGACCGTTTGGTCTTGTTTTCCAATTAGTCTGTTTACTTACCATGCCTAGTATTGTTAGGATAGAGTGATTGTTCATCTGCCATGTTGTTATGCTGTAGATCGCTAGCCAAGTAGTTCTTGAGGGTTACTTTGGCCGATACGCGTTACTATTCTTGCTTGACATACACAGAGCCGTGATAACCTGGTGTAGTAGACCATAGGGAGAATGGGATTAAGGGCTTTTCCAGAGAGTATGTTTACTTTTACGATGCGAGACCACATGGGGAATTGACGTAAGTGCTTCCTCAGAGTGTGTAATTTCTCGATGCGGGCCATAGGGGGAATGTGATGTAAGTGCTTCCCTAGAGAAACTTTAGTTACCGATATGAGACTATAAGAGGAATTTATGGAGAGTTCTTCCTCAGAGAGTCTATTATAGAGCTGAACTAGAGGGGTGAGTGAGACTGTGTGTGCTGCCTAGAGGGTTGCTTGTGCTACTAGGTAGGGCCAGAGGGGATAGGCCGTGAGTACTTCCCAGAGGGTTACCTTTTGTGTTTAGTTTTTTTCTTGTGCTACGAGGTAGGACAAGAGGGGTTAGGTCATGAGTACTTCCCAGAGGGTTACCTGTTTGTGTTTATCTGCTTTGATTAGCTATTGCTTGATATATGAACTGAATGCATTGAAACTGTGGATTGGTTACTGGTGAGTACTTCCTTGTTTACTGCTTCCTTTTACATATTGACTGCCATATATATTCACTAACTATTAGGCACAGATCGTTTGGTGGTTTCCTACTGGGATTAGTCTCACACCCTATTTGGGTCATGCTTTTGGGCCCAAACGGATTATATTGTTGCATGTATAGATAAGGGAAAGCACCCTTCTACTTCAAGTACTTGACTGCTTTGGAGTTGGAGATCATGGGACCAAAATGAGGATTGTTGTGCTAATGATTTTTTTACTATTTTCTTTTGTACTTTGGTTTAGTTCTGTATTTAAGCATTGTGACTTGTTTGGATTCTTTCCTATACATATGTATCATGCATCATTTATATATATGTGCTTCAGTTGTTTCTTCATCAGTCTTATGTTGTTTCTTGTTGTTTGGAATTACTATTGCTTCTGCTATTGTATATTTTTTTACTTCCACTGTGTTACTCTGCAAATGAGGGCATAGTTTCCCCACTATCACACCCAAGGACCTCGCTACTAGTCGGCAGCCTCTGGCGTTTGGGGAAATGCGCTTGAGGCCATGTGACCAACCGGGCACGGGGTGTCTCTAGGAAGCTTCTGGAACCGGGACATTACAGAGGGAGTATTGTACCACATGCGGAGGGTCAATGTGGGATAATAATAATTCAATGGGGTGAATCTCAACATTGGATATAATTGAGATAATATTTTTTAAAACAAGGATTTCACCATCGCGAACTCTCAAGAAAGACTTCTTCCTTCTTTACTAACATATTTATTTTTTCACTTCTTTGTGTCTTATTTTATTTTTTGTTTTTAATTTTAATATATTTTGATAGTATGAATTTTAAAACCCCCATTATATTAGTATATAATTTATTAGTATATAAATTAGTTTATAGATAGTGATAATAGGATAATAGTGTGTGTGAGAAACCTTCTTGAGATATCAACCTTAGGGTGCACACTATTCTGTATTCTTTGGTAATAAAAATTTATTGGCAAGGGATCTAAGAAAAATCCCTTTCATCAATGCTCTAGTGGAATTGGTATCAAATCTCTAAACCTAGAAACAAAAAAATTCGGGAGGAATAAAGAATAAGGAAAGTGGGAACCAACAAAGGTGAACACATACCTTGAATCATCGCAAAATTCCCTTAAGAAGGGTTTGAAGGAGGATAGGAAGGGGAGGGAACCCCTTAACCACATGAGGGAAATGAAGGGGGAGGAGATGCTTAGCCCCATTAAAATATTTTAGGGGTAAAAAGAGTAAATTTCCCCCATTTTAACACCACCGGATAGCCAACAAAGTTCCAATAGTTAGCTAGTGGCACTTGGGTCACTCCCACCACCACCGACTAGTCGATGTGATAGTACCAACTAGCATATGGCTGAAAAATGTATCCCAGCTAGCCCAACATCCCTTAATTTCTCTATTGAACCTCTTGACAATCATTTTATCTCCATTTCATATATAAAATTCCCACTTTGAGGGGTTATAACCTTCAAAAATAAATTCTGAAGCCTGATTAAAAATATATTCTATCCACTACCATATAACTTCTCATCCTAAAGATGTATCATTGAGTATTCCATCACTAGTCCTGACCCACTTAGATCTCTAATTCATAAACAAAAATTATGTTCTACCCCTTAACTTCCAATGTGAACCTCAAGTACATCATCCATCTCAAGGAACTCAAATGGCTATAACCCAAGACAACACTTGAATTTATTAGAGAAACATTGAGACAATTCTCATCCATACCTGTCTATCCCAAGAAACCCAAAGTTTCATCATCCAATTGATCATCTAGTCTATGTTTCTCCCCACCATTGGATTTAGCTCATTATAGCCAATTTTGATACCTCATTGCTCCCCGCCATTGGAATTTCCTATCGAAACATGATCTCAATATTGCACTGAACCACTTGACATGATTACTGACTTACCATACTTGAATATACATAAGAAAGATGTCTAAACACTGGTACTAATTCTCATTCCCAAATCCCAAGACAAAACAGATGTTCCTTTTTTCATCTAAACACAATAAGAGCACATTGAATTTTCCTTAAAAAGCCTCAACAAAAACTTGAAAAAATACCACCACATCCAAATGATACATTTGATGTGGTTTCTGGCTCACCACATCAATTTCCATGTAAAATGATAATCCAAACCTCCTATGTCCAACCTACCTCAAAACACTTAGCTACAACCATCGACGTGTTATCACACTACCCAATCCTAATGCCTATACTCTCAGAGGGACCCCTAGATCATTTGGATACATCCCTTAAAGTCTCAACCCAAATTTAAATGTAATTCCACAGTTCAAACCTCAATCTAAAAATTCCACCACCAGGCTCCAAAACACGAGAATCGATTCATTCATGATCCAATCATTTTTAGACCATACCAAAATTACCTTGATCCCAAATCCAATGCTCAAATTCCATCAAAAAACACAACCCGATTCACCCTTAACATTATCTAAGGAATCCGATTGAATTTGACCTCATAGCTCATCAGCCTATAAAATTCTAAAAAAATCATCCAATGATCCATCCCTTCATGATTCTATGACCCTACTTACACGGGGGTTGCATCACCTATGACCGACATCACACTCCCCACTAAAGGGGTGACCTTTTCCCCACATCATTGGGTTAAAAACCTACTCACCATGGCCCATGCTCCATCCATCACTGAATATTACTACTAGCATGATGTGAACCAAGTATAAAACACATAAATTTTACATCATTTTAGATGAATATTTAATACATATCATAAAAAATACATGCCCCAAAATGATGTAGTTTTAGTTTATTTGAATAATAGATATATAAATAACTTATTTCATGAAATATCTTCAACATATCTTGTAACAAATCGACCCAAATACCCTATCAAATTGGTACCTAACCAAATATTCCACATACTTGAAGGGAGTTCCTAATCCCCACTGGATGGTGACTAGAACTCAAGAATCAAACAAAAAACAAAGGAAATTATTTTTTCCAACCTTAAGTAAATTCACAACATATATATACACAAAGAGAAACAACAAAAGATAAATATATTCCATATATGAAACCAAATAGTAGAATCCAAACAACTCAAGAGAAGAAACAATATCCAAGTACAAGTCCAACCACAAAGGACCACTAAAATAGAAAAATAAATTACTCCATGTAAAATTATGGACATACTCCCACCATCTCACCACCAACTACCCATCCCAGCAGATAGAAAACCTCACCACCTCACTGCATCATCTTACCTTTCCCTACATCAAAAGACATAACTCAGTCTAAAATCCTCTAAAGAGGTAAATAGGGTGTGATCTAAAAGTATAAATAAGGTCTCACCCATATATTCCATATCAAGTATTTGAACAATGATCCAAGCATTATCAACTTTAAAGAAAATAGGGAATGATAACAGTTTAACAGTTTTTATATCAAAAGCATGGAAAAATAGTATAATTTTCCCTTTTTCCATATTTCCAAATAAAGAAGGTAAATTAGTTTCAAATAATTTTATATCTAAATATCTTTGTAGATATATCAAGTCAAAATAAAACAAACCATTCATTATTTCTCATATTAAAAACCATGACAGTATAACAAAACAATACACGCCAAAAGTATCCCAAATCGACCAAGAATCACAAGTAACAACACACTAAGGATCACACTAGGTTTGGATATCTAGGAAACTCATACCTAACATAGATAATCATGTATGCATCAAGAAACTAGACATATTAATCAAGTATAGAGGGTAGAGGAAAACCCTAGAAAGTAAACTTCCTAACAGGTTTAACAAGTCCCTAGAACAATGGGCCTAGAGTATAGAGATAAACCCCATGAGAAAACCCCCCCAATAGTGGGTGAGACCTATTACTATACCTTCCACCTAAGAACCCAAGGATTCCCTTGTCCTATATTTTCCAAATCAATTCATCAATCCATTTTCATTATTTCATTATTTGAAAACCATTTCACAGAACCATTTCATAAAGCTTTAAAAACCCTTTTCATTTACCAAAATTAGGGGAAAACCATATTTTTTTAAAAACTAGTTCTACACACACTAATAAAATAAATCATATCATTACATTTCATTTAATAAAATAATTTATCAAAATAATATCAATGAAGGTCACCAACACAGGATAGAGACGGAACCACCTACCTCAAAACTCAGGGTTTCCTATGCCCGTAATGGAACCCATCATAAAATGATCCAAAACGATAAAATATTCCCTATAACCAATATAAACATCTTATAATTGATTCAATTAATGAAAATGAATAGTAGATAAGAGGAATAAACACATACCTCAATAAAACACAACTGTCGCACCTCAACCAGTAAAAGAATTACCCCCAGAATAAGATAGTACGATATATCTAGAAGAAAATAAGAAGAAACATTACCATGGGTAAAAAGATCTTGATAATTAAACACAAAAAATTACTATGATCAAAGAAATGAAGAAGAAAAAAGGATCACTCACTTGGAGAGATGAAAACCAACCAAAATAATGATCAATTACCAAACAGATCAATTTGGATCACATAGAGACTCCCAAAACTGCTGTATAATCCTTCTAGGTTAAGAGACAAAGAAGATGCAGAAGAATGAAATAAAATATCACTCGCACACCAACCTAAGATCCCTGATCACGACATTTACATGGTGTGTACTCCCTTTAAATGTCATGTAATCCACGAGGATCACATATTCCAAAAAAACCATTGCCTTTTTAATAAAAAATGATATTTTATTATTACATGATGTGTAATCGGTACACAAAGCGTACTCACTTCACACTGTGCATCAGGTTCATGATATCTTCCCTACAGAACTTACATGTTGTGTACTCCCATTACATAGTGTTTATTTCTCATATAGACTAAAAAAAATATAGATTCTTACACGAAAACCCAAAACCAACTTGGGTATTCTCATAACTATAGGAGAAACATGCACATCCATTACAAGTTTATACCTAGATTCCATTATTTCAAACAAAAATCAATCCCCAAAATTTAATTCATTTCCCCCCAAAAAATATCTCCATCCTCGGGAACCCTAAGACACATCCAAATAAAGAGAAAAACAAGTAAATATAAGGGAATTACATAAAAGTAGGTAATGTGATGTTACAAACTTCCCACCATAAGACTTTTCGTCCCTGGGAAGTCATGTGGAAGAATGAAGTTTAGTAAATAGGTGAGGCCACTTCTCCCTCATCAACGATTCATAATCCCAAGTCTCATGAGAATCTAATCCATACCACCATAACACTCTGACAAATGAAATCAACTTCCCATGAAAGACTTTCACTTGAGAGTCAAAGATCCCTGCTGGATGCTCAACAATAGAAAAATATGGCTCTAACCCAATCTCCTCCCAACTCAAAATGTGAGAGGGACTAGGATGATGTTTCCTAAGTTTTGATATGTGTAAAACATCATGAATTACTATCAATTGAATCGGAAATTACAATTGATAAGAAACCCTCCCAAGACACTCAGTCACCTAAAATGGTCCCACATATCTCAGAACCAACTTTCCCTATTTTACAAGCTAAAAGTGACCCAATTGAGGAGAAAATTTCAAGAAAATATGATCACCTATAGAAAAATACAAAGGAAAATGCTGGTGATCTACATAAGATTTCTTTCAACTCTGAGATGTAACTAGATGCTGACGTATATCCAGAATCCTTGGAGACATCTCCTGAACCAAAACCAGTCCCACCAAAGAATCTTCACCCACCTCTTCCCAAAAAATAGGTGATATACACAGGCAACCATAAAAATATTCAAAAGGATCCATTCTGATTGACAACTTATAACTATTTTTATAAGAAAACTCAACAATTACCAGATGGATATCCAAATATCTGCTAAAATCTATGACAAAAGCATGAAGTATGTCCTCCAGAACCTGAATAGTATGATCCATCTGAACATTTTTCTATGGATGAAAAGCTTTAATTATTCTGACTTGAGTCCCTATCTCCTCTTGGATAATTCTACATAATCTAGAAGTAAACTTGGGATCCATGTCTGAAGAAATAGTAGAAGTAACTCCATGTAACCTGACAATTTCCTTCACATACATCTTAACCAAATACTTAACTTTTTTGGTTTCTTTGATCAGAATAAAATGAGATAACTTTTTCAACTGATCAATCAACTCCCAAATAACATTCCTCCTTTGGGGATTACATATAAATCCAACAACAAAGTCTATAGATACCTCATCCCATTTCCAAACCACCATTGGAATATTATGAATCAAACTAGATGGTTTTATAAGATCTTCCATAATTTGTTGGAAAGTGTAACAACCGGACAAAAAATCAATAATGTCACACTTCATACCTAGCCACCAGAATCACCATCTCATGTCATAATACATCTTCATAGTATCCAGATGAATGAACCACAATTAAATATGACAATCAGAAAAAACTAATCTCCTCATAGATGTTGGGATGACAAACCAACCCCCAAAATTGAGAATACCATATGAAGAGAGAGACTATCTTGAAGTGGTCTCCCCACCATATCAGGTTTGTCGAATAACTTTAAACTCATCATCTTGCTACTGATTCTACATAGTAGACTCAAGGAGTGATGAAGATAACTAAACACTAGTTAAAACCATTCATAAAATGTCCTCCTAAGCATCCAAATGAAATTGAGAAAGAAGCCCTATAAGGTTCCACTCCTTTGATTATCGAATAGATTACGATGACACTTTCTTTCTAAGAGTGTCTGCAATGATATTCCCCTTCCCTGGGGTGTAGGTAATATCAGAGTCAAACCTCTAAAGGTATTCCAACCACCACCTATATCTAAAATTCAATTATTTCTAAGAAAAGATATAGCTCAAACTCTTAGATTTAGAAAAGATTATGAACCTCTACCTAAAAATATAATGCCTCCACCACTTAAGAGCATGCATAACTGCATCAATCTCTAAATAAAAAGTGGGGTAATTCTTCTCATGGGTTCTAAGATGATGAGTACTGTAAGACACCACATGATCATCCTGCATGAGCACACAACCCAAAATAGTTTTGAAAGTATCATAGAAAACCATATATCCTTTATCGGGATTAGGTAATATCAAAATAGGAGTCGATGTTAGAAGTACTTTCAACTTGTCTAAATAAGATTGATAATTTTCATCCCACATAGATTTTACCCCTTTCTTTGTAAGATCATTCAAAGGTGATGAGAACTCCAAGAAATCCTTAATGAAATGTTGATATTATCTAGCATGACCAAGGAATCTTCGAATCTAAAAGACATTATATGGATCTTCCCCTAAAAAAACAACCTTTACCTTTCTGCATCAACTGATATTCCATGCTTAGAAATCACATGCCCCAATAATTTCACTTCTTGAATTTAGAAGTTGAATTTTAAATTTTTCCATACAAATGCTGATTCCTCATGATTTATAAAACCAAACTCAAATACTACAAATGCTCATGATTAGATCTTGAATAAACAAAAATTTCATATATGAACACTACCATGAAAGTTTCTAGATACTGATGGAATATCTGATTCATCAAAGGCATAAAAACTGTAGGAGAGTTAGTTAGACTAAACAGAATTACAAGATATTCATAATGAACATACTTAATCCTGAAAGTTTTATTTGGTATATCAGACTCCTGAACTCTTAGATGATGATAACCCGACCAAATATCATTCTCCATAAATTACTTTCCCCCCTTTAACTGATCAAAAAAATAATCCACATGATAAAAAGTATACTTGTTCTTAACTGTTACCCGGTTCAACTTACTATAGTCCACACACAACCAGAGTTAACTATTTTACTTATTGGAAAAGATCACTATGTCTTATCAAGGAGAAACATAAGAAAAAAAACCCCCTTTTCACAAGGTTACCCAACTAAATCTTGATCTATTTGAGCTTTTCTGGTGCCATATTATAAGAAGGTATCAATATAAGATGTGTCCCTAGAACCAGGTCAATCGTGAAATCTACCTCCCTCTATGAAGTAATCCTAAAGAAATCATATGGGAAGATGTCAAGAAAATACTAAAAAATAGTGGGAAGACCAAAAACAGAATAAATGTCATCAAGATCAACTACAACAACATAAAATAAAATCCTAATCTATGGTTGGTAAGGTATTACATGGCCATACCTTGGATCCCACTCTCCCTAAAACACCCATAAGCTCTCATAGGATACAAGAAATGAGACATGCTGATGATAGAAATAAACCTCATCATGATGAGAAACAAGAAAATCCATCCCGATGATGATGTCAAACAAATACTAGATCAAGAATAATAAAATCCTAGACTAACTCCACATCATTTATTGATAATGCACAAGAAGGACAATGAAATCCCTACTCTTTTCTATTCCCAAGAGGTGTCGATAACTCTATAACAAAGAACATGAGCTATGTTGGAAGGTTAATAATATCAACAAAACAACCAAATATAAATTAGTGGGAAAGAAAAATATCAAATAAATATATCGCTAATAAGGATGAAATAAAGATGATACTTACCACTATCGCTAGACCCACATCCACCTCTGCTGGAAACACATATACCGTGTGAAGGTGATTCAATACCGAGGCCTATGGATGGATCCCTGTAGTATTTGAAGTATTTGACTATACCAAAATAGCCTTTATATCCAATGATCTCTAACCATATCAAGGAGTAGACATAGCCTGACTGAAATGGTGTAGATAACTATAACGTCCACAACCGTTACACATATTAGAAAGAGAAGGATAAGAACACCATGTGTTCCCATCCTTTTTTCACTGATATCAAGTCATAGGCACACCACTAACTGCAACTAGAGGTTCCAAAGATGCCTACTTCCAAGAACAACCTCCACCACTCCTACAATGATCCCACCACTTCATCATTTTCACTAGCACGCCACTAAAGCTGCCACTAGGTGGAATATAAGGGGTGTAATATCCAACCTTTCCTACCATATTCATCTATTCCATCAAATCCCTATCTACTATATCCACATAGGTCAAAAGATTCATCATAAATACCTATGATCGGATATCCAGCCGCAAACCCTATAGGTACTTCTAAGCTTTTATCTGGTCATTCTTTATAACATCTGGTGAAAAATGAACCAGCTCAACAAACTGATTGGTGTACAATGACACTGAGAACTCTCTCTACTGCAAACAGAGGAACTCTAGTGAATTTTCCATCATCAAATACTCTGTAAAAAATGGTTGGAATAATAGAGTCTTAAAACCCTTCCAATCTAAGACCACATGTTTATCTTCTTGTACCATAGAATCCCACAAACACTTGATGAAGCCCTCAATTCTGAAAGATGTGAACTTCAATTTGATACTCTTAGGGGAATTTAGGAATTCAAAGATCTGATCAATATTTTCTAGAAAATCCTCCATATCTTGAGGTTCATTTGTACCTTTAAAGGATGGTGTCTTCTCATGCAAGAACTCTCACAATCAATCTCTTTCTCCTACAGCTCCAGGATATACCTCAACAATTGCGTTCTAAACTTGTGGAACATTCTGGTCAATAGAATATACTTCTCACTTGATAGCCTTAATGAAATTTTGATCCATAATAGGATTCCCTTGAGGAGCATCAACTGCACCATCTTAAGGAACTCGCGAAACATGTCACAGAGGCATTCTACTACACACTGAAATAAAATAAACAATCAGATAATAGAACAATCTCAATTTAAACTAGAAAAACCATAAGAAAAAACTGAGATTAACAATAATAAATCAGGATAGGAGACACACATACCAATATTCCATGATAACTTGAGTCTCATT
Source organism: Viscum album (assembly GCA_963277665.1). Lineage (NCBI taxonomy): Eukaryota > Viridiplantae > Streptophyta > Magnoliopsida > Santalales > Viscaceae > Viscum > Viscum album. Next base: position 954,055,105 of record OY728142.1, read on the forward strand.
ATGATAAGATCTGGTTAGGAACTCACCGAAATATACCTCTCAAGTCCTAAAAATCCTATCTTCAATATACCAGACGTCCCAAGATAAGGAAAAACTGCAAAACCCAGGGATATGTTACCAAAATTAATGAACCACCCAAAAAACCTCTTAAACTGGTACTTGAACCGATACTCCAAAAACCCAAAGGGATTTCCCAATCCCCATGAGATAACAACTAGCACCCATGCATAAAAAAGATTGGATGATTTCAAACAACTTGAAGCAAATACATGGAACATATATACATAGAGAGAAACAATGGAAGATAAATATATACCATTACTAAAACCAAATAGAGGAAACCAAACAACTCAAGAGAAGAAATAATATCCAAGTACAAGTACAACTAAAAGAACCAATAAAATAGGAAAACCAACTACTCCATGTGAAATTGTGGGTAGACTCCCACCAGATCACCACTAGCTACCCACCCCAACTGATAGAAAACCTCACTGCCACACTTTAGTGCCTTACCATTCCCTATATCGAAAGTCATAACCAGGTCTACACACCATCTAAGAGGTATTCGGGTGTGAGATAACAATATAATTAGGGTATCAAGTCTCTAAACAATAATCTAAGCATGATCAACTTTGAAGAAAATAAGACTTGATAATAGTTTAACAGTTTTAATATCAAAAGCATGGACAAATAGTTTAATATCCTCTTTTCCCACATTTCCAAATAAAGCAGGTAAATCAGTTTCAAAGAATTTCATATCCAAATTTCTCAACAGATATATCAAGTTAAAACAAATCAATGCATACATCATTTATCATATTAAAAACTATGGAAGTATAACAAAACAATACAATCCAAAAGTATCCCAAATCGGCCAATAAGTAAAGGTAACAACATGCCAAGGATCACACTAGGTTAGGATAGCTAGTATACTCATAAATAACATAGATAATATCATATTAATCAAGAAAATAAACATATTCATTGAGTCTCAAGGTTAGAGGAACACCCCAGAAAGTGAACCTCCCAACAGGTCTAACAAGTCCCTATAACAAAGTTCCTAGAGAGAAGAGATAAGCCCCATGAGAAAATCCCCCAATAGTGGGTGAGACCTATTACTATACCTTACACATAAGTACCCAAGGATTACCATGTGCTCTATTTTCGAAATCAATTCATCAATCCATTTCCATAATTTCATGCTTTGAAAACCATTTCACAAAACCATTTCACAATGATTTGAAAACCCTTTTCATTTACCAAAACTAGGAGATAACCATTTTTATAAAAACCCAGTTCCACACACACTAATAAAATCAATCATATCATTCCATTTCATTTAATAAAATAATTTTTTAAAATAAGAGCAATGTAGTTAACTAACACAGGCTAGAGATAGAACCACCTACCTCAAAACTCAAGGTTGCACACACCCACAGTGGAACCCACCACAGAAGGATTCAAAAATGACAACAGAGGCCCTAGATATAATCTAAACATATTAGAATTGATTCAATTGAATAAAATAAAGATCATAGAATAGTAATAAACACATAATTCAAGAATTCACACCCGCCACACCACAACTAAAAAAGGAACATTCCATATAACAAGATCATACAACAAACCTAGAAGGAAACAAGTAGAAGCATCACCACAGATCAGTGGATCTGATAACAAAATGCAACAACATTACTGTGATCAAAGAAACAAAGAATAATAAAGGCTCACTCACTCCAAAAGATGAAAACTAACCACAATGATGATCAATCACTAAATAGATCAATCCAAATTGAATGGAGACTCCCAAAATTTCTAGATAAGCCTTTTAGGTTGAGTTCCAAAAGAGTTGTGGAAGAATGAAATAACATATCACTATAATACTTCCCTAATATCCCTGCTCGCAACATTTATATGGAGTATAATCCCTTTACACATCATTTAATCCATGGGGATCACATATACTAAAAAACACCTCACCTTTTTAATAACAACTGATCTTTTATTATTATACAGTGTGAACTCAATTCACACCATGCATCAAGTTCACAATATCTACCCAACAAAACTTAAACATTGTGTACTCCCATTAAACTATGTGTATTTATCCTGCATACTACAAAAACTATATATTATTACATGAAAAACCAAAACCAACTTGGGAATTCTCCAAACTCATGGATAATCCCGCACAACCATTACAGGTTTATACCCAGATTCCATTAATTCAAATGAAAAACCATCCCCTAACTTTAATTTATTTCCCCAAAAAATTTCTCCATCCTCAGGAACCCCAAGAAACAACCAAATAAAGAGGAAAACAAGAAAATAGATTGGAATTACCTGAAAGTGGGTTACGAGATGTTACATATCCCACAAATTTCTTCTCACACAGTACCCTTAGATATACCCTACTTAAAACCTCTCTTCATGACCTAGGGAAAGGAAATATAAGAATGAGTGATCTCAGATTCTCAGTAAGGGTAAACATGAAATATATCAATCGATGATCATATACAAGTATAAGATAAGTATAAGGGCATAATTCCATGATCATAACTTAAAAAGTTTATACCCATTCTATCATATATCTTTAACATGAGTCATGGCATAAAACTTTAGTATTTAAAAAAAAATGAATTATAAGAGTGAGGAATCAACATAAATCAATCATGAACCAGGATTTAATATCATAAGAATTTAAACATGTCATAGAATTTTTTTTTCTTAATCATAAGAATAATAATAATAATATATTGGTCATAATATATTCACCATTTAATTACCTAAATTGGATAATTCCAACATTTTATTAGGAGTAAATTATACATAGTTAACTCCTTCATCTCTTAGGAGTTTATCAAATCCATCATATATTTGTAATTTTTTAACTCTATCATATCTTAGGAGTTTCTTAACTCCATCATAATTACCCAATACATTAGAGGGATATATAATTCTGATTCTACCCATCACATAATCATAATCCATTCATATGTATTCTACAAGATCATAAAACACTCATCATATCATCATAATATAACCTGTGGAAAATAAATGGGTTTCATAAAAATATCATCATCAAACCATAAAACATCTATAGAAATAATAATGAGGGTATAGTTGGATCATATCCCTATAAATGTATAAGTAACATCAAAGGATGTCATCATAGATGATAAATTCCTTTAAATGATCATTAGATCATTTCTTGAGGAAAATACCCTTTTCATTTTTTAATCACTTATTTAAAATATAAAATTTTCCAAAATATCAAGGAAAACATTTTATTTAAAAATAACATGAAAATTTATAAAGTAATATTAAAATAATTGAGTGGTCATGATGGTAGTAAATTCCACTCATGCCATAATCGTTATAAACAAAGATTCTGTTCACACCTTTTGTAAAAAGTACCTCATTTAGAAAATGATAGGAATATTATTTTTAAACATTTTTTATAGAAACTAAAAAATGGGTAAAAATAAAATTAAACATTAATTTTATAATATTTAATACATTATTAAAAACATTTTGGAGAACATGGATAAAGAGGATAAAGATTCATGACCAAAAGAGGAGAAATAAGGCTGAATTTTCTTGAATTTTTTAAAACCATTTTGAGTATCAAAGAGAGGAAAATGGTAATAAAACATTAAAATTAAAAAAATAACTAGAATAGAAGAAAATAAAAGGGTTTTATTAGATAAGTATCATATAATTTTCCTCAATGTAAATTCAATCATAAAAAATACCGATTAAAATGAGATTGAAAAATGAATCCCTTACCTCAAGTCTCATCTTGTTTCATATGTGTTAACCTTCTGTATAATAAATATATATTTATTATAAATATATTATAGAACCATAATCATATATATTCTACAAAATATTATTTACTTTAATATCTTATCACTCGTTTGTTAAAAATTATTTATTAAAATTACTATTCTAGGTGATAACTACTCCATTTTTCATGCATGTTTCAGTTTAGCAGTCTTGATCCTTATACTTTGATCATGGTTCGATCATCTACATTTTTTTAATCATTTAATGATTATAATATGTAATAATTATATAAAATTTTATAATTATTCATATAAATAGTGATGAAAAATGAATTATATCACTTTGTGGAGATAATGGTCTGTACGTACGCATAAGTGATGTTTCCAATTTTTTATGGATAAAACAAAAAAAGTAAAACATAATTAAAATTTAAGGAAATATAATAATATAATAAATATCATATATATTTATTAAACCCATAATTATAACCATTAAAGTTAATTGGCGATGAAAAACAAAACACATCGCTTTATGGAGGTTGTAGTCCACACATACACATGAGTGATGTTTTATTTTCCCATAGGATGGAAAGGAGGTGGATAATGGTTGTTCCATAATGATAATAAAATTTCAGTATATTTAATATACTCAATTCATTATTTTATAATGGATACAAAATATTTATAGGAGTTATAAGAATAAATAAAATTGAAATTACTCAGTTAAGAGTTATACCTCTTCGTTGAGAAACCTCCTTTGACTTACACCTTAAACCTTGAAAGGATGGTATTTTTGTAATACCAAAAGCACTAGGATGTGGATAAATAATCTAATATGGTATTATGTTAGGTCTTTTATGATATATAAGGCTAAAACTTTGTGAATAAAGGATAATAGGAGGTTCCCTTTTATAAGTGTGGGGAGGGGCACCCTTGGAATTACCTAAAGTATTAAATTTATATAAATTTATTTTCATGTTTAAGTAAATTTTTATTTATTTATTTTGAATCTAGGAGGATTATTATTTGAAATAATATAATAAAATAAAATTTAGACATGTTTAGGTGATGTTTTAATCCATATCTCTTAGTTTTAACCCCCCATTCAACCTTTTGATGATTACTGTAATATCAAAGTTTTTTCTCATTAGGGGTCATAGAAGTTACTATAAAAGGAGAAGTGAAACATAAATAGAAAATGTTTTATTTTATCAATGATATCCCATTAAATTTACCAAATATAATATTTTTATGAATTTTAGGTCATTTAATAAAATATTATTTAACATAAGATACCGTTAAAGTCATTTTTTGGACTATTTATATAGTTTAACATTAAAAACAACAAGATAGAAATGTAATTTGAATAAAAAATTTTAAAAAATATATAAGATATTATATTTTTATACAAAATTAATGGAACACAATAATTCATCCAAATTTTATTACTTTTAACATTTTTAAAATCATTTATTTGATTTTTCTATTACTTGAACAAGTACCAGGTTGGCGTTGCATAAACATTTAAGATAATTATTCCATAACTAAAAATTAAAAATAAAAATAAAATACCATGATTAAAAAATTTATTTATCTTTAAAATAAAAAATTATAACCAAACATAACCTATTTTTATCCCTATAAAAAAATATTGTAAATATTAAAACAATGAGAGTGAAAATTTGTATTTATTCTTTACTCAAAATAATATTAAATTAATTATCAATGGAAAATGGAAAAAATTGATAAACCTTTGAATATAAGATTCCTAATGTTTAAAGTAACATATAAAATTAAATAAAGTAAAGTTTTTTGGAGATTTCTAGGCCTTATTCCATAGTTGTAACCCATTTTTACCCATTTTACCCTTATCGAGGAAATAAATATTTACCATGGTTACTATTAACAATGATAAAAAATAAAAGGGTCCTATTTAAAAAAAATTAAACTTAGAATTAAAAATATCAAATCCAATTTTCAAGATTAAATTTCTAGAATTATTATAAATCTATTTTAAAATAAGTGCGCAAGATGGAACAAAAACCTTTTTTAGAAAAATACGTTTTAAGCATAAAAATGGATGTATTGTTATCCCATGCCATGTAAAAACCATCAGATGACAATTAAAACATTGTATTGATTATATTATCTATAAATTTCATTAAAATCATTCATAAATTGTGATTAATTTAATTTATTAAGGTAAAAACACATTAGGTACATAAAAACAATTTTTCAGAAGTTTTTTTCAAATTATTTTATCAATTGATAACCAATGAATTCATTCTATACATGTGTAAAAAATACATTTTTATAACTTATTTAGTCCTATTAATACCCATAAATCCAATATCTAGACTATAAATATCACATTAAATAATAATAATTCAATAGTATATCACAGTTCGTTTAAACCTGATGTTGCTTGTGAAGAAAGCTATCAAAGAAATTAAATTTATTTAAAAAGAAATATATCATAAAATATCAAGGTATTTCATTCTACCCTCTTATAATAATTTCATCCTTGAAATTTTTTACAATGATAAAAACAACTAAGGATACTTCTACTTCATCACATTTTTGGATTTCCACATAGCTTACTCAAATTTATGGTTTCACCACAGAACTTTGGCTAGGAAAGTGGTCTTGTTCAACAACACTTTATCTATTTGATCTAGAATCTCCATTATTTTTTCTTCATAAGAGACATCTTACTCTATTGGTATGGCCTATTAGTTTAGTAAATGTGAAGTATTAGGTATGTACTTCCACATGAGAGATACATGGAACACATCATGAACTTGAGAGAGATTCAGTGGAAGCACCAAGTGATAAGCTACCATTCCGATATGATCAAGAATTTTGAGGGGGATGATATATATAGGGATAAAATTTCTCTTATTTCTAAATATTATAATGTTATTTCAAGGAGATATTCATAGGAATACCTTATCACCAAACTTGAACTTCATATTTCATTGATGATTTTCAGCATATTTTTTTCAACTCTAAGATGCCTTGATACACTACTGAATGGATATAACCTTATCTTCCATTTCCTTATCTAAATAAAACCCCAATAGATTTATTTCTCTAAATTTATCCCAGTATGTCAATGTTCTACACTTCCTACCATAGAGGGCTTCATAAGGATCCATTTAAATGCTTGAGTGAAATCTATTGTTGTAAGAAAACTCCACCAAAGGAATATGTTGATCCCAACTACCTTTGAAATCATTATAACAAGATCTCAACATGTATTCTAGTGTTTTAATGGTCCTATAAAAATAACCATCTGTATAAGGATGATATGTAGTAATAAAACTCAATTCTATATTCAGATCCTACTGAAGACTTCTATAGAACTTATAGGTAAACCTTATATCCCGATTAGATAAAATAGAATTTGGTACTCCATAAAATATTACAACTTTCTTAATGTATATCTCTAAAATCTAATAAAGAGAGAAATATTATTTAATGTAAATAAAATGTTCTGATTTTGTAAGATGATCAACTATAACCCAAATAACATTATGGAATTTTTTTGTTTTAGGGAGTCCAATGACAATATCTGTGATGATGTTTTTACATTTCCATTCAGGTATGGGTAATTATTGTAACATCCCCTTGTAATTTTATTCCCCTACCTAAACTTGATGATATACTAGAAATTGAGATGTATACTCTATGATATCCTTTTTTTATGTTGTCCCACTAGAAATAATATTTCAAATATCTATACATATTCATAGTTCTAAGATGAATATATAATGATGAACTATGAGCTTCATCTAACAAATCCTTCAAATATGGTATCGATGGGACAAAAACTCAGCTCCTAAACTTTATAATTCAATCAAAATAATGGTTAAACTCAGGAACATTCCTCACATTTTTTGTAGTTCCACATCTTCCTTTTGTACCTCTTTAATATTCACATGGATGGATGAATGAATATTAATATATGAAAGATATGATTTGTCCCCTTTACTCATGATTTTAAGATACATATTCTATAAATCCATAATTATTGGATCTCTTTAAATCCTCATTATGGACAATATAGCATGGTCCTTTCGATTGAGAGCATCATCCACCCTGTTCCCCTTCCTAGGGTGGTAGTGTATTGAACAATAATAATTATTAATTAATTACAACCATATAATTTGGAACATATTCAATTATTTTTGTGTGAATATATAATTTAAACTTTTATAATCAATATATATATATATATGTATATATAACACCTTTAACTATATAGAATATGACTCTATATCTTCAATGAAAAAATTACCATTTCCAGTTCCAAATTACGAGTTTAGTAATTTTTATCATGAATTTTAAATTTCCAAGAGGCATGTGATATCAATATATCATTCTACATGAGAATCCAACCCAAACCCTTCTTTAATGTATCAATATATATCAAAAACCCTTCTCTACTATAGGGTACTATGGGTATAGGTGCACTGTCCAACATTCTCTTCAGTTCCTTGTAATTTTCCTCACATTCATCTATCCACATGAACTTGTATCCCTTATGTGTCTACTTGGTTAGTGGATTTGATAGTCATGATAGATTCATCACACAGAATTATTAGTATCCATCCAAGCCAAGAAAACTATGAATCTTGGTTACTATGGTCGGTATGGGACATTGTTCAACAAATTATATCTTTGAAGGGTCCATTAATATACCCTCACCTAAGATTATATAACCTAATAATGAGACTTTATGTATCCATAATTCCTACCAAGTAAATTTAGAAAAAAACTCCTCCTTCCTCAGGGTATTCAACACAATCCTCAAATATTCTTCATGATCGTCCTTTATGTTTGAATATATAATAATATCATCTATAAAGATTTCCAAAAACTAATCAAATTAAACTATGAAGACTCTATTCATTAAATCTATAAAGATATCAGGGTAATTTGTAAGTCTAAATGGAATTATAATAAATTTATAACGACTATACCTCATACATAAGGCTATCCTGGGTATATCATCATTCTTGACCCTTAGCTACAAATGATATCTAGATCAAAGGTCAAACTTGGAAAAATATTGAGTTCCTCATAATTTATTAAACAAATTATTGATATGGAGTAGATGAAACTTGTTCTTAATAGTTATTTTTTTAAGTTATCGATAATCAATTCAAAGATTACTTTACCCATGTTTCTTATTAATAAAAATAATAGTGCACCCCATGATGAAGCACTAGGATGAATGAATTCCTTATCTAGATTATTATAGAGTTGATTTTTCAATTCCTATAACTAAATCGGGGTCATTATATATGGAGTATCTGAAATAGGTGTCACACCAAGTATGATTTATATTAAAAACTAAACTTCACAATTCAGGGGAAGACTAATCAAGTCTTTAGAAAAAACATCAGAATATTCCAGGAAAAAATGAAAAAAATATTTAGTTTCTCCCCAACCATTTGATATAAATATCCCTCATGAATAGGTACTAAATCCCATATAATGGAAGTAATATCTATTAGAATATCCTATTCATCCTCATACTAAAATATGATCATAGTTTGATTCCGATTATCAAAAGTGACTTCCATTACTTGAAAATTGATATGGGATCTATATAAATAAATCTAATTCATACCCAAAATAACATCAAATTAAACTAGAGGGATAATCACAAGATTTTTTATAGATCACGTCCCCAAAAACTTCTATCACAGACTTAGTGTGAGTGTCAAAAATTAACAATTAGAGTAAACAATCATTTTATTATTGAAATAAATTTTATGATGTCTTAAATTATGAAACCTTCCTTTCAATATATGACACCTTAGGTTTAACCAAGGTCATACATGGTTATTATCTATTCAAAACCTTTATAATGGTTCATAAATAAAATGTAAATTAACTTAACCATATCCACCAAGAGTGTCTCTCCAGGTGTGTAGTCTTAGGCCCACACATCATGCACTAGTGATGATCAAGTTAATACAAAATCCACCCCTTTTATATTTGTTAACCCTAGGTGTATATATTCCAAAACCATATCTACTTTCTAGTATCTATTTAGAGATGTATTTTCTAGGAAAACCACACTTCTTTATTTACCACAAATCAGGTTGTTCTCCTATACTTAGGCTTATCCTTATAGTTTTCACCAAATATATATAATCATAATCTCTAAAAATAACAAAATCTGGCTCTGATACTAACTAAGGTGACCCAATCATAACATGCATAAATATTATATCATTTTAGATGAATATTCAACACATATCATAATAATATATTTCCCATAACCGTAAAGGTTTAGTGTCTTTGGAGACCAAATACATAAAAAAATTATTTCATGAATGATCCTTAACATCTCCCAAAAATTTCTTATTGCATAACACCCTTATTAAACATATTATACTTAAAATATTTCTTCATAACCCGAGGAAAGGAAAAATAATAACAGGAGATATCAGATGCTCAGTAAGGGTAATCATGAGAGATATCAATCGATTATCATATGTAATCATAAGACAATCATAAGGTCATGAGATCATGATCATAACTTAAAATTTTCATACATAATATATTATAGATCATAAACATGATTCATGACATAAAACATTATCATTTCAATAGACACGAATCATAAGAGTGATCATAAATCAATCATGAACCATGATAACATATCATAAGAATTTTAACATTTCATAGAATGTTTTTAGATTAATCATAAACATAATCATAATAATATCTTGGGCATCATACATCCATCATGGAATTACCTAAACATGATTATTCAAACATTCTCTTAGGAGTAACTTATATCTAGTTAACTCTGTCATCTGCTATAATTTTATTAACTCCATACCCTCTTTGGAGTTTCTTAACACTATCATATATTAGGTGTTTCTTAACTACATCATCATTACACAATGCATTTGAGGGATATATAGCTATGGGATGAACTATCACATAATCATAATCTATTCATATGCATGCCCCAAGATCATAAAACATTCATCATATCATCAAAGCATAACCTGTGGAAAATAAATAGGTTTCACAAACATATAATCTCCATAACCATAAAACACACACAAAAATAATAAGGATTGTACCATTGGGTTATATCCCCATTAAATCATAAATAACATCAAAGGATATTATTATAGATGAAAAATTTCTTTAAAATATTAATGGAATATTTATTGAAGAAAATAGCCTTTTCATTTTTAAATCACTTATTTAAAATTTTAAAAATCACAAAACATTATAAAAAATTATTTAAAAATAACCATTAAAACTTGTAAAGTAATATTCAAAGAATTGATAGGTCATGATGATGGGAAATTCCATTCATTCTGTAATTGTTAAAAACAAAGATTATGTCCACACCTTTGGTAAAAAGTACCTCGTTTAGATAATGACAAGAAGATTCCTTTTAAATATATTTATAAAAAGTTGATTATGGGTAAAAATGAATTTAAATAATTATTGGATCGTAGTAAAAACTTTTTTAAAATTTTATAGAGAACATAGATACGGTGGAGAAGGATTCCTGAGCAAAAGAGGATAAATAAGGTTGGATTTTCTTGAAAACATTTTCTAAACCATTTTGAGTACCAAAGAGAGGAAAATCATACTGAAACTTAAAAATTCTATAAATAACCCTAATAGAACAAAATAAATGGTTTTATTCTATAATTATCATATAATTTATTTCAATGTAAATTCAATCATAAACTATCCTGATTAAAATGATATTGAAACATAAATCTCTTACCTCAAGTATCATCTTGATTTATATGTGTTTGAAACTCATTTATAATAAATAAATATTTATTATAAATCTATTATATAAATATATAAATATATATCATACCATATTTGATTTATTTTTAACATTTTATCACCCACTTATTACAATTATTTATTAAAATCACTATTCTGGGTGATAACTGCTTTATTTTTCATGCATGTTTTGGTTTGGAAGTCCTAGTCCTTGAACTTTGATCATGGTTACATCATCTCCAGAATGTTAATAATTTCATCATCATAATATTTGATAATTATATATAATTTTATTACTATGTATATAAAACAATGATAAAAAATGAATTACATCACTTTTTGGAGATGGTAGTTCGTATGTACGTATGCGCGATGTTTCAACTTTTTGATGGAGGGAAAAAAAGAAAATTAAATAAAAGAAAATTTTATTTAATTATAATAATATCATATATATTTATTAAATCCAACATTATAACCATTAATTTGAATCAATGATGAAAAATGAAACACATCGCTTTACGGTGGTGGTAGTCCACACAAACACATGAGCAATGTTTTCTTTTCTCATAGGATGAAAATTAGGTGGATAATGGTTTTCCATCATAAAAATAAAAATAAATTATATTTAAGACACTAAATTCATTATTTTATAATGGTTAACATAGATTTATAGTAAGTAGAAGAAGAAATAAAATTAAAATCACTTGGTCAAGAGTTATGCCTCTTCATTGAGAAACCACCTTTGGCTTACACATTAATCCTTGAAAGGATGATATTTTATAAATAAAAAAGCTCTAGATTATATATAAGGAAGATAATATATTATTAGGGTAGGGTTTTTATGAGATATAAGGCTCAAAATTTGTGAATAAATTATAAGAGGTGGTTCCCTTTTATAAGTGAGGGGAGGGGCGCCCTTGAAATTACCAAAAGTGTTAAAATAATATAAATTAATTTTCATATTCAAGAGAAAAAAATTGATATATTTTGAATCTAGGATGAGTATGAATTAATATAATATCATAAAATAAAATTTATACAATTTTCGGTGATTTTTTAGCCCTTATATTTTAGTTTTTACCCACCATTAACCCTTTTGATGATTACCATGATATCAAAGTTTTTTACTCTTTAGGGGTCATGAAAGTTAATGAAAAATGAAATGTTACCCATAAATGGATATTGGTTGATATGATTGATTATATCCAATTAAATTTTCCAAATATAATATTTTTATCAATATTAAATCATTTAATAAAATATTATTTAACATAAGACACCATTACAGTCATTTTTGGGACTATTCACGTAGTTTGACTGTAAAAATAACAAGGTAGAAAAGGAATTCAAATAATTTTTTTGAAATATCACTAATATGTTATATTTATCTAAAAAAAATTTTTAACACAACAATTCATCCAAATTATATTACTTTTTATATTTTTTATAATCTTTTATTTTATTTTTCTATTACTTGAACAAGTATTGTGTCGGCGTTGCATAAGCATTTAAGGTAATTATTCCATCACTAAAAATTAAAAATAAATCACCATGATAATTTTTTTATCATCTTTAAAACAACCATTTATAACCAAAAATAATATCTTTTTATCCCAATGAAAAAAATATTATAGATTTTAAAATAGAGTGAAATTTTGTATTTATTCTTTACTTAAAATAATATTAAATTCATTATCAATATAAAGTGGAAATAAATTAATAAAAATTAAAATAAAATATTATTAAGGTATAAATTAACCCATATAATGAAATAAATACAAGTTTTTTTGGAGACTTATAGTCCTTATCCCATAGTTTAACCCTATTTTACCTGTTTTACCCTTACCGATGTGCAAAATATTTACCACGATTACTATTCATAATGGTAAAAAATAAAATGGGAATATTTAACAAATTTGAACCTTATGATTTCAAATGTGGAATCCATTTTTCAAGATTAAATTTCTATAATTGGTAGAAATCCATTTTAAAATAAACATTCAAAACGAAATGAAAACTATTTTTAGAAAAATGTATTTTAAGCATAAAAATGGATTTATTATTATCCCATACCTACTAAAAACCATTACATGGATGTAATTTTTTTTTATTTAATATATAATAATTTCATTAAAATCATTCATTAATAGGGATTAATTAAATTCATAAATATAAAAACACATTGCGTGCATAAAAATAGTTTTTTAGAAAAAAACATTTTTTTCAAATGCTTTTATCAATTAATAACCAATGAATTCATTCTATAAACATGTAAAAAATAAAATTTCATAATTTATTTATTCCTATTCATAATTTCCAATGAAATGGCTAAGTGATAACTATCACATTAAATAATTATAATTCAATAGTATATCATGACTTGTTTAAACTCTGTGTTGCATTTAAATCAATCTATCAAATAAATTAAATTTATATAAATATAAATATATCATAAAATTTCAGGATGTTACATGGATTTTCCAGAACCTATTCATTCCCAAGAACTAACCTAAAACACCAATTAACACTTGTTCCTAGATCACAGGAACATCATCCTTGAAAACCACTAAAATCCCCATTATAATGTGGGTCAAACTCCTTAAGAACCACCTCAACAAGTTCCATCACTGCACGCATGTTACTCCTTCTAAGCCATGCTCATCAAATTCCCTGACCACTAGGCCCACAAACAACCACTGAGTCCCATCATCCTTTTCCCTTCTTACGACCACATTTTATTTTAAACTCAATAGATTCCACCCATAAACAATGTGAAATATCACAAAGTCATATGAAACCTAAAATCAAAAACCCGACTAACATTATTATGAGTCACACACTGTCTGAACCAGTCTCAAACACTTAACCATTAACCATGCACCTCAAGTATGCCTGTTTCAAAACCATGAAACTCTAAGTGCCCCACATACAAAGAACCATTACTCAAGGAGCTTCTCAATAACTAAGGGCATCATCATGCCTATTCCATATACTAGATAACACCTCTTGTGCATCAATATCAACTTAAGGAATCTTCCCATTCTCCCACTTCTAAAGGACATGTAGGCTTTGATAACCCTTATCATGAGTTTCCCTTGATTGCACAAGTCCTAAACTCACCAATTCCCTAAGTCTTATCTCACAGTCTCTAGGTATCTTATATAGTCTAAAGGTCTAGTGTCATCAAAGGTCACAACTCACAGGAAATTCCTCACTACACCCATTTTAAAACTCATATCAATACACATTCCAAACCACCCACTCTCAGGTATCATAACCATAAATATATCCCATGTCAACTCAACATCCTATCTAGACACTAATTATCAGTGATCATATACCCATGGGAATACTCCCTCAAGAATCCAAACTCATCTAAGGTTATAATTATATAATGGTATCATATTAGATGATCCATACCAAAGAAAACAATGAAACATTTCTTGACTAAGTAGATTTCCATTCCAAGATATATAGAAAAACATCGTATAAGTTGTTATTGGAACTTTAGAAAACCAAGCTTATGGTAACATCACACAGGCATACTCACTCAAATAGCTTCTCACACTAATTATATGTACCAAGGAACCACAAACATGAGGTTCAATTAGATAGAATGGTATTCCAATATATATGGGAAAAACAATATAGGTTATTATTATCACTTTAAATAAATGAATCTATAAGGTAAATTCAACCGAAATCACCCAATAGTGATATGTATCTTAATAACCACAAACACATAGTTCAGTTAAGTAGAGTGTCATTCCAAGATATATTGGAAAATTCTGTAGAGGTTGTTATTGTAACTTTAAGTAACCAAACCCAAGCACATGTAACCCAATGGGGGTTTCCCACAATGGAACAAAGCACCTCACTGACTTACTAGGATCAAATCAAGCCCCATGCAATAAGGTATCATGTTTTCATCATCGGTAAGTATATCAATATAGATCCACATGAATTTCCATCTAAAGAAAATAAATATACATGTCAGTCCAACTGTGAAAAATTCCATGAAGTACTTATATGGAAAACACCATATGAGTAGTTATAAAAACATTAAATATATAAACCTCTATCTAGTGATAAAAATAACACTAATAGTTCGCTGAATGTCATATAAATCATAAATTTCATATAACTACCCATGATTAAAATAAAAAAATATTACATCATTTTAGATGAATATTTATTACATTAAAAAAAGTACATGCTCAAGGACCATAATAGTTTAGTGTCTTCGAAAACCTGAAACACATTCTTCTAGTTTGGTTAAATATCTTCAACATCTCCCATAAATACATTCCCCTTTAGTACTTCTACTTAAAAACTTTTTTCATAACCTGGGGAAAGGATATATAAGAAAGGGGTGAGATTAGATGCTCAGTAAAGGTAAAAATGAATATGTGTAAGAATAATCATGAACATAAGTGTGTGAGAACATGAGAATAACATTATAAGATCACACCTTTCATATCAAAGCTCATACACATGAGTCATAGAATAAAGATTGGCAGCTCATAAGATATGAATCATAAGATAATCAAGAACATGAATCATGTGATCCTATCATAGGCACAAGTCATATAATTTTTGGAAAACACATAAAAATGTAATATCATTCCCTATAAGTAAAGTCTATTTTCCAAAAACTTATCAGGGAAATTCATGGGGACTACACCTACTAGGCGGGATACACCACCTCCCCCAGTCGTAGTACTTTCCTTATAAGGGATTAGGTTTCCCCATCTTCCTATAGTGGATCGGGTTTCCCCATCTACCCATAGTGGATCAAGACACACATGTTTACCATTTTCAATCGGGATGCACCTATTTCCCATTTTAGATAAAGCTCATCAACTTGTTTCCCAATATTATCTCATGAGATATAAATCTTTACCCAAGGAATTGGAGGGAGTTATAGGTCCCACCAGTCACATAAAATCATGCATAAACATGCCACAAGATAATAAAATATACATTATATCATAACCTATAAAAAGAGACAGGTTTCATAAAAATCATATCATAACCCATGAAACGAAATGGGTATCATAAAAATTTCATCATATAATTATCTATGGAAAATAGATAGGCCTGATAATCATTTCATCAAATCATAACCCATGAAAAGAAGTGGTTTTCAAGATAATATAAACCATGGAAGAGAAACAGGTGTTATAAACATCATTTCATCAAAACATAAACCATTCAAGAAATAACATGAATGGTATTCTTGGATTATATCCCCAGAAAATCATAAATTATAACAATTTATCTCATCATATATGGAGAAGGATTTGAAATATCACATAAAACATTTCTTAAGGAAAACATCTTTTATTTGAAAATATTTTTTTATAAAACCATTTCAAAATACTTTTTATATAAATAAATCTTTGAAATTTCATTTAAAAACATTTATTAAGGAAAATATATTTTCCACTTTGAAATATTATTTTTAAAACATAAATAATTTTTAAAATCTTTTTATTTTAAAATATATTTGAGAACTTATAAAGGAAGCTTGAAAATATTTTGAAAACCTTTTTCTTTTAAAACACCTTGAAAAATCACAAGGAAAACATGCAATCATTTTTAAAACCTTTTTATTTTAAAATATATTTTAAAACTTATAAAGGAATATTTAAAATATTTTGAAAACCATTTTCTTTGAATACACCTTGAAAACTCATAAAGAAATCTTGAAAACATTTTGAAAACTTTTTCTTTGAAAATACTTTGAAAACTTAAAAATAAGGCTTGAAATAATTTTGGAAACCCTTTTATAGATAATGTATTTCAAAACTTATAAATAAAAATTGAAATCATTTAAATCCTTTTGTTTGAAAATAACCTTTTTGAAAACTTATAAAGGAAGCTTTAAAAATAATTAAAAACACTTTTTAAACGTAAAACATTTTTGAAAACCTTTTTCTTTGAAAACCACTTTAAAATAATAAAATTTCAAGAATACTAGGAAAAAAAATTCTTTAAAAATAAACTTTTAAAATTACAATTGAGTATTCAAGGAAATGATGGTCATGACGGTAGGTATGTCCGTACATGCCGAGCATTCCTTTTACACCTTAAAAAGTTTAAAAAAGTGACTTTATCGGAAAACAACAAGAATATTCCTTTTAATTTTTTTAAAAAAGGAAAAACATGGATAAAAATTTCATTTAAACATAATAGGATAATAGTAAAACATTTTTGGAAATATTTTTAGAAAACATGATTTTGAAAGAACACATATTTTCGAAAAAAATGAGAAATAAAGTCATATTTTCATAATTTATTTCTCTTATTTATATTAAGTACCAAAGAGTGGAAAATGGTACCATTACTTGTATATAACATGAATAAACATGGGAGAATAAAATTAAATAGTTTTATTAATAAATGGATTATAATATTTAATCAATGGAAGCATAACAAAAAACAATCCTGATAAACGATGAGATTATAACAATAAACTCTTACCACTTTGGTAAAATTAAATCATGATAACCATGATATAATAAAATTACATAAAGCTTATAATATCATTAAAATAATAATATTAAAGATATAACATGTCAAATAGATATTATATACACCTTGTGGAAGAATGTAGGTGTATAGAAAAACATGTGTCTCAAAGAAGAAAAAATGAGATAAAACTACCTTACCGATTTGAAATTTTTTGAAACATAAACCCCATGAAAGATATATCATAAAATGGATATGTAAATAAACATAAATTTAAGTATACGTATCATATAATACATTCATGTCTAGTATATACACCACCCAAATTAAATGAGTGGTGAAAATGACATGTATCTCACAAATATAAAAAGCGAGATGAGTAAACCCTTACCTTAAGTCTTGAATTTATTTGTACACATTAAAACCTCCTATATAATAAATATAAGTTTATTATACATATAAAAAATATTAATATTATTATATATAATACCATATATTATTTTATTATGGATTTATATTAATCGTTTATTAACAATTCCATGTTAATGTTACGTTTTGGGTAATATTTACTTTGTTTTTCGTATACATTTTGACTTGTTATTCTCGATCCAATTACTTAGAAAATGATTTAATTATTTGAATAATTTAAAATAATATATAAATATAATATATATTCATTATATAAATATTTATAAAAATCTATAAAAATTATAAATATAAAATAAAATACACCGTTCAGGTAGATAGTAGATCGTACGTACACATGAACGTTGTTTCCATTTTATTATCATTTTGAAAGAAAGAAAGTAAATGAAATATGTATATACGTATATACTATAATTAAAGTATAATTATTATTTCATATTTATTATATAATTTTACTAAGCCCATCCTTAATATATTCCATGTAAAGTGTGAACAAATCACATCGCTTTGAGGAGGCGGTAGTCCACATGTCCACAAATGAAGTTATAATATTTACAAAAAATGGAAAGCATAAAGGTGTGTGTTATAAAAAACTTAAATAATAATAAATACATAATAAATAAAATATATATGACATAAAAACCTATTTTACATCATAATTACCAACCATGAGAGGTGGTAAAGGTAAAACGAACAATATCTTTTCGTGAGGTGGTAGTTCTCCATACACAAGAACGGTAAGTTCCATTACCCATTAGATGAAAGTGTGTGTAAGTGAAGTTAAAAAACTTAGAATAAAAACATATTAGTATATTTAGGATACTTAGTTTATTATATAATCATTTAATAAGAATATTTTAAGGGTTGTAGAATGAAAATAAAACAAAGGAGCTTGAAAAAGGATGTTACCTCTTCTTTGGGTGACTCTTTTTAGTTTGTACCAATGAGATTCCTTGGATGGATTTATGATCAAATGAAGGATTATAGGATAATGGTAAAGTTATTGGGAGATTATTGGATCAGATTTTATGGGATAAAAAAGTTTATAGGGGTGTGAATAAGTGGGAGGGGTGAGTGCCTTTTTATAGTTAGGGAGGAGTGGCATTCTTGTAAATTTTTAAAAAGGGAATTCCACCCACATTTTTACCATGTTAAGTGGATAAAATAATGGTAAAAATTAGATAAAATTGAGGATATGTTATAAATATGTCCATAAATTTATTTTAGACAAGTTTATAGGTAATTTGGACTCTTAATTTTAAGATTTAGTCCTTTATTAAGCTAATTTTTCTCTTAATCACTATAATTAATTTTAATCACTTTCACCAATATTTTTAGTCAAAAACTAAGTTGAAATTATTATAAATTATAAATTATAAATTATTCTTATTAAAAATATGGACTCAATTTTTTTTCAAATTCTAATCATATGAGTGGCAGAAATTATATTAAATTTAATCCCGCAGATGAGACGACAATGTAGGTTTTTAAATTAAAAATGTTCAAAAGTTTGAAATGTTTTTATATTCAATTTCAATGTGAAATTGATTCCAATGACCTAAATTGGATTAATTTATGTAATTAAATTTTAAATCCAAACTAAAAAATAATTTAATTTTATAAATAAATTAGACAAAAAATTAGATTTGAATTAAAATTTAGCGTTTTTAACTATTCATCAAAAAATAAAACTTCTTAGAAAAATACAAAAAATTCACCCAAAGTTGTGTGAAATAAAAAATTTCAAAAAGGTTAAATTCATTTTATTTTTTTCATAAAATCTCTAGGTGTTACATTCTACCCCCATTAAAATGAATTTCACCCTCTAAATTCATCTATCTTGTCAAGGGTTTAAAACTTGAAAGTTCATTTCATAGAAACCCACATCATAAAAATGAATACTAAAAATTCCTTTAAAAAAAGGGAAGTTGGAAACATAACGGCTACCAAAAGTAACTCAAAACTAGATTTACACATAGGAGAACATTGGTGGAAAGTTAAAACATGGACATGTAATAGAGATATAACTATTAAGTTCTAATGGATAGTGATAGAGAACATGGTTAGGAGAAAGTTAACAATCAAAAATCTATAACCCAAAGAGGCTTGAAAAAGGTCATTGATATCATCAAAAATGATGATGGCATGACAAAATTTTATTTTAAGACCTATTTTCTCTAAAGTTGAAGAACTTTCATGAAAATATATACTTACATGAGTTTAGGAAAACATCACCATTTTTTGTTCCTTGGTTATTTTCCACTTGATCTCTTATTCTAATAAATAAAGGTGAATTTGTCATTCTCGAAGCATTAGAATATCATGAGATCCATAAATAGAGGTATATGACATTCCATCTATATTTATCACAACAAAAAGGTTTTCAAAATTTATCCAATATGCATAAATCCACATACAATGAGATAATACTTTAATCTATAACACGACATATGAAGTTCAACATAAACCATTCAATAAATGGTTAATCTTATAACCCTTCTGAAATATGGAAGTCCAAAACTTTAGAAATAAGGTCACTAAACTTATCAAAATTATATTAACATTAATCCATCATATATTATAAAGTATCTCTTATTTATCACATACCAAACATGTGAATACCTTTATCATGTATTCTCCTGAAACATGGTAATAACCTAAATTTCCACAAATCCTTATTGAAAACATACATGTTTCCTTATTCCAAAGTTTATTGGATATATTACTTAAAACAAAAAAATATTGTAAACTTCATCAATAATATAATAAAACACTTGTCAACAAATCCTTAATCAATCCCATGGTAATCAGTATCATCCAATTTACTTATTCATATCCAACATATATTTATCAAAACATCATTATATCAACATTAGGAATATATTAAGGGTTATATTTTCATTAATCTTGTATTTCCCATGAGTATCACCTTTCCATTAAATCACTTTTATTGTCTGTTAGAAATATTCAACACATTCTTGTAAATAATTAGTGAAAAAACATAACCTGAACAATCTAAATATATTTCACCATTCATATGACATAATTCATGAATCTAAATACATAAACACGTTGATTATTCTAATTCATAATTAAGCCATTAATAAGGCTACCTTATCTCATTACTTAATACCTCTTTCCTTTCACATTTCATTTGTAGTCTCATCATCATAAACTATATAATCATTACTTGTACCACCTTACTACTTCTATTTGTGATATTTCCACATGGGACACCTATTTTTATAATGACCATTCATTCTATAGTTAAAGCATTTAACCTTTGATCGCGTCTTAGGGAGGACAATATTCCAATCTATTACGTTAACCAAACTATTCATTTTTCCTTTGTAGTTACTTGATTTGTTTCATTATTTTCCATAGAAAAAACATATTCTTATTACTATAAGACATTCACTTAGGTGATTCTTTCCACATTATTAACATAAAGGAAACTTGATCTTCTTTCTTCCATGGTCTCCATTACCTAAACTCTCAGTGAACTATTTCATTATCTTCTATGGTGAGTTTGAGAGTTGGTTAAGGTATAAATTGTTAATCATGTTCCATGTAAATTGATTAGGCATGATCACAACATCCTTCACTCCAGTGATCATATCATTTGACTGCTCATTAGTAAAATATCCATCACATTCAGCATTAACCCGGTTTCTTCTGGTTCCCACCATTAACTAAAACTAGAAATCCTAGTGTTAGCATCACTTATCATAGTGTAAAACCACATAATCATGGAAAATAACTTCTAGGATGTCAAAATTATGACACCTTCCTTTGACACAATAGGCTTATCCTTAGATACATCCCTAGACATGTTCTTAGAAATATACCTAGGGATATCACTAAGGTTTTATCATCCTAGTTTCCAAAGGTTGACTAAACCTTTCCATTGATACTAACTATAGTGACCCAGGATTAACATACATGGAAATTAAATCATTTTATATGAGTATTCATCACATTAAAAAAAGTACATTCCCAAGGACCGTAATAGTTTAGTGTCTCTGGAAACTTGGAAAAGATTCTTCTAGTTTGGTGAAAGATCTTCAACATCTCCCATAAAGATCTTCCCATTTAGTAACCCTACTTAAAACCTTTATTCATAGCTTAGGGAAAGGAAACATAAGAAAGTGGTGAGCTCAGATTCTTAGTAAGGATAAAAAAAATGAGATATGTAAGCATAATCATGAACATAAGGGCATGAGAACATGATCATAACATTAGAAGATCACACCTTGCATATCAAAGATCATACACATGAGTCATGGAATAAATATTGGAAATTAATAATCCATGAATCATAAGATAATAAAGAATATGAACCATGTAAGCATATCATAGGAATAATTCATATGATTTTTTGAAAAAACATAAACATGTAATATCATTCCCTATAAGTTAAGGCTCATTACCAAAAACTTATCATGTAACTTCATGGGGACTAAAATTACTAGGTGAGAAACACCACCATCCCTAGTTACAATCCTTTCCTTATAAGGGATTAGGTTTCCCCATATTCCCATAGTGTATCAGGTTTCCCCATCTACCCATAGTGGATTGGGTTTCTCCATCTTCCTATAGTGGATTAGGACACACATGTTTCCCATTTTGGATTAGGACACACTGATTTCCCATTTTGGATTAAGCACATTGACTTGTTTCCTTGTTTACCATCATTATCTCATGAGATATAAATCTTTAACCAATGAATTAGAGGGAGATATAAGTCCCACGTATCATATAAAATCATGAATACATGTTCCATAAGATAATAAAACTTTCATCATATCATGGCCCATAAAAAGAGATAGGTTTCATAAACATCATAACATAACCCATAAAATAAAATTGGTATGACAAAAATTTCCTCATATCATTACCTATGGAAAATATATGGGTCTCATAATCATTTCATTAAAGAATAACCCATGAAAGTAAGTGGTTTTTAAGAGAATATAACCCGTGGAAGAGAAACAGGTTTCATAAACACCATTTCATCAAATCATAAACCATTCAAGAAAGAATATTAATGATATTCTTGGATTATATCCCTAGTAAAGTATAAACTATATCAAGCTATTTCATCTTATATGGATAAGGATTTGAAATATCACAAGAAACATTTCTTAAGGAAAATATCTTCTCTTTGAAAATACTTTTTTATAAAACCATTTAAAAATAATTTTATTATAAAGAAATATTTACAATTTCATTTAAAAAATTTCTTTTGGAAAATATCTTTTTCAATTTGAAAGATGATTTTTAAAACATAAAGCATTTTGAAAAACTTTTTATTTTAAAATAGATTTGAAACCTTATAAAGTAAGATTGAAAATATTTTGATTTTTTTTCTTTGAAAACACCTTAAAAACTCATAAAGAAATCTTGATTTTTTTTGAAAAGGTTTTTCTTTGAATACACCTTGAAAACTCATAAATAAAATTTGAAAACATTTTGAAAACCATTTTATTTGAAATAATTTGAAAACTTAAAAATAAGTATTGAAATAATTTTATAAACCCTTTTATATAAAATGGATTTAAAAACTTATAAAGAAAAATTAAAATCATTAAAATCATTTTCTTTTAAAGTATTTTTTTGAAAACTTTTAAAGGAATATTTGAATATCATTTAAAACACTTTTTAATCATAATTTTTTTGAAGAAATATTTCTTTGATAAACACTTTAAAATCAATTAATTTCCCGAATATTTGGAAAAAACTTTCTTTAAAAATAAAATTTTAAACTTACAAAGTAGGCTTAAAGGAAATGATGGTCATGACGGTAGGTAATTCCGTATATTCTGAGCATTCCTTTTGCACCTTAAAAAGTTTAGAAAAGTTACCTAATTAGAAAATGACAAGAATATTCCTTTTAAAACAATTTTTGTAAAAAGGTAAAATATGGGTAAAAATTTTCTTTAAACATAATAGGATAATATTAAAACATTTTTAATTTTTTTTAGAAAACATGATTTTGAAAGAACACAAATTTATGATCTAAAGGAGAAATAAAGTCAAATTTTCATAAAAACATTTTATTATTTATCTTAAGTACCAAAGAGTGAAAAAATTGTACCATTAATTGGATATAACATTAATAACTCAAGGATAATATAATTCATGATAGTTATTAATAAATTTATTATAATATTTTATCAATGGAAGCATAATCATAAACAATCCTAATAAATGATGAGATTGTAGCAATAAAATATTACCACTTTGGTAACATTAAATCATGATCCCCATGAGAAAATAACATTAAATAAATCTTATAATACCATTAAAATAAAAATATTAATTATATAACATGTCAAATGTATAGTATATAAACCCCGTGGAAGAATATTTCTATATGGAAAAACATGTGTCTCAAAGAAGGAAAATTGTGACAAAACTACCTCACTAAGTTGACAAATTTTGAAAAGTAAACCCCATGAAAGATAGATCATAAAATGGATATGTAAATAAACATAAATTTAATTATAATTATCATATAACACATTCATGGGTAGTTTATACACCACATAAAATAAACGAGTGGTGAACATGGAATGTATCTCACAGATATAAAAAGTGAGAATATAAAACCATTACCTTAAGTGTTGAATTTCTTCGTACATGTTAAAAAATAATGTATAATAAATATAAGTTTATTATAAATCTACCATAGAAAAATATTATTATATCTAATAACACGTATGATTTTTTACATTATATTACTCATTTATTAACAATTCCATGTTAATGTTACATTTCTAGTAATATCCAATTTGTTTTTTCGTATACATTTTGACTTGTTACTCTTGATCCTCTTACTTAGATCATAATTTACTTATTTATAGAATGTAAAACAAAATATAAATATTATATATATTTTTAATATAAATATTTATAATAATATATAAAATTTATAAATAGAAAATGAAATACACCATTCACGGAGAGTGTAGGCCGTAGGTACACATGAATGATGTTTCCATTTTAATATTATTTTGAAAGAAAGAAAGTAAATGAAATATATGTGTATATGTATATAATATAATTATAGTAGAATTAATATTTCATATTTATAATATAAGGTTACTAAACTCATTCTTAATAAATTCTATAAAGTGTGAATGAATCACATCACTTTGGGGAGGTAGTGGTTTACACGTCCACAAATGAACTTACGTATTTACACAAAAATGGAAAGCATGAAGTTATGTGTTATATAATAATTAAATAATAATATATAAATAATAAATATCATATATATATATATAATATAAAAACATAGTTTCCATTATAATTACTAACCATGTGTGATGGTAAAGGAAAAATGAACAACATCATTTTGTGAGGAGGTAGTTCTTCGTACACAAGAATGGTAAGTTCATTACCCATTAGATGGAAGTCTATATAAGTATAGTTATAATCCTTATAATAAAAAAATATCAGTACATTTAGGATACTTAGGTTATTATATAATCATGTAATAATTAGAGTTTAGGGGATGGAGAATAAATATAAAACAAAGAAACTTGAGGAAGGATGTTACCTTTTCTTTGGGTAACTTCTTTTTGGTTTTCACCAAAGGTATTCCTTGGATGGATTTATGAACAAATGTAGGATTATAAGATTAATGGAGGGATTTTTGGATATTATTTTAGTATATTTTGGGTGATCCAAAGGGCCTGATATGTACGAATAAGTGGGAGGGGTGAGTGCCATTTTATAGTGGGGGAGGAGTAGCATTCTTGTAAATTTTTGAAAAGGGAATTCCAATCATATTTTACCAATGTAAAGTGGATAAAATAATGGTAAAAGTTAGATAAAATTTCGTATAGGGTATGAATATGGATATAAAATGGATTTTGGGCAAGATTTTAGGTCATTTTGGTCTTTAAGTTTAAGGTTTAGTCCTTTCTTAAGCTATTTTTTTCTCTTAATCTCTATAATTAATTTTAATCACTTTCACTAATATTTTTGGTCAAAAAATAAGTTGAACTTATTATAAATTATAAATTATTCTTATTAAAAATATGGAATCAATTTTTTAAAATTCTAATCACATAAGTGACACAAATTAATTTAAATTTAATCCCACAGATGGGATGACAAAGTAGGTTTTTAAAGTAGAAATGTTCAAATGTTTGAAATGTTTTTATATTAAATTTCAATGATAAATTGATTCAAATGAACTAAATTGTTTTAATGGATGTAAAATTTATCTCATTAAAATTTAAAACCAAACAAAAATATAATTTATCTATATAAATAAATGAGATGAAAAATCAGTTTTGAATTAAAATTCAATATTTTTCACTATTCATCAAAAAATGAAACTTCTCAAAAAAATAAAAAAAAATCACCCAAAGTAAATCTTGATATTAAAATTCCAAAAATGAAGTTTATTTTTTCAAATAAAAATTATAAAATTGTCAAAAATCATATTTAAACTGGGTTCTCCATTAAAAGTCGGTAAAATTACCTTTAGAAAAATACATCTTTTTATTCATAAAATGGGATTTATTTTTATCTTATAGATATAAAATATATTTTATGAGTATAAAAATAATGATTGAATATATAATATATAATTTTTATTGAAAAAATTAATCAAAAGTGGTTTGTTTAATTTATTTACATAAAATTGTGTTTGTACAAAGAAAAATAGTTTTCTTAGAAAAGAAATTTCTTTATTTTCAAATAGTTCTTACATTCACTTATACTAATTGATAACAAAAGGATTCATTTTATATACATGTGTAAATAATATTTTCACAATTTAGTTATTCTTATTTATAACTTTATTTCAATGACTAGGTGGTAGCTATAATAAAATTTTAATAATCATATTAATAGTATATTGTAGTTTGGTAAGAACTCAACCTTTCATGTAATGAAAGATACCGAAGGAACTTGAAATTGTGTGTAACATAAGAAAAATATAGTGTTTCATATAATGCAAGCTAATCTAAGTGTTTCATGTAGTGAAATATTAACTTCGTGTCACATGATATATAATAAAAACTCAGTGCTTTCATATAACACAAGCTATATTCAATGTTGGGTGAAATGTAAAATATCAAAAAGGTTAAATTATTTTAATTTTTTCACAAAATATCAGGGTGTTACATGCTAACTCATGATACATGAGATGCCTATTACCTATATGGTCCAATAGTCAAACCTATAGCTAGTCTTTTTTCAGAATTTGAAGAGACAAGAATCTAATATAAATCATAATCATAAATCCAAACACCATGTGAATCACTCGTGATAAAAATCATATCAACCACATCATCATAGACAAAGAACATCAATCTTGTCCTTGGAAACCTGGATTTCTTACAAGTGAATCTCTTAATGATTCACCAACCTAGATTCCACCATAGGTCTTGAAACATTTCTATATCTCCTAGATACCATATCCAAAATGGCAAGACAAATAAAAATTCCTATTATACCACTTTGTAACACCATTACCGAATCTCTCTAAATAGTACCCGAACTAGACCACCACATGACCTCAGGTGTGGATCCCCATACTCCAGAGGCAATTGACTAGCACCAAGGGTATAAGAGGGTTCTATCAAGAGACTGTATCCCCTATATTAGAGTGCATAATAATAAAATAAATAACAAAATATTATACAAGTTAGAGTGTGCAGAAAAAATAAGTAAACCGATCATGACATACAAAATAAATTACTGAAATAGAGGCATACAAGACTGATCGACCAATAGAATGAAAGCATATAAATATACAAAAGAAATTAAATATAAGATAGTCTCTATGATGTCATCCAACCATATTAAATCCCATCCTTCTATCCTACTTGAGTTGCTCCAGTTCAAACATGTAAACTCGGGCCTCTGCCTAACTTGTACTTGCAACCAAGTGGGAGTATTCTTGGATACCATAGTCTAATGGAGACTTAAGCAGGGTGTGGGTACATAAATAAATAGGTAACAACCAATGTGATCCTATACTATACCATCAATGCAGTGATATGTGCATGTGACAAGCTTGTAATAAATAAATAAACCCCTGTAAAAAATGAATCAATCACACTATATCACCTTCTTTGGTCCGATGATGAAATATCTCCATGAATATCACAAAGACTATTCCAACCATTGCACCACAATTTCCATAAGGGTATATATGTAAACCCAGTCCTCACACGATAACCATAATCAATACTCAATTCTAAGACCCTGATTGACCATACCATCTTTGACCAGCACCAGAGTGTCTCTGAGCATGAGCACCACCTCAGGGGAACCTATATACTCTAATTGGGGGTACCACACTCACACCTACATCATGATGAGTGTATACCTTGAGGTTTCACCAGGAATCTCTCATCCTTGGGCACATAAGATGAACCCCATGGTAGTACCTAGGCATTCGTCACTGTTAGGCCACCATATGATTCATAAGAGGGGGAGGTCCTAGGAAATATTATACATCTATTAATGATTTATTCTTATGTGAACCATGAAATTAAAGGGAATAACCTTCCTATATCCCATGGTCAATATCATTTCCTCTAATACCTTACATCTCCTTAGCTGGTCCATCTTTGGTGCATCCACCTGATCCCAGGTCGGTATCTCGGGAATTAATTGAGGGGATCCAACGGTCACCCTAGGGATGTCAAACATCCATTCTTGTGGATATATGACCACTAAAACATCATACCACCATTCAAATATTCATAATCATAGGTATTCACAATGGTATAATAGTATCTCCATTCAAATCCCAACACCTAAGAATTCAAAATGGTATCACTGGATCTAGGAACACTAGCATCACAAGTGGTCCTGTATAAGTGTCCACGTATGCTTTGATGCTAGATCCTAGGTACCACCTCTAGGAATCCACTCCCACATCAACCAAATCACTATATTCCAGCTAATCTAGGAATCCACTCCCAATATATTGTGATACCAGATCCCAAACATGCAAGGAATCCCAAGGTATCATCCATGTCAACAGGTGATTTCTGGGCATCTCAAGAAATCACCATAGTGCTAGGCCCAAAAACCAATTCCCAAACATCGTAGGAAAATACATAACATAACATCAAAATAAAAAAAACATATAAATGGATGGATTAACTCCCATGCCTGTCAAACTATCCATAATCCCTTTGGACCACATGTTCGGTACGGGTTCTAGGTGATACCCACTACCATATCTACCTATAGGCACATATACCCACTCATGGTTATCTCATAAAGGAGAACCCATGGGGGTCCCCTAGGTATCAAAAAAGAAAATTAATCTCTGTTGGGATTCCCTAGGTCTAAACATATGTGGAGGCATCCCTCTTGGTATCCTTGGTCTTAAACTAGTCTCTCGGGCCAACTCCAGTCACTTCGAAAAGTCCCACTTCCTAATAGTTTCATACATATGATGAACTCTTAGCCTCCAAATAAAGGTCACATAAACACAGTTCTAGGGGATGTAAAATCTCAATTTCAAAGTCCCACTCAGTTGGTCCACTCATTCAACCTGATCATTGTCATGTATAAGGCCTTCCACCTAGGCTATACACATCTCAAGGTTCTCACTCGGCCTACCAGGGCTGTCTATCTTAGTTCACATCACACCTTCTATTGGTGGTGTTCAAGTGTCCTAGTATCTTTTTAGTTCAGGACTCATACATCAATGACTGAGGTTTAAAGCTAGTAAACAATGTCCTCAGTGGCCTTGGTACTTTTCTTTCTCATCCCATGCAATTTAAATAGGCTGAAAAATTAAATTAAATTAAAATTTAATTTTAATTATCTAATATATATAATTTATATAATCTATTCAACTAAATTATTTATCACCATTGGTCGAATTAATACACATCACAAGCATCATAAATCAAAAGTAAAATCCATAGGGTGAGTACTGAGGACCACCAACCTCATTTGAATCTTTTCCCCATTTATTTTCCAAAGCCTGACAGCCACTACCAAGGCATGCCCATACCTTTCCAAGATTTTGAAACCATACCAAGCCTCTAAATCATGCCCAACATCATCAATAAATTAATTATAAATAATTAAAATTATAAATACTATTTATTTTAATATTTCATAATCACTATAATCTCAACGGAAAGCCTCATTATGCCAGAATAGTATCCAATGACACCCTAAGGCCTCGTCTTGCATACCCGACCCTACACTAAGTAGAAAACCCAATAAAAAATGCTAATTACATAATAATTCCAATTTAATTTTAAAGTAAAACCATATAAAAATCAGGAAACAATGTTCCTTCATCTAATTAACAATCAGTAACACCTGAACATCATCTCAGTATATCCTCCAACCAATACATAAAAATACCCAAGAGAATTGACCAATTTACCATCATATGGTGTAATTGGTATCAAATAATTAAACCTAAAAACTAAAAATTAGGGAGGAATATATAATAAGGAAAGTGGGAACCAATGAAGGTGAATACATACCATTAATCACCACAAAAAATCCCCTAAGAACACCCTTCTTGAAGGGTTTGAAGGGGGGAGGAGGGGAGGGGGAACCCCCTGGCCGTATGAGGGAAATAAAGAGGGAGTATAGAGTTATCCCCATTAAAAATTCAAGGTTGTGGGAGAGTAATTTCCCCCCTTTTAACACCATTAGTTAACCAATGGCACCTGCAATGGAACCTGAGGCATTGCCGGCCCCACCAGCCATTTGATGGGATGATACTATCTAGCCGATGGCTACAGGCTATAACTTGGATATACTATAATCCCTTTGGTGATCTCTAGAACCTCCCAACCACCATTATACCTCCATTTCATGTCCAAAATACCCCCTTTCAAGGGTTCCAACCTTCATAAATAAAATCTGAATCTTGGTTCAAACTCCAGCCCATCCACTCAATTAAAAACTCAAATTCCTTATAGAATTTCAAAATCATTTGTTTACATGGGGTTTTATATCCCTCATAGCACATATCAACCTGAATGCAATGTCTATCTCTTCTAACCAAGCCTCAATCTTTGTATCAGAAAAAATACCTCATACTTCTGTAGGCCCTGATTCTAAAACTCATGAAGCGTTTTCCTCCAAGAATCATCTTTATTAACTTTAATTATTTAATGATTTTCTGGTGCATCCTGATGAACCTAATGAACATGATCCCGATGGGGATTCCGAACTAGAAACATACGTACAAAATTTAAAATTATTAGGGACCTCTAAAAACTAGAACATGGAATAATCAATATTAATTAATTATGATTAATCATAATTATCACTATCTATTTAATTCAAACACAAACACAAACAATCATGATGCATGATCCTTGTCTAGGTTTTTACCCTATAAGCATAATCTCTTCACCAATTATGTTCAATAAACTTATGGTCCTTATGTTAGATCACAGGGGCCCCTAAAATCCCGTGTCCTAGATGGCATCCCTTGTTTACATCACATACTAAATCAAGATGATATTGTTTCCCTACCAAGCCCTAAAATTTTCATTTTCCTATCTCTAAGATCCATCCTATCTCTCAACCAAAAGCTTTGATACCACTTTATCCCGATTCACCTCCATTAATACCCCTCCTTGTTCGGTAGTGAATATGTGAGTGACCCTCAAAGCTCATCTCTAATAGGCCATAGGTTTACGAATATCACTGAGGGTATAAAACATACACATATGGGAAGAATTACCCTAAAATTACTAGGAAATGATTAAAGAACCACCAATAAACTCTATAATAATATGAAATATAAATCCCAATACATAAAATGTCATACAAGAAATACTCAAAAGAAAATGTACCACAACAACTCCTATAATAAAAACCTAGAACACCCAAAACTCACAAATCACCTTCTCAAGGTAGTAATGTCCATATCGATAACAAAAATCCTCCTATAGATCCAAAAAACACATAAACACAAACACAAACATATATATATATATAGGGTTTATAATACAAGTATACTCAGTAATATCCTACCCAAAATATTTCATGCAAGTGTGTAAGAAGAATACTAAAGCCCAGGTGAATAAATAGAGAAATCAGCTTGTTAACTAAACAAGGTAAACTATATCCAACCTCACTAACTCTCACTCACCAAGTAATGCACAAAAGTAAGTTACATAATATCAATAGAATATATATAATAATAATATCCCTCTTCAACTTCCCATTGAACAAGTTTCCTTAAACCCCATCATCTCACGTCTTATTTCTTTCATCCCCTCTATAATTCATGTTGCATACACATTAAAATATATCACAACAACATAAAATAACATCCCCATAAACATATAATAAGTCTAAGAGGCATCACAAAACAAGTAATTATACTATATACCTTAATCCATTATAGTCCATGTAAAAGTTTACTTATATTAACCATGATCAATTATAGCCTGAATATAAGTATACACTATAACATTAAGTCTTCACAAACTGCATACACATGTATATCATAATTGAGAGCCATTACAACCCCTATGATCACATAACCTAAAACAATAATCCACCATAGCATGAATATGTCTACACACATCCTATGTCAAGAAGTTAGTGGGCTAGGGGGAGTAATAATCTATCTGTTACCTCAACAACCTAGATATTGGGAATACACTCTGAAATAAAGGCCAAATGTGGGTTTGAACCACCCCAATCGACTTGGGTGGTGGAGCATGATAAATAATAGAACATAGTGATATATATAGAATACAAATATTCTAAGGGAAACTACCTAACCCTAAACTCTTTCTATAGATAACGCCCACATAAAAACTTAGCTTCCATCACTAAGAACTAGGGACCCATTAAGCATTCAAGAAATAAGGTTTATATTAATATTCTATCACCATAATAGTTCAATATTTATATTAATAATCAAGAAAATGAGATTAAATTTAATATTATATTTATATCCATTCTCCTTTAACATTTTACTCAATCAGTATATATTAATATAAAGTTATCATCATTGAATCTCTATAAACCATACCATTCAATTAATACATCATTTAATTAACATTTTTTAATTCTGGACTCTAAGACACATCTATTCCTATATCTAGGAAGATATAAATATGACTAAATGGAAACAAATAATAAGAAAGCACATAACAATCAAGCATAATATTAAATAAATCAAATAAGGATCTCAACCTGAGCTAATAATATCAAAATGAATCCCAAAAATTTTCAAAATCATCCTTATCACTCCATCATTAATCAAAAAACACCACTTTGTAAGGGAAAATATCCTTATAGATCATTTCTTTATATATTTTAGGCATTGTACGTGCTGAGAGGAGGCTCTGAGGAGGAAATAGGGGAGTTAAGCTAAAATTTTAGCTGTAGAGTAGGATTGCAGTGTAGAGGATTATGCTGCTCCATGGAGGATTTTGTTGCACAATGTAGTCTAGTTGGGAGATGTGGCTACAGTGTAGATTAATATCTACAACCTAAAAGCTCTAGGGGGGTTAGTGGTTTTTCAATTTTCAGGGTCTCTACGCTTTGGAGCTAATTTGCAGCATAGCCTTCTTCTATGGTAATAAAATTATGTGGCATTATGGTTTCCCTTTTTCTATGTCCCTTCAACTAGGTTTATAGGATTTGCATCATGGACCATACCATATTTCTTAGAAACGACTTTGACTAGGAATGCTTTGGTGTGGTCTTTTACCTCATGTTGTAGTTTTTTCCTGTGTTAGCTTCTTTGTGCCATGGTGTATGGTATTGCACTGTGGTCTTCTAATTTACAGTTTGCCTATAAATTCATGAAACCCATTCAAACTTGTCTTTATACCAAAATTTTCTCTCAAACCTAAGGTTCCCATGAGATATTTTTTGAAGTAATTTAAATCCCATTTGATCAGATTCAATCCCCATCTTCTAGAGATCAATATGTGATTATCCAAGGTGAGTTTCCCTTATTTATCTTATGATTTATTCTCTATTCAGTCATGTTTTATTCCATTCTATCTTTCCATGCTATGGTAATTTTTCTCCTCTATTATCATGGAGTTTTTTGTGTTTGGTTTCATGTTTATGGTGTAGAGTCTATAAGGACCATTGTTTCCTCACGGGATAGGAGATTGGAGATCTGTGCTTATTATTATGTTCACATTCGAAGAATGTTGAAAGAATTGAGGTTGAGGATTCATTACTTCTCCTTATTTTTAAGTGAAATAAAAAATTTATCATTCTTTATCTCATTGGGTGATGGTAGAATTAACATCAATGAATATTAATCAATAATTAAATAAATAATTGGTTTTGTTTATAGTGATCACATTATTTTACACCGTGTTGGTGGTTTTCCTCTTGATTTTATAGATAGTGTTCTATATTTTTTTATTCTATGTTTTAACATGTTTTTCATGTTTTGAAATTGGATAAAGAACATAAATATGGAAATGATTATTGGCTAAATAATAAAGTGGCATGTTTAATTGTTATCATACATCCATATTTTGATGGGAATTAAGGTTTTGCTTAGATCATGTTTGAAAAAAATTATAGCTATTGATATTTGATGCCTTAGGTCACATGTGATTATAACCTTTTTTAAATGAATTGGTTAATTCAAGATGATAATAAATTTTTCGTTTGTTAAAGATAATTATTTGGGGCCAGGCAAACCCATTTTCTTATAAAGGCTAGGTGCCTTGGTTCTAGGGCATAGATTCCCTTTTATCTATGTTTTGTTTTCTTGTTACCTTGTGTGATTGATTTTTTATGGAGACTTACTATGAAATATGATGTGAGCCTAGGATGGATGATTTTTTGGTTAGAAATGGTTGGTGATGCCCAAGTTTGTGGTAGTAGTTGGCGTTTATGTTCACAAGATAGATGGTGATACGTATAGTGGTGTTGGGGATGGAATAAGAACTGATAAAGTAGGTTAAATATAGGAATCATATATTTTTATTATGCTAAAATATAGGATTATTTCTTGATAATGATCTATTTTAAAGGCTAGATGGATAAGATTCTTGTTTTTGCATTCCTTTCCCCATTACTTGATATAACTGGTTGTTCTTAGTATATCATATTTTATGGTAGCTTAGGATGAGTCCCAAAGTACTTGGAATTATATAATGGTAATGGATATTGGATGGTTTAATCCATATATTTGTAAGTTTTATGGTTGTCTCAGGATAATTGGTTTGTAATTATGGATTATGAAATGTTTAACAAAAATAATCAAATGAAATTCTCTTGAAATATTTCTATGCTTATAGAATATTTAGTCTTTATTTGTGGTAGTTAGGTTTATGATAGATGATAATTATAGTTTAGGTTAAGGCTAGGTAGTTTCCCATAGTGTGGTTATGATATATATATATATATATATATATATATATATTATTTTATGTGATTTCATACACTACCCAATGCATGTTAGTAGGGCGACCAACACCCAACATACTCTTGAGAGTGTTTTCCCAAACATCTTGGTTAGTGAGGATAAATGAATGTATTCCACCTCTCCCCCACTCTCTTATACTATCAATAGTATGTGATGGTATGCCCTGTGGTTACCTTTCCTATATACATGTGTAGAGGGATCTACTGGATTATGGTTATTTTACACACATATATCTCTAGATATAGTATTCTAAGGACTATTATAAGTATATTATGTATGGATTGTGATGGATTAAGGTATAATACATGAAATATGGGATATGGTGGATCCTATAAACTACTCGATTACTATTTAGATATATGGAGATAATGATGATATTGTATGACACCTGAGGTGTGGGTTATTATATAGTTTCCATTGACTCCTGTGGATTAAAGAGAGATGGACCAAGATGTGCAGTGTTGGGGTGATGGTGGAAAAATAGTGGTAAAGTAGTAGTGGGGAACATTAATTTTATGTTATATTGGATATTATATTATTACTTGTATGTGATACTTGGTGAAAGGTCCATGGTGAGGCTGGGAACTTAGCATACCTGATTAGATGATGAGTTAGTTTTATTTGTTTATTCACTAGGCTTTTCTATGATTTCCTTATCCTTTTCACAAGAGGCTCCATATAGGATTATACTATGTATACCTATTATGATCACCCTATGTATATATAAACTATTTTACATGTCTATAGGAGCTGGTTAGTGATCAGGCTAGAAATTACTAGCTAGTGGAGCTGTTCAAGAGATGTTTGGTCTTTGAAGTCATTGTCGAGGATTTTATTTGAGTACATGTGGTTCCATTTTTTAATTTGTTATGGTTTTTTTATTTAAGTTGTTATGGTTATATGAAATTACATGCACATATAGATATATTTACTTACTTTTGTTTTGAGAAAAGAGTTTTTTAGTGGTTTCATCTTATCTCTCGTTCCTCATGTTCTTTTAAAGTGTAATGCCCCCATTTGTGCGTATGATATATCCTCAATGATTTTCACCAAATCATGGACTATTATAGGTGGTATTTCAAGTTTCATTATCTATATTTCTTCACTACCAACCCCATAGGGGAATCTATGTGGGATGAGTGTCATGAAAAGTGGTATTAGAATCTCAGGTTGAGGGATACAGTGGGGTTTGGAGGTAGACACTGGTGATGAATGCATGGGTTAATAGGGAAACA
Organism: Viscum album; assembly: GCA_963277665.1. NCBI lineage: Eukaryota > Viridiplantae > Streptophyta > Magnoliopsida > Santalales > Viscaceae > Viscum > Viscum album. Next base: position 954,092,199 of record OY728142.1, read on the forward strand.
ATGTCAACTGAGATTAGTATGAAATGTAAATAATAGAGATCAACTAGGAAATGGGTATTTTGGGACCCATGTGATCTAATTTAAGGAAATTTAAGTTTATTAATCCTACTAAGTGAAGCGATATTGGTTGTGGGGTAGAGACCTAGGAAAAGATCATGAATCATTCTTATTTTAACCTATGTTTGAAATGGGTATACCATGGGATTACAATGAAACTTAATTAATTAATCTTAAATATTATATATTTTTGGTTTAGGAGTCTCTAACCATTTATTATTTTTCAATAATGGTCCTAGGTTGACATCTTTATCATGTTCAAACCAAATATGTTCAACAGGATGTTCCAACAAATCATCATGGGGTTGAGGTTGTTGACAATGATAGTTGGAGGAGGAAACTCTGATATTTTTAGTGCTAGATTCTATATAAGTATGAGGTCAATGTTTCAGATTCAGTGATAGAGGACTTGTTATAGGAGTTGGAAATGGCCTTGAGTGAGATTAATTCTCATAAGAAAAATGTGTTACATTGATGGCGATGATACTGTATAGGGAAGATAGGAAATGGTGGTTCTTGTTCCTCATGGATAGCAAGGAGTCAACTGTTTCATGGGATAAGTTACAAGATAAATTCTAAGTTGAGTTTATTACTTTGAACACAAATGTATCCAATCATTAGAACCTATTTACCCTTTGACAGGGAAGCTACAATATGTGGAAGTTTGGGATCTACTTCAGGAACCTTCTCTGATCTAATTTAGAACTAATGGAGAATAAGGAAGCTAGAGTAAGGCATTTTGAGGAGGATTTATATATAGAGATACAACTCTAGGTTACCCCATTTATTTTGTTGACACATCTCAAGGTACTAGAGAGAGTAGTTTTTGTTGTGAGGATACTGTCCAGGAATGGGTTGTTACGAGAAGGGAGTCATTAGGATTATCCGCATGGTATATTTTTAGTATGGGGTTCCTAGTTTCCTAGATATATGGGTTTTTTATAGATGAGGGTAGGTATTAGACCTTTTCATATCATTTATATGGGTTTATAGTCTCTTAGATCCCTACCATGGGATCAGACATTTTTTTTTCTCATGGAGGCCATGGTGATTAGTATCAGGACTACCCGATCTTTCTAAGAATACAATGTGTGGTTGGTAGTGTGCTTTAGGTTTTTCTATTGTATAAGTATCAACTAAGGAAGTATCAGCAAGGGTGCTCCAGCCTATGATCAGTAGAGGGAATATGATGCTGGAAAAGGATAAACTCATGATGCTCCTCATCCTTAGAAATAAGAGAGTGATCATGGAGGTGATCATTAATTGGGTCAGAGAGGTCATGAAGAAAGTTGTGGTCAGCTATGTGCTATAGAGTTACCAGAACCAGGAGATCCAGATGTTATTCAAAGAACCCTTTTCTCATTTTCTACTTGGTTGTATTCTTTGTTTGATTTAGGATCTACATACTCCTTTATTTCACATTCCTTAGTCTATGTTTTGGTACATATGATGAAGAGGCTTCTAGTTACCTTAGCATTAAATTTTCTAGTTGGAGGTCGTGTTGGTTTGTGTGAAGTATGTAGAGACTTTGAGCCTATTTTGAGGCAACACCACTCTTAGGAATACTTATTATGTTTTTTGATACTCCCATATGACATCATCTACAACATGAATTGGATGTATTTAATGTAGGATATTGTGGATTACTTTCGGAGTTAGATCATGTTCTATGATGTAGAAAAAAATTCTGAAATGTCCATTAGTGAGTGAGACCCTCGGATGGGCTAGAGGCATGTTTTTCACTTATCTCCCTTGATGGTAGTGTTGATAATTATTTCCTTAGAGGTTTAGTGGGTAGTGTTTCCTAATTCCATGGAAGAGTACCTCAATTTATTCCCTAAATAGGTTGTGGTGTTACCCCATCGATGGGAGATCTAGTTTGGTATAGAGTTACAACCAAGTGATTCCCCAATTTTTATGTCTTTATATAGGATGAAACCTTCTGAGTTTTAGGATTTGTATATATAGATCAATGGTCTCTTACATCAATGTTTTTTTGACCAAGCATGTCACCTTGGGGTGCTCTAGTTTTGTTCGTGAAAAATTCCAATGACAGTCTATGTATGTGTATTGATTATTGTATCTTGAATCATGTGATAGTAAGGAATCAATACCCTCTTCCACAAATTAATGATTTATTTGATTCACTAAATGGGGATAGTTGGTTATACAAGATCTATTTGTGATCAAGATGTAATCAGATGAGGGTAATGATGTGGATATACTGAATACTAATTTCCAATGTTTTCACAAACATCGTGATATTTTTGTAAAGTTGTTCATTATGAAGAATAATCTAGATGTATTCATGGGATTGATGAATGTAGTGTTCCAAGATTTTATCAACCTCTTCAGGGTGATTTTTATCAATGAAATTATTATGAACTCCATGTATAAGAAGGAGTATCCAGAGCATCCATGGACTATTTTGGGGGTTCTTCATCATCATAATATATTCGAGAAGCGGTAAAAGTGTGATTTATGGGTTTATGAAATCATGGTTTAGCTATGGATCCTTCGAAGATTGAGGTAGTTATTTCTTAGGCAGCACCCATGAATGTTGAATAAGTGTGATGTTTTCTTGGTTTTACTAGATATTATAGGATATTCATACTTGAATTCTCTTATATTGAGACTTATCTAATATCCTTTACCAAAAAGGATTAGGTTTTCTTATAGATTAACCATTTTCTGGACACTTTAGAGTATCTGAAGGAGAATTTGGTCAATGCATGAATTCTTTATTTTCTATAACAGAGAGTTCAGTTTGAGGGCTTATATGAGGCTTTATAAATTGGATTGGGAAGTACCCTGATGCAGTAGAGGGTAGTTGTTTATTATGGATCTCTATAGTTATTAAACTATGAAAATAACTATTCCACCCATGATCTCAAGTTGGTAATGGTTGTGTTTTCCCTAAATTCATGGTGGCACTATCTAATTGGTGAACTCTTTATGGTTTTAAAAAATCACAAAAACCTAAGATATGCCTTCTCCCAGTGTGAGATAAACTTATGATAAAAACTATAGATGAAATTATTATAGATTTATAACATCAAGATTTCATATACATTATGAAAGAGTAATGTTGTAGCTAATGAGCTAACCAAGAAGTCATATCATGGTGTTGTCCGTGAGTCTAGGGATTCTTAAAGAGAGATGGAAGAGATCTCCACGATTCATCATGATATGGGATAGGTTTGTGGTAGAGTATTTCTTTTTTTAGATGATAGTGTAGTCATCTTTAGTGAAATAGGTGGAGGAGTCCTAGCTGGGGGATTTCAAGGAGGAAGTTTGGAAAGATCGAGTTGTCTATGGTGATTCCCTTAATGGGTGGTCTGAGGATGACCAACACTGATTTTTATTTTAGGGGAGGATTTTTTATCTTTTGATGATGTGAAAAGTGATTATACATGAGTTCCATAGCTTTTCCTTTGTGGTATATCATGAAGTGATAAATATTTTCCATTATTTTAGAGGTCAGATTTGATAGAATGGGTTAAAGTATCCAATTTTTGAGTTCATATCCCAATTTTTAATCTTCCAGAAGGTGAAGGATGAACACCATGTTCTCGGTGGTTTTCTTAATCCATTAGATGTTACCCAATGGAAGTGGGAGGAAAATTAAATGGACCTTTTCACTAGTTTACCTTGATCTTAGGGAGGTTATTATTATATCTGGATGATAGTGGACCATTTTAAAAAATTAGATCACTTCTTACTGATCAAGGAGTCGATCTAAGTGGAGTTTTTATTGAGGTGGTATCTAGTGGAGGTGGTCATTCTTTGTGTAGTACCAAGGATGTTCATCTATGATTGTGATCCTCATTTAACCTATAGTATGTAGAGAGGTATTAAACATTATTTTGGCTCTCAATTTTTCCTTAGAACTTTTTTTCATCCATAGATGGGCGGTCTAATAGAGCTAACTATCTAGAATCTTAAAGACATCTTCTGCAATTGTGTCCTAGATTTTAGAGGTTTGTGGGAGAGGTACCCACCTTTTTTGATTTTACTTACAATAATTGTTTCCACTCCACCATTTTTATGGAACCATTTGAATATTTTTATGGCCGAACTTTCCATTCTATGTTGTTCTAGATTGGGTTCAGAGAGTCAATAATTCTCTAGATGAAAGTAGTGAAAATCATAATAGATATGGTTTAGGTGATTCATGAGAGGATGAAGGAAATGCATAAATTACTATATTAACCATAGGAGTAGATATATAGAGTTCAACATTGGAGATCATTTTTTCCTGATGTTGACTCATAATCATGGGTAGTGAGGGTTAAGTCATGAGAGTAAGCTTTCTCCCTAGTTTGGTAGGCCTTTCAAGGTGTTATAGAATGTTTAATCCCTCGTGTATCAGTTATCACTTCCCTTATAAATGAGTTGGATTCATGATATCTTTCTTCTACTGTAGATTCACTGATATCTTCATGAAAATTCTCACATCATTGATTGGGGGTGAGATTGATGTTGATGATGATACAATATTCTAGGAGAGACCCATGGATATCTAGGAATTCCAAGAGAAGTTGTTTCACATGCATTCTATTCCCTTAGTTTTTGTCCTCTAGTGACATGGTGTAATAGAGGAGAGCACTTGGGAACATGATTCACAGATACACTCTCATTACCCTGAATTTTTTATTCTTAATTATCATTTTTAATTTTTTTTGATTTTTTTGACCTTTTTATGGATTACGAGATAATTAACTCTTCCTTGAAGTATTGTTTATGGCATTTCTCATTTTTTTAGATGTATCTCCCTCAAGAGAGTGTTTGAGAGATGGTTGTTAGTGCTGAATAATTTTGTACCTTGTTTCTCTAAGTGAGACAATTATTCTCTCATGATGGTGAGGTTCTTGAGAGGTATCCTGAAAGGTACTTAATAAGATGACCCTTTCCCTTTCCATTCTATATGGACTTGGTTTTAATTCTAGAGGAAGATATTTTTTTGAGAGGTATATGATGTAAGGGACGAGATCCTTATATAAAATTCCTTTGTTCATTTTAGGTATTGGAAGTATTTGGAGGAGGCTTAGAGGAGGAAATAGGAGAGTCAATATAAAACTTTGGCTACAGAGTAAGATTGAGGTATAGAGACTTATGTTACACCATGGAGTCTGGTTGAGAGATGGAGCTACGACATGGATTGATATCTATAGTGTAGAGGCTTAGGGGGGGGGTGGTGGTTATACCTTTTTAGGGTTTACTACATCATGGAACTGAGTTGTGGTATAGCCTTTGTCATTGGAAATATAATTCTACAGTGTAGTGGTTTCCCTTGATGAGACCTAAGGGATTGTGACAGAAATGGCCCAAGATATATTGGGATGGAATGACCATCAGGATTGAATGATATTGATCACTAGTTGTGCTTGACATAGATTTTCTTGAGTGGTTTTGACCACAGGATTGGGAGTTGTGGATGTTGGTTTGAGGTAGTGTAACTGTCAGGTTGGGCATGGCCCGAGATACTTGGAATTCATGGCCATTAGATTTGAGCGACATGGTTGCAAGGAAATGAGGTGTTATATATGGTGTGGATTAGGTTCTTTTTTGGTGATTTTTTCTCACCTGTGATGGACAAAGTGCCAATTGAGTCGTGTGCACACTGGTTGACTCTATGATGAGGTGGTTTTGACCACTCATTTGGGTAGAGGTCCTCAATAGTTGTAGTTTAGGTATGTATGGTGTGGGGGTGCTTGCTATAGAAATCCATGTGGAAGGAGAGGAGCCTTTGATTGATAGCAATGAGGCTATCGGGTTGGGGATGAGGCTCGCTGTGATTGAGTTCATGGGTATGTATATTTATTTAAGGACAATCATCGTTGTTCCTCTAGTTTTCGTGCCATGGGCCGATGTGAGATTTTGAGCAGGGGTCCATGGGACCAGGATACTATTGTTTGTACATGCCTTCAGGATGTCAATACTTTGATACAAGAGGTGTTAGGATTCATGTGGTTTCAGGCTATATTATTGATGTGGAACCTAAGAGTTCACTAGGACATTTTGATTATAGGGGTGCCTTGGGCCAAGGGCCAAGGACTCTCTTTGCTTCTGAGATTTTGGTGTTGGTCGAAGCGGGTGACACTCCCTAGTGGTTGTTGATCATTAGTGGAGGTTGTGTTTATTACTATATCGTATTGTTTAATTTTCATAGAGATGATTATCTTCTTAAACACATATACTAGGTATGAACCATTAAGTGGTATCCTACTAAGATTTATCTCACAGCTTGCCCGAGCCCTTCAAGATGTGTGTAGACTTTATAGATTTACATGCAGGTAAAGGATCAACCTCAAGAGATGGATCATAGTATTATTTGGCATGGAGATTTGTATGGACCTTGAGGCTATGACTAGTTAGATTTTTTACTTTTTTTTAGATTTAACTCCTGTATTAGCATGCTTATTTTGTATGTAGCTATAGTGGTTATCCATGAGAGACCTTTTTATATTAACATGTATGACCTACTATAGATGCATTCCTTGTTTATTTTAGTAGTGTTTGCAAGTGGTGTTTGTTATGATATTATGTTTACTTTCACTACTCATTTTGTTTATTTATCGCTTCTGTTGTTTATTGATATTGGATGTTCTTCCACTTTGTGGGTCTGGTTAGTGTCTATTGAGTCATTTATTTACGCTGCATGTTATCTTATTATGCTCGAATCAGTGTATTATCTATTCCTAGAGGGTATATCCTCCCCATTATACTAGTTTACACCCTCGATGCTAGTCGGTAGACTTTGGAATTTGGGGAGGTGCACCTAAGTCCAGTGGAACCCAGCCCGTTAGCACTGTTCAGGTGGATGTTCGGGTCGGGGATGCTACAAATGGTATCATAGTAGTTTCTTTTACCTCTTTTCTTGGTATTACTATTTGAGACTATGGTAGATAGGAGATAGGTTTTTGACAGAACTAGATATCAAACTCGTGCTTGGGTGCCTACAGCCCCATGTACAAGGGATGGATTTAGTTACCTTGGGTGGGTTATGATATTTTGATTTTTCTCAGATTATAGTTTATATGATTTCCAACTTGGTGGATCACTTGGTTTGTGATGATTATTGGTTGTGATATGTGACCCTTGACCTAGTATGGTAAGGGAGAATTGTACCTTCATCTGGTAGGACAATGTGTGGTTGTTTGGATTTTTATAGGCACATTTTTAGGGTATTTCAATTTCATATATGCATGTATGTTTTGTAAAGTGATAATACCATGTGATATATGTCAATTGCTATGTGAAAGAGGTGAAATTAATGATAGAATTTATTATTTTATGAAATGTGATATTCCATGATTTAAATTTATGTAAAATTTCATGTGGCATGGTAATTTGTCCCGGCTCTCATATGAGCAGGCAGGTTTTATGGTTGAGGTGATTTTTGATCACCAGGATTGGGAGACTCGGTCATCGATTTGAGGTAACATGGGTTTTTAGGATGGCCATAGCTCATGGATTTTTTGATACTTAGAATTGTTGAGGGTGGGTAAGGAGGTCACGAGGCTGGGATACCATGGGCATGGTTGTAGTAGGGTAGAGTAATAGTTGTTTTTATATGGTTCCTTTTAATTCTTTCCCTATATGCGTTATATATTTATATATATATGGGTTGTATGAAAATTTGATGGTATTCAGAGGGTTCCTCCTAGATGAATCGGATGGAGAGTTAGGTGGGTGATGTTATAGTGACACAGGAGAATAATCAAGTTCAAACCCCTAAGGGGTAGGTAGAGAATGAGATGCAGGTACCAGCTCAGGGGATGGATTAGGTTCAGGATCTAGTGTGGGTAGGATAGCTATTAGGCTTGACAGCATTTGGGCCATGGCTCGACAAGCTGATTCGGTTAAGTCAGGTACATGTTTTTCAAGGGATTGATAGAGGTTCTTAGGGAACAGATCCATCTATGACCTATCTTACTTGAGAGTTCCAGTCACAACACCCACTAATTTTTTAGGCTGAGGGTGGTCCATAGGTAGATGAGAACTATATAGAGAGCATGTAGAATATCCTTAGGTAACTAGAGATTCCTTTAGGGTGTAGGGTCAATCTGGTGATATATATGCTCATAGGACCAGCTAAGAACTGGTTGGATGTGTAGGTTCAGGCTCATAGACACGAGGGACCGACCTAGAATGACTTCAAGGATAGGGTCTTCAAGCACTTTTTCCATGATACACTGAGGGTAGAGAGAGCTCGGGAGTTCTTGAGCCTTTAGTAGGGTGACATGTCCGTCATGGACTATGCAGCTACTTTCATTGAGTTGTCTCTCTTTACACCAAGTATGGTAAGAGATGACACCTCGAGGGTGAGATGATTCAAATATGGATTATGGCATTCCATATGGGTGTAGGTAAACATATTTAGGTTGGCCTCATTCTCAGAGCTGGTGAATTAGGTTCTCATAGTCAGGGGAAACCTAAAGAACATGTCTCTTTTGAACTGGGTGGCAGCTTTAGGTGATGGTTTAGATGATAGGAAACAAGGTCGGGATGAGTTTCAGCAGGTCAGTCAGGATAAGGACCTATCTCAACCACCTCATAGTATCTTATCAATGGTTTTATTTTAGTGTGGTTAACCAGTTCATGTCTGGACTTAGTGTGATAGGCCTCCAAAGGAGTGTCGGGCATGTGGGTAGGTCAGTCATCTCAAGAGGTTTTGCAGGTAGCCTTCTTAGATAGTCGGTAGACAGGAATCGTGGTAGACTCAGGTGTTCGAATTCAGTTCAGGATCAGCACTAGGTGATGGCATCTAAGGTTCATATGCACATGGAGGTCATGAAAGAGATAGTGGGACCTAGTCATGGGGTCAGTGGCTGGTGTCTGGTGAAGCACTACAGGGAGTTCAGGATTCAGGTAGCTCTGTGTCAAGCTAGGTGCAATCCATGGATCTTCCAGGGGCTGAGCAGGCTAGTGAGCTGAAAACAGTCATAGGTACATTTTGGGAGTGTTCATTGTTTGTTTTTTCTTTTCTTTGGCATGGCTTGTTGAAGCATGTCTTTTTTGAGTGCATGAGGTGCACATGTTGTATATGGAATGACCAGGCGCTGGTCAATGGGTTGGAACCATCTCAGGTGCATGAATATATATATATATATATATATATATGAGGTGGTTTTCATTCAAGAGCATCGTTCGATGCATGTTTTGAGGTTCTTGGCATCGGGGCATTATTGGATAGAGGTTACTTGAGGTGCCTTGGTAATTGGGGCATCTGAGGGATGTGGGATTACTTGAGGTGCCTTGGGAATTGGGGCATCAAGGATGCGGGATTGTGATTGATTTGCAAGGCACCAGGTTTTTTTGAGCATCCATGGGATGCATGACCTCATTGTTCCATGGGTGTCAGGGGCTCGAGATGGGTACCGATGCAGTGTGGGGTGTGAATGGGTGTTAGGAGCAGCATGGGAACACTTAATGAGGTGTAGGGGTGACGATGCGTCATGAGAGGACCATGGGTCTGGAAACAGGTCGATGAAACTTTGTGTGATTTGATCTTTGGTTCGGGATTGACTGAGTTAGGCAATTTATAAGGTGGGGATCCCCTTGAGGAATTTGTAAAGAACCCTTGAGATTAGGGTAGTTTGGGTTCTTTTTATTAGGATGTGTATGTTTGGTAGCATCTTTGGGTTTTTTTTGATAGCTCAGGGCCAAGCTATATTAAGGTGGGTATATTTTAACATCTTGGGTTTTTTATTCGGGTTGAAAAGCCTTCCCGATTTGAATTTTTCAACTAGTGGTGATGCTACTTTTTATTTTATTGATCGGAACTCAATTCTGAGAGTTTCGTTGGCCTTAAATTGTTTTTTTTTGGGTTTTTTTAGAGGATAGGTGATTTCCTTGGGTATTTGGAAGGGTTTCATGAACATCAGAGGCCCAAAGGCCTGGTTTTTGGGAAGCAACTGCAGGCACACGGTTTAGGGAAATTGTGTGAGTCAAGGTGCACATTCATGCAGATGTGTCTGCAGAATTTCAGAGGGTTTACACATGGTTTGGGCAAGGTTTGGAAAACTTTACGAGGTGTTCGTGCAAGCCTGGGTACTTAGGAAGTGGATTCCATATGGTTTCCACATAGTTTGGAAAACCATTTAGGTAAACCATGAGGCCTAGTAAATGGGGAAAATTACCATTTTCCCTTACTCCCTTTTTTTATTTCTTCCTATTTTTCTCTCCTTATTAGTTGCACACAGCAGGGGAGCCTCCCCTCTCTCCCCTTTCTCCCCCTTTGATCAATCTTCTCTGTTGTTTGTCCATTCTTAGATCCATTTGAAGCTGCAGGATCGCCTCGATAAGGCTAACCCCATTCATACTTACTATTTCTTGATCTTTCTCCTTACTAAACACTGTTTTTTGTCCGAGCCGATTTCAGAGTTTAAGATGGAAACTCATATCTATATTGATTCACTTCAAATTGGACTTTGATATTAGATGTGCCTATGTTTATGAGTCTAAGGTAGGTGGTGCATAACTTGTTTTGTGTTTTGGAAGAATTTTGGGTGGCGTGGCCTTTAGAGCATTTTTGGGTATTTTGAGTGTGACCCTGTTATATATGTTGTTTCATAGTGAAATGATCGTGAAACCCATGGTATGCTATTGGGAATGACCAATACCTTTTTCTATTGAGTAAGGCCAAGTTATATGCCATTTCTACTTGGGATATTTTGGCCAGGGGTTCCAAAAGTGTTTAAATTGAATTGTTTTTCTTTGAAATGATTCTTTTAATTTAATCTAGATCGATTAAATGAATTATATGCATTCAATGCCTCTATACTAACTTTTTTATATTTATTAGTTTATGAAATTCAATCTTATTAAATTGAATTTCTTGATTAAAGTGAATTGTTTGAATTTAATATATATGTAATTTATTAGTCACTGAAATTGGATAATATTAATTGTTAATATATTTATATTTATTGTTCCAAAGTCCATAAACATTGTTTTTAGTGAATTACATAAATAGAACTTCATTTCTCATCTTAAATGCAATTCATGTTTAAAATGCAAATTTGGTCCCAATCATTCATTTTTTTTGGACAACATTATATTCATTTTATGAATTTTAAATTTTGGGATATGATTTATCACTTTGTTTGGAACATTTTATCTTTTAGGTCCGATGGATGAATCCCAAAAGAAGATGGAGAATTTTGCGCCTGAAGGCAGAAACTTGCTAGAAAAAGCATAATGGGCCTAAGGCCCATCAAACAAATGTGGGGCCCAGAAACCAATCCCAATTAAGCTAAAATTTATACAATAGAAAGATAAAAATATGAGGATCATTTTATTCAACTGTGGCCAGAGCTAATTCTGATGTTTTCATGATGATAAAGGGATCTGAAGTTGAGATTTAAATGGTGGACCCGACATTAATGCACAGAAATCCGTCCCACCATTTCGACCATAACTTCCAAACGGCTAAGCCAAATTTTCTGAAATTTTTAGAGATTCTATAAGACACATGGAAGAATATATTTTCTATTTATGAAACCTTCGTATTCGGCCGTATGAAGTGTCAAATGCACGCGTCAAAATGGAGGATGAATCTGGCTGGTTTTGTGGTCAACTTTGTAACATTAATTTCCTTTTGATTCTTCACCCTCCTTTTGACTCTCATAATTGTTGGGGGTGGATATAAGGCTCCTAATATGCCTATATAAGGAGCTGGTGGTGAAGGGAATAATCATCTAACATTTTTCTTTGAATCCATGTTTTTCTTTCATCCGTTGTATTTCTTTCAATTGTAATTTTCTGCTTTCAATTTGTAATCGCATCGTCAAGTTTTCTCATGTAAGTTTTTCTTTCACGTTTATTGTTTTAATAAAATTTCTTCTTCTTCTTCTTCACTTTTTATTTTCCTTTTCTTCACATGTTGATACCGTTGAATCATGGTTTGAAATTATTCACACCAACACTTGTGATTTCAATCACACAACGGTGGAGTGTTCGTTCTTTTAATAATTTTCTTCTTCTTAAATTCCACCCCCATAAGTCTACATCTCGCTTCCATTGGTAGAATAGCATCAATGGAGGGCTAACCTTTTATCGGTTGATCCAAGGGAGTAGCAAGGTCATGGATTGAATGTTATTTCTTGTACTTAATATTTAAATCTATTCGTTATTTTAGGATTTCCATTTGAAGAGTTACATTCTTTCTCATCTTTGCCAACTTTAACAATGACACATTTTGAGTGCTAGTACGATCTATTTCCTTTGAGTGCTCATTAAAGTGATCCTCAAAGTGAATTAGTGATTGGCCTTAGAATTGTTTAGGGATTAAATTGGTGAATGATTTGGAATAATTATCTCATTGTTTGGATATGTCTTGAATTAATGACATGAAATTTTCTAAGAAAAGAAATTCATCCAATCCACCCCAAGCAAAACCCTAAGATCGACCCACCATCAATAATTGTTTAGTTCACATAATTTTTTATTATATCTTATTTAAATTATATCTTTAGTTCTCCAATTAAAATCTACCTCAAAGTTGGACACTTCATAGCCAATCCATCAATAAATCATAGCGTCTCAAGGTTACTTCTTCGGTCCCTGTGGATTCGATCCCTACTTGTACTTCAACAACCGCTTTTACCAGTAGGGTAAATTTGGGCACAAAAAAATTTTGGCGCCGTTTCTGGGGACCCAAGTAAGTACCTTAGACCCAAATCGTCTTTTCTCACCCCAAATTCTCTATTCTCACCCAAATTTCTCTTTTATTTTCCCCTTTCCATTTCTGTGTGTCCAAAAAAACCCCAAAACTAATTTTCAATCAATTCCAATGGATTATCCTCCAAAATATCCCTTCATAAATCAATGCTGTAATCAAGTCAGAAATCAATATTGGGAAACACATCACATAGGGAATTTCATTGACCAATCCTTAATTGAATACACCACACCAGATGAGATGTACAATCAATGGGATGCTGAATGTTTACAAGATCAATTTCCATACCTATCAAGAATGATTGAAAAGATAAATAATGAGGAAGTCCATGATGTACAAACATATATCAACCCTAATCCTGAAAACATTCTTGAACAATTGTGTGAACAAATGGATAAAATGAATTAAGAAGTTTCATCTTTCAGATTAGAACTACAAAGCTTTAAGACTTTTGAGGAACCCGTTCCCACTCAAGATGTTCTTTCCTCATCATTGATAGATGACTATTTTATCCCCAAAACCTCCCATGAATTGAAAAAAGAACTAACCTTTGGATATGGGATAACTGAAAAAGATCAAAGAAATGTTGAAGGGTATTTAAATCAGGATGAAATTAATTTTTTGGATTCACAAGGGGAAAATTTGTCTTCATGGATTGAGTGTTTAGAATATTGCTCCAATAACAATTTTTTAGAATCACCGATCATTGAACCATTGGTAGATATAACGAATATTGTGTCTATACCCACTCATGAAATTCAAATGGAAAATTTTGTGGATGAATCATCTTTTCAAAAGGAACCAATTCTTTCAAATGTTTTTAAAGAAGAAACAATTTTTGATTCAAATTATCATTCTTCTTTAGGAAAATTCAATCAAACTGAACTCGATGTTTTAATACTTCCTTCCCTACTCAATAATCCCTCTATTTATGATAACCAAGACCATTCAATTATCATCAATTTTCATCAAGAATCTCACCATGTAGGAATGAACCTTGAAATCATAGGAAATAATCCAGATAAAACATGATCAACCATTTTAGATATTCCTTGGATTTTACCAATCATTGTAGAAAATAGGATTTCATACAAAACAAATTTCAAAAAAACAATCAATCTCAATCTTGTTGAAGTGGAGAAAGATGGGTTAATTAAAATTTTGAAAGTTGGAATTGGATAAGTTGGGGAGTACAATTCGAGCTAATGACGTTAAAAAAAAGCGCTGCATGGGAGGCAACCCATGGTTTTCTTGTTTCCAATCATTTTGAATCATTTTATTTTTCTTATAATAAATTACCATAAGATGTTGACCTGTTCTTCTTTTATGAGTAAGGATGGGTATGAAAGGGGAGTGCCATATTCATCCGTGTCACATGGGGTGATCTCTGAGTAATACCTTACCCAGAAAATATAAAGAAGACAATGTATCATCAGTTTATTTTGTTTTGTTTTATTTTTTTTATAGGTTAAAAAAAATAAAAGGACATGTTGAAATCCATAAGAAAAATCCATTCACCACCATCCAAGCCGCTGAGACTCAAATCCAGAATTGAAGGGAGACTATGGAATGTGCTATCATCATCAACCACCAGGTGACTTCATTCCATGATTTTCATTTTAAATTTATTCATTGAACTCCTATCCTACCCCCTTATAACTTTTCTTTTCTTTAAACACTGGGGACAGTGTTATTCTAAGTTAGGGGGGGGGGATAAAAATGATTTTTTTTAATAAAAACATGCATGAAAAGAAAAATTCCATTAACCTTGAACATGATAACACACATTTCAAAATCTAAAATTGGATATCAAATAAATTTTGCATGCCTTGATTCTGATTTTAATGCAAGTTTAAGTTCATGAGCATAGTTTTTGGAAAGTGCAGTTGTTCGATGTGATTTTTCAAAGTTTACATTGTCATCCTCTTAATAAAAATGCCACAATGCACGTCTACTAGATCGTGGGTGTAAATTTGATTTCTTGGGTCCCTTTCATTATAGCATAGGGTTCTGGGGTCACTTTTAGTTTAATTTGAGTATCCCAAAAAAAACAAAAAAAAAACAAAACAAAAAAACAAAAAAAAAGACCACATAGAGCAATGTTTTGTCCAAATGCGTGGCGTCCGGTACTTGGGGATCGTGACTCCATAGTTTTCTTTCCCAGAGTTAGTCTTTTCATATCTATTGTGGTTAAAAAAATAAAATCAAAAAAAAAATCAAAAAAAGGATACTCATTTTAAGGTTTAATGTGATTCCCACCTAGCGCTTCCATTTTTTCCCCTTGAACAATAAAATGGGCCCCATATCTTTTATGATGCACAACACTTTATCATTCTTAATTGGAATTGGATGAAATGTGGCGATGAATTTGAACAAAGGAATGGGCTTGGGATTGGGATATGCTTATGGATCTATCTTGTTTTTAATGATTTTGATGGGTTTTCATAATTTTATTTTGATATTAGATATTTGGGTGAGCAATGTGTATTAAAATGTTTTTGGAAAAGGGGATTTGAATTTCATATTTGTAATTTATTTTGCTCGGGACTAGCAAAACTCAAGTTGGGGGGTGTGATTAGTCACTTTAAGTGGCTAATATTAATTGTTAATATCTTTATATTCATTGTTCCAAAGTACATAAACATTGTTTTTAGTTCATTACATAACTAGAACTTCATTTCTCATCTTAAATGCAATTCATGTTTAAAATGAAAATTTGGGCCCAATCATTCATTTTTTTGGACAACATTATATTCATTTTATGAATTTTAAATTTTGGGATATGATTGATCACTTTGGTTGGAACATTTTATCTTTTAGGTCCGATGTATGAATCCCAAAAGAAGATGGAGAATTTTGCGCCTGAAGGCAGAAACTTACTAGAAAAAGCATAATGGGCCTAAGGCCCATCAAACAAATGTGGGGCCCAGAAACCAAGCCCAATGAAGCTAAAATTTATACATTATAAAGATAAAAATATGAGGATCATTTTATTCAACTGTGGCTAGAGATAATTCTGATTTTTTCATGATGATAAAGGGATCTGAAGTTGAGATTTAAATGGTGGACCCGACATTAATGCACAGAAATCCGTCCCACCATTTCGACCATAACTTCCAAAAGGCTAAGCCAAAGTTTCTGAAATTTTTAGAGATTCTATAAGACACATGGAATAAGATATTTTCTATTTATGACACCTTCGGATTCGGCCGTATGAAGTGTCAAACGCATGCGTCAAAATGGAGGATGAATCTGGCTGGTTTTGTGGTCAACTTTGTAACGTTAATTTCCTTTTGATTCTTTACCCTCATTTTGACTCTCATAATTTTTGGGGGTGAATTTATTGTTGGGCGTGTAAATAAGGCTCCTAATATGCCTATATAAGTATCTGGTGGTTAAGGGAATAATCATCTAACATTTTTCTTTGAATCCATGTTTTTCTTTCATCCGTTGTATTTCTTTCAATTGTAATTTTCTGCTTTCAATTTGTAATCGCATCGTCAAGTTTTCTCATGTAAGTTTTTCTTTAACGTTTATTATTTTAATAAAATTTATTCTTCTTCTTCTTCAATTTTTATTTTCCTTTTTGCACATGTTGATACCGTTGAATCATGGTTTGAAATTATTCACACCAACACTTGTGATTTCAATCACACAACGGTGGAGTGTTCATTCTTTTAATAATTTTCTTCTTCTTAAATTCCACCCCCCTAAGTCTAAATCTCGCTTCCATTGGTAGAATAGCATCAATGGAGGGCTAACCTTTTATCGGTTGATCCAAGGGAGTATCAAGGTCATGGATTGAATGTTATTTCATGTACTTAATATTTAAATCTATTCGTTATTTTAGGATTTCCATTTGATGAGTTACATTCTTTCTCATCTTTGCCAACTTTAACAATGACACATTTTGAGTGCTAGTACGATCTATTTCCTTTGAGTGCTCATTAAAGTGATCCTCAAAGTGAATTAGTGATTAGAATTGGAATTGTGTAGGGATTAAATTGGTGAATGATTTGGAAGAATTATCTCATTGTTTGGATATGTCTTGAATTAATGACATGAAATTTTCTAAGAAAAGAAATTCATCCAATCCACCCCAAGAAAAACCCTAAGATCGACCCACCATCAATAATTGTTTAGTTCACATCATTTTTTATTATATCTTATTTAAATTATATATTTAGTTCTCCAATTAAAATATACCTCAAAGTTGGACACTTCATAGCCAATCCATCAATAAATCATAGCGTCTCAAGGTTACTTCTTCGGTCCCTGTGGATTCGATCCCTACTTGTACTTCAACGACCGCTTTTACCAGTAGGGTAAATTTGGGCGCAACCATTAATTGTTGAATTTCATGTGATGATACCCAAGGGGTCATGACGGGCATGGCCCGAGATGTATTGGTAGGACATAGACATTGGGATTGAGTGATGTTGATCCCTGCTTGGGCTTGGCCCAGATTTTCTTGAGTGGTTTTGACCATAGGATTGGGCATTGTGGACATATATCTGAGGCAGTGTGACTGTCAGGTTAGGCATGGCCCATGATACTTGGATGGAATGACCATCAAATTTGAGTGACAGGGTTGTAGGGGTACAAGGTACCGGAAATGGTGTGGCTTAGGTTCTTATTTGGTGACTGTCATTCAGTCGTGATGTACAAAGTACTGATTGAGTTGTGTGCACACATGTTGAATTTGTGATGAGGTGGTTTAGACCACTCATGTGGGTAAAGGCCCATGATAGTTTCGGTTTAGGTATGTATGGTGTGGGGGTGCATGTCGTAGAAATCCATGTGGAAGGCGAAGAGCCTTTAGTTGATAACAATGAGGCTATCGGGTTGGGGATAAGGCTGGTTGTGATTAAGGTCGTGGGCCTAAATATTTATTTAAGGACATAAATCATTGTTCCTCTAGTTTTTATGTCATGGGCCAATGTGAGCTTTCAATTTGGGGTCTGTGGGACCAAGATACTATTGTTTGGGCATGCCTTCAGGACATCGGTACTTTGATACATGAGGTGTTAGGAGGCATTTGGTGTCAGGATATATGATTACGGTGGAACCTGAGGGTTCACCAGGAATTTGTGACTAAAGGGGTACATTGGGTCATGGTATAAGGACTCTCTTTTCTTCTAAGATTCTAGCATTCATCGAAGCAGGTGAAACTCCCTAGTGGATGTTGAGCACTAGTGGAGGTTGTGTTTATTAATGCATCATACTGTTTACTTTGATTAGATATGCTTATCAGCTTAAACACATATACTAGGTATGCACCATTAGGTGGTATCCTACTGAGATTCATCTCACACCCTGTATGGGTCCTTCTAGGCATGTGTATATTTTATGGTTTTATGTACAGTTAAAGGATCAGATCATAGCACTATTTGTTATGGAGATTGGCATGGACCTTGAGGTCATACCTAGATGGATTTTTAATTTTATTTAGATTTCACTCTTGTATTAGAATTATTATTTTGTATGTAGCTACAATGGTTATACATGGTCACCCTTTGTATATTGACATGTATGTCCTGCTATGGATGCATTCCCTTTTTGTTTTAATAGTTTTTACAAGTGGTGTTTGGCATACTGTTCTTTTCTTTGAGCATCCTTTATTTTCTCCATGAGGGATGGTTGAGAAACCATTTGAGAAATGATTTATGATGTTCCTCCCTTAATTATTCCCATGTTCATCCTCTAAAAATATAAGAAGATTGGATCCTTCTCAACTCTCATCATTGATAAAGATGTAGGATCTTTTCTACTTAGAGCATCTGCCACCTTATTTTCCTTACTAAGATGGTAGTGGATTGAGCGCTCATAATCCTCGATGAACTCTAACCATATTTGCTAGTGCATATTAAGATCCTTCTATGTGAATATATATTTGAGACTCTTGTGATCATTTTATATCTCACACTTCTCCCCATAGAGATAATGCCACCATATTTTCAAAGAAAAGATCACATCTTCCAACTCCAAATCATGTGTGGGATAGTTTTTCTCACGGATTTTCAACTGCCTTGATGCATAGGATATCACTTATAATTTTATATCAGTACACATCCTAATACTTTATTTAAATCATCAGTATACCCCACAAAGAGTTCTCCACTTGTTGGGAGTGTGAGTACTGGCACAGTGATATGACCATTTTTGAGCTCCTTAAAGCTTTCCTCACATTCTTGAGTCTAGAAAAAATTCACCCCCTACCATGTCAGATGGGTCATTAGTTTTAAAATTGTGAAAAGTACATCACAAATCATCAGTAATACCCATCTAGACCAAGGAATCTATGGATCTCCATTACAGATATTGGCACGGGCCACTCTTCAATTGCCTTTGTCTTGTAAGGGTCTACAAATATCCCTTTATTGGAAATAACATGCCCTAAAAATGATACTTCCTCTATTGAGAACTCAAATTTACTTTAATTTTCATATAGTTTATCCCTTCATAAAGTCTTTAGAGCAGTATTCAAATACTTCTCTTATTCCTCCTTATTCTAGGAGTTTATCAGAATATCATCAATAAATACTACCACAAATCTATCGAGGTAATCTCTAAAGACTCTATTAATTTAATCTATTAAAATTTTTGGAGCATTGGTGAGTCCAAATGGCATCAATATGAACTCATATTGTCCATACCTCATTCAAAATACAGTCTTGGGAATATCTTCCTTCCCCATCTTTAATTGGTGATATCCCGACCAAAGGTCCACCTTAGAGAAATAATTGGCCCCACAAAGCTGATTGAATGAGTCATATATCTTAGGGAGGGGATACTTGTTCTTTATCATGATTTTATTTAGCTCAGTATAATCAATGCATAGGAACATTGAACAATATTTCTTCTTGACAAAGAGTATGTGAGCTCCCCATGGTGAAGCACTTGGGTGTATAAAACACTTGTCTAGATTCTCATGTAAATGCTTCTTCATTTATTCTAGATCTACGGTGGACATTCTATACGGTTTCTTTGATATAGGAAAAGATCCAAAAATAAGTTTAATTGAGAATTCAACCTCTCAATCAAGAGGAAGACCAGACAGTTATTTGGGAAATACATTAGTGTAGTCCCTCACGATGGGAATGTCTTCGAGCATAATTCTCTATTTTATCTCAATCATTTGAGCAAGATATACCTGACTGTAAGGTATTAATATACACACTTGAGACAATGATTCTAAAGGATATTCATCTTCCTACTTACACTTGTAAATAATTTGAGGATGTATTAGGATGTGAAGAGAGATATACCTTTCCTGATAGTTGATGTGGTATTTTTATAAAGATATCCAATCCATGCCCAATATACCATCAAACTCCAATAAAGTAAGTATGATGAGATTTTATAGGAGGTTCAGTCCATAAATATTAATCATCATGGAGTTATATACTTTGTATGAAATAATTTACCCATTTTCTACTCCCACAGAAAACTCAATCTCCAAATTTTGAGGTGCTATTTGAATAGTTCTACTAAACTTGCATGATATGAAAGAATGCATAGGACCAAAATCAAATAGTACATTTTCTATTATTGAATGAATAACTAGTATACCTGTCACCACATCATTTTCTAGATAGACCTTAATAGTAGTGATAAGATAAGACCTTAATTGTTTCCTTGGAGTTTTTTATGGCCTCTGAAAACCCTTGGATTAGGGAAATTATTCACATAGTTCCCATGTTCCTTGCAGTTGAAACATTGCACTATTGGATGAGCATTGATATGAACCTTCCTTTACTATTCCACATTAGAAGGATTCTTCATATCCCTTCAGTAGGTTTTAGCCATATGTCCCATTCTCCTACATTTGAAGCAATTCTTGGTTCCCTTTAGACAGTTCCTAGGATACTTCTTCCCATAATTTTGACAAGTGGGATGTTCTATATTCTTTTAATAATGGGTTTTATTTTCCAAAACACCCATATTAGACTCCATTTTCCACTTTTTTTCACTAGGTCCATAATACCACTGAGAGTCTCTAATCTCCATTTCAACCTTGAGGGAACAATGAACAATCTCTTCATAACTGTCAAAGTAATGAATCATCAACACTTTTCGCAGACTCAGCTTTAGTTCGCTAAACAAGTGATCCAACTTGTTTTTGGTCTCATGACAAAGTCAGAGGTGTATCTTACAAGCCTTGGGAAGTTTTCTTCATACACCTTTATGGACTCATATTCCTTCTTCTTGAGTCTAAGGAACACTCTTTCCATATTGAGGTAGAGGGTTCGAAGAAAATATTTATTGAAAAACATTTTTTTGAATTAATCCCAATCCATGGAATCAATTTTCTCCTAAGAATTTATATTCTTAATCAAATTAAACCACTTATTAGCTTACCCATCAAAATGATAGACCACCAGTACAACTTTCTCATCTTCTGAGAACTTGAGTACAGATAATATATTTTCAATAGAGTTAATCGACTGTTCCACGAGGAGGGGATCAATAGATCCACTAAACATGGGAGGACTTTTCCACATGAATGATTCTATGAAAACTTGCTCTTTCCTTGGAGGAGGAGGGTGTTCCACATGATTCAAGTTGTTATTCATAACTTGATCTAGTTGAGAAAGTATTTTCATAAAGTTTTGAGCACCCGTTCCCATCATATCAGGCATATAATTAGGGAAATTATTACATTACCTATCACATTGATTATTAGAACATGTTCTTCTATTTTCCTCAATTAACTAAGAAAAAAATTTATAATTAGAGGGATTAAATACTTATCTAATAAGAATAAAAATTAAACTTTAAACATAAAATGATAAACTCTTAAAGGAAAAGTATATCTTAACTTGTGATTCGCTAGGTTTCAATCTAGGTTATCCATGATTTTTTTCCTAACATATATTCTTATAGGATTTTTTTCTTCCCTTAATAATGGTTTGTACTAAGCTTATGAATTTACCAAAGCATATCCCCCAAGAGTGTCAAACCAAGAGTGCAGCAAGGCCCATTCTCATGCACCAGTTCCCATTAAATTATAGCTCAAAGTGGTGTTTTCAAGTGTTACGCCTAGATTCATATATACCAGATCTAATTCCACTTGTTTATATCCAAACATGGATTCATTTTCTTTATAAACCACTTAATATATAATTACCAAAATTTATTTATGTTTTCTTATACTTAGTATCATCCCTAAGGTTTTTACTTAAGTGTTCTATTACTAATCTCCAAAAATAACTAGACCTTCCTCTGATACCAGCTATAGAGACCCTATCCTTTTACACAAAACATTACATGATTTTAAGCATAATTAAACATAAAATTACAATCCAAAGATCATAAAGTCTACTGTCTTAGAAGAATAGGTACATAAAACTAAAAACATGGGACTGAATGAAACATTTATTTATTTAATCTTCATAAGAGCTCCTAACTTCCATTGTGCTCATACATCTTCATAGGATAACCTGGGGATAACATAAACAAAGGGATGAGCTAAAAATCCCAATAAGGGAATGAATATAAGAATAAATCTTTAGCACTTGGGTTAGAAGGCATGACATAATGATATAAAAAAACATAGAACATGTGGAATCATAACATATAGACATTGGATTATATAAACATGGAGTCATAGTAATGTAGCAGAAACATAAAACATGACTTTAGAATGAGTCAAGGCTTGTTGCACATAGAGGAGCACAAGTCAAGGTTAACTACTAAGATCGTTGCAAATGGTAGCAAAAGTTAAGGATAACCGCTAAGACTGTTGCACATAACGCCTCATGAGAATCAAATTTACCCAATGCATTAGAGTACTATCTAGGCACACCCATCATAACATTTTCATGAATATTATTTCCACATATAAAATCATACATAATCAATCATACATAAACATAAGGGTTACCCATAGTAAGAATTGGGTATCATAATCATGTCATAAAGAATAAAAAAGGAAAGTTCCACAAAAATTTCCATGAAGGAAATTAATTAGATCATATATGGACAATAATAGGGTATTATAGGCACGTATCATGAAAAGTGATGTCAACTTGAAGTATTAACATGTAAAAAGAGCACTTAAGAAACTTTAGAATTAAATTTTTTTTATAACATAAAAGGGAATAATATTTTATATAAAATTATAAGTGAACCAAGAATGTTTTCATAATAAAAATAGTGGTTTTATTAAAATAATGGTGTCTTAAAAGGATATTATATAGTGTAATTGAAAATGGGTAAGAATTCGGAAAGTTCCCTTAAATGGGTTTGCTTTTCAGAAAGTATTGAGGAGGGAACCACTTAAAAACATGTATATCCTCAAAAGAGAATGATTAATGGACCTTGATACATGAGTTTGGAGAATGTAAATATCCTTTATAATATGTACGTAAAAATAATATATAACTTCATTTAGGTAAAAATAAAGATATAGCAACCCGAAGGAATAATGGAGGTTTGGGTAGAATCCCCTACCTTAAGTCTGATGGTGTCCTTCAATTGATCTTAATGTCCTGGATAACAAAATTACATTCATTAATTAGTATTTTCAGAACCTATTATTCATTAAATTTATTTTTTATATCCTTATTAAGTTCATTCATGACCTTTTTGATGGGTTAAGAGGTTCAATTTCTTTGTTTGGGAGCATTTGTTTCCTTGGTTTTCATGATTGGTTTACTTATATACATGTAAGGATAAACATGTAAGATGATAATGGTTGTCAAGAATTGGATTTACATGTTATTATTTAACATCCATATTATTACATGGTTATAAAATTAATTTGGTTATTTTGAGTTAAGATGAATCATTATATAAAACTTTAAAGATAATTGTTTTGGTTAATTGGTGGTTTTTAATCACAACGAACACATTTTTATTTATAAATTAATATCTTGTGTTAAAAAGATTATATAACCTTAAATAATATATAATACATATATTATAGTGTTTTTCAACCAAAAAAATGGTTTCATGACTAGAATTGAAGGCAGTAATATAAATTGAAAACTCGTCATCCTTGAATGTGATAAATTAACACATCTCAGATGGTGTTTTCATTTCAAATATAAATGGAGGATAAAGGAGAGATGATGATAAATTATTCCATTATTCCATTACATGTAAGTTACTAGAGTTATAATAACATTTGGATGAAATTAGCTGAGGAAAATAAAATAAAATAAAGGAACTTGAAAGAAAATAAAAGAAATGAAAAGAGGAATTTACCTCTTAAATATATCTTCCTTGAGAGCCTCTTTAGGGGAGAGGTTTTGATATTTAGAAGAGAAAAAGGGTTTATGGATATGAGGAGAATCTTTGGAGGAGATTTTAACAGAATTTAGAAAAGAAAAAAGGCTTGATAGGAGTGGAGAGAAGAGGGGGTGAGGGTGGTTTTTATAGTGGAGGAGAGGAGGGGTTTCCCATTATTTTAATCATTAGTTTAATAAATTTTCTCAAGACTATGAATAGTATTGATTATTGTGACCAAAAATAGAAAAGAGAGAGTGTGTGTGTGTTATAACCAAGGGTTGTTACATCATCCATTATGTTAGGAATAGATTATTTAACTCATAATGTATATATACAGTAAATTACCTTATTTCACTATTCATAAAAAAATCAAGTATTTCAGAAAAATCTAAAAAATTCACCCTAACTATTTTTTGATATTTAGAATCCAAAAATTTACTCAATTTTTCAAAAATAATTTTCTAAATATGATAAATTTAATTTTTAATTAAAAGAATAATTTAATTGAAAATATAAATTTTAAAATTAAAACTACTTTTCTAACACTTTGAAAAATTAATTAAAGTATCATAAAATTATCTTATGATCATAAGAAATCAAAATAAAAATTTATGAATTAATTTTATTAAAATAAATTTTCTTTTAATTTATTAAATTAATCACAAAATTATAATTAAATATACATGACTTATAAAAATACTGACACTTAATCAATAATTTTTGAAATATTTATTTACTTATACAATGATATAATTATACGATATTATCACTTATAAGATGAATAAAGTTTATTTATGCTTTAATTGGTGAGGTTAATTTTACATTGGTTGGTTTACTATTCATAAGAGTCACATTACTATTCCAAAAGTCAAGTTACTATTTCATTGGTATATGTTCCTTAACTTCAAGAGATACCTTTTATTCCACTCATTATTTATTTATAAGGTTTGTATTGTAATATTACATGATTATACTATAAGACATAATTATAAGAAGGGAATTCCATTGATAAAATATTGGGTCTTTACAGGTGTTATGCCTAGGTAGAGGGGTGACCTAACAATAGTGGAAGTTGGGCGTCAATGGAGTGAGTCGGGTAGGATGGCCTAACTTATATGGGTAAAAATGGAACATATGTGGTGGGATGTAATCCACCACCAGTTAATGTTGGAATGTTATGTGTCCTCTGGTAATGGGAATGGGTTTAAAGGAAGAACCAAGTTTTCTTTGGTTGAGATATGGACGATGGAAGTGTGACCAATCTGGGTAGTTTTGACAGTAAGGTTGAATACTAGAGTTGGGTGGAGTTCTCATGATTATTAGGAACAGTGAGTTGGGAATGTTATCGGGTAAGTTACGAAAGTTGAGTTAAGGTTTTGTTAGTCTCTTTTCAATGGTGGAGGTGCCTAATACTAGGTGATGGTGGTGGAGTGATAATGTGTAAGGTGGGTAGCACCATAGTGGGAAGGTGGTCAGTTGATGGTTTTATAGGTAGTATGAGTTGGATGGGTTTGGAAGATCATCGTATTGGTGTTTCAATTTTGGTAATAATCGTCAACTCGGGCTTTGACCATTTGAGTACTGTGAGGTGAAGATTCTACTTGGGATGTGCTATAAATGTTTGGATATGTTATGTGGCCATTGGTGTAACATCCCAAGTAATTAAAGAATAATATATTTTCATATCTATGTCTATTAATGAATTATATAGTGTTTTAGAGGCTTAAAATGAGAATAAATCCAATCTTAAGCATAGAATACTCTAATATTTTTATAAGATTGTTTTACCGCCTTTTGATGGTGAATCATTTTTAAATCTACCTTTTTACAATTTTATAAGATCTATTTTTCAAAATAAAATTATTCTTTAGAATTTGGAAATTGAAATTTACTTTGGATAAATTTTTGGTATTTTTATGACAATGTTCATTTTTTAATGAATAGCGAAAATACTGCATTTTACTTCAAAACTATTTTTTCATCTAATTTAATTATATTGTTAGATTACCTTTTTAATTGGTTTTAAAGTGTAATTAGAATATATTTTTACCATTTAATCCAATGTTTGTCATTATAATTAATTTCACTTTGAAATTGGACATAAACAATTGTCAATCTTTTGATAGATATTGTTTTTTTAAAAACACGCTATTTGTTTTGACAACGGAAATTATTTTTAAATTAATTACTGCAATTTATGTGTTTATAATTTGGTAAAATGAAGTCCGTATTTTTAATCATAAGGTCCAAATTATGTAATTAAGACTCTTTTTTTGGACATTATGAATAGTAATGACGTCAATTATCATTAATTATTGTGATTAATTAGTAATTGGGTAGTTAAGGGTAATAAAATAATATCATAATAATATAAAATGACCCCAAATTGTGTCCAAATCCTTTTTTTAGTCATAAAAGACCATGGTATTCCTTGTGTCAAACTTTGGGACCCCATGGAATGACTTTAGTGTGATAGTGACCTTTTATTATATTATTTTTTAAAAGGAAAGTATAACAAAAGTATGTATCACCTAAGTAAAACAATTTTATTTTTGTTTATGTAAATGATATATTAGACTATAAATATTCATTGGAAAGATAAAAATATTTTCTACATCATGGTATTTTTTTTTATAATTTTTAGACCTTAAATAAATAAATTTATTTATGACACCATGATGATGCAGCGATTACCTCATTAATGAACAATTTAAATAAAATGAAAAGATAAGGTAAAATCTAAGACTTACACTTGTCAAAAACTTATTTTATGGGTGGATTTAGAGCCCTTATCACCTTATCCTTGAAATATATCATTGTGGGACCTTTAAAATCCGAAAATCATTTCATAATAAAGTAACATTTCATGACCTTCCAAGAGTGCCCCTCCTCCCTCTTATAAAAGGCCCCCACCTCTACCCCCTTACCCACACCTCTCAAGCCCTTGGATCATCCAAACTCTACTCATATTATCTCTCCACATCCCTCTATTCATCCTAGAAACCTTACCTTAAGCATAAATCTCTTCAATAAACCCTTTTGGTTCAAACCAAGGGGAGTTACCCGATTTAAAGGTAATGTCTTCTCTTATGTACTTTTGTTTTATTTTTCTTCTCCAACCCCATAAACTCTTTTTATTCATTTATTTTGTAAAAAAAACAGTATCTTAAATATAATACACTAGTAGAAAAATCATTTTTAACGTCGTCAATTTCACGTCGGTTTCTTATAAACCGACGTAAAATATTTTTGCGGATAATTTTTGGCGTCAGTTTTTTAAAAACCGACACCAAAAACTAAAAAAAATTAGTTTTGGCATCGGTTTTTAAAAAAACCGACGTGAAAAAATAATGAAAAAAATGATTTGGCATCGGTTTTTTTAAAAACCGACGTGAAAAAATAAAAAAAAAGTTATGACGTCGGTTTTTATGAAAACCGACGCCAAAAATGTAAAAAAAAAATTACAGTCCTATAGATAATTCCCTAAGCTTTGATTTGACTGGTCATGGAGCAAAAACGGAGTTACGGATTAAAAGTTATGGATGTTGGAAGTTGATCTTCTCTAAAAGAAGTGTTAATTAAGTCCAACTTTCAAAGGCCATAACTTTTAATCCGTAACTCCGTTCTAGCTCCACGACCAGTCAAATAGAAGCTTAAGAAATTTTCTAACACATGGTAAATTTTTTTTTTATGTTTTGACGTCGGTTTTCATAAAAACCGACGCCAAAAAAAACTTTTTTGTTTTTCGCGTCGGTTTTTAGAAAAACCGACGCCAAAACTATTTTTTTGTTTTCCGCGTCGGTTTTTTTAAAAACCGACGCAAAAAACAGTTTATTTTTACTTTTCGCGTCGGTTTTTAAAAAAAACCGACGCGAAACGTATTTTTTTATCTTTTTAGCATCGGTTTATTTAAAAACCGACGCCAAATAGTATTCACTAATACGCGGGATCAAAATTTCAATTTTTTTCACAACGCACGTTTAACTTTTTAAAATCCCGCCTATATTTTCATACAACTCAATCGAAAATATTTTCATTTACTATATATAAATCTGTTTGTCCTTCATTTATCATTTTCATCCTCTTCGATTCAATCAAGTTTTCAATGCAGCATCAATCATTAATTTGATTACGGTACGTATTATATTCATTTATTTTCATTATTATTAATGTCCTTCACTTATAAACAACTCGATTAGATTTAAAATAATGATGATTTACTTTTTTTACTGTGTTAAAAATATAAAACGTTCGGATGACATTTACCAAGCTTGGTGTAAGTTTTATTATCGATCGTCGTTTTTATTATCACATGAGATCTACGCTAAATATAAGAGATATGATGATAAACAACATATCATTTCAATGGAAGATCAAAAAATAATCAAAATGTGTTTGAAGTATTATGTATATTTTATATCATTTGGTGTACGTGATTTTAACTTGTGTTTATCTTGTTTTCTTTAAAACATATTGTATCAATCGATACTTTGACATGTTCAACTTCTGACGGCCATAACTTTTGATCCGTAACTCCGTTTTAGCTCCACGACCAGTCAAATCGAAGATTAGGAAATTCTCTAAAACATAGAACAATAAAAATTGCTTTTTGGCGTCGGTTCTTGTAACAACCGACGCCAAAAATAAGTTATTTCCATTTACGGCGTTGATTTTTTTCAAGAACCGACGCCGAAACTATTTTTTAAACTTTTTAGCGTCGGTTTTTAGGGAAACCGACGCCAAAAATGATGCAGATGAGTTTATTTGGCGTCAGGTTTTTACAAAACCGACGCAAAAAAGAAATTGAAATTTGTTTTTGGCGTCGGTTTACAAAAACCGACGTAAAAAGTCATATTTTTTACGTCGGCGACTTCAACGTCGGTTAAAAACCGACGTAAAAAATAAAAAAAACCGACATTAAAGACCTTTTTTCTACTAGAGATAGGATGTTTTTATGAGAATTATTCAAGATACACTTACACACACCTCCATCTAATGGGTGAAGAACATACTGTTTCTATGAGTGGTGAACTACTACCTCACGAAATGATGATTGTTCAATTATCTCATGCCGCCTCTCATGGTGGCCATTAAGATGTCACTGTATTTATATATGATATATATTATGTTTATTTTTTCCTTAAGATTTTTTATTTTTCATTTATGGCATACCTTTATGGTTTCTATAATGGATAAACGCGATAATTTCATTTTAGGAAGTGTGGACTACCGCCCCCTCAAAGTGATTTGAATCGTTAATACCATATGTGGGATGTATAAAGGATGGAGTTAATGATATTATATATGATATTATACTTGAATTATAATATACCTTTATATCATTGTGATTTCATTCCATTAAATATGAAATAGAAATGAAAGTAGCGTTCATGCGTACGTACGACTTACCGTCTCCATGAACGGTGCATTTCATTTCTTACCTATAAATGTTATGTAATATTATAAATGCATGTATATACTGGATATATATGATATATATGATATCTAAATCATGAATATAATTATGGTGATAATGGATATTTTACCACATGAACAACTTGTAATTATAAGAATTTTATTTTTGACTCAAGTACCAAAGATCGACAAAATGACTGTTATTAACTTAAATGATTATATAATGTTAATAACATGGTAATAAGTGATATAAATGGAATAATGAACTTGAAAAAGGTTCTTAAGAAAGTAGAAATTAACTCTAGTTTATTATTCATGAGATTAAAGAACGATCGAGTCAAGTCGGACACAAGGTAAGGGACTTCGTCTCAATATCCTTTCATTGAGGAATATTTTGTTTTATACACAACTTTATTTTATATGGTGTATAACCCCTTTGACTTTTAATTTTATTCAAAAGGAATATTTTCTATACGAAGCGTTTTACTAAATGACAAAAAGTATGTTTCTTTTTAACGTACATGGTGACAACGACCTTTCCGCCACTGTGAGTATTATTTTATCTTTGGCTTCCTTAACAAGCCATAAATGTTTTTAAAAGGAAAATAAATACCATATACTCTTTTTTGTATTTTGGTATTGAAAATGGTTTTGATAATGTATTTTATATGTCAATATATTGTGATTGAGATGTGTAAATGTTTTCTTTTCTTTATATATTTTGTATGTGTTATGTTTTTATAATGGTACTTGGACATTTGACGGGTGGTTATGTGATAAACCAAATGAAGGGTGGTGCCATGAAAATAAGGATGGGTGGTTATGTTATAACCTCCAATGCATTGGGTATGGAAGTCGGTATTATGGCTATTCTATTTAGTGATATGTGTGGAATTCGACCGTATGGTTATTCCATTTAAGTACGTTTATGTCCCAAGTTACCTTTATATGTTATGTGTCCTTTATATGGGTTTTATGGTAATCTTTTGGTTACAAAAGGGTAAGAAATTATCTTTTATTTAGTGAAGAGTATTTACTACTTCATAAAGGTGAAAAGTATTACTTATGATAAAGTATTCATGGTTTACTTGTTGTTTTGAAAAACTAACAGTTTTCCTTATTTGTGTATCCCTTACTGAGCTTTTTATGCTCATCCCAAGTTTTTGAAATATTTTTTAAAGTACATAAAGTGGAATAGGGTCAAGGATGGGATCAAGGAAAGTCATGTTGTCTAAAACATGGAACTGGACATGACTTTTTTATTAAGAGTTTTTATTTTATGAAAAAAATGGAATCTGAGTATAAGTGTCTACTTTGTAAATTTTGAGATGTAATAGTTATGGCCTAATTCTATAAAACTCTAAACCTGAAAAGATCCTCAATGTGAATTATTTATTTAATTCAAGATTAAGTAATGTTTTAAGGTCGATTCCTTATAGTTGGTATCAGAGGTCGGTTTAGACAACTTTAGGAGTTAGGATATTGTTAAATTCATTTCCATAAATTAATTTATGGTATGATTTAAATGATATTGCATTTAAAGATTACCATGTTGCTTCACCTATGATATTTCTATGTTCAGAATGGTTTTCCACAGAGGAAATAGGGTAGCTATGTTGGGACGACATCAGGAGGAAAACAACCTTCCAAATCAGCAACCTGAGACGGTCGGAATCGGAACTGAACAGTTTGTTATAGTGATGGCATAGTTAAATCAGGCTATAAATGGTGGTGGTATCTATACATGAGAATAGCCAGATCAAACATATAGGAACATGTCAATAGTGGAGCATTTCATGAGGCAACATCTTCCATTATTCAGAGGATCGTCAGACCCTATGCTAGCAGAAGGGTGGATTAAAGCACTAGAGAATATTTTTGATGTCATGGGGTGTTCAGAACATCAAAATTTTAGTCTCGTTGTTTACCATTTTGAAGGTTAATTTGATCAGTGGTGGTCGATGGTGAAAAATATTAGGGATAGTGATGAGATTGATGATCTTGACTAGGATGAATTCAAAGGTTTGTTTCTTGAGAAATATTTTCCTATGGCGGTTCATCGTAGGATGGAAAAATAATTCCTAGAATTGAGGCAGGAGGATGACTCAGTGGCTAGTTATGAAGCAAATTTAACTCAACCGGAAAGGTATGCTCCAAATTTCATATGATATCTTGATAGTAAAATCAACCATTTTTACTCAGGGTTAAAGCCAAAATATCGAAGGGCATTAGCTTCTCATGAGTTCAAAAGTTATGAAAAACTTGGTCTATGTGCGGAGAAGTTGGAAATGGAGTTTGCTGATGATCAGGTGTTCTTTGAAAAACAACAGAATAAGAGGTCCAGTTGGCAGGCAAAGGGAAAGAATTTATCAAATAAGCCTGGAGGTAAGAAAACTAAATATCCATCCTGTGAGAAGTGTGGTAAAATGCATCCTGGAGAATGTTTATCTAAGTCTAGAAATTGCTTTTGGTGTGGTAAGTCTGGTCATATTGCTCGTAACTATAAGTAATATGGTCAAGATGGAAATGAAAATCTAGTGGTAAGATGTTTTAAGTGTAATGAAATGGGTCATTATGTAAATGAGTGTCTAACTAAGAACTCAACTGAGGGAAAGCAGCCAGACTACAAGTAGAAATGGGTGGTGAAATCCTTTGCAACTACTTCAGCAGATGTTAGGCCATCGAATTAAGTAGTATCAGGTTATTACCAGAGGTTTGTTGATAATTTTTCACGGTTATCTATTCTAATGACTAAGTTAACTCAAAAAGGTGTTAAGTTCATCTGTACAAAAGAATGTGATGATTGTTTTCAGGAATTGAAAAGAAGATTGAGGAATGCTCCAATTTTGGCACTTCCTTCCAGAAATGGTGAGTTTGTTATCTACAGTGATGCTTCATTGAAAGGACTTATTTGTGTCCTTATGCAAAATGATCAGGTAATTGCTTATTCTTCACGTCGGTTGAAAACTTAGGAGTTAAATTACCCTATACATGATTTGGAATTAGCTGCTGTTTTTTTTTGCTTTAAAAAATTAGAGGCATCATTTGTATGGAGTAAAGTTTGAAATATATATCGATCACAAAAGTTTAAAGTATATATTCACTCAGAAAGAATTGAACATGAGATAGAGGAGATGGCTGGAATTAATCAAGGATTATGATTGTACAATTCATTACCATCCGGGAAAAGCAAATAAAGTGGATGATTCTTTGAGTCGAAAAAGTAATACTTCATTAACCATGATACATTTGGAATGAGATCCTTTGGTTTTTGATTTGATGAATGTTGGCATAGAATTTTTTGGTGCAGGATGTTCTTCTATTTTGTTTCAGGTGTCAGTGAGATCATCTCTAACAGACATAATTAAGCAAGCACAGAAGAAAGACAGTGGGTTTCAGAAAAAGGTAAAGTTGGTTCATAAGGGTAAGTTTCCCAAATTTAACATTGATAATGACTGTGTTTTGAGATTTGGTAAGAGATTGTGTGTGCCTTGTGATTCACAGTTGAAGAGAGAGTTGTTATGTGAAGCTCATAGTTCTCAATTTTCAGTTCATCCTGGAAGTACTAAGATGTATAGAGATTTGCGGGGGTATTACTAGTGGGATGGAATGAAAAAGGATATTGCTGATTTTACTATGAAGTGTTTGACTTGTCAGCAGGTTAAAGCAGAGCAGTAGTTACTGAAAGGGATGCTTCAGTCTTTACCAGTTCCAGAGTGGAAATGGGAAAATATATCCACGGACTTCGTTGTGATATTACCAAAGACATCTCGAGGTAATTAAAGCAATCTGGGTTATTGTTGACCTCTTGACTAAATATGCTCATTTCCTTGATATACGAGATAATTTTTTCCTAGATCAACTTTCTCGATTGTATCTTAAAGAGATAATCAGGTTGCATGGATTTCCCCTCTCCATTGTATCTGATCGTGATCCCAGGTTCACTTTTAACTTTTGGAAAGGCCTTCAGAAGTCGTTGGGAACTGAATTAAATTTTAGTATAGATTTTCATCCTCAATTAGATGGGTAGTTAGAACGAACAATTCAGACCTTGGATGATATACTACGTGCTTTTTCGATGGATTATCAGGGAATTTGGGACCAACATCTTTCATTGGTTGAGTTTTCTTATAATAACAGTTTTCATTCCAGTATACAAATGGCTCTGTTTGAGGCATTATATGGAAAGCGGTGTCGAACTCCAGCTTTTTGGGATGAAGTAGGGGAAAGGAATCTGATGGGACCATAATTGTTATAAGAGATGGTTGAAAAAGTTCAGTTGATTCAGAAGCACATGAGAACATCTCAGAGTTGGCAAAAAAATTATGCAGATAACCGGAGGAAGGGTCTTTCTTTTGAGGTAGGTGATCATGTTTTTCTCAAAGTTTCTCTATAGAAAAGTGTGATATGTTTTTTCAAGAAAGGTAAGTTGAGTCCAAGTTTCATTGGACCATATGAAATCCTATAGAGAGTTGGATCAATTTCATACCGAGTGTCTTTACCTCCAAGTTTATCTCAGATACATAATGTTTTTCATGTTTCAATATTAAGGAAGTACATGCCAGATCCATCCCATGTTTTGAGTCCAGAGGTAGTTCAGTTGGAAGAGAATCTATCTTATGAGGAACAACCGGTCCATATTCTTGACCATAGGGAGAAATTGTTGCGAAA
Organism: Viscum album; assembly: GCA_963277665.1. Classification (NCBI taxonomy): domain Eukaryota; kingdom Viridiplantae; phylum Streptophyta; class Magnoliopsida; order Santalales; family Viscaceae; genus Viscum; species Viscum album. Next base: position 954,126,265 of record OY728142.1, read on the forward strand.
TAAGGTGATTTTTCAAGTAAAGGTTATATGGAAAAACCATATAGTTTAAGATACAACATGGAAATTTGAAAATGCAATGAGGGATAAATACCCCCACTTATTCAATAAGTAAATAAATTTCGGGGATGCAATTCCCTAAAGTGGGGAAGGATGTAACATCCCAAGTAAGTAAAGAATAATATATTTTCATATCTATGTCTATTTATGAATTATATAGTGTTTTAGAGGCTTAAAATGAGAATAAATCCAATCTTAAGCATAGAATGCTCTAATATTTTTAAAAGATTGTTTTGCCTCCTTTTGGTGGAGAACCATTTTTAAATATATATTTTGACAATTTTATAAGCTATATTTGTCAAAATAAACTTATTCTTTAGAATTGTGACATTGAAATTTACTTTGGATAAATTTTTTGTATTTTTCTGACAATGTTCATTTTTAATGAATAGTGAAAAATACTGCATTTTACTTCAAAATTGTTTTTTCATCTAATTTAATTATATGGTTATATTACCTTTTTAATTAGTTTTAAAGTGTAATTAGAATATATTTTTACCATTTAATCAAATTTTGGCCATTATAATTAATTTCACTTTGAAATTTTATAAAAACAATTGTCAATATTTTGATAGGTATTGTTTTTTTTAAACACGCTATTTGTTTTGACAACGAGAATTATTTTTAAATTAATTACTACAATTTATGTGTTTGGAATTTGGTAAAATGGAGTCCATATTTGGAATACTAAGGTCCAAATTATGTAATTAAGACTCTTGTTTTTGGACATTATGAATAGTAACGACGACAATTATCTTTAATTATCGTGATTAATTAGTAATCAGGTAGTTAAGGGTAATAAAATAATATCATAATAATATAAAATGGCCCCAAATTGTGTCTAAATCCTTTTTTTGAGTCATGGCCGACCATGGGATGCCTTGTGCTAAACTTTGGGACCCCATGTAATCACTTTAGTGTGATAGTGAACTTTTATTGTATTATTTTTTTAAAGGAAAGTATAACCAAAGTATATATCACCTAAGTAAAACAATTTTATTTTTGTTTATGTAAATGATATATTAGACTATAAATATTCATTGGAAAGCTAAAAATATTTCCTACATCATGGTATTTTTTTTTATAATTTTTAGACATTAAATAAATAAATTTATTTATGACACCATGATGATGCAGCGAGTACCTCATTAATGAACGATTTAAATAAAATGAAAAGATAAGGTAAAATTTAAGAACTACACTTGTAAAAAACCTATTGTATGGATGGATTTAGAAACATTATCACCTTATCCTCAAAATATATCATTTTGGGACCTTTAAAATCCTAAAATCATTTCATAATAAAGTAACATTTCATGACCTTCCAAGAGTGCCCCTCCCCCCACTTATAAAAGGCCCCCACCTCTACCCCCTTACCCACACCTCTCAAGCCTTTGTCTCATCCAAACCCTACTCATATTATCTCTCCACATCCCTCTATTAATCCTACAAGCCTTACATTAGTTATAAATCTCTTCAAGAAACCCTTTTGGTTCAAACCAAGGGGAGTTACCCGATTTAAAGGTAATGTCTTCTCTTATGTCCTTTTATTTTATTTTTCTTCTCCAACCCCCTAAAATCTTTTTATTCCTTTATTTTGTAAAAACACCAGTATCTTAAATATACTAGGATGTTGTTATGAGAATTATTTGGGCTACACTTACACACACCTCCATCTAATGGGTGAATAACATATTGTTTCTGTGGACAGTGAACTACTGCCTCACGAAACGATGATTGTTCAATTATATCCTACCACCTCTCATGGTGGCCATTAAGATGTCACTGTATTTATATATGATATATATTATGTTTATTTTTTCCTTATTCTTCTATATTTTTCATTTATTTCATACCTTTATGGTTTCCATAATGGATAAACGCGATAATTTCATTTTAGGAAGTGTGGACTACCGCCCCCTCAAAGTGATTTGAATCGTTAATGACATATGTGGTATGTATAAAGGATGGATTTAATGATATTATATATGATATTATACTGGAATTATAATATATCTTTATATCATTGTGATTTCATTCTGTTAAATACGAAATAGAAATGAAAGTAGTGTTCATGCGTACGTACGACTTACCGTCTCCATGAATGGTGAATTTCATTTCTTACCTCTAAATGTTATGTAATATTATAAATTCATGTATATACTGGATATATATGATATATATTATATCTAAATTATGAATATAATTCTGTATATAATGGATATTTTACCACATGAACAACTTGTAATTATAAGAAGTTTATTTTTGACTCAAGTACCAAAGATCGACAAAACTGTCGTTATTAACTTAAATGATTACATAATGTTCATAACATGGTAATAATTGATATAAAAGGAATAATGAACTTGAAAAATGTTCTTAATCAAGTAGAAATTAACTCTAGTTTATTATTCAGGACATTAAATAATGATCGATTCAAGTCATACACGAGGTAAGGGACTTCGTCTCAATCTCCTTTAATTGAGGAATATTTTGTTTTATACACAACTTTATTTTATACAGTGTATAAACCCCTTTTACTTTTACTTTTATTCAAAATGAATCTTTTCTATACTAAGAGTTTTACTAAATGACAAAAATTATGTTTCTTTTTAACGTACGCGGTGACAACGACCTTTCCACCGTCACGAGTATTATTTGATCTTTGGTTTCATTAACAAGCCGTAATGTTTTTAAAAGGAAAATAAATACCATATACTCTTTTTTTATTTTGGTATTGAAAATGGTTTTGATAATGGATTTGATATGTCAATATATTTTGATTGAAATGTGGAAATGTTTTCTTTCCTTTATATTTTTTATATGTGTTATGATTTTATAATGGTACTTGGACATTTGACAGGTGGTTATGTGATAAACCAAATAACTGGTGGATCCATGAAAACTAGGATGGGTGGTTACGTTATAACCTCCAATGCATTGGGTATGGAATTTGTCCATATGACTATTCCATTTAGTGATATGTGTAGAAGTTGACCGTATGGTTATTCCATTTAAGTACGTTTATGTCCCAAGTTGCCTTTATATGTTATGTGTTCTTTATATGGGTTTTATGGTAATATTTTGGTTACAAAAGGGTAATAAATTATCTTTTATTTTGTGAAGATTATTTACTACTTCATAAAGGTGAAAAGTATTACTTATGATAAAGTATTCATGGTTTACTTGTTGTTTTGAAAAACTAACAGTTTTCCTTCTTTTTGTATCCCTTGCTGAGCTTTTTATGCTCATCCTAAGTTTTTGAAATGTTTTTCATAGGACATAAAGTGGAATAGGGTCAAGGATGGGGTCAAGGAAAGTCATGTTGTCTAAAACATAGAACTGGACATGACTTTTTTATCAAGAGTTTTTATTTTATGAAAAAAATGGAATCTGAGTAGAAGTTTCTACTTTGTAACTTTTGAGATGTAATAGTTATGGCCTAATTCTCTAAAACTCTAAACCTGAAAAGATTCTCAATGTGAATTATTCATTTAATTCAAGATTAAGTAATGTTTTAAGGTCAGGTCCTTATAATTGGGCCTTGAGTTATGGATTAGTGTAGTTTGGGAAATGTGGTTGGAATCCAGATGACCCTTTTGGTGATTCCAGGCTTGGGTCACCGTCAAAGTTTTGAAAGAACGGGGTGAGATGGCACCAAGAAATTTGGGCCATGAATTGTGAATAGGATCAGACCAAGGGTCTTCTAGTTGTATCTCTCAAGATAATTTAGTGCCTGTTCAATATCCTTTTGTGCAATGGTCCAATGGTGTTACCCAGACCTTTCCCTTGTGTTTGATGTTTCTAATGATGAGTTTGAGGTAGTGGCCTCCTTGAGAAGCATCAGTTCGTGGTTGTGGATTATAGTGGGGAAAATTTTATTTGGTTAGAACTGGTACCTTGGTCCGAGTGTGGTGATATAATGGACATGTATATGAGGAATCTTGGGAAATTAAAGTTGATAGGTGGGCTTTGTGGTCTGCCTTCTAGTCATGGAGTCTTAGTAAGCTTTAAAAGTGTGGTTTGAGGATGAGTTGCTATAAGGAAAGGAGGTTGTAAGATCCCAAACTTTTATAAAGGTATGTCCATCTTTAAATTTTGTTTAAACTTCCTTTTTTATCTATAATGAAATGGTTCATGGTTTTATGAGAAGTTTTGGGAGTGTTTTGAGGGTGTGGGACATGAAAGGAGGAGAAAAGAGGCCAAATAGAGTGCAGCGCACAGTTGGCGCATGGTTAGTACAAATCGTGTGCCTGGCCTAGGAAACCATGAGGCTTGGGGACCCTTTTGGATAGAGGTTGGAACACGATTACTGCATGGTTTTACAAACCATTTAGGTGCTTCTAGGTAACCATGCAGCTTGGCCCCTCTCAGACAAAGGGAGTCGCACAGTTGGCACATGGTTTTACCAACTGTGCAGCCCTTAAAAAGCAACAAAATCTAGTTTTCCCTCTCAGGACTTAAGGTTTTTAACCCCATTTTCCCTCATATCCTTACTCCAACAGCTTGGGTAAAGAACCAAACCCACATAGTATTCCAAGAGATGATTCTCCTTCGATTCTTGTCTGTTTTGAGTTCATTTGGGTCTGAATCAAATATATGAGTGATTATAACACTCCAATTTTCTCTATTTTATGGATTATAGCTTGTAGAATATATCATCTTCTTAAAAATCCATAAAAACCACACTTTCTCAGTAGATTATAAGTTTTTGATTTAAATGGAATTTGGTTTTGAATCAAGGGAGAAGGTTAAGAAAGAATCTATCAATAGACATGAGGTAGCTGATCTTAAATATTTTTCCCATTGTCTTGATGTGTTATATGTGTATATAGATTTGTTAATTATCTACCTTACTGTGTTCTAATGTCCTTGATTTTGGAAAGTGAATTGGTCCTTATATTGTGGTGAGAGATCCTTCACAGACCCCATTAGGTCCGTTAATAATGTGAGACCGAACCTAGGGCTACCCATGGGGTATGACGAACCTTTGAGAATGGTTTCTTAAATTGGTAAATATTGGGATAGGGTAAAATAAGAGATTGAATGGGTTATAAATTGTAATCAGGGATGTGATATTGGTTTAAGGGTGAATTAAATTGATTATATGTCAGATGTTGTGAAATTATTAAAGAGATTTTAAAATGTTTTAAATAATGTATTTTGAATTTTGATTCGTTTATGGTTTTTAAATTATGAATATGATCTTTGAAAGTGGGAAATGTTTTCAAAAGAGGTGTTGACCTCAATGTGGTTTAAAAAAGGGGTTTTCCTATGAAATTTAAAATGATGATGTGAAATGGGGGTGCGGTCCATTTCTTTTGAAAAATACTTAATGATTATTTGAAAATGGGAATGGAATCCTTGAAAAATGTTTTAGTTTTTATTTAAATAGGAAGACACATATTTTAAAGGGTGGCTTCAAGAAGATTTTAAATGAGTAATTTGATTGTGTGATATCATTGAATTGTGAAATGAAGTTGATGTTAACTATTTCCCAGTTTAATATAGCATAAGGGGGTGTTTGGAATAATGGTATATGTGTTAACATGTTATTCCTTGTTAGTGGGATGTTTAAAATGATTTATAATTATAAATGATAAATGTGTTTAATGGTTATGGTTTGGGTTTGGTAAATTTTTTATGGTTAAATAAGCATGTTCACATGGCTAGGTGGTATGTGGGGTATTGGACTGAGGCTCCTCGCACGATTTGGGTTGGACTAAGGGTCTCAACCCCACCCTTATAATGCATGATTTGGGGAGTCAGACTGAGGATTTAGGCTCCTAATGATTTCATTTGGTGAGACTACCTGGACTGAGGATACAAGGTTAGTATTATGTAATAAATGGTTGGGATGTCAAAGTGAGGCTATATGCTTCCCAACATATGGTCATGGTGTGATTATCAGACTATGGTTCTATGGTCTGTTGATAAATGATGAATAGTGAATACCTATGTGATTAAAAGTGCGTGTAACACCTTATGATATAGATTAGGATTCTGGTGTAATGGGATAAAGTTAGTTGTTTGGTTTCCCATAGAGAACTAAATAGTTAAAATGGTTATTTGATAATTTATCAACTATGAAACATATAGATATTTACTTTTCTTTTGTTGATTAGTTTGATTGTTGCACTGTGGTTGTATGCATACACTGCTATATAGACTGGTTATTTCTTTATACACTTTTGGTGGTGGCCTACTGAGTTTCACTCACACCCTTCTCAGGCCTCCATGACACTTGGGTACCCAAGCATATGTTATTTGTTTTTAGATATAGGTTCAGGATAGGGACCTGGTGTTTGGTTCATGCATGAGATATTTGGTTGGAGCATGGGATTTCATGATTAAGTTGGGACTCAGGTCCATGCATGGGATAATTTGGTAGTTCAGGTTTTGGGATTGTATTTGTGTGATTTCCGGACATCTAGTGTATTCATCATACTATTATATCATGTGCTATTTGGTTACCTATTGTAATTTTTCGCATGTTATCCATTTATTTGTTCCTAATGGTTATTATATCTATTAGTATTATTTATGTTGTGGCATTAATCTAACAAGCGCATATATTCTCCCCAACATTTCTCCATTGGCCAATAATGCTAGTCAGTAACCTCTAGCGTATGGTGAGGCGTGCCAGAGGTCATGTGATGACCTGAATCGAGGAACTAGATATAGTGGCCCCAGGTTAGGGATGTTACAACCATGTAGTTCAAATAAAGTTGACTATGAAGGTGACCATGAAGGTTACTAGGCACAACAGAAGCATGTTGGGCGATGCCGAATTTTTTTCCATCAACTTCTTCAGATTTCTCCATAAAGCTAGATATAAATGAATTTCTTAAATCCAAAAAGATAAGATCCTTTCACATATAATTTATAATTAATTTATTTAATTAATAATTACATTTTATTTAATTATTTATTAATTGATGATTTAGTAGGCCACTCTTATCATACTATCATTGATTCAAATAAAGTAAGGTTAAATTCCTTCTAGCGGTGATCCAAAATTGTTTTATAAACATTAATTTTTCATCATACACTACAATATATATTCCCTTTAATAGTGTGAAAAATGACCTTTAACAATACTAAAAAATAACCAATAAAGGGGTGCCTTTATCCGTGCTAAAAAAAGTGCTGATAAAGGCTTCCCTTTATCAGTGCTAGTTTAGTGCTGATAAAGGCCCAACCTGTTATAGTGTGTGATTTATATAATATCACACTAAAAAAATACTTGTAATTTGTATGAAAAATATATAATTTAATTGAAATAATTTTTACATCATGAATACAAAAAAACACTACTATATACATTTCATAAAAAACTATATAATTACATTTAAAATTACTATCCATGAACATTTAAAAACATTAATGTTAAATCATCCTTGGTGTCTGTAATCCCCTATCAAAAAATTCTTACCTTGGTATCATTTTCTGAACAAATCACCACAACCTGAGAAAAATAATCCACCTATATAATAAAATAAATATTATGTTAGTAATACTATAAATAAATAAATAAAACATTAATATGAAATAATACATTAATAAAATGAAAAGTTTGAATAAAAAGACACACTTTGAGTTATACCAGTCACACCACATGTCATATTGAGGTTTGGTTGATTTCTATACATCAAAAATGAGTTATGTATCATTTTCCTAAAGTATAAAAAAATCTGTATGTTCTTTCTCAGTTTTGAGTATGTTACTTTTTCTTTTTACTAAAATTAATATCGTTTTTTAATAAATACACACTTGGAGTTATACTAGTCATAATTGCATTGGATTGAGATGCAGATATTTCCTACATATCACAAATTACTTGTAGATATTTTTCTTAAAGTATCAAAACATTCTAAATGTGTTTTCTTGGTTTTCAATATGTCACTTTTTTTTACTAAAATTTCATTTCAAACTAAAAACATGCACTTTGAGTCATACCGGTCACATCATGCGTTGGTTTTTTGTGAGACTACTTCTTGCATGTCAAAAATGACTTACGAACCACTTTTATAAATTATTAATACAATAAGAGTGATTTTTTTAGTTTTCAATGATTGACACACATTTTGAACTAAAATGTTAGTTTTAAACTGATAACAGACACTTTGAGTTATACCAGTCACATTGTACATCAGATTTAGGTGTGGTTGATTCTTACACATAAAAAGTGACTCATGGGTCATTTTTTAAAAGTATAAAACAATCTGAATGTGTTTTCTTAGTTTTCAGTATGCCACATGTTCTTTTTACTAAAATTAATTTCAATTTTAAATAAAAAGACATGCTTGGGGTCACAACGATCACATAATGCATCAGATTGAGGTGAGGTTAATTCATACACTTCAAAAATAACTTACGGATAATTTTCCTAAATTATAAATATAATTTGAATACATTTTCTTGGTTTTCAGTATGACACTTGTTCTTTTTACTAAAATTAATGTCAATTTTAAATAAAAAGACACACTTAGAGTTATATTGGTCACATGGTTCATCATATTGATGTGTGTTTTATTCCTACACATCAAAAATGACTAATGTATTTTTCACTAAAGTATCAAAACAATCCAAATGTGCTTGATCAGTTTTTAGTATGTCACTTATTCTTTTTACTAAAATTAATGTCAATTTTAAATAAATAGACATTCTTGGAATTATAACAGTCACAAAGTGCATCATCTTGAGGTGAAAATAATTCCTATATGTCAAAAATGACTTAAGTATTATTTTACTAAATTATTGAAAACTACAAATTCATTTTATCAGTTTTTATTATGTCACTTGTGTTTTTTATTAAAATGTCATTTGAAATTGGAAACATGCACTTTGAGTCATATCGGTCATATCGTGTGTCAGTTTTATGTGATATTGATTCCTATATATCACAAATTAATTATAAATAATTTTCCTAAATTTTCAAGATAATTGGAGTGTTTTTATTGGTTTTTAGTGAGTGACATGTTTTAAACTAAAATGTCAATTTTAAACTAATAATGAATATTTTGAGTAATACTGATCACACCATGAATAAGATTGAGGTGAGGTTGATTCTTACATGTCAAAAAATGAATTAAATATCATTTTTATAAAGCATCAAAACAATCATAATACATTTTCTTCGTTTGTAGTATGTCACTTGTTCTTTTTACTAAAATTAATGTCAATTTTAAATAAAAAGATACACTTAGAGTTATACCAGTCACACCACGCATCATATTGAGGTGGGGTTGATTACTACACATTATAAATGAATTATGAATCATTTTTTTAAAGTATCAAAATAATCCAAATGTGTTTGCTCAGTTTTTAGTATGTCACTTATTCTTTTTACTAAAATTAATGTTAATTTTAAATAAATAGACACACTTGGAATTATATTGGTCACATCATGCATCAGAATGAGGTGAAGCTGATTCCTACACATCAAAATTGACTTATGAATCATTTTAATAAAGTATAAAAACAATATGAATTTTTTTTCTCAGTTTTGAGTATGTCACTTGTGATTGTTTTTATTAAAATTTCATTTCAAACTAGAAACATGCACATTGAGTCATATCAGATGCATCATGTGTCGGTTTGACTTGAGACTACTTCTTGCACATCAAAACTAATGTATGATTATTTTTCCAAAATTACCAAGATAATCGGTGTGTGATTGTTTTGTTTTCAGTGAGTGACACATTTTGAACTAAAATGTCAATTTTAAGTTGATAACGGACATTTTAAGTCATATCAGTCACATTTTGCATCATATTGAGGTGAGATTGATTTATACATGTCATTAATAATGTATGGATGATTTTCCCATAGTATAAAAACAATTAGAATGTATTTTATCAGTTTTTAGTATGTCACTTATTCTTTTTAGTAAAATTGATGTCAATTTTAAATAAAAGGACGCACTTAGAGTTATACCAGTCACACCATGCATCAAAATGAGGTTTGGTTAATTCATACATGTTGTAAATGACTTATGAATCATTTTACTAAAGTATAAAAACAATATTAACATGTTTAATTGGTTTTCAATATGTCATTGGTCCTTTTTACCAAAATGTCATTTGAAACTGGAAACACGCACTTTGATTCATATCAGTCACATCGTGTGTCGGTTTGATGTGGGATTGCTTCCTATACATTAGAACTAAATTATGAATCATTTTATTAAATTATAAACATAGTTAGAGTTTTTTTGGTTGGTTTTCAGTGAGTCACATGTGTTTTGAACTAAAATGACAATTTTAAACTGATAACAAACACTTTGAGTCATACTGGTCTCACTATGCATCAGATTGAGGTGTGGTTTATTCCTACTCATCAAAAAAAACTTATGGGTCATTTTAATAAAGTATTAAAAAAAATTGAATATTTTTCTCAATTTTTAGTATGTCACTTGTTCTTTTTATTAAAATTAATGTCAATTTTAAATAAAAATATATACTTTGATTTATACCGGTCACACCGTGTATAAGATTGACGTGGGGTTGGTTCCTATATGTCATAAATGGATTCTAGATCATTTTCCTAAATTATAAAAATAATATGAATGAATTTTCTTAGTTTTAAGTATGTCACTTGTTCTTTTTACTAAAATTAATGTAAATTTAAAATAAAAATACAAATTTTGAATCGTACTAGTCACACCATGCATTATATTGAGGTGAGGTTGATTCCTACACATCGCAAATGACTTCTATATCATTTTCCTAAATTATCAAAACAATCTAAATTCTTTTGATCAATTTTCAGTATGTCACTTGTTCTTTTTACTAATATTAATGCCAATTTTAAATATAAAGACACACTTGGAGTTATATCGGTCACAACATACATCAGATTGAGGTGTGGTTGATTACTACATGTCAAAATTGACTTATAGATTATTTTCCTAAAGTATTAAAACAATATAACTGTGTTTAATCATTTTTGAGTATGTTATTTTTCTTTTTTTCTAAGATTAAAGTCAATTTTAAATAAAAATATGCACCTTGATTCATGTCGGTCACACTGTCCCATTTTCTTTTTTTGTCGAACTACAAAAATTGAATATTGATTTGATGTTCTTAGATGAAAAACCTTCCTCTGCTCTTATATTTTTCAACAATGGTAAAGGTTTTTCAGCTAAGAACAATGACTCAATATGTAGAGTTGGCAGTTCAACAAAGAAAGGAAATGGAAAGCATGGTAAAATTAGAATAAAGGAACATGTTATATATTTTATGGATTTTTGTAGATAGTTGAAAGAAAAATATGAATTTCCAAAAGAACTATGAAAAAACTAAATAAGTATTAGATAAAAATTATTAGGAAATTAACTTATAAATAGTAGATATAATGATGACAAAATTAATTAAATAAGTAGAAGGAATTTACCTTTTCATGGTGGATATATACATTATTGAACCATTTCTTTATTATCATTATCTTAGTTGCATCCTCGAAGTCCAATATCTCATGAGCATGAGCATCTCCAAACAAACCACCCCAACTCCAATAAAGGAATACACCTTTATAAGAAAAAAATTATTATGTGAGTAATACTAAAAAGAAATAAATTAAACATAAATATAAAACAATCCATTACTTATATTTAAGTCTCATATTCATGTTATATGTGTACATTCTTCCATCAGGTATGCTACCCATTCATTTCTAAGAAAATCTATGTCATTTTTTGAATACGATAATTTTAAACATTCATAGTAGTACTGTAAAAATATAAATGCACAAAGGATTAATAAATATTTTCAATTAAATAGAAATTATCTTTGAAAATATTTATTCAATGATGCTAGTTTTTTGATATAATATGACCTCTCTCATAAATTTATAAACATAATAACCATAATATTTTACATTTTTTTATTTTAGAAACTGGGGAAACATTAAGAAAAATAAATAATTATTTTATATGTGTTTGGATAGTGAAATATTATTATATATACCCTGATACTTTTGCAATTATAGAACGTTTCGGGCTTATTATGCATATGGATTGTCCTCATTCTATGATTTTAACAATATTTAAACATTTCCCTATCATAACATAATTATCATTAAAATATAATATAAAATATATCACTTTAATTTTAATTATAAAATGTTGTATGTAGTGTAATAAAAATTGAAAAACATCATCATGTGTGGTTGATTTGTTGGGTATCCATGAAGTGAATCCAGTAAATAAATCTTTAGAGTATCAAAATTGACTAAAGTGATCATCCAATGTTTCCTAAAAACTCAAAAATGAATAAGTAATGAAAGAAATAAAAATATATTTGATATGATTAAATTTTATAATTTTACCCCTGCATTGTTGGTATTAAGAAGAGTTTTTCATATGTAAGTTTTCTTTCAAACAATTTTACCATTTCTACCACTATTTCATCCATTTTTTATTTTATTTATTTTTGTTCTATAGAAGTGATGTGAGGACTAATTAGTCCAAATTTATATTCATGGGGTAGTCCCTTCAATTAGTATTCATATATACTCTTGAAAAAAAATATGAAATGTATTTATTCATAATTAACATAGTATATCAGCTATTGGAAAAATCATAAAAACACACATCATGTATATATTTACAACTAAGACTCCTAACCATTCATACTTGAGGATTTAATTTACATTCTCAAGAGAAATTTAGTCTATAATGGCCTCTCCATACATTTTTTCTTCAAAATCAGCTATGTGATTACTACCACTTTATAACTTTGTATCCACATGAACCTTCAATGCTAGTAAATGCGGATATTGAATAGGCGGGGTAAATGTTCAATCTAAAGATCTTTTCAATCAATTGTTTTATCCTTTAGATGGTTTTTATTTGACCAATCATTTCACCCCCTTCACTTTGTCCATTTGTAATAACATTCATAAGTTCATAACTTTTTCATTAATTTTTAAAGGTTTAACATGGAAAATAAATTGGAAATGAATGCCTCCTTGTTGAAAATTTTATATATGATAGTCATGAAACAAATGTTCCAACAGATTGGTTGACCATATAAATATCTATTTCATCAAGTGGAACAAGTATCTCGATGCTTAGATCATGAGCTACAGTAATCCCCACTCTCACGTGACCTGTTGGAAGTGTCTATTGTATATACTTTCTTCTTATACATTAAACACGGTTTCCCTCTCTATAAGTAAATGGGTGGATGTTGATAGATATAAATCAAAATAATTTTCACCTTGTATAATATTAGTAAAATAAAGGTATCATTGTCTATGTTATTCAAATTTCATAAAAACAATTATGATAATATTTTTTACCTCATACAAGACCTCTCTTTGAGGGTAGTGGCTTACCTCAAAGTTGGTGGGGGGGAATGGATCTTCACACAATGGTTGTTCTTGAGTTGTTTCTTCTCTTTTATCCCCCCATAAAATTTTCTAGAAACTCATACTTCCAATGAAATTTTTATTCAAGGTAAGATAATATTACTTTCATATCTTTCATTTCTTTACCTTTATCCACCTATTTTTTTCTCAAAAATATGTTCAGGGTGTCACCCCAAAACTGGAAGCTCTAACGTGACCATACTATTCTAGCCTCTTCAAGGCCACTAATAGTATGTTTTCATCCAGTATGGGTGTTAATGATTCCTGTGTCTAAGTCTTATAGAAAATATAGGAAAATAAGTAATCACTATTATGTAATAGTGATTTAAAGCAAAGTAAATTTTTATTATTTCATACTTACACATGTTTCCCACACCTTTTGTGTGTTTTAATCTATTATTATCCCCTCTTTATTTACACATGACTCCTTCCATATCACATGACATGGGATGAAAGTGTATTTGGATTTGGATTCATCAATCTGCATATAAATAGAGGAATATAATTATGTTTTTGTTTCATGTCATATTAAAGTATTATAGTAGATTCAAAATATGTTCCAATTTTTTTTCAAGTGAAGCATACCTCATCCTTGATTTATGGTAGGGGTGTGTTGGTTTTGATACCCATTCCTTATTTTCAGCACTCATTTGCTATTTCATAAATAAAAAATTCTCAATCAATGTGATTAATACACATATTGTCAAACAATGTATTACTAGGCACAATATACCTAAAAATATATCTCCATAAGATGGATAGTAAATGTATATAAATAAATGATATCATAATGTTACCATAATCTATTCCCAAATCAATGCCTTAAGCATGGGAACAACATGGTGCCAAAAATATAAATCAATTGGCATGTTTTATCATGTGATGAGACTAATGTAACTACTGAACATGGCCTTGTTGGGGTTAACAAGATGGCTACACACATTCCATCTGACCTTGAATTTCATGCCTTTTCTTTTGGACTTAATAATTTTTGATAACACCATCATGATACAACACTCCTGTTTTTTCTATAGAATCAGTTATTCATCATCTACCATTTCCTAGGATTCAAAATCATCAAGATTTTGTTCATGTGTATTGGTAGCATCCACATGTGCAAAAGTTCATTATTCCTCTACACTAGGAGAAACATTAGGTTTAGAAACCTATTGTTCCTCAAGATTAGGGGCATCATCACGTAAAAAAGTCATTATCTACAGAATTTGTTTAAAATTTAATTTAGATTACAAAAATGTAGTAGTAAACAGATAATAAAATTAGGTAACACAATGTATATTAAAAAAATATAACCTAATTATTGAACTCTTTTTTTTATGTTTTAAGGGATTTTACCCCTCTATCAAGTATCCAAATCCCTTCATTGTGGTATCCTCTAATTTAAAAAACCATTTCTACATTGGGACCACTGTGAAATTATTGTGACGTCCCAATGAAATGGTTATCCTCAGTTGAATTTTCATCTAACCCTTCAGTGGTTTTGGTTAATAACAAAACAATTAACCACTTTCAGTTTGTAGTATATGGAACATAAAATACTTGTATTATATGTGATTCCGTTATAAATGGTTCATCTTTGTACCCTTCCTTACTGAAATCGACTTTCATGGATCCCAATACATCTATTTTAGTAGTACTCCTGTTATCAACCCAACTGCATTGAAAAATCAGCACTTGGAATGTTTTATAATCCAACTCCCCTATTTGTTTGATGATTTCAACGTATTACATATTTATATAAAATGTATTTATGGCCTTAGTACCAAAAAATATCATCACTTCATCCATAAGTGTAACTCCACTCTTTTTCATGGTAATACCTTCATCATGTTCGTTTTTATAGAACATATAACCATTAATTACATAACCATTGTAAGATAATATATACACACTTGGTATTTTGTCTAGCCATCAAAGTCATTCTGAAATTGAGTCCATATTTTAATATGGATCCTTAAAAACATGGTCTCAAAACCATCCTATAAACTATTTATTATGTGTATTTGATATCTATCTGTCATCCCTTGATGGATTCAAATGGATAATAAATTCTTTGTGGGTTTCAACATATGGGGAAACCTCTAAAATATTATGAAAATTATAAATGTGGGCCTACTCCCAATCTAGAATATTGATTATGACAACATATCTTCTAGAAATTACTCCAACCACAAGATTCCTAGTGGGATTTGATTTCGTTAGAATAATTTTATCCACACTGGACATGTAGTTGGTATAAAATTCAACAGATTCTTTAACAATAAATCGCTCCTCAATACAACCCTCTAAATGACTTTGATTTTTCACATACCCTTTAAAAACCTCATATAACATTAAATGGGGTACTTTTTAGCCACTAAATGAGGCTAATATTCATTTTTAATATATATAATATTCATGTGCTTTATTATTCATAAACACCATTTTAGTGCATTTTACACTTTGAACATCATTTCACATTATGATTGTAATTCCTTCTTAAAATTCACTATTATGTGGTACATGTTTTAACATAATTTAAAGTACCCAATGATCTTGATTTTATTTTCATATTTAATTTTCATGTTTCTAATTATATTGGGATAAATTCATATTTGTTGAGTGTTGGAAGATCCACATTGGAAGACCACCAAAATGGGATTTTATGCAAAACATTCTGGAGAAGTCATATTGGACACCATCCTACTGATGAGAATGTGGGGCCCCAAATACAGGCCCAATGAATCCCAAATTTTGTGGGATTCTATAATACATGGATATGAACAAATAATTATTCATAATACAGTTCTAATTCGGCCTCCAAGGTGGCTATTAAGGCGGCCCAATTTGAAGATAAAATTTTGGGCCAGATTCTGTGGACCAGAAAACATCCTACCAATCTAATCATATCTCAGAATAAACAACTCCAAATGGGCCCAAATTTTACAGGAGGTTAGGAGACATCCTGTGATAAATTTTCTTCTTCTATGTACCACTCTATTTATTCCATCTAGAATGTCTTCAAAGCATGTCTTTTTGGTGGTTTCAAGATGGCTTCCACCTCGGGTCGAGAGTGGAAAAGTTCAAGTTCGACAAGCTATCCACCACCATAGGCCTACCATAATCAAGTGGGATTATTTGTAATGTTGGAGTCTCGATCCAAGGCTCCCAAAATACATATTTAAGGTAGTTTTTATGGAGTATTTTATCATCTTTGGTGCTTGGTTTCATTGTAGTGTTATGTTGCCGCTTTGTGTTTGTGATCGCATTTCTTTCTCATGTAAGTTGTTTAATTCACCTTAGTTTCTTAATAAAATTTCTTCCTTTAATCTTATTATATTATTATACATATTACATTGATATTTTTGTATCAAGGTGTGAATTTATTCACACCATACTTTGTGATATTTATCACACAATAGTGGAGTGGTTGATTTTTTTTGTTTTTACTTCTTTAATTCCACCCTCGTAAGTCTACTTCCCACTTCCGTTGAAGACATGTCGTCAATGGAGGGATAACTATTTTATGGGTTGATCCAAGGGAGTAGAAAGGGGATGTATTGGATGTTATTTATCACTCCATTAATGTCTAATCACTTCTTTTAAATGAGATTTTTATTTGATGATTTTAAAACCTCTTCATCCCTATTGAATTTAAGGTCACACATTTCAAGTGCTAATACGAACCTTTACCTTGGAGTGCTAAAAACTTTGATCCTTAAAGTGTATAGGTGATTAGTATTAGGGTTTGTAGGCATTAAACCAGTAAGTGGTGATTTTTTTTTATCTTAAATGAACCCATCTCAAATATAAGAAATTGAAATCATTAAAAAAGGAATTCATCCAATCCACCCCGAGCGATAACCTAGGATCAACTCATTACCTTAATTTGAATTAACTTAAATCTATTAGTGATCCTTTAAAACCATCATAAATCAACCCAATTTTTCCACTTCATATCCAAAAACAGTCCATATAATGTATGTGTATGTAGGTTACTTCTTAGGTCTCTGAGGATTCGACAACCAAATCTAGACTACAAGGACCGTCCTACCTTCTTCTTTTGGGTAAATTTGAGCGTGAATCAAATTTTGGCACCATTTTCAAGAAACCAAGTAAGTCATATAAACACCCATTCTATTCTCCCCAATTTCTTCTTTTCTCATCCAAATTCTCTTATCTTTTCCCTTTCTCGTTTTTTTTTCCTTTGGCGCATGTTCGCCTACACCCACGATCAATAAAACCATCTAGTTAGGGTGGATAGTACTGGGGTGGGCGAGTCAAGTACACCAAGAGAACTCTTTCCATTAGATCCTAATATTCCTAATACCCTTGATTAAAAAAATTGATCCCATTTAAATGGAAGGTTTTTAAAAAAACAACTCATAAACCCGGGTGGGAACCAAAATGGAAACTCAAATGAGGCAGCCCCAAACTAAGGGAATACAGTTGATCAAACCATGAATGACTACCTCACACCTACCTAGACCAATGCCCCCTCATGCATTAGACACAATTACCAAGGAGATTCCAACTACATCTTTAAACCCCATGTCCTAAACCACCTTCCCAAATTCTATAGAATGGAGTCCGAGATTCCCTACCTTCACAATAAGGAGTTCAATGACATTGTTGAAACCATGTGTCACCCACATCAACTAGAATCATATAAGATGAGGCTATTTAATTTTTATTTATAAATTATTGAGCTAAAAATTGGAAAAACAATTTGAGACCATCATCCATAAACTCTTGGAACCAACTACAAAGAGAATTCTACAAAAAATACTTTCCTCAACACAAAATAATTTCACTTAAAAAGAGCATCCAATTTTTTTTTTGAAAAAAGGGAGAGTCATTCTAAGAAACATGGGAGAGGTTCAAAGACACTCTAAACATGGTTCCACACCATGGTTTTTCTATTCCTAAAAAAGTGAGAATTTTCTAGAAGGGTTGGGTCCGGGGAACAAACAATTCATTGACATGATGTGGTAATGGAACCTTTAAAAACAAACCCCCGAATGATGCTTATGAGTATCTGGAAATCCTTGCTAAACAAAACCAAACATGGGGAACTTCACCTAATTCTGAAAAGCCACAAAGAACTAATGGAATTCATACCCTTAGATAAGAGGAAATACTTAGGGCTAAACTCGCATCACTCTCTAGTAAGGTTGAAGAGATAGACCTTAGGAAAGTCTATGAAATCCAAACTCTAGACCCTGTTTGCACAATTTGTGAAAAACATGACCATAAGACAGACAACTGCCCAACCATTCCATCCATCAAGGATGTTATTTTATGAGAACCCCCAGTGGAAGTAAATTCCTTGAACTTTTAAAATCCTCAATAACAAAACAACTTCAACCCAAGGTATAATGACCACCCAGGCTTCTGCTGGAAAGATAACCAACAACCTAGCCAACCACAAGGACAAAATCCTT
Source organism: Viscum album (assembly GCA_963277665.1). NCBI lineage: Eukaryota > Viridiplantae > Streptophyta > Magnoliopsida > Santalales > Viscaceae > Viscum > Viscum album. The sequence goes on from OY728142.1 coordinate 954,145,137, forward strand.
ACCCCCATCAGAACTACCAAACCCATAACTAGTTCCAAACCCAACCTATCCAATACCAACAGCCACCGGTCCATTTTCAAAAACCACCCCACCTCCAAAATATCCCCCTGGGATAAAACAATATTCTCAAGCACCAACCCAAACCATTCCACAAAGCCTACTCGAACAATTGTGCAAACAAATGGAAAGGATGAACTTGGAAGTCTCTTCCCAAAAACAAGAACTTAAAACCATCAAAACTGGAAAGACAACCATGCCTACTCAAGCGGTACCATCCTCAACTTCAAGGAGAGAGTCAAGTTGCACTCAAGGGAAAATTCCTCTTAAGTTGAAAGACTCAGGTTTCCCTTACATCAATATTGAACTAGGAGAGAGCAAAGTTGTCAAGGCCTTGTGTGACCTAGGTTCTAGTCTCAATCTCATCCCCTATGTTGTGTACTTCTAGTTAGGCCTAGAAGATCTCCAACCCACATCTGTCACACTTCAACTTGATGATCGTAGAATTAGGGTTCCAAAGGGGTTTTTAAAGGATGTTCTGGTAAAGGTTGAAAACTTCATCTAACCTGATAACTTCATTGTCCTTGAAAACCATCCAAACTTAGGAAATAAGGAACAAACCCCAATCATCCTTGGTCTTCCCTTCCTTACAACAATCAACTTTGTTATCCGAGTCCATAATGAGAACATGACCATCGCCTTTGGGAATATGAGTCTAGACTTGAACATCTATAATGAAAGCTCACAAATAGAAGATGAAGAGGACATTCCTGAAGTAAACATGATAGGAATCATTGATAATGAATCCATATAACATCAAGGAATATTTGATGGATGTTTAAGTTAGTATGAGATTTATTTCCTTTGTTCACATGAAGGAATTTTATCTCCTTGGATTGAATCATTTTCAAATTTCTCTTATGATGAAGTCATAGGTCCAAAAATCAGTGAAACCTTTTAGGAAACCACTTTCATGGAGACCAATCCAACTTCCTTCCCTAAATCTGATCAAGCCAATATAGTATCTGAAACTTCTAAATGTGGGGAATCAATCCTATATAAAACTCTAGGAAATAAAAATGATCTTGATCCAATGTCCCAATCTTCTGTTTAAATTTTGAACCAACCTGATATTGAATTGAAGGAACTTCCCGCTGCACTCAAGTATGCCTTCCTAGTGGAATATCAAACACATCCCATTTTCATTTATCCTTATCTTGAAGCCAATCATGAGAGGATGCTTCTATATTTCCTTAGGAAACATAATAAATCCATTGGTTGGACCCTGTCTGATATTCCTAGGATTATCCCACTTATTGGGACTCATAGGATTGTTATGGAATCTGATTAAAATCCATGTCTTCAATCTCAACGGCGAATCAATCCTAATATCATAGAAGTAGTGAGAAAAGAACTTATGAAATTGTTAAAAGCTGGTATCATATATCCCATAGCTAAGAGTGAGTGGGTCATCCCAATCCAAGTGGTTCTCAAGAAGGCAGGAATCACAGTGATAACCAATAAGGATGGAGAGATTCTTCCAACCATGGTGAGTGGTGGATGGAGGGTTTTCATTGTATATAAGAAGCTAAACTCGTTCACCAAGAAGGACCATTTCCCCTTACCATTCATTGAACAAGTCCTTGATAGAGTGGCAGGTCATGCCTTCTACTGTTTCTTAGATGGGTACTTAGGGTATAATCAAATTAAGGTATCCCTAGATGGTTAAGGGAAGACTACATTCACATGTCCATTCGGCACCTTTTCTTTCAAACGCAAGCCCTTCGGGTTATGCAATGCCCCTGGAACCTTCCAGCGGTACATGATGGGAATATTCTCATACATGGTAGAGGATTTTATTAAGGTCTCCATGGATGACTTCTCTGTGTTTGGGGATACATTTGAGAGATTTCTGGGTAATGTGGAGAGAGTCTTGTCAAGATGTGAAGAAAAGAATCTAGTCCTAAACTGGTAAAAATGCCATTTCATGGTTAAAGAGGGACTAGTTCTAGGAATCTAGTCTCAGGTAGGGGGATTGAAGTTGATAAATCCAAGGTTGACATCATTCGTCACCTTCCATCATCCAAAACTTTCAAGGAAGTGAGGTCTTTATTAGGACATGCTGGTTTCTATAGAAGATTAATCAAGGAATTTAGTTCAATCTCCCATCCCCTTTTTTCTCCCCTAGTAAAGGATGCTCCATTTTTTTGGAAAGAAAGTTGTGAGGGTTCATTCTCAACCCTCAAATCCTCTCTCACCTCTCCTCCCATTATGAAATCTTCAAATTGGAACCTTCCTTTCAAACTTATGTGTGATGCCAGTGACTTTTCTATTGGAGCTGTGTTAGGAAAACGTTGTGATAAAAATCCTTATTTCATTTCTTATGCAAGAAAATCCTTAAATGATTCCCAAATCAAATACACCACCACTGAAAAGGAGTTACTTTCTATTGTGTTTCCCTTAGATAATTTTAGGTCCAACCTCTTTGGATCCCCCATCACTGTGTTCACTGACCATTCTTCACTAAAATAACTCTTCCAAAAACAATATTCTAAGGCTAGACTAATTTTTTGGGTCCTTATCTTACAAGAATTTGACCTCACAATCAAGGATAAAAAAGGTGTTGAAAATGTTGTAGTTGATCATCTCTCTATGATGGAATTAAAATAGAACTCAAATCTCCTTTATGTTTCTGATTCATTCCCATATGAACACATATACTCTGTGAGTGACTGCCCTTGGTATGCCGACATAGTCAATTTCTTAGTTATAGGAGTCATTCCAAAATTCTTAGGGGCTCAAGATCAAAGGAAATTCCTTTCGGATGTTAGGCACTATGTGTTTGATGATCCATACCTCTATAAGTTTTGCCCTAACCAAGTCATTAGGAGGTGTGTCCCAGAATCTGAACAAGAGTCCATCCTTAAATTCTATCATAGTGAGGCATGTGGAGGTCACTTTTCCTCTAAGAAAACTTATGTTAAGGTTCTTCAGTGTGGTATCTTCTGGCCCACCCTCTCAAGGGACTCCTACACATTTTTTCAAAGCTATTCTAGGTGTCAACAAGTAGGGTCCATCAGAAAAAGGAATCAAATGCCACTCACTCCCATCTTAGTGGTTTAAATATTTGACTATTGGGGAATTGATTTCATGGCTCCCTTACCAAACTCTAGGGGATACCTCTACATACTCTTATCTGTTGATTATGTCTCAAAATGGGTTGAATCCATTCCCACCAAGTCTAATGACCATCATGTTGTGATCCGATTTCTAAAGGAGCGCATATTTTCTCGATTTGGAATTTCTAGAGCTATCATTAGTGATCGTGGAACTCATTTTTTCAATCGTCCATTCTCATCACTAATGGAAAAGTATGGAATTTCTCAAAAAGTGTCCACTTCTTACCACCCAAAGACCAATGCTCAAGATGAGTTAGCCAATCATGAAATCAAACAAATTCTTGAGAAAACTATTAAACCATCTAGGAAAGATTGGTTAAGCAAACTCTTAGATGCTCTTTGGGCCTATCGAACCGCGTATAAAACCATTTTAGGAATGTCCCCATATAGGTTGTTTTATGGTAAATCATGCCATTTTCCAGTGGAGATTGAACATAAGGCATTTTGGGAAATTAATAAAATTAAGTATGACCTCTCATTGGCCAAAACAAAAAAAACTAGATCTCAATGAACTTGAGGAACTTAGGATGGAGGCTTATGAAAATTCAAGGATCAATAAAGCTAAAGTACAAGCCTACCAATCTCGAAATCTTAAAACCAAACACATTGTACTGGGTAAACCTATTCTTTTGTATAGTTATAAACTTCATTTAAACCCAGGAAAGTTGAGGTCTAGATGGTCAGGTCCATACATAGTGCATAAGTTTTACCCCCATGGGGCTGTAGAAATTCAAGATCCCACAAATGGTCAAACCTTTAAAGTTAATGGTCATAGAGTCAAACCATTCATAGAACCCTTACAAAAACATGAAGTTGATGAATAATTGTGTGAACCTACCTTAAATGATGAAAATAATTATTCAATAAGGGGTCTAAGTCGAGCTAACGACGTTAAACAAAGCGCTGCATGGGAGGTAACCCATGGTTTTTAAGTTTCCAATAATTTTGTTGTTTTAATCAAATTTATATTTTAAATAGGATTAATGAATCATTTTGATATTTAAAAATTAAAAAATAGACTGTTGACTTGTTCTTCTATTATGAGTATGGATGGGTACGAAAGGGGGGCGCCATATTCATCCGTGTCACGTGGTGTGATCCTTAAGTAATACCTTACCAAGAAATTTAAAAAGAAGACAATGTATCATCAGTTTATTTTATTTTATTTTTATATGTTTTTAGGTTAAAATAAAAATAAAAATAAAAATAAAAATATAATAATATATTAATAAAAATAATTCCACATCATAAGTCGTGGGGAAAACCCCGTCACAACCGGCGAAGCCGTAGGGACTCGAACCCGAGACCGAAGGGAAACAGGGGCGCGTGCTTACCACTGACCTATGGATTTTTATGCTTCCTTATTCTATAATTTTTATATTTACTTATATTTTACATTATTTATTATATAAATATATATATATATAGTTTTTTTTTCTTTTTTTTCTTTTTTTTCTTTTTTTTTCTTTTTTTTTTCTTTTTTTTCTCCACCAGGGAATTCTCAGAGTGACATCGAGATCAAGGGATTAAAAGGGAGAAACAAGAATTTAAACTTCAACCACTAGGTGACTTCATTCCATGATCCTCATTTTCAATTTCCTTTTTGAACTCTCATTTTCTACCTCTACACATTTCTAAATTTTATTTTCTTTAAACACTGGGGACAGTGTTATTTTAAGTTGGGGAGAGATGAAATAAAAAAAATTGCTTTTCTGTGAAAAAAAATGATTTGAAAAAAAATGTGTGTAAATGGAAGGAAAAATTCATTTAACTTTGAACATGATAATACATATTAAAAACTTGGAAACTAAATATCAAATAATTTATCATTCCCTGATTCTAATTTTAATCCATGTATAATTTCATGAGCATAGATTTTGGAAAGTGTGGCTGTCTAATTTGATATTTCATTGTTTATATTTTCATCCAAATAAAAAAAAAGATCACAATGCACATCCTTTGGATAGTGGGGTATTAATTTGAGTTCATGGGGTCCCACAAATAAATATCATAGTTTTGGTAATCATTTTAGTTTTAATATGAGTATTCAAAAAAATCATAAAAAATCAAAATAAAAAAAAATAAATTTGCACATAGAGTAATGAAATGACCTAATGCCTGGCTTTCGACACTTGGGGATCGTGACTCCATAGTTTTCTGGCCCATAGTTAGTAATTTTATCTCTATTTGTGGTAATTTGACTTTGTTTTTGACTGAGTTAACTCGAGATGATTCCCGAGTATATGGGTTTCACTTTGTGCCCTAAGGTCTTTGAGCTTGGGAGTCATCGGCAAAGTCTCGCTACATGGGTGGACTCTTTTGAGTGTAATTTCAATTACCATGGAAATATTGTAAAAAAATTGAATACTCATATTAATATTGAAATGTGATTCCACCTAGCACTTCTGTCATTTCACCCTTGAATAAAGATGAACCCACATGTCTATTGTGATACACAACACATCCTCATACTTAATTGATATTGGATGAAATATGGAAATTAATTTGAACAAAGGAATGGGATTGGAATTGGGATCTTCTTATGAAACTATCTTGTATTAAAATATTTTTATGGGCTTCATGATTATTTGCTATAAGTGTTTTTGGTGATCATTGTGTACTAAAATGTTTTTGGAAAAGGGAATTCGAATTTCATATTGTTGAGATATATTTTTCTCGGGACTAGAAAAACTAAAGTTGGGGGGTGTAATTAGCCACTAAATGAGGCTAATATTCATTTTTAATATATATAATATTCATGTGATTTATTATTCATAAACACCATTTTAGTTCATTTTACACTTTGAACATTATTTCACATTGTGATTGTAATTCCTTCTTAAAATGCACTATTATGTGGTACATTTTTTAACATCATTTAAAGTACACAATAATATTGATTTTATTTTCATATTTAATTTTCAGGTTTCAAATTATATTTGGAACAATTCATATTGGTGTAGTGTTGGAAGATCCACATTGGAAGACCACCAAAATAGGATTTCATGCAAACAATTCTAGAGAATTCATATTGGGCACCATCCCACTGATGAGAATGTGGTCCCCATAATACAGGCCCAATGAAGCCCAAATTCCGTGGGATTCTAGAAGACATGTATATGAACAGATAATTATTTAGGATCCAGTGCTAATTTGGCTTACATGTTGGCTATTAAGGCAGCCCAATTTAGAAATAAAATTCTGGGCCAGATTCTGCGACCTAGAAAACATCCTACCAATATAACAATATCTCCGAATACACAACTCCAAATGGGCCCATATTATACAGGAGGTTAGGAGAAATCCGGGTATCCAATTTTTGATTCTATGGCCCACTATAATTATTCAATCTAGAAGGTCTTCCAAGCGTGTCTGTTCGGTGGTTGAAAGTTGGCTTCCACCTCAGGTAAAGAGTGGAAAAGTTCAAGTTCCACAAGCTTTCCACCACCCTAGGCCTACCATAATCAAGTGGTATGCTTTGTACTATGGGAGGCTCAACCCAAGTCTCCCAAAATTCCTATTTAAGGTAGTGTTTATGGAGGATTTTATCATATTTTGTTCTTGGTTTCATTGTAGTGTTATGCTGTCGCTTTGTGTTTGTGATCACATTTCTTTCTCATGTAAGTTGTTTAATTCACCTTAGTTTATTAATAAAAGTTCTTCCTTTACTCTTATTCGGTTATTATACATATCATGTTGATATTTTTTGTTCAAGGTGTGAATTTATTCACACCATACTTTGTGATATTTATCACACAATGGTGGAGTGGTCGATTTTTGTTGTTTTTACTTCTTCAATTCCACCCTCATAAGTCTACTTCCTGCTTCCGTTCAAGACATGTCATCAATAGAGGGATAACTCTTTTATGGTTTGATCCAAGGGATTAGCAATTGGATAAATTTTATTTTATTTCTCAATCCATTAATTTATAATCACTTCTTTTAAATGAGATTTTTATTTGATGATTTGAAAACCTCTTCATCCTTATTGAATTTAAGGTCGCACATTTCAAGTGCTAATATGAACCTTTACCTTAGAGTGCTCAAAAATTTTATCTTTAAAGTGTATAGGGGATTAGTATTAGGGTGTGTAGGAATTAAACCCATAAGTGATGATTTTTTTTTGATCTTCTTAAATGAACCCATCTCAAATATAAGAAACTGAAATCATTAAAAAAGGAATTCATCCAATCCACCCCAAGCGATAACCTAGGATCAACTCATTACCTTAATTTGAATTAACTTAAATCTGTTAGTGATACTTTAAATCCATCATAAATCAACCCAATTTGGCCACTTTATAGCCAAAAATAGTCCATATAATGTACGTGTCTGTAGGTTACTTCTTAGGTCTCTGAGGATTTGACAACCCAAGCTAGACTACAATGACTGTCCTACCTTCTTATTTTGGGTAAATTTCAGCGTGAATCAAATTTTGGCCCCGTTTTTGGGGACCCAAGTAAGTAATCTAAACACCAATTCTATTCTCCTCCATTTATTATTTTATCATCAAAATTCTCTTATCTTGTCCCATTCTATTTTTTTTTCTTTTGGCACATGTCTGCCTGCACCCGCGATCAATCAAACTGTCTAGTTAGGGTGGATAGTCCTGGGGTGGGGGAGTCAAGTACACCAAGGGAACTCTTTCCATTAGATCCTAATCTTCTTAATACCCCTGATTCAAAAATTGATCCCATTTCAATCGAAGGTTTTCAAAGAAACCAACTCATAAACCCTGGTGGGAACCAAAATGGAAACCCAAATGAGGTAGCCCCAAACTTGGGGAATACAGTTGATCAAATCATGAATGACTACCTCACACCTTCCTAGACCAATGACCCCACTTGAATTAGACACAATTACCCAGAAGATTACAACTACATCTTTAAACCCCATGTCCTAAACCACCTTCCCACATTCCATGGAATGGAGTCCGAGATGCCCTACCTTCACATTAAGGAGTTAAATGACATTGTAGAAACCATGTGTCCCCCACATCAACTAGAATCAGCTAAGATGAGGCTATTTCCTTTTTCTTTAAAGGATCGAGCTAAAAATTGGTTAAAAAATTTGAGACCATCATCCATAAACTCTTGGGACCAACTACAAAGATAATTCTACAAAAAATACTTTCCCCACCACAAAACAATTGCACTTAAAAATATAATCCCAAACGTTTTTGAAAAAGAGGGAGAGTCATTCTATGAAACATGGGAGAGGTTAAAAGATACTCTAAACATAGTTCCACACCATGGTTTTTCTATTCCTAAACAAGTGAGAATTTTCTATGAAGGGTTGGGTCTGGGGAACAAACAATTCATTGATATGATGTGTAATGGAACCTTTAAAAACAAATCCCCAAATGATGCTTACGAGTATCTGGAAAGCCTTGATGAAAAAAAACAAACATGGGGAACTTCACCTTATTCTGAAAAGCCACAAAGAACTAATGGAATTTATACCCTTAGAGTATAGGAAAGACTTAGGGCTAAACTCGCAGCACTCTCTAAGAAGTTTGAAGAGATAGACCTTAGGAAAGTCTATAAAATCCAAGCTACAGACCTTGTTTGCACAATTTGTGACAAACATGACCATAAGACAGACAACTGCCCAACCATTCCATACATCAAGGATGTTCTTTTAGGAGGACCCCCGGTAGAATTAAATTCCTTGAACTTTCAAAATCCTCAATACCAAAACAACTTCAACCCAAGGAATAATGACCACCCAGGCTTCCGCTAGAAAGATAACCAACAACCTAGCCAACCACCGAGACAAAATCCTTACCCCCATCAGAACTACCAAACCCATAACCAGTTCCAAAACCAACCTATCCAATACCAACAGCCACCGGTCCATTTTCAACAAACCATCTCACCTTCAAAATATCCCCCTGGGATAAACCAATCTTCTCAAGCACCAACCCAAACTATTCCACAAAGCCTACTAGAACAACTGTGCAAACAAATGGAAAGGATGAACTCAAAAGTATCTTTCCTAAAACAAGTACTTCAAACCATAAAAACTAGAAAGGAACCCATGCCTACTCAGGCGGTACCATCCTCAACTTCAAGGGGAGAGCCAAGTTTCACTCAAAAAACTCATGAACAACTAAAGGTTGTGACTCTTTTAAGAAGTGGGAAATCAATTGAGAAACCTGAATAACTAATTCATAACCCACCTGAAGATTCAAACTTGGATGAAAATTCAAATGAACCAAAAGATCAAACTAAGGAAACTGATAACAATGTGAAATAAAAAACTCTTCAACAAACAACCCCACAACCTGCACCATTTCCTCAACGCATAAGGGGGAAAACCAATCCTAAATTGAGTGAAACATTGAGGGAAATATTCTCACAAGTCAAGTTGAACATTCCCCTTCTCGATGCCATCCAAACCATACCTTCCAACTCAAAGTACCTTAAGTACTTGTGCTATTTTAAAATAAAATTTTCACATAAAAACCTAGTCCTTTTGGCTGCTAATGTGAGTACCACCATTCAAGGGACCATTCCCCCTAAGTTGAAAGACTCGGGTTGCCCTTACATCAATGTTGAACTAGGAGAGAGAAAAGTTGTCAAGACCTTATGTGACCTAGGTTCTAGTGTCAATCTCATCCCCTATGCTGTGTACTTCCAGTTAGGCCTAGAAGATCTCCAACCCACATTTGTCACACTTTAACTAGCTGATCATAGAATTAGGGTTCCAAAGGGGATTTTAAAAGACGTTCTGGTAAAGGTTGAAAACTTCATCTACCCTACTGACTTCATTATCCTTGAAAACCATCCAAACTTAGGAAATAAGGAACAAACCCAATCCTCCTTGGTCATCCCTTCCTTGAAACAATCAACTCTTTTATCTGAGTCTAAAATGGGAACATGATCATCACCTTTGGGAACATGAGTCAAGACTTGAACATCTATAATTCAAGCTCACAAATAGGGGATGACGAGTACATTCATGAAGTAAACATGATAGGAAGCATTGATAATGAATCCATAGAAAATCAAGGAATATTTGATGTATGTTTAAGTCAGGATGAGATTGATTTCCTTTGTTCACATGAAGGAAGTTTATCGCATTGTCTTGAATCATTTTAAAATTGCTCTTATGATGAAGTCTTAGGTCCAACAGTCAGTGAAACCTTTCAGGAAACCACTTTCATGGAGACCACTCCAACTTCCTTACCTAAATATGATAAAGCCAATCTGGTAGCTGAAACTTTTACATGTGGGGAATCAATCCTATCTAAAACTCTAGGAAATAAAATTGATCTTGATCTAATGTACCAATATTTTATTTAAATTTTGAACCAACCTGATATTGAATTAAAGGAACTTCCCGTTGCACTCAAGTATGCCTTCCTATGGTAAAATCAAACACATCCTATTGTCATTTCTTCTTCTATTGAATCCAATAATGAGAGGATGCTTCTAGATGTCCTTAGGAAATATAATAAAACCATTGGTTAGACCTTGTCTGATATTCCTGGGATTAGCCCACTTATTGGGACACATAAGATTGTTTTGGAATCTGATTCAAAGCCATGTCGTCAACCTCAACAGTGACTCAATCCTAATCTCATGAAAGTAGTGAGAAAAGAACTTCTGAAATTATTAAAATATGGTATCATATATCCCATAGCTGAGAGTGAGTGGGTCAGCCCAATCCAATTGGTTCCAAAGAAGGAAGGAATCACAGTGATAACCAATAAGGATGGAGAGATTCTTCCAACCAGGGTGAGTAGTGGATTGAGGGTCTGCATTGACTATAGAAAGCTAAACTCGTTCACCAAGGACCATTTCCCCTTACCATTCATTGACCAAGTCCTTGAGAGAGTGGCAGGTCATGCCTTCTACTATTTCTTAGATGGGTACTCGGGGTATAATCAAATTCAGGTCTCCCTAGAGGTTCAAGAGAAGACTACATTCATATTTCCATTCAGCACATTTTCTTTCAAACGTATGCCATTCGGGTTATGCAATGCCCATGGAACCTTCTAGCGGTGCATGATGGGAATATTCTCAGACATGGTAGGGGATTTTCTTGAAGTCTTCATGGATGACTTCTCTGTGTTTGGGGATACATTTGAGGGATGTCTGAGGAATGTGGAGAGAGTCTTGTCAAGATGTGAAGAAAAGAATCTGGTCCTAAACTGGGAAAAATGCCATTTCATGGTTAAAGAGGGACTAGTTCTAGGCGTCTAGTCTCAGGTAAAGGGATTGAAGTTGATAAAGCCAAGGTTGACATCATTCGTCACCTTCCATCACCCAAAACTGTCAAGGAAGTGAGTTATTTCTTAGGACATACTGGTTTCTATAAAAGATTCATCAAGGACTTTAGTTATATCTTCCATCCCCTTTGTGCTCTCCTAGTAAAGGATGCTCCATTTGTTTGGACAGAAAGCTTTGAGGGTTCATTATCAACCCTCAAATCCTCTCTCACCTCTCCTCCCATTATGAAATATCCAAATTGGAACCTTCCTTTCAAACTTATGTGTGATTCCAGTGACTTTGTTGTTGGAGTTGTGTTAGGAAAATGTTGTGATAAAAATACATATGTTATTTCTTATGAAAGAAAATCCTTAAATGATGCCCAAATAAACTACACCACCACTGAAAAGGAGTTACTTGCTATTGTTTTTTCCTTAGAGAAGTTTAGGTTCTACCTCTTAGGATCCCCCATCACTGTGTTCACTAAACATTCTGTACTAAAATACCTCTTCCAAAAACAAGATGCTAAGGCTAGACTGATTAGGTGGGTCCTTCTCTTACAAGAATTTTACCTCACAACCAAGGATAAAAAGGGTATTGAAAATGTTGTAGCTAGTCATCTCTCTAGGATGGAATTAAAAGACAACTCAAATCACCTTTATGTGTCTGATTCATTCCCTGATGAACACATATACTCTGTGAGAGACTGCCCTTGGTATGCCGACATAGACAATTTCTTAGTTACAGAAGTCATTCCAAAATTCTTAGGGACTCAAGATTGAAGGAAATTCCTTTTTGATGTTAGGAACTATTTGTTTGATGATCCATACCTATAAAAGTTATGTCCTGACCAATTCATTAGGAGGTGTGTCCCAGAATCTGAACAAGATTCCATCCTTAAATTCTGTCATAGTGAGGCATGTGGAGGTCACTTTTCCTCTAAGAAAACTTGTGTTAAGGTTATTCAGTGTGGTCTCTTATGGCCCACCCTCTCAAGGGACTCCTACACATTTTTTCGAAGTTGTTCTAGGTGTCAACAAGTAGGGTCCATCACAAAAAGGAATCAAATGCCACTCACTCCCATCTTAGTGGTTGAAATATTTGACTGTTGGGGAATTGATTTCATGGGTCCCTTCAAAAACTCTAGGGGATACCTCTACATCCTCTTAGCTGTTGATTATGTCTCAAAATGGGTTGAAGCCATTCCCACCAAGTATAATGACCATCATTTTGTGATCCAATTTCTAAAAGAGTGCACATTTTCTCGATTTGGAATTCCTAGAGCTATCATTAGTGATCATGTAACTCATTTTTGAAATTTTCCATTCTCATCACTCATGGACAAGTATGGAATTTCTCACAAATTTTCCACTGCTTACCACCCATAGACCAATGGATAAGATGAGTTATCCAATCATGAAATCAAACAAATTCTTGAGAAAACTGTTAAACCATCTCAGAAATATTGGTCAAGAAACTCTTAGATGCTCTTTGGGCCTATAGAACCTCATATAAAACCATTTTAGGAATGTCCCCATATATTTTGGTTTATGGTAAAGCATGCCATTTTCCAGTGGATATTGAACATAAGGCCTTTTGGGAAATTAAGAAAATTAATTATGACCTCTCATTGGCCTAAAAAAATGTAAATTAGATCTCAATGAACTTGAGGAACTTTGGATGGAGGCTTATGAAAATTCAAGGATCAATAAAGCTAAAGTACAAGCCTACCAATCTCGAAATATTAAAACCAAACACATTGTACTGGATAAACCTATTCGTTTATATAGTTCTAAACTTTATTTACACCCAGGAAAGTTGAGTTCTAGATGGTCAGGTCCATACATAGTGCATAAGGTGTACCCCCATGGGGCTGTAGAAATTCAAGATCCCACCAATGGTCAAACCTTTAAAGTTAATGGTCATATAGTCAAACCATTCATAGAACCCTTCCAAAAACATGAATTTGATGAATAATTGTGTGAACCTACCTTAGATGACGAAAATAATTAATCAATTAGGGGTCCAAGTCAAGATAATGACATTAAACAAAGTGTTGCATGGGAGGCAACCCATGGTTTTCAAGTTTCCAATCATTTTGTTGTTTTAATCAACTTTATATTTTAAATAGGATTAATGAATCATTTTGATATTTAAAAATAAAAAAATAGACTTTTCACCTGTTCTTCTATTATGAGTATGGATGGGTACGAACGGGGAGCGCCATATTCATCCTTGTCATATGGTGTGATCCTTTATTAATACCTTACCCGGAAATTTAAAAAGAAGACAATGTATCATCAGTTTATTTTATTTTATTTTTATGTGTTTTTAGGTTAAAATAAAAATAAATAAAAATAAATAATAATATAATAATAATAAAAAATGCCACATCATAGGTCGTGGGGAAAACCCTGTCACAACCGGCGAAGCCGCGGGGACTCGAACCCAGGACTGAAGGGAGACAGGGGCGCATGCTTACCACTGACCTACGGATTTTTGTGCTTCCTTATTCTATAATTTTTTTATTTACTTATATTTTAATTTCTTTATTATATAAATATATATATATATAGTTTTTTTTGTTTTCTTTGTTTGTTTTTCTTTTTTTTCTCCATGAGGGAATTCTCAGAGTGACATCGAGATAAAGGGATTAAAAGGGAGCAGCAAGAATTTCAACTTCAACCACCAGGTGACTTCATTCCATGATCCTCATTTTCAATTTACTTTTTGAACTCTAATTCTCTACCTCTACCCCCTTCTAAATTTTCTTTTCTTTAAACACTGGGGACAGTGTTATTTTAAGTTGGGGGGAGATGAAATAAAAAAAATTCTTTTGTGTGAAAAAAAATGATTTGAAAATAAAATGTGTGTAAATGGAAGGAAAAATTCTTTTAACTTTGAACATGATAATACACATTGAAAACTTGGAAACTGAATATCAAATAATTTATCATTCCCCAATTTTTATTTTAATCCATGTATAATTTCATAAGAATAGATTTTGGAAAGTGTGGTTGTCCAATGTGATATTTCATTGTTTATATTTTCATCCAAATAAAAAAAAGATCACAATGCACATACTTTGGATAGTGGGGTATTAATTTGAGTTCATGGGGTCCCCCAAATAAATAGAATTGGTTTGGTAATCATTTTAGTTTTAATATGAGTATTCAAAAAAAATCATAAAAAATCAAAATAAAAAAACAATAAATTTTCGCATAGAGCAATAAAATGACCTAATGTGTGGATTTTGGCACTTAGGGATCGTGACTCCATAGTTTTCTGGACCAGAGTTAGTAATTTTATCGCTATTTATGGTAATTTGACTTTTTTTGACTGATTTAACTTGAGATGATGCCTGAGTATGTGGGCTTCACTTGGTGCCCTAAGATCTTTGAGCCTGGGAGTCATCGGCAAAGTCTCGCTACATGGGTTGACTCTTTTGAGTGAAATTTCAATTACCATGGAAATATTGCAAAAAAAATTGAATGCTAATATTAATGTTGAAATTTTATTCTACCTATTACTTCCATCATTTCCCCTTTTAATAAATATGAACCCCAATGCCTATGGTGATACACAACACATCCTCATACTTAATTGATATGGGATGAAATATGGAAATGAATTTGAACACGGCTTGGGATTGGGATATTCTTATGAAACTATCTTGTATTGAAATATTTTTATGGGTTTCATGATTGCTTGGTATAAGGGTTTTTGGTGATCATTGTGTACTAAAATGTTTTTGGAAAAGAGAATTCGAATTTCATATTGTTGAGATATATTTTGCTCAGTACTAGAAAAACTCAAGTTGGGGGTGTGATTAGCCACTAAATGAGGCTAATATTCATTTTTAATATATATAATATTCATGTGATTTATTATTCATAAACACCATTTTAGTTCATTTTACACTTTGAACATCATTTCACGTTATGATTGTAATTCCTTCTTAAAATTCACTATTATGTGGTACATTTTTTATCATCATTTAAAGTACCCAATGATCTTGATTTTATTTGTATATTTAATTTTAATGTTTATAATTATATTGGTAACAATTCATATTTGTGGAGTGTTGGAAGATCCACATTGGAAGACCACCAAAATGGGATTTCATGCAAACAATTCTGGAGAAGTCAGATTGGACATCAGCCCACTGATGAGAATGTGGGGCCCAACATACCAGCCCAATGAAGACAAAATTTTTTGGTATGATAGAATACATGTAGATGAACAAATAATTCTTCATGATACAGTGCTAATTATGCCTCCACGGTTTCTATTAAGGTGGCCCAATTTAGAGATAAAATTCTGGTCCAGATTCTACGGCCCAGAAAACATCCTACCAATCTAATCATATCTCCAACTACACAACTACAAATGGGCCCAAATTTTACAAGAGGTTATGAGAAATACGGAGATCCATTTTCTTATTCTATGGACCACTCTAATTATTCTATATTGAAGGTATTCTAAGAACGTATGTTCGTTGGTTGCAAGCTGGCTGCCACCTCGGGTCAAGAGTGGAAAAGTTCAAGTTCCACAAGCTTTCCACCACCCTAGGCCTACCATAATCAAGTGGGATGATTTTAACTGTTGGAGTATTGACCCAAGGCTCCCAAAATTCCTATTTAAGGTAGTGTTGATGGAGGATTTTATCATCTTTGGTGCTTGGTTTCATTGTAGTGTTATGATTCCGCTTTGTGTTTGTGATTGAATTTATTTCTAATGTAAGTTGTTTAATTCACCTTAGTTTCTTAATAAAAGTTCTTCCTTTAATCTTATTCTGTTATTATATATATCACGTTGATACTGTTGGTTTAAGGTGTGAATTTATTCACACCATACTTTGTGATATTTATCACACAACGGTGGAGTGGTCGATTTTTGTTGTTGTTTTTACTTCTTCAATTCCACCCTCATAAGTCTACTTCCTGCTTCCGTTGAAGACATGTCATCAATGGAGGGCTAACTCTTTTATGGGTTGATCTAAGGGAGTATAAAGGGGCTGGATTGGATGTTATTTCTCACTCTATTAATGGCTAATCACTTCTTTTAAATGATATTTTTATTTGATTATTTTAAAACCTCTTCATCCTTATTGAATTTAAGGTCACACATTTCAAGTGCTAATACGAACCTTTACCTTGGAGTGCTCAAAACTTTGATCCTTCAAGTGTATAGGTGATTATTATTAGGGTGTGTATTCATTAAACCTATAAGTGATGATTTTTTTTTGATCTTCCTAAATTAACCCACCTCAAATATAAGAAATTTAAATCATTAAAAAAGGAATTCATCCAATCCACCCCGAGCGATAACCTAGGATCAACTCATTACCTTAATTTGAATTAACTTAAATATGTTATTGATCCTTTAAAACCATCATAAATCAACCCAATTTGTCCACTTCATAGCCAAAAATAGTCTATATAATGTACGTGTCTGTAGGTTTCTTCTTAGGTCTCTGAGGATTCGACAACCCAAGCTAGACTACAAGGACCGTCCTACCTTCTTCTTTTGGGTAAATTTGAGCATGAATTAGGTACATTCATCTATAATTTATAGGACCACATAGTCCAATAACTCTCTCCAAGTGAACCATCATATCAAAGAATGTTGATGGGAAGAATATTTCTAATTCACATAATATTATGGCAGTTTCCTTTCCATAGATGGCAATTTATCCATGTTTATAAATTTTCTGTATATGTCTTTGATAAATAAATAGATCTTGGTTAATGTATGATAGAAATTCTTATAAAAATGAAACATAAAGCTATAAGACTTAGATCTCTCATCAAAACATGAAAGTCATGTGATTTTAGACCCTTTAACTTTAAATCATTAATTGAAATGATATTATTTATATTCAATGAATACCCCTATAGAACCTTTACATCATCCAAGAAGGTAAAAAACAAATATATCTTGTGTCTAGAAAGAGTGTAATCAACTGGAGGAAGAAAAGTTTATTTTTCAACCTTCACTGGCGCCAACTCTTCCTTTATTCCCATTTCAATCATGTCTAAACTACCCTTAATTCCATCCTTTGTTTTGTTGGATGCATTTAGTAATGTGGTAGTGACACTATCACATATTTTTTTTCAACATTCATAACATCAATAAAATTTCTGACATTTAGAAAATTCTAGTATGGTAATTAAAAAAACTGACAACTTTTTACAACTTATTTTCATAAGGTTTTTCAAAAAAAGGTATACCAAAATTCATGCCCATATATTTTACTTTATAAAACAATTTATTAACTATTAGTGGTTATGGTGTTGTATTTTCTTCTGAAATTCCATAGAATGGTGTTGTCCATGATTGGTACTTATGTCATCAGGGTATAAATCTATGATGTCCTAGAAACACAGTCTTTGATGAATATTTCAACCTAATTGAATGTGTACCTTATTCAAAAATGGGAAACCCTTGAGTTACTTTAACTCTATATCTTGAAAAAAATTCATATACAGAAAATTCATTTATTGTCTCTTACAACATGAATCTCAATGTGAAATCTTTATTTATGTAAGCATCATACAATGTAACACCTGAATCCCATAATAATTTCAAATCTTCGATCAATGGATCCAAATGAACATCAATATCATTACTCAGTTGTTTTGGTACTCATATAAGCATAGATAATATAATGTACTTTTGTTTTATGCATAACCACAATGGAAAGTTATAATTTACCAACATAACAAACCATGTACTATCAGTGCTACTTTAAAAACCAAAAGTATTCACTCCATATTTAGACAATGAAAGATGAAAGTTTCTTAGCTCATTTCCTAATTTAGGATGCTCATGATCAATTCTCTTATATTGAGGAGATTCTACAAGGTGATGAAGTTTCCCATCTTTATTTCTTGTATCTGTGAGCCATGTTAATTGTCGTGTAGTATCATTACTTCCATATAGGTGCCTAAACCTTGGAATGATTGGAAAGTACCACAAAACTTTCATAGTACCCAATTTATCTTTCCTATATCAAGAAGAACCACACTTTGGGCATTCTTTAAGTGATTTTTGGTCCTTACAAAATAGTATAAAGTCATTTAGATAGAAATGTGTTCTTTAAAAGATCATACCCATCGAATGTAGCATTTTTTTAGCATCATATGTTCAATTAGGGAGATCATTATATTATGGGAGCATATCATTCAAGAGGGAAATTTGTTCATTAAAACTGGAATTACTCCATCCATTCCCTGCTTTTAAATTATACAGCTTCGGTATGGCTGATAATGTTATATATTTAGTGCAACCATCATACAATTACATATTTTCACAACTCTTTAACTTCTAAAACAATTTTAGATGATCATAAAGTTCATATTAAAATTTAATTATCATTTCCTCAATATAATCTTCACCATCATTCACACCTGTAATCACATCCTTGATCTGATCTTCTTCATTTTCTACACTTATAATCATATCTAATGATCCATAAAATGCAGTGCAATCCCAATAACTAGCTACATTCTCTTTTTCTCTGTTTTTATTCCAACATTTATAAATTTGATCAATTTCATGAAAAATAAAGTGTTATTACAACTCCTATAGACTAATTAGTTTTTAATAACAATAGCATAAAAACATACAAAGGATTTTATAAGGGTCATATACATGATCTTTTGTAAACTTGATGAACTATTTCACCCCATCTTCATACTCTTTTTTCATGCGATTAGAATCCATCCATTCTCTATACATATCCATCCTATTTGATTAGGTAATATTAATATTTAATAAAATAAATAAACAAAAATGACTTTTAAACTAAGGGGAACCCAACATTTGAATGTTTCAAATAGTTTCATCATTCTTTGAAGGAAATAGGTAATTGAATTTAATAAAAGAATTACTCCATTGGTGGTAGGTGTTATTCTTTGAATTCATCCACAATGTTCACTGATACCTGGTATGGGATGACTACTAGTTAGAGTATTTCAAGCAACATAAGTGCATTCCATAAGAGATGTGGGATGAGTCTCAATAAAAAAATGCAATAATAATTGTTTGGGAGATAAAGCTGATGAAGATGGTGATTATTATTTCATTTTGTTGCCTGAGACTCATCTCCTTAGAAGTTAACACTAAATAAGAGAGAATGAATTAATAAATAGGGAAGTGAAAAAGAAAATCTAAAACATGTTCATGTAAATTCCTAACCCAGGGTCCACTTAACTTGTGCTCTGAGCTGATGGGTCATATGGCCTCAAGCGTGCCTCCCTATACGTCGTAGCCTATAAAATAACAATGAGGGTGTAAAGTTGGTATGGTGGGGATACTATATCTTCTTATCATAGTGGCACAATGAATATAACCATAAAAATACAATAGTGGAAGAATATAAATAAACAGACCGAATAAATAAAGTTTTGGATTAATAATAACTAAGCAACTGAAAAATAATCAAAATCCACTAGGCAGCGTCATTTACATGGATACATGTCTTGGTGATATACAAAAGGAGAACATGGGGCAGGCATATACAATCATTCTATAAAAAAACTAAAAAAAGAAAAAAAGGCTTCTCCACTAGCATCTCAAGCATATGCTCAGTCCTATGGTCCTATGCTCCATCTATAATGGATGCATATTAAGAACTTGTGGCAGGGCACTTTCCCTTATCCATACCTATAGTCATATAAACTTCTTTGGTACAAATGGAAGCTCGAGTGGGGTGTGATATAAAATCTCAATAGTCCACCACCAATGGTATCTAGAAGTAATCCAAGCAGTGCTCGTATCTAAATAGTTTGTTGGTATAAATGAAATAATAGAGAATGTTGAGTCAAATAACTAGCCTACTCAGGTTCTTCAAGGACACCTGGTGTCTCTACCTACTTTGTATCATGGTTGGAATGAGTGTCTAAACAATAAATATATATATATATATAGTAATAATAAATATAGTTTTATATTGAATCCGCCTATATAGACCAAGTATGTGCATACATTAGTGGCCATATACATGGAATACTAGTTGATAGCTATATTGAGGCATAACTCATACATCCGTAACCAGTCTAATGAGCCTATAAGCTCAACGAAGAGGGTAAGTGTCCTATATCTCATAATGAGTGGGAGATGTCATGATCATAACTCAAGATGGTGAGTGCGCTATCATTTTAATAATCAAAACAAGGGATGTGGACCATCAATCCCACCATCCAACAAGTGTCAATGGTGTGAGACATCATGCTCAACACCCAATGTAAGGAATCATGATACCATCATGCTCAACAGAACCCCTACTATCATACCATAGCCTATATAAATTCATAACCATAATTATAATAAAATACACGAGGCATTACCTCTCATGTATCTCAATAGTTAAGTCCAATCACAACAAGGAATTAAAATTACAATGAGTATTTAATAAAGCATAAACAAACAGTGTGGCCTTACTACCCTTTATATGCCATCCTAATTAATCCATTTAATTTATTTAAGGAAGTTAAATCCATCATGAAAAATCCCTTAAATCAATTTATAGGGTTCAAAGAGACATTTGGAAGGTTCCTATACCAATGGGAAATTACCTATATGTCCAATTCCATTTATAAGGAAAGAAAAGAACTTAGTAGGTGCCTTGAGTTCATTTAAAATCTATATAACAGAGGTAAAATAACTTTATAACCCAAGTCAAACACTTAAGAGGTGCTCTGGATATTTAAACGATTAACTAAAAGGGAAATTCAAGATGGAACACCCAAGGGTGTCTATAATTGAGGTCAACATCCTCTAATATACTAAAAAAGTATCAAAATATGTATATCAAAGTGAATAAATCAATTTAATATGAAGAAATAAATTTAACGGTGATGCACGACAAAGGTCAGCATGAGGCACAATGAAAAATCTATGAAAACACCAAAACTTTTGGGAAAAAATGAATACACCACCTACCTTAGGGTTTTTAATGACTCTTCATCCAATGGTGGCCTCATATTTGATGTAGGTTGGAAGAAATCATCAAAACAGTCTAATGCCCTAAAAATAGGGAAAAATATATTTCACTTAAATAGCACAGTGGATATAAAGATAAACTTAAATTGAAGGTAAGATTAAGGGAGAGCATACCTCTAGCTATCTAATTCCTTTGATGGATATTTATTCAAACACTGTACATGGGATATGTCTCAATCCCTATGTTGAAGGAGAAGAAAAGATACTGGAGATGAAGAGGAGTCCATCCGCTAGATAAATGAAGGGAGAAGAAGAAATAGGTTTAAAAGATTAAAGAAGTATATTTTGGTCATTTCACCCTCAAAATAGGGGGAACACATTTTGGTCACATGTTTTGTCCAAATCATGCGGAAACCATGCTCAATCCACTTCTTAAGAAGATATCCTCTATAGTTAAGACACACAGTTTTCCAAACCATGTGAAAACCATGCGAAATCCCACTATCAAATGTCTCATGTTTTTTGCATGGTCATTCTCTTAGAGTATCATGGTTTTATAAAAACTATGTGTCTCCTGATGCACCTCTTTTTCACCTCGTACAATTATTAGAGACCATGCGGGCTAGGCGGCATGGTTTCTATTAATTGTGTAATCCAACTATTTCTCCAAAATATGGGGTTTCAGGCTCCGAAAAATCCCCAGACACCATCATGACCCCTATAACTTCATTGGTTAACATTAATAGGGCCATTTGGAGTAATTTAAACCAAAAAAAAATGAGTCAGGCCTTAATTAAAGTAAGGTTCGTTACAACCACCCCTACTTAAAGAAACTCATCCCTGAGTTGTCCTACTAAGGTTAAAGTGGTATCATATTCAAAGAGTTCTAGCCACTGAGCTTTTATATCAACTTCTCATTCCTAGGTCTCATCTTGTACTCGGTCGTACTTACATAACACCCATACCAAAGGAACTGACCTACCTTAGAGTGTCTTCACACTCTAATCAATAATAAAAACTAGATACTTATCAAAGGAAGCATCTACATCCAATTCAACCTCATCAGGCTAAAAGACATGTGACAAGTCTTGATGATATCTAAGAAGCTGATACATGTGAAACACATCGTTCATTGACCAATATTTCTAAGTAAGTTCTATTTGGTAATCCATTTGTCTGATCTATTTCACAACCTCGAAGGGTCCAGTGAACCTAGGTGAGAGCTTATCCTACCTATGAATACGTCTATGGACAAACCAGGGTGAGACTCGTAAGAAAAACTAGTCTCTAACCTTGAAATCGAGAGGTTTATGGTGTCAGTTGTCATATGAATATTATTTGGACTAAACTATCATCATGTGATTTCTGATCAATTGGACCTACTTTGTAGTCTCCTACACGAGACATGCTCCAATAATAGTTATATCCCCTGCCTCTAGCCAGCACAGAGGTAAAAATCCTACCATATAAGGCTTTCTAAGGACCCATATCGATGGTAACCTGAAATATGTTATTATAATAGAACTCAACAAGGGTAATATGCTTCTCACAAGAACCCCCAAAGTCAAGGACACATGCATGGATCATGTCCTATAACACCTAAATCGTATGCTCTATCTATCCATCGGTCTAAGGGTGATAGGTTGTGCTTAGAAAAAACTATGTATCTAAGGATTTCTACAACCCCTACCAGAATCATGACATAAAGTGAATTTCTCTATCATAAACGATAGAATAAGGATCTTCATAAAGACGTAAAACATCCCTTGCATATAGCCTCCCTAGCTCATCTAGCAAGAAGGTCTCTCAAACAAGTAAGAAGTGTACGACCTTCATCAAATGATCAATGAAAACCCACATCATATCATTTCCACAAGTTGATCTGGGAAGACCAGTTATGAAATACATCAAAACATTGTCCCATTTCCACTTGGGAATGGATACTTCTATAAAATCCATATTAAACACTGATGTTCCACCTCTACCTAATAACAGGTGTAATATCGAGTGATAAAGATAGAAATCTCCCATTTCATACTAGACCACCAATACTGGCACTCTAGATACTGATAAATTTTGGGGACACTGGGATGTACTTCCCTTACTAAGGTGTGAAAATCTTGAATCAACTTCTCTCTGATGTTTGATGGGACCCATACATGCCCATAGAATAGTAGATTATTATCCACATCCATGTTCCAACTTTAATATATATCATTATCTATGATTATTTACCTTAGTATAATGACTTCAATATCATATAGTTGCCTCATTATTACCCATTCTAGAAGAGTATAGGTCACTACTAAGACTGTGAGGATAGCCTGACCTTGATCCTCTTGAACCTCTATCTAAATCTCTGAGAATAATTCCATGAGATGTTATTCACCACTGAAATCCTAAACTGCCTGTATCTAAGTCTTTTGATTCAGAACATTGGCCATTTCATTTCCCTTACCAGTTGTATAGGAAAGATCGAAATCAAACGATTGTAGGTACTCGACCAACATGTGATGTTTGAGATTTAGATCACACTGCATAAAAATGTACTTGAGGCTTTTTTGATTAGTGTATACCACAAAATGATCTCCAAGTATATATTTTCTCCAATAGCATAAGGCATGAACTATAAAAGCTAGATCAAGATCACGTGTTGGGTAATTCCTCTCATGAGGCCTCAATTGACGAGACTCGTACACAATGACTCACTTGTCTTGCATAAGAACAACTCCAAGCTCGATACCTAATTCATCATAGTAGAATATATAACTCTTTCATAGATATAGAAGAACCAGTAATGGTTTTGAAGTCAAACAGACCTTTAAATCCTAAAATTCTTCTTCGTAATCTTTTGACCACATGAATTTAAAAACATTCTTTATCAAGCCTAAGAGAAGCACAAAAAGGTGTGAGAAATCTTGGATGAAGTGCCTGTAATATCCGGTTATCCCCAAGAAACTCTAAATGGAAAAGAAATTCTTGGTATTATCCCAAGAAACTACATCTCTCACTTTCTATAGGTCTACTAAAACTCATGACTCTGAGATGATGTGACTCAATAAGTGGATTTTGTCGATCCAAAAGTGGAATTTACTGAGCTTAGCATATATCTGATTCTCTCTGTGTGTATTAAGAATGATCTCAAAATGGTTGTAATGACCATGTATAGAGCATAAATACACTAAGATATCATTAATAAAGACTACCATAAATGAATCTAGATATGGGTGGAAAAAAATTCATAAGATCTATAAAAATTATAGGTGAATTTGTGAGCCTGAATGGCATGACCAAGTACTCGTATAGACTATACCTGCTCCTGAAATCTTTTCAAGGTATGTCTGAAGTCCTAAAACACACTTTATGATAGCCCAACCTCAAATCTATCCTTGAAAATACTCTTGCTCCTCGTATTTGATCAAAGAGGCTGTCTATTCAAGGCATTGGATATCAATTCTTTACTATGAGCTGGTTCAATCGACTATAATCCGCTCAAATCCTAAGGGTAGAATCTACCTTCTTGGGAAAAAGGATAGGTTAAACCCAAGGAGAAATGTTGGGGTGTATAAATCCTTTATCCTCTAGATCCTCCAATTGTTTATTGAACTCCATAATCTCCATAGGTTCTATCTATAAGGAATAATGGTTACTGGTGATTCTCCTGTAATAATTTCAATGGTAAATTCTACCTCTCACACTAGTGGTTGATTAGAAAAGTCATTAGGAAATATTTTCCTAAAAAACTCCACTATAAAAGGAAAAATAGTGGTTCGTAATCCCTGGTTTTCCAGGAAAAAACTGGTGATCTATGCCATTACATTACCCAGCCTATATTGCTCGGGTCTATATTGAGTCGAAAGAAAATATTTTTCTCCCTTATATACATACCTACCACCCTCTGGTGATGTAAAAATCACCCTATGATGATAGTAGTCAATATGGTCTTGATAGGGAACTAACCGTTCCATCCTTATGATTACGTAAAATTCCATCATGTTGAGGATGAAGAGATTCCATACAAAGAGGTATCCACCTATCTCAGGGGGTAAATCCTTATAATGGAGAACACCATATGAACGTATACCTAATGAGGTATCTAGCATCATAACATTGTAGAATTTCTTAATCTCGAGGTCCAGACTTCCCATAATAGTCTTAGATATAAAAGAGTGATATGCTCCTGAGTCAAATAAAGCATACACTAAAGTGAAGGCTACTAGAATAGAACATATAACAACAGAAGTTCCAGCTCTATGCTCCTCTATAATAGGATGGAATATATTCAACTGTTATATACAACATCCCTGATCCAATATCTAACTACCCTGAGCAATCCCACTCTACTGGCATTGAGAATCATGAGTCTGACTACCCCTACTTTGAATTCCACCTTGGCATGATCAATTGGTGGTATTCTAGCTGCTTTCCTATCACGATACTTTTGGCCCTGCTCCAGAATGTGGGGTATGAGTAGATACATGTTCTCTAGGTGTTGATGGAAAGGTTTTATAGAAACTCTGGATATTTTCCATCCTTATTTATCCTATACATTACATTGGATCACATAAGCACTATGGATTCATGTGTTCAAGAATCCCACACTGGTGACATATCAAAAATATGTCAGCATGAGGAGCCAGACCACTGCTACCTCCATGAGAAACCTTGAAACATATCTTCCACCCAGAAGAAGGAACACTAATAGCTCTAGTTTCCAAACTACCATGAATCACACCATTATCTTCCATCAAATTCCACTATGTAATAAGGGCATGGTTGATGATTTTAGAAATAGTAATAAATCTAAATATATTGACCTATGATTAGATGGTGTATACCAGTCCATCCTTGAATTTCCTAGCAGTCATAAGGTCATCACCTACTAGAGTAAGAGTGAACCGCTACATCTCAGTAGAAAAATTAGATTATTCCATAACAGACATACCCCCTACTACTGGTTCATGGATTCTCTAGCCCTATCGTCCCTTAGAGTCCATGGAAAGAAATTTTCATAGAATATATTCTAGAAATCTTCCAAGACCATATCTCTATAAAGATCTTCTTGGGTAATAACACCCCACTATCACTTGAAAAAATTGCATAGAATATATGTGGAAAGATTGAACCTTTACTCTGGAGGCACCTCTAGATTCTCAAATATAGAAAGAATAGATTTAATCCATGACTCAACAGTGTGTAGTCCACCGTCCCCCAATAAGTTGGAATAATGTTGCTGCTGGAATTCACGATACAACTCTACCATGCTTGGGGTAGGTTGAACAACACCTTAAATATTTAGTAACATACGTAAAAATCCCTCTAGTAATTTGGCATTGATTCCCATATCAAAAATAGGGAGAGGTTCCACAGGTGGCATTGCAGGAGGGATCATCGGAAACTCAAGGCCTACCACCTACGGTGCATGGTTGTCACCACCTTCAGGGAATATGACTAGGGGAAATCATGGTGGCATGATACTACAATTACAAATACATGACTCAAAAAATATTTTAACAGTTGAAAATATTGATGATGGAAACTAGGAAAGGTGCATAGCCTTCCTATAAAAATGATCACACCACTCTTCTTGCTCAAAAAGATAGGTCTAGGTGATAAAAGAGACCAAAATGGCCATAAGAATGTAAGAGACACACCAACTACCCACTACTATAACCATGTTCGGATCTAGGTATCTGTTTTACATGTATAAGATAAATACTTTTACTTTAAAAGTAATATTCATTTTAAATTTTTTAT
This sequence comes from Viscum album, assembly GCA_963277665.1. Taxonomy (NCBI): domain Eukaryota; kingdom Viridiplantae; phylum Streptophyta; class Magnoliopsida; order Santalales; family Viscaceae; genus Viscum; species Viscum album. The sequence goes on from OY728142.1 coordinate 954,172,234, forward strand.
TATTAAAATATTTAAATATTTTTAAATGATTGAATTAGATGAAGCACCATTTCTAGTCCATAAGGGACCATATTCCTTATGAACCAAAATATGGAATCCACTTAACCCATGCCATAACATGTTCCATCCCATGAAACCAATGGTTCATGGCTCAACATTTCATAATTAACTACTTAAAAAGTATGCATTAACCTATGCTGGAAAACATTTTTAGGTTAAGGAATACACTTTATATAACGAACCATAATTTACATACATTGTTATTACTTCAAAATTGAAGCATAATTATTACAACATATAACAAAACCATGAAAGGACCGTATATGTATAGTGTCTTTTGAAACTGGGAAACATAAACAACTGGTTCATAAAGCGTCTACACTGTCTCCCATTTATTTCATCATATCTATAGTCCCTTTTGGCATATCTTACTTAATAACCTTCTTCCTGACCTGGGGAAAGAAAACATACAAAAGGGTGAGCTCAAATGCTCAGTAAGGGTAAACAAAAGAAATATCAATCGCATCATATTCATAAGAACATAACATTTTGGAAATCTTAACATGCAAAAGAGAGCATAATTTCATAACATGGGATAAATCATAGTAGTGAAATGAAATCCCAATAATCATAACTTAAAACATGAAACTTTGTGGAATACACACATAATCATAGAGAATCATTTCTTATTAGTCAAGACTAATTTCCAAGACTATCTTAGTGGACAAAGACCATTTTTGAACCGAGTTCACTCCTCGTTTCAGTCCTGTTTCACTGAACCAGTTTAACCTGCCGTTCCATCCATGTCTATCTCATGAGATATAAAATCTTTACCCAATGCATTGGAGGGAGATATAGGTCCCACCCATCCCATAATTATACCATTCATATGTGTGCCACAAAATCATAAATCATACATCATTGCATAACCCATGTAATAAAAATGGGATTCTTAAACAACATGACATCATAAAACAATTCATATAAGATAAAGGAATTCATAAAAATAATTCCATCACAACATAATCAAATCAATTTAATAATAGGGATATAAACAGAACCCTATATTATCTTAGATGGAAAATAATTTTGATAAAACACTTGAACTCCATTCTTGAGGAAAATATCCTTTCTAATTCAAAAACACTTTTCCTTTCTTAACATGTCATACAATTCTAAACTAAAAGAAGTTGATTAAAAATAAACTTGAAAACTTGTAAAGGAATCTTCTTGTAAATAATGTTTTAAAAATCCATTCATTCCGTATAAGTTAAAAAAACATTCTTCCCGTACTTTTTTTGGAAAAGTCAAAAAGTACCTCGTACGAAAAATGACAAAAGATTCCTTTTATATCTTTTACTAAAAACTCGTCGAAGGGTAAAATTGGATTTAAAAAATTGTAGGTGGATGGAAACAATATTAAATATTTAGGAAACATGGATTTTGATGATAAAATACACACCAGTAAATTCCAAAGTATAAACAATCTCGGATAAAAATGAGATTGTGATATTTCCCTTACCTTAGGTCTGATTTGCTTCGTAAGTGTCCGAACCTCCTGTATAATGATTTAAATAATTTTATTGACTTATTCTAGAATCATACTTATTTTTATGATATCATATATGGTCATATTATTAGATTCTTATTAGTAATATTTCATTACTACTTGTTATTCGGGTGTTTATTACTTTTTGTTCTTATGTGCGTTTTGTCGAATAAATTCTTATTTTTCTTTTTAGGTTATAGATACCTCATTTACAGAATGGTATTAGTGTAATATATATCATATTCATTCACTCAATTAATTTATATAATCATTATGCAATGAATATCATGTATAACGATTTGCATCCCATCGTAGAGACGGTATTCCGTACGTACGCACGAGCAATGATATCGTTCCCATGATCATTGAATTGTATTGGAGTGTATGTATACTATTTAAGAATCAATATCACTTTAAAATAATAATATATAGTTATTATTTACACCATTATACCCATCCAAGTAAGGTGGTGGTGGAAAACAGATTACACCACGGCGTGGAGACGGTATTCTGTACGTACACACGCGTGGTGATTTTGTTTTCCGTAGGATGGATAGATGGTAAAATAGGGTTGTTTCATACTTATAATAACATATCAGTATATGAGTGATACTTATGTTATTACTTCATAATGAAACAACTAAAGAAGAAGAAGTGTAAGAATAAATAAAGATGAAAGAATCGGTAACGGGCATTACCTCTTCTTTGAAGCGCCTCTTTGAGACCTCCTCTTAGGGAACTAAAATTGGTCTTTGAAGAAGACCAGGACCTCTATGATGTTTCTATATAAGTGTAGAGGAGATATTGGAAGGGTTTGTCCGAGCTTGAAGGCTCAAAGTGGTGTGAGGAAGAGAGGGAGGAGGTGCCCTTTTATAAGGGAGGAGAGGGGCACCTTTGGAATAACTAAAAATATTATTTTATTATAAAGTCAAATTCGGTTTTTAATAGCTCCAAATTGATATATTTAGAAGATAAGGTGGGTATGGGTCTAAATCCTCTCATAAAATATAATTTAGACAAGTTTAGGTATCAATTTTAACCTTATCATTTAGATTTAACTTTAAGTTAGATAATTTAACTTTTACCGTGTCTTCTTTTTTTCTTACACTATAAGGTTAATAAACTTACTATATCAAGCAAAACGAACCCCAAGTTGTTTATTATTAATATATATAACCTTATATAAGTCATTTTTTCGAACCTTATATTTTTATGAATAAAATAACAATTAATAATATAGTATTTGTTTTAAAAACTATTTTATGTCAATTTTGACACTATTTGGTAATTGATTCTTGTGAAAATCATAACAGAATGATTAGTTAGAAAAACTTTAATTAAATCAATACTAACATGTCATATTAACATATAATTTTTTTTTAATTCATAAAAATCTCAAATTACATTTATTTGGGTATTTATAACATCAATTATGTCAATATTTCATTAATAAGATAATTATTGCATCATCATTATATCATAAATAAATTAAATTATTTTAAGTCTAAAAATTACAAATAAAATACCATTATGTAGGAAACCTTTTTATCTTTCTAATGAATATTTATAGTATAATTTATATTATGTATAACCCTATATTAAAATTTATTTATTTATTAAACTTTGATTTTAACTATTTTAACCCTTCTTTAAATAAATTGATAATAAATGTCCCAATCTAATCCAAGTGGGCCTAAATGGTCATATTTTATTCCTAAGGTTGTTTTTGTTCGAATTAAACTTATCTAATAGAATTAGTACATGTGTTAGGGTAATAATAATATCATTTTTACCCTTAACTACCCTATTTACTTTTAACCGTGGTAAATAAAAGTAAAAAGTTACTATTCACCAAAAAATATTTTCATCACATTGAACCACATTTTACTTACTGAAATCAACTGTGTCTCTCGGATTTTTGAAATTCCACTCACATAAGCGGTAAAATTAAGTTTTATGAAAAAATTCAGTTTTTAGCTACCACTTAGTGGTTTCACTATTCATCAAAAAATGAAAGTTTCCAGAAAAATACCAAAAATTAGGCCTAAGCTATATTTGAAATTATGAATTCAAAAATGATGTTTATTTTACCAAATTCAAAACATATCAGTTACATTAACTAATTTAAAAATTAATTCTCGTCGTCAAAACAAATAGTGTGTTTTTAAGAGATAATAACTATCAAAAGATTGACACTTGTTTATGTCTGGTTTAAATGTGAAATTACATCCAATGAACAAAATTGTATTAAATTGTAAAAATATATTCTAAATATACTTTAAAACCACTCAAATTAATAATTTATCACTATTAATTATTTCGATTAAAAAAGTTGTTTTTAATTAAAATTTAATAATTTTCACTATTCATCAGAATATGAAAGTTATCCGAAAAGTACCAAAATTTCACCCTAAGCTAATTTCGATATTCCGAATCCAAAAATGAAGTCCATTTTGAAAAATAAAATTTATGAAATTTCAAAAAGTGGTTATTACTATTTATAACGGCTAGTTTTAATAATATTTTAATAGCATATCGTTGTTTAGTGAAACTCAGTATTGCGTACGAAGCAAGATATCGAGGAAGGTTGTGGTTGCGTGTAAAGAAATCCAAGCTAGTGTTGTGTGTAGTGAAAGATTCATTTGATGATTTATATAACATAAAAAAAAATATTTCTCATAAAAGTCTCGGTTGTTACACTTTAAGTGTTAATTATTCTTTTCAAATATTTCAAATAATGTCAACAAAATTCTATAGACAGTCAAGGAACTATCAATATGTAATAGTAAGATGCATGCTGAAAATAGACGTGTCATGAAAAAATGCAATGCATGTTAGTCCTATTGTGCGTATACTGATGCATGTAATGCAACACCCTCATTTAATCAGGACTAACTAAAATAAATATTTATTTCAATAATACAAATATAATAAAACCATAAGAAAAGTGTGTCACCCAATAGTAAATTCATATCCACCATAACAGGCATAATCAATAACTACAATTTCCCATCCCTGGTAATTTGGGTTTCTCTTGTACATGGGTTAGCTACGTCCAAGTACCAGCTAAATTCCAAAATCCCTTTAACTCCTAGTCACTTGTCAAATACCCAAATAGTAACATAAAAAAAAGTAACTACTCGAATACCACTTTGTAACATCTTGAACTGGGGTCCACTTAACCCATGTCCTGAGCGGGTGGGTCACGTGGCCTCAAGCACGCCTCCCCATACACCCAAGGCTATCGACTAGCAGTGATGGTGTAAAGGTGCTACAGTGGGGAGAATATACCCTCTTATCAGAGTGGCACAAAAGATATAACCACAAACATACCACAATTAAATCATATAAATAAACAGAAAAAATAAATAAAGTAGAGGAAGAATAATAACTGAACAACTGAAAAATAATAAAAAAACCACTAGGTAGTGTCATATACATGGATTCATGTATTTATGATATACAAAAGGGGAATAGGGGACAGTCATATACAATCATGTTATACAAAAACTACAAAATGAAAAAAAAGGTTTCTTTACTAGCATATTGAGCATGTGCTCGGCCCTCTGCTCCTATGATCCATCTATAAGTGATGCATATCAAAAACCTATGGCAGGGTGCTTTCCATTATCCATACCTACAGTCATATAATCTTCTTGCATACCAAAGGAATTCTGAGTAGGGTGTGAGATAAAATAGTAGTAGACCACCACCAACGGTGTATAAAATTAATCCAAGTAGTGTTAGTAGCTAAATGATGTGCAGGTATAAATGAAATAACAGACAATGCTGAATAAAATAACCAGCCTGCTCTGGTTCCTCAAGGACACCTGGTGGCTCTACCAGCTTCGGCTCATGGCTAGAACAAGTGTCTGAATAGTAATTATGTATATATGGTTATAATATATATATATATATATATATATATATATATTATAGTTATATATTGGATCCACCTATATGGATCAAGTATGTGCAGACATAAGTGGCCATATACCTAGAATACTAGTTTCTGGATGGACTAGGACATAAGTTAGACATCCATAACTATTATAACGAGAATATAATCTCAAGAAAGATGGTACATTCTCTAAATATCTTAGTGAGTGGTAGAAGTCATACTCAACACTCTAGATAGTGAGTGTTCCATCATGTCAACAATTGAAACAAGGTATGTGGCACATCAAGCCCACCATCCAACTAGTGTCAATGGTGTGAGATGTCATTCTCAACAACCGATGTAAGGGAGCATGATGTAATCATTCTCAACAGAACCCCTACCATTATACCATATCCTATATCAAGGTGTAACCATAATTATAATAAAATACATGAGGCATTACCTCTCATGTATCTCAATATTCAAGTCCAATTACAACAAGGCATTATAATTACAATGAGCATTTAATAAAGCATAAAAAAATGGTGTGGCCTTAACACCCTTATATGTTATCCCAATTAATCCATTTAATTTTTTTAATTAAGGAAAATCCATCATGAATAATCCATTCAATTTAATACATTCCATTCAATTAAATAATGCATGGAAAGTTAATTTATAAGGATCAAAGAGGCATTTGGAAGGTACCAATACCATTGAGAAATGACCTACATGGACAATTCCCTTTATAAAGAAATCCAAACACTTAGGATGTTCCTTGGTTTCATTTAACATTTATATAATAGGGGTAAAATCACTTTTGAACCCAAAAAATAACACTTGAGAGGTGATTTAGCTATTTAAACAATTAAATAAAAGGGAAATTCAAGCTGGCACACCCAAGGGTATCCATAACTGAGATCAAAATCCTCTAATCTACTAAACAAGGATCAACAGATGTATATCAAGGTGTTTAGATCAATTTAATATGATGAAATCGGTTTAACGGTGACGCACAACAAAGGCTAGTGTACGGCACAATATAAAATCTATGGAAACACCAAAAAATTTGGGAAAAATGACGAGACCACCTACCTTAGGGCCTTTGAAAACTCCTCGTTTGATGAAGGTCTCATATTTAAAGTAGGTTGGAATAAATCAATGAAATGGTCCAAGATCTTGAAAATAGGGGAAAAGTACTTTCACCTAAATAGAATAATGGATACAAAGATAAACTTATATCGCAGGTAAGAGGAAGGTAGATCATACCTCTATCTTTACAATTCCTTTTATGGATCATGATTTGGACACCAGATGTGGGAGATATCTCAATCTCTATGTTGAAGGAGAAGAAAAGATACGGGAGAAGAAGAGGAGGCCATCCACTGCAAAAATGAAGGGATAATATGGAATAGGTTTAAAAGATTAAAGAGGATAATTTTGGTCATTTCAACCTCAAAATAGAGTTGCACCATTTGGATGCACTGTTTGGTCAAACTGTGTGCAAACCGTACTCAAGACACAACTTAAGGAGAGACCCCACATGGTTAAGGTGCACAATTTTCCAAACCATGTGAAAGCTGTGTGAAATACCACTGTCAAATGTCTATATTTTTATACATGGTCATGTGCTTGGAGGCGTATGGTTTTAGAAAAATCATGTGACTTTTGTTGAACCTCTATTTCACTCTACACAGTTAGCAGAGACAGTACAGGCTAGGCGGCATGGATTCTACTAATCGTATGACCTTGTTATTTCTCCAAAATTTGGGGTTTCAGGCACCGAACAAGCCTCGTACACCCTCATGACACCCATTACTTCATTGGTTAACATTCATAGGGCCATTTATATGGATTTAAAAAAATGAGTCTTACCTTTATTAAATGATAGGTCATTATTGTTCAATTGAAGTTGGAGCTCATGAATTTCTTGAAAGAAAATTGAAATATTGAAAAATGGTTTATCATCCCACATGATCAAAAAAAAACTTATTGAATGAAATTTATAAATATAATGGAGGATATTTCACTTTTAAAAACTATTTTTCACTTCAATTTAATGGTGTAGGAAGCACTAAAATTAAAGGGAAGAATTTTGAATCAAATGATTTCTCTTTGTTGATGGATTGAGGCACAATCCCCTGAGAATTTATCAACTTTTTGACAATGGTTATGGAAATATTTTAAGGTAGAATAAATGATTCATTAAATTATATAACTATCATCATGAAGGATTAGTGATCAATCGATAGCTTATTTCATATTTTTATTGATCAAAACCCTTTTTAGATGAGTATAAATGAAGTATAAAATCACATTTACATTATAAAAAACCGATGAAATATGACTTTTGAATGTAATAATGGAAAAAACATAAAATCTATATTATTTGAAAACCATTTTCATAATAGAAAATATGGATATTTTATATAATAATGGTTTCACAAATAAAAAAGAAAATTATTATATTTTTTAAAATGTTTTCAACACTGACATTGAATTTATGAAAATATAAAAGTATTAAACTATTGATAAATTGAAAAAAAGTATACTAGTATAAAATTATAAATTAAAAATATATTTATATTTATATTATTATATAAAATTATATACATATATAGAAGTATAAAATTATATAAAATTTATAACATAATATATATTTTAAAGAAATATACTTAATTTATAAATGTATATAAATTTTTAAAACTATATAAAAGTATACATATGTTAAAAATTATAAAAAAATTATAAAGTTATATAGTTTTACAAATTTATAAAAGTATAAAATTATATTATATAAAATTAAAATTTATGAAAGTATAAAAGTATAATAATTTATAACGAATAAAACTATAATTGTATATTAATTTAAAAGTATAGAAAACTATAAAAGTATAGATAATTAATAAAATTTTATACTTAAACTATATATGTATAATATGATACACTGTAAAATTTATAAAAGTTTATAAATTTATAAATTAATAAAACTAAAAAATTAGAAATATTTAATAAAAAAATATTATTAAAATATATTAGTATAATATGATATACTATAAAATTTATAAAGGTATATAAATTTAAAATGTGTAAAATTATAAAATTATAAATTTTTAACAAAATTTTATATTTATATTATATAAGTATAAAAAGATATACTATATAATTTATATATGTATATATAAGTATAAAAATTATATCTAGAAGTATAAATATAACAAATTATATGTAAAAAGATTATAGATTTATATTGATTATTAATTATAAATTTATAAAAGTAATAATTGATGTTAATAAAAATTAAAAATTTCTATTGGTTTTAGGTATTAGTTGTGTGTGAGTGATTGTTAGGTTTTTGCGAAGGAGATGAAGAATGAATTCGTGTGGGACTCAAACTCACTGGCCTAGCTATTATATTTGGAAAAATGCAGATCTCAACATATGTCGACCACTTGTGTAAATTTCCAACAATATCACATGAACCAAAACTATCACACAAGGAATTTCGTCAATGCTCTCTACCTCATGATATGGTTTTCATGTGGGAAATAGATAAGAAGGGGTGGTTCAATTTGGTGCAGTGGTGCGATGTGGTGTAGGGGTGGTGTGATGTGGTGTAGGGGTGTGATGCGGTGTAGTGATTTTTCACATACCTTATATTTGGAATGGGAGCAGGGGCGGTGGTGAGAGTAGTGTTCGGTGAGAATGGTGTCTTGGCAGTAGTGGGGTTCAGTGAGAGTGGTGATGGCAGGAGTCGGGTTCGGTGTGTGAGGTAGTGCGGTGATAGTGGGGTCTGGTGAGAGAGTCGGAATGGCGACAGTGTGGTTTGGTGAGAGTGGTAGTGGAGTTCGATAGTGGGGTCCGACAGTGGGGTTTGAAGACGGTGGTAGCGATGGCAGTGTGGTTCGACAGTGGGGTCCACTAAGAGTGGAGGCATGGTGGTAGTGTGTTTTTGTGAGAGCGGTGGCATGACAGCAACGGGGTTCTGTGATAGCAGCAACACAAGAGCAGTTCGGTTCCATGAGAGCTTAAAGTTATGCGAGGGAAGAAATCCGGTTAGGGTTCATTTAAAAGAAGGGATATGGCTTTTATCAGTGATTTTTAAAATACATTGATAAAGAGAAGTTTTATTAGTACTCAAATAGAAAGTGTTGATAAAACTACTCTTTATCATCTCTTTTTTAGTAGTGATAAATGTACCCCTTTATCAGTCTTAAAAAAGCATTGATAAAATGTTTCTTTATAAAGATGAGTTTAAATAAAGAAGCATGTGGTGCTTCATTGAAATAGTGGTAGAAGAAACATTTGGACAAAGCTAAAATAATAAATCACACCAAAGGTTCAAATTTATACTAGGAATCCATAGATAAGTTTCTTTTTTTCCAAAAAACAAAAAAAAAAGATATGAAAAAACACATACAGATGTACAGTAGAGAAACTTTATTAAGTGGCCAAGTAGGTGGTAGCCCTTTCTACAAATCAGCATTATCCGTCACTATTGGATTTTTAATGTTTTAAAAATATTCAAAAATGAGTTTTTTATTTTTTTTATTTAATAAATACTATTTATTAATTTTTAATATTTTTTCCTAATTTATCAATTTTTAATATTATTTATTCATCAATAATATTAATTTTTCTTTGATATTTTTTGTAATTTTATCCATCTTTATTCTTTATTTATACATATTTATTCATTATCATGTTATTTTTTTATATGATATGTGTAATTGATATAATTAATACGTATTTATTTTCATTTTAACATATATTCATTTTTATTTTTTTAATAATCTATATAATTAATAACACTTGTTCATTTTTCTAATATTTTTGCAATCTATTTACTTTTTAAATTAATAAATTTCACTTATTTTTAATATTTATTCATTTAATATTATTTATTCAATTATGGTATTTATTTATTTATTTTTTTTAATAATTTATTCATTTCTAATATTTATTTGATTAATATTTTTTTAATTTATTCATTTTTAATATTTATTTATATATATTTATTCATTCACATTTAAAGTTTTTAATATGGTTATAATGTAAATATTTAATATGCATCCATCTTCATTTTAATATATAGATTATTAAAAAAAATAACACCACTCATTTGTGCCATTCAAGATAAGTTTTATTAGTGCTTAATATTTCAGTGCTGATAAAACCCATCTTTATTACTTTTTTTGGAAAGCACTGATAAAACCCTTCTTGATCTTTTAAATTCAACCATAATAGAACCCCAATCATTTTCACCATTCAATCTCATGTGGAACTCGACCTCTACCTTCGCTCCCCCTCGAACTTCTCGGACAAATATACCTCTCAAAACCTAAGGTGTGTGATTTTTTATACTCCTCTTTAGTCGATCTTGCATTAATGTATCACCATTTTTTAGTTATTATTTCCCCATGTACATACCACTTCCATTCCTCTATCGTACTAACTTGACCTAGACTAAATGATTAAGACCACAAGGTTTTTTATTACTTAGTTTTGAGACAACTAATTCCTTCATGGTTCTTTGTTTGGTCATGATTTCTAAATGTTTTGGATACTAATGTTTGGGTGTTTTAAATTGTTAGTTTGATCGTGGATGTTTTTTTTTTCTTACAAAATTTCAGCTTTAAGGGACCGTTTGGTAGGTTTGATTTGAGAGTAAAATAAATGATATTGAGGTGGTTAATTTATTTACCCAACCATGTTTATAGATATATAAAAACAAAAATAATGGATTTATAATTCATCCCCGAGTATCAATGTCCCACCAATCTCTTTTTTCCCTCCCCTGTGTATTTAGATTCACCTATAGCATCTGAGTCTAATATTTTTTTAATTAATAAATTAAATTCATTATTCCTTTTATCATATTCTTACTTGTGGAATCTTCCTCCATGGTATCATTAATGAAATATAAATTTATTATTTTTATTTTTGATTCATTCATTTGAATTATTATATTATAATTTAATAAAATGAAGAGGGTTTCATACACAACCCATAATATTCTGGATGTTGGTGCAATATTTGTAGGAAACAACATCCTAAAAACTATTTTTTGATATTGTTATTTTCTAATTGAATTTTTTTATAAAATTATTTTATTTTATTTACATGATCATGACATATGAAAGTCTATTACCCAGATAAATTTTCTGATTGAATTAATTTTATTCTTTTCCTCCTTTAAATCAATGTACATTTTTTTCAACATAACTTCTGTGATTTCTTCTTGTTTCCCAGAGTCTTCCAATAATAAAAATCATCCATGAACATGTTATTTTGTTTTAATAGTTCCAAATCATTTTCACTTCCCTACATTACTTATAATTCAATGATCCTTCGAAAAATGATGATGTTCTCTACCAATGTTGAAACCAATATGTGCAAATTTTTAATTAATAATGCGTCTCAAATGAATTATATAAAAGTTTATTATATATAATAGGTGTTACATAATTGACTAAGCTGACATCATGTAGTGTCTAGTGGCCATTTTAATTCATTACACTCATCAAAAATTGACTCTGATGGTTATATTCATCAGTAGTAGATTATCTAGAAATAAAATAACATTTTAATACATATAAGGTTTTATGGTTTCTCCCCACAAACATCATTATCCTTAACAATTTCATCCTAACCGATAACCATTAACAATTTGGTGAGTGAAAATTGTCGATTTCTATGTTTTCTAGTAGATAAAAATTTAATTAGATTCTTTATGACTTTATAGATACAACACATTTCCTTTCTTAAATTATTTCCACCACTAAAAAACACTCTCAATATGCATCATTCAACTCTTATTATTTAATTTATTTTAGTATTCAATAAATGTTAAGAAGGACTAAGAGACCAATATTGTAACATACAATAAATACTAATTTGTTCAAGTATTCAATAAATTTCAAATTAATAAATGTTTAATTTATTTGAGTATTAAATAAATGTTGAGGAGGATTAATAGACCAAGATTGTGTGAGATGATAAATATTAATTTGGAAGTCAGTAAAATAATATTTATTATTGTGCCGATTAGCAGAAACCATGGAATAAAAATAATAATATTATTTTATTATTTTAATACATGGAATGGGGTCAAACATGGGTTTAATATTTTAGTAAGGGAACTTGTGCAATTAATTAAATTACAAAATCCTAACCCTAGTTCTATAAATAGACTGTTAAAATATTCTAAGAAAGGTTAATTGAGAATCATTGTGAACAATATATTTATCTCTAAAATCCTCCTCTTCCTTCTCACATCCTCTTAATAATGAGAAGATCAAGAAATTTTCTTCAAGACTGAAGAATATTGAAGCGATCAAGATAAAAGACACAAGATGATTAATCAACTGGGCTAGCACCTAACGATTCATCGATGTCATTTGGATATCATTGGATCATGTTTCAATCACCGCTAGAGGGATTCTACACTTGGATCTTACAAGTGTAATGATGGATTATTGAAAAGGGTTTAGGAAGATCAGTATATACTATGAATAAATATTATAAGAATGGGAAAATGTTTCTTCTAATTTAGTTAAATTAACTATAAATTTAACATGAAAAGATCTCCTCTTGGTTCCGGCGTGTTTCTTATGAATATTCTATTTGAAAATTTTATTGCTCATGAAGTTCACAACTTGTGCAATATGTGAATGATCCATCGAATTTGACATTTTTTAGTCAAAATCATCCTCAATAAGCATTTCTTTTATGATCATAACCAATAAACAATATTAAAGCCATGTTACATTCAAATTTATAATTATTTATTTGATTATTAATCATTATGAATTTAAAAGCTAAAATTAATTTCAAGATTTAATTCATTCTTGATCTGTCATTGAATTATCTTCTTCTTATTCTTTATTTCTCACATTTATGAACAATATTGGTTAATAATTAAATGAAAGTCGCATATAAAGAAATCATCTGAAGGTGTCGATAATTCTAGCTGGATAATGCAAGACTACACAACTTGTACTTCTTTGATAAACACCATGTATCATTATTAAATTACATAGGGTCACCAGTGTAGTTTTCATGTCTTAATATAATTAGTACACACTACATGCAAGAAATGCACCATGTGTAGACCAGAAAGGGTAGTACATGACTTTTTCAGAGTACAAGCTATGTAGATTAAATATACACCGTGTAGTCTATATGATTTCAAAGAAAAAACACAGGGTCAAACCACGTCATGTAATTAATACACCACATGTATTTAATTCATGATGTATACAAATTATAAGTCATGTTTGAAGTATACACCGTGCAACCTTGATACATTTCATGAAATTCATAAATGTCTTTGATAAGTACACACCGAGTCCCTAAGCATGTACTATGGATATCCAACAAAGAGAATTACACGTCATGTGGTTGGTTTTCACCCACTGTGTACTTTAACTATTTACGCGTAAATTTTAAAATTAATTAATTACTCGATTAAACTTCGTCGAACTAAGTTACATTGTTTATTATGTTGAAATTACACATCAGTCATTAGGTTTTATATTATATTAAATTCTTAATAAATTTTTCATTATATTTAACACTATGAATCATGTATGGTTATTGTATATTAATTACTCAATGCATTGAATTGTATTTCAAGTGTTTTATATGGAATTAAATTGATCGTATGTGACATGAAATTATGGCATATGTCATGTACATGATATGTTGTATGAGTACATTGTTTACAATTAATGTCATACTCAGTAGTTAGGATAGGTAATCACTGAGTTTCTTCCAAGTATAAAGTTGTGTACTATTTGATTTATTTTTAAATAAAATAAAGTAATTTATTTTATTTAAAACCAAAATGTATGGGAATTTCAGGATGATAGGATGAAATAAGATAAAATCAATTAATTTCTTAATAAGATAATTAATTAGTTTAATTTGAGCATTTTTTATATTATCTAAGAATGAATTGAAATGAATTATAGCTCATTGTTTTAAATTTGTAATAATTTTATATGTATGAATGAACATGGGCTTTAACCGAACCTATGTATGTGTTGGTTTTATTTAATTTAAATTTATTACATGATTTTTCAATTAATTATTCTTAAATTAAATATGATGGGCTATGATTCGTCCCTCTTTCATTTACAATGTAGGACCTGCATGTCAAAGATTTTTTTATGTAGTTCTAATTAACTAATCCTTTGTTTACCCCTCACAAGTTTGTGAGTTATAAAACATATGTAATAAAAGGAGTATATGGAGGCACTTGGAGTTGGTTCAAGATAGAGCCGAGGTAGAGGCAGTTCAAGATGGAACCAAGATGAAACCAACATGGTAGATACATAGGAAAACAAGTAGGATATTGAAAATCATACCAAGAATTAAATAAGGAGTTTATACCTAGGTTGATAGGTTGATTTATTGTCCTCTCAATAAATAAACCATTAAATAAATCTCATAATCATGTCATTTATTTATTTATTTTATTTATTTCATATGCATGATTTATTTTATAGATGCAAGACCACAATCACATAAATAAATAAACTAATATGCAAAGATGAAATTGAAATAAATGGGTTATGTGTAAATTTTTTATTGGAACATGGTTAATCCCTATAGTAAAATCCACTTTATATTAATAAGACATGTAAAGAATAAAACTAGAAATTTTGTACATAATAAATAAAATCCATAAACTTAATATTAAGTCACACTAATCCTTCCATTACTTGATTAAGAATGAAAACCATAGAACTAAGAGTTTAAACAACCCTCTATTCCTCTCCCATTTGAATCACTGTATTAAATATCCCAAAGCTAGGGCCACCACCCTCTGTGTCAGCCCCTCCCTAGGGCCGCTCCGCCTCCCCAACCCAAACGTTGTAACATCCCAGATTTTTATAAAGGTACATACCATTATTATTTGGTTCAAATTCCTTTCTTGACCCTAATAATGATTTCTAATGGATTCAAGGAGGTCTCGGAGACATCTAAGGCTCATTTTGGGCTTATTCAGGGCCCAAATACCCTAAAATTAAAGGGTCAACTATGCTGAATGGTTAATAGAATCCATGTATCCCATCCCACATGATTTACCTAAACCGTGTGGTTGTAGATAGTGGATTGATGGAGGCATCACTATTTATATGCAGCCATGCGATCCCAGACCCACACATGTGAAAAACTGCAGGTTTTTTACAGTGTCTTTTTGCACGGTTGGACAAACTGTGTGCCTAACCATGCGGGGTTCCCCTTTGAAGTAGTGTCTTGACACACGGTTGGTGCATGGTTTGGACAACCATGCATCCAAACCATGAACCCTTGTTTTTAAGGGTAAAATACCCATTTTTGTCTTAATGAGTCTTTTTAATTCAAACCTCTTATTCTCCCTTGATTCTCTAGCAGACTAGCCCTCCTCCCTCATGCATGGACTCTTCTTCTTCCTTCTCCATGGGGTTTTTGATAACTCTCTCAAAAGAACTCCAAATCTCCAACCATCGGAATAATTTGAAATCTCATAGTAATATCCTCAATCCTCTCCCTTTTATTTCTCATTTATTTTATCATTTGTTTCACTATTTTGGTGTGACCACTTTTACCTTATTTTCAGGGCGTTTGACGATTTATTCATTTTCTTCCATCTTAGTTCGATCCAAGATTTGAAAATAGATGAGTGGAGTGAAACTACATTATGGTAGGTGGTATAGGTCTTTCACTATCACTTTGTCTCTTTTTAAATGATGTTCCATTATGTTGTGTGATAAACTCTTATGGAGTAACCTCAAACATATTTAATAAATTATTTTAATGGGTTCCTCATGTCGTATGTGACTTACCTTATGGAGAAAACCATCCATGGGTTGTTTGTCTTGTTTTTGGAAACCCTTGTGGGTGTTCCCACCTTAATGGCCCTTTTTCCCATGATTTAAATTGTTAACCACCTTGTGTGTGTGGGTCACACCTTAGTTTAATGCCTTAAATTTATAAAATGAACTAAGTTGAATTGTGAGCCATGAGTTTATCCCATGGAAATGCCTAATGCTTCAAGCTTATTTAATTATGTCTCATGCTTGTTCCTTATGACATTGCTTATGCTTATTTCCTTGTGTGAATGATTGTATCCACTTTTCTTATTCTTTAAATATATGCCATTCCATGTACCTTACACTTTGAACATGTTTCTTAGTTTCTTATGCTTATTACCTTATGCCATGGATGTTTGGATTTAATTATATAATTTAGTGATATTTATTAGCATGTGGTATTGAGATTATTATTTTATGACATGTGATTTTATATGATATGCCTTGTAATATTTTCTTTGGTTGTTATGCCTCATCTACTATGGGCCAGGAGAGAACATGGGTCCCAACATAAGGACACTGTGGATGGACTTTTTATTCTCAATTAGGTTCTACTTGATGTGTTGGGAGTGATACTTTGGGTTTCCTTGTATGGGAAAACTGGGCGTATTATTTATAGTCGTGAGTGACACCGATTCTCTAGGGGAGCAACCATGGATGGAATCATTGGAAAGATGGCTACGCCATGCCTCAGGTGATACCTGGTCCCTTATGTGAGAAACTTGGTATAGAACTTGAGTTTTCCATTCTATGAGTGATTCAATGGATGTTGTATGGGTTATCTTGGAAAGAATTAGCGGCATTGGTTATATCATAGACTCCTGTAGTGACCCATGGGATTATTTATAGATCACCTTAGACATGCTCAGGACTCCACCATTTTATTTGATGGATTCCTTGCTTGTTTCATATGTGATGAATCTTTTTATATTATGATAATTCTTATATGATGACATAGAAATGTGACCTCCAAGCCAAAGAACAATATTGGGGTCTGCCTACCATAGTTTCTTTGTTTACAATTCCCCCTGTATACATGTTATTGCTTGTATAGGTACCACATTTCAGACATCTAGCTTAGGCCGAAGTAGTTGGTATTGGTTGGGTGTCCAATTATAAACTTATACCAAATTGTTTATTCCTTTATTTATTTATTTACATGCATTTATTAAATTTTTCACATTGTTCATTTATTTATTGCATGAAGTGGAATGGACTAGACACCATGGGTGGTGGCCTACTGAGATTATATCTCACACCCTGTTTGGGCCACTTATGGAACCCAAGTAGAATTCATTATTGTAGGTATTGATAAAGGGTATAATGTGACATCTGGTGCTTTATCTATTTACATATTTAGGATGAATTTGGGAGTAGATGGATAAGCCTATGCTCGAGACGCTTTTTGTATCAGTTTTTGGTCATTGTGGTATTTTTGTATAGCATGCAGTATATACCTATATCCCCCATTACCCCTATACTTTATCTTTTGTATATCACCATGATCATTATATTTTGTATCTATATATTTATTAATCTTACATTTTTATACTTATATTTCTTGGTTTATTTCTATTATTTTTTTTGTTGTTCGTTTCTTAATTATTCTTCTTCTACTTGTTATCTATTGTTTCTATTGTTCTCAATATGATCTATGAGGGAATAGTCCCCCCATGAACATACCCTATGACCTCACTACTAGTTGGAAGCC
The DNA here is from genome assembly GCA_963277665.1 of Viscum album. Lineage (NCBI taxonomy): Eukaryota > Viridiplantae > Streptophyta > Magnoliopsida > Santalales > Viscaceae > Viscum > Viscum album. The sequence continues at coordinate 954,190,236 of OY728142.1, forward strand.
TCTAGTATTCAAGGAGGTGTGCTTGAGGTCTTGTGTCCGTCATCTCAGGGCACTAGTAAGTGACACCCGAGGTGGGATGCTACAAATTTAAATCAGAGAACTTTTCCTTTTATCTTACTATTTTGGTTTAGATAGGAGACATGGATGTTGGAATTTGGTAATGAGCATGTTCCTGGGAGTATCTAACCCATATACAAGTGAAACCCAAATGTCCTAACCTGGGTAACTATTTTTTTTTCTTGTGTTGTTATGGTTTCATGGATTTCACCATTGGTTGACGCACTTGCTTTGTTTCATTGATGTTATTGATAAAATTATTAACATTATGGGATTATTTTAACATATCCCAATGATATGAGGTAATATTTTAAGCATGAATCATACTAGGAACCATAGGACTTAAAATTTTATGCATTATTCCATGCCATATTTACTTTTCAGCATGCATTTCCTATTTTTCATGTGATTGTTGTTATTCCATGTAGTGCTTTCGATGTTATATATTGAAATGTGCCAAATTTTCATGCAGGGATGGAATACGTTATGGTTAGGATTAATTAGACACCACATTTTAATTTATAAGGTGTATGGGACATTATAAATTGGAATGGTGATCCACCTAATTCAACCATTTAAAGGGAATTTAAATACATAGATGAATTAAAATTAATACTGCCTTCAAAATGAAATGGTCACTCGATATGAGAAATGTGAGACCTTGAACTTCACCTGACCTTAGCAATGAGAAGCAGGTCGTGCCTCATTTGTTACTTCTATGACCTTTATCTGACCACCTAGACATAACTCCAGGAGTAGGTAGAGGTGTGTATAGGTAATCCTTGTACCTTTCCTTTCTTTATCACTTTCCCTATATGTTATAAATATTTTCTGAGGAGTGAACTTTGAAATTTTAGAGCTATTACATCATTATTTTTTTTGTTTTGTATCTCAAGAGAGTGGTGATCAGCATACTTCGAAGGTGGTGGGACCTAAGCCACCCACAGTTCCTCCTATAGTGACACCTGATGCACCTCCTGTTGATCCTCCACTATGCATCAATGCTCAGTTTTGTGACAATTTTATACAGTTTATGAAGTCTGTTTAGGGTGCTCCCCATCTTACCCCAACTATGGCATAGCTGACTCAAGACTTTTAGCGGTAGCATCCTCCAACTTTCTTGGGGGATGGTGGAACTTAGGCTGTACAGTCAGGATTAGAATCCATGGTATCTATCTTCGACCATCTTGATACACCTCCAGAGAGGAGGGTCAAGCTCACTAACTACATGTTACTTGATTCCACCAAGAATTGGTGTGACATCATGTCTCAGGATGATCATCATCGGGGTATGGTATAGGTATACTTCTATATGAACTTCTACATTCACTTCTTTCCAAAGACTCTGAGTGTGGAATATATAAAGACCCTGACCCCAATATCTTAGAGTTGGTGCCTTACTTTATTATGTCCCAAAGGACTTATTTTTATTTTTATTATAGATAATAACCCTTTTAAGGGTTGAAGGTGAACCCATACATGACCTGTAGGCCCAAGTCACAAGGCCCAACATGACCCGCAATACATGACCCGAAGGCCCATAGGCATACCATGCCCATTACATGACCCGTAGGCCCAACCCACTAGAACTGCCCCTCCCCATCATCTTTCATCATTGATCTCCTTATCTCCCCACCTTGCATTGCTGATCAGCTAGCATTTCCCCGTACAAAGCTGCATGGTACCTGGTCCCGATGGTGGCTGTCATACCCTCTCATTCTTCCAATCCAGTTAGCTCTGCATCTGGTGGCTGCTACTCTTGTTGCTCTGATCCTCTTCTGGGGTCTGTTCTGAGTGAACTGGGCTACTCTATAGTCTACGTGACCCAAAGTCCCTATGGCCCGAAGGCCTTTGATGACCCGAAGGCCCTGGAGACCCGTAGTCCCAAACCGGTGGCATGAAGGCCCAAATCGGGTGAATAGTTCCTGATGCTACAGATACAAGATTTGAATCCTAAATAACCAACTAGTTTAGTAGTTTTGGAAACAAGATCACATACATGAATCTTATATTACAATTTAAAATATAAAATACAACATATTGAATACTTTGAAAACACTCATATTCTATTATCTTATCCCTGCATGTCAATCATAATATACATCTTGGCATCATGGGGAAAATAAAACATAAGAAAAGAGTGAGCTTGGATGCTTATTAAGGGTAAGAATACATCAAAAGATATTATAAATAAACATAAACAATAAGTAGAGGTAAATAACTAATAACACATTCCATTAAAACATAATCTTGAGTATAATATGGAAGGAATAAAATATGATCAAATATTTCCATCTAAATAATCACATGAGAATGAAACTTAACCATGGATATTATACTAGTAGAATAATCATATGGACTATCAATAAATAATCTCATAATGAGTGAATGAATAATGCGCGACATCACAAATATACCTTCAAGGCTTCATCCAAGACACCATACATATTCTGGTAAGACATCAGTCAATACCCAAACTAGTTTCTCTCATTAGACCTACTAATACATCGAGGGGATATAGTGGGCCCTTTCTGACACTTACTAACTCTAATACATTCCTCATATTAAAGGGGTGAAATATAATAAACATATACATTCATTTTAAAACTAGCATATGAAATGTAAATAATTTCCCCAACTAGTAATCATAATCATAAACTATCTAGAGTAATGTGGAGAATGGTATGAAGATATTATATCCCTAGTCAAAATGATTATAAACCATTCAATAAATATGGTAAATGGTATAATAAGAGTCCTACCTCAATTAAGAATAAGATTCAATAGAGGTTTTTTACATAGATGAAAATATTCTAATAAAATCATTGAAAATTTCTTGAGAGAAATACCCTCTTTTACTTTGAAATCATTTATTTAAAAAGATGTACAATTATAAAAGAAAAAATTTTCTTTTAATATGAACTTGAAATTAGTAAAAACAAGAGTAAAAATAACTTAAAAATCATAATATAATAATAAAAATATTTCTTGAAACAATTTTAGAAAACATGGACAATGAAAAAAAGATAGTTTTAAGGAATTTTTTTAAAAGATAATTAAAATAAATTCCCTTACAAATATTGAAGTGAGAATTAATCAAATGAATCAAATATGTGTATCCACTATAATGAAAAATAAAACAAGTTTAAATGTAACATAAGATATTGAAAAGTAATTTTACAAACAATCTTAGTACAACATAATCAAGGAAGTATAAGTTTAACCAAAATAATAGGAATTAGGTTAAGAATTCCCTTACCACTTTGCAAACATTTGAACTGTATGCCTCATAGTATTAATGATCATTAAATGAAACAATTAATACCTAGAAGATGTATATATTCATGATATGATATATAAAATGTCAATATACATACACCATACACAATAAATAGTGGTAAATGAGGCATATCTCATGGAAATAAAAGTGAGATAAGAAAACCCTTACCTTATGTCTGAAAGTGTTCTTCACTTGTACTTAATATCCTAGATAATAAAATTAGATTCATTAATTACATAATTAAAAACCTTTACTACATGTATTTGATTTATTATAATTTTATTAAGTTCATTTATAACCTTTTTGATGAGTTATAAGATTCGATTTTGTCATTCCGGGAGTGTTTGTTTTCTTGGTTTTTGTGATCGGTTCACTTGTATACAAGTATAAAAGTTCAAATAAAATGAGAATACTTCTCAAAAATGAAATTATATGTTATTAATGAACTTAAATAATATTAAATGGTCTTATAAATCATTTGGTTATATGTTATGAGTATGATTCATTAGATAAAATGTTGATGAAAATGACATAATTTATTTTGGTTGTTTTTATGACCATCAAAAACTTATATCATTTTATTTAATAACATTACAATAAATTATATAACTTATAATATGTATAATAAAATCTTATTTAACCATTATAATGGTTTTTTGACCATCCTTTAATATGGTAATGGATAATGAAAATTCACTATCCATGATGGCAGTAAATCGACACATCACGGGCGATGTTTTCATTTTTAGAATAAAAGGGAGAGGAGAAAAAAATTGATGATGGATATTTCATTTACATTACAAAATTACAGTATATATATGATACTAGAGTTATAATTATACTTGGATAATGGAAGGTTAGGAAAGGATAATAAAAGAAAATAAATTTAAAAAATTAAAATAAAATTAAAGAGGATTTTGCCTCCTGAATTTCTTCTCCTTGAGAACCTCCTTATGGAAATTGGGTTAGGTATTTTATTAAGACCAATAACTCTTGGAAATGGGGAAGAGTCTTGGTAATATAATTGGGTAGAATATAGAAAATATTCAAGGCTTAGAAGGTGTAAGGATAAGGGATGTTACGGGGTTGTATTTATATTGGAGGAGAGGGGTGTTTTTTATTATATTATTCATTAGTTTATTATTTTACCTCAATAATATCAATATTATTGATTCTTATGACTAAATATAGTAACTAGTGCATGTGAGGTAGAACTAATTGTGTTTGTATCAGGAAAAGATCATCCATGACTCAATAATTCATGTATTTAGCTAATATAGTAAATTACTGTATTTCACTATTCACCAAAAACTCAACTATTTTAGAAAAAACCCAAAAAATCACCCTAACAATTTTTCAACATGTAGATTTAAAAAATTAAATCCATTATTTGAAAGCAATTTTATAAGTATGAGAAATGTGATTTTTAGTTAAAACCATCATTTATTAAAAAATAGTGATTTTAAAATTTTAACTGATTTTATGACACTTTGAAAAATAATTTAATGTCTCATAAAATTATTTTATAATCATAATACATAAAAAAAATTAATTTATGAATCTATTTTATTAAAATAATTTTTTATTTATTCATTATATTAATTATAAAATTGTAAACAAACATTTATGCTTCACAAAAATACCAACACTTAATTTATCATGTTTAAAACATTTATTTACTTATTAAATGATATAAATATATCATATTTTCATTTATGAGATACTGAAATTTTATTTATACTTTCATATGTGAGGTTATTATTCTAATGGCCAGATTACTAGTCCTAATGGTCACAGTACTATTCATAAAAAAAATTATCTGAAAAATATTCAAAATTTAACCAAAGTAATTTTTGATATCATGATTTCAAAAATGAAGTTTATTTTTCAAATAAAATTTATAATAGTGTCAAAATTTAGTATTAAAATAGGTGCACCATTAAAAGGTATAAAAATTACCGTTTAGAAAAATATAGCTTTTATGATTAAAATTGGATTTATTCTTATCATAATCCTATCAAAATTACTGGATGAATTTAAAAACATTTTATTGAATATATAACATATAAATATAATTAATATATTTCACCAATAGTGATTAATTAAATTTATCAATATAAAATGACATTGTGTTCAAAAAAATAGTTTTTTATAAAAACACATCTTTTATTGTTCAATTGGTTTTTATTTTCATTTATAATTAATTGGTTACCAATGAATTAATTTTATGAACATTTATGAACCACATTTTTATAATTTAGTTAATATATTTCCTTCTCAATAGCTAACATAATTAAATAATAATATTTAATCATCTGTTTAAGAATGTAAGCTATCGAAGAAGTTAAATTTAAAAAGAGACATGTCATAAAATCTTGGGTTGTTACATTCTTCCCTCCTTCAATAAATTGAATCATCGAAATTTTGAAATTGAACTTCAAAAATAAATGGTTTAGACTTGAAAATTTATTTTTGGGAAACCCACATCGTAAATTGGGTTAATAAAACTTCCTCTTGGATGGAGGGAAAGGGAAGTGTGAAGGTCGCCACCAAACTAGTCTTTCTAATAGGACAATATTAGTGGGAAGTGAAAACATGAACATGGAAAAGAAATACAAATATCAAGTTCTGATGTTAAGTGATATAAAATATATTCATTATAAATTTAACCATCACAAAACCATAAATATCTGATCGATTAAATTACTATTCATTTCTCAAAAAGAAAATTAAACGGATGAAATTTTTGTTCCAAAATCCTTTTCCTGGAGTCAAGGGTTTATTTTACTATCTAGAGAAGCACTTGAGAAAATAAACTTACTTGATTCCTTTACATGTAATAATCTTTTCCTTTGGTTGTGCTTTGACCTATCTCCACTTCTATTCTTAAATCTAGAGATGGATATTCAAGATAAATTTTTATACATAAATCACTTTTATAAATTATAAGATCCACAAGTCAATCCTTCATCCTTTAAATTTTAACTAAAACCAAAATAGTTAGAACAGGTAATCCAATATGATAAATCATACCTTAATCATAATCAATAATATTATTAATCTATTTCATAAGTAGTTAACCTTAAAACTCATTGAAGATACGACTCTCCAAATTCAAAGACCAAAAATTTATATGGAATATCACTAAATTTCCAAAAATCAACTTAACATAAGATTTCTCCAAATAATGAATATCTTATTATCACATACCAAATATATGAATATATTTATCTCATTTAAACCATTATGATACATTCATGCTTCCAATATTAAAATCTCAGGTTGTTGAATATATTCCTCAAATCCAAACATCTAATAATTCCAGTATAACATAAACCATGAAATCACTAACCACCTTCATGGTTGTAACGACCCAAAGTTTCATTAATGGAAATACCTCTTGATCTAATTAAATGTCTCTTTATTTTTATATAAAATTTCAACTTCTTTGGTTTTATATTAATAATTTTGACCGTTGCTAATATAGTTTTTGAACAGTGATCACATGATTAGTATAAATATAGGACTTTAACAAATCCAATTTACTCAGAAAAAAGAAGTGATGGCCTCATCCAGTAGAATTTCTCCTTAAGAATCCCATTTTTCAGAGCTTGGAAAAGAGGTGGCATCCTTGGGCTTCTCTCTTGACCAATCCCAAGCTGAGCTTCACCATGTCAAGCTCGAACGGGACCGTCTACAGGAAAAGTGGAAGTTGATAGAGATTACCACTTGAGCAATGTTATCTGAGCCACCCCAAGAGTCTGTCACCATCGCACACCTTACCCTTAGGTCTTATGCATCTGTTTTGAGGGGTTATGTAATGAATCTCTAGTACTATGTTCATGTATATTATTTTTGTATATAATAATTAATATACCTTCTTGTCATTTTTGAGACATTTTAAATAGTTTTTAAAGTACAAATAGTGTTTTTAGTTATTATTTAATTAAGAATTATATTTTATTAAATTAAGGGATTTTTTAATTAAATAATAATTTAATAAAATATTATTATTATTATTAAATTAATTTTTATTAAATATAAATGATCTTATAATTTTATGAATGCAATTATAATTTTTATTAAGGTTTGAAAGCCATTTCTGTCAAAACCCGTGAATTTTCGTTAAATATCGATTTTTATTTTAAAAGTGAAAATTAACATATTTAGAAAATTATTTAGATAAAATAAATGTTATTTCTGTAATCAGGACATCCAAATTTTCCAACGGTGAATTTTTCATAATTTTCTGAGACAGTCAAATTTTTGGGTAAAAATTAAATACCGTTTAAATATATAATGTGTTTTATGACATCATAATGACTCAATAGTGATGTAATAAAATACTATAATCTTTATGTTCGTCCAATATATGTTTTACCATTAAAAAAATGTTATTTTGGGTTTGTTTTACTTACTTTTCAAAGCATTAATGGACCCCTCAAGACTTATTAAACACCTTGTCTTTTTAAATTGTTTTCCATGGGAGTGTGACTCACCTCCACATAAGCAACCCTATTATTTTAAGAAGTTCGTACTTTGGCCTTATAAAATATTTTTTTCCTCTTCCCTTTTCCAAAAAACATGGGCAAAAACCATGGGATGGTTTGTGTTTTGGATTAATTTAGTATAAGGGGTCCCAAACCTAAATAATAAAGAATTCTCTCACCTTTGCTATATAAACCCACCCAAGATCCCACTTACTCCTCACTAAAAGCCTTTTTAGTTCATACAACCTCTTCCCTACTCTCTTTATAATCCTCCCAAGGTTCCCCAATCTCCCAATAATCCTCTCACAAGCCTCTCTCTAGCCTTTGTAAGCACACTTCCAAGTAAGGGTTTTTTTCTTCCTTTCTCATTTTTGTCCAATTTTCTTTAAGTTTTTTTCCCTTTTAATTTCAATTATGAATGTTGGGGTATGATTTAGTACCTCTCTCATACTTCCATATTTATTTTTAAATGATGGGATACCCCTTTATCTCTCATTAAATGTCTCTCATGTACACCCTTTACTATGCCGAAATTCCGAAAGGAACTTCTCTCTCCTCATTTACATTCAAGCAATTCTTTTGTATCATGAATCTAAATTCCATTAAAATTGTTGGGACATGTATCTATATGAAATCCTTACTTTCCATTACATGTAAATATGATTAGGAACCCATTTCTCTCTCATCAACCATTTTTATGAATTCTTATGTCACGCCGTTACGCTGCCGAAATCGCACCGATTTTCTAAGCTAATGCCATTGTGTAGTGAATACCATGCCCATTTCTCCATAAAGGGTATTCACCTTTATGCACATTTACTTATTGATTTTAAATTTTAATGTATTAATTCCACATTCCTTTATCATGTAATAAATGATTATGTTTTATGAATCCATGTTTTATGATCCATGTGGCACACTTATGCATGAAATGAAATTTTTAAGAAGGGTGTGCCCTTATAGCGCTCCAATGCATTGGGTAAAGTATAGTATCATGACACGTCATGTGCAATGAGTGTTGACTCATGCTAATTAAATTTCAATGAGGGTTTACTCATGATTTATGTTCAATGAGGATTTACTCATGCTCTATGTGCAATGAGCCTTGGATCATGCTAATTCCATGTTAAGTGTTGTTGCCACATTTCCATGTTATGATTATCATGCTTTATAATGCCTTTATGTTCATGTTTCTCTTATTCTCTATTGATATTCCTATTGTCTAACATGTGTTTTAATCCTCATTTTATTCCATGTGTACTCCCTTACTGGGATTTATAGCTCACCCTTTTCTTATGCATGTCATTAGGTTATCCCATGCAATGCTAAGTATGAGGGAATGTAGTGGTCATGTAAAGGAAGTTTTCAATAAAGATGTTGTATTTCATGTTTTAAGTTTTTATGTAATGATCCTAAGCCCCAAATAAACTAAACCTCTCGATCTTATTTGTTGTATCAAGTGAAGTTTTATGTAATAAATCATGTTTAAGTTTTTAATATAAGTAGGGTTGTCATAGTTGGTATCAGAGGATAGGTTTAGTTATTTTTTGGGGTTAGGATTAGAAAACCCTAGTAAAGACTTAGAGACAATACTAAGTATAATAAAAACTTCCCTAAGTTTTGGTGAGTATTGATTAATTGGTTTATCAAGCAAATACATCCCTGCCTAGATACAAGCAGGTAGAGGTGGCTCTGGCAGAGATGTATCCTAGAGGTAAAACCCAAAAACACCGCTTTGAGCTAGAATCGAACGGGAACTGGTGCACGACAACGGTCCTTGCTGTACTCTTGGTTATGACACTCCCGAGGGATATGCTTCGGTAAATTCACAAGCTTAGTATAAACCCTTATTAAGGGAATTAAAAAAAATTCCCCTAAGAATATATGTTAGAAAGTAGATCATGAAAAGCCTAGATTGAAGCCTATAGACTCATGAGTTAAGGAAATAAAAGTTTATTTATAAGTCATCAACTTTTGTCTTTGGATTACCCTTTATGTGATACCCCTAATTTTCCTTTTATTCCAGCCAATGGCTGGTAATAGGAGGACTCAGGCTAACAACCGTTGTGAAGATGAGTGTGATGATTGTATTAATGAGATTCCCAATCCAATGGGAGCGGGAATCGCGAACTTTTTCATGATTCTCTCTCAGCTAACTCAAGTTTTTAATAGAAACACGGGTCAAGAGGAACGTTCAACCCCCCCTAAGAAAGAACAAGTTGCTATCAAGAGCTTCATGAGACAAAGGCCTCCTACTTTTAGTGGATCATCTGATCCCACGATCGCTGAACAATGGATCAACTCCATTGAAAAGATCTTCTCTATCCTTCAATGTTTTGAACAAGAGAAGGTTATCCTGGCAGCTTATCATATAGAGGGTGAAGCTGATCAATGGTGGACATTGATCAAAAATACGAAGCCTCAGGAGGAGATCGAGGCATTGGAATGGAAGTATTTTCGAAAGATGTTTTTCGATAAATATTTTCCGCACACCATCCGTCTTAAGATGGAAAGGTACTTCCTTTCCCTCAAGAAAAAAGGCGAATAACCTGTTGGAGCGTATGAGGAAAACTTCACAAGGCTTGCACGATATGCTTCCGGCTTTGTCGTTACCCCAAAATGCAAAGTTGACCACTTCTTTGGTGGGATGAAGCCCAACCTGCGGAAAGCATTGGCGATCCATGACTTCGACAGCTATGAGGAAATTTTCCGATGTGCCCTCAAGGTCGAAATGGATATTGGAGAATCACAGGGGTATCATGGGGATAAGAATCATAAGGTGGACTTAAATTCTGGTGGTCTGATGGATAAATCCAATGGTGCTAAGAAGATCCAGCACCCCACTTTCCAAAAGTGCGGAAAGAAGCACCCTGGAAATTGCCTCAAGGGGATGAGGAAATACTTTAGGTGTGGAAGAGAAGGGAACCTAGCTGTTAACTGTCGGAAAGAAAGACCTGCGGCTGCGACAGAGGAGAGGAACTCTCCGTTAGAACCTCAACGTGTTGTTCAATGCTACAAATGCAAAGAACTGGGGCATTTTGAAAATCAGTTCCCTAATCCAAGGGTTTTTGGAGGCAATCAACAACCTCCAAGACATCAAGGAAGGTATTTTGCCATCACTTCTGCCGAAGTGAACCCCGAAAATGAAGCGGTGACAGGTACGCTAGTTATTCATTCAATAATAGCGAACATACTTTTTGATTCAGGTTCTACGCATTCTTTTATATCTCGAAAGTTTAGTAGAACAATCCTAGAACCACCACAAATCATGGAAGTAAAGATGTCAGTGAGTATGAAAAATGGAGCAATCATTGCATCCCATGAATATAAGTCCTCCCCTGTTATAATCTGTGGATTTAATTTCCCAGCGAATCTCGTCATACTCCCTCTGGTGGAATTTGATGCAATTTTTGGCATGGATTGGCTTTCCTTATTTAAAGCCAACATAAATTGTCAGGAGAGGGAAATCACACTTCATATGGAGAATCAACCCCTAATTCTTTACAAGTGTAAGGAGGAAGATGAATCTCCTTTAGCTCCATCATCTCAAGCATGGATATTACTGCCCTATGAGCACGCATATCTAGCTCAGATGATTGAGTCCAAGGAATAAATCATCCTTGAAGAAATGCCTATTGTGAGGAAATTCGCTGAAGTGTTTCCCGAGGAACTGTCTGGTCTTCCTCCTAGATGAGATTTTGAATTCTCAATTGAACTTATACCCAGGGAATTACCAATATCCAAGACTCCATATAGAATGGCTTTTGTAGAGCTTTAAGAGCTGAATAAACAACTACAGGATAATCTGGATAAAGGGTTTATACGCCCAAGTGCTTCACCATGGGGTGAACCAGTCCTCTTCATCAAGAAGAAGGATGGGTCAATGTGGCTTTTCATCGATTATCGTGAACTTAAAAAAATCATGATAAAGAACAAGTATCCTCTCCCATGAATTGATGACTTGTTCGATCAACTGCGTGGAGCACAATACTTCTCCAAGGTAGATTTGCGGTCGGGATATTATCAAGTAAGGGTGAAGAAAGAAGATGTCACCAAGACTACTTTTCGTATAAGATATGGGCACTATGAATTCATAGTAATGCCTTTTAGACTCACTAATGCTCCAACAATCTTCATGGACTTGATGAATAGAGTCTTTAGAGATTACCTCGACAAATTTTTGGTAGTCTTTATAGATGACATTCTAATATACTCCAAAACCAAGGAGGATCATGAGGAGCATTTAAGAAATGTACTAGATACTTTTTGCAAGGATAAGCTCTATGAAAAGTATAGAAAGTGTGAGTTCTGGTTGAAGGAGGTCTCATTCTTGGGCCATATCATCACAAGCAATGGGATATCTGTAGACCCCTCCAAAATAGATGCAATTGAGGGATGGCTGAGGCCAACATCGGTAACGGATATCCGTAGCTTCTTGGGGTTAGCTGGATATTATCGACGATTTTTGAGAAATTTCTCACGATTGTCCAACCCTCTTACCAAGCTAACTCAAAAGGGAGTAAAGTTTTCTTGGAGTGATGAATGCAAAGAAAGATTAAAGGAGTTGAAAAGGAGGCTTATCACTGCGCCCGTGCTCACTTTACCCACAAGTGGGGAACTTTTTGTGGTATTCAGTGATGCTTCAAAGAAGGGCTTAGGCTGTGTGCTGATGCAGAATGATAAAGTGATATCCTATGCCTCAAGGTAGTTGAAAATCCATGAGTGAAACTATCCAACGCATGATCTGGAGTTGGCGGCTGTGATCTTTGCCTTGAAAATCTGGCGGCATTATCTCTATGGAGAGAAATGTGAGATATATACTGACCACAAGAGTCTTAGATATACATTCACACAGAAATAGATTAATATGCACCATAGAATATGGATAGATCTCATTAAGGATTATTATTGTTCAATCAATTACCACCCTGGGAAAGCGAACAAGGTGGCAGATGCCCTAAGTATAAAGGACCCAACGATTCTATTAATGATGAGAATTGAGAAGGATCCAATCTTATTTGACTTGATGAATATGGACATGGGAATCATAAGGAAGGGAACATCATCAATCCTTTCACAAATGATTGCTTAGTCGTCTCTTTTGGAAAGGTTAAAGGATTCTCAAAAGGATGATGTGGGAATTCAGGAAAAAGTGGAAGCTATCGAAAAAGGTAAATCCTTGGTGTTTAATGTTAATGAAGAAATAATTGTGCGATTTGGGAAAATACTATGTGTTTCATCGAGTTCGGAGCTGAAGAAGGAACTTTTGGATGATGCACATAGTTCAAATTTCAATATTCCCCCAGGGAGCACAAAGATGTATCGAGATCTCCGAGAAAACTTTTGGTGGGATAATATGAAGAAGGAGATCGCTGAATATACATCAAAGTGCCTGGTGTGTCAGCAAGTGAAGGAAGAGAGGCAGAAGTCTAAGGGAATGATGCAACCATTGCCCATACTAGAATGGAAATGGGAGAACATCACCATGGACTTTGTCACCGTACTTCCAAGGAAATACAAAGGCAACAATGCAATCTGGGTTGTTGTGGATCGTCTTACAAAGACTGCACACTTCATTGCTATTCGGGAGGATTTTTATTTGGATCAACTGGCACAGATATATATTAGGGAAGTGGTAAGGTTGCATGGAGTACCACTATCTATTGTGTCTGACCGAGATCCAAGATCCACCTCTAAGTTTTGGAAGAGTCTTCAACATGCTTTGAATACTGAACTGAACTTCAGTATGGCTTATCATCCTCAAACTGATGGCCAATCCGAGCAGACTATCCAAACACTTGAGTACATGTTGAGATCATGCTCAATGGAATTTAAAGGAGGATGGGATCAACATATTCCACTGGTTGAATTCTCCTACAATAACATTTTCCACTCAAGCATCCAAATGGCACCATATGAAGCCCTATATGGGAAAAGGTGCAGAACACCGGCATGTTGGGATGAGGTCGGTGAACGTAAGCTGCTTGGACCAGAAATGGTCAAAAAAATGGTGGAGAAGGTGAAAACCATTCAGAAGCATATCAAGGAAGCCCAGAGTCGATAGAAGAGTTATGAAGATAACCATCAACGAGACCTTGAGTTTAATGTTGGATACATGGTGTTTCTACGCATATCTCCATGGAACAAGGTCATGAGGTTTGGAAAGAAAGGGAAGTTAAGTCCAAGGTACATCGACCCCTTCAAGATTCTTGATCGTGTTGGGGTTGTGGTCTATCGACTAGCACTTCCACCTACCTTGTCCAAAGTACATGATGTCTTTCATGTATCCCTCTTAAGTAAGTACATACTGGACCCTTCACATGTACTCTCTTCTGAGGTGGTACAATTGGAAGATGATCTTTCTTATGAGGAGAAACCAGTGAAGATATTAGATCATAGAGAAAAATTTCTACGAAATAAGACAATGCCCCTCGTCAAGGTGTTGTGGAGAAACCACAAGTTTGAAGAAGCGACTTGGGAATTGGAGGAAATGATGAAGCTGAGTTACCCACATCTGTTTTAGTGTGGTAAAAGGAAAATTTCGAGGGCGAAATTTCTTAAGGGGGAATATTGTAATGACCCAAAGTTTCATTAATGGAAATCCCTCTTGATCTAATTAAATTTCTCTTTATGTTTATATAAAATGTCAACTTATTTTGTTTTATATTAATAATTTTGTTATTTCTAATATAGTCGTTGAACATTTATCACATGATTAGTATAAATATAGGACTTTAACAAATCCAATTTACTCAGACAAAAGAAGCGATGGCCTCATCCAGTATAATTTCTCCTTACGAAGCCCATTTTTCAGAGCTCGTAAAAGAGGTGGCATCCTTGGGATTCTCTCTTGACCAAGACTAAGCTGATCTTCACCATGTCAAGCTCGAACAGGACCATCTATGGGAAAAGTGGAAGTTGATAGAGATTACCACTCGAGCAATGTTATCTGAGCCACCCCAAGAGTCGGTCACCATCGCACACCTTACCCTTAGGTCTTATGCTTCTGTTTTGAGGGGTTATGTAACGAATATCTAGTACTATGTTCATGTATATTATTTTTTTATATAATAATGAATATACCTTCTTGTCATTTTTGAGACATTTTAAATAGTTTTTAAAGTACAAATAGTGTTTTTAGTTATTATTTAATTCAGAATTATATTTTATTAAATTAAGGGATTTTTGAATTAAATAATATTTTAATAAAATATTATTATTATTATTAAATTAATTTTTATTAAATATAAATTATATTATAATTTTATGAATGCAATTATATTTTTTATTAAGGTTTGAAAGCCATTTCTGTCAAAACCCGTGAATTTTTTATAAATGTCGGTTTTTATTTTAAAAGTGAAAATTAAAATATTTAGAAAATTATTTAGATAAAATAAATTTTATTTCTGGAATCAGGACATCCAAATTATCCAATGGTGAATTTTTCATAATTTTCTGAGACAATCAAATTTTTGGGTAAAAATTAAATACCGTTTAAATATATAATGTGTTTTATGACATCATAATGACCCAATAGTGATGTAATAAAATACTATAATCTTTATTTTCGGCCAATATATGTTTTAACATTAAAAAAATGTGATTTTGGGTTTGTTTGACTTACTTTTTAAAGCATTAATGGACCCCTCAAGACTTATTAAACACCTTGTCTTTTTAAATTGTTTTCCATGGGAGTGTGACTCACCTCCACATAAGCAACCCTATTATTTTAAGAAGTTAGGACTTTTTCCTTATAAAATATTTTTTTCCTCTTCCCTTTACCAAAAACCATGGGCAAAAACCATGGGATGGTTTGTGTTTTGGATTAATTTAGTATAAGGGGTCCCAAACCTAAATAATAAAGAATTCCCTCACCTTTCCTATATAAACCCACCCAAGATCCCACTTCCTCCTCACTAAAAGCCTTTAGAGTTTGTCCAACCTCTGCCCTACTCTCTCTATAATCCTCCCAAGGTTCCCCAAGCTCCCAAGAAGCCTCTCACAAGCCTCTCTCTAGCCTTTGGAAGCACACTTCCAAGTAAGGGTTTTTTCTTCCTTTCTCATTTTTGTCCAATTTTCTTTAAGTTGTTTTGCCATTTTATTTTCAATTATGAATGTTGGGGTATGTTTTCGCACCTCCCTCATACTTCCCTCTTTATGTTTTAATGATGGGATACCCCTTTCTCTCTCATTAAATTCCTCTCATGTACACCCGTTACTATACCGAAATTCTGAAAGAAACTTCTCTCTCCTCATTTACATTCAAGCAATTATTTTGTATCATGAATCTAAATTCCATTACAATTGTTGGGACATGTATATATATGACCTCATTACTTTACATTACATTTAAATATAATGAGGAACCCCTTTCTCTCTCATCAACCATTTTTATGAATTCTTATGTCACGCCGTTACGCTGCCGAAATCGCACCGATTTTCTAAGCTAATGTCATTGTGTAGTGAATCCATGCCAATTTCTCCATCAAGGGTATTCACCTTTATGCACATTTACTTATTGATTATAAAGTTTCATGTATTAATTCCACATTCCTTTATCGTGGAATAAATGATTATGTTTTATGAATCCATGTTTTATGATCCATGTGGCACACTTATGCATGAAATGAAATGTTTAAGAAGGGTGTTCCCTTATAGAACTCCAATGCATTGGGTAAAGTATAGTATCATGATAAGTCATGTGAAATGAGTTTTGACTCATGCTAATTCAAGTGAAATGAGGGTTTACTCGTTCTTTATGTGCAATGAGGATTTACTCATGCTTTATGTACAATGAGCCTTGGCTCATGCTAATTCCTTGTTAAGTGTTGTTGCCACATTTCCATGTTATGATTATCATGCTTTATCATGCCTTTATGTTCATGTTTCTCTTATGCTATATTGATATACCTATTGTCTAACATGTGTTATACTCCTCATGTTATTCCATGTGTACTCCCTTACTGGGCTTTATAGCTCACCCTTTTCTTATGCATGTCCTTAGGTTATCCCATGCAATGCTAAGTACGAGGGAATGTAGTGGTCATGTAAAGGAAGTTTTCAATAAAGATGTTGTATTTCATGTTTTAAGTTTTTATTTAATTATCCTAAGCCCCAAAGACACTAAACCTCTTGATCTTATTTATTGTATCAATTGAAGTTTTATGTAATAAATCATGTTTAAGTTTGTAATATAAGAAGGGTTGTCATAATGGTCACTAATATTATCCAATAAAAATCTATCTATTATTATCTCAATATCAAGAACATATTTAGGGTTATCATTCCCAAGTAATGTGTTTTTAAAAAATCAACTTAAAACATAATCACTTCTCTTGATTACTGGTGTTATTCATCACATGCTTCTAATTCCTTAAAGAATAAGTACCACAGTACAATCCTTATACATCTCATGATTCTTATAACCATGGTACTATTTATAAAATACTCAAATAACATAATTATTGAATCCAAATGTAGGAATATTAATCATTCCTATTCATCTTCAATAGTAGCATAAGCTTGATCATGATCCATTATCCACTTTTGGGGTATATTCTTGTGACTCTTAAGACATTGATTTGAGTAGTGTCCCATCACCTTGTAGTTGAATAATTTTACATTGGAAACCTTTTTATTAACCTTTAAATCATAAGTATAGTGTAATTTCTTTCCACACTTGTAGAAAACTCCCATTATTTTTAAGAAAGTATCAGGGTGTTTCTTTCCATAATTATCACATGTGGGAAAATACTTCTTTCTTTTATTTCATTTATCTGACTTTTTCCTAGTTATGATCTTGTTCTTGTGCTTCCATATGAATCCATAATACTTAGAGAATTATTTATTTGTCTCATTATAACATGATACTATATCATCATATGGTAAGAATTTTTGGGAGTCGTGTTCCCTTTGAAATATTGGCATAAGACCATAAAAGATTTGATCCTCATTTCTCTTTGGATCATGTGCATTAGTGAAGTTCCCATTACTTCCAATAGGCACCATTTATAAATAATAACATACACTATATTAGATCATGTCATTTTGAAAAATAATGTATAATCCCAAAACTACTTAACATAAATTAAATTTTTATGCACAGCTAATCTCATAAACATGGTTTGTTTGGGATGTTCTTCTATAGTTATTCCTAAAGTCTATCTTAGGGTTATGTTCTCTAATATAAGTTTTTCTCAATCTAGTTCCCAAGGTTTGTACTAAAATTTCTTCGATGCCAACTATAAATACCCTAACCCTATTATCCTAGAGTTGGTGCCTTACTTTATTACATTGGCATGGATATAAGATTCAAATATAAAAGTACTGATCAATTTAGTTTTTTTGGAAACCAAATTAAATACATGAATCTTACACTACAATTTAAAATATAAAATAAAACAGAGTTAATCCTTTTAAAACACTCATATTCTCTTAACTTATCCCCGTATGTTAATCATAATATACTTCTTGGCATCCTGGGGAAAAATAAAACATAAGGGCTGAGATCATATCCTCAGTAAGGGTAAGTATACATCAGAAGATATCATAAATTAATATAAAAAATAATAAAGTGAATAACTAATAACACATTCCATTAAAACATAATCTTGAGCATAATATGGAAGGAATAAAAGATGATCAAATATTTCTATATAAATAATCAAAAGAGAATGAAACTTAACCATGGATATTATACTAGTCGAATAATCACATGGATTATCAATAAATAATCTCATAATGAGGGAATTCATAATACGGGACATCATAAACATAACATCAAGGCTTCGTCCAAGACACCATACAAAATCGGGTAAGACATCAGCCAATACCCAAACTAGTTTGTCTCATGAGACCTACCGATGCATCAAAGGGTTATAGTGGTCCCTGCCCAACACTTGCTAAGTCCAATACTTTCCTCATATGAAAGGGTTGAAACATAATATACATATAAATTAATATTTAAACTATCATATGAAATGTAATTAATTTTTCCAATCATAAAATAAAATCATAAATTATCCATAGTAATGTGGAGAATGGTATGAAGATAGTATATCCCCAGTAAAAATAATTATAAACCATTCAATAAACATGGAAAATGCTATCATCTTATTTCAACCTCAATTAAGCATAATATTTAGCAGATAGTGTTGAAAATGATGAAAATATTCTAGAAAAATCATTAAAAATTTCTTGATAGAAATACACTTTTTACTTTCAAATCATTTATTTAAAAAGATGTGAAATTATACAATAAAATTTTTTATTTTAAGATGAAAATGTGAAAAGTAAGAAAAAGAGTAAAAATTATATAAAACAATCATAATATAATAGTAAAAATATTTCTAGAAACAATTTTAGAGAACATGGACAAGGAAGAAAAAGAAAGTTTTAAAGAATTTTTTTAAAATATAATTAAAAGAAAGTCCCTTACAAATATTGAAGTGAGAATTGATCAAATGAAATGAATATGTGTATCCAATATAAATCCACATAAAAAAGTGTAAATACAACATAAGATATTTAAAATTAATTTCACAAACAATATTAGTACAACATAATCAAGGAAGTAGAAGTTTAACCTAAAGAATAGAAATTGGGTTAAGAATTCTCTTACCACTTTGCAAATAGTTGAACTGCATGCCCCATAGAATTAATGATCATTAAATAAAAAAATTAATAACAATAATATAAAGAGATTAATTATATGATACATTAAATTTCAGTATACATACACTACACACAATAAATATTGGTGAATAAGGCATATCTCATAGAAATAAAAGTGAGATGAGAAAACTCTTACCTTATGTCTGAAAGTGTACTGAAAATGTACTTAATATCTAGGATAATCAAATTAGATTAATTAATTGCTTAATTAAGAACCTTTAATACATGTATTTTATTTATTATAATTTTATTAAGTTCATGTATGGCCTTTTTGATGAGTTATAATATTCAATTTTGTCATTCTGGGAGTGTTCATTTTCTTGGTTTTCATGATCGGTTTGCTTGTATGCAAGTACGGAAGTTCAATTAAAATGGAAATAATTATCTAGAATTAAAATTACATTTTAATAATGAACTTATATAATATTAAATGTTCTCATAAATCATTTTTTATATGGTATTAGGATGGTTCATTATATAAAATGTTCATGAAAATAACTTAATTTATTTTGGTAGTTTTTACAACCATCACAAATTTATATCATTTTATTTAATAACATGTTTATATATTGGTTATATAACATTATATAACTTATAATATGTATAATAAAATATTATTTAACCGTTATAATGTTTTTATGACTAGCCTTGAAGGTGGTAATAGAAAATGAAAACGCATCATCCATGATGGCAGTAAATCGACACATCACGGATGATGTTTACATTTTTAGAATAAAAAGGATAGGAGAAAAGGTTTGATGTTGGACCTTCCATTAACATAAAAAAATTACAGTATATATAAGATAATGGATTTATCATGCCACTTGGATAAGGGTATGTGGGGACAGTATAAGAAAATAAAAGAAATTAAAAAGAAATCAAAGAAAATGAAAGAGGATTTTACCTCTTGAATTTCTTCTCCCTAAGAACCTCCTTAGGGAAATTGGGTTTGGTATTTTATTGAGACCAGTAGATATTAGAAATGTGGGAGAGGATTTGGAAGGTAATTGAGCAGAATATATACAATCTTTAAGGCTTAAAAGGTGTTAGGAGAAGGGGTGGTGAGGGGTTGTATTTATAGTGGAGGGGAGAGGTTTTTTTATTATTTTATTCATTAGTTTATTATTTTGGATCAAGACTGTCAATAGTATTGATTATTATGAATAAATATAATAAATAGTGCCTGAAATTTTGAAAAAAATATTCTTACATCATTCAAACATCATCCATGACTCGATAATTCATGCATTTAGCTAATACCGTAAATTACCATATTTCAATATTTACCAAAAATTCAAATATTTTAGAAAAATCAAAAAAATTAACCATAACCATATTTCAATGTGTAGATTTAAAAAATGAACTCCGTTTTTTGAAAATAATTTTCTAAATATGAAAATTTTGGTTTTTAATTGAAACCATTATTTATTCAAAAAATACTGATTTTAAAATTATAACCGATTTTATGACACTTTCAAAAATTAATTAATGTATCATAAAATTATATTATAATCATAAGAAAACAAGATATTAATTTATGAATCTATTTTATAAAAATAAAATTTTATTCAAATCGTTATATTAATTATAAAATTGTAAATAAACATTTACTCTTCACAAAAATACTAACACTTAATTTATCATTTAAAAACATTTATTTACTTATTAAATGATATAAATATATCATATTTTCATTTATGATATAAATAAATTTTAGTTATACTTTAATAGGTGGGTTTATTATTCTAATGGTCAAATTTCTATTCCTAACGGCCTCATTACTATTAATAAAAAATGAAACTTATCAGAAAAATACAAAAAAAATAACCAAATTAAATATTGATATTCCAATTTCAATAATGAAGGTTATTTTTTCAAATAAAATTTATAATAGTGTCAAAATTTAGTATTAAAACAGGTTTTCCATTAAAAGGTAAAAAAATTACCTTTTATAAAAATATAGATTTTATGATTAAAATTTGATTTATTCTTGTCATAAGTCTATAAAACTTATTGGATGAATTTAAAAACATTTTATTGAATATATAAAATATAAATATCATTAATATATTTCACTAATAGTGATTAATTTAATTTATTAAGATAAAATGACATTGTGTGCAAAAAAAAGTTTTTATAAAAACACATCCTTTATTGTTCAATTGGTTTTTATTTTCATGTCTAATCAATTGGTAACCAGTGAATTAATTGTATAAACATGTATAAACTATATTTCATAATTTAGTTAATCTCGTTCATTCTTTTCATTCCATATACTAGGTGATAGGTATCATAATTAAATAATAATATTAATCATTTTTTTAAGCTCGTAATCTATCGAAGAAATTAAATTTAAAAAGATACATGCTGTCAAATCTTGGGGTGTTACAAAATGCGCCAAGGAGTTCATGCATATTTAGCAGTTTTGTATGACTATTCTTGATTATTCTGCTCATTTCACTAAGATTAAGTGATTTGCTCTGTTTTTAACTGGTGATGAGTTAATGACTGCGAGGTGTTTTGAGTATGGTATTGGGTACACTATATACTCACAATTGAACATCTTCCATTTGAATACCATTATTAAGATAGTGAACTCGACCCTAATTATAGAATAGAACCTCAGAGAAGCTGGCAATGTGATCCAGGGTGGTTCAATTCTGTGATAGGGTGAGGGTTCATCTTGCAGTAGAAAGTGTCATTTTGAGGGTACATGTGGGGGCAGTTCCAGCTATGTGACACACACTGAAAGATCTATTATGTTTCACCAGTGTGGTAGGCTAGGAAAAAAAGAAGACTCAGTGCACAAGAAACTTGATTGAGTACTGATCTTACAGAAGGATGGGTCACCTTCAGTTCTTCTGCTGATCCTTTCAACTAACATCCATGAGAGGGGATCCGTAACGACACCTTTTTTAGGTATAGTATCCATAAATCTATGCCAGGTTGGGATTTGGTCTTCTATTAGCCAATCTGGATGAGGCAATAGTAGTTGTGACTAAGGTAATCATGCCCTAGATCTTCAATGACAATAGAGTGGATCTACTCAAGAAAGTCAGGTAGTATCTCAGGGCTGCAGTTCAGGCCATATTTATGGAGTGCAGCCTATGCCCGAGGAGCAAAGTCCCATTCCATATATGGTTAAAGATGCTATTATAGTAGCCTCTACTTTATTTTTTCCCCTTTTGGATATGGATGCATCACACTCTTTTATATCTGTTGTGGTTGTGGAAAGTATGGGCCTAGCAGTTGAGTACTTTTGTGGTGTCATGTCTCTTGACACACCACTAGGGTTCAAAATAGAGGGAATATGCCAGTGTCAAGAGTGACCCCTTGAAATAGGTGGGTTCTGTTTCTTCTGGATATTTTTCATCCTCAAGATGACTAGATTTTAATTCATTCTTGGTATGGACTAGCTCATTCCTTATCATGATCAAGTTGATTGTAATCACCAATTAGTTTCCTTCACATCACCCAAGGGAAAATGTATATCCATAAGGGTGAATGGGATGTTTAGGAAGGTCGATATAGACCCAAGTATACTGGTCTAGGTGGGGTGAAAATATAGTTGGTGAGTCTCCTTATGAGTGGCCAGGGGATGTAGTTAGTAGAATTCAGTCCTGTAGTGGATTGTTTCAAGGAATTATTCCCTGAAAATTTCTCTATCTTACCTCCTAAGAGAGAGGTCGAGTTCGCCATCAAGCTTATACCATGTGTGGAACCAGTGAAAATTCCTCCCTATAGTATGGAACCTATAAAGATCTAGGAACTCAAGAAGGATCTTGAAGATCTAGAGTCAAAGACTTTCATATAACCCAGCACATCGTCTTGGGGATCACCAATACTTTTCACCAAAGAGGTGGATGGTACCCTCATATTGTGTGTGGATTACCACTAACTAAACCATATTATAGTAAAGAATCAGTATCCACTACCACATATAGATGAAATCTTTGACCAACTTTGAGGAGAAATGGTTTTCTCTGAGATTGATTTGATTCTATGCTACCATCAGGTGTGTGTGAGCCTATCAAACACACCATGTAAAACATTCTAGAGAAAGTACAACTTGTATGAGTATCTGGCCATGCCATTTGGTCGAACAAACGTGCTGAAAGTCTTCATGGATTTTATGAACTGGGTTTTCCACCGATATTTTGATTCCTTTATGATAGTATTCATATAAAAAACTTATTGTACTCACACACAAGACACAACCATTCCAACCATCTTGAGATTATGTTGAGTACACTAAGAGAGAACTAGTTATACGTGAATATAAATAAATGACACTTTTGGATTAGTAAGGTTCACTTCTTAGGTCGCATCATATCAGGGTAAGGTTTATCTATTGACCCAGATAAGGCGATCACCGAGGTTTCCTAGGAGAATCCCAATAATTTTTTTGACATGCACAATTTCATAGGACTATCTAACTATTACAGGTGATTCATCCAAAACTTTTCATGTTTTGAAGCTCCTCTCATGGGATTGACCAAGAAAGGGGTGAATTTCATATGTTTTGAAGCTTGTGAGATATATTTTAATAAGTTAAAGGGAATACTCACTTTAGCATTGATCTTGATTTTTTATGAACTAGGAAGAAGCTATAGTATTTACTATGACACTTCAGGAATCGATATGGGTGCATTTAGAATATAAGAAGATCGGGTTGTGGCATTAGGGTCCTTCTAGTAGAGGCCTCATGAGAAAAATACCCTATGCATGACCTCGATCTAGAAATCATGGCTCATGATCTATGCTATTAGAGGAACAACTTGTTGGGTGAGCGATTCATTATTTACATGAATCACAAAAGTCTCAAATACATCTCCACACAGTAAGACTTGAATCTAAAGTAGTGAAGGTGGGTGGAATACCTACAATACTTCAACTTTGAGCTTTCTTAGAAACCCATAAAGGGGAATTTTTTATCTGATTACTTGAGTTATAAGACTTATACACAAGCCTTCAAGGAGGCCATAAGTGAGTGGTAGTTTATGGATTCGTTTCCAGTGATGTTCTTGGAGATTCAGGAATAGCATGGGAAACCAATATTAGTAGCTTAGGGTGGGATGTACTTTCTTTTAGAGAAGATCTAGATGAGGCATTTATCATATTCTAAAGGCCTTGTCTTGAGAGAGAGTGTCATAGGAGAGAACGTGCCTCCTGGTTGGGTTGTTGATGGAAGTGAAACCCTACTTTTTTGTGTCCATGTATGGGCGCCTTTAGATATATGGGAAGAGTTGATGAAGGAATATCATGCCTTTGTTTGGGAACTTCATCATGGTCTTACTAAGATGTGTAGATATATACATCATCAGTATTGGTGGTTAGGTATAAAGAGGAAGATATCGGGTTTTATCACTTGGTGCTCCACTTGTTATTAGGTGAAGGAAGAGAGCCAATGATATGTTGGTAATATATAATATCTCTCCATTCCTGTGTGAAAATAGAATAACATCATCATAGATTTCATGATGGGATTTCTGATATCCCCTCTACCCAGTGATGTAGTATGGGTGACCATTGATAGGCTGACCAAGGTGGAACAATTCCTACTGGTTTGGGAGTCCTTCTCTATTGACGAGTTAGGAAGGATTTATTTTTGGGAAATATTGAACCTTCATGGTGTTCCCCATTCGATCATTTCAGACCGAGAAGAAAGTTTCACCTCACTATTCTGGAATGGGTTGTAAAAATCACTTGGTTCATTGGTGCTCTTGAGTGTCTCATATCACAATCAAAATTATGGGAAGTCCAGGTGAATGATACGAGTGTTAGTGGATATGTTTTGGTCCTGCATCCTTGATTTTGGAGGTTCTTGAGAAAAGAATATTCCTTTGGTTGAATTTTCCTACAATAAAAGCTTTTAGGAAGTGATACAGATGTCTCCTTTTGATACCCACTATGGTCAAACATTCTCTTCACCTATATGTTGGCTTGAGGTAGGTGAGGTGGCTCTAATGGGTCCTCATCTCATTCAGGAGACTTTAGAGAAAGTCCAGCTGATTTAGAAGCATATGGCTATAGCTTGGTCTAGGAAGAAGTCTTATACTGATCATCATCATAGACATATAGAGTTTGAGGTGGTATATTGGGCCTTTCTGTGTGTGTTTCCTATATTGGGACATAAATGAATCGGGAGATAGATAAATTTATCACCTCATTATGTCGGGCCTTTTGAGATAATAGATAAGGTCAGGCTGATAGCCTATTGATTGTAGTTATTTCATAGGTATCATGCCATGCACAATGTCTTTCACATATCACAGCTTCACTGGTATCATGAGGACCCATCCCATTCATTTGGCCCTAAGGATGTTGAGCTGGAAGTGGATGCGTTCTTTGAGGATTATCTGATATGTATCGTTGATCGGAGCACGAAGGCTCTTCAAGGTAGGTCAGTTCATTTGGTTCGGGTGCTATAGAATCATGGATGTATATAGGATGAGACATGGGAGCGGGAGGCCTATGTACATGCCCAATGTCTATAACTTTTCTCAGATGACATCTTACCACCTTGAGAAGGGAAACTTGGGGACAAGTTGTTTTAAGGAGGGGAGGTTGTAACGTCTCGGATTTTTAAAAAGGTATAGACCATTAGTTTTTTGTTCAAATTCCTTTTTTGGACCAAATAATGAATTCTAATGGATTCAAGGAGATCTTAGGGGTGTTTGCAGCTCGTTCAGGGCCTAGATTCCCATAAATTAAAGTAGAAGACTGTGTTGTATGGTTAGTAGAAACAATGTCGCCTAGCCCACATGGTTTCCCTAAACTGTGTAGTTGAAAACAATGGGGTGTTGGGGGTCGTATGTTCTATCTAAAACTGTGTGACCCTAGATGCATGCCTATAAGTCCAACTGTAGGTTTTATATAGTGTATTTTTTCACATTTTTCACATGGTTGGACAAACTGTGTGTTTAACCATGCAGGGTGCCCCTTTGAAGCAGTGTCTTGGTGCATGGTTGGTGCATGGTTTGGCCAACCATTAACCCATGTTTTTTTGTGTAAAATACCCATTTTTTCCATTAATGAGGCTTTTTAATTCAAACCTATACTTCCCCCTTTATTATTTGGTGGTCCATCCCTCCTCCCTCACGCATGGTCTCTTCTTCTTCCTCCTCCATAGGGTTTTTGATAACTCTGTCAATCGGAATCCAAATCCTTCATCATCGGAAGCATTGGAAATACCTTGATAAGCTCCTAAATACTCTCCCTTTTATTTCTCCATGATTCCATACTCTTTTGTGTTATTTTTGTGTGACATATTTTTCCTCATTTTAAGGTTGTTTGACAATTTATTTGTTTTCTTCCATCTTAGCTCAATTCAAGCTTCGACAATGGATGAGTGGAGTGATAATACATTGACATAGGTGGTCTTGGTCTTTCTTTATCATTTAGTCACTTTTTAAATGATTCATAATTGTGTTGTATGCTGGAATCTTCCAAAATTTCCTCAAACATGTTTAATAAATTAATTTAATGGGTTAATCGTGTCATATGCAACCATACCTTATGAAGAAAAACATTCATGGGTTATTCTCATTGTCTTTAGCCACCCCTTTGGGTGTTCCTGCCTTAATAGAACTTTTTTACCATGATTTAAACTATTAACCACCTTGTGTGTGTGGGTCACACCTTAGTTTAATGCCTTAAATTTATAAAATGAACTAAGTTGAATTGTGATCCATGAGTTAGGCCCATGAAAATGACTAATGCTTCATGATCATTGAATTATGCATCATGATTGTGTTGTATGACATTACTTATGATTATTTCCTTGTGTGAATTCGTTTATCCTCTTTGATTATTCTTTATACATATGACATGCCATGTGCATTACACTTTGAACATGTTGCTCAGTTCCTTGTGCTTATTCCCCTATGCCATGGATGTTTGAATTTAATTGTATAATTTGGTGAGCTTGATTATCATGTGGTATCGATATGCTTATTTTATGACATGCAATTGTATATTATATTCCTTGTGATATATTCCTTGGTTGTTATGCCTCATCTACTATGGGATGTGAGATACCATGGGTCCCGGATTAAGGATGCCACAGATGGACTCATTGTGCTCGGTTTGGTTCTACTTAACATGTTGGGGGTGATACTTTGTCTTTTCTTGTACGGGATCATAGGGCATAATATTTATACTCATGGGTGAAACTGGTTCCCTATGGGAGAAACTATAGATATACTTGTTGGAAATATGGCTACTCCATGCCTCAGGTGATACCCAATTCCCTATGTGAGATACTTGGTACAGAATCAGAGTTCACCATGCCATGAGTGATACAAGGGATGTCATATGGGTCACCTTGGATGTACTATGTGGCATTGGTTATATTGGATACTCCTGTAGAGATCCTTGGGATTCTTTATAGATCGCCTTAGATGGGCTCGGGACTCCACCATTGGATTTGAAGGATTTATTTCTTGTTTCATATGTGATGCATCTTCTTATATTATGAGAATGATTGTACGATGACATGGAAATGTGACTTCTATGCCAAAGCACAAGCTTGGGGTCTACCTAACTTAGTTTATTTATTTATGATACCCCTTGTATACATATTATTACTTGTACAGGTACCTCATTTCAGACATCTGGATTAGGCCAAAGCAAGTGGTATCGGTCAAGTGTCCAATTAGGAACCCTAGCTGAAGTGTTTATTACTTTATTTATTTATTGTCATGAATTTATTAAATGTGTCACATTGTTTATTTATTTAATGCATGAAATGGAATGGACTAGACACCATGTGTGGTGGCCTACTGAGATTGTATCTCACACCCTGCTTGGTCTACCTATGGAATCCAAGCAGATTTCATGGTTGCATGTATTGATAAATGGAAGAGTGAATCTTCTGATGATTGATCGATTTAGAGCATTAGGATGGAGTTGGATAAAGAGGATTGAGCCTATGATCAAGATGCTTATTGTAGTAGTTTTTTGTCATTTTACTATTTTTTTATATCATGCAGTATATGCATGTATCCCCTTTACCCATTGTAATTTAATTTTTGTATAGCATCATGATCATAATATTTTTTATCTATGTATTTATTCAACTTCTATTTGTCCACTTAAATTTCTTAGTTTATTTCCATTATTTTCTGCTATTGTTTGTTTCTTAATTCTACTTTTGCTACTTGTTGTCTATTATTGTTGTTATGATCACTCTAATCTTTGAGGGCATAGTTAACCCCACAGACACGCCTTGAGCCCTTATTTCTAGTTTTTATCGGTGCTTAAAAAAATTGATGATAAAGATCAGTTTTATCAGTGCTTAATATTTAAGCACAGATAAAACCCATATTTATTAGAATTCTTTATAAATAATTGATAAAACCCTTCTTCATCTTTTAAATTCAACCATAACAGAACCCCGCTCATTTTCACCATTCAATCTCTCATAGAACTCAACTTCTAACGCCGCTCCCCCTCAAAATTCTGAGAAAAATCAATCTCTCAAAACCTAAGGTGTATGATTTTTTTCTACTCCTCTTTAGTCGATCTTTCATTAATGTTCCACCATTTTTAGTTCTTCTTCCCCATGTACCATAACACTACCATTTCTCTACTATGGTGTCTTTACCTAGCCTAAATGATTGAGACCATGAGGTTTTTGATTACCCAAGTTTGATATAGCTAATTCCTTCATGGTTTATTATTTGGTCATGATTTTCAAAGGTTTTGGATACTAATGTTTGGGTGTTTTTAATTGTTAGTATGGAAGTAGATTTTTTTTGTTTTTCTTCACAAATATCAGATTTAAGGGACCATTTGGAAGGTGTGATTTTAGAGGAAAAAATGATATTGATGTGGTTAATTTATTTACCCAATCATTTTTATGGAGATATAAATACAAAAATAAAGGATTAATAATTCTTCCACAAGTTATCAATGTCCCACCACTCTATTTTTTTATCCTCCACTATTTATTTAGCTTAACCTATAACATTTGAGTCTGATATTTTTTTAATAAATAAATCAAATTCATTATTCCTTTTATCATATTCTTACTTGTGGTGTCTGCCTCCATGATATCATTAATGACATCTAAAACAATTCTGTGAATTTTTTATCCATTCATGTGAATTATTATACTATAATTTCATATAATTAAGAGGGTTTCATATGAAACCTATAATATTCTTGATGTTCATGTAGTAGTTGTAGTCAAAAAAATCATAAAAACTATTTTTTGATCTTGTTATTTTCTAATTGAAAATTATTTATAAAAGGATTTTATTTAATTTACATGATCATGACATATGAAAGTCTATTACCCAAATAATTTTTCCTATTGACTAAATTTTATTATTTTCCTCCTTTAAATCAATGTAAATTATTTTTTTCCAACATAACTTCTATGATTGCATCTTGTTTCCCAGAGTCTTCTAATAATAAAAATAATCCATGAATATTGTATTGAGTTTTAATAGTTCCAAATTATTTTCACTTCCCTGTATTACTTATAATGCAAGATCCTTTGAAAAATGATGATGATCTCTAAAAATGTCAATACTAATATGTTTAAATTTTCAATTTATGATACATCTCAAATGAAGTGCATAAAATTTTATTAGATCCAATAGGTTCTGTATAATTGACTAAGATGACATCATGTAGTGTCTAGTGGAAATTTTAATTCATTACACTCATGAAAAATTGACTTTGATAGTTATAATCATCAGTAATATATTATCTATAAATAAAATAAAATAAAATTTTAACACATATAATGTTTTAAGGTTTCTCCTCAAAAACATCATTATTTTTCACAATTTCATCCTAATGGATAACCATTAGTAATTTGGTGAGTGAACATTGATGATTTCTATGTTTTTTAGTAGATGAAAATTTAATTAGATTCTTTATGACTTTATAGATACAACACATTTCATTTCTTCAATGATTTCCACCACTACAAAACAATCTCAATATGCATCATCTGACTATTATTATTTAATTTATTCAAGTATTCAAATAAATTTGAGGAGGACTAGGAGACCAATATTGTGGCAGATGATAAATACTAATTTTTTCAGTATTCAATAAATTTTGAATGAATAAATATTTAATTTATTAGAGTATTCAATAAATGTTGAGGAGTATTAGCAAACCGAGATCGTGTTAGGAGAAATATATTAATGTACAAGCTAGTAACAAAATATTCATCATTGTGTCGGTTAGCGCACATCGTGGAATAAAAATAATATCATTATTTTATTATTTTAATACATGGAATGGGGTCAGATATGGGTTTGATATTTTATTAAGGGAACATGTGAAATTAATTAAATTATAAAACCCTAACCCTAGGTCTATAAATAGACTTATAAAATATTCCAAGAGAGGTTAATTGAGAATCATTGTGCACAATAGATTGCCTTGCATGGTTTATATTAAACATAAAGTGACATTGAAATGAAATTTTTAAATAATAAGGATATGGTTGATACAAATATAGAAATAAATAGTCCAAAATAAAATAAAAATAAAAATTAGTAAAAATAATGAATTTAAACCTAAAAGAGAGATAGTCTATGGAGAGAACCCATTTTCATAACTTTTGACTTGATAAAACACACTTTTATCCCTTTATAACCAACATAGATTTGTGAGCCATCAATTTAAAAACATTATTTGAATTTATTACTCTTTATATTAATAAATTATGTTGATTTAATATATCTATATATATGTGAGTTAGTTAGTCATAGTTTATTTTGATCCTTAGATGTTAGTGGTAAAATTTTTCCATGCTTGTTTTTATATAGATTTACTGGCCATTCTTCCTTTATAATGATTTTATCATCTATATAACATCAAGGTACGAAAATAATAATTCCATAATGATTTATTATGTTCTATATTCATTCCATGGATGTTAAAGGTACAGTTCACAAGGGGGGATTCAATAACTTGTTTTAGGTAACTTTACCAATTATAAAAAGTTATTATATATCAAAATTCAGTTCAGTGTTTCCATTCAAGAGAAAAAAATAAATTAAATTATTATCATATATAATAAATATTTAGAATTTATATTTTTATCCCTATATAATTGTTATTAAGAAAATAGAGTAACAACATTCATGTAAGGTTCCCCAGACACGCACTCCCAATTCCGACACTAAAAACACATACTTTACACATAGTCTTTAATAACAAGCGAGATGACCCAAGATAAATATACTTATATTTCACAACATTTTCATAACATAAACATTACATCTCATAATAATATCACAATCCCAAGAATGAAAGGTTTAGTATATTTGATGGCTATCTACATAAGCAACATATTTATAATACTTGTGAATATTTCTCCATAACTAGACCAAACAAGATCCCCTTTTATACTCCTTATAGGTTATACTCATCTTTATGGCCTAGATAATGGAAAAAAAAGAAAGGGATGAGCTCAAATGATCCAAAAGGGAAAACTTATCAATATTTAATCAAGGTTTATATCATAAGAATATGATAAAACATGATAAAGGGGAAAATATCTTACTAAAATGAACGTGTAAGAATAAGAGTTGTCCATAATTTATGATAGTGAAACATGTAATCTGAAACAAACAAACATATACCATGGCATAAGAGTGTGAGATGAGCATGGAAAAATATAATAAGGGAATGATATCATAATTTCATGGAATCATAAATATGTGTAAACAATATAAATCATGATATAATATGCCTAAGTCAAGGATCACTTACAAGACAATATAACATAGTGTGCTAAGTTGACTACCCATGCACCAGACATGGTATCTCATGAGATGAAAATATTACCCAATTCATTGGAGTTCTATCTTGGTTCACTATTCATAACTATAACATGTACATACATATTTTTTCTACAATATGAAATGAAACCAAACATAAATCATGAGTATGATACCACCCACGAGTAGGAAGTGGGTTTCAAAATCTAGTCTCAATTCATAACGAAGGATGTATGATAAGGATTCCCAAGAGAAGAGGGAATTAAATAATTTTGGACGTTTATATTGGGTTAAATAAGAAAAGGATTTGAACATGGAATTACAATGTAGAAATAATCATGGGAAGTATTAAAAAAAAGCATATCCATGGACCACTTGGGTGATTATTTATGTAATGATTCAAAGTTCATTTTATAGAAGGAAAGAGTTTAATATTTTCCTTTAAACCAGAACTGGACCAGGAGAGTTTTCTATAAAATAATGAGGGCTTTAAGGATTTATTCATGGTTAGAAATAGTTTATGGAGGTGGTAAATGACATGAAATAAGAAATTTTGAAGCTCCCTTAAATCAGGTTTGATTTAAAGAGAGAACTGTGAAGAGAACTTTAAACATGTATTACCCCTAACAAAGAAAGGTTAAGTAAACTATGCTTGTATTTTAGGAAGATAATATATAATATGGATGAAATACATGTGAATAATATAGAGGAAAAGGAAGAAAAATAAAGAGAATTTGTAACTCAAAAGTAACAAGGGTGGTTCGGAAGATCCCACTTTATGTTTTAAAATACCTTTATTGAAACTAACATCATTAAAAAGATAATAAAACATTTTTTTGAAAAGGGTTAAGGACAAATATGAGAATAAAAAGAGTTATAACATATTTGGGTTCCCAAATATGACAAGATAACATTGAAGGGAAGGTAAAATATGGACCTGGAGGAGAGAAATCCATTGGAAAGTATGCGTATTAATCCTAACACTGTCATAAAATTTAGGAATAAGTAAACCAATAATGAAGATTTTTTTTAAATAATTAATACCCCAAATGGAAAATAAGAGTTACCAAGTATAATATAGAAATGGAAGAATAAGATAACTTGGAAAACAATAGTCAAGAAAGATTGCTCAAGACTCAAATGGGAAAAAAATTATCCAACAACCACTTATGACTTTGTTATCTTTTGAATTGAAAACCCATAAAGGTAGAACCTAAGAGGGATTTTTAAATCCATTATATTTCAAGAAAATTATGATAAAAATACATCCAAGTGAAATATTTACCTCATAAAAATGGAACTAGTGGTGAATATAAATCAAATCTCAATAAATCAAAACTGAGATTCAAAAACCCTTACCTTAGGTTCATATTTGTTCTACGTGTGCGTTTAACATCTAGAATAAAAACATTATGTTTATTAAATAATTTATTAAGACCCTTATCCATATATATTTAATTTTATAAGGTCTATTTATTATCATATTCCATTTATTTATTAAATATTTTTCACTTATGGAAGTTACTGGAGGTAGTCTATTCAATTTCTCTAAAACAGCCTTGGTATATTGATTGTGGTCAAATGTGTTTTAAAATAGATTTATAATCTCTAGTATTATATAGGTGTGTGTCTTTCATAATTCCATTATCAAAGAATTTATACAGTTCCATATTTTTTCCAAAATTATTCAAGTTAATAAAGTTTCATTGATATTTTCATTTGTTAATTCAATCATAACCAATCATAAATTACATTTCCCTAAATAAATTATGGAACTCAGTAAGCATTGGAAACCATCCTCAGCACATTGATCCCACCTCCTCCATAGTGGAAAAATGGTACATGCCTTTCCCAAGTCATTATACCATTTCCCACCCAGTCCCAATATACATTGTTCCTCACATAACTCACCTCATTACACTATAAGTGTGGTGAGATGAGTGAAGGAGAAAGAAATTATTTGGTAAGATCCAAAATGTGATAGTGAAATTAAAAGTTAAAGATGGTATCCCACCTCACCAACACACTACACACCTATTACTACATCATAGATGGAATTAAACATAAAGGAAATTGAGGATGTGGATTTAGAAGTTCCTTAAACATCCCCTGGGGATCACACCCTTGAGTTCGTTGCTCCATAACCATGAATCGTGAGAGAGTCGTGATTGGGGAAGATAAAATGAAAATATAAAATAAGAAAATAGTGATACTATAATATATTGTGGAAATAAAAGTATAGTAACTAACTGAAATCCTAGAATCGAGAACCCTTTACATTGTGGAAACGTTCCACTTTTTAAACAAATGGGAGAGGTTTCATCTCTTCTTCAAGACGGTTCTTCTTGGATTGGATGTTTCTATATGGATGATATGAGTTGATGCTTCCACATGGATTTTCTTCTAGATTCTTCTCTCAAGGCCTCATATCAAACTTCCAATGATCCACGATTCTTGATTGAACTTATTTATGGATAAATGACATGTGGGGTGGCATTTTGAATTGTTTCACCATTTAGCTAAACCATATGTATGAGAATGTTTCATTTATTGGGAGTTTTATACATGTATTCCACGTGTATCATGGATTGATCCCATAACCTTTATTGTTATTCATGAATGTTGTTGAGTGTCCTGACATGTTTTTAAGCCTTAGTTCAATAGGTGTACATGATTTTCATGAATTTGGGTGGTGTTTTAAATTTTAGGGCCCAAACTGTATTATGAAGGTAGTGTTTTATGTGTTAAAATCATAGATAGTGACTTCATGTTGTCGTAGACAGTGATTAGGTTAGGGGGGGGATTTTTATTTTCTCCAAATATGGTTGAAGTGTTGGAGGTGATATGCAGTGTGTGATTTCCCCCAGGAATTATTTCTATGCTACATATTGGAAAACCTCACATAGCTAGTTGAAAGCTATGTTTATTCTTATTCCGGTTTTGTTTTAATCTGATGCGGCCTTTGAATTTTCTAGTTTAATCACATGAAACTCAATTCCTGTAGATTTTAATGTTTCATAAATGCTTGCTCATGGGTTTATTCTTACACAGTGACTAATTGATGGATCTCAACATGAAATACTCCTATATGGGTAGCAGTTAATCACACGAATCCCTCAAAATTTTATTTAATATCACGTAGCCAGTGAAAACCCATTTTAATAATGCATGACACAACTAAGAAAATGGGCATATTTCCAAAGTCCAAACTATGGAAATATGCCCAAAAATCGTCGTTTTAGCTTAAGTCCATGATTTACATGGATGGTGGACCCTATTTTCATTGCAATAGGGTCCAGGGTATATCCACGGTCCTAAACTGC
This sequence comes from Viscum album, assembly GCA_963277665.1. NCBI lineage: Eukaryota > Viridiplantae > Streptophyta > Magnoliopsida > Santalales > Viscaceae > Viscum > Viscum album. Next base: position 954,225,811 of record OY728142.1, read on the forward strand.
AACCTTAGGTGTTCAATGGCCATGGTCTATGTAGACCATGGTGATAGGCTACACATGATATGTCAATGTCACCTATTTCCACAGTTTACTAAACAATGGTCGTAACCTTTGAAAATTTAAATAAAGCCATTTATTTTTTATCATGAGACATCTTCTAGAATCATTCAAATAATTTACCACTATGTTACGATCTACTACATGTATTTATATACAAATACATATATATATATATATATATCTGTGTGTGTGTAGTTATATATAATTATAATTGCTAATATTTTAAGAAAATAAAAAAATTACATTGTTTTTAGCATAAAATGGCCATGGTTTGTGTGGACCATGGCCTTAGAGGTTTTGACAGAGGCCTACTACCATAGTTTTCAAAATCTATGGTTATAGGTGTTTGGTTTAAGCTCTATGGCCACAGTTTTGGAAAATTGTGGTCATAGGTCCTCTCTACCACCATAATTTCTAGAAAATTGTTGCCCTAGCCATATAGGTACTTTCTATGGCCACAATTTCCAAAAAACCATGTTCATTTCCATATAGGTCCTTTATATCACCACGGTTATTGGAAAACCATGTTCGTGGCCTTGTACAACTTATTTCCCGCATAATTTTGATGATTTTTGCATTTATATACCACCTCAATTTTACATAACTGTAGTAGTAGGATGACTTAAATCCACAACCAGTGTATACCGTGGCTATATGCTCACACAAGGAGCCCTACGACCATGATTTGACTCTAACACTGGCAATAGATAGCCTTATGTCCATGGTTCTCACTACCGTGGCAATAAAACTGTGGTTTTATGGACATTTTTTAATTGTGTGAGCCTCAAAAAAAATCTATTCATCCCCAAAGATGATATTTCATCTAAAAAATCCATTTCCAGTGTAGATTTATTCAAAATTAATTCCAAAATGAATAAATCAATAGTTTATAAAAATTAATACATTATAAAATTAAGCCCCAAATTAATATAAATTTAATAAAATGTGATTAATGTCCAAATATTAATTAAAATGTAGGGGTATTTAAATATGAAAAATAATGAAAAAATTATAAAAAATAATCTATCATTCAACATTTCAAATTACCTTTTACTAATAGTAATTTTCCTAATTATTATTCATTTTATCAATTTATTATCAATTGATTATTAATTATTAATAATTACTGCAATAAATTTTTGACAATTATTCTCTATTAAATACTATTCATTGATATAAAATTATAAATAATCATCCACACTTCATACTTAAAATAATAATATATTACAACAAATTATTAAAACATTTAAATAAATAACATTAGTTATACAAATGTTTAAAATTGGTATTCCTCCCATGCAAACATACATTCTCATGCCTTTTTTGGCATTAAAATGTACTAACATAATAAAAAAACCCAAAAAACACAAAAAAATAATTGAAACAAAAATATTTAGTCATCAAACACCACAAATATAACCATAAATATGTAGTCATCAAACATAAAAAACATGAAAATTCTATCAATATAGGAGAACCACCACAAATGGAATCATGAAACATCACCTCACATACAAAAATGAAAATTATATCAATAGTGGATAGTGAACACCCACTGCACAAAAATTAAATAGAGGAAACTAAACACCCACTACAATAGAGGACACTAAACACCCACTACACTTATTACCTCACAACACGAATAAAGATAATATAATGAAACACTGTAAAATTTAGTAACCGATGTTAAAAAATTAGAGTTAATTTTTCTAAATGGGTAGAATTTAAAAAATAATTAATATATTGAATGAAATATTCTAATATAACCCAATTATTATAAAATGACACTATTAAACAATGAATCAGATATTATCTGTAAATTAATTGAATTAAAACATAATAATCCAGAGATATTATTATTAGAGTCATAAAAAATATATAATCCTCTCATGTAAACAAAAAAACAATAAATTAATTAAGAAATATCAACTATCTTATTGAGAAATTGAAGTACCAAAGACGTTTACACACTTAATATGGTATGGAGAAAACTTCGAATCAAATAGAATATCATAATGTCTTGTTTGTTCATTAATTTCAGAAGCCATTGAAATAAAGAAAAGTGTAGATGTATAACATGTAATATATTCAAAATTATGAATAATATAAAAATAAAATATATTTTAATTTCATATTGAATCTTAAAATAAAATATAATATCACATCTATAAATGAACATGGATATATTATTGAGAAGGTTGAGTAGAAAGTTCAAACATAGAATAAATTTATTGATCTAAAAATCAATAGAAGGGATATATGTTTGTCAAGTATTATTATTATGAAAAAAAATTATGGTAAATAGTTTAACAATATAGATAAAAGTATAAAACACCCTGATATTTTAATAAATATTTCTATTTAAATGATTTTAATCCTTTAATAACTTGTGTTGCACGCAACTGTGAGTTTAAACGAACCGCGGGACACTATTATTATTAAATGCCATTATAACATAGTCATTAAATGTAGGGAACAAAAATTAACAACTAATTTATGAAATAAATATAAATTTCTAACTCAATATGAGTGTATTAGTAAGTTATGAAAACATGATCACACAATTTTTAGTAAAACAACTTTATTCTTCAAATATATGTTTTTCTTAAAAAAATGAATTTTTTTCTATTTTTGAGTGAATATTAATTTATATAAGTTCTAGGAAATTTATTTTACAAAATTAATATCATTTTTGAATTCTTGTCAAAATTATCTAAAATTTTTTTTTATAATTTTCTGAAAACATTAACTTTTTTAAGAAATAGAGGAAATACTAATTTGAAAACTATATTTTATTTTAAAGTTGTTACAAGGTAAAATTATGTTTTGGATTAGTTTTTAACTTTAATTATTTCATTTTTATTTAAAATAATATAATTTTGGTCTTCTAAAAGGATTTTATACACAATATTATAAAAACATTTTATGTTTGAAAAAGACATTTTTCTGAAAAATTGTTTCTCATGGAAGTTTACCGATTTGATTTTAAATTAAATTATTAAACTTATATGTTTTGAATTTTTAAAAATGGATTCAAAATTTGGATTCATACGGTCCAAATTTAGTGAATATGTCTCTTTGTTCCAATATTAATAGTAACCTTGGTAAATTGTGTTACCATGGTAAAGGGTAAACTGAGTAATTTAGGTTAAAAATAAAATTATAAAGACTATAAAATGGCTCTAACATATTTCAAAATTTTATTGACGAATAAAATTCATCTCTTGACACATAATAATCAAAATTAATTTTTTTAATGGACACTTTTTCATGAAAATGACTTATATAATATTTAAATCAAAGAAAGTCACAAAATGTCACTATCATTGTCTTTAACATCCCTTATGTGTCCACATGGGGAAAAATTATGTTATGAATGAATCTAACTATAAATTTTTAACTTAATAAACATATTTTAATGATATTAATTTATTTTTGGTTTTTTGGGTCACTTATATGAAATTATGGTATTTATAATATTTTATTTAATAAAAACTTAAAGATATCACATTCATGTTTTAAATACTATATAATTTTTTATATAGGGTTACAAAAAATATATATTATATTATAAATATTATTATGAAATATAGAATATTTATATTCATCATGGTATTTTTTTTAATTTTTAGTAAATAAATAAGTATATTAAATAATTACACAACACTGATGTAGTAATTATTTTAATAATGGAAATATCAAATAAATGTTATTAAAAATATTAAAATAAATATAATTTGAGATAATTAATGGGATTAAATAATTTTATATATTACCTTTACCTATTATAAATATAATAAAATATTTTTTTAGATATGACTTATTATCCTTATATTTTAAAAAATCCAAATAATGAAGTGTCAAAATTGACACTAATGATATTTTATCAAAATAATATTTTATTAAATAATTTAAAAATTATAAAACAAATTTAAAAATAAAAAAAATAATTATAATATAGTATATAATGTTATAAATTGTTCATTTATGGTCTAATTAACATCACATAAGTAAAAATTACAACCTTTTAATATTGAAAGAGTTGTTACCTTAATGAAAACTAAAAGAGGTTAACTGAGGGTTAATCAAAATGATAAGGTTAAAAATAATACCAAAACTTATCTAAAATATATTGTTTTATGATATTACAAACTTATATTATATTATCTTTGAATACACATCATTTGGAGGTATTTGGATTAAGATTGAATTTATTATAAATTAATAGTTTTTGAAATTCCAAAAGTGTCCCTCACCTCAATTGTAAAAGGGAACCTCCTCCCTCGCTTCTTCACATCAAAATGATCCTTAAAGCTAAAATATACCCAGAAAAATCCTCTTCTAAACTTACCTAGACTAATTCTAGAGGTTATATTATTCTCAAAATACCAATCCTAGTGTCCCTAAGAGGAGATATATTGGAAGTTCATAAAGAGGTAATCGTCTTTACCGACTCTTCCAATATTATTTCTTCTTATACTTAATATTAATGTGTTATTTCAATTATAAAGTAATAAATCTAGTATCACCTATATATTTAGATTTTATTATGATTATTTAACAACCATATTCCACCTTTTATCTATCCTATGAAAAATTAAAGTACCACGTGTGCGTATGTACGACTTATCATCTCAACGTCGTGGCGTAATTTTGTTCTCATCACTAATTTTACTAGATGGGTATAATGATGGAAATAATAGATATATATAATAATTATAAAATAATATTTATTATGTAAAAAATATATAACATCCACTTCCTTACCCTTTTACCATTAATGGAATGATATCATCACTCGTGCGTATCTATGGTCTGCCGTCTCCACAACACAATGCGATTCATTTTCCATATTCACCATTAAATAATGATATATATAAATGTATATAATAAATAAATATGATATATATTACCTTAATATCATTCTAGAAATTATGGAACAACATTCTATGCACGGGAATTATGACTTATATGACAAAAAATTCATAGGAAAATGAAGTATTTAATATCCGAAAGAAGAGTAATAATGAAATATTATTAACAAATAGGTGATAATATGATCATATATGATATAATAAATATTAATATGGTTCATTAATAAGTTAATAACGTTATTTAATCCATTACACATGAGTTTCAAATACATAAAAATGAAATCAAACCTAAGGTAAAGGTTAAATTCACAATCTCATTTTATATGGAATTGTTTATACGTAGGTATCTACTGGGGAATATTTATCTTCCATGTCCATGTTTCTTAAAAATGTTTTCCAAAATATTATTACTATTCTTCTGGAATTTTTAAATTCATTTTTACCCATTTTTGACTTTTTACTAAATGGTTTTAAAGGAATCTTTATATCGTTTTTCTAATAAGGTACTTCTTGACTTTTCTAACAAAAGTATGAGAAGAATGTTTTTTTAACTTATACGACATGAAAGGATTTTTCATATTTACTGATACCTTCATGACCTGAATCATCCCTTACAATTTTACAAGTTTATTTTTAAATAAAATGATTTCTTTTTAAAAAAAAATTGGCATATTAAGAAAAGAAAACGTTTCCAAAGCAGAAAGGATATTTTTCTTAAGAATTATTTTCAAGTGATATCTAAAAATTATTTTCCATCTACGATAACATTATTTTATGGTTCTCATGTTTTAATGAGGATATTTTTCAATGATACTATCTCTATTATTCCTATTTTGGTGTATGATTATGATGTAATGATAACTATGAAACGCATTTCTTTTCTATGGGTTTTGTTGCGATTGAATGATGTTTATAAAACCCATTTAATTTCATGGGTTCTAATATGATGAATGATTTATTTTTTTATGGAACCTATATTTATGGTTTTTATTATATGATTGGTGGGACCTATATCTCCCTTCAATTAATTATGTAAAGATTTATATCCCATGAGATAGACAAGATTAGAATGGGAAATGATCTCGATTCAGTAATATAGGGCTGGAACTGGAAGTAAACCTAGTTCAATAACATAGGGTGAGAATGGGGAGTGAATCTGGTTTAGTAAAGGAATTTCTCCACTATGATGGTCTTGGCAGTGAGCCTTGAATAATATGAAAATGATTTTCTATGCTTATGTGTATGCCACAATTTCATGTCTTATGTTATGATCTCATGAAATATGTTCTTTATGAACTTCTATGGTTTTTCCCATGACATGACATCATGATCTTTAACATGTAGGATATAATTTTCAAATGTTTTTCTTACATTATTATGTCTTGTGATTATGATATGATTGATATATCTCTTGTTTAGCCTTATTGAGAATCTGATCTCATCCTTTCTTATGTTTCTTTTCCCATGATATAAAGAAAGGTATTAAGTAGTATGTGTCAAACAGGGTTTTAATTATGAAGGAATAAGCAAGAGATGATGTAGATGTTTTATAAACAAGTTTTTTATATTTCCAAATTTCCAAATACAATTATCATATGTGGTTTTAGTGTGGTGTTTTATGTTATGTAATGAATATTCTTCTATTTAGATGTAATATCTATGTATGAAAAGTATGTGCTATTATAGTCGGTATCAGAGAAAGGTTTAATTAACCTTTGGAAACTAGGATGAGAAAATCATAGTAAGAACCCTTAGGATAATTATAAGTATAGGATACAATATTAGGGTTTTAGTTAAGATCATAAATAACATAGGATAAAACCTATGGTATACTGAATTGAAATTTTATAAGTAAATTCCCTTGATTATGTGGTTTTCCCATTATTATTAGTGTTTCCCAAACTAAGATTTTTGGTTTTAGTTAATGGATAGAACTCGAAGGAATTGTGTTAATGATGAATGTGATGGGAAATGCAATGATTTTCCTCTTGAGAAACCAAATGTTATGGGATATGGAATGAAAAATCTTTTTTTATGCCCACACAACTTTCTCAAGCTATGAATCATGTTGGACTTCCAAATGAGAAAAGAAGGGAGCAATATTTTATTGAGTCCTTTATGAGATAGCGTCCACCTTCTTTCAGTGGGTCTTCTGATCCACTAGTGGTTAAATAATAGATTAGTACAAATGAAAATATATTTTTGATTCATGAATTTTCAGAACATGATAAATTCATCTTGGTATTCTATCATTTGGAATGTGAAGCAGATCAATGGTGGAATCTTATCAAGAATAACAGGTAATGAGATGAAATTGACTCTATGTAATGGATGACTCTATGTAATGGGATGAGTTCAATAAATTATTTTTCAATAAGTACTTTCCTTGTATTCTTTAAAAAAATATGGATAAGGAGTTATTTAAGTTTAAGCAAAAGGATGATGAATCTGTTGGTACCTATGAAGAAAATTTTACAAGACTTGTAAGGTACGCTTCTAGAATTATCATTCAACCTGAGAGAGGTTGAACAATTCTTCAGTGGATTAAAACTAAGTCTACGAAGGTAATTATCCATAAAAGACTTCAATAGCGATTATAAAATCATTTGATGTGATTTCAAGGTTGAGATAGAGATTGAAGTCACTCATCATTCTTATGGGTTTGATAAGAAGAGAAAAATGGAGTTCAAGTAAAAATCCAAAAACCATAGTGAAAAGAATATGAGATTTTCTTTATGCTCAGAGTGTGGAAAGAAACATTGATGAAACTATCTTAAAGGGACTATTAAATGTTTTATGTGTGGGAAAAAAGGTCATCGGTAAATTGATTGTTGAAGTGATGGGAAAAAGACAGCTAATTATGAAAATAGAGAAAAGTATACATAGATGCACCTTCCACACTTAAATGTTACAAGTGAAAGTAAAATGCATATTATTTTAATCAATTCCCTAATCTAAGGCTTATTGATGATGATTGACTTCAGGAAACTCTTACAGCCAAAGACAAAGTAAAATCACATGCAATCACTACTGACAATGTGAAGTATGATAATAAAGTGGTGAAAGGTACACTTACCATCCACTCTAAAAAATATAATGTTTTATTTGATTCTATATCCACCCACTCTTTTATTTCTTAATAAATTTCTAAGGGTATCACCATATTACCTCAACAATTAGATGTTCAGTTAGCTGTGATAACTCCTAATGGCACAATAGTTGCATCACAAATGTATAATTCTCCTCTGATTGAAGTTTGTGGGAAATTTATTCCTACAAATCTTGTGATCCTTCCTTTAGTTTAATTCAATGTGATTATTTACATGGATTGGATTTCTCTATATGAATCTCATATCAGTTTCCAAGGGAAGTCAAATTTCATATTCTAAATGAATATATGTTCATCTATCGATACAAGGATGAATATGAACTTCTAGTGAAAATTACTTTCATCTTGTGGATTTTAATCCCTATAAAGAAAGGTTATATATCTCAGACATTTGGGGAGAAACTCACCATTAAGGATACACCTATTGTATAGGAGTTTTTTTATGTCTTTTTGGAATAATTTCTAGGTCTTCCACCAAATCGTGAAGTTGATTTTTCAATAGAACTTATACTGTGTGTTATGCCTATTTCAAAGAATCCTTATAGAATGGAACCAATTCAGTTGTAGGAATTGAATAAGAAACTCCAATATAATCTTGATGATGGATTCATATTTCCTAGTGCGTCACCTTGGGATGCACCTATTCTGTTTGTTAATAAGAAATATGAATCAATGAAACTCTGCATTGATTATCATTAATTTAACAAGATCACTATCAAGAACAAATATCGTGTCCCCTGTATTGATGACTTATTTTACCAACTATTCAAAGTTCAATACTTTTTCTAGATTTATCTTCATTCTAGATATCATCAATTAAGGATCAAGAAGGAGGATATACCCAAGACGGCATTCTGTATAATGTATGGACACTATGAATTTATAGTGATGTCTTTCGGTCTTACTAACTCCCCTACTATCTTCATGGATTTAATGAATAGAGTCTTCATAGACTATCTTGATCAGTTTTTGGTAGTATTTATAGATGATATTATTGTATATTAAAAGAGAAAGGAAGAACATGAAGATCAGTTGATGATTTTACTAAAGAGCCTGAGAAAGGATAAACTTTATGAAAAATTTACCAGGTGTGAATTTTGGTTTCAAAAAGTTTCATTTTTGGGTCATATAATCTTAAGAGAGGGGAAATTTTTGGATCCAGCAAAGACGAAAGTTATTGAATGTTTTCCTAGACCAACAACAGTAATGGAGAACTGAATTTTTCTTGGTTTGGCTAGATATTATCAAATATTTATCATGATTATCCAATCCACTCACCAAGTTGACTTAGAAAGGAGTTAAGTTCATATAGATGGAAGAATGTGAAGATAATTTCAAGGATTTGAAAATAAGGTTAGTCAGTGGACCTCTCCTCACACTACCCTATAGTGGAGAAAAGTTTGTGATCTATAGTGATGCATCAAATAAGGTGTTGGGATGTGTTCTCATGCAAAATTATATGGTGATAGATTATGCCTCGCGATAATTGAAAATCCATGAGAAAAATTACCGAACTCATGATTTGGAGTTAACTTTGGTAATCTTTATATTAAAGATATGGAGGCATTATCTTTATGGTGAAATTTGTGATATATATACTGATTATACAAGTTTAAAGTATATTTTCACTCAAAAGGATCTAAATATATGCTAAAGAAGATAGTTGGTGTTGATTAAATATTACGACTGATCAATACATTACTACCCTGGGAAAGAGAACAAGGTGGAAAATGATTTAAGTTGAAATAAGCATGCTAGCCTATCTATGATTAGGATCAAAAAAGATCCAATATTTATATATTTTCAAAGGATGGATATGGAAATCAAAAATGGGGGAAATATTATCTTTATCTAATGAATGTTCAACCATCTATATAAGTGAAGATTAAGGAGATGCATGAGGAAGATATAGAACTATAAAAGAATGTGAGAAATGTTCTTGAATTCAAATTTGATTATAATGGAATAATAAGATTCAAGAACCATTTTTGTGTCCCTCTCATACCATATTTAAAGAAGGATATGTTAGAAGAGGCTCATTTTTCATCATTCTCTATTCATCCTAGAAGCACCAAGATGTATAGAGGCTTGAAAGAATATTTCTGGTGGGATTTCATGAAGAAAGATATTGCAGAATGTGTTTCTTGGTTCTTGGTTTGTTGGAAAATTAAGGCTGAGAGACAAAATTATAATGGGATATTACAACCATTACACGTACTAGAATGGAAATGGGAAAAATCACTATGGATTTTTTCATCGAACTTCCCAAAACATCTAAAAAACATAATTCTATATGAGTTATAGTTGATCTCCTCACAAAGTCAGCACACTTCATTACTATCAGAGATGATTTCTCTCTTGATCATCTTTCTAGAATATATGTTAAGGAAGTGGTAATATTACATGTAGTACCACTATCCATTATATCTGATCAGGATCTGAGGGTTTATCTCAAAGTTTTGGAGAAGTCTTTAGAAGGCTATGGATACATAGTTAAGTTTCAAAACTTATTATCATCCTCATACATATGGTTAGTCTGAGAGGAAAATTCAAACTCTATAGGACATGTTGAGAGATTTCTATATGGATTTCAAAGTCAGTTGGGATCAACACCTACCTTTGGTAGAATTTTCTTACAAAAATAGATTTCACTCCAGTATTAAAATGGATCCTTATGATGACCTCTATGGTAAGAAGTTCGGAACTCCAACATGCTGGAATGAAGTTGGGGAAATAAATCTATTGGGATCTTATTTAATTGAGGAGATGACATGGAAGTTTGGATCTATTCAGCAGCACATAAGAGCAGCATAGATTCAACAAAAAAGTTATACTGACAATCAATGAAAAGACCTAGAGTTTGAATTGGGTGATAAGGTATTTCTATAAATATCTCCCTAGAAGAGAGTGATGATATTTGGAAAAATGGGTATGATAATCCCTAGGTATATCATTCCTTTTGAAATTATAGATTGTGTTGGGAAGGTATCTTATCGATTAGCACTTCCACTAAATCTCTATCAATTCCATTATGTGTTCCATGTATCTCTCCTGAGAAAGTACATATTTGATCCTTCTCATGTACTAAACTCAGAAGTCGTACTGTTGGAGTAATATCTTTCTTATGAAGAACAACCGATAGAGATTCTGGATTGTAGAGAGAAAGTTCTATGAAACAAGGAAATTCACTTGGTTAAAATTTTGTGACAGAACCACAAATTTGAGGAAGCTACTTGGGAACCTGAGGATGTGATGAGGCAAAAGTATCCTCATATGTTTGTTTCTAAGTGACGAATCTCGAAGGTGAAATTCATTTTAAGGGGGTATAATGTAACACCCTCGTATTTTAATAAATATTTCTCTTTAAATGATTTTAATTCATTAATCTCTACTAGAAAATGGACCTATACCAATGGTTTTGGCCAAACTTCTAGTATAGGTACCATAAAATGACCCTATACCAACGGTATTAAAAAACCCATTGGTATAGCTTTAATAAAATGACATTATACCAATTCTTTTTTCAAAACCATTCGTATAGGTGATGGTTATACCAATGATTTGGCTAAAACCATTAGTATATCCTCTATTTAATAACCTTATACCGATGGTTTTTCCAAAACCATTGATATAGGTCCTAAAAATTCAAAATACCTATACCGATGGTTTAGAAAACCTTTGGTGTATGTATTTTGATTTTTAACAAATTATTTTATTAAATAACAATGAATACATCAAGAATTAATTTACTTATAAATATACATATACATATTTATCATATTATGTTTCAAAAAAACATTGTAGCTTAGTGGTTAGATCATTGAGATATAAATGGGAGGTATGAGGATCAAAACCAGTTGAAGTTTTTTTTTTGAATTAATATACCAATGGTTTTCAAAACTGTTGGTATAGGTATTTCATATTACCTATACCAACAGTTTGTAAACCATTGGTATAGACCACTTATACCAACAGTTTCCCAAAACCGTTGGTATAGGTCTATATTGATGCCATACTAGCCAAAGACCACCCAAACTATTGGTATATCCTGTACCAATAGTTTTGGGACCTATACCAATGGTTCCAAACCGTTTTTATAATATTATTTTCCAATAGTGAATAGCTTGTGTTACACGCAACTGTGAGTTTAAACAAACCGCGAGACACTATTAATATAAAATGACTATCATAACCTAGCCATTAAATGGTGGGAATAAAAATGAAAAAATAATTTATGAAATAAATATAAAGTAACAACTCAATCTAAATGTATTGGTAATTTCTTAGAACATGATCACACAATTTTTATTAAAACCACTTTATTCTTCAAAAATACGTTTTTCTTAAAAAATGAGTTTTTATTATTTTTGTGAGTGAATATTAATTTATAGAAGTTCTAGAAAATTTTATTTGAAAAAATGAATTTCATTTTTGAATTCATCATGTCAAAATTATCTTAAAATTATTTTTTTATAATTTTCTAAAAACATTCATTTTTTAAGGAATAGTGAAAATACAAATTTGAAAACTGTATTTTCTTTTAAAGTCATTAAAAGGTCAAATTACTTTTTGGATTAGTTTTAAATTTTAATTAGTTAATTTTGATTTAATATAATATAATTATGGTTTTTTGAAAATATTTTATACACAATATTATAAAAACATTTTATGTTTTAAAAGTGCATTTTTTTTAAAAATGTTTTTAATGGAAATTTTCCAGTTCTATTTTAAATAAATTTCCCAAAATTTTGTGTTTAGAATTTTAAAATATGGATACCAAATTTAGATTCATAATTTCCAAATTTATTGAATAGGTTTCTTTTATTTTTACCCAATATGAATAGTAACCTTGGTAAATTTTGTTACCATAGTAAAGTGTAAATTGTGTAATTTATGTTAATAATAAAATTATAAAAACTATAAAATGACTCTAACACATGCAAAAATTTTATTGAATGGATAAAATTCTACTCTTGACACATATGGATCTAAATCAAGTCGTTTAATGGACATTTTTCCATGAAAATGACTAATATAATACTTAAATCAAAGAAAGTCACAAAATGTCACTTTCTTTGTCTTTAATATCCCTTATGTGTCCACATGGGAAACAAATATGTTATGAATAAATCTAGGTGTGAATTTTTAACTTAATAACTATATTTTCGTGATATAAATTTATTTTTTGGATTTTTGGGTCACTTAGATGAAATTATGATATTTATAATATGTTATTTAATAAAAATTTAAAGATGTCACATTCATATTGTAAATACTATATAATTTTTTATTTAGGGTTACACAAAAGATATATTTAAATATAAATATTCTTATGAAATCTAGAAGAGTTATCTTCTTCATGGTAATTTATTTTTAGTTTTTAGTGAAAAATAAGTGTATTAAATAATGACACAACACAGATATAGTAATTATTTTATTAATGGAAATATTAAATAAATGTTATTAAAAAATTAAAATAAATATAATTTGAGATACTTAATAGTATTAACAAATTTTCTAGATGACCTTTACCTCTTAGAAATATAATAAAATATTTTATTAAGATAACTTATTATCTTTATATTTTTAAAATTCCAAATGATGAATAGTATCCAAATTGACACTAATGATATTTTATCAAAATAATAATTTATTAAATTATTTAAAAATCATAAAACGTCTTTAAAAATACAAAGTAATTATAATATTTTCTATAATGTTATAAATTTTCTTTTATACTCTAATTAACATCACATAAGTAAAAATTACAACCTTTTAATATTGAAAGAGTTGTTACCTTGATTAAAATTAAAATAAGTTAATGAAGGGTTAATCAAAATGATAAGGTTAAAAATAATATCAAAACTTGTCTAAAATCTATTGATTGATGATATTAAAACATTATCTCATATTAGATTCAAATACATGTCATTTTTGAGGTATTTGGATTGATATTGAATTTATTATAAATTAATAGTTTTTGAAATTCCAAAAGTGCCCCTCGCCTCAATTATAATAGGGCACTTCCTCCCTCACTTCCTCACATCACATTGAGCCTTCAAGATCGACCATACCATAACAATTAATCTTCTAAAATTCCTTAGACACATTCTAGAGGTTCTATTATTCTCAAATGACCAACCCTAATGTCCCTAAGAGAAGATTTAAGAGAAGTTCGCCAAGGAAGAGGTGTCTTTACCGACTCTTCCAAGATTATTTCTTATTCTAATTTCTCTTCATGTGTTTTTTCAATTCTAAAGTAATAAATACAGTATCACATATATTTTTAGATGTTATTATGATTATTTAACAACCATATTTAATCTTTTATCCATCCTACGAAAAATGAAAGTACCACGCATGCGTACATAGGGTTAACCATCTCCATGTCGTGGTGTAATATGTTTTTTATCACTAATTTACCTAGATGGGTATAATGATGGAAATAATAGATATATATAATAATTAAAACATGATATTTATTTTGGAACAAAATATATATCATCCAATTCCTTACCCTTTTACCATTAAGAGAATGATATCATCGCTTGTGCGTACGTATGAACTACCGTCTCCACGACGCGACGCGATTCATTTTCCTTATTCACCATTCAATAATGATTATATAAATGTATATACTGAATAAATATGATATATATTTCCTTAATATCATTCTGGAAATTATGGAACTATATCCTATGCACAATAATTGTGACTTATAAGAAAAAACATGCATAGGAAAATGAAGTAGTTAACACCTAAAAAAAGAGTAATAATGAAATATTATTAACAAACGTGTGATAGTATGATCATATATGATATCATAAATATGAATATGGTTCTAGAATAAGATAATAAAATTCTTTAATCCATTATACAGGAGTTTCAAATACGCACGAAGGAAATCAAACCTAATGTGAGGGTTAAATTCACAATCTCATTTTAATCGGGATTATTTATATGTATCTATTGGGGAATATTTATATTCCATGTCCCTGTTTATTAAAAAAATCCAAAATATTTTTACTATTCTTCTAGAATTGTTAAAATCATTTTTACCCATGTGTGACTTTTTACTAAATGGTTTGAAAGGAATATTTTTGTCGTTTTTCTAATGAGGTATGTTTTGACTTTTCCAGCAAAAGTATGAGAGAAATGGTTTTTTAACTTATACGACATGAATGAATTTTTACGCTTTCATGATGCCTTTAGGCTTTAAAGCTTCCCTTACAATCTTACAAGCTTATTTTCAAAGAAATTTTTTTCTTTTAAAATTGTGTGCCATATTAAGAAAAGAAAACATTTTCAAAGCAGAAAGGATATTTTTCTCAAGAATTATTTTCAAGTGATATCTCAAAATTATTTTCCATATATGGTAATATTATTTGATGTTACTCATGTTTTAATGGAGATATTTTTTAGGGATGTTATCCCTATTATTCATATGGTTGGTTTATGTTTATGATGGAATAATAACTATTAAAATCATTTCTTTTCCATGAGTTATGTTATGATTGAATGATATTTATGAAACCCATTTAATTTCATGGGTTCTGATATAATGAATGATTTATGATCTTGTGGAACACATATGTATGGTTTTCATTATGTGATGGGTGAGACCTATATCTCCCTACAATGCATTGGGTAAAGATTTATATCTCATGAGATAGATAGAACTAGAACGAGAAATGATCTCAATTCAGTAATGCAGGGCTGGAACGAGAAGTAAACCTGGTTCAGTGACATAGGGTTGGAACGAGGAGTGAATCCAGTTCAGTAAAGGACTTTTCCACTATGATGGTCTTGGAAATGAGTTTTCACTAATATGGAAATGATTTTCTATGCTTATGTGTATGCCACAATTTTATGCCTTATGTTATGATCTCATGAAATATGTTCTTTATGAACTTCTATGATCTATCTCATAACATAATAGCATGATCTTTGATATGCAGGATATAATTTTCAAATGTTTTTCTTACGTTCTTATGTCTCGTGATTATGATATGATTGATATCTCTCTTGTTTACCCTTACTGAGCATCTGTGAGCTCACTCTTTCTTATGTTTCTTTTCCCAGGATATGAAGAAAGGTATTAAGTAGGATGTGTCAAACGGGGTTCTAATTGTAACGCTCTGACCCCAGTTATCCAGAGTCAGTGCATTATTACATAACATTGGCATGATCACAAAAGATCAAGTCTCAAAAGACCGATTAGTTTAGTAGCCTTGGAATCACTAGATACATTCATAAGTCTTACATTACATCATAAAATGAAAACTACAACAACATCTTGTCTCCACACTCATATCTCCTTATACTATCCCTGCAGGTTATTCATAAAATACTTCTTCACATCCTGGGAAAAATAAAACATAGAAAGGGGTGAGCTCAAATGCCCAGTAAGGATAACAATATAGCGAAAACTTTCATAAATAGGCATAAAACATTTAAGGCAATGTATAACTAAAACAAAAGCCTTTTAAACATGAACTTCAGCATAATATGGAAAAGATAAAATGAAATAATGTCATTTACTTATTCACATGGATATACTACTAGTCGAATAATCACATGCAATATCAATAACCACTTTCATAATAAAGGAATGCATAATGTCAGACTATCATAACCACGTAGCCAAGACCTCGTGCCAAGACTACAAATAAGATTTTGTCAAGGCCTCGTGCCAAGACACTAGTTTGTCTCATGAGACCTACCGATGCATCGAGGAGCTATAGCAGGCTCCACCCATCACTTATTAAGTCCAATGCATTCCTCATATGAACAGGTTTAAACATAACATAAACATTCGTATTAAAACTAGCATACGAAATGTCAATACTTTCTCCATAAACCATGAATGGTATAAAAATAACACATCCACAGTCAAACATATCACAAAACCTTCAATACAATATGGAAGTTTTGTATCATAATAAATCAACTTCAAATAAACTTAAAATCCATCAAAGGATGTTGACATAGATGAAATCAAAACTATTTGAGAGAAATAACTCTTTTTTAAATCATTTAAAAGTCACGTAATTATAAAATAAAACATTTAATTTGAAAATATCTTTATAATTTTGTAAGGGAAGATTCGAAGATTTTACAACGGTGGAAAATAGTCGCACCCTCTGTATAAGTTAAAAAAACATTCTTACCTTAATTTTGTCGAAAAGGTTAAAAAGGACCTTATTTGGAAAACAACAGAAAGATTCCTTTATAAACATCTTGTAAAAAGTCAAACAAGGGTATAAATGACTTTAACCCATATTCTGTAAAATAGTAAGAATGTTTTGAAATACATTTTTAAGAAACATGGATGTGGATGATAAAGAGGTCCCAGTAGATAATTACGTATAAAAAACCTCAGATAATGAAGAGATTGTGAAATAAACACTTACCTTGTACTTTTCCTTGGTTGAGGGTAGGTTAACCTCCTATATAATGGTGAAATAATTGTTATTAAGTTATACAAGAATCATATACATTAATATGATATCATATATGATCTTTTAACACTGCTTTGTTGATAATATCTTTGTATTATCATTGTTTCGGGTGTTAACTTACTCATTTTCTTTTATATGTTTTGTTACATAAGTCATGTTTGTTATGGATAGGTTGTATATTATTCATATCCAGAATGATATCAAGTCCTTAAACATTATTTTTAATCATCAAATAAGAATTATACTTGAATGGATACGATGGGAAATGAATCTCATCGCATTCGTGGAGACAGTAGTCCATACGTACGCACGAGCGAAAATATCATTCTTTTGATATTAAAATAATATATAATTGGATGGTATATCATATATACATAATCATTATCATGTTATATTTATTATTTACATGAATTATACATCATTATTATACCCATCTAAATAATAATATATTGAATAACAATTATACCACGATGTAGAGACGGTAGGTCATACGTATGCACGTATGGTGACATGTCATTCAAGGGATGGATAGAATAATGAATTTGGTTGTATCATATTTATAATAACATCACAGTATATAAAAGATACTGGATTTATTATTTTAGAAAGGAAATAACAAAGAAGGAAGAAGTTGAAGAAGAAAGGAACTTGAAAAGGGGTGGTGAAAACATTACCTCTTCTTCGGGTTCTTCCTTTTGATTTGATCAAAAGGGCTCCTTAGGACGGATTTCTGATCAAACTAAGGCCTCTAGGTTGAAGTGAGGAAAGTTGAGAGAATATTTGGGCAGGGTTTGGCCGAGCCAAAAGGATTTGAAGGTGTGAAGAATTGGTTAGAAGTGGTGTTCTTTTATAAGTGGGAGGAGGGGCACCTTAGGAAAAGCTAGAAATATTATTTTATAATAAATTGATGTTCGATTTCTAATGGCTCCAAAGTGGATTATTTAACTGTTAAGGTGGGGATATGTCGAAAACCACTCAACCAATAGGTTTTAGATAGGTTTGGGTCACTTTATTAACCTTATCTTTTAGTTTTAACTCTTAGTTAATTAGTTTGACACTTATCATGTCTCTTTGTATTTTTATATTATATAGTCAATAAATTTATTATAAACTTCCAAGAGACCCCCAAGTGGTCCATTAATGATACACCTGTCATAATATAAGTCTTTTGGCCAAACTTTAGATTTTTAGGAATAAAATATAAATTAATAATATAATATTTGTTTTAAAAACTCTTTTATGTCAATTTTGACACTATTGGGTATTTTGTTTTTGATAATTTCATAACAGCATTATTACTTCGAACAAAATTTATATAATCAGACCTAATATGTCATATTAACCTAGAAAATTAGTGGAATTCATAAAAAGTCTCAAATTACATTTATTTTGATATTTATAATATCAATTATTTTAATATTTCATTAATTAGGTAATTACTGCATCACCATTGTGTCATAAATAAATTAAATTATTTAGTGTCTAAAATTTATAAATAAAATACCATTATGTAGGAAATATTTTTATCTTTCTAATTAATATTTATAATCGAATTTATCTTATGTATAACCCTATATTAAAAATGTTTTAGTAATTAAACTTTGATTTTAACTCTTTTAACTCTTCTTTGAATTAAATAATAATAAATGTCTTAATCTAATCCAAGTGGACCTAAATGGTAATATTTTATTCCTAAGGTTGTTTTTGGTCGAGATACACTTGTCCAATAGAATTAGGACATGTGTTAGGGTAATATTAAAATCATTTTTACCCTTAATTACCCTATTTACTTTTAATCGTGATAAATAAAAGTAAAAAGTTATTATTCATCAAAAATTATTTTCATCTCATTGAAACACATTTTACTCCTTGATATTAATCGTGTCTCTCATATTTTCGAAATTCCACTCACAGAAGCGGTGAAATTAAGTTTTATGTGAATTTCCAGATTCTCCTAAGAGGTGGGTAAAAGACGGTGAAAAGTTCAATAAAATTTTTATATATCTAAAATTATTCTAAACTAACTCCAATGAATTACATTGAACTTATATAGGTATTATGTATCCATTTTGACCTTAATTAAATTTAAATAAAATAAATAATTATTTAAATAAAAATTCGGTTTTAAACTATAACTCAGTGTTTTTTCACTATTCATCAAAAATAGAATGTTTTCAGAAAAATACCAAAAATTCACCCTAAATTAATTTCGATATTCAAATTCAAAAATGAAGCCCATTTTGAAAGATAAAATTTATAAAATTTCAAAAAGTTGGTATTACTATTCATAACGGCTAGTTTAATTGATTGTGGTGTGTGTTAGAACTCGAAGTTGCGTACAACACACGCTACTGTATTATTCAAAGAGAATCGTATCGTGGAAGCTTGGGGTGTTACACTAATTATGAAGGATTAAGCGAGAGATGATGCAGATGTTTTATGAACAAATTGTTTATATTTCCCAGTTTCCAAAGATACTAAAACTATACGGTTCTGGCATGGTTTTGTTATGTTATGTAATGAATATTCTTCTATTTAGATGTAATATATATGTATGAAAAGTACGAACTGTTATAAAGCATATTGAAGCAAAATAAATTCATAAAAAATAGCAAAGAACTCGTCAATCATGGTCAAAATGATCCCTTTAAAAGTTAATTGTCACATGTCGGTGTAGTTTTTTTAGTACTCTTCCAGCACATTTTGCTACTTCTGTAGCAGTGGATATATATAGTTTGCAATATACACAACCAAAACTCATATTTACATGAACATAACTAAAATGAAACCACTAAAACATTAATGAAAAAACTGAAAGGACATATTAAGATCAATTTATATACATAATACAGGTCGTGTGTTCGAGTAAGAAAATGAAGCAGCTTAAAAGAAACAATAAAAAATAAGTGGTTTTGAATAGTTACAATATTTACCTCTTGAGAAGGATCGAATCAGAAAAATCATCAGTTGAGGAGTTATGGGGGCGGAAAAGAGGACACAGGACATGAGGTCACAGCCTAAGATTAAAATTTATGATGGAAGAAGATGCATATGATTCACAGTCAACATTCTTCGTCGTAAGTTTTTGATGAACTTGAAAGTTTCGAACCTACACATAAAAGGTAAAGAAACTAGGGAAACCTGAAATTAATGATTAAATGGGCATCCTTCACTATGACTCAAGATAAGACGAGGTTACTCATTCTTCTATTTAGTTCACAAAAAAAGCTCTTGTGACGGGATGCAGAGTCAAAGGAACATGTGGACACAAATACAGATAGATATGAACAAATAAGTAGAATATGAAACTATATATGAAAAAATAGATCTCTAAAACAACTACAAAAAAAATCCAACAAACATTTCATTACTGCTCAAATATATCGGTTAAACACTACTTAAAGAACATACCACAATATGATTAGTGGCTGCCGGAGGGGTTCACGCCGGAGGGGTAAACCTCCGACATAATCCGGCGAGCCCTGCAGTTGGCCTCCAGCGGCGCAGCTTTGGGCATGGTGATGCCCGCCCCTTCTCTCAGATCAACCGCAACCCCTCCGATCCTCTCCCATTCGAAGCACTGAATCAGAGATCCCAGAGCCAGGGCCACCACCCTCCGCGCCATCCCCTCCCCCGGGCAGCTCCGCCTCCCCAACCCGAACGCCACCACCTTCCCCGTCTCCCGCTCCCCTTCGAATCTCTCCGGCTTGAAATCCAGCGCCTCGTCCCACGCCGCGGGGTCCCGGTGGATGCTCCACGCGTTCACCATTAAGATGGTGCGGCCAGGGATGTCGTACCCGGCGACCGTGCAGTCGTCGGAGGAGAAGTGGGGCAGCAGAAGCGGCGCCGCCGGGTGGAGGCGGAGGGTTTCCAAAACGACGCACTGCAGGTAGTTCAGCTTCGGAGTGTCTGATTCCTCCAGAGGCCGATCCTGTCCCACCTGAGCGTCCACCTCCGCCCTAGCCTTCTGCAGATCCGCCGGATTGTTCAGCAGCAGAGACATCGCCCATTCTATGGTCACGGATATGGTGCCCGATCCCGCGAACAGCATCACCTGCGTTCCAAACGCCGACCTCAAAAACAGAACATCGGATCGGAAAATTTCGAGATCTAAATGGAAGGGAGCTCACCATCACCATGCCTTTGATTATTTTATCGGTGTAGTATTGGGGTTCCGACTGTTGCATCTGGAGCATACGATCGATCATGCTGTTCCTGTCCTCTGAATCGATTCTATTGCATCGATGCTCATCGATCAACCCCTGTATAAACGCATCAGCCCCCCGAGAGACGTGCGCCATCTTCTTC
This sequence comes from Viscum album, assembly GCA_963277665.1. NCBI lineage: Eukaryota > Viridiplantae > Streptophyta > Magnoliopsida > Santalales > Viscaceae > Viscum > Viscum album. The sequence goes on from OY728142.1 coordinate 954,247,620, forward strand.
TTCACACCGAAGAAATCCATCCATCCCAGCAGCGGCAGAAAATCCCCCGGATTCGACACCCCGCCCAGCTCACCAATTTCCCTCAGGAGCTCCCGGAAATCCCCCGCTTCTTCCGACTCCGCGCCCTCCGCGAAATACCCCTTTCCCGCAACCATCCTCATGATGATGTTCAGCGAAAGCTCCGACAGCAGCGGCCTCAGTCCCACCTTCACAAATCCGGCGGTTCCCGCCGCGGCGGTTCTCCGGTACAGCCGGCGCATCAAGAGCCCGACCTCGTCTCTCCGAACGCCGAGAAACGCGTCGAGGCGGGCGGACGAGAACAGCTCGAGCGTAGCGACGCGGCGGAGGTTGCGCCAGTGGTCGCCGTACGGCGCGGTGCTGACGGTGGAGTAGTCGTAGTAGAAGTACTTGCCGGCGGACAGCTTGGGACGGCTGGCGAACACGACGTCGTTCTTGCCGAAGCACTCGGTCGCGGCGGACAGCGACGAGACCACCACGACGAGCTGGTTGCCGAACCAGAGGGAGAAGATGGGGCCGCTCCGTTCGTGGATGCGGTGGAGGGTATGGTGGAATGGTTTCTGCAGGAGGTGGAGGTGGCCGATGATCGGCAGCGGCGGCGAGGGATACGGCGGGAGGTTTCGCCGCCGCTGCGTTCGACCGCGGAGCGGAAGTAATTTCAAAGCCAGCGCGAGGAGGAGGAGGAGAGCAAGGATTGAATTCAAATACCGCCATGCGTCTTCCATCTTCGCTCGGACGCGTCTCACGGTCGACGATCGCTATCCAGAACGGCCGGCCACCTCATTATTTTATAAGTGGGACGATGGAATCGTCCGACATACCGGCCGGGCTACATTCCGAGGCCGCACTTTTTAATTTGTCCACCTCATCCGTGACCCTTATAATTAAATTTCTAATTAATAAAAAAAATGATGATTCTGTGATATTTGATATACCTTAAACCTAACCGGTTTTTTTTTTTTTTTACAACGTATTTAGATATCCTAACTCTTTTAATTACTCCGTTATAAATTCAAATATTTAAATTTCATTTATAAATTTAAAATAAACATGTCTAAATATATTTTATAATTGTACTTTATTGGATGATATATAGTCAATGAATTATGTGTAGATATAATATAAAGAGAACTCAGAATACATAAATATTTTTTAAAATTGTAACGTCATTTAAAAAAAAATACTATTTATTAATTAATAATAATTTACCCAATTTTGGTTTATGGTACACTAAGAGTAAAACTCAACCACAACATGTTTATTAATGAAGTTTTCAATTTGGTATACTAACTCTATAAATACCTGTTTAACTATTACGCTAACCCTATTTAATCGAGTCGGGTAGTGTCAGATACTCATTGTCATCCTTAATGAGGATTGTGATTAATTTTATATAATTCTTTTCAGTTTTTTTTTTGAACAAATATTTTTAATTTTTTGCAATAATTTAATTATAATTATTTTCTTAAAATCAAACAAATACTCCTACAACCAATTTTTAAAAATTATTGTAAAAACATGAAGCAAATTTTAAGACAGGGATCAAATATAGAATATGGTGGGATTCATGGACAAGCACTACAAAGAGATCCGTTACTCTATTGACTTTCCCAAACACTTGAATACCTAATTGTCACTATGTTGTTTGATATGGTCCCAAGTCCCACATCAAGGGAATACAAGGGTGAACCACGTGACATAACTCACCTCATGGTATGACCCCAAATGAGGTCGCCGATTGATTCATGTTTTTCTCTTAAATTAAAGCTTCCACTATAATTAACATTGATCATGTCTTTGAGTGAGTGACTCCAACATCACTGTCACCATCTTTTACTCGAAAAAATGGCTTATAAAAGATATTTTTTCATCATTGAAACTTTAGTTGTGAAATTTGCAAGGACATAAACTGTGTTACCAAATTGAAATATTACGAAACAAGCCTACTTAAAAAGAGTTTGATTACAACAAGTTCAAAATTTCCAACAAGGTGGCCTAAAGAGGCGGTAACAATTAGAGGAAGAAGAAAAAATGTTACTCTTAAGTGAAGATGTTATATCCTCATTTAAGGATACCTAAGAGAATTAATCTAACTTGACGATCCTATAGATAGTGGCCACCAACACTGCAAGATGGAATAAATGTCACGTGCCTAGTAACTTATCCAATGTTGACGAGAAGGTGCTCTCACCATCATGTGCGGTTTACCGGATCACTTCTAAACAAAATTTCAATGTTTGGCCTCACCATTTGAATTAACATTCTCAATCAAGTTATAAGCCAAGGGGGTCAAGAAAGAGATAGAATAAGAGGGACTCTATTGAGTAATGTCCAACAATTCCTTATTGTGATAATCTATAAATAATGTTTATTATGTGTTTAATATGTTTATTTTATCTGAAATATGTTTTTATCATAAAGAGGCTCTATTTAGAGTATTCCTACACATAGTCAAAATTTGAAATCCTGACATTCATGGTTAGCAATGTATAACAACACAAGCGACCTTGAGTGACATAGGGAAGTTTTTTAAACAATCACGATCAACCATGTAGTCCATCCAAGGTGGTCGTAATGAGTAACCTAGGTGACCTTGAAAATACTTGGTTGATTTTTTGAAGATCAATGCCACCATGTAGTACAATGCAACTTAACCATTAAGGTGATCGTGAAGGTTCTGAGGCGCAATTAAAGCATGTCGGGCAGTTCCCAACAGTTTTTTCCCTCAACTTCTTCGAATTTCTCCTTAGAACTGGATAAAAATGAATTCCAGGAATCCACAAAGACATGATCTTTTCACATATAATTTATAATTAATTTATTTAATTAAGAATTACATTTTGTTGAATTATTTCTTCTTCAATGAGTTAGTAGGATACTCTTCTCATACCATCGTCGAGTCAAATGAATCAAGGTTAAATTCTCTCTAGCAGCGATCCACACATGCTTCGCAAACCTCCAATCATCACTGTAGAATTCTCCAAGTGCTCGTGCAGATGAATCTAACGCTTGCGATGGTCATCATTGACCGCAACCAAATTCTTCAAGAGGAGAATAATTCATTTTGGTGGAGGAGGAAAATTACTCTATATTCTTCATAGCGTTCTAGGGGGGATATCTCGAAGGATTCAAAGAATCCTCTCTATATTTCATTGTGCATAATGATGGAATGAAGTGTAACGAACTGGCTCGAGCTGCCACTGAACTCGACACCCAATATGTTTCACTACAAGGCCCAAAGGACATTCTCGATCCCCACGGGGTGGTGACAAGTGCTTGGGCATCACAAGAAATTCTTTGAGAATGAGTTTTCCCAAATCATAGATACAATAGTGGAATAAATAAATACAGGATCCAAAATAAATAAACAACATGGCGAACAAGTTATAACCAACTACCATGATCCAACCCATATGCATGTACATGAATGAGACCCATGAACAAAGAGATACAGACAAGCAGAATCAAAACTAACCAAAAATAAAACTATTACAAACCAGCCAACTCGAGCCAAGCCCAAAATCAACTCCAAGCAACCTTTGGTTGCGTATCATCACCCAACTCACCCCATGTCGGCCACAACGAACAAAAAGGATCCAACTAAGAACCTGAAACCTGAAATTTTTGTAGGCATGATCTAAAAAGCCTAATAGGTCACCAAAATCAACTCCAAGCAACCTTTGGTTGCGTATCATCACCCAACTCACCCCATGATGACCACAACGAACAAAAAGGATCCAACTAAGAACCTGAAACCTGAATTTTTTGTAGGCGTGATCTAAAAAGCCTAATAGGTCACCAAAACCTGCTAAAACTATGAAATATGTTTCATAAGGTAATTTTAACAACTGGGTCCCGGTGACAACACAACCACCCCGCCTTAACATGGTCATCAAGTCCTGGCCTTCCAGGTACCACCAGTTTCCCCGCAAACACGTGGTCCTCACCCTGGGTCCCACCCACATGCCCGAATGGGTCATCTGACTAATGACAGTCCCCACAGGCCAACACATGTCCTTTTCAGTGTGCTTTGTCCTCATTCACACACACCCTAGGAAACTTTCCAGAAGGTCACCCATCCTAATCACAACGAACAAAAAGGATCCAACTAAGAACCTGAAACCTAGAATTTTTGTAGGCGTGATCTAAAAATCCTAATAGGTCACCAAAACCCACTGAAACTTTGCAATATGTTTCATAAGGTAATTGTAACAACTGGGTCCCAATGATAGCACAACCACCCCTCCTTAACATGACCGTCGAGTCCTGGCCTGCCAGGTACCACCAGTTTCCACGCAGACACGTCGTCCCCCCCTAGGGTTCATCCACATGCCTGAATAGGTCATCTGACTAATGATAGTCCCCACAGGCCAACACATGTCCTTTCCAGTGTGTTTTGTCCTCACTCACACACACCCTAGGAAACTTCTAGAAGGTCACTCATCCTAATCACTACTCCAAGCCAAACATGCTTAACTGTGGAGTTCTAATCATGTAGGATCTCAAAAAGGAAGGTGCACCTTGTTGACATGAGTCATATAATTTAGTCATTTAACTCTTTTTCATTTTGGCGTGTTACATTCACCCCCCCTTAGAGCACAACCTCCTCGTTGTGGATCCTACATCTCAACCTAGGCAGTGCACCACACTTAAGGGTGGGTTCCTCCTTTGATACCAAACATACCCGAATGGGTCATCCGACAAATGACAGTCCCCACTAGCCAACACATGTCCTTTTCAGTGTGATTTGTCATCACTCACACACACCCTAGGAAACTTCCTAGAAGGTTACCCATCCTGAGCACTACTCTAAGCCAAGCACGCTTAACTGTGGAGTTCTAATCAAGTAGGCTCCCAAAAAGGAAAGTGTACCTTGTTTACATGAATCGTATCATTTAGTCATTTAACCCTTTATCATTCTCGCATGTTACATTCACCCACCCTGGGGCCCACCCGCATTTTTGAATGGTTTATCAGACTAATGATAGTCCCCGCAGGCCAACACATGTCCTTTCTAGTGTTCTTTTTCCTCACTCACACACACCCTAGGAAACTTCTCAGAAGGTCACCCATCCTGATCATTACTCCAAGGAAAGCATGCTTAACTGAGGATTTATAATCAGATAGACCCTCAAAAATGAAGATGCACCTTATTGACATGATTCGTATCATTTATTCATTTAATCCTTTATCATTCTGGCATGTTACATTCACCCCCCTTTAGAGCACAATGTACTCGTTGTGGAAACTTCCTAGAAGGTTACCCATCATGAGCACTACTCCAAGCCAAGCATGCTTAACTGTGGAGTTCTAATCAAGTAGGCTCCCAAAAAGGAAAGTGTACCTTGTTTACATAAATTGTATCATTTAGTCATTTAACCCTTTATCATTCTCGCATGTTACATTCACCCACCCTGGGGCCCACGCACATTTCTGAATGGTTCATCAGACTAATGATAGTCCCCACATGCCAACATATGTCCTTTCTAGTGTGTTTTTTCCTCACTCACACACACCCTAGGAAACTTTTCAGAAGGTCACCCATCCTGATCATTACTCCAAGGAAAGCATGCTTAACTGAGGATTTATAATTAGATAGAGCCTCAAAAATGAAGATGCACCTTATTGACATGAGTCGTATCATTTATTCATTTAACCCTTTATCATTCTCGCATGTTACATTCACCCACCCTGGGGCCCACCCACATTTCTGAATGGTTCATCAGACTAATGATAGTCCCCACAGGCCAACACATTTCCTTTCTAGTGTGCTTTTTCCTCACTCACACACACCCTAGGAAACTTCTTAGAAGGTCACCCATCCTGATCATTACTCCAAGGAAAACATGCTTAACTGAGGATTTATAATCAGATAGAGCCTCAAAAATGAAGATACACCTTATTGACATGAGTCGTATCATTTATTCATTTAACCCTTTATCATTATGGCATGTTATGTTCACCCCCCCCCCCTTTAGAGCACAATGTACTCGTTGTGGACCCTACATCTCAACCCAGGTAGTGCACCACACTTAAGGCCGGGTTCCTCCTCTGATACCAAACATTCCTGAATGGGTCATCCGACTAATGACAGTCCCCACAGGCTAACACATGCCCTTTCCAGTGTGCTTTTTCCTCACTCATACACACCCTAGGAAGTTTCTCAGAAGGTCACCCATCCTGATCACTACTCCAAGACAATCACGCATAACTGTGGAGTTTTATTCAGTTAGGCTCCTGAAAAGGAAGGTTCACCTTGTCGACACGAGTAATATCATTTAGTCATTTAACCCTTTATCATTCTGGCGTGTTACATTCACCCCCCCCCCCCTTTAGAGCACAAGGTCCTCGTTGTGGACCCTACATATCAACACAGAAAGAGCACCACACTTAAGGTTGGGTTCCTCCTCTGATACCAAATGTGACAACTGGGTCCCGGTGATAGCACATACACCCTTCCTTAACATGGTCATCGGGTCCTGGCCCGCCAAGTACCACTAGTTTCCCCATAGACACATGGTCCTCACCATTGGGTCCACCCACATACCTGAACGGGTCATCTGACTAATGAAAATCTCCATAGGCCAACACATGTCCTTTCCCATGTGTTTTTTCCTCACTGACACACACCTTAAGAAACTTCCCAGAAGTTCACCCATCCTGATCACTACTCCAGGCTAAGTATGCTTAACTGTGGAGTTCTATTCAGATAGGCTCTCAAAAAGGAGGGTGCACCTTGTTGATATAAGTCATATCATTTATTCATTTAACCCTTTATCATTAGGGGGGGGTTATAGTAATTCATCAATGTTAGTTTGAAAATAAATCTAGAAAGTAAGCTTTAGATACATGCAGCATAAGAAAAAAAAACAATTTCATAACATGCACTTTGAAAACATTTTCTATTTGTTTTTTCAAAACTGAACACACACACACACACATTTTGAAATCCAAGACATTAGCCTAAGACATTTCACAAACACACGCACCTGTTATCTTTTTTCAAAACAACCCACTTGTTTTATTTAAATGAAACAGACACTGTAACAAAACATTTAACTAGAGCCCCTTTAAGAAGACAAACACCCATTTGGAAATCCATTTAAAGCAATCACACATAAGAGACTTCAAATCCAAAATAGGTTTTCACAAACATCCTTGAAAACTAATTTTTAAATCAAAACAACCCAACACCCACCCATGTTACACATCACAAGAAAGCACCACACAATATCACAAGGCATACAAAAAATTCAACATAAACAGGGAGGGTGCCACAATAATGGAATTAGGGGGAATGATACGATCAATATCTAGATCAAAATCCCCTCAATCAACAACTCATCATCCAAATAAATGTTTCATGGTCATACCCAAAGTCACTAATGTGCTAAGAATATTACCGTATATGGATATAACCACATAAACTAGCTACTGATATATGTTAAGTCCATCCTATCAGCCTGGTAGCCCACACTGCTGGTACTAGGGCATGCATCAAAATCTAGTGGGCCGATGATTTAAATTTTTTCATCATCAAAGTCAAAAAAATTACTTCTTCTTCAGTGATATAAGCCTCAGTAGAGGCCTGGGGATCTTAAATGAATTTAATAAGCACACAAATAAATAAAAAAGTACCCCATTCGATTCAGCGGCATGTTCGACTGCAGCTAGTCATCGGTGATCGTTGCTTGAAGCATCTGAACTCGAATCCCTCTATACCATCCACACATGCTTCAAGAATCCATGCATTCTTCATTCATTGAATTACGAGTGCTAGCACGAAGCTCTGATGAATCCTTCAACATCATGATTTCCTTGATCTCATCCCTTCGATCCGTCGAAGACATTCTTGGATCGATTTCTTAGTGAGAAACTTTCTCTCTCTAATAAGAAAGAGGGGATATAGGCTCTCATTTCATTGGAAAAAATCATCTAGAAATTAATGCCTTTCTTCTGTTTATATAGTGGTAGGATCAAATACCTAGAAAGGGTTCCCCGACCCCTAGAAATAAAACTCCCACTAAATAACCAGTAAACAAAATGTTATGATGAAATAACCATGTCATTAAAGTCATTTATATTTTATCACCTCCTTATAATATATAATAAATATATTACATGATAAAATTCAACTCATTAACTTGACTCGTAATTCCCACAATATTAAATGAACCTTGAATAGTAAAATAATATTCATTCGTATAATATTTTTTATGTATTAATGTAAATACCTTGTGAATAATTTTAATAAATAAATTCAACCCAAATAATCTATGATCAAATAATAATGAATTTATTTATTCATCGGTTATTGATTACTTGGACAACTCTCGGACCCCATGGTGGGGTCCAACATGTCTTATATACCTATTCACCATAATAGGGAAGATTCTTGAATATGATATTGTGTATGAACCTCTAGTCCCTAATATCGATAACAATTAATATTATTCACAGACCAAGAGTGAAGTCTAGAAACCCATCAAGGCCCCTAAAGAGATAAGGAATATTCATAAAGACAACAATCATCCTACGAACATGTATTGTGTAATATAATCTCTTTGTTTCATGATATCTCATAAAGAAGGACATACACTTGTGTTATTATCCATTTTTTATTTATTATTTGTTGATATAACTGGACATACTTACCTTCAACAACCTTGTACAAGGATTTATGAAGTTGCTACTATCTTGATCAACTAGGCTTGAGTGATCACTTCCTCAACTTGAAAGAGACAGATTCTATCTTGACCATTCAACCAATGTCATACCACCAATGATGAACCCAACACAAGTAAAAACATCCCGAGCCTTAGGAGAAACATCCCAAGCCTTAGTAGAAATTAATATAGGAGTTATGTCCTTTGAATCGTCTTTAGAGTCCTTAAAACAAGGCTTTAAATGAATTTTATATCAAAGGAAACATCAAAGGGGAGAACTGTAGGAAGCTGGGAACACTGTTCACAAACTCAAAATTTGGAAAAGGAAAAACACTGTTCATAAACCTCACCATTGGAACCTCGCCGTTCTGGAAACACTGTTCATGAACCCAAAATTTGGAAAAGGAAGAGGTCACCATTGGAACCTCACCGATGGAACTGTTCACTGATGGAACTGTTCACAGAATTGGAAATTTGGAAAGGGAAAGAGGTCACCATTGGAACCTCACCGATGGAATTGTTCATTGATGGAACTATTCATAGTATTGGAAATTTGGAAAAGGAAAAAGAGGTTACTATTGGACCTCACCATTGACACTATTCACATAAGGTTACCAATGACACTATTCATAGAAGGTCAATGTTGCACTGTTCATAACTATTTACCATTGGAACTGTTCACTGATGGTCACCAATGACACTATTCACATAAGGTCACCGTTGCACTGTTCACAACTGTCTACCGTTAGAACTGTTCATCGATGGTCACTGATGAAACTTTTCACATAAGGTCATCGTTGCACTATTCACAACTGTCTACCGCTGGACTGTTCACTGATGGTTACCAATGACACTGTTCACATAAGGTCACCATTTCCTTGTTCACAACTATCTACCATTGGAACTATTCACCGATGGTCACCAATGACACTGTTTACATAAGGTCATCATTTCACTATTCACAACTGTCTGTTGTTGGAACTGTTCACCGATGGAACTGTTCACCGATGGAACTGTTCAAAGAAATGGAAAATTGGAAAAGTGTTGTGGATAAGTGACCTTGAACTTCAAAAACACCTCATACACCTGATTTTCTCAAAGGAATGGACCAGAGAGGTCTGGGCCATTACATTTAAGCCTTGAACTAGTGAATGTAATTGATAAATTATTTATGACATGTTTTAGTACATAGCCTATATTATTCTTTAATTGAAATGGTAAATGGGTTTTTACCTATATAAGTATGATTGTCTTGTGGTGTGGAATTATTAATTACATGGTCCACTTAATTCCTTTATTCTTGAATTATGATTAGGCATACTTATGGACATGACATTTCTTCCTATTTAAACATACATGATTAAATGAACTAGGAAAAATTGTTTAAGTATCTTGATTATAAAGCCTTGTTCAAATGATATGAGTCATTGATAGATAAATATCTCTTCATAATACGATGATGGTGATACTTTGATCCTTATGGGATGCCTTGGATGGGATCATCATGCTTTATGACCAAGACTTGCTATGGATGAGAAATACATCAAGAGCGATACTTTGTATGCCTTGAAAGGGCTCAGTGGGTGGATACTCTACCTCCTTGTGAATGATACCGGTTCCCTGGGGGAGACCCCATGGACAGGCTCAGTGGAAAGATGGTTATACCTAAGGCTGAAATAAAGTCGAGTTGAGAGAAGTATCTCAGTACTCGAGCTCGAGCTCAATACTTGAACTCGATGCTCGAGCTTGGCTCGACGCTTGATCGAGTATTGATTTCCTGGCTCAATATTGAGCTTGAACTCAACTCAGGATCGATCAAGCGCTCTATTAGTCTCGACTTGGTTCAATTAGGGTTATTTTTCATAATTTTAATTGCAAAATATAACTCAAATTTTAGGTTGAACTCGAATTTGTACTCGAGATCAAAAGCTCGAGCTCAAAATTAAATACATATATATTGAATAAAAGTAATATATTAAAAAATTAGATTCTATATTAGGCTTGTGAGATACATTATTATGTTGTTATAATACTAAAACTCAAATTGAGTTAGTAATCGAGTAGATCAAGATCGAGATCGACTCAAAAAATCCAAAACAAGTTCGAGTATTTTTCAAGACAAGCCTGAGTAGCTCGTGAGTACTCGATCTTGTTTACATCCTCAGTTATACCATGTCATTAGTGATACTCTAACCCCTATGTGAGATAGTAGGTATGGGCTCAGAGGGTTTTTTTCGTTACTCCTTACCGAGAGTGATACTTGGGATTCCATTTATGGATCGCCTTGGATGGACTCTTGTGGTCTTGGTCATTTATAGTTCCCCTGGACCGATACTTGAGATTCCTTTTTGGATCACCTTGGATGATCTCAGGGTGCCTCTGATTAAAATCTAATAATAACTTTCATTTTAAAAACAAGGAATGCGTAGCTGTTATCTAGGGACGCATCCTCCAAACCAAATCACATGCTTGGGTTTGGTCCATCTATCAATACTTGTTTTGTGATGAACTAATATTACCTATATTATATCTGTATAGGTTGACCCAAGTTCAGAGGAAACCCAACTTAGGCTGAAGTAGGTATGGCCAGCTAGGTGTCTGTGAGGAACCTAGGATGACTTATTTACTCTTATTTATTGATTGATTTTCCTATCATACATTCACACTATTGTACTTTATATTCATGAACCAAATAAATTAGATAGCATTTGTGGTTGCCTACTAATTATATCTCACACACTTGTTGGGCCACCATTTCACTGGGGTACCCGAGAAGACCTCATGTTCAAAGATCCATGCACTACTAGAAACTTACACTATACCCATGGTTTGGAATCATGGACATAGGCTATACCCACGGTTTATAGAACCGTGGGTGTTTAATTCATTGGTATAGCTCTGAGCTATAGTCATGGTTTGAAAATATTACTACCATAGTTATACACCATGGAAATAGGTGTATGGGATATAGGACTACATCCATGGTTTTCAATCATGACTGTAGACATAATATCATGGTTCAAAACTATGGAAATAGTCTGCCAATTCAATAAAATTATATCCATGGTTCTGAAACCGTGGCTATAGGATTTAAAAAAATGCTTGTCGTCGGATTTGAACCTTCCACTGCCTCTATAAAATCCAAGTGCCTAACCATTTCACCACCTAAGATTATCAGTATATGAATATATATTTAATTATATATATATATATTAACTGTGACTAGAGGTGGAAAACTGTGACTATAGGTTCTGAACCAAACCCTATACCCACAATATTTAGTGACTATATACCAATAGTTTTTTCAAAACCATTGGTATAGGTCCCAAAATTAAAAATACCTATACTAATTGTTTGGAAAACCATTGGTATAGGTATTTTTATTTTTAAAAATTTATTTTATCAAATAAAATTGAATATATCAAGAATTAATTTACTTATAAATATAAATATACATATTTATCATATTATGTTTCAAAAAAACATTGTAGCTTAGTGGTTAGGTTGTTGAGATATAAATCGGAGGTCCGGGTATCAAAACCAGCCAAGGTTATTTTTTTAAATTACCTATACCAATAGTTTTCAAAACTGTTGGTATAGTTATTTCATATTACCTATAGCAGTGGTTTGGAAACTGTTGGTATAGACCACTTATACCAACAGTTTCCCAAAAACCATTGGTATAGGTATATACCGATGTCAGACTAGCCAACGACCACCCAAATCATTGGTATAGCCTATACCAACAGTTTTGGTATCTATACCAATGGTTTCAAACCATCGTTATAGGATTCTTTTCCAATAGTGAATAGCTTTTTTTGCACGCAACTGTGAGTTTAAACGAACCACGAGACACTATTAGTATAAAATGACCATCATAACCTAGTTGTTAAATGGTGGGTGTCATGACCCAAACTTTTTAATTATATTTGTTTCCTAATTTTGTGTTTTATTTTATTTTATACTCAACAAAACTATATCCTTTAATTAATGAAGTGGGCATAATTAAAATGAGACCGTTGGGTTTCGACTGTTATATGACCATTGGTCAATATGACCTTTGGAAACTATAATCTTAACGTTGTTTTTTTATAAATATGGTTATCTTGGTTAATTATTACAGAAATAAGATTGAATGGCCTCATCCAGTAGACTCGAGCCATATGAAGACCATCTGTTGGAGCTTGGGAAGGATGTAGCATCACTGGGCTTTGCTCTGGACCAAGCCCAAGTCGAAATTCAACGTATGAAGCATGAACGGAATCGCCTAAGGGAGAAGTTCAAGCTAATATAAATCACCACTTGGGCAATGTTGTTTAAGCCACCCTAAGATTTTATCACCATAGCACACCTTACACTTAGGTCCTACGCTGGTATTATAAGGGGCTATGTAACGAGACCTTAGCTGCTTTGTGTAATCCTTTTATATAAATAAAATTGTTATTTCTTATTATGGAAAAGTTTGTGAATTTCAAATATCCGGATAAATATAGGATGTGTATTATTGATGAATTTAGGAAAAAAGGGTATTTTAAAATATTTTTATATTTATTAAATAATTAATAATGTGAAATGATTTTCAAAAAAAGGTCTTCTACAGTTGTGATCAGTGAGAAATTTAGAATCTAATAAGATCAACTTGGTTTTTAGTGAATAGTAAAGTAGGAATAGTGACATAACCACATGAATAGTAATGAATAGTAATGAATAGTAATTTGACAATAAAAAATAGAAACTTCACCCATGAATGTGTATATACATTTTAGAAATCTTAAAAGTGAAAAAACGATCATAGTTTAAGTTTTGGTATTTTTGTATGCCATAAATATTTTATTTACAATTTTATAATTAATTTAATAATTTAAAATGGAAATTTATTTTAATAAAATTTAATCATAAATTTTTACTTTATTGTCTTATTGGTATAAAATATTTTTATGGTACCTTGATTACATTTTTAAGGTGTTACAAAATGAGTTATAGTTTTAAAGTTATATTTTTAGAATAAATAATGATTTTATTTAAAAATTAAATTAAAAATATTTAGAAAATTATTTTCATAAAATTGAATTCATTTTTGAATTCAGAGCATTGATATTAGGTTAGGGTGAATTTTTGGGATTTTTCTGAAACAGTTGAATTATCGATGAATAGTAAAAATGCAGTTTTGAGTTTCGGTGTTTAATGACATCATTAATGATGTAATAATGATGTAAAATTTCTGATAGACTTATTAATAGTGATATATGATATGAGGTGTCCCAAGTGGCCAATACCATGGTAAATCTCATGGTTTTTCAAATACCACCGATGAGGTGTCCCTTGGAAATTAATAATTTATTCACTCACTTTCCCTATAAATACCAAGGCATTTACCTCATTCATTTCATTCCAAAACTATACTCAATGAATTTATGGTCTCCTTAACTCCCAAGGAGTCCTCCTAAGGTTCCCTCAAGCCTCCCAAGGTCCCAACCTTCAAGCTTTCGAAGTTACTCTTCAAGGTAAGAGAATCCTTTCACCCTCCTCTTTTAAGCCATGACTTCCTTTATGTTGTGTCTTCTAGTTTCCATATTTTTTTGTTGAATGTATGTTCAAATATGTTCTAATTACTGTCCATTTCATGTATTATTTTTTAGAGACCCTTTCTTCTCTCATCAATTTTTTTTTTCTGAATTTTTATGCGACGCCGTTAGGCTGCCAAATTTTTCATAAAAGGAATCACGTCTTCTCTTTTCTTTCATGTTTCCTTTTCATGTGGTATGTCATTCAAATTTCCATAACATGTTATTATCTCCATGTTATTCTGTATTTATACTTTATTATAAGTTATTTATCAGTGGGTTACTCTTTTACCCTCTCTTTTCAATGTTTTCTAAAACCATGTTATATAGCTGTTATGCTGCAGAAATTTCGCCTCAAAATTTCTATCTCTTTCTCTACAGAAATTCTCTTGTTTTATTTATGTGAATACCCAGACCTATTTAGTTTATTTGGGTGTTCATAAATATATAAAGTTGGTGTATTTTATTCTGGAATTGACATACATATAACCCTCACTCCCTTTTCATGGGTTATAAATGATATAATGATCTTATTTTTAAGAGCTTTTAAAACGTCACGATTTTGAAATGAAACCCATTTCTTTTATTCTCTATAGGTTATTTATGAAATGTTTGGTTATGATATATGTGGCTCACATGTAATTGAAGACATATTAATGGTGTTCCTTGATAGTGCTCTAATCCATTAGGTAAAGAATTAATCTCTAGAGATGACAAGTTTCACGATACCTTGGTGAATAACCTTGATAATTTTTATGACACCTCGGGGATAAAACTTGGTGATATGTTCATGAATGCCTAAATAAAATTTTTTAGCCACATATTAAAGTTATTTTCTAAGTTATTTTCATTATGATATGTCTATACTTCCATTTCTCATGTCTTTATGTTGTTATTGTTAAACAAGTAAACGGATTCCCTTGTTTACCCTTACTGGGCCTTCTGCTCACCCTTTCCTTTGATGTATGTCTCCAAGATATGAGATGCAGTATTTTTACATAGGATGAATCTATTATGAATCCCTAAAAGTGGTTTAGAATAATTTTTTATGTTGTTTTCATGTATTATGTTCCTGATTTCCAAGACACTAGACTTTAAAGATCATCTGTTTATAAAATGTAATGAAAAGTTATGTAATAAAAAGGCGGGATGCCATAGTGGGAATAAAAATGAAAAACTAATTTATGAAATAAATATAAAGGAAAAAATAAATATAAATGTATTGGTAAGTTCTTAGAACATGATCACACAATTTTTAGTAAAACCACTTTATTCTTCAAAAATATGTTTTTATTAAAAAATGAGTTTTTCTTTTTTTTTGTGAGTGAATATTAATTTCTAAAAGTTCTAGAAAATGGATTTTAAAAAAATTAATTTAATTTTTTAATTCATCATGTCAAAATTATCTTATAATTATTTTTTTATAATATTTTAAAAACATTCATTTTTTAAGGAATAGTGAAAATACTAATTTGAAAACTGTATTTTCTTTTAAAGTCATTAAAAGGAAAAATTATGTTTTGGATTAGCTTTTAAATTTTAATTAGTTAATTTTTATTTAATATAATATATTTATGGTTTTTGAAAAATATTTTATACACAATATTATAAAAACATTTTATGTTTTAAAAGGGCATTTTTCCGAAAAAACTTTTTTTCATGGAAATTTACCAGTTTTATTTTAAATTAAATACTTAAACTTTTGTGTTTTGAATTTTAAAATATTGATGCCAAATTTGGATTCATAATTTCCAAATTTAGGGAATATTTATCTTTTATTTTTATCCAATATTAATAGTAACCTTGTTAAATTTTGTTACCACGATAAAGGGTAAATTGTGTAATTTAGGTTAAAAATAAAATTATAAAGTCTATAAAATGACTCTAACAAATTCCAAAATTTTAATGGATGAATAAAATTATACTGTTGAAATATTAGGATTGAAATTAAGTCGTTTAATGGACACTTGTGCATAAAAATGACTAATATAATATTTAAATCAAAGAAAGTCACAAAATGTCACTTTCTTTGTCTTTAATATCCCTTATGTGTTCAAATGGAGACAAAATTATGTTATGAATGAATATAGCTGTACAGTTTTTACTTAATAACCATATTTTCATGATATAAATTTATTTTTTGGATTTTTGGGTCACTTAGATGAAATTATGGTATTTATAATATTTTATTTAATAAACATTTAAAGATGTCACATTCATATTGTAAATAATGTATAATTTTTTTATATAGGGTTACACAAAAAATATATTCAAATATAAATATTCTTCTAAAATATAGAATATTTATCTTCATCATGGTATTTTATTTTTTAATTTTAGTGAACAAATAAGTGTGTTAAATAATGACACAACACAGATATAGTAATTATTTGATTAAAAAAATATCAAATAAATGTTATTAAAAATATTAGAATAAATATAATTTTAGATACATGATGGTATTAACTAATTTTATATATGACCTTGACCTCTTAGGAATATAATAAAATATTTTTTTTAAAGATAAATTATTATCTTTATATTTTTAAAAATCCAAATAATGAATAGTGTCAAAATTGACACTAATGATATTTTATCAAAATAATAATTTATTAAATTATTTAAAAATAATAAAGCATATTTAAAAATAAAAATTATTTATAATATTTTCTATAATGTTATAAATTTTTCTTTTATGGTCTAATTTACATCAAATTAGTAAAAATTAAAACCTTTTAATATTGAAAGAGTTGTTACCTTGATTAAAATTAAAATAAGTTAACTAAGGGTTAATTAAAATGATAAGGTTAAAAATAATATCAAAACTTTTCTAAAATCTATTTATTGGTGATATTACAACCTTATATCTTATTATCTTTAAATACATGTCATTTTTGAGGTATTTGGATTGAGATTTAATTTATTATAAATTAATAGTTTTTGAAATTCCAAAAGTGTCCCTCACCTCAATTATAAATGGAAACCACCTCCCTCACTTCCTCACATCACATTGAGACTTAAATCTCAACCATACCCAACCAATTCCTCTTCTAAAATTCTCTAAAAACATTCAAGATGTTCTATTATTCTCAAATGACCAACCCTAGTTTCCCTAAGAGGAGATTTAAAGGAAGTTCGCCAAGGAGGAGGTAATCGTATTTACCAAATCTTCCAAGATTATTTCTTATTCTAATTTATCTTAATGTGTTGTTTAAATTATAAATTAATAAATATAGTATCATGTATATGTTTATATGTTATTAAAATTCTATAACAACCATATTCTTTTTTTATCTATCCTACGAAAAACGAAAGTACCACGCGTGCATACATATGGTTAATCGTCTCCACACCGTGGTGTAATATGTTTTTCATCACTAATTTACCTAGATGGATATAATGATGGAAATAATATATATATATATATATAATAATTATAAAATTATATTTTTTTTGAAAAAATTATATACCATCCAATTTCTTACCCTTTTACTATTAAGAGAATGATATCGTCGCTTGTGCGTACGTACGATTTACCATCTCCACGACGCGATGCGATTCAATTTCCATATTAACCATTCAATAATGATTATATAAATGTATATACATAATAAATATGATATATATTACCTTAATATAATTCTATAAATTATTTAACTATATCTTATGCATAAGAATTGCGACTTATACGAAAAAACATGCATAGGAAAATGAAGTAGTTAACACCCGAAAGAAGAGTAATAATGAAATATTATTAACAAAAGGGTGATAATATAATCATATATGATATCATAAATATGAATATGGTTCTATAATAAGTTAATAAAATTATTTAATCCATTATACAGAAGATTCAAATACATACGAAGGAAATCATACCTAAGGTGAGGGTTAAATTCACAATCTCATTTTAATTGGGATTGTTTAGATGTAAGTATATACTGAGGAATATTTATCTTCCATGTCCATGTTTATTAAAAAAAATTCCAAAATATTTTTACTATTTTTATATAATTGTTAAAATAATTTTTACCCATGTGTGGATTTTTACTAAACGATTTGAAAGGAATATTTTTGTCATTTTTCTAATGAGGTATGTTTTGATTTTTCCAGCAAAAGTACGAGAGAAATATTTTGTTAACTTATACAGGATGAATGGATTTTTCCAATTTCATGACGCCTTTAGGCCCTGAATCTTCCCTTACAATCTTAAAAGGTTATTTTCAAAGAAAATTTTTCCTTTTAAAGTTGTGCTACATATTAAGAAAAGAAAACGTTTTCAAAGAAGAAAGAATATTTTCCTCAAGAATTATTTCTAAGTGATATCTCAAAATTATTTTACATCGATGATAACATTCTTTGATGTTACTCATGTTTTAATGGGGATATTTTTCAGGGATACTATCCTTATTATCACTATGGTTGGTTTATGTTTATGATGGAATGATAACTTTGAAATCCATTTCTTTTCTATGGGTTCTGTTATGAATGATTGATAGTTATGAAACCCATTTAATTTCATGGGTTCTGATATGATGAATTATTTATGCTCTTGTGAAACACATATGTATGGTTTTCATTATGTGATGGGTGGGACCTATATCTCCCTCCAATGCATTGGGTAAATATTTATATCTCATGAGATAGATGGGATTGGAACAGGAAATGATCTCGATTTAGTAATGCAGGATTGAAACGGGAAGTAAACCTAGTTCAGTAACACAAGGTTAGAACGGGAAGTGAACCCAGTTTAGTAAAGGACTTCTTCCACTATAATGGTCTTGGAAATGAGCTTTGACTAATATGGGAATTATTTTCTATGTTTATGTGTATGCCACAAATTCATGTATTATGTTATGATCTCATGAAATATACTCTTTATGAACATCTATGATATACCCCATGACATGATATCATGATCTTTGATATGGAGGATATAATTTTCAAATGTTTGTCTTACATTATCATGTCTCGTGATTATGATATGATTGATATCTCCCTTATTTACCCTTACTGAACATTTATGAGCTTTCTCTTTCTTATGTTTATTTTTCCCAGATATAAAGAAAGGTATTAAGTAGGATGTGTCAAACGGGGTTCTAATTATGAAGGATTAAACAAGAGATGATGCAGATGTTTTATGAACCAGTTGTTTATATTTCCTAGTTTCCAAAGACACTAAAATTATATGGTTCTGGTGTGGTTTTGTTATGTTATATAATGAATATTATTCTATTTAGATGTAATATATCTCTATGAAAAGTATGAGTTGTTATAAAGAATATGGATGAAAAATAAATTCATAAAAAATAGAAAATATCTCATTAATCTGTGTCAAAATGACCCCCTCAGAAGTTAATTTTCACCCCATTGTTATAGTTTATTTAATACTCCTCCAGCACATTTTGCTACTTCTGTAGCAATGGATATATATAGTCTACAATATATGCAACTAAAACTCATATTTACATGAACAGAACTAAAATGAAACCACTAAAACATTAATGAAAAAAAATAAAGGACATATTAAGATCAATTTATATACATAATACAGGTTGTGTGTTCAAGTAAGAAAATGAAGCAGATTAAAAGAAACAACAAAAAATAAGTGGTTGTGAACAGTTACAATGTTTACCTCAAAAAGTGGTTATTGAGAAGGATCGAATCAGAAAAATCATCAGTTGAGGAGTTATGGGGGCGGAAAATATGACATAGGACATGAGTTCACAACCCAAGATTAAAATTTATGATGGAAGATGCACCTGATTCACTATCAGTATGCTTCGCAAGTTTTTGATGAACTTGAGAAATTTGAACCTGGACAGAAAAGGTAAAGAAACTAGAGAAACCTTAAATGAATGATTAAATGGTCATTTTTTACTATGAATCATTATAAAACCTTCATATAATAATTACCACGTGAATATACAGGTTACTCATTCTTCTATTTAGTTCACAAAAAAAGCTCTCATTATGTGATGCATAGGCAAAGGATCATATGGACACAAATACAAATAGATATGAACAAATAAGTAGAATATGAAGTTGTGTATACAAAAATATGAAAAAATAGATCTCTAAAACAACTACAATAAAATTATAGAATTATTTAACAACAACCATTTCATTACTGCATAAATATATCGGTTAAACACTACTTAAATGACATGAGGAGAACATACCATAACACGAATGGACACCATTTTAGCATCACTGAATCACCAACATGCTAGCTAAAATGATACTAGTAAAAATTGATATAAAAGCGTAAGGTGGTGGGAAAAACATTTAAATTTGGACCATATGTGTGACACATATAATATGAATTATTACCTGAATATTCTCTATATGCCAAAATATGTGCATTTTGCATGTCATCAACAATTTCAGCAAGTATAAATTAGTATTAGGTCAAGAAATTATTGTTATTAGACTTTATTTCCTGATACATATGAGTTACAAAAAATATTTAGACCTAAATACTAACCAAATTGATACATATAAGTTACAAAAAAATATTCAAACCTGCATATTTATAGATGTGTACATTAGAAGAAATTATTATTGAAAAAATGAAAAAATATTGTTAACAAATATGAACCTATATATTTCAATTCCTGATACATATAAGTTACAAAAAAATATTCAAACCTGAATATTTATAAACATGTACATTTGAATAAATTACTGTTAAAAAATGAACAAATGTTGTTAACAAATATGAACTAGTATATTCCTGTTTAGAAATACGAATAGATATGAACAAAGTAGAATACGAATCTGTATGTAAAAAAATATGAAAAAATAAATCCCTGAATCAGATTTAATAAAATTTAAGAAATATGTGACAACAACCATTTTATTACTACTCAAATAGATCATCTAAACACTGCTTAAATGGAATGAAGAGAATAGACCATACTACGAATGAACACCATTTTAGCATCTTTGAATCACCAACCTGCTGCCTAAAATGGCAATAGTTAAGTTTGAATATTCTTAACAAATATGAACTGATATATTTCAATTCTCGATACATATAAGTTAAAAAAATATTAAAACATGAATATGCACCTACCTGATACATATAAGTTACAAAAAAAATTCAAACCTGCATATTTATTGTAGCATTCCCACCCTGGAAGCCACCTGAAGAGTGCCCCGAGTTGGGTTGGCCACATAACCTCAAGCACATCTCCCTGAATGCCAGAGGCTACCGACTAGCAGTGAGGGCCTTTTTTGTGTCTGTGGGGGAGACTATGCCCTCATAGGTAATAGGTAATATCACAGCAGAAGTAAACAACAAATAAATAATAAATAGAGCAATCATGTGAATGAATAAACTGCATCAAAAGCAATATAAATAATCAAACTGAATAATAAAGTGTGGAAGCTCAAAAAACAATGTCATGTCATGATGTCTGTCTAAACTGAAAGTACGGAAAACATAACTCAAGAATACTATCAACTAAAAGAAAAGACACATAGCAACAACTGCATCACGAGCAAGGTTTGTTCCTCTAACCCAGTCTCCATCCTAAGCGGCACGAAACAATCACGCATCGGGAGCAGCACACTTCCCTTTGTCAATACCTATAAGCATGTAATCTGCTTGGGTGTCAATGATTCTTGAGCAGGGTGTGAGATAAAATCCCAGTAGGCTGGCATCCAAGGTGTCTAAACCTTTCCATTTCGTGCAATGATAAAATACAGTGTGACATTATATAACAATTTTAGATAATTAATTGAGTGCAATGAAATAAATAACTCGGACAGGGTTCCAAATGGCACCCGTGCCTAATCACCTGCTTCGGCCTAAGTCAGAAGTCTGATAAGAGAACCTATAAGCAGAATGCAAATACACATATATATAAAACTTGGAAAATCAAGTTAAAATAAGGGAGAGACATACCCCAAGTTTTTTCTTTAACTTAGGGTCTAAGTCAAGTGTCAACCAGGTGTGCTCAACATACCAGGAGAATATTGCAAATCTCAAGAGTATCAAGCGACATTAATATAAACCTTAAATGCATCATTATTAAGGTTCAAGTTGAGATTTGGAGTCTGAGACCGTCCCAAATGTATCGCTACTGAACATTCGTCAAATTATCCAATACCATCGAGCTCGTCCAAGGTAATCTTTCGAAATACCAAGTATCGCTCGAGGCATGGCTTTACCCTGAGTCTGTCTCGATCTCGCAAAAAGGGGTCGAGCATCATCTGAGGCTCGCTTTTCCACATTGTCAATGGATCCATCCCTAATTGTCCCTTTTGGAACAGGTATCACTCATAGGTATTAGAAATCCCAGGGAAGTCTCGGTCTGGAAAATCCAAAGACACCGCCCCCCGGCGCGTAGTACTAACCAGTTAGGAATGGAGGGTCTAAGTGTGTCCCTTAATATGGGACCCAGCTTCTTCCCCCACCCCTAATTTAATTAAAGTTTTCACATCAGTAGGTATGACATAAGCATATGTAACTGCAGCTTGAAACTAAACCAGCACACCCGTGTATCACACAGTACAAATTAAATATTTCAGCATAATAATCTTAACAAGGCAAGATACCACATCAGCATAAATAGATAAATGCACTTTTTAATAAAGAAATAAATTAGCACAACCAACTAACAAAGATCCAACAATTTCAAAGTCCATAATTAATCTAAATTAATTATTTAAATTAAACACAACAAAAAATAGTTTTTGCAACACATGCAGTTAATTAAATCAAATACCCGACTGACGAAAATTATACCGACCACATCGGCATGCCCAAAAATGTGCCCGAACACGTTAAAACAATTCAAAAAAATTAATTTAGGATCAATAGGGCCGCAACAATTAGTCAAAACAAATAAATTAAAGAATTTGGGTGAATTTGCAAAAATTCGGTAGGCACCGACTAATAGCACAATGGTGCATTTTTTATAAATCACAACAAAACGAAGGGAAAGAGAGTAGATTCCCTATCTTATAGTCATAAATGACTCTAAGATCCGCAGTAGGCTTTGATTTGACCTAATAGTGAAGAAAACAGATGACAGACGGAGGAGCAGCGGTCTTCCGAAGGGCCTGCAAGTGTTGAGATGGTATGTGAGTATAATATACTCTATACTACCAAATGTAGGGTCGAAATAATATAAATACTGTATGTAGTATATATTTATGCTCAAAATACAAGAGGGGGGTTAATTGTATTCTTTAAAAAATTCATTTGGAACTTTTAAAGTTGATTATGTTTAACAAGGTTAAACAAGGTAATTCACAAAACCTCTAGTTCTACACGCCTACTGGATTCCGGAAATATGATTCTGAGAATGTGAATCAGAAAAGATTGTTCCAGAAAATAAAACTTAATGAAAGTTTAAAATGATAAATATACTATCTTAAAGCGTATAGAATCTTACTAAATCAGAGTACAAGTATAAGGCATATAAGATAGTTATACTTTCCTCAAAAAAATGTAGTGGAAAACTTGTAACAAGAAAAGTGACAAGTAGTAAATCTTTTAACCCAAAGAGAAGGGTATCCAAAAACCTTGGATAAAGGTCCCTTGATTTATACTTTCAATAAATTCTATCTTATCCACACCAGGGTAAGCCCTCGATAAGAAGATAGGAGTCTATCTTGCTATCCTCACAAGTCCTCAACTTCAAGGTAGTCAGCACCTCTGTCTTCCTCAGCAAGGAAGACCTCAACTTCAAGGTAGTCGGCACCTCTGTCTTTCTATCCCCGGAAGCTCTCGAATGTACTCAGCAACATTTAGAGTCACACGATGAAAATATGAATAATAAGTTCAGTATGCACAAAGCATGAAATTCTATCTCTAGAAATCACTTCAATAACATGTAATCTCTAGAGTCGTAGAACAATGTTGAGCTCTTTCAAATGAGCTCCTATTTATAGGCACAACACCAACGGTTGGATCCCTCCTCCAATAGTCATATTTTACTTGAATTTCATAGGGACCTGTATACGTGTCACTCAAACAATGGCTAGTTAGTAACTGAAAGCACGACATCATTTTATAACAAAAACAAGTGTAAGAAAAAATATGGTAACATAACCAAAATCCAATATTCGGAATGTAAGCAAATAAAAGTTCGGAGTCTAACCAAAAATGAATTCGGAGTCTACAATACAAGGATATTCAGATTCTATTTTTCTAAGGAATTCGGAACCTAAACTCTATAGATTTCTGGAGTCTGAATTTCAAGGAAATTTGGAATCTAGATTTACAAAGTTTGGAGTCAGAGTTCATGAGAATTTGGAGTCAGAACTTAGAAAGTTCGGAGTCTGAATTCAGAGAACTCGGAGTCAGAACTCAGAAGAGTTCGGAGTCTAAATTCAGAGAAATCGAAGTTAGAACTCAGAAGAGTTTGGAGTCTGAATCCAGAGAACTCGGAGTTAGAGCTCAGAAGAGTTCAGAGTCTGAATCCAGAGAACTCGGAACCTGAATTCATAAAAGTTCAGAGTCTGAATCCATTAGAATTCAGAGTCAGAACTCAAAAGAGTTCGGAGTCTGAATTCAGAAAATTCGGAGTCAGAACTCAGAAGAGTTTGGAGTCTAAATTCGTATTCAAAATTCTGAGTTAGAACTAAGAAGAGTTCATAATCATAATTTTTATTCAGAATTCAGAGTTAGAACTCAGAAGAGTTCGGAGTCTGAATTATGAGAAATTGGATCCTAAAACAGAATGTTTCATATCTAGGTAATTATAGGATTGCGAGGTTTTAGCTACAAACTGAATTTTACACTTATACAATATGATGAACAATGAAAAATATGATAAGGATAAATTTCCTTAGGGAAGGAAAAATTTCCTTATAGAAGTAAAACACAGGGTAAAATGAGATTTTCCTTGAGATAAGGTGTTTGTGATTTTCAAAACAAGAAGAAATGGTAAAGTCATAAGGAAACCTTACTGACTCAACAATCTCCCCCAAACACGAAGGAATGGAAAAAGTGATAATTAAAACTTTATTGAATCAACAATATCCCCCTTTTTGGAAAGTACAAACATCCTTATGAAAAAGAATAAAAGGTCTTAGAAAATATTTTTCTAGACTTTGGAAGTAAAACTTATCTCCCTTTACACATGGATAATGATGAATACAACTAACTCCCCCTTAGGCTTTGGAACTCTAAGGATCATATTCTAGATTTCAGGAATGATATTTTCCATTATCTTGAGTACAGAATTCTTCGTAATGCAAACTCCCCCTTAGATAAACTCCCCCTTACTTAGGGATATTTCTTCTTTTCTTAGTATTATTTTTCCTTTCTCTCCCTTTGTGATTTTTAAAAAGAATTTTATGGAATGGAAAAGAAATTAAACTGCCTAAAATATTAGTACAAATCATCCAAACAAAAATGAGAAACTAAAATTTCATTAAGATAGGAAGAATTTTGAAAACTTCATTATTAAAATTTTTTAAAACTTCATTACGAAAAATTTGAAAACTAACAATCAAATTTACTCCCCCTTTGAAAAGGAGTTTATTACTGTAAGGATATTTTTTTAATAGAAAGTTAACAAAGAAGATTACCTTACGGTTATCATTCCTAAATTCTATTTAATTTATTCAAATCTATCAGAGGGTAAAGATTTTGTGAAAATATCAGCAATTTGATCTTGCATTTCGAAAAATTGAAGAATGATATCTCCTTTCATCTTGATAATCTTTTCAAAATAGTTTTTTGTTACCAGTCATATGCTGGGAACATCCACTATCCATGTACCAAATATTACTGTTGGTACTCTCTCTATTTTCCTGAAAACAAAAGAGTTAGACTTTCGGAATCCAAATTTTATTAGATCTAGAAATTTCAGAAATCAAAATTTTAGGTATCCACATTTTCTTAAAAAAATGGGATTTATGAAATCCTAAAGATTGGGTTTTTTTAATGAACAATTTTTTTCCCAGTGTCCACCACACTGACACTTAGTACAAAATGGAACACTTTGAGGAAAAAAATAATTGTTGCTAGAAATCGGTTTAGAACTAGTATAACCAAAACCAGAACTATTCTTTAGAGTTCAGATTTTAGAATACATTTTATCAAAATTTTCCTTACCTAAGGTGAAGTTTGAAAAACACTTCCTCAAGGAAAAAATTTCGAATTTTAGTTTGATAACTAAGTTCTTGTATTCTAAAACATCTGATTTGGAACTAGAGTTAGGCTCAAAAACATTTTTCTTAGAAATTACGTTTTCTAGATCCTTAGAAACTTTATTCTTCTCAGAATTTACTTCCTCAAGATTTTTTGAAATACTTTCAAAATCAGCAATTTTATTATCAAGATCTTTAGAAAGATCTGATATTTTCTTATTAATAATAGTATTCCTAGAATTTTCCTTATCAAGTTTTTTCATGAGTTTAAATTCTCAATTTCAAGAAGTTTGGCAAACCTAGAAACCTCTTCATAGGTAGGTAAAGTATTATCTTCATCAGAAGAAGATTCTTTATCTGAAGATTCATAATATTTATCATTACTATAATTTTCATTTAAAGAAACATTGGTCATTGATTCAGCATTTTGTACCTTAGCCATCAAACAATGATTCTCAATATAGTCTGGCTATTAGACCAAGATTCTTCTATCCGGAAGATTCGTAATCTGAAGGTTTATCTGAAGAGTCACTACCACTGGAACTCTAGGTGTCATTAGCTTTCAAGACTTTCTTAGCTTTAGCTTTGTAGTACTTATTTCTGTTTCTTTTGAAATGCTTTCCCTTTCTTTTCTTTATTTTAAGCATAGGACAATTAGGCCTTATATGTCCATCTCTCTTGCATTCATAACATGTAACTTCAGAATCTTTTTTGTCTTTACTTTCCTTATTTTTATATCTGGATTGAAAGTTCTTCTGTCCAACAATCTTGTTCATTCTTCGAGGAATATTTTCTAACTCATTTTCTGAAGATTCACTTCCACTATATTCGGATTGGTTAATAACCTTATTATATTTGGATCTAGTAACTCTATCAGGAGTCTTGGCTTTCATATGATTTGAAGTAGTTGTAAAAGCAACTCCTCCATTCTCATTCTTCTTCTTAACATTATCAGCATCTCTCTTTATTCTTGTCTCATGTTGAATAAGAGTTCCAAACAGCTCATCTAAGGAAATCTGGGTGACTTTTTTGTTCTCATCAATTGCTGTCCTCTTGGACTCCCACTCATTTGGAATAATTTCTATGATCTTATCTACAATAGCCTCATCATTCAAAACTTTTTCTCCTATAGACTGTAATCTATTCACAATAGTCATAAACCTTTGCTAAACTTTGCTTATAGGTTCTCCATAAGGAAATTTAAAGCCATGGTATTCAGCTCTCAACATAGCTCTTCTTGTCTCTATAACTTTAGAAGTACCAAAATGTGTAACTTCAAGTTTCTTCCAGATACTGTTTGCAGCTTCACAAGAAGATATTTGGCTATATGTATTTCTAGTCATAGAACAAAGCAAGGTATTGTGTACCTTATAATTCAGTTGATATTCAGGCTTTTATTGATTGGTGAAGGTACTAACTTCCTTATCAGGGATTTTATATCCTCCAGTAAGCATGACAAAATTGTCAACTCCAGTATTGATAATGAATGTCTTAATGCGATCTCTCCAGTACTCATAATCATTTCCATCAAAAATAGGTGGTCATGTCGGATTTAAGTTGTCAATAGAACCAACATTGATTCCTTCCATCTTAAAGAAAATATTTCCACAAAAACTTGTTAATATAAAAAGTTCGTAAACAGGGAAAATATTCCTCAGAGTTAAAAAATATAGAACAAGAGCATTTCTAAGAAAAATATGAATCTGGACTTAATGAGTCCAAAAATATGATTCTGAAAAATAGAAAAAGGAGATTTCTCTTCTGAATCTAATCGTGAGATTAATTCAGATTGTACCTTTCCTCTGATACCAATTGTTGAATTGGTTCAGAGTATGAAGTGATCTTTCCCAGTAGAAAAAACAGAACAATGAAAAACTTGAGCAAGGAAAACTTATATGTGAATATAAGTATTTTAGAGACCACCTCTAATACAAATTGTTAAGATGGTATGTGAGTATGATATACTCTATAATACCAAATGTAGTATAGAAATAATATAAATACTATATGTAGTATCTAGTGATTCTCAAAATTCAAGAGGGGGTGAATTGTATTCTTTAAAAAATTCCTTTGGAACTTTTAAAATTGATTATATTTAACAAGGTTAAACAAGGTAATTCACAAAACCTCTAGTTCTACACACTTGCTCGATTCCAGAAATATGGTTTTGAGAATGTGAATCCGAAAAGATGGTTCCGTAAAATGAAACTTAATAAAAGTTTACAATGATAAATATTCTACCTTAAAGCATATAGAATCTTACTAAATCAGAGTACAAGTATAAGGAAGTATAAGATAGTTATACTTTTCTCAACAAAAAAAATGCAGCGGGAAACTTGTAACAAGACAAGTGACAAGTAGTAAATCTTTTAACCCAAAGAGAAGGGTATCCAACAAACTTGGATAAGGGTCCCTTGATTTATACTTTCAATAAATTATATCTTACCCACACTAAGTTAAGCCCTCGATATGAAGATCAGAGTCTGTCTTGCTATCCCCGTAGGTCCTCAACTTTAAGGTAGTCGACACCTCTGTCTTCCTCAGCAAAGAAGACCTCAACTTCAAGGTAGTCGGCACCTCTGTCTTCCTATCCCCGGAAGCCCTCAAATGTACTCAGCAACATTCAGAGTCGCACGAATCAAATCTGAACAAGAAGTTTAGTACTCACAAAGCATGAAAGTCTCTCTCTAGAAATCACTTCAATAGAATGTAATCTCTAGAGTAACAGAACAGGGTTGAGCTCTTTCAAATGAGATCATATTCATAGGCACATCACCAACGGTCGGCTCCCTCCTCCAACTGTCATATTTTCCTTGAATTTCAGAGGGACCTGTATACGTGTCACTTAAAAAACGGATAGTTAGTAACTGAAAGCACGACATCATTTTATAACAAAAACAAGTTTAAGAAAAAATATGGTAACATAACCAAAATCCAATATTTGGAATATAAGAAAATAAAAGTCTGGAGTCTAACCAAAAATGAATTCGGAGTCTACAATACAAGGATATTCAGATTATGTTTTTCTAAGGAATTCAGAACCTGAACTCTATCGATTTCCGGAGTCTGAATTTCAAGGAAATTCAGAATCTGGATTTACAAAGTTCGAGTCAGAGTTCATGAGAATTAGGATTCAGAACTTAGAAAGTTCAGAGTCTGAATTCAGAGAACTCGGAGTCAGAACTCAAAAGAGTTCGGAGTCTGAATCCAGAGAACTCAGAGTTAGAGCTCAGAAGAGTTCGGAGTCTGAATCTAGAGAACTCGGAACTTGAATTCATAAAAGTTTAGAGTCTAAATCCATTAGAATTCGGAGTTAGAACTCAGATGAGTTCAGAGTCTGAATTTAGAGAATTCAGAGTCAGAAATCAGAAGAGTTCAGAGTCTGAATTCGTATTCAGAATCCGGAGTCAGAACTCAGAAGATTTTGTAATCAGAATTCATATTCAGAATTCAGAGTCAGAACTCATAAGTTTTCGTAATCAGAATTTGTATTTAGAATTCGGAGTCAGAACTCAGAAGAGTTCGGAGTCTAAATTCTGAGAATTCGGATCCTAAAACAGAATGCTTCATATCTAGGTAATTATAGGATTCTGAGGTTTTGGCTACAAACTAAATTTTACACTTAGACAAGATGATGAACAATGAAAAACATGATAAGGATAAATTGCCTTAGGGAAGGAAAATTTTCCTTATAGAAGTAAAATACAGGGTAAAATGAGATTTGAATTGAGATAAGGTGTTTTTGATTTTCAAAACAAGAAGGAATGATAAAGTCATAAGGAGACCTTACTAACTCAACAATCTCCCACAAACATGAAGAAATGGAAAAATTCATAAGGAAAACCTTATTGGCTCAACAGCATGGTGGTGCACCACCTAGGGAGAGGGAGGAGTGCGACGTGAGGGAGAGGAGGAGAGGAAGAGAGATAAAAAAGAAGAAAATAAAAGAAAGGAAAAATAAGAAAAAAAATGAAAGAAAGGGAAAAGGGAAAAGAAAAAAGAAAAAAGAAAATAGAATAAAAGGATGGAAAGGAAAAAGATAAAAATAAATAAAAATGGAAATCCCCCATTTTAATTATTTTTATTTTTCCCGTAACCCCCTTTCTATTTTATTTCAAAATTTCTTTTTATCCCTTTTTTATTTCTTTTAAATCTTTTTAAATCTCTTATTATTCTTTTTCAAACTTTAATTAATTATTTTAATCTCGAACACCGCGCTAAAGCGCGACATAACATTTTTCATAAAACACAGTAGTTAAATTAATTAATTTAAAAAGATGTCTGGGACCCGCATCAGGGTGCGTAGGTGCGCGTCCTATGTTGCTTTAAAGAATTAGATAGAAAATTTTAAATGGTCCGTACTTGACTAAAGTCGGGACGTTACATTTACAGACATGTACATTGGAATAAATTAATGTTAAAAAAAGAACAAATATTATTAACAGATATAAACTGATTAATTTTAGTTCCCAGTACATATAAGTTAAAAAAAATATTCACACTTCAATATTTACAAACATGTACATTAGAAGAAATTACTATTAAAAATGAAAAGATATTGTTAACAAATATGAACCGATATATCTTAGTTAACAAATAAAAATAGATATGAACAAATAAGCAGAATATGAATATGTATATAAAAAAATATGAACAAATAGATCCCTGAAACATCTTCAATAAAATTCTCGAATGGTGTAACAACAACCATTTCATTAAATAGATTGGTTTTACACTACTTAAATTTCATGAGGAGAACATACCATAAAGCAAATGAACACCATTTCAGATTATCTGAATCGCCAACATGCTGGTTAAAATGATAGTAGTGAAGTTTGATGCAAAAGTATAAGAAGGTGGGTCTTGGTGAGTCTCGTCGAGTTCATCCCTGTACTACTTGTTGCATGATTTTCTTTGCATTGTAGCATCTTCCCCGAATAAAAGCCTCATATTTTTTTATAAGGTGGGAAAAAAATTTAAATTTTACTTGTATGTACAACACATATAATATGAATTATTACCTTAGTGTTCTCCATATGCCAAAAGATATGTATTTTGTGTGTCATCAACAATTTATGCAAGTAGAAATTAGTATTAGGTCAAGATATTATTGTTATTAAAATTTAGTTCTTGATACATATTGGTTACAAAAAAATATTCAAACCTAAATATTAAGAGACCTGATACATATTTAAATTGCATATTTAAATTATATATATGTGGTTAGTAAAAATCTGTCGTAAACACACTACAACAAAATGGGAATATAAAACGGAACGTGGATCACGTCCCAAAACCCCACCCAGCCGATAGTTCGATTGCATCTGCAAACACCGCACGCTACTAAACATAAACCCGATACCACACTTGAGGAAATGATCAGTTGCTGCCGGAGGGGTTCACATCGGAGGGGTAAACCTCCCACATAATCTGGCGAGCCCTGCAGTTGGCCTCCAGCGGTGCAACTTTGGGCATGGTGATGCCCGCCCCTTCCGTCAGATCAACGGCAATCCCTCCGATCCTCTCCCATTCGAAGAACTGTATCAGAGATCCCAGATCCAGGGCCACCACCCTCTGCACCATCCCCTCCCCGGGGAAGCTCCGCCTCCCCAACCTGAACGCCACCACCTTCCCCGTCTCCCGCTCCCCTTCGAATCTCTCCGGCTTGAAATCCAGCGGCTCGTCCCACGCCGCGGGGTCCCGGTGGATGGTCCACGCATTCACCATTAAGATGGTGTGGCCAGGGATGTCGTACCTAGAAACTTTGAATTCATTGGAGGAGAAGTGGGGCAACAGAAGCGGTGTAATCTGTTTTTCATCACGAAAGTACCACACATGCATACATACGGTTAACCGTATCCACACTGTGGTGTAATATGTTTTTCATAACTAATTTACCTATATGGGGATAATGATAGAAATAATAGATATATATAATAATTATATAATGATATTTATTTTGGAAAAAAATATATACCATCCAATTTCTTACCCTTTTACTATTAAGAGAATGATATCATCGCTTGTGCCTACGTACGACTTACCATCTTCACGACACGATGTGATTCAATTTTCATATTCACCATTCAATAAGGATTATATAAATGTATATACTTAATAAATATTATATATATTACCTTAATATCATTCTTGAAATGATGGAACTATATCTTATGCATAAGAATTGTGACTTATACGAAAAAACATGCATAGGAAAATGAAGCAGTTAACACCCGAAAGAAGAGTAATAATGAAATATTATTAACAAACGGGTGATAATATGATCATATATGATATCATAAATATAAATATGGTTCTATAATAAGTTAATAAAATTATTTAATCCATTATACAGGAGTTTCAAATACATACGATGGAAACCAGACCTAAGGTGAGGGTAAAATTTACAATCTCATTTTAATTAGGATTGTTTAGATGTAAATATATACTGGGGAATATTTATCTTCCTTGTTCATGTTTATTAAAAATGTTTTCCAAATTATTTTTACTATTCTTATATAATTTTTAAAATCATGTTTACCCATGTGTGACTTTTTACTAAACGGTTTGAAAGGAATCTTTTTGTCATTTTGCTAATGAGGTGTGTTTTGATTTTTCCAGCAAAAGTATGAGAGAAATATTTTGTTAACTTATACAAGATGAATGGATTTTTCCACTTTCATGATGCCTTCAGGCCCTGAATCTTCCCTAACAATCTTACAATGTTATTTTCAAAGAAAATTTTTTCTTTTAAAGTTGCGCGACATATTAAAAAAAGAAAACGTTTTCAAAGAAGAAAGGATATTTTTCTCAAGAATTATTTCTAAGTGATATATCAAAATTATTTTCCATCTATGATAACATTATTTGATGTTACTCATGTTTTAATGGGGATATTTTTCAAGGATACTATTCTTGTTATTACTATGGTTGGTTTATGTTTACGATGGAATGATAACTTTGAAATCCATTTCTTTTCTATGGGTTATGTTATGATTGAATGATAGTTATGAAACCCATTTAATTTCATGGGTTCTGATATGATGAATGATTTATGCTCTTGTGAAACACATATGTATGGTTTTAATTATGTGATGGGTAGGACCTATATCTCTCTCCAATGCATTGGGTAAATATTTATATCTCATGATATAAACATAACTGGAACAGGAAATGATCTCGATTCAGTAATGCAGGACTAAAACGGGATGTAAACCTGGTTCAGTAACACAAGGTTGGAATGGGGAGTAAACCCAGTTTAGTAAAGGAATTCTTCCACTATAATGGTCTTGACAATGAGATTTGAATAATATGGAAATTATTTTCTATGTTTATGTGTATGCCACAATTTCATGTCTTATTTTATGATCTCATGAAATATGCTCTTTATGAACATCTATGATCTACCCTATGACATGATATCATGATCTTTGATATGAAGGATATAATTTTCAAATGTTTTCCTTACATTCTTATGTCTTGTGATTATGATATGATTTATATCTCCCTTGTTTACCCTTATTGAGCATTTATGAGCTTGCTCTTTCTTATGTTTCTTTTTCCAGGATATGAAGAAAGGTATTAAGTAGGATGTGTCAAATGGGGTTCTAATTATGAAGGATTAAACAAGAGATGATGCAGATGTTTTATGAACCAGTTGTTTATATTTCCTAGT
Source organism: Viscum album (assembly GCA_963277665.1). Taxonomy (NCBI): domain Eukaryota; kingdom Viridiplantae; phylum Streptophyta; class Magnoliopsida; order Santalales; family Viscaceae; genus Viscum; species Viscum album. Next base: position 954,281,657 of record OY728142.1, read on the forward strand.
TTCCAAAGACACTAAAACTATATGGTTCTGGTGTGGTTTTATTATGTTATGTAATGAATATTCTTCTATTTAGATGTAATATATCTCTATGAAAAGTATGAGTTGTTATAAAGCATATGGATGAAAAATAAATTCATAAAAAATAGAAAAGATCTCATTAATCAGTGTCAAAATGATCCCCTTAAAAGTTAATTGTCACCCCATTGCTGTAGTTTTTTTTAATACTCTTCCAGCACATTTTTCTACTTCTGTAGCAATGGATATATATAGTCTGCAATATATGCAACCAAAACTCATATTTACATGAACAAAACTAAAATGAAACCACTAAAACATTAATGAAAAAAATAAAGGACATATTAAGATCAATTTATATACATAATATAGGTTGTGTGTTCAAGTAAGAAAATGAAGCAGCTTAAAAGAAACAATAAAAAAGAAGTGGTTGTGAACAGTTATAATGTGTACCTCAGAAAGTGGTTGTTGAAAAGGATTGAATCAAAAAAATCATCAGTTGAGGAGTTATGGGGGCGGAAAATATGACATATGACATGAGTTCATATCCTAAGATTAAAATTTATGATGGAAGATGCACCTGATTCACTATTAGCATGCTTCGCAAGTTTTTGATGAACTTGAGAAATTTGAACCTGGACAGAAAAGGTAAAGAAACTAGGGAAACCTAAAATGAATGATTAAATGGTCATTTTGCACTATGAATCAAGATAAAACCTTCATATAATAATGACCACATGAATATACAGGTTACTCATTCTTCTATTTAGTTCACAAAAAAAGCTCTCATTATGTGATGCATAGGCAAAGGATCATATGGACACAAATACAAATAGATATGAACAAATAAGTAGAATATGAAGTTGTCTATAAAAAAATATGAAAAAATAGATCTCTAAAACAACTACAATAAAATTATAGAATTATGTAACAACATCCATTTCATTACTGCATAAATATATCAGTTAAACACTACTTAAATGACATGAGGAGAACATATCATAACATGAATGAACACCATTTCAACATCACTGAATCACCAACCTGCTATCATAGTAGTAAATATTGATGTAAAAGTGTAAGGAGGTGGGGAAAACATTTAAATTTGGATTGTATGTGTAACACATATAATATGAATTATTACCTGAATATTCTCCATATTCCAAAATATGTGCATTTTGCGTGTCATCAACAATTTCTGCAAGTAGAAATTAGTATTAGGTCAAGAAATTATTTTTATTAGACTTTATTTCCTGATACATATGAGTTACAAAAAAATATTCAGACCAGAATACTAACCAAATTGATACATATTAGTTACAAAAAAAATATTCAAACCTGCATATTTATAGACGTGTATCAGAAAACCTGTGTGAAAACCACACCCTGATACGCCTCCGCCATGTCTCTGATAAACATCCCGCTGACGTCATGTATCGGAAGATCAATCTGTGATAAAATGTCACCCTTCTGTCGACGAAACGTCACTACCTCGGAGATCTTCACCCGAACATGCGTCAGCCTCGCATCAGCTTGCGACACCCGAAAGATCTCGCCATCATGATGTACCGCCGATCTCCAATCGGGACACGCCACCTGATCACCGCTATCAGGTAGACTTTCGATACGTGGCCCCAATCATCAATTCTTTAGTCGCTGCTCTGCACCTGTCAAACGCCGACGCGCCATCGTCGTCGTGCCACACGGGCCACCGCAAACGCGGCAACCCCTTCCCGGGTCTTCCTTGCCGACTACATCTTGTTGGCACACCCTTCTCCCTCTAAAAAATATGTTTCTGCATCCTCCTAATATAGACACCAAGTCCATAATAATCAATTAATGCAGTCAACATCCATTATTTCATCCATTAATATTGATAATTAAATATCCATTAATGTTGGGAGAAAATCCTCAATTAATGGTGATATAAATCTCCCCATTAATAATTTTCATCTTTCATCAATAAATGTGATGAATCCCTCCATTAAGAATTTTTCTCTCATCAATAAGCATATGTAATTGCAGCTTGAAACTAAACAGACACACATGTGTATCACACGGTACAAATTAAATATTTCAGCATAACAATCTTAACAAGGAAAGATACCGCATCAACATAAGCAGATAAATGAACTTTTTAATAAATAAAAAATTAGCACAACCAACTACCAAAGATCGAACAATTTCAAAGTTCATAATTAATCTAAATTAATTATTTAAATTAAACACAACAAAAAATAGGTTGCGCAACACATGTAGTTAATTAAATTAAAAACCCGGCTGACGGAAATTATACCCACCACGTTGGCATACCCAAAAGGGTGTCCGACCACGTTGAAACAATTTAAACAAATTAATTCATGATCAATAGAACTGAAACAATTGGGCGAAACAAATAAATTAAAGAATTTGGGTGAATTTTCATAAAGTCGGTCGGCACCGACTAACGACACAACGATGCATTTTTTATAAATTGGAACGAAATGGAGGGAAATAGAGTAGACGCTCTATCTTATAGTCTTAGATGACTCTAATATCCGCGGTAGGCTTTGATTTGACTTGATGGCGAAGAAAATGGATGACGGACGGAGGAGCACCGGTCTTCAGAAGGGAGGTGGTGGGCTACCTAGGGAGAGGGAGGAGTGTGACGTGAGAGAGAGGAGAGGAAGAGAGAGAAAAAGAAGAAAAGAAAAGAAAGAAAAATAAAGGAAAAATAAGAGAAAAAATAAAAAAGGAAAAGGGAAAATAAAAATAAAAAATAAAATAGAATAAAATGGTGGAAAGGAAAAGGATAAAAATAAATAAAAATGGAAATCTCTCATTTTAATTATTTTTATTTTTCTCGTAACCTCATTTCTATTTTATTGCAAAATTTCTTTTTATCCCTTTTTGATTTATTTTAAGTTTTCTTTAAATTTATTATTCTTCTTTTTCAAACTTTAATTAATTATTTTAATCTCGAACACCGTGCTATACCACGACATAACATTTTTCATAAAACATAACATTTAAATTAATTAATTTAAAAAGTTGTCCCTTGCGTCCCAATTCGCTTTAAAGAATTAGATAAAAAAATTTAAATGATCCGTACTTGACTAAATCTGGGATGTCACATTTATAAACATGTACATTGGAAGAAATTAATGTTAAAAAAAGAACAAATATTATTAACATATATAAATTGATATACTTTGGTTCCTAATACATGTAAGTTCAAAAAAATATTCACACTTCAATATTTACAAACATGTACATTAGAAGAAATTAATGTTAAAAAATGAAAATATATTGTTAACAAATATGAACCGATATATTTTAGTTAACAAATACAAATAGATATGAACAAATAATTATAACATAATATGTATATAAAAAAATATGAACAAATAAATCCCTGAAACATCTTCAAATGAACACCATTTCAGCTTCTTTGAATCACCAACATGAGGAGAACATGCCATAAAACCGATAGTTGGATTACAACTGCAAACACCGAATGCCACTGAACATAAACCTGATACCACGCTTGCGGATATGATTAGTGGCTGCCGGAGGGGTTCACGCCGGAGGGGTAAACCTCCGACATAATCCGGCGAGCCCTGCAGTTGGCCTCCAGCGGCGCAGCTTTAGGCTAACTTACTAGGATAATGTTAAAGGTGTCATAAATGATCCAATTGGGGTTTGTTTGTCATTTTATAGTAACTATGTTAACCCTATAGTGTAAAAAGACAAGTCATCACAGTAAGAGTTAAATTGTTTAACTAAGGGTTAAAGCTAAAAGATAAGGTTAAGTTTGTGACCTAAATATATCTAAAATTCATTGGTTGAGAGGATTTAGACCCATACTCATCTACACTTTTAAATAAATCACTTTGGATCTATTTGAAATGGAAAATCAATTTATAGTAAATTAATAGTTTTGGAGTTTCCTAAAGTGCCCCTCCTCCCTCTTATAAAAGGGAACCTCTCCTTCTCTTTTATTCACAACTCTAAATACTTTTGGCTCATCCAAATCCTATCCATTTCTCCTCCCAACTTCTCTCCCTTCCTCCTATAATCCTTCCCTTGGGCATAAGGCAACTCAATGAAGCATTTTGGCATAAACCAAAAGGAGTTACCCGATTACGAGGTAGGATCTTCTCTCAAGATCCTTTCTTAATTTTCCTTCTCCACCCACTACACTCTCTTTATTCCATTATTTTATGACAAAAACAATATCCTCAATATACTAGGATATTTTTATGATAAGGTTTAGACCTACACTTACACACATCTCCATATAATGGATATCAAACCTACTCTTTCTGTGTATGACGAACTATTGCCTCACAAAATAATGATTGTTCATTTTTCCTTTACCACCAATCACGATGATCATTATGATTGAAACTATATATATATATATATGTTATATATAATATTTATTATTTCTTTAATATTTTTTTATTCCTTTTTACAACACATACATTTTTTTTACTTTCCATTTGGTGTTAATATGATAATCTCGTTTAAGGAAGTGTAGACTATCGCCCCCTCAAAGCGATGTGATTCGTTCACACACCACATGGAATATATTAAGGATGAGTTTAGTGAAATTATATGATAGATATGATATAATCATGCTACTGTAATAATGATATATACATACATACATATATATACATATGTCATTTACATACTTTATTTCAATACGATAATTAAAACGGAAACATCGTTCATGTGTACGTACATCTTACTGTCTCCATGAACGGTGTATTCCATTTCATACTTATTTATGATATATATTATTATAATATAAATATACTGGATATAAATGATATTTATATCATGATTTACATTCTAGAATCATGATATAAGTATAAGGACCAACAATATAACAAATTAAGACACATGCGGAGAACAAAGAGAATATTACCCGAAGTGAAACCTTAACATATGATCATTAACAACCCGAATGGCCCGAAGGCCTTCTTTTTATTTTATTATAGATAATCCCCCTTTTAAGGGTTGAAGGGGAACCCGTACATGACCTGTAGGCCCAAGGCACAAGGCCCAACATGACCCGCAATACATGACCCGAAGGCCCAGAGGCATACCATGCCCATTACATGACCCGTAGGCCCAAGCCACGATAATTTACCCTCCCCAGCGTCTTGCATCATTGATCTCCTTAGATCCCCACCTTGCATTACTGATCAACTAGCATTGCCCCCGTACAAAGCTGCACGGTGCCTGGTCCCCAATGGCGGCTGTCATACCCTCTCATTCTTCCAATTTGGTTAGCTCTGCATCTGGTGGCTGCTACTCATGTTGCTCTGATCCTCTTCTGTGACCTGTTTCTGTGTGAACTGGGCTACTCCATGGTCTACGTGGACCCAAAGGCCCTGTGGCCCGAAGGCCTTTGATGACCCGAAGGCCCTGGAGACCCGTAGGCCCAAACCGGTGGCCTGAAGGCCCAAATCGGGTGAATAGTTCCAACTGCTACAGTACCAAACAGTAACTACTACAGTAACTGCTACAGTACCCCCCGGAAATTTTGCCTCCACCCGGTTTTGAACCCGGGTCTCTTTGGATGCCAAGCAGGAGCCCTTACCACTAGGGTATGGGCCTCGTTGGCATATGATCATTAACAAACGGGTAATATAAGGTCATAATAAGACCATATTTCATATTAGATATAATAATATGCTTCTGTAAAAGATGTATAATAAAATTATATTTATTATACAGGAAGCTATTCGAGTACAAAGAGAGTCAAGACACAATGTAAGAGGATTTATGTATCACCCTTATTTTTGTGTGACACATGTCTTATATACTACTTGTTTCTTATATGTAGTGGTATATACCACCCATGAATGTATTTTATAATTATTATATAGAAGATTATGATATTTACATACTCTTATAATTTTCTTTCTTAAATGGGGCATACGATTCTATTGATTATAAAGTGATGAGTATTGATTTCACAAACTCTTCCATATTTGGGTTTGTTTCATTTTAAGTCTATTAAGGAATATTTATCATCCATGTCCTCATTTTTTTTTCATAAAATGATTTATTATTCTTCTACAGATGTTTAAAGTCATTTTTACCCATTTTGACTTTTACTTTATGGTTTTAAAGGAATCTTTTTTTCGTTTTCCAAACGTGGAACATTTTTACTTTTCTAGAAAAAGTACAAGAAAAATGTTTTTTTAACTTATATAGTATGGAAATATTTTTATGCTTTTATGATGTTTTATTACTTTTAAGCTTCCCCTACATGTTTACAAGTTTATTTTAAAATAAAATTTTTTCTTTTAAAATTTCTCGATATTTTAAGAAAAGAAAAAAATTTCAACAAAGAAAGGATATTTTCCTTAAGAACCATTTTAAATGATTTTAATAATTCCTTTATATGTTTTCAATGTGGTTTCAAAGAAAAGGGTTTTTGAAAATTCTTTATGTTTTTAAAAGTGATTTTAAGGAAAATTCATGTTCCGAGTGATCTTTCAAAATCCTTCCCCTCCCATAATGACATACTTTGTTATTGTTTCAAGAATACCATTCATATTATTTCTCTAAATGGTTTATGTTTTTGATGGAATAATGTTTTAATAAACCCCCCTTATGTAAAGACCCGTAAAATTCAAGGGAAATTTTTTCTTAATTTTCTTTAGAATTTTACAAGAGTGCGGTTTCAGACGGCACCTGATTCCGAGGCCCGGAGTGCCCGGAATTAATTTCCGAAGTTTGGCTCGGGTACGTTCAGTGAACGAACGAGCGGGAATTCCTAACTTTTGATCCGGTGCTCGGAATTGAAATCCGAGGGCACCGATGAACTCGCAGCGCCGATATTCTCTTAAAGAGAACTTTTCGGAAGTTGCGTTTGTTGCGGGTTGAAAGTTAGTTTTTGGGTTTTTAGATTAAGTTAAATAAAGTTTGTGAAATACAAAATTTATTTAAACTTGTGGGTTAACTTCTCCCAAAGGAAGTTAGGGGTGGGACCCACACCCACTTAACCTCCTTTGAGAGGATTAAGTGTGGTGGGGCCCACACGAACCCTAAACTTTTCAAGTTCCCTAACTCCCCTCTCTCCCTCTTAAAGGCTTGTCAACTTAACTTCTATTTAATTATACAACTCATGTATATTAAATAAGTGAGTTTAATTTTGGAGTTATCCATTTTGAATTTCAAACCTTTGAAATTCTTTGTTAAGTTTGTGATTAAATTAAGCTCTTCTCTCTTTTTGTTGGGTTAGAACTCTTTAGCCAACTTGAGAGTTTTTGAGAGCTCCTCCTCCTTCTTCTTCAACTTGACGAAGAACGCTCAACTTGACGAAGAACGCTCAAGTTCCGACGAAGAACGCCGCTCCGCTCTTCTTCGTCTTCCGTGTCAACGAGAGGAAACGCCGCTTCCTCCTCGGACTCCCTTCGTTGACATAAGAAGTTTCACCAACGACATATCTCTTCGGGCGTATCTCTTCGTCATCGGATTTGACGAACGACGACCGCGACGCCCGACCTCCGCGACGTTGTCTTCCGCGGGACGTTGTCAAATCTTCGAACCTATACCCGAGGTAGGGGTTGTTGATTATTGTTAATTTATTTTATTCTTGCTCGTGGTTCGCATGACTAACGTGAGGATTGAATATTTAAGTTGTGTTTTAACGTGAGGGGGCCAGACCGCATGAACACGGCCGAACCCCCTCCTTCGTTCTTGGTGTTTATTTTTGCGGATGAATCAAGGTGGCGTGGTGCCGTCGCACCACGCGGATATTCGCCCAATTCTTATTACGCGAAGCCGTCGCGCCGCGCCGTGGAAGAAACATCAAGAACGAGACGCTGTCGCGCCGCGTTGAAGAAATCAAGGTGCGGCGGAGGGGCGCGGTGCCGTCGCACCGCGCCGGACGACGAACACCGCGGCCGGTTCCGGGCCGCGGCGGAACGAGGAGACCGGCGGCCGGGCCGCCGGCGTCGGAAGCTGAAGAGGGGACCGGATTTTCCGGTCCCGTTGGAGAAAACCGGCCGGCCAGCGGGCCGGCCGGATGGTAATATTCCGGGGGAAATTAATCCCCCGGCCAGCAATTAAAACCCCCCTCATAAAGAGGGGGGCGGTTTCCTTGAGGGGGGGGGGGGGCAGGAGGCCCCCCGGTTTCCTTCAAGCCGGCCCCCACGTAGAGGCCGTTTTTATTCAAAGGGCGCGGCATTTAGCCGCGCCGTCATTCCAAGAAAGCGGGGGTTTTGCCCCCCCGCATGCCGCCTCCGTGCGGTGCTAGGCAGCCGCGCCGCCAGGCTGCCGCGCCGCCGCCGCCAGGCCGCCGCGCCGCCGCACCGTCGCGCCGCCGGCCGGCCGGCCGGGCCGGGTTCAGTGGACCAGATCGGTCCGACCTGGTTCGGTTCGGATCCGGGTCGGGTCGACCCGGTTCGGGTCAGACCAGGGGGGGTCGGGCCGGGTCGGCCCGGACCCGGACCCCCCGTTTCGAATCATTTACGGTCTTTTGTCCATAACTTGAGCCACGGACCTCTGATTGACGAACCGTCTGCGGCAACGCGATCCTTGGATCGAGACGGTCGTTTCGGTATATTGCACTCAAGGTTTCGGATTACTTTGAGTTCGGCCGGGTTGGTTCGTTCACGAAACCAACCGGGCCTTCGGAGCGGAAACGCTCATATCTTGAGCTACGGACGTCCGATTGACGTGCCGTCATCCGCGTTGTGTTCCTCTTAGTGAGACGGATCTTTTGGCATACTCCGCCCGAGGTTTGGACGCAGGTGGAGTACGGTCGGGTTGGTTTTGCCTTAAAAACCAACCGGGCCCCGGGGACGAAAATGTCAATAACTCTTAGACCGGACGTCCGATCGACACGCCATCTGTTGCGTTGAGTTCCTGTTGTCGATACGGAACTTTTGGATACATCAACTCTGGACTTTGTGACAGTTGATGTATCAGCCTCTCGGCTCGTGGAGCGGATCCTCCGAACGAGCTTGCTGTGTGCGGGAACCCTAGTGCTGGCTGCGACTGTTACTGTGACTACTACTGCTTCTACTGCTACTGTGACTGCGACGACGACAGTACAGAGATCCTGTGTGGATTCGACGACGACGACTACAGCACTCAGCGATCCTACGTGGATCAGTGCTACAGGTCCTGTGTGGGCCCGATTCTGTGTGGGTCCTTGCGCTCAGCGGTCCTGTGTGAACCAGCGCCTACAGGTCCTGTGTGGGCCCGATCCTGTGTGGGTCTTTTGCGGGGGTTAGTTACCTATCGATCCTTCGTGGGTCCGACGACTTAGATGGATCAGAGATCATCTTTATCGTCCTTTGAAGAAGTATACCTGTGTGAGCTGATTTTCTGTTGCTTTCCTGTGTGGATTGTGTTGTGCTATCCTGTGTGGATTACAATATGCTTTCCTGTGTGGAATACGTTTACTTTCCTGTGTGGACTGAGTTGTACTTGGGCTCGGAGGTTGGAGCGTATTTGAAATTGATGTCTTAGGTATATGTATGGGCATATACCTAAGCAGTGTCGGTTGTTACTTCGTGATTGTACCTTTCTTCGTGGTTTATCCTTTGTGGATTTGAGAGACCTTCAGGGGTCTCGGGGTCCCTACTGAGTAGCTTATACTCACCCCTGCACGGGCTTTGCCCGCACTACGTTGTGTTGGTTACAGACGACGGACAGCGTTGACCTTAGCTGAGGCTTGCAGAGCGGGACGGTACCCGGAGGTGGACCACTGGGCGGGACGTGCTCGGAGCAGACGGCAGGACCCGTGGAGCAGTGGAGCTATCTGTACCCACCCTTCAGGTGGGATTTCCAGTGGACAGCTCGGCGTTGCGGATTTTACTTTTCAGTTGCTGTTTTCCCTTTCGAGTTGTACTTTACTTTCAGTTTGAGTTTGTATACTGGCCCATTTACTTTTCCGCACTTTCAGTTGTACTCTACTTTTTCTTAGTGTTTAATTTCCGCTTGCTTACTCTGTGGTGTTTGTTTACTTTACAAAGGCAATGCCTTCCCTTTTTACCGGGATTTACGCCTTGGTGCTAGTCGCCAGCCCCTGGCCTATGGAAGGCGGGCTTGGGGTAGTCACGGCACGGACCCCGATGGCGGGTTGTGACAAATTGGTATCAGAGGAGTTCGGTTCTACCGCGAACTCTGATCCTTTCTATGTGAAGCAATAATGTTTAGCGTATTGAGTGTGGTTATCAGTCCAGGGAGTCCAGTGTTGGTGCGGCGGCCGACGTATCCGTACACCAGGACCCTGACTTCTGATTTCCGACTTAATGCACGAAAACATTGATTGCGTGTGTGTTTCAAAGTTTTCTTTGTGATTACTTATATCAGCTCACCAGGTATACTGTTCTGACCGTGGCGCACCTGTTTCCTTTTCAGGATGGCCCCACGACGGCAGCCAGCTAGGGTTCCGAGAGTCGAGCGTGACGACAGCCCACCGAGCGACGAGGCCTCGGTGCAGGGCCCTTTGTCAGCAGTGGCACCGGTGGTAGCTCTACCCGCCGAGCCCCCGATGCTTCCAGCAGCAGCCGCTGACGATGCACGTCGCCTCAGCGCACTGCATGAGTTTCAGCGCCAGCGAACGCCCAGGTTTCGCGGGGAGACGGATCCCTAGGCAGCAGAGGACTAGCTGGAGGCAGTGGTACGAGTGTTTAGGCTAGTGAGGACACCAGCAGACCTCATGGTGATCCTCGCTGCGAGCCTACTACACGCAGCAGCAGGACGATGGTGGAGCTTGATGCTCCAGGTGCACGATGAGGCATCTCTACTTTGGACGGACTTTGAGAGCCTCTTCCGCTCGGAGTTCGTCCCAGCCACCCTTCGTGCGGTGCGTATCCAGGAGCTTCTTCAGCTGCGGTAGGGCAGCATGACGGTCGCTCAGTACTCGGCGAGATTTACCGATCTCTCGCGCTACTCGACCGACATGGTACGGGAACCATTCTTCCGGGCCCGGACCTTCGAGCAGGGTTTGAGACACGAGATCAGGGCATCGCTGATCTCCCTCAGCATACCGACTCAGACAGGAGTACTGGAGCGGACCCTTCTGATCGAGAGCTTCCTTGCTGAGTCTACACCAGCACAGCGACCCACCGCAGGGCGGCACGTGGCAGAGTCATCTGCAGCAGGCAGTCGACGGATGACTCAGGGGTCCAAACAGACCAGACCTTCGGGAAGACGACCTCAGGACACAAGCTCAGCAGTGCGGGGCACACAGCGTGGAGCCAGTCTTTCGAGAGGCATACAGTGCTACTCGTGCGGCGGGCAGGGCCACATGGCTCGTGACTGCCCGACCCGCCGTGCCGAGGATCAGCAGACGGTTGAGGGACCACCGAGGCAGAGGCAGAGGGTCGACCGTGGCGGTCCGCAGAGAGGAGGCGGACGAGGCAGAGGAGCTGGACGAGCAGCCGGTTGTGGGCGACGCTTTGAGACTCTGCCACCACCACCACCAGGAGGTCCACCCCGACCACAGGGAGCTGGCGGGCAGAGACAGGCACAGCTCCAGGCAGCAGAGGCCTACGACCACGGCGCACCCGAGATGATTCGAGGTACTATCTGTGTCTATTCCACCCTTGCTGCAGTTCTTATAGACACAGGAGCGAGTCATTCTTTCATAGCCGCTGCCCTTGTTCGGAGCTTGGAGATTCCGACAGAGCCGTTGGCTCGATCCTTACGGCTAGAGACTCCTACGGGAGAAGACTCGATGATTACGCACTGGTGCCGGCAGTGTGAGCTTACTCTAGGAGGCGAGAGCTTCGGCTGGGATCTTCTTGTAGCAGCGTCGAGGCCTTACGACGTCATCTTGGGCATGGATTGGCTATCTACGGTCCATGCACAGATTGACTGTTTTAGGCGCAAGGTGCGATGTGTACACACCGACGGGAGCAGGTTCACCTTCACCGGCGAGAAGGGAGCCTTAGCAGCACAGGATGGACTTCCGCGGAGGAGAGGACATCCCATCACTCATCAGTTGGCTAGCCTTATCCTTGGAGCATTTGACGTGCGGAGTCCTGGTTTTCCTGCAGTGGTGGATCAGTTTGCGGACGTTTTTCCCGACGACGTTCCAGGGCTACCTCCTCGCAGAGAGGTAGACTTTTATATTGACTTGTACCCCGGGACAGCCCCGATATCCACTCCAGCATATCGGATGGCCCCCGCCGAGCTTCGAGAGCTACGGGTACAGTTGGAGGACTTGCAGGGTAAGGGGTTCATCCGACCCAGTGTTTCACCCTGGGCTTCCCCGATTTTGTTCGCCAAGAAGGCGGACGGGAGCTTGCGACTCTATGTTGACTATCGTCGCCTGAACCAGGTGACATTGAGGAACAAGTATCCACTACCGAGGATTGATGACCTCTTTGATCATCTCAAGGGAGCACGGTGGTTCTCGAAGATAGACCTCAGGTCAGGCTATCATCAGCTCAGAGTCAAAGACGAGGATGTGCAGAAGACAGCCTTCAGATGTCGGTATGGCCACTATGAGTTCTTGGTTATGCCATTTGGTGTAACCAATGCTCCAGCAGTGTTCATGGCTCTCATGAACAGGATCTTTCAGCCATACCTCGATCGGTTTGTCGTTGTCTTCATCGACGACATTCTGATTTACTCTACGACAGAGGAGGAGCACGCCTATCACTTGCGAGTTGTACTAGACACACTCCGAGAGCACCAGCTTTATGGTAAGCTCTCGAAGTGCCAGTTCTGGATACGTGAGGTCCACTTCTTGGGACACGTTATCTCTGAGGCGGGAGTTGCAGTGGATCCCGCGAAGATTGAGGCTGTGTTATCATGGGATCCACCCAGGAGCGTGACTGAGGTTCGGAGTTTCTTGGGACTAGCTGGATACTATCGGAGATTCGTGCCAGACTTATCTAGAGTTGCGGCATCACTCACAGCTTTGACGAAGAAGGGGAAACCCTTTGTGTGGTCTGACAGATGTCAGCAGAGCTTCCAGGAGCTGAGACAGAGATTGACCTGCGCACCTATCTTGAGGTTGCCTGAGGAGGGAGTAGGGTACGTAGTCTACTGCGATGCATCAGGGACCGGACACGGATGTGTTCTGATGCAGGAGCGGGCCGTGATCACCTATGGATCACGTCAGTTGAGGCCGCATGAGCAGAACTACGCTACCCATGACCTGGAGTTAGCAGCAGTGGTCTTCGCTCTGAAGACATGGCGACACTACCTGATGGGCGAGCGCTTTACAGTCTTTTCTGATCATCAGAGTCTCAGGTATATCTTCTCTCAGAAGGACCTGAACCTGAGACAGCGGCGATGGCTCGAGTTCCTCCAGGACTATGACTTTGAGATAGTCTATACTCCTGGGAAGGGGAACGTAGTAGCCGATGCCCTTAGCAGGAGGACGGGCATTCAGCTACTTGAGGAGGCGACGGAGCAGCTAGCCTCTTTGAAGATATCCTTCGTGGATAGAGGTGGAGCAGCCTTCCTTCAGTCTCTCACAGTCACTCCTCCACTACTGCAGCGAGTCAGGGAGGCACAACGTGGGGACGCTGACTGTGAGACACGGCGTGCACAGATATCCTCGGGACAGGCACCTGATGGTTTCTCCCTTGGGGCAGAGCACGACATCCTTTTCAAAGGACGTACCATGGTACCAGTCGCTTTGCGAGAGGAAGTGCTGAGAGAGTTTCACACTTCTCCTTTGGCGGTACATCCTGGAGTGGCGAAGATGTACCAGGACCTCAGACGACAGCACTGGTGGCCGGGCATGAAGAAGGTTGTAGCAGAGTTCGTTTCTCGATGCCTCACCTGCCAGCAGGTGAAGGCTGAGCATCAGGTACCAGCGGGCTTGGTACAGCCCTTGGAGGTTCCGGAGTGGAAGTGGGACGGCATATCTATGGATTTCGTGACTGGACTTCCACGCACTTCCAGAGGTCACGACTCCATCTGGGTGATTGTTGACCGACTCACCAAGTCGGCACACTTCTTACCCATCAGAGAGCAGGTCTCAGTGGAGAGCTTGGGACGTCTTTACGTTCAGGAGATTGTGCGGCTCCATGGTGTTCCATATTCTATCGTCTCCGATCGAGATGCTCTCTTTACTTCCCTGCTTTGGAAGGGGTTACAGGAGGCGTTCGGGACGCAGCTACGTTTGAGCACAGCCTTTCACCCTCAGACGGATGGTCAGACGAAGAGGACCATTCAGACTCTCGAGGACATGCTCCGCGCATGTGTCCTCGACTTTGGTCGTAGCTAGGAGGACCATCTACCCTTAGTGGAGTTCGCTTACAACAACAGCTACCACTCCACTATCGGGATGGCACCGTACGAGGCGTTGTACGGCCGACCATGTAGATCTCCTTTGTGCTGGACAGACCCTGGGGAGTCAGCACTAGTGGGACCGGAGATGTTCTAGGCCACGACAGAGAAGGTCCAGGTCATCCAGGAGCGGATGAGGATAGCTCAGAGCCGGCATAAGTCATACGCTGACAGGAGGCGGAGGCCACTGGAGTTCGAGGATGGCGACCACGTCTTCTTGCGGGTCTCACCTCGACGTGGTATTCAGAGATTTGGCTGAGGCGGCAAGTTATCTCCGCGCTTCATCGGACCCTTCCAGATTCTCAGCAGTATTGGTGAGGTGTCTTATCGCCTGGATCTACCACCTCAGTTGCACCAGGTGCACGACGTCTTCCACGTGTCTCAGCTGAGGAGATACGTGCACGACCCGACGCACATCATTGATCATGGGGAGCTTGACGTTGACGATGGGGTGACTTTTACGGAGGTCTCGGTGGAGATAGAGGATCGACAGGAGCGGGTCCTGCGTGGGCGATCGATTCCTCTTGTGTGCATCAGATGGCAGCACGGGAATCTCCAAGAGAGCACATGGGAGCGGGAGGCTCAGATGCGTGCTCAGTACCCTCATTTGTTTCCCTAGTTTTTGATGTATCTTTACGGGGACGTAAAGCCCTGAGGTGGGAGTAATGTAAAGACCCGTAAAATTCAAGGGAAATTTTTTCTTAATTTTCTTTAGAATTTTACAAGAGCGCGGTTTCAGACGGCACCTGATTCCGAGGCCCGGAGTGCCTGGAATTAATTTCCGAAGTTTGGCTCGGGTACGTTCAGTGAACGAACGAGCGGGAATTCCTAACTTTTGATCCGGTGCTCGGAATTGAAATCCGAGGGCACCGATGAACTCGCAGCGCCAATATTCGCTTAAAGATACCTTTTCGGAAGTTGCGTTTGTTGCGGGTTGAAAGTTAGTTTTTGGGTTTTTAGATTAAGTTAAATAAAGTTTGTGAAATACAAAATTTATTTAAACTTGTGGGTTAACTTCTCCCAAAGGAAGTTAGGGGTGGGACCCACACCCACTTAACCTCCTTTGAGAGGATTAAGTGTGGTGGGGCCCACACGAACCCTAAACTTTTCAAGTTCCCTAACTCCCCTCTCTCCCTCTTAAAGGCTTGTCAACTTAACTTCTATTTAATTATACAACTCATGTATATTAAATAAGTGAGTTTAATTTTGGAGTTATCCATTTTGAATTTCAAACCTTTGAAATTCTTTGTTAAGTTTGTGATTAAATTAAGCTCTTCTCTCTTTTTGTTGGGTTAGAACTCTTTAGCCAACTTGAGAGTTTTTGAGAGCTCCTCCTCCTCCTTCTTCAACTTGACGAAGAACGCTCAACTTGACGAAGAACGCTCAAGTTCCGACGAAGAACGCCGCTCCGCTCTTCTTCGTCTTCCGTGTCAACGAGAGGGAACACCGCTTCCTCCTTGGACTCCCTTCGTCGACATAAGAAGTTTCGCCAATGACGTATCTCTTCGGGCATATCTCTTCGTCATCGGATTTGACGAACGACGACCGCGACGCCCGACCTCCGCGACGTTGTCTTCCGCGGGACGTTGTCAAATCTTCGAACCTATACCCGAGGTAGGGGTTGTTGATTATTGTTAATTTATTTTATTCTTGCTCGTGGTTCGCATGACTAACGTGAGGATTGAATATTTAAGTTGTGTTTTAACGTGAGGGGGCCGGACCGCATGAACACGGCCGAACCCCCTCCTTCGTTCTTGGTGTTTATTTTTGTGGATGAATGAAGGTGGCGTGGTGCCGTCGCACCACGCGGATATTCGCCCAATTCTTATTACGCGACGTCGTCGCGCCGCGCCATGGAAGAAACATCAAGAACGCAACGCCGTCGCGCCGCGTTGAAGAAATCAAGGTGCGGCGGAGGGGCGCGGTGTCGTCGCACCGCGCCGGACGACGAACACCGCGGCCGGTTCCGGGCCGCGGCGGAACGAGGATACCGGCGGCCGGACCGCCGGCGTCGGAAGCCGAAGAGGGGACCGGATTTTCCGGTCCCGTTGGAGAAAACCGGCCGGCCAGCGGGCCGGCCGGATGGTAATATTCCGGGGGAAATTAATCCCCCGGCCAGCAATTAAAACCCCCCTCATAAAGAGGGGGGCGGTTTCCTTGAGGGGGGGGGGCAGGAGGCCCCCCGGTTTCCTTCAAGACGGCCCCCACGTGGGGGCTATTTTTATTCAAAGGGCGCGGCATTTAGCCGCGCCGTCATTCCGAGAAAGCGGGGGCTTTGCCCCCCCGCATGCCGCCTCCGTGCGGTGCCAGGCAGCCGCGCCGCCAGGCTGCCGCGCCGCCGCCGCCAGGCCGCCGCGCCGCCGCGCCGTCGCGCCGCCGGCCGGCCGGCCAGGCCGGGTTCAGTGGACCGGGTCGGTCCGACCAGGTTCGGTTCGGATCCGGGTCGGGTCGACCCGGTTCGGGTCAGACTAGGGGGGGTCGGGCCGGGTCGGCCCGGACCCGGACCCCCCGTTTCGAATCATTTATGGTCTTTTGGCCATAACTTGAGCCACGGACCTCCGATTGACGAACCGTCTGCGGAAACGCGATCCTTGGATCGAGACGGTCGTTTCGGTATATCACACTCAAGGTTTCGGATTACTTTGAGTTCGGCCGGGTTGGTTCGTTCACGAAACCAACCGGGCCTTCGGAGCGGAAACGCTCATATCTTGAGCTACGGACGTCCGATTGACGTGCCGTCAGCCGCGTTGTGTTCCTATTAGTGAGACAGATCTTTTGGCATACTCCGCCCGAGGTTTGGATGCAGGTGGAGTACGGTCGGGTTGGTTTTGCCTTAAAAACCAACCGTGCCCCGGGGACGAAAATGCCAATAACTCTCAGACCGGGCGTCCGATCGACGCGCCGTCTGTTGCGTTGAGTTCCTGTTGTCGATACGGAACTTTTGGATACATCAACTCTGTACTTTGTGACAGTTGATGTATCAGCCTCTCGGCTCGTGGAGCGGATCCTCCGAACGAGCTTGCTGTGTGCGGGAACCCTAGTGCTGGCTGCGACTGTTACTGTGACTACTACTGCTTCTACTGCTACTGTGACTGCGACGACGACAGTACAGAGATCCTGTGTGGATTCGACGACGACGACTACAGCACTCAGCGATCCTACGTGGATCAGTGCTACAGGTCCTGTGTGGGCCCGATCCTGTGTGGGTCCTTGCGCTCAGCGGTCCTGTGTGAACCAGCGCCTACAGGTCCTGTGTGGGCCCGATCCTGTGTGGGTCTTTTGCGGGGGTTAGTTACCTATCGATCCTTCGTGGGTCCGACGACTTAGATGGATCAGAGATCATCTTTATCGTCCTTTGAAGAAGTATACCTGTGTGAGCTGATTTTCTGTTGCTTTCCTGTGTGGATTGTGTTGTGCTATCCTGTGTGGATTACAATATGCTTTCCTGTGTGGAATACGTTTACTTTCCTGTGTGGACTGAGTTGTACTTGGGCTCGGAGGTTGGAGCGTATTTGAAATTGATGTCTTAGGTATATGTATGGGCATATACCTAAGCAGTGTCGGTTGTTACTTCGTGATTGTACCTTTCTTCGTGGTTTATCCTTTGTGGATTTGAGAGACCTTCAGGGGTCTCGGGGTCCCTACTGAGTAGCTTATACTCACCCCTGCACGGGCTTTTCCCGCACTACGTTGTGTTGGTTGCAGACGACGGACAGCGTTGACCTTAGCTGAGGCTTGCAGAGCGGGACGGTACCCGGAGGTGGACCACTGGGCGGGACGTGCTCGGAGCGGACGGCAGGACCCGTGGAGTAGTGGAGCTATCTGTACCCACCCTTCAGGTGGGATTTCCGGTGGACAGCTCGGCGTTGCGGCTTTTACTTTTCAGTTGCTGTTTTCCCTTTCGAGTTGTACTTTACTTTCAGTTTGGGTTTGTATACTGGCCCATTTACTTTTCCGCACTTTCAGTTGTACTCTACTTTTGCTTAGTGTTTACTTTCCGCTTGCTTACTCTGTGGTGTTTGTTTACTTTACAAAGGCAATGCCTTCCCTTTTTACCGGTATTTACGCCTTGGTGCTAGTCGCCAGCCCCTGGCCTATGGAAGGCGGGCTTGGGGTAGTCACGGCACGGACCCCGAGGGCGGGTCGTGACACCTTATTTTCATGGGTTATGATTATAATGAAATGATTATGAATCTTGTATCTTTTTTCACAAGTTATTATATGATTACATGTTTATGACACCCATTACATTACATTGGTTATGATATGAGTTTTTAATGATCTTGTGGAACATGTATGTATGATTTCATTATGAAATGGGTGAGACTTATATCTACCTCTGATGCATTGGTTAAAGATATAAAACTCATTAAGTATATATGTTATGTGTGAACCAGATTTCATGTTCACAATTCTATGCATTTACCTGGTTTTCATGTCCATAATTTTATGAGTGGACCTAGATTCCATGTCTATATGTTTATGCAGGGGCCTGATTTCATGTCCTTAATGAGTGAACCTGTTTTTATTTATACATGTTCACAAATTTACAAGCTTATGTGTATGCCACAATTTCATGCCTTATGTCAATTTTATGATCTTATGGATTATATTTCTTTGATTTCCTTATGATTCAAGTTTACCTTTGATATGTAGGGTATGATATTATAATATTATGATCACATTCTCATACCCCTTATGCTCATGTTTATGTTTGCATATCACCCTTGTTTACTATTACTGAGCATCTGAGCTCACCCTTTCTTATGTTTCATTTCCCTAGGTTATGGAGAATGGTTTTAGATAGAAGTACTAAAGGTGGAGATCTTTATGGGAGATGTTGAAGATCTTTCACCAGGATATAATATTTTTTTCCAAGTTTCCAATGACACTAAACTATTATGGTCCTTGAGCATGTATTGTTGTAATGTACTGAATATTCATCTAAAATGATGTAATATCCGTGTATGTTAAGCCTGAGTCTCTATAGTTGGTATCAAAGGAACGATTTAGTTAACCTTTGGAAACTAGTATGAGAAAACTTTAGTGGGATCCCTAGGTATATTTTTAAGGATATGTCTAGGGATATCCCTAAGGTTATTTATAAGTATAGTATAAAATACTAGAATTTATTAACGATCATATATTACCTAGGATTAAACCTAAGATGTTGTAAATTGAAATTACTTTCCCTTGATTATATGGTTTTCCAGTATGATTAGTGTTACTCACACTATTCTTTTCAGTTTTAGTCAATGGTTGTAACCTGAAGGAACTGTGTTAATGATGAATACAATGGGAAATGCAATAATTATACTTATGAGAAACCAAATGTTATGGGAGATGTAATACAAAATTGTATCGCTATACTCACACAATCTATAAATTATGATGGACTTCCAAATGAGAAGAGGAGGGAAAAAATTTCTATTGAGTATTTTATGAGGCAACATCCACCTTCTTTTAGTGGGTCTTTTGATCCACTTGTTGCTGAATAATGGATCAGTACCACTAAAAAGATATTTTCTATCCTTTAATGTTATAAACATGAAAAAGTTTTTTTGGTTATTTATAATCTGGAAGGTGAAGCCGATTAGTGGTGGAATCTTATTAAGAACATTAGGGATAAGGAAGAAATTGAATATATGGAATGGGAAGAGTTTAAAGGGATATTTTTTAGTAAGTAATTCCCTCATATTCTATGAACAAAGATGGAAAAGTAATTCCTTGAGCTTAAGAAAAAGGATGATGAATCTATTGGTACCTATGAAGAAAATTTTACAAGACTTGCAAGGTACACTTCTGGGTTAATCATTAGCCCTGAAAGAAAAATTGACCGATTCTTTGGTGTCCTAAAATCAAGTATCCGAAAGGCTTTAACCATAAGGGTCTTTGGAAGTTATAAAGGAGTCGTTCATTGTGCACTAAAAGTGGAAATAGAAGATGGTAACTCTAAAGGTTCTGGAGATAAGAAAAGGAATATGGAGCTTAATGGAAACTCCAGTGGTTTTCCACAAAGAGAGAAGAAAAAGTCTCAACCTCCTACTTTCCAAATGTGGAAAAGATCACTCAGGGGGATTTTTAAAAGTAACAAGAAGATTCTTCAAGCTTGGGAAGCCTGGTCATTGAGAAAAAGAGCATTGGAGTGATGCAAAAGGCCATTAAATAGAGAGAAATCTCAAGAAAATGAACCACCCACACTTCAATGATATAATTGCAAGGAAATGGGGAATTATACTAACCAATGCCCCAATCTGATGGTTATCGATGATAATCAATGACAACAAACTCTTAAGGCCAAAGACAAAGGAAAATCACATGCAATTACTATTGGCAATGTAGAGTATGAAAACAAAGTGGTGGAATGATTGAGTGTTTATATAATGGGATTCCAAAATAATGTTGTAGAATAACATTTATGGTATTATGGATTAATTGGTCCACCATGGTTTTTCCAAATGTATTTAAGAGTATATGATGAATAGTACCAGTAACCAAGAAAAGTGATTTAGATATTCTTTGAAAACACATGATTAATGGATGGATAACCCTTGATATGAAAATGATGTTGTGATAATGATATTTCAATAAAGATATGTTGGATATGAATAAGTGAATTTGATGATACTTTTTTATTGGGAACTAATTATAGATTTATTGTGATGAGGGTTATGCTACCATGGATGAAGTATACAACTTTTTGGAAATTAAAAAATATATCCAATAATCTTTGAAATAAAGAAACATTCATGTTTTAATAAGGATATATGGTAATTCAGGTTATTACCATGACTCAAGAGAATACATGATGAAAGTGTTCACATGTTTGGAATGTGACAACCAAGAACTTACTTTTGATATATGGGAGATAAATGTTAAGTCGATCTAGTGGACTTATTTCTAAGGTTTTGGATTTTCATATTTTGAAAGGATTGTGGGCTTATCCATCTATAGAAAGTTTAAGTTAAACATCAGATAAGTTTGTGAGATTAAAGTATTATCTCACCATAAGTGGATTTATGCATATTTTATAACTTTTGATAACCTTTTTGTTGTGATAGAGATAAACAAAATGACATATCTTTATTCTCATGATTTTCTAATTCTTCAGGAATGAAAAATTCAAATTTATTTCTTGGAATAAGAGATGAAGGGGAAATTGATCATGGAACAAAAAATGGTGAAGTTATGATGAAATCAAGTAAGTATATATTCTCTTAAAATTCTTCAACATTAGGAAAAGGGATCATGATGTAAAAGGTTTTCTTGCTATCATCATTTTGATGATATAAATGACCTCTTTCATGATTCTTTAGATTATGGTTTTATAATTGTTAACTTTATATAGACAACCCACTATATTGTGATCAGTGATCTTTATCGATCTCTATGATTATTTACGCTTTTACGCCATGCTGAAATCATCACCTATGTTCTCTTACACAGAGACCTAGTCATGATTTACTTTGGGAAACTATTATTTTACAACTATTCGTTTTTAAAAGGAAGCTTTAGACTTGATTTTTATGATGTGGGATTCTATGAAAGAAAAATTCAAGTATTAAACCATTGATAACCCAGATGAATTTTGAGGGTGAAATTCATTTTAAGGGGGGTAGAATGTAACACCCCAAGATTTTGTGATTTTCTTTTCAAATTAATTTAATCTTTTGATATTTTGACTTCATGAAATACTGAATATAGATTTTATTTATTATATAAATGAACTAAGTTTGAATTATGTTATATGAAATACCAAGGTAAGCTTTCATTACACGCAACACTGACTTGGCTTGCGTTACATGCAACACCGACTTGGCTTATATTACACGTAACATCGAGTTTCTGCGAAACAACACTTTACTATTATAATTATTTAAACAAGATAGTTATAACATAGTCGTTAAAATTATAATATTTATAGTAATAACTACTTTTTAAATACTGGTTATAATGGTTTTGATAATGAAAAATATAATTTTTGGTAAAGTATATATGTTTAAAACTACTATTTTCTCAAATGAACTATTTTTTATGTCCTTCTATGAAAAATAATAAAATTAATTTTAGGAACTCATAGAAATTGATTTGGATAAAATAAATATCATTTTATAATTAATAATATCAAAATTATCTTAGGGTGAATTTTTGGTATTTTTTTGAAAAGTTTCAATTTTCATGAACAATGAAATTACTGCATTTTTGTTTAAAAACTAAATTTTTCATTTAAATAATTATTATATTTTAAATTTATTTTAAAGTAAAAATAGGTAAATAATACAAATATTAACCCAATTTAGGTCATTGAAACCATTTTTATAATAGAATTGGATACAAAAATTTATTGAACTTTTGAATGCCTCTTTTACCCGCATTTTAGCCACATTTGCGAGATTAGAGTTAGACATAATTTTACCACTTCTGTGAATTCAATTTCAAAAAATGAACATACATGGTTGTAATAATTATGAAAAATCTGGTCTAATAGGATCAATTTTTTTTTGGCGAATAGTAACTTTTGAATTTTATTTACCACGATTAAAGGTAAATAGAGTAATTAATGGTAAAAATAATATTATAATAATATAAAATTACCCTAATAGTTTTTCTAATTTCATTGGATAATTTTTTTTTCAACAAAAATCAACCTTAGGTAAAAAATATGATCTTTTTAATCCACTTTTGTTAGATTAGGGCATTTATTATATTTTATTTAAAGAAGGGTTAAAAGAGTCATATTCAAATTTCAATAACTAAATCATTTTTAATATAGAGTTATGCATAAGATAAATTCAAATATAATTATTCATTTGAAATATAATATATTTATATTCATAATGATAATTTTTTTTAAATTTTAGATAATAAATTACTTAATTAAATTCTTGTATAATAATGATGTAGTAATTATTTAATTAATTGAGATATCAAACAAATGTTATTAAAAATATTAAAATAAATATAATTTGACCTAATTAATTACATACAAAAATTTTATAGATAAATTATACATGTTAGTGACATATTGAAAGTATTGGTTCTAAGTTATCATGTTGGTTTGATATATTTAAAAATGGAAATAATAAACAGTATCAAAATTGATATAAATGATACTTTAAAATAAATAATATTTTATTAAATGTTATAAAATCCATAAAAATACATAATTCAGTAAAATGACTAGGATAGTGTTAAATAACTCATAAATGATCCAATTTGGGTTCTTTTGGAATTTTATAGTAACTATGTTAACCATATAGTGTAAAAAGACAAGTTGCCACGATAAGAGTTAAATTGTTTAACTAAGGGTTAAAGCCAAAAGATAAGGTTAATTTTATGATATCAAAATGTCTAAAATTCATTATTTGAGAGGATTTCAACCCATACTCATCTCAAAATATAAATAAATCACTTTTAACCTATTTGAAATTGAAAACAAATTTATAATAAATTAATAGTTTTGGAGTTTCCCAAAGTGCCCCTCCCTCTTATAAAAGGGCACCTCTCCTTCTCTTCTATTATCACCTCTAAATCCCTTTGGATCAGACAAACACTATACATTTTATCTCCAAAATTCCCTCCATTACTCTTATAATCCTTCCCTTAGGTATAAGGAAACTCAAGGAAGCCTTTTGGCACAAACAAAAAGGAGTTACCTAATTAAGAGGTAACATCTTCTCTCAAGCTCCATTCTTAATTTTCTTTCTCCACCCCCTAAACTCTATTTATTTTATTATTTTATGAAAACACCAGTATCCTAAATATACTAGTATGATTTTATGATAATTTTTAGACCTATACTTATACACACCTCCATCTAATGGATATCGAACATCCTATTTCTATGTACGATGAACTACTGCCTCACAAAACGATGAATGTTCATTTTCCCTTTACCACCAATCATGGTGTCCATTATGATTAAAAATCTATCTATATATGTTATATATAATATTTATTATATATTTAAACTTTTTTTATTATTTTTTACAACACATACCTTTTTACTTTCCATTTGGTATTAATACGTTAATATCGTTTGAGGAAGTGTGGACCGCCACCCCCTCAAAGCGATGTGATTCATTCACACACCACATGGAATGTTTTAAGGATGAGTTTAGTAAAATTATATCATATAATAATTATAATGAATAATTATATATATATATATATCCATATATACACATGTCATTTTCATACTTTATTTCAATACGACAATTAAAATGAAAACATCATTCATGCGTACGTACGACTTACTGTCTCCATGAACGGTGTATCCTATTTCATACATATTTATGATATATATTATTATAATATACATATACTGGATATAAATAATATTTATATCATTATTTACATTCTGTAATCATGATATAAGTATAAGGACCAATGATATAACAAATTAAGACACATGCGAAGAACAATGCAAATATTACCCAAAGTGAAACCTTAACGTAGGATCATTAACAAACAGGTAATATAAAGTCATAATAAAAACATATGTGGTATTAGATATAAGAATATTCTTATGTAAAATATATATAATAAACTTATATTTATTATACATTAATCTTGTTCAAGTATGAAGAGAGTCAAGACACAAGGTAAGGGGATTTATGTCTCACCTTTATTTTTCTATGTGACACATGTCTTATACACTACTTGTTTCTTCTATATGATGTATATACTACCCATGAATGTATTTTATGAGTCTTATCTAGAATATTATGATATTTTCATATTCTTATACTTTACTTTCTTACATAGTGCATAAGATTCTATTGATTATAGGGTGATGAGTATTGATTTTGAAATGCGCTGTGTTGCATTTGTTGTCAATGAGGTATGTTGTTTTCAAGGAATGAATGGATGGATGTCAAGGAGTTTCAATATGTGAATGACAAAGTTTGTGATGGTGATGGTGAGGAAAGGAGAATGACCATGGTACTAAGATGCATGTCACTTAGGAGATTCACTAAGTGACATAGGATGTTGTGGTTGAAACATTCTCTATGAACATCAGATGATTGTAGAACTGATCTTAATGTTTCCATACTTGTATCAAGATGATACTAAGTTACACCACTTGAAGAATGGATGATGATGGAGCATCATCATAACATCTGACGATTGTTGATCTGATCTTTAAGTTCCAAGAACTTGTATCAAGAGGATACAATGTCACACCAATGTTTGAAGACCATGCATTGTATTGACAATGCATGAGGAGATGAAGATGATCCATCCACAACTATTGAGTGGATGAAGTGGATTAAAGATGTCCATGCACTATCTCCTAGTGCATGTGAATGTGAAGAAGATCCAACTTGATCTCTGATTAGATCAACGAAGTTCATTGAAGAATTTATGTGATTAAGGAGCTCGGTTGAAGATAAAGACCCCTCGGGAATTCCATTCCAAAGTGATGAATAAATGTTGAAGAGAATTGGAGGAATTATAATGAAGAAGAAGAAATGAAGAAGAGGAAGAATGGCTTGGAAGAAGTGGCATTTGGCATTGGAAACCTAGTTACTTTGTTTTTATACAAAGTCCCTAAGTCTCTACTCTAGCCAAAAATACGGCCACCAAGGAGGCCAGTCGAGGGATCACCCAAGGCACATATGGGCCTAAGGCGCCACGCCCATGGGGAACCCTCAAGGCCAAGGAACTCCCTGAGGCAGAAGGTCGGGGCCGTGTATAAGCCCCGAGCTACGCGGTGATGAAGCCCGCGCAGCGTGAGCGCGAGGAGCGCGCCCCCATGTGTGCATAGTGGGCGCATAAGGGCGCCCGCGAGGAGTAGAGGTGGGCGCAAGAGCGCGCCCGCAGAGAGAACACGGTGCGGGGCGGCACCGTGGAGGGAGAAGTTCAACTGGCCATCTCTGGGAGTGGCTGGGTGATAAATCGCGGCAAAACCGCTCGGCGTTTCGATGTGGGACGCGGAAATTTCACCGGGAGAAAATCTCAGCCGTCCGAGCGATTTCGCGCTTGATCTGCGCCGCACGATTCATCTGCCGCGCGCCGCGATCTAATCCAGCCGTCTGATGTATTTCAAACTCCGAATCCGACGGTTGAGGAGTCGTCCACTACCTCGAGCTTGCCCGAGCCTCCCCGCGTGCCTCCGTCGAACCAGGAGCTCCCCGACGACGGTTTTTGAGTTCCCGGCCACCTCCGAGCAAACCGAGACCTCCATGGAGATCGTCTGGCTCTACTGAACACGAACATGAATAAAAAGTGGCTTGCATGAAAAATATGGAGAAATTGGAGTTCGTCCGAAGCAACCTGAGGTGCGAGGCCCATGTGTTTGTGCTCAAATGTTTAAACAGAGGCCATGCATGCGTTTTCATGCTCTTGCACGTGAAAGAAACCGAAGAAGAAGGAATCCTGCGTGAAACAGCAAAGGAAAACAAGATTTGGAGAAAATATTGAAGATCCGAAATCTTCGGTGATTCGAGATTTATCACACGCGGATGGACCGAGGATCTCCTCGCCTATAAAAAGAGAGCTCGAGCACTCAGAGTTGCTTGCTGAATCTTTGTTGAAGATCTGAAGTCCCGTGAGTGCCTTTGTGCCTCGCGAAGCTGAAGCCCCGCGCAACCCACTTGTGCGGCTGTGTTCATTTTGTGCACTCCTTGCACGAAATAAGAAAGGGAGTCCCCTGTGCGCCCTCCTTGCGCGGCAGGAAGTACCCGGGGCAGTAGCACTTGCGCGCCCCGTGGTTGAGGTGCCTTGCACCCGAGGCCTTGCGCGGCCCTTGTGCCCCTGCACCTGCGCGCCCCTGATTTCACCTTGTGTGCCTTCATATTGGAAGAAGCTCAAGTGAAGAGGATTCCATACCTCTTGTGTGTGTGAAGTGAAGAAGTGAAGGCCGAGACTTGCATGCCTTGTGTGCAAAGTGAAGACCCTACGGTATTGTGTGTGCAAGGAGAACCCGAGGGCATACCTTTGTGTGAGCCAAGTGAAGAGAAGAACTCTCTACGGGCAGTAGGTGTTCAAAGTGGAAGGCCAAGGCTTAGCCCTTGTGTGTGCACCAAGTAAAGACAAACACCTAAGCCTACATGTGTGCAAAAAGAAAACAAAGAGGCTGTAGCCCTTGTGTGTACAAAATGGAGAACAAAGTGTGTGCATAAGTGAAGTGCACACTTTGAAGAAGGAAGAAGGTGTGTGTGCTAAAAGTATTTACATCCATTGGGGGTTTATCACAACAAGGAGAAAGAGGAGAGTGCATGCATGCATGCATGCACGTGCACACGTGAACAAAGCTAAATCAGGCTGTGTGCAATTGAGTTGTCCAAGACCAGAGGATCTTGAAGAGATTGAGAAGGCCATGCAATCAGTGCATGAGGATTCAGAGTTGCCATGCATTCAGTGCATGAAGTTGTTTTGAACTGAGACTGGACCAGATTGAAGTTAAAGATATTAAGTTGTCTGAGTATTCAGTAGTTGGAGAAAGTCCAGGTCATCAATAAGGAGATAAATCCTGAGCAAGACGAGAATACCTGATCATCACAAGTG
Organism: Viscum album; assembly: GCA_963277665.1. NCBI lineage: Eukaryota > Viridiplantae > Streptophyta > Magnoliopsida > Santalales > Viscaceae > Viscum > Viscum album. Next base: position 954,309,455 of record OY728142.1, read on the forward strand.
ATCAGAGGTACAGAGCAAGGCCAACAGTCTTTATCCCAGACTGCTGAGGATACTTGAAGAACCTAAAGTGAAGAAGAGCTACTCGTGTGACTCGAGGAGCCAGGAGAAGCCCCCTGTGAGACTCAGGGCGGAAGAAGTCTTCAGTGGGATTCTGGAGCAGGCCAGTGGGACTCTGGTAACACTATGGGATGCAGTATAAAGACCCTCCTGTGGGACTCAGGAGAGATACAGTTGGATGCTGTATCGACCATTATAATACTAACCGATTATAATGGAGAAACCATGTTGGGGTGTATAACCAACATGGCAAGGACGTAGGCCTTTGGTGCCGAACCTTGTAAATCCTTGTGTCCAGTGCCTTTATATTTACTGCATCATTCGAGGAAAGGTGAGAGATACAAGAAGAGTGGATCGAGGCTTTAACCAGCCATAGAGGTTTAATTGATAAGGAATCAATTAGTAAAAAGTTTTAAGGGATCACTGATTCACCCCCTCCCCCTATCAGTGATTCACACTGATCTGGGCACTTCAATTGGTATCAGAGGGAAGGTTACCTCTAAAAGATCCAAGAGAGTCTATATGGAGTTCAGATTTGAGGAAATGAAAGAACAGCCTCAAATGGAGATATCTTCCAAGACTCTGAAAAACAGAATGAAGAAATAGGCAAAGAAGATGAAGAAGAAGGCTGGTGCAATCAGAGAAACTCCTTCTATGGAAAGAAATGTGAAAGTCACATCAGATGACAATTCCTTTTATCATTCTTCTGATGAAGCCTGCTCTAGCTGTGATGAATATGGAAGAAACAATGATCTTCTAAATGCAATCAAATATCTTCAGAAGACAGTCCCCAAGGAAGTGGCAATGTGTATAGCTACAGGCCTCCTTGATCTTCAAGAAGAAAAATTACAGCTAGAAGATGAAGCCAATTCTCTGGAAGTCCAATTGACAAAAAGGGTTGGCATAACCAACACTCTCAGAAAGCTGGTGAAGGCTAAAGATGAAACTATTTCCCTTTGCAATGAAAGATTTGAAGACACTGATGAAGAATTGCAAAGAAGCTCTTCTGAGAAAGAAATATTTATGATAATGATCAAAGAAGTTTTCCATGCACTGGAGAAGTTGCACAAAGTGTCAATGAATGTCAGAGATTCTCAACTCGAAGAAAAAGTCAAATTGGTGAAGGAGCTAGACAATTCATTGCAAGAATTGAAGAAGGTGCATGAAGACCAGATGAAACAACTGGTGGAGAATTGGGAAAGAAAGCTAAGAACTGTTGAGGATGAGAAGAACTCCCTCAACATGAAATACTTAGAACTAGAGGTGATATTGAAAAATCTGCAATCACCCAAAGCTGAATCCTCCCAGTCAGCTAAAAGAAGAAATGTTGCCACTCAAGTGAGCTTTGAGAAGGATGATTCTAAAAGAAAGACATCTTCTAAAAAAAGGGCAACATCTTCTAGAAATAAGGTACCATCCATACCATCTTGTACTAATGCTTCTAATTGTGTTTCCACAAAAAGTGCAGGATGGAAGAATAATTCCAAACAAGTATGGATGAAGAAAATGAAGAAGCAGAGCTCTCCTGAAACAACACAGCAGCTCTAGAAAAGTACCCTAAAATCATAAGGACTGAAGAAGTCAAGATTTGTGGGACAATGTTGGTGTTGTAACAAGTATGGGAATTGTGCAAAGGATTGTTGGTACAATCCACTGAATGCCAAAGCACAGAGGAAGCCCATGCCAAGGGGGAGCAAGCCAGAAGGAAATAAGCAACATCCACAGGTCCAGAGACATCTGTTTACTGCTAACAGATTTGGATTTCTCGACAACATCTGGGATGGTTGCAAAAGTGGTCAAAAGAATGATACATGTCAATCTCCAACTGTATCCAAAGCTGGAATGAAGAAAAGATCACAGAACCTGGCTCAGAAAGAATCCTTGGGAAGCAAGCATAAGAAATTGGAAGATTCTCCCAAGAAGATTATGAAAAAGGAAAATAATTCCTTGGAGTCTAAATCCAAGAAGGGTGATGCATCCAGAAGGACCGCCAAGAAAACATTCTTCTACTGTGGAAAGAAAGGACACACCATGGATCTTTGTGAACAAGCCATGGAACTGAATAGAAGCAGACTGGACTCAAAAATACAATCAATCCAGAAGAAGCAGAAGGGATTGATTGAAAACAAGTTGCCTAAGAAAGATAGCTTGACAGCATCAAAAGAACCATGTGGAACTTCCAGAACTGAGGCCACACTTCCAAACGATTTGTTAGTAATATGGCTGAATCAGTTGCAACTTGCCAAAGATATACAAAGAGCTGAAGATGAAGTTCTGGCAATTGCTAAGGCAAATGGGAAGAAGAAGATTTCACATGAAGATGTATTGAGATCCACACCAGCACAAACATCATTGAATATCAAATGTGCAAGTGTGAAGAATGGTGAAAATGGGACATCTCGGTTGAGAGAATGTTCTCAACCCTGTTGTTCACATTGATGAACCAAGGAGGTTCCATCTTATTCCCTAATCACTTGTATTTACATGTGCTAACATTACAGGGAATTGAAGATGATGATAATTCTCAACTGGAGGATGGTTTGGACAGAATGGAGTGCACCCCTTGAGGGGGAGCCAATCTGAAGAAGATGGGATTCTGAGATTAATACCATCTTGAGAAAAGTGAAGGTATTCCAATCATACTTTCATCCCTTGTTTCTTAATTGAGTTTATCTTGTCAATTAAGGGGGAGTATGGATTGAAGACAAATGGATGAAAGGGGGAGCTTTATATTTGCACCTGAACTTTCTAATGAGTTTTGTGAAGTTGTGCAGGATTTAGCAAATTCATTGTTATATCTGAAAAATTTCAAACCCCTAAGCATGATCTCACATGTGTAGAGAATTATGGACAGCTTTGAATTCCTTGGTCATATCACTCTTGTTTTCTACACTGGGTTAGCCCAAGTAGACTTAGAGTTGATTTACTAAAGGTTCTTTGCTAAAGAAGAACATCTGACATCATCCCTCTCTTAGTGATTTTCAAGAAGATTCTATTCGAAGGGAGGAATAGATATTTTTGAAGAGAACCACACCACACCTTTGCATTTGATTTCCAATAAGGGGGAGAAAATATTGGCACACATATTTACCCATTCATATGTGCTGAAGAAGTGTATTGACAACAAATACAAAGGGGGAGATTGAAATGCACTGTGTTGCATTTGTTGTCAATGAGGTATGTTGTTGTCAAGGAATGAATGGATGGATGTCAAGGAGTTTCAATATGTGAATGACAAAGGTTGTGATGGTGATGGTGAGGAAAGGAGAATGACCATGGTACTAAGATGCATGTCACTTAGGAGATTCACTAAGTGACATAGGATGTTGTGGTTGAAACATTCTCTATGAACATCAGACGATTGTAGAACTGATCTTAATGTTTCCATACTTGTATCAAGATGATACTAAGTTACACCACTTGAAGAATGGATGATGATGGAGCATCATCATAACATCTGACGATTGTTGATCTGATCTTTAAGTTCCAAGAACTTGTATCAAGAGGATACAATGTCACACCAATGTTTGAAGACCATGCATTGTATTGACAATGCATGAGGAGATGAAGATGATCCATCCACAACTACTGAGTGGATGAAGTGGATTAAAGATGTCCATGCACTATCTCCTAGTGCATGTGAATGTGAAGAAGATCCAACTTGATCTCTGATTAGATCAACAAAGTTCATTGAAGAATTTATGTGATTAAGGAGCTCGGTTGAAGATAAAGACCCCTCGGGAATTCCATTCCAAAGTGATGAATAAATGTTGAAGAGAATTGGAGGAATTCTAATGAAGAAGAAGAAATGAAGAAGAGGAAGAATGGATTGGAAGAAGTGGCATTTGGCATTGGAAACCTAGTTACTTTGTTTTTATACAAAGTCCCTAAGTCTCTACTCTAGCAAAAAATATGGCCACCAAGGAGGCCAGCCGAGGGATCACCCAAGGCACATATGGGCCAAAGGCGCCACGCCCATGGGGAACCCTCAAGGCCAAGGCACTCCCTGAGGCAGAAGGGAGGGGCCGTGTATAAGCCCCGAGCTACGCGGTGATGAAGCCCGCGCAGCGTGAGCGCGAGGAGCGCGCCCCCGTGTGTGCATAGTGGGCGCATAAGGGCGCCCGCGAGGAGCAGAGGTGGGCGCAAGAGCGCGCCCGTAGAGAGAACACGGTGCGGGGCGGCACCGTGGAGGGAGAAGTTCAACTGGCTGTCTCTGGGAGCGGCTGGGTGATAAACCGCGGCAAAACCGCTCGGCGTTTCGATGTGGGACGCGGAAATTTCACCAGGAGAAAATCTCAGCCGTCCGAGCGATCTCGCGCTTGATCTGCGCTGCACGATTCATCTGCCGCGCGCCGCGATCTAATCCAGCCGTCCGATGTATTTCAAACTCCGGATCCGACGGTTGAGGATTCGTCCACTACCTCGAGCTTGCCCGAGCCTCCCCGCGTGCCTCCGTCGAACCAGGAGCTCCCCGGCGACGGTTTTTGAGTTCCCGGCCACCTCCGAGCAAACCGAGACCTCCATGGAGATCGTCTGGCTCTACTGAACACGAACATGAATAAAAAGTGGCTTGCATGCAAAATATGGAGAAATTGGAGTTCGGCCGAAGCAACCGGAGGTGCGAGGCCCATGTGTTTGTGCTCAAATGTTTAAACAGAGGCCATTCATGCGTTTTCATGCTCTCCTCGCCTATAAAGAGAGAGCCCGAGCACTCAGAGTTGCTTGCTGAATCTTTGTTGAAGATCTGAAGTCCCGTGAGTGCCTTTGTGCCTCGTGAAGCTGAAGCCCCGCGCAACCCACTTGCGTGGCTGTGTTCCTTTTGTGCACTCCTTGCACGAAAGAAGAAAGGGAGTCCCCTGTGCACCCTCCTTGCGCGGCAGGAAGTACCCGGGGCAGTAGCACTTGCGCGCCCCGTGGTTGAGGTGCCTTGCACCCGAGGCCTTGCGCGGCCCTTGTGCCCCTGCACCTGCGCGCCCCTGATTGCACCTTGTGTGCCTTCATATTGGAAGAAGCTCAAGTGAAGAGGATTCCACACCTCTTGTGTGTGTGAAGTGAAGAAGTGAAGGCCGAGACTTGCATTCCTTGTGTGCAAAGTGAAGACCCTATGGTATTGTGTGTGCAAGGAGAACCCGAGGGCATACCTTTGTGTGAGCCAAGTGAAGAGAAGAACTCTCTACGGGCAGTAGGTGTTCAAAGTGGAAGGCCAAGGCTTAGCCCTTGTGTGTGCACCAAGTAAAGACAAACACCTAAGCCTACATGTGTGCAAAAAGAAAACAAAGAGGCCGTAGCCCTTGTGTGTACAAAATGGAGAACCAAGTGTGTGCATAAGTGAAGTGCACACTTTGAAGAAGGAAGAAGGTGTGTGTTCTAAAAGTATTTACATCCATTGGGGGTTTATCACACCAAGGAGAAAGAGGAGAGTACATGCATGCACGTGCACACGTGAACAAAGCTAAATCAGGCTGTGTGCAATTGAGTTGTCCAAGACCAGAGGATCTTGAAGAGATTGAGAAGGCCATGCAATCAGTGCATGAGGATTCAGAGTTGCCATGCATTCAGTGCAAGAAGTTGTTTTGAACTGAGACTAGACCAGACTGAAGTTAAAGATATTAAGTTGTATGAGTATTCAGTAGTTGGAGAAAGTCCAGGTCATCAAGAAGGAGATAAATCCTGAGCAAGACGAGAATACCTGATCATCACAAGTGATCAGAGGTACAGAGCAAGGCCAGCAGTCTTTATCCCAGACTGCTGAGGATACTTGAAGAACCTAAAGTGAAGAAGAGCTACTCGTGTGACTCGAGGAGCCAGGAGAAGCCCCCTGTGAGACTCAGGGAGGAAGAAGTCTTCAGTGGGATTCTGGAGCAGGCCAGTGGGACTCTGGTAACACTGTGGGACGCAGTATAAAGACCCTCCTGTGGGACTCAGGAGAGATACAGTGGGATGCTGTATCGACCATTGTAATACTAACCGATTATAATGGAGAAACCATGTTGGGGTGTATAACCAACATGGCAAGGACGTAGGCCTTTGGTGCCGAACCTTGTAAATCCTTGTGTCCAGTGCCTTTATATTTACTGCATCATTCGAGGAAAGGTGAGAGATACAAGAAGAGTGGATCGAGGCTTTAACCAGCCATAGAGGTTTAATTGATAAGGAATCAATTAGTAAAAAGTTTTAAGGGATCACTGATTCACCCCCTCCCCCTCTCAGTGATTCACACTGATCTGGGCACTTCAGATTTCACAATCTCTTCCATATTTTAGTTTGTTTTCGTTTTAAGTCTCTGTTGGGGAATATTTATCATCCATGTCCACATTTTCTATTTTTTTCATAAAATGTTTTACTATTCTCCAATATATTTTTAAATTCATTTTTACCCATTTTTGACTTTTACTTCACAGTTTTAAAGGAATCTTTCTTTTCTTTTCTAAACGAGGTACTTTTTTAATTTTCCAGAAAAAGTACGAGAATAATGTTTTTTTAACTTATACAAAATGGATGGATTTTTACACTTTTATGATTATTTATTACCTTGAATTTTTTCCTAAAATCTTACAGGGTTATTTTCAAATAAAATGTTTTCTTTTAAAATTGTGTGACATTTTAAGAAAAGAAAACTATTTCAACAAAGAGAGGATATTTTCCTCAAAAACTGTTTAAGTGATTTTAATGATTCATTTATAGTTTTCAAAGTGGTTTCAAAGAAAAGGTTTTTGAAAAGGTTTTATATTTTAAAGAGTGATTTTAAGGAAAATTTATATTCCAAGTGATCTTTCAAAATCCTTCCCCTCCCATGATGACATACTTTTTTATTATTTCAAAAATACCATTCATATTATTTCTCTGAATGGTTTATGTTTTGATAATATTATGGTTAAGAAACCCCCTTATTTTAAAATGTTATGCTTTTAATGAAATGTTTAAAAATCATATCTCCTTTTTATAGGTTATTATATGATTAAATTTTTATAACACCCATTCCATTACATTGGTTATGATATTATTTTTTAATGATCTTGTGGCACATGTATATATGATTTCATTATAATATGGGTGTGACTTGTATCTCCCTCTAATTCATTGGGTAAAGATTGAAAACTCATGAGGTATATACATTATGTGTGAACCTGATTTCATGTTCAGAAGTCTATGCATGGACCTGGTTTTCATGTCCATAATTTTATGAGTGGACCTAGTTTCTATGTCCATATATTTATGCAAGGTCCTGATTTCATGTCCTTAATGAGTGAACCAGTTTCTATTTATACATGTTAACAAAGTTACAAGTTGATGTGTATGCCACAATTTCATGCCTTATGTCAATTTTTTATCTTATGGATTATGTTCCCTGGTTTCCTTATGATTCAAGTTTACCTTTGATATGTAGGGTATGATATTATAATGTTATGATCACATTATCATACCCTTTATGCACATGTTTATGCTTACATATCACCCTTTTTTACTCTTACTAAGCACATGAGCTCACCCTTTCTTATGTTTCCTTTCCCCAGGTCACGAAGAAAGGTTTTAGGTAGAAGTACTAAAGGTGGAGATCTTTATGGGAGATGTTGAAGATCTTTCACCAGTATAAAAGATTTTTGTTTCCAAGTTTCCAATGACACTAAAATATTATGGTCCTCATGCATGTATTGAATATTCATCTAAAATGATATAATATCCATGTATGTTAAGTCTGGGTCTCTATATGTTTATTATGTATTTAATGTGTTTATTTTCTTTTAAAGATGTTTTTATCATAAAGAGGCTCTATTTAGAGTATTCCTATACATAGTAAAAATTTGAAATCCTGACAGTCATGGTCAGTGATGTAGAACAAAATAAGTGACCTTGAGTTACATAGGGAAGTTTTTTAAACAATCATGATCAACCATGTAGTCTATACAAGGTGGTTGTAAGGAGTAGCCTAGGTGGCATTGAAAATACTTGGTCGATTTTCTAAAGATCAATGCCACCATGTAGTACAATGCAACTCGAACATTAAGGTGATCATGAAGGTTCTGAGGTATAGCTGAAGCATGTTGGGCGGTGACCAATAGATTTTTTCATCAACTTATTTGAAATTATTCTTGGAACTAGATTGAAATATATTCTAGGAATCTAGAAAGACATGATCTTTTCACATATAAGTTATAATTAATTTATTTAATTAAGAATTATATTTTATTGAATTATTTATTCTTCGATGAGTTAGTATGGTACTCTTGTCGTACCATCATTGAGTCAGATGAATCAAGATTAGATTTCCTCTAGCAGTGATCCACATATGCTTCGCAAACCTCCAATCATCAATGTAGAATTTTCTAGGTGCTCATGTGGATGAATCTAATGCTTGTGATGGTCATCGTTGACCACAACCAAATTCTTTAAGAGGAGAAGAATTCATTTTGTTAGAGGAGGAAAATTACTCTATGTTATTCATAGAGTTATAAGAATGGAGATTTATAAGGCTTCAGATAATCCTCTCTAGATTTCACTGTGAAAAACGATGTAATGAAGTGTAATGAACCGGCATGGGCTGCCACCGAACTCAGCACCTGATTTATTTCACTATAGGTCCCAAAGGGAATTCCCAATCCCCAAGGGCTAGGGACAAGAACTTGGGCATCACAGAAACTCCTTTGAGAATGGTTTTCCCCAAATCATATATAAAACAATGGAATAAATAAATACAAGATCCAAAATAAATAAACTACATTCCAAACAAGTTATAACCAACTACATGATCCAACCCATTTTCATGTATAGGAACAACATCCATAAACAAAGAGATACAAAAAAAAATCAAAAAAAAACTAACCGAAAAGAAAAATACTAAAAACCAACCAACTTGAGTCAATCCCAAAACAAACTCCAAGAAACCTTTGGTTTCCTATCATCACCCAAATCACCCCACGTCAGCCGCAACAAACAAAAAGGATCCAACTGATAACTTGGAACCTAAAATTTTTGTAGGCGTGAGATAAAAATCCTAAAAGGTCACCAAAACCTTTCAAAACTATGAAATATGTTTCATAAGGTAATTCATAAATGCTAGTTTTAAAATAAATCTATAAAGTAATATTTACATACATGAAGCATAAGGAAAGAAAAACAATTCCATAACATGCACTTTCAAAACATTTTCTATTTTTTTTCTAAAACTGAACATACACACACACATGCCCGTTTTAAAATCCAAGCCATCAACCTAAGTCATTTCAAAAACACAAACACAACCATTATCATTTTTCAAAACAACCCACTTGTTTTTTTAAATTAAATAGATATTTTTTCAAAACATTTAATTGGATATATCCCCTTAAAGAAGCCAAACACCCATTTGGAAATCCATTTAAAGAAATTGCACACAAGAGCCTTCAAATCCATAACAGGTTTTCAAAAACATCCTTGAAAATTTATTTTCAAAGAAAAGTAACCTAACACCCACCTAGGTTACACATCATAAGACGACACCACACAATATCACAATTCATACAAAAATGCAACATAAATAAGGAGGGTTCCACAATAATGGAAGTAGGGGAAATGATACAATCAATCACTAGATTAAACTCTCCTCAATCAAAAACTCATCATGAAAATGAATGTGTCATGGTCCTATCCAAAGTCACTAATGTGACAATCATCTTACTGTATATGGATATAACCACCCAAACCTAATATTGATATATGATAAGTCCATCCTATCATCCTGGTATCCCACACTACTGGTACTAGGGAATGCAGCGGAAGCCAGTGGGATGGTGATTTAAAATTTTCATTACCAGAGTGACAAAACTACTTCATCTTCAGTGATCCAATCCCCGGTAGAGGTATGAGAATCTTATATGAATTTAATAATCACAAAATTAGATAAATAAGCACCTCATTCTATTTAGCGGCACGTTTGACTACAACTAGTCATCAATGATTGTTGCTAGAAGCATTCAAAGTCGAACCCCTCTAGATAATCCACAAACATTTCAATAATTCACATGTTCATCATTCATTTAATTCTAGGTTCTAGCATGTAGCTCCGATAAATCCTTCAACATCACAATGATCACCTTGATCCCATCCCTTCAATCCGTCGAAGGTGTTCTTGGATCGATCGCTCGATGACAAAATTATTCTCTCTAGGAAGAGGGAGGATAAAGTGGATCTGATTTCATTGGAATGAATCATCTTTTAATGAATGTCTCTCTCCTACTTATATAATGGGAGGATCAAATACCCAGAAAGGGTTCCTCGACCCCCAAAAATAAAACTCCCACTAAATAACCATTAAATGACATGTTATGATGAACTAAATGTGTCATTAATATCATTTATATTTTATCACCTCCTTTTAATATATAATAAATATATTACATGATAAAATACAAGTCATTAACTCGACTCATAATTCCCACAATATTAAATGAACCTTGAATAGTAAAATAATATTCATTCATATAATATTTTCCCTTTATTCATGTAAATACCTTCTAAATAATTTTAATAAATAAATTCAACCAAATTATTCTATACTCAAATAATAATGAATTTATTTATTCATCGGTGATTGATTACTTGGACAACTCTCGGACCCCATGGTGGGGCCCAACATGTCCTGTATACCTATCCACTGAAATAGGGAAGATTCTTGAATACGCTATTGTGTGTATCCCTCTAGGACCTTATCTCGATAGTAATGAATATTATTCACAGACCAAGAGATAAGTCTAGAAACCTGTCAAGGCCCCTAAAGAGATAAGGAATAGTCATAAAAACAAAAACAATCCTATAAACACATACTGTGTAACATAATCTCTTTATCTCACGATATCTCTTAAAGAAGGTCATACACTTGTGTCATTATCCATTATTTCTTTATTATTTGTTGATATAACTGGAAAAAATTACCTTCAACTACCTTGTACAAGGATTTATGTTGTTACTACTATCTTGATCAACTAGGCCTAAGTTATCAATTCCTCAACTCGTAAGATACAAATTCTATCTTGACCATTCAACCAATGCCATACCACCAATGATGCACCCAACACAAGCTACCTCGCCATGATTTTAATGTCATGGTTTTTGTCTTGCATAAAAGTACATGATCAAATCATACACATTAATAATGATATCAAGTTAGGAGACCAATACACATTTCCATAGATAGGAACATCCAATGACACCCAAAGCATGTGGTGTTACTATTAGTGGTTCTTTACTCATGATCTCACCTCCTAGAGGTCACCAAGTATGAACTTCACGAGAAGAAGTCTCAATTCTTATTAGCCCCCAACACCTGATAGTTAGACATAAACTATGTATATTCAGTATGATGTATATATACTATAGGACATATGTTTAAGATTAATGTCATAGTATCTTGAGGTTCATTATAGCCAAGGAACCACTATAACCTTCTGATATGAAAAATAATCTATAGAAATTTTCATTTAAATGGTGGAAACAGAAATATAAACACTATAATGGTAAGTGTATATCATGTATAACTAAATATACACATGGTATGGTAATCGAAAATTATTAATAAATATGGGTATAGGGAACCCAATTTTACAACACTCCCACTTACACTAGATCCAACTTTCTAACTATACTTGTTATTTATCACATGATAAAATCATGTTTCTTCTGAGTTACGAATATAGTCATGGTCGTACCATGTTTCCACTACGTGGCTATTCTATTATCTATGACCTCAACTCCTTGAGTAAGACTCCTCAAGAGATTTAAACCTTGAGTATATATACTTTTGTACACTACCATAACTAGAAATATTGGCTAGTACTAGTAATAGAATTATCATAATGATAAATATTTACTTACTAAGTGTGATTCCAAGAACTAGAATAAATCTTTGCATATTTTTCACCACTTATTTAGCTACCTTAGATGCCACAACATACTTGGTATTTGTAGATATGACTACCAATATCTTACATTAGCTCATCTCACTCATTACCTTAGCATGGCTATGATATTAGATCACATTGATCTAATGAAGACTATTTTGTGTCCCCTTGAAACAAGTATCCCTTCCTATACACATACCGGGAACATACCTTTTGTACTTTCTCAATCACAATTGGATAGTTCTGACTAATTCTCATGCAGTTCTCCTAGATATAACTAATATTTTCCTTACATTAGTTATATGTTAGTAATATAAGATCTTGTACATATCATGGAATATGTTATTGATCCATCAGATAAGTATATGGAATTCAACTCACTACATTAATCACCTCCTATGCCCATACATGAATTCTTGGAGGGATTTATGCCATGTGACTCAAGCAACAATTCTCTCTCAAATTGTTCTAACTTGTATTTTCAATACCTTGCCAGTATATGAACTATTGACTTGGTATAAGAAAACTTTAGATATTCACCATTATATCTTATTCTAAAGAACATAGGATACTAATTTAAGTAAATCTATGGATAGTTACATTCATTTTGGTCTTGACTAACTATGAGGTCAATAGTTTTTTTCTATATGTTACAAAACATATTTCACTTGGAAAACCATAGCGACCCCACTAACCTCTTGTAAACATATGGAAAAGATTCATTCCAAATGAATATTATATAATATTGTTTTTTACATCAATAATAAGCTATATTTTAGTAACTTTCACCCCTTGTTGGCATTCTATGGTGTCACCATCCCTTTCTGGTTGCGTTGTATAGATAACTTCCATGATTGGTGGTCTTGACATCCAATGCACAATAAAATGATCATAAAAAGTATCCATGACAAGTAAAATTCTAATGGATTTGGGTATAATTACTTGGTATTACCAATTTAACCTCATTGGTACCACACTTGTACCATCCATGTATAGTATCACTTGAATACCCACTACAATATTCAAAAATAATAATCCCATGCACATTGATACATGAAATCCATTATTAAATTTTAATTGATCTTGTCTATATTAGATGAATTACATATATTGGTTACTTTTAGGATTTATTATTCTCTATGAATAATTTATTATTGGTCACAGTGAATATAAAACCATCTCTTTGGTTTTAACCTTCCTACATAGTATGTGTCTCTGGAACATTCTTTTTCCACGAGGTCTTGTGGAACTTGTTCCCATGTCAACTATTTATGCATCTATAGCATTCACTAAATCCATGTCAATATTACTCCCACCATCTCAAATAGATATTTCTACCCTTATATAGAAATATAGTATATAACTTGACTATCTCTTTTCTATCTTAGTGATTTAAGTAACATCCTTGGAAAAATTTAGGATAACTACTTTAGATGCACATTGTGCTTCTATTGATGCAAGTTTGTTTATATATTAACAAACTATTTGAAATTTAACACATTTTATTATGACATAATGGATTTACATCATACTATAACTCATATGGTATCCATTTTTCATGATATATGGCATATTTTTGTGGGATAGCACCGTTATTTGCGATCCATGTCTTGAAAAATAATGGAAGTGTCTGTAATGGATATAAGTTGCAACATTGATACTCCTTTTACTTACATCATGGATCTGATGTGTATAAGTAAATGTGTGTTTATGAATTACTCCATGTTATATTTTTTTTATTAATATTAACATGTAATACTCATCATCGATCCTCCTTATTAGAATCATATCTTGGATGTGTATAAGGTAATGTGTGTTTAAGAATCACTCCAAGCTATATTTTGATGATCAATGAATGCTTTATCAAGATAGTATTTGACACAATGGCCCAAATAAAATCATATATTTTAACCATTCATATATCATAATTCACTTTTACATTCCTTAATAGCACTTAATGAAGAATATTCACCACTAGCTTACCCTTGGAATAGTTCATGCTCTCTAGATAAACTAATTCTGAAATCTTTGTGACTTACCTTTATTTCTAAATGTTTCATTATCTAAAACTAAGTACATTAGCATGTTGATAAAACCTAAGGTATTTAACTCCAAAGAGTTTAAAAACATACTGGGAATATCCTTGAAAACTATTTAGTTTTCTTGATAAAGTATTATCTTACAAAAACTAGGTATATAAGTCTTAAATTTTATATTCATCTCGTATCGCCAATGGTTCAAGTATTACTGAACTATTAGTTGAGTATTATACACCACAAAAAACATTCATTCCATAACTGAAATAATGTATCCTTGTGTCCAATAGACATGTATGATATTAATGTTTTGGTTATATCCCAAATGTTCAACTGGAATAATTAAACTTGGCAATATAGAAGCTATGTACTTATCACTACTGACTTAGGAACCACCCTTTCTCGACCACTTAGAGAACACACCACACTTATTGTAATGGTTCTATACTTACTTGGTTACTATATTCAAATAAAAATATGTAATAGGCATATTGTATTTAATACCCAAAAATTATAATAGAAATATTACTTACAATTGATGAATATACCTGAAGAAGAAGTGACTACTTGATTCTTCGATTTAGTTCATTAAATTTAAACTTTCAAGGACTTATTTCATGACATATGAAGAAAATAACCTCCAGTTTAACACCTATTTTCTTTAAAGGACTTTACGAATTCATCTTTGGTGTCACACTTTCCATTTTCCTTTTCACCCTATCTTTCAACTTTTTTTCTATAAGAAATAAGAATTTTTTTAAGTTTTTATTTATCCTGAAGAACCTTACCCAAAAGGTAATGAATCATTTTCTCCATACTGATTCACCTTCTCCTCACAAGCTTCATGAATATGAGACAACATATGAAATCATCTATGTCCTGATGTTGTATCCAAAACTCACATCAGATGTTGTTGAGAACATTATGACATAGCTATCATATGTGTCATACATGAGTCTCCTGTGATCATTTTTATCAATCTCACTTCCTGAGGTGGCTCAACAGGTATTGGGAACACAAGCACCTTGAATTTCCGATGTTATAACACTTTATGCAAGAACCTACACCACTCTTTGGAAACTCATGCCCCTTTGTACATTTTATTTTTCTAATAATTATTCCAGTGTACTTGTGATATTTATTTCCATTTTTCTAATATATTTTTTGAAAAAATATTTTTAATTTTTTGCAATAATTTAATTATAATTATTTTCTTAAAATCAAACAAATGATCCTACAACCAATTTTTAAAAATTATTGTAAACACATGAAGCAAATTTTAAGACAGGGATCAAATATAGAATATGGTGGGATTCATGGACAAGCACTACAAAGAGATCCGTTACTCTATTGACTTTCCCAAACACTTGAATACCTAATTGTCACTATGTTGTTTGATATGGTCCCAAGTCCCAAATAAAGGGAATACAAGGTTGAACCACGTGACATAACTCACCTCATGGTATGACCCCAAATGAGGTCGCCGATGGATTCATGTTTTTCTCTTAAATTAAAGCTTCCACTATAATTAACATTGATCATGTCTTTGAGTGAGTGACTCCAACATCACCGTCACCATCTTTTACTCGAAAAAATGGCTTATAAAAGATATTTTTTCATCATTGAAACTTTAGTTATGAAATTTGCAAGGACATAAACTGTGTTACCAAATTGAAATATTACGAAACAAGCCTACTTAAAAAGAGTTTGATTACAACAAGTTCAAAATTTCCAACAAGGTGGCCTAAAGAGGCGGTAACAATTAGAGGAAGAAGAAAAAATGTTACTCTTAAGTGAAGATGTTATATCCTCATTTAAGGATACCTAAGAGAATTAATCTAACTTAACGATCCTATAGATAGTGGCCACCAACACTGCAAGATGGAATAAATGTCATGTGCCTAGTAACTTATCCAATGTTGACAAGAAGGTGCTCTCACCATCATGTGCGGTTTACCGGATCACTTCTAAACAAAATTTCAATGTTTGGCCTCACCATTTGAATTAACATTCTCAATCAAGTTATAAGCCAAGGGGGTCAAGAAAGAGATAGAATAAGAGGGACTCTATTGAGTAATGTCCAACAATTCCTTATTGTGATAATCTATAAATAATGTTTATTATGTGTTTAATATGTTTATTTTATCTGAAATATGTTTTTATCATAAAGAGGATCTATTTAGAGTATTCCTACACATAGTCAAAATTTGAAATCCTGAGAGTCATGGTTAGCAATGTATAACAACACAAGAGACCTTGAGTGACATAGGGAAGTTTTTTAAACAATCACAATCAATCGTGTAGTCCATCAAAGGTGGTCGTAATGAGTAACCTAGGTGACCTTGAAAATACTTGGTTGATTTTTTGAAGATCAATGCCACCATGTAGTACAATGCAACTTAACCATTAAGGTGATCGTGAAGGTTCTGAGGCGCAATTAAAGCATGTCGGGCAGTTCCCAATAGTTTTTTCCCTCAACTTCTTCGAATTTCTCCTTAGAACTGGATAAAAATGAATTCCAGGAATCCACAAAGACATGATCTTTTCACATATAATTTATAATTAATTTATTTAATTAAGAATTACATTTTGTTAAATTATTTATTCTTCAATGAGTTAGTAGGATACTCTTCTCATACCATCGTTGAGTCAAATGAATCAAGGTTAAATTCTCTCTAGCAGCGATCCACACATGCTTCGCAAACCTCCAATCATCACTTTAGAATTCTCCAAGTGCTCGTGCAGATGAATCTAACGCTTGCGATGGTCATCATTGACCGCAACCAAATTCTTCAAGAGGAGAATAATTCATTTTTGTGGAGGAGGAAAATTACTCTATGTTCTTCATAGCGTTCTAGGGGGGATATCTCGAAGGATTCAAAGAATACTCTATTTATTTCATTGTGCATAAAGATGGAATGAAGTGTAACGAACTGGCTCGAGCTGCCACTGAACTCGACACCCAATATGTTTCACTACAAGTCCCAAAGGACATTCCCGATCCCCACGGGGTGGTGACAAGTGCTTGGGCATCACAAGAAATTCTTTGAGAATGAGTTTTCCCAAATCATAGATACAATAGTGGAATAAATAAATACAGGATCCAAAATAAATAAACAACATGCCGAACAAGTTATAACCAACTACCATGATCCAACCCATATGCATGTACATGAATGAGATCCATGAACAAAGAGATACAGACAAGCAGAATCAAAACTAACCAAAAATAAAACTATTACAAACCAGCCAACTCGAGCCAAGCCCAAAATCAACTCCAAGCAACCTTTGGTTGCGTATCATCACCCAACTCACCCCATGTCGGCCACAACGAACAAAAAGGATCCAACTAAGAACCTGAAACCTGAAATTTTTGTAGGCATGATCTAAAAAGCCTAATAGGTCACCAAAATCAACTCCAAGCAACCTTTGGTTGCGTATCATCACCCAACTCACCCCATGACGGACACAACGAACAAAAAGGATCCAACTAAGAACCTGAAACCTGAATTTTTTGTAGGCGTGATCTAAAAAGCCTAATAGGTCACCAAAACCTGCTAAAACTATGAAATATGTTTCATAAGGTAATTGTAACAACTGGGTCCCGGTGACAATACAACCACCCCGCCTTAACATGGTCATCAAGTCCTGGCCTTCCAGGTACCACCAGTTTCCCCGCAAACACGTGGTCCTCACCCTGGGTCCCACCCACATGCCCGAATGGGTCATCTGACTAATGACAGTCCCCACAGGCCAACACATGTCCTTTCCAGTGTGCTTTGTCCTCATTCACACACACCCTAGTAAACTTTCCAGAAGGTCACCCATCCTAATCACAACGAACAAAAAGGATCCAACTAAGAACCTGAAACCTAGAATTTTTGTAGGCATGATCTAAAAATCCTAATAGGTCACCAAAACCTGCTGAAACTTTGCAATATGTTTCATAAGGTAATTTTAACAACTAGGTCCCAATGACAGCACAACCACCCCTCCTTAACATGACCGTCGAGTCCTGGCCTGCCAGGTACCACCAGTTTCCCCGCAGACACGTCGTCCCCACCCTAGGGCTCACCCACATGCCCGAATAGGTCATATGACTAATGATAGTCCCCACAGTCCAACACATGTCCTTTCTAGTGTGTTTTTTCCTCACTCACACACACCCTAGGAAACTTCTAGAAGGTCACTCATCCTAATCACTACTCCAAGCCAAGCATGCTTAACTGTGGAGTTCTAATCATGTAGGCTCCCAAAAAGGAAGGTGCACCTTGTTGCCATGAGTCATATAATTTAGTAATTTAACTCTTTTTCATTTTGGCGTGTTACATTCACCCCCCCTTAGAGCACAACCTCCTCGTTGTGGATCCTACATCTCAACCTAGGCAGTGCACCACACTTAAGGGTGGGTTCCTCCTTTGATACCAAACATACCCGAATGGGTCATCCGACAAATGACAGTCCCCACTAGCCAACACATGTCCTTTTCAGTGTGATTTGTCATCACTCACCCACACCCTAGGAAACTTCCTAGAAGGTTACCCATCATGAGCACTACTCTAAGCCAAGCACGCTTAACTGTGGAGTTCTAATCAAGTAGGCTCCCAAAAAGGAAAGTGTACCTTGTTTACATGAATCGTATCATTTAGTCATTTAACCCTTTATCATTCTCGCATGTTACATTCACCCACCCTGGGGCCCACCCACATTTTTGAATGGTTCATCATACTAATGATAGTCCCCACAGGCCAACACATGTCCTTTCTAGTGTTCTTTTTCCTCACTCACACACACCCTAGGAAACTTCTCAGAAGGTCACCCATCCTAATCATTACTCCAAGGAAAGCATGCTTAACTGAGGATTTATAATCATATAGACCCTCAAAAATGAAGATGCACCTTATTGACATGATTCGTATCATTTATTCATTTAATCCTTTATCATTCTGGCATGTTACATTCACCCCCCTTTAGAGCACAATGTACTCGTTGTGGAAACTTCCTAGAAGGTTACCCATCCTGAGCACTACTCCAAGCCAAACATGTTTAACTGTGGAGTTCTAATCAAGTAGGCTCCCAAAAAGGAAAGTGTACCTTGTTTACATGAATTGTATCATTTAGTCATTTAACCCTTTATCATTCTTACATGTTACATTCACCCACCCTGGGGCCCACCCACATTTCTGAATGGTTCATCAGACTAATGATAGTCCCCACATGCCAACACATGTCCTTTCTAGTGTGTTTTTTCCTCACTCACACACACCCTAGGAAACTTCTCAGAAGGTCACCCATCCTGATCATTACTCTAAGGAAAGCATGCTTAACTGATGATTTATAATTAGATAGAGCCTCAAAAAATGAAGATGCACCTTATTGACATGAGTCATATCATTTATTCATTTAACCCTTTATCATTCTCTCATGTTACATTCACCCACCCTGGGGCCCACCCACATTTCTGAATGGTTCATCAGACTAATGATAGTCTCCACAGGCCAACACATTTCCTTTATAGTGTGATTTTTCCTCACTCACACACACCCTAAGAAACTTCTTAGAAGGTCGCCCATCCTGATCATTACTCCAAAGAAAACATGCTTAACTGAGGATTTATAATCAGATAGAGCCTCAAAAATGAAGATACACCTTATTGACATGAGTCGTATCATTTATTCATTTAACCCTTTATCATTATGGCATGTTATGTTCACCCCCCCCCCCCTTTAGAGCACAATGTACTCGTTGTGGACCCTACATCTCAACCCAGGTAGTACACCACACTTAAGGCTGGGTTCCTCCTCTGATACCAAACATTCCTGAATGGGTCATCCGACTAATGACAGTCCCCACAGGCTAACACATGCCCTTTCCAGTGTGCTTTTTCCTCACTCACACACACCCTAGGAAATTTCTCAGAAGGTCACCCATCCTGATCACTACTCCAAGACAATCATGCTTAACTGTGGAGTTTTATTCAGTTAGGCTCCTGAAAAGGAAGGTTCACCTTGTTGACACGAGTCATATCATTTAGTCATTTAACCCTTTATCATTCTGGTGTGTTACATTCACCCCCCCCCCTTTAGAGCACAAGGTCCTCATTGTGGACCCTACATCTCAACACAGAAAGAGAACCACACTTAAGGTTGGGTTCCTCCTATGATACCAAATGTGACAACTGGGTCCCGGTGATAGCACATACACCCTTCCTTAACATGCTCATCGGGTCCTGGACCACCAAGTACCACCAGTTTCCCCACAGACACATGGTCCTCACCATTGGGTCCACCCACATACCTGAACGAGTCATCTGACTAATGACAATCTCCATAGGCCAACACATGTCCTTTCCCGTGTGTTTTCTCCTCACTGGCACACACCCTAAGAAACTTCCCAGAAGTTCACCCATCCTGATCACTACTCCAGGCTAAGTATGCTTAACTGTGGAGTTCTATTCAGATAGGCTCTCAAAAAGGAGGGTGCACCTTGTTGATATAAGTCATATCATTTATTAATTTAACCCTTTATCATTTGGGGTGGGTTACAGTAATTCATCAATGTTAGTTTGAAAATAAATCTAGAAAGTAAGCTTTAGATACATGCAACATAAGAAAAAAAACAATTTCATAACATGCACTTTGAAAACATTTTCTATTTGTTTTTTCAAAACTGAACACACACACACACACATTTTGAAATCCAAGACATTAGCCTAAGACATTTCACAAACACACGCACCAGTTATCTTTTTTCAAAACAACCCACTTGTTTTATTTAAATGAAACAGACACTGTAACAAAACATTTAACTAGAGCCCCTTTAAGAAGACAAACACCCATTTGGAAATCCATTTAAAGCAATCACACATAAGAGACTTCAAATCCAAAATAGGTTTTCACAAACATCCTTGAAAACTAATTTTTAAATCAAAACAACCCAACACCCACCCATGTTACACATCACAAGAAGGCACCACACAATATCACAAGGCATACAAAAAATGCAACATAAACAGGGAGGGTGCCACAATAATGGAATCAGGGGGAATGATACGATCAATATCTAGATCAAAATCCCCTCAATCAACAACTCATCATGCAAATAAATGTTTCATGGTCATACCCAAAGTCACTAATGTGCTAAGCATCTTACCGTATATGGATATAACCACATAAACTAGCTACTGATATATGTTAAGTCCATCCTATCAGCCTGGTAGCCCACACTGCTGGTACTAGGGCATGCATCGAAATCTAGTGGGCTGATGATTTAAATTTTTTCATCATCAAAGTCAAAAAATTACTTCTTCTTCAGTGATATAAGCCTCAGTAGAGGCCTGGGGATCTTAAATTAATTTAATAAGCACACAAATAAATAAAAAAGTACCCCATTCGATTCAGCGGCATGTTCGACTGCAGCTAGTCATCGATGATCGTTGCTTGAAGCATCTGAACTCGAATCCCTCTATATCATCCACACACGCTTCAAGAATCCATGCATTCTTCATTCATTTAATTTCAAGTGCTAGCACGAAGCTCTGATGAATCCTTCAACATCATGATTTCCTTGATCTCATCCCTTCGATCTGTCGAAGACATTCTTGGATCGATTTCTTAGTGAGAAACTTTCTCTCTATAATAATAAAGAGGGGATATAGGCTCTCATTTCATTGGAAAAAATCATCTAGAAATTAATGCCTTTCTTCTGTTTATATAGTGGTAGGATCAAATACCTAGAAAGGGTTCCCCGACCCCTAGAAATAAAACTCCCACTAAATAACCAGTAAACGAAATGTTATGATGAAATAACCATGTAATTAAAGTCATTTATATTTTATCACCTCCTTATAATATATAATAAATATATTACATGATAAAATTCAACTCATTAACTTGACTCGTAATTCTCACAATATTAAACGAACCTTGAATAGTAAAATAATATTCATTCGTATAATATTTTTTACGTATTCATGTAAATACCTTGTGAATAATTTTAATAAATAAATTCAACCCAAATAATCTATGATCAAATAATAATGAATTTATTTATTCATCGGTTATTGATTACTTGGACAACTCTCAGACCCCATGGTGGGGTCCAACATGTCTTATATACCTATTCACCATAATAGGGAAGATTCTTGAATATGATATTGTGTATGACCCTCTAGTCCCTAATATCGATAACAATTAATATTATTCACAGACCAAGAGTGAAGTCTAGAAACCCATCAAGGCCCCTAAAGAGATAAGGAATATTGACACGTGCCTATCGTGGGGTGTGACAAAAACAAATAAAACCTAAGTTAAAATGTAGAAAAGTGGGTAACCTAAGTTGTCTCCAGAGAGGAGTGCACAACAATTATGTTTGTCACTTAAATTAAAGAAATAAGAAGAGGTTCTTTTTGAAAGTTTGTTTGAGTTGAAAAATTAACAAGCAATTGAAAAGAAAGGTTGAACAATAATGGATTAAGAGAGTGATGGGGTCAGGGTAGGATCACCTTTTGTAATTTCATCATAGTCACAAATATCATCTCACCTCTCTTCCTTTTGAATGACAAATGAAAGACTCCTCGATCGAGTCATCTATCACCCTTGATTAAAGAAGAAAATAGAACTCACTCCTATGTGCATGGAAGTTCATAAACAATTCCTAAACAACTAAGGCAAGTCCCGATCGGGAATTGTTTCTCCCTAGAACTCTAGAAAAAGTTTACTAGTTCCACACCCGTGCCAACGATCGTTAGACACTCACTACCTAACACAATCTGCTCAATCGAGACAAATTGCACTAGGCAGAGGGAGATAAAAAGTCTTTAACCAAAGCTATTAAAAATGAATACACCAAACTCAAAACACGATCACATTAAGAGAATTGGGAAACACTGATAATAGATGTCATTCAGAAGAAAGATAAGGTTTTACATTTAAGCACAAAACTCCGACATTACAAAAGAGAAACTCCCCCTTCCCCAATCACTCAAAGGTTTTACCCCTCCATGTGAAGGGTATTAGAGTTGAAAGGGGAAGAAGAGAGCATAATCAAACTAAGTAAAAAAGAAAATAGAAAATACAAAGAACATCAAGAACTCAATCCTCCAGCACATCCCTTCTTTCACCTTCTTCAACCCCTTTGAATGGAAGTGAATACTCTTATTTATAGGCTTGGGGAGTAGAAAATTTCCCTCCAAAATTACTCCCCCGAAAGTTTGAGTCCGGTTGGCATAGTAAATGACCGATTTTGAGAATTGTTACTTCTTTAAAGTTGTTCCCCTACATCTCTTCTGTCGACCCACAAAATTTAAGCCTGATTGGTACATTTATGAAAGCGGTATGGTCACATTACTCCGGATATTTAATTCTGTCCAGGTGACTCTTCGTCTTCCACAACTCCAACTTCCCATGACTTTAATCCCTTGAAAACAGCCGATTCAGACGTTAATGAAAGATGTTCATTAATTCCTCTTACAGATTCTTGTCGAATATCAGCTCCATTGGATCGGTCAGCTTCGAGATACAAGCTCATCATTAAAACATTCCAAATCTGCACACAGTTTTCGAGGCCTGGTTTGTGAGATGAATTTGAGCTTCGAAATGATGGATTGAGCTTTGGGTCCAGAAGGATAAAATGAAGCCCAAGATGATATAAACCCTACAAAAAAGGAATAATACAATTTGAATCAAAAATATAAAATATATGCCCGAAATACAGAAGCTCCACAAAACATCTAAATTTCCAGAATTAACCAATTTCCACGATTAAGCCCATAATTCACCAAAAATACTAAAATGATGCAAATAAGATCAAATTGATTAATTGGAAGGGGTTAAATCATTGAAACATATATTAAAAATTATGAAAATATTATCTCTATCAAATATTCATAAAAACAACAATCATCCTACGGACATGTATTGTGTAATATAATCTCTTTGTTTCATGGTATCTCATAAAGAAGGACATACACTTGTGTTATTATCAATTGTTTATTTATTATTTGTTGATATAACTGGAAATACTTACCTTCAACTACCTTGTACAAGGATTTATGAAGTTGCTACTATCTTGATCAACTAGGCTTGAGTGATCACTTCCTCAACTTGAAAGTGACAGATTCTATCTTGACCATTCAACCAATGTCATACCACCAATGATGCACCCAACACAAGTAAAAACATCTCAAGCCTTAGGAGAAACATCCCAAGCCTTAGGAGAAATTAATATAGGAGTTATGTCCTTTGAATCGTCTTTAGAGTCCTTAAAATAAGGCTTTAAATGAATTTTACATCAAAGGAAATGTCAAAGGGGAGAACTGTAGGAAGCTGGGAACACTGTTCACAAACTCAAAATTTGGCAAAGGAAAAACACTGTTCATAAACATCACCATTGGAACCTCGCCGTTCTGGAAACACTGTTCATGAACCCAAAATTTGGAAAAGGAAGAGGTCACCATTGGAACCTCACCGATGGAACTGTTCACCAATGGAACTGTTCATAGAATTGGAAATTTGGAAAGGGAAAGAGGTCACCATTGGAACCTCACCAATGGAATTGTTCATTGATGGAACTATTCATAGTATTGGAAATTTGGAAAAGGAAAAAAGAGGTTACTGTTGGACCTCACCATTGACACTATTCACATAAGGTTACCAATGACACTATTCACAGAAGGTCAATGTTGCACTGTTCATAACTGTTTACCATTGGAACTGTTCACTGATGGTCACCGATGACACTATTCACATAAGGTCACCATTGCACTGTTCACAACTGTCTACCGTTAGAACTGTTCATCGATGGTCACTGATGAAACTGTTCACATAAGGTCATCGTTGCACTGTTCACAATTGTCTATCGCTGGACTGTTCACCGATGGTTACCAATGACACTGTTCACATAAGGTCACCATTTCATTGTTCACAACTATCTACCGTTGGAACTATTCACCGATGGTCACCAATGACACTGTTTACATAAGGTCACCGTTTCACTATTCACAACTGTCTGCTGTTGGAACTGTTCACCGATGGAACTGTTCATAGAAATGGAAAATTGGAAAAGTGTTGTGGATAAGTGACCTTGACCTTCAAAAACACCTCATACACCTGATTTTCTTAAAGGAATGGACCAGAGAGGTCTGGGCCATTACATTTAAGCCTTTAACTAGTGAATGTAATTGGTAAATTGTTTATGACATGTTTTAGTACATAGCCTATATTATTCTTTAATTGAAATGGTAAATGGGTTTTTCCCTCTATAAGTATGATTGTCTTGTGGTGTGGAATTATTAAGTACATGGTCCACTTAATTCCTTTATTCTTGAATTATGATTAGGCATACTTATGGACATGACATTTCTTCCTATTTAAACATACATGATTAAATGAACTAGGAAAAATTGTTTAAGTATCTTGATTATAAAGCCTTGTTCAAATGATATGAGTCATTGATAGATAAATATCTCTTCATAATACGATGATGGTGATACTTTTATCCTTATGGGATGCCTTGGATGGGATCATCATGCTTTATGACCAAGACTTGCTATGGATGAGAAATACATCAAGAGCGATACTTTGTATGCCTTGAAAGGGATCAGTGGGTGGATACTCTACCTCATTGTGAATGATACCGGTTCCCTGGGGGAGACCCCATGGACAGGCTCAGTGGAAATATGGTTATACCTAAGGGTGAAATAAAGTCGAGTTGAGACAAGTATCTCAGTACTCGATCTCGAGCTCAATACTTGAACTCGATGCTCGAGCTTGGCTCGACGCTCAATCAAGTATTGATTTCCTGGCTCAATATTGAGCTTGAACTCAACTCAGGATCGATCGAGCGCTCTATTAGTCTCTACTTGGTTCAATTAGGGTTATTTTTCATAATTTTAATTGCAAAATATAACTCAAATTTGAGGTTGAACTCGAATTTGTACTCGAGATCAAAAGCTCGAGCTCAAAATTAAATACATATATATTGAATAAAAGTAATATATTAAAAAATTAGATGCTATATTAGGCTTGTGAGATACATTATTATGTTGTTATAATACTAAAACTCAAATTGAGTTAGTAATCGAGTAGATCAAGATCGAGATCGACTCAAAAAATCCAAAACAAGTTCGAGTATTTTTCAAGACAAGCCTGAGTAGCTCGTGAGTACTCGATCTTGTTTACATCCTCAGTTATACCATGTCATTAGTGATACTCTAACCCCTATGTGAGATAGTAGGTATGGGCTCAGAGGGTTTTTTTCGTTACTCCTTACCGAGAGTGATACTTGGGATTCCATTTATGGATCGCCTTGGATGGACTCTTGTGGTCTTGGTCATTTATAGTTCCCCTAGACCGATACTTGAGATTCCTTTTTGGATCACCTTGGATGATCTCAGGGTGCCTCTGATTAAAATCTAATAATAACTTTCATTTTAAAAACAAGGAATGCGTAGCTGTTATCTAGGGACGCATCCTCCAAACCAAATCACATGCTTGGGTTTGGTCCATCTATCAATACTTGTTTTGTGATGAACTAATATTACCTATATTATATCTATATAGGTTGACCCAAGTTCAGAGGAAACCCAACTTAGGCTGAAGTAGGTATGGTCAGCTAGGTGTCTGTGAGGAACCTAGGATGACTTATTTACTCTTATTTATTGATTTATTTTCCTATCATACATTCACACTATTGTACTTTATATTCATGAACCAAATAAATTAGATAGCATTTGTGGTTGCCTACTAATTATATCTCACACACTTGTTGGGCCACCATTTCACTGGGGTACCCGAGAAGACCTCATGTTCAAAGATCCATGCACTACAAGAAACTTACACTATACCCATGGTTTGGAATCATGGACATAGGCTATACCCACGGTTCATAGAACCGTGGGTGTTTAATTCATTGGTATAGCTCTGAGCTATAGTCATGGTTTGAAAATATTACTACCATAGTTATACACCATGGAAATAGGTGTATGGGATATAGGACTACATCCATGGTTTTCAATCGTGACTGTAGACATAATATCATGGTTCAAAACTATGGAAACAGTCTGCCAATTCAATAAAATTATAGCCATGGTTCTGAAACCGTGGCTATAGGATTTAAAAAAATGCTTGTCGTCGAATTTGAACCTTCCACTGCCTCTATAAAATCCAAGTGCCTAACCATTTCACCACCTAAGATTATCAGTATATGAATATATATTTACTTATATATATATATATATTAACTGTGACTAGAGGTGGAAAACTGTGACTATAGGTTCTCAACAAAACCCTATAACCACAATATTTAGTGACTATATACCAATAATTTTTTCAGAACCATTGGTATAGGTCCCAAAATTAAAAATACCTATACTAATTGTTTGTAAAACCATTGGTATAGGTATTTTGATTTTTAAAAATTTATTTTATCAAATAAAATTGAATATATCAATAATTAATTTACTTATAAATATAAATATACATATTTATCATATTATGTTTCAAAAAAACATTGTATCTTAGTGGTTAGGTTGTTGAGATATAAATCGGAGGTCCGGGTATCAAAACCAGCCAAGGTTATTTTTTTAAATTACCTATACCAATAGTTTTCAAAACTATTGGTATAGTTATTTCATATTACCTATAGCAGTGGTTTGGAAACTGTTGGTATAGACCACTTATACCAACAGTTTCCCAAAAACCATTGGTATAGGTATATACCGATGCCAGACTAGCCAACGACCACCCAAACCATTGGTATAGCCTATACCAACGGTTTTGGTATCTATACCAATGGTTTCAAACCATCGTTATAGGATTCTTTTCCAATAGTGAATAGATTTTTTTGCACGCAACTGTGAGTTTAAACGAACCACGAGACACTATTAGTATAAAATAAGCATCATAACCTAGTTGTTAAATGGTGGGTTTCATGACCCAAACTTTTTAATTATATTTGTTTCCTAATTTTGTGTGTTATTTTATTTTATACTCAACAAAACTATATCCTTTAATGAATGAAGTGGGCATAATTAAAATGAGACTGTTGGGTTTCGACTGTTATATGACCATTGGTCAATATGACCTTTGGAAACTATAATCTTAACATTGTTTTTTTATAAATATGGTTATCTTGGTTAATTATTACAGAAATAAGATTGAATGGCCTCATCCAGTAGACTCGAGCCATATGAAGCCCATCTGTTGGAGCTTGGGAAGGATGTAGCATCACTGGTCTTTGCTCTAGACCAAGCCCAAGTCGAAATTCAACGTATGAAGCTTGAACGAAATCGCCTAAGGGAGAAGTTCAAGCTAATATAAATCACCACTTGGGCAATGTTGTTTAATCCACCCCAAGATTTTATCACCATAGCACACCTTACACTTAGGTCCTACGCTGGTATTATAAGGGGCTATGTAACGAGACCTTAGCTGCTTTGTGTAATCCTTTTATATAAATAAAATTGTTATTTCTTATTATGGAAAAGTTTGTGAATTTCAAATATCCGGATAAATATAGGATGTGTATTATTGATGAATTTAGGAAAAAAGGGTATTTTAAAATATTTTTATATTTATTAAATAATTAATAATGTGAAATGATTTTCAAAAAAAGGTCTTCTACAGTTGTGATCAGTGAGAAATTTAGAATCTAATAAGATCAACTTGGTTTTTAGTGAATAGTAAAGTAGGAATAGTAACATAACCACATGAATAGTAATGAATAGTAATTTGACAATAAAAAATAGAAACTTCACCCATGAATGTGTATATACATTTTAGAAATCTTAAAAGTGAAAAAACGATCATAGTTTAAGTTTTGGTATTTTTGTATGCCATAAATATTTTATTTACAATTTTATAATTAATTTAATAATTTAAAATGGAAATTTATTTTAATAAAATTTAATCATAAATTGTTACTTTATTGTCTTATGGGTATAAAATATTTTTATGGTACCTTGATTACTTTTTTAAGGTGTTACAAAATGAGTTATAGTTTTAAAGTTATATTTTTAGAATAAATAATGATTTTATTTAAAAATTAAATTAAAAATATTTAGAAAATTATTTTCATAAAATTGACTTCATTTTTGAATTCAGATCATTGATATTATGTTAGGGTGAATTTTTGGGATTTTTCTGAAACAATTGAATTATCGATGAATAGTAAAAATGCAGTTTTGAGTTTCGGTGTTTAATGACATCATTAATGATGTAATAATGATGTAAACTTTCTGATAGACTTATGAATAGTGATATATTCTATGAGGTGTCCCAAGTGGCCAATACCATGGGAAATCCCATGGTTTTTCAAATACCACCGATGAGGTGTCCCTTGGAAATTAATAATTTATTCACTCACTTTCCCTATAAATACCAAGGCATTTCCCTCATTCATTTCATTACAAAACCATCCTCAATGAATTTATGGTCTCCTTAACTCCCAAGGAGTCCTCCC
The DNA here is from genome assembly GCA_963277665.1 of Viscum album. Classification (NCBI taxonomy): domain Eukaryota; kingdom Viridiplantae; phylum Streptophyta; class Magnoliopsida; order Santalales; family Viscaceae; genus Viscum; species Viscum album. Next base: position 954,338,880 of record OY728142.1, read on the forward strand.
AAGGTTCCCTCAAGCCTCCCAAGGTCCCAACCTTCAAGCTTTCGAAGTTACTCTTCAAGGTAAGATAATCCTTTCACCCTCCTCTTTTAAGCCATGACTTCCTTTATGTTGTGTCTTCTAGTTTCCATATTTTTTTGTTGAATGTATGTTCAAATATGTTCTAATTACTGTCCATTTCATGTATTATTTTTTATATACCCTTTCTGCTCTCATCGATTTTTTTTTCTGAATTTTTATGCGACGCCGTTAGGCTGCCAAATTTTTCATAAAAGGAATCACGTCTTCTCTTTTCTTTCATGTTTCCTTTTCATGTGGTATGTCATTAAAATTTCCATAACATGTTATTATCTCCATGTTATTCTGTCTTTATACTTTATTTTAAGTTATTTATCAGTGGGTTACTCTTTTACCCTCTCTTTTCAATGTTTTCTAAAACCATGTTATATAGCCGTTATGCTGCAGAAATTTCGCCTCAAAATTTCTATCTCTTTCTCTACAGAAATTCTCTTGTTTTATTTATGTGAATACCCAGACCTATTTAGTTTATTTGGGTGTTCATAAATATATAAAGTTGGTGTATTTGATTCTGTAATTGACATACATATAACCCTCACTCCCTTTTCATGGGTTATAAATGATATAATGATCTTATTTTTAAGAGCTTTTAAAACGTCACGATTTTGAAATGAAACCCATTTCTTTTATTCTCTATGGGTTATTTATGAAATGTTTGGTTATGATATATGTGGATCACATGTAATTGAAGGCATATTAAGGGTGTGCCTTGATAGCGCTCCAATCCATTAGGTAAAGAATTAATCTCTAGAGATGACAAGTTTTACGATACCTTGGTGAATAACCTTGATAATTTTTATGACACCTCGGGGATAAAACTTGGTCATATGTTCATGAATGTCTAAATAAAATTTTTTAGCCACATATTAAAGTTATTTTCTATGTTCTTTTCATTATGATATGTCTATACTTCCATTGCTCATGTCTTTATGTTGTTATTGTTAAACAAGTAAACGGATTCCCTTGTTTACCCTTACTGGGCCTTCTGCTCACCCTTTCCTTTGATGTATGTCTTCAAGATATGAGATGCAGTATTTTTACGTAGGATGAATCTATTATGAATCCCTAAAAGTGGTTTAGAATAATGTTTTATGTTGTTTTCATGTATTATGTTCCTGATTTCCAAGACACTAGACTTTAAAGATCCTCTGTTTATAAAATGTAATGAAAAATTATGTAATAAAAAGGCGGGATGCCATAGTGGGAATAAAAATGAAAAACTAATTTATGAAATAAATATAAAGGAAAAAAAAAATCTAAATATATTGGTAAGTTCTTAGAACATGATCACACAATTTTTAGTAAAACCACTTTATTCTTCAAAAATATGTTTTTATTAAAAAATGAGTTTTTCTTTTTTTTTGTGAGTGAATATTAATTTCTAAAAGTTCTAGAAAATGGATTTTAAAAAAATTAATTTAATTTTTGAATTCATCATGTCAAAATTATCTTATAATTATTTTTTTATAATATTTTAAAAACATTCATTTTTTAAGGAATAGTGAAAATACTAATTTGAAAACTGTATTTTCTTTTAAAGTCATTAAAAGGTAAAATTATGTTTTGGATTAGCTTTTAAATTTTAATTAGTTAATTTTTATTTAATATAATATATTTATGGTTTTTGAAAAATATTTTATACACAATATTATAAAAACATTTTATGTTTTAAAAGGGCATTTTTCCGAAAAAACTTTTTTTCATGGAAATTTACCAGTTTTATTTTAAATTAAATTATTAAACTTTTGTGTTTTGAATTTTAAAATATTGATGCCAAATTTGGATTCATAAGGTCTAAATTTAGGGAATATTTATCTTTTATTTTTATCCAATATTAATAGTAACCTTGTTAAATTTTGTTACCACGGTAAAGGGTAAATTGTGTAATTTAGGTTAAAAATAAAATTATAAAGTCTATAAAATGACTCTAACAAATTCCAAAATTTTAATGGATGAATAAAATTATACTGTTGAAATATTAGGATTGAAATTAAGTCGTTTAATGGACACTTGTGCATAAAAATGACTAATATAATATTTAAATCAAAGAAAGTCACAAAATGTCACTTTCTTTGTCTTTAATATCCCTTATGTGTTCAAATGGAGACAAAATTATGTTATGAATGAATATAGATGTACATTTTTTACTTAATAAACATATTTTCATGATATAAATTTATTTTTTGGATTTTTGGGTCACTTAGATGAAATTATGGTATTTATAATATTTTATTTAATAAAAATTTAAAGATGTCACATTCATATTGTAAATAATGTATAATTTTTTATATAGGGTTACACAAAAAATATATTCAAATATAAATATTCTTCTAAAATATAGAATATTTATCTTCATCATGGTAGTTTATTTTTTAATTTTAGTGAACAAATAAGTGTGTTAAATAATGACACAACATAGATATAGTAATTATTTGATTAAAAAAATATCAAATAAATGTTATTAAAAATATTAGAATAAATATAATTTTATATACATGATGGTATTAACTAATTTTATATATGACCTTGACCTCTTAGGAATATAATAAAATATTTTTTTTAAAGATAAATTATTATCTTTATATTTTTAAAAATCCAAATAATGAATAGTGTCAAAATTGACACTAATGATATTTTATCAAAATAATAATTTATTAAATTATTTAAAAATAATAAAGCATATTTAAAAATAAAAATTATTTATAATATTTTCTATAATGTTATAAAATTTTCTTTTATGGTCTAATTTACATCAAATTAGTAAAAATTAAAACCTTTTAATATTGAAAGAGTTGTTACCATGATTAAAATTAAAATAAGTTAACTAAGGGTTAATTAAAATGATAAGGTTAAAAATAATATCAAAACTTTTCTAAAATCTATTTATTGGTAATATTACAACCTTATATCTTATTATCTTTAAATACATGTCATTTTTGAGGTATTTGGATTGAGATTTAATTTATTATAAATTAATAGTTTTTGAAATTCCAAAAGTGTCCCTCACCTCAATTATAAATGGAAACCACCTCCCTCACTTCCTCACATCACATTGAGACTTAAATCTCGACCATACCCAACAAATTCCTCTTCTAAAATTCTCTAGACACATTCAAGATGTTCTATTCTTCTCAAATTACCAACCCTAGTTTCCCTAAGAGGAGATTTAAAGGAAGTTCGCCAAGGAGGAGGTAATCGTATTTACTAAATCTTCCAAGATTATTTCTTATTCTAATTTATCTTAATGTGTTGTTTAAATTATAAATTAATAAATATAGTATCATATATATGTTTATATGTTATTAAAATTCTATAACAACCATATTCTTTTTTTATCTATCCTACGAAAAACGAAAGTACCACGCGTGCATACATACGGTTAATCGTCTCCACACCGTGGTGTAATATGTTTTTCATCACTAATTTACCTAGATGGATATAATGATGGAAATAATATATATATATATATATAATAATTATAAAATTATATTTTTTTTGGAAAAAATTATATACCATCCAATTTCTTACCCTTTTACTATTAAGAGAATGATATCGTCGCTTGTGCGTACGTACGATTTACCATATCCACGACGCGATGCGATTCAATTTCCATATTAACCATTAAATAATGATTATATAAATGTATATACTTAATAAATATGATATATATTACCTTAATATAATTCTATAAATGATTTGACTATATCTTATGCATAAGAATTGTGACTTATGCGAAAAAACATGCATAGGAAAATGAAGTAGTTAACACCCGAAAGAAGAGTAATAATGAAATATTATTAACAAAAGGGTGATAATATAATCATATATGATATCATAAATATTAATATGGTTCTATAATAAGTTAATAAAATTATTTAATCCATTATACAGAAGTTTCAAATACATACGAAGGAAACCATACCTAAGGTGAGGGTTAAATTCACAATCTCATTTTAATTGGGATTGTTTAGATGTAAGTATATACTGAGGAATATTTATCTTCCATGTCCATGTTTATTAAAAAAAAATTCCAAAATATTTTTACTATTTTTATATAATTGTTAAAATAATTTTTACCCATGTGTGGATTTTTACTAAACGATTTGAAAGGAATATTTTTGTCATTTTTCTAATGAGGTATGTTTTGATTTTTCCAGCAAAAGTACGAGAGAAATATTTTGTTAACTTATACAGGATGAATGGATTTTTCCAATTTCATGACGCCTTTAGGCCCTGAATCTTCCCTTACAATCTTAAAAGGTTATTTTCAAAGAAAATTTTTCCTTTTAAAGTTGTGCTACATATTAAGAAAAGAAAACGTTTTCAAAGCAGAAAGAATATTTTCCTCAAGAATTATTTCTAAGTGATATCTCAAAATTATTTTACATCTACGATAACATTCTTTGATGTTACTCATGTTTTAATGGGGATATTTTTCAGGGATATTATCCTTATTATCACTATGGTTGGTTTATGTTTACGATGGAATGATAACTTTGAAATCCATTTCTTTTCTATGGGTTCTGTTATGAATGATTGATAGTTATGAAACCCATTTAATTTCATGGGTTCTGATATGATGAATTATTTATGCTCTTGTGAAACACATATGTATGGTTTTCATTATGTGATGGGTGGGACCTATATCTCCCTCCAATGCATTGGGTAAATATTTATATCTCATGAGATAGATGGGATTGGAACAGGAAATGATCTCGATTTAGTAATGCAGGATTGAAACGGGAAGTAAACCTAGTTCAGTAACACAAGGTTAGAACGGGAAGTGAACCCAGTTTAGTAAAGGACTTCTTCCACTATAATGGTCTTGGAAATGAGCTTTGACTAATATGGGAATTATTTTCTATGTTTATGTGTATGCCACAATTTCATGTATTATGTTATGATCTCATGAAATATACTCTTTATGAACATCTATGATATACCCCATGACATGATATCATGATCTTTGATATGGAGGATATAATTTTCAGATGTTTTTCTTACATTATCATGTCTCATGATTATGATATGATTGATATCTCCCTTATTTACCCTTACTGAGCATTTATGAGCTTGCTCTTTCTTATGTTTATTTTTCCCAGATATGAAGAAAGGTATTAAGTAGGATGTGTCAAACGGGGTTCTAATTATGAAGGATTAAACAAGAGATGATGCAGATGTTTTATGAACCAGTTGTTTATATTTCCTAGTTTCCAAAGACACTAAAATTATATGGTTCTGGTGTGGTTTTGTTATGTTATATAATGAATATTATTCTATTTAGATGTAATATATCTCTATGAAAAGTATGAGTTGTTATAAAGCATATGGATGAAAAATAAATTCATAAAAAATAGAAAATATCTCATTAATCAGTATCAAAATGACCCCATCAGAAGTTAATTTTCACCCCATTGTTGTAGTTTATTTAATACTCCTCCAGCACATTTTGCTACTTCTGTAGCAATGGATATATATAGTCTATAATATATGCAACTAAAACTTATATTTACATGAACAGAACTAAAATGAAACCACTAAAACATTAATGAAAAAAAATAAAGGACATATTAAGATCAATTTATATACATAATACAGGTTGTGTGTTCAAGTAAGAAAATGAAGCAGATTAAAAGAAACAACAAAAAATAAGTGGTTTTGAACAGTTACAATGTTTACCTCAAAAAGTGGTTATTGAGAAGGATCGAATCAGAAAAATCATCAGTTGAGGAGTTATGGGGGCTGAAAATATGACATAGGACATGAGGTCACAACCCAAGATTAAAATTTATGATGGAAGATGCACCTGATTCACTATCAGTATGCTTCGCAAGTTTTTGATGAACTTGAGAAATTTGAACCTGGACAGAAAAGGTAAAGAAACTAGAGAAACCTGAAATGAATGATTAAATGGTCATTTTTTACTATGAATCAATATAAAACCTTCGTATAATAATGACCACGGGAATATACAGGAAAAGGATCATATGGACACAAATACAAATAGATATGAAAAAATAAGTAGAATATGAAGTTGTGTATACAAAAATATGAAAAAATAGATCTCTAAAACAACTACAATAAAATTATAGAATTATGTAACAAAAACCATTTCATTACTGCATAAATATATTGGTTAAACACTACTTAAATGACATGAGGAGAACATACCGTAACACGAATGGACACCATTTTAGCATCACTGAATCACCAACATGCTAGCTAAAATGATACTAGTAAAAATTGATATAAAAGCATAAGGTGGTGGGAAAAACATTTAAATTTGGACCATATGTGTGACACATATAATATGAATTATTACCTGAATATTCTCTATATTCCAAAATATGTTCATTTTGCATGTCATCAACAATTTCAGCAAGTATAAATTAGTATTAGGTCAAGAAATTATTGTTATTAGATTTTATTTCCTGATACATATGAGTTACAAAAAATATTTAGACCTAAATACTAACCAAATTGATACATATAAGTTACAAAAAAATATTCAAACCTGCATATTTATAGATGTGTACATTAGAAGAAATTATTATTGAAAAAATGAACAAATATTGTTAACAAATATAAACCTATATATTTCAATTCCTGATACATATAAGTTACAAAAAAATATTCAAACCTGAATATTTATAAACCTGTACATTTGAATAAATTACTGTTAAAAAATGAACAAATGTTGTTAACAAATATGAACTGGTATATTCCTGTTTAGAAATACGAATAGATATGAACAAAGTAGAATACGAATCTGTATGTAAAAAAATATGAAAAAATAAATCCCTGAATCAGATTTAATAAAATTCAAGAAAGATGTGACAACAACCATTTTATTACTACTCAAATAGATCGTCTAAACACTGCTTAAATGGAATGAAGAGAATAGACCATACTGCGAATGAACACCATTTTAGCATCTCTGAATCACCAACCTGCTGCCTAAAATGGCAATAGTTAAGTTTGAATATTCTTAACAAATATGAACTGATATATTTCAATTCTCGATACATATAAGTTAAAAAATATTAAAACATGAATATGCACCTACCTGATACATATAAGTTACAAAAAAATTCAAACCTGCATATTTATTGTAGCATTCCCACCCTGGAAGCCACCTGAAGAGTGCCCCGAGTTGGGTTGGCCACATAACCTCAAGCACATCTCCCTGAATGCCAGAGGATACCGACTAGCAGTGAGGGCCTTTTTTGTGTCTGTGGGGGAGACTATGCCCTCATAGTTAATAGGTAATATCACAGCAGAAGTAAAAAACAAATAAATAATAAATAGCTCAATCATGTGAATGAATAAACTGCAGAAAAAGCAATATAAATAATCAAACTGAATAATAAAGTGTGGAAGCTCAAAAAACAATGTCATGTCATGATGTCTGTCTAAACTGAAAGTACGGAAAACAGAACTGAAGCATACTATCAACTAAAAGAAAAGACACATAGAAACAACTGCATCACGAGCAAGGTTTGTTCCTCTAACCTAGTCTCCATCCTAAGCGGCACGAAACAATCACGCATCGGGAGCAACACACTTCCCTTTGTCAATACCTATAAGCATGTAATCTGCTCGGGTGTCAATGATTCTCGAGCAGGGTGTGAAATAAAATCCCAGTATGCTGGCATCCAAGGTGTCTAAACCTTTCCATTTCGTAAAATGATAAAATACAGTGTGACATTATATAACAATTTTAGATAATTAATTGAGTGCAATGAAATAAATAACTCGGACAGGGTTCCAAATGGCACCCGTGCCTAATCACCAGCTTCAACCTAAGTCAGAAGTCTGATAAGAGAACCTATAAGCAGAATGCACATACACATATATATAAAACTTGGAAAATCAAGTTAAAACAAGGGAGAGGCATACCCCAAGTTTTTTCTTTAACTTGGGGTCTAATTCAAGTGTCAACCAGGTGTGCTCAACATACCAGGAGAATATTGCAAATCTCAAGAGGATCAAGCGACATTAATATAAACCTTAAATGCATCATTATTAAGGTTCAAGTTGAGATTTGGAGTCTGAGACCATCCCAAAGGTATCTCTACTGAACATTCTTCAAATTATCCAATACCATCAAGCTCGTCCAAGGTAATCTTTCGAAATACCAAGTATCGCTCGAGGCATGGCTTTACCCTGAGTCTGTCTCGATCTCGCAAAAAGGGGTCGAGCATCATCTGAGGCTCTCTTTTCCACATTGTCAATGGATCCATCCCTAATTGTCCCTTTTGGAACAGGTATCACTCATAGGTATTAGAAAGCCTGGGGAAGTCTCAGTCTGGAAAATCCAAAGACACCGCCCCCCGGCGCGTAGTGCTAACCAGTTAGGAATGGAGGGTCTAAGTGTGTCCCTTAATATGGGACCCAGCTTCTTCCCCCACCCCTAATTTAATTAAAGTTTTCACATCAGTAGGTATGACATAAGCATATGTAATTGCAGCTTGAAACTAAACTGGCACACCCGTGTATCACACAGTACAAATTAAATATTTCAGCATAATAATCTTAACAAGGCAAGATACCACATCAGCATAAATAGATAAATGCATTTTTTAATAAAGAAATAAATTAGCACAACCAACTAACAAAGATCCAACAATTTCAAAGTCCATAATTAATCTAAATTAATTATTTAAATTAAACACAACAAAAAATAGTTTGTGCAACACATGCAGTTAATTAAATTAAATACCCGACTGACGAAAATTATACCGACCACATCGGCATGCCCAAAAATGTGCCCGAACACGTTGAAACAATTCAAACAAATTAATTTAGGATCAATAGGGCCGCAACAATTAGGCAAAACAAATAAATTAAAGAATTTGGGTGAATTTGAAAAAATTCGGTAGGCACCGACTAATAGCACAATGGTGCATTTTTTATAAATCACAACGAAACGAAGGGAAAGAGAGTAAATTCCCTATCTTATAGTCATAAATGACTCTAAGATCCGCAGTAGGCTTTGATTTGACCTAACAGTGAAGAAAACAGATGACAAACGGAGGAGCAGCGGTCTTCCGAAGGGCCTGCAAGTGTTGAGATGGTATGTGAGTATAATATACTCTATAATACCAAATGTAGGGTCGAAATAATATAAATACTGTATGTAGTATATATTTATGCTCAAAATACAAGAGGGGGGTTAATTGTATTCTTTAAAAAATTCATTTGGAACTTTTAAAGTTGATTATGTTTAACAAGGTTAAACAAGGTAATTCACAAAACCTCTAGTTCTACATGCCTACTGGATTCCGTAAATATGATTCTGAGAATGTGAATCAGAAAATATTGTTCCAGAAAATAAAACTTAATGAAAGTTTAAAATGATAAATATACTATCTTAAAGCTTATAGAATCTTAATAAATCAGAGTACAAGTATAAGGCGTATAAGATAGTTATACTTTCCTCAAAAAAAATGTAGTGGAAAACTTGTAACAAGAAAAGTGACAAGTAGTAAATCTTTTAACCCAAAGAGAAGGGTATCCAAAAACCTTGGATAAAGGTCCCTTGATTTATACTTTTAATAAATTCTGTCTTATCCACACCAGGGTAATCCCTCGATAAGAAGATAGGAGTCTGTCTTGCTATCCTCGCAAGTCCTCAACTTCAAGGTAGTCGGCACCTCTGTCTTTCTATCCACGGAAGCTCTCGAATGTACTCAGCAACATTTAGAGTCGCACGATGCAAATATGAATAATAAGTTTAGTATGCACAAAGCATGAAATTCTATCTCTAGAAATCACTTCAACAACATGTAATCTCTAGAGTCATAGAACAATGTTGAGCTCTTTCAAATGAGCTCCTATTTATAGGCACAACACCAACGGTTGGATCCCTCCTCCAACAGTCATATTTTACTTGAATTTCATAGGGACCTGTATATGTGTCACTCAAACAATGGCTAGTTAGTAACTGAAAGCACGACATCATTTTATAACAAAAACAACTGTAAGAAAAAATATGGTAACATAACCAAAATCCAATATTCGGAATATAAGCAAATAAAAGTTCGGAGTCTAACCAAAAATGAATTCGGAGTCTACAATATAAGGATATTCAGATTCTATTTTTCTAAGGAATTCGGAACCTAAACTCTATAGATTTCCAGAGTCTGAATTTCAAGGAAATTTGGAATCTAGATTTACAAAGTTTGGAGTCAGAGTTCATGAGAATTTGGAGTCAGAACTTAGAAAGTTCGGAGTCTGAATTCAGAGAACTCAGAGTCAGAACTCAGAAGAGTTCGGAGTCTAAATTCAGAGAACTCGAAGTTAGAACTCAGAAGATTTTGGAGTCTGAATCCAGAGAACTCGGAGTCAGAGCTCAGAAGAGTTCAGAGTCTGAATCCAGAGAACTCGGAACCTGAATTCATAAAATTTCAGAGTCTGAATCCATTAGAATTCAGATTCAGAACTCAAAAGAGTTCGGAGTCTGAATTCAGAAAATTCGGAGTCAGAACTCAGAAGAGTTTGGAGTCTAAATTCGTATTCAAAATTCTGAGTCAGAACTCAGAAGAGTTCATAATCAGAATTTGTATTCAGAATTTAGAGTCAGAACTCAGAAGATTTTGGAGTCTGAATTATGAGAATTCGGATCCTAAAACAGAATGTTTCATATCTAGGTAATTATAGGATTCTGAGGTTTTGGATACAAAATGAATTTTACACTTAGACAATATGATGAACAATGAAAAATATGATAAGGATAAATTTCCTTGGGGAAGGAAAAATTTCCTTATAGAAGTAAAACACAGGGTAAAATGAGATTTTCCATAAGATAAGGTGTTTGTGATTTTCAAAATAAGAAGAAATGGTAAAGTCATAAGGAAACCTTACTGACTCAACAATCTCCCCCAAACACGAAGTAATGGAAAAAGTCATAAGTAAAACCTTATTGAATCAACAATATCCCCCTTTTTGGAAAGTACAAACATCCTTATGAAAAAGAATAAAAGGTCTTAGAAAATATTTTTCTAGACTTTGGAAGTAAAACTTATCTCCCTTTACACATGGATAATGATGAATACAACTAACTCCCCCTTAGGATTTGGAACTCTAAGGATCATATTCTAGATTTCAGGAATGATATTTTCCATTATCTTGAGTATAGAATTCTTCGTAATGAAAACTCCCCCTTAGATAAACTCCCCCTTACTTAGGGATATTTCTTCTTTTCTTAGTATTCTTTTTCCTTTCTCCCCCTTTGTGATTTTTAAAAAGAATTTTAGGGAATGGAAAAGAAATTAAACTGCCTAAAATATTAGTACAAATCATCCAAAAAAAAATGAGAAACTAAAATTTCATTAAGATAGGAAGAATTTTGAAAACTTCATTATTAAAATTTTTTAAAACTTCATTACGAAAAATTTGAAAACTAACAATCAAATTTACTCCCCCTTTGAAAAGGAGTTTATTACTGTAAGGATATTGTTTTAATAGAAAGTTAACAAGGAAGATTACCTTACGGTTATCATTCCTAAATTCTATTTAATTTATTCAAATCTATCAGAGGGTAAAGATTTTGTGAAAATATCAGCAATTTGATCTTGCATTTCTATAAATTGAAGAATGATATCTCCTTGCATCTTGATAATCTTTTAAAAATAGTTTTTGTTACCAGTCATATGCTGGGAACATCCACTATCCATGTACCAAATATTACTGTTGGTACTCTCTCTATTTTCCTGAAAACAAAAGAGTTAGACTTTCGGAATCCAAATTTTATTAGATCTGGAAATTTCAGAAATCAAAATTTTAGGTATCCACATTTTCTTAGAAAAATAGGATTTATGAAATCCTAAATATTGTATTTTTTTTAATGAACAATTTTTTACCCAGTGTCCACCACACTGACACTTAGTACAAAATGGAACACTCTGAGGAAAAAAATAATTGTTGCTAAAAATCGGTTTAGAACTAGTATAACCAAAACCAGAACTATTCCTTAGAGGTCAGATTTGAGAATACATTTTATCAAAATTTTGCTTACCTAAGGTGAAGTTTGAAAAACACTTCCTGAAGGAAAAAACTTCGAATTTTAGTTTGATAACTAAGTTCTTGTCTTCTAAAACATCTGATTTGGAACTAGAGTTAGGCTCAAAAACATTTTTCTTAGAAATTACGTTTTCTAGATCCTTAGAAAGTTTATTCTTCTCAGAATTTACTTCCTCAAGATTTTTTGAAATACTTTCAAAATCAGAAATTTTATTATCAAGATCTTTAGAAAGATCTGATATTTTCTTAGTAATAATAGTATTCCTAGAATTTTCCTTATCAAGTTTTTTCATGAGTTTAAATTCTCAATTTCAAGAAGTTTGGCAAACCTAGAAACCTCTTCATAGGTAGGTAAAGTATTATCTTCATCAGAAGAATATTCTTTATCTGAAGATTCATAATATTTATCATTACTATAATTTTCATTTAAAGAAACATTGGTCATTGATTCATCATTTTGTACCTTAGCCATCAAACAATGATTGTCAATATAGTCTGGCTATTAGACCAAGATTCTTCTGTCCGGAAGATTCATAATCTGAAGGATTATCTGAAGAGTCACCACCACTGGAACTCCAGGTGTCATTAGCTTTCAAGACTTTCTTAGCTTTAGCTTTGTAGTACTTATTTCTGTTTCTTTTGAAATGCTTTCCCTTTCTTTTCTTTATTTTAAGCATAGGACAATTAGGCCTTATATGTCCATCTCTCTTGCATTCATAACATGTAACTTCAGAATCTTTTTTTTCTTTCCTTTCCTTCTTTTTATATCTGGATTGAAAGTTCTTTTGTCCAACAATCTTTTTCATTCTTCGAGGAATATTTTCTAACTCATTTTCTGAAGATTCACTTCCACTAGATTCGGATTGGTTAATAACCTTCTTAGATTTGGATCTAGTAACTCTCTCAGGAGTCTTGGCTTTCATATGATTTGAAGTAGTTGTAAAAGCAACTCCTCCATTCTCATTCTTCTTCTTAACATTATCAGCATCTCTCTTTATTCTTGTCTCATGTTGAAGAAGAGTTCCAAACAGCTCATCTAAGGAAATCTGGGTGACTTTTTTGTTCTCATCAATTGCTGTCCTCTTGGACTCCCACTCATTTGGAATAATTTCTATGATCTTATCTACAATATCCTCATCATTCAAAACTTTTTCTCCCATAGACTGTAATCTATTCACAATAGTCATAAAACTTTTCTGAACTTTGCTTATAGGTTCTCCATAAGGAAATTTAAAGCCATGGTATTCAGCTCTCAACATAGCTCTTCTTGTCTCTATAACTTTAGAAGTACCAAAATGTGTAACTTCAAGTTTCTTCCAGATACTGTTTGCAGCTTCACAAGAAGATATTTGGCTATATGTATTTCTAGTCATAGAACAAAGAAAGGTATTGCGTACCTTATAATTCAGTTGATATTCATGCTTTTATTGATTGGTGAAGGTACTAACTTCCTTATCAGGGATTTTATATCCTCCAGTAAGCATGACAAAATTGTCAACTCCAGTATTGATAATGAATGTCTTAATGCGATCTCTCCAGTACTCATAATCATTTCCATCAAAAATAGGTGGTCATGTTGGATTTAAGTTGTCAATAGAACCAACATTGATTCCTTCCATCTTAAAGAAAATCTTTCCACAAAAACTTGTTAATAGAAAAAGTTCGTAAACAGGGAAAATATTCCTCAGAGTTAAAAAATATAGAACAAAAGCATTTCTAAGAAAAATATGAATCTGGACTTAATGAGTCCAAAAATATGATTCTGAAAAATAGAAAAAGGAGATTTCTCTTCTGAATCTAATCATGAGATTAATTCAGATTATACCTTTCCTCTGATACCAATTGTTGAATTGGTTCAGAGTATGAAGTGATCTTTCTCAGTAGAAAAAACAGAACAATGAAAAACTTGAGCAAGGAAAACTTATATGTGAATATAAGTATTTTAGAGACCACCTCTAATACAAATTGTTAAGATGGTATGTGAGTATGATATACTCTATAATACCAAATGTAGGATAGAAAAATATAAATACTATATGTAGTATCTAGTGATTCTCAAAATACAAGAGGGGGTGAATTGTATTCTTTAAAAAATTCCTTTGGAACTTTTAAAATTGATTATATTTAACAAGGTTAAACAAGGTAATTCACAAAACCTCTAGTTCTACACACTTGCTCGATTCCAGAAGTATGGTTTTGAGAATGTGAATCCGAAAAGATGGTTCCGTAAAATGAAACTTAATAAAAGTTTACAATGATAAAGATTCTACCTTAAAGCATATAGAATCTTACTAAATCAAAGTACAAGTATAAGGAAGTATAAGATAGTTATACTTTTCTCAACAAACAAAATGCAGCGGAAAACTTGTAACAAGACAAGTGACAAGTAGTAAATCTTTTAACCCAAAGAGAGGGGTATCCAAAAACCTTGGATAAGGGTCCCTTGATTTATACTTTCAAGAAATTATATCTTACCCACACTAAGTTAAACCCTTGATACGAAGATCGGAGTCTGTCTTGCTATCCCCGTAAGTCCTCAACTTTAAGGTAGTCGACACCTCTGTCTTCCTCAGCAAAGAAGCCCTCAACTTCAAGGTAGTCGGCACCTCTGTCTTCCTATCCCCGGAAGACCTCGAATGTACTCAGCAACATTCGGAGTCGCACGAAGCAAATCTGAACAAGAAGTTTAGTACGCACAAAGCATGAAAGTCTCTCTCTAGAAATAACTTCAATAGAATGTAATCTCTAGAGTAACAGAACAGGGTTGAGCTCTTTCAAATGAGCTCATATTCATAGGCACATCACCAAAGGTCGGCTCCCTCCTCCAACTGTCATATTTTCCTTGAATTTCATAGGGACCTGTATACGTGTCACTTAAAAAACGGATAGTTAGTAACTGAAAGCACGACATCGTTTTATAACAAAAATAAGTGTAAGCAAAAATATGGTAACATAACCAAAATCCAATATTTGGAATATAAGCAAATAAAAGTTTGGAGTCTAACCAAAAATGAATTCTGAGTCTACAATACAAGGATATTCGGATTATGTTTTTCTAAGGAATTCAGAACCTGAACTCTATCGATTTCTGGAGTATGAATTTCAAGGAAATTCAGAATCTGGATTTACAAAGTTCGAGTCAGAGTTCATGAGAATTCGGATTCAGAACTTAGAAAGTTCGGAGTCTGAATTCAGAGAACTCGGAGTCAGAACTCAAAAGAGTTCGGAGTCTGAATCCAGAGAACTCGGAGTTAGAGCTCAGTAGAGTTCGGAGTCTGAATCTAGAGAACTCATAACTTGAATTCATAAAAGTTTAGAGTCTAAATCCATTAGAATTCGGAGTTAGAACTCAGATGAGTTCAGAGTCTGAATTCAGAGAATTCATAGTCAGAACTCAGAAGAGTTCGGAGTCTGAATTCGTATTCAGAATCCGGAGTCAGAACTCAGAAGATTTTGTAATCAGAATTCATATTCAGAATTCAAAGTCAGAACTCATAAGTGTTCGTAATCAGAATTTGTATTTAGAATTCGGAGTCAGAACTCAGAAGAGTTCGGAGTCTGAATTCTGAGAATTCGGATCCTAAAACAGAATGCTTCATATCTAGGTAATTATAGGATTATGAGGTTTTGGCTACAAACTAAATTTTACACTTAGACAAGATGATGAACAATGAAAAAGATGATAAGGATAAATTTCCTTAGAGAAGGAAAATTTTCCTTATAGAAGTAAAATACAGGGTAAAATGAGATTTGACTTGAGATAAGGTGTTTGTGATTTTCAAAACAAGAAGGAATGATAAAGTCATAAGGAGACCTTACTGACTCAACAATCTACCCCAAACACGAAGAAATGGAAAAAGTCATAAGGAAAACCTTATTGGCTCAACAGCATGGTGGTGCACCACCTAGGGAGAGGGAGGAGTGCGACGTGAGGGAGAGGAGGAGAGGAAGAGAGATAAAAAAGAAGAAAAGAAAAGAAAGGAAAAATAAGAAAAAAAGGAAAGAAAAGGAAAAGGGAAAAGAAAAAAGAAAAAAGAAAATAGAATAAAAGGATGGAAAGGAAAAAGATAAAAATAAATAAAAATGGAAATCCCCCATTTTAATTATTTTTATTTTTCCCGTAACCCCCTTTCTATTTTATTTCAAAATTTCTTTTTATCCCTTTTTTATTTCTTTTAAATCTTTTTTAAATCTCTTATTATTCTTTTTCAAACTTTAATTAATTATTTTAATCTCGAACACCGCGCTAAAGCGCGACATAACATTTTTCATAAAACACAGTAGTTAAATTAATTAATTTAAAAAGCTGTCTGGGACCCGCAGCGGGGTGCGTAGGTGCGCGTCCTATGTTGCTTTAAATAATTAGATAGAAAAATTTAAATGGTCCGTACTTGACTAAAGTCGGGACGTTACATTTACAGACATGTACATTGGAATAAATTAATGTTAAAAAAAGAACAAATATTATTAACAGATATAAACTGATTAATTTTAGTTCCCAGTACATATAAGTTAAAAAAAATATTCACACTTCAATATTTACAAACATGTACATTAGAAGAAATTACTATTAAAAATGAAAAGATATTGTTAACAAATATGAACCGATATATCTTAGTTAACAAATAAAAATAGATATGAACAGATAAGCAGAATATGAATATGTATATAAAAAAATATGAACAAATAGATCCCTGAAACATCTTCAATAAAATTCTCGAATGGTGTAACAACAACCATTTCATTAAATAGATTGGTTTTACACTACTTAAATGTCATGAGGAGAACATACCATAAAGCAAATGAACACCATTTCAGGTTATCTGAATCGCCAACATGCTGGTTAAAATGATAGTAGTGAAGTTTGATGCAAAAGTATAAGAAGGTGGGTCTTGGTGAGTCTCGTCGAGTTCATCCCTGTACTACTTGTTGCATGATTTTCTTTGCATTATAGCATCTTCCCCGAATAAAAGCCTCATCTTTTTTTATAAAGTGGGAAAAAAATTTAAATTTTACTTGTATGTACAACACATATAATATGAATTATTACCTTAGTGTTCTCCATATGCCAAAAGATATGTATTTTGTGCGTCATCAACAATTTAGGCAAGTAGAAATTTGTATTAGGTCAAGATATTATTGTTATTAAAATTTAGTTCTTGATACATATTGGTTACAAAATAATATTCAAACCTAAATATTAAGAGACCTGATACATATTTAAATTGCATATTTAAATTACATATATGTGGTTAGTACAAATCTGTCGTAAACACACTACAACAAAATGGGAATATAAAACGGAACGTGGATCACGTCCCAAAACCCCACCCAGCCGATAGTTCGATTGCATCTGCAAACAACGCACGCTACTAAACATAAACCCGATACCACACTTGAGGAAATGATCAGTTGCTGCCGGAGGGGTTCACATCGGAGGGGTAAACCTCCCACATAATCTGGCGAGCCCTGCAGTTGGCCTCCAGCGGCGCAACTTTGGGCATGGTGATGCCCACACCTTCCGTCAGATCAACGACAATCCCTCCGATCCTCTCCCATTCGAAGAACTGTATCAGAGATCCCAGATCCAGGGCCACCACCCTCTGCGCCATCCCCTCCCCGGGGCAGCTCCGCCTCCCCAACCTGAACGCCACCACCTTCCCCGTCTCCCGCTCCCCTTCGAATCTCTCCGGCTTGAAATCCAGCGGCTCGTCCCACGCCGCGGGGTCCCGGTGGATGGTCCACGTGTTCACCATTAAGATGGTGTGGCCAGGGATGTCGTACCTAGAGACTTTGAATTCATTGGAGGAGAAGTGGGGCAACAGAAGCAGTGTAATCTGTTTTTCATCACGAAAGTACCACACGTTCATACATACGGTTAACCGTATCCACACTATGGTGTAATATGTTTTTCATAACTAATTTACCTATATGGGGATAATGATAGAAATAATAGATATATATAATAATTATAGAATGATATTTATTTTGGAAAAAAATATATACCATCCAATTTCTTACCCTTTTACTATTAAGAGAATGATATCATCGCTTGTGCCTACGTACAACTTACCATCTTCACGACACGATGTGATTCAATTTTCATATTCACCATTCAATAATGATTATATAAATGTATATACTTAATAAATATTATATATATTACCTTAATATCACTCTTGAAATGATGGAACTATATCTTATGCATAAGAATTGTGACTTATACGAAAAAACATGCATAGGAAAATGAAGCAGTTAACACCTGAAAGAAGAGTAATAATGAAATATTATTAACAAACGGGTGATAATATGATCATATATGATATCATAAATATAAATATGGTTCTATAATAAGTTAATAAAATTATTTAATCCATTATACAGGAGTTTCAAATACATACGATGGAAATCAGACCTAAGGTGAGGGTAAAATTTACAATCTCATTTTAATTAGGATTGTTTAGATGTAAATATATACTGGGGAATATTTATCTTCCATGTTCATGTTTATTGAAAATGTTTTCCAAATTATTTTTACTATTCTTATATAATTTTTAAAATCATGTTTACCCATGTGTGACTTTTTACTAAATGATTTGAAAGTAATCTTTTTGTCATTTTGCTAATGAGGTGTGTTTTGATTTTTCCAGAAAAAGTATGAGAGAAATATTTTGTTAACTTATACAAGATGAATGGATTTTTTCACTTTCATGATGCCTTCAGGCCCTGAATCTTCCCTAACAATCTTAAAATTTTATTTTCAAAGAAAATTTTTTCTTTTAAAGTTGCGCGACATATTAAAAAAAGAAAACGTTTTCAAAGAAGAAATGATATTTTTCTCAAGAATTATTTCTAAGTGATATCTCAAAATTATTTTCCATCTATGATAACATTATTTGATGTTACTCATGTTTTAATGGGGATATTTTTCAAGGATACTATTCTTGTTATTACTATGGTTGGTTTATGTTTACGATGGAATGATAACTTTGAAATCCATTTCTTTTCTATGGGTTATGTTATGATTGAATGATAGTTATGAAACCCATTTAATTTCATGGGTTCTGATATGATGAATGATTTATGCTCTTGTGAAACACATATGTATGGTTTTAATTATGTGATGGGTGGGACCTATATCTCTCTCCAATGCATTGGGTAAATATTTATATCTCATGATATAAACATGACTGGAACAGAAAATGATCTCGATTCAGTAATGCAGGACTAAAACGGGATGTAAACCTGGTTCAGTAACACAAGGTTGGAATGGGGAGTGAACCCAGTTTAGTAAAGGAATTCTTCCACTATAATGGTCTTGACAATGAGCTTTGACTAATATGGAAATTATTTTCTATGTTTATGTGTATGCCACAATTTCATGTCTTATTTTATGATCTCATGAAATATGCTCTTTATGAACATCTATGATCTACCCTATGACATGATATCATGATCTTTGATATGAAGGATATAATTTTCAAATGTTTTCCTTACATTCTTATGTCTTGTGATTATGATATGATTTATATCTCCCTTGTTTACCCTTATTGAGCATTTATGAGCTTGCTCTTTCTTATGTTTCTTTTTCCAGGATATGAAGAAAGGTATTAAGTAGGATGTGTCAAATGGGGTTCTAATTATGAAGGATTAAACAAGAGATGATGCAGATATTTTATGAACCAGTTGTTTATATTTCCTAGTTTCCAAAGACACTAAAACTATATGGTTCTGGTGTGGTTTTATTATGTTATGTAATGAATATTCTTCTATTTAGATGTAATATATCTCTATGAAAAGTATGAGTTGTTATAAAGCATATGGATGAAAAATAAATTCATAAAAAATAGCAAAGATCTCATTAATCAGTGTCAAAATGATCCCCTTAAAAGTTAATTGTCACCCCATTGCTGTAGTTTTTTTAATACTCTTCCAGCACATTTTTCTACTTATGTAGCAATGGATATATATAGTCTGCAATATATGCAACAAAAACTCATATTTACATGAACAAAACTAAAATGAAACCACTAAAACATTAATGAAAAAAATAAAGGACATATTAAGATCAATTTATATACATAATATAGGTTGTGTGTTCAAGTAAGAAAATGAAGCAGCTTAAAAGAAACAATAAAAAAGAAGTGGTTGTGAACAGTTACAATGTGTACCTCAGAAAGTGGTTGTTGAAAAGGATCGAATCAAAAAAATCATCAGTTGAGGAGCTATGGGGGAGGAAAATATGACATATGACATGAGGTCATAGCCTAAGATTAAAATTTATGATGGAAGATGCACCTGATTCACTATGAGCATGCTTCGCAAGTTTTTGATGAAATTGAGAAATTTGAACCTGGACAAAAAAGGTAAAGAAACTAGGGAAACCTAAAATGAATGATTAAATGGTCATTTTTCACTATGAATCAAGATAAAACCTTCATATAATAATGATCACATGAATATACAGGTTACTCATTCTTCTATTTAGTTCACAAAAAAAGATCTCATTATGTGATGCATAGGCAAAGGATCATATGGACACAAATACAAATAGATATGAACAAATAAGTAGAATATGAAGTTGTCTATAAAAAAATATGAAAAAATAGATCTCTAAAACAACTACAATAAAATTGTAGAATTATGTAACAACATCCATTTCATTACTGCATAAATATATCGGTTAAACACTACTTAAATGACATGAGGAGAACATATCATAACATGAATGAACACCATTTCAGCATCACGGAATCACCAACCTGCTATCATAGTAGTAAAGATTGATGTAAAAGTGTAAGGAGGTGGGGAAAACATTTAAATTTTGATTGTATGTGTAACACATATAATATGAATTATTACCTGAATATTCTCCATATTCCAAAATATGTGAATTTTGCGTGTCATCAACAATTTCTGCAAGTAGAAATTAGTATTAGGTCAAGAAATTATTTTTATTAGACTTTATTTCCTGATACATATGAGTTACAAAAAAATATTTAGACCTGAATACTAACCAAATTGATACATATTAGTTACAAAAAAATATTCAAACCTGCATATTTATAGACGTGTACATTAGAAGAAAGTATTATTGAAAAAATGAACAAATATTGTTAACAAATATGAATCGATATATTTCAATTCCTGATACGTATAAGTTAAAAAAAATATTCAAACCTGAATATTTATAAACATGTACATTTGAAGAAATTATTGTTAAAAAATGAACAAATATTGTTAACAAATATGAACTGGTATATTCCTGTTTAGAAATACGAATAGATATAAACAAAGTAGAATATGAATCTGTATGTAAAAAAATATGAACAAATAAATCCCTGAATCGGATTCAATAAAATTCAAGAAAGGTGTAGCAACAACCATTTCATTACTACTCAAATAGATCGTCTAAACACTGCTTAAATGGAATGAGGAGAACAGACCATAGTGCGAATGAACACTATTTTAGCATCTCTGAATCACCAACCTGCTGTCTAAAACGGCAATAGTTAAGTTTGGATATTCTTAACAAATATGAACCGATATATTTCAATTCTCGATACATATAAGTTACAAAAAATATTAAAACATGAATATTCACGTACCTGATACATATAAGTTACAAAAAAAATCAAACTTGCATATTTACTGTAGCGTCTCAGTCCCGGAAGTCACCTGAAGAGTGCCCCGAGCCGGGTTGGCCACATAACCTAAAGCGCATCTCCCCGAATGCCAGAGACTGCCGACTAGCAGTGAGGGCCTTTTTCGTGTCCGTGGGTGAGACTATGCCCTCATATGTAATAGGTAATATCATAGCCGAAGTAAACAACAAACAAATAATAAATAGCGGAAGCATGTGAATGAATAAACTGCAGCAGAAGCAATATAAATAATCCAACTGAATAATAAAGTGCAGAAGCTCACAAAACAATGTCTTGTCATGATGTCTGTCTAAACTGAAAGTACGAAAAATAGAACTCAAGCATACTATCAACTAAAAGAAAATACACAAAGCAACAACTGCATCACGAGCAAGGTTCGGTCCTCTGTCCTAGTCTCCATCCTAAGCGGCACGAAACAATCACGCATCGGGAGCAGCACGCTTCCCTTTGTCAATACTGGTAAGCATGTAATCTGCTCGGGTGTCAACGACGCCCGAGCAAGGTGTGAGATAAAATCCCAATAGGCCGGCACTCAAGGTGTCTAAACCTTTCCATTTCGTGCAATGATAAAATGCAGTGTGCCATTATATAACAATTTCATATAATTAATTGAGTGCAATGAAATAAATAACTCAACCAGGGTTCCAAACGGTACCCGTGCCTAACCATCTGCTTCAGCCTATGCTGGAAGTCTGACAAGAGTACATTTAAGCAGAATGCACATACACATATATATAAAACCTGGAAAAGCAAGGTAAAACAAGGGAGAGACATACCCCAAGCTTGTGCTTTAACTTGGGGTCTAAGTCAAGTGTCAATCAGGTGTGCTCAACATACCAGGAGAATATTGCAAATCTCAAGAGTCTCAAGCGGCATTAATATAAATCTTAAATGCATCATTATTAAGGTTCAAGTTGAGAGTTGGAGTTTGAGTCTGTCCCGAAGGTATCTGTACGGAACATTCGTCAAATTATCCAATACCACTGAACTCGTCCAAAGCAATCTTTCTAAAGACCAAGTATCGCTTGAGGCATGACTTTACCCTGAGTCCGTCATGATCTCTCAAAAAATAGGTTGCGCAACACATGTAGTTAATTAAATTAAAAACCCGGCTGACGGAAATTATACCCACCACGTTGGCATACCCAAAAGGGTGTCCGACCACGTTGCAACAATTTAAACAAATTAATTCATGATCAATAGAACTGCAACAATTGGGCGAAACAAATAAATTAAAGAATTTGGGTGAATTTGCAT
This sequence comes from Viscum album, assembly GCA_963277665.1. Classification (NCBI taxonomy): domain Eukaryota; kingdom Viridiplantae; phylum Streptophyta; class Magnoliopsida; order Santalales; family Viscaceae; genus Viscum; species Viscum album. Next base: position 954,361,901 of record OY728142.1, read on the forward strand.
AAAGTCGGTCGGCACCGACTAACGACACAACGATGCGTTTTTTATAAATTGGAACGAAATGGAGGGAAATAGAGTAGACGCTCTATCTTATAGTCTTAGATGACTCCAATATCCGCGGTAGGCTTTGATTTGACTTGACGGCGAAGAAAATGGATGACGGACGGAGGAGCACCAGTCTTCAGAAGGGAGGTGGTGGGGTACCTAGGGAGAGGGAGGAGTGTGACGTGAGAGAGAGGAGAGGAAGAGAGAGAAAAAGAAGAAAAGAAAAAGAAAGGAAAAGAAAGGAAAAATAAGAGAAAAAATAAAAAATGAAAATGGAAAATAAAAATAAAAAATAAAATAGAATAAAATGGTGGAAAAGAAAAGGATAAAAATAAATAAAAATGGAAATCTCTCATTTTAATTATTTTTATTTTTATAGTAACCTCATTTCTATTTTATTGCAAAATTTCTTTTTATCCCTTTTTGATTTCTTTTAAGTTTTCTTTAAATATCTTATTATTCTTTTTCAAACTTTAATTAATTATTTTAATCTCGAACACCGTGCTATACGCTATACCACGACATAACATTTTTCATAAAACACAACATTTAAATTAATTAATTTAAAAAGTTGTCCCTTGCGTCCCAATTCGCTTTAAAGAATTAGATAAAAAAATTTAAATGATCCGTACTTGACTAAATCCGGGATGTCACATTTATAAACATGTACATTGGAAGAAATTAATGTTAAAAAAAGAACAAATATTATTAACATATATAAATTGATATACTTTGGTTCCTAATACATGTAAGTTCAAAAAAATATTCACACTTCAATATTTACAAACATGTACATTAGAAGAAATTAATGTTAAAAAATGAAAATATATTGTTAACAAATATGAACCGATATATTTTAGTTAACAAATGCAAATAGATATGAACAAATAATTAGAACATAATATGTATATAAAAAAATATGAACAAATAAATCGCTGAAACATCTTCAAATGAACACCATTTCAGCTTCTTTGAATCACCGACACGAGGAGAACATGCCATAAAACCGATAGTTGGATTACAACTGCAACAACTGCAAAAACCGCACGCCACTGAACATAAACCCGATACCACGCTTGCGGATATGATCAGTGGCTGCCGGAGGGGTTCACGCCGGAGGGGTAAACCTCCGACATAATCCGGCGAGCCCTGCAGTTGGCCTCCAGCGGCGCAGCTTTGGGCATGGTGATGCCCGCCCCTTCCCTCAGATCAACCGCAACCCCTCCGATCCTCTCCCATTCGAAGCACTGAATCAGAGATCCCAGAGCCAGGGCCACCACCCTCCGCGCCATCCCCTCCCCGGGGCAGCTCCGCCTCCCCAACCCGAACGCCACCACCTTCCCCGTCTCCCGCTCCCCTTCGAATCTCTCCGGCTTGAAATCCAGCGCCTCGTCCCACGCCGCGGGGTCCCGGTGGATGCTCCACGCGTTCACCATTAAGATGGTGCGGCCAGGGATGTCGTACCCGGCGACCGTGCAGTCGTCGGAGGAGAAGTGGGGCAGCAGAAGCGGCGCCGCCGGGTGGAGGCGGAGGGTTTCCAAAACGACGCACTGCAGGTAGTTCAGCTTCGGAGTGTCTGATTCCTCCAGAGGCCGATCCTGTCCCACCTGAGCGTCCACCTCCGCCCTAGCCTTCTGCAGATCCGCCGGATTGTTCAGCAGCAGAGACATCGCCCATTCTATGGTCACGGATATGGTGCCCGATCCCGCGAACAGCATCACCTGCGTTCCAAACGCCGACCTCAAAAACAGAACATCGGATCGGAAAATTTCGAGATCTAAATGGAAGGGAGCTCACCATCACCATGCCTTTGATTATTTTATCGGTGTAGTATTGGGGTTCCGACTGTTGCATCTGGAGCATACGATCGATCATGCTGTTCCTGTCCTCTGAATCGATTCTATTGCATCGATGCTCATCGATCAACCCCTGTATAAACGCATCAGCCCCCCGAGAGACGTGCGCCATCTTCTTCTTCACACCGAAGAAATCCATCCATCCCAGCAGCGGCAGAAAATCCCCAGGGTTTGACACCCCGCCCAGCACACCAATTTCCCTCAGGAGCTCCCGGAAATCCCCCGCTTCTTCCGACTCCGCGCCCTCCGCGAAATACCCCTTTCCCGCAACCATCCTCATGATGATGTTCAGCGAAAGCTCCGACAGCAGCGGCCTCAGTCCCACCTTCACAAATCCGGCGGTTCCCGCCGCGGCGGTTCTCCGGTAGAGCCGGCGCATCAAGAGCCCGACCTCGTCTCTCCGAACGCCGAGAAACGCGTCGAGGCGGGCGGACGAGAACAGCTCGAGCGTAGCGACGCGGCGGAGGTTGCGCCAGTGGTCTCCGTACGGCGCGGTGCTGACGGTGGAGTAGTCGTAGTAGAAGTACTTGCCGGCGGACAGCTTGGGACGGTTGGCGAACACGACGTCGTTCTTGCCGAAGCACTCGGTCGCGGCGGACAGCGACGAGACCACCACGACGAGCTGGTTGCCGAACCAGAGGGAGAAGATGGGGCCGCTCCGTTCGTGGATGCGGTGGAGGGTATGGTGGAATGGTTTCTGCAGGAGGTGGAGGTGGCCGATGATCGGCAGCGGCCGCGAGGGATACGGCGGGAGGTTTCGCCGCCGCTGCGTTCGACCGCGGAGCGGAAGTAATTTCAAAGCCAGCGCGAGGAGGAGGAGGAGAGCAAGGATTGAATTCAAATACCGCCATGCGTCTTCCATCTTCGCTCGGACGCGTCTCACGGTCGACGATCGCTATCCAGAACGGCCGGCCACCTCATTATTTTATAAGTGGGACGATGGAATCGTCCGACATACCGGCCGGGCTACATTCCGAGGCCGCACTTTTTAATTTGTCCACCTCATCCGTGACCCTTACAATTAAATTTCTAAGAGTACAACGCAACCCCAACATGTTTATTAATCAGGTTTTCAATTTGCTATACTAACGCTATAAATATCCGTTTAACTATTACACTAACCTTATTTAATCGAGTCACGTGGTGTCAGGTACTCATTGTCATCCCTAATGAGGATCGTGATTACCTTTATATAATTTTTTTTTGTTTTTTTTTGTTTTTTTTTGCAATAATTTGATTATAATTATTTTCTTAATATCAAACAAATACTCCTGCAATCAATTTTTAAAAAGTATTGTAAACACATGAAGCAAATTTTAAGATTGAGGGATCAAATATAGAATATGGTGGGATTCATGGACAAGCACTGCAAAGAGATCCCTGACTCTGTTGACTTTCCCAAACACTTGAATACCTAATTATCACTGTTGTCTAATATGGTCCCAAGTCCCACGTCAAGGGAATACAAGGGTGAACCATGTGACATAACTCACCTCATGGTATGATCCCAAACGAGGTCACCGATTGATTCACGTTTTTCCCTTAAATTAAATCTTTCGCTATAATTAACATTGATAGTGTCTTTGAGTGGGCGACTCCAACATCACCGACACCATCCTCTACTCAAAAAATGGCTTATAAATTATATTAGTTCATCATTGAAATTTTAGTTGTGAATTTTGCAAGGACATAAACCGTGTCACCAAATTGAAATATTATGAAACAAGCCTACTTAAAAAGAGTTCGATTACAACGAGTTCAAAATTTCCAACAAGGTCGCCTAAAGAGGCGGTAACAATTAGAGGAAGAAGAAAAAATGTTACTCTTAAGACAAGATGTTATATCCTCATTTAAGGATAACGAAGAGAATTAATCTAACTTGACGATCCTATAGACAGTGGCCACTAACACTGCAAGATGGAATAAATGTCATGTGCCTACTAACTTATCCAATGTCGACGAGAAGGTGCTCTCACCATCATGTGCGGTTTACCCGATCACTTCTAAACAAAATTTCAATGTTTGGCTCACCGTTTGAATTAACATTCTCTATCAAGTTATAAGTCAAGGAGGTCAAGAAAAAGATAGAATAAGAGGGACTCTATTGAGTAATGTCCAACAATTCATTGTTTTGATAATCTGTAAATAATGTTTTGCAACACCTAGAGATTTTGTGATTTTTTTTTCAAATTAATTTAATCTTTTGATGTTTTCACTTCACGCAACACTGAATATAAATTTTCTTTATTATATAAATGCACTGAGTTTGGATTATGTTATACACAACACCAAGGGAAGCTTGCATTACACACAACATCGACTTGGCTTGCGTTAAACGCAACACCGACTTGGCTTATGTTACACGCAACATCAAGTTTTTGCGAAACAACACTTTACTATTATAATTATTTAAATAAGATAGCTACAACATAGCCGTTAAACTTGTAATATGAATAGTAATAAATACCTTTTAAATATTAGTTATAATGGTTTTGATGATGAAAGATATAATTTTTGGTAAAGTATTTATATGTTTAAAACTATTATTTTCTCAAATGAATTGATTTTCATGTCCTATAAAAAATAATAAAATTAATTTTAGACACTCATAGAAATTGATTTTTATAAAATAAACATCATTTTTGAATTCGGAATATCAATTAGCTTAGAGTGATTTTTTGGTATTTTTTTGAAAAGTTTCAACATTTGATGAATAGTGAAATTACATCATTTTTCTTTAAAAACCGACCTTTTCATTTAAATAATTATTTTATTTTAAGTTTATTTTAAAGTCACAATAGGTAAATAATACACATATTAACTCAATGTAGGTCATTGGAACCATTTTTATAATAGAATTGGATATAAAAATTTATTGAACTTTTGAACATCTCTTTTACCCGCATTCTAGCCGCATTTATGAGATTAACATTACACGTAATTTTAACGCTTCTGTGAATTCAATTTCAAAAAGTGGACATACATGGTTGTAATAAGTATGCAAAATGTGGTCTAATAGGATCAAAATAATTTTTGGTGAATAATAACTTTTGAATTTTATTTACCACTGTTCAAGGTAAATAGAGTAATTAAAGGTAAAAATAATATTATAATAATATAAAATTAGCTTAAAACTTGTCTGAATTTCATTGGATAATTTTTTTTTCAACCCAAATCAACCTTAAGTCAAAAATATGGTCATTTTTAAGCTACTTGTGTTAGATTATGACATTTATTATATTTTATTTAAAGAATAGTTAAAAGTTTCATATTCAAATTTCAATAACTAAATCCATTTTAATATAGGGTTATACATAAGATAAATTCAACTATAATTACTCATTTGAAAGATAATAAATTTATCTTCATCATGATAATTTATTTTTAATTTTTAGAGAAGAAATTACTTAATTAAATTCTTGTATAATAACGATGGAGTAATTGTTTAATTAATTGAGATATCAACTAAATGATATTAAAAATATTAAAATAAATTTAATTTGACTTAATTAATTACATCCATGAATTTTATAGATAACTTAGACATGTTAGAGACATATTGAAATTATTGGTTCGAAGTTATCATGTTGGTTTGATATTTTTAAAAATAAAAATAATAAATAGTATCAAAATTGACATAAATGATACTTTAAAATAAATAATATTTTATTAAATGTTAAAAAATTAATAAAAGTATATAATTAGGCTAACTTACTAGGATAATGTTAAAGGTGTCATAAATGATCCAATTGGGGTTTGTTTGTCATTTTATAGTAACTATGTTAACCCTATAGTGTAAAAAGACAAGTCATCACAGTAAGAGTTAAATTGTTTAACTAAGGGTTAAAGCTAAAAGATAAGGTTAAGTTTGTGACCTAAATATATCTAAAATTAATTGGTTGAGAGTATTTAGACCCATACTCATCTACACTTTTAAATAAATCACTTTGGATCTATTTGAAATGGAAAATCAATTTATAGTAAATTAATAGTTTTGGAGTTTCCTAAAGTGCCCCTCCTCCCTCTTATAAAAGGGAACCTCTCCTTCTCTTTTATTCACAACTCTAAATACTTTTGGCTCATCCAAATCCTATCCATTTATCCTCTCAACTTCTCTCCCTTCCTCCTAGAAGCCTTTCCTTGGGCATAAGGCAACTCAATGAAGCATTTTGGCATAAACCAAAAGGAGTTACCCGATTACGAGGTAGGATCTTCTCTCAAGATCCTTTCTTAATTTTCCTTCTCCACCCACTACACTCTCTTTATTCTATTATTTTATGACAAAAACAATATCCTCAATATACTAGGGTATTTTTATGATAAGGTTTAGACCTACACTTACACACATCTCCATATAATGGATATCAAACCTACTCTTTCTGTGTATGACGAACTATTGCCTCACAAAATGATGATTGTTCATTTTTCCTTTACCACCAATCACGGTGATCATTATGATTGAAACTATATATATATATATATATATGTTATATATAATATTTATTATTTCTTTAATATTTTTTTATTCCATTTTACAACACGTACATTTTTTTACTTTCCATTTGGTGTTAATATGATAATCTCGTTTAAGGAAGTGTAGACTACCGCCCCCTCAAAGCGATGTGATTCGTTCACACACCACATAGAATATATTAAGGATGAGTTTAGTGAAATTATATGATAGATATGATATAATCATGCTACTGTAATAATGATATATACATACATACATATATATTCATATGTCATTTACATACTTTATTTCAATACGATAATTAAAACGGAAACATCGTTCATGTGTACGTACATCTTACTGTCTCCATGAACGGTGTATTCCATTTCATACTTATTTATGATATATATTATTATAATATAAATATACTGGATATACATGATATTTATATCATGATTTACATTCTAGAATCATGATATAAGTATAAGGACCAACAATATAACAAATTAAGACACATGCGGAGAACAAAGAGAATATTACCCAAAGTGAAACCTTAACATATGATCATTAACAACCTGAATGGCCCGAAGGCCTTCTTTTTATTTTATTATAGATAATCCCCCTTTTAAGGGTTGAAGGGGAACCCATACATGACCTGTAGGCCCAAGGCACAAGGCCCAACATGACCCGCAATACATGACCCGAAGGCCCAGAGGCATACCATGCCCATTACATGACCCGTAGGCCCAACCCGCGATAATTGCCCCTCCCCAGCGTCTTGCATCATTGATCTCCTTAGCTCCCCACCTTGCATTACTGATCAACTAGCATTGCCCCGTACAAAGATGCACGGTGCCTGGTCCCAATGGCGGCTGACATACCCTCTCATTCTTCCAATCTGGTTAGCTCTGCATCCGGTGGCTGCTACTCATGTTGCTCTGATCCTCTTCTGTGACCTGTTCTGTGTGAACTGGGCTACTCCATGGTCTACGTGACCCGAAGGCCCTGTGGCCCGAAGGCCTTTGATGACCCGAAGTCCCTGGAGACCCGTAGGCCCAAACCGGTGGCCTGAAGGCCCAAATCGGGTGAATAGTTCCAACTGCTACAGTACCAAACAGTAACTTCTACAGTAACTGCTACAGTACCCCCCCCCGGAAATTCGCCTCCACCCGGTTTTGAACCCGAGTCTCTTGGATGCCAAGCAGGAGCCCTTACCACTAGGGTATGGGCTCGTTGGCATATGATCATTAACAAACGGGTAATATAAGGTCATAATAAGACCATATGTCATATTAGATATAATAATATGCTTCTGTAAAAGATGTATAATAAAATTATATTTATTATATAGGAAGCTATTCGAGTACAAAGAGAGTCAAGACACAATGTAAGAGGATTTATGTATCACCCTTATTTTTGTGTGACACATGTCTTATATACTACTTGTTTCTTATATGTAGTGTATATACCACCCATGAATGTATTTTATAATTATTATATAGAACATTATGATATTTACAAACTCTTATAATTTTCTTTCTTAAATGGGGCATACAATTCTATTGATTATAAAGTGATGAGTATTGATTTCACAATCTCTTCCATATTTGGGTTTGTTTCATTTTAAGTCTATTAAGGAATATTTATCATCCATGTCCTCATTTTTTTTCATAAAATGATTTATTATTCTTCTACAGATGTTTAAAGTCATTTTTACCCATTTTGACTTTTACTTTATGGTTTTAAAGGAATCTATTTTTTGTTTTCCAAACGTGGAACATTTTTACTTTTCTAGAAAAAGTACAAGAAAAATGTTTTTTTAACTTATACAATATGGAAATATTTTTATGCTTTTATGATGTTTTATTACTTTTAAGCTTCCCCTACATGTTTACAAGGTTATTTTCAAATAAAATTTTTTCTTTTAAAATTTCTCGATATTTTAAGAAAAGAAAATATTTTCAACAAAGAAAGGATATTTTCCTTAAGAACCATTTTAAATGATTTTAATAATTCCTTTATATGTTTTCAATGTGGTTTCAAAGAAAAGGGTTTTGAAAATTCTTTATGTTTTTAAAAGTGATTTTAAGGAAAATTCATGTTCCGAGTGATCTTTCAAAATCCTTCCCCTCCCATAATGACATACTTTGTTATTGTTTCAAGAATACCATTCATATTATTTCTCTAAATGGTTTGTGTTTTTATGGAATAATGTTTAATAAACCCCCTTCTTTTCATGGGTTATGATTTTAATGAAATGATTATGAATCTTGTATCTTTTTTCACAGGTTATTATATGATTACATGTTTATGACACCCATTACATTACATTGGTTATGATATGATTTTTTAATGATCTTGTGGCACATGTATGTATGATTTCGTTATGAAATGGGTGAGACTTATATCTACCTCAGATGCATTGGTTAAAGATGGAAAACTCATTAAGTATATATGTTATGTGTGAACCAGATTTCATGTTCACAATTCTATGCATTTACCTGGTTTTCATGTCCATAATTTTATGAGTGGACCTAGATTCCATGTCTATATGTTTATGCAGGGGCCTGATTTCATGTCCTTAATGAGTGAACCTGTTTTTATTTATACATGTTCACAAATTTACAAGCTTATGTGTATGCCACAATTTCATGCCTTATGTCAATTTTATGATCTTATGGATTATATTTCTTTGATTTCCTTATGATTCAAGTTTACCTTTGATATGTAGGGTATGATATTATAATATTATGATCACATTATCATACCCCTTATGATCATGTTTATGTTTGCATATCACCCTTGTTTACTATTACTGAGCATCTGATCTCACCCTTTCTTATGTTTCATTTCCCTAGGTTATGGAGAATGGTTTTATATAGAAGTACTAAAGGTGGAGATCTTTATGGGAGATGTTGAAGATCTTTCACCAGGATATAATATTTTTTTCCAAGTTTCCAATGACACTAAACTATTATGGTCCTTGAGCATGTATTGTTGCAATGTACTGAATATTCATCTAAAATGATGTAATATCCGTGTATGTTAAGCCTGAGTCGCTATAGTTGGTATCAAAGGAAAGATTTAGTCAACCTTTGGAAACTAGTATGAGAAAACTTTATTGGGATCCCTAGGTATATTTTTAAGGATATGTTTAGGGATATCCCTAAGGTTATGTATAAGTATAGTATAAAATACTAGAATTTATTAACGATCATATATTACCTAGGATTAAACCTAAGATGTTGTAAATTGAAATTACTTTCCCTTGATTATATGGTTTTCCAGTATGATTAGTGTTACTCACACTATTCTTTTCAGTTTTAGTCAATGGTTGTAACCTGAAGGAACTGTGTTAATGATGAATACAATGGGAAATGCAACAATTATACTTATGAGAAACCAAATGTTATGGGAGATGTAATACAAAATTGTATCGCTATACTCACACAATCTATAAATTATGATGGACTTCCAAATGAGAAGAGGAGGGAAAAAATTTCTATTGAGTATTTTATGAGGCAACATCCACCTTCTTTTAGTGGGTCTTTTGATCCACTTGTTGCTGAATAATGGATCAGTACCACTAAAAAGATATTTTCTATCCTTTAATGTTATAAACATGAAAAAGTTTTTTGGGTTATTTATCATCTGGAAGGTGAAGCCGATTAGTGGTGGAATCTTATTAAGAACACGAGGGATAAGGAAGAAATTGAATATATGGAATGGGAAGAGTTTAAAGGGATATTTTTTAGTAAGTAATTCCCTCATATTCTATGAACAAAGACGTAAAAGGAATTCCTTGAGCTTAAGAAAAAGGATGATGAATCTATTGGTACCTATGAAGCAAATTTTACAAGACTTGCAAGGTACACTTCTGGGTTAATCATTATCCCTAAAAGAAAAATTGACCGATTCTTTGGTGTCCTAAAATCAAGTATCTGAAAGGCTTTAACCATAAGGGTCTTTGGAAGTTATAAAGGAGTCGTTCATTGTGCTCTAAAAGTGGAAATAGAAGATGGTAACTCTAAAGGTTCTGGAGATAAGAAAAGGAATATGGAGCTTAATGGAAACTCCAGTGGTTTTCCACAAAGAGAGAAGAAAAAGTCTCAACCTCCTACTTTCCAAATGTGGAAAAGATCACTCGGGGGGATTTTTAAAAGTAACAAGAGGATTCTTCAAGCGTGGGAAGCCTGGTCATTGAGAAAAATAGCATTGGAGTGATGCAAAAGGCCATTAAATAGAGAGAAATCTCAAGAAAATGAACCACCCACACTTCAATGATATAATTGCAAGGAAATGGGGAATTATACTAACCAATGCCCCAATCTGATGGTTATCGATGATAATCAATGACAACAAACTCTTAAGGCCAAAGACAAAGGAAAATCACATGCAATTACTATTGGCAATGTAGAGTATGAAAACAAAGTGGTGGAATGATTGAGTGTTTATATAATGGGATTCCAGAATAATGTTGTAGAATAAAATTTATGGTATTATGGATTTATTGGTCCACCATGGTTTTTCCAAATGTAATTAAGAGTATATGATGAATAGTACCAGTAACCAAGAAAAGTGATTTAGATATTTTTTTAAAACACATGATTAATGGATGGATAACCCTTGATATGAAAATGATGTTGAGATAATGATATTTCAATAAAGATATGTTGGATATGAATAAGTGAATTGGATGATACTTGTTTATTGGGAACTAATTATAGATTTATTGTGATGAGGGTTATGCTACCATGGATGAAGTATACAACTTTTTGGAAATTAAAAAATATATCCAATAATCTTTGGAATAAAGAAACATTCATGTTTTAATAAGGATATATGGTAATTCAGGTTATTACCATGACTCAAGATAATACATGATGAAGGTGTTCACATGTTTGGAATGTGACAACCAAGAACTTACTTTTGATATATGGGAGATAAATGTTAAGTCGATCTAGTGGACTTATTTCTAAGGTTTTGGATTTTCATATTTCGAAAGGATTATGGGCTTATCCATTTATAGAAAGTTTAAGTTAAACATCAGATAAGTTTGTGAGATTAAAGTATTATCTCACCATAAGTGGATTTATGCATATTTTATAACTTTTGATAACCTTTTTGTTGTGATAGAGATAAACAGAATGACATATCTTTATTCTCATGATTTTCTAATTCTTCAGGAATGAAAAATTCAAATTTATTTCTTGGAATAAGAGATGAAGGGGAAATTGATCATGGAACAAAAAATGGTGAAGTTTTGATGAAATCAAGTAAGTATATATTCTCTTAAAATTCTTCAACATTAGGAAAAGGGATCATGATGTAAAAGGTTTTCCTGCTATCATCATTTTGATGATATAAATGACCTCTTTCATGATTCTTTAGATTATGGTTTTATAATTGTTAACTTTATATAGACAACCCACTATATTGTGATCAGTGATCTTTATCGATCTCTATGATTATTTACGCTTTTACGCCATGCTGAAATCATCACCTATGTTCTCTTACGCAGAGACCTAGTCATGATTTACTTTGGGAAACTATTATTTTACAACTATTCATTTTTAAAAGGAAGCTTTAGACTTGATTTTTATGATGTGGGATTCTATGAAAGAAAAATTCAAGTATTAAACCATTGATAACCCAGATGAATTTTGAGGGTGAAATTCATTTTAAGGGGGGTAGAATGTAACACCCCAAGATTTTGTGATTTTCTTTTCAAATTAATTTAATCTTTTGATATTTTGACTTCATGCAATACTGAATATAGATTTTATTTATTATATAAATGAACTAAGTTTGAATTATGTTATATGAAATACCAAGGTAAGCTTTCATTACACGCAACACTGACTTGGCTTGCGTTACATGCAACACCGACTTGGCTTATGTTACACGTAACATCGAGTTTCTGCGAAACAACACTTTACTATTATAATTATTTAAACAAGATAGTTATAACATAGTCGTTAAACTTATAATATTTATAGTAATAACTACTTTTTAAATACTGGTTATAATGGTTTTGATAATGAAAAATATAATTTTTGGTAAAGTATATATGTTTAAAACTACTATTTTCTCAAATGAACTATTTTTTATGTCCTTCTATGAAAAATAATAAAATTAATTTTAGGCACTCATAGAAATTGATTTGGATAAAATAAATATAATTTTATAATTCATAATATCAAAATTATCTTAGGGTGAATTTTTGGTATTTTTTTGAAAAGTTTCAATTTTCATGAACAATGAAATTACTGCATTTTTTTTTAAAAACTAAATTTTTCATTTAAATAATTATTATATTTTAAATTTATTTTAAAGTAAAAATAGGTAAATAATACAAATATTAACCCAATTTAGGTCATTGAAACCATTTTTATAATATAATTGGATACAAAAATTTATTGAACTTTTGAATGCCTCTTTTACCCGCCTTTTAGCCACATTTGCGAGATTAGCGTTAGACATAATTTTACCACTTCTGTGAATTCAATTTTAAAAAATGAACATACATGGTTGTAATAATTATGAAAAATCTGGTCTAATAGGATCAATTTTTTTGGTGAATAGTAACTTTTGAATTTTATTTACCACAATTAAAGGTAAATAGAGTAATTAATGGTAAAAATAATATTATAATAATATAAAATTACCCTAATAGTTTTCCTAATTTCATTGGATAATTTTTTTTTCAACCCAAGTCAACCTTAGGTAAAAAATATGATCTTTTTAATCCACTTTTGTTAGATTAGGACATTTATTATATTTTATTTAAAGAAGGCTTAAAAGAGTCATATTCAAATTTCAATAACTAAATCATTTTTAATATAGAGTTATGCATAAGATAAATTCAAATATAATTATTCATTTGAAATATAATAAATTTATATTCATCATGATAATTTTTTTTTAAATTTTAGATAATAAATTACTTAATTAAATTCTTGTATAATAATGATGTAGTAATTATTTAATTAATTGAGATATCAAACAAATGTTATTAAAAATATTAAAATAAATATAATTTGACCTAATTAATTACATACAAAAATTTTATAGATAAATTATACATGTTAGTGACATATTTAAAGTATTGGTTCTAAGTTATCATGTTGTTTTGATATATTTAAAAATGGAAATAATAAACAGTATCAAAATTGATATAAATGATACTTTAAAATAAATAATATTTTATTAAATGTTATAAAATCCATAAAAATCCATAATTCAGTAAAATAAATAGGATAATGTTAAATACCTCATAAATGATCCAATTTGGGTTCTTTTGGAATTTTATAGTAACTATGTTAACCATATAGTGTAAAAAGACAAGTTGCCACGATAAGAGTTAAATTGTTTAACTAAGGGTTAAAGCCAAAAGATAAGGTTAAGTTTATGATATCAAAATGTCTAAAATTCATTGTTTGAGAGGATTTCAACCCATACTCATCTCAAAATATAAATAAATCACTTTTAACCTATTTGAAATTGAAAACAAATTTATAATAAATTAATAGTTTTGGAGTTTCCCAAAGTGCCCCTCCCTCTTATAAAAGGGCACCTCTCCTTCTCTTTTATTATCACCTATAAATCCCTTTGGATCAGACAAACCCTATAAATTTATCCCCCAAAATTCCCTCCATTACTCTTATAATCCTTCCCTTAGGCATAAGGAAACTCAAGGAAGCCTTTTGGCACAAACAAAAAGGAGTTACCTAATTAAGAGGTAGCATCTTATCTCAAGCTCCATTCTTAATTTTCTTTCTCCACCCCCTAAACTCTATTTATTTTATTATTTTATGAAAAAACCAGTATCCTAAATATACTAGTATTATTTTATGATAAGTTTTAGACCTATACTTATACACACCTCCATCTAATGGATATCGAACATCCTATTTCTATGTACGGTGAACTACTGCCTCACGAAACGATGAATGTTCATTTTCCCTTTACCACCAATCATGGTGTCCATTATGATTAAAAATCTATATATATATGTTATATATAATATTTATTATATATTTAAACTTTTTTTTATTATTTTTTACAACACATACCTTTTTACTTTCCATTTGGTATTAATACGTTAATATCGTTTGAGGAAGTGTGGACCGCCACCCCCTCAAAGCGATGTGATTCATTCACACACCACATGGAATGTTTTAAGGATGAGTTTAATAAAATTATATCATATAATAATGATAATGAATAATTATATATATATATATATATCCATATATACACATGTCATTTTCATACTTTATTTCAATACGACAATTAAAATGAAAACATCATTCATGCGTACGTACGACTTACCGTCTCCATGAACGGTGTATCCTATTTCATACATATTTATGATATATATTATTATAATATACATATACTGGATATAGATAATATTTATATCATTATTTACATTCTGTAATCATGATATAAGTATAAGGACCAATGATATAACAAATTAAGACACATGCGAAGAACAAAGCAAATATTACCCAAAGTGAAACCTTAACGTAGGATCATTAACAAACAGGTAATATAAAGTCACAATAAAAACATATGTGGTATTAGATATAAGAATATTCTTATGTAAAATATATATAATAAACTTATATTTATTATACATTAATCTTGTTCAATTATAAAGAGAGTCAAGACACAAGGTAAGGGGATTTATGTCTCACCTTTATTTTTCTATGTGACACATGTCTTATACACTACTTGTTTCTTCTATATGATGTATATACTACCCATGAATGTATTTTATGAGTCTTATCCAGAATATTATGATATTTTCATATTCTTATACTTTACTTTATTACATAGTGCATAAGATTCTATTGATTATAGGGTGATGAGTATTGATTTCACAATCTCTTCCATATTTTAGTTTGTTTTCGTTTTAAGTCTCTGTTGGGGAATATTTATCATCCATGTCCACATTTTCTATTTTTTTTCATAAAATGTTTTACTATTCTCCAATATATTTTTAAATTCATTTTTACCCATTTTTGACTTTTACTTCACGGTTTTAAAGGAATCTTTCTTTTCTTTTCTAAACGAGGTACTTTTTTAATTTTCCAGAAAAAGTACGAGAATAATGTTTTTTTAACTTATACAAAATGGATGGATTTTTACACTTTTATGATTCTTTATTACCTTGAATTTTCCCCTACAATCTTACAGGGTTATTTTCAAATAAAATGTTTTCTTTTAAAATTGTGTGACATTTTAAGAAAAGAAAACTATTTCAACAAAGAGAGGATATTTTCCTCAAAAACTGTTTAAGTGATTTTAATGATTCATTTATAGTTTTCAAAGTGGTTTCAAAGAAAAGGTTTTTGAAAAGGTTTTATATTTTAAAGAGTGATTTTAAGGAAAATTTATATTCCAAGTGATCTTTCAAAATCCTTCCCCTCCCATGATGACATACTTTTTTATTATTTCAAAAATACCATTCATATTATTTTCTCTGAATGGTTTATGTTTTGATAATATTATGGTTAAGAAACCCCCTTATTTTAAAATGTTATGATTTTAATGAAATGTTTAAAAATCATATCTCCTTTTTATAGGTTATTATATGATTAAATTTTTATGACACCCATTCCATTACATTGGTTATGATATTATTTTTTAATGATCTTGTGGCACATGTATATATGATTTCATTATAATATGGGTGTGACTTGTATCTCCCTCTAATGCATTGGGTAAAGATTGAAAACTCATGAGGTATATACATTATGTGTGAACCTGATTTCATGTTCAGAAGTCTATGCATGAACCTGGTTTTCATGTCAATAATTTTATGAGTGGACCTAGTTTCTATGTCCATATATTTATGCAAGGTCCTGATTTCATGTCCTTAATGAGTGAACCAATTTCTATTTATACATGTTCACAAAGTTACAAGTTGATGTGTATGCCACAATTTCATGCCTTATGTCAATTTTTTTATCTTATGGATTATGTTCCCTGGTTTCCTTATGATTCAAGTTTACCTTTGATATGTAGGGTATGATATTATAATGTTATGATCACATTCTCATACCCTTTATGCACATGTTTATGCTTACATATCACCCTTTTTTACTCTTACTAAGCACATGAGCTCACCCTTTCTTATGTTTCCTTTCCCCAGGTTACGAAGAAAGGTTTTAGGTAGAAGTACTAAATGTGGAGATCTTTATGGGAGATGTTGAAGATCTTTCACCAGTATAGAAGATTTTTGTTTCCAAGTTTCCAATGACACTAAACTATTATGGTCCTCATGCATGTATTGAATATTCATCTAAAATGATATAATATCCATGTATGTTAAGCCTGGGTCTCTATATTTTTATTATGTATTTAATGTGTTTATTTTCTTTTAAAGATGTTTTTATCATAAAGAGGCTCTATTTAGAGTATTCCTATACATAGTAAAAATTTGAAATCCTGACAGTCGTGGTCAGTGATGTAGAACAAAATAAGTGACCTTGAGTTATATAGGGAAGTTTTTTAAACAATCATGATCAACCATGTAGTCGATACAAGGTGGTTGTAAGGAGTAGCCTAGGTGGCATTGAAAATACTTGGTCGATTTTCTAAAGATCAATGCCACCATGTAGTACAATGCAACTTGAACATTAAGGTGATCATGAAGGTTCTGAGGTGTAGCTGAAGCATGTTGGGCGGTGACCAACAGATTTTTTCGTCAACTTATTTGAAATTATTCTTGGAACTAGATTGAAATATATTCTAGGAATCTAGAAAGACATGATCTTTTCACATATAAGTTATAATTAATTTATTTAATTAAGAATTATATTTTATTGAATTATTTATTCTTCGATGAGTTATTATGGTACTCTTGTCGTACCATCATTGAGTCAGATGAATCAAGATTAGATTTCCTCTAGCAGTGATCCACATATGCTTCGCAAACCTCCAATCATCAATGTAGAATTTTCTAGGTGCTCATGTGGATGAATCTAATGCTTGTGATGGTCATCGTTGACCACAACCAAATTCTTTAAGAGGAGAAGAATTCATTTTGTTAGAGGAGGAAAATTACTCTATGTTATTCATAGAGTTATAAGAATGGAGATTTATAAGGCTTCAGATAATCCTCTCTAGATTTCACTGTGAAAAACGATGTAATGAAGTGTAATGAACCGGCATGGGCTGCCACCGAACTCAGCACCTGATTTATTTCACTATAGGTCCCAAAGGGAATTCCCAATCTCCAAGGGCTAGGGACAAGAACTTGGGCATCACAGAAACTCCTTTGAGAATGGTTTTCCCCAAATCACATATAAAACAATGGAATAAATAAATACAAGAGCCAAAATAAATAAACTACATTCCAAACAAGTTATAACCAACTACATGATCCAACCCATTTTCATGTATAGGAACAACATCCATAAACAAAGAGATACAAAAAAAATCAAAAAAAAAAACTAACCGAAAAGAAAAATACTAAAAACCAACCAACTTGAGTCAATCCCAAAACAAACTCCAAGCAACCTCTGGTTTCCTATCATCACCCAAATCACCCCACGTCAGCCGCAACAAACAAAAAGGATCCAAATGATAACTTGGAACCTAAAATTTTTGTAGGCGTGAGATAAAAATCCTAAAAGGTCACCAAAACCTTTCAAAACTATGAAATATGTTTCATAAGGTAATTCATAAATGATAGTTTTAAAATAAATCTATAAAGTAATATTTACATACATGAAGCATAAGGAAAGAAAAACAATTCCATAACATGCACTTTCAAAACATTTTCTATTTTTTTCTAAAACTAAACATACACACACACATGCACGTTTTAAAATCCAATCCATCAACCTAAGTCATTTCAAAAACACAAACACAACCATTATCATTTTTTCAAAACAACCCACTTGTTTTTTTAAATGAAATAGATATTTTTTCAAAACATTTAATTGGATAGATCCCCTTAAAGAAGCCAAACACCCATTTGGAAATCCATTTAAAGAACTTGCACACAAGAGCCTTCAAATCCATAACAGGTTTTCAAAAACATCCTTGAAAATTTATTTTCAAAGAAAAGTAACCTAACACCCACCTAGGTTACACATCATAAGACGACACCACACAATATCACAAGTCATACAAAAATTCAACATAAATAAGGAGGGTTCCACAATAATGGAAGTAGGGGAAATGATACAATCAATCACTAGATTAAACTCCCCTCAATCAATTATTCATCATGAAAATGAACGTGTCATGGTCCTACCCAAAGTCACTAATGTGACAATCATCTTAATGTATATGGATATAACCACCCAAACCTAATATTGATATATGATAAGTCCATCCTATCATCCTGGTATCCCATACTACTGGTACTAGGGAATGCAGCGGAAGCCAGTGGGATGGTGATTTAAAATTTTCATTACCAGAGTGACAAAACTACTTCATCTTCAGTGATCCAATCCCCGGTAGAGGTATGAGAATCTTATATGAATTTAATAATCACAAAATTAGATAAATGAGCACCTCATTCTATTTAGCGGCGCGTTTGACTACAACTAGTCATCAGTGATTGTTGCTAGAAGCATTCAAAGTCGAACCCCTCTAGATAATCCACAAACATTTCAATAATTCACATGTTCATCATTCATTTAATTCTAGGTTCTAGCATGTAGCTCCGATAAATCCTTCAACATCACAATGATCACCTCTATCCCATCCCTTCAATCCGTCGAAGGTGTTCTTGGATCGATCGCTCGATGACAGAATTAATCTCTCTAGGAAGCGGGAGGATAAAGTGGATCTGATTTCATTGGAATGAATCATCTTTTAATGAATGTCTCTCTCCTACTTATATAATGGGAGGATCAAATACCCAGAAAGGGTTCCTCGACCCCAAAAAAAAACTCCCACTAAATAACCATTAAATGACATGTTATGATGAACTAAATGTGTCATTAATGTCATTTATATTTTATCACCTCCTTTTAATATATAATAAATATATTACAAGATAAAATACAAGTCATTAACTCGACTCATAATTCCCACAATATTAAATGAACCTTGAATAGTAAAATAATATTCATTCATATAATATTTTCCCTTTATTCATGTAAATACCTTCTGAATAATTTTAATAAATAAATTCAACCAAATTATTCTATACTCAAATAATAATGAATTTATTTATTCATCGGTGATTGATTACTTGGACAACTCTCGGACCCCATGGTGGGGCCCAACATGTCCTGTATACCTATCCACTGAAATAGGGAAGATTCTTGAATACGCTATTGTGTGTAGCCCTCTAGGACCTTATCTCGATAGTAATGAATATTATTCACAGACCAAGAGATAAGTCTAGAAACCTTTCAAGGCCCCTAAAGAGATAAGGAATAGTCATAAAAACAAAAACAATCCTATGAACACATACTGTGTAACATAATCTCTTTATCTCATGATATCTCTTAAAGAAGGTCATACACTTGTGTCATTATCCATTATTTCTTTATTATTTGTTGATATAACTGGAAAAAATTACCTTCAACTACCTTGTACAAGGATTTATGAAGTTACTACTATCTTGATCAACTAGGCCTAAGTTATCACTTCCTCAACTCGTAAGATACAAATTCTATCTTGACCATTCAACCAATGCCATACCACCAATGATGCACCCAACACAAGCTACCTCGCCATGATTTTAATGTCATGGTTTTTGTCTTGCATAAAAGTATGTGATCAAATCATACACATTAAAAATGACATCAAGTTAGGAGACCAATACACATTTCCATAGATAGGAACATCCAATGACACCCAAAACTTGTGGTGTTACTATTAGTGGTTCTTTACTCATGATCTCACCTCCTAGAGGTCACCAAGTATGAACTTCACGAGAAGAAGTCTCAATTCTTATTATCCCCCAACACCTGATAGTTAGACATAAACTATGTATATTCAGTATGATGTATATATAATATAGGACATATGTTTATGATTAATGTCATAGTATCTTGAGGTTCATTATAGCCAAGGAACCACTATAACCTTCTGATATGAAAAATAATCTATAGAAATTTTCATTTAAATGGTGGACACATAAATATAAACACTATAATGGAAAGTGTATATCATGTATAACTAAATATACACATGGTATGGTAATCAAAAAGTATTAATAAATATGGGTATAGGGAACCCAATTTTACAACACTCCCACTTACACTAGATCCAACTTGCTAACTATACTTGTTATTTATCACATAATAAAATCATGTTTCTTCTGAGTTACGAATATAGTCATGGTCGTACCATGTTTCCACTACGTGGCTATTATATTATCTATGACCTCAACTCCTTGAGTAAGACTCCTCAAGAGATTTAAACCTCGAGTATATATCCTTTTTTACACTACCATAACTAGAAATATTGGCTAGTACTAGTAATAGAATTATCATAATGATAAATATTTACTTACTAAGTGTGATTCCAAGAACTAGAATAAATATTTTCATATTTTTCACCACTTATTTAGCTACCTTAGAAGCCACAACATACTTGGTATTTGTAGATATGACTACCAATAGCTTAAATTAGCTCATCTCACTCATTACCTTAGCATGGATATGATATTAGATCACATTGATATAATAAAGACTATTTTGTGTCCCCTTGAAACAAGTATCCCTTCCTATACACATACCGGAAATATACCTTTTGTACTTTCTCAATCACAATTGGATAGTTCTGACTAATTCTCATGCAGTTCTCCTGGATATAACTAATATTTTCCTTACATTAGTTATATGTTAGTAATATAAGATCTTGTACATATCATGGAATATGTTATTGATCCATCAGATAAGTATATGGATTTCAACTCACTACATTAATCACCTCCTATTCCCATACATGACTTCTTGGAGGGATTTATGCCATGTGACTCAAGCAACAATTCTCTCTCAAATTGTTCTAACTTGTATTTTCAATACCTTGCCAGTATATGAACTATTGACTTGGTATAAGAAAACTTTAGATATTCACCATTATATCTTATTCTCAAGAACATAGGATACTAATTTAAGTAAATCTATGGATAGTTACATTCATTTTGGTCTTGACTAACTATGAGGTCAATAGTTTTTTTCTATATGTTACAAAACATATTTCACTTGGAAAACCATAGCGACCCCACTAACCTCTTGTAAACATATGGAAAAGATTCATTCTAAATGAATATTATATAATATTGTTTTTTTACATCAATACTAAGCTATATTTTAGTAACTTTCACCCCTTTTTGGCATTCTATGGTTTCACCATCCCTTTCTGGTTGCGTTGTATAGATAACTTCCATGATTGGTGGTCTTGACATCCAATGCACAATAAAATGATCATAAAAAGTATCCATGACAAGTAAAATTCTAATGGATTTGGGTATAATGACTTGGTATTACCAATTGAACCTCATTGGTACCACACTTGTAGCATCCATGTATATTATCACTTGAATACCCACTACAATATTCAAAAATAATAATCCCATGCACATTGATACATGAAATCCATTATTAAATTTTAATTGATCTTGTCTATATTAGATGAATTACATATATTGGTTACTTTTAGGATTTATTATTCTCTATGAATAATGTATTATTGGTCACAGTGAATATAAAACCATCTCTTTGGTTTTAACCTTCCTACATAGTATGTGTCTCTGGAACATTCTTTTTCCACGAGGTCTTGTGGAACTTGTTCCCATGTCAACTATTTATGCATCTATAGCATTGAATAAATCCATGTCAATATTACTCCCACCATCTCAAATAGATATTTATACCCTTATATAGAAATATAGTATATAACTTGACTATCTCTTTTCTATCTTAGTGATTTAAGTAACATCCTTGGAAAAATTTAGGATAACTACTTTAGATGCACATTGTGCTTCTATTGATGCAAGTTTGTTTATATATTAACAAACTATTTGAATTTTAACACATTTAATTATGACATAATGGATTTACATCATACTATAACTCATATGGTATCCATTTTTCATGATAGATGGCATATTTTTGTGGGATAGCACCGTTATTTGCGATCCATGTCTTGAAAAATAATGGAAGTGTCTGTAATGGATATAAGTTGCAACATTGATACTCCTTTTACTTACATCATGGCTCTGATGTGTATAAGTAAATGTGTGTTTATGAATTACTCCATTTTATATATATTTTATTAATATTAACATGTAATACTCATCATCGATCCTGTTTATTAGAATCATAGCTTTGATGTGTATAAGGTAATGTGTGTTTAAGAATCACTCCAAGCTATATTTTGATGATCAATGAATACTTTATCAAGATAGTATTTGACACAATGGCCCAAATAAAATCATATATTTTAACCATTCATATATCATAATTCACTTTGACATTCCTTAATAGCACTTAATTAAGAATATTCACCACTAGCTTACCCTTGGAATAGTTCATGCTCTATAGATAAACTAATTCTGAAATCTTTGTGACTTACCTTTATTTCTAAATGTTTCATTATCTAAAACTAAATACATTAGCATATTGATAAAACCTAAGGTATTTAACTCCAAAGAGTTTAAAAACATACTGGGAATATCCTTGAAAACTATTTAGTTTTCTTGATAAAGTATTATCTTACAAAAACTAGGTATATAAGTCTTAAATTTTATATTCATCTCGTATTGCCAATGGTTCAAGTATTACTGAACTATTAGTTGAGTATTATACACCACAAAAAACATTCATTCCATAACTGAAATAATGTATCCTTGTGTCCAATGGACATGTATGATATTAATGTTTTGGTTATATCCCAAATGTTCAACTGGAATAATTAAACTTGGCAATATAGAAGCTATGTACTTATCACTACTGACTTAGGAACCACCCTTTCTCGACCACTTAGAGAACACACCACACTTATTATAATGGTTCTATAATTACTTGGTTACTATATTCAAATAAAAATATGTAATAGGATTATTGTATTTAATACCCAAAAATTATAATAGAAATATTACTTATAATTGATGAATATACCTGAAGAAGTAGTGACTACTTGATTCTTCGATTTAGTTCATTGAATTTAAACTTTCAAGGACTTATTTCATGACATATGAAGAAAATAACCTCCAGTTTAACACCTATTTTTTTGAAGGACTTTACGAATTCATCTTTGGTGTCACACTTTCCATTGTCCTTTTCACCCTATCTTTAAACTTGTTTTCTATAAGAACTAAGAATTTCTTTAAGTTTTTATTTATCCTGAAGAACCTTACCCAAAAGGTAATGAATCATTTTCTCCATACTGCTTCACCTTCTGCTCGCAAGCTTCATGAATATGAGACAACATATGAAATCATCTATGTCCTGATGTTGTATCCAAAACTCACATCAGATGTTGTTGAGAACATTATGACATACCTATCATATGTGTCATACATGAGTCTCCTGTGATCATTTTTATCAATCTCACTTCCTGAGGTGGCTCAACAGGTATTGGGAACACAAGCACCTTGAATTTCCGATGTTATAACACTTTGCGCAAGAACCTATACCACTCTTTGGAAACTCATTCCCCTTTGCACATTTTATTTTTCTAATAATTATTCCAGTGTACTTGTGATATTTATTTCCATTTTTCTAATATTTTTTTTGAAATTTTTTTTTAATTTTTTTCAATAAGTTAATTGTAATTATTTTCTTAAAATCAAACAAATACTACTACAACCAATTTTTAAAAATTATTGTAAACACATGAAGCAAATTTTAAGACAGGGATCAAATATAGAATATGGTGGGATTCATGGACAAGCACTACAAAGAGATCCGTTACTCTATTGACTTTCCAAAACACTTGAATACCTAATTGTCACTATGTTGTTTGATATGGTCCCAAGTCCCACATAAAGGGAATACAAGGTTGAACCACGTGACATAACTCACCTCATGGTATGACCCCAAATGAGGTCGCCGATTGATTCATGTTTTTCTCTTAAATTAAAGTTTCCACTATAATTAACATTGATCATGTCTTTGAGTGAGTGACTCCAACATCACCGTCACCATCTTTTACTCGAAAAAATGGCTTATAAAAGATATTTTTTCATCATTGAAACTTTAGTTTTGAAATTTGCAAGGACATAAACTGTGTTACCAAATTGAAATATTACGAAACAAGCCTACTTAAAAAGAGTTTGATTACAACAAGTTCAAAATTTCCAACAAGGTGGCCTAAAGAGGCGGTAACAATTAGAGGAAGAAGAAAAAATGTTACTCTTAAGTGAATATGTTATATCCTCATTTAAGGATACCTAAGAGAATTAATCTAACTTAACGATCCTATAGATAGTGGCCACCAACACTGCAAGATGGAATAAATGTCACGTGCCTAGTAACTTATCCAATGTTGACAAGAAGGTGCTCTCACCATCATGTGCGGTTTACCGGATCACTTATAAACAAAATTTCAATGTTTGGCCTCACCATTTGAATTAACATTCTCAATCAAGTTATAAGCCAAGGGGGTCAAGAAAGAGATAGAATAAGAGGGACTCTATTGAGTAATGTCCAACAATTCCTTATTGTGATAATCTATAAATAATGTTTATTATGTGTTTAATATGTTTATTTTATCTGAAATATGTTTTTATCATAAAGAGGCTCTATTTAAAGTATTCCTACACATAGTCAAAATTTGAAATCCTGACAGTCATGGTTAGCAATGTATAACAACACAAGCGACCTTGAGTGACATAGGGAAGTTTTTTAAACAATCACGATCAACCGTGTAGTCCATCCAAGGTGGTCGTAATGAGTAACCTAGGTGACCTTGAAAATACTTGGTTGATTTTTTGAAGATCAATGCCACCATGTAGTACAATGAAACTTAACCATTAAGGTGATCGTGAAGGTTCTGAGGCGCAATTAAAGCATGTCGGGCAGTTCCCAACAGTTTTTTCCCTCAACTTCTTCGAATTTCTCCTTAGAACTGGATAAAAATGAATTCCAGGAATCCACAAAGACATGATCTTTTCACATATAATTTATAATTAATTTATTTAATTAAGAATTACATTTTGTTGAATTATTTCTTCTTCAATGAGTTAGTAGGATACTCTTCTCATACCATCGTTGAGTCAAATGAATCAAGGTTAAATTCTCTCTAGCAGCGATCCACACATGCTTCGCAAACCTCCAATCATCACTGTAGAATTCTCTAAGTGCTCATGCAGATGAATCTAACGCTTGCGATGGTCATCATTGACCGAAACCAAATTCTTCAAGAGGAGAATAATTCATTTTGGTGGAGGAGGAAAATTACTCTATGTTCTTCATAGCGTTCTAGGGGGGATATCTCGAAGGATTCAAAGAATCCACTCTATATTTCATTGTGCATAATGATGGAATGAAGTGTAACGAACTGGCTCGAGCTGCCACTGAACTCGACACCCAATATGTTTCACTACAAGGCCCAAAGGACATTCCCGATCCCCACGGGGTGGTGACAAGTACTTGGGCATCACAAGAAATTCTTTGAGAATGAGTTTTCCCAAATCATAGATACAATAGTGGAATAAATAAATACAGGATCCAAAATAAATAAACAACATGCCGAACAAGTTATAACCAAATACCATGATCCAACCCATATGCATGTACATGAATGAGATCCATGAACAAAGAGATACGGACAAACAGAATCAAAACTAACAAAAAATAAAACTATTACAAACCAGCCAACTCGAGCCAAGCCCAAAATCAACTCCAAGCAACCTTTGGTTGCGTATCATCACCCAACTCACCCCATGTCGTCCACAACGAACAAAAAGGATCCAACTAAGAACCTGAAACCTGAAATTTTTGTAGGCATGATCTAAAAAGCCTAATAGGTCACCAAAATCAACTCCAAGCAACCTTTGGTTGCGTATCATCACCCAACTCACCCCATGACGGCCACAATGAACAAAAAGGATCCAACTAAGAACCTGAAACCTGAATTTTTTGAAGGCGTGATCTAAAAAGCCTAATAGGTCACCAAAACCTACTAAAACTATGAAATATGTTTCATAAGGTAATTGTAACAACTGGGTCCCGGTGACAACACAACCACCCCGCCTTAACATGGTCATCAAGTCCTGGCCTTCCAGGTACCACCAGTTTCCCCGCAAACACGTGGTCCTCACCCTGGGTCCCACCCACATGCCCGAATGGGTCATCTGACTAATGACAGTCCCCACAGGCCAACACATGTCCTTTCCAGTGTGCTTTGTCCTCATTCACACACACCCTAGGAAACTTTCCAGAAGGTCATCCATCCTAATCACAACGAACAAAAAGGATCCAACTAAGAACCTGAAACCTAGAATTTTTGTAGGCGTGATCTAAAAATCCTAATAGGTCACCAAAACCCGCTGAAACTTTGCAATATGTTTCATAAGGTAATTGTAACAACTGGGTCCCAATGACAGCACAACCACCCCTCCTTAACATGACCGTCAAGTCCTGGCCTGCCAGGTACAACCAGTTTCCCCGCAGACACGTCGTCCCCACCCTAGGGCTCACCCACATGCCCGAATAGGTCATCTGACTAATGATAGTCCCCACAGGCCAACACATGTCATTTCCAGTGTGTTTTGTCCTCAATCACACACACCCTAGGAAACTTCTAGAAGGTCACTCATCCTAATAACTACTCCAAGCCAAGCATGCTTAACTGTGGAGTTATAATCATGTAGGCTCCCAAAAAGGAAGGTGCACCTTGTTGACATGAGTCATATAATTTAGTCATTTAACTCTTTTTCATTTTGGCGTGTTACATTCACCCCCCCTTAGAGCACAACCTCCTCGTTGTGGATCCTACATCTCAACCTAGGCAGTGCACCACACTTAAGGGTGGGTTCCTCCTTTGATACCAAACATACCCGAATGGGTCATCCGACAAATGACAGTCCCCACTAGCCAACACATGTCCTTTTCAGTGTGATTTGTCATCACTCACACACACCCTAGGAAACTTCCTAGAAGGTTACCCATCCTGAGCATTACTCTAAGCCAAGCACGCTTAACTGTGGAGTTCTAATCAAGTAGGCTCCCAAAAAGGAAAGTGTACCTTGTTTACATGAATCGTATCATTTAGTCATTTAACCCTTTATCATTCTCGCATGTTACATTCACCCACCCTGGGGCCCACCCACATTTTTGAATGCTTCATCAGACTAATGATAGTCCCCACAGGCCAACACATGTCCTTTCTAGTGTTCTTTTTCCTCACTCACACACACCCTAGGAAACTTCTCATAAGGTCACCCATCCTGATCATTACTCCAAGAAAATCATGCTTAACTGAGGATTTATAATCATATAGACCCTCAAAAATGAAGATGCACCTTATTGACATGATTCGTATCATTTATTCATTTAATCCTTTATCATTCTGGCATGTTACATTCACCCCCCTTTAGAGCACAATATACTCGTTGTGGAAACTTCCTAGAAGGTTACCCATCCTGAGCACTACTCCAAGCCAAGCATTCTTAACTGTGGAGTTCTAATCAAGTAGGCTCCCAAAAAGGAAAGTGTACCTTGTTTACATGAATTGTATCATTTAGTCATTTAACCCTTTATCATTCTTGCATGTTACATTCACCCACCCTGGGGCCCACCCACATTTCTGAATGGTTCATCAGACTAATGATAGTCCCCACATACCAACACATGTCCTTTCTAGTGTGTTTTTTCCTCACTCACACACACCCTAGGAAACTTCTCCGAAGGTCACCCATCCTGATCATTACTCCAAGGAAAGCATGCTTAACTGAGGATTTACAATTAGATAGAGCCTCAAAAAGGAAGATACACCTTATTGACATGAGTCGTATCATTTATTCATTTAACCCTTTATCATTCTCGCATGTTACATTCACCCACCCTGGGGCCCACCCACATTTCTGAATGGTTCATCAGACTAATGATAGTCCCCACAGGCCAACACATTTCCTTTCTAGTGTGCTTTTTCCTCACTCACACACACCCTAGGAAACTTCTTAGAAGGTCACCCATCCTGATCATTACTCCAAGGAAAACATGCTTAACTGAGGATTTATAATCAGATAGAGCCTCAAAAATGAAGATACACCTTATTGACATGAGTCGTATCATTTATTCATTTAACCCTTTATCATTATGGCATGTTATGTTCACCCCCCCCCCTTTAGAGCACAATGTACTCGTTGTGGACCCTACATCTCAACCCAGGTAGTGCACCACACTTAAGGCTGGGTTCCTCCTCTGATACCAAACATTCCTGAATGGGTCATCCGACTAATGACAGTCCCCACAGGCTAACACATTCCCTTTCCAGTGTGCTTTTTCCTCACTCACACACACCCTAGGAAATTTCTCAGAAGGTCACCCATCCCGATCACTACTCCAAGACAATCACGCTTAACTGTGGAGTTTTATTCAGTTAGGCTCCTGAAAAGGAAGGTTCACCTTATTGACACGAGTCATATCATTTAGTCATTTAACCCTTTATCATTCTGGCATGTTACATTCACCCCCCCCCCTTTAGAGCACAAGGTCCTCGTTGTGGACCCTACATCTCAACACAGAAAGAGCACCACACTTAAGGTTGGGTTCCTCCTCTGATACCAAATGTGACAACTGGGTCCCGGTGATAGCACATACACCCTTCGTTAACATGGTCATCGGGTCCTGGCCCGCCAAGTACCACCAGTTTCCCCACAGACACATGGTCCTCACCATTGGGTCCACCCACATACCTGAACGGGTCATCTGACTAATGAAAATCTCCATAGGCCAACACATGTCCTTTCCCGTGTGTTTTTTCCTCACTGACACACACCCTAAGAAACTTCCCAGAAGTTCACCCATCCTGATCACTACTCCAGGCTAAGTATGCTTAACTGTGGAGTTCTATTCAGATAGGCTCTCAAAAAGGAGGGTGCACCTTGTTGATATAAGTCATATCATTTATTCATTTAACCCTTTATCATTAGGGGGGGGGGTTACAGTAATTCATCAATGTTAGTTTGAAAATAAATCTAGAAAGTAAGCTTTAGATACATGCAGCATAAGAAAAAAAAACAATTTCATAACATGCACTTTGAAAACATTTTCTATTTGTTTTTTCAAAACTGAACACACACACACACACACATTTTGAAATCCAAGACATTAGCCTAAGACATTTCACAAACACACGCACCTGTTATCTTTTTTCAAAACAACCCACTTGTTTTATTTAAATGAAACAGACACTGTAACAAAACATTTAACTAGAGCCCCTTTAAGAAGACAAACACCCATTTGGAAATCCATTTAAAGCAATCACACATAAGAGACTTCAAATCCAAAATAGGTTTTCACAAACATCCTTGAAAACTAATTTTTAAATCAAAACAACCCAACACCCACCCATGTTACACATCACAAGAAGGCACCACACAATATCACAAGGCATACAAAAAATGCAACATAAACAGGGAGGGTGCCATAATAATGGAATTAGGGGGAATGATACGATCAATATCTAGATCAAAATCCCCTCAATCAACAACTCATCATGCAAATAAATGTTTCATGGTCATACCCAAAGTCACTAATGTGCTAAGCATCTTACCGTATATGGATATAACCACATAAACTAGCTACTGATATATGTTAAGTCCATCCTATCAGCCTGGTAGCCCACACTGCTAGTACTAGGGCATGCATAGAAATCTAGTGGGCCGATGATTTAAATTTTTTCATCATCAAAGTCAAAAAATTACTTCTTCTTCAGTGATATAAGCCTCAGTAGAGGCCTGGGGATCTTAAATGAATTTAATAAGCACACAAATAAATAAATAAGTACCCCATTCGATTCAGCGGCATGTTCGACTGCAGCTAGTCATCGGTGATCGTTGCTTGAAGCATCTGAACTCGAATCCCTCTATATCATCCACACACGCTTCAAGAATCCATGCATTCTTCATTCATTGAATTTCGAGTGCTAGCACGAAGCTCTGATGAATCCTTCAACATCATGATTGCCTTGATCTCATCCCTTCGATCCGTCGAAGACATTCTTGGATCAATTTCTTAGTGAGAAACTTTCTCTCTCTAATAAGAAAGAGGGGATATAGGCTCTCATTTCATTGGAAAAAATCATCTAGAAATTAATGCCTTTCTTCTGTTTATATAGTGGTAGGATCAAATACCTAGAAAGGGTTCCCCGACCCCTAGAAATAAAACTCCCACTAAATAACCAGTAAATGAAATGTTATGATGAAATAACCATGTCATTAAAGTCATTTATATTTTATCACCTCCTTATAATATATAATAAATATATTACATGATAAAATTCAACTCATTAACTTGACTCGTAATTCTCACAATATTAAACGAACCTTGAATAGTAAAATAATATTCATTCGTATAATATTTTTTACGTATTCATGTAAATACCTTGTGAATAATTTTAATAAATAAATTCAACCCAAATAATCTATGATCAAATAATAATGAATTTATTTATTCATCAGTTATTGATTACTTGGACAACTCTCAGACCCCATGGTGGGGTCCAACATGTCTTATATACCTATTCACCATAATAGGGAAGATTCTTGAATATGATATTGTGTATGACCCTCTAGTCCCTAATATCGATAACAATTAATATTATTCACAGACCAAGAGTGAAGTCTAGAAACCCATCAAGGCCCCTAAAGAGATAAGGAATATTCATAAAAACAACAATCATCCTACGGACATGTATTGTGTAATATAATCTCTTTGTTTCATGATATCTCATAAAGAAGGACATACACTTGTGTTATTATCCATTGTTTATTTATTATTTGTTGATATAACTGAACATACTTACCTTCAACTACCTTGTACAAGGATTTATGAAGTTGCTACTATCTTGATCAACTAGGCTTGAGTGATCACTTCCTCAACTTGAAAGAGACAGATTCTATCTTGACCATTCAACCAATGTCATACCACCAATGATGCACCCAACACAAGTAAAAACATCCCGAGCCTTAGGACAAACATCCCAAGCCTTAGGAGAAATTAATATAGGAGTTATGTCCTTTGAATCGTCTTTAGAGTCCTTAAAAAAGGCTTTAAATGAATTTTACATCAAAGGAAACGTCAAAGGGGAGAACTGTAGGAAGCTGGGAACACTGTTCACAAACTCAAAATTTGGCAAAGGAAAAACACTGTTCATAAACCTCACCATTGGAACCTCGCCGTTCTAGAAACACTGTTCATGAACCCAAAATTTGGAAAAGGAAGAGGTCACCGTTGGAACCTCACCGATGGAACTGTTCACAGAATTGGAAATTTGGAAAGGGAAAGAGGTCACCATTGGAACCTCACCGATGGAATTGTTCATTGATAGAACTATTCATAGTATTGGAAATTTGGAAAAGGAAAAAAGAGGTTACTGTTGGACCTCACCATTGACACTATTCTCATAAGGTTACCAATGACACTATTCACAGAAGGTCAATGTTGCACTGTTCATAACTGTTTACCATTGGAACTGTTCACTGATGGTCACCAATGACACTATTCACATAAGGTCACCATTGCACTGTTCACAACTGTCTACCGTTAGAACTGTTCATCGATGGTCACTGATGAAACTGTTCACATAAGGTCATCGTTGCACTGTTCACAACTGTCTACCGCTGGAATGTTCACCGATGGTTGTTGAGTCAATAAGGTTTTCCTTATGACTTTTCCATTCCTTCTT
This sequence comes from Viscum album, assembly GCA_963277665.1. Classification (NCBI taxonomy): domain Eukaryota; kingdom Viridiplantae; phylum Streptophyta; class Magnoliopsida; order Santalales; family Viscaceae; genus Viscum; species Viscum album. Next base: position 954,394,094 of record OY728142.1, read on the forward strand.
GTTTTGAAAATCACAAACACCTTATCTTTAAGGAAAATTGCTTTTATAAGGAAAATTGCTTTTATAAGGAAAATTGCTTTCTTAAGGAAAATCGCTTTTATAAGAAAAATTATCCTTATCATATTTTCATTCATATTTTTCTTAAGTATAAGTTTCGGATTCATTTTCTCGGAATCATTGAAACTTTGATATAAAGCATTCTGTTTAGTATTCGGATTCTGGACAAGAACTATAAGGAAGTTTCATTCCGAATTCCGGATATGAACTCTGACTAAGTTCTATTCCAGATTTAGGATACGAATTCTGAAGAAGAATTCTCATTATGAATTCTAATGAAGAAATCCCATTCCGAATTCTCATTACGAATTCTGAAGAAGAAATCTCATTACGAATTCCAATGAAGAATTCTCATTACGAATTCTGATAAAGAATTCTCATTATGAATTCTGATGATGAATTCTCATTACGAATTCTGATGATGAATTCTCATTACGATTTCTGATGACGAATTCCTATTCCGAATTCTCATTCCGAATTCACCTATTAAACAGAATCTGATTATCATTATTTTAACACTCTGAATTTATTCATTCCGAACTTTCACTCCGAAGTTTCTATTCCGAACCTTTATGTTATATTTTAAAACGATGTCGTACATTTTGTTACACTTGTTTTGTTATAAAACGATGTCGTCCATTTTGTTATAAACTAACCGTTGTCTAAGTGACACGTGTACAGGTCCCTCCGAACTTTAAGGAAAATATGACCGTTGGAGAAGGAGCCGACCTTACCTATAAATAGGAGCTCATTTGAAAGAGCTCGGTGCTGATTGCAAAACGGATGGATGAACAATTTGGACTTTGTGCATACATGTTGTTGAAGTGATTTCTAGAGAGAGAGTCTCTTATTAACTCTCAAAGCTTCGTGCGACTCCGAATGTTGGTGATTACATTCGAGGGCTTCCGGGGATAGGAAGACAGAGGTGCCGACTACCTTAAAGATCGAGGGCTTTCTTGCTGAGAAAGACAGAGGTGCCGACTACCTTAAAGATCGAGGGCTTTCTTGCTGAGAAAGACAGAGTTTTCCAACTACCTTGAAGTTGAGGGCTTGCGGGGATAGCAAGACAGAGACACCGATCTTCGTATCGAGGGCTTACCCTGGTGTGAGTAAGACAGACTTGCTTGAAAGTATAAATCAAGGGACCTTTATCCAAGGTTGTTGGATACCCTTCTCTTTGGGTTAAAAGACTATTATCTTGTTACTTGTAGTTTAACTACTTGTTTTTTATTCCGCTGCACTTTGTATTTTAAGGAAAGTATAACTTTCTTATACTTCCTTATTTACTCTGATTAGTTTAGATTCTATACGCTTTAAGGTAGAATCTCATATTGTAACTTTTGTTAAGTTTCAATTTCCGGAATCATATTTCCGGAACCTACTTTTGGAATCACTTTCCAAGATCAGTTCGGTGTTAGAGGTATTGTGAATTTACTTAGTTTAACTTTGTTAAACTTAGCCCTTTCCTTTTCTTAAGGAAATTTTAGTTATTCATAACTAACTTTAAAGGTTCCAAAGGAATTTTTAAAGTATACAATTCACCCCCCCTCTTGTATATTGAGCATCTCATATTATATTTCGATCCTACAATTGGTATCAGAGGTTGGAAACCTCTTACTCTATACCATTCTTACATTTGGTATCAGAGCCAAGGTTACTGAATTACTTGTACTCACATACAAGTTTTTCTTGCTCACTTTTCCATTCCAAACTTTTTCATTCCGGATTATCCATTCCGAACTTTTCTCATTCCGAACTTTGTTATTACGAATCTTTTGCTACTAACTAGTTTGTGTGCAAAGTTATTTTTAGTATGGTAGGAATTAATGTTGGATCTATTGACAATCTTAATCCTACAAGACCACCAATCTTCGATGGTAATGATTATGAATACTGGAGAGATCGTATGAAGACATTTGTTATCAATACTGGAGTAGACAACTTTGTCATGCTTACTGGTGATTATAAAATTCCTGACAAGGAAGTCAGAACCTTTACTAACCAGGAGAAGCAAGAATATCAACTCAACTATAAGGTACGCAATACTTTACTTTGTTCAATGACTAGAAATATATATAGCCAAATTTCTTCTTGTGAAGCAGCTAACTGTATATGGAAGAAGTTAGAGATTACACACTTTGGGACTTCTAAGGTAATTGAGACTAGAAGAGCTATGCTTAGAGCTGAATATCATGGCTTCAATTTTCCATATGGAGAACCTATCTGTAAAGTTCAACAAAGGTTTATGACTATCGTCAACAGTCTACAATCTATGGGAGAAAAAGGTTTAGATAATGAAGCTCTTGTGGACAAGATAATTGACATTATTCCCAATGAGTGGGAATCCAAGAGAACAGCTATAGATGAGAACAGGAAGGTCACTCAAATCACTCTTGATGAATTATTTGGAACTCTTCTTCAACATGAAACCAGAATGAAGAGAGATGCTGACAACATCAAGAAGAAGAATGGAAATGGTACTGTTGCTTTTACTTCAACTTCAAATCAGATGAAAACTAAGACTCCTGAGAGAGTAACCAGATCCAAGTCTAAGAAAGTCATTTTCCAATCCGAATCTAGTGAGAGTGAAGTTTCAGAAAATGAATTAGCCAATCTTGCTCGAAGGATGAACAAGATAGCTGGACAAAGAAACTTTCAATCCAAGTATAAGAAGAAGGATAGGAAAGATAAGAAAGAAGGAGAAGTTACTTGTTATGAATGTAAAAGAGCTGGACATATTAGACCAGATTGCCCTATGCTCAGAAAGAAAGAAAGAAAGGAAAGAAATTCAGACAGGAACAGGAAGAAGTATTATAAAGCCAAAGCTAAGAGAGTTCTGAAAGCTAATGACACCTGGAGTGCCAGTGGTGGTGACTCTTTAGATGAATCTTCTGAATATGAATCTTCAGGACAGAAGAATCTTGGTCTTATAGCCAGATTACCTATTGATAATCATTGTCTTATGGCTAAGGTACGAAATGCTGAATCTTTGACCAATGTTTCCTTAAATCCTAATGATAGTAAGTATTATAACTCTTCTGATGAAGAATCATCTTCTGATGAGGAAAATACTTTACCTACTTATGAAGAAGTCTCTAGATTTGCTGAACTTCTTGAGATTGAGAATTCCAAACTCAACAAGAAACTTGATAAGGCAAATTCTAGGAATTCTATTCTTACTAAAGAGATATCAGATCTTTCTAAAGATCTTGATAAGAAAAATGATGATTTTGAAAGTATTTAAAAAAATCTTGAGGAAGTAAGTTCTGAGAAGAAAAAACTTTCTAAAGAGTTAGAAAAAGTAATTTCTAATAAAAATGTTTTCGAGCCTAACTCTAGTTCAAAAACTAATGATTTTGAGAATAAAAACTTGGTTGTAAAACTCAAGTACGAATTTTTTTCCTTAAAGAAGTGTTTATCAAACTTTACTCATGGTAAGGAAAATTTTGATAAGATGTATTCCCAAATACGACCTTTAAGAAATAAATCCGGATTTGGTTATACCCATGCAAAACTTATTTTCAGTAACAATTATTTTGTTCCTCAAAGTGCCCCATTTTGCACTAAATGTCAATGTGGTGGTCACTGGGCGAAAAATTGTTCCTTAAACAAAACCCAATCCTTAGGTTTTCATAAAGCTTATTTTTCTAAGAAAATGTGGGTTCCTAAAATTTTATTGTCTGGAAATCTCGGATCCAAGCAAGTTTGGATTCCGAAAGTCTAACTTTGTTCTTAATTTCAGGAAAATAAAGAAAGTTCCAGCAACAATACATGGTACATGGATAGTGGATGTTCCCGGCACATGACTGGTAACAAAAGCTTTTTTGAAAAGATTATCAAAAAGAAAGGAGGAAAGGTAACTTTCGGAGACAATTCTAAGGGAGAGATTGTTGGTATTGGTAATATAGTTCTTTTGGGTAAAACTTTGATTTCAAATGTTCTTTTTGTTAAAGGTCTTAAGTACAACCTCATTAGCATAAGTCAGTTATGTGATGAAGGTTACCTTGTGAATTTTAGGAATGATAAATGCTTAGTTCACAATTCCAAGGAAGAATTTATTCTCTCAGCCAATAGGCAAGAGAATGTTTACATCTTAAACTTAGAAGATCTAAGAAGCCAAGATTTACCTTGCCTAAGTGCAATGGAAGACCATTCTTGGTTATGGCATAGAAGACTAGGACACTGTAATATTAGAAACCTATGTAAACTCTCTAAAAAGAAACTTGTTAAGGATCTACCGGAGCTTAGATTTGATTCTTCTAAAGTTTGTGATCCTTGTCAATATGGAAAGCAACATAAATCTAGTTTTAATTCAATCGGTGAAGTCTCAACAACTGATGCATTACAGTTGGTGCACATGGATCTTTTTGGTCCAACACAAACTGGAAGTATTGGAGGCAAATACTATGTGTTTGTTCTAGTTGATGATTACACTAGATTTACTTGGGTCTATTTTCTAGCAAAGAAATCAGAAGCTTTTTCTTATTTCAAAAGTTTTAGAGCTCAAGTTAAAAATGAGAAAAACCTTCCATTGAAAACTATTCATAGTGATCATGGAGGAGAATTTCAAAATTCTGATTTTGAAACTTTTTGTAGTAAGAAAGGTATTACTCACAACTTTTCAGCACCTAGAACTCCTCAACAGAATGGTGTAGTTGAAAGAAGAAATAGAATTCTTCAAGAGATAACTAGAACCATGTTGAGTGAATATTCTATTGCTAGACATTTCTGGGCTGAAGCTGTAAGTACTGCTTGTTATACTATAAATCGAGTTTTAATTAGACCTTTTCTTAATAAAACTCCTTATGAGTTATGGAATGGTAGAAAACCAAGACTTTCCTACTTCAAGGTTTTTGGTTGCAAAGTATTCATTTTGAATACTAAAGATAACTTACATAAATTCGCACCAAAATCAGATGAAGGGATTTTCTTAGGTTATTCCACAACCTCAAAGGCTTATAGAGTTTTTAATAAAAATACTTGTACTGTTGAGGAAACAGTACACGTAAAATTTGATGAATCAGATCCTTTTGTTTTTAAACCATCCCAACTTACATCTTCGGATGTGTTTTCAAAAACTGATTATCAACCTTTGATAGAAGAACCTTCTGACAAGGAAATTGTTCTAGAAGATACTTCTGAAACATTTACCCCAGAAGACTTTCTACCCTATGTTGATGAACAGGTTTTACAAAATCCAAGTCAGGTGTTTCTTAAGAATCATCCCAGTGATAGTATCATTGGTGATGTAAATCAACCTGTAAGGACTAGAAGTTCCTTAAGAAATGAAGTAGAACATCTAGCATTTCTTTCCCAATTAGAACCTAAAATCACAGATGAAGCTTTAGGTGATGATGATTGGATCAAAGCAATGCAAGATGAACTAAATGAATTCGAAAGGAATAAAGTCTGGACCCTGGTTGAAAGACCTAAGGAAACTTCTGTTATTGGAGTAAAATGGGTTTTCAGAAATAAATGTGATGAAAATGGAGTCATTGTTAGAAATAAAGCTAGACTCGTTGCTAAAGGCTATAATCAGCAAGAAGGAATAGACTATGAAGAAACCTATGCTCCAGTAGCTAGACTTGAATCTATCTGTATTCTACTTGCATTTGCAGCATTCTTTAATTTCAAACTTTATCAAATGGATGTGAAATGTGCTTTTCTTAATGGTTATGTTCAAGAGGAAGTTTTTGTTGAACAACCTCCTGGCTTTGAAGATACAAAACATCTTGATCATGTGTTTAGACTAACCAAAGCTTTGTATGGCCTTAAACAAGCCCCACGAGCATGGTATGATAGACTCACTGGATTTTTGCTTCAAAATAACTATGTTAAGGGAAATGCAGATCCAACCCTTTTTATAAATAAAGATAAGAAAAATGTTTTGATTGTTCAAATTTATGTTGATGACATTATATTCGGTTCAACTCAGCAATCTTTGATTGACTCTTTTGCTAGTCTAATGAAATCTGAGTTTGAAATGAGTATGATGGGTGAGTTAACATTTTTCCTTGGTTTTCAAATTTCTCAAAAACCAGAAGGGACCTACATATCTCAACATAAGTATATTAAAGATCTTCTTAAAAATTATGGTTATGACAACACTAAAAGTATAAGTACTCCCATTGGTACCTCAAACTCTTTAGATCTTGATGAAGCTGGGAAACCAGTAGATCAAACATCTTTTAGAGGTATGATTGGAAGTTTACTTTACTTAACAGCTAGTCGACCAGACTTAATGTTTTCATTATGCTTATGTGCAAGATATCAATCCAATCCTAAGGAATCTCACTTAAAGGCAGTTAAAAGAATTTTTCTCTACCTTAAGGGAACCATGGATCTAGGATTATTTTATACTTCTGGAAATGATTTTGTTTTAAAAAGCTTTTCTGATGCTGACTTTGGTGGATGTAGAATGGATAGAAAAAGTACATCCGGAACTTGTCATTTCTTAGGAGATTCATTAGTTTCTTGATCCTGCAAGAAGCAACATTCTGTTGCACTCTCCACTACTGAAGCTGAATATGTAGCAGCTAGAAGTTGTTGTGCACAAGTGTTGTGGATGCAACACACACTCACAGACTATGGCTTGAGTTTTACTAAAACTCAAATTTTGTGTGATAACACAAGTGCCATTGCCCTAAGTAAAAATCCTGCACATCACTCTCGTGCAAAACACATAGATATTAGGCATCACTTTCTTAGGTATCACACACTTAAAGGAGATATAATTCTTCAGTTTATCGGAACGCAAGATCAACTTGCTGATATATTCACAAAATCTTTGCCTTCTGATAGATTTGAATATATTAAACATAAGTTAGGAATGATAACCGTAAGGTAATATTTCTTAATTAACTTTCTGCTGAAAAAATCTCCTTACAGTAATAAACTCCTTTTCATAGGGGGAGTACATTTGGTTGTTTAAAGAGTTTTTCAAAATTTGTTTTCAAAACTTTTCGGAACAAAGATTTTCGGAATGAAAACTTCCGGAATGAAAATTTTCCAGAATGGATATTTTCGTACAGAATACTTCTGGAATGGAAGTATTCGTATTGAAAATTTCCGGAATGAAAAACTTTCGTACTAGTATTTTCATAACGGAATTTTCGTACTGAATCTTCCATAACAAGTTTTTTATTTAGTTTTTCGTATTGAGTTTTTCGTATTTAGTTTTTCGTATTGAGTTTTTCGTATTTAGTTTTTCGAATCGACTTTTTTGTATTCGTCTTTATATTACCCATTACGAATAACTTTCCTAAGCTAATCCGAAAGGTATGATTTCCTTACTAAAGTTTTCGTAATCATATTTTACTTGCTGGCAATTTCTTAAAGTTTGTTTTCGGTTTTTGAATTTCTTAATTCTTTACTTTAATAAAAACCTCAAAAAGATCGGATTCAAGCTCTCAACCGTCAGATCTGATCTCAGATCATTCTAAACCGTTAGATTAACCGTGGAAGGTGAACCGTCATCTCGTTGCCTATATAAAGGGGATCCTATTTCTCGTCCCACATCGGTTTCAAGTTTTCGCGTGCTGAAGCTCTGCTCCTCTGATTTAAGGCCGTTCCGAACCACAGTTTTCTCTGCTTCGAACTTCAGTCTTCTCCGTTCCGAATTTCTCAGAGAACTTCAGATCCGAATGTCTGCAGAGTTAGCTTCTCAAGAAATGTCTTCAACCAAGCCTATATCTCAGTGGTTAGTATACAGAGAAAGGTTAGTACATCCGACTTTCTTCAGCAACTATGATTCTATCATTTCGAAGAATATCAAGTTGAATGGCTGGGAGGATGTTGCGGTATCAAAAACCGGCAACCAAGATGAAGTGTACTCAGATTTTCTTGTTGAGTTTTATGAGTCAGTTTCTTTCTTCGAGGAAGATAATAGAGAAAAATTTTCTTTCAAATCGTATGGCAAAACATATAAGCTTTCTTACACCAAGGCTGCAAGATTGGTAGGGTTATCTTATGAAGGGGAAGCCGAGTTTATTTCTCACGTATTGCCAGACTCCAAGGGTAGTTTCAACAAGGAAAAGGCCTTAGAAACTCTCGGATTGGATGATGACAAGGCTCCGAAAATTGCAAGCCTATCTACAAACTTCCGGATTCTGGAGTTATGGGTGCAAGGACTTATCGTACCAAGAAAAGGTGATAAGGATAGCCTGAAGAAGAGCGAGATATATATCTTAGATTTCCTGATAAATCTAAGGAAGTTTAACTTGATGAAGCATATTCTTCTTAATATTGAGAATTTGAAGAAGGGGAATCTGAGAGCTCAGATTATTATGTACCCAGCAATATTATCAAAGCTCATAGTTCGGTGCCTAGAATCTTTTAAGGTAGCTTGCAGTTCTAAGCCAAAAGTTTGCAAGATCATGTTGCTCAGTGATGGCACTCTTAAAAGGATGAATATATCTTTTGACAAGAAGTCTGAGAAGTTTATTGATCTACCTCCTCAAGAAGAAGTAGCTCCGAAATCTGCTGATCCGGAATCATCCAAGCCGGTAAGGAAGAGAAAGCTGAAAGAAGTGGAAGAACAAGGTGAAGATCCTAAGTCTAAGGAAGCTCACTCCGCACCACCAAATCCTAAGAAAAAGAAGACCTATCCTGATGAGGTTGTAGCAAAGTGGAGAGCAGATAAAGAAACAAGGAAAGAAGGGGATCCGCAGTTCGGATTGGACCCTGCGGAAGCTTTGAAGGAGAAAGCTGCTGATGAGCTTAAAAGGCAAGCTAAGGAAAAGAAGCTTAAGAAGAAAATGTCAGAAGCTGAGGCAGTCCAAGCGTTGTTGAAGTTCAATGAAATGGTTTCAGCAACTATCCCAGTTCCGAGATCTTTCTCTCTGGAATCTCTACCTGAGACTCCAGGAAGAAATCTTGTTGCTCCGGAAGAGGCTGTTGCTACTAATACTGAGGAAGTGGAGCAAGTGGAACAAGTTGAAGAAGCTGCTGAAGGAAGTGGTGAGACAGGAGATGTGCTAAAGCAAGTAGATGAATACAAGGGAACTCCTTCGGAACACTTGTCGCTCTGAACTTCAGAAGCTCAATCTTCAAAGCTAGTTACTCCTGAATTGTAAGAAGAGAAAGGGGAAGAAGAAGTTGCCTATCATGGAGAAGAAGAACAACTTTTACGTGATATTGCTCAGATGAAAAATGTAGAGGATACTGTTCAGGAAGTTGCTGATGAGGAAGATAATATTGTTCAAGTCTCTGATAGCGAGAAGAGATCTCTAGAACAGGGTTCTATTCCTGAAAAAGATAAGGGGAAGCAAATTCTTGCTGAGACTCCGAGCTCAGTAGTAAGAAAGAGGAAGGAGGCTGGTAGTTCTTCTAAGAGGAAGTTGGAGCTTATTGAGGAAGAAAATTCTCCTAGCAAGGTTTCGGATTCGGAGTCATCCTCGTTGGGACATGATTTTGTTGTTCAGTCTTTGAAGAAGTTGGTGGGAACCATTCCAACCTTCTCTAGTATTGACTCTAGATGCCAGATGCTCCAACATGCGTTGAATCAGAAAACCGACTCCGTATCGATGGTTATGGATAAGTGTGTTGAGATTGAAGCTCAGTTCAAAACATTCTTTGTTGGTTACGAAGCTCATAAAAGATCTTGTAAGAGGATGAAGAGCTGGTCGAAGAAGAATGTGGAAGAAATGAGGTTGCTTGATGAATTTCAGGATAATGTTAAGGATGCATTTGAAACCGAGGACAAGAAGTTTCATGAGTTGACTGCATCATTCGAAGAGAAATTGACAGAGGAAAAGAACTTTCGGATTCAGGAAGTGAGAGATCTGAATGGAAAGCTCAATTCCGTTAATCAATGTTGGAAATTTGAAAGGGATTATCAGATCGAGTTTGAAGAAAGGATGAAGGCTCAGGAAGAGAAGATGAAAGCTCAGGAAGAAAAGTTGAAGGCTCAGGAAGAAGTAATTGAAGCTCAGTCAGCAAGAATAGTCGTCTTAGAGAAGCAAGCAGAGGAAGATCACAAAGACTTGAAGAAGATCAAGACAATTCTTAAGGGGCTAATGTCGAAGGAGAAAGATCCGAAATAACCAATCCGATCTTTTTGTTGTATTTTTTTTCCTTTGTTGTCGAGATTCCAATTTTAATGAAAGTCGTACTTTTTGTTTCTATTGTTGTCATTACTAATTTTTCAGGTACTTTGTTAAGTTTTTCCATTCCCTCCAATTCTTTTTGAAAATCACAAAGGGGGAGAAGGAAAAGATCCTTAAGAAAAAGAGGAACTCTAATAAGAGTTTATCAAAGGGGGAGAAAGAAAAATACCCAAGGAAAAAGAACTCTAATAAGGGTTTGTTTAAGGGGGAGTTTTTTTTTCTCTTAAAGAAGACCTTCTTATGAAACATCACTCCGGAAATATGAATACGATCCTTAGAGTTTCAAAGCCTAAGGGGGAGTTAGTCGTATTCATCTACATTCTTAAACCAAGGGTGTAACACCCCAAGCTTCCACTGTACGTTTCCCTTCGAATAATGCAATAGCGTGTGTTGTACGCAACCTCGAGCTCTAACACACACCACAACTAATTAAACTAGCCGTTGTGAATAGTAATACCTACTTTTTGAAATTTTATAAATTTTATTTATCAAAATGGACTTCATTTTTGGATTCTTAATATTGAAATTAGCCCATGTTGAATATTTTGTATTTTTCTGAGAACTTTTAAATTTTTATGAATAGTGAAAAATACTTAAAAACAACTTTTTTAATCAAAATAATCTATAGTGATAAAATATAATATTTATTGGTTTTAAAGTATAATTAGAATATATTTTTACCATTTTATCCAATGTTGGTCATTAGAATTAATTTAACATTGAAATTGGACATAAACAATTGCCAATCTTTTGATATAAATTGTTTCTTAAAAACACGCTATTTGTCGTAACAGCGGGAATTAATTATAAAATTAATTAATGCAACTTATATGTTTGTAATTTTGAAAAATAGACATCATTTTTGAATTCGGAATATCAATTATAGCTTAGGGTGAAATTTTGGCCTTGTTCTGAAAAACTTCAATTTTTGATGAATAGTGAAACCACTAAGTGGTAGTTAAATAACTGATTTTTCATTTAAATGAAATATTACCACTTCTGTGATTTGATTTTCAAAAATACGACATACATGGTTGTCATTAAGAAGTAAAATGTGGTTCAATGAGATCAAAATAATTTTTTGGTGAATAGTAACTTTTAAGTTCTTAATCGCGATTAGAGGTAATTAGTGTAGTTTAAGGTACAAATAACATTTTAATAATATGAGATGAGCATGACAGTTGTCCTACTCCTATTGGATGAGTCATGGCCGACCAAGACAACCCATGGGTCAACTTGGGGACCCCATGGAGCCACTTTAGTTGGAAAATGACATTAATATATATTTATTTAATGTTAAAATTAAATTGACACAAACATGAGTTATTTTACTAAAACAGTTTTTAAGTGGGGTTACACAAGTCCAAATTTTTACTATAAATATTCATTATAAAGCTAAAAAGATTTCCTACACCATAGTATTTTTTTATAATTTTTAGACATTAAATAAATTAAATTATTTATGACATCATTATAATGCAGCGATGACCTCATTATTTAACGATTTAAATAAAATGAGAAGATAATGCAAAATCTAAGGCTTACACTTGTCCAAAGCCTATTGGATGAAGAGATTTCGAAACCTTATCACCTTATCCTCGAATTATATAAGTGTGGGACCTTTAGAATCCGAAAAGCATTGTGAAATAATATAATATTTCAATCTTTCCAAAAGAGCCCCTCCTCTCCACTTATAAAAGGCCCCCACCTCTCCCACCTTATTCACACCTTCAAGCCATTTGGCTCGGCCAACCTCTGCCCAAATACTCTCCCAACATCCCTCTCTTACTCCTAGAAGCCTCACATTGGGCATAACTCTTCCCAAGGAAGCCTTTGGCTCAAATCAAAAAGAGTTACCCGATTTTGAGGTAATGTCTTCTCTAATGTTGTTTTGTTTTATTTTTCTTCTCCAACCCCCTAAACTCTTTTTATTAATTTCTTTTGTAACAACACCAGTATACTAAATATACTAGGATGTTGTTATAAAAAGTATTCGAGCTACACTTACACACAACTACATCTAATGGTTAAAGAACATACGGTTTCTGTGGATGGCGAATTTCTGCCTCACGAAACGATGATTGTTCAACACTCATATAACACCTTCAAAGGTGGCCATTAAGATGTCACTATTTTTATATATGATATATAATATGTTTATGTTTTACTTATGCTTCTGTATTTCTCATTTATGGCATACTTTATGATTTCCATTATGGGTAAAACGCGATAATTTCATTTTAGGAAGTGCGGACTACCGCCCCCTCAAAGTGATTTGAATAGTTAATGCCATATGTGGGATGTATAAAGGATGGAGTAAATGGTATTATACACTATATTATACTGGAATTATATTATACATTTATATCATTATGATTTAGTTCCATTAAATATGAAATTGAAATGAAAGTAGCGTTCATGCGTACGTACGGCTTACCGTCTCCATGAACGGTGCATTTCATTTCTTACCTCTAAATGTTACGTAATATTATAAATGAATGTATATACTGGATATATAAGATATATATGACATCTAAATCATGAATATAATTCTGTATATAATGGATATTCTACCACATGAACAACTTGTAATCATAAGAAGTTTATTGTTGACTCAAGTTACCAAAGATAGACAAAACGACCGTTATTAACTTAAATAATTACATAATGTTCATAACATTGTAATAAGTGATATAAAAAGGATAATGAAATTGAAAATGGTTCTTAATAAGGTAGATATTAACTCTAGTTTATTATTCAGTAGGTTAAAGAACGGTTGAGTCAAGTCGGACACAAGGTAAGGGAACTTCTTAACCCAACTTCCATTCTTTGGGTTAATCTCCTACTTTCAAATTATGTCATGATATTATTATGTATTACTTTGTATTTTTACTTTATTTATGTGTACCTATAGTGAATACACATAATAGATCTATTTTATTTTAAAAATGATCTTTTTAAGGACTTCGTCTCAATCTCCTTTCATTGAGGCATATTTGGCTTTATACACAACTTTCTTTTATACAGTGTATAAACCCCTTTGACTTTTACGTTTATTCAAAAGGAATCTTTTTTATACGAAGCATTTTGCTAAATGACAAAAGGGAATGTTTTTCTTTCCGTACTTATGCGGTGACAACGACTTCTCCACCACCGTGACCATTATTTGAGTTTCGGCTTCCTCTACAAGCCATCATTTTCTTTTTTAATGAAAAATAAATAAAAAGTTTTAACTTTCTTTTTTTTTGGTATTGAAAATGGTTTTGAAAGCGTTTTTATTATAACAATGTGTTGTATTGATATCTTGTGATTGAAATGTAGAAATGTTATGTTTCCTTTATGCATGTTTTATGTGATACGATTATGTTATGGTTTATGATATGTTTAAACCTATTCATATGAGGAATGTATTGGACTTAATAAGTGACGGGTGGAGCCCGCTGTAGCTCCTCGATGAATCGGTAGGTCTCATGAGACAACTAGACGTGTAATTGGCCGAGGCACTTTCCCAATTTGATTTATGGTTTTGGCCCAGGCCTTAATCATTTTAGACGTCTTGGCCGAGGACTTGACAAAATGTTTCAGAATGTACGGCATTATACATTCCCTCATTATGAAAGTGGTTATTGATATTTCATGTGATTATTCGACCAGTAGAATATCAATGTGAAGAAGTGAATGGCATTATCTCATTTTTCTTTTGCCATGTTATGTTGAAGTTCAAGTTTAAAAGGCTTTTGTTTTAGTTGTACATTGCCTTAAATGTTAATGTTTATTTATTAAAGCTTCCGCAATATTGTTATCCTTACTAAGCATCTGAGCTCACCCCTTTCAATGTTTTAATATTTTCCAGGATGTGAAGAATTATTTTATGAATGACCTGCAGGGATAGTCAGAAGGGGATATGAGTGTGGACTATGAAGACTTTGTTATTAGTTTTTCACTTTATGATGTAATTTAACGTTTATGAATGTATCTAGTGTTTCCAAGGCTACTAAACTAATCGGTCTTTCGAGACTTGATCTTTTGTGATCATGACAATGTTACGAAGTAATGCACCGACTCTGGGTAGCTGGGGTCGGGGCGTTACAGTTGGTATCAGAGGCAGTTTAGTACTAACCTTGGAAGCTAGATGTAGATAAACTCTGATTAGAGCACATAGCCCAAAGATAGACTTTGAGGATTAGTATAGAAGAACTTCCTGGAATTTTGGTATTGTAGAGATGTTGTGAGTTTTCCGAGTAATACATCCCTGTCTGGATACGAGCAGGTAGAGGCGGCTTTGGCACAGATGTACCTAGGGGTAAAACCTGAAAACACCGCTTTGAGCTAGACTCGAACGGGAACTGGTGCACGACAACGGGCCTTGCTGCACTCTTGGTTACGACACTCCCGGGGGATATGCTTAGGATAACTCTCATTTTCTTAACAAATCATTATGAAGGGTTTATGAGTATATACTTCCTCAAAGAAAACTTTTTTATGATTATGGATTATATCCATAAATAGTTCAATTTATGTTAAGTGTTTTATAAGTATGGGATTATGTATTTTGATTCATAAACTAACCTAGTTTATGCCATTGTTTAGAAATGGCGCCTAGTGGAAGGAATGGAAACCGTATCAATGCACGCACTCCATGTAGGGATTTCCCTCCTGCTCAAGATAATTATAGTGGGGCTGGTGATGCAACTGGTGCCGATCAGCTAATCACCATACTGGGACAACTTACTCAGGTTATGAATAATAACCTTACTCGTATGGAGCACCCAGATCCGCAACGTGGAGGATCAATGTTAGACCGCTTCATGAGGCAACAACCACCAACCTTCAATGGGAGTACAAATCCTATAGTAGCTGAGCAATGGATAAATTCCTTAGAGAAAATATTCCATGCCTTGGGGAGTAGTGAAAGGGAGAAGGTTGTCATGGCAGTTTACCGCCTCACTGGAGATTCCGATCAGTGGTGGTCGCTGATTCAAAACACAAAGGAAGATGATGACGTATCGAATATGGAATGGAGGGAGTTCAAAGAGCTTTTCTTAGAAAAATAATTTCCTCGTGACCATCGAGCAGATATGGAAAGACAATTTCTGAGTCTGAGGCAGAAGGAGGATGAGAATGTCGCAAAGTATGAGGCTAACTTTACAAGGTTAGCGAGACATGCTACCGATTACATACGTAACCCAAGGAGTAAGATTGATCGTTTCTTTGATGGGTTAAAACCATTTCTCCGTCGAGCTTTGGTATCACAATCCTTCTCATCATACGAAGATATTGTCTCGTGTGCTATCAAGACAGAAAAGGAATTCTCTAAGTCTTATGACAACAAAGTAAAGAAAGAGAAGAAGAGAACGGTGGAACAAGAGACAGATAAAGGGAAAAAGGGAAAGAAGGATTTTCCAGTATGTGATAATTGTGGGAAGAATCACCCTGGTACTTGCCTAAAAGGAATGGGAGTTTGTTATAAATGTGGAGAAAAGGGTCACCAGGCTCGTGATTGCAAGGGAAAGAAAGAGGCTATCAAAGTTGAATGCTACAATTGTAGAGAAATGGGTCATTATGCAAATGAATGTCCTAAGCGTCAGGGAAACTTACCTCAGAAAAGGCCAAGGGATCAAGGCCAATCTTATGCTGTGACTACAGTTGAAGCAGAATAATTAATGTATTGGTGCTTTTGGACTCAAGGATTATATTCTGGTTACAAGAATAATGTGATATATATATGGATTGTACTGCAGTACTTGTTGATTTCAGTATGTTTTTAATATGATTAAGGTAATCATATTTTTAGTATGTGACAATAAGAGGAACTAATCTTTGTTTGGGGAATCTGATAAATTTTGGAATTAAGAGACCTTTTAGAGAAAGTTTGGACAGAGGTATTTTGGATAACTATAATGGTTGGAGTGGATTAAGTTGATCTTTGGATAGTATTGTTTAAGGTTAAAACATTTCTAAAGATTATTTTTGAAATATTATAATACTATAGTTTTAGGAAAAGGACAACCTGCAGGGTGGGGCATAACCCGCCGCGTCGGACAAAGCTGCAGGAATCGAACCCACAATCATAGTGCGACAGGCCTTTATTTCCTACCACTAGCCTACAGGAAGTCCCTGGTTATTACAAAATAATTTTACTAATCTAAATGGTATGTGTCAACATTTGGAACCTTATACAATTAGGATAAGTATAATATTTTTGAGTTCTATTATCTTTTTGAGTGAAAGATGAGTTGAAGGTTGAAACTCTAATTGTCAACCATAAATATATTTATACCTATCTCTTACTCAATGAATAAATTAATTCTTAAACTTTATTAAAGGGATATTAAAACAAAAAATGTGTTATCCTAATACCTTATGTCTTGTTGAACTGATGATATTTTAAATCAACATAGATTGAAGGCTTTGAGGCTCTCAATTTGACAGTTGATTGTGATTGATGATCTCAATCACTCCCAACGAATATTTACATTTTTCCTCCAATTATATGTCTCTAATTTCCACCAATGTTCTCCTAATCGAGATCATAATTGGGTGGTGACTTTTTCATTTCCCTTTCCCTCTTATTAAGGCTAAATTTTATTAATCTTATTTCCGATGTGGGTTTTCCACAAAGGTATTTTCTCTTTTCAACCTTTTATTTTCAAAGAAAAAAAATATTCAAATTGCGAGGACGCAATTTATTGAAGGAGGGGAGAATGTAACACCCCAAGCTTCCACTGTACGTTTCCCTTCGAATAATGCAATAGCGTGTGTTGTACGCAACCTCGAGCTCTAACACACACCACAACTAATTAAACTAGCCGTTGTGAATAGTAATACCTACTTTTTGAAATTTTATAAATTTTATTTATCAAAATGGACTTCATTTTTGGATTCGTAATATTGAAATTAGCCTATGTTGAATATTTTGTATTTTTCTGAGAACTTCTAAATTTTTATGAATAGTGAAAAATACTTAAAAACAACTTTTTTAATCAAAATAATCTATAGTGATAAAATATAATATTTATTGGTTTTAAAGTATAATTAGAATATATTTTTACCATTTTATCCAATGTTGGTCATTAGAATTAATTTAACATTGAAATTGGACATAAACAATTGCCAATCTTTTGATATAAATTGTTTCTTAAAAACACGCTATTTGTCGTAACAACGGGAATTAATTATAAAATTAATTAATGAAACTTATATGTTTGTAATTTTGAAAAATAGACATCATTTTTGAATTCGGAATATCAATTATAGCTTAGGGTGAAATTTTGGCCTTGTTCTGAAAAACTTCAATTTTTGATGAATAGTGAAACCACTAAGTGGTAGTTAAATAACTGATTTTTTGTTTAAATGAAATATTACCACTTCTGTGATTTGATTTTCAAAAATACGACATACATGGTTGTCATTAAGAAGTAAAATGTGGTTCAATGAGATCAAAATAATTTTTTGGTGAATAGTAACTTTTAAGTTCTTAATCGCGATTAGAGGTAATTAGTGTAGTTTAAGGTACAAATAACATTTTAATAATATGAGATGAGCATGAAACTTGTCCTACTCCTATTGGATGAGTCATGGCCGACCAAGACAACCCATGGGTCAACTTGGGGACCCCATGGAGCCACTTTAGTTGGAAAATGACATTAATATATATTTATTTAATGTTAAAATTAAATTGACACAAACATGAGTTATTTTACTAAAACAGTTTTTAAGTGGGGTTACACAAGTCCAAATTTTGACTATAAATATTCATTAGAAAGCTAAAAATATTTCCTACACCATAGTATTTTTTTATAATTTTTAGACATTAAATAAATTAAATTATTTATGACATCATTATGATGCAGCGATGACCTCATTATTTAACGATTTAAATAAAATGAGAAGATAATGCAAAATCTAAGTCTTACACTTGTCCAAATCCTATTGTATGAGGATATTTCGAAACCTTATCACCTTAGACTCGAATTATATAAGTGTGGGACCTTTAGAATCCGAAAATCATTGTGAAATAATATAATATTTCAATCTTTCCAAAAGAGCCCCTCCCCTCCACTTATAAAAGGCCCCCACCTCTCCCACCTTATTCACACCTTCAAGCCATTTGGCTCGGCCAACCTCTGCCCAAATACTCTCCCAACATCCCTCTCTTACTCCTAGAAGCCTCACTTTGGGCATAACTCTTCCCAAGGAAGCCTTTGGCTCAAATCAAAAAGAGTTACCCGATTTTGAGGTAATGTCTTCTCTAATGTTGTTTTGTTTTATTTTTCTTCTCCAACCCCCTAAACTCTTTTTATTCATTTCTTTTGTAACAACACCAGTATACTAAATATACTAGGATGTTGTTATAAAAAGTATTCGAGCTACACTTACACACAACTACATCTAATGGTTAAAGAACATACGGTTTCTGTGGATGGCGAATTTCTGCCCCACGAAACGATGATTGTTCAACACTCATATAACACCTTCAAAGGTGGCCATTAAGATGTCACTATTTTTATATATGATATATAATATGTTTATGTTTTACTTATGCTTCTGTATTTCTCATTTATGGCATACTTTATGATTTCCATTATGGGTAAAACGCAATAATTTCATTTTAGGAAGTGCGGACTACCGCCCCCTCAAAGTGATTTGAATCGTTAATGCCATATGTGGGATGTATAAAGGATGGAGTAAATGGTATTATACACTATATTATACTGGAATTATATTATACATTTATATCATTATGATTTAGTTCCATTAAATATGAAATTGAAATGAAAGTAGCGTTCATGCGTACGTACGGCTTACCGTCTCCATGAACGGTGCATTTCATTTCTTACCTCTAAATGTTACGTAATATTATAAATGAATGTATATACTGGATATATAAGATATATATGACATCTAAATCATGAATATAATTCTGGATATAATGGATATTCTACCACATGAACAACTTGTAATCATAAGAAGTTTATTATTGACTCAAGTTACCAAAGATAGACAAAACGACCGTTATTAACTTAAATAATTACATAATGTTCATAACATTGTAATAAGTGATATAAAAAGGATAATGAAATTGAAAATGGTTCTTAATAAGGTAGATATTAACTCTAGTTTATTATTCAGGAGGTTAAAGAATGGTTGAGTCAAGTCGGACACAAGGTAAGGGAACTTCTTAACCCAACTTCCATTCTTTGGGTTAATCTCCTACTTTCAAATTATGTCATGATATTATTATGTATTACTTTGTATTTTTACTTTATTTATGTGTACCTATAGTGAATACACATAATAGATCTATTTTATTTTAAAAATGATCTTTTTAAGGACTTCGTCTCAATCTCCTTTCATTGAGGCATATTTGGCTTTATACACAACTTTCTTTTATACAGTGTATAAACCCCTTTGACTTTTACGTTTATTCAAAAGGAATCTTTTTTATACGAAGCATTTTGCTAAACGACAAAAGGGAATGTTTTTCTTTCCGTACTTATGCGGCGACAACGACTTCTCCGCCGCCGTGACCATTATTTGAGTTTCGGCTTCCTCTACAAGCCATCATTTTCTTTTTTAATGAAAAATAAATACAAAGTTTTAACTTTCTTTTTTTTTGGTATTGAAAATGGTTTTGAAAGCGTTTTTATTATAACAATGTGTTGTATTGATATCTTGTGATTGAAATGTGGAAATGTTATGTTTCCTTTATGCATGTTTTATGTGATACGATTATGTTATGGTTTATGATATGTTTAAACCTATTCATATGAGGAATGTATTGGACTTAATAAGTGACGGGTGGAGCCCGCTGTAGCTCCTCGATGCATCGGTAGGTCTCATGAGACAACTAGACGTGGAATTGGCCGAGGCCCTTTCCCAATTTGATTTATGGTTTTGGCCGAGGCCTTAATCATTTTAGACGTCTTGGCCGAGGCCTTGACAAAATGTTTCAGAATGTCCGGCATTATACATTCCCTCATTATGAAAGTGGTTTTTGATATTTCATGTGATTATTCGACTAGTAGAATATCAATGTGAAGAAGTGAATGGCATTATCTCATTTTTCTTTTGCCATGTTATGTTGAAGTTAAAGTTTAAAAGGCTTTTGTTTTAGTTGTACATTGCCTTAAATGTTAATGTTTATTTATTAAAGCTTCCGCAATATTGTTATCCTTACTGAGCATCTGAGCTCACCCCTTTCAATGTTTTAATATTTTCCAGGATGTGAAGAATTATTTTATGAATGACCTGCAGGGATAGTCAGAAGGGGATATGAGTGTGGACTATGAAGACTTTGTTATTAGTTTTTCACTTTATGATGTAATGTAACGTTTATGAATGTATCTAGTGTTTCCAAGGCTACTAAACTAATCGGTCTTTCGAGACTTGATCTTTTGTGATCATGCCAATGTTACGAAGTAATGCACCGACTCTGGGTAGCTGGGGTCGGGGAGTTACAGTTGGTATCAGAGGCAGTTTAGTACTAACCTTGGAAGCTAGATGTAGATAAACTCTGATTAGAGCACATAGCCCAAAGATAGACTTTGAGGATTAGTATAGAAGAACTTCCTGGAATTTTGGTATTGTAGAGATGTTGTGAGTTTTCCGAGTAATACATCCCTGTCTGGATACGAGCAAGTAGAGGCGGCTTTGGCACATATGTACCTAGGGGTAAAACCTGAAAACACCGCTTTGAGCTAGACTCGAACGTGAACTGGTGCACGACAACGGGCCTTGCTGCACTCTTGGTTACGACACTCCCGGGGGATATGCTTAGGATAACTCTCATTTTCTTTACAAATCATTATGAAGGGTTTATGAGTATATACTTCCTCAAAGAAAACATTTTTATGATTATGGATTATATCCATAAATAGTTCAATTTATGTTAAGTGTTTTATAAGTATGGGATTATGTATTTTGATTCATAAACTAACCTAGTTTATGCCATTGTTTAGAAATGGCGCCTAGTGGAAGGAATGGAAACTGTATCAATGCACGCACTCCATGTAGGGATTGCCCTCCCGCTCAAGATAATTATAGTGGGGCTGGTGATGCAACTGGTGCCGATCAGCTAATCACCATACTGGGACAACTTACTCAGGTTATGAATAATAACCTTACTCGTATGGAGCACCCTGATCCGCAACGTGGAGGATCAATGTTAGACCGCTTCATGAGGCAACAACCACCAACCTTCAATGGGAGTACAAATCCTATAGTAGCTGAGCAATGGATAAATTCCTTAGAGAAAATATTCCATGCCTTGGGGAGTAGTGAAAGGGAGAAGGTTGTCATGGCAGTTTACCGCCTCACTGGAGATGCCGATCAGTGGTGGTCGCTGATTCAAAACACAAAGGAAGATGATGACGTATCGAATATGGAATGGAGGGAGTTCAAAGAGCTTTTCTTAGAAAAATAATTTCCTCGTGACCATCGAGCAGATATGGAAAGGCAATTTCTGAGTCTGAGGCAGAAGGAGGATGAGAATGTCGCAAAGTATGAGGCTAACTTTACAAGGTTAGCGAGGCATGCTGCCGATTACATACGTAACCCAAGGAGTAAGATTGATCGTTTCTTTGATGGGTTAAAACCATTTCTCCGTCGAGCTTTGGTATCACAATCCTTCTCATCATACGAAGATATTGTCTCGTGTGCTATCAAGACAGAAAAGGAATTCTCTAAGTCTTATGACAACAAAGTAGAGAAAGAGAAGAAGAGAACGGTGGAACAAGAGACAGATAAAGGGAAAAAGGGAAAGAAGGATTTTCCAGTATGTGATAATTGTGGGAAGAATCACCCTGGTACTTGCCTAAAAGGAATGGGAGTTTGTTATAAATGTGGAGAAAAGGGTCACCAGGCTCGTGATTGCAAGGGAAAGAAAGAGGCTATCAAAGTTGAATGCTACAATTGTAGAGAAATGGGTCATTATGCAAATGAATGTCCTAAGCGTCAGGGAAACTTACCTCAGAAAAGGCCAAGGGATCAAGGCCAATCTTATGCTGTGACTACAGTTGAAGCGGAATAATTAATGTATTGGTGCTTTTGGACTCAAGGATTATATTCTGGTTACAAGAATAATGTGATATATATATGGATTGTACTGCAGTACTTGTTGATTTCAGTAAGGTTTTAATATGATTAAGGTAATCATATTTTTAGTATGTGACAATAAGAGAAACTAATCTTTGTTTGGGGAATCTGATAAATTTTGGAATTAAGAGACCTTTTAGAGAAAGTCTGGACAGAGGTATTTTGGATAACTATAATGGTTGGAGTGGATTAAGTTGATCTTTGGATAGTATTTTTTAAGGTTAAAACATTTCTGAAGATTATTTTTGGAATATTATAATACTATAGTTTTAGGAAAAGGACAACCTGCAGGGTGGGGCATAACCCGTCGCGTCGGACAAAGCTGCAGGAATCGAACCCACAATCATAGTGCGACAGGCCTTTATTTCCTACCACTAGCCTATAGGAAGTCCCTGGTTATTACAAAATAATTTTACTAATCTAAATGGTATGTGTCAACATTTGGAACCTTATACAATTAGGATAAGTATAATATTTTTGAGTTCTATTATCTTTTTGAGTGAAAGATGAGTTGAAGGTTGAAACTCTAATTGTCAACCATAAATATATTTATACCTATCTCTTACTCAATGAATAAATTAATTCTTAAACTTTATTAAAGGGATATTAAAACAAAAAATGTGTTATCCTAATACCTTATGTCTTGTTGAACTGATGATATTTTAAATCAACATAGATTGAAGGCTTTGAGGCCCTCAATTTGACAGTTGATTGTGATTGATGATCTCAATCACTCCCAATGAATATTTACGTTTTTCCTCCAATTATATGTCTCTAATTTCCACCAATGTTCTCCTAATCGAGATCATAATTGGGTGGTGACTTTTTCATTTCCCTTTCCCTCTTATTAAGGCTAAATTTTATTAATCTTATTTCCGATGTGGGTTTTCCACAAAGGTATTTTCTCTTTTCAACCTTTTATTTTCAAAGAAAAAAAATATTCCAATTGCGAGGACGCAATTTATTGAAGGAGGGGAGAATGTAACACCCCAAGCTTCCACTGTACGTTTCCCTTCGAATAATGCAATAGCGTGTGTTGTACGCAACCTCGAGCTCTAACACACACCACAACTAATTAAACTAGCTGTTGTGAATAGTAATACCTACTTTTTGAAATTTTATAAATTTTATTTATCAAAATGGACTTCATTTTTGTATTCGTAATATTGAAATTATCCTATGTTGAATATTTTGTATTTTTCTGAGAACTTCTAAATTTTTATGAATAGTGAAAAATACTTAAAAACAACTTTTTTAATCAAAATAATCTATAATGATAAAATATAATATTTATTGGTTTTAAAGTATAATTAGAATATATTTTTACCATTTTATCCAATGTTGGTCATTAGAATTAATTTAACATTGAAATTGGACATAAACAATTGCCAATCTTTTGATATAAATTGTTTCTTAAAAACACGCTATTTGTCGTAACAGCGGGAATTAATTATAAAATTAATTAATGCAACTTATATGTTTGTAATTTTGAAAAATAGACATCATTTTTGAATTCGGAATATCAATTATAGCTTAGGGTGAAATTATGGCCTTGTTCTGAAAAACTTCAATTTTTGATGAATAGTGAAACCACTAAGTGGTAGTTAAATAACTGATTTTTTGTTTAAATGAAATATTACCACTTCTGTGATTTTATTTTCAAAAATACGACATACATGGTTGTCATTAAGAAGTAAAATGTGGTTCAATGATATCAAAATAATTTTTTGGTGAATAGTAACTTTTAAGTTCTTAATCGCGATTAGAGGTAATTAGTGTAGTTTAAGGTACAAATAACATTTTAATAATATGAGATGAGCATGACACTTGTCATACTCCTATTGGATGAGTCATGGCCGACCAAGACAACCCATGGGTCAACTTGGGGACCCCATGGAGCCACTTTAGTTGGAAAATGACATTAATATATATTTATTTAATGTTAAAATTAAATTGACACAAACATGAGTTATTTTACTAAAACAGTTTTTAAGTGGGGTTACACAAGTCCAAATTTTGACTATAAATATTCATTATAAAGCTAAAAAGATTTCATACACCATAGTATTTTTTTATAATTTTTATACATTAAATAAATTAAATTATTTATGACATCATTATGATGCAACGATGACCTCATTATTTAACGATTTAAATAAAATGAGAAGCTAATGCAAAATCTAAGGCTTAAACTTGTCCAAAGCCTATTGGATGAGGAGATTTCTAAACCTTATCACCTTATCCTAGAATTATATAAGTTTGGGACCTTTAGAATCCGAAAAGCATTGTTAAATAATATAATATTTCAATCTTTCCAAAAGAGCCCCTCCTCTCCACTTATAAAAGGCCCCCACCTCTCCCACCTTATTCACACCTTCAAGCCATTTGGCTCGGCCAACCTCTGCCCAAATACTCTCCCAACATCCCTCTCTTACTCCTAGAAGCCTCACTTTGGGCAGAACTCTTCCCAAGGAAGCCTTTGGCTCAAATCAAAAAGAGTTACCCGATTTTGAGGTAATGTCTTCTCTAATGTTGTTTTGTTTTATTTTTCTTCTCCAACCCCCTAAACTCTTTTTATTCATTTATTTTGTAACAACACCAGTATACTAAATATACTAGGATGTTGTTATAAAAAGTATTCGAGCTACACTTACACACAACTACATCTAATGGTTAAAGAACATACGGTTTCTGTGGATGGCGAATTTCTGCCCCACGAAACGATGATTGTTCAACACTCATATAACATCTTCAAAGGTGGCCATTAAGATGTCACTATTTTTATATATGATATATAATATGTTTATGTTTTACTTATGCTTCTTTATTTCTCATTTATGGCATACTTTATGATTTCCATTATGGGTAAAACGCGATAATTTCATTTTAGGAAGTGCGGACTACCGCCCCCTCAAAGTGATTTGAATCGTTAATGCCATATGTGGGATGTATAAAGGATGGAGTAAATGGTATTATACACTATATTATACTGGAATTATATTATACATTTATATCATTATGATTTAGTTCCATTAAATATGAAATTGAAATGAAAGTAGCGTTCATGCGTACGTACGGCTTACCGTCTCCATGAACGGTGCATTTCATTTCTTACCTCTAAATGTTACGTAATATTATAAATGAATGTATATACTGGATATATAAGATATATATGAAATCTAAATCATGAATATAATTCTGGATATAATGGATATTCTACCACATGAACAACTTGTAATCATAAGAAGTTTATTATTGACTCAAGTTACCAAAGATAGACAAAACAACCGTTATTAACTTAAATAATTACATAATGTTCATAACATTGTAATAAGTGATATAAAAAGGATAATGAAATTGAAAATGGTTCTTAATAAGGTAGATATTAACTCTAGTTTATTATTCAGGAGGTTAAAGAACGGTTGAGTCAAGTCGGACACAAGGTAAGGGAACTTCTTAACCCAACTTCCATTCTTTGGGTTAATCTCCTACTTTCAAATTATGTCATGATATTATTATGTATTACTTTGTATTTTTACTTTATTTATGTGTACCTATAGTGAATACACATAATAGATCTATTTTATTTTAAAAATGATCTTTTTAAGGACTTCGTCTCAATCTCCTTTCATTGAGGCATATTTGGCTTTATACACAACTTTCTTTTATACAGTGTATAAACCCCTTTGACTTTTACGTTTATTCAAAAGGAATCTTTTTTATACGAAGCATTTTGCTAAACGACAAAAGGGAATGTTTTTCTTTCCGTACTTATGCGGCGACAACGACTTCTCCACCGCCGTGACCATTATTTGAGTTTCGGCTTCCTCTACAAGCCATCATTTTCTTTTTTAATGAAAAATAAATACAAAGTTTTAACTTTCTTTTTTTTTTGGTATTGAAAATGGTTTTGAAAGCGTTTTTATTATAACAATGTGTTGTATTGATATCTTGTGATTGAAATGTGGAAATGTTATGTTTCCTTTATGCATGTTTTATGTGATACGATTATGTTATGGTTTATGATATGTTTAAACCTATTCATATGAGGAATGTATTGGACTTAATAAGTGACGGGTGGAGCCCGCTGTAGATCCTCGATGCATCGGTAGGTCTCATGAGACAACTAGACGTGGAATTGGCCGAGGCCCTTTCCCAATTTGATTTATGGTTTTGGCCGAGGCCTTAATCATTTTAGACGTCTTGGCCGAGGCCTTGACAAAATGTTTCAGAATGTCCGGCATTATACATTCCCTCATTATGAAAGTGGTTTTTGATATTTCATGTGATTATTCGACCAGTAGAATATCAATGTGAAGAAGTGAATGGCATTATCTCATTTTTCTTTTGCCATGTTATGTTGAAGTTCAAGTTTAAAAGGCTTTTGTTTTAGTTGTACATTGCCTTAAATGTTAATGTTTATTTATTAAAGCTTCCGCAATATTTTTATCCTTACTGAGCATCTGAGCTCACCCCTTTCAATGTTTTAATATTTTCTAGGATGTGAAGAATTATTTTATGAATGACCTGCAGGGATAGTCAGAAGGGGATATGAGTGTGGACTATGAAGACTTTGTTATTAGTTTTTCACTTTATGATGTAATGTAACGTTTATGAATGTATCTAGTGTTTCCAAGGCTACTAAACTAATCGGTCTTTCGAGACTTGATCTTTTGTGATCATGCCAATGTTACGAAGTAATGCACCGACTCTGGGTAGCTGGGGTCGGGGCGTTACAAAGGGAGATAAGCTTTAATATGGTTCTTTCTTCTTAGAATTTATTTTTCGTTAGGATGTTTGTGCTTTCCAAAAAGGGGGAGATTGTTGAGTCAATAAGGTTTTCCTTATGACTTTTCCATTCCTTCTTGTTTTGAAAATCACAAACACCTTATCTTTAAGGAAAATTGCTTTTATAAGGAAAATTGCTTTTATAAGGAAAATTGCTTTCTTAAGGAAAATCGCTTTTATAAGAAAAATTATCCTTATCATATTTTCATTCATATTTTTCTTAAGTATAAGTTTCGGATTCATTTTCTCGGAATCATTGAAACTTTGATATAAATTATTCTGTTTAGTATTCGGATTCTGGACAAGAACTAAAAGGAAGTTTCATTCCGAATTCCAGATATGAACTCTGACTAAGTTCTATTCCAGATTCAGGATACGAATTCTGAAGAAGAATTCTCATTACGAATTCTAATGAAGAAATCCCATTCCGAATTCTCATTACGAATTCTAAAGAAGAAATCTCATTACGAATTCCAATGAAGAATTCTCATTACGAATTCCAATGAAGAATTCCCATTACGAATTCTAATGAAGAAATCTCATTCCGAATTCTCATTACGAATTCTGATAAAGAATTCTCATTATGAATTCTAATGATGAATTCTCATTACGAATTCTGATGATGAATTCTCATTACGATTTCTAATGACGAATTCCTATTCCGAATTCTCATTCTGAATTCACCTATTAAACAGAATCTGATTATCATTATTTTAACACTCTGAATTTATTCATTCCGAACTTTCACTCCGAAGTTTCTATTCCGAACCTTTATGTTAGATTTTAAAACGATGTCGTACATTTTGTTACACTTGTTTTGTTATAAAACGATGTCGTCCATTTTGTTATAAACTAACCGTTGTCTAAGTGACACGTGTACAGGTCCCTCCGAACTTTAAGGAAAATATGACCGTTGGAGAAGGAGGCGACCTTACCTATAAATAGGAGCTCATTTGAAAGAGCTCGGTGCTGATTGCAAAACGGATGGATGAACAATTTGGACTTTGTGCATACATGTTGTTGAAGTGATTTCTAGAGAGAGAGTCTCTTATTAACTCTCAAAGCTTCGTGCGACTCCGAATGTTGGTGATTACATTCGAGGGCTTCCGGGGATAGGAAGACAGAGGTGCCGACTACCTTAAAGATCGAGGGCTTTCTTACTGAGAAAGACAGAGGTGCCGACTACCTTAAAGATCGAGGGCTTTCTTGCTGAGAAAGACAGAGGTTGCCAACTACCTTGAAGTTGAGGGCTTGCGGGGATAGCAAGACAGAGACACCGATCTTCGTATCGAGGGCTTACCCTGGTGTGAGTAAGACAGACTTGCTTGAAAGTATAAATCAAGGGACCTTTATCCAAGGTTGTTGGATACCCTTCTCTTTGGGTTAAAAGACTATTATCTTGTTAATTGTAGTTTAACTACTTGTTTTTTATTCCGCTACACTTTGTATTTTAAGGAAAGTATAACTTTCTTATACTTCCTTATTTACTCTGATTAGTTTAGATTCTATACGCTTTAAGGTAGAATCTCATATTGTAACTTTTGTTAAGTTTCAATTTCCGGAATCATATTTCCGGAACCTACTTTTGGAATCACTTTCCAAGATCAGTTCGGTGTTAGAGGTATTGTGAATTTACTTAGTTTAACTTTGTTAAACTTAGCCCTTTCCTTTTATTAAGGAAATTTTAGTTATTCATAACTAACTTTAAAGGTTCCAAAGGAATTTTTAAAGTATACAATTCACCCCCCCTCTTGTATATTGAGCATCTCATATTATATTTCGATCCTAAAATGGTTACCAATGACACTGTTCACATAAGGTCACCATTTCATTTTTCACAACTATCTACCGTTGGAACTATTCACCGATGGTCACCAATGACACTGTTTACATAAGGTCACCGTTTCCCTATTCACAACTGTCTGCTGTTGGAACTGTTCACCGATGGAACTGTTCATAGAAATGGAAAATTGGAAAAGTGTTGTGGATAAGTGACCTTGACCTTGAAAAACACCTCATACACCTGATTTTCTCAAAGGAATGGACCAGAGAGGTCTGGGCCATTACATTTAAGCCTTGAACTAGTGAATGTAATTGATAAATTGTTTATGACATGTTTTAGTACATAGCCTATATTATTCTTTAATTGAAATGGTAAATGGGTTTTTCCCTCTATAAGTATGATTGTCTTGTGTTGTGGAATTATTAAGTACATGGTCCACTTAATTCCTTTATTCTTGAATTATGATTAGGCATACTTATGGACATGACATTTCTTCCTATTTAAACATACATGATTAAATGAACTAGGAAAAATTGTTTAAGTATCTTGATTATAAAGCCTTGTTCAAATGATATGAGTCATTGATAGATAAATATCTCTTCATAATACGATGATGGTGATACTTTGATCCTTATGGGATGCCTTGGATGGGATCATCATGCTTTATGACCAAGACTTGCTATGGATGAGAAATACATCAAGAGCGATACTTTGTATGCCTTGAAAGGGATCAGTGGGTGGATACTCTACCTCCTTATGAATGATACCGGTTCCCTGGGGGAGACCCCATGGACAGGCTCAGTGGAAAGATGGTTATACCTAAGGGTGAAATAAAGTCGAGTTGAGACAAGTATCTCAGTACTCGAGCTCGAGCTCAATACTTGAACTCGATGCTCGAGCTTGGCTCGACGCTCGATCGAGTATTGATTTCCTGGCTCAAGATTGAGCTTGAACTCAACTCAGGATCGATCGAGCGCTCTATTAGTCTCGACTTGGTTCAATTAGGGTTATTTTTCATAATTTTAATTGCAAAATATAACTCAAATTTGAGGTTGAACTCGAATTTGTACTCGAGATCAAAAGCTCGAGCTCAAAATTAAATAAATATATATTGAATAAAAGTAATATATTAAAAAATTAAATGCTATATTAGGCCTGTGAGATACATTATTATGTTGTTATAATACTAAAACTCAAATTGAGTTAGTAATCGAGTAGATCAAGATCGAGATCGACTCAAAAAATCCAAAACAAGTTCGAGTATTTTTCAAGACAAGCCTGAGTAGCTCGTGAGTACTCGATCTTGTTTACATCCTCAGTTATAACATGTCATTAGTGATACTCTAACCCCTATGTGAGATAGTAGGTATGGGCTCAGAGGGTTTTTTTCGTTACTCCTTACTGAGAGTGATACTTGGGATTCCATTTATGGATCGCCTTGGATGGACTCTTGTGGTCTTGGTCATTTATAGTTCCCCTGGACCGATACTTGAGATTCCTTTTTGGATCACCTTGGATGATCTCAGGGTGCCTCTGATTAAAATATAATAATAAATTTCATTTTAAAAACAAGGAATGTGTAGCTGTTATCTAGGGACGCATCCTCCAAACCAAATCACATGCTTGGGTTTGGTCCATCTATCAATACTTGTTTTGTGATGAACTAATATTACCTATATTATATCTGTATAGGTTGACCCAAGTTCAGAGGAAACCCAACTTAGGCTGAAGTAGGTATGGTCAGCTAGGTGTCTGTGAGGAACCTAGGATGACTTATTTACTCTTATTTATTGATTGATTTTCCTATCATACATTCACACTATTGTACTTTATATTAATGAACCAAATAAATTAGATAGCATTTGTGGTTGCCTACTAATTATATCTCACACACTTGTTGGGCCACCATTTCACTGGGGTACCCGAGAAGACCTCATGTTCAAAGATCTATGCACTACTAGAAACTTACACTATACCCATGGTTTGGAATCATGGACATAGGCTATACCCAAGGTTCATAGAACCATGGGTGTTTAATTCATTGGTATAGCTCTGAGCTATAGTCATGGTTTGAAAATATTACTACCATAGTTATACACCATGGAAATAGGTGTATGGGATATAGGACTACATCCATGGTTTTCAATCGTGACTGTAGACATAATATCATGGTTCAAAACTATGGAAACAGTCTGCCAATTCAATAAAATTATAGCCATGGTTCTGAAACCGTGGCTATAGGATTTAAAAAAATGCTTGTCGTCGGATTTGAACCTTCCACTACCTCTATAAAATCCAAGTGCCTAACCATTTCACCACCTAAGATTATCAGTATATGAATATATATATACTTATATATATATATATATTAACTGTGACTAGAGGTGGAAAACTGTGACTATAGGTTCTGAACCAAACCCTATAACCACAATATTTAGTGACTATATACCAATAGTTTTTTCAAAACCATTGTTATAGGTCCCAAAATTAAAAATACCTATACTAATTGTTTGGAAAACCATTGGTATAGGTATTTTGATTTTTAAAAATTTATTTTATCAAATAAAATTGAATATATCAAGAATTAATTTACTTATAAATATAAATATACATATTTATCATATTATGTTTCAAAAAAACATTGTAGCTTAGTGGTTAGGTTGTTGAGATATAAATCGGAGGTCCGGGTATCAAAACCAGCCAAGGTTATTTTTTTAAATTACCTATACCAATAGTTTTCAAAACTGTTGGTATAGTTATTTCATATTACCTATAGCAGTGGTTTGGAAACTGTTGGTATAGACCACTTATACCAACAGTTTACTAAAAACCATTGGTATAGGTATATACCGATGCCAGACTAGCCAACGATCACCCAAACCATTGGTATAGCCTATACCAATGGTTTTGGTATCTATACCAATGGTTTCAAACCATCGTTATAGGATTCTTTTCCAATAGTGAATAGCTTTTTTTGCACGCAACTGTGAGTTTAAACGAACCACGAGACACTATTAGTATAAAATGACCATCATAACCTATTTGTTAAATGGTGGGTGTCATGACCCAAACTTTTTAATTATATTTGTTTCCTAATTTTGTGTGTTATTTTATTTTATACTCAACAAAACTATATCCTTTAATGAATGAAGTGGGCATAATTAAAATGAGACCGTTGGGTTTCGACTGTTATATGACCATTGGTCAATATGACCTTTGGAAACTATAATCTTAACATTGTTTTTTATAAATATGGTTATCTTGGTTAATTATTACAGAAATAAGATTGAATGGCCTCATCCAGTAGACTCGAGCCATATGAAGCCCATCTGTTGGAGCTTGGGAAGGATGTAGCATCACTGGGCTTTGCTCTGGACCAAGCCCAAGTCGAAATTCAACGTATGAAGCTTGAACGGAATCGCCTAAGGGAGAAGTTCAAGCTAATATAAATCACCACTTGGGCAATTTTGTTTAAGCCACCCCAAGATTTTATCACCATAGCACACCTTACACTTAGGTCCTACGCTGGTATTATAAGGGGCTATGTAACGAGACCTTAGCTGCTTTGTGTAATCCTTTTATATAAATAAAATTGTTATTTCTTATTATGGAAAAGTTTGTGAATTTCAAATATCCGGATAAATATAGGATTTGTCTTATTGATGAATTTAGGAAAAAAGGGTATTTTAAAATATTTTTATATTCATTAAATAATTAATAATGTGAAATGATTTTCAAAAAAAGGTCTTCTACAGTTGTGATCAGTGAGAAATTTAGAATCTAACAAGATCAACTTGGTTTTTAGTGAATAGTAAAGTAGGAATAGTAACATAACCACATGAAAAGTAATGAATAGTAATGAATAGTAATTTGAAAATAAAAAATAGAAACTTCACCCATGAATGTGTATATACATTTTAGAAATCTTAAAAGTGAAAAAACGATCATAGTTTAAGTTTTTGTATTTTTGTATGCCATAAATATTTTATTTACAATTTTATAATTAATTTAATAATTTAAAATGGAAATTTATTTTAATAAAATTTAATCATAAATTGTTACTTTATTGTCTTATGGGTATAAAATATTTTTATGGTACCTTGATTACTTTTTTAAGGTGTTACAAAATGAGTTATAGTTTTAAAGTTATATTTTTAGAATAAATAATGATTTTATTTAAAAATTAAATTAAAAATATTTAGAAAATTATTTTCATAAAATTGACTTCATTTTTGAATTCAGAGCATTGATATTAGGTTAGGGTGAATTTTTGGGATTTTTCTGAAACAGTTGAATTATCGATGAATAATAAAAATGCAGTTTTGAGTTTCGGTGTTTAATGACATCATTAATGATGTAATAATGATGTAAACTTTCTGATAGACTTATGAATAGTGATATATGTTATGAGGTGTCCCAAGTGGCCAATACCATGGGAAATCCCATGGTTTTTCAAATACCACCGATGAGGTGTCCCTTGGAAATTAATAATTTATTCACTCACTTTCCCTATAAATACCAAGGCATTTCCCTCATTAATTTCATTAAAAAACCATCCTCAATGAATTTATGGTCTCCTTAACTCCCAAGGAGTCCTCCCAAGGTTCCCTCAAGCCTACCAAGGTCCCAACCTTCAAGCTTTCGAAGTTACTCTTCAAGGTAAGAGAATCCTTTCACCCTCCTCTTTTAAGCCATGAATTCCTTTATGTTGTGTCTTCTAGTTTCCATATTTTTTTGTTGAATGTATGTTAAAATATGTTCTAATTACTGTCCATTTCATGTTTTATTTTTTAGAGACCCTTTCTTCTCTCATCAATTTTTTTTTTCTGAATTTTTATGCGACGCCGTTAGGCTGCCAAATTTTTCATAAAAGGAATCACGTCTTCTCTTCTCTTTCATGTTTCCTTTTCATGTGGTATGTCATTCAAATTTCCATAACATGTTATTATCTCCATGTTATTCTGTATTTATACTTTATTATAAGTTATTTATCAGTGGGTTACTCTTTTACCCTCTCTTTTCAATGTTTTCTAAAACCATGTTATATAGCCGTTATGCTGCAGAAATTTCGCCTCAAAATTTCTATCTCTTTCTCTACAGAAATTCTCTTGTTTTATTTATGTGAATACCCAGACCTAATTAGTTTATTTGGGTGTTCATAAATATATAAAGTTGGTGTATTTGATTCTGTAATTGACATACATATAACCCTCACTACATTTTCATGGGTTATAAATGATATAATGATCTTATTTTTAAGAGCTTTTAAAACATCACGATTTTGAAATGAAACCCATTTCTTTTATTCTCTATGGGTTATTTATGAAATGTTTGGTTATGATATATGTGGCTCACATGTAATTGAAGACATATTAAGGGCGTGCCTTGATAGCGCTCCAATCCATTAGGTAATGAATTAATCTCTAGAGATGACAAGTTTCACGATACCTTGGTGAATAACCTTGATAATTTTATGACACCTCAGGGATAAAACTTGGTGATATGTTCATGAATGTCTAAATAAAATTTTTTAGCCACATATTAAAGTTATTTTCTAAGTTCTTTTCATTTTTATATGTCTATAATTCCATTGCTCATGTCTTTATGTTGTTATTGTTAAACAAGTAAACTGATTCCCTTGTTTACCCTTACTGGGCCTTCTGCTCACCCTTTCCTTTGATGTATGTCTCCAAGATATGAGATGCAGTATTTTTACGTAGGATGAATCTATTATGAATCCCTAAAAGTGGTTTAGAATAATTTTTTATGTTGTTTTCATGTATTATGTTCCTGATTTCCAAGACACTAGACTTTAAAGATCCTCTGTTTATAAAATGTAATGAAAAGTTATGTAATAAAAAGGCGGGATGCCATAGTGGGAATAAAAATGAAAAACTAATTTATGAAATAAATATAAAGGAAAAAATAAATCTAAATGTATTGGTAAGTGCTTAGAACATGATCACACAATTTTTAGTAAAACCACTTTATTCTTCAAAAATATGTTTTTATTAAAAAACGAGTTTTTCTTTTTTTTGTGAGTGAATATTAATTTCTAAAAGTTCTAGAAAATGGATTTAAAAAAAATCAATTTAATTTTTGAATTCATCATGTCAAAATTATCTTATAATTATTTTTTTATAATATTTTAAAAACATTCATTTTTTAAGGAATAGTGAAAATACTAATTTGAAAACTGTATTTTATTTTAAAGTCATTAAAAGGTAAAATTATGTTTTGTATTAGCTTTTAAATTTTAATTAGTTAATTTTTATTTAATATAATATATTTATGGTTTTTGAAAAATATTTTATACACAATATTATAAAAACATTTTATGTTTTAAAAGGGCATTTTTCCGAAAAAACTTTTTTTCACGGAAATTTACCAGTTTTATTTTAAATTAAATTCTTAAACTTTTGTGTTTTGAATTTTAAAATATTGATGCCAAATTTGGATTCATAAGGTCCAAATTTAGGGAATATTTATCTTTTATTTTTATCCAATATTAATAGTAACCTTGTTAAATTTTGTTACCACAGTAAAGGGTAAATTGTGTAATTTAGGTTAAAAATAAAATTATAAAGTCTATAAAATGACTCTAACAAATTCCAAAATTTTAATGGATGAATAAAATTATACTGTTGAAATATTAGGATTGAAATTAAGTCATTTAATGGACACTTGTGCATAAAAATGACTAATATAATATTTAAATCAAAGAAAGTCACAAAATGTCACTTTCTTTGTCTTTAATATCCCTTATGTGTTGAAATGGAGACAAAATTATGTTATGAATGAATATAGCTGTACATTTTTTACTTAATAACCATATTTTCATGATATAAATTTATTTTTTGGATTTTTGGGTCACTTAGATGAAATTATGGTATTTATAATATTTTATTTAATAAAAATTTAAAGATGTCACATTCATATTGTAAATAATGTATAATTTTTTATATAGGGTTACACAAAAAATATATTCAAATATAAATATTCTTCTAAAATATAGAATATTTATCTTCATCATGGTATTTTATTTTTTAATTTTAGTGAACAAATAAGTGTGTTAAATAATGACACAACACAAATATAGTAATTATTTGATTAAAAAAATATCAAATAAATGTTATTAAAAATATTTAAATTAATATAATTTTAGATACATGATGGTATTAACTAATTTTATATATTACCTTGACCTCTTAGGAATATAATAAAATATTTTTTTTAAAGATAAATTATTATCTTTATATTTTTAAAAATCCAAATAATGAATAGCGTCAAAATTGACACTAATGATATTTTATCAAAATAATAATTTATTAAATTATTTAAAAATAATAAAGCATATTTAAAAATAAAAATTATTTATAATATTTTCTATAATTTTATAAAATTTTCTTTTATGGTCTAATTTACATCAAATTAGTAAAAATTAAAACCTTTTAATATTGAAAGAGTTGTAACCTTGATTAAAATTAAAATAAGTTAACTAAGGGTTAATTAAAATGATAAGGTTAAAAATAATATCAAAACTTTTCTAAAATGTATTTATTGGTGATATTACAACCTTATATCTTATTATCTTTAAATACATGTCATTTTTGAGGTATTTGGATTGAGATTTAATTTATTATAAATTAATAGTTTTTGAAATTCCAAAAGTGTCCCTCACCTCAATTATAAATGGAAACCACCTCCCTCACTTCCTCACATCACATTGAGACTTAAATCTCGACCATACCCAACCAATTCCTCTTCTAAAATTATCTAGACACATTCAAGATGTTCTATTATTCTCAAATGACCAACCCTAGTTTCCCTAAGAGGAGATTTAAAGGAAGTTCGCCAAGGAGGAGGTAATCGTATTTACCAAATCTTCCAAGATTATTTCTTATTCTAATTTATCTTAATGTGTTGTTTAAATTATAAATTAATAAATATAGTATCATATATATTTTTATATGTTATTAAAATTCTATAACAACCATATTCTTTTTTTATCTATCCTACGAAAAACGAAAGTACCACGCGTGCATACATACGGTTAATCGTCTCCACACCGTGGTGTAATATGTTTTTCATCACTAATTTACCTAGATGGATATAATGATGGAAATAATATATATATATATATATATATATATATAATAATTATAAAATTATATTTTTTTTGGAAAAAATTATATACCATCCAATTTCTTACCCTTTTACTATTAAGAGAATGATATTGTCGCTTGTGCGTACGTACGATTTACCATATCCATGACGCGATGCGATTCAATTTCCATATTAACCATTCAATAATGATTATATAAATGTATATACTTAATAAATATGATATATATTACCTTAATATAATTCTATAAATGATTTAACTATATCTTATGCATAAGAATTGTGACTTATACGAAAAAACATGCATAGGAAAATGAAGTAGTTAACACCCGAAAGAAGAGTAATAATGAAATATTATTAACAAAAGGGTGATAATATAATCATATATGATATCATAAATATGAATATGGTTCTATAATAAGTTAATAAAATTATTTAATCCATTATACAGAAGTTTCAAATACATACGAAGGAAATCATACCTAAGGTGAGGGTTAAATTCACAATCTCATTTTAATTGGGATTGTTTAGATGTAAGTATATACTGAGGAATATTTATCTTCCATGTCCATGTTTATTAAAAAAAATTCCAAAATATTTTTACTATTTTTATATAATTGTTAAAATAATTTTTACCCATGTGTGGATTTTTACTAAACGATTTGAAAGGAATATTTTTGTCATTTTTCTAATGAGGTATGTTTTGATTTTTCCAGCAAAAGTACGAGAGAAATATTTTGTTAACTTATACAGGATGAATGGATTTTTCCAATTTCATGACGCCTTTAGGCCCTGAATCTTCCCTTACAATCTTAAAAGGTTATTTTCAAAGAAAATGTTTCCTTTTAAAGTTGTGCTACATATTAAGAAAAGAAAACGTTTTCAAAGTAGAAAGAATATTTTCCCCAAGAATTATTTCTAAGTGATATCTCAAAATTATTTTACATCTACGATAACATTCTTTGATGTTACTCATGTTTTAATGGGGATATTTTTCAGGGATATTATCCTTATTATCACTATGGTTGGTTTATGTTTACGATGGAATGATAACTTTGAAATCCATTTCTTTTCTATGGGTTCTGTTATGAATGATTGATAGTTATGAAACCCATTTAATTTCATGGGTTCTGATATGATGAATTATTTATGCTCTTGTGAAACACATATGTATGGTTTTCATTATGTGATGGGTGGGACCTATATCTCCCTCCAATGCATTGGGTAAATATTTATATCTCATGAGATAGATGGGATTGGAACAGGAAATGATCTCGATTTAGTAATGCAGGATTGAAACGGGAAGTAAACCTAGTTCAGTAACACAAGGTTAGAACGGGAAGTGAACCCAGTTTAGTAAAGGACTTCTTCCACTATAATGGTCTTGGAAATGAGCTTTGACTAATATGGGAATTATTTTCTATGTTTATGTGTATGCCACAATTTCATGTAT
Organism: Viscum album; assembly: GCA_963277665.1. NCBI lineage: Eukaryota > Viridiplantae > Streptophyta > Magnoliopsida > Santalales > Viscaceae > Viscum > Viscum album. The sequence goes on from OY728142.1 coordinate 954,432,501, forward strand.
TATGTTATGATCTCATGAAATATACTCTTTATGAACATCTATGATATACCCCATGACATGATATCATGATCTTTGATATGGAGGATATAATTTTCAAATGTTTGTCTTACATTATCATGTCTCATGATTATGATATGATTGATATCTCCCTTATTTACCCTTACTGAGCATTTATGAGCTTGCTCTTTCTTATGTTTATTTTTCCCAGATATGAAGAAAGGTATTAAGTAGGATGTGTCAAACGGGGTTCTAATTATGAAGGATTAAACAAGAGATGATGCAGATTTTTTATGAACCAGTTGTTTATATTTCCTAGTTTCCAAAGACACTAAAATTGTATGGTTCTGGTGTGGTTTTGTTATGTTATATAATGAATATTATTCTATTTAGATGTAATATATCTCTATGAAAAGTATGAGTTGTTATAAAGCATATAGATGAAAAATAAATTCATAAAAAATAGAAAATATCTCATTAATCAGTGTCAAAATGACCCCGTCAGAAGTTAATTTTCACCCCATTGTTGTAGTTTATTTAATACTCCTCCAGCACATTTTGCTACTTCTGTAGCAATGGATATATATAGTCTACAATATATGCAACTAAAACTCATATTTACATGAACAGAACTAAAATGAAACCACTAAAACATTAATGAAAAAAATAAAGGACATATTAAGATCAATTTATATACATAATATAGGTTGTGTGTTCAAGTAAGAAAATGAAGCAGATTAAAAGAAACAATAAAAAATAAGTGGTTGTGAACAGTTACAATGTTTACCTCAAAAAGTGGTTATTGAGAAGGATCGAATCAGAAAAATCATCAGTTGAGGAGTTATGGGGGCGGAAAATATGACATAGGACATGAGGTCACAACCCAAGATTAAAATTTATGATGGAAGATGCACCTGATTCACTATCAGTATGCTTCGCAAGTTTTTGATGAACTTGAGAAATTTGAACCTGGACAGAAAAGGTAAAGAAACTAGAGAAACCTCAAATGAATGATTAAATGGTCATTTTTTACTATGAATCAATATAAAACCTTTGTATAATAATGACCACGTGAATATACAGGTTACTCATTCTTCTATTTAGTTCACAAAAAAATCTCTCATTATGTGATGCATAGGCAAAGGATCATATGGACACAAATACAAATAGATATGAACAAATAAGTAGAATATGAAGTTGTGTATACAAAAATATGAAAAAATAGATCTCTAAAACAACTACAATAAAATTATAGAATTATGTAACAACAACCATTTCATTACTGCATAAATATATCGGTTAAACGCTACTTAAATGATATGAGGAGAACATACCATAACACGAATGGACACCATTTTAGCATCACTGAATCACCAACATGCTAGCTAAAATGATACTAGTAAAAATTGATATAAAAGCGTAAGGTGGTGGGAAAAACATTTAAATTTGGACCATATGTGTGACACATATAATATGAATTATTACCTGAATATTCTCTATATTCCAAAATATGTGCATTTTGCATGTCATCAACAATTTCAGCAAGTATAAATTAGTATTAGGTCAAGAAATTATTGTTATTAGACTTTATTTCCTGATACACATGTGTTACAAAAAATATTTAGACCTAAATACTAACCAAATTGATACATATAAGTTACAAAAAAAAATTCAAACCTGCATATTTATAGATGTGTACATTAGAAGAAATTATTATTGAAAAAATGAACAAATATTGTTAACAAATATGAACCTATATATTTCAATTCCTGATACATATAAGTTACAAAAAAATATTCAAACCTGAATATTTATAAACCTGTACATTTGAATAAATTACTGTTAAAAAATGAACAAATGTTGTTAACAAATATGAACTGGTATATTCCTGTTTAGAAATACGAATAGATATGAACAAAGTAGAATACGAATCTGTATGTAAAAAAATATGAAAAAATAAATCCCTGAATCAGATTTAATAAAATTCAAGAAAGATGTGACAACAACCATTTTATTACTACTCAAATAGATCGTCTAAACACTGCTTAAATGGAATGAAGAGAATAGACCATACTGCGAATGAACACCATTTTAGCATCTCTGAATCACCAACCTGCTGCCTAAAATGGCAATAGTTAAGTTTGAATATTCTTAACAAATATGAACTGATATATTTCAATTCTCGATACATATAAGTTAAAAAAATATTAAAACATGAATATGCACCAAACTGATACATATAAGTTACAAAAAAAATTCAAACCTACATATTTATTGTAGCATTCCCACCCTGGAAGCCACCTGAAGAGTGCCCCGAGTTGGGTTGGCCACATAACCTCAAGCACATCTCCCTGAATGCCAGAGGCTACCGACTAGCAGTGAGGGCCTTTTTTGTGTCTGTGGGGGAGACTATGCCCTCATAGGAAATAGGTAATATCACAACAGAAGTAAAAAACAAATAAATAATAAATAGCGCAATCATGTGAATGAATAAACTGCAGCAAAAGCAATATAAATAATCAAACTGAATAATAAAGTGTGGAAGCTCAAAAAACAATGTCATGTCATGATGTCTGTCTAAACTGAAAGTACGGAAAACAGAACTCAAGCATACTATCAACTAAAAGAAAAGACACATAGCAACAACTGCATCACGAGCAAGGTTTGTTCCTCTAACCCAGTCTCCATCCTAAGCGGCACGAAACAATCACGCATCGGGAGCAGCACACTTCCCTTTGTCAATACCTATAAGCATGTAATCTGCTCGGGTGTCAATGATTCTCGAGCAGGGTGTGATATAAAATCCCAGTAGGCTGGCATCCAAGGTTTCTAAACCTTTCCATTTTGTGAAATGATAAAATACAGTGTGACATTATATAACAATTTTAGATAATTAATTGAGTGCAATGAAATAAATAACTCGGACAGGGTTCCAAATGGCACCCGTGCCTAATCACCTGCTTCAACCTAAGCCAGAAGTCTAATAAGAGAACCTATAAGCAGAATGCACATACACATATATATAAAACTTGCAAAATCAAGTTAAAACAAGGGAGAGGCATACCCCAAGTTTTTTCTTTAACTTGGGGTCTAAGTCAAGTGTCAACCAGGTGTGCTCAACATACCAGGAGAATATTGAAAATCTCAAGAGGATCAAGCGACATTAATATAAACCTTAAATGAATCATTATTAAGGTTCAAGTTGAGATTTGGAGTCTGAGACCGTCCCAAAGGTATCTCTACTGAACATTCGTCAAATTATCCAATACCATCGAGCTCGTCCAAGGTAATCTTTCGAAATACCAAGTATCACTCGAGGCATGGCTTTACCCTGAGTTTGTCTCGATCTCGCAAAAAGGGGTCGAGCATCATCTGAGGATCGCTTTTCCACATTGTCAATGGATCCATCCCTAATTGTCCCTTTTGGAATAGGTATCACTCATAGGTATTAGAAAGCCCGGGGAAGTCTCAGTCTGGAAAATCCAAAGACACCACCCCCCGGCGCGTAGTGCTAACCAGTTAGAAATGGAGGGTCTAAGTGTGTCCCTTAATATGGGACCCAGCTTCTTCCCCCACCCCTAATTTAATTAAAGTTTTCACATTAGTAGGTATGACATAAGCATATGTAACTGCAGCTTGAAACTAAACCGGCACACCCGTGTATCACACTGTACAAATTAAATATTTCAGCATAATAATCTTAACAAGGCAAGATACCACATCAGCATAAATAGATAAATGCACTTTCTAATAAAGAAATAAATTAGCACAACCAACTAACAAAGATCCAACAATTTCAAAGTCCATAATTAATCTAAATTAATTATTTAAATTAAACACAACAAAAAATAGTTTGTGCAACACATGCAGTTAATTAAATTAAATACCCGACTGACAAAAATTATACCGACCACATCGGCATGCCCAAAAATGTTCCCGAACACGTTGAAACAATTCAAACAACTTAATTTAGGATCAATAGGGCCGCAACAATTAGGCAAAACAAATAAATTAAAGAATTTAGGTGAATTTGCAAAAATTCGGTAGGCACCGACTAATAGCACAATGGTGCATTTTTTATAAATCACAAAGAAACGAAGGGAAAGAGAGTAAATTCCCTATCTTATAGTCATAAATGACTCTAAGATCCGCAGTAGGCTTTTATTTGACCTAACAGTGAAGAAAACAGATGACAGACGGAGGAGCAGCGGTCTTCCGAAGGGCCTGAAAGTGTTGAGATGGTATGTGAGTATAATATACTCTATAATACCAAATGTAGGGTCGAAATAATATAAATATTGTATGTAGTATATATTTATGATCAAAATACAAGAGGGGGGTTAATTGTATTCTTTAAAAAATTCATTTGGAACTTTTAAAGTTGATTATGTTTAACAAGGTTAAACAAGGTAATTCACAAAACCTCTAGTTCTACACGCCTACTGGATTCCGGAAATATGATTCTGAGAATGTGAATCAGAAAAGATTGTTCCAGAAAATAAAACTTAATGAAAGTTTAAAATGATAAATATACTATCTTAAAGCGTATAGAATCTTACTAAATCAGAGTACAAGTATAAGGCGTATAAGATAGTTATACTTTCCTCAAAAAAAATGTAGTGGAAAACTTGTAACAAGACAAGTGACAAGTAGTAAATCTTTTAACCCAAAGAGAAGGGTATCCAAAAACCTTGGATAAAGGTCTCTTGATTTATACTTTCAATAAATTCTGTCTTATCCACACCAGGGTAAGCCCTCGATAAGAAGATAGGAGTCTGTCTTGCTATCCTCGCAAGTCCTCAACTTCAAGGTAGTCGGAACCTCTGTCTTCCTCAGCAAGGAAGACCTCAACTTCAAGGTAGTCGGCGCCTCTGTCTTTCTATCCCCGGAAGCTCTCGAATGTACTCAGCAACATTTAGAGTCGGACGATGCAAATATGAATAATAAGTTCAGTATGCACAAAGCATGAAATTCTATCTCTAGAAATCACTTCAACAACATGTAATCTCTAGAGTCATAGAACAATGTTGTGCTCTTTCAAATGAGCTCCTATTTATAGGCACAACACCAACGGTTGGATCCCTCCTCCAACAGTCATATTTTACTTGAATGTCATAGGGACCTGTATACGTGTCACTCAAACAATGGCTAGTTAGTAACTGAAAGCACGACATCATTTTATAACAAAAACAACTGTAAGAAAAAATATGGTAACATAACCAAAATCTAATATTCGGAATATAAGCAAATAAAAGTTCGGAGTCTAACCAAAAATGAATTCGGAGTCTACAATACAAGGATATTCAGATTCTATTTTTCTAAGGAATTCGGAACCTAAACTCTATAGATTTCCAGAGTCTGAATTTCAAGGAAATTTGGAATCTAGATTTAAAAAGTTTGGAGTCAGAGTTCATGAGAATTTGGAGTCAGAACTTAGAAAGTTCGGAGTCTGAATTCAGAGAACTCAGAGTCAGAACTCAGAAGAGTTCGGAGTCTAAATTCAGAGAACTCGAAGTCAGGACTCAGAAGATTTTGGAGTCTGAATCCAGAGAACTCGGAGTCAGAGCTCAGAAGAGTTCAGAGTCTGAATCCAGAGAACTCAGAACCTGAATTCATAAAATTTCAGAGTCTGAATCCATTAGAATTCAGAGTCAGAACTCAAAAGAGTTCGGAGTCTGAATTCAGAAAATTTGGAGTCAGAACTCAGAAGAGTTTGGAGTCTAAATTCGTATTCAAAATTCTGAGTCAGAACTCAGAAGAGTTCATAATCAGAATTTGTATTCAGAATTTAGAGTCAGAACTCAGAAGAGTTCGGAGTCTGATTTATGAGAATTCGGATCCTAAAACAGAATGTTTCATATCTAGGTAATTATAGGATTCTGAGGTTTTGGATACAAAATGAATTTTACACTTAGACAATATGATGAACAATGAAAAATATGATAAGGATAAATTTCCTTGGGGAAGGAAAAATTTCCTTATAGAAGTAAAACACAGGGTAAAATGAGATTTTCCTTGAGATAAGGTGTTTGTGATTTTCAAAACAAGAAGAAATGGTAAAGTCATAAGGAAACCTTACTGACTCAACAATCTCCCCCAAACACGAAGGAATGGAAAAAGTCATAAGTAAAACCTTATTGAATCAACAATATCCCCCTTTTTGGAAAGTACAAACATCCTTATGAAAAAGAATAAAAGGTCTTAGAAAATATTTTTCTAGACTTTGGAAGTAAAACTTATCTCCCTTTACACATGGATAATGATGAATACAACTAACTCCCCCTTAGGCTTTGGAACTCTAAGGATCATATTCTAGATTTCAGGAATGATATTTTCCATTATCTTGAGTACAGAATTCTTTGTAATGCAAACTCCCCCTTAGATAAACTCCCCCTTACTTAGGGATATTTCTTCTTTTCTTAGTATTCTTTTTCCTTTCTCCCCCTTTGTGATTTTTAAAAAGAATTTTAGGGAATGGAAAAGAAATTAAACTGCCTAAAATATTAGTACAAATCATCCAAACAAAAATGAGAAACTAAAATTTCATTAAGATAGGAAGAATTTTGAAAACTTCATTATTAAAATTTTTTAAAACTTCATTACGAAAAATTTGAAAACTAACAATCAAATTTACTCCCCCTTTGAAAAGGAGTTTATTACTGTAAGGATATTGTTTTAATAGAAAGTTAACAAGGAAGATTACCTTACGGTTATCATTCCTAAATTCTATTTAATTTATTCAAATCTATCAGAGGGTAAAGATTTTGTGAAAATATCAGCAATTTGATCTTGCATTTCGATAAATTGAAGAATGATATCTCCTTTCATCTTGATAATCTTTTCAAAATAGTTTTTGTTACCAGTCATATGCTGGGAACATCCACTATCCATGTACCAAATATTACTGTTGGTACTCTCTCTATTTTCCTGAAAACAAAAGAGTTAGACTTTCAGAATCCAAATTTTATTAGATCTGGAAATTTCAGAAATCAAAATTTTAGGTATCCACATTTTCTTAGAAAAATAGGATTTATGAAATCCTAAAGATTGGGTTTTTTTAATGAACAATTTTTTTCCCAGTGTCCACCACACTGACACTTAGTACAAAATGGAACACTTTGAGAAAAAAATAATTGTTGCTAAAAATCGGTTTAGAACTAGTATAACCAAAACCAGAACTATTCCTTAGAGGTCAGATTTGAGAATACATTTTATCAAAATTTTCCTTACCTAAGGTGAAGTTTGAAAAACACTTCCTCAAGGAAAAAATTTCGAATTTTAGTTTGATAACTAAGTTCTTGTCTTCTAAAACATCTGATTTGGAACTAGAGTTAGGCTCAAAAACATTTTTCTTAGAAATTACGTTTTCTAGATCCTTAGAAAGTTTATTCTTCTCAGAATTTACTTCCTCAAGATTTTTTGAAATACTTTCAAAATCAGAAATTTTATTATCAAGATCTTTAGAAAGATCTGATATTTTCTTAGTAATAATAGTATTCCGAGAATTTTCCTTATCAAGTTTTTTCATGAGTTTAAATTCTCAATTTCAAGAAGTTTGGCAAACCTAGAAACCTCTTCATAGGTAGGTAAAGTATTATCTTCATCAGAAGAATATTTTTTATCTGAAGATTCATAATATTTATCATTACTATAATTTTCATTTAAAGAAACATTGGTCATTGATTCAGCATTTTGTACCTTAGCCATCAAACAATGATTGTCAATATAGTCTGGCTATTAGACCAAGATTCTTCTGTCCGGAAGATTCGTAATCTGAAGGATTATCTGAAGAGTCACCACCACTGGAACTCCAGGTGTCATTAGCTTTCAAGACTTTCTTAGCTTTAGCGTTGTAGTACTTATTTCTGTTTCTTTGGAAATGATTTCCCTTTCTTTTCTTTATTTTAAGCATAGGACAATTAGGCCTTACATGTCCATCTCTCTTGCATTCATAACATGTAACTTCAGAATCTTTTTTGTCTTTCCTTTCCTTCTTTTTATATCTGGATTGAAAGTTCTTCTGTCCAACAATCTTTTTCATTCTTCGAGGAATATTTTCTAACTCATTTTCTGAAGATTCACTTCCACTAGATTCGGATTGGTTAATAACCTTCTTAGATTTGGATCTAGTAACTCTCTCAGGAGTCTTGGCTTTCATATGATTTGAAGTAGTTGTAAAAGCAACTCCTCCATTCTCATTCTTCTTCTTAACATTATCAGCATCTCTCTTTATTCTTGTCTCATGTTGAAGAAGAGTTCCAAACAGCTCATCTAAGGAAATCTGGGTGACTTTTTTGTTCTCATCAATTACTGTCCTCTTGGACTCCCACTCATTTGGAATAATTTCTATGATCTTATCTACAATAGCCTCATCATTCAAAACTTTTTCTCCCATAGACTGTAATCTATTCACAATAGTCATAAACCTTTGCTGAACTTTGCTTATAGGTTCTCCATAAGGAAATTTAAATCCATGGTATTCAGCTCTCAACATAGCTCTTCTTGTCTCTATAACTTTAGAAGTACCAAAATGTGTAACTTCAAGTTTCTTCCAGATACTGTTTGCAGCTTCACAAGAAGATATTTGGCTATATGTATTTCTAGTCATAGAACAAAGCAAGGTATTGCGTACCTTATAATTCAGTTGATATTCATGCTTTTATTGATTGGTGAAGGTACTAACTTCCTTATCAGGGATTTTATATCCTCCAGTAAGCATGACAAAATTGTCAACTCCAGTATTGATAATGAATGTCTTAATGCGATCTCTCCAGTACTCATAATCATTTCCATCAAAAATAGGTGGTCATGTTGGATTTAAGTTGTCAATAGAACCAACATTGATTCCTTCCATCTTAAAGAAAATCTTTCCACAAAAACTTGTTAATAGAAAAAGTTCGTAAACAGGGAAAATATTCCTCAGAGTTAAAAAATATAGAACAAGAGCATTTCTAAGAAAAATATGAATCTGGACTTAATGAGTCCAAAAATATGATTCTGAAAAATAGAAAAAGGAGATTTCTCTTCTGAATCTAATCGTGAGATTAATTCAAATTATACCTTTCCTCTGATACCAATTGTTGAATTGGTTCAGAGTATGAAGTGATCTTTCTCAGTAGAAAAAACAGAACAATGAAAAACTTGAGCAAGGAAAACTTATATGTGAATATAAGTATTTTAGAGACCACCTCTAATACAAATTGTTAAGATGGTATGTGAGTATGATATACTCTATAATACCAAATGTAGGATAGAAATAATATAAATACTATATGTAGTATCTAGTGATTCTCAAAATACAAGAGGGGGTGAATTGTATTCTTTAAAAAATTCCTTTGGAACTTTTAAAATTGATTATATTTAACAAGGTTAAACAAGGTAATTCACAAAACCTCTAGTTCTACACACTTGCTCGATTCCAGAAATATGGTTTTGAGAATGTGAATCCGAAAAGGTGGTTCCGTAAAATGAAACTTAATAAAAGTTTACAATGATAAAGATTCTACCTTAAAGAATATAGAATCTTACTAAATCAGAGTACAAGTATAAGGAAGTATAAGATAGTTATACTTTTCTCAACAAACAAAATGCAGCGGAAAACTTGTAACAAGACAAGTGACAAGTAGTAAATCTTTTAACCCAAAGAGAACGGTATCCAACAACCTTGGATAAGGGTCCCTTGATTTATACTTTCAAGAAATTATATCTTACCCACACTAAGTTAATCCCTCGATACGAAGATCGGAGTCTGTCTTGCTATCCCCGTAAGTCCTCAACTTTAAGGTAGTCGACACCTCTGTCTTCCTCAGTAAAGAAGCCCTCAACTTCAAGGTAGTCGGCACCTCTGTCTTCCTATCCCCGGAAGCCCTCGAATGTACTCAGCAACATTCGGAGTCGCACGAAGCAAATCTGAACAAGAAGTTTAGTACGCACAAAGCATGAAAGTATCTCTCTAGAAATAACTTCAATAGAATGTAATCTCTAGAGTAACAGAACAGGGTTGAGCTCTTTCAAATGAGCTCATATTCATAGGCACATCACCAACGGTCGGCTCCCTCCTCCAACTGTCATATTTTCCTTGAATTTCAGAGGGACCTGTGTACGTGTCACTTAAAAAAGGGATAGTTAGTAACTGAAAGAACGAGATCGTTTTATAACAAAAACAAGTGTAAGAAAAAATATGGTAACATAACCAAAATCCAATATTTGGAATATAAGCAAATAAAAGTTTGGAGTCTAACCAAAAATGAATTCGGAGTCTACAATACAAGGATATTCGGATTATGTTTTTCTAAGGAATTCAGAACCTGAACTCTATCGATTTCCGGAGTCTGAATTTCAAGGAAATTCAGAATCTGGATTTACAAAGTTTGAGTCAGAGTTCATGAGAATTCGGATTCAGAACTTAGAAAGTTCGGAGTCTGAATTCAGAGAACTCGGAGTCAGAACTCAAAAGAGTTCGGAGTCTGAATCCAGAGAACTCGGAGTTAGAGCTCAGAAGAGTTCGGAGTCTGAATCTAGAGAACTCAGAACTTGAATTCATAAAAGTTTAGAGTCTAAATCCATTAGAATTCGGAGTGAGAACTCAGATGAGTTCAGAGTCTGAATTCAGAGAATTCAGAGTCAGAACTCAGAAGAGTTTGGAGTCTGAATTCGTATTCAGAATCCGGAGTCAAAACTCAGAAGATTTTGTAATCAGAATTCATATTCAGAATTCAGAGTCAGAACTCATAAGTGTTCGTAATCAGAATTTGTATTTATAATTCGAAGTCAGAACTCAGAAGAGTTCGGAGTCTGAATTCTGAGAATTCGGATCCTAAAACAGAATGCTTCATATCTAGGTAATTATAGGATTCTGAGGTTTTGGCTACAAACTAAATTTTACACTTAGACAAGATGATGAACAATGAAAAACATGATAAGGATAAATTTCCTTAGGGAAGGAAAATTTTCCTTATAGAAGTAAAATACAGGGTAAAATGAGATTTGACTTGAGATAAGGTGTTTGTGATTTTCAAAACAAGAAGGAATGATAAATTCATAAGGAGACCTTACTGACTCAACAATCTCCCCCAAACACGAAGAAATGGAAAAAGTCATAAGGAAAACCTTATTGGCTCAACAGCATGGTGGTGCACCACCTAGGGAGAGGGAGGAGTGCGATGTGAGGGAGAGGAGGAGAGGAAGAGAGATAAAAAAGAAGAAAAGAAAGGAAAGGAAAAATAAGAAAAAAAATGAAAGAAAAGGAAAAGGGAAAAGAAAAAAGAAAAAAGAAAATAGAATAAAAGGATGGAAAGGAAAAAGATAAAAATAAATAAAAATGGAAATCCCCCATTTTAATTATTTTTATTTTTCCCGTATCCCCCTTTCTATTTTATTTCAAAATTTCTTTTTATCCCTTTTTTATTTCTTTTAAATCTTTTTTAAATCTCTTATTATTCTTTTTCAAACTTTAATTAATTATTTTAATCTCGAACACCGCGCTAAAGAGCGACATAACATTTTTCATAAAACACAGTAGTTAAATTAATTAATTTAAAAAGCTGTCTGGGACCCGCAGCGGGGTGCGTAGGTGCGCGTCCTATGTTGCTTTAAAGAATTAGATAGAAAAATTTAAATGGTCCGTACTTGACTAAAGTCGGGACGTTACATTTACAGACATGTACATTGGAATAAATTAATGTTAAAAAAAGAACAAATATTATTAACAGATATAAACTGATTAATTTTAGTTCCCAGTACATATAAGTTAAAAAAAATACTCACACTTCAATATTTACAAACATGTACGTTAGAAGAAATTACTATTAAAAATGAAAAGATATTGTTAACAAATATGAACCGATATATCTTAGTTAACAAATAAAAATAGATATGAACAAATAAGCAGAATATGAATATGTATATAAAAAAATATGAACAAATAGATCCCTGAAACATCTTCAATAAAATTCTCGAATGGTGTAACAACAACCATTTCATTAAATAGATTGGTTTTACACTACTTAAATGTCATGAGGAGAACATACCATAAAGCAAATGAACACCATTTCAGCTTAACTGAATCGCCAACATGCTGGTTAAAATGATAGTAGTGAAGTTTGATGCAAAAGTATAAGAAGGTGGGTCTTGGTGAGTCTCGTCGAGTTCATCCCTGTACTACTTGTTGCATGATTTTCTTTGCATTGCAGCATCTTCCCCGAATAAAAGCCTCATCTTTTTTTATAAAGTGGGAAAAACATTTAAATTTTACTTGTATGTACAACACATATAATATGAATTATTACCTTAGTGTTCTCCATATGCCAAAAGATATGTATTTTGTGCGTCATCAACAATTTAGGCAAGTAGAATATGAAGTTGTCTATAAAAAAATATGAAAAAATAGATCTCTAAAACAACTACAATAAAATTATAGAATTATGTAACAACATCCATTTCATTACTGCATAAATATATCGGTTAAACACTATTTAAATGACATGAGGAGAACATATCATAACATGAATGAACACCATTTCAGCATCACTGAATCACCAACCTGCTATCATAGTACAAATCTGTCGTAAACACACTACAACAAAATGGGAATATAAAATGGAACGTGGATCACGTCCCAAAACCCCACCCACCCGATAGTTCGATTGCATCTGCAAACACCGCACGCTACTAAACATAAACGCGATACCACACTTGAGGAAATGATCAGTTGCTGCCGGAGGGGTTCACGCCGGAGGGGTAAACCTCCGACATAATCCGGCGAGCCCTGCAGTTGGCCTCCAGCGGCGCAGCTTTGGGCATGGTGATGCCCGCCCCTTCCCTCAGATCAACCGCAACCCCTCCGATCCTCTCCCATTCGAAGCACTGAATCAGAGATCCCAGAGCCAGGGGCACCACCCTCCACGCCATCCCCTCCCCGGGGAAGCTCCTCCTCCCCAACCCGAACGCCACCACCATCCCCGTCTCCCGCTCCCCTTCGAATCTCTCCGGCTTGAAATCCAGCGGCTCGTCCCACGCCGCGGGGTCCCGGTGGATGCTCCACGCGTTCACCATTAAGATGGTGCGGCCAGGGATGTCGTACCCGGCGACCGTGCAGTCGTCGGAGGAGAAGTGGGGCAGCAGGAGCGGCGCCGCCGGGTGGAGGCGGAGGGTTTCCAAAACGACGCACTGCAGGTGGTTCAGCTTCGGAGTGTCTGATTCCTCCAGAGGCCGATCCTGTCCCACCTGAGCGTCCACCTCCGCCCTAGCCCTCTGCAGATCCGCCGGATTGTTCAGCAGCAGAGACATCGCCCATTCTATGGTCACGGATATGGTGCCCGATCCCGCGAACAGCATCACCTGCGTTCCAAACGCCGACCTCAAAAACAGAACATCGGATCGGAAAATTTCGAGATCTAAATGGAAGGGAGCTCACCATCACCATGCCTTTGATTATTTTATCGGTGTAGTATTGGGGTTCCGACTGTTGCATCTGGAGCATACGATCGATCATGCTGTTCCTGTCCTCTGAATCGATTCTATTGCATCGATGCTCATCGATCAACCCCTGTATAAACGCATCAGCCCCCCGAGAGACGTGCGCCATCTTCTTCTTCACACCGAAGAAATCCATCCATCCCAGCAGCGGCAGAAAATCCCCAGGGTTTGACACCCCGCCCAGCTCACCAATTTCCCTCAGGAGCTCCCGGAAATCCCCCGCTTCTTCCGACTCCACGCCCTCCGCGAAATACCCCTTTCCCGCAACCATCCTCATGATGATGTTCAGCGAAAGCTCCGACAGCAGCGGCCTCAGTCCCACCTTCACAAATCCGGCGGTTCCCGCCGCGGCGGTTCTCCGGTAGAGCCGGCGCATCAAGAGCCCGACCTCGTCTCTCCGAACGCCGAGAAACGCGTCGAGGCGGGCGGACGAGAACAGCTCGAGCGTAGCGACGCGGCGGAGGTTGCGCCAGTGGTCGCCGTACGGCGCGGTGCTGACGGTGGAGTAGTCGTAGTAGAAGTACTTGCCGGCGGACAGCTTGGGACGGTTGGCGAACACGACGTCGTTCTTGCCGAAGCACTCGGTCGCGGCGGACAGCGACGAGACCACCACGACGAGCTGGTTGCCGAACCAGAGGGAGAAGATGGGGCCGCTCCGTTCGTGGATGCGGTGGAGGGATCAAATATTCCTGCAATCAATTTTTAAAAAGTATTGTAAACACATGAAGCAAATTTTAAGATTGAGGGATCAAATATAGAATATGGTGGGATTCATGGACAAGCACTGCAAAGAGATCCCTGACTCTGTTGACTTTCCCAAACACTTGAATACCTAATTATCACTGTTGTCTAATATGGTCCCAAGTCCCACGTCAAGGGAATACAAGGGTGAACCATGTGACATAACTCACCTCATGGTATGATCCCAAATGAGGTCACCGATTGATTCACGTTTTTCCCTTAAATTAAATCTTTCGCTATAATTAACATTGATAGTGTCTTTGAGTGGGCGACTCCAACATCACCGACACCATCCTCTACTCAAAAAATGGCTTATAAATTATATTAGTTCATCATTGAAATTTTAGTTGTGAATTTTGCAAGGACATAAACCGTGTCACCAAATTGAAATATTATGAAACAAGCCTACTTAAAAAGAGTTTGATTACAACGAGTTCAAAATTTCCAACAAGGTCGCCTAAAGAGGCGGTAACAATTAGAGGAAGAAGAAAAAATGTTACTCTTAAGACAAGATGTTATATCCTCATTTAAGGATAACGAAGAGAATTAATCTAACTTGACGATCCTATAGACAGTGGCCACTAACACTGCAAGATGGAATAAATGTCATGTGCCTACTAACTTATCCAATGTTGACGAGAAGGTGCTCTCACCATCATGTGCGGTTTACCCGATCACTTCTAAACAAAATTTCAATGTTTGGCTCACCGTTTGAATTAACATTCTCTATCAAGTTATAAGTCAAGGAGGTCAAGAAAAAGATAGAATAAGAGGGACTCTATTGAGTAATGTCCAACAATTCATTGTTTTGATAATATGTAAATAATGTTTTGCAACACCTAGAGATTTTGTGATTTTTTTTTTCAAATTAATTTAATCTTTTGATGTTTTCACTTCACGCAACACTGAATATAAATTTTCTTTATTATATAAATGCACTGAGTTTGGATTATGTTATACACAACACCAAGGGAAGCTTGCATTACACACAACATCGACTTGGCTTGCGTTAAACGCAACACCGACTTGGCTTATGTTACATGCAACATCAAGTTTTTGCGAAACAACACTTTACTATTATAATTATTTAAATAAGATAGCTACAACATAGCCGTTAAACTTGTAATATGAATAGTAATAAATACCTTTTAAATATTAGTTATAATGGTTTTGATGATGAAAGATATAATTTTTGGTAAAGTATTTATATGTTTAAAACTATTATTTTCTCAAATGAATTGATTTTCATGTCCTATAAAAAATAATAAAATTAATTTTAGACACTCATAGAAATTGATTTTTATAAAATAAACATCATTTTTAAATTCGAAATATCAATTAGCTTAGAGTGATTTTTTGGTATTTTTTTGAAAAGTTTCAACATTTGATGAATAGTGAAATTACAGCATTTTTCTTTAAAAACCGACCTTTTCATTTAAATAATTATTTTATTTTAAGTTTATTTTAAAGTCACAATAGGTAAATAATACACATATTAACTCAATGTAGGTCATTGGAACCATTTTTATAATATAATTGGATATAAAAATTTATTGAACTTTTGAACATCTCTTTTACCCGCATTCTAGCCGCATTTATGAGATTAACATTACACGTAATTTTAACGCTTCTGTGAATTAAATTTCAAAAAGTGGACATACATGGTTGTAATAAGTATGAAAAATGTGGTCTAATAGGATCAAAATAATTTTTGGTGAATAATAACTTTTGAATTTTATTTACCACTGTTCAAGGTAAATAGAGTAATTAAAGGTAAAAATAATATTATAATAATATAAAATTAGCTTAAAACTTGTCTGAATTTCATTGGATAATTTTTTTTTCAACCCAAATCAACCTTAAGTCAAAAATATGGTCATTTTTAAGCTACTTGTGTTAGATTATGACATTTATTATATTTTATTTAAAGAATAGTTAAAAGTTTCATATTCAAATTTCAATAACTAAATCCATTTTAATATAGGGTTATACATAAGATAAATTCAACTATAATTACTCATTTGAAAGATAATAAATTTATCTTCATCATGATAATTTATTTTTATTTTTTAGAGAAGAAATTACTTAATTAAATTCTTGTATAATAACGATGGAGTAATTGTTTAATTAATTGAGATATCAACTAAATGATATTAAAAATATTAAAATAAATTTAATTTGACTTAATTAATTACATCCATGAATTTTATAGATAACTTAGACATGTTAGAGACATATTGAAATTATTGGTTCGAAGTTATCATGTTGGTTTGATATTTTTAAAAATGAAAATAATAAATAGTATCAAAATTGACATAAATGATACTTTAAAATAAATAATATTTTATTAAATGTTAAAAAATTAATAAAAGTATATAATTAGGCTAACTTACTAGGATAATGTTAAAGGTGTCATAAATGATCCAATTGGGGTTTGTTTGTCATTTTATAGTAACTATGTTTACCCTATAGTGTAAAAAGACAAGTCATCACAGTAAGAGTTAAATTGTTTAACTAAGGGTTAAAGCTAAAAGATAAGGTTAAGTTTGTGACCTAAATATATCTAAAATTAATTGGTTGAGAGGATTTAGACCCATACTCATCTACACTTTTAAATAAATCACTTTGGATCTATTTGAAATGGAAAATCAATTTATAGTAAATTAATAGTTTTGGAGTTTCCTAAAGTGCCCCTCCTCCCTCTTATAAAAGGGAACCTCTCCTTCTCTTTTATTCACAACTCTAAATACTTTTGGCTCATCCAAATCCTATCCATTTCTCCTCTAAACTTCTCTCCCTTCCTCCTAGAAGCCTTCCCTTGGGCATAAGGCAACTCAATGAAGCATTTTGGCATAAACCAAAAGGAGTTACCCGATTACGAGGTAGGATCTTCTCTCAAGATCCTTTCTTAATTTTCCTTCTCCACCCACTACACTCTCTTTATTCCATTATTTTATGACAAAAACAATATCCTCAATATACTAGGGTATTTTTATGATAATGTTTAGACCTACACTTACACACATCTCCATATAATGGATATCAAACCTACTCTTTCTGTGTATGACGAACTACTGCCTCACAAAATGATGATTGTTCATTTTTCCTTTACCACCAATCACGGTGATCATTATGATTGAAACTATATATATATATATATATGTTATATATAATATTTATTATTTCTTTAATATTTTTTTATTCCATTTTACAACACGTACATTTTTTTACTTTCCATTTGGTGTTAATATGATAATCTCGTTTAAGGAAGTGTAGACTACCGCCCCCTCAAAGCGATGTGATTCGTTCACACACCACATGGAATATATTAAGGATGAGTTTAGTGAAATTATATGATAGATATGATATAATCATGCTACTGTAATAATGATATATACATACATATATATATATATACATATGTCATTTACATACTTTATTTCAATACGATAATTAAAACGGAAACATCGTTCATGTGTACGTACATCTTACTGTCTCCATGAACGGTGTATTCCATTTCATACTTATTTATGATATATATTATTATAATATAAATATACTGGATATACATGATATTTATATCATGATTTACATTCTAGAATCATGATATAAGTATAAGGACCGACAATATAACAAATTAAGACACATGCGGAGAACAAAGAGAATATTACCCGAAGTGAAACCTTAACATATGATCATTAACAACCTGAATGGCCCGAAGACCTTCTTTTTATTTTATTATAGATAATCCTCCTTTTAAGGGTTGAAGGGGAACCCATACATGACCTGTAGGCCCAAGGCACAAGGCCCAACATGACCCGAAGGCCCAGAGGCATACCATGCCCATTACATGACCCGTAGGCCCAACCCGCGATAATTGCCCCTCCCCAGCGTCTTGCATCATTGATCTCCTTAGCTCCCCACCTTGCATTACTGATCAACTAGCATTGCCCCGTACAAAGATGCACGGTGCCCGGTCCCAATGGCGGCTGACATACCCTCTCATTCTTCCAATCTGGTTAGCTCTGCATCCGGTGGCTGCTACTCATGTTGCTCTGATCCTCTTCTGTGACCTGTTCTGTGTGAACTGGGCTACTCCATGGTCTACGTGACCCGAAGGCCCTGTGGCCCGAAGGCCTTTGATGACCCGAAGGCCCTGGAGACCCGTAGGCCCAAACCGGTGGCCTGAAGGCCCAAATCGGGTGAATAGTTCCAACTGCTACAGTACCAAACAGTAACTTCTACATTAACTGCTATAGTACCCCCCTGGAAATTCGCCTCCACCCGGTTTTGAACCCGAGTCTCTTGGATGCCAAGCAGGAGCCCTTACCACTAGGGTATGGGCTCGTTGGCATATGATCATTAACAAACGGGTAATATAAGGTCATAATAAGACCATATGTCATATTAGATATAATAATATGCTTCTGTAAAAGATGTATAATAAAATTATATTTATTATACAGGAAGCTATTCGAGTACAAAGAGAGTCAAGACACAATGTAAGAGGATTTATGTATCACCCTTATTTTTGTGTGACACATGTCTTATATACTACTTGTTTCTTATATGTAGTGTATATACCACCCATGAATGTATTTTATAATTATTATATAGAAGATTATGATATTTACATACTCTTATAATTTTCTTTCTTAAATGGGGCATACAATTCTATTGATTATAAAGTGATGAGTATTGATTTCACAATCTCTTCCATATTTGGGTTTGTTTCATTTTAAGTCTATTAAGGAATATTTATCATCCATGTCCTCATTTTTTTTTTCATAAAATGATTTATTATTCTTCTACAGATGTTTAAAGTCATTTTTACCCATTTTGACTTTTACTTTATGGTTTTAAAGGAATCTATTTTTTGTTTTCCAAACGTGGAACATTTTTACTTTTCTAGAAAAAGTACAAGAAAAATGTTTTTTTAACTTATACAGTATGGAAATATTTTTATGCTTTTATGATGTTTTATTACTTTTAATCTTCCCCTACATGTTTACAAGGTTATTTTCAAATAAAATTTTTTCTTTTAAAATTTCTCGATATTTTAAGAAAAGAAAATATTTTCAACAAAGAAAGGATATTTTCCTTAAGAACCATTTTAAATGATTTTAATAATTCCTTTATATGTTTTCAATGTGGTTTCAAAGAAAAGGGTTTTGAAAATTCTTTATGTTTTTAAAAGTGATTTTAAGGAAAATTCATGTTCCGAGTGATCTTTCAAAATCCTTCCCCTCCCATAATGACATACTTTGTTATTGTTTCAAGAATACCATTCATATTATTTCTCTAAATGGTTTATGTTTTTATGGAATAATGTTTAATAAACCCCCTTCTTTTCATGGGTTATGATTTTAATGAAATGATTATGAATCTTGTATCTTTTTTCACAGGTTATTATATGATTACATGTTTATGACACCCATTACATTACATTGGTTATGATATGATTTTTTAATGATCTTGTGGCACATGTATGTATGATTTCGTTATGAAATGGGTGAGACTTATATCTACCTCAGATTCATTGGTTAAAGATGGAAAACTCATTAAGTATATATGTTATGTGTGAACCAGATTTCATGTTCACAATTCTATGCATTTACCTGGTTTTCATGTCCATAATTTTATGAGTGGACCTAGATTCCATGTCTATATGTTTATGCAGGGGCCTGATTTCATGTCCTTAATGAGTGAACCTGTTTTTATTTATACATGTTCACAAATTTACAAGCTTATGTGTATGCCACAATTTCATGCCTTATGTCAATTTTATGATCTTATGGATTATATTTCTTTGATTTCCTTATGATTCAAGTTTACCTTTGATATGTTGGGTATGATATTATAATATTATGATCAAATTCTCATACCCCTTATGCTCATGTTTATGTTTGCATATCACCCTTGTTTACTATTACTGAGCATCTGATCTCACCCTTTCTTATATTTCATTTCCCTAGGTTATGGAGAATGGTTTTAGATAGAAGTACTAAAGGTGGAGATCTTTATGGGAGATGTTGAAGATCTTTCACCAGGATATAATATTTTTTTCCAAGTTTCCAATGACACTAAACTATTATGGTCCTTGAGCATGTATTGTTGCAATGTACTGAATATTCATCTAAAATGATGTAATATCCGTGTATGTTAAGCCTGAGTCGCTATAGTTGGTATCAAAGGAAAGATTTAGTCAACCTTTGGAAACTAGTATGAGAAAACTTTAGTGGGATCCCTAGGTATATTTTTAAGGATATGTTTAGGGATATCCCTAAGGTTATGTATAAGTATAGTATAAAATACTAGAATTTATTAACGATCATATATTACCTAGGATTAAACCTAAGATGTTGTAAATTGAAATTACTTTCCCTTGATTATATGGTTTTCCAGTATGATTAGTGTTACTCACACTATTCTTTTCAGTTTTAGTCAATGGTTGTAACCTGAAGGAACTGTGTTAATGATGAATACAATGGGAAATGCAACAATTATACTTATGAGAAACCAAATGTTATGGGAGATGTAATACAAAATTGTATCGCTATACTCACACAATCTATAAATTATGATGGACTTCCAAATGAGAAGAGGAGGGAAAAAATTTCTATTGAGTATTTTATGAGGCAACATCCACCTTCTTTTAGTGGGTCTTTTGATCCACTTGTTGCTGAATAATGGATCAGTACCACTAAAAAGATATTTTCTATCGTTTAATGTTATAAACATGAAAAAGTTTTTTTGGTTATTTATCATCTGGAAGGTGAAGCCGATTAGTGGTGGAATCTTATTAAGAACACGAGGGATAAGGAAGAAATTGAATATATGGAATGGGAAGAGTTTAAAGGGATATTTTTTAGTAAGTAATTCCCTCATATTCTATGAACAAAGACGTAAAAGGAATTCCTTGAGCTTAAGAAAAAGGATGATGAATCTATTGGTACCTATGAAGCAAATTTTACAAGACTTGCAAGGTACACTTCTGGGTTAATCATTATCCCTAAAAGAAAAATTGACCGATTCTTTGGTGTCCTAAAATCAAGTATCCGAAAGGCTTTAACCATAAGGGTCTTTGGAAGTTATAAAGGAGTCGTTCATTGTGCTCTAAAAGTGGAAATAGAAGATGGTAACTCTAAAGGTTCTGGAGATAAGAAAAGGAATATGGAGCTTAATGGAAACTCCAGTGGTTTTCCACAAAGAGAGAAGAAAAAGTCTCAACCTCCTACTTTCCAAATGTGGAAAAGATCACTCGGGGGGATTTTTAAAAGTAACAAGAGGATTCTTCAAGCGTGGGAAGCCTGGTCATTGAGAAAAATAGCATTGGAGTGATGCAAAAGGCCATTAAATAGAGAGAAATCTCAAGAAAATGAACCACCCACACTTCAATGATATAATTTCAAGGAAATGGGGAATTATACTAACCAATGCCCCAATCTGATGGTTATCGATGATAATCAATGACAACAAACTCTTAAGGCCAAAGACAAAGGAAAATCACATGCAATTACTATTGGCAATGTAGAGTATGAAAACAAAGTGGTGGAATGATTGAGTGTTTATATAATGGGATTCCAGAATAATGTTGTAGAATAAAATTTATGGTATTATGGATTTATTGGTCCACCATGGTTTTTCCAAATGTATTTAAGAGTATATGATGAATAGTACCAGTAACCAAGAAAAGTGATTTAGATATTTTTTTAAAACACATGATTAATGGATGGATAACCCTTGATATGAAAATGATGTTGAGATAATGATATTTCAATAAAGATATGTTGGATATGAATAAGTGAATTGGATGATACTTGTTTATTGGGAACTAATTATAGATTTATTGTGATGAGGGTTATGCTACCATGGATGAAGTATACAACTTTTTGGAAATTAAAAAATATATCCAATAATCTTTGGAATAAAGAAACATTCATGTTTTAATAAGGATATATGGTAATTCAGGTTATTACCATGACTCAAGAGAATACATGATGAAGGTGTTCACATGTTTGGAATGTGACAACCAAGAACTTACTTTTAATATATGGGAGATAAATGTTAAGTCGATCTAGTGGACTTATTTCTAAGGTTTTGGATTTTCATATTTCGAAAGGATTATGGGCTTATCCATTTATAGAAAGTTTAAGTTAAACATCAGATAAGTTTGTGAGATTAAAGTATTATCTCACCATAAGTGGATTTATGCATATTTTATAACTTTTGATAACCTTTTTGTTGTGATAGAGATAAACAGAATGACATATCTTTATTCTCATGATTTTCTAATTCTTCAGGAATGAAAAATTCAAATTTATTTCTTGGAATAAGAGATGAAGGGGAAATTGATCATGGAACAAAAAATGGTGAAGTTTTGATGAAATCAAGTAAGTATATATTCTCTTAAAATTCTTCAACATTAGGAAAAGGGATCATGATGTAAAAGGTTTTCCTGCTATCATCATTTTGATGATATAAATGACCTCTTTCATGATTCTTTAGATTATGGTTTTATAATTGTTAACTTTATATAAAAAACCCACTATATTGTGATCAGTGATCTTTATCGATCTCTATGATTATTTACGCTTTTACGCCATGCTGAAATCATCACCTATGTTCTCTTACGCAGAGACCTAGTCATGATTTACTTTGGGAAACTATTATTTTACAACTATTCATTTTTAAAAGGAAGCTTTAGACTTGATTTTTATGATGTGGGATTCTATGAAAGAAAAATTCAAGTATTAAACCATTGATAACCCAGATGAATTTTGAGGGTGAAATTCATTTTAAGGGGGGTAGAATGTAACACCCCAAGATTTTGTGATTTTCTTTTCAAATTAATTTAATCTTTTGATATTTTGACTTCATGCAATACTGAATATATATTTTATTTATTATATAAATGAACTAAGTTTTAATTATGTTATATGAAATACCAAGGTAAGCTTTCATTACACGCAACAGTGACTTGGCTTGCGTTACATGCAACACCGACTTGGCTTATGTTACAGGTAACATCGAGTTTCTGCGAAACAACACTTTAATATTATAATTATTTAAACAAGATAGTTATAACATAGTCGTTAAACTTATAATATTTATAGTAATAACTACTTTTTAAATACTGGTTATAATGGTTTTGATAATGAAAAATATAATTTTTGGTAAAGTATATATGTTTAAAACTACTATATTCTCAAATGAACTATTTTTTATGTCCTTCTATGAAAAATAATAAAATTAATTTTAGGCACTCATAGAAATTGATTTGGATAAAATAAATATCATTTTATAATTCATAATATCAAAATTATCTTAGGGTGAATTTTTGGTATTTTTTTGAAAAGTTTCAATTTTCATGAACAATGAAATTACTGCATTTTTGTTTAAAAACTAAATTTTTCATTTAAATAATTATTATATTTTAAATTTATTTTAAAGTAAAAATAGGTAAATAATACAAATATTAACCCAATTTAGGTCATTGAAACCATTTTTATAATAGAATTGGATACAAAAATTTATTGAACTTTTGAATGCCTCTTTTACCCGCATTTTAGCCACATTTGCGAGATTAGCGTTAGACATAATTTTACCACTTCTGTGAATTCAATTTTAAAAAATGAACATACATGGTTGTAATAATTATGAAAAATCTGGTCTAATAGGATCAATTTTTTTTGGTGAATAGTAACTTTTGAATTTTATTTACCACAATTAAAGGTAAATAGAGTAATTAATGGTAAAAATAATATTATAATAATATAAAATTACCCTAATAGTTTTCCTAATTTCATTGGATAATTTTTTTTTCAACCCAAGTCAACCTTAGGTAAAAAATATGATCTTTTTAATCCACTTTTGTTAGATTAGGACATTTATTATATTTTATTTAAAGAAGGCTTAAAAGAGTCATATTCAAATTTCAATAACTAAATCATTTTTAATATAGAGTTATGCATAAGATAAATTCAAATATAATTATTCATTTGAAATATAATAAATTTATATTCATCATGATAATTTTTTTTAAATTTTAGATAATAAATTACTTAATTAAATTCTTGTATAATAATGATGTAGTAATTATTTAATTAATTGATATATCAAACAAATGTTATTAAAAATATTAAAATAAATATAATTTGACCTAATTAATTACATACAAAAATTTTATAGATAAATTATACATGTTAGTGACATATTTAAAGTATTGGTTCTAAGTTATCATGTTGTTTTGATATATTTAAAAATGGAAATAATAAACAGTATCAAAATTGATATAAATGATACTTTAAAATAAATAATATTTTATTAAATGTTATAAAATCCATAAAAATCCATAATTCAGTAAAATAAATAGGATAATGTTAAATACCTCATAAATGATCCAATTTGGGTTCTTTTGGAATTTTATAGTAACTATGTTAACCATATAGTGTAAAAAGACAAGTTGCCACGATAAGAGTTAAATTGTTTAACTAAGGGTTAAAGCCAAAAGATAAGGTTAAGTTTATGATATCAAAATGTATAAAATTCATTGTTTGAGAGGATTTCAACCCATACTCATCTCAAAATATAAATAAATCACTTTTAACCTATTTGAAATTGAAAACAAATTTATAATAAATTAATAGTTTTGGAGTTTCCCAAAGTGCCCCTCCCTCTTATAAAAGGGCACCTCTCCTTCTCTTTTATTATCACCTATAAATCCCTTTGGATCAGACAAACCCTATAAATTTATCCCCCAAAATTCCCTCCATTACTCTTATAATCCTTCCCTTAGGCATAAGGAAACTCAAGGAAGCCTTTTGGCACAAACAAAAAGGAGTTACCTAATTAAGAGGTAACATCTTATCTCAAGCTCCATTCTTAATTTTCTTTCTCCACCCCCTAAACTCTATTTATTTTATTATTTTATGAAAACACCAGTATCCTAAATATACTAGTATTATTTTATGATAAGTTTTAGACCTATACTTATACACACCTCCATCTAATGGATATCGAACATCCTATTTCTATGTACGGTGAACTACTGCCTCACGAAACGATGAATGTTCATTTTCCCTTTACCACCAATCATGGTGTCCATTATGATTAAAAATCTATATATATATGTTATATATAATATTTATTATATATTTAAACTTTTTTTATTATTTTTTACAACACATACCTTTTTACTTTCCATTTGGTATTAATACGTTAATATCGTTTGAGGAAGTGTGGACCGCCACCCCCTCAAAGCGATGTGATTCATTCACACACCACATGGAATGTTTTAAGGATGAGTTTAGAAAAATTATATCATATAATAATGATAATGAATAATTATATATATATATATATATATCCATATATACACATGTCATTTTCATACTTTATTTCAATGCGACAATTAAAATGAAAACATCATTCATGCGTACGTACGACTTACCGTCTCCATGAACGGTGTATCCTATTTCATACATATTTATGATATATATTATTATAATATACATATACTGGATATAGATAATATTTATATCATTATTTACATTCTGTAATCATGATATAAGTATAAGGACCAATGATATAACAAATTAAGACACATGCGAAGAACAAAGCAAATATTACCCAAAGTGAAACCTTAACGTAGGATCATTAACAAACAGGTAATATAAAGTCACAATAAAAACATATGTGGTATTAGATATAAGAATATTCTTATGTAAAATATATATAATAAACTTATATTTATTATACATTAATCTTGTTCAAGTATAAAGAGAGTCAAGACACAAGGTAAGGGGATTTATGTCTCACCTTTATTTTTCTATGTGACACATGTCTTATACACTACTTGTTTCTTCTATATGATGTATATACTACCCATGAATGTATTTTATGAGTCTTATCCAGAATATTATGATATTTTCATATTCTTATACTTTACTTTATTACATAGTGCATAAGATTCTATTGATTATAGGGTGATGAGTATTGATTTCACAATCTCTTCCATATTTTAGTTTGTTTTCGTTTTAAGTCTCTGTTGGGGAATATTTATCATCCATGTCCACATTTTCTATTTTTTTTCATAAAATGTTTTACTATTCTCCAATATATTTTTAAATTCATTTTTACCCATTTTTGACTTTTACTTCACGGTTTTAAAGGAATCTTTCTTTTCTTTTCTAAACGAGGTACTTTTTTAATTTTCCAGAAAAAGTACGAGAATAATGTTTTTTTAACTTATACAAAATGGATGGATTTTTACACTTTTATGATTCTTTATTACCTTGAATTTTCCCCTACAATCTTACAGGGTTATTTTCAAATAAAATGTTTTCTTTTAAAATTGTGTGACATTTTAAGAAAAGAAAACTATTTCAACAAAGAGAGGATATTTTCCTCAAAAACTGTTTAAGTGATTTTAATGATTCATTTATAGTTTTCAAAGTGGTTTCAAAGAAAAGGTTTTTGAAAAGGTTTTATAT
Organism: Viscum album; assembly: GCA_963277665.1. Classification (NCBI taxonomy): domain Eukaryota; kingdom Viridiplantae; phylum Streptophyta; class Magnoliopsida; order Santalales; family Viscaceae; genus Viscum; species Viscum album. Next base: position 954,459,209 of record OY728142.1, read on the forward strand.
TTTAAAGAGTGATTTTAAGGAAAATTTATATTCCAAGTGATCTTTCAAAATCCTTCCCCTCCCATGATGACATACTTTTTTATTATTTCAAAAATACCATTCATATTATTTTCTCTGAATGGTTTATGTTTTGATAATATTATGGTTAAGAAACCCCCTTATTTTAAAATGTTATGCTTTTAATGAAATGTTTAAAAATCATATCTCCTTTTTATAGGTTATTATATGATTAAATTTTTATGACACCCATTCCATTACATTGGTTATGATATTATTTTTTAATGATCTTGTGGCACATGTATATATGATTTCATTATAATATGGGTGTGACTTGTATCTCCCTCTAATGCATTGGGTAAAGATTGAAAACTCATGAGGTATATACATTATGTGTGAACCTGATTTCATGTTCAGAAGTCTATGCATGAACCTGGTTTTCATGTCCATAATTTTATGAGTGGACCTAGTTTCTATGTCCATATATTTATGCAAGGTCCTGATTTCATGTCCTTAATGAGTGAACCAGTTTCTATTTATACATGTTCACAAAGTTACAAGTTGATGTGTATGCCACAATTTCATGCCTTATGTCAATTTTTTTATCTTATGGATTATGTTCCCTGGTTTCCTTATGATTCAAGTTTACCTTTGATATGTAGGGTATGATATTATAATGTTATGATCACATTCTCATACCCTTTATGCACATGTTTATGCTTACATATCACCCTTTTTTACTCTTACTAAGCACATGAGCTCACCCTTTCTTATGTTTCCTTTCCCCAGGTTACGAAGAAAGGTTTTAGGTAGAAGTACTAAATGTGGAGATCTTTATGGGAGATGTTGAAGATCTTTTACCAGTATAGAAGATTTTTGTTTCCAAGTTTCCAATGACACTAAACTATTATGGTCCTCATGCATGTATTGAATATTCATCTAAAATGATATAATATCCATGTATGATAAGCCTGGGTCTCTATATGTTTATTATGTATTTAATGTGTTTATTTTCTTTTAAAGATGTTTTTATCATAAAGAGGCTCTATTTAGAGTATTCCTATACATAGTAAAAATTTGAAATCCTGACAGTCATGGTCAGTGATGTAGAACAAAATAAGTGACCTTGAGTTATATAGGGAAGTTTTTTAAACAATCATGATCAACCATGTAGTCGATACAAGGTGGTTGTAAGGAGTAGCCTAGGTGGCATTGAAAATACTTGGTCGATTTTCTAAAGATCAATGCCACCATGTAGTACAATGCAACTTGAACATTAAGGTGATCATGAAGGTTCTGAGGTGTAGCTGAAGCATGTTGGGCGGTGACCAACAGATTTTTTCGTCAACTTATTTGAAATTATTCTTGGAACTAGATTGAAATATATTCTAGGAATCTAGAAAGACATGATCTTTTCACATATAAGTTATAATTAATTTATTTAATTAAGAATTATATTTTATTGAATTATTTATTCTTCGATGAGTTATTATGGTACTCTTGTCGTACCATCATTGAGTCAGATGAATCAAGATTAGATTTCCTCTAGCAGTGATCCACATATGCTTCGCAAACCTCCAATCATCAATGTAGAATTTTCTAGGTGCTCATGTGGATGAATCTAATGCTTGTGATGGTCATCGTTGACCACAACCAAATTCTTTAAGAGGAGAAGAATTCATTTTGTTAGAGGAGGAAAATTACTCTATGTTATTCATAGAGTTATAAGAATGGAGATTTATAAGGCTTCAGATAATCCTCTCTAGATTTCACTGTGAAAAACGATGTAATGAAGTGTAATGAACCGGCATGGGCTGCCACCGAACTCAGCACCTGATTTATTTCACTATAGGTCCCAAAGGGAATTCCCAATCTCCAAGGGCTAGGGACAAGAACTTGGGCATCACAGAAACTCCTTTGAGAATGGTTTTCCCCAAATCACATATAAAACAATGGAATAAATAAATACAAGAGCCAAAATAAATAAACTACATTCCAAACAAGTTATAACCAACTACATGATCCAACCCATTTTCATGTATAGGAACAACATCCATAAACAAAGAGATACAAAAAAAATCAAAAAAAAAACTAACCGAAAAGAAAAATACTAAAAACCAACCAACTTGAGTCAATCCCAAAACAAACTCCAAGCAACCTCTGGTTTCCTATCATCACCCAAATCACCCCACGTCAGCCACAACAAACAAAAAGGATCCAGCTGATAACTTGGAACCTAAAATTTTTGTAGGCGTGAGATAAAAATCCTAAAAGGTCACCAAAACCTTTCAAAACTATGAAATATGTTTCATAAGGTAATTCATAAATGATAGTTTTAAAATAAATCTATAAAGTAATATTTACATACATGAAGCATAAGGAAAGAAAAACAATTCCACAACATGCACTTTCAAAACATTTTCTATTTTTTTCTAAAACTGAACATACACACACACATGCCCGTTTTAAAATCCAAGCCATCAACCTAAGTCATTTCAAAAACACAAACACAACCATTATCATTTTTCAAAACAACCCACTTGTTTTTTTAAATGAAATAGATATTTTTTCAAAACATTTAATTGGATAGATCCCCTTAAAGAATCCAAACACCCATTTGTAAATCCATTTAAAGAACTTGCACACAAGAGCCTTCAAATCCATAATAGGTTTTCAAAAACATCCTTGAAAATTTATTTTCAAAGAAAAGTAACCTAACACCCACCTAGGTTACACATCATAAGACGGCACCACACAATATCACAAGTCATACAAAAATGCAACATAAATAAGGAGGGTTCCACAATAATGGAAGTATGGGAAATAATACAATCAATCACTAGATTAAACTCTCCTCAATCAATAACTCATCATGAAAATGAATGTGTCATGGTCCTACCCAAAGTCACTAATGTGACAATAATCTTACTGTATATGGATATAACCACCCAAACCTAATATTGATATATGATAAGCCCATCCTATCATCCTGGTATCCCACACTACTGGTACTAGGGAATGCAGCGGAATCCAGTGGGATGGTGATTTAAAATTTTCATTACCAGAGTGACAAAACTACTTCATATTCAGTGATCCAATCCCCGGTAGAGGTATGGGAATCTTATATGAATTTAATAATCACAAAATTAGATAAATGAGCACCTCATTCTATTTAGCGGCGCGTTTGACTACAACTAGTCATCAGTGATTGTTGCTAGAAGCATTCAAAGTCGAACCCCTCTAGATAATCCACAAACATTTCAATAATTCACATGTTCATCATTCATTTAATTCTAGGTTCTAGCATGTAGCTCCGATAAATCCTTCAACATCACAATGATCACCTCAATCCCATCCCTTCAATCCGTCGAAGGTGTTCTTGGATCGATCGCTCGATGACAGAATTAATCTCTCTAGGAAGCGGGAGGATAAAGTGGATCTGATTTCATTGGAATGAATCATCTTTTAATGAATGTCTCTCTCCTACTTATATAATGGGAGGATCAAATACCCAGAAAGGGTTCCTCGACCCCCAAAAATAAAACTCCCACTAAATAACCATTAAATGACATGTTATGATGAACTAAATGTGTCATTAATGTCATTTATATTTTATCACCTCCTTTTAATATATAATAAATATATTACATGATAAAATACAAGTCATTAACTCGACTCATAATTCCCACAATATTAAATGAACCTTGAATAGTAAAATAATATTCATTCATATAATATTTTCCCTTTATTCATGTAAATACCTTCTGAATAATTTTAATAAATAAATTCAACCAAATTATTCTATACTCAAATAATAATGAATTTATTTATTCATCGGTGATTGATAACTTGGACAACTCTCGGACCCCATGGTGGGGCCCAACATGTCCTGTATACCTATCCACTGAAATAGGGAAGATTCTTGAATACGCTATTGTGTGTATCCCTCTAGGACCTTATCTCGATAGTAATGAATATTATTCACAGACCAAGAGATAAGTCTAGAAACCTGTCAAGGCCCCTAAAGAGATAAGGAATAGTCATAAAAACAAAAACAATCCTATGAACACATACTGTGTAACATAATCTCTTTATCTCACGATATCTCTTAAATAAGGTCATACACTTGTGTCATTATCCATTATTTCTTTATTATTTGTTGATATAACTGGAAAAAATTACCTTCAACTACCTTGTACAAGGATTTATGAAGTTACTACTATCTTGATCAACTAGGCCTAAGTTATCACTTCCTCAACTCGTAAGATACAAATTCTATCTTGACCATTCAACCAATGCCATACCACCAATGATGCACCCAACACAAGCTACCTTGCCATGATTTTAATGTCATGGTTTTTGTCTTTCATAAAAGTACGTGATCAAATCATACACATTAATAATGATATCAAGTTAGGAGACCAATACACATTTCCATAGATAGGAACATCCAATGACACCCAAAACATGTGGTGTTACTATTAGTGGTTCTTTACTCATGATCTCACCTCCTAGAGGTCACCAAGTATGAACTTCACGAGAAGAAGTCTCAATTCTTATTAGCCCCCAAAACCTGATAGTTAGACATAAACTATGTATATTCAGTATGATGTATATATACTATAGGACATATGTTTAAGATTAATGTCATAGTATCTTGAGGTTCATTATAGCCAAGGAACCACTATAACCTTCTGATATGAAAAATAATCTATAGAAATTTTCATTTAAATGGTGGACACAGAAATATAAACACTATAATGGTAAGTGTATATCATGTATAACTAAATATAAACATGGTATGGTAATCGAAAAGTATTAATAAATATGGGTATAGGGAACCCAATTTTACAACACTCCCACTTACACTAGATCCAACTTGCTAACTATACTTGTTATTTATCACATGATAAAATCATGTTTCTTCTGAGTTACGAATATAGTCATGGTCGTACCATGTTTCCACTACATGGCTATTCTATTATCTATGACCTCAACTCCTTGACTAAGACTCCTCAAGAGATTTAAACCTCGAGTATATATACTTTTGTACACTACCATAACTAGAAATATTGGCTAGTAATAGTAATAGAATTATCATAATGATAAATATTTACTTACTAAGTGTGATTCCAAGAACTAGAATAAATCTTTGCATATTTTTCACCACTTATTTAGCTACCTTAGAAGCCACAACATACTTGGTATTTGTAGATATGACTACCAATAGCTTACATTAGATCATCTCACTCATTACCTTAGCATGGATATGATATTAGATCACATTGATCTAATGAAGACTATTTTGTGTCCCCTTGAAACAAGTATCCATTCCTATACACATACTGGGAACATACCTTTTGTACTTTCTCAATCACAATTGGATCGTTCTGACTAATTCTCATGCAGTTCTCCTGGATATAACTAATATTTTCCTTACATTAGTTATATGTTAGTAATATAAGATCTTGTACATATCATGGAATATGTTATTGATCTATCAGATAAGTATATGGAATTCAACTCACTACATTAATCACCTCCTATGCCCATACATGACTTCTTGGAGGGATTTATGCCATGTGACTCAAGCAACAATTCTCTCTCAAATTGTTCTAACTTGTATTTTCAATACCTTGCCAGTATATGAACTATTGACTTAGTATAAGAAAACTTTAGATATTCACCATTATATCTTATTCTCAAGAACATAGGATACTAATTTAAGTAAATCTATGGATAGTTACATTCATTTTGGTCTTGACTAACTATGAGGTCAATAGTTTTTCTCTATATGTTACAAAACATATTTCACTTGGAAAACCATAGCGACCCCACTAACCTCTTGTAAACATATGGAAAAGATTCATTCCAAATGAATATTATATAATATTGTTTTTTACATCAATACTAAGCTATATTTTAGTAACTTTCACCCCTTGTTGGCATTCTATGGTGTCACCATCCCTTTCTGGTTGCGTTGTATAGATAACTTCCATGATTGGTGGTCTTGACATCCAATGCATAATAAAATGATCATAAAAAGTATCCATGACAAGTAAAATTATAATGGATTTGGGTATAATGACTTGGTATTACCAATTGAACCTCATTGGTACCACACTTGTACCATCCATGTATAGTATCACTTGAATACCCACTACAATATTCAAAAATAATAATCCCATGCACATTGATACATGAAATCCATTATTAAATTTTAATTGATCTTGTCTATATTAGATGAATTACATATATTGGTTACTTTTAGGATTTATTATTCTCTATTAATAATGTATTATTGGTCACAGTGAATATAAAACCATCTCTTTGGTTTTAACCTTCCTACATAGTATGTGTCTCTGGAACATTCTTTTTCCACGAGGTCTTGTGGAACTTGTTCCCATGTCAACTATTTATGCATCTATAGCATTGACTAAATCTATGTCAATATTACTCCCACCATCTCAAATAGATATTTCTACCCTTATATAGAAATATAGTATATAACTTGACTATCTCTTTTCTATCTTAGTGATTTAAGTAACATCCTTGGAAAAATTTAGGATAACTACTTTAGATGCACATTGTGCTTCTATTGATGCAAGTTTGTTTATATATTAACAAACTATTTGAATTTTAACACATTTTATTATGACATAATGGATTTACATCATACTATAACTCATATGGTATCCATTTTTCATGATAGATGGCATATTTTTGTGGGATAGCACCGTTATTTGCGATCTATGTCTTGAAAAATAATGGAAGTGTCTGTAATGGATATAAGTTGCAACATTGATACTCCTTTTACTTACATCATGGCTCTGATGTGTATAAGTAAATGTGTGTTTATGAATTACTCCATGTTATATTTTTTTATTAATATTAACATGTAATACTCATCATCGATCCTCCTTATTAGAATCATAGCTTTGATGTGTATAAGGTAATGTGTGTTTAAGAATCACTCCAAGCTATATTTTGATGATCAATGAATGCTTTATCAAGATAGTATTTGACACAATGGCCCAAATAAAATCATATATTTTAACCATTCATATATCATAATTCACTTTGACATTCCTTAATAGTACTTAATGAAGAATATTCACCACTATCTTACCCTTGGAATAGTTCATTCTCTCTAGATAAACTAATTCTGAAATCTTTGTGACTTACCTTTATTTCTAAATGTTTCATTATCTAAAACTAAGTACATTAGCATGTTGATAAAACCTAAGGTATTTAACTCCAAAGAGTTTAAAAACATACTGGGAATATCCTTGAAAACTATTTAGTTTTCTTGATAAAGTATTATCTTACAAAAACTAGGTATATAAGTCTTAAATTTTATATTCATCTCGTATCGCCAATGGTTCAAGTATTACTGAACTATTAGTTGAGTATTATACACCACAAAAAACATTCATTCCATAACTGAAATAATGTATCCTTGTGTCCAATGGACATGTATGATATTAATGTTTTGGTTATATCCCAAATGTTCAACTGGAATAATTAAACTTGGAAATATAGAAGCTATGTACTTATCACTACTGACTTAGGAACCACCCTTTCTCGACCACTTAGAGAACACACCACACTTATTGTAATGGTTCTATACTTACTTGCTTACTATATTCAAATAAAAATATATAATAGGCATATTGTATTTAATACCCAAAAATTATAATAGAAATATTACTTACAATTGATGAATATACCTGAAGAAGAAGTGACTACTTGATTCTTCGATTTAGTTCATTGAATTTAAACTTTCAAGGACTTATTTCATGACATATGAAGAAAATAACCTCCAGTTTAACACCTATTTTCTTTAAAGGACTTTACGAATTCATCTTTGGTGTCACACTTTCCATTGTCCTTTTCACCCTATCTTTCAACTTGTTTTCTATAAGAAATAAGAATTTCTTTAAGTTTTTATTTATCCTGAAGAACCTTACCCAAAAGGTAATGAATCATTTTATCCATACTGCTTCACCTTCTCCTCGCAAGCTTCATGAATATGAGACAACATATGAAATCATCTATGTCCTGATGTTGTATCCAAAACTCACATCAGATGTTGTTGAGAACATTATGACATACCTATCATATGTGTCATACATGAGTCTCCTGTGATCATTTTTCTCAATCTCACTTCCTGAGGTGGCTCAACAGGTATTGGGAACACAAGCACCTTGAATTTCCGATGTTATAACACTTTGCGCAAGAACCTATACCACTCTTTGGAAAATCATGCCCCTTTTCACATTTTATTTTTCTAATAATTATTCCACTGTACTTGTGATATTTATTTCCATTTTTCTAATATTTTTTTTGAAAAAATATTTTTAATTTTTTTAAATAATTTAATTATAATTATTTTCTTAAAATCAAACAAATACTCCTACAAACAATTTTTAAAAATTATTGTAGACACATGAAGCAAATTTTAAGACAGGGATCAAATATATAATATGGTGGGATTCATGGACAAGCACTACAAAGAGATCTGTTACTCTATTGACTTTCCCAAACACTTGAATACCTAATTGTCACTATGTTGTTTGATATGGTCCCAAGTCCCACATAAAGGGAATACAAGGTTGAACCACGTGACATAACTCACCTCATGGTATGACCCCAAATGAGGTCGCCGATTGATTCATGTTTTTCTCTTAAATTAAAGCTTCCACTATAATTAACATTGATCATGTCTTTGAGTGAGTGACTCCAACATCACCGTCTCCATATTTTACTCGAAAAAATGGCTTATAAAAGATATTTTTTCATCATTGAAACTTTAGTTGTGAAATTTGCAAGGACATAAACTGTGTTACCAAATTGAAATATTACGAAACAAGACTACTTAAAAAGAGTTTGATTCCAACAAGTTCAAAATTTCCAACAAGGTGGCCTAAAGAGGCGGTAACAATTAGAGGAAGAAGAAAAAATGTTACTCTTAAGTGAAGATGTTATATCCTCATTTAAGGATACCTAAGAGAATTAATCTAACTTAACGATCCTATAGATAGTGGCCACCAACACTGCAAGATGGAATAAATGTCACGTGCCTAGTAACTTATCCAATGTTGACAAGAAGGTGCTCTCACCATCATGTGCGGTTTACCGGATCACTTCTAAACAAAATTTCAATGTTTGGCCTCACCATTTGAATTAACATTCTCAATCAAGTTATAAGCCAAGGGGGTCAAGAAAGAGATAGAATAAGAGGGACTCTATTGAGTAATGTCCAACAATTCCTTATTGTGATAATCTATAAATAATTTTTATTATGTGTTTAATATGTTTATTTTATCTGAAATATGTTTTTATCATAAAGAGGCTCTATTTATAGTATTCCTACACATAGTCAAAATTTGAAATCCTGACAGTCATGGTTAGCAATGTATAACAACACAAGCGACCTTGAGTGACATAGGGAAGTGTTTTAAACAATCACGATCAACCGTGTAGTCCATCCAAGGTGGTCGTAATGAGTAACCTAGGTGACCTTGAAAATACTTGGTTGATTTTTTGAAGATCAATGCCACCATGTAGTACAATGCAACTTAACCATTAAGGTGATCGTGAAGGTTCTGAGGCGCAATTAAAGCATGTTGGGCAGTTCCCAACAGTTTTTTCCCCCAACCTATTCGAATTTCTCCTTAGAACTGGATAAAAATGAATTCCAGGAATCCACAAAGACATGATCTTTTCACATATAATTTATAATTAATTTATTTAATTAAGAATTACATTTTGTTGAATTATTTCTTCTTCAATGAGTTAGTGGGATACTCTTCTCATACCATCGTTGAGTCAAATGAATCAAGGTTAAATTCTCTCTAGCAGCGATCCGCACATGCTTCGCAAACCTCCAATCATCACTTTAGAATTCTCCAAGTGCTCGTGCAGATGAATCTAACGCTTGCGATGGTCATCATTGACCGCAACCAAATTCTTCAAGAGGAGAATAATTCATTTTGGTGGAGGAGGAAAATTACTCTATGTTCTTCATAGCGTTCTAGGGGGGATATCTCGAAGGATTCAAAGAATCCTCTCTATATTTCATTGTGCATAATGATGGAATGAAGTGTAACGAACTGGCTCGAGCTGCCACTGAACTCGACACCCAATATGTTTCACTACAAGGCCGAAAGGACATTCCTGATCCCCACGGGGTGGTGACAAGTGCTTGGGCATCACAAGAAATTCTTTGAGAATGAGTTTTCCCAAATCATAGATACAATAGTGGAATAAATAAATACAGGATCCAAAATAAATAAACAACATTCCGAACAAGTTATAACCAACTACCATGATCCAACCCATATGCATGTACATGAATGAGATCCATGAACAAAGAGATACAGACAAGCAGAATCAAAACTAACCAAAAATAAAACTATTACAAACCAGCCAACTCGAGCCAAGCCCAAAATCAACTCCAAGCAACCTTTGGTTGCGTATCATCACCCAACTCACCCCATGTCGGCCACAACGAACAAAAATGATCCAACTAAGAACCTGAAACCTGACATTTTTGTAGGCATGATATAAAAAGCCTAATAGGTCACCAAAATCAACTCCAAGCAACCTTTGGTTGCGTATCATCACCCAACTCACCCCATGACGGCCACAACGAACAAAAAGGATCCAACTAAGAACCTGAAACCTGAATTTTTTGTAGGCGTGATCTAAAAAGCCTAATAGGTCACCAAAACCTGCTAAAACTATGAAATATGTTTCATAAGGTAATTGTAACAACTGGGTCCCGGTGACAACACAACCACCCCACCTTAACATGGTCATCAAGTCCTGGCCTTCCAGGTACCACCAGTTTCCCCGCAAACACGTGGTCCTCACTCTGGGTCCCACCCACATCCCCGAATGGGTCATCTGACTAATGACAGTCCCCACAGGCCAACACATGTCCTTTCCAGTGTGATTTTTCCTCATTCACACACACCCTAGGAAACTTTCCAGAAGGTCACCCATCCTAATCACAACGAACAAAAAGGATCCAACTAAGAACCTGAAACCTAGAATTTTTGTAGGCGTGATCTAAAAATCCTAATAGGTCACCAAAACCCGCTGAAACTTTGCAATATGTTTCATAAGGTAATTGTAACAACTGGGTCCCAATGATAGCACAACCACCCCTCCTTAACATGACCGTCGAGTCCTGGCCTTCCAGGTACCACCAGTTTCCCCGCAGACACGTCGTCCCCACCCTAGGGCTCACCCACATGCCCGAATAGGTCATCTGACTAATGATAGTCCCCAAAGGCCAACACATGTCCTTTCTAGTGTGTTTTGTCCTCACTCACACACACCCTAGGAAACTTATAGAAGGTCACTCATCCTAATCACTACTCTAAGCCAAGAATGCTTAACTGCGGAGTTCTAATCATGTAGGCTCCCAAAAAGGAAGGTGCACCTTGTTGACATGAGTCATATAATTTAGTCATTTAACTCTTTTTCATTTTGGCGTGTTACATTCACCCCCCCTTAGAGCACAACCTCCTCGTTGTGGATCCTACATCTCAACCTAGGTAGTGCACCACACTTAAGGGTGGGTTCCTCCTTTGATACCAAACATACCCGAATGGGTCATCCGACAAATGACAGTCCCCACTAGCCAACACATGTCCTTTTCAGTGTGATTTTTCATCACTCACACACACCCTAGGAAAATTCCTAGAAGGTTACCCATCCTGAGCACTACTCTAAGCCAAGCATGCTTAACTGTGGAGTTCTAATCAAGTAGGCTCCCAAAAAGGAAAGTGTACCTTGTTTACATGAATCGTATCATTTAGTCATTTAACCCTTTATCATTCTCGCATGTTACATTCACCCACCCTGGGGCCCACCCACATTTTTGAATGGTTCATCAGACTAATGATAGTCTCCATAGGCCAACACATGTCCTTTCTAGTGTTCTTTTTCCTCACTCACACACACCCTAGGAAACTTTTCAGAAGGTCACCCATCCTGATCATTACTCCAAGTAAATCATGCTTAACTGAGGATTTATAATCATATAGACCCTCAAAAATGAAGATGCAGCTTATTGACATGATTCGTATCATTTATTCATTTAATCCTTTATCATTCTGGCATGTTACATTCACCCCCTTTAGAGCACAATGTACTCGTTGTGGAAACTTCCTAGAAGGTTACCCATCCCGAGCACTACTCCAAGCCAAGCATGCTTAACTGTGGAGTTCTAATCAAGTAGGCTCCCAAAAAGGAAAGTGTACCTTGTTTACATGAATTGTATCATTTAGTCATTTAACCCTTTATCATTCTTGCATGTTACATTCACCCACCCTGGGGCCCACCCACATTTCCGAATGGTTCATCAGACTAATGATAGTCCCCACATGCCAACACATGTCCTTTCTAGTGTGTTTTTTCCTCACTCACACACACCCTAGGAAACTTCTCAGAAGGTCACCCATCCTGATCATTACTCCAAGGAAAGCATGCTTAACTGAGGATTTATAATTAGATAGAGCCTCAAAAATGAAGATGCACCTTATTGACATGAGTCGTATCATTTATTCATTTAACCCTTTATCATTCTCGCATGTTACATTCACCCACCCTGGGGCCCACCCACATTTCTGAATGGTTCATCAGACTAATGATAGTCCCCACAGGCCAACACATTTCCTTTCTAGTGTGCTTTTTCCTCACTCACACACACCCTAGGAAACTTCTTAGAAGGTCACCCATCCTGATCATTACTCCAATGAAAACATGCTTAACTGAGGATTTATAATCAGATAGAGCCTCAAAAATGAAGATACACCCTATTGACATGAGTCGTATCATTTATTCATTTAACCCTTTATCATTATGGAATGTTATGTTCCCCCCCCCCCTTTAGAGCACAATGTACTCGTTGTGGACCCTACATCTCAACCCAGGTAGTGCACCACACTTAAGGCTGGGTTCCTCCTCTGATACCAAACATTCCTGAATGGGTGATCCGACTAATGACAGTCCCCACAGGCTAACACATGCCCTTTCCAGTGTGCTTTTTCCTCACTCACACACACCCTAGGAAATTTCTCAGAAGGTCACCCATCCTGATCACTACTCCAAGACAATCACGCTTAACTGTGGAGTTTTATTCAGTTAGGCTCCTGAAAAGGAAGGTTCACCTTGTTGACACGAGTCATATCATTTAGTCATTTAACCCTTTATCATTCTGGCATGTTAAATTCACCCCCCCCCCCTTAGAGCACAAGGTCCTCGTTGTGGACCCTACATCTCAACACAGAAAGAGAACCACACTTAAGGTTGGGTTCCTCCTCTGATACCAAATGTGACAACTGGGTCCCGGTGATAGCACATACACCCTTCCTTAACATGGTCATCGGGTCCTGGCCCGCCAAGTACCACCAGTTTCCCCACAGACACATGGTCCTCACCATTGGGTCCACCCACATACCTGAACGGGTCATCTGACTAATGACAATCTCCATAGTCCAAAACAAGTCCTTTCCCGTGTGTTTTTTCCTCACTTACACACACCCTAAGAAACTTCCCAGAAGTTCACCCATCCTGATCACTACTCCAGGCTAAGTATGCTTAACTGTGGAGTTCTATTCAGATAGGCTCTCAAAAAGGAGGGTGCACCTTGTTGATATAAGTCATATCATTTATTCATTTAACCCTTTATCATTAGGGGGGGGGGTTACAGTAATTCATCAATTTTAGTTTGAAAATAAATCTAGAAAGTAAGCTTTAGATACATGCATCATAAGAAAAAAAACAATTTCATAACATGCACTTTGAAAACAATTTCATCATGCAAATAAATGTTTCAGGGTCATACCCAAAGTCACTAATGTGCTAAGCATCTTACCGTATATGGATATAACCACATAAACTAGCTACTGATATATGTTAAGTCCATCCTATCAGCCTGGTAGCCCACACTGCTGGTACTAGGGCATGCATCGAAATCTAGTGGGTCGATGATTTAAATTTTTTCATCATCAAAGTCAAAAAATTACTTCTTCTTCAGTGATATAAGCCTCAGTAGAGGCCTGGGGATCTTAAATGAATTTAATAAGCACACAAATAAATAAAAAAGTACCCCATTCGATTCAGCGGCATGTTCGACTGCAGCTAGTCATCGGTGATCGTTGCTTGAAGCATCTGAACTCGAATCCCTCTATATCATCCACACACGCTTCAAGAATCCATGCATTCTTCATTCATTGAATTTTGAGTGCTAGCACGAAGCTCTGATGAATCCTTCAACATCATGATTGCCTTGATCTCATCCCTTCGATCCGTCGAAGACATTCTTGGATCAATTTCTTAGTGAGAAACTTTCTCTCTCTAATAAGAAAGAGGGGATATAGGCTCTCATTTCATTGGAAAAAATCATCTAGAAATTAATGCCTTTCTTCTGTTTATATAGTGGTAGGATCAAATACCTAGAAAGGGTTCCCCGACCCCTAGAAATAAAACTCCCACTAAATAACCAGTAAACGAAATGTTATGATGAAATAACCATGTCATTAAAGTCATTTATATTTTATCACCTCCTTATAATATATAATAAATATATTACATGATAAAATTCAACTCATTAACTTGACTCGTAATTCTCACAATATTAAACGAACCTTGAATAGTAAAATAATATTCATTCATATAATATTTTTTACGTATTCATGTAAATACCTTGTGAATAATTTTAATAAATAAATTCAACCCAAATAATCTATGATCAAATAATAATGAATTTATTTATTCATCGGTTATTGATTACTTGGACAACTCTCGGACCCCATGGTGGGGTCCAATATGTCTTATATACCTATTCACCATAATAGGGAAGATTCTTGAATATGATATTGTGTATGACCCTCTAGTCCCTAATATCGATAACAATTAATATTATTCACAGACCAAGAGTGAAGTCTAGAAACCCATCAAGGCCCCTAAAGAGATAAAAAATATTCATAAAAACAACAATCATCCTACGAACATGTATTGTGTAATATAATCTCTTTGTTTCATGATATCTCATAAAGAAGGACATACACTTGTGTTATTATCCATTGTTTATTTATTATTTGTTGATATAACTGAACATACTTACCTTCAACTACCTTGTACAAGGATTTATGAAGTTGCTACTATCTTGATCAACTAGGCTTGAGTGATCACTTCCTCAACTTGAAAGAGACAGATTCTATCTTGACCATTCAACCAATGTCATACCACCAATGATGCACCCAACACAAGTAAAAACATCCCAAGCCTTAGGAGAAACATCCCAAGCCTTAGGAGAAATTAATATAGGAGTTATGTCCTTTGAATCGTCTTTAGAGTCCTTAAAAAAAGGCTTTAAATGAATTTTACATCAAAGGAAACGTCAAAGGGGAGAACTGTAGGAAGCTGGGAACACTGTTCACAAACTCAAAATTTGGCAAAAGAAAAACACTGTTCATAAACCTCACCATTGGAACCTCGCTGTTCTGGAAACACTGTTCATGAACCCAAAATTTGGAAAAGGAAGAGGTCACCGTTGGAACCTCACCGATGGAACTGTTCACAGAATTGGAAATTTGGAAAGGGAAAGAGGTCACCATTGGAACCTCACCGATGGAATTGTTCATTGATGGAACTATTCATAGTATTGGAAATTTGGAAAAGGAAAAAAGAGGTTACTGTTGGACCTCACCATTGACACTATTCTCATAAGGTTACCAATGACACTATTCACAGAAGGTCAATGTTGCACTGTTCATAACTGTTTACCATTGGAACTGTTCACTGATGGTCACCAATGACACTATTCACATAAGGTCACCATTGCACTGTTCACAACTGTCTACCGTTAGAGCTGTTCATCGATGGTCACTGATGAAACTGTTCACATAAGGTCATCATTGCACTGTTCACAACTGTCTACCGCTGGACTGTTCACCGATGGTTACCAATGACACTGTTCACATAAGGTCACCATTTCATTGTTCACAACTATCTACCGTTGGAACTATTCACCGATGGTCACCAATGACACTGTTTACATAAGGTCACTGTTTCACTATTCACAACTATCTGCTGTTGGAACTGTTCACTGATGGAACTATTCATAGAAATGGAAAATTGGAAAAGTGTTGTGGATAAGTGACCTTGACCTTCAAAAACACCTCATACACCTGATTTTCTCAATGGAATGGACCAGAGAGGTCTGGGCCATTACATTTAAGCCTTGAACTAGTGAATGTAATTGATAAATTGTTTATGACATGTTTTAGTACATAGCCTATATTATTCTTTAATTGAAATGGTAAATGGGTTTTTCCCTCTATAAGTATGATTGTCTTGTGTTGTGGAATTATTAAGTACATGGTCCACTTAATTCCTTTATTCTTGAATTATGATTAGGCATACTTATGGACATGACATTTCTTCCTATTTAAACATACATGATTAAATGAACTAGGAAAAATTGTTTAAGTATCTTGATTATAAAGCCTTGTTCAAATGATATGAGTCATTGATAGATAAATATCTCTTCATAATACGATGATGGTGATACTTTGATCCTTATGGGATGCCTTGGATGGGATCATCATGCTTTATGACCAAGACTTGCTATGGATGAGAAATACATCAAGAGCGATACTTTGTATGCCTTGAAAGGGATCAATGGGTGGATACTCTACCTCCTTATGAATGATACTGGTTCCCTGGGGGAGACCCCATGGACAGGCTTAGTGGAAAGATGGTTATACCTAAGGGTGAAATAAAGTCGAGTTGAGACAAGTATCTCAGTACTCGAGCTCGAGCTCAATACTTGAACTCGATGCTCGAGCTTGGCTCGACGCTCGATCGAGTATTGATTTCCTAGCTCAAGATTGAGCTTGAACTCAACTCAGGATCGATCGAGCGCTCTATTAGTCTCGACTTGGTTCAATTAGGGTTATTTTTCATAATTTTAATTGCAAAATATAACTCTAATTTGAGGTTGAACTCGAATTTGTACTCGAGATCAAAAGCTCGAGCTCAAAATTAAATACATATATATTGAATAAAAGTAATATATTAAAAAATTAGATGCTATATTAGGCCTGTGAGATACATTATTATGTTGTTATAATACTAAAACTCAATTTGAGTTAGTAATCGAGTAGATCAAGATCACGATCGACTCAAAAAATCCAAAACAAGTTCGAGTATTTTTCAAGACAAGCCTGAGTAGCTCGTGAGTACTCGATCTTGTTTACATCCTCAGTTATAACATGTCATTAGTGATACTCTAACCCCTATGTGAGATAGTAGGTATGGGCTCAGAGGTTTTTTTTCGTTACTCCTTACTGAGAGTGATACTTGGGATTCCATTTATGGATCGCCTTGGATGGACTCTTGTGGTCTTGGTCATTTATAGTTCCCCTGGACCGATACTTGAGATTCCTTTTTGGATCACCTTGGATGATCTCAGGGTGCCTCTGATTAAAATCTAATAATAAATTTCATTTTAAAAACAAGGAATGCGTAGCTGTTATCTAGGGACGCATCCTCCAAAAAAAATCACATGCTTGGGTTTGGTCCATCTATCAATACTTGTTTTGTGATGAACTAATATTACCTATATTATATCTGTATAGGTTGACCCAAGTTCAGAGGAAACCCAACTTAGGCTGAAGTAGGTATGGTCAGCTAGGTGTCTGTGAGGAACCTAGGATGACTTATTTACTCTTATTTATTGATTGATTTTCCTATCATACATTCACACTATTGTACTTTATATTAATGAACCAAATAAATTAGATAGCATTTGTGGTTGCCTACTAATTATATCTCACACACTTGTTGGGCCACCATTTCACTGGGGTACCCGAGAAGACCTCATGTTCAAAGATCTATGCACTACTAGAAACTTACACTATACCCATGGTTTGGAATCATGGACATAGGCTATACCCACGGTTCATAGAACCGTGGGTGTTTAATTCATTGGTATAGCTCTGAGCTATAGTCATGGTTTGAAAATATTACTACCATAGTTATACACCATGGAAATAGGTGTATGGGATATAGGACTACATCCATGGTTTTCAATCGTGACTGTAGACATAATATCATGGTTCAAAACTATGGAAACAGTCTGCCAATTCAATAAAATTATAGCCATGGTTCTGAAACCGTGGCTATAGGATTTAAAAAAATGCTTGTCGTCGGATTTGAACCTTCCACTGCCTCTATAAAATCCAAGTGCCTAACCATTTCACCACCTAATATTATCAGTATATGAATATATATTTACTTATATATATATATATATTAACTGTGACTAGAGGTGGAAAACTGTGACTATAGGTTCTGAACCAAACCCTATAACCACAATATTTAGTGACTATATACCAATAGTTTTTTCAAAACCATTGGTATAGGTCCCAAAATTAAAAATACCTATACTAATTGTTTGGAAAACCATTGGTATAGGTATTTTGATTTTTAAAAATTTATTTTATCAAATAAAATTGAATATATCAAGAATTAATTTACTTATAAATATAAATATACATATTTATCATATTATGTTTCAAAAAAACATTGTAGCTTAGTGGTTAGGTTGTTGAGATATAAATCGGAGGTCCGGGTATCAAAACCAGCCAAGGTTATTTTTTTAAGTTACCTATACCAATAGTTTTCAAAACTGTTGGTATAGTTATTTCATATTACCTATAGCAGTGGTTTGGAAACTGTTGGTATAGACCACTTATACCAACAGTTTCCTAAAAACCATTGGTATAGGTATATACCGATGCCAGACTAGCCAACGACCACCCAAACCATTGGTATAGCCTATACCAACGGTTTTGGTATCTATACCAATGGTTTCAAACCATCGTTATAGGATTCTTTTCCAATAGTGAATAGCTTTTTTTACACGCAACTGTGAGTTTAAACGAACCACGAGACACTATTAGTATAAAATGACCATCATAACCTAGTTGTTAAATGGTGGGTGTCATGACCCAAACTTTTTAATTATATTTGTTTCCTAATTTTGTGTGTTATTTTATTTTATACTCAACAAAACTATATCCTTTAATGAATGAAGTGGGCATAATTAAAATGAGACCGTTGGGTTTCGACTGTTATATGACCATTGGTTAATATGACCTTTGGAAACTATAATCTTAACATTGTTTTTTATAAATATGGTTATCTTGGTTAATTATTACAGAAATAAGATTGAATGGCCTCATCCAGCAGACTCGAGCCATATGAAGCCCATCTGTTGGATCTTGGGAAGGATGTAGCATCACTAGGCATTGCTCTGGACCAAGCCCAAGTCGAAATTCAACGTATGAAGCTTGAACGGAATCGCCTAAGGGAGAAGTTCAAGCTAATATAAATCCCCACTTGGGCAATTTTGTTTAAGCCACCCCAAGATTTTATCACCATAGCACACCTTACACTTAGGTCCTACGCTGGTATTATAAGGGGATATGTAACGAGACCTTAGCTGCTTTGTGTAATCCTTTTATATAAATAAAATTGTTATTTCTTATTATGGAAAAGTTTGTGAATTTCAAATATCCGGATAAATATAGGATGTGTATTATTGATGAATTTAGGAAAAAAGAGTATTTTAAAATATTTTTATATTCATTAAATAATTAATAATGTGAAATGATTTTCAAAAAAAGGTCTTCTACAGTTGTGATCAGTGAGAAATTTAGAATCTAACAAGATCAACTTGGTTTTTAGTGAATAGTAAAGTAGGAATAGTAACATAACCACATGAAAAGTAATGAATAGTAATGAATAGTAATTTGAAAATAAAAAATAGAAACTTCACCCATGAATGTGTATATACATTTTAGAAATCTTAAAAGTGAAAAAACGATCATAGTTTAAGTTTTTGTATTTTTGTATGCCATAAATATTTTATTTACAATTTTATAATTAATTTAATAATTTAAAATGGAAATTTATTTTAATAAAATTTAATCATAAATTGTTACTTTATTGTCTTATGGGTATAAAATATTTTTATGGTACCTTGATTACTTTTTTAAGGTGTTACAAAATGAGTTATAGTTTTAAAGTTATATTTTTAGAATAAATAATGATTTTATTTAAAAATTAAATTAAAAATATTTATAAAATTATTTTCATAAAATTGACTTCATTTTTGAATTCAGAGCATTGATATTAGGTTAGGGTGAATTTTTGGGATTTTTTTGAAACAGTTGAATTATCGATGAATAGTAAAAATGCAGTTTTGAGTTTCGGTGTTTAATGACATCATTAATGATGTAATAATGATGTAAACTTTCTGATAGACTTATGAATAGTGATATATGCTATGAGGTGTACCAAGTGGCCAATACCATGGGAAATCCCATGGTTTTCAAATACCACCGATGAGGTGTCCCTTGGAAATTAATAATTTATTCACTCACTTTCCCTATAAATACCAAGGCATTTCCCTCATTCATTTCATTACAAAACCATCCTCAATGAATTTATGGTCTCCTTAACTCCCAAGGAGTCCTCCCAAGGTTCCCTCAAGCCTCCCAAGGTCCCAACCTTCAAGCTTTCGAAGTTACTCTTCAAGGTAAGAGAATCCTTTCACCCTCCTCTTTTAAGCCATGACTTCCTTTATGTTGTGTCTTCTAGTTTCCATATTTTTTTGTTGAATGTATGTTCAAATATGTTCTAATTACTGTACATTTCATGTTTTATTTTTTAGAGACCCTTTCTTCTCTCATCAATTTTTTTTTCTGAATTTTTATGCGACGCCGTTAGGCTGCCAAATTTTTCATAAAAGGAATCACGTCTTCTCTTTTCTTTCATGTTTCCTTTTCATGTGGTATGTCATTCAAATTTCCATAACATGTTATTATCTCCATGTTATTCTGTATTTATACTTTATTATAAGTTATTTATCAGTGGGTTACTCTTTTACCCTCTCTTTTCAATGTTTTCTAAAACCATGTTATATAGCCGTTATGCTGCAGAAATTTCGCCTCAAAATTTCTATCTCTTTCTCTACAGAAATTCTCTTGTTTTATTTATGTGAATACCCAGACCTATTTAGTTTATTTGGGTGTTCATAAATATATAAAGTTGGTGTATTTGATTCTGGAATTTACATACATATAACCCTCACTCCCTTTTCATGGGTTATAAATGATATAATGATCTTATTTTTAAGAGCTTTTAAAACGTCACGATTTTGAAATGAAACCCATTTCTTTTATTCTCTATGGGTTATTTATGAAATGTTTGGTTATGATATATGTGGCTCACATGTAATTGAAGACATATTAAGGGTGTGCCTTGATAGCGCTCCAATCCATTAGGTAAATAATTAATCTCTAGAGATGACAAGTTTCACGATACCTTGGTGAATAACCTTGATAATTTTTATGACACCTCGGGGATAAAACTTGGTGATATGTTCATGAATGTCTAAATAAAATTTTTTAGCCACATATTAAAGTTATTTTCTAAGTTCTTTTCATTTTGATATGTCTATAATTCCATTGCTCATGTCTTTATGTTGTTATTGTTAAACAAGTAAACGGATTCCCTTGTTTACCCTTACTGGGCCTTCTGCTCACCCTTTCCTTTGATGTATGTCTCCAATATATGAGATGCAGTATTTTTACGTAGGATGAATCTATTATGAATCCCTAAAAGTGGTTTAGAATAATTTTTTATGTTGTTTTCATGTATTATGTTCCTGATTTCCAAGACACTAGACTTTAAAGATCCTCTGTTTATAAAATGTAATGAAAAGTTATGTAATAAAAAGGCGGGATGCCATAGTGGGAATAAAAATGAAAAACTAATTTATGAAATAAATATAAAGGAAAAAATAAATCTAAATGTATTGGTAAGTTCTTAGAACATGATCACACAATTTTTAGTAAAACCACTTTATTCTTCAAAAATATGTTTTTATAAAAAAACGAGTTTTTCTTTTTTTTGTGAGTGAATATTAATTTCTAAAAGTTCTAGAAAATGGATTTTAAAAAAAATAATTTAATTTTTGAATTCATCATGTCAAAATTATCTTATAATTATTTTTTTATAATATTTTAAAAACATTCATTTTTTAAGGAATAGTGAAAATACTAATTTGAAAACTGTATTTTCTTTTAAAGTCATTAAAAGGTAAAATTATGTTTTGGATTAGCTTTTAAATTTTAATTAGTTAATTTTTATTTAATATAATATATTTATGGTTTTTGAAAAATATTTTATGCACAATATTATAAAAACATTTTATGTTTTAAAAGGGCATTTTTCCGAAAAAACTTTTTTTCATGGAAATTTACCAGTTTTATTTTAAATTAAATTCTTAAACCTTTGTGTTTTGAATTTTAAAATATTGATGCCAAATTTGGATTCATAAGGTCCAAATTTAGGGAATATTTATCTTTTATTTTTATCCAATATTAATAGTAACCTTGTTAAATTTTGTTACCACAGTAAAGGGTAAATTGTGTAATTTAGGTTAAAAATAAAATTATAAAGTCTATAAAATGACTCTAAAAAATTCCAAAATTTTAATGGATGAATAAAATTATACTGTTGAAATATTAGGATTTAAATTAAGTCATTTAATGGACACTTGTGCATAAAAATGACTAATATAATATTTAAATCAAAGAAAGTCACAAAATGTCACTTTCTTTGTCTTTAATATCCCTTATGTGTTCAAATGGAGACAAAATTATGTTATGAATGAATATAGCTGTACATTTTTTACTTAATAACCATATTTTCATGATATAAATTTCTTTTTTGGATTTTTGGGTCACTTAGATGAAATTATGGTATTTATAATATTTTATTTAATAAAAATTTAAAGATGTCACATTCATATTGTAAATAATGTATAATTTTTTATATAGGGTTACACAAAAAATATATTCAAATATAAATATTCTTCTAAAATATAGAATATTTATCTTCATCATGGTATTTTATTTTTTAATTTTAGTGAACAAATAAGTGTGTTAAATAATGACACAACACAGATATAATAATTATTTGATTAAAAAAATATCAAATAAATGTTATTAAAAATATTAGAATAAATATAATTTTAGATACATGATGGTATTAACTAATTTTATATATGACCTTGACCTCTTAGGAATATAATAAAATATTTTTTTTAAAGATAAATTATTATCTTTATATTTTTAAAAATCCAAATAATGAATAGTGTCAAAATTGACACTAATGATATTTTATCAAAATAAAAATTTATTAAATTATTTAAAAATAATAAATCATATTTAAAAATAAAAATTATTTATAATATTTTCTATAATGTTATAAATTTTTCTTTTATGGTATAATTTACATCAAATTAGTAAAAATTAAAACCTTTTAATATTGAAAGAGTTGTAACCTTGATTAAAATTAAAATAAGTTAACTAAGGGTTAATTAAAATGATAAGGTTAAAAATAATATCAAAACTTTTCTAAAATGTATTTATTGGTGATATTACAACCTTATATCTTATTATCTTTAAATACATGTCATTTTTGAGGTATTTGGATTGAGATTTAATTTATTATAAATTAATAGTTTTTGAAATTCCAAAAGTGTCCCTCACCTCAATTATAAATGGAAACCACCTCCCTCACTTCCTCACATCACATTGAGACTTAAATCTCGACCATACCCAACCAATTCCTCTTCTAAAATTCTCTAGACACATTCAAGATGTTCTATTATTCTCAAATGACCAACCCTAGTTTCCCTAAGAGGAGATTTAAAGGAAGTTCGCCAAGGAGGAGGTAATCGTATTTACCAAATCTTCCAAGATTATTTCTTATTCTAATTTATCTTAATGTGTTGTTTAAATTATAAATTAATAAATATAGTATCATATATATTTTTATATGTTATTAAAATTCTATAACAACCATATTCTTTTTTTATCTATCCTACAAAAAACGAAAGTACCACGCATGCATACATACGGTTAATCGTCTCCACACCGTGGTGTAATATGTTTTTCATCACTAATTTACCTAGATGGATATAATTATGGAAATAATATATATATATATATATAATAATTATAAAATTATATTTTTTTTTTGGAAAAAATTATATACCATCCAATTTCTTACCCTTTTACTATTAAGAGAATGATATCGTCGCTTGTGCGTACGTACGATTTACCATATCCACGACGCGATGCGATTCAATTTCCATATTAACCATTCAATAATGATTATATAAATGTATATACTTAATAAATATGATATATATTACCTTAATATAATTCTATAAATGATTTAACTATATCTTATGCATAAGAATTGTGACTTATACGAAAAAACATGCATAGGAAAATGAAGTAGTTAACACCCGAAAGAAGAGTAATAATGAAATATTATTAACAAAAGGGTGATAATATAATCATATATGATATCATAAATATGAATATGGTTCTATAATAAGTTAATAAAATTATTTAATCCATTATACAGAAGTTTCAAATACATACGAAGGAAATCATACCTAAGGTGAGGGTTAAATTCACAATCTCATTTTAATTGGGATTGTTTAGATGTAAGTATATACTGAGGAATATTTATCTTCCATGTCCATGTTTATTAAAAAAAAATCCAAAATATTTTTACAATTTTTATATAATTGTTAAAATAATTTTTACCCATGTGTGGATTTTTACTAAACGATTTGAAAGGAATATTTTTGTCATTTTTCTAATGAGGTATGTTTTGATTTTTCCAGCAAAAGTACGAGAGAAATATTTTGTTAACTTATACAGGATGAATGAATTTTTCCAATTTCATGACGCCTTTAGGCCCTGAATCTTCCCTTACAATCTTAAAAGGTTATTTTCAAAGAAAATTTTTCCTTTTAAAGTTGTGCTACATATTAAGAAAAGAAAACGTTTTCAAAGCAGAAAGAATATTTTCCTCAAGAATTATTTCTAAGTGATATCTCAAAATTATTTTACATCTACGATAACATTCTTTGATGTTACTCATGTTTTAATGGGGATATTTTTCAGGGATATTATCCTTATTATCACTATGGTTGGTTTATGTTTACGATGGAATGATAACTTTGAAATCCATTTCTTTTCTATGGGTTCTGTTATGAATGATTGATAGTTATGAAACCCATTTAATTTCATGGGTTCTGATATGATGAATTATTTATGCTCTTGTGAAACACATATGTATGGTTTTCATTATGTGATGGGTGGGACCTATATCTCCCTCCAATGCATTGGGTAAATATTTATATCTCATGAGATAGATGGGATTGGAACAGGAAATGATCTCGATTTAGTAATGAAGGATTGAAACGGGAAGTAAACCTAGTTCAGTAACACAAGGTTAGAACGGGAAGTGAACCCAGTTTAGTAAAGGACTTCTTCCACTATAATGGTCTTGGAAATGAGCTTTGACTAATATGGGAATTATTTTCTATGTTTATGTGTATGCCACAATTTCATGTATTATGTTATGATCTCATGAAATATACTCTTTATGAACATCTATGATATACCCCATGACATGATATCATGATCTTTGATATGGAGGATATAATTTTCAAATGTTTGTCTTACATTATCATGTCTCATGATTATGATATGATTGATATCTCCCTTATTTACCCTTACTGAGCATTTATGAGCTTGCTCTTTCTTATGTTTATTTTTCCCAGATATGAAGAAAGGTATTAAGTAGGATGTGTCAAACGGGGTTCTAATTATGAAGGATTAAACAAGAGATGATGCAGATGTTTTATGAACCAGTTGTTTATATTTCCTAGTTTCCAAAGACACTAAAATTATATGGTTCTGGTGTGGTTTTGTTATGTTATATAATGAATATTATTCTATTTAGATGTAATATATCTCTATGAAAAGTATGAGTTGTTATAAATCATATGGATGAAAAATAAATTCATAAAAAATAGAAAATATCTCATTAATCAGTGTCAAAATGACCCCGTCAGAAGTTAATTTTCACCCCATTGTTGTAGTTTATTTAATACTCCTCCAGCACATTTTGCTACTTCTGTAGCAATGGATATATATAGTCTACAATATATGCAACTAAAACTCATATTTACATGAACAGAACTAAAATGAAACCACTAAAACATTAATGAAAAAAAATAAAGGACATATTAAGATCAATTTATATACATAATACAGGTTGTGTGTTCAAGTAAGAAAATGAAGCAGATTAAAAGAAACAACAAAAAATAAGTGGTTGTGAACAGTTACAATGTTTACCTCAAAAAGTGGTTATTGAGAAGGATCGAATCAGAAAAATCATCAGTTGAGGAGTTATGGGGGCGGAAAATATGACATAGGACATGAGGTCACAACCCAAGATTAAAATTTATGATGGAAGATGCACCTGATTCACTATCAGTATGCTTCGCAAGTTTTTGATGAACTTGAGAAATTTGAACCTGGACAGAAAAGGTAAAGAAACTAGAGAAACCTGAAATGAATGATTAAATGGTCATTTTTTACTATGAATCAATATAAAACCTTTGTATAATAATGACCACGTGAATATACAGGTTACTCATTCTTCTATTTAGTTCACAAAAAAATCTCTCATTATGTGATGCATAGGCAAAGGATCATATGGACACAAATACAAATATATATGAACAAATAAGTAGAATATGAAGTTGTGTATACAAAAATATGAAAAAATAGATCTCTAAAACAACTACAATAAAATTATAGAATTATGTAACAACAACCATTTCATTACTGCATAAATATATCAGTTAAACACTACTTAAATGACATGAGGAGAACATACCATAACACGAATGGACACCATTTTAGCATCACTGAATCACCAACATGCTAGCTAAAATGATACTAGTAAAAATTGATATAAAAGCGTAAGGTGGTGGGAAAAACATTTAAATTTGGACCATATGTGTGACACATATAATATGAATTATTACCTGAATATTCTCTATATTCCAAAATATGTGCATTTTGCATGTCATCAACAATTTCAGCAAGTATAAATTAGTATTAGGTCAAGAAATTATTGTTATTAGACTTTATTTCCTGATACATATGAGTTACAAAAAATATTTAGACCTAAATACTAACCAAATTGATACATATAAGTTACAAAAAAATATTCAATCCTGCATATTTATAGATGTGTACATTAGAAGAAATTATTATTGAAAAAATGAATAAATATTGTTAACAAATATGAACCTATATATTTCAATTCCTGATACATATAAGTTACAAAAAAATATTCAAACCTGAATATTTATAAACCGGTACATTTGAATAAATTACTGTTAAAAAATGAACAAATGTTGTTAACAAATATGAACTGGTATATTCCTGTTTAGAAATACGAATAGATATGAACAAAGTAGAATACGAATCTGTATGTAAAAAAATATGAAAAAATAAATCCCTGAATCAGATTTAATAAAATTCAAGAAAGATGTGACAACAACCATTTTATTACTACTCAAATAGATCGTCTAAACACTGCTTAAATAGAATGAAGATAATAGACCATACTGCGAATGAACACCATTTTAGCATCTCTGAATCACCAACCTGCTGCCTAAAATGGCAACAGTTAAGTTTGAATATTCTTAACAAATATGAACTGATATATTTCAATTATCGATACATATAAGTTAAAAAAATATTAAAACATGAATATGCACCTACCTGATACATATAAGTTACAAAAAAAATTCAAACCTACATATTTATTGTAGCATTCCCACCCTGGAAGCCACCTGAAGAGTGCCCCGAGTTGGGTTGGCCACATAACCTCAAGCACATCTCCCTGAATGCCAGAGGCTACCGACTAGAAGTGAGGGCCTTTTTTGTGTCTATGGGGGAGACTATGCCCTCATAGGTAATAGGTAATATCACAGCAGAAGTAAAAAACAAATAAATAATAAATAGCGCAATCATGTGAATGAATAAACTGCAGCAAAAGCAATATAAATAATCAAACTGGATAATAAAGTGTGGAAGCTCAAAAAACAATGTCATGTCATGATGTCTGTCTAAACTGAAAGTACGGAAAACAGAACTCAAGCATACTATCAACTAAAAGAAAAGACACATAGCAACAACTGCATCACGAGCAAGGTTTGTTCCTCTAACCCAGTCTCCATCCTAAGCGACACGAAACAATCACGCATCGGGAGCAACACACTTCCCTTTGTCAATACCTATAAGCATGTAATCTGCTCGGGTGTCAATGATTCTCGAGCAGGGTGTGATATAAAATCCCAGTAGGCTGGCATCCAAGGTGTCTAAACCTTTCCATTTCGTGCAATGATAAAATACAGTGTGACATTATATAACAATTTTAGATAATTAATTGAGTGCAATGAAATAAATAACTCGGACAGGGTTCCAAATGGCACCCGTGCCTAATCACCTGCTTCAACCTAAGTCAGAAGTCTAATAAGAGAACCTATAAGCAGAATGCACATACACATAAATATAAAACTTGGAAAATCAAGTTAAAACAAGGGAGAGGCATACCCCAAGTTTTTTCTTTAACTTGGGGTCTAATTCAAGTGTCAACCAGGTGTGCTCAACATACCAGGAGAATATTGAAAATCTCAAGAGGATCAAGCGACATTAATATAAACCTTAAATGCATCATTATTAAGGTTCAAGTTGAGATTTGGAGTTTGAGACCGTCCCAAAGGTATCTCTACTGAACATTCGTCAAATTATCCAATACCATCGAGATCGTCCAAGGTAATCTTTCGAAATACCAAGTATCGCTCGAGGCATGGCTTTACCCTGAGTCTGTCTCGATCTCGCAAAAAGGGGTCGAGCATCATCTGAGGCTCGCTTTTCCACATTGTCAATGGATCCATCCCTAATTGTCCCTTTTGGAATAGGTATCACTCATAGGTATTAGAAAGCCCGGGGAAGTCTCCGTCTGGAAAATCCAAAGACACCACCCCCCGGCGCGTAGTGCTAACCAGTTAGGAATGGAGGGTCTAACTGTGTCCCTTAATATGGGACCCAGCTTCTTCCCCCACCCCTAATTTAATTAAAGTTTTCACATTAGTAGGTATGACATAATCATATGTAACTGCGGCTTGAAACTAAACCGGCACACCCGTGTATCACACAGTACAAATTAAATATTTCAGCATAATAATCTTAACAAGGCAAGATACCACATCAGCATAAATAGATAAATGCACTTTTTAATAAAGAAATAAATTAGCACAACCAACTAACAAAGATCCAACAATTTCAAAGTCCATAATTAATCTAAATTAATAATTTAAATTAAACACAACAAAAAATAGTTTGTGCAACACATGCAGTTAATTAAATTAAATACCCGACTGACAAAAATTATACCGACCACATCGGCATGCCCAAAAATGTGCCCGAACACGTTGAAACAATTCAAACAAATTAATTTAGGATTAATAGGGCCGCAACAATTAGGAAAAACAAATAAATTAAAGAATTTAGGTGAATTTACAAAAATTCGGTAGGCACCGACTAATAGCACAATGGTACATTTTTTATAAATCACAAAGAAACGAAGGTAAAGAGAGTAGATTCCCTATCTTATAGTCATAAATGACTCTAAGATCCGTAGTAGGCTTTGATTTGACCTAACAGTGAAGAAAACAGATGACAGACGGAGGAGCAGCGGTCTTCCGAAGGGCCTGAAAGTGTTGAGATGGTATGTGAGTATAATATACTCTATAATACCAAATGTAGGGTCGAAATAATATAAATACTGTATGTAGTATATATTTATGCTCAAAATACAAGAGGGGGGTTAATTGTATTCTTTAAAAAATTCATTTGGAACTTTTAAAGTTGATTATGTTTAACAAGGTTAAACAAGGTAATTCACAAAACCTCTAGTTCTACACGCCTACTGGATTCCGGAAATATGATTCTGAGAATGTGAATCAGAAAATATTGTTCCAGAAAATAAAACTTAATGAAAGTTTAAAATGATAAATATACTATCTTAAAGCGTATAGAATCTTACTAAATCAGAGTACAAGTATAAGGCGTATAAGATAGTTATACTTTCCTCAAAAAAAATGTAGTGGAAAACTTGTAACAAGACAAGTGACAAGTAGTAAATCTTTTAACCCAAAGAGAAGGGTATCCAAAAACCTTGGATAAAGGTCCCTTGATTTATACTTTCAATAAATTCTGTCTTATCCACACCAGGATAAGCCCTCGATAAGAAGATAGGAGTTTGTCTTGCTATCCTCGCAAGTTCTCAACTTCAAGGTAGTCAGAACCTCTGTCTTCCTCAGCAAGGAAGACCTCAACTTCAAGGTAGTCAGCACCTCTGTCTTTCTATCCCCGGAAGCTCTCGAATGTACTCAGCAACATTTAGAGTCGCACGATGCAAATATGAATAATAAGTTCAGTATGCAAAAAGCATGAAATTCTATCTCTAGAAATCACTTCAACAACATGTAATCTCTAGAGTCATAGAACAATGTTGAGCTCTTTCAAATGAGCTCCTATTTATAGGCACAACACCAACGGTTGGATCCCTCCTCCAACAGTCATATTTTACTTGAATGTCATAGGGACCTGTATACGTGTCACTCAAACAATGGCTAGTTAGTAACTGAAAGCACGACATCATTTTATAACAAAAACAACTGTAAGAAAAAATATGGTAACATAACCAAAATCCAATATTCGGAATATAAGCAAATAAAAGTTCGGAGTCTAACCAAAAATGAATTCGGAGTCTACAATACAAGGATATTCAGATTCTATTTTTCTAAGGAATTCGGAACCTAAACTCTATAGATTTCCAGAGTCTGAATTTCAAGGAAATTTGGAATCTAGATTTACAAAGTTTGGAGTCAGAGTTCATGAGAATTTGGAGTCAGAACTTAGAAAGTTCGGAGTCTGAATTCAGAGAACTCAGAGTCATAACTCAGAAGAGTTCAGAGTCTAAATTCAGAGAACTCGAAGTCAGAACTCAGAAGATTTTGGAGTCTGAATCCAGAGAACTCGGAGTCAGAGCTCAGAAGAGTTCAGAGTCTGAATCCAGAGAACTCAGAACCTGAATTCATAAAATTTCAGAGTCTGAATCCATTAGAATTCAGAGTCAGAACTCAAAAGAGTTCGGAGTCTGAATTCAGAAAATTTGGAGTCAGAACTCAGAAGAGTTTGGAGTCTAAATTCGTATTCAAAATTCTGAGTCAGAACTCAGAAGAGTTCATAATCAGAATTTGTATTCAGAATTTATAGTCAGAACTCAGAAGAGTTCGGAGTCTGAATTATGAGAATTCGGATCCTAAAACAGAATGTTTCATATCTAGGTAATTATAGGATTCTGAGGTTTTGGATACAAAATTAATTTTACACTTAGACAATATGATGAACAATGAAAAATATGATAAGGATAAATTTCCTTGGGGAAGGAAAAATTTCCTTATAGAAGTAAAACACAGGGTAAAATGAGATTTTCCTTGAGATAAGGTGTTTGTGATTTTCAAAACAAGAAGAAATGGTAAAGTCATAAGGAAACCTTACTGACTCAACAATCTCCCCCAAACACGAAGGAATGGAAAAAGTCATAAGTAAAACCTTATTTAATCAACAATATCCCCCTTTTTAGAAAGTACAAACATCCTTATGAAAAAGAATAAAAGGTCTTAGAAAATATTTTTCTAGACTTTGGAAGTAAAACTTATCTCCCTTTACACATGGATAATGATGAATACAACTAAATCCCCCTTAGGCTTTGGAACTCTAAGGATCATATTCTAGATTTCAGGAATGATATTTTCCATTATCTTGAGTACAGAATTCTTTGTAATGCAAACTCCCCCTTAGATAAACTCCCCCTTACTTAGGGATATTTCTTATTTTCTTAGTATTCTTTTTCCTTTCTCCCCCTTTTTGATTTTTAAAAAGAATTTTAGGGAATGGAAAAGAAATTAAACTACCTAAAATATTAGTACAAATCATCCAAACAAAAATGAGAAACTAAAATTTCATTAAGATAGGAAGAATTTTGAAAACTTCATTATTAAATTTTTTTAAAACTTCATTACGAAAAATTTGAAAACTAACAATCAAATTTACTCCCCCTTTGAAAAGGAGTTTATTACTGTAAGGATATTGTTTTAATAGAAAGTTAACAAGGAAGATTACCTTATGGTTATCATTCCTAAATTCTATTTAATTTATTCAAATCTATCAGAGGTTAAAGATTTTGTGAAAATATCAGCAATTTGATCTTGCATTTCGATAAATTGAAGAATGATATCTCCTTTCATCTTGATAATCTTTTCAAAATAGTTTTTGTTACCAGTCATATGCTGGGAACATCCACTATCCATGTACCAAATATTACTGTTGGTACTCTCTCTATTTTCCTGAAAACAAAAGAGTTAGACTTTCGGAATCCAAATTTTATTAGATCTGGAAATTTCAGAAATCAAAATTTTAGGTATCCACATTTTCTTAGAAAAATAGGATTTATGAAATCCTAAAGATTGGGTTTTTTTAATGAACAATTTTTTCCCAGTGTCCACCACACTGACACTTAGTACAAAATGGAACACTTTGAGGAAAAAAATAATTGTTGCTAAAAATCGGTTTAGAACTAGTATAACCAAAACCAGAACTATTCCTTAGAGGTCAGATTTGAGAATACATTTTATCAAAATTTTCCTTACCTAAGGTGAAGTTTGAAAAACACTTCCTCAACGAAAAAATTTCGAATTTTAGTTTGATAACTAAGTTCTTGTATTCTAAAATATCTGATTTGGAACTAGAGTTAGGCTCAAAAACATTTTTCTTAGAAATTACGTTTTCTAGATCCTTAGAAAGTTTATTCTTCTCAGAATTTACTTCCTCAAGATTTTTTGAAATACTTTCAAAATCATAAATTTTATTATCAAGATCTTTAGAAAGATCTGATATTTTCTTAGTAATAATAGTATTCCTAGAATTTTCCTTATCAAGTTTTTTCACGAGTTTAAATTCTCAATTTCAAGAAGTTTGGCAAACCTAGAAACCTCTTCATAGGTAGGTAAAGTATTATCTTCATCAGAAGAATATTCTTTATCTGAAGATTCATAATATTTATCATTACTATAATTTTCATTTAAAGAAACATTGGTCATTGATTCAACATTTTGTACCTTAGCCATCAAACAATGATTGTCAATATAGTCTGGCTATTAGACCAAGATTCTTCTGTCCGGAAGATTCGTAATCTGAAGGATTATCTGAAGAGTCACCACCACTGGAACTCCAGGTGTCATTAGCTTTCAAGACTTTCTTAGCTTTAGCTTTGTAGTACTTATTTCTGTTTCTTTTGAAATGATTTCCCTTTCTTTTCTTTATTTTAAGCATAGGAAAATTAGGCCTTATATGTCCATCTCTCTTTCATTCATAACATGTAACTTCAGAATCTTTTTTGTCTTTCCTTTCCTTCTTTTTATATCTGGATTGAAAGTTCTTCTGTCCAACAATCTTTTTCATTCTTCGAGGAATATTTTCTAACTCATTTTCTGAAGATTCACTTCCACTAGATTCGGATTGGTTAATAACCTTCTTAGATTTGGATCTAGTAACTCTCTCAGGATTCTTGGCTTTCATATGATTTGAAGTAGTTGTAAAAGCAACTCCTCCATTCTCATTCTTCTTCTTAACATTATCAGCATCTCTCTTTATTCTTGTCTCATGTTGAAGAAGAGTTCCAAACAGCTCATCTAAGGAAATCTGGGTGACTTTTTTGTTCTCATCAATTGCTGTCCTCTTGGACTCCCACTCATTTGGAATAATTTCTATGATCTTATCTACAATAGCCTCATCATTCAAAACTTTTTCTCCCATAGACTGTAATCTATTCACAATAGTCATAAACCTTTGCTGAACTTTGCTTATAGGTTCTCCATAAGGAAATTTAAAGCCATGGTATTCAGCTCTCAACATAGCTCTTCTTGTCTCTATAACTTTAGAAGTACCAAAATGTGTAACTTCAAGTTTCTTCCAGATACTGTTTGCAGCTTCACAAGAAGATATTTGGCTATATGTATTTCTAGTCATAGAACAAAGCAAGGTATTGCGTACCTTATAATTCAGTTGATATTCATGCTTTTATTGATTGGTGAAGGTACTAACTTCCTTATCAGGGATTTTACATCCTCCAGTAAGCATGACAAAATTGTCAACTCCAGTATTGATAATGAATGTCTTAATGCGATCTCTCCAGTACTCATAATCATTTCCATCAAAAATAGGTGGTCATGTTGGATTTAAGTTGTCAATAGAACCAACATTGATTCCTTCCATCTTAAAGAAAATCTTTCCACAAAAACTTGTTAATAGAAAAAGTTCGTAAACAGGGAAAATATTCATCAGAGTTAAAAAATATAGAACAAGAGAATTTCTAAGAAAAATATGAATATGGACTTAATGAGTCCAAAAATATGATTCTGAAAAATAAAAAAAGGAGATTTCTCTTCTGAATCTAATCGTGAGATTAATTCAGATTATACCTTTCCTCTGATACCAATTGTTGAATTGGTTCAGAGTATGAAGCGATCTTTCTCAGTAGAAAAAACAGAACAATGAAAAACTTGAGCAAGGAAAACTTATATGTGAATATAAGTATTTTAGAGACCACCTCTAATACAAATTGTTAAGATGGTATGTGAGTATGATATACTCTATAATACCAAATGTAGGATAGAAATAATATAAATACTATATGTAGTATCTAGTGATTCTCAAAATACAAGAGGGGGTGAATTGTATTCTTTAAAAAATTCCTTTGGAACTTTTAAAATTGATTATATTTAACAAGGTTAAACAAGGTAATTCACAAAACCTCTAGTTCTACACACTTGCTCGATTCCAGAAATATGGTTTTGAGAATGTGAATCCGAAAAGATGGTTCCGTAAAATGAAACTTAATAAAAGTTTACAATGATAAAGATTCTACCTTAAAGAATATTGAATCTTACTAAATCAGAGTACAAGTATAAGGAAGTATAAGATAGTTATACTTTTCTCAACAAACAAAATGCAGCGGAAAACTTGTAACAAGACAAGTGACAAGTAGTAAATCTTTTAACCCAAAGAGAAGGGTATCCAACAACCTTGGATAAGGGTCCCTTGATTTATACTTTCAAGAAATTATATCTTACCCACACTAAGTTAATCCCTCGATACGAAGATCGGAGTCTGTCTTGATATCCCCGTAAGTCCTCAACTTTAAGGTAGTCGACACCTCTGTCTTCCTCAGTAAAGAAGCCCTCAACTTCAAGGTAGTCGGCACCTCTGTCTTCCTATCCCCGGAAGCCCTCGAATGTACTCAGCAACATTCGGAGTCGCACGAAGCAAATCTGAACAAGAAGTTTAGTACGCACAAAGCATGAAAGTCTCTCTCTAGAAATAACTTCAATAGAATGTAATCTCTAGAGTAACAGAACAGGGTTGAGCTCTTTCAAATGAGCTCATATTCATAGGCACATCACCAACGGTCGGCTCCCTCCTCCAACTGTCATATTTTCCTTGAATTTCAGAGGGACCTGTGTACGTGTCACTTAAAAAAGGGATAGTTAGTAACTGAAAGCACGACATCGTTTTATAACAAAAACAAGTGTAAGAAAAAATATGGTAACATAACCAAAATCTAATATTTGGAATATAAGCAAATAAAAGTTTGGAGTCTAACCAAAAATGAATTCGGAGTCTACAATACAAGGATATTCGGATTATGTTTTTATAAGGAATTCAGAACCTGAACTCTATCGATTTCCGGAGTCTGAATTTCAAGGAAATTTAGAATCTGGATTTACAAAGTTTGAGTCAGAGTTCATGAGAATTCGGATTCAGAACTTAGAAAGTTCGGAGTCTGAATTCAGATAACTCCGAGTCAGAACTCAAAAGAGTTCGGAGTCTGA
The DNA here is from genome assembly GCA_963277665.1 of Viscum album. Taxonomy (NCBI): domain Eukaryota; kingdom Viridiplantae; phylum Streptophyta; class Magnoliopsida; order Santalales; family Viscaceae; genus Viscum; species Viscum album. The sequence goes on from OY728142.1 coordinate 954,495,210, forward strand.
ATCCAGAGAACTCGGAGTTAGAGCTCAGAAGAGTTCGGAGTCTGAATCTAGAGAACTCGGAACTTGAATTCATAAAAGTTTAGAGTCTAAATCCATTAGAATTCGGAGTGAGAACTCACATGAGTTCAGAGTCTGAATTCAGAGAATTCAGAGTCAGAACTCAGAAGAGTTTGGAGTCTGAATTCGTATTCAGAATCCGGACTCAGAACTCAGAATATTTTGTAATCAGAATTCATATTCAGAATTCAGAGTCAGAACTCATAAGTGTTCGTAATCAGAATTTGTATTTAGAATTCGGAGTCAGAACTCAGAAGAGTTCGGAGTCTGAATTCTGAGAATTCGGATCCTAAAACAGAATGCTTCATATCTAGGTAATTATAGGATTCTGAGGTTTTGGCTACAAACTAAATTTTACACTTAGACAAGATGATGAACAATGAAAAACATGATAAGGATAAATTTCCTTAGGGAAGGAAAATTTTCCTTATAGAAGTAAAATACAGGGTAAAATGAGATTTGACTTGAGATAAGGTGTTTGTGATTTTCAAAACAAGAAGGAATGATAAATTCATAAGGAGACCTTACTGACTCAACAATCTCCCCCAAACACGAAGAAATGGAAAAAGTCATAAGGAAAACCTTATTGGCTCAACAGCATGGTGGTGCACCACCTAGGGAGAGGGAGGAGTGCGATGTGAGGGAGAGGAGGAGAGGAAGAGAGATAAAAAAGAAGAAAAGAAAGGAAAGGAAAAATAAGAAAAAAAATGAAAGAAAAGGAAAAGGGAAAAGAAAATAGAATAAAAGGATGGAAAGGAAAAAGATAAAAATAAATAAAAATGGAAATCCCCCATTTTAATTATTTTTATTTTTCCCGTATCCCCCTTTCTATTTTATTTCAAAATTTCTTTTTATCCCTTTTTTATTTCTTTTAAATCTTTTTTAAATCTCTTATTATTCTTTTTCAAACTTTAATTAATTATTTTAATCTCGAACACCGCGCTAAAGAGCGACATAACATTTTTCATAAAACACAGTAGTTAAATTAATTAATTTAAAAAGCTGTCTGGGACCCGCAGCGGGGTGCGTAGGTGCGCGTCCTATGTTGCTTTAAAGAATTAGATAGAAAAATTTAAATGGTCCGTACTTGACTAAAGTCGGGACGTTACATTTACAGACATGTACATTGGAATAAATTAATGTTAAAAAAAGAACAAATATTATTAACAGATATAAACTGATTAATTTTAGTTCCCAGTACATATAAGTTAAAAAAAATACTCACACTTCAATATTTACAAACATGTACGTTAGAAGAAATTACTATTAAAAATGAAAAGATATTGTTAACAAATATGAACCGATATATCTTAGTTAACAAATAAAAATAGATATGAACAAATAAGCAGAATATGAATATGTATATAAAAAAATATGAACAAATAGATCCCTGAAACATCTTCAATAAAATTCTCGAATGGTGTAACAACAACCATTTCATTAAATAGATTGGTTTTACACTACTTAAATGTCATGAGGAGAACATACCATAAAGCAAATGAACACCATTTCAGCTTAACTGAATCGCCAACATGCTGGTTAAAATGATAGTAGTGAAGTTTGATGCAAAAGTATAAGAAGGTGGGTCTTGGTGAGTCTCGTCGAGTTCATCCCTGTACTACTTGTTGCATGATTTTCTTTGCATTGCAGCATCTTCCCCGAATAAAAGCCTCATCTTTTTTTATAAAGTGGGAAAAACATTTAAATTTTACTTGTATGTACAACACATATAATATGAATTATTACCTTAGTGTTCTCCATATGCCAAAAGATATGTATTTTGTGCGTCATCAACAATTTAGGCAAGTAGAATATGAAGTTGTCTATAAAAAAATATGAAAAAATAGATCTCTAAAACAACTACAATAAAATTATAGAATTATGTAACAACATCCATTTCATTACTGCATAAATATATCGGTTAAACACTATTTAAATGACATGAGGAGAACATATCATAACATGAATGAACACCATTTCAGCATCACTGAATCACCAACCTGCTATCATAGTACAAATCTGTCGTAAACACACTACAACAAAATGGGAATATAAAACGGAACGTGGATCACGTCCCAAAACCCCACCCACCCGATAGTTCGATTGCATCTGCAAACACCGCACGCTACTAAACATAAACGCGATACCACACTTGAGGAAATGATCAGTTGCTGCCGGAGGGGTTCACGCCGGAGGGGTAAACCTCCGACATAATCCGGCGAGCCCTGCAGTTGGCCTCCAGCGGCGCAGCTTTGGGCATGGTGATGCCCGCCCCTTCCCTCAGATCAACCGCAACCCCTCCGATCCTCTCCCATTCGAAGCACTGAATCAGAGATCCCAGAGCCAGGGCCACCACCCTCCACGCCATCCCCTCCCCGGGGAAGCTCCTCCTCCCCAACCCGAACGCCACCACCATCCCCGTCTCCCGCTCCCCTTCGAATCTCTCCGGCTTGAAATCCAGCGGCTCGTCCCACGCCGCGGGGTCCCGGTGGATGCTCCACGCGTTCACCATTAAGATGGTGCGGCCAGGGATGTCGTACCCGGCGACCGTGCAGTCGTCGGAGGAGAAGTGGGGCAGCAGGAGCGGCGCCGCCGGGTGGAGGCGGAGGGTTTCCAAAACGACGCACTGCAGGTGGTTCAGCTTCGGAGTGTCTGATTCCTCCAGAGGCCGATCCTGTCCCACCTGAGCGTCCACCTCCGCCCTAGCCCTCTGCAGATCCGCCGGATTGTTCAGCAGCAGAGACATCGCCCATTCTATGGTCACGGATATGGTGCCCGATCCCGCGAACAGCATCACCTGCGTTCCAAACGCCGACCTCAAAAACAGAACATCGGATCGGAAAATTTCGAGATCTAAATGGAAGGGAGCTCACCATCACCATGCCTTTGATTATTTTATCGGTGTAGTATTGGGGTTCCGACTGTTGCATCTGGAGCATACGATCGATCATGCTGTTCCTGTCCTCTGAATCGATTCTATTGCATCGATGCTCATCGATCAACCCCTGTATAAACGCATCAGCCCCCCGAGAGACGTGCGCCATCTTCTTCTTCACACCGAAGAAATCCATCCATCCCAGCAGCGGCAGAAAATCCCCAGGGTTTGACACCCCGCCCAGCTCACCAATTTCCCTCAGGAGCTCCCGGAAATCCCCCGCTTCTTCCGACTCCGCGCCCTCCGCGAAATACCCCTTTCCCGCAACCATCCTCATGATGATGTTCAGCGAAAGCTCCGACAGCAGCGGCCTCAGTCCCACCTTCACAAATCCGGCGGTTCCCGCCGCGGTGGTTCTCCGGTAGAGCCGGCGCATCAAGAGCCCGACCTCGTCTCTCCGAACGCCGAGAAACGCGTCGAGGCGGGCGGACGAGAACAGCTCGAGCGTAGCGACGCGGCGGAGGTTGCGCCAGTGGTCGCCGTACGGCGCGGTGCTGACGGTGGAGTAGTCGTAGTAGAAGTACTTGCCGGCGGACAGCTTGGGACGGTTGGCGAACACGACGTCGTTCTTGCCGAAGCACTCGGTCGCGGCGGACAGCGACGAGACCACCACGACGAGCTGGTTGCCGAACCAGAGGGAGAAGATGGGGCCGCTCCGTTCGTGGATGCGGTGGAGGGATCAAATATTCCTGAAATCAATTTTTAAAAAGTATTGTAAACACATGAAGCAAATTTTAAGATTGAGGGATCAAATATAGAATATGGTGGGATTCATGGACAAGCACTGCAAAGAGATCCCTGACTCTGTTGACTTTCCCAAACACTTGAATACCTAATTATCACTGTTGTCTAATATGGTCCCAAGTCCCACGTCAAGGGAATACAAGGGTGAACCATGTGACATAACTCACCTCATGGTATGATCCCAAATGAGGTCACCGATTGATTCACGTTTTTCCCTTAAATTAAATCTTTCGCTATAATTAACATTGATAGTGTCTTTGAGTGGGCGACTCCAACATCACCGACACCATCCTCTACTCAAAAAATGGCTTATAAATTATATTAGTTCATCATTGAAATTTTAGTTGTGAATTTTGCAAGGACATAAACCGTGTCACCAAATTGAAATATTATGAAACAAGCCTACTTAAAAAGAGTTTGATTACAACGAGTTCAAAATTTCCAACAAGGTCGCCTAAAGAGGCGGTAACAATTAGAGGAAGAAGAAAAAATGTTACTCTTAAGACAAGATGTTATATCCTCATTTAAGGATAAAGAAGAGAATTAATCTAACTTGACGATCCTATAGACAGTGGCCACTAACACTGCAAGATGGAATAAATGTCATGTGCCTACTAACTTATCCAATGTTGACGAGAAGGTGCTCTCACCATCATGTGCGGTTTACCCGATCACTTCTAAACAAAATTTCAATGTTTGGCTCACCGTTTGAATTAACATTCTCTATCAAGTTATAAGTCAAGGAGGTCAAGAAAAAGATAGAATAAGAGGGACTCTATTGAGTAATGTCCAACAATTCATTGTTTTGATAATATGTAAATAATGTTTTGCAACACCTAGAGATTTTGTGATTTTTTTTTCAAATTAATTTAATCTTTTGATGTTTTCACTTCACGCAACACTGAATATAAATTTTCTTTATTATATAAATGCACTGAGTTTGGATTATGTTATACACAACACCAAGGGAAGCTTGCATTACACACAACATCGACTTGGCTTGCGTTAAACGCAACACCGACTTGGCTTATGTTACATGCAACATCAAGTTTTTGCGAAACAACACTTTACTATTATAATTATTTAAATAAGATAGCTACAACATAGCCGTTAAACTTGTAATATGAATAGTAATAAATACCTTTTAAATATTAGTTATAATGGTTTTGATGATGAAAGATATAATTTTTGGTAAAGTATTTATATGTTTAAAACTATTATTTTCTCAAATGAATTGATTTTCATGTCCTATAAAAAATAATAAAATTAATTTTAGACACTCATAGAAATTGATTTTTATAAAATAAACATCATTTTTAAATTCGAAATATCAATTAGCTTAGAGTGATTTTTTGGTATTTTTTTGAAAAGTTTCAACATTTGATGAATAGTGAAATTACAGCATTTTTCTTTAAAAACCGACCTTTTCATTTAAATAATTATTTTATTTTAAGTTTATTTTAAAGTCACAATAGGTAAATAATACACATATTAACTCAATGTAGGTCATTGGAACCATTTTTATAATAGAATTGGATATAAAAATTTATTGAACTTTTGAACATCCCTTTTACCCGCATTCTAGCCGCATTTATGAGATTAACATTACACGTAAACCTCGCCGCGTACTGGGCGACCGTACCATGTCGGTCGAGTAGCGCGAGAGATCGGTAAACCTCGCCTCGTACTGGGCGACCGTCAAGCTGCCCTGCCGCAGCTGAAGAAGCTCCTGGATGCGCACCGCACGGAGGGTGGCCGAGACGAACTTTGAGCAGAAGAGGCTCTCGAAGTCCGTCCAGATGAGGGTGGCCTCATCGTGTACCTAGAGCATCAGGCTCCACCATCGCCCTGCTGCTGCGTGCAGTAGGCTCGCCGCGAGGATCACCATGAGGTCTGCTGGTGTCCTCACTAGCCTGAAAACTCGGACGACCGCTTCCAGCCAGTCCTCTGCTGCCTGGGAATCCGTCTCCCCGCGAAACCTGGGTGGTCGCTGGCGCTGAAACTCATGCAGTGCGCTGAGGCGACGTGCATCGTCAGCGGCTGGTGCTGGAAGCATCGGGGGCTCGGCGGGTAGAACTACCGACGGTGCCACTGCTGACAAAGGGCCCTGCACCGAGGCCTCGTCGCTCGGTGGGCTGTCGTCACACTCGACTCTCGGAACCCTAGCTGGCTGTCGTCGTGGGGCCATCCTGAAAAGGAAACAGGTGCGCCACGGTCAGAACAGAATACCTGGTGAGCTGATATAAGTAATCACAAAGAAAACTTTTAAACACACACGCAATCAATGTTTTCGTGCATTAATTCGGAAATCAGAAGTCAGGGTCCTGGTGTACGGATACGTCGGCTACCGCACCAACACTGGACTCCCTGGACTGATAACCACACTCAATACGCTAAACATTATTGCTTCACATAGAAAAGATCAGAGTTCGCGGTAGAACCGAACTCCTTTGATACCAATTTGTCACGACCCGCCCTCGGGGTCCGTGCCGTGACTACCCCAAGCCCGCCTTCCATAGGCCAGGGGCTGGCGACTAGCACCAAGGCGTAAATCCCGGTAAAAAGGAAAGACATTGCCTTTGTAATGTAAACAAACACCACAGAGTAAGCAAGCGGAAAGTAAACACTAAACAAAAGCAGAGTACAACTGAAAGTGCGGAAAAGTAAATGGGCCAGTATAAAAATCCAAACTGAAAGTAAAGTACAACTCGAAAGGGAAAACAACAACTGAAAAGTAAAAGCCGCTACATCGAGCTGTCCACTGGAAATCCCACCTGAAGGGTGGGTACAGATAGCTCCTCTGCTCCACGGGTCCCGCCGTCCGCTCCGAACACGTCCTGCCTAGTGGTCCACCTTCGGGTACCGTCCCGCTCTGCAAGCCTCAGCTAAGGTCAACGCTGTCCGTCGTCTGCAACCAACACAACGTAGTGCGGGCAAAGCCCGTGCAGGGGTGAGTATAAGCTACTCAGTAGGGACCCCGAGACCCCTGAAGGTCTCTCGAATCCACAAAGGATAAACCACGAAGAAAGGTATAATCACGAAGTAACAACCAACACTGCTTAGGTATATGCCCATACATATACCTAAGTCACGAATTTCAAATACGCTCCAACCTCCGAGCCCAAGTACAACTCAGTCCACACAGGAAAGTAAACGTATTCCACACAGGAAAGCAAAACGTAATCCACACAGGATTGCACAACACAATCCACACAGGGAAGCAAAACGTAATCCACACAGGATTGCACAACACAATCCACACAGGAAAGCAACAGGATTCAGCTCACACATGATTTTCATTATCAAAAACGTAACTACTGAAGAGCCCCATCTCTGAAGTGTACAGTGTCCTGTCACGACTCTGAGATACTGCTCACTAACCTAAGACTGCTGAGGTACTCCTCCTGTCGAGTACCGCGGGTTTGCCGCCAACTACCGGGCACTCCGTCCGCTGAGGGTCTGCTGCCAAATACCGGGCGCTCACCCAAATAGCCTACAGAGGTACTCCTCCAGTCGAGTATCGCGGGTCTGCTGCCAACTACCAGGCGCTCCGTCCGCCGTGGGTCTGCCGCCAAATACCGGGCGCTCCGTCCACTGGGCTAGTCGACTCACTCCAAGTCGAGTCGGTCGAGCAGTCTTCAGGTCTCAGCCGGCTACATGGTCTCCGTACTCCGTACGCTCGTCTCCAGTATCGCGGGTCTGCCGCTACAACCAAGCGCACCACCTCTATCGAGTAAAACAGAAGATTCAGCTCACACAGGTATACTTCTTCGGATGAGGATAAAGATGATCACTGAACCATCTAAGTCGTCGGACCCACGAAGGATTGATAGGTACTAACCCCCGCAGTGACCTACACAGGATCGGACCCACACAGGATCGGGCCCACGCAGGACCTGTAGCACTGATCCACGTAGGATCGCTGAGTGCAGTAGTCGTCGCAGTCCACTGAGGATCTCTGCACAGTCGTCGCCGCAGTCCACTGAGGATCTCTGCATGGTCGTCGTCAGAGTCCACGGAGGATCTCTGCACAATCGTCGCTGTCAGAGAAGCAGTCGCAGCCAGCACTAGGGTTCCCGCACACAGCAAGCTCGTTCGGAGGGTCCGCTCCACGAGCCGAGAGGCTGATACATCAACTGTCACAAAGTCTAGAGTTGATGTATCCAAAAGTTCCGTATCGACAACAGGAACTTAACGCAACAGACGGCGCGTCGATCGGACGCCCGGTCTGAGAGTTATTGGCATTTTCGTCCCCGGGGCCCGGTTGGTTTTTAAGGCAAAACCAACCCGACCGTACTCCACCTGCGTCCAAACCTCGGGCGGAGTATTCCAAAAGATCCGTCTCACTAAGAGGAATACAACACAGCTGACGACACGTCAATCGGACGTCCGTAGCTCAAGATATGAGCGTTTCCGCTCCGAAGGCCCAGTTGGTTTCGTAAACGAACCAACCCGGCCGAACTCAAAGTAATCCGAAACCTTGAGTGCAATATACCGAAACGACCGTCTCGATCCAAGGATCGCGTTTCCGCAGACGGTTCGTCAATCGGAGGTCCGAGACTCAAGTTATGGCCAAAAGACCGAATCTGATCCGAAACGGGGGGTCCGGGTCCGGGTCGACCCGGCCCGATCCCCCTGGGTCGGCCCGAACCGGGTCGACCCGACCCGGGTCCGACCCGGCCCGGCTGACCGGCCGGCCGGCGGCGCGGCGGCCCGGCGGTAGCGCGGCGGCCCGGCGGCAGGCGGGGCGGCCCGGCGGCATGCGGGGGGACAAAGCCCCCGCTGATTGAGGGGCGGCGCGGCATATAGCCGCGCCCTTTTTGCAAACCGCCCCCCCCCCCCACGTGGGGGGCTTGATTGGAAGGAAACGGGGGGCCTCCTGCCCCCCTCAAGGAAACTGCCCCCCTCATTAAGAGGGGGGTTTTGATGAGCCGGCCGAGGGATTAATTCCCCCGGTTTACTGCCATCCGGCCGGCCAGCTGGCCGGCCGGTTTTCTCTAACGGGACCGGAAAATCCGGTCCCCTCTTCGGCTTCTGACGCCGGCGGCCCGGCCGCCGGTCTCCTCGTTCCGCCGCGGCCCGGAACCGGCCGTGGTCTCCTCGATTCACCGCGGCCCGGAACCGGCCTCGATATTCGTCATCCGGCACTGTGCGACGGCACCGCGCCCCTCCGCCGCACCTCGATTTCTTTCAACGTGGCGCGACGGCGTTGCGTTCTTGAAGATTCTTCCATGGCGCGCGCGCAACGGTGTCGTGTAAGATTAACATACAATTATCCGCGTGGTGCGACGGCACCACGCCACCTTGCTTCCGCTCGCAGATAAACAACATGAACGATGGAGGGGGTTCGACCGTGTTCATGCGGTCCGGCCCCCCTCTCGTTAAATAAAAAAACACAACTTAAAAATAATCAAAAGCCACACATTAGACATGCTAGATCCACGATCAAGAATGGAGTAATTAAACGAAGATCAACAACCCCTACCTTGGGTATAAGTTCGAGGATTTGTCAACGTCCGCGGAAGACAACGTCGCGGAGGTCGGGCGTCGCGGTCGTCGTTCGTCAAATCCGTTGACGAAGAGATGCGTCCGATGTGATACGTCGTTGGCGAAACCTTGTACGCCGACGAAGGTTGTCCGAGGAAGAAGCGGTGTTCCCTCTCGTTGACACGGAAGACGAAGAAGGGCGGAGCGGCGTTCTTCGTCGGAGCTTGAGCGTTCTTCGTCGGAGCTTGAGCGTTCTTCGTGTTCTTCGTTAGAACTTGAAGAAGAAGAAAAAGCTCTCAACCTCTCAAGAAGACAAAACTATTAACCAAAATAAAATAAGACACTATCTTATTTTATTAACACAACAACACACTAGAATTTCAAAAGTCTGAAATTCAAAAGGATTAACTCCAAAATTAAATAACTCATGTCATTTAATGAGGCGTTAAGGAAGTTGAGAGAATATGAAAGGTTTAGGGGTTCGTGTGGGCCCCACCACACTTAATCCTCCCAAGGGAGGTTAAGTGGATGTGGGTCCCACTTCCAACTCCCTTTGGTAGGATTTAACAAGTTAAAATAAATTTTGTTCTTCACAAAATTTTATTTAACTTAAACCTAAAACCCAAAAACTAACTTTCAACCCGCAACCAACGCAACTTCCGAAAAGGTCTCTTTAAGCGAAAATCGGCGCTGCGAGTTCATCGGTGCCCTCAGATTTCAATTCCGAGCACCGGATCAAAAGTTAGGAATTCCCGCTCGTTCGTTCACTGAACGTACCTGAGCCAAACTTCGGAAATTGATTCCGGGCACTACGGGCCTCGGAATCAGGTGCCGTCAGAAACCACGCTCTTGTAAAATTCTAAAGAAAATTAAGAAAAAAATTTCCCTTGAATTTTACGGGTCTTTACATTACTCCCACCTCAGGGCTTTACGTCCCCGTAAAGATACATCAAAAACTAGGGAAACAAATGAGGGTACTGAGCACGCATTTGAGCCTCCCGCTCCCATGTGCTCTCCTGGAGATTCCCGTGCTGCCATCTGATGCGCAAAAGAGGAATCGATCGCCCACGCAGGACCCGCTCCTGTCGATTCTCTATCTCCACCGGGACCTCCGTAAAAGTCGCCCCATCGTCAACGTCAAGCTCCCCATGGTCAATGATGTGTGTCGGGTCGTGCACGTATCTCCTCTGCTGAGACACGTGGAAGACGTCGTGCACCCGGTGCAACTGAGGTGGTAGAGCCAGGCGATAAGCCACCTCACCAATCCTGCTGAGGACCTGGAAGGGTCCGATGAAGCGCGGAGATAACTTGCCGCCTCGGCCAAATCTCCGAATACCACGTCGAGGTGAGACCCGCAAGAAGACGTGGTCACCATCCTCGAACTCTAGTGGCCTTCGCCTCCTGTTAGCGTATGACTTCTGCCGGCTCTGTGCTGTCCTCATCCGCTCCTGGATGACCTGGACCTTCTCTGTCGTGGCCTGGACCATCTCCGGTCCCACCAGAGCTGCAAGATTTCTTCATTGCCGATAAGAGAAATCTGGTCTCATCCCCTGGATGAACCACATTCTTTGCCTAATACAGTCAATCCTAACACAGATGATACTAATCCATACCAAGGATGACGTCGTAAGGCCTCGACGCTACTACTAAGAGATTCAACCGTTACTCTCGCCTCCAAGGGTTGAGTCACACTGTCGGCATCAGTGTGTGGTAACTGGGTCTCCTCTAGTAGATGTCTCACAAGTGAGGGTCAAGTCAACAACCAAAACTGGAACCTCTTAGTAACATCACGAAAGAGGACAGGAACGAAAATATCACAAAGGTATGCGTTTTTTTATTATTGCAGCTCATAATACAAGATGCTACACAAAAGCAACAAGGAACCAGAAGTACAAAGGACGTATCCACTAGTTCTGCTCCTGTCCATCGGCTCCCAGAGCTCCATGATCGAAGGCCTCGGCTGCCTGAAGCTGAGCTCTCGCATGTTCACCTACTCCCTGTGGTCGGGGTGGACCTCCTGGTGGTGGTGGTGGCAGAGCCTCAAAGCGTCGCCCACCACCGGCTGCTCGTCCAGCTCCTCTGCCTCGTCCGCCTACTCCATGCGGACCGCCACGGTCGAACCTCTGCCTCTGCCTGGGAGGTTCTTCACTTAACTGCTGATCATCAGCATGGCGGGTCGGACAGTCACGAGCCATGTGACCAATCCCGCCACAGGAGTAACACTGCCCACTCTCGGCACGCCTGGCTCTGACTCCACCCTGGCTTCCCCGTACAACTGAGCCTGAGTCGTGCAGTCGGCCACTGGTAGGTATGGTCTGCCTGGAACCCTGAGTCATCCGTCGGATACCTGTTGCCGAAGACTCCGCTATATGCCGCCCTGCGGTGGGTCGCTGCGCTGGTGTAGACTCAGAAAGGAAGCTCTCAATCAGAAGGGCCCGCTCCAGTACTCCTGTCTGAGTCGGTATGCTGAGGGAGATCAGCGATGCCCTGATCTCGTGTCTCAAACCCTGCTCGAAGGTCCGGGCCCGGAAGAATGGGTCCCGTACCATGTCGGTCGAGTAGCGCGAGAGATCGGTAAACCTCGCCGCGTACGGGGCGACCGTCAAGCTGCCCTGCCGCAGCTGAAGAAGCTCCTGGATGCGCACCGCACGGAGGGTGGCCGGGACGAACTCTGAGCGGAAGAGGCTCTCGAAGTCCGTCCAGATGAGGGTTGCCTCATCGTGTACCTGGAGCATCAGGCTCCACCATCGCCCTGCTGCTGCGTGCAGTAGGCTCGCCGCGAGGATCACCATGAGGTCTGCTGGTGTCCTCACTAGCCTGAAAACTCGGACGACCGCTTCCAGCCAGTCCTCTGCTGCCTGGGAATCCGTCTCCCCGCGAAACCTGGGTGGTCGCTAGCGCTGAAACTCATGCAGTGCGCTGAGGCGACGTGCATCGTCAGCGGCTGGTGCTGGAAGCATCGGGGGCTCGGCGGGTAGAACTACCGCCGGTGCCACTGCTGACAAAGGGCCCTGCACCGAGGCCTCGTCGCTCGGTGGGTTGTCGTCACACTCGACTCTCGGAACCCTAGCTGGCTGTCGTCGTGGGGCCATCCTGAAAAGGAAACAGGTGCGCCACGGTCAGAACAGAATACCTGGTGAGCTGATATAAGTAATCACAAAGAAAACTTTGAAACACACACGCAATCAATGTTTTCGTGCATTAAGTCGGAAATCAGAAGTCAGGGTCCTGGTGTACGGATACGTCGGCTGCCGCACCAACACTGGACTCCCTGGACTGATAACCACACTCAATACGCTAAACATTATTGCTTCACATAGAAAAGATCAGAGTTCGCGGTAGAACCGAACTCCTTTGATACCAATTTGTCACGACCCGCCCTCGGGGTCCGTGCCGTGACTACCCCAAGCCCGCCTTCCATAGGCCAGGGGCTGGCGACTAGCACCAAGGCGTAAATCCCGGTAAAAAGGAAAGGCATTGCCTTTGTAATGTAAACAAACACCACAGAGTAAGCAAGCGGAAAGTAAACACTAAACAAAAGCAGAGTACAACTGAAAGTGCGGAAAAGTAAATGGGCCAGTATAAAAACCCAAACTGAAAGTAAAGTACAACTCGAAAGGGAAAACAGCAACTGAAAAGTAAAATCCGCTACATCGAAAGATATAATTTTTGGTAAAGTATTTATATGTTTAAAACTATTATTTTCTCAAATGAATTGATTTTCATGTCCTATAAAAAATAATAAAATTAATTTTAGACACTCATAGAAATTGATTTTTATAAAATAAACATCATTTTTGAATTCGGAATATCAATTAGCTTAGAGTGATTTTTTGGTATTTTTTTGAAAAGTTTCAACATTTGATGAATAGTGAAATTACAGCATTTTTCTTTAAAAACCGACCTTTTCATTTAAATAATTATTTTATTTTAAGTTTATTTTAAAGTCACAATAGGTAAATAATACACATATTAACTCAATGTAGGTCATTGGAACCATTTTTATAATAGAATTGGATATAAAAATTTATTGAACTTTTGAACATCTCTTTTACCCGCATTCTAGCCGCATTTATGAGATTAACATTACACGTAATTTTAACGCTTCTGTGAATTCAATTTCAAAAAGTGGACATACATGGTTGTAATAAGTATGAAAAATGTGGTCTAATAGGATCAAAATAATTTTTGGTGAATAATAACTTTTGAATTTTATTTACCACTGTTCAGGGTAAATAGAGTAATTAAAGGTAATAATAATATTATAATAATATAAAATTAGCTTAAAACTTGTCTGAATTTCTGATATGGATCAGATTCAGCACAAGGAGAATAATTTTGGGCTTGATAAAAATTCCAAGCCCAATTGTTGTTCGAATTGGACCAGCCCACACTTCTTGATGTCCAACACTATGGTAGGCCACAACACACTTATTTGGGACCCAAAATCATTTATCCACATGGCAAATGGTGGAAATTCGTAGCTGCACATTAATGAGGAGAGAGAAGGTGGAGAAAAGCATCATTAAGAGGGAATCCCGCTACTTTGGCTAGTGGGGTCATTAAATGGCATGGGAAAGTGTTATTTTATGCTTTTTATGTGCCTTTTGGGTTCCCCATGTCTTGTAACTCGAATTGGAGCATTTTTCTTTATTTATTTTGTCTTTATATTGTATTTTCACTCCTTTGTAATGGGGATAGATGAATGTGACGGGATTTTGAAGTTTGCTGTGCAATCTTCTTGCTTTAGCCTCTTCCCTTTGCCCGGAATTGGTGGTGCATCTCCATCGCTGGTGACGTTGTCTTTAAGCGTGGAGAAACCTTGGCGGGTGGCATTGCCTTTAAGCCTCGGTCATTCGGCTACATTACGCTGCTCCTCTTCACTTACTCATTTTTGAGCTTCCGGCGACGCATCAATTTCATTGGATAATTTTTTTTCAACCCAAATCAACCTTAAGTCAAAAATATGGTCATTTTTAAGCTACTTGTGTTAGATTAGGACATTTATTATATTTTATTTAAAGAATAGTTAAAAGTTTCATATTCAAATTTCAATAACTAAATCCATTTTAATATAGGGTTATACATAAGATAAATTCAAATATAATTACCCATTTGAAAGATAATAAATTTATATTCATCATGATAATTTATTTTTAATTTTTAGAGAAGAAATTACTTAATTAAATTCTTGTATAATAACGATGGAGTAATTGTTTAATTAATTGAGATATCAACTAAATGATATTAAAAATATTAAAATAAATTTAATTTGACTTAATTAATGACATCCATGAATTTTATAGATAACTTAGACATGTTAGAGACATATTGAAATTATTGGTTCGAAGTTATCATGTTGGTTTGATATTTTTAAAAATGAAAATAATAAATAGTATCAAAATTGACATAAATGATACTTTAAAATAAATAATATTTTATTAAATGTTAAAAAATTAATAAAAGTATATAATTAGGCTAACTTACTAGGATAATGTTAAAGGTGTCATAAATGATCCAATTGGGGTTTGTTTGTCATTTTATAGTAACTATGTTAACCCTATAGTGTAAAAAGACAAGTCATCACACTAAGAGTTAAATTGTTTAACTAAGGGTTAAAGCTAAAAGATAAGGTTAAGTTTGTGACCTAAATATATATAAAATTCATTGGTTGAGAGGATTTAGACCCATACTCATCTACACTTTTAAATAAATCACTTTGTATCTATTTGAAATGGAAAATCAATTTATAGTAAATTAATAGTTTTGGAGTTTCCTAAAGTGCCCCTCCTCCCTCTTATAAAAGGGAACCTCTCCTTCTCTTTTATTCACAACTCTAAATACTTTTGGCTCATCCAAATCCTATCCATTTCTCCTCCCAACTTCTCTCCCTTCCTCCTATAAGCCTTCCCTTGGGCATAAGGCAACTCAATGAATCATTTTGGCATAAACCAAAAGGAGTTACCCGATTACGAGGTAGGATCTTCTCTCAAGATCCTTTCTTAATTTTCCTTCTCCACCCACTACACTCTCTTTATTCCATTATTTTATGACAAAAACAATATCCTTAATATAATAGGATATTTTTATGATAAGGTTTAGACCTACACTTACACACATCTCCATATAATGGATATCAAACCTACTCTTTCTGTGTATGACGAACTATTGCCTCACAAAATGATGATTGTTCATTTTTCCTTTACCACCAATCACGGTGATCATTATGATTGAAACTATATATATATATATATATGTTATATATAATATTTATTATTTCTTTAATATTTTTTTATTCTTTTTTACAACACGTACATTTTTTTACTTTCCATCTGGTGTTAATATGATAATCTCGTTTAAGGAAGTGTAGACTACCGCCCCCTCAAAGCGATGTGATTCGTTCACACACCACGTGGAATATATTAAGGATGAGTTTAGTGAAATTATATGATAGATATGATATAATCATGCTACTTTAATAATGATATATACATACATACATATATATACATATGTCATTTACATACTTTATTTCAATACGATAATTAAAACGGAAACATCGTTCATGTGTATGTACATCTTACTGTCTCCATGAACGGTGTATTCCATTTCATACTTATTTATGATATATATTATTATAATATAAATATACTGGATATACATGATATTTATATCATGATTTACATTCTAGAATCATGATATAAGTATAAGGACCAACAATATAACAAATTAAGACACATGCGGAGAACAAAGAGAATATTACCCGAAGTGAAACCTTAACATATGATCATTAACAACCTGAATGGCCTGAAGGCCTTCTTTTTATTTTATTATAGATAATCCCCCTTTTAAGGGTTGAAGGGGAACCCGTACATGACCTGTAGGCCCAAGGCACAAGGCCCAACATGACCCGCAATACATGACCCGAAGGCCCAGAGGCATACCATGCCCATTACATGACCCGTAGGCCCAACCCGCGATAATTGACCCTCCCCAGCGTCTTGCATCATTGATCTCCTTAGCTCCCCACCTTGCATTACTGATCAACTAGCATTGCCCCGTACAAAGATGCACGGTGCCTGGTCCCAATGGCGGCTGCCATACCCTCTCATTCTTCCAATCTGGTTAGCTCTGCATCTGGTGGCTGCTACTCATGTTGCTCTGATCCTCTTCTGTGACCTGTTCTGTGTGAACTAGGCTACTCCATGGTCTACGTGACCCGAAGGCCCTGTGGCCCGAAGGCCTTTGATGACCCGAAGTCCCTGGAGACCCGTAGGCCCAAACCGGTGGCCTGAAGGCCCAAATCGGGTGAATAGTTCCAACTGCTACAGTACCAAACAATAACTTCTACAGTAACTGCTACAGTACCCCCCCCGGAAATTCGCCTCCACCCGGTTTTGAACCCGAGTCTCTTGGATGCCAAGCAGGAGCCCTTACCACTAGGGTATGGGCTCGTTGGCATATGATCATTAACAAACGGGTAATATAAGGTCATAATAAGACCATATGTCATATTAGATATAATAATATGCTTCTGTAAAAGATGTATAATAAAATTATATTTATTATACAGGAAGCTATTCGAGTACAAAGAGAGTCAAGACACAATGTAAGAGGATTTATGTATCACCCTTATTTTTGTGTGACACATGTCTTATATACTACTTGTTTCTTATATGTAGTGTATATACCACCCATGAATGTATTTTATAATTATTATATAGAAGATTATGATATTTACATACTCTTATAATTTTCTTTCTTAAATGGGGCATACGATTCTATTGATTATAAAGTGATGAGTATTGATTTCACAATCTCTTCCATATTTGGGTCTGTTTCATTTTAAGTCTATTAAGGAATATTTATCATCCATGTCCTCATTTTTTTTTCATAAAATGATTTATTATTCTTCTACAGATGTTTAAAGTCATTTTTACCCATTTTGACTTTTACTTTATGGTTTTAAAGGAATCTTTTTTTCGTTTTCCAAACGTGGAACATTTTTACTTTTCTAGAAAAAGTACAAGAAAAATGTTTTTTTAACTTATACAGTATGGAATTATTTTTATGCTTTTATGATGTTTTATTACTTTTAAGCTTCCCCTACATGTTTACAAGGTTATTTTCAAATAAACTTTTTTCTTTAAAAATTTCTCGATATTTTAAGAAAAGAAAAAATTTTCAACAAAGAAAGGATATTTTCCTTAAGAACCATTTTAAATGATTTTAATAATTCCTTTATATTTTTTCAATGCGGTTTCAAAGAAAAGGGTTTTGAAAATGCTTTATGGTTTTAAAAGTGATTTTAAGGAAAATTCATGTTCCGAGTGATCTTTCAAAATCCTTCCCCTCCCATAATGACATACTTTGTTATTGTTTCAAGAATACCATTCATATTATTTCTCTAAATGGTTTATGTTTTGATGGAATAATGTTTAATAAACCCCCTTCTTTTCATGGGTTATGATTTTAATGAAATGATTATGAATCTTGTATCTTTTTTCACAGGTTATTATATGATTACATGTTTATGACACCCATTACATTACATTGGTTATGATATGATTTTTTAATGATCTTGTGGCACATGTACGTATGATTTAATTATGAAATGGGTGAGACTTATATCTACCTCCGATGCATTGGTTAAAGATGGAAAACTCATTAAGTATATATGTTATGTGTGAACTAGATTTCATGTTCACAATTCTATGCATTTACCTGGTTTTCATGTCCATAATTTTATGAGTGGACCTAGATTCCATGTCTATATGTTTATGCAGGGGCCTGATTTCATGTCCTTAATGAGTGAACCTGTTTTTATTTATACATGTTCACAAATTTACAAGCTTATGTGTATGCCACAATTTCATGCCTTATGTCAATTTTACGATCTTATGGATTATATTTCTTTGATTTCCTTATGATTCAAGTTTACCTTTGATATGTAGGGTATGATATTATAATATTATGATCACATTCTCATACCCCTTATGCTCATGTTTATGTTTGCATATCACCCTTGTTTACTATTACTGAGCATCTAAGCTCACCCTTTCTTATGTTTCATTTCCCTAGGTTATGGAGAATGGTTTTAGATAGAAGTACTAAAGGTGGAGATCTTTATGGGAGATGTTGAAGATCTTTCACCAGGATATAATATTTTTTTCCAAGTTTCCAATGACACTAAACTATTATGGTCCTTGAGCATGTATTGTTGCAATGTACTGAATATTCATCTAAAATGATGTAATATCTGTGTATGTTAAGCCTGAGTCGCTATAGTTGGTATCAAAGGAAAGATTTAGTCAACCTTTGGAAACTAGTATGAGAAAACTTTAGTGGGATCCCTAGGTATATTTTTAAGGATATGTCTAGGGATATCCCTAAGGTTATGTATAAGTATAGTATAAAATACTAGAATTTATTAACGATCATATATTACCTAGGATTAAACCTAAGATGTTGTAAATTGAAATTACTTTCCCTTGATTATATGGTTTTCCAGTATGATTAGTGTTACTCACACTATTCTTTTCAGTTTTAGTCAATGGTTGTAACCTGAAGGAACTGTGTTAATGATGAATACAATGGGAAATGCAACAATTATACTTATGAGAAACCAAATGTTATGGGAGATGTAATACAAAATTGTATCGCTATACTCACACAATCTATAAATTATGATGGACTTCCAAATGAGAAGAGGAGGGAAAAAATTTCTATTGAGTATTTTATGAGGCAACATCCACCTTCTTTTAGTGGGTCTTTTGATCTACTTGTTGCTGAATAATGGATCAGTACCACTAAAAAGATATTTTCTATCGTTTAATGTTATAAACATGAAAAAGTTTTTTTGGTTATTTATCATCTGGAAGGTGAATCCGATTAGTGGTGGAATCTTATTAAGAACACGAGGGATAAGGAAGAAATTGAATATATGGAATGGGAAGAGTTTAAAGGAATATTTTTTAGTAAGTAATTCCCTCATATTCTATGAACAAAGACGTAAAAGGAATTCCTTGAGATTAAGAAAAAGGATGATGAATCTATTGGTACCTATGAAGCAAATTTTACAAGACTTTCAAGGTACACTTCTGGGTTAATCATTATCCCTGAAAGAAAAATTGACCGATTCTTTGGTGTCCTAAAATCAAGTATCCGAAAGGCTTTAACCATAAGGGTCTTTGGAAGTTATAAAGGAGTCGTTCATTGTGCTCTAAAAGTGGAAATAGAAGATGGTAACTCTAAAGGTTCTGGAGATAAGAAAAGGAATATGGAGCTTAATGGAAACTCCAGTGGTTTTCCACAAAGAGAGAAGAAAAAGTCTCAACCTCCTACTTTCCAAATGTGGAAAAGATCACTCAGGGGGATTTTTAAAAGTAACAAGAAGATTCTTCAAGCGTGGGAAGCCTGGTCATTGAGAAAAATAGCATTGGAGTGATGCAAAAGGCCATTAAATAGAGAGAAATCTCAAGAAAATGAACCACCCACACTTCAATGATATAATTGCAAGGAAATGGGGAATTATACTAACCAATGCCCCAATCTGATGGTTATCGATGATAATCAATGACAACAAACTCTTAAGGCCAAAGACAAAGGAAAATCACATGCAATTACTATAGGCAATGTAGAGTATGAAAACAAAGTGGTGGAATGATTGAGTGTTTATATAATGGGATTCCAGAATAATGTTGTAGAATAAAATTTATGGTATTATGGATTTATTGGTCCACCATGGTTTTTCAAAATGTATTTAAGAGTATATGATGAATAGTACCAGTAACCAAGAAAAGTGATTTAGATATTTTTTGAAAACACATGATTAATGGATGGATAACCCTTGATATGAAAATGATGTTGAGATAATGATATTTCAATAAAGATATGTTGGATATGAATAAGTGAATTGGATGATACTTGTTTATTGGGAACTAATTATAGATTTATTGTGATGAGGGTTATGCTACCATGGATGAAGTATACAACTTTTTGGAAATTAAAAAATATATCCAATAATCTTTGGAATAAAGAAACATTCATGTTTTAATAAGGATATATGGTAATTCAGGTTATTACCATGACTCAAGAGAATACATGATGAAGGTGTTCACATGTTTGGAATGTGACAACCAAGAACTTACTTTTGATATATGGGAGATAAATGTTAAGTCGATCTAGTGGACTTATTTCTAAGGTTTTGGATTTTCATATTTCGAAAGGATTGTGGGCTTATCCATTTATAGAAAGTTTAAGTTAAACATCAGATAAGTTTGTGAGATTAAAGTATTATCTCACCATAAGTGGATTTATGCATATTTTATAACTTTTGATAACCTTTTTGTTGTGATAGAGATAAACAGAATGACATATCTTTATTCTCATGATTTTCTAATTCTTCAGGAATGAAAAATTCAAATTTATTTCTTGGAATAAGAGATGAAGGGGAAATTGATCATGGAACAAAAAATGGTGAAGTTATGATGAAATCAAGTAAGTACATATTCTCTTAAAATTCTTCAACATTAGGAAAAGGGATCATGATGTAAAAGGTTTTCCTGCTATCATCATTTTGATGATATAAATGACCTCTTTCATGATTCTTTAGATTATGGTTTTATAATTGTTAACTTTATATAGACAACCCACTATATTGTGATCAGTGATCTTTATCGATCTCTATGATTATTTACGCTTTTACGCCATGCTGAAATCATCACCTATGTTCTCTTACGCAGAGACCTAGTCATGATTTACTTTGGGAAACTATTATTTTACAACTATTCATTTTTAAAAGGAAGCTTTAGACTTGATTTTTATGATGTGGGATTCTATGAAAGAAAAATTCAAGTATTAAACCATTGATAACCCAGATGAATTTTGAGGGTGAAATTCATTTTAAGGGGGGTAGAATGTAACACCCCAAGATTTTGTGATTTTCTTTTCAAATTAATTTAATCTTTTGATATTTTGACTTCATGCAATACTGAATATAGATTTTATTTATTATATAAATGAACTAAGTTTGAATTATGTTATATGAAATACCAAGGTAAGCTTTCATTACACGCAACATTGACTTGGCTTGCGTTACATGCAACACCGACTTGGCTTATGTTACAGGTAACATCTAGTTTCTGCGAAACAACACTTTACTATTATAATTATTTAAACAAGATAGTTATAACATAGTCGTTAAACTTATAATATTTATAGTAATAACTACTTTTTAAATACTGGTTATAATGGTTTTGATAATGAAAAATATAATTTTTGGTAAAGTATATATGTTTAAAACTACTATTTTCTCAAATGAACTATTTTTTATGTCCTTCTATGAAAAATAATAAAATTAATTTTAGGCACTCATAGAAATTGATTTGGATAAAATAAATATCATTTTATAATTCATAATATCAAAATTATCTTAGGGTGAATTTTTGGTATTTTTTTGAAAAGTTTCAATTTTCATGAACAATGAAATTACTGCATTTTTGTTTAAAAACTAAATTTTTCATTTAAATAATTATTATATTTTAAATTTATTTTAAAGTAAAAATAGGAAAATAATACAAATATTAACCCAATTTAGGTCATTGAAACCATTTTTATAATAGAATTGGATACAAAAATTTATTGAACTTTTGAATGCCTCTTTTACCCGCCTTTTAGCCACATTTGCGAGATTAGCGTTAGACATAATTTTACCACTTCTGTGAATTCAATTTCAAAAAATGAACATACATGGTTATAATAATTATGAAAAATCTGGTCTAATAGGATCAATTTTTTTTGGCGAATAGTAACTTTTGAATTTTATTTACCACGATTAAAGGTAAATAGAGTAATTAATGGTAAAAATAATATTATAATAATATAAAATTACCCTAATAGTTTTCCTAATTTCATTGGGTAATTTTTTTTTCAACCCAAGTCAACCTTAGGTAAAAAATATGATCTTTTTAATCCACTTTTGTTAGATTAGGACATTTATTATACATTATTTAAAGAAGGGTTAAAAGAGTCATATTCAAATTTCAATAACTAAATCATTTTTAATAGAGTTATGCATAAGATAAATCCAAATATAATTATTCATTTGAAATATAATAAATTTATATTCATCATGATAATTTTTTTTAAATTTTAGATAATAAATTACTTAATTAAATTCTTGTATAATAATGATGTAGTAATTATTTAATTAATTGAGATATCAAACAAATGTTATTAAAAATATTAAAATAAATATAATTTGACCTAATTAATTACATACAAAAATTTTATAGATAAATTATACATGTTAGTGACATATTGAAAGTATTGGTTCTAAGTTATCATGTTGTTTTGATATATTTAAAAATGGAAATAATAAACAGTATCAAAATTGATATAAATGATACTTTAAAATAAATAATATTTTATTAAATGTTATAAAATCCATAAAAATCCATAATTCAGTAAAATGAATAGGATAATGTTAAATACCTCATAAATGATCCAATTTGGGTTCTTTTGGAATTTTATAGTAACTATGTTAACCATATAGTGTAAAAAGACAAGTTGCCACGATAAGAGTTAAATTGTTTAACTAAGGGTTAAAGCCAAAAGATAAGGTTAATTTTATGATATCAAAATGTCTAAAATTCATTGTTTGAGAGGATTTCAACCCATACTCATCTCAAAATATAAATAAATCACTTTTAACCTATTTGAAATTGAAAACAAATTTATAATAAATTAATAGTTTTGGAGTTTCCCAAAGTGCCCCTCCCTCTTATAAAAGGGCACCTCTCCTTCTCTTTTATTATCACCTATAAATCCCTTTGGATCAGAGAAACCCTATACATTTATCCTCCAAAATTCCCTCAATTACTCTTATAATCCTTCCCTTAGGCATAAGGAAACTCAAGGAAGCCTTTTGGCACAAACAAAAAGGAGTTACCTAATTAAGAGGTAACATCTTCTCTCAAGCTCCATTCTTAATTTTCTTTCTCCACCCCCTAAACTCTCTTTATTTTATTATTTTATGAAAACACCAGTATCCTAAATATACTAGTATGATTCTATGATAAGTTTTATACCTATACTTATACACACCTCCATCTAATGGATATTGAACATCCTATTTCTATGTACGATGAACTACTGCCTCACGAAACGATGAATGTTCATTTTCCCTTTACCACCAATCATGGTGTCCATTATGATTAAAAATCTATCTATATATGTTATATATAATATTTATTATATATTTAAACTTTTTTTATTATTTTTTACAACACATACCTTTTTACTTTCCATTTGGTATTAATACGTTAATATCGTTTGAGGAAGTGTGGACCGCCACACCCTCAAAGCGATGTGATTCATTCACACACCACATGGAATGTTTTAAGGATGAGTTTAGTAAAATTATATCATATAATAATGATAACGAATAATTATATATATATATATATATCCATATATACACATGTCATTTTCATACTTTATTTCAATACGACAATTAAAATGAAAACATCATTCATGCGTACGTACGACTTACCGTCTCCATGAACGGTGTATCCTATTTCATACATATTTATGATATATATTATTATAATATACATATACTGGATATAGATAATATTTATATCATTATTTACATTCTGTAACCATGATATAAGTATAAGGACCAATGATATAACAAATTAAGACACATGCGAAGAACAAAGCAAATATTACCCAAAGTGAAACCTTAACGTAGGATCATTAACAAACAGGTAATATAAAGTCACAATAAAAACATATGTGGTATTAGATATAAGAATATTCTTATGTAAAATATATATAATAAACTTATATTTATTATACATTAATCTTTTTCAAGTATAAAGAGAGTCAAGACACAAGGTAAGGGGATTTATGTCTCACCTTTATTTTTCTATGTGACACATGTCTTATACACTACTTGTTTCTTCTCTATGATGTATATACTACCCATGAATGTATTTTATGAGTCTTATCCAGAATATTATGATATTTTCATATTCTTATACTTTAATTTCTTACATAGTGCATAAGATTCTATTTATTATAGGGTGATGAGTATTGATTTCACAATCTCTTCCATATTTTAGTTTGTTTTCGTTTTAAGTCTCTGTTGGGGAATATTTATCATCCATGTCCACATTTTCTATTTTTTTTCATAAAATGTTTTACTATTCTACAATATATTTTTAAATTCATTTTTACCCATTTTTGACTTTTACTTCACGGTTTTAAAGGAATCTTTCTTTTCTTTTCTAAACGAGGTACTTTTTTAATTTTACAGAAAAAGTACGAGAATAATGTTTTTTTAACTTATACAAAATGGATGGATTTTTACACTTTTATGATTCTTTATTACCTTTAATTTTCCCCTATAATCTTACAGGGTTATTTTCAAATAAAATGTTTTCTTTTAAAATTGTGTGACATTTTAAGAAAAGAAAACTATTTCAACAAAGAGAGGATATTTTTCTCAAAAACTGTTTAAGTGATTTTAATGATTCATTTATAGTTTTCAAAGTGGTTTCAAAGAAAAGGTTTTTGAAAAGGTTTTATATTTTAAAGAGTGATTTTAAGGAAAATTTATATTCCAAGTGATCTTTCAAAATCCTTCCCCTCCCATGATGACATACTTTTTTATTATTTCAAAAATACCATTCATATTATTTCTCTGAATGGTTTATGTTTTGATAATATTATGGTTAAGAAACCCCCTTATTTTAAAATGTTATGCTTTTAATGAAATGTTTAAAAATCATATCTCCTTTTTATAGGTTATTATATGATTAAATTTTTATGACACCCATTCCATTACATTGGTTATGATATTATTTTTTAATGATCTTGTGGCACATGTATATATGATTTCATTATAATATGGGTGTGAATTGTATCTCCCTCTAATGCATTGGGTAAAGATTGAAAACTCATGAGGTATATACATTATGTGTGAACCTGATTTCATGTTCAGAAGTCTATGCATGGATCTGGTTTTCATGTCCATAATTTTATGAGTGGACCTAGTTTCTATGTCCATATATTTATGCAAGGTCCTGATTTCATGTCCTTAATGAGTGAACCAGTTTCTATTTATACATGTTCACAAAGTTACAAGTTGATGTGTATGCCACAATTTCATGCCTTATGTCAATTTTTTTATCTTATGGATTATGTTCCCTGGTTTCCTTAAGATTCAAGTTTACCTTTGATATGTAGGGTATGATATTATAATGTAATGATCACATTCTCATACCCTGTATGCACATGTTTATGCTTACATATCACCCTTTTTTACTCTTACTAAGCACATGAGCTCACCCTTTCTTATGTTTCCTTTCCCCAGGTTACGAAGAAAGGTTTTAGGTAGAAGTACTAAATGTGGAGATCTTTATGGGAGATGTTGAAGATCTTTCACCAGTATAGAAGATTTTTGTTTCCAAGTTTCCAATGACACTAAACTATTATGGTCCTCATGCATGTATTGAATATTCATCTAAAATGATATAATATCCATGTATGTTAAGCCTGGGTCTCTATATGTTTATTATGTATTTAATGTGTTTATTTTCTCTTAAAGATGTTTTTATCATAAAGAGGCTCTATTTAGAGTATTCCTATACATAGTAAAAATTTGAAATCCTGACAGTCATGGTCAGTGATGTAGAACAAAATAAGTGACCTTGAGTTACATAGGGAAGTTTTTTAAACAATCATGATCAACCATGTAGTCGATACAAGGTGGTTGTAAGGAGTAGCCTATGTGGCATTGAAAATACTTGGTTGATTTTCTAAAGATCAATGCCACCATTTAGTACAATTCAACTTGAACATTAAGGTGATCATGAAGGTTCTGAGGTGTATCTGAAGCATGTTGGGCGGTGACCAACAGATTTTTTCGTCAACTTATTTGAAATTATTCTTGGAACTAGATTGAAATATATTCTAGGAATCTAGAAAGACATGATCTTTTCACATATAAGTTATAATTAATTTATTTAATTAAGAATTATATTTTATTGAATTATTTATTCTTCGATGAGTTATTATGGTACTCTTGTCGTACCATCATTGAGTCAGATGAATCAAGATTAGATTTCCTCTAGCAGTGATCCACATATGCTTCGCAAACCTCCAATCATCAATGTAGAATTTTCTAGGTGCTCATGTGGATGAATCTAATGCTTGTGATGGTCATCGTTGACCACAACCAAATTCTTTAAGAGGAGAAGAATTCATTTTGTTAGAGGAGGAAAATTACTCTATGTTCTTCATAGAGTTATAAGAATGGAGATTTATAAGGCTTCAGATAATCCTCTCTAGATTTCCCTGTGAAAAACAATGTAATGAAGTGTAATGAACCGGCATGGGCTGCCACCGAACTCAGCACCTGATTTATTTCACTATAGGTCCCAAAGGGAATTCCCAATCCCCAAGGGCTAGGGACAAGAACTTGGGCATCACAGAAACTCCTTTGAGAATGGTTTTCCCCAAATCATATATAAAACAATGGAATAAATAAATACAAGAGCCAAAATAAATAAACTACATTCCAAACAAGTTATAACCAACTACATGATCCAACCCATTTTCATGTATAGGAACAACATCCATAAACAAAGAGATACAAAAAAAAAATCAAAAAAAAACTAACCGAAAAGAAAAATACTAAAAACCAACCAACTTGAGTCAATCCCAAAACAAACTCCAAGCAACCTCTGGTTTCCTATCATCACCCAAATCACCCCATGTCAGCCGCAACAAACAAAAAGGATCCAACTGATAACTTGGAACCTAAAATTTTTGTAGGCGTGAGATAAAAATCCTAAAAGGTCACCAAAACCTTTCAAAACTATGAAATATGTTTCATAAGGTAATTAATAAATGCTAGTTTGAAAATAAATATATAAAGTAATATTTACATACATGAAGCATAAGGAAAGAAAAATAATTCCATAACATGCACTTTCAAAACATTTTCTATTTTGTTCTAAAACTGAACATACACACACACATGCACGTTTTAAAATCCAAGCCATCAACCTAAGTCATTTCAAAAACACAAACACAACCATTATCATTTTTAAAAACAACCCACCTATTTTTTTAAATGAAATAGATATTGTTTCAAAACATTTAATTGGATAGATCCCCTTAAAGAAGACAAACACCCATTTGGAAATCCATTTAAAGAACTTGCACACAAGAGCCTTCAAATCCATAACAGGTTTTCAAAAACATCCTTGAAAATTTATTTTCAAAGAAAAGTAACCTAACACCCACCTAGGTTACACATCATAAGACGGCACCACACAATATCAAAAGTCATACAAAAATGCAACATAAATAAGGAGGGTTCCACAATAATGGAAGTAGGGGAAATGATACAATCAATCACTAGATTAAACTCCCCTCAATCAATAAGTCATCATGAAAATGAATGTGTCATGGTCCTACCCAAAGTCACTAATGTGACAATCATCTTACTGTATATGGATATAACCACCCAAACCTAATATTGATATATGATAAGTCCATCCTATCATCCTGGTATCCCACACTACTGGTACTAGGGAATGCAGCGGAAGCCAGTGGGATGGTGATTTAAAATTTTCATTACCAGAGTGACAAAAATACTTCATCTTCAGTGATCCAATCCCCAGTAGAGGTATGAGAATCTTATATGAATTTAATAATCACAAAATTAGATAAATGAGAACCTCATTCTATTTAGCGGCGCGTTTGACTACAACTAGTCCTCAGTGGTTGTTGCTAGAAGCATTCAAAGTCGAACCCCTCTAGATAATCCACAAACATTTCAATAATTCACATGTTCATCATTCATTTAATTCTAGGTTCTAGCATGTAGCTCCGATAAATCCTTCAACATCACAATGATCACCTCGATCCCATCCCTTCAATCCGTCAAAGGTGTTCTTGTATCGATCGCTCGATGACAGAATTAATCTCTCTAGGAAGCGGGAGGATAAAGTGGATCTGATTTCATTGGAATGAATCATCTTTTAATGAATGTCTCTCTCCTACTTATATAATGGGAGGATCAAATACCCAGAAAGGGTTCCTCGACCCCCAAAAATAAAACTCCCACTAAATAACCATTAAATGACATGTTATGATGAACTAAATGTGTCATTAATGTCATTTATATTTTATCACCTCATTTTAATATATAATAAATATATTACATGATAAAATACAAGTCATTAACTCGACTCATAATTCCCACAATATTAAATGAACCTTGAATAGTAAAATAATATTCATTCATATAATATTTTCCCTTTATTCATGTAAATACCTTCTGAATAATTTTAATAAATAAATTCAACCAAATTATTCTATACTCAAATAATAATGAATTTATTTATTCATCGGTGATTGATTACTTGGACAACTCTCGAACCCCATGGTGGGGCCCAACATGTCCTGTATACCTATCCACTGAAATAGGGAAGATTCTTGAATAGGCTATTGTGTGTAGCCCTCTAGGACCTTATCTCGATAGTAATGAATATTATTCACAGACCAAGAGATAAGTCTAGAAACCTGTCAAGGCCCCTAAAGAGATAAGGAATAGTCATAAAAACAAAAACAATCCTATGAACACATACTGTGTAACATAATCTCTTTATCTCACGATATCTATTAAAGAAGGTCATACACTTGTGTCATTATCCATTATTTCTTTATTATTTGTTGATATAACTGGAAAAAATTACCTTCAACTACCTTGTACAAGGATTTATGAAGTTACTACTATATTGATCAACTAGGCCTAAGTTATCACTTCCTCAACTCGTAAGATACAAATTCTATCTTGACCATTCAACCAATGCCAT
This sequence comes from Viscum album, assembly GCA_963277665.1. Lineage (NCBI taxonomy): Eukaryota > Viridiplantae > Streptophyta > Magnoliopsida > Santalales > Viscaceae > Viscum > Viscum album. The sequence goes on from OY728142.1 coordinate 954,524,328, forward strand.
ACCACCAATGATGCACCCAACACAAGCTACCTCACCATGATTTTAATGTCATGGTTTTTGTCTTGCATAAAAGTATGTGATCAAATCATACACATTAATAATGATATCAAGTTAGGAGACCAATACACATTTCCATAGATAGGAACATCCAATGACACCCAAAACATGTGGTGTTACTATTAGTGGTTCTTTACTCATGATCTCACCTCCTAGAGGTCACCAAGTATGAACTTCACGAGAAGAAGTCTCAATTCTTATTAGCCCCCAACACATGATAGTTAGACATAAACTATATATATTCAGTATGATGTATATATACTATAGGACATATGTTTAAGATTAATTTCATAGTATCTTGAGGTTCATTATAGCCAAGGAACCACTATAACCTTCTGATATGAAAAATAATCTATAGAAATTTTCATTTAAATGGTGGACACAGAAATATAAACACTATAATGGTAAGTGTATATCATGTATAACTAAATATACACATGGTATGGTAATTTAAAAGTATTAATAAATATGGGTATAGGGAACCCAATTTTACAACACTCCCACTTACACTAGATCCAACTTGCTAACTATACTTGTTATTTATCATATGATAAAATCATGTTTCTTCTGAGTTACGAATATAGTCATGGTCGTACCATGTTTCCACTACATGGCTATTCTATTATCTATGACCTCAAATCCTTGAGTAAGACTCCTCAAGAGATTTAAACCTCGAGTATATATCCTTTTGTACACTACCATAACTAGAAATATTGGCTAGTACTAGTAATAGAATTATCATAATGATAAATATTTACTTACTAAGTGTGATTCCAAGAACTAGAATAAATCTTTGCATATTTTTCACCCCTTATTTAGCTACCTTAGAAGCCACAACATACTTGGTATTTGTAGATATGACTACCAATAGCTTACATTAGCTCATCTCACTCATTACCTTAGCATGGATATGATATTAGATCACATTGATCTAATGAAGACTATTTTGTGTCCCCTTGAAACAGGTATCCCTTCCTATACACATACTGGGAACATACCTTTTGTACTTTCTCAATCACAATTGGATAGTTCTGACTAATTCTCATGCAGTTCTCCTGGATATAACTAATATTTTCCTTACATTAGTTATATGTTAGTAATATAAGATCTTGTACATATCATGGAATATGTTATTGATCCATCAGATAAGTATATGGAATTCAACTCACTACATTAATCACCTCCTATGCCCATACATGACTTCTTGGAGGGATTTATGCCATGTGACTCAAGCAACAATTCTCTCTCAAATTTTTCTAACTTGTATTTTCAATACCTTGCCAGTATATGAACTATTGACTTGGTATAAGAAAACTTTAGATATTCACCATTATATCTTATTCTCAAGAACATAGGATACTAATTTAAGTAAATCTATGGATAGTTACATTCATTTTGGTCTTGACTAACTATGAGGTCAATAGTTTTTTTCTATATGTTACAAAACATATTTCACTTGGAAAACCATAGCGACCCCACTAACCTCTTGTAAACATATGGAAAAGATTCATTCCAAATGAATATTATATAATATTGTTTTTTACATCAATACTAAGCTATATTTTAGTAACTTTCACCCCTTGTTGGCATTCTATGGTGTCACCATCCCTTTCTAGTTGCGTTGTATAGATAACTTCCATGATTGGTGGTCTTGACATCCAATGCACAATAAAATGATCATAAAAAGTATCCATGACAAGTAAAATTCTAATGGATTTGGGTATAATGACTTGGTATTACCAATTGAACCTCATTGGTACCACACTTGTACCATCCATGTATAGTATCACTTGAATACCCACTACAATATTCAAAAATAATAATCCCATGTACATTGATACATGAAATCCATTATTAAATTTTAATTGATCTTGTCTATATTAGATGAATTACATATATTGGTTACTTTTAGGATTTATTATTCTCTATGAATAATTTATTATTGGTCACAGTGAATATAAAACCATCTCTTTGGTTTTAACCTTCCTACATAGTATGTGTCTCTGGAACATTCTTTTTCCACGAGGTCTTGTGGAACTTGTTCCCATGTCAACTATTTATGCATCTATAGCATTGACTAAATCCATGTCAATATTACTCCCACCATCTCAAATAGATATTTCTACCCTTATATAGAAATATAGTATATAACTTGACTATCTCTTTTCTATCTTAGTGATTTAAGTAACATCCTTGGAAAAATTTAGGATAACTACTTTAGATGCACATTGTGCTTCTATTGATGCAAGTTTGTTTATATATTAACAAACTATTTGAATTTTAACACATTTTATTATGACATAATGGATTTACATCATACTATAACTCATATGGTATCCATTTTTCATGATAGATGGCATATTTTTGTGGGATAGCACCGTTATTTGCGATCCATGTCTTGAAAAATAATGGAAGTGTCTGTAATGGATATAAGTTGCAACATTGATACTCCTTTTACTTACATCATGGCTCTGATGTGTATAAGTAAATGTGTGTTTATGAATTACTCCATGTTATATTTTTTTTATTAATATTAACATGTAATACTCATCATCGATCCTCCTTATTATAATCATAGCTTTGATGTGTATAAGGTAATGTGTGTTTAGGAATCACTCCAAGCTATATTTTGATGATCAATGAATGCTTTATCAAGATAGTATTTGACACAATGGCCCAAATAAAATCATATATTTTAACCATTCATAGATCATAATTCACTTTGACATTCCTTAATAGCACTTAATGAAGAATATTCACCACTAGCTTACCCTTGGAATAGTTCATGCTCTCTAGATAAACTAATTCTGAAATCTTTGTGACTTACCTTTATTTCTAAATGTTTTATTATCTAAAACTAAGTACATTAGCATGTTGATAAAACCTAAGGTATTTAACTCCAAAGAGTTTAAAAACATACTGGGAATATCCTTGAAAACTATTTAGTTTTCTTGATAAAGTATTATCTTACAAAAACTAGGTATATAAGTCTTAAATTTTATATTCATCTCGTTTCGCCAATGGTTCAAGTATTACTGAACTATTAGTTGAGTATTATACACCGCAAAAAACATTCATTCCATAACTGAAATAATGTATCCTTGTGTCCAATGGACATGTATGATATTAATGTTTTGGTTATATCCCAAATGTTCAACTGGAATAATTAAACTTGGCAATATAGAAGCTATGTACTTATCACTACTGACTTAGGAACCACCCTTTATCGACCACTTAGAGAACACACCACACTTATTGTAATGGTTCTATACTTACTTGGTTACTATATTCAAATAAAAATATGTAATAGGCATATTGTATTTAATACCCAAAAATTATAATAGAAATATTACTTACAATTGATGAATATACCTGAAGAAGAAGTGACTACTTGATTCTTCGATTTAGTTCATTGAATTTAAACTTTCAAGGACTTATTTCATGACATATGAAGAAAATAACCTCCAGTTTAACACCTATTTTCTTTGAAGGACTTTACGAATTCATCTTTGGTGTCACACTTTCCATTGTCCTTTTCACCCTATCTTTCAACTTGTTTTCTATAAGAACTAAGAATTTCTTTAAGTTTTTATTTATCCTGAAGAACCTTACCCAAAAGGTAATGAATCATTTTCTCCATACTGTTTCACCTTCTCCTTGCAAGCTTCATGAATATGAGACAACATATGAAATCATATATGTCCTGATGTTGTATCCAAAACTCACATCAGATGTTGTTGAGAACATTATGACATACCTATCATATGTGTCATACATGAGTCTCCTGTGATCATTTTTCTCAATCTCACTTCCCGAGGTGGCTCAATAGGTATTGGGAACACAAGCACCTTGAATTTCTGATGTTATAACACTTTGTGCAAGAACCTATACCACTCTTTGGAAACTCATGCCCCTTTGCACATTTTATTTTTCTAATAATTATTCCAGTGTACTTGTGATATTTATTTCCATTTTATACAAAAACTAAATCTAGTAGGTTAGTAATTTTATCTTGATTACTGATTTAGACATTACTAATTAAATTAATTAAATCATTAAATTTATCCCAATATTTTATCGAACTCTAGAAACGCTCTATACCAAAATTGGAATACTTTGTCGCTTGAGTATTACAATGGAAAGGATCCTTGAAACCTCTCCTCATAGTCTACAATATATGGAAACACCACTACTTGGAGAGTGTAAGGAAGTCTCTAGACTGGGAAACCACATTGACTTGCGGCTCCTTGATCTGTTGAGCGAAGTCTCAAATTTTAAAATATAAAAAATGATTTACTCAACGCTTGACTCTAAATATACAACAAGATAGTTATGAATACTTATTTGCTACAATAATTATTTATTTCAACCCATCACCCTTATAAGAACCCCTCAGTAGTAGGAGTTACCCTCAATAATGGCTGACGAGCACCTCGTACACCTAGTTGTGCTCAAATTTAAATGATGAATGGATTTGTAAATTAATATTTCTTTAAGGGATTTTTAATATTCTCAAAGAATGTAATCAATTTCTATTAATATGTTCATACTATGTTCTCATGCTAAAAACTGAATATTAATAGAAAAACATTCATCACGTCTTTATGCATTTTATTGTTCATTATTTTATGTGTTTCCGGTTGTCTTGAAAATGCATAAAATAATAAACAATGAATAAAGGAAATAAATTACTCGACTAGTTTTGAATATATAATATTGGTTGATCTAGTTAAACTTAATGGATAAACCATAGACTAGGGGTATCATACCATAGTCAGGTCTCGACTCATGATACAGATTATCCCCGATCAAGTGTGCCCACTTCTCATTTGAATTTTTCCTTGACATGGCATGGTTTGCAACTTACAACATCATTGTCAAGAGTATATCAATACCCGCATGCAGATAAGGGGGTCTCAGAAAGTGCAATATACATATAGATAATGATGGACAAACATACACTTATACATATTGAATGAAAAAATAATGATGCATAGACCATCAATAAAACTAATTAATTATTACATGCATCAAATAAAGGTAATAAATTATTATATAAAATAACCTAGACAAATACAATGGTCCTCACTTCTCAAGACCAGTCAATAGGTAAAAGTAAAACATGATAAAAATTAAAATGCAATAAATGTATGTACGAGGACATTTAATAAATGAAATGAATCATTTAAATTTAAATAATTTATTTTCATTTGGTCCCCTGATTAATTTAATTTTTATCCCATAATTAAATTAATCAATTAATTTAATTTTAAAACAAAATTAAATTAATTTTTATAAATAATAAAACTATTATTATTTTTAATAAAAAATTTAAATTTAAATTTGATTATATTAAAAATTACTCGGGCCTATAAACCCTTCCTAGAATTGTTGCGGGTTAGGTCGAACCGACACAAGCCTATTATAGGCTAGGTAGACCCCTTACAAGGTTATTCTAGGCCATGAAGACCTTCTTTAACCCATTCCGGGTTGGACAGACCTATCCAGGCCCATGCAGGTTCATACTGGGTGGGTAGAACCCGGTTGGGGTTCGACCAGGTTGATGCATCCGACACAAGGGGGTCGCCCAGTAGATCTGAATGTACCAATGTTTATTGAAGGGTACTTCACACTATGGCGGGGTTTGTGAATGTGTAAGGTTGTGGTTGACTAGATCTAGATAGAAATGCGCAATGCAGTGGAGGTTGTTGGTGGGCTCGGTTGAAATGGTGGTGGCGTCTGGAAACCTCAGGCCCAATCCAGAACTGATGCTGCAATTGGGGTACAATAAGAGACGTCAGCGGTAGATATGAGTGACAAAAACCATAACCAAGGAGGGATGAGGGGAACAATACTCGTGGGAAGAGCAGCGGAAGGGAGGTTCCAAGCCATTGGAGTGGATGATCGGTGAAGATATATTCTCCCAAAAGCTTTACCTTTTTTTAATAAAATTTATATTTTTGATTCGATTATCATCTTATACCTAAAAAGTCAAAAATGCTTCCTTTTTTCTAATTGGGTGTCTGTTGGGTCATGCCACCCCTCCTTTAAAAAACTTCTTCTACCAAATATTATTATTATTATTATTATTAACTTTAAAACTCATGATATCATAGGAAATTTTACAATTTTTTTTAATTTTTATTGTTCCACCATCAAGTAGAAGAATTGGTCACCAATTGTTACATTTCTGGAAGCTAGAATTCGGCTGGATCATGGACATAAAACAGGGATCTCTTGAATCGCATCAAACTAGAAAAAATAAGGGTAAAATTAATATATATATATATAATATATGTTCTTCAAAATTATTCCTATTAAACTTCATTCGATCCGTATAAAAAATTATAGATGACCATAACTTGGCCGTTTGAAATTCGAAATTTAATGCATATTAATTTTTTCTTAGCTCTGAAAATTTACAAAATCCCTTTGATACCAATTAATGGTACCGGGGTTCACAAAAAAATTCGGTGGGCCAAATATTTAATATTTTTTATCACCGAAGTGATGAAACTATATCATCTCTCGGAATCTGATCCCCGGTAGAGGTTCGATGATATCTTGTGAATTTAATAAGCACAAAAATAAATAAACAAGTACCTTGTTCGATTCGTCTGTTTGTTCGACTGCATGTAGTCATGGGTGATTGTAGATTGAAGGATCTAAATCCGAACCCCTCTAGATCATCCACAGATGCTTCAAGAATCCACATGCTCACCATTCATCAAATATTGGGTGCCCGTGCGGAGCTATAAAGAATCCTTCGGCGTCACGATGATCACCTTAATCTTGTCCCTTTGATCCATCGAAGGCACTCTTGGATCGATCACTGAGTGAGACACTTTATCTCTCTAGGAAGCATGAGGAGAGAGAGTATCTCATTCCATTAGAATGAATTGTCTCTAAATGAGTTTCCCTCACATTCTTATATAGTGGGAGTCTCAAATACGTAGAAAGAGTTCCTCAACACCTTGAAATAAAACACCCACTAAATAAGCAGTAAATGCCATGTTATGATGAACTAATTGCATCATTAACTTAATTTATATTTTATCACCTAATTATAATATATAATAAATATATTACATGATAAAACCCGAGTCATTAATTAAACACATAATTCCCTCAATATTAAACAAATCTTGAATAGTAAAATAATATCCGTTCATATAATATTTTTCCTATATTCACATAAACACTTTGTGAATACTTTTAACAAATAAATTCAACCCAATTATTTTATAATCTAATAATAATGAATTTATTTATTCATTGGTGATCAATTACTTGGACAACTTTTAGACCTTGTTGTGGGGCCCACCATGTCCTATATACCAATTCACTAAAATATGGAAGATTCTTGAATACACTATCATGTGTGAACCTCTATGTCCTTATCTTGATAGTAGTAAACATTATTTATAGACAAAGAGTGGAGTTTAGCAACCCATCAAGGCCCCTAAAGATATAAGAAATAGTCATAGTAAGGAAAACCATACTACGAACATGTACTGTGTAATATAATCTCTTTGTCTCGTAATATCTCATAAAGCAGGACACACAATTGTGTCGTAATCTATTCTTGATTTATAATTTTTTTTCAAACCAGACAAACTTAATTTCGACTACCTTGGATAAGGATTTATGATGATACTACTATATATCCTGATCAACTAGGCCCAAGATATCACTTTCTCTACTTAGAAGTGAAAAATTATATCTTTACCATGCAACCAATTCTACACCCCTAATGATGCACCCAACACAAGCTACATCACCACAAACTTGCATCAATGTATGTGATCAAATGGTACACACTGATAATGATCTAAAGTCAAGAAACCAATACATATGTCCATATATAGAAATATCCAATGACACCCAAAATATGTGGTGCTCCTATTAGCAGGTCTGTCCTCATGATATCACTTAATAGAGATCACCAAGTGAGAACTTTATGAAAAGAAGTCTCAATGCTTATGATCCACCAACACCTGATAGTAATACATCAATAGTGTTTAGTCATTATGATGTATCTAGACCATAATATATATGTTTAAGATTAATCTCATAGTATCTCAAGGTTCTCAATATAAATAGGGAACTATTATAACATTTTGATGCGATAAATAATCTATGGACATTACCATTTAAACAGTGGACATAAAAATATCAACACTATAATAGTTAGTGTATATAATATATAACTAACTATATACATGGTATGGTAATATAAAAGTACTGATAAAGTTGGGTCTAGGGAACCCACTTTTACAACACTACCACTTGCACTAGATCCAACATGCTACTATCCTTATTATCTCTCACATGATAAGATCATGTTTTTGCTGAGTTATGTATTTAATCATGGGCCTTCCATGTTTCCAATACATGACTATTCCACTATCCACAACCTCACCTCCTTGAGTAAGACTCCTCAAGAGATGTAAACATTGAGTATATATCCTTTTGTCTACATTCTTAACTTGAGATCATGTATATTAACAGTAATATAATTAACATAATGATAAAACATTACTTACTAGGTGTGATTCCAAGAACTCAAAAAAATATTTGTGTATTTTACACTACTTATTTAGATACCTAAGAATATACAACATACTCAGTATTTGTAGATATGTCTACCAATAGTTTTTATGATCTTATCTCTCTCATTAACTTAGCCTATATATGATATTATATCACATTGATGCAAGGAAGACTAGTTTGTATCCCCTCAAAACTAGTATCCCTTCCTATCCACATACCATGTACATACCTTTTGTACTTATTAAATCACAATTGGATAATTCTTACTACTTCTCATGTAGTTCTCTGAGATATAACTAATATTTTCCTGATATTAGTTATATTATGGAAATATCAGATCTGGTATATACCATGAAATATGTGATTGATCCATCATAGGAGTGTATGGAATTCAACTCACTATATTAATCTGCTCATATAACCATGTATGTATTCATAAATAGATTTAATCCATGTGACTATGGAAATAATTCTCTATAAAATTTTTCCAACTTGTATTTTCAATACTTTGCTGGTATATGTTTTATTGAATTTGTCTAAGAAACATTTAGATCTTAGTATATTTTATTCCATAGAATGTAGGTTTCTACTTTAAGACAATATGTAGAGAGTTACATTCATTCCAGTATTGACTAACTGTACAACCAATAGTTGTTTTCTATATGTTACCAAACAAATTTCACATGTAAATCCATAGCGCTGCCACTAACCTATTGCTGACATCTAGAATAGATTCATTCCAAATTAATATTCTATGATCTTGTTTCTTACTTCAATCCTAAAATGTATTTCATTAACTTTCACCCCATATTGGCATTATATGGTTTCACCATCCCTTTCTAGTTGCGTCGTATAGACAACTTTCATGATTGGTGGTCTTGACATCCAATGCATAATAAAATGATCATAGAAAGTATCCATGAAAATTAAAATTCTAATAGATTTGGAAAAAATGACTTAGTATTACCAATTGAGTCTCATTGGTACCATGATTTTACCATCCATGTATAGTCTCACTTGAATACCCATCATAGTATTCAAAAATAATAATCCCCTACACATTTATACATAGAATCTATTATTAAATTTTAATTAATATTATCAATCTTAGTTCAATTCCAGACACTACTTACTTGTAGTATTTATTATTATCAATGAATAATTTATCTCCAACCATGGTGAATATAAAACCATTTATATGGTTTTAACCTTCCAATTCAATATGTGTCTCTGGAACATTCCTTTTCTAGAATGTCTTGTAGAACTTTTTCCTTTTTCAACTATTTGTATATCTCTAGCATTGACTAAATCCAATTCAATCTTTCTCCCACTATCTCAAATAGAGATGTAAAAAATTATATAGAAATATAGTCTATAACTTGACTATCGTTTTTCTATCTTTGGTATTTAAGTAATATCCTTGGAAAAAATTAGGATAACTACTTTAGATTCCTGTTGTGTTTCTCTTGATGCAAGTTTGTTTATATCATAAAAAAATCTTTGCATCTACACACATGTTCTTATGTCATAATTGTCACAAACGAACCTGGGTCAACCCTAGACCGGTCACGCAAGACGATCCGCAACAAGGCCCAAGAAGCATTCCCGATCCTCCCAGGCTAGCGATAAGCACCAGGGAATAAGAAAAGTATAAAAAGGGAATGATTTCTCCCAAATAAAATAAACTAAATAGTAAAAACAAATAGAACATCGCAAAATAAATAATCGACCGAAAAAGAGAAAGGACGACCAACCACATGACTAACCTGTCAATGTCTAAAACTCCACATAACCATGTGGGTTAATCTCTGATACCGAAACAAAATATCACCCAAGGCAATCTGAACCAGAGTTGGAACCTACAAGAGAAACTAAAAACAAGAAAATACTATAGGTATGAGTATTAAAACTCAATAGGTAGGCTCAAATAATCTATTCCCAATGAACATTATTTAAATAAATAAAACATTGAATTTAGGTTTGAAATACAATCTATAAATATATAATTTTCTACACTTTTCATTTTTAAGGTAAACAAATCACAATCACAATCCATTTCCCTCATGTTTAAAATAAGGTTCAAGAGAAGGAAAGAAAATAAGACAAAAAAAATAATCATTCATTTTTCATAAAATTGTCAAAGAAAAGAGTGATTGTTCATTTAAAACATTTTTCTTGAAAAGATCTTTAGAAAACCACACATTTACAATTTTACAAGAAAAAACCAAAACTATGAACAATGGGTATCACTATATATAGCGAGGGAAATGGTACTAACTATACTAGTGTCAAAGGAACACGGTAAATCCTAGGAACTCAGAGGAAAACCAGAATGTACTAATACATGTGACTCATCCTGAAGGCATGCCCACTCTCGATGACATCGTAACACCCTAACACCCAACTGTCGCCCTACCTGGCCTGGTTGAGGGGACCAATCCCATAACAATAATAAAAAAACATCCCCCTGCTATGGGCCACTAGCAGTGCATAATCTAACTAATGCAACAATCATTCTCAGTAAACCTCTTTTCTATGCTAGGTTCCCATGTATATTTCAAAAAGGGGTGTACCTTACCATTTAAACAAAAATTCGCATATATATATAACCACACACACCAAAAAACCAGCACCACCCTGACCACCTCAAGGTTAGTCCATTGCCTTACATAATAGTTAACCAAGGAGGTCCCATACCGAGGACTCTCCCATCTCATGATCAATCGATGAGGCAAGAGACCCAACCCAAGAGGGGTTTTCCAAATAACCATTCAAAAGTGCCAACCAGGCTGTTAGCTATGCAACACTCAAACATTTATCAAATAGTTTATAAAACCATTTCTAGAGAAAAGACAAACCTCACTTTACATAAAACTAGCCAAACAGGCCCTTCTTCCAAGTGTTCAACAATTTTCACATTTTAAACCTTTTTATGAATAGTCATACATAGGTTATATTCAACACCAAACCAACTTATAAATCCAATTTGGAAACACCAACCACCATTTGAATGTAAAACTATAATTTAAAAAACCAATTAATGCCTTTAGAAATCATGGACTACTTAGAAAAGCCAAATGAGCACTTAACCAACCCTTGGTGTGAAAAACCTAACAAAAACACACCACACGTTCAAAATTCCATTTTTAAAACCATACAAACTCACTTTTAATGACAAAGACATACTTGGAAACCCATTTAAGGAAAACCAACCTTCTCTTTAAATCCATAAAAACATTTATAAGAGCCAATCGGGCATTTGATAAACGTTTATTTTTCACAACACAATCAGACCACTTGAAAAATGCCAAACGACCTTACATATTTCCCTCAAACCAGCTATTCTCATACATAAGTGCAAAAATCCAATTTTAACCTAAAAAACATTGGAAATAAATTTGAGAAAATTTCAATAACCATTTTTTTAAACATCACAAATATATTTTTAAGACCAAACCATGCTTCTAAAAATTATAATCATTTTCAAGATCCAACCGTGCTATCAACCAAACATGAGGTGTGCATCATTCTTCAAATCCACGTCACACATCCAAAGCAATCAGAAAAAACTCTTCATTTCACATAGAATAAATATTATAAAAATAGTACATTAGTAATTTAATAAATTAGGAAGTGCGAAAAACATGAAACAAATGAAATCATGAATTTAAAGGCAATGTAAAAAGAGTCTTACCTCGACTTGCTACTCAATCATGACGATGTGACTCACATCATGCTTGTGCATAAGTACCCATGAGCCGATGCCTACGGTGTAACGATCCAATGTTTTTAAATGGAAATTCCCTTCTTATAAATATGTCATAAAATCACATGAAAACACAACATAATGAACTACTAAGTGCTAAGTTACCTTTAAACATATGTTTTCCACTTCTGTGTTTGGAATTTCGAAAATATGACATACACGGTTGTGATCAGTAAGTTGTTTGGAGTCCAATAAGAAAAACTTAATTTTTGGTGAATAGTAACCCACCCTTATGAATAGTGACATACCCTTATGAATAGAGATATACCCTAATGAATAGTAACCTTACCTATGATAATATATAAATAACATTCAAGTTGAAAGTATGATATACTTGTATTTTAGAATAAGTAAATGACTGTTTTAAAACTAGTTTTTGATACTAAATTATGATTTTAATTAAATATTAAAATAATAATATTTATAAAATTATTTTTGAAAAATGGACTTCATTTTTGGATTATACACATCGAAAAATGGTTGGGGTGAATTTTTGGAATTTTTCTGAAATACTCAAATTTTTGATGAATAGTGAAATACCATAATTTACAAAATAAGCTAAATAAGCTAATTATAAAGTCATGCATGATGTTATATTGATGTAATACCAATTGGTTTGGGATCATATGATAAAATTACTATTCTTAGTCATGGAAGACTCACTATTCCTTTTCTTGTGGGGAAATAATAAACTAATGAATTTTATATTGAGAAAACCCCTCTCCCCTCCACTATAAAAACCACCCTTTACACCCTCATTTCCTCACACCTCTCAAGCTTCAAGCCTTATCTAAACTCTTCCCAAGCATCTTCCCTAGCCCCTTCCCCACGTCCAAGAGCTTCTAGTCTCATCAAAAGACCAAGCCTAGGTCTCTTAAGGAGGATCTCAAGAGGAGGATTCAAGAGGACATTAAAGAGAAGGAAGCGTTCAGATACAAGGTAAGGGGAAATTCTTGAACCGAATTTCATCCTTCGGGTTCTCCCTCTTTCAATCCATTTTTGATATAGTTATTAATTAAAAATAATTTTTTCATCATTTTCTTTCCTTTTCTGTGATATACATGTTTACCACTTGTGTTTATGTCAAACAAAATGTTTTCCAAAAGAACTCTTCTTTTAAGAACCCACCTTTTACTTCTCACTCAAGGTTGACGGTTCTTGTAACATGTATGTTGTTCCCTCATTTTGGGAACCCAATGTTTATGAATGTGTTCTTATGAGATGAAACCCATTCCTTTCCATGGGTTAGTTATGTTAATTTTTGATATATGTTCATTGTGGCATGCATGATAAATGATAATGTTATGATGTGACGGGTGCGCCTGAAATTATATAGCGTAATATGGATGTTTCAATGTGACAGGTGCACCCATAATTATTTAGTGATCCAATTCATTGGGTAAAGTGATTAATCTCATGATTTAATGTGAAATTATTTGTGATCAAGATGCTAGATTTGTTCACAAGTATGTGTGGTAGTTAACCACTAAGACACGATGTTTCATTTTTTATGCATTGACACATTTTAAGTCTTTTATTTATGCTTCTTCTCATGTTCATGATTCTTTCCTATGATATGATTATTCTCACCCCATGCCATATTGTTCTTATCTATCCTCTTACTGGGCTTTTAACTCACCCCTTTTTATGTATATCCTCAGGTGGCTACATGTACTAAGAAGAGGTCAAGTGCCAACAAGAAGCTAGAGAAGAAGAAATTAAATAAATGTTTATGCTTGATGTAGTAATTGTTATGTATGGTCCTAGTTTTACCAAGACACTAAACCTTTGGATCCTCTATGTGTAATACTATTATGTTTTTTATCTTTAAAATGATGCAATTGTAATGTAAGAAAATGCTAGGTCGCTATAGTAGGTATCAGAGGTAGGGTTTAGTTAATTTGGGAATTAGGATTAGTGAACCCTAGAGAAAACCTCTAGCATGAGACTAAGTACAAATATTCACACAAGAATCTTTACATAGGGATATCATATGTTATTATTTTAGTATAAATCATAAAAATTAATAAGTTATTCATGAATTTTTGACTTATGTTTTGTTTTAACATTTTCTATTTTAGAAAATGGTGGCAACGAGGAGAAACCAGGCCAACAACTCATGCAAGGGACAAAGAAATGATTGCTCGAATGACATCCCCAATGATTTGGGAGGTGGTATTCAAAAATTCCTGGTGATGCTTACCCAAATATCTCAGGTTATGAAAAATAACCATAATAATGGGGAATGTCCTCCTTCACCAAAGAGGGAGAAATTGGCTATCGAGTGTTTTATGCGGCAATGACCACAGAAGTTTAGTGGATCTTCCGATCCACTAGTTGCAGAGTAGTGGGTCAACTCTATGGAGAAAATATTTTCTGTTCTTCACTATTCTGATATGGAGAAGGTGACACTAGATATTTATCATCTATATGGAGAGGCTGATAAATGGTGGTATTTGATTAAGAACACCAAGCCAAGGGAGGAAATTGAAGAGATGGAATGGGAAGACTTCAATATAATGTTTTTTAACAAGTATTTCCCAAGAAATATTTACAAAAATATAGAGAGAGAATTAATAGTTCTCAAGAAAAAATAAAGATAATATGTCACAACCTATGAAGTTAATTTTAAAGGTACGCTTCGGGTTTTTTCATCAACAATGATAGCAAAAATTGATAGATTCTTTAGTGGATTAAAACCACACCTTCGAAAGGCTCTTGTAATTTGAGACTTTGGGAGTTATGAAGAAGTTATTAGATGTTCTCTCAAAGTGGATATGGAGTTTGGAGAATGTTCCCACGACTATGGTGATAAGAAATGAAAGATGGAGTTTCAAGTTATAGGATCTAATGAAAAAGGTGGGAAGAAAACTCAGCGACCCACATGCCAAAAATGTGGGAAGTTGCACCATGGGAACTGCCTAAAAGGGATGGGGAAGTGATTCAAGCATGGAAAAGAAGGACACCATGCTAAAGAGTGTAAAAAAGACATGAAAATGAAGGAGAATGTAGCTTAAGAAAGGAGAGAACCACCCATGGTTCAATGCTACAACTGTAGGGAGCTAGGGAACTATGCAAGCCAGTGCACTAAACATTGAGTTCTTGAGGGTAATCAGAATTGGTAGCCACCAAATCCAAAGGAACAAGGGAAGGCTTATGCCATCACTACTGTGGAAGTGGATCAAGATAATGAAGTCATACAAGGTACACTTTCTTTTCACTTAAGAATGGAAAAAGTCTTATTTGATTCTGGTTCTATGCATTCCATTATATCTTGCAAGTTTGCTAGAACTATAGAATCAAAGCCTCAAAACCTTGAAGTAGAGATATTTTTAAAAACACCAAGTGGTGCAATCATCACAACCCAAGTGTTTGACTCTTATCCTGTTGGCGTATGTGGGAAGATTCTTCCATCGAATCTCATAATACTACTCTTGGTGGAATTCAACACTATAATGGAAATAGATTGGATCTTGTTATATAGAGAACATATTAACTGTCAGTAAAAGGAAATATCTTTTCAAATTTTGAACCATCCCTTGATCCTCTAAAAATGAAAGGAAGATCATGAATCTCCTTTTAAAAATCCTTCAATGGTGTGGGTGTTGATTCCCTATGAAGAAGCATACCTCATCCAAATGGTTGAGTCAAAGGAAAGTGCCAACCTTGTATAAATGCCCATCTTGAGGGAATACAATGATGTATTTCCCAAAAAGTTACCAAGAATTCCCCCAGATCGTGAGGAAGAGTTCTCAATAGAAATCATACCCGGAGCTACTCCTATCTCAAAATGTCCCTATAGGATGGCTCCAATCGAACTGGAAGAATTAAAGAAGCAGCTGCAAGAGCATCTGGACAATGGGTTCATATGCCTTAGTGCATCACCATAGGGTGTGCCAGTGCTCTTTGTAAAGAAGAAGAACGGAACAATGCGGCTGTGTATTGATTATCAGGAACTCAACAAGATCACCATAAAGAACAAGTATCATCTTCCAAGGATTGATGAATTTTTTGATCAGTTAAGAGGAGATCAATACTTCTCAAAGGTGGATCTTCATTTTGGATACCATCATATAAAGGTGAAGAAGGAAGATATTTAGAAGACTACCTTCTGTACAAGGTATGGGCACTATGAGTTTTTGGTGATGCAATTCGGAATTACTAATTCCCCTACAATATTCATGGATATGATGAATAGAGTCTTTAGACATTACCACGACAAATTTGTGGTAGAACATCTAAGACTTGTGTTGGTGACATTGAGAAATGAGAATTTATATGCCAAGTTCAGAAAGTGAGACTTTTGGATGAAACAAGTCACATTCTTGGGACATGTGATCACAAGTGAAGGAATTTCTTTGTACTCTTAAAAAACAAAGGCGATTAAGGAATAGTATAGGCCCTCTAGTGTCATAGAAATTTGTAGTTTTCTAAGATTAGTTGGGTACTACCGACGTTATGTGAGAAATTTCTCATGATTGTCAAGCCCGCTAACTAAGTTAACAAGGAAAGGGGTAAAGTATGTTTGGATGGAAGAATGTGAGGGAAACTTTAAGAATCTAAAGAGAAGGATGATCACTACACCTGTACTCACACTACTGAAAAGTGGAGAAAGTTTTGTGATATAAAGTGATGCTTCAAAGAAAGTCTTGGGTTGTGTACTCATGAAAAATGATAATGTGATAGCATACACCTCATGATAGTTGAAGATCCATGAGAAAAACTACCCGACATATGATCTAGAGATGGCAGTCATGATTTTTGCCTTGAAAATCTGGTGGCATTAACTTTATGGCAAGAAGTGTGACATATACACCAAACATAAGAGCCTAAAGTATATAGTCACACAAAAGGAGATCGACATGCGTCAAAGGATATGGTTAGAGCTAATCAAGGATTATTATTGCTCTATTCACTATCATCCTGGAAAGGAGAACTAGGTTGCTGATACTCTAAAAAGAAAAGAACCTACTACTCTATCCATATTATGGATTGAGAAAGACCATATCTTCTTAGATATGAAAAGGATGGATTTAGAAATCATAAGGGTAGGGGATACATCCTACCTTGCCCAAATGATTGGGAAACCATCTATCCAATAGAAGATTAAGGAAGCACAAAGGGATGATCTGGAGTTACAAAAGAGGGTGAATGTAGTAAAGGAAGGGAAGCTGCAAGAGTTCCATATCGATGATGATGGTGTGATTCAGTTTGGAATGCAACTTTGTGTGCCTTCATCACCCAAGATAAAGGAGCTATTGGAAAATACACATAACTCAACATTCTCTATCCATCTTGGGAGTACCAAGATGTACTGTGATCTCCGAGAACACTTATAGAGGGATAACATAAAAAAGGAGATTGAAAAATATATCTCAAGGTGCTTGGTATGTCAACAAGTTAAAGTAGAGCGACAGAAGTCCAAAGGGATGATGCAACCATTGCCTATACCCATGTGGAAATGGGAGAATGTTACTATGGACTTTGTCATTGGTCTCCCAAAGACGTCGAAGGGAAATAATGCGATATGGGTTGTGGTTGACTGACTCACCAAGACTGCCCATTTTATCACTATTCAGGAAGATCTCTCACTTGAACAACTTGAAAAAATATATGTGAAGGAAGTGGTGAGACTGCATGGTGTTCGACTCTCAATTTTCTCTGATTGTGATCCAAGGTTCACATCTAAATTCTGGAAGAGCCTTTAACATTCTTTGAGTACTGAATTAAATTTTAGCACAACCTATCACCCCCAAACTGATGGACAATCTGAAAGGACTATTCAGACGCTTGAAGATATGCTAAGAGCCTACTCTCTAGAATTCAAAGGTGGATGGGATTATCATCTCTCATTGGTTGAGTTCTCATACAACAATAGCTTCCACTCGAGTATTCAAATGGCTCCATATGAAGATCTGTATGGAAAGCGATGTAGAACTCCAATCTGTTGGGATGAAGTTGGAGAACATAAGCTACTTGGACCCAATCTTGTTCAAGAGATGACAAAGAAGGTTCAAGTCATCCAGAAACACATCAAAGCTGCTCAGAGTCGGAAAAAGAGCTATGCTGACAATTGTCTAAGAGACTTGGAGTTTGACATTGGAGATAAAGTATTCCTTCAAATATCACCATGGAATAGAGTCATGCGGTTTGGAAAGAAAGGGAAGCTAAGCCCAAGGTACATTGGCCCATTTGAGATCCTTGACCACATAGGATTTGTGGACTATCATCTTTAACTTCCATCAAATATGGCTCAAGTTCATGATGTGTTTCACGTATCACTCCTGAGGAAGTACATACCGAACCCCTCACATGTACTAAACTCAGAGGTGGTATAGATGGAAGATGATCTCTCCTATGTGGAGCATCCAGTAGAGATTCTGGACCATAGAGATAAGGTTCTACACAACAAGACAACCCACCTTGTCAAAGTGTTGTAGAGGAACCATAAGTTTTAAGAAGCTACTTGGGAACCAGAAGAGGCGATGAAGGAGAATTACCCTCACCTGTTTATGTAAAACAAAATTTCGAGGGAGAAATTTCATAAGGGGGGGAAGAATGTAATGACCTAATGTTTTTTAATGGAAATTACCTTCTTATAAATATGTCATAAAATCACATGATAACACAACATAATGAACTACTAAGTTCTAAGTGAACTTTAAACATATGTTTTCCACTTCTGTGTTTGGAATTTCGAAATTTGACATACATGGTTGTGATCAGTAAGTTGTTTGGAGTCCAATAAGAAAAATTTAATTTTTGGTGAATTGTAACCTACCCTTATGAATAGTGACATACCCTTATGAATAGTGATATACCCTAATGAATAGTAACCTTAACTTTGATAATATATAAATAATATTCAAGTTGAAAGTATGATATACCTATATTTTAGAATAAGTAAATGACTGTTTTAAAACTGGTTTTTGATACTAAATTATGATTTTAATTAAATATTAAAATATTAATATTTCGAAAATTATTTTTGAAAAAATGGACTTCATTTTTGGATTCTACATGTTGAAAAATGGTTGGGGTGAATTTTTGGGATTTTTCTGAAATACTTGAATTTTTGATGAATAGTGAAATACCATAATTTACAAAATAAGCTAAATAAGCTAATTATAAAGTCATGCATGATGTTATACTAATGTAAGACCAATTAGTTCAGGATCAAATGATAAAATTACTATTCTTGGTCATGGAAGACTCACTATTCCTTATCTTTTTGGGAAATAATAAACTAATGAATTTTATATTGAGAAAACCCCTCTCCCCTCCACTATAAAAACCACCCTTCACACCCTCATTTCATCAAACCTCTAAAGCTTTAAGCCTTGTCTAAACTCTACCCAAGAATCTTCCCTAGCCCCTCCCCCACTTCCAAGAGCTTCTAGTATCATCAAAAGACCAATCCTAGGTCCATTAAGGAGGATCTCAAGAGGAGGATTCAAGAGGACATTAAAGAGAAGGAAGCGTTCAGATACAAGGTAAGGGAAAATTCTCAAACCCAATTTCATCCTTCAGGTTCTCCCTCTTTCACTCCATTTTTGATATGGTTATTCCTTAAAAATAATTTTTCATCATTGTCTTTCCTTTTCTGTGATATACATGTTTACCACTTGTGTTTATGTCAAACAAAATGTTTTCTAAAAGAACACTTCTTTTAAGAAATCACCTTTTACTTATCACTCAAGGTTGATGGTTCTTGAAACATGTATGTTATTACCTCATTCTTTTGGGAACCCAATGTTTATGAATGTGTTCTTATGAGATGAAAACAATTCCTTTACATGGGTTAGTTATGTTAATTTTTGATATATGTTCATTGTGGCATGCATGATAAATGGTAATGTTATGATGTGACGGGTGCACCTAGAATTATATAGTGTAATATGAATGTTTCAATGTGACGGGTGTGCCCGGAATTATAGAGTGTTCCAATGCATTGGGTAAAGTGATGAATCTCCTGAGTTTGTGTGAAATGATGTGTGAACAAGATGCTAACTTTGATCACAAGTATGTGTGGTAGTTAACCACTAAGACATGATGTTTCATTTTTTTATGCATTGCCACATTTTAAGTCTTTTATTTATGATTCCTCTTATATTCATGATTCCTGCCTATGATATGATTATGATCAACCCATTCCATATTGTTATTATCTATCCTCTTATTGGGCTTTTAGCTCACCCCTTTTGATGTGTATCCTCAGGTGGCTATATGTACTAAGGAGAGGTCAAGTGCCAACAAGAAGCTAGAGAAGAAGAAATTATATAAATATTTATTCTTGATGTAGTAATTGTTATGTATGGTCCTAGTTTTCCCAAGACACTAAACCTTTGGATCCTCTATGTGTAATACTATAATTTTGTTTATCTTTAAAATGATGTAATAGTAATATAAGAAAAGGCTGGGTCGCTATATGCGGCATCATAGGTTTACCTCACCAAAAAGATGTAACAAATGAAAAACATCTAAAAACATAGAAATGATAACTTAAAATAATCCAAACAAATAAACTACGTGAAACTCACCTCGACATTGGTTTATGGGAAATGACGTGAATCCAAACTGCTCGACTTCAGTGGAAGGCATTTGTCACGTGCCCAATTGTGAACAAGTAGTGCGCGGTTGGTCCCGCGAACGAAGATGGCATGAGAGCTGATGAGGCTGGTAGTTCCACCTCAGAAGGATAGCGATGGGATGTGGGGTTCCAAAAAGGTCACTGGTAGGGGGCGCACGACTGGGAAGGGTGTGTGGCCGGTTGGAGGGAACGCAGCGGGTCGAAAGGTGAGTGAAAGGAGGGCACGAGCTGATCGGAGCTGCACGATGGTCAAAAGGAGGTCCGACAGGTCAGTTGCTGGCCGAAAAAGTGGCCGATAGGGGTGGTGGGCCACTGGTAAGGGCATAGGGCCACCGATAGGGGTGACACCGACAAAAAAGGGAGGTGGTAGTCAGAGGGTGCATGGCTGGATAACGGCTGGATGACGAGTGCAGGGTGGCCAGAGGGAGAGGGCGAGCTAGTGAGGAGCATGGCTGGAGGAGGTTGGCGCTAGAAAGGGAGGACACATTGGTCGGGGGTCGCGCCATTAGCAGGGTCGGTGCATTAGCAGTGGAATGACTGGAGCTAAGTATGCCGGATATCGAGAAGGGGAGCCGGGTGCACGCTGGTCGACCGATGAAGAGGGAGCAGCACAGTTCATCGCTGCTTGATGGTGTTGCACGACCAGTGCAGAGAAGGGTCATCAAGGGTTGGAGTGTGCTGACTGGAGGCGGCTAGAGGGAGATGCATTGGCCGATGAAGGAGGGCGGTCATCCGGGGTGCGCAGTGCAGGATAGGGGGTCGGCGGTGCGTGCAGCCGGCGGTGCGACGGTCGGAGGGGTGTGAGGCTGGTAGGAGAAAGGCTGGCGGTCGGAAGAAGGATGCTGCGGGATGGAAGGGGAGAGGGGGGATTGGTAGCACAAGGGGGAGTGGGAGAGGAGAGGATAGAGGGGAGGGGGTAGTTCTAGGGTTAAAAGGAGAAGAAAGAAAAAAAGAAAAAAAAAAGAAAAATAAAACAAAAGGTAAATACAAACAAAAGTAATACACATAAAATAATAATAATAATAATAAGAATAATAGTATAAATAATAATAATAATAAAATTTAACAAATTTAGTTTTAGCCTAAAAAAAAAATTAATATCAACATTAATAACAATAACACACATAATGATAATAAAAACAACTTTAATAATAATCTAAAAATGATAAAAATAATAATTTTAATAATAAAAATTCGGTGATAATTATAATATAATGTAAAAATTATTTATTAACATTTTCTTCATTCCAAATAATAATAATATTAAATACATTTTTAATAATTATGATGATATGAAAATATTAATGATTTTTTAATAATAATAATGAAAATAAAGCCTTATTAATAATAACAATAATAAGAATAATTATAATCCTACCGATTAAGATATAAATAATAAAAATATCCAGTTCACTTTAATAATAATAATAAAATCATTAACAACAATAAATTTTTTAAATAACACAATAAATTACAAAATTCTATCATTTTAATTTTTCTGAAGACAGGAGGATTGTGCCGTTTCCTAGACAAAGCTGCATGGGGTTTCCAAAATGTGCTCCGCCCGTACGCCCAATAACATCAACTAAAAAACATGCACTTTTTTAAAAAACTCAAAAATATCGTTTGGGATTCAAACCGAACCACAATTTTTTTTAAAAAGCAAATAAAATAATAAAATAAATTAATTAGATAGGTCAGGGTGTGAAAATTCTCCCCACCATAATGCTTTCTGCCCCTGGAAAGCCACAACAATATCTAGAACCAAATATAACACTTTTTAAGTGTCACCCACCTCCAAAAGGTTAAGCGCCTCCAGTTGATCAATCCAAACAGACACCAAAAACCAACGAGTTATAAATCATCCTCAAAACACAAACACCTTAAGCATTACCAAACAGAACCCAAACCATCCATTTCAACCAAGGAATTAATGGACTTAAAGAATCTCTGACACTTATTCCTATAATCTTAGTCCAACAGAACCATTGGGTGTACTTTAATCCCAATGTTTACTTAAGAGGAAGAACTTAGGATTAGGTGGTTCCACATGAGACCACTCACCACCAAAACGATACCTGAAAAGAAACTCTGATACTGACACGGGGAGGCACAAATGGAATCCCCACCATAAGGATTGGGTTAACACTAAATTACTTTAGGTGTAACTCTGCGAGACTCATTGTGGGTCTTCCCACCATAATAACTGACGAGATTAACTGAACTTGAAAACTTCCCACATGGACCAAAACCCCCCAGCATGAGGGGGAGAAGGGAAGGGCCCAACTGATAGAGCATCAAAACTACTGGCATCTCCATATCAACAACGTCACACCCTTAGAGGATCACAAACCATGCCACACTAAGGACAAAGATTAAACCAAGGCCCTTTTTCACTGCTGGGGTTCTCTTGACTATGCGCCGGCTTCACTCTAGGACCTATGGCTGGAGAACCAATGATTGAATCATCTCCTACCTCATAGTCAGGATTCATAAATTCTGAAACATAACACACAAACTAGAATTTCACCAAACACAATTCCAATAAAATCAAGGTTCAATGAGGTTCGACAAAACTATTCTTACAACTGAAGGAAAAGAAACACCACAAAATGCTACAAGAGACAACTACTTCATCCAAGGAACACTACAAAGAGAAAACCCCAAACTGATCCTAAACATTGTTATACTCTTACTGAAGGGTTGAGGTGACCTTTGAAGAGCCAGGTCTGGGTTCAGCGTGCTTCTTGGAAACACCTCGATAGAATCAATGCAAGTGACCCAGGCATCCACAGGTGTGGCAGGGTCTCAGAGCACTCAAGCACGTCAGCTTCTTGTGACCCTACCTACCACACTGGTGATAGATCAAGAAATTGCACTATGAAGAAGATGACTGAAGGTCTGAAGGCCTCTTGATTCCTCTATTAGAGCTACTAGAATCAGTTTTCTTCCCATTTTTCTTATAGCCATCATCTGCACTACTTCCCAAGGTTGGGGGAGGATTCACCACCTCATGTCCTCCTACTAACTCAGCTTCGTCCAGAAAGGCTTGCCCCACAACATCTGAGAAGGTGGTTAGGTTGAGCTCTACCACTTTTGACTACAGTTCAGGTCAGATCCCAAACTCAAATTTCCAAGCCTTTTTGGGGTCATTTGCAACAAACCCTTGGTCATATGGAACTAGGTCTGAGAAGCACTGATATAATTATAATACTGATTCAACACCCTACTGAAGACAACACAAATTCATACTCTTCCTCAGCTTCATCAACTTAGAGAAGCATTGTTGGATAAACAAATACTTGAAGAACTCCCATGTGAGATCTTCTCGGGGCTTGCTTTGAGACACAGACTTCCACCATTTCCAGGTTGGACCTTCAAGCATAAAGGTATCCAACTTCACCTTCAATGACTCAGAAAACCCAATTAAACTGAAGTTCCTCTCAATCTTCCGAAACCACTCTTCTACATCAAGAGGATCTTCTTGACCATAAAATAGGGGAGGGTTCAACTTTTATAATTCCAGAACATAGTTTATAGGTTGATCAAATGGAGGATTTTATAAGGGCGCACCACCTGAAATTTCACCTTGTGAATTCATAAAACCGTTGTGGGGGTGAACACTAAGGAACATGGAAATAAATAACTTAATCAAAACACGGTCATTGTCATTTCAAATAACAAAATAACACTTTTCACAATGATTTTCAGAATTAAGGAAAACCCAAATGATTCACTAGGGGAAACTAGTGTTGATGGGTGACTCTGATGTATGGTTAGTGACCATACGCCAGTCATGCCACTGCCACAGAGAGAATTATAGGGTAATGTCCCCAGCTCCACATCGCTTTCTAGGATCTATGAGCTCATGGGGCTTCTTTCCCAACTATATCTTCATTTCCCAACATAAAACAATTCAGAGGAACCAAAAATATAGAAAAAACCTAGACATACCATGGTAAATTGAGGTTTGGAACAATCAAAGGTTTATGACATCCTTCCCGTTCTTACACCTCGAGTCCCAAAAATCCTACTCCTTCTACCATAAAAACCCCAAATAACAATGGGAACTCTGGAAAACAAGGTTCACTTAAGAGATGACCTTCTCTGATACCATTTTGTCATGAACCAACTTGGGCCTTGCCGCAGATCAGCTCGGGTGACCGGTCTAGGGTCGAACTGGGTTGGTGCGTGACAATAATGGATTTCCATCATACTATAACTCATATGATATCCATTTTTCATGATAGATGGAATATTTTTGTGGGATAACACCGTTATTTGCGAGGCATGTCTTGAAAAATAATGGAAGTATCTTCAATGAATATAATTTTCAAAATTGATACCCCTTTTACTTACATCATGAATCTGATGTGTATAAGGAATTTTTTTAGGAATTAATCCATGATATGTTTTTTTTGAGAAATGTTAAAATGTAAGATTCATCATTGATCCTCTTTATTAGAATTATATATTTGATGTGCATAAGGTAATGTGCATTTATAAATTACTCCACACTGTATTATGATGACCAATGAATGCTTGGTCAAGATAATATTCAACACACTGGCCCAAAGAAAATCATATCTTCTAACCATGCATATTTCATACTTCAATTTTACATTCATTAATAACACTTAATAAAGTATATTTTCAACCAGCTTACCCTTGGAATAGTTCATGATATATATTTGAAATAATTCTGAAAGCTTTATGAATTACCTTTATTTCTAAATGTTTCTTTGTCCAAAACTAATTACATTAGTGTTTTGATAATACCCAAGGTATTTAACTAAAAAGAGCCTAAAAACATACTAATTATATCCTTGAAAACTATTTAGTTTTTCTTGAAAAAGCATTGTATTTCACCAACTATTTATATAAGTCTTACTTTTTATATTCATCTCGCATCTCCAATAATTTATGTATTAATAAAATATTCGTTGAGTATTAGACATCAAAAACAACATTAATTCAATAAATGAGATAATTTCTCCTTTTGTCCAATGGAAATGTGAGATTAATGTTTTGGTTATATCCCAAATGTTCAATTGGAATCATTAAACTTGGAAATATAGAAGTTGTGTACTTCTCACCGATGAATTAGGAACCATCCTTTCTCAGCCACTTGGAGAACACTACCTACTTATTGTAACATTTCTACACTTACTTGGTTATTATACTAAAATACTCATATGTAATATGCATGTATTATTTAATACCAAAAAAGTATAATAGAAACATTACTTATAATTGATGAATATACCTGAAGAGGAAGCTATTAATTTCTTCTTTGATTTAGTTCATTGCATTTAAAATTTCAAGGACTTATTTCAAGACATAAAAAGAAAATAACCTCCCATTTAATACCTCTTTTCTTTGAAATGAATTTGCAAAGGAATATTTGGATTCACACTTTCCATTGGACTTTTCACCCCGTCTTTCAACCCATTCTTCATAAGAACTAAGATTTATTTAAGTTTTGATGAACCTTACCCAAAAGTTAATGAATCATTTTCTCTACACTATTTGTTTTTTCACACTTTTTAGTGTAATCATCACCTTATTTATATCTTGCTTCACTTTCTACTCACAAGCTTCACTGAGATAAGACAACATATGAAATCATCTATGTCATGATGTTCTATGGACAACTCACATCAAACATTGACGACAACATTATGACATACCCATCATATTTGTCATACATGAGTCTCCTTTAAGAAATTTTCTCACTCTCACTTCTTAAAGTGGATCAACAGGTATTGGGGACATCGACACCTTGAATTTCTGATGTCTTAACACTTTTCACTAACGCCTGTACTACTATTTGGAAACTCATTCTAGTTTTCACATTTTCTTTGTGTAATAATTATTGTAGTGTACTTGTAACATTTCTTTCCATTTTATAAAAAAATCTAGCGGGTTAGTAATTTTATATTGATTATTGATTTATACATTACCAATTAAATTAATTATATCATTAAATGTCTCTAATAATCTTATCAAACTCTAGAAAACCTCTGTACTAGAATTGTAATACTCCATCCCTTGAGCATTCTAATGGAAAGGATCCTTGAAACCTCTCGTAATAGTATACAAGATATGAATACACCAATAGTTAGAGAGTTTAAGGTATGTTCTAGATTGGCCAACCACATTGACTTGCGGCTCCTTGATATATTGAGTGAAGTCTCATCTTCTAAAATCAGAAACTCGATTTACTCAACACTTACCTCTAAATATTAAAAAATCTAGTTATGACTACTTATTTTATAAAATAGTTAGTTAAGTCAACCCATCACCCTCACAATAACCCCCAGTAGTATGATACACCCTCAACTATGGCTGAAGAGTACCTCGTACACCTAGTTGTGTTAAAATTTAAATGATGAATGAAGTTTACAAATTAATACTTCTTTGAGGTATTTTTAATATTTTTGATGAATGTAATCCATTTATATTAATATTTTAATACTATGTTCTCACACACACAATTGAACATTAATATAAAAACATCCATTACATCTTTATGCATTTTACTACTCAATATTTTATGTGTTTCCCACTGTCATGAAAATGTATAAACAATGCATAAATGAAATAAATTATTCAATTGGTCTTGATAATATAATATTGGTTGATCAATTTAAACTGAATGGATTAACCTTTCCCTAGGGTTATCATACTAGAGTCGGGTCTTGACTCATGATACAACTCACCCCTAGTCTAATGTGTCCACTTCTCATTTGAATTTCACCATGACTTGGTATGGTCCATGATTTATAACATCATCATCAATAGTATATCAATACCCACACGAAGATGAGGGGGTATTGGGAAGCTCATTATATGTATAGATAATGATGGACACATAGAACCTTATACATATTGAATAAAAAAATGACTATGCATAGACTACTAATAAAACTAATTAATTATTACAAGCATTGCACACTATTAATAAATATTTAGATAAAATAATCCAGACAAATATAATGGATGGTCACTCCTCAAGACCATTCAATGGGTAAAAGTAATGCATGATAAAAATTAAAATGAAATAAATATATGTGCAATGATATTTAATAAATTAAATGAATCATTTAAATTCAACTAATTTATTTTCATTCGGTCCCCTGATTAATTTAATTTTTCTCCCAAAATTAAATTAATCAATTAATTTAATTTTGAACCAAAATTGAAATTAATATTTATAAATAATAAAATTATTATTCTTTTTAATCCAAAAATTAATTAAATTAATTTTTTATTATATTAAAAATTACACGAGCCCATAAACACTGCCTAAACCCATTACGGGTTAGGTTGAACCCACGCAGGCCCGTTCCGGGTGGGTCAGACATTGTGCAAGGCTATCATGGGATAGGAAGACCTTCTATGACCCATTTTAGGATGAACAGACCTATCTAGACCTATGATGGCCCATACTGGGAGGAAAAAACCTGATTGGGGTCTGATTAAGTTGATGAATCAGACACATGTGGTTTCCCGAGAGATCTGAATGTATCAGTGTTCACTGGAGGGGACCATAGACTATGGTGGGTGATATGACTATAGAGGGTGGTATCCAGTTGGATCTAGATGGTGGTGTGTAATGCGGAATAAGGTGATGGTGAGCTCGGCTGAAATAGTGGTGGAATCCGACAACCTCGATCCCGATCAGAAATCGGTGCTGTGACTGGGGTACGACAAGTGATGTTCACGGTAGGGATGGGTGATGGCAGCCACAACCAAAGAGGGAAGAGGGGAATGGTCCTCATGGGGGGATTCATAGTTGGATGGTGGTGACCAAAAGATCAGTTGTGGCGGGATGATGACCTTGCGGTGATGGCTGAGCATGTAGGTCAATCAGAGGTGGGCAGCCGCGGTGTTGGTAGAGCCATAATTGTCGGCCGATGGGTGTTCACCAAAATAAGAGGAGGAGGAGATTGGTAGAATACCGAGGCATGGAAAGTTCTACTGGGTGTGGTGGTTCCAGCTAATGGATAGGGAGGAGTGGTGACAGGTAGGTTCCAGGCCATTGGAGCAGACGACCGGTAAAGATAGCTTCCCCTAGAAGCTTTATTTTTTAATAAAATATAATTTTTGACTCTATTATCATCTTTCAGCTTTAAATTCAAAAAAGGATTCCTTTTTTTAACTGAGTGTATGTTGAGTTATGCCACCAGTCCTTTAAAAAACTTCTTCTATCAAATATTTTTATTTTTTTAATTATTATTCTTAACTTTCAAATGCAGGATATCTTAGGAAATTTGACAAACAATTTCTTTTCTTTTTTAATTTTTAGTGTTCCGTGATTGGGTAGAAAAATCCATCACCAGCTGATACATTTCTGGCAATCAGAATCCGAGTTGATCATGGCCGAAAAATAAGGATCTCTATAATTGACTCTGAACTGTTGGGACCAAGTTGGATGGAGAAGGAAGTAAAAGAGTCTGCTGTTACAGAGTGTTATCTTTTGTTGTCAAAGAAGATAGATCAATTCACTTTATAAAGGACTTGAAAATCAAACGATGCTTTTCTGATTTGTATTTAAAAAATATCATAAGTTAGGAGAACTTATGATGAAAGACTAATGAAGGAAAGGGAGTGTAAAGGTGCTACCAGTCATATACAGTTTTGATTGGAAGGAAAGATACTGGTGGAGGACAGGGAAGTTATAGTACTTTCCATGGAAAATCTGACGATGCTAAAGCTGTTCGATCAAAGGACACATATCATGATAGTGGAGTTCATGAAGAAAGATGAAGAATGGTTATAGAATGCAGTGAAGAGAATTATGACAAAGGAATGGGTGATTTGGAGGCTACACAAAAGAATGTATTAAGGTGGCGTCGTTTCCCAGTGTTTGACAAATTTTTAAGCCTGAAAAACAGGAGATTAAGAAATGTGTTTTTGGAAATGGATTTTGTGTGCAAGCTTGAAGAAGGATTATAATTTTGAACACTAGGCATGATACAAGTTCAGAACATCGAAAAATGGCAAAAGCATGGAGTGCATGAAAAATTAGGCAAAGTGCGTGAAAAATAAGGCTGCGTGAAAGATTGGTTTTGCGCGCAATATGAAACATGGTTTAGAATTTTGTGCACAAGTGGTGTTTTGAGATAAGAACGAAGAAAAATGGAAAAGGCATGAAGCATTCCAAAAACACAAGATAGTGCGCGAAATATGATGTTGCATGAAATATTTTTTACGTGCATGAAGAGGGTTTTACGTGTAGATTAGTGTTTTTCACACAGGGTCAAAAATGCTTATAAATACGAGGTGACCCCATTTAATTTCAAAAAGTCTCATCACTTAGAGAAATCTAGAGATCTGAAGTGCGTAAAATTATACGCTAAGTGAGTTTTGCGAAAATAAAGAGGTTTGAACAAAAAAAGGGAAGTAGTACGAAAAAGTGAAAAGTTGCATGAAAAAGGGAAGTTACACGAAAAAGGTTTTCCATGCCAAAAGCATATTTTTCCACGCAAGGCATTTGAATTGTGCACAAGATACCCTAAAGGCTGCGTGAAAAATTTGGGGTCTTCAAACGTATTCAATTGTGTGTAAGATAGTTCTTACCAGCTTCTGGGTAAGACAGGGAATATTTTTACTTCATAGAATACACCTGTTCAATTGTAAAGAAGCACTGAAATACTGAAATTTCCTATTTGTGCAAAGAGGGTGCACACACACTTGAAAATTGTTTCCCAAGTGATACACGAGTGTAAGGGTATATCATAATAATTGTATTCCACATCAAAGGATTGTTTTCTAGTGGATTGTGTGGTACTAGATTATTTCCGTACCATACCAAGGACGTAACTACTTTTGTTGAGTAGTGAACCTTGTAAATCTTGTGTTCCTGTGGTTGTGTGTGTTCAGCAGAGAAGAAAATCTTTAACAGGAGGTGAAGGTTGTTTTAAAAATAAGGAAACATAAAAAGAAAAAGACATCACTAATTCACCCCTCCCCCTCTCATTCATACTTAGATCCTAATTGGGGACTTCAATTGGTATCAGAGGAAGGTTCCCCTCATTTGTTCTTTGCTGAAGTTTTGAAGAGAAGTTGTGATGGAGAATTTGAATTGCATGAACAGTAAGGAGATTCCGATATTTGATGGCAAGAATTATCATATCTAGAAAGATAGAATAATGAATTATTGTATGTCTATTGGGTATGAAGTTCTTGAAACTACAACAGATGAATTTCCTCTTACTGATGATGAGGTTCCTCTTACACCTATTGATAAGAAGAATATTGATAATTATAGAAGACCTAAAATTCATTACTCTTATCTCTTTCTGAAAGTGAGTTTTTGAGAGTTAAAGGTGTTGCTACAGCTAGAGGAATATGGGATAAGCTAAAGAACATCTATGAAGGAAATACAAAAGTGAAGAAGGAAAAACCAAAAATATGGAGGCTGAAGTATGAAGACTTGAAAATGGGAAAGTTTGAATCTATTGGATACTTCTTTACAATGGTCAATGATATTTTCAGTACAATCAGAAGTCTCAGTGAAAATTTGAAAGATCCTACAGTTATTGAAAAGATCTTGAGAATTATTCCTGACAAATTTGATGCTAAAGTTTCATCACTAGAAGAAAGAGACCTTGAAAAATTATCTCTAGATGATTTGTATAACACTCTTATAACTTATGAAATGATAAGGGAGAAGGCTATGAAGATCAAAGAAAAATAAAATAGAGAAATGTCTTTTAAGTCTACAAATAAAGAGAAGTCGAAGAAAATTTATATTGATGAAGAAGCTGGTGAATCCAACTTTGAAAATACGGTATGTCAAAATTTTGATGAAATTTTATCCTTGTTTTCTAAAAATGTTAAAAGAGGCACAGGGAAATACAAAGGGAAACTCCCTTAGAAATGTTTTTAATGTGAATCTATTGGCCAATTTGTGGATAATTTCCCTCAAAAAGGGAAAGATAAAGAAGACAGAAGACCATGAAGGTCATGGAAGAAACAAGGTGGAAAAGATAAATATTCTGGCAAAGGTAAGAATAAAAAGTTCTTCAAATAAAAAAGAAGAAGATTTTTGTCAAAAGATGAAGAAGATGATGATAGAAAGACTGAATCTGAAAAATCTGTTACTAAGAAAGCTAGAGAGAATACTTTTTTTGCAACGGTGAATAATGATGATTATGAGAGTAGTAGTACTAAAGAAGAAGAAACTCAACTTGAACAGTATCTGAAAGAAGAGATGAAGGAATGTTTGAGAAATATCAGAAGTCTTGAGAAGGAAAACATAAAATTGACAAATGAAAACTCTTCATCAAATGACCAAACATGTTTTCTTGACAAGAAAGAAAAATATGAAAATGTGATTGATGATCTAAA
This sequence comes from Viscum album, assembly GCA_963277665.1. Classification (NCBI taxonomy): domain Eukaryota; kingdom Viridiplantae; phylum Streptophyta; class Magnoliopsida; order Santalales; family Viscaceae; genus Viscum; species Viscum album. Next base: position 954,556,652 of record OY728142.1, read on the forward strand.
AAATTATCTTGAGAGAGAAAAGAATAGTAATGATCATCTGGAAGTAAAGCTGAAGGCAAAAGAAGATGAGTCAAAACTTTTCCAACATAAACTTTCTAAAGATGAGGAAATGAACACAAGGTTCAAAAATTCTATTACAGAAGTTGGTGAATGTTTTGCTAAGAATGAGCCTAATAAGGATCAACAAAAGTTTCCTTCAAAGGTTGAAAGGAAATATGGAATGGGTACTGATAAGAGAAATGTTTGAAAGGCTATGTATGTGGTCAAAGTTAAAAATACTAAAAAATCAGAAGCATCTAAAAATATTGAGTCCAGAAAGATGTCTACCACTTTGGTTTCCAGTAAGACTGAACAGAAATCTGAGCTGATGATGAAAGTTACAATTCAAAATATGAAGGTTTATGGTCAGCAGAATTATGGTAAAAAGATTGTTGAGAAGCATGTTCACAACTACGGTCAGTATGAATGTTTCTAAGGAAAATATTCATTCTATGGATACTGCTGGTATTGTGGTGGATTTGGACACATGGAAAATATTTGTTAGTTCAACCAATAATATTATAACTATTCTACATGTTTTGAAAGACAAGGATTGAGGGGGAGTCAATCCTTTCAAAAGATAAAATCTCTAAAGAAATTTTAGAAGATATCTGAGAAGGTTGGTGTGAAAGTTGATAATATGTTCCAACCACTAGAAACTATTTGTGAAAGATGTGATTGACCTGGACATCTTGCTAAGGGATGCCTTAGTGTGTTACCAGAGCAACAAATGTTTCTTAATAATCCTCAGAAGCCATAGTTTTTAAAATCTAAAAGGGACAGGTCTGATAAGTCCGAAAATAAAGAGTGCATGGTTGTTTGGCCAGAACACATTGACTTGTCTAGGAAATTGGAGGAAGCACAAAAGAAAGTGGAAGAAAAGTAAGAACAAAAAGACATCATTTTTGAAACTACATTGAAAGCTACAAAATGAGAATGTCCATGGATTATTGATAGTGGGTGTTCCTCTCATATGAAAGGAGACTTAAAGCTGCTGAGGAATGTGAAAGACTTCAAATAAAGAATAGTGACATTTGGAAACAATGAATCTCTCTGGATCAAAGGTGTTGGATTATCCATAATGAATCTCTCTGGATCAAAGGTGTTGGATTATCCATAATTGGAAAAGAAAAGATAAAATCTAGGAAAACAATATATGTTGATGGGATGAAACATAACCTGCTTAGTGTGTTATAAATCTGTGATGAGGGAAACAAATTTATCTTCAGAAAATATGGATTTGTTGTGAAAAGTGAAAATGATTGAAATATAGTTACAAGAGGCCAACGTACAAGAGAAATTTTTTTCCAAGTTGGTGAAGTGAAGAACTCTTGTTACACGGGTGTGATGGATGAAAATCATTTATGGAATAAAAGGCTGAGACATATGTGTTAGAGAAATATGTGCAATTTATCAAAGAGAGTGTCCAAGATATGTCTGATTTATCAAGAAAAAGATATTGGTGTTGCACTATTTGTGAGAAAGAGAAGATTATAAACTCTATTCATAAGAGAGTTGAAATTCACTCAAAAAGGCCCTTGGAACTCATACACTATGATATTTTTGGAACAATGAGAAAGAAATCTACAAATAGAGATAAGCACTTCATTAATTTCATTGATGACTTTACTCACATTACTTGTGTTATGTACATGAGACATAAGTAAGATGCTCTGAAAATGTTCAAGAGTTTCAGGAGGAAAGCAGAGAAAGAATGTGAGTATTCGATGAAGAAGTTGAGAAATGATAATGGTGGAGAGTATAAGAATGAATAGTTTTAAATTTACCTTGAGAAACATGTAATTAGGCATGATTTTAGTTCGCCATACACAACTCAATAAAATGGGGTTGCTGAAAGAAAGAATCAAAGTCTGGTGGAAATGGAGAGAACTATGTTACTTAAACATAGTCTTTATCATTATTATTATAGGCAAGAGATGAGCACTACAGTGTATATTCAGAACTGATGTTTCTATAGGCCAAACTCAGATATGACTCCATATGAAATGTTCTATGGAAAAACTCCAAGTTTGAAACACTTAAGAGTTTTTGGGAGTCTATGCATTATAAATAAGAAAGGTGAAAACTTTGGAAAGTTTGAGCAAAGAGGAGATGGTGGAATTTTTCCTGGCTATGCCCTGGAAGGAAGAAGATATAGATGTCTCAACAAAGAAATATGAAGAATTATTTATTCTTCAGATGTAAAAGTTGTTAAAAATGTTGAGAAAGAAAAGCAGACATATATTGATAGGGAAGTTGAGTAGGATAGAGAATATTTTGTTAATGATTATGATAATGCTACATACTGTGTTAATCCTACTCAAGAAGAGGAATTTGACCTAGAAATATCAAGTGATGAGGATAAAGTTCGAACAACTCATCCTAGGCTGAGGAAACAAGTGGAGGATCATAACAATATTGGAGATCAACATCAGAGGGTTCAAACAAGAAGAACAATGGATGCTATAACACATACTTATCTTTATTCGAAAGTTTAACCAAATGATGTAAATGAAGCATTTGAGCATCTAGAATGGGTTCATGATATGAATGAAGAGCTTGATTAGATAGAGAATAATGATACTTGGGAACTTGTACCCAATATGGTCAACAAGAACATTATTGGTACAAAGTGGATTTTCCGGAACAAGCTGAATGAAGAAGGTAAAGTAATAATAAAAAAAGAAAGATTGGTTTGCAAAGGGTATTCAAAAATTGAAGGCATTGATTTTGATGAAACCTTTTCTCTAGTGGAAAGATTAGAAATAGTTAGAATCTTTCTTTCTATTGCTGCACAATGATATTACAAAATCTTTCAAATGCATGTAAAATTTGCATTCTTGAATAGTGACCTTGATGAGGAAGTTTAAATCGATCAACCTTGTGGATTTGTTATTATAAAGGATGAAAGTTATGTGTTCAGGTTGAAGAAGTCTTTGTATGTGAAAAAACAGGCTCTGAGGGCATGGTATTCTAAATTAGATACTTGCCTGAGGAAGACAAATTTTAAGAAAGGTAGAGTTGATAGCAATCTTTACAGCAAGGAGTGTTAGGAGTTTTCCCTGATCATTATTGTGTATGTTGATGACATTATCTTTGCTGGAAATGATGAAAGATCATGTGAAATATTTTCTAAGGAGATGAAGAAGTTATTTGAGATGTCCATGCTAGAAGAAATTAAATACTTTCTTGGGCTACAGATTTCACAGAAGAAGAATTACGTTTTTTATCTCAAGAAAAGTATGATAAGGAACTTCTGAAGAATTTTGGCATGGAAAATTTAAAACTAGTGTCCACACCAATTTTAGTGGGAACCAAGTTTTCTAAATATAGAGAAGGAAAGGAAGTTGATCAGAAAGAGTTTCAAAATATGATTGGAAGTCTGTTGTATTTGACTGCCTCAAGACCTGATATCGTCTATACTGTCACTTTATGTAAAAGATTTAAGAGTGCTCCTAAAGAATCACATTTGATTCCTGGAAAAATAATTCTCAGATATATCAAAGGCACAACAAATTTTTGAATTAGGTATAATGAAAAATGAAATATTGATCTATTTAGGTATTCAGATGCTGATTGGGATGGAAATATTGATGATCGAAGATCCACATATGGTGGATTTTTCTTTATGGGGAAAAGTTGTGTTAGTTGGAATACCAAGAAACATAATTCAGCAACTCTTATCAAATCTGAAGCTGAGTATGTTGACACTAATAAAGATGCAACTCAACTAATGTGGATGAAGACTCAGTTGGAAGATCTACTTATTGAATTAAAGCTACCCTTACTCTTGGGTTGTGATAATCAGAGTGAAATCAATCTTACAAGGAATCCAGTACAACATTCTCATTTAAAACACATTGATATAAATTACCACTTAATCAAAGAATAAGTGGAGAAGAATGAATTGAGACTGGAGTACATTCCTACATCAGAACAAGTTACTGACATATTCACAAAATCTTTACCGAAGGAACCATTTGCTAAATTGAGGTTGAATATGGGTGTCCAAACTCCTTGTCATCAAGGTTGAGGTATGTGTATCTTTCCCCACTCTCATCTTGCCTTTGGATAGTGTTGTCAAGGGGGAGAATTTTTTCATAAATATATCCTTATGTAAGCATGAGTAATGGGGGAGTTTTGGGTAAGTTGTGAATCCAACATGTATGTGTGTGAACTATTCTAACTGTTTGTTGGAGTGGTTGTAGGAAACAATGTTGTTGTATTCCAGGAAAGTTAAAGAAGTGAAGAATCCTGAAGTAGAATCTTGGAAGATGTTTTCAAGAAGGCTAAGGAGATATGATCATGAAATTTCATAGTCACTGCTTTTGGACAACATGGTTTTGGCTGTCAATAATTCTTGTTTCCTACAATGAGTTAACTCACGTAGGCTTAGAATTATTGATAAGTGATCCATTGCTTGAGGTTACTAAGTTCAGTAATTTATGAATCTTGTTTGAAAACAAATTCCAAAGGGGGAGATTGTTGGGACCAAGTCGGATGGAGAAGGAAGTAAGAATAGTCTGCTATTACAAAGTGTTGTCTTTTGTTGTCAAAGAAGATAGATCAATTCACTTTGCAAAGGACTTGAAAATCAGACGATTATTTTCTAATTTTATTTCACAAATATCATAAGTTAGGAGAAATTATGATGAAAGCATTATGAAGGAAAGGGGGAGTAAAGGTGTTACCAGTCATATACAGTTTCGATTGGAAGGAAAGATGCTAGTGGAAGACAGAGAAGTTATAGTACTTTCCATGGAAAACCCGACGATGCTAAAGCTGTTCGATCAAAGGATACATATCACGATAGTGGAGTTTGTGATGAAATCTGAAGAATGGTTCTGGAATGCAGTGAAGAGAATCATGACAAAGGAATGGGTGATTTGGAGGCGGCACAAAAGAACGTATTAAGGTGGCACCGTTTCCCAGTGTTTGCCAAACTTTTAGGCCTGAAAAATGGGAGATGGAGAAATGTGTTTTTGGAAATGGATGTTGCGCAAAATCTTGAATAAGGATTAGAATTTTTCACACAAGGCATGATACAAGGTCAGGACATCAAAAAATGACAAAATCATGGAGTGTGTGGAAAATCGGGAAAAGTGCGCGAAAAAATAAGGCTGCGTGAAAGATTGTTTTTTTGCAAAATATGGAACATGGTTCAGAATTTTGCACACAAGTGGTGTTTTGAGATCAGAATGAAGAAAAATGGAAAAGTCATGAAGTGCAAAAAAAACTCAAGATAGTGTGTGAAATATGATGCTGCATGAAATATTTTTTACATGCATGAAGAGGGTTTTACGCGTGAATTAGTGTTTTTCTCGTAGGGTCAAAAATGCCTATAAATACAAGGTGACCCCCTTTAATTTCAAAAAGGCTCATCACTTAGAGAAATATCAAGCTCCAAAGTTCATAAAATAATACGCTAAGTGAGTTGCGTGAAAAGAAAGAGGTTTGCGTGAAAAAGGGGAAGTTGTGTGAAAAAGTGAAAAGTTGCACAAAAAAGGGAAGTTGTGCGAAAAAGGTTTTCCGCACCAAAAGTGGATTTTTTCATGCAAGGCATTTGAATTGCGTGCAAGATACCCTAAAGGTTGCATGAAAAATTTGGGGTCTTTGTACGTATTCAGTTGTGTATAAGATAGTTCTTACCAGCTTCTGGGTAAGAAAGGGAAGATTTGTACTTCATAGAATACACCTGTTCAATTGTAAATAAGCACTGAAATACTACAATTCCCTATTTGTTCTAAGAGGGTGCACACACACTTGAAGATTATTTCCCAAGTGCTACATGAGTTTAAGGGTATATACTACTCATTTTATTCCATATCAAAGGATTGTTTTCTAGTGGATTGTGTGGTACTGAATTATTTTCGTACCATACCAAGGAAGTAACTACTCTTGTTGAGTAGTGAACCTTGTAAATCTTGTGTTCCTGTGGTTGTGTGTGTTCATTAGAGAAGAAAATCTATAACAGGAGGTGAAGGTTGTTTCAAAAAGAAGGAAACATAAAAAGAAAAATATATCATTGATTTACCCCTCCCCCTCTCATTCATACTTAGATCCTGATTGGGAACTTCACGACTAACAAAAAGAAGGGAAAGATTAACATATATAAAATATATGTTATTCAAAATTATTCTCGTTACACTGAATTTGATCCATATAAAAAATTCTTGATAGCCATAAATTAGTTGTCTGAAATTGGATTGATGAGCGGTCTATCCCATTGGGACTGAATTTAAACCCTCTACTCAATTTAATTCACATTAATTTTTATTCTCTCTGAAAATTCATGGAATCCCTCTGATGCCAATTGATGGTACCAGTGAGCACAACGAAAGCCATTGGGTTAGGTATTTAATATTTTTCATCATCAGAGTGATGAAACTGTGTTGTCTCTAGCAATCTAGGCCCTGATAGAGGTTCGAGGATCTCGTGTGAATTTAATAAGCACAAAAATAAATAAATGAGTACCTCATTTTATCTGGCGGTGCATTCGGCTACAAATAGTCACTAGTGATCATTGCTTAAAGGATTTGAATATGAACCCCTATAGATCATCCAAACATGCTTAAATAATCCAAACAATCATTATTCATTGAATTCAAAGTGCTCATGTGGAGCTCTAACATATCCTTTAGCGTCGTGATGATCCCCTCAATCCTGTCCCTTTGATCTGTCGAAGGCTATCATAGATCAATAAATTAGTAAGATACTTTTTCTCTCTAGGAAGCAGGAGGAGAGTGAGGATCTTATTCCATTGGAATGAATCATCTATGAATGAATTTCTCTCTCTTTATTATATAATGGGAGGCTTACATACCTAGAAAGGGTTCCTCAATACCTAGAAATAAAACACCCACTAAATAAGGAGTAAATGACACATTATGATGAACTAACTGCATCCTTAACATCATTTATATTTTATCACCTCATTATAATTTATAATAAATATATTATGTGATAAAACCTAATTCATTAACTTGAATCATAATTACATCAATATTAAATGAAATTTTAACAATAAAATAATATATGTTCATATAATATTTTTCTTCTATTCATGTAAATACCTTGTGAATACTTTTAATAAATAAATTCAACCAAATTATTCTATACTCTAATAATAATGAATCTGTTTATTCATCAGTGATCGATTACTTGGAAAACTCTCAGACCTTACTGTGGGGCCCACCATTTCATATATAATTATTCACAAGGGAAGATTCTTGAATATGCTATCATGTTTGACCCTCTTGAACCTTATGTCAATAGAATTGAATATTATTCACATACAAAGAGTGGATTATAGCAACCCATAAAGGCCCCTAAAGAGATAAGTTATAGTCATAGAAACAACAACCATCCTATGAACAAGTGCTATGTAATATAATCTAATTGTCTCATGATATCTCATAAAGAAGGATGCACACTTGTGTCATCATCCATTCTTACTTTATAATTTTCTGATCTAACCAGACAGACTTAATTTCAACTACCTTTGCTAATGATTTATTAAGGTACTACTATCTTGATTAACTAGGCCCAAGATATCACTTCCTCTACTAAGAAGTTATAGATTATATCTTGACCATTTAACCAATGCCATACCACCATTGACATAACCAACACAAACTACCTCGCCACGACTTCAATGTCATGATTTTTTCCTTGCATCAATGTACACGATCAAATGGTACAAACTGATAATGATCTTAAGTCAGAAGATCAATACATATGTCCATAGATAGGAATATCAAATGACATAAAAAACATGCGGTGTTCCTATTAGAAAGTTTTCCCTCATGATCTCACTTACTATAGATCACCAAGTACGAACTTCATGAGAATAATTCTTAATGCTTATGAGCTTCCAACACCTGATGGTCATAAATTAACTATGTCTAGTCATTATTTTGTATTTATACCATAATAAATATGTTTTATATTAATTCCATAGTATCTCAAGGTTCTCAGTATATCCAGGGAACTATTATAACCTTTTGAGGTGATTAATAATCTATAGACATTACCATTTAGACAGAGAAAACATAAATATTAACACTATAATGGTAAGTGTATATCATGTATAACTAACTATAAACATGGTATGATAATTGAAAATTACTAATAAAGTTGGGTCTAGGGAACCCACTTTTACAACATTCCCACTTTCACTAGAGCCAACTTTCTAACTATCCTTGTTAGCTCTCACATGATAAGATCATGTTTCTGTTGAGTTATGGATTTAGTCATGGACCTTCCACTTTTCCACTGTGTGTCTATTTTACTATCTGTGACCTAACCTCCTTGAGTAATAATCCTTAATAGATGTAAAACTTGAGTATATATCCCTTTTTTTACATCATTGACTTGTCATCATGTCTAGTACTAGTAATAGAATTATCATAATGATAAAAATTTACTTACTATGTGAGATTTCAAGAACTGGAACAAATATTTGTGTATTTTACACTACTTCTTTAGCTACGTTAGAAGCTACAACTTACTCAGTATTTGTAGATATGGCTACCACTAGCTTTTATGAGCTTTCCTTGCTTATTACCTTACCTGAATGCGATATTAGATCCTATTGATCTATGAAAGACTATTTTGTGTCCCCTAAAAACTAGTATCCCTTCCTCTCCACATACCATGTATATACCTTTTGTACTTATTCAAGTATAATTAGATTATTTTGAATGCTTCTCATGTAGTTATCTAGGATATAATTGATACTTTCCTGACATTAGTTATATGTTGGCAACATCAGATCTAGTATATACCATGGCATATGTGAATGATCCTTCACAGAAGTGTATGGAATTAAAATCACTACATTAATATCCTCCTATACCCAGGAATGTCCTCTTAAAGATATTTATTCCATGTGACTCAGGAGACAATTCTCTCTTGAATTGTTCCAACTTGTATTTTAAATACCTTATTAGTATATTTACTATTGATTTTGTCTAAGATACCTTTAGATCTTCCTCAATATATCTTGTTCCCTAGAACATAGGTTTCCACTTCTAAAGAGTTACATTTATTCTGGTCTTGACTAACTATAAGACCAATAAGTTGTTTTCCATATATTACCAAACATATTTCACTTGGATATCCATAGTGCTCCCACTAACCTCTTGTTGACATCTGGAAAAGATTCATTCCAAATGAATATTCTTTGATATTATTTCTTACTTCAATCCTAAATTGGATTTCAATAAATATCACCCCTTATTAGCATTTTACAGTGTCACCATCCCTTTATGGTTGCGTCATATAGAAAACTTCCATGATTAATGGTCTTTACATCCAATGCATAATAAAATGATCATAGAAAGTAGACATGACAAGTAAAATTCTAACAGATTTGGGAATACCGACTCGGTATTACCAATCGAGCCTCATTGGTACCATACTTATACCATCCATGTATATTATCACATGAATACCCACCCCATTATTCAAAAAATAATAACCCCCTACACATTGACACATGGAATCCATTATTAAATTTTAATCTATCTTGTCAATATTAGCTGGACTCAATATATTTCTTACTTGTAGGATTTATTATTCTCAATGAATAATGTATCACCATATGTGTGGAATATAAAACCATATCTATGGTTTTAACCTTATTACGTAGTATGTATCTCTAGAACATTCCTTTTCCATAAAGTATTGTGGAACTTGTTCCTTTGTAAACTATTTATGCATCTCTAGCATTGACTAAATCCAAGTCAGAATTTCCCCCACTATCTCAAATAGATAAGTGAACCCTTATAGAGAAATATATTCTTTAACTTGACTATCTCTTTTCCATATTCAGTATTTAATTAATATCCTTAGAAAACTTTAGGATAACTACTTTAGATTAACATTGTGTTTCTCTTGATACAAGTTTATTTATATTTTAAAAAACTCTTTGCATCTTCACACATATTCTTGTAACATAATGGATTTCCATCATACTATAACTCATATGATATTAATTTTTCATGATAGATGGATCATTTTCGTGGGATAATGTCTTTATTTGTGAGTCATGTCTTGAAAAATAATGGAAGTATCTACAATGGATATAAGTTTCAACATTGATACTCCTTTTACTTACATAATGAATCATATTTGTATAAGGAAATGTATATTTATGAATTAATCCATGATACATTTTTTATCAATGTTAACATGTAAGATTCATCATTAATTCTCCTTATTAACATCATACATTAATGTGGATAAGGTAATGTGCATTTAATAATTACCCTATGCTACATTATGATGATCAATGAATGCTTGGTCAAGATACTCTTCGACACATTGTCCCAAAGAAACTCATATCTTATAACCATTAATATACCATAATTCACTTTTAAGTTCCTTAATAAAACATAATGAAGTATATTTACCACTAGCTTTCCCTTGGAATAGTTCTATAACAACCCTGCTCTCTATTACAAACTTAAACCTGATTTATTACATAAACTCTTCACTTGATACAACATGGAAGATCGAGAGGTATATTGTCTTTGGGGATTAGAAACATTACATAATAGCTTAGAACATAAAACACACAACAAATTTATTGAAAAATTCCTTTACATGACCACTACATTCCCTCGTACTTAGCATTGCATGGGATAACCTAAGGACATGCATAAGAAAAGGGTGAGCTATAAATCCCAGTAAGGGAATAAACATGGAATAACATGAGGAATGCAATACATGTTAGAAAATAGGCATATCAATGGAGAAAAATAGAGACATGAAAATAAAGGCATAATAAATCATGATAATCATAACATGTAAATGTGGCAACAACACTTAACATGGAATTATATTGAGCCAAGGCTCATTGCACATGGAGTATGAGTAAACCCTCATTGCACATGAAGCAAAAGTAAACCCTCATTGCACTTGAAGCACGAGTAAACCCTCATTGCAATTTAATTAGCATGAGTCAACACTAATTTCACATGACGTATCATGATACTATACTTTACCCAATGCATTGGAGTGCTATCAGGGCACACCCTTCTTAAACATTTCATTTCAGGCATAAGTGTGCCACATGGATCATATAACATGAAATCAATCAACATCATAAGTTATTCTACGATTAAGTAATTTGGAATAAATACATGAAAGTAACATTCAATATGTATATGTGTATAAATGTGAATACTCTTGATAGAGACATGAGTATGGTATTAACTACACAATGATCTTGCTTTGGAAAAACGTGGTGCAATTTTGGCAGCATAACGGCGTGACATAAGGATTCATAAAAATGGTTTATGAGAGATAAATGGGTGTCTCATCATATATAAATGAAATGTAAAGTAAGGGGGTCATATAGATACATGTACCAACAAACTTAATGGAATTTAGATGCATAATACAAAATAATTACTTGGACGTAAAAGAGGAGAGAGAAATCCCTCAAGGTATTTTGGCATGGTAATAGGTGTACATGGGAGGAATTAATGAGAGAGAAATAGGTCTTTGATCATCCAAAAATAAAGAGGACAGTATGGGGGATGTGAGAAATCATACCACAACATTTTTAATTAAAAAAGGGCATAACAACTTAAAGAAAATTGGACAAAAATGAGAAAGGAAGAAATCCCTTACTTGGAAGTGTGTTCCCAAAGGCTTTGAAGAGGCTTAAGAGAGGATTTTTGGGAGCTTGTGGCACCTTGAAAGGATTCTAGAGAGAGGAGGTAAGGGTTTGGTCGAACTGCAAAGGCTTTGAGTGATGAGGAAGTGAGAGCTTGGGTGGGTTTATATAGGAAAGTAGAGGAAATTCTTTATTATTGAGGTTTGGGATAGCTCACATTAAACTAATCAAAACCACAAACCAGACCTTGGTTTTTGCCCATGGTTTTTTCCAAAGGGGAGTGAAAAACGATATTTTATAAGTCCAATGACCAAACTTCTTAAAATAATAGGTTTTCTTATGTGGAGGTGAGTCACACTCTCAAGGAAAACAATTTAAAAAGACAAAATGTTTTATAAGTCTTGGAGGGTGCACAAAAGCTTTGTAAAATAAATAAAAAAAAATCTAAAATCACATTATTTTAATGATAAAACATATATTGGCCAAATATAATGTTTATAGTATTTTATTAAATCACTATTGAGTCATTATGATGTCATAAAACACATTATATATTTTAACAGTATTTAATTTTTACCCAAAAATTCGACTGTCTCAGAAAATTATGAAAAATTCACTGTTGGATAATTTCAAAATACTGATTCAAAAAATAATATTCATTTTATATAAATAATTTTATTAATATGTGAATTTTTACTGTTAAAATAAAAACCGACATTTACCAAAAATTCATGGGTTCTGAAAAAAACAGTTTTCAAACCTTAATAAAAATTACAATTGCATTCATAAAATTATATGATCATTTATATTTAATAAAAAGTAATTTAATAATAATATTTTATTAAAATATTATTTAATTCAAAAATCCATTAATTCATCAAAATATATTTCTCAGTTGAATATTAACTAAAAATACTATTTTTCTTTAAAAACTATTTACAAAGTAACAATAATAAAATGAATGCACATTCTCTATACAAAAATAATGTACATAGTCATAGTGCTAGGGTATTGTTACATAACCCCTTATAACACCCGTATAAGACTGAATGGTAAGGTGTGCGATGGTGACAAAATCTTGGGGTGACTCAGATAACATCGCTCAGGTGGTAATCTCTATTAACTTCCATTTCTCCCGTAGTTGGTTCGGCTCAAACTTAACGTGTTCAAGATCAGCTTGGGCTTAGTCAAGCGTGAAGCCCAATGATTCCACCTCCTTTATGTTCTCCGAAAAATGGGATTTTTGTGGGTCAAGTCTATTGGATGAGGCCATCACTTCCTTTGTCTGAGTAAATTGGATTTGTTAAAGCCCTATATTTATACTAATCACATGATCACTATTCAATAGCTATATTAGAAAAAATCACAATTCATAATGGTATTTTAAAATATAGAAACATAAAACCAATGAAGTTCACATTTTATATAACTATAATAAGACATTTAATTAGATCAATAGAAATTTCCATTAATGAAAGTTTGGGTCGTTACAAGTTCACACTCTCTAGTTGAACTAATTCTGAAATCTTTGTGACTTACCATTATTTATAAAGGTTTATTTGTCAAAAAATAAGTAAATTAGTGTGTAAAAAAGGTCTTTAAACCCAAAGAGTCTAAAACCATTTTAGGTACATCCTAGATAACTATTTAGTTTTTGTTGAAAAATTGTTATCTTTCCATAACTAGGTATATAATTCTTACATTTTATATTAATCTCTTATTTCCAATGATTCAAGTGTTACTGAACTATTATTTGAGTATTAAACACCAAAAATAAACATGTATTCCATAACTAAAATAAAGTCTCTTTATTTCTAATGGAAACATGGGATTAATATTTTATTTATACCCCAAATTTTTAAGTGTAATCATTAAACTTGGAAATATAGAATTTGTATACTTGACTTAGGAACCACCCTTTCTCAACTTATTGGAGAACACACCTTACTTCTTGTAAATTTTATATACTTTAATGGTTACTATATTAAAATACACACATATAATAGACATATTATATTTAATACCCAAAAATTATAACAAAAACATTATTTATAATTGATGAATATACCTAAAGAAGAAGTGACTACTTTTTTCTTCGATTTAGTTCACCACATTTAAACTTTTAAGGACTTATTTCATTACATGAGAATAAAATCACCCCCATTTAATACCTATTTTCTTTGAAGTACTTTGTGAAGGATTATTTGGTGAAATAATTTCCATTGGAATTTTCTCCCTTTCTTTCAACTTGTTTTCCATAAGAGCTAAGGATTTCTTTAATTTTTTATTTATCTTGATGAACCTTACCTAAATGGTAGTGAATCATTTTCTCTATACTGTTTGTTTTGTATTATAAAATTAAACAAGAGTATATGGGTGAAATGATATGAGAAAGAGGTGTATTGAAATATCATGTACCATCATTCAATTTACACTTATCTAGTGTAATCATCACCTTATTATTATCTTGCTTCACTTTCTCCTACAAAGATTCCTAGAGATGAGAAAACATGTGAAATCACCCATTTACTGATGTTGTATCCACAAATTACATCATATGTTGATGAGAACATAATGAATTACCCATCAAAGGTGTCATACCTAAGTATCCTGTAAGTATTTTTTCTCAATCTCACTTCTTGAGGTGGCTCAATTGGTATTGGGGACACCATCACCTTGATTGTATGATGTCATATCACTTTGTGAAAGTGCCTATACTACTCTTTAGAAACTCATGGAAGTTTGGAAATTTTATTTGTCCAATAATTATCACATCATATTTTTGATATTTATTTCCATTTTCAACAAAAATAAAATATACCAGGTTAGTAATTTTATCTTTATTACTAATTTAGACATTAATAATTAAATTAATTAAATCATTAAATGTCTCCCACTATTTTATCAAGCTCTAGAAAACCTATGTACTAGAATCATAATACTCTATCACTTGAGTATTCAATTGGAAATCATCCTTGAAACCTCTCCTTATAGTCTACACGCTAAGGCTAAGACACTACTTAGAGAGTTTAAGGTAGGATCTAGAATGACCAAGGACATTGACCCGTGACTCCTTAATCCTTTGAGTGAAATATTAGCTTCTAAAATCAAAAACTTGATTTACTCAATGCTTTCCTCTAAATATTCAACAAGTTAGATATAATTATTTCTTAATCATTAGTTTAGTCAATCCATAACTTTCATAATAACCCCCTAACAGTAGGAGGCACCCTCAACTATGGATGACGAGCACCCCATACACCTAGTTGCATTCAAATTTAAATGATAAAATAAATTTGTGACTTAATATTTCTTTAAGGGGTTTTAATATTCTTGATGAATGTAATCTATTTATATTAATATGTTCATACTATGTTGTCATGCTCACAACTGGACATTAATAGAAAAACATTCATTGTGTCTTTATGAATTTTACTTTTTATTATTGTATATGTTTCTTACTGTCATGAAAATGCATAAAATAATAAACAATGAATAAAGGAAATAAATTACCCGACTGCTCTTGAGCATCTAATATTGGTTGATCCATTTAAACTTAATGGATCAACCATGACCAAGGGGTATCATACCCGAGTTGGGTCTTGACTCATGATGAAGCTCTTCCCTGGTCAAGTGTGTCCATTTCTCATCTAAATTTATCCTCAACTTGGCATGGTCCGTGACTTACAATGTCATCATCAATAGTACACCAATACTCACATATAGCAAGGTGGTCTTGGGAAGTTCAATATACATACAGATAATTATAGATGTTCATAACCTAATACATATTGGATAATAAATGACGATGTGTAGACCGTAAATAAAACTAATTAATTATTACAAACATCGTACACAGGTAATAAATAATTAAATAAAATAAACTAGACAAATACAAGGGTCAGTCACTGCTCAAGACTGGTCAAAGGGTAAAAGTAAAGCATGAAAAAATTTAAAATAAAATTAATGTAAGTATGAGGACATTTAATAAATTAAATGAATTATTTAAATTCAAAAAAAAATATTTTCATTCCATCCCCAAATTAATTTAATTTTTATCCCACAATTGAATTAATCAATTATTTTAATTTTATACCAAAATTAAATTAAATTTTAGAAATTATAAAGGTATTATTATTTTCAATCAAAAAATTAGTTGAATTAATTTCTGATTATAATAAAAATTAATCGGGCTCAAAAACCCCAGCTAGGTCCGTTGTGGGTTAGGTAAAACCCATGCAAGCCCGTTCCAGGATGGGAAAACCTGGTGCAAGACTTTTCTGGACTAGAAAGACTCACCCTGACACGTTATAGGTCAGACAGACCCACCCAAGCCTGTACTGGGCGAACAAAATCTAACTGGGGTCCTATCGGGGTACAACATCGAACACTGGGGGGTCACCCAGGAGGTTCAAATGAACTGGGGTTCACCAGAGGGGACCACACACGATGGTGGAAGCTGTGACTATGGAGGGTGGTGGTCGACCATATCTGGAAAGAGTGTACAATACAAGGGAGGGTATCAGTGGGCTCAACCGAAACAGAGGTGGCATCTGGAGACCTTAGGCTCATTATGGAGTTGGTGTTATGACCCAGGTATGCTGGGTGATGTCCACAATAGGGACGGGTGATGGTGGCCATGACCAAGGTGGGTCAATGGGAAAGAGCCTCACTGGGTGGTGCATGTTGGGATGGTGGCGACGAGCATATTAGCTATGGTGGGATGATGACCTCGCAACGGCAGCGAGGTGCACCGGTCTACTGTAGGTGGGCGACTATGGCGCTGGGAGATCCACATTTGTAGACTGGTGGGTGTTCACTAAAAGAGTAGAAGGAGGAGTCCAAT
This sequence comes from Viscum album, assembly GCA_963277665.1. Lineage (NCBI taxonomy): Eukaryota > Viridiplantae > Streptophyta > Magnoliopsida > Santalales > Viscaceae > Viscum > Viscum album. Next base: position 954,573,163 of record OY728142.1, read on the forward strand.
AGACTAATGGGGCTTAGTGAGGCCTGCTGGGTGTGGTGGAACTAGTTGTTGGAGAGGGAGGAGTAGTGGTAGGGAGGTTCCATGCTAGTTGAGTGGATGGTCGATGAAGATAAATTCTCTCAGATGATTTACTTTTTTTAATAAAATATTTTTTTGACTCTATTATCATCCTGCAGCTAAAAAGTCAAAAAGGGTACCTTTTTTTTATAATTGGGTGTCTTTCAGGTAATGTCATACCTCCTTTTAAAAGCTTCTTCTAGAAAATATTTTTCTTTTTCTTTCTATTTTTATTCTTAACTTTCAAATGCTTGGTATCTTAGGCCATTTGAAAAACCATTTTTTTTAATTTTGATTATTCCACCATTGGGTAGAAATTTTTGTCACCATACACTATATTTTTGATGACTAGAATCTGGCCGGATGATGGCTAGAAAACGAGGATCTCAAGAATCACCTCTGACTAGTAAAAAGAAATAGGTAAAATTAAAATATAAAATATATAAATTATTTAAAATTATAATTGTTAAATATAATTCCATCCATATCAAAAATTTCTAATGGCCATAACTTGGTCATCTAAAATTATATTGATGTGCGGTCTGTTCCATTAGTATTGAATTTAAACCCTTTACTTAATTTAATAAATATTAATTTTTTATTAGCATAAAAAAATCACACGATCCCTATGATACCAATTTTAGGTACCAGGGTGCACATCGGAATCCTATGGGTCGGAGATTTAAAATTTTTCATCACTGGATTGATGAAACTACATCATCTCTAGTGATTTGAGCCTTGGTATAGGTTCTATGATCTCACATGATTTTAATAAGAAAAAAAAACAAGTACCTTGTTTAATTCGATAATGAGATCGGTTGATGATAGTCGTTAGTGATTTCTTATTGAAGGATTTAAATCTGACCCCCTAAAAATCATATACACACACTTTAAGAATCCACACACTCACAATTCATCAATTTCCAGGTGTTAACACAGAGCTCTGATGAATATTTTATCATCACGACGATCATCTTGATCCTGTCCCTTTGATCCATTGAAGGAATTCTTAGATCGATCACTCATTGAGAGGATTTTCTCTATAGGAAGTGGGAGGGGAGAGAGGATCCCTTTCTATTTGAATGAATAATCTCTAAATAAATTTTACTTTCCTACTTATATAGTGGGAGGATCAAATACTTATAAAGGGTTCCCCGACCCCTAGAAATAAAAAACCCACTAAATAAGCAATAAATGACACATTATGAAAAATTAACCGCATAATTAATATCATTTATATTTTATCACCTCCTTGTAATATATAATAAATATATTATATGATAAAACCCGTCTTATTAACTCAACTCGCAATTCCCACAATATTAAACGAACTTTGTGTAGTAAAATAATATTTGTTAGTTTAATATTTTTCTTATATTTTCATAAATACCATGTGAATAATTTCAATAAATAAATTTAAAAATTTATTTTATAATCGAATAATAATGAATTTATTTATTCATCGATGATCAATTAATTGGAAAACTCTTGGAACCCATGTCCTATATACCTATTCACTAGAATAGGGAAGATTCTTGAATACGCTATTGTGTTTGACCTTCGAGACCCTTATCTTGATAGTAGTGAATATTATTCATAGACCAAGAGTAGAGTCTAGAAACCCATAAAGGCCCTTAAAGAGATAATTAATAGTTACAGAAATGAAAACCATCCCACGAACATTTACTAGGTAATATAATCTATTTTTCTCATGATATCTCTTAAAGAAATATGTACACTTGTGTCATCATCCATTCTTTCTTTATTATTTTTTGATACAACTATATATAATTACCTTTGACTATCATGGACAAGGATTTATGAAGGTGCTACCATCATGATCAACTAGGTCTGAGATATCACCTCCTTAACTTGGATGTGAAAAATTCTATCTTGATCATTCAACAAATTCCATACCACCAAAGACACACGAAACACAAGCTACCACACCCCAATTTCAATGTTATGATTTTTTTACTTTCATTTAAGTATGCAATCAAATGGTGCACACTAATAATGATCTCAAGTCAAGAAAAAAAATACAATGTTCATAGATAGGAATATCCAATGACACCCAAAACATGTGACATTCCAATTATCGGTTATTCCCTCATTATCTTACCTACTAGAGATCACCAAGTGAAAAATTCATGAGAAGAAGTCTCAATTATTATGAGACCCCAACAATTGATAGTCATACATCAAATATTTCTAGTTAGTATGATGTATTTAGACTATAGGATATAAGTTTAAGATTAATGTCATAATGTATCAAGGTTCTCATTATATACAGGGAACTACTATAACCTTTTGATATGACAAATAATCTATGGAAATTACCATTTAAATAGTGGATTTAGAAATATCAACACTATAATGGTAAATATACATCATGTATAAATAACTGTATATATGGTATGGTAATAAAAAAGTACTAATAAAGTTGGGTCTAGGGCACTCACTTTTACAAAACACACAATAATCACAACGATGACAAACCCCCACCTAGCCCTTATGCCTAGAACAACTGGTGGGATACTAGTGGTGTGTGAACCAACTAGATGAACAAGCTAAATCTTATACTTAGTAACCGATATCCCATGAACAATAAAGTAAGTATAACACTCAAGTCATAACTATTGCTACCTACACCCTTAATGACAAATGATGCAAAGCCCCATACACATAACATGCACTCAAGGCACAATAATCACATTCCCACATAAGGGGAACAACAAGCATCACATAGTGATCAAAAACCCATTCAAGGGTTAAACAATAAAGGAGAAATTAAGGGGTTCCATCCACATACCCATTTAAAACCAAATCTCCAAACATGCCTTCAACACCAAAACACGACTTGGAATGCCAATTCATTTCTTATTTTATAAATTAATTTCTAAGCACCATTTAGAAAATTATGGAAAATACCCAAGCATTTAAAACACTTCAAATTAATCCTTACACAAGGGCATCTTCTTTGAAAACAAAAAAAGGCCAATAATTTGCATCAAATGTTTAAAACAAACCATCAAAGCATTTATCAAGGGTTAAAAAAGACACACACAAACACATTTCAAATCACTAATTGAAGTACATTAAATCACCCCCTTACAATCCATTTAGAGGTAAACACCTCAATTAAAAACCAAATTTTCTTTAAAACCTTGTTTCCAATCATTAAAAACTAAAATCGGGTCAAAACCCAATATGAAACATGGAAAGAATTCTAAAAATACATACAGGCATTTCAAAAAATCTTAGTATCTTTAAACATTCCATTTCAATCATGAAAACATAGTATTCATATGAAAAAAACTATTCCAAGCTCAAAAGGAAATAAAATGGTCTCAAATCACTTCAAAGCTATCACATATATTAATACTTTTATAAAATGGAATTTAGAAAGTGTAATCATCTATATAATTCCAAAATTAAACAATTTCACAATAACACCTACCTCAAAGAAGAATAAACCATGATGAAACATCTTGAAATATGTCTCCTTTAATGGTGACCAAACCTATGGGATTAGAAATAGTGTCTACAACCCCTAAACACCAAAATACATATCATCAGAATAAATAGAACCCTAAAATTGATCCACATGATAACTAGGTTTCATGAGGGAAGCCAACCCCAAGAGATAATGGAGGGATAAAGAAGGATGAGGGAAGAGAGGAGAAACTCACCTTAAATCTCTTGGAAAACACCAATGGAAGGGAAATAATCAAGAGATGAGGACGGTGGAACTCCTCCAAGGAATCTTAAGGGTAATCCGAATTGTGTGGGGGAGAATAGAGGTGAAATACCTCTTATTTTGAAAGGGAAAAATGGAAAAAACCTATAAATTTAAACACCCAGACAACTCACATGAGTTGGTTGCACGGTTAGGTAATAGTGTGGCAACTGTGCAGGTGTCACTGCCACCCAAATTTTCTAAGTCACATGGTAACTTTTGAGAGGTCACACAGTTTGAAAAAACTGTGCACCTCACTCCAGAACCACCCCATATCCTAGAAATCCTCATAGGGTTCCCCATATGGTTTGAAAAATATTGTGAAATCCATGAAAATATATATTTCAAAAATTAGAGAGTCCACAACATGATTTCTGTATGGTTTACCAAATTGTGAAAGAGTCATATGCCACACATTAGACACACCAAGGACCCCAAACAATTTATCTTAGGGGACACATAGTTTGAACATAACTATGTGTATTTAGTGATGAAAAATCATGTACAGTTAAAAATGAATTGAAAATTATCCTCATGAAAGAATGCCGCTTGGGTTCCCTCAAACCAAGAACCTTAACCATGAATAGAAGTAAATTTTTTAAAATCTTCCAAGTTCCAATACAAAACTCCATGGAAACTCAAACTAGGATTCCACTTCACCAAAGAACACAAAAATAATAACACTGTGACATAAGGGGTGTCACAAACTCCACACCATACCACTTTATACCCCCAGAAAGTCCTAGTCGAAACAAAAGATAAAGGAAACAAAGATCCAAAAAGGAATTAATAAAAAACTACTCAACACGGATCAAACTCAAGGTCAACAACCAAAATCCAAAAATAATTAACTGATCAACCACAAAGCACAACATGTATCCAAGGACAGATGAGATGAAGACTTCTAACAAGGATCCCTATGAAAAACAAGAGACCTGGCATGGTCTTACCATCCTTTATAATTCATATAACATGGTTTTTCTACCATATAGAGTTCATCTAACATGGTGGAACAAAGAAAATATAACAATAAATTCATCCTAGAAAAATTGATAAACCATGAGAGAAATACACTCTCGACCACAAGTACTTCCAAACCCACAGAAGGAAGAATAACCACAAAAAGCCTCAAAGAAAGAAAAAATCACTCACCTTGGGTCACAACATGCACAGATAACCTAGGGTATTCACTAGATCACATACACATGGTGAACCCCACAAAAGTCCCAAATATAGACACCAGTTAGTATACCATACTTAATTGGTGTATCACACACCCTAGTTCCTCAATAGTGCACCCAAAGGCATCTATCAAATTTAAACAATGAGAACTACTAGGCTCAACCAAAAGAACGAGTGAAACCCACTATCACCAAGAAAGTATTGTCCAACCATGTAGGCTGAACAAAACAAAACTCACATCCCGAACACAAAACACCCATGAGGGGTGGGTGAGGGTGGATACATTCCATAATAGAACAAAACATGTTGTAAAATAGCATTCACACCATCCATCAAAACATCCCAGAATGGAATCATCCACAAAAAACATCCTAAAAAAGGGAAATAATCCTCCAAATTCAACCACAACATCCAAAGATCACAAAACAAAGGTTATAAAATCCAAAGGAAAGGTACCTAAACAACCAAACTATTATAAGAAGGATCAAACCTGAGACCTTTTCTCAAAAAATAATCTTAAAAAACTTCTCTAGACAACCCAAATGACATAATATAGGAAAGACTAAGGAAGACTAATCTCTTCTTCCCTTCCTTAACCACATGAAACAACTACTATATGAACCCTCATGAATCCAAGGAGGAACCAGCACTCCCACAAATTTAGCTAAGACTAATCAATAATCTCTCAATTGAGAAGCTTTGGGTGTCCCAATATAATTGAGGATCATCTCAACCTCTTCCAACCACCTATTTTCTTCCAATATCAATGAAGGTCACATGTCCACCACTCCACTTGGAGTTTTTATAGGCACCAAAACTAGAGAAACTTTTTCAACCATTTTGGTGTACATTAACAACTAAGACAACAATTACCTTAAGTCATGTCTCAAAACAAAATCCAAGAGATTTCTTCCCAAGAAAGGAATCAAAGACACTATAGAAATCCCTCAAATAAGGCACACTACAACACATAAAAATAAACTTATTCTATTGAAAACCAACCTTTTACCAAGTAATTTTGAAATTAAACTCCACCAAGGTTCACACTAAAAAGTAAAACCATCATAGGTTTTAAAACAAAACAACCTTGGTGGAACACACACATTTCTTAGTCAAGGAAAGCCACAAAATTTCTTTCAAAATCCTATCTCACATAGAAAAAAAGAATCCAAAGTGATTATCAAAACCCATTTCCATTTTTAAAATCACATTCCAAACTTGTTTCAAAAACAAAAAATCCTTTTAAAACAACTCATTTTCGAAACATCTTAATAGAAACAAAAATTTCCCCAACATTTAGAAAAACCAAGTTTGAAAATAAATTTTTTCATAAAACCATTTTATTTTCACAAACAAGGTTTTAAAAATACAAGAAAGAAAAATAAGTACCCAAGTATCCAAGCAAGGATCATAATAAACACATACCAAAAATGGAAACAAAACACTTCTCATCCCACCTCCAATAAGTGAATACACTTTTAGATAAATCTAGAATAAAGAAGAGTACAAAAAGGTTAACTTTGAAAAAATAGTGTTATGCATGAATTGAACACCATGTATTGGGAGATCGGGTTTCAACCATGAAACACGCCATGCAAAGAAGGTTGAATCAGCCACAAGAGCACCAAATAGTTTCCCAGGCCATGTGAGTTAATTTTTCAGCCTGAGTTCACTTTCACTTCACCCCAAAACCACATAACAATCCCCAATACCATGTATTTTCTAAAAGGGGATAAAAAAATCAATGAAATCACACCAAAACTAGTGAAAAAAACCAAAAACACTTGAATCCATGATTTAAAACCCAACCTCCCCTGGAAACTTGAGGTTCAGAATGAGCAAGAGCAAACTAGACTCTTCCCACCCTTACCTCTAAAGCCCCGAAAACCTTAATCTCATTTCTACTAGGACATCCCTAAATAATAAGGGAAACTCAAGAATTATTGGTTACTACTAAAGAAAAACCTAAAAACTTTGAAACCATTTTGTAAAAACTATCCTAGACTACTACCGAACCCATCTCCTAAGCCAATTCTCTATAGGGCCCGAAGGGCTTCCTGATTTTCACGGGCTGAAGAAAAGCTCATAGGAATCATATGAACTCATTTGGGAATAAATTTTGCAAAATTAGAGATAAAATAGTGGAATAAATAAACATAGGATCCAAAATAAATAAACAGCGTGCCAAACATGTCATAACAAACTTCCATGATCCAACTCATTTGCATGTATAAGAACAACATCAAAGAACAAAGAGATACAAATAAGTAGAAACAAAACTAACTAAAAATAAAACTACAAAAAACTAATCAAATTTATTTGAGTCCGAAAACAACTCCAAGAAACCTCCATTTGTGCATCATCACCCAAAATAATTTCACATCAACCTCGATAAACCGAAAGGATCCAACTAAGAAACTGGAACCTGAAATTTTTGTAGGCGCGAGCTAAAAATCCTATTTGGTCACCAAAACTCACCAAAAATGTGAAATATGTTTAATAAGGAAATTCATCAATTATAGTTTGAAAATAAAGATAAAAATTAATATTTACATACATTAAACATAAGGAAAACAAATTAATTCCATGAAATTCACTTTCAAAACATTTTCTATTTGTTTTTAAAAACCGAACACACAAATGTTTTGAAAACCAAGCCACCAGCCTAAGCCATTTCACAAACATTCACACCCATTATTATTTTTCAAAAAAACCACTTGTTTTATTTAAATTAAATGGATACCATTATAAAAATTTTAAATATCCAAATCCACTTTAAGAATCCATACACCTATTTGGAAATCCATTTAAAGCGCTTGTACATAAGATCCTTCAAATCCAAAATAGGTTTTTAAAAACTTCCTTGAAAACTCATTTTTAAAGGAAAGCAACCCAACACCCACCCAAGTTACATATCACAAGAAGGCACCACACAACATCACAAGGAATATAAAAAATGAAACATAAATAAGGATGGTTCCACAATAATGGAAGCGGGAGAAATTATACAATCAATCATTATATCAAACTCTCCTCAATCAATAACTCACCGTGAAAACGAATGTGTTATGTTCTTACCCAAAGTCACTAACATGACAGACATCTAACATTATAGGGGTATAACCAACTGAACTAGATGTAGATATATGATAAGTCCATCCCTTTATTTTGGTATCCCACATAATCATCAATCCAATGACAAACCCCCACCTATCCCTTGTTCCTAGAACGACTGGCGGGAAACTAGCAGTTTGTGAACCAACTAGAGGAACAAGATAAATCTTCCACTTAGTACCCAGTATCCCATGACCAATAAAGGAAGTGAATCTTAGTGAAAACGATCCAAGTATAACACAAAATGCATAACCATAGATACCCTCACCCTTAACACCCAACGATGAAAATCCCTATGCACATAACATGCACTCAAGAAAAAAAAGCACATTCCCACATAAGGGGATCAGAAATCATCACATAGTGATAAAAAATTCATACAAGTGGTAAATAATAAAGGGTAAATCAAGGGATTCCATCCACATATCCATTTAAAACAAAAGTTCCAAGTGGTAATTTAACACCAAAACACGGATTGGAATTCTAGTCCCTTTCATATTTCATAAAATACTTCCCAAACACCATTTTGAAAATGATGGAAAACACCCAATCATTTAAAAAATTTCAAAGTAACCCTTATATAGGGGCAATATTCTTTGAAAAAGAAAACAAGGATAAAAGGAAAAACATTTTCATCAAAAATTTAAAACAATCAAATAAGGAATTTCTCAAGGGGTAAACCACATACACATTTCAAATCACCAATTGAAGTACATTAAATCACCCCTTACAAAATGTTTAGAGTTCAAAACCACAATTCAAAATAAAATTCACTATAAAAATTGTTTTCACTCATTGAAAACCAAAATCATGTCAAAATCGAATACGAAACATGGAAATAATTTTAAAAATCCATACAAGCATTTCAAAAAAGATTAGAATATTTAAATTTTTTATTTAAAACATAAAAACATAGAAATCACATGAAAAAACAATTATACAAAGCTCTAAACATAATGAAATGGTCTCAAATCACTTCAAATATATCACATATAATCATTCATAAAAATAGAAAATAAAAAGTGATATTATGCTTATTATTCTAAAATAAAACAATTACATAATAACACCTACCTTAAAGAAGAAAAATCCAAGACAAAACATCCCAAAACATTTCACCTTTAAAGGAGACCACACCCATGGGGTGTCTAAAACACCTTGACAAAAAAATCCTATCATTAAAACGACCATGAACTCTAAAATTGAGCCACACTATAACTAGGGTTCATGGGGTAAGAAAAAACAAAGAGACAATGGAGGGAGAAAGAAGGAGGAAAAGAGAGGAGAAACTGACCTCAAATCTCTTAGAAAACACCAATGGAAGGGTAAGACTCAAGGGAGGAGGAAGGTGGAAGTCCTATAAGGACTCCTACGGGTTGGTCAACTCATGTGTGGGAGAAGAGGTCTGAAAGCCTTATTACTTCTAAAGGGATGTAAGTCCCTAGCCTTAAAAATTACATAATCTTGAGTTAATTCAAGAATTTACATTGAAGATTTTTTCAGGTTTAGAGTTTTAGAGAATTATTCCATAACTATTACATTAAATATCAAATATTACAAAGTAGACACTTATACTCTATCAAAATTTTTTCAAAATAAAAAAAATACTTAAATAAAATAATAATTCTTTTCTTGATATAAATATTCTTGAATTATTCCTTTCTCTTACCCTTACCCTGTGAAAAATATTTCAAAAACTTGGGATGAGCATAAAAAGCTCAGTAAGGATTATAAAATAAGGAATGAAACCATTATTCCATGTATATATACAAATCAATGAAACCATACTTTTCACTCACAAAACATAAGATCTTAAATATACCTCATGAAATCATAAGATTTATGAATAACACACATAAATCATAAATCATAAAAGTAATTTGTGGCATCTATAACATACTTACACTGTAGATTTCACATTTACATAGTGAGTTACGTTTGGAATAACCATCATGGTATATTACCTAATTTCTTAGGAGAAAAATTAACATTTACATAATTCACATTACCCAATGAATTGGAGAGATATATCGGGATCACCCTCCCTCGGTTTATCATGGAACTACCCATATATGTAAATAATGCCCAAGAACCATAACATAATCATAACACAAAAAACACGCATAAAGAAAAGATAACATTTTCACATTACAATAACAATATAACATTTCAAGATATTGACATAATCAATTCTTTATCAAAACCATTTTCAATACCAAAATACATGAAAAGGTAATATGGTATTTATTTTCTTTTTAAAAACGTTACAAATTGTTAAGGAATCCAAATATAAAATAATGCTCGCGATAGTGGAAAGGCCATTATCATCATGTACATTAAAAAGAAACATTCTTTTGTCATTTAGTAAAACGTTTCATAGAAAAAATATTCCCTTTGAATGAAATTAAAATTCAAAGGAGTTTATACACCGTATAAAATAAAGTCGTGTATAAATCAAAATATGTCTCAATGAAAGAAGATTGAGACAAAGTCCCTTACTTTGAGTCTGACTTCTCTCGTTCATTCCTAATATTACTGAATAATAAACTTCAGTTAATTTCTACTTGATTCATACCATTTTTCAATTTTATTATTCATTTTATATTACTTATCATCATGTTATAAAAATTACATAATTATTTAAGTTCATATTGGTCATTTTGTCGATATTCAGTACTTGAGTGGAAAATAAACTTGTTTGATGTAAATTGTTCATGTGGTCAAAATTTCATCATATAAAAAATATTATTCATGATTTAGATATCATATATATCATATATATCCATTATATATGTATTTATAATATTCCATAACACTTAGATATAAGAAATGAAATGCACTGTTCATGGAGACGGTAAGCCGTACGAATGCATGAACACTACTTTTATTTCTTTTTCATATTTAATAGAATGAAAACTAAATGATACATAGGTATATTATAATTATATTATAATATCATATTTTATATACATTACATATGTTATTTAACACCATCCTTTATACGTTCCATGTATATAATGAACGAGTCATATCACTTTGAGGGGGCGGTAGTCCGCACTTCCTCAAATGAAATTATCGTATTTAAAAATTATGGAAATCATAAAGGTATGATGTAAATTAAAAATACAGAATCATATAGATAGTATAAATATAATATATATCATATATAAATATAGTGCCATCATAATGGCCACCATGAGAGGTGGTAGGAAAATTTGAACAATCATCGTTTCGTGAGACAGTAGTTCGCCGTCCACAGAAACAGTATGTTCATATCCACTAGATGAAGGTGTGTGTAAGTGTAGTTAAAATAATTCTCATAAAAACATACTAGTATATTGATGATACCCGTGTTTTTATGTAATAAAATAATAAGAATATAATAAAGAGTGGAGAATGAAAATAAAGGAAAGGAACTTTAGATAAGACGCTACCTCTAAAATGTGTAACTTATTTTGATTTGAGCCAAAAGGATTTCTTGAATCACTTTATGCCTAAGTTAAGGATTATAAGAGAAATTTAGAGATATTGGGAGATTATTTAGGCAGAATTTGGACAATCCAATGGGCTTGATATGTGTGATTAAATGGGTAGAGGTGATGTCCTTTTATAAGAGGGAGGAGGGGCACTTTAAGAAGGTATTGAAATATTATTTTATTATAAAATTATTTTCAGTTTAAAATGGTCCCAAAGTCATTTATTTCAAATATAAAATTCTTTTGGGTCAAAAAAATCTCAACCAATAGGTTTTAGAAAATTCTAGGTCATAAATTTTACCATATCTTTTTTGCTTTAACCATTAGTTAAAAACATTAACTCTTACCATGTCTTCTTTCATTTTCATAATTTATGGTTACTATAGTTACTGTAAAATGCCAAGAGAACCACAAGTGGTTCATTAATTAAATGTTAAACATTATATAAGTCATTTTACCAAATATTAGATTTTTAGTATTATTATATTATTTATTAAAATAGTATTTTTTTTAAAAACTCATTTATGTCAATTTTTATACTATTCATATCATGACTTTTTAAAAATCCATAACAACTTGATTATTTAAAAAAACTTAATTAATTAAAATATAACAATTCATTCTAATCCATAAAATTATTTTATGGCATAAAAAGTTTCAAAATAAATTTATTTTAATATTTATAATCTCATTTATTTAAACCATTTATTAATAAGGTAATCACTACATCATCATTGTGTCATAAATAAATTTTTTTATTTGATGTCTAAAAATTGTAAATAAAATACCATTATGTAAGAAATATTTTTATCTTTATAATTAATATTTATATCCTAAAGGATCACTTGTATAACCCCATATAAATTTTGTTTAGTAAAATATACATGTTTATGTTATATTTCCCTTTACATTAAATCAATTAATATAACATGTCATTAGCACTCCCAAGTGGCTCCATGAAGTCCAAAAATCGACCCAAGGATTCCATTGGTCAGAAATATCTCATATAATAGGATTAGAACATGTGTTAGGGTAGTTTTATATTATTATAATATTATTTTTACCTTTATTTACTATATTTACCCTTTAACCATGGTAAATAAAACAATTACTGAAATTACTATTCATAATGTCAAAAAATAAAAGGTACCTATTTAAATAATTTGAAACTACTGATTCCAAATATGGAATCCATTTTTCCAAATTCATAACACATAAGTTGATGTAATTAATTTAAAATTAATTCCTGTTGTCAAAACCAGAAAACGAGTTTTTAAGAAGTAATAACTACCAAAAGATTGACATGTGTTTATGTCCAATTTAAAAGTGAAATTACTTCAAATGACCAAAATTGGATTAAATTATAAGAATATAATCCAATTACAGTTTAAAACAAATTAAAAGTACAATATAAATATATAAATAAATTAGATTAAATGGTAGTTTTGAATTAAAATACAGTATTTTTCACTATTCATTAAAAAATGAACTTTTTTCAGAAATATACCAAAATTTAATTAAAATTAATTTTTTATGTCACTCTTATAAATAATAATTTTATTTTGTCAAATAGAACATATAAAGGTGAAAAAAAACTAGATTTAAAAAGGGTTTTCCTTCAAAAGGTGGTAAAACGACCTTTTAAAAATATTAGAGTATTTTATGCTTAAAATCAGATTCATTATTATTTTAAGCCTCTAAAATTTATTGGATAAATGTAAAGACATTTAACAAACATGTATAATCACATTGTATTTAGTTCTGTACATTCCTGCCAATACAATGTCTAGGCGTTAACTACCATTTAAAATAATAATAATATTATATTATTTTTCAGTATAACTCAAAGTTGTGTGAAATGTAAGATTTCAAAGAAACCCATTTTTTCATGTTGAGTATACTATCAGACAAAACATCCCATTTAATGTAAAAAATAATATCTTATTCATAAATATTAATAGAAATGAAAAGTATTATTCTATAAATACCTGGGTTTTTACATCATTCCCCACTTTTGGGAATTATGTCCTTGCAATTCTACTCACTTATCAAATAAGTGGTGGTATTTATCCCTCATATAATTTTTATATTCCCATGTTTCCTATTCAACCATATGGTTTTTCCACAAAACCCTTACCTAATGAATTACCATATTTCGCAACACTTGCTCTCTACGGTCAATAATCTGGACTGGTTGTTCCTCATAAGAAAGTTTCTTTTCCAACTGGACCACGCCTGGACTCAAAACATAAGATGGATCTAGCATATACTTTCTCAACATTGAAACATGAAAAATATTATGTACCCGAGATAAACTTGGAGGTAAATCCACTATATAGTCAACTGATACAACTTTCTCCAAGATTTAATAGGGTCCAATAAGCCTCAGACTCAACTTTCCCTTCTTACCAAAACGTATCACACTTTTACATGGAGAAACTTTGAGAAAGACACGATCACATACCTCAAAAGAAATATCCTTCCTCTGGTTATCCATATAACTTTTTTTCCTTCTCTAATATGTTATCATGTGCTTCTGAATCAATTAAACTTTTTCTACCATATCTTCTACCAATTCTGGTCCCATCAACTTCCTTTCACCTACTTCATCCCAAAAATCTAGATTTCGACACTACTTTCCATATAATGCCTTAAATTGTGCCATCTGTATACTGGAATGAAAACTATTATTATAATAAAAATCAATCAAAGAAAGATGTTGGTTCCTAATTCCCCGGTAATCCATTGAACAAGCATGTATCATATCTTCCAATGTCTGAATTGTTTGTTTTGACTGTGCATCTGATTGAGGTTGAAAATAAGTAATGGAATTTAATTCAGTTCCCAATGACTTTTGAATTCCCTTTCAAAAGTTATAAGTGAATCTGGGATCATGATCATATATAATAGAGAGGGGAACTCCATGTAACATGACTATCTCTTTAATATACAATTGAGAAAGTTGATCTAGAGACAGAGTGTCTTAAATAGAATGAAAATGAGTAGATTTATTCAATCGATCAACAATAACCTAGATTGCATTATTACCTTGAGAAGTATTTGGTAATCCCACTACAAAATCCATGGACACATTTTCCCATTTCCACTCTAGAATTAGAAAAGGATGAAGCATCCCTTTTAGTAACTGCCATTCTGCTTTAACCTGTTGACAAGTTAAATACTTCATAGTAAACTCATCAATATCTCTTTTCATTCCATCCCACCAGAAATACTCCCAAAGATATCTGTACATTTTAGTACTTCCAGGATGAACTGAAAACATAGAATTATGAGCTTCACATAACAAATATTTCTTCAACTATGAATCACAAGGCTAACATAACCTCCTTCTAAACCTCAAAACACAATCTTTATCAATGTTAAATTTAGGTAAATTACCCTTATGAACCAATTCTACTTTTTTTGCAACTCACTGCCTTCTTTCTGCACTTACTTTATTATGCCTGCTAGAGATGATTGTACTGAAACCTGAAACAAAACATAAGAATTTCCTGCACCAACAACTTCCATGCCAAAGTTCATAAAATCATTAATTAGAGGGCCATGTTCCAAATGTAACATAGTTAATGCCGAATTAATTTTCTGACTCAAAGCGTCATCCACCTAATTTTCTTTCCCTAGATAGTAAAGAACCATGAAATCATAATTCTTGAATAATTCCATCCATCTCCTCTATCTCATGTTTAATAATTTCTGAGTAAATATATACTTAAAACTTTTATGGTCAATATATATTTCACATTTTTCTTCATACATATGATGCCTCCAAATTTTTAAAGAAAAAACAATAGAAGCTAATTAAAATCATGTGTAGAGTAATTTAACTCATGAGTTTTCAACTGATGTGAAGTATAAGCAATTACCTGATCATTCAGCATTAGGACACAACCAAGTCCTTTCAACGAAGCATCACTATAGATAACAAATTCACCATTTATGGAAGGCAATTCCAAAGCTGGAGCATTCAACAATCTTCTTTTTAATTCCTAAAAACATTCTTCACATTATTTTGTCTAGATGAACTTAACACATTTTCGAGTTAACTTAGTTTAGTTAGTGGGATAGATAACCGTGCAAAATTTTCAACAAACCCCCATTAATAACCTTCTAAACCAAGAAAACTAAGAATCTTGATTATATTTGTGGGTCTTGGCCAGTATTCAACAACTTTTGTTTTATAAGGATCAACAATTATGCCATCTTTAGAAATAATGTGACATAGAAAAGAAATTTTTTGTAACCAAAACTCAAACTTGTTAAATTTACCATTCAGTTTATTTTCTTTTAAAGTTTAAAAGACAACCCTTAAAAGACTTTCATGATCCTCTTTACTTTTAGAATAAACTAAAATATGATCAATAAACACAACAAAAAACTTATCCAAGAACTCAAGAAAAATTCTATTCATAAGATCCATGAATACAATAGGTGAATTGGTTAACCCAAAAGGCATAACTACAAATTCATAATGTCCATATCTAGTGTGAAAACTAGTCTTCAGAATGTCTCTTTCATTTACTTTCAACTGATGGTACCTCAACCTCAAGTACATCTTTGAAAAATACTAATCTCCCTAGATCTGATCAAACAAATCATCTATACGAGGAAAAGGATACTTATTCTTAATAGAGATGTTATTAAAGACTCTATAATTAATGAAAAGTCTCATTGGACCATATTTCTTTTTAACAAATAAGATAGGATCACCCCATGGTGATGTGCTAGGTCGAATGAAACCTTTATCTAATAACTCCTACAATTGTTTCTTTAACTCTAAAGTTCAATTTGAGCCATTCGATAAGGGGGTTTTGAAATTGTCTTATCATGAGGAACTAAGTCAATAGTAAATTCAACTTCCCAATCCGGTATTATACCAGGAAACTCATCAGAAAAAACATCAAGATACACATTTACCACTGGCACATCATTAATCTAAATAGTTCATTTATTTTCAAAAATATGTGCAAGGTAGCATTCATTTCCATATTTTACTAGTTTCTCAGCTTCTTGATATGTTATCAAAAGTAAGGGTTCATTATTGTACACAAATTGAAATTATTTCTAAAATGAAACCTCTTTATCTCTGTATTCAATCTTATCATGATAAACGAAAAGCCAATCTATACACAAAATAACATTAAACTCTACTAGAGACAAAAAAATAAGGTTTGTAGGTAGATTCTTTCCACACACAAGGATATAAATTTTCTTATAATGTCTTTTTGTCTCAACATTTCATCTAGGTGTTTTTACCACAAGTTTATGATTCATATCTTGAGATGGAATTCCCAATTTACTAGAAAATTTCTAAGAAATAAAAGAATGTGTAGACCCTAAATAAAACAAAACATTGAAATAATATGAATAAATAAAAGTGTACCTGATACTACTTCATTTTATGGCCCAACATCTACTGAAGTAGTTGCAAAGGATTTCTCCACCCCTTTATGCTTGTAGTCTGACTTCTTTCCTTTATTTGAGTTCTTAATTGGGCACTCATTTTCATAATGAACCATTTAATTTCACTTAAACTTTTTTAATGATTGTAAATAAAATTTTGTCTTACCATTACCTTGATCTTTTTAGTGCAATTACAAGCCTTATGTCCCATTTTACCACATCAGAAGCACTTACCAAAATTCAAAAGGAATTCCCCAGTGTGATTTTTACCACAATTTTCACAAATTGTAAACTTAATTTTCTTACCATTAGACTTTTTTGCAGAGTTCTTCCCTTTCATGTTACACCTCAACCTCTTATTCTATTTTTTTCAAAGAACACCGGATCATCGGAAAACTCCATTTCCACCTACTTCGTACATCAAAAAAGTTTTTTATAACTTTTAAACTCATGAGAAGCTAATTCCCTTCAATACTTTGGATTTAGTCCTGAGTAAAAATGATTGATTTTACTATCAAGACCACGTATGAAATTTGAAGCATACCTTTCCAGTCGAGTGAATTTTTTTTCTTAAGAATTCACTGAGTCATCCTCCTACCTCAATTCGCATAATTTTTTTCCATCCTAAGTTGAATCACCTTAGGGAAATATTTCTCAAAAAACATACATTTGAATTCATCCTAATCAAGAGCATCAATATCCTCACTATCTTAGATATTTTTAACCATTGACCACCACTAATCGGATTCAACTTTAAAATGGTAAACAACAAGACTAACCTTTTTATATTCCGAACACCCCATGACATCGAATTTTTTTTTGTAGTGCTTTAATCCACCCTTCAGCTAAAAAAGGGTCATATGATCCTATGAATGATGGGGGATGTTGCCTCATGAAATGATACACTACTAAAATGTTCCTTTGTGGTTGATCTGGATGATCTCGTGCATGTATACCACCACCATTTATAGCCTGAGTCAGTTGTTCCATAACTATAACAAACTATTTAGCCCCGATTCTGACCATTTCTGGTTGCTGATTTGGTAGGTTGTTTTCCTCTTAATGTCGTCCCATCATAGATGACCTGTTTCCTCTACGGAAAACCATTCTGAACATAGAAATATCTTAGACAAAGCAACATGGTAATATTTAAATGTTATATCATTTAAATCTTACCATAAAGTAAAAACAATTTATGGATTTTCATTTAACAATATTCTAACTCCTAAAGTTATCTAAACTGACTTCTGATACCAACTATAAGGCCCTAGACTTAAGCATTAAACAATCTTGAGTTAAGTTAATAATTTATATTGAGGATCTTTTCAAGTTTAGAGTTTTATAGAATTAGTCCATAACTATTACATTACATCACAAATATTACAAAATAGACACTTCTAATCTATTCAATTTTTTTTCACAATAATAAAACTCCATAAATAAAACAAGAATTATTTTCTTGACATAAATATTCTTAAATTATTCCTTTCTCTTACCCTTCTTTATACCCTGTGAATTTTTTTTCAAAAACATGGGATGATCATAAAAATCTCAGTAAGGGTTATAAAATAAGGAATGAAA
This sequence comes from Viscum album, assembly GCA_963277665.1. NCBI lineage: Eukaryota > Viridiplantae > Streptophyta > Magnoliopsida > Santalales > Viscaceae > Viscum > Viscum album. The sequence goes on from OY728142.1 coordinate 954,591,733, forward strand.
ACATTAGTCCATGTATACATACAAATCAATGAAACCATACTTTTCACTCATAAAACATAAGCTCTTTAACATAACTCATGAAATCATAAGATTTATGGATAACACAAAAAAAATAATAAATCATAAAGGTAACTTGTGGCATCCATAAAAAACTTACATTGTAGTTTTCACAGCTAAATAGGGAGTTATGTTTGGAATACCCATGATTCTCGCTCAAATTTACCCAAGAGATGAAGGTAGAATGGTCCTTGTAGTCTAGCTTGGGTTATCGAATCCACAGAGACCTAAGAAGTAACCTATAGACACGCACATTCTATTGACTGTTTTCGGCTATGAAGTGGACAACTTGGATTGATTTTGGATGGGTTTGAAAGATATCTAATAGATTTAAGTGAATTCAATTTAAAATAATGGGTTGATCCTAGGTTATCGCTCGGGGTGGATTGGAAGTATTTTCTTTTTAATGATTTCAATTTCTTAAATTTGAGATGGGTTCATTTAAGGAGATAAAACAACATCATCACTTACTGGTTTAATGCCTACACCATTTAATACTAATCACCTATACACTTGAAGGATCAAAGTTTTGAGCACTTTAAGGTAAAGGTTCATATTAGCACTTGAAGTGTGTGGCCTTAAATTCAACAAGGATGATGGAGTTTAAAAATCATCAAATAAAAATCTCAATTAAAGAAGTGATTATACATTAATGAGGTGATAAATAACATCCAATCCATCCCATTGATATTCCCTTGGATCAACCCATAAGTGGGTTAGCCCTCCATTGATTCTATGGTTTCAATGGAAGCAGAAAGTAGACTCATGAGGGAGGAAATGGAGAAGTAAAAAAACGCAATAAAATAACAATCACTCCACTGTTGTGTGATAATATCACAAGGTTTGGTATGAACAAGTTCACACCTTGAACCAAGGGTATCAAAGTGATAAGGATAAGAACATAATAATAAGATAAGAAGAACTTTTATTAAGAAACAAGGATGAATTAAAACAACTTACATGTGAAGGAAGAACATTACAAAGAGAAATTGGCAGCATAACATTAAGATGAAAACAAGCTCAAAGATCCTAAATCCTCCAACAAAACTACCTTAAATAGGAATTTTTGAGCCCTTGGGTCGAGCCTCCAACAATAAAAAGCATCTCAATTAATTTTTTTAGGCCATAGGTGGTGGAAAGCTTGTGGAATTTGGACTTTTCCACATTTGACCCGAGGTGGCAGTCATCTTTCATCCACCGAACAGACGTGCTTGGAAGAACTTCTAGATATCCGAATCAGAGTGGGCAATAGAATAATAAAATGGATCCTCAGATGTCTTCTAATCGTCTGAAAAATCGAATCCCAAAAGGAGTTATGGTTTTCGAGATATGGTTTAATTGGTGGGCTGTTTTTCTGGGCCGCAGAATCTGGCCCAGAATTTTATCTCTAAATTGGGATGCCTAAATGGACACCATGGAGGCCTAATTAACATTGGATCCTGAAGAGTTATTTGTTACTATACATGTCTTCTAGAATCCCACGAAATTTGGGATTAATTGGGATTTTATGTTGGCCCCCACAGTCTCATCGGTGGGATGGTGTCCAATCTGCCTTCTCCAGAATTGCTTCCTTTCATTTCCAAATATCTCCATCATCCTCCATGAATTCTCCATTGATCCCTGAATCAAACATGTTCATATTGGTGTGTAGATCAATTTACAAAAATATCAAATTAAAATATGTATAATCAGATGAATCATTTGGTACTTTAAATGATGTTAAAAAATGTACCACATAATAGTGCATTTTAAGAAGGTATTACAATCATAATGTGAAATGATGTTCAAAGTGTAAAATGCACTAAAATGGTGTTTATGAATAATAAATAACATGAATATTATATATATTACCAATGAATATTAGCCTCATTTAGTGGCTAATCACACTCCCCAACTTGAGTTTTGCTAGTCCCGAGCAAAATATATCTCAACAATATGAAATTTGAATTCCCTTTTCCAAAAACATTTTAATACACAATGATCACCAAAAAACCTTGTATCAAACAATCACGAAACCCATAAAAATATTTTAATACAAGATATTTTCATAAGCAGATCCCAATCCCAAGACCATTCCTTTGTTCAAATTCATTTCCATATTTCATCCAATATCAATTAAGTATGAGGATGTGTTGTGTATCACAATAGACATGGGGGTTCATCTTTATTCAAGGGGGAAATTACGGAAGCGCTAGGTGGATTCACATTTCAATATTAAGATGAGTATTCATTTTTTTATTTTATTTTGTTTTTTTTACAATTTTTCCATGGTAATTGAAGTTTCACTCAAAAGAGCCAACCCCTGTAGCGAGACTTTGCCGATGACTCCCAGGCTCAAAGACCTTAGGGCACCAAGTGAAGCCCACATACTCGGGCATCATCTTGAGTTAACTCAGTCAAAAAAAAATTCAAATTACCAAAAATAGAGATAAAATTACTAACTCTGGGCCAGACAACTATGGATTCACGATCCCCAAGTGCCGAAAGCCACGCATTAGGTCATTTCGTTGCTCTACGCGCAATTTTTTTTTTTAATTTTTTTTGAATACTCATATTAAAATAAAATGATCACCAAACCTATGATATATATTTAGGGGACCCCATGAACTCAAACTAATACCCCACTATCCAAAGTACGTGCATTGTGATCTTTTTTTTATTTGGATTAAAATATAAATGATGAAATATCACATTGGACAACCACACTTTCCAAAATCTATGCTCATGAAATTATACAAGGATTAAAATCAGAATCATGGCATGCTAAATTATTTGATATTCAGTTTCAAAGTGTGCAATGTGTATTACCATGTTCAAAGTTAAAGGAATTTTTCCTTCCATTTACACTTCTTTTTTTTTCAAATCATTCATTTTTTTTGACACAAAAGAATTTTTTTTATTTTATCTCCCCCCAACTTAAAACAACACTGTCCCCAGTGTTTGAAGAAATGAAAATTTAGAAGGAGTGGAGGCAGATAATGGAAGTTTAAAAAGGAAATTGAAACTGAGGATCATGGAATGAAATCACCTGGTGGTTGAAGTTGAAGTTCTTGCTGCTCCAAATTAGTCCTTTGATCTCTTGGGGGATGTAGGCACCTCCTTGATTGAACATGTATCACCCAAAATAGTACCTAAACAAAAAGAAGAACAAACCAGACAAAAAAAACAACACAACGACTTATTTAATTCCAAGTATCATCATTTTTATGGTTTTTCCTATTTTTCTATTTTTTTAAATCAAACTAATGATACATTGTCTTCTTTTAATTTTCTGGGTAAGGTATTACTCAGGGATCACACCGCATGACACAGATGAATACGATGCTCCCATTTCATACCCATCCATACTAATAATAGAAGAACAGGTCAATAGTCTTTTTTTTAAAATATAAAAATGATTAATTAACTCTATTTAAAATATAAAGTTTATTAAAACAAGAAAATGATAGGAACTTGAAAACCATGGGTTGCCTCCCATGCAACGCTTTGTTTAACGTCGTTAGCCCGACATAGACCCTAAATCTATCAATTTTTTCCTTGTTCATAGGTTGGCTCAGTTAACTCAACCTCTATTTCCTATTTATTGAATGATTCAATGAATGGTTTTAACCTTTGACCATTGACCTTGAAAATGTAACCACTTGTGGGATCTTGAATCTCTACTGCCCCATGGGGGAATACATGATGCACTATGAAAGGTCCTGACCATCTAGACCTTAACTTTCCCAGATGTAAATGAAGTTTTGAACTATACAAGAGCACAAGTTTTCCCAGTTCAAAATGTTTGACCTTGATATTCCTAGATTGGTAGGCTTGAACTCTAGCTTTATTGATCCTTGAATTTTCATAAGCCTCCATCCTTAGTTCCTCCAGTTCATTGAGATCGAATTTCCTTTTTGTTCCGGCCAATGAGAGATCATAATCCATTTTCTTAATTGTCCAAAAGGCCTTATGTTCAATCTCTACTGGCAAATGGCATGCTTTACCATAAACCAACCTATATGGGGACATTCCTAAAATGGTTTTATATGCGGTTATATAGGCCCAAAGAGCATCTAAGAGTTTCTCAGACCAATCTTTCCTAGAGGGGTTGACAGTTTTTTTAAGAATTTTCTTAATCTCCCTATTCGCTAACTCAGCTTGACCATTGGTTTGAGGATGGTATGCAGTGGACACTTTATGAGAAATACCATACTTAGACATGAGTGAAGCGAATGGGCGGTTGCAGAAATGGGTTCCTCGATCACTGATTATAGCCCTAGGAATTCCAAATCTTGAAAATATATTCTCTTTTAGAAATCGAATCACAACTTGATGATCATTGGACTTAGTGGGAATGGCCTTAACACATTTTGAGACATAATCAACATCTAAGAGTATGTAGAGGTATCCCCAAGAGTTTGGGAAGGGACCCATGAAGTCAATTCCCCAACAGTCAAATATTTCAACCACTAATATGGGAGTGAGTGGCATTTGATTCCTTTTTGTGATGGACCCTACTTGTTGACACCTAGGACAGCTTTGACAAAATGTGTAGGAGTCCCTTGAGAGGGTGGGACAGAAAAGACCACATTGAAGAATCTTAGCAGATGTTTTCTTAGAGGAAAAGTGACCTCCACATGCCTCAGTATGACAGAATTTAAGGTTGGACTCTTGTTCAGATTCTGGAACACACCGCCTAATGACTTGATCAGGGCAGAACTTATAGAGGTATGGATCATCAAACACATAGTGTCTAACATCAGAAAGGAATTTCCTTCGAGCTTGAGTCCCTAAGAATTTTGGAATGACTCCTATCACTAATAAATTTTCTATGTCAGCATACCAAGGGCAGTCACTCACAGATTATAGGTGTTCATCAGGAAACGAATCAGACACAGAAAGGTGATTTGAGTTGTCTTTTAATTCCATCCTAGATAGGTGATCAGATAAAACATTTTCAACTCCCTTTTTATCCTTGATTGTGAGGTCAAATTCTTGTAAGAGAAGGACCCACCTAATCAGTCTAGCCTTAGCATCTTGTTTTTGGAAGAGGTATTTTAGTGCAGAATGGTCAGTGAACACAGTGATTGGGGATACTAAGAGGTAGGACCTAAACTTCTCTAAGGAAAACACAATAGAAAGTAACTCCTTTTCAGTAGTGGTGTAGTTTATTTGGGCATCATTTAAGGATTTGCTTGCATAAGCAATGACATAAGGTGTTTTATCACAACGTTGTCCTAACACAACTCCAGCAGCAAAGTCACTGGAATCACACATAAGTTTGAAAGGAAGGTTCCAATTTGGAGATTTCATAATGGGAGAAGAGGTGAGAGAGGATTTGAGGGTTGAGAATGAACCCTCACAGCTTTCGGTCCAAACAAATAGAGCATCCTTTACTAGAAGAGCACAAAGGGGACGGGAGATTGAACTAAAGTCCTTGATGAATCTTCTATAGAAACCAGCATGTCCTAAGAAATACCTCACTTCCTTGACAGTTTTGGGTGATAGAAGGTGACGAATGATGTCAACCTTTGCTTTATCAACTTCAATCCCCCTACTCGAGACTAGATGGCCTAGAACAAGTCCCTCTTTAACCATGAAATGGAATTTTTCCCAGTTTAGGACCAGATTCTTTTCTTCATATCTTGACAAGACTCTCTCCACATTCTGCATACATCCCTCAAAAGTATCCCCAAACATAGAGAATTCGTCCATGAAGACCTCTAGAAAATCCCCTACCATGTCTGAGAAGATTCCCATCATGCACCGCTGGAAGGTTCCAGGGGCATTGCATAACCCGAAGGGAATGCGTTTGAAGGCAAAGGTACCGAAAGGACATGTGAATTTAGTCTTACCTTGATCCTCTAGGGAAACCTCAATTTGATTGTACCCTGAGTACCCATCTAAGAAACAGTAGAAGGCATGACCTGCCACTCTCTCAAGGACTTGGTCAATGAATGGTAAGGGGAAATGGTCCTTCTTGGTGAATGAGTTTAGTTTCCTATAGTCAATGCAGACCCTCCATCCACTACTCAACCTTATTGGAAGAATCTCGCCATCCTCATTGGTTATCACTGTGATTCCAGCCTTTTTTGGAACCACTTGGATTGGGCTCACCCATTCACTCTCAGCTATGGGATATATGATACCAACTTTCAACAATTTCAGAAGTTCTTTCCTTAATACCTCCATGAGATTAGGATTGAGTCTCCGTTGAGGTTGACGAAATGGCTTTGAATCAGATTCCAGAACAATCCGATGAGTCCCAACAAGTGGGCTAATCCCAAGAATATCAGAAAGGGTCCAACTAATGGCTTTCTTATGCTTCCTAAGTACATCTAGAAGCATCCTTTCTTGATTGTCTTCAATAGAAGAAGAAATGACAATAGGATGTGTTTGATTTTCCCCTAGGAAAGCATACTTGAGTGTAGTGGGAAGTTCCTTCAATTCAAGATCAGGTTGGTTTGGAATTTTAGCAGAAGATTGGGACATTGGATCAAGATCAATTTCTTTTTTTAGATTTTTAGATAGGATTTATTCCTCACATGTAGAAGTTTCATCTACTAGATTAGCTTGATCAGATTTAGGGAAGGAATTTAGAGGGGTCTCTATGAAAGTGGTTTCTTGAAAGGTTTCACTGATTGTTGGACCTAAGACTTCATCATAAGAGAAATTTGAAAATGATTCAAGCCAAGGAGATAAACTTCCTTCATATGAACAAAGTAAATCAATCTCATCCTAACTTAAACCTTCATCAAATATTCCTTGATGTTCCATGGATTCATTATCAATTCTTCCTATCATGTTTACTTCATGAATGTCCTCGTCATCCCCTATTTGTGAGCTTTCATTATAGATGTTCAAGTATAGACTCATGTTCCCAAAGGTGATGTCCATGTTCCCATTTCGGACTCGGATAACAGAGTTGATTGTTGTAAGGAAAGGGCGACCAAGGATGATTGGGGTTTGTTCCTTATTTCCTAAGTTTGGATGGTTGTCAAGGACAATGAAATCAGCAGGGTAGATTAAGTTTTCAACCTTTACCAGAACGTCCTTTAAAATTCCCTTTGGAACCCTAATGCTACGATCAGCAAGTTGAAGTGTGATAGATGTGGGTTGGAGTTATTCTAGGCCTAACTGGAAGTACACAGCATATGGTATGAGATTGACACTAGCACCTAGGTCACACAAGGCCTTGACAACTTTGCTTTCTCCTAGTTCAACATTGATGTAAGGGCAACCTGGGTCTTTCAACTTAGGAGGAATGGTCCCTTGAATGGTGGTACTCACATTAGCAGCCAAAAGGACTTGGTTTTTATGTGAAAATTTTCTTTTAAAAGTGCATAAGTCCTTAAGGTACTTTGAGTAGTAAGGTATGGTTTGGATTGAATCGAGAAGAGGAATGTTCAACTTGACTTGTGAGAAGATTTCCCTCAATGTTTCACTCAGTTCAGGCTTGGGTTTCCCCCTCATGCGTTGAGGAAATGGTGCAGGTTGTGGGGTTGTTTGTTGAAGAGTTGATTCCTTGAAAATGTTATCAGTTTCCTCAGTTTGATCTTGTGGTTCATTTGAATTTTCATCCAAGTTTGAATCTTCAGGTGGGTTTTGAATTAGTTGTTCAGGTTTCTCAATTGATTTCCCACTTCTTAAAACAGTCACAGCCTTTATTTGTTCATGAGTTGTTTGAGCACAACTTGACTCTCCCCTTGAAGTTGAGGATGGCACCGCCTGAGTAGGCATGGGTGCCTTTCCAGTTTTGATGGTTTGAAGTTCTTGTTTTAGGGAAGATACTTCTGAGTTCATCCTCTCCATTTGTTTGCACAGTTGTTCTAGTAGGCTTTGTGGAACAGTTTGGGTTGGTGCTTGAGTAGATTGGTTTATCCCAGGGGGATATTTTGGAGGTGGGATGGTTTGTTGAAAATGGACCGGTGGCTGTTGGTATTGGATAGGTTGGGTTTGGAACTGGTTATGGGTTTGGTAGTTATGATGGGGGTAAGTATTTTGTCCCTGTGGTTGGCTAGGTTGTTGGTTATCTTTCCATCGGAAGCCTGGGTGGTCGTTATACCTTGGGTTAAAGTTGTTTTGGTATTGAGGCTTTTGAATGTTCAAAGAATTTACTTCTGCTGGGGGTCCTCCTAAAATAACATCCTTGATGTATGGAATGGTTGGGCAGTTTTCTGTCTTATGGTCATGTTTGTCACAAATTGTGCAAACAGGGTCAACAGTTTGGATTTCATGGACTTTCCTAAGGTCTATCTCTTCAACCTTCCAAGAGAGTGCTGCGAGTTTAGCCCTAAGGCTTTCCTATTCTCTAAGTGTATGAATTCTAGTAGTTCTTTGTGGCTTTTCAGAATAAGGTGAAGTTCCCCATGCTTGGTTTTGTTCAGAAAGGCTTTCTAGATACTCGTAAGCATCATTTGGGGATTTGTTTTTAAATGTTCCATTACACATCATGTCAATGAATTGTTTGTTCCCCGCACCCAACCCTTCATAGAAAATTCTTACTTATTCAGGAATAGAAAAACCATGGTGTGGAACCATGTTTAGAGTGTCTTTGAACCTCTCCCATGTTTCATATAATGACTCTCCCTCTTTTTCAAAAAATTTTTGGATACTCTTTTTAAGTGCAATTGTTTTATGGTGGGGAAAGTATTTTTTATAGAATTCTCTTTATAGTTGGTCCCAAGAGTTTATGGATGATGGTCTCAAATTGTTTAGACAATTTTTAGCTCGATCCTTTAAAGAAAAAGGAAATAGCCTCATCTTAGCTGATTCTAGTTGATGTGGGGGACACATGGTTTCTACAATGTCATTGAACTCCTTAATGTGCAGGTATGGCATCTCGGACTCCATTCCATGGAATGTGGGAAGGTGGTTTAGGACATGGGGTTTAAATATGTAGTTGTAATCTCTTAGGGAATTGTGTCTAATGCATGAGGGGGCATTGGTCTAGAAAGGTGTGAGGTAGTCATTCATGGTTTGATCAATTGAATTCCCCAATTTTGGGGCTGCCTCATTTGGGTTTCCATTTTGGTTCCCACCCGGGTTTATGAGTTGGTTTCTTTGAATACCTTCCATTGAAATTGGCTCAATTTTGGACTCTAGAGTATTAGGAAGATTAGGATCTAATTGAAAGATTTCCCTTGGTGTACTTGACTCCCCAAACCCAGGACTATCCACCCTAACAAGACGGTTTGATTGATCGCGGGTGTAGGCGGACATGCGCCAAAAGAAAAAAAAATGATAAAGGGACAAGATAAGAGAATTTGGATGAGAAAAGAAGAAATGGGGGAGAATATAATGGGTGTTTAGATGACTTAATTGGGTCCCCGGAAATGGTTCCAAAGTTTGATTCTCGCTCAAATTTACCCAAGAGATGAAGGTAGAACTATCCTTGTAGTCTAGCTTGGGTTATCGAATCCACAGAGACCTAAGAAGTAACCTATAGACACGCACATTCTATGGACTATTTTTGGATATGAAGTGGCCAAATTGGATTGATTTTGGATGGTTTTGAAAGATATCTAATATATTTAAGTGAATTCAATTTAAAATAATTGGTTGATCCTAGGTTATCGCTCAGGGTGGATTGGACGTATTTTCTTTTTAATGATTTCAATTTCTTAAATTTGAGATGGGTTCATTTAAGGAGATAAAACAACATCATGACTTAATGGTTTAATGACTACACCCTTTAATACTAATCACCTATACACTTGAAGGATCAAAGTTTTGAGCACTTCAAGGTAAAGGTTCGTATTAGCACTTGAAGTGTGTGGCCTTAAATTCAACAAGGATGATGGAGTTTAAAAATCATCAAATAAAAATATTAATTAAAGAAGTGATTATACATTAATGAGGTGATAAATAACATCCAATCCAGACCCTTGCTACTCCCTTGGATCAAACCATAAGTGGGTTATCCCTCCATTGATTCTATGGTTTCAATGGAAGCGGAAAGTAGACTCATGAGGGAGGAAATGGAGAATTAAAAAAAACGCAATAAAATAACAATCACTCCACCGTTGTGTGATAATCTCACAAGGTTTGGTATGAACAAGTTCAAACCTTGAACCAACGGTATCAAAGTGATAAGGATAATAACATAATAATAAGATAAGAAGAACTTTTATTAATAAATAAGGATGAATTAAAACAACTTACATGTGAAGGAAGAACATTACAAAGAGAAATTGGCAGCATAACATTAAGATGAAAACAAGATCAAAGATCCTAAATCCTCCAAAAACACTGCCTTAAATAGGAATTTTTGAGCCCTTGGGTCGATCATCCAATAGTACAAAGCATCTCAATTAATTTTGGTAGTCCATAGGTGGTGGAAAGCTTGTGGAATTTGGACTTTTCCACATTTGACCCGAGGTGGCAGCCAACTTTCATCCACCGAACAGACGCGCTTGTAAGATCTTATAGATGTCAGAATAAGAGTGGGACATAGAAGAATAAAATGGATCCTAGGATGTATTATAACCTTATGTAAAATCTCATCCCAAAAGGAGTTATGGTTTTTGAGATATGGTTTAATTGGTGGGCTGTTTTTCTGGGCCGCAGAATCTGGCCCAGAATTTTATCTCTAACTTGGGATGCCTAAATAGACACCATGGAGGCCGAATTAGCATTGGATCCTGAAGAGTTATTTGTTACTATACATTTATTATATAATCCCACGAAATTTGGGATTAATTGGGCCTTTATGTTGAGCCCCATAGTCTCATCAGTGGGCTGGTGTCCAATCTGCCTTCTCCAGAATTGCTTCCTTTAATTTCCAAATATCTCCATCATCCTCCATGAATTCTCCATTGATCCCTGAATCAAACATGTTCATATTGGAGTGTAGATCAATTTATAAAAATATCAAATTAAAATATGTATAATCAGATGAATCATTTGGTACTTTAAATGATGTTCAAAAATGTACCACATAATAGTGCATTTTAAGAAGGTATTACAATCATAATGTGAAATGATGTTCAAAGTGTAAAATACACTAAAATGGTGTTTATGAATAATAAAGAGCATGAATATTATATATATTACCAATGAATATTAGCCTCATTTAGTGGCTAATAAACCCATCACGGTATATTCCATAAATATCTTAGGAGAAACATTAACGTTTACCTCCATCACATTAGACAATTCATTGGAGAGATATCTCAGGCTCACTTGCCCTTGGTTTATCATGGAACCACCCGTATATGTAAACAATTCCCAAGAACCATAACATAATCATAACACATAAAACAAGCATAAAGGAAGGATACCATTTCCATATTCCAATAAAAATATAACATTTCAAGATTTTTACATAATTAATGCTTTCTCAAAACCATTCTCAATTCCAAAATACATGAAAAGGTATATGGTATTTATTTTCCTTTTAAAACCATTACAGCTTATTAAGGAATACAAATATCAAATAATGCTCACGGTGGTGGAAAGGTTGTTGTCTTTATGTACATTAAAAAGAAACATTATTTTTGTCATGTAGTAAAACACTTAGTAGAAAAAAGATTCCCTTTGAAAAAAATTAAAATTCAAATAGTTTTATACACCATATGAAATAAAGTCATGTATAAATCAAAATATACCTCAATGGAAGGAGATTAAGACGAAGTCCCTTACCTTGAGTCTGACTTGTCTCGTTCATTCTTTATATTGCTGAATAATAAATTTAGGTTTATTTTTACTTGATTAAGAACCTTTTTAAAGTTTATTATTCATTATATATTACTTATCATCATGTTTTAAAAATTACATAATTATTTAAGTTCATATCGGTCATTTTTTAGATATTTGGTACTTGAGTTGAAAATAAACTTGTTTGATGTAAATTGTCCACGTAGTCAAAAGTTCATCATATACAGAATATTATTCATGATTTAGATATCATATATATCATATATATACATTATATATGTATTTATAATATTCCATAACATTTGGAGATAAGAAATGAAATTCACTGTTCATGGAGACGGTAAGCCGTACATACGCATGAACACTACTTTCATTTCTTTTTCATATTTAATGGAATAAAAAATAAATGATACATTGGTATATTATAATTATAGTATAATATAATATTTTATATACATCACATAAGTTCATTAATTCCATCCTTTATACATTCCATGTATGGAATGAACGAGTCATATCACTTTGAGGGGGTGGTAGTCCGCACTTCCTCAAATGAAATTATCATAATTACACATTATGGAAAATAAAAAGGTATTATGTGAATGAAAAATAAATAGGAATATAGATAATATAAAAATAATATATATCATATATAAATATATTTCCATCATAATGGCCACCATGAGAGGTGGTAGGGGATATTTGAACAATCATCATTTCGTGAGGTAGTAGTTCACCGTCCAAAGAAACAATATGTTCGTATCCATTAGATGGAGGTGTGTGTAAGTGTATTTCAAATAATTCTCATAATAAAAACCTAGTATATTTTTGATACTGGTTTTTTTATTTAATCAAATAATAAAAATAGAATAGAGAGTGGATAAGTAAAATAAAGGAAAGGAACTTTAGAGAAGACATTAACACTAAAACGTGTTACTTCTTTTGATTTGAGCCAAAAGGCTTTCTTGAATTGCCTTATTCTCAAGGTAAGGCTTCTAAAAGGAAGGGAGGTATGTTGGGAGCTTATTTAGTCAGAATTTGGATGATACAATGGGATTTATAGGTGTGATTAAATGGGTAGGGGTGATGGCCTTTTATAAGAGGGAGGAGGGGCACTTTAGGAAGGTATTGAAATATTATTTTATTATAAAATGATTTTCTATTTCAAATGGTCCCAAAGTAATTTATTTCAAATATATGATGCCTTTGGGTCAAAAAAATCTCAACCAATAGGTTTTATAAAAGTCTAGATTACAAATTTAACCATACATTTTTGCTTTAAACCTTAGTTAAAAACATTAACTCTTACCATGTCTTCTTGCATTTTCATAATTTATGGTTACTATAGTTACTATAAAATTTCAAGAGAACCAAAAGTGGTTCATTAATGAAATTTTAAGTATTATCTATGTAATTTTATTTAATCTTATATTTTTAGAACTATTATATCATTTATTAAAATAGTATTTTTTTTAAAACTCATTTATGTCAATTTTTATACTATTTATATTAGGACTTTTTAAAAATCCATAACAAATTTATTATTTAGAAAAAACTTAATTAATTCAAAGATAAAAATTCATAAGAATCCATAAAATTAATGTATGTCATAAAAAGTTTCAAAATAAATTTATTTTAATATTTATAATCTCATTTATTTAAATCATTCATTAATAAGGTAATCACTACATCATCATTGTGTCATAAATAGGTTTATTTTTTTGATGTATAAAAATTATAAATAAAATACCATGATGTAGGAAATATTTTTATATTTCTAATAAATATTTATAGCCGAAAATATCACTTATATAACCCCATATAAAAAATATTTAGTAAAATATACATGTTTTTGTTATATTTCCCTTTACATTAAATTAATTAATATAACATGTCATTATCACTTCCAAGTGGCTCTATGGGGTCCCCAAATTGACCCAAGGATGACCTTGGTCAGAAATATCTCATAAAATAGGATTAAGAGATGTGTTAGGGTAGTTTTATTTTATTATAATATTATTTTTACCCTTATTTACTAGATTTACCCTTTAACCATGGTAAATAAAATAATTACTGAAGTTACTATTCATAATGTACAAAAATAAAAGGTACCTATTTACACAATTCAGAAATCCTGATTCCAAATATAGAATCCATTTTTATAAATTTAAAACACAAAAGTTTCAGTAATTAATTTAAAATTAATTCCCATTGTCAAAATCAAAAAACAGGTTTTTAAGAAGTAATAACTACCAAAATATTGACATGTGTTTATGTACAATTTAAAATTAAAATTACTTAAAATGACCAAAATTGTATTAAATGATAAAAATATAATCCAATTATACTTTAAAACCAATTAAAAGTACAATATAACTATATAAATAAATTAGATTAAAGGTCAGTTTTAAATTAAAATACAATATTTTTCACTATTCATTAAAACTGAACTTTATCAGAAAAATACCAAAATTTAATCCAAATTAAAATTTGATGTCCCTATTCTAAATAATAATTTTATTTTGTCAAATAGAACATATAAAGGTTAAAAACATGATTTAAAAAGGGTTCACCTTCAAAAGGAGGTAAAGTGACTTTTTAAAAATATTAGAGTATTTTATGCTTAAAATCAAATTCATTCTTATTTTAAGACTCTAAAATTTATTGGATAAATATAAATACATTTAAAAAACTTGTATAATTATATTTTAGTTAGTTCCATTTATTCCCTCCAATACACTGACTAGGCATTAACTACCATTTAAAATAATAATAATATTATATTATTTTTTGGTATAACTCAAAGTTGTGTGAAATGTAAGATTTCAAAGAAACCCATTGTTGCGTGTTGAGTACGCTATCAGACAAAGCATCCCATTTAATGTAAAAATAAATATTTTATTCATAAATTTTAATAGAAATGAAAAATTATTATTCTATAAATACTTGGGTTGTTACAAGGGAAATATGAGAAAAATCCAAAAATATAAACACCTGGATAACACACATAGTTTGGATACACGGTTAGGAAAATCATGTGCCAACAGTGCAGGTTCCCCCACCTCCAAATTTTTTTATGTCACATGATTACTCTTGAGAGGATGCATAGTTATAGAAAACTATACGCCTTTCTCTAAAACCAACCCAATCCTCTCATGACCCCTAGGGTTCCCCACCCGATTTGAAAAACCACGAAGAATCCATGAAAATGTATTTCTCAAAAATCATAGAGCCCATCGCATTCTTGCCATACAGTTTACCAAACCATATGAAAGTCGTGTGACACGCCTTAGACACACTAAGGTCTATGAATGGTTTCTACTAAGGACCACATGGTTTGAAATCAACCATACACAACACGTGATGAAAAACCAAGGGTGGGGAAAAATTAACTAAAATGGATCCTCTCAAAGGGAGGCTGCACTGTTTCCCTTTAACCATGCACCTCAACCATGCACATAAGTAAAACCCTCAAAATTTTCCACATTCCGAGCCATAACTCCATGGAAACTCAAACCGAGCCTCCGCTTCACTAAATAAAACCAAAATAACAACACTGTGACATGGGGGGTGTCACATGAAGCTAACTCTTACATGAAATATCATAACCAGGTTTACATAGAGTTAGGTTTAGAAAATAAATAATTACAAAATATCCCTTATTATTTTCTTAATCCCCAACAAACCCCATGTCTAAATAAATATAATATTATTATTTATATGAAATGCGCTAAAGTCATGTATAAAATAAATATTATTTTTAATAAATTAATTAATTTTTATTTAAATAATATTTAATATGAAATTTCTCACCAGATCATTAAAATAAGTCTGCCAACCCTTCTCATTATTCATTCATCATCAAATAATGACTATTTATTTGATTAAATAAATACCATTTCATTATTCAATAATCAATATATAAATATTATTTTCACCAAAACTAGTGAATAAATATTTATTAAATATTCATGGAACTAAATAAATATTTTGTTACCTTGTGAATAAACCAGAATAAATAAATATTTTATATTCACGTAAATAAATAAATAAATACCTGGTGAATAAATATTTATTAAATATTCATCTCACATATATAGTCTCTTGAATAAATGGTGATTGAATATTTGTGATCAAACCAACATAATTAACTGTTAAACCATAGAAGAGAATGATATTTATCAAACATGTTAAATTCACAAGGAATTTAACTAATGTTTTGAGTACACTTTATATAAAGCTCTAGACCCATGTCTCAGTGAAATTAGACTAGACTACCTAAAGTCCAAGGTTAGTGTCTATAAACACACTAAATATCCCATAGAGAAAGAAGTTAATGTCACAATGCCATGTAACCTCCTACGAACATACACTATGTAATATAATCCATTTATCTCGATACCTCTAACCAAGAAGACTATATTCCAGTGTCATGAGCGAATATATAAGATGTATCTTTCTTTAAATTTCTAGAAATGAAGTTGCTGAAAACACCACCATAGACATGGAATTAATCTGGTAGTTCGATTCCTATAAAAGGGTTTGAGGTATCAACTCTCATTAAAGGAAAAAAGGAGTAAAGCATTTAATGCATTATTCATTAATACAACATCACTTGTGACATTCCTAGAATATCCTACTTCACCGTGAGTATATGTAATCATAATTTTCATCAATAAATCAAAGTTTTTGACTCATGAAATATATTAATAATAATATTAAAGTATAAGTATCATTACCCATGTTCGTAAATAAGAATATCCAATGACACATATAAACATTGATTTCTTATTAGTGGATCATGTTCACATAATCTCCTCCATTGAAGATTAACAAGGGAATACACCATGATAAAGTGTCTCATAGTACTATGAGTCTCTACCCTTGATTTACTGTATCATTTTTCTCATCAAATGATATCATTAAACTATAAAACTTATATTTATGAATATTTTTTGAAACTTATAGGTTATCATCATAGTAGGGAACTACTATGATCTTTCAGTGTGATAAGTACCCTTAAAACATTATCACATACTATTTCAATTAGAAGAACAATAATAATGTGGTAATATATATTATAAATATTCAAATACACGAATACAAGTAATCATAAAGTACTTAGAAGTTTTTTCTAGGAAACCAACTCCAATAGAATACCACTTGCACTAAAGAAAACTAGTAACATATTTTAGTCTTTTAGACCCCACATGATGTTCATGATTCTTCTGAGATAATTTATTTGTCTATGGGTTTACCACTTCTTCTTCTGTGTAATCTCTACTCACAACGACTTCTCCCTTTTGAGAAAAATACCTTAAGAGGTTATTTTTCGAAGTACGTTCTTCATCCATTGATGTGACCTTGGATCCTTTGCAAGAGCCACTGATGTAGTATTATTATATTACAATGTGGAAGGATCTCTACTTTTGGGCACCAAATCAAGATCTTTGAAAAAGTTCTAAATCCAAACAACTTTATTGGCTGCATCAGAAGCTTCTATATACTCAAACTTTGCTATTGAATCAATGAAAATTGGATACTTTGAAATATTCCATCTCACATCTCCTCTGATGAGATTGAAGACATATACTAAATGTGACTTCAGATCATTATGATATATTTGGAAAATATCATCATTAAATACTTGAATGACTAGGTCCTTGTCTCCTCTATATTCTAGGAAAAAAATCCTTAGCATGCCTTAGATACTTAAGGATATACTTAACAATGGATTTATGCTGTTCTATTGGACCAACTTGATATATAAATACCATTATTAAAGTACACAAAACATTAGTCCTAGAACATAACATGGTATAAAAGATATATTCTATCATAGATTCATATGATATCCTACTCATTCTCTTTCTCTCCCCCCTATATCATGTTTGAGGACACATTTTCTTAGAGATATTTATACTATGTGACACTATAACCTATCCCATATTGTATTATTATATTATAAATCTCATTAGTATCTGGTAAATGTATGTACATTTACATAGCCCAATTAGCATTTTGGATCTATCATGAATGATATTTATTCCAAGGATATATGCTGTTTCACCTAAGTCTTTCACAGAGAAGCACTTATTTAACTATACCTTAACTAACTTTAAGACTTGTATGTAATTTCCAATAAGTAATATTACATAAACATACACTACTCATAATAAGAATACACTCCTACTAAAACACTAGTAAACACATGACTCACATTCATTATTTATGAAACAAAATTCTCTTATAGATTCATTGAACTGAATGTTCCTCGACCTAGATACCTGATTTAATCCATAAATAGATTATTGTAAGTTTTATATCTTATTGAAATTTCTAGGAGCCACAAACCCATCATGTTGTGTCATACATACATCTTTCTAAATATTTTTATTAAAGAATTTTGTTTTGACATCCACATTACAAATGTCATATTCATGGAATGATACTACGAAAAGTATAATTTTTATGAATTTAAACATGGAAATTGGAGAAAAGGTTTCATAATAGTCAATGAAATGATAATGTTTAAACCCTTTCTCCACTAGCCCTGATTTATAGGTACCCACTTTACCTTCTATTTCTATTTTTATCTTAAATACCCATTTACACCCAATAATATTTACACAAACTGGTAGATAAAAAACCCATACTTGGTTTGGGTATATGAAATACATATTAGATTTCATATATTCTTTCCATATTACAACTATTGAGCTCTATACCACCTACTTTTAGGAAATATGATCATTATTATTAACCAATAACGATTCACTATCTTTGGTGACTAAAAAACCATATTTTTATAGTTCTCTAACCTCTCTAGTGTGACAATGAAATACTTTTGTTTTAGGAACAATATATTCCATGGGGGCCTATGAAAATTTTTCCTATACCAAATCTTGTTTATCTTGAGAATCAACTCCATCAAAGTCAATATTTCTCCCACTAACATTCTTGTGGATTTTATCCCTCTCAAGAAAAGTGGATTTCTTTACAATAATCACCTTATTTTATGAGGGGTTTTATATATAGTATTCCCTTGTTTCATTGGATAACCCTATAAATATACACTTTGTGCCTTAGGGTACAAGTTTTTCCCATATTTAGCCTTAACAAATTCCTCACAACACCATATATGAATATGTGACAAAAAAAATTTATTTCCATTATATAAATTGAAAGGAATACCATTTTTCACTTTAGTTGGTCCACAATTTAGTGTGTATGCTGCAAATTATAATTCATATCCTCAAAAGGATAGTAGAATACTTGAATGGATTATCATTAACCTCAATATTCCAAGAAAGGTACGGTTCCCCGTTTCACTAACACTATTCCACTATAGTGTATAAGGATGAGTGCATTGGGATAAGATCCCACACTCCATTAGAAAAGTGATGAAATATTGGTTAAGATATTAACCACCCTAATCAGATCTAAGTTTATTTATCTTCTTACCAAGTTGATTTTCTATTTCATTTTTGAATTATTATAATTCCTTAAAAGATTCCAAATTATACCTCATTAAGTAGACATATCCATATCTACTTAAATCATTAAAAAAAGTAATGAAGTAAGAATACCCACCTCTAACTTCTACTGAAAATGGTCTACACACATTAGTGTGTACTAGTTTTATAAGATCTATATCCCTTTAACCTTGTCCACAAAAAGTGGATTAATCATTTTCCCTATAAAAAAGTATGATATCTATCAAGTGGTTTTAACTAAAATGAGTCTAAGTAACCATCTTAAAAGAGAATTGTCAAAAACTTACCATTTACAAGACCAAGATAGCGATGTCACAACTGGGTGTGAAGTGAATCACAAGAACTTGACTCTTCATCAATTGAAAATACTTGGTTTTTATAATTTAATATATAAATACCATTATTTAAATATTCCATACGATAAATTTTTTTCTTTATATTTTTTCTTTATTAACTTAAAAAAACCATATATATATAGGAAGGATACATGAATTATGTTTTTGATAATATTTGGTACATAATAAAAATATTTTAAAACCATGACTGTCCCAGTTGGAAATGAAAGGTGGTAACCTCCAATAGTTAGAGCAGCCATACTTGCACCATTAGTAGCCCATAAATCCACCTCTCCTATAGAAATATTTCAAAATATAAATGGTTCCTACATTTGAATACATATTTAAGCACCAAAATATGAATCTAATACCCACAATGTAGATATAGAAATATTATACTTGATAATGAATGTACTTGATGCTTTCCATTGCTTTGTTAACATGGCACAATTCTTATTCCAATGTATATATTTTCCACATTAAAAACATACTTTATCCCTTTCCTTTTATTGTATTTGGATATTCATTTTAATTTAAGGATGGTTCTTGGGAGCCTTAGACATAGAATGAGTCTTGGGACCCTTTTTTCGTTCTTTCGTTTCTTATTCACCATAAGGGCCACATACTTTTCACGCCCCATATCTTTATCAAATCTGTGGATCAATGTAAGGAGTTCTATGAGAGAATTATCACTATTTATAACATTATAATTAATAATTAAACTATATAATATCTTAGTAAGTGAAGATAAAATGATATTGGTGTGAATATCATCAGAGATCATAAATCCCAAGATGTCTAAGCACTCAATGTAGCCAATCATATTGAACACATGATTCTTAGATAGCACTGAGTATCAAAGATTTCACCTGAACAATGCTTTGAATATATCATATATCTCTTTACTCTCCTTCTCTTGATAAAGAACCCAAATGCGATACAAGATTCTATACATATCCATATCCTCATGTTTCTTTAAAATTTCACTGTACATGAAATATAACATTAAATATTGTAAATTTGTGACATTATCCAAATGTTTTATATAGAGAGATAATTCTTTCTCACTTGAATATTTACCAAGAAACTTAGGAATATGGTTTTCCATTATATATAATTTCTGTTTAGGGAATAATATAATGCATTAATTCCTATACCATTCAAGGAAATTCAATCCTACGAGAAGTTTATACTTCTCTAGAATAGATCAAAATGATATTTTTGAATTCATGTGGGTTAACATTTTAACAATAAATAAGAGTGTTTTTTAGTACTTTATATGGATTACAGATTAGAAAATAAATTTAATATAATTTATTAATCTCTCACTATTTCATCCAAACCTAATACCCCTCACCATTAGTTTCATAATATCACTTCACATAAATATTTCAGTTGAAAAGATCTATATTCCCCTTATTATAAACTAGACTTGGGATTGAAAAGTTATTATAAGGGTTTTAGGTAGACATAACTTTCCAATTACATTAACTCACATATCCTTCATATGTTTAGTGGAATCCCAAGTCCTAAAATCATGGATAAAAATTTACTCAAAACTTTACCTCTTAGTTAAAATAATTCCTACTTGGGAAATCAACCCTTGATGTGAACAATGTTAAGTCAACCTAATAACTCAAGTTAAAATTACCTGATAATTAAAAGCACCCTGACTTAGGCTAGTCAAGAACATTTAACTATGGTTTGATTTTAACTCAGTTAGTGGGAGACTATACTGACTTAGTATTAAATTTTAGATATTTCTATCTTTATTTGTAAACAAACCATTTTATCTTGTTACATTATTGTTAATATTAAGTGGATTTAACTTAAGTGATTAACCATGTCTAGATAAATTTTACACATATTATAATACTTATCTTACTCTCATCTTGAATAATTGTTAATTAATTTATTTAATGATTTAAAAAACCATAAATAATTTACCATGAAATTGACAGAAATAAAATAAATAAAGTGGTATGACCATGAGATTATCTAATGGTTGATTTATCTAGAGGATGATAAACTAACCCATGACCCTAGAAAATTAACTCCATGAACCAAACATAGTTCAAGTTGCAGCATTCCACCTATGCTTCCGTGTACCTCATGGATTAGTTTTTCCTTGGATATGATCTTGAAACACCACCACTCACCTAGGAGATCCATCCATTACATAATTTTACTCACACATAGGTGAGGGGATCCAAAGTCTTGGTTAAGGGGGGTTTAAATAAAATAATCCATGATCACACATTCCCTTACATAATGAGATGAGGGGAATGAATCACATTCCATTATTTAATCCAATAAATTATTATTAAAACTAAGAAATGATAAATTATATAAACCAATCACATACACAATATGGTCTAAGATCATATCCATACACATACATGAAACAAATGCTCAAAAGTACATTAGATTACATTCACTTCAATTAGTCCTTTATTAATAATATAAATGTGCTTTAATTAATTCCCTTTATCTTAATGAACATCCAAATTATCTTAGAGATACCCATCATAATTGTAATATGACAAATAAATGGTTTAAATAATAATTACAGATAATTAAATTGATTTAATTGAGAATTTATTAATTCCTCAAACCTTTTATTACACTGTTAACACATCATATGCCAATAGTGTAATTCGGGTTTTAATATCACAATTAATTATTATTTATTCAATTTAATTCTATTCTTTACTGGGAAACTAATCGATGTGTACTAACGAGCAATATGACATGTTCCTCACTTGACATGTATATAGTATAAATTCCTTGAGACTCAACATGTATCTCAACCAGATTATATGATGTTTACTAATGAGCTAAATGTCATGTGTTTTGCGTGTCATGTGTCCGTATAACTTGTTGGTTGACTCTATGTGTTCTTCAAACTTGAGGATTAATGAGTCACACGACATGTATACTAGCTATATGTTGTGTATCTCATTAAAGATACATGATATTAGTATCACATGACATTATTACATGTATATAACCACATAGTTAGCATGGATTTCTCTTCTAAACCGCGTAAACCACATGACGTGTATGACATCTACATGCAGTGTGGTCTAGCAGACCATCTGTCAGGCCGATCTGGTCAATATGCAGTGTAAAATAAATGCTTTTTATTTCATTACTTCTTGACGTGTCTTGTATCATGATATACATACATGTTTAGTGAACTTGGGTACATGGTGTGTACTTTTGGTCACATTCCTTATATCCATGTATACCGACCAAAATCCTTGTCACCAACCGATGGAATTTTTGATCATTATTTATTTTTTATTAATCAATTTAAGATGATATGAAACTTGAATAAAGAGAATTATCATATCAAAAACATGTTAATTAAGCTCTAGATTAAATAATTAATAAACTAGAATTGAAAACCAAATAACAATTGCATTTAAGTTATCAATGAATAATAAATAATTATAAATTATTATGTGACTACTCTAATACCGCTTGAAGGTTAGTTGGTGAATTGAAATATTGTAAAGATGTTCCCAAAAAAAGTTTCCATCAATCATTTTGAATTTGTCCTTATAATCAGATAAAAATACATTCCTAGAATCCAAAAAGAGAATATCTTTTCACTTATAATTTATAATATATTTATTTAATTGAGAATAATATTTTTTTGAATTATTTATTCATCGATGAATTGGAAAACCACTCTTTTAGTATCATCATTATATTAGAGGAGTCAAGGGAAGATTCCCTCTAGGTTTGATTTATATGTTCTTTGTGAACCTCCAATCATCATCATATAATTCTTAGTGTGTTAGTGTAGATGAATCTAAAACTTGCAATGATCACCATTTATTGCAATCAAATTCTTCAAGAAGAGAATAATTTATTCTGGAGGAGGAGGATAATTTCTCCACATTATTTATAGAATTATTAGGAAGGTTATCTCTTGGACTTGAGAGAATCAACTCTATATTTAGTTGTGAAAAACAATGGAATGAAGCTAGAACTTACACAAAATTTCATAACTGGGTTTACATAGTTCTAAGTTTAGAAAATAAATAATTTCCCAAGGGAGCTTATTATTTTCTTAATTGTTGGATATAATATCATCCCTTTAATTAAATGTATGATATGTTAAGTTTCTAAAATTATCCATTCCTCTTTTGGTTATTCACTGTTATGGGTTGTTAGGAGGTTGGTTTTTAGTGAAGAGGGGTCCAGAAATCAAAGGTCAGAAGTTGTGTAGAGGCTGGGTTGTGTGGGGAATAGATTGCTTCCACTAGCTAGCTAGTGGAACCCACTAGCCGATCGATGGAAATGGAATAACCAAGGAGGTTCTACCCAATAAACTGACCCATATGAGGCTATTCATCAGCCATATGTTGGTTCCACCAGCCAGCTGGTGAGGCCCACCAGCTAGCCAATGTGCCTAGGTCGAGTGTGCATTAAATTCATCCTATATAATTTTAATTCGACTAGAATTGGATCATTTCTAATAAAAAATCACAACCATAAAGCCCTTATTTTAAATTTGAGATGTCCCCAATTGACTCTAGATCTCTCCCATTCATCTCCCCTTGGTTCTTCATGGTTGGAATGATCGAGTGATTCTAGAACGATGAGATTTCTATATATTTACATAAAATTCATCTTCCTTCTTGAGATATGATCTTGGATGTATGATGGATTTTTGTTTTCTATGAGGATCCAATGACGAATTATTTCTTTCTTCATCGACCAGTGATAGATCTAGAGAATTGAGGACATCTCTTGATTATATCGAATCTACCATTGATTATAAACGTTCTATGAGTATGTTTTTTAATCATATTCTTAAACCTATTATTTATGGTGGATAGATGATATAAATATAATTCTTCGATGATCCTTTGGTATACTAGTGTTGTATTTGACATTTCAACAATTTCCCTTTGGCCGAAGATTGATCCCTCATGAATGATAGATGTTTTCAAGTAAGTTTCCTTAGATCAATCACTCTTAAACTCTCTTATTATTTAATATCATATTGGATATCTATTCTAATGATATATTCTTAGTGTATTTATGTTTTTTTGGATAGAAATGAGGTTTTATCTATAATTTATGAGGAATTTACAATATTTTCTTGAATAAACAATGGATTTAGTGAATTTACATCATATCCTTCGATATATCTTGGAATTAGTTCCATTGATTGAATTTATGAGGTATATGATTCTAAAAAAGAATTCTTGACTTGGAATCTCATTGGGTTTCCCTTTTAAATACCATTCTTTCTGAACTAGAACTCGATATAAGTGTCCTTGTTATGTGAGAAAGTTCTTCGTGGGTGTGTGACATGGTTCAAGATTTGATCCCTTAATGAACTTTGGATTACTTCATCAACAACCTTGACATAGGAAGTTCCTTACCTTTTGAGGCCCTTGTATAATCTTGTTTTTCTTGATTTCATATGATGATGGAATAAACTATTGATGATGTTTGATGGTATTTTCTTGTGGGTGTGTGTGCAACCCGAGAGACCCATATATGATGCTTGATTCCATGATAATTACTAGATTATATTGTTACCATACAATATGTTGATCACATTTTGTTATATGATGCTACTATATACACATGATGAGGTTCTATATTTTTCTTATTATGATCTTCCCTATTGTGTGAATTTACCATGCCTTGGAGGCATTGCCTTGGTATTCATAGTAGGTTTACTATCATGGTATGATTACCCTCATAGGGAGAGGGTGAAAAATGTGCGATGATGAATATGATGAACCCATACACAGGGTAGGAGAGTGAAAACCTTATGGATTAGCTAAAACTCAGTGCCTTGAGAATATTGAGTAACATGATGGAAATCAATGCCTTGTGAATGATAAGTAACTTGTTCATTCAATTCCTTGATGATGTCGAGTAACATTTCAATAGATATGTGGCTAGTTCTTAATCATTTATGACATCTTTGATCATCCTTTAAACATGGTACCAAAATAGGTATGACTGAGGCTTGTGGTGGCATAGATAACACATGGTGCCCAATATATGATTGTTTATGCTAACTTGCGCAATTATTTTTATCATGGAATACACCTGTTATACTTGTGAACACTTTTTAAGGATGCATTGGTGGAGTCCCACTGGGTTGTATTAATCACACACTACACATGAGTCTCAATGCACATACATACTTAATGTAAAGGGGTCCAAGAAAGGGAAAGGGGCTCATGGAAGACAATTGAGTTGTGAATCATAGATCTGGTTGCAGGATCAAGATAGGCACCAAAGAATTTTCATAGAGTTTTATTTTTTTATCTACTTTCACTTATAATCTGGTTTGGATTCACACCCTATAACCCCATTTATATATTTTTTGACTTGGTTCCATCTATTATTACATTGGATATTTAGTATTCCACTTGATATTCTAATTGTTATATTGTTATTTATATTTATTTTTGGTGTATAGATATCATTAATGGAGGTTATAGTCTCTCCAAAGATGAAGTTCAGACCCACTATTCTAGTTAGAAACCTCTTGTGTATGGGGAGGCACGTATGAGGTCCCATGGATCTTCAGATTAGACCCAATGGTTCAGGTTGGGGTGTTACAAAATGGTATTAAAGAAACATTTTCTTCTTCTTTTTACCAACCTGGGACATGGTAGAAATGTTATAGGTTGTGTATAACTCTGGTTGGGAAGTTTCCATGTGCCTAGATGGCTCATGTGTAATAGGCCTCAGAGTTACCATTTATGGGATTACTATTATAGTTTTATGGTATTTGAGTGCATTCATGCTTCATGTGTAGGCATGTAGGTTCACATACCATACATATACCTATTATGTGATGCATACCATTTATTTAATTTAATTCCTTGATTGTTCCATATTTTCTGGATAGACCTGTATTCTTGATTGAGTGATATATTTATTTTCCATTTTTTTGTGATATATATGTTGGCATTAATTAGTTGATCCTGATAATTTTGTAATGTTTTGTATATACATGTGACTATGAATAACTTTTAGGGATAGAGATGTTGGTTAGTTCTAAGAGGGATATACCTTGGATTATAGGTATAATCGTAAGAGAACCTTTGTGTGATCCCTTAGAATAATTAACATTTGTCTTTATGTATTTAGACATTATTAATGTTTACTTCACATTTAAAAAGATGTTTCCCTAAAGGAGAATAATGGGACTGCCTACTCATGTGGTTCAGGATGGTCCCACCTGGGAGGATTCTCCCATTCCACTGCTTATTATGCTGGAGGGTTGTAACAAATGGCCTGTACAGGCACCCCAATTTCCCCACAGACATGTATTGTCCCCTATATGGGGCCCACCCAAATTCTCGGATGGGTAATCATACTAATGACTATCCCCACATACCAAATATGAATTAGTGGTGTCCCACTTTGTTTTATTACTCACACCCTGCATGAGAATCCCAATATGTATGAGAACTTCATGTAAAGGTATTGAATCAAGGGAAAGGGGACCATGGTAGACAACTGAGTTGTGAAGCATGGATATGGTGGTGAGATTGAGATAGAATCTAAAGTATTTATGGATAGTTTCATTTGTTTATCTAATTTCACTTATACTCTAGCTTAGTTTTCCACAATCTAATCCCATTTATATATTTGTATGAATCATGTGACATCCATTATTACATTTGATATTTAGTCTTCCACCAGATATTTTGATTGTTATATTATTATTTATATTTATTTTTGGTGTATATATATGATTACCAGAGGTTATGGTCTCCCCAAAAATGTTTCTCAGACCCTCAGTGATAGTAGGCAACCTCTTGTGTACGGGGAGGTGTGCTTGAGGTCATGTGGATCTCTATCTCAGACCTAGTGGTTTTGGGTTGGAGTGTTACAAAATTTTATCAAAGAAAAAACTTTATTATTATTATTTTAACTAAATTGGTACATGGTAGAAATGAGATAATCTATATGGCACTCAGGTAGGTGAGTTTCCATGTCCCTAGCTAGATCTTGTATAATGAACCTTTATGTTACCATTTATGGTATTACTGTTATATTTTTATAGGATTTGAGTATGTTTTTCATCATGAGTAGTATTGTAAAAGTGAGTTCCCTGGACCCAACTTTAACAATAATTTTTGATTACCATATCATGTATACAATGAGTTATAACTAATTTACCCTTACCATAATAGTGTTTATATTTTTTGTATCTATTATTTAATTGGTGATTTCATTATATTAATTTTCATATCAGAATGTTAAAACAGTTTCCAAGATATAATGATAATATCTAGATATTATGAAATTAATCTTAAACATATTTCATATGGTATAGATACATCATACTGATTGGACACAGAACATTTTTGACTATACGGTGTTGGAAGCTCAGAAGAATTAAGACTTCCTCTCATGAAGTTCACACTTAGTGGTCTTAGGTAGATGAGGTCATGAGGACTGACCCACTAATAGAAACACCACATGTTTTGGGTGTCATTGGTAGTTCCTATCTACGAACACATGTATTGGTATCATTACTTGAGGTTATTATCGATGTGTACCATTTTATAATGCAATTTTATGAAAGATGAAAAAATATGACATTAAAATTGTAGCGAGGTAGCTTACATTGGGTGCATCATTATTAGTATGAAATTGATTTAATAATCAAGATATAATTTTTCACTCCCGATAGGAATAGATATCTCAAGACTAGTTAATAAAGATGGTAGTACTTTTACTAAATCCACGACCATGTTGTAAGAAGTTAAGTCCATCCAATTAGGTCAATGAATAATAATACAAGAAAGGATGATGACACAGAGTGTTTGTCCTGATTTTTGAGATATCATGATACAAAGATATTATATTATACAATATGTGTTTGTAGAAGGTTGTTGTTTCTATGAATATTCCTTAACTCATTAGGGTACTTGAAGGGTTTCTAGACCCCACTCTCAATACACGAATAATAGTCATTACACTTGAGATAAGGTCCTAGAGGGTCACACACAAATCATATTCAGAAACTTGGACAATTCTAGTGAATTGGAGTTTAGTACATGTGGGCCCCAAAGAGGTGACCAGGTAATGTCCAGGTTTATAAGATCACAAAGGAAATATATAAATTCAATATTATTTGAGTTTACAATAGTAAGTATTGAATTTATTTAATTATTATATCGATGATTTATTTAGTGAATATCAAGAAAATTGTTTTTTGATTGAATATTAAATATTTTATATTTGAGGTTCATTAAATATTTATGTGGGAGAAATGAGTCGAGTTAATGAATCATATTTATCATGTAACATTATTTGGAATTACAAGTTAGTGATAATTTACACATGACATTTATGTTCAAAACCCATTAGGCGCAGGCATTACAGCAGCACTGTAGTGGTGCTGTAGCAGTGGAGCTACTACAACAACGATGGTACTGTAGCAGTAGAGATACTATAGAAACGGTAGTACTGTAGTGGTGGTAGGACACTGTAGCAGTGGCAGGAGCACTGTAGTAGCGGTGGGTACTGTGCGGGACTGTAGCAGCGTGAGTACTATAGTAGTACTATTCACAGAATGGGCCTTGAGCCAAAATTTGGGCCTATGGGCTATGTAATGGGATAAATGCCCACTGGGCCTTCAGTCTATGTAATGGGTCTCCCTCTACCTATTTAAATAGGTCTTTACTTTTCTTTAATAATAAAATGAGGCTTCAGACCCAAAAAAATATGACATTTGTGTCTCATTTATGATGTTATAAGTGTTTTTTTGGGCATCAAAAGAAGGGTTAAATTATCAAAGGGATTAAGTTCAATTTTTAATAAGTTTAAACTAAGTATATAAGAATTTTAAAGGCCCAAAATGTTTTATTAAGTGTTTTAATACATTTATTCTCTTGTCCCCCTCTCTCAAGTCCTAGATAAAGAAAGTGAAGGGGAGATCAAATATTTCTCGATCTAAGTTCATTAATCATTAACATGATTTCCCATGATCATGAAAATATCTAAAAGCCTCCAACTCTCCTCACTGACACCAAAATTTCATAGGATGATGATAAATCAAGCTTTCAGAATGCATTTGGATAATCTCTAAGGTTCTAGGTTTGGTTCCTTAAAGTGATGATTATTGAAGATGTGTGAAATGTGTTTCCAATAAAAATTGAATTAAGTATGATTTTGAATTATTTTTTCATTCTTAATTATTCATGATTAATTAAATTTCATATGGTCCATCGTTGAATTTGGGTTGGGGTGTAATGGATTTTATGTTTTGTCACAATCCATACTCAAAATTTTTGATATACCATATTTTACACTTCTGCCAAATCTCAGATTTCCTTCAAATGGTTTTATAGGGAGGAATGAATTTAATTAAATAAAATTAAAAATTAAATTTATATTTATTCAAGATGAGGAAATTCCACAGTCCCACTGCCAAAAACAACACATCGATCAGATTGGATGACCGAGTTATGATCATCCAAAGATCGAAAAATAATTGTTCAATCTTAAAACCATGAACCAATATATATATATATATTTATACACACACACACACACACACACATTTACAGTGCAGGTTTATTTCATCAAATAATGACGATAACAAATCAGAAGTGACTATTGAAACACTACCTATATGAGTTTTGTGCGATCAAGCTGTATACCCGACAAGTTTAAGACAATGAATAATTATTTAAAAAAACATTTCAATATATACATATATATAATATGTTACACACACACATATATATTACATCCCCCAAATATAAATATCTAAATAATATATATATATATATATATATTATAATATGTTACATATATATATTCATCTATATATATAATAATATATAACACATATATATGTATTATAAATATATAAAAATAGGTGATATAGGATGGAGGGGGGGGGGGGGAATCCTCCAAAAATTCTTAGATAGTCTTAAATTGTTTTATAAAAAAATAACAATAAAATTTTAAAAAGGGTCTACATTGGGGTGCTGCTAGGGAATGGTGGGGCATCGGTGGGTTGAATTTCAAATGCCCCCTTTTTTAAAAATAAGGGGAAACTAGTTCCAGGACACTTAAAAAGAAATTAATTTTGGAGAGCCACCCTTGTAGAAATAAAGACTCCATTTAGGGGTGTGGTAGGGAATAAGGTTTTAAAAAAACATTATTATTATTATTATTATTATTATTATTATTATTATTATTATTATGTGGTTCCCATTAGGGGAACCCTAAACCCTGTTTTCATGCATGGTGAGTGTGTTCACTAACCCAACCCCCCACCGAGTCAGCCTGATCCCGAAAGGATGGGACATGTTCTTCTTGACTTTTTTTGCCATTATAGGTATTTATCGACGATCCAAAACCCCTTCAGGGGTTTAAAAATTCTTAAGATCCCAAATAATTATATAAAATTTAGAAAATATTAAAAAAAATATTTGAAAATTAAATAAATAATTTATGGGATCGCGTGACAAGTTTTTGATGAATTAAAATTATATTAAATTTATTTTAATTCATGAAAAATACCTCTCCAGATTAATTCATCACAATTTTAATTAATATATGCGAGTTTAATGTGTATCGACTAATCATGAGATTTAGACTGACCAATGTATTTCTAATATTTATTTATTTAAATATTAAAATGCAAGTTTTTTAATAATTATTTAATAAATGATGATTTTCTTATCATTTTTTGCATCATTATATGTATAAGGGTCTACAAGACCTGATAAAATTTATTTATCTGTATTCTGCATTCCTAAGATCCTCTCATCTGCATGTGAGTGTTCTTGTATAATGAAGAGGATGATAAGTGATGAAGACCTCATAGAGTTTTGGTTACGTACCAGACATGAGTTTGACACATTGGATATGTGAGCACTGTAACTCGAGTTACAGGAATCACAACTCATGAAGTTACCACTGTGGTCTAGGTTGATCCATTATTAACTCTGTGGATCAACCATTTGTGTCAGCACATGATCACGTCGTTCAATTTTATTTATGCATGATTTATTATTTTTTGTATGTTTAGTTTTATGTGAGATCACATAAAGCAATATGTGAGCATGTATAGATAAAATTAACTAGAATGGTGAATATTTTTCTATTTATTTTATTTTAAATATGTGAGTGCAATCACATAGAACAAGCAAGTGTAAAGATAAATGGATTAAATTCTCAAAGAATAACAGAAACCCTAAAAAAAATATTAAGTCACAATTCTTCCCATATCTTAATTTATAATATAACTAGGTGTATGTGGTTCTCTTCAACCCTAGTTGAGGATACCTCATACTATTGGGGAGTTCTTATTGACCTATGTTCCGACTTAACTAAATATGGAAGTAAATAAGTATCCATAGCTAGATTATTTCATATTTATAGTAAACAACTTGAGTAAATCAAATTTATGTTTTTTAGAACTTATTACTTCACTCAATAGTTCATGGAGTCATGATTTAATGTGGTTGGTCAGTCAAAATCCTACCTTGAAACTCTTGGAGTATCGGTGTAACCATAGCTTGGACTATGAGGATAGGTTTCAGGGATAATTTCTATTTTAATACTCAAGATACTAAGTATTCAAAATATAGTAATTAGGGATACTAGGGTTCAATAAAATAGTGATAGACATCAAATGATTTAATTAATCAATAATATCTAATCGGTAATCAAGATGAAAGTACTAATCTACTAAAAATTATATTGTATAAAATGTAAATTAATACCACCTACATACTATGATTACTATGTACATAGAAAATTTTCTTACCAACATGAGTTTCTAAGAGTAGTACAGAAGCTTTCGCAAACTACTACGATATAATAAATTCAAAGTGCTACAGTCCCCAATACCTATTATGCTACCTTAGGAAGCAAGGGTGTGAAAAATGATTACAGGAGAGTCATGTAAGGATCACTTGATGTTTACATCATAATTCTATCATCAAATTCTGGTGTGAGTTATGGATACATCATCAGGACATGGATGATATTACATGATGTCTTATCTCTGAGAAGTTTGCGAGGAGAAAGCGAAACAGTATTTGATGGGGTGATGATTACAATGTAAGCATGTAAATTGAAAGATACATCATGATATTTCAATAAATCTCTTTATAATATCTTTATCAACCATTTAATATAGTTTATTTTAATATTAAAAAATTAATAATATGGATAAAAATGATTCATTACCTTTTAGGTAAGGTTTGAAAAGAAAATAAGAACTTAAATAAAGATTAATCATTAGTTATTATGGTGAACAAGTTGAAAGAAAAGGTGAAAAGGATAATGGAAAGTGTGATGAAAAAAGGAGCCTTTGAAATTCCCTTAAAAATAAAAGAGGGAAATCCTTATACCAGAGGTTATTTTCTTCACATGTCATGAGATAAGTCCACATAAGGTTAAATTCATTAAACTGAATTGAAGAATCAAGTAGTCACTTCTTATTCAGGTATATTCATCAATGTATGTGATGTTTCTATCTTACTTATTGTGTATTGAATACAATATTCATATCACATATGTGTATTTAAATACAACAACCAAGTAAGAAAACAAGCATTATAATAATTATGGTGAATTCTCTAAGAGGGTGAGAAATGGTGATTCTTAAGTAAGTAGTGTGAAGTATACAACTTCTAATTTCCAAGATTAAGGATTTGAGTTTAAATTTTATTAATTATAACCAAAACATTTATATCATGTGTCCATTAGACACAAGGATACATTATTCCATTTTTTGAATTAATTTTTTTGTGTTATCTAAATACTCAACCAATAGTTGAGTAATACTTGAATAATTGGTAATAACTAATGGATATAAAATATAATACTCAATTATACCTATATGTGTCAAGATAATTATTTTTCAAGTAAAACTAAAATTATTTGTCAAGGATATACCTAGTATGGTATTTATATTATTTGGATTTAAACACCATAGGTATTATCAACACATTGGATTATCTAGTTTTAGACAAAGATACCTTTAGAAATAAAGGTAAGCAAAAAATCTTTTGGAATTAGTTCAGCTAGAGAGTGTGAACTATTACAAGGTAAAGATAGTGCTAAAGATACTTAATAATATTCCTATAAGAGTTTTAGGGAATGTAAAAGTGAATTAGGAATCATTTATGGTCAGGATATATGAGTAGCTTTGGGCCTGTGTACTGAAGAATATCTTGACCAAGCATCCATCGATCATTATAAATGTAGAGTGTATTTGTTACTATACTAAAATTTCCTTATACACGTTAGATCCATGATGTTAGTAATAGGATGATTGATAATGAGTCTTAAAGTCATACATTGATTATTAAAATACATCATGGAGAAATTTTTAAACACACATTTCTTTATACACATCAATGTTATGGTGTTAGTAAGGGGATCGATGAAGAGTCTTACTTGAAAACATTGATCATTAAAATATAGCATGGAGTAATTACTAAATGCACATTTACTTATACAAATCAAGGTCACAATGTAATTAAAATGAGTATCAATGTTATAATTTATTTTCCTTGTAGAAACTACCAATATTTTCAAGACATGCTTTGAAAATAGTGAGGTTATCCCATAACCATATGACAACTATAAAGAAAAATGGATATCATACAAGTTATAATATGATTTAAATACATAAATTTCATAATCACAAGTGTTTATATTAAAAGTGTTTGTTAGTATATACACAAACTTTCATCAAGAAAAACAAAATGTTCATCTAATGTAATTATCCTAAAATATACGAAGGATATTATAAAAATCCATAAGATAGAAAATTTATAGTTAGGTAATTAACTATATTTTTTTAAAAGGGGTGCACATATCTATTCGAGATAGTGGGAGAAATATTGACTGAGATTCAGTAAATTCTTAATATATAAAAGTGGTTGAAATATGAACAATTTCCAAAAGACCTTGTAGAAAAAAGTGTTCTATAGAAACATATTGTATAGGAAGGATAAAACCATGGTAATGGTTTTACATCCACCATGGTCAGTGATACATTATTAATTGAGTGTAATTAGTACTAAAAGTAAGAAGTAAATGGAAACAGTTTAAGATTGAAAAGATCAATTAAATTTCAATAATGGATTCCATGTATCAATGTACTGGGGCTTATTATTTTGAATATCGTATTGGGTATTCAAGTGATACTATACATGGGTGGTATAAGCGCGATACCAATTAGGCTAAATTGGTAATACCAAGTAGTTATAACTAAATCCATTAGAATTTTACTTGTTATAGATAATTTATATGATCATTAAATTGGGAACTAGATGTCTAGACCACCAATATTGGAAGGCATCTATAAGACAAAACCATAAAGGGTTGGTGACACTATAGAATTACTATAAGGGGTGAAATTTATTAGATCCATTTTTGGATTTAAGTAAGCAATAATATCATTTAATATTCATTTGGAATGAATTTTTTCTATATGTCTACAAGAGTTTAGTGGGAGCACCACTATTTTCCAAGTAAAGTATGTTTAATAACAAATGGAAAACAACAATCAACAATACAGTTAGTTAAGACCATAAAAAAAGTAACAATTTAGAGATTGAATTAAAGTAAAAAAACAAAGTTTTAGATAACAATATATACTAAGGTAGATATAATGGGTTTCTTAGACTAAGTGAATAGTAAATATACCGACAAGGTATTAAAAAATACAATCTGAAACAATTTGAGAGAGTATTGTTTCAAATTTCACATGGAGTACATCTCTCTAAGAAGACATGCATGAGACATAGAAGAATATTCATGTGGTGAATATAATTACATATACTTCTACGATGGATAAATCACATATTCCATGCTATGTACTAAATGTTATATTTCCAATATAAAATCTATGGTTGGAAAATATCAGTTATATCCAAGAGAACTGCACATGAAGTAGTTATAACTATTTGATTAAACTTGAGAGAGTACATGGGATATATTATTGGAACATGGAGTGGAAAGGAAACAATTTGTGAGGGGAAAAATAGTATTCCTCTAGATAAATATGATCCAATATCATAGTCAAAATAAGGTAATGGGAAAGATAAGCTCATTCAAGGAAGTTATAGTTATATATACAAATACTGAGTATGTTGCATCTTTTGGTGAAACTGAATAATTAGTGTAAAATACATAATTATTCTTGTTCTTGGAATCACACCTAGTAAGTAAATTTTTATCATGATATAGATTATGATAATTATACCACTGTTACTATCCAATATGTTAAGCATTTCTGGTAGAAAAACAAACATACATAGGGATGTCATCTCTTGAGGATTCATACTCAAGGAGGTGAAGTCATTGATAAAAAAATAGCCATGAAATAGAGACCTTATAAGCCCATGACTAAAACCATAACTCAGTAGAAACATGATATTATCATTTAATAGCTAACAAGGATAGCTAGCCAGCTAGCACTAGTGTAATTGGGAGTGTTGTAAAGTTGGTGACTTAAATGAAACTTGAACAATAATTTTTTATTTCTATATAATGTATAAAGTGATTTATCAATGATGTATCCTTTCCATCATAGTGTTGATATTTTTTCATCTACTATTTACTTTGTAATATCCTTAGATTACTTATCATATCAAAAGATTATAGCAGTGCCCAGTCTACAACGAGAACCTTGAGATACTATGACATTAATCTTAAATATATGTCTTATAGTCTAGATACATAATAATTGTTGGACATAGATGATTTTTTACTATTAGTTGTTGGGGGATCATCTGTATCGAGAATTATTCTCATAAAGTTCTCACATGGTGATCTTAAGTAGATGAGATAATGAGGACTGACCCTCTAATAGGAACAACACATGTTTTGGGTGTCATTGACAGTTCCTCTTTGTAAACACATGTATTGGTCTCATGAATTTATCTTATAATCAATGTGTACCATTTTATTGCATACTTTGATGAAATAAGGAAACTATGAAATTAATGTCAAAGTGAGGTATCTTACATTGGGTGCATCATTGTTGGTATGACATTGATTGAATAATTAAGATATAATTTATTTATTTTGATAGAAAGATATATCTTAGGCCTAGTTGATCAGGTTGGTAGTACCTTCACAAAATCCATGTATATGGTAGAAAAAAGATAAGTCCATCCAATGAGTTCAATGAATAATAAAGTGAGAAAGGATGATGGTACAAAATGTGCATCTTTCTTTATAAGATATCATGAGAAAAATAGATTATATTACACAATGTGTGTCAGTAAGAGGTTATCATTACTAAGTCTATTCCTTAATGCAGTAGGGGCCTTGATGGTTTTATAAAATCCACTCCTGGTCTGTGAATATTAATCATTGATATTGACATAAGTTTCTATAGGGTCACACAGAAAGCGTATTCAGATGCTTGACCAATTCTAGTGAATTTTATTTTAGGAAATGTTGGCCTATCAATGGTGGATGGGTAATATAAATGTTTTAAAATAAAAAAGTAAATAAATAAATTCAATTTTATTTGATTTTATAATAATAAACATTGAATTTATTTAATTATTATATTTACAAGTTAATTAGTAAATTTGAAGAAAAATATTTTTTGAAGGAATATTAAATATTTAATATTCAAGGCTCATTAAATATTTATGTGGCAGAAATGAGTCATGTTAATGAATCATATTTATCACATAGAATTATTTTAGTGACCATATTTTTTCCTTATAAGGATTTAAAATATATCTATATATATTTTTAGTGTGAGGTACTGATAAGGCATGTGATTTCGGGGCCCTATGTTCCCGGAAATAATTTTATAAAATTATTAAATATATTTTATATTTCAATCACATGGTTTCTTAAAAAAATAGGATAAATCTTAAAATGAAACTCACATCAACAATACAAAACCATGGTTGAGTCTGCTACACGATGTTTACCCTAGGCGCGACCTAAAATAGGTCGGCGCATTCAGATATCTTGCCCATTGGAAGCACATTGAATGGATATATTAGTTAATTAAATTTATTTATTCAACCTAAATAAAATTTATATAAGAATAATTCCATAGTGAATCCTTCAGGGTTAGCGGCATTAACCCTATAAGGGTTACCGAGCCTCTTCCCCTCCTTCTGTTGGTGAATCCCCTCAGAAGATGACAAAACACCGGATCAGAGAATATTGAGATGCAACGGACAAAAAAATTCCTTCTATCATTGGTGAGAACATTATTTAACATAGAAAGAACCAATATCTAAGAAGGACTCGTCAATTTGTGGTTTGAGCCCTTTTTTATTAAATTGATTGAGCAGAATCGTTCTGTTTATGATCTGCACCAATTAATGGACCTTCACATGCACATGTGTACTGATTAATTTGGTTATTTCAATTGTTTCCTAACCCAGGATACCCCCATTCTTGATATTAGGCCAATAAATCTTGGAAATGATCATTAAACTTTTGTTTTTTCACTTTACTCCCTCAATTGTTTTATGTTCTTCATTAGTAGGACCCCGCTGTCCCGGTTTGAAGTTTTCAGGTGGTACTAAGCCTGATCAGACCCCCAAAAACATGATGAATTTAGTTGTGAGGGATTAATAGATGAATCGAGGGTAGATTTGAGTTGTTTTCTTGTTATGGATTATCTTTTAGATGATTTGAGATCAAATAATCGATTATGGAAGGTGCGTAGATGTGTGGTGTGTAGGACAGAACCCCCATTGGATTGTGAAATCAATTTCTAGACACAGGATGGATGGAAACGATTAAGAATGCCTAGATAAACTATTTTCAAGTGTAATAGAAGAAAAAATAAAATAGAAATTCATGTATTTAAATCATGGATCACAAATATGAAATTAT
Source organism: Viscum album (assembly GCA_963277665.1). Lineage (NCBI taxonomy): Eukaryota > Viridiplantae > Streptophyta > Magnoliopsida > Santalales > Viscaceae > Viscum > Viscum album. Next base: position 954,630,125 of record OY728142.1, read on the forward strand.
AGAAAAATTTTGACTACATGCTGTGTAGTTTGAATAACACATGGCATATCAGACCCTGGCTATGACGAATGAGGTTTTGGAAATCTATAAGTTTGGAACAATTTGTAGCCATCCTACAAGCCATGTACCACATCCTTATGTGGATGAGCCATGTGGAATAACACATGGGAGGGACCTCATGTGAGAGTACACAAACTCTAGGTAAAGTTCACAGATAGAACTTGGACACACAGACATGACCAAGAACATGGGATGGACCCTAAGTAGAATGGGAACACCATATATATCCCTCAAAAAATGAATATCAATAAATAGTTGGTTAGGCATGTACCTCCAGGGGCACATCCATGTAGGAAAGTGGGACCACACACCTTGTACCCCTTGGCTCCTTTTTAGGAAACTTCAAGCTTTCATATCTTTTTCATTTGGACTCATATTTTTCTCTATGAGTATCCTATCCTGAATGTTTTTCTGTTTAAAACACAATGGTACCCACAGTTGTGGATTTTGGTATAATATGTGTAATTTTATGAGCACAAAGCTTGGTTAGGAGATACTTGATGATGACAGTGATCGCACAAGATCACCAAAGGCATCCCAAGTGGAACCCACTAGTTGGGATGGGCATGGATCCTCAATGACTAGAGTGGAAACATCCTGTTGGCATAGGAAATGGGTCCTCTAGAGACCTCTTAAGTAGAACCCTCTAGCTAGACTGGGCATAGGTCCTTGATGACTTTTAGAGTGGAACCCAATAGTTGGGCCATACATGAGTCCTCTACCACTAGAGTAGAACCCTCTTTTTGGCACAAGTAATGGGTCCTCTACAAACCTTTAGAGTGGATATCTCTGGTTGGGCTGTGTATGGGTCCTCGATGGCTAGAGTGAAACCCTCTTGTTGGAACAAGGCATGGGTCCTCTACAGACCTCCTGAGTGGAACCCTCTAACTAAGCTGAGCATGGGTCCTCAATGACTTCTTAAGTGGAACCCTCTAGCTAGGTTGAGCATGGGACCTTTTATAACTTTTAGAGTGGAACCCTCCATCTAGGCTGAGCATGGGTCCTCTACCACTGAGTGGAACCCTACTATTGTACTAGGGAATGATTCCTCTACCTAGAGATTATGACCCCCAGACTATGAAACATATTGATGAGGCATGAATTGATTTGGATGGTTACTTCTGGGAAGGTGTGTGATATAATGGGCATCATTGATGGAATTTTGGAACTGTGGGAGAATATTCTTCCTAGGAAGAGATATGAGATAAAGACCCCATTTCTCTATCAGTTGGGTTTTTTTGACTGAATAGACACACACACATATATATATATACACACTTTTGTATCCATACCTTTGGATTTTGTTACTCTACTTCCATAGTTTGTGAAGACATGTGGGGTATGCCAATTTTTGTGTGTGTTTATATTCTCATGATTGGATGAGTTCACTCTCATTCTATGGGTGGAAAAGACTCAATGTGTAGTTCATATACTCACTATGTTGAGAACCCTATGATTATATAAGGATGCTCTTTCTCTTTCTTGGGTTGAGCTATAACCTATTTACTATCTATTGTCTTTATGTTCCTATTGATCTCTTACTCCTCCCTCTTTAGATTTCAGGGTGTCCTAATGGATATGTATATGCTCAACCATACATGGGATTTTCCTACATGTGACATGTATTATGAAAACAATGTATAGGTCAGTGATTCCTTCAAATGAGCTTAGGGATACTTGGTACTTTGGACCATGTACGGTGGTCACTTCTTGGAGATCAAGAACTAGGATCTCTCAGAATTTTACTTTCCATTTTTGTAAGGTTGGGACATTTTTTGTCTTAGGACTTTATTTCCCCCTTTTTCATTTTAGTTTACACTACTATAATCTTATACTATCTAGATGTTTTACATGTGTGGTTGTTTCCCTAGTATTTTTCATCTTTTAATATTATTCCTCTACACTCATACATTGAGATGGATGTGTTTGTATGTATAGGTACTTAGGAAAAGGCCTCCCCATGTTAGTAATGCCTTCAACACTAGTTTCCAGCCCCTGACCTATGGATGTGGGATTCAAGTAATTGTGGATTGAGTCCCTTCTTGGGTCCGGTCGTAATGGATTGGTATCAAAGGTGGTTCGATACTTGGGATGGTGTTTAAATTTTTCCCTTTATGAGGATTTAGTTGGGATCAGGGAAACAATTTCAAAGTTTCTCAAGTACGTCTCTCAGGATATGGAATCTAGTGATAGTGTAGTCAACTGACATATCCATTGACTTTTACCTTGATGAATCACTTATCATATCTGTATATCGAGAAATTTCTTTCAGGGATCAATAGTAAATGCTTAATATATGATTGATGCTTTGAAAATACTTCTTTAATTAGATCCCCATTATTATTATTATTATTATTATTATATATATGATCATATGACTTTGGTACCTCTTGATTAAATTTCTAGATTCCCTCATGATGACAGACAACTAGGATACCAGTTCTGGATCATGTTGATGATCTAATGAGTGACAAGGCATCAATTATGGGTCTATCCTACGAGCTTCTTGCTTTAGGTGGGAAGGTAGAAGCACCTACACCCATAGAGTAGCAGATCATCCCAATAGAGTAGGATTATGATGTGTACATTCTTAGTGTACTCTGTGAGTTTCAGTGCCAGAGGCTGCTAAGGTTCCACGATGAGCCAGATCCCCAGGAAGTAGAGGAATGACTAGACTTCATGGTCTATATCTTTAGGCTTATTCGAACCCCAACAAATCAGGTAGTTTCACTAGTAGCTAGAATTTTCCATGAAGTATCTAGCCACTTGTGGAGTCATGTTATACAGATGCATGGTGAGTCAAAAATATCATGGAACAACTTCTAACAGTTGTTCTATGAGGAGTACTACCCCTCCTATTTATGCCCAGTTTGGATTTAGGAGTTTCTAGAGTTGAATTATTGAGGGATGATAGTGGATGAGTATGATGTGTAGTCCATAAACCTTACCCAATACTCCCTTAACATGATCTGTGATGGCTAATTCCGAGCATGAAAGTCTGACCAGAGACACTAAAGAGAGATTCGTGCCAGTGTGGTGCACTTGTGCATCCCCACCTATGATAGGGTGCTAGAGAGGGAACTAGTGATAGTGATATTTCTATCATAGGTATGATAGATAGCCAAAGATGGTAGTGGGAATCAAAGAGCTGAGTTGTCTATAGCAGCTAGCAGGTGCCAATTGGCAGGATCTCAGTGTAGGAGATCCTTTCAAGACCAGACTTAGGTGCATAGTCATGTGGTATGGGGAAAATGAAGAGTACCAGGGAATTTTGGAGAGGGATGATGCTATGCTTGTGACAGACGAGGTCATATAGCATGTGACTTCCCGATTAGATGTATTGAGCAGTACAAAGAAGTAGCTGACAAACCATCATGGTAGAGGTAGCATTGTGATCAAGGATCTCCTAGGCGAGGGTAGGGTGGTCCCACTACCACAAAAATGAGTTTTTGCAGTGCCACCCTTTAGCAGCTCTAAAAAAATCCCTGATAAAGTGGGTAGGTTTATCAATGCTAAAAAAGTGCTGATAAAGGATACTTTTAATAGCGCTAAAAAACACTGTTAAAAGCACCCCTTTATCAGTACTTTTTTTATCACTGATAATGGTACCCCCTTTATCAGTTCTTTTTCTAGTGCTGTTAAAGGGACCCTCTTTATTAGTGATTTTTTAGTAGCACTGATAAAGGGGAGTCTTTATCAGTGCTTTTTTACTAGTGTTGATAAATAGTATATTTAAAAAAAATTAAAAATAATATATTAATATATAAATATATAAATATATTTATATTGATATAAATATAATATATATATTTTAAATATGTTTTAGATAAGTATAAATAGAGATTTACACTTAATATATATAATATTAAGTGAAAATGACTTATATAATATTTTTAAAAATATTATTAGTAAAGACCGTTGGGTTCTGGTCGATGCACCCATTTATGTAAAGACCGTTGGGTATAAATGAGTATTCAAGAGGAAACATGTCATTCAAGGTAAATTAAGTACCTATAAAGCAAGGGTAGTAGATAAAGTGTTTAAACAACATCAAGGAATTTACCAAAATGAAACCTTTTCTCCTGTTTCCATTTTTAAATCCATCTGAATCATATTTTACATAATATATTACCATGACTATGATATTTGGCAGATGGATTCCAAAATTAAATACATTAATGGGAACCTTCAATAATTTTTTTATATGAAACAACCAAAAGATTTTGTGAAACTAGGTGATTCCAAAAGGATTTTAAATTTATAGGGATCCATTTATAGATTGAAGTAAGAATCCAGGTCATGGAACATTCAATTTGATGAATCTATAAAATAATTTGGTTTCATTAATAATGAATGTGAGTCATGTTTTTATAAAAGGTTTAATGGGAATAAAATCATTATCCTTGTAGTATATGTTTATGACATATAACTTATTGGAAATGATATACTAGTCTTACATTCAATTAACGACTGGTTAATCAAGTACTTCTCCATGAGGGACTTAGGTGATCAGCCTATATTCTTGGGATCAAGATCATTCTTGATAGATCCAAGAGGTTACTTGAACTAATTCAAGTACATATATTGGAAAGATACTAAAGAGTTTTAGTATGGAATAATACAATAGGGGATTTTTTCTAGTGTCACATGGTTTATATCTTTCTAAGAAAATGTGTCTTGAGACACAACAAGAAAAATAGAGAATGAGTAATATCCCATACACTTCAACGATATGATCAATCATGTATTCCATGTTGTGTATTATACTTGATGTTTACTATGCATTGAGCATGGTAGGAAGATATCAAGCATATCCAAGGGAACAACATTTGACTACTGTTAAGGATATCATTAAGTATCTAAGAAGAAATAAGGATATATTTCTGGTGTATGGAGGAGATGAGGAGCTCATCATCAGGGGTTATACTGATGCTGGTTTTTAGATAGATCATAATGACCTGAAGTCATAATCAGGATATATTTTCTGTCTCAATGGAGGAACTCTGAGATGGAAGAGTTCAAAATAGCCATTTGTCGCTGATTCTACAGTGGAGTTTGAGTATATAGTGGATTTTGATGCATCCAAATAATCCATTTGGATTTGGAACATTGTCCAGGAGCTTGATGTGGTACTTAGAATCAAAGACCCTATCACATTATATTATGATAATACTATAGTGGTGGCTCTTGAAAAAGAGAAAAGGTCACACCAACGGACAAAACACGTACTCTAGAAGTATCACCTCTTGAGGGATTTTTATCAAAGGGGTGAATTTGTAGTGAGAAGAGTACCCAAAAAAGATAACATGGTGGAACCCTTGACTAAAGGCCTATATCGGTAGAATCATGAGTATCATGTGAGAGCTAGTGGATTGAAGGCCGTTAGCAGTTGAATCTAGTGTATGTGGGAGTCTGTTTGAGTTGGTTCCCTAGAACCAACTTTTATGTACTTTATGATAAATTTGTATTCATTGTTTTGAAAATTAATTAACTTATTATCACATAATGATTGTTATTCTACGTGGCATAGTATATGATAATGTCATAAGAGTTGTTGTTGCACTAAAAGGTCATAGCAGTTCCCAACTATGATGAGAAATCGAAAGTGATATGAAAATATTATTTAATATATGTTATATGGAAAAATGATATCATTTTAGGGACACAAATTATATAGGTTATTAGGGGTGGAAACTCATAGGAATATGAGGCACCTTCTCATGGTGTACGCCCTTGGTAATATCTAGTAGGATATTCTGACAATGAGACCCGCCAGTAGAAAATCCACATTTATAAGTGTCATTGGATGTTCCTATATTTGGACATGTGTATTGGTCCTTATACTTTAATATTATTATTAATGAATATTATGATTTGCATAATTATCTATATTTATGAAAATCATGATGAAAACTATTCATGGTGAGGTAGACGACACTGGGTGCGTCATGATTAGTATTGTATTTATGAATAATACGAGAAATGATTTACCCCTTATGTTCATTAAAAGAAGTTAATATCTTAGTCCCTTTGATGAAAATTATATAGCCTAAATAAATCCATGGGCATGATGTTTTGTAGAAAAGTTCTATTTATAGAAATTCAATGAATGAGATATCGAGCATATAGGTTGATGGCACTAGAATGAAACCTGATCGATTAGAGATATTGTGATAAAGGTATTATATTACACGATAAGTGTCTTTATGAGGTGACATGTCTTCGAGACATTAACACCTTTCTCTATGGGTGCCTTAGCATGTTTCTAGACACTAACCTTGGACTTTAGGCTAATTCGACTAATGCCACTGAGAAAGAGGCCTAGAGGGTCACACACTAAGTGTATCCAGAATCTCAGTTAAATAATATATTATTATTTATTATTTAACATGTTGAATAAATATTATTCCTAGTCATGGTTTAATAATTATTCATGTATTTTTGATCACAATTATTTTGTCACTTATTATTCGATAGAATATATTGTGAGCGAAATATTTAGTAAATATTTATTTTCTATTTAGTGAATATAATATTTATTTATTTATTGGTGAATAATTCAATTATATTTATTTAATAAATAAATATACATTATTCAAGGAATGATAAATATTATGGAGGAATGGCAGATTGAGTTTAATGGTCTGGTGAGAAATAATGAATAATGATTATTATTTAATTAAATAATATTTAATTATAATTCACAAGTTAAGAACATGTCAAGAAATAATAATATTACTATTGTTATTTGAAATGGGGTTTTACTAAGATTAAATAAATAATAAAGTCCCATTTTCAATTATTTTATTTTAACCCTAGCAATATAAATACCCAATTATGCTATTTTTCAGTATATCCAATTCAATTATGCACAAAAATATTTGAGAATCCCCTCAAGCATAGAGATATCTCTTATCCAATAACGCTCCAAAAAATGGAGAGAAATCATCCTCCATCAAGTCAAGGAGAACACTTTGGAAGTAATTATCGAGGCGATCAAAGGGGAACGACGCAAGCACAATGATTTTCTATGATAGCACCCGGAGACTCCATCAGTGATGTTTAGAGATTCCTGGAACATATGTGGATCACTACTAGAGGAAATATACACTTGGTTTCTACAACACAATGACAATACACCATATATCTAATGACAAATTCATCAATGAATATAGAATTCATTAGAGGTAATTATTTATCTAATTAAAATAAATATAAATAATATGTGTTGATCTCCTCTCTCTCTTGTTCTGGTGTGATTACCCTTGTCTGATCTAGTTGATCAATTCCATAGATTACGGTGTTTATAATCATAGATCTCGGATTGGTCATCAATCATGAAAAAAGAAAAGTTTATCACCGCCCTTCTCACACTTTCACTATGCCTGGAACCTATATTTCCCCCTAGGGTTGAGGGTTATTTTATCATTCTATAGATAAACTGATCATCATTAAATTTCATGATCTTTCCACTTATATTTTATTTTAGTCAGTTGCGTGATTAATTATTTATGTTTTTGGATGCTGTGTGATCACTTAATAAATGGGTTAACAAGCATGAAATATCGAATAAAATATAATCAAATTTTTCATAAATGTTTTATCAGGAATGGTTAATCACTTAATTAACACCCACTAATATTAACAAGGCATGTGAAAAGATAAAAAGGTATTTATGCATTAAGAAATAAATCCTTCAAAATAAAATATTAATTTAGATAAGCAATCCACTACTTAATTTATAATTGACCTCATAGTTCAAAGTTCTTGACCAACCCAAGTTGGGGTGCTTTCAATTAGCATGGAAATTTTAGTTTAATATTTTGGGTTAAATTAACTTAGTTTAAATAAAGGGTTTCCTTCCCAATAAGGTCTTGGTGTAACTAAGAGGCAACAATTGAGGAAATCTTAAAATAGGATTTCAGGATTGGGGAGTCCACTCAACGGATAAAGGAATTATATTTTAATGTAGTTGGAAAGTTATTCCTACTTAAACCATTCAAATAACCTTTTAGGTTCAAGTTTGGGTTATGAGAAAGGGAATATGGATCCTTTCAAGTAGAATATCCAAGAAATAAGATATTTCAAAACTGATGGTGAGGTCTATTAGGATTAAAAAAAATGGGATATTAATAAGAATTTAATTAATTTGAAATTTATTAATATATTTTTTAATAAAAATAAGTACTAATTATATGATCTTAATTTATAGAAACATAAAATCAAATGGGTTCAATACATATCACTACGATCATAATAGAGAAGGACAAATTTCTCACTAGTATGAATTTCTAGGAATTTTATAGGCTCTTGTGTGTTATACTAATCCATGAATAGAAATTATACATGTTTGAAACCCCACTTCATGAGTTTATTTCAAAATAGGATAATGTGGAAGAAGTTATCTCTATTTGAAGTATGTGGATGATTCTATGGATTTCCAATGTTTTATTCTATCCTCTATGTCTAATAAGATTCTAAAGAAATATAAGGATATGGATGTGCATAACATGTTTTCTCTCCTTAAGGATCTCTATCAATAGAAGGAAATATTAGAGAGATATGAAATATCCATTTCACTATTAATGTTCAAGTTTGGAGAGATGGAACCATCTAGGGAACATATAGTTAAGATAATTAGCTATATTGAGTGCCTATACATCTTGGGTTTTTAAGATCACTAATGATCTATGAAAAAATCTCATTTTATCCTCATTACCTAAGAACTTATATAGTTCTATATTTAATTATAATATGAGAAATATTGAGAATACAATTTTTTAACTTCTTACACTTATTTACCAAGTTTATAAAGATACGGGGAGTGAAAAACCTACTGTCCTTATGATTAATAAGAATATGAAGAATAAGGAAAAATAACCAATGAATCATTCAAAGTATAAATCTCTAGAACATCATCCTTCCAATAATAAGAAGATCCAAAGGAAGGTAAAGGAACAAGATGAGGTATGTTTTACATGTGGTAAACATGGCCACTTTAATAGGAATTTCACCTAGCCAAAGAAGTAAGGGGAAGTTTTAGGTTCATTTGTTATCGAGTGTAATATTTATATATCTATAGGTTTGGTATTAGATACTATATGGGGTTCTCAAATTTTTATCCAAATAAATGAAACATGTATATTTTGGAAGGTTATAATAAGCAAGGTGGATCTTCGGGCTACCAATGGAGTAAGGCTGGCTGCTCTAGCCATTGGAGACCACCATCTTACATTTCCAACATGATTGATTTTGGTTTTAAATAATTTTTATTATGTTCCTAGTGTTACCAAGAACATTATTTATGTTTATTTCTTGATATGTATGAATTTATTTTCATCTTTTTAAATAAAGGATACAAATTTTATAAAGTAAACATATGTTACGGTATGACATAATTGAATAAAATTTTTTATGCATTAAATTAAGAAAACAAAATATTAGCAATTGATAATGAAACTAATACACATGACTCATATTACACCAAGTTCTAGCATCACCCACTTGGTTATGTAAATTAGATGTGTTTTAAAATTTCTATTAAGATATTTATTTAAACTATTTTGATCTAAATCCACTTAAAATATTTCAATCTTGTTTATAAGGAAATATGTCCAAACCATCATTCGATGGTAATGGTGAAAGGTATACAGATCTTATATAATTGGTACACATTGATGTGTATTGAAATTTTCAAGTATAAGCTTAAGTTGGATTTTTATACTTTATTTCTTTTACCAATTACTTGAGAAGATATGTTTATATCTACTTGATAAGGTATATGTATGAATCCTTTAGAATTTCAAAGAGTTCAAGTATGAGGTTGAGAATAAACTTGTTAAGAAGATAAAAAGACACTAATCAAATTGAGGTGGTGAATATATTAATCTATACTTTATCAAATTTCTATAGAAGTATGGGATTTTATCTCAACTCACTCAACCTTATACACCATAGTGTAATTGTGTTATTGAAAGGAGGAATCATACCTTGTTTGATGTGGTAAGGTTGATGATGAGTCACAGAATCCTCCATTATTATTTTGGGGATATGAATTATAGAAAATATTATACTTACTAAAACAAGTACCAAAAAAAGTGAAAAACAATATTACCTTCATGTTATGGAGTGAAAATAAACTCATTTTTTCACATGTTCATGTATGGGGCTATGAGGTTTTGTTAAGTCTAGCTCAAGAAACAAACTAGCACACCAAATAACAAAGTGTATCTTTATAGTTTATCCCAAGGAAAATAGAGGATAATATCTATACAAACCTTCATATAATAGATTAAATATCCCAACACATGATGTATTTTTTGAGAAGGAACACATCATCAAGGATGATAGTGGGATAGATATTGACTTTGATGAAGTTGCTGCTCAAGATACACAAGAGTTGGTACATAAAATGATTCTATAGGTCCCTTATTAGAAACTAAATGAGGCTAATTTTTATTTTTAATATATTTAATATTCATGTGATTCATTATTTATAAACACCATTTTAATGAATTTTACACTTTGAATATCATTTCACATTCTTATTGTAATTCATTCTTAAAATAAACTTTTACATGGTACATTTTTGAACATTATATAAAATACCCAATGATATTGATTTTATTTTCATATTTAATTTTTAGGTTTCTAATTATATTGGGAACAATTCATAATTTTGGAGTACTAGAAGATTCACATTTAAAGACCACCAAAGTGGGCCTTGAACTAACAAAAGTTTGAGCGAAGTGAACTGGACAACAACCTAATAAAACTACTGTAGAGGAAAATATCCACGACCAATGATTCTTAAAATTGAACTTAAGATAGATTAAATCAATTGAAAAATTTCATAAAAAAGTTAAAAGAGCTAATTATGATTTTTAATGGAGTTATAGGTGGCCGAAGTTGAAGATGAAATTCTGGGTCAGATTCTACGGCTCAGAAAAATATACTCCCATTTTGATCATATATCGCAAAAAAATTCCATTTAATCTTAAAATTTACAAGATTTTAGGAGAAATATGGGGATTTATTTGTGTCTTATATGTACCAATCAAATTCTTCCATATAGAATCTCATTTAAGATCCTCTATTCAGTGGATGCAAGTTGGATTCTTCTTCGGGTCAAGGGTGAAAAAGTCCACTCTCCCTTACTTTCCACCACCCTAGGCCTACCATACTCAAGTGGGATGCTTTGTACTATTGTCAGTTTGACCCAAGGCTTAAAAAAATGGCTATTTAAGTTAGTGGTGGTGAAGGATTTTGGGAGGCCCTATTTTATTTTCAAGTGAAATGTTATGGTGCCATTTTGTATTGTCATGTTTGTGCTTTCACATGTAAGTTGTACCAATTCACCTTAGTTTCTTTATAAAAATTATTATTCTTCTCATATTTTTTTTTTGTATTTTTCATGTCAATTTTATACCTTTTTCTCATGGTGTGAAATTTTTCACACCAAAACCTTTGAAATTATTTACACAATGGTGGAGTGATCGTTATTTCACTTTTGTTTATTCCTTCTTCAATTCCTCCCTCATGGGTCTACTACCCGCTTCCATTGATAGAATAGAATTAATGTAGGGATAAAACTCTAATGGTTTGATACAAGGGAGTATAAAGGGAATATATTGGATGTTATTTCTCAATTTATTAATATTTTATCACTTAATTTAATTGAGTTTTTTGGTTGATATTCTTTATTCCTCTTCCTTAATGAATTTTATCCCCGCACGTTTCATGTGTTAATAAAATCCTTTACCTTAGCGTGGTCATGAAAATGATCCTCCTAGTGTAAATGTTATTATAATGAGTATGTGAAGGTATTTAACTAGTAAGTGATAAGTTTAGTTTGAATTCATTGAAGGAATCCTTCTTAAGTTAATGAAATTGAAATCGTTATAAAAAGAAATTTCACCCAATCCATCCCTTGTAATAACCTAGGATCAACCCTTCTAATAAATTGAATTAAATTAGGGTTCTCAATGTTAATTTAAACCATATTAAAAAAAACCCAAGTTGGCCACTTCATATCCAAAAATCCATCTCTTTAGATTGCGTGTCTATAGGTTCTTCTTAGGTCTCTGAGGCTTCGACAACCCAAGATACATTGCAAGCGACCACTTAACCCTTAGAACTTGGGTAAATTTTGGAGAGAACAATCCCAATGGAAGATGTTGTTCCTAAAATAATAGTATGTTCTAGAGTACAAGATAGGTAAGAGTACCATATAGATATGATTTTCTAGCCACTGATGATGGTGACTATTAATCTGTTAAAAATAATGATCCACTCTCCTACAAGAAGGATGTAACGAGCTCAAAAGCTACAAGATGGAAAGAAGAAATAGATTATGATATGGATTCCATGTATCAAAACCAATTTTGGGTTTTTATCTATTCTAAGGTTTATTTAAAACCCATTGGGTAGAAATGGGTATTTAATAGAAAACTTGGAATGGAAGGTAAATTAAATACCTATAAAAAATGACTAGTAGATAAAGGGTTTACACAATGTGAAGGAATTGAATAGGATGCAAATTTTTCTCTAGTTTCCATGTTTAGATATATCCAAATTCTATTTTCCATAATATATTACCATGATTATGATATTTTTAAAATGGATATGAAAATTGATTTCCTTAATGGGAACCTTTAAGAGGATGTGTATATGACACAACGAGATGGGTTTGTGACTCCATGAAATTCCAAAAAGCTATAATTTTTTTTGAGATTCATTTATGGATTAAATAAATCACCTAGGTCATGGAACATTTGATTTGATGGATCCAAAAATAAATTTGGCTTCATTAAGAATGAATACGAGCCATGTGATTACAATAATTTTAGTGGGAGTATAGTTTTTTTAATTGTAGTCTTTGTGGAAGAAATATTAATAATTGGAAATGATATACTATTATTATAAGAGGTTAAGGAATGGTTGAGAAAGTGCTTCTACATGAAGGACTTAGGTGAAGTTGACTACATTCGTGGGATCAGGACTATGTGTGATTGATCAAAGATGCTTCTTGGAATAAGTCAATGTATATAAATTGACTTGATACTAAAGAGGTTTGGTATTAAAAAAATCCTATAGGGGATTATTTATAGTGTCACATGGTATAAATCTTACTAGGAAAATGTGTCCTTATACACAAAAAGAAATAAATAGAATGAGTAAGATACCATACACTTCTACGATGGTATCAATCATGCATTCTATGTTATATAAAAGGCTTACTGTTGCCTATGGGTTGAGAATAGTAGGAATATATCAAGAAGATCTAGGAGAACAAAATTGTACTACTATTAATAATATCCTTAAGTATATAAGGAAAACTACATATATGTTCCTAGTATATAGATGAGATAAATATATATTCATTAGGGGTTATACCAATGCCAGCTTTTAGATAGATCATAATAATCTGAAGTCATATGTTGGATATGTTTTTTGTCTCAATGAAGGATCTTTGAGTTAGAAGAGTTCAAAGAATCAAGTTTTTAGAAATTTTACAGTAGATTCCGCATATATTATGACTTTTGATGTAGCCAAGGAAGCTGTTTGGATTCACAACATTTTCCAATAACATGATGTAATTCATAACAACAAATATCCTATCATAGTTTACTATGATAACACTACAGTGGTATCTATATCCAAGGATCCAAGGTCACACCAAATGAAAAAGTACATAATTCATAAGTTTCATCTATTGATGGATTTTTTTCAATAAGGTGAAGTTTCGTTGAGAAGAGTATCCATGGAGGAAAATGTGGTATACCCCTTAGCTAAAGATTTATCTCAGTAGAGGAAAGGGTATCATGTGAGATCTATTGGGATTAAAGATATTTTAAGTTGGATCTAGTGAAAGTGGGAGTCCATTGAAGTCGGTTCCTTAGAAACAACTTGTTTTGTACTTGATTACATGTTTTTATTGATTAATTAGGTTTTTTATCACATTATTATTGTTCATCTTCATGACATTTTTATATGATAATTTACTAAGAATACATGTCACACTAAAAGGTCATAGTAGTTCCCTATGACGATGAAAAGTTAGAGGTTCAAAAATATTATTCTTGAAACCTTGTTCTATGACCATATGATATTCTCTGAAGGGACCTATAAAATATAGTTTATCAAGGGTAATAGACTCTTATGACATTGAGACACCTTCTCATGACATTATCCTTTGTTAATATCTAAGATTTTAGGTTATGAGAACACACCCATTAATATTAAATCCACATTTCGATGTTTTATTGGATGTTCTAATATGAATATGTGTGTATTTATCCTTAAAATTTACTATTATCATTAATGGATATCATTAATCATGTTATTTTATGAATCGATGAAAACCATGCTGATATATGTGATACCCCTGATATCACAATGTTTTTATTTTGGTTTTATTTTATATTTCCTTCAGTGGCGTTGAATTTTAGTTTAAGGTAGGTTGAAAATTTAAGTTTTGGAGGATTTTTGGGAGGATAATAGTCAGCCCGCATAGTTAGTAGTAACTGTACAATTCCTGTGTGGGTGCCTAAGTGGGTTCATAGTGTGGAGAATGACTTGATCATGGTTTATTAAACCATGTGGTAAACATGCAGTCAAGTATGTCATTTGTAAAAATCCATTTTTATGACTTCCTTATAGTTTTATAGACCTTATAGATCTCCCTAGAGACCTTGTGAGGTCTTGGGTGTGTCATGAGTGCAACACATGGTTTTTCTAAACTGTGTGTACTCCTAAGGTAACCATGCAGTTACCCTATGATTGTCCAGTGGGGAAGGCACAGTTGGCATATGGTTTGGAAAACCATGTGCCTAAACCATGTATAATCCCCAGTTAAATTTATTTATATCATTTTTATATATACCTTCTTATTTCCCCCCTCTATCCCCTATACTAATCTCCTGTAACCATGGATTTTCTTGTAATTTCTTAGAGATTCTTGGTTGGTCCCTCAAGTTAAGCCCTACTCTTCCTTCTTCCTCTCATTCATGGAATTTTTCTATTCTCCCATTACCCATATTTTCTCGATTGAACCCTAGGTTATGGGTTAACCCAATTATTGGTATTTCTTCTATTATTTGGGTAAGTGATGGGTCTCTTGGGTCATCTTCATGTGTGTCTCAACATCCACTGCTGAAGGAAAATAATTTTGGTCCATTTCAGTTTGTCTATCATCATTTGAGGTAGGTTTTAATCTACCCTTTTGATTAGACCATTTTTAATTGGGGGATTTGGGTGATTTTTGGTTTCCTCTTGGTCATTTAGGGTGTCTTGTGGCCCCTTTAATACATTACCCCATATACCTAAGTAAATATATAAATGTATATATGCTCTCCATGTACATATTACCTTATGGTGAGGGTAATTTAAGCATTTAATTAAGGGGTGTGTGTGTATATATAGAGGTGTATATGTGTGTAAGTGAGAAGTGTCCATCATCAAAGGCGATAAGTTTTGAGGTTCTTTAACTTGATTATCTTATATTTAAGGTAGGTGTAACTATGAAATTAGTTTCACTTTGGAATTATGAATATGATTGCATTTTCTAAATTCCTTTTTTATAAAAGTATGAATATATGTGATACCCCTAGTGATTTGAAACTATTTTGGTATATTTTGAGCTTTGCGTTGTTGGGTTTTTATATGAAATACTTGTTTCTTATTTTGAAATGAAATGTTTAATTATGAATTGATTTTATGAATTCCTTTGGGGATTTTTAAAATTCTATTAATGTTGGGATATATCAACCCTACTTTTTTTTATGTTATTATTACATCATTTTAACAATATAACAGTGTTAAAAAACTAGGATTAAATGGTCTAGTGTCTTGAGAAAATTAGGACCAAAGATAAAATGTAAAAAATAAAACATAAAAAATATTTAATTACTTATTCAATAGCTTCTTAGTGTTCCTTGTGTTCTCTGTTGTACAAGTAATCACCTGAGGATTTACATCAAAGAAAGGGGTGAGATAAAATCCTAGTAAGAGGATAGATAACAACATGAATCAATATAACATGGGTGAGAATAATAATAATCATCATAAAATAAGAATAATATATAGAGACCCTACCTTTTATTACATTACTATTACATCATTATAAAGATAAACAACATAATAATATTATACCACGAGGATCCAGAGGTTTAGTGTCTTTGGAAAACTGGGAACAAATATAACATTTACAAAATCAAGCATAAAAATTTATTTAATTCCTTATTATCTATATTTTTATTTTCTCTTGACCTCTCTTTAGTACATGTAGTCACCTGAGGATATAAATCAAAAAAGGCGTGAGCTAAAATCCTAGTAAGAGGATAGATATGAACAATATAAAAATGGGTGAGCATAATGATAACATAAGAAATTGTTCATGAACATTTCTAGAATTGTGTTTACACACAATTTCACTTTAACTCATGAGATTAATAAATTTAACCAATGAATTGGAGTGCTGTATAATTCCGGATGCACCCATCACATCATAACATTCATATTGTGCTTTATAATTCTAGGCGCACCTATCTCATCATAACATTTACATTATCTTGCATGCCACATTAAAAATATGTCAAACTTGAACATAAAATAAAACATGGAAAGAAATGGGTTTCACATCATAAATATTAGATTCATAAACATTTGGTTCCCAAAATAAAGAGGGAATATCATTCTTGACATATAACCATTAACCTTGAGTGAAGAGTGAAACAATCTTCAATAAGTAAAAAACTGTGTTTTTACTTGAAAGAAGAGTTATTTTGGAAAACATTGGATTTTTAATAAAATAAATTAGAGAACATGTATATCCCTAAAAAGGTAATATAATGATTAAAAAATTATTTCTAAGACATATTCATACTAAAAATGGGTTGAATAGGGAAAACCCAATGAAAGAGAGTTGGGTTCGAGAATTTCCCATTATCGTGTATCCGAACACTTTATTCACATTAATGTCTTGTATAATTAAATTATTTTAATTAATTAACACTAAAGAACCTTTTATAAATTAATAATATTCATTAAGGTATTATAAAGTTCATTTATGGATTTTTTTTGAGTTATAGAGTTTAAATTCATTGTTTGGGGATGTTCATATTTATAGTTTTATTGAACGGTTCACTTGTATTCATGAGTGGAAGTTCGTGTAGAACATAGATAAACATAATAAACTGATATTTAATGTTTTTAATTATATTCTATGAGTTTAAATTATCTTATAATGAATTATTTTATATACCATGTGGATGAATCATTAGATAAGAATTTAATGATGACCGTCTGCGTTAATTCGAGCACTTTTTCGATCACAACGACCTTGTTTTGTTTATTAATTAAGCAATATGTACATAAGTTAGTTCCATAACATTAAATTGGATATAATACATATAAAATAATCTTTTTCAACCATAAAAATAGTTTTATGACCATATCTAAAGGTGGTAAAGGAAAATGAAAATATGTCATTCTTGAAGGTGATAAATTAACACCTCACGAGCAACGTTTTCCTTTCTAAAATAAAAAGAGGAAAAGGGGGTTGGATGATATATTATCCCATTAGTATCATAAAATTATATTATATTTAAGATACTGGAGTTACCATACTATGTGTATGAGGATATGTGTGGAGAGATTAATAAAAGAACTTGAAATTGAAAAGAAATTAAAGGGAAAGAGAAAGAGAGGGTAATTACCCCTTGAATCCTCCTTAAAGAACCTTGAATTGGTATTTTTATGCGACCAAAAGCTCTTTGAAGTGGGGTAGGGTATAGAGAAGATGTTTATGTAGAGTTTAGACATGGACTAAATCTTAATAGGTGTGAGGAAATGAGGGTGTGAAGGGTGGTATTTATATAGGAGGGAGATGATTTTTTTCAATATTGTATTCATTAATATATTATTTCTCCATAGGGAAAGTAATAGTAATTATTCCATGAACAATAATAGTAATATATAAATTTGGGTTCGAGATAATGGTCTTACATCAGACATACATCAGCTGATGACATCATAATTCACGTATTTAGCATTTATTTTAAATCATCGTATTTTAATATTCACAAAAAAATTCATGTATTTTAGAAAAATACCAAAAAATAACCCTAACCATTTTTAAATGCATAGAATCCAAAAATTAAGTCCATTTTTAAAAACTAATTTTATAAATATTGTTAATTTAATTTTTAATTAAAATCACAATTCACTTGAAAAATACAGTTTTTAAAACATTTATTTACTTATTCCAAAACAAAGGTACATCATAAATTCACTTAAATCCTATATATATAATATCATAAGTGAGGTTACTATTTATAAGGGTATGTCACTATTCATAAGGGGAACAATAATATTCAAAGGGTATGTTACTATTCACCAAAAATTAATTTTGTTATATTAGACTCAAAAAATCACCCTGAACACTACCATGTATGTCAGATTTTGGAAATTCAAAACACAGAAGTGGAAAAATTATGTTTAATGGTCATATAGTATTTAGTATCACGATATGTAATTATAATTCCAAATGTGATTATACTTTAAGGAATTATTATTAGAAGGTATTTCCATTGATAAAACTTTGGGTCATTACATTCTTCCCCCCTTATAAAATTTCACCCTTGAAATTTTCATTTTACATAAACAGGTGGGGGTACATCTCCTTCATCACCTCCTCTAGTTCTTAATTTTCTTCTTAAAAATTATGGTTCCTCCAAAATATTTTGAATAGGTGGGTTTTATTGTTGTGTATAACCTTATCTATTCGGTCTAGAATCTTCACTGGCTGCTTCTCATAAGATAGATCATCCTCCAGCTGTACCACCTCTAAGTTTAGTACATGTGAGGGATCTAGTATATAATTCCTCAAGAGTGATACGTGAAATACATTATGAACTTGATCCATATTCGGTGGAAGTGATAGATGATAGGCCATGACTCTTATGTAATAAAGGATCTAAAAGGGGCCAATGTACCTTGGGATTAGCTTCCCTTTCTTACCAAAACACATGACTCTCTTCCATGGTGATATTCTAAGGAAGAATTTATCTCCAACATCGAACTCCAAGTCCCTTCGAAAATTATCAACATAGCTATTTTTAAAAATTTGAGTAGATTTGATATATTTATAGATGACTTGAACCTTCTCTATATTCTATTTCACAATATCATGTGCAAGTATCTTTCTTTCTCCAACTTCTTCCCAACAGGTTGGAGTTCTACATATCTTTCCATATAGAGCTTCATATGGAGCCATATGAATACTTGAGTGGATGTTATTGTTGTATAAGAACTTAACCAATGGGAGATGATGGCCCCATCCACCTTTTAATTCTAAAGATCATGATCTTATCATGTCTTCAAGCATTTGAATAGTCCTTTCAGATTGTCCATTAGTTTGGGGGAGATAGGCCGTGCTGAAATTCAATTCAGTACTCAAGGCATGTTGAAGATTTCTTCAGAATTTAGATGTGAACCTTGGATCACGATCAGAGATAATTGAGAGTGGAACACCATGCCATCTCACCACATCCTCACATGTATCTTTTCAATTTTTTCAAGCTATAGATATTCTCGAATAGTGATAAAATTGGCAGTCTTGGTGAGTCGGTCTACCACAACCCATATCACATTATTTCCCTTTGACGTCTTTGGGAGACCCGTGACAAAGTCCATAGTGACATTATCCCATTTCCACATGGGTATATGCAATAGTTTCATCACCCATTTGGAATTTTGTCACTCTTCTTTAACTTTCTAACATAACTAGCACCTTGAGATATATTCCACAATATCATTCTTTATGTTATCCCACCAGAAGTGTTCTCAGAGATCTCGGTACATCTTGGTGCTACCGGGATGGATAGAGAATGTTGAGCTATGTGCATTTTCGAATAGATCCTTTTTTTATGTTGGGTGATTAAGGCACACAAAGCCGCATTCCAAACCAAATCACACCACCATCATCAATATGGAACTCATGAAAATTACCTTCCTTTACTGTATTCACCTACTTTTGTAACTCCAGATCATTTCTTTGTGTCTCCTTAATCATATATTGGATTGAAGGTTTTGCAATAATTTGGGCAAGGTAGGATGTATCCTCTACCCTTATTATTTACAAATCCACCCTTTTCATATCCAAGAAGATAGGGTCTTTCTCAATCCGCAACATGGATAGAGCATTAGGTTCTTTTCTTCTTAGAGCATCAGCTACCTTGTTTGCATTTCCAAGATGATATAGAATAGAGAAATAATAGTCCTTGATTATCTCTAACCATATCCTTTTATGCATGTATAGATCCTTTTGTGTGAATATATACTTTAGGCTCTTGTGATCAGTATATATGTCACACTTCTCACCATAAAGGTAGTCCCACCAGATTTTCAAGTCAAAAATCACAGCTTCCAGCTCTAGATCATGTGTCGGGTAGTTCTTCTCATGGATCCTCAACTACTGTGAGGCATGGGCTATCACGTCGTCATTTTTCATGAGTACACAACCCAAGAATTTCTTTGAAGTGTTATTGTATATCAAAAAACTTTATCCACGTTTTGGTAATGTGAGTACATGTGGAGTGATCAAACTTATCTTTAGCTCTGTGAATATTTTCTCACATTCATTTGTCTAGACAAACTTTACCGCTTTCCTTATTAACTTAGTTAGTTGGATTGACCATCGTGAGAAATTTCTCACAA
Source organism: Viscum album (assembly GCA_963277665.1). Taxonomy (NCBI): domain Eukaryota; kingdom Viridiplantae; phylum Streptophyta; class Magnoliopsida; order Santalales; family Viscaceae; genus Viscum; species Viscum album. Next base: position 954,650,903 of record OY728142.1, read on the forward strand.
AATGTAGGTAGTACCCAACTAATCCAAGAAAACTATGGATTTATGTGACACTATAGGAATTGGGTTATTCATCAATGACCTTTGTTTTTGAAGGGTCCATAGAAATTCCCTCACTTTTGATCACGTGTCCCAAGAACATGACTTTCTTCATCCAAAAGTCACACTTGCTGAACTTAGCGTACGACTTCTCCTTTCTCAATATAGCTAACACAAGTCTTAGATATTCTTCATGTTCCTCCTTTCTCTTATAGTATATGAGAATATCATAAATAAAAACCACCACAAAATTTTTGAGATAATTTCTAAATAATATATTCATAAAATCCCTGAATATTGTAGGTGAATTCGTAAGTTCTAAGGGAATTGCAAGAAACTTATAGTGCCCATACCTTGTATGGATGGTAGTCTTCAAAATATATTTCGTTTTCAACTTTAGCTGATGATATCCAAAATGAAGATCCACCTTTGAGAAGTATTGAGATCCTATTAACTAATCAAACAATCCATCAATCATTGTAAGAGGATACTTTCTCTTTATGGTGATCTTGTTGAGTTCATGATAATCAATACACAACCACATTAATCCATCTTTCTTCTTCACAAAGACTAATAGAACACTCTAAGGTGATGCACTAGGGCATATGAAACCTTTGTACAAATTCTCTTGCAACTGATTATTTAACTCCTCTAGTTCGATAGGAGCCATCCTATATGGAAACTTTGATATAGGAGTAGCTCCAGGTATGAGTTCAATTGAGAAATCTACCTCATGATTCGGGGGAAGTCTGGGTAACTCTTCAGGAAATACATCACCGTATTCCTGCACAATGGGAATTTACTCAAGGTTGAAACTTTATTTTGACTCAGCCATTTGGGTGAGGTATGCTTCTTCATAGGGAATCAACACCCACACCATTGAAGGATTTTTTCAAAGGAGATTCACGATCTTCCTTGAATTTGTAGAGGAGCATGGGATGGTTCGAAATATGAAAAGATATTTCCTTTTCCCAACAATTTATATGTGTTCTATATAAAAAGAGCCAATCCATTCCCATTATAGCATCAAATTACACCAAGGGAAGTATTATGAGATTTTATAGAATAATCTTTCCATATACGCCAATAGGAGAAGAGTAAAACACTTGGGTTGCAATGATTTCACCACTTAGTGTTTTTACAAATATCTCTACTTCAAGGTTTCTAGGTGTCAATTATATAGTTCTAGAAAACTTTCAAGATATATATGAATGTGTAGAACCAGAATCAAATAAGACTTTTTCTATTCTTAAGTGAATATGAAGTGTACCTTTACAACTTCATTATCTTTCCCCACTTACGCAGTAGTGATGAAATAATCCTTCCCTTTTTTCTTTGTAATTGGTGGTTACTGATGATAATTACCCTCGAGAACTTGAGGTTTAGTGCATTGTCTTACATAGTTCCCTTTCTCCCTACAATTTTAGCATTGAACCATGGGTGGTTATCTCCTTTATTACACTACATTATCCTTTATTTTCATGTCTTTTTGACACTATTGATCATGATTCCCTTCTTTCCTATACTTGATGTTTTTCCCTATCCCTTTGAGGTAGTTCCCATGATGAAACTTCCCACATTTTTGGCATGTGGGTTGTTGAGTTTTTTTCCCACCTTCATAATTATATCCTCCGACTTCAAACTCCATATTTAGTTTCTTATCACCATATCCATGGGACCATTCTACAAACTCAATTTACACTTTTATGGAACACCAAAAAAATTCTTCATAACTCCAAAAGTCTCAAATTTCAAGAGCCTTTAGAAGGTGTGGTTTTAATCCACTAAAGAATCTATCAATTTTTCTATCATTTTTGATAACAAAACCCGAAGCGTACCATGCAAGCCTAGTGAAACTCGCTTCATAGGTTATGATAGATTCTCCTTCATTTTTATTGAGCTCTATGAATTCTATCTCCATCTTCATATAAAGAGTTCATGGGAAATAATTATTAAGAAACATGATCTTAAAGTCTTCCCATTCTATCTCTTTAATTTCATCCCTTGGCTTGGTGTTCTTAATCAAAGCCCACCATTGATCGGACTCTCTATCTAGATAATAAATGGCCAGACTCACCTTATCTGTCACAGAACAGTAGAGCACAAAAAATATATTCTCCATTGAGTTGACCCACTGTTCTGTAACCAGTGGCCCAGAAGATCCACTAAACATCAGTGGTCGTTGCCGTATAAAACAACTGATTTCCATTTTCTCCCTCTTTAACGAAGGAGGATGTTCCTTATTATTCAGGTCATTATTCATAACCTGAGATATTTGGGTAAGAATCACCATGAAGTTCTGAACTACACCTCCCAAATCACCGGGGATATCGTTTGGGCAATCATAGCATTGGCCCTCTCTTGGGTTGTTGGACTGGTTTCTCCAAGTTCCCACAATTTTCTAAAATAGAAAAGGTTAGAAAAAAACATGATTCAACTAGTCACAAATAAATAACTTATCAAATTGGTAAAAATTACTCTAAAATAATGACTTATGGGATCCCTATGTAAAGATTCTTGTGTGAATATTTGTACTTATTCTCATACTAGAGGTTTTCTCTAGGTTTCACTAATCCCAATTCCCAAATTAACTAAACCTTGCATCTGATACCAAATATAGCGACCCTAACTTTTCTTAAATTACCATTACATCATTATAAAGATAAAAAACATAATATTATTACACCACAAATATATATAGGTTTAGTGTCTTGGGAAAGCTAGGACCAAACATAACATTTACAACATCAATCATAAAAATTTATTTAAGTCCTTCTTCTCTATCTTCTTATTGTCTCTTGTCCTATCCTTAGTACATGTAGTCAACTGAGGATATACATAAAAAAGGGGTGATATAAAATCCCAGTAAAAGGATAGATATGAAAAATATAACAATGGATGATAACAATAATAACATAGGCAAAGGATCATGAACATAAGAGGAATGGATTGTCATAATGAAAGGGTATGGCTATGCCATCAGTACTAGATTTTGATTGCATGGGAAGCCTATCCAGACAGTCATGCAAAGGTGGAGAGCTACTATTAGGATGCAGATGCTAGGGAGGGGCAGTTCCTTGTAGATAGTCTGGTTGAATTTCTTAAGACCTTCGGGTCATGTAATCTCCTAAGCCTACAGACCATGTAATATCTGAGCCTACGGGCCTTGTAAGGGTTCCCCCTCATCCCTTGAATGTGGGTTTATCAAAAATCAATAAAAATTAAGTCCTTTGGGATATTCATGCAGGCATGAAATGTGGCAATGCATAAAAATGAAACATTAGATCTAGTGGTCAACTACCACACATAGTTGTGAACAATGCTAGCATCATGTTCATGAATCATTTACCTTTAAATCATGATATTTATCCCTTTACCCAATGAATTAGAGCACTGTATAATTTTGGGAACACCCATCATATCATAACATTCATATTGCGCTATATAATTTTGGGCACACCAATCTCATCATAACATTTACATTATCATGCATGCTACATTGAAAACATGTCAAAATTGAACATAAAATAACCCATAGAAAGAAATGTATTTTACATCATAAATATTACATTCATAAAAATTTTGTTCCCAAAATAAATAGGGAATATCATTCTTGACATAGAACCATTAACCTTGAGTGAAGAGTGAAACAATATTTAAGAAGTAAAAAAGCGTGTTTTTACTTGAAAGAAGAGTTATTTTGGAAATCATTGGTTTTTTCATAAAATAAATTGGAAAAAATGTATATCCTATAAAATTTAATATAATTATGAAAAAATTATTTTTGAGGCATATCCATACAAAAATGTGTTGAAGAGGGAAAACCCTAAGAAAGAGAGTTGGGTTCGAGAATTTCCCCTTATCTTGTATCCGAACACTTTATTCACTTTAATGTCCTGAATAATCAAATTAAGTTAATTAATTAACAATTAAATAACCTTTTATATATTAATAATATTTATTAAGGTTTTATTAAGTTCATTTATGGGATTCTGGATGAGTTATAGAGTTTAAATTCATTGTTCAGGGACATTCATTTTTATAGTTTTCTTGAACGATTCACTTGTATTCATGAATGGAAGTTTGTGTTGAACATGGATAAAAATACAGAACTAATATTTAGTTTTATTATTGATATTTAAGGATTTTAAATTATCTTATATTGAATTATGTTATATACCATGTGTATGAATCATTAGATAAGAATTTAATGAGGATCGTTTGGGTTAATTCAGGTGGTTTTTCGACTACAACGAACTTGTTTTGTTTAATCATTTAATTATATGTAAATAAGTTAGTTACAAAACATTAAATAGGATATAATACAAATAAAATAATCCGGTTCAACCATAAAAATGGTTTCATTACCAGATATGAAGGTGGTAAAGGAAAATGAAAATATATCATTCTTGAAGGTGATAAATTAACACCACACGAACAATGTTTTCCTTTCTAAAATAAAAAGAAGAGGAGAAGGGGGTTTGATGATATATTATACCATTAATATCATAAAATTAAATTATATTTAATATAATGGAGTTACCATACCATGTGGATGAATATAGGTGGGGAGAGATTAGGAAAAAAACATGAAATTGAAAGGAAATTAAAGGAAAAGAGAAAGAGAGGGGAATTACCTCTTGAATCCTCCTTAAGGCACCTTGAATTGGTCTTTTGATGTGACCATAAGATATTGGAATTAGGGTAGAGTATAGGGAATATGTTTAGGCAGAGTTTAGACAAGGATTGAAGCGTGATAGGTGTGAGAAAATGAGGGTGCGAAGGGTGGCATTTATAGTGGAGGGGAGAGGATTTTTTTAAATATTATATTCATTAACTTATTATTTCTACACAAGAAATGTAATAGTGATGATTCCATGACCAAGAATAGTAATGTGTGCATGTGAGTTCTAGATAATGTCCTTAAATAATCCATACATCTACTGATGACATCATAATTCATGTATTTAGCATTTATCATAAATTATCATATTTTACTATTCACCAAAAATTCAAGTATTTCAGAAAAATCCTAAAAAATCACCCAAAACATTTTTCGACATGTATAATCCAAAAATATAGTCCATTTTAAAAAATAATTTTCTACATATTATTAATTTAATTTTTAACTAAAATCATAATTTACTTGAAAAATACAGTTTTTAAAACATCTATTTACTTATTCCAAAACAAAGTGATAAAACACTATTTTGTTGAATATTTTATTGATAATAAATGATATAATTTCCTCACATTGTGATAAATATATTCATTTATGAAATATTTGGGATTAGATCATTCATTTGAAAATTTGATGAAAATTCCATTTTTACCCTTTTAAAATGTACTGTAGTATTTTGAAGATAAATATTTTAATATTTATTATTTGTAATTAATATTTTTCAATAGTGTTCCTAACTTAATTTTATACAACTTTTATTCATGACACTAGAGCTAAAGAGTATATTTGGATGGAGTAAATGTGCCATTAAGTCGATGATGGGCTGGACTTGGCAGAATGGACATGTGTTCTGTATTTGGGCCATATCTTCTTCATCTGGGCTTGGATTGAGCCCAAATTTTGAGAAAAGATCGGGGAAATGATTTGGCACAAATCATCACTCTGGAAAAAGAGATGATTCATGTGTTAATCGGTCAAATGGGTGGTGCAAGTTGGATTAAAATATTTGGCCGAATTTCCACATTCACACTTGAAACCACTTGTAACCTCTCCTCCCCTCCCCTCTATAAATTAGAGTTTTTTCTCATTTTGATGGGTTGGGACGTGCATTGGGAAGTTGAGGGCAGAGGAGAAATGGATCCACTTCAATTATCCAACCATTTCAATAAGGGTAGCTCTTGAAGCAAGGATCCCTTCGACGAAGCCTTCTTCTTCTCCTTCGTGTTGTAATGCTTTCGTTTGTGTAGTAAATTTATTTGTAATTCTTTTATTTCTTCTCTTTTCTTATGTTTTATTTAAAATTATTCTTCTATTAATCTTACTCTTTGGTCCGGAATTCTTGAGTAGAAACGTGATTGAGTTCTACCCTTTTTAAACCTTTGCACATGCAAAACGTTTCTACAATGATTACACCACCCATGGAAGAGTAGTCTTTTAGTAATCGATCTATCTCTTACCTTCTTCATTCATTTATTTTGAATAAATGAGATAATTTAATTCAATTAATATGATATATTAATTGAGTTTTCATTTTAAATGAAACTAAGCAATCAATTGAACAATAAACACAAATCACGCGAGGTCGAGAATTGTGTGAATTGTGAGAGCGCGAACTTAACTGGTAATTCAAAACCACACGGGATCAATTTGTAGTGTTCAAATATAATCCCTAAACTCAATTAATTCTAATTTCTAGAGAGGATATGTGCCTTAATTTACCATTGAACATAAGGTAACCTTAGAACCTAAATCAAAGCAGGGTGCTGCGATTGCATGTTCCGAAGTTAGCCTAAGGTTAAATTCACTTCATCTTTGTGGTAAAGTTAATTCTCATAGGGTTCGGGATTTAAAAAATTAAGGGATCATAATTAAGTGGATATTAATTTAAATGATAATTATTAATAATTAAATTAAGAGGTTGATTTAGGTCGATCACACCTTTTAAATATCGTCTAAAAAAACATCTTTTTGTTGTGTCATTTTAATCGAACTTCATTTCAAAATTAAAAAAAATGCAATCTTCTTCCAGCAAACTTCTTCAAGTTTCATAAAAGATAAACCCCCCCATAATTTCAATTAGTATTTTTATTCTCTTTTATTTTATTTTTATAATACCTTTAATAAGTTGTTTGAATTTACTTCCTCCTTTAAGAGACGACCTTGGTCAGCCACTCTATTGTACCTAAGTACCCCAAAATCACATTAATCATTTGAGGGAACCCACGATAGCGCTCTTTCAAATTAGCACTATTGATGGGGAGGCAAGTAATTTATTCAACCATTTAGAGGTATTTCTTTTATTTTTCATTTTATTATTTTATTCACCTCTCTCTTTCATCTTTCCCCTTTCTTAAGTTTTCACTTTTTTCATCCTCTTCTTTTCTTTTTGGTCCATCAACTCAAACTTATCATTTTAATTTTACTATGGTCCACTTTATTTCTTTTTATTTTTATTTGATTTATGAAACGAACTAATCCTGAAGATCTCTTAGATCTTGACCCTGAGATTGAACGTAGCCTTATGGCTTGAATCAGACATTCTCAGTCTATGGGAAGTTTCAATATTCAACCAGTTGGTGAATTACTCTCTTCTGGAAACATTGAAATTGGAAGCAATTAAAATTCAAACATAAAAGAGGAACCAATGGCTGGAAATAATGGAAATGAACTTAATATAACCATTCGAGAATTGGCTGCACCGGATATTAACTATCAACCAAATTGTATTGTATACCCAAACCTAGAATCGGACTTTGAACTAAAATATGGGTTAATTCACTTACTTCCAAAGTTTTATGGACTCTCTGGTGAGGATTCCAATAAACATTTGAAAGAATTTAATTTTCTTTTCTCAACCTTGAAACCAAGAAATGTCTCTGAAGATCAAATCAAATTAAGAGCATTCCCATTTTCACTTGATGGAGCTGCAAAGGATTGTATGTACTATTTACAACCCGAAGATGTAACATGTTGGAATGATTTGAAATGTCTTTTCTTGAAAATATTTTTTCCAGCATCAAGGACAAAATCCATTCGAAAGGAGATATCGGGGATCAAACAAGCCCAAGGGGAGTCAATGTATGAGTATTGAGAGCGATTCAAGAAGTTGTGCGTAAGATGTCCGCATCACAAAATCACTGAGCAATTACTCATCCAGTACTTCTATGAAGGACTCACACCTATGGAGAGAATCATGGTGGATGCTGCAGCTGGAGGAGCATTGGTGGACAAAACACTAGTAGTTGCACGTGCGTTGATCGACAAGATGCCCCAAAACTCCCAACAATTTGGCGATAGATGTACACCACATGTCAAGGGATTATATCAGGTAAGTACTTCTCTTGAAATTCATTTTATTAATACCAAGTTAGAAGAATTGACCACTATGGTGAGGCAGATTGATTTGGCTCAAAAGACATCCCAACCCACTCCTTCAAGGCCTTGTGGCATTTGCACTGAGACAAGCCATCCAACTGACTGTTGCCTACAACTACAAGAGATAGAGGATTGTGCAGCATTATTCCCTGGGAGACCATATCGGCAACAAAAACAACAACCATATCCATAAAAGAAGTTTGATCCAACATACAACCAAGGGTGGAAGGATCAATCATACATCAGGTATGGCTCTGGGCAACAACAAAGGCCCCCTTTTCAACCAAACTTCCAGCAGCCTCCACCTTACCAATAGGGTTTCCAACAACCCCAAAGGAGATTTGAAGCTCAAACATTAACAAGTAAGAAACAAGGGAATATCCAACACAAGGTAGACTCTAACACTGATGATATTTTGAAACAAATTGTTCTTAATCAACAGAATGAGCTGAAGAGTCAAGGTTCAGAGCTGAGGGAGTTGAAGACTCAAATGAGCCAGATTTCCACCGCCCTCCATGAACTTGTGAGTAAGAATTATAGAAATCTACCTTCCCAACCCACTCCAAATCCAAAGGGGAATGTCAGTGCCATCACATTGAGAAGTGGGAATCAAATGAATGATACATCTGTACCTACCATTCCACCGGGATTCACCTCAACTCCAGAGAAGCCGCATTCCATACCAACTGATGACCAATCCAAGGAGAAAGATAATGGTAAGAAAAATATTGATGATGTTCCTCCTAAACCCCTTCCTTTTCCAAATAGGGTTGTTTAAACCAAGAAGATGGCTGAATAGATGATGCAAAAAGAGGTTTTGGACACATTCAAGCATGTGGAGATTGACATTCCTCTACTTGAATCCATTAAGAAAATTACAAGGTATGCGAAATTCTTAAAAGAACTTTATACCAATCGAAGAGGGCTCAAGGGAAATGAGAGGATCAATCTTGGAAGGAATGTCTCATCACTCATTACACCAACTCTAGCAATGCCAATAAAGTGCAAGGATCCCGGGACATTCACCATCCCATGTACCATAGGGGAGTTGCACTTCTCGGATGCTCTTTGTGATTTAGGAGCTTCAATAAATGTGATGTCTCACTCTGTATTATCTTCTTTATAGGTTAGTGAGTTGAAGCTGACGAGAGTAGTGGTGAAATTGGAAAATAGAGCTATGACATATCCAACGGGAGTCCTTGAGGATGTACTTGTCTGGGTAAGAAACATGATCTTTCCAGCAGACTTTTATGTGATAAAAATGGAGGATGATAAGGTAAGTTCTTGTGCTCCCATTATCTTAGGTATACCCTTCCTTAAAACTAGACAAACCATCATAAATGTTCATGAGGGTACACTTTCCATGGAGTTTGGAGATGAAGTTGTAATTTTTAATGTTATGGACTCCATGAAGTACCCCTCTAAGGACCATTATGATTTTGTTATCTCCCATTTTGAACCACCAAGTAAAAACCTCATGGAATTTGATTGTCCTATGCTTAGAGAGATTATGAGTATTGGTTCTAGTTTGATGTCTAAGAGTACTTCCACACCCGTTTCTAAGGAACAAGACTCTCTAAGATTTGATTTTGAAATGGAATCATATTCTGATTTTGATCATGTGAACTCTAATTATGACATGGTTGTTGAGTATGCTGATGGATTTGATGCTTTATTCTCTAATTTTGATGATGTATATTCTGATACTGATGCTCTTTGTGCACATATTTCAGTTCCTTCTATGTCTCCATCCATACACCACCCCCTAAATTGGAACTCAAGCCATTGCCACAAAATCTCAAATAGTCATACTTGTTAAGTGGTGACAAATTACCTGTTATCATTGCTAATAATCTCCCTTTTGAACATGAAGAAAAGCTTTTGAATATTTTGAGGGAGAACATCAGGGCAATCGGGTGGACCTTGGCTGACATATCAGGTATTAGACCCTCCATTTGCATGCATAGGATTATTTTGGAGGATGAGGCTAAACCGGTGAGGCAACCACAAAGGAGACTCAATCCAACGCTTCTGGAGGTTGTTAAAAAAGAGGTTGAAAAATTTCTCGAGGCTGGTATAATCTATCCCATTTCAGATTCTCAGTGGGTAAGTCCTATTCAGGTTGTAGCTAAGAAAAGTGGTGTTACTGTTGTTAAAAACGAGAAAGATGAGTTAGTTCCAATGAGGTTACAAAACAGTTGGCGTGTGTGTATTTATTATAGGAAACTAAATCATTCCACTCGCAAAGACTATTTCCCCCTCCCATTTATTGATAAGATTCTTGAGAGACTAGCTGGGAAGACACACTATTGTTTCTTGGATGGATTTTATGGCTATTTTCAGGTTCCCATTATAGTAGAGGACCAGGAGAAGACAACATTCACTTGCCTATTTGGTACTTTTGCTTACCGCATGATTCTATTTGGACTTTGCAACGCCCCAGGTACCTTCCAGAGATGCATGGTGAGTATTTTCTCAGATTTCATTGAGACCTGCATGGATTTATTTATGGATGATTTTACAGTGTATGGGTCTTCATTTGATGAATTTATAAGTAGTTTAGAAAAGGTGTTGAATCATTGTATTGAGAAGAATCTGGTCCTAAACTTTGAAAAGTATCATTTCATGGTAGAGCATGGAATTGTATTAGGGCATATAGTGTCAAAACATGAGATAGAGGTTGATAGATATAAGATAGACATTATTTCATCCTTAACCTATCCTTCATGTGTGCGTGATGTTAGATCTTTCCTAGGGCATGCATGATTTTATCGGCGCTTCATCAAATATTTTAGTAAGATTTCTCTTCCTATGTCACGATTACTTCAAAAGGATTCTGATTTTGTGTTTGATGATTCTTGAAGGAATTCCTTTGATGAGATAAAGAAGTGTCTGACCACTCCACCTATCATACATCCCCCACGGTGGGAGATTCCTTTTGAGCTTATTTGTGACGCCTCCAACTTCGCGGTTGGAGCTGTCTTATCTCAGAGGGTGGAGGGATGTTCACATGTGATCGCTTATGCATCGAGGAATTTGCATTCTTCCCAATCAAACTACACCACAAAAGAAAAGGAGTTTCTTGCTGTTATATTTGCTTTAGATAAATTTCATTCATATTTATTGGGATCTAAATTAGTTTTTTTTTCTGACCATGCAGCTTTGAGGTACCTCCTGAAGAATCCAGATGCAAAGCCACGACTTATCCATTGGATGCTCCTTCTTTAAGAGTTTGACATCGAGATAAAGGACAAGAAGGGGTTAGAGAATTTGGTGGCGGACCACATGAGTAGGATTAATAACACACTAGAGGATGACACCTTGGACCAGGTACCACTTCAGGACACTTTCCCCGATGAGCATCTTTATTCCATCTCAGGTACGCATCCTTGGTATGCTGATTTAGTTAATTACACTGTTTCCTCTGAAATCCCAGCAAATTTGAAGAAGCATCAAGTCCAAAAATTAAAAATTGAGTCTAGGTTTTATGTGTGGGATGATCCTTACCTCTGGCGCATGTGTAGTGACCAAGTCATTAGGAGGTGTGTTCCCGATCATGAGTTTGAGTCTGTTTTTCATTTCTATCATACACTTTCTTATGGTGGACACTTTGGACCCCAACAGACAGCTAAGAAAGTTTTGGACTCTGGATTATATTGGCCTAGCTTATTCCATGATTCCCATGTGTTTTGTAAATCATTCTCTCATTTCCAACACACTGGAAACATTTCAAGAAGACACGAGATGCCCCAACAACCCATTTTATTCTGTGATATTTTTGATGTTTTGGGAATTGATTTTATGGTAACTTTTCCTAGTTTATTTGGTTTCTTGTATATCCTTGTTTCTGTCGATTATGTGAGTAAATGGGTGGAGGCCAAGGCCACCAGGACTGACGATTCTCATGTTGTAGTGGATTTTTTCAAGGCTCAAATTTTCTGCAGGTTTGGAGTACTAAAGACCATCATCAGTGACCAAAAGAAACACTTCTGCAATCAGAATTTTTCTACCCTCCTTCAAAAGTATGGGGTGACACACAAAACATCAACACCATACCACCCCCAAATAAATGTCCAGACTGAGGTTTCAAATCGTGAGTTGAAACAAATTTTGGAGAAAACCGTGCAACCAAATAGGAAGGATTGGAGCAAGCGCTTGGATGATGCATTGTGGGATTATAGTACAACATAAAAGACACCCATTGGTATGTCCCCATTTCAGATTGTTTTTGGGAAAGCATGTCGTCTACCAGTGGAAGTCGAGCATCGGTCATATTGGGCTATAAAGAAATGCAACATGGATTTGTCCTAAGCTAGAATTCAAAGGAAGTTGCAAATTCAAGAGCTTGAGGAGATTCGACTGTCATCATATGAGAACTCAAGGCTCTACAAGGAAAGATCAAAAGCATCTCAAGACAAAATGATCCAACAAAGGGAGTTTCATGTTGGAGATAAAGTACTTCTCTATAGTTCATGACTAAAGCTGATGCCTGCTAAGTTGCGTCCCAGATGGTTAGGTCCTTATGTTGTGTCTAATGTTTTTCCTTATGGTGCAGTGGAGATCACAAAAGAGGACACATGAAGAAGTTTTACAGTCAATGGGAAATGTTTGAAGAGATACATTGAGGGACTTCCTACTGATGCAGTGGATTTTATCACACTGCATGACCCTATCATCACTTGAGCACATCAGGCTGTTCTTAACCCTTTCACTTTTATATTATTTTTCCTATTTAAAAATTCTTCATTTCATGTGCATATATCATCTCATGGGTTTACATTGAGGACAATGCAATATTTTAAGTGTGGGGGAGGGAACCTTTTAGTTTAGTAATTTCAATTGTTTTCCTGTTAAAAAAAATTGCGTGTTTTTTCAAATTGTGTGTTTTTATTTTTCAATTTTCTTTGTGTTTTTGAGCTGAAATGATTATCATCACAATTTTGAAATGCATATCAATGAGTGAAACAATTTATCCCTTTAAACTAAGCTTAAATGAATGCTGAAATGACTTTGTTTCAAGTTCAAATATTTAGTAATTTCATGAAAAGTACACTGAATTTTAAATCCCATGCCACATCTCACTGTCTTTATATTTGAAATCACTTTCCTGTGAGGCTTCTGAACCATTATTTTCATATTCGTTACATTCACATCACTTCTTGAGATAACTAAACCATGCTTTATTTAACCAGAATTTGATCTATTCCTATCAAAACTTGAGGGTTTGAGGTACTTATGTTTAAATGATTGAGGCATTTTTTTGGTATTAAAGCCCCTATTTCAAAGAATCCTTTTTTTATAATGTCCTACCTTGAACATTTAAACCTTGTATCCCTTAGAATCCATGCAAAACCTATTAGGTTTTCCACATTACAAGACAATTTTCCCTATCCAACCAACTCTTGAAGTGAAATTGCATAATCTAGTTGAGATTAAGTGTGGAAGAAGCTGTCTTGTGTTGTGCTACCACATTCTGTGATACTTTGGGTAGAAAATTAAATTCTGAAAAGATGTGTTTGCTGCTGAAAAAAATCATTATATTGAAAGATGTGCCTTTTTTGGAGCTTTCATGATAAAAGAAGCTATGCCTTTCTGGAGCTTCTAATAGAGGGGGAAAGCTGTGTCTATCTGGATCTTTCAAGAAAATCATGTTTGAGAAGATTGACATTTTTTTATGCTGAAATGATGAATGGTGTAAACCCTACATTATTTTTCATGATGATGGATCTGAATTGATACTATGGGTATTGAGGAGAAGACCATATTTAAGTGAAAATTAGATTAATGCAATTTTTCTTCAAAAAGAGTCAATCCCTCCTCATTCAGCCTCAGAATTTTTCACATCTAAATCCTACCAACTGAAAGCCACAGAACAACCCTGAAAAGTACTCATGATAAAAATATGTCTTTGACCCACATTGGGTGGTGATGTAGGAATTTATCAATCCTATGGTGACCCTTGTATGAGTTTGGATGAGAAAGACATTGCAAAAAAAGATGATATTTGTGTGATAAGAGAAAATTCAAGCGAGGTAAGTGTTTTGTGCATGGGAGGATAAAATGAAGTGGAAATATATTGAATGATATAAATGGAGAACTTGAAATAATTATTTTTTATGAGGCATGATATCTTTTGTTTCTTGGTGTGTAATTGTTTGATCTCAAGGATATTTGTTTTAAAATTTGTTTTGATTTGATATTGACGTTTACTTGATATGAGGTTTTGCCCAGGAGTGCAAAAGGGTAAGTGTGGGGGAGTTGATAAAACACTATTTTGTTGAATATTTTATTGATAATAAATGATATAATTTCCTCACATTGTGCTAAATATATTCATTTATGAAATATTTGGGATTAGATCATTCATTTGAAAATTTGATGAAAATTCCAGTTTTACCCTTTTAAAATGTATTGTAGTATTTTGAAGATAAATATTTTAATATTTATTATTTGAACTTTATATTTTTCAACAGTGTTCCTAACTTAATTTTATACAAATTTTATCCAGGACACTAGAGATAAAGAGTATATTTGGATGGAGTAAATGAGCCATTAAGTCGATGATAGGCTGGACTTGACAGAATGGACATGGGTTCTGTATTAGGGCCATATATTCTTCATCCGGGCTTGGATCGAGCCCAAATTTTGAGAAAATTTCGGGGACATGATTTGGCACAAATAATCCTTCTAGAAGAAGATCTGATTCACGCGTTAAGCAGTCAAATGGGCGGTGCAAGTTAGATTAAAATATTTGGCCGAATTTCCACATTCACACTTGAAACCACTTGTAACCTCTCCTCCCCTCTATAAATTAGAGTTTTTTCTCATTTTGAGGGGTTGGGAAGTGAATTGGGAAGTTGAGGGAAGAGGAGAAGTGGATCCACTCCAATTCTACAACTATTTCAATAAGGGTATCTCTTGAAGCAAGGATCCCTTCGACGAAGCCGTCTTCTTCTCCTTCGTGTTGTAATGCTTTCATTTGTGTAGTAAATTTATTTGTACTTCTTTTATTTATTAAATTTTCTTCTGTTTTATTTAAATCTATTATTCTCTTAATCTTACTCTTTGGGCTGGAATTCTTGAGTAGAAACGTGATTGGGTTCTACCCTTTCTAAACCTTTGCACATGCAAAAATTTTTTACGATGATTACGCCACCCATGGAAGAGTAGTCTTTTAGTAATCGATCTAT
The DNA here is from genome assembly GCA_963277665.1 of Viscum album. Lineage (NCBI taxonomy): Eukaryota > Viridiplantae > Streptophyta > Magnoliopsida > Santalales > Viscaceae > Viscum > Viscum album. The sequence continues at coordinate 954,666,185 of OY728142.1, forward strand.
CTATTACCTTATTCATTAATTTATTTTGAATCAATGAGCTACTGTAATTCACTTGATATGATATATTAATTGATATTTCATTTTAAATTAAACTAAGTAAGAAATTGAACAATAAACACAAATCACGTGAGGTCGAGAATTGTGTGAATTGTGAGAGCGCAAACTTAACTGGTAATTCAAAACCACACGGGATCAATTTGTAGTGTTCAAATATAATCCATAAACTCAATTAATTCTAATTTTCTGAGAGGATATGTGCCTTAATTTACCACTGACCATAAGCTAACCTAAGAACATAAATCAAAGTAGGGTGCTGTGATTGTATGTTCTGAAGTTAGCCTAAGGTTAAATTCACTTCATCTTTATGGTAAAGTTAATTCTCGTAGGGTTTGGGATTTAACAAATTAAGGGATCATAATTAAGTGGATATTAATTTAAATGATAATGATTAATAATTGAATGAAGAGGTAGATTTATATTGATCACGTCTTTTAAATATTTTCTAAAAAAACATCTTTTTGTTGTGTCATTTTAATCGAACTTCATTTCAAAATTAAAAACAAAAAAATGCAATCTTCTTCTAGCAAACTTATTCAAGTTTCATAAACGATAAACCCCCCCATCCTTTCAAGTAGTATTTTTATTCTCTTTTATTTTATTTTTATAATACCTTTAATAAGTTGTTTGAATTTACTTCCTCCTTTGAGAGAAGACCTTGGTCAGCCACTCTGCTGCACCTAAGTAACCCAAAACCAAACATCATTTGAAGGTGCACACGACAGTGCCTCTTCACAAAGGTACATCATACCTTCACTTAAATCCAATATATATACTATTATAGGTGAGGTTACTATTTGTAAGGGTATGTCACTATTCATAAGGGCAACATTAATATTCCTAATGGTATGTCACTATTCACCAAAAAATTAATTTTGTTCTATTAAACTCCAAAAATCACCCTAAACACAACCATGTATGTCAGATTTTTGAAATTCACAACACAGAAGTGGAAAAATTATGTTTAATGGTTACATATTATTTAGTATCATGATATGTCATTATGCTTCCCAATGTGATTATACTTTAAGGCATGATTATAAGAAGGGATTTACATTAATAAATCTTTCGGTCATTACATGGGGTCATTATAGTAATCATGAGAGGAAGCATTAGATAAAATTATGGAATGTGACAATCCATAAAAATGAAACATAATTTCTTAGTGGTAAACCACCACACATAGTTTTGAACAAATATAACATCATGTTCATGCATAACATATGGGTATAATCATAACATTATATTTATGAAAAAATATAGAATCAAATTCACACATATTTCACATTATCTCACGAGATACATCACTTTACCCAATGCATTGGAGTGTTATATAATTCTGGGTGCACCCGTCACATCATAACATTCACATAATCATACAAGACACATAGAACATATAATAATATTTTCCATAAAATAACCCATGTAAAGGAAATGTGTTTCATGAGAATTTCATAAAGAATACTTTAATGGATAAAAATTGGGGATCCCATAATAAAAAGGTGTATAAGAATATCAATCTTCAGTGAAGAAGAAACAATCTCTAGAGAAGTAAAATATTTGTTTTTAGAAGGAGGAATTATTTTGGAAAAATATTTTCATTTTTCATAAAATTATATTGGAAGAATTTATATCCCAAAAATTAAAATGTAAGGACAATAAAATTATATTTTAGGAATATTAAAATAACATACATACTAAAATTTGGCATAAAAAGATGAATAACTAAATGAATGGAAATTGAGTTTGAGAATCCCCATACCTTAATTCCGTATGATTTATTCACTTTAATATCCTGAATAATAAAATTATATTAATTAAGTAAAAAATTAAGAACCTATTAAACATATATTTTATTTATTACATTTTTATTAAGTTCATTTATGGAAATTTTGATGAGTTATAATGTTCAATTTTATCATTCGGGAGTTTTTGTTTTCTTGGTTTTCAAGATTGGTTCACTTGAATACAAATATGGAAGATCATGTAAAATGGGGACAATTATCCAAAATTGATATTATTTGTTATTAAATAACTTAAATAAGTTTAATTGGTCTTATATATTATTATTTTTATATATGGGGATGATTATTTAGATAAGATGTTAATGATAATCATTTAGATTAATTTGGTAGTTTTTCGATCACAACAAACTTTTTTTGTTTTATTTTTTAATATTATGAATATAAGTTAGTTCCAGAACATAAAAAAGTTTATAAAATAATTTTTAAAACATTTTTAAACCACTATAATGGTTTTAATACCATCGTTGAATTAAGTATAGGAAAATGAAAACTTTTCATCCTTGAAGGCGATAACACGACACCTCACAGATGACGTTTCCTTTTTTAGAATAAAAGGGATAATATAAGAGTTTTGATGATAGATTATTACATTAAAATAATAAAATTATAGTATATATAAGATAATTTAGTTATCATTCCACTTTTATAAGGATATATGAGGAGATAAAATTAAAAGAAAATAAAATTAAAAAAAATTTAGAAGAAAAGAAAGATGATTTTACCTCTTGAATTATTCTCCTTGAGAACATCGTTAGGAATATTGGTTTTGGTATTTTGTTGAGAAAAAAGGCTCCTAGAAATAGGTAGATTATTAGGAAGTGGCTTGGATAGAATTTGGGCAATATTTAAGGCTTTGTAGTTTTGAGGAGAAGATGTGGTGAGGGGTGGTATTTAAGTGGAGAGGAGTGTTTTTTTGATTATTTTATTCATTAGTTTATTATTTTTTTTATCAAGAATATGAATAGTTTTGATAATTGTGACTAAATATATTAAATAATAAAGGTTATTTATAGATTATTTCAATTACATCATAAATTACTTAAGGAATATTGTATTTAACTTACAATGTATATATAACGAATATTACCGTATTTTACTATTCAAAAAAATTCAACTATTTTAGAAAAAATACAAAAAATTCACTTGAGGTTTTTTAGAAATTTAGATTTAAAATATGACATCCATTTTATGAAAATAATTTTATAAATATGAGAAATTTATTTTTTAATTAAAATAATCATTTATTAGAAAAATATTGATTTTAAAATTATAACTGATTTTATGACACTTTGAAAAATTACGTAAGGTATCATAAAATTATATTATAATCATAAGAAAAATAATAATTTATGAATACATTTTATGAAATTATTTTTTCATTTAAATAAATATATTAATAGTAAAAATGTAATTAAATATTTATAACTTACAAAAATACCAACACTTAATTAATAATTTTTAAAAAAATTATTTATTTATACTATGATATAATTATATCATATTATCATTTATAAGATGTCTAAATTTTATTTATAATTTTATAGATGAGGTTACTATTATATTGGATGATTTACTATTTCTAATGGTCACATTACTATTACAAAGTTCAAGTTTCTATTCTATCGGTATAGGTTCCTTAATTTATATAAATACCTATTATTTCATTCATTATTCATTTGTAATGTTTTTATAGTGTTATCAAAGTGATTTTATATAGTTGATACTATATGACATATTTATTAGAAGGGAATTTTCATTGATAAAATTTTGTTTCGTTATAGTGGAAAAGGGCTTTGAGCCAGTTTTTGTTTTCAATGAGTAAAAGTAATTCTTTAAAGGGAATTTGATTTTAAAATGAGGTATTGAACTCAAAATGATTTGGAAAAGTGGTTCTTTATTATATTTCAAATTATTATTTGAAATGTGTGTGTGATCCACCCCTTGTAAAAAATTCATGGTGGCTTCTTTAAAATAGTTTGACAGAAATGGGTGGGGCTTTTTCCTTGTATTGATTTCAAAAGAGGAAAACCCTTATTGGATCTGGTATGTACTTAAAAAATAGAGATACATGGAATACATCATTTACTTGAGTCATGGTAGGTAGAAGTTCCAGTCAATAGGCTATATCTCCAACACGATCAAGAATCTTGAAGGGGCCAATTTACTTGAGAGTTAACTTTCCCTTCTTCCCAAATCTCATAATCCTCTTTCATGGAGATATGAAGAGAAATATCATTTCTCTAACCTTAACTATAGGTCTCATAGACGATTATCTGTTGTTGACGCTCCTTTCGTCATAGAATCTAAATATTGGAAAAATGGGAATATCTGAGCTTAAAGTGATTCAACCTTTGAAGAAAACATCAAAAATCGACAAAGGCATGAACAAAGGATCAACAGCAACTGCACCGCGCAAGTTATATCACTGTCGCGCAAGTCCACTTGCGCGACGCCCTTATGGTCGCGCAAGTGACTTGCACGACCTAAGTGATAACCGCCCGATAACCGCCCAGGGTCTTCTCCTGCCTATAAATAGACCCTGTGGGCCCCCCATTCGAGAGGATATTTTTCCATAAACTCGGATTGAAGCTCCCGACGCACAAGTCTCTTCTCAAAGATTCCAGAACACTTCTAAGGTAATTTCTTACCTAGAACGAAAGATCTAAAGAGAGGGAGGAAGGCCTAAGTGTTGAAACTCATCAACACTTGCGAGCCTGAATGACCAGACCTTAAGGGAACTGGTCACACTTGCGCGCTGCCTTATTCCTTCAATACAACTTGCGCGTCCCTTTTCTGGGAGAACCTCAAGAGGATTCTAAAGGGTTTAATAAAGAGTCGCTCAAGTATTTAAATGCTGGTTGAAAATCGCGCAAGTACACCATGTGTCGCGCAGGTATACCTGCGCGACCAATACTTGCGTGCCCACGCAAGACTTGCGCTCCTTTCAAGACTTGCGCGCCCCTACCTTTTTGGGTGCCCATCTTGCCCATTTTACCCCTCTTAAGCCATTTCACCTTTCCTATTCAAGATTCAGTCTTCAAGATACTCTTCAAAGACATTTATGGCATGATTTCTTGATTTGACTTCCTTATCTGAAAGGAATTCGGTGGAATATCTCTCAAAACCTAGTGATTTATACATCTTTATGTCACCAAAGATTTAGAGTTCATTCATTCAAACTCATCCTTTAAGATGAGATAATCCTTAACCTGGGTCTCCTTTTCAGGAATAATCCCCAGTTATAAGTCCTTTAATCTGGGCATCTTCCTCAGGAGTAAGCCCCAAATTCTTAAAGTTCCCAAACTTGGGCATCCTCCTCAGGAGTAAGACCCAAACCTTAATCCCTAACCCAGGTCTCTTTTTCAGGAATAAGACTCAGTCATAATCTTGGGCTTCCTTTTCAAGAGTAAGCCCCAAGTCCCCTAACCTGGGCCTCCTTTTCAGGAATAAGTCCCAATCATAATTTTGGGCATCCTTCTTAGGAGTAAGCCCCAATCTCAAATATGGGCATCCTTCTTAGGAGTAAGCCCCAAACCTTAATCCCTAACCTGGGTCTCTTTTTCAGGAATAAGACTCAGTCATAATCTTGGTCTTCCTTTTCAGGAGTAAGCCCCATGCCCCCTAACCTGGGCCTCCTTTTCAGGAATAAGTCCCAGTCATAATTATGGGCATCCTCCTTAGGAGTAAGCCCCAAGATTAGAGTATTCAAATCTCCATGAAGCACATATACCTTTATGGACCCTGTTCATGGATTTTCTCCCTAAAAGTGAATCCTAAACCTTCATCTATCTGGGCAGTCATACATACATAAGCCCCAAACCATTTCTTATGATTGCATCTTTCATGGCACAATTGTCTAAGTTTTTACCAATACCTCTTATTTCTCACACCGAGCATGACTCACGTGAGCTTAGAGTGTAAAAGTAATTATGACATCCTTCTTTGAGCCATCAATCATAAACGTCATACTCCCTTACTCGAACTATGTGGGTTCTGATTCCTTTTCTAAAACAAAGGATACTTAGGTATCCCATTTATGGGTTCGATCCCGACTTTGAAATAATCCATGTCCTTCTAAATGACAATAAACTTCAAGTGCCCCACTGAGTGGCTTTAAAACCAGCCTGGTCATTATAATGACCAAGAGACTTTTATATAAATGTTTTGAAGGAACCATTGACCAAGAATCTCTAAATAGATACAGATGATTCTCTATTGATGAAGAACCTTGAATACATATAAAATATTCTCTAAATTTCTTACATATTTAATCATTGATTGTTAAAACTAAAGGAAAGCTCATTTTATACTTGGTAATGTAATAAGTATTCACGAACATAACTTAAATCTATAAAGAGATTCCCGGAGTAGACAATAATTCCCCTCAAAAAAGGTGTGATGAGTCCGACCTCCCATCCTCTCGACCAATGCAAATTACTAAGCCTCATCACTCCACAAGCTAATGAGCACCTACCTTTGGAAAGTAGGTCCAAAGGGATGTGGAATCATTGGATGTTTCCGGTTCTATGAACAAACCCACTAGAAACCGATCGGAACGTTTGAATCTCCCTTCCAGGAGGTCATACCCGAATTCCATACGAAACAAAAATGGTGAACCCGACGTGAATCCTTAACCAAGTTAAAGTGATGTTCTTCTTATTTGTTAGGCCCCTTGGGGAAACAAAGCAATCATTGATATGTGCTCATCCAAAAGATGCAGTGGCCAGATTCATCTTGATTATTTTTGTTATATGGAACAGGCACTATTTTCTGAAGATCTTCTGCAAAAATGGCTTTCCTTAAATTCACCCCTATGAATACTGCTGCTGTGAACACCTCTACTATGAGGTCTACTGCTGTGAAAACCAATGCTGCTACTCCTGCTGGAATATCGTCCGCTCTGAGGATGACATCACCAACTCAGCGTCTTCAACACTGGGTTTCTAATGCACTAGTTAAGGAGTACCGTCGCAACGGTACTATCCCAACTCTGGAGGCTGCTCGTCAAGCCCTCCAAGTTAACAACTCTACCTGGTCGTCTGGACAACGGCGGCCAGCGATCAAGAAGAAGGCGGTGCTGACTACCGTCTCCAACCGTTTCGGGTCGTTATCCCCGGAACGCAATTTCCATTCACTCCCTTACTCTGAGGAAGTGAATGAGCAGGTCCCTCAGGGCCTTAATTCAAAATAACATGAGTCCTTCCCGAGGGCTCCCATCAACAATCGCCGCCAGACTCGTGTGGTAGTGCGCCCTCAACATGATGAGGGTACCGACTCCAGGCATTCAGCTCAGGTTCCTCGAACCCGAGCAGGCAAGATGAACCGCCAGAGACGGAATCCCGTTAACAATGGGCAGGTTATCATCCCTGCCATCTCTGGAGAATTCCACCAACCTAACTTGGTGGAAAACAACGAGCAGGAACACACACCTACCCGTTTTAATTCCGCTGTCCAGCAGACTCGTCTGGCAGCATCAAGCCAATCCCGCCAGGCAATTCCGACGGAGTACTATAGGCAGGAACATACACCTACTTATACATCACCAGTTAGTCAGCAGGATCGTCTGACTACATATGATAGATATCGTCAACCGCGTTTGGAGAAATGTAATCAGCAGACACATACACCTGCTAATACTAATCAAGCCTACCAACAGTCTCGCTTGGTAGCGCACGGAGAAGTCAGTCGGAAAGCCCCGACGACAAACAGGAGGCAGACTCAACTCTCTGCCTCCACACTTGAGTACTGTCAGGATTCACTGACAGGAAAAGGAGGACAAGATCAGGCACATACACCTACTCCAAGCCCGGAATGGACGTATATCCCCATTCCGGCGGCTGAAGTCACCAAGCATATTTTGTCAATGGTGAAAGAGCAGAAGAAAATTCCTGCCCATATTTTGGATGCTTGCCAGGATATCATAACAGCTTCAGCATCATCTCAGGGACAGACACATAAATCTATCCCTAGCAGTGGAGTGACACATCAAAAATTCACTCCGGAACAGACACACACATCTGTTCCAGTCCAAGAGGGTTATGGGGCATACTCCCCCATATCATACGGACAACCAAGTCAGGCACATACACCTGATTTGAGTAGAGATCGTCAGCCTAACCTGACCATCTTTCCTGATCAGGCACATACACCTGCTCAGAGTAACCACTTTCGTCAACAAGTGGTTTCCAAAGCGAGTAAGAAGGCATCTAAGAAAAAGATCTGCCCAGCACAGTCAGGAGATCAAAGGCCAATCTGCAACAAGGCCTTGCTCGATGCTGGAGTTCTTGAAGCCCTCAGACATTTATCTGTCAGAATTCAAGATTCTACTCCCTCAGTTCCCAATAACGGGAACATTAATTCTGAAGGTCTTCAACAGACACTTCCTCATGAAGGCTTGCTTCATGAAAATTCGGTCAATATTGACGTTTCTTCTTCAGACGAGAGCCACAGGAACCCTCTGTGTGGTCAGAAGACCAAGGAGCAAGAGATCTCATCTTTTGCTGTAACCCATTATGGTGGTCCTCCCCATGATGATGAACTTCGCTGCGAAAGTCCTCTCCACAATAGTGATTCACATTGCCTGGAAAATACTCCAGTGGATAATGTAGTGCCGAGAAATCCCTCTTATCTTGAGGCACTTGAAAATGCAAAACCAGTCATGTCTGATGCTTTATCGCTAACAAGTGAAATACTTTCTCAATCAGAAGATAGCCCAGGGTGTAGGTCATTCTCTGAACCACCCCTAAGTCATGCATCTTCTAGTTTGATCAATGATCTCTCTACCAATCTTGTTGAATCCGATGAAGAAACAAGGAAACACCAACTCTGGTCAAAACAGGTAGAAGAATCTTCATTTAATGATAAAGAGGAAATGCTGAACATGAGGAAAAAACTGGGAAAAGGTGAGGTACCAGTCATGTTTTGGCCTTTGGCTGACTCCCAGTACGACATTCCAAAGATGTTGACGGATGATGGAATCCATGATATTCGTCTCAACATATGGAAAACTCTTTGTCAATTGAATAAGAAGGTATTATCTTATGATGAATATGAAAATCATCTTAAGATAATAGAAGGGCTACAATGTCAGATTGATTTGGCATCTCTATCAGTCTCTCGGTATCCAAAGGCTGAAAAGCAGCAGAGAACCCTTCAACGTTCATGCCTTGGCGCACTAAGAAAATTGCGTCAGTTAATTGCCAATGCTCCATCTGATGTTCATATCAGAGGATGGGGTGTTCATGGAGCACCACATTTCACAGTGCTTTCCAGTCAGCAAAGCCCGCCGAAAATGGTGTCATGCAATGTTATTGCCTATGGCCGGCCACAGTCAATGGGCTTTGTTCATAATCAAAGGCTTTCTCAAGAACAGGCTTCAACTACTTCCTCTCAAAATCAAGTATATAGAGAACAAGTTGTTGAATTACTCCTACATCAAGCAGGCGAGAATATTGCACAAGCCTCTCGTATGGAGCAAACACGTCATCAAATGACAGAAGTTTCGGAAATCATCCAACGGTCTGTTGAACCAGGTGATAAAAGTGGATACAGGTTAATGCATCCAGCTAATTTCCGAACTAAGATTCACAAGATCAAGAGAGATTTTAAGAAGATCTCAGACATAGAATGTCAAGAGACACCCCAGCTTGTCAGACTGGGGACTTCTCTAAATCAACCCTCAGAGTCAACAAATGGGATTCGAGGAGTTGAGCGGAAGCAGCAGGAACATCCCCAGTTCTCGAGACTGGGGACTCTTTCCAATCATCAATCCCCTCCTCAGAGAATGTCGGTCTTTTCTTGATTGGGGAAGAATCCACAAGAGGAACAAAGAGCCAACTTATCAGGAGATTCCCTCCAAGTTATAACTCGTCAAGAAGTTCCTAAAAGATTGAATCAACAAAAGGCAATGTCTCGTCAAAGACATGAAAGAAGAAAATATCACAGAAATACTGATAGAAGGGATTTGATGCATTATGCATCAATCAATGTCATCAATGCCGTTGTTGCTAATCCACCATAGGAGAGTCACTCAGGGGACTCAGATGAAGAGCGTCCTGCTCAAGAAAATGTACACACCGATACAAATGAAGAAGGTGTACGTACACGAAGTCAAAGGATTACTCAGAACCTAGGTAATCCACTTCCCTCCCTCCAAAAGGTATCCAACAAAGGGAAGGGAAAGAATCAGGTTACATATCCTTCCTCTGAAGAAGGTCAATCGCTCTCATTAGAGCAAAGGTTTGCACAATAGGAGGAAGAAATGAAAGAATTAAGAAGGTTGAATGCAAAACTACTTCAGAGTAGTCTTCTTCTTAAGAATGCTGAAGTCCGACAGCCGAAGGAATTTGTTGTAACTACTGAGATGGATCAGAAATATCCTCCTTTATCAGTACACCCTCAGAGGTCTAATCCTACGGGTCAAACGCAACAACGGTTGGCAGCACTACCATCAGTTGCAGCACCAACCACCACGTCTGTCCAAGCTCCATTCATTGCACCTACCCGAAACCAAGTTCAACCTGATGTTTCTCAAAAGTTAATAACTACTATTGAGTCATTAACAGCTCGGTTAGAAACTATGGAAGGGAAACGGGCGCAAGTTTAACCAGAAAAGAAATTTTACCCTGAATGGGTAGATTCAATTTCTCCTCCATCCAGTTTTGGAAACCCTGTTTTCCCTACTTTCAATGGATCAGGCAACCCTGAACAAAATTTGACGCATTACGTGTCTTGTTGTGATCCTATGATGGGAACTCCAGAGCAGCAAGAAGCAGTGAAACTCAGATGCTTCGTGCGAACCTTGCAAGGACCAGCTTTTGTCTGGTATACAAGCTTGCAATCCCGATCAATCATCGGATGAGAGGATCTTCGTCAAAAATTCCTTCTTCAGTTCATCTCAACTTTGCCAAAAACGACAGTTTTCGATCTTACAAACTTCAAGCAAAGGGATAATGAAAGAGTCTCTGATTTCATTGCTCGTTGGAAGGGATTAACGTATTCCCTGAGTTTAGCACTCCCTCAGGAGGAACTATTGCCAATCTGTGTGGCAAATTTGCGTGATGAATTACGCACGCCATTGATCCCTGTGAAATACACAGGAGGGTTTCGAGACCTTACTTCAATCGCTCAATAGATTGAAGATTCCCTTATACAGGCTAAGGTCAAATCTCGTGTAATTCCATCAGTTCCAGGAAAGAGAATGGGTAAAGAGGAAACTGCTACAGTTATGCTTAAACAAGCACCTGTACCTATTTCTACTTCAAAACCTTCATCTTCTCGAAGGGATCCACCTTTTGAACGCCAACAACAAAGGCCGTTTCGTCCAAATGATCAAAGAGATCAATGATGAAAACAATTTGAGGATTTGAAGAGTAAAACATACTCTTTCCGAAGTGAGAAAGTTCCTGGTTACTTCATTTCAGCTCTGGAAAATAATTTGGTTCAATTACCAGTGCCCAAGAGGCCAAACAAGGAAGGAGATGAAGACCGTCCCAATTATTGTCCCTTTCATCAAATGTTGGGGCATCCCATCCAGGAGTGTTTTGTCTTTAAAGACCTCCTGCAAAAGATGGTCGACTTGGGACAAGTCAAATTGAAGGGTTCTTCAGCTCATGTAGCGTGTATTACTGCTACAGATCCAGAGGAAGGAGGCGAGTGGTAGGAAGTCAAAAGCAAAACTGTGCAAAAATATGATGATTGGATGGTCAGAAAGACAATCAATCGGACCCATTCCATTTTGCGAACACAATTGAAGAAGCCAATTGTGTCTCCTACAAAAGCTGCAGTGAAGCCTCCATCAAAAGACAAATCCTCAAAAGGGCAACGCAATTCAAAGAAGAAAGAGGAATCAGAAGAAGATGAGTATGTATCGAGGCCTAAGTTGTCTTTGACTCTGGCAGATTTCATGCCATCTACTTCAAAGCAACGGGCACCGCCCCACCAAACGGCACAGCCTAAACAGGCTAACCAGGCAAAGTCTTTATCAGACGAAGAGTTAATCTTTGGTTCTATTAATATGATTCAATTAACAGATCCATATTCCAGTCTTGATGAGCCTGAATTCCCTGTATCAAATAAGGGAATCCAAGGAAATTCTAGAGGTTCAGGATATAGGGGAAGACATGGATCTTTCCAAATCCACTACTCTAATTCTACCCCTGCTAGCACTGTATATGCAGCAGAAACTCGTGGTAGAGCCCTTCAGCGAGCTCAAAAAGAACAAGCAAGTTCTTCTGCCAATGGCCAACTCAGTTTTGGCACAGTTATTTTGGAAGACCGATTAAAGGTTCCATCTTCTTTATCTCAGCAAGTAAATGGATCTAATCAGTCTAATCTTCCAAAACCAAGGATGTTGCCAACTTCAATACAAGATGCATCAACTTCCAAAGCATCTGCTTCCAAGGTACCTGCTAAACCGCATATTCCTGTTGGGAAACTCAGACCTCTAGATCAAAAGTATGATATATTGAAACACTTGGCCCAAGTACCAGCCATGTTATCAATTTTGGATGCTTTGAATCTGTCAAAAGATCTTTGGGAAGCACTCATCGAAGCTTTGTCAAGTCCTCAGGAGTTTGAAGCTGAAATTACTGCAGCTGAAGTCTATCACATAGAGAATAATCCTACAGAATTCCATGCAGTGATATCTTTTACTGATAAAGATGAAGATGATGTTGTGCATGGGCACATAAAACCTTTGTACTTATCTGGCAAAGTCAATGGTGTAGATATCCGAAGAGCTTTCATTGACAATGGTTCAGGATTCAACCTCATGCCCATTCGTACACTTCATCGATTAGGCCTCACGGAATCTGATTTATCTCCTTCTATCATGATGTTACAAGGATATGATAAAAATGAACAAGAACCACTGGGAGAAGTTACACTCAGAACTCAGTTTGGAGATCTTGTATCCAATTCGGATTTCATGATTGTTGATCAAGACTCAGCTTTTAATATCTTGCTTGGAAGACCCTAGCTACATCAACATGCAGCTATTCCTTCATCATACCATCAATGTCTCAAATACTGTTTCAATGGTCAAGTTGGAACATTGTATGGTGATAAGGCCCCATTCAAGACATGTGAGTCTCAATACATTGAGGCAGAATTTTATCACATGAAGGGAAGAGAAAAATCTACAATGAAGGAAATTACCAAAGTTAATGCTCCATATGGTTTGGAGAAAATTCCAATAAATCCATTTAAACATGTGAGTACAGATTATGTGTTACCTATCAGTCAAATTGAAAAAATAGGCCCAAATCAAAATACTCTTATGGAAAGATCCATAATGTCAATTACGGCAATCGAGCCAGACAACATGGGAGAAATTGGTAACCTACCAAGCAGTGATGAAAGCATAAGTGGTGACGTTTTCATTTCATCTGCTGAAGTCCAACAAGTCTATACTTCGCTAATCAGGCCAGAAGAAGTTATAGCAACACCAGAGGTGAATAATGATGTCGATTATCAATCCATCATATCCTCTTTATTTCCCAAAGAAGACCCTTTATCATCAATAGGGTCGGAAATGGAAGCTTCTTCTTCAAAATGTGAAAATTTTGACATCTCTTATGATCATGAGAATTTCGTTTTTTCATCTACTTTGCAAGTAGAAACGGAAGAAATAGCATGTGATGAAGAGGAAGAGGAAGATCTTAGAGATGCTCCTCCAGCATTTGAAGAGGGTATCTCTACCACTGTGGATGAACTCAGAGAAGTAAATCTGGGTACAGAGAAAGATCCACGCCCCACTTTAATTAGTGCGGCCATGACCCTTGAAGAGCAAGAGATGTATATTTCTTTTCTAAAGAAAAATAAAGATATTTTTTCTTCGAATTATACAGAAATGTCTGGGCTTGATCCTGATGTTGCTACTCATCATTTGGGTTTACCAAAAGAACATCGAGGATTTAAGCAAGCCGCGAGAAGAACACACCCAACCTATGCTTCCAAAATTGAAGCTAAAGTGGATAATCTGATCAAAGCCAACTTCGTCAGAGAAGTTCAATATCCCAAGTGGTTGGCTAATATTGTCCCTGTAAAGAAGAAGAACGGACAAATTAGGGTTTGCATCGATTTCAGAGATCTTAATCAGTATTTTCCTAAATATGATTTCACAGTTCTGATTACAGAACTCTTAATTGATGCGACGGCTGGCTATGAAGTACTTTCCTTCATGGATGGATATTCCGGATATAATCAGATCCGAATGGCCCCAGAAGATGAGGAATTTACAGCCTTCATAGCCCCTCAAGGTGTGTTTTGTTACCGGGTGATGCCCTTTGGTTTAAAGAATGCAGGTGCAACATATCAACGTGCCATGCATCGTATCTTCAAACCTCTTTTAGGGAAGTTTGTTGAATGCTATGTAGATGATTTGGTGGTTAAATCCAAACAACGTTCTAATCACTTGGCTGATTTGGAAGTCATATTCCACAAGCTTCGACAACATAATTTGAAGATGAACCCCTTACAATGTGTTTTTGGGGTAACCTCAGGAAAATTCCTCGGCTTTGTTGTATGCCATCGTGGTATTGAAGTCGATCCTGAGAAGAAGAAATCAATCCTTGGTATGTCACCTCCTCAGAATTTGAAAGAATTAAGAGGACTTCAAGGACACTTAGCCTATATTCGGCGTTTCATCGCCAATTTGGCAGGCAAAAGTTTACCCTTTACCAAATTATTGAAGAAAGGAGTCACTTACCAGTGGACTGAAGAATGTCAAGAAGCATTTGATGTTCTCAAGAAATACCTCTTGAGTCCACCAGTACTCATGCCACCTGTTGAGGGTAGACCGCTTATCCTCTATGTGACAGCTCTAGAGCGATCATTGGGTGCCTTTCTCGCTCAAAAGAATGATGTTGGGAATGAAAATAGCCTCTACTATCTCAGTAGAACTATGCTTGAACCAGAAACCCGGTATTCAAGTATTGAGAAGTGCTGCCTGACATTAATCTTTGCAGTTCAGAAACTGAGACACTACCTGCAACATCACGAGGTCCAATTGGTATCTCGCAAAAATCCACTCAAATTCATCCTTAGTTGTCCAATGCTTACAGGACGTCTAGCAAGGTGGGCAGTTATTTTGCAGCAATTCGACATCCAGTATGTGTCTCAAAAGGCAATTAAGGGCCAAGCTCTGGCTGATTTCCTGGCTGAACATCCTTCAGTGGAAGACACGTCTTCAGATATTGAACTCCCTGATGAGGAAGTTTTATCTATTCAAGAGAGTCCTCAAACATGGGAAATGTATTTTGATGGTGCTTCCAGAAGTCCAACAGGGAAGAAAATGGAAAATCCTAAATTCAACAAAGTTGGTTTAGGAATTGTGCTCATTTCTCCAGATAAGGCAGTGTTACCTTATTCCTTTTTATTGTGGGAAGGTGGTACCAATAATGAAGCTGAATACCAAGCTCTCATTACAGGCTTTGAGTTAGCGCTTCAAGCACAAGTGAATCACTTAAAGGTGAAAGGTGATTCAGACCTGGTAATCAAACAAGTCAATGGGGATTATGCCATCAGAAAAGAAGAATTAATCCCTTTGTATGATTACGTCAGAGAGTTAATGTCATAATTCCCTTCAGAACCGACATTTTCTTATGTCCCAAGATCACAAAATGCTCAAGATGATGCACTGGCTAATATAGCCACAGCTTTAGCAGATCCAAATCGGGACGAGACAACCATCAGTATTGCCCACCGTCGTGCAATTTCACCTTATGTTCAAGTCAGAACAGAGGAAATTAATGAAATTAGTCCCATTCCTGAACCGTATGGTCATACTACAGGATGGATTTCACCTATCAGGGAATACCTTCAAAATGGAACACTTCCACCTGATAGAGCCGAGAAAGAACAAATCCGGCGACGTGTGGTCAATTTTACTCTTTATGATAGCCCAAACCACCTCGAGAAAATTCTCTACAAATGTGGTTTTTATGGAGTTCTCTTCAGATGTATTGATGGTGAAGAGACAATGGTTGTCATAAAAGAAGTTCATGCAGGAGTCTGTGGTTCCCACCAGTCTGGACATAGACTGTCTGATCAAATTTGAAGGCTTGGATACTTTTGGCCTTCAATGATACAAGATTGTGTTAATTTCACAAAGAAGTGTCATTCATGCCAAGTATATTCCAACTTCATTCATCAACCTCCAGAGTTGCTTCATACATCTAAATACTCGTGTCCATTTTCCACATGGGGAATGGATGTGGTGGGACCTTACCCTTCAGCTACGGCCAAGAAGTTTAAGTACATTCTTACTGCTACTGATTTCTTTTCCAAATGGGAAGAGGCAGTACCTCTCAAAGAAGTCAGTTCTAAATGTATTGTTAGCTTCATCAAGTCTAAAATCATTACTAGATTTGGTGTCCCTCATACCATATTGACGGACAACAGCACCAACTTCTGTTCTTCTGAGGTGAAGAAATTGTATCAAGAATACAACATTAAATCCAACCATTCATCTCGGTATCATGCGGTGGCCAATGGACAAATATAAGCCTTTAACAAGACTCTTTCAAATATGCTGCAAAAGATGGTGGATAAAGATAAGAGGTCATAGCCTGATAAAATCTTTCATGCTTTATGGGATTATCGGACTACCACTCGCAATGCAACGTGGTCAACTCCATATTCGTTGGTATATGGAACAGAAGCAGTCTTGCCAATTGAAGTTCAATTGCCCTCACTCAGAATAGCCATTTGTGATCAGTTATCTACACATGAGCAATCCCAAAAGCGATTGAATGAATTGGAATAGTTAGATGAGAAAAGATTGTGCACTTTTCACCACTTGGAAATCTATCAGAATCGAATAGCACGAGCTTTTAACAAAAAAGTTCATCTTCGTTCATTCATTCAGGGAGAATTGGTATTGGTTCTCAGAGCACCAATGATAGCAGGAAAGAAGCCTCCCAATCTTGAACCAAAATGGGAAGGACCTTATTCAATACATAAGGTCTACTCCAATGGAGCTTATACATTAATCTCAATGGATGGAGAACTCATCACGACTCCAACCAATGCCAGATTTCTGAAGAAATATTTTGTATAAACACAAAATATTGTTCCCAGAACCAAGATTCTTACAAGTGCTTCATAAAGCAATAGTCCAGTATGACTTTAAACTGCATCATCATCCACGGTCTATGCATATGACCTTAAACTATTTGCACTTTCGTCCAACATGACGTTAAACTGTAGAAAAGAACTTGTCCTCGCAACATGACATTAAACTGTGCAGCACCAGTTCGTCCTTGCTATATGACGTTAAAATATACAGCAATGGTCCAGTATGACCTTAAACTGCAACTTCGTCCCACACGACATTAAACTATGAAAAAGTTCCCTAAACCGTCCATCATGACCTTAAACTGCATCATCACTGGTCCATGTATATGACCATAAACTATTTGAAAATCCCTTACGTCCAGCAAGATGTTAAACTGTGACGTCCTAACTACATGACGCTAAACTGTATAAAAATCCGTTACGTCCGGAAAGACGTTAAACTATATAATCATCAGAGGTCCAACATGACATTAAACTGCACCATCCACGGTCCATGCATATGACCTTAAACTATTCGCACTTTCATCCAACATGACATTAAACTGTGAAAAAAATCCCCAATGCGTCCAACATGACGTTAAAATGATGCACTCTTCTGTCCTCACTGCATGACATTAAAACTGCACAGTCCCCCTTTCGTCCAATATGACGTTAAACTCTATTATTCCCATCGTCCTAGCTACATGATGCTAAACTGTACAGAAAATTCATAATATGTCCTACATGACATTAAACTGTATTTTGTCCCTACTACATGACACTAAACTCTGCAGCACCAATAGTCCTAACTGCAAGACTTTAAACTGCATAGTCCCTTGATATGTCCTACATGACATTAAACTGTGCATCGTTAAGGTTGTTGTTACCTCTTGTTTCTCACACCGAGTATGACTTACGTGAGCTTAGAGCAAACCTCAACCATAACACTCTCTTTGGGCCGCTAACCATGTGTAGGTCCCAACAACATTTTTTATTAGATCGTTTTCCCCAAGAACAACTTGATCATTAATTCATTCTTTAATTGAACTACACGGACTTTGATCCTTGCCCTCCAGGATGGGTATGTAGGCAACCTCCCAGGGTTCAAGCCCAAAAACAATCTCTTCACATCGGTTCACCACCATCTCATATGATGTTGATTTGTGAAATCGCCCCTAGAATCAATATTTTTACATTGATTCACTTTCGTCCTTGTTATACGACGTTAAACTATACAACACTTTTTTCCAGTATGACAATAAACTACAATATTCTTTGATCTCATCAATTGAGAGAGAACTATTATTGACATTGATTTTTCAATCATGTTTCATTTCAAAAAGACTACGTGCATACATGGTAATGCCTAAATTTTTTATCTCAGGTTAAACCATCATTGCACTAAAGTCCCCTTTCACCCTTCACATGTACAAACCAAATTTTTACAAAGGGTAGTTCTATAACTACGTGGGATTGATTCCCATCTTTATGGGATATGTAGGAACGTTCGAGTATCCCTCGAATCCAGCCCCAAGTCTTTTGGGCCTAACCCCAAATTTCACTTTTAGTCCCTTGGCTGAAAAATCCTCATGAAAACACACACTGTGTATTCATTATTATGGTCCAAATTCTATGACCCTAAACTAAGATTTCTCATACTTTCATCCTGTACGACGTTAAAATGCATTTCAAGAACTACGTATGGCTTGATTCTCATTCTTATGAGATACGTAGTGAAGTCCAAAATTTCAATTCAGGACCCAACCACAACATGATTATGGTTATCATTGACCTATGTATCTCTATATACATTAGACAATACCCATCTTTATGTGTTATAATCCTAACCTTAAATATTTTCAGATCTTCATAACCCTTTTCATGACTTCTAGTCACAAAAATGTCAAACTTCTGAGAATTCTTTTGCCTGACTATGCAGCACGTGCCCATAGGTGGCCTTGCATAAACAGTCCACATAACAGACTTGTCAGCTGAAAGATACTATTTTATTTAACTATACAGCCGATGCCCTTAGGTGGCCCTGCATAATTCAACCCCCTAACGGGTTTGTTAAATGATGGTAACTTCATTCTTGGGAAGAATGCCTCTTTTGTCCTTATTTGTCTTAAACGACAGTATGTAGGGATCCGCAAAAAATAGCCATCCTTAACATATTTTTCCCATATCCTTTTTCATGATCTGAAAGTATTCAAGTCTATGGTTTATTCTTCTTCCCTACGTTTGGGTCAGACCTTCGTGGGAGTGATATTCACCCAGTTCTTCGATAATCTTTTCTGGAAATATCTTCTCCATATTCAAGTCCCTCTTTCCATACAACAAACTCTATACTTTAGAAAATTTGAATCTCCATAAACTTTCACTGGCTTTTAGCACTAGGAAAGTAAATTTCTAAGAGTTCTTTCGCCTGACTATGCAGCACGTGCCCATAGGTGGCCTTGCATAAACAGTCCACATAACAGACTTGTCAGCCGAAAGATGCTATTTATTTAACCATGCAGCCAATGCCCTTAGGTGGCCCTGCATATTTCAACCCCCTAACGGGTTTTTGTTAAATAATAGTAACTTCATTCTTGGAAACTACTTCTTCTAATGCCTTTTAGCTCTTTTTCATATCATTACTCAGATTCAAATATTCTTAAGCCATAGTTTACATTTTTTCCCTCATATTCGAGTATGGTAATATGTTTTCAGATAAATTGTCAAGGAATTGAATCAATTTTAGTACATTTCGGTCAAAGCTATTTTGACCTTAAACATTAGCCCCTTTATGTCCGGCATGCATGACTTTAAACTGCCCACAAAAGACAAAGGAACTCTGAATAAAAGTCAAGTTCCAGCTCACTAAATATACATTTTTGTATGATTTAGGTAATATTGAGCAATTAAAAGGTTCAAAGTTTGTAGGATTATTTGTAATAATCCTAGTAAAAATCAAACCATGCTTACTAGGCCCATTGGCTTAAGTAAAATTGAAGCAGGTAATGAAAGAATGCAGGTACAAATGATTGAAGACAAAAGTGTTTTTCATTGATACACAGGAGATAGAAAGACATCCACAGACTGGAGTCTCTTCTCTTTTTCAAGAATTACAGAAGATTGTCAACATAAGTCTTCATTTGATGTATAACATACTGAGCTTTATCAACAGTTACTTGAAGCTCGTGCACTTGACCAGCTTCACTCTTTTCAGCTTGCTGAAGTGCCTTCTTAGCATCTGTGATGGCTTTCATGCCATTCATATGAGTTTCATCCAATGATTTATTAAGCTGATCAAGTTCCCCAATAACAGCATCTAACTGTTGCTGGAGTTGCACCTGCTGGACGACCTTTTCTTTGATTTTTTGCTTTAGATCCTTCATCTTGGCAGCATAATCAGCCTCATCTTGGGATACCGTAGCCTCAAATTCGCCTATGTTGACTGACAATTTCACTCTGGTCAAATCTTCGCGACTTGTCTGCGCTTGCTCCCTCCTGAAAATGATCTGTTTCACCGCGGCATTGATCTTTTCATAACCAAAACCACCAAGTCCCAGTATAACAAATTGGGATGAAAATCGAGGAATTTTTGATGGTAGCTCTTCTAAAGGCACCCTAGATATGATGTTTCATATGTTGTTCCATGCCTTACGTCGTGAAAAGCTGAATGCTTTAAGCATCTCTGGATCTGATTCAATATCATTGTCAGAGGGGGGTATGTAATCTGGAATTAGTGCACTTAAAGAAGTGCCCTGTCCTGCTTTTCCCCCCCTAATTTGTGCTTCTTCACTTTCAATTCCTGTTGGGGCAGAGGCTGAGGCCTCACCTCCGGATCTAGTCATTGCAGTTGATGGTCCTGCATGATTAATTGAAAGATTTAATCAGCTTCAAAGGATAACAAAAGAATAGATTGTCTTGCGAATAAAGTACAATCACAAATATTGTTATCCCTTACCCAAGGATGGTTCAACAACCTAAGAAGACTTCTCCCCATCTTTCCCGGTCTCAACAAGATTTTCAAGATGGGTCTTAGGAGGGTTTATTGGGTTTAGCTCTACTTGAGCTAATGTTTCTGCAATGATAGGGTTGACATCAATGTCCACACCCTCTTCAGGCATTGGCAGTTCAGCAGCTTCTACGGAAGAAACTGCATTTTGTTTTCAGTCATGGTTAGAAGTGTAAATTTTTTTAAAAAAATTTGGGCGAAGGGTAGCACTCACGCCCAAGGTCTTCTAAATCACATGACAACTTATCATGATCATAAAATTCTTCGAAAGTCATTCCTTGATTCACCATTTCATCCAATGATATTTCAGAATCCTGGTTAGTCTCACTAGTGGGAGCATTTGCTACATCTTCTTGCCGACTTATGTCCTGCAACCCCTGACCCTGGATAGCATCTTCAGCAGTAGGAGAGATACTGGGAATGGATGATAGCTCTTCTCCAGGAGCAACCAAGTCAGCTTGGGTCTGTGATTGTTCTACAGCACCCTTCAAGGCCTTTGAAGAAGGATCAGTCCCTTCCCTCAAGAGGGAAATTTAAGAAGCCCTGCAATCCTCAGAAATATGAGTAACCATATGATTATGGGTATAAGCTCATGATTGTTCGAAGGACTTACCGCTGCTAATGAAACGTTTAGCTATGGATTTCCTCCTTCGTTGCCTTTGCTTCTTTTGTTTTTTTGGAGTATCAGTGGTCTCCCTTATAGGCACTTGGATTGGCGAATGGAAGGCTATGTCCAGCGCCTCATTCATGGCCTGCTGGCCTGGAGATATCTCTCCTGGTTCGCGAGGAGAATCAGCAGCAGCCCCGATAGCAGTACCACCAGGGCTATACTGTGGTGAAGGAACCCCAGTTCCTTTCTTTTCAAGCTGCGAGATGAAGAAAATAACTTCCTTAAGTAACAAAGCTTCAATTGAAATCAAGTTGAAAAGAAAATAAGGAAAGAAAACTTACATCTTCAGGAGCCACATACTCTTGCCATTCCTCATCTCCAGAACCACCAGCCCCCTCAGTGGCGCCACGATCAATCATTTCCTTCACCCTCCTAGTGATAGGAACCGAGCCATCAGTGGCATATATGAGCATTTACAGCTCTCTGATGTAAGCTCGCACTTCATTGGGGTTATCTCCGTATTGAAGGTTTTTAGAAGCTACAAGATTTCCTATTTCAGGTGGAGAAGCGTCACCTTCACGAGGAAGGGTTTCTTTCTCTACAGTCCTCTTCCTCTTTCCCACTTGATATACTAGGTGATTCAATATCCCTTTGGGGTATGATGCTATCTAGTGTTCGGCATAAAATGTTGTCAAATTATGTGCCTCTTTTTCAACTGGTAGATCAAATACTGCCCCAGTCTTCTCTCTTGATGTCAGCAGCCATATTTGTCGAGCAACCATCAGATGTTGCTCTAACCTGACATGTACCGGAGGGGATACAACAATCTGTTGCAAACATTTGAATTGGCATGCAAATCTATATGGAGTATAGGCCTCACATATGATTTTCCATCAATCCTGGCTACTAACACGCCATCCCTGCAAGCTAGCATGTATTCCCTCAAATCCAAATGGGTTGTCCCATCATCAAAAAACCGCCCGGATGGCGGACTTCCATAGGGAAAGAAGTTGAATTCCTTAAACATGCTCATCCTTACTTTCATGTCATAACCATTAACATCTAATGGAGCAATTCCAGAGAATGCTTGCACTGACGGTCTGAAAGAGCTTCGAGGAATTTGTAATCCATTCTATACATTGTAAGTCCTGAAGTGAGTGGCGATCCATCCCCACAAAACCTGGAATGGTCCCACTATTCTTAAAGGAGATTTACCCTGGAAGACATGAAGTAAACTCCTGTGAATCTTTGCTAAAATGGGGGTAGCTAACCCAACCATGTTTCCCTCAGCCAACTTTGCCGCAATGACGAAGGTCCCTGGCCTAACACCTCCCTTCGAATCCCTGACCGGCAAGAGATAAACACTGAGCCACATTTCCAAGAAACCCGCTAGACGAGTTTTCTTTGGAATTCTTTGATTCATTTCATATCCCCACTTTTCAAACTCTCCTGCTTCTAGAGTTGGCCAGAATGTGCCAGGAGCTCCTCTCTTCTCAGGTTTTGGACAAGTGGTAGGACGTATGGGCCTGATATCATTGGATTTCTTTTTCTTGGATCCTTTTTCTTTTGGCTCCATCTCTTTCTTCTCAGTAAGAAACACATTCATCCATTCTTCCGGATGAATATCTTTTCTAAAATGAGTTAATGAGGTCTCTGAACTCTTGAGCCTGTGGAAGATTTTAAATAATTCTCGAGCTAAAGCAGGAGTCTTCTCTGAATCATTCCAAATCACCTTGGGAGGAATGAATTCATCATACATATCACCCAAAATTGGAGCCCCTGAAATCTTGTGGACATCCCACAAACTGATACCTACTTCTCCATGAGTCAAATGGAAAGAATTAGTTGCTGGGCTCCAGTGGCTGAGTATCTCTGGCACGAAGTTATCATGTCTGTAAACATATGTTTGCCCAACCCAGACAGCCTCATATATTGCAGCTCTCTTTAGGTCCTCGATAAACTCTACGCAAGTCTGTCGCACCCAGTATTCCCACATCCAAGTTGGCTTCACACCTCCCCCAGGATGGAAATCCCAACTTTTCTTCCAGCCTTTGGATTGATCCATCTGAGCATTTCAGAAGATTGAAGGATGACAATGTGGTTGAAGCTCAGGTGTATGATTTTTCATATCTGGTGTGCAAGGGCTATGATGCATCACATAAGCCTTCTCCACTGTTCCAGCAGTTTGAAATACTCCTCCACTTGAGATATTTTCTAAAGCAAAGTTGGTATAATTCTGAAACCATGAAAATGGAAGATAATTATTTACTTCTGGAATAATGACTTCTTGTAGATGACCATGGCCATACAAAGGTAGATAAGTGCAATGAGGAAAGTTGTGATGATATTTCTTCCGATACTTAGCCAAATCTGGAAGAGTACTCTCTTTGACAGTATAGTAATCAGGGCCAATAATGTTCATCATATCATCCATCCACTTGCTAGCCAGTTCATCAATTAATCCGGGTCTAAGAGCCATTAATTCTGCACAAAGAGTTGAATAAATTAATTTATAAATGAATTAATTTTTCACAAAATTTGTGAAAGAAATCAAAAAAATGGCTAAGGCATTAAGGCGCGCAAGTATGGAGATGTCGCGCAAGTGTTACATGTGCCGCACAAGTTTCTGTCGCGCATGTATTACCGCGCAAGCCCTATTATCTTTACAGTAGCGAGACAGCGAGGGAACAGTGGAAAAAGATACTTGCGCGGCGAGGAATACTTGCGCGGCGAGAGCTCGAGAAATTCGGGATCAGATGCTACACACGGCCAAAAGCCATGTATTTATAGGCCAGGAAGCCTATCTGCGCGCCGTACCCAGTGCGCTTAAGGCCTGCGCGACGCAAACTTGCGCGCCGCCCTCTATGCCCTGAAGACTTGCGCGCCCCCTTTTCCTTTGGATGGATTCGATTTCCTCAGAGTCAAATCCTCATTTTTCTCCGGATCCAACTCTGAGGGGGGACTTTTGTTGACGCTCCTTTCGTCATAGAATCTAAAGATCGGAGAAAGGGGAATATCTGAGCTTAAAGTGATTCAACCTTTGAAGAAAACATCAAAAATCGACAAAGGCATGAACAAAGGATCAACAGCAACTGCACCGCGCAAGTTATATCACTATCGCGCAAGTCCACTTGCGCGACGCCCTTATGGTCGCGCAAGTGACTTGCGCGACCTAAGTGATAACCACCCGGTAACCGCCCAGGGTCTTCTCCTGCCTATAAATAGACCCTGTGGGCCCCCCATTCGAGAGGATCTTTTTCGAGAAACTCGTATTGAAGCTCCCAACACCCAAGTCTCTTCTCAAAGATTCCGGAACACTTCTAAGGTAATTTCTTACCTAGAACGGAAGATCTAAAGAGAGGGAGGAAGGCCTAAGTGTTGAAACTCATCAAAACTTGCGCGCCTGAATGGCCATCCCTTAAGGGAACTTGTCACACTTGCGCGCTGCCTTATTCCTTCAATAGAACTTGCGCGTCCCTTTTCTGGGATAACCTCAAGAGGATTCTAAAGGGTTTAATAAAGAGTCGCTCAAGTATTTCAATGCTGGTTGAAAATCACGCAAGTACACCATGTGTCGCGCAGGTATACCTACGCGACAAATACTTACGCGCCCACGCAAGACTTGCGCGCCTTTCAAGACTTGCGCGCCCCTACCTTTTTGGGTGCCCATCTTGCCCATTTTACCCCTTTTAAGCCATTTCACCTTTCCTATTCAAGATTCAGTCTTCAAGATACTCTTCAAATCCATTTATGGCATGATTTCTTGATTTGACTTCCTTATCTGAAAGGAATTCGGTGGAATATCTATCAAAACCTAGTGATTTATACATCTTTATGTCACCAAAGATTGAGAGTTCATTCATTCAACCTCATCCTTTAAGATGAGAGAATCCTTAACCTGGGTCTCCTTTTTAGGAATAATCCCCAGTTATAAGTCCTTTAATCTGGGCATCTTCCTCAGGAGTACGCCCCAAATTCTTAAAGTTCCCAAACTTGGGCATCCTCCTCAGGAGTAAGCCCCAAAACTTAATCCCTAACCTGGGTCTCTTTTTCAGGAATAAGACTCAGTCATAATCTTGGGCTTCCTTTTCAGGAGTAAGCCCCAAGTCCCCTAACCTGGGCCTCCTTTTCAGGAATAAGTCACAGTCATAATTTTGGGCATCCTTCTTAGGATTAAGCCCCAATCTCAAATATGGGCATCCTTCTCAGGAGTAAGCCCCAAACCTTAATCCCTAACCTGGGTCTCTTTTTCAGGAATAAGACCCAGTCATAATCTTAGGCTTCCTTTTCAGGAGTAATCCCCAAGTCCCCTAACCTGGGCCTCCTTTTCAGGAATAAGTCCCAGTCATAATTATGGGCATCCTCCTTAGGAGTAAGCCCCAAGATTAGAGTATTCAAATCTCCATGAAGCACATATACCTTTATGGACCCTGTTCATGGATTTTCTCCCTAAAAGTGAATCCTAAACCTTCATCTATCTGGGCAGTCATACATACATAAGCCCCAAACCATTTCTTATGATTGCATCTTTCATGGCACAATTGTCTAAGTTTTTACCAATACCTCTTGTTTCTCACACCGAGCATGACTCACATGAGCTTAGAGTGTAAAAGTAATTATGACATCCTTCTTTGAGCCATCAATCATAAACGTCATACTCCCTTACTCGAACTACGTGGGTTCTGATTCCTTTTCCAAAACAAAGGATACGTAGGTAGCCCATTTATGGGTTCGATCCCAACTTTGAAATAATCCATGTCCTTCTGAATGACGATAAACTTCAAGTGCCCCACTGAGTGGCTTTAAAACCATCCTGGTCATCATAATGACCAAGAGACTTTTATATAAATGTTTTGAAGGAACCATTGACCAAGAATCTCTAAATAGATACAGATGATTCTCTATTGATGAAGAACCTCGAATACATATAAAAGATTCTCTAAATTTCTTACATATTTAATCATTGATTGTTATAACTAAAGGAAAGCTCATTTTATACTTGGTAATGTAATAATGATTCACGAACATAACTTAAATCTATAAAGAGAGTCCCGGAGTAGACAATAATTCCCCTCAAAAAAGGTGTGATGAGTCCGACCTCCCATCCTCTCGACCAATGCAAATTCCCAAGCCTCATCAGTCCACAAGCTAATGAGCGCCTACCTTTGGAAAGTAGGTCCAAATGGATGTGGAATCATTGGATGTTTCCGGTTCTACGAACAAACCCGCTAGAAACCGATCAGAACGTTTGAATCTCCCATCCAGGAGGTCATCCCCGAATTCCATGCGAAACATCTGTATAGATCTTCTATCAACTTTGGGCTACCTTGATGTGTTTCTGAATAGTTTTCACATTTTCCACCATTTCTTTGACCATTTCAGGTCCTAAAATATTGCATTCACTAACTTCATCCCATCATTCCAGTGTTCTGCATCTTTTATCATAAAGGAATTTATATGGAGTGATTTTGATGCTTGAGTGAATACTGTTGTTGTAAGAGAACTCATCCAGAGGAATATGTTGGTCCCATACTCCTTTAAAGTCCATAGAACATGCTCTCAACATGTATTCTAGTGCACAAATTGTCACGAACCAACTCAGGTCAACCCTGAACCGGTCACCCGAGCCGGCCTCGACATGGCCCGAGAGGCGTTCTTGATCCTCTCAGGCTGGCGACAAGCGCCAGGGCATCAACAGAGTATAAATGGGAACAATTTTTCCCAATGAAAATAAATAAAGCAGTAGAAAAAGTAGAATAACTCAAGGCAAAATAAATGACACGAAAAAGGAAGAACAACCAACAACAAAAAACTAACCTGACCACGACCAAAACTCCTCATGACTCCGAGAGTCGCTCACCATTCCATAACCAACTCTCGCCCATGGTGAGCAAGCTCAAGTCAAACCTGCAACAAAACTAAAAATAGGAAAACACTATAGGCGTGAGTATTAAAACTCAATAGGTGTGCCCCATAAACTATTCCCAATGCACTACCTTTAAATAAAGAAATTTACTAATTCCAGGTTTAAACTAAATTAAACAAAATATGGGTTTCCACACACACACTTTCATTTCTAAGACAAGTAACAATCCATTTCCGTTTTTAATTTAAAAACAAGTTTAATGTTTAAATGTAACATGTGCATTTCATTTTAAAACATTTTTGCGAACAATTTAGAAATCCAAATTTTAGTTGTTAGTCAAATGGAAAACCACACACAACACACAACACACACTAAGGGAAATAGAAAAGAAGTGAAACACATGGGCTAGAAACCTAACTAGACCTCTCAATCATCCTCCACATAAAAACAAACACTAAAGAAAGCATAGGCCTAACCTAGGAGCTCATGAACAATCCAAAACGTACAATACATGTGACTCATCCTGAAGGCATGCCAACTCTTGATGACGTAATAATGCCCAAATGTTCGGTATTTCCCTACCTGGCCTAACCGAGGGGCCCAATCCCCTAGTAGAGTATAATTCATACTAAGGGCCACTAGCCAGTGCGTAATCTAAACTAGTGAAACAATCATTCTCAGAAGATTCACTTACCATGCCAGGTTCCCATGTCAAAACATGCACAAAGATCACGCTCAACAACTCACGCAATCTTTGTATACAAAAAATCACCCCTGAGTCACATCAAAGAAAGTTTTTCAAAATAATTTATTTTGTTAAAGTGACAAACCGACTTTAAACAACCTTTTAAAATCACCCATATTCCAAAAGAAACCAACAGCTTCACATCATAAGTAAAACAATTTTCAAATATTTAACACACTGTACTTTTATCAAGATCCAAATGGGACTTAACCAACATGAAATAAAAAAAACATCATTTCTCAAGAGAAACCAGAATATTTAGTCACGTGTCAAAAGAAAACATTTGAC
This sequence comes from Viscum album, assembly GCA_963277665.1. NCBI lineage: Eukaryota > Viridiplantae > Streptophyta > Magnoliopsida > Santalales > Viscaceae > Viscum > Viscum album. Next base: position 954,694,616 of record OY728142.1, read on the forward strand.
ATCAAACCAAAACCACACATGAGAGTTCATGAATTATCTTCAAAGACCAAAGGGGAATTCTTTTACTATTGTGTGTCAATTCATCCAGAAAATAATTCAAGTGACATGCATAAAATAAACATCTTTGTTTACATCAAATATTTATTCCAAAAATAACCATCTAACCATATTTTTCATTTATCAAAAGAAATTCAATAAAATATCATGCAATTAATAAATTCTAAACTTAAAGGTGATTGTAGTGGGATACCTACCTCAACTCACAAACCAGTCATGATGACGCACCATGCCTCACACGGGCACGCAAGAATGCGCAAGCTAAAAATCGCATGACCGTGGAAAAAAATCTTGTCAATGCACTGCAACCGCAAAGGTAACTAAAATACATAAACACAGACTTAAAAGAATTAAAACTAACAAACAACACAAACACCACCTCGATATTTTTTCAACACACAAATCACACCATATGTACTATTTAATAAACCACTTTAAATTTTATAAAACAAATTCCAAAGAGGAACCCATGACTTTACACACCCAAACCTGTTCAAAACCCATACTTGTAATTAAACACGCACTCACAACTCCCTAAATCAGAATGAAACCACTTACACAATTAAAATAAAAAATTACACAACTCAATAAAAATACTACACTTGTCAAAAATCCATTTTTAAACCAAGAGCCCCTAAAAAATATATCCAAAACACAATTCGCACCACATATAATATTTAATAAACCAATTAAATGTTTATAAAACAATTTTAAATAACACTACAAGGCTTTTTCATCAAAACTCACCCAAAGACCTCTTCTTAAGCTGAAACTTAAACCAAGACTTTCAATTTTTGAGTTGCTGTAGTTTCTTAATTCAATAATTTATTCAAAATTATAAACTACATGTAGGAAATACAATGAAAAAAGACTCTGTAGACACATAATATACCAAAATTGACATGTAAAAATTCATTTTCAACTAATTTCACATAAAATACTTTATTCTAGACATTTCAAGTCACCAATTAATTATCACAAGCAAAGCACAAAACATGAAACAGGTGAATACTAACTCAAGAATATTTGTGAAAAAGAGGAAACTCACCTCAAAAAATGAATAACATCCTGAAAATGGTGCGAAACACTGTTCACACCTCGACCACACCAGTGAGGAACCCAAATAGCCCTAAAAAACAACATCAGACCATTAATTTTGGAATTAAACCCTAACATCTATAAATTGGATAAAAATAAAACCCCACCAAGGGAGTGAGGGAGACTTCCAGAGAGGAGGGGGGTATCACCGGAAGAAGTCACCGCGGGTGAGTCACACATGCCGGAGACGAGGGCCGTTGGAGGGTCATGGCTAGATGGAGCTGCTGCGCACAAGGGACATCGTCAGATAGTGGAGGTACGAATGGGGAGTGGTGGCTAGGTCACGTCGGTGAGGAGGGAGCGGTGCAGGTTCAGGGAGGCATTCGTGTTGCGACGAGTTTTGGCCGGAGAGAGTGTCCAGATAGGAGGAGGTGTTGTCGGGTGGAAGAGCCACACACTAAGGGGTCTCTCCAGAGTGTGGAATCACATAGAGGGTAGTGAGAGGAGCAGGGCATGATGGGGCTAGAAAGGTGCTGGGTTGGAGGTCGCCGGATGGGAGATAGGTGGCGCCCACCAGAAAGTGAGGGAGGTGTGCTAGGGTTGGGGTTCAACGGGAGAGGAGGGAAGGAGGGGAAGGCTACGTGGGAAGATGGGGGAGGGAAGAAAAGGGTTTAAGAAACCCTAACAAAAGGAAATAAAAATAAATAAATCAAATCCAATAAATATAATAAAATTATTAGAAAAAGAAAAGATCTTATTAATAAAAATGAAAATTTTAATAATAATAAAAATAGGAACAAACTTAATAATAATAATAATAATAAAAATTATAATAATATAATAATATAACATTAAAATAATTTCTAACAATAAATTTAATTAACATTAACTTTAATTTAAATATTTATAGTGACAATAATAATGATAATAATAACAATAATAATAACAATAACAATAGAAAAATTCAGTATTAGTATTATTATCTGCCGCATTTTAATTTTACATCATTTTTCTTTACTTAGTCTTATTAATTGATTACCACAACCTTGCGGACCGCGCACAACTCAAGCAATCATGTGCGGACCGTGTGGTAGTTTCTGTCCAAACCTGAAGCAATTGCACGAGTTCCTGGGCTAGCCGCATGACCTTTGCTAACCGTGCGGTGCCCGCGCACCGGCCAAAATAATAATAATAATAATATGATAAAAATTATTTTAAATAGATTAATATGAAAAATATTGGTATTATTAATAATAATCATAATAAAAATTATAATAAACTTAATATGATATTAATAAACCTAATATACTTAAAAAAATTAATAGAATGTTAATAATAATAACTTAATAATAACAACCCTATATTAATAAACTTGGTGAACATAATAATACTAATAGTAATCATAATAATAATTACCATTATTATAATTATTAAAATAACTCATTAAAACTCATTTCATTTATTTTTTTGAACATGAGGCAGGCCACACGGTGACCCGGGCAAAGCCGCGTGGCTTTGAATATGGCCTGCCCATACACCAGATGCTATTAAGGGCAAAGCATTCATTCATCAATCAAATGCAAAAATTTCAAATAGGATTGTCCCACAAATTGATAGAAAGTTTCAATGTCTGATAAAATAATAAAATATTATTTTTCTAAAAGTTTGGGTGTGACAATACTCCAGGCCAAGCATGCTTAACTGTGGAGTTCTAATCAGGAAAACTCCCGAAAAGAAAGGTGAAACTTCTGGAAAATTACCCAGGGTGTGTGTGAGTGAGGACAAAGCACACTGGAAAGGACATGTGTTGGCCTATGGGCACAATTATTAGTTATATGACCCATTCAGGCACGTTGGTAGGCCCCAGGGTGGGGACCACGTGTCTGCGGGGCAACTGGTGGTACCTGACGGGCTGGGACCCTATGACCGTGTTAAGGCGGGGTGTCTGTGCTATCACCGAGGGAACCAGTTATCACATTCTGTATCAGAGGAGCCCCTTGTTATTTGGGGTGTTAGGTATCTTGGTGATTAGGTGTGTTGGGACTTGAGAGGTAGGTGCAAGAAGGACGTCATGAACCCTTTCCCATCCCGATACTCGAGTTTCCAGGAGTAGTTTGGGATTTTAGTTTTTCTTTTGCTTAGTCTATGTGGATGGGGGATGAAAAAGGAAGTGATCTGGTGTTACATGACGAGATTTCATGGAGTAGCGGCCCATGTATGTACCGAATGCACGTTTCAAGATACTTCATATGGTGGATACTCGCTCGGAGCATAGTCTTTTAGGCCATGTTACCAGGTTGGCATAGCCACTAGTCCCTTATTTATGGAAGTTTTGTTGTGATTTATGTTTGGGATTATTTTTTACTAACTTGAGTGGATTTGAAAGATGAAATTGGTTCATGGAAAAAGGGGTTTTAAAAAGGGAATGTGGTTTTGGAGAGGAAAAAGTGGTTTTGAAATGGAAATTATTTTCTTTTAATGGAATGTGTGGTTTCAAAGGAAAAAAATGGAGGTGTTTTGGAAGTTGTTTTGGGATCTCATTAACACTTTTTGGAATGTGAATTAGAAAATGTTTTGGAATTTGGAAATGTATTTCTTTAATGATAAGTGACTTTTTCATATTGGTTGGGAATTTCTGCTTTATGCTAAATGATCTATTTTGAAAATGAGAAGTGTCTTGAATTGATTCTTGGTATTCCTACGAGGGATCACATATATAGAGGTGCACATGTGGCACATGGATTATTGGTGTTATGTGTGGGTGGGTGCATGAGCTATCACAATGGTATATGTATATGTGAGACTTCATGGGATACCAATGGTAGGTACTTAAGTTGTTTTTCTTTCTGAAAAATGGTTTTCAAAAAGGTAATTTAAATGTTTTTAAAGGTAAGAAATTGTTTAGTGTTCTCTTTTCATGTTTGGTATTATTTTTCATGGGGTCTTGGCTTTGACATATTGAACTATGGTTGGAATAGTTATTTGAGTTTGAGATTTAGTTTGTGATTGAGGTGGGGAATTTTGATTTATTATGAAATTTGATTCAGATTTGTGCCTCTTGTTTTTGAGTATGCTGCACAGAAAAGTCCCAGAGGTTTCTAGTGAGTCGCTTCTAGTTGTTGGTTCTACCGAGACTCTTAGTAGAGTGGTGGAATTGAATTATTTTCGGTTTTTTCCATCTTCTGTGGTGATCATGATCTATCAAAGGTAGCGGACTAGCTTGGTGAAATCTTTGGTGTTTTCAGGTTATTAGAAACTCCCAAATCTATGCGAGTCCATGCTGGTTCAATTTTATTTGAGGGTTCAACTTTGGATTGGTGTGGGAGAAAATCCCAACATCGTTGCATGATGGGATGTCTTGGAAGGTGTTTAAGACCACTTCTGTCTGATAGTTTACACCTAAGGAGGTGAAGGTGAGGAAAGTGGCAGAGCTCATGAGTGTCTAGCGGGGCCAACAGATAGTGAAGGCTTGCAGCAGGAATTTCAAGGGGTTGATTCCCTTCTCTCTAGAGGTGGAATCGTGAAATAATTTAAATTTTATCTTGTGTGGGGTATGGTGTAGCCGGTTTGGGTATTTTAAGTCTCCTTGTCATCATCCTTTGAATACTTGCCGTCGGTGTAGCTATTTAGGAAACATAGATAGGTTCCGCTAGCGGCATTGTCAGAAGGAGTCTCGACTGAAGGATGTCAGCTCTTGACTATGGGGCAGTAGATTCTTTAAGACATTAGAGCTCCAACCACAGGTCTCAGAGTAAAGCTTTTAAGCAGTTAGGAATTGTTGGGTGTGGGGAACCTTGGTCTAAATTTTATCTTCAGTGCTAAAATAGGGACGGTTTGAATTCCTCTACTGTAGATTCCTCTTCTTTGAAGGTTCTATTTTGCTGTAAGAGGCGCAGATGTCTCTTTTTCTCATTGTGGTCTTTGTTATTTGAATACCCCTCCTTGGTTGTAAAAAGGTGTGGCGATATTTTTTTCTCATAATTCTTGTAGTTCTGCCTCCTCAAATATGAGCTTCTAAGTATGTCTCTTTATGGTTGTGAGTCTCAAGATGATTGTATCTCTTGTGTGGCTAGCTCCATTGGTGATCTGTTCTTGTTTTAGAATGTGATTTTTTGGAGACACATGCGTCTTGAGAAATAATGAATAGGGGTTTGGTCCCCTATTCGGTTTGGGGTCTTTCGTCGAGGACCCCATGTGGTGGGGGTTTGGTTTATGTAGAGAGTTCATGGGTCAGTTTGTGTTGGGTTTCTCGTGTCATTCCATGCTAATTGGTTTAAGCTGGTCAGTTCTTAAATGGTGGGGAGACCCACCATGAATCTTGTCATGCCTTCTTCGAGGTTTGGTTTGTGTGGCGGTTTCCTCTTGGATCAAGTTAGCAATTCCAGAGTTAGCCCATGCTGAGAGTCTCAATGTTGGTTGTGCTAGTCAGGTTCTTATGGTGGGGAGATCCCTCCTCATTTCCTGATTTCTCTTCTCTTCATAGTTTCCCTTATAATTGGTCGGGTGTGACTGGAGTGAAAAGTCACACCGAGTTCATGTTTTTGTTGGCCTCATTCAGTTTCGAACTCGAGTTTGTTTCCTCGTTTGGCTGGGTGACTTTCTGGGGGCAGAATGTTTTTATGGTGAGGAGAATTATCACACCCAAACTTTTAGAATAATAATATTTTATTATTTTATCAGACTTTGAAACTTTCTATCGAGCTGCGGGCCAAGATTGTTTAAAATTTTTACATTTTGTTGATGAATGAATGATTTTCCCTTGACAGCATCCGGAGCATGGGCAGGGCATATTCAAATCAACGCGGCTTTGCCCGGGTCACTGTGCAGCCTGCCTCATGTTAAAAAAATGAGTTTTAATGAGTTATTTTTATAATTATAATAATGGTAATTATTATTATTATTATTATTATGTTCACCAAGTTTATTAATATAGGGTTATTATTAAGTTATTATTATTAACATTCTATTAATTTTGTTAATCATATTAGGTTTATTAATATCATATTAAGTTTATTATAATTTTTATTATGATTATTATTAATAATATCAATATTATTCTTATTAATATATTTACAATTATTTTTATCTTATTATTATTATTATTATTATTATTTCGGCTGGTGCGCGGGCACCACACGGTTAGAGAAGGTCGTGTGGTTATCCCAGGCACTCGTGCAATTGCTTTGGTTTTGGACAGAAGCTACCGCACGGTCCGCACATGAGCGCTTGAGTTGTGCACGGGCCGCAAGGTTATAATAATCAATTAATAAGACGAAGTACAGAAAAATGAGGTAAAATTAAAATGAGGCGGATAACAATACTAATACTGAATTTTTCTATTGTTATTGTTATTATTAATGTTATTATTATTATTATTGTTACTATAAATATTAAAATTAAAGTTAATGTTAATTAAAGTTATTATTAGAAATTATTTTAATGCTATATTATTATTATTATTATTAAGTTTGTTCCTATTTTTATTATTATTAAAATTATCATTTTTATTAATAAGATCTTTTCTTTTTATAAGAATTTTTATTATTTTTATTAGATTATTTTTATTTATTTTTATTTACTTTTGTTAGGGTTTTTTGAACCCTTTTTTTCCTCCCCCATCTTCCCATGTAGCCTTCCCCTCCTTCCCTCCTCTCCCGTCGCACCCTAACCCTAGCGCACCTCCCTCACTTTCTGGCCAGCGCACCCTATCTCCCATTTGGTGACCTCTGAACCAACACCTTGATAGCCCCATCACACTATGATCCTCTCACCGCCCCTATGTGAAGCAACCCCCTGGCATGACCCCTTGGTGCGCGACCCTTCCACCCGATGACACCTCCTCTTATCTGGCCACTCCCTCCTGCCAGAACCTGTTTTGGTGTAATCCCCTCCCCTAACCCGCACCGCTCCCTCCTCACCAGCGTGACCTAGCCAGTGCACCCTAACCGCGCCTCCCCTATCCGATGGCGTCCCTTATGCGCAACATCTCTAGCCGACCGCGAAGCTCCGACAAACCTCGTCTCCGGCGTGCGTGACTCGCCAATGACGACTTCTTCCGTCGACATCCCCTCCTCTCTAGTAGTATCCCTCCCTACCTTGGTGGATTTTTATTTTTATCCAATTCTTATATATTAGGGTTTAATTCCAAAATTAATAGTCTGAGGTTGTTGTTTAGGGATGTTTTGGTTCCTTGTTGGTGTGGTCGAGGTGTGAACAGTGTTTCACACTATTTTCGAGATGTTATTCATCGTTTGAGGTGATTTTTCCCTTTTCCATAAATCTTCTTGAGTTAGTATTCACCTGTTTCATGTTTTATGCTTTGTTTGTGATAATTACTTGGTGACTTTCGATGTTTAGAATAAGTTATTTTATGTGAAATTGGTTGAAAATGAATTTTTCCATGTCAAATTTGGTATATTATGTGTGTAAAAAGTCTTATTTCATTGTATTTACTACATGTAGTTTATAATTTTGAATAAATGATTGAATTAAGAAACTACTGAAAATCAAAAATTTAAAGTCTTGGTTTGAGTTTTGGATTAAGGAGAGGTCTTTGGGTGAGTTTTGATGCAAAATCCTTGCTATGTTATTTAAAATTGTTTTATAAACTTTTAACTGGTTTATTAAATATTATATGTGGTGCGGATTACGTTTTGGAAATATTTTTGAGGTGCGCTTGGTTTAAAAATGGATTTTTGACATGTGTAATATTTTTATTAAGTTGTGTAATTTGTTATTTTAACTGTGCAAGTGGTGCACATTCTGATTTAGTGAGTTGCGAGTGCGCATTTAATTACAAGGAGGGGTTTTGAACATGTTTGGGTGTGTAAAGTCGTGGGTTTCTCTTTGGAATTTGTTTTATAAAATTTAAAGTGGTTTATTAAATAGTTAAGATGGTGCGATTTGTGTGTTGAAAACATATCAAGGTGGTGTTTGCATTGTTTGTTCGTTTTAATTGTTTTAAGTCCGTGTCTATGTATTTTTTTACCTTTGTGGTTGCAGCGCGTTGACAAGATTTTTTTCTACGGTCCTGCGATCATCATCTTGCACATGCTTACGCGCCTGTATGAGGCGTGCCGCGTCATCATGACTGGTTTGTGAGTTTAGGTAGGTCCCCCACTTCACTCGCCTTCAAGTTTAGAATTTATTAATTGCATGATATTTTATTGAATTTCTTTTGATAAATGAAAAATAAGGTTAGATGGTTATTTTTGGAATAAATATTTGATGTAAACGAAGATGTTTATTTTATGCACGTCACTTGAATTATTTCTTGTTGAATTGATGAAAAATAGTAAAATAATTACCCTTTAGCCTTTGAACATAATTTATGAACTCTCATGTGTGGTTTTGGTTTGATGTAAAATGTTTTCTTTTGACACGTGAGTAAATATTATAGTTTCTCTTGAGAAATGATGTTTTTTTCTTTAACGCTGGTTAAGGCCCATTTAGATCCTGATAAAAGTAGAGTGTGTTGAATATTTGAAAATGGTTTTACTTATTATGTGAAGGTGTTGGTTTCTTTTGGAAGATGGTTGATTTTCAAAGGGTGTTTAAATCCGGTTTGGCACTTTAACAAAATAAATTATTTTGAAAAACTTTCTTTGACGTGACTCAGGGGTGATTTGTTGTATACGATGATTGTATGAGTTTTTAGCGTGATATTTGTGCACATGTTGAAATGGGAACCTATCATAGTAAGTGAATATTTTGAGAACGATTGATACACTAGTTTAGATTATGCACTGGCTAGTGGCCCTTAGTATAGATTATACTCTGCTAGGGTATTGAGCCCCTCGGTTAGGCCAAGTAGGGAGATGCTGAGTGTTTTGGTGTTATGACGTCATCGAGAGTAGGCATGCCTTAAAGACGAGTCACATTTATGGTATGTTCTGGATTTTTTACGAGCTCCTAGGTTCGACCCATATTTTCTTTAGTGTTTATTTTTATATTGGCAGACGATTGAGAGGTCTAGTTCAGTTTTTGGCCCCTGTGTGCCACTTATTTTCCATTTCCCTTAGTGTGTGTTGTTTGTGGTTTTCCATTTGACTAACAACTAAAATTTGGATATCTAAATTGTTCACAAAAATATTTTAAAATGCAATGCACCTGTTTCTTTCAAACATTAAAATTGTTTTTAAATTAAAAAGGGTAATAGACTATTACTTGTCTTAGAAATGAAAGTGTGTGTGTAGAAACCCATATTTTGTATAATTTAGTTCAAACCTGGAATTAGTAAATTTATTTATTTAAAGGTAGTGAATTTGGAATAGTTTTTTGGGCACGCCTAATGAGTTTTAATACTCATGACTATAGTGTTTTCCTATTTTTAGTTTTGTTGTAGGTTTGAATTGAGCTTGCTCACCATGAGCGAGAGTTGGTTGTGGACTGGTGAGAAACTCTCGGATTCGTGAGGAGTTTTGGTCGTGGTCAGGTTAGTTTGTTGTAGTTGGTTATTCTTCCTTTTTCATGTCATTTATTTTGCCTTGCATTATTCTACTTTTTTCACTGCTTTATTTATTTTCATTGGGCAAAATCATTCCCTTTTGTACTCTTTTGATGCCTTGGTGCTTGTCTCCAACCCGGGAGGATCAATAACACCTCTCGGGCCATGTCGCGGCTAGCTCGGGTGACCGGTTTAGGGTTGAACCGGGTTGGTTCATGACATAAATAGTCTGCTCAAATTGTCCATAAGTTTGAGGATGATAAGACGTACTGATGTTTAGTTCGGTGTTTAGATCTTGTTGGATACTTTTCCAAAACCTCACGGTTAATCTTGGATTTCGACCAGATATAATTGATAGTGGAACTCCATACAACCCTACCACATCTATAGTTTATATCTATACAATTTTATGCAGTGAGAATTCATCTCAAATTGTGATAAAGTGAGATGTCTTTGTGTGATGATCCACAACAACCTATGTATCATTATTTCCCCTCGATGTCTTTGGAAGTCCAATGACAAATTATATGGTGATGTTTTACCATTTACTTATTTGTCTGGGTAATGGTTGCATCATCCCCTTAGAATTTTGTCTTTTAGCCTTCACTTTCTGACATACCATGTAATTTGATGTATATTCAATGATCTCCTTTTTTATATTTTCTTCCCAATAGTGCTCTCAGAGATCTCGATACATATTTGTGCTCCCTAGGTGAATAGAGAATGTTGAGCTATGTGCATCATTCAGACACTCCTTCTTCATCTCTGGATTGGATGGTACACATAGTCATGATACAAATATTAAAACTCCCTACTCATCAATTTTGAACTCTGAGGAGTTTCCATTTCACATGGATTCAACATTCTTCTAAATTTCCACATCATTTCTTTGAGCATCCTTTATTTCCACCACGAGGGGTGGTTGAGAAATCATTTCAGAATGGATTTAAAATGCTCCTTCATTAATGATCACTATGTCCATACTTTAAAAATATATGAAGACTGGATGCTTCTCAATTCTCATCATTGATAATGTTATAGGATCCTTTCCACTTAGAGCACCCACCACTTTATTTTCCTTAGTAGGATGATAGTTGATTTAGTAGTCATAATCGTTGATGAGCTCTAACCATCTTCTTCGGCACATATTAATCTATTTCTATGTGAATATATATTTTAGGCTCTTATGATCAGTATATATTTTACACTTCTCCCTATATAGATAATGTCACCAGATTTTCAATGAAAATATCATAGCTATCAACTCCAAATAATGTGTGGGATAGTTTTTCTCATGAATTTTATACTTCCTTGAGGCATAGGCTATCAATTTATCATTTTGAATCTACACACAACCTTATAAATTCTTTTAAGCATCTATGTATACCACAAAGAGTTCCTCACTTTTTAGAAGTGTGAGTACTGGTGCGGTGATAAGCCTCTTTTTTAACTCTTTGAAGCAGTCTTCACATTCACTAGTCCAGAAAAAACTTTTCTCCCTTCCAAGTCAGTTTGGTTAGTGTGTTTTCAAATCATGAGAAGTTATTCACAAATCACTAGTATTACCCATCTAGACCAAGGAAACTATAGATATCCATTACAAATGTTGGCCTAGCTCACTCTTCAATTTCCTTTATCTTGGAAAAGTCCCTGTGTATTCCTTTGGTGGTTATAACATGCCCCAAGAAAGATACTTCCTCCATACAAAACTCACATTTACTATACTTTTCATAAAATCTCTCCCTTCAAAATTTATTTAGCACAATATTCAAATTCTCTTCATGTTCCCCATTTCTCCTGGAGTGTATCATAATATCATCTATAAAGATAACCAAAATTTGTTTGAGGTAATCTCTAAAGACTATATTAATTAATTCCATGAATATTTTTGGATCATTAGTGAGTTCGAAAGTCATCACCATGAACTCATAGTGTCTGTACCTCCTTTAAAATGCAGTCTTAGGAATATCTTCCTTCCACACATTTAATTGGTGATATCCTGATAGAAGGTCCACCTTAGAGAAATACTCAGGACCACGTATTTGATTGAAAATGTAATATATATATGTGGAAGGGGATACTTGTTATTTATCATGATTTTATTGAGCTCATCATAATCACTTCATAGGTGCATTGATCCATCCTTATTCTTGAAAAAGAGGAATGGTGCACCCCATAGTGAATCACTCAGGCATATAAAACCCTTTCCCAGGTTCTCTTGTAACTGCTTATTCAGTTATTCCAATTCAATGGTTTCCATTCTAAATGGTGTATTTGATATAGGTAGATATCCAAGAATAATTTTAATTGGGAACTCAACCTCTTAGTTAGGGGAAGATCAATTAATTATTTAGGGAACACATTAGTGTATTCCCTCACAATAGGCATGTTTTCAATCATGATTCTCTCTTTTGTCTCATGTATTTGAGATAGATATGCTTTATCATATTGAAATAATATCCACACATGAGGAATTTATTCTTAATGAGATTCATCCCCTCCTTACATTTTTAATGTATTGGAGGATACCTCAAGATGTGAAGAGTAATATAACTTTCCCAATAGTTGATGTTGGCTTTGTATAAAGATTTACAATATGTCTAATATAGAATCAAACTCCACCAGAGGAAGTAATAAAATATTTTCTAGGAGGTTCATCCCACAAAAATTAATAGGAAAGGAGTTATATACTTTGGATTCAATAATTTTCCCATGTTTTATTCTCATAGATAACTCAATCTCCATATTTTGAGGTGGTGTTTGAATTGTTCCACTAAATGTGCAGGATATGAAATAATTAATTGAACCAAAATAAAATAGTATGTTCACTATTCATTAATGAATAAACAACATATCTGTTACCACATCATTGTCGGGATTTACCTATACAACATGGATGACATAATATTTCCATTTCTCATTTGGATTTGGTGGTTGCTGATGCTGATTACCCTCAAGGACTCAGGGTTTAGTGTACTTGATTTCATAGTGCCCTCTCTACCTACAATGAAATCATTGAAACATGGGTAGTGACCTTCTTTACCCCACCACATTTTCCTACTTCCTCATGTCTCTTTGACATTCATGAGATTGGTGGCATTCTCTCCCACACTTGAATAATTTCCTTGCCCCTTTGAAGAAATTCCCATGACACTTCTTCCCACATTTTTGACATGTGAGTAGTTGAGTTTCATTTCCACCTCTGTCATTAGATCCACTAGCTTGAAACTCTATCTTTGATTTCTCATCACCATAGACATGGTAACACTCTCTAAACTCCATCTCCACTTTGAGAGAACATCGAACAACTTCTTCATAACTCACAAATTCTGGAATTTCTAGAGCATTTTGAAGGTGTGGTTTTAAAGCACTAAATAATCTATCTATTTTTCTATATTTTTTGATAAAAAACTCGAGTCATCCTTGAAAGAATTTTGAATTTCTTTTATAATCCATAACAGATTCACATTTATTTTTTTCCAGCTCTAATAATTCTCTATCCATATTCGTATGAAGATTTCAAGGGAAATATTTGTTAAGAAATATATTCTTATAGTCTTCCAACTCTATATCTTCAATTTCATCCTTTGTCTTGGTGTTCTTAACAAACTCCCACCATTGATCAGCCTCCCGATCTAAGCAATTAATGGCCAGAGTCCCCTTATCCATCTCAGAATAGTGAAGCACAGAAAATGTCACAAACAAAGCCGGGTCATTATCCCAACCAGTGACTGACCCGGTATTTGGAAAGGCCAAAAGGTCATTCCTGATCCCCAAGGGTTGGAACAAGTGCCTGAGTATCAATAAAAATTCATAGTAATGATTTATCTAAATTTACAGTTAATAAAAAAGCATTAATTAAAATAAACCAAAGATATAAATCCAAAAAAAACATGCCACAAAAAATTTCTATATTTCAATTTACATGTCTCATACAACATCCAAAAAGGGGTAATAAAAAAAGAAACCAAAAACCAACTCAAAAACCACCACACAGAAAAAGTAGAATCTCCCTTAATCCATCTCCATAACACTACACCAATAAAGATTGCTAGAAACCCGAACCACCATATTCAAAAGATTTACCCTTACCTGTATCAAACATTACCAAGTATACTTACACCCAAAGGTGTAAGTAGGGTGTGAGCTAACACCTAGTAGGATGCCACCCAAAATATATTCCATGATCTAAACATTAAATGAAAAATAACTTGCAAGTTTTATAAATGAAATAATTGATAGAACAATTTCAGGGAAAACAAATTTAAAGAAAAGAAACCTTAAAGGAAGGAAACTTTAAATAAAAACACCCTTTCTTTTGTAGTGACCAAAATTCCATACTGTATACCAATAGTGAGTGCAATATAGCCAAATATCACTTGTCATGGGAGAGGCCCTCTAGGTACTAACTTGCAACAGGATACTAGAACCTCACATCTCAGTGAAATGTGTCTTAAAAACCATGACCATGATAATTATCATGAATGAGCCACTAGGAGGGGACACCCCAATGGAATAGTGGTCTATGATCATCATCCATGTTTAGTTAGTGTTTTCATCGTCAATACTGATAAGTGAAACTAGGACAAATCCACTTTCATATCACTAGAAAACTAGTTATAGTCTTCCCACCTAGTTACCCAAGCTTCTCTTTTGTGATCATTAAAGTTTCACATTTCACATATCATACGAATTTCATCTTTCACAAGTCAAACAATGCTTTACAGACACCAAAAGCCACCAATTTCACACCCAAATCCATTTTCAAAATCATACACACACCAAAACCTTCTCCAAATACCATTATCATCATTTATATAACTTAATAAAATATTTACAAGATGCACTATAAGGGTTTACACTACAAATACACCCATTTCCATTATGTGAAATCCACTTTAAAACCAAATTCATCTCAAATAATTTCAAAAAATATTTTCACACCACACAAGTTAAACTTAGAACATGATAAAACACTCAAAAAATCATAATAATTCATCAATTAATGGTTAAGCATGGAATCACTTACCATGGGTGTAGAAAGTTCCAAAAACCAGTGAAAAAATCCAACTTCAGCTCAACCACACTATAAGAATTCAACCCTAATCATTAATATTAAACCCAAAAAACCCAAAATAAAAACCCTAAATTAAAACCCTATCTTTTGGAGGGAGGAAACCCCAAGGAAAATAGGATAATACCATAGAATAGAGGGAGAATATAAGGGGGAAGAAGACTTACTTAATGATTCGAGGATAAACCCACCCAAATCCACCAAGAAATTAAGGCCCCAAGGGAGGTGGAAGGAGAGGGAGGCATGAAGAGGGTGAAGAATCCTGAAGGAGGGGAGAAATGGGGTTATTTGGGGGTTAAAATCGAGAGGATAGAGAATAAAACCAAATTTTTAATGAGATGGACATGGCACATGGTTAGTTCGCATGGTTAGGTAAACTGTGTGGTAATAGTGTTGTATGATCTGCCTGAGAGAAGTTATACCGCACGGGTACCTGGGCTAAGGTGCATGACCGTGCGGTGGATGTGTGGTAGGTACTGTCTCCCCCAGATAGCTACCACACAGTTATCTTGGTAGGGTGCACGATTACTTCTAACCATGCACCAACTATGTGTCTCGGTCATTTTATCCAAATTTTACTAATTTTCTCCAAAATTTAAGAGTAACCTCAGGGGAAAAGTTATACAAAAAATAAAAATGAAAAAATACCTGAAAATAAAATCATGGATGTGATAATTCTCTTAATCATGAAAACTTTCCACCCCCAGAAATTCAACTCAAAGCTTGATCAGAAAACAAGAAAGGATACTCTTCCTCAACCCATGATTCCCACTCCCAAGTCTCATGAATATCATTACCATGCTACTGAAGGATATGGAACAATAAAATATACTTCCCATGAATCACCTTATATTGGGAATCCACTACCCTAATTGGCCGTTCAAACATTGATTTATCAGGATCTATCTCCAACTCTTCCCAATTAAACACATGAGATGGGTCTAGATTATACTTCCTCAATTGGGAGATGTGGTAAATATCACGAATCAACATCAACTGAGATGGAAAAGCTAATTGGTATACTACATTTCTAATCCACTTGGTGATTTCGAAAGGTTAGACATGCCTTGGTGTTAGCTTTCCCTGCTATCCTAAGCGACAGTGACCTAAACACAATTCTAATTTCATGAACACCTATTCACCCAAAGAGAAATCAAGATCCAGACACCTCTAATTAGAATAATATTTTTGGAGACTCTGAGATGTTAAAAACCACTTCCCGATCAACTTGAATTTCTCATACATCTATTTCACAAGGCTCAATACCAAAAGTGAGGTCTCACCTACCTCAGCCTAACAAAAAGAAGACTGATATATCCGAACATAGAGAACCTCAAAATGAGACATTTGAATGGAATATTGGTAACTATTATTATAAGAAAATTCGACCAATCCCAAATGTCTATCCCAAGTACCTATGAAATCCAAAACACATGCACGAAGAACGTCCTCTAGAATCTGATTTTTCTGTCCCGTTTGACCATCCATTTGGGGATGATATGATGTAATAATTTTGATATGTGACCCCAATTCCTTTTGAAGGCATTACAA
Source organism: Viscum album (assembly GCA_963277665.1). NCBI lineage: Eukaryota > Viridiplantae > Streptophyta > Magnoliopsida > Santalales > Viscaceae > Viscum > Viscum album. Next base: position 954,710,782 of record OY728142.1, read on the forward strand.
AAACCGAGAGGTGAAGCGAGGGTCTCTATCAGAAACAATTGATGAATACACACCATGAAGCCTAACCACTTTATAAACATACAACCGGCCTATCTCATCCACCTTCACTGAATCTTTGATCAGAATAAAGTGGGATGATTTGGTAAAATACTCAATTATTAACCAAATAACATTCCTTCCTCAAGGTGTATGAGGAAATCCAACAATGAGATCCATGGAGACCTCATCCCATTTCTAGGCAGGAGTGGGTAATTGCTGAAGCAAACCAGAGGGCTTTTGATATTCTTCTTTCACTAGCTGAAAAGTTTAGCATATAGATATAAATTCAGTTGTGTTATACCTCATACTTGACCACCAGAACTATCAAATAACATTATAATACATTTTGGTATCACCAAGATGGATGACCCACTAAGACTGATGGCTTTCCTACAATTCCACCTTCCATAGAGATAACAAAACCAAAAAACGACCCTTAAAGCACAAGAATCCCTCAAGAGACAACGAAAAATCATGAGATGTATCCCTACTAGAAAGAAACTGTATGGACTGCTGAATCAACTCATCACCAAGATGATCCTACTAAAGTATCTCTAAAATAAATGGAGCTAATTGCACACTTTCCAAGAATGAGACGCAACTATGCTCTTTTTTCTTCAAGGGCATATGGAAAAAACCCCCATCAAATTCCACTCACCACTAGACTTAATTAGCACCTGCATTGGAACCTTCCCGCTCAAGGAATCCACCAAAACATTACCCATGCATTGGGTATAGATGATGTCAAAGTCAAACCCCTGTAGATATTTGATCCAATAGTGCTACCTCAGATTAATATCCTTTTTGGAGAAAATGTATGCTAGGATCTTATGATCTGAATAGACCACAAATTTCTCTGAAAAAAGATAGTGACACCACATCTTCAAGGCATGCATCACTATTGGTAACTCCAAGTCATGGGTCGGGTAATTATATTTAGGTATCCAGAGTTAGTGAGAACCATACACCACCACATGATCATCTTACATAAGAACACACACAAGACCCATACCTGAAGAATAACAATAGACCACATAACCATTTCCCAATTCTGGAAAGATCAACATGGGTTCCATGGTCAACCAATGCTTCAGCTCCTCAAAGGATGCCTAACATTCAAGAATTCATTCAAACTTTATCCCTATTCGAGTGATCATTTTCATGGATGAAGAAATATGAGATAAATCCCAATAAAACTACCTATAATAACCATCCAGGACAAGAAAACTACTGATCTCAAACACATTCCCTGACTACTTCCATGACATAACTGCACTGATCTTATCAGGGTCCAAAATACCCCTTTCTTCAAGATCACATGGCCTATAAAATTCACTTCCCTAATCCAAAGAGTGCACTTTGAAAACTTTACAAAAATATGACGATCCCACAAAGTTCCCAACACAATATAAAAATGATTCTCATGCTCTTATTCAGATCCATAATTGACAATAATTTAATCCATTAATACCATAATTAATGAGTTAATATATTGAAGGAACACACTATTCATGAGATCCATGAAGACCGTTGGAGATTTTTTTAATCCGAAAGGCATGACCAAATACTCAAAGTTGTCATACCTTTTTCGGAAAGTATTTGTGGGATATCCTCCTCTTTTAACCTAACTTGGTGGTAACCAGAATGCAAGTCTATTTTAGAGAACCACTTTTCCCATTTCAGTTGGTCGAAAAAGTATTTAATCCAAGGAGAGGGTACTTGTTCTTTATTGTCACCTTATTCAACTTTTAGTAATTGATACACAACTAGAGAGATCTTTCAACCTTTTTTGCGAACAAGACTGGGGAGGCCCAAGGAAAGACCTTCGAGCGAATGGACCCTTTGGATTCCAAATCATCTAGTTGTATCTTTAATTACCTCAGCTCAGTGAGGGATATAAAATATGATGGAAGAGATATTGGTTGTATTCTTGATGCTAATTCAATCTAGAAATCCATATCCCTCTCCAAAGGTAAACTTGAGAAATCATCTGGAAATACCTTCGGTAACACATCCACTACATGTGGTAATCTTCTATCAGGGGTACCACCATTATCCTATAATATGGGTGATGATAAATGAAATTTAGGATTTCCTAGGTTTATGAGTAGAGGTCCATAATGACCTGACTAATGATCCCATTCTCCGAGAAAAACATGTGTATTCCCATCAAGTGACATGAAACTCACCCACCTCCTATAAAAATCAATGTGTGTATGTAAGTTCACCAACCAATACATGCTAAGGATTAAGTTGAAGAGTTATATAGCTAAGATGAGTAAATACCATTCCATTTCAATCCATGACATGGAGATCACAAAAGAAGGGAACCTAAGACCCTGCTCTTTCTTCTTACCCAACAAGGTTACCAAATCCATTGAAAAATAAATGATCTCGGTTGGAGAACTAAATAGATTCAATAGGAGGGTAGAGATAAAGGAAAAATAAGAACAAGTATCAAACAAATTAGTAGCTATAGAATATGTAATTAGGATGATACCTTGATCTATTGAGGGCCCTGCATCCGGTCCTGCTAGTTCCTGATCCCCATCATGAAGATGCATTTTATCTGCCTGAGTATGAGCGCAACCACTGACCTGAAGCTCTGCCCAAAATTGAATCTTCCCAGAAGAATACATAGTCGTACTTCCACAACCATCAAACTGATATCCCACCATCCTGGATAGTTACTATTGAGCTAACATCCCCATTGAAGCCACAGATCCCACCCCACTCTAATATGGGAGCATCGTATTTCAAAAAATGATGCAAGTTCCCCATTACTCTGCATCAATGGTAAGGTTTAGGAGGACATGTACATGTAGGTTTTATGTGACCTACCTTCCCACACTAGTGGCACACAAAAGACCCTATATTAGAAGCCACAGATGAAAACTACCAGGAGGGATGGCCTGAACTGCTTCTTCCATTTCCCCTACTCATATTACTTCCTCTTATTTTCTGATTAACTACCACTACCCATCACTAACATATCCTCATAGGAACCTGACCTTCCCTTGCAGTCAATATCGACCATACAAGCTGAATCAACTACTTCAGTGTAGGTCTTCAGCTTGAATAGAAATACCTTAGAATAGATCTTCGACCATAAGCCCCTTTCAAACCTATGAGCCTTTATCTGATCATTGGAAGCTATTTCAGGTTCATACCAAAATATATTGGAAAAGTTTTTAGCATACTCCATCACTGAATGGTACCCCTTAACAAGATCTATAAACTCCCCAGATCTAGTTTACCCAAAGACCTCAGGGAAATAATGTTCATTAAATAACACCATGAAGTTATTCAAACTCATCTTCTCATGCTTTCCAACTTGAATTACTGAGTCCCAACACCTCCGACTGGGACCTTCTAATAGAAACAAGGCGCACATTACCTCGAAATCTTTATGAGTGTCCTGGAATTTTAACATGTGCTCTATATTCTCGAGCCACTCCTCCACTTCTTGAGGTGTAGTGATACCCTAGAAAAAAGAAGGTTTGTTCTTGAGAAACACTTAGGCTCAATCCTTACTAGGACTAGATTCTACCTCTCTTACTGGAGCAGGTGTAGGATCCTCTCCCTATCCCAGATCTTGAACAACCCAGACAGTAGCTTCTAATAACCTATGATCAAGAAGTGGGGGAGAACTCTCTCCAGATTTTTCCATTGTTTTAAGGGAACTCTATAGGGATACATGTTGCTAAAAAAAGTAATAGTCACAAGAAAAATAATTAATACAACCAATCTAATTTTTTTTAGAAATAAGTTCAAAGAAAAATAAATAAAACTTTTCACAACAACATAAGGACCAAACCAATTCACCCCCACCCAATGTCCACATACAGTCTGCAGCCTGCACGTCCTAGCTGGAGGGGAAATAAAACAAAATCCCAACATCCCATGGTGACTTGAGGTCTGTCATGAGGTGTGATGGCCAGACACCTTACACAAAAATAGAACTCTGAGCCCCAAAAATCCTATCTCTAATATTTTCAGACTAATCCCAAATAACATGACCCAAAGAGCTAACCTTCCTCCTATGATACCATTTTTTTCATAAACCAAGCCAGGTCCTCATCCGAACAGGTTTCCTACCCTATCTATGACATTGTTCGAAGGGTGTTACCGATCCCCACGAGCTGGAACAAGTTCCCAGGTATCAATAAAAATGCATGGGAAGGATTTAACCAAATTTACAATTAATAAACAACCAAAAATTAAAATAAACCAAAACTGTAAATCCAAACAAAAAATTCCACAAAAAAATTATAGATTTCAAGTTACATGTCTCATATAGAAAACAAAAATGGATACTATAAAATGGAACAAAAAAACAACTAAAAAACTGTGGGATAATCTCCCTCAATCCATCTCCACAACACTACACCAAGAAATATCACTAGCAACTCTAATCGTCATCTCTAAAATATTTACCCTTACATGTATAAAAAATTACCAAGTCTACTTAAACCCAAAGGTGTAAGTATGGTGTGAGACAACACCTAGTAGGATGCGACCCAAAATAGATTGCATGTTCTAAACATTAAATGACAAATAAGTTTCATGTTTTATAAATGGAAGAAGTTCTAGAACAATTTCAAGGAAAAAAACATTAATGAAAAGAAACCTTAAAAGAAGGAATATTTAAATAAAAAAACACTTACTTTTGAAGTGACCAATATTCCATACTGTATGTTTATAGTGAACAAAATATATCCATAGATTACAAGTCATGAGAGAGGCCCTTTAGGTACTATCTAGCAATGGAACACTAGAACTTCATGTCTCGGAAAAACGTGGCTTAGAAACCATGACCATCAACATTATCATTCACAATCCACTAGGAGGGTACATCCCAATGGACTAGTGGTCTCCAATTATTATCCATGTTTAGTTAGATTTGTCATCATCAACCCTACTAAGTGAAATTGGTATAAATCCACTTCTGTATCACTAGAACAATAGTTCTAGTCCACACTCCAAGTTACACAGGATTCCCTTTTGTGTTGATTCAAGTTTCACATTTCACATAACATACAAATTTCTTATTGCACAAGTCAAAAAATGATTTACACACACAAAAATCCTCTAATTTCACACCCAAATCCATTTTCAAAATCATATGTACACCAAACTCTTATTAAAAAACCATTCACATCATTTATACAACTTAATAAAACATTTCCAAGATTCACTATAAGGGTGTACACTAAAAATACACCCATTTATATTATGTAAAAGCCACTTTAAAACCAATTGCTTTCCAAATACTTTCAAAAAATATTTTATCACCATAAAAGATAACCTTATAACATGTTAAAACACTCAATAAAGCATAATGATTTATAAATTAATGGTTAAGCATGAAATCACTCACCTTGTGTGTAAAAAGTTCTAAAAACAGGTGTGAAACACTGACTAAAGCTCAACCGCACCACAAGAAAGCAATGAGGAACCCTAATCATGAATATTAAGCCCAAAACATAAGATCAAGACCCAAAATCAAAACCCTAGACACTGGAGGGAAGAAACCCCAAGGAAAAGAGGGGAAATACCTAGAATAAAGGGAGAATAGAAGGAGGAAGGATACTTGGTGATTCGAGGAGAAATCCACCCAAATCCACCAATAAATCAAGACCCCAAGTAAGGTAGAAAGAGGGAGATCCATGCCTAGGGTGAATAATTTAGAAGGAGGGGATAAATGGGGTGATTTTGGGGTTAAAATCGATAGGAGAGAGAAAAAACCTAACTTTTTAATAAGTTGGACAGGGTGCAAAATTAGTTTGCATGGTTTGGTAAACTCTGTGGTGACCATTCTGTAGCCTATGCCTGAGAAAATTCATACCACATGGGTACCTAAGACAAGGTTAATGGTCGTGTAGTGTCCATGCGGTAGCTACTATCTCACTCTAACAGCTACCATACAGTTACATGGGCAGGGCACAAAATTAATTCTAACCATGTGCCAACCATGATCCTGGGTCTATTTACCCAAATTTTACCACTTTTCTCATAAATTCAAAAGGAACCTATGGGGAAATGGTATACCAAAAGTAAAAATGAAGAAATACATGAAAATAAAATCTAGGATGTGATAGAAAAGATATTCTCCATTGAGTTAATCCACTGTTCCACAACTATTAGATAATAATATCAACTAAATGCTGATGGTCGTTACTTTATAAAAGACTAAATATCCAATTTCCCCCTCTTCGGTGAAGGCGTATGTTCCAAATTATTCTGGTTTTTGTTTATTTCTTGAGATAACTAGGTAATAATCACCATGAAAATTTGAAATCTACCTCTAAAGGCATTGGGGATGTCATTTAGGAATTCACTGCATTGTCCCTCACATGGGTTGTTGTCTTGATTTCTCCTGGTTTCACCATTTTCTAAAATAGTAAATGTTTGAACAAAATACAAGTCAAAAATTCATGAATAAATAATTTATTAGTTTTTGAAATTAACCCTAAAAGAAAATATTTTGGGATCCCTATGTTTATCATTTTTCTAAAAAATCATTATTGGGTGATTACATATATGTAGTCTCATACTAAGGGGTTTCACTAATGTTCTATAATCCTAATTTCCAAATTAACTAAACTGTTCTCTAATAGCAACTATAGATACCCTACTTTTCTTACATTTATATTACTTTATTTTAAAAGTATAATAATGTTACAAAACTAGGATATGATGGTTTTGTGTATTGGGAAAATTTGTACCAAAAATAAAATTTACATAATAAAACATAAACATTATTTAATTACTTATTCTCTAGATTATTAGTGGACCTTATGTTCACCTTAGTACAAGTAATCGCCTAATGATATACATCAGAAAAATGGGTGATCTAAAAGCCCAATAATAGGATAAATAAGAACATGAATCAATATAACATGGGTGATCATTATCATCATAATCATAACATAATCATGGGATCATCATAATAATAATGACATGAAGCATTAGATAAAATCATGGAATGTGGAAATTCATAAAAATGAAACATTAAGTCTTAGTGGAAAACTACCACACATAGTTGTGAATAAAGCTTGCATTATGTTCACACATAACATATGTGAATAATCACAAAATAATATTCGTAAAAAAATAAAGCATAATTTTCATTCATATTTCACATTATCTCATTATATATATCACATTACCCAATGCATTGGAGCGCTATATAATTTTAGGCGCACCCATCACATCATAACATTTACGTAATCATGCATGCCACATAGAACGCATAACAATATTTGCGATTAAATAAACCATGGAAAGGAAATGGGTTTCTTGATAATTTCATAAATAATACTTTCATGGATTAACATTGGGGCTTCCAAAATAAAAATGGAGTAACATACTTGGTATAAGAATCATTAATCTTTAGTGAAGAAGAAACAATATCAAGAGAAGTAAATCATGTGTTTTTAGAAGGAAGATTTCTTTTAAAAAAATCATTGAATTTATCATAAAATAAGACTAGAACAATATATTTCCTAGAGATGAAAAGGAAATGAAAATAAAATTATATTTTAGGAATATTAAAAGAACATACATACTGAAATTTGGCACAAAAGGGAAATAACTCAAAGAAAAGAACTTCAGTTCAAGAATCCCCTTACCATAATTCTGAATGATTTATTCCCTCTAATGTCATGGAAAATAAAATTAGACTCATTAATTAATAAATTAATAATATATTATACATTTATTTTATTCATTATAATTTTATTAAATTAATTTATAGCCATTTTTATGAATTATAATGTTCAATTTCATTGTTCTGGAGTGTTCATTTTCTTGGTTTTCATGGTCGTTTCACTTGTATACTTGTATGAAAGATCATGTAAAATGTGGATAATTATCCAGAATTGATATTATATGTTATTAAGGAACTTATATAATTTTAATTGGTCTTATATATTATTTTGTTTCCATATATGAGTATGATTCATTAGATAAGATGTTAATGAAAATCATTTAGATAAATTTGGCTGTTTTTTTATCCCACAAAACTCATTTTGTTTTATTATTTAATATTATGTATATAAGTTAGTTAAAGAATATGAGAAAGTTTGTAACATAATTTTTAAAATCTATTTAAACCATTATAATGGTTTTAATACCATCCTTGAAGGTAGTAAAGTAAAATGAAAACTTTTCGTCCTTGAAGGTGATAAAACAACACCTCACGAACGATGTTTCTATTTTCAGAATAAAAGGTAGAGAAGAAGAGTCTTGATGATATATTATAACATTAAAATAATAAAATTACAATATATGTATGATAATGGAGATATAATTCCACTTTTATAAGAGGATACATGGATAGAAAAATAACAAAAAATAAAATGAAAAGAAATTAGAAGAAAAGAAAGGGGATTTTACCTCTTGAATTCTTCTCCTTGAGAACCTCCTTAAGAAGATTGGTTTTCTAATTTTTTGAGAAAAAAGGATCCTATATATAGGGAGAGTCTTGTTAAGAGGTTTGGATAGAATTTTGATAATATTTAAAGATTTAGAGTTATGGGGAGAAGATGTGGTAAGGGGTGGTATTTATAGTGGAGGAGAGGGGGTGCTTTTTTGATTATTTTATTCATTAGTTTATTATTTTGGATCAATAATATTAAGAGTTTTTATTATTTTGACTAAATATATTAAATAATAAATAATATATCTAGATTATGTTTATTACATTAGTAATTACTTAAGGAATAGTGTATTTAACTTATAATGTATATATACCGTAAATTACCGTATTTTACGCTTCACAAAAATTAAACTATTTTAGAAAAATAACAAAATATAACCCAAACCACTTTTTGACATGTATAATTAAAAAATAAAATCCATTTTATGAAAATAATTTTGTATAAATATGTTAAATTTAAATTTTAATTAAAATCACCATTTATTAGAAATATATCGATTTTAAAATTATAACTGAATTTACGACACTTTGAAAAATTACTTAAGGTATCATAAAATTATCTTATAATTATAATAAATAAATTTTATGAATAATTTTATGAAAATAATTTTGTAAATAATTATATTAATTATAAAATTGTAATTAACTATTTATAACATAAAAAAATACCAACACTTAATTAACATTTTTTAAAAGTGTTATTTACTTATTCTGTGATATAATTATATAATATTATCATTTATAAGATGTATAAATTTTATTTATACTTTCATAGATGAGGTTTTAATTATATTGTCTTAATTACTATTCTTAATGGTCATATTACTGTTTCCAAGGTTAAGTTACTATTCCATCGATAAAAATTCCTTAATTTCTAGTAATACCTCTTATTTCATTAATTCTTAATTTATAAAGTTTTTATTATGTTATCAAAGTGATTTTATGAGGTTTATCCTATATTAAATAACTATAATAAGGTAATGTTCATTGATAAAATTTTGGGTCATTACAGGGGAAAATGGATTTGACCTGATTTTGCTTCTTAACGAGTAAAAGTAATTCTTTAAAGGGATTTTGATTCTAAAATGAGGTGTCGATCTCAAAATGATTTTTGAAATGATTTATTTATTATATTTCAAATTTTTATTTTAAATTTTTATTTTATCCACCCCTTGTGAAAAATAAATTGTGGCTTCATTAAAATGGTTTGACAAGAATGGGCGTGGCTTTGTATTTGTATTGATTTTCAAAGAGTAAACCCCTTGTTGGATGGTAGCTTTGAAATGTTTTTATAAATTAGGTGTTTTTATTTAACCTATTAAAACGTTTTAAGTGGTTTTTTTATAAAAGTTGAAATGATACTTCAAACTTTGAGCTATGTTTTGGTGTTAAAGGCCTGATTGGCACTTTGGTTTTTAAATTGTGTTTGTGAGAGACAACCATTGGTTTCTTATTGCTTGTATAACACTGGTGTGTGTTATTATCATTATGTGATTCTTGTTTCTTCCCTTATATGGTATTGTTATTATTTATTCAATGAGTTCATGTTATGTTTTCGGGGCTATTAATCATTGGGTGTTAGGGGTGAGGGTAGTTATGGTTGTGCCTTGTGTGTTAGACTTGGCTTGTTTTCACTATGACTCACTTAATTTTTATTGGTCATGGGAACCCAGATACTAGGTGGGAGACTAGATCTATGCTATACTATGGAGTCTCACAATAATATTATCCCCTATAGCATGAAATAGGGCTATAAGGGGTGTTCCATCTGATGAGGCAGTTCCAGCTACTTGGATGGGATGTTTTTAGGATGAAATAAGCACTAAAAAGTTGGTCCATTTGAGTGAGTCTAGAATGTTCACACACAAGAGATCCTTAAATATAGATCATGACACATTATTTTTCTTGGTTAGTGGTTAAAGGGAGTTTTACCTAGATATTGTTGTATCAAATCCCCGAAATTCATTATTTTGGCACCATTATTGTTTATTTTTCATTGTTATATGCATGTGATTCTTGGTGAATTCTTTCTTTTTCTTACCCATGCGAGCATGTTGGGTCATTTTATTTGGAAAATTGAATTTTTATAGATGTTGGAAATTCTATTTTGAATTTAAATACTCTTATATGGGAAATTTAAAGTTGATTTCAAAATAGGTGTTTTTGTTTAAATGGTGGATTCATCTTCAGGAATATTTTTAAAATGGGTTGTTTCATTTCAATAAAACATGTGTGTTGTTTTTGAGAAATGAAACACATGCATGTGGATTTTAGAAATGCATTACGTTAATGGATTTATATTCAAAACACATGTGTTTGGTTTTGAAAACAAATCAAAATGCATTGAAAGTGAATTATGATTTTTTTAATTCAATACATAGTATATATGTAAATATTACTTTCTAAATTTATTTTCAAAATAGAATTTATGAATTGACTTATGAAACATATTTCATAGTTTTTGTGGGTTTTTCTAACCTACCATATTTTTTACCTCACACCTATATGATTTCATGTTTCTAGTTACCTGTTGGTTCTCATTTGTTTGTATTATCCACAGGGCGATTTGGGTGGTGGTGACATATGAGGTCCCATAGTGGTTAATCTGGATTTGTTTTATGTTCTATATATTCCTTTATAGTTATATTTTCTTCTGTTATGTTGTTTTATTTTATTTTAGGTATTCAATTTATTTATTCTACTATGATTTATATCTATTTTGGGTGAAATCATTTCCAAAGGGATTCCCATGATGCCAAGGAAATAGTTTCCAGCCCATAGGGATCAGGAATTCCCTTCGGGCCATATGGAAGATTGGGATGGGTGTCGAGTCAGATGTCATACCAGTCCGGTTCATTAGAACATAAGTTCATGGTGATGTATTATATGTTGGGTGCGCCATGAGTGATATTTAATTAGTGTAAAATACAATAAATGATTTATCCCTTTCATCTCTTGATGAAATTTAATATCTTAGGACCTTTGAAAGGAAGGGACCACATAAATAAATCCATGTCCATGGTGTTTGATGGATGAATTCATTTATTGAAAGTCAAAGAAAGAGATGATGTTCATATAGGTTGATGGAACATGCATGGAACATTCTTGATTTGAGATACTGTTATAAAAAGTTGATATTACATGGTAAACGTTCATAGGAGCATAAACATTATTGTGATTTCAATTTGTTTCTCTATAAATTCCTTATCTTGTTTCTAGATTATAACCTTTTACTTTAGTCGGTTTTTCCTAATTCCATTGAGAAAGAGGCATAGTGGTTCACACACTCAGTGTATCCGCAATCTTAGTTAATTTCTAGTATTGAATTTAAGAATATAGAATAAATAATATTTATTCAAGTTTGGATAATTACCATAATTCAATCAAAAATTTATTCAAAATAATATGTGAGTTAGATAATAATAATAAATATTTATTTTCAATTATGGAAAATATAATATGTATTATATTTATCATAGAATAATTCAGTGAAATTTATTTTTTAAAGGGTCATTATTTGAGGATCGGTAAATATTGACGAGGGAATAAAAAACAAGCCTAATGGTTTGATTGGAAATAATATAAATTATATTTATTTACATATTCTTGAATGAATTTCACCTATCAAAAAATTAAGAATAATATTATTATTAGTGGAAATGGATGAAAATAAGACTATTAAAGTTAGTAAGGGTTTAGTGTACAATTTTTAAACCCTGAACCAACCATAATGAAAATCTAATTATATCACTTTACTAAATGAGAATTGGTGGGAACAAAAGATATAGAGAGACTCTATAAATCCCTATAGATAGATAAAGATATCTATTTTGCATGGATACCCTCGTCTCTCAATCCAACAAGTCAACATATAGAGTTCTTCCTCTCTCAAGAATAATTATGTTGTGATCAACAATGAACAACACAAGTGATTGGGATTGTCTGTAATATCACCCGGTGATTCTAAAACAACGTTCAAATATTGTGGTACATGTGTGGATAACCACTATAGGTATCATTACTTTGGATACTATAGCTCAATTATGGTACATTGAGGTTTTTTTTCACAGGATAATCAATGAAATCAGAATTAAGAGTTGAGGTAATTCGATATATTCTTCTAAATTAATTATAAATTACATGTGAATATCCTTCGCTTTTGGTTCTGAAATTTTATTTAAGTTATGTAATCTACTATTTTTGATGTAAATAACATTTTGATCATGTAAATAAATGATTAAAGATGATTTAAAACTAAAATATTATATTTTTATACCTTCAAAGGATACTTCTTTCATGCACATAACCTATAAGTATTACCAGAGAGATCACATATATAATTAATAATTATTTATAATTCATTGATTGGTTGCATGAATTTTTGTTTTTTATTTTACTTAAAATGATTAATTTTAATATATGACATCATCTATATTCTCTTTATTTTATCTCAATATCATATATTGTAATAGGTTAACGGTTAAAAACAAATAATAATTCAATTCACACCATCTGGTGGTGTTGAAGGCTCTGCTAAGACAAAACTAGAGTACACACCATGTAATTTTGTTTTATCTCATGTATCTATTTTTATTAGTTCAGATATGAAAAAATCATATCTCAAATCCAAATAGATCATATTGGTGTATATATATGTATGGAATGAAACATGGAATTAATAAACACATGTCATGTAAAAATTTTACACGATGTATAGTCCCTATTATCTCATGATCGTGTATGCGAGGTGTCTAAAGCATGATATGTATTGGACAAACAACATAGAGAATGACATGACGTGCAACATGAATTCACATTCTATATATATTGGAATACACACTATATAACTTTAGGTTTTCTATAGGTAGGTAACAAGCCTAATTCAAAGTGGTGTTCTTCAGACATGGGAAGAAGGCAAGTACATGTCGTGTACTTTTGAACATGCTATATACTGTACTACTTGAAGTGTTATCTAATTTTCATGGAAATAATAATTAAATATACAATTCAACCTATTGGTCACATGTTATGTGTTTCATTCATTTGATAGTACATTCCATAAAATGGAATTAATAGTAATATATTAAATTAATTTCCATGTCAAAATTTTCCAGAATACACAAGGTTACCACCAAGTACACTTGTTTATTACATTAATTTTAGATAAATTTAATTTTATTTAAAATTATAGATTATGGTGAGATAAGAATGGTTGGATGGAATTAAGATAAACTAAATAAATTATATTAATTTGTGGAGAATTATCTTAATTAAATAATGGATCAAAGTAATTGATAAATGGATTGCAAATGCATGATTATTATTTGATGTGTTGATGATCGTGAGATTTGAACAATACTTTGTATGTGATTGGTTTATTTTAATTTATTTTGGTTCAACTATTATTGTTAGACTGTGAGGTATCCCCTCCTTGTAATTTAAGGGCTTTCGTTCTCGTAGTTTCTTTTATGTAAACCCCCTTTATCCAATCTATTGGATCCCCTCAACTACATGTGAATAAAAGATTATGTTGGATTGAGCTCTCAAGAGAGTGGATGTGGTCTGAGTCATGGGTCCAAGGAAAAACTAATCAAGGTGATATGTAGGATCCATGATGGAATACTGCAACATAAACCAAACTACAGTTCAATGTGTTTTCACCAAGGGTTGAGGGTTAGTTTATCATCCACTAGATAAACCAACCATTAGAGAATCTCATGATCCTTCCACTTATGTTTTATTTCAGTTAGTTTTAGGGTTAATTATTTATGTTTTTATATTCTGTGTGATCACCTAATAAATGTATTAACAACCATACAATATGGAATAAAATATAATTTAATTATGCATAATTTGTTTTACCAGGAATGGTTAATCACTTACCTAACACACACTTAATATTAACAAGAAATTTAAAAAGATAAAATGGGCTTTACAAAAAAGGAAAAAAATCTCTTAAAATAAAATATTAAGTCACCTTATCCTTCCACTACATAAGTTAGAATCAATCTCATAGTTCAAAGTGATTGACCAACACAAGTTGGGGTGCTTTTAATTATCATGTAAATTTTACCTTGATGTTTAGGGTTGATTTAACTTAGTTTATATCAAGGGATGATTTCCCAAGAAAGACTTGGTGTAACTGAGATAAAAGGGTTGAGGAAATCTTAAAATAGGATTTTAGGACTGAGGAGTCCACTCAATAGATCAAGGAACTACAATTTAATGTAGTTTTAAAGTTACACCTACCTAAAAACTTTCAAATAACTTGTGAGGCCCAAGTATGGGTTTTGAGAAAGTGAATATGGATCATTGCCACTAGAATATCTAAGAGACAATATATTATTAAATTGATGGTGAGAGATATTGAGATTTACAAAAATAAAGAGATTAATAATAATTTAATTAATTTGAAATTTATTAATCCATTTTTTTATCAGAACAAGTACAAATTATATGATCTCAATTTTTAGAAATGTAAAATAAAATGGATTCAATAATATCACTATGATACATATTATATAAGGATAACTTTCTCACCAACATGAATTTCCATGAATATTATCCATGATTTCATGTTATGATACACCATAAACCAAAATTATATATTCTTGAAACCCTACTTCATGAGTTCCTTTCCAAAGAGGCTAACAAGGAAGAAGCGTCTCTCTATTTGAAGTATATGGATGATTCTATGGATTTCCAATGTTTCATGTTATCCTCTATGTACAATAATATTCTAAAGAAATATGAAGATATGGATGTGTATAACATCATTTCCCACCTTAATTCTCTCTATTAAGAGAATGAAAGATATGTGAGATATGAGATATCCAATGCACTATTCATGTGAACATTTGGAGAGATGGAACCTACTAGGGCACATGTAGTTAATATGATTAGATACATTGAGTTCCTGAACATCTTGGATTTCAAGATACTAGGTGACCTATGCATAGATTTCATTCTTTACTCATTACCTAAGAAATTATCCATTTTTATTGGGAATTATAATATAAAAAATAACGAGAATAAACTTTTGGAACTTTGTGCGCTTATTTACCAGGTTTATAAATACATGGGGAATGATAAACCTAATGTCCTTATAATGAATAAGAAGAGGATGAATAAGGAAAATTCCCCAAAAATTTATTCCAAGTCTAAAGCTCTAGAGAACCATCCTTCCAAGAAGAAAAAGATATAAAGAAAGGGAAAGGAAGAGGTTGAGGTATGTTTTACATGTGGTAAATAGGGCCACTTGAAGAGGAATTTTACCCAAACAAAGAAGAAAGGGAAAGATTTAGGTTATTTTTTATGGATTGTAATCTTCTTATATATACATGTTTGGTATTAGATACTATGTGTGGTGTTCACATTTGTATCCAAATATAGAAACCAAGTATATTTTGGAAGGTTTCAAGAAGCGAGGAAGAACTTTGGGATACCAATGGAGTGAGGTTGGATGATTTATCCATTGTAGACTACCACCTTGTGTTACTGGCTAAATTGATTTTGGTTTTAAATAATTGTTATTATGTTGTTAGTTTTTCCAAGAACATTATTTCCATTTCTTTCTTATATATGTGTGGATTTATTTTCAGATTTTTAAATAAAGGATGCTACTTTTTTAAATATAACATATGTTATGGTATGAAATAATTGATTAACAATATTTATGTGTTAAATTAAGAAAACCTACTATCGATAATTGATAATTAAACTAATACACATGACTCACATGACACCTAGTTGCGACATCACCATATTGGTCATGTAAATGAGAAGCATTTGACAAAGTTATATCAAGATGGTTATTTAGACTATTTTGAGATAAATCCACTTAAAAGATGTCATGTTTTTTTATAAGGAAAGATATCCAAATCACCATTCGGTGGTCATGGTGAAAGGGCCACAAATCTTCTAGAATTGGTACACATAGATGCATGTGGACCTTTTCAAGTAGAAGCTAGAGGCGTATTTTCAAACTTTATTTCTTTTACTGATGAATTGATCAGATATAGTTATATCTACTTGATAAGGTATAAGTCTGAATCCTTTTATAATTTCAAAGATTTCAATAATGAGTTTCATAATAAAATTTTTAAGAAGATAAAGAAACTTCAATCAAATTGAGGTGGTGAATATCTTAACCAAGACTTTATTGAATTTATACGGGTATATGGGACTTTATTTTAACTCAATCCACTTTATAAATCATTGTGGAATGGTGTTAGTGAAAGGAAGAACCTTACCTTTTTGGTCATGGAAAGGTCGATGATGATTCACAAAATCCTTCCATTATCCTTTTGGGGATATGTATTATAAACAACACTATACTTACTAAATCAAGTACTAAACAAAGCAAAAAATAATATTCCCATCAAGTTATGGTGTGGAAAGAAACCCATTTTTTCACATGTTCATGGATGGGGATGTGAGGTGTTTATTAAGGATAGATCAAGAAAAAAACTAGCACCCCAAGTAAATAAGTGTATATTTATACGGTATCCAAAGGAAACTATGAGTACTACCTATGTAACCCTTTAGGAAAGAAATTAACTATCACAATACATTCCATATTATTTTTGAGGGAACATATCCTCAAAGAGGATAACTATATAAATATTAATTTTGATGAAGTTTATGATGAAGATACGCATGAGTTGGTATATGAACCAATTCCACAATTCCCTGAGGAAGATGTTGTTCCTAAAACACAAGTACTACATAGGAGTGCAAGAGAGGTAAGAGTTACATAGAGATATGGGTTTCTAATCACTAATGATGGAGACTCATTATTGGTCAAAAATAATGATCTGCTCTCATTTAAGGAGGAAGTAGAGAGATTAAATGTTTCAAGATGTCATGAATCCATGGATTCTGATATGGATTCCATGAATCAAAACCATGTTTGGGTTATGATATATCCTTCAGTAAATGTAAAACCTATTCAGTGTAAATGGGAATTTAAGTGAAAATTGGACATGTAACATAAATTAAATAACTATAAAGAAAAACTAGTGGCTAAAGTGTTTAGACTATATTAATGAATTGACTACGATGAAACATTTTCTCTTGTTTTCATGTTTCGATCCATCAAAATCCTTCTTTCTATATCAGCTTATTGTGATTATGATATTTGAAAAATGGATATCAAAAACAATTTAATTTATAGTAATATTTAAGTGGATGTGTATACGACACAAAAAAAGGGTTTGTGATTCAAGGAAATGCCAGAAAAGGTATTCAAGTTGTTGAGATCCATTTATGGTTTAGTGAAAGCATCTTGGTCATGGAAAATTTGTTTTGATGAATCCATACAATAATTCAGTTTCATTAAAAATTAATGTGAGACATGTGTTTACAAACATTTTAATGTGATTATAGTTGTTTTCATAGTATTATATTTGGTTGACATATTATTAATTAAAAATGATATAATACCCTTAAAAGAGATTAAGGATTGGTTATGAAAGTGCTTCTACATGAAGGACATAGGTGAAGAAGACTACATTCTAGGGATCAAGATCATGAGTGATAGATCCAAGAGGCTTCATGAACTAAGTCAAGGTACATACATTGACTAAATAATGAAGATGTTCAATATATAATAATACAAGAAGGGATTGGTTCCAGGGTCACATGGTATACATCTTCTTAGGAAAATGTGTTCTCATAAAAAAAAGTAAAGAGAGAGAATTAGTAAGATACCATACAATTATATGATAGAATCGATCATGTATTCTATGTTATATAAAAGTCATGGTGTTGTCTATGACTTGAGAATAGTATAAAGATATCAAGAAGATATAGGAAAACAACATTGGATTTCTATTAAGACCATACTTAAGTATCTGAGGAAAACTAAGGATATGTTCCTAGTATATGGAGAAGATGAAGAGATAATAATAAGTGGTTATAGAGATTATATAATTAAGATATATTAGAGTAATATGAAGTCATATTATGGATATGTTTCTTATCTTAATAGAGTATTTGTGAGCTGAAAGTGTTCAAAGTAGCTAGTTGTTGACAATTCTGGAGTAGAGTCCAAGTATATCATGACTTCCAATATAGATAAGTAAGAAGTTTGGATTCTCAATTTTTTTCAATATCTTGATGTGGTACCCAACTTCAAAGATCCTATCATAGTTTACTATGATAGAACTACAATGGTGGATCTATATAAGGTGCTAAGGTTACACCAAAGGACAAAGCATATACTTCATAAGTTTCATCTATTGAGGGATTTTTCCCAACAAGGTAAAGTTGAATTGAGAAGAGTATCCATGGAGGAAAACATTGTGGACCCCTTAAAGAAAGTTTTATCTTAGTATAGGAAAGAGTATCATGTGAATGCTAGTGGGATGAATGTTATTTTAACTAGGATCTAGTGAAAGTGTGAGTATATTAGACTTGGTTCCTAGATCTAACTTTTTTAGTACTTAATTACAAGTTTTATTGATTAATTAAGTTTTCTTGTCACATTATTATTGTTCCTCTATATGAAATTTTATGTGAAAATTTCCTAAGAATAAATTTCATGCTTAAAGGTTATAGTAGTTCCCCACTATGATGAGAAACTAGAGATGCCACAACATTATTCTTGAAAGAAAATTATCTGTAAGAATGATATTATCTAATTGGGATTAGAAAATAAGATATTAGGGTTAGGAGGATGATAATACATTGATACAAACTCCCACTATGTTCTCCCTTAGCAATCTCTAAGACATGAGGTTATGAGAATATGTCCATTAATAGGAAATCCACATTTCCATGTGTCATTGGATGTTCTCATCTATGGATGTGTGTATAAATACTTAGACATTAAGATTAGAATTAATGTATATCATGGATTATATAATTTTATGTATTGATGGAAACCATGATAGAATATGTGCATAGAAAATTAGGATACTTTGGGTGTATCATGAGTGATATTACATTAATGGATAACAAGATAAAGGATTTATCCATTTGGTCTCTTGACAAAAGTTAATTTCTTGGCCCCTTTGATGGGAATGGATCAGACTAAATAAATCCATGAACATGGTGTTATATGATTAGGGTCATTTATATAAAATCAAATAAAGATACATCAAGAATAGAGGTTGATGGAACCAATACAAAACTTTCTTTATTTGAGATATTATGATAAAAAGGATTATATTACACGGTAAATGTTTGTAATAGGTAGAATGTTGTTTTGACATTAAAGTGTTTCTTTATGGATTCCCTTGCATATTTCTAGATGATATTATTTTAATTTAGGTGGTTATCCCTAATTCCACTTAGAAAGAGGCCTATAAGGAAACACACTAAGTGTATCCAAAATCTCTATTAAGTTCTAGTATTGAATTTAACAAGTTAGAATAAATACTATTTATTTGGTTTTGGTTGATCACTATAATTAAATCATAAGTTATTCATAAGAATAAGCGAGTTAATAATAATAAAAAATATTTATTTTCAAGTTTGGTGAATATAATATTTATTATATTTATCATAGAATAATGTAATGACATTTATTTATTTAATGATTATTAAATGAGGATCGGTAAATATTGATGAGGGAAGGTGGACCGACCCTAATGGTCTAATTGTAAATAATATAAATTATATTTATTTATATATTAATAAATGTATTTCACATGTCAATATATTATAAATAATAATATTATTAATGGAAATTGGTTCAAATAATAACATTAAAGTTCGTAAGGGTTTAGTGTGCAATTTTCCAACCCTAAAATGGCCATAATAAATATTTAATTATATCACTTTCCTAAATGATAATTTATGTACAAAATGGATAGAGTGATAATATATTAATACCTAGCGAGAGATCAATAGATCTAGAGTGACCTCCTCCCTTCCTCTCTCAAGTGAATGAGATAACATCAGGATTTTTTCCTCTCTTGAGAGGAATTCTACTGTGATCAACAGTGAATAACTCATGTGATCAATATTGGATATTCTAGAAACTTTTTATTCCATATTTTTTTAGATATTTTGGTTTACATGTGGATCACTACTAGAGGTATTTTTCACTTGGATCCTACAATGAGATGATAGTGAGATAAGATTTATTCCACCAGATCATCAATGAAAGTGGAATTAGGAGTTTAGGTAATTCCATACATTCTTATAAATTAATTATATATTACATGTGAATATCCTTCAATTTTGGGTCTATCATTTTATTCTTGTCAAATACTCAACTATTTTCATTGTACATGGAATTTTAATCATTGAAAGAAATGATTACATGTGATTTTGGACTGAAAGTCAAGTTTCTCATACCTTCAAATGATGATTCCACTGTGCTTAGAACTTAAATCAACTAGGATTCCATCAAGGGCAATTATTTGAGGAGATATTTCCTAATAAACTGAAGATAGGCTGAGTGAAAGAGATTATGGTGATATAGTGGGGTCTATTACTTTATCTACATGTATGATCATTTCACTAAGATTCATCATTTTCTCCTCTCTTAGCTGGGAACTAGGTATAAAAAGACAATAATATTGATATTGATCTTTATGCCAACATCAGATAACATGTGAGGAGATTCATCCTAACGATATACCAAGAGGTTCTTCTCAAGTCCTTGAATTTTGAAAAGGGATTGGTGTAGGATTAATCACTTGGTGTTATTCCACCATTTAGTACTCCGGTGGGTGGAACTCCTAGTACTACAATGTGTGTCAGTTTTGGTTGTAGGAAGAGGAAGACATAGGGAATGCAATATGGTAGTGGTATGTAGGTAGACTAGAGTATGGATTATTTAACACCTTCAAGAGTATTTCCATAGTGCTTCAACTATGGAAAGGTTAGAAATTATCCTAAGTTCTGTAGAATACCTCAGACTAATTGTCAACAATATGAAAATTTGGGGAATATCTAGCAGTTCTTCTCTATATATTCAAGGATGAGGTTCTATAGGGGTAAAAAATTGACAAAATCTATTACCCAAGGATCTGAATAGGGTCCTCATAAAAAATATCAGACAATGATAACTTAAGAAGGTCATGTATCTCAGGGATAGGGACAGGAAGTTGAGGCAGATCGGGTATATATAGAAGATTATATTCCATAAAATAGTGGTTAAGGGATGTATACTATTCAAGGTATGGTCTTTATCACTTCTATGATATCTAAAACATTGTTTGATACTAGTACTTCACATTATTTTATATTTTCCCAAGTTATTAATGGACATGACTTACCGTTCAAGTTAAATTCTGAGTTTCATTCCCTTAATAGACTATTAGGCATGAAGTTAGAACATCTTCAATGATTCCGAGAGTGTCCTATAGTCATTTATGGTTATATAAATATGTGAAATTTTATGATTATAAATATGATGAGATTCAATGTGATTCTTAGAATGGATTAGATAAAAAAATTTTGATCTCACATTGGCTACTATCAAAGATGGTTGTTATTTACACCGCCTAAGGGAGATAAGTTTATGATGAGAAAGGAGTGGGATTTAAGAGCATGTAGAGTTGGTCTACACATGATCCATATTGGGATGATGATGAAAAATATTCAGTCTTTTCAATTTCATCAAGACCAATAATAGTCCCTTATATTTTCCTCCATTTTTGGATCTCTATCTTGACGTATTTATAAATTAATTCATAGTAATTTCCCCTAATATAAGAGTTTACTTTGAGATAGATCTTGTTCTAGGAGAATATCCCAATTCAATACCCCCTTATTATATGGTGATAGATGAGATAAATGAGATCACAATGCAACTTTAAGACTTAGAATAGAAGGGATTTATCAGGATGAGTACATCACCGTGGGGTGCACTTGTCTTATTATAAAATAAGGAAAATGGTAGTCTTTGAATCTACATAGATTACCAAAAGATAAACCATATTATTGTGAAAAATAGACATCCTTTTCCTAGGATCGATGGTATATTTTATTAGTTATGGGTAGCCCAGTGTTTCTCCCAGATTGATCTCTGATCAAGCTATCAACAATTATAGGTTAGAGAGGAGGACATCCCGAAGATGAGATTTTGGAGTAGGTATAGGATATATAAGTACATAGTGATGACATTAGGACTGATGAGTGTTTCAATTGTGTTCATGGATCTAATGAACAATATATTCCACCCATATATATAATTATTCAACATGGTGTTCATTGATGATATCCTCATTTACTCATAGATCTCAGAGCATCAAGTTAGAAACCTCGAGATAGCCCTAGGTATGCTTTGAGTACATCATATTTTTTTCCATGATCTTGAATTTTTAATTTTGGATTCAGGAAGTGATATTCTTGTTGCATGATGTTCTGAGACTATTATATATATGGACCTAGAGAATATTGAGGAAATGTTTTCCCAAACACATCCCAGGAACATGTCTAAGATTAGGTTCTTTTTAGATTTATAAGGATATTATTATAATTTTATCTAGGATTTATCCCATTAATTAAAACCCATGATTGTGTAGATAAATAAAGGGGTGAAGTTTTAGTGATTAGACTAGTGTGAGGAGATTTTTCTTGATCTAAAGAATAGATTTTATATGAATCAAGTGTTGATAATTCCCAACTATTTGATTGGTTATACCATATATTATGATGCATTAGGGGTTGGTTTTGGAGCTGTATTGATGTAAAGGGAGCAGGTAGTAGCTTATGAGTCATATTTTCTATGATCCCCTGACTATAAATATCATATCCATGATTTGGATATGGTATGCATGATCCATTATTTTAAGTTTTGGTGATACTATCTCTTTAGTGATAGGTTTGTTCTCTACACGCACACACAAGCGCCTTTACTATATCTTCACACAACATGACGTTAATTTTTGGCTATGGTGCTGGGTAGGGTATCTACAAATTCTTGACTTTGATATGACCTTTTCAATAGGTAAAGGTAACTTCATTGAAGATAATCATATCTATAAGACACATGTAACTTAATATATTAGTTAATGGAATTTGAAGGAACATTTTTTATTGATGATCTTGTTTTCAAATTAGAGTATGGATGCTTTTGAGGACCACATATTGATGTCTTGTGCCCCATTAGTTAATACATGTTTTTAGTTGTCTGAGTGATGTTTGGTCAGGAATATGACACAATGTGTGTTGTGATATGGAAGAAACTAGAAAGGTGTGACTCGATACCTGGGTGGTTGTTGGATGGTGATGATGTGATCCTATTACATGGGAGATTTATAGTCCTTTGTTCCACTGGGGAAGAGTTGATGAGAGACTTCAATGACTTAAATTGGGTGATTCATCTTAGAGAAACAAAGATGTACCATGACTCTTGGTGGAAGTTTGGGTATCCAAGGATGAAGATGGACAATTATAGATTCATTTCTTAATTCCTTACTTTATTGAGGATAAAGGAAGAGAACTAGTGTTTTGATGGTTTTATCTATCCACATCTATTTCCCATGTGGTAGTGGTATAACATCATGATGGACTTTATGACGAGGTTACTCAGGACCTTGAGGATCCATGATGATATTCAAGTTATTTTCGATCATATAACAAAAGTTTCTCATTTATTACTAATTTACTGGACTCACTCAATAAAAAAGCTGGCAAAGCTATATATCTAGGAGATAATACAATTTGAGGGAGTTCCCTTGAGCATTGTATTTGATAGAGAATCATGTTTTTCTTATCAATTTTGATAGTGATTATAGAGGTACTTAGCGACTTATCTAAGATTAATCACAATATACTATCCCCATAAAGATGGAAAATTATAGTGGATGATTCACATATAAAAGGATATACTTCGGGATTGAACCCTAGCCTTCGGTGAAACTTGTGATAATCACCTATCCGTGGTTGAGTAATTATACAACAAATGTTTCCATTCCAAGGTTTATATGGAACCTTATGAGGATATTTATGGTAGGACATGTATTTAACTACTTTTTTGACATGAGGCTTGTGAGGTAGTAGTTGTGAGGCTCATTATGGTACAAGAGACCTCTAAGGGAGTGCAACTAATTCAGAAGAGGTTGATCATAGTACGGTGCATCTAGAAGTCTTATGAAAACTGTAAGAGGATACCTTTGGAGTTTTCTATAGGAGACATTGTTTTTATAAGAGTGAATTCTTGGTTAGTCCATTTATGTTTGAGGAAGTAAGGTAAGCTAGCACAACATTATTTTGGACCCTTTTAGACCACCATATAGATTGTAATAATGGAATACTGTTAGGATATTCCTTCTCATTACTAAGGTATACATGATGTGTTTCATGTTTTTAAGATCTGGAGGTAAATTACCAATCCTACACACTCCATTGACTGTAAATATATTGAGTTGGATCCAGACTCATCATATATGGAGGGCCCGATGTGTATTGTAGATCATAGCAAGAAAGTATTATGATGGAAGATGGTACCAATTTTTTGGATCCTATAGTGCCATATAAAATTCTAAGATGATACTTGGGAGTGGGAGGAAAATGTTCAGGCTTAATGGAGGGAGTTTTTTTGGAAGAACCTTAGATTTACTTCTCATGGATGAGAAGTTGTTATATAGTGATAATTATAACATCCACACTTTAATAAGATATATGAGATGTTAAGTTTATAAAATTATTTATCCCAATTTTTTTCTTCAATGGTATGGGTTTTTAGAAGGTTGTTATTTAGTGAAAAGGGGTATGAGAAATGAATGTTAGATGCTTTTTTGAGGATGGGTAGTGTGGTGGCTATAAAGAGACCACCAAATCACTAATGGAAACCACTATACAACTGATGGAACCCACCAGATACAATAGGTTTGTAGATTTCTATAAACCCCACCTATCTATTGGTGGTGTTGGAAGAATTGAGGATGTTTTCCCTAGAACACTTGCCGTCCAGAGGCCAGTCACCAGCCAATTAGTGGTTCCACCGACCCACCAGTGAGGCCCACTAGGGCACCGAGGTTAGGAGTGAATTAATTCACCATAAAACCTTTTAATCAAACTTGTTTTGGACCACTTTTAGTAAAAATTACAACCTGAAAGAGCTTATTTTAAATTTGAGACCTACCATTTTAACTCTAGATAACTTCCATTCATATTCCCTTGGTTCATCAAGATTGGAATGATCCCATGATACTAGAATGGTGATTTTTCTCTATTTTTACACCCAATCTCTCTTCTTTATTGAGAGATGATCTTGAATCTATATTGGATATATGTTTTATATACGTATCCAATGAAAAATTATTCATTTCATCATATATTGATGATTGATCTAGAAAATTAATGATTTCTATAGATCAACTTGATATCAACCATTGATTACAAACATTCTACAAGTATGTGTTTATGTATCATCTTTCTAGAACTCTTCTTGATGGAGGATCTATGATAAGAATATAATCCATTGATGATCATTTGGTAGATTGGTGGTGTATTTGACATGTCAACAATGTAACTTTAAAAAAATCTTGATCCCTTATGAACGATGGATGTTTTTGGGTAAGTTTCCTTAGATGAATAATGTTGGGACTCTCTTATTTTTGAATATCATATTATACATCTATTATAATGAAATATTCTCGGTGTATAAATGTTCATTTTATAGAATCGAGGTTCTATTATATAATTATGAAGAATTCATGATCCATTCTTGAATTGATAATGGATCTGGGGAATTAACATCATCTCCATCATCATATCTTGAAACTAGTTCCATTGACAGACTAAAAGAGGTATGTGATTTTAAAACTACCTTATTTAGTTGGAATATCCTTGGTTTTCTCTTCTAAATATCTTTTTTATGGAAAAAAATCTGATATAGGCATCTATGACATGTAAGAATGTTCTACATGGTTGTGCGATGTGGTTCAGGATTTGATCCCTTGATTAAATTTTGAGTACTTAATCAAAAACCTTGATAAGTTCCTTACATATCAAGGCCCTTATATACCATTTTACTTTAGTTCATATTGTGATGGAATAACTTGTTGACCATGTTTGATAGTGTTTTCATGTGGGTGTGTGCAGCTCAAGAGACCCATATACGGTGCTTGATTCCATGAGTAAGTCTAGTGTTTCTTGATGTTAACCACATGTTGTTATATTATGATAATATATTCTCTTGATGACATAAAATGTTTTCCTTACTATAGTCCACATTTTTGTGTGAATTTACCATGCCTTATAGGAATTGTCTTGGTATTTATAATTGGTGTACCATAATGGTATGATTACCTTAAGAGGGGGAGTGTTCACGATGTGAAGTTATGATTATGGTGAAACTATAGATAGGTTAGGGGAATGAACACCTTGTAACCTAACCAAAACACGATTCATTAGGGATACCGAGTAACATGCCAAAAATCAATTCCTTGTAGATTCCAAATAAAATGTTCACTTGATGACTTTAAGATGATGATTAATATGTATCCATCCTTGTGGATAGTTCTTGATCACTTCCGACATCTTTGATCATCCTTCTAACATAGAACTGAAGTAGATATGATAATGGATCATGGAAGTTGGGTTAGTACAGAAATACCTTTCATATGATTGTCTACACTTTCTTACACAATTATTTTTATCATAACATACACGTATTATACTTGCGCACCCTTGTTAAGGATGCATTGGTGATTTCCTACTGGGTTTTTTTACTCACACCCCGTATGGGAATCTATATACACATGAAGAATTCATATATATGGATCTAATAAAGGGAAAGGGTCCTATGGATGACAGTTGAGTTATAGAATTTGGGGATTGTGGTAGGACTAGGATAGGCTTTGGATGTTTTTTACAGAGTTTTATTTATTTATCCACTTCATCATAATCTTGTTTTTTCCACATTGGAATCCAATTATATATTTTTATGACTTGTGTTCCATCCATTTTTATATTTTATATTTAGTCTTCCACTTTATATTATGATTTTTATATTGTTATTTATCTTTATTTTTTGTGTTTGGTTATGATTACTAGAGATTATAGTCTCCCCACTGATGGTGTTCAGATCCTCATTACTAGTTGGCAGCCTCTTTCATATTTCTAGGTGTACGTGTGTTATTCTGGATCTCCATCTTAGAACCAATGGTTCATTTTAGGGAATTACATTGAAAAACCCGATGTCAAGATAATTATAATAATAATATTATTTATATGAAATGAACTAAACTTCAGGTGCCATAAATATTATTTTACATTAATAAATGAATTATTATTTATTCAAATAATTTGTAATTTTATATTTCTTTCCATACCATTAAACTCAGTCATATAATCCCCTTAAATATTTATTAGCCCTTAAATAATTAATATTTAATTAAATAAATAAATACCAGATCATTATTCATCAATAAATATATAAATATTATATTCACTAAAACAAATGAATAAATATTTATTAAATATTCATACAAATTACTAAATATTTGTTACCTTGTGAATAAAATAAAATAAATAAATATTTATATTCATGTAATTAAATAAATAATTACTTAGGGAATTAATATTTATTAAATATTCAACTCACAAATATATTATTTCAAATAACAGGTGATTAAATATTTTCGATCAAACTAACATGAATAATTATTAAACTACATATGGGAATAATATCACCAAACATGTTAAATTCAAATGAAATTTAATTGATACTCCAAATACACTTTATGTGTGACTATCTTGGTTCCTTTATCAGTGGAATTAGGCTACATTATATAGAGTCAAAGGTTAGTGTCTAGAAACATTCCAATATTCCCATAGAGAAATATGTTTATTTCACAACTTCATATAACCTTCATCAAATGTGCACTATATAATATAATCACATTATCTCGATATCTCTAACTATGTATGTTTCATTATAGTGTCATAAACCTATATTCTCAATGTCTATTTCATTGAATTTAAATAAACAATATTTCCAAAAACACCCCCATGTCTATGGATGTAATCAGGAAGATCAATTCCCATCAAAGGGCCTGAGATATCAATTTCTGTTAAATAATAGAAGGGATAAATCATTTCTCACATTATTCATTAATCTAACATAACTTGTGACACACCTGCCATATCCTAATTCATTGCAAACATATTTCATCGAGGTTATCATTAGTACATCAAAGTACGTGACTCGTGACATGTATTAATAATAATAATATTGTCTAAATATCATTACACACATTAGTAGGTATGAATATCCAATGGAATACATAAATATGGATTCATTATTGGTGGTTAATGTTCTCATAATATCCTACACTAAATATTACCAAGGGCATGAACCTTGAGAATGTTTCTCATAGTCTTATGAGTCTCCACCCATGATATCTTGTATCATTTATCTCCCATCAAATGGTATCATCTGGATATAAAAATTATATTTAAAAACATTATCATGGAACTTCTTTGTTCTCACCATAGTTTGGAATAACTAAGACCTTTATTTTTTAAATGTACACTAAGGAAATTATCACATACAATGTCATGAAGAATATCACTCATGATGTGATAAATTTTTTTATAAATATTCAAATACAAAAAATAAGTAATCATTATGTACTTAGAAGTTGGTTTTGGGGAACCAACAACAAAAAATTCCCACTTTCACTAGAGAGGACTACTAAAAAATTTCATCCTATAATCTGTTACATTATATTCATGATTTAGATAAGATAAGGATTTAGTAAATGTGTGTTACATATTTTCTTCCATGGAAAATCTACTTAAAATGACTTTCCCCTTTTAGAAAAATAACTTAATAGTTGATATTTATCGAGTATGTTTTTCATTTTTTGATGTGATCTTGGATCATTTATGAGATCTACCACTTCAGTATTATCACAATACAATGAAATAGGATCTCTACAGATATGATCTACTTCAATCTTTTGGATTTTTTTGAATCCAAACATCTTATTTTTTTCATTAGTGTCTGTTATATAATCAGAGTCCACTATAGAATCATAAACAATTGGATGATTTAAACTCTCCCATCACACTACTCCTCCATTGATACTGAAGACATATATTGACTAAGACTTCAGATAATTGCAATCTATTTTGAAACAAGAATCATTATATCCATTATTACTAGTTCCTTTCCAAATCCACATACTAGGAGTAAATCCTTATTAAGTCTTAAATATTTAAGGATTGATTTAATAGAAGACCAATTTTTTTATTCTATATCAACTTGATATTTTCATACCTTACTTAAATAGTAGGTAATATTAAGCCTAAAACACAACATGGAATACATTATATATCTTATTTCAGAAACATATGTGATCTTAATCATTCTCTCTCCATATCCCCCTCTATTATGTCCAAGTACAAATTTTCTTAGAGAGATGTATACAATGTTACATTGGAACCAATCCTATATTGGATATTTTTTATACTATATCTCTTTAGTATCTTGTCAATGTATATACATTAAATTAGTCCAACCATACTTTTGGATCAATTACAAATGATCTTGATTCCATGGATATATACTACTTCAACTAAGTCCTTTATAGAGAAACACTTGTTTAATCAATCATTAACCGACTGTAATACTGGTACGTTGTTTCCAATAAGTAATTTTTCATCAACATACAATTCTAGGAATATGACCACACTCCCACTAAATATCTTATAGATGTATCACTCACATTCATTATTTATGAAACCAGATTATCACATGGCTACATTGAACTGAACGTTCCATGACCTGATTTAATTTTTTAACCCATAAATGGATCCCTATAACTTGTTTATCTTATTGGAATTTACTGGTTTCAAAAATCATTAAGGTTATTTCATGTAGACATGTCCCTGAAGGTTTCCATTTGGGAAATATGTTTTTACATCCATCTTATAAATCTTATAGTCATGGAATAGTGTTATGGACATTATAATCCTAATGAATTTAAACATGAAAAGTGGAGAAAAGGTTTTATTATATTCAATGACTTGACTCTGTTTAAACTATTTATCCAAAAGCCTTTACCTTCCATGTCTAGTTTTCCCTTGATACCCAATTTCACCAAATGACATTTAAATCAACTGGAAGATAAAAAAACCTATAATTCGTTCTTGTATATGGAATCCAGCTTAGAATTAATAGATTCTTACTATCTTACAGCTTATTAGATATCCAATACCTTATTTTAGGAAAGAGAATCATTATTTTCTACCAATAATAAGTCACTATATTTGGTGACTGAAAACCATATCTTTTTGGTTTTCTAACCTCTTTGGTTCTCCTATTATGTACTTGTATTTCAAGAACAATATCTTCCATGGGGACCACTAAAACCTATTCCTATACCAAATCTTTTGTTTCTTGAGCACCAAATTCATTTAGTAAATATTTATATATCTCAATAAAAATGGATTGTCTTGTGACAATCACCTTATATTTCATGGGGTTATACATATATTATTCCCTTGTTTCCTTGGGATAATCTATAAAGATAAACTTCATGAATTTGAGTGCTAGTTTTTTGTGAGTGTCAGGCTTATAAAATGCCTCACAACCCCATGCATGAATATGTGAAAAAACATGTTTCCTTTCACTGCATAACTTGAAAGGAATATAATTTTTCTATTTAGTTGGAACACTATTTCAAATGTATGTTGTATTGGGTAATGCATATCCCCAAAAGGATAATGGAATAATTTCATGGTTCATTATTGACCTTTGATTCTAAGAAAGGTATGGTTTCTTCTTTCACTAACACCATTACACTGTGGTGTATAAGGAGGTGTGTATTGAGATAGGATCCCACACTCCCATACAAATTTGATGAATTCTTGGTTAAGATAGTCACCACCCCAATCTTATTGAAGTTTCTTTATCTTCTTTCCAAGATTATTCACTACTTTATTCTTGAATTCTTAGAATTTCTCAAGAGATTATGACTTATAATTAATTAATTAAAAATAGCCATATCCACTTAAATCATCAATAAAAGTAATTAAGTTAGAACACCAACCTCTGGATTCAATTGTAAATGGTTCGCATAGATTAGTGTTTACCAATTGTAGAAGCTCTATATCCATTTCACTTTTTCCACTAAAAGTTTTCTTGGTTATTTTTACCTATAAACATGCATGTCATCTATCAAGAGTCTTTATATCAAAAGATTCTAAGTAATAATATCAATAGAGATTTGAAAAATGCTTCTCATTTACATGAACAAGATAGTTATTTCACATATGGGTGTGAAATGATTCAGGCAAACTTGATTCCTTGTCAATCTAAAAAACTATTTTTTATAATTTAATACATAAAGAACATTATTTAAATGTGAAATAACATAACATATGTTGTATTTATAAAATAAACAACTCTTATTTATGAAATTGAAAATAAAACTATATATATCTAGGTAGGATATAGAAATTATGTTTTTAGTAGTAGCTGATATATAATGAAAATATTTTAAAACCAAGATCATCCTAGTTGTAAATAGAAGGTGGTAGTCTCTAATGGATAGGGCAACCATGATCACGCCATTGGAATCCCACAAATCCATCTCTCATTTTATTTTTTTTCAAAATATACTTGGTTGCTACATTTTAATACAGATGTGAGTACAAAAAGATGTATCTAATACTAAATTTGTATATATAGAAATATTTCACTTGATAATGAATGCACAAGAAGATTCCCATAACTTCTGTAACTAAGTGTAGTTCTTCTTCCAGTGGACCATCCTACCATAAGAAAAATATACTACATCATTTTCCTTTACCCTTAATTGGATCTTCCTTTTCTTGGAAGGATAGTTATTGGGAGCC
Organism: Viscum album; assembly: GCA_963277665.1. Lineage (NCBI taxonomy): Eukaryota > Viridiplantae > Streptophyta > Magnoliopsida > Santalales > Viscaceae > Viscum > Viscum album. Next base: position 954,743,039 of record OY728142.1, read on the forward strand.
TTATACTTGGAATGAGACTTTAGACACTTCTGATTTTTCTTGTATTTATTATTCACCATAAGTACCTAAAAATTTTCATGCCTCATGTCATTATCAACTTGGAGAATAAATGTAAGGATTTCTGATAGAGGATTCTCATTATTTCAAATATTATAATCAATAATTAAACTAGAGAAAGTATTAGGTTGTGAGGATAAAATTAGATCCGTGTACATGTCATCAAGGATCATAAATCCCAATATGTCCAAGCACTCAATATAGCTAATCATATTGACTATAGGAGGCCCATATGACACTGAATATCTAATATTTCATGTGAATAGTGTATTGGAGATGTCATGTCTCTTTTTTCATGATTTCTATATATAAAAATACAAAAGGTGATACATGATTCTATACACATACATATCCTCATGTTACTTTAAAAGCTCAGTAGACAAGGAATATATAATGAATCATTGGACATCTGTGTCCACATTTAAATGTTCCATATAGAGTGAAATTTCATCCTCACTGGCCTCTTTTCTAAGAAACATAGGAATAGGGTTTTATAGAATATATAATTTCCATTCATTGCTTCATATAACACATAAGCACCTATACTATTCCTAGAAATTAGATCCCATGATATTATTATCCTTCTTAATAATGGATCATAGTGATATTGTCAAAGTTGTGTGGGTTTTCATTTCTATAATAAATAATAATTTTTTAGTACTTTATCTAGATTACATATTAGATTATAAATTTAATTTAATTTAGTAATATCTTATTATTTTATAAAAACCTAATTTCTATCACCATTATTTTTGGAATATCTCATCACATGGATATTCTAGTGGCTAGTATCGATACTCACCTTCTCATGACCAGAAATTGGCTAGACAAGTTATTTGAAGGGTTTTATGTAGGTTTAACTTTCCAAATGCATTAACTCATAGCTCTTTGATCTATTGATTAGACTCACCAATCCTAAAATCTAGGATAAAAATTTACTCAATGCTCTTCCTATTAGTTACATGAAGTACTGCTTGGGTAGCCAACCCTTTATGTGAATGAAGTTAAGTCAAAATAAGAAATCAAGTTAAAATTCTCTGATAATTGAAAGCACCCCGACATGTAATGGTTAATCACTTGAACTATGGTTTGATCTTTACTCAGTTTTTGGAAGGCTATACCAAGTTAATATTTATTTTTTTTGATTTTTATCTTTATGTGTAAACTTACCATTTTATCTTGTTACATGTTTTTTAATATTAAGGGGATTTAACATAAATGGTTAAACATGTCTAGATAAAGTTTACACTTATTATAATATATAGTTTACTTCTATCTTGAATTCTTGTTAATTAATTTATTTAATGCTTTAAACATCCCTGAATAATTAGCCATGAAATTGGAAAAAATAAAATAAATAAATTCCTATGACCATGAGATTATATAATAGTTGATTTATCTATCAGATGATACACCAACCCCTGACCCTAGGGAATTAACTCATAGAACCCATCATGGTTCAAGGTGAAACATTCCACCTATGCTCTTATGTACCTCTTGGATTGGTTTCTACTCAACTCCAAACTTAAACTGCCCCTACTCTCTTAAGAGATCCATTCAATGCACAATTTTACTCACATGTAAGTAAGGGGAACCAAATGTTTGGTTAAGGAGGTTTACATAAAATAAATTGTTGGAAGCTAGACTGTAATACAATGATAAGAGAGGAATGACTCCCAAACCATTATTTAATTTAATAAATCATTACAAAAAACATGAAATAAAAAATAAAATAAAAAATCACATACAGATGATAGTCCAAGATCATGGTAATCCACATACATGAAAGAAATATGAAAAATTATAGTAGCCATATTTCACTTCTAATTGTTCTTTATTATTAAGATAAAAATGCTTGAGTTAATTCAATTATTTAAGTAAATAATTAATTCCCATTATCTTAATGGCTATCTAAAATCTCTTGGAGATACCTATCATAAATGATAAATAAAAAATAGATGGCTTGACTAGTAATTACATGGAATTAATTGAGAATTTATTAATTTTTTATACCTTTTATTACATAATTAACACATCAAATACGAATAATGTAATTAGGTTTTTAATGTTGAAATTAATTATTCTTTCTATAATTTAATTCTATCCCTTATCGAGAGACTACATGGAATGTACTTAGGAAATACATTTTATGTTACTTACTTTATGTTTATCTAAGATAAATTCCTTGAGAATTAGGCATGTACTAAAGAGAGAAACATTGTTTGTTTTGCTTGTTGTGTGTCCGTATAACCCTCCAGTTGGCTTGGTATGTTCTTCAGACACAAGGACTAATGAGTCACATGGTCTATTTGTCACCCACACACCATTTATCTCATTATTTATACATAATTTTGGCCCTACATGATGTTATTCCATGTATTTAACCACATGATTAACTTGATTTCACATATAAACCGCATAGACGACATGGCATGTATTCCCGATACACACTGTGTAGTTCGATAGACCTTGTGCCTAGCTAGCCCGATTAATATGTGGTGTGCATTAAATTCTATGAATTTTATCATTTCTTGGAACTTCATGTATCTCATAACACTTCAAGGTATAATTAACTTGGGTACACGTCATTTACATTCGATAACACATCGTGTATTTGTGTCTACCAACCCGAATCCTTAGCACTTCCCAATTAAAGGACCCCAGGTCACCCTGAGGGGGGGGGGGGTTAATCAAGGTATCAACTTTTTCTCCGGCTTATTGGATCTTGTTTCCACATTGGTAGGAAGTTATTTAAACCTGTATTATGGATATGTACAGTAATTAAAATATTTGCATGAAAAACGACAGCACAACACTTTTACTTGGTTCACTACTAAGGGATACATCCAAGGAGTATACGCCAACATATTTCTGGTCATACCAAATTCTGCTATTCTTCACTAGGTGTGGATTACAAGGTTCAGGTACAATCACTTAGTCCCAGGCACACTGCCTTTACACAAGTTCAGGGATAGCTCACTGCTTCTCTCAGATCACTTCTGTTGACTCCCCCTAGCTCACTGCCCTAGATGAAGGCACACTCAGTTTATGGACGCGAAGGTCCCTTTAATAGATTGGAATGAAAGTCTTTGTCTCCTGTTTAGTATGAGACTTTTCTTGCATCGAGGTCCAAAGTTGATGCTCTTTAACATTCAATCTTCTTCTCCAATGAAACAACCAGATGTACTAAGAATTAATATTCTTCTTGGCTAGAATCACAAATTATTTAGTGATTGTTCAAGCACTGAAACACACCTCACTAGGCATCATCACAATCATCCCTTCATATCCCTTCTTCACATGTAATCAAGAGACCATGCATGTAGTTTTTATTTGAACTTTTCACTTTATTTTATTTCTTTTAATGTTCACCCACAGTTTTGGATCTTTCTTTAAATGTCTTCACATATGCTAGCAATTATAAAAATTCTCTTTACCTTTTAATTATTCTTTCTTCACAAATTCACACACATGCTGCCTTGAATTTATTCAAATGAAGAGTGCATGCAAGTACTCACTTTTGTTTTTCTTCTTCTTAAGTGGACACCCAAAGCCTTATTTAGTGCATTAAAATTATAAGTGTCATGTATATGTTTATCCATGAATGTTATTTAAAAATCAAATGGGGTTAGTCCACTATTTGGTTTATGCTTTCACACTTGAAAGTCTCAAATCATGCATATTATTTTCATGTGCATCATGTATGTGATCTCCACCTTTTCTTTAAACACACTCACTACCTCAGAATTATTATGGTGTTTATGTTTTTCCCCTTTGTTTCTCACCCCGAGGGTATAGAGTTATTTTTTTCACAGAATTTACAAGCCTACTTCCCAAACCAAGATGGTTTGTGGATCCTCCTCATGAAAGGGATGCGCGAGCTTCCTTCGCACACATAGTGCTGAGCTCCTTTACGTACCAAGTGGTCTACAGTTTTGTTGGTTCACATAACTTTTTTTTGCAGAACCAAAGACGGTACGTGGTTCCATTTCCTCACAAACAAAGGATGGTTCATGGAAACTCTTTTAGAAAGCATAGGATAGTTCTCAGTTCTCATTTCTTGCATACCGAAGCGGTACACGGTTCCTTGCTTCACGAACCTGAAGGGTACGCAAGACCTTCTCTTCATGAGCCATAAATGGTTCGCGAATCTTCTTCTTCATGAAGCAAAATGATATTAAAGACTTCAAAAACCTAGAATGGTTCACAAATCATGCATGCCCCTTCTCAAATTTGAATATCAGAGAAAATCTATTTTTCAGAACAGGAGATCTCGAAAAGCCTGAAAGAAACAAATCTTTCTCAAATCAATTGGGATCTTTTTATAAGTATAAATCAGATCTTTTCTGCATCCAAAATATACATGATACAGTCTTTAATATTTTGTCTTGAATAACTAATATCTTTAGTTCTTTAATACCATCATACCCACATGGAGATATGCCGAGTACATATGGTATTGGAAAATTTGTTTGCATCATCCATTCTCTCACTCTTCGTTTCATTCACATGCATGAAATGTAATTGTATGCATGTGATCGTAGCATCAAGATGATCACTGTGGGAATGAAATGATCTCAATTGAGGAATGGAGTGGTGAGATCATTGTTCAGCTTGAGCACTAGTTCGCAGGTGCATGCAGGTGTCAGGAGGTTGAATACAACCTCGGTGGAGGAGAGCAAATGACCCTGCTTCAATCATGAACCACAGAGATCAGATAGACTACTTGGATGCGCGGGATCAATCTCACAATTGATCAGATGATAGACTGTGTGTCACTGAGGGATCAATGACTGATATTAGTTCCTCATATTTAAAACCTTGTCCCATATCGGAATTCCGCAATGTTTTCTCACGGTTTATCAATCAAGACGCGACAACAGTAGCTCAGAATACTCCTACTACCACAGTACCACCCCGTACCATGTTCACGCTGCAGGCGCGATCTTAGTGCCCACTCTTCTCCTTAGGTGTTCTCTTAGCACCCACGATGCACGGCTTCACCACCGTGCGACAACTACAGGCTTATACATGGCCTGCGCACATCCTGCCTCATGCAGGGCAAGTCTTGAGGGCTTCCCTCAAGCACAGTTGACCCCTCAGGTCCCGCATGTGCTTGAGGTGAGGACCTCAGCTGGCCTCCATGGATGAACCCTTTATTTTTGGTAAAGGCATAAAATAACTACTTAGTGTAAAACTATGTGTTTACAAATAAAAATTCACAAACCTCTTCTTCTCCTTTTGTTCTTCTCCATCCAAAGAGCACTCCAACCATCCTTAATTTTGGTAGACAGTGTATCACTCCTGATACACATATATGAAACTTAGTATCAAGCTCAACCATCTTCTATTTTCCATTATCCATTTTACTTAGGAGAGTTCATTCTTTATGTTGATCATCATTGACATCCATTGACACTCATTTACAACAAATACAATCTTTATATACAAAGTGGTCCTAAAAATCTCCCCCTTCGTGTTTGTTTTTAATACTTCAATGTTATCTAAAATGGGCATGTCAATGTCAAAGTGATCTACTCTCTCCCTTTCACTTTTCAACTTTCATTTCACATTCTCTTCCCCTTATTGACAAGAAATAAAAAGTTTATAGTAGAGAGGGTATCAGTTCATACTTAAGAAATTGTGCCATCGATCATTTCACTCTAAGTATACTTGAGAAATAATCAATGTAGAAAACAAGAGGATTTGATATAGATAACAAAGTTTTCCATTATCACTTGATCATGATACCTCATAGTGATGAGAACTTATGTACTTTTCTTCTAGGGCCTTTCCAATTTTCTTATGTCACTGATTGATTTAGTTACTCACCCTTTGTAAAATAATTTTTATTTTGAGTAACCAAGGATGAGAGATTGATAAATGAAATATCTTTTCCAATGAAATGATCTTCAGAAAATATTGAGAGTAATTGAATTTGATACCAACCGAAGTTGATACTAATTGAAGTAATAACCCTGGTAGCTTCTTTATGCGTCGCTACCTCAAGGGAACACTAGTCAAGTTCTCTTATGAGTGCTTGATTCATCTTCAATTCCCTATAAAATTATTAGAATATGAAAAGTTTTAATGGAATAAGGTGGATCTTCTTTTCTTCTTCAATATGAGTTGGAAGGCTGAGATGATTTTCTCAACCAAGATTATCCGTTTTCTCCACTCCTCACACTTGCACATTTGATCTTAAGTTCTAAATTTGGTTGTGTGGATCTCAATATTTCTTCCATTTATTTGTGTGTGAGTCTTATTTCTTCAAGAGATTTTAAAGAACTAGAATCTCTTGGTGCAAATTTCATCTTCTAGAGGAATTATTATTGGACTGGAATAAATGAACTGCAATTCTTAACAGTTTGACCAACCCTGTTGCACCTCACACACATGACTTTTCTATTATCATGTGGAATCTTCTCCTTTACTATTACACTAGCCTTAGCTTGTGCATCTCCTTTCACTCTCATTCTTTCCAAATCTTCAGGCCCCATAACCCATATGTCTCTAAGAACAATGAGAGTTAGTTTGGGTTTTCCACATGGACTCTTCAGAGGGTCATCATTTTTAGTAATTCTTTTGGATGTTCCACTCTTCAACTTATTGGATTTTGAATCCAAGGAATTCTCACATTTCTTTCTTAGAGTATTATTGGGAGAATTTTCTTTTTCAATATTCTTCTAATTTCTTCCCAAGGTAGCTTCTAATTTCTTAGCCGGCTTCTATGGTCTTCTATTCTTATAAGCTCTGGATATCTGTTGAGATAAGCATGCTCTATTCTTGTGACCACTCACATTGAATACTTCAAAAATATTGTCTAGAATTCCAAATCTGTTTTTAGTATACATATGCTTATGGATATGTCGATGTTTCTTCTTCTTCTCTAGATTTATCCCTTTTGACATAGGCTTTCTATGTGCTTTTTCATTTAAAGGATTTTACCAACAATCCAGTGCAAAATTTCCAAATCTGTTGAAACAACAACATTGACCTACAAATCTTGTATTCTTGATATCTTCAGTATAATTTGTTGGGCCTTTTTCTTAATGTGCTGTGCTCTACCGGGGGAACCATCTTCTCACCTCTTGTTCTTATCCACCCTATCCATTGTGGTAGGTTTATTCTCATCATATTTCCTAATCTATACTTGTTTATAATTTTTCTTCCAACCTACACTTTTAGAAGAAACATATTTATAAACAATAGTACAAGTTGGTATGGATGGTACCTTCACTTTCTCAGCTACTAGTGATGGATTAATGAGTGAGGTCATTATCTTCTTATCACATGTTGAAGGTATTTTGTTTTAAGAATCCTACAGTGAGTATTGAGTAGAAATAGACACTATTTCTTGATATGGATAATCAAGAGTTGTCATAATCTTCTTGTCATATGTTGGAGGTATTTCAGCTTTAGAATCCCCCAATGAGAATTGAGTACTGGCATCAACTATTTCATTCTTTTGTGAAGTTTCAATATGAGTCATCTCAAGATTGGTCAACTGGGCTTCCAATTTTAGACATTTTATATTGAGTATGATATTCTGATCTTCAATCATGATCATTTTCTCATCACAAGCCTTTTTTAATCTTTCAACCCTATATTCATGCAACTTGACTTTGGTTTGTAAAAACGAGTCAAGTTCCATGAATTTATTGGAAGTTTCTGCCAAATTTATAACCTTGAATTCAATGATATTTTTTAGATCATCCTTAAATTAATGGATCTTTTCTTCTAGAGTCTTATTGACTCCCTCTTTCTCTTCAAAGGCTTCAATTTGTCTGGAGAGCTTATAATATTCCAACACTTTCTTTTCCAAGACTTCCACTATATTATCAGCTTCTCTTCCCAGTCAAGTGATCTTAGACTACATACATTGAAATATTCTACAAATATTAACAACTCTTTCTTTAGGAATATCATGTGGATAGATTCCTAATTTCTCATGATCACCTAAAAATGAGATAGAAGTTTCTTCCTTTTATATGGTTAAAACCTGAGCCACATTCTATTTACTTTCATTATTGTAAGGTAATGGAGAACCATACACTACATCCTCTTTGGTCATTAGAGACATATTCAACTACTTCTTATCTTTCTTTTTCTTATTCATCATGGTATTTTTGGGTAACTATTTCTGCTCAGATATAACTGAACTTTCATCAAGATTGATCTTCATTTTTGACTCAGGAAACAAAACTCAAATCCTATTTTGAATATAATTACTGAGGTGTATCCAACATACGTAAAACCTTAACCCCTCTCTGATACCAATTGATAGACCCTAGGTCACCCTGGGGGGGGGGGTGAATCAGGGTGTCAACTTTTTATCACACTTATTGGATCTTGTTCCCATGTTTTTATGAACTTAATTAAACCTATATGATGGATATGTGTAGAAATTAAAACATTCACATGCAAAAGGAAAACACAAAACTTTTACTTTTTTCACAACTAAGGGCTATGTTCAAGGAGTATATGCTGACAGGTTGCCGGTCATACCAAATTCCATTATTCTTCACTAGGTGTGGATTACAAGGTTTGGGTATAGTCACTATGTCCCAGGAACACTCCCTTTACACAAGTTCAGGTATATCTCACTGGTTCCCTCAGATGTAACACCCCAAGCTTCCATGGTATGATCCTCTTTGAATAATGTAATAGCTTGCACTATACACAACATCGAGTTCTAGCACACCAGGACCAATCAAACTAGCCGTTATGAATAATAATACCCACATTTTAAAATTTTATTAGTTTTATTTTTCAAAATGTACATCATTTTTGGATTTTCAATATCAAAATTAGTTTATGGTAAATTTTTGGTATTTTTATGAAAACTTTCAATTTTTGATGAATAGTGAAAACACTGCATTATTGTTTAAAACCTAATTTTTATTTAATTAATTATTTATTTTATTTAATTTTTTTAGGTCAAAATAGATATATAATTCCTATATAAGTTCAATTTAATTCATTGGAGTCATTTTATAATAAAATTAGATGTATAAAATTTTATTGAACATTTTAACATGTTTTACCCACCTTCTAGGCATGTTAGCAAATTTGCATAAAATGTAATTTTACCACTTCTGTGAATTGAATTTCAAAAATAAGAGAGACATGGTTGAAATCAGTAAATAAAATGTGGTTTAATAGGATAAAAACAATTTTTGTAGAATAGTAACGTTTGGATTTTATTTACCATGGTTAAAAGTAAATAGAGTAATTAAAGGTAAAAATGATATTATAATTACCCTAACACATGTCATAATTATATTGGATAAGTTTATTTCGACCAAAATCAAACTTATGAATAAAATATGATCCTCTTTGATCCACTTGGATTAGATTGGGACATTTATGATTATTTTATTTAAAGAAGAGTTAAAAGTGTTAAATTCAAATTTTTATAACTAAAATATTTTTTATATAGGGTTATACATAAGATAAATTCAACTATAAATATTCATTATAAATATAAAATTATTTCATATATAATTTCATTTTATTTATAATTTTTATACATTAAATAATTAAATTTATTTATGACACAATGATGATGCAGTAATTACCTTATTAACGAAAGTTTAAAATAATTGATATTATAAATATACAAATGAATGTAAATTGAGAACTTTGATGCATTAAACTAATTTTATAGGTTAATACGAAATTTTGGGATTTATTTAATTTATTGTGTTCAAAGTAATCAAGTTTTTTTTCCTTTCACAAAAACCTAATACAAAATAGTGTCAAAATTGATATAAATGAGTTTTAAAAACAAATACTATATTATTAGTTGATATAATATTCCTAAAAATATAAGGTTAGTCCAAAGGACTTATATAAGGTTATATATGTCAATAATTAACCACTTGGGGTTCTCTTGTCTTTTTATAGTATGTATATTAACCATTTATTATAATAATACAATAATACTTGGTAAAAGCTAAACTATTTATCTACGAATTAAATCTAAAAGATAAGGCTATTTTGGTGACCTAAACCTGTATAAAACCTATTGGTTAAGAGGTTTTCGACCCATCTCCACCTTATCCTTAAAATAAATTCTTTTGGAGCCATTATTAACAGAATATGATTGTATAATAAATTAATATTTCAAGCTTTTCCTAAAGTGACCGTCACCTCTATTATAAAAGGGTACTTACTCTTATCTCAAAATTACACCACCAAATCCAATTTTTATCGGCCAAAACCTACTCAAATATCATCCCAACTACACTGAATTAAACCTAGATTCCTTACTTTTATCATAAGTCCAACCTAAGGAGCCCTTTTTATCAAATCAAAAGGAAGCACCCGAAGAAGAGGTAATTATTTCATCACAACTTTCAAAGTTCTTTTCTTCTTCCACTTCAACTTTATTTGTTGTTTCCATAATAGAATAATAAATCCATTAAATTCTACATACTGTGATGTTATTATAAATATGGTACAACACTATTCATTATTCTATCCATCCTATTCATGATAATGTCATCATACGTGCGTACGTACAACTTACCGTCTCCATGTTGTGGTGTAGTTTGTTATTCAACACTTTATTATTTGGATGAGTATAATAATGAGTATAATTGATTTAAATAATAAATATAATATGTTAATTATTCTTTATATATGATATACCATCCAATTATATACAATTTCACCATCAATAAAATGATATTTTTGCTCGTGTGTACGTACAGATTACCGTCTCCACAAACGTGATGAGATTCATTCCCCATCATAACCATTCAATAATATTTTTTCATTTTATGGTTAAAAAAATGTTTAAGAACTTAATATAATTATGTATATGAATAAAATACATCCTATCCATAAAAAATATTACTTATGTAACAAAACATATAATGGAAATGGAATCAGTTAACACCCGAAGCGATGATACTGCTGAAATATCATTAACAAAGCAATATTAGAAGATCATATATGATATCATATTTATGTATGTGGTTCTTGTATAATTTAATAATAATTATTTTACCATTATTCATAAGGTTAACCTACCCTTGACTAAGGAAAATTATAAGGTAAGGGTTAATTTTACAATCTCTTTATTATCTGAGGTTGTTTATACGTAAGTATCTACTGGGACCTCTTTATCATCCACATTTGTGTTTCTTAAAAATTTATTTCATTTTTTTTACTATTTCCTAGAATATGGGTTAATTCCATTTATACTCTTGTTTTAATTTTTATAATTTTTTTGAAAGGAATCTTTCCGTTGTTTTCCAAATAAGGTACTTTTTGACCTTTTCGACAAATTAAGGTAAGAATGTTTTTTTAACTTATATGGTGAGTGTGGATATTTTCCACCTTTATAACACCTTATAAGATTCCCTTACATGATTATAATAAAATTTTCAAAATAAATGTTTTATTTTATAATTATGTTACTTTAAAATGATTTTAAAATGGAAATAGATATTTCTCTCAAATAGTTTTTATTTCATCTATGTCAACATCCTTTGATTGATTTTACACTTGTTTAAAGTTGATTTATTATGATACAATATTTTATATTATATTGAAGGTTTTATGATATGTTTGACAATGGATGTGTTGTTTTTATACCATTCATGGTTTATGGTTAAATTATTAACATTTCATAAGCTTGTTTTTAATACAAATGTTTGTGTTATGTTTCAACCTTTTCATATGAGGAATGCATTGGACTTAGTAAGTGACGGGTGGAGCCTGTTATAACTCCTCGATGAAACGGTAGGTCTAATGAGACAAGCTAGTGTCTTGAAACAAGGCCTTGATAAAATCTTATTTGTAGTCATGGAATGAGGCCTTAACTATGTGGTTATGACGTCCAACATTATGCATTCCATCACTATAAAATTAGCTATTGATATTATATGTGATTATTCGACTAGTATAATATCCATTTGAATAAGTAAATGGAATTATTTGACTTATATTTTCCATATTATGTTGAATTTTAAGTTTAAAAGGATTTTGTTTTAGTCTTATACATTGCCTTAAATGTTTATGCTTATTTATAATAGTTTCTACTATATTCTTATCCTTACTGAGCATCTGATATCACCCATTTCTTATGTTTTATTTTACCTAAGATATGAAGAAGTATATTATGATTAACCTACAGAAATAGGATAAGGGATACGAATGTGTTCAAAGGAGAAAAAATGCTGTGGTTTTTCTATTTTAGAATGTAATGTAAAACTTATGTATGTGTCTAGTACTTATAAGGCTACTAAACTAATCGGTATTTCAGGACTTGATCCCTTGTGATCATGCCAATTTTATGTAATAATGCACCAACTATGGGTAACTAGGGTTGGGTAATTACAGTGGGTATCCGAGGAATTTTAGTACTAACCTTGGAAACTAGATTTAGAAAAACTCTGATTAGATAACATTAACCTAAGATAGACTTTTAGGATTAGTATGGAAGAACTTCCTATAATTTTGTTAATGTAGAGATTTTGTAAATTTTACAAGAAATAAATCCCTGTCTAGATATGAGAAGGTTGAGGAAGATCTAACACATATGTACCTAGGAGTGAAAACTCTGATAAGGAGTTTCAGGCTTGACACGGGGTATCCTGGTACATGGCAACGCGCCTTGCTGTACTCTTGGTTATGAAACTCCCAAGGGATATGTTTAGGATAATTAAAATTTTCTTTAAAAACCATTATGAAGGATTTATCAGTAAATACTTCCGCAAAATTTTTTTTTATGATTATGGATTATATGCATAAACTGTTAAATTTATTTTAGGTATTTTACTATTTTGGAATTATGTATTGCGATTCATAAACTAATCTAATGTATTCCATTGTTTATAAATGGCACCCAGTGGAAGTAATGGAAACCATATCAACTCACATAATTCATATAGGGATTTCCCTTCTACTTATGATAATTATAGTGGAGCTAGTAATAGAACTAGTACTGAATAACTTATAACCATACTGGGAAAACTCACTCAGGTTATGAATAATAACATTACCCATATAGAGCACCCTGATCCACAACGCGGAGGATCAGTGTTAGGCCGCTTCATGAGTCAACAACCACTAACATTAAATGGGACTAAAAATCCATTTGTAGTTGAGAAATTGATAAGTTCCTTAGAGAAAATATTTCATGGTTTGGGGAGTAGTGAAATGGAAAAAGTTTTCATGGCAGTTTATCACCTCACAAGAGATACAAATAAATGGTGGTCATTAATTCAAAACACAAATTAGGATGGAGAAGTATCAAATATGGAATGGAGGGAGTTTAAAGAGATTTTCTTAGAAAAATAATTTCCTCATGACCATCAAGCGGATATGTAAAGACAATTTCTAAGTCTGAGGCAAAAGAAGGATGAGAATATCGCAAAGTATAAGGCTAACTTTAAAAGGTTATCAAGGAAAGCAACAGATTTTATACATAACCCAAGGAGTAAAATTTATCAATTATTTTATGGGTTAAAACTATTTATTCATTGAGCATTAGTCGCACAATCCTTATCATCATACGAAAATATTTTCTCATGTTCTATCAAGACAGAAAATAAATTATCCAAGTCTTACAACTTAAAAGAAAATTAAGAGAAGAAGAGATCTTCTGAACACTCTAGAAACAGAAATAAGGGGAATAAGGGAAAAGTTGAATTTACATCCTGTATTATATGTGGGAAGAAACACCCTGATACTTTCCTGAATGGAATGGGAGTCTATTACAAGTATAGTGAAAAAGGCCACCAAGCTCATGATTACAAGGGAAAGAAAGAGGTTGTCAATGTTTAATGATACTATTGTTTAGAAATGGGGCATTATACAAATGAATGTTCTAAGATCCAAGGAAACTTACCTAAGAAAAGGCCAAGGTAGAAAAGAAAATCTTATACAATCACTACTATTGAGGTTGAAGATCCGAATGACATGGTGGAAGGTAATTTAAGGGTTTCCTAAAATTTAGACAATGATTTATTTGATTCTAGATCATCACAATGTTTTATATCTTCCTAGTTTTCTAAGAAAATTAGATAATTCCAATTTGATTTAACAAGGGAGTTGTGAGTCAAAACTCCTAAGGGAAGTATCATTACCATAAAGTTTTGTGAATCTGTTTCCATTATAGAATATAAACATGATTTATCTACTGATATTATGGATTAGTTGACTAAACCAAGGGAATGGCGCCCTTGTCCCTTGGATCTTCCCATCTTTCTCTCGGTTCCTCGTAGGGTTTCCTCCCAAAACCCTTCTCATCGGGGCTGGCGGCGAATCCGAGCTCCATTCCCTCTCCTTCTCTTCCTCTCTTCCATCCTCTCTCTTTCTCCAGTCTCTTATCTCTTCGTGCCACTGTTTTCTACTTTTTGGTGGTGTTTTTGGTGCTTTTCTTGCAGGGAGGTTTTCGATCCCGTCGATGGTGGCTGCTGGAGCCCCAACCGCTTCGTTACCTCTCTGACCTCACGTTCCATCTCTCCTCTCCAGGTAGAATATGGGGAGATTGTTATGCAGTTGTTTTGGGTTAAGCGGCTTGGCAGTCGTGGGTGTCCAGGCGCTCCCGTGTTAGAATGATATTGGTTTTGGCTTCTTCGATGGCTTTGGTTTTTCAGTGGATCTGTTTTGGGTTTTCAGTCTTCTTTTTTATGATGGTTTGTGTGTTTCTTCTATGGCGGTCATTTTATTTGTGGCTTGTTCGGTGATTTTTCTCGGCCGTCTGCGTTGGGAGGCCTGTTGATGTGCTTCGTTGTGGCCACCGTCTGTCTGTTTCTCTGTTCTGGCTCTATAATTCTTTTTCTCTCTGAGGTAGATTGCGCGGTGATTTATTTGGTGCTTTGGGATGTGGTTTCGAGCGGTCCTCGGTGGCTTGTGGAGGTTTTGTATTCGTTGGCTCTGGGCAGTAGACAGTGATGGCTTTGTCGGTTATGATCGTCGGCCGGTGGTGTTTTTGTGTCAGCTGTGTATCTCGGTGGTCATCGTTGGCATTGTGTTCTTTGGGCGGCTCGATGGTCCTGCATGGATGGTTCCCTCCTGAGGGTCGTCACGATGGTGTTCGGTGGTTTCTCGTGAAGACTCAATGCGTGTGCTGATGGACTTCAATGGCAGTGTGGTGACTCGACAACGATGATGGAACCAGACGGCAGCGACGACATTGGTTTTTCTCTGGTTTCCTTCTCCAACGGTGTGGACGGCGCTGTTGATGTTTCTGACGATGGCGGCAGGTGTGTCTTTTGTGGATTTTGCGAATCGAGGATGGTTCGTGATTCGATATGGTATGAGACTCGTGGATCGAGGTGTATGATGGAAGTCATTTTTTTTTGAAATTTGAACCGTGATTTCCAAAAATGGTCTGTATTGGTTTTTGGTATCATGTGGTTGTTTGGTTCCCACTTTCTAAAAAGTGTTTTTTTAAATACAAAAAAAATGGATAGTGTTTGTATCTACTGATATTATGGTCATACCCATGATTTAATTTGATATAGTCCTTAGTATTGATTGGATTTTAGACTATGATGTGAAAATATATTGTAAGAATAAGGAGGTTACAATTTTTTATGATGATAAGGAATACCTTATCTTTACAGCAGAAACATCACCATCTGATTCTCATCTAGATTCACCCCTAGTAGCTATACTAAATTCAAATATTGTGGAGGAAGAGAATAAAATAACTATGGGTGAGGAAAGTAATGTTCAAATAGAGGATGTACCTATTGTGCAAGAATATATTGATGTGTTTCAATAGGATTTACTTGGACATCCCCCATAATGGGAAATTGAGTTTTCCATTGATTTAATTTTTAGTTCAAGTCCCATATCAAAGACCCCTTATATAATGGACACTATGGAATTAGTTAAACTAAAGAAACAACTAGATTAATTGAGTAATAAAGGATTTATTCTCCCTAGTGTTTCTCTATGGGGAATCCCTGTTCTATTTGTTAAGAATAAAGATGGATCTATGAGGTTGTTCATTGACTACAAAAAGATTAATACTATAAAAATAAAAAATAAGTATCCCCTGCCTTGAATTTATGATTTATTTGATCAAATTCATGGAGATCAATATTTTTCAAATATTGACCTTCAATATAGATATCATCAGTTGTGTGTAAAGAAGGAAGACATTCCGAAGACAATATTTCATACCAGGTATGGGAATTACGAGTTTAAAATAATTCCTTTTGGACTAACTAATGCACCCTATGTCTTCATGGATCTAATGAATAGAGTTTCCAAGGAATATCTTGATGAATTTGTAGTGGCATTTATTGATGATATATTTATATACTCCAAAAGATACAAAGATCCTAAAAATCACTTGTGTACTATTCTAAAGACTCTAAGAAGAAATAAATTATATGGGAAGTTTAGAAAGTGTGAATTATGGCTTCAGTAAATTTCTTTTCTTTTCCATATTGTCTCTAAGGATGGAATCTCTATTGATCCTTATAAGAAAAGAGCAATACAAGAATTTTCAGCACCAATAAGTATAATTGAGGTATGCAGTTTTATTGGTTTAGCAGGTTATTATCAGCGTTTCATCCAAACTTTTTCCCAATTGGCTAACCCATTAACCAATCTCACACATAAAGGGGTTAAATTTGTTTGAAAAAAAGAGCGTGAAGAATTTTTTGAAGAGCTGAAGAGAATATTAGTCAATGCTTCTATCTTGAATCTACAATTAGGGAATGATGTGTCTGTTATTTATTGTGACGTTTGAAAGAAAGGACTTGGTTGTGTCCTTATGCATAATGATAGAGTTATTGCCTATGAATCATGGAAGCTAAAAATTCAAGAACCAAAATATCCCACCCATGATATTGAGTTAGAAGATATAATATTTACTTTGAAGATATAGAGACACTATCTCTATGGTGAAAAATGCAAGATATATACTGATCACAAGAGTTTAAAGTATATTTTCTCACAGAAATAACTCAACATGAGGCAAAGACGATGGTTTGAACTACTCAAAGATTATGATTTCCCTATACACTACCACCCAGGGAAGGCAAATAAGGTGTCAGATGCTTTGAGTGGAAAATATCATGGATTTTTGAACAAGATGAGAGTTGAAAGGGATCCTATGTTCAGGGATCTAGTAAAGATGGATATGGGAATAATCATGGAAGGTGAACCATCAATACTTTTTAAAATGGTTTACAAACCTTATTTATTAGAAAGGATAAAAAGTTCTCAGACTGAGGATAAGGAGTTTGAAAATAAAATTAAGGTTGTGAATGATGTTAGATTTATTGAATTCATAAATGAAGTTGGAATTTTAAAATTTGGGAAGAGAGTTTGTGTTCCTAACACACCTAATCTAAAAAGGGAATTGTTGGATGATGATCATAACTCTAATTTCTCTATACACCCTGGTATAACTAAGATGTATAGAGATTTGAAGGAACATTTTTTTGTGGGACAACATGAAGAGGGATATTTTAGATTATGTGTCAAGATGTATGGTTTTTCAACAGGTTAAGGCTAGAAGACAACATCCTGGAGGAGTCATGTAACATCTTCCCATACCTGAGTGGGAATGTGATTATATTATGATGGAATTTTTCGTGGGACTACCAAAGACTCCTAGAAGGAATGATGCAATATGGGTCATTTTTGACCGTGTTACCAAGTCATCACATTTATAAGAGAAGACTTACCACTTGAACTTTTAACAAGACTATATATTAATGAAGTTGTAAGACTTCATGTAGTACCCCTATCGATTGTTTCTAATCGTGATCTCCATTTCACATTAAGATTTTGGAAATGTCTTTAGAAATCCCTAGACACCGAACTTCTTTTGAGCACTGCCTGCCACCCTCAAACTGATGGAAAATTAGAAAAGACTATTCAAACCTTAGAATACATGTTGAGATCTTTCTCACTTGACTTTCAAGGTATGCGGGATCAGTATTTACCTATGGTAGAATTTTCCTATGATAATAGCTTCCATTCAAGTATTCAAATGGCACCATATGAAGCATTATATAGAAAGAGATTCCACAAATCAACTTGTTGGGGTGATGTTGGTTAAAGAAAACTTATAGGCCCAGAACTTATTGAGGAAACAATGAAAAAGGTGAAGATTATCGAAACCCACATCAAAGCAGCTCAAAGTAGAAAAAAGATCTATGTTGAAAACCGAAGGAAGGATTTGGAATTTCAAGTAGGAGATCATGTTTTCTTGAAGGTATCTCCATGGAAGGGTGTTGTAGGATTTGGTAAGAGGGGTAAATTATGTCCCATGTACATCGGACCATTGGAAATTATAGAACAAATTGGTGTTATAGCTTACCATTTGGCTATGCCTCCAAGTCACTCCAAAGTTCATGATGCATTCGACGTATCATTGTTGAGAAAATACATGCCTGACACAATGCATGTACTCACCTATGAAGAAATAGAACTAGAACCCGATGTATCTTATTGTGAAGATCATGTCAAGATTCTTGATACAAGAGAAGAAATGTTGAGAAACCAGATGACTCGTCTGGTAAAAGTTCTATGGAGAAACCATAAGATGGAAGAGGCAACGTGAGAACTCGAGGAACATATGATGAAGAACCACACGAATATTTTTATGTATTAGTATTCTTGAAATTTCTAGGATGAAATTATTTGAATGAGGGAATAATTTAACACCCCAAGCTTCCACGGTATATTTCTCTTTGAATAATTCAATTGATTATGTTATACGCAACTTCGAGTTCTATCACACCACTACCAATCAATCTAGCCATTATGAACAACAACACCCACTTTTTAAAATTTTATAAATTTTATTTTCCAAAATGGCCTTCAATTTTGGATTTGGAATATCAAAATTAGCTTAGGGTGAATGACAAATTCACCATACATATGTACGTACAGTTTACCGTCTCCACGTCGTGGTGTAATTTGTTATTCAACGCTTCATTATTTAGATGGGTATAATAATGAGTATAATTGATTTAAATAATAAATACAATATTTAATGATTCTATATATATGATCTACCATCCAATTAAATATTATTTCACCATTAATAAAATGATATTGTCTCTCGTGCGTACGTACAGATTACCGTCTCCACAAACAAGATGAGATTTATTCCCCATCGTAACCATTCAAGAATAATTTTCATTTTATGGTTAAAAATAATGTTTAATAACTTAATATCATTATGAATATGAATCAAATACATCCTATCCATAACAAACATGACTTATGTAACAAATTATATAAATGAAAATGAATCAGTTAACACCCGAAACGATGATACTACTGAAATATCATTAACAAAGAAATATTAGAAGATCATATATGATATCATATTTATGTATTTGGTTCTTGTATAATTTAATAACAATTATTTCAATGTTATATAGGAGGTTAACCTACACTCAACTAAGGAAAAATACAAGGTAAGGGTTAATTTTAAAATCTCTTTATTATTTGAGGTTGTTTATACATAAGAATCTTCCAGGACCTCTTTATCTTCCACATTTGTGTTTCTTAAAAATGCATTTCAATTTTTTTTTACTATTTCCTATAATATGGGTTAATTCCATTTATACCCTTGTTTTTATTTTTATAAAATGTTTTGAAAGGAATCCTTCCGTCATTTTCCAAACAAGGTACTTAATTACCTTTTTGAGAAATTAAGGTAAGAATGTTTTTTAACTTATACGGTGAGTGCGGATATTTTCCACTATTATAACACCTTCAAAGATTCCCTTAAAATATTATAATAATATTTTCAAAATAAATGTTTTATTTTATAATTATGTGACATTTAAATTATTTTAAAATAGAAAGAGGTATTTCTCTCAAATAATTTTGATTTCATCTATGTCAACATCCTTTGATGGATTTTACACTTGTTTGAAGTTGATTTATTATGATACAATATTCCATATTGTATTGAAGGTTTTGTGAAATGTTTGACAATGGATGCGTTATTTTTATACCATTCATTGTTTATGGTTAAAGTATTAACATTTCTTATAATAGTTTTAATATGAATGTTTTTGTTATGTTTCAACCTATTCATATGTGTAATGCATTGGACTTAGTAAGTGACGGGTGAAGCCCGCTATAGCTCCTCAATGCATCGGTAGGTCTCATGAGATAAACTAGTGTCTTGGAATAAGGCCTTGAAAAAATCTTATTTGTAGTATTGGAACAAGGCCTTGACTATGTGGTTATGATGTCCAACATTATCCATTCCATCATTATGAAATTAGATATTGATATTATATGTGATTATTTGACTAGTAGAATGTCCATGTGAATAAGTAAATTGAATTATTTTACTTATATTTTCCATATTATGTTGAATTTTAAATTTAAAATCATTTTTTAGTCTTATACATTGACTTAAATGTTTATGCTTATTTATGATAGTTTTTACTATATTTTTATCCTCACTGAGCATCTGAGATCACTACTTTATTATGTTTTATTTTTCCTAGGATGCGAAGAAGTATATTACAATTAACCAGTAGGAATAGGATAAGGGATATGAGTGTGTTCAAAGGAGACACAATGTTGTTGTTTTTCTATTTCACAATGTTATGTAAAACTTATGTATGTATATAGTACTTCCAAGGATACTAAATTAATCAGTCTTTTGAGACTTGATCTCTTCTGAACATGATAATGTTATGTAATAATGCACCGACTCTGGGTAACTAGGTTCAGGGAGGTACGTCAGATCACTTTCGTTGACTCCCCCTTGATCACTGCCCTGGATGAAGTCACACTCAGTTTATGGATGTGAAGGTCCCTTCAACAGATAGGCATGAAAGTCTTTGTCTCCCGTTCAACATGATACTTTTCTTGCATCGAGGTCCAGAGTGGATGGTCTTTAATGTTTAATATTCTTCCCCAGTGAAACAACCAGATGTACTAAGACTTATTATTCTTCATGGCCAAAATCAAAAATTCTTTTTATTTTATTTTTCAAACACTGAAACAAATCATACTAGGAATTATTAGAATCATCCCTTCATCTCCCTTCTTCACATGTATGCAAGAGACCATGCATGTAGTATTTAAATGAACTCTTCTCATTCTTTTTTTTCTTCACACGTGCACCCAAGGTTTTGGATCTTTCTTTAAATGTCTTCACATATTCAAGAAATAATACAAATGATCTCCACCATTTAATTATTCTTTCTTCACAAATGCACACACATCCTGCCTTGAATTTATTGAAACGAAGAGTGTATGCATGTACGCACTTTCGTTTGTCTTCTTCTCAAGTGCACACCCAATGCCTTATTTAGTTCATTCAAATTATTAGTGTCATTGTTGAATCTCCTTTCATCACAAAATCTAAAGATTGGAAAAGGGGATTATCTTAACTCAATGTGATTCAACCTTTGGACAAATATCAAAAATTGACAAAGGAAGGAATAAGAAGAATGTTTCACAAGGGTCATGCAAGTTCTATGATGGTCGCGCAAGTACACTTTCACACCGCAATGGTCTCACAAGTACACTTGCGCGCCGCAATGGTTGCACAAGTACACTTGTGCGCCATAAAGAATAACCGCCCAGGTCTTCTTCATCCTATAAATAGACCCTGTGAGCCCCCCATTCGAGAGGAATTTTTTCCAGAATCCAGATTTGAGCTCCCGGTTCCCTAGTCTCTTCTCAAAGCTTCCGAAACACTTCTAAGGTAATTTATTACCTAGAATGGAAGATCTAAGGAGAGGGAGGAAGTCCTAAGTGTTGAAACTCATCAACACTTGCGCGAATGAGTGGCCAGCCCTTAAGGGAAATGGCCACACTTGCGCGCCACCTAACTCCTTCAATAGAACTTGCACGCCAATCTTCTGGAAGAACCTCAAGAGGATTCTAAAGGCTTTAACCAAGAGTCGCTCAAGTATTACCATGATGGTTAACTGTCGCGCAAGTACCCACGTGTCGCGCAGGTATACCTGCGCGACCAGGACTTGCACGCCCACGCAGTACCTGCGCGCCTGCCAGGACTTGCGCACCCCTGCCTTTTTGGGTGCCCTTCTTGCCCATTTCACCCCTCTTAAGCCATTACACCTCTCCTATTCAAGATTCAATCCTCAAGACACTCTTCAAAGCCATTTATGGCATGATTTCTTGATTTGGATTCCTTATCTAAAAGGAACTCTATGGAATATCCCTCAAAACATAGTGATTTACACATCTTTATGTCACTAAAGATTGAGATTTAATTCATTCAACCTCATCCTTTAAGATGAGAGAACTCAATAACCTGGGCCTCCTTTTTAGGAATAAGCCCCATTCATAATCATTAACCTGGGCCTCCTTTTCAGAAATAATCCCCAATCATAATCATTAACCTGGGCCTCCTTTTCAGGAGTAATCCCCAGTCCCCTAATTTGGGAATGCTCCTCAGGAGTAAGCCCCAACCATAATTCATTAACTTGGGCCTCCTTTTCAAGAGTAATCCCCAGTCTCAAACCCGGTCCTCCTGTTCAGGAGTAATGCCCAGTCTCCAATATGGGCATCCTCTTCAGGAGTAAGTCCCAAGTCCCTTAATTTTTTAAGTCCCTTAACCTGGGCCTCCCTTTTCAGGAGTAAACCCCAGTCTTAATTCCTATTAACCAGTCCTAATTTACCTTTGATCTGGGATTCCTTCTCAGGAGTAAAAACCCAATCATAATTACTCTCCTAATTTGGGCCTCCTTTTCAAGAGTAAGCCCCAAGTTAGAGTATTCAAATCTCCATGAAGCACATATACCTTTACGGACCATGTTCCTGGATTTCTTCCCTGAAGTAAATCCAAATCTTCATTTATTTGGGCAGTCATACATACATAAGTCCCACATTATTTCTTATGATTGCATCTTTCATGGCACAATTGTCTGATTTTTACCAATACCTCTTGTTTCTCACACCGAGCATGACTCACGTAAGCTTAGAGTTTAAAAGTAATTATGACATCCTTCTTTGAGCCATCAATCATAAACATCATACTCCCTTACTCGAACTACATGGATTCTGATTCCTTTTCTAAACAAAGGATATGTAGGTAGCCCATCTACGAGTTTGATCCCAATTATGAAATAATTCATGTCCTTCTGAATGACAATAAACTTCAAGTGCCCCACTGAGTGGCTTTAAAACCAATATGGTCATTATAACGACTAAGATAGTTTTACGTATCAAAGGATACCATTGAATAAGAATCTCTAACAAATAAAGATGATTCTCTATCAATGAAGAACCTCAAATACATATAAAATATTCTATAAACTTCCTACATATCGATCATTGATTGTCAGATCTAAAGGAAAGCTCATTTTATACTTGGTAATGTAATAAGGATTCACAAACATAACTTAAATCTATAAAGAGAGTCCCGGAGTAGACATTAATTCCCCTAAAAAAGGTGTGATGAGTCTGACCTCCCATCCTCTCAACCAATGTAAATTTCTAAGCCTCATCAGTCCACAAACTAATGAGTGCCTACCTTTGGAAAGTATGTCCAAATGGATGTGGAATCATTAGATGTTTCCGGTTCTACAAACAAACCAGTTAGAAACCGATTGGAATGTTTGAAACTTCAATAGAGGAGGTCATCCCCGAATTCCGAGGGAAACAATCATGTATATGTTTATCCATGAATGTTCTTTAAAAAACGAATGGGGGTAGTCTACTGTTTGGTTTATTCTTTCACACTTAGGAGTCTAAAATCATGCATATGAGTTGCATGTGAATCATGTATGTTATCTTCACTCGTTCTTTAAACACACTCACTAGCTCAGATTTATTATGGTGTTTATGTTTCACCCTTTTTTTCACCCCAAGGGTATGGAGTTCTTCTTTTCATAGAATGTCCAAGCCTCCTTCGCAAAATAGGATGGTGCGCGGCTCCTCCTCACACAAGGGATGCACGAGATTCCTTCACACATGTAGTGTATACCTCCTTCGCATACCAAGTGGTACACAATTTTGTTGGTTCATAGATCCTCCTATTCAAATAACCAAAATGGTACATGGTACCATTTCTTCAAAAACCAAGGATTGTTCATAGAAAATCTTTTATGAACCTAGGACAGTTCACGGTTCTCCTTTCTCTTATACTGAATAAATATGTAGTTCCTTGCTTCGCAAACCCGAAGGGTACGTGGGACCTTCTCTTAATGAGATAGAAATGGTTCATGGTTCTTCTTCTTCATGAACTAGAATGGTATGTAGGAATTCACAAACCTGGAATGGTTCATGAATCTTGCATGACCCTTTTCAAATTTAAAGATCAGAGAAACTCTGTTTTTTAGAACAGAAGCTCTCGAAAATCTTTGAAGTAGCATATATTTCTTGAATCAATGGGTCTCTTTTTATAAGTATAGATCAGATATTTTATGCGTCCAAAATCCACATGATATGCTCTTCAAGATTATGTATTGAATAATTGATATCTTTGGGTCTTTAATACCTTCAAACCCGCGTGGAGATATGACGAACACACATGGCCTTGAAAACTTTATTTTCCTTATCCATTCTCTCACTCTTAATTTCATTCGCTTGCATGAAAATGTAATTGAATGCATGTGATTATTGCATCCAGATGATCACTATGGGATTAAAATGATCTCAGTTGATGACCAGAGTGGTGAGATCATCATTCAACATGAGCACTGGTTTGAGGGTGTATGCGGGTGTCTGGAGTTTGAAGACAACCTCGGTGGAGGAGATCAGACAACCCTACTTTAATTGTGAACCACAGAGATCAGATGGATGACTTGGATACACTGGATCAATCTTGGATTTCATCGGATGGTAGACCATGTGTCGTTGAGGGATCAACAATTGAGATTAGTTCCTCATTTTTAAAACCTTATCCCACATCGAAATGCCATGATGTTTTCTTGCGGTTTATTAATCAAGTCGCGAAAAAAGTGGCTCAAAATACTCCTCCTCCCTCCATTGAATCTCACCATACCGTGTTCGCCCTTCGTGCACCCTCTTAGCACTCACTCTGCTCCTCGAGCGCACTCCTAGTTCCCATGCTACACTGGTTCGCCACTGTGCGACACCTGTGGGCTTATACACGGCCTTCACACACCATGCCTATTACAGTGCTGGTCTTGAGAAATTCCCTAGAGTGTGTATGACCCCTCAGGTCCTGTATATTCTTAAGGTGAGGACCTCAGCTATACTCCATGGATGGACCCTTTATTTTTGCTAAAGGCATAAAATAATTACTTAGTGTAAAACTAAGTGTTTACAAATAAAAATTCCAAACCACCATTCCAAAGCTCCTCCAGAACCACTTGTTCTACTTTTCTTCTACTCCTTCCAAAGAACACTCCAACCATACTTAATTTATGTAGACAATGTATCACTCCTGATACACATATATGAAACTTAGGATCAAGCTCAACCAACATATTATTTACATTCTCCATTTTACTTAGGAGAGTTCCTTCTTCATGTTGATCATCATTGGCATCCATTGACACTCATTGACAATAAATACAATATTCATATACAAAGTGGTCTCAAAACCAATTTCATATTCGATAGTTCTTAATCTATTGTTAATTTGTTTAATATGATATTAAACATTAAAAGAGAGACTTAATATATCAAAATAATTTTAATTAAAATATGGATTAAAAAATGAATAAAGTGAAAGAGAAAAAATAACAAAAATTATGTATAATCAATCAATGAATAATGAATAATTATAATTTTTTATTTGATAGCTCTAATACCACATGAATGTTTATAAGTCCAATTGAATCATGTTGGGTGGAACCCAACAAAATTTTCCATTAACTTCTTCATATTTATACTTAGAAGTGTATAAAAATTAATTCTCGGAATCCATAAAAGTAGGAACTTTTCATATATAATTTAAAATAAATTTATTTAATAAATAATTACCTTTTTTTTGAGTTCATTATTCATTTAGGAATCAACAAACTACTCTTTTCATACTATCATTGTGTAAAAGTAAGGGTAGATTCCTTCTAGTGGTGACCCACACATGCTTCGCAAACCTCTAATCCTTTCTCTAGAATTATACAAGTGATAGCACAAATGAATCTAATTCTTACGATGATCACCATTATTTAAAAAAAACTATAAAAGAGGAGGGCAATTTTTTCTGATGGAGGAGCATAATTTATTAACATTCTTCAGATAATTATAGGGAGGGATCTCTCTATATCTTGAGAGAATCCTCTCTATATTTTATTATTCACAATGATGGAATGAAGCTATATCTTAATTAAAATGATATAATTGAGTTTAAATAGTACTATATTTTGAAAATAAATAATTGTGCAAGGGACATTATTATTTTATAAATTATTAAAGAACCCCATGTCTAGATAATAATAATAATATTATTATTTACTTTACATGTGCTAAACTCATGGATAAAATAAATATTATTTTTTTGAATAAATAAATTAATATATATTAAAATAATATTTAATATGATATTTATCACTAGACCATTAAATTCAATCCAATCCTCAATATTTATTAGTCCTTGAATGATGACTATTTTTTAATTAAATAAATACCACTGCATTTTTCGTCAAATATATATATAAATTTTATATTTTAAAAAAATTACTGAATAAATATTTATTAAATATTTATGTAACTAAATAAAATTTTTTTTCTACCAAGAAAATATGCTAGAATAAAAAAATAGTTTATATTGATGTAATTAAATAAATAATAACATGATGAATATATATTTATTAAATATTTTGGTCATATATAGATTCTCTCAAATAAATGGTTATTGGATATTTATGATCAAACCAACATGAATAATAATTAAATCTATTATGAGAATAAAATTTATCCAACATGTTAAGTTCACAAGGAATTTAATTGAGGTTATAAGTACACTATGCATTTGACCCTCTAGACCCCTCTCTCAATGACAATAGGATACACTGCTTAAATTCCAAGATTTGCATCTATCAACATGCCAATGATCCTATAGAGAAAGAATTTACTCTCTCCATGACATACTCATATGAATGTACATTGTATAATATAACCCCTTTATCTTGATATCTCTACTCAATCAGGTCACATACTGGTGTCCTCAAACTGTATAATTAATGTATCTTTCGTTGAATTTTAGAAAATAAACATTCTAGAAACACCTTTATATCCATAGAATTAATTTGGAAGTTCAATTCCCATTAAAGATCCTGAGATATCAAATTCCATTAAATAATAGAAGAGATAGTCCCTTTCTTGCATTATTAATTAATACTACATTACTCATGACACACCCAACAAATTCTAATTCACCGTGAGAATATCTCATCACATTTTTCATCAATACATCAAAGTATGAAACTCATGACATGTATTAATAATAATATTAAAGCCTAAATATCATTACACACATCTGTAAATTGTAGTATACAATGACACATATAAATATGTATTTTATTTTGGTGGGTCATGTTTCCATAATCACTTGCATTAAAGATTACTAAGGGAATGCACCATGAGAATGTTTCTCAAATTTGTGTGAGTCTCTGTCCTTGATATCCAATATCATTTTTGTCCCATTAAATGATATCATCTATCTATAAAACTTATATTAAAAATATTTTCATGAAACTTATAGGTTCTCATCCTAGAGGGGAACTATTTTGACCTTTCAGTGAGAAAAACACCCTTAATACATTATTTAATACTATGTCTTATAGAATAACCATCATTATGTGACATGATATTTTATAAATATTTAAATACATGGATAATGGTAATCATAAAGTATTTATAAGTTGGTTCTAGGGCACCAAATTCAAAATAATTCCACTTGAACTAGAGCCAGCTGCTAATAACTTTCTATCCGATAGCTCACACATGATGTTCATGATTCTTCTAAGATAATTATTTATTTTAGTGATTGAGAAAATTTTCTTCCATGGAAACTATAATCACAACAACTTCACCCCTTTGAGAAAAATCCCTTAAGAGGTGATGTTTTTAGAGTGCATTCTTCATCCATTTATGTGACATTGCCTCCATTATGAGAGCCTCCACTACAACATTATCACAATACTATATAACATGATATATACTGTTGGGAACCACATCTAGATGTTGGAAAAAGTTTAAAACCCAAATAGATTCTTTGGATTCATCAGGAGCCACTATATTCTCATAATCCACTATACAATCAATGAAAACTGACTAATTTGAACTCTCCCATCTCACAAATCCTATGTTAAGAATGAAGATATATCCTGAATAAAACTTCATGACATTATGATATGTTTGGAAACTAGAATTAATATATACTTTGTTTTATATTTTCTCATCTACTCTATATACTAAGAAAAAATATTTAGTAAACCTTAAATACTTAATACATCCTTAATAGAAGACCGTTTATGTTCTCCTGGTTCAGATTGATATCTACTTACGAGGCTTAAATCATAAGAAATATCAATCCTCATATATAACGTGACATACATGATATATCCTATTGCAGATATGTATGAGATCCTTCTCTCTATTTCCATCTCTTATTATGTTTGAGGACACATTTTCTTAGAAAGATGTATACCATGTGACACTAAAATCAATTCCCTCTTGTATTGTTCCATACTAAGTATATTTAGTATTTGGTCAATTTATGTACTTTGAATTAGTCCAATAATCCTTTTGGATATATCATGAATGATATTGATTCTTAGGATATACACTACTTCACCTAAGTACTTAATGGAGAAACACTTGTTTAACTAATCTTCAACTAACTATAAGAATGACATCTCATTGCTAATAAGAAATATTCCATAAACATACACTAATAATAATTGACTTCACTCCCACTAATCATCTTGTAAATACATACCACACATTTTTTACTTATGAAACCAATTTTTTTATGGCATTATCAAACTGAATATTCCATGACCTAAATGCATAATTTAACCCATAAATTGATATCTGTAACTTTAATATCTTATTAGAATTATCCAGATCCAGAAAACCTTCAGGTTGTGTCACATAGATATCTTCTTGAAGGTTTCCATTAAGAAAATATGTTTTGATACCCATATACCAAATCTTATAGTCATGGAATGATTCCATGGAAAGTATAAATATGATGAATTTAAACATGGAAAGAGGATAAAAGGTTTAATCATTGTTAAATAATGGATGCCGTTGAAACCATTTAGTCACTAGCCTTTCTTCATAGGTACTCAATTTACCATTCATGTCCAGTTTTCTCTTAAATACCCATTTTAACCCAATGAGAGTTAAATTAAATGTTTAAATATACATAACCAAAAAACTAGTTTTAGTACATGGAATACATGTTATAATTCATGGATTCTTTTCATATTATAGCTTTTAAGCTCTACATTACCCCCTTTTTTGAAATAGGATCATTATTGTCAACTAATAATGAGTCACCATCTTTGGTGACTAGAAAACCTTATATTTATGGTTCTCTAACCTATCTAGTGATTCTATACAATAATTTTGTCTAAAAAAATGTCTTCCACCGAGACCTATGAAACTTGTTCCTATACCCAATCTTATGTTTCCTGCAAATTAACATCTTTTAATTCAATATTACTCCCACTATACTTCTTAAGGATGTGATCCTTCTCAAGAAAAATATATTTTCTTGCTAAAATCACCTTATTTCCTTAGGGGTTGTATAGATAGTGTCCCTTTTTTTCTTAGTATAACCTATAAATATAGAATTCATGACTCAGTGTGATAGGTTTTTTATAGAGGTATAATTAACAAATGACTCACAAACCCATGCTTGAATATGAGACAAAAGGTTTCTTTCCACTATATAACTTGAAAGAAATACCGTTTATTATTTGATTTGGTATAATTTTTTGTTTGTGTGTGTTGTAGTTTTTAATGGACATCCTCGAAAGAAAATTAGAAGATAAACATACACTACTACAAAATAGGACTTTAATAGTGTAGGAAATGAACTTTATCAGTGCTAGAAATGAACTAACTACCTGAGTGAGATTAAAAGCCTTGGTCTTTTATCAGTGCTAAAAAAGTACTAATAAAGGGTTTTATCAGTGTTTATAGAAGCACTGATAATGTGTACCTTTATAAGATCTTTTAACTACACTGAAAAATGTGTTATTTATCAGTGCTTTTAAAAGTTCTAATAAATGTGTCATTTATCAGCACTTTTAAAAGCACTGATAAAGGGCCATACTCTAGTGTGCTGTAACAACACACTGAAACACTAGTGAATTATTCTATAACAACACACTATAACACTAGAAACACACCAGATATCAACCAAAATAGTCCCAATACATAATTTAAATGAAATAAAATTTACAACACAAATACAAGAAAAAATACTATATTATAGACATTTCAAACATTGGTTTATAAAATTACACAAATACAAATTATTACATACATTCAAAAACATCACTGTTAATTTGAATTTTAATCTTGACCCCAAATATTTCTATTTCTGAGAAAAACACCCCTACTCGAGAAAAATAATGAAAATTTATAAGAAAAAAATTCATATTAGTAATAATATAAAGAAATAAATTAATAAAAAGTGTTAATTTTACTAAAACTGATGCCAATTTTAAATAAAATTATGCACTTTGAGCCATAATGGTCACACCATGGGTAGGATTGAGGTACACCTAATTAACACACATCTCAAAATACTTTTGGATTATTTTCCTGAAGTATCAAAATAATCTGGATGCATTTTGTTAGTCTTGAGTACTTTTATTGTCTTTTTTTTACTAAAATGAAATTTTAAATTGGAAACACATACTTTAACTCATTCTGATCACATCATGTATTCGTTTTATGTGAAAATAATTCTTGTACTTCATAAATGACTTAGGAATCATTTTACTAAATTATTAAGAATATCCAAGTATGTTTGATCGATTTTTAGTGAGTGTCAAATTTTGAACTAATGTGTCGATTTTAAATTGATAGTGGACACTTTAATTCATACCAGGTGCATCATGTATAAGATTTATGTTCATATATTCCCTACACATAAAAAATGATTTATGGATCATTTTCATAAAGTATTAAAACAACCCAAATGTGTTTGCTCGGTTTTGAGTAGGTCATTTGTCCATTTTAGTAAAATTGATGCCAATTTTTAATAAAAGCACACACTTTGAGTCATACCAATCACACTGTGGGTTGTATTGAGGTTCTTCTATTTCCTACATGTCTCAAATTACTTATGTATAATTTTAATAATGTATCAAAACAATACAAATTAAATTTATTGGTTTTGAGTATGTATGTTTTCTTTTTTAATTAAATGCCATTTTAAACTGGAAACACACACTTTGATTCATTTTGATCATATTGTTTATCAGCTGGACATGAAACTAGTTATTAGACATCAAAAATGTATTATGAATCATTTTCCAAAATTATCATGAAAATAAAAGAGCATTTGATCAATTTTTAGTGTCTGATACAATTTGAACTAAAATGTCAATTTTAAACTGATAACAGACACTTTTAGTCATACTGGGAACATCATGTATCAGATTGAGGTGATAATTATCCATACAAATAAAAAGTACTTTTGGTCAATTTTTTTAAATATCAAAACAATCTACATGTGCTTTATTATGTTTGAGTAGGTTAGTTTTCCATTTTTCTGAAATTGATGTTAATTTTAAATAGAAGTATGCACTTTGAGTAATACCAGTCACACCATGGGTCATATTGAGGTGAGGAAGATTCCTACATAGGTAAAATGACTTATGAATTGTTTTCCTAAAGTATTATAACAATATTATTGCATTTTCTTAGTTTTTATTATGTCTTTTTATTTTTTTTACTAAAATTACATTTTAAATTGGAAACATGAACATTGACTCATTCTAATCACAGCATGTATCCGTTTGATGTGAAACCAATTTCAAAACATCACAAAATAATTGTGAATATTTTTAATAAATTATGAATAAAATGTGATCACGTTTGATTAGTTTTCAGTGAGTGACACTTTTTGAACTAAAAAGTTGATTTTAAATTGATAACAAACAATTTCAGTCATATCAGGCACATCATGTATCATATTGAGGTAAGATTGATCCCTACATGTCAAAAATGACTTATGGATAATTTTAATAAATTATAAAAACAATCCCAATGAGTTTTATTGGTTTTTAGTAGGTCGTTTGTCCATTTTACTAAAATTCATTCCAATTTTAAATAAAAGTATTCACATTGGGTCATACCGGTCACAAAGTGGGTCAGATTGAGGTTCAGATGATTACTACAAATATCAAATGACTTTTGGATTGTTTTCTTGAATTATAAAAGCAATATGATTGCATTTTCTCAGTTTTGAGTACGTCTGTTGTCTTTTTTACTAAAATATCATTTTAAACTGGAAACTCACACTTTGATCCATTCGATCACATCATGTATCAATTTGAAATGAAACTGATTTCTACATGTCAAAAAATAATTATGAATCATTTTCCAAAATTATCAAGAAAATTTGAGCGTGGTTTTTAGTGAGTGACAATTTTGTACTAAAATGTCAATTTTAAACTGATAATATACACATTGAGTTATACTAGGCACATCTTGTATTGGATTAAGGTGCGACAGATTCCTATATGTCAAAAAATGACTTATGGTTCATTATATTAAAGTATCAGAACAAATTGAATATGTTTTTTTTGTTTTGAGTATGTCAGTTGTCTATTTTACAAAAATTAATGTAAATTTTAAATAGAAAGAGTATATAGAGTCATACCGGTCACACCGTGTGTCAGATTGAGGTGCAACTAATTCCTACACATCCCAAAGTAAAAAAAATCCTAAATTCCAATGTTACCACAATATCCATTAAATTTCTTTGTCAAAATATCAACACTGTATGAGAATCTTCGAACAAACCACCCTTCTCAAAAAAATAATTCACTTTTATAAGAAAATAATTATTATATGATTAATACTAAAAAGAAATAAATTAAACATAAATATTAACTAATAAATTAATTATATGTAAAGCCATTTTACTATAGAAACATAAAGATTATCTCTATGATTTATCAGTAGAGAGAACTTGAAGGAAAGTGATAAATGAAAACATTACATGGGTGAAAGGTTTTGAGGGAGAAGAAGTATGTAAATGTTTTTGTGTAAAAAGGAATAAAATATGGATAGATCACCCCAAATCAAACAGAATAATTCACATGTATAAGAAAATAATTATTATGTGAGTAATAATAAGAAGAAATAAATTAAACATAAGTATTTAACAATAAATTAATTCTATAGAAGATGATTTTACTATGAAAACATCATGATTACCTCTATTATTGAGAATAGGAAAAACCGTTTCTCTTCCTGCAATGGTAGTGGAGAGAACTTGAAAGAAAGTGATAAATAAAAATATGCAGGGGTGAAAAGGATTCAAGGGAGAATATGTATGTAGAAGTATTGGTACAGAATGACATAAAAGATGGGCAGACCACCCCAACTTGAACAAAATAATCCACATGTGTAAGAAAACAGTTATTATGTGAGTAATAATAAAAATAAATGAATTAAAAATATATATTAAAAAATCAATTAATTATATGGAAAAATATTTTACAATGAAAAAAAAATCAAGATTAACTCTGTGATTGAGAAGAGGAAGCATCATTCCTCTTCCTGCAAAGGTAGTGGAGGGAACTTGAAGGAAAGTGATAAATACAACACTATAGGGGTGTAAAAGTTTTTATGGAGATTGTGGAAGTTTTGGTATAAAAAGGTATAAAGATGGACATACCACCCCAACTTGAACAAAAGAATCCACCAGTATAAGAAATTTTCTTTATGTGAGTAATACTAAAAATAAATAAATTAAACATAAATATGAAACAATACATTAATTATGTGGACACTTATTTTATTACGAAAACATCAAGATTACCTCTATGATTGAGCAGAGACAACGTCATTTCTATTCTTGCAAAGGCTTCAAAGATGGAAAAGAATCATCTAAAATAAATGAACTCTTCAGGGAATAATGAAAATTAAATCAATGTTCCATTATATAATTTTTTGGTAAAATAGAGAACTTATATCATAACATTATCTTTACATAATCCCAAAGGGTTTCCTTTATTATAGTTTGTTATTCTGAGGGATTGGTAACATTATCATGTGCAAAAGACATTGTCTGCATGAGTAGTGAAACATTTAATTTAGATTATGTTAATGTAGTAGAGAACATATTATATTATGAGGACAAACAAAGTATATTAAAAAACACTTTTAACTTCTCATTGAACTCTCTTTCTTTTTTTAAAGGTTTCATTGATTTAGTTACACTATTGATAATCCAAATCCCCTATTTGTGGTCCCCTTTAATGTACAAGACATTTTCTATATTAGGACACACATGAATTGATTGTGATCTCCTAATAAAAGGTTCATCCTAAATTTAATTTTCATCTGACTTGACATTTTTTAGTCTCCAGCAGGCCAATCGACAAACTCTGCTTTGTTGGACCAGAGACATAAAATACTTGCACTTACTGTGATTCAATTATAAATGGATTGTCTTTTCCCCATTCCATACTGAAATTCATCTTCATGAATCCCATTTCATCAACTTTCACTACAATGATATTGTCAACCCATTTGCAATGGAAAATTGGAACATGAAATTTGGAACAATCCAACTCGTATATCTATTCGATAATACGAAAATATGACATATTTTCATTAATTAGATTTCTATCCTTGGAACTTGATATGTGCATCCCTTCAACCAAAAGCATAACACCACAATTTTTCATCATACTGAGTTCATCTTGTTCTTTTGTATAGAATGTATAACCATTTCTTACAAAACCACTATAAGATATAACATTTGAATTTGGTCCTCTGTCCATCCATGGAATTCGTTCGACAATTGAATTCGGATTTTTAGATAACTTCTTATATATTTGATCTCGGAACCATCCCATAAACTGTTTATTTTGTGTATTTGATATCTGTACTTCATCCCTTAATGGATTAAAATCTCTTAGAATTTATTTTTGGGCTTCAATGTATGGATCAACATCCACTACGACACATATTACCTTCAACAGTGCATAAATAGGCTTTTAAAAGTGCTAAAAAATAGATGTTAATCACATCATTGAAGGGGGGGGGGGTCCCCTTTAGAAATGATAAAAAAGAACTAATAATGGGGGTCCTTTATCCATGCTAAAAAATAACAGATAAAGGCCCCCTTTATGAGTGCTAGAAATTGTGTTGATAAAAGACTAGCTGGTTGAAATGTGCTATTAATACAACATCACACCCAACAAAAACCTATAATTTCAAACAATGCTATACACAAAATCTAATTTCAAATAGTTCTATATACATTTAACTAAAATCATTAATAAAAAATGTCCACCCATGGTATATAAAAAAAACCCTAATATTTACATTTCAAACAATTTTTTATACAATTACATTTAAAATTATCCAACAAATATTTTAAAACATTAATATTTCATCTTTTGATGCCTGCGATCCCCTATAAAAAATGTCCACCCATGGTATCAGTTTCCAAAAAAATCATCTCAACCTAAGAAAATAATTTGGCCTATATAATAAAACAAATATTATGTTAGTAATACTATAAAAAAATAAATTAAACATTAATATGAAATAATACATTAATAAAATATAAATATTTAATAAAAAAGACACATTTGGAGTTATAACGGTCACACCATGCATCATATTGAGGAGGGGTTGTTTCCTACATGTCAAAAATGAGTGATAGATTGTTTTCCTAAAATATCAAAAAAACCAGAATGTGTTTGCTCAGTTTTGAGTCTATCACTTGTTCTTTTATTAAAATTAATGTCAATTTTAAATAATGACACATTTGGAGCTATAGAGGTCACACCATAAATTGCATTGAGATTTAGATGATTCCTATCTATCAAAAATTACCTATGTATCATTTTCATATGTATCAAAATAATTTTAATGTGTTTTCTTGGTTTTCAATATGTTAATTGTATTTTTTTTACAAAAATGTCATTTTAAATGGGAAAAATGCATTATGGGCCATACTAATTGCATCATGTGTCGGTTTGATGCGAGACTGCTTCATACATTTTAAAAATGACTTATGAATCATTTTACTAAATTGTCAATACAAACAGAGTGTGTTTTCATGGTTTTCAGTGAGTGAAAGTTTTTGAACTAAAATGTTAAATTTAAACTCATAATGGAAACTTTTAGTCATACCTGTCACACCGTGTGTCAGATTGAGGTGTGGTTGATTCCAACACATAAAAATGGCTCATGGAACATTTTCCTAATGTATCAAAACAATATGAATGTATTTTATAGGTTTTCAGTATGTAATTTGTCCTTTTTACTTAAATTAATGTCAATTTCACATAAAAAGACACACTTAGAGTTATAATAGTCACACCATGTGTCATATTGAGGTACTATGAGTCCTACATGTCTAAAATGACTCATGAGTATTTTTTCTAAAATATAAAATCTATACGAATGAGTTTTATTGGTTTTCAGTATGTTACTTGTTATTTTTACTTAAATAAATGTCAATTTTAAATAAAAAGACACACATGGAGTCATATCCATCACACCATGCATCATATTGAGGTGTGTTTGACTCCAACATTTCACAATGAAATCATGATCATTTTCCAGAAATTTCAAAACAATCCAAATGAATTTTCTTGTTTTTCAGTATGTTACATGTAGTTTTTACTTAAATTAATGTAAATTTTAAATATAAATAAACACTTGGAGTTATACCAGTCACACCATGAGTCATATTGAGGTGCGCCTAATTCCTACACATCAGAAATGGCTTATAGATCTTTTTCTTAAAGTATAAAAACAATCCTAATCTGTTTCCTCTATTTTTAGTATGAAAGTTATTTTTTACTAAAATTTCATTTTAAACTGGAAACACAAATTATGAGTCATACCAGTGTAATCGTGTGTCGTTTTGATGTGAGAATGATTTATACATTTCAAAAATAACTTGTGAACATATTTCATAAATTATCAAGACAATCAGAGATGGATTCTTGGTTTTTAGTGAGTGAAAAGTTTTGAACTAAAATGTCAATTTTAAACTGATAACATACCCTTT
The DNA here is from genome assembly GCA_963277665.1 of Viscum album. NCBI lineage: Eukaryota > Viridiplantae > Streptophyta > Magnoliopsida > Santalales > Viscaceae > Viscum > Viscum album. Next base: position 954,780,240 of record OY728142.1, read on the forward strand.
TAGTCATACCCGTCACACCGTTCATCAGATTGAGGTGGGATTGATTCCTATATGTTATAAATGACTCATGGATTTTTCCCAATGTATCAATTATGAATACATTATCTCTGTTTTCAGTGTGTCACTTTTTCTTTTTTACTTAAATTAATGTCAATTTTAAATAAAAATACATACTTAGAGTCATACTATCCACACCTTACATTATATTGAGGTGCGGTTGACTTAAACACTTAATAAATGACTAATGAATTATTTTAATAAAACATCAAAACAATATGAATGAATTTGATCGGTTTTTAGTATGTCACTTGTTATTTTTACTTAAATTAATGTCAATTTTAATTATAAGGACAAAGTTGGATTCATACCAGTCACACCGTGCATCTTATTGAGCTTTGATTGAATCCTACTTGTCAAAAATTAATGATGGATCGTTTTCCTAAAATATCAAAACAATTTGTATGATTTTTCTTAGTTTTCAATATGTCACTTTTTGTTTTTACTTAAATTAATGTTAATTTTAAATAAAATGAGACACTTTGAGTTATACCTGTCACACTATGCATAATATTGAGGTGTGGTTAATTACTAATTGTAAAAAGTTGCTTTTAGATCATTTTCCTAAATTATCAAAATAACCTGAATGCATTTTCTGGATTTTTAGTATGCCAATTTTGTTTTTTACTAAAATGTCATTTCAATATGAAAACTTGTATTATGAGTCATATGAGTAGCATCATGCGTCATTTTGATATGATTCTACTTCATACTAATCAAAAATTACATATTAATCATTTTAAAAAATTATCAAGATAATCAAAGTGCATTTTCTTAGTTTTCAGTGAGTGACACGTTTTGAACTAAATTATAAATTTTAAACTGATAATAGAAACTTTTAGTCATACCAATCACACTATGCATCAGATTGAGGTGTGGTTGATTTCTATGGGTCAAAAATTTCTCATGGATTATTTTCCTAAAGTATGAAAATAATCTTAATTCGTTTCCTCAGTTTTTAGTATGTCAATTGTTTTTTTTGTAAATTTAATGTCAGTTTTATATAAAAATACACACTTAAAGTCATACTGGACACACCATGCATTATATTGAGGTACATTTGATTCTTATACATAAAAAATGACTTATAGATCATTGTATTAAAATATAAAAACAATATGAATTCATTTTCTTAGTTTTCAGTATGTCACTTGTTCTTTTTATTAAAAGAAATATCAATTTTAAATAAAAAGAGACGCTTTGAGTGATACCGGTCACCTGTTAATTTTTTCTCAGGTTTGAGTAGGTCAGTTGCGCTGATACCAACTATATTGAAATAGAAATTTCATACATATATATCACATCTTAATAGATTAATATTCCCTATATAACATAATGATCCATTCCAGAATAGTATAGGTATACTTTTTTTGGAAACATGGAAGCATAAAGAACTAGTTCATAAGAGTCTCTCATTAAGTTATTCTTTACTAGAAACATACTTAAAATATTATTTCTAAAATCATTCTTAATGACCTGAGGTTATGAAACATAATAAAGCGTGATTAGAGATGCTTAATAAGTGTAAAAAAGGGAGATATCAATGATCCTATAAGGATAAAATGAGTATAAAGATATCATAAGGTGATATTAACATTAAAAATTCATACCCTGAATATCTTAGATCATAATCAGAAGTCATAGATCAAATTATGGTATTAATAAGACATGAATATTAAAATAAAAAAGAATGTTATAAATTAAAAATTTACACTTAGAGTCATACCGAGCACACAATGTATCAGATTGAGGTGTCACTGATTGAGCTACAGCTAATTACTACACTATTTAGGAAAATGTTCATGATAAATATTTTGGGAAGTAATACTTTTAATTTATCTACTAATAAATCCATTGGTATATGTATCCTTATGATTCACTTCACATTTCAAGCAATATGGGTTTTCCTCTTCCACCTGAAAGGAACTTGTTCTCTCTTTTCTATCTTTTTGCATATAGTAGAAAGGAAAGTATGAATTCCCAAAAGATCAGTAAAAAAACAAAATATGTATTAGATAAAAATGATAAGGAAATTAACTTGAAAATAATTGATAAAATTATTAAAAAATTAATTAGTTACAAAATTAGTAGAAATTCATCTTTATACATTATTGACCCATTTTTTGTTGTAATTATCTGAGTTTCAGCCTCAAAGTACTATCTTTTACAATAATGATCATCTTTGAACAAACCACCCCGACTCGAAAAAAGGAATCCACATATATAATAAAACAATTCTTATGAGATTAATACTAAAAATAAGTAAATTAAACATAAATATGAAACAATCCACTACTTATATAGAAGTCACATATTCATGCTATTTGTGTACATTCTTCAATTAGTTATGCTTCCCACTCATTTCTAAGAACATCTATATCATATTGTGAATATCAGTCTTTTTGACAGTCATAGTAGTACTAAAAAAATATAAATACACAAAGGATTAATAAATATTTTAAATGAAATAGTAATTATCTTCAAAATACCTCTTCAAGGATGCTAGTTTGTTCATGAAATATGATCTCTCTCATAAATTTAAAAACATAATAACCACACTATTTTCCATTGGTTTATTTTAGAAACTAGAGAAACATTGAGTATAATAAGTAATCTATTTTGATATGTGTTTGGATAGTAAATTATTATTATATATACCCTGATAATTGTCTTTTCATATAATGTTTCTTGGTCCTCGTGCTTAACCCCTACCCTCATTCTTTGTTTTTCATGATATTGATGCACCACCCTATCATAACAGAATCCTCATTAAAGGATAATATAAATTATATGACTTGATGTTTAATTCTAAAAAATTGGATCTAGTGTATTAAAAATTTACAAACTCTGTCGCGTGTGGATGGTTTTTTGGATATACATGCATTGAATCTAGAAAATAAATATTTGGAGTATCTAAATTTACATTAATGAGCATCCAATGCTGCCTAAAAACACAAAAAAGAATAAGTAATGAATTAATTGAAAATATTTTTTATATTATTTAATTGTAGAGTTATACCCCTACATATTTGGTATGAAATATAGTCTATTATTTAAACGTTTTATTTAAAATTATTTAACCAGATCTTCCACTATTTCAATTTTTTTTATTATATATTTTTGGTTATTATATAGAGGTGATGTGAGAAAAAATGAGTTCAAATTTATTTCAATGGGAAAATACCTGAAATTGTTTTTGATATATATTCGTTCAAAAAATATGAAATGTATTTAGTCATAATTAACATAGTTTATTAGCTTTTGTAAAATCAAATCATGAAAACATACCTCATTTATAAATTTACTATTGAGATGCCTAGGCAATCATAGTCAAGTATCTTACTTACATTCTCAATATCAATGAAGTATTAAACTTCCTCTCCATATATATTTTCTTCATAATCAATTATGTGACTAATACCATCTTTTAAATTTGTATCCACAAGAACCTTCAATGCTAGTAAATACAGATATAGAATGGGTAGGGTAATGGTGATTTCAGTAGATATTTACGATTAGTTGGCTGATCCTGTAGATGGGTTTGATTCATTATTTCATTTCATCCCCTTACCTTTTTTCTGTCTAAAATAACATTCATATGTTCAGACCTTTTTTCATTAATTGTTAAAGGTTTAGAATAGAAAATAAATTGGAAGTGGTATGCTGTGTAGCATGCCATTTTGGATATTGAACACCATAACCTTATATACAAGGTGATGGGTGGGTGTTGATAGATATAAATTAAAATCAGTAACACCCTATAGAATATCATTACAGGAAAGGTATCAGTGTATGTCTGATTCACATTTAATAGAATCATTTATTATAACATTTATTACCACATCTAAGAAATCTCTTTGAGGGGAATGGATCTCCCCATAACTGGTGGGGGTGGGGCGAGATCTCCATGCAGTGGTTTCCTTGAGTTGTTTCTTTACTTTTATTCCCCCCATAAATGTTTCCATTATCTCTCTTTTCCATTGGAATTGTTTTTTAATGGTATCTAGTCTTTATCTAATCTATTTCATTTTTTCACTTTGATCCTCCTCTTATTATTTTTATCAAAATATGTTCGGGGTTTCACCCCAAAACCCACACCTCTGACAGAGACATACTGTTCTGGCCACTTCAAGGAAAACGATAGTATGTGTTTATCTAATAAAGTGTTGCTGATACTTATGACTATGTCAGATAGAAAATATAGGAAAGAAGTTATTATGATTATTATGTAATAGTGATTTATAGCAAAACAAATTTTTATTATTTAATACGTACACATGTTTCCCACACTTTTTGTGTGTTTCCATCTATTAGTATCCTATATTTATTTATAAATGCATCCTTCCCAAGAACATGGTGTTAGATGGAAGTGTCTTTGGATTTGGAGTCATCAATTTTCATATAAATAGAGGAACATAATTATGGTATTGTTTCATGTCACATAAATGTATTAAGATAGATATAAAATACATACCAATTTTTTTTTCAATTTATGTGTATCCCATCCTTTATTTATGATAGGGGTATACTATTTTTGCTACTCGATCCTTTTTTCTAGAACTCAGTTTCTATTTCTAAATAAAAAATTATCAATCAAAGTGATGAATACACATATCTTAAAACAATGTATTACTATCCCAAATATACTAGAAAAGAAACATCTACGTGATGACCAGTAAACACATCCCACAATTCTTAGTTTATCTGGTGTGCATAGATAAGTGTTGGGTTCAGGTTTATTTTCCCTTTAGTATATTTAAGATGACTTTTAGTTAGAAATGTGAAAAATCTTCTATAAATCCTTCTAGTAAGCATTAATACATATTTTTTTGTGGCTGTCATCTACTATAAATTAACCCTACAATGGATGATGAAGAGTAAGTCAATGTTTCATTATTTTAACTTTTTATTAAAATAAATAAATGATATCATAATGTTACTATAATATCTTCCCACATTAGCGCCTTAATCGAGAGAACAACATGGTTCCATGAATCTACATCAATCATCATGCACTACTGAGTGAAGATTCCAATGTAACTACTGAGCATTAACTTATTAGGGTTAATATGCTATCCCCACAAATTCCATCTAACCTCATATTTTATGCCTTTGATTTTGTCCTTAATTATTTTTGTTAACACCATCAAGCTATAGGGATCCTATTTTTTTTGTTTCCTCGAGCCTTCTTCACCAAACATTTCATCATATTCAACACCGTTAATATGTTCCTATGGAGCGGTAGCATAAAAATGTGCATATGGTCATTGTAACTATTAAATGAGATAAGCATCAGGTTGAGAAACATGTTGTTCCTCAGGATTGAGAGCACCAACATGTGCATAAGGTCGTTGTTCCTCTGCACTGTGGGAAGCAGTAGGTTGAGAGACCTATTATGCCTTGGTATTGGGAGCAACAACACATGAAGGAGTCATTATTTGTAGTATTGGTTTAAAATTTAATTTATATTACATAAATTTAGTTGAGAATGGATAATAACATGAGGGGACATTATGTATATTTTATAAAAATATAACATTATTATTGAACTAACTTTTTCTTTTTTAATGTTTGAATGGATTTAACCCATCTATCGACTATCCAAATACCTTCATTGTAATATCCTATAACATACAAAACACCATCAACATTGGGACCACATCGAAATGATTGTGACATCCCAATGAAAGGTTCATACTCAGTTGAATTTTCATTAGACCCTTTAATGATTTTGGTCGATAATAGAATAATTGACCACTTTTGGTTTGCGGGATCTAGAACATAAAATATTTGTAATTCCTATGATGTAATTATAAATGGTTAATCTTTGTAACCTTCCTTACTAAAATCAACTTTCATGAATCCCAATTCATCTATTTTAACATCACTCCTATTATCAACCCACTTGCATTGAAAAATAGGCACTTAGAATGTTGTATAATCCAACTCCCATATTTTTTGGATGATGCCAAAGTATGAAATATTCACGTAAATTAGATTTATATCCTTTATACCAGAGACATGCATCACTTCAGCCATAAGTGTAACTCCACTATTTTATGTGGTACTATCTTCATCATGCTCATTTTTATAGAACTTATAACCATTAATTACATAAAAATTGTAAGATAACATTTAAACACTTGGTCCTCCAAATATCCATCAAAATCATTCTAAAATTGAATATATATTTTCATCCGAATCTTTAAAAATATGGTCCTGAAACCATCCTATAAACTATTGATTATGTGTATTTGATATCTATATTTTTTCCCTAGATTAATTTAAATGCCTAATAATTTCTTTATGGGTTTCAACATATGTTTTAACCTCTAAATTGTATTATGAACATTATTGGGAAATGCTTTTTACACTAGAAAGGTATTCAATACAGAATTCAACAACTTCCTCAATAATATATTACTTCATAATACACCCCTCAAGAATACTTTGATTTTTTACATAGCCTTTCAAAATATTCATATACAATTTATTGGGGTACATCCATCTATAGTGTCCAAGAACACATAGTCAAATATATCTCACCAAGTGAACCATCAAATGAGCCATCATATCAAAGAATGTTAGCAGGAAGAATATTTCCAATTAACATAATATGACGACAATTTCTTTTTACATTGTCAGAAATTTCATCAGGTCTATAAATTTTCTACATATATCTTTGAAGAAGAAATTGAGCTTGGTTAATACATGAAGAACATTCTTGGAAAAAATGGAACATAAAGCTATAGGCATTATATCTTTCATAAAAACATGGTAGTCATGTGATTTCATACCCTTTAACTTTAAATCAGTAATTGACATGATGTTATTGATATTTGATGAATACCCTTATAGAACCTTTATGTTATTCAGGAAGTTGAAAAACTGATTTATCTCCTACCTAGAAAGAGTGTTAGCAGCTAGAGGAAGAAAAGTTTGTTTTTCACCCTTCACTAACACCAACTGTTCTCATATTCCCATGTCAACCATGTCCAACCTAGCCTTAATTCCATCCTTTATTTTTTACGAGTGAGTTTAGAATCATGACAATGAAACTATAACATATATATTTTTTAACATGAATAAAATCAAGAAAATTTCTAACATACAGAGAATTCTCGTATGATAATTAAAAAAACTGATCTCTTTTTTCAATTGGATTCATAAGGTTTTTTAAAAATGGTTTACCAAATGCAGTGTCCACATATTTTACTTTATCAAATTGTTGATAACCTATTAGTGTGGATGGTATAGTACGTTCTTCTGAACTTATATCAAATGATGTCATCTAAGATTAGTACTTATGCCATTGGGGTAGAAATATGGGATATCCAAAAAACATGATTTTCAATAAATATTTAAACCAAATTGACTGTGTGCCTTGTTTGAAAATGGGACACCCTTGAGTTAATTTAATGATATATCCTGAAACATTTCTATAAGGAAAGTCATTTATCATCCTATAAAACATGGATCTAAATGAGAATATTCATTTCTATAAGCACCATACAATGTAGCACCCAAATCCCACAATAATTTCAAATCCTTGATCAATAGAGACAAATAAACATAAATATCATTACCCGATTGTTTTGGTCCTGATATATACACATATAATATGATGTATTTTTATTTCATGCATAACCATAGTGGAAGGTTATAATTTAACAACAAAACTGGCCATGTACAGTGAGTCATTCTTTGAAAACCGAAAGGATACAATCCATCTATAGATAATGCAAGAAAAAGGTTTCTCAACTCATTTCCAAATTCATGATACTCATTATCAATTCTCTTCCACTAAGAAGATTTTTCCAAGGGACATATTTTTCCATATTTAATTCTTGTATCTGTGTTCCACTTTAATTTCCCTATAGTATCCTCACTTCCATATAGGTTCCTAAACATTGAAATGATTGGAAAGTACCATATAAATTTTATATGAGCAAATTCATCTTACTTGTATCAAGAATAACCACACTTTGGGAATTCTGTAAGTGATCTTTTGTCCTTACAAAACAGTATACAATCATTTGGTCTGGTGAGTATTTTTTTAGAGATCATACCCATTGAGCATGGGATTCTTTTGGCATCGTATGTTTGAATTGGGAGCTCATTATCTTATGGTATCATGTCATTGAAGAGAGATATTAGTTCATTAAAACTAGTATCACTCCATCGGTTGACTTCATTCAAATTATATGGCTTTATGAAGGATGATAATGCTGTATATTTAGTGAAACCAACATACAATGACATCTTTTCACAACTCTTTAAATTCTAATTTTTTTGGAAGTCATGAAGTTTATATTCAAATTTCCTTATAATTTCCTCAATACGATATTCATCATTATTCACATTTGTAATCATATCCTCGACATAATATTTTCCATTTTCCACACCTATAATCATATCAGATTATCTATAAAACACAGTGTTATCCCAAAAACTAGCTAAATTCGCTTTCCCTCATGTTTATTACAACATTTTTAACTTCAATCTATTTCTTGATAGTTCAAGTGTTCTTCCAACTCCTCTAGACTAATTTGTCTTGAATAAACACAATATAAAAACAAAAAATGAATTTTATAAGGGTCATATGCATGATATTTGGAAAACCTGATGAACTCTTTCACTCCATCTTCATACTCTTTTGTCATACAATTGACATCCTTCCATTATTTATTCATATCCATCCAATTTTATTTGGTAATATTAATATTAACAAAATAAATACAAAAAACATTGATATAAAAATTAACCAAGGCTAAAAAAATTTATAGACTTTATGTATCTTTCAATATTGATCCCCAATATACACTTTCCAGAACCAAGGTCCTTCATCTAGGATCTTTTAGATAAATCTATATTTAGCTCTTCCAACCTTTCCTCCATTGGTCCAATTAAGATAAATTAATCTAGAAAAAAATTAAAATGAAAAACTCCCTTCATAATACACCTTCATATAGTATCAATTATTTACATTACACTTCATGAACATTAATTCTACTATGAACGCATTGAAATTACAGTTACACTATCTTGGTGCCTACTTAAGCCCACAAAATCTCCATTTGATTCTGGAAACTCACCTTATCATGAAACCTTCCAATTAATCTATGTATATATATTTCTTTAAATCTCCATGATATAATATAAGCATGATATACATTGGTTCTAGAAATAAATCTTCAATAAAAACCAAGACTAGAATCGTATTAATTATTATATACTTTACAATTGGAGAGAAAATGTAACTGAAATCCAATCCTTCTAATTATTGAAATACATTTACAACTAGAGACACGTTACACTATTTAATATCATCCAAATTATCATTTAGATGATAAATATAATCATTATATAGATCCATATTTCCTAGTTCTAATTCTATTATCTACAATATCTCAAAATCATAGAGGGAATTCAATTATTCCTTAATTTCGTACCAGCACTATAATGAGGAAAATAGTCAGCCTATGTTGAATCCTAAAAAAATAGAAAATCTACCTAAATTACCCACACATTCTTCATTAAGGAAACTCCTATAGACTAAGAAAACCTTACAACCAGGGGAAATTAGATAGAGTGTGATCTAACTAGTGTAGTATACATCTGGACCTATTTCTTAATTCATAGGGTACCCATGTAGCCAAACAAGTGGAAGTGAGAAACAAAAAGACAATGATCATAACATGAATAAATATAATATAATTAGTAAATCACATGTCAACTCTAACACCCTCATAAGAAAGATACTTTTTCACATCCATGAATAAGAATCAAGAATTTCATATTAATAATCAATCACATCCCTCTAAGGGAAAAGGTATAAATAGATATATCAAATAAGGGCCCCTATCTTAAACCATGAAGGTGATGTTGGATGCAAAGTAGGTTTAGGATTTTCAATAGGGTTAAACATTAATTCACCTTATGTGGTAGTGAGGTCATGATGGATATCCTATGGGATGGATAAAGTTAGTGACATTCCCTTTCCATGTTGTTATAATCAATATACATGTCTTCCCTATATAATGTATTGGTTTTACTAATTATATAAAAATATAAACTTAAAAGATTGTGAAAAAACTACATTTAAAATGTCCTTTGAAAACTATTTATAAAATCACATTTTAAATCCCATTAAAAAACCAACCATTTATAAAAATTCCTCTTTATAATAACACAACCTTTTTAAAATAAACCAATCAATTCCAAGAACTCTTTCACAAAACCAAAATTAATTTTTTTAAAGAATTAAAGGAAAATTCAAAATCCAAAAATCTTAATCATTTAAAATGAGAAATAAGAATCTATATTTTAAAAAATTTTATTCAAAAATTCACACACCCCATGTTAAAATGAAACTAACATTAAATATGCTTTCAAAAAATTCAAGTGCCTTTCTAAAATCCAATAAAGTGCGTTGAAAAACACTTGGAATGCAACCAATGTCTATGCAAACTGTTTAAATAATTTTAAAGCTTTTTAAAACTAAAAAAGGGTAGGTTTAACACATAAAGTTTTTTAAGAAACATTTCAAAACACTTAAATCATTTTAAAAGAGCGACTTAGGCATTTTCAAAAAGAAAAAAAATCCCAAGATAGACAATTTATTAAAGATATATAAATAAATAATAACCAACATTTTATAAAATATAATGCTATAAAAGTTTTACACATGATCCAAGTTATAAAGGTAAACAAAAAATAAATTTATTTGCTAGAGAGGTAGTGTATATTACCTGCCTGAAAATTATATTTTTATTTGATTTTCTGAATAGCCGCTTTATGGAAGCGGTAAACACAACACCGTACACCATACCCAAATTTGTAATTAAAAATTATAATAAATATATAGTTATTTATAGTTATAATTATATATATATATATAAATAATTATAAAATTATAAAAAATATATTTATAAAATTATAAATATATATAATTAATATATTCATTACAATTTTATAATTATTTAAATATATGTATATTTAATTAAAATTGTAATTATAACTATTTATATTTATTTATAAATATTTGTATATAAATATTTATTATTAATATATTTATTATAATTTTATAATTATTTAAATATACCTATATTTATTTAGAATTATAATTATAAATATTTTTATATATTTATGAATATATTTATTTAATTATATATATTTATAGCTTTATAAGTATATTAAATATATTTATTATAATTTTATAACTATTTACATATATATATTTATATTTATAATTATAAATATAAATAAATATTTTTATAAATATTTTTATATAATTATAAATATATTTCTATATATATATTTATAAAATTATAATAGATGTATTTATCTTAATTTTATAATTATTTAAATACATATATTTAAATAGTATATACATATATATAATTAAAATTTTAAAATTATGAATATATTAAATATATTTATTGTAATTTTATAAGTATTTTTTGAGAACATAATAGATTCATGTGTATAAACTGAATGAATCATATACCTAGTGAAGTATAGATAATAAAAAAAAGTAATCACATATGGAAAACATGAATAATAAGAAGGGTGTAATTTATAAATGAACCTTCATGATGAATTTATATCATATATTCACGTCAATTATACTCACACATCAATATATTTATTAACCAAATTCATTAGAAACATTTATTTATTTATTTATAATTATAATTATAGATATATATATTTAAAAAGTATTTATATATAATTATAAATATAATAAATATAATAAATATAGTAAATATAATAAATATAATAAATATAATTATTATTTAATGAAATATATTTTAATCTTATAATTATTTAAATATATATTTATTTAATTATAATAATAGAAATTATTTTTTAAAACATTATATATATATTTGAATTGTTAAAAAATAAATATTAATTATAAAAATGTGTTTTTTTATTTAATTTATACAAATATTGGTTTTGAATATAAATATAATAATTTTATATAAATTAATAATATTTTCTATTAAATTTTTTTATCAGCACTGATAAATCTACCCTGTATGAGTGCTACAAAAGAACTAATAAAGAGTTCAGCTTTATCAACAATCTTTTTAGCATTGATAAATGGTAGTTTTATCATCATTTTTATCTAGTGCAGATAAAAGCCCCCCTTTTATCAGTGCTTTCTATTTTGTGCTAATAAATAATGGCACATCCCTTGCTCAGATTTATAGTAGATATCTTCAATATCATGTAAAATGTAAAGGTGTGCTTATTCCTACTCTGTTAAGGAAATTATAATAACATGTCTTCCAGAAATCCCTCTTCCCATAAGGCATTCGCTGTGACGAGACTTTGGGAGACTGATGCTATCAACATCTAATAAGTAATATGTACAGAATTCAATAGCTTCTTCAAAAATATATCATTCTGTAATACAAACTTCTAGCCTACTTCAATTCTTGACACACCCTTTCAAAATATTCAAATATCGTTCAATGAGGTACATCCATCTGTAATAGACAAGACCACATAGTTGAACCTTTATAACCACGTGAACCATTAGGTGGACCATTATATCAAAGAATGATGGTGGGAGGAAGATCTCTAATCCACATAATATGACTGCAACCTCCTTATTCAAGATTGACAACTTCACTAGGTCTATAACTTTACTGCATATGGATTTGAAAAATAAGTAGAGTCTGGTTAGTGTATGTCATATATTTTTAGGAAAAATGCAATGGAATGTTACAAGAATTAAATCTTGCATCAAAATATAACAGTCGTGTGATTTTATTTTTTATAACTTGAAATTAGTCATTGACACGACATTATTGACATTTGATGAATACCTATGTGGAACTTTTACACTATTAAGGAAAAGACCAAATTGTATTTTTTTCCTATCTGGATAGAGTGTAAGCTACTGGAGGAAGAAAAGTCTTACTTTTACCCTTCACTGGTGCCAACTCTTTCTTTATCCCCATTTCAATGAAGTCCAACCTTTCCTTGATTCCATATTTAATTTTTCAATAACATTTAGTAATGTTCCAAGAACACTTTCAAATACATTTCTTTCTACATAGATGAAATCAATAAAACTTATGCCATACAATCAATTCTAATATGGAAATTCAAAGAAAATTGATCTCTTCTTCCAAACAGATTTTGTAAGGTTTTTCAAAAATGTTTTACCAAAAATAGTGTCAATATCTTTTACTTTATTGTACAGTTGATCATCCATTATTGAAGATGGTGTTGTACCTTGTTCGATAATACCATCGAATGTTGTTTTCCGAGATTGGTATTTATTTCCCTGAGGTAAAAAGTTTCGATATCCTAAAAACACAGTCTTCGGGGAATTTTTGAACCGAACTGAGTATGTGCGTTTTTGAAAAATGGGACACCCCAAAATTCCTTTAATTCTATATCTTGATAAATTTACATAAGCGAGGAAGTCATTTATCATTCCATAAAACATGGCCCTCGATGTGAATTCTTCAATTATATGAGCATTATACACTGTAACACCTATATCCCACATCAATTTTTGATCTTCAATCAATGGAGCCAAATGGACATCAATATCATTATTGGGTTTCTTTGGTCTAGATATAAGCAAAGACAACATAATGTATTTGTGCTTTATGAAAAACCACAGTGGAAAGTTATAATTGACCAATATGATGGTCCATGTACTGCGAGTACTACTCTTTACACCAAAAGGTTTTATTCCATCTATAGATAACGCAAGAATAGAATTTCTCAGCTCATTTCCAAATTTAGGATAATCATAATAAAATTTCATTCACTGAGGAGAATACATTGGATGATGTAGGTTCCCATCTTTAATGATTGCATATGAATGACATGTCAATTGTCTCATGGTTTCCTAACATCCATATAGTCTTATAAACCATAAAATGATAGGGATGTACCATATAGATTTCTAAGGACATGATTAATTTTTCTAATATAAATTTGTGCCACACTTAGGGAATATTATGAGTGATTCATGGGCCTTATGAAACTATATGAAATAATTTTTTCAAGCATTATTTTATTTAAATATCATTCCCATTGAACATAAAATTAGTTTAGCATCATATGTTAGGTATGGTAGTTCATTTTATTCTGGTAGCATATTATTTAGGAGACCAATTAGTTCTGTAAAGATGGTTTCACTCCATCCATTGCCAGATTTCAAATTACATAACTTCAATATAGATGAAAATGTTGTGTATTTAGTACAATCAGTATACAATGGTTTCTTGGCATATCTGTTTAACTCCTCAAACAACTTTGGATAGTCACTAAGGTCATCTTCAACTTCTATTGTCATTTCTTTCATGCGATCTCCATCATCCATTACAATGATGTTCATATCGAATGATCCATAAACCATAATATCATCCTAATCGGTGTCCACATTCAGGTTTCCCCATTTTAGTCCAACATTTATAACTCTGATCTATTCCATGAAAAATAAAATGTTCTTCCAACTCTCACATACTAATTTTCTTGAATAACAACAATGTAAACAAGGATAGAGTATTCGATAAGGGTTGTATGCATGATCTCTTAAAAACATGATAAACTCTTTAAATAAATCGTCGTACTCTTTTGTCAAACGATAATCACTTACCCATTTTTGATTCATATCCATACTATTGGACCAATAAAAGATTAATTGTGTACAATAAATAATAAATACACATAAGATATTTTTATCAATGGTGAAAGTTATAGAAAATTATAATAATGGAAACCCAATAATCGATTGTTTCAAATAATTTTAGTATGTTGAAGAAAATGGGTAGTTGAATTTAAGAAAATAATTACTCCACTATGGAAGGTGTTATCCTATGAATTCATTCAAAGGTGAAAGTTATAGACAACTCATCCTCATCAACTCATCTCTTGAACATTTATCATTTAATTTTGTTGTTTGATAAATCCTTCATCTCTTGTGGACATGAACCTATTTTGCTTGAAATAATCTCAATAGTAGTCATATATGGGATGACTAATAATCATAGTAGTAAAAGAAACACAAAATAGATAGGGTATGGGTTTTAAGCAAAAATTTTTAATATTTTTTGTTTGGGAGATGAAGTCGATGAGGATGACAGTTGTCTATAAAAGAGATGGGGGACGAGTCTCAAGAAAAAATTGCAATAATAACTATTGTTTGACACAAATCATGTTTTTATTAAATACTCTAAACAAATGAAAATATAATATATGAAATTATAGAGTAATAAGAAACCAAAATATAATAAATAATAATAATAAACTATCATTCAATCAACTAGAATTTTATACACATGGATAATAATTAGATATTATTATATGTGGAACCAATACATGTAAACCTAAAATGATGAATACCTAAAAATAATTTCTAATATATAGAGTTTGATAAATTTAATTCTATTTTTTGAAATAAGTGATGTAAAAACCTAAGGAATTATTACATTTAAAATTAATGGTATATCAAATATTTGAAAACATTTCAAGACTCTTGGGATGCCAATCACCACACCAACAAATTATAAGGATTCTAGAGAGGTTGTAACATCAGATATACCCATTTTAAGGATTCTAGTGAGGCTATATAATACACATTGACCCTCCCTTGAGATTATAGGGAGGTCCATAAAGAAGTTGTCATAAAGCAATAATACACATCAACAAGATATATCACAAACAAGGCATAAAACCACACCAAACCTTGCAACACCCATCCCATACACATTTAAACACACAAACATATATATATATATATATATATATATATAACATGGAATTTATAATACACATAATTGAAAAAAATACAAATTTAAACATATTTTTTATGGAAAATAAATATAATTTCATTATAATTTGGAAGTCCAGAACCATAATTTGTGAATAAATAATTATAAAATAACCCTTACATTATAAGTTTTAAAACCCATATAAATATATAGAAAGATATATATATATATATATGTACATATATCTATATATGTATATATATATATCTATAAAATAAAATAAAATTTATTGAAATATATGCAACCCTTACAACATAATAGCACAAGATAGTAAAATAAATACAACCCTATACTAATTTTGAAAATATAGAGCCATTGAAAATAAATAAATATGATATCACCCTTACTAATATTTCTCTTAAAATAAAACAACATAATTTTGAGAAAATAAATTTTTAAGGATAAATCCTTAAACCAAAATATTAAAATAAAATTTAAATAAATAAATTCACTTACATGAATTGCATAAAACTAACTTATATTGCTGCTTCGCACCATCACCATCACCAAACTAAGAACTGGATTGCTAAATAAATTTTCTCATATGTTTAAGGAATTTATATCCAAAACATCCATTGCTTATATGGTGGAATAAATATTTATTTAATTGGTTTATCTACGGACCAGAGGCGATTCTATAAGATTTAAAAACAGCGAAAACATTAAGCTTATAGAGAAAGACAGGGTATAGATGTTTATAGCGAATCAAATTGATTGAAAAAACAATTTAAAAAGAATAAAAAAGTATATCCAAATTAATATTAAAAAAATGGATCATAAACAAAATCAAAATAGGATATAATGACCACAAAAAAAAATAACTAATGACATCATCGGAGAAGAAATAAAAAACAAAATGGAAAATGCAGAAAGAAAATCAAAACCTACAAAGGAATACACATGCCTACCCAACTAGGTTGAATAAAATTTGAGACCCTCATATCTAAATATTTATGTTTTCTTCAGAAACCCTAACTGAAAGTGAACACCATACGTTGATTGGGAAACTAGAGGTAGCTGGTTTGTGTGATTAGAGTGGGTTTGTGTGATTCGAGCTTCAATTCACCAAGGAGTGACAGTAGTGGGGGATTCTATGAAAAGCATCTGATTTTGTGACGGGTTTGCAACTCATCAGGTTTTTTTAAATAGATCAGGACACTTTTATCAGCGCTCTAAAAAAAGAGCTATTGAAGAGACAATTTATTAGCACTTAAGTAATAAACATTGATAAATGACATATTTATTAGTGATTTTTAACACTAATAAAGGTATGTCTTTATCAGTACTAAAAGAGCACTAATAAAATATATCTTTATGAACACTAAAATTTTAGTGCTGATATAAATTTCATTTATCAGTTCTTATTACATAAGAGTTGATAAAGAATTTATAATTATAATTATAAATAAAAACATTTATATATATATATACTCAATATATATATAAATATAGTAAATAACTTCCATATTTAAATATATTTATTATAATTTTATAATTATTTATTTATAATTATTTATATATACAATTATTTATTTACATTATATAATTATTTTTAAAAATAATATTTATATCATTATATATATTTATATAATTATATAATTATATATTTATTTAACAAGTATATATAAATTAAAATATAGTAAATATATTCCTTATTTAGGTAAATTTATTATAAATTTAATAATTATTTAAATATGTATAATTTTTTGTTTATAATTATATAAATACTTAAAAAAAGCTTTTTTTAAATTTATATTTTTAAATATATAATTTTATAAATATAGTATGTACATTTATAAATATAGTATGTACATTTATAAATATAGTATTTACATTTAAAAATATAGTATATACATTTATAAATACAATTATTTATAAATATATTTTATACAAATATTTTTTAAAAAATATTTTTTACAAATATTTTTTTAGCATTATTAATGAATATCTAATTTTAAGTGCATGCATGTTAAAAATGAGTGAAATTGAATAAATTAAAAATAAGTACACTTTAACAATATTGAAAAAATGGGTAATAGTTTTGTGTGTGTGTATTGTATATAAAAATGCATTAATTAAATATATATGAAATCAATATAACACACATTTGATCTATGTTAAATTGAAAAATCGACTTACATTCAATTATATGTCCATTACTCTATGAAATTAGTCAATATTTTTAATTCATATTAATTCTTAATTATAAACCCTTATTCACTAAATATTTGACTATTTAATTTAAAGATCATAAATATTTTGTAATATACAAATACTATTTTTATACATTAATATATATATATATATATATAATATACTATTTATTAACATTATCAATAATCATATAATTAATAAAACATTTAATATTTTTCTCAATTTATTATTTTAAATTTTAATTTATTTAATTTTCATTTTAAATATATTTATATATTTTATACATACTATTTATTAGAATTTATAATTTATAAACAATATAATAAATTTATTCATTTTTATCAATAATTATTTAATTAATAAGATTTGTATGTTTTTTTAATAAACTCATTTTTATTTTTTATTTATTTAATAAGTTCATTTTATTTATTCAGACCTTTATCAGTGCTAAAAAATTGATGACAAAGGAATGATTTATGAGTGCTAAAAATATAGCACTGATAAAAGGTATCTTTTATCACCGCTAAAAATAAAGCACTGATAAATGGTTCCCTTTATTAGTGCTAAAATTAATGCCCTGATAAAGGGTACCCTTAGTCTGTGCTCAAAACAAAACACTGATAATGGGTTAAATTTATTAGAACTTTATTTAGCACTGATAAAGATTCTATTTATTAGACCTTTTTTCTAGGACTGATAGACACCAATGCTGTTAAAAACCTATTATGTATTAGTGATAGCTCATTATCGATCACAACATTCCAAGAATGGTACAATTACTCCTTTCACCAATAACATTAATCTTTGGTATATAAGGATAAGTGAGTGGGGAAAGGGTCCCAAACTCATGTAGAATGTCCATGAATTCTTGGTTAAGATATCCACCACCCGATCAGATTGAAGTTTCTTTATCTTATTACCAAGTTGATTCTCTACTTCCTTCTTATGTTCCTTGAATTTATTAAAATATTCGTACTTAGACCTCATTAAGTAGACATATCCATATCTACATAAATCATAAGTAAAAGTAAGGAGGTAAGAATACCCACCTCTAGCTTCTACTAGAAATGGTCCACACACTTATATTTGTACCAGTTGTAAAGGTTCTATATTTTTTTCACCCTATCTACTAAAAAGTGTCTCAGTCATGTTTCCTTATAAACAAGTTTAACATATATCAAGTGGTTTTAGATAAAATGAGTCTACATAACAATATTGATTGATATTTTTCAAATTCTTCTCATTCATAAGACCAAGACGGCGTTGTTATAGATGGGTGTGAAATGATTCATGAAAAACTGATTCATTATCAATTGAAAATATTGAGTTTTCATAGTTTAATAATTAAAGACCATTATTTAAATATTCTATACCATAAAATATGCTATCTTTATAAAATAGAAAACTTTTATTTCTAGACTAGTAAATAAAATCATCAGTATTTATGAAGGATATAGAAATTATATTTTTGGTAACAGTTGGTACTTAATAATAATATTTTAAAAAAATACAATCCCAATTGGTAGTAAAAGGTGGTAGTACCCAATGGAAAGAGTATCTAGCCTCCCACCAGTAGAAGAGTATAAATCCACCTCTACTATATAAATATTTCAAAATCAATTTGGTTCCTGCAATTTAATATTGATGTGAGTACCCAAAGATATATATAATACCCAATGTGTAGATATATAAATGTTACGCTAGACAAACAATACAAGAATATTCCCCTTGATTATTTAACTAGGTGTAGTTAGTCATCCAATGGCCCAAATTTCCACATGAAAAACATATTTCATCATTTTCCTTTTCCTATTTTGGATCTTCTTTTTCTTTGAAGGATGGTGTTTTGGTTCCTTAGGCTTGGACTGTGACTTGGGACCCTTTTCCTTGTTCTTCATTTTTCTTATTCAGCATATGAACCTTAGTATTTTCACACCCCATGTATTTATCAACTTAGAGAATTAATGTAAGGTGTTTTGAGAGTGACTTATCACAATTTATCATATTATAATTAATAATGAAATAAGATATGATCTTATATAATGAGGATAAAATTACATCCATGTGCATATCATCAGTGATCGTAAATTCCAAGATATCCAATATCTCAATATTTCCAATAATCTTGACTATATGAGGCATAACTGACACTGAATCTCCAAGATTTTATATGAATAATGCATTGAAGATCTAATATCTCTCTTCTATCTCCTTTTCTTGATAAATATAATGAAGTTAAGACATGATTCTATACACAACCATATCCTCATGTTTTTTTAAAATCTCACTGAACATGGAAGATAGTGTGAAACATTTTACATATATAGAATCATCCAAATGGTTTATATAGAGAGATAGTTCTTCTTCACTGGCGTCTTTTATTGTCACCTCAGTAATTGGGTTTTCCAACACATATATTTCCATTCATAACATAATATAATGAGTAAATGCCTACACTATTTCTAGAAATTCAATCCGGTGATAAGGTTATCATTATCTAGAATGGATGTTAGTGATATTGTTGATATCCCATGGCTTTCCATTTATAAAATAAATAAGAACATAATTATTAGTACATTATCAGAATTATATATTAGATAATAAAATTAATTTAATAACTATTTTTTCAAAACCTAATATCCCTCAGAATTTATTTTAGAATATCTCATTGCCTAGATATTCTATTGGTAAGGATATATATTTTGCTTCACAAAACATGGAATTTGTATTGATATGTTATTTGAAGGATTTTAGGTAGGTTTAAACTTTAAGCTCATTGATATATTGAGTGGACTCCCCAACTCTGAAATTCTATAATAGAGTTTCCTCAAATGTTTACCTCTTAGTTACACCAAGTATTACTTGGGAAGTCAACCCTTGATGTGAAATAAGTAAAGTAAAACCTGTAACTCAAGTTAAAATTCACTAATAATTGAAAGCACCCTAACTTGGCCTGGTCAATCACTTTGAACTATGGTTTGATTTTAACTCATTTAGTGTAAGGCTATACTGAATTAACATTTAATTTGAGGGATTTTTTATTTATGTGTAAACTGCACATTTTATCTTATTACATGAATTTTAATATTAAGAGTCCTTAAATTTATTTATTAACCATGTCTAGATAAATTTTACACATATAATAGTAATATTTTACTTCCATATTGTATGACTGTTAATTTATTTATTTAATAATTTAGACATCCATAAATAATTAACCATGTAATTGACAGAACTAAAATAAATAAAGTGGTATGATCATGAGCTTATATAATGGTTTATTTATCTAGTATATAACAAACCAACCCCTAAACCTAGGTAATTAACTCCTAGAACCAAGAATGGTTCGAGATGTAACATTCCAGATATGCTCATGTGCACCTCTTGGATTGGTTTAGCCTCGAATCAGAACATGAACTGCCCCCACTTTCCTAGGAGCTGCATTCATTCCACAATTTTACATACACATAGGTGAGGTGAACCAAGGGTTTAGTTAAAGGAGGATTATATAAAAGAAAACATGGGAATGAAAAACCTAATATAATTAGAAGAGATGAATTACTCATATATCATTATTTAATTTAATAAATTATTACAAAAACCATGCAATAATAAATTCAATAAACCAATCATATACACTAGACTGGTCTAAGCGTATTGAATTCCACATACATACAAATAATATTGGAAATTAAACTATCCAAAACTCACTTCAATTTGATCTTTATTATTAAGATAAACATGATTGAATTAATTTAATTAATTAATTCCCTTTATCTTAATGTTTGTCCAAAAATTTATTGGATATACCCATCATAAATTCAAAATGATAAATTGTTGGTACGGACAATAACTATAGATAATTACATGAAATTAATTGAGCATTTATGAATTCTGAAAACCTTTTATTGTGTAGTTAACAATTTTTATCTCAACAATGTAATTAGGTTTTTAATACTATAATTTATTATTCTTTATGAAATTTAATTTTTTTCTTTACTGGGAGACTACAAGACATGTACTAATAAGAAATATGTTGTGTTCCTAACTATTCATGTATCTTGGATGAACACCTAAGGACCTAGTGTGTATCTCATCTGGATTACATGATGTGAACTAATGAGATACACACCATGTGTTCTACTAGCCATGTATCCGCATAAACCGCTGGTTGACTTGGTGTGTTCTTCGTACATGAGGATTAATGGGTCACATAGTGTGTACACCATTCTCACAACACGTATCTCATTAATAATAGAGGCTATCTGTCTCTTGTAGTATTATGACAAATATTTAATCACATGGTTAACATGAATTTCACTGCTAAACCATGTAGACTATATGATGTTTACGCTATCTACATATCATTTGTTCTAACAGACCATGTCCCAGGCTAGCCCAACCAACACACGATGTCCATTAAATTATCTTTGTGTCATTACTTATTTACTCATTGTGTATCTCATGACACATAATTGTTTAGTGAACTTTGGAACATGATGTGTACTTTTGATCAAATCCCATGTATCCATGTCTATCATCTAGAATCCTTAGCACCACCTAATGAAATATTTTTTTTATCCATGTTTTCATAATTTGTTTAAGATGATATGAAACTTGAATGAAGAGACTTAATATATTGAAAATATGTTAATTAAAATCTATATTAAATAATGAACAATATTTAAGATAAAAACTAATAGAAATTGTGTATTATCAATCAATGAATAATAAATAATTATAAATTATTATTTAACCATTTTGATACCACTTAAAGTTTCTAGGGTGTAGCAAAAGCTTGTTAGGTGGTGACCAATAAATTTTCCCATAAACTTCTTCATATTTCTCTAAAAAAACATATTAAAATGAATTCCCATAATCTTCAAAGATAATATATTTTCACATATAATTTTTAATTAATTTATTTAATTAATAATTACCTGTAACAACCTTAACCCCAGTAACCTGGAGCTAGTTTCTACTTTATTACATTGGAATAGATACAATGCATCAAATCTCAAAATACATTAATTTTAGAAGTTTTTAAGAACCAGATACATACTTGATACCCATTTTAAATTGGGGAAACAAAAATAAAAATATAAAAAATTAAATTATCCGCATCCTTGAAATTCATTCAAAGAAATATTTTTCATATCCTGAGGAAAGGAAATGAAATAAGGGTGAGATAAAATACTATGTAAGGGTTACATAAAATGGATGCTATCATGATTAGATAAAACATAGTCAACACGGAAAGATAGATAACTATTAATTAATTCCATTTAACCAATAACTTGAAAATATAAGGCGTAATCAACATGGAAAGGTAAATAACAGAACACACATGCTATTTAATCAATATTATGAGAATCAAAGGAATTTAGAGATAATATCATTATAAAAATATCAAGGATAATACAAATAAAATAATTCTAAAATAAGGAAATGACTAATTATTATAAATCATGATCTCATGAATCATGGAACCACTATCATCAAGATATATCCTAAGAAATTTTAAAACTACAGGTTGAAATCCATTTAATTTGGCTAACTGATTTGTATCATGTGACCTGTTGATGCATCAGGGGATATCTATAACCTATCCCATGAATATATTCATGTAAAAATAATTTATAATATATATAATAACCAATTTAATTCATGAATCAATATGACTTATCAATAAATATATGTATTGAGTAAAGAATACAAATTTATTAGTATTTCCCCAGTTAATCAAATAACATTAAAAGTATACACCATATATAAAAATGGTATATAGTTTTGGAAATAATTATAAACATCATATAATAATATTAATATTTAAGAGAAATTTAATTTCCAATGAAAAATTATTACAATAAAGGAATTTTTTCAAGATAAAGTTAACAATCAAAAAATAAAGTGAGATTGTGCCACAACTTTTTCCACTTAGTAATTTTTAATTCATATAAAATTGGATGAAATAATTAAAATTGAAACTCAAAACACCATGAATTATGAATGAATCAAGATATTACATGTCAAAGGGGAATTATATACACCATATAGAAGAAATTAGGTACATAACATTACAATATGCCTCAATGAATGGAAATTGAGATGATATCCCTTACCTTGAGTCCAAATCATCACATATGTTCTTTATATTTATGAATAATAAACTTTTTTTAAGTATTTACTATCTTTATAAAACTTTTAAATTTTATTATTCCTTTAATTTTACTTATTACCATGTTACTTATGATTAAATAATCAATTAATTTTAAATTTGATGTTTCGATGATATTTAGATTATGTGTCAAAAATGAATTTGGTTGGTTGACTATAGTAAAAGTGGTCATTATTTAAAAATATAATGAATAATAATAATGAAATAATTATCATATTTATAATTCAATTGTACTTTTAATACCAATAATAAATTATATATTTGGGAAATAAAGTATGTTATAATCATAGAGACGATATGCCATACGTACGCATAAGTAATATTTCCAATTTTCAACGATCATTATGGAAAGGTGGTAAATAATACTTTATCATTATAGAGTGATAATAATATCATAAATACCATATTATTTCATTAAATATATTTATATATATCATCCATGTGGTTTGGTGACTAAAAGAGAGTCACATCGCTTCGTAAAGGCAGTAATCCACACATACATGAATGATGTGATCATATTTAATGAGTGAAAAGGTAATAAATAAAGGGATATGTTATATTTTATTAATGATAAATATGTAATTAATATCATAATTATTTCATTTATATCACATATATTCACTAAATTTATCTTTTTTACCCTCCATGTAAAGCTTTAGTGAAAAATGAATCCCATCACTTCTTGAGGAAGTAGTTTGTCGTACACATGAGTGATGTTATCAAATATCCTAAGGAATAGAAAGTAAAAATGTTTATATGATATATTTTCATAATAATAATAATTGTTTTATAAATATAATATATATAATTTATATACATCATCATACCCAACCATGATGTAAGACATGTCACATCGGTTCGTGAGGAGGTAGTTTGTCATACACACAAGCGACATTATCATTTCTCATTTAAGGGAAGTGGAGATGGATATAGGTATTTACACTAACATAATAACATCTAAGTATATGGTAGATATTATTTTCATTATATAATCTTAAATTAACAATATTTTATGTAAGTGGGAGAAGAAGTAAAAAAAAAAACATAGTGAGGAATTTTACCTCTTCTCGGACCACCTCTTTAGGATTATACCTAAAGTACTCCTAGATTGATTTTTTTACCAAACCAAGGATTCTAGGATTAGGGGATTTAATTTTTTATGTTATTTGGGTAGGTATTTTCCACAAAAAAAATGGTCTGAATGTGTTAAGAAGAGGGGAGAGTGAGTGGAATTTTACAAGTTATCTGAGTGGCACACTTCTTTCCTATTTGATCATTAATAATAATTTTTTTATGTTGGATGGTGAGTAGCGCACTTATAATTTTTGAAAGGAAAAACATGTCACCACATATTTCACTAGAAAAAAGTGATATAAAAGAGTATTATATATAATTAAATATTTTAAGGTCTAATAATGGTTATAAAATAGATTCTATAAGAGTTTTAAAGTTATTTTAACACGTATATTTTTTGTTAAACCCCCAATATACCAGTTTTTACCTTAATCGCAGTAAATAAATTTTTCTTTATTTAATATGAATTATGCTGACAAATATAGTTGAGTATATCATATAATTTAATTATTTTTATATTAAAAATGAGTAATCCATTTTTCTAAGTTACATTCACAAAAGTGAAAAAATTTAATTTAAAATTAATCCTATAGATGCGACAAGAATGCGTGTTTTCAAAGAGAAGATATTCAAAATTTTACAAAGTTTATATATCCAAATTCATTATAAAGTTTAATAAAATGACCTAAATTAGTTTAATATATATATATATATATAATTGATATAATTTTACTTTAAAACTAATTAAAAAAATAATTTATCTTTATAAATAATTTAAACGAAAAGGAAGTTTTTTATTAAAATTCAATATTTTTTTACTATTCATCAAAAATCAAATATTTCAAAAAAATACCAAAAATTCATCCTAAGATAATTTATATATGATGATTTAAAAAATAAAGGTAATTTTATAAAATAAATATTATAAAATTGGTATAAATTAATTTTAAATGATGTGCACAAATAATGACTAAACCACATTTTAGAAAAAATACTATTTTTTAGAAAATCGTGATATTTCTTCCAAATGATTTTTATTTTTATTAATAATTAATTGATAAAAAATATACATGTGTAAAATATATATTCTTCTTTATTTAGTTAGTCATATTCATAACCTCTAATTTAATGGCTATGCTTAAATGGCCATGTTTAAATAATATTTTAATAGAGTATCATGTTTTGTTTAAACCTAGTGTTGTGTGCATTGCAATATATTGAAGAAATTAAATTTATTCTAAATGAAATATACTTTAAGGTCTTGTGGTGTTATATTATTACATATTAAAAAAATTTCACCCACAAAATTTCATGGATATTACATTCTATATAGATGAATGAATTTCTTCTTCATAATATCCTTTGGTTTGCACGTTGCTTCCTCCATTTTTTAATTTCTACAAAGTACATTTACCAGACGAGTCACCTGATTAATTAATAATTTTTGTCTAGTATCAAGAATATATATGGATTCTTCAGAGTAATATATATTAGTTTCCAATTATATTTTTTCATAGTTTAGAACATGTATTGGGTTTGACAAGTTCTTCTTTAATAATAATATATTGAACACATCATGTAATTTTGAGATATTTGGGGGAATTTACAAAAAATAATAAAAGAATAAAATTATTTCAATAAGTTAATAAGTTCTAATGTACCTAAGGCTTAGTTTCAATATTTTACTGAACCTTATAACACCCCTCCATAGAGATACTTTCAAGAAAACATGATATCCCACTTGGAATTCCAAATATTTCCTTTGATTATTTACATAACTATTTTTCCAACATTGAGATGATTTAATGTGATCATTAATATACTTTAATTGCGTTTCTTTCTATTTAATAATTTATGGGAAAAAATTTTCCTTCCACCAACTTCATCCCAATAAGTTGCAGTATAAAATCTCTTTCTATAAAATTCATTATAGAATTCCATTTGAATACTTGAATGGAAACCATTTTTATAGAAAAAATACACTAAAATTAAATAACGATTCAACATACCTTGAAAGTCTAATGATAATGACATAAGCATGCATTAAATTGTTTTAATAGTCCTTTTAGACTATCCATCAATTTGAGGATGTTAAGAAATACTCAAATGAAGCTCATTATGAAGAGGCTTCTGAATTTTTTTCCATAATTTCAATGTAAAATGAGGATCTTGATTAGATACAATTGAAAGAGGTGTACCATGAAGTCATAAAAATTCATTAATAAGAGCCTAATGAGGTGATCAAGAGTTAAATCTTCTATTATAGTGAAGAAATGTGTATATTTGGTTAAGAAATAAATGATAAAACATATTGTATTATTCATTATAGTAGTCTTTGGTAGTCCTATAATAAAGTCTATAGTAATTTCATCCAATTTTCACACAGGGATATAAAGAGGTTACATGAATCATCTAGGATGTGGTCTCACAACATTAACTTGTAGAAAAATCAATAATTTGGACACATAAGTATCAATTTTCTGATTCATGTTATTCCACCAATTTTTTTCCTAAAATCCCTATACATATTTGTGCTACTAGGGTTTATAGAGAAAATTTATCTATAAGCATCATCCAAAAATTCCCTTTTTAGATTAAGTATATATGAAATATATAATATCTTCCCAAATTTCAGAACACTATCTTCACAAAAAGTCTACTAATTTCCTATCATTCATAGATTTAATTTTTTTCTAAAAGTTCTCCTCATTCAAATGAGAACATTTTTTTACTAATAAAGATAGTTTTTTAATCATATGAAATATGAGTGATGTCTCCCCTTCCTTAACAATTCCCATATCCATCTTTACAAGATCCATGAAATTATAATCCCTCTCAATCATTATTTAGGCTAGAAATCCATGAACTTTCCTACTAAATGCATCCATTATGTTATTTGATTTCCATTGGTGGTAGTTCATTAGGAAATCATAATCATTGAGTAGCTCAAGCCACCACATTTGCCTCATGTTAATATCTTTATATAAAAAGAAGTATTTTAGGATTTTATGATATCTGTATATCTCACATCTTTAACCATATAGATAATTTCTCTATATACTTGAAAGAAAATATTACAGATTCTAACCTAATATTTTAGGTTGGATAGTTCTATTCATGAGTATTCAATTGCGTTGACACATATTCAATAAATATATAATTCTTAATTAGGACACAACCAAGTCCCTTTTTTGATGTATCACTAAATATCCCAAACTGATTATTTCGAGATGGTAGAGTCAAAGTTGGAGCACTATATAATATCTTATTTACTCCATAAAAACATTCTTAACATGAATTTATACAAAAAAACATATCCATTTTACATGTAATCTTGGTTAATGGGTTAGAAAATTGAGAAAAGTTATGAATGAATTGCCGATAGGAACCTGAAAAACCAATGAAAATACATACTTCCATTATATTCATTGGTATAGGAAATTATCTAACTACCTTAATCTTCATAGGGTAAATTTCTATTCCATACTTGGAGACAATATAGATAAGAAAAAAAAACTTCTCTAATCCAAAAATCACACTTACTAAATTTCCTATATAACTATTTCCTTTTAAAAGTCTCAAGATTGATCCACAAGTGGTTCTCAAGGTCCTCATAAATTTAATAATACACCAAAATATCATCAATTAATAACATAAAAAAATCATCAAGATATTCCTTGAATAATTTTTTCATCAGATCCATAAAAATAGATGGTTCATTAGTCAATCCTAATGGAATTTCTGTAAACATTTAATGTTCATACCTCATTTGGAATGCTGTATTCAGAATATATTACTTTTTTTCTCACAAATTAATGATACCTTGAAAAAAGGAAAATATTTAAAAAATATTAGACTCTGTGAAGTTGATTGAATAAATCATAAATATAAGGTAGATGATACTTTTTATTTTATCATAATAGCATTGATTAAACTATAATTAATGAACAACCCCATGGATGTATCTTTTTTTAACAAAGAAAATAGGGGATCCTCATGGAAGAAAAATAAAGAGAATAAATACCTTATCACCAAACTACTCTAGTTTTTTATTCTACTCTACCAATTCCAAAGTGTCCATTATATAGGGAGTCTTTGATATTGGGTTTCCATTAGGATCTAAATTAATGGAAAACTAAACATTACACACTAGGGGGGGGGGTATCTAAGTAATTCCTTATAAAATGAGTTAATGTATTCCTATAAAGTAGGTACACCCTCAATATGAAATTACCTTACCCATACTAAGATTTTGTTTTCTATTCTTCCAAAAGAATCCCATTCACTAGAGCTACTGATGGTGGATCACGAAATGTCTCAGATGAATATGTCACCATTCAAAAGATAAGGACTTTTATATCTTCATCACTAATAATAATTTCCTTCTTCTTGTAATAATTATTCTGAATCATATTTTAAAATCTAGTCCATACCAAGGATTATTTCAAATTCAACCATAGGTATGATAATAAGGTGAGAAAATAAAAAATTCTTATGTTTCATAATGGGTACTACCCGACACATTCTCGTTAGACTGAGACTTCCCGTTAGAGTTTTAACTAACAACCCCATTCTAAAATTAAATAGGAAATGTCTAATTTTATTGAAAAAATGGGTATATATAAAAAAGTGTGAGGATATATAATAAAATAAATAATTAGATAAGTTTTAAGATAATATTAAAGAACATTCCCCTTAAAGTTTTAACTAACAACCCCATTCTAAAATAGAAGTGTTTTATTTCTTCACGTTGAATTTTTTTAGCCTAGTGAACCTTATATCCACACTTATAACAAACTCCGAATCCCTTCATGAATTTCCAAGGGTGATTCTTTCCACATTTTTTACAAGGTTGAAATTACAGTATTCTATTATTCCTTTTTGTGTATTCCATTTTTCATGGTGTTCAGATGAACTATTGTTCTCATTATTTTCCTTGAATATGTAAGATCCAGATGATTAATTCACTATTTTGATGGTATATAAAAATATTTATTTATATGAAGAAATTTTTTGATAAACCAGCACCCTTTCGAGACTTGGTTTAATACCTTTAAATAAATGGGCAACCTTGAAAATTTTGTTGCATATGTAATCCATATAATACTTTTCTAATATTTCAAAGCTAGCTTCATAATCCACAATACTTAATTCCTCCTTTTTCTTTAATCGAAGGAAATTTCTCTTTATTTAAGTTTATTGATCACGAGGGAAATATTTTTCAAATAATGTCTCTTAAAAATATTTCCATTCCATGAGTTCTAATTCATATTACTTCCAATTATTCTTGATCAATGAAAAAAATACACCAACCTTGAATTCAAAACAATACAGAGTAAGTGGAACATTTTCCTTTTCACCACATCTCAAGGTTATAAATATCTTATCTAGAGACTTAATACATTCCTTAGTTTCCATGGGATTAGTAGTCTCCACAAATTATGGGGGGAATATAACGCATTAAGAGATCCAACATAAGAGGGTATTTTTGTGTAATGGGTTACTCCATTTGAGAAAGGTTTTTTTTCATAACCTGATTAATCTTACCTAATATATCCATAATTTTCTTAGTTCCAATACTAACTTTTTTGGATTTCTAAAAATAAAAATCTATACATTGTCCAAGAGTATTTAAATTGTTCTTATTTACAGGTTTCATTTCTAAACAATGGAATATATTGTATTTTCTCATAAAATTATGAACTTGAAATCATAATTTATAGTTACAAATATTCTATAACACATAATAAAAATTATTATTTTTTTCATTTTTAATCATAGAATCATAAGATTTGTTTTTTTGGAGGATATCTTTATTTTTAAATCCTCTATAATGGTTTATAAAAAATGTAAATTATCCTAAGAATATACAATAATAGTGTCAAACTAGGTCCACTGTAAGGCATGTTTTTGTGCACCAGGTAAAAATATAGTCAATACTGTTGGAATCACCTGTTTTGATAATCCCAAATAATGCTTAACCATTGATTATGATGTATTAAAACCTTGCATTAATCTTATTATTCCATGCTTAAACGTATTTTATTCTAAACATTTCATATTCCTACTCTCATAACTTTACTGTAACAGCTTACAGTAGCATTTACATAAGTTTAGTATTGTTAGCTACCAGTCAGAGTTTTATTTTCAAAGTCACAGTTACAGCTAACTGTCACCTTAAGTTATTGTTGCAATAAGTTCACAGTTACAAGGTTACAGTCGAAGACTAATACAAGCTTACAGTTACGAGTCTACTGCTATCTATTGTCAAAGCTCACAGACGAAGGTCACAGTTATAAGACTTCTGTTCAAAGTTATCTCTGCTCAAGTTCACAGTCGAACAAGTCTACAGTTGAAACAAGTTCGCAGTCGAACAAGCCTACAGTCATAAGTCTACAGTCAAGGTTACAGTTAGTCAGCTTCTGTCTACTAAGTCTACTGATGATCGAAGTCTACAGTTGACAAAGGTTACAGTTCTACAAATTTGATGTTACAAGTCTATAGTTAGAAAGGATACAGCTACATGGAGTAAAAGCTACTATTGCAAGCCTACAGACAGCAAGCCTTTTGTTGAAGTCAGCAGTCAGAAGGAAGTCCACAGTTGGAAGACCACAGTTGAAGTCAATAGTGACATACATTCTCGACTCACTGTTTTAATTTCTTTATTTCCTACATTTAATCTATCTAACGGTCATATCATAAATTTTGATGATTTGTCAAATATCTGATAAAGGTTGTCGGATGTCAGGAACCCGTACCTCGTACCTGCTGAAAAGAAATCTTTTCTGTCCCCTGTCGGGAGATAAATACGAGAAGACTACGCTGCCCAAAAAGGATGCGAACCAGAGAAGTGCGTGGTGGACGAAATATACCAGAAACACAAGAAGATAAAAACGAGTTCCATCAAGAACACAGAGAAGCATACCGACAATCAAGTATACTCGAGAAGTGTTCTGTGCATACAAGAAGAACCCTGAAGAACTTCATCGACTACATTCTCACTACCTGTGAACCTGAAGCATACGACACTCTGTTTCTCAAACAGAAACGAGAAGAGGACTCAAACTCTCTTCTGATCGAATACAAGAGCTACACTGAGATCACCAGAACCACTTCTAAACTCTACATCTCTTGTTCTGTGATTTATTCTACATTTTGAGCAGTGTGTGTTATCTGCTGTATTAAACACACACAATGACTCCTGTACTTTCACTGGAGGATCTTTAAATCCTCAGCAAACCTTTTTGCACCCCATTTCCCACTGTGGATAGTGGTAGAGGTCTTGTGACCTGAACAACTGGCTGCTGTTGTTTGTTTTCCCACGAAGAACTGTGGTAGAGGTCTTGTGACCTGGACAGTGTGTTCACTGTTGTTAACCCCGATCCAGGGTGTGGATCATTCTTATATAAAATTTTGAGAGGACTAAGTCTCGGCTTGAGACTGAACCTCTTGGTTAATTCTCTGTGTTTGTAGTTGTACTCTATATCCATACTATACATATTTATTTCATATTCCGCTGCTATTACTTTGAAATATAATCTACCTTCAAAGCTACTTTGATAATTAAATTCGCAAGTGTTTATGTTTGTTATAAATCAGTAAGTTAGTTTCAAAAGTTAATTTAATCATAAGATTAAGTTAACTGAGAATTAATCAATCTTTGAGAAACTAATTGAACCTTTATAATCTATATAAATTCACTACAGTTTAATTTGTTTTTGAAATTGGGGGATTTTAATAGAAATTGTTTTTAACAGAAATTTTAATTGGAACTCAATTCACCCCCCTCTTGAGTGTCCACTCCGACCAACATTTGGTATCAGAGGGATTGTTTATCTCTGTTATACTTGCTCAAAGTTTTATTTTAACTCTCTGTTGTTTAAACTGTGATTGTAGTTTTATCTAAAAGATCTTAAATTTCTGTTAGTTCTAAATTTTATCTCTTTAAAAAATTTTCTAAAATTTCCTTATGGATAATAGACTAGAAGGTGATGCTACTAACAGGCCACCCTTCTTTAATGCTGTGAATTATGCCCAATGGAAGCTCAAAATGAAAATTCATTTGGAAAGTATGGGTTTTGATATTTGGACTGCTATAGAGTCTCAATACAAGATTCCAGAAACTGAAAGAATAACTTGGGATGAACCTACTAAGGTAGCTTACAATAATAATTGTAAGGCTGTGAATGCTCTCTACTGTGCTCTAGGAGATGAGGAATTCAATAGAATTTCTGCATGTAAAACTGCTTTTGAAATCTGGGACACCTTAGCTGTTTCTCATGAAGGAACAACTAATGTCAAGGAAATGCGGTTAAATACTTACACTATCAAATATGATAACTTTAAGATGAAAGCTGATGAACCTATTTCTGATATGTATCTCAGGTTTAATGAGATAGTAAACACAATGAGCTCACTCGGAAAGATTTTTCCAGCAAAGGAGCAAATCATGAGATTATTGAGATGTCTGCCTGACAGATGGAGAGGCACATCCGTTTCAATTAGAGAATCCTGTGATATTGGAACTTTGCCTGTCAAGGAGTTAATTGGTAAGCTGATGATGTACGAAGAAGAGCTCAAGGTAAATAAAGAGGAAGATGAGGAACCAAAACGAAAATCTGTAGCTTTTAAGTCTACTGCATCAAAGAGCAAAGACAAGGAGAAAGTGCATATACCAACTGAAAGCTCATCTAGTGAAGACTTAGATTCTGACAGTGATGCCGAGATGGCACAAATAGCAAGGAGATTCAAGAAGTTCTATAGGAAGAAGAAGTTCTTCAGAAAACCAAACTACAAGGGTAAGTATGATAGACAAGGTAAGTGGAAGAAAGATTGGAAGAAAACTGATAAAGAAGAAGACATAGTTTGCTATGAATGTAAAAGGAAAGGACACATCAAAGCTGACTGTCCTAAGTTAAAATTCAAGAAGAAATATGAGTACAAGGACAAGAATTATAAGAAATCTATGAAGGCCACCTGGAGTGCTTCAGAAGACAGCACAAGTGAATCAGAGTCCAGTGATTCTGAAAGAAATCGTGCTAATATGTGTTTCATGACAAACACATCTGAGGTAACCTTAGACACTCCCACTCTAAACTCTTATTATTCTGAAGGTGAAGCAGAATCTGGTTCTGATTCTGAAAATATGTCTAAAGATGAATTGATTGAATACTGTAATATGCTGGAAGAAACGTGTAATGAACTAAAGGATAAATATAAGTCTTTAAAGAAACAGCATGCTCTTACTGCAAGTGTCAAGTCTGCACTTGATGTAGAAAAAGAGAAAAATGTTCAATTATTAAAGGAGAATACAGAACTGAAACTATCTAATGAACAAATTAGAAAGGACTTAGAAACATTCACAAATGGAAAAGATACTCTAACCCAACTGCTAGGAAAGCAAGTTGCACCTAAGTATGCTACTGGCTTGGGATACCAACCTGGACAAAGACAGTTTACTAAAACCCGATTTATTAAGTCTGGAAAAAATCCTGCTAGTTCCAGTTTTGGAAATTCGTATGCCTCAACTGGTTATTTAAATAGTTGTAGATCAAATAAAGTATATCTCTCTAAATCTGTTGCATCTATTAATTGTATGGGACCCATAAAACAAATCTGGGTACCTAAATCCTTTATTGCTAACATATCTGGACCCAAGAAAATCTGGGTACCAAAGTCATTTCCTGTCTAATCTGTTTTGTAGGAAATCTGTTTGAAAAGAAATTACAAGAAGGTATGGTACTTAGACAGTGGATGTTCAAGACACATGTCTGGAGACTATTCGTGCTTCAAAAGCTTAATAAAGGTTGATGGAGGATATGTCACTTTTGGTGATAACTCAAAAGGAAAAATCATCGGCTTAGGCCAGATTGGTAACACTGACTCAGTATTAATTTCCAAAGTTTTATTTGTTGATGGACTTAAGTACAACCTACTTAGCATCTCTCAATTGTGTGATGATGGTTTTAATGTCAAGTTTGAAAACAATTCTTGTGATGTTTATAATTCCAAAAATGCTTTAATATTTTCTGCCTTAAGAAATGAAAATGTTTATACTGTTGACTTAAACACTTTAGCTAAACATAATGTTACTTGCTTAAATGCTTTTCATAAAGAGTCTTGGCTGTGGCATAGGAGATTAGGACACTGCAACATTCACTCACTTAGAAAACTCTCTAAGAAACGCCTAGTTAGAGACCTACCTAAGCTTGAATTCCCAAATGACAAAGTGTGTAATCCCTGTCAAAAGGGAAAACAACACAAAGTTTCTTTTAAACCAAAGAAAGAAGTTTCAACTTCTCAACCACTTGAACTGGTTCACATGGATTTGTTTGGACCATCAAGAATTTCAAGTCTAAATGGGAAGCACTATGTTTATGTTCTTGTAGATGACTTTTCTAGATATACTTGGGTATACTTTCTAGCTCACAAAAGTGAAGCCTGCTCTTCCTTTGTTAAATACTCTAAGTCTGTAGAAAATCTTAGTGGACTTAAGATTAAGACCTTGAGGAGTGATCATGGTCGTGAGTTTGAGAATCAAGAATTTGAATCTTACTGCTCACACAATGGCTATGCTCACAATTTTTCTGCTCCTAGGACACCTCAACAGAATGGTGTAGTGGAAAGAAGAAACCGAACCCTGCAAGAAATTGCAAGGACTATGCTTAATGAATATGACCTGCCTGTTTACTTTTGGGATGAAGCTATAAATACAGCCTGCTATGTTATTAATAGAGTCTTGATTAGACCGGTTCTTAAGAAAACCCCTTATGAGTTGTGGAATAATAGGAAGCCTAAGGTTAATTACTTTAGAGTTTTTGGTTGCAAAGTCTTTATTCTGAATACCAAAGATAATCTTGATAAATTTGCTCCAAAAAGTGATGAAGGAATTTTCCTGGGTTACTCTATGTCTAGTAAAGCCTATAGAGTTTTCAATAAGAAAACCAAATGTGTGGAAGAATCTGTTCACATCAAGTTTGATGAGACTAATCCACATGAGTCTAAAACTTCTCTTGAAGATGTTGAAGAAGATTTATCTGTTCTGGACCTAAATGACAAATCTAAAGAACCTGTAATAAAAACATCCATTTCTGGACTTTTTCCAGAATCTTCCTCTGTGGAACCCGAACCTATAAATGAACCTGAAATCTCTAGTCCAACCTTTACCAAATCAACTAGGATTCTAAAGAATCATCCTTTAGATGATGTTGTTGGTAATCTTGATAGAGGAACACAAACTAGAGCTTCTCTAAGAAATCAGGTTGAACATCAAGCTTTTCTTTCACAGCTTGAACCCAAAAATGTCAATGATGCTATCAGTGATGAATTCTGGGTAATGGCTATGCAAGAAGAACTAAATCAGTTTGAAAGAAACAAAGTTTGGGAATTAGTGGAAAGACCTAAAGACACTCTTACCATAGGCACTAAATGGGTGTTTAGAAACAAAGTTGATGAGTTTGGTAATATAATCAGAAACAAAGCTAGGCTAGTTGCACAAGGGTATAGTCAGGAAGAAGGAATAGACTATGAGGAAACCTTTACACCCGTGGCTAGACTAGAGGCCATTAGGATATTACTTGCTTATGCTGCTCATCTGAATTTCAAACTATATCAAATGGATGTTAAAAGTGCTTTTCTAAATGGATATATAGTTGAGGATGTATTTGTGGAACAACCTCCTGGTTTTACAAATCCCCATTTTTCTAATCATGTTTTTAAACTATCTAAAGCTTTATATGGTTTAAAGCAAGCTCCAAGAGCTTGGTATGATAGGCTCAGCTCTTTTCTTATTTCGAAAGGATTTACTAAAGGGATAGCTGATCCTACTCTTTTTATTAAAT
Source organism: Viscum album (assembly GCA_963277665.1). Taxonomy (NCBI): domain Eukaryota; kingdom Viridiplantae; phylum Streptophyta; class Magnoliopsida; order Santalales; family Viscaceae; genus Viscum; species Viscum album. Next base: position 954,817,349 of record OY728142.1, read on the forward strand.
GGATTTTTAAAGATGTCTTAATAGTACAAATTTATGTGGATGATATTATTTTTGGATCTTCTAAAAATTCTTTATGTGTTGATTTTTCAAAAATAATGCAAAATGAGTTTGAAATGAGTTTAATGGGAGAACTCAATTTTTTCCTTGGATTTCAGATCTTTCAAAATAAAAATGGTATTATTTTGAACCAAAGTAAATATATTAAAGATCTTCTAAAACGTTTTTCTTTGGATGGCACCAAAGGCAGTGACACACCTATGAGCACCACTTGCAAGTTGGACAGTGATGAAACTGGTGAACCAGTGGATCAAACCAATTACAGAGGTATGATAGGTAGTCTACTGTACCTTAATTCCAGTAGACCTGACATCATGTTCAGTGTATGCATGTGTGCTCGGTTTCAAGCCAATCCAAAAGAGTCTCATTTGACTGCTGTTAAAAGGATTTTCAAATATCTAAAACATACTCCCAATTTGGGATTATTTTATCCAAAAGGACAATCATTTGATTTATTAAGTTATTCTGATGCTGATTTTGCTGGCTGCAAGTTAGATAGAAAGAGCACCTCTGGAACATGTCACATTTTAGGCAAGTCACTAGTATCTTGGTGTAGTAAGAAGCAAAATTCTGTTGCATTGTCTACTGCCGAAGCTGAGTATATAGCTGCTGGTAGCTGTTGTGCACAAATCTTGTGGATGAAACACACTTTACTAGACTATGGATATCAATTCAAACATGTCTCTATAAGGTGTGACAATACAAGTGCTATTAACATTTCAAAAAATCTAGTATCTCATGCTAGGACAAAACATATTGATGTGAGACATCACTTTCTGAGGGATCATTATCAAAAAGGTGATATCACTCTTGAGTTCATTGGCACTGAACATTAGTTAGCTGATATTTTTACAAAGCCTTTGAATTCTGAGAGATTAAGTTACATCAAACATGAGTTAGGTATGATTAATTATAGCACATTTGAAACCTCACAGTTGAAACCTCACAGTTAGAACCTCACAGTTGAAACCTCACAGTTGAAACCTCACAGTAGAAACCTCACAGTTAGAACCTCATAGTAGAAACCTCACAGTTAGAACCTCACAGTTGAAACCTCACAGTTGAAACCTCACAGTTGAAACCTCACAGTTGAAACCTCACAGTTAGACCTCACAGTTGAAACCTCACAGTTAGACCTCACCGGTGTACCTCACTATTACATCTCTCTGTAGGCTGTTTCGCTGTTTAACCTTATTTTATTTTGCGGGAATTCGAACCGTTTCTTTTCTTTATTCTTTTATTCCTAAATCCCTAAATGATAAAAATTGAGAACATCGAACATATCTCAATCCACTCATCTCGACCCTTGCTCTCTCTCAAGCCCTAAACCCTAAACCTTCAACCGAACCTCGAAACCTCATTCAGTTCCAATGGCCAGAACAAAGCGACCCCCGACTGTCAATGAAGATGCACCAATGACAAAGAGGACTCAAGTCGAATCCAGTGGCACCGGGAACGCCTCGATAAGACCTGTCAATCCACATCTGACTAAGAGAGAAATAGTTGCTGAGAAGGAGCTAAGTGAAGAGTGGATTTTATCGAGCAGATCATTAGTACTGGCAGTGCTTAATGATCAAGGATGGACCGAATGCTTCGCAAATAATAATGGACCGTACTACCCGAAGCTGGTGAAGGAATTCTATGAATATCTACAGTTCGAGGAAGAGGTTGATCTGCATAGACTGGTATCCAGAGTAAACGACAATGAAGTCAGTTTTTCATCAGTTGAATGGGCTGCTTGTTTAAGAGTTCCTCATGAGGGTATTTACAACTACTATTCTGGAGCGGCTCCTCCAAATAGTAGAATCTTTGATCATGAGATGGCTCGGGAATAACTGACAGGCAATGGCACAGTAAGAAAGGTTATTGCTGCTGAAATGAATGGAGAGGACAGGCTTCTGTTTAAGTTTATTCAGCATGTACTGAGTCCTAGAAGAGGAGATTTTGCAACTCTGAAGCACCAGGATATTTACTTGATGTACTTATTAAAACATGGAAGGAAGATCAACCTTTGTAGGTTGCTGATGGATCAGATGGAGGACATGATAAAGGCAAGCTCAAAATCAATTGCCTTGTTTCATGCTAAAATCATTTCGATTATGTTGAAAGTGAAAGGTGCAGCTGGAAGTCAGGAAGAGTTGATAGTGGCAAAGAACAGTGTATGTATCTCGAAAGTAATCTGCAAATTCATGAAGATCAGTTGGAATCCCTGGAAGAAATCATGGGTGAATGATGAGGAGAGAATCTATGAGAAATTTAGCCCTTCTACTCATCCCTCTAGACCGAGAGATAGGAGAGATCCAGGCTTAAAGCCTGATGAGCCTGAACCTGTATACTCAGATGATGAACAGACTGCAGTAGTTGGTGACTCTGCAAGAGAGAACACCCCAATTGATGAAGGGAGTGATCCTGATACTACTCACAGTCCTGTCAGGACAGTGACGTTTGGAGCAGCAAGCCCTCCAAAAGAACTACCTAGTAGAGAACCTGTTCTAAGAGACAGTGAGACTGAGTCTACAGAAGAAGAAGAAGAAGAATCTCAATATTTTGTCAAGGACACCTCTGATGAGGATGATACAGTCGAAGCAAAAGAGGCTGGAGCTTTAAATGAAAATCAAGAAACTGTTGCAGAAGATAAAGAGGAGATCAGTGGTGAAGAAACAAAAGAACTCAGTATGAGCCCTCTGATAGGGTATACAGACAAGTCAGTGTCTGACCAGGAAGCAGGAGTGGTCTCTACTACTGTTGTCATGGAAGTGGTTGATGACCCAACAGAGAGGGAGGCTAACCTCACTGCTGAACCTACAGAGGAAGCAAATATGGAACCTGCTAGAGCTACAGAAGAGAACTTAGAGTTACCCAGAGTTGAGAAGATAGTAGAAAGTGTTCAGAAAGGACCTCCAAGTGAGGGGGAGCGTTTTGGTTCAGTCTCTGTAATGTTTGATATAGAAGGATGTACCTCAGATCCAGGATACATGGTGTTAGGACTCAATTATGAGGATTCAGATGAGGAAAACCAACCACCAAGAAATCCAGTCATCCTACCTAACAGCTCTCCAGTGTTAGAAACTGAAAGATTGGCCACCAAGGAAGACCTTGAATCCTTAAAGAATGAAATGAAGGAGACCATCAGACAATCTGTTGCTGAATTGAAAACCAGTCTTTTTGATGAGCTGAAAAATGTGGAACAATCCTTAGAATTATCTCTAGGATGTGTTATGGGAAGTCCAATCAAAGAAGTGATGGATGAAATGAAAGTGTGCCACACTCAAATTGAAAGCTGGACTGGAGCAGTAGTGGCCCTCAGACAATCAGTTGCTTCTTTAACTGCCCTGAGCAGTTCTCAGACACAAGTGGCCAGTGAGATTCGATATATCAAAGAAGTGGTCAAGCAGTTTGTGGAAGTATTTGAGGCTTTCAAGAAATAAGTAAAAGAACACTTTAGCAATCAGGATGCTGTCATTCAAAAAGTGATTGGAAATATGACTCAGTCTTTCAAGGAGACAGTGGCATTCTCAGTCAAGTCCCTTTCTTCATCTAGCTCTCCTGTGGACCTTGAGCAGTTTAGAAGCCTGCTCAGAGAAGAGCTTACTAAGGCCCGTGCAAATGACACATCAGACCTACAGATCCTTGCTACTACAAGAGAAGTCAGTGGCTTTGTTCGTGAGCACCTGCAGGCTGCTACTGCTTCTCAGGAGGCCATCAAAAGTAAAGTGGATTATTACTTTGATCGGATTTTCACCAAGCATCAGTTGAACAATCACTTCAAGCTCATGCTAGAAACTATGAAGCTGCCTCCTGTAACTCAAGCTTTCAAAGAACAAGTTAGCAAGTTACGAGAGTTGACCCCGGCTTTGGATAAATTCTTGGAAAACAAAGATGACTTCTTATCTGCCATGGACAGAGGAGGAAACATCATCATGGATTTCAGGAATCTGCTCCTACCTTTTCTTCATGTGTACTACACACCTGTTATAGTTCCTCCTGCCCTACCTGTCTCCAACCCCAGTGGTTCTTCAGTAATGTCTCCTGCTGATGCCCTCAGAATCCTTAGACCACTAATACCTCGGAAAGCTACTCACTACAGGCCTTCAGGAGCATCTGTTGCTGCCCCTCCAGACATTCCTGCTGCACTTCCTAAGCCTGTTGATCCTTCACCTCCTACTCCATCTTCTTCCTCCAAAGGAAAAGATCCCTTACCTCCAGATGAAGAGGATTGAGTCTGTTTATGTTTTTTTGATAGGGATCATGTATTCACGTTTTGGGTCATGTACTGTACTCCTTATTAATACAATGTTTATTTTCTCTCTCTCTGTCTTTCTTTTTGTTAATCACAAAGGGGGAGAAATAGGGAGAAATAGATAGGGGGAGAAATGGGGAGAAATAGGAAAAACTCAAGGGAGAAATGAACCTATACAAAGAGGAGAAATCCTTGCGGATTATACCTAATTTTTGTGCTCATATTGCTAATACTGTGTCTTGCACACTTCTCTCTGATACTTCTATATTTCATACTGACATAATTTGTGATTATCAAAAAGGGGGAGATTGTTGGAATCACCTGTTTTGATAATCCCAAATCATGCTTAACCATTGATTATGATGTATTAAAACCTTGCATTAATCTTATTATTCCATGCTTAAACGTATTTTATTCTAAACAGTTCATATTCCTACTCTCATAACTTTACTGTAACAGCTTACAGTAGCATTTACATAAGTTTAGTATTGTTAGCTACCAGTTAGAGTTTTATTTTCAAAGTCACAGTTACAGCTAACTGTCACCTTAAGTTATTGTTGCAATAAGTTCACAGTTACAAGGTTACAGTCGAAGACTAATACAAGCTTACAGTTACGAGTCTACTGCTATCTATTGTCAAAGCTCACAGACGAAGGTCACAGTTATAAGACTTCTGTTCAAAGTTATCTCTGCTCAAGTTCACAGTCGAACAAGTCTACAGTTGAAACAAGTTCGCAGTCGAACAAGCCTACAGTCATAAGTCTACAGTCAAGGTTATAGTTAGACAGCTTCTGTCTACTAAGTCTACTGATGATCGAAGTCTACAGTTGACAAAGGTTACAGTTCTACAAATTTGATGTTACAAGTCTACAGTTAGAAAGGCTACAGCTACATGGAGTAAAAGCTACTATTGCAAGCCTACAGACAGCAAGCCTTTTGTTGAAGTCAGCAGTCAGAAGGAAGTCCACAGTTGGAAGACCACAGTTGAAGTCAACAGTGACATACATTCTCGACTCACTGTTTTAATTTCTTTATTTCCTACATTTAATCTATCTAACGGTCATATCATACATTTTGATGATTTGTCAAATATCTGATAAAGGTTGTCGGATGTCAGGAACCCGTACCTCGTACCTGCTGAAAAGAAATCTTTTCTGTCCCCTGTCGAGAGATAAATACGAGAAGACTACGCTGCCAAAAAAGGATGCGAACCAGAGAAGTGCGTGGTGGACGAAATATACCAGAAACACAAGAAGATAAAAACGAGTTCCATCAAGAACACAGAGAATCATATAGACAATCAAGTATACTAGAGAAGTGTTCTGTGCATACAAGAAGAACCCTGAAGAACTTCATCGACTACATTCTCACTACCTGTGAACCTGAAGCATACGACACTCTGTTTCTCAAACAGAAACGAGAAGAGGACTCAAACTCTCTTCTGATCGAATACAAGAGCTACACTGAGATCACCAGAACCACTTCTAAACTCTACATCTCTTGTTCTGTGATTTATTCTACATTTTGAGCAGTGTGTGTTATCTGCTGTATTAAACACACACACTGACTCCTGTACTTTCACTAGAGGATCTGTAAATCCTCAGCAAACCTTTTTGCACCCCATTTCCCACTGTGGATAGTGGTAGAGGTCTTGTGACCTGAACAGCTGGCTGCTGTTGTTTGTTTTCCCACGAAGAACTGTGGTAGAGGTCTTGTGACCTGGACAGTGTGTTCACTGTTGTTAACCCCGATCCAGGGTGTGGATCATTCTTATATAAAATTTTGAGAGGACTAAGTCTCGGCTTGAGACTGAACCTCTTGGTTAATTCTCTGTGTTTTTAGTTGTACTCTATATCCATACTATACATATTTATTTCATATTCCGCTGCTATTACTTTGAAATATAATCTACCTTCAAATCTACTTTGATAATTAAATTCGCAAGTGTTTATGTTTGTTATAAATCAGTAAGTTAGTTTCAAAAGTTAATTTAATCATAAGATTAAGTTAACTGAGAATTAATCAATCTTTGAGAAACTAATTAAACCTTTATAATCTATATAAATTCACTACAGTTTAATTTGTTTTTGAAATTGGGGGATTTTAATAGAAATTGTTTTTAACAGAAATTTTAATTGGAACTCAATTCACCCCCCTCTTGAGTGTCCACTCCGACCAACAAATACTAATGCACACTTTTAGAGTTATTACCCCTAGGTACCCCTATGCCTATACTAGGTCCACTTATAGTATCCAAAAGGTATGTTTTTCTAGGAAAAACCAAATAATATATTCCTTACCAAAACATTAGTATATCCTTCTATACTTATCATAAAATTATATCTTAAGGGTAGGTTCAATAATCTATGTCTTCCTTAATCTAGTTCCCAAGGTTTCTACTAAACTTTATCTAATTCCAACTGTAACAACCTTGGCCCCAATAACCCGAAGCTGATGCCTTCTCTATTACATTTGAATAGATACAAGGAATAAAATACCAAAGGATCTACCGGTTTAGCAGTTTTGGAGAAATAAAAACACATATAATACCCATTTTACATTGGAAAATATAACAGAATACATAACAAAAATAAATGGTCTGTATCCTTGAAATTCATTTGAAGAAATTTTCTTCATATCCTGGGGAAAGGAAAAAAAATAAGGGTGAGATCAAATGCTCAGTAAGGGTAACATATAATGGAATATATCATGATTAGATAAAAAATAATCAATATGGAAAGATAAATAACTCATAACACTTTCCATTTAATCACTAACTTGATAATATAAGGTATAATCAATATGGAATGGTAAATAACTAAACACAAATGCCATTTAATCAATAATATGTGAATAAAATGCATCCAAAGATAATATTATTATGAAAATATTATGGAAAATAAAAATAAAAAAATTATTAATGAAGGAAATTATTAATTATTAAACTTAATTATCTCAAGAATCATGATACCTCTATTATCAATATATTTCCTCAATACAATTTAAAACTATAGGTAGAAACCTGTTTTATTTTCCCACCTGATTTATCTCATGAGACCTATTAATGCATCGAGGTGATATCTATAATTAGGACCCACCCATATATACATGTCAAAATAATTCTTGATATATCAAATAATGTATTTAATTCATGAATCAATATTCATTATCAATAAATATCCATATTGAGTAAAGGATACAAATTTATCAATATTTCCACATTTAATCAAACTACATTAAAAGAATAGAACATATGTAAAAATGTTATAATGTTTATGAAATAATAATATCCATCATATTTAAATATTTATATTTATGATAAATATAATTTCCAATGAAAAATGATCATAGGAAAGTGATTTTATCAAGATAAAGTTAACAATCACAAAATAAAGTGAGATATTTTAAAATGACTTTTACCACTTGTTAATTTTCAATTCAAATATCCATGGATGAAATAATTAAAATTGAAGCTAAAAATATAATTAAGTATGAATGATTCATGATATTACATGAAAAATGGGTAGTATATACACTATAAATCAAAAATTAGGTGCATAACAGCACAATATACCGCAATAAAGAGAAATTGAGATGAAGCCCCTTACCTTGAGTCTGATTCATCACATTCGTTATTTATCTTCCTGAATAATAAAATTATGTTAATTTTTTAATTTCTTAATAAATTTTTTAAATTTTATTATTTCTTTTATTTTTCTTATTATCATGTTATATATGATTACTTAGTAAATTAAGTTTACATTTGATGTTTCAATGATATTTTATTTATGAGTCAAAAATAACTTTGGTAGGTTTAATATGGTCAAAGTAGTTATTATTTAAACATCTCTAGAATAATAATCATGATATAATTATCATATTCAAACATAAAATATAATTTCATGACTAATAATTAAATATGGTTTTGATAAATGATGTTCGTTATGATCATAGAGATGGTAGGCCGTATTTACAAATGAGTAATGTTTCCATTTTTTAGTGATCATTGTGGAAAGAAGGTAAGTAATATTTTATATTTATTGAATGATTATAATATCATAAATACAATATTATTTCATTAAATATATTTATATATAAATCATCAATTTCGTGTGGTGATGAAAATAGAGTCACATTGATTCGTGAAGGCGGTAGTCCACACATAGACAAACAATGTTATCATCTTTCAGTGAGTGTAAAGGTATGAAATAAAATGATATATTATATTTTTAGAATAAGTAATATTTCATTAATATAATAGTTTTTTCATTTATGTCATATATATTCATTAACTTTATACTTATTTCCTTCCATGTAAATTGTTAGTGAAAAATGAATCACATTGCTTCGTGAGTCTGTAGTCCGTCGTACACATGTGTGGCATTATCATATTCACTACAGAATGGAAATTTAAAAGATATATATGATATAAAAGACATATAGGTACAATTATGTTATAAATAACATATAGATACTTTATATACATCATCATTCCCAACCGTGATAGTTGTTGATGGAAAATGTGTCACATCGATTCACGAGACGGTAGTCTGTCGTACACATGAGAAAAATTATCATCCCCCATTTTAAAGAAGAGGATATGGGTAAAGGTCATTAACATAAAATAATAAAATAAAATTATATGGGAGATTTTTTATTATATAATAATAAATTTATAATATTTAAAGAATGTGGGAGAATAAATAAAACAAAACCCCATAGTTATGATTTTTACCTCTTCTTTGACCACCTCTTTTGGATTATACGTAAAGTATTATTAGAATGGATTTATGAAAAAAAAGATTATTATAATATTAGGTTATAAATTTTTTTATGTTATTTGGGTAGGTATATTTTTAACCAAAATGGTTTTAATGTGTGAAGAAGAGAGGAGAGTAGGTGACCTTTTATAAGTGAGGTGAGTGGTATACTTGTAATTTTTAAAAAGAGAAAGGTACACCCACATTTTCACATGAAAATGGGTACAAATGAGGTATTATAGATATTTATACATTATAAGGTATAAATATGGCAATATAAAATATTTTAGAAATTTTTTAGGTCATTTTAAGCATTATATTTTTTAGTTTAACCCCAAGGTAAACCCATTTTTACCTAAACTATGGTGAATAAGTTTTACTAATTTTTCAATTAATTATGGTAAAAAATTAAGTTTAAATTTTAATATAATATACATTATATTTATTACAAATATTTAATCCATTTTTACAAATCTCATTGACTTAATTGGAAAATTTTAATTTAAAATCAATCTAGTAGATGAGAGGAGAAAGTGGGGTTTCAAAGAGAAAATGTTCAAAAGATTACAATTTTTTATATTCAATTTCAATATGAAAATGATTAAAATGAACTAAATTGAATCAATATATATATATATATATATATAATTTAAATAATATATCTTTAAAACCAATTAAATATATAATTTAACTTTATAAATAAGTTAAACGAAAATGTGATTTTCAATTTAAATTTAGTATTTTTCACTATTCATCGAAAAATGAAACATTTTTGAAAAATTGAAATACATAACCCTATTATAATTTGTATGTTATGATTTAAAAAATGAAATAAATTTTATCAAATAAATTTTATAAAATTTGAAAAATTTAATTTTAAATTATGTTCACAAAGCATGACTAAGCCACCTTATAGAAAAAATACAGTTTTTCAGAAAAAATTTCCTTTATATCCAAATGATTCCTATTTTTATTTATAATAAATATATAAAAAATGTACATGTGTAAAATATATATTTTTCATAATATATTTAGTGCTATTCAAGCCCTTCAATTTAATTTCTAGGTTAAAATGGTCATGTTTGAATAATATTTTAATAGATTATTGCGTTTTGTTTAAACAAAGTGTTGCATGCATCGCAAGATACCAAAGAAATTAAATTTATGATAAAAAATAAATATTTAAAATTATTGTGGTGTCACATTACCTTTATTTTAATTCCTTATTCATCGATGAATTTCTAGACCACTCTTTTTTTACCATCATTACTTTAGTAAAATCAAGGGTAGATTCCCTTTAGTGGTTATCCACACTTACACATGAACCTCCGATCGTCACCATTGAAATATTTGGATGCCAGTATAGAAAAATATTAAACTTTTTATAATTTACATTGATAATTAATAAATACTTTAAGAGGATAAGAATTCATTATGTTGGATAATAAGAAGTGATCTATGTTATTCTAGGAAATATAGGGAGAGAACTCTCTTTGGCTTTAGAGAATGCTCTTTAGATTTTTTATGCACAATTATGGAATTAATCTATCTCTTACAAAAAATTTCATAACCAAGTTTATTTAGTTATAGGTTTATTAAATAAATAATTGTGCATGGACCCTTATTATTTTCTGAATTCTTATCAAACATTATGTCTAAATAATAATAGTAATAATAACAATAACATTATTCTTATTATTTACTTTACATGTTCTAAAATCACAGATAAAATAAATATTATTTTTCAAGAATAAATAAATTAATATTTATTCAAATAATATTTAATATGAAATTTATCACCAGACCATTATACTTGGTGTTTTAATCCTCCTCAAGATTTACTAGTAATTTTATAATGGATATTTATTTAATTAAAGAAATTCCACTACATTATTCACCAAAAAATATATAAGTATTATATTCACCCAAACCGGTGAATAAATATTTATTAAATGTTCACATAACTCAATAAATATTTTGATACCTTGTGAATATACCAAAATAAATAAATATTTCATATTGACACAACTAAATACATAATTACCTAGAAAAAAAATATTTATAAATATTCAACTCACATATATATTCTCTAAAATAATTGGTTATTCAATAGTTTTTATCAAACCATCATTAATAAATATTAAACCATGAATGAGAATAATATTTATTAAACATGTTAAATTCATAAATAATTTAACTAAGGTTCCAAATACACTTTATATGTGACCCTCTAGGTCCTTTATTTAGTGGTATTGGGATAAACTACCTAAAGTCTAATGTTAGAATCTATAAACATGCCCATGATCCCATAAATAAAGAATTTAATGTCACAAAAAAATTTAATCTCTCACAAACATACACTATTTAATATAATCCTTTTATCTTGATATTTCTAATCAAGCAGGTTTCATGATGGAGTCATAAACATATATTCTTGATGTATCATTCTTTGAATTTCATGTAATAAACATTATGAAAAAAATTCCATGGACATGAAATTAATATGGTAGTTCAATTAACATTAATGTTCCTAGGATATTAACTTACATTAAATAAAATATGGGAGAAATCCTTTATCTCATTATTCATTAACACAACATCGCTCAAGATGCACCAAATGTATCATACTTTACCATGAGCATATGTCATCATTGTTTTCATCAATACATAAAAGTATAGGAATCATGACATGTAATATTAATTATATTAAATTATAAGGTTCATTACACACATACACATATTGGAATATCTAATGACACATATAAATATTGATTTTCTATTAGCGGGTTATGTTCTGATAATCTCTCGCATTGAAGATTTCCAAGGGTGTACTTCACGAGAATGTGTCTCAAAACCTCATGAGTCTCCACCCCAAATATATTATAAAATTTGTGTCCCATAAAATGATATCATCCAACTATAGAAATTATATTTAGGAATATTGTCATTTAACTTATAGGTTCTCATCATAGTAGGGAACTGCAATGGCCTTTCAGCATGATAGGCACCCTTAAGAAATTATCACATACCATGTTAGGTAGAAGAAAAATCATAATGTGATAATATATTTTATAAATAGTAAAATACATAAATTTAAGAAATCATAAATTTCTTTGAAGTTGGTTTTAGGGAACCAAATCCAACAGACCATATAGAAGAACTTAAGTGATTATGATTGCTATTTCAACACATCATGAAATTTTCAATTTATCAAGGTCATAATGTATCTCAAGATAATATCATTTAAATGTAATTGTGCTTAAATAATTTATTAAATATTTGAATTTATTATACTTAGTAGTCACTAACACATCATTAAATTAAATTAATCACAACGTTCAGTAAAAAAATAAATCAGCCTAATTTAAAACATTGAGGAATATTTTGAGGATTATTTTTAAATGAATATCTTCAAAAAAAATCTATTTATATGGAGAGGAATCCCACAAGAATGATAGGATATACACAATAATACAATCAAGTGAAAAATAATTCTATGACACTTTATTTTTCATTTAAGATAAAACTTATTTTAGATCCCTAACTGTACTTTAATTATCATTTGTTGATCTTATTATGAAGGCTTTATAATGTCCTACTAAATTTATACTCATATCCTTAACTACAAGATAAAAAGTGACTGTATAAAAATTACCATTTTTTGATAAAGTTAAAGAGACATCATGAATACTCTTTCTATATGGTATTTAAGGGTTTCTAAACCCTCCAAATCCATTTTTTATCTTGTTTAATATTCTCTTGATGAATTATAGAATGGGTTCCCTATATAATAATTGGGTTGTTTATACCATATTTAAAAATATAATCTAGGTTTTTTAATCACCCCTTGAGTGTAAAAATAACTCTTAGTTATTACAGTTGGCATGATTGTGGCTTTATTCAAGTATATATGATTTGGGCCCACCTTATACATGAAACTATTGTTTATTATATTACATATAATATAATTTGTTTATAAAATTATATAGTTTAGTAAAGTTTCCTATAAAAGTTTCATTGTTTAAAAAGTGCCCATCTATTTTATAAAAATAATTTTATAAGTTAATTTTATTATAAGATTTATACACTGATTACTTGTATCTTCAAGTGTTTTTTTATGTGAGAAAAATTATTTAAAAATTTAACATATATTAAAATATTTTTACTAGAACATTGATTGGTTCTTATTTATAAAACTCTGAAACATTACATCTTAATTATTTTATAGGTATATTTATTTTTATTTAGGGGTTTTTAAAAAGTTTTTATAATTTTATATCAACATATTTTAAACTGGTTAATCTTAATTCACCCCACTCTTGAGATAAATTTGGAATAAAATTTGGTAACATAAATTTAATATTTTTTTTATTAAATTATAGACCTTGATCAAAACCAAAAGGAAAATATGTTAATTTTGATAAGATAAATCTTTGAGATATTAAAAACATGATACAACCATACCAACTTATTTTAATGGATCCAAGTATTCCTAGTGGGGCATCAAAATAAAAATCCATTTATGATGTCTTTATTTAATATGTGGAGTAACATTTAATACACTTATGAATATTTGAGGATTCCTATAAGGGATTGGATTGATTCCACAAGGGATTCTTACGATTATAATTGTAAGGTCATGTATTTTATTATATGTTCCTTTGAAGAAGATGAATTTAATTAAGTCTCCACATGTGCAAGATATAGTATACTTTTGTTTTCCCCCTGAGGGAACTAATAATGACTAGGAAATGTGCTTAAATACTTATATTATTCATTATGACACTTTTATGATGATACCTAGTGAATAAAATTTTGAAATGTACTATCGGATCAATAAAATGACAAGATAATGTTTTCTATTAAAATAACCATGATAAAAAAGTATAAAATATTGATATTTCTAAAAACCTTACCTAATAAATAGAGAAGCATAGTAATTGAAATTTTTGAATCCTGGGATATTGATAAATTGGGAATGAATATATTGATTTGAGAGTTGATTGTGTACGACGAAGAAATCAAGTTGAAGACTAAGGATGATGTTATAACTAAATGGAAAACCTTTTTCATTTAAATAATTTTTAAAAGGAAATAATTATAAGTATATTAAATTCAACAACCAAGGATTTGAACATGGTAATGATGTGAAAATAGAATTATAAGCTAGTAAATTCAATTTTTTTTATTACAACCAATTTTCTAAACACATCAATATGGGTGGGTGGGGAGGGGTCTATATGGGTGTGAATTATATTAGTTAAATTTCTTAAATTAAATCATTTTCCAAGTTTATAAGGATAATAATAATTTTCCATGCACAATAAATAGAAATATAAACCATGTAAAGAAAGTTAAATAATAAAAAATATAAATTTAAATTAGTTCACCCAATGGGACACAATGTATAATTATATACATAATGATGTGTTAGTTTAAAAAAGAATCACCAATACACTATTAAGTAATAATAATTTTTGAAATGGTTCACCTTATAGTTATTAGGACACCCCTATTCTTATATCTCTACACACTATTTCATGAAAAATATTAAAAAATAATGTGATCATAGACATTTAAAATAAAATATAAATGAATCAATCATATAAAACTAGAAATATTTTTTCTTTAGATCTATGTCATCATGACAATTTTGTTGTTTTAATGGTTTTTACTGATCCTCTAGATGATGTTAGGTCAAATGAATGGTGACACAAAAAATGGAACTATAGAAGTGTGGACTTAGACACGGTACTGTAGTAACATGTGACTGGTGACACCAAATTGTCACTGTATCTTGGACTTCCAACCGCTAATTACTGCAGTACAATATACTTTCTATGAGATTGTTGAAATTGTAGAAACATGGGTTACAATATAACCATGGTACATTATGGGATCATTAGATCCAGGATATGTATGTATGAAACTTTGAGATTTTACCTTGTAATTATGATCCGAAAATAATGAAGCGTTAAACCTATTTATAGACATAGGTCTCATGAACCAAGCTGGAATTCCATCCAACCATACACTCAACAAGGCTCATGGCACTACCCAAAGGGTGTTACCGATCCCCATGGTATGTAAACTTGTTCCTGGGCATCAATTAGAACAATTGGGAAATGGTTCATCGCATAAAAATTAATGATAAACAACCCACAAGAATCATACATCACATCATAACCAATATCCATAACATAAGAGATCAAATGATAACACCACCACACAAGTTAAACATTTAACATTTAAAATCAAAAACCCATAATACCAAAAAGGGGAAGGGGAACAAATAGACCACCAACCTCCATGAAACATGGGGGTCGACTCCCCATGCCTCCTACCCCAACACCTACCCTCCAAGGAACAGCAATCACATAGACCCACCATTACCCCCACAAAAAGTATTTCTTTTACCTGGATCAAACATTACAATGTCTATACACACCCAAGTGTGTATATAGGGTGCGATCTAACTTTCCCAATAGGACACCCCCAAAAGTTATTCCACGAAATGACATTGGATAATAAAATATCATTCTAGTGTTTAAGAAAAATTAAAGATACAATTTTAATAAAACAAGATTTGAAATAAAATTTGAAAAAAATGCGACAAAAAATGAACGGTAAGAATACCATGAGCACCATGGAAAATCCCTAAGGTACTATGGTTAGCAGGGTCCTAGGATCCTTTTACTATCAATGATCACATATTCTAGATTTTAAGGTCCTATACGAGCCTCAAATCCCCATCATATAAAAGTTTAGTTAGTGATGTTAAATAATCCAATTAGAGAGACTAGGCCTCATCCCTGCCAACTCACCTAACATAATAGACCTATTCTTCTCACCTAGATACCTAGGATTTACTTGGACTCAATTTCAATCTCTATACCACATGAATTCACCTCTTACACAACCATCATCTCAATAAACAAGAATGCACTTTCCAAACAACCATTTATAAAGGGGAAAAGCATTATCAAAAATTTAACACACAAACCCATGTAAAACACCTTTTGTACCATCCAAAAAATTTATAAAACTATTATAAAACCAAATCAATAATACTAAAATCATAATAAAATATAAAATCATGAAATCACCTATCTCTTTCATTATATCTTCACCAAACCATGTGGAAACCACCAACCACACCAAGGAGAGACCCTAAGGAATAAAGAGAACGCCATAACCGTCAATATTTTACCCAAAAAAGAATATTTCAAAACAAACTAGGTCAAAAATATTTTTGGATAAAGCAAAACCAATATAGAATGAGGAAGAGCCCAATAAAAGAGAAGAGAAGAGAAGAAGAGAATCATACGTGAAGGTTACTTGAAGATTCCATGAAAACTCACCCAAAAAAACAGTTCCCAAGGGAGGATTGGAAGAGAGGGAGGCGTGCCTAGGCCTGAGGAGTTTCAATGCAAAGTGCTAGGGGTGATTTAGGGTTAAAATCAAGGAAGGAAAAGATGAAATTTCATGATTTTTAAAGTTCTATAAGGCTACACAGTTTGGTCGCATGTTCTGCTAGACCATGCACCAACCATGACATTTCCACTTTCCTCGGTGCTTGTGTAGCCCTGGAGGGCCTCACACCCATGCTCTAGGATATGCGACCAATACAGTTTTACTATTTATGGTGCATGGTTTTCTCTAGTATGATGTATTGTTTCTTATAACCATTATCCAACCATGAACAACCTTCTACCCATTCAAAAAACCATATTTTTTCTTATAAACTCCTGGGAAATTATTGAAATTATGGTAAGACCAAAAACAGAATAGAAAATACATCAAAATAAAACCACAGATTTGACAATTCTCTTCACTATGAGAAATTTTCACCCATAGAAATTCATACCAAATCCTGATCATAGAATTAATTTGGATACTTCTCCTCTACCCAAGACTTTTTCTCCCATGTGTCATGATCATCATTTCTGTGACACCAAATAAACTAAACCAACAATATGGATTTCCCTTGAAGCACTTTCTCTTGATAATCCACAATTTTTACTGGTCACTCAAACATAGAAAAATATAACTACAGTTTCAACGCTTCCCAATTTAGCACATGAGATAGGTCTGGGTTATACTTCTTTAATTCAAAGACACAGAACACATCCTGAATCGACATCAAATGATGTGAAAAAAGTAACCAATATTCAACCTTTCTAACTCTCTTGGTAATATCAAAATTTCTAACGTACCTCAATATAATATTACCTTGCTTACCAAGATAACGATGACCCAAGTGAGGTGACACTTTCAGAAACACCTTGTCACCCAGTAAAAACTCCAAGATTGGTGACACTGATTTGGATAGGATTTATGATGGATCTGGTTTGAAAATAAATACTTTATGATCAACCAAACTTTATCAAGTTTCTCTTGCACAATGCTTGGTCCCAAAAAATCGGTTTCTCCCACCTCTGTCCAGCATAAAGGTGACTGACATTGCCCACTATGAAGCAACTCAAAGGGACACATTTTAATCTAGGATTGGTAATTATTATTATATTCCAAGTAAACCAATCCCAAATGGTTATCCCATGATTCTATGAAATCTAACATATACACATAGAGAATATCTTGAAAAATTTTATTTTCCTGCCCCATCTGACCATCCATTTGAGGATGATATGCTGTATAGAGTTTAACATGTAACCAAATTTCCTTCTAAAGGACTTCCCAGAATTGAGAGGTAAAATGGGGGTCCCTATCTGAAAGAATAATTGATGGCACACCATGAAGCCTCAAAATCTCTTGAACATACAATTGGAACAACTCATCCACCTTGGTTGAATCCTTTATTGGAATGAAATGGGAAGACTTGGATAAACGATCAATCAAACCGAAATGTCATTCCTTAATCGGGTTTTATGAGGACAAAAATGATGAAGTAAATGGATACCTCATCCCAATTCTATATATAGATGGGGAGTGGATGAAAAAACATGATGGCCCTTGGTTCTCAGCTTTTATTTGCTGAAAATTATAGAACATAGATATGAATTCAAATATATCACACCTCATACCTTTCTAATAAAATTGGTGAATTATACCATAAAACATCTTGGTGTTTCTAGGATGAAAAAACCTAAAAGAATGATGGCTATCCAGAATCACCACCCTCTATAAAGATAATGAAACCCAAAAGAATCCTTTGAGAAATAAATAACTCTATCAATAAATGATGACCACTTTTTGGGTACCTCCCCACCATTTAGAAGATTCCTAGAGTGTTTAAACAGATCATTATTAGGACGTTCCTCCAGAATAAACTCTATAAGGGAGGGTACCAACTGAATATTTTCCAAGAATGTACCTCCACCATTCTCTTTTTATTCTAGATTCATATGGGAAAAATACCTATCAAAGTTCACTCATCACTGGACTCCTTCATAGCTTGCATCTGAATCTTCCTGATTAGAGTGTTAGACACCACATTACATTTTCCCTAGGCATAGACAATGTCAAATTCAATCCCATGAAGGTACTCAACCTAATGATGTTTCTTCAAATTCAGATCCTTCTAGGAGAATATGTAGAACAAACTATAATGATCTGCGTAAACCAAAAAATTATATTTGAATAGGTAATTGTGATATATTTTCAAATCATGAATCACTGCCACTTGTTCCAGGTCATGGGTTAGATAATTATTTTCATTTGGTTAGAGTTGGGGAGATAGATATTTCACCACATGGTTTTACTATATCAAAACAAACCCAAGACACATACCTAAAGAATAACAACAGACTAAATATCCCTTCCTATATTTTGGTAGAATCAAAATAGTGGTAGTGGTCAACCACTGCTTAATATCCTAAAAATATTTCTGATTATTTGAGATCCATTGAAACCATACCCCCTTTTGGATAAGTGTATTCATGGGAGAAGTGAGTTGAGAGATTCTCTAATAAACCACCTTAAATAACCTTTTAGGCCCCAGAAACTCTTGATCTTGAAGACTTCCTTCAATTTATCCCACAACATCACTACTATGATCTTGTCAATATCTAATGAAACCACACATTTTGAGATCAAGTTTCTTAGAAACATGAATTCTTGGATACAAAAGGTTCACTTGGAGATATTAGAATATAGATGGTGATATTGAGGTGCTCCTAGAATGATCCTCAAGTGCATATGATGCTCTTATTATATATCATAGTAGACCAGGGTTTCATCTAAAAACACTATGATGAAGGATTCAAAGTATGAATGGAACACCTAGTTCATTGGATCCATGAAGACCACAAAATAATTAATAATCTCTAATGGAATGGAAAAGTAATCAAAGTGGTCATACCTACTTCCTAAGGCCATCTTGGGAACATCTAACTCTCCGACCCTAACATGGTGATACCCAGAGTGTAGGTTAATCTTGGAGAATAAAATTTCCTCCTTCAGATGATAAAATATTGCATTAATATGGGGAAATTGATATTTGTTTGTGATTGTCGCCTTATTCGAGTTTTGGTAATCGATGCACAATAGGAGGGACTTGTAAGCCTTTTTAGAAAACTAAATAGGGGAGGAAAAGGTGATACACTCAAGAGAATGAACCCTTTGGATTCTAAATCATCCAAATATATGTTTGATTCCATTAATTAGGTTGGGGCTATATGATATGTGAGAATAGATATCGACTATGTTCCTAGCATGAAATCGATAGTAAACTCTACATCCCATTCTAAAGGAAAACTTGAGAAAAAATCTAGAAATACCTCTAGGAAATCATCTACCACAAGAGACAATCCATCCTCAGATTCTCTATTATCATCCTCTAATATGAGATAATAGACCTGAAAACAAAAATTTCCCAAATCTGGAAGTGGTAGTCTGGCTCACCCTAATCAAGGATCCCATTCACCTTTAAAAACCAAAGTACTCCCATTAGGTTCCAAAAAAGTAACTCATCAATGTTTAGAATATATGTGTTCTTCGAAACATACCATCCAATCCATGCTAAGGATCACATAAAAGAGATCCATTTCTAGAACTCAGAAGTCCCACTCAAATTCCACCCATGACAGGTTAAGAGAATGATAGAAATATGAAACCTCATTCCCCCTTCTTTCCAAGTGTCATCAGAAAATCCATATCACAATTCATAAGCTTGGCTAGTAATTTCAAAAAGTGTAAAAGACAGATTGAAATAAAGGAATTTAAAGTACATGTTTTAAATAAAATAGTGGCTATGGATGATGTAATAAAAAATCACCTCAGACTGTTATAGGTCCTGTATATGATTCCATTTTCACCTCATCCAGAGCATGGAAATTCATTGTATCTGATAGTACCTAAGATCTATTATTATTATATAGCTCTACCTTGAGCTTTCTCTACCCATAATAGGATCCAAACTTTTTAACATGCCCAAGAGACCAATAATTTATATCCCTTGATGTAGTGTACTGATTTGGTAATTCCCTATGTGCTGAGGAGCCAACGCCACTTTGAGATGGCACACCACTATTATAGAACCTCTGTAAGTGACCTAAGATCCAACAAGAATGGTAGGTTATAGGTGGGACTAGATATGATGAATACACATAAACCAACCTTACACACTGGTAGCACACAACTAAACCATCACCAATGGTCAGAAAAAAAGTAGGTTGGGAAGGATGGACTAAATTTCTACCTCACTTCTTCTCACTACGCTTCCTTTTCCTCATGGATGAGCCACCACCACTATGGACCACAACTGTAGGTGCTCAAGAAAAACCCAACATGCCGGTGTGATCAATATCCACCATTAGAGATTGGTCAAATACATCAACAAAATCTTTTAACTTAAACAAGAATACCTATGACATATTGTTCATTTGAAACCCCATTTAAAAATGGAAATCCTCTTGATACTCATTAGAGACCACATCAGGTGTGAAAAAGACCATTTCAGAAAAGTGGTTGGCATATTCCAATATGGTTCAATCCTACTGATAGAGATACAAAATCTCCAGGGTCTTGGTGAGGGCCATGTTATTAGAAAAATACTGCTCCTTAATGATAACCTTGATGTTATCCCATCCCATCTACCCATGCTTTCCATCTTGGACCACTATTTCCAACTAGCTCTAGCTAGGGCCTTCCAACATGAATGAATCACATTTTACCTTGACAACTTCTGGAGTATCAGGAAACCTAAAAATCTTATCAATATTTTCAATCCAATATTCCAACTCTTGAGGGTCCATACTACCCCAAAATAAAAGAATCTTGTTTTTGAGAAACTTCTGAGCATTTTCCTTTTCCAGAATTTGTTGGGCATCCTTAACATGAGCAGGACCAGAGCCTGCTCGTTGATCCAATTATAGTATAACCCAAACCACCGCTTCCACTATTATCTAATCACCAGGTGAGGGATAACTCTCTCAAAATTATTCCCATGGTTTCATAAGAAGTCTCCAAGGAGGTATAATGCAACATCAATCATCCAGACCAAAGAAACCAAAAATACATTACCTATTGAAATTTTCAGCATAAAAACCTTCTAAACATTTACACAAGTCAAAAAAAAAACCATAATAGACACAAAAACAAAGTTAAACCAATCCACCCAAACATGATGCACATTCATAGTATGAAGCTTGTATATCTCACCTGGAGGAGGAGTCAAAAGAAATCCCAAACATCCCATGGTGACCCAAGGCTAATCACGAGGTGTGTTGGCCAAACTACCCACTCGCAACCAGAATCTCAATGACCCAACATTTCTATCTCCTATCTATCCAAAATCTCCGAAATTACATGACACAAAGAAAAGAAAAAACTAGATTTGATACCGTTTTTAGTGAACAAAGATGGAATACCATCCAACATGACACCCGACTTGGCCTTCGACATGGCCTGAAGGGAATTCCCAAACCCCATGGGATAGAAACTAGTTCTTGGGAATTGATTAACATATTTGAGAATGTATTAGCCCATGAAAATCTTCCAAAAACAACCAAATAGAATCCTACATCACATTATAACCAATATCCATAACACAAGAGATCAAAAGATAACACCACCACATGAGTTCAACATTTAACATTTACAATAAAACCCCATAATATAAAAAATTGGAAGGGGAACCAACTAGACCACTAGCCTCCATGAAACATGGTGGTCAACACTCCATGTCACCTCCACCAACACCTAGATACCAAGTAAATACTTTCATATAGACCCAACATCACCACCATGAAAAGTATTTATTTTATCTAGATCAAACATGATAAGGTCTATACACACCTGAGTTTGTTTGTAGTGTGTGGACCAATTTTCCTAATAGAATACCACCAAAAGAGATTTAATGCAATGAAATTATATTATAAAATAATATACTAGTTTTTAAGAAAAATGAAAGTTATAATTTTAATAAAACATGTTTTGAAATAAAATAATAAATAAATGTCACAACATGATGAACAATAAGTATAATATGGGAACCATGGGAAATCCATAAAGTAGTAGGGTTAGTGAGGTCCTTGGATCCTCATACTCTTGGTGATCACATATCCCAAATGTGAAGGTCTTTCTCGAGCCTCCAATCCCCATCACATAAAATTTTAGTTAGTGCTTTTATGTAATTCTATTAGGGAGACCAAGCCTCAACCCTAGATACCTAGTATTTCCTTATGCCTATTTTTAATCCCTATACCATAGGAAGTAACGTTTTACACAAAGAAAATCTCAATAAACAAGAAAAAACTTTCAAAAAACTATTTATAAATGGAAAAAGAATTATCAAACATTTAACACACACCCAAAAACATGAAAAACACCTTTCACACCACCGACATTATTTATAAAATCATTTTAAAACCAAATAAAGAATAGTAAACTCCTCAAAAAATGTTAAAGTATGGAACCACCTACCTATTCCTTGAGAACTTCATGAAACGTTGTGGAAAGAACCAATATCATCAAGTCGAGACCCTAAGGAAGCAAGAGAACACTCTAACCACCTATATTTTACCCAGAGAAAGGATATTTGGACCCACCCTAGGTCAAAAATCTTACTGGTGAAAGAGAACCAAAGTGATTAAGAAGAAGATACCAATAAAAGAAAAGATAAGATAATATTAGAATCTTAGTTGAAGGTTACTTTAAGATTCCAAGCCAAATCAACTACAAAAAATAGATCACAAGGGAGGATATAAAGGGAGGGAGGTGTTCCTAAGAGTAGGGAGTCTGAATGGGTAGAGTTAGGGGATATTTCATGTTAAAATTATTGATTTAAAAAACATTAATTTCAAGATTTTTAAAGATATAGAAGGCTACATAGTTTGGCCACACAGTCTTTCAGACCACACACCAACAGTACGATGCCTCTTTCTAAGAAGAAACCGATCACATGATTTTCCTAGAAGGGGTTAAATCCATGTTCACCTAGCCATGTGACTCATATAATTCCATTTTCCTTCTCATATGGTTATACCTTAATGGCCGCATGCCCATCTTCTATGTTGTGTGACTTAGAAAATTCTACTATCAAAGGCGTACATTTTCCATAGGGTTGGTGCATGGTTTCTACTAACTATGAACCAACCATGCACCTCCTTCAATCTGGTCCAAAACCACCATTTTTCTTATTCGCTCTTAATAAATCTATGAAATAATGGTAATTCAAAAAATAAAAAAATACCTCAAAATAAAACCTTGAATACGACAGTAAGGATTATACCCTAACCGCATAAATCCTTTTTTGTGATCTTATTCTTATTCATTTTTTCTCCATTTTACTCTTCTTTTGAAAAAATGTTTTTTCATTATACCCCTCAAAATTTTATCAATAATTAGTATCAAATCATGAGTTCAGAAGACAATGTTTGTTTTTTATAGAATTGAACAATGTTTTTGGTATAATGCAAGGTGAAGGATGATCATTTTGAAGGAACTAACTCCAATTACTAGAGGATGCAGATTAAATAATATCATAATAAAAAAATTTAAACTTGACACTTTTGGGTGAAAAAAAACTAATATTGAGAATATTGAGTGAGAACCACTAGATTGATAAGTTCTAATAGTTATTCAGATTATATTGGTAACAAATATAGCATTCACAATCAAAGAGGAGAAGACGACGACTGGTTTGATGAAATATCTTGTGAATATATACAAGATGCCTTCTATATTAAAAAATATACATAAATACATAATTATTATATAAAAATATGATTGAATAAAATATTTTTGGTGATAATGTAAGAAAATTATACACTACCCCAAGTCAGTTTTCATTGGTGGGAATTATGTAAGACAATGAGGTATATGATCTGTTTTATTGTTTTAATCACTTAATTATTGGGAAGAAATTGTAATATCCATGAGTATTTCTTCAGGGAATACAACGTTGGATTTGAAATATGTGTGAGTCCTGATCCTTAGTGAGAGTATTTAGATAAGATAATATAAAAGGTTATCTAGGTCAGATCTAAACTTTGAGGGTAATGGAAGGTATGTGCATTGATATAATCATAGAATATGACCTATATCAAGAGAAAATAGTTGATACAAGGAAAATGGGTTCGATCATACCTTTTAGACTCATAGGAATAATAGACATGTCATGAAGGAGTGTAGAGAAAATTAAATGGAACCTAAAATCCCTATAAAAAACATGATAGTTAAAGGAACTAATAATGTGTTGCTATTAAGCATGGATAAAAACATATAGTCTTGGATTTTAAAATGAGTGGAATGTTTCCATTCCACTTTAGAGAAGGGTTTATATAATAATTACAATTCTAGAAGTTTTTGAAACGTATATCTTCTTGATGATGAACCCTTCAAGATTATGGGAAGGGAGATGCATGGATTAAAACCAATAGTGAGAGTTTTATCATTCTGTAAAATGTGTAATATATTATTGGAATGATAAGGAATATTATTTCTATTGATTAGATTAATGATACATGATTTATCATTACATTCATTACTGGTGCACAAAAAATTACCAAGGGCTCAATGGCTATAGCTCATTGAGTGAAGAATGAAACCCTATACAATATGATAGAATCTTTCATGGAAATAGTAGGAACATTAATTTTTTTTCAGGTATTCACAATAGTGGAACTATAGGTTAGTCCATATGAGTGATAATGGGATAAAGGTATTAGAAACAAAATGAATTCTACCAGTTATAAATTCCGTGGAAGTTTTCCAACATGAATATTTTATCTTCATAATGTTGAAAAAAGTGTCTTTTATAAAATGAGGCAGAAAACTGAAGGATGTGAAGCTAGGCCTTGTGTGCACTATTTTTCATTTATTGATGACTCAAAAAGATGGTAATGGGTTTAATTTTTGAATATAAAAAATTATGTGTTTAACATATTTCATAAGTGGAAAACCATGGTGAGGAATGAGTTAGGATCAATGATAAAATACTTGAGGTCTGAAAATAAAAGAGTGTATGATAGTAAATAATTTAGGGAGTTATATGATAATAATAGAATTAAATGGGATAATACACTTCTATGAACACCATAATATAATAGTTTGGATGAATGGATGAATAATAAATTCAATGAACATTCTGAGAGTATGGCATTTCAATCAGGGTCACCCAATACCTATTTATTAGAGGAAGTGAATATGGTAGCATATCTCATCAACATGATTCAATCTATACCAAAGGGAGAATATACACCTAAGGATATCTGGTTAGTAATGAAGGTATCACTCTATTATTTATGAACCTTTAGTTGTTTGAAAAATGTAAATATATATTCTAATGCAAGGGATAAACTTTATGCTAAGTCCAAATCATGTTTCTTTATTAGATATATTTTTAAGGAGTTTTTTATCTATCCTAGGATGATTAGAACAAAATAATAATCACAATATAGAACATAATATCTAATTAAGATGTTATATACAAGAACTATCATGATGTTTCAACTGATTTTGGGAACAATGAATTAGAATACCATAAGTAATTGGAGATTGAAGGTGTACCTGAACATGTGACATTAGAACCAATGGATCCTACTCCTCAATTGGATTTAAAGAGATTAACAAGGGTTAGAAGGTCTATTTAGAGGTATTCATCATCCATGCACTATTTTTTATTAACTTAAGGGGGAGATCTAAATTTTTTTAAAGAGGTAATGTTGTTAATGGAGTCGAGTAAGTTAGAGTTTTCTATAAAGGAAAATATTTCTTTATTTCTTGATAATAATACTTGGTAGTTGAAACATTTTTCATAATGAGAGAAAAATTGTAGAAGAAATGTGTTTACTAAGTTCAATAAGAACATGATGGTAATTGGAGATACAAGGCAAGGATGGTGGTGAAAGGATTTCAATAGACAAAAGGTGTGGACTTCACTATTTCTTTCACCTATAGTGAAGCTTACCACCATCCGAGTGGTTATTAATATTTTTGAATTATAGGATTTATATATTGAGTAGATTGATTAAAGGACTAATTTCATTTATGGATATCTAGACGAGAATTTATATATGTAGTAGACATAGGCATGTATTGAATCAGAAAAATAAAACCTAGTGTGAAAACATCTTAATAGATTATATGGGTTAAAGCAGGCACCCATTCTATTGAATAATAAATTTTATTTATTCATTAGAAAAAATGAATACAAAAAGTTTTACATGTATCAATAATTCAATTTAAAATCTTTTTGTGATGTATACATTATATTACTTCTATATGAAAATGACATACTCATTGGAATAACATGTATTTAGAGGATTTTGAGTTGAAAAGAAAACTTGATGAGGAATTTGGGATGAAAGATCTTAGAGAAGTTGGAAAGATTCTAAGGATGAATATCTAGAGATACCATGCAAAAATACCTTTATGTAGTCATAGAATAACTACATTAGAAATTATTATAGAGATTTAGTATATTGGAATAAAATATAGTTTGTATTCCCCTAGAAATATATTTCAAATTGTTAAAGGAGAAAGCACTGTGGACAATAGAATAGGTTTATTACATGGAAACGGTTCTATATTAATCCTCTATTAGAAGCTTGATGTATTCCTTGGTCTGTACTCGACATGATATTTCTCATTCTATGGGTGTTGTGAGAGGGTACATGGATAACCATTGAAAAAAACATTAAAAAGATGTGAAATGGATATTAAGGTATTTAAAGTGAAACAAGTAAGTTTCTCTATACTTTGGGAAAGTAAAATCATTGTTATGGTATGTGGATAATGACCTTGGATGTGATGTCAATATTAGGAGGAGCAACACAAGTTATGTGTTTACCTATGGAAGAACTATAATAAGTTGGATGTCTCATTTATAGAACATGTTTGAACTATACACCACATAGGAAAAATACATTGTTGTAATAGAATACAAGAAAAAGATGGTTTATCTAAAATAATTATTGGAGCATTTGGATAGAAAGAGAGAAGAAAATATATTGCACTATGATATTCAGAGTACTATACATCTTGAAAAGAACCCAATATTCCATTTTTTTAAAAGGTAATGTATTGGTCAAAGACCAAGACCCAATTTATTAATAATAAAAGAAGGGAACTACAAAAGTCTGAAAGAAGGGATTTTATTACAATCTCTTTTATAAATAGGAAGAAGGTAAACTAGAAGATTATCTACCCACATAACGCTCTGGTTGATACCTTTGTTAGAAAGAGAATCAACCACCATGTTCTCTTCATGGTAGGCATGTGTGGAAATATATCTAATCTCTCAAAGAGAGTCCATGATCTCATCCAGTGAGATGTAAGGGGCCAAGAAAGGTGTACCACACCATTCCAAATTTCTTGGATGATGGAGGTAGAGTCGCTTTCTATCCAAATGTCCTTCTAACCCTTTATTTGCACAAAATCAATAGCCTATATCACCACCATCATCTCATATTCTAAGAAAGTGGCGCTGGCGCAACCTCCAAAGAACCCAATATTTCATGCTTTAATGAAGAACACTCAATTTAAGTACCATTGTATCAAAGGATTAGTGCATGATGAGTTATTGACATTATAAAAGATATGTGGAACCAATAATCTGGAAGACATTGGGATAATTCCAATGATGATTAAGAAGATGAGGCATTTTTGTGCCTCTATTGGTATTTATTGATGAATGAATGATGACATAAAGAATATGGGAGAACAGTATGGGTGAAAAAATAGGATAATATATGAGAAAAAAATTGGTATTTTATTAATCATCTGCTTGAAATTGAAGTGTTGATGGCGAATTTCCCATTGACAAATGAATCATAAAATAATCTTAGATTAATTATGTTTTCTAATATTAGAACCATAGAACCATATTAGTTTTATATATTAAGATCTAAGTGAGATATTATAGGAATTATGTAGAAAAATACACCAGATTAAGTTAGGATGAATGACTATCAACAATGATAGGGAACTATAGGAGAGTGTAATTCAACATGGCACTATTTTAGCATTTTCCTAGTGACAATGATAGGTCACTAAAGCTCCACATACTTCCAACTATAAGTTAATATATCATAGTGTACTTAATGTGTAGTTAGTGGAACTGCATCAACATGGTTACTATATAACCATGATTATTTATGATCTTATTCGATCTAGAGTTTCTCTGTGTGAAACTATGAGATTGTACCCTATAATTATTCTCCCTAAATAGTGAGGTTCCCTACCAATCCATGGATGTTGGGTTTATTCCCAAACCACATAAATGTTATGTTTGTTATTTTCTTCTTTTTCTATTATTTCTCACCATTTTACCCTTATTCTAAAAAATCATTTGTCGTTGGATCTCTTAGTAATTTTACAACATGTTTTTATCTCCTCATATATCCAAAATCATTAATTTAGTATGATGTAGTCAGTAGTCAATTACATAACCATTATTTCTCTCCATGTTAATTTTTTTAGCTATATGTCACTACATTCATGTTATACAATTAAATATTTAATATTCAAATCTCATCAAAGTTAATATATGGCAATCCAAGATTTTCTCTTTTATCCACACCCATTTTAGGGTAGTCAAATATCTTTATAAGTCAAATAATATCAACTAAAATAATCTCAAAACATTCCAAAA
Organism: Viscum album; assembly: GCA_963277665.1. NCBI lineage: Eukaryota > Viridiplantae > Streptophyta > Magnoliopsida > Santalales > Viscaceae > Viscum > Viscum album. The sequence goes on from OY728142.1 coordinate 954,846,462, forward strand.
AAAGAGATATAAATCTCTAATTCTTATCAATATATCCCAAAGCAAGACATGGTTAATTGATACCCTACGCTAGTTTCCTTTGTTTAACACATGGAATCTAAGATTTATGGTAATTGATATCTTTAATTCTAATTCTGTTAACTATTTTCATATCTTTATATTTTATTCATTATCAATACCATATCATGGTTGTGTAGTAAAATATGTAGTTTTTATGATTTGTGTGTTGATAACCATTATCTATGTAAATTTCCAAACTTCTAGAACTTAATTAACTAGTTTTCTTTAAAATTACCAAGTTATACAATATGATGAAAATTTTCAATCCATTTTAAACATTTAAAGTGTTAACAAAAGTTTTATATATTCCTTCAGTCAAGAAAAATTCTTTAGTACATTTCCATTTAGATAGTATGCCAATAAATGTTTTCCTCCAAGATGACTAGTCCCCAAGACTGATAGATATTTTCCATAAATATTATAAATATATTATTCTTTGTTTTAAATAATTTTTTTGTATTATTTATATGTTATAGTGTATGAAATATGGGAAACTATTCCACATCATATTCCATAGGATATAAATATTTTAAGGTTTTTATGGTGATACCACACCACTACTATATGTAGTTTTAGTGTTCGACATGGCCACATTATTATGTATAGATATGAGTTAATCCTATGATACAATTAATATAAAAATTAAACATTAAAAGTTAAAATTAAAGGGGATATAATTTTTAAAACACATTTAATATTATGAAATTTCTAGGATAATCATTAATAATTTTAAAGGTTAAATTCACATATATTAAATTACGTGGTTACAAAGAATTTATAACCATTTTCTTACAGAAACATTATAAAATTTTCAAGTAAATTTATGAAAGTCATTTCACCCAATGCTCCATTATTTTTTTTCCTTTTCATTAATAGGTACGATAATACTATGGTTATAAATATGATTATATACATAAAATGGGTGATTCATTAACACATGGATAAACATGGGATAAAGGAACCTTTTATTTTATTCTCAGTGAACTTCATGAAATAGTATGATCGAAGATAAGAGATTCGACTAACTTTTATATAAGGTATAAAATGTTCATAATTTTTTGTTTTACATGAATTTGGTTTCATAGCATGGTGATCTTGGTTTTGGTTTTCCTGATGTATTCATCATGTTGATTAATCATAATTAGATCCTTAGAAACTCATCATTGATTAAAGTTCATAGGTTCTACTAGATCAGTATGAGGGGGAGAGGCTGACTCAGTGACCCCTTTATTTGATTTTAATTATTATTTAATCATCCTATATGACTAATTAAGATCTAAATTATTTATTCTTATATCTATTATCCTTACCTGGATTTTTGTAGTTGGTTCCATAGAATAATTTTTTTACTTAATATTACCTATAAATTTTCAAATATATGATTATTAATTAATATATATCACTTGAATATTGTATATTTTTCTTTACATTAATGTGATAATGTTTTTGGGGGTATTTTTTACATTTAAATAACATAGATTTTCCCCATTGGGATGAGATACTTTAAGGGATATCATATATTCCTATACATTATTCCTATGGTGAGGATAACATTATATGATGGGAAAAAAATTATTGACTGTTAGGTGAGATTAATCATCAGTGAGCGAGTCTTCATCTCTGGAATTTCAAAATTGGTAATCTCAAGGTTGATAGATAATGAGGACATAACCAATTGTTGAAATTTATCATGTTTTCATTACATTGGATATTCTAGTATATAAACATGTGTAATGATCCTTAGACTTTAATATTATTTATAATGCACATCAAAATCAAAAAATTTAATGTATTAATGAAAATCGTGAATACATACATTCATTGGGAAAGAGGATATGTTGGGTGGGGAATGAGTGAATTTTTTTTAAATTAATTAGTAACTAATGAATTTTTTCCTTTTGTTTATATTGAATTTGATATCACGATCCCTTTGATTAAAATGTAACTACTTTATTAATTACATGTACATTGTATTAGATGAGTTTATTATATATAGTCATAGAAATAGAAACACATAGTTTGATGAAAAAATGTATGAAACTTAATTTATTAGAGATATTGAGAAAAATGGATTATATTACATAGTTATCATTCATATGTGGTTATTGTCATTGCAAAATAACTTATTTCTCTATGGGTGCCTTGATTTATTGATTGAGACTAATATTTGAATTTAGGTATTCTCACCCAATGCCACTGAGAAATAGGCCAAGAAGGTTATACACAAAGTGTATATTTGATATCAGTTAAATTTTATTTGAGTTTAATGATTGAAATAAATATTATTCTTAATTTCAAGAAATAATATTTATTTAAAATTTTTAATGTCAAATACTTAGTCATTATATGTGAGTTGAATTTTAAAAAAATATTTATTCATATGATCATGAATATAATATATATATTTTATTTAATGACTAATATATATTTATTTAGATAAATATTTATTCAAAATTTTGATAAATATCATTGAGGATGGTTGGGCTAATAAGAATTTGACTGGTCTAAGAAGGGTTCATTGGTGAGAATGATATAAGAGTTAAATATCTTTAAAGAAATACTAATTTATTTATTTCATAAAATGGTATTTTACTATGTAAAATGTGGAACATTCCATGTAAATAATATAATTATTAACATGGGGTATTTATATAGTTTAATATTTGGTAAAATTTCTTGTTTGTAATTATGAATATAAAAAACCTAGCTTCATATATATGTGACATATTTCATTTTCTTGGGTTAACTATGTGACACATCATTTGGTTCACAGAACATTATCATCTACATAGAACTTCCTCAACAATGAAGAATACCTCTAAAGAATATCTCAAGATCATGATAATTGACCATATTCATTCATTTCTCTAATGACTGAGGAAAAAATAGATGTGATCTTTAGTATTAAAGATTCAAGAATTATGATCAACAATAAACGACACATGTCATTCAATACTTCTACACTAACACCCATAGACATGAATGTAAAATTCATAGATCAAGGTGTGTGTGTGTCTATCACCGCTAGCAGGACCCTACTTTTGATCCTATTATCATAATGATGAAACAACTCGAACATTTTTCATGGGATCAAAAAATAAATCAAAGAACAAATTCAATATTAAGGTTTATTTTATGTTGATAAATTAATTATAAATTTAACATTAAAAGATCCTCTCTCTTGGTTATATAATTTTTATAATGTTTAATTAAGTATATCCATTAAGTATGATGATTCCACATTATAGTCTATTAGATAATTCAATGGATTTGATAAAACATCATTGGCCATGGGATTCGAATGATGCTTATGATACACTTAGAAATATCAAGGGGTATTAGAGTGACCATGTTAAATTTATATTTATTTAATTTTTTGACTGATAATCATAGTTCTTATGTTAGTTTTTCATTTATTTTGTCATTCATAATTCACTAATCAGAGATAACATGTTCATTCACTAATATATGAATGGGAACATGAAAATAATAGTTAAAGAAATCATAGATATTCCATCCATGGGTGCTCAAGATTTTGGCTACATGACCAGATTACAAGGTATGTAATATGATAACACATTATGTAGTCTTGGTCAACCACATCCATATGTAGTTTTTCTAATCACATAACACCATGTTGTGTGTCAATATATATATTCATTAAGATACCATGTGTTTAATTACAGGATGATACATGAATTTAATGGTTACATGAAATGTAGTTGGTATACACATTTTATAACACCAACATTATGTGATAGTTTTATAGATAATGTAAATGTCATGAATTTATCCCACATGTTTCATATTTAAATTCTATGTATGTAACATGAGACCATTTGTGACTAAACATCATGTAGATGGAATACATGTTGTGAAACACATTAATATCCACATAAATTACACAATAATTCCCTAATAATGTTGTTTAGGTGGGATATAATGAATTAAAAGCCATGAAGTTAGTGTACACACCATGTAATTAGTTCTAAATCATGCAGAACACATGGTTCTCCAGACATGTCATGAGAGTTATTATATGTAGAAATAATAATTAAAATTAATCAAACCAAACTACATGGAATGGATCTGTTGTGCACTCCCAGTGATAGGGGTTTCTCACACACTAAGTAATTTTTTGGTGCCTGTGTGGAATAAAGGCATAAATAAATTATTTTCTTGTTTTATACATTTATAATTGTTGTATATTGGTTGTACACACTATTTAATTAAAAATATAGTTATAAACACATGTCTTTTATATTAATGGTGTTTTATATGGTTAAACTAATCATGAAAACTACATGAATTGTTCCACATAACTTCAAGTTGTTTAATATCTCACACACTATTTATGTTGACATTTTCTGTAAGTACATAGTATACAACCAAAATTATATACAATGTATATTATATGTTGTGTCTTGTAATAATAAACACCCTATACATAAAATATAATGTCAAATATCTTGTAACCTCTAATTTAGGTCATGTAATAATTTCAATGCCAAATTTAGTCTGACCAAAAGTTTAAATTCTATTTACCCAATCATTATAAGCCACGTAATTTAGTAATTTTATATAAAATAAATTTATTTGAAAATTATAATTGATTATAATATTATATATCTCTAGACTTTTTTGTTAAATAATGAAGATAATTAATTAATTAATTAATAAGACTATTAACTATTAATTCAATAGAAATTTATCTTAATTATGAGAGTGATTAGAAATGAATTCTATCAATGTATAAATGTGATATTATTGATGTATGTGACTGATCATGAGTTTATTATGAATTATATATGTGATGGTTTAATTTAATTTAATTATTATTGCACCATTTTGTGAGAATTTATTATTTAATTAAAAATACCTTTTTTTGTGTCATCCTATAACTTTTATTATGTATGGTAATGTGTGTAAATGATTTATTTTATGTAAATGGATAGCCATTCCAATGGTTCCCGTAATAATAAATATATTAAAAAAACATATAAAGAAAGGAGATCTTAGGTGAGTGGAGGTGATTCTTGCTAGAGTAGAAGAAAAAACAACCAAGGAGATACATTTGTCAATGGTAGAATGCTGCATCTCAAGCCAGGACCAACACAATGAGAATTTATCTTAGGGTAAAAGATTAATCTATCATATACTTGATAAATAAATCATTAGAAATATCATGATCAAGTTTACATTATTTCTTTTATTTTTCATTCTTACTTATTTTCTTTTTTGTTATTAGATGTGATAACATTAAATAAATAAGAAAAAGAAATGTAGCAAAAATAAATTAAAATGAATATGCATAAATAATTTAATAGGATATGGTTAATTAATAATTTTAAAACCATATTATATTAACAAGACATGTGGTGAATAAAATAAATGAAATTTATATATAATTAAAAAAATATCCTCATGTTAATATTTATTCTTCTATGACTTCCATTACTTGACTAAGGATAAAACCATAGAACTAAGTGTTGGTCTTGCCCATGTTAGGAAAATAAATTTTATCGATGAGTTCTTATAAATGCTTTTGGTCCATTTAATGAATCTTATATCAATAGGATGAACCCTTTATATACTTGATGTATCTTATAAGAAAGTCTTTAGGAAATCATAAATTGGATTTCAAGATTGGGGAGTTCACTCAAAGAATCAACGATCTATAATATAGTAGTTTTAAAGAACTCCTGCCTAAATAAATTTGAGTAATTGACTAGACCCTTTCTTGGGTTATGATAAAGGAATTATGGATCCTTTCCACTTGAAAATCACTATGACAAGAAATTATGATTCCAATGGTGAGGGTTGTTGGGACTTGATAAAATATTGGGAGAGTAAAAAGATAATAAAATTTATTATGTGCTACAAATTTTAGTAATCATAATAATTATTTATTATCATATTATAATTTATTTTAGAAATAAAAAATGGAAAGTATGTTGACCATGATATCTCTACAATCATTCTTAGACCAAGCCTGAATCCTCAGCTATAAAAACTTTTAAGAACGGTATAATTGTTTAGGTGTTTCAATACTAATGGAAGAATTATATCATATAATGAGGTCCCATATTCCTATTTTATTAACTTATTTATTGATCAAGGGTGTAAGAGGATTACTACATGAGTTACATGTATGGTGTTTTCATATGTTTATTACATCGACTATATAATATGTAGTAAGTGTACACGATTGAAAATCCTTTTGTTTTTTCAAAATAACTAATGCTATTAAATAAGGTCATTAATACTTAAATCATGATAACTCATCTCCAATTTACATAAAAGTGGATATAAAATTAATAATAATAATGTTGAGTGTCATTATGTTATATTAGTGTAAACTTAAAGATGAGTACTTCATCTTACGGTATAGCTTTTAAAATATTGAATTTCATTGATCAATTTGTGAAGTTTGGATTACAATTAGATAATAAATTATCTATTTATATCATGTTATCATATTAATCAGCCATATACTCATCATTTATCCATTAAAAAAATGAACAATATAGATTATCCATTAGGGACTCCTTTTAATGATCTTTACCAGATAGAAACGTTTTTGAGTGAACATGGTTCCCATTCCTTAAGATGAATGGGGTAAAGGAACAGATTCATAAACCCATGAATGGTTCAAAATTAATGTTAAATTTAAAAAAATCTTACCATAAAAAAAGGATTCAAAGGGATGGGAATAAACAGGAGGCTATTTTCTTATGATGTTTCAAAAAAGTCTATTGGAAGAGGAACAGAAATTAGTTATAGAAGAGGAACAAATTGAATCTACTTTATGTATTTTCATCATAATATATATATGTTAATAATTTAATATTAAAATAACATATTTTTACCATATTCAATTATTTAAACAATGGAACCAAGAAAGTAAAGAAATAATACATGAAGTAAGATGTATTCTCAAATAAACTGAATAAAGGTGATTCATAGATCCATATAGAGAAGTGCATATGTTTAGGATAACCTAACGGATTCAAGTTAAGCTATTTTTTGTATTTATTATTACCAAAAAATTTATCTTTGGTTAAATTTAACCCAATGTGACATTATTTAATTTATTTGTAATGAATGTAGTTATGATATTTCATACTCAACTAATTGATTGACAATTCCTTAATAAAAGATGTTCAAAAATCCACAATTGATGATGAATATAAAATATAAGATTCAAAATACCTTATTATATTAAGATACTTTTTTTTAAAATGATAATATTTGAAAAATTTATATCCATAAGGGTGTCAAATATATCTTAATATAATACATTGAGTATACTAATAAAATCACTACTAGATTTCTAATAAAGAAACCTTTTTAAATAAAGGCACAAAAAAAGATTTAGTGTTAGTTTAGTAAGAAAATATAAAATATTCTAAGGGGATTTTAATAGTATGTTCATATACATCATGATATTACTTTAAGATATTTTAGGGATGATCAATATAGAAATGAATACACTTGGTAGAGATATTGGATCCTTCAGGTGGTTTTATTGGAAAATATCTCAATCAGGTAATAATTTTTTTGTTTATATGTGGAGTGAAGTAATTATTATAATTATATTAATTTATACACCTAAAATATGTATTATTAGTAAAATTATTATTGATGATGTGTTATATATATATATTTCAAATATTTCATAAAATTTCCCAAGGAAGTTTTCCAAAATTTCATCACATAACCTAACCATATGCCAACATATTATATAATGGATATCATACTGAAATATGACAAGGAATATATTAGGAATAAATTTATGTATTTGATGAGGAGAATTTATTAATTCCCAAAAATGAACATCATAATGTATACCTCTGTTAATAATCCTATTATTATTCAGGGTATCAACATCTTTAATTATTCAAGACCAACTATATTTATATAAGATGGAAGAAAATATCTTTTGAGATAATGGGAGGAAACTATAATTTAATGAAGTATAAGATCTAGATGCCTATAAGTTGTCCCATGAATAAAAACTTCACCAAGATTAGTAGGATTATTTTTTCTAAGGATAATTTTTCCTAGGAATCTAAAACCAAAAAGGTAGTTTTATATTAATTGTGATTGGTGATATATATATATATAAATTATTCTTTAAGAATTATTATTACTACAAGAATGTAGAAAATGGAATACAAGTAAATATTGGCACATTTTATAATAATTTAGTAATGGATTCCATGGACAAAAATTCACCCACTCTTTATTTTGGTAGTTTCTCAGCTTGATACCACAAGTGAGTATTCTAGAGAAACTTTACATGTATGGAACAATATAGTATAAAAGAAAACACGATTAATTATTTAATGGTTTAAATAATGTATATACTTATTCTATGATAAAACCTTTCCACTAATCATCATGCTAAATCCATTTTAATTATAATTGTAATAAATATTATCTATGATCTTGTTATTATGAAATTGGATGTCAAGGAAAGCATCCTTAATTGAAAAACCATATAAAATGTCTATATGGAAGAACAAAATGGGTTGGTGACAACATAAATGATAATATGATATTCCTATTATACATCCTGATATGGATAAAAAGAAATCATAGGGATCATATATTATTCATTTAGAATGAGTGAATTCTATGTGTCTATGAGAGGTTAGTGGGAGCACTCTATTTTCTAGGAAAAATATGTTGATGACATATGGGAAAAAAATTCAAATCATACATGTTTATTAATACAAATAAATGAAATTTCTCTGAGAATGACAAAATTAGCAACCAAGTTATAGGGAAAAAGTTCTAAAAAGATAAATCTACGTGGTCTCTAAATATAGTCATAATATATATGTTTAAAAATTATCAAAATATAGAAAATAGGACAATTCAAGATCATTTTTTTGTCATTTTACGTGTCATATAATCTCTCCAGGATAATGTGTGTGGGAACATGAAGAGATTAAAAACCAATTTCACAATATATAGTGATTGAAATCTATTTCAAATTCCATGATATGTACTATTTTTTGACATCAATTATTCACAACACATATTTAAAAAAATATCAAACAAAACAAGAAGAATACGTAGAATTTTAGTTAGAATTATATGATAGTACATAAGAAAGTAGAAGTGTATTAGTTCCTTTTAAAAAGAAAAATGACAATTCTAGTGGTCAAGGATATATAAAACTAGTTTTTCTTTATATCATCTCATCTTATATTTTAGGATAAATAAGGTAATATGTAAGAAAAATTTATTACAACCAATGTTTTCCATATCTATAAAAAATAAGTATTTCATGGCTTCAAATACTTATTTAGAATCATTTTAAAAATTCTCAGTTCCAATTTTGTGTTATACCAATAGTAAAAGTATTATCATTATGATATGATTTTTCTGAAGTATTATTTGAGATGTCTGGTCCCTAAAAAGACAAAAATATGGGGATACTTGAGGATATCACTACTTGTGAGGTTTCTTAAGATATTGAGTTTATAGTAAAAATAGTTTACCCAAATAAATGTGTAAGACTAGACCTAACTACAATAGAGCATGGTCGGACAAAAAACTATATCCATTCTCTCCAGAATCATATATATCTTGTGAGAATTAATATTACAATTAGTAGTTGGCTATATTTCTAGTGGGAGTCTATTAAATTTGGTTCCTTATAACAAACTACATTATAATTTAGATTACCTATAAATTTTTAAATACCTAAATAATATAAAATGACTTATCACATGATGATGACTATTTTATGTTACATTATTATGATAATTCACTTGATGTATTTTTCATATCGAAAGGAAATATCAGTTCCTTACCTTGATGGGATCCTTGATGTTCCATAATATATTACTATACATTATTCATGTGGTCATGATAACATTCTATTATGAGACACATAATATGTTTGTTTTCATGTGTGAGTAATTATAAGTGAATGAGACTTATTCTCATGATGTTTTTATATGGTAATATCCAATATGGGAGATTATGCGGAAAAATCCCCTAGTTATAATTCCACATGTTTGTGTTTAATTGAATATTTTAGTCTTTAAACATTTGTAAAGATAAATAGAATTTATAATTATTATTAATTCATATCATAATTCACATGCTTTTATGTCTTGACCAAAATCATGATTCAATACATTCAGTAAGAAGCAAGATGCGTTGGGTTGTAATTAGTGATATTTCATTAATAAAATAATTATAAAAATGATTTCCCTTCCATATTTATAAAAGTATATATCTTGGTCACATTTATTTGAATACAAATGTAAATACCCATAATAATTCAAGGGAAATTTTTTCTTTCTTAATTTTCTTTGGGATTTTACGAGAACGCAGTTTCTGACGGCACCTGATTTCGAGGCCCGGTGTGCCCGGAATCAATTTTCGAAGTTTAGCTCGGGTATGTTCAGTGAACGAATGGGCCGGTTTTCCTAACTTTTGAACCAGTGCTCGGAATCGAAATTTGAGGGCACCGATGGGATCGCAGCGCCGGTAATTGCTTAAGAACACCTTTTCTAGAGTTGCGTTCGCTCGGGTGAGGTTATTAATTAATTGGGTTAACTAAAGAATAAAATAAAATATTGTGCAACATATTTTATTTTTAGTCTAAGTAGTGATAACCTAGGAATGATGGTTAGAGTGGGACCCACTGATATCCTAACTCCTAGGTAGGATATTAGTGAGGTGGGGCCCACACGAGCCCCACCCCTTTTTTTTCCTTTTTATCTCCCACATGCATTTAATTTGGTAACTCACCTGCACCCCCTCTTAAATGCCAAGTCAACTCTCGCGTTTAATTGGATTATTAAACGCCTCATTAATTGGTCAACGCACATTAATTAAATTGTGATTTAATTTTGAATTTCAAATAAGGGGTGGCATGAGTAATAAAATAAGGCAACACCTTATTTTATTATTGTTGTTTTATTGTGCGAGAAGGATTGGAAAGGAATTGGTCAAACCTTGGAATCCTCATCTTCCTCCTTGAAGAACACGAAGAACACACCATCATCGACGAAGAACGCCAACCTCTGATGAAGGACGACGATTAACGCTGATTCCTCAGAGATTGACGACGCGATGCTATGTACCGCGACGCCAACGATCCTCTTCTCCGTGACACCGTGTACCGCGACGCTGACGATCCTCGTCTCCACGACGCCGTGTACCGCGACGCCGATGATCCTCCTTCTACGACGCCGTCTTCTGCGACGTCTCGTTCCTATGACAAACCTCGTTCGATGACTTCATCGAGGTAGGGGGTTTGTTTTAATTTAATTTATGTGGATTATATCCTCAAAATATGATTAAATTGTTGAAAATAGTACGAACCACTAACGCGGTGGGTGCGGACCAACGAACAAATCCGAACCCACCGATTCTCTGTTCTTGATGCACGGAACATTGGGTGATGATGAAACGGGACCGTTGAGCGATTGGAGGCTGTTACTGTAATCTACGGGTCCCAAGACGACCCCAGGCGTAGATGAGAGAAAGAACGGACCACCAGAGCAGCTCCGGGGGCCCGCGTACTTCACAAGCGGCGCGGGTCGCCCGGAGGCGGCGACGTCCCGGCGCGCCGCCAGGAGGGACCGCCGCGGTGGCAGGCGGCCGAGATCCCGCGGCCGCGCGGGACCCAAGCGGGAGACGCGATGCCTAGCGCTGTGTCCGCTGGAAAAGGAGTGACCCCCACGTGGGGGCCGTGGTTTCAATCAAGGGGGTAAACCGCCCCCCCTTCCGCTCAGCTCGGCCAGCGACGAGCTGACCGCATGCGGGCCGCGCCCGCGCCAGTCCAACAGGCCACCGAGGGCAGACCGGCCGAACCGGGCCAGGTCGCCCAGGTCGGGCCGTGCCCCAATGGGCCGGACCTGGAACCGGGTCGGGTCGAACCGGTTTGGACCGACCCAGGGGGTCTCGGGCCGGGTCGGTCTGGGCCCAAAACCCCCTAAAACCGGACAGGTTCGTTCTTTTGCCCATATCTTGGGATACAGACCTCCAATCGATGCACTATCAGTTGCGTGGCGATACTTGGAACGAGACGGTAATTTTGGTATATTACAATCAAGGTTTCAAAGAACTTTGGGTATGTACGGGTTGGTTCGAACACGAAACCAACCGGGCCCTCGAAGCGGAAACAATTATAACTTGAGCTCCAGACATCCGATTGAGGTGCCGTTGACTTTGTTGGATTCCTCTTAGTGAGACGAACCTTTTGGATTACTCCGATCGAGGTTTTGATGCAGTTGGAGTGCGTCGGGTTGGTTTTGACTTAAAAATCAACCGGGCCCCTGGAACGAAAAAGCCAATAACTCTCAGACCGGGTGTCTGATTGACGCGTCGTCTATCACGTTGATTTACTCATGTCGATACGGAACCTTGGAATACATCAACTCCGGACTATGTGTCAGTTGATGTGTCAACCCCCTTGGCTCGTGGAGCGGACCCTCCCAGAATCGAGGATGCTGTGTGTGGGAACCCTAAAGATGGCTGCGACTGCTATGAAGACTGCACTGAAATCCTAAGTGGGTTCGGAAGCAATGAAGACTGTACTGAAATCCTTAGTGGGTTCGAAGGCGATGAAGACTGCAATGAAATCCTAAGTGGGTTCAACAGCGATGAAGACCGTACTAAAGTCCTCTGTGGGTTCGACGGCGATGAAGACTGTACTGAAATCCTACGTGGGTTCGGCAGCGATGAAGACCGTACGAAAATCCTCCATGGGTTCGACGGTGATGACTACTGTTCTTGTATCCTACATGGGTCTGGCAGTGTTTGACTCTGTTTTTGCTATCCTGTGTGGGTCTGGAAGAGTAGCTGGTCTATACCCTATGTGGGTCCGACAACTTAGCTGGTTTAGTATCCTACGTGGGTCCCAGCATAGATGAATCAGTGGCTATATCTGATCATCTCTATCACCTTACAAAGAAGTATACCTGTGTGAGATGAGTCTTGATCGATCCCTCATTTGTTACCCTAGTTATGAAGCTCAGATGCATGCTCAGTACCCTCATTTGTTCCCCTAGTTACGATGTATCTTTACGGGGACGTAAAGCCCTGAGGTGGGAGTAATGTAAAGACCCATAAAAATTCAAGGGAATTTTTTTTTCATAATTTTCTTTGTGATTTTACAAGAACGCAGTTTCTGATGGCACCTGATTCCGAGGCCCGGTGTGTCTGGAATCAATTTCCGAAGTTTAGCTTGGGTACGTTCAGTGAACGAATGAGCGGGTTTTCCTAACATTTGAACCAGTGCTCGGAATTGAAATCCGAGGGCACCGATGGGATCACAGTTCTGGTAATTGCTTAAGAACACCTTTTCCAGAGTTGCGTTTGCTCGGGTGAGGTTATTAATTAATTGGGTTAACTAAAGAATAAAATAAAATATTGTGCTACATATTTTATTTTTATTCTAAGTAGTGATAACCTATGCATGGTGGTTGGAGTGGGACCCACTGATATCCTAACTCCTAGGTAGGATATTAGTGAGGTGGGACCCATACGAGCCCCACCCACTTTTTTTCCTTTTTACCTCCCAAGTGAATTTAATTTGGTAACTCACCCGCACTCCCTCTTAAATGCCAAGTCAACTCTCGCATTTAATTGGATTATTAAACGCCTCATTAATTGGTCAATGCACGTTAATTAAATCATGATTTAATTTTGAATTTAAAATAATGGGTGGCATGAGTAATAAAATAAGGCAACGCCTTATTTTATTATTGTTGTTTCGTTGTGCGAGAAGGATTGGAGAGGAATTGCTCAAACCTTGGAATCCTCATCTTTCTCCTTGAAGAACACGAAGAACACACTGACACCGATGAAGAACGCTGACCTCCGATGAAGGACGACAATTAACGCCGATTCCTCAGAGATCGACGACGCGCCACCCTATACCGAGACGCCAATGATCCTCTTCTCCACGACGCCGTGTACCGCGATGCCGACGATCCTCCTCTCCGCGATGCCGTGTACCGTGATGCCGACGATCCTCCTTCCACGGCGCCATCTTCTGTGACGTCCCTTTCCTGCGATAAACCTCGTTCGACAACTTCATCGAGGTAGGGGGTTTGGTTTAATTTAATTTATGTGGATTATATCCTAAACATTTGATTAAATTGTTGAAAATCATTCGAACCACTAACGCGGTGGGTGCGGACCGACGAACAAGTCCGAACCCACCGAGTCTCTGTTCTTGATGCGTGGAACGTTGGGCGACGATGTAACGGGACCATTGAGCGATTGGAGGCTATCGCAGAAATCTACAGGTCCCGAGACGATCTTAGGTGCAGACGGGAGCAAGAACGGACCACCAGAGTGGAACCGGTGGCCCGCAGACTTCATCGACGGTGCGGGTCGCCGGTGGCGTCCCAGAGCGCCGCCAGGAGGGACCGCCGCGGCTGAAGCCGGGGGGGCATGCGACCGAGATCCCGCGGCCGCGCGGGACCCGGGGGGGAGACGGGGCGCCCAGAACCGCGTCCACTGGCAAAGGAGCGGCACCCATGTGGGGGCTGCAGTTCAATCAAGGGGGAAACCGCCGCCCCCCCTTTCTGCTCGGCTCGGCCAGCGCCGAGCTGGCCGCATGCGGGTCGCGCCCGCGCCAGGCCAACCGGCCGAACCAGGTCGGGCCGCGCCGGCGAGGCCGGGCCGCGCCAGTTGGGCCGGGCCACACCCATCGGTCCGAGCTGTGCCCTAAGGGGCCGAACCCGGACCCGGGTCGGGTTGACCCGGTTCGGGCCGACCCAGGGGGTCTCAGGCCGGGCCCAAAACCCCTAAAACCGGATAGGTTCGTTCTTTTGCCCATATCTTGGGATACTGACCTCCGATCGACACACCGTCAGTTGTGTGGTGATCCTTGGAACGAGACGGTCGTTTGGGTATATTACAATTAAGGTTTAGAAGAACTTGGGTATGGCCGAGTTGGTTTGAACACGAAACCAACCGGGCTCTCAGAGCGAAAACGCTTATAACTTGAGCTCGGGACATC
Organism: Viscum album; assembly: GCA_963277665.1. Lineage (NCBI taxonomy): Eukaryota > Viridiplantae > Streptophyta > Magnoliopsida > Santalales > Viscaceae > Viscum > Viscum album. The sequence continues at coordinate 954,861,526 of OY728142.1, forward strand.
CGATTGACGTGCCGTCGAATTTGTTGGATTCCTCTTAGTGAGAATGAACTTTTGGCTTACTCTGCTCGAGGTTTGGTCACAATTGGACTGTGGTCGGGTTGGTTTTGACTTAAAAACCAACTGGGCCCCTGGAACAAAAAAGCCAATAACTCTCAGACTGGGCGTTCGATTGACGCGTCGTCTGTCACGTTGAGTTCCTCTTGTTGAGACAGAACCTTGGGATACATCAACTCTGGACTAAGTGTCAGTTGATGTATCTACGACCTTTTCTCATGGAGCGGACCCTCCCAGAATCGAGCATGCTGTGTGCAGGAACCCTAGAGCTGGGTGCGACTTCGATGAAGACTGCACTGAAATCCTAAGTGAGTTCGGCAGCGATGAAGACCGTACTGAAATCCTCTGTGGATTCGATGACGATGAAAACTGCACTAAAATCCTAAGTGGGTTCGGCAGCGATGAAGACCGTACTAAAATCCTCTGTGGGTTCGACGGTGATGAAGACTACACTGAAATCTTACGTGGGTTCGACAGCGATGAAAACCATATAGAAATTCTCCGTGGGTTCGATGACGATGACTACTGTTCTTGTATCCTACGTGGGTCTGGCGGTGTTTGACTCTGTTTTTGCTATCCTACGTGGTTCTGGCAAAGTATCTAGTCTATATCCTATGTGGTTCCAATAGCTTAGCTGGTTTAGTATCCTACGTGGGTCCCAGCATAGATGAATCAGTGGCTATATCTGATCATCTCTATCACCCTACAAAAAAGTATACCTATGTGAGATGAGTCTTGACATTCAATCAATATCTTCTATATAATTGACATGCTTTCCTATGTGGATTGGGTTTTTTTATCCTATGTGGTTTGGGTTGTACTATCCTGTGTGGACGTGATCGAACTTGGGCTCGAGTGTTGGAGCCGAACTGGAATTGATAATTTAGGTATATGTATGGGAATATACCTAAGTAGTGTTGGATGTTACTTCGTGATTGTATCTTTCATTTTTGGATTATCCTTTGTGGATTCAGGGAGACCTTCAGGGGTCTCGGGGTCCCTACTGAGTAGCATATACTCACCCCTGCACGGGTTATGCCCGCAATACATTGTGTTGGATGCAGACGACGGACAACACTGATTGTGGTTTAGGCTTGTGGAGCAAGTCGGTACCTGGAGGTTGACCACTGGGCAGAACGTACACGGAGCGGACGGATGGACCCGAGGGGCTGAGGAGGCTATCTGTACCCACCCTTTAGGTGGGACTTCTAGTGGACGACTCGACATTGCTGCTTTACTTTCAGTTGCTGTACTTTCTTTCCAGTTGTACTTTACTTTCAGTTTGGGTTTGTATTCTGGACCAATTACTTTTCCGAACTACTTTTTCATCCAGTTTTACTTAGTGTTTACTTCTGCCTGCTTACCCTATGGTGTTTGTTTACTTTATAAAGGTCGTGCCTTCCCCTTTTGTTGGGATTTACGCCTTGGTGCTAGTCGCCAACCCCTGGCTTACGGGAGGCGGGCTTGGGGTAGTCACAGAAAAGGTCCTGAGGATAGGTCGTGATAGCAACTTCTTGATAAATTCCATGGCCATGGTTTTTGACAAGATAATTATAGATAGTTAAATAAATATAAATTGATCATGTAGGTTGATGTTACAAATTATGAAACTTACTTTATTATAGATATTGAGACAAATAGATTATATTGCATAGTGAGTGTTTATATGTCGTTGTTGTCATTAGGAAACAACTTCTTTCTCTATGTTTATCTCAACCCTTTCCTGACACTAATCTTAGAATTTAGGAATGTCCATATAATTCCACTTTGAAAGAGGCCTAAATTTCCACACAAAAAGTGTATCTTTTTTTCTAATTTAAACTCTATTTTAGTTTAATGAATGGAATAAATATTATTCTTAATAATGATAAATAATATTTATTTAGGATTTTATGATTATTAATATTCAATCATTATATATGAGTTGAATATTAAATAAATATTTATTCACAAGACTGTGGATATGATTTTTTTATTGAATGAATAATATTTATTTATTTAAATAAATATTTATTCAATTGACTGATAAGTAACAGTGTAGCTGGTCAGGTAAAGGTTTTATTAGTCCAAGAAGGGTCTGTGGTGAGAATGATATAAGTGTAAAAAATATGATTAAATAAATAATTATTTATTTATTTAATAAAATTAAATTTTACTATATGTAAGAAAACACATGAAATATAAACAATATAATTATTAACATGTTTTATTTATAGAGATTAATATTTTATACAGAATCTTGTGTTCAAATATCAATATTAAATCCCAAGAACTATATATACCTGAGTTATATCATTTTTTAGGGTTAACAGTGTGAGCCATTATTTGGTGTGAAAAACATTCTAATATATTAAGATCTTTCAAAAAAATGAAGAATGCCTATATATAATCTCTCAAGATCAATAGAAACCACCATCTTCTTTCATCTCTTATAAGAATCATGAATTGAAATCAACAACTGAAAACCCAAGATAAAGAATCCCTACACACTAGCACTCATGTATCTATCAATGGTGTTCAGATATAAAAAGGCATGTGTGGATCACCACTATAGGGACTCTACTTTGATTCCCCTTTGAGTAATGAAAAAATAACTAAAATATGGTTTTTGAGATTAATAACAACAACAAAGAAAGGATTCAATAATGAGATATATTTCTTGTTGATAAATTAATTATTAATTTAATTTTAAAATATACTCTCTATTGGTTATAGGATTCTTGTCAGGATTCATGAGGTGTTCCTATTTGGAATGGTGATTCTATATAATAATCTGATAGATAAATCACTGGATATGAAAAAACCCTCATTTTTCATGGCCTTGAACAGTGCTTCCACTGCACTTGAAACCATCCAATCATAAATAAATGTTTTTCTACACTATTAATAGCATTAACAACTAACAAATATATTCTATAAAGCCTCTATAAATATTATGTTTTGGATTGTTCACAGTGTACGATAAGTATAAATTGTAAGGTATGACAAATGGTAAACAAAATTATATAATATACATTGGTATATTGATATTTTAAGGTGATTTATGGTGATTCAACACCCCTACCATATCCAATAATAGTGTTTGAGATGGATATATATTTATTAATTGACATGAGTTAATCCTATGATATGATTAACATAGAAAGTAAAAGTTAAAAGTTAACATCTAGGGGGTAATCATTGTTCATACATGTTTTATATTACTAAAAGTACAATAGAATCATGAATAAATTTATATTACAAATTCATATATATTTTTTATGTAGTTACATAGATTTTGTAACCATTTTATTAATCAACCAGTTTGAAAAGTTAGAGTAAATGTATGGAAGGATATTTCTCTCAAATTTCCTATATTTTTTACTTTTTCATAATGGTAATAAATATAATAGTACACATATATTGTCTGATTCATTATCCCATGGATACAACATAGATAAAGGAACTCACTAGTTTCATCTCAGTAATCTTAATCAAATAATGTGATTAATGATAAGATATTTGACAAAAATTGGTGTAATTTACACACATATTATTCATTTTTTAAGATGAATTCAATTTCATAGCATAGTGATCTTGGTTTTGGGTTTCTTGATGTCTTATAATTCATTACTATTCATAATTTGATCCATAGAAACCCATAATTTATTGAAGTGCGTTAGTACTACTAAATCACTAAGATTGGGAGGGGGTTAACTGATGGTCCTTTTTTATTAATTTATATATTATTTAATCAAACACTATTATTTATTAAGATTTTGATAATATTTTATTATGAATTTTAGCTTTACGTGAATAATGTAGTGAATAAAAGGCATATGAAAGGACAATTTACAAGGTTATGCCACTTTACAGAAATCATACTCCTTTCTATGATTAGTTATTTCCCCCAATCATAATTTTGTTAACTATAAATGAAAGTGGTTGTAATGAATATCTATGTAACATGATTACAATACATCCCTCCATGTGTTCCATCATTGCATTATAAGATCTTTATACTTACTCTCACAATGTTCTACCTTTTTATTGTTCCTTTAGTCTCACGTAGCTTAGTCCTCATGGTTGGATTCGACTTACTCTATAGAGACCCTAACCCTAGAATCCCAGAGATGATGCTGTAAATTAATACATTTTAATAATAGAAAAGTTATCACGCCATAAAAATACCAATAATTTTGTAGTCTTGGTAAATTAGTTAAATACTTGAGTTTTAAATTAAATTTCAATACAAAAATTAAAATATAATTTTTTCTTTTGATAATAAATTTATTCCATATAGAATATCCCTACATATCAGTCATAATAAAATTCATGGAATCCTTAATAAAGGGAAAAAATAAGGGTGAGCTAAAATTCTCATTAAGTGTTAAGTATAGTGGAAGAAACAATGAATCAACGAGCTTACAAATTATAGAAAAGTAAATAAATAAACAAACATGCCATGTAATCAATAATATGACAAGGAAGTGTGTCAAGAGATAATAGCAATGTAAAAATATCATGGATAATAATCATGTGTAAAGGTAAATAACTAAAAACTCATTCCATGTTATCATTAACATGACTATAATAATTATATAAGGTTTAATCAATATAGAAAGTTAAATAATTGAAAAAAAATTCCTTTAAATCAATAAACTAATAAAGACATGTATCCATAGATAATGTCATTGTGAAAATACACTGGATAGTAATAACTAAATACTGAATAAAAGAAATAATTTTTTATTAGATTCCATGTTTCCTAGGTACATGATACCTTTACTCTCAAGACCTTTCACAAGATGGTTTAAAACATATTGGGTGAAAACCTACTTAACTGAGGCTAGCCAACAATTTCATCCCATGAGACTACTGATGCATCAAGAGGCTATCTATAACTGGTCCCCACTAGTTTCATACATATCCAAACCATTCATCATATATCTAATAACTAATTTAATTCAAAAATAAATTTCTTTATCAAATATCCATACTGAGTAAAGGATATGAATTTATCTATATTTTATAGCTAATCAATCAATATTCAATGTAAACACCATATGTAAAAATGGAATATAGTTTAGGAAATAATCATATCTATGGTAAACAATGTAGATATTTAGGAAAAAATTTATGTCCAATGATCACATGAAAGTGAATAATCCAAGGGTAAGTTAATGACTATAAAAATAAAATATGGGAGTGATTGTCAAAACTCTCATTGGCCAAAACGATCATAAAACATCTAGAGAAATAATAAGGAATGTATAAATACAATATATTATTATTGGAGTAATAATAAATGGTCTTTTTCCTTGTTATGATAAATACCATAAAAATATCCTTAAAACATTTTTGAGGAAAATATCATTCTCATTTTGAAAATCAATTTTTAAAACATAATGAATTCCGAAAATGATTTTCGTTGAAAAATAAAATTTTAAAACTAAGAATTTTCAGAATATTAGGGAAAAAATTTTCATTAAGAAAAACATTTTAAAATTAAAAAGGAAGCTTTAAATAAATGATTAAGGGTAATTCCGTACATGTAGTAAATTACATTCCCTTTTTAGTATAAAAAGGTTAGAAAAGTGCCTTGATAAGAAGATTCCTTTGATAAAATTTTGTAAATAGAAAAAAAGGTATAAATATATTTTAATAAATTATTTTTAAAATGATAAATAAAAAATGTTTGAATATATTTTTACAAAACATGGTTTTGTAAGAAAATAGATTTCCGACTGAATAGAGAAATGAATTTGGATTTTATTAAAACATTTTCTCAATAGTTTTAAGTTCTAAAGAGTGAAAAAATGGTACTATCACTTGAAAAATATCATAAATAACTAGTGGATATGAAAATGAATTATCAAATATTTTCCCTTAATTAATATTAAAAAATAAACAATCTAGATTAGAATGAGATTATCAAATAGACCCTTAAAATGATCATAATGTTAATGTGATCATTAATCCATGAATAAATTTTGTGTATCAAATTTAAATCTAAATAAAAAAACTGGAAATTAAAAAATATGTATTCAAATTTCACCTTGCACAAAATCATTTAATATCAATAATAAGAAAGAAGTAATATAACCCAATGAAAATAAATCGAGTTATGATATTTATTCACCACTTCGTAACTTTAAATTCGAACACCCTTAGATAAAATAATATAAATTGAAAATTAAAATAGAATGAATATTTATTAATGATAATACATGAAAAAAAAGGTAGTATATACACCGTATAAAATAAACTAGGTGCACAACATTACAATATGCCTCAATGAATGAAATTGAGGGAAAATCCCTTTAACTTATTCTTTCTCCTGGTTGAACATGCATTAAACTCATGTATAATGGGTTCAAACATGTTATTAACTTACTAATGAACCATATTAATATTTATAATATCATATTTGATCATTTTATTACATGTTATAACACATTTGTTAGTAATATTTCATTATTTTCATTGTTTCATGTGTTAATTGCCTTGTTTTCTCATGCATGTTTCATCATGAAAGATCCGGTTCATGTGAATATTATATAGTTTTATCATCTATAAAATAATAATAATTAAATATTTATTATTATTATTTATCTATTTTACTTTTTAAAACAAATCATGAATGACGGTTATGGAAAATGAAGTATGTTATGGTCATAGAGAAAGTATGCCATATGTATGCATGGGTAAGATTTCCATTTTCATAGATTATTATGGAAAGAAGGTAAGTAATATGTTATATTTATTGAATGATATTTATATAATATATACCATATTTTATACTTATATATGTCATCTATGTTGTTTGGAAATGGAAATAGTGTCACATCGCTCCATGAAGGTGGTAGTCCACACGTACCCGAATAATGTTATAATCTTTTTGTGAGTGAAAAGGAAACAAAAATGATGATATATATTATATTTATAGAATTATAAATATGTCATTAATATAATAATTATTTAATTTATATCATATCTAATCATTAAATTTATCTTTATTACCTTGAATGTAATGCGTTAGTGAAAGATGAATCACATCACATCACGAGGCGACGACCCTATGTAAACACAAGTGATGTTATTGTATCTCCTATAGAGTGAAAATTAAAAATTTAAATATGATATGAATAAAAAGGTATAATAATGTTATAAATATCACATATATCATTTATATCCATCATAATAACTAACCTTGATAGGTGATAATGGAAGGACAAACAACAATAATTCATGAGGTGGTAGTCCCCCGTACACATGAATGATAATTTCATAACCCATTTGATGGAAGTGGATATGTTTTTAGGTAATGAAATTTTTATAAAAAAATTTAATTATATGTAATATAATGATATTATTATATTATTATGGTATAATACTAATTTTCGGAGATGGATAAAGAAGTAAAATAAAGACGCTTGTTGAAGAACATTACCTATTCTTCGGGCATCCACTTTAGGTTCGCACTAAAGCCCTAAAAAGTTGAATTTATGATTATTATAAGGATTATAGGATTTGTGGTGGGGAATTTGGAAGTTATTTTTTCAGGTATTTTATGATCCAATGTTTTTTTAATGTGTAAAGTGGATAGGATAAGGTGTGTCCTTTTATAAGTGGGGCGAGTGCAACACTTGTAATTTTTTTAAAGAGTGAATTCCAACCATGTTTTTTATATATCCAGACCCCAATAATCTTTTATTATATATTATATAATGTATAAGGTCTAAATAAAGACATAATATGGGGTTTTTTTACAAGTTTCTAGGTCATTTGGCCCCTTATGTTTAAAGTTTAATTCCTTAGTAAACTCATTTTTACCTTAATCGCTGTAATTAAGATTAACTGTTTTCACTAATCACTTTAGTAAAAAACTAAGTTTACTAATTAGAAAAAATAAATTATTATTATTTCAAATATGGAATAATTTTTTTTTAAATTTTATTCACATAAATGGAAAAAATTTATTTAAAATTAATACTATAGAAGTGAAGAGAATGTTGGGTTTTAAAGTGTAGATGTTCAAAAGTTTAAAATATTTTTATATCTAAATTTAGTATTAAAATGATTGCAATGAAAACAATTAGATTACTATATATACAATTGCCTATTTTTAATTTTAAACCAATTAAAATTATAATATAATATTATAAATTATTTAAATGAAAAGAATATTTTTAATAAAGGTTTAGTATTTTTCACTATTCATAAAAAATAAAACTTTTTAGAAAAATCCCAAAAATTAACCCTATTATATTTTTTATATTATAATATCATAAACTAAATTTATTTTTCATATAAACTTTATTAAATCATTAAAAGTTAATTTTCACTTATGTGCATTAATCGCGACTAAACTATTTCTTAGTAAAATTTAGTTTTTCCAAAAACATATTTTTTTATTTTAAATGATTATTTTTATTATTTATAATCAATATATTACTAATAAGTGTTTGTAAGATATATATTTTAATAATTTAGTAAATCCTATTCCTCCTACCTTTCCAACTGCTAGAAAATAACTGTCATATTAAATAATAATATTAATAGTATATTATTGTTCAGTAAAACTCTGTCTTGTGTGTAAGATATGCGATTTAAGGAAATAATTTTTTTCATTCAACGTAAGATAAGCTCAGTTTTATGTGTATTTAAATATATGACTTTATTTAATTTATTTAAATATTTAATATATTGTAATTTATTTGGATATTATATTCTTTTCTACGTTTGGCTTTGCGTGTGGAACACGCTATCAAATACGATGTTCATATTTTAAAATTTTAGGGTGTTACATTCTTTCAACCTTAAATAAATTGAATCATCAAAATTAAAACATTATCTTATTAGTATGAGGTTTGAAATTTTGAAATACCATTTTTGAAAAACCCACATCATAAAAGGATTAATAAAACATCATCTTAATAAGAGATAATTGGGAAGTATAGAGGCCATCTAGAGTAATCAAAGAACTAGGAATTCAAGTAGAAAAACATTAGTGTCAAGTGAAGACATAGACATAGAGGAAGAGAATAAATAATTATAGAGAGTGATTGATTTTATTCATCATAATAAAGCAAATTATCAATGGAAATTTAAGGGCCTCAAAACCAAAAATCTATAATGATTTAATATGCCATATGATTCACTGAATATGAATGTAATATGGTACTTTTTTTTATTTCTAGATCATGCTAATAATATTGAGGAATTATTTTAATATATAATAATATGAGGGCATATATTTACTGGATACATTTATTTTTAATAAACAAATTTTTATCCTTTGGTTTTTGTATAATCAATTTCCAATTTATGCCTTTACTCAATGAAATGAATACTCGAAAATGAATTTTTTATGCCCGAATCACTAAAAATTTCTTTTAATAGATCATTATATCCATAAAATAGTGATAATACTTTCCATCTGTCTTTAACTATTTTCCAAAACCAATATTTTTACCAAAATTTATCTAATATAGTATATTAATCTCTAAACCTCAAAAGTAAAACCACTAGTTAATCATTTATATTTATTATTCAAATTGTTTAACTAAAAAAATGACATATTAACTAGGAAATCATATAGGCAAGTAGTAGGTGTGAAACCCTTACTGTCCCTCAGTCATGGGTTCAAGCCCCATTGCCTTTCGGGATGTGATGGGTTGTCACCCTAAATATGGGCTATCCTTGTTATAAACTATATTAATATAATTCCTATGATAATGCCAAAAAGTATGATGAATATCCTTGAAATAATATTAATCACTAAACAAACTTTTTACCAAGGTTTTCAATACAATCCCAATATTTAAATACTACATCCATTTTATTTCTATATAGGTCCTTCTTTAGTCTAGGGTTTATCTTTTAGAAAAGTTAATTGACTTAGATAATTCCAAGGTTCCCCAAATTTAAGATAATGAACTATAAACACATTGTTAGGAAGAAATTTATTTCCATCCATCACACTCTTCATTTTTCTTTTGAAATTCTAGGATTTATTCGCTTATTTTCTACAAATAAATAAATTTTATTATTCCATGGAGTCACTCTCCTAGGTGTGTTCTTCCATAGTTCTAACATGATGGAAATTTATCCTTCTTTTCTCCTTGTTAACCACTACTCGATCTCTTAGTGTACTCCATCATTATTTTCTTTGGTGAGTTGGGGAGTTGGTTTAGGTAAAAATTATTAATCATATTTCATAAAAACTAATTAGGCCTAAACATTATATCTTTCACTCGTATTAACAACCCATTTGATTTCTCACTGTCACCACATTTTCCATTATTTTCAATGATAAAATAATTCCCCCATGTTTTTGTCATTGACTAAAATTTGAAATAATAGTGTAAGAAACACTAATCATAGTGATAAAACCGTATAATCATTTATTGGATGTCCAAATTAGGACACCTAATTTTCAATCAAATACACCTTAGGTTCAACCTAGGTCATTCATTTTCATAACCTATTCAAATCCTTCCTATTAGGTTTTTATGAAAATGTCAATTATCCTAAAGATATCCCCTGAGAGTGTCAAACCAGCTATGTATTAAGGATTTTTGTCACGTATCGGGAAATGCCCGAGTCAAGTCCAACACATCCTTTTTAGAGTTATTACTCCTAGGTAATCTATTCTAGAACTATGTCCACTTGTAGTATCTAAAGTGTAATGTATTTACAGTATAAACCACATATTCTGTACCTTACTAAAAATTTAAGATGTTCTTTTATAATTATCCTCATATTTGATCATAGGGTAATATTTTCTAATCAAAGTTTTTATAAATATAATTTCCAAGGGTTCTACCAAACTTCCTGTCATACCAACTATAGTAATCCTAACCATAGTTTCCCAAATCTGGTGCTATAATTTAATAAATTTTCAAAAGATACAAGGAATATCATCCTAAAGGACCAAATAGTTTTGTAGTCTTGGTAAACTAGATATATAATTGGGTGTTACATTTCATTTGAATAAAAAATTTACAAAAAAATTTATTTCATTTTAGAATAAATTTATTCCATATAGTATATCCCAATATAACAATCATTTTAAACTTCATGGAATTATAGGGAAAAGAAAAAAATAAGGCTGATATAAAATGCACAGTAAGTATTAAGATACAACAAAATAAATAATGAATCAATGAGCATAAATAGTATGAAAATGTAAATAACTAAACACACATGACATGTAGTCAATAAACAGAGAAAGAAATGTATCCATATACAATATCAATGTGATAATCACATTGATAATAATCAAAATGTAAATCTATATAACAAAAAATTCATGCCATTTTATCAATAACATGTGTATCATAATTGGATAATTCATAATCAACATGGTAAAGAAAATAACTGGAAACACATGCCATTTTATCAATACAATAATAATGAAATGCTTTTAGAGATAATGTCACAGTAAAAATATCATGGATATTCATAACTAAATACTGAATGATGATAATTCTTATTCACCAGACTTCGTATTTCCTAGGTACATGATACCTTTACCATTAAACCTTTCACAAGAAGATTTAAAACATACTGGATGAAAACCCACTTAACTAAGGATAGTAAACTGATTCTTCCCATGAAAATACCGATACATCGAGGTGTTATCTATAACTCGACCCCAACCATTTCATACCTATCCAATAATTCCTCATATATCAAATAAATATTTAATTCTTAAAAAATGTTCCTTATAAAATACTTGTATTGATTAAAAGATTTAGAATTATCAATATTTCCCTTGTTAATCTAACAAAATTAAAATAAAACAATGTATGTAAAAAGGGTATATAGTTTAAGAAAAAATAAAATCCATGGTTAATAATGTGGATATTTATGGAAAATTTTATGAACAATGATCACATGAATGTGAATAATCCAAGGGGAAGTTGATGACAACAAAAATAAAACCAGGAAGTGAATGTTGACACTAACCTTGGTCAAAATTATCATAATCCATCCAGAGAAAGAATTAGGATGGTATAAATACAACATATACCCATAGGAGTAAGAATAAATGGGTTTTCATTTTCGAATATAAATACCATAAAAATATATTTAGATACATTATTAAGGAAAATATACTCTTCATTTTGAAAATTAGTTTTTTAAAATATAAATCATTTTAAAAATCATTTTCCAAAAATCACTTTTGAAAACTCTAAATTTCCAAAATATTAGGGAAAATTTTTATTTAAAAATTACCTTATAAAATTCCAAAGGAAGCTTCAAATAAATGATGGTGGGTAACTACATATATGTCCCAAAAAACATTTTTTTGCATAATAAAATGGTTAAAAATGTTCCGTGAGAATAAGATTCCCTTGAAAAAAATTTAAAAATAAAATATGGATAAAAATGTATTTTAATTAATACTTTTTAAAGGGTTGAGGTTTTTTTTGAAAACATAGTTTCGTAAGAATAAAATTTCTGACCGAAGAGAGAAATGAAGTTTAATTTTATTAAAGAATTTTCTCAATAATTTTAAGTACCAAAGAGTTGAAAAATGATACCATCACTTGAAAATATCATTAATAACCATAGTATAATAAAATTAAATGGTTTATTAAAAAATGATAAAATAATTTCCATTAATTGAAATTCACGTATAAGCAATCTTGATTAGAATGAGATTGTGAAATAAACCCTTAAAATGATAATAAAGAAATGATAATTTATAAATGAATTGATTTTGTGTATCAACTATAAATACACATAAAAATGTGTAAATAAAACAATATATTTCCAAAAATCTATTATACATATAATCATATAATATCAATGAAAGTTAAGAAGTAATATAACCCAATGAAAATAAATTTAGTTATGAAATTTCTTAATGACTTGGAAACATTAAATTAAAATCCACTAAGATGAAATAATTAAAATTGAAACATAAAATACAATTAATAATGAATTATTCATGACAATACTTGTCAAATGGGTAGTATATACACTATATAAAAGAAACTCGATGCATCGTATTCCAATACGCCTCAACATATGAAATTGTGAAAAAATCCTTTACCTTATGCTTCCTTTTGGATAAACATGATTTAAAATACTATATAGTGGATTTAAAAATGTTATTAAATTATTATATAATCATATTAATATTTATAATATCAAATATTATCCTTTAATAACATATTATTACATGTTAGTTAATAATATTTCCTTATTTTCATTGTTCCGGGTGTTAATTGCCTTATTTTTTCATGCGTGTTTCATCATTAAAGAACTTGTAATTGAAAATATTATATAGGTTCATCATCTCAATAATAATAATCATGAAATAATTATCATATTTTACCTAAATTTTACTTTAAAAAAATCATTAATGATGGTTATGAAAAATTATGTCCGTTATGATAATGGAGGCGGTGGTCCATACGTACACATGTGTAATGTTTCTATTTCCATAGATCACTATGGAATGGAGCTAAGTAATATATTACCCTTAAGGAATTATCTTGATATCATATATACCAAATTTTATACGTATTATGCTATCCATGGGGTGTGGTGATGAAAAGAGTGTCACATCTTTTCATGAATATGGTAGTCCACACACACACAAATAATGCTGCCATCTTTTCATGAGTGAAAAGGAAAAAAAGAATATGATATATATTATCTTCAAATAATGATAAATATTTTTTGAATATAATAATTATTTCATTTATGTCATATATAATGACCAAATTTATCTTTATCACCTTCCATGTGATGTATTAGTTAAAGACGAATCACATCGTATCGTGAGGAGGTAGCTCGCCATACACACGAGTGATGTTATCATGTATCCTATGGAATGAAAATTAAAAAGGAAAATATGATATAATGAATAAAAATATATAATAATTTTATAAATATCATATATATAGTTTATATTCATCATAATAACCAACCTTGAGAGGAAGTAGTGGAAGAATGAATGACATCGGTTCACGAGGTGGTAGTCCACCGTACAAACAAACAATGATTTCCTAACCAATTTGATGAAAGTGAATATGTTTTTAGGTCATTTTATTATAATAAAAACATCCTAGTATATGGAATACATTGAGGTTATTATATCATCATGTTATAATAAAAACTTAAGGAGGTGGAGAAATAATTAAAATAAAGGCGATTGTTGAAGAACATTATATCTTCTTCGAGCATCCTCTTTAGGTATTCACTAAAGAATTCAAATATTGGATTTATGACCAAGATAAGGATTATAGGATTATGTTATGTAATTTGGGAATTTATTTGGGTATTTATTTGAATAAAAAAAGTGGTTTGATGGTGTGAATTTAAGAGGAGAGTGGGTGGCCTTTCATAATTGCGGTGAGTGGAAAACTTGGATTTTTTTGAAAGAGGGAATTCCACGCATGTTTTTTTTTCATGTCACCATGTCACAATAATGTTAAATTATATATAATATAATGGATAAAGGAAAAATATGGAAAAGATATGGGTTTTGGACAAGTTTATTGGTCATTTTTCATCTTATGTTTAATGTTTAATCCATCGATAAACTCATTTTTACCTTAATCACTATAATTAATTTTAAATGTTTTCACGAATCACTTTTGTAAAAAATTAAGTTGTACATATTATAAATTAGAAATTATTATGATTAAAAATATTTAATCAATTTTACCAAATTAAATTTATATAAGTGGTATATATATTTTTAAATTTAATCTCACATACATGACGAGAAAAAGGGGTTTTAAGTGGATATATTCAAATATTTTCTGTGTTTTTATATATAAATTCAATATTAAAATGATTAAAATGGGTTAAGTTGGATAAATATATGTATAATTAAAATATTTTGACTTTAAAGTCATTTTAAAATATAATTTATCATTATAAATTATTTAGATGAAAATACATTTTCAATTAAAATTCTTGTATTTTTCACTATCCATAAAAAAATAAACTTCTAAAAAAACCCAAAAATCCACCCTAAGATATTTTTATGTATTAAAATACAAAAAATTATGTTTTTTATATAAAATTTCAGAAAGTGTTAACTTATCCGCGCTAAGAGAGACTAAATCGTCTCGTAGGAAAATACAATTTTTTCAGAAAATATTTCCTTTTTGTTTTAAATGATGATGATTATTTTTTAAAATAAATAGATAAAAAATAAACATGTTTAAAATATTTATTTTTATAGGTTAGTTAATTCTATCCATACCCGCCTTTCCAATGTCTAGGAAATAACTATCATATTAAATATCAATATTAATAGTATATTGTTGTTTAGTAAAACTCAATCATACATATAATGTTACATATAAAAGAAAATATTTGTTAAATGAAACACAAGGTAAAATCAATGTTTTGTGCATTTAAATATATATATTGTATTGAATTTATATAAAATAGTAAATATATCATAGAGTTGTAGGATGTTATATTCTTTTTTATACTTGGTGTTGCATGTCATATATGTTATCAAATATGATGTTCATATTTTAAAAATATTAGGATGTTTCTACATCACGTATTGCTTTAATGGGTCCTTTATTTATCAATTCATTAGGAGTTTGACCCCCACTATATCTTGGTGTAATGGTTCATTTTCCTTGTACTTCTCAGGTCCTCATGTCCTTGTCATCTATATATTACTTGATATTTCTCACATGGTTCTCTAAATAATATTATGATATAGTAGGGAATGAAGATGGTCTACCTTATTAATATATGCTCATCTTTAATTTGTAACATCTCTCTCCTATATTTTATCAAGATCGACTCTATTCAATTCTTAGATTATCTTTAGGTAGTAGCATTATCAACTTTTTATTCTTTAACTACTTTTTAGTTCCTTTTGATGAGAAAAAATGTTGAAGGGTATCTTATCCATATTATATTAATTTCATTATTCATTTTTATATTTATAGAATATCATGAATGTTATTAAAATATTATTTCCATAATAGATATGTGGGCTCCAATTAAATTGCGTTAAGATCTTATTATTTTAAATGTAATTTAATCCTTATTATTGAATTGTTAAAAATATTCTTTAAGGATCAGGTTCTTTCCTCATTTTATTTTTGAATTTCAAAGATGTCTCATACTCCAAAAAATTCACAAATCTAATTCTTCTTAAAACTTATTCATGTCCATGGAATCATGCACAATGAAATCACACTCCTTTTCAAGATTCGAAGCTTTCTCATCCTTCACATAATAATATTTTTATTGATTATTTATTATCATATTGATTCATAATTAATATGAGTATTTATTATGATTAAATAATTAATAAAAACACTAAAAATCAATTTATTTTATCTCATTCCTCATAATAAATAATTATAGATTCTCCTATTAACTTTTTCCCCATAAATCATTGGATCCTTATGAAATGTAATAATGAATAAATTTTATCCTTATAAAAGTGGATCTATATAAAGGTAACTGTTATCCTTACAAATTCTGTTCATAATAATAAATAACCCTTATTAAATTTAATTTTCTAATTTATTAGTATTTAAGTATAAACTTCTCTTATAAAAACTTAGATAATCCTTAAAAATTCCATTAGGATCCTTATGAACTCTAAATTGGTCCTTAAATAGTTATTTAGGACCATTATAAAATACAAAATGATCCTTATAAAGTTCCATTGTGTTGTTACAAAAATGAAAACAATCCTTAAAAACACTTAGTATCATCCTTTCACGAACATGGATATTCTTCACCTTTTCTAATTTTTGACCTTAATCTAGCACTGTAAGGATAAATGATCCTTACATTTTGTAGGGTAAATATTCTATTTTTTTCCAAAATATTCTATCTTCACAAAAATTAAATACTTCTTTTAGATATAAATATAATCTCTTCAACAAAAAATAGGCCTTATCAATCTTTTACACTCTACTCAGACTCATATCAAATCATAATGCAATGCTATGAGAAAGAGAAGTTTATGTTGGATATTTATTACATAGAGGGAGAATATGATCAATGATATATGTCGATCAGGAATATAAATACTATGAAAGAAATTTAATGAATTGAGTGAAAATAATTTAATATTTTTTTTGAAAATATTTTTCATTCACCCTATAATTTAAAATAGAGAGGGAGTTATATAGCCTCAAGAAAAATGATGTCAAATCCATCAAGGAATATGAGGAAAACTTCACAATACCTGCATAATATTCCTTCATCTTTTTCATTGATCCTAAAAGTAAGGGTTTTTTAAAATTTTTGATTGTCAATCCCCCTTTACTGATCATAAAAATAAAGGAAAGGAAAAACTCTTTTTAGAACTTAAAGAAGAGGGAACCCAATACATGATAGGGGCACAAATTCCTTTAAAAACTAGACCCGAAGACCTTAAAAAGGACCCAAATATAAAAAGGGAAGAAAAAATAAATAATAGCATAAAAAAAGCTTCATCACTCCCTGATAGGCAATGAAAAGTGAGACCAGTCGATGGAGATTCCTTGCCCCTTACCAAGAATTTGTGTCATGATAGACCAACACAACACAACATAACACTCCTTTAACCCACACTAACATATGGAAGGTGGAGTGGATGATAGGTTTCAGAACACCAATCACTCATGCATGCCACCTACCAAAAAGCACAATATAATAAACCTACATACTCAACCCAATGAAAGGAAAAAGTAGAAACAAATCACAGTGAAAAAGATCAAGCAAGGTTCCCATCTATCCAATGAGACAGATGACTAATTATTGGTTTCATCACACACATCCCTCTTTCGAGGCCACCCAATCATTTTCCATTTCAATATAAAACAAACCTTTCCAAATGAAATGAGGCAGAATAAAATTATTGATGGTATATAACCAACCAAACAAATAATCAAATCCACAAAATAAATATAGAATGGGTTCTCTAAACTATGATTGAAATAAGAGATGCCAATGGACTCCAGAATTCCACCTTTGAACCCTTATGTAGACCAAGAATCATTGACAATACTTTTCTAAACTAAGAACATGCGTAACCCCTAATGATGCTATCAAGATCACCATGACACTCCAATACTGACCCCAAATGATGTTCAAAATTCAAACACCTCCACTAGACCACTTCACACCACTGCCTGAGGAAAACCAATCCATTTCATAATGATCAAAAGCGATGTCAGATATTCACCTACCAAACCACAAACATCTACTTCTTGAGAGATACATAGATCAACAAAAAAAATGATTCATATAGTGGGATCATATCTTAAATAAATCAAGGGATGAGGGTGGTTGGGAAGTTCACACGTCAGGAGAAGAAACCAATGATGGCGATAATGAGTGAATCAAGAGGAAACAAGAGTAGGAGAATTATTTAATAAATATTTTGGAAATTCACCACAATAAGAGAATTTGACAAAGATATGGAGAACCAAAGACCAACCATGATTCCTCTAATGCAACCAAGTGGCATGATCAACAATAAGAAGGAACTCAAAATACCCTAGGATAGGGTATTACTATACTAGAATAGTTACACAATTTTTTTTCATAAATGTAAATTTGACTAATTCTTCAGTGGGATAAAGTTGAATTTATGAAAATATTTGAATATTTGATACTTTTATATCTAAAATGAAATTATTTAATGTTTCCTCAAATTTGAAATAGAGATCGGTGAATCCCAAGGGTCTCATGGGTCTAGAGATAGGAAGCGAAGAATGCATTTTAATTATATTACAGTGATGAATAAATCTCATGTTGGTAAACAATTCCAACATCCCAATTTTTAAAACTACATGAAAGAATAAAAGTAATTTCCTTAAGGAGAAAGGGAAATGCTTTAGGTGTATAAAAGAGGGGAAAATATATAGTGAATGCTGATAGAAGAAACTCAAAAAATGTGTTGAATGAAAGTAATTCTATAGTAAACCCTCTACACAATCTCTTATTTTTCAAATACATGAAAAAAAACCCTTTCTGAACTAATGATCTATGAAGATGTTTGTGGAATATAATCAATAAAAACAACTACCAAAGAATAGAAAGAAAAGGTGAGTATATTATATTAAAAATATTGAGTTAGATCCCAACAATAATGTTATAAATAGTATATTAGTTATTCCATGAAGAATAAGGGACATAATATATGATTTTGGTGCTATAAATCCTTTTATATCACAGTGGTTTAATAGATCTATTCGAGCACCGTCTCAAAATATGGAAGTTGAGTTAGTTTTGAAAATGAAAAATGTGCCCGCTATTACAAACCAGGCATATAACTTCCCCCTGTCAATTTTCTCATGGTAAATTTCTGAGAAAACCTTATGACACTCCCTTTAGTAAAATTCAATGATATTTTGGGAATGGTTTCCCTTTCTTTATATGAAGAAAAATTAAATTTCTAAGAGAAGGAAATCACTATCCATATCACGAATAACCCTGCTATTATATAAAAGTTTATGTAGGAGGATTAATTTAATTTAGAATCATCATCCTATGTATGGATATTATTTCTTTATGAGAAACCATATCTACCTAGAATAATTGATACTAATAAAAAGATAATCACTGATAGCATAACCATTATAATTGAATATACTGATATATTACCCAAATAATTTCTTAGCCTTCCTCATAGTTGAGAGTTTTGTTTGTCAATTGAAATTATACACAAAGGTTTTCCAATATCCATGAATCAATATAGAATGAACACTATTGAGCTTAAAGGGATAAAGAAGATACTACATGAGAATCTAGATAAAGGGTTTATATGCCTAAGTGCTTCACCATGTGGTGAATCAGACCTTTTTTCAAGAAGGATGAGTTAATTCACCCTTGTATAGATTATGGTGAACTCATCAAGATAATGATAAATAACAAGTTCCCTCTTACATAGATTAATGGATTATTAAATAATCTATGTGGATCCAAATACTTCTCTACAGTGGATCTCCAGTATGTATATTACCTAGTAAAGGCGATGAAGGAGGAAATCCCTAAGACTTATTTTCATATAGGGTATAAGATCTATGAGTTCATAGTGATTCCATTTAGACTCACAAATTCTATAGATATATTCATTGAATTAATGAATGAAGACTTCAGGGATTACCTCAAGACATTTTTGGTAGAATTTATAGGTGATATTTTATTCTACTCCAATTTCAAAGAGGAACATGAGGATAAATTTAATACAATATTGAAGAACTTTCATAAGCAAAATTTATATGTCAAGTATAATAAATGTGAGGTTTGGAGGGAGAAAGTAACATTCCAAGGGAATGTTATCCCTAACAAAGGGAAATATATGGATCCTTAAAAGATAGATACAATTCAAGGATATACCAGACCAAATTCTTTAACGAAGATCCATAGTTTCTTTGGATTAGCTGGGAAATATCGTTGATTTTTGAGAAAATTTTCATGATCTTAAAACACACTAACCATGATAACTCGGAATGAAGTGAAGTTTTTATGAATAGATGAATGTGGAGAGAGAATTAAACAGTTAAACAAGAGGCTAATCACTACAACTATGCCCACATTACCCACCAATGGAGAAATATTTTTGAACTATAGTGATGTGTCCAAAAATGGCTTCAGTTATGTAGTTATGAAATTTAGAAAAGTGATAGCCTATGCCTTTATCTAATTAGAGATCCATGAACATAACTACCTAACCCATGATATGAAATTGGATAAAGTGATCTTTGAATTATTAATTTGGAAACATTATCTATATGGAGATAAGTATGAAATATTTACAGATCATAAAATCCTAGAGTATGTATTCACACAAAATGAGCTTTTTATATGCCAATAAAGGTGGTTTGATTTGATTACGGATTGTGATTTTTTCAATCCATTACCATACTAGGAAGGTGAACAAAGTGGAAAATTCTATGAGTAGAAAGTATCTTATAACCCTATCCATGATGAGGATTTAATGGGATCCAATCATTTTGAACATGAAAATGCTGGACATGGGAATCATAAGAGGAAATAAATCCTACCTATTTCAAGTATCTTCAAAATAATCCATTCTTTAGAGGATCAAGAAGGCCTAAAAAGATGATAAGGAGCTACATAAAAAGGTAGTGAATATTCCAGAGTTTAAAATTACTAATGATGGAGCTATAGGGTTTGGAAGCCGCATACATGTCCCATAAAAACAAAAACTAAAGAGGGAACATCTAGATGATTCACATAACTCACCCTTCTCTACTCATCATAGAAGCACTAAGATTTATAGATTTATGAATAAAAAATTCTAGCAAGATAACATAATGATAGAGATTGAAAATTTTTTATCTCGATTTTTAGTATACAAAAAAGTCAAGGCTAAACAATATAAGTCTAGTTGTATTATGTGACCAATACCCATATCAGTATGTTCAAAACATAACCACAGATTTCATTATATAAATTCTTAGGACATCTAAATGAAATAACTCTATTTGGGTGGTAGTCAATCTCCTTATAAAGTCATCACATTAAATTTATATCAGGGATTATTTATCTTTTGAAAAACTCATCAAGATATAAATAAAATAAGTGGTAAAACTACATGGATTCCCACTCTCTATTATTTCTGATTGAGGCATGAGGTTTACCTCAAGGTTTTGGACAAGCCTTCAACAAGAATTGGATACAAAGATGTCTGTCGATGCTACTTGTTACCCTCATATGGATGGTCAAAATGAGAGATCCAAATAAACTCTAGAATATATGATGAGATCATGTTGAATGGATATCTAAGGATATTGGGTTCAAAATCATCTCCCACCAGAGTTCTCATATAAGAAAATTTTCCATTCTAGCATATAAATTGTACCTTAGGAGGCTCAATATATGGAAGAGGTGTAAGAATCCAATATGATGAAATTAATTTGGAGAGTGGAAGATGATTAGATTTGATCTTATCAAAGATATTATAGAGAATGTTCAAACCATTTAGTTTCATATGAAATCCATGAAATTTCGATAGAAATGATATGTAAGGAATCATCAATGAGACCAGGTGTCTGAGTTTTGAGATAAATTATTCCTTTATGTATCACTTTGGATGAAATCCATAAGTTTTGGGAAGAAGGGAAACCTTATTCTCAAATAAATCAGTCCCTTTGAGATTTTTGATAACATCTAATGTATGGCCTATCAAATAGCACTCTTGCTTAACATATCTCAAGTACATGATGTTTCTTGTGTATAAATCATAAATAAGTACATACCAGACACCTCACATGTACTGAATCTATAGGTGGTACCCTTTTAGAATGATCTTTCATACAAGAAGAATATGATGATGATATTATATCATAGAGATAATGTTCTATGAAACAAGACAATTCTCATAGTCAAAGTATTGTGTAGGAACCAAAAGTTTTATGAGGATACATGGAAACCAAAATAGGCGATGAAATAGAAGTACCCTAATATATTTTAGTGTAAAAAATTAAATTTCGAGAGAGAAATTTTCAAGTGTGGGGAAAATGTGATGACTCAAATTTTTATAAATTAAATTTTCATTTGAAAGAATAAATTATTTATTAAGTATTATAGATATAGATAAAACATGAACTACATTGGTTATTTAGGTATATTATAAAATATAGACTATCCTATTTACAATTCTATTATTCATCATAAATAATGATAATATTTCCATTAAGCAGCGAAAATTAATATTAGTATATATTTAGGGTTATAATAATATCTAATTGACATAGAAGGAAGAAGCGATGACCTCATCTTGTAGGATCCTACCTTTTTAATACCATTTATTAGAGATTCTAAATGATATGGAATCATAGGGAGTTTTCATTAACCAAGACTAAGGTGATATTAAATAATTGAAACATGATAAAAATCATTAACATGAGAAGTTTAAGCTTATTGAGATCATTACCCAAACCATGTTTTTTGATCCACCCTAAGAAAGTACCACCATTTCACACCTTACCCTGAGGGAATGCAATTATATAACAAGGGATTATGTATCTATATCATAGTAGTATGAATTTTAATAAATTTTTAATAAAATAATGGTTATATTTATCTATTTTTAATATTAATTTATATATAAACATGATTATATAATGAGTTTGAAAAAAATAGATTTTTATACAAAGAAATCAGATTTTTTCGAATTATATAGTTTTAATTAATACACCCTTTTTAATAAAATAAATTTTTTTTAAAATAAATTTTATTTCCAAGAATTATTATTATTAAATATTATTTATCTAAATATAAATTATAATATAATTTCATGAAGTCCAATTTAATTTTTATAAGGTTCAAAAAGTGGTTAGTGTCATAAAAAATAGTATTTTCTAGTAATTTTTTTTTTTATTTAAAAGAGTAAATTATCATAATTATAAAATTATTTTTGGTTAAATAAATATTATTTTTTAAATTAAAACACAAAAATTATCCAATTGCCATTTTTTTCATAATTTTCTGATATTTTATAATTTTTGGGTAAAATTTTAATTTGGTATAATTATATAGTATGTATTATGACATCACAATAGCTCAAAAGTAATGTAATAAATACTATAAATGGAATCCATGACCAAAAATAGATTTCCCATTTTAAATAATTTATTTTATTAGAAATTTGATAAATTTTAAAACCCTTTTATGAATCCTTGAAAACCTATATTATATTTATAGTTTTAAGATCAATTCATTATGAACACGAGTCAATTCCACATTATCAATGTTATTATTTTAGTGAGTTCTATTTTCAGCCTAATAGAATATTTAAAAATACTCTTTTTTCTTAGAAACCATGAGAAAAACCTTGTTAAAGTTTTTATTTTTCACTATTTCATTACCTAGAGTCCAAAACATATGTTTACAAATTAATGAAGAATTCCACTTAATTTTTTTATAAATACCAACCGAACCTCTTATTTCTCATTAATAAAAACCCATTTATAATGAAGTTCCTCTAACCCTACATCTCTAAAGTCCTTCTGAGGCGTTCCTAATCACTTAACAGGATTCACCCTATCTTTTAGAAACACCCTCTCAAGGTAAAGGATTCTCTCCTCTTCTTTTTTATTCAAGTACATTCTTTGTGATAATACTTTTTAATTCCAATTTATCATATTGTAATGTGTTTTTAACCATAAGTTTACTTTAATTATGATTCCCAAGTAATGATATATTACATTTTATTCTCATTAATCCCTTCTTTCAACCTTTATGTGCACCCTTTATGCTTCCAAAATTTCCCCATGATTTTCCATACTAACATCTTGTATTATGAAAACCCATCCCCATTTCAACTCAAGGGTATTCACATAGATATAAATATATTTAATTGATTGAGTAATTCTATGATTGTAACCCACAATCCCTAATTCTGGGATTAAATGTGATGAAAAATCATCTTATGTTGTATGATCTATGTTGCACACAAATGCATGTACATGATATGAATGTGACTGGTGGGATTGAAATTTTATATCCCTCCAATGCATTGAGTAATGTTTTTATCTCATTAGATACCATGAACAAGGCACAAGAATTTTCCTAAGCATTCTATGTTAGGATGTATCAACGATTATCCTTAACTTATGTTTATGGTGTCAGGTTTTATATCCTTTTAACATTATTATGTTTCCTTGATGTCACCATCCTATATAATTATTTGATGTTCATGTTTATGATTATCAACCTTTTATGTAACCTTCATATTCTACTTTACTTACATGTATTACTTTAATCATGTTTTTATTTGATTATTCCCTTACCAGGCTTTATATTTTACCCATTTCTTATATATGTCCCTAGGTTATCCTATGTAGTTTTATAAGATCAACAAATATTTAAGGGTATGTTTGAAATTTCACAATAAGGTTGTTATATCCTTATTTCATGTTATTGTGATTTGTATCTATTTACTCTAATTAATAATTCATAATGATCTTTTGGGATTATATTATTCATATATTTACATTATAAATTAATAAATAAAGTTAATAAATGATATAGGTTGTCATACTTTGAGTTTCTCTTCTTTAGAAACATTACTAATTATTCTTCTGGCATTCCATGCACCAAATATATTATATTATTTGTTTCTTTGATTATATTTTCACTTGATTCCACATTTCCTTCATGGAAATTGAGTTTAGTGGACATTTTTAAATGGTCCATAGTGTGACCCTACTATGGTAGAAGCATCTCCTCTTAGTTCGTGTGACATCATATTCAGCTTTCCTTTTGAGAGTATTTTTTTTTTCAACAACATCCATATTTTGTTTATATCTCATAATAGATTCATTTTATTCTATTTTATTCCTGATCGGAATATATGGTATTCCATTAATATTATAACATGTATTGTTCCTAGGTGATATGAACTGACATTAATCAACATTCTGACCACCTTCATGTCACTATTTAAAGAAGTTATCTAGATATTAAAATATACTCTTATTTAAAAGATTTATTCTTTTTGATAAATTATACTTTTGGAAATTTCTAATTTTATTTTTGTCTAATATTATCCCTCTTAATCTTGGACTTATAAACTATTTATTATTTGACACATTATGAAAAAATTTAGTGTCCCTATGCCCGTGGCTCTAGTAGTACCAATAGTAACCTAAAAATATTATATTCATAATTATAGATACAATATAGATATATTTCATCCCTTGTTGTGTTTGGGATTAATATACATTTTTTGGTAATTATATAGGAATATTCTCATCTTCCACTTTTTTATCCACCATTGAAGTGGTGGTGTATTTTTCAACACTTTCTTTAACCCATATCTTTCCATATTTAAAATTTGAATCTAAATTTTCACGTGAAATAGAATTTGTGAAACTAGAATAATAAGGAAAATTGATTACATTTCATTCCAAGATTTTAATAGATTTATTATAAGACAATATAATTTTATTCCTACTGACATGAGTCCTTTTTGAGATAATAATTTCATCAGATGTTTATGTGTAAGTACTTCTCTTTTTAGAACTTTAATAAGTCTTAGATTATGCTACTTCTAAAATTTTCATTTTGAAATATTGTGTAATACACTTAAGAATAAGGATATTCTTCTCATCCTTAGTTTACCTCAATCTAATTCCCACTCTCTCTCATACTTATGAAATTAATATTCATGGATTTTACTTTTTTCTTATTGAAAATTATCACCCCCTTTGAATCTATTAGTTATGATCTTTAATTGATAATACTTAAAATTAATATTCATTTTATAGAGTTATTCAAAATTATGGATCACTTATCTAAGGATAATTGTAATTAAAAATTTCTCCTAATCACCTCTTTTAAAATTTTCTTCAATCATAGAATTGTGTGCACTATAAAGTGACACATATTCTTCTTTAACTTCAGTTATTTTTATAATATTATTATTTTTTTAGAATGGCTTCACTATGTGTTATATATTCCTTCGTACTATTATTATTATTATAACTTCTCATCATGAAATACCTTGATGTAACTAAATATATATATGACTACATCAATATTAACCTTCTTAAAATAATATTTTACTTTATAGTAGAAGTCCATAAAACTTTTTATGGAATTATCCTCTTCATAACATCCAAAACTAAACCTATATTATCAAAATTATATTTTTATATAATTTTTTAGTTGAACTACTAATTTTATGAGATTTAATTAGTGATGGATCCTTCTTAAAATTTTCTATTTTTCTTTATACTTCTTTACCTCATTATTTCTTCCGTTATATAATGTTTTGGATGAAACCCCCTTAATTTGTTTCTGAGGAAACTTTAAACTTTGGTCAATATTGGATCTTCCATATAACGACCCTCGTCTTTGTTACACAATTAAACATGATTTATTAAATAATATTTCACTTAATACAACATAGAAGATCAATAGGTATAGTGTATTTTTGGGATTAGGAACATTAAATAACAACTTAAAACATGAAATACACATCTTTATTGAAATTTCTTTTACATGACCATGACATTCCTTTGTACTTAACATTGCATTGGACAACCTAATGACATGCATAAGAAAAGGGTGAGATATAAAGACCAATAAGGGAGTAAAAAAGTCATAAAATGAAAAATAAAATAAATGTTAGGAAATATCCATATCAGTGGATCATAAGAGACACATGAATATAAAGGCATGATATAGCCTGATTATCATAACATGGAAATGTGGAAACAATTTAAAAAACTATATCATTAAAATAAAGGAATTAAGTAAAACCCTATCCCAAAATGATGGAAAAAATTAATATAAAGGAATCTGGTAAAAACCTATCCCAACATGATGTATCATGATACTAAACATTACCCAATACATTATAGTGCAATCAGGGAACACCTTTCATAATCATTTTCATATCAAAATTAAGTGTGCCACATAGATCATACAACATGGATTCATTCAACATAATAATTTATTCCATGATATAAGAATGTGGAATACATAAATTTATGTCCCCACTCAATAAGTATACATTCATAAAGGTGAATACCCTTGATAGAAAAATGGGTATAGTATTCACTACATGATGATTTTGGCTAGGAAAATCGTGGGGCAATTTCAGCAGCATAACAACGTCATATGAAAATTCATAAAATGGGTAGATGAGAGAGAAATGGGTATCTCATCATTTATACTCTAAATTTAAAGTTATGGAATCATGGAACATAATATCCCAACATATTATATTGAATTTAAGATGCATAATCCAAATGAAATGATTGAAATGGAAATATGAATAGAGAAATATTTTATAGAATTTTGGTATAGTAACCCCATAGGTAAGGGTCTAAATAGGGAAGGATAAATGATCATTCAATAAAATAACATCATATGGAAAGTAGGTAATTGATTATAAAAGGATGAAAATAAAACCAATTTTTTAAAATGATTAATTTCAAACAAGGCTCTTGAATTGAAAGGAAGAGAGAAAGGTGAGGATCCCTTACAAAACTTTAGCATGAAAATAGGTGTACATAAGAGATAATAAGAGGGAT
The DNA here is from genome assembly GCA_963277665.1 of Viscum album. Lineage (NCBI taxonomy): Eukaryota > Viridiplantae > Streptophyta > Magnoliopsida > Santalales > Viscaceae > Viscum > Viscum album. Next base: position 954,889,578 of record OY728142.1, read on the forward strand.
AAATGAGAGTTAAAAGAGATATAATAATTAATACATAAAATGGGAAGTAATTATGAAATTTATTTACATATCCCAACATAGGAATAAAAGAAATTAAAAGATATAACAAGAAAATAATGCTTGATAAAAGAGGAGGGTGAAAGATCCCTCACTTGGATGTGTGATCCCAAAGGCTTTAGAGAGGCTTCTTGGGAGCTTAGGGGAACCTTGGGAGGAATCTAGGGATTAGGGGAAAGAAAGTGGTCAAGATTAAAGAGATTTAGTGATGAATAATGGGTGCTTGGGTGGGTTTATATTGGAAAGGTGGATGAGTTCTTTATTATTTTTGGTTTTGGACCATATGCACTAAAATATTCAAAACCACAAACCATCCCATGGTTTTTTTCCCATGGTTTATAGAAAAGGTGAGTGGTATAAATTATTTTAAAAGGTTAATGTTCGAAGATATTAAAATATTTCCCTTTCTTATGTAGAGGTGAGTTACACTTTCAAGGAAAAGATTTCAAAATCATGAAATATTTTACATGTCTTGGAGAATTCACTAAGGCTTTATAAAATAAATATAAAAATCCTAAAATTATATTATTTTAAAGGAAAAATAAATTTTCTTGAATATAAACTTAATATATTTTTTACAATACAATTGGGTCATTTATGATGTCATAAAACACATTATATATTTATACGGTATTTAATTTTTCCCCAAAAATTTGACTATCTCAGAAAATTATGGAAAATTGACCATTATATAATTTAGACATACTGATTATAAAAATAATATTCATTTTACCTAAATAATTTTCTAAATATTATATTTTTCACTTTTAAAATAAAACTAACATTTATTGAAAATTTATGGGTTTTGATAAAAACAGTTTTCAAACCTTAATAAAAATTACAATTGACTTTATAAAAATTATACGATCATTTATAAAAATTAATTTAATAATAATATTTTTTTGAAATATTTTTTAATTAAAAAATACATTAATTTATTAAAATATATTTCTTAATTAAATTTTTATTTTAACCCAAAATACTATTTGTTCTTTAAAAATAATTTACAAAGGAACAATAATATAATAAAAGTATATTCATTATTCTATAAAAAAATAATGCACATAATCATACTGTTATGGTCTTGTTACATATCTCTTTATTACACCAGTATAGGCCCTAAGAGTAAGTTGTTTGATGGTTGGTATTTCATGGGGCCATCCGGTGAACATGGTTTGGGCCGTGTTCTTGATGAGCTTGAACTTCTCCTATAAACATTTTGGATCATGCTTAATTTGTTGGATCTCAGATTGGGATTGGTCTATGGAAAATCTTAAAAATGCTATCTCCCTTAGAAGATCTGATAAATGGGCTTTATAGGGTACATTCCTACTAGTTATGGCCATCACTTCCTTTGTTTATGTCAAAAGGATTGTTTAAAACCCTATATTTATACTAGTCATGTGATCACTATTCAAAGACTATATTATTAATGGTAAGGATAATTAAAGGTCATTTAAATACAGTTGGATATAATAAAACCAAAGGAGTTAATGTGTTTTCTATATCTATAAAACATTTAATTGAAATAAATTAAATTTTGTTCATAAATGTTCGGGTCATTACAACCTTCCCCCATTAAGAAATTTCACCCTCAAAATTTCCTTTATGAAAACTAAAATAGATGAGGGTAAATCTACCTCATCACCTCCTCAGGTTTCCACGTCACTTCTTCAAACTTGTGGTTTCTACACGAAAATTTGACGAGGGGAATTTTCTTATTTCATAGAACTTTTTCTCTACGATCCAATATCTTCATCGGGTTCTCTTAATAGAATATGTCATTCCAATGGTACCACCTATGTATTGGGTACATGTGATGGGTATTGTATATACTTTCTTAAGAGCGATACACGGAATACATCATGGAGTTGAGACAGATTCTATGGGAGTGCTAGTCGATAGGCCACTGCTCTAAGGCGATCAAGGATCTCAAAAGGGCCGATGTACCTTGGATTAAGCTTTACCTTCTTATCAAATCTCATTACTTTGTTCCATGGAGAAATGTGGAGTATTACCATGTATCCAATTTCAAACTCTACGTCTCGTTGATGATTTTCATCATAGCTCCTTTTTCAACTCTGAGCAGATTTGATGTCTTGTTGGATGGTCTTAACCTTCTCCACCTTTTCTTAACCAATTCCGGACCTAGATTTTTTCGTTCCCTAACTTCATCCCAACATTCGGTGTTCTACACCTCTTCCCATAAAGGGATTCATAAGGATAAATTTGGATGCCTGAGTGGAAACTATTGTTATAAGATAACTCCACCAAAGGAAGATGTTGGATGCATCCTCCTTTTAAGTCCACTGTGAAATATCTCAAAATTTTCTCAAGTGTCTGGATAGTCCACTCATATTAGTCATTAGTTTGATGGTTATAGGCCGTGATGAAGTTCACCTTAGTGTTCAGAACATATTAGAGACTCTTCTAGAACATAGAGGTGAATATTATATCTTGATCAAATATAATCGATAGTGGTACTCCATGTATCCTTAATAATTATCTGATGTATATTGGTATAAGTTGAACCAATGAGAAATACTCTCGAATTGAAATGAAGTGTGTAGTCCTTACAAGATGAGCCACAACAACCCAGATAGCATTGCTTCCTTTGGATGTCCTTGGAAGTCCGGTGACAATGTCCATGGTGATTTTTTCTCATTTCCATGTTGGTATGGGTAATGGTTGCATCATCCCCTTAGACTTCTACCGCCCAGAATTTACTTGCTGACATACCAAACACATTGATATATATTTAGTGATATGATTCTTCATGTTATCCCACCAATAGTGCTCCTGGAGATCTCGATACATATTTGGGTTTCTTGGGTGAATGGAAAAATTCAAACTGTGTGCGTCATAAAAAAGTTATTTATTTAACTATAGATTTGGTGGAACACATAGTCTTGACCCAAATCTCAAAATTCCTTATTCATTAACTTTTTAATCCTAGGATTTCCCTTTTTTAAAGTTTACACTTACTTTGGAATTCTCACATTATTTTTTTGAGCATCCTTTGACCTTTCCAAAAGAGGAAGTTGAGGAATCATTTGTGAAATGATTGATGATGTTCCCTTATTTATGATTACCATGCCCATATTTATAAAATCTAAGAAGATTGGATCCTTTTCAATTCTCATCAATGATAGAATTTATTGGTCCTTTCTACTTAGAGAGTCCTCCACCTTGTTCACTTTCCCAAGGTGGTTATGGATTGAGCCGTCATAATCCTTGATGAGATCTAACCATCTTCATTGGCGCATATTTTGATATTTCTATGTGAATATATATCTGATAATTTTTGTGATCCTAATATATTTCATACTTCTCACCAAAGAGATAATGCTTCCAGATTTTCAACACAAAAATCACAGGTTCCAACTCCAGATCATGCGTGGGATAGTTTTTCTCATGAATTTTCAACTGCCTTGAGGCGTAGGAAATGAAATTTTCATTTTTCCTTAAATTATATCAAAGAGAGACATATAATATTTTCAAGAAGAACATTACCACAAACTTCAACATGTAATACAACACTTATAGAAGTATTTACCTAATGATTTAACATCATTTCATGTGAGGACTCAATGTTCTTAGAAAACATAAAAGATATTATTATAGGTCATGAATTGAAATAAATTATTATATACACTACATTGAAGCATTGGTTACATGTAATTCATTTATCTTTATCCATATTAGCATAAGACTTTCTTTTCTCCCTTGATCATAGATATTATTGTTGCTCATAATGCTTCTCAGCACTTTCAATAAAGCATTATCTTGGATAATGAATGAATTCTTCACATTTATGACATAAAATAATGTATGATGACTTAGATGGAATTTTGTTTCCATTCATTACATTATACATTTTTTCATTGCAAATTTCTACCCTCTGCACAACCTTTCCACACTTAAAACATATCATAGTCTCTTTGTCACATTTCCCTTGGTGTCGTTTTCCACTCATGTTGCACAAAGGAAATCAGGTCTTCTTTCCCTTATCACCTTTATTAGATGGGATTTCATGAGATTCCATCTCCCTATTCCTTGAATCTTTTAGGAATTACAAAAAGTACCAATTTTTAATCTTTATTTTTTATAACTAGTTTGGCATAATCATGATGTGTCATTCTTGAGCTCCCACCTGATTAGGAGTCTCGTCTTGGCAGTAATCACATTTCTCTTTACATTGGTTGTTAACATGATTCCTCCTATTACTGACCATTGTATAGAATAAAAGGAAAATTAAGGATTAGTATCTTAAACTATTAAACACATTAAGGGGAATCCAATGAAATTAAATGGATAACTTATAAATTAAATTTATCTCTGTAACTTATGAATTTCTAAGATTTGATCTAAGTTATCTATGATATACTTCCTAACATATGTTCTTAGGGAAAAGTTTTTGTTCCCATAATAATGGTTTGTACTAATCTTATGAATTTACCAAGTAATATCCCTAGGAGTGTCAAAAAAAGAGTTCAACAAGGCCCTCTATGGTGAATCAGTTACTGTTCGAGTCTAGCTCAAAGCAGTGTTTTTAGGTTTTACCCTTAGATACATCTGTGCTAGAACCACCTCTACTTGTTTGTATCCAGTCAGGGATGTATTTTTTTGAAAAAACACTTACTCTATACTCTCAAAAATTTCGGTATTCTTTTCTTATAATTAGTCTTATCCCTAAGGCTTTGACTAGAGCATCCAAATCCTAATCCCAAAAATAAGTAAACCTATCCTATGATACCAAATTTAACAACTCTAGTCTTTATTACACATTTAAACAAGATTTATTACATAAACTTCTACTTAATATAACTCATAGGGTCAATAGTTCTAGTTTCTTTACGGATTAGAAACATTACATAACAACTTAAAACATGAAATACACATCTTTATTGAAAAATTATTTTACATGACCACAATATCAGTATGATGTATTTACATAATAGATAAAAAATATAAAATATTTATATTTCAAATATAATATATTTTAAAAAAAATTCCACATAAAGGATTACATGGATGAGTTAATATTGGAAAAAAATTTAATGTGTTTAATTTTTTTAATTATGGAATTTCCTAGATGCATGAATAAATTATAATTTTTTTATAATTTCTTGATTATTAAATTATACATAAATTTTTATATCATATATAAATTTGTAAAATTTTCATTTATTTAGTTTATTCCATAATTTATTGATCGATATAAATTTTATATTATGAATTTATTTTAAAGTGTTTAACTTCTTCTATGAATTATCATACATTCATTTAAAGAATTACATGCTAGGCATTATATTTGATTTATTTTTCTGCTACCTTAATTTTTTATTTTAATGAGGTAATGAAATTATATTTAAAGAGTAATTATATTTTATACATATTGGGTTCTTTAATCATGATTTAATTGAATTCCATCTTGTGTAAATAACTGTGGGTAGAAGGACTTTGGTACGGGTTGCTCACTTGCTTAGGATATTTGGCTCTATCTTAAAAAATAATGGTTCAAAATATGTCACTCCATGCTTACTATTATGCGGTTTTTTTTAATTTCATATTATTATAAATCCTTTAAATTAAATTTTTATATATAAATTATGAATGGGTATGTTTATTGAAATATTTTGGGCCTAAATAATATTTTTTGATGATAAAATGGATCAGACACATGTTTAATTTGATTATTTTAATAATTTACTTATCAAAAAATATGTGAAAACTAAAATTTATTTGGGGGGTGTTTTGTTCGTTACATGCAAGAAATTTAAATATATTTTTTGTATTTTCTATTTAATTTGTGTGTTTGGTATTTTTAGTGTGAATACAAAACAACTAAAGACTAGAAGTTTTGATTCAATTTTAGAATGAGTGGGGGTTTTATGAAAGTGACCAATTTCTTGTGTATACCAAGTGAATTTATAATGGAAATCACTTATAAGCATCACAAAATACTAAAAAATCCACTCTAATTATAACATATCACTTACTCAAAAGGTCAAGAGTCCTCTCAAGGTTTCTCTATTCCCTCATGCATAGTGGTTTTTGCTCTTTCTCTATGACTGAATTTCCAAAACTCCACTTGAACTCTCATTCCTTATGAAACCATGATAATGAAATTTGTAATGCCCCGAACCTTGTTACCCAGAGTCAGTGCATTATTATATAACATTGGCATGATCACAAGGAAATCATGTCTCAAACGACCGATCAATTTAGTATAATTGGAAACAAGATTCATACATATGTTCAACATTACAACTTGAAAATAAATACAACACGAATTTATTCCATTAGAAACATCCAAGCATCCTAGATTATGCCTGAAAGTCACTCATAACTAACTTCTCTATATCCTTGGAAAATGAAACATAAGAAAGGGGTGAGCTCAAATGCTCAGTAAGGGTAAGCAATACAGCGGAAGATAACATAAATATTAAGAATGATGAATAATTGAATCCACATGCCTTTACCAATAATAAACATGAATACTTTTTTGGAAGGAATATGACCTGAGTAAATAATGCCATAATAAACCAAAATCATGGGTATTATACTAGTCTAATGACCACATGAACCATCAATATTAGTTTCATAACGAGGGAATGTATAATGCCGGACATTCTGAAACATTTTGTCAATGCCTCAGCCAAGACGTCTAAAAATGATTAAGGCCTCGTCCAAAACCATATATCAAATTGGGAAATGGATCGACCAATTCCATGTCTAGTTATCTCATGAGACCTACTGATACATCGAGGAGCTATAGCAGGCTCCACCCATGACTTACTAAGTCCAATACATTCCTCATATGAAAAGGTTGAAATATAACATATACATTCAAATTAAAACTAGCATAAGAAATGTCAATACTTTAACCATAAAACATGAATGGTATAAAAATAGCACATCTATATTCAAACATATCACAAAACCTTAAATACAATATTGAAGTTCTGTATCATAATAAATCAACTTCAAATAAACTTAAAAACCATCAAAGGATGTTGACATAGATGAAATCAAAACCTTTTTTAGAGAAATATATATTTCTATTTTGAAAACATTTAAGAGTCACATAATTATAAAGAAAAAATTTATTTTGAAAATATTCTTATAAACTTGTAAGGGAATCATTGACGATGTTATAACAGTGGATTATAACCGCAACCACCGTATAAGTTAAAAAAACATTATTACCATAATTTTGTCAAAAAGGTCGTAAAGTACCTTATTTGGAAAACGACTAAAAGATTCATTTCAAAACATTTAAGTTCAAATAAGGGTATAAATGAATTTAAAACATTTTCATGTAAATAGTAAAAATGTTTTGAAATACGTTTTTAAGAAACATGGATTTGGATAATAAAGAGGTCCCAGTAGATACATACGTAAAAACAACCTCGGATAATAAAGAGATTGTGAAATTAACCTTTACCTTGTACTTTTACTTGGTCAAGGGTTAGTTAAACTCTTGTATAATGGTGAAATAATTGTTATTAAATTAAAAAAGAATCATATACATTAATATGATATCATATATGATCTTTTAACATTACTTTGTTAATAATATCTTAGTATTATAGTTCTTTTGGGTGTTAACAGATTCGTTTTCCTTTATATTATTTTGTTATGTGAGTCATATTTGTTATGGATGGGATGTATATTATTCATATCCATAATGATATTAAGTCTTTAATCATTATTTTTAATCATCAAATGAAAATTTGTCTTGAATGTATATGATGGAGAATGAATCTCATCGTGTTCGTGGAGATGGTAATCCGTACGTATGCACGAGCGAAAATTTCATTCTTTTGATGTTAAAATAATATATATTTGGACGGTATATCATATATACAGAATTATTATCATTTTAAATTTATTATTTACTTTAATTACACATTATTATTATACCCATCCAAATAATAATGCATTGAATAACAATTACACCACAACATGGAGACGGTAAGCCATACATACACACGTATGGTGACATGTCATTCAAAGGATGGATAGAATAATGAATATGGTTATACCATATTTATAATAACATCACAGTATATAGAATATAATGGATTTATTATTTTATAATGTAAATAACAAAGAAATAGGAAGTGGAATAAGAAAGGAACTTGAAAGAGGTGATGAAATATTTACCTCTTCTTCGGGTTCTTCCTTTTGATTTGATCAAAAGGGATCCTTAGGTTGGATTTCTGACTAAAATAAGGCCTCTAGAATGAAGGGAGGATAGTTGAGAGGGTATATGGGTAGGGTTTGGCCAAGCCAAATGGCTTTGAAGATGTGAATTAGAGAGAAGGGGGAGTTCTCTTTTATAAGAGGGGTGAGGGGCATCTTAGGAAAAGCTTGAAATATTATTTTATAATAAAATCATTTACGGTTTCTAGTGGCTCAAAAAAGGATTATTTAAAGAGTAAGGTAGGGATTGGTCTAAAAACACTCATCCAATAGTTTTTAGACATGTTTGGGTGACTATAATAATTTTATCTTTTATATTTAACTCTTTGTTAAATAGTATGACATTTACCATGTCTCTTTGTATTTTTATATTATATGGTTAATAAAATTACTATAAACTTCCAATAAAACCTAAAATGGTTCATTAATGAGACACCTATAATTATATAGGTCATTTGGATGAACCTTATATTTTTAAGAATATTACATTAATTAATAATATAATATTTGTTTTAAAAACTCCTTTATGTCAATTTTGAAGCTATTTAATAATTGACTTTTTTTAAAGTACTAAATGCTTTATTAATTCTAAATAAATTCATTTAATCAATATTAAAATGTAATATTATCCTATAAAATTATTTTATGGCATAAAAAATTTCAAATTATATTTATTTTAATATTTATAATACCATTTTTTTGATTCTTTCATTAATAAGGAAAATATTGTATCATCATTGTGTCATAAATAAATTTAATTATTAAATGTCTACAAATTATAAATAAAATTCCATTATGTAGGAAATATGTTTATATTTCTAAGGAATACTTATAGCCGAAGAGATAACATGTATAATCTTGTGTAAAAATTGTTTTACTAAAAGATACATGCTTATGTCATTTTTGTATTTACTTTAACTTAATTAATATAAAGTGTCATTATCACTTACAAGTGGTTCCATGGGGTCCCCAAATCGACTCAAAGATGCCCATGGTCAGACATGTATCATCCAATTGGGTTAAGACACATTTTAGGGTAATTTAATATTATAATAATAATATTGTTTTTTAACCTTATTTACTAGATTTACCCCTTTAACCACGGTAAATAAAATATTTTCTGAAGTAAATATTTCTAATGTATAAAAATATAAGTTATCTATTTACACAATTTGGAACTCCTAATTCCAAATATGGAATCAATTTTTCTAAATTTAAAACACAGAAGTGGCATAAATTAATTTAAAATCAATTCCCGTTGTCAAAACAAAAAGCGTGTTTTTAAGAAATAATAACTATCAAAAGATTGACACTTGCTTATGTCCAGTTTAAATGTGACATTATGTACAATGACCAACATTGGATTAAATGGTAAAAATATATTCTAATTATACTTAAAAAACACTCAATAGTATAATTTATCACTATAAATTATTTTGATTAAAAAATTTGTTTTTAATTAAAATTTAGTATTTTTCACTATTCATCAAATACTGAATGTCTTCAGAAAAATACCAAAAATTCACCCTAATCTAATTTCAATATTAAAAACCCAAAAATGAAGTCCATTTTGAAAGATAAAATTGATAAAATTTCAAAATGTGGGTATTACTATTCATAACGACTAGTTTGATTGGTCGTGATGTGTTAGAATCTCGAAGTTGCGTACAACACAAACTATTGTATTATTCAAAGGGAAACGTATTGTGGAAGATTTGGGTGTTACATTCTCCCTTCCTTCAAATAATTTAGTCCTCAAAATTTCTAGAATATTACTGCATAAAAATACTCGGGTGGTTCTTCATCATATGTTCCCCAGGTTCCCATGTTGCCTCTTCCATCTTATGGTTTCTCGATAGAACTTTTACTAGACGAGTCGTCCTGTTTCTCAGCACTTTTTCTCTTGTATCAAGAACCTTGACAGAATCTTTTCAATAAGACAGATCGGGTTCCAACTCTAATTCATCAAAGGTGAGTACATGCATTGGGTCAGGCATGCATTTTCTCAACAGTGATACGTGGAACACTTAATGAACTTCGGAGAGGCTTGGTGGCATTTCCAACTGGTAAGCTACAACCCCAATTCATTCTAGAATTTCGAAAGGTCCTATGTACCTGGGACTCAATTTACCCTTCTTACTGAAATGTATAACACCATTACATGGAGATACCTTCAAGAAAACATGATCTCCTACATGAAATTCCAAATCCTTCCTTCGGTTATCGGCATAACTATTTTTCCTACTTTGAGCTGCTTTGATGTGGATTTGGATTACCTTCACCTTTTCTATCATTTCCCCCACAAGTTCTAGGCCTACGAGTTTTCTTTCGCAAACATCATCCCAATAGGTTAGTGTGCGACATCATTTTCTATATAATGCTTCATATGGTGCCATCTGAATACTTGAATGAAAGCTATTGTTATAGGAAAATTATACTAGAGGTAAATATTGATCACACATACCATGAAAGTCAAGTGAGAATGATATCAACATGTCTTCTAAGGTTTGAATAGTATGTTCTGATTGTCCATCAACTTGGGGGTGGTAAGCAGTGCTCAAACGAAGTTCAGTATCTAGGGATTTATGAAAACTTTTCCAGAATCCTGATGTAAAATGGGGATCACGATCAGAAATAATCGATAGGGGTACTTAACAAAGTCTCACAACTTCATTAATATATATCCTTGCTAGAAGTTGAAGTGGTAAATCTTCTCTTATAGTAAGAAAATGTGATACCTTGGTAAGACGATCAACAATGACCCATATTCCATCATTCCTTCTAGGAGTCTTTGGTAGTCCCATGACAAAGTCCATCGTAATATTATCCCATTTCCACTCAGGTATGGGAAGAGGTTGCATAACTCCTCCAGGCTGTTTCCTTCCAGCTTTCACTTGTTGAAAAACCATACATCTTGACACAAAATCAGCAATATCCCTCTTCATGTTGTCCCAACAAAAATTTTCCGTGAAATACCTATACATATTGGTGCTACCTAGGTGTATAGAGAAATTGAAGCTATGAGAATCATCCAAAAATTCTCTTTTTAGGTCAGGTATATCGGGAACACAAAGTATCTCCACAAATTTCAAAATTCTATCTTCATATACAAAGTCACTCAATCTCCCATCATTCACAGCTTTAATCTTCTTTTGAAACTCCTCATCATCAGCCTGAGAACTTTTTACCCTTTCTAATAAAGATGGTTTGGAAACCATTTGAAAAAGTATTGATGATCTAACTTCAATAGTTATTCCCATATCCATATTTACTAGATCCATGAAAATAGGATCCCTTTCAACTCTCATCTTGTTCAAAACTCCATGATCCTTTCTTCTCAAAGCATCTACCACCCTATTTGCCTTCCCCAAGTGGTAGTGTATCGTGCAATCATAATCCTTGAGTAGTTCAAGACATCTCCTTTTCTTTAGACTCATAAATTGTCTTTCCATATCCGCTCAATGGTCATGAGAAAAGTATTTTTCTAAGAAAATTTCTTCAAACACCCTCCTTTCCATATTTGATACTTCATCATCTTATTTTGTGTTTTGAATAAATGACCACCATTGATCAACATCTCCAGTGAGGTGGTAAACTACCATGAAATTTTTTTCCCTTTCGCAACTCCCCAAGGCATAGAATATTTTCTCTAAGGAATTTATCCATTTCTCAACTACTAATGGATTTGTACCCCATTAAATGTTGGTGGTTGTTTCCTCATGAATCGGTCTAACATTGATCCTCCGCGTTGTGGATCAGGGTGCTCCATATGGGTAAGGTTATTATTCATAACCTGTGTAAGTTTTCCCAGTATGGTGATAGGCTGATTAACACCAGTTGTATCACCAGCTCCACTATAATTATCTTGAGCAGGAGGGAAATCCTTATATGTAGTGCATGCATTGATACAGTTTCCATTCCATCCCCTAGGCGCCATTTATAAATAATGGCATACACTATATTAGTTTATGAATCCCAATACATAAATCCAAACTTGTAAAACACTTAACATAAATTGAACAGTTTATAGATATAATCTATAATCATAAAAATGTTTTCTTTGAGGAATTATATACTCATAAACCCTTCATAATGGTTTGTAATGAAAATGATAATTATCATAATAATATCCCCCAGGAGTGTCGTAACCAAGAGTGCAGCAAGGCCCGTTGTCGTGCACCAGTTCCCGTTCAAGTCTAGCTCAAAGCGGTGTTTTTGGGTTTTACCCCTAGGTACATCTGTGCCAGAGCTGTCTCTACCTGCTCGTATCTAGACAGGGATGTATTGCTCAGAAAAATCACAAAATCTCTACAATACCCAAAATTATAGGAAGTTCATCTATACTAATCCTCAAAGTCTATCTTAGGGCTATGTGCTCTAATCAGAGTTTATCTAAATATAGTTTCCAAGGTTTGTACTAAACTTACTATAATACCAACTGTAACACCCTGACCCCAGAATCCCAGAGTTGGTGCATTATTACATAACATTGGCATGATCACAAGGAAATCATGTCTCTAAAGACTAATCAGTTTAGTATTATTGGAAATAAGATTCATTCATAAGTTCAGCTTTACAAATTGAAAATAAATACAACATGAATTTATTCCATTAGAAACATCAAATCCTCCTAGATTATGACTTCAAGTCACTCATAACTGACTTATTTATATCTTGGGTAAATGAAGCATAAGAAAGGGGTGAGCTCAAATTCTCAGTAAGGGTAATCAATACAGTATAAGATAACATAAATATTAAGCATGGTGAATAATTGAAACCACATTCCTTTACCAATAATAAACATGAATACTTTTATGGCCGAAATATGAGTTGAGTAAATAATGCCATAATAAAACATAATCATGGGTATTCTACTAGTCTAATGACCACATGAACTATCAATATTATTTTCATAATGAGGGAATGTATAATGCCAGACATTCTGAAACATTTTGTCAAGGCCTCAGCCAAGAAGTCTAAAAATTATTAAGGCCTCGGCCAAAACCATATATCAAATTGGTAAAGGCCTTATCCAATTCCATGTCTAGTTGCCTCATGAGACCTACTGATGCATCGAGGACCTATAGCGGGCTCCACCCGTCACTTACTAAGTCCAATACATTCCTCATATGAAAAGGTTGAAATATAACATAAACATTCGTATTAAAACTATCATACGAAATGCGAATAATTTAACCATAAACCATGAATGGTATAAAAATAGCACATCCATAATAAAAAATATCACAAAACCATCAATACAATATGGATGTTTTGTATCATAATAAATCAATATCAAATAAACTTAAAATCCATCAAAGGATGTTGACATAGATGAAATCAAAAACTTTTTTTAGAGAAATATATCTTTCTATTTTGAAATTATTTAAGAGTCACATAATTATAAGGAAAACATTTATTTTGAAAATATTATTATAATATTGTAAGGGAAGCTTCAACGATATTATAATGGTGGAGAATAACTGCACCCTCCGTATAAGTTAAAAAAACATTCTTACCTTAATTTTGTCAAAAAGGTCGTAAAGTACCTTGTTTGGAAAATGACTGAAAGATTCCTTTCAAAACATATAACTTTGAATAAGGGTATAAATGAATATAAAACATTTTTAAGTAAATAGTAAAAATGTTTTGAAATACATTTTTATGAAACATGGATGTGGATGATAAAGAGGTCCCAGTAGATACTTACATAAAAACAACCTCAGATAATAAAGCGATTGTGAAATTAACCCTTAACTTGTACTTTTCCTTGGTTGAGGGAAGGTTAACATCATGTATAATGGTGAAATAATTTTTTTTAAATTATAAAAGTATCATATACATTAATATGATATCATATATGATCCTTTACCATTGCTTTGTTAATAATATCTTAGTATTATCGTCGTTTCGGGTGTTAACAGATTCGTTTTCCTTTATATTAATTGTTTTGTGAGTCATATTTGTTATGGATGGAATATATATTATTCATATATATAATTATATTATGTATTTAAACATTATTATTAATCATGAAATTAAAATTAGTCCTGAATGGATATGATGGGGAATGAATCTCATCGTGTTCGTGGAGACGGTAATCCTTATGTATGCACGAGTGACAATTTCATTCTTTTGATGTTAAAATAATATATAATTGGATGGTGTATCATATATACATAATAATTATCATGTTTTATTTATAATTTACATCAATTATACATCATTATTATACCCATCCCAATAATAATGCATTGAATAACAATTACACCATGACGTGGAGACGATAAGCTATACATACGCACGTATGGTGACATGTCATTCAAAGGATGAATAGAATATTGAATATGGTTGTACCATATTTATAATAACATAAATAAATATATAAGATACTGGAGTTATTATTTTAGAATGGAAATAACAAAGAAAGAGGAAGTGGAAGAAGAAAGGAACTTTAAAGAGGTGATGAAATATTTAACTCTTCTTCGGGTTCTTACTTTTGATTTGATCAAAAGGGATCCACAGGTTGGATTTATGACTAAATAAGGCCTCTAGGATTAATTTAGGATAGTTTAGAGGTTATTTGGGAAATGTTTGGCTGAGAAAAATGGATTTGAATGTGTGAATTAGAGAGAAGGGGGAGTTCCCTTTTATAAGATGGGTGAGGGACACCTTAGGAAAATCTAGAAATATTATTTTATAATAAAATAATTTTCGGTTTATAATGTCTAAAAAATGTATTATGTAAAGTATAAGGTTGGAATAGGTCTAAAAACACTCAACCAATAGGTTTTATACAGGTTTATGTCCCTATATTAACTTTATCTTTTAGATTTAACTCTTAGTTAAATAGTTTGACATTTACCATGTCTCTTTGTATTTTTATATTACATGGTTAATAAACTTACTATAATCTTTCAAGAGAACCCCATGTGGTTCATAAATGATACAAATATAATTATATAAGTCAATTCCCGGAACCTTATATTTTTAGGAAGATTATATCAATTAATAATATAATATTTGTTTTAAAAACCCCTTTATGTCAATTTTGAAACTATTTAATAATGGATTTTTTTAAGCTCCTAAAAAATTTATTAATTAAAAATAAATTCATTTAATAAATCAAAACATGTCATATTAACCTATAAAATTCGTGTATGGCATCAAAACTTTCAAATTATATTTATTTTAACATTTATAATACCACTTATTTGATTCTTTCATTAATAATGAAAATACCGAATCATCATTTTGTCATAAATAAATTTAATTATTCAATGTCTAAAAATTATAAATAAAATACCATTATGTAGGAAATAGTTTTATATTTATATTTAATATCTATAGTTGAAGATATAACATGTATTACCCTATGTAAAAATTGTTTTACTAAAAGATATATGATTATGTCATTTTTGTATTTACTTTACCTTAATTAATATAAAGTGTCATTATCACTTAAAAGTGGCTCCATGGGGTCCTACAATCGACCCAAAGATTCCCATGGTTAGAAATGTATCATCCAATAGGGTTAGTAAATGTTTTAGGGTAATTTAATATTATAGTAATATTATTATTTTTTAAACTTATTTACTCGATTTACCCCTTTAACCACGGTAAATAAAATATTTACTGAAGTAAATATTCCAAATGTCTAAAAATAATAGTTAGCTATTTAAAAAATTTGGACCTCTTTATTCCAAGTATGGCGTAAATTTTTTTAAATTTTAAACATATAAGTGTCATAAATTAATTTAAAATTAATTCCTATTGTCAAAACAAAAAGCGTGTTTTTAAGAAATAATAACTATCAAAAGAATGACACTAGCTTATGTCCAATTTAAAAGTGAAATTACATCAAATGATGAAAATTGGACTAAATGGTAAAAATATAATCTAATTATACTTAAAAATCACTCAATAGTATAATTTATTACTATAAATTATTTTGATTAAAAAAGTTGTTTTTAATTGAGATTTAGTATTTTTCACTGTTCATCAAAAACTGAATGTTTTTAGAAAAATACCAAAAATTCACCCTAAGCTAATTTTGATATTCCTAACCCAAAAATGAAGTCCATTTTGAAAGAAAAAATTGATAAAATTTTAAAATGTGGGTATTACTATTCATAACGGCTAGTTTGATTGGTCGCGATGTGTTAGAATCTCGAACTTGCGTACAACGCAAGCTGTTGCTTTATTCAAAGGGAAACATAACATGGAAGCTTGGGGTGTTAAAAAATTAGTTTTGGTTTAGTATTAAATTAAAATTACATTAAATATACCATAAAATAAACTAACCAATGACCAATTATCTAGAAACATTAAGAAAAAATTCATGAACAAAATGAAATCCAGGGTTGAAATAGAATAAAAACAAAAAACAGGTCACTACCACTTTATAACCCATAATATGTTTACCAAAGAATGATAATAAAATGGAGTAAAATATAATAAGAATATATCTCACTCATAGAATATGTAATACCCTAATATATTTTAATTCATTTTATTTTAAAAATATATTCAATAGCATGTGGTATACACAACATCAAGCTTAAATGAACAACGATAAACTATTTTTTTAAATATGATAGCTATGATCTAGCCATTGGTTTGATGGGTATGAATTGGAGAAACCCTATATGAAATATTTGTAGTAAAATTTCTCTAATATCTTAATAATAAATCATACATTGATTAATAATTGGTTGGAAATGAAGATAAAATCTTTTGAAGGTAAAGAGTCATTTTTCATAAATTTTTTATGTATGGAATGTATTTTTATTGGAATAACTAAAATTAATAATTATTTATACATGGTGAAATAATTATATTAAAAATTAAATTTAGTTAATAAACATTCATTTATTAAATTTATTATGCAATAAATTAGAATAAATTCATTTTATGCCTCAAAAATACATTTTTTTCCAAAAAGGTTTTTATTTCATTTTATGCTTGGATATTATAATTAATTACTAATAATTTTAGAAATTTTACTTTAAAAAATGGAAATAATTTTTTAAATACTAATTTCATTAACATATTATGTTTTATTTTGGTGTTTTTTTGAAAATATTTATTTTTGAATGAATAGTAAAAATGTTACTTTTTAAAAAATGTCATTTATTTTCTTTAAATCATGTAAATTGAAAGAAGTAGTATATTTTGGAAGTAGTTTTAAATTAAAATAATATAAATAATTCCATATGAATCAACATTATAAATTATTTTAGTATAATTTTACTTCTATTGTTAAAAACACAATTTTTCAAACATTGTTTTCATTGAATTTTATGGATTAATATTAAAATTAATCTATTTAAATTATATAAATTAAATCTTGAAAAATATATTGAAATTTTCAAACCAGGATATTTAAATTTTTTAAATAGTTCCATTTTATTTTTTTTTCATTTAGAATAGTAACCATGGTAAAAAATTGTCACCTTAGTAAGGGTAAAATGAATAAAATGTGATTAAAAATGTGAGATAAGGCCTAAAATCACTATAAAACATATATTTATTTATTTGTATATTTTTTTGACCATTAACATCCATTATTATTAAATTTTTCATTTTATTTACATTTTCATTTCATTATTAGTAAATAATAAATACAAAATTCCACACTCTTCCTTTTAATATCTCCAATATATTTTCATTAGGATAAAAATAAGTTATGATCAGTTATATTTTTTTTATTTTTAATATTAAAAAATTATTTTTATGATTGAAATTTATTTTTAATTTTAGTGATTATATAATTACTCTAAACATTTACAGAACACTGTTACAATTCTTATACAAGCTGTAGAAAAATTAAGCGAAATGATTTTAAAAAAAATAAAATTAAAATGTTTTGAATGAATTGTGGTATTCCACTAATTTAATAGGTAGTTGTAAATTATAATTAATGGAAAATGTGTTCATATTCTAATTAAATTTACCATTTTAGGTATTTTAAGTCATATTAAATTATTAGTCTTAAAAATGACTTTAATGATATTTTTTGAGAAGCAATATTTAATTAATTGAATTAAAAAATAAAAAAAACGTGTAAATGGAAAAATTGGGGTTTTAAATAGCCTCAGATTTAATCCTTTTACCATTTTAATCCACTTAATACCTTATAAGTAAATTTATAACCCTTAATGTGGGAAAACGTGTTACCAAAGTTAAGGTTAAAATAGGTTGATGAGGTGGTTAAATAAAAAGATAATGTTTAAAATTAAACTAAAACATTAATAATTTTATTTAATGGATATATTTTGAACTTATAATGTCATTAATTCTAAATTATGTTCATTTGGTTTCACTTTACATGATTATTAAATTTATTATATTTTAAACTTTTTAATAGTTACAATTATGCCACTTCCCTTTCTTATAAAAGGGAATTTCCTCTCCTCCCTTACCCACATATTTTAAGAACTCTAGATTAGACAATACCTACCTAAATATCTTAAAATAATCCCTCCCCACATCCTATAGGTACTTTTATTTCCATAATACCAAGTTAAGAAGACTTAAGATGTATGGAAAGGGGGGGTTTTCAAAGAATATGTATAATTTTTTACCGACTATTTCATGTTTATTTACTCTTTTTAATCATTAAAATATTATTTAACCATTTTATAATAATAAAGTAATTATCTCACATATACTGAAATTTTATTATGATTATGGTAAAAACTTTATTCATATCCTTCTCCATCCAATGAGAAATGAAAACATCACTCGTTCCTACGTGTGGATTACAAACTCCATGATGCAATGTGTTTCATTTTTCTTCACCACCTTAGAAGAATAATTATTATGATGGATTTAATGAATATATATGATATTTATGTCATAATTTTTTTTAAAGATAAAATATTACTCATATTCTTTCTCCTCTGTTGTTGGATAATGGTAATTTTGTTCATGCGTATGTGTTGATTACCTCATCCACAAAGAAATGAGATTCGTTTTTCATGTATACCATTCATAGTAGGTCATAGAATTATATTTCATTTATATAAATTATAATTATTTTATGTTTAATATTATGGAGTTGATTGAAATATAAACCCTTTTACCATGTTTAACCCACCAAAGTTGGTTTTGGGATTACGAAATGAACATCCTCAAAACATACTACATAAAATTAACTGATTTCAAAATGATATAATAAATGGTAATAAATAAAATAAAAGGTTTAATAAAATGGTAACTAAAGAAATTTTTATTAATAAATTATATAGGTAATATTATTTTATTATATAGGATTTAAAGTATGTAAGTGTTGAGTTAGATTTGTGGAAAGGGATTTTTGTTTAAAACCTAATTTTAAAAATTTTATTGTTTTTATTCAATTTTACCTCTATATACATGCTCTTCAAAACGTTCTAGGTATGTTATTATTATACCAAAATTTATTTTAAAATTTATTTTAAACTATTTTTATCTTTTCTTATGATGGATTTAAAATTATTCTTTCTAACATTTTCCAAACATGTTATTTCTGACTTTTTTTACAAAAGCGTAAAAGGAATATTTATTTGATGTATATAAAATATAATAATTTATCACCATCATGATCATTAATCATTAAGAATATTCCTATAAATTTTTTAATGTTTTTTCAAAATAATATCTTATTTTCCATTTTTTTGGATTTTTTGTTTAAATAATTTTCAAAGAAAACAATTTTTATCCTTATTTTAATGTAAAGCCCAAAAGTGATTCTAAATATGTTCTAAACAAAAAAATTTTTTATATTTTATGATATAAATGAAATATTCTATATTTTTTTTGGAATTTTTTAATCCGTGTAAATTTTTCCTGATGATGAGTGAGCCTGATATAACACTCCTATACATTGGGTAATGATTATGTTCTCCGGGAAATTATGTTTGAATTATCTGAGTAGGTTATTCCAATTACAAGAGTGATTATAAGAGTGATATAAATATGATGTTCCAAGGTCTCCACATGAATTTTCTATTATTTTAAATGAGTTTTCATGTTAGTATTTTGATTTTACATGGTATGATAATGTGTTTTTTATAGTAAACTTTATGCCCCTTTTAAGGCTTAAAAGTTTTTTTTCAAGAAAATGATTTCATGGGAACCGATGTATTACAATAAACCCTCATGATTATGATTTTACATTTGTGATTGATTATGAGATGATTTGTGAAAATATTTGGGTAATCAATCTTATTTTATGAGTAATAAAATAAATATTTGAGCTCAATGTTTATTATGTATAAATATAAAAATTTATTATGGGATTATATGATTTTCATAATAGACTAATGGGTTTCATTATTTTCCATCCCTTACTGAGTATTTTATACTCATAAAAAGTTTCTAAATGTTTTCAATATGGATTAAGGATGAGTAATATACTATATAAAGGTCAAAATTTCCAATATGGGGATTTGACTTTGAATAATAAAACAAGTTTTTTATGAAACAAGAGTTTCAATTTAATTATCCCGTTTTATGGAAAAAATAGATATCGAGTGGAAGTGTCTCCTTTTTTATACAATGGTTTTATATGTTTTTATTAATTTTATAAAACTATAAATCAAAAGATCTTAAAATTTTAATAATGTTCAACCATTTTTATAAATCATGTAATTTGTTGGTTGAATAATGTACTCGTCATTATAATATATCTTGAAATACTCTTCTCTTGGATGAAATACTACTTAATCCTCTACATTATTGATGGAATTTGAATTGATGTTGAATTTGTGTAAGTAATTGGTAGGATATATAGAATGAGATTATGAAAATGGAATGTGGTGGTATATGGATTGAATAAATGGAGTGCTCTGTGATATAGAGAATGAGCGGGCGGTGGTGGTTTGAACAAAAGTGAGGATCCCTGTCCAAATTGAGAGTGGGTAATTTTAATGTGTGAGAGATAATGGGATATTTATTTGAGGATTTTTTTAGATGGATTTAGGGGTATAGAGTATGGAAAAGTGAATGACATGAGTGAGTATGAGCCTCTAAAAGTTTAAATGGATGCTTATGGAATATAAATTCTTAACTTTAGGAAATCCCTTGATCAAAAGACGAATCTTGTTTGAAATATTTATAAACAGGTTCCAATAGGTTTAAAATATTTCTTTCACTTTTATTGGAACGAACATGAGTCAAATTCATCCCTTCTATCCTCAAAATTATTCCACCTGACACTATTATAACCAATTTCTCGATTAAAAAAACATTTATGGAACATTTTCCACTTGTACATGAATTACACATGTAAATGGTATTACATCTGTGGATATAATTTTCTCTTGATGTACTAATTGAATTGGTTTTAATTACATGAATTTATGGGCCACATATTTATTTTCTACAATATTTTGAAATTTTGAGTTATTGGTCCAACATGAGGCAATATTGAGACTTGAGAATCCATTGAAATACCGTAATATTTTTTTAAACCCTGATATTCAACTGAGTGAGATTGATGTAATGTTGGACCTAAAGCACTCACTATAAGTACCCTAATGATTCATTTGAGTTATAATAACTAGAGTATCCCACTTCGTTTTCATATGATATTTCAAAGTGATCATAAATGACTGGAATATCGATCTCAATTTTTGGGAAATGACCAATTTGAATAAATCCTTGGATAACATTAGGGATTTAGGTAATTATTGAATGGTTGGTGAATAGTGATGGAGTTAGATAATTTATAATTATATTGGAATTAGGATCTTGGTTGATGGAGATAATGGGAGTAGTTCAGAGTTGGTGTAGAAGTGATCTTCCCATTGTGATTTACAGTTGGTGATAATAAAATGGTTTAATAGTTTAACAAGAATGAATAATGGTCTTTCACAATGCACTTGAACAAAAATTCATGTAAAAGGAAATCTTATATTGACTTAGGATGGGAAGGATGACTCATTAGTCCTCAACTCTCTCCCAAACTACTAGAGCATGATTTTATATATCTCTCATGCAGTGCCTCCACATGTTGTACCCTCTATGAATGTGAGTAGTCAAAATTAAGGAATTTATTATACAATTCATCCATGATCCTTGAATATATACATGGGCATCCATGTTCTCTCAGGACAGTCTATGGCTTGTGCTATCCTACCCGTTTTACAGGTATTGAAGAGTTGGGTAATGTAACATCCCACCCCATTTCATTGGCTTGAGAGGGAGGAGGAATGCTACTTAGCCTTAAGTGACATTCCCAAGGTTCCAAAAGCTAGAAATAAATTCTGGGGGCTTTGAGAATAATTTGGGGAAAGATTTTCCATTGAGATAAAACTAACAAAACAAATAATTAACTATAAACAAACTACATGATGCATGTCAACATGACAACCAAACCCATACATTAACAAAAAACAACCAATATATTACATAATAATACCACATGGAAAATACAACCAATCCAAATATCAGAGTACCAAGAGGAAGACTACACAACAAGACCCCAACAAACTAGGACACCATCCATATCTCCACACTAGTCTCCATGCTCTAAGCACCACAACATCGCAAAAGCATCATGATGAACTTATAGCAAAAAGAAATGCTTTACTCTTACCTGTGTCCTGGAATAAAACATCTGAAAAATCACCAAAGTACCAAATCAGGGAGTGAATTAAAATACTCAGTATGTTTTCACCAATTTAATTCCCTACACACACCACTAGGATAAAACCATTAGCACATTTATATAAACTTGTTTATATAAAAAATTAAATAGCGCAACCTTTCCACAAGACAAACATTCCCTTGCCAAGAAATTACAAACAAGGGAAATCCAAACAACCATACAATAAGAAACTTAACCATTTAACATTATCATAAAAAATTCCGTCTCGTAAAGCAACACACAACAAGGGAACCAAAACGGTGGAGCTTTCGTCTAACCCATTCACTACATTTCCAACTATCGGGGCTTCCTAACCACTATCCATAATGATTTATCTTCCATCCACTATCCATAACCGTTTATAGTGAGACTTATCACCCACTTCCACATAATACACACAATCTACACAATCCATTAACCACTAATGAATTTAATCAACATTTTAAAATCACAAAACAAAGCCCCTTTTAGCAATAATAACAAATTTTTCCCAAATCACCAATATCCACACCAAATGGGTTTCCAACAAGATTTACACATCATTATCACAATTAATTTTCAAGTAAAAAAAATTAATTGTAACCAAAACCAGTAGTTCTAATCAAGTGGAGTCGAGAGAGAATCTACATTCATTTAGGGTTCTGATAAATTTGACCGACATGCAACTACACCCAATTCTGGGAAAACACTCCCCTAAAACCACTCTAGATCTCCTTCCCTATCCTCAAAAAGCCTTAGAATCCAAAACCAAGAAAAACAACCCTATTTCTACACATAATAGGTGTATATCTAGAAAATAGAGAGAGATGGGGAAGAGTATATCATGAAAAAACCACAAAGAACTAAGTGTGGAGACTTACTGGAGAAGAATCAGATCAAACACACCAAGAAAAACCTTTGGTTTACTTACAAAATGAGTGAAAGAGAAACCCTAACCCTTGAGAGGAGGAAATACCAAATGAGGATTGAGTGGGAGAGAGTTTGGGAGTTTTTAGGGAAATCCCAACTAATCATAATTTAAAAAAAACCATTTTTACGGGCCACACGGTCAGGTCGCATGGTTAGACAAACCGTGCACTAACTATGTGCCTGCTGCTGCCTTTAAGTGGAACCTTTCACAACCCACCCCACTCGGTTAGGAAAACTATGCATGAGATGTGCATACCCCACTGCCTACACATTTCATCTCACATAGTTTCTCCTAATCATTCTCAAACCGTACAGCCTTAAAAAGGCCTCCCATGTTTTTGAAAACCTTCCCAAACTCACCCAAACTAATCCAAACTCATCCCAAGAACTTTAAACAGATAAAAAGGCATAAATAAAGTCTACATACCCCAAACTGGGGGTGATACATTCTCCCCACCATTATAGTTTCTGTCCTCAGAATGTAGAGAACCATCTCATTGTCGAATGAGATCGGGCCATTTCTCAACCATATCTTCCTCCCGTTCCCAATTCTCCTTCTAAATAAGACCATGTTTCCATAAAACTCAAACTAAAATGAGGGTTTTACACCCATGAATTTCTACTTCCTATCCACAATCCACACTGGCATGTGCCCCAACGAAGCCTCTAATTCTAGCTCAACATGATCCCAATGAATCACATGGGCATGATAAGGATGACACTTTCCAACCGCAACACATGAAAAACACTGTGAACCATACTAAACTATGTTAGAAAATCCAACCGATTAGCCACATCTTCAATCTGGTCAAGTATTTCAAGAGGCCCAATATACCATGGAGATGCCTTACCCAACTTCCCAAACTGACGATTTCCTAACCCAGGAGAGATTCTCAAAATCACATGATCAACCACCTCAAATGACAACGGTCTTTGGGGATGGTCTGCATACAATTTTTGACGACTTTGAGACATCTAAATCATCTTTCTGATCAACATGATTTTCTCCATAGTCTTTTGGAAAAGGCTCAGTCCAATCATCGACATCTCACTCATTTCCACCCAACATAGAAAAGAATGACACAGATGCCCGTACAATACCTCAAACAGAGCCATATGTATTGAATCCTAATAAATGTTATTATAGTAGAACTACAACAATGGGAATTGGTCCTCCCATGAACCACAAAAATCCATCACACAATCCCTTAACATATACTCCAATGTTTGTATCATCCTCTTAGATTGAACATCCATCTGATGATGATACGTCTTGCTCATCATCAACTATGTCCCAAGGGCTTTCTGCATGGATTTCCAAAAACGAGATGTGAACCTTGGAACTCTATCTAATATAATTGAAACTGGAACACCATGCCTCTTTACCAATTTCTTTACATAGATTTTTGGATTGATCTTACACTGTGTGAGATTCAGGAATTAGGATGAAATGTTCTGAATTTATGAATCGATCCACAATCACCCATATAGCATCGTTCTTCCTAACCATTATTGGGAGACCCTTCACAAAATCAATTTCTATTTTCTCCCATTTTCACAATGGGATAAGTAAATACTACAACATTCATGCTGGCTGCTGATGCTCTACCTTGACTTGCTGAGAAGTCAAGCATCTCAAAAAAAAAAACCTAGCCACATCCCTTTTTTATACCCACCCACCAAAACTTTGATTTTAACGCCATATATATTTTTTGAATTCCAAGATGAACAGACCACCTGGAATGTTGATAATCTATTATAAGTTCCTCCTGATGAGCAATTAGCACCACCATCCGATTCTGAAAACAAAAGACTGAATTTCCATTTAGTTCCTAACCCTCAATGGGCTCCCCATCAGTGAGTTTTGACCTCATCTCCACACACATAAAATCAGATGCATGTGCCTATTTAACTAAACCATCCATGTCAGGAACCCAAAAAACCAAAAATAAGACCATTCTATCACTCCAGTCCTCACATTTCAACCACATGTTGACTATGACCATCATCAACTACCCCTAATCTGATGCCTATTTCACCACCTGAGCATATGATTTTTTTACACAATGTATCTGCCACCAAATTTCACTTACCCAGTGTGTACATTAAGTCAAAATATAACATATGGAGATATTCCATCCATATCCTTTTCCTAAAGATCAAATATATTTGTGAAAAGATATTCTTTAATCTTTTATGGTCAGTAAACACTGTAAGATTCTCACCAACGAGATAATGAAACCATGTTTTCAAAGCATGAAACACTACTGCCAACTCGAAATCATGTGTTGGGTAGTTATTCTCATGAAACCTTAACTTCCATGAGCCATATGTAACCACATTACCCCCTACATGAGAACACACCACAAAACTGATCCTGATGCATCACAATACACTACATACCCTTTCCCTGTTTTATGAGAAACCAAGATTGGTGCTGATGTAAGGAAACCCTTTAACTCTTCAAAGAATTTTTGACACTGCTCATCCCATTGAAATGAGATATTATTCCTTGTCAAAGCTGTCATCGGTGAAGCCAATCGTGGGAAATCACAAACAAAATGTCAATAATACCCAACTAGATGGAGGAAGCTCCATATCTCAAAAGAATTATTTAGTGGTTTCTATGAGATAAAAACCTCTATATTTTCTAGATCAATGTAAACTCCTTTCTCGGAAATAACATGGGAAATGAAACAAACCTCTTATATCCAAAAGTTACACTTTGAAAATTTGTCATAAAACTGATGATCCCTAAATACCCCAACACTATCTCCAAGTGATGATCATGCTCTACTCTTATTCTCGAATACACCGATATATCATCCAAAAATACCACTACAAAAGAATCTAGATATCTTTTAAATAACAGATTCATCAATGCCATGAATACCGCTGGTGCATTCCTTAGACCAAAGGGTATAACCACATACATTTAATTGCCATATATACTTCTGAAATCTTTTTTTGGGATATCCTCTTTCTTTTCTCGCAATTGATGATATCTTGACTTCAATTCAATTTTGGAGAACCAATGAGCTCCACTCAACTCATCAAAAAAAAATCATCCATGCATGGATGTGGATATTGGCTCTTTATCATAACCTGATTAATTATACAATAATCAACATAGATCCACAAGGATCCACATAAATTTTTGTTAAACAAAACTGATACTGCCCATGG
Source organism: Viscum album (assembly GCA_963277665.1). Taxonomy (NCBI): domain Eukaryota; kingdom Viridiplantae; phylum Streptophyta; class Magnoliopsida; order Santalales; family Viscaceae; genus Viscum; species Viscum album. The sequence continues at coordinate 954,916,576 of OY728142.1, forward strand.
AGACATGCTAGGCCAGATTAACCCTTTTTTCTTTAACTCTTCCAACTACACCTTTAATCCCCCAATTTCGCTGGTGTCTGTCGGTAAGATGGATGTGAGATAGGACTAGTCCCTTGAAGAAGATCAATCATAAACTCCACTTCTCTCACAGGTGGAAACCTTGATAATTATTTGGGAAATAAATCCATTAAGTGATCCAAAAATTTCAAAAGAACACTATGTTCAAAAACTTCCACTAATTTCATTGACAAAGACGCTAACTGATACGATATTGTGCAAACTGATCATTCCAATGAGCCTGTTGCACCCTACTTCTCACTCTTCTCCCACATAAAGAGATGTAAAATGCAATCCTCCATCATAAAGCTAACCATTAATTCATAGAAATATATGTGGGACTTAAACATTACAAAAAAATCCATTCTCAGGATTATATCCTAAGCATCCATCTCAAGCACTAAGAAATACCACATCAATTAAATGTCATCCACAACTAAGAAACATTATCTACATAATAAGGCTCGACAGTCTCTTTGACCCAGAGGAGTTTGTAGTTTCAAAATAAAAGGCATCATTTCCACATGTAAACTCAAAAAATCAATGATTTGAGAAGAAATAAAATATTGGGAAGAACCCGTATCAAACAAATCCTGTATCAACATTGAATTTAAAAGAACCGTACCTTGCACTATGGATGGTCTCGACTGATCAACCATGAAAAAATGTTCAGACCCAAACAACTTCTTTCTTACCATGATCTACTATTTATTAGCCTGCTGAGGTGTCATTGTATTTCCAGAATCACAATGACCAACTTTATTTTGCTAATGAAGGGTATGATACAACCCCCATCCCATTGAGGCATAAGATCCCTACGACCCCTGAGGAGTGTCACCAACACCTGACCTCAAAGCATTCAGATAATAAAACTACAGATTCCCCACATGCTTACAATTATGACATTCTCAAGGTAGTGTCGTACAACCCTACTTTATGTGGCTTCTAGAACCACACTGAAAATATCCAAGATTACACTGAGGCTTCAGATAAAGATTCTATGATCCTGTCGTTGGATTCTGAGCAATAATCCCACCCTAGAAATAAGTTTCCCTCTTCTTCTTGAACCCAACGTTTGAGTTCCAACTATTCCCCATGGGTACCAAAATACTTTCCCTGCATATATCCCCCAAAATATCCCACTCATCCACCGTAGCTCTATTCACAATTTCTATGTAATCATCTATACACAACACCTCTATCTTAGAGTGAATTTCATGGTTCAACCCAGCTTCAAAAATTCATGACTTCAATGATGTACTACCACCACCTCAGGAGAAAACCTCACTATGTTCATAATCTTAAACACATATTCCTTTACCACCATGTTCCCTTACTTCAAACTGAATAAATTCATTGTACGATGAATTATGAACATATGAGTGTAGAATTGTTTGTCAAGAAAATTGTTAAACCACTACCATGTCATACCATAGTCCATCCAAACTTGGAACTCTAGCTCCCACCCCCGAAGGTAATGATCTTCTAACATTTATTTGAATAATTTCTCTTTCAGCTCTACCAATGTTCCCAAAAAGTTAAATATCATATTCATTCTGTTCATCCATGCTTCAACCCTTCTTGGCTCTGAATCACACCTAAACATGGGTGGATTCTACCTTTGAAACCGAGCCGCATGATCCACCTGATTTGGTATATTAAAATTATTCCCACTTTCCATAGCTTGTAGATCTTGCACTATACTCTTCACCAGTTGTTGGTTTACTTGTGGCTTAGGTGTAAGCACATTTTCAGCAGCTTCCTCCGGTTGGTCTCTACGACGCCTACCTGGTTCCATTTGTATCAACACAAAATAAACTATAAGTACCACTCCCTTGATAAGAAAAGTCATAAAATTTTCAAATTCAATTTCATAACAACTATCACAACTAGGATTTCCACAAGATCACATTTCCCATGTTTCACTATTCTGAAAAATCCACCATGTTTTGAAAATCAACCCATTTTCAAAATACCACTATTTTCCATGTTTCAAATCATTCTATTTTGAAACTCAATTTAGAATTTTTAAAATTCCCACATTTATATAATACCATAGATCATTATTCCCTAATGAAATATGCATCCTAGTGGGAAGTCATTTCTACCATGTGTGCCATGCTCATCTCATTGGATACACCCACGATAATGAGATATCCACTGCCTATAAGTGTCTCCAAACACTTATGTACCCAACTACCAGATAAATTGAAGTTTAGCATAATAGGGCTAGCTATGTCCTTTTATGACATACATTCCATTTTCTGAAAATCCCACACCTTGATACCATCCCGAATCAAGGAATAGACCATGAACGAATATCAACACCAAGACCAATAGGCAACACCAAATAACTGAACAAATTCTCTCACTTGAAAGCAAAGGACCGAATAAAATTATACGACTTGTAATATCCCACCCCATCTCATTTTTTTGAGAGAGAAGAGGAATTATACTTGGCCTTAAGAGACATTCCCAAGGTGCATAAGCTGGAAATAAATTCCAAGGACTTTGAGAATAAAATGGGGAATGATTTTCCCTTGAGATAAAACCAACAAACCAAACAATACACTACCAAAAAACTACATGATGCATGTTAACACAACAACCAAACCCTTACATTACCAAAACACAACCAAGGTATTCCATAAAAATCCCACATGTGAAATACAACCAAGCCAAATATCTGAGTACCAAGTGGAAGACTACACAAAAAGATCCCAAAGAACCCGGACACCATCCATAGCTCCATACCGAGCACCACGCACCAAGTACCACAAAATCACCAAATCATCATGCCTAACATCTAGAAAATTGAGATTTTTACTTGTACCTATGTCCCATAATAAAAAATCTTCAAAATTACCAAAGCGCCAAAGCAGGGGGTGAGTAAAAATACTCAATAAGTTTTCCCCAAATGTCTATGCTATACACACTACTAGGATACAACCACTAGAAAATTTATATAAAGTAGTTTATATTAAATATAAAATAATGCAACCATTACCACAATCCAAACATACCCTTACCAAGCCATGTAAAACAAGGGAAAGCCACACAACCATGCAAAAATCCACTTCACCATTTCACATGGGGACAATGAATTCCATATCATAAAGAAACACATAAAAAGGCAACCAAAACAGTAGAGATTCCTTCCAAACCGTTCTCTATATTTCCAACTAGTGTTACTTCCTAACCACTATCTATAATGGTGGATCTTTCATCCACTATCCATAACCTTTTATAGGTATAATTTTAACCAACATCCACACAAACCACACAATCCATCACACTTAATCAACCAACAAGAACAAAGTACTAAGGTCACACAATAAGCACACCATCATTTACAACACATGCCAATTCACTTCAATAAATCACCCATTTATTGAAAACACCCTTTAACCAACATTCCATGCCCAACCAGATTTAAATAAACTACATCTTTATTAAAAACCATCTTTCAAAAAACAATTTTCAAAACTAACCACTAATAATTTTAAAATCAACATTTTAAAATCACACAACAAAGACCCTTTTAATAATATTAACACATTTTTTCAAAAATACCCCAAATCCTCAACAAATAGGTTTCCAACAAGATTTACAAATCATTATCACAATTAATTTACAAGAAAAATAGATTAATTGTAACCAAAACAACTAGTTTTAATCAAGTGGAGTTGATCGAGAAGACACCTACCTTTAGGGTTTTGAAAAATTTGACGTACATGAAACCGCACCCCAATCTGGGAAAATTCTCCACTAAAACCACTCTATATCTCCTTACCTATAATCATAAAGCCATAAAATCATCACCCAAGGAAAAAACACCCTTTATCTACACATAACTGCTGTAGATCTAGAAAACTGAGAGAGAGGGAAGATTAGATCTAGAGAAAACCACAACGAACTAAGTGAGGAGACTTATTAGAGAAGAATTAGTCCAACCATAAAAAGAAAACCCTTTGATTTTCTTCCAAAACAAGTGGGGGAGAACCCATAACCCTTGAGAATAGGAAATCACAAGTTAGTCTTGAGTGGGAGAGAGTTTTGGCCTCTTTAGGGAAATCCCGACTAATCCTGTATTTTAAAAAAACCTATTTTTACAGGTCGTACAGTTAGCTCACATAGTTAGAAAAATAGTGTGATAACCATGCACCTATTACTTCCTTGAAGGGGTACCTCGCATGTCCCACCATTCACAGTTAGGAAAACCATGTGTCAGCTATGCGTACCCCATTTCCCACATGGTTCATCTCGTATGGTTTCTCCTAACCATTCTCAAAATGCACAACCTTAAAAAATCCTCCAAAGTATTCCAAAACCTTCCCAAACTCCCCCAAACTCATCCCAACTCATCCCAAGCACTTTAAACACATAAAAAGTCATAAAAAAAGCTACATACGTCAATCTGAGGGTGCTACAGGTAAGCTAGATAGAGTTAATTTTTTTTCTCTATAGTCAAATTTTTTCACTTTTTAGTTGTTCTATTCCAGAATATCAATAACCACATATTATTCTTTAAAAAACATCAAAAAAATTCTCACATTTATTAACTAAAATTTATCCATTGAAATAGTATTTTTAATAAAATGAATCTTTGAATGGTTTTCATGATTAATTTTTTTGAGAATAAATTAAAATTCTAAAATAGTAAGAACCCCTATAACTAATATTAATTTAATAAAATAAAAATAATACATATTAAAATATTTAATTTTTTTATAAAAAATAAAATAAAACTAATACATGTTAAAAATATTAGGAAACCACAACCCCCACACTTGTGCATTGCATGTCCTCAAGTAATTCCTCTCAACAAAAATCTCAACATGAATTTATATCCTCTCAAATTTTAAGTTCATCCATTGAATTTTAATTTCATATGAATTATTTGAGTCTAACTATTAACATGAATAATCTTTTAAAACCCCCTTCACTCAATATTATTATCTAACAACATAATTTCAATTTATTAATAACTTATCACTCTACACTAATCATACAATCTCACTTTCTACCAGTTCACATGAGTTTAATATTCACCTTTACCTTCATCCCTCTAAAGATATTTGTACATTTTACCCAAATATTTTATATCCATGTTATGTGTAACAAATTTATCTGATAATTTATTTTTACTAATATAGAACTAAGAAATACCAAGAAGCGAGCATCCTCCAAGGCTAATTGAAATATTTAGGTCATAAAAGAAAGGAAAAGTGGTAATCTCCTATATTTTCCATTATTAGTATTGATGTGTTTTTGATATTTCAATCACACATCCTAATTATAATCCATTTCATGATAATTTAATTTGGTCCCCAATTACTCACACTACTCCAATTCAAATGATTTATCTGGTTATTATTTAGAGAGATCCATTAAAGTGTAACTTTAGTTTAGAAAAAAATTAATCACTCATATTCAAGCTCATCAAGCCAATGGAAACATGTCAAATTTTGATATACATAAGTCCAATCCTACTAACCATTAATGATTATGTTATATAAGTAAGAGTTAAAATATCATCAAGTTTATTTTTTCAGTTTCGGTTTTGATGGGTAGATTTTCTCTTGTGTGTTCAATTTCAATCCATATTAAAATAATAAATTTTATTTATTTTACTCTTACCTTTTAATATATTTTCAATAAACGAACAAGTGTTAAGATGCGATTTAAAATTAAAACAATTAATTATTCATGATTTAAATGAAATAATATGTATGATTATACACTCCCATTTCTATTATTAGTTCTTACCTTGTTAGTGTGCGTGACTCTTTTCTTCCAATTGTCGTTGTTCCTCTCTTTCAACAACATTCCTTGAAAATAATAGCATACTTAGTGAATTGTATTTTATTAAAAAAAATAATTGAAATTAATAAAAATAAGAAAATATAAATAATTCTAAGCTTGGGTTACCGTCTAGGAAGTTCTTTATTGATAATCTCATCCTGACTTCTTTATCTTCCAAATGAACCATAGTCCCATAAAAATTAATAATTTTTTAATGAAATCCCAAGTGGTTCCACTGTCACTATTTTTTTCTTGATGAAAAAACATTAAAAATATATCAATTTCACTTTGAAATAGTTCCAAAGGAAATTTAGTTAAAGGGAAAGACATTACTCTTCCATATACCCATTGTGTGTGCTCTCAGCATCGTGGGGGAAGATATCTTGTAGAGAATTTTTCATATTTTGTCTATGTATAGTCAGTAATTCTAAAATAAAAATAATTTTCTTGGACCATTATTTTTTAATGTAAGGTCTTAGATCTATGTAGACCTGCCCTTTTTAAGTTTCTATGGTTCTTAGTGCTCAGAGGAGGCTTAGAGTAAGTCTAGAGGTTTTCAGATACTAAAATTTTGAAACCAGGATAATAGAAAACACGTAATGGGTTTTCACATTATATATGTAAAGATCATGGATTGTTAAGGATGGTTTATGGGGTGTTACATGATGTGTACTTATTCGAGGTTAAAATGTTCAATGAAACACATTTTTAATGAGATCTGAAACATGATGATTACATGATGTGTAAGAATTACATGCTGTGTAAATCCATTATGCAGTGCATCTTTAATGGTGCATCTTTAATGGTTGAAGCTTCTCAGGTGTTTATCAAACCCTAAGACCATTTATTTTGTATCTCCTAATTTTAGGCGATCTTTATCCCTCCTTCCATGAGTTTTAAGACTCCCTCAACAAGGATTGACCATTGGATTCTCATCTTTGATCCATGGTGATCCAAGGTGTGTTCTTTCTCAAATTATTATGGTTTCTTCTTCGTTCGGTTTCATTTTCCTCCCATTAGTCTTTCCATGCTATGGTGCTTGATATAAATATTTCTAATGGAGTTTTAATGTTTTTTTGTTGGAATGGTTGTGCTACAACATCCATGGATGGATACATCTACATGAGGGAGTGGTGATCGAGATCTATAATGTTGGTCTATTCTCATGTGAAGAACGTTGAAGTCTTTAATGTAGGGGATTCTTTGATTTTCTTATTTTATTTATGTGAAACTCATAAATTGATCATGTTTATCCATTTATATGGAAATAGAATTAACCTAATATTTATTTGAACCAGATAAAATAATTGGTTAGTGAGTGCATATTTATATTCTTTAGACTATAATAGCAGCTTGCCTCATGGTGTACTAGATAGTGTGATATCTATTATATGATTTGTTTGAATGTTCTTATTATTGGATTAAAATATTAAAATTGTTAAAGAACATAAACCCTAATTAATTAATAATTAATTGTCTTAAGAAATTAAATAAGTATAATGTTTGAATCCGATATCGATGTAATATCATGGTAATAAAGTTGAAGCAAGTATGAATATTTAATTGAATTAGTTATTTCATGATATAAAGAAATTGTTTAATGAACCTAGAGAATGATAATTCATATTTTTTTAAATAAATATAAGGCATGTTAATTTATAATGGTTCTTCGCTAGGATTTTTTGAAACCAATATAAACATTAAGAGCATGTTTTGTCTTTGATAGACTATTATTTATTAATGCATTATGTTTCCCCTAGTTAAAACACATGATTAAGAAATAAATTAATAAAATATAGAATATGAACTAGTTATTTGATAAAAATAATTATCAGGGTTTGATTTTACAATTTTCTCGAGAAGTCTGAGTGCCTTATTTTGGTAGCCGTGAGAGACCGTTTTCATGTGAAGGCTGAATAAATTTTTTTGAGGGTTTGGTTTTTCTATTGGTTATGCTTATTTTTTAATGATTCTTTTTTGATGTGATAAAGTTACAAGACTTGTGATATGCTCTGGGTATGGCTAATCTTGGGATGGATATTGTGATATGGGGTGTGGATGCCCAGATGTGATGTGATCTTGGGATAGTTGAGCCTAGGATGACTGATGTTATATAGCAGGGGGCCTAGATTATGTGGTAGTAGTTGATGCCTGTGAAGGAGATATGAATCGGTATATGTATGGGGTATTATATATAGAACCAAAGATAGTGTAATGGGTTAAATATGGTCTTACCTATTTATTTTATTATGAGATCTGGGATTCTCGCTTATGAATATGTTTTATTGTTGATGGTCGGGTTATATGTTTTATATGCATTACTTTCCCCACTACTTGAGGTCACTGTATGTTTTGGTTTTATTTCTACTCTAGGTGGTAACATAGGATAGTTTTCCCAGAGTAAATGGTATATATAAGGATTATAATAAAGAATAAATAATTCTTTACCCCTGGGGTTTGTGTTGATGGAATGAAAATAATAAAAGATGTTAATATCATTAAATGAAGTCCTCAATTTGGATTAGGAATAGAGATAATGGTATTTAATATGTGGATTAATATAATGTAATTTTGATTAATTTTAATGATTAATTAATTTATAGTGAATTAATTTACCAAAATAAATGGTAAAAATAAAATAAATAAATAATGAATCTATTTTAAATGGTTTTTTTCTTCTAGGATATCTAGTCTTAAAAGCTGCAATCCAGATTCTGAGCAGTGTTGGATGAAATTTAGTTTAATTCTAGATCATCCCCTTAGTGTGGTAGTGATATATATTATATCATGTATATTATATGATTTCATATGCTACCCCACCCAAGTCAGTTAGGGAAATTGAAACCCAGTAGAATATATGATAGTGTTTTTCCAAATATCTTGGTGGGATGATTGATGGATGACTACCCCCTATGGTCCCACTACCTTATCTTGATAGTTACCTATGCTAGTATGCATGATGGTTAGTTTTATCATATATTTTTATTGATGGATGTGATGGATTTTGGTTATTTCAAACACATGTATTATGTGATATAGTTTCTAAAGAATTATTATAAGCATGATGTGTATAGGTTATGATGGATTGAGGTACTTACTCAGTGCATGGGCTATAATGGCTTGAGGCATAATACCTGATGTTTGAAACATGTCACATGAGCTATGGCTGATCCTAGAAACTAATTGGTTACTATATATGGATATGTCATACGGAATGATATGAGGATTTTATACATGATGTGAATGTTGTGATACATTTTACATGTGTTTTCATGCGGGAAAATTTTAGAGAGAGATGGATCATGACATGTGATATTGGGGAAGAGTAAAAAACTATTGGTGAATAAAGATAAGGGTACCTTTGATGTTTAATTGTTGTATTATATTATCTCTTGAATGTGTTATTTAGTGAGTGTTATCCATGGTGAGGTTGGGCACTCAGTATGCCTGTTTAGGTGATGTGTTAATTTTTATGTGATTTAGCCTGATTTATTTATCTTTAATATGAGAGGATCTATGGTGTATCCTACTGAGTATATTGTTATTATAATTATACGTATATATAAACCATTTTTCAATTCAACTAGAGCAGGTTGGATATTGGGCAGGATATTACTAGCCCATGGTTTTGAAAGAGTTTTTTTTTGGGATTTGTGGTGATTGTCTTCTATACCTTTTTGGTACTTGTTGTTTCTTTTCAGATGTAATAGTACTCTATTGAATTCTATGTTTATAATTGGTATTTATATATGTATGTCTGAGTAGGTGTTGGATAGAGTATCTTTATTATATATCTCTTCCATATGTTTCCCTTAAAGAGTAATACCTCCCTCATGCATGTTTATTGAATCCTCAGTTCTAGTATACACCCAATGTCCTAATAAAGGTGGGAGTTGGGAAATCACCATCCCTATGACATAATTCAGATATCTTTTTGGGGATGGAGTTTTGATAGAGTGGTATCAAAGGTTCAAGTTAGGGGATTAGATGAAGTTTGGAGTTAGGCCTAGGTGAAGTTGCATGGGTTGGTAAGGCAATAATGTTAGAAAATTTTAGAAAGCTATTTAAACACTAAATAGAAACTGAGACATGAATATTCAGGGAAACCTATGATATGATGCATGGAAATTTAATTTTAGAGATCCTAATAAATGATGTGATACTAGTTAGAGGATAAAGACCTAGGAAAGGATCTTGCATCATTCTTCTTTATACCTATGTTTGAAATGGGTAGACATTGGGATCAATTAAAATTTTAACAAGATAATAAATAAATAAATGATAAATATTTTATATTCCAGGTTTAGGATATGTAATATTTTTTTCTTCTTGAAGGTATGACTCTAGGTCATCATCCTCATCAGGTTCACATCTAATATGTTCATCAGGATATGCCAGGAGATCACTATAGGGTGGATGTTGAAGATGAAAAAACATAGAGGAGAAAACTCCAAAATATTTAGTGCTAATGTATATAGAAGTATGAGGTCTCTATTTTAGATTTAGTCATAGAAGATTGGTTGGAGGTGGTTGATATCTCTTTTAGTTTGATATTTGATTAGAAGGATCATTAGGTTTCATTGGATATGATGATTGTACATGAAATAGTGTGGATGTGGTGGTTCTTATTTCTTGTAGATCTTGAGGAGTCAAAAGTGTCATTGGGGAAGTTACGAGACTAGTTTATAGTAGAGTTTCATTCTTGGACTATGAAGGAGGCCATTCACCAGTCACTACATACCCTTTGTTAGGGGAACCACAGTGTGTGAGAGTTTGAGATCCATTTCAGGACCCTTCTATGATATAATTCAGACCTATTTCCATATGTGGAGGCTAAAACAAGGTCTTCATGAGAGGGGAGTCTTCATGATACCTCACAAATCCTATCTATTGTCTTTGTTTCCCAATTGTCAGGATAGAAGTTTTTTGTTAGTTAGGGGTAGGTCCCAACCCTCAACATATCATTTCTATGGGGGTGGAACCTCTTAGACTTATAATAAGAGATCAGACACATAATTTTCATATGTTTTCCAAGGTCATCAGTATATATAATGACTGACCTTTTTTATAATTCAACATGCATCCAGTCTTCCACTTTAGGTTCTTCCGTTAAAGTAGTTTCAGTCGAGGTAGCAGTAGATGAGTGCTCCATTTTGGGATTATTAGAGAGGATATAGGCCTAGTATAGTTCATCATAGTGATTCTCCTTATCCTCATAGAGTAGAGAACAACCATGAAGGTGTTCATCAGTAGGGTTAAAGAGGTAATGGAGTAGGTTGTAGATAACTTCGTGCTTTACTATTTCTAGTGCCAGGAGAGTGAGACATCATTTGATGTACCCTTGGTTGTTTTCTATATGGGTACAATATTTATTTGATTCATGAGAAATGAAATCATTTAGATCACCTACCCTCATCCATGATTTGGGACTTTAGGTAAATATGATACCAATTTCTTTGGATTTTACTATGCCAGTTAAGGGTTAGGCTGACTTGTATAATGTATATAGAGTCTATGAGCTAGTTCTTGTTTATAAACACTATTGAGAGTATCCCTATGTATATGGATACAACCATATGAAACCATCATTCACATAGATTGGGTATATTCATTGTAGGATATCATGGAATGATTTAGGAGGAAGATTGTATTTTATGATGCTGATTGAGATCCAGTGATGTTTTTTTGGAAAGAAAGACTCCCATATGAGTTAGTGGAGTTTGCACAATTATATTATTTTATGGTCGAGTTGATTCTGACTTTATTAGAGGTTTATTAGTTGGTGTTTCCTTGGGTTGTGGAAGAGTAAACAGATATATTTCTAGAGGTGGTTGTAGTGTTACCTCCTCAAAAGGAAATCAAGTTTTGGATCAAGATTTATCCATGAGTGTCACCTATATATATGTATCCATATATGATAGAGACTTTTGAGTCATGAGAGCTTCAATTACCACTCAATTATCTATTTTTGTGTGGTTTTTTTGGATGAGTTTGTCACTTTAGGGTGCACCGGTTTTGTTCATGAAGAAGGCTAATGGAAATTTACGTCCTTGTATAAATTATCATCACTTGAACCTATTGAAAGTGACGAAACTATATCCTCTTTCATGGATTGATGATTTGTTTTTTCAGATGAAAGGAGAAATTTAGTTCTTGAAGATAAATTTATGGTCAGGATATCATCAGATGTGAGTGAAGGATGAGGGTATTCCAAAGACTTATTTTCATTGTCTTCTTGGGTATTATGAGTTCATTGTGATTCCTTTAAATGTAAAGAATAATCCAAACATGTTAATGGGGTTAATGAATGTAGTTTTCAATGATTTCTTGGGTATGGTCCTGGTGTTTTTCATTGATGACATCCTTGTGTACTTCGCATCTGAGGAGAAGCATGAAGAATATCTGTGTGCTTTTTTGGAGGTACTTTATCATGAGAAGCTATTTAAGAAGTTGTTGTAGTATGTGTTCTGGTATTGAGAAGTCGATTTCTTGAGGCATGTTTTATCCCAACAAGGAGTAGATATTGATCCTTCAAATATAGTGGTGATCATGTCTTGGGAACTCCCCAATACATTGGCATAGGTGTAGATCTTTCTAGGTATTGTAGGTTATTATAGGAGGTTTATAACTGATTTATCTTAGATTGGGACTCCTATGATATCATTAACCTAGAAAGATTATGAGTTCTTATATAATGATCAGTGTTAAGTAGATTTTGAGTACCTGAAGATGATGTTGGTTCGTGCTCTAGTCCATTGTTTTCCAGAGAAGGGAGTTTAGTTTGAGATTTTCTGTAATGCTTTGTGTTTTCGGTTGGGCCGTGCTCTAATGTAGAAAAGATAACTTGTTTCTTATGGGTATCAACCATTATGTTCCCATGAGTGTAACTATTCCACCCATGATATCTATTTGGTGGAAGTTTTTATTTCTTTGATGTTTTGGTAGAATTATATCATCGACAAGCATTTTTTGGTTTTTACTGACCATAAGAACCTAAGGTATGTACTCTTCCACCACGACCTGAACTTATGTTATCATTGATGGATAAAATTATTGTAGGATTATGAATTTTAATTATAGTATATTGAAGTCATACTGTGATGTTGTGCCTGAATATTTAGATTCCTGGAGAGTGATGGATGAACTCTCAACAATTCATGTAGATATAGGAGAGGTTATATCAAGAGGTTTTATTTTATAGATGAAAATTTATTCATCCTTGGTGTATTAGGTGGAGGAGTCCTAGTTGGGGGACACTAAGTTTTTTGGAGATTCCCCTAATGGTTGGTCTAAGGATGGACAACACCACGTGTTGCTCCAAAGAAGGATTTTATTCCTTCAATTATGAGGAATATGGTTCTCTTTGAGTTCCATATTTCAACTTTGGTAGTATATCCTGGCGTGACAGTGATTTAGCGAGATTTGAGAGGTCAGTTTTGGTTGCCTATGTTGAAGCATGCATTTCTAGTGTTTGTTACTCGATGTTTAGTTTTCCAGAAGGTGAAGGACGAACATTGTGTTCTCGATGGTTTGATACATCAATTAGATGATACCCAATTTAAGAGGGTGGAAATCTCAATTGACTTCATTACTGGTTTTCCATGAGATCAGGGAGGTTATGATGTTATATGGGTGATAATAGAATGTTGGAAAAAATCAGCATACTTTATAGCGATTATGGAGTCAATCTCAGTGGTGGTTTTATCAAGGTAGTAACTAGAGGAGGTGGCATGAATCCATGGAGTCCCAAGGATAGTAATCTCTAATTGAGATACTCATTTTACATCCAGGTTGTGGAGAGGTCTCTAGTGAGCCTTTGGATCCATGTTATGTCTTACTACTAATTTTCATCCACATATGAACAATCAGAATGAGCATACCATCCAAACTCTTTAAGGCATGGTTCACTCTTATATACTATATTTTAAAGGTTCTTGGTTGATCCCACTTCCCTTTATTGAGTTTTCATACAATAGTTGTTTCTACTCTACCATTGGTATGAAAAATTTTGAATATTTGTATGTTTAAACTTTCTATTCTCCAATATGTTTGATAGGGTTAGAGAGTAAGAAATTATCAAGACATAACTAGTATAGAATGCAACAAAGATTGTTCAGGAAATTCATGGGAGGTTGAAGATAGTTTATGATAATTTTAAATCCTACAACAAGCATATAAGTAGACCTATGAAGTTAAACATTTGAGATCATGTGTTCTAGATAGTGACTCCTCATCATGGGAAGTGATGGTTTGGTCTTGGGAGTCAGATCTCTCCCTAGTTTTTTTTTTTGGGAATTTAGTCATTTTGGATCATGTTGGAGCTGTAGAATATTGGATAAAACTTCCCCCTTTGATGAGGTAGATACACGATACTTTTCACATGTCAAAAATCCATCATTATCTTCATGATGAATATCATGTCATAGATTGTTGTGAGATCCATGTTAATGATGATGTGAGCTTTGAGGAGAGGCCATTGGAGATCTAGGGCCTCCTTGAGAAGGTGTTTCATGGGCATTCTATTCTATTGGTTTGTGTTTTATTCGGGAATAGTGGGTTAGAGGAGAGTAATTGGGAATGTGAGTCATAGATTCACACTCATAACCCTAATATTTTTGATGTTTATCTCTTCTCTTGTAATGTTGTTACTTTATAGATATTTACCTTTCTCACTTATGAGATGGTATTATCTTTTTGGTTATTGTGTATTTACTCTCATTTTAAAGGTATCTCTATAAAGAGATGGTTTAGGAGATGATTGTTCCTATTGTGTGGTTTTGAACCTTTTTTCCTTTGAGTGAGGTGGTTGAACCTCTGATATGGAAAGATCTTTGAGAGGTATCTTGTGAGGTGGATATTCAGATGGCCCCTTTTCATTTACTCTCTAGATTGGTTTTTGATTCTTGATGATGATAATGTTTTGATATGTATCTAATTTTAGGGCATGGATCCATATAGACCAAACCTTTAAGTGCTTTTAAGGCTCTTAGTGCTCAGAGAGGGATTAGGGTGAGTCTAAAGGGGTTCAACTACTAAAATTTGGAAGCTGGGATAATATATGAAATGTAAGGGGGTTTCACATCATGTTTGTAAAGTTCATGGATTGTTAAGGATGGTTCATAGGGTATTACATGATGTGTATTTAATATATGGTAAAAGGTTCAAGGTGACATATTTTTTTGGGAGATGTGAAACTCGATGATTACATGACATGTAAGCATTACATGTCAGGTAAATCCCCTATGCAACACATATTTAAAGAGTGAAACCACTCAGTAATTTCTCAAAATATATGAATATAATAAATCTCTCTCCTAATTAAAAGTGATTTATATCCCCCTTATAGTATTTTTGATATTCTTTCAATGCAGATCAATCCTTGGATTCCCATATTTGATCTGTGGTGATCTAAGGCATGTTAGTTCTCTGTTTCTTGTGGGTTCTTCTTCATTTAGTCTTGTTTTCTACCTATTCTTATCAGCATTCTATAGTTATTGATCTGCATGTTTCTAATGGATTTTTCTTGGTTTTTTTTGGTTCGTTTGTGCCACAACATCCTTGGATGGATGCAAATCCATTTGGGAGAGGTGATTAGGATCCACAATGTTGGTTTGTTCTCATGCAAAAAATGTTGACACCTTTGAGGCTAGGGATTCATTGAGTTTATTATTTTATTTAAATGGAATCATAAATTTGGCATGGTTTATACCTTTATATGGAAATTATATTAAACTAATAATTATTTGAACATGATTAAAGAATTGGTTGGCAATTTCATGTTGAAATGCTTTATACTATAAAAATGGTTTGCCTCATGATTTTCAAGATATTGTGATATATATGCTATGATTTGTTATCATGTTATTATTCTTGGATTAGTATCTTGAAATTAGTAAACAATGTAAAAATGGAATTAATTTATAATTTATTCGCTTAATATTTTAAAGAAGAGGCATGTTTAAATTCAGTGTTGATGTAATTTGATGGTAATCAAATTGTTGCATGGATTCATATTTAACTGAATTTGACATTCCATAGGATGATGAAATTGGTTAATGAACTTGAATATTGAAAATTCATTGTTTTTTAAATAAATAAAATACATGTTAATTGATAATGTTACTTATTTAGGTTTCATATAAACTAGAATAAATTATAAGAGAATGTTTTTCCTATGATATCTTGTTTTTGTTTGATGCCTTAGGTTGTCCACAGTTGGAACCTATGATTAATGAATTGGTAAATTAAAATGGAAGAAGAAATATTGGTATTATAAAGTTTATTTTTTGGTCCTATGTTTACCATTAACTTGAAAATGCTAAGTTCCTTGTTTTGAGAGCCATGAGAGCTAGTTTTCATGTGAAGGCTGGATACCTTGTTATGGTATAATTTCCCTTTTGGTTATACTTCTTTGTTCCTGATTATTTTGTTATGTGCTATAGTTATGAGCCTTTGGTTATGAGAATAGTATTACTGAGTTAGGGATGATTTTTTTGAGATTGGATAGGGAGGCCCAAATGTGATTTGACCCAGGGATGGATAAGCCTATGATGGATGATGTAGTATGGTAGAGAGGCATAAATGTTGTTGTAGCTATTGACGCCTGTGATAGTGAGATGAATCAGTGTATGCCTGGGGGTGTTTGGGATGACACCAGAGATGATGAAACATGTTGAATTTAGGATTACTTGTTGATGTGATGTTGAGAGTTGAGATGATCGCTTGTGTATCTATTTAATGGTTGATGGCTTGGTTTTTTATTTTATCTTCATTCCTTTCCCCACTACATGATGTATCTGGATGTTATGTTTTCATGTTTACTCTTGGTGGTACATTAGGATGGTTTTCCAAGAGTACCTATTTTATGGAATAATTATAATAATGAATAAATAACTCTTAAACCATGTTGTTATTTCTTATGAGATGAAAACGATGAAAATATTATAATATTGTGAAATTGAGTCCTTGGTTTGGATTATGGAAGGAGGGAATGGACTTTACTCTATTAGTTAATTTAATGTAATGTGGACTAATTTCAATGGTTAATAAATGTATTATTAAATAATTAATGAAAGGAAATGGTAAAAAGGAATGTAGTAACTGATATATCTCTTTTAAATGTTTGTTTTCTTATAGGATACCCTGTCTTAACAGTGAAAGATGGGATTCTGAGCGATGTTAGATACTATAGATTATAAAACTTGTTTATGACCTTAGTGAGGTTGTGATATATATTATTTCATGTATATTCAATGATTTCATATGATTCGTCACCCATGTTAGTTAGGGAAACCGACCCGTAGTGGACTATGGGAGGGTCTTTTTCCAAACATCATGGCAGGGGGATGGATGTCTGACTACCCCCTCTAGCCCTTCTCTCATCTCTTGGTAGTTATTTGCGCTGGTATGTAGATCATTTAGTTTTACCATATTTGTGTGAAGAGGGTTATGAAGGGTTGTGGTTATTTCAGAGACATTTATTACCAAATATATAATTGAAAGGATTATTCTTGATATTTTAATGACCCAAGTTTTTTAAATTATATATTTTTTTTCCTAAAATGTGTGTTATATTATATTATACAAAAAAATATACATATTTAATATTTATCAAAACTTTATCCACAATATTGAGAAAATATACATCGCTCCAATCTATTAGAATCATCACTCTAATATCACATAATTAAAACAAAATATTATTAAACTAGACACATCTTCAAAAATTATTTTATGGAATATTGAATGAAATAATGATGGAGAATTTAAAGAGTATAAAGCTAAATATGACCTTTGGGATTTGAAGATTATTGGAATATTGGTTAAATATGAACATTATTCAATATAACCATTGGAAAATTTGGCCATTGAGAACTATACCCTTTGGTAATAATTCTAATGTTATAGTTTATGTTTATAAGTAGTAATTATAATGGATAACTAATATAAACTGGAGAAGAGATGGCCTAAAACAATAGAGTCATGTCTTTTGAAGCCCATTTATAAGAATTTGGAAGAGGGGTATGGTTAATGGGGTTCTCCCTTGACCAATTCCATGGAAAGCTTCAACAAGTGATTCTTTAATGAAATCTCATATGGGAGAATTTAAAGTTTGTTGAAACTACAACTCTGTTGATGTTATCTGAGCCACCCCATGAATCTATCACCATCACACACCTTACCCTTAGGTTGTACACAGGTGTTATAAAGAATTATGTGTCCAGGAATTTGTTACTTAAAGTGTAATTAATTTGTATAAATAAATTTTTTATTCCATTAATTCAATTTTAAGAATAGTTTTTCTTAATAAAATATTTGTTTAACTGAGAAGAATTTGATAAATTGATTTTTCAGACGAAAATTGTAATTTTTAGAATAGATATATATTTTTATAATAAAAAAGGTAATATAAATAATATTTATTTTTATTAATTATTATGTTAATTACACTCTTATTTAAATATAAAGAATAAAATAATTTTATTGTGTCCTTGGAAATTTTTATGTTTCATAAATTTGACTATGCTTTACAACCCGCTATTTTTTTTGTAAATAAGTATTTTTATTTTTGAATTTTAAGATTATTATATTTAAAAGATTATTCTAATAAAATAAAGAGAATTTTTGAAATAATAACATCTATATTAGGTTTGGCTGAATTTATTAGAGTTTTCTAAAATACCTTATTTTTTCATGAATAATAAAAATACATTTGGGGGTTTTTAGTATGCTTAATGAATTCCAAATTATTTTTTAATTATTTAATAATTAATTAACCATGATACATGACCTAAGATATGTTATTTTATCTATATCAAGTGTTTTAAAATATTTTAATCAAATTTAAAACCTATAAGTGACTTTCTGAAGTCTAAAATGGAAAATTTAACTCAAAAAACAACACTTTATGGAAAATTTAATCATCCATTCCAAAGAAGTAATAAAAAATGATGTTAAGTTATTTTGGATTAAAATAACATGAAATGTGCCCCAAAATTCCAAAATCATGGAAAAAATTATTGGTTAAGCCAATGGATTTTATTTTCCATATCCTAGATTTCAAACATCGATATTAGTAAATTATTAAACGAATCCTCCAATTTTGATAAAAATACCCACAAAATTATCCAATTACTTATACTACCAATATATAATCCATGATTTTCTCATGTTCTCCTCCCATGGATTCCCCCTAGTGTTTCCTCAATCCCCCAAGGATTCTTTCCTTAAGATCTTGGAGTAACTCCTCAAGGTAAAATAATTATCCTTCTATTCTCTTTAATTCAAGAACCTATTTTTGCATATGTATTCTAAATTATATGGTAATTAACTTTTATTACCATTTTTATAATACCATTAATTTAAAAATTTGTTTTTAAATGATATTCCCCTTCCCCCCTACCATTTTACACATTTACAAAACCATATTCTATACCAGTTATGCGGCTGAATTTACTTCTAAAATATCTCTCTCGAAATTATCTTTTATTTTGTTTTTATAAATACTGAAACCTATTTATTATCCTAGGGTATTCAACTATATAAAAAAATTATTTATTTTATTCATTTATTTACACATAATAAACCCACGTCTACTTTTCTTTGTTTAAAAATAACATAATGATCATGTCTTTAAGCACTTTTGAAATGCAATGATTTTGATAAGAAACCCATTATTTATTTTCAAAGGGTTATTAATGAAATGATTTATTATGATTTATGTGGATAAAATTAATTAATAAATATTATGGGTGTTCCTCAATATCACTTTACTGCATTGGATAAATATTTAATATCTATAGATGACATGTTTTACGACACCTTGCTGAATAACCTTGGTAATTTTTATTTATGACATTTTGGTCACAAACCTTGGTGATATGCTTATTAATGAATTATTTATATTATTTAACCACATATAAATGTTATGATTAATTTTATTTTTTATTTTTATATTCCCCATTTTCATTTCTCATTCCATAATGATATTCCTAATATTTTTATTGATTTTCATCATGATCACATGTAAACTAATTCCCTTGACTATTACCTTAACGAGCCTCATTCTCACACATTTACTTTGATGTATTTCCTAAGGTTTTTAGATGATGTAAATATAACATAGTATTAAACCATGAAGAAGATTATCAAGTGGATTAGAAGAAAATTTTATGTTTTAATGTATTATGTTTCAGATTTTAAAGAAGCTAAACTTTAAAAGATCCTCTGTTTTGTACCATGTAATAAAAATATTATCAAATAAACAGGTGGGATGAAATAGTTGGTATTAGAAAATTTTTTAGTTATTTGATGGAATTATGAATATAAATCCTTAGTATAAACCCTAGATAAAAATTTAATTATTGGAAAACAACCTTGAATTTTGGTGAAGTATTAAATAAGTGGTTCTTAAGGAAAGAAATACATATTTGTATAAAAACAAGTGGATACAGATCTAGTATAAATATATTTTGGGGTAACAACCAAAAACACAAAATTGAGCTAGACTTGATCTAGATCTACTTCATGAAAATGGGTCTTGCAACACTCATGGTATGACACTATTTAGAGATTTGTTTGGTTAATCACAAGATTATTATGAACCATTATGAAGAATATATAGAAAATGTAATTTTTATTAAAGAATAAAATATTTAAGAATGATTTTTAATATATAAAATTCCTTTATAATTATAATATTTTTAAAGGAAACACATTTCTTACTATGTTTTTCTTCTTTTATAAAAATAGTGGGAAATTATAGGAATTGTGTAAATGATGAGGGAAACATATGATGTGATAAAGACCATATGTTTGAATCCAGAATAGAGTACATGAAAAGGATTATGAATCAACTATATTGTGTTCTGAATAATAACTTGAATCAAGATGAGTGAAAAAAATTCACGTCAAAGGGAACAACTTGTCATTGAGTCCATCATGTGTCCATGACAACATTATTTTTGTACATATATTGGCCCACTGATTTATGAACAATGGTTAAGATTTATAGAAATTATCTTTTGTGTACTCTATTGTTCTGAATAAGAGAAAGTCACCCTAAAAGTATAAAACTTATAAAGAGAAGATGATAAGTGGTGGAAACTGATTAAAAACATGAAGCAAAGAGGGGATATTGATGCTATAGAGTGGGAAGAGTTTAGTGGAGTGTTGTTCAATAAATATTCCACCTGTTAGATGCAAAAGAAAAATGCATAAGGAATTACTAGAACATAAGTAGAAGGAAAACAGATCAGTTGGAAGCAATGAGTTGAATTTTACAAGTCTTTCTCGTTATAACTCTATCTTAGTTATGGATTATAAGGGAAAAGTTGGCATATTTTTTTGGTGGAATGACACCCCTTTTGCAGAATAATCTAGAAAATCATGGCTATGAAGATATAAAGAGATAGTATGGAGTGTAATGAAGGTTGAATTAGAGTTTGGAGAAATGTAGTGGTCACATAGGTTGAATGAAAATAAGAGAGTTACAGATCCAAACTTAGGGAGGATCTTTGATCACAAAATAAAAGTAAATAAAGTGAAACTTCCTACAAGAAAAAAATGTGGGAAGAATAATTCAAAGAACTTATTTCATGGGAGTAAAAAATGATACAAGTGTGGAATAGATGGACATATAGTTCAGAACTATCATGGTGAGAAAAATCTACCACTTCTCTACACTAGCGACAAAGGTAATATGGTTTCGGCCTAGCCTAAAGTTCAATGCTTCAAGTACGAACATCTTTTTCACTTTTCCAATCAGTGTTGAAATAAAAAGATAGTGGATGAAAATCACCATAAACATTGAAATAGGACAAGGGATCAAGGTCAAGATTTTTCTATCATGGTGGATGAAGTAGAGGCTTCACATGATGTGGTGGTAGGTACTCTTGTTTTTCTTTCAAATGTGGAAAGTAATTTGTTTTATTATGGTTTTATTCGTTTATTTTTTCCTCAATGTTTGGAAAGAATATATAATCAATCCTTGAGATTCTAATAGTTGAGTTATTATTTAAGACTCTTGGATGGATTATCCAAGCATCAATAGTGTATATAGACTATAGTATTCACTTTGGAGGGAATAATCTCATATATAATCTACTATCCATACCCATGGTGGAATTAGACACTATAATAAAAATCAATTGGCTATAAATAAATAATGCTTAGATCAACTACATTAGAATGGAAATCACAGTAGTATTGATTGGAAAACTTATAGTTATTTTAAAAGGATAGATTTATTAACTTTATATTTTTCTAAAAACACCTCCCATAACCTTTTTTACGGATGTGATCAGTGAATAGAAATAATTAAATGAATTTATACATATAGATAATGTCCCCATCATTCCATAATACATTAACGTATTTTTTGAGGAGTTTCCTAGACCTCCTACAGAAAGAGAGGTGTAGTTATCTATTAAACTCATATCTGGATAGAAGGTGATATCAAAGACCCCTTATAGAATGTAAAATATAGAGCTAGAGTAATTAAAGAAACAAATTCAAGATATTTTGGAGGAGGGGTTTATCAAAAAAACTGTGTCTCCTTAGGGAGTAACTGTTCTCTTTGTGAAGAAAATGTATGGATAAATGTGGCTATCCATTGATTATAGATAACTTAATGAGATCCCAATGAAGAAATAATATAGTCCAAAGGATACATTTGGATCAAGATATGGGCATTATGGGTTTGTTGTTATACACTTCAGATTGACTAATGATCTTTCTAAATTTATGGATTTGATGAATAGAGTCTTTAAGGACTACCTTGTTATGTTTTTGGTAGTTTTTATTGATGAAATTATGATATATTTCAAAATTTTAAAGGAGCATGAGTATCATGTAAGGGTTATATTGAAAACATTGAGGAAGGATAGTCTATTTGGAAAATTCAAAAAATGTGAATTTTGATTACAAAAATTTTCTTTCTTGGAAAACATTGAAAATAATAAAGGAGTCTCTGTTGAATCTTCCAAGATAAAGGTTGTGGTGGAGATTCTTTATCCAACCAAAATAACTAATATTTATAGTTTCCATGGTTTAGTAAGACATTATAAGATATTTTTTGATAAATTTTCATGAATTTATAATTCGTTAACAATGTTAACTCCAAAAGGAACTAAGCTCATCTAGAAAAAGGAGTTTGATGAAATTTTCCAAGAGATGAAGAATAGATTGGTTGTTTCACCTTTGTTAACTCTACCCTCTATCAAGGATTTTTTTTATTTTTAGCGATGCATCTCAAAATTTTCTTGGGTGTTTCTTCAAGAAAAATTACAATGTTATTTCCTATGTATATCAAAAGTCAAATCATAATGAGCATAATTATCATATGCATGACTTGGAAAAATATGTGGTTATTTTTTTCTCTAAAGATATGGAGGAACTATATTTATTGGGATAAATGCGATATATACAAAAAACACCAATGTTCGAAGTATATATTCACTTTGAAAGAATCGAGCATGAGAAAAAGATGATAGTTGGATCTTCCTAAAGGTTATGACTGTTCAATTCATTATCAACCTAGAATATAAAATAAGTTCAATAATGCCTTAAGTGGGAAATTCCATGTTGTGCTGACAATGATTAGTATTCAAGGAGATCCATTGATTAAGGAACTAGTAATATCATACATGGAAATCATAAGTGAAGGGACATCATCAATCCTATCCCAAATTATTTACCGACCATCATTAATATAGATAATTAATAAATCTCAAAGAGAAGTTCCTTTGTTATATATGATGATAGAGGCTGTGAAGAATGGGAAGATTTATGAATTAAATATAGATCAAGAAGGTTTATTAAAATTTCATACAAGACTATACGTCCCATATATTTTAGATATGACGGAAGAACCGATGGATGAATCTTATTGATCTACATTATCTATTAATTCTGGAAGAACTAAAATGTATATGGACCTTTATGATCATTGTTGGTGGGACAATATAAAAAGGTAGAGTTCTGACTACACTAAAAGGTTCTTGGTGTGTCAACAAGTAACAAAGGAGTGAAAAATTATTAAAGGGATATTGTAACCATGAACCATACCAACATGGAATTTGGATAATATCACTATGGACTTTTTCACTGGTCTCCCATGAATATACAAAGGAAATAATGAAATGTGGGCTATAGTGTACCTAAACACCAGGACTGCCCATTTTATCACTATTGGGGAAGATTTATATCTCGAACATCTTTCTAAGATATATGTAAAGAAAGTGGTGATGTTGTATGGGGTTCCAATTTCTATTGTTTCTGATCAGATCCAAGGTTTACATCTAAATTCAAGGTAAGTCACAAACATTATTTGAATATTAAATTGAATCTCAGTATGTACTATCACCCCCAAACTAATGGAAAATCTAAAAGGACTATTCAGAAACTCTAGGACATACTGAAAACATGATCAATGTAATATAAAGGTGGATTGGATCAACACCTCCCATTAGTTGAGTTCTCATACAAGAATAGATGCAACTAAAGTATTAAAATGGAACCATATGAATCTATATATGGGAAGAGATGTATAACTCCCACATGTTGGGTTGAATTTGGTGAAAAAACATACTTGGGAACAATCTGGTGAAAGATACGAAAGAAGAGGTTTATGAAATCCAACAAAATATAAATGATTCTAAAATTCGGTAGAAGATCTATGCTAACAACTATAAAATGAACTTAAAGATTGATTTTGGGGATAAAGGTTTCCTTCAAATTTCACCATGGAAGAGAGTCATATAGTTTGGGAAGGAAGGGAAGCTTACCCATAGGTATATTGGCCCATACGAAATCTTTGATCTCATAGGGTCAATGGAATATCAGCTTCAACTTACACCCAATCTAGATCAAGTTCATGATTTATTCCACATATCAAACTTGAAGAAGTACATACCTAACACATGAAAATGTACTAAATCTAGAGGTGGTATAACTGGAACATGACATTTTTATGAGGAGTAGCTGGGAGAGATAATGGACCATAGAGTCAGGGTTCTAAAAAAACTACCCACCTTGTCAAAGTGTTTTTGAGAAACCATAAGTTTGAAGTGGTGACATGGGAAACAAAGGAAATAATGAAGTAAAAGTACCCTCACCTTTTTAGAAACTAGAATATGAGTTGAAAATTCATGATGAAATTTCTAAAATGGAAATAATAATGATAATGTTTTTTAAATGATAATTGTTTCTGAGAAAATGTGTGTCATATTATATTATAAACAATAAGACATATATATTTATTCATGATCAATACTTTAGTAACCAAAATTGGAAAGTATGGATCGATCCAATCTGTTAGAATCATCACCCCAACAATACAGAAATAAATAATAGCATTAAACCAATAAAAATCTTATAAAATGATTTTTATAAATGTTGAATCAAATAATGAAGTGGTATTTAAATATTACAATAGGAAATATGACCGTTGGGATTTGAACATTATAGAAACATTTCCCAAATATGATTATTCGTCAATATAAATAATGAAAAATTGGATCATTGATAACTATAACATTTTTTAACAATTCTAAAATTATAATTATCATTTATAAGTTGTAATGAAAAAGGATAATTAATGATAAAGGAGAAGTGATGGCCTCAACCAGTATAGTCATGCCGTATGAAGCCCATTTATTAGAACATGGGAGGGAGGTAGCATCAATAGGGCTCACCTTTCACCAACCCCAAGCTAAGCTTAAAAATATAAATCTTGAATGAAATCACATATGAGATAAGTTCAAGTTAGTAGAAATTACCACTCAGTCGATGTTAGTTGAGCCACCCCATGAATCTATCACTATTACACACCTTACCCTTAGTTCATACATAGATGTTATAATGGGTTACATGTATTAGAATTAGTTACTTAAATTTAAATTCCTTTATATAAATAATTTTTTTTCTAACTATTCCATTTTAATAATAGCTTTTCTTAATAAAATATTTGTTTGATTGAGTGGAATTTGATAAATTGATTTTTCAAACACAAATCATGCTTTTTAAAAAATATATAAATTTTAAAAATAAACTATGGTGTTTTAAATAATACTTATTTAAATTACATATTATTTTAAACACACTCTTATTTAAATAAATCGATAAATTAATTTTATTATGTCCAAGGGAATTTTTAAGTGTTAGAAATTTGATTGTGTCTTACGACCCACATTTTTTTTCAAAATATGGATTTTATATTTAAAAGCTAAAGTTATAATATTTATAAAATTATTATGATAATATAAAAATCATTTTTTTAAATCATCATGTCGAAATTATGTTAGGGTGAATTTATTAGAATTTTCAAAAATACTTAATTTTTCCATGAATAGTAAAAATATAGTTTGGGATTTTCGATATGTTTAAAGAAATCATAATTATGGAATAATGATTTAACAATTAATTAAAAAAAATACCTAATTTTTATTTGTTTTATTGATAAAATGTACTTTAATATATTTTAATCAATTTCCAAACATGTAAGTTACTTTCCCAAGTCTAAAATTGAAAATGTAACTTTATAAACATTACTTTATAAAAAATTTATTTTTATTTTCCAAAAGAAGTAAAAAAATGATTTTTAGGTCAGGTGGATTAAAATAACATAAAATGTGTTCCAAAATTCCAAAAACAGGGGAATGAACCATGGGTAAGAAAATAGTTTTTCATTTTCCACAACCAAGATTTCTGAGGCCTATGTTTGAAAACTAGTAAAAGAATTATCCACCTTTTATATAAATACCTATCCATTTATATATTTACATTCACTCCCAATACATCTTCCATGAATATATAAGGGTTTTTACTCCTAATGATCCCCACATGGTGTCCCCTAGCCTTTAGGGTCCCATTTCCCACAATCTAGGAGTAACTCTTCAAGGTAAGGGAATTATCCTTCATTTCTCTTCAATTCAAGAACTTTTATTACCCTATTTTCAAAACAGAAATTCCATGTTATGTTTTATAAATGAGAGACTATTCTCCCCCCCATTTTAAAATTCCCTAAAACCACATTTTTTTCCCATTATACTGGTGAATTAACTTCTTAAATTTCTCTCTCTACCTAATAAATTCTATTTTATTGTCTTTTAGTGAATACAAAACCTCATTATTTTACAAGGGTATCAGATATATGTAAAAATAATTTATTTTATTTGGTTATTTTTACATATTAAACCCAAATTAACTTTTTTTGGTCTAAAAATGACACAGTGATAATTTATTTAAGTACGTTTTGAAACACAATGATTTTAATAATAAACCCACGATTTATTATCCAATAGTCATTATTGAAATTATTGATTATGATATATGAGGATTATATTAATTAAGAAATATTAAGGGTGTTCTATGATACCTCTCTATTTCTTTGGGTAAATAATTTAATCTTTAGATATGACATGTTTTATTATACGTTGGTGAATAACCTTGGTAATTTTCATTTATGACACCTGGGTGAAAAACCTTCGAGATATGATTTCGAATATCTAATTTAAATGTTGTATACCAATTTCCATGTTATTATTTATGATATTTTTATTATTATTTGTCTCAAGTTCCCTTTATCATTCTATAATGATATTTTTCATGTTCTTAATGATATTCCTCATGATCACATGTAAACTGTTCCCCTTGCTTATTCCGTTACTTATCCTCATACTCACCTATATCGTTTGATGTTTGTCCCCAAGATATGATTTTCTATAAATTTATGTTTTTATGAACCCATTAAGCATAATTTCAAGTGTATTATAATAATGTTATATATTTTCATATATTATTGTCTTGATTTTTAAAAAATTAAACTTTACAAGATCTATTGTTTTGTACCATGCAATAAAAATATTATTAAATAAAAATCTAGGATTCCATAGTTAGTATCAAAGGATGATTTTTTTATTTTATGTAATTGTGAATATACATTCTTAGTATCAACCCTATATAAATGTTTAAATACAGTAAAATAACTTGATATTTTGGTAAAGTATTAAGGAAGTGGTTTTTGAGTATAGAAATTCTATTTAGATATTAAAAAATGGATGTGGCAATGGAATAGATGTATCTAGGGGTAACACCCAAAAAAACCACATTGATCTAGACTCGATCAGGAACTCATGCATGAAAATGGGTCTTACTCCACTAATGGGTTGACACTCCCAGAGGGTATGTTTGGTTAATAACATGATTGTTATGAATCATTATAAAGGATATATAGAAAATGTAATCGTTATTAAAGAATAGCTTATTTAAGAATGATGTTTTAAGAAATAAAATTCTTTTATAATTATAAAATTCCTAAAATAAATACTTTTCTCACTAAGGGTTTCTTATTTCAGAGAAATGGTGGGAAATAGAAGTAACCACATAAATGATGATTTCAACAGATTATGTGATGATAATCTTCCAATGAAATTTAGAGTTGAAAAAATCACGAGGATGACGAATCAACTATCTCAAGTTTTGAATAATAACTTGAATAAATTTGAGCATCCAAATTCACCTCAATGGGAACAAATTTCCATTTATTTCTTCATTCATCAAAAACCACATTTTTTAGTGGATCCACCAACCCGTTGATTATGGAATAATGAATAAGATATACAAAAAAGATCTTTTATATACTCCATTTTTTCAGAAATAGAGAATTTATCCTTGGAATTATACCTCTTAGAAGGAAAAGCTAATCAATGACATACACTGACTAAAAAAATTAATCCAGGAAAGGATATTGAGGCTATAGAGTGGTAAGAGTTAATGGGAATATTTTTAAATATTTCCCTCGTTCAATGCAAACAAAAATGGAGAAGTAATTTCTAGAAGTGAAGAAGAAGGAAAATGAATCACTGAGAATCTATGAGATGAACTTTACAAGACTATCTTACTATACCTATAATTTTTTCATGGATCCTAAGGGAATGGTTGATAAATTCTTCAATGGAATGAGTCCCCATCCATGTAGGAATCTAGAAAATCATGACTATAAAAGATACAAAGAGATAGTGAAGAGTTCTATGATAGTTGGAATTGATCTTGGATAAATGCACTGATCAAGTAGGTTGTATGAAATAAAAAGATCTATAGATCCAAACTTAGGGATGAAATTTGATCACAAAAGATGAGTAAAGAAAGTGAAAATTCCCACATGAAAAAAATGTGGGAATAAGAAATTGGGGAACTGATTTTGTAGGAGTGGAAAATTATAAAAAAATGTAAGAGATGTCCATATATCTTGGAACTATCATTGTTAATTCAAGGTTCAAATTTTAGAATCTAATGAAAAAGGGAATATGGTATAGGCTCAGCCCGATGTTCAATGCATTAAGTGTATAAAACCTGGAAACTTTTCAACTACGGTCCAAATCAAAAAATAATAGAGGTAAATCACCATCAAACCCAGAAATGGAAAATGGATAAAGTTTAAGAATTTTGTTTCATGACAAATTAAGTAGAGGTGCCAAATGTTATAGCGGAAGGTACCCACATTGTTCTCTGAAAGCAAGCAAGTAGTTTGATTTTGGTTCTACGTATTTCTTTATTTCCTCCAAGTTTGAAAAGAATATATAATCAATCCCTAAGCTACTATAAGTAGAGTTATCAGTCAATAATTATTTAGGGATTATCCAAGAATCAATAGTGTATATAAACTCTAGTATTGACTTTGGAGAGAACAATATCATTGGAAATATTGTAGTAATTCCCATGGTGGATATAGAAACTATACTAAGTATGGACTGGCTATCAATTTATATTTATAAGATGTAAAATTAAACTGAGAAAATTATAGTAGTATTCATTGGAAAAACTAAAAATATTTTCAAAGGAGAGATATCCTAACCTGAGCCTTGTCTAGAAGAACCTCCCATATACTTATTTATGTAGATGACCAGTGATGTGGAATAAGGAAATGGAAGTTTAAATATAGGAAAATAACCCATTGTTCAAGAATACATTGACGTATTTAATAAGGATTTACAGAGACCACTACCAAAAAGAGGGATAGAGTTCTATGTTTAACTCCTACCAAGATGCAATATGTTACCAAATACCCCGTATAGAATGGAATGTGAAGAGATAAAGGAATTATAGAAAAAACTTCAATATATTTTAGAGAAGGGGTTTATCTGAAAAAGTGTCTCTCCTTGGTTTCCACATGTTCTTTTTGTGTAGAAGAAGTATGGATCAAAGTAGTATTCATCGATTATATAGAAGTTAATGGAATCACAATGAAGAACTAGTACCCTCTCTTAAGGATTGATTATTTATTTGACCATCTCTGCAAAGATCAATTCCTATCCAAGATTTATATTCAATTTTTTTATCATAGATTGAGGTTCAAGAAAGAAGATATTCTAAAGGATTACTTCTGATCAATATATATGAATTATGAGTTTGTTTTTAGGCCCATATTGTTGACTAATTCTCTTAATATATTTATATAATTGATGAATATTGTCTTTATGGACTACATTGATAATTTTTTGGTATTTTTTATTGATAATATTATGATATTTTCCAAAATTTGTGAGGCGCATGATGATTATCTAACAGTTATATTGAAAACACTAATGTTTGGATATTTGGAAAATTTATAAAATATGAATATTGGCTACAAGAAGTTGCTTTATTATGGAACATTGTAACCAATGAAGGAATCTCATTTGACCCTACCAAGATAATGGTTATGGAGTAGTGGCCTCATCCAACAAATGTAATTGAGATTCATAGTTCCCTTGATTTATTAGGATATTATTAGAGGTTTGTGAAAAACCATTCAGGACTTTCTAATTGAATAACCAAGTTAACGAAAAAAGGTGCTAAGTTCATCTTGAAAATGGAATGTGAAGAAAGTTTCCAAGGACTGAAGAAGATATTGCTTACTACACCTATGTTTACTATACTCTCTATTAGAGAAGGGTTTGTTAATGTTAACAATGAATCTCTAAAAGGTACTTGGTGCATCCTCATGAATAATGACAAAGTTATTTCTTATGCATCTCGATAGTTAAAGCCTCTTGAGTAGAATTACCATACGCAAGATAGGAAACTAGATGCAGTTACTACTTCTTTGAAGATATGGAGGCACTATCTTTATGGGGAGAGATGTGATATAGACATAGACTACCAAAGTTTGAAGTATATATTCACACAAAATGAATTTAACATGAGAAAAATGACATTGTTGGAAAATTTTAAAGAATATTTCTGTTCAATTCATTATCACCCAAGAAGAGAAATCAAGGTCATTGATGCATTATGTATGACAGACCTTGTTGTGCAGAAAATGATGTGGATTCAAGGAGATAAATTGATCAAGGACCTAGTAAGATTGGACATAGAAATAATAAGGCAATGGAACTCATAAATACTATCCCAAATGATTTCTCAACTATTATTGCTAGAGAAGTTCAAGAAATCTCAAAGATTATATCCTTTATTACAAAATAATATACAGGATGTGAAGAATGAGAAGTTTCCTTAGTTCAATGTAAATCAAGAAGGCACACTGAAATTTTGTACACAAATATGTGTCACATCAATTATAAATACAAGGAAAGAACTGATGGATGAATATCATATATCTACATTCTCTATACATCATATAATCACTAAAATGTATAGGGACCATCATTATTATTATTGTTGGTATTATATGAAAAGGGATATTTCTGACTACACTACAAGGTTCTCAGTGTGTCAGTAAGTGAAGGCCAACTGTCAACTTCCTAAATGGTTATTGGAACCACTACCCATACCAACATGGAAGTGGGACAATATCACTTTGGAATTTATCATCGGTCTCCCAAGAACATCCAAAGGAAACAATGGGATATGGTTCATAGTGGACCGACGCACCAAGACTTCCCATTTTATTTATATTTGGGATGAATTGTCTCTTGACCAAATTTCCAAGATATATGTAAAGGAAGTGGTGAGGCTATCTAGAGAGCCAATTTATGTTGTTTTTATCATGATCTGAGGTTAATATCTATATTGTTGATAAGTATCCATTATGATCTAAATACTGATTTGAATTTCAGTATGACATATCTCCCCCAAACTTATGTCCAATCTAAAAGAAAAATTCAGAAACACAAGGACATGATGAGAACAAGCTTAATGGAATTTAAAGGTTGATGGGATTAACAAATACCATTAGTTGAGTTCTCAAACAACAATAGCTTCCAATTAAGTATTCAAATATTATTCAATGAATCAAAATATGGGAATCGATGTAGAACTAACACATGTTGAGATGAAGTCTGTGAGATAAAGCTACTTGGGTCTGATCCTATGAAAGAGACAACATAAGAGGTTCATTCCATCCAAAAACATATAAATGTTGCATAGATTTGGTAGAATATCTATTCTTACAACTATTGAAGGGGATTGGATTTTTATATTGGAGACCCATTTTTCCTTCTAATATCACCTTGAAAGAGAGTCATATGTTTCGGAAATAAAGGAAAGTTTATCCCCAGGTAAATTATCCTTTATAAAATACTGGATCACACAGGAGGAGTGACCTATCAATTAGAACTTTCAACAAATATAGCTATAGTTCGTGATGAATTCCATGTATCTATCTCGAGGAAGTATAGACTTGACCCCTAAAATGTACTAAATCCAGAGGTGGTGCAACCAGAACAAGAACTCTCTTTTTAGGAGTATCCAACAGAGTTATCAGACAACAGAGAAAAGGTTATATGGAACAAGACAACCTAACTTATCATAGTTTTATTTTGAGGCCACAAGTTTGAATATGAAACATGGGAACTAGAGGAAATAATGAAGTAGAAGTACCCTAACCTTTTTGTAACCAAGAATATGAGTTGAAATTTCTAGAAAAAATATCTAAAGGGGGGAATAATGTAATGGACCATGTTTTTTAAAATTACATTTGTTTCATGAGAAAATGTGTGTTATATTATATTATACACAAAAAAATCATATATCATTAACAATGATCAATACTTTAGTCACCAAAATGGGAAAATATGGATCATTCCAATCTGTTAGAATCATCACCGCAACACTACAGAAATAAAACAAAATATTAGTAAACCAATCAACATCTTATAAAATTATTGATGTGAATATTGAATGAAATAATGATGTTGTATTTATAGAGTCTAAAGGTAAATGTGACCACTAAGATTTCACCATTATAGAACTATTTCTCAAATATGATCATTGGTAAACATAACCATTGGAAAATTTGACCATTTAGAACTATACCCTTGGGAAATAATCTTAATGTTATAATTAGGGTTTATAATTAGTTATTAAAGACAATAATTAATGTAGAAAGGAGAATCGATGGTCTCAACCAGTAAGATCATACCGTATAAATTTAATTTATCAGAAATTAGGACTAAGGTAGTGTCACTAGGGTTCACCCTTGACCAAGCCGAATCCGAGATTCAACAATTTAATCTTGAATGAAATATCCTATTGGATACATTTGATCTTGTGGAAATTACCACCCAGTAGATGTTAAACGAGCCACCCCATGAATCTAGAAACATAACACACATTACCCTTACGTTGTATATGGGTGTTATAAGGGGTTAAATTTCCAAAACTTATTTAATTAAAATATAATTACTTTTTATATATATATTTTTATTCTATCAATTTCATTTTTGGAATTGTCTTACTTAATAAATTATATGTCTAATTAAGATGAATTTGATAAATTTATTTTTCAAAAACAAACTGTAATTTTTAGAAAAGATATAAATTTTTATAATAAACTAAGGTATTCTAAATAATATTTATTTTATTTAAATATAATGTTAAACAAAATATTATTAAAATATAAATGATAAAATAATTTTATTATTTCCCAGAAAATGTTTTAGTGTCAGAAATTTGACTCTGCCTTATAACCCACTATTTTTTTAACAAAATAAGGTTTTTTATATTTTAAAGTTTAAATTCTCATCTTTAGAGAATTATTATGATAAAATAAATACCATTTTTTAAATCATCACATCAAAATTAGGTTAGTATGAATTTAGGTGAATTATCTAAAATACTTTATTTTTGTGTGAATAATGAAAATGGAATTTGTGGTTTTCTATATGTTTGATGAATTCATAATTATGTCATGATAATATAATAATTAATTAACTAAAATAAATAACCTAAAATATATTAGTTTATTTATACAATGTATTTTAAAATATTTTCATCAATTTCCAATCCTAAATGTGACTTTCCAAATTCTAAAATCGAAACTTTAAAATTGAAAACATTACTTTGTAGAAACATTACATTTCTATGCCAAATTAAGTAATAAAAAATTATTTTTAGTTCCCATGGATTAAAATAACATAAATTTTCACAAATTTCCCAATCCACAAGTAAAATTAACGGTTAAACCAATGTTTTTTTATTTTACACAACCTAGATTTCCAAGGCTTATATTTGGAAATTACTAAACAAATACACCAATTTTTCTATAAATACCCACCCATTTATCCATTTAATTTCAATACCTATCCATAATAAATTATGTTCTTATTATTTTTCCTCCCACGGAGTACCCACAATGTGTCCCCAATCCCCCAAGGTTCCATTCCTAAAGATCTAGGAGTAACTCTTCATGGTAAGGGAATTATTATTTATTTCTCTTCAATTCAAGAACCTATTTTTGTATATGTATTATAAATGTTATGGAAACTCACTTTTATTACTCCTTTGACCAAAAAATTAGAGTTAAATTGTGTTTTATTAAAGGTATACCCTTTCCCTCACTCATTTTACCCTTTTCTAAAACCATGCTTTATGCTCATCATGCTACCGAATTCAATACTCAACGTTCAATCTATACTTAAGAAATTATCTTTTATTTTCTTTTTGTGAATTCCCAAAACTCTTTCTTTTCTAGGTTTATTCAAATATAGGTAAAAATTATTTGTTTTATTTGTGGATTTACACATAAGAAAATGATATCCCCTTTTCATGGGATAAATATTACGTAATGATAATATCTTTAAGCATGTTTGAAAGGCCATGATTTTGATAAGAAACATGTTCATTATTCTACACAGGTTATTAATGAAATGATTGATTATGATCTACTTGGATCACATTAATTAATAGATATTTAGTTTGATCCTTGACATCAATCCAATGTATTGGGTAAATAACTAAATGTCTAGTGATGACATGTTTTATGATACCTTGGTGAATTACCATGGTAATTTTCATTTATGAAACCTCAGTAGAAAACCTTGGTGACATGTTTATGAATGTATAATTTAAATGTTGTAGCCAAATTTCCATATTATGATTCATTTATTTCTTATTACAATATGCCTCATGTTCCCCATCTCACACCGTAATTATACTCCACATGTTCTTATTGATATTCTTCATGATCACATGTTAACTATTTCCCTTGTTATTCCCTTACTGGGCCTCATGATCACTCCTTTACTTTGATGTATGTTCTTAGTTTATGATATGATGTAATTTCAACTTAGGATAAACCCATGAATATTCCTTTAAAGTAGATTAGAATAATATTTTAGGTTTTAATGTATTATTTTCTTTATTTTCAAGAAGATACACTTTATAAGATCCTCTATTTTGTACAATGTAATAAAAATAATATGTAATAAAAATGCTTAATTCGTTATGTATGATAGGTACAGGCTGTGGTGGATTTAGTTACTTACTTATTGTATGGGATTTAATGGCTTGATGCATAATAATCTATGCATGACACATGTCATATGGGATATAGTGGCTCCAAAAAAATACTAGGTACTATATATTGACATGATATATGGGATGATATGAGGATACCATGCACAAGGTTCATGTTATGATGCCTTGACCAGGTGTTTTTGGGCTAGACTATTTTGGATAGAGATGGATTAGGATTTTTGACATTGTGGCTGAGCGAAAAACTGGTGGGGAAGTAGGAGTGAGTTTCCCATGATGTTTCATTATTATATTACATTCTCTATTTTATGCAATAATTGGTTAGAGTTATCTATGTTGAGGATGGAAACATAGTATACCAGTTTAGGTGATGAGTTATTATCACTTTTGTTCACTATTATTTAGCATGTTTTCTTTATCTTTTTCATTAGATAATTTTGGGGGATCCTAATGAGTATAATTTTATGCTCAACCTATGTATATATAAAAAAATTTATAGGTTATTTAAAGTAGATTGGTGATCAGGCTAAATATCTCTATCTCATGGTTTTTAATGAGCTGTTTGGGCTTCAAGGGATCTTCTGTCATAACCTTTTTGGTACTTATAGTTTCTTTTATGTTGTATTAGTACTGTATGAAATTTAATCTTTACACTTTTGATATATATTTCTTATAAGGTATTGATTGGAGTATCCTTCTTATATCTCACTTATTCATGTTTCTCTTAGTGGGAAATTCCTCCCCTATGAAGTTTTATTATACCCTTTGTACTAGTCACCAACCCAGGGCCTACTAGAGGTGGGACCCAAGAAGTCACCATCTTTATCCCCTCATTGCAGTATCTTTTTGTGGAGGATTTTGTGACATTTAATCACTTTATTATCTCTTATATTCCCTCTTATGTCTCTATTAATTGGGAATAAATTTCAAATTATTTATTTTTTTGGGTTTCTATTATATATGTAAATGATTTTCTAATGGGTTGTGAATCTTGTTGATCCAATACTAGGGTCCTTTTTATTATTGGAACATTAGATCCAATCCTTTCTATCTCTCTTCAAAAATTTTCCACTTCATACCTACTTCTTTCACCCTTAAATTTGGGATGTTCATTGTCTTTATCATGATCTCATCCCCCAATTTTTGAAATTCCAAATGTTTCTTCTTCATTTGAGTCTTTAAATTCAACTTTCTTAATGTATACAAATCCAGTTAGTTCATTCACCTTAAAAATTTGTTATCACCTACTTTAGGTATCCCTACATAAATTAATTTTCTATACCTTGAAAATACTATAATAGAACATTCCAAGAAGGTAAATTAATCATTTTTTTTATTTTCACAATATTTCTTTGATAGAACATCCACATGAGATTCAAAATTGTTCACAAAAGATTGATTTGTAATGGTTTTTTGATCAATTATTTCATGTATCCTTGAAAAATTAAAATTTTTTCTCCTTGATGTGGTACATAGTTGTTTTAAAAAAAATTATCCACTCACTTATTGTTTTGTGAGTTATGGTTGGATTTTCTGAAGGTAATTCAATAACATATATGGCCCATTTTCATTCTCAGTTAAATTATGGTCATGATTATTATTTTTATTATTTAATTTAGGCTATAAATTACTCTAAAATATAACAATATCAAGCTTATAAATTTTTTTCTTTGTCCTTTTATATATTTTTTATCACTCCTCCATTAATTTGTGTATAATTCATTTGAAAATTGACAATATTTCTCAATCTTTCTTATATTTCAATATTTCTAGAATTTAATTTTATTCCTAAAATTTGAATATTAATTACACCTCGAACCATTTTAATACTCTAATTGAAATAAATATTCATTTAATAGATAATTTATAGCCATTCCCTTGTGTTTTACTTAATTTTTAAGGGTTAATATGCTACTCAAATTCTTTATTTTCACGAAAAAATTATGTTCTCAAAAACATTCCACTAAAATATCGCTAATTATATATATATATATATATATTAACATCAAATATTTAATTATTTTTAAATTTTATAAATATGAATTTATACATCATGGAGGGTAATGGCTTCATTGACCAATACATTATTTACTTTCCTTCCTCCCGAAGCATGCGCTTAGTATATCTCATAAAAGGACTTAAAAATGTGTTTTAATTCCAATGAATTACCATTCCTATAATATCATACAACTACATTATCCATAATCTCTTATCCCTTCTGTGTGAGTCTATCACTAAAATATTTTTTAAGAAAATATGGTGGTAATGGATGGGTTGGAAAAAGCTATGAGTAGCTCTTAAACCTAAACCAAGATTCTTGGAATGGATATTCATCTCCTTAGATTTTTTTTTAATTCTAATTATCAATTCCTTGATTATTTGGATTGGGTATACCACCTGATAAGTTCTTACTAAAATCTTCCCATGTGTTAAAATTTCCCCCCTCTTGCTATAATATCAAAGTCTATACCTCTACCTTCAAACAAATAGAAAATAATAACAAATTAATATCACAATATTTGAATCCATTATGGCAGAAAGAATTAACTATTATGATTAATTTATTAATGAAAATGTTGCATACTATTTGGGTACAATTTTAAATATGGGAAGACAATAGACTTGATAGTTCTTGATCCCACATTCCATTTATTTGTCTGATATCTTAATGAAAAATTAATTCCCCCTCGCATTCTATATTTCATGGTCATTCAATATTTTTTTATTTGAATTCTAATTTTTCATGGGAATATTTAATGATGGTTGTGCATCTATTATTGGCCACACAAAAAATTAGTGTTTTTATCTTTCCATGCTTCAAGTGTGTTGGGTTTTCTCTAATGGGTGTGAAATTTAATCTTATAAATCATTAGTTCAATTGGTATGAATGAAATCCTCAAATTGATTCAATATGTTTTATAAAATCAAATTATAGTAGCGAGTACAAAAGAAACTAAATATTTTTTATAAATAAACTATAAACTAGAGTTTATTTATTATTTTTGTGATTATTATTTATAAAAAGGATAAAAAATTGTTTAATTAACCACTAACGATTCTTTTAAATGTGGAAAATTAATGCATTGAACTATTTTTGGAACAAATAATATTTTCATTGGAGAGTAACAAAGTCAAGAATAAAGATATGTTGAATTTTTTTTCATTGATATATTTTAGGAATAAATAATATTTGTACTAGTGAGTAACTAAGTCAAACATAGGTATATGGTGATTAAGTCACAAATTTCCTAATTGATTTATCAAAAAATAATGGATGAATCAAATTTATTATAGTTTTTTGTATGACATTTGTGAAGTTTAATTGTATTTTTATAATTTTTAATTAAATGTGCATGGGTTTATGTGGTATTAGTTGTGTGAAGAAAAAACAACCATGTGTTATGATTTTTGATTCAAATTTTTAGTGGGTGGGGATTTAGGGATATAACCAATATTATGTTCACAAGAAGTTATTTTTAAATATATATATATTAGAAACATCACTAACTTCTAAAACTTCTCTCTCATAATGTCTTAGTGTTGGAGTTGGGTACTAAAAACCAAATTATAATTTGCCTTCAATTACTATAATATTCTAAGACCGAAATATTAATATCATATCACATGATGATTTTTCTTTCTCATAACATTAATATGATATTTTCCATAAAGTATTTTTCAAATCAAAATGTCATAGAAGTTCCCTATTATGATCAGAACCTTGAAGTGATTTGATAATATTGTTAAACATATGTTCAAGGGTTAGGATAACCTCATCTGATAGAATATGGCTTCAATTTAACTATTAGTATTTAGATTCTCATAAGTGGATAATTCTTCTAGTGAATTTCCCACATGGTATTTTAAAAGATAGAAAGTTACTAGGAATTACCCACTAGTAGGAATTAAACATGTTTATGTGTCATGGGATATTCCAATCTATGGACATATATAGTGGTACTTATACTTGATATTATTATTTGTGTGTATCATGGATCATGTACTTTGATGTCTTGATGAAAATTGGGAGAACATATGCTTGTGGCGAGGTAGGATATGTTTGGTGTGTCATGAGTTATATGAAATTAATGAATAATTCGAGAAATGATTTATCCCTTCTAGTTTAATGGAAGATTATATATCTATCTCTCTAATTGAAATGTAATTGTCTAATTAAATACTTAACCATGTTAGTACATCAAGGAGTTAATTTCAGGTATTAAATGAAATAAAAACTAAACATATAGGTTGATGACACAATTGTGAAATCTTATTGATGTGATAATGAAACAAATAGATTATATTTCACACTAAGTGTTCCCTTGAGGTTGTTGTCATTGAGACGTTGACTTCGTTCCCTATGGGTTCCTGGATGCATTGATATATACCTTTATGTAAGACCACCTAATACCACTGATAAAGAGGCATAAAAGGTTAAAAACTAAGTGTATCATGAATTATTATTAAATGTTATTTTAATTTAATATTAATAATTTATACTATCCCTGTCTTATGGTTTAATATTTATTAAGGTTTTGTTGATCACATTTATTCAATCACCAATTATATTTGAGTAAGTATATTTATGTGATATAAATATTAAATTAATATTTTTTCACAAGTCTAACAAATAAAATATTTTTTATGTATTGTTTATTATTTAAAAGGTAATAAATAAATAAAAATTTATTCAGTATTTAGTGAATTAGTTAATATAAATATTTATTTAAGTATGATAATATTAAATAAATGTTTATTCGCAATTCATTGAATATAATATTGATTAGAATAAATTATTCATTCACTAGTTTAGTGAATAACATATATATATATATATATATATATATATATTACAAAAAATATTTACATTAATAAATATTTTTACTTCATGGTTTGATAAATTTTGTGGAGGTTATATTTGTGGAGCTAAGTGATCAATAAAGAAAATTATATAAACATATATTATCATTTAAATAAATTAGAATTTATTTATTTCATAAAATAATATTTTAATATCTATGAGTTAGTGCATTTCATAGAATTAATAATAATAATAAAAATTAAAATGAACTGTACTTAAGATAAATAATTTTTTAATTTTTTTATGAGAAATTATTAATTATTTAACCCTAAGCATAAATATCCTATTATATCATTTTGAGAGATGATGAGAATTGTCTTGAAAATCACATTTCTCTCAATATTTAATTCTATCAATTCCAATATAATTCTCAAGAATGCTTTCAAGACCAAGGTAACGCTCTCGAGATAAAGATAGATCCTCCTTCGTATCCACCCTATTAAGACAGATCAAATGAGAGAAAATTTATTATTAATATCAATAATGAACAATTAAAGAATCTTGTTTCATCCCTGATATCCCCCAAAACACTAAGAGTGATGTATATAGAATAGTGGAGCATGTGTGGATAGTACTATAGGGATTCTTGTTAGGATTATTCCTTGTAATGATGTTACAACTTAGACAATGCTTGGATTGATCAATATATTCAGGATAGATAGAATTATCATGTTGTGGTAACTCTTATTTTAAATTAATTATAAATTTAATGTTAAAAATTATGTCGTAAATTTTCTTAGGTTCCTTTATCACATATCTCAGTTACATTCATTATAAGTAATGATTCTTTGTTTTCTTCTTATATAGTTTCAATCAGATACAATGGAAAACCATTATTGGACATGAGCACGAACAAATTTCTCTATGACAAGAAATTTCAAGTGGCATCGATGTGGCCAAATTTAAATTTATAATTCTTTAATCTTTGGTCAACCAATATTTCATCTTTTATCAGTTATTTATTTATTTATTTTGTTCTTTAGTATTAATGTCAAGATAATATGTTTATTCATATTAATATGACTATTAAAAGGCCATGTATAGATGAATTATTTGAGAATATTCCATTTGGTGGTCTTGAGGATGTGGGCCGAATGACATAGTTTCATAGTGTATAACCAAAATTACATGTCTTTTAGTCATAGTCAACCACACAATAATGACCCATGACTGGAATTTCATGCGGTGAGAGGGTATGGTGCATAACAACATTAACCTCATGTATTTATTTCCAATCAACACTTGATATGATAGGGTGTGCATGACGTGTAACATGATTACATTTCATGTAACCCAACATGTTCTTGAATCCATGTAAATCACAGAACCTATGTGGTCAAAGTTTACAATGTCATTAAATTCCATGTATTAAAATCTAGATGAGTGAGACAAACCAGAAAGGATTGCAACACGTGTAACAAGCTATAGATTCCATGTAACCTATAATTACCCATGTAGAATACATGCTGAATCCTCAAACATGTATTGTAGGTATCCAACAATGAATTTCATGTGGTAAAGATGGTAGTACATTCAATGTAATTATGAAATCTCACAAAAAGTACATGCCCATACCAGAGTGTCATTTGAGTTAATGCTATTTAATTAAGAATAAACAAAAACTATATAGCATTTAGTTGGTTGTAATTGCTTTTTATAGGTTTTAATTACCTCAGGTACACGCTTAGTAAATCTAATGATGTTTGATAAAAAATTAATTCTTAAATAATTATACATGTTATTTAGAAAATAAAATACATGTATAGTTTTGGTTCAAATCATATACTTCATGAGAAGATCTTACATGACATGCCGTTTATATTAATGTAATACCTTATAGTCATAAACATCACACTAACTACACATCATGAACCACATAAAAATGAACCATGTAATATTATAACATTCCATTAATGCCTACATGCATTGTAAATAAATAGTACCTGACAATAACTCTACATAGTTTATGTCACATGCCTTGTTGAGTGATATAACATGTAAAGTGACTATTAATCACCTGAATGGGGTTTATATATAAGTAAAATGGTACACATGTTATAACTTATTATATATTCCATGTGCTAGATTTAACCAGATTAGAAGGGTACACTTCTTGTGATGGTAAGTACTCACAATGTACTTTGAAATTCTAAATAAATTTAAATAAATTTTATTTATATAAAATTATATTGGATGGGAATCTAATATATCTGTAGGACTATTTGGATTAATAATTAAGATAATTAATTAATTAATAATTTTATTAATTATTAATTAATGATAATTTTTTCTTAATAAAGAATAATTTTAAATTAATACTATCAAGTTTGAATGCATAGTCATTGCATGTGTGATTGATCATGATCATAACCACATATTTATGTGTTGAGGTTTTATTAAATTTAATTATTTAATAAATTTATTTTATTATTTGGAAAAATATTATTAAATTAAATATGAAGATATTTATATCATCCCTTCCACTTCTATTATATATGTGCATGCTTGACCAAGTATTATTTTATGTAACCGTTTACCCATGCTTCCCCTCATGTGTGGGTGAGTAAGAACATGTAAAGGATGATTCTATAAGAAAGAGGAGAAAGTACATAAACTAAGATGAAGTGAAAAAAACCATGGAGATACACATGATATAGTGTAATGTTTCCACCCATGTTAAGGAATCAACTCAAGGAGTTATTTCCCCTATGGTCATAGGTTGGTTTATCTTTTGGTCTGTAGACCGACCAAAAGAAAATATCATGATCAAGTTACTTTGTTTATTTTATTTTTTACTTCATGTTTACTTATTTTTTTGTGGGATTCATGTTTATATGATGGTTAAACATGATTACATAAAGTAAACAAAATAAAAAATAGGATAAGATAAAATAAACTAAATGGATTATGCATAAATTATTATATAACACATGATTAATCATTTCTGTAAAGTTCACATAATATTAACATGTCACATAAAGAATAAAATAAAATAAAATATATTCATAAGTAAATAAAATCCATCAAGGGAATATTATGTCAGTAACTCTATCTATTACTTGGATTATAAATAAACCATAGGTAAAATTATTAGTTTGGAACTTGTTAGAATACTTCATTTATCGGGGAGTTATAAAGAATGTTTTGGGTTTCTTTAATTAATTTGACATCATAAGTAATTTACCTCACATGTATTTGAGTATCTTATAAGCATGTGATGAAAAAATTAGATTTTAGTATTTCAATATTGGGGATTCCACTTGACTAATCAAGAAGATATGAGTTAATATAGTTGGTAAGATTTAATACCTTGAAATAGTTTAGTAATTTTCCTATGTCCTCATCTGGTTTGTGAGAAGGGGAATATGGATGATTACCACTAAAATATATTCATTAAAATATATTCCAAGTACAATGGTTAAGGTTATTTGGATTTGATAAAATAGTGTATGGCTAGTAAAATTAATTTATTATGTCACACCTAGTAATCAAGATAAAGTTGTAATAATCTACCTTAATTATTATTGATCATTCAAAACCATGGGAACAATATGATCATTTTTGGAAAAAGAAAACACATCTCAAGTATAAATTTTCTAAGTTTGTTATATTCATTTATATTGTACACTAATATCAACAT
The DNA here is from genome assembly GCA_963277665.1 of Viscum album. NCBI lineage: Eukaryota > Viridiplantae > Streptophyta > Magnoliopsida > Santalales > Viscaceae > Viscum > Viscum album. Next base: position 954,960,633 of record OY728142.1, read on the forward strand.
TTTTTATTATATGTTGGAGTGTCCTATTTTTAGTGAGAGAGTAAGGGTGAAATTGATGCCTATATGAAATACATGGAATATGCTTCAGATGTCCATTGTATAATTCTATAAGATATATCTGGATAGATGGAGATGTAATATAAATACATGTATGCATATAATATGAAAACTCAAATCCTATCACTAGGGATGTATAAATAGAGAATTAAGACAAATGAGATTTTTACTACACTATAGTAGTATAAAATGGAAGATGAGTACTTAAATAATGATTTCCCTAAAAATGTTGAAGTACATTGATCAGTTAGTGAATTTGGAATAATATTTTGATATGAAATTGTCAATTAATCTCATATTATCATCCTTACCTCCAATGTTATTCCCATTCATCAAAAATTATAAGAATAAGAATACAAATATGTATCTTAGGAATCTTTTTTACTATGCTTCTCCCAATTTATATGGATTTGTGGGAATATGGTTCATTACATATTATAGTGAATATGGGGGAAGTAAAGATATAAATGTATATTAATGGTTTTGTGTCTATGACACCTTCACATCATAATTCCAATAGTTAAAATATTTTGAGGGTGGGAAATAAAATGGATGCTATATAGTTTATATGTGGAAAGAATGGTCACAAGAAGAGGAATTAAAATGACTCAATGTAGAAAAAAGAATATGATTTTACGTTATGTATATTCATAATTTCATGTAATATTTATAATACTCATATATGGTATTAAATAAAACATCCTACAAAAATAAGTGTATTAAAATATAAGAATATATCAAATACATGTAGTTTATACGAAGTAAGGTGCATTATATATGCATTTGATAAGGGGGGATTCTTATGTTAACATAGATAAGCACATGTCTTTATAATTTATAAGTGGATTTATTATAATTAAAATATTGTTTTATATTAATTATTACCAAATCTTTAATTTTATTATCTAGTTTATAAATAATGAGATTAGAAAATGATATTGTTATGGAATCTCATACTTAAATAATAATTCATCAAATCTGAAGTCATAGATATCCAAAGTTACCAATCAATGATGAATGTAAAATATCAGACTTAGAATAATTACTTTTGGAAAGATAATTCTTTATCATGTAATGCTAAAAATAGTTTACAAGTTTATATCCAAAAGGGTTCTTAGCCTCCCTGAGCTAAAACACTATGCACACTAACAAACTTACTAATCAAGTTTTTGATAATGAATTATTTTAATATTTAATGTTATAAATCAAAAAATATTCAATTTTAAGTTCAAAAACACCATGAATACAATTATAAGAAGAATATAGAGGTATATTCATTAACTTTACATATTTCTTTAAGATATTTTAGGAGTGAAAATTGGAAGTAATGAATATAATTGGTAAAGGATATAAGGTCCAATGGGCAATCTTATCAGTTAATATATTAACCTAGTATTCATCTATCATTTATATATAGAGTGAATGTACTCCCAAAATCTCATTTAATTGTACAAATTAATGTGGTGATGGTAATAAAAGGCTTATCAATGAAAATTATTATTTATTTTGAAAGTATTCTATAGTTCCTTTCAATACATGTTTCAAAAATAGCAGGAAAACAACAAAAAATTTTCCAAATATATTGATTAATGGATACAATACAAGTTACAATATTATAAAGAATCCATTAGGTAATAAGATCATGTTTTTTTAGTAAGATGTTTTTTATGGGAAAAAATCCTTTAGGGGAAAATATTGTGTAAATCTTAGTTAGTTATCCTATAAAACATCACTATATAACTATCCATAAATAAGAAAGTGTCATTAAAGTGTTTGGATATGTTTCTATAAGAGGGGATAACTTATATTTTGATATAGTGTGGTAAATATATACTTCTATGAGGCCAAGGATTTAATGAACAAGACTTGGCATAGTAATATAAACTCCAATCATCTCAATTAGAGGAGTTATTTTAGAGACACATATTGAATATGAAATTTTAGAAGAAATAGGTGGTATTATATAAACCAAAATAGGTGATATATAATTAATTAATAATATTAAATCCTATTAGAAAGTAATAAATGGAAAAAAGATATGAAAATATAGTTTATATGAATTTAGTAAAGGATTCTGTATGCTAGTATTCAAGGGTTTCGTATTTTGGTGGTTTATTGAATAAACATAATATTATTGGTGGAAATATAATAAGAAATAATACATGGATAGTTTAGTTCAAAAAAAGATTATACGATTTATTATTGGAAGGTTTAATAGGTATCTAGACATGGTCTATAATGAAACCTTTTCATCAATCATCATGATAAATCCATTTTAATTATACATAACATATCTATTTTCTATTATCCTATTATTTAGAAGTGGGATGTTCAGACTGGTTTAGTTAATGGATACCTTAGGAAAGTTGTGTGTATGGTTCAAACTAGAGGGTAGGTGACACTAAATAATTCCATGAAGATTTAAAGGGTTCATTAATTCAATTTTAGATTGAAGAAATCATCATGATCATAGAATATTCATTTTAATAATGCCATAAAATATTTTGGATTCATTAATAACGATGTTTTCCCTATGTATATAAGAGGTTAATGGAAGTGGAGTATTTTTAAAAGTTAAATATGTGGTTAACATAAAGAAAAAAATGTAATGTCATACTAGTTGGCTAAGACTTAGTTTGAAGTATTTCTCTACGAATGACTAAAGTAGAATCCAATTATCTAGGGAACAAGATCAACTAAAGGGGATATTTTAAATATATCTACTAAAGTAGAAATTTATAATTTATTAGATATGTTGATTATTTTTATGTTATTTTATATTTTATATTGTATATTAAAAAACCCATAATTGGGAATAGTCCCGAACGACTTTTTTTAACTTATAATCTTTACCCATGACTTACTCATATTATCAAGAATCCTAATATGGCCTCTCTTATCCCTCATGAATTGTGATTTAAATTTATTCTATATAATTATGCTACCACAACCCACCATAAATTATCATTTCTTAAAAATTCCATGATCACGACATTAGTGCATGGTTTAGGCTTCAACTCCCACTCCATCATACTTACCCACAAATCAACCGGAAAATAAAAAATTATCTTGAATCATAAAGAAAGAATGAATGAAATGACATAAAATAAAAAAAATCACATACCCTTCAGCCTCTACAATATATAAAAAAAACATGCTAATACAATGGTGTATAAGATAAGAAGAGGAGACCTCCCTCTACATGCAGTACAACCTTCTTCTCTTCCAAATATTCATGTAACAACCTTAATTATTATAACCCAAAGATTATGGTTATTTGATTCTAATGGAACATAAAACACATACCAAAAATCCCAATTTATATTAGTTTAACATTCAAATGAACTAGATATTTTAAATAACATTATATTATGTTAAAAAAATAAGATACAAAAGAAAAATAAATAAAAACTTATTTGTTTCTCCTTACAAGAACTTATGTAAAACATAGTAATCATCATGGTTTTCATAGGAAATGGTAAAATAAAGAAAGGTTTTACATTAGATTCTCAGTGAAGGGTATCATATATTGTAATATATCTTAGTATAATCATGTTAAAAATAAATATGGTTGGAAAAAACCAACTGAATAATTTCTTTACAAAGAAAATGTGAGAAAAATAGATCCATGTATAACATACAAATAACTAAACATATGGATACCAATAATTGATTACCTTGTGATTTAAATTTTATGGATGCATAATGATGGGAATCATAAACATACCATCTGGGTGTTGTGTTAAGGAATCATATATATAGGGTAATGATGAACCAATTACCATATCTTAGTGGTCTCATGAGACTTACTTGGGAATTAACGGGATATATAATTTCAGGACTCACCTATCAAATAAAATTCCAATATTTTCAATAATATATTGTATTAGAGTATAAAATACATGGTATAATGTTCAAATATAGACAAATTAAAATACACAAAATTATTAAAAAAACATATCATAAAATAATTTCACATACAAAAAAATGGATTATATTAATTATCAAAAATTTTCCCTAGTAAATGATTTAATAAGGATTTCTATGGAAAATCCATGGATTCATATAGTGAATAATAAGGGATTTATTTTAAATAAATACACTTATAATCTGAAAAAAATGGATGTGTAGCCATCCAGTACTTCAAAATTTTAATTTTCAATGAGTTTGGGGAGTATAAAAAATTTATTTTAAATGGTAGTAAACCAAAAAAATTATGAATAAATATATATATAAATATAGTAATTTTTTTTATGGTTGGTAAATCATATATTAATTATCTGAAGCATATCTCCTAGGAGTTTCTATCCAGCTGTACATTCTTAGACTCACTCATCGTGCCCAGAGTGATGATTGAGTTGATACTCCATCATAATTTTTTAGTTTTATTACCTATAATTGAACCTATTCAACAACTTTATCCACTTTATATTATGTAAACTTGGATGTAAAAACTAGGAACACACACACTGAATACTTTAATTTATGATGGTTTTATGACTTTGGGAAAGTTTGAGCATTATAATTGATTATGAATGTAGGATAATGAGAGGGATTGGTGATATCTCATTGAAAATACATTATGGAATTTACAAAAAATGATTCATAATAACATTTTACATTTAAATGGAATGCAATTGTAAATAATAACACAATTAAAGAATTGGAATAGGTTAGTGACCATTTATTAGGTATAATAATGGCTTTGGAAAAGGTTATAATGATAGGGGATAAGTAACCCCTCATTAAAAATATATATGATGTATGTTAATACAATGGAAACACAAGAAAATAAGTATATGAAAAATAATTATAAATGATATTATAAAAAAGGATTATAATTGAAAAGTAAATAGGAAGATTAATAAATCATTACCTTTAAAGGTAGCTTCTTAAATCTTGATATAAGAGACTTAAAACCTTAGGAACTATTTATAGATACTTTTGATATAGAAAATGAGATTAAATTCATTCTCAATGGATTTGAAGTGAATATTATGGGACAATTAGTGGGAATTTATTACAAATAAGGGGTATTTCTTATAAGTTTCTAAACATAGGCCTTGGAAATATATGTTGTGAAAAATTCAATACAATTAGCTTATCCATGGTTTTAGTTCACAGTTTTTGAAATTTAAGACATGTTTTTGATATTTTAATGTTTTACAACCTAAATCCATTATTTAGTATTACTTTTCCGATGGGAATATATATTTTCAAAAAAATATATTTTTTAAACCTTAATTTCCATTATAGACATGGGAAAGATATTTATAGGTTTCTAAAATAAATTTAATTCATTAAAACACATTACATTAAATAAATAACTTGTTTTCACTTGTATGTTCACTTATATTAATTATTATAAGATTTCTACATCTTCATCCCATATTTTACGATTTAGTGAAAACTTCAACTGTTTCAAGAAATTATGAACAATTATCTATATAATAATTACAATGTGATGATTCCTAATTTAAATTCCATTTTATGATAAGTAACATCTACATATTAGAACTTTTATTATTATATAATGGTATTATTGTATTTAAAAACCAATCGTTTCACGTAAGAAATTCTAATAAATCATTTTCTTTTATATTATTTCTATTCTAAGCCACATATCAATAATTATATTAGTATTCATTACCCATTATGAATTACTATTAATTATTAAGTATATTATCACCAAAAAAATTTATCTATTTTATTTAATAATTTATTATATAATGATAATCTTATTATTTCAATGGTCATATTCCCAATAGTTAGATTCCAATTGTCAGATTCCTCTTACACATACACTTCATTTTAATACTTAAAATCAATCATATACCTATCATTGTTGTTATACCATTTCTATTACATTTTTTTTGTTTTCTAAATAATATCAATTTACCTCATATATAGTTCATTCATTTTTTGAGTATTTTCCACCAAAGTATAAGAATACAGTGTTTCCAAATATTTTTACATGTTTTATAGTTTAGGTTTTAAATTTTATTGTCAAATTAATTACCTAGTATTATATTTTATTATAATTTTTTGTACAATTATGAAGAAATAATAGAATAAAAAAGTTTTTATTTATGAATTAATTATTTATTATAGTGGAATATCAGGTATTATAATGTTAATTTGATGTGAGATACATTCAATAAAAAATCTAGAAACTGAGTAATCTCTGTTTAATTTCCAAAAATATTTTCACCTTAATAATTCTTAACTTCTAGATAAATAACCTATGATAAAACCAATATAATAACTAATGGAAAGGTTTTAAATGGTGGTACATCAATGGGGTGGTTTAACCAATATTGATCTGGTAGTGATCTATACTAGCTTGAACTTCTCCAGTAAATGATTCTTCTTTAACATCAGTTATTGAAGACATTCTTAGGCTTTGTCAAGGAAGAACCCCAATGATTCTACTATTAGGGATATTTTTTAAATCAATGAAAAACTTATTTATTTATTTTCTAAATCACAATTCACATCATATGAAATTTTTTTAACTTATATTTTTGTTTAAGTTTTTTTCTTTTGTAGAATAAACTTCTGGTAATTGAAATACGGGAGTTATAAATTGGTTTTTGAATATATAGTGATCTGAAGATCCAATATAAGATAACTTACATAAGATATATAAGTATTAAATTGGTTCTATACTAATTTATTGGTTGATGATGCAATACTTCATGTTCATCAATAGATGAATAAGTTTCTCCAATGTAGTTAATATTGATCCTGAGTTGTGTAGAATTAAACAATTGAAGTTTGTTACAATGTATCTTATAAATAAAAATTAACTTAGATAATCAAAAGGATATAAATATAGTAAAATAATTTTTTCATGTTTATATTCATTTTTTATATTTTTAATTTCTTTTTACTAAGTGTGCATTTTATTAGTGAAATTTTTCATTTTAAGTTTTTCTTTTAAGAGGGATCTTTTTGTGAGGTTTTACCTATACAGATCTACATGATTTCTATTATAATTATTTTCAAAACAACAATATGTGAGATAATTCTTCCAAGTATAATTATATAGAGTAAAATATTATCATCTCATCAAGGGATTTCATGTCTCAGAAAATAGAGTACAAGGAATTCTAGAGTGTGAAGTGAGCCACCACAGATAGGTATAGTGGAGGTCTTATAGGGATATGAAGGAAGAAAAATCAGAGGTATAAAATTAGGGATACCATAGAATAGTTTTAAATTCATGGATACCTTATATGAAGTATACATATTTACCTTTAACTTTGTTTTGAAAGTGATTTATTAATAAATATCATTTAAAAGTAGTATTTGGTTTATTAACCAATACACCATTTTTTTCAATTTCTGTTGTGATAAGTTTTCCATTGGTATTATAAAATACTGATTGTCTTACTTCTACTCTATTATTTCTATAATTACATTTTGGATAATTCTTGATTCATATTTTCTAATTTAGTTAGTATAAAGTCCCACTTCTTTAACTCTTTCATTTATAATTTAAAAACTTAATCAACTTATTTCTTTTGTTTTAACTCTATTTCAATATAGTATATATTTCAGTCACTCTAATATTTTAATTAATATTTATTTTTAAATACCAATAAATATTTTATTTCATAAAATAATTGAATAATAGATTATCTTAATAATTTTATTGGAAAAAACTTTTATGTTTATTTTAACTATAATTCTCCACTTATTGTATTTTATTTTTCAACATACCTTAGAACAACATTTAGTATTAGAGAAGTTTTACTATTTGATACCCTAAAAGTCACTAGTATTTTTTTATTTACCTTTTTATTTATTCATTGGTTTTCAGAATGTCGGGGGTCATAAATTTTCTTTTTGGGGGAAAGCAGGCCCAAATACATTGTTAACAGATATTTTTTATAACCATGTAGCTAACTGTATGAGAGGGGTGTCTTGGGGGAAAGTGGTATTTTGAAAACATTGATCCTGGTTTTTATAACTACAATAGGACCTCCATAAACCATAAATCATTGTTTTTTGGGTGCTAGTACCTCCTGCATGGTTGGATCATGGTTTTCATAACAGTGAGGCTAAACTATGCGAGTTGTGAAGGTAAAAAAGCATTCCTCCAAGATACCCTTAATGAATTTATGTTATTTTGAAATCACATGTTATATCCATTATAAAAAACCTTCTTCATTTTCATTTGAGAATATCCCCTCAGTTTTTTGGTGGCTTCTCATTGATTACATAGTGTTTTTTCATGAGGTGATCCTCTTTCATAATGATTTATTCATCTCCCCCTTATCATGCCTTATTCTTAGAATTCCATTGAATATGGACACCTTAGATGGTGGGATAGTTGAATTTGAGGTAGTTAATGGGGGGGGGGTGTTTTAATTTGGTTTAGGTGTGTAATGAATTCTCCTTCCTAAACATAGTAGTTGACTTTAAAGGTTATGAGGTTCAAGTAAATTCGGAGGTAGGTGTATTTATTTATTAGATTTTTAATTTCTAACCTTTAATATATTACCACATTTGGTTTTTATTTATATATAATTTCCATTTAATTGATTTATAATTGTTTTTTTTGTCATATTTTATGTGATTCATGGTTTTTATGTGAAATTCTATGTTTGAAAGTGGAATTTTAAAAATGGGTTGTCTTATATACACTCTAAGAGTTTTTTAAAAAATATCAAAGAGGTTTTCTGGGATTTAAGTATATCTATAAAGAGATTTAATAAATTATTTTGCCTTGAGGAATAATTTTTATTAAAATGGAAACATTGTTTTTGTCAAATTATCTTTTGAAATGGATTTTATGAAATATACTTGTTTATGTTGATGTGTTTGTGAATGAGTAGCACATGGGGGGACTAGGGCATAAGAGTGTGCATGAACTAGATGAACGATGTGTGTTTAAGAGAATGAGAGATCATTTGGTAATATTAATAAGGGATCTTCTATGATATTTTCCAAGGGGCTAAGAGGGAATTTTGGAGGATGACCTTGTGAGATTCCAAAATATTGACAAAGGGATAGATAGAGCTCTTGTATGTTTGGGCTCGAGGAAGACCAAGATATATTAAAACATGTTATAGTTTCTTTTCTAGATATAAAACCATGTTTTATTATAATGCACACTAGACCCTTATGGTCAGAACCCATGTTGCAAATTTCTTATTCAGGGTGGGCTAATATTATTCTAGGAATTATTTTTCTTCCTTGTTTGGCTGTGATACTATGTGTTATTCCCATTTCCATTCTACATGGTTATATGATAGTGTTTATGTTTATGCATAATTTTATGTCATGTATTTTTATGTTGATAATGTTATGCTAAGTGACTTATTTTGTTACTTAATCCTTGTTATACTCATGCTTTGAAACATATATTGTTTTGAGGAAAACCCTTTGGGATTTAGAAAAGAATTTTTTATCAAGTGAACCTATTTTGAAAGTGATATTGGTTTTCAAAATAAGTTTCAAAATTGGATTTATTTATGGCAATTTTAAAATCCATATATATATTCATGGTGGAATCCTATATGGATTTATTCCGCACCCCTAAACATTCCAATATGTGTATTTATGGTTTTTTCTATAGGATACAAGTAAGGGTAAGGGAACCGAGTGTTTAAGTGTCTCTTCTTTATCACCACCATATGAGATTGTTATGTTAGCAATCAATGTTGTCTCATAGTGTTTTTTTCATGAGAATATTTTTTGATATTATTGGTAGTTGGGATGTCATGTATTTACCAATTGGGTCTTGATCCTTATTTTTAGTTTTATAGTTTTTACTATAGATATCATATGTATGAATTTTTTATGAAATGTTATATATTATAACAAGATGATGTTTATGATATCTTCTATTATTAATTCCTATGTTTAATATACTATTATGTTTATATCTTTTTATCCTATTGATTTAGTTATTGTGGAAATATAATTCATGGATGGATTATGTTATTACATATAAGGATAAAACCATTCCCAAAAGTTTTATTATGATCCCATGGATCTTGTCTCTAGCCTGTGGCGATTAGTAATATGCTTCAAGCCTTGTTGTTTACAGGCCCAGGTGAAGTGTTGGGTTGACCCGGAATGGTCTTCTACCGAATGGTATTAGAGATAATTTTACATTAGGGTCAGTGGTATACTAGATCAAGGAATGTTAGTGATCAAGAGATAGGAGTGAAGGATAACTCATCTTAATGCCAAAACTTGATTTTCTGTGGGTGTTATGAGATTGTGTTCACAATTTGATCCTGATAATTGATTTTTTATTTGGGTATTAATATATTTCACAATTTATTATGAGTAATGAGGTGAGAGTTTTTATGTCAACTTCCAACATCACTTGCATGGTTGGAAGATGGTATTTTTAACAATAGATCCAAATCATGAATAGTGGAAAAATGTTTAAAATTTAGACATTTTGTCCGATTTCTCATTTAAATTTGCAATTGATGACAATGATTTTTGTTAAGGCCTATTATAAGGGATTATTTTTGTTTACTTATTTATGGTTGAGATTCAATTGTGTATTTATTGAGCATATTCCTTGTGTTTTGTAGACAATGCCTCATAGAAGGGCCTTATCTTGGCATATAGAGGGAGATGTGGAGCTATTACTTTAGAAAAACCCTCATATTTTGATATATAATTGGTGTAATTTATGACATTTAGGTTCCAATCCATTTTCCATGAGGGTATCTTGGATCAATAATGGATAGTGAACCACATTCATGAGTTCACTGTGAAAAATACACCAGTATTCAGTTGTGATAAGAGAAACCATGACCCCGAGGAGTGGATGGAGAGGATCAGGCATATATTTAATTTTTTTAAGTCCCCTAAGACATAAAATATTGGATTCTATACTTATATATTGGGATTAAAAGGTATAAAATGATGGTAATCCCTAGTTATAGAGAAGCGATATAAGGTTCTCATGTGGAATACCTTCAAAGTAGTTGTTAATCTATAATTATATTTGAAGAAATTACGCGTGGAGAAGGATTATTAGTTCTTGATGATGGAGAAAGGAGGTTGTTAAATTATGGAGTATGATTATTAGTTTTCCCAGTTGGTTTATGTGTCTCTTAAGTTCCCCACGAGTGATTACCTTAAATATTTTCACTTTGAAATGGGCCGGAATGATGAGATTCGGTCGATGATTTTCCTTATTTTTTTTCTAACATACCAAAAGCTGGTTGATAAGGTGGATATGTATAAGTTGGAAATTCTTAGGAAGATGAGACTCAATGGTTTTTATTTAGTGGGTGGTATCCATAGATCTTCATCTTGTAAGAAAAGTTAGCATGATGGACCTCACAGGTTCATTGACAAGAGTGATCATAAATCATTAGGCACTACATCAATATTTTCCTTAAGGTTAATCCATTGGTAATTTATCTTTTTAGGAATTTTAGAAACACTAGACTTAATTACCCAAGGATATAACGAAATTATACCATTGTGTGTATCTAAGTTATCTTAAACGCTTCTTTTAGACTCCCCTGTAAAAGAGTGGAGATAGATTCTCATTTTCTAAGGGTTAATAGGTTCGATTAGATTCTTATATGGGTTTTGGATCATACCCTCATGTTTAATGGGATTATCACTAGGAAAAGAAGTCTTAGATAGGTTATATTCATGTTTTATTTATTTAGTAGGTATGTAACCCGAGGACACTGAGTATAAGAATACCACTATGATATGTACTATTTTTTTCCTTCTTGCATGGAATCAGATTTATTTTATATCAGTGATTACCATTTGTTTATTTCATTAAATATGGTTGATTTTATGGGTTTATGAGATGAACTCATCCCTTTTATTATTATTTTTCTTACCCTATTGGGTTTAAGGAAGGATAAATGTATCAAGTGCCCGAAGATTCATGTTTTATTCATTGATATAGAAGTCTTGTGGGTTTTTACTTTGTTGGTCCTAGATATTTTCAATATAACCATTTTTATGGATTGGTTTATTATCTTTAAAGAATAGGTTGATTTTCATCTTTATAGGGTCTAGTTTCTATCTTATGAAGGGGTAAATCATGTATTCTATGGTGAGTGGGATCTATGATTAGGGAGGGAATTGCCTTTTGTTTTATATATGGGATTGATCTCATACTACCAATCTAGGTTGTTCTTTGATACCATGATGCTAGGTTCAATATGTTATCTACTAATTTTCATAAACTGATACCTCACTATGATTTTAAAGTTTTTTTCTAGGTTTCATCCACAATGAGTGGTTGAGTTCAATATCGATATTCTCCCTATGATGAGACCCATTTTATTACCATTTCACCAAATAGATTTGAATGAGTTAACAAAGAAGAAATGTTAGATAGAGGACCTTGAGACCAGGGGATTTATTTTCTCTCGAATTTCACCATGGGCGTCCCTATTTATATTTATAAGCAGGGAACATGGGAGTATCCAAATCTTTATAGATCACCATAAGCTTAATCAGGAGGCCATAATGAATAAATACCCATTTCCAAAAATGGATGAAGTTTTTTTATCAATCCAGAGGTTCTTATTAGTTTTCATAGATCAACATGATATTAAGGTACCACCAGTTGTGGTTTAGGGAGGATGATGTCACTAATATCACCATTCAAAGATGTTATGGGCATGTTAAGTATATGATTATTTCATTTTGAATCACCAATTTCTATGCGGTCTTTATGGTTTTGATGAACCCAATCTTCCATCACTTTTTTGAGTCCCTCATGATGGTGTTTATTGATGACATATTGGTGTATTCCATGATGAAGATGGTCTAGCATGAGCTTCTAGAGGTTGTCTTGGGTATCTTGGGAGAGAATTGTCCATATGTTTTTTTCTTCAAAATGTTAGTTTTAGATTGAAGAGATAAACATATTAGTTCACATGACTTTTAAGAAAGGGGCTTTAGTGGATTCCACAATGATTCCATTAGTTATGTGTTGTGTGCAACCCAAGAATGTGTTTGAGATTAAATGAATTTTTAGAATGAATAGATATTATAGACCCTTTGTTCAAAACTTCTATATGATAATTTTTCCCTTGAAAACATATACTTGGAAATGGGTGAAGATTTAGTGGAGAAAAAAGTGAAAACAATCTTTTGAGGAGTTGTTGGCCCGATGGACATTTGTGTATGTTTTTATTGTTCGTAAGATTAATAAGGATTATGCGGTGTTTTTTGATACCTCAGGCCTAGGTTAAGGGTACATGATGATATAGTATTACCATATGGTGGATTAATGTTCTTGGAAGCTATAAAAACATAAGTATAATTACTCCACCCATGACCTAATGTTGTTAGCAAAAGATTTGGCATCATTACTTCTTCGGGGAATATTTTACCTTACACACATATCATAAAATACTAATTTATATCTTCACCCAGAGGGAATTGAACCTCAAATATAGATAATTTGTTGAGTATCATCAAACTATTGATTTTGTTATATCTTATTCCCCCAAGAAGAGGAATGCTTCCACTGATGCCTTGAGCAGAAATTTTCTAGTCCAGGATATTTTTGAATTAGTAGATTAGTGTGGATTGATGATATAAGTAACCGACCTTAAAACATACATAATCTTGAATTGAGTTAATAATTCACATTTTGGATCTTTTCAGGTTTAGAGCTTTATATAATTAGGCCATAACTATTACATTTCATTTTAAAAATACAAAGTAGACACTTCTACTCAGTTTTCATTTTTTTCACTAAACAAGAACTCTTGAAAAAAAGAGTCATGTCTAGTTTCATGTTTAAGACATCATGACTTTTCCTTGATCACATCCTTGACCCTATTCCACATTATGTCCTATAAAAAACATTTCAAAAACTTGGGATGAGAATAAAAAGCTCAGTAAGGGATATACAAAGAAGGAAAACTATTAGTTTTTCAAAACAACAAGTAAACCATGAATACTTTAACATAAGTAATACTTTTCACCTTTATGAAGTAATAAATACTCTTTTCTGAATAAAAGATCACTATATACCCTTTTGTAACCAAAAGATTACTATAAAACCCATATAAAGAACACATAACATATAAAGGTATATTGGGAAATAAACATACTTAAATGGAATAACCATACGGTCGACTTCTACACATATCACTAAATGGAATAGCCATAAGGCTGACTTTCATACCCAATGCATTAGAGGTTGTAACGTAACCACCCGTCCTGGTTTTCATGGCACCACCTGTCATTTAGTTTATCACGTAATCACCCGTCAAATGTCCAAGTACCACTATAAAATCTTAACACATAAAACCAACATAAAGGAATGATAACATTTCCAAATTTCAATCACAAAATATCATTTTAATATATTAACATAAAATAATCTTTTATCAAAACTGTTTTCAATAACAAAATACAGAAATGCATATATGGTATTTATTTCCTTTTAAAAACATTACGGCTTGTTGGGGAAGCCAAAGATCAAATAATACTCGTGGCGGCAGAAAATTCATTGTCACCGCTTACATTAAAAAAAACATTACTTTTTTTTCATTTAGTAAAACACTTCATAGAAAAATATTCCCTTTGAAATGTTAAGGGTGTTTATAAAGCATATAAAATAAAGTCATGTATTAAAACAAAATATGCCTCAATGAAAGGAGACTGAGACGAAGTCCCTTACCAAGTGTCCGACTTGACTCGATCATTCGTTAATATCCTAAATATTAAACTAAAGTTAATTTATAATTTATTAAGAAACTTTTTCAAGTTTATTATTTATTTTATATCACTTATTACCATGTTATAAACATTATGTAAACATTTAAGTTAATAACGTTCATTTTGTCGATATTTGGTACTTGAGTAAAAAATGAACACCTTATATTTACATGTTGTCCATGTGGTCAAAATTACATTATATAAAGAATGATATTTATTATTTATATACCATATATATCATATATATCCAGTATTTACATGTATTTATAATAGTACATAACATTTTGAGGTAAGAAATGAAATGCACCGTCCATGGAGACGGTAAGCCGTACGTACGCATGAATGCTACTTTCATTTCTATTTCTTATTTTAATGGAATTAAAACAAAATGATACATAGGTATATTATTATTCCAGTATAATATCATATATAATATTATTAACTCCATCCACTATATATCCCACATATGGCATTAAGGAGTCATATCACTTTGAGGGGGCGGTAGTCCGCACTTCCTCAAATGAAATTATCGGTTTACCCATAATGGAAACCATAAAGGTATGATATAAATAGAAAATACAGAAGCATAAATAAAAAATAAAAATAATATATATCATATATAAATAAAGTTTCATCATAATTTCTACCATGAGAGGCGGTAGGAGGTAATTGAACAATCATCGTTTTGTGAGGCGTTGGTTTTCCATCCACAGAAACACTATGTTCTTCACCCATTAGATGGAGGTGTGTGTAAGTGTAGTTAAAATAATTTTCATAAAAACATCCTAGTATATTGATGAAACTGGTTTTGTTATAAAATAATGGAATAAAAAGAGTTTAGGGGTTGGATAAGTAAAATAAAAGAAAAGAAGTTAAGAGAAACCGTTACCTTTAATTTGTGTAACTTCCTTTGGTTTGAACTAAAAGGACTTCTCAAAGTGCCTTATTCCTAAGGTAAGTCTTCTAGGAGGAGTATATGGATGTAGGGAGATTAATAGGGCAGAGTTTGGATGAGATTAAAGGCTTGATAGGTGTGAGTAATTGGTTAGAAGTGGTCTCCTTTTATAATGGAGAGGAGGGGATCTTTAGGAAAGTGTGAAAATATTATTTTATTATATAATGATATTTGGTTTTAAAATGTCCAAAAATAATTATATTCGAAGATAAGATGACTAATGGTTGAAATAAAATCATAAAATAATAACTGGACAAGTTTTGGATGGTATTTTAATATTTAAATTATTATTTATTTAAATGATTTATTAATGAGGTAAACACTGCATCATTATTGTGTCATGAATAATTTACTTTCTTTGTCATCTAAAAATTATAAAAAAATACCATGATGTAGGAAATAGATTTATATTTCCAATTAATATCTATAGTCAAAAATAATGCTTATATAACACCATATAAAAATTAATTTACTAAAATATATTTTATATGATTTTTGCCTTTACATTAAATTAATTAATCTAAAGTGTCATTATCTTTCATAAGCGGCTCCATGGGGTCCCAAAATAGACCCAAATATTCCCATGGTCGGCCATTACTAATCTAATAAGGTTAGAAAAAGTTTTAATTTAATTTTGGATTATTACATTATTATTTTTACCTTGAATTACCCTATTAACCTTTAATCGCGGTAAATAAAAGTCAAAAGTTACTATTCACCAAAAAATTATTTTCATCTTATTGAACCACATTTTAATTTCTAATAAAAACCATATATGTCGGATTTTAAAAATTCAATTCACAGAAGTGGTAAAATTTCATTTAGATTAAAAAGTCATTTTTTTAACAACTACTAAGTGGTTTGACTATTCATCAAAATTGATGTTTTTCATAAAAAATACAAAAATTCAGCCTAAGATATATTTGATATTCTGAATTAAAAAATGATGTCTATTTTTCTAAATTTAAAACATAGAAGTGTCATTAATTAATTTAAAATTTATTCCTGTTGTTAAAACAAATAGCATGTTTTTTAAGAAACAATAACTATCAAAAGATTGACGCTTGTTTATGTCCACTTCAAAGTGAAATTAATTCCAACGACCAAAATTGGATTAAATGGTAAAAATATATTCTAATTACACTTTAAAACCAATTAAATACAAAATCTAACCATATAAAAAAATTATATTGAAACAATGTTTTGAATTAAAATACAATATTTTTCACTATTCGTTAAAAAAATGAACTTTATCAGAGAAATTCCAAAAATTTAAACAAAGTAAATTTTGATGTCCACATTCTAAAAAAGGAATTTATTTGGTGAAATAGAATGTATTAAAGTGACAAAAATTATATTTAAGAGTATTCTCCATTAAAAGGCGGTAAATTGACCTTTTAATGTAAATTATTCTTAAAATTAGATTCATTCACATTTAGGCCTCTAGATTTTATTAGATAAATGTAAATACAGTTAACAAACATGTATAATAATATTATAGTTAGTTTAATTCATTCCCTCTAATACAATGACTAGGAGTTAACTACCATTTAAAATAATAATATTATATTATTAGTGCGAAACATAAGATTTCAAAGAAACCCGTTGTTGATTATCGAGTACGCTATCAAACATAGAAACCCTTGAAAGTAAAATTAATATTTAATTCCCAAATATTAATAAATATAAAATATATATTATTCTTTATTTACCTACGATGTTACATCCTTCCCCCCTTTTGGAAATTTCATGCTCACAATTTTTATTCACTTATCAAATAAGTGGGGGTATTTATCCCTTATAGAATTTTTGGATTCCCACGTTGCCTATTCAGCCATATGGTTTTTTCACAAAACCTTTAAATGGTGAATTAATTTATTCCACAAAACTTGCCCTCTACAGTCAAGAATCTGAACAGATTGTTTTTCATAAGAGATATTCTCTTCCAACTGAACTACCTCACGACTCAAAACTTGATATGGATTTGGAATATACTTTCTCAACATCGAAACATGAAAAATATTATGTACCTGGGATAAACTTGGAGGCAAATCCACTCTGTACGCAACTGATCCAACTTTCTCTAGAATTTCATAAGTTCCAATGAAACTCAGACTCAACTTTCCATTCTTACCAAAACGCATCACACTTTTCCGTGGAGAAACATTGAGAAAGACATGATCACCTACCAAAAAAGAAAGATCCTTCCTCTGGTTATCCATATAACTTTTCTCTTTGCTATGAGCCATTCTCATGTGCTTCTGAATCAACTGAACTTTCTCTGCCATTTCTTCTACCAATTCTGGTCCCATCAGCTTCCTTTCACCTACTTCATCCCAAAAAATGGAGTTGGATAATGCTTTACATATAATGCCTCAAATGGAGCCATCTGTATACTGGAATGAAAATTTTTATTATATGAAAATTCAACCAAAGAAAGATGTTGGTCCGAACTTCCCTGATAATCCATCGAGCATGCACGTAACATATCCTATAATGTCTGAATTGTTTGTTCTGATGTCATATCTGATTGAAGATGAAATTCTATACTAATATTTAATTCAATACCCAACAACTTCTGAAGGCCTTTACAAAAGTTAGAAGTAAACCTGGGATCATGATTAGATACAATGTAGAGGGGAACTCCATGAAAACTGACTATCTCTTTAATATACAACCGAGAAAGTTGATCTAGAGACAATGTATCTCGAATAGGAAGGAAATGAGTGGATTTAGTCAATCGATCAACAACAACCCAGATTGGATTATTACCTCAATATGTCTTTGGTAATCCCACAATGAAGTCCATGGTTATATTTTCCCATTTCCACTCTAGCACCGGTAAAGGCTGAAGTATCCCTTTCGGTAACTGCTGCTCTGCTTTATCCTGCTGACAAGTCAATCACTTCACAGTAAAATCAGCAATATCACTTTTCATTCCACCCTACCAGTAATATTCACAAAGATCTCTGCACATCTTATTACTACCAGGATGAACTGAAAATTGGGAACTATGAGCTTCACATAACAACTCATTATTCAATTGTGAATCACAATACACATATAATGTCTTTCCAAATCTAAAAACACAATCATTATAAATTATAAATTTAGGAAACTTACCCTTCTGAACCAACTATACCTTTTTCTCTAACTCACCGTCTTCTTTCTGTACTTTCTTTATTCTATCTGATAGAGATGATCCCACTGACACCTGATACAAAACAAAATAATTTTATGCACCAACAACTTCTATGCCAAAGTTTATCAAATCAAAAAGCAAAGGATCTTTTTCCAAACGTAACATTGTTAATGAAGAATTACTTTTTCGATTCAAAGCATCAACCACTTTATTTTCTTTTCCCGGATGGAAATGGATCGTGCAATCATAATCCTTTATTAATTCAAGCCATCTCCTTTGTCTCATGTTCAATTATTTTTGAGATAATATATACTTTATACTTTTTTGGTCAGTATATATTTCAAATTTTACTCCATAAAATGATACCTCCAAATTTTTAAAGAAAACACAACAGCAGCTAATTCCAAATCATGTTTAGGGTAATTTAACTCATGTGGTTTCAACTGACGTGAAGCATACGCAATTACCTAATCATTCGACATTAGGACACAACCAAGTCCTTTCAAAGAAGCATCATTTTAGATAACAAAGTCACCATTTCTGGATGGCAGTGACAAAACTGAAGCATTCACCAATCTTCTTTTCAATTCCTGAAAACAATCATCGTATTCTTTTGTCCAGATGAACTTAACACCTTTTCGAGTTAACTTAGTCATTGGACTAGATAACTGTGAAAAATTCTCAACAAACCTCTGGTAATAACCTGACAAACTAAGAAAACTATGAATCTCGGTTATATTTGGGGGTCTTGGACATTCTTAAACAACTTTTTTTAGAAGGATCAATAGTTATGCCATTTTTTGAAAGAATGTGACCAAGGAAATTAATTTTTTTGTAACTAAAAATCACGCTTGCTGAATTTCCCATAAAGTTTTTTTCTTTTAAGGTTTGCAAGACAACCCTTAAATAACTTTCATGATCCTCTTTACTTTTTGAATAAACCAAAATTTCATCAATGAACACAACCACAAACTTATCCAAGAACTCATGGAAAATTCTATTTATAAGATCCATGAATAAAGAAGGTGCATTGGTTAATCCAAAAGGCATAACTGCAAATTCATAATGGCCATATCTAGTACGAAATGCGGTCTTTGGAACATCTTCTTCCTTTAATTTCAACTGATGGTAACCCGAACTCAAATCAATCTTCGGAAAATACTGAGCTCCCTGGAGCGGATCAAACAAATCATCGATATAAGGAAAATGATACTTATTCCTAACAGTGATGTTATTCATTACTCTATAATCAATGAAAAGTCTCATTGAACCATCTTTCTTTTTGAAAAATAATACAGGACCCCATGGTGATGTGGTAGGTCGAATGAAAACTTTTTCTAATAACTCCTGTAATTTCATCTTTAACTCTAAAAGTTCAATTTGAGCCATTCGATAAGGGGGTCTGGAAATTGGCTTAGCATCAGGAACTGAGTAAATAGTAAATTAAACTTCTCGATTAGGTATAATACCAGGAAACTCATCAGAAAAAACATCAAGGTACTCATTTACCACTGGCACATCATTAATCTAAACAGTTCCTTTATTTTCAACAATATGTGCAAGGTAACATTCATTTGCATTTTTTACTAGTTTCTCAGCTTCCTGATATGTTATCAAAATAAAGGGTTCATTCTTTTACAAAAACTGTAAATATTTCTGAAATGAATCCTATTTAGCTCTTTAGTAAATCTTAGCATGAAAAATAGACAGCCAATCCATGCCCATAATAACATCAAACTCTACTAGAGGCAAAACAATAAGGTTTGCCGGTAGATTCTTTCTGCACACCAGGACATGAATATTCTTATGTTTTCTTTTTATCTCAACATTTCCTCAAGGTGTTTTTACCGTATGTTCTATATTCATATCTTTATATGGAATTCCCAATTTACTAGAGAACTTTTCAGAAATGAAAGAGTGTGTAGTCCCTGAATCAAACAACACATTGGCATAGTCTGAAAAAACAAACAGTATACCTGATACTACTTCGTTCGATGGCCCAACATCTGCTGAAGTAGTTGCAAAGGATTTCAACACCCCTTTCTGCTTGTATATTGGATTATTTCCCTCAGTTGAGTTCTTCACTGGACACTAATTTTCATAAGGACCCATTTCATTACACTTATAACATCTTATCGATGTCTTTTCATTTCCTGCTTGATCATCTTCCTGACAGTTATAAGCAATATGACCAGACAGACCACACTGAAATAACTTCCCAAACATTGATAAAAATTATCTTGGATTTTTTTACCACACTTCTCAAAAGTTAGATATTTAATTTTTTTTACCTTCGGGCTTCTTTGATGTATTCTTTACCTTTGACTACCAACTGGACCTCTTATTCTATTTTTTGTCAAAGAACACCTGATCATCTGCAAACTCCATTTCCACCTTCTCTGCACATCGAACAAGTTTTTCATAAATTTTGAACTCAAGATAGGATAATGCTCTTTGATATAGTGGCTTTAGTCCTGAGTAAAATCGATTTATCTTACTATCAAGATCTCAGATGAAATTTGGTGCATAGCTTGCTAGTCGAGTGAACTTTTCTTCATAACCAGCCACTAAATCATCCTCCTGCCTCAATTCTAGGAATCGTTTTTCCATCCTAAGATGAACCACCTTAGGAAAATATTTTTCAAGAAACATACATTTGAATTAATCCCAATCAAGAGGATCAATTTTCTCACTATCCCTAATATTTTTCACCATCGACCACCACTGATCAGCTTCACCTTCAAAACGGTAAACAGAAAGACTAACCTTTTGATGTTCTGAACACCCCATAACATCGAAAATCTTTTCCAGTGCTTTAATCCACCCTTCAACTAGCACAAGGTCAGATGATCCTATGAATGATGGGGGATGTTGCCTCATGAAATTCTCTAATACTGATATGTTCCTCTGTAGTTTATCTGGCTGATATCATGCATGGATACCACCACCATTTATATCCTGAGTCAATTGTTCCATCACTGCAATTAACATTTCAGTTCCAATTCTAACCATCTCAGGTTGCTGATTTAGAAGGTTGTCTTCCTCCTGATGTCGTCCCAATATAGCTGCCCTATTTTCTCTTCGGAAAACCATTCTCAACACAGAAATATCTTAGGCAAAGAAAAATGATAATCTGTAAATGCTAGATCATTTCAATATTACCATAAATTAATTTATGGACCTTTATTTAACAACACCCTAACTCCTAAAGTTGTGTAAACCGTCCTCTGATACCAACTATAAGGACCCAACCTTAAAACATATATAATCTTGAATTATGTTAATAATTCACATTGAGGATCTTTTCAGGTTTATAGTTATAGAGAATTAGGCCATAACGATTACATTTCATTTAAAAAAAATACAAAGTAGACTCTTCTACTCAATTTCCATTTTTTCCCAAAACAAGAACTCTTGAAAAAAAAGAGTCATGTATAGTTACATGTTTAAGATAGAATGACTTTTCATTGATCCCATTTTTGACCCTATTCCACATTATGTCCTATGAAAAACATTTCAAAAACTTGGGATGAGCATAAAAAGCTCAGTAAGGGATACACAAAAAAGAAAAATACCAAAAATTCAGCCCAAGCTATATTTGATATTCCAAATTCAAAAATGATGTCTATTTTTATAAATTCGAAACATATAAGTGACATTAATTAATTTAAAATTTATTCCCATTGTTAAAACAAATAGCGTGTTTTTTAAGAAACAATTAGTATCAAAAGATTGACACTTGTTTATGTCCACTTTCAAAGTGAAATTAATTCCAATGACCAAAATTAGATTAAATGGTACAAATATATTATAATTAAAATTTAAAAACAATTAAAAATATAATCTAACCATATAAATAAATTAGATTAAAATGCAGTTTTGAATTAAAATACAATATCTTTCACTATTCGTTAAAAAATGAACTTTATCAGAAAAATTCCAAAAATTAACACAAAGTAAATTTTGATGTCCCCATTATAAAGAAGGATTTTATTTGGTCAAATATAATATATTAAAGTGACCAAAACTAGATTTAAGAGGATTCTCCATTAAAAGGTGGTAAATTGACCATTTAATGTAAATTATACTTAAAATTAGATTCATTCACATTTTATGCTACTAAATTTTATTGGATAAATGTAAATACATTTAACAAACATGTATAATCATATTACAGTTAGTTTTGTTCCTTCCTGCCAATACAACAGATAGGAGTTAACTACCGTTAAAAAAATAATATTATATTATTTGTGTGCAACATAAGATTTCAAAAAAACTCATTGTTACGTATCAGGTATGCTATCGAACATAGCAACCCCTTTAATGTAAAATTAATATTTAATTCAAAAATATTAATAAATATGAAATATGTCTTATTATTATTTACCTGGGATGTTACATCCGTCCCCCCTTTTGGAACTTACATCCTTGCAATTTTTATTCACTTATCAAATAAGTGGGGGTATTTATCCCTCATAACATTTTCAGATTCCCACGTTGCCTCTTCATCCATATGGTTTTTTCAAAAAACCTTTACCTCGTAAATTACTTTATTCCGAAAACCTTCCCTCTACAGTCAAGAATCTGAACTGGCTTTTCTTCATAAGAGAGATCCTCTTCCAACTAAACTACCTCTAGACTCAAAACATGATATGGATCTGGCATATACTTGCTCAACATCGAAACATGAAAAAATTATGTACCTGGGATAAACATGGAGGTAAAGACACTATGTACGCAACTGATCTAACTTTCTCCAGAATTTTATAAGTTCCAATGAACCTCAGACTCAACTTTCCCTACTTACCAAAATGCATCACAATTTTCCATGGAGAAACTTTGAGAAATATATGATCACGTACCTCAAAATAAATATCCTTACTCCAGTTATCTGTATAATTTTTCTGTATGCTCTGAGTTGTTCTCATGTGCCTTTGAATCAACTGAACTTTCTCTACCATGTCTTCTACCAATTATGGTACGATCAGCTTCCTTTCACCTACTTCATCCCAAAATGTTGTAGTTCGACAATGCTTTCCATATAATGTCTCAAATGGAGCCATCTGTATACTAGAATGAAAACTGTTATTAAATGAAAATTCAACCAAAGAAAGATGTTGATCCAAAATTACCTGATAATCCATCGAGAATGCACATTACATATACTCCAATGTATTATTTTTTCGTTCTGATTTCCCATCTGATTGAGGATGAAAAGCTATACTAAAATTTAATTCAGTACCCAACGACTTCTGAAGGTCTTTCCAAAAGTTAAAAGTAAACCTGGGATCACGATAAGATACAATGGAGAGGGGAACTCCATGCAACCTGACTATCTCTTTAACATACAACTGAAAAAGTTGATCTAGAGACAATGTATCTCAAATAGGAAGGAAATGAGTAGATTTAGTCAATTGTTCAACAATAACCCAGATTGCATTATTACCTCGAGATGTATTTGGTAATATCACAACAAAGTCCATGGATATATTTTCCCATTTCCAATCTGGCATTGATAAAGGCTGAAGCATCCCTTTTGGTAACTTCCACTCTTCTTTAACCTACTAATAAGTTAAACACTTCACAGTAAAGTCAACAATATCTCTTTTCATTCCATCCCACTAGTAATACTCACGAAGATCTCTGTACATCTTAGTACTACTAGGATTAACTGAAAATGGGGAACTATGAGCTTTACATAACATCTCATTCTTCAACTATGAATCATAAGGCACACATAATCTCTTTCCAAATATCAAAAAAACAATCATTATCAATGATGAATTCAGGATACTTACCCTTCTGAACCAACTCTACCTTTTCTATAACTCACTGTCTTCTTTCTGCACTTGCTTTATTCTGTCTGATAGAGATGATCTCACTGACACCTAATACAAAACAGATGAATTTTCTGCACCACCAACTTCTATTCCAAAGTTAATCAAATCAAAAACCAAAGGATCTTGTTCCAAATGTAACATGGTTAATGAAGAATTACTTTTTCAAATCAAAGCATCAGCCACTTTGTTTTCTTTTCCCGGATGGTAATTGATCGTGCATTCATAATCTTTGACTAATTCCAGCCATCTCCTCCATCTCATGTTCAATTCTTTTTGAGTGAATATATACTTTAAACTTTTTTGGTCAGTATATATTTCATATTTTACTCCATACAAATGATGCCTCCAAAATTTTAAAGAAAAAACAACAGCAACTAATTGAAAATCAAATTTAGGGTAATTTAAATCATGTGGTTTCAACTGATGTGAAGCATAAGAAATTACCTAATCATTCTATATTAGGACACAACCAAGTCCTTTCAATGAAGCATCACTGTAGATAACAAACTCACCATTTCTGGATGACAGTGAAAAAACTGCAACATTCACCAATTTTATTTTCAATTCCTAAAAACAATCATCACATTCTTTTGTCTAGATGAACTTAATACCTTTTTAAGTTAACTTAGTCATAGGACTAGATAACCGTGAAAAAGTCTCAACAAACCTCTGGTAATAACCTTCCAAACCAATAAAACTACAAATCTCAATTATATTTTTGGGTCTTGGCCATTCTTCAATAACTTTTGTTTAAGAAGGATTAACAGTTATGCCATTTTTTGAAACAATGTGACCAATGAAAGAAATTTTTTGTAACCAAAACTCACACTTCCTGAATTTCCCATAAAGTTTCTTTTCTTTTAAGGTTTTCAAGACAACCATTAAATGACTTTCATGCTCTTATTTACTTTTTGAATAAACCAAAATGTCATCAATCAACACAACCACAAACTTATCCAAGAACTCATAGAAAATTCTATTCATAAGATCCATGAATACAGCAGGTGCATTGGTTAACCCAAAAGGCATAACTGAAAATTCATAATAGCCAATCTAGTACGAAATGTGGTCTTCAGAACATTTTATTCCTTAACTTTCAATTGATGGTACCCCGAACTCAAATCAATCTTCAAAAACTAATGAGCTCCCTGGAGCTGATCAAACAAATCATCAATATAAGGCAAAGGATACTTATTCTTAACAGTGATGTTATTCAATGCTCTATAATCAATTTAAAGTCTCATTGAACCGTCTTTCTTTTTAAAAAAACAATATGAGATCACCCCATGGTGGTGTTATAGGTCGAATGAAACCTTTATCCAATAACTCCTGCAATTTCTTCTTTAACTCTAAAAGTTCAATTTGAGCCATTCGATAAGGGGGTTTTAAAATTTGCTTAACATCAGGAACTAAGTAAAGAGTAAATTCAACTCCGCGATCAGGTATAATATAAAGAAACTCATAAAAAAAAACATCAAGGTACTCATTTACCACTGGCAAATCATTAATATGAATAGTTCCTTTATTTTTAACAATATGTGCAAGGTAACATTCATTTCCATTTTTACTAGTTTCTAAGCTTCCTGATATGTTATGAAAAGCAAGGGTTCATTATTGTACAAAAACTGTAAATATTTCTGAAATGAAACCTCTTTAGCTCTGCAGTCAATCTTAGCATGATAAACAGACATCCAATCTATGCCTAAAATAACATCAAACTCTACTAGAGGCAAAACAATAAGGATTGCAGGTATATTCTTTCCGCACACAAGGACATGAATGTTTTTATGTTTTCTTTTTTGTCTCAACATTTACTCCAGGTGTTTTTACCATAAGTTTCGTATTCATATCTTGAGATGGAATTCCCCATTTACTAGAAAAATTCTCAGAAATGCAAGAGTGTGTAGACCCTGAATCAAAAAACACATTGGCATAATCTGAACAAACAAACTGTGTACCTGATACTACTTCGTTCGATGGCCCAACAACTGCTGAAGTAGTTGCAATGGATTTCACCACCCCTTTCTGCTTGTAGTCTGGATGTTTTCCCTCAGTTGAGTTCTTCACTGGACGCTCATTTTCATAATGACCCATTTCATTACACTTAAAACATCTTACTGATGGGTTTTCATTGCCTTCATGATCAACTTCGTTACAGTTACGAGCAATATAACCAGACTTACCACACCAAAAGCAGTTCCCAGACATTGATAAAAATTCTCTAGGATGCTTTTTACCACACTTCTCACAAGTTGGATATTAAATTTTCTTACCTCTAGGTTTCTTTGATGAATTCATTCCCTTTGACTGCAAACTGGACCTCTTATTCTGTTTTTTGTCAAAGAACACCTGATCATCTAAAAACTCCATTTCCACCTTCTCTATACATCAAACAAGTTTTTCATAACTTTTGAACTCATGAGAGGCTAATGCTATTAAATATCATGTGTTTATTCTTGAGTAAAATCGATTTATCTTACTATCAAGATCTCAGATGAAATTTGGTGCATACCTTTCTAGTTGAGTGAACTTTGCTTCATAAGAAGCCACTAAATCATCCTACTACCTCAATTATAGGAATTCTTTTTCCATCCTAAGACGAACCACCTTAGGAATATATTTCTCAAGAAACATACTTTGAATTCATCCCAATCATGAGGATCAATATCCTCATTATCCCTGATATTTTTCACCATCGACCACCTCTGATAAGTTTCACCTTCAAAATGGTAAACAACAAGACTAACCTTTTGATGTTCTGAACACCACATAACATCGAAAATCTTCTCTAGTGCTTTAACCCACCCTTCAGCTAGCACATGGTCAGACGATCCTCTGAATGATGGGGGATGTTGCCTCATGAAATGCTCATATACTGACATGTTCATCTATAGTTGATCTGGATGATCTCATGCATGGATACCACCACCATTTATAGCCTCATTCAACTATGTCACCACTTCAAAAAACTGTTCAATTCCGATTCTGACCATCTCAGGTTGCTGATTTGGAAGGTTGTATTCCTCATGATTTCATCCCAACATAACTGCCCTGTTTCCTCTGTGGAAAACCATTCTTAACATAGAAATATCTTAGGCGAAGCAACATGGTAATCTATAAATGCTATATCATTTCAATATTATCATAAATTAATTTATGGACATTTATTTAACAGTACCCTAACTCCAATATTTGTCTAAACCGACCTATGATACCAATTATAAGGACCCAACATTAAAACATACACATTCTTGAATTAATTTAATAATTCACATTGAGGATAATTTCAGGTTTAGAGTGTTAGAGAATTAGGCTATGACTATTACATCTCATTTAAAAAAATACCAAGTAGACACTTATACTCAGTTTCCATTTTTTTTTCACAAAACAAGAACTATTGAAAAAAAGAGTCATGTCTAGTTCCATGTTTAAGACAACATGACTTTTCCATGATCCCATCCTTGACCCTATTCCACATTATGTCCTGTGAAAAACATTTCATTAACTTGGGATGAGCATAAAAAGCTCAGTAAGGGAAACACAAATAAAGAAGACTGTTAGTTTTTCAAAATAACAAGTAAACCATGAATACTTTAAGATAAGTAATACTTTTTTTACATTTATGAAGTACTAAATACTCTTCGCTGAATAAAAGATCACTACATACCCTTTTGTAACCAAAAGATTACCATAAAACCCATACAAAGAACATATAACATATAAAGGTGACTTGGGACATAAACATAATTAAATGGAATAACAATACGGTCGACTTCCACACATATCACTAAATGGAATAGCCATACGACTGACTTCAATACCCAATGCATTGGAGGTTGTAATGTAACCACCCATCCTAGTTTTCAAGGGACCACCCATCATTTTTTTTATCACGTAACCACCCGTCAAATTTTCAAGTACCATTATAAAATCTTAACACATAAAAACAATATAAAGGAATGATAAAATTTCCACATTTCAATAAAAAAATATCATTTAAATATATTGACATAAAATAATACTTTATCAAAACCATTTCAATACCAAAATACGTAAAAGAGTATATGGTATTTATTTTCTTTTAAAAACATTACGACTTGTTGAGGAAGCCAAAGTTCAAATAGTAATCACGGTGGAAAAAAAGTCATTGTCACCGCATACCTTAAAATAAACATTCCTTTTTTTCATTTAGTAAAAGGCTTCGTAGAAAAATATTTCATTTGAAAATTCAAGGGTTTTTATACAGCGTATAAAATAAAGTTGTGTATTAAAAAAATATATGCCTCAATGAAAGGAGATTGAGACGAAGTCCCTTACCTCGTGTCCAACTTGACTCAATCATTCTTTAATCTCCTGAATAATAAACTAAAGTTAATTTCTACTTGCTTAAGAACATTTTTCAAGTTTATTATTCCTTTTATATCACTTATTACCTTGTTATAAACATTATTTAATCATTTATGTTAATAACATTCATTTTGTCTATATTTGGTACTTGAGTAAAAAAATGAACACCTTATATTTACAAGTTGTCCATGTGGTCAATAGTCCATTATATCCAGAATGATATTTATGTTTTTTATATCATATATATCATATATATCCAGTATATACATGTATTTATAAAAGTACATAACATTTGGAGGTAAGAAATGAAATGCACCGTTCATGGAGACGGTAAGCCGTACGTACGCATGAACGCTAATTTCATTTATATTTCTTATTTTAATGGAATTAAAAAATAATGATACATTGGTATTTTATAATTCCAGTATAATATCATATATAATATTATTAACTCCATACTTTATACATCCCACATATGGCTTTAATGATTCATATCACTTTTAGGGGGCGGTAGTACACACTTCCTCAAATGAAATTATCGGTTTAACCATAATGGAAACCATAAAGGTATGATATAAATGGAAAATATAGAAGCATAAATAAAACATAAACATAATATATATCATATATAAATACATTTTCATCATAATGGCCACCATGAGAGGTGGTAGGAGATAATTGAACAATCATCGTTTCATGAGGCGTTAGTTTTCCATCCATAGAAACATTACATTCTTCACCCATTAGATGGAGGTGTGTGTAAGTGTAGTTACAATAATTATCATAACAAAATCCTAGTATATTTATGATACTGGTGTTGTTATAAAATAATGGAATAAAAAGATTTTAGGGGCTGTAGAAGTAAAATAAAAGAAAAGAAGTTAAGAGAAATTGTTACCTTTAATTTGGGTAACCTCCTTTGGTTTGAACCAAAATGACTTCTTGAAGTGCCTTATGTCTAAGTTAAGGCTAATAAAAGAAATATAGTGATGTATTAAGCTTAATTGGGTAGAGTTTTGATGAGACTAAAGGCTTGAGAGGTGTGAGGAATTGGTTAGAAGTGGTCTTCTTTTATAAGGGAGAGGACGTGCTCTTTAGAAAAGTGTGAAAATATTATTTTGTTATATAATGATATTTGGTTTCAAAAGGTCCAAAAATAATTATAGTTGAAGATAAGATGAGTAATGGTCTAAATAAAACCATCCAATAAGAATTGGAAAAGTTTTAGATGTTATTTTAATATTTATAATCTTATTTATTTAAATTATTTATTAATGAGGTAAACACTGAATCATTATTGTGTCATAAATAATTTAATTTATTTGTTGTATAAAAATTATAAAACAAATACCATGATTTAGGAAATATTTTTATCTTTCCAATGAATATTTATAGTCAAAAGGATTACTTATATAACACCATATAAAATTAATTTACGAAAAGTTTTTTGTTTATGTCATTTTTGCCTTTACATTAAATTAATTAATCTAAAGTGTCATTATCTTTCATAAGTGGCTCCATGGGGTCCAAAAATAGACCCAAAGATTTAAATGGTCGGCCATTACTCATAAAATAAGGTTAGTACAAGTGTTAATGTAATTTTAACAATTATATTATTATTTTTACCTTGAATTACCCTATTTACCTTTAACCACGGTAAATAAAAGTTAAAAGTTACTATTTACCAAAAAAATTATTTTAATCTTATTTAACAACATTTTACTTACTAATAACAACCATGTATGTTTGATTTTTGAAATTCAATTCACAGAAGTGGTAAAATTTCATTTAAATGAAAAAGTCAGTTTTTTAACTACTACTAAGTGCTTTCACTATTCGTCAACAATTGAAATTTTTCAGTAAAATACCAAAAATTCAGCCTAAGATATATTTGATATTATGAATTCAATAATTATGTTTATTTTACTAAATTCAAAACATATAAGTGGTATTAATTAATTTAAAATTAATTCCCATTGTTAAAACAAATAACGTGTTTTTTAAGAAACAATAACTATCAAAAGATTGAAACTTGTTTATGTCCACTTTCAATGTGAAATTAATTCCAATGAGAAACATTGGATTAAATGGTAAAAATAAATTCTAATTACAATTTAGAACCAATTAAAAAGATAATTTATCCATATAAATAAATTATATTAAAATGTAGTTTTGAATTAAAATACAATATTTTCACTATTCATTAAAAAAATGAACTTTATCAGAAAAATTTAAAAAATTTACACAAAGTAAATTTTGATGTCCCCATTCTAAAGAAGGATTTTATTTGGTCAAATAGAATGTATTAAAGTGACCAAAACTTTATTTAAGAGTGTTCTCCATTAAAAGGCGGTTAATCGACCATTTAATGTAAATTATGCTTAAAATCAGATTAATTCTCATTTTAAGCCTCTAAATTTTATTGGATAAATGGAAATACATTTAACAAACATGTATAATCATATTTTATTTAGTTTAGTTCATTCTTGCCAATACAACGGCTAGGATTTAACTACCATTTAAAATAATAATATTATATTATTATTGTGCAACGTAAGATTTCAAAGAAACTCGTTGTTGCGTATCGGGTATGCTATCGAACATAGAAACCCCTTTAAAGTAAAATTAATATTTAATTCACAAATAATAATAAATATGAAATATGTCTTATTCTTTATTTACTTGAGATGTTACAGATGATATTTTTAGTAAATATGAATTTGGAAGTGTGGGAGGATAGAGATATGGTGGGTTGGAATAGTTTATAGGCCATTACTTCTCTTTTTGATCGATTTGAAATAGAGAAGGCCTCAAACAATGAGTTCCAGTAGTTTTGCAGTGTTCTAAATGGTGGGGAGACATTGGGTGATTGATATAGGTATCTTGATGGCTATTTCCTTTTTTTGGAAGTGGCTGGTAGTTCTTTTGAGATTGAATAAGGAGGTGATATGTGTGTGTAATCATTCTATTTGGTTTATGCACTATTGTGAAACTAATTTTTTTATACCATGAAGAGTTGGTATTAATGGACCAGGATGAGTTGATCAATTTCTGAATTTCCCCCTCAATGTTTCACATGATAGATTATTAAAGAAGATAATTAGAGGATGGATGGCTTATAATAGCCTCTTCCCATTTTAGTGTGGAAGTGGGATGAAATCTCTATGATTTTTTATTAGCGTACCTCATACTCTGAGTGGGTAATATTCTATATGGGTGATTTTCTATTGTCTGAAATATTAATCTCCTCTTCTTCCCATAAAAGATTCAATGAAATATGAGTACTTGGGGAATTCATATATCTAAGAGGTTATTTGGATTTATGGAGTTCCTTAGTGATAGTTTCTGACTAGGGCACTCTTTTTATTTCTTGATTTTGGCAGGGGATCTAGGAAGCAACAAAAACTAAGCTTAATATGATAAAAACATACAACTTGCAGATAGTTGGAAAATATGTGCAACATCCTGACCCAAGTGCCACATACTGGTTCCCCGATTTGGTCGGTCACCTGACCTCAAGAACACCTCCCCATACACCAGAGGTTTCCATCTACTGGTGGGGGTCTAATATAAAACATGAGGAGACTATAACCACTTTATCATAGTAAAAAAATAGTAGAAATAAAATAATAATAAAAAATGAAAACAACCAATAACCATAATCATAATATAGTCAATAACAGACCGGTATTACATGACGAACAAAAAGTGAAAATAATATCCATAACTAAATAGTATAAATTTCATTCCAAATAAGTGTCAAGTGTCAAAATGAAAACCCAAAATAAATACACTGACAAATCCCCCATGAGGGTTTCGACACTAAGTCTAGTCCCCATATCCATGATCCATCCAAACTCTTCCATCTAACATAAGGAACTTTTCCTTATCATACCCTTCAAACATGAATTCCATTTGGGTACCGATCAAGTAGCTGGAGTAGGGTTTGAGTATAACTCAATAGTCCACCACCAAAGATATCTAAAACAATATATAGTCTATAAAATTTTATAAATTCTTATAAGTGAGAAATCACAATGCATAAGGTAAATAGTTATTATATTTCATTATTCCTTAATTTAACACAAAAATCACCATGTTCACCACGACACCCATACTAGAAATACCTACATCATTGCACGTCAAAGTCTAAACTATCCGCAAGGTATATTACGTATCAGAATACCATGGTTATAATTTATCACTACATTTTAATTCATATCACATCCAATTAAAACCATAGTCTAATGCCAATATCATAGGCATAAAACATCATTTCTAGTATTCTATGGGTATTTGGAGCCTCTATACCTATCCCACATCTCAATGTATCATGGGTATTTGGATCCTCAGTACCCGTCCCATAATTTCTATGAAAAAATGGGTATTTGGAGCCTCAGTCCATATCCCACACCAAAATTTCACATATGGGTATTTGGAGCCTCAGTCCCTATCCCACACTCACTAACAAATATGGGTATTGGGAGCCTTAATCCATGTCTCACACTCACTATCAAATATATCACAAATAAAAAATATCAAGAAAATAAAAATTATATATACATCAAGGTTATTTATCATTTACCTTCTTATGAACATTCTATTTAAAGTGTTCCTTTTCAATTTATCACAAAAATAATAACTCTTTATTTTAATCACATGAAATAATATGAAAAAATCACTGTTAAACCAATTATAAATATTTAATCAAATAAATCATTAACCCATAAAGGTTACTAAAAACATCCCTTTTGCCATTAATCAACCAATTCAACATTCAATTATTCAATCACTTCCACTATCCCATCAATTGATCAATTACACAATCCCATTAATTGACCTACTATAAAATCCCATTAATTTTCCATAATTCAAAACCTCATTATTCAATCATTTTAATGTCCCATTATTCACCAAATTCATAATCATAAAGCCCAAATTCAATTTTCCCAAGTTCAACTCATTTCATAATGACATTGAATGTCAATTAATCAATTCCATGATTCCATAAATTCATTAATCAATTAATTTTTTCAATTCAAGATTTAATTTTCAAATGTTCTAATTAAAATTTCACAATTTATTCACAATAATGGAATTAAAGAATATTAGAATTGAATTTATACCACGTATGTCAAGATTTTTGGCAGATGATCGCCAATGAAAATCCCCAAATTGAAGAGGAACATTCAATTTTAGAAAGAAGAATGATATCCAGATCAAAAACCTAGATCCAAAATTCTATAGATTAAGATATATCAAAACATAGATCTATATCCATCACCAATGGAGAAAAAAATCCCTTCAAAACATGAGAGAAAAACATTAGAGAACGAATAAATCAATCGGGATAAGAATATCTTATCGGAATCAGTGAAGATTCTTTAATCTGGTCTTCGTTTCATCAAGAACAAAGTTCACAGGGCCTTGGAATCTATCTGAGTGGATCAAAAAATGAGAGAAAATATTTTGGGTTCATCTAGGTTGAAATAGGTTGATGTTCGGGGGGTTTGGAGATTTTAAATATAATTTTTATTAGATTAAATACTGCACACATAGTTTCATGGACAGATGTGCACAATTTTCTAGGCATGGGCACATGGTTTCATCTAATTGTGTGCCTAATAGTGCTCCTCCTCATAGGGGGCTGCACGATTACTAATAGTAGAGAAAACAATTTTCCAAACCATTCAATCCCCCTCTTTCAGGGTTTACATGATTTTCTGGGGTAGGGAACACTGTTTGAGAAAACTGTGCTCCAACTATGCAATACCCAAAACTCTTAAAAAACATCCAAGATTTACCCAGAATCGCCCATGATAAAACCCAAATAAGATATACAAAAAACGAGGAAAAAAGTGTACCTAAAAATGAGTTCAAAATATCCCTCGAAAATGTTTAGGATCTTACAATCTCTTCACCTTATAACAGCTCTTCTATGAGCTATACCCCCAACATATCTAAGATTCTATACTAAAAGTTCAGGCCATTGAGACCACTTTTCTTCTTAACTCTCCCAAGTTTCATCTTGAATACACCCGTGTTTCTATAATATACAAACCATCAACATATTCTTTCCTCAAAACACATTATCACTATGATCCAACACATGTATTCGGTTCTCCTCAAAGGATGTATCGATCTAAAGAAAACATCATGCACATCGATCACATGAGAAGGGTCGTGGTGACACCACCAGAGTTGTGATAGATGAAAAAAATCATACATAGCACTATACCTCTATGGATGATCCAATTGGAACACCACCAGCTTTATTCTCTCTATAACATCAAATAGATGAAAAGAACTGGGTTCCAACATACCCTACATCCTAATCCTATGATGTTCCAATCTAGGAGATGCTTGAAGGAACACATGATCACCCACTACAAACTCAAGTGGTTGTCGATGTATATCTGTATAAGACTCTTGTCTACTCTGAGTTATTTCCATATGTTTCTGAATCCGTTAAACATGATCCAACATATTATGCATGAGACTCAGTTACAGAAACACTGACTCACCAGCCTCCATCCAAAATATATGTGATCTGCATGACCTACCATAAAGAGCCTCATATAGAGCCATATGTATAGTTTCATGATAACTATTTTTATAGGAGAACTACACCAATTCTAGGTGCTTCTCCCAAGACCCATGAAATTATAGGACACATGCCTGAAGTATATACCCCCAAACCTATATAGTATGTTCTAATTTCTCATCTATCTATGGGTAGAATTCCATACTCAATAATACCTGTGTACCAAGAGCCTTCTATAACTATGTATTAAAACATGGTTCATGTTCCGATACTATACTTCATGGAATATCATGTATATGGAATTTCTATAGAATATAAAAGCTCCCAACTGATCCACATATAATGTCTCCCATATAGGAAAGAAATTTTCTACCTTTGTCAAATATTTCAAAATAACCCATATTGAATACTTCCTCCAGGATTTCCTCACGAGACCCACTATAAAATCCATGGTAAAGTTGTCTGACTTCCATTCTGGAATGGTCAATGACTTAGTAAACCAATAGGTCATTGATGCTCATCCTACACCTATTGACTGGTGTAGAATCATGTCACGAAACTTGATATCTACCTTTTCATCACCAGGCACTAATAATGTCCTTATATGTTATGATATAATTTGGCCAAACCTGGATGTGCCACCCACTTTGAGGCATGAAATTCATGCATTATCTCCTCCCACATACTTGTTGGATTAACAAATCAGATTCTTAACATATATGATCTAGACCTCATCTATAGTCCAATATAAAGGCATCTCTCAATCTTCAAGGCTTTACCTCAAGGGAATGCATTCTAGATCTCAAAAATTCATTTCTTTTATCTGAGTCAAAAGTGTATACTCCACTGAAACTGATATGAGATTCATCTACTCATGGCCCTCTGGACCCACAATATGCATCTCATTCAACAAAGTCATGAACTTCCACTCAGAGGTAGGCTCATCTACAACATGAGTTTGGGTTTTCCTTTTTTGAGCGTTAAAAACATAGTTACACTTCATGTGCATATATTCTAGATCAAAATCAAATGAATGTATATACTCAACCCATATCAACTATCAGAAATTAATTTATCATTGGTAAAAGTTATACCTCAGGATTCTGTGATCAGTATACACAGTAAACTTTTCATCTAATAGATAATACTGCCAACACTTCAAAGAATAAACCACAACTACTTATTTGAGGTTGTTCATGGGAAACTTTTGTTCATGTGGCCTTAACTTCTATGACCCGTACACCACAAATCAATCTCCCTACATAAAAATTACTCCCAGAACTATCCTAGAATAATAAAAAAGGTATATTCCTCACATAGATCAAGTAGGATCAAAATTAGTGTCGCAGTCATACGATTATTCAAATCCTTGAAATAATTATCACATAATCCAAACCAATAAAAATTTATCCCCCTCTTCATCAAGTCCTGAAGTGGGGCTAACAAATAGGAAAAGTCCTACATGAGCCTCCAATAATAACCCAATATCCCTAGAAAACTACATAGATCAAATACATTATTGGGTTTCTCCCAAGGAAATATTTTCTGCACCTTCTATAGGTCTACTAAGACACATTCCTCTAAGACGATGTGACCCATGGAGTGTACCATGCCTATATGGAATTGAAACTTAAATATCTTGGCCTATAGTCGATGCTCTCTTAGTGTACTATGGATGATTTATCGATGTTGGGCTTGATCATCATGAGTCTTGGAGTACACAAAAATTTCACCCACAAATACAACCACAACATGATCCCGGTAAGGGAAGATGATTCAGTTTATTAGGTCCATAAAAATACACGGGGTGTTTTGAGAAAAACAGACCTGACAAAAAACTCATAAAGGCCATACACACTTCTAAAAGTATTTTTTAGTATGTCAAAAGGTCAAACCCTCAAATTATGATAACTCGATCTCAAGTAAACCTTGGAGAAAACAAAAGATCCCCTCAAATGGTAAAATATATCATTGATACGTGTAATAGGATACCTATTCTTTATAGTCATCTAGTTCAACTTCCAGTAATAAACATAAAATTATGATTTCCCATCATCCTTCTTTGAAAACAAGATTGGAGAACCCCAAAGTGATGTACACGGATGGATAAACCCCATAATCATCAACTCTTCCAATTGAGTATTAAGTTATTGATGTTTTTTTGGCCCCATTATGAATATTGGAATAGAATATGACTCATCCTCCTATATGATCTAAATAATAAATTCAAAATCTCTGTTTGGTGGAGTCCCTATGAAGTACTCAGAAAAAACATCCATGAACATATCCAATATGGGTGGAAATAAATAATTCATGAAACCCCCATCTGCAAGTATCATGCTAGAAACCTGGGTGGTGATCTCACCCAGTTGTAAATGAACTTTACCTACATGGACCTATTGGATATCCCACTCTCTATAGTGAATATAATTGTCACCCATAGTAGATAACAAGGTTACTCTCATATGGAAAAAATCTATGTGGGATTAATATGACACTAATCATTCCATACCCCTAATTTGGTCAAATCATGACATATCCATAATGTAATGATTCAAAAAGAAACAATACTCCTCAGACTCGATGGAAAAACCTTTGTATAAACATATGTCTCTCGATCGTACTCCCAAAGGTGTATCAATCATCATAACCCCACTCAGAAAATCCTCTTCCAAAATCAACCAATTTAGAAGTTGTGTATATATAAAGGAATGAGAGGAACCAATATCAAATAAGGAACTATAAATCATAGAAGCTACAATAATTGTACCTATAATGTTTGATGGTACAAACTTACTATCCACATGTATAGGATGAACTTCAAATGATAGTATGGACCATATTACTTATGATGCAATATGAGTCCCCTGAGATGCTCCACTCTACTGATAAATGTTCTCTTTCCCAAAAGTACCATGTCTACTGCCTCTACCACCATTGCTTGTAGAACTTGAGCTGCCAGACTAATATAGTGTAGAAGATCCCTTCCAACACTCTTGTTCTTCCTAGTTTCTTTATCAATACCCATCTATCATTTATTACTATAAAACTGTTGTAGATTTACCATACCTCCAAAATCATGACACTCTAAAGGTGGTTAAGGAAAATGTATATTAAAGTGATGTTTCATATTGTACTGGTGAAAAATATCTCAAGTAAGATCCTGAATAAACTACCACTCCCTATATAAACTTATCCTGTTATCACCCTGGATAACATTCTCATAGTGATGCATCCAATAATTGAAATACATCTCTCATGTTCATCTAGAAAAAACCACATATCCATCACTGAAATCCACCTTCTAGTTCCCCTTAGAAATGAGATCCTAATTTACCACCTTTGAAAAAATCATCAGTATAATGATGTTAAACAAGGACTTAATTTCACTTTTAATCCCATCATGAAACCACTTAGCTTCAGTATCCACATCTCCTAAAAATTCTAGAGAAAAGAACTACAGATCTATATAGAGATCAACATAATCTATACTGAACATACTCTCTTAATCCAGACACATAAAGTCAACCATTTTCCTTTTCCTGAGCATCTCAGGGTAAAATTTCTCTAATAACCACTTATGAATTTCCTTCTTCTCCATACTTTAGAGCTCCCCATCCCAAGTATGGATGTCCTTCCAATGCTTCCCTTCACCACATAACATGTAGGCATCCAATTTGAATCTCTTCTTAATAGAAGTC
Source organism: Viscum album (assembly GCA_963277665.1). Taxonomy (NCBI): domain Eukaryota; kingdom Viridiplantae; phylum Streptophyta; class Magnoliopsida; order Santalales; family Viscaceae; genus Viscum; species Viscum album. Next base: position 954,999,910 of record OY728142.1, read on the forward strand.
TCCAAGTTTCCAAGAATCGCCTGGACAGAATCAATCTAGAACTCATCTACCAAGGTCCACCCGCTTCAGTAAAAATTATAGAGTTCTATAATTGAAACACTTAGGTCAAGTAAGACATAATTTTCATAAACCCCTAGGTCTCTTTCCATAAATTTCCTGAAGCGAAAAAATTTCTCAAGAAAATTATCTCCATTTTCCTAACCTGGAAATATCAGCACCTCTCGTTCGACTACTAGTGGATCATTTCTATCCATGTCTTCTTGATGTTTGATTAAAAAAATTCTTCATTGAGGCATAAATCTACAATGAAAAACACATGAATTAAGGAAAATATCACAACATTAAGAGATTTAAATAAGATGGATTCACGTAATCCATATCAAGTCATCCCTTATTCCCTACCACATGGTCAAAACAATGGATCTATCACTACCCCTAACCATCCTACATCAAGGACATGGTTAATAAAGGGTAAACACAAACACATTTAATTTTTTTCATTATACACCCATTTATCACTTCTAAATTACCACAATTTTCATCATTTATAATTATCAATTTCATCTCATGAACCTTTTTAATTTAAATCACACAAGAAAGAAAAGAAAATTCATTTAAATAACTTACCTTGAACCTAATTTTCTATGTGTTACTAAAATTATTCTTGTAATAATAATTCAAAAGTTCATAAAATAATACCTATATAATCAACTTTTGTGTTATGCTCAGCCAAAAATAAAATTTGAGAACAAAATAATAACATCACACAACAAGTGTATCACCCATGGTGAAATAACATCTATCTATAATAGAAAACTTCAATAACAGAATTCCCATCATGGGTAATTGGGATCTCCCCGTACATGGGTTATCTGATTCCATACATGATATTATAATCATGGACTGACTCTTTCTATTCTCTCGCCTACCTTTCCCAAATAGTAATAAAAAAGAAAATAAAAGAAAACCGGTCTCTAATACCACTTTGTAAAGTCTTGAACAGGGTTCCGTATACCTGTTCTACAATCTAATTATTAACATGACCTGAAATGTATGGCTTAGTATTCCAGAGGCTTACAACTAGTGGTGGAGGTCTAATATAAAACATAGGGAGACAATAAACTCTTTTTTAGTGTAATAAAATATCAGAAACAGAACAACAATAACCCAATGATAACAATGAATTACCATAGTCATATTATAATCAATAACAGACTAATATCACCTGATGATCCAAAACTAAAAACAATATACAAAACTAAAAATCAGATATTTCATGTCAATTAAGCATCAAGTGTCAAAATTATTACACAAAATAAATACATAGAAAAATCCCCCATGTGGGTCTTGAAACTGAGTCTACTTCCCTCATCCATGATACATCCCAAATCAGCCATCTAACATAGAGTCTTTTCCCTTTTATTCTCCCAAAAATATGAAGTCTATTCAGGTAATGATTTGACATCCTAATTAGGCTGTGAGTACAACTTATTAGGCCACTCCCAATGGCATCTAAAACAATATCCAATCAATAAAAGTGTATACAGTTTTATGAATAATAATGTACATGTTTTAAAGTAAACAATTAACACATTTCATTATTCTTTAATTAACCTCATAAATCCATTGGTTCATGATGAAACACATACTATCAATACCCGCATCATCCTAGGCCAAAGTCTGAACTATCCACAAGGGATATCACATATCACAATACAATGGTTATAATTTATTATTTCATTTCAATTCATATATTATCCAACTAAAACTATAGTCTAATTCCAATCTTATAGGTGTAAAAAGTCATGTCTAGCACCCAATGGGTATTTGGAGACTCTGTCCATGTCCCCCACCACAATGTCACATGGGCATTTGGAGTCTTAATACCTGTCCTATACTTTATATCAAAAAAGGTTATTTGGATCCTCAGTCCCTATCCAACATCTCAACATCACATTTGAGTATTTGGGGGATCAGTCCCAATCCCACACTCACTAATACATATGAGTATATGGATCTATAGTCCCTTTCCCATAATCATTATCAAATATATCACAAATATCTAAATATCAGTCAAATCACAATTAAATATTCATTATGGTTATGAATCATTTACCATCTTGTAAACATTCTCATTAAAGTGGTCCTCTTAAATTTACCACAACAATCATAACTCTTTATTTCAATCATAATGAATAATATGAACAATTCACTATTAAAACAATTATCAATGTTCATCAAATAATTCAATTACCCTTCAAGGTTAAGTCAGACATCTCTTTATTCCAATTAATCAACCAATTCAACATTCAATTTATCAATAAATTCCACAATTCCATCAATAGACCAAGTAAAAAATCCAATTAATTGACCAATTACACAATCCCATTAATTTACCAAATGTCATAATGTCATTAATCAATCACTTTAATGTACCGTTATTCACATATTTAATAATAATAATAACAAAATTCAATTTTTCCAAGTTCAAATAATTTTTTAATCACATGGAAAATCAATTAATAAATTCCATGATTCTATAAATTCATTAAAAAAATTAATTTATTCAATTAATGATTTAATTTCAAAATATTCCTATTACAATTTCACAACACATTCACAAAATTGGAATTTAGGTCTCTGGGAATTGAATTTAGACCAACTACATCAAGATCCTTAATGGACACTCTCAAATAGAAATCACTAAATTTAAGAAGAATATTCAATTTCTTAATGAATAATGATATTTAGATCAAAAAACTAGATCCAAAATTTAAATGATTACAATATATTAATAAATAGATCTTGATATATCACCACTAAAAGTAAAAATCACTTCAAAAGGTGAGAGAAATATAGGGGATAAAGTGAAAATCAATCCGGCCAAGAATGAATACTAGAAAACTAGGCTATAGCCACAGAACTATAGGCATGGTTTTCCAAAATTGTGGCTATAAGATTTTATACGATTGATATACCCATATTTTTACATAAAACTATGGATATAGGGTATTTTTTTTAATGTTATATCCATAGTTTAGTGAAAACATGGATATAAATTTTTTTCCAAGAGTTATAGACATGGTTTGTTTAAAAACATGGCTATAGAGTCCTCTTCCAAGGAATATATACATGGTTTTTGTAAAAATGTTGTCATAGAGTCTTCTTTTAAAGAAATATAGTGATAGTTTTTGTAAAAATGTGGTTGTAGATTTTTTTTAAAATGGAAATAACCACTGTTTTTATAATACAGTGTCTATAGAGTCTGTTTTCAGGGGATATAGCCATGGTTCGAGTAAAAATATTACTATAGAATAGTGATATAGCCTCTGTTTTTTGTAAACTATAAATATAGTGTATTTTGTCCATTTTTTATAGCCATAATTTCTGAAAACCATGTCTATAGGTCTCCCTCCATTTAATGGGAAACAATTAACCCGTGAAAAAGAACGAAACGTTTTATAGCCACAATTTACATGCTATAGACATTTTTTTAATAACATATATAACAATATATGTATATATACACCCAATTTCATCTATGGTGTAGTGGCTAGGAAGATGATGCACATAAAATAGGTACAATGATAGAATCCAGTTGGGAACATATTATTTTTGGTCTATATCCATGGTTCAGTTGTCCGATAGCCACAGTTTTTCACCATGGAAATAGCTCTGTTTCCATGGTGTAAAATTATGGCTATCGCCCAAATTCTACATTGGACAACCACGAGAGTAGTTTTCATGGTTGAAAAACATGGAAATATCCTATAAAACCATGGATATATCTTTTATCTATAACCAAACGAATATGTTCCATAGATAGTTTGAACTATAAATATATATTATATCTATGGTTTTGACCCCTATATCCATGGGTATGGGATATTGATTTAGCCACCTATTCTACTTGTAAATATCTTTCTAGGAGAGGTCTATATTTTTCAATTGGGTCTTTGATTCATCAAGAAATGAGTTCATAAGTTCTAGGAATCCATCTAAGAGCCGCAATAAATGATATAAAACATTTAGGGTTGAGTAGGGTTGAAATAGGGTGATTTCTGGTAGGTCCAGAAATTTTAAATGTAATTTTTGGAAGATAAAATTTCACGTGCATGGTTTCTTGGTATGGCCCCCACAATTTTCCCTTATCTTTTGCCTAACCATATGCCTCCTCTTAGGGGTTTTCATGGTTACTACTAAAAGGGAACATGCTTTTCAAAACCATCTTCCAACTATGAAATTCCCCTCTGCCACTGGTTGAACGGTTTGGTGGGGAATAAAATACATTTTAGGAAAACTAGGTGCCAAGCATGGACTACCCAAAACCCCTCAAAAAAATCCAAATTTCACCAAAATGCACTGAAAATATAATTTGAAAAATATATACTCAAGAAAAGGAAAAATTTTACCAGAAAATTACCCCGAGACATTTCCAAAAAAAATATCGGGGTCTTAAAATCTAAGAGGCTATACAAACTCCTGAGGATATATTCTAGGTGTGGTATCTTGACATCTAGGGTTTGTGGGAAAGGTACATATTTTTTAATGAGTATTAATAAATTTTTAACCAATAATTGATTAGGATGTCCTTTTTTGAGTCATTATATAGTTGGCCATTCTAGTACCCTTTGTATTGGGATGAGGTGGGTGAGTATTCCTTGTTAGGATTGAGTCTCAACCAAGATGTGATTGATAAAGTGCGACCAATTCAAAAAATTATAGCAACAAAATAGAGTTACCAAAAGATATATGTTGATCAATTTTTCACCCATTAGAGTTTGATATTGGAGATCTGGGGTTTCTTTAGGTATCTGCTTGACTGAGGCACCATCACTTTGTAATGTATTAAAATATGGGTCAATATTATATCGGTCCATTCCAGGTTATGGAATATCCTGGGAAGGTATACTATCAGTTGAATTTTACTCCATGTATGACCATGATTTACAAGGTTTTTAATATATCCCAATATAGGAGATATCTTCCAAACCCATATCATGTGGTAGAGTGGGATGATTTTGAGGATGATCCTAATTTAACCATTGAGTAGCAGCCTGTTGGCTTCCTGGATTATCCAAAAAATGTTCTTTATGAAAAATAAATCCCATTAGTCTATATACTTTAGTATCGTAGTAGAGACATATGAATAATACATGGGATTGGGAAGCCTTAGTGAGGGAGTAGTTGCCTCACCTATTGTCTTCTATGGATGTCAAAGAAGTTTCTAGGGGTATAAGGTGATATGTTGGGGTGGTTTGTGACACCTAATTGGTCATTATTATGCCTCATTTGAGTTTTTATTTACCTTATTATTCATTCTTTGAGTTTCTAGGTTCTGATAATTAGAAATATAGTTTTCTAGGAAAATAAAACCTAGAGAATGTTTGAAACACAGTTTGTGAAAAAATGAAGCTAACCATGTGAGACGGTTTTCTTGCGGGATAATGGAATTTTCAGGATTTGAGTATTCTTTATATAATGATACGAGGATCTCGAGTTACTATGTGAATTTCATTTTTTTGGATCCAATAGCTCCCACACAGTTGGAATAAAATTTTCCTAATAGTGCGACCAAACCATGCAGCCAAACCTTGTGAGACATTAAAGCCAATTTTTTTTAGATTTTGAATAAGATTACCTAGATTTGTTTATGTTATTTTGGACAAATTTATTATCTCCATTATGAACAACCCTCTCCCTTGGAATTGGAGATTCTCCAATATTGTTTCTGATGGACTATCCTAGTTTTATTATTGTTTTATATTAAATTGAGACTCTTTCTTAAAGATTTTTTTCTTTACTCCTTATCAATCCTATTCCTAAATTCCCATAGAAAGTGGAGGCCCAATATTCTGGTTGGGAATAATCTGAGGTCATTAGTGTTTGTTTGGGTGTTTTTTTGGACTTGGTGTTTGAAGTTTGTTGTGAAGTCATGTATGGTTTTCCACTTTTCCACAAAAGTGTGTTGTTTTCTCACTTTTCCTCAAAAGTGTTTTGAAAATAAAAATATTAATTTTCAAAAAAAAATGAGGTTAAAACTGATTCTGAGTAAGGTGTCTCCATTTAAGGGAATTTTCCAAAAGTAAACTTAAGTCCATTAATTACTTTACTTTTTTACTTATAAAATTTAATTTTAATTGAATTATGATTATTTTTTACCCATGTTTTATATGATTTATTGTTTTAATGTGAAATTTTATGTTTTAAAGTGCATTTTGAAAAGAGAGTTATCTTATTTCCACATCATTTTTTTAAAAAGACTCAAAGTGGTTTTATTGTATCAATTTTATTTATAAAGAGGTTTTATAAATTATTTTTATCATGATGAATGTTTTTCATTTAGGAAGAATACCAAGGTTGGTTTATGATATTTTCTTGGGGTCCTAGAGATCCTTTGGGTGGGAGACTGAGTGAGATTTCAAAATGTGTACTAGGGGGTTGAGGGAGCTCTTGGATATTTGGGATTGAGGAAGAATAAGAGATATTAGAACATTTATAATTTCTTAGTTGGCAATAAAATCATGTTTTAGTCTAATTCACACTACACCATTAAAGTTAAATCCCAATTTTTGTATTACTTATGCTTGGATGATTAATATTCTACCATATAATATGTTAGTTCCTTTTTTGTTTGTGATATCATGTATTATTTCCATTTAATTTTTATTTAGTTATATGATACTATTTAGGTTTACGATAAATTTTAATACATGTGTGGGTATATTGATCATGTTATTTCTAATGGATAATTTCTTTACTTGAGCCTTATTATACTCATTCTTTGAAAGATGGATTGTTTTGAGAAAAAATAAATGTATTTAAGAAGGGTAAAATTTTTCATGTAAACATTTTGTAAGTGTTATTGGTTTTAAAAAGTAGTTTCAATATTGAATTTATTGGTGGAATGATTAAAAACCTTATATAGATTCATTGTAGTATTCTACTGGGATTGGTTCCTCACAAACTACATATGAATTTAGGAATTTTCAGACATTGTTATAGGACATAGGAAAGGGAAAAAATGACATGTTACATTGGATCTTATTTATTACCTCCATCCAGGGTTTTAATGTCGGTGATAGATGCAGTCTGAAAGATTTTTTATCAGGAGGAGATGCTTTGAGATTTTTTTTAGTTGGGATGTAATGTGTTGTCCACATGGGTCTTAATCTCTATTTTGAGATATGTGATCTTTTACTATTGATATCATATATATGTATTGTATATGCTATATTATATATGGTTATGGGATGATAAATATGATATATTCTATTAGTCATTCCTATATTTACTATGGTTGTATGTTTATATCTATTTATCATATTTATCATATTGATTTAGTTGGTGAAGCTATACAAATCATAAATGGGTCATTTTAGTTTATATAAGGGTGAAACCAATATCAAAAGGTTTTTTGTGATGTCATAGTGCCTTTCTCCATCCTGTGGTGATTAGGAATGTGCTTTCGACCTTGTGGTGTATTGGATAAGGTTATAGGTTGTTTTGAACTAGGAAGTTTCACTAAATTTACCATGATTTTGGTATTAGTTTATATTTCCATTAGATTATAGGAATATAAACTTAGTTTAATTATAATAACCATGTTGATAGTGGAAATATATTTTTTTATGTTTGGAGTACTAGTAGTAACACTTGAAAGCATAAATCTAAACAGACCACCCATTTTTATGGCAATGATTATGATTACTACAGTGATTGTATGAATTATAATATCATTAATACTAAAGATGACTATAGTGACAGAAAATTCTAATAAAAAATATTATATTTTTAATAGATGAATATTAATTATACAACTTCTTGATTCATTATATAATCATACGGGTCTAGTGTCTTCAGAAACTTGGAAACTTAGAAAATTAGTTCATAAAATATCTACATAATATCTCGTTATTTCATCATAACTGGAATCCTTCATAGACATATCATACTTAATAAATTTCTTGATAACATGGGAAAAGTAAATATACGAAATTGAAATCTTTAATTCATAGTAATGGAAAAAGGGATATATCAATGATCATACATGCCTAACAAGAGAAAAAGGGTGTAAGAACATGACATTATCATTTTAAAACCATACCCTACATATCATAGATCTTAATATTGAGTCATGGAATAAGTATTTATAATCCATAATACATGAATAATTATTTAGTCGATCTTAATCTTGACCTAGGGAATAATTCTAGGTAGTTCATAACACATGAATCATAAAGGAATTAAAGAACATGAGCCATGTGATCATAAAATTATCATAAAACAATGAAGTGTGGAATACAAATATGCATACAAAATAATTTAATTAGTAGTAAAGGATCTTTAAAAATACTATAATAGTGTAATTGTTTCACTCCCAAAACCATTTTAGTATTCAAGGTTCCCCCCAAGACTATCATAATGTACAATGTCTCCTAATGAACTAGGTTCACACCCCATTATAATATTGTTTATCTAACATGATATAAATCATTACCCAATGCATTGGAGAGAGATATAGGCCCTATGCATCACATAATGATAATGATATATATTTTTGACATAATATCATAAATTATTCATCATATCATAACCCAAGAAAATAAATTTGTTTTATAAACATTTCATCACAACATAACCCATGTAAAAGAAATGGGTTTCACAAACATCTTTTCTTCATAAACATAAACCATCCATAGAAATAAAAATAATGGTATACTTGGATTATATTCCAATTAAATATTAATTAAAATTAAATGATTTCATCCTAGATAGAAAATTATTTTGAAACATAGCATTGAATAATTATTGAGAAAAATAACCACTTTATTTTGAAATCAATTCATCATTTAAAATAAACTATGCTCTTATAAAGGAAAATAATATCCTATAAAAAATTATTTAAAAAATATAAATAAATATTCAATGAAAATATTATTTATGATGGTGTTAAAACCCATTAATTCCATTTAATTTAAGAAAAAAGTATTTTTATATTTTAGTTAGAAATGTAACAAAGTACCTTTTTTGAAAATAAAAAGAAGATTCCTTTCAAACAATTTTGTAAAAAGTAAAAAATGGGTAAAAATTATTTTACAAATCATATTATAATGATAAAAAAGTTTAATACATTTTTATAAAACATGGATTTTTAGGAGAAATATTCCCTGATGAAGAATAAGCATAAAAAATATCGAATATTGATGAGATTGTGAAATAAAAACCTTACCTAGAGTTTATCATTATTTGAAAGGAATATAAACTACCAGATAATAAATTTAAATTTATAATAATTAAATACCATATAAATTTTTTACTTATCATATATTCTTCATTTATAAAATTTCAACACCCCCTTTTATAAATAATTCTTTACTAAAATCATCATTTCTAAGTGTTAACTATTTCATTTATCCGGAGTATTTCTGCTCATTAATTCTAGTCTTTTTGAATTTATCATGGATTTAACATTCAAAAAATAGTCATAATGATATAAATATCTTATATATTCAGTATATTAATATTTATATTAGTACATAAAATTCATATATAGAAATGTTAATTACCCCGTTCATGGAGAGGGTATACCATATGTACGCATGAACGTTGTTTTCATTTTTCAATGGATAGAAAGAAATGAAGTAAAATATTAATTTAATTTTATAGGATAATTATAATATTTTATATAATATATATATTCATAAAATCTTTCCTTATTACCATTAGAGAATAATATAAATGAAATATGAATCACATCGCTTTGTGTAGATTGTAGTCCACACAAACACACGAACGTTGTCATCATTTTCCCAAGGACTGGATGATAAGTATTTTGATAAAATATTATAATTAAATAATTATAATAATTTAATAAATATCACATATGAGAATTAAAATAGTAATACTACGTATTTTTAAAATAGCATGACGAGAAATGAATTATAGTGCTACATGGAGACGGTAAGCCGTACGTATAAACAGGCGATACTTTCTCTTGTTTATTGATGGGAAAGAAGGTGTATAATGGTTTTTTTGAAAATAATAAAAAAACTAATCATATTTATGATAATTAATTTATTATTTAATTATAAATAAAAAATATTTACAGTATTTATTTAATAATAGAAAATAAATTGATCGGTAAGGGTGATTACCTCTTCTTAAGAATAACTATTTCATATATCCTCTAAAGTGCTCTAGGGATGGAATTTTAGGATGGTAAAAATCATCAATTATATCTCCATATAAGTTTATAATGAAAATTGGAAGAGGGTTTTTGTGCTATAAGGCTATAGGTGGCATAAATAATTAAGGGTGGAGGTTCCCTTTTATAATTGAGGTGATCGACACTTTTATAATTTTGCAAAAAATATTAACTTATTATAAATTTATTCTCACTAAAAATGCCGCTAAATGACCATGTATTAAAATATAATATATGATATGGGTGTCATAATATAAAATACACTAATTTATACAAACTTTTGTGTTAATTTTAAACCATATCATTTTGATTAACCCTTAGTTAACATATATTAATTTTAGCTATAATAACAACCTTTTTAATATTAAAGGTTGTACTTTTTACATATAAATTGAAAATAGTAACATAAATGGATTAATAATGGTATTTTAGACCATATAATAATGAATTTTTTTTATTTCATGTATTTTATGACTTTCAAATGGTCAAATAAAAAATTATTTTGATAAAATATCACTATTGTCAATTTTAACACTATTATTTTAATTTGACTTAAAATAAATAAAGAAAAAGTTTTAATTCAAATATAATATTTTAAGACAAAAATAATATGTCATATTCCCCAATTAAATTCATATAACACTATAAATTGCTAAAATTATACAATTTTTTACATTTTTAATTTTAATTTTATTATTCTCCCAATAATTAAATAAAAAATTTTCATGCACCATGTTAGCATTTAAGGTGATTATAAAATAGCTAAAAATTAGAAAGAAATATCCAAAAAGAATATAACTTCTATATTCAAAAAATTTCTATTAATATTATTTCATAATTTTTTCCCTATGTCAACACAAAAAGAATATTAAAAACAAAGAGAGTGTCATTCTGTAACTTTCATTGATTTAAGTAATATATAATTAATTTTCATGGTAAAGTGTCCATTAAATAACTCAATTTGATGAATAAGGTGTTAGAGGTTGAATTATATTCATAGAATAAGAATTATGATGAAACATTATGGCTTTATCACCTGTTTTTACCTAGATTAACAAGATTTACCATTTATCTTGGTGAGACATTTTTCTACATTAATTATTCATAATGAAAAACATATTGGGGAATGTTTAACAAATTTAAAATCTACTAATTAAAAAAATATAATTCATTTTATCTAATTAAATTACTATAAATCACATAAATTAATTTTAATGTAAGAATGAAAAAATGTGACAATAACTGCTTTTTAGAAAAAACAATTTTAAGCGTAAATTATATTTAATCATATCTTATATTTCAAAAATATTTGATGAATGTTTAAAACATTTGATAAATTGAATAATGTAACGCCCTACCCTAGATTCCTAGAGTCGGTGCATTATTTTAATACATTGTCATGATTACTAGGAATCAAGTCCCAAAAGGCCGACCAGTTTAACACTCTTGGAAAATAGATTACATACATGAAAATTACATTATACATTAGAAAATAAAACACAACAGAACTGATACGTTGAGAACGCCATTAATACCTTAGCTTAAACCTGCTTATCATTCATCAAATACTTCTTCACATCTTGGGAAAAATAAAACATAGAAAGGGGTGAGCTCATATGCTCAGTAAGGATAACAATATAGAGGAAACTTTCATAAATAAGTATAAACATTTAAGGCAATGTATTAGACAAAAACAAAATCGTTTTAAACTTAAACTTTAGTATAACATGTCAAAGATAAAATCATATAATTCCATTTAATTACTCTAATGGATATTATACTAGTCGAATAATCACATGCAATATCAATTGCCACTTTCATAATTATGGAATGCATAATGCCAGACTTTAATTTCTGTGTCAAGGCCTCGTGCCAGGACCTAGGGGCTTACTGTAACTGAACCCCAACTCAGAGAGCCTCTGTAACCGGACTCCAACAAAAAGAACCACTATAACTGGACTCTAACCCGGAGAGCCTCTGTAACCATACTCTAACCCGGAGGGTCTGCTGTAACCAGACCCCAACCCAGAGGGCTTACTTTTACCGGTCCCCAACCCGGAACATACTAGTCCAATAGATTCATCTTAATAAGAGGTTGAAATATAACATAAACATTCATATTAAAACTAGCATATGAAAAGTAAATACTTTAACCATAAACCATGAATAGAATAAAAATAACTCATCCACAGTCAAACATATCACAAAACCTTAAATACAATATGGAAGATTTGTATCATAATAAATCAACTTCAAAAAAGTGTAAAATTTATCAAAGGTTGTTGACATAGGTGAAATCAAATCTATTTGAGAGAAATATATCTTTCTATTTTGAAATCATTTCAGAGTCACATAACTATAAAGTAAACATTTATTTTGAAAATATTTATATAATATTCTAAGGGAAGATTCGACGATGTTATAATGACGGAAAATAGCTACACCCTCCATATAATTTAAAAAAACATTCTTACTATAATGTTGTTGAAAAAGTCATAAAGTACCTTATTTGGAAAACACCAGAAAGATTCATTTCAAAAACATATAAGGTAAAATAAGGGTTTAAATTACTTTAACCCATTTTCTGTTAAATAGTAATTTTCTTTTGAAATACATTTTTAAGAAAACACGGATGTGGATGATAAAGAGGTCTTTGTAGATAACTACGTATAAACAACCTCAGATAATGTAGAGATTGTGAAATTAACCCTTACCACTATGTAATCAATCGAGTCATGTGAAAAAAAGTTAATAACCACCAAATCATTCACCGAATACCATGAATATAAAGAGAATCATGATAATATATATAAAATGGCAGTACCCAATACACCACATGCAATAAGTGGCGGACAATGGAGATCACACAGAATTAAAAGTGAGATAAGAAACTCCTGACCTCGTGTCTCACTTGACTTGTTTGTTACTTGTTATTCCTGAATAATAAGCTTAAGTTAACTTATACTTGATTTAGAACCCTTTTTAAAGTTTATTATTCCTTTTATATCACTTATTACCATGTTATAAACAATATGTAATCATTTAAGTGAATAATGGTCGTTTTTTCCATATTTGGTACTTGAGTCAAAAATGAACACGTTATAATTACAAGTTGTCCATGTGGTAAAGAGTCCATTATCTACAGAATTATATTCATGATTTAGATATCATATATATCATTTATATTTTTTATATATATGTGTTTATAATAGTACATTACATTTGGAGATAAGAAATGAAATGCACCGTTCCTGGAGAGGGTAAGCCGTACGTACGCATGAACGATACTTTCATTTCTATTTCATATTTTAATTGAATGAAAAGTTAATGATACACAGTTATTTTATAATTACAGTATAATATCATATATATTTTCAATAAATCCATCCTTTATATGTCCTACATATGGTAATAACGAGTCATATCACTTTGAGGGGGCGGTAGTCTGCATTTCCTGAAATGAAATTATCACGTTTACTCATAATGGAAATTTTAAAGGTATGCTATAAATTAAAAATACAGAAGCATAAAGAAAACAAAAACATAATATATATCATATATAAATATAGTGTCATCATAATGTCCACCATAAGAAGTGGTAGGATATAGTTGAACAATCATCATTTCGTGAGGCGTTAGTTTTCCATCCAGAGAAATAGTATGTTTTTTACCCATTAAATGAAGGTGTGTGTAAGTGTAGTTAGAATCCTTATCATAACAACATCCTAGAATATTGAGGATACTGTTTTTGTTATAAAATAAAGGAATGAAAATATTTTAGGGGTTGGAGAAGTAAAATAATGGAAAAGAATTTAAGAGAAACTGTTACCTTTAACTTGGGTAACTCCCTTTGGTTTGAACCAAAATGACTTCTTGAAGTGCCTTCTGCATAAGGTAAGGTATATAGGATGAATAGAGGGATATTGAGAGATTATTTGGGAATGGGTTGGATGAGCCAAAAGTCTTGAGAGGTGTGAGGAATGGGTTAGAAATGTGGGCTTTTTTATAATGGGGAGGAGGGGTTCTTTAGGAAAGTGTTAAAATATTATTTTATTATATAATGATTTTTGGTTTTTAAAGGTAAAAAAATCATTAAGGTCGAAGATAAGATGAATCATGGTCGAAATAAATAATCCAATAATAATTGGATAGGTTTTGGATGTTATTTTAATATTTATAATCATATTTGTTTAAATCATTTATTAATGAGGTACATACTGCATCATTTTTTGTCATAAATAATTTAATTTATTTGATGTCTAAAAATTATAAAAAAATAGCATGATGTAGGAATAATTTTTATATTTACAATGAATATTTATAGTCGAAAAGATAACTTATATAAACCCTTGTAAAAATTAATTTACAAAAAGATATTTGTTTTTTTCATTTTTGTCTTTACTTTAAGTTAATTAAAATAAAGTGTCATTCTCACTCTTAAATGGCTCCATGAGGTCCCAAAAACGACCCAAAGTTGCCCATGGTCGGACATCACTCATCCAATAAGGGTAGGATAAGTGTTAATGTAATTTTGTATTATTATGATATTCTTTTTACCTTGAATTACCCTATTATCTTTAACCGCGGTAAATAAAAGTCAAAATTTACTATTCACAAAAAATTATTTTTATCTTATTGAACCAAATTTTACTTACTAATAAAAACCATTTATTTTGTATTTTTAAAATTCAATTCACAAAAGCGGTAAAATTTAATTTAAATGAAAAAGTCAGTTTTTTAACTACTTTGAGGTTTCACTATTCATTAAAAATTGAAGTTTCTCAGAAAAATAGAAAAAATTCAGTCTAAGCTATATTTTATATTATTAATTGAAAAATTATGTCTATTTTACTGATTTAAAAACATAGAAGTTTCATTAATTAATTTAAAATTAATTTCCGTTGTCAAAACAATCAGCCTGTTTTTAAGAAACAATATCTATCAAAAGATTGACGCTTGTTTATGTCCAATTTCAAAGTGAAATTAATTATAATGACCTAAATTGTATTAAATTATAAAAATATAATCTAATTATACTTTAAAACAATTCATATGCATAATTTAACACTATAAATTATTTCTATTAAAAAGGTCATTTTTAATTAAAATTTAGTATTTTCCACTATTCACCAAAATATGAAAGTTATCAGAAAAATACCAAAAATTTATCAAAACCAAATATTTATGTCCCGATTCTAACGAAGAAGTTTATTTAGTCAATTTGAATATATAAAAGTGTAAAATATTGGATGTAAAAAGGGTTCTGCATTAAAAGGCTATAAAATTTCATTTTCTGAAAAATACATCCTTTATCTGAAAAAATGAATTTGTTATTATATTATGTCTAAGAAACACATAATATGGATGTTAAAATTATATGGAGTATATAAAATTAATAATGAAGTTAATACTATCCATAACCGTTTTTTGAATGACTATTTCGGTAAGTCGTGATGTGCTTGAAATCAGTGTTGTGTGTAGCGCAAGTTATTGAATTACTTCGAAGTGATAAAATACTATGAAATCTTGGGGTGTTACATTATCCTCTCCTTCAATAAATTGTTTCTTCGCAATTTGAAATTATTCTTCTAAAATAAGAGGTTGAAAATAGAAAATACCTTTGTGAAAAACCCACATCGGAAATAAGGTTAAAAAAATTTAGTCTTAAAAAGAGGGAAAGGGAAATGAAAACATCACCACCAACTTAGGGTTTCAAATATGAGAACATTGGTGGAAATTACTGACACATAATTGGGGAAAAAACGTAAATATTTATACAGAGTGATTGAGGTCATCAATCACAAACAAGTGTAAAATCGAGGTCCTCAAAGCCATCAATCTAAGATGATTTAGAATATCATCGGTTCAAGAAAACCTATGGTATTAGGATAATATATTTTTGGTTTTAATATCCCTTACCTAAATTTTAAGAATTAATTTTTTCATAGAATAAATATATATATATATATATACTTTACAAGTAGAGTTCCATCCTTCAACTAATTTCTACCACAAACTCATCTTTCATTTCAAAAGATAATGGACCTCAAAAATATTATATTTATCTATATACCATGAAAAGGCTAATTGATAATAACTAGGGAATTACTATAGGCTAGTGGTAGGTCATAAAGCTTTGTCACACTTTGGTTGTGGGTTCTATTCCTGCAGCTTTGTCTGACGGGACGGGTTATCCCCCGACCTACAGGTTGTCCTTTTTCTAAAAATATAGTATTATAATATTCCAAAAATAATCTTAATAAATACTATCCAAAGTAAAACTTAGTCCATTCAAAATTTTATAGCTATCCAAAATACTTCTGTCCAAACTCATAGTCCAAAATTTATAAGGAAAAAAATGAAGATCTCTTTTTTCACGTAATAACATATGAATACCTTCATCATATATTTTTTTAATACATGGTAACACCCTGAATTAACATAAAACCGTATTGATTATATTCATGCTCCCTTATTCCTTATATAATACTAAATATTTTCTTTATATCCATTTTTTTTGTATATTCCAACAATGATGGAATAAACAAACCATTAATCAATTCCGGGGTAGTCAAGAATATCAAATATAATTTATCCAAATAAACCATCTCTTATTCCAAAATCACTACCTCTATATTAGGACCATATTATGGTTTACCTTTCCGTCAACCATATATTTCCCAAAAAAATTAACCTAATATTGTGTCACTTTTCTTGGTTCCACACAATCTCAAGTCCTTAATGAAATAGTATTGTAGTACAATCCTTATATAGTCGATAATTATTATAACCAGTGCATCATTGATACAGTACTCAAATGACATAATTCTTTAATATCAACATGAGAAAACTAGTCATTACTCTTCATCTGTGGTAATATCAAAACTTGATTATTATCCAACAACATCATTTGTGGTATACTATGATGATTTGGACATTTATTTTCCTAGTGTCCCAACTCTTTGTAGATGATTCATTTTACATTTGAAACCCTTTTCTTACCCTTGCAATCACGTACTTGGTGCCATTTTTCTCCACACTTATAACATACTCCCATTCCCTTCAATCATTTACTAAGAAAATTATTTCCAAAATTATCACATATGGGAAAATCCTGCTTTTCCCTCTTCTCTTTATCCATATTTCTTTCTTCAATCTTTTTCTTCTCTTGCTTCCCTTCAAATCCATAGGACTCAGAGAATTATTTACTTATCTTATTAACACATGATACTATTTCTTCATATGATGAGAATATGTGGCAGACTATTTCCCTTTTAAATGTTGTCTTAATACCATGAATGATATAATCCTTTTTAATCTTTCGATCCTGCGTATTGATGGAATTCTCATTACTTCTACTAGGTGCCATTTCAAAATAATGGATTACACTAGGCGAGTTTATGAATCACAATTCATAATTCCAAACTTGTAAAATAACTAACGTAAATTGAATAGTTTATGGATATAATCCTTAATCATAAAAATGTTTTCTTTAAGGAAGTATTTACTCCTAAATCCTTCATAATGGCTTGTAATGAAAATGTGAATTATCCTAAACATGTCCCCCAAGAGTGTTGTAACCAAGAGTGCAGCAAGGCCCATTGTCATTCACCAGTTCCCTTTCGAGTCTATCTCGAAGCGGTGTTTTCGGGTTTTACCCCTAGGTATATATGTGGCAGAGCCGCCTCTATCGACTCGTATCTAGATATGGATGCAATTCTTGGAAAACTCACAAAAATCTCTACAGTTCCAAAATTCTTGAAAGTTCTTCCATACTAATCCTCAAAGTCTATCTTAGGGTAATGTTCTCTAATTAGAGTTTATCTAAATTTATTTTCAAGGTTATTTATAAACTTCCTCTGATACCAACTATAACGCCCTGACCCTAGATTCCCAGAGTCGGTACATTATTTTAATACATTGGCATGATTACAATAAATCAAGTCCCGAAAGACCGATCAGTTTAGTAGTCTTG
Source organism: Viscum album (assembly GCA_963277665.1). Lineage (NCBI taxonomy): Eukaryota > Viridiplantae > Streptophyta > Magnoliopsida > Santalales > Viscaceae > Viscum > Viscum album. Next base: position 955,018,092 of record OY728142.1, read on the forward strand.
GAAAATAGATTATATACTTGAACATTACATTACACATTATAAAATAAAACACTACATCAATGATCCTTGGGGAACACCATTAATACCTTATCTTAACCCTTCTTATCAATCATAACATACTTCTTCACATCCTAGGAAAAAGAAAACATAGAAAGGGGTGATATTAGATGCTCAGTAAGGATAAAAATATAGAAAAAAATTTAATAAATAAGCATACACATTTAAGGAATTCTATTATACTAAAACAAAAGCCTTTTAAACTTCAAATTCTGTATAATATGGCAAAGATAAAATCAAATAATGCCATTTAATTACTTGCATGGATATAATACTAGTAGAATAATCAATGAAATATCAATAGCCACTTTTATAATGATGAAATGCATAATTCTAGACTTTAGTTTCTATGTCAAGGCCTCGTTCCAGGACCTAGGGGCTTACCGTAACCGGACCCCAACCCGAAGAGCCTCTGTAACCAGACTCCATCCCGGAGAGCCTTTGTAACCGGACTCCAACCCGGAGAGACTCTATAACTGGACTCCAACCCGGAGGGTCTACTATAACCAGACCTAATCCTGGAGGGCTTAATTTTACCTGTCCCTAACCCAGAACATACTATTCAAACACATTCATCTTAACAAGAGGTTGGAATATAACATAAAAATTAATATTAAAACTAGCATAAGAAATGTCAATACATTAACCATAAACCATGAATGGCATAAAAATAACTCATCCATAGTCAAACATATCAAAAAACCTTAAATACAATATGGAATATTTGTATCAAAAAAAATCAACTTCAAAAAAGTGTAAAATTTATCAAAGGTTGTTGACATAGGTGAAATCAAAACTCTTTGAGAGAAATATCTCTTTCTATTTTTAAATAGTTTAAGAGTCACATAATTATAAAGAAAACATTTATTTTGAAAATATTTTTATAATCTTGTAAGGTAAGCTTTGTTAATGTTACAACGATGGAAAATTTCTACACCCGCTGTATAAGTTAAAAAAACATTCTTACCGTAATGTTTTTCGAAAAAGTCATAAAGTACCTTATTTGGAAAACTACAGAAAGATTCCTTAAAAAAAATATAAGGTCAAATAAGGGTATAAATGACTTTAACCCATTGTCTGTTAAATAGTAATTTTTTTTGAAATACATTTTTAAGAAAACACGGATGTGGATGATAAAGAGGTCTCTGTAGATAATTACCTATAAACGACCTCGAATAATGAAGAGATTGTGAAATTAACCCTTACCAATATGTAATCAATCAAGTCATATGAAGAAAAGTTAAAAACCACCAAATCATTCACTGAATACCATGAATATTAAGAGAATCATGATAATATATATGAAATGACAGTACCCAATACACCACATGCAATAAGTGGCGAACAATGTAAATCTCACAGAATTAAAAGTGAGGTAAGAAACCCCTTACCTCATGTCTCACTTGACATGTTTGTTCCTTGTTATTACTGAATATTAAACTTATGTTAATTTATACTTGATTAAGAACCCTTTTAAATGTTTATTATTCCTTTTGTATCACTTATTACCATGTTATAAATAATATGTAATCATTTAAGTTAATAACGGGCATTTTGTCGATATTTGGTAATTGAGTCAAAAATGAACACATTATAATAACAAGTTGTCCATGTGGTCAAGAGTCCATTATCTCCAGAATTATATTCATGATTTAGATATCATATATATCATATATATCCAGTATATATATGTATTTATAATAGTACATAACATTTGGATATATGAAATGAAATGCACTGTTCATGGACACGATAAGCCGTACGTACGAATAAATGCTACTTTCATTTCTATTTAGTATTTTAATTGAATAAAAAATTAATGATACATAGTTATATTATAATTACTGTATAATATCATATATAATTTTAATAAATCCATCCTTTATATGTCCCACGTATGGTAATAATGAGTAATATCACTTTGAGGGGGCGGTAGTCCGCACTTTCTCAAATGAAATTATCATGTTTACTCTTAATGGAAATCATAAAGGTTTGCTATAAATTAAAAATCCAGAAGAATAAATAAAACATAAACATAGTATATATCATATATAAATACATCGTCATCACAATGCCCACCATAAGAGGTGGTAGGAGATAATTGAACAATCATCGTTTTGTGAGGCGTTAGTTTGCCATCCACAAAAACAATATGTTCTTTACCCATTAAATGGAGGTGTGTGTAAGTGTAGTTAACATACATATCATAAAAACATCCTATTATTTTTATGATTCTAGTGTAGTTATAAAATAAAGGAATGAAAATATGTTAGGGGATGGAGAAGTAAAATAAAAGAAAATAATTTAAGAGAAACCGTTACCTTTAATTCGGGTAACTGCCTTTGGTTTGAACCAAAAGAACTTCTTGAAGTGACTTATGCATAAGGTAAGGCATCTAGGAGGAAGATAGGGATATTGAGAGATTATGTGGGTAGGGGTTGGACGAGCCAAGAGGACTGAGAGGTGTGAGGAATGGGTTAGAAGTGAAGGCTTTTCATAAGGGCGAGGAGGGGCTCTTTAGGAAAGTGTGAAAATATTATTTTATTATATAATGATTTTAGGTTTATAAAGGTCAAAAACTCATTAAGATCAAAGATAAGATGACTCATGGTCGAAATAAATTAATCCAACAAGAATTGGATAAGTTTTGGATGTTATTTTAATATTTATAATCTTATTTATTTAAATCATTTATTAATGAGCTAAATTCTGCATCATTTTTGTGTCATATATAATTTAATTTTTTTGATGTCTAAAAATTATAAAAAAAATACCATGATGTTGGAAAACTTTTTATATTTCCAAATAATATTTATAGTTGAAAATATGACATATATAACCACATGTAAAAATTAATTTAGAAAAAGATATTTGTTTATGTTATATTTGTCTTTACTTTAAGTTAATTAAAATAAAGTGTTATTATCACTCTTAAGTGGCTCCATGAGGTCCCAAAATTGACCAAAAGATTCCCACGGTTAAAAATGACTCATAAAATAAGGTTAGGAAAAGTGTTAAGGTAATCATTTATTATTATGATATAATTTTTACCTTGAATTTCCCTATTTACTTTTAACCACCGTAAATAAAAGTCAAAAGTTACTATTCACCAAAAATTATTTTTTTCTTATTGAACCAAATTTTATATACTAATAACAAACATGTATGTTGGATTTTCTAAATTTAATTCAGAGAAGCGGTAAAATTTTATTTAAATGAAAAATTCAGTTTTTTAACTACTACTAAGTGGTTTCACTATTCATCAAAAATTGAAGTTTCTCAGAAAAATACCAAAAAATAATCATAAGCTATATTTGATATTCCAAATTAAAAAATGATGTTTATTTTACCAAATTAAAAATATATAATTTACATTAATTAATTTAAAATTAATTTCCGTTGTCAAAACAATTAGCGTGTTTTTAAGAAACAATATCTATCAAAAGATTGAGGCTTGTTTATGTCCAATTTCAAAGTGAAATTAATTATAATGACCTAATTTTTATTAAATGATTAAAATATAGTCTATTTATACTTAAAAAACATTCAAATTCATAATTTAACTCTATAATTTATTTTTATTAAAAAAGTTGTTTTTAATTAAAATTTTTTATTTTTGACTATTCACCAAAATATGAAAGTTATCAGAAAAATACAAAAAATTTATCAAAACTAAATTTTTATGTCCTGATTCTAAATAAGAAGTTTATTTTGTCAAATTGAATATGTAAAAGTTCTAAATATTTGATTTAAAAAGGGTTCTCCATTAAAAGGTGGTAAAATTGCATTTTCTGAAAAATACATCCTTTATCTGAAAAATTGATTTTGTTCTTATATTATGTCTAATAAACACATAATATGGATGTTAAAATTATATGGAGTACATAAAATTCAATATTCAATTAATACTATCCATAACCATTTTTTGAACAGCTAGTTTGGTAAGTCGTAGTGCGATCCAACTCGGTGTTGTGTGTAGTACAAGTTATTGAATTACTTTGAAGAGATAACATTCTATGAAATATTGGGGTGTTACAAATAATATATAAATTTATTTAAAATAATTCCCCAAAATTTATTAATTTAATTTATTAATATAAAAAATACACTGCAAGCATAATTTTTTTTTCAGAAAAAACATGATTTTCATTTTTCAATATTTAATTAATTATTACTATTTGATAACTAATAAATTGATTTTTTTAAAATGTATAATATATATTTTTCATTATTTATTTATTAATATACATACCTACTATTCCTATAGTAAGTTGATAATGAAAACATAATATTTTAATAATATTACGTGGTTTGTTTAAACCCACTATTACGTGTAATAGAAGATATTCATGGAATCAAATTTTTTAAAGAGAAATTTTTCATAAAATATTGGTTTTTCACATTCTACCACCTTTAATATTCATTATTGCACAAAATTGTTCACTCTAAGAAAAATAGATGAGGATACTTCGCCGCATTATATTCTTAGGTTCCCATGTTACTTACTCAAATTGGTGGGTTCTCCATAAAACTTTTACCAAATGATTGGTCTTCTTTCATAGATATTTTTTTATTTGATCTCGAATATCTACCTATAATAAATCATAATGAATGATTTTTTTCTAGGGATATTATTCTAAATTTAGTATATTTGAAGGATCAGACCATCACTTTCTTATGAGAGATACATAGAACACATCTTGAGAGTTATTTGAAGGAATACCTTATCACCAACTTCAAATCTAAATATTTCCATAAATTCTCATCAAAACTTTATTATCGATTGGATATTCTCTTATGTTATATTTAATGGATCTAAAATTATATTTCATTTCATTATAAAGATCAGGTACAAATATCTTTCTTTCTCTGACAACATTACAACATATTGGAGTTCTTTACTTCCCACCATCGAGTGATTCATAATGAGTCATATGAATGATAGAGATAAATATATTATTGTAAGAAAATTTTACCAAGGGAATATGTTGATACAAACTACATTTTAAATCCATATATAAATTTACCAACATGTACTCTATAGTTTTAATGTTCCTCTAAGATTAACAATCTATATAGGGATGATAAGAATTAATGAAAATTAACTTTGTATCCAGATCATGTGGAATAATTTTCTATAACATCATGGTTATCATTGGATCCCTATTAAATAAAATTGATAATGGTACACCATTCAAACATACCACTTCTTTAATGTATAATCGCGTAATTTTTTCAAGATATAAATATTCTTTAATAGAAATGAATTTTTCCGAATTTGTAAAGCGATCAAATAAAAATAAAATATAATTATTTCCTTTATATGTTTTGGGGAGTCTACTAAATAAATCCATGGGGATTTTTCCCATTTTTATTTTTGTATAATTGATGGTTGTAACAACCCCTTAGACATCTATCTCTCTTTCTTAACATGATAACATACCTAACACTCAGAGATAAACTTTGAAATATCTCTCTTTACCCCACTCCAGTAGAAATACTCTTTCAAATCTACACATTCGTACTTTATGGATTAATATATAATTAAGAAATATAAGCCTCCCATAACATATCCTTTTTCAAATTTAGGATGGATGAAACACATACACGGTTCCAAAATCATATCATTACATCACAATCAAGGTTGAACTTTGGAACATTTATCACCTTCCTTTTCTTCTCTATATATTCCTTCTGCACATCTTTAATCTTCACTTGAATAGATGACTAAACACTAATTTGTGCTAGATAATATTTCTCCTCTTCATTTAATATATCTTGTTTTATCCTTTTCAAATCCATAAATATCAAATCTTTTGTGGTCATCATCATAGATAATATAGCATGATCATTTCAACATAGAGTATTAGCCACCTTGTCCACTTTCCTAGGGTAGAAATGTATTTATTAGTCCTAATATTTAATCATATCCAACTATATTCATTGGACCATGTTCATCTCTTTTTGAGTGAAAATATACATTAAAATTTTATGTTTAGTATATAAGTCAAAACTTTCTCTATAGATATACTTCCTCTATATCATTAATAAAAAAACTACCATATCTAAATCTAAATCATGAGTTGGGAAATATTTCCCATGGACCTTTAGTTTTCATGCAGAATAATCTATAACCATATACTTATGCATGAGTATGAATCATAATACCTTAATTGATGCATCACTATAGATTACAAACCCTTATCCCCAAAAGGGTAGGGTAAGCATAGGTATATTGACTAGCCGTCTCTTCTATTCCGTAAAAAATTCCTCACATCCATCCATATAAAGAAAATTTTCTCCCTTTCAAGTTAACTTGGTTAGTGGATTTGATAGCTATAAAATATTATCCACAAATAACTGATAACATATATAAAAACCATGAAAAATATGGATTTCAATCATAGTGATTGTTCTGGGCCTATGTTCAATAATTTATGTCTTCGAAGGGTCTACTAATATACCTTCACATTAGATTATATAACCTAATAATGAATATTTCTAAAGCTAATATTCAAAAATGGTAAATTTTTTATAAATCTTATCCCTCCCAAGGAATTTATCACAATTCTCATGTGATCTTCATGATATTTATTTCTATTTGAATATACAATAATATCATATATAAATACTACCCCAAAATAATCTAGATAATATCTATATACTCAGTTAATTAAATCCATGAATATATAGGGGGAATTAATATGAAAAAATGGAATTAATATAAATTCATAACGTCTTCACCTTGTATTGAATATTGCCTTGGTTATATACTTATTCTTGACCCTCAATTCATGATATATCCAGAATGAATATGAATCCTAAAAAAAGTATTGGAATATAATTATTGGAATCTACATAGTTGATCAAATAATTCATAAATATTGGCTAGAGGATACTTTCTCTTGATAGTGGTGTTGTTATGTTCTTGATAATAAACATAGATTCTCATTGATCCATATTTATTTTTAACAAACATAACATGTTCACCCCAAGGCTATAAACTTTTCCAAATGAATCCCCCTTAAAGAATCTCTTGGAGTTGATTATTTAATTCTTTTAACTCAATTGGGGATATTTTATATAGATTCGTTAAAATATGTGTATCAAAAAGTATGAGTTTTATAGAAAACTAAGCTTCATGATTCGGTGGAAGAATAGTAAAATATTATAGAAATACATAGATAAACTCCCACATGATAGACATATCTTATATGTTTAGTTTCTCCATAAATATTTGAGGTGAATTCCCATTTTTAATAGGAATCATGACCCATAAAATGGTTGTGATTTCCATTATAAGTTTAGCTTTGGCATCACACTGATAAGAAATCATAGGTTAGTTGGGAATATCAAATGCAACTCCCCTTACTAAGAAATTGATACGGGCATTATGTAATGAATGAAAATCCATGCCCAAAATTACATCAAATTGAACTAGAGGGTGAATTAAAATAATTGAAGAAAATAAAATCCCACAAAACTCAATTAAATAAGAATCATAGGCATAGGATGGGATCATCATCACATTAGGGTTTCTTAACTACTAAATAAACAATTAATTTTTGAGGTCGAGAAATGATATCATTGAAAAGTATTTATATATAAATGAGTGGGTGAATCCAGAATCAAATATGACATTAAAAGTTTTAGAGTGGATGCTAAGTTCACCTTTAACCATTTTGTTACCACACACCACGTCATAAATATTGATTTAATGAGATTTACCTTCATCTATGGGATTAATAGGTTGTTTATGTCAATAATAATCATTAATTTTTAGATTTTGGAAATTTTTCTCATCATTACCATACTCTTTGAATATTAATTATCAAAACCATTACCTCGTGTTCACCATAACGATTGCTGAGATTGTAAAATAAAACCCTAAACTCATGTTCACCATGATTCTAAAGAAATTTAAATTCATGTATAATACATTTAATTTTTTATGATTATATACAAGATTAACCTTCTTAATTATCATATATTTTCCCTTTATAATATTTTATCAACCCTTTTATCAATAATTCCTTATCAAAACCGTCATTTCTGGGTGTGAACTGTTTCATTTATCAGGAGTATTTTGCTCAGTATTTCAGGTCCTTGTAAATTTATATTGGTTCCATCATCTCTATAATATTAATCATGATATAAATATCATATTTTTACATTATAAGAAAATTTATAATTGTCATAAAATTTAGTGATCATAAAATGAATGACATCATTCAAGGAGACTGTATGCAATAGGTATAAATAAACACTGTTTTCATTTTTTGATGGATGGATCAAAATAAAGGTAAATATTAATATACATTTATAAAATTATTATATTATCATATAAATAATATATATTCATAAAATAATTCTTAATTACTATCCAATTATAATATTATTGAAAAATTAATCACAACGGTGAGTAGAGGTGGTAGCCCACACATACGCATAAACATCTTTATCGTTTCCCTATGGATTGTATGGTAAGTAGGTAGATGTGATATTATAATTTATAATCCATAATTATGTAAAAATTTATATATAAACATTAAATCCATTACGATACCTATCCATAAAATATGGTGATGAAAAATTAATTGTATCACTATGTGAATATAATAAGACGTACGTATGCCTGAGTGATTCTTTCACATATTTCTTGATGGGAAATAATGTGTATAACAGTTTTTAAAAAAAATAAAAATTACACATAATAATATTAAATATACTGAATTTATAATTTAATGATAAATACCATATATTTATAGGATACAAAGAAGAGTATAAAACAATGTGACTAGTAAGGGTGATTACCACTTCTTCGGAATAAATCCTTTAGATATCCTATAAAGGTCTCTAGGGTTAGAATTTTGGGAATAAAAAACCTCTAGGATGTGCATAAGGATTCATATAAGAGAAATTGGAAGATTTTTGTGGATATAGAAAGCTCAATGTGGAGAAAATAAGTTAAGGATGAGGTTCCATTTTATTATTAAGGTGAGAGGCATTTTTTGAAGTTCACAAAAGATTAAATAATAATAAATTCACTATCAAGAAAAATGATTCAAAAATAGGAATGTATTATAAGATAAGGTATGATAGGGTTTTATTCCAATAAACCAATATAATTTAGATAGGTTTTGTTGTAAATTTTAAAACTTACCATTTTGATTAACCCTTGGTTAACCTATTTTAATTTTAATTATGACAAGTATTTTATTATAATTAAAGGTTTTAATTTTTACATATAAAGTGAAAACTGGACCATAAATGGAAGATTTCTTTTATATTGGACCATATCATAATAAACATTCCATTTATCTATATTTTTTAAATTTTAAATTACTTTATAATGTATTATTTTGATAAAATATCAATATTGTAAATTTTGACACTATTATTTTAATTGGACTTAATATACATAAAGAAATTTTTTTAATTTGAATATAATATTTTAAAACAATGATAATATGTAATTTTTTTCTATTTAATTTTTTCTACACTATATATTACCAAAATTATACCACTTGTAATATTTCTAATACCATTTATTTTATTTATAAATTAATTTAATAAATGATGTTCTGGTGTTGTCTAAGAATTTAAGGTAATTAAATAGTTAATAAAAATTAATAATAAATACCCATCATGAATATTATTCTATTATGCATAAAATAAATATTAATATTTTTTTATAACTGATTTCTTCCATATGCTAACATATAAATAATATTAAAAACAAATAGAGTGACATTTTTATAACTTTTTTGGAATTAATAATATATAAGTTATTTTCGTGGAAATGTGTCCTTAAAATAACTCAATTTATAGGATAAGGTGTTATGGGTAAAATTTAATTCATCCAATAAGAATTATGACAAAAAATATGGCCTTTACACTTATTTTTATTCTATATTAACCTAATTTTCCCTTTACCGAGGTCATAAATTTTACCATGATTAATATTCATATTGAAAAAATAAAAGAGGCCTACATACCATATTTGGACCTCCAATTTATAAATATTTATATAATTTGATCTAATTCCACACCTATTAATGGTAAAAATTAATTTGAATGTAAGTGCGCCAAATGCAACAAAAGCTATTTTTAGAAAAAAACATTTTAAGCATAAAACTCAATTTATTCATATTCTTTGATTACAAATTTTTTTAATGTTTAAAAAACTTCATAAAGTAAATAATTTATATATATAATTTAAACAACTCACCAATAATTATTAATTAAATTTATTAGGATAAACATACATTGCACACATAAATATTATTTTTCTTCTGAGAAACATCACTTTTTATATTTAAATATTTTTTTCAATTATATAATGTGATAACTAATGAATTAATTTTATAAAGTTGTAGAACATATAATTTTAATAAATTAGTTTTTAATATTCATACCCACCAATCCAAAATCTTGGTAATAACAAACAGATAATATTTTAATATTATTACATGGTTTGTTTAAACTCATTGTTTCTTGTAATGAAAGATATAAAAAATCATTTAAAGATAAATATTTCATAAAATATCAAGGTGTCCCATCAAAAAATTTATCATACTAATAATAGACTATAATGTTATATTGAATAATAGAATCCATTTATCCCATGAAGAAAATATAGAATATCAGGTAAACCATAATGTTCATAATAATATTTTCTATTTTATGGCCCGATACAACTATCACCAGATATCTTCATGTTAAATGAAAAAAATAACGTTAAATAAGTTTGAGATAACACATTTTGGAATATCCAAATTTTTTGAAACTCACAGACCTATGCTTAAAGATAATTATCAAGCCTTCGATTCTATATATGGAGAAACTCTAACCGAAATTCATTAACACTTTATGAAAATAGTTAATAGTTTATAATACTTTAGTGAAAAAGAGTTATTAAAAGATAAAATAATTGAAAACATTATATAAATGATGCAAAAATATTGAGATTCCAAGAAGATAAAAATAAATAATACTAAGCATTTGACAATGTTATGTCTGAATGAAATAATTGGATCATTAATGAACTAATAGAAAAGAATGGAACATGATGAAAAAAGAGAAAAGTAAGAATAATTTAGTATTTTCATCTACTTAAAGTAATCCAAATCCTAGTACATTTTATATTTATTATAATACTTCTAAATCACTTGTTTCAAAGTGAAAATGTAAGAATTTAGAACAAAGTGATTTATAAGGCAACAACAACGATCGTTTTCAAATCACAAGAAGAATAAAATTTTCTGTAATTAATTTTTTTAACATTTTCATTTGATACACAATAATTACATAAAATACATGAATGATTATTCAGAAGTTATATTTTATGACTATAATAAAGAAGGTTTCATCCAAATTTATTTCCCTAATCAGAAGAAGAAAAAAAGTTAGGAATGTATTTTAAAAGAAAAGTAATGATGTTCTTGAAAGATTTATATCATTGGGGAGATAGTGAAAGTGATATATCTTGATATAGTATATTGATTTAAAGTGAAACTAAATTCCAGAAAATAGTTTGATTCTATTAAAATATTCCAACTAACTAAAAATGATTCAAGGAAAAGGTAACCAAACAAACACTGAAAAATTTAAGTCTTAATACTAAATTTTCTTATAACACTGAAAATTATTACTCAACCACATTAGAAGATGAAAAAGATGATACATTATAAGTTGAAAAAAATTATTTTATTGTAATATGAAGAAACATTTACTACTATAGTGAAAATCCTTGATATGTAACCATTATTAATCATGAAAACAATAAGATGTAAAATTACTATGTGTAAACTAAAGAAAAACCTATTAAATATAACATAAGAATTTAAAATTAACATCATAACTTTCAAAACTCTCAACCGTATTAGATTCAAAAACTAATTCTTCTCATAAAAATATAGTTGATTTAATTTTATCTATTCTTAATTTTTTTGATACAAAATATAATGAAGAAAAAGTGAATTTAATTTTTCAACTTAAATCAAAAGATTTCTAATTAAAGGAATTTTATCTTAGTTTACTTTAGGTATGAAAAATTTGGATAAAATGTATAAACAAATAATACCCTCTAAAACTTCTAGTGAAATAGGATTTACTTATGATAAGATTTATTTTCAGTCAAATTTTTATGCACTAAAAACGTTAACCCTTTGTACTAAATGTCATATAAGAGGTCACTGAAGTGAATATAGTTCATTAAAAAATGTTTTATATTTTTGTTTTCCAAAAAATTTTATTTTAGAAGAACTAGTATCTATATTAAAAAAAGGATTGGAAAGTTGTTGTTTTCTAAAATTTTATTTTCTAAAGTAATGAGACCCAAACATGTGTGGGTATCAAGAACATTATTTTATGTTTTTTTAGGAAATGATGTATGTTTCTAGAAAACAAATGGTACATGTATCATGATTTTTATTGAAATATTAACTGAGATATGCCAGACTTCTAAAATTTATGTAATTTGAAATGAGTAAGAGTTACTTTCGGAAAAAATTCCAAAGGTGAAATCATCAGAATAAATGATTTTATTTTTCTAAAAAACTATTTTATTTCAAAGGTATTATATTTTTTTGGATCTAAGTATAAAATTATTTTCACAATTCAGTTATGTGATGAGGAATATATTGTGATCTTTAGGAATGAACAATGCATTATTCAATGTTTAGAATGTAATTCCATTTTATCTACTTATAGAATTGAAAATGTTAATGCACCTGACTTATAAAAGTTAAGTCATCAAAATTTTCATTTTTATGGGATATTGAAGACTTATCTTGGTAATGAAATAGAAGAATAGAACACTATAACTTCTAAACATCATCTAAAATTTCTAAGAAAGGACGTGTTAGAGATCTACCAAAAATTAATTTTAGTTCAACCATAGTTTGTGATACTTGTTAATTTAGTAAGAAAAATCATTTAATTTATAAATATGAAAGAAAAATCTCAATAACTGAATCTTTATAGTTACTACACATGGTTTTATTTGGTTATTTACAAACTAGAATTGTTAAGGAAAAAACTTTGTATAATTTTTCAAAAACTGACCCATTGAGGCCTGACTATCTGCTGGTAAGATGAGTGTGAATCCCCAAGCCTACTATTGGAGGCGGTCCTCAATGCTTGTGTTCATCTGAACTATATAAAATGTTAAAAAAAAAACTAAATGGTGAATACTTCTCAATGTGTCTCTCCCATTCCTTAATAACATCTAATTATGATATGGTATATGTTATAGATCCTTGATCTGGGTCTAATCGAACTACAACACAACTGATGCTAAATTAAAACCACCAATCATCTTGAGAAACCATTCCCATCACACCGTATCACTAAAACAACAACCCATGGAACAAAGATCTATGACATGAACCTAATCTTCCATTATCTTCATTTCACCGTGATCATGACATCAATCCCAAACCCAAACCCCTGAAAATGATATGTTTTTTTAAATATCAAATGTTCAATGACCAATTTATATTTATTTATTGAACCTCTAGTCAAAGTAATCACCAATGATGAACATTTTTAGAATGGGGGGGGGGGGGGGTCACAAAAACAGCACAAGGAATAAACCTAGGCCATTTTTGGGTCGAAATCTATTCATTGATGAATGAAATGATGAAAGAAAATAATATAAAATCATTATCAATTGTTAATTATTGGAAGATAAATGAACACCAATAAATCAAAAATAGTCCCATGAATGAATATTTTAGAAGAATTGATTCATGTTCAGCATGGGATAAAAAATTGGGATAAAAATTAATGAAATCAAAAATCTTATCTTGATATTGGATCAATCAATGATGAATAATGAATCATGTTTAATTATTGTTGGTGATATCTAAGAAAACTATTGGCTCTGACGATCCTTGTAGTATATCGATCATTGATTCATGATATGATTTTTCTCCACCAAATGTCTCCTCCACAGGAATCTAAAATCCATAGGGCCATATATATAATCCAAGGATTTGGATTTAATTATGTTTAAATATAGATGAATTTAGTATGGGTAATTTTTTAAATAATTTATTAATTTATCTATTAATTCACCTTAAAATCCTTCAAATAGAAACACATGATGTGGGTAATGTTTATGTCATTTATAGGGTAAAACCAATATAATAGATTTAATGGTGGTCTTGAATTTACTTTCTAAGGAAAAATTCAACAGTTATTACATTATTTACAAAAAACTATATATGTGTGGTATAAAATATTTAATATTTCTATTATATCAACATTGAGGATATCCGGGCCCTTAAATCTCATGCTGACTCATTTAATGGAATTGAAAATATTCCTTAAAATGTTCTAATGTTTTACATAAAAACATAGAGTCATTAAATTCTCCCCACATTAGTTATTCTCATAAAAAATTCCTTCTAAAAATGTGAGGATATAAAGCTCATGTTTCATTTTTCTGATTTCAGGTGCTCTCATGAAGATTCTCATGCTTCCACTAAACGTGCACCAAGGGAATCACTCACTAACAAAGTATCTTCTCCTATCGATCCTTGATCCTAAAGAGGTACTCTATGAATGTAGATCGATCCTTGATGTCCAACACACCCCATTCAATTACATGTGATGTGGTTTGAGCATACCTCCATACCTACAACATATAGAAGACATCGTGTTCCCAATCTAACTGTGGGGGGGGGGGGGGCTCAGTGGTACACCGCCTCACCGATCCAGCACAGTATCTTGAAAGGGCTAATGAACCTTGGAGATAATTGGCCTTCTTGGGCAAATCTCCATAAACGTTTCCAATGAAAGATTATTAGGAACACATGGTCTCCCTCCTAGATCTACAAAGGATTTCATCTACAATGTGATTGCGATTTTTGATAGATCTGGGTAGTCCTCATCTACCCCTAGATGATCTTCAACTTTTATATCATCAGTCACACCTACTCCAGGCCTATATGGCTTGACTCCCAATAACCCATACAACATAGTGGTGGCCTTCTAGATCTCCCGTACATGTCCCTCAAAGGGTTCTATACCGACGGTGGATTGGTAACTATTGTAAAAAGAAAAATCCACAAATGGTAAAGGATCCTCGTAGCTATGGAAAAAATCCATCATGCATGCCTGAAGCATGTCCTCAAAATCCTGAATGGTCCTCTATGTCAAGATATTTATTTCGGGTGAAACACTAAGATCAAATGTAACTAAGTCTTAAAGGAATCCTATAATCCTATGAAAAATCATGACTTTAATCAAGACCAATAATTCAAAATGATTATTATAGGATCTCAATGAAGATGGACTATCTATTACCTATAAAGAATCCAAATATCTCAATTGAACTTTTCTCATTGATATCTAGGAAGTGGGTCAACATGGTGAGATGGTAATTTAGGACCTAAATATCATCATGAACTCAAATTTAAAGTGTAATTATCATTATCAATTTCAAGTATAAAATATCACTCTTCCACTCTGAAACCTTAAGGGGTTGGTTCAAAACCTTTGGAACCCAATTCTTGGCCTTCACTTGTTGAAAAGTGAGGCATTGTATGAAAAAATACACTACAAAATTATTTATACTTGACCTCTAGAACTAACACCTAAGGTCCTCATAATTAATATCCACTCTTGGATATACCTCTAATATGTATGTACGAAACTCCCCAAATACCTCATCTTACAGTGAAACTGGTACCATCATCTACCCCATTGAAAAGGATGATGTGCTCCCCACCTTCAAAAAATTCATCAAGAGAAAATTCAGTGGTTATATGGCCATGAATGTTCTCATAATATATATCTCCAAGATGTGCCTCCCTAACATTCTGAATAATTAGAGGGGTAACAAACATCAAGTATAGTTGACCTCCACCATCATAGTCTAATAAAGATAACTGCAATGGGGCCAACTGCTCCGATGGATTTCTAAACAACAACGAAGAAGACCTCATGCTGAGATCATCTTCCACCACATTCATCTTTCTAGGATTATATACTATCTCAAATTAATAATATTATAGAAACTATAGTTGTCACCTCTATCTCATGTTATTATCTTGCATTGAAAATATATAACAGAGAATACTATGATAAGAATTGGTGATAATCTTCTCACCCATAAGGTAGTGTGGACACATCTTCAGGTAAAATCCCACTGCTTCAACCTCAAGATCATGAGTCACATAGTTTTAATCCAAGGGTATTATATTTTAGGACTTATAAGCAATATAAACCTTCCTCTACTTCAGAAACCATTCAATAATAGTTTTAGAGGTATCAAAAAACACCACATACTCATCAGACTCTTCCGGAATTCTCAAGATGGGGGTTCTCATGAAACTATGTCATAACTCCAGAAAATCCTAATAGAACCTCTATTTAAAAATCTATGGTTTTCCCTTTTGAGTCGAGGAATTAAATAATGTTTAAATATTGGATAAATCAGGCCTGAATCACTAATAGTATCTTGACAAACTAAGGAAGGTCCACACCTCAATCACACTCTTGGGTGGCTCCTAAGCTATCATTATGACAACCATTTAGGGGTATACCACTAATCCCTATTATGATATAACATGTAATAATAATTGGACCTATTGAAAATAGAAATTACACTTCATGAGATTCCCTTAAATATGGTGTTCTCAGAGTATATCTAAGGCCATATTCTAATTTCTCATGTGTTCTTACTCAGGTTCCAAGTGCACTAGGATTTCATTGAGGAAGAATACCACATACCAGTCAAATAAGGGATGGATGATTGAGTTCATGAGTCCCCTGGGAAATTTTGAAGTGTTCCTCAGACTACAAAAAAATACAAGATACTCATAGTGACAATAGTAGAATCAAAATACTATATTTGATATGTCCTCCTCTTGAGCATGGAGCAGGTGATAACCCAAACTAAGGCCATTCATTGAGAACCATTTCACCCCTTTCTATGAATCAAATAAGTCATTTATCCTCAATAGTGGATAATTATTCTTTTTGGTCACCTATTTTTGGAAACAATAATGCACGCATAACCTATAACTCCTATCCACCTTCATAGAGAACAAAACTGAGGCTTCCTAGGGTGATATAATGGGCCTGGAAAAGTCCTTCTTTTGAAAATCCACAAAATGAACCATCATCCCATGAAGATCTTTAGTAGCTTATCTGATATGATGTAATAGATATCAAGGAATTATCTAGGTGAAATTCTATATAGAAATCGATATCTTGGTGGGGAGGTAATCTGAACACATTCAGAGGAAAAACATCTTTATAATCCACCACCACTATAAGAATCTTAAGGATCATAACATCTTCTACTCCAAGGGAAGTACATTCCAACTGGTGAGTAATTAGTGGTATACCCTTACATATGGTCCCATACTACTCTTCTTATTCTTATTTCTAACCAATTAAAGAAAATATCCTCCCATACATGCAGACACACCACATCATCAACCTAAAATATTGAATTTATGCGTGAACCATGAAGAGACAATCTATAAAAAGATTGAATTTGTAAGACATAATCATAACTATAAAAATACCATAATAATATCTCTCCACCTTGTATTACTTCACACTATTATCATAAGTTGGTGATCAATAAATCTTCCCCTGTAGGAGTCTTCAAATGTAGTGTTTTAGCTAAAGGCTCCACCAAAAGCAATAAATCTCGAATAAGGGACCCAGAAAGAAAAGGCAGTCTCACAAATACATCCAAAAATAATGTAACTAAAGTATATAAGACAAATATTGTACCTAGAATATTCTTTATAGGAATTGGGTCATATGCCTCCACTACCAGCAGCTGCTCACACCCCTTACCACATGTTCCTTGAGCTTGGTGTGGACCACCTGGGGGCAGCGACGAAAATAAATCATAATATTGACAACCTTGAACATATCTCCTAGATCCTATTCCATGTCCCCAATATTATGGACCTCCATACTTATACCACTACCTCTATATATAATTTCCATCAAGCGTCTCCCTATATAAAACACAGTCGGTAAGACAATCCCTCACATGATGTCCTTAACCATCATAGGTTTAGCATCACCACTCCCATTATTGTACATGGGATTAAAGATGAAGTCGGTGGGCCATGGATTTAAAAGTTTTTAGTGATGATAAATGTAATAACATCATACCTGGTGAATAATATCCCCATTTTAATCTATAGGATCATGTGTGAATACATTTAAGTATATAAATAAAACCAAAAATACCTGGTTCATTCTGAAGTTGCACATTCATTCACCATACATATAAAAATATCAATTATCAAATAATTGATGGAAAAATTTCTCTAGATCTTCAAAATATTCTTAAAAAATATGTGGGATCACTGATCTTCAAAATCTAGGCACTGGCTCAGAGATCCGACAATGCCTTCGACACTCCAACAATCCCTGCATCACCTTGCTTATGATTCATGAGAGAGGGCTTGATTAAAATCACCCCAATCAATAGGTTCTATCTCTATAATTTTGGAGAGGATAGAGAATATCTAAAGAGATATCCATCAATATTCCTCTATCAAGGGACTCTTATCATCAATTTATAGTGTGTTATGCAATTTCCCAAAATTTCCTCCCTGACCCCTGAATAATTATCACACTATATTAACGATATTACAACTACTATAATGATCCAAAAATATAATTTATATTATTATCACTTTCTTAAAATATAATATATTTATTATGTGATAGTAAACAAGACATTAAATTGGCGCATAGTTCCTAAAAATATTAAATGAACCTTGAATACCTTAAACTAATATTCTTTCAAATAATATTTTCCATGTATTTACATTAAAAGTAATAAATACATTTAATAAATAAATTCTCTAACAATTATTATTTACTTCAACAATATGAATTTATTTCATTCATTAGTGATTTAATATAGTTGTAAAAAACCCAAACCCAAGTGGTGGGGCCCACCATGTCCTATTTACCTATCCAACTCAATTGGGAAAATTCTTGAATATGCTATTATGTGGGACACTATAGGCCCTTATCTCAATTGTAGTGAATTATATTCATAGACCAAGAGCGGGATCTATAAATCTATTATAGACCCTATAGATATAAATATAGTCAAAGAAATGAAAACAAACCTATGAATAGACACTGTATAATATAATATATTTGTCATTATATATCTCATAAATTAGGTTGCACACTCATGTCATCATACATTTCTTTATTTATTATTGGTTGATCTAATTGGAAGGATTTACCCTCGACTACTTTGACCATGGTCTTATGAAGGCACTAATATCCTGATCAAATAGGATGGAGATATATTACTTCCTTAAATTGGAAGCACTGAATCCCTTATTTACCATTCAACCAACTCCATACCACCAATGACTCACCCAAAAAATGATACCCCAAAAAAATTTTATTATGAAGTTTTTTCATTGTATCGAAGTATGTGGTTAAATGGGACACATTGATAATGATCTCAAGTCAGGAGAACAATACACATGTACATATATACAAACAAACAGTGATAATTGAAATATGTGCTGTTTATTTGGTTTCTCTATCCACATGATCTCACTACTAAATGTCACCAAGTGAAAAAATCCTGATAAGAATTCTCAATGCTTATGTACCCCCAAAACAAATTAGTTAAACATTTTCTATATCTAATTAGTAAGATGTTTATAGACCATATGATATATATTTAAGATTGATTTCATATTATATTGTGGTTATCATTTTTTACTGGGATATAAAATAACCTTTTAAAATGAAAATTAATCTATAAAAATTACCATTAAATAGTGTATGAGTAAACATATACACTATAATGGTAAAGAAACATCATGCATATCAAACTATAAACATGACATGGTAATCAGAAGTACTGTTCTTGTTTGGTCTAAGGATCCCACTATTAAAACACTCCCAATTACACTAGATACAACTTTCTAACCAAACATGTTATCTCTCACATGATTAAGAGAATGTTTCTACTGAGTCACAACATTAGTTTCTAGGGCCGCCACATTTCCACCACATAGCTATTCTGGTATATGCGACCTCCCTGAGTAAAAATTCTCAAGATATGGTATACCGGAGTATATATATTTTGTAAACTATCATAAATTCACATCATGGCTAGTAAGAGTATCATAATTTTCCTTATGATAGTACATTACTTACTAAGTGTAGTTCCATGAACTGAAAAAAATCGCCACGTTTAACTACATTTTTGCTACCTCAAAAGAAGAAATGTACTTGGTATTTGTAGGTATGGGTACCAATGGATTATATATGCTTGTATCACTCATTTTATTATACTAACTGGGATATTAGATCACATTGATCTAAGAAATACTAGTTTTTGTTTGACCAAAAACAAGTATCAATTCTTCTCCACTTAGCAGGAAAATATCTTTTATACTTTCTTATGTACAATTGGATTGTTTTTACTACTTCTTTTGTATTTCTCTTGGTTACAACTGATATTTCCCTAATCTAAATATGTCTTTGAAATATTTGTACATATAATTGAATACATTATTGATCCATCAAAAAAGAATATTGAATTCAACTGACCATATTAATCTCTTCCAATGCCATGAACATGTCAACCTAGATATATATATTCCATGTGACACTGACAAAAATTTTAACTGAAATTGTTTCATCTTGTATGTTTCAATACCACATTTTTATATGTATTATTTACTTGGTCTAAGAAACCATTAGATATACCTCAATAGATCATTTTACTAGAAATTAGGTTTCTACTTTAAGTCAATCACTGGAGTATATATTTAATTCTGATTTGAACTGACTGTTAGTCCAATAAATGTTTTCTATATGTTACAAACAATATTACACTAAGAAAACATTGGTGCTCCAACTAACCTCTGGTGGAAACATGGGAAATTGTCATTACAAATTAATTCTCTAAGATCTTATTTCTTACTTTATCCAAAACTAGATTTTAGTAACATACAATGATTATTATAACTTTATGACATCACCGTACCTTTTTGGCTACGTCCTATAGAAACGTTAGATGAATGGTGGTATTGACATATAATTCTCAATAAAATGTTCTTAGAAATTATCTATGATATGTAAAATTCTAATGGATTTAGGAATACTAACATTTTATTACAAATCAGTTCTTATTTTTACTACACTTGTACCATCTATGTATAAATTCAATTTAATACCCACTACAGTATCCGAAATAATAGTCCCCTATGCACTTTGGTACATAGTATCTATTTTTAAATTTTAATTGATCATGTAAATATCATATAATTTACAAATACAAATTACTTGAAGGAATTATTATTCACAATGAATAATGGATCAATGGCCATGGTGAATACAAAACAATTACCATGGTTTCAACCTTCCCACACAATATGTGTCTCTATAACATTCCTTCTCCACATGGACTTTTGGAACTAGTTCTTATGAAAACTACTTGTGTATCTTGGGAATTGACTAAGACCAAGTCAATCATTCTCCCACTAGGTCAAATAGAGATCCTAACCCTTATATATAAATCTAGTTATCCCCAAACTTCCATATTTCAATCTTAGGGATTTATGTAATATCCAATGCAACTGTTAGGATACATAATTAGATGCACAATGTGTTTATTTTGATGAATTTTTTTATATCATTAAAAAATATTTGCATCAAAACATATTTCCTTACGACATAGTGAATTTCCGTCACAATACAGTTGCTTTGATATCCATTAGACATTATAGTTGGAATTTAGCTAAGGGATATCACTATTATTTTTGATGCACATCATAAAATATAATATAATTTTTTTCAAGACGAAACATTTATACTTATTTTATCATGAATATAATATATAAAGTGTAAATTTATGAATTTATCTATGCTCTATTTTGTCGATTAGTGTTAACATGTAAGACTTCATCATCGATCCTCCTCATTAACATCAATTTAATGATGTAGATAATGTAATGTGTGTTTATGAATTACTCCATGCTACGTATTGATTTTTGAATTATTGATCAAGATATTTTTTAGCATGAGGCCCAAAAAACATATATATCTTGACCATGCATATACAATACTTCACTTTACCATTATTTTTTGTCTTAAAAGAATCATATGATATATGTTTACCACTAGATTACCCTTGGAATCATTCACTATCTCTTGTTGAGATAATTTTGTAATCTTTTAGGTTTACCTTTATTTTTAAAGGTCCTTTTGTCCAAAAAATAAGTTTATACATAAATAATACCTAAGTTATTTATCTCTACTAAGTCTAAATACCATACCTTGTATATACTTTATGTACAACTTAGTATTTATTGAAAAATATTTATCTTTACACAACTGGGTGAAAAGTTATTTCATATTATATCCATCACATATTGGATATGATTAAAGTATCACTAAAATCTTGGTTTAGTATATAAAACCACAAAAAACATCCATTATTAAACTTGAAATAATGTCCCCTTGTGTCTGAATGACATGGGAGACAAATGTTTTGGTCATACTCAATAATAGTTTGACTTGAATCATTAACTTGTCAATAACAAGTTATGTGTTTCTCATGAATAACATAGGAATAAACATTTCTCAGCCCCTTGGAGAATAATCCTAACTTCTATTAATGTTTCTATACTTAATAGTTACTGTTTTAAATATATATATGTAATTGGAATAATGAATTTTAATACCCAAGAAGTAAGAATGAAACATTACTTTTATGTGATTAATATACATGAAGAAGAAACGATAAATTTATTTGTTGATTTAGTTTATTTCATTTGAAATTCCATCATTTTATTTCATGATATGAAATGAAAATAACCTCCTGTTAATTACATATATTCTTTGAAGAAGTTCACGAAGGTACATTTGTTGTGCCACTTTCCATCGACCGTTTCTACCTTGTCTTTCAAAATTTTCACCATTAAAAGTTATATATAATTATTTATTTAATATATTATTTCTTGGAAAACCTTAATATTATAGGTAATGTAGTATTTAATCAATACTTTCATTTTAAAACCGAAAATAAGAATCTAGTAAATGGGTGAAAATGATATGATAAATGTAACACCCGAGACTTTTATGAGAAATATTTTGTTTTTATATAAATCATCAAAGGAATCTTTTACTACACACAACACTAGCTTGTATTTCTTTACACACAATCGCGACCTTCCTCGATAGCTTGCGTCGTATGCAATACCGAGTTTCACTAAACAACGATATGATATTAAAATATTATTAAAACTAGCCGTTATGAAAAGTAATACCCACTTTTGGAAATTTTTTAAATTTTATTTTTCAAAATGGACTTTATTTTTGGATTCAGAATATCGAAATTAGCCTAGGGTGAAATTTTGGTATTTTTCTAAAAACTTTCAAATTTTGATGAATAGTGAAAACACTAGGTTACTATTTAAAAACCGACTTTTTATTTAAATAATTATTTATTTTATTTAAATTTATTTTATGTCAAAATTGATACATAATAGCTATATAAGTTTAATTCAATTCATTGTAGTCATTTTATAATAATTTTAGATGTATAAAAATTTTATCGAACGTTTCACCGTCTTTTACCAACCTCCTAGGAGAATTTGCAAATTTACATAAAACATAATTTTACCGCTTATGTGAGTGAAATTTATAAAATCTTAGAGACACGGTTAATATCAAGGAATAAAATGTGCTTCAATGAGATGAAAATAATTTTTGGTGAATAGTAACTTTTTACTTTTTTTACCACGGTTAAAAGTAAATCAGGAAATTAAGGGTAAAAATGTTGTTATTATTACCCTAAAACATGTCATGATTCTATTGGATAAGTGTAATTGGACCAAAAACAACATTACGAAAAAAATATGACCATTTAGGCCCACTTGGATTAGATTAGGACCTTTATTATTAATTTATTTAAAGAAGGGTTAAAATAGTTAAAATCAAAGTTTAATAACTAAATCATTTTTAATATAGGGTTATACATAGGTTAAATTCTACTATAAATATTAATAAGAAATTTAAAATGATTTCCTACATAATGGTATTTTATTTGTAATTTTTAGACAATAAATAATTTAATTTATTTATGACACAATGATGATGCCGTAATTATTTTATTAATGAAATATTGACATAATTGATGTTATAAATACCCAAATAAATGTAATTTGAAACTTTTCATGAATTAAAATAATTTTATAGGTTAATATGACATGTTATTATTTATTGAATTATCTTTTTTCGAACTAATATTTCTGTTATGATTTTCACAAAAATCAATTACCAAATAGTGTCAAAATTGACATAAAATAGTTTTTAAAACAAATATTATATTATTAATTGTTATTTTATTACTAAAAATCTAATATTCGGCCAAAGGACTTATATAAGGTTATATATATTAATAATAAACAACTTGGGGTTCTTTTTTCTTGTTATAGTAAGTTCATTAACCTTATAGTGTAAGAAAACTAGAAGACATGGTAAAAGTTAAATTATCTATCTTAAAGTTAAATCTAAATGATAAGGTTAAAATAGAAACCTAAACTTGTCTAAATTCTATTGGATGGGCGGATTTCGACCCATACCCACCTTAGCTTCAAAATAAATCAATTTGGAGCTATTAAAAACCTAATATGACTTTATAATAAAATAATATTTTTAGTTTTTCCTAAGGTGCCCCTCTCCACCTTATAAAAGGGCACCTCCTCCCTCTCTTCCTCACACCACTTTGAGCCTTCAAGCTCGGCCAACCACTACCAAATTCTCTTATACACTTCCCTAGAAACATCCTAGAGGTCCTGGTCTTCTTCAAAGACCAATTTTAGTGCCCTAAGAGGAGGTCTCAAAGAGGTGATTTAAAGAAGAGGTAATGTCCGTTACCGATTCTTTCAACTTTATTTCTTCTTCCACTTATTATTATTTAGTTGTTTCATTATGAAGTAATAACATAAGTATCACTCATATAACGGTATGCTATTATAAGTATTAAACAACCCTTTTTCACCATATATCCATCCTATGGAAAACGAATCACCGCGCATGTGTACGTACGGAATACCGTCTCCACGCTGTGGTGTAATCTATTTACACCACCACCTTACTTGGATGGGTATAATCTTGTAAATAATAACTATATATGATTTTTGTAAAGTGATATTGATTCTGAAATAGTATACATACACTCCAATACAATTCCACGATCATGGGAACGATATCATCGCTCATACGTACATATGTAATACCGTCTCCACGATGTGATGCGACTCATTCTACATGATTTTCATTGCATAATGATTACATAAATTAATTTAGTGAATAAATATGATATATATTACACTAATAACATTATGTAAATGAGGTATCTGTAACCTAAAAAGAATAATAAGAATTTATTCGATAAAACACGCATAAGAAAAAAAAGTAATAAACACCCGAATAACAAGTAGCAATGAAATATTACTAATAAGAAGCTAAGAATATGACCATATATGATATCATAAAAATAAGTATGATTCTGAAATAAGTCAATGAAATTATTTAAATCATTATACAGGAGGTTCGGACACTTACGAAGAAAATCGGACCTAAGGTAAGGGAAAATCCTGCAATCTCATTTTTATCCGAGATTATTTATACTTCAGAATTTACTGGGGAATATTT
This sequence comes from Viscum album, assembly GCA_963277665.1. Taxonomy (NCBI): domain Eukaryota; kingdom Viridiplantae; phylum Streptophyta; class Magnoliopsida; order Santalales; family Viscaceae; genus Viscum; species Viscum album. The sequence continues at coordinate 955,043,844 of OY728142.1, forward strand.
ATCATCCACATCCATGTTTCCTCAATATGTAACATTTATATCCTTCTACAATTGTTTATATCCAATTTTACCCTTCGGTGAGTTTTTAGTAAAAGATATGAAAGGAATATTTTGTCGTTTTTCGTACGAGGTACTTTTTGACTTTTCTGACAAAAGTACGAGAAGAATGTTAACTTATACGGCATGAATGGATTTTTAAAACATTATTTCCAAGAAGCTTACTTTACAAGTTTTCTAGATTATTTTTAATCAACTTCTTTTAGTTTAAAATTGTATGGAATATTAAGAAAGGAAAAAAAAATTTGAAATAGAAATGATATTTTCCTCAAGAATGGAGTTCAAGTGTTTTATCAAAATTAGTTTCCATATAAGATAATATAGGGTTCTTTTTATATCCCTATTATTACATTGATTTGATTATGTGGTGATGGAATTATTTTTATGAATTCCTTTATCTTATATGAATTGTTTTATGATGTCACGATGTTTAAGAATTCCATTTTTATTACATGGGTTATGCAATGATGTATGATTTATGATTTTGTGGCACACATAAGAATGGTATCATTATGAGATGGGTGTGACCTATATCTCCCCTTAATGCATTGGGTAAATATTTGTATCTCATTAGATAGACATGGCTGGAACGACAGGTTAAACTGGTTCTGTGAAACATGACTGAAACGAGGAGTGAACTCGGTTCAGAAATGGACTTTGTCCACTAAGATAGTCTTGGCTATGAGTCTTGACTACTAAGAAATGATTCTCTATGATTATGTGTGTATTCCAAAGAGTTTCATGTTTTATTTTATGATTATTGGGATTACATTTCACTACTCTGATTTATCCCATGTTATGAAATTATGATATCTTTTGTAGGTTAAGATTTCCAAAATGATATGTTCTTATGAATATGATGTGATTGATATTTCTTTTGTTTACCCTTACTGAGAATTTCAGCTCACCCTTTAGTATGTTTTCTTTTCCCCAGGTCAGGAAGAAGGATATTAAGTAGGATATGCCAAAAAGGGATTCTAGATATGATGAAATAAATGGGAGACAACGTAGATGATTTATGAACCAGTTGTTTATACTTCCCAGTTTCCAAAGACACTATACATATACGGTCCTTTCATGGTTTTGTTATATGTTGTAATAAGTGTACATCAATTTTGAAGTATTAACAATGTATGTAAAGTATGGGTCGTTATAGTTGGTATCAGAGGAAAGGTATAGTCAAACTTTGGAAACTAGGATGTGAAATCCTTAGTAAGAAACCTAAGGATATGTCTAAGAATAGAACACAATCTTAGTGTTTTAGAAATGTCCATAAAAAACCTATGATAAGACCTTAAGTGTGAAATTTTATTCTTGATTACGTGTTTTTCCTATTATAATTAGTGTTCCTCAAACTATTATTCTTGGTTTTAGTCAATGGCTAGAACCCGAAGGAACCGTGTTAATGCGGAATGCGATGGGCAATGCAATGATTGTCCCCCTGAGCTACCAAACGTTATGGGAGATGGAATGAAAAATCTTGTAGCCATTCTCACACAAGTTTCTCAAGCTATGAATCATACAGGACTTCCAAACGAGCAAAGGAAGGAGGAACATTCTGTTTAATCCTTCATGAGGCAACGTCTACCTTCATTCAGCGGGTCTTCTGATCCATTAGTGGCTGAACAATGGATCAGTTCCACTGAAAAGATATTTTCAGTTCTTCAATGTTCGGAACATGATAAAGTCATCTTAGCAGTTTATCGTTTGGAAGGTGAAGCTGATCAATGGTGTAATGTTGTTACGAATATGAGGCAAAGGGATGAAATTGAGCCTATAGAATGGGACGAGTTCAAGAACTTATTTTTCAATAAGTACTTCCCTCGTATTCTCCCAAAAAATATGGAGAAGGAGTTTTTTGAACTAAAGAAAAAGGATGATGAATCTGTTGGTACCTACGAAGCAAATTTTATAAGACGTGCAAGGAACGCTTCTGGGATTATTATCCAACCTGAGAGTAAGATCAATCGATTATTTAGTGTCTTAAAACCAATTCTTAGACGGGCGTTAGCCATAAGGGACTTCAATAGCTACGAGGAAATTGTTCGATGTGCACTCAGGGTTGAGATGGAGATTGGAGTAACCCATCAGTCATATGGGTTTGATAAGAAGAGGAAAATGGAATTCAAAGGAAAATCTAAAGAGCACACTGAAAAGAAGATGAGTTTTCCCTTATGCTCAAAGTTTGGAAGGAAACATGGAGAGAGTTGTCTTAAAGGGACAAGTAAATGTTTCAAATGTGGAAAGGAAGGTCATCAGGCATTTTAATGCCGCAATGATGGGAAGAAGATGTCTAGTGATGCGAACAAAGAAAATGCTACACAGAGTGCACCTCCTACACTTCAATGTTACAAATGTAAGTAAATGGGGCATTATGATAATCAATTCCCTAATCAAAGGGTTGTTGATGATGATCGATGTCAACAAACTCTTAAGGCTAAAGACAAAGGAAAGTCACATGCAATTTCTATCAGCGATGTGGAGTACGATAACGAAGTGGTGAAATGTACACTTACCATCCACTCTAAAGTAGAAATTTTTTTATTTGATTATGAATCCACCCACTCGTTTATTTCTGAATAATTTTATAAGGGTATCACCATATTACCTCAATAATTAGATGATGAGTTAGCTGTGACATCCCCCAATGGAACAACAGTCGCATCAAAAGCTTATAATTCTTTTCCGATTGAAGTTTGTGGGAAAGTGCTTCCTGAAAATCTTGTGATCCTTCCTATAATGGAATTTAATGTGATTCTTGGCATGGATTAGCTTTCTCTATATGGAGCTCATATTAATTTCCAAAGAAGGGAAGTCACATTTCATATTCCAGATCAATTTATGATCATCTATTGATGCAAGGATGAACATAACCTTCCAGTGGAAATTTCTTCCATCTTATTGGTCTTGATTCCACTAAATGAAGGTTATTTATCTCAAATGGTTGGTGAGAAACTCACGATTAAGAATATGCCCATTGTAAGGGAGTTTGATGATGTCTTTCCAGAGGAATTTCTGGGTCTTCCACCAAATCGTGAAGTTGATTTTTCAATAGAACTCGTACCGGGTGCTTTGCCTATTTCAAAGACACCTTATAGAATGGCACCAATTGAGTTGCAGGAATTGAAGAAGCAACTCCAAGAGAATCTTGATAAGGTATTCATACACCCTAGTGCATCACCTTGGGGAGCACCTGTTCTGTTTGTTAAGAAGAAATATGGATCAATGAGACTCTGCATTGATTATCGAGAACTTAACAAGATCACTCTCAAGAACAAATATCCTCTCCAATGCATTTATGACTTATTTGACCAACTACGTAGAGCTAAATACTTTTTGAAGATTGATCTTCGTTCAGGGTATCATCAATTAAGGGTCAAAAGGGAGGATATACCAAATACGGCTTTCCATACAAGGTATGGACACTATGAATTTATAGTGATGCAATTTGGTCTTACTAATTCCCCTGCTATCTTCATGGATCTGATGAATAGAGTCTTTAGAGACTATCTTGATCAGTTTGTGGTAATATTTATAGACGATATTCTTGTCTATTCAAAGAGAAAGGAAGAACATGAAGATCATTTGAGAATTATATTGAAGACCCTAAGAAAGGAGAAGCTTTATGAAAAATTTACCAAGTGTGAATTTTGGCTTCAAAAAGTTTCATTTTTGGGTCACATAATCTCAAAAGAGGGGATATCTGTGGATCCCGCAAAAACAGTGGTTATCGAAAGATGGCTGAGACTGACAACAGTAACCGAGATCCAAAGTTTTCTTGGTTTGGATGGATATTATCGGCGTTTTGTGAAATATTTTTCACGATTATCTAATCCACTCACCAAGTTGAATCGGAAAAGAGTTAAGTTTGTTTGGATGGAGGAATGTGAAGAAAATATCAAGGAGTTGAAAAGAAGGTTATCCAGTGCACCTGTACTCCCACATCCTTGTAGTGGAGAAAGGTTTGTGATCTACAGTGATGCATCCAAGAAGGGGTTGGGGTGTGTTCTTTTGCAAAATGATATGGTGATAGCTTATGCCTCATGATAGTTGAAAATCCGTGAGCAAAATTACCCAACTCATGATTTGGAGTTAGCTATGGTAATATTTGAATTAAAGATTTGGACGCATTATCATTATGGAGAAAGGTGTGATATTTATACTGATCATAAAAGTTTAAAGTATATTTTCACACAAAAGGACCTGAATATGCGCCAAAGAAGATGGTTGGAGCTGATTAAGGATTATGACTGATCAATTCATTACCACCCTGGGATAGCAAACAAGGTGGAATATGCATTAAGTCGACAAGACAATGCTAGCTTATCCATGATGAGGATCACAAAAGATCACATATTTATGGATTTATAAAGGATACATATTGGAATTATAATGAAAGGGGAAAAATCGTATCTTTCTCAATTGAATGTTCAACCATATTTACATGTGAAGATTAATGATGCGCAGAAAGAAGATTTAGAGTTACAAAAGAAGGTGAGAAATATTCCTGAATTCAACCTTTATTGTTATGGGATAATAAAGTTCAAGAATCGGGTTTGTGTTCCTCCCATCCCAGAATTAAAGAAGGAGATGCTGGATGAGACTCATAGTTCTTCATTCTCTATTCATCCTGGAAGCACGAAGATGTATAGGGACTTGAAATAGTACTTCTGGTGGGATGGGATGAAAATAGATGTTGCTGAATATGTCTCTCGATGCTTGGTTTGTCAGCAAGTTAAAGCTGAGAGACAGAAGTCTAAGGGGATGTTACAACCATTACCAATACCCGAATGGAAATGGGAAAACATCACTATGGACTTTGTCACCGGACTTCCTAAAACATCCAAAGGCAATAATGCTATCTAGGTCATAGTTGATCATCTTACAAAGTCTGCACAGTTCATTGCTATTAGAGAGGATTTCACTCTAGATCAGCTTGCCATGATATATGTAAAGGAAGTGGTAAGATTGCATGGAGTTCCACTTTCCATTATATCTGATCGGGATCCGAGATTTACCTCGAAGTTCTGGAAAAGTCTTCAGTATACTCTGGATACATAGATGAGTTTCAGCACTGCTTATCATCCTCATATAGATGGTCAGTCTGAGAGGACAATTTAAACTCTAGAAGATATGTTGAGAGCTTGCTCTATGGATTTCAAAGGTGGTTGGGATAAACACCTACCTTTGGTGGAATTTTCATATAATAATAGCTTTCACTCCAGTATTTAGATGGCTCCTTATGAAGCTCTCTATGGAAAGAAATGCAGGACTCCAACTTGCTGGGATGAAGTTGGGGAAAGAAAACCATTAGGAATTGATATTATTGAGGAGATGAAAGAAAAGGTTTGATCTATTCAACAACACATTAGAGCAGCTCAGATTCGACAAAAAAGTTATACCGACAACCAAAGAAAAGACCTAGAGTTTTAAGTGGGTGATAAAGTGTTCTTATGAATATCTCCCTGGAAGAGGATCATGAGATTTGGAAAGAAGGGAAAGTTGAGCCCTAGATATATCGGTCCTTTTGAAATTTTGGATCGTGTTGGGAAGGTAGCTTACCGATTGGTGCCTCCACAGAATCTCTCCCAAGTTCATGATGGGTTCCATGTATCTCTCCTGAGAAAGTAATAACCTGATCCTTTACATGTACTCAGCTCAGAAGTTGTACCGCTGGAGAAAGATCTTTCTTATGAAGAACAGCCGATAGAGATTCTGGATCATAGCGAAAAAGTCCTACGGAACAAGACCACTCGCTTGGTGAAAGTTTTATGGAGGAACCACCAATTAGAAGAAGCTACATGGGAGATTGAGGATATGATGTGGGAGATGTATCCTCATCTGTTTGATACAAAGTGACGAATTTCGAGGGAGAAATTCATTTTAAGGGGGGTAAAATGTAACACCTGAGACTTTTATGAGAAATATTTTGTTTTTTATATAAATCATCAAAGTAATAATTCAGTACACACAACACAATCTTGGCTTTCTTTACATGCAATCATGACCTTCCTTGATAGCTTGCATCGTATGCAATACCGGGTTTCACTAAACAACGATATGATATTAAAATTTTATTAAAACTAGTCGTTATGAATAGTAATACCCATTTTTTGAAATTTTGTAAATTTTATATTTCAAAATGGACTTAATTTTTGGATTTGGAATATCAAAATTAGCCTAGCGTGAAATTTTGGTATTTTTCTGAAAACGTTCAATTTTTGGTGAATAGTGAAAACACTGAGTTACTATTTAAAAACGGAATTTTTATTTAAATAATTATTTATTTTATTTAAATTTATTTTAGGTCAAAATTGATACATAATACCTATATAAGTTCAATGCAATTCATTGGAGTCATTTTATAATAATTTTAGATATATAAAAATTTTATCGAACTTTTCACCATCTTTTACCCACCTCCTAGGAGAATTTGCTAATTAACATAAAACTTAATTTTACCACTTATGTGAGTGAAATTTCGAAAATCAGAGAGAAATGGTTAATATCAAGGACTAAAATGTGGTTCAATGAGATGAAAATAATTTTTAGTGAATAGTAACTTTTTACTTTTTTTACCACGGTTAAAAGTAAATAGGGAAATTAAGGGTAGAAATGTTATTATTATTACCCTAACACATGTCCTAATTCTATTGGATAAGTTTAATTTGACCAAAAACTAAATTAGTAGTAAAATATTACATTTAGGCCCACTTGGATTAGATTAGGACATTTATTATTAATTTATTTAAAGAAGGGTTAAAATAGTTAAAATAAAAGTTTAATAACTAAATAATTTTTAATATAGGGTTATACATAAGATAAATTAGACTATAAATATTCATTAGAAGGATAAACAAATTTCCTACATAATGGTATTTTATTTGTAATTTTTAGACAATAAATAATATAATTTATTTGTGACACAATGATGATGCAGTAATTATCTTATTAATGAAATATTGACATAATTGATGTTATAAATACCCAAATAAATGTAATTTGAGATTTTTTATGAATTAAAATAATTTTCTAGGTTAATATGACATGTTAGTATTTATTTAATTAACTTTTTTCGAACTAATCCTTCTGTTATGAGTTTCAAAAAAATCAATTACCAAATAGTGTCAAAATTGACATAAAATAGTTTTTAAAACAAATATTATATTATTAATTGTTATTTTCTTCCAAAAAATCAAAGGTTCTGAAAAATGACTTAGATAAGGTTATATATATTAATAATAAACAACTTGGGTTTTTTTTTGGATTGTTATAGTATGTTTATTAACCTTATAGTGTAAGCAAACAAGAAGACAGAGTAAAAGTTAAATTATCTAACTTAAAGTTAAATCTAAATTATAAGGTTAAAATAGAAACCTAAACTTGTCTAAATTCTATTGTATGAGAGGATTTTGAACCATACCCACCTTATCTTCAAAATAAATCAATTTGGAGCTATTTAAAAACTGAATATGGCTTTATAATAAAATAATATTTTTAGTTTCTCCTAAGGTGCCCCTCTCCTCCCTTATAAAAGGGCACCTCCTCCCTCTCTTCCTCACACCACTTTGAGCCTTCATGCTCGGCCAACACCTGCCGAATTATCTTCTCCACTTCCCTAGAAACATCCTGGAGGTCCTGGTATTTTTAAAATACCAATTTTAGTGCCCTAAGATGAGGTCTCAAAGAGGTGCTTCATAGAAGAGGTAATGTCCGTTACTGATTCTTTCAACGTTATTTCTTCTTACAATTATTCTTATTTAGTTGTTTCATTATGAAGTAATAACATAAGTATCACTCATATACCGGTATGTTATTATAAGTATGAAACAACCCTTTTTCACCATCTATCCATCCTATGGAAAACGAAATCACAGCGCGTACGTACGTACGAAATACCGTCTCCACGCCGTGGTGTAATCTATTTTCCACCACCACCTTACTTGGATGGGTATAATGGTGTAAATAATAACTATATATGATTATTGTAAAGTGATATTGATTCTGAAATAGTATAAATACACTCCAATACAATTCCATGATCATGGGAACAATATCATCGCTCGTGCGTACGTACGGAATACCGTCTCCACGATGTGATGCGACTAGTTCTACATGATAGTCATTTCATAATGTTTAAATAAATGAATTGAGTGAATAAATATGATATATATTACACCAATACCATTCTTGAAATGAGTTATCTATAACCTAAAAAGAAGAATAAGAATTTATTCGACAAAACACGCATAAGAACAAAAAGTAATAAACACCTGAATAACAAGTAGCAATGAAATATTAATAATAAGAAGCTAAGAATATGACCATATATGATATCATAAAAATAAGTATGATTCTGGAATAAGTCAATGACATTATTTAAATCATTATACAAGAGGTTCAGACACTTACGATGCAAATCAGACCTAAGGTAAGGGAAAATCTCGCAATCTCATTTTTATCCAAGATTGTTTATACTTCAGAATTTACTTGGGAATATTTATCATCCACATCCATGTTTCCTCAATATGTGACATTTATATCCATCTACAATTGTTTATATCCAATTTTACCCTTCGGTGAGTTTTTAGTAAAAGATATGAAAGGAATCTTTTGTCATTTTTCGGATGAGGTACTTTTTGACTTTTCAGACAAAATTACGAGAAGAATGTTAACTTATACGACATGAATGGATTTTTAAAACATTATTTCCAAGAAGCTTACTTTACAAGTTTTCAAGTTAATTTTTAATAAACTTTTTTTAGTTTAAAATTGTATGACATGTTAAGAAAGGAAAATTGTTTTTGAAATAGAAAGGATATTTTCCTCAAGAATGGAGTTAAAGTGTTTTGTCAAAATTATTTTCCATCTAATATAATATAGGGTTCTGTTTCTATCCCCATTATTACATTGATTTGATTATGTTGTGATGTAATTATTTTTATTAATTCCTTTAGCTTATATGAATTTTTTTATGATGTCACGATGTTTAAGAATCCCATTTTTATTACATGGCTTATGCAATGATGTATGATTTATGATTTTGTGGCACACATACGAATGGTATCATTATGAGATGGATGGAACCTATATCTACCTCCAATGTGTTGGGTAAAGATTTATATCTCTTGAGATAGACATGGCTGGAATGGCAGGTTAAACCGGTTCGGTGAAACAGGATTGAAACGAGTGAACTCGGTTCAGAAATGGGCTTTGTCCGCTAAGATAGTCTTGGATATGAGTCTTGACTACTAAGAAATGATTCTCTATGATTATGTGTGTATACCAAAAAGTTTCACGTTTTATGTTATGATTTTTGGGACTACATTTCACTACTATGATTTATCCCATGTTATTAAATTATGATATCTTTTGCAGGTTAAGATTTCCAAAATGATATGTTCTTATGAATATGATGTGATTGATATTTCTTTTGTTTACCCTTACTGAGCATTTGAGCTCACACTTTTGTATGTTTTATTTCCCCCAGGTCAGGAAGAAGGATATTAAGTAGGATATGCCAAAAAGGGACTCTAGATATGATGAAATAAATGGGAGACTATGTAGATGATTTATGAACCAGTTGTTTATGTTTCCCAGTTTCCAAAGACACTATACCTCTACGATCATTTCATGGTTTTTTTATATGTTTTAATAATTGTACATCAATTTTGAAGTATTAACAATGTATGTTAAGTATGGGTTATTATAATAAAGGGATCCATTGAAAGATCGTGATCCATTATTCAATTAACACATATCCAATGTAATCATAAAATTATTCATATCCTTCTTCACTTTCTCCTTACAAACTTCTTAGAGATGTGACTACATGTTATATCCCCCATGTCCCAATGTAGTGACTACAACTTGCATCAGATGTTGATGATATCCTTATGAAATAATCATCATATGCTATATACATGTATCTCCAGTAATAATTTTTACACCCCCGCTTTCTGAGTTAGCTTAACATGTACTGGGGACACCAACAACTTGACTATCCCATACCGTAGTTGTGACATCCCGAACCAAGAGCCACTGAATGGTGCCCCGAGCCGATTGGTCACATGACCTCAAGCGTGCCTCCCAGTACGCCAGAGTGTGCCGACTAGCAGTAAGGGTCTGGTAAGTCAGTCTTGGGGAGTCTATACCCTCTCTTATCATAATAAAACTCTATCGGAAGCAAATAACATTTAACCAAGTACAAAGAATATATAAATAACCCGAATAGATCCTTGAAATATGGTAGTCAAAACTATAAAATACAATATTCAACTGAAAGGTAATGCATTCTATGACAACGAAAGTTACAAGTGTCTACACTGGAATTGAATGAAAGAAACAACGACTCCAAAACGGGTCTCGAACCACGTCTGGTTACCTCTCCCATTCATTAAACCCAAACATCAATATATCCTAGGGCCTTTCCCTTATCCTGTCCCGCATTAAAAATGTCTCCTCAGGTGTCATTTAGGCAGCCTGAATAGGGTGTGAGTGCAACTCTGTAGGCCCCACCAACAATGTCTAAAACGAGTCCAGTAAAAAGACACTGTATGATGTTTTATGAAGTAATAATTACAATGAAAAATTTAAACAATTTTCACATTATCATTTAATCTATAATCATCACATTAGGCCATGTTCAATTCATGTTCCCCACTTGAATCATCATTCATTATTGTCACACCCCGACCACAAACGCCCATGTTTTTATTCTTTTCTCGGTCCCGCGACTTTGGGAAGAGTTGCGTTGGGTCCAGGTTTGAATTTTCATTGAAGCATTGATGTTTTCAGTGGGTGTCAGGCTAGTGCGCAGTCACCGCACTACTAGCGGTCACCGTGCATTCGGTCCGGGTAGGTGCATGTTCACACACATTCGGTCTGATCATGCGTTCAGACCTGGTGAGTGCGCGGTTGCCCACCTGTTTTGATAATTAATAAAATTAAATGAATAAATTAAATTGAAAATAATTTTATAAAATGTTTAATAATAATAATAACAATAATTTATAATAATAATAATATTATTATTATTACTGTTATAATTATTATTATTATTATCGTTATTAATAATGTTATTATTATTATTATTATTATCTTTTACTTTTATTTTATTTTATTTTATTTTTTTATTCTTTCTTTCTATTTATTCCTCTTTCTTATTCTCTTTTCTTTTTTTTCTTCTTTGATGTTCTTCCACGCGACTGTCCCCCGTATAACAAAGCACCTCGCCTCCTATACCCTCTCCCTCATGCTTCATCCGGCAAGGAATCCTCCCCCTGTGGTCCCGACTGAGTCCTCCTCCAGGCCTCTGTGACCCAGCACCCTTGCCAGCCCCTTCCGGTGGCCTCCTCTTCCCCGATCTAGTGTTGTCTCCCCTCTTTACCACAGCAGGACCGCCCAACAGCCATGCATGCGACCCGGGGCCATCCTCCAGTTTCCTGCTCAGCAGCCCACGCAGGCCTCTACTCCCTCCTGATCTGCCTACACCTTTGACATGCTGTAGTGCCTTGCTCTGGTGCCCTCCCTACTGAGTCGTACCTCAGCTGAATCCTTAATCTAGTGCCCCATTCGGTCTCGCCCAAGCCCTCTGCCTACCCTCTGCGTTCTTCCAAGACTCCCCTTGGATTCCCCTTCCTGTGGAATTGCACCCCTCCCTCAGAAGTCCACCTCTTGCAGATCGCAAGCCAATTTTCACCCGGCCTCTGCCGACCTCTTTGTCTGGCCTCCTCCCACCAGTCCTCCTGCTTTCACCCTAGAGCCTGCGCTCCTGCTCTCCCTCCGCACCCTCCTACTACCCCAATCCCGGCTCTTCTGCTATCCCCCACTACACAACAGCCCTTCTGGATTCCCCTTCACCCTCTCCTACCCCCGTACATTACAGAGGCCACCCAAACATCTGTTCTCCTTGCCGCAGGACCCCTGCTTGGCCTCGGCTCCCGCTGCTTCCTTCCGTTGTTTTGGTGTGACGCCCGCCGGTGGTTCGTTTCCAGTCGCGACCCCCCCCCCCCCCGTGGGTACCTTTTTATTTTATGCTCAATTTGATATTTTTTATTTGATATATATATATACCCTGATTTGATTAGAATTTTTATTAATTAAATTTTATTTGGGTTGGTTTGTCTTTTTAAGACCCGCACGGGGCATTTCCGAGTGAGCGCCATCGCCGCACTTTGTTTTTGAGTTTGCGTCATCATAGCACTTCAGTTTGGAGATGAGGGTTTCTTCCCGCCTCTTGGTTTCATATACTTTAATTGTGGTTTTTGGTTGTGTTTTGAGTTCTTAGTGTTTTGTTTGCAGTATGTTGGACCCTACTGTGTGGTGTCGGACGTGCGTATTCCTTTTCATCTCGGTCTCGAGGTAGGCACCCCTCTGCACTTACCTTTAGACATAGAATATATTAATTTATTGATGTTTTATTAATTTTAATAAATAGAAAATAATATAAGATAATTAATTTTTATATGATTATTTGGTGTAAAAAGAGTCGTTTATTTTATACACGACACATAGAATATTTTTTTGACGAACGGACACCCAGTAGTGAAAGAATGCAAGTTTGAATTTTAAACAAAATTCACAGAATTTAAAATGTATTTTTGGTCTAAATGATAAATTATTTCTTCTGAATAAGTGTTATGAGTTTTCTTGATAAATGATGTTTTTCTTTAATGTTGGTGAAGGCTCGTTTGACACTTTAATAAAATAAATTATTTTGGAAAAACTCACTTTGGGGTTATTCAGGGGTGATCCTTGGTGTGCGTTGATTGCATGAGTTGTGTGTGATATTTGTTGATCACGAATGACTGATTTTAATTGTGGATGCACCCCTTTTTATTGCATGTGTTGACATGAGAACCTGACATAGTGAGGGAATATTTTGTGAACGATTGCTACACTAGTTTAGATTACGCACTGGCTAGTGGCCCCATAACAGGGGAATACTGTGTTATTGCTACTATGGGGATTCGGTCCCTTGGTTAGGCTATGTAGGTTTATGCCTAGCATTAGGGCATTGTGACATCATCGATTTAGAGCATGCTTTCAGGATGAGTCACATGTATAGTACGTTCTGGATTGTTCACAATCTCCTAGGTTTGACCCATGTTTCTTTTTGTGTTTATTTGTATGTGGTGGATGGTTGAGATGTCTAGTTTGGTTGCTAGACTATGTGTTCCACTTTTTACATTGCCCTTGGTGTGTGTTGTGTGTTATGCATAGTTTTCCTTTTTGGATAATAACTAAAGCTTGGTTTTCTAATTTTTTTCAAAAATGTTTTAAAAATGTAATGAACCTGTTCCTTTCAAACATTAAAAATTGTTTTAAAATTAAAAAGGGAAATGGACTATTACGTGTATTAGAAATGAAAGTGTGTGTGGAAACTAATATTTTATATAATTTAGGTCAAACCTGTAATTAGTAAAAAATGTTTATTTAAAGGTAGTGCATTGGGAATAGATATTGGGTAGCCTACTGAGGTTTAATACCCACACCTATAGTTCTTTTCTGTTATAGTGTTTGTGAAGGATATATCTTGGGTGAGTTCGCCTTGGGAGACGTTTGGTCGTGAGTTGGAGAGTGACCTGTGAGGTCACACAAAGATAGTGGTTGTCTCTTTCAATTGGATTTATTTTATTTTATTCTTGTTTAGTTGCATTACTTGGTTTATTTATTTTCACGCTGCTATGTATTATTTCTTCTTTATTTATTTATTTATATGGGAGAAATAATTCCCATGACCTTTATTGATGCCCTGGCTCTTGTCCCCAGCCCGAGAAGATCGGGAACACCTCTCGGGACATGTCGCGGACCAGCTCGGGTGATCGGTTCAGGGTCGACCCGTGTTGGTTCGTGACAAAATGGTATAAAAGGTAGGTCGTCTCTTAGCGGACCTCACTTTTCAGAGCTCCCTTTGTTATTTGGGATGTACGGTAGATGGAGATTATGAATGTTGAGGCTCAAGATGCAGGTTACGGGTTGGTGCCTGATCACCACCACTCATGACGAGACCTGAGTTACCAGGTTTAGTCAGGAATTTGAGTCACTTGTCCTTGGTCGTTTTGGATTGAGGGATGACAATGGAGGCGAATCGGTTCACTTTGCGGCCTCACATGGGGTGGTGACCCATGTGGAGTCTAAGTGTCCAGTTCAAGGTCCTCTTAGTGTTATGCATTACCTGGGGCATGGCTCACCACCATGTCGCTGGGTCAGACATATGCACTTGTTTCTCATTCTAGTGGGTTATTACTGATTGTGTTTTGTTTTAGTCTCAGTAGATTTGAGTGTGCATTAAATGGGAAATTGGTTTTTAAAAGGAAAAGTGTTTCTTCCAAATTGTTTTTTTAATTACTAAAGTGGGGTTTTTAAAGATAAGGTGTATTGGTTTGGAAAAACATGGTATTGGTTTTGATTTAGTAAGAAAAAGAAGTGTTTGAACCTTGGAACTCTTTATGGAGGGTCACACGTGCGTGGGTATGTATAGAAAGTGCGTGGGGGCACTTGTTCACAGATGAGGTGAGCGGGATTGAATAAACATAGATGTGACGGTTCATAAGGTTCCATAGGTGAGTTTTTAAAAATTGTAAAGAAATAATGGTTTTGGAAAAGTGATTTTTTCCTTGTGTTGTATATGTTTGGATTATGGGCCTATTGTTGTTATCTTGTGTTGTTTCTTTGATTGAGTTTTTGTTTGATGCTGGTTTCGATGGTGTTTTTCGTTCTGTTATGAGTATGCTACCCAGAAATCCTCCCAAAGTTGTCAATGAGTTATGCTCAGTTCTTAGTTCCTTTTGTGTGTTGCTTGCTTATCGAGGTAGTCGAAGTCTATTAGAGGTAGTTGTATTGTTCTGAAAGATAGTGTGTCTTCAGGTTGTTGGGAAATCCCGGGGTAGTTAAGGTTCGCATTGCCCTATAGTTATTTGAGGGTTCAGTTATGGGTTAGTAAATATGAGATGTCTCATCATCATTGGAGTTTCGGATGTGATTAATGGTGGTCGACTTCTACGAAGGTTACCTATTTGGCAAGGAGTGCGGGCTAGTGGAACCTCTCTCCAAGAAACTATCCTCGTCAGTACCAGCTCCTAGTTTGTCGGACCGCTCTCTTGTGTGCCACCAGCATGGCCTGTCCGGAAATTCTAATTCATCATGTTGCATCCCTTTGAAAAGGTACGACCATCATGGTTGTTTGAAACATCGAACAAAAGGAGTTAGCAACCAGAAGATGAAAATTCCTGACTGTGAGGTAGGAGATGCTTCAACTATCAGGGCCCCAGCCACAGGTCTCGGGGTGAAGCTCGCATACAGTGAGGAGTTGCCGAGGGTGTGTGGAACCTCGGTCCAGATAATATCTTCGGCTTTTGAATGGAAATGTCCAAAATTTCCCTTGTTCTATTCTCATCATTGTTGTAAGCTCATCTTTATTGTGGTGGCGTGATGAGCCCATTTCCCCACAATCCAAGTGGTCTTATCTGCTCTTAGTGTGGTTATTAAGTTGTTTGGTCTTGTTGAATGGTGTGGGCCCATGAATAAACGGACCTGTTCTATTTTTGAGTTGTTCCTAGATGTGTTTGATAGGGGAATGTTCGTTTCATGAAGATGATGGGAGGTGTTGAGTTAATTTCATATCCTCAAGTAGATGGATTGTTCCATATAAAGATTTCCATCAAAGTCTCAAGTGTGTTGTCCAGTCCATGTGGGAAAAATGAATGAGTTTGGTTTGGGAGCTCCCGTGTTGGCCCCCTCAGGGGGTTGTCTATTCGGGTTTCAAAGGTTTTTATATTAGTAAATTCTTGTGGTGGGGAGAACCCTCTCATGTTCTCCCCTCAATCTCAGGCGGTGGTTTTTCTTAAATTGGTCGGGTGTGATGTTTGTTTGGAATGGTTTCTCCGAAGCTCTCGGTTCTCTATGATTTTGTCTAGGAATGAATTTAAGTTGTGTCAACTGTTGGATTGGTGAATTTCTGGGGGTAGAAAGTGTCTGTGGTGGGGAGAATTGTCACACCCCGACCACGAACGCCCATGTTTTAATTCTTTTCTCAGTCCCATGACTTTGGGCAGAGTTGCTTTGGGTCCAGGTTTGAATTTTCTTTGAAGCATTGATGTTTTCGATGGGTGTCGGGCTAGTGCGCAATCACCGCACTGGTAGAGGTCACCAGGGATTAGGTCTGGGTAGGTGCATGGTCACCGTACATTTGGTCTGATCATGCGTTCGGACCTGGGGAGTGCGCGGTTTCCCACCTATTTAGATAAATAATAAAATTAAATGAATAAAATAAATTGAAAAGAATTTTATAAAATGTTTAATAATAATAATAACAATAATTTATAATATTGTTATTATTATTATAATTATTACTATTATTATTATTATTATTATCATTATTAATATTGTTATTATTATTATTATCTTTTACTTTTATTTTATTTTATTTTTTTATTCTTTATTTCTCTTTCTTCCTCTTTTTTCTTCTCTTTTTTTCTTCTTTGTTGTACTTCCACACGGCTATCCCTCGCACAGCACAGCACCTCAGATCCTCTCCCCTCTCCCTCCTACATCATCTGGCAAGGCGTCCGCCCCCTGTGGTCTCAACCGAGTCCTCCTCCAGGCCTCCGTGACCCAGCACCCCTACCAGCCCCTTCCGGTGGCCTCCTCTTCCCCGATCTAGCGTCACCTCCCCTACTTGCCACATTAGGACTGCCCAACAGCCCCCTTCTTTCTCTCCTGCTTCCGCCGCACAACAGCCCTACATGCAACCCGGTGCCATCCTCATGTTCCCCGCTTAGCAGCCCGCGCAAGACAATGCTCCCTCCTGTTCCGCCTGCGCCTTCGACCTGCTGTAGTGCCCTGCTCTGGTGCCCTCCCGGCTGAGCCACCCCTCAGCCGCCTGCTCAATCCAGCACCCCAGTCGGTCTCACCCGAGCCCTCCAGCTGCCCTCTGCATTCGTCCGAGACTCCCCTAGTCTTCCCCTTCTAGCAGCGTTTCACCCCTCCCTTAGCGTTCCGCCTCCTGGAGATTGTGAGCCAAGCCTCTGCCCGGCCTCCGCTGGCCTCCTTGTCCGGCCTCCGCCAGCCTCCTTGTCCGGCCTCCGCCTACCAGTCCTCCTTCTCTCCCTTCGCACTCTCTTTCTACCCCGATCTCAGATCCTTTATGGTCCACCGCCACACAACAGCCCCTATGGCCACCCCTGCACCCTCTCCTTCCCCCGTACACAGCAGCGGCCACCCTAAACTCATGTTCTCTTTGATACAAGACCCCTTCTCAGCCCCAGCTCCCGCAGCTGCCTTCCGTTGTTCCGGCGCGATGCCCACCGGTGGTTCGTTTCCAGTCGCCGCCCCCCATTGGTACCTATTTATTTTATGCTCCATTTGATAATTTTTATTTTATATATATATATATATACCTTGGTTTGATTAGAATTTTTATTAATTAAATTTTATTTGGGTCGGTTTGACTTTTTAGGACCCACGCAGGGCATTTTCGAGTGAGCTCCATCGCCATGATTTGTTTCTGAGTTTGATTCGTCATCAAGCTTCAGTTTTTAGGTGAGGGTTTCCTCCCACTGCTTGGTTTCATATATTTTAATTTGGGGTTTTTTGTTGTGTTTTGAGTTCTTAGTGTTTTGTTTGTAGTACGTTGGACCTTACTGTGTGGTGTCGGATGTGAGTCTTCCTTTTTATCTCAGTCTCGAGGTAGTTCCCCCACTGCACTTACCTTTATATTTATAATTTATTATTTTCTTGATGTTTTATTAATTTTAATAAATAGAAAATAATATAAGATAATTAATTTTTATATGATTATTTGGTGTAAAAAGAGACGTTTATTTTATACATGACACATAGAATATTTTCTTGACGAACGAACACCCAGTACTGAAAGAATGCCCGTTTGCCTTTTAAACATAATTCACGGAATTTAAAATGTAGTTTTGGTTTAAATGATAACTTATTTCTTATGAATAATCATTTTGGGTTTTCTTGAGAAATGACGATTTTCTTTAAAGTTGGTGAAGGCCCGTCTGGCACATTAATGAAATAAATTATTTTGGAAAAACTCACTTTGGGGTTACTTAGGGGTGATCGTTCGTGTGCATTGATTTTGTGAGTTTTGTGTGATATTTTTTGATCATGACTGATTGATTTTCATTGTGGACGCACCCCTTTTTATTGCATCTGTTGACATGGGAACCTGACATAATGAGTGAATCTTATATGAACGATTGCTACACTAGTTTAGATTACGCACTGGCTAGTGGTCCCATAGCAGGGGAATACTGAGTTATTACTGCTATAGGGATTGGGCCAGTCGGTTAGGCCATGTAGGGCTATGCCGAGTGTTAGGGCATTATGACGTCCTCGAGTTAGAGCATGCTTTCAGGATGAGTCACATGTATAGTACGTTCTGGATTGTTCACGATCATCTAGGTTTGACCCATGTTTCTTTTTATATTTATTTTTATGCGGTGGACGGTTGAGAGGTCTAGTTCAGTTGCTAGTTCATGTGTGCCACTTTTTCCATTGCCCTTGGTGTGTGTTGTGTGTTATGCGTAGTTTTCCTTTTTGGCTAATAACTAAAGCTTTGTTTTCAAATTGTTCGCAAAAAATATTTAAAAAATTTAATGCACCTGTTCCTTTCAAACATTAGAAATTGTTTTTAAATTAAAAAGGGATATGAACTCTTACTTGTTTTAGAAATGAAAGTGTGTGTGGAAACTAATATTTTATATAATTTAGTTCAAACCTGTAATTAGTAAATTTCTTTGTTTAAAGGTAGTGCATTGGGAATAGATATCGAGCAAGCCTACTGAGTTTTAATACTCATGCCTATAGTTATTTTCTGTTTTAGGGTTTGTGCAGGCTATAGCTTGGGTGCGTTCGCCTTGGGAGACGTTTGGTCGTGAGTTGGAGAGTGACCCGCGAGGTCACACGGAGATAGTGGTTGTAACTTTTGGTTAGTTTTATTTTATTTTATTCTTGTCTAGTTACTTTACTTGGTTTATTTATTTTGTAACACCCCGAGCTTCAACGGTACGCTTCTCTTTGAATAATACAGTAGCGTGTGTTGTACGAAACTTCGAGTTCTAACACACACCACAACCAATCAAAGTAGCCGTTATGAATAGTAATACCTACTTTTTAAAATTTTAGAAATTTTATCTCTCAAAATGGACTTCATTTTTGGATTCATAGTATAGAATTTAGCATAAGGTGAAAATTTGGTACTTTTCGGATAACTTTAATATTTTGATGAATAGTGAAAATTACTAAATTTTAATTAAAAACAACTTTTTTAATCAAAATAATTAGTAGTGATAAATTATTAATTTGAGTGGTTTTAAAGTATATTTAGAATATATTTTTACCATTTAATACAATATTTGTCATTGGACATAATTTCACAATTAAACCGGACATAAACAAGTACCAATTTTTTGATAGTTATTATATCTTAAAAACACGCTATTTGTTGTGACAACGAGAATTAATTATAAAATTAATTAATGCAACTTATATGTTTGGAATTTTGTAAAATAGATATAATTTTTGAATTTTAAATATCAATTATAGCTTAGGTTGAAATTTTGGCATTGTTCAGAAAAACATCAATTTTTGATGAATAGTGAAACCACTAAGTGGTAGTTAAAAAACTGAATTTTTCATAAAACTTAATTTTACCGCTTCTGTGAATGGAATTTCAAAAATCCGAGAGAAATGGTTAATATCAAGTAGTAAAATGTGGTTCAATGAGATGAAAATAATTTTTGCTGAATAGTAACTTTTTACTTTTATTTACCACGGTTAAAAGTAAATAGGGCAATTAAGGGTAAAAATGATATTAATATTACCCTAACACATGTAATAATTCTATTGGAAAAGTGTATCTCGACCAAAAACAACCTTAGGAATAAAATATTATCATTTAGGTCCATTTGGATTAGATTAGGACATTTATTATTATTTAACTCAAAGAAGAGTTAAAAGAGTTAAAATCAATGTTTATTTACAAAAACATTTTTAATATAAGGTTATACATAAGATATATTCGATTTTAAATATTCATTAGAAAGATAAAAATATTTCCTACATAATGATATTTTATTTATAAATTTTAGACATTAAATAATTTAATTTATTTATGACACAATGATGATGCAGTAATTAATATAATAGTGAAAAATTAAAATATTTGATATTATAAATTCCCAAATTAATATAATTTGAGACTTTTTATGAATTACACTAATTTTTTAGGTTAATATGACATGTTAGAATTGATTTAATAAACTTTTTTCTAAGTAATCATTCTGTTATGATTTTGAAAAAAATCAATTATTGAATAGTGTCAAAAATGACATAAAAGAGTTTTTAAAACAAATATTATATTATTAATTGATCTTAAATTCCTAAAAATATAAGGTTCAGTAAAGAGACTTATATCATGATAGGTGTATCATTAATGGACCACTTGGGGGTCTCTTGGATGTATATTGTATGTTTATTAACCATATAATATAAAAATACAAAGAGGGATTGTAAAAGTGAAACTAAGTAACTAAGAGTTTATACTTAAAGATAAGGTTAATATAGTAACCCAAACCTGTATAAAATCTATTGGATGAGTGGTTTGAGACCCATCCCCACATTAAATTTTAAATAATCCACTTTTGATCCATTAGAAACCGAATATGAATTTATTATAAAATAATATTTCTAGCTTTTCCAAAGGTGCCCCTCACCCCTCTTATAAAAGGACACTCTCCCTTCTCATTAACTCACACCTTCAAAGCCTTTTGGTTTGGCCAAACTCTGCCCAAATACTCTCTCAAATTCCCTCACTTAATCCTAGAGGCCTTACTTTAGTCATAAATCCATCTTAAGGATCCCTTTTGATCAAATCAAAAGGAAGAAACCGGAGAAGAGGTAATGATTTCACCACCCCTTTTCAAGTTCCTTTCTTCTTCCACTTCTTCTTTATTTGTTATTACCATTCTAAAATAATGAATCCAGTATCTCCTATATACTTTAATATTATTATAAATATGGTACAACCATATTCATTATTCTATCCATCCTTTGAATGACATGTCACTATACGTGCGTACGTACGACTTACCATCTCCACATCGTGGTGTAATTGTTATTCAATATATTATTATTTTGATGGGTATAATAATGATTTTTAATTCATGTATATAATAAATATAACATGATAATGATTCTGTATATATGATATACCATCCAATTATATATTATTTAAATATCAAAAGAATGATATTTTTGCTCGTGCGTATGTACGGATTACCGTCTCCACGACGCGATGAGATTCATTTCCAAGTTCACCATTCATCGACGATTATAAAAATATATATTACTAATAAGTATGTAATATATGACATAATAATTCTACTGGAGAGAGATATATATATATATATAGGAATTTATGTACTTACATATATCTTATTCATTTACTTCCATTCAATACTATATGAAAACAGAAACAACATTTATGCGTACGTACGGACTACCGTCTCCATAAACGGTGTTTTCCATTTCATATATATGTCTATTATAGATATTTATATTGTAAATATATATGATATATTTATCATGTTTTATATTCTGGAAGTATTTAAATCATGATCTAAGTGATACAACCAAGAGTGACAAGTTAAAACACGTACGATAAAGAACGTGATTATTACCCGAAATGTTAACTGAACATGGAAATTATTATTAAATGGGTAATATAAAGTCATAAATGAATCATGTATGATATCATAAATATTAATATGGTTGTGGTATAATTTATTAACATACTAAGATCTTCTTACAGAAGGATAAACATACCCTCGACTAAAGTAAAGTGCAAGGTAAGGGGTTTTCATCTCACTCCTTATTCCTGTGAGATTCGTGCCATATTGCCACTATTACCTTTTGTGTGGTGTATGTACTGCCCATAATTGTATTCTTTGTGTAATACACTTTAATTTATGTTTATTTACATATTCATTTTATGATACCTCTTTCATGGGTTGTATGTTTCGTAAGTTAAGAAATTGGTAAGGGTTATTTCACAATCTCTTCATTATCCGAGGTTGTTTATACGTAATAATCTACTGGGATCTCTTTATCATCCACATCCATGTTTCTTGAAAGTGTATTTCAAAACATTTTTACTATTTAGAAGAATATGGGTTAAAGTCATTTATACCCTTGTTTGACTTTCTATAAGATTTTTATAAAGTAATCTTTCCGTTTTTTTCCAAACAAGGTCCTTTTTAACCTTTTCAACAGAATTAAGGTAAGAAAGTATTTTTTTTAACTTATACGGCGTGTGCGGAAATTTTCCGCCGTTATAAAATCTTAGAAGCATCCCTTACAAGCTTATAAGAATATTTTCAAAGTAAATTATTTATTTTATAATTATGTTATTTTTAAATGATTTCAAAAAAAAGAGAGCGATATTTCTCTCAAATATATGAAATTCCAGTGCAAATGTATACGTACTTAACACAAGCTTAAAAATGTTTTCAGAAAACCCGACTCTCGAGTGTGGTAGACAGGAAGGGATTGGGCATGGACCCATCATGGCCTATAATTAGTCAAGAAGTCTCAGAATTAGTTATTTTGTTTTCAGAAGCATGCATAATGTTTTCAGAAATACACTGGAGTATATTTGAGCAATTTTAAACGTAAATACGTTCTAAAAAAATTGCATCGGTAGGTCTCATGAGACAAACTAGTGTCTTGACATGAGGCCTTGACAAAATCTTATTTGTATTCTTGGAAAGAGGCCTTGGCTATGTGGTTATGATAGTCTGGCATTATGCATTCTATCATTATGAAAGTGGTTAGTGATATTGCATGTGATTATTTGATTAGTAGAATATCCATTTGAATAAGTAAATGGAATTATTTCATTTTATTTCTGCCATATTGTGATGAAGTTGAAGTTTAAAATGCTTTTTTTTAGTTTTATACATTTCATTAAATGTTTATGCTTATTTTTGAAATTTTCCACTGTATTTCTTACCCTTACTGAGCATTTGAGCTCACCCCTTTCTATGTTTTATTTTTCACAGAATCCCAAGAAGTGTAATGTGATTGATATGCAGGGATAAGCCAAGGGAATAATGGCTTTCATAAAGATTATTTATGTTGTTTTGTACGTATTAAAGTGCAATTGTAACATTCATGTATGTGATCTATTTTTCCAAGACTGATAAACTTATCGGTCCTTCGGGACTTGATTCCTTGTAATCATGACAATGTATTAAAATAATTCCCCAACTATGGGTAACTGGGGTCAGGGCATTACAGTTGGTATTAGAGGAAGTTTAACAATAACCTTGGAAACTAGATTTAGATAAACTCTGATTAGAGCACATAGACCTAAGATAGACTTTGAGGATTAGTATAGAAGAACTTCCTAGAATTTTGGTATTGTAGAAATTTTATGAGTTTTCTGAGCAATACATCACTATCTGGATACGAGCAGGTAGAGGCGGCCCTGGCATAGATGTACCTAGGGGTGAAATCCAAAAACACTTCTTTGAGCTAGACTCGAACAGGAACTGGTGCACGATAAAGGGCCTTACTGCACTCTTGGTTACGACACTCCCGGGGGATATGCTTAGGATAATTCTCATTTTCATTACAAACCATTATGAAGGGTTTATGAGTATATATTTCCTCAAAGGAGACATTTTTACGATTATGGATTATATCCATAAACTATTTAATTTATGTTATGTGTTTTACAAGTTTGGGATTAGGTATTGTTATTCATAAACTAATCTAGTGTATGCTATTGTATAGAAATGGCACCCAGTAGAAGGAATGAGAACACCAGCAATACGTATGATCGAAAGAGTAAGAAGGATCGTATCTTTCATGATATTAAGCCATCATTTAGAAGGGAAATAGTCTCCCACGTATGATCATCATATGAAGAAATATTATCATGTGTGGATAAGATAACTAAAGAGTTTACTGAGTCCTATGGGTTTGAAGGAAAGAAAGAGAAGAAAAGGATGGAAGAGAGAAAGATGGATAAAGGGAAGAGGGAAAAGAAGAATTTCCCCATATGTGATAACTATGGGAAGAAACACCCAGGAACTTTCATGAAAGGAATGAGAGTTTGTTATAAGTGTGTAGGAAAAGGGCACAAAGTACATGACTGCAAGGGTAAGAAAATGGTTTCAAATGTACAATGCTTCATTTGCAAGGAGTTTGGACACTACGTGAACCAATGTCCCAGTCATCAGACTATGCTGCAAATGATGCTATTGTATAACAATCAAGTTATGATACTAACATAGATGAAGAGGAATGATTAGAGTTGTTATGTTGATTATGTCATTTGAGTGTTGTATCGGCAATGTACTTGTTATAATAATTATGGAGTATATAAGGATTGTACTGCAGTACTATTTCATTGAGGATTTGAGATTTTATGGTACTAAGAAAAGTGACTCTACATCAAGTTGATTTTTTTTTGAAATTACATGGGTGAAGGATAGATAAACCTTAATATGGTCCTAATATTGAGGTAGTGATTTTGGAAAAAGAGATGGTTGATTTTGGTAATTCAGGATGTTGCGGTGTTGTAAAAGAATATATGAGGAAGGCGTTCACATGTTATTACCGGGAAAAAAGGATCCTCATTATGTTTAACTTCCTTGTAAATTTTGGACTGTGAGTTTGGATAATAGTATTTGGATAAGTCTAATGGTCGGAATGGATTATGTTTTAAAGGTTATTTTTTTGGATTTTTATAAAAGTACAACACGCAGACCGTGTGACGACCCATCGTGTTGGACAAATCTATGGGAATCGAACCCACAACCATAGTGAAATTTGGATTTATGGCCTACCAATGTGCTACATGAAGTTCCGGGATGGTATAATGTAGTTTCTTTACATAAAGGGTCTGATATGTGAATTATAAATTCATTATATTTAGAACCCTATAAGATTAGGATAAATAGAGTATTTTTGAGTTATATTATGTTTTGGGGTGAGAGATGAGTTTGTGGTAGAAATTTATTAATGGATAAAACTCTAATTATAATGTAAGTATATCTCCTTATGATCTTAGCCAATATCATAAATAAATTCCTCAACATTATGAAAAGGAACATAGAAAAAAATGTTATCCTAGATGGTACCTTAGATCATCACTAATTTATGGATTCGGGATTGTTGGCCTTTTCCTAGCCATGTTCTCTACCACTCTCCATCAGATAATTGATGGTTAGATTTCTCTTCCATATCCATATTTTCCTACATGGAACCCTAGTATGTGTTATTTTCGGTAATCTTCATACTTTCCACTCTTTATTTTAAATAGAGGCCACATAAATTCATTTTTCGATGTGGGATTTTAACTAAGATATTTTGAAACATCAAAAATGTTTTATCCTAATACCTTATGTTTTGTTGAACCGATGGTATTTTAAATCATCATAGATTGATGAATTTAAGAACCTTAATTTTAAACTTGTTTGTGATTGATGACCTCAATCACTACCTATAAATATTTACGTTTTCCCTGTAATTATATGTCTATAATTGCCACCATTGTCCTTTTAATACATATCATAATTTTGTGGTGACCCTTTCATTTCTCTTTTCATCTTTTTAAGAATAAATTTTATTAACCAAATTTCTGATGTCGGTTTTTCCAGAAAGATATTTTCTATTTTCAACCTTTATTTTCAAAGAACAATATCAAATTGCGAGGACATAATTTATTGAAGGAGGGGAGAATGTAACACCCCGAGCTTCCACGGTACGCTTCTCTTTGAATAATACAGTAGCGTGTGTTGTACGCAACTTCGAGTTCTAACACACACCACGACGAATAAAAGTATCTGTTATGAATAGTAATACCTACTTTTTAAAATTATAGAAATTATATATCTCAAAATGGACTTCATTTTTGGATTCGGAGTATCAAATTTAGCCTAAGGTGAAATTTTGGTACTTTTCGGATAACTTTAATATTTTGATGAATAGGGAAAATTACTAAATTTTAGTTAAAAACAACTTTTTTAATCAAAATAATTAATAGTGATAAATTATTAATTTGAGTGGTTTTAAAGTATATTTAGAATATATTTTTACCATTTAATACAATATTGGTCATTGGACATAATTTCACAATTAAACTGGACATAAAAAAGTACCAATCTTTTGATAGTTATTATATCTTAAAAAACTCACTATTTGTTGTTACAGCCGGAATTAATTATAAAATTAATTAATGAAACTTATATGTTTGTAATTTTGTAAAATAGACATCATTTTTGAATTTGGAATATAAATTATAGCTTAGGATGAAATTTTGGCATTGTTCAGAAAAACTTCAATTTTTGACGAATAGTGAAACCACTAAATGGTAGTTAAAAAACTGAATTTTTCATAAAACTTAATTTTACCGCTTCTTTGAATGGAATTTCGAAAATCCGAGAAACACAGTTAATATCAAGTAGTAAAATTTGGTTCAATGATATGAAAATATTTTTTGCTGAATAGTAACTTTTTACTTTTATTTACCACGGTTAAAAGTAAATAGGGTAATTAAGGGTAAAGATGATATTAATATTACCCTAACACATGTCCTAATTATATTGGACAAGTTTATCTTGACAAAAAACAACCTTAAGAATAAAATATTATCATTTAGGTCCACTTGGATTAGATTAGGACATTTATTATTATTTAATTCAAAGAAGAGTTAAAAGAGTTAAAATCAAAGTGTATTTACTAAAACATTTTTAATATAAAGTTATACATAAGATAAATTCGATTGTAAATATTCATTAGAAATATAGAAATATTTCCTACATAATGATATTTTATTTATAATTTTTATACATTAAATAATTTAATTTATTTATGACACAATGATGATGTAGTAATTAATATAATAGTGAACAATTAAAATATTTGATATTATAAATACCCAAATTAATAAAATTTGAGACTTATTATGAATTAAACTAAATTTATAGGTTAATATGACATGTTATAATTGATTTAATTAACTTTTTTCTAAGTAATCATTCTGTTATGAGTTTTAAAAAAATCAATTATTTAATAGTGTCAAAATTGACATAAAAGAGTTTTTAAACCAAATATTATATTATTAATTGATATTAAATTCATAAAAATATAGGGTTCGGACAAGAGACTTATATCATGATAGGTGTATCATTAATGGACCACTTTGGGGTCTCTTGGATGTATATAGTAAGTTTATTAACCATATAATATAAAAATACAAAGAGACATTGTAAAAGTGAAACTATGTAACTAAGAGTTAATACTTAAAGATAAGGTTAATATAGAAACCCAAACCTGTCTAAATTCTATTGGTTGAGTGGTTTTCGACCCATCACCACCTTAATATTTAAATAATCCACTTTGGAGCCATTAGAAAACGAATATGAATTTATTATAAAATAATATTTCTAGCTTTTCCAATGGTGCCCCTCACCCCTCTTATAAAAGGGAACTCTCCCTTCTCATTAAATCACACCATAAAAGCCTTTTGGTTCAGGAAACCTCTGCCCAAATACTCTCTAAACTTCCCTCACTTAATCCTAGAGGCCTTACTTTAGTCAGAAATCCATCCTAAGGATCCCTTTTGATCAAATCAAAAGGAAGAACCCGAAGAAGAGGTAATGATTTCACCACCCTTTTTCAAGTTCCTTTCTTCTTCCACTTCTTCTTTCTTTGTTATTACCATTCTAAAATAATGAATCCAGTATCTCCTATATACATTAATATTATTATAAATATGGTACAACAATATTCAGTATCCTATCCATCCTTTGAATGACATGTCACCATACGTGCGTACGTACGGCTTACCGTCTCCAAGTCGTGGTGTAATTATTATTAAATATATTATTATTTGGATGGGTATAATAATGATTTTTAATTAATGTAAATAATATATATAACATTATAATTATTCTTTATATATGATATTCCATCCAATTATATATTATTTTAATATCAAAATAATGATATTTTCGCTCGTGCATTCGTACGGATTACCGTCTCCACGACGTGATGAGATTCATTTCCCAATTCACCATTCATTGACGATTATAAAAATATATATTACTAGTAAGTATGTAATATATGACATAATAATGCTACTGGATATATATATATATATATATATATAAGAATTTATGTACTTACATATATCTTATTCATTTACTTCCGTTCAATACTATATGAAAACAGAAACAACGTTTACGCGTACGTACAGACTACCGTCTCCATAAATGGTGTTTTCCATTTCATATATATGTCTATTATACATATTTATATTCTAAATATATATGATATATTTATCATTTTTTATATTCTAGAAGTATTTAAATCATGATCTAAGTGATACAACCAAGAGTGACAAGTTAAAACACGTACGATAAAGAAAGTGATTATTACCTGAAATGTTAAATTAACATGGAAATTATTATTAAATGGGTAATATAAATTCATAAATGAATCATGTATGATATTATAAATATTAATATGGTTCTGGTATAATTTAATAACATACTAATATTTTCGTACCGGAGGATAAACGTACCCTCGACTAAAGTAAAGTGCAAGGTAAGTGGTTTTCATCTCACTCCTTATTCCTGTGAGATTCATGCCATATTTCCACTATTACCTTTTATGTGCTGTATATACTATCCATAATTGTATTCTTTGTGTAATACACTTTAATTTCTGTGTATTTACATATTCATTATACGATACCTCTTTCATGGGTTGTATGTTTCATAAGTTACCAAATTGGTAAGGGTTATTTCACAATCTCTTCATTATCTAAGGTTGTTTATACGTAATAATCTACCGGGATCTCTTTATCATCCACATCCATGTTTCTTGAAAGTGTATTTCAAAACATTTTTACTATTTACAAGAATATGGGTTAAAGTCATTTATACCCTTGTTTGAATTTTTATAAGATTTTTATAAAGGAATCTTTCTGTTGTTTTCCAAACAAGGTCCTTTTTAACCTTTTTGACAAAATTAAGGTAAGAAAGTATTTTTTTTAAATTATACTGCATGTGCGACTATTTTCCGCCGTTATAAAATCTTAGAAGCTTCCCTTACAAGCTTATAAGAATATTTTCAATGTAAATGTTTTATTTTATAATTATGTTATTTTTAAATGATTTAAAAAAAGAGAGATATTTCTCTCAAAAATACGAAAATCCAGTGCAAATGTATACGTACTTAACACAAGCTTAAAAATGTTTACAGAAAAACTGACTATCGAGTGTGGTAGATAGGAAGGGATTGGGCGTGGACCCATCATGGACTGTAATTAGTCGAGCAGTCTTAGAATTAGTTATTTTGTTTTCAGAAGCTTGCATAATGTTTTCAAAAAAACATTGGAGTATGTTTGAGCAATTTTTAACATAAGTACCATCTAAAAAAATTGCATCGGTAGGTCTCATGAGAAAAACTAGTGTCTTGGCACGAGGCCTTGACAAAATCTTATTTGTAGTCTTGGAACAAGGCCTTGTATATGTGGTTATGATATTCTGGCAATATGCATTCCATCATTATGAAAGTGGTTAGTGATATTGCATGTGATTATTCGATTAGTAGAATATCAATTTGAATAAGTAAATGGAAATATTTCAATTTTATTTCTTCCATATTATGATGAAGTTCAAGTTTAAAAGGATTTTGTTTTAGTTTTATACATTGCCTTAAATGTTTATTCTTATTTTTGAAAGTTTCCGCTGTATTGCATACCCTTACTGAGCATTTGAGCTCACTCCTTTCTATGTTTTATTTTTCACAGGATTCCAAGAAGTGTAACGTGATTGATATGCAGGGTTAAGCCAAGGGAATAATGGCATTCATAAAGATTATATATGTTTTTTTGTACGTCTTAAAGTGAAAATGTATCATTAATGTATGTGATCTATTTTTCCAAGACTTCTAAACTTATCGGTCCTTCGGGACTTGATTCCCTGTAATCATGACAATGTTTTAAAATAATGCACCGACTCTGGGTAACTGGGTTCAGGGAATTACAGTTGGTATTATAGGATGTTTAGCAATAACCTTGGAAACTAGATTTAGATAAACTCTGATTAGGGCACATATACCTAAGATAGACTTTGAGGATTAGTATAGAAGAACTTCCTAGAATTTTGGTATTGTAGAAATTTTGTGAGTTTTCCAAGTAATAAATCCCTGTCTGGATACGAGCAGGTAGAGGCGGCTCTGGCACAGAGATACCCAGGGGTAAAATCCGAAAATACCGCTTTGATCTAGACTCGAACGGGAACTGGTGCACAACAATGAGCCTTGCTGCACTCTTGTTTACGACACTCTCGGGGGATATTCTTAGGATGATTCTCATTTTTATTATAAACCATTATGAAGGGTTTATGAGTATATACTTCCTCAAAGGAGACATTTTTAGGATTATGGATTATATCCATAAACTATTTAATTTATGTTATGTGTTTTACAAGTTTGGGAATAGGTATTGTTATTCATAAACTAATCTAGTGTATTCTATTATATAGAAATGGCACCTAGTAAAGGAAAGTGAACTCCAGTAATACGTATGATCCAAAGAGTAAGAAGGATCGTATCATTCATGGTATTAAGCCATCATTTAGAAGGGAAATAGTCTCCCACGTATGATCATCATATGAAGAAATAATATCATGTGTGGATAAGATAACTAAAGAGTTTACTGAGTCCTATGGCTTTGAAGGAAAGAAAGAGAAGAAAAGGATAGAAGAGAGAAAGATGGATAAAGGGAAGAGGGAAAAGAAGAATTTCCCCATATGTGATAACTATGGGAAGAAACACCCAGGAACTTTCATGAAAGGAATGGGAGTTTGTTATAAGTGTGTAGGAAAAGGGCACAAAGTACGTGACTGCAAGGGTAAGAAAATTATTTTAAATGTACAATGCTTCATTTGCAAGGAGTTTGGACACTACACGAACCAATGTCCCAGTCATCAGACTATGCTGCAAATGATGCTATTGGATAACAATCAAGTTATGATACCAACATACATGAAGAGGAATGATTAGAGTTGTTATGTTGATTATTTCATTTGAGTGTTGTATCAGTAATGTACTTGTTATAATAATTATGGAGTATATAAGGATTGTACTACAGTACTATTTCATTGAGGATTTGAGATTTTATGGTACTAAGAAAAGTGACTCTACATCGAGTTAATTTTTTTTTGGACATTACATGGGTGAAGGAAAGATAAACCTTAATATGGTCCTAATATTGAGGTAGTGATTTTGGAATAAGAGATGATTGATTTTGGTAATTCAGGATGTTGCGGTGTTGTAAAAGAATATATGAGGAAGGCATTCACATGTTATTACCTGGAAAAAAGGATCCTCATTATGTTTAACTTCCTTGTAAATTTTGGACTGTGAGTTTGGATAATAGTATTTTGGATAATTCTAATGGTCAGAATGAATTATGTTTTAAAGGTTATTTTTTTTGGATTTTTATAAAAGGAAAACACGCAGACCGTGTGACGACCCGTCATGTCGGAAAAAGCTATGGGAGTCGAACCCACAACCATAGTGAAATTGTGATTTATCGCCTACCATTGTGCTACATGATGTTTCGGGATGGTATAATGTAGTTTCTTTACATAAAGGGTATGATATGTGAATTATAAATTCATTATATTTGGAACCCTATACGATTAGGATAAATAGAGTATTATTGAGTTATATTATGTTTTGGGGTGAAAGATGAGTTTGTGGTAGAAATTTATTAATGGATAAAACTCTAATTATAAAGTAAGTATAACTCCTTATGATCTTAGCCAATATCATAAATAAATTCCTCAACATTATGAAAAGGAACTTAGAACAAAAATGTTGTCCTAGATGGTACCTTAGATCATCACTAATTTATGGATTTGGGATTGTTGGCCTTTTCATAGCCATGGTCTCTACCACTCTCCATCAGATAATTGATGGCTAGATTTCTCTTCTATATCCATATTTTCCTACATGGAACCCTAGTATGTGTTATTTTTGGTAATCTTCATACTTTCCACTCTTTATTTTAAATAGGGGCCTCATAAATTCATTTTTCGATGTGGGATTTCAACTAAGATATTTTGAAACATAAAAAATGTGTTATCCTAATACCTTATGTTTTGTTGAACTGATGGTATTTTAAATCATCATAGATTGATGAATTTAAGGACCTCAATTTTAAACTTGTTTGTGATTTATGACCTCAATCACTACCTATAAATATTTACGTTTTTACTCCAATTATATGTCTATAATTTCCACCAATGTCCTCCTAATCTAGATCATAATTTTGTGGTGACCCTTTTATTTCTCTTTTCATCTTGTTAAGACTAAATTTTATTAACAAAATTTCCGATGTGGGTTTTTCCACAAAGATATTTAATATTTTCAACATTTATTTTCAAAGAACAATATCAAATTACGAGGACGTAATTTATTGAAGGAGGGGAGAATGTAACACCCCGAGCTTCCACGATACGCTTCTCTTTGAATAATACAGTAGCGTGTGTTGTACGCAACTTCGAGTTCTAACACACACCACGACCAATCAAAGTATCCGTTATGAATAGTAATACCTAATTTTTAAAATTTTAGAAATTTTATATCTCAAAATGGACTTCATTTTTGGATTCGGGGTATTGAATTTAGCCTAAGGTGAAATTTTGGTAATTTTCGGATAACTTTAATATTTTGATGAATAGTCAAAATTACTAAATTTTAGTTAAAAAAACTATTTCAATAAAAATAATTAATAGTGATAAATTATGAATTTGAGTGGTTTTAAAGTATATTTAGAATATATTTTTACCATTTAATACAATGTTGGTCATTGGACATAATTTCACAATTAAACCGGACATAAACAAGTACCAATCTTTTGATAGTTATTATATCTTAAAAACTCACTTTTTGTTGTGACATCGGGAATTAATTATAAAATTAATTAATGCAACTTATATGTTTTGAATTTTGTAAAATAGGCATCATTTTTGAATTTGGAATATCAATTATAGCTTAGGGTGAAATTTTGGCATTGTTCAGAAAAACTTCAATTTTTGATGAATAGTGAAACAACTAAGTGGTAGTTAAAAAAATAAATTTTTCATAAAACATAATTTTACCGTTTCTGTGAATGGAATTTTGAAAATCCGAGAGACACGGTTAATATCAAGTAGTAAAATTTGGTTCAATGAGATGAAAATAATTTTTGGTGAATAGTAACTTTTTACTTTTATTTACCACGGTTAAAAGTAAATAGGGTAATTAAGGGTAAAAATGATATTAATATTACCCTAAAACATGTCCGAATTCTATTGGAGAGGTGTATCTCGACCAAAAACAACCTTAGGAATAAAATATTATCATTTAGGTCCACTTGGATTAGATTAGGACATTTATTATTATTTAATTTAAAGAAGAGTTAAAAGAGTTAAAATCAATGTGTATTTACTAAAACATTTCTAATATATGGTTATACATAATATAAATTAGATTGTAATAATTCATTAAAAATATAAAACTATTTCCTACATAATGATATTTTATTTATAATTTTTAGACATTATATAATTTAATATATTTATGACACAATGATGATGCAGTAATTAATATAATAGTGAACAATTAAAATATTTGATATTATAAATTCCCAAATTAATATAATTTGAGACTTATTATGAATTACACTAATTTTATAGGTTAATATGACATGTTATAATTGATTTCATTAACTTTTTTCTAAGTAATCATTCTGTTATGAGTTTTAAAAAAATCAATTATTTAATAGTGTCAAAATTGACATAAAAGAGTTTTTAAAACAAATATTATATTATTAATTGATATTAAATTCATAAAAATCTATGGTTCGGCCAAGAGACTTATATAATGCTAGGTGTATCATTAAAGGACCACTTGTGGGTCTCTTGGATGTATATAGTAAGTTTATTAACCATATAATATAAAAATACAAAGAGACATTGTAAAAGTGAAACTAAGTAACTAAGAGTTAATACTTAAAGATAAGGTTAATAGAGTAACACAAACCTGTCTAAATTATATTGGTTGAGTGTATTGCGACCCATCCCCACGTTAACCTTTAAATAATACACTTTGGAGCCATTAGAAACCGAATATGAATTTATATAAAATAATATTTCTAGCTTTTCCAATGGTGCCCCTCACCCCTCTTATAAAAGGGAACTCTCCCTTCTCATTAACTCACACCTTCAAAGCCTTTTGGTTTCGGCAAACCTCTGACCAAATACTCTCTCAACATCCATCACTTAATCCTAGAGGCCTTACTTTAGTAAGAAATCTATCTTAAGGAGCCC
This sequence comes from Viscum album, assembly GCA_963277665.1. Taxonomy (NCBI): domain Eukaryota; kingdom Viridiplantae; phylum Streptophyta; class Magnoliopsida; order Santalales; family Viscaceae; genus Viscum; species Viscum album. Next base: position 955,078,322 of record OY728142.1, read on the forward strand.
TTTTGATCAAATCAAAAGGAAGAACCCGAAGAAGAGGTAATGATTTCACCACCCTTTTTCAAGTTCCTTTCTTCTTCCACTTATTCTTTCTTTGTTATTACCATTATAAAATAATGAATCTAGTATATCCTATATACTTTTAAATTATTATAAATATGGTACAACTATATTCAGTATTCTATCCATCCTTTTAATGACATGTCACCATACGTGCGTACGTACGGCTTACCGTCTCCAAGTCGTGGTGTAATTGTTATTCAATATATTATTATTTGGATGGGTATAATAATGATTTGTAATTAATGTAAATAATAAATATAACATGATAATGATTCTTTATATATGATATACCATCCGATTATATATTATTTTAATATCAAAAGAATGATATTTTCGCTCGTGCGTACGTACGGATTACCGTCTCCACGACGCGATGAGATTAATTTCCCAGTTCACCATTCATCGACGATTATAAAAATATATATTACTAATAAGTATGTAATATATGAAATAATAATGCTACTGGAGATATATATATATATATATATATATATATATATATATATATAAATTTATGTACTTACACATATCTTATTCATTTACTTCCGTTCAATACTATATGAAAACAGAAACAGCGTTTATGCGTACGTACGGACTACCGTCTCCATAAACGGTGTTTTACATTTCTTATATATGTCTATTATACATATTTATATTCTAAATATATATGATATATTTATCATGTTTTATATTCTGGAATTATTTAAATCATGATCTAAGTGATACAACGAAGAGTGACAAGTTAAAACACGTACAATAAAGAAAGTGATTATTACCCGAAATGTTAACATAACATGGAAATTATTTTTAAATGGGTAATATAAAGTCATAAATGAATCATATATGATATCATAAATATTAATATGGTTCTGGTATAATTCAATAACATTCTAATATTTTCGTACCGGAGGATAAACGTACCCTCGACTAAAGTAAAGTGCAAGGTAAGTGGTTTTCATCTCACTCTTATTCCTGTGAGATTCATGCCATATTTCCCCTATTAAATTTTATGTGATGTATGTAATTCCCATAATTGTATTCTTTGTGTAATTCACTTCAATTTATGTATATTTACATATTCATTGTACGATACCTCTTTCATGGGTTGTATGTTTCGTAAGTTACCAAATTGGTAAGGGTTATTTCACAATCTCTTCATTATCCGAGGTTGTTTATACGTAATAATCTACCGGGATCTCCTTATCACCCACATCCATGTTTCATGAAAGTGTATTTCAAAACATTTTTACTATTTACAAGAATATTGGTTAAAGTCATTTATACCCTTGTTTGAATTTTTATAAGAGTTTTATAAAGGAATCTTTCCGTCGTTTTCCAAACAAGGTCCTTTTTAACCTTTTCGACAGAATTAAGGTAAGAAAGTCTTTTTTTAACTTATATGGCGTGTGCAGATATTTTCCGCTGTTATAAAATATTAGAAGCTTCCCTTACAAGCTTATAAGAATATTTTCAAAGTAAATTTTTTATTTTATAATTATGTTATTTTTAAATGATTTAAAAAGAAGACAGAGATATTTCTCTCAAATATATGAAAATCCAGTGCAAATGTATACGTACTTAACGCAAGCTTAAAAATGTTTATAGAAAACCCGACTCTTGAGTGTGGTAGATAGAAAGGGATTGGGCATGGACCCATCATGGCCTGTAATTAGTCAAGCAGTCTTAGAATTAGTTATTTTGCTTTCAGAAGCTTGCATAATGTTTTCAGAAAAACATTGGAGTATGTTTGAGCAATTTTAAATGTAAGTATCTTCTAAAAAAATTGCATCGGTAGGTCTCATGAGACAAACTAGTGTCTTGGCACGAGGCCTTGAAAAAATCTTATTTGTAGTCTTGGAACGAGGCCTTGTCTATGTGGTTATGTTAGTCTGGCATTATGCATTCCATCATTATGAAAGTGGTTAGTGATATTGCATGTGATTATTTGATTAGTAGAATATCCATTTGAATAAGTAAATGGAATTATTTCATTTTATTTCTACCATATTATGCTGAAGTCCAAGTTTAAAAGGCTTTTGTTTTAGTTTTATACATTGCCTTAAATGTTTATTCTTATTTTTGAAAGTTTCCTATGTATTGCTTACCCTTGCTGAGCATTTGAGCTCACCCCTTTCTATGTTTTATTTTTCACAGGATTCCAAGAAGTGTAACATGATTGATATTCAGGGTTAAGCCAAGGGAATAATGGCATTCATAAAGATTATTTATGTTGTTTTGTACGTCTTAAAGTGAAAATGTAACATTCATGTATGTGATCTATTTTTCCAAGACTGCTAAACTTATCTGTCCTTCGGGACTTGATTCCTTGTAATCATGCCAATGTATTAAAATAATGCACCGACTCTGGGTAACTGGGGTCTGGGCATTACAGTTGGTATCAGAGGAAGTGTAGAAATAACCTTAGAAACTAGATTTAGATAAAATCTGATTAAAGCACATAGCCCTAAGATAGACTTTGAGGATTAATATAGAAGAACTTCCTAGAATTTTGGTATTGTAGAAATTTTGTGAGTTTTACGAGTAATACATCCCTGTCTGGATACGAGCAGGTAGAGGTGGCTCTGGCATAGATGTACCCAGGGGTAAAATCCGAAAACACCACTTTGAGCTAGACTCGAACAGGAACTGGTGCACGACAACGGGCCTTGCTTCACTCTTGGTTACGAAACTCCCGGGGGATATGCTTAGGATAATTCTCATTTTCATTACAAACCATTATAAAGGGTTTATGAGTATATACTTCCTCAAAGGATGCATTTTTAGGATTATGAATTATATCCATAAACTATTTAATTTATGTTATGTGTTTTATAAGTTTGGGATTAGGTATTGTTATTCCTAAACTAATATAGTGTATGCTATTGTATAGAAATGGCACCCAGTAAAGGAAAGTGAACTCCAGTAATACGTATGATCCAAAGAGTAAGAAGGAACGCATCATTCATGGTATTAAGCCATCATTTAGAAGGGAAATAGTCTCCCACGTATTATCATCATATGAAGAAATAGTATCTTGTGTGGATAAGATAACTAAAGAGTTTACTGAGTCCTATGGCTTTGAAGGAAAGGAAGAGAAGAAAAGGATGGGAGAGAGAAAGATGGATAAATGGAAGATGGAAAAGAAGAATTTCCCAATATGTGATAACTGTGGGAAGAAACACCCTGGAAGTTTCATGAAAGGAGTGGGAGTTTGTTATAAGTGTGTAGGAAAAGGGCACAAAGTACGTGACTGCAAGGGTAAGAAAATGGTTTCAAATGTACAATGCTTCATTTGCAAGGAGTTTGGACACTACGCGAACCAATGTCCTAGTCATCAGACTATGCCGCAAATGATGCTATTGGATAACAATCAAGTTATGATACTACCACAGATGAAGAGGAATGATTAGAGTTGTTATGTTGATTATGTCATTTTAGTGTTGTATCAGCAATGTACTTGTTGTCATAATTATGGAGTCTATAAGGATTGTACTACAGTACTATTTCCTTGAGGATTTGATATTTTATGGTACTAAGAAAAGTGACTCTACAGTGATTTAATTTTTTTTTGGAAATTACATGAGTGAAGGAAAGATAAACCTTAATATGGTACTAATATTGAGGTAGTGATTTTGGAATAATAGATGGTTGATTTTGGTAATTCAGGATGTTGTGGTGTTGTAAAAGAATATATGAGGAAGGTGTTCACGTGTTATTACCTGGAAAAAAGGATCCTCATTATGTTTAACTTCCTTGTAAAGTTTGGACTGTGATTTTGGATAATAGTATTTTGGATAAGTCTAATGGGCAGAATGAATTATGTTTGAAAGGTTATTTTTTGGATTTTAATAAAAGGGCAACATGCAGACCGTGTGACGACCCGTCGTGTCGGACAAAGCTGCGGGAATCGAACCCACAACCATAGTGAAATTGAGATTTATCGCCTCCCATTGTGGTACATGAAGTTCCTGGATGGAATAATGTAGTTTCTTTATATAAAGGGTCTGATATGTGAATTATAAATTCATTATATTTGGAACCCTATACGATTAGGATAAATAGAGTATTTTTGATTTATATTATGTTTTGGGGTGAAAGATGAGTTTGTGGTAGAAATTTATTAATGGATAAAACTCTAATTATAAAGTAAGTATATCTCCTTATGATCTTAGCCAATCTCATAAATAAATTCCTCAACATTATGAAAAGGAACTTAGAACAAAAATGTTGTCCTAGATGGTACCTTAGATCATCACTAATTTTTGGATTTAGTATTGTTGGCCTTTTCATAACCATGTTCTCTACCACTCTCCATCAGATAATTGATGGTTAGATTTCTCTTCCATATCCATATTTTCCTACATGGAACCCTAGTATGTGTTATTTTCGGTAATCTTCTTACTTTCCACTATTTATTTTAAATAGAGGCCTCATAAAATCCTTTTTGGATGTGGGATTTCAACTAAGATATTTTGAAACATCAAAAATGTGTTATCCTAATACCTTATGTTTTGTTGAACCGATGGTATTTTAAATCATCATAGATTGATGAATTTAAGGACCTCAATTTTAAACTTTTTTTTGATTGATGACCTCAATTACTACCTATAAATATTTACGTTTTTCCTCCAATTATATGTCTATAATTTCCACCAATGTTCTCCTAATAGAGATCATAATTTTGTGGTGACCCTTTCATTTCTCTTTTCATATTGTTAAGACTAAATTTTATTAACCAAATTTCCGATGTGGGTTTTTCCACAAAGATATTTTCTATTTTCAACATTTATTTTCAAAGTAAAATATCAAATTGCGAGGACAAAATTTATTGAAGGAGGGGAGAATGTAACACCCCAAGCTTCCATGATACGCTTCTCTTTGAATAATACAGTAGTGTGTGTCATACGCAACTTCGAGTTCTAACACACACCACGACCAATCAAAGTAGCCGTTATGAATAGTAATACCTACTTTTTAAAATTTTAGAAATTTTATATCTCAAAATGCAATTCATTTTTGAATTCAGAGTATCGAATTTATCCTAAGGTGAAATTTTGGTACTTTTCGGATAACTTTAATATTTTGATGAATAGTGAAAATTACTAAATTTTAATTAAAAACAACTTTTTTAATCAAAATAATTAATAGTGATAAATTATGAATTTGAGTGGTTTTAAAGTACATTTAGAATATATTTTTACCATTTAATACAATGTTGGTCATTGGACATAATTTCACAATTAAACCGGACATAAACTAGTACCAATCTTTTGATAGTTATTATATCTTAAAAAACGCTATTTGTTGTGACAGTGGGAATTAATTATAAAATTAATTAACTAAACTTATATGTTTGGAATTTTGTAAAATATACATCATTTTTGAATTTTGAATATCAATTATAGATTAGGGTTAAATTTTGGCATTGTTCGGAAAAACTTCAATTTTTGATGAATAGTGAAACCACTAAGTGGTAGTTAAAAAACTGAATTTTTCATAAAACATAATTTTACCGCTTCTTTGAATGGAATTTCGAAAATCCGAGAGACACGGTTAATATCAAGTAGTAAAATGTGGTTCAATGAGATGAAAATAAATTTTGGTGAATAATAACTTTTTACTTTTATTTACCACGGTTAAAAGAAAATAGGGTAATTAAGGGTAAAAATGATATTAATATTACCATAACACATGTCCTAATTAAATTGGACAAGTGTATCTCGACTAAAAAAAACCTTATGAATAAAATATTATCATTTAGGTACACTTGGATTAGATTGGGACATTTATTATTATTTAATTCAAAGAAGAGTTAAAAGAGTTAAAATCAAAGTTTATTTACTAAAACATTTTTAATATAGGGTTATACATAAGATAAATTAGATTTTAAATATTAATTAGAAAGATAAAATAATTTACTACATAATTATATTTTATTTATAATTTTTAGACATTAAATAATTTAATTTATTTATGACACAATGATGATGCAGTAATTAATATAATAGTGAAAAATTAAAATATTTGATATTATAAATACCCAAATTAATATAATTTGAGACTTTTTATGAATTAAACTAATTTTATAGGTTAATATGAAATTTTAGGATTTATTTAATTAGCTTTGTTCGAAGTAATCATTCTGTTATGAGTTTTAAAAAAATCAATTATTGAATAGTGTCAAAATTGATATAAAAGAGTTTTTAAAACAAATATTATATTATTAATTGATATTAAATTCCTAAAAATCTAAGGTTAGGCCAAGAGACTTATATCATGATATTTTTATCATTAATGGACCACTTGGGGGTCTCTTGGATCTATATAGTAAGTTTATTAATTATATAATATAAAAATACAAAGAGACATTGTAAAAGTGAAACTAAGTAACTAAGTGTTAATACTTAAAGATAAGGTTAATATAGTAACCCAAAACTGTCTAAATTCTATTGGTTGAGTGGTTTTCGACCCATACCCACCTTATACTTTAAACAATCCACTTTGGAGCCATTAGAAACCGAATATTAATTTATTATAAAATAATATTTCTAGATTTTCCAATGGTGCCCCTCACCCGTCTTATTAAACGGGACTCTCCCTTCTCATTAAATCGCAGCTTCAAAGCCTTTTGGTTCAGACAACCTCTACCCAAATACTCTCTAAACATACCTAAATTAATCCTAGAGGCATTAATTTAGTTATAAATCTATCCTAAGGATCCCTTTTGATCAAATCAAAAGGAAGAACCCAAAGAAGAGGTAATGATTTCACCACCCTTTTTCAAGTTCCTTTCTTCTTCCACTTCTTCTTTCTTTTTTGTTACCATTATAAAATAATGAATCCAGTATCTCCTATATAATTTAATATTATTATAAATACGGTACAACCATATTCAGTATTCTATCCATCATTTGAATGACATGTCACCATACGTGCGTACGTACGGCTTACCGTCTCCACGTCGTGGTGTAATTGTTATTCAATATATTATTATTTGGATGGGTATAATAATGATTTGTAATTCATGTAAATAATAAATATAACATGATAATTATTTTATATATATGATATAACATCCAATTATATATTATTTTAATATCAAAATAATGATATTTTCGCTCGTGTGTACGTACAGATTACCGTCTCCACGACGCGATGAGATTCATTTCCCAGTTCACCATTCATCGATGATTATAAAAATATATATTACTAATAAGTATGTAATGTATGACATAATAATGATATTGGATATATATATATATATATATATATATGAATTTATGTACTTACATATATCTTATTCATTTACTTCCGTTCAATACTATATGAAAACAGAAACAACGTTTATGCGTACGTACGGACTACCGTCTCCATAAACGGTGTTTTCCATTTCATATATATGTCTATTATACATATTTATATTTTAATTATATATTATATATTTATCATGTTTTATATTTTGGAGGTATATAAATCATGATATAAGTGATACAACCAAGAGTGACAAGTTAAAACACGTACGATAACGAAAGTGATTATTAACCGAAATGTTATCTTAACATGTAAATTATTATTAAATGGGTAATATAAAGTCATAAATGAATCATGTATGATATAATAAATATTAATATGGTTCTGTTATAATTTAATAACATACTATGATCTTCGTACAGGAGGATAAACGTACCCTCGACTAAAGTAAAGTGTAAGGTAAGGGGTTTTCATCTCACTCCTTATTCCTGTGAGATTCATGCCATATTGCCACTATTACCTTTTATGTGGTGTATGTACTACCTATAATTGTATTGTTTGTGTAATACACTTTAATTTATGTGTATTTACATATTCATTTTATAATACCTCTTTCATGGGTTGTATGTTTCGTAAGTTACCAAATTGGTAAGGGTTATTTCACAATCTCTTCATTATCGAAGTTGTTTATACGTAATAATCTACAGAAATCTCTTTATCATCCACATCCATGTTTCTTGAAAGTGTATTTCAAAAAATTTTAATATTTACAAGAATATGGGTTAAAGTCATTTATACCCTTGTTTGACTTTTTATAAGAGTTTTATAAATGAATCATTATGTCGTTTTCCAAACAAGGTCTTTTTTAACCTTTTCGACAGAATTAAGGTAAGAAAGTTTTTTTAACTTATACGGTGTGTGCGGCTATTTTCCGCTGTTATAAAATCTTTGAAGCTTCCCTTACATGCTTATAAGAATATTTTCAATGTAAATGTTTTATTTTATAATTATGTTATTTTTAAATGATTTTAAAAAAAAGAGAGATATTTCTCTCAAATATATGAAAATCCAGTTCAAATGTATACGTACTGAATGCAAGCTTAAATTTTTTTTTTCAGAAAACCCGACTCTTGAGTGTGGTAGACAGGAAGGGATTGGGTGTGGACCCATCATGGCCTGTAATTAGTCAAGCAGTCTCAGAATTAGTTATTTTGTTTTTAGAAGCTTATATAATGTTTTCAGAAAAACAATGGAGTATATTTGAGCAATTTTAAACGTAAGTATCTTCTAAAAAAATTGCATCGGTAGGTCTCATGAGACAAATAGTGTCTTGGAACGAGGCATTGACAAAATATTATTTGTAGTCTTGGCACGAGGCATTGGGTAGGTGGTTATGATAGTATGACATTATGGATTCCATCATTATGAAAGTGGTTAGTGATATTGTATGTGATTATTTGATTAGTAGAATATCCATGTGAATAAGTAAATGGTATTATTTCATTTTTTATCTGCCATATTATGCTGAAGTTCAAGTTTAAAATGCTTTTTTTTAGTTTTATACATTGCCTTAAATGTTTATGCTTATTTTTGAAAGTTTCCGCTGTATTGCTTAACCTTACTGAGCATTTGAGCTCACCCCTTTCTATGTTTTATTTTTCCCAGGATTCCAAGAAGTGTAATGTGATTGATATGCAGGGTTAAGCCAAGGGAATAATGGTGTTCATAAAGATTATTTATGTTGTTTTTTACGTCATAAAGTGAAAATTTAACATTCATGTATGTGATCTATTTTTCCAAGACTGCTAAACTTATCGGTCCTTCGGGACTTGATTCCTTGTAATCATGCCAATGTATTAAAATAATGCACTGACTCTGGGTAACTGGGGTCGGGGCATTACATATTTTATCACTGATCTGTATTATTTCTGCTTTATTTATTTATTTATTTGGGAGAAATCATTCCCACAACCTCTGTTGATGCCCTGGCACTTTTATCCAGCCCGGGAGGATCGTGAATGGCTCTCGGCCATGTCGCGGACCGGATCGGGTGACCGGTTCAAGGTCGACCAGGGTTGGTTCGTGACAATTATCATTAATCATTTGGTGTAGGTCATCATTCTTAGTATCCCAAATCTCATATGAATCATTATTCATTATTATCAACAATTATTTGGTGTAGGATGTCATGCTTGACACCATAAATCTCATTGTGTGTAAGAAATCATGCCTAGAACTCCAATTATCATTTGGTGTAGGTTATCATTCCTAACACCCTTACATCTAAGAGCATAGATAACTATTTTAGAGGAACACCATGTCCATGTCCCAACTTCTACAATGGTTTAGGATGCCATAACTAGTACCACAAAATCTCATCTATTTAATGATTATTTAATTTACAAGAATTTTCCATATTAATCATTTACCAATCCAATTATTTAAACATTTCAAAGGCCATTAGTTAATTCAATAATTAACTAAGCACATAACCCATTAATTAATTAATCAATTAATTAATCAATAAAAATCATTTTCATTCCATAATTAATTATTCCAATTAAATATCCTATTCAAAACTACCATGTCAGAATTAAATCTCACAATTATTTATCTTTAATCACATCAGGACACATAATCAATTATTACAATTAATTATCATTGGTAAACTTCTTGGAACATAATTAATTCTCACAATTAATTATCTTAAATAGACAAATATAATAACATAATTAATTCCCCCCAATTAATTATCTTTCTAAAAGAAATTTAACATCTCCAATACAATATCAAACCTTCCAAAGATCAATTCGAGAAACACCCTTCATTTTTTTGTGATCAACCATCAATTAACCACCAAGGAAAATCACATGTCAAAACTATATTCGTAATAACCCCAATTTAGGAATTCAATTAACAAAGGAATCTAGAAATTTCATAACTCATACACATATTATAAATCTTGACTATGGGAGTTCAATTTATAGCACCTTCCCCAGTTTATTGATGGAATTAAGTCATACGTAAATCCTCAAAATCCGAGCAGCACAACGTCATCAATCAAACTCCAGATCATTGTTTCTAAAACCAAAATTAAGATCAAATACATCAAGATATTTAAAATATAGATATAGATCAATAATCCTAGACATATATCTAAACTCGTAGGTTTAGATCTAAGAAAAAGGGAAAGATCCACTATTAATAGATTTAAGAAATATGGGGGAAAGAAAGGGAGAAGCATCAGGATGAAATCCACTTACTAGGAGGAGCGTAGATCTTCAATACGAGCTTTTAATATCGAAGAATGGTGCTCATATCACATTGAAATCCCTCCCAAAGGCTTAGAGAACACCTATATTTTTTCAAGACCAAGCCATGGTTGAAACATGGGAGTCCCATGGGGTTAGGGAGGTTTTAAAAGATATTTTTGAATATTGAAAATCGCATACACAGTTTCATAGGCAGAGGTGAATGGTTAGGAAAACCGTGCCCCAACCATACAGATTCTACTTCCTAGTTTTGTATGGTTTTCATGGTTTGGTCACACAGTCTTTCAAACCATGTACAAACCATGTGGTCTCCTCTATCTAGTTTTGCACGCTTGGGACGGTTTGGTTGCACAGTTTTTCAGACCGTTTGAAAACCGTTCACAACCCAATGTCCTCTAATTTTCCATAAAAGTTCACCCAAACGCACTCCAAGACAATAAAACATGTTTATGGTACATAAAAGCTTCAAAAATTGCCTAAAAATGTTCCCGATATGACTTTAGAAAAGGCTGAGATCTTACAATCTCCCCACATTATAACAGCTCGCCCTCGAGCAACACTCTTGAACATCACTGAGATTCTAATCCAAAAAGATTCGGCCATTGAGCCCTCATGTCTTAATCCTGTTCCCAATTTTATTATTTAACATTACCATGTTGCGATAACACATGAACGAACGACTCGATATTTCCCCGTAATACTTTCTCACTACGACCCATCACACATATTAGATACTCCTCAAAGGACACATCTATATTGAGATTAACTACTTACACAAAAATCACGTGGGAAGGTTCGAGGTTATACCACCATAGTTTTGACATAAGAAAAATATCAAGCATAGCACTGAATTTCTATGGAAGTGAAAATCGGTACGCAACCGGCCCCATTCTCTCCAGAACCTCAAATGGTCCCACAAACCTAGGTGCTAATATTCTCTATCTCTGTATCCTGTGGTGACCCAATCTAGGCGAAACCCAAAGGAATACATGACTACACTCTGTAAACTCTAGGGGTTTTCTCCATTTATCAGCATATTAATTTTTCCCACTTTGAGCCGTAGTCATATGATTTCGAATCAACTACACCTGATCCAATGTATCCTGAAAGAGACTCAGTCCTAACATCTCCGCCTCACCCACCTCTAACCAACATAGAGGTGATATACAAGGTCTATCATAAATTTCTTCATATGGTGCCATCTGTATAGTTTCCTGATAACTGTTGATATAGGAGAAATCTTCTAAATACACATGCTTCTTCAACAGACCACCAAAGTCAAGCACACACGCTCGGAACATATCCTCTAACACCTATGTGGTACGCTCCGACTGCTCATCTATATGTGGGTGGAAGGCTGTACTTAATAGAACCTATATTCCAACAGCCTTCTAGAAGACCTTCCAGAAGCATGAACCAATGTGTGAATCGCGATATGATACTATAGTCCATGACACCCCATACAAACTAACTATCTCTCTGACATACAGTTCTCCCAACTGCTCTACTATAAATTATAATTTGATATGAATGAAGTGTGCTACATTCATTAGTCGATCCAAAATGACCCAAATATAATCATTCTTCCTAAGAGACATTTTATGTCCTACCACGAAGTCCATAATCAAGTCATCCCACATCCATTTCAGAATAGGTAACAGCTGCAATAGGCCTCCAGGTCGTTGATGCTCTGCTTCCACCTACTGATAGGTGAAACATCTTGTTACAAACCTTTCTATCTCTTTTTTCATTCATGGACACCAAAACTATAGTCGAAGTTCATGGTATAGTTTTTCACCCAAGGATGTGCCACCCACCTTGAAGTGCGAAATTCTCACATGAGTTCCTCCCGCATACTCATAGGAACAACAACTCAATTTTTCACAAAGATGTCTCATTCTCATATATTTTCTAGTCTGAAGGTGTCTCCCCACATTCAAGGCCTTCCCTCAAGAATAAAAACTATGGATCCTCATCATACCTGTCTCTGTTCCATCTTAAGAGTGTAGAATCTACTACTACAGAAACCAGATTCATCATCTCCTAAATCTCCTAAACTACCTCATGCATTTTGCGAGGAAAGTCATCATTTTCCACTATGCAAATGACTCTTGTACCAACTGAGTTTGAGTTTTTTTTTCTCAAAGTGTCAGCCACACTATTCCCATTTCGGGGTGTATATGCTAGTTCAAAATCAAAGGACATCATATACACCACATATCTTCGCTTCTAGATATTCAAGTCATGCTATGAAAAGATATACTTCAATATTTTGTGATCCATGAAAACTATAAAAATTTCACCCAACTTATATTGTCTCCAACATTTAAGATCATAAACCAATGTTTCCAACTCGAGGTCATGTGTAGGATAGTTTCATTCATGTGGCCTCAAATGCTAAGACCCATAAGAAATGACTCCACCCCTTAAATCAACATAGATCCGAGTCCAACCCCAGAAGCACCACAATACACAGTGTACTCCTCACCTGACTCTGGTAAGATCAAAATTGGTGATCATGTCAAGCACTTCTTCAAATCCTAGAAATAATCTCACATGATTCTACCTAAACAAGAATTACCCATTTCTTTGTAAAACTAGTAAGTGGTGAAGACAACCAAGAAATTTCCTAGATAAATCTCTTTTAATAACTAGCTAATCCCAGAAATCATCAAATATCAAAAAAATTCCTGGGTTGCTCCCAAGAAATCCCTACCTTCACTTTTTCTAGGTCCACTGCCACACCTATTCCAAGATTATGTGATCCAAAAATTGTAACCAGTCAATCCAAAAAATGATATTTAAATAGCTTGGAATATAGCCGATGCTCTATTAGTGTACCCATGATGATGTCAAGATGTTTTTCATGATCATCTTGAGTCTTAGAGTACACTAAGATTTCGTCCACAAATACCAACACAAACTGATCTATGTATGGATGAAATATCATTTTCATCAAGGCCATAACCCTGCTAGATCATTAGTCACCCCAAACAACATTATGAAAAACCCATAAAGGCCATACCTGCTCTTAAAAGCAGTTCTTGGCATATCAGAATTCTGAACTCTCATCTAATGACACCCTAATCTCAGATCGATCATTAAGAATACACTAGCCTCCTTCATCTGGTCAAATAAATCATTGCTTTGTCGAAGATGATATTGGTTCTTCACAGTCATTTTATTCAACTTCCAGTAATCGACACACAAGCGTAGAATCCCGTTTTCCTTTTTTTCAAAAAAAAGGTGATCCCCAAGGGGATGTACTTGGATGGATAAACCTTTAATCCTCTGACTCCTCTAACTACGTTTTGATCTCTTAAATATCAGTTAGCGCCATTCTGTAAGGTGTAATAGATATCGGCTCAGCCCCCGAGATGAGCTCAATAGTGAATTCCACATCACTCTCAGGTGGAAACCCTGAAAAGTATTTAGGAAGGACATCCTAAAAAAGTTCTACTACTAGTGGAAGGATGTCTTCCCTACCACTCCCGTCATCCAACAAAAGACTAGCATCTTAGGTTGTTATCTCTTCTAGTTATTGAGTAATTCTCCAAGAACTTCCTACATGAATATCCCATTCTCCATAAAAGACATATTGTTCACCCTTAATAGATACAAAGGTCAACCTCCTTCAATAAAAATATTTTTGGGATCGGTAAGCGACAATCCGGTCTGTACCCATAATCAGGTCGAAGTCCACTTTATCAAGGACATAGATATTCCAAGGGAAACAATGCTATATGATATCTAGAGAACATCCCTAATATAAATAGATATATCTAGTCAATGTTCCCAATGATGTATGGATATTCATCATCTCTTTTATGGAATCCACCTATAGGCTCAAGGAACTAACAAGATTTACATATATAAAGGAATGAGAGGCCCCAACATCAAACAATGCAATGGATAAAGTAGAAGCAACTAGAATTGTACCTATCACTATTGATGGACTGACCTCACTCTCGATAAGTGTAGGCTATATTGCATATAACCATCCTTGCCCACTTCCCTGTGACGTCCTCTGAATCCCCTTAGTAACGCCACTCTGCTGGTATAGGTGCTCAAACCCTAAAGCACCATGCCCACTACCTCTACCGCGTCTACTAGTAGAACTCCAACTACCAGAACTATATAGTGCAGAAGACCCCCTTCCCACACTCCGACTCTGAGCAGCTTCTCCCTCAGCAACAAACATTCGCTTCTTCCTACAGAATATATGTAGATGTCCCATATTTCTATAAAATTGGCACTATACTGGTGGTTGAGGACATTGTGTATGATAGTGTCCCTACCTACCACACTGGTGGCTAAGCAAATGAGAAAGATCCAGTGTAACTGTTTCTCCTTGATTTACACTGTGCTGACTAAGATTCTAATGGCATCACTTCCGGCTCTCGGAAGGCCCACTTCCTGATCATCCATCTACCTATGCATTACTGGAATCCTCCTTCAAGATCAACTATGAAATGAGAGCCTGATTAACTACTTCATAAAATTTCTTCAGCCTAATGATATTCACCTAGGACTTAATTTCACACTTAAGTCCATTCTAAAATCTTTTTGCTGAAGATGCCTCATATACTACCAAAGCTAGAGAAAAACACCGTAAATATGTGAAAAATTTAGATTACTCCATTACAGACATGATTCCTAGTGTCAGATGCATAAACTCTAAATCCTTCTCTTGCCTCAACATGTATGGACAGAAGTGTTCCAAGAACTTCTTGAAAATTTCCTTCCACAATATATCATCAATCTTTCCAGATCATACCTGAATGTCCAACCTACATTTCGCTGAATCCCATAGCATATAACTAGAAAACATGACCCTCATCTTAAATGGAGTCTCTAAATTTTCTTGCATCGTCTCAATGGATTCAATCCAAGATTAATCTCTCTCAGGTCAACCCTATATAGTAAAAGTAAGTGGGTTCTATAGCTAAAACTCCCTTGTCAACACAAAAATGATTTTTCCAAACCCTCCCTTGGTCCATCTCCATTAATTTCATGAAACAAGAAAAGTTATCTCATAATTTTTATCCTTCTTCATCAGCTTGCACCAATGGAACCTCAAGCTCCATATATGGAAGTTCGTTTTGGTCCATACCCCTTGGTTTCTCCCTCAACAAGCATCATGGAGGCGTATTTATACAAAGAAAAACACACGTCTTAGGTCTCATAACACAACCTTATAACATTTATTTAAGGGTAGAAACTAACACAATAAGTTTCAACCTATCATTTCTCTCTTTTCTCGCCACATGGTCAACACCAAAGCCTTATCACTACACTTAACCATCCTACTCCTAGGTCTTGGTTTATAGAGGTACATTCATTATCATTTATTAATCAACTATAAATTAATAACATTATCTCAAATTAATTAATTCAACAATTAATTAATTAATAATTCCAATTTCATCAATCATGGTTGTCATTAGACACCCATTAATCTTATTTTGCATCATTGTTTCAATATCACATCAAGGAAAATAGTTCAAGTAGGACAACTTACCCACAACCCATTTTCCCATGAGTGCCTAGAATGATTAATGCGACAACAACCCTAAGTTCCTAGAATGATTCATGCAGACTCAAATATCATGTCTCTTCAGACCACGAATCAAAATTCAACAATTTTCAAAACAAATATCACATCACACCATAAGGGCATCACCTAAGGTGAAATAATATACAACTCTAACAACAAACAACAATCACAACAATACCACCCCTAGTACTTTAACTTTCCCCCATACATGGGTTTGAAACTCCCAAGAACGAGATCATTACCATGTCTCGACTCTTCCTAAGATATTTTCTACCTTTTCCAAAAACAGTAAGACAAAAGAAGAATAATGAAAATAAAAATCCTCTAATACCACTTTGTGACGTCCTGAACCGAGATCCACTGAACGGTTCCTTGAGCTGGTTGGCCACATTCCCGCGAGCATGCCTCCCCATATTCTAGAGGGTGCGGACTAGCAGTGAGGGTCTGGTAAGTTATTCTTGGGGAGACTATACCCTCTGTTATAAGAATAAAACACCAGGAGAAGAAAATAACAACTAAACAAGTATTTAAGCATAAATAAATAACCATAAAAGATCTATGACATATTATAGTCAAAACCAAAAAATAAAATATTCAACTGAAAGGTAAAGCATGATATGACAACGAAAGTTCCATGTGTCTACAATGAAACTGAAAGTAAAGACACAACGACTCCAAAAAGGGTCCCGAACCATGCCTGGTTCCCTCTCCCATGCTTCAAACCTAAACAAAAATCTATCCCATGGCCCTGTCCTTATCCCATACTACAATAAAAAAGTCTGATCGGGAATCCTGTCTAGGGTGTGAGTACAACTTAGTAAGTCGCCAAAAATGATTTCCAAAATGAGTCGAGTCAAAAGATAGTGCATGCAGTTTTATAAAGTAATAATTAAAACCCATAATTTAAAGAGTTATCACATTTTCATTTAATATATAATCATCACATGAGGAAAAGTTCAATTAATGTTTCCCATTTTAATCATCATTCATTATCATTAATAATTTGGTGTAGGTTATCATGACTAGCACCCCAAATATCATTTGAATCATCATTCATTATTAACATTTATAATTTGGTGTAGGATGTCATTCCTAGCTCCAAAAATATCCTTGAGTGTATGAAATAATTCCTAGAACTCCAATTCTCATTCGGTGTAGGTCATCATGCATAACACCCTTACTTATATATTCCTAGATAACTATTAGGGAGGAACACCATGTCCAAATCCAAACTTCTACATTGGTCTTGGATGCCATACGAAACACCAAAAAATCTCATCCATTTAATCATTCATTAATTCAAAAAATTTTTCCACATTAATCATTTACCAATACAATTATTAGTTAAATATTTCAAAGTCCATTAGTTTATTCAACAATTAACAAAGTACATAACCCATTAATTAATTCATTAATTAATTAATCAGTCAAAACCAATATCATTTCATAAGTAATTCTTCTAATTAATTATCCAATTCAAAACCATAAAGTCATAATTAATTCTCACAACTATTTATATTTAATCACATATTAAAACATAATTAATTATTCCAATTAATTATCTTTGTTCGAATTCTTGGAACATAATTAGTTCTCATAATTAATTATATTACCTAGACAAACATAATCTCAAAATTAATTGCCCAAGTTAATTAACATTCAAAAAACAATTTAATATCCCCAATATAATATCAAACCATCAAAAGATCAATTTGGGTAACCCCCTACATTTGTTCCATGATCAACCATCAATTAACCACCATGGAAAATCACATGTTAAAAACTATATTCCAAATTACTCTAATTTAGGAATTCAATTACCAAGGGAATCTAAAAATTTAATTAATCATACACATATCATAAATTAGGATAGTGGGAGTTCAATTTAGAAAACCTACCTTGGTTTATTGATGGAAGTTAGCACTACAAAAATCCCCAAAATTTGAGCGGCACAACATCGTCGATCAAACTCCAGATCTACATTCCTAAAACCAGAATTAAGATCAATGGCATCAAGATATTGAAAAACTAGATCTAGATCTACAATAATATATTTAGATCTTAACTCATAGGTTTATATTAGAAAAAAAAGTGAATATCCTCCATGAAAAGATTTAAGAAATATAGAGGAAAGATCATGAGAGGCCTTGGTAGGAAATCCACCTACCAGGAGAAGAGGAGATCCTCAATACAAGCTTTCAATCTAGAATAATGGTGTTTGTATCACCTTGGAATCCCTCTAGAAGGCTTTTAGAACACTGAGAATTTTTCAATCTTGAGCCAAGGTCGAAATATGGGAGTTCTGGGGGTTGAAGATGTTTTAATAGAGATTCTAGGATATTAAAAACCACGTGCACGGTTTCCTGGGAAGAGGACCATAGTTAGGAAAACCGTGTGCCAAATTTATAGACTCTACTACCTAGTTTTTTCATGGTTCGCACCGTTTGGGAACACGGTTTGTCAAACCATGCACAAACCATGCAGAATCCTCTTTCCAATTTCGCATTCTTGGAATAGTTTGGATGCACAGTTTTTTAAACTGTGCTCAAACCATGCATAGACCACTATCGATTATTTTTCCTTAAAAGTTCACCCGAATGCATCCCAAGACACTACTCCATGTTTAAGGTACTTAAAATCTTCAAAATCTACCTGAAAATGCGCCCAGGATAACTCTATAAAAGGCTGAGATCATATAGTAGTATTGTGCGCAAATGCCTGTACTACACATAGAACCTCATTCCAGTGTGGAAATTTACTTTTTCCATTATATATCACAATATTTAGTATGTTATACATTGAAATTTTCTACAAAAATAAAATTCTAAAATATTAGTTCTTTCTATCATGGTTACTGATTTATACATTTTGATTAATTAATTAATTAAACAATTGAGTGTCTCCCACTCTTTTATTGAATTTTTGAAACCCTATGTACTAGAATTAGAATAAATTGTAAATTGGTTAATCTTGTGTAAAGAATCCATGTACCTCCCTTCATAGTTTACAAGATTTGGATGTGCAACCACTCAGAGGATTCAAGGGAGGAATTTTACTGGCCAATCACAATAACTCACGGTTCCTTGATCTGTTGAGTGAAGTTTCAATATCTAAAATTATAACATTATTTACTCAACACAAACCACTATAATAATAGGAAGTTAGTTTTGGATAATACTTACTTCCTATTTAGACAAGTTAACCCACCACTTTTATTTTAACTTTCAAATAGTAAGAGGCACCCTCAATATTGGCTGACGACCACCCTGAACACCCTGTTTTGTTAAAATTTGAATAATGGAAGGTGGTTATGAATTAATATTTCATTAAGGGTTTTATTATTTTTAAATGAAAAATGATATAATTTTATATTTTACAAGAATTTACTATGTGATTTCACTAAAAACTAACTATGAAATAAATAGAAAATATCTATCGCCTCACATGTTCATTATATATGAGAATGTTTGTTTATTATTAAATATGAACACATGTAAAAAAACATATAGAAAATTATAAACCATGAAAAAAATAAAATATTGATGTGATCATGATCTGATACTAATGGTTGATCCATTTATTGATTAATTAATCAATTTAACCCCTAGGGGTAATACCTTGAGTCACGTTACTGGTATCTCGAGTTACAACACATGCCTATCCAATGAATCAAAGTCATGTATGGTGTGTCACCATATCTTGATGCAAAGTACACCACTGGTTATATTTTTTTATTATACAAAAATAATCACACATAGGAGAGGGGATCTATGTATTACAAAATACAACTGATAAATTAGACCCACATGTCCTTATATATATAATTACACTTAAATGACTCACAAATCATATTTTATTAACTAATTATTACAAACCATACATTTCAATAATTAAATTAAATAAATTAATAGACACCTGATATGCATTGTTCAGTCCCCACCTTGTGACTAGTTGATACACATTAAACTCTCTTATATAAATTAAACAAAAAAATAAAATTAAACTTTCATTAATTTTTTTTATGTTGGAATTTTATTGAATTAAAAAACCACTCTTATTTTTGGTTCAATATTTATGTTGTTTAGTCCCATTAATTAATATAATGTATCAAAAAAATTAAATTAATTTAACCTACAGAATTAAAACAACATTTTACATAAAAAATGAATATTTAATTAATTTAATTTAAAATCAAAATAAATAAATAAAATTAATTAAATTTTTGTTAATTAAAATTACTCAGGCCTCAAAAACCACTAGCAGGGCCTGTGCGGGTCATGCCAAACCTATGAAATTTCCTTCAGGGCCATGAAGACCATGTATAGGGTTGTTTTGGGATGGGAGAGACCACTCAATCCCCTCCATTTTGTGAAGGCCCACCGAATCTCCTTAGAATACCGAAATCGATCGAATTAAAAAACAAAATAGTGGGACAGGGTCAGATACCTTGCATGAGGGATCACAAGAGGTGCTCGAGGCAGCAGGCCAGGGTCTGGCTGGGCATATGGTTCACGACCACTTGAGCTGAACTGATCTTGATGGAGAAGCTTGATCCCAGCATCATACAAACCCATTTGTTAGCCAGAGTAACTCAATGCTATAGGGGGCATTGACCAAGAAGAATCTGTCCAAATCTGGGACAGCGGGTCAAAGTGGATGCTAGGACTGGTGGGATGGATTGAATTGTGCTCCGTCCAATAGAGAGGGAAATATCAATGATGGTGGAACTAGAAACAATGCCACATGGTGGTTGGATATTAGGGAGGATGGATAGATCTACTACTCACATAGGGGAGTCCATCCAAGGGTGAGGTGAGGAATTCATCCTTGAAGGGAGGCAACCAATTGGCTTAGCGGGAGGAGGTGATGGGTGGATGACCTCAAGGTGGCACTGGCATTATAGTTGGTCAATTCTGGGAGGGGGCCCACCTTGGGTGGTGATGTAGTGGCCCCCCTGGTTAATGCTGGAATGGGGTGGCTAAAAGTGGGAGGGTAACAAAATCACGAATCGAGTAAGTGGATTTGCTGTCCATGATTGGTGTGAGAGAGGCACCGACCTTTGTGGGTGATGTCTGACGGAATAAAGGTGGGGACATAGAGGGACCCTCCTTTTTTTTCTTCTTGATTTAGATTTTTTGAAATTCGGATTTCCCTCTTTTTCATTGGAATATTGTTGACACACTGAAGTCAACAACCACACCAATTATTTTTGAAATCTTATTTACCCACTAAAGTCCACAGCTGCCCCAAGATATTTTTAGATTAATTTTTAAACAAACATTTTCAAAAGCCTAATACTTAGGGACTATAAAATTTATATATAAATAAAACACTCACCAGAGGTAAATATATGATGACTAGAATTCACTATTTTGGTGGACAAAATATCAATGGTGGCCATACTCAATGATGAAAAAAAATTCCAAAATTATTGGGTATAAAATTTAACATATATGTGTTTTTTGAATTTTAAATACCCATCATTAAAATTTCAATCTGAATTAAAATAATTGGATGACTATATAATGGAAATCTAGTTTCATATTGATACATCATCTGTGGTGTTGGGAGTGACACAATTCCATCTAATAAATTTAATAAAAATTTAATATTCATTGTCTTAAAATAATTACGCTTTATTTTAATACCAATTGAATGTACTAGGGCTAGTATAAGAAGATGGTGTGTTAGAGATTTTAAATTTTTCACTAAAAATCGACATAATAACATCATCATGGGAAAGCACCACCCCGGTTTAAGCCTGAATATCACACATAATGAGTTTTAATCCCAAAAATAAAACCCTAAATGCCGAATTATTTCTGAAGACGTGAGTTTGTTCACCATTCATTGAAGGAGATCACTATTTAAGGATTCTAAAAGTCAAATTTTTCTAGATCATCCACATGCACTTCATAAATATATAGGAGCACAGATCATCAAAATCTGGGAGGTAGGACAGAGATTTGACGACACCTTCAATGCTCCAATAATCACTACATCACCTTGATTATGATACAAAAGAGAGAGATGGATTAGAATAACCTATATTGAGATCTTATTAGTCAATAGTGTAAGAGAGGTTCCATGAAAAATCCTTTGGGGAGATCCTCCTCTCCTCTATTTATATTGTGTTACGTAATTAACTAGAATTGCCTCCCTCACCCCTGAATAATTAACACACAATATAAATGATATTATGACAACTACAATGAGTCATAAATATAATTTATTTTAATGATCACCTTCTTGATATATGATAAATATATTACATGATATTACCCAATCCACTAACTAGAGTCAAAGTACCCATAAATATTAAATGAACCTTGAATATTTTAAATTAATATTCGATCAAATAATATTGTCCTTGTGTTTACTTTTAATCTTGTAAACACACTTAATAAATAAATTCAATGAAAAATATTATTTACCTAAAAAATATGAATTTATTTATTTATTTGGGGATCTTATATACTTGGAAAAAACCTTGATCCCAGTGGTGGGCCCCCCCATGTCCTATTTACCTATCCTACTAAATGGGGGAGATTCTAGAATACACTATTATGTGTGACCCACTAGACCCTTCTCTCAATAGTAGTGAGTATTATTAATAGATCAAGAGTTGGATTTTGCAACCCATCCGGGCACCTAAAGAGTCATAGAATTGATAACCAACCTACGAACAAACACTATGTAATATAATATCTTTGTCTTTAGATATCTCATAAAGCATGACACACACCTATGTCATTGTAATTTTCATGTTTATTAATTGTGGTTCAAATTAGATGAATTTACCCTTGACTTTCATGGACATGGTCTTATGATGATACTACCATCCTAATCAACTATGCCCCATATATATTACTTTATTAACATGGAATCAAAAAAATAATATCTTGGCCATTTGACCAATGCCATACCACCAATGAAACACTAAAACAAGATACCACTTTATGATTTCATTAACATTTTTTTCCTTGAATTAAAGTACGTGATTAAATGGAACGCATTGAAAATGATCTCAAGTCTAGAGACCAATGCCCATGTCCTTATATAGGAACAAACAATGACACCCGAAACATGTGGTGTTCCTATTTGTGGGTCTGTGCTTATGATCTCACTACTAAAGATAACAAAGAGAGGACTTCATGAGAATAAGTCTAAATGCTTATGATACCACATCAAATGACAGTCAAACATATACAGTGTCTAGTCAGTAATATGTATCTTGACCATTGGACATATATTTAATATTAATGTCATAGTATCTCTAGGTTCTCATTATAGAAAGAGATATTATATAATGTTTTGTTACGATGATTAATGTATATAACGTACTTTTAAAAAGTGGACACAAAAATATATACACTATAATGGTAAGACAAAACCATGCACTATATGGAAATCAAAATTTCAATTCATATTAGGTCTAGGGAACCCACTATTACAACATCCCTTTGATGACTCGAACCATCTTATCGGCCTTGAAATGTAGAACCTTTTCCTTTAGACTATATCTAGAAATTCCTCGCACGCATGGATCACTATGATTATCATCATCAACATTATGCCGAAGTCCTAGCATCTGGATGTCTAGTTCCTTATCCAATTATCAGCATCTACTCAGATACAATGCTTTCCAATAAAAATGAACTCTCCAACATTCTAGTACTGGTACAGATATAGTGAAATACCACTCGAACCAGAACATCGTAGTGATGGCCACATTTTGAGGAATTTTCTAGAAAGTAAACATCAAAAAACATTTATATGGAGTTCCATGATAGGTTACTGAACCTTTATTCATACTTTGAAACTAAAATGATACCTTTCTAGTGCTCTAGGAGAAAATGGATATCTATTTCTCATAATGTTATTGGGTGAATCTCTTCCTTAGAGATAAAATCAAACTCTACCCAAGAGAGGAGAACCTCACCATGCATCTGAGTCATCCTACACGACCATCTACTTATAGATACATGGAGAAGCCTCAACAATGATAAATACATCAAACCGAGAGGGTTCTTGACAAGGATAAAAACTCTCCCAACCCACTCAATCAAGTCCTTTGATTCTTGGTGGTCCAGTTCTCCATGAAACCCGAGGGGTCTCTTTCTTTAGATTTTTTTATGTAAGCTTAGTAAGTGAACATTATTGGTTGATACTGTTAGGATAACTAGCTACTCAATAGGTGGAGGTAACATAAAAAACCACATGGAGGCACTACCACCTACATAAGTCTTTGAACTAAAGCCTCATCACTAAAAATATCATCATAATGATCCAAAAAAATGAATCATAACTAGATGTCATCATGGAGGCATCCTAAAATTTTAAAGACAAAACACATTTCAAGAGAAGGTATGGAAATCTGAATTAACAAGGACATGAAAATCAAAACCCATTCCTATATGATGGATTTACCAATTTTTTGTTTAACTAGTGCATATATGCAAAGAGATAAAATATAGGTTATAAAAGTTTTTGTTAATTTATATGTTGGCATATAATCTATCTGTAACGACGCAACCCCAGTTTTCCAGAGATAGTGAATTATTTTCTTACATTAGCATATAAACAAGGAATATGCATCCTAAAGGTCCAGGTAGTTTATTATCTTTGGAAATAAGATACATACATAAGTTAAACATTACAACATGAAATGAAAAAACAACATATAAGTTCCATTGGGAACATCCACCACTTTAAGATTATCCCAAAAATCTAATCTTAATATACATGTTCATGTCTTGGAAAAAGTGAAACATAATAAGGGGTGATCTTAGATGCTCAGCAAGGGTAAAAATTATAGTGAAAGATAACATAAACATTACGCATGGTGAATAATTAGAAACACGTGCCTTTAAAAATTAACATTAACATAATATGGTAGGAATATGAGATGAGTAAATACTTCCATAATAAAACATAGTTATGAGTATTCCACTAGTCTAATGAACTCATGAATGATATAATTATAGCTTTATAATGAGTAAAATTCATATTACGTACATTCTGTCACATATCATCATGTCCTAAACAAAGACATCTAAAAATGATTAAGGCCTCAACCAAAACCATATTTATAAATGGGCAAGGCCTCGGTGAAGTCCATATCTATTTTTCTCATGAGAACTACAGATGCATTGAGGGGTTATAGAGGGCCCCACATACCACTTACTAATTCCAATTCATTCCTCGTATGAATGGTTATAAACATAAACAACATATAAACATAACATATAAATAACTTTCCCAATATGTTACATAATCACTAACCATTCATATTAGTAAGATGAACGATATCAAAATAGAACATCCAAATATAAATTTATCATAAAACATTAAATATATTATGGAATAGGATATGATAAAATATTATACCCAATAATATATAACAATCAACAAGATTTTTGAAATAAATGAAAATAATATTATAAAATCCTTGAGTAATTCTTGAGATCAAAACTCTTTTACTTTGAAAGGAAGAGTTATTTTGAAAAAACATTTTTATAAAAACCTAAGTGAAGTAATATAGTATTTTAATAATAAAATGAGTGATTTTGAAAAATAATGGTTTCTAAAAATAGATTATAGTAGGCCCTTTAAAATAGGTAATAATTTGGTAAATTCCCTTGAATCAGGATCTTATTTCAAAAAGAATTTTGAATGTTCCTTTTAAAACTTGTAACTCCCATGAATGAAAGAATGATTATGGATTTTAAACAAAAATATAATATTAAAACTTAATTTATGATTTTTACATAATAATAGTTAATAAATTAATTGGGGTAAAAAGATACAAAGAGAAACCTGAATGAAAATGGAGGTTCAGGTAGGAAAACCCTTACCTTAAGTCCGAAAGAGTTACTAACTTGATCTTAGTGACCTGAATAATCAAATTTAGATTACTAAATTAATGAATCCAAAACTTCCAAAATATGTAATTTATTTTTTTTAACCTTATTCGGTTCATTCATGTCCTTTTCATGAGTTATTATATTCAATTTCATTGTTTGGGAGTGTTTTCTTTTTCATGATCGGTTAACTTATATTCATGTATGGATAAACATGTAGAATGAGAATAGTTTTCTAGAATATAAGCTTTATGTTATTAGTGAAAAACATGAATATTATTTGGATATAAAATTCATTTTTTTATTATGAGTGAAGATGAATCATTATATAAATCATTAATGATAATTGTTTTGGTTGATTGGAAATTTTTTATCACAACAAACTCATTTTGATTTATAAATTAATGTCATTTGTAAAACATGATTATAGAACATTAAATAAGTTATAATAAAAATAATATAGTCTGGTTAAACCATTAAAATGGTTTCATGACTACAATTTAATACAGTAATAGATATTTAAAACCCATCATCCTTAAATGTGACAAATTAACAAATCTCGGATGGTGCTTTCATTTCTAGTATAAAAAAGCGGAAATGAGAGATGATGATGAAATATTGATTTATCATAAAAAAATTTAGTACATATATGTTACTAGATTAATCATAAAATTTGGATGAAATTAGGTGATAATATAAAAAAAATGGAACATGAAATAAAAGAAATGAATATAAGAATTTACCTCTTGAAGTAATATTCCATGAGGGCCTCTTTAAGGGAGAGGTTTTAGTCTTTTTATGAGACCAATGTATAATTGACAAGTGGTAGGATCTTGGGAGGATATTTGGGAAGAATTTTGATAATTAAAAAAGTCTTGAGAGGAGTGAAAAGAAGAGGGGGTGGGTGGGGGGGTTATATTAAAGGAGAGGAGTGATTTTTGATTATCTTATTCATTATTTTATTATTTTTCTCAATAAAATAAATAGTATTGATCCTTATGACCAATAATAGTAATATTATCATGTGAGTCCCAAAAAATGGACATTTACATTATCCAGGACTCAATCAAGATATATAAATTAACTTAATTAGCATTTCTTGTAAATTAGCAAATTTTAATATTCACCAAAAATTCAATTATTTCAGAAAAACTCCAAAAAATAACCCTAACCATTTTATGAAATTTAGAATTAAAAAATGGTCTCCATTTTATCAAAAATAATTTTCTAAATAAGATAAGTTTTTTTTAAATAAAATCATTATTTACATGAAAAATACATATTTAAATTTAATAATGATTTCATAATACTTTCAAAAATTAACAGAGGTCTTATTAAATTATCCAAAAAATTTACAAAAAAATATTTATTTAGAAGTAATTATTATGAAAATAATTTTTTTAAAATCAATTTATCAATTTAAAATTATTATTAAATATTTATTACTCACAAAATTCCAACACTTAATTATTAATTTATAAAACAATCTATTTCATTTATAAGGTGTCTAAATTTTATTTATACATTCATGGGTGTTGTTACTATTCATTAGGGTAATATTAATATTCATAAGGGTACATTACTATTCATATGGGTTAAGTTACTATTCAAAAAAATTTAATTTCATCCTATTTGACTCTAAATATCTTACTAAAATAAACCATGTATGTCAGTTTTTCAAAATATAAATCACAAAGGTCGTAAAATTATGTTTACTAGCTAGGTTATAACAATGTGGTGTTTTGTAGAGACTCAGTGTTTCATGAATTCAATATTAAATTTATTTACCAAATTTTGGGGTGTTACATTATCCCCCACATACAAAAATTTCAACCTAAAAATTTACATAATATTACCTTATGAAAGGATTTGGGTAGGTATTCATCATAATCTCCTCAGGCTCCCATGTTACTTCTTCAATTCTATAATTTTATCAAAGTACCTTTACCAATCGTTACATATGATTCCTAAAAACCTATTACATAGTGTCTAGTATCCAGATAGGCTCTTCACAATAGGATAATACGATTTCCCATTCGATACCCTCAAAAGTGAGGACCTGAGTTGGGTCTGGTATGTACTTTCTCAACATTTAGGAATAGAACACTTTTTGTACTTTTGTTAGGCTAATCGGAATTACGAAACAGTAAGCCACAACACCAATTCTCTCTTGAATTTCAAAAGGGGAAATATATATGGGGCAAGTTTCTATTTCTTCCCAAATATTATAACTCCATTCCATGTCAAGCTTCTTTGATATGGATTTCAAAAGTCTTTAAATTTGTTGTTGCTTCCTCCACAATCTCTAGGCCCACAATCTTCGTTTCTCCAACTTCATCCCAATAAGTTGGTGTACGAAATATTATTCCTTACAATGATTTATATGGTGCCATTTGAATACTTGAATGGATACTATTATTGTAGGAAAACTCCACTAATGGTAAATATTGATCCAACATACCTTTAATGTCATGTTAACTCGATCTAAACATGTCCTCTAAAGTTTGTATTATTCTTTCTGATTGCCTTTCAGATTGTGGGTGGTAAGCAGTACTCAAATTAAGCCCAGTATCCAAATATTTCTAATGCATTTTCTATAATTTTGATGTAAATTGTGGATCCTAATCAGAAAAAATTGAGAGTGTTTCTCCATGATGTCTCAAAACATCATTGATATAGAGTCTTGCTAGGCACTCTAGTGGGAAATCCCCCCTTATAGCGAGGAAATGTGCATATTTCATAAGTTGATCAACAATTAACAATATCCCATCATTC
This sequence comes from Viscum album, assembly GCA_963277665.1. Lineage (NCBI taxonomy): Eukaryota > Viridiplantae > Streptophyta > Magnoliopsida > Santalales > Viscaceae > Viscum > Viscum album. The sequence goes on from OY728142.1 coordinate 955,107,100, forward strand.
TTACTTTGAGTTTTTTGTAATCAAGTGAAAAAATCCATAGTGATGTCATCCCACTTCCATGTAGGAATAGGTAGATATTTCATGACTCAACTTGAATGTTGTATTACGACCTTTATTTGCTAATAGACTAGACAACTTGATACAAAATAAGCAATTTCCCACTTTCTGTTGTCCCACTAGAAATGATCCTTCAAATCTCTATAAATCTTAGTGAAATTAGGATATAGAGAGAAACTCGAAATATGGGTGTCATCCAATTACTCCCTTTTTTATCTTGGGTATAGTTAGAACACAAATCCTCTTCCCAAATTTCAGAATTCCATCTTCACAAATAAAGTCTGCAAACTTCCCATCATTCACAACTTTAATTCTCTTTTTAGAATTATCATCAACAGACTAAGAAGTATTAATCCTTTCCAATAGAGATGGCTGGTAGACCAAATGAAAAATTAGCGATGTTTCACCTTTATTGAAAATTACCATATCCATATTTACTAGATCCATAAACACAAGATCCCTTTAAATCCTAATTTTGTTTAGAACTACATGGTCCTTCCTTCTCAATGCATCAACTACATTATTTTCCTTTCCTGGGTGGTAGTGTATGTAACAATCATAATCCTTGAATATTGTAAGCTATCACTTTTTCCTCATGTTGAGTTCATTGTGTGAGAATATATATTTCTAGCTATTATGATCCGTATATATCTCACATATTTCTGCATAGAGATAATGTGTCTATATCTTAAAAGGAAAGATTACAACTGCTAACTCAAGATCATGAGTAGGGTAGTTTTGTTCATGAATTTTAACTACCTATTTTCATAGGCCATAACTCTATCATTATGCAGAAGGACACAACCAAGTCATTTCTTTTATGGATCACTATAGATGAAAAATCCACAATTACCCAATGGTAGATTTAGGATCATAGAATTAACTAATCTTATCTTCAATTCTTCAAAAATTTCCTCACATTATTTTTTTCCCTACGAACTTAACCCCTTTATGTTTAAGCTTGGTTATCGAGTTGTCTAAATGGGCTATGTTCTGAAAAAAATTCTAATAATAACCCGATAAACCAATAAAACTATGTACCTCATATATGTTCATTAGAGTAGTACATTCTTGAAAAAACTTTTTCTTAGTAGGAGAAATAGATATTCCCTCCTTAGAGATAATGTGGTTAAGAAAGGAAACTTATTGAAGACAAAAGTCATCAAGATATTCCTTGAAAACTCTATTCAAGATATTCATTGAAAACTCTATTCATTATATTAATGAGAACAGAGGGATCATTAGTCAGTACCAAAGGCATTATTATAAACTCATAATGCCCATACCTGGTTCAAAATTCTGTCTTTGGAATTCCTTCCTTTCTTACTCTCCACTGATGATATCCAAATCGATGTTCAATCTTCAAAAAATATTGGGCTTCATGAAGTTGATCAAATAAAACATAAATGTGAGGTGGGGGATAATGTTTATTAATTTTTATAGCATTGATCTCCCTTTAGTAAATGCACAACCTCATAGATCCATCTTTATTCTTAATGAAAAGGGTAGGGATACCCTTGAATAAATACTAGGGTGAATAAATCCTTTATCACTCAATTACTCTAGTTGTTTCTTCAATTATACTAATTAAATAGTGTCCATTCTATAAGGGGTCTTTGATATGGCCCTTGAACCAAGAATTAAGTCAATGGAAAACTCAATTTCCCACTCTGGTGGATGTCCATGTAAATCCTCCAGAAATAATCAACATATTCTTGCACAATAGGTACATCCTCTTTTTGAACAATCCTTTCCTCACCCATAGTTATTGAATTCCCTTCCTCCCGAATAATTGAATTCATTAGAGCTATTGGGGGTGGCTCTAGATAAGAAATAATTGGATATATTTCTGCTCTAAAGACAAGGGAGTCAACACTGCTCTAAAGTATCATAACTTTCCACTTCTTGCAATAGATCGTTGCATTATAATGTGAAATCCAACTCATACCATCGATTATATCAAAGTTAATCATGGGTATGATGATAACGTTAGAAACTAAATCAATTTTATGTATCATGAGGGGGAGTAATAGATACATATTTATTTCAATGATACATCCTCTAGGAGTTTTGATTGACAACTCCTTTGTTAAATAAAATTTTTCATGTCTAATTTTCATTGAAAAGTGGGAAGAAATTAACGAATGTGATGATCTAGAATCAAATAAAGAATTGGTAAATATTGAGAAAATGATTAAATTACCTTCCAAAACATCATTTAGAAATTCAATATTAGTAGTTTTGATCACATAATCTTGTCCCTACTCTATTGGCCTTTTCTGAGGCTCATTTACTCAATGCTTTGGAAAATCATTATCATACTACCCCATTCCAATAAAATTATAGCATTTAACATTATTTTCTTCATTATTTCCTTTACAACCAACAACATTATGGAATTTAAATACACACTCATAGCATACCCCATTTCCTTTTAAGCAGGCACCAGGGTGTTTCATTCCACAATTATCATAGGGTGGAAAGTCAACTCTGACCTTCTACACCATTTATTTATTTCCTTTTATAGAGTTTTCAATATCACTCTTCTTCTCCTTTTTTCCTTTAAATTCATAAGACATAGAGAACTCCTTTTCTATCTTGATATCACAAGAGACTATGTCTTCGTATGATGAGAAAGTTTGGCAACCAATCCCCATTAGAGTAATGGATTTAGGCCATCATAGAATAGATCAATATTTCTCCTTGGATTATAAATATAGTCCACAACATTCGTTCTCACATTGTGAAGTTAGCTTCATAATTTTCAGCATTCTCATCTTTCTTTTGCCTCAAATTTAGAAACTTCTTTTCTATATTTGCTCACTATTCATGAGGAATGTATTTCTCTATGAAATGTTAATTAAATTCAATCCATTCAATGTTTTATATTTTTTACTCCCCCTTTGTGTTTTGAATTGGTGACCACCATTTATTAGCATATCCCAATTGATTATAAACTACCATGATAACCTCCTCCCTTTCGTTACTTCCCAAATTGGGAAATATGTTCTCTAGAGAAATTATCCTCTACTCTACTACAAATGGGGTTGTAGTCCCATTAAATGATGGAGGATGTTGTATTATAAAGTGATATAACATATCTTCTCCACATTGTGTATTTGGACGATTAATTTAGGTATGGTTATTGTTCATAAACTGATTATGCTATCCCAATATAGTTATATATTAGTCTGCACCAGTCGTAGCTCTAGTGCCAACATCATTATCTTGTATAGGAGGGAAATCCCTACATGGGACATGTGCATTCATTCAGTTTCCATTTCATCCACTAAGCACCATTTCTAAATAATGGCATACACTAGAAGAGGTTACAAATCATAATGTATTATCGAAACTTAGCGAAATACTTAGTATAAATTGAAATCCTCTTCATGGATAATACCATAATCATAAAAATTGTTTCTTTGCGGAAAATATTAATTTAAATCCTTCATAAGGGATTATAAAGAAAATGTGAATTATCTTAAGCATATCCCCCAGAGTGTCAAACTTGGTGCATAGTAAGAACCATTTTCGTGTGCTAGGATACCCTGGGTCAAGCCCGAAACTCTTTTCCAGAGTTTTGACTATTAGATACATCTGTGTTATAACCACGTCCATGAGTAGTATCCAGATAGGGATGTATTTTCTAGAAATATCAAAATAATATATTAATTAAGAAAATGATAGTATGTTCTTGTAAGTTTATACTGAGATACCATCTTAGGGGTTTGTTCCCTGATCTATGTTTTCTAAATCTTGTTTCCATGTTTTCTACTAAACAACCTCTGCTACCAACTATAAGGACCCGAACCCAGTTTCTCGAAGCCAGTGCCTTATTTAATTACATTGGCATATAAAAAATGAATATATATCCTGAAGGACTAAGTAGCTTAGTAGCTTTAGAAACAAGATACATACATAAGTTCAACATTACAACATGAAATGAAAAACAACATATATGTTCCCTTGGGAACATCCACCACTCTAAGATTATCCCTAAATGTTAATCATAATATACCTCTTCATGTCCTAGAAAAAATGAAACATAATTTGGGGTGGGATTAGATTCTCATTAGGGGTAAAAATAATAGCTAAAGATAACATAAACATTAGGTATGGTGAATAATTTAAAACACATGTCATTAAAAATAAACATAAACTTAATGTGGAAGGAATGTGAGCTCAGTAAATGTTTGCATAATAAAACATAATAATGGGTATTCCACAAGTTTAATGAGCTCATGAAATACAAAATTATAGCTTCATAATGTGGTAAATGTAGATGATAGACATTTTGAAACATACCATCAAGGCCCTGACCAAGACATCTAAAAATGATTAAGGCCTCGACCAAAATCTTGTCTAAAAATGGGCGAGGCCTTGGCCAAGTCCATATCTATTTCTATCATGCGACCTACTGATGAATAAAGGGGCTATATCAGACCCCAAATATCACTTACTAAGTCCAAATCATTCCTCATATGAATGGGGATAAACCTAAACTACATATATACATGAGATATAAATAATATTCCCCAATCTGTAATATAATCACTAACCATTCTGAGTAGTAAGATGAATGGTATCAAAATAGAACATAAACAGTCAAATTGATCATAAAAAATTCAATATAATATGTAATATGATATCATAAAATATTGAACCCAATAATACAAAGGAATCTACAAGAGTGTTTAAATATAAGAAAATACTCTTATAAAATCATCGAATAATTCTTGATATAAATAAATGACTACTTTGAAAAGAAGAGTTCTTTTGAATTTTTTTTGTATAAAAATATAAGTGAAGTAAGTTTTTATTTTCATAATAAAATGAGTGATTTTAGAAAAATAATGGTTACTTAAAACATATTATATAGTTCCCTTAAAAATAGGAAAGAATTTAGGAAATTCCCTTGAATTGGGCTCGTATTTCAGAATGAATATTGAATGTTCCTTTTAAAATATGTAAATCCCATAAAAGAAATAAGGATTATAGTTTTTACATATAAATATAACATTGAAATATAATTTATGAGCAGTACATAAGAATAGTTAAGAAATTAATATGGATAAATAGATACAAAGAGTGACGTGAAAGAAAATGGAGGTTCGGGTAGGAAAACTTTTTCTTTAAGTCCAAAGGTGCTCCTCACATGATCTTAATGACCCGAATAATAAAATTTTTATTCATAAATTAATTATTTTAGAACCCCCTAAAAATTTATTTGATTTGGTATAACCTTATTAGGCTCATTCATGGCCTTTTGATGGGTTAAGAGATTCAACATCATTGTTTGGGAGCATTTTCTTTTTCATGATCGGTTTACTTATATTCAAGTATGGATAAACATGTAGAGTGAGATTGGTTATAAAGAATAGAAGTTTTATATTATTTTTGAAAAACCACAATTTTACATTGTTTTAAAATTAATTTGGTTATTGGAAGGTAAGATGAATCATTATATAAATCTTGGATGACAATTTTTTGGGTTGATTAGTTGGTTTTTTATCACAATGAACTCATTTTGATTTATAAATAAATATAATATGTAAAATAGGATTAAAAAACATTAAATAAGTTATAATAAATATATTATAGTCTGTTTCAACCATTAAAATTGTTTCATAACTAGAATTGAAGACGATAATAGAAATTGAAAACCCGTTGTCCTTGAATGTGAGAAATTAACACATCTCATATAGTGTTTTCATTTCTTGTATAAAAGAAGTGGAAATGAGAGATTATGATAAATTATTACATTATCATAAAAATATTATAGAAAATGTAAGTTACTAGAGTCATCATAAAATTTTGATGAACATAGGTGAGGAAAGAAAATGAAAAGAATTGAACTTGGAAAAAAATAATAGAATATAGGAATTTACTTCTTGATGTAATATTCCTTGAGGGCCTATTTAGGGGATAGGTTTTGGTATTTTTATGTGACCAAGGGATTATGGAAGTAGGGGAAGATCTTGGTAGGATATTTGGGTATAATCTAGTCAAGTCACAATGCTTGAGAGGAGTAATGAGAAGAGGGAGTGAAGGGGGTTTTTATAGTGTAGGATAAGAGTGATTGTTTATTATCTTATTCATTATTTTATTATTTTCAACAACTCAAGAAATAATATTGCTTATTTTGACCAAGAATAGTAATATTTTCATTTTAGTTCAATGAAATGGCCATTTACATTAGCCATGACTCAAGCATAATTCAAAAATTCACTTAATTAGCATTTTTTCACAAATTATCAAATTTCCCTATTCACTAAAAATTTGAAAATTTCAAAAAAATCCCAAAAATTAACACTAAACATTTATTGAAATTATAATTAAAAAATGGACTCCATTATAAAAAAATAATTTTATAAATAAAAGAAATTAAATTTCTAATAAAATCATTATTTACTTGAAAAATACAGATTTAAATTTAAAACTGATTTTATAATACTTTGAAAAATTAACTAAGGTATTATTAAATTATCCTAAAATTATAGGAAAAAAATATTTATTTAGGAATAAATTTTATTAAATTTTATTTTCTTATAAATCAGTTTATGAGTTTAAAATTGTAATTAAATATTTATTACTTGAAAAAATACCAATACTTAATTACTAATGTTTAAAATACCCTATTTCATTTATAAGGTGTCTAAATTTAATATATACCTTAATGGGTGTGGTTTCTATTCATATGGTTCATATTACTATTAAAAAGGGTATGTTACTATTCATAAGAGTGAAGTTACCATTGACAAAAAAATTCAGTTGATCTTATCAGACTCTAAATATCTTACTGAACGAAATTGTGTATGTTAGTTTTTTTGAAATTCCAATCATAGATGTAGTAAAATTATTTTTACTGGATATGTTATAAAAAAGTGGAGTTTTTTAGAGACTTAGTGTTTCATGAATTAAATTTTTAATGTCTCCAAATTCAAAGGAAATATCAGTTAATTATGAATGAAATTTAAAGAGTTTTAGAAATTAAATGTCAAAAACTATGTTTTACATCAAGTCACAAATTCCTGATCATGGTATGTTATAATATAAAGTAACAAAAGACATATTATCCCACATTTAAGCTATAATACTTCTAATCATGGTTTCAAAATAAACTATTTTATCAAGCTGGTGTGAAATCTAATTATATGTAACATGCTTTATAAGGATTTTCAATGTTAAACAATTGATTATAACAAGGTACACTAAAAATGATTCAGTAACAATTAAAAACATTAGTAAAAATAGTTTAATATTATACATTTATAAAAAGGAAGAATTTTTTTCATTAAGGATCACACTATAATAAGAAAAGAAATAACCCGTTCAACCCTCAAGAAGGTTTCAAATTGATAATTTAACCCAGTTAACTATGACATTAATCATTCATTTTGGTTACTTGAATAATATTAGAAAACAATAATTGAATTTATTAATTATAATAGCATTGGAAAAGTCATAGAAACACACATAAAATTTCTTGATCCCTTTAATTCATTTTAACATATGAATATCACAAAGTTAAAAAAAGAACACTAGTCAACATGATGCATATACCTCTCCTAGATATCTACCCTACAAGCAGTACCACCTCACTTAGTCATTCGGTTGCCTCAAATTCCAAACACTGGATCATGGGGGTCTCTAAAATCTCATGTCCTAGCTGGTATCCATTGACTTTGTCATTCACAAAGGTTAATTGACACGATTTCCATACCAATTCATGCATTCATCACTATACCTAACTCCAAACTCTACCCTATCTCTAAACCATCAAGACCTGATACCACTCTTTCATGACCCCTCCCTCCAAAGATAACCCTTTTGGGATATAAATGAAGAAAGGAAGATAGTGATCCCTTTAGTCCCACCTCTAGTAGGCCTGGGGTTTGCCACGAACACCAAGGGTTTACAAATATCAAAATATGGGAGGTATTACCCTTTATATGGAAACTAGATCGAGAGATAAGATGAATAAAACACAAAAAAATCAATGAAATATTATAAAATAAAGACTCCTCATCCCACAATTCATTTATAAATGAAAAATGATACATAAAAGTCTCTAAATGAAATCCCAAAAGAGTAAAGTTAAGGCAGTAACATAGAAATAACTCCAAAGGCTGAGAATAGAAATGCCCAAAATGGTCCACAAAGCCCTCCTAAAATCATAAAAATAGTTTTTATAGATGTTGGGTGAGAATACAAGTATACACATTAGGAGAACCAAAGTCTCTCATACATATGTGAAAAGAGATCACTAAAGCACCCGTGTGAAAGTAGTAGGAGAAACATCACCAATATTGGTATACTAACCAACACCCCAACCTCACCAAGGCTCACACACTAAATAATGCTTCCATGTACAATAATATATAATATGAAGCACATCGATGATAGGGTGCCCTGCCCCGCTTTACCACCGATTGGATGCTCTGACACCCCAACAACCAGCATCTCGATGCTCCCAACTCATCCAAATACACAATATCACATCCTGCCTGCACACACCTTATCCACACAACACATCATTCTCATAGACACATGGTCCTAACAACACATCCATCCCAAAAAAACCTAGGAAAATACCACAAAACATCAAATAAAATCACATCTCATCTCATCTCGATGACACCTAGGAATGAACATCCCATCTCATCATAAAGACACCTAGGAAAGCACATCATATCTTACCCTGAAGACACTTAGGACACCACATCACATCTCATCCTGAAGACACCTGGGCCATCACAACCACCATGTAATGCAATAACATACCTCCATCTATCACAACCTATGTAATACTAACCTAACCTAGAAGAGGGAGTAGGGAAGATCAGGTGTCCAACCAACCATCCTCTCATCAAGATATTGTGAAGGACACCCCAGCGTGACTATGTGGGTGTTTAACACATAGTGCTCAACATGGGGGGTGTGTGTATAGAAATCACAAGAACATACAGTGTATATATATAGAGTAAAAGAACACAAGACCATCCTATGTTCTTACAATAATAAATAACCATATCACAGAATCCACGTAATCATTTCCACCTCTAAATTCATAAAAACGCATAAACAAAACACACGACACAATTAACTTGTTAGTATTCAAGCCATTTTCTAGAGTATATTTTTTTTAATAAATTACACATTATCATTCACTTTGATTTGGGTCATCAACATTCATTAGATAACCAATTTAACATAGAAATACTACCTATTTCATATTTCCAACCAATTAGTTTATATATAAACATTAAAACGTTAATCAACACATCCTATAATCAATTTCTTCATAAAAAAAATCCCATTTTAAATTATTAACAAGTATTATTATATCCATTAATACATGGGTAGATATAATAGAAGAAAACCTAAATCATAAACACATCACCACACCCAAACTTCCACATCCACTTCACATTACAACAATATCCAGTTTCACAGCCCCACTGCATAACCACACCACTCCCATCACAACCCCACTGTATAACCACATGTCATCAACTTCCCCCATACACATAAAAATATGGCTACATCAAATTACATTATTCCCACACACACACACCACACCAATCCCACACATCACATCATATATCACAACCCGGCACATTCAAGCATAGAAAAGGGTACTGTTATTCAATTACAATTATTTATTTAACATTGTTATCAAAGAAGCCATAATATTATGGGGTATCAATTTAATTAATTAAATATATGTGGTTAATCATTTATTTATTTATGATGGTAACATTCATCCAACAAAATAGGGTATTTCAAAAGGAAATTGTTTCAATATAATCAAGTCACCCATAATGATGCCGTTTACAAAGGAAGTATTTCTATAATAATATAGTATCAAAATAGATTAAATCAAATCAATAAAAGATGTGAAATCATACTTCACATTCCCTTTCCCATTTGAATTAAATATAAACCGATTAATTATCTTTCTTAATCTAGTTATGACCATGTTCATAAGAGTTAACCATAATAAACCCACCATGTATTATACACAAGAAGATAAATGAAAGAAAAAACTACACGGAAGAAGTATGATCGACACATCCTTTTTAAAAAATAGGGGTATGAGTACAACCAAAATCTATTTTAGGAAAAAAATCAAATAAAACAGCTTGGTTACTAGACTCTACTGAACATGGATTTGGGATGCCCAGCCTTAATAGACATACAAAAAAATAGAGAATTAATTATTTTCTCTTTTGAAAGTTCAGATCCTAAATTCTTGGGACTAGGTACAATTTAGTATCAGCATTAAAGATAGACATCAACAAAACCATGTGGTTTGACCATTTAAAAGGTCCTTGGACTTTTAAAAAATAAATATAATGATTTATTTCAGTTTTAATGGATTTAAAATTCATATACTATGTTATTAGACTCTTTTATTGTCAAAGAATATGTAAAAGGGAAAAACTGGAAAATTCTGGAAAAATGGAAAACTGTTGGAAATGTGACATTGCTGGAATCACTCACGCATCCAAAAAACAACACATACTACCACCAAATACCACAAATATCATATTTTTCGTCAAAGTAATGTATTGGAAGGAATGGTCCTTAAAAATGTCACTTTATATTTTAAAATATTGTAGGGTATATTAATAATTGTAAAATAATGTAACCTTGAATATTTCAGAAATGTTTTAAAATGATTGAATGAATATATTCTAATATAATGACGATGATCTTAGAAAGTTCTCTAAATAGAAAATAGAAGTTACTAACAACATAACATTGGATGTTTTGAAATTAAAAAGATTTAATACATGTTAAAATAGTTTAATATTAATAATATAATCCCTATACTCACAATTGTTAAAACTATATTTCATTTTTTATGTGACCCATCAAAGGTTTTAATGTGGGGATTTCATTAGGTCATATCATAAAGATGTTTCAAGAATTAAATTGACATGTAATAAGTTTAAGAGTATTTGAAATAAATCAAACATAAATAATTCTAGTGTATTTTAATATAATGTTTGAGACTAGAGCTGCTTCATTGGTTTTTTAGTGTATTCATAACCAAGTTTTGGAATATAAAAAAAATGTATCATGTTATATAGAAGGAATTTCCACTCTATCATTCATTCATTTTGGCTAAATTTGTCACATGATGTGAAATGATAATTAACCACCCAAATTTCGACTTTGAGTTATTTATAATCAATATTCATCATTGATTATTATAGTCTATGATGAAATTTTAATGTTAGCATGAGTTTAATATCATATTGAGATATGAAATATGCTTGTGAGGCAAAAACAAATTTTGTGTTCAAGATAACCAATGAATTATATCACATCGAGTGTCATATAGTACACATTTTATATACTAGGGGTGCTTGTTACATAATTTGATTTCATAATTAACTTAATTTAGGCAAGGTACCCAGTATGAGAACATTTATTCATTGAAACCTTTTTTATTCCAGCCTGTGGTTGAGATAATTATGGTTTGGTTGGGAATGTTTCATATCATGTTGCTAGTTGATATGATCATACCAAGATAAGTGACATGCGATGTTCTTATCTATTTAATGATGGTCATGTGATGTGATCATCATTCAGGGTGAATGAACGGTGATGAGTTCATTTTTCGTGTCAATATTTAGTTAGAGAATAAGGAATATATATCGGTAGCTATATGGTATTTGAATACTCTATGTTCATTAGTAACTTGATCGCTTATAAAAATGGATTATATGAAAATGATTTCTTATATATGATATATCTAGTGGACAATTGTATCAAAATACATGTGTTTAATGTAAATCTCTCCAAATACTATTTTTAGACCAAGTACTATGTTTTCATTTCTAGAGGATTATTTCTGAAAAATTATATGAATTTGAGAATGAATATTTTTTCCAAAATAATAAAATCTTGTCGGGTTACACATTGTGATTTAACGAAAGAGTATTAAGTTTTATAAAACACAATGAGACACACTATATTTGTTTTATAGTTTATTTAAAATTAGTTTTGGATGATATTTATAATGTATTTCATATATATGAGAAAAGGCGAAGATGAGGATATGTTTCGAAATGTGTTTCAAAAGATATAAAAAATCATTTTTGGATATGGTTTCACATGTTATTTTATATGATACAGTATAAAGTGAAATGACACTAAGTCTATTATGATTTTTTGCAAGTAGGATATTGGTAGATATATTCTTTAATTTTGGATTATATCATAGTGTATGATATGTATATGTCATAGGGTTTGAAATAAAATAATGTAATTCATATCATATACCTTCGGATAGTGTTATCATAAATTATGGTATTGTGATACTTCACTACTACCATATCCTATAATAGTTTTTGAAATGGATATATCTTTATGAACTGATATGAGTTAACCCAATGATATGTTCATCAAGAAACTTTAATGTTCAAAGTTAATGCGTGAGAGGGTATCATTATTCATATAGGTTTCACATGGTGAAACGTATAGGTGAATCAATAATTTTTTAAAATATCAAATTCTTGTGTACAAGACTAAGAGTTTACATAGAATTTATTGTTGTTTTGTTACTTAAATTCTAGGAATCATTTAATTAAATTTATATAAGTATTGATAAACATCCATAAGGATTTTATAACGAAGAAAAATTTATTGGAATGCTATTCCATATAATCAAATCCTTCTTCTAATTATCCTAAAGATCTCTTATCATATTTCATTTCCATAAAGATCTACTATAGTACTGTGGTAATAAGGAGGATCATACCCAAACATTCAGTGATTAGTTTAATTATTAATAATTCTAGGTGGATAGAATCCATGATACATTACACCAACTTGACCTCTAAGTGCGGGGGGGGGGGGGGGGGTAAATCAATGGTCCTCTTTTATGAATTATAAATTTTGAAATCAACTACTTAGAATTATTATAGCCCCAACCCAATAAATATATTTTTAAACACCCACCACATATGTTTTAGTAATAAAATAGAGCACAACACAAAGGATTTATAAGGTTTGGATAGAACGAACCCCTTCTTTCTCTGATTAGTGAGTCACCCCAATCATGGATCCTCTATAATATTCACAAGGGATTACAACATGGGCTATCACAATCCAATCAACAAAATTCCACACTATGTTCCTCTTTAGGAGTAACACAAGAGAGATTTTCATGTTCACACTACAACACTAAAAATTAACAATCCATAGTTAAAAATATTTATATTTACTCTGAGTTTCTTCTACGCCACTTTGAAAAATGACATTTCACAATGAACAAACTGGATCAACTAGTCCACTCATCTACCGCTCCATGTTTTTACATCCAGGTATTCTTTAGGGAAGGAACATCTTTTCTTACTCAAATTTACTAATATTCATATGATACTATTCTCCTTAGTACTTAAAAATAATCAGAAAAAATAATTCTCTTTATTCTTAAATGACTCCCAACATTGAACTCCTCTCTTCTATACAATGATCTATTAAGAAATCAATAATTTATAATTCTTAAAATAAGTATTAGGAGTCTTATTTATATTCAAGACACACTTATTTCATTTATTTTCCATATATATAAAAATAAAATAATTTTTTTAATAATAATACAATATTTAAAATGTAGAAAATCCTCCAATATAATTCAACAAAGAATCCTAGTATTAAAAATAGAAGATATTTTCATTTTGAATTCTTATTTGAAATGATTAAGAATCAAAGTCAAGTCTTCCAATTAAATTTATGTAAATAATTTTGTATTTAATTCTTTAAAATCATACAATTTTTTTCTTTTTTTAATACCTCTAGAATGTCCATCCATATGTGGATGAACTAATGAAAATGATGTGGCAACATTTTCTTCCAGCAAAAAACTTATCTTAACATCCAACATCTCCCTCGAATGGTCTTCCTTCATCCTTCTATTGGATCATGATTGTACGATTGATGATGATTTTTTAAATCATTGTACTCCAGTTAAAATTCTATAATCTTAATTTATTATCCATTTTTTTAGAATCATAATTCTGAACATTCCTTATATTTTTCACTAAAATTAATATTTGTGAAGTTTTCTTTTGTACGTGGTTTCCTCAAAATTCATCTGAGTATATGATGTATACCAATATTATGATTATAGAGATAATGATAATGTAACCTCAATAATGATATTTTTATAGCTCATGAATCATTCTTATACACTTATTAGATGATGCTTCTAGAGAGTCAAATCGTATTTATATTCTTGGAAAATATTTGTCTCATGGGTCAGATGATACTTATGTGGTCCAGATGATATTTTTACATAATGGTAAAATAGACCTTATAGATCCCATGCTTATGGAGACGAACCTTATGATACAATGAACTTTTACATTATCATAGTCTTCCAACTCATTTCAATACAAGCCATGGCATCCTCCAACAAACTCTCATCCCACTCAATCAAATAAAAAATCATATCAAAACATATCAACACATCATCTAATAGTTATTCATAACCTAGTATAATATATTTCTCATTCATCAAAACTTGGAGGATTTCTCCAAAAGTTCATGCTAGCTTATTTCTATTTAATCTTGGTCCACCAATCTCCCCTTAACCTGGCTTACCCCTACTTCTATGAAATGTTTTACATTGTAAATTGATATCATCAACACTTGTATTATACATGTAGATAAATTAAAAAATCCTCATAAATAAATTGAAAATTTTTAAACCTATCAAAGGGATTTATTTATGTTTTTAACTCCAAATCAATGCATTAATATTGGTTTCTATATCAAGAAAAATATTAAATTCCAACTCACCCTTGTGAGTAATATAAGGATGATTTCATAAAAATCCCCAAAGAATCACTAATTCCCTTTATTAAACACAAATTGTTTGTTTTTCCTCAGAATAAGAACTATCTGAGTTGATTACAATTATAAATCATTCATGAGAACTTCAATGACACCCTTTGAACATGTTAGAGACACCAAAACATTTCTTGGTCAATATGTGTGATTATTCTATCCCCTGTATACAATAAAAACAAAAAAATGTAGGTATATTCTCATCTCAACATTTCCATAATATACCTTCAAAACATATTCTTATTCACCTACAATTTAGAATAAAAAATTGAGCCACATATGAGATAAGAATGGAACTATATGATTTTCATAGAATATATCCTTAATTTAATCAACTCTAATTTTATACAGGATAACCTAGTCTATAAAACACGATTTATTTAATATAGGTTTTCAATATTAACCATAAAATCAACTGTGTGTTGTGCCAACTCAACAGTTACTCATTTTGGGGGCTACTAAAAATTATATTCATCAAGAATTTTTTATCTTGAACCAACCTCAATAAAATCATCAAAATGTTAATGTGAAAAATCCTAAAACTATTCTTTTTTCATACATTCATCAATAAACACCCCCTTAATAAATATTTTTTACATAATTTATTTAAATATATATGTGTTATTGAACTACCTCATCCTTCAATTTTTTAATTGATTTCCAAAATTTATACATTTAATACCTAAAAATGTTAACTAAAATTTCTCTCCCCCTTAATGATGCACTCAGTTTATTCTCTTCATGTTATTTGGAACACTTTATGACGATGACCTTATTTTTTTCCCAACAACAAAAACTCTATCCTTATTTTATATTTCCTTGCATGGTATTACAAATAAATAATAATAAGAATAAATAAGGATGTAACTATTTTTTTTCTCAGAAGTAACTGTGAGGATGATATTTTAATATCACCCTATGATTGTCATTCCTCCTAATCATAGTGTGGAAAGTGTTTCTCTTGTCATATTTTCTATCATGATCCTCAACTAGCTACATTCCCAACTTCTTCCCATGAACTAATAGCTTTTATTGAGAAATTTTATTTACCATAGAGATCATGGAAACTCAATTTCATTGAGATTTTATCATGTTTATCATTGAATATTCTTGGTGCATTAATATTGTCATGAAATATTTGGTTTCCTGAACATACTATCAACACCTTTCACACACATTTCCTTGAATTTTTATATTTCAACACATGTCCCTTTAGTTGTCATCATGTTTCCCGATGTATTTACTTATGAATTATATGGTTTGCCTCTAGTAGGACAGGTTGAGTTTAACATTGACTTAATATAAAAGGATAAAAAATTTATTCTAACAGTCTTTTTTACTACCAAATTATCAAATATGTATATTCTACATGTGTTAACTATCCCGAACCTTCTTCCCTATGATGCCATCTGAGTCTCCTGAGTTTCTCCACTCTAATATTACTATTACTAAAAATTATAATATAAACAATAATAATACTAAACATTTAATAAAGAAAATTTTATATTAAGAATAATTGGATGGTGACACATAAAAAGAAAATAATATGGATTTATTTAATTAACTAGCTACTCCCATGTACGAGATCATTTCTCAGACCCTAAAAAAATTCTAATATCCCTTATACCGTCCCAAATAATAAGACCACATAATAATAGTAATATAATGGTAGAATAATGCTAGAATAAAAAGATAATAATAGGATAATAATTGTAGAATAATATGTGATTAATAGTAGAATAATAGCATAATAATAGGATAATAATAACAGAATGAGTGTTATAGTTTTTGGGGATGGGGGTTTGGGATTTTTTATGTATATGGATATAGGTATTTTTGTGGATTTGTCTTGGGATATTTTACATGTACTATTTTTCCTTGTTTTGAGTATATTAGGATATATTGTAACATTATAACATGTAATTTTATTATTAATACTAAAATTTACTATAATAATGAAATAATATATTTAATAAAAAAGTTTATAAAAAATATTTCCCAAAATTATTATCATTTAAAAAAACAATAAATTTCATGTAAGTATAAAAAAAATCATGATATTGTATTTAGAATTTTTAAATTAATATAACATTGAAATCTTATTTACTAATCATTAATAAATAATTTATATTGAGAATGCATCAAATAAATTTATTTAATAATGTGTTTACTCATATTCATTAATTTCATCCCACTTAATTTTGATTAGATATTCAGTGAAGGTGGATGAGTTGGTCTAGTAGTATATTCAAGAGATAGTGAGGTTTCATGATCTTCCATCGACAATCATTTCAGATATAAAATCTCATGATTACAAGGAACATTAGAAATAATGATAATATTTCATGTTATAATGTTTCAATAATTAATTCTAATAATGTTTCATTCCTTTACATCATTTAATAATCTATACAACACTGATGGGATAGAAACAGGTCACTATAAATGGACGTTCCCCTATGAAATAATGTTTACCTGACATTCTACAGTCACCGGGACCCTGACTAACTACTTGTCGAATCAGTATGGAGATAAATTTACTCTATGGGTTAATGGTATATGAATCATATAGTGTAGTTTTTAGGGTCATTGTCAATTTTATAGATAAAAATGATACGATTGTAAAAAAATTATTTACCAAAGTATAAGTAAAAAATTAAACGAGTTAATGATAAAAAAGTAATTTTTTTTTAAAAAAAATACATAATTTAATGATTAACTCTTCCAAAAGGGATGAATTGAAAAATATTTTCTTACTTAATGTTTTTCACACCTGGATATACCGCCCACTTCGAGGCAAGAAATTCAGGCATATGCTCATCCCATATTCTCATAGGCACAAAAATGAGATTCTTAACTAGCGAATGAAGCATATTAAAATTTTACTATTATTGTTATATAAGATTATATTTTTTTATCTCACTGTAATAATTTCAATTATTTAAAACCCTTAATTAAGGGATTTAAATCCATTTTTCATCTTAAAAGACATCAAAATGGAAATTCTGTAATATTTTTCTAATATTATTCTATAATTTTTCTACCATTAGTAATGTATTATTATATTATTACATTATATTTTAACATTATTATACTATACTGAACTTAAATTTATCTAGGATTTTGGTTTTTAAGCATTATAGAGACACTTATAGAAGTTGTAATATCATTTTCATGGGTTTAGCTAATGAGAAGAAGTGAAAATAACATTTATATGATAAAAATAGTGAAAAATTAAAATTAAAAGGTATAATTTAGAATAATTAGTTAAAAAACCTTGAATGAATGCATAAATAAAAGTGAATTCTAGATCAATGAGGAGAGTTTTTATTATTGTTTAGTGAATATTAACAAAATACTGTTCTTATAAAATACTATAGTTTTTATGATATTTCCAAAAAATAATAATTTTATAAACATTTATTAAATCTTCAATAATGGTATTACATAAATCCTCACACCAATATATTCCCATAAAAATCCAGTTATCCATCCACTCATTCCTTCAACCATCCACCTTCTCACAAACATCCCCGTATGTGAGAAACATGGTGTATTTCTACCAATAGTGGATAGGTTTCAGGACATATTTACAGAATATTTATCAAGGGTACCACCTAAGAGATATGTGGAGTTTACCATTGACCTCATTCCAGGGGTTGGGATCCCTCATAGTTTGGGCACATAGTTTAGTAAACCATTCACTAATCATGCGACTTGGTTCTGACTGAAATTGCAGAACAATGCACATTCCTGGTGACTGGTACCAAGAAGGAATATCACTAACATGGGAGGTATTAGCCTTTGTACTTGTAAAAAGGCACACACACAAACACATCTATAAACCTATACAATTCTAAAATTTAAAAAAAACTGAAAAAACATGCATTTATAAATCCAAATCCCATAACTAGAAACCCCCGGACCACATAAAGAACATGTAAAAACAAAAAATATTAAAACCTCCAAAATACAACAAAACCCTACAAATAATTAAACCTGACACATTATATTTTAGTCCCTCAACCACATTCCCTATACTATATACCTTAATGGGATTTTGAGTTTATTTGTTTTTTAGTGTTTTTGGGATTTTTTGTGTTTTTAATGAGTTTTAGGGATTATAGTGTTTCGTAGGGTTTTTAGAGTTGGGGGGGGGTTTAGGGTTTTTAGGGATAAATTTGAAGGCAATCAAAAAGAATATAGGAATTGTTTTTTGGAGTCTCAAAAATAAAACTTGAGAGTGATTTTCACTTTTAACAGAGCACACATCTTAATAATATTTGTTTATCCTTCATATATATATGAAAGTACTACCAAATTGAGTTTTAGTAATAATTATAATACTGTATGTATTAATGTTACAATATTTAATGTTAACAATTGTTATAATATTTCATGTTTTATTGTAACAATAACGGTTTACTATTATAATATAAAAAGTAACTACCTCAACTCGTTGATAAATTATCACCTATATAAATCCCCAATTTGAAGAAAAAAATCAAGAATGTGATGATGAAAATGATCTAGATATAAAACTTCGATCAATGATCACTAAATACTTTATATTTACAGAAATTGTTAATAGTTTGAGCATAGTGGAAGAGTTTTTGATCGGGGAAATGATGATAAATACACCATTGGGAGTATGGTCTAGAGACATATGGTAACAACTACAATTTATTGTTATAATAGAAATAATATATTTTTGAAATGTTTTTCCCTGTTTTTATGGAGGGGTAAGAGGAAAGATGAATCCAAGATGAACGTCGTGATGATTTTTTATAAAAGGAATTAATGTTTTTTTTAAAAAAATATAGTATTTCGAAAAAAAATTGTATTATTTTTACTACTTACTAGAGGAAATCCATAAAACAAATATCGAAAGATACAGTAACCACCAAAAAAAATAAAAATACAACATGAGACAATACCAATAAGTAACCAAGGAGTCCATGGAAAAGTAAAGTTTTGAAAAAAATAATTTTTAATGTTATTATTTCCATTTTATACTTTGGAAAGTAAATTATAGGGTTGAAAATTGATTAAAGAATGAATTGGTAGTTGAACTACAACCAAATCTATTTTGAATATATAATTAGGAGTGTTTTTGGGTTTTAATTGACGAATTGAAAGTTAGAAGGTGATTCTATGTGATTTTTGAGTACAATAATCTTGAATCTTATACATGCATGATATAAAATTAATGGTTATGTGGTGTAAACCATATATATGTGTTGTTGAGGATTTAGAGAGAGGACATGATATATGATGTCCCTATGATAAAATGTGTAGTCTATGGTACTCTCATTCCAAACCATGATATACTTTAGCCTGTACTGCCATATCCCCCCACTGTCGTGCAAGATCATCCAACATATATATCCCATCAATGAACTAGTAGGTATCATGATACAAAATAGATATGCTCATGGAGGACGCCATTCCAATTTATTTTTTAATATGGATTTGGATGTGGATTTTACCATTTATTTTCAATTGTTGAGACCTCATCGAACGATTGAGGGAATTTTGGGGCATAGAGTTACATTCATGTATGAAAATAATAGTTATGATATTTCATGTGAACCATTTAAATGAATATAATATATCTTGTTTTCATAAAATAATGCTCGCCAATGGAAAAAACCAATTAAAGAAGAAAAATGAAAATCATGATGAAGAACATGATCTATAATATCATTAATATATATTTTTACAACTAAAACATCTTTTTCATATAGTTTATAAAAGGGGTTAGATCAGTTATCCCATTTGAAAAAACATTTGAAATAATAAATGTGATAAACCTGTCATTCCATGGTCTAGGGGCTTGTTTCAAACCATATAAGGGTTTTTAATTTAAAACCATGATTTTGAAAATGGGGATTTTGATACTCCCTCAAACCCTATAAAGACTCTAGATAATTTTAGAGAAATTCATTCCCATCCAGTGATCTTGGTCTATATTAACAAACTTATCGGAAATTTTAGAAACTATTATAATATTTCATGGTATTCCTTGAACAGGTACCTAATTCAAACACTCGTCTTTGGACAATGCTTATGATATGGGATATCGTTCCATTTTGGAACCCATTCCAACTCATTTTCTTTAGTTACTAACAAATTGTGTTGAAAATATAGATTTGAATGAGAAGGTATGTGGGAGAAAAGTGTTACCCATAATCACGTTTTTTCTTCTAATGGGGTGCAAGTGAGTTGGTCACATTCACTTTTCCATGAGATCTAATGGGTGTAGAGTTTGGTGGTATACCCCCCAACAAAGACCTATCCTACCCCTGACCCTTAATCCTTCCCTATTATCCCAACATTAACCTTACCCCTTTCCTGAACCTAATAATACTGCCATACCTAGCCCTAGACCTACCCCAACCCCAACCCCATCCCTAAACCAACCCCATAGCTAGGAAAATCCCTAAACATTATTCATCTATATCCCTAATCCTAACCCCATCCCCTATCCCTACACACTGAACCTCCACCCTGAACATACCCAAAAATTAAACCATTCCTTTACTTACCCCTTCCCTATCCCATAAACCTACCCCCATAAGAGAAATTCCATTTATATCCCAATACAAAAATTGGAGAAACTTTTTAATAGTCCCAATAGATTTTCTTCGGAATGAGGAATCCTTGCATCCATAGAGTAATATTCATTTATTTGGTGTGAGGTCAGAAACCTTTATTTTTAGAAATTAACAATTTAGACTCATATATCTTACCTGAAATGAATAAATGAACCCAAACCACTTGTTGAAGGGTGTCAGAAAACATGAACAACACTTTTTAAATTCTTGATTCGAACAAAACCATTGGGATTTTCCTAAGAATCTAGATTGACCTGTATAAATGAGGTTGTTGTAGAACCCAAAGTTTGATTGTCCCGGTATCATGCCATAAGTGTTGTTAATACTCATTGTACTTGGAAAATCCCAAGATGGGATCCATTATCATACGATTGAGATAAGAACTTAATGGGTTATGACCAATCTCATTGAGATCACATAAAAAACCATGTATGCCAGACCACCATATGAAACTCTCCCATTCGTGGCCAATTGCCAAGAGATTTTGTTAATTAACTTAGAATAATATCATTATCCAATACTCAATCTTCACAACAACCCCATTTATATAATAGTCTCCCTAACAACATGTGGGATAATTTTCGATAACAATTCATAACTCATTTGTGATGTGTAATAACCAGTATCACATAAAACCCAAAAAACAATGGATATTGTGAAATCTAAATAATTATGAAGGATTACGAATGATGAATTATACATAAATACTACCTTGTGTGAATTTCATTAGAAAAATGGTTCATTAATCATCAGTGATTCAATAACCTGATCATTATTCCCTAATGAAGGGGGTAATTATACTATCAACTATCCTTGGGTTATGAAGATAACCCTATATATTCCCCATAATGAGGTATTTATGGAGGTCAAATTGATTTTAGTCATTTAATAAAATAAATAACACTTTTTAATGACCCCTAGCATGAAACTCTCTTACACGACCAAGTCAGGTGGGTTACATTATTTGAAGTGCACCTCCACATAGGCTAGAGACTGCTGACTAAAAGCAGGTGTCTCATGATTGGGAACGTATCACCGTTGGAAATTACACACCGCTGGTAATGTATCACTATTGGAAATGTCTCACTACTTGACTTTTAGTTTACTATTTTAATTATTTCTATCAATAAAATGATCATTCATTCCATTGAGTGTGCTACATTATTTTTTAATGAAGTCTTGATGTACCCAACATTAATTTTATAAAAATATTAAATATATTTTATATTGCGATTGTGTAGTTTCATAAATAAAATGGGATGAATGAGCTATATCCAAGCCATTCCATAATAGACTAATCTAACAGAGTCCATGTAAAACATCCAAGTCAAAATGGAAGTAAGTAGAGGTTGGGTACAAGGATGTAACCATGGAACCACATATCACACCATATCCAATGAGTGTAGCCAATGAATCCTATATTAGTAAAGAACATATATTACTATTATTATAAAATTTTCTACAATTATTCTACTCATATTATACTATTATTATACAATTATTTTACTATTATTCCACTATTATTCTCCTATAATTCTATTATTATTATACTATTATTATACTATTATTCTACCTTCCCACACTCTGATTCTGCCTAGATGCTCCATCAATACTCATCTGTCATGGGTTTCGGTAGAACCTCGATCGACCACCCATCCTACCACAAGATTGACACTCTAATGGAGACAAAGTGAAATATCTACATAAGTTTCCTAACCTACCTCACTGGTGATAGATCACTCGAGTAATTTAATTTCTTCAATAGGTTAGGATACACACAAACCCAAGCATAGATGAACCGAAATACAATATACTATTATAACTTGGTCATTAATTTGGTGGAGTGAATAGAAATAAATTTACATTAAGAGCATCAACATGTTGAGAAACCTATTTTTATTTACAATTGAGATAATAAACATGTGAAAAAGTCATTATTTGTAGAAGTGGGTGAAAATTTAATTTGTCCATTTTGTTTGAATGTCATGTGTATTGTTAGTAAAATAATTTTCCTAACTCTTAAAAATTCAAAACTGAAGAGGTTCTTCAAAGGTATGTGACTCAATATTTATTGAGGATATGGTCATTAAATAGTAATTTTTAATATGAGAAACATTGATAGTAATTTTAAATATTTAACAAGAATGTCTATGTATTGATGGGTCTGATCACACCGGCCCCAGACAAAGAGGGATTTCATGGTTGGAACACCATTTCTAAAACATTTCTACCCATAGGAGAAACCAATAACCCCCTCCCATATTTACCAAAAGTTATATTTTTCATAATCCATATATTTTATTTATATAAAACATCACTCTATTAATGTTACAATAGTGACCCATTGATCCCAGTATTATAAGAACATCCCCATTTTAGAATATGTTTGGTCATCTGGTGAGACCAAGTCTCCTCACAGAGATCTAAAGGCATTTTAACACTGTAGCCATCCCCATCAACTTCAGGTCACTTTATATTCTCTATACTAGAATTCCCTTCACCACTTTCAAGAAGGATATTCATGTATAATGGTGTGAGTAAATATTTTAATTAGTTTCTGGAACATTTATAAAGTTTATCTTATAAAAATGGTATATATTATAAAACTATCATATCAAAATTTTCATACGGTGACATTTTGGGATTTCTCTAAAAAAATTGATTTTTGAGTGAATAATGAAATTTAAACTCTAATAATATTTATTTAACCCCTCTTCCAATAAATATCTAGCCACCCCACCTCAAATTAATTGCTACATGACCTTTCACCTTCTAATATACCACTTGGCGAAGGACCCGAGCACTACCCCAAACCAAAACTACTAGATCTAGTGTTATAAAATAATAACAACCATTACCTATCATAAATTTATTATATATATATATATATATAATATTTCATGATTATAGGTAATTTTAGTAGTAATTATAATATTTATTGTAATAATGTTACAATATTACATGTTAACAATGATTATAATGTTTCTTGTTATACTGAAGAAACTACTGTTTAGTTTCATAATAACTATTAAAACCCAATAAAGAAATAAATTATAAATATAGTTTAAAGTGGTAAAATTTCATGAACGCGTTCATTCAGTATTAGAAAAATATACACAAAAAAAAAGAAAAAAATGTGTAAAATATAACACCAAACCGTAGTTGTTACAACATAAATTTTAATATAATGAAAAATGTTAATCTCTCCCAAAATTATCATTTCAAATTACCTTAACATATGTTTTAGAAAATCATAAAAATTATATTGTTGATTGTTTAATGTTTTCTTGAGATATGGGTTTATGTTTTTTTAGGATAATGGTTTAGGGTTTTCTATGGATGACAGTTTTGGGTTTTTCTAGAGATGGGGGTTTAGAGATGGTCCCTATCCTCTCTCCCTTAGAGATATATAAAAACAAGTACAAATCAAAGCAATAAAGTGATGCTAATATCTATTCTTGGCACCCTATGACATTGGATATGATCCTCATCTTTGTATCATATAACTTTGTACTTTAGTTTGTTCATCCTCATGATGAGACTCAACGTACATCACCTCTTAGATGGATATCATCAGTGTTATCATACTCAAGAGTGAGATTTTTTTTCTTGAAACTATGCAGGAAAGAGAAGTGGAGAAAGAAGTAATTTCAATAAGGAAAGTGTGAAGAATGGATAATCGAGATAATAACTACCGATGGGATATAAGGAATCTCACTAATGGTTATTCAAGATAAAACGATACATAGAATTTAAACTAAATACATGTAAAAAATGTCTTGTGGATAAATGGTTCAAATATTGTCAATGAATTGGTGGTACACACCATGTATAATTGTATTGTTCGATGAGAACAAGAGAAAATAAGATCATTCACTGTACATGAATAAGTGAGATATAGTTTCTTTCTAAGAATTAATACAACATTTTCAATTCAATGCCTTATTCCCCCAAAAAAATTCTAACAAAACACCATAAGAAATGATCAATCACCTCCCTAATCATCCCCTTCATATTTAATAGAATTAGAATCTTAATTTCTCATAGATTTTTTTAATTGTGCATTATGACTAAACAATGATATAAAAAATTGGTTGAACAATATTTCAACTAAAACCTAAATCCATTAAAAAACCCTGAGAGGAATTACTCTACTCATGATTTGGATTTGAATGTGATAATACATGCCCTGAGATGTTGGATTTAACATACTATGGATGAGTGGTTTGTAGTATACATGAAATACAAGATCCTCAGGTATATAATTCCTCAGTGGGGCCTAAAAATTTGGTAGATAAATAGTGACAAAATGTCACACTCTTATTTACAAAAATTATTGAATGAGTTTAGAAATGAATTTATGAAAATAATAAAATTATTTCTATGTGGTGTGTAAAGATTAAAAACATTATGTGATAAGATCTTGATCACAGTTGTTGAATGAGGCATCAGGGAAGTTGGGCTCATTGTAGTTATCCATTGTTGATGAAAATGGAACAACTTACCTCCAATCGATGGTTTTTACCCACACACACATGTACATGAACATACACATGTATATACACATAACCATGTTATTATTTTACTATTGTTATAATATTATTCTACTATTATTCTACTATTATTATATTCTTTTATGAACACCCAAAGGAAGGAACATATATAATTCTAATTATATTACTCACATATATATATAAATTATATTTTTATCCATTCTTTGAATGATGCACAAATAAGGCTTGTAGTTAAATCTTAATCTGGTTTGACTAGTCTCATGCCCTTATCCATGGTGTCTATAAAAAAGAACGTCATGATGCATTGTGAGGATAAAAATAATTATAAATGTGCAAGAGACTATTTTCATAAGGTGATCAACTCCAATTTTATATGATATGGTATTCTATACTTATCCAAATGATTTATTTCTCTTACTTCCACCATTTTGAGTATTTTTTGATGAAATAATCATTTTTGATTTTTTGGTAGAACCAATGAGAATAATAGTTTACTTGAACATGGTAAATAATCACTTAAACAATATCAAAATATAATTATTTTATCTCAAAATGTTTATCTTAAAAAATAAAATATAACCTGTTTTAGACCAACATGATATATATATAAAATATGTCATTATATTTATTCTGAAAAAATTATTTTACGATACACTTCCTTCCCTTTTCACCATTAAGGGAGTGGTACCCTCTCTCATGAGTAAGTATGACTCGAAAAACTAAAAACATCAAGAAAAACTTAAAACCCTAATACCCTAAAACTCCATAAAAAACCAAAATCCACTAAAAAACCCAAAAACAAATTAAAACCAGAAAATACTAAACAATATCTCTATGTTATACCATGGTCACCACCATCCACAAATAAAGAAACCACAAGTTATGATAAAAATAGAAACCTACACCAAACAACTAATCATCAAGGAAAGGTAAATGAATAAGTCACTTGTTAATTAATCAATAAAATTAGTGCAATATAGAAGGAATAAAAGATGATCAAATATTTCCATAAAAATAATCACATGAGATTGAAACATAAAAATAATATAAGTGTAGAATAATATTAGAATAATAGTTGAATAATAATAGAAAATTATTATTATAATAGTAATGTAATATGTATAATAACAGTAGAATAATAGTAGAATAATAGTAGAATAATCCTAACAGGAAATATTATAATCATTATTAACATGAAATATTATCACATTATAGCATGGAATGTTATAATTATTTAAAAAAATTCATGTAAAAAAATAATTATTATATTAGAAAAAATTTAAATATACACAATAAAAGGTGAAGTATATATATAATATAACAATAAACCACAATTATGATAATATAAAATGAGGGATTATAGAAGGCGCTTGGTACACAATTATTTTTGAGTACATATTTCCACCTACAGACGGATGGGCAGTCAGAGAATACTATTGAGGTTCTTGAGGAAATGTTGAGGGTATGTGTCCTAGAATTTAGGGGATCAAGGGAAAGAACATGTCTCTTGTGGGGTCAAGTCTACTGACAAAATTTTATAAGAACAAATTAAAAATATCAGATTGTGTATGGGTTGTTCTCTTGAGGTTGGAAGGATCATTTACTTTGGGAATTGTTTTTTTTGACGGTACACCCTGACCAATGCTTTTGAGACCTATCATTGAAGACAATGGGTTGGTGATTTTTTTACCTCTGTGGATGAAGACCCTAGTTGAACAAGTACCTGGTGATATCCGGATCACAAATCAATCTTTGAAAAAACACAAGCTCCACTACATTGATTAAACAGGTTGTCTAGTCCCATATCATGATGTTAATCATCCATCACAAGATGAAATCCATGAATTTAGGCATTTAGAATGGTAAGTAATTCATACCATTGAGATAAATAATCTTAGACTACGTATTAGGTTGTGAGACTTGACTTAGTAAGTCATGTCATCCCTTGTATAGGCCTAAGAGGTTAGACCTTAGGTGGACTAGGAATAGGATAGATGTTTAGACCAACCTAGAGCACTGATATGCGCACCAAATAATGGTAATAGTTTTTGATGCTCTATTATATATGATAAATGTAACATAGGAATATAGTGAATTGTATTTAGAGGATAATTATTATACTATACACATTTTCCCCCATTTTTTTGTATATTTCAAATTTCAGTCCAGTATAATAAAGACTGTTATGATATT
This sequence comes from Viscum album, assembly GCA_963277665.1. Taxonomy (NCBI): domain Eukaryota; kingdom Viridiplantae; phylum Streptophyta; class Magnoliopsida; order Santalales; family Viscaceae; genus Viscum; species Viscum album. The sequence continues at coordinate 955,135,352 of OY728142.1, forward strand.
TTATGGAACCATTTGTGTTGAATACATGTTTTCATTATTACAGAGTTGATTACCGAGATGCAGGTAGTTTTTGTACTAATGTTTTTGGGATGAGACACACTTTTCTAGACTATGCATATATATTAATACATGTTTCTATAAAATATAGAAACAAAACAATGGATATGAGAAGATCAAGATGCATTGAACAGAATGTATTCTTCCAATCATAAGATAGAACATTCTTCATCAATGAATAATCCGATATCTAGGAAGGAATAAAAACATTGGGCTTAAGGACAGTAGTAGCACTATCATAATACTATTGTAGAACAATAGAAAGGGTGGAACTATAGCACTGAAGAAACTGTAGTGGTGACAGGGTCAATGGTGAAAATAAACTGTTTGTGGGTTGGTGGGGGTGGGGGTGGGGTAGGCCAGATACCCAGTGATCATAGAGGGATAGTCAGTAGTTTCATAGGCTAGTGGGACATGGTGAAGTGTCCATGACATCAATTGAGGCCTCATGAGTAGAATTATCCAACACATGACCTTGATCATGCTAAAGTTGTTCATTCCTTGTGATTTTAGAGACATTAACTTCAAGGAGATCTTTTTTTGGAATTCTCTGTATTTTTGATTTAAGGTTGGTGGTTTCATATATATTTTACCTATGATTTAATCCATGAATGGATGTGTTAAATTAAATAGAATATATAATTTACTTTAAAACATGGATTTATGATGATTTGATGTCGTTACCGCATGACTTTAAACCGTATGGAATAATTTTTCCCCACTACATGATGTTTAACAAGGAAAACCATCACTCCTTATCATTATTTATCAAAGTACCACAAGATCCTTAACCCAATCAACAAGAGAACATGGTGCCTCCATAATTTTTAAGCATAAATTGGATGGAAATATTAAATAGAATATAAGATAAATCATCTACTAATACCTTTTTGAATATTTTTTACCATGATAAATATGTTTTTCTGGATACCTGATGAGAAATAATTCCTTGTTTTGTAATAAATATTTTTCAAATATTTTTCTTGTTTTTCCATTTTTCACTCTACTTTTTTGGAAAATTCAATGGTTTCATAATGATGTTATAATAATCATTACTGTTCTGAAATGAAATTTTAAATATACACAAAAAAGGTGAAACATGATTAAAATATAACACTAAAATGTAATAGTATAATAACTAAATGATTTTAGAATAACATTATAATAATAATAGAATAATATTTGTATAATAGTATAATTAGAGTAGTATAATATTATAATAATATAATAATAATCATATAATTAAAATAATAATTCATTGAAAAATAAGGATTTTAATATTATAACTAATTTTACGACCCTTGGGAAAATTAATTATGGTCTCATAAAATTATCTTATTAGGCCATTTGATGAATGAGTTATGATAGTTTCACTATGGAAATTTAATATATCCAAGTGAATGTTTTTATTCCCTTTTAAATACTTTTTTATCATTTTCAAATTGCACTTTTTGGGTAAGTAGAAACCTCAAAAAAACTGGATAAAATTTCAAACATCATCCGCATAAAGAATTACAAAAAAACTTATCCCAAAATCGTGATTTAAATTTTAAAATTCAAATTCTTACAAGGAAACCCCAAAAAATACAGGCAAACTAGAATCCCAAGAATCCCACGATCGAGAAGACACCTCACTTCCATCATCACCTCGCTATAAACCATTACATCACTATAACCCTCGTCATGTCACCATATCCATAGATTCATCATCCTCACCAGAATCTTCACCGATGAACACTGCTTGCTCACCGTCACCGCCATCTCAAAGGGCCACCGTCATCATGCCATCATCGTCACTATTCAATACCACACCAGATTATTAAATCCCTTTAATAGTAGTATTTCATTTTCCCCCATCACCTGACCAAATACCAACTATAGAACACCTACAAACATGACCACTACAACCCACCATCATCGATTCACCAAAACATGACCAAAAACTCGAAACAGACACTGATGACAGTGGCCATCAACACGCCATTGAAAATCATCCAATGAAACCCCCATCATCACCCAGAGATAAAACACAGTCGCTAACACTAAAAACAACCAATGGAAACCATCATCTGAACAGAAAAGAAGAATGCGGGACCAACCCAAAAAGGGGGATGGATTGATGCCCTTTGAGGAAGGACCAAATCCTGTGTGCTTGGAAATCTGTTGTCTGGCAAGACGCATGCCCAAAACCTCAAAAAATATAGAGCTCCAAAAACAACCTAGAGAGATGCTTAGGAATGAAAGATCAGAGTGCAGATCAGTGAGCAAGGATAAAGATAACATTCTAACACAAATTAAGGAAGGCAGGTGAGAGAGAATTAAAGTCACAAATGAGGGAAAAAAGAATTCAGGATAGAACCAGAAAGTGAGAGGGACTGAATCCCAATGAAGAAGTGCCAACCCCAATAGCGTCTGAAACTCTATCATCCACCAATCCACTCGCCCAAAACTTTAACATATCCCGTGCTCCAAATATGACCTAGAGAGAAGATGAGAAATGCAAGATCGGAGTGCAGAGAAGAAAACATAGAGAATACCAGAGCACTTGCACAGATAGGGAAATAGAGGGAAAGAGAGAAATAAAATATTCAGTGAGAATGCACCCCATAGAGAGAGAGCCACCACCAGGAGAAGTCGAATCCCTAGGAGTGGGCGACCAAGATGAGAGCATGGGATCACCCAGACAAGTGATCCACCATCCCCATGAATGTTTTAATTCCTATATAGAAAGTTATCATTCTAAAATAAACCACTTCTAGGTATGACTGTGAAGGGTTTGAGGCAAACCAGAGGGCTTATGGTTCTATGCTTTAACATGATGACACATATAACTCTTGGATGCATTGTAAGCTATGTACCATATCTTTTTTAACCATTACAATGTGTATCCATAATAAAATATGGTATTAGTAAAATAATAGTACAATAATAGTTGAATAATACTATAATAATAATAGAATGACCGTGTTTCAAGAGAATATATTATCAATGTATGGTCCAACCTCTCTATCCAATAGTGTAGACCGAACGACATGCAACTCCCCATCCCCTCTTCCTTATGATACAGTTTGAGTCTCCTAAGATCCTCCTCTTTTCTATTATTATTAATAATATTTATAATATAATAATAATAACACAAAAAATGTAATGAAGAGAATTTTAGAAGAAGAAGAACAGGGTGGTGATGCTTAAAAATAAAAAAGTTAAAACATGAGTATTTTATTACACTAAACTATAGTTGTTACAATATAACATTCCCAACCTACTAAAAATAAAATCGACCCAACTCATCCACTTTTTATGAATCCATGATTCGAATTAAATGGGATGACTTGGCCAAAAGGCTGATCACTATAAAAATGAAATTTCTATTCTTAAAGGAATCTTGAAGTAAGTGGATTCTCTCTTGTTTTTAACAACTTTTTAGGGATTTATCGTCCTCTTTATTGGTTTCTTATTTTACATATTCATAAATCACTTGTTCTATAAAAAATTGTTTCCTTTATAACTAGAACTAATTTTTTAATTATTAGTTTTTTACCCAATACCAGGTGAAAAGGACACCCTATTAAATATTCAAACTTTAAATACTTTAATTTCGTGAGTTTTTTATAATACATTTTCCCAGTATCAAAATAATATAGACTACCACTCTTTTTCTTGTAAACATCCTTACCTTTCTCAATATAAATTAATTATCCTAGTATCCTAGCCATACATACCTGAATGTTTTTTTCACTTCTATCAACATATTCTATACATTTCTGGAAAAAAATATTTTCTTTTAGGGGGATAGATTTTATGAAGTTATTGTCAAATAATGTTTATTATGAAAATATTGGTTAATATACTCATTATAGCCCCATTATTTCACTCCTCTTTCATATAAATAAATTAATAGACTAGAAATAGTATGAATTATGTCTATACCTTCCACAACAATAGTATAACCCTCTAAACTATGGTTTTACACTTTGACTACAAATATATTTATATTTTTTTATAGTTTTCATACTTTAAATAAAGAGTTATTTTTCTTAGGTGTGGGGGATTCATTATATCATTACTATCAAAATTTAATTTATTATATGAAATCTTAGTTGACTTCTTATTTAAATAGGTTTGACGTTTATTTTTTCACATGAACTATTAGAAATATGAATTTTATTCTGAGGTATATTTCTTACATATTTTAATTTTATATTAGAACTTATCATTTATCCACCTTATAAGGACTCACCTATAATATAAACAACCTTTAATAAGAATTATATCATCTTAATTAACTCATTTTAGTCACAATGTGATATGGATTATGTTTCAACAATCTCTTCCTCCTTTTTAGCTGACTTCTCAGTAGAATATCTCACCATATTCTCTCACTCAAACAATATTAACTTATTTTATATTTATCTCATCATAATAAAAAGTTTATTTGTTGAATAAATATTTATTTTCATTAACCACCTTGCTTCTTTCTTTCAATAATATTATCATGTCTTTCTTGGTCAATATAATTTTCCCTATGAAAGATTCCATCACACCTTTTAACTACTGCTAATGTTCTATACTTTATTCTCCATAATCACAACTAAAGTTATAAAAAAATTTATCAATATGAGAAAAGAAATTTATTTCATTATCTAAATCACTTCTTAATGAGTTATTTTTTTTATTTCTCATTACAATTATTTTCATGTTTCAAAAAGTATTTTTTGTTTTTCCAACCTCTTTTTTGGTTTTGATTTATTATCTTCTATATTTGACTCATTATCAATAGCCTTATTCTTTAGAATGTCACAAAAATATTATTCAGTTTTATTACAATTGTAACAACTTGGTTCGATATTTCTTTTTCATTTTCTAAATTTCTATAAAAGATGAGAAAAAATCTGGTATATTTCCCTTGTATCCTCCTATCCACAATCACTTTATTCCCAAGATTCTTTTAATTTTAGTTATAATTTTTTCATGGCCTAAATCCATATCAACTCTTGATTTATACTTTAATGATGGATCATTTTTTATTTCATAATCTATGATAATTTTTTGAACATCATCCAATTAAAAATATTATATATAATCCATAGATAAAATATTGTTTTGAAATATTTCAAGAAAGTTTCTAATTATCTTTTTTGATAATGGTGGAATAATCTAGATTACTAGTAAAACCTTGAATCATTCTGAAAATATAATATTACATTGTAAATCAGTCTTTAATATTTTCATCATAATCCAAATGCATTTCCTCTAATATGATATTTCAGGATAATAGTTTATCTTCCTTGACTTTGATATTTCCTTCATAACTGCTTCTTAACTTTTCCCAAATATCCTAACAAATTTTGGGCCCCATTACCATTATGATTTTTTTATAAAATATACATCAAAATAGAATTTTATGCTTTTATATTTAACTCTAAATTTCCCTTTTTATATGAATTCATAGTAGCTTCTTTTTCAATGGTTGAAAAATAAATAGTGGAATCATATTTTATTTCTAATACAAGATATAAGAGATATGGTAGTTTTTTATTCTTCTAGCTATGGTCATTCATTCCATTGAACATAGGAATAACCCAACTATTCATAAATTTTTTATTCTCCATTCTCATCAACTTTATTTATATCTTATGATGGAATGTGAATTTTCTATGATACCAATTGAGATTCACTATATTGAGATGCCCCTTAGTGTGTGTGTATGTCTTTTTGTGTGTGTGTGGGAGGTGGGGGTGGGTTAGTGGTCTCCTTTTATAAATTATTGTTTTTTAAATAAACCTATTAGAATATATAAGGTTTCAGTCTACTAAATATATTATAAAAAACTCACCATTTTTGTAGTAGTAATAAGAATTTTCACAACACACATGATTTAAATGGTTTTTCTAGAAAAACCTACACCATGTTGTGATTGGTCAATATTTATAATCATGGATTCTACACCATATGGACAAATAGATACACTATAGACCATAAAATCCCTATTAATATAAATTTACTCCATGATCTAGCACTTGATTCACAAATTATTGATTTTTAATTTCATAATTACCCACTTCAAATGAATGATACAAAGCTAGTATGATCTAGGTTGACTCCTAGTTTCCTCTCCACCAGTATGAAAAATTCTAATCCTCCATGAACAAGATATATAGAATTATCAATTCATCTATTCCTCTATATATATACACACATGTATTGTTTTTAATATAATCATTTTACTTTCTCTAATTTCTAGATTTTTTCATGGCCTCGTTCTCCAATGAACATTGAAATACTAAGTTATAGTATGAATAATTCTTCTTTAATTACTATAAGATTTGAACTATTTATTCACCCTTTTATATAGTGATATACTACTATCTATGTAATTTAGAAAATTTTCAATCAGTCCTGTTAGTTCTCTTTATATTCACAAGACAATTTTTCTTATTTTCTATACATATAAATTTAAAAAATAATGCCATTAATAATATCCACATATTCAAAACATGGAAAACTCTAAAATATTGTTTATTAAATATTATTATATATCAAATATATAAGATATTTTCAGTTTGATTTATTATTTGAAATATTTAAAAATATTAGTTAATTATCACCATATAAATTTCCCAAGGACTCAAGTATTTCCTTCTTCAAAATCCTCCACAAAATTAAATTTAATTAAATACACCAAAATCAATCTCCATGCATGCATAAACTCATTCTAATGAAATTTCAACATTATCTTTGGGTGTGTAACTTTTCTCAAAATCCACCTTCTTCCTCTGATAATCTTCCTACATCTATATCATGAATCATTATTATATGCTTAATCATGATATTTTAAATATACGAAGACCATTTCACCTTTCATTGTCTGATTTTATTATACATTTATTATGAATGTTTAGTATGAACATTCCTTATATTTTTTTAGTAAAATTCATCCTTAAGATGATTTATTTAGACTTTAGTTCCCTCAAAATTCATATAAATACATGATACTTATGAATATTATGCTTACAGAGTTGATACTTACACAACCTCAATAATGATTTTTATTGAGATCATGAATCATCATTATAAAACCTAATTATGATTCTTTTTTATAGGAAAATCACGATCATATTCATGGGAAATGATGCACATGAAAGTAAGATTATAACAAACTTCATATTTATTTCACATTAATACATGATTTATTATAATAAATTACACTTAATATAACTCATAAGATTGATAAGTCTTGTATATTTAAAAATTAGATACATTACCTAAAAAATTAAAAAAATTAATAAATATTATTTATTGAAAATTTCTTTAACATGATCATAATATTCGATTGAACTTAAAATTGCATGGGATTACCTGAGGACATACATAAGAAAGGGGTGAGCCATAAAACCATTATGTTAATAAACATGGAATAACCAGAAGATAAGAATACTTGTTATAAAATAATCATATAAATAGGATATAAAAAGAGTAGGAATCATAAAAATGAACAATGAGACATGATATATTACGGTAATCATAAAATAAACTTGGGAAATGTGGAAAGAACTTAAAACATTTCATCATAAAGATATGTCAAGGATAAATTCCAAGAAATAATAATTAAAAAATTTACAAAAAGGAATCATGTTAACTACCTATCCAACCATGAAATCTCATGAGACTAAACATAACACAATGAATTGGATTGGTATATATCTCTGACCGCACACATAACTTTCATTTCATTATCATGCTTAAGTGTACCACATATATCATATAAAAGGGACTCATTTATCATAATAATTCATTCCATGATCAAGGAGTGTGTAATAAAGACATTTAATTCCAAAATCTAATATGTATAAGTGTATAAAGGTAAATACCCATGATAGGAAATGGGTATGGCATTCAATAAACAATTATTTTGGCATAGAAAATCGTAGTGAAATTTATCAACATAACAACATCACTTAAAAAATTAAAAAAATGGTTTAATTAGGTTGAAAGAGATATATCATAATTTGGACATATAATAGGATGTAATAGGGACCTGAAATTCATATCCCCACAATAGGAATTGAAAATAGAAGACATAAGATAAAAAAGAAACATTAATAAAGAAGAGAAGGTAAGGATCTCGTACTTGAGTGAATAACACCAAATGCTTTGGAAGAGATTCTTGAGATCTTTTGGGAACCTTGGGAGGACTTTAGGGAGGGTTTGGGAGAGAAAATAAGTGATCCAATTATTTTTATTAAAGGTAAATGGGAGCTTGTGTTGGTTTATATAGGAAAATAGTGGGGAATTATTTATCAATTTTCAGACATAGGTTTTGGACTCTATATAATAAAATAACCAAAACCAAAAAATTTACAATGGTGTTTCCCATGGTTTTTCCAAATGTGAGTGGTTTTAATTAGTTTATATTTTCACGGTCCGAACATAATAAAATAATACTCTTCATTATGTGGAGGTGAGTCATATTCTTAAAAAAATGATTTTAAAACATAAAAATATATTATATGTTTTGGGGGATTCATAATGGATTTATAAACTAAATAAAATAGACATAAATATCATTATTTTAAATAAAAAACATATTTTTGTTCATGCATACCTTTTACAGTATTTATTACATCACTTTTGGGTCCCTAATTTCTCATAATACACATAGTATATTTGTACAATATTTATTTTTATACAAACATTTGATTGTCAAATAAAATTATAAAATAATCAACATTGGATAATTTTGATGATATAATTATAAAAATTATATTAATTTTATCTATTTAATTTTATAAATATTTAAATTTTCACTTTTGAAATGAAATTAACATTATTAATTAATGATATTTTTTTAACAATAACAGGTTTCGATCATTTATAAAAAATATATTTTATTTCATAAAAATTATATGGTAATTTATATTTAATAAAATTTATTTATTTATAATATTTAATTAAAATATATTTTAATTCAAAAATAATTTAATTCCTCAAAATTAATTTTTTAATTGAATTTGAAAATCAACCAAAATAGTATTTGTGTTTTATTGTAACAAAATAAAAATAATTTATTGATTGATAATAATAGGATAAAAATATTTTTATTTTTATATAAAAAATTGAATATAATCATATTTCTATGGTCTTGATACATATCCCTTTAATACACCAGAAAAATCCATATGAGTATGGCGCGTGATGGTGGGACTTTCATGGGGATGATGACAAATATTGTTTGGGTCATGATTTAGATTAGTTTGAACATCTACTATAAATGGTTTGGAAAATATGTAATTTGTTGGATATTAGCATTGGATTGTTCTAGAGAAAATATGAGTTATTCTATATTCCTTAGAAGATATGATAAATGGGCTTCATAGGGTTTGATCCTACCAGTTCAGGCCATCACTTCCATTGTCCATGTTAATTGGATTTGTTAAAATCATATATTTATACTAATCTTGTGATCATTGTTCATCATCTATATTATAAATGATAAATATTCTTAATGCTAATTTAAATCAGACAGGATATAATAAGACCAAATAAGTTCATGTGTTTTCTATAAAAATATTATATAATATGACATTTAATTAAATTACAAGGTAAAAGATTATTTATTACAGTTTGGGTCTTTACAATTTCCCCCCTTTAGAAAATTCATCCTTGAAATTTTCATTTCCCATAATAAAACAGATGAGGGTAACTCTATTTCACCACTTTCTCTGGTTTCCACATCGCTTCCTCGAAGATTTGGTTTCTCCACATCACTTTGACTAGGTTCGTTGTCTTATTCCATAGATCTTTGTGTCTATGATCTAAGATCTTCATGGGTTTCTATTCATAGGAACAATCATTCTATAATGGTAGCACGTCTGGATTGAGTGCATAAAAGGGGTTTGATATATACTTTCTCAAGATGGATATATGGAATAAATCATGTACTTGAGTTATGTTTGATGGGAGTGCAAGTCAGTAGGCCACCACTATGATTTGAATAAATATCTCAAAGGGAATAATGTATCTTAGACAAAGATTTTCCCTACTACCAAATCTAATCACTTTTTTCCAAGGAGATATATGAACGAATACCAGGTATCTAACATCAAAATCTAGTTATCTTTGATGGGTTCCAGCATAATACTTCTATAAACATTGAGGATCCTTGATGTGATACTAAATGGTCTTAACTTTTTCCTCCATTTCCTTGACACTTTTAGGACATATTAGTTTTCATTCCCCAACTTCATCCTAGAATGTTGGTGCTCTGCACCTCTTCCCATAAAGGGATTCATAGGGATCCATTTGGATGCTCGAATGGAAACTTTAATTGTAAGAGAAGACAACCATAATAATATATATATCCCATACTCCTTTGAAGTCACTTGAGCATACCCTTAATATGTACTTAAGTTTCTAGATATTCCCCTCTGATTAGCCAATAATTTTCTGGTGATAACCCATGCTAAAGTTTTCTAAGTATTTAGATCACATTGGAGACTCATCTAGAACATAGAGGGGAATCTTGGATCATGATTAGATAAATTGATTGTGGTACTCCATGAATCCTAACCAAATATTCGATGTATTTCCATGCAAGTTGATATAGTGATAAATCATCTCAAATCATAATGAAGTGTACAATCTTTGTATCATGATCCACTACAAACTAGAATGTATTATTTCGGTAGTATGTCTTCGTAAGTATAGTGAAAAATCCCATGGTGTTTTCCCCATTTCCATGTAGGTATGGGTAATTATTTCATAATCACCTTATATTTTTTTCCTTTCCACCATCAATTGATGACATATAATACATCTTGATGTATATTCCATGATTTCCCACTTCTTATTTTCCCACCAATAGTGTTCTTGAATATCTCAATACAACTTTTTTTCATCTAGGATGGATAGAGAGGGTTGATCTATGTGCATCATCCAAAAAATATTTTATCTTATAGTATTTTATGGTACAAGTAGTCTTGACCCAAATATTAAAAACCTTCTACATTTACATTTAACTCCAAGGATTTCTCTTTTCTTATAGTTTCCAATTTCTTCAAAATTCCCACATAATATCATTGATCATCCATTATCTTCTCTAGTAGGAATATTCAGGCAATAATTTGTGAAAGGATTGATTATGTTACCTCGTATATGATTCCCATGTCCATCCTTTTCAAATCTAAGTAGATTAGATCCCCCTTATTTCACATCAATGATATAATTGACAGATCCTTTCATCTTAGATAATCCAAAACTTTATTCTCTTTAACATGATTATTGTGGATTGAGCAGTCATAGTCCTTGATCATCTCTAACCATCTTTGTAATGCATATTCATCTCCTTCTATGTGGATATATATTTGGGAATTTTTTGATATATTTAAATTTTAAAATTCTATCCAAAGAGATAATATCGATATATTTTAAAAGAAAATATTACTCCAGACAACTCCAAATGACTTGTTGGAGAAATATATTTTTAGACATTCATATGCATTTAAGCATAGGATATGACATTATCATTGTACATTAACACACAAACCAAAAAATTCTTCAAAGCATTGATGGATACCACAAAATGTTATCCACTTGTGGGTAGTTTGAGCATGGCGGAAGTGATAAGCCTCCTTTTAAACTCCATGATGCTCTCTTTACATTCATCAGTCCAGGAAAAATAGACTCCATCCTATTTTAGCATAGTTACAAGGTTTAATAATCATGATAAATATCTCAAAAGTCAATGACAGTACCCCACTAATCTAGGGAAACTATAGATATATATAACATATTATGGAATTAGCTATAATGACCCTTCTTGAAATACATATACATTATATAATTTTTGAAGAATAATTAAAACATTACAAAAATTGACACCAAAAGAGCGTATTAGTTTATTTCCTTTGGAAACATGGAAATATAAAAATGGTACATAAATGAGATACATTATCTCCCACTAGGTTTATTCATGACCATAATCCTTCTTAGAAAAACAAATAATAATTCATATATTCATAACTTTGGGAGGTAAACATATGATGGGGTGATATCAGATACTTAGAAAGGGTAAAAAAGGGAGACATGTAAGCATAAACATGAGGATAAAAATATGAAAATGTGATGATAACATTATAATATCATACCCTAAATATCATAATATCGGAAACATGAATCATGGAAAATGCATTGCAGTTCATAAGACATAAATCGTATGTAAATAAAGAACATATGAAAGGAAATAAAATAATAGGAGTAAAAGATAGAATCGTGGAATACAAATAATCATATAAAACCCCTTTTTAGGGATTCCTACTAGGACCTTCGTAACATTAGGCTTTGGATAATCACCCATGTACCAGATTCAGGTTTGGTATTCACTCCATTGTTCCCTTCTATTTTCAAAATTCAAATGTCCTCCCTTGTACCCTCTTGTTTTTGGATTGTATTTCCCCCCATGTACCCCCTTGTTTCAGGCATGGGATGCCTTCCCATTTACCCTCTTGTTTTTGGATTGGGATTCCATCCCATTTACCCTCTTGTTTTGGTCTTGGTATTCTTTATCATATACCCTTTGAGATTATTAAACATTTATCATTTCCTAATTAATTGGAGGGAAATATAGGTCCCACCCATAACATAATAAAATCATATATATTATTGCCACAAAAAATTCACTATATCATGACCCATGAAAAGAGATGAGTCCTATAAACATAAAATCATAACTCATGAAATGATATGGGTATCATTAAAATTTCATCACATCATAAGCTATATAAAATAGATTGATTTTATAACCATTTCATTAAAGAACAACTCATGAAAAGAAGAGGGTTTTATAACCATATAACCTATAAAAGAGAAATAGGTTTCATAAAAATATAAAATATGAATGAAAAATGAGTTTCATAAACATAATTACATCAAAACATAAACCTTTCATATAAAGAATATGAATGGAACCTTTGATTCAATTCCATAAAGGGAATGAGTAACATCAACAGATGTAATCTTAGATGGAAATTAATTTTGAAATATATTTTAAAAAACTTTCTTGAGGAAAATATCCTTTCTTATTTTAAGAGGTCTCTTTAAGACATAAAATATTTTGAAAACCATTTTCTTGACAATAGACTTAAAACTTATAAATAAATATTTGAAAACATTTTTGAAACCTTTCTATTAAAGAACATATAAATAGGGCGCGAAAAAGTTTTGAAAGCCATTTTCCTTGAAACTTATAAAAGAATCATGAAATCATTTTGAAAATAACTTCTTTCAAAATACATTTAAAACTTATAAAGGATGCTTTAAAACATTTAATATTATTTTTAAAACCTAAAACATTTTTATAAAGCATATTTCATTAAAAATAGATTTGAAAACTTTTAAAGTAAGAATTGATAACCATAAACTATATTTGGAAACCATTTTCATTGAAAAAAAAATTAAAAAAACGAATTCCAAGAATATTAAGAAAAAAAATAATCATTAAAAACAAACTTGTAAACTTTCAATGGGATCTTTATAGAAATTATGGTCATGATGGTGGGTATGTCCATACATGACTAACATTCTATTTTTTACTAAATTGTTTTGAAAATTGTCTTGATAAGAAAATTAAATGAAGATTCCTAATAAAAATGGTTTATAAAAGCTGAAACATGGGTAAAAATTTAATTTAACATCATTAAATAATAGTAAAACATTTTTTATTTTTTTATAAATCATTGTTTTGAGAGAACAAATATTTCCGACTGAAAGGTGAGGTAAAGTCTGATTGTTATAAAACAATTTCTTAATTATCTAATGTATTATATAGAGGAAAAAAGGGTAAAATTAAATGTATATAAAATAAAAATAAAAAGGGTAAGAAAATTTGTGAGTGTTCATGAGATATGGATCATAATATTTAATTGATGAAAGCATAATGAAAGATAATCTAGATAAATAATGAGATTGTAGAAATAAACCATTACTATTTTGATAAAATTATTTCATTATGAAAGGAATAAAATTAAATGAAGATTAAAATATCAAGAAAATAAGGTGATTCATCACATACCATGTGAAATGGTAGTATGTACACCTTATAAAAAAATATTGGTGCATGTCATAACATGTGTCTCAAAAAAGGAAAATTGAGACATAATTACTTTACCAATTAGGTAAATTTTAAAACATAACTCCAATGAAATAAAAATCATCAAATGGATATGTAAATACACATAAAAATAAGTATTATAATCATATAATAAATAAATTGGATGTTTACACACCACATAAACTAAATGAGTGGTGATTTGTGCATGTATCTCACAGAAATAAAAAGTGAGATGAAATCCCATTACCTTGTTTGTTGACTCTCATCGCAATCATTAAAACCTATTATATAATAAATATAAGTTTATTATACATATATAAAATAAAAAAAATCATTTTATATATTAATACATATGGTTTTATTATGACTCTATATTACCTACTTATTTACAATTCTATGTTAAGGCTTCACTTTGGGTAATATTCTCTTAGTTTTTCATATGTGTCTTAATTTGTTGTATCTTTGGTCCTTATATATACATAATGAATTAAAGGATTTAAACCATGATATAAATATCATTTATATTAATTATATAATTAATATATTAATCTATATAATATAGGTGTATGAAATGGAATTCACCATTCATGGAGATGGTAAGTCATACATACAAATGAACGTTGTTTCCATTTTAGTGTCGTTTTGAAAGAAAGAAATTAAATGAAATATATGTATATATATGTATATATATAATTATTATATTAGAATTATTATATAATATATAACATATAATTTCACTAAACCCATACTTAATGTCTTCCATGTAGAGTGTGAACGAATCACATCGCTTTGAGGGGGTGATAGACCACAGTTCCTTAAACAAAATTATCGTAATTACAAAAAAAGAAAGTATAATGGTATGTATTGTAATAGAATTACAGAAGTTTAAAGACATATTAAACATAATATATATTATATATAAAAATATTTTCCACCATAATGATCGACCATGAATGGTGGTAAAGTAAATACGAACAATCATCATTTTGCAAGTCAGTAGTTCACCGCACACAAAATCAGTATGTTTGTTACCCATTATATGGAAGTGTGTTAGTGTATGTATACAACCTAGTATAAATACATCTCATTATATTTAGGATACTATTGTTTTGTTTTATTCATGGAATATGTAGGGTGTATAAGGTGGAGAAATAAATAAATTAAAAGATCTTGAGGGAATATGTTACCTCGAAATCGGGTAACTACTTTTTGTTTGGGAAAAGGGATTACTTGGGTGGATTTATTCCTAAAGGTAGGATTCGAGTAATAAGGGAGGTATTTTATGGAGTTAATTGTAAAGATATTTTCTGAACCTAAGTGTTTTGAGAGGTGTTAAGGAGGATAATTCTTTCTATTTTATAGTGAAGGATGAGTGTCACTTTTATAAATACCCAAAGGTATACAATAATGGGGGGGTATACCTTAACTAATTTTCCTCAAAAATGAAAATATAATGCATTAAAGGTGAATCATGGTAAAAAAATCACATTAAAAGAAAATAATTTCATTTTTATAATTTTGTCCCTTAACTTATATGTTTCAAGAAATTTATCATTTTTGTTTCTATTACAGCATCTAGTATTCTAACATAATTAATTTAACAATTAAGAATAAATTAAACCATGGTTTATTTTAAAAAATATACCCACTCAATTATTATCTTTATATATTGTTTAAAAAATAAAAATACTATGTGTGTTGGAAATTTATTTGAAAACAATCGCATGTAATGCACAAAACAATTTCTTTAACCGGACCCCGCTAACAAAGTTTTTATAATCTATGGGTCAATATGTTAATTATAAAAGACGTGTTGGTCCATGAATGGACCATACATGATATTGATAATCAATTAAAAATAAATTGGATTAATTTAGTTTTTTTAATAATTTTATATCATTTAATAAAATATTATTTATTATAAAATAAAACTAATATCAATTTTGACATCATTTTTTTAATTTTTGTTTAATAAACTTGAAAAAAATATAGGAATCCAAATGTATTAATTTATAAAATTATGAACATGATATTTTTATCTAAGAAGATTAATGACAATAATTCAACAAATTTACATCAATTTTAATATTTGAAAATATCATTTATTTTAGTTAATTATTCACTAAATAATCACTACGTTTGCGTTTCATAAGAATTTTATGTAACTAAATCATCAATAAAAATTAGTAACAATTCATTATGATAAAAAACTCATTTAATTGTAAAAAGTATATGTGTAACCTAAAATTTTTTGTTTTGTCCATATATCGGTGTTTTATAAATGTTAAAGGTGAGGAAAGTTCCCTTTTTATCTTTTTCAAAAATTGACTTATGAAATAGGGATATTTTATTGAATAGTATCCCAATAACACATAAAATTAGAACCATTATTGTCTTTAGTATAAATTTGGGAATACAGTGTATTTATGACAAGTTTCTATGTAAAGACCCGTAAATTTCAAGGAAATTTTTTTTTCTTAATTTTCTTTGGAATTTTACAAGAGCGCAGTTTCTGACGGTACCTGATTCCGAGGCCCGGTGTGCCCGGAATCATTTTCCGAAGTTTGGCTCGGGTACGTTCAGTGAACGGACGAGCGGGTTTTCTAACTTTTGAACCGGTGCCCGGAATCGAATTCTGAGGGCACCGATGAAATCACAGCGCCGGTATTCTCTTAGAAACGCCCCTTCCGGAGTTGCGTTTGCTCGTGTGTGGTTTTTAATTTTCGTGCTTAAAGTTGAGAAATAAAATAATTTTGCGACAACTTTATTTTATTTCGCTTAAACCGCTTGGAAGCCACTTGAAGCCACTTAAAGGCGGATTGAACTCAGTTGAAGCAGATAGGATGCTATCCAGAAATATCCTACCCCCCTTGGTAGGATATTTGTGAGATGGGGCCCGCACGAGCCCCGCCGTTTCTTTCAGCTAAGAAACGCACCCGCGAAAACCCGTCTTTATGAAAGTCAACTGGCGCGTTTCTTAAAATATTAACAGACCATTTAATTGAGCGGTTTATTTCGTGAATTAAATGGGCTGTTTCTTTCATGAATTAAACGGGTTGTTTCTTTCAATGAATTAATTCAACGAATTAATTCAATCGTTTCTTAACTTGTTTTCGTGTGTTGGCATATTAATAAAATAAGACCAACCAAAATCTTTGGGGGGGATTACTCGTTGAGACATAATCCTTGTTCCTTCTTCCTCCTTCGCGAAGAACGCGAAGAACGCGAAGAACGCGAAGAACGCCGAACCCGGAAATCGACGACGCTTCCGTCCGAGACATTCTTCCCCGCTCCGATCTCCGGTCACCAACCGTTTGAGGTGAGTGATTTCCGATTTCCTCTCAAAGTTCTTTTGGTTTTAAACGAAACACAGATTTAAATATTAATAATTTAAATCTGTTGTTCTTGGTCCGTTGAGCTCAGCGACTCAACGCCGGATTCCGCGACGACGCGACGCCTCCCCGCGACGACGCGACGACCCCTCTCTTCCGCGACGAGCTTTTCCGCAAAGAATGCCCGCGCGCGACGATCATCGAGGTAGGGATTTATTATGGGAATTACCCCTTTTTAATTATTCCCGTCAATGTTTCTTTAAAGAAATTAAAGAACCGAATTGTGAACAATTTTAATCTTATTAGAATTGTTGTTTCCTGTGTGGAATAAAATTCTCCCGGTTGTTTATCTCTAATGCTGAGGGTACGGGCCAAACGAACACGGCCCGACGACCCTCCACCGTTCTTCTTTTTGTGCGGATTTGACAGGCGACGACAGAACGTGCCGCAACGGATGTTTGACGATCCCGCAGTGAAGAACGGGTCCCGGGAGGAGCAATGGCGCAGACGGGAAGGGAATCGGACCACCGGAACAATCCCGGTGGCCCGCGGAACTCACCGGCGGCGCCGGCAGCCGGGAGCGGCGGCGCCCCGGCGCGCCGCCGGACAGGCCGCCGCGACTCAGTGCGGCGGAGGCGGCACCTGCGGACCCGCGGCTGCGCGGGTCCGGTGCCCTCGTACGTGGCTGAAGCCACGTCCCGACTCAACGCGGCCCCACGCGGGGGGCCGCGGCACCACCTGGCCGCGGGGGCGGCGCCCCGCGTGCCTCGTCCGTTTGGCCGAACCAGACCAGGCCGGTCCGACCGGCCGAGTCGGACCAGGCCGGTCCGACCGGCCGAGCCGCACCCTCGCCGGACCGGACCGGGTCGGGTTGACCCGGTTCGGGCGGCCCGGTGCGGCCGACTCCCGGGGGGGGGGGGGGGGGGGGTCGGCCCGGGCCCGTACCCCCCGTCTTCGGACGGACTTCGTTCAAATGGCCGTATCTTGAGCTACGGGCCTCCAAACGACCCGCCGTTAGCGGCAAAGCGATCCTTGGATCGAGACGGTCGTTTCGGTATATCGCACTCAAGGTTTTGGAATACTTTGAGTTCGGCCGGGTTGGTTCGTACACGAAACCAACCGGGCCTTCAGAACGGAAACGCTCATATCTTGAGCCACGGACGTCCGATTGACGTGCCGTCAGCTTTGTTGAGTCCCTCTTAGTGAGACGGATCTTTTGGAATACTACACCTGAGGTTTGGACGCTGGTGGAGTACAGTCGGGTTGGTTTTGCCTTAAAAACCAACCGGGCCCCTGGGAGAAAAAGCCAATAACTCTCAGACCGGGCGTCCGATTGACGCGCCGTCTACGACTCTGAGTTCCTGTTGACGATACAGAACTTTTGGATACATAAACTTCGTACTTTGTGTCAGTTGATGTATCGGCCTCTCGGCTCGTGGAGCGGACCCTCCCGAACGAGCTTGCTGTGTGCGGGAACCCTAGAGCTGGATGCGACTGCTACTTCGACAACGACGACCATGCAGAGATCCTCAGTGGACTGCGGCGACGACTGTACAGAGATCCTCCGTGGACTCTGACGACGACCGTGCAGAGATCCTCCTTGGACTCCGACGACGACTGTGCAGAGATCCTCAGTGGACTGTGGCGATGACTGTGCAGAGATCCTCCGTGGACTCCGACGACGACCGTGCAGAGATCCTCAGTGGACTGCGGCGACAACTGTGCAGAGATCCTCAGTGGACTACGACGACTACTGCACTCAGCGATCCTGCGTGGATCAGTGCTTCAGGTCTTGTGTGGGCCCGGTCCTGTGTGGGCCCGATCCTGTGTGGGTCCGATCCTGTGTGGGTCAGCGCTCAGCGGTTCTGTGTGAGCCAGCGCCTACAGGTCCTGCGTGGGCCCGGTCCTGTGTGGGCCCGATCCTATGTGGGTCCGATCCTGTGTGGGTCATTGCGGGGGTTAGTTACCTATCGATCCTTCGTGGGTCCGACGACTTAGATGGATCAGTGATCATCTTTATCGTCATCCGATGAAGTATACCTGTGTGAGCTAAATCTTGTGTTTACTCTCCTTTGTGGATTGTGTTGAGCTATCCTGTGTGGATTTACTGTTTACTCTCCTTTGTGGATTGTGTTGAGCTATCCTGTGTGGGTATACGTTTTGCTTTCCTGTGTGGACTGGGTTGTGCTTGGGCTCGGATGTTGGAGCCGAACGGGAATTGACGACTTAGGTATATGTATGTGCATGTACCTAAGCCGTGTCAGATGTTACTTCGTGATTGTATCTTTCCTTTGCGGATTATCCTTTGTGGATTTCGGGAGACCTTCGGGGGTCTCGGGGTCCCTACTGAGTAGCTTATACTCACCCATGCACGGGCTTTGCCTGCACTACGTTGTGTTGGTTGCAGACGACGGACAACACTGATCGTGGTGGAGGCGTGTGGAGCAGGATAGTACCCGGAGGCGGACCACTGGGCGGGACGTACTCGGAGCAGTCAGGTGGACCCGAGGAGCAGTGGAGGATATCTGTACCCACCCTTCAGGTGGGACTTCCAGAGGACGGCTCGACGCTGCAGTTTTCCCTTTTTAGTTGCTGTTTTCCTTTCAGTTGTACTTTACTGTTGGGCTTGTATTTCCGGCCCCTTTTACTTTCAGCACAGCTTGTACAGTTTTTACTTAGTGTTTACTTTTCCTCTTGCTTAATCTGTGGTGCTTGTTTACTTTTCAAAGGCAATGCCTTCCCTTTTTGTTGGGATTTACGCCTTGGTGCTAGTCTCCAGCCCCTGGCCTATGGAAGGCGGGCTTGGGGTAGTCACGGCACGGGCCCCGAGGACGGGTTGTGACAAATTGGTATTAGAGGTGGTCGTTTCTACTGCAGACTCTGATCTTTCTTCTGTGTGAAGCAATAGTGTTTAGCGTATTAAGTGTGGTTATCAGTCCAGGGAGTCCAGTGTTGGTGCGGCGGCCGATGTATCCATACACCAGGACCCTGACCTCTGATTTCCGACTTAATGCACGAAAACATTGATTGCATGCGTGTTTCAAGTTTTCTCTGTGATTACTTGTGTCAGCTCACAAGGTATACTGTTCTGAACGTGTCATACTTGTTTCCTTTTCAGGATGGCACGACGACAGCAGCTAGCTAGGGTTCCTAGAGTAGAGCGCGACGACAGCCCGCCGAGCGACGAGGCCTCGGTACAGGGCCCGTTGACAGCAGAGGCACCGGCGGTACCTTTACCCGCCGAGCCCCCGATGATTCCAGCATTGGCAGCTGACGACGCACGACGCCTCGGAGCTCTGCACGAGTTCCAGTGCCAGCGACCACCCAGGTTCCGTGGGGAGTCGGACCCCCAGGCAGCCGAGGACTGGCTGGAGGCGATCGTCCGAGTTTTCAGGCTAGTGAGGACACCAGTAGACCTCATGGTGATCCTCGCGGTGAGCCTACTACACGCAGCAGCAGGGCGATGGTGGAGCCTGATGCTCCAGGTACACGATGAGGCCTCCCTCATCTGGGCGGACTTCGAGAGCCTCTTCCGCTCAGAGTTCGTCCTGGCCACCCTCCGTGCGGTGCGCATCCAGGAGCTTCTTCAGCTACGGCAGGGCAGCTTGACGGTCGCCCAGTACGCGGAGAGGTTCACCGACCTTTCTCGCTACTCGACAGACATTTTACGAGACCCCTTCTTCCGGGCCCGGACCTTCGAGCAGGGATTGAGACACGAGATCAGGGCATCGCTGATCTTCCTCAGCATCCCGACCCAGGCAGGAGTGTATGACGACCCATACTTTACATACATTGTTAATACATAAAAATTGAAGCACACTTATTACAACATATGAAAAAACCACAAAGGACCGTATAGGTATAGTGTCTTTAGAAACTGGGAAACATAAACAACTGGTTCATAAATCTTCTACAGTGTCTCCCATTTATTTCATCATATCTAGGGTCCCTTTTAGCATATTCTACTTAATATCTATCTTCCTGACCTGGGGAAAAGAAAACATAAAAGGGTGAGCTCAAATGCTCAGCAAGGGAAAATAAAGGAAATAAAAATCATATCATATCTTTTTGAAAATCAAAACCTGCAAAAGAGATCATAATATCTTAACATGGAATAAATCATAGAAGTGAAAATGAGATCCCCATAATCATAACATAAAACTTGAAACATTGTGGCATGCACACATAATCATGGAAAATCATTTCTTGTTAGTCATGACTCATTTCCAAGACTATCTTAGTGGACAAAGTCCCTTTCTGAACCGAGTCACCCTCGTTCCAGTCCTGTTTCACTGAACCGGTATAACCTACCGTTCCATCCATGTCTATCTCATGAGATATAAAATCTTTACCCAATGCATTGGAGGGAGATATAGGTCCCACCCATCTTATAATGAATCCTTTCTTATGTGTGCCACATAATCATAAACCATACATCATAACGTAACCCATGTAATAAAAATGGGATTCTTAAACAAAATGACATCATAAAACAATTAATATAAGATAAAGGAATTCATAAAAATGTTTCCATCACAACATAATCAAATCCATGTAATAATAGGGATAAAAACACAACCCTTTTATTATCTTAGATGGAAAATAATTTTGATAAAATACTTGAACTCCATTCTTGAGGAAAATATCCTTTCTACTTCAAAAACATTTTTCCTTTCATAACATTTCATACGACTTTAAAATAAAAGAAGTTGATTAAAAATAAACGAGAAAACTTGTAATGTAAGCTTCTTGGAAATAATGTTTTAAAAATCCATTCATGCCGTATAAGTTAAAAAAAACATTCTTCGTACTTTTGTCGGAAAAGTCAAAAAGTACCTCGTACGAAAAACGACAAAAGATTCCTTTCATACATATTACTAAAAACTCACCGAAGGGTAAAAATGGATTTAAACAATTGTAGGTGGATGGAAATAATATTACATATTGATGAAACATGGATGTGGATGATAAAATACACCCCAGTAAATACTTACGAATAAACAATCTCGGATAAAAATACGATTGTGATATTTCCCTTACCTTAGGTCCAATTTGCTTTGTACGTGTCCGAAGCTCCTGTATAATGGTTTAAATAATGTTATTGACTTATTCCAGAATCATACATATTGATATGATATCATATATGGTCATATTCTTAGCTTCTTGATAGTAATATTTCATTGTTACTTGTTACTCGGGTCTTTATTGCCTTTTGTTCTTATGCGTGTTTTTTCGAATACATTCTTATTCTTCTTTTAAGGTTATAGATACCTTATATCCAGAATGTTATTAGTGTAACATATATCATATTTATTCATTCAATTTATATAATTATTATGTAATGATGATCATGTAGAACGAGTCACATCACATCGTGGAGACGGTATTCCGTACGTACGCACGAGTGATGATATCATTCCTATGATCGTGGAACTGTATTGGAGTATATATATATTATTTAAGTATCAATATTAATTTATAATAATCATAAATAGTTACTCATTACAACATTATACCCATCCTTGTAAAGTGATGGTGGAAAATAGATTACACCACGGTGTGGAGACGGTATTCCGTACGTACGCACGCGCGGTGATTTCATTTTTCCGTAGGATGGATAGAAGGTGAATTAGGGTTGTTTCATATTTATAATAACATATCAGTATTTAAGTAATACTGATGTTATTAATTTATCATGAAACAACTAAAGAAGAATAAGTTGAAGAAGAAAGATATTGAAAAGATCGGTAATGGATATTACCTCTTCTTTGGAACGCTTCTTTGAATCCTCCACTTAGGGAACTAATATTGGTCTTTGAAGAAGACCAGGACCTCTAGGATTATTCTAGGGAAGTGGAGAGGAGAAAATTTCAGGGGTTGTCCGAGCTTGAGTGCTCAAATTGGTGTGAGGAGGAGGGGGAGGAGGTGCCCTTTTATAAGGGAGGAGAGGGGCACCTTAGGAATATCTCAAAATATTATTTTATATTAAAGTCAAAATAGGTTTATAATGGTTCCAAAGGGTATTATTTCGAATCTAAAGTGGGGATGGGTCTAAATACTATCAACCAATAGGATTTATACAAGTTTAGGGTATTATTTTAACTTTATCAATTAGATTTAACTCTAAGTTAAATAATTTAACTTTTACCATGTCTTTTTGTTTTCTTTCACCATATGGTTAATACACTTACTATAACATGCCAAACGAACCCCAAATTGTTTATTATTAATATATATATCCTTATCTAAGTTATTTGGCCGAACCTTATATTTTTAGGAATAAAATAACAATTAATAATATACTATTTGATTTAAAAACTATTTTTGTCAATTTTGACACTATTTGATATATGATTTTTGTGAAAGTCATAACAGAATTATATGTTCGAATAAAGTTGATTAAATCCACATTAATATATCATCGTAACCTAGAAAATTAGTGGAATTCATAAAAAGTCTCAAATTGCATTTATTTTGGTGTTTATAACATCAATTATGTCAATATTTCATTAATAAGATAATTACTGCATCATCATTGTGTCATAAATAAATTAAATTATTTAATGTCTACAAGTTACAAATAAAATACGATTATGTAGGAAATCTTTTTAGATTTCTAATGAATATTTATAGTCGAATTTATCTTATGTATAACCCCATATTAAAAATGATTTACTTATTAAACTTTGATTTTAACTATTTTAACCCTTCTTTAAATAAATTAATAATAAATGTCCTAATCTAATCCAAGTGGGCCTAAATGGTCATATTTTATTCCTAAGTTTGTTTTTGGTCGAATTACACTTGTCCAATAGAATTAGGACATGTGTTAGGGTAATATTAATATCATATTTACCCTTAGTTACCCTATTTACTATTAACTGCGGTAAAAAAAAGTAAAAAGTTACTATTCACCAAAAAATTATTTTTATCTCATTGAACCACATTTTACTTACTGATATCAACCGTGTCTGTCGGATTTTCGAAATTCCATTCACAGAAGCGGTAAAATTAAGTTTTATGCAAAATTCAGTTTTTAACCTACCACTTAGTGGTTTCACTATTAATCTGAAAGTTTTCAAAAAAATACCAAAATTTTACCCTAGGCTAATTTCGATATTCTGAGTCCAAAAATGAAGTCCATTTTGAAAAATAAAATTTATAAAATTTCAAAAAGTGGTTATTACTATTCATAACGGCTAGTTTTAATAGCATATTGTTGTTTAGTGAAACTCGGTATTGCGTACGACGCAAGCTATCGAGGAAGGTCACGATTGCGTGTAAAGCAAGCCAAGAAAGTGTTGTGTAGAAAAAGATTCTTTTGATGATTTATATAACATAAAAGTCTCGGGTGTTACATTCTACCCCCCTTAAAAATAATTTCGTCCTCGAAATTCGTCACTTTGTAACAAACAGATGAGGATACTTCTCCCTCATCATATCCACAAGCTCCCATGTAGCTTCTTCAAGTTGGTGGTTCCTCCATAAAACTTTCACCAAGTGAGTGGTCTTGTTTCGTAGGACTTTTTCGCTATGATCCAGAATCTCTATCGGCTGTTCTTCATAAGAAAGATCTTCCTCCAGCGGTACAACTTCTGAGCTGAGTACAAGTGAAGGATCTGGTATGTACTTTCTCAGGAGAGATACATGGAACACATCGTGAACTTGAGAGAGATTCAGTGGAAGCGCCAATCGGTAAGCTACCTTCCCAACACGATCCAATATTTCAAAAGGACCGATATATCTAGGTCTCAACTTCCCCTTCTTTCCAAATCTCATAACCCTCTTCCAGGGAGATACTCGTAAGAACACTTTATCACCCACTTCAAACTCTAGGTCTTTTCTTCGGTTGTCGGCATAACTTTTCTGTCGACTCTGAGCTGCGCTTATGTGTTGTTGAAAAGATCTGACCTTTTCTGCCATTTCATCAACGAGATCAGGTCCTAATAGCTTTATTTCCCCAACCTCATCCCAGCAAGTTGGAGTCCTGCATTTCTTTCCATAGAGAGCTTCATAAAGAGCCATCTGAATACTGGAGTGAAAGCTATTATTATAAGAAAATTCCACCAAAGGTAGGTGTTGATCCCAACCTCCTTTGAAATCCATAGAGCAAGCTCTCAACATATCTTCTAGGGTTTGAATTGTTCTCTCAGACTGACCGTCTGTCTGGGGATGATAAGCAGTGCTGAAACTCAACTCTGTATCCAGAGTATGCTGAAGACTTCACCAGAACATCGAGGTAAATCTCGGATCCCGATCATATACAATAGAAAGTGGTACTCCATGCAATCTTACCACTTCCTTTACATATATCCTGGCAAGCTGATCTAGAGAGAAATCCTCTCTAATAGCAATGAAGTGTGCAGACTTTGTAAGAAGATCAACTATGACCCAGATAGCATTATTGCCTTTGGATTTTTTAGGAAGTCCTGTGACAAAGTCCATAGTGATTTTTTCCCATTTCCATTCGGGTATGGGTAATGGTTGTAACATCCCCTTAGACTTTTGTCTCTCAGCTTTAACTTGTTGACAAACCAAGCATCGAGAGACATATTCAGCAACATCTCTTTTCATGCCATCCCACCAGAAGTACTCTTTCAGGTCCCTATACATCTTCGTGCTTCCAGGATGAATAGAGAATGATGAACTATGAGCCTCATCTAGCAGCTCCTTCTTTAATTCGGGGATGGGAGGAACACAAACCCGATTCCTGAACTTTATTATCCCATCACAATCAAGGTTGAATTCAGGAACATTTCTCACCTTCTTTTGTAACTCGACATCTTCTTTCTGTGCCTCTTTAATCTTCACATGTATAGATGGTTGAACATTCATTTGAGAAAGATATGATTTTTCCCCTTCCATTATAATTCCAAGATCCATCCTTTGTAAATCCATAAATATTGGATCTTTTGTGATCCTCATCACGGATAAACTAGCATGGTCTTGTCAACTTAATGCATCTGCCACCTTGTTTGGTTTCCCAGGGTGGTAATGGATTGAGCAGTCATAATCATTAATCAGCTCCAACCATCTTCTTTGACGCATATTCAACTCCTTTTGTGTGAAAATATACTTTAAACTTTTATGATCAGTATAAATATCACACCTTTCACCATAAAGGTAATGCCTCCAAATCTTTAATGAAAAGATTACCGCATCCAACTCCAAATCATGTGTTGGGTAATTTTACTCATGGATTTTCAACTGTCGTGAGGCATAAGCTATCACCATATCATTTTGCATAAGAACACACCCCAATCCCTTCTTGGATGCATCACTGTAGATCACAAACCTTTCTCCACTACAAGGCAGGGTGAGCACAGGTGCACTGGATAACCTTCTTTTCAACTCCTTGAAATTCTCTTCACATTCTTCCATCCAGACAAACTTAACTCCTTTCCGAGTCAACTTGGTGAGTGGATTAGATAATCGTGAAAAATCCTTTACAAAACGTCGATAATATCCAGCCAAACCAAGAAAACTTCGGATCTCAGTTACTGTTGTTGGTCTCGACCATCTTTCGATAACCTCTGTTTTTGCTGGATCCAAAGATATCCCCTCTTTTGAGATTATGTGACCCAAAAATGCAACTTTTTGAAGCCAGAATTCACACTTGGTAAATTTGGCATAAAGCTTCTCCTTTCTCAGGGTCTTCAATATAATTCTCAAGTGATCTTCATGCTCTTCCTTGCTCTTTGAATAGACAAGAATATCATCTATAAAGACTACCACAAATTGATCAAGATAGTCTCTAAAGACTCTATTCATTAGATCCATGAAGATAGCAGGGGAATTAGTAAGACCAAATGGCATCACTATAAATTCATAGTGTGCATACCTTGTACGGAAAGCCGTCTTTGGTATATCCTCCCTTTTGACCCTTAATTGATGATACCCTGAATGAAGATCAATCCTGGAAAAGTATTGAGCTCCGCGTAGTTGGTCAAATAAGTCATCAATGCGTGGGAGAGGATATTTGTTCTTGATAGTGATCTTGTTAAGTTCTCGATAATCAATGCAGAGTCTCATTGATCCATCTTTCTTCTTATCAAATTGAACAGGTGCTCCCCAAGGTGACGCACTAGGGCGTATGAATCCCTTATCAAGATTCTCTTGGAGTTGCTTCTTAAATTCCTGCAACTCAATTGGGGACATTCTATAAGGTGTCTTTGAAATAGGCAAAGCACCTGGTACGAGTTCTATTGAAAACTCAACTTCACGATTTGGTGGAAGACCCGGTAATTCCTCCGGAAAAACATCATCAAACTCCCGTACAATGGGCATATTCTTAATCGTGAGTTTCTCACCAACCATTTGAGATAAATAACCTTAATTTAGTGGAATCAATACCCATAAGATGGAAGAAATTTCCACTGGAAGGTTATGTTCATCCTTGCATTGATAGACGATCGTAGATTGATCTAGAATATGAAATGTGACTTCCCTTCTTTGGCAATTGATATGAGATCCATGTAGAGAAAGCCAATCCATGCCAAGAATCACATCAAATTCCACTAAAGGAAGGATCACAAGATTTGCAGGAAGCACTTTCCCACAAACTTCGATCGGAGAAGAATTATAAACTTTTGATGCGACTGTTGTGCCATTAGGTGTTGTCACAGCTAACTCAACATCTAATTGTTGAGGTAATACGGTGATACCCTTAGAAAATTTTTCAGAAATAAAAGAGTGGGTGGATCCAGAATCAAATAAAACATTTTCTACTTTAGAGTGGATGGTAAGTGTACCTTTCACCACTTCATTATCGTACTCCACATCACTGATAGAAATTGCATGCGACTTTCCTTTGTCTTTAGCCTTAATATTTTGTTGACGTCGACCATCATCATCAACCCTTGGATTTGGGCATTGATTGGCATAATGCCCCATCTCCTTGCACTTGAAACATTGAAGTGTAGTAGGTTCATTCTGTGTATCCCTTCCTTTGTTTGCATCATTAGACATATTCTTCCCATTATCGCGGCATTCAAATGCCCGATGACCTTCCTTTCCACATTTAAAACATTTACTTGTCCCTTTAAGACAACTCCCTCCATGTTTATTTCCACACTTTGAGCATAAGGAAAAGCTCATATTCTTTTCCGTGTGCTCTTTAGATTTTCCATTGAATTCCATCTTCCTCTTCTTATCAAACCCATGTGACTGATGGGTTACTCCAATCTCCATCTCGACTTTGAGAGCACATCGATCGATTTCTTCGTAGCTATTGAAGTCCCTTATGGCTAACGCCCTTCGAAGACTTGGTTTTAAGCCACTAAAGAATCGATCGATCTTACTCTCAGGTTGGATAATAATACCAGAAGCGTACCTTGCAAGGCTTGTAAAATTTTCTTCATAGGTACCAACAGATTCATCATCCCTTTGCTTCAATTCAAGGAACTCTTTCTCCATCTTTGTTTGGAGAATACGAGGGAAGTACTTATTGAAAAATATGTTCTTGAACTCGTCCCATTCCATAGACTCAATTTCATCTCTTTGCCTCGTATTCTTAATAAGATTCCACCATTGATCAGCATCTCCTTCCAAACGATACACTGCTAGGATGACTTTATCATGATCAGAACATTGAAGAACTGAAAATATCTTTTCAGTAGTACTAATACATTGTTCAGCAACTAATGGATCAGTAGACCCGCTGAAAGAAGGTGGACGCTGCCTCATGAAGGATTCAACAGAATGTTGCTCCTTCCTTTGCTCGTTTGGAAGTCCTGCATGATTCATAGCTTGAGAATGTTGTGTGAGCATGGATACAAGATTTTTCATTCCAGCTCCCATATCTTTTTGTTTCTCAGGGGGACAATCATTGCATTGCCCATCACATTCCGCATTAACACGGTTCCTTCGGGTTCCAGCCATTGACTAAAACCAAGAAGAATAGTGTGAGCAACACTAATTATAATAGGAAAACCACATAATTCAAGAATAAAATTTTCATGCTTAAGGTCTTATCCTAGGTTATTCAAGGCCATTTCTAAAACACTAAGATTGTGCTCTATGCTTAGACTTATCCTTAGGGTTCTTACTAAGGCTTTCACATCCTAGTTTCCAAAGGTTTACTATACCTTTCCTCTGATACCAACTATGACGACCCATACTTTACATACATTGTTAATACTTCAAAATTGAAGCACACTTATTACAAAATATGACAAAACCACAAAGGACCGTATAGGTATAGTGTCTTTAGAAACTGGGAAACATAAACAACTGGTTCATAAATCTTCTACAGTGTCTCCCATTTATTTCATCATATCTAGGGTCCATTTTAGCATATTCTACTTAATATCCATCTTCCTGACCTGGGGAAAAGAAAACATAAAAGGGTGAGCTCAAATGCTCAGCAAGGGCAAATAAAGGAAATAAAAATCATATCATATCTTTTTGAAAATCAAAACCTGCAAAAGAGATCATAATATCTTAACATGGAGTAAAATCATAGAAGTGAAAATGAGATCCCCATAATCATAACATAAAACTTGAAGCTTTTTGGCATGCACACATAATCATGTAAAATCATTTCTTTTTAGTCATGAATCATTGCCAAGACTATCTTAGTGGAAAAAGTCCCTTTCTGAACCGAGTCACCCTCATTCCAGTCCTGTTTCACTGAACCGGTATAACCTACCGTTCCAACCATGTCTATCTCATGAGATATAAAATCTTTACCCAATGCATTGGAGGGAGATATAAGTCCCACCCATCTTATAATGAATCCTTTCTTATGTGTTCCACATAATCATAAACCATACATCATAACGTAACCCATGTAATAAAAATGGGATTCTTAAACAACATGACATCATAAAACAATTCATATAAGATAAAGGAATTCATAAAAATGTTTCCATCACAACATAATCAAATCTATGTAATAATAGGGATAAAAACAGAACCCTTTTATTATCTTAGATGGAAAATAATTTTGATAAAATACTTGAACTCCATTCTTGAGGAAAATATCCTTTCTACTTCAAAAACATTTTTCCTTTCATAACATGTCATACGACTTTAAAATAAAAGAAGTTGATTATAAATAAACGAGAAAACTTGTAAAGTAAGCTTCTTGGAAATAATGTTTTAAAAATCCATTCATGCCGTATAAGTTAAAAAAACATTTTTCATACTTTTGTCGGAAAAGTCAAAAAGTACCTCGTACGAAAAACGACAAAAGATTCCTTTCATACATATTACTAAAAACTCACCGAAGGGTAAAAATGGATTTAAACAATTGTAGGTGGATGGAAATAATATTACATATTGATGAAACATGGATGTGGATGATAAAATACACCCCAGTAAATACTTACGAATAAACAATATCGGATAAAAATGGGATTGTGATATTTCCCTTACCTTAGGTCCAATTTGCTTTGTACGTGTCCGAAGCTCCTGTATAATGGTTTAAATAATGTTATTGACTTATTCCAGAATCATACATATTGATATGAAATCATATATGGTCATATTCTTAGCTTCTTGATAGTAATATTTCATTGTTACTTGTTACTCGGGTCTTTATTGCCTTTTGTTCTTATGCGTGTTTTGCCGAATACATTCTTATTCTTCTTTTAAGGTTATAGATACCTTATATCCAGAATGGTATTAATGTAACATATATCATATTTATTCATTCAATTTATATAATTATTATGTAATGATGATCATGTAGAACGAGTCGCATCACATCGTGGAGATGGTATTCCGTACGTACGCACGAGTGATGATATCATTCCTATGATCGTGGAACTGTATTGGAGTATATATATATTATTTCAGTATCAATATTACTTTATAATAATCATAAATAGTTACTCATTACACCATTATACCCATCCTTGTAAAGTGATGGTGGAAAATAGATTACACCACGGCGTGGAGACGGTATTCCGTACGTACGCACGCGCGGTGATTTCATTTTTCCGTAGGATGGATAGAAGTTGAATTAGGGTTGTTTAATATTTATAATAACATATCAGTATGTATGTAATACTGATGTTATTACTTTATCATGAAACAACTAAAGAAGAATATGTTGAAGAAGAAAGAAATTGAAAAGATCGGTAATGGATATTACCTCTTCTTTGGAACGCTTCTTTGAATCCTCCACTTAGGGAACTAATATTGGTCTTTGAAGAAGACCAGGACCTCTAGGATTATTCTAGGGAAGTGGAGAGGAGAAAATGGCAGTGGTTGGCCGAGCTTGAGTGCTCAAATTGGTGTGAGGAGGAGGGGGAGGAGGTGCCCTTTTATAAGGGAGGAGAGGGGCACCTTAGGAATATCTCAAAATATTATTTTATATTAAAGTCAAAATCGGTTTATAATGGTTCCAAAGGGTATTATTTCGAAGCTAAAGTGGGGATGGGTCGAAATCCTATCAACCAATAGGATTTATACAAGTTTAGGGTATTATTTTAACCTTATCAATTAGATTTAACTCTAAGTTAAATAATTTAACTTTTACCATGTCTTTTTGTTTTCTTTCACCATATGGTTAATACACTTACTATAACATGCCAAACGAACCCCAAATTGTTTATTATTAATATATATATCCTTATCTAAGTTATTTGGCCGAACCTTAGATGTTTAGGAATAAAATAACAATTAATAATATAATATTTGATTTAAAAACTATTTTGTGTCAATTTTGACACTATTTGATATATGATTTTTTTGAAAGTCATAAAAGAATTATATGTTCGAATAAAGTTGATTAAATCAACATTAATATATCATAGTAACCTATAAAATTAGTGAAATTCATAAAAAGTCTCAAATTACATTTATTTTGGTGTTTATAACATCAATTATGTCAATATTTCATTAATAAGATAATTACTGCATCATCATTGTGTCATAAATAAATTAAATTATATAATGTCTAAAAATTACAAATAAACTACCATTATGTAGGAAATCCTTTTATCTTTCTAATGAATATTTATAGTCGAATTTATCTTATGTATAACCCCATATTAAAAATGCTTTACTTATTAAACTTTGATTTTAACTATTTTAACCCTTCTTTAAATAAATTAATAATAAATGTCCTAATCTAATCCAAGTGGGCCTAAATGGTCATATTTTATTCCTAAGTTTGTTTTTGGTCGAATTACACTTGTCCAATAGAATTAGGACATGTGTTAGTGTAATATTAATATCATATTTACCCTTAGTTACCCTATTTACTATTAACTGTGGTAAAAAAAAGTAAAAAGTTACAATTCACCAAAAAATTATTTTTATCTCATTGAACCACATTTTACTTACTGATATCAACCGTGTCTGTCGGATTTTCGAAATTCCATTCACAGAAGCGGTAAAATTAGGTTTTATGCAAAATTCAGTTTTTAACCTACCACTTAGTGGTTTCACTATTCATCTGAAAGTTTTCAGAAAAATACGAAAATTTCATCCTAGGATAATTTTGATATTCTGAGTCCAAAAATGAAGTCCATTTTGAAAAATAAAATTTATAAAATTTCAAAAAGTGGTTATTACTATTCATAACGGCTAGTTTTAATAGCATATTGTTGTTTAGTGAAACTCGGTATTGCGTACGACGCAAGCTATCGAGGAAGGTCGCGATTGCGTGTAAAGCAAGCCAAGCAAGTGTTGTGTAGAAAAAGATTTATTTGATGATTTATATAACATAAAAGTCTCGGGTGTTACAGAGTGCTAGAGCGAGCCCTTCTGATCGAGAGATTCCTGGCTGAGTCCACAGCGAGACCTTCCGCAGGGCGGCAGATAGCGGAGTCTTCGGCAGTAGGTAACCGATGGATGACTCAGGGTTCCTGGCAGACCAGGCCTTCCGGCAGACGACCCCGGGACACTGGCTCAGCGGTGCGGGGCACACAACGAGGAGCCAGCCTTCCGAGAGGCAGACAGTGCT
Organism: Viscum album; assembly: GCA_963277665.1. Lineage (NCBI taxonomy): Eukaryota > Viridiplantae > Streptophyta > Magnoliopsida > Santalales > Viscaceae > Viscum > Viscum album. The sequence continues at coordinate 955,168,764 of OY728142.1, forward strand.
AAGAGTGCGGCGGGCAGGGCCACATGGCTCGTGACTGCCCGACTCGTCGTACCGAGGGGCAGAAGACGGTGGAGGGACCACCCAGGAAGAGGCAGAGGGTCGACCGTGGCGGTCCGCATGGAGGAGGCAGACGAGGTAGAGGAGCTGGCCGAGCAGCAGGTGGTGGGCGACGCTTTGAGGCTCTGCCACCACCACCACCAGGAGGCCCACCCCGACCCTAGGGAGCTGGCGGGCAGAGACAGGCGCAGCTCCAGGCAGCGGAGGCCTACGACCACGGCGCGCCAGAGATGATTCGAGGTACGATCTGTGTCTATTCCACCCTTGCTGCAGTTCTGATAGACACAGGAGCGAGTCACTCTTTCATAGCCACTTCCCTTGTTCGGAGGTCGGAGATTCCGACAGAGCCATTGGCTCAATCCTTACGGCTAGAGACTCCTACGGGGGCAGACTTGACGATTACGCACTGGTGCCGGCAGTGTGAGCTTACTCTAGGAGGCAAGAACTTCGGCTGGGATCTTCTTGTAGCGGCGTCGAGGCCTTACGACGTCATCTTGGGCATGGATTGGTTATCTACGGTCCATGCTCAGATTGACTGCATTAGGCGCAAGGTGTGATGTGTGCGCACCGACGGGAGCAGGTTCACCTTCACCCGAGAGAAGGGAGCCTTAGCAGAACAGGATGGACTCGCGCAGAGGAGAGGTCAACCCATCACTCATCAGTTGGCTAGCCTCATCCTGGGAGCAGTTGACGTGCGGAGTCCCAGTTTTCCTACAGTGGTGGATCAGTACGCGGACGTCTTTCCCGACGACGTTCTAGGACTACCTCCTCGCAGAGAAGTAGAATTTTATATTGACCTATACCTCGGGACATCCCCGATATCCACTCCAGCATATCGGATGGTCCCTGCTGAGCTCCGAGAGCTGCGGGTACAGTTGGAGGACTTGTAGGGCAAGGGGTTCATCCGACCCAGTGTTTCACCCTGGGCTTCCCCGATTTTGTTCGCCAAGAAGGCGGACGGAAGCTTGCGACTGTGTGTCGATTATCGTCGCCTGAACCAAGTGACAGTGAGGAACAAGTATCCGCTACCCAGGATTGATGACCTCTTCGATCAGCTCAAGGGAGCACGGTGGTTCTCGAAGATAGACCTCATGTCAGGCTATCATCAGCTCAGAGTTCGAGATGAGGATGTGCAGAAGACGACCTTCAGATGTCGGTATGGCCACTATGAGTTCTTGGTTATGCCTTTTGGCATTACCAATGCTCCAGCAGTGTTCATGAGCCTCATGAACAGGATCTTCCAGCCATACCTCGATCGATTTGTCGTAGTCTTCATCGACGACATCTTGGTGTACTCGACCACCGAGGAGGAGCACGCCTACCACTTGCATGTTGTACTAGACACACTCCGAGAGCACCAGCTTTATGGAAAGCTCTCGAAGTTCCAGTTCTGGTTACGTGAGGTCCACTTCTTGGGGCACGTCATTTTTGAGGCGGGAGTTGCAGTGGATCCCGCGAAGATCGAGGCAGTGCTACCTTGGGAGCCACCCAAGAGCGTGACAGAGGTGCGGAGTTTCTTGGGCCTAGCCGGATACTATCGGAGATTTGTGCCGGACTTCTCTAGAGTTGCGACCCCACTCTCAGCGTTGAAGAAGAAGGGGAAACCCTTCGTGTGGTCAGACAGATGTCAGCAGAGCTTCCAGGAGCTGAGGCAGAGGTTGACCAGCGCACCTATCGTGAGGTTTCCTGAGGAGGGAGTTGGATACGTAGTCTACTGCGATGCATCAGGGACCGGACTCGGGTATGTCCTGATGCAGTAGCGGGCCGGGATTGCTTACGGATCACGTCAGTTGAGGCCGCATAAGTAGAACTACGCTACCCATGACTTGGAGTTGGCAGCAGTGGTCTTCGCCCTGAAGACATGGCGGCACTATCTGATGGGCGAGCGCTTCATGGTCTTTTCTGACCACCAGAGTCTCAGGTACATCTTCTCTCAGAAGGACCTGAATCTGAGACAGCGGCGATGGCTCGAGTTCCTCTAGGACTATGAATTTGAGATAGTCTATACTCCTGGGAAGGGGAACGTGGTAGCTGATACCCTCAGCAGGAGGACGGGCATCCAGCTACTTGAGGAGGTGACAGAGGAGCTAGCCGCCTTGCAGATATACTTCGTGGATAGAGACGGAGCAGCCTTCCTTCAGTCTCTCACAGTCTCTACTCCACTTCTACAGCGGGTCAGAGAGGCACGGTGTGGGGACGCTGACTGTGAGACACGGCGTGCACAGATATCCTCGGGACAGGCACCTGATGGTTTCTCCCTTGGAGCAGAGCACGATGTCCTTTTCAGAGGACGTACCTTGGTACCAGTTGCTTTACGAGAGGAGGTGCTGAGAGAGTTCCACACTTCTCCTTTGGCAGTACATCCGGGAGTGGCGAAGATGTACCAGGATCTCAGACATCAGCACTGGTGGCCGGGCATGAAGAAGGTTGTGGCAGAGTTCGTTTCGTGGTGCCTCACCTGCCAGCAGGTGAAGGCAGAGCATCAGGTACCAGCAGGCTTGGAACAGCCCTTGGAGGTCCCGGAGTGGAAGTGGGACGGGATATCTATGGACTTCGTGACTGGACTTCCACGCACTTCCAGAGGTCACGACTCCATTTGGGTGACTGTTGACCGACTCACCAAGTCGGCACACTTCTTACCCATTCGAGAGCAGGGCTCAGTGGAGAACTTGGGACGTCTCTACGTTCAGGAGATTGTACGACTTCACGGTGTGCCATCGACTATCGTCTCCGATCGGGACGCTCTCTTTACTTCCCGGCTTTGGAAGGGGTTGTAGGAGGCGTTCGGGACGCAGCTACGTCTGAGCACCGCCTTTCACCCTCAGACGGATGGTCAGACGGAGAGGACCATTCAGACTCTCGAGGACATGATTCGCCCATGTGTCCTTGACTTTGGTCGCAGCTGGGAGGACCACCTACCCTTGGTGGAGTTCGCGTACAACAACAGCTACCACTCCACCATCGGGATGTCACCCTACGAGGCGTTGTACGACAGGCCTTGCAGATCTCCTTTGTGCTGGAAAGACCCTAGGGAGTCAGCACTTGGGGGACCAGAGATGGTCCGGGCCACGACAGAGAAGGTCCAGGTCATCCAGGAGCGGATGAGGACAGCACAGAGCCGGCATAAGTCATATGATGACAGGAGGCGGAGGCCACTAGAGTTCGAGGATGGTGACCACGTCTTTTTGCGTGTCTCACCTCGACGTGGTTTGCGGAGATTTGGCCGAGGCAGAAAGTTGTCTCCACGCTTCATCAGGCATTTCCAGGTCCTCAACAGGATTGGCGAGGTGGCTTATCGCCTGGCTCTACCACCTCAGTTGCACCGGGTGCACGACGTCTTCCACATATCCCAGCTGAGGAGATACGTGCACGACCCGACGCACATCATTGACTATGGGGAGCTAGACGTGGATGATGGGGAGACTTTTGCGGAGGTCCCAGTGGAGATAGAGGATCGACAGGAGCGAGTCCTACGTGGGTGATCGATTCCTCTTGTGCGCATCAGATGGCAGCACGGGAACCTCCAGGAGAGCACTTGGGAGCGGGAGGCTCAGATGCGTGCTTAGTACCCACATTTGTTTCCCTAGTTTATGGTGTATCTTTACGGGGACGAAAAGTCCTGAGGTGGGAGTAATGTAAAGACCCGTAAATTTCAATGAAATTTTTTTTCTTAATTTTCTTTGGAATTTGACAAGAGCGCAGTTTCTGACGGCACCTGATTCTGAGTCCCGGTGTGCCCGGAATCATTTTCCAAAGTTTGGCTCGGGTACGTTCAGTGAACGGACGAGCGGGTTTTTATAACTTTTGAACCGGCGCACGGAATCGAATTCTGAGGGCACCGATGAAATCGCAGCGCCGGTATTCGCATAGAAACGCCCCTTCCGGAGTTGCATTTGTTCGAGTGTGGTTTTTAATTTTCGGGCTTAAAGTTGAGAAATAAAATAATTTTGCGACAACTTTATTTTATTTCGCTTAAGCTGCTTGGAATCCACTTGAAGCCACTTAAAGGCGACTTGAATTGAGTTGAAGCAGATAGGATGCTATCCAGAAATATCCTACCCCCCCTGTTAGGATATTTGTGAGGTGGGGCCCGTACGAGCCTCGCCGTTTCTTTCTGCTAAGAAACGCACCCGCGAAAACCCGTCTTTATGAAAGTCAACTGGCGCGTTTCTTAAAATATTAACAGACCATTTAATTTAGTGGTTTATTTCGTGAATTAAATGGGCTGTTTCTTTCATGAATTAAAAGGGCTGTTTCTTTCATTGAATTAATTCAACTAATTAATTCAATCGTTTCTTAACCTGTTTTCGTGTGTTGGCATATTAATAAAATAAGACCAACCAAAATCTTTTGGGGGATTACTCGTTGAGATAGAATCCTTGTTCCTTCTTCCTCCTTCGCGAAGAATGCAAAGAACGCGAAGAACACGAAGAATGCGAAGAACGCGAAGAACGCCGAACCCGGAAATCGACGACGCTTCCGTCCGAGACGTTCTTCCCCGCTCCGATCTCCGGTCACCAACTGTTTGAGGTGAGTGATTTCGGATTTCCTCTCAAAGTTCTTTTGGTTTTAAACGAAACACAGATTTAAATATTAATAATTTAAATCTGTTGTTCTTGGTCTGTTGAGCTCGCCGACTCAACGCCGGATTCCGCGATGACGCGACGCCTCCCCGCGACGACGCGACGATCCCTCTCTTCCGCGACGAGCTTTTCCGCAAAGAACGCCCGCGCGTGACGATCATCGAGGTAGGGATTTATTATGGGAATTACCCATTTTTAATTATTCCCGTCAATGTTTCTTTAAAGAAATTAATGAACCGAATTGTGAACAATTTTAATCTTATTAAAATTGTTGTTTCCTGTGTGGAATAAAATTCTCCCGGTTATTTATCTCTAACGCGGAGGGTACGGGCCAAACGAACACGGCCCGACGACCCTCCGCCGTTCTATTTGTGTGGATTTGATGGGTGATGATGGAACGTGCCGCAATGGATGTTTGACGATCCCGCAGTGAAGAACGGGTCCCGGGAGGGGCAATGGCGCATACGGGAAGGGAATCGGACCACCGAAACAATCCCGGTGGCCCGCGGAACTCACCGGCGGCGCCCCGGTGCGCCGCCGGACAGGCCACCGCGACTCAGCGCGGCGGCGGCGACACCCGCGGACCCGCGGCCGCGCGGGTATGGTTCCCTCAAACGCGGCTGAAGCCGCGTCCCGACTCAACGCGGCCCCACGCGGGGGGCCGCGACACCACCTGGCCGCGGGGGCGGCGCCCCGTGTGCCTCGTACGTTCGGCCGTTCGGCCGAACCGGACCAGGCCGGTCCGACCGGCCGGGCCGCGCCCTGGCCGAACTGGACCGGGTCGGACCGGGTCGGTTCGACCCGGTTCGGCCGACTCCCAGGGGGGTCGGGCCGGGTCGGCCCGGGCCCGTACCCCCAGTCTTCGGAAGGACTTCGTTCAAATGGTCGTATCTTGAGCTACGAGCCTCCAAACGACCCGCCGTCAGTGGCAACGCGATCCTTGGATCGAGATGGTCGTTTCGGTATATCGAACTCAAGTTTTCGGAATACTTTGAGTTCGGCCGGGTTGGTTCGTACACGAAACCAACCGGGCCTTCGGAACGGAAACACTCATATCTTGAGCCACGGACGTCCGATTGACGTGCCATCAGCTTTGTTGAGTCCCTCTTAGTGAGACAGATCTTTTGGCATACTCCGCCTGAGGTTTGGACGCAGGTGAATTACGGTCAGGTTGGTTTTGCCTTAAAAACCAACCGGGCCCCTGGGACGAAAATGCCAATAACTCTCAGACCGGGCGTCCGATTGACGCGCCGTCTGCGACTTTGAGTTCCTGTTGACGATACGGAACTTTTGGATACATCAACTTCGTACTTTGTGTCAGTTGATGTGTCGGCCTCTCGGCTCGTGGAGAGGACCCTCCCGAACGAGCTTGCTGTGTGCGGGAACCCTAGAGCTGGCTGCGACTGCTACTTCGACAGCGACGACCGTGCAGAGATCCTCAGTGGACTGCGACGACGACTGTGCAGAGATCCTCCGTGGACTCTGACGATGACCGTGCAGAGATCCTCTGTGGAATCTGACGACGACTGTGCAGAGATCCTCAGTGGACTGTAGCGATGACTGTGCAGACATCCTCCGTGGACTCCGACGACGACCGTGCAGAGATCCTCAGTGGACTGCGGCGACGACTGTGCAGAGATCCTCAGTGGACTGCGACGACTACTGCACTCAGCGATCCTGCGTGGATCAGTGCTTCAGGTCCTGTGTGGGCCCGGTCCTGTGTGGGCCCGATCCTGTGTGGGTCTGATCCTGTGCGGGTCAGCGCTCAGCGGTTCTGTGTGAGCCAGCGCCTACAGGTCCTGCGTGGGCCCGGTCCTGTGTGGGCCCGATCCTGTGTGGGTCCGATCCTGTGTGGGTCATTGCGGGGGTTAGTTACCTATCGATCCTTCATGGGTCCGACGACTTAGATGGATCAGTGATCATCTTTATCGTCATCCGAAGAAGTATACCTGTGTGAGCTAAATCTTGTGTTTACTCTCCTTTGTGTATTGTGTTGAGCTATCCTGTGTGGATTTACTGTTTACTCTCCTTTGTGGATTGTGTTGAGCTATCCTGTGTGGGTATACGTTTTGCTTTCCTCTGTGGAATGGGTTGTGCTTGGGCTCAGACGTTGGAGCCGAACGAGAATTGACGACTTAGGTATATGTATGGTCATATACCTAAGCCGTGTCAGATGTTACTTCGTGATTGTATATTTCCTTTGCGGATTATCCTTTGTGGATTTCGGGAGACCTTAGGGGGTCTCGGGGTCCCTACTGAGTAGCTTATACTCACCCCTACACGGGCTTTGCCCGCACTACATTGTGTTGGTTGCAGACGACGAACATCACTGATCGTGGTGGAGGCGTGTGGAGCAGGACAGTACCCGGAGGCGGACCACTGGGCGGGACGTACTCGGAGCGGTCAGGTGGACCCGAGGAGCAGTGGAGGCTATCTGTACCCACCCTTCAGGTGGGACTTCCAGAGGACGGCTCGACGCTGCAGTTTTCCCTTTTTAGTTGCTGTTTTTCCTTTCAGTTATACTTTACTGTTGGACTTGTATTTCCGGCCCCTTTTACTTTCAGCACAGCTTGTACAGTTTTTACTCAGTGTTTACTTTTCCGCTTTCTTACTCAGTGGTGCTTGTTTACTTTTCAAAGGCAATGCCTTCCCTTTTTGTTGGGATTTACGCCTTGGTGCTAGTCGCCAGCCCCTGGCCTATGGAAGGCGGGCTTGTGGTAGTCACGACATGGGCCCCGAGGACGGGTTGTGACATTCTATGTCATTTTGGCCCAAAATTTTAATGTTTAGTCCCTAATTATGATTAATTTTACATGAATTACTAAGGATAACTTTATTCAATTTAACTAATCTTTTTGGTCAAATATTTATTTGATCAAATGAGATTAGAAATATCATAATGATTATAGATATTTAAGTCTATTTTCAAAAATTAAAATAAAATAATTGTAAAATTATTTTTAAAGCTAGTCCTGCAGACGTGGTGAGAAAGCAGGGTTTTAAAGTAAAAAAGATAAAAAGTCCAGTAAGTTTTTATATCCAATTCCCAGGTAAAAATGTTTCAAATGACCTGAACTTGTTTAATATATGTATTATTTATCTTTTTTTACATTAAAACCCAATTTAAAATACAAATTAATATTAATAATTATTTAAACAGAAATGTGGTTTTTTACTAAAATAAAATATTTTTCACTATTCATAAAAATGAAGTATCTCATAAAAAACCCAAAAATTCACCATAACGTTTTTTGACATTATGATTTAAGGAAAAAATTTATTTTATCAAATTAAATTTCTCTCTGTCTAAAGTTTTTTTCATAGAAGGTTATGAAAAACTGTTCATTTGAGAAAATATTATATTTAAACAAATAAATACTTTACCAATAAATAAATTTTTATAATCACTACATTTTATTTATATAAAACCATTATAAACAATATTTAAAATTAGTTATTAAAATTCATGTTACTATTTTTAACTACTAGGTTATAAATACATCCTTTAAATAATTATAACAATAAAATGATGTTTCCTGGAGACTCGGTGTGGCATGTACTGTATGCCAATTCGATTCCATGTGATAGGAATTTTTGACTTAGTGTAATGCAATAATCAATTAAAATTAATTTATTAAAAAAATAAAAATTTAAAAAATTGTGGGTGTTAAATTCTACCCCACTTAAAATGAATGTATCCCTCAAAATTTGTTTGGATTATCGAATGTTTAATATGTGGAACTTTCTTTCATAGAAACCTACATCATAAAAATTAATAATAAAACTTCAATTAAAAAGGAATTTTGGAAACATAGTAACTAACCAAAGTAATATATAACTAGGTTCCCACATATGAGAACATTGGTGGGAACTAAAAACATAGATATGGAAGAAATATGTTTCTATCATAATTATATAGAGAGTGATATAGAACATTGATTAGAAAAATTGGGTGATCAAAAAACCATAAATCTGTGATGATTTAAGGGACCATCTGATTCATCAGAAATAAAGGTGATGTTAAAAATCATTTTCTATATACATTTCCAAGATTCGATTAATTATTTTACTCTATAGAAACATAAGTAAATATACTAACTTGATTTCATTCCTTTTCATATGAACAATCTCACCCTTTGGTTTTTCCATGATCAATTCTAACTTCATCTCTTACTCTAGTTAAGGATAATGAAATTTTAATTCAGGAAGAACCACAATGTCCTGAGATCCATAAATAGAATGACAATTCATTCCATCTTCCTTCACTTAATATCATAGAAAAATGGCTAGAAAAAGTTATACAACATTCATAAATCCTCATATGGTGAGATATTATATTAATCACACAAACTTCATTTGAAGTTTAATATAGTCTTTCAAAAAATGGTTGACCTTATAACCCTTACAAGTTTGAAATTTAATAATTTTTAAAATAAGGTCACTAAATAATCTTAAGATTTATCCCCCATAAAGTATCTCTTGGTTGTCACATTCCAAACATATGAATACCCTCATCATATATTCCCTTGAAACATGGAAATAACATGAATTATAATGAATCCTTTTGGAGATCAAGAATTTTTTATTATTCCTATGACTATTGGATACATTATTTAAATATAAAATGTTTCAAACTTCATCAATAATGATATATACCACTTTTCTAACAATTAAATAAATAGATCCAGGGTAATCAATGCTATCCAATTTACTTTCTCAAAATCAATCATCACTTTATCCATGCTGAACAAAATTTTCTCAACATGTTGATCAAATTAAGGGTTACCTTACCTTAATAAAAATATAACCTTTACCTTTATTCAATTTTATATGTATTAATACCTATCCCATATATCATTTTAAATCCTTAATGAAAAATTATACTAAAAATACTTATATATTTCCTAATTCACGTAACATAATCTTTGAATTCAAAATCTAAAATACTTTATTCATCAACATTATTCTTAAACTATTAATTAGAATTCATAAACTTATTTCTAAATACCTCTTTCCTTTAATATGAAATATGAATCATGTCTTAAGGTTCCATAACATCAATCTATTATTGATTGTTAGATTTAATGTAAACAATACTGGATGAAAATCCTATAACTTTAACATGTCATTCATAGTCTTGATATCATTAATGGTATAACCAATACTCATACCAACATCCTCATTCTATTACTAAGATTCTAACTTATTAAATTTCTTTTTATTATTCCCATACTTTCCATATCTAAAACATTCAATGTGAACCGAGTTTTGTTTACTATAACCACAAATCATAGTGGTATAAATATTTATCATAATGGAAGACCACATAATCCTGAAAAAACACTTATTGGATGTCAAAATAATGGATTCTAATCCCTTAATCAAATAATACTATGTTTTATCCTAGGTTATTCAAAATAATTTTCAACTTAAATCCTTCATTATGATTCATAAGGAGTTTTTGAGTTCCTAATTCAAATCACCAGGGAGTGTCGAACCCAGTCTGTAGAAAGGACCGTTTTCATGTACAAGGTTACACCAAGCCAAGATCGACTCACATTATCATAGTTGTTACCCCTAGATACGTCAATTTAAAATCCACATACACATGTAGTGTATATACTTGGATTTATTTATAAGAAACCACTCACTCTATACTTTAATAAAAACATCGACATTTTCCTAAACATTAACTCATCCTTATATATTTCCTTAGAGAGTTCCCTAGATATATCCTTATAAATATCCCTAGGGATATCACTGATTTTTGTTATCCTAGTTTTTAAAGTCTGGCTAAACAATTTTGATCATACCAACTATAATGTCCCATCATGATGTATATAGACATTACATCATTTTTTCCGAATACAAAAAAAATTACACACACAGACACTCAAAGTCCGTATTAGTTTACTGACTTTGGAAATATAGAAATTTAGCACTAGTTCATAAATGATCTATATTATCTCCAAATAGATTCTTCTTGACCATAACCCTTCATAGACACATTAAACATAATACATATCTTCAAATTCTAGGGAAAGATACATATGATGGGGTGAGATCAAATGCACAATAAGGTTAAACAAGGGAGACATGTAAGTTTAAACATTAGAATATGGGTATGATAATGTGATCAATACATTAGAAGATGATACCCTGTATATCATAAGATCAAAAACATTAATCATGGAATAAATATTTGTAGTTAATTTGACATAAATCATGATGATATAAATAACATAATCCATGAAATCATATCAAAAGAATAAGACATGGAATTGTGGAATATACATGATAAGATAAAAACCCTATGTCAAGGATTCCTACCAAGACCTTCGTAACATGTTATTCTTGGGATGATCACCCATATACCTGCTTAGGGATTTGGATTACCTCTCGTGTACTCTCCTATTTTTAAAAATTGGATGTCCTCTTATGTGCCCTCTTATTTTGGACATGGGATTCCCACCCATGTACCCTCTCATTTCAAGCTTGGGATTCCCTCTTTGGCACCCTCTTGTTTTAGTATTGGGATGCCCTCTTGTTTATCCTCTCCTCTCAAGATGGGGATTCCCTCAAATATACCCTTTGATCTCATAAAACATATACCATTACCCAATTCATTGGAGGGAGAAATCATTCCCTCCAATCACATAATGAAATCATATATACATGTGCCACAAAATATTCATCATATCATGACCCATTAAAGGAGATGGGTTTTATAAACATCAAATCGTAACCCAAGAAAGTAAATGGTTATTTTTAACATTTAATCACATCATAAGGTAAGTAAAATAGATAGGTTTCATAACCATTTCATTAAAGCATAACCTGTGAAAAGAAGAAGGTTTCATAGCCTTATAACTTGAGAAAGAGTAGTGAGTTTAATTAACACATAACCCAAGAAATAGAAATAGTTTTTATAAACATCATTTCACAAAAACATTAACCATTTAGAGAAATAATTATAAAGGATCCTTTGAATAATTTTCCAAAAGGTCATGAGTAACTTCAATGGATTCCATCTTAGATAGAAAATAATTTTGAATTAACTTTTCAAAATATTTCTTGAGGAACATATCCTTTATTCTTTTAAAAAGAATCATCAAACCATAATTCCTATTTAAAACTACTTTCTTTAAAATAAACATGAATAATTATAAATAAATAATTGAAATACTTTTGGAAACCTTTCTCTTTGAAATCATATAAAGAGAGCTTGAAATCGTTTTGAAAACCATTTTCTGGGAAACCATATACAAGTATATTGAATTAATTTAGGAAAACCATTTCTTTTAAAAGATGTTGAAAACTTTTAAATAATTATTTAAAACATTAAAAATATTTTTTAAAACATAAAAATGTATTCAAAACCTTACTCATTAAAAAATGTTTGAGTGATTTTAAAGGAAGCACTAATAACCATAAAAAAATTAGGAAATCCTTTTTAATTAAAATCCTCTTTAAAAACAATAAATTTTTAGAATATTAATAAAAAAATTCATTAAAAATAACCTTTTCATGTTAAAATATAAGTTTCAAATAAATGATGGTAATGATTACTGGTATGTCTATAGGTGATGAACACTCTTTTTTACCTTAAAAGTTCAGAAAAGTGTCTTGATCAGAAAATTACAAGAAGATTCCTTCTAAAACCATATTTTTATAATTAAAAACATGTGTAAAAATTTCCCTTAACATCATAGCAGAATGGTAAAAAAACTTTGAAATATTTCAAGAAATCATGGTTTTGAAAGAATAAATATTTTCAACCGAAAGGAGAGGTGATGTATGATTTTGATAAAAAAATTATTAATTATATTAAGTGAAAAAGTGTGTAAAAATAGAACCATTACTTGGATCTAAGATGAATATCGAGATGTTAAGAAAATTAATGAGATTTATTGGGATATGAAAAACAATATTTCAGCGAATAATTAATAATCGGTAACAATATCAATAAATGATGGGATTGTAGGGATAAACCATTACCATTTTGGTAAAATTAATTCATGATTGAAAGAATAATAGTAAATTAAGTTTAAAATATAATTAAATGAAGTTAATTCATTATATTAAATTTAAAAAGGTAGTATATACTTCTAATAGATAAATATAGGTTCATAACATGACATGTGTCTCAAAGAATGAATACCGAGGAAAAGTTACTTTACCGATTTGGTTACTTTTGAAACATAACCCCTATAAAATTAATATAATAAAATAGATATGTAAATACCCATAATAATAATTATAATAATCATATAATATATCCATTTTATGTTTAAACATCACATAAACTAAATGAGTGGTGATAAAGGCAAGTATCTCACTAAAATAAAAAGTGAGATTAAATCCCCTTACCTTGTGTATTGAATCACATTGCATTCGTTCAAAACTCCTACATAATAAATATAAGTTTATTAAATATACATCAAATATCCAAATTATTTTATCTAATGATATATATTTTTGGATTATGAATTTATATTACCAAATTATTAACAATTCTACGTTAAGGATTCACTTGGTGTAATATTCGATTTTCTTTTCACATGTGTCTTAATTTGTTGTATATGTGGTCTTTATACTCACATCATGATTTTCAGAATGTAAAAAATGATATAAATATCATTTATATTAATTATATATTAATTATAATAACCCATATAATATTAGATTATGATATGGATGACATCATTCGTAGAGACGGAAAGCTGTACGTATGCATGAACATTGTATCCATTTTATTTTCGTATTGAATAAATGAAAGGAAATGAATTATATGTATACATATTATATATATATATAATTATTTAAATAGAATTATTATATTATATATTTTATTTAAATTCACTAAAAGTATCCTTAATACATTTTATGTATAATGTGGACGAATCACATTGATTTGAGGTGGGGTAGTCCACACATCCTTAAACGAAATTATCATATGTACACAAAATGGAGAGAATAAAGATATGTGATGTAAAACTATTACATAATATTAAAGATATAATAAATATAATATATACCATATATAAATAGAGTTTCCACTATAAAAACATCTTAGTATATTTAAGATATATTTATTGTGGTTTAATCATGGAATAATGAGAGTGGAGTAGGTGTAGAAATGAATAATTTAAAAGAGATTGAGGGAAGATATTACCTCTTAATCAGGTAACTCCTTTTAGTTTTCAACAAAGGCCTTCGTTTGTGAATTTATTCCTAAAAAAGTATTTAATGAGTAAGGTAGTTATGTTGGGTAGTGAAATTGGAAGAGATTTTCTAATCCTATGTGGTTTCATAGGTGTGAAGAAGGGGGAGAGTTATTTCCTTTTTATAGTAGAGGATGAGTAGCACTCTTTCAAATACCAAAAGGTATACAATAATGGGAGTTATCCATTATGTAATGTGCCTAAAAAGTGAAAAAATAATGGGTTAATGTTTAATTTTGGTTGAAAAAACCCACAACACAGAAAAATAATTTAATTTTTATAATATTGTTCCTTAACTTCAAAGATTGACAAATTTTATCATTTTAGTTTTTATTCAAGCATCTAGCATTCTAACATATGTAATTAAACCATTAACAATAAATTAAATCTAGATTTATTATAAAAAATATATCCACTAAATTATAAATATGATATACAATTCAGAAAATAAAAATACCATGTGTGTTGGAAATTAATCTTAAAACAAGCATATGTAAGGTGAAAAAACACTACTTAAACTAGGACCAAACTAATAATGTTTTTACAATATATGGGTTAATATGTTAATTATAAAATAACAATTGGTCCATGAATGGACCATATATGATATTTATTTTCCTTTATAAAAAACTTGGTAAATGGTTTTTTATTAATTTCAATTCATTCAATTAAATATTAATTATTTTAAAATAACATTACTGTCAATTTTGAAATTATTTATTTAATTTTGAATTAAAAATAACAAAAAATTATTGGAATACAAATTTATTAAGATAAATTATTTTTAAAATTAAATTTTAATATTCAAAAAATATAATGATCATAATTCATCCAATTTACTTCACTAATTTATTTTAGATAAATATTAACTAAATAATCACCATGTTTTCGTTTATTAAGAATTTTATGTAACTAAATCATCTATATAAATTATATACAACTATTTATGAGAAATATTAGTCATTTAATTTTCAAGAGGAAAGTATATCCAAAAATGTTGTTTTCTTCCATATATCAGTGTTTTCGAAATGCTAAAGGTGAGGGACGTTCCATTTTTTTTCTTTTTTCCATACACAACTTATGAAATATGGAAATTTTATTGAATAGTATCCTAATAACTAATAAAATTAGATAAATTAAGGGATATTGTCAAAATATGGGTAGCTAATGTATTTTGGAAATGTTTACAGGTCATTTTGGCACTTAGGTATATGGTTTAATCCCAAATTAAGATTAAATTTTCCTTATTCACTGTGATTAATTTTAATCACTTTCACTAATAATTTTAGTCAAATATTATATTGGCACTATTAGACCAAAAATATAAAACTGATTAGAATTTTATATTTACATTTTTTAAAATTAAAGTCACATATAATGTAAAATTATGTCTAATGATATTCTCACAGACGTGGTGAGAAAGTGAGCTTTTAAATTAAAATCATTCAATAGATCAGTAAATATTTATTACCAATTTCCACATAAAAATGATTCCAATGACATAAATTGGTTTAATATATGTATAATTGATCTATAGTGACTTTAAAAAT
Source organism: Viscum album (assembly GCA_963277665.1). Lineage (NCBI taxonomy): Eukaryota > Viridiplantae > Streptophyta > Magnoliopsida > Santalales > Viscaceae > Viscum > Viscum album. Next base: position 955,184,178 of record OY728142.1, read on the forward strand.
AAAATAAAAATATAAATAAATATGAATAATTTATTAAATGGAAATGTATTTTTAACTAAAATAAAGTATTTTTCACTATTCATCAATAAATGAAGTTTCTCAGAAAAATCCAAAAAATTCAACCTATGATAATGATGAAATTGTTTATTAAAAAAATAATTTTATTTTCTTAAATTAAATTACTAAAATTTACTAAAATTAATCTTATTATTTTCACATAATGACTTAAAAAATAGATCATTTGAGAAATTGTATCGTTAATCATATAAATACTTTACCAAAAAATATATTTTTCATAATTAATATGTTATATATATATAAAAATTATAAAAAATTTTGAAAATTAGTTTTTTCAGAAGGTGCTGACTTTGTCAAAACTAATGCACAATTTACTGAATAACCAAACAAAAAAGATAAATTCAGTCTAAAGGATGCAATCTTATTAAAATATTTATAAAAAAGGGGGAGAAAATCACCAAGAAAATCATCCTTCCACAAAATGTCTTGGTTGAATACCTTGTTGGAAAGACCATGAATAACCATGTTGGCTTCAAGAAAGGCATGAGTGACAATATAGTTGATTTCAGTGAGAGAAACAAGGCAATTCACCCAATGGGAAGTAAGTGGCCACGCAAGATGCAAACCCCCCCTTCAAAATAGCCTGGACAATATTGATTGAATCCCTTTCAATCTAGATATTCTTACAACCTTTTTGTTTGGAAAATTCAACTGCATAGATCACCCCCAAAATTTCCACTTCTAGAGACAAGGTTGTACCATATCTGCCAAAGAAGTATACGGGACACATGACAATATAGACTCTAAAAATATCACCACACTCTATCAGTATCATGTTGTCTTTAGAGGCCCTATTAACCTTCACTTTGATCCATCCGGGAAGAGGATATTTCCAGAATACCTGAAAGGTGCGTGATGGATATCCGTAGGTACCATCAATTTGGAGTTAGTGAAGGATTTAAAATTCACCAACAATGTTGTCACAATAAGCATTATAAATTAAGGCAACATCTCGAATGGCAATGCGAATCCTATTCCAACCTATATTAATCCTGAATGATCCATTATTATAAAGAATATTATTTCAATCATACTAGATCACATGTAAGAGATCAGAAACATCAGAAAAAAAAGGTTTTTGATTTGTTGAGAAGATTCAAAAGAAACACAACACTGCATTTGGGAGATTATAGAATCAAGAAGTAACCATATGAAACCCAAAATGTATAGAATGTAATTACAAGGAGCATTAGCTATAGTAGAAGAGAGAAACAAATGATTTTCATCTTCTCTATTTTAGTTGCACAAGTGACAACTAGAGTAAAGTTGAATCCCAAAAGATTGCAGACAAGCTTCATTGGGGACTCTATTATGAGAAATATTCTGAACAAGAGTAAATCTCAAGGGCTTAATCCAAGGTTTTCTTAAAAAATTCAACCAACCTAAGCATGAATCAGAATTTATGAAATGAAAATTGTAAATTTTTTTGGAATCAAGCACACCATTATAATCATTTTCCAAAACGAGGAAATCCACATAATTGGAAAAGGGGTAATTTTCAATAACATGACTGATGATGTTAGGGAGGGTGATGTAATTAGAATTTACAACATCCCTAATGGAGTAATTGGTATTATTATAAAGATAATTTGGGGGATGTATGGAGATTAAAGGTGAATCGGTCAAGTTGTCAAGACAAAAATTAATGGAATAATTAGTATTAACCATCCATCTAGAGTTTTTCCAAATTTTGGTGAAGGACTACCTAATGGATGACCAGATAGAAGAGGCGATGTAATTTAAATTTATATTCTTAATCTTTTTAAGGAATCTTTTCTTGAGAAAAGCTTTGGAATCAAAGTTATAATGAAGAAACCTCCAAGTTATCCTATCTTGGAGGGAATCATTAAAGAGTTGAAGTTTTTTGAACCCAAGACCACCCTTGTCTAAAGGTTTACAACAAGTAGCCCATAGAATAGTCCCAAGATTCAATTCAATCATACCACCGCTCCAAACAAAGTTTTTAATGTAAATATTAATTTTCTTAAGAAGACCAGTAGGAAAATTGTAAACCATTATAAAGTAGACCATTTTGGAGACAATTATATATTTTACAAGACAAATTATACGAGCCATATAGAGAGATTTACCCTTCCAAGAAGAAAATTGATTGGTAATTTCATCAACAATGCTGTAAAAGTAACTAGATTTAGGTCTTCCCCAAAAGATAGGTACACCATGGTAAGTGAAGGAGAGAGAAAATTCCTTCTTTTTAACATATGCTGATTCGGTGCCCTATGAAAGGAATTGTAGACTTAGTGTAATGAAATACATCAAAAAAAATATTTCACAAAATTTTGGGGTGTTACAATATCCATCCTTCAATTGCTTTAGTTTTTGAAGGGTCCACAAATATTACATTTCTTGTGATGATATTCCCCATTAATGACCCGTCCATCGACTAGAACTCACATTTTTTTACTTGGAATAAATATTATATATTTTTATTGTGGTTAGGATAATACTCAGATGCTCTTCATGAACCTCCTTGGTTTTAGAGTATGTTACATTATCAACTATAAATACTACCAATTTTTTAATGTAATATATAAAGACTATATTCATTATTTTTAGAAATATTTCTATAGAATCAGTGAGTTCTAAGGGCATTACTATGAACTCATAATTCCCATACCTTGAATGAAATGTAGTCTTGGGGGTATCCACCTTCACCATAACTTGGTAATATACTTACTATATATCCACCTTGGATATGTATTATAATTCATGTAGTTGATCTAACAAGTCATCAATCCATGTCACATGATACTTGTTATTTATCATGATCTTTTTGAGCTCATGATAATCAATGAAAAGATGCATTAAACCATTATTCTTCTTGAAAAGGAGGATTTTTTCACCACATGGTTAAGAAATTGGAAATACGAAACCGTTATCCAAATTCTCTTGTAGTTATTTCTTCAACTCCTCAAGATCCACAATATCTATTCTATATGGAGTGTTGGATAATGAAAACACCACTGGTATAATCTATATTGAAAATTCAACCTCTTGGAAAGGTGGAAGACCTGAAAATTCACCAGGAAACACATCATCCTATTCCATCCCAATATTAATGTCTTTGTGGATGTTTCCATCCATATACTCAATCATTTTTGTTAGATACAATTTGTCACCGGGAAATAATTTCCATTCATAAGATTTTTTTGCAAAATAATATTCAAACTCCTCCTTGCACTTGTAAAAAATTAGGGGTCAATTCACAATACAGAGAGTGATATCATATTGGTGGAAATTTATGTTGGATATATATAAGGAAATACAATCCATTCCCATAACTGCATCAAATTTTACATAAGGGAGTATGATAATGTTTTCAAGGAAGTTAAACATGAAAATTATGATAGGGGAGATGTTATGTACATGGGAATAAATAAATATATATGAACATTAACTTTTTATAGTTTTCTCGGGCTCATTTATAGGAAAAATCCTGTTTAATGTTGATTCATTTTCATTTGGGTTTTAACTAGGGATGTGTTTCGGTGGAAATTTTAGAAATATGGATGAAATTGGTATGTGACTGGTTGGCACATATTTTTCCCAAATCGTAGACCCCAGTCCAGCTGATCATCTAACCCTAGAGGGATGGAAATTTCATTGTTGGAGTATAGATTTTGAAACTGTTAACCCTATTAGGAGTAACTGTGGATCTCTAAAAAAGTGGTCCATTGTTTAGGCCAACAGTTAGGATCAAAATTGCACCCCTTCCCAACAAACTATTCACCCCTACCTAGAAAACCATGTGTGTGAATTAAAGCCTCCAAAAAATTACTTTAAAAAATTATTGAACCCCCCTAATAAATCCAAAATCGACCCCCAGTAGGTTATAGGTCCTCTTTCACTATTGTGGAGCTCTCCAAATGTATTAAAATCCTTTCTGACCTCTATTCTTCATGTTTAGAATCCTATATTAGAGATCTTCATCCCTCTTGATATGTCTATCCCATATTGATTGATTCCCATTATTCACCCACATTTTAGTGGGGTATTGCACTTTTTTTGCTAGATCTAGATTTTGAACTCATCAATCTAGATCTAGTATTGTGGATTTATATCTATATGTAATATATCTGGAATTTTTTAATATTGATTTTGGGTTGTAAATAAGGATCTCATTCTACACCTTAACTCTAATTAAATTTTGGAGATTTCCATTGAAAAACATTCTTTGTCAAACTTGAGGTAAGTGGTCTATTATTAAAATCCCATAGTCTTAATATCAATTAATTGTATGTAATTTTATAATTTATATGTTTTTCTAGAAATTTAAATTCATAATTTTATTAATTAATAATATCAATTAATGAATTTAGGAATTTGGGATTTGGCTAAATAATTGAATTGGGAAATTGGGGATAATTAATTGTTGAGTTAATTATCTAACTATTGAATTGTGAATTGAGAATAATTAATTTTTGATTTAATTATTCAATGTGGTATTTTAAAATTATTAATAAATTGGTGAATTAGTTAATTGGAAATATTTGGTTATTTAATTTTTCAATTAATTAATATAAATTGTTGTGATTAATGAAATATGGAATTAATTAATGTAATTGGATTAATTATCTATTGAATCAATTAATGGAATATTATGGTCATTAATTGTGATAATAATATTAATGATGATTAATAATGGTTGACATGATAATGTAAAAACTTTTGATTTTAAAATAGATGTGACAATGTGATATGCTATGTTATGTGTGATGATTTAAAAATAGGTTTCTAGACATGAAATTCCATACTAATGATATATTTTTATGATTGATTAATGGGGTGTGATACTAGGGATAATCCACCAAATAATCATTGGGTGATAGACATGGAATTCTATATCTGACATGTTTGCTAAATGTATGAGATATGAAATGATGCTCGTAATACCCATGAGGTTTGAGATAAGGACTGATGCTCCAAATACACATGGGGTGATAGGTATGGTGTTCTACCCCCAAAATACTAGAATTGGAATATGCTTCCAAGTTATTGTATTATTGAAATTGAAAAGACATGGATAATGTAATCCTATGAGTTACAATGATATGATAATGGAATATGTGACTTGGTTCAGAACCAGCATACGCTGAAGCAGGTATTGAGGTATGATTGTCATTGAGAACCCTATGGTTTATGTGGTTAAATAAGGATTAAATGATATTGTGATAAGTCTTACTTATTAATTTTTATTATTTATGTATAAAACTAAATAAAAATTTTATTCAATGTTTTTTTTTTCAGTGATTGTTGGTGGTGGCTTACTAAGTTGTACTCACATCTTACTTGGGATGCCTGATTGGTACACTAATATATTTCATGGATGCAAGATAGGTCAAGGGAAAATTAAATGTGTTAGATGGATACTTTTGGGTATAGAATGGATGATAGAACTAGACATGGTCTAGTACATGGGTTAGAGTAGTCAAAGTCTTTATTTTAGAGTTTCATTTGACACCAGACACATAATATAATGTAGAATATTTTCTGGTTTTGTTGGATATTTTATTTTATTCTTTGATTATAATGAGATATTGGTATTGGTTTTGATTATACATTATTCCCCTAATATTTTTTTATTTCCACTGGTGTATTACTCTAATAAAAGAGAATTTAGTCTCCCCATGATCGAAATATTAGACCCCCACTTCTAGTTAGAAGCATCTGGCGTACGGGGAGGCATGCCTATGGTCATGTGACCAACTAGCTTAGGGAACTGGTGTGTGGAACCTATGTTGGGATGTCACAATGTTTTATTAGGGTACCTTTATTTTCATTTTATGTTGTATTAATATTTTGGAAATGATGATATGATACTAGGAAGAGTTGGACCTTGGTCATGAACTCATGCATGGGAGTTTCAAACCCATATATGGGGGAAAAACCAAGTACCTAATATGGAATTATTGTTATTGTAGTTTGTTGTTATAGTTGAATATTAATTCACATAGAGTCACAAAAATTTTGTTTGAGGCAATTTTCTTTGTAAATTGTTTAATATTTAATTGTGTCCCAGCATGAAATAATAGTTGAGTTCTGAATAATCATTTTAGGCACTCAGAATTATTTCTAACATGAATCTTCTTAGACTTTCTCGGATAAATGCACATTGGTTAAGTTATTGAACATGAAATATTTTTCATTCCAAGTGAAATTGAAATTAAATAGTTTCCTAATATGAAATTAAGAATAAAAAAATGATGCAAAATGTTTACAAATTTGTGTCTAATGTAGAAAGATAAAAAATGAGAGATTGTTTACCCATGTTAACCAGGACCTAGGTGAAGGATGCTTAAGGGTAGTGATAGAACCCCTATTTTTTACCATATTAAATGGTTTGGAAAAATAATTATCATGAGTTTTTGTGATTTTTTATTTTTAGGAAAATGGGTTATTTATGTGAACTATGTCTGAAGGTGTATGTTTGGAATTGTAGAGATATACCTCAGTGATGACACTTGTTGAGAAGATGAAAAGAGGATATTGATGAATATTCTCCACCAAATGTGATACCTATGGCACTGATAGTTCCAGTTGAGGAGGCAGGGGAGACGTTATGAGAGAACTTCACTCACTTCATGCAATTAATAAAAATGCTGCTGGGGAGGGTTGTGAAAAGCATGTCTGACCTGGCAAGGGAGTTTCAGTTGCAACACCCTCTTGCAATTACTAGTGAGGTTGGGCCTGAGGGAGTTGAGTTTTGGATCGAGTCTATCCATACTATACTTGACCACTTAGAGACTCCTTATATGAAGAGATTAAAGTTGTATTCTTACAAGTTGTGTGTTTAATTAAAGAATTGGTGGGATATCCAGACTCAATATGGACAATTGAAATCTATGTAAAGGATGGAATTTCAGAAGAAGTTCCTGGATAACTTTAATCTAGATACGTTAATATAGGAGAGGGAAAATGATCTTCTAAGAATGACTCTATGGAGAATGTTTGTGATGGGATGTGCTGGATAATTTGTATATTTGGTCACTTTTCAACAACATTGGCATCAAAGGAGGATACTTCAAAAAAATGATTTCAGGATGAAATTAAGTGTGAAATTATGTCCTAGTTGAATATCATCAGGATAAATAATGTTTCAAAAGTGGTAAATGAGGCTCTCATTGTAGCAGGAAACGTAAAGGAGGCTTCCATTGGCAGAAAATTGGTTACTTTGGTTGATCTAGAGGTATGAATTTCGAGAACATGATGCTTCTTAATAATAACTTTAGCTAGGGAAGTGGGAAAAAATGTCTAGTTAGGGGGATCAGTTACTATAGATCTTACCCAAGTCATTTTTCTTCAGTGTGATAGGCCAAGGACATTCATAAACAATATATGAGACCACTAGTGGAGTGCTGATCTTGCCACAAGATGGGTCATGAATAGAGGTTCTACGAGATGTAGATAGTTAGTGATGGAGGTGCTAGACAGAACCAGAGTGCATAAATGGGGTCTTCTACACCATATTAGTATAAAAGGTGTATTTCTACTAGATGAGGTAGTAGAGGTAGTAGAAATGGTTCTTTTGGGAAAGAACACCCATATTAGTAGGGTGGTGCGAATTAAGGGAACCAAAATACACCACAAGGATGAGGGTTTTGGTACTTACATGTGGTGTAGACTTAACTTATGGATAGCTAGGCTGGACCATTGATAGTGAGAGGTATTATTCTTGTCACTTATATATTGGATAGTTCTTTATTTGATTCCAGTGCCTCTCATTAATTCACATTTGAAAAATATTCTAAAGGTCTGAGCCAGTCGGTGGTGTTTGTGAGTGAGAAAATTACAATAGACACAACATTGGGAGTACGGTCTAGCAACATATATCTATGAAAGGTTTGTTCTATTGATATTTATGAGTATAATTTTATGTGGTGTCATTATATTACTGATGTTTCTGGCTTTGACCTAATTATGGGCATGTACTTGATTGTCGCATACTATGCCTGAAAATATTTTTACCATAGGAGGGTAAATTTTACATATCTAAAAGTAGAAATCTATATTCACCGTGGAGAGTGGGATATCTACACAGAATATGTAAGGAAAATTACATAACAACTGGGAGAGATCACAACCCATGTTTCTAGTCTATTGATGGAAGATGAAGATGCATAGAATACTTTCTTTCCACCTATGGTGGATATGTTTTAGGATGTCTTTCATGAACACTTCTCAGGGAATCCACCTGAGAGATATGTGGAATTTATAATTGATATCATGCCAAGGGCTGAGCCATTTTATATTCCACTACACAAAATGAAACTAATAGAGCAGAAAGAGCTCAATAATCATCTATAGTATTTGGAGGATAAGAGATTAATCCATATAAGTACATCACCCTAGGGTTTACTGGTGTTGTTTTCAATGATGGAAGATGGTAAAATACACTTGTGTGTTGACCACTAGAAGATGAACCAGATGAGTGTGAAGAAAAAGAATCTTATTTCATGTATCGATGATCTTTTTGATCTGTTGATAGGAGATTGTGTGTTCTTAAAGATTTATTTTAGATATAGATATGATCTTCTAAGATTTTAGACTTTGAATATATCTAGGTATACTTTCAGAAGCATGTGTGACCTAAAAAGGTTCTTCATAATGACATTTGGGTGGAAATATCACCATAAGTTTTTATTTCCTTAATGAATAGAATCTTACATCAATAACATGGCCATTTTGTGGTGGTGTTTGTAGATGAAATCTGGGCATACTCCATGACTCATGATGATCACGCCCAACATATTGACAATATCCTGAGTACATTGAGAGAGCATCAGGTATACGCTAAGCTATCTAAGTGTCAGTTTTGGATTGATCATGTACACTTACTAGGTATCATAGTCTTGGGGGAAGGTGTTTCTATAGACCCAAATAATTTATATATAGTGGTTTCTAGGGAGAAGCCCAATAATATTTTTGAGATATGTAGATTTATGGGTTTGGTTGGTTATTATCAGAGATTCATTTAGGAATTTTCCCATTTGTTAGCTCTACTTTCAGGCATGACCAATAAACTGATAAATATTGAATTATTATAACCTTTCCATAATTCATTCTCAATATTGAACACGTGGTTGAAATCAACACCGATATTGATCGAACCCGATTCTAGTGTATAGTATAGGGTGTATTGTGACACTTCTAGGATCAAAATTGGAGCAGTGTTCATGTAGGGAGATCGAGTTATGATGTTTGGATCTGAGTATTTGAGGACACATGAAGAGAACAACCCTACACACAACATTGAGTTGGATTAAGTGGTTTTTTTATTTGAAGTGTCGATGACACTATCTTATGGATGAAAATTATATTGTGTATATCAATCATAGGATGTTGAAATACATATTTTCACAATGAGATTTAAATATACTATAGAGAACATGGGTTGAGTACATGAAGTATTTAGATTTTTGAGCTAGAAATTATTCCTAGAAAGGGGAAAAGTTTTGACGAGGATATAAGAAGGAATGCATAGACGTAGATAGTTTTGGAGTATAGTGCTAAGCATATGATGATGGATTTTCTTCGTGAAATGAATTTTTTCTGTTCTGGAGGGTTAAGAAAAGATGACTCTCATATCAGTTTCAGTGGATTCTACTCTTGTGAGATGGACAATAGTCTTGAATTATGAATAACCAATATTTTTATCTTTGAGGGAATCCTTGAAGAATGGGGGACACCGTCAGACTTTTTGATTAATGAGGAAGAGATCATCTATGTCAGGAATCAGTTTGTTGTTCCTTTGAGCATGCAATAGAAGTTTGTGTGACAATTCCATGCCTCAAAGTGGGAGGTACATCTAGGTGTGACCAAAATGTACAGTGACCTATGAAGATAGTTCTATTTTATAGGCATGAAAAAGGAGATAGCATGGTTTGTGACATGATGCTACACCTTCCAGTAGGTGAAGGTCTAGAATAAGTGACTTAGAGGTCTTTTTTATTATTTCCCCCTTTTGGAAAGGAAGTTGGACAACATGACCATGTAACTTGTGGTGGGTCTCTAAGGTATGCCAAAAAAATAATTACATTGTTTTTGTTATTGTGGATAGACTGATAAAAGTAGAATATTTCTTGCCTATATGGTAGACTTTCTCAGTGGAAAAACCAGAGTTTTTTATGTTTAGGAGATAGTTCCTCTGCATGGGGTGCCACAGACTATAGTTCCAGACTGTGACTCATTCATTACTCTATAGTTTTGAGAAGGCTTACCAAATACTCTTGGTATGTAGGTGTTTTTTTGTATAACTTTACTACCACAGACAGATGGGAAGTCAGAGTGTACAATATAGGTGGTTGATGATATACTAAGAGCTTATATTTTTAATTTGGTGGGTATTGGGAAATGAACCTGGAACAAGTGGAGTTATCATATGAAAATAGTTGTAATGATATAATTCATATGGAATAATATGAGGATCTTTATGGTAGGATGTATAGACGCCTCTATACTGGACAAAGGTAGGTGGTTTTTTGTTTTTGGGACCAAGTATCATGCATGAGACATTAGATCTAGTTCAGTTGATTCAGAAACATATGGATAAGGCTCATATTATACAGAAGTAACATTCAGATATACATTGATTAAACCTAGAGTTTAAATAGTGTGATCATTTATTCCTAAACGTGTCACCTTGATTGGGTCACCGCATGATACAAAGTCAGAGAAAGTAGGTGGCCAGATTCATTGGACCGTTCAAAGTTATGGAGAGAATCTGGTTAGTGGATTACTAAGAGGATCTTCCATAGAAATATATTTCTATGCTTGAAATTTTCTAAGTGTCAAAAATATATTGGAACCACTCTGACCATTCTCATGTGATTTATGTGGATGATGTTGACCTTGATATAGATGCATCCTTTGATGATCATCTGATACATGTGTTGGATCTTAGTGAGAGAGGGTTATAGGGTGAGATTTTTTAGATAGTTCATGTATTTTGAAAAAATGGGCATGTGTAGTAGGAAATATGGGAATGGGGAGAAAATACGAGGGCTCAATGGCCCAATATTTTTGACATGGAATCTCAGTTATTCTTAGGAGTGCAGCTCGAGGAAGATCTGTTATAAGGTGGTGACAATGTAAGATCCTATTTATTTGGAGTTGTGTTGGTATTGTTTAGAGGAAATATTTTATTTAGCGTTGATTAATATTTTTGGTTTTACCAAGGGCTATGTTTGGGGGGAAATTTGAGAAAAATGGATGAAATAGGGTTGTGTACAATTGGTTTACAGTTTTCACTAGCCATGAGAACCAACTCAAATAACCATTAAACCTTATAAAAAAGGAAATGGCATGGTTAGAACATGGTTTTTAAAATTGTGTACCAAATTAGGAGTATTCATTTACCCTTATAAAATAGGCACACATTTTGGGAACATGGTTTGGGAAAACTGTACACCCCTTCCCAGTGAAACAAGCATGGTAATTAAAGTCTCCAAATAATTAGTTATAAAATTTTAAATCCTCCCAAATTAATCTCAAATCGACACACATTTGAATCTTGGTCCTATTTCTCAATGTTGAAGCACTTCAGATAAATTCCAAGGCTTCTTAACCACTATTCTTCATGATTTAAATTCAGGATTTAAGGTCTTTTTGCCTCCTGATAAGTCAATCTTATTCCTATTGATTCCTTCTCTTATCCAATTATTTTGGTGGGATATCATCCTATGTTTCACAATATATAGATATATATTTGATTATTATAGATCTAGGATTGTGGATTTATATCTATATCTGTGATATCTTGATTTTTTAATCTTGATTTTGGGTTAAAAATATGGATCTCATTATACACCATAACTCTACTGAAATTCTGGAGATTTCCCTTAGAGATCATTCTTCATCAAACTGGTGGTAGGTGGTCTATTATTCAAGTCGCATAGTCTTGATATTAATTATGTGTATTTGATATTTGAAATTATAGTTTTCTTTTTGAAATTAAAATTCCAAAATTTCATTAATTAATGTGTAAAATTAAGGAATTGATGAATTAGAGATTTTATTAAATAATAAAATTGGGAAATTGGTAATAATTAATTGTTGAATTAATTATTGAACTGTTGAATTGTTAATTGTGAATAATTAATTGGGGAATTAATTATTAGGTGTTTTGGATTTGAAATGATTAATTAATTGGTGAAATGGTTACAGGGAATTATTTGGTTAATTAATCGTAGAATTAATTAAAAGTAACTGATGTGATTAGTTAATTATAGAATTATCTTACATAAACAGATTAATTAATTTTTAATTAATTAATGTAATATTATTGTGGTCAATTTTTATAAAAGGAATAATGAAGATTAATTTCAGTTGATGTTACAATGTGAAAACATGTGGTATTAAGATACATGTGATAATGTGATATTTTATATTATTTGTGATGATTGAGAAATAGAGTTATAGACACGATGTTATACACCCATGAAATATATGAATGATTTATAAATTAGGTGTGAGATAGGAAATGATTCTCTAAATAATCATATAGTGATATAAATAGAATTTTACACCTAGAATGTATGCAAAATATATTGGAAAAGAACTTATGCTCTAAATAACCATGATGTAGGAGAGAAGGACTGATTCTACAAATACTCATGGGGTAATAGACATGGGATTCTGCCCCCAAAACATTATCATTAGTCTTAGATTCCAAGTATTTACATTAATGATATTGAAGTGACATGGATAAAGTAACCCCATGAGTTATAACAATATGGGAATTGAATATGTGACATGGTTCCGACCCATCGGAGTCCGAATATGGTATTGGGGTATGAGTGTCCTCAGGAACCCAATGGTTTACGTGGTTAAATAATGATTAATTGATAATGTGGTAAATGTTTACTTATTCACTGTAATAATTTATTTATATAAAAACATGCATTTTTTATTGACTTATTTTTTAGACACTATTGTTATAGGCCTAATAAGTTATAATCATACCCTACTCGGGATTCTTGATCAGTGCCCAAAAATATTTCATGGATATATGAAATGTTAAGGAAAAAGGATACGTGTTAGATGGGTGAGTTGGGATGGAGCATTGATGAGGCAACTAGATGTGGTTCGGGGCCTCCTTTGGAGTAGTCATTATCTTTATTTGAGAGTTTCATTTGATACAAGAGACATACTATAACATGGAATGTTTCATTTTTTGTTTGGATATTATATTTATACTTTGATTATAAATAGATATTGGTATTTTAATGGTTATACATTATTCTGATACTATTTATTTATTTCTTCTTGAGTATTACTCTAATAAAAGAGGATATAGTCTCCCCATGATCAATATATCAGACCCTCGATACTAGTCGATATCTTCTGGTATATATATAGGTGTGCTTAAGGTCATGTGACCGACCGGCTCGGGGCACTGCTGAATGGCTCCCATGTCGAGATGTCACAAATTGACCCATTTTCCCTTTTCACCAATTGAATAACTTCCATGATTTGTGATTGTGATTAAATAGTTTTAACAAACTTTTGTGATATTAAGTAATGTGTTGATCTTGAATACAAAATTAAATTTTCTCTTGATGAATGAATAATTATATTATCTATCACTAATTCTTTGTTTGGATCCACCTCAATTGTTATAATGAAAAATATCTCCTATTTCTTCCTTGAAGGTTATTGGTTGTCTCAAAAATCCCATGGATTAGTGCCTTGATTTGAAAAGTTCCCTAGGTATTTATAGTTGAAGCAAAAAACAATGCACGAAGGTTTGATAGGATAATTACTTTCCCCTATCTCATTAGTGGGTTTATCCTATTGGTAATCATTAATTAAGTTTCATTCCTTCCCAAAACTAAATCATTTCCTCATCCCCCTTCTGAAATTTTCATGGTGCTTCATTACACACCATTGAAAAGTGGGATGATAAAATTTATTTTCTCTATTATATTTATCCATAGAACCTATAAATTAAACTCCACATTCCACTTCTTATCCCTATGATCCCCTTAAGATTATCTGATCTCTATTTCATCTTTGAGGGAGCATCAAAAAATTTGGTCATAGCTATCAAAGTCTGATATCAACAAGGTTTTTGATAGAATAGGTTTTAGACCACCAAAGAAGTATTAAAACTTTCACTTGAGGGTTCTGAAAAAGTTGGAGGCATATCGTGAAAGTCTTGTGATATTTTCCTCATAGTACCCAATAGATTTTTCATCTTTTTTTGAGGTAAATGAAATCCATTTCCATTTTAAGGCATTAGTTCAATGAAAATATTTACACAAAATCATTTTTGTAATTTCTTCCACCCCTTCACATCAATCTCTTCTTTAGGATTTATATTATTTATCAACATCCCCCACTAATCATCTTCTCCTTCTACATGAAAAACAGCTAGTAGAACCTTATGTTGTTTAGAACATTGAAGGATGAAGATGACTATATGACTGGAGTTGGTCTATTGTTCCATGATTAAGGGATCATATGATCCCTTGAAAGTCAGAGATCCTTGTCACATATATCTATAAATTACATGTTACTATATTTTATGGGGAATTAGGAGACCCTCCTAATTCATGTTTCTATACAGATCCTGAGTCAGTTAAGAGAGTATTGTCATAATGTTTTCGAATCCTATCACCATTAGGTTGGGAATCTCATTGGGGGTAGTCATCACATTTAATATTGCATTTATTATTTATGCAATTCTCCATATTTCTAAACATAAGTGAGAATAGAAGGAAAATTTGGGATGATTAATTTTAAACTATTAAAATAAGTGAAGGGAATCCAATTCCATTAAAGGCATTAATTATAAATTAGATTTATTTCTTAAGTTATGAATTTATAGGCTTTAATATATGTTTTCAATGATTTATTTCCTATCATATATTCTTACAAGAATATTTTGTTCCCTTAATAATGTTTAATAAATAGATTTTGAATTTATAAAATTATATACCCCAGGAGTGTAAAACTAGGTGTGCAGTATGGTCCATTTGTGTCTACCATGTAACGCCGAGTCAGGCTCGTCGTTCCTTATTAGTGGTGTTACCCCTAGGTATATATATGACTAAATCACATTCACTTATAGTATCAAGATAAGGATGTATTTTATTAATAATCCACATACTCTATACTTTAAAAAATTTAGGGATGTTTTATTTTATATAGTTATGTCACCCATTATTTTTCTAGAGTTTTGTAATCATTATCCCAAAAATAACTACTATTTTCCTTTGATACCAACTATAAAAACCCCTCCCTTTATTTCACATTAATATATGATTTATTAAATAAAATTAAACAAAATAAAACCTTGAAAATTGATAAATATAGTACATTAGTGAATTTGGTACATTATAAAACAATTTAAAATAAATAATACATCATCTT
Organism: Viscum album; assembly: GCA_963277665.1. Classification (NCBI taxonomy): domain Eukaryota; kingdom Viridiplantae; phylum Streptophyta; class Magnoliopsida; order Santalales; family Viscaceae; genus Viscum; species Viscum album. The sequence goes on from OY728142.1 coordinate 955,199,646, forward strand.
TATTGAATTTTTTTAACATGATGTTAATATTCCATCAAACTTAAAATTTCAATGGATAACTTTGGGAGATACAAATGAAATGTATGATCTGTAAATCCTATTAATTAATAAAAAAGGAATAATAGGAAGAGAATAATACCTATGAGATAATAGGTATATCAATGGAGCATAAAAAGGTTAGAAATCATAAACCTGAACAATGATATATGATATAAAATTATTTTTGTAAAGGGTGCATGGGAAATGTGGAAATAACTTTAAACAATAAATCATAAAGATATATTAAGGATAAATACCAATAAATGATAATAGGTAAAGTACCCTAAAGGAATTTGGCTCACTCTTTATCCCAACGTGATGTTTCATTAGACGAACCATTACCCAATGTATTGGAGTGCTACATAATTCTGGGTTCTCCCATCACTTTCATTTCATACTCAAGCTGAAGTGTGCCACATAGACCATACAACATGTATTCATTCAACATCCTAATTTATTCTATTACCAAGGAGTGTGAAATTCATACACGAATTCACTATTTAAAATATGTATAATAGTATAAAGATGAATATTCTAGACAGGAAATGGGCATGGTATTCACCAAACAATTGTTTTGGTATGGAAAATCATTGTGAAGTTTAGGCAGCCTGAAAACACAACATAACAATTTATAAAATGGGTTTATGAGAGATAATGGTGTCTATAATAATTTTAGAATCAAAAGGGTAGTGATCGGGACATGTAATGTCATATCTCAAATTAGGAATTTCAAATAGAAGACAGAAGATAATAAATAAACTTTAATAAAAAAGATAAGGTGATGATCCACAACTTGAGTGAGTGAATCCAAATGATTGGGTGGAGCTTATTAAGATATTGGGGTATCCTTGAGAGTAATTTATATAGGTTAGGATGGGGTAATTTTTTTCTCAAAGTATTTTTATTGAAGAGAAATTAGAGCATCTGGGTTTATATAGGAAAAGAGTATGGATTTCTTTATCATCTTTCAAACATAGGTTTTGGACTCTATATAATAAAATAACCCAAACCACAGACCTTACCATTTGTTTTTCCAATTATTTCATCAAAATGGATATGGTATTCATTTTTTACCTGGAAAAGGGCCTTAATTTTAGATTAATTCCCTTGATTTTTTAGACTTGAGTCATAATTTTAAGGAAAAGATTTTAAAACCTTAAAATATATTATATGTTTTGGAGGATTCATAAAAGATTTATAAAATAAATTAAATAAAAAAAATATAATTATTTTAAATAGAGAACACATATTTTTTCTTGGATACCTTTTATAGTATTTATTACATAACGTTTGGGCCATTAAGATGACATAATATAAAAACTATATTTATAAGATATTTTTTACCAAAAATCTGATTGTCTTAGAGAATTATGAAAAAATAAAAATATAGGAATGTTTTGATGTTATGAATCGAAAAATAATAATAATTTTAACTAAAATTTTTCTAAATATGAAAATTTTCAATTTTAAAATAAAATTGTCATTTATTAATAAATGTTGGTGTTTTTTTGATAATCATATTTTTTCAAACCCTTATAAAAAGTACATTCGACTCCATAAGAATTGTATGATAATTTATATTTAATATAAATTATTTAATAATAATATTTTATAAAAACATTATTTTTTTTAAAAAATCCTTTAATTCATTGAAAAATTCCATAATTGAATTTGAATATTAACCAAAAATAAATTTTTTTGATTTATTATATTAAAATAAAAATAATTTATAAAGTAAAAATAATTGGATGAAAATAAATTAATTAATCTCAAAAAAATAATATACATACTCATGTTTCTTGGGTCTTGATATATATCCCTTTAATACACCATCAAACTTCTTAAGAGTAAGTTACACATTTGTGAGACTTTCATGGGGTAGTTCGACGAACATGGTTTGGCCTGTGATCCCAAAGAGCTTGAAATTATACCATAACGAGTTCTTTCATTATTAATATGTTGGATGTCAGCTTGGGATTGGTAAATGTTAAATCCCAATCATGATATCTTCCTCAAAAACTCTGATAAATGGGATTTATAGGGTATTATCCTACTTGTTGAGGCCATCACTTCCATTTTCCATGTTAATTACATTTGTTAAAATATTATATTTATAATAACAATGTGATCACTATTCAAAATCTATATTATCAACTGAGAAGTTTCAAAATATTCATTTAAATCAAATATGACATAATAATTCCAAATATGTTCATGTGTTTTCTATAACCATATTACATAATTAGATTGTTAATTAAATTTCAAGGGAAAATTTTATTTGTTATAGTTTAGGTCATTAAAAATACGATTCTTATATGGGTTATATGTTGTTTACCCATAATGGGAAAATGACAATTATGAATCCAATACCAATTGAGATGACACTTATGTTTCCTAGAATGTTAATTGATTCATAGTCTTCCAAACTTGATTCAATCTTAACTAGGGCCTCCTCAAACCATCTCTAGGTTTAAGTAATCAACTTAAATCTCATCACACAACATCTCATCACACCATAAAATGGTTATTAATCACTTGATATCATAAATTTCACATTAATCACTCCTTGGATGGTTTCCCCACTTATTTCATTTCACTACTTTACCATTTACCATGGTCCTTTAGTATCCCATCAAGACCACTTTTTCATACTTAAATTGAAATGTTGAATAATGTAATTTAATATCATCAACACTTTTAATAAAAATGTAGATATGTTTTAAAACAATCAAAAATAAAATTTTACTTTTTCTTGAGTCTTTCTTGGTGGTGTCTTCAAGATTCAGCCTCAAAATCACTCTATTAAATATCGGTTTTCGTATCAATCATGACAGCGAATGGAAACTCACCATTGTGATTCCTATAAAAATGAAGCCAAAAATATCCCACCCACACAAAAAATTTCCTTTATAAATAAAATATTTACTACTTTTCTTCACAATAATAGATATCCTTTCCGAAAACAAAGAAATATCATTCATGGGGACTTTAGAACCCACTTATTTTTTAACAATGATCTCCTTAAACTGGCATTGTTGAAGAAATGATATTTGGATAAATAAAATTTAAGGTATGATTGATATTAATTTAAAGAAAAATCAATCATAATTTAAGATTAATACATATATCTAAATCCTAGGAATGCATGAGATTCATGTTAGGATTATTTTAGAAGACTCCTAAACAAATGTAGCTATGATGGACGTGTCGAACCATTATGGTGAAAAGAAAACCTCCAAAGTATTTCTCACATATTCTTTGAGGCTGACCTTTTTATTTTTCTCAATGGGGGTTCCATGAACATTCAAGGGCTTCTTTTCATCTTTGATGTCTAACACAACTGGAGTGGGCATGTCATCAACTATGGGAATAGTGGTGTTTATACCTCTAATATTTTCTCTAGTGAATTGGGTAAACAGATTGAAGTTCAATAGGGGGTTGATCAAAGAAATTTTCACATGGAATACTTTGATGAACCAATTTTTCCAGGGAATATTCACATCTAACCCAGTGATGGTATAGTGGAAAAAATCACTGCTCACATTCTCCATTGGAAGAACTATATTATCACATTTTGGGGGATAATTTCCTTGGGTAATAGTGTGTAAACGTCCATCCCCATGCATGTCCTCTCTGCCACTATTTCCCCATGTCCATTCTCTATAATATTGAAAGAAATTTGTGTGAGATTTATTTAGGATGCCCAATCAGATGTAAAGTATCATTGGGATTCATGGCATAGATTGGAACATTATGTAGAGGAGGATAGTATCAACATTAGAAGCATCACAGATTCCATGTTCATACTTCAATAAAATCTATCCTGGTATGTTTTAGAGGGGTTTTATCTTTGGGAAGGGTTCTCCATTAAAAAATATGGATATCAGTTTGATGTTTCAAGATAGAGATCTCCAAGATTTGGGAGACTACTCAGAATCACACCCTTAATCTACAACCATAATCGAGGTGGACTGTGGGGGAGGGGAAGCTCAAATTATAGAATGATAAATGGTTGGGGAGTATCAATGGATTTACATTTTGTCTAGGTCTGGAATTTTCATTCCTCCTGGACTCCCCCATCCCTAATTTAACTCAATCATTCTTTATCCCTCCTCTACTTGCCTAGTTCCACAATATTACTATTTATAATGACCGAGATCATTTGGCATTCACATGCTCCCAATTTGGTTTCATATCATTAAAGTTATATCATGGAATATTTCTGACCAATGTCAATCTCGAGTTAATTAAAGGGGTTCTCTGGTGAAATCCCATCCCGACAATACATAATTTCCTCATCTAGCGACTCCAAAACAATGATCCATACAAGGATAATGAGATTTGTAAGAAAAGGATTTTGATTATTCACATGTGACACTATTTACTCCATACTAAGTGAGAGTCATCCTATAATCGTTTGTTTAATAGTGATTAGGCAGGCCTCATCCAGAATTACTTCACATATGCAGTTGGTCGGTCGGTACAAGGTTTTTCTGAGGATGTTTTCCTCCCATCCTTGTTCCAAGGGTCAATTTAAAACTCACATGAACGCAAAAAACGAGCCTTATTTATCATGGAGGGATTCTAGGTTATTTAGAAATCCCACAAAAAAGGCTAGGTTCTAGGGTCTCTCCACCTCAATAATGACAATCTTGTTTAGGGTGAGGGATTTATCATTAGACCATGCACCACTACCCAAGGGGGGTAGTCTATCTCCAACTATACAATGGATTTTAGCAACAAATGGAATCCCCATTCTAGTCCCTAATGTTCCGTCCCAAGAAAACTAGGTTCAGTGGAAACCCCCCTATGAAATGTTACAAATTTAATTTTAATGGGTCATGTTTGAACAGTTCTATGAATGGTAGAGATACTATCCATGATCATAGGGGATCTGTAAATTTGTCTTTTAGCTTGTCGCTCAGGTAGGGTGACTCCATCTTAGTTAAGGCTTCTTCTTTACACAATGTCTTGGAATTGGGTAGCACCCACAACTTATCTCTTCATCATGTTGAGACCAATTCCCTAGTAATTCTATGGTCAATCCAATGTGTGACAAATATACCATTGGAAGTCATATAGTTTGTATCTATAGAAAGTTCCTCCCTGATTGTATTGATCTCATTCACACAAGGAGAGAATGAAATAAATCAGCATAATTACTATAATATTGAGATTCCCCAGCTAATCCTTGTAACATTTTTAGTTCCACTTGATCCCTTTCCCCTGAGTGTGTTTGTTTGGTGCATGCTGACGCTTTAGGCATGCACTACTTCAGGTCACCTTAACCTGTTTTTGGCCTTGAACCCCTGTTTCCCTCTTAATAAAATTTTCATAACATTGTATGGATGCATGAGATTCATGTCAGAGTATATGACTTAGTAATATCATAATGGTCATGGGCATTCTTCTATCATACGTTATAATTGGCCTATGATATTGGATATTGATTCTATAGACATTGAAACAAATTATACTTAGTTTCCCTCTATTTTAGATAATTGTGATGATTCTTTTTTTATTAAAAATTATTTAGTTGTTCATAAATTATTATATACTAATTTGAAAGTGTTTTTAGTGACATATGTTAGATTCCAATACATGGAAGTTAATGATAGACACTCGCCCACATTCATTGAATGAAGGATGTCTATAAAAGGATGTGATCCACCTATAGTGGGTGTGTACAAATATATTTTAAAAAAAACTAGAGAAATTTTTCATCATGTTTCTATATTATATTCAACTAATAAGATTCTAGAAAACCACATGGAGTATGCTGGTTCCTCTCATAGTATACAAGGATTTTAGTGGAAAGCATACATCCTATGGAAGAAAGAGTCCATCAAATGTCTCTCATAGATTGTTATCCGATATAATTCAATGATATTATAAAACATGGAGAACATAGAAATTGAGGTACACTGGTTCATGTTTTCTTTTATTCATATCATATTGATTCGAAGATGATAGTTCAAGTAAGAAAATGAGTTTCTTCCACTAAAATTATAATGATATGACAAGAAAACCCCATCAGTTGTTTCAAATATTTTATCATCATCAAATAAATGTATATTTTATACTAATTTCATTAAGAACATTAATATATTAATTTTTTTTGGGGATACATCATAGAGTATGATAAGGTGGTACTAAACATAAGTCATAGGATCACTCTGGATGGCTTTACGATATATGATATCATAAGAATATATGTACTATTTTTCTTAGTCATAGTGTATGAATGGTATAGTTGTCATGTACGAGTAATTTAATCCAATAATTTTACTCTATTTTATAGGATATTATAAGAGTTTCTCAAGGTCACAATAGAGAATTTGTGTTTTGAAAAACTGGGGATTTTGTCATATAGAAGATATTTAATATATTATAATTTAAATCTAGTGTGACCTTACATAATATAAACCAGATGATAACAATAACCATTATTTTTAACCCAATCACCAAATATGAATGAGTACTACATAAAAAAATTAAATTGATTATTATTCCTAGATAATAAATATAAGAGAATTTTGTGAGACTTAAGAGGCTCTTCCCATGACAAGTACTAACAATTATCACTGATTCCAATCATGTATTATAGATGATAATAACCTCTATCTATCATAAATCATGATATAAGAAAAAAATAAATAACATATAATATTTTGGAGAATATTATCATGCATTATAAATTTTTTATAAAAGAGAAGTGTTTGATATTTTAAATTGAATATTTTTATTCCTTAGTTAAATATGAAATGTTCATATTAATATAACACATTAATTAAAAAATAACATGTTTGTTCAATTATTTATACTTTTTATATTATGGTATATAAAATATTAATTGGATCTTAATAATATGTATACTTATATTGAAATGATAAATGGTTTTTTTATAAAAATGTCTCACCATTCTAGGTAAAACAACATAAAATTTTGTATTTTATCTATATTCAATTTATTTTTTTATTCATGTCATTATCATTAATTTTGATGTTGAATATTACTTACAAATATTAGTTATTATATTTATCACATAACTTAAATATATATTGATTAGAGTATCCTTGGGAAGAAGTTATCTAGGTTGGAATTTTCATAGGACTAGAGGCTTATTGATTGTATTGAAAATAAGAGATAGATATCTATGGCTCCATATTCCTCATATGGAGACTTTTAGTTTCATTTAATTGTGATAAATAAATTGAAATTATTTTTATGAACCATATGCATGGGATAAATTTGGAAATTGTAAATGTGTTTGGTTTCTATTTTTTGGTGAGGGACACAAACTATATGTTATATAAAGATATATACACTAATATGGTTTAAACATATCAATTTTTTGTATAAAATATGGATTCCAAAAATAATTCATTATTAGAATGAATACATAATTGAATAAAGAATTAGATAATAAATATTTCATGTGATACAATAGGTATGGATTTAATATGAATATGAAATTTATTAAATGGAGAGACGTAAAATGAAAAACCATCCAAATATTCTGTTTTACATTCCTTCAAAAGTAAACTCATTTCAAGGCCTTAGTTATCCAAAATTTAATGTTAACAAAAAATAAAGATTCCCATCAATAATATTTTTAAGGAATTATAGAATTGGATAAGCTGAAGGGTTAGGTAACTACATACCACTATGAGATTTGGGATATAATTACATAGGTAACCATAAGAGTTTAGATACCAAAGGGAAAACATTGAGTATTATCCATATGATGGATATGGGAAAAGGGTTTTCCACTCAACTGTTTAAGATTCCTCTAAGATATGATAGAGAAAATAAACTACCTAAATTGATAATATAAAGAAGTTTATTCTAAAGAGGGGTTAATTCTTAGGGAAATGTATATCCCAGACCACTAAATTTAATGATGTATGGGGTCATTATTTGGGATTTCATTATTAAAATACCTTAATAAAAATATATATAATATGATACTCAACTATAGTTATGTATTTTTTATAAACTATGGCATCTATCATGATTATAATTTTTATGTATCTTACTAGTATATACTAAGAAATAATTAGAGATTTGTATATAAGATTTAGAAGCATTATCTAAGAGAATCATTCTTGGAATTTGAATGTGAATGTTATAGAAATAAATTTATATATCTATGACTATTTGATATTAGATTCCTGGTGTGCATTACTAATTTGTGCTGACAAACACAAACATAGAGATAAGAAACAATTGATGAAATATTAATTATATCTATGTGTTATTAAGAGAGTGATATTCTCTACATTATATTTTTAAAATTATGATCTATTTCTACTTTATGTATCGGTTATGTAATTGAAAAACCATTACCATGCTCTATCCATAAATAAAACTTAATTTTTTTCATCTTGTATAGAAAATATGGGATTTTAATTTCATAATTAGGATAAGTTTTGTTCTATATATATAAAATAAATCTTTTATGGAATTAGTAATATGTAAAATAGTTTATACATTTGGGATTTGAATAATCCTATTAGTAACAATGAGAATAAATAGGTTAAGTATGATTATAAACACACTTACCTTTTAAATTCTTTCCATGGACAAATAATTGTGAAACACATTTAAAGAGTCCATATATATAGACTATTAAATTCATTCTATTATAATTCATTTGAAATATAAAAATATTAATTATTATGACAAATTAGAAAAACACATTTTAATAGAAAATGTAAAAGAGGTAGTGGACTGTTAGATATTATACATAGTAAGGTATATAGGGAAATGGGTACCAACAAAAGTGGTGATTTTAGGTATTTTATAACTTATAATAATTAATTTAGTTGTAATTGTTATGTATTTATAATGAGAAAGAGGATTGAAATGTTGTAAAAGTGTAAATAATTTTAAAATCAAATAAAAATTTAGTTAGGAAAAAGTATTAAGGTACTCCAATTAGATCAGGGAAATGAATAATTTATCCAAGAGTTCACTATTTATCAGATATATTATATTATTGAATCCCAAATCACTACAAGTGAAACACTGTAGCTAAATGGTGTTTCTAAGAGTAGGAGTTGTACCATATTAGAGATGGTATGATCAATGATGAGTCAATGAGAACATCCTATTTCATTCTAGGGAAAGCATATTAATATAATTATATTTTAACTTAACTACATTATAATTAATTTAATAATAAATAAAACATAAGAGTTATGGATTTTAAAACATCTTAGTATGTCTATTATAATAATTTAAAGTTATGAAGCATACATATAATGTTTGGGTTTTGAAAAACTGAACCTTAAATAAAAAATTATGATTCAATGGTTATCCCTTGGAAAATTATAGATATTATTTCTATACACATATTGGAAAATAAGTATTTGTTTATTGATAGTATTTTTTCTCTCAGAAGGATCAAATGAACCAAAGTGTTAATGGGGGGAAATTTCAGATTGGTTAAGCTTAAGATCAATACATGTGAAGTTTTCCAGCAAAAAAAGTCAAGATAATTCCACATAGAGTTGTAGAAGAAGATACAACTAACCCCAAGTAAAAAAAGTAACAAAAAGGTATTCTAGGATTATTTATGAGTCTAAGAGATGGATTTATTGTGGAAAATAATGATAAAGTAATTATCATAGTTAGTGAACCTACAAAATATAGAGGGTCATTGAGAGTTCCAATTATGAAAAATTTCTTAATCCCATGAAATTTATAATATATATAATGTATTCTAACTATGTTTGAAACATCATAGACTCACCTAGAAGAAAGAGGCCCATAAGGTGAAAGTGATTTTTTAAATAAAACATTCTTGAATGGTAGAGTGTCTACTTATAAATATATTCTAGTAAAAAATGTTTCAAAATAAATTCATGGTATTGATTATAAAGAAACCTTTTCAACAATTTTAATGATAATGTCCATTAAAAAAGTACTATCATTATAAACTCTATATGATTATGAGATATAACAAATTAATATAAAAAAACCCTCTTTAATTGAAATTTTGTTGAAGATATGTATATTTTATAATTTTAATGTTATAAATTTCAAAACGAGTTTGAAATTGTTTTTTTGTTGCAATAATACATTTATGGATTAAATAAATCATCATAGAGTTGGGAAAAATAGTTTAATGAAACAATTAATTAGTTTGGTTTCATATATAATGAGGGAGATTTTTATGAATATAAGAATATTAGTTGGAGTATTGTTATTTATGATAGTGTATATGGGAGACATAGTTATTGGAACCAAGTCTTTCATTTGATGGAAATGGAGTATGGTTTTTGTTTCTTTTTAATCCTCAAATGGATGATTAGGGAGTTGGAAAGGAAAAAGATCATATAGTTCAATTTAAGAATAGTATTGTAGGTGGCATCATTTCCCAGTGTTTTCTAAATGTTGGGGGTCCAAAATTTGGAATATTTCATTCGAGGTGAAAAGTGTGTTTTCTTGAAGGCCTTATGTAAATATGGAAATTAGATGAGTTTTGAAAATAAGGGCTTCACGAGTAAAGTTACACTATGTTTAATGAATTATGATGGTCTGGTCCATGATTATGACGAACATCGCTAATGGAGAAGGTCTTCTCTAGGACTATGTGAATTGGAGCTTCATGGTCATTAATAGAAAGCTATATGATTAAGATGAGTGCTGAGAAGTGTTTTAACAAAAAGACCCATGATTACGACAAACATCACGAACAAAAACTTTTCTTTGAGATTCTCTATAGGAGGGGTGTCATGAAGGTCTTTTTAAATAATTTGGAATATCCACAAAGAGGCGGTGGAGCTTTGACAAAAGCCAAGCCTATAAATATGAGGTTATCCATCTTCACTTCTAATGAATTCGTCAAGGAAAATCCAGAACTCTTAAACATCATGAAACCAAGGGAGATTCATGAATTTTGATTTCTTTTTGATCTTGATCATCATAAAATATCTATAAGTCTGAACTAATTCCCATGATTTTTATTAAAGGAAGAATTTCAATGATGGGGTATTCTGCATTGACATTATGAGATTTGCAAAAAAGTTTGTTCTATGAAGGCAGAGCTGATTTGCAAAGGAGATTTGTTCCACGAAGACAGAGGTGCTTCACAAGTGCAGTTTGTTCCATGAAGGTAGAGGTAATTTTTAAAGGTAGTTTTTTCAACGAAGGAAGATATCTTCAGGAAGGGATGAGCCTCACGAAGGATCTTCATGAAAGTATGTTTTTGCATATCATTTTTTAGTAAACAAGGATTTCAAGGGGAATCAACTTAGGTATTTGATGTAAGTTGAGTCTTATGATAATACTGGAAAAAATACATTAGTTCTATTCTTTTGAAGTGAACATCAAGTTGATAAAATAAGTAAATATTCTATCAAAATAGTTATTTAGGGGGAGTTGACATAATTTATCTGAGGGACAGTTTTTTGTATCCCTAAAACCTTGTAAAGGTAGTGCGCCTGGCACAAACTGAAAGTGTCAAACCTTATGTATTCCATAACTAGTAATTATTATTGGATTTAGGTGCGACTGAAATTCTGTCGGTGTATTCTCCTTGAACTATCCCTTAGTAGTGAAGTATATAAAACTCATGCATTCTCTATTTGCATGTGAATGTTTTATTACTACCCTACTCACATAGTTAGGTTTAACAAGTTCCTACCAATGTGGGAACATGATCCATCACTTTAGAAGAAAAGGATGACACCCTGATTCACCCCTCTCCTCTCAGGGTGCTTCGGAGTCCTATGATAGTACTTATTAGGACTATGGTCCTGACATTAAATTCTAAGAATATGTTGTTCAAAAAATAATTCTTGATGAAATACATGGATTAATTAGGAAATATAATGGGTATTAAGATATATAGATGTATATTGAAGTCATTTATGGTATATATTCATAATACATATATTGATAAATGGATAAAATTATTTAACATGGAAATATATAGTATGTGTTCTTTACTTGTGTTTCGTGGTACATATATTAAGAAGATTAAAAATCCTTATAAATAGACAGAAATGATGTATATGTTCACTTATGTGTCTTACATAGTAGGTATAATATATGGAAATTTATGTACTCAAAATGATATTTATTATGCTTGTAAAATAATAGTAATATAAAAATAAAGTCTCAATGAGTCACTAGGTCACAATCTAGAATACCATTAAGTACTTAACAAGAATTAAGAATAAATTCTTGGTGTTTATGGGTGAGAATGGAGTCAGTATAAGGGGTTAAACTTATTCAATTTTTTAATTTTACAATAATGATATGATATTTCGATCTGGTTTCTTGTATTTTTTAATAAGTAGAGATATTAGTATGATGTGTTGAAAACAAGATATCAAAATAGACATAACAATATAGGTAGAATACATCTCAATATTATATACTATAAAAGAATATATTTTGATCAAGAGGTTCATCACTAAACATGGTGTGGTTCCAAGAAATAATGGAGTGATTTAGATATACTATAACAAAAATATTAATTTATTTCTCTAACCAACTAATAATTTTATCCCTTAATAACAAAAACCATAATATGAAAATATTTACTCATTTGAGAGAACAATCTTAGAGGGGTTATCTAAAGATTTTTTTGGTGGACACATTTGAAAATATAGCATCTCCTTTGAAAAACAAATTAATAAAATAAAATAAATATGGTTATATTGAGGCTATTGGTAAGAGATATATGATTATTTTTATGTAATTGTTATAAAGTCTATAATTTTTGTATAATAATAGAAATCAAAATTTATTACTAATTCATGTGGGATGAATTTATATTGTACAAATAGTGGATTGATAATATCCCTTCAATGTATGATTTTGAGTTTTCCTTAATCGATGATCATAATGGATTATTAATCGATGTGAAGATATTTAAAATTAGTAGTAATAAATTAGGGAACATGATACAAAGAGTTTTATAGGATTCAAATAATAGACTCATGAGATATTAACTAGAAATATCTGCTAATATAAATCACATGGAATGTTATATAGTCATTGATATATTTGGAGATGTATACATGTTATAAATCCTCATTACTCAATGTTATAATGTTACATAGAAAAATAATATTCAAACTTTGATACCACATTATTGGGAAAAGAGGATATAATAATGGTTTCAAAACATTATTATTGGCCCTCAGAAAATTAGTATAGCTTATACTAACAGTTTGATAGACTATAGGGTAATTTTCTTTTAGAATACACCTATACCACTGGTTTAACCATACTATTTTTATAGGGGGAAATACTAATGGTTCTCAAACCATTGGTTATGTAATCTCAAGGGGAAATACTATACCAATGGAATGGTCAAACCATTGGTATAATTATTCTATTGAAAATAATTCCATTTTTATGTTTCAATCCAAGGAGATTGCCTTTATTTTCCTATGACATTACCATAATGCTAAAAATAATTTTCTTTTTCATTTAAAAAAAATAAAAATTTGTATCTATTTAAATATTTTTTCTATTTTTAAATATTTATTTTTTATCAATAGAACAAATTAATAATTGAGTCACCTTTAATAACAGTTAGTTAGAACATTCTTATAGGTTTCTTATAGAAATGGTTTTACCAAACCATTGAAATAGGTTTTAATAAAAATATATAAACCCAAATTTGAGTTAAAATGTTTATATGGGATACTTATACCAACAGTTTGACCAAACTATTTTCATAGATAGACAAAACACATATATATACCAATGAGTTGGTTAAAAAATTGTTACAGGTTTCCATATACCATACCTACATAAATAATGTTCTCAAACCCTCGGTTTAGGTTTTTTGGTATAATTTAGGTTTTTAGTAGTGATTTTCTTATGTTAGAATTGAGGCTTATCTAATTATGGGTATTGGGTATGTTTTTGATCATGTAATCGGTTGGAGACCAAGAAAGATGAATTTTTTCCACTCATACAATAGGATAAGAAATATAGGCCCATGATTTAGTTAGATTAAATAAATTCATGGCCATGCTTAGCTGAATTATATGTGATGTTCTCAACTAATTATTTGAAAGGCATGTAATTTATTCATTCAAACGTCTCACTCTATTTTAGGGAGTAATGAATATATGAGTTAACTTATACTTGATTGGCATGTTCCATGTCTAGTTGTCAGTCAATTGTTTTAGAAATAGGGATTATATGAGTATACATATAATGTATATGGTAAATCATGGACATGCTACTGGTGTTTTTATAGTGGACATGTTCATATATAGATATGATGGTATTCATTATAGATCACACATAACCCATTTGTAGATTGAGTGTCACTGGTGTTTTTCTAGAGGCCACTCTTTTCCGTTAATTATGATATTAGGATTTTTTTTGAAATATCTAAATACCATGGAGTCATATAGTTAGGTCTTATAATAAGGATTAAATTTTATACAATGTTTTTGTTCCAAAAAAAATATTGTTTAACAAATCATATACAAAAGCGTTTGGTTGGATTCCCAAAGGGTTTTTATGTTTTTATAATGTCCTTATAGGATTTTAGTATTAGTGGTAGATTTATGGATAAAAACTAAAATCCTGAACAATAATATTTTATTACCAAAATATATCATAAGATAATGAATGCATGAGAATAATTTCATTGGAAACGATTGATCTAGATCATAAAGGAAATGTAAATTCCATTATAATATGTTATGATAGGCCTAAAATATGTGATATCATGTATATATATAATAACATATATTTTAATTAGTTAAATTCAGTTTTTTATCATTTCATAGATTTATTCATGGAATCAAAAATCATTAAAACATTCCCAAATCACTAAATGCTAATGTTGAAACATTTTGGGTAATGTATGTCATCTTCCACGCATTAGGAGATAATGCTTGAATCTTGACCTCCTTCATTTATTGAATGAGGTATATTGAAGGATGTTATCCTTATATTGTTTCTATGCACAAATTTACTTCAAAAAATATTAATCCCTATTCATTCCTAATTCTTTATTTTTATTCAATGAAGATGGATCTAGAAGAAGTCATGGATATTTAGGGTCCTCTCATAATGTATAAGGATTCTAGTGTCCGGTGATTACTATCAAATGTAATCCATCATGATCGATAGATATAGAGAACCATATGTTTGAGGTAAACTAGTTTACAAATTGCAAATTTCATTTATTGTTGATATGATGATGATAGATCAGGAAATAAAATGGGGGGGGGGTCACTGCATGAGTCATGAGATGATACTGCAAAATCCATCAAGGTACTCAGATGTTTGTATTTTTTACATGATTTTGATTTCATAGTTTGGTGATCATGGTTTTGGTTATATTGTTATCTTCTATTGCTTGATTAATAATTATTCTATGTTTAGAAACACATCAGTGATGTGGTTCTATCATGAATGCATTTGTGAAAGTTTCTCATTACTTTTTATCCTTATAAATTCCTATGACTGTGTCATGTTTCCCATCACCATGGCTAAATAACACCAACTGTGATGTGGTTTGATAAGTCAATTTAGAAAGTATCATAAACCCCCATTAAGTGTTAATAAAATCAAACAATGAGGACTAAAATATGATAAAACATGACTTTTTTTGATAACCTTAACCAAAACTCAATCTTTGAACTTTAATCTCTCAAAAAACTAATAAATTTTAGTTCCTTCCATGAAAAATTTACTCTAAAACATATCCTTGTTTGTTAATGAGAATAAGTGTGATCCCAGAATCCCACCTATGGTTTTACCTGGGTTACATACTAGAGGTAAGGGTATAAATATTATAAAAGGGGGGAATTACCCTATAAGTGGAATAGTTCTAGACAACAAAGTAAATTAAAATCCAAAAAGCATGAAAAATAAAAAAGCACAATGAACTAATAAAAAATATATTTCATGAATTTCATTCGACGAAGAAAAAAAATAAAAAATAGATATATATATGGAAAAACACACCAAAATCTCTTGAATGGGATGGTCAATGAAAACCAATACCCCTCAACGATGCATGAATATATTAGAAAACCATGCTCCTGTTATGAACCCCAATCACCAAGATATAGTTACTAAGGAAATATATTATAAAATCATGATATCCTTTTAGTAAAATAATGGGTGTGTATATCGACATACTTTGTAGGACATCCCATAAAGTAAAAAGAAACTGAGGCAATATTATGTATTTATAATAAAGAATCTTTTTAAATTGTTAAGTAATCATTTTGATCTAAAAAAATTCAATCACAAGTCAATGGATATCAAGGTCATCCCAAAATATTTTTGTATAACCATATAGTTGATACACTTAAATTACCATTCTCATATCACCTACAAGAACACTCACCATAAATATATGAGAAATATATTTAATTAAACATCACACCATATTAAAATAGTAATACGAGACCCCAGAAACTATTATCACCTACCTAATAATTATATTATCAATTATTTGGACCAATATGAACATCAACCTTATTCTCTCATTCTTATGACTACATTAACAACCATGCTACTTTATAAGGAAATCAATGTTGAAGGCCAATATTACTCCCATTAAAATCACATGAGGAATTTCCACATCACTATTATGCATGAGTTTCTCTAATCCCAGGAAATAATTTGAAAGGGAAATAGGTCTTCTAGTTGTCCATAACAAAATTTCTCTCACCCAGTATATATTAATTAACACCGAATAAGAAATTGTGATTATATTATAGTTTCATTATGATCTGTACACCCATTATGTGATATCTATAATAAAGGTAACCAATCATGCATCCCACATCATAATCAATCTCTAAAATAAGTGGTACATCCATTGGAAACATATTTGGAATGTACACATCAAAGAATCTTGGAGAACTAACATACCTATGGTATAAGTAATCCTTAGTGGTACTCCCACCATTATCTTGTATGGTGCTCCCACACCATGGAATGAATACTTATCACTAACATCCAAAATTATATGTATGGAAACACTCATGTAAATCATGTAAAAATCCCCTATATAGAATGAAAACCCTTTAACTATGAAAATGATATATAGAGAGAATAACTATCCTATCATGACCTAATAAAATGGGTTTTAAACCAAAAACTACCCCAATCCTGCCTCCAATAGGCAAGGGGATGGTGACCAATTCCAAGTAAACATATCACACACATGGTAGGAATTAGCCTAATGTACCTGTACACATGAAAAATTCACCGTTCCCATAAAATGATGAAAAGTAAAACAACTATAACCAATGAATGAATATATATATATATAATCCCACAACATTTTAATGACATTAATGTACTAAAAGTGATAAATGTGGGAGAAGCACAAGTCAAATAAAAAACTGCAGATAGTCCAACCTGCTCAATGGGTGGGGACTATGATTAAATGAAACCACTTGGAATGAACCCCTGTTTATCAAGATCAAGCTATGATACACCATCTTCTTGTCAACCTAAGACACTGTGAAATGGGTCTTCATCTACATAAGACTTGAAACATGTGAGAAGAGCCCATGCAAGGGTGAGTATAAAAATACCCAGTTAGAAACCCCAAAAAACAAAACATATAGCATCATGAATAGAAAACTCAAAAATAATAATATAGTACTTAATAAAAAAATAATCTAGATATACTCAATAAGAAAACCACACCAATAGGCAGTCACAACCAATCTTCTAGCCACATGACTCCACTCGAAGCAATTATCATTCGAGGAGAATCCACTCCATGGTCAATGCCATCACAAAAGACACTCATCCAATAGGTTATAATCATTGGTCTGCACCCATGAAATCACATTGGTCTCAGAATACCATAATTAGTAGATATGGGATCACATGGAGACTGTTGGGGGATACCAAAAATCCAATCTAAATCAACCCTCTTTATAGGAGATCATATCCCAATGATACCATGAACCCAATATATACCCTTAATGGAATGGATCTGGGGGATATGCTCAACCAATTCTGGCCCATATATAAGAAATTAAGGGTTAGAAACATCCTCAAAGGGGGTATATGAAATGTACTAGGGGTATATAGTTTGTCTAGCCAGTCCACTATTTTCCTGTGTGGTGCTGCCTCACACAACATGTAAATTTACACATAAGCAACATGTAGGAATACTATACAACGTGTAGTGATCATATGGAACTCTTCCCATTCCATCTAGCTATGTCCATTTATAGTGGAACATGCCCATGTACTCTGGTCTTGTCCAGATACTTCTAGAAGACCATGCCCATGTCACTTTTGATCTACACATTGATCCTTCAATAATGAATCACATGGAATATGGCAGTTCCACATGTTGTGTGATATTTGACTCTTTATGGTAACCATAGAATCATATCTGAGGGGCCCCACAAGGTGTGTGGTCCTAGATTACTTTCCTTGTAACCCAATAATGTCTAGATCAATTGGGATCTTCTCTATGCTATCCTCCACATTGGAACGACCAGCTGCCCCATAGGATATTGTAGATCCAGGATTTTCCAACACTCCTATCACTAAAGATCAGAATTCTAGGATTCAAATATACTTGTGAAACACCCAATTTCACTGTATATATCTTCACCTTTAAAACCAGGATGAAATGTAACTAAATATCCCTTTCAATTTTCCCCTGATCATCCTCTATCATTGTCCCACCTTGATCGCACCCTCATCCAAGAATTTCTCCTGTGGTATTACTTCATTGCAACAAAAAATACTCTCAAAATGATCAAATATTGGGTGTTTTTCAAATCACAAGCCATTGAAAATACAAGTGAAAAACACATGAAAAAATAGTGGGATAAATCTATAATCCATAAGATATGAGGAATAAAAATCATCCTTTTTTCATTGGGCCTGGATCCTTTTTCAAACATTCGGATGAAAAAAGAGGGATTTAAACCAAATGAAGATTTTAATACATAGAAGTTAAATCTACAATCGATGATCGAATATATTTTATTTGTGGGATTGATCATCATTTGACATGCATAAATGAATGGGATGGAAATTAAAAATCAAAAGTCCTACATGGAGTTTTGACCAATCCCTGAGGAAGAATAATTCTACATTTCCATCATTGGAGAGACCCACAAAATCTAATATCACACAATCCATGATCTAATATGATCTATTTTCATCTAGGAACAATCCTCCATAGTCTCATCTCCATTGGTTTCCCAAAACCCTAGGTTATACAGTTAACCCTATGGTTGAGACATTAACATTTTTAAATAGAGGAGTGGGTTGTTTCAACAAATAAATTAAATTAAATCAGTTAATTAATTTATTTTTTTTAATTCTGTTCCTAAGAAAATATTTTAAAAATAACTCGACGCCGATATGTATTATGTCACACATAGGGTAAAAACCACATTTTGAACTCAATAGTGACCTCATATTTCCGATTCAGGCTCCTGTTTGGTATTTATTACTCATTTTCAAGAACACATCATGGATGTGAGATTAATATATGTAATATTTTTCAAAATTAAATCCAAGAACCATGGGATTTGGAATATAATGTTTTCTTAGTGCATTGGTATGAAAATAATCTATATAATATTCTAATGTAATTCATGGAAAATGTCTGATTTACTAAATTCTTCACGTCTTATGGATTTTTTTCCCAAAAATAGAAAAACATACTTAAGAAGTTGTGGGTACTGGTCTCTCATCTGGTTGATTCCCATTCTACCTCGGGACATGCACTAGGGGAATATATCACCCTTGAAAGATCCTATCCTACCAGTCCTTGATCTCCATGAGGTTCCCACCAAAGGTAGCTCGACCCTTAATTTCTAGCTCACCCTAGTCAATAAAATGATATTGGTCATTGACATACCTCCTCATCTGTGACACATGGAATATAATATATACCTAATCCAACTACAGTTGTAGAGATAAGCAGTACACCACCTCACCAACTCTATGGAATATTTGTGAATGAACAATCAAATATTAGTTATACATTGCCCCAATTGGCAAATACTTATTATTCACTTCGAGTTGAAACCCTCAAGAACACATGGTCTCCCTCCTTGATCTCTATAGGTCTCCATTATCAATCTATATAGGACTTATGATGGATATGTTCAGTCCCCATCCACTTTAGAATGATCTAAACCTTCTCTATAGTTACTCCAACTAATTCCAGGCCCATGAGTGCTGACTCATCTAGATTAGTACAACAATGTGTTAATCTACAAGGATTCCCATACAAGGCGTTGGATAGTTCCTATCACTTTTGGAATCGTGGATATTGTTTTTTTAAACTCCACCAAGGTTAAGTGATCCTCCAAAATATGGAAATTTTTCAAACAAAGAAGCCCAAAACCTATCCTTCGGGACTTGAATGGCCCCCTTAGTTGGGTTATCATTCTAGGATGAAACACTATGATCAAACACAAATAATTTCAAAAGGCCTCCTACAATAATCTTAATAATCACGAGAAAAATTGAGTATCACTATCTAAAACAATCATGGAGGTAATTACATAGATAATTATTATATGATTCAAATATTAGTATTCCAAGCTATCTACTGAAATCATCTCTTGAATGGATAGAATGTGGGATGAACTAGTGAGTCATTCTATGATCACCTCGATGGAATCATGTCCCCAGTTCATATGTGGTAACCTTGATAAAAACTACATGTATATACGATACCATTTCATTTGGGCACATTAAGGTGTCAAGATGAACTTACTAAAAACTGATGCTCAACCTTCACTTGGTGACAAGTGAGGTCTCAAGAGAAATACTCTACAATAAAAATCATCATGTTTGTCCAGAAAAACTCACAGCGGAGGTCTTGGAACATCATTCCCACTCTTGGATGTACCACCAAAGGGGATGTGTGAAACTCCCTCATTACTTCATCCTACAACATCTGTGGTACCATCATCCATACTCAAAAAAGGAAATCATGATCCCCGCCTTCAAATTATCCATCAAGAGAACATCCAAGGGATATGTGAGTACCTAAGGTTTAATTGTCAGTATCTCTATGGTGAGATACCCTAACATGTTGTAAAAGAGGCGGGGTAACAACCATCGACTATATATATGAAACAACAACCTTGTCCACTATGGAAAAGTGCAATAAGGACAACTAATCCAATGCCTTGGTCAACATTCGAGACCAATATCTGTTACTAAGATCATCTTCCACCGTGTTATAATTTCTAGGAGTGTAGAACATCATGAATTCATAATCCAAGAGGAACTCTATCAGTGACCTTGATCTCTAGTTAAGATCATTCGGAGAGAAGATTTACATGGGGAACTTGTGGTCAGAATAGATGATAAAATACTTTCCCATCATGTAGTGTCACTGTATATCTAGGGAAAAGACTACCGATGCTAGATAAAGATAATGGGTCTCATTGATCTTCTCATGTTGTCTGGAAAAAAATTAACTATAGGAAATCACCACCTTCCTATCCATCATAAAACAACCAAGCCTAGTCTATGATGCATCACATAACACTATATACCTAACACCCTCATATAGAAATCTCAAGATGAGAGCACTCATAAATCTCTTTCTCAAATCTTAAAATTAAGGCTGGAACCTTCCCATCCATATGAACGAATCCCCCTTTTTTGTTAAATATGTCATAGTTGATCCCACTATAGATAAATTGGGTATAAATTTATGATAGTACCATGAAAATGAAAGGAGACTCCCCAACATTGTAACACTCTAAGGTGGCTCCCATGATAACACCGCCTTAACCTTTGTTGGGTCTATTGCCACTACTACTTCTATGATTTTGTTTACTAGTTATTTGAACACTCAAATCCAAAAATGAATCTTCAAGAGAATCCGATAATGTTGGTTCTCTCAGAATGTGTCCAGGACCATCTGAAATTGTCTCACCTTCTCCTCCTTAGATTACAAATACACTAGGATATCATCAATAATAACCACAAAAACCCAGTATAGGAAAGGATAAAAGATCCATTTCATGTGTCCCAGGAAAACAACTAGGGAATTATTCATGGCGAATGGAATCAACAAGTAATAATATTGACCATAGTGATATATGAAAGTCATCTTCAATATATCCTCCCAGCTGGAGATAGAATGATCTAAAGTCAATCTCTGCAAACCATCATGCCCCTCTAAATAGATCAAAGAGTTTATTGATCCTTGTTAGTGGATACTTATTCTTCATGATCACCTATTTCAAGCATTAATAGTCTATAGATAACCTCATGCTCCAATTCACCTTATTGAAGAATAATACTAGGGTTGTTCAAGGATAAACACAGGGTCTCACAAAGCCCTATGCTTGAAAATCCTCCAACTGCAACATCAATTCACTAAGATCTACAAGATCCAATCTATATTTTGGGGTAGATATTAGGGTCTTCCCAAGGTGTAAGTCAATGAACTAGTCTATAATTGAATGGGGAGGTAAGCCTCCACATCCTTATGAATGATGTCCACATACTCTACCACTTCAATAGGGAACTGTTAGGCCATATAATCTACTACTTAAAGAGTCATTATAGTGATCTCATGAGTAATACACTACACTCTTTTATGTCTGAGGCCATCATCCTCCTCCAAGGTTTCCTTTTCATCCACTATGGAGAATCCTATCCCATCACCGAAAACACACTACATCCTACCCATAAAAAAATAAATCAAGGAATGAACTATGGATATCCAATCCATAGAAATGGTGACATTATAAGGCCTTATCACTGCTATAAAAAGATCCTCTAAAAATTTCCAGCTTCCAAGTGTCAGATTCCACTATTATTAGAAGTGTTCAATCCTGGAGTCACCACCTGTCAGAGTATCCAATTGTAAGGGTTTTGAAAAAGTCTCAACTAGAATCTCTATGGTTGAAACCATATATGCGGAAAGGAAGGAATGAATCTCACCTTTGAATATCAATACCGAAACTAAGGTAGAAAAGAAAAATATTATATCTCATATAATCCCTAGAGTCTAAATGTTGTAGGTCACTATAGACTAAACCCGTCCTCATCACTAACCCCTAGCTCCCTGAGTCTAGTGTGGACCACCTAGTAGTGGTGGTGGTTAAATGTCAAACCTCCAAACTCCTCACACTTCTCTACTATCCCATCATCCAAAATCATCACCTTATGGAGAAAACTTATCCTACAACTATCTCTACCTCAAAAATCCCTCAAACATAGACATATCAGCTATATGATGGGTCAGAAAATACCACTCCTGATGTCCCCAACCATCGTAAGAGAAGAAACCCATCTACCTTGAATGGTTTTATCCATCCTTATAGACCCACACCACCAATCCTCCATCCTAGGATCATCACCTCAAGTGTCTGACATGCTTGAATCCCAAATACATTCGTCATCTACCTTCTGCTGAGGTATCAACTCCTTGGTGTCCAATACCCACACCCACTATCCGAACCTACTATAACAAGAATATCTCCACCACCAAGTCATTCTATGTAATCCATTATAGTTGGGAATAAAGTGGGATATCCCTAAAGCCCCGATATACTGGTTCAATCCCTGCTCAAAGGTTGGGGCTATGAAAAATTGATCTTGAACTTTATTTGTGGAGTAGCATGTGAGATCAGTAAACCTCACTGAATATCCAATTATAGTCATACTACCTTGATGAAGATGCAGAATATCTTTGATGTACACTGATCACAATGTGGCAAGATAAAACTCTTTGATAAAGAGATTCTTGAACTTTGACCAGGATAGAGTTGTCTCGTCTTGTGAATAAGATACTAAAATGAACCAACACCAAGTAGATCCCTAAAGAAAAATCATTATGTGGAATAAAATATAATATTCATGAATACAAAAATTTCATAAAACTCTATTGATTGCATTTATCCAGTCCTCCACCACATGGGGGTCTTTCTCACCCCAAAATCTAGGAGGATGGTTCCTATGGAACTTAAGTAGCACACTCAGAATGTGTTAATCCTTAGATGGAACCTCCATTGATAACTGCTTCTCAATAGGTGGAGGTATAGCTGGAAAACCACTCATAAGTGATATCTCTATTATAACCCCCTTCACTAAAGCCCCGTTAGATGACATATCATCCACCTGATCACATAATGGAATACTGGATGGCTGTCTTCATAGAGGAATCTATAAATAAACAAGATGTACCACGATCAAAGAGTATATATTGGGAGATGACTCAATAAGGATGTTGAAACAATACACCATTCTTATATAATGAATATTCCAATTTATTCCCTGAAACTGATGTCTACGTGTACCGATTCAAAAGGAAGGTGGTAAGATTCCTACTGTATGGATGCAACAACTATCACACCAACACCTGAATCCTTATCATGAATGTTAAACTAAAAACACTAACACTATTTCCAAAAATCAATCTCATGGACTCTGGTCCTTTTCTAGAATCAAAATCTCTGATACAAGTCTATAATAACTCAACCCACAAGTGTCTAAACATTAAATACCCCATGAATGCCTCTAATAGGCCAGGGCCTAGAGACCTGTGATGAGTAAGTGTATCCCACACATGAGAGTCATTATCATAATTTACCTATACATAAGATCACAACTCCAATCCCAAAAAATGATGGAATATTAAACAACTTGAAGAAATGAATTCAAACATCCATTATCCCAAAATAGAGTATGAGAATAATTTACCCAATAAAATAAAAAGGTTCCAAATACAATCCAAACCAAAAACAATAGAGATTACATTGTACTCTGAGGGAGATGAATATGATAAAATGAAAGAACCTAGAAATCACCTTAGTTTATCAAGATCATGCTATGATCCAATAGGTCATTTTTCTCCCCTAGCATTGTCAAATGGGCCTTCATCTTCACAATACATGGCACATAAAGATTGATCCCATGCTAGGGTGAGTATAATAATACCCAAAATGACACTCTGAAATCTCTAAACATATAGAATTTAGAATATTCATCTAAAATAGTAATATAGTAATTAATAAAAGCATGAATCCGGATATATTCATGAAGGACACTATGCCTCCATGTGGTCACATCCAAAGTGCCAGCCATAATATTCTTCTCTAAAAAATTATTATTTTATGAGAATCCCCTATATGAGAAATGTTATCATGAGAGACACTCTTCCAAGAGGTCATGATAAGTGGTCCATACCCATGAAAGATCACTAGATTGAGAAGACCACAATACCTAGATATAGGATCACACCTAGGACCACGGGGGGACACCACAAACACAATCTTGACCAAACCACTATATAGGGTATCATATGCCGAAAATATCACAAACCCAAACAATGAATCTATATAGGATGTAGGATCAGTTACCTATTCAAGGAGGACACACTGATTATACAACCCCCACCAAGGGTATAAATATGATATAGGATCACACTCGAGTCTCACAAAGGGTAACCACAAGCTGTATTTGAGGCTCATCCTCCAAAGTTGATAACAATCCTTATATGTGGATGTAATTCCTCACTATAACCTCAACGGAATGGACCAAGGGAATAAAATCATCCAATAATGGTCTTGGAAGAATAAATGAGGGGATAAAAGAATCCTCCAAGAAGGTTCACAACATGCACTAGAGGTACCAAATGTGTCCAGTCAACCCATGTTCTTCCTGTGTGGTTTTTCTTCACACAGAATGTAAATCTCAGCATACATGGGGTGTATAGATCTTCTGGCACTCTTCTCAAGCCTTATGGTCATGCCCATGTATGCAGGACTGTTTCCATGTCCTTTGGCCATTTCTAGCTACTTAGTCCTTCCCATGCCAATATATCCTATGAGAAACATGACATGCCAAAAAAATTCATCACCTTCCGTGTGACAATATCACATGGTGTGTGATATTCTACTCTATGTGGAAACCCTAGTGCCAAAGCCAGGGGGTCCCACATGGCGTGTGATCCCGGATTAAAAGCCACGTAACCCAAAAATTCCAATTTCCATCTGGATCATCTTTAAGATATCCTTATCATTTCTATTATGACCACCATCACCATAGATCGTACATCTGGGGTTATCCAAGACTCTTTTCACCCTAGATTGGGATTCTGGGATTCAAATCTTCTCAGGAAACACCTAATTCCACTGTCCATATCCACACTTTAAAAACCTAGAAGAATGGGAATAAAAAATATATTCTGATCCACCTTCAATCATCCTATTTTTTTATCACACATCAATCTAATTGTTGATCACAAACCACACCCACTATACTTATATGTTACGCTAAATAATGGTAGTAAAATGATCAAATACATGGTAATCATGGAACCACAATCCAAAGAAAATAATTGTGATGAATTTACTATGAAACATGGGGAGAAATCAACAGACATATGGTGTGAGGAATGAAATTCTACCTTTTTTTGTTTAACCTAGATATGTTGTAATTTATTTGTATGAATAAAGATGGATTTAAACCCAATGAACTATTTAATCCATCATAATTAAATCAACCATCGATGAATGGAGAAATTTTGTTCTGGGAATTGATCCAAATTTGACCTGGATAAAAGAATGGGATAGAAATCAAAAAATCAAATGTCCTACAAGGAGTTTGGAAAGAAATATAATGAATAATATATCTATATTTTTTCAATTTGTGAGATCCAACAAATAAATTAGCACATGATTGATGATCTAATATGATCCGATGTTGTCTTCAAATGATCCCCCATAAACTCATATCCAATGTTTCCTCTCAATCATAGGTTATGTGGATAACACTATGGTTGATTCATAACCATGTTCAAATAGAGGAGTTGGTAACTATATCAAATAAAATAAATAAATAAATATATTTATTTATTTTAATAATTATTCACTCATGGAACCATTTCAAAAAATGCCTGATGCTAAAAAGGGTTATGTAATGACAAGGGTATAACTAGTGTTCTAAACCCAATGGTGGCCCCATATTTTTGATCCAAAAAACCCTTCATATGTATTTCCACATTTTCAAAAAAACATCATCAGCAAGATATTAATATATTTCAAAAATTAATTCTAAACACATCGTGTGGTGGAATCTACGTAGTCTCAGTGCCGAACTCCAAAAATAATCCATATAATATTCTAAAGTAATACATGGAAAAAATTGGTGTCATTAAATATAATACATATTGTAGGAAATTATAACTTTAATAATAGTTAAATATAGTCATCACAATTAATAGAATGTAATATTAACCGTTGAAACAATTACATCAATGAATCATACTCATAATCGTTACCATAAATTTCATTATCACTAATATCATAAAAATAATGATCATAATTGTAATTTTTATCCTCATTAATCAATCATCATGTAAACCTCATGAAATTATCATAATATTTATTAGGTTACACTTTTACATCATGGAATTCACAGTTGATTAACCCCTAACTAATAAAACATCAACACGTGTCATCTTCTTGTTTGTTAGTTCATCATAATAAAATATTTTATTATAATGCTTATCTTAAGTAATTATAATTTTTGGTTCTCTGCCTCAAGGTTCCAAAAGAAGTAACTCATGAGTCATTTTAATTGAAATCATTGCTGGATCGCCCCCACTTCCATCCATATTTAAAATAAATAACACTGTATTTTAAAAAAAATGTTTCTTTTAATCCCTAAATGAAGGGGTGGGATTAGGTTATACTCATGAAAAAACTATAGTAAGTACCATAATAAATTTTCCTGGTTGGTTTATCTTTATCCCAACACCAAATATTATTAAAATCCCAATAGTTCTCTTAAAATGAAACAAAATACCCTTGAAATTACCAAAATCAAAATATAAATTAAAACTCCCATAGCTTCAATAATTAATTTTTTAAAATTATATTCCATATAAAATTTCTATATTTTTCAGAAAATTAAACAACAACAATTGATTGATTACATTTTTAAATTTAATTTTCCTCATTTATATTTGTAATTAGTTATCTAATTTACTAACTAAATAATTTAATAATAATTTATATGATATTAAATTCAAAATTATTACATAAGAAAATTAACTAATTTATAAATATTTGTAATTAAACAGTAAAATAATTAGGTAAGTATTAATAAAAATAATTTATTTATCTAAAACATATATATGTAATTTTTTAAATTTTGATGAAATGAAAAAATAATAGAAAGGGGATGGGTTATAAATCCACTTGGTTTGGATGCCTAAAAAACATGAAAAGTATAATTTAATTTAGATGGATAAGATGTCTTTTCCCACCATAGTGAAACCTTGACTCCCCCTACCCTCTCTATCATGTCATACTAAACCCTTTCTCAAAGAATTCTAAAAACTCCCTTTACCTAGTTAACTCATCTCACTGAACACCACCATCCATCCATGGAGATGGGTCCCTTATAATTCATCTTCCTATTCTATTGAGCATTTACAAAATATGGAAGTTCCTCTTGTCATCACCCTACTATAGAATTTCTGAATCTCAATGATATCAAAAAAGAAAAATCATTTCTATACTCTAAAACATTTTACTACACCCTAAAAGTAAGTATTATTGGTGATGAACTTGATAGAAGATCCCTACCCTATATATCCATACAGACCTTGATCATATTCACTGATCTATCTCAAACCACCACTCACACCATCCAAGAGAATCATAGGATCTACAATGTTTACTAATGACCAGTGAGACTCTATGTGGATCATATTTCTATGTAACCCTTCGATATTTCTTATTTTTCACCATTCAATCACACCCTTACATATATCCATTAATTGGACTTTATAAATATACTTATTTATTCTTCATTACCTCAAAATTATAACCCCCCTCATTCAGATTCAATCAAACCATGACCACTTTTCCATGGCGAAACAAGCATGAAATGATATTTTGTGGGTGAAAATCATTAGTTATTTACAAAAAATCTATCAAATTATTCTGAAAATATTAAAAATTGTTATAATATGAATGTAATTAAATCATAAATATATTTTAAAATACCTTATAATTGATAATATTTATTTTTATTACCATATGAAAAAATTATTGGTGATATAAAATTAATGGAGAAATTTTGAGAACCCTACAAAGAGATGGACCATTGGTTCCTTACACTATTTGTTATTCGATATGAAATCCTTGAAATATATGCTAAATGAGTGAAAATAAAAGGGAAAATATATTTTAATACTTAATGAAGGATTGGGATAAGGTCAATGCTATATGTAAAATTAAACTATCAAAAAAATGAAACAATACATCTTAATAATCAAAATAGTTCCAATAATGGTTCGAACCATCACAACTGGTTACTCTATTTGTTTTGGGATTTAATGATACTAGGATGACTCTTAAAGGAAAATTATTTTAGTTCGTGATGAATATTCAACTAGGGGATTCATATATGTCGTGGAAGTGAGTGCTTCACTAAAATTTCCAGTTAGAAGTCCTGACTAGGGTGTAGTGATTGTGGGTTCAATGTTGTTCCCTAGGTGGTTGTATTTGGTTTCTCTTCCATTTTTTTGTACCATTGTGGCATGTAGATTTAATATTTTGTTCAGGTTTTTGAGAGGCTAACTTAGTTATTATGAAATTTTGAATGCCCATGCATTGTAACCTCTAGCATTATGGTGTGGATAGTTCTAGGGTTATAATGTTGTACACAGAAGAGTTGTCTTATACCATGATCTTACCCTATATATTTAGTAAATTTTCATTGAACATGAAAATAATTTCATTATTTAGTTGGACTGAGGCATATTGTGGTATTACAAAGTTGGGTACACCATGGTTTATTTGAAATACCTATGTATTTCAGGGTGTTATATACCCATTTTGATGTGGTATACTAATTTTCAAGAATAACTATATATTTAAAGCCCCTTTAAAACCCATTTCACTTACCTCAATTCCCTTTAACTTTGGACAAGGTATGATTTTATGTGACTATTAAACCTATATTTCTTGAATTTGATCGTTGGCATCAGAAGATTGAGTATTAGTGATCCAATGTGAGTTACTTATCCCACACCGATAATTTCCTCTATTTTATTTCAATTGGGATTCCTGGAAGTGGAAATACCTAAATTTAAAAATGATTTGAATTTTATTTTGAAGGGGACATTATTCTAGAGGTTGATGAAATTTACCCTAATTTGATTTTGAATATGGTATCATCACATTATTTACTTGACTTCAAACAATGATTCATAAATAATTGGTTGGGGTAGGGGTTTCAATATTTTTCTTTTTTTATTTATAAATTGTTGGATTAACATGGTTTTTTATTTTTTTGGAGAGTAGTATGGATTGAATTAATATATATATTGGACCAAACTATTTATGATGAAGGTGATGGGGTGTTTCACATATGTTTACCCATTTTCATTGTGTTTCTCTTTTACTCCATTCTTTGTTTCTGTCATTTTTGGAAATAATTGATGTTTTTTGGATTTTTGTTTTGATATCGAGTTTCATATATTTAAATGAACTTTTATAAAAGTGTAATAAAATTAATATGGTAATGAACCATCTACTTGGAAAAAATTGATTTATATAAAATTATTTTTGGATATAAAATTGTGTAGTAACACCTAAAATAATTACCTAACTATAAATATTAAATAATATTGAGTTTGAAGTCAATAATTCATTCTCAAATATGTAAATATATTTTTAGATTTATATTTTTAGATAATGAGGTCATAAATCATACATCATAGAAACCATGAATTATAAAGTGGACACATCTGATTAGTACCTATTTTTTACATAATATTAAACATTTAATGTAAAGCATAAATTTTTCATAAAAAATGTTCAATACTTTACATGGGTTCTTCATTTTCAATAGACATCCTAAAACACAATGAAACAAATTATTATGACGTGGGATAAAAAAAATCTCAGTAATGGATAAAAAAGAAGAAGTCAATTAGACTAGTAAAAAACATAAAAACTAATGAGAAAAAAATATCTTAAAAACATACCATTTTTCCAAAAGGGAATATATTCCCATTAAAACAATATCATTGTATTTACTTTTGATATAAAACTATTTTCATGGAAACTCATTAGATAACTTAGGAAATCCTTGTAGGTGACTTTTGAAATAATATCATTAAACCCTTATATAACTATTACGAATTGGAATAAATATTAAAACAAATTCCAATATGATTCTCCATAGAAAATAATCATTACCCAATAAATTATAGAGATATATTGGTGCTCCTGGAGTATAAGATATAATATACTAACCCATGAGCTATAAGGGTGCCCAACCCCTTATAAATAATGTCCTTGGAATATATAATTAATAAAACATTTAATGCTTTCACTTTTTCATCATAAATCATTTTACAAAATATTTTAAACTCATATGAAAATCACTTCCCAATATTAAAATAAATATTTTATTTAATATCCCATTTTAATACCAAAGTATCTAATTTTAAAAAATCTATTTTCAATAACAAAATACCCAGAAAAAGGGAAAGAGGGGTTTTCTTTGAATAAAAAATAAGATCTTATAACAAAATCCAAACATCAAATAATTATTATGATGATGGGAAATGTCATTGCCATCATATATGATAAAACAAAACATTGCTTTTTTCATTTTTAAATAAAAACAAACATTTCAAACAAGGATTCTCTTTTTAAAAAAATTATGAAATGAATTTTCTAATACGCTCGTGGACAAAAAATTTTATTCTGAAAATAATTTTTAAAAAATGGATATGGATAAAAAAGAAATTCTTAAGGACAATATTGAAGGTAGATTTTTTTAAATAAATTCCTATTACATATTTGCAAAAACTTTAATCATAAACCCCATAGAAAAATTACATTAAAGAACATTAAATATCATAATAATAGAGAAATTCATGTTTTAAAATTTGAAAGGGGATTTATATAGACCTTATAAAATAATATAGGTGTATAACATCGAAATTTTAGAAAACAAAAGGAAATTGAGATGAACTCCCTTATATTGAGTTCAATTCATCCCGTCTTTTCATTATCTTCTTAAATAATAAAATAATATTAATTATTGACTTGATTAATAAAGTTTTTCATAATTATTATAACTTTTATTTGACATAAATGTTATCTATTACATCATTAAATTATATTTTACATTATTCCCTCCATTTGGATATTCTTCCTTAAAATTTTATACACTTATTAAACAAGTGTAGATATCTTCCACTCATTAAATTTTTAAATTCCAATGTTTCTTATTCAATGATAAGGGGTTTCTATAAAACATTAACCCACTGAATCAACTTATTATGTAACAGAAGCTCAATAAAGTAAAGAATATGAATGAGGTATTCCTAATAATAAAGTTTATATTCCAACACAACTGCTTATGGGATCAATATATTTGATGAATCCAAGATATATTTTCTTCACAATGAGACATGAAAAATGTTTGGTAAATTTCGTAAAATTGGAGGGAAATATACCTGGTAGGATACTAATCCAAATTTCTCTATGATTTCATAATGTCCAATGAACTATAGACTTAGCTTTCCCTTTTTACAAAAACACATAACACTTATCTCTAGAGAGGACTTGGGAAAGGCGTGATCACCTACATTGAATGAAAGATATTTCCTCCAGGTTTTTGGATAACTTTTATACCTTCTCTAAGCCATCCTTATAAATTTACAAAACAAACTACAGATGATCAGCCATTTATTATACTAGTCATGCAACCATAAACTTCCTTTCTCCTACTTCATCACATAAAATATTGTGTCCGAAACCACTTTCCATTTCATTCCTAAAATGGTACCAACATTATAATATAACAAAAAATATTTTTATAAAAAAACTCATCAAAATAAAGGAGTTCATCTGAAATTCCCTAGTAATCCATTGAACATGAATGAAACATATATTCAATGGTATAAATCATCCTCAAAGACTGACAATTGGTTTGATGATGATATGTTGTATTAAAATTTAATTCACTACCCAAATATTTATAATGTCCTTTCCAATATTAGATGTGATCCTGAGATCATAGTCTGATATAATGGAGAGAATAACTATATATAGCCTAACTATTCCCTTTATCTTTAATTTAGACAAATGATAAAATGTTATAGTATTACGAATGGAAAGAAAATGAATTGATTTAGTTAGTTAATCATCAACAACCAAAATCACATTTTTACCTCAAGATGTAAAAGGTAATTTCATCATGAAATCCATTGATATATTTTCCCATTTCCACCTTGACATATGAACAGGACATAGAATTCCCTTAGGTTATTTTCATTCTATTTTTCCCTGCTGAAAATTTAAACATATGTAGGTAAATTGAATAATATCTATTTTTATTCCATCCGAGCAGTAATACTCATGAATGAATTTGTACATCTTAGTGATTCCTAGATGAATAAAAAATGAAGAAATATGAGATTCACTCAACAACTCTTTCTTCTACTGGAAATGATGAGGCACACATAATATTTTTCCAAATCTGAAAAAACCTTCTTAATAAATTTTAAAACATGAAATCTTACCCTTGTTAAAAGATTCTACCTTTTCCATAAAAGCATGATTATCTTTCTGAGAATACTTAATTCTTCCTAAAAATTTATCCACAATGAAACCTAAAAAAATAGAGTTTGTCCCTGTATCCAAAAAATTTAGGTCAAAACATGTCAAATAATTTTCAAAAGATCACATTCCAAACATAACATAGTAAATGTACCTTTATTTTTATTTTAATAAAAGCATAAACCACTTGGTTTGATTTTCAAGGATGGTATTCAATTGTGAAATTATAATCCTTGATAAATTACATCTATTTTATCAATATTATTTTCAAATATTTTTTAGTGAATATATACTTCAAAATTTTGGGATTACTACAAATTTCATAATTTACTCCATATAAATGATGGCTTCACAATTTAAAAGAAATAACTTTAAATAAATCCAGATCATTGGTATGGAAATTTAACTCATGGGGATTAAAAATATGTGAACTATAACAAATAACCTGATCATTTTTAATTACTACACAAAAAATTCATTTCAATGAAGTATCACTGAAGAATTATCTATTTTTGGTTTGCAGGGAAAAAACTAGAGCATTCATCAATCTTATTTTTTTTCCTAAAATGATTCATCACATTGTTTTTTGAAGATTAATTTAACTCATTTTTTAGTTAAATTATTTAGTGGGATAGAAAATGGAGAATATTTTTTAATAAACCACCTGTAGTAACCTATTAATACCATAAATCATTTAATCTCAATGATTTTTTATGCCTTGGATATTATTCAATATCCTTTTTAGAAGGATAAAAAATTATTCCATATTTAGAAACTATGTGTCCAAGGAAAGAATATTTTTGAACCCAACATTCCCACTTACTAAATCCACCATATATATTATTTTCATTGAGGTTTTGAAAAAAAAATCCTTAGGTGTCTTTTAGGTTCATATTGACTTTTAGGTTATACCGAAATGTCATCAATAAACACAACCACACAAATATTTTAAGAATGAAGGGAAAAATATTTTTATGAGTTACATACATATATCTGGTGAATTAGAAAACACAAAGGGAATAACCAGAAACTCATAATGGCCATATCTTGTTGGAATCACAGTCTTCAAAATGTGATCCTCCTCCACCTTTAGCATATGGAACCCATACCAAAGATCAACCTTAAAAAAATACTAAGCTCCTGGGAGCTGATCAATCATATCAATGATATGAGGTAATTTATTTTTTCATAAAAGTGATGTTATTAAAGGATCTACAATCAATGAAAAGTATCTTAAAACCATATTTATTTTAAAAAAATTCTTAGCACCCGATGATGATGTGCTGGGTCATATGATACATTTAAATAGTGACAACTGAAATTGATTTATCAATTATAAATGTCATACTTGAGCCATTTGATAAGGGGGTTTTGAAATAGTTTAAAAATATGGAACTATGTAAGAATAAAAATCAGCATCACAATCCTGAATAACACTATAAAAATAATCTAGAAATACAAACATGTATTCATTCACAACTAGAACATCACTCATTTGAATAGTTTCTTTATTTCCATCATCACAAGCTAGATTAATTTTATTTCCACATTTAATCAATTTCTCAAATTATTATTCTGATATTAAAGGTAAAAAATCATTGTATATGACTTTCTTATCTCTAAAATGTATCTTATCATGATAAATAGAAATTAAATCAAAAATATGAATTATATCAAACACTACTATGGATATTTCAACTATATTTATAGGAAAGACCTTCCCAGGGATAAAAATAGATACGCTGTTATAATTATTTGTTTCTTTAATACCCCCACTGCATGTTTTTAGAAAATATTTCTCTTACATTCATGATTCTATATTCCCAATTTACATGATTCTTTTTAATCATGAAATTTTATAATATATACTTGATTCTTCATGGTAGATTAGGTTTGTTTCTAGCATTGATACTAATTCCATTTGTATATTGTGTCAATAGAGCCACAAAAAAAGTATTATATTCGAAATTGTTAAAACATGGGATTATGATTTGAAAGGTTATTTTCCTATAAATTCTTCCCAATACTAATTCTACTTTTCATATGCAGAAAACCATTCTGAACAGACCTAATTATGATGAAACAACTTGGTAATCTTTAAAATTTCACATCATTTCAACTTAACCATTAGGTAAAAAAAATCGAGGGATGGATATTATCATTATATTAACCTCAAATTTTATCTAAACCATACTTTGATATCTACTTTAATTACATAACATTACAAATTAAATAATCTAGTGTTTTATCTCAGTAATTTATTCCTTACATTTTAGAATCCTTTTACGTGTATAATTTTAGAAATTTAGGTCATAACTCATCGACAAAAATAACATAAATTTCAAAATGAAAACGTTATATTAATATCTATTTTCCCATAATATAAAAATTATAAAATAATAAATTATTTATTTTCCTGAAAAATATTCAATACATTCAACTTGACTTCTTCTTTTCCTTCACTCATCCATAAATTCAGTGAAACAAATATAAAATTATTGGTTGATCACGAAAATATTAAAAAGAGATTTAAAAATAAGAATTATGTTAGAGTAGTGAAAAACATAAAAACCCATGAAAAAACCATTCCTAAAAACATAACTTTTTCCTAGAAAGTGAATCATTTTTTCATTTAAAATAACATAATTATCTTACCTTTTAAAATCAAATTTTTTCAATGAAAACTCTTTAGAAAAATTAGATAATTCATGTAGGTGACTTATGACATAATCTCATAGAAACCATAAATAACCCTCATACAACCCTTATAAATTGGAATAACAATACATCCAAATTCGAATATAATTTTCTTTATAACATAATCATTACCAACATCATTGGAGTTTAATTTGGGATCTCCCATCATATAAGCTATAACAGTCTCCACTATGAGGTATAATGGGGATCAAACCATCTTAAACAATGTCAAAGGACCATATCCTGAATAATTTTATTTATTTCACTATTTAAATAAAAAAATATTTAAAAAAATATTTTAAATGTGTATGAAAACTATTTTCACATATAAAATTACTTGTTTGTTTTAAAAGCACATTTTCATAAAAAAATACAATTTTCTTTTAAAAACCAATTTTCAATACCAATATAACCAACAAATAGAATCATGGTTTTTCTTTGAATAAAAGATGAGATCCTATAAAGGAATCCAAAATTTATGTAAAGAATATAATGGTGGTGGAATTCATTGTTTTCTTATATATTAAAATAGAACATATTTTATTATTTGTTAATAACATCTTACATTCCTTTTAAGAATTACTTCATTTAAATAAAAATAAATACATAAATTTACTTTTATAAATTTATCATTTCAATATAATTTTATTATTGAAATCAGTTTTGAAACTTGGACATGGCAGAAAAAATGAATTTTAAGGAAAATTTTAAAAGATTATTTTCAAAAGAAAAGGCCATTACAACTTTGGAAACATTTAAATAATATGAAACATAAAAAAATAACATTATAAATTTTTAATATCATTAGAATAGAAAATTTAATGATATATAATGTAAAAAGGGTTTCAAATTCACCTTATAATATAATATAGGTTGATAACATCAAAATATGCCTCAATGGATGGAAATTAAGACAAAGTCCCTAAGCTTGAGATCGATTTATGCTGTACGTTATTTATATTTATATATAATGATCATATGTAAATTTATTATATTATTTATAACCTATTAATTTTTTACTCACTTTATTTATGTTATTACCATGTAATATATAATTATTCTATCATTTAAATTTAAGTCAAATGTTTCAATGATATTTTGCTTATGTGTCAAAATGTCTTCAGTAGGTTGATTATTGGTATGAGAGGTCATTATTTCATCATCTATAGAAAAATAATAATGAAATATTATTCATATTTACAGAGAAAATATAATTTTAAAACATATCATGAATGATGATTCTAATAAATAAACTGTGTTATGATCACGAAAAAGGTAAGTCGTACAAATGCATGAGTAACATTTCCATGTTACAATTATCTTTATGGAAGAGAGGTACGTAATATTTTTTCTTTATATAATCATAAAAATATCATATATAACATATTAGTTTATTTAATAAACATATTTATATTTATATATATATATCATTATATTGATGTGGTGATGAAAAAAGAATCACATCACTTCAAGGAGTCCGTAGTCCACACATGAACGAACACCAATATCATATTTAAGTCTCAGAATGAAAATGAGATATTATATTTCGAAAATGAAAAATATGCCAATAATATCATTAATGTTTCTTTTATCTAACATATACTCATTTATTTTATCTTTATTACCTTCGATGTAATGTGTTAGTGAAAAATGAATCATATCGCCTCGTGTGGCCATAGTCCACCATATAGAGGAGTGACATTATCGTATCCCCCATGAAATTTAAATTAAGTTACATGTGAAATAATAATTAAATATTTTATTAATATATTGAAAATATCATATATATACTTTAAATACATTATTACAATAAGCTGTGAGAGGTGATGATGGAAAATGAGTGACATTAGTTCCCGAGGCACTAGTCTGTCAAAACACGAATTATGATTTCATATCCCATTTAATGGAATATTATATAGATTAAGGTTATTAAGTTTTCATAAAAAAATATAAATATTTTTTAATATAATTGTTTTGTTATACAATCATAATTTACTAATATTTTATGGTAGTGGAATAAGAAATAAAATAAAGATTCCCAGTTAAGCAATATACTGTTTCTTCTGGAAACCTCCTTAGGTAAGCACCAAAATATTTCCTAGGATGTATTTAAGATAAAAATAAGGGATATATAACATGATAAGGTATGAAATGAAGATATTTGTGTAGGTATAAACCAATATAGAGGGATTTTATGGTGTTAAGTGGAGTGTATAGTGGGTGGCCTTTTAGAAGTGAGGTGTGTGGAACACTTGTAACTTTTGAAAAGAAAATGGTGTGATCTCATTATTAACTATAAAAAAGGATAAAATATGGTCCATTTTTAATAATTATACATTATTTAATTCTATAAAAGTTTATAGGTATCTTCATCCTTAATATTTTTAGTTTAACCCGAGGTAAACCGATTTTTACATTAATGGTGGAAATTTATTTTTTCTATTTTCAATATTCATTATGGTAAAAAAATATGTTCAACACATTAGATAATTTAAATTATTATGATTCTATATATAGAATCCATTTTTCCAAATTAAATTCAAATAATTTTTAAAATTTAACTTAAAAAAACCCATAGATGTGACGAAAAAGTTGGTTTTCAAGATGTTTATTTTTTTATAAAATATGATTTAATATTAAAAATAAGATTAATATTAATCATTGTATGAATAAATATTAATATTTATTAATATATAATCTATAAATTTAATTTAATACATTATAAATTAGAAACTATTTCAATAAATTAAAAGTGAAAAGCAATATACACTTTAAAACTGTTTATAGAAAAATATGGGTTTTAACCCTAAAAATAAACATATTATAAAATAAAATATGAAATTATTTTTAATAAAATTAATAAAATTAAATATAATTAAATAATAATTTTGATTCGATAAATAATATTCAAAATATAATGAGACTTTTTAATTACATTATTTATACAAAAGATATGACTTTTTTT
Organism: Viscum album; assembly: GCA_963277665.1. Classification (NCBI taxonomy): domain Eukaryota; kingdom Viridiplantae; phylum Streptophyta; class Magnoliopsida; order Santalales; family Viscaceae; genus Viscum; species Viscum album. Next base: position 955,238,916 of record OY728142.1, read on the forward strand.
AACCAGAAATCTGTATTTTCACTATTTACAAAAAAATTGTTCTTTTTAATTCAAACAATTACACCCTATGTAAATTTTTATATGATGATTAAAATATTATTTTTTTTAAATAAAATTCTAAAAGTAAAAAATTAATATTCAAATAATAAATTCTTTTAATTAGAATTATTTCCATTTTCATTTAAAAAATTTAATTTTATAATAAATATAGCTACATTCATATACAAGAAAGTGATTTATTCTATAATTAAATAGGATGCCAAAATTAATGTTGATTTTTTTGTGTATATTTTTAATCATGTTTTTGTGGATTTTTTTGTATGACTGTTGTCGGGTTGTCTATGAGGTTTGTGTAGTTGGTCTTGTAGTAGATTCTAGTAGTGTTATAATATTATAAGGTTGAGGTTATGGACTATGCAACAAGGTTTTGGATTCCTTTACAGGGTTAGAAAGAGGTGTAGAGTGGTTTTATGGGATATTAAATGGTTGGATGATTCAAGATCATTTGGTACTTTCTCTATGGGATAAAATATAGTTTTGAATAATAAACTTGAAATGAATTGGCCAAAATTGAGTGAACTCATGGATAAAAAAACATTAATACTTGAAATGAATAGTTAATTACTGGAAATAATTTGGGTGATAGATTTCATTGATTGTTATTAAATATTACTAATAAGTAGAGTAAACGATGCACTATGGTTTGTAATGGTTAATATGGAAATAATATAAATGAGGCGACTTGATTGGAAAATGTATAATTTTGATGTATATTGTTTCATGGGATATGGGGATTGTTTTTGTGTTATAGTTAGAAGTGATGGTTGCATGTCAGAGTGATAGTGTGGTGATCATTTCATGATGTGAAAGTGTTGTTTTTCGATAACCTTCTTAGGGGGATCTTGTGTGTAACTATAAATATACATGTATCTTTATTTTATTATTTATATAAACACTCCAATTGAGTAAGAAACCCTTACAGATGAACAACATGATTTGGGTAACAGTAGTTTTCCGCTGGAATCCAGGTTTATAGGGGAGGTTGGATGACTACTTCCTCTTGCCCTCTCTACCTTCTAGGTGTAGTAGAGAATATGATGGATTGGTATTGGTATGATCTCACTTGCATAATTTAGGATATATTTGAAGAACCCATGGGGTATTGATGAGGAGAATCTTGATGTACTAGAAAACCCTAGAGTTTATTAGTGATGCTGACAATATAGGTTCATTTCTATACCTAATATATATGAGGATATATGATATGTTCATTGGATAAACCTATGGGGTATTGATGAGACGTGATGTGGTGATACTAAAATTAGGATATATGGCGGGGTTCATAGATGATAGGAGGAGGGAATGAAGTTGATTAACTTATTGTTCATGTTACCATATTCAAATAGATAGAAGATGTGTATATAATAAATGATATGTGGTAGTGGATATGTGATAATATGGATTATATGGTTGAGGTATGTGGTATTGCAGTGATATTATAAATAGTGCGTTGTAGTATTACGGTAGAAGGGATTGATATAATGTTTGACATTGGGTTGTTTAAGAAAACTACTAGTGGGGAAGTGGTAGTAGGGTTAACCTATTACAATTATTAGGAAATTATTTTATTATATTGGAATATTATATTTTGTGAATGAGTCTTGGTGTGTCTTGGAGGTAGTTGAACTAATAGGTTCTTGTCATACCTGCATTTTACTCACTAATACAATGTTATTTTCCATACATATTTGAATGAAAATCCTTGGGTATGATCTTACTGAGTATAAATTATTTTCTCCCCCAAACATATATATATATAAACTAGTTTTTGAGGATTCTAAGGCGAGTTTGGTGGAAAATGTAGACAATGAAAACTTGGATCTTGGGATTGGATATGGAGTCATTGCCTAGTGATTTTACAGAATATTTTTATTTTGAGATTTTTATTTTTATTCTATATTCATGCATTTTTGGATTATTATGGATTTATATTGTTTTATATTAATGTGTTTATAGGTGGTTTCCTTATTATGTTATAGGTTATAGTGGGTAATGTCACTGATTTTCAAATTATGTTGCCTCTGAGCTAGTCACCAACTCGGGGCCTATTAGAGATCAGCCTCAGGGGTAACAGTCATTTTCAATGAAGGACTAGGATGGGTTCCCAATTTGGCAGCGTTATGAAAGAGAAAAATTATCGATTCAAGATTCATTTAAATATATTTAAATATTAATGTGTTGTGAAAAATTTAATTAATTAGTTACATTTATTAACCAAATAAAAACATTTTAAAAATATAAGGTTCTCTAAATTACCCAAAATATCCAAAATAACGTAAATAATAAGTATCTTTTTCATGTATTGTGGTAAATAATTAGAATAATCATAGATGTTAATAAACCATTTTTCTAAAAAAACAAAAAACACGTATGAGAATTTTTAAATAGTTAATGTTTTAATAATTAAATGTTTCAAAAATAAAAAATCTTCCAATTCTTTCAAAACATTAATCCTAGGGTAAAGACTCCCTATCAAGATCAAAATATCTACCCCAAAGTATTTTAATGTTTTTCTAAATGGGTTAAATTATCATTTTAAGTCTCATGTGGGATATTACCAAAACAACATTATAATATATACAAACTTAAAAATATAAATTTTAGTACCTTTACACTTAAAATCATATATATCCATTTAAAATATCCATAATCATTTATTATTTTACAATAATTACAAAATTAATTCTCACACCCTTAAAAATTTAACCCTACCAATATTCGATATCATTTCTTAAGGAAGCCAATGTTCTCCCCTATTTTGTATATTTAAAATTCATGTAAAAAATTATTTAACTATTCCCATCTAACACAATCCTATAAAACCTAACAAAAATGGGGAACATTTTCAAAATAAATAATCCTATAATGGTCATGATTAATGTAAGAAAAAAAATTTAGTATAAATGTATATAACAATTTATCTGAAATATGTTAATAAAAATTAAATTATACCACTTGACCTATTACAATTTATTGCATCAAGAACAGATAAAAAATGTTTTTCTATTTTATAACTTATTCCATATGATATAAACCCCATGGAGATGCATGGGAAATGATACGATAAGAAAATATGCCATTTGAATGTGAAATGATATCTATGTGTACCATTAATTTCATTATACATAAAAATGATCTTCTTCATCACATCAATAAATAAGTACCCCCCATAGGATTATATCTCCACAAATTTCCATATATCCTTATCATTATTTCCTTGAACATTCCCAAACCATCCTTCCATATGGTTCCTATGTCAACGTGTGACGTACTCGAGTTACAATCCTGACAACCCTGAGCTCGAAAATATGACTAGGGAATCAAAGTTAACATTATGGGAACTAATTCACCCAATATTTAAAGTTAAGAAATATAAGAATTTTTTTAGTACATTTCCATTTCAAAATAAATAATAAATAAAAAAAATAAACAATTAATGAAAATTTAATCATGACGAATATATAATAAATATAAATTAAATCCTCCACTCACCGTTAAAACTCCCAAAACAGAAGAAGTACCCTCTAATAACCTGAAACTCCATCTATAGTTATCATCACCACTAGATAACAATGTTATCCCATATACATAGTAAAATCTAATAAAAATAAATATGCGAAGTAGTAGAAGGCCTATTTTACCTTTGTGGTATAAAACAACATAAACACAAAAACTATCATACCTCATTACGACTCTTTGACTCACTATCCATTAATAAAATAAGAATGATCCAATAGTAGTAATAAAAGAGAAAAAACTAAAATGGAAATATAATAGTAAATAATTAGTGAAGAGCTCAGTAGGTAATCCAAAAGAAAGCACTCCATAAGAAAAGTATTTAATGAAATGATCCATTTTAGCTAGTTTGAAATACAATGTTAAAAATAGTATTTTATTTCATAAGATATCATGACCAATATCACTATTCCAATAATATTATAAACCTTCCATTTTTTTCTTTTTTTAAAAAGTAAGAATAAATCGAAGAGAAAATATTTTCCAAATATTCCTTGATTAGAATGACCATGTGATAACTTCCATTAAACAAAAAATTTATAATATGATATACAGTTCATTTTTGAAATCTAATTTAATAGAAATTTATAATTGATAAAGGAAGAATAAAATAGATCTTAGTAAACTAAAATATAAATAAAAGACTTTGATAGTATATAAAATAGTTCTAAATGAATCATATAGATAGATTGTGGAAACAAGAAACATAAGAAATATTCTCTGAGGTCACTAAAGCCAGGTGATATTGATCTTATATTTCGAAAATTATGGATACCCCCAATAAGTGAATATAAAATTTTACTATAATGTCTTGGTTAAACATACACATCACTAGCCACTGAAATGTGTAAACTACAATAACACTAGTCAGAGTGATACCGTGGCTAGTGGGATGGTCCCCATCTAATCTAGGATAACCCACCCAAGTACCCAGGCTTCCCACAAGGTTCGATATAGAACCAAATTAATCACTAAAGATTTTATTTCTATTAAATAACTAATAATCGGTTCAACTGACCTAAAAAGACTAAAAATTCCATTTCATAATCTCAAAGGGGATTATTTAAGATAATATAAAAAACAACAATAACAACAATAAAAAAAATCATATATTTATTTAAAAATAAAAAAACACCAATCATGTAATATTTTTAAAACCAAAACTAGTGTCCTCCCTTGAAAAATTCTTTGAAAACCAAGTTCAGACATCAACATTAAATTTAATATTTTTATTTAGTCATTATACTCATAAATTTACACAAATACACACAAACACAAACACACACACAGACACACATATCTATCATTAGAAAAATTCTTAAATTCTTATATGAATTTTTAAACCTATATATATGTAAAACCATGTATTTTCAAATAACTACAAAATATATAAAATGATATTTGAAAAATATAACACTTTTTTTAAAAACCAATTTTGAAATGCTTACAGAATTAGTAAAATATCATGATGAATAGAAATTATAGGTAAAATTTTAAGTATGATTGATAATTTATTTTAAAATTTAAAAACATTTTAAATCATTAAAACAAATGAGTAAAATTCATCCTATTGATTATAAAACACCATGTATGCAATGCAGCGATTAAAAAGTTCATGACCAAAAATTTTGAAAAGAAAAGTTTGTCACACTTAAAGGATACCGAGTGAAGCTTTGGTTCCCAAATTAAGAGGTTTATAATCACATATAATAATTATTTTGGGAATAAAAAGATTAAAATATTGTAAAATTAGTCATCGTTCTAGAATTTTAAAGACAAAAACATGGGGAAGATTACCTCAAACCGAGAAAAACTTTTTTATTTCAATGATAATCACTATAATATGCCTAAAATATATCCTCACAAAATCTTGTAACCAAAAGTCAGTAAATAAAAATACCCTAAACAAGGTAGGGTTTGACCTAGGATGGTGGATGGTGGGGGGAAACAAGAAAACAAGGAAAATAAGGAAGTGATAAAATAAGACTCCAAACTATGAAGAACCAGAAATAGATCATAAAAACCCAATGAATTCATGAAGAGAGGGAGGAACAAGATGAGGAACTAATGGATAACCTCCCATAGGCTACTATGACACATTAATAGGATGAATCATAGATGTGAGTCATGATGAAATTAAAATGGTTGGAGTTGATTTAGGGAAATTTCATTATTTTTAATTCATTGGGAACTACACATGATTTTTCTCTATTATTTTCCAACAATTCAATCAGTATTTATCACGCACTAGAAGGACTGGAACACCCTATACAAGTTTAACACCTGGTTAGAAAAACAATTCTCTTACTGTGTGTTTGGATATTTTAGATTATAGACACATTCACATAGTTTATGTATAGTTTATACTAACTATGAACCAATCAATCACCTATGTTGAATGTCCAATTTTTTCTAAAAATTAAACTCTTTTGACAGTAAATTTGCTGATGTGACCAAAAAATAACGAAATAAATGAATGAATAAATAAATAACTGGTTTTGGTTTGACAATACTCCTTTCAATAAATAATTTTACCACAAAAAATCCTTAGCTGAATTATATAGTCAAAATGAAGGACCTGATTTCACCTATTCAATTATCACCTTATTATCCAAATCCATGTAACACTAAGACATCATGATACTATACCTTTGAAACTAACCTAAATAAATAAGAAAAGTATCCCATGTTGAATTAATATATAAAGGAAACTCTAAAATCAAAAACCTCTACTCGAAATTCCCACAATGAAATGAGAATCTGTATGTGATTCAAAACCAAATCATATGACGGTCTCACCCAAAGTATTATAATTCTACTGAAACAACCATCTTTAATCACCCCATGTGATATAAACCTAATTAGATGAACTTAAAAAAGACAAAAAATATCCCTAAACAATACCAAAAGATAAAATAATTTCTATAAGAAAGAATCTCTAAAATAAGGGAAAAATAATAGGAGATTATCAAAGGAGAATATAAAACAACACCTTGTATCTATACAATAAATAATTTTCTAATATTAATGGTTGAAAAAACAAAATAATTCCCCAATGGAAAAACTACATGTGAGGAAGTTTCTAAATCAAATTGAATCAATTGAAATAGCCAATTGAGGAGACATTGAGAAATCCAATTGAATACAAAATTTAAGAATACAAAATGAATTATCTAAAAGTTAACCAAAGTAAAAACCCCAAATCAAGAATAGAGAACAATAAGTGGAATAAAAAATTAGAATCACTATGAACACGTTCACTCATATTATTACTTAACCCAAAACATGATACTTTAAAACAAAATTATCTCAGAAACTTTCAACCGTTCTCAGTGGTGATAATATTTCTAAACATAGTGGAAAGTGGCATGAACTATACGATCCCAACACATAGAATAATTCAAGGATATGAACCTCATCATATAGTGTACATTCACCTAGACCACAGTAGGACCACCACCCATATCGAGATATACCCTAAAATCCCAACTCACTACCATGACCCCACTGTCTATATCCTCAAGTGGATCTTGATTAGATGAGAATACTACCAACATTGTTTAAATTAGAACATAAACATTTTTAAATTTCAATTTTTTTGAAAATTAGTTTATAAATATGATCTTATATTTTAGAAACAATTTTTAAAATCTGATTACCAAAACAATTTAATTTATTTAGAATGTTCAATTATTAATTTAAAATCCCAATAAAATTCATTTTACATTTTCATAAATGCCATTGCAAATTTTACGAGGATTTTTTTAATTTGTAAAACAATTAAACACAGTTGAAAATCATTCATTAACATTAATAAACACCAAAATTCCTATTAGAGGGACTAGTTGTTGTGCATTAATTAGAAAAAATGTTTGGAGGATCATGGGCCAATCATGAAAGCACTGCTATAAGTCATATTAAAACAACCACTCACATTCCAGATGGGTTTCTAGTCCTTGAGATCTTACCACATGACACCAATTCAAACCTATTTTCCTCTATTAAAATATAGAAATTATTTAAATAATTCATATATTATCAATGATGTTTTTAAAACGATAAATATAAGACAAAAAGTTTAGAAATAAAAAAAATATCTTAAAAACCAAGACTCACAACCCAAAAAACCGTCGTAACTTGAGTTTCAGAGTGAGTAAGAGCTCTCACTACTCTTTATGCTCATATCTCCCAAGTTTTGACATTATTATCTTAATCTAAAAGTCACACCAAAATAACAGAAGCCTAATCCAATTCAATTTTATCAGAAACTAGCCCTTTATACCCTCTTTTAAGATGCCTGATCTGGCTTGTGGCATACCAAAGCCATGTTCCCAGTCACCCCAAGATGGAAACTAGTTCTAGGGAATCAATGTAAATATAGTAAGAATAAATTGGCTCAATAACCAGTGTAAAAAATTATAAAAAATGGCCTGAATAATCCACAGAATGGATGCCCATTCCAAAATCATATTGGTAATAAATATAATTTTTTATCATTTTTAGAAAACATAAAATGTATCAGATATAATATATATAAACTAATATCTCCACTCACCCGCTAAAACATATCTTTCAAAGAAGCTCCTTCGATCACCACACCTCCCTCTATAGAAATCACCACCATCAAATCACACTAGTATCAAATATGCATAGTACAATCCACCAATAATCATATCTATATATAGTAAAATCCCTACTTGACTGATGATGTAAAAGAAACTAATTTAAACACAACAGAAGACATACATTCTTGTCACTCTATGACTCACCATACAATATAAATATATAAATGATTTATGCATGGTAAATGATCTAGAAATTGAGACTAAAATGTAATAGGTAGGCATTCACAAAGAGATCAGTAGAAATGGAAATGGAAACCCAACCTCCAAGAATATTATTGAAATTATTTTTATACTCGAACAATTTCAATATTAAAAATAAGTTTTTATTACATAATAATATGATGATCAATATCATTTTTAAAATAAATTTATAAAACATTAATATTTACATTCTTTTAATGAAATAATTACATTGAAAAAAAATTATTGACTGAATCCTCCCTCATTAAAAGAACCAGTTGAATATTTCCATTAAACCACCCAAATCAAATATTATACACAATTAAAATTTGATAACTGATTTAATAAAAATATATAAATTCTACGGGATGATTAGAATAGAATATAGTAGATTAAAATATAAATAATGAAGGGTAATAGTTTATATAATAGGTTAAAACAAATGTAACAAATGATACTTCATCAAAGGAAACATAGATAATACACCCTAACGTCCCTAAGGATATGGGAATAAGAAATTATATGTCAATAATAAGGTATACCATCAAATAGTGAACCAAAATACCACTACACTACCCCTACTATATTTATATGTCATTGATTACTAGAATGTGTACAGAACTATAAAATCGGATAGGGCGACATCGTGGCTTGTGGGATGTACCACTCATGATATAGGCTATCCTTACCATGTACCGAGTTCCCATGAGGTTTGAAATTGTAATAATTTAATCAATAAATGTATCATTTATCTTAATAAATTTATAAGTGGATTAACCTACTAGATAAAATAAGAAATTCAATTTTTGAATCCCAAAGGGTAATTTATAAGACAATAATAAGAATATTTTATAAAAATAAGAAAAAATATGTAATAGCTTTTTCTACACAATTCCAAACAGGGATTCAATTTATATTTAAAAAAATCACTAGAGACCCTCTGAAAACCACATTGAAAAAAGATTGAATATCAAGATAAAATTTAAATCTTACCTTTATTTTTTATTCAAATATACATCCACACAGAGACACAAACATAAATATATATTTCATATATTATTTCAAAAATTAAAATATTCTCATGGGAATTTATAAGTGTAGTTATATACATTTACACCCATGTATATGATTATAAAAACCAAATATTTCAAATAATGTGTGAAAAATATTACCAATTTATTCAAATAATATTTTAAAATTCCTAATCAATACATTGAATTTCACGTCTTTTTAGAAATTGAAAGAAACAATTAACGACAAACTGATAATTACTTTGACAATATAAAAAAACATTCACAAAAATTAAAAAACATAAATAATAATCATTTGGGGGATAATCGAACACCCAATATTCAAAGAAGAGGTTAAAAAAATTAGAACAAGTAATTTTTATGATAAAAGTGTTTCACACTTAATATAAACCATGTGAATATTGGATTCCTCTCTAATGGGGTCTATAATCACATAATATAATTTTTTTGGTATAAAAAACACGAAATTAAATTACATACAATCATGGCTCTAGAATCTAAAATTCCAATACATGGGTAAACCCACCTTAAATCGAGTGGAATTCATCGCCTTTGATGACCATCGTGAGAATGAGAATTAAATTAATCATCACAAACCCAAAGTACCGAAATATTGAAAAATAAAAAACACCCAAAATAGGTTATGGCTTATCCATGTATGGTATATGATTATTGATGGAGAAGAAAGAAATGAAAAATAAGAAATAGAGGAGATAAAATTCATATACTTAAAGAATGTGGCCTAGAATATATAAAAACCCCATGAAATTGTAACAAGTGGGAGGAACCAGAGGATTTTCACATGACCAAGATCCCCAGTATATTGCATAATGTGAATAAGAGGGATGAGATAGGTGATTTATGAACCAATGAAAAATTGGGATAATATTTAAGTTAATTTGGTTATTTTTAATTCATCATAATCATCACACTGTTTGGATGCGTGGTAAACAAAACTATGAACCAACAGTTCGCCCCCAACATAGGGCCTAGAACACCCCATATAAGAATGATAGAAGGTTATAAAACCATTTACCAACTCTATGTTTTAAATCTATTATATTATAGATGCATTCAAAAAGTTTTCTAAGAGATAATAATAATCGTGCACCAACCATGCTCTTTAGACGAATATCCATTTTTTTTAAAAATATTTTGATTCAAGAAAATATTTGAGTATGCATTCATAAGAAATTTAATAAATAAAATAATAAATAGAAAACATGTTGAGGTGTTAAATTTATAAATAAAATTATTTAAACCCCTTTAAAAAAGGAAAATTGGGGTTGTTTCGTCAAATCAAAAAACACAAAAAACAATATTTTTTAGTTAAAAACACATCAAGAGAGTGAATCTTTTAACCCTTTTAAAGTTGATTTAGGGGGTTGAACTCTTAGATTGAACCAATTCTCCCCAAAATCCGATATACATAGTTATTTTGTGAAATTGTTTTATAATATTAGAACAAAAATATGTATAATAATTCTAATTATTAGTATATTTATTAATAAAATATTAATAATAATAAATATTTTACATTATCTATATTACATAAAAAGTTTGTTTTTTCATATTTTAAAATTTCTTAAAATATAGTATGTAATCATATATAAAAATATCTATAAAAAATATATACTCATAAAAAAGTGTGTGTGTTCATGCAAGTTTTGTAATTATATTTAAATGATTTTAATATAATAAAAAAACACAAATAAAATAGAAAACTCATACTCACATCAAACCAATTAAAAATAAAAAAAATTAAATCCTACCCAAATAAAATACATAACAAATATCTAGTGATCTATCTAAATGGGAAAATCTATATATTAATGCATATGTGTACGCACACATGAACACATCTTGAATAAATTGGAATAAAAAATTAACATACCAATATAGACTCAATTGATGGAGAAGTGGGGGGTTACTAATGAAAGATGTATTGGTTCAGATATTTACTCATTAAAGAGTTTGCTAAAAACTCAATTCCATCAAATGGTTCCACCGAAACAGTGGCACCAGTCACGGCAGAACTGTGATGGTGGCATCGTAGCAGTTGTACCATCACAGTCTCTCACCAAAATGGTGGCACCGCTGATGGTGTCCCACCGAACCGATGGCATTGTTATGGTGGCACCGTGATGGTGGTACTGTGAGGGTGGCACCATCACCGTGGAACTATTACTGTGTCTCAAAAAATGGTGTCCCATCCTTCTTATTTTTTCCAGTTTCTGAATTTTTCCACTCCCACAACATATTTTTTAACATAAAAGGGTTTTAATTACCCTTTCAAAGACATTTAAAGCCCATAAATGATATCTAAAATCCCCTAAAGTCTGGGAGACCATTGAATTACAAAAACATGCGGCCTTTTCCTCTATATCACACATTTTTCTGGTACATTCCAGTTCCACCACTCTTATGCGTTTTCCTATGTTTAAAGGAAACCCTTTAACTCACAACCATTATGGCCACCTCACTGATGAGAATTATTAAATGGTAATTAATTCCCTCATGTGTAACCACCCAACTATCTAGAGAAAACCATGATCCACCTTTAATGCTATTGAAGATTTCATATCCCGTAACTCCAAGATCTCACCTTTTATTGAGAGAGGATTATTTCTTCTTCTTGGCTAGTCTCTTTCCTTTCGTTGGTAAATTTGGAGTCCCCATTCTCAAGGCTAGTGGTACACTTGTTCTGGAGCATTTCCTGCTCTCTCATGTAGTCCTTAGAGTTCCTCCCTTGAAAGTCGCGCATCCCAAGTTCTGGGCATGTGGAGAAAAACTTCAACCATTCATCATTCAGGTAGGGGGTTCCTTTCATCTCTCTTACTTTGTATCATGAGAGGTGGTTATGATAATGTTTTATTCAGGGATGGATGAAACCAAACCTTAACAAAGATAATAAATGGTTCTTAAAGAACGAAGGGGTGTGTTTGATGATGCTGCGATTCTCTTTTACCCTTGCTTATCTGTTGTGAATTGTATGGGCTTATGTCCACTAGAAATCATGGTCATTGGTGGTCTTTTCTTGAACACTAACGAACCTCTGTTTTCAAGATAATTATATGATTCAATGGCTATAACATGGAAGCTAGTTAATCACATAAACTCGGTAGATTAAATGGATGACCAATGGATAATAATCCTTGTGTGGTCACCTCGGTTAACGAAACAAAAATACACAACTAAAGGAATGATGTTTTTTAATCTGAAAATTCCCCTGTCATGTCTTGGTTATATGTGTGTTTGTTCTACATTGATGCTTGTAGGGTGAAATGGATGGGGATGTGATCCCCTATTTTGGTGTAGTTCTTGGTTTATGGATTTGAGGCAGTGTGGGGCCATATGTTGGGTCTTGGATTTGTTTTCGTAATTCGTGGGATCTCACTGATCCCTTGGTTGTTGTGACTTTACAAGAGAACCGGGTGCGAATGCTTGATTTGCTGCTTGGTTTTTTTCCTTTCATGGTGTGTGGCTGAGCCTATTAGTTTCTTGGTAGTGAAGAATTATTTAAATAGAATCACTTGAATATGAAAACAAAAATGGTTTAAATGGGGAATTGTTTTCTAGGAATGAGTTGCGACTTGGTTGTGGTTGTTGTGATTGTTATGAATGAATAGTAATGAGGGTGTTTGTGTATGGGATGGTTGTGGATCCCCTAGGTTAGGATGCATGCTTTTTTTAACTAAATGTATAATTTAGTTCTTAGGTTTCTTATTCGTTCCCCACCATAGTTGAGCACTTCATGCTGAACACCCCAATTTTATGGGGGAGGGTCTTTTCCCAAAACTTTTATGAGTGGATGGATGTTAGCTCCTTTTATGCTCTATTTTCTGAGTAGCCCAAGACTATACGGGAAGGATGTGAGGGCCTGAGGTCTAATATATCCAATGATTCTTCAGGCGGGGTAGTTGTGGTGCTTTTTCTAGGTGTGTGAATTCATGTTGTTTCCCAAGTGTCTTCGGGATGAGGCCTAGGTGTCTTTGGGTATAGCAGTATTTGTTCACGACTAGGTGTCTTTGGGAATGGTGGTAGTTGTTCTGGCCCAGGTGTTTGCGGGGTTATGGTTACATGTGGTTGTTGTGGCCCAGGTATTTGTGGGCGGGATTTGAGTTTGTGGTATCCCACGTGTATGCTGGTGGGGTATGGAAGTGGGAGTGTGGTGAGAATGGCGGGGTAGGTTTGACACATATGATGTCTTCAATAACCAGTGGGAAAGTGATGTGGGGTACCCAAACATCGATGTGTTATTAATATTATTTTAAGTGACTTGTATTATTTTGGGAGTGTGAATTAGTGAAGTTGTGTGGATAGTTTCCTTGCTAGGTGCTTTGGTAATCTCCTTTTCTCACGGGGCATTAGAATGCCTCCCCACATATGCACGAGATCTTTTGGATTTCCCCACTGAGTATACTTTTATGATCACCCTATGTATATAAAACAACTTTCAGGTTTCCAGGTGGACATTGAGGACCATGGAAGACCCTATTAGCTTGGACTACAGGACCATTAACTTTTCTTTTTATTTTCATTTGGTACTTCCATTTTGAGTTTTCTTATATTTTTGTAGCACATATTATAGGAACATACATTTGTGAATGGATTGTTTTGGCTTAAATTTTACTTTCATTTTTGGTGCTTTTTGGTATTTACTATATTATCTCTTGATCTTACAAAATAAAAAGGGTAATTCCTTCTATATTACATGTGATTATATACCCTTGTTTCTATTTGGAACTCCGGGGAATATTAAAGGAAGGTCTTGGGGGTCATTATCTCTCATTCAACTTGAGGAAGGAAGGATTTGACAATCTCGTGTCTCTTCCCTCACTGTGGTGAAGGAAGGTTGTGATAGAATGGTATCATAGGTGGGTTGAGAGATAAGATGGAGTTCGGAGTAAGGAATAATGAGGATTTCATGGGATGGTAGGGAAAAAATATTAGGAAATCTTGGCACGTGAAATACGTTAGGGAAGACCAGCAAGGACATGGGATTTTAGGGCCCCTTGTGATCCAATGCAAGGACACTAGACCTACCAAACAACTACGTGAGGATATACTGATTGCAGGGTAGTGACCCTAGGAAAGGTACATGCATCATAATAACTTGTGTTCTTGTGTGTCTTGGGTATTTTGGGGATTAAAAAAATGTATAATCCAAAATTAAAAGCAATCTTCTACACTACTCAAGCTTAGAAATTGCCTATTTACTTTGCCTCTATGGCACCCGGATGACAACCACGAGTCGTGCGGGAAATAAAGGCCTAGGGGGATGATTCATATGATCAGTAAAGGGATGATCAAGAGGAGGAGGACAACCAGTGTTAGAGGACGCTTTGTTCCTTTCAACGACAGTCCCTTAGGATGTATGAGTACAACATCTCGGATAGGGAGACAATGAGCTGGCTCAAGGATCTGGTTATAGTTTTCAGCTTGATTTGGGCTCTGGTGAAGTACTGGGTTCCTCTAGCTGTAAGCCAGATGTGGGGAGTGGCACGTCAGTGGTGGAAACTCTATCTTGGGGAGAAGAGGGAGGATGATGTTTCATGGACTGACTTTGAGTGGGAGTTTCGGGCGGAATTCGTCTCTTCCACGATGAAGGTGGAGAAGAAGCAGGTGCTACTCTCCATTCAGTAGGGGAGTGTGTCAGCTAATGAGCTGGGGATCATGTTCAAGGATCTACTTCATTTTTATCTGGTTCTCTTTATGGATGGGGAGTCTCAAGCAAGACGTTAAGAGGAGGCACTCCGACCTTCTATTCATTATTTTGTTACTCCTTTCACTCTACCAACGTACATGGAGGTTTAGAAGAAGGCTGAAGTGATGGAGAGGATGCACATGGTGGGAGGTATACCATGAGAGGGGAGCCAGTTGGGATCGTAAAAGGGGAAGGATGTCAGTATCCGGCCTCCATCACTAGGGACTTCTAGGTTTCATCCAATGGGGAGAATGCCCCAGCAGTTCTAGTTTCGATCTCCCAGTCCTCGCCATTTTTTGTTGGCCTAGGACCGAGATGTTTCATTTGTGGTAGTTGTGGGAACCTTCAGAATCAGTTCCCAGATTGAGTGCAGTATAGTTGGGGTGGGAAGGATTATTGACCACCTCAGTAGTAGAAGTATCCATCAAGGCCCTTTCAGCAACAACAGTAGGGACAATGAGCTCCCACTCCTCTGAGAGCAGACATTGCAGGAGGAGGAAAACCTAAGGGCACTCCTCAAGGACCTCAACCAGGGTGTGGTCAGGGAGGGGGTCAAAACCGAGGGGAAGAGGATCTGGGCATGGGAAGTTACACTCCCCATATGAAGCATTTCCAGTAAAGCCAAAATTCTTTGGAGGTACAATCAACTTGTTTAGTACTCTGGTCTATTCCTTGTTTGATTCGGGAGGTTCACACTCCTTTGGAGAAAAAAATTCTAACTCATTATTTGGGTCTAGATGTAGAGAGACTTCTCATGCCCTTGGTTTTGAGTATTCCAGTAAGAGTCCAGACTAGTTTGTCTCAAGTTTTCTGGGGATGTAGACTGATGTTGGGACCAAATCAGTCAAGTGGGGACCTTCTTTTGGTGCAGATGCAGCCGTATAATGTCATTCTAGGAAACAATTGGATTTTCGCTCTGTGTTCCATTATCGTTTGCTTCGAATTAAGGGTCATGTTTTCAGATATGGGTGGACAACATGTGACATTTTTTGGCAATAAGGGTTTCCAGGGGGGCATCAGGTGAGTAGAGCCTCTCCATTCCATGTTAGATAAGCTATCATTGGAGTCAGCAGATACAAAGGTGGTGGAATTCCTAGGGATATTCAATGAGTTTATGGAATTCTTCCTTGAGGAGGTGGTAACTCTACCCCCTTGATGTGATTTTGAGATCAAGATAGACTTTCACCCTGGCGCCCATCATATTTTGATGGCTCCCTATCAGATGTAACCTTAGAGTTGCAGGAGTTGTAGATTTAGATTTATGATATAATGAATAAGGGATATGTTTGACCAAGCAGATCACCATGGGGTGATCCATTCCTGATCGTAATGAAGGCATATATTGGTCTTAGGCTGTGTACAAACTATCGAAGGCTGGAAGAGGTGATGGTCAAGAACTGCTACACCCTCTTGAGGATCGACGACCTTTTTGATCAGTTGAAGGGGGCAGGATGGTTCACTAAGAACAACATACAAGTAGGATATCACCAGTTGAGGGTGAAGGAGGGTGACCAATCGAAGAAAACTTTCAGGTATAGATATGGGTACATTGAATTTGTGGTCATTCCATTTGGCATTACAAACGCACCAGCCGTGTTTATGGGATTCATGAACTCTGTCATAAAGGAATATAAGGACTAGTTTGTAGTTGTATTTTTGACGACATCCTGATCTACTCAATATTAGAGGAGGATCATGCTATTCATGTGAGGAAGATTTTAGAGTTCCTCCATCCACACCAGATCTACTTGATTTTGTCCAAGTGCAAGCTCTGGAAATGAGTATTGCACTTCCTTTGACACATAGTGTCTGAATAAGGAATATTCTTGGACCCATTGAAGGTCAGGGCGATTTTTTCATGGGCAACACCCAAGAATGTGGCAGAGGATCCTAGTTTCATAGGTTTACCAGGTTACTACTAGAGATTTAGTCCCAACTACTCCCGAGTTGAAGCACCTTTGATAACATTGACCAAGAAGGACCAGGCTTTTGTATGGAGTGAGGAGTACCAGGAATCCTTTAGTTATATGATGGGGGAGTTGGTTAGTGCCCCAATGCTGAGGTTTCTAGAAGAAGGGGTGACGTTTGAGGTGTTTTATGATGCTTCAGGCCAAGTCGTGGGATTTGTGCTGATGAAAAAGCGGGGAGTGATCTCTTATGGGTCTAGGAAGTTACGTCTACATGAGTGTAACTATTACACCCATGATCTAGAATTTACAGTGTCCATGTTTTCACTAAAGTTGTGGCGACATTATGTTATCGGGGAACACTTCATGGTCTTTACAAATCAAAAGAGATTGTGGTATATATTCTCCCAGCAGGACCTGAAATTGTAGTAGCGGAGGTTGATGGAGTTTCTTCCAGACTACGACATCGAAATTTCCTACACCTAAAGAAAGGGGAATGTGGAGACAGATTCCTTTAGCAGGAAGTTACAAAAGGATATGGTCCAAGAAAAAACAAATGCTTGGAAGGCGATGGAAGACTTGGCTACCCTACACCTGGATGTAATGGTGGATGATGGAAAAGGCTATCCATTCTAGATGAAAGTGTAGTACTCTCTATTTCATCCAATAGAGGAGTCTCAGTGGTGTGACTTAGAGGCTGATGTGATGCTCGATCGCGTTCTCCAAGGTGATGCTCTGGGATGATAGTCATAAGACTAGTAGAATAAGATGTTGTTTGATGGAAAGTTGTTCGTCTCGGTTGAAATGCATGAGAGATTTCTTGGTGAGTTCTATAACTCACCCCTGGTGATACAACCAAGAGTTTCCAAGATGTACCGAGGTTTGAGGCGTCAGTTTTGGTTGCCCGGGGTGAAGTGGGCAGTGGCCGAGTATGTGGTGAGGTGCATTGTGTGTCAACAGGTGATGGCTAAACACTACATCCTAGAAGGTCTATTATAACTTTTAGATGTCCCCAAGTGGAAGTGGGATGAAATATCAATGAATTTCTTCATGAGAATACCTAAATTCCATGGGGTATATGATTCTCTATGGATAGTGGTAAACCAGATAATGAAGTCAGCTCACTTTTGTGAAATCATGGAGTCAAGTGCAGTGGATGACCTAGCATAGAGGTACATGGACGAGGTGGTGCGGTTGAATGGAGTTCCAAGCTCCACAGTCTCTGATCAGGATACCCCATTTACCTCACATATCTAGAGAGGATTTCAACATGATTTTGGCACCCAACTATGCCTCACCACTACATTCTATCCCCAAACAGATGGTTAGAAAGAGTGCACCATCCATAAGTTAGATGATATACTGCAGGCATGTGTTTTGGCCTTTGGGTGATCGTGGATATGACACTTTCCTCTGGTAGAGTCTTCCTATGACAATAGATATCACTCTACCATTGTATAGATATGTTCGAAGCTTTTCACAAGAGGCCGTTTCACTCACTTGTGTGCTGGGTAGAGGTCGGGGAAGAAGATGTTCTTTGACTGGAGGTAGTGTAAATAACGATAGATAAGGTTTAGCTTATACAGAAGAGGATGAAGGTAGATCAGGACCGGAAAAAGTCATATTCTTATCATAGGAGGAGACACGTGGAGTTCGAATTCGGGGACCACATGTTCATAATGGTCTGTCCTTGGAATGGGAAATAGAGGTTTGACAGGGGAATTAAGCTTTCTCCCAAGTTTGTCGAACCCTTTGAGGTGTTGTTGTGGGTTGACGATGTGGCTTATCAGCTGGTGCTACCACCACCGCTACATAGGGGGAACAATGTCTTCCATGTGTCTCATCTCCATCGATATCTACACATTGATTTGCGCGTCCTTGACTGATGGGAGATGGACATCAAGGATGATGTGATGTTTGTAGAGTGACCAGTGAGGATCGAGGATCGTGAGGAGAATGTACTTTATGGACGAACCATTCCATTGGTTCGTGTGTCATGGAGGCATGGTGGGCTCGAAGAGAGTACCCAGGAATGGGAGGCAGAAATGCGCGCCCAGTACCTAGAGTTGTTTTTCTTTTTGTTCTGTTTTGTTTCGTAATTTTTTTTGATATAGTTCTTGACCTTGATGACTATGAAATTTGTTGTTTTCATTGTACTATAATTGTGTGTGAATAGTCCTAACTGTGGGGAGGGGAGGACCATATACCTAATCAAGATGCATTAAGGTGGATGCGATTAAGCCCCTGCCAGCAAGTCAGTTCCACCCAAGGTGTATAGTATCATGACATGGAGTAAGGGACTCCTTAATCTATATGTATGGATGGTATAAAATTTACATATTTGTGTTGTTTCTTAAAGGAGAGGTGTTCCTTGATATCTAGGAGGTTTACTCAAAGTGGTATCTTTCGAGTCCGTTATTTGGAACCCTATCCTTTATTCTGGTCTGGTTTTGATTCTAGAGGATGAGAATAGTTTGGAAGGTATATGATGTAATGTTATGGATAGTGACTCATTAAGGAGTTTTCCAATAAGTCGGTCCCATAAAATGTTTCCACCTAAACGGTGGCACCTATCACGACGACACCATGATGGTGGTACCGTAGCGGTCACACTATCAGAGTCGCTCACTGAAATGGTGGCACCACTGACAGTGTCCCACCGAACTGGTGGCACCATGACAGTGGCACCATGATAGGGGCATTGTGACAGGGGCACTGTGATAACGACACTATGACCGTGGTACTGTTACGGTGTCTCACCAAATAGTGTCACACCTTTTGTTTCCTGTTATCGATTTTTTCCACTCCCGAAACTTATCTTTTGACTTAAAATGTTTTAATAACCCTTTAAAATCGATTTAATTCCCATAAATTATATCTAATATCCCCTAAGGGCCAGGAGACCCCTTGAATTACCCAAACATGTGGCTTTTTGCTCGATTTTACACCCTTTCTGGTACCTTCTAGATCCACCCCTCTTACGCATTTTCCTCTATTTGAAGAAATCCATTTTAATCAATATTGTTATGGCCACCTCTCTAATGAGAATTATTAAATGAAAATTAATTCCATTTTATGTAACAACCCAACTACGTGGAGAAACCATAATCCGCCTTTAAATCCATTCAATATTTCATATCTTGTAACTCTAGGATCTCACCTTTTATCATACGGGGATTGTATCTTTTTCTTGGTTGGTCTCTTTTCTTTCCTTGGTACTTTTAGAGTCCCCCTTCCCAAGGCTAGCGGTGCACTGGTGCTAGAGCCTTTCTTGATCACTCATTGAGTCCTCAGAGTTTCTCCCCTACCAGTCGTGCATCCCTAGTTCTTAGTACGTGGGGAAATACATCGATAGTTGACCATATGGGTAGTATTTTTCCTTCGTTTCTCTTATTTTGAATCATGCGAGGAGGGTATGGTAATGTTTCCTTTGGGGATGAATAAAACCAAACCTTAAAAAAGATAGTAAATTTTTCTTATTGAACAATGGGGTGTGTTTGATGATGATGATGAACTCTTTTACCCTTGATTATATGTTCTAAATTGAATTGGCTTATGTACACTAGAAATCATGTCCATTGGTGGTATCTTCTTGCAAACTAATGAACCTCTATTTTCTGGTTAATTATATGATTGAATGGCTATATCCTAGAAATTTTTTAATCACGTAAACTCAGTTGACTAAATGGATACCAAATGAATCATAATCCTTGTGTGGTCACCCCAATTAACAAAATAGAAATACGTAACTAAAGGAATGGGGTGTTTGAATATGAAAACTCCCTTGCTCTGTCTTGGTGACATGTGTGGTTATTCTACTTGATTCTTGTGGGGTGATGTGGATGGGGATGTGATCCCCTATTGTGGTGTAGTTGTTGGTTAGTAGATCTGTGGCCATGTGGGGCCGAATGTTCGGGCTTGGTTTGGTTCCAGTACTTCTAGGGTCCTCACAGATCCCTTTTTATGTTGTTACTTTACAAGAGAACCGGGTGTGAATGCTTAATTTACTGATTAGTTGTTTTTCCTTCCTTGGCTTGCGGCTGTACCTATTAGATTCCCATTAGTGTAGAATTATTTAAATGGAATCCCTTGATTATTAAAAAAATAATGGGTTCAATGGGGAATTGTATTCCGGGAATGAATTGTGACTTGGTTGTAGCTGTTTTGCTTCTTATGAATGAATAGTAATGAGGGTGTTTGTTTATGGGCTGGTTTGTGGAACCCCTAGGTTTAGATGAGTTCTTATTTAGCGACATGTATACTTTTATTCTTATGTTTCTTATTCACACCCCAAAAAATTTAGAATTTCATGCTGAACACCTCCATTTCTTAGGGGTGGTTTTTGTTTCCAAACACTCTTATGAGTGGTAGGTTATTAGATTTTTTTCTTCTCCCTTTCCTGAGTAGCCCAAATCTCTTCGGATAGGACATGACGGCCTGAAGTCTATTATAGAATTTGATTCTTCAAGAAAGGTAGTTATGGTGGTTTTCCCATGTATGTGTGGGTATGTTGTTTCCCAAGTGTCTTCAGGATAAGGCCCAAGTGTCTTTGGGTGTGGTAGTAGTTGTTCTGGCCCAGGTGTCTTCGGGCGTGGCCGTAGTTGTTTGGGCCCGGGTGTCTACACGCATGGTTACGTGTGGTTTTTGTGGCCCAGGTGTTTGCGAGTGGGATGTGTAGTTGTGGTAGCCTAAGTGTGTGCGGGCGGGGTATCATAGTGGAACTGTGGTGAGAATGGCGGGGGAGGTCTGACACGTATGATGTCTTCAATAACCAGTGAGGAAGTTTTGTGGGGTACCCAAACATCAATGTGTTATTACTAGTATTTTACCTGACTTTTGTTATTTGGGGACAATTCCTTGGGGAGGTTGGGTTGATAATTCCCTTGATATGTGCATTGGTTATCTCATTTTCTCCCGGGGCATTAGAATACGTCCCCAATTATGAATGCGAGATTTTGGTTTTCCCTACTAAGTCTACTCGTATGCTCACCCTATATATATAAAATTGCATTAAGGTTTCTAGGGGGACATAGAGGATCGTGTCGGACCCTATTAGCTCAAATACATGGAATGTTGACGTTTCTTTTCATTTTATTTGGTAAATCCCTTTGTATTTTTCTATATTTTTTAGCACTTATTATTGGAACACGCATATGGGAAGGGATTATTTTGATTTACTTTTACTTCTAGTTTTGTTGTTGTTTGGGATTTACTATTTTATCCCCCGATCCCACTAAAAAATGGGTAATGCCTCCCATATTATGTGTGATTCTATACCCTTGTTGCTAGTCGCCACTCAGGGGCCTATTGAAGGTGGGTCACAAGAGTCATTATCTCCATCAACTTGAGGAAGGAAGGGTTTCGAAATCCATTTTCCCTTTCCTCATGTGGGTGAAGGCAGGCCGTCACAAAAGAGGAGGTTGCAAAATGATCATGGTGTGTAATCTCTTCAAATATGGGTTGTTTAACCAAATTAGAGAAGGGGATAGATTAAGAAGTTTGCGTAAGGCTTGAGAGAGTGATAAGGTGGATGGATGTGTTGACATAAATTTTTAGTCGAACCCTATAAAATATTTTTAATAAATATTTTTGATATTTTTTCATAGTTAGTTCATTTATTTGTTTTTTCACAGGAGCATGAATAAATAATTAATATATTTAATATACATTTACCTTTAACCTGAATGAGGTAAATCATTAATATCACTAAAAAGGAGCTTATTTTCTAAAATTTGACATCATGGTTGTGCTTGGAATATGATTTTTACATAGGATATGTATAATTAATATTTGAGTTTTTAGCCTAAAAATAATCCACTTTCAAGTATAATTTAATACAATGTAACCTTATTGACACCTATAAATTCATTAATTATTCCTTTATCTATGTTTATCCACCAATTATGATGAAAAACAAAGACAAGAGAAGCTCAATGATTTCATTATTCATAAAGGAATTAGACAATCCATTATAGAGATTATTTAAAAAATCACCAACAATGTAGGTTGTTTTATTTTTTTTCTATGTTTGTATAACATATTATTTTCAACATCCATTCCTATGATATTTTTATGCATTAAATATTTGTTCAAATTTTTTCCGAATACTTGAAAGCTTATTTACACTATGTTTAATTTTAATTTTTTGTATTTTCAAATAATCAATGAATAATTGTTCCTTATAAATAAATAATGGTTGGATGGATCAATATTATTGACCCCCACTCCCGCACACACCCTAGTCATATTGTAATCTGGGTGTACAGGCGTGGTGGAATAGCCCATGGGTGATGTCGGTGCTTGTAAAAATTGTTTGGAATCCACCAAATGTTTAGGTTATTATTTCCATATAACTCTCTAAAAAAATATACCTCTCTCATCCAACATTTTCATAAAAAATATACAAAAATCCCAATTGGCCCTCATATTGGTCGATGATAGAGAAAATAATAATGGTACCGTGTATGATGATAATGAATGATGGCTTGAGTGGTTTTGACTCGAGTAGTGTTCAGTATTTATGATAATATAAATCAGAGGTATTGATAGTGTAAATAATCATAGAGGTAGAATGACCAATAAATATGGGTGAGTGATGGAGGTATTCAACAAGATATTAGGTGACAGATTGGCGATGGTGGCAGTGAATCATGGTGTAATGCTCTTGATAGAGTGACATATTAGTGTCTAGGGTTTTTTAGTTAAAAAAATAGGATAACATGAAACATAGTCATGGAAAACACATTGCGAATCATGTTGGGTGGTGGATAGGGTTCTTAAAATTATATTAATATCACATGATATGTATCTTTCTAGCATAAATTGTATACGTCTAAGTAAATAGTATAACCTAGCCTATATTGAAGTAAATTCTTTATTACCCTATTTAATAAATAGGAAGTGTTGATGTGAGAACACACCATGCATTATTTAAGAGAATTACAGGACAAGTTTAAATTCGTGGAAATCTATGTAGTTTCAAATTCAATGAAAAATATAGGGTCACACCACATTTTATCATACTAGATGACCCTAAATATTTTGGTTCATTCTTGTCCATCTCAGAAGTCTGACATGTCTTAACACCAAAATTATTGTTGTGTAAGTTATAAGAAATTCAATGGGAATAAAAAATACACACAAAAATACTTCTTAGGGATCAATGATTGTTTTATTAAGTATATTTAATAAAATAACCACTTCATGGTGTTTTTTATATCTTCAACACCAATGATCAAAATAAAACAAAAGAAATTTCAATCTATGAAATTTTCCTCATCTACCATTATAGTGGAATCCTCTTGATTATCATAGTTCATAATGATATTTTTCTAGAAACATGATTATCTTCTCCTTGTAAATTGTATGAAAGGGTTTAGGAAAGGTGTTTAGAGTTTTAATGGAGTCAATACTCTCTCATGTTTCAAGGAATTGGTCCTTCATTATAGACATGAGGTTTGGTCATATCCTAACAACTTACTCATGGTAGGTTGTGATCACTGAAACTAAATAAGGAGTTTAAGTAACCCCCCATACAACATAATGTGGTTATTTGTCACTGGATTTAGTTTTCTCCCTTATATTTGGGTAAAATACTCTATTGGGTCAGTACATTATCTATAAATATATATTTACACTAATAAAGTGAAGGTCCATTCAATAGTTATAGAGGTAGCAGTGATGTTATAGATGTTTGGATTTTTAGGTAATTTGGGTCTTATGATTTAATGTAATTTATGGTTTCCATCAAGACACAACTTACAAGTAGTCTATAGACTTGTTACATTATTACAACATTGGTCATTTAATCATAAAATCATTTTCATGTTTCTAAATCTATCTGTAATTTTTATTCGACTCATTATTATTTTTTATTTTCCTTTGTTTTTGAGGTATCATAATGGGTATTTTTATACTCACCCCAACATGGTCCCTATCCTAACACATTATAAGTGTTAATATATGAAACCTATTTTGGATTCGACATCAAAAAATATAAATATAGTGGAGTTTTTTATTAGTGGTTGAAAATAATGATTTTTTTCAAAGATCCTACAAATAGTTTTTAACATGAGTAGGTGTTATAAACTATCATAGTTAGATCATACTTTATTTTAATCTCCCTATGTATTTTTTCTTTATATTTTTCCTATGTGGTTTTCTTATGATTATTTTATGACTCATGTATACACATTATTATTCTTATTTGTGGTTATATATATGTTTCCATTAATTATTGGGTATTTCTATTAGTGTTGAGGAAGTATTTTTTTAATATGCAATCATTAGTTTAAGGATACATATGTGAGATATGCTATATTGGTTCTAGTCATCAGCCTCTGGATTATTACAGAAAATCATGTGGTGTCTCACTCAACCAAACATACTGATTATGATGTATCCCAGTGGGTCAACTCATGATATATTAGTGTTAGAGTTGGTAAATATTAGAGAAATATTTTGGATTTATAATACTTTTAATTTGTAGTTTATTAAATTTAATGAATTATTGTCAAGTGGTCTTGAGTTTAGTTATCAGACCAAGTAACTTACTATAGTTAGGGTGGCCAATGCATCCTTTCCCTTGTACTTTGATTTTTTGAGTTGACTTATTCATTTATTACATCGTTTAAAAGGTAAAATGGGATTAAATACTAATCATGTTGCAATTAAATTTTGATTCTTCGTATTATTTTTCAATATACTTTAACAAATGTGGTTTAATAATTGGGGGTTTAACCTATTTACTAAATGATTACACCCCCTAGATAATTGTTTATGATTCAGTGGAAGGATAATAATGAACCCATTATAGCTCTAGAGCTTCTTCCCCTGATCACATGAGTTACATGGATTTGATTTATGGATTATATAAAGAGTTTTATCTATCCAATTATTATAAGTAATATACATTATCCATTGTTCAGAGTGGATACCCTTCACATATAGAGCATATGGTAGTTTCATCAAGGTAAGATGCGACAACCCATTGGTTGATTTCAATACAGAAGTATGAACATTAGAGGGCTCATTTGTTTTATAGCTATCCAGATCCTTCGACAGCATATGATTTAATGTAGTCAGTGACTCGCACATTCTATCTGGTTTAAAAACACATTAATATATAGTGTTTTTTCATTAATACATTTTCATGGCATAACATTCTATTGAGGGACATTGACTAATCAGACTCAGGATAATGATAATTTACTATAGTAAATGTTTGAGTTCCCTTTTATTGAAATTTAATGTCCAGTGAAACATAGGATAGTGAAATTCATTTAGTTACTAAACCTGTATCATGAAAAAATGTTCTAATTTGAGTACCCATCAAGGGTCATAGTACTCATGAGGTATATTATAAACATGATTCATGTTGGATTACTGTGAGTTTTGATGTTCGAGTGAGTTATCTAGATAATTATTTTATCTTATGTTTTTACTCTATAAAAATACAAATATACTGGATTTCTGTAAAGATCATTAGTGATTGAAATTCCATCTTGAGAGGTGTGTCTATGTATTGGGGAGGGTTTTGGTTTCCTTGGGGAAAATTCATCAATAATGTATAATCGATGAAATATTATGTGGTCCCATCAGTCATGGTCCCTCAAGCCCAAACTGAAAGATTGAGGCTCATAATAAATATAATCACCGTCTAACCAATATTTTTTGTCAACAAAATATTTCTCTAGGTAATGATATGTTTTGATAGATTCATTACAATGGAAATGATACCCTATGATTTCATCCTAGGTATTAATTTTTTATAGATAATCTATGATTGGGTAGACTACTATCATCATATGGTGACATGATATTGATGATATGGGGAGAGAATCACATTTACTATTGGATGGGATATTGTTGTGTAATATTAATTAGAAACTCCCAAGATGATGGAGATAATTTACCACAAGTTAGTGAGATTTGATTTTTTACTATATATGATTTGAAGGATCATCTTACAACTATAATTTATTATATTATATATATTTTTAAGGAACAATCCCAATTCCCCCTTTATCAAGAGGTCAATTTCTACATAGACCTACATCAAAGGACCATGCAAATTTTTCTATGCTTATCAAATGGACCTAATAAAGGTCTTGTAGATGAATGTTAAGTTAGAATCTCTTTAATAGAGATGTCTCATCAGGAAAAATGTTAAACATTTTTCAACTGTCATTTTGTTTTCTATGAAGGTATATGAGTGTTTTAGTATTTTCATTGACTATCTCTACAAAAACATGTGACATTTATTAACAAAAAAACGTCTTTTGATGTACGAAGTGATCCTTAACCAGCTAAAGGGAATGGACTGGTTCTAAAAGATTTGACCTTGGATTTGATATCATTAGAATTTGGTTTAAAATGAGGCTATACTAATGATAAATGACTGGAATAGTTGCATTAATATTTATTTATTTGTGATGGTGTTGAAATTAATTAGCACCCCTTCTATATTCATTTCAACCATGTATATAATCTTCCAACAATCACTTGACCGATTTGTGGTTGTGTTCATCTAGGAAAACCTATTTAATTTAGAATTAAATAAATACAATTCCAAGGATTTTAGGATTATACATGAATTAATTATAGAGAACCGACTTTATGGTAAAATCATAATGTGTGAATTCTAGATTTGGTAAGTCAATTTTTAAGGAATTTCATCTTTAAGGGTTTATTATCAATGGATCCAATTAAAATATAATATTTGATGGTCTAGGATCCACCCATGATTATATTCAAGGTGCACATATTTGTTGAGTTTGTAGGGTGTTAAAAAATATTTATAATAGATTTATCATGGATAATAATTCCATTGATTATCCTTACTCGATAGGGGAATCCTTTCCTCTTTGAGTATGATTAGAGAAATTTTGAGATGATAAATATGAGTTTTTCCAGTGCTATGCTTATTCTATTTCTATATAAAGGAGATTAATTCATGGTATTTTGAGATAATAATAGAGTTAGGAATGGATATGTCCTAATACTAAGAAATTAATTGATTTAGTTTGGCTCTAGGCAGCTAATCCTCAATGTGAAGAACTATATGATCTATGAATTATATACCATAGTGGAAGTGTTCTCCATAAATACCTAAGGTTTATATATTATTAGTGGGTGATTACTAGTTTACATTGATTTCAAGATTATCAGGTATATATTTTCCAATTGAAATATCACCCTAATTTAGATCTAATATGCAATACCCTATTATTTTATTATATGATATTCTTTTAAAAAATACTTTTTTAATAGCTTTCAAAACAAAAAATAATGAACTAAAATGAGAAGTGATATAATATTTGTATGTTATTAGAAAAATTATATGAATAATAAAACATCCATGAAATAAATTTATATTATTAAAAAAATTAATGATAATATTTAGTGTAAAATTAATTTATATGATTTAATATGAAAAAGAATTGTTTTTCAAAGAACGTTTTTTTATTATTTTGGGTGTTTTGTCATAAAAAATTAATTGTATATCTTTTAAAATATTATTATGATCAAATAGAATATTCTAATGTGTGTACTAATATATTAAAATTCATTTAATTATAAATTTATATGAAATTAGATTAAGAAAATTAAAATTTTAAAATTCCACTTTTCTATAAAATACATTTGTTAATGTATTTTTTATTTTGATTTAAAAAATAAATTGAAAATATTTAGAATTTTAATTTTACAAAATGAATTTATTTTTTGGATTCAATATGTCTTAAATTACCTTATTGAAAATTTCAATAATTTTTTTTAAGAGGTTAATTTTTTTGGTGAATTACAAAAAAATACGATTTTTAAAAATACTGTCAATTTTACGAAATCATCATAATACAATAATCACTTAAAATTATATGAAATTTTTATAGAAAAAATATATTTTTAGTGAATAAAATAAAAAATTGAAAGAAAATATGTTGAATTTATAAAACCATGATTGGTATTTTAAAACCCATGTGATGTTTTTTATAATAAATTAACTAATATTTTATCTTTCTCATTAATATATTATTGCAATATTTTAAATCCTCAAAACTCCACTATTTTTAATCATAAACCAATAAATATTAAGGGGATATATTATATGTATGATTTCGACATGAGTTCATTTTTATGCTTAACAAATATTTTTTTTTCTGAAAATAATTCACATTTCATAATTAACACTTTTATTAAAAATTAATTTTAACACAACTATATATTGAATATAATAAAATGGTTTTATTATCTTTAATCATAATAGGTTAAATATATAATAATTTTAATTTAATATTTTGGAAAAAACATATAACTTGGTAAAAAATAAGTTATCGCGATAAAATAATATATGATATATGGACAAATCAGTGAGGAAATGAATAAAATTTCTAAAACATTTCCCCTTATTTGTGTAGATGAGAGGAGATAAAAACAAGGGTTACACTTGTCTATTATTTTAATCTATTTGAAGAACTTTCTTCTATATGTGACATGATTTTAACATAATGTGAAAAATATTTAAAAAATGTCCACACCTCTCACTTTTAAAAAGGACCCCTCACTACCGACGTATCCTCAAACCAAAAGACTTATTGCAAAAAAAATTATTTTCCCGAAACATTTATCCTTCTCTCTTTCCAAATTTCTTAATGTTTTAGTCTCAATAAAACACCAAACTAATAATTCTTATTGGGTATACCAAGTGAGGATATCCAAGGACTATGTAAATGTATTAACTGATTACTTTGATGATTCACTCATTTTACATCTTCTGCAAATATTTCATAAAAAACCCAACATAATTGAACTATTTACATTATTATAATAAAATTTCATTATTTTCATTGAACAATAATTTCCAACATCGTTTCCATAAAATGGAAAATAAACAAGTTGCTCATGTGTTCAAGAAGACTACCACCTCCGTGAAGCGATGTAATTTGTTTTTTATCACAACCTCTTATGGAAGTTTATATATATGGATATAATTAATATTTATAAAATATTTATTAATCAATTGATATAAATAACTTTTTATTGTTCTTTATTTTAGGGTTTTAAAAAATGAAACCCTTATCATTGCATAGGTGCATACCCCCGACTCCCTAAACGATGTGTTTAATTATTCATGGACACCTACATGGATGATTATAAAAATATATTTAATGAATAAATACAATATTAATGAAAGAATTAATATTATGTAATGATAAACCATTTTATACCTTCCTTACCTTCCACTCATAAGAAAATTAAAGCGTCGCTTGTGCGTACATAAAGACTACCACATCCATCGATGATGTGTTTCATTTTCCCCACTGTAAGAAATGGATGGTTATAAAAATTTATTTGATGAATATATATTATATTAATTATTAATATCTAACAAGTATGATTCTTTTAAAGGAAGAAAAAGTCAATGTTCATTATAAAGTAATTCATTGATATTGGAAAATTACCCAAAATAAGATCTTCACAGATTTTAACATCCCGAGTCATTACTAAAAATCTAATGGAATAAAAATGGAACATTATAAATCATTTTGGAAATAGTACCCTGAATAATATAAGAATGTTATTTTTTAACTAAATAATGTGAATTGATATATTCATTATAGAACCTATATGAAGTGTACAAAATTTTTCAAATTCTATGATGGAAATAAAGTGAAAATAAATAAAATATGCACGGGTAATAATTATAAATGAATAATATAAAATGTATTAGATATGAATAAGGTTATTAAATAAGTTATTTTGATATATTTTTTATTATAAATTGGGTTAATGTGTATTCATATAATATTAGAGTTTAATTATGGGTCTATCATTTTACTTTTCTTTCCTTGAGAAATATATCATATTCACTAATTGTTTTATATTGTGTAGTGTATATAACCAAATATGGATGTTTTTATCATACTAGAAGGATCATGATCAAGGAAAAACTAATCCAATAATTTTATAATAAAAAAGATGAAAATTAATAGTTCAATCTTAACAATGGGTTTTAAAATATGTGAGTGGATCCCTCTTTGCATATCTATATCCCCTAAGGCATCATAATAATCAAAAGTCAAAGAGGTTCACATCATATTTTTTTTCATGATAACTCCTTTTGATAATGTATTCTTAGTATTATTGGATTATCTATAAAATTGAATGACCATGAGCTTGATGTGGCTAACCACATTGATACATTCAACCTAATAAGGTTAAAACATATATTGCACATTTATTTTCTTAGTCTTGATGGAATCAAGAACAATTTCAAAATCAGATTAAATCATGGTATATCATTATATGTAATTCTAATTCGAATATAATGATGAAATAATCCCCTGAAAATATGTGGTGAGTATGGAAGCTACCTCCACTCCATGAGAGTCCTGGAATGTTTGAGGCTACACTATCAATGTTTTCATTGATCCATAAGGATTATAGGGTAACATAGTGAAGATATTTCAACACCCAAGATATTTTGGGCCTTCAACTTACACACCAAAGTTACAGAATATTAAGGTCAATAATAGTTTATCCATCACACATTTTTTAATATTGGAAACAAAAGATACATATATTTATAATTTTATAATTCTCACATGAATTTAGAAAACAATTATCAAACACCACATTATTTCTTACACTCCAGGTGAAAGAGATAACTATGGAAGTGGTTTAATAGAGAATATTGCAATCCTATTCATTCTATTATGCCTTAATTATGGATAGAAATAAGTTTACCAACTAG
The DNA here is from genome assembly GCA_963277665.1 of Viscum album. Classification (NCBI taxonomy): domain Eukaryota; kingdom Viridiplantae; phylum Streptophyta; class Magnoliopsida; order Santalales; family Viscaceae; genus Viscum; species Viscum album. The sequence continues at coordinate 955,270,694 of OY728142.1, forward strand.
TTTCTTATAAAATTTGTACGCCAAATAGGTTATTCATGTAGTTCCAGAGCTATAGAGTAATGTTACAAATTGTGAATATGTGTTTTTTCATTCTATTCAGATTCTAGACACATGTAACATAATAATGCAATCTATTTCCCATCTCTTTAAAGTAGATCATGGATAATAAATTTACATTTTCATATTATCCAATGGATCATGAACATTTCTGGTTCGATTAAATTTGATTTAAACAAGATAATACTAAAAGTAATAATGGTAAATCCATCACATGTAAAACTATATAAATCTTTATCATTGAAGTATCTATTTATATTCATCTTCCAAATGAGAGTGTCTCTATCCATAAAGGCATACCATTATATTTGAATGTAAATATGATGATGGAAAATTTAATCATGGATGCTGTTTTAGTAAATGAAATCACTAATGGACATCTGATATCTCTTCGGAGGGACATCTATAATGACTTTTAGGTTGCTTTAAAGAACCAGTAGCTGCAAAAATTGTGGTTTTATAGCATGGATACCATACATCTGGAATTAAATAAGAGGTTATTAATATTGTATATAATGTTTAGACATACCAAGGGTGTTATATTGTTAGGATATCCTTTCAGTATCCTTTCATTGAACCTATTTGAAAAACAAATTATTAAGACCAATTAGGTGTCAAGAGATTCCAAAAAAATTTTTAATAAGAAAATAATTAAATATATAGAGTTCCTTGATTTTAAGACCTCCTATCAATAGGATGGATACATTATTTACATTTAAGGACAATATATTTCCTTTCATTGATGGATTCAGTATAGATAAAAATTTTAACTATGATTTAGAGGTCATTGATTATAATTATGGTCCATATATAAATAGAGAAGGAGTAAATAATCTTAGAGGTGGTCACAATGTTGACCAGGCATACTCTTCCAGGCTTAACATTGATTCAGGTGTTACTAAAGAAGAATGTGATTTTGTTAGCTAAAATGTAATTTCATTGATTTATAATAGTTCTTATTTAACTTATTTATTTTATTTTTTGTTTCTTATATCTTAATATTTTAATAAATGTTATAATATAATTATCCCTTGGGGAACTGGATATTTAATTCCAAGCCTCTTCCTTGATGAATTTCCTTGATATAAAAGTATAAAGTCATTAAGAATAACTTTAATCCTCTTTAAATACTATTTTTCTTCAATTTCTACATTCTTTGTTTCTAAAAAGGATTTTGTTTCTTATTTTTAAAATTAAATATTTATTATTTCTTGTAGTCGTCAAATTTTTCTTTACATATTTCAAAAGATAATTTTTGATACCCTTGTTATAATGTTGATTCAAACAATGGTATTTTAAAATATTTAAATGGTTTTTTCTTTGACGATCATATTTTGTATCAATAAAACCAAATTTACTCTATAGAAAATATATGACCTTTTCAAAGATCTATTATATTTCGGTTAAACTATTCTTACAATATTATGTGTGGGTGTTATTTTTTTATGATTTTATGACAAGAATATATGTGGGCTTAATTTATATTAAGGTATGATCACATGATTATGAGAGGGTGTAATTGTGGATTAGATTTATAAACAAGATTTAGAGTAGGAAGGATACAATAATCTTTTCTGAAGACGGATCACGGTGATGATATGCCTAGATATTTTCAAAATGTTATTATTAACTATGCTTATGAATATGATTATGCCTCATTCATATTTTTTATGAATAAATTATAATCCATGTATCATTATAATTTTTTCATGATTCCACCCACTTTTTCCATGGTTTATATTTTATAATTTGAGATTACATGTCCTTATATTATATCTTCCCGATAAATATTATCATAAAGTGGCCTTTTAATTACATACTCTCATATGCTCATATTTTATACATTCCAATAATCCAACCATTGTAGAAACATTGATGTGTTTTCCTTACTAAGAATTAGATATCTTGAAATTATTATTTTTTCCATTCTATATGTTATGAAGTTGAGTAAATCATGAGAGATGTTTATAAGGGGATTTAGTATGGTGTGATTATAGTTAAAATTTCAAAGAAATATTTTAATATAGATATTATCCAAAGATATTAAATCTTTAGGTTTTAGGATTATTATTATTATTATGGGATGTGATTTTTGAATTGTTGCAATATATATATGTTTTTCTTGATTCAATCACTTGTTACCAAATACAGTTCCAAATTATGTGTTTTTTATCACAAAACATGGCAGTGGTGGTGTAGATCACTTTATCTGGTATCAAAGTAGGGCTTATTTTTTATTTTGGGATTATTTTTGTAATTTTAGTGTATTATGATGAGATAAAATTAGTGAAAACATTAGTGATAATTAAAATTATAGGATGAAATCCTGAAATATTACAAAAGTAGAAATTGTGTGGTTTTTTAGAAATGAAATTCTAGTATAGATAAATTCAAGCTGATACATGCTCGGGAATATATCCACCTCAATGTAATAACCCTTAAAATTATGTTTGGGTATTTAATGGACATTAACATGGTACATGACACACCTAATTTGAAATTCCCAAGATATACGATTTGATTTATTAAAATAATTTTTATGAATGGTTCCGTATTCCCATGGATCTCTCCTCCTTCTCACTCTCGATCGCTCCGCTCGTAGTCTTAGGGTTTTCTCCTAAAACATTATTTGCTATTACCTTCTTCTGCCCTCTTTGTCTTCTCTTCTCATTAGCATCTCTATGAGTTCTACCCCTAACTCTCCTTCATGGCTGGTCTACTCCTGCTTTTCCCATCAGCCCTGCTTTTCGTGTTCACTTTGGAGAAGGAGTTATTGTTATTTCCAAGGTTCTGATGCTATGCTCTGACCTCAAGCTCCACCAACCCTCTCCAGGTCAGATATGGAGCTATGGAATCTCTAAGGATTTGGGCTAGGGGCTCGGAAATCATGGATTTTACTGGCTTCTACTTCTCCTCCCTTTTCAAGTTTTAGTCCCCGCTTTTCCTTCTCTTTCAGTCCCCAATTAAACTTCTTCTTCATTGGTGGTTTCCATTTTTGTTCTAGGTTTTTTTGGTGTTCGTTATTTTTATATGGTCAGTCTCCTAGTGGGGTTTTGTGAGGATGAGATCAGCCGGCCTCCGTCCTGCTCGGTTCTCTGCTCTGATTCTAGGACTCCACTTACCTTTCCGAGGAAGCTTAGCGAGGTGTTCTTCCAGGACCTTTGGGATGTTCGTTTGGGTGGCCAGTGACTTGTGGTCGTTTCAAATTCGTTGGCTCTAGGTGGTTATCGGTGATGACTTTGTGGATGGAGCTCATCTCGTGGAGGCATTTCTGGATCATTCGTGTCTCTTGGTGGACATTGGTGGCTATAGTATCGTGTTCTTTGGGAGGATATCTTGTGTAAGTTTGTTTATCGATGGAGTTGGTGGGTTTTAGTGGACGTTCGACATCGCTGGAGGGTGTGCAGTCGGGTTGACAAAAAGGTGCGTCAGGGTATGTTTCCCGTCTATCTCTCCATCTAGTTTTTGGACGTTCATCCTCAATGCCGCGCCGACTATGTCAAGATGAAGATGATGATGGCTGTGTGTAGGCGGTGATGGTGATGTTTTCTTTTGCATCGATGGATTCCTTGGTTGGTGGTTAATATGGACTTTGGTGTTATGTTTTTGTGGTTTATGGCGAGGTTGATGGAATTTAGGGGTGGATTTTTCCCGCGACTGTTACGGTGTTCGAAGATGACTTTCTGGCGGTGGGGAATGTTTCGACCGTCCCATCTATTGACGGCTAATGTTAAAATGATGATGGAAATACGCTTATGGGATGATGCTGTGACACTATGATGTTGATTGGTTCGAGATTCGTGACTCGATATTGGACGTGGCTGGAGGCAGTGTTTTAATTTTGAAAACTGAGATTTGAAATTTGAAATTTGAATTTGCTGTTTGATGGTTTGATTGCGCAGTAGTTTGATCTTCTGGGTTCCCACTTTTCCAAAAAGTGGATTTCAAAAATAATAATAAAAATGAATTGTGTAGAAATGATATTTATGAATAGTCATTAGATATTTTTATATATTATGGTTAGATAACCAAATAAGAAATTGAATATTGAAAACATAGGTTAAATTGAAAAAGTTATAGGTTGATCCAATAATATTATTTTTGAAATAAAAGTATTAAAGATTGCAATGAATGTGTCATCTCAAAAGACGTAATATGATTCAGTTTCGATATTCATAAAAACTTTTACTATGATTTTACTGGATATTATCTTAACCATTTTAGTTTTAGTATTTGGTTGGAGATATGATCCTGAAAATAACGTTATGAAAGGTATGTATTTAAAAACTAGCAAGACTTATAAATATCTATCAAGTAATATTTAGAAAAATGGTTGGAAATATAAATATATTACTATTCAAATGTAAAATATCAGTTCTATATTTTTGCTACTATAGTGAGTTGTAAAGTATATTTTGAGTCTTTGTTATCTTGTAGATACCCCTAACAAGATTCATATGTGAACGAAAACTAATGTTTTGAGGATAAAATTTATTTAATGGGAGAAAATAAAAAAACAATGATTTTAAAATGTGATAGTATTTAATAAAATATTTTATTCAATATATTTCAGGAAATACTAAAATGAACTTAAACTCTAACACCCTGATATTTTAAAAGAACAATATGTTCGATCACATAAATAACTTGAAAAATTGATCTAAAATGAACCATGTAGTATTATTAGTAAATATTTTCTACCACAATACAGACATTGAATAAGTAGATATGAATAAGAGTATCCATATTATGATATATATATATATATATAATAATCTTACCCATTACAAATGTACTGATAAATGCCTAGGAAGTACTCAATTTTTAGTAAAGTAATTTTATGATTCAAAAATAAATATTCCTCAAAATTATTTATATTTATATTTTAGTAAATATTATAATTTTATTTGATAAGTTAGAAATAAAATATTAAGTCAATATATGAAAATTATATTAGGGAAAATGTGTTTATTTTTCTGAAAATATTATTTCTTAGTAAATAGTGAAAAAATAATGTTTTTTGTAAAAAATTCATTAATTTATATAGAAAAGTATCATTATGATTTGAAATTTATATTAAATTAATGAAAAAGTAGTTATAACTAAAATAATTTATTTTATTTGAATCATCTTATTACTTGAATTTAGTATAAGATCATATTCGTGCTAAAACACATTTATCTAAAAACAATTTTTTATTTTGATTTACACATTTATATTAAAAGTAATTTCTTCCACATAAATGAATTTAATTTTATGAAATATAATTAGTTTCTTGGATTAATAAATTAAAATATATAATAGGTCTAATTTTTGGTATTATTCTAGATATATTAAATTCCAGGCGAATAGTAAGAAATATAGTTTTTATGAAATACAATATCTTTTCAAATATCTCCAAGTCTTAAATATGATATAAAAATGTATTGACCCAAAGCTTGACGTACATGGGCATTACATTACTTTTTCGGAATACATAATACATAACAAAAACAGACACACAAGGACCGTAATAGTTTAGTATCTTTGGAAACTCGGAATAAAATCTTCTAATTGTGGTGAAAGATCTTCAACATCTCCAAATAAAGATCTTCCCCTTTTTTTCTTACCTAAAACCTTTCTTTATATCCTAGGGAAAAGAGAACATAAAATGGGTGAGCTCAAATGCCCAGTAAGGGTAAACATAGAGAACATAAAACAATCCATAAACATTTGAATGAAAAAACTTGAACATAAAATCTAAACATCAAAATCTTTAGCAAAGACATGAATATTGGAAGTACGTAAGGCATATATCATAAGGGAACATCAATCATGAAAAAATAGCATGGGAATAAAACATGTAATTGTGTAAACCATTAAACACATGATATGATTTTCATAGTAGCCAAGGCATTGCTGCCAAGACCATCTTAGTGGACAATGTCCCTTTCTGAATCGAGTTCACTCATAGTTCCAGTGATGTATTACTGAACTGGTTTAACTTTCCGTTCTAGCCATGTCTATCTCATGAGATATAAATCTTTACCCAATGCATTGGAGGTAGATTTAGGTCCCACCCATCTCATAATGAAATCATTCTTACTTGTGCCACAAAATAAACATACATCATTCATAATAACCCAACGAATGAAATGGGTTTCAAAAACATCATCCCATAATCTCATAATCCATATAAAATAAAGGGATATAATTTCATAATAAGAAAAGTGAAACCATGTAAATCATAGAGACATTATACTTGAAATATACACATATGAAATAATGTCATATTAGATGGAAAAATGGTTTTGATAAAATACTTGAAATGAATTCTTGAGGAAAATATCCTTTCTTCTTCAAAATAAATTTCTTTTCACAAAACATCATGCAATTTTAAAAGAATGTTACTTTGTTGAAAATAGTCATGAAATATTTTGGAGGAAGCTTCATGAAAATGAGGCTTTATAAAACCGTAAAAATCCTTTCATGCCGTATAAGTTAAAAAAACATTCTTCTTGTACTTTTTCCAGAAATGTCAAAAAAGTACCTCGTAACGTAAACAAAAGAAAGATTCCTTACATACCATGTAGTAAAAGTAAAAAAATGGGTAAAAAGGACATTAAACATACATGAAAACACTTTTATAAAACATGGACATGGATGATTGCAATAACCCCAGTAAATACTTACGAATAAGAAATTTCGGATAAAAATGAGATTTGAAAAATTATCCCTTACCTTAGGTCCGATATGCTTTTTATGGTTCTGAACCACCTGTATAATGATTTAAATAATGTCATTGACTTATTACATAATCATATTCATTGTTATTATATCATATATGTTTCACTTAGGAATTTATATTAGCTGTTCGTTTGTGAATTCCATGTTAATGTAGCGTTTTGGGTAAAATCATTTCATTTATCGTATGTGTTTCGACTTGTCATTTATTGATATTATTACATATATCCTGATTTAAATAATTCTAGAATGTAAAACATGATTTATATACAATATATATTCATCATATACATATATATTATAGATCGATAAAAGGAATGAAATACACCGTTCATGGAGACGGTAGGCCATACGTACGCATGAACGCTGTTTTCGTTTCCTTATTGAATTGAATGAAACTAAATAGATGACATACATATATATATATACATAAATCCAGTAGAATTATTATTTCATATATTTCATTATTATTCATTATATAAACTTTATGATCATTCATGTATGGTTAATCATGGAGAATGAATCTCATCGCGTCGTGGAGACGGTAGTCCGTACATACACACGAGCGATGATATCGTTCCCATAATTATAGAATTGGAGTGGATGGTATAATATATCAGAATCATTATGATGTTATAATAACCATATATATTTATTACTTACAACATTATACACATCCACGTAAGGTGTTGGTGGAAAAACAGATTACACCATGGCGTGGAGACGGTATTCCGTATGTACGCACGCACGATGATTTTGTTTTCCATAGGATGGATAGAAGGTGAAATAGGATTGTTTCATATTTATAATAACATATCAGTATATTAGAGATACTGATGTTATTACTTCATAATGAAACAACTAAAGAAGAAGAAGTTTAAGAAGAAATAAAATTGAAAGAATCGGTAACAGATATTACCTCTTCTTTGACACACCACTTTGAATCCTCTTCTTAGGGTACTAAACTTGGTCTTTGAAGAATACCAGGACCTCTAGGATGTTTCTATGGAAGTTTATAAGGTAAATGGGCAGAGTTTGGCTGAGCTTAAAGGCTCAAATTGGTGTGAGGAAGAGAGGGAGGAGCTACCCTTTTACAAGGGAAGAGAGGGGCACCTTTGGAAATCTTAAAAATATTAATTTATAATAAATCTAACCCCACTTAAAAACTTCAAAAAATGACTCATATTCAAATATTAGATGTGATAGGGTTGTAAGCTCATCAACCAGTAAAATTTAGACATGTTAGGAATTTATTTTAAACATTATCAACTTGATTTATCTTTATTTAATCAATTTTAGTTTATTTTTGGTAATAACATTATAAATTTTAAATTATAATAAATAATAACTTATTTGTTGTGAATTTTCTATAATTGGATACTTTATAACATTTTATACCATATAAAGTTAAATATATTATTTTTAAATATTTTTGTGATTTTTATAAAATTTTATAATATGTTATTTTTATAAAATAACAATAGTGTCAATTTTAAAACTATTCAATTATTTGAATTTAAATAAAATATATATAGAAGATATGTTTTAAATAAAAGATTTAATAGATTCATAAAAGTTCATATGTATCTAGAAAATTAGTGGATCACACTAAATAGTTCATATAATATTTATTTTATTATTTTGAAAACCATTTATTTGGTTTATCTCTTAATAAAATCATTACTACATCATTTTTGTATAATTATTTAATATAAATATTTGTTGCATAACATTTAAAAATAAAATCTTATGATGAAGATAAATCTATTACCTTCCACAATAATACTTTTACATGAATTTATCATCTTAAAATCACAATATTGAAATTTTTATATTTATTAAATTATGAAGGTGACAACTTTGACATCATTTAAAATAAAATAATATAAGTGTCATAATCTCTTTTATAAGGCTCAAAATGGTCAAATATTCGACCATTCGATTATTATGGTTTAATTTTACATGAAAAATAAGTTTCGGTCTGGGTTTTGTGCCTTTTATGGTCACTATTAGTTTAATAAAAACTATATTCTTGATTTTTCACTAGATAAACAATTTTTGCATCACTATTGTGTCAAAATTAATGTTAATTATTTAATCCCTAAAAATTATAAATAAATTTATATGATGTAGATAATTTCAATATATTTCTGGAGACTATTAATGTTAGAAGTTTCATGACGTTTATCACTAAATTAAAATTAATATACTTATAAGATTTAAGAGAGTGACATGTTGTCACTTTGTTTGGTTTTAATAATAATTAAGTTATTTTCAGGGAACAATGTCCATTAAATGATTATAATCTGACCCTTTGGTGATATTGGTCAACTTTTAGTCATCCAATATGATTTTTTCAGGTGTTAGGGTAATTTTATAATCTTATATTTACCCTTAATTACCTGATTTATCTTTAACTATGGTAAATAAAATTTACTGTAGTTACTATTCATAATGCCCAAAAATAAAAAGTAGTCTATTAATATAATTTGGACCCAATTATTCCAAATATGGAATCAATTTTTCCAAATTCAATATACAGAAGCTGTAGAAATTAAATTAAAATTAATCCTGTTGTCGAAAGAAAACGGGTTTTTGTTTAAAACATTACAAAAGATTGAATTGATTTAACCTACGAATTCAAGGTAAAATAAATGCTAATGACATACATTATATTAAATGGTAAAAATATATTCTATTTATTCTTTAGGACCATTTAATATTATAATTTATCCACATAAATTATTACGATGAAAAAAGTTGTTTTTAATTAAAATATAGCGTGTTTTTACTATTCATTAAAATATGAAAGTTATCAGAATAACATGAAAATTTTATCCAAGGTAAAATTTCATATCCTTTGTAACATACCAAGTAAGTAATGAATAATAGATATTATTATCTATGTCTATTAATGAATTAGATAGTGTTTTAGAGGCTTAAAATGAAAATAAATCCAATCTTAAGCATGGAACACACTAATATTTTTTAAAAGATTATTTTACTGTCTTTTGATGGCAAACCATTTTTAAATATATATTTTGAAAATTTTATAATCTATATTTGTCAAAATAAACTTATTTTTATAATTGGGACATCAAAATTTACTTTGTGTGGATTTTTGGTATTTTTCTGACAATGTTAATTTTTTAATGAATAGTAAAAAATACTGCATTTTACATCAAAACTGCTTTTTAATCTACTTTATTTATATGATTATATTATCTTTTGAATTGGTTTTAATGTTAAATTAGAATATATTTTTACCATTTAATCCAATAGTGGTCATTAGGATTAATTTCACTTTGGAATTGGGCATAAACTAATGCCAAAATTTTCGTAGATATTGTATCAAAAAAACCCGCTATTTGTTTTGACAACGAGAATTATTTTTAAATCAATTATTGAAATTTCTGTGTTTTGAATTTGTTAAAATGGATTAAATATTTGGAATCATAAGGTCCAAATTATGTAATCAAGACGCTTTTGTTTTTTGACATTATGAATAGTAACAACGGTAATTATCTTTAATTATCTTGATTAATGAGTAATCGGGTAGTTAAGGATAATAAAATGATATCATAATAATACAAAAAGACCACAACATGTGTCCTAAGACTACTGGTTGTCTCATTTCCGACCATGGGATGCCTTGTGCCAAACTTGGGGGCCCCATGGAATCACTTTTGTGAGAAAGTGACTTTTTATCTTTTTATTTTTAAAGAATGTTAAATGTGACAAAGAATGTATCACCTGATTAAATTTTTTTTATTTTGTCTACATAAATGATAATTTAGACTATAAATATTAATTGGAAAGATAAAAATCTTTCCTACATCATAGTATTTTTTTTCAAAATTTTTAGACTTTAAATAAATTAAATTATTTATGACATCACGATGATGCAGTGATTGCATCATTAATAAAGGATTTAAATAAAATGAAATGATAATGTAAAATCAATGACCTACACATGTCCAAAACCTATTGGATGGGTGTAGTTCGAACCCTTATCTCCATACCCTATAATTATATCAATCGGGGACCTTTTGAATCCGAAAATCATTTTCAAATAAAGTAACATTTCTTTACTTTCCAAGAGTGCCCCTCCTCTCCATTATAAAAGGCCCCCACCTCTACCTACTTACCCACACTCCCAAAGCCTTTGGCTCGGCCAACCCCTACCCATTTTGTGTCTCCACATCTTTCTCTTACTCATTTAAGACTCACTTTGGGCAGAAGTCTTCCCAAGGAAGCCTTTGAGCTCAAACCAAAGGGAGTTACCTGATTTTAAGGTAATGTCTTCACTTGAGTCCTTTTTTTTATTTTTATTCTCCAACCCCCTAAACTCTTTTTATTTATTTATTTTGTAAAAACTATAGTATCTTCAATATACTAAGATGTTTTTATAAAAAGGATTCGAGCTACACTTACACACACCTACATCTAATGGTTAAAGAACATACTTTTTCCGTGGATGGTGAATTTATGCCTCCCGAAACGATGATTGTTCAACATTATTTTAACACCTCCAAAGGTGGTAATTAAGATTTCACTATATTTATATATGATATATAATATGTTTTTGTTTTTCTTAAGCTTCTGTATTTTTCATTTTGGGCATACCTTTATGGTTTCCATTACGGGTAAACGCGATATCTTCATTTAAGGAAGTGCGGACTACCGCCCCCTCAAAGTGATTTGATTCGTTAAATACCATATGTGGGGCATATAAAGGATGGAACTATGATATTATATATGATATTATACTGGAATTATAATATACCTTTATATTATAATGATTCCATTCTATAAAATATGAAATAGAAATGAAAGTAGCGTTCATACGTACGTACGACTTACCGTCTCCATGAACGGTGCATTTCATTTCTTACCTCTAAATGATTATGTAATATTATAAATGCATGTATATACTGGATATATATGATATATACATCATGATTATAATTCTGGATATAATGGATACATGAACAACTTGTAATTATAAAGGGTTTATTTTTGACTCAAGTACCAATGATCGTTAAAACGACCGTTATTAACTTAAATAATTACATAGTGTTCATGACATGGAAATAAGTGATATAAAAGGAATAATTAACTTGAAAAAGGTTTTTAAGCAAGTAGAAATTAACTCAAGTTTATTATTCAGGACATTAAAGAACGATCGAGTCAAGTCGGACTCTTGGTATGGGACTTCGTCTCAATCTCCTTTCATTGAGGCATATTTTGTTTTATACACAACTTTCTTTTATACGGTGTATAAACCCCTTTGACGTTTACATTTATTCAAAAGGAATTTTTTTATACGAAGTGTTTACTAAATGACAAAAAGGAATGTTTTTGTCGTACGTATGCGGCGACAACGACTTCTCCGCCGCCGTGACCATTATTTGAGTTTCGGCTTCCTCTATAAGCCATACCTTTAAAAAAAAATACCACGTTTCACTTTTCTTTTATTTTGGTATTGAAAATGGTTTTAAGAATGTTTTTATATCAATGTTTTTTATTGATATCTTGTGATTGAAAGGTGGAAATGTTATGTTTTCTTTATGCATGTTTTATGTGATACGATTATGTTGAGGTTCTTGGGAATTATTATGAAGATGGGTGGTTCCATGATAAACTAAGGGCAAGTGAGCCTGATATAGCTCTCCAATGCATTGGGTAACATGAAGGAGTGAAACGTTAAGGTTTCTCCGAAGAGATTTAGGGAATATACTGTGATGGGTATTCCAAACGTAACCAAGAGGGTTACTCCCTACGTAAGAATGTTTTGAATGCCTCAAGTTACCTTTATGTTCTATGATTTCTATGATTTATTCATGATTTGATGAGGTATGTTAAAGTGCATATGTTTTATGCGTAAAGTATGATTTCATTCTTATGTATATATGTACCCATGTTTCCTTTCCATATTTTTATATCCCTTACTGAGCTTTTTATGATCATCCCACGTTTTTTTGAAATGTTTTTCACAGGTCAAGGGAAAGGTACATGATATGATGATAGTGTCAAGGAAGTGTCAAGAAATAATCGATGTTTTATTTTAAATATGTTTCCATTTATGGGAAAGAAGAATAATATCTTTATGTAACCACTTTGTTTATATGTGGAATGTAATGCAAGTTTTATGATCTAATTCTTTAAAACTCTAAACCCGAAAAGATCCTCAATGTGTAATCTTGTAATAACTCAAGATTAAGTAAGGTTTAAGGCTGGGGCCTTATAGTTGGTATCAGAGGTTGGTTTAGATAACTTTAGAAGTTATAATTCTGTTAAATTATTATCCAAAAATATTTTTTATGGCCAAATTGAAGTGATATAGTATTTGAAGATTACCATGTTACTTCATCTAAGACATGTTTGTTCAGAATGGTTTTCTGCAGTGGAAACAAGGAAGCAGTGCTAGGAAGGCATGTAGAAGGAAATAACCTTCCGAATCAGCATCCTGAGATGGTCGGAATTGGAACTGAATAGTTTGTTGCAGTAATGGTTCAATTGACTCAAGAAATAAATTGTGGTGGTATCCATGCACGAGATCTGCCAGATCAACTGCAGAGGAACATGTCAGTGGTGGAAAATTTCATGAGGCAACATCCCCCATCATTCAGAGGATCATCTGACCCTGTGCTAGCTGAAGGGTGGATTAAAGCACTGGAGAATATTTTCGATGTCATGGGGTGTTCATAAAATCAAAATGTTAGTCTTGCTATTTACCATTTGGAGGGTGAAGCAGATCAGTGGTGGTCGATGGTTAAAAATATCAGGGATACTGATGAGATTGATGCTCTCGACTGGGATGAATTCAAAGGTATGTTTCTTCAAAAGTATTTTCCTAAGGCTGTTAGACTTAGGATGGAAAAACAATTCTTGGAATTGAGGCAAGAGGAAGACTTAGTGGCTACCTATGAAGAAAGGTTCACTCGATTGGCAAGGTATGCTCCAAATTTTATCCGAGACCTTGATAGTAAAATCAATCGTTTTTACTCAGGATTAAAGCCAAAATATAGAAGGGTATAACTTCTCATGAGTTTAAAAGTTATGAAAATCTTGTTCGATGTGCTGAGAAGGTGGAAATGGAGTTTTCCGATGATCAAGTGTTCTATGAAAACTAGCAGAAGAAGTGACCAAGGTGGCAGGAGAAAGGGAAGAATTCTTCAGAAAAGTCTGATGGTAAGAAATCTAAGTTTCTAGTTTTTGATAAATGTGGAAAAAGGCATGCTGGGGAATGTCTTCTAAATTTTGGAAAGTGCTACCGATGTGGTAAGATGGGACATAAGGCTCGTGATTGCACTGAAAAATATCAAGGTGAAGGTAAGACCAAATTTGATTTACAGTTAGTGAAATGTTTTAAGTGCAATGATATGGGTCACTATGCAAATGAATGTCCGACAAAGAGCTTGAGTGATGGGAAGTAGTTAGACTACAAGCAGAAAGGGGTGGAGAAATCCTTTGCAACTACTTCAACAGATGTCGGGCCATCAAATGAAGTTGTATCAGGTACTTTGTTTGTTTTTTCAGATTATGCCAGTGTGTTGTTTGATTCGGGGTCCACACATTCTTTCATCTCTGAAACTTTTTCGAGTAAAATGGGAATACCATCTCAAGAAATGACTCATGAACTTTTGGTAAAAACACCTAGAGGAAATGTTGAGGCAAAAAGAATTTATAATAATCTTCATATCCTTATCTGTGGAAAGAACCTACTTGTAAACATTATTGATCTACCTCTAGTAGAGTTTGATGTTATCCTAGGTTTGAATTGGCTCTCTATTTACCATGCTAAGATTGACTGTAGAGCTAAAGAAGTTTCTTTTCAGAAAGACTTTCTGTTTGTGTACAAGAATGAACCCTTACTGTTGATAACTTATCAAGAGGCCAAGAAACTTGTAAAATATGGAAATGAATGTTACCTTGCACACATCGTTGAAAATAAAGGAATTGTTCAGATTAATGATATGCCAGTGGTAAATATGTATCCTAATGTTTTTCCTGATGAGTTTTTTGGAATAATACCAGATCGGGAAGTTGAGTTTACTGTTGACTTAGTTCCTGATGCTAAGCCAATTTCAAAACCCCCATATCGAATGGCTCAAATTGATCTTTTAGAGTTGAAGGATCAATTGCAAGATTTATTAAAAGAAAGGTTTCATTCGACCTTGCACATCACCATGGGGTGCTCCTGTTTTATTTGTTAAAACGAAAGATGGTTCAATGAGACTTTTCATTGAATATAGAGCCTTGAATAACATCACTGTTAAGAACAAATATCCTTTGCCTCATATCGATGATTTGTTTGATCAGATCCAGGGAGCTCAGTATTTTTCAAAGATTGACTTGAGATCGGGGTACCATCAGCTGAAGGTAAAGGAAGCCGATGTTCTGAAGACCGCGTTCCGTACAAGATATGGCCATTATGAATTTGTAGTAATGCCTTTTGGGCTAACCAATGCACCTACTGTATTCATGGACTTAATGAATAGAATTTTACATGAGTTCTTGGATAAGTTTTTGGTGGTTTTCATTGATGATATTTTGGTGTTTTCTAAAAGTAAATAGGATCATGAAATACATTTAAGGGTTATATTGCAAACCTTAAAAGATAAGAAATTGTATGGAAAATTCATCAAGTGTGAGTTTTGGTTGCAACAAATTTTTTTCCTTGGTCACATTGTTTCTAAAGATGGGATAACTGTTGATCCTGCAAAAACAAAAGTTGTGGAAGACTGGCCATGACCCACAAATGTAACTGAGATTTGTAGCTTCCTTGGTTTGGCAGGCTATTATCGAAGGTTTGTTAGAAATTTTTCACGGTTATCTAGTCCAATGACTAAGCTAACTCGGAAGGGTGTTAAGTTTATCTGGACAAAAGAATGTGATGATTGTTTTCATGAATTGAAAATAAGATTGGTGAATGCTCCAGTTTTGGCACTACCTTCTAGGAATGGTGAGTTTGTTATATAAAGTGATGCTTCATTGAAAGTACTTGGTTGCGTCCTAATGCAGAATGATGAGGTAATTTCTTATGCTTCATGACAGTTGAAAACTCATGAGGTAAATTACCCTACACATGATTTCGAATTAGCTGCTTTTGTTTTCTCGTTAAAAATTTAGAGGCATCATTTTTATGGAGTAAAGTGTGAAATATATATTGATCACAAAGGTTTAAAGTATATATTCACTCAGGAAGAGTTAAACATGAGACAGAGGAGATGGCCAGAATTAATCAAATATTCTGATTGTACAATTCATTACCATCCGGGAAAAGAAAATAAAGTGGTTGATGCTTTGAGTCGAAAAATTAATGCTTCATTAGCAATGTTGCATTTGGAACGTGATCCTTTGGTTAAGGATTTGATGAACTTTGGCATATAAGTTTTTGGTTCAGGATGTTATTCTGTTTTGTTTCAGGTTTCAGTGAGATCATCTCTATCAGATAGAATCAAGCAATCACAAAAGCAAGACAGTGAGTTGTAGAAAAAGGTAGAGCTGGTTCAGAAAGGTAAGTTGCCGAAATTCAACATTGATAATGATTGCGTTTTGAGATTTGGGAAGAGATTGTGTGTGCCTTGTGATTCACAGTTGAAGAGAGAGTTGTTTTGTGAAGCTTATAGTCCTCCATTTTCAGTTCATCCTGACAGTTCTAAGATGTACAAAGATCTGCGGGAGTATTACTGGTGGGATGGAATGAAAAGAGATATTTCTGATTTTACTGTGAAGTGTTTGACATGTCAACAGATTAAAGCAGAGCGACAGTTACCGAAAGGGATGATTTAGCCTTTAACAGTGCCAGAGTGGAAATGGGAGAATATATCCATGGACTTTGTTGTGATATTACCGAAGACATCTCGAGGTAATAATGCAATCTGGGTTATTGTTGATTGCTTGACTAAATCTGCTCATTTCCTTACTATACGAGATACTTTTTCCGTAGATCAAATTTACCATTTGTATCTTAAAGAGATAGTCAGGTTACATGGAGTTCCCCTCTCCATTGTATCTGATCATGATCCCAGGTTCACATCTAACTTTTGGAAAGGCCTTCAGAAGTCGTTGGGTACTAAATTAAATTTTAGTATAGATTTTCATCCTCAATCAGATGGACAGTCAGAACGAACAATTCAGACCTTGGAGGATATGCTACGAGCTTGTTCGATGGATTATCAGGGAAGTTGGGACCAACATATTTCTTTGGTTAAATTTTCATATAATAACAGTTTTCATTCCAGTATACAGATGGCACCATTTGAGGCGTTATATGGGAAGCGGTGTCGAACTCCAGCTTTATGGGATGAAGTGGGTGAAAGGAAGTTGATGAGACCTGAATTGGTAGAAGAGATGGCAGAAAAAGTTCAGCTGATTCAGAAACACATGATAACGGCTCAGAGTAGGTAGAAGAGTTATGAAGACAACAGGAGGAAGGATCTATCTTTTGAGGTAGGTGATCATGTTTTTCTAAAAGTCTCACCATGGAAAAGTGTGATGAGATTTGGTAAGAAAGGAATAATGAGTCCAAGGTTCATTGGACCATATGAAATTCTGGAGAGAGTTGGATCAGTTTCATACCGGGTGGCTTTACCTCCGAGTTTATCTCAGGTACACAATGTTTTTCACGTTTCGATGTTGAGAAAGTATATGCCAGATCTATCTCATGTTTTGAGTCCAGAGGTAGTTCAGCTGGAAGAGAACCTATCTTATGAGGAACAACCGGTCTAGATTCTTGACCACAGGGAGCAAGTGTTACGAAATAAGGTGATTAATCAGGTAAGGGTTTTGTGGAAAAACCACATGATGGAAGAGGCAACATGGGAATCTGAAAATGCAATGAGGGATAAGTACCACCATTTATTCGATAAGTAAATAAATTGCGGGGACACAATTTTCTAAAGGGGGGAAGCATGTAACATCCCAAGTAAGTAATGAATAGTATATATTTTTATCTATGTCTATTAATGAATTAGATAGTGTTTTAGAGGCTTAAAATGAAAATAAATCCAATTTTAAGCACGAAATACACTAATATTTTTTGAAAGATTGTTTTACTCCCTTTTGATGGAAAACCATTTTTAAATCTATCTTTTGACAATTTTATAATCTATATTTGTCAAAGTAAACTTATTCTTTATAATTGTGACATCAAAATTTACTTTTTGTAAATTTTTGGTATTTTTTCTGACAATGTTCATTTTTTAATGAATAGTGAAAAATACTGCATTTTACATCAAAACTTCTTTTTAATATACTTTATTTATATGATTAGATTATATTTTGAATTGGTTTCAAAGTTAAATTAGAATATATTTTTACCATTTAATCCAATGGTGGTCATTAGGATTAATTTCACTTTGGAATTGGGCATAAACTAATGCCAAACTTTTCATAGATATTGTTTAAAAAAAACCGCTATTTGTTTTGACAACGGGAATTATTTTTAAATCAATTATTGAAATTTTTGTTCTTGGAATTTGGTAAAATGGATTACATATTTGGAATCATAATATCCAAATTATGTAATCAAGACTCTTTTGTTTTTGGACATTATGAATAGTAACAACGGTAATTATCTTTAATTATCTTGATTAATGAGTAATCGGGTAGTTAAGGATAATAAAATGATATCATAATAATACAAAAAGACCACAAAATGTGTACTAAGGCTACTGGTTGTCTCATGAACGACCATGGGATTCCTTTTTCCAAAGTTGGGGGCCCCATGGAATCACTTTTTTGAGAAAGTGACTTTTTATCTTTTTATTTTTAAAGAATGTTAAATGTGACAAAGAATGTATCACCTGATTAAAACATAATTTATTTTGTCTACATAAATGATATTTTCGACTATAAATATTCATTGGAAAGCTAAAAATATTTAATACATCATAGTATTTTTTTCATAATTTTTATACTTTAAATAAATTAAATTATTTATGACATCATGATGATGCTGCGATTACCTCATTAATAAATGATTTAAATAAAATGAAATGATAATGTATAATATATGACCTACACATGTTCAAAACCTATTGGATGGGTGGATTTCGAACCCTTATCACCTTAAACTAGAATTATATCATTTTTGGACCTTTTGAATCCGAAAATAATTTTCAAATAAAGTAACATTTCTTTACATTCCAAGAGTGCTTCTCCTCTCCTCTTATAAAAGGCCCCCACCTCTACCTCCTTACCCACACTCCCAAAGCCTTTGGCTCGGACAAACCCTGCCCATTTTGTCTCTACACATCCCTATCTTACTCCTTGAAGCCTCACTTTGGGCAGAAGTCTTCTCAAGGAAGCCTTTGAGCTCAAACCAAAGGGAGTTACCCGATTTTAAGGTAATGTCACTACTTGAGTCCTTTTGTTTTATATTGCTTCTCCAACCCCCTAAAATCTTTTTATTAATTTTTTTTGTAACAACTCCAGTATCTTAAATATACTAGGATGTTGTTATAGGAAGGATTAGAGCTACACTTACACACAACTACATCTAATGGTTAAAGGACATACTGTTTCCGTGGATGGTGAATTTATGCCTTCCGAAACGATGATTGTTCAACATTCTTTTAACACATTAAAAGGTGGCCATTAAGATATCCCTATATTTATATATGATATATAATATCTTTATGTTTTCCTTAAGCTTCTGTATTTTTCATTTTGGGCATAACTTTATGGTTTCCATTATGGGTAAACGCGATATCTTCATTTAAGGAAGTACGGACTACCGCCCCCTCAAAGTGATTTGATTCGTTAAATACCATATGTGGGATGTATAAAGGATGGAACTATGATGTTATATATGTTATTATACTGGAATTATAATATACCTTTATATCATTATGATTCCATTCTATAAAATAGGAAATAGAAATGAAAGTAGTGTTCATGCGTACGTACGGCTTACCGTCTCCATGAACGGTGAATTTCATTTCTTACCTCTAAATGATTACGTAATATTATAAATTCATGTATATACTGGATATATATGATATATACATCATTATTATAATTCTGGATATAATGGATACATGAACAACTTGTAATTATAATGTGTTTATTTTTGACTCAAGTACCAATGATCGTTAAAACGACTGTTATTAACTTAAATAATTACATAGTGTTCATGACATGGAAATAAGTGATATAAAAGGACTGATGAACTTGAAAAAGGTTCTTAAGCAAGTAGAAATTAAATCATGTTTATTATTTAGGTCATTAAAGAACGATCGAGTCAAGTCGGACCCGAGGTATGGGACTTCGTCTCAATCTCCTTTCATTGAGGCATATTTTGTTTTATACACAACCTTCTTTTATACGGTGTATAAACCCCTTTTACTTTTACGTTTCTTCAAAAGGAATATTTTTTATATGAAGAGTTTAATAAACAACAAAAGGGAATGTTTTTGTCGTACGTATGTGGAGACAACAACTTCTCCGCCACCGTGACCATTACTTGAGTTTCGGCTTCCTCTACAAGCCATACCTTTTTTTAAAGAAAAATAAATACCATGTTTTACTTTTATTTTATTTTGGTATTGAAAATGGTTTTCATAATGTTTTTATATCAATGTGTTGTATTTATATCTTGTTATTTAAAGGTGGAAATGTTATGTTTCCTTTATGCATGTTTATGTGATACGATTATGTTGAGGTTCTTGGGCATTAATATGAAGACGGGTGGTTCCGTGATAAACTAAGGGCGGGTGAGCCCGATATAGCTCTCCAATGCATTGGGTAACATGATGGAGTGAAACGTTAAGGTTTCTCCGAAGAGATTTAGGGAATATACTGTGATGGGTATTCCAAACGTAACCAAGAGGGTTACTCCCTACGTAATAATGTTATGAATGCCTCAAGTTACCTTTATGTCTTATGAGTTCTATGATTTATTCATGATTTGATGAGGTATGTTAAAGTGCTTATGTTTTATGGGTAAAGTATGATTTCATTCTTATGTATATATATACCCATGTTTCCTTTCCATATTTTTATATCCCTTACTGAGCTTTTTATGCTCATCCCAAGTTTTTTTGAAATGTTTTTCATAGGTCAAGGGAAAGGTACATGATATGATGATAGTGTCAAGGAAGTGTCAAGAAAGAATCCATGTTTTATTTTATATATGTTTCCATTGATGGGAAAGAAGAATACTATCTTTATGTAACCACTTTTTTTATATGTGGAATGCAATGCAAGTTTTATGATCTAATTCTCTAAAACTCTAAACCCGAAAAGATCCTCAATATGTAATCTTGTAATAACTCAAGATTGAGTAAGGTTTAAGGCTGGGGCCTCATATCCTTATTCCAAAGAATAATTATATTTTGTAAAATTGAACTTATAAACATGTTAGAAACTAGATTTAAAGTTGGTGTGCCATCAAAAGGCGGCAAAACTTCATTTTTTGAAAAATACTTATTTTACCCGAAAAATTTATTTTGTTCACATAAAATGTTTTAGAAAATTTATAAGATGAATAATAATGTTATAAAATTAAAAATTTGGTTAATTCTATTCATACCTTCTATTTTTTTATAATATTATAACCATATATCGTTGTTTAGTGAAACCTGGTATTGCGTACAACACACGCTATCGAGGAAGGTCGCGATTGTGTGTAATGAATGCCAAGTCAGGGTTGCATGTAGTGCAAGACTCCTTTGTTGTTGCCTATAACAAAATCCAACCATATTTCAATTATACAGTGAATATATATATATATATATACACTCAATGTTGCGTAGAATAACTTCTATCAAATGAACTTGAAATTGTGTGTAACACGATCCAAGAATTGTGTTGCATATACTACAAGCTAATACGATGTTGCGTATAGCACAAGATAATCTTGGTGTACTATAAAACACATGAAATCAAATAAATTAAAAAGAATACTTATCATAAAATCTTGGGGTGTAACATTCTACCCCCTTAAAATTAATTTCTCCCTCAAAATTCATCGGGGCTAGAAATGGTTTGTTACTTGAGAATTTCTTTCATAGAAACCCACATCGAAAAAAGGAATGCTAAAACATAATTTTAAAAAGTGAAGTATGAAACATAACGGTTACCGAAATTAACTCATCACTAGTTTTCCTCAAAAGAGATCATAGGTGAAAATATGGATATGGTGGAGAAATCTAACCATCAAGTTCTGATGGAGAGTGGTAGAGAACATGGTTATGAAAAATCCAAAAATCACAAATCCATAGATTTGTGATGATATAAGGTACCATCGGATTCATCGGATATAAGAGAACTAGGAAAACATATTTGGCTTTCAATATCATTTCCCTAAAGTTAAAAATTTTGAATTAGAAGAAATACATACTTTATTTTGGTACAATCTCACTGTTGTTCATGAATTGAACAATTTCCACTTCATCTCCTAAAGAAATGAAGTTGAATTTGTTATTCGTGAAGAAATAGCAGATCATGTGATAGAATGATGGGTCATTCCATCTGTTTCAAACAAAAGGTTAACAAAAGTTATAAGTCCGTCTTATGGTGAGATTAATCGTATATGGTTCCAAAAGTGGACTTATACTTTATTTATCATACCACTTAATAAAATAAAACTACTTTCCACTAACCAGGCTGTTCCTGTAGGCCAGTGGTAGGTGATAAAGGCCTATCTCACTTCAGTTGTGGGTTTGATTTCCACTTCTTTGTCCGACGCGATGGGCTGTCGCCCGTCCTCCAGGTTGTCCTTTTTCTAAAACTACATTACTATATCATCCAATCAATAATATCGAAAAAGGTTCTATCCTTAAACAATACTAACTTTTGTCCAACATAATCCATACCAATATTGCAGTCCATTGTCATATTATAGTGAAAACTATTACCAGAGATTTCATATAACAATCATGTTAATACCATCGTTGATTCCCATATATCATAAGATATGTCTTGTTGGTCACATTCCAAGCATTCTATGTCCTTAATCACGTATTCCCATGAAAAAATGAATACCCATTGAATCTTAGTGAAAACATGAGTGCTGTCAAAAGTTAACTCTTTCCACATACCAAAACCCCAAAATTTTATATACTCAAACCATGATATAACTATTTCCTTATATCAGTCATGACCTCACGAATACTATCAAACATTTAATTTTCTCCTTATCCCTTCATTATGCGCATATCATCTTCTTTCAAAAAATATCTCAATCACTTTCCATGGTTACCGGTACCATAAAATTAATGAAAAACCACAATAGACCAATAAATATTCCAATATTCCACGATACTATGTAAACAATTATTTTGGAATCCAATTACATAAACACTTAATCATTACACAACTTCATTTTCATACCCAACATCAGAAATAGTGATCGCATTAGACTTCCATTTATCCTTTGCCTTAAGATGTTGCTCACGTTGATCATAATTAACCCGTGGATTGGGACATTTATTAGCATAATGCCCCATTTCCTTACACTTGAAGCATTGAAGTGTTGGTGGTGCGCTCTCTGCTGTCTTTTCTTTATTCACATCATTAGAAACCCTTTTTCCATTACTTCGACACTCAGGTGCTCGATGACCTTCTTTTACACACTTAAAACATTTTCTAGTACCTTTTAGGCAATCTCCACCATGCTTCTTTCCACACTTTGAGCATAAGGAAACATTCATCTTCTTTTCAAAATTATTCTAAGATTTCTCCTTGAACTCCATATTTCTTTTATTGTCAAAATAATGAGATGGATATGTTACACCAACATCTAGTTCTACCTTGATAGCACAACACACAATTTCTTCATAGCTACTAAAGTCTCTTATAGTTAATGCCCTTCGAACACTGGATTTTAAGCCACTGAAAAATCTATCAACTTTACTTTCAGGTTGGATGATAAAGCCAGATGCATACCTTTCAAGTCGTGTAAAATTCTCCTCGTATATACCAACAGATCCATCATCCTTCTGCTTAAGCTCAAGAAACTCCTTCTCCATCTTTGTTCGAAGAATAGGAGGGAAGTAATTATTGAAAGTTAAGTTATTGAACTCATCCCTTCCCATGGACTCAATTTCATCTCGGGGCCTTGTATTCTTAATTAGAGTCCACCAATGGTCTGCTTCACCTTCTAAATGGTAAAAAACTAGAATGACCTTATCATGTTCCAAATAGAGAAGTATGGAAAATATCTTTTCAATGGTACTGATCCATTGTTCAGCAACAAGTGGATCAGAAGACCCATTGAAAGAAGGTGGACGTTGCCTCATGAAGGACTTAATAGAATATTGTTCCCTCCTCTGCTCATTTGGAAGTCCAGAATGATTCATAGCTTGTGTAAGTATATCAATAAGATTTTTCACTCTATCTCCCATAACATTGGTTTGTTTAGGAGGAAAATCATTGCATCGTCCATTACATTGATAAACACTGTTCCTTCGGGTTCCAACCATCATCTAAAACCGAAAAAGAATAGTGTGAGAGGCAAAAATCATGCTAGGAAAACAACATAATAAAGGGGGATTACCTTCAATATCTAACATCTTAGGTTTACTTCTAAGATCATTAGCTCAATTCTAGGACTATAACCTATACGCATACTTAACCTTAGGGACATCCCTAGACATACCTTAGAAATATCTCTAGGGATATCACTAAAGTTCTCACATCCTAGTTTCCAAAGGTTGACTAAACCTTTCCTCTGATACCAACTGTAGAGACCCAAATCTTGATGTACATGGAAATTTCATTACTTTTGTGGAATAATTAATACGTAACAAAAAGAGACACACAAGGACCATAATAGTTTTGTGTCTTTTGAAACTTGGAATAAAATCTTCTAATCATGGTGAAAGATCTTCAACATCTCCCAATAAAGATCTTCCCCTTTTTTTCCTACCAAAAACCTTTCGTTATATCCTAGGGAAAATAAAACATAAAAGGGGTGAGCTCAAATGCTCAGTAAGGGTAAACATAGAGAATATAAAACAATCCATAAACATTTGAATGCAAAAACTTGAACATAAAATCTAAACATCAAAATCTTGAGCAAAGACATGAATCTTGGAAGTACATAAGGCATATATCATAAGAGAACATCAATCGTGATAAAATAGAATGGGAATAAAACATGTAATTATGGCAACCATTAAGCACATCATATGATTTCCATAGTACCCAAGGCATTTCTGCCAAGACCATCCTAGTGGACAAAGTCCCTTTCTCAGTCGAGCTCACTCCTCGTTCCAGTCCTGTATTACTCAACCAGTTTAACTTTCCATTCCATCCATGTCTATCTCATGAGATATAAATCTTTACCCAATGCATTGGAGGGAGATATAGGTCCCACCCATCTCCTAATGAAATCATGCTTACTTGTGCCACAAAATAAACATACATCATTCATAATAACCCAACGAATGAAATGGGTTTCAAAAACATCATCCCATCATCACATAATCCATATAAAATAAATATATATAATTTCATAATAAGAAAAGTGAAACAATGTAAATAATAGATAAATTATTCTTGAAACATACACATACGAAATAATGTCATCTTAGATGGAATAATGGTTTTGATAAAATACTTGAAATGAATTTTTAGGAAAATATCCTCTCTTCTTCAAAATCGATTTGGTTTCACAAAACGTCATGAAATTTTTCAAATAAGATATTATGTTGAAAATAGTCATGAAATATTTTGGAGGAAGCTTCATGAAAATGAGGCTTTATAAGACCAAAAAAATCTTTCATGCCGTATAAGTTAAAAAAACATTATTCTCGTACTTTTTCCGGAAAAGTCAAAAAAGTACCTCGTAACGTAAAAAAAAGAATGATTCCTTACATACCTTGTAGTAAAAGTAAAAAAGGGTAAAAAGGACTTTAAACATACATGAAAACACTTTTAAAAAACATGGACATGGATGATATTAATAACCCGAGTAAATACTTACGAATAAGCAATCTCGGATAAAAATGTGATTTGAAAAATTATCCCTTACCTTAGGTCCGATATGCTTTGTATGGTTTCGAACCTCATGTATAATGATTTAAATAATGTAATTGAATTATTACATAATCATATTCATTGTTATGATATAATATATGTTTCAATTATTACTTTATATTACCCGTTCTTTTGTAAATTCCATGTTAATGTAGCGTTTTGGGTAAAATCATTTCATTTATCGTTTGTGTTTTGACTTATCGTTTCTTGATATTATTACTTATATCCTGATTTACATAATTTCAGAATGTAAAACATGATTTATATATAATATATATTCATCATATACATATATATTATAGATCGATAAAAGGAATGAAATACACCGTTCATTGAGACGGTGGGCAGTACGTACGCATGAACGTTATTTTCGTTTCCTTATTGAATTGAATGAAACTAAATAGATTACATAAATATATATATACATAAATATATTAGAATTATTATTTCATATATTTCATTATTATTAATTATATAAACTTTATGATCATTCATGTATGGTTAATCATGGAGAATGAATCTCATCGCGTCGTGGAGACGGTAGTCCGTACGTACACAGGAGCGATGATATCCTTCCCATAACTATAGAATTGGAGTGGATGGTATAATATATCAGAATAATTATGATTTTATAAAAACCATATATAGTTATTCTTTACACCATTATACCCATCCATGTAAGGTGTTGGTGGAAAAACAGATTACACCACAGTGTGGAGACGGTATTCCGTAAGTACGCACACGAAGTGATTTTGTTTTGCGTAGGATGGATAGAAGGTGAAATAGAGTTGTTTCATATTTATAATAACATATCTGTATATGAGGGATAATTATGTTATTACTTCATTATGAGACAACTAAAGAAGAAGATGTTGAAGAAGAAAGAAAATTGAAAGAATCGGTAACAGATATTACCTCTTCTTTGACACGCCTCTTTGAATCCTCCTCTTAGGGTACAAAAATTGGTCTGTGAAGAAGACCAAGACCTATAGGATGTTGATAGGGAATTTTTTAAGGTAACTTTTAAGGGTTTTCCGAGCTTAAAGGCTCAAATTGGTGTGAGGAAGAGAGGGAGGAGGTTCCCTTTTATAAGGGAAGAGAGGGGCACCTTTAGAAATCTTAAAAATCATAATTTATAATAAATCTAACCCCACTTAAAAACATCCAAAAATGACTCATAATCGAATATTAGATGAGATAGGGTTGTAATCTCATCAACCAATAAAATTTATACATGTTAGGAATTTATTTTAAACATTATCAACTTGATTTATCCTTATTTAATCAATTTAATTTTATTTGTGGTAATAACATTCTAAATTTTAAATTATAACAAATAATTACTTATTTGTTGTGAATTGTCCGTAATTGGATACTTTATAACATTTTATACAATATAAATTTAAATTTATAATTTTTAAATTTTTTTTTTGATTTTTAAACAATTGTATAATATGTTATTTTTATAAAATAACAATAGTGTCGATTTTGACACTATTTATTTATTTGAATTTAGATAAAATATTTACAGAAGATATGTTCTAAATAAACGAATTAATAGATTCATAAAATGTATTATGTATCTAGAAAATTAGTGGATCACATTAAATAGTTCATATAATAATTATTTTATTATTTTTAAAACCATTTATTTGGTTTATCTCTTAATAAAATAATTACTACATCATTATTGTATAAATATTTAATATACTTATTTATTGCATAAAAATTAAAAATAAAATCCTATGATGGAGATAAATATATTACCTTTCACAATAATACTTTTACTCGAATTTATCATCTTAAAATCACAATATTTAAATTGTTATATTTATTAAATTATGAAGGTGATAACTTTGGCATCATTTAAAATAAAATAATATAAGTGTCATAATCGCTTTTATAAGGCTCTAAATGGTTAAATATTGGACCATTGGATGATTATGGTTTATATTTACATGACCAATAAGTTATGGTCAGGGGTTTGTGCCTTTTATGGTCACTATTAGTTTAATAAAAACTATATTTTTGATTTTTCACTAGATAAACAATTTCTGCATCACTATTGTGTCAAAATTAATGATAATTATTTAATCCCTAAAAATTATAAATAAATTCATATGATGTAGATAATTTCATTATATTTCCGTATACTATTAATGTTAGAAGTTTCATGAAGTTTATCACTAAATTAGAATTAATATACTTATAAGATTTAAGAGAGTGACATGGTGTCACCTTCTTTGGTTTTAATAATAATTAAGTTATTTTCATAGAAAAAAGTCCAGTAAATGATTATAATCCGACCCTTAGGTGATATGGGTAGACGTTTAGTCATCAAATAGGATTTTGGCAGGTGTTAGTGTAATTTTATAATCTTATATTTACCCTTAATTACCTGATTTACCTTTAACTATGGTAAATAAAATTTGCCGTAGTTACTATTCATAATACCCAAAAAAAAGTAGTCTATTAATATAATTTGAGCCAAATGATTCCAAATATGGAATCCATTTTTCAAAATTCAATACACATAAGTTGCATAAATTAAATTAAAATTAATCCCATTGTTGAAAGAAAATGGGTTTTTGTTTAAAACATTACAAAAGATTGAATTGATTTAACCTACGAATTCAAGGTAAAATCAGTGCTAATGACATACATTAT
This sequence comes from Viscum album, assembly GCA_963277665.1. Classification (NCBI taxonomy): domain Eukaryota; kingdom Viridiplantae; phylum Streptophyta; class Magnoliopsida; order Santalales; family Viscaceae; genus Viscum; species Viscum album. Next base: position 955,299,134 of record OY728142.1, read on the forward strand.
ATGAAATGGTAAAAATATATTATATTTATACTTTAATACCATTTAATATTATAATTTAACCACATATATTATTACGATGAAAAAAGTTGTTTTTAATTAAAATATAGCGTGTTTTTACTATTCATTAAAATATGAAAGTTATCAGAATAACATTAAAATTTTATCCAAGGTAAAATTTTATATACTTATTCCAAATAATAATTATATTTTGTAAAATTGAACTTACAAACATGTCAAAAACTGGATTTAAAGTGGATGCGCCATCAAAAGGCGGAAAAACTGCATTTTTTGAAAAATACTTATTTTACCTGAAAAATTTATTTTGTTCACATAAAATGTTTTAGAAAATTTATAAGATGAATAATAATGTTATAAAATTCAAAATGTGGTTAATTATATTCATAACGGCTATTTCGTGATAATATTATAACCATATATCATTGTTTAGTGAAACCCATTATTGCGTACAACACACGATATCGAGGAAGATCAAGATTGTGTGTAATGAAAGCCAAGTCAAAGTTGCGTGTAGTGAAAGACTCCTTTGTTGTTGTGTATAACAAAATCCAACCATATTTCAATTATACATTGAATATATATATATACACTCAATGTTGCGTAGAATAACTTCTATAAAATGAACTTCAAATTGTGTGTAACACAATCCAAGAATTGTGTTGTGTATACTGCAAGCTAATACGGGGTTATGTATAGCACAAGATAATCTTGGTGTAGCATAAAACACATGACATAAAATAAATTAAAAATAATACTTATCATAAAATCTCTGGGTGTTACAAAAAATTTATGAAAAATATGTAACACCTAATGATTTATATTATGATATCAATATTATAAGAAAATAACTCAGAGAATATAAATTATTATTTCTTTCATGATAAATATGAAAATAAATTTTTGTTCCAACACAATGCTTGTACAAAAAATAAAAAAACATGGTTTCATAAAGATAATATTTGATAGAAATAAGAAAATTCTATAATTTATTAATTAATATTTTGTGTAATTAATTTTATTTAATGATATTTTTAAATTTTTGAGTTATATGACAAGAAAATTATCTAAATTTTTATGTAATTCATGCACAAGATGAGAAAACACAAAATAAAACATTCAATCTATTTTCATGTCATAGATGTGAGTAAATGTACATATTAATTACAAATAAATAGAAAAGTGAACTAAATTAAATTATTATTAAATTTTGGATTTATTTATGATTTTTAAAAATATTATAATTATTTAAAACATTTTTGTCATGACGTCGCAACATTCAGATAATTAGAGGATAAATTTAATAAATTAATTTAATAATATTTAATATTAAAATATTCAAATGATTTATGATATTCCATGAATTTTATATATATTTATTAAGTACATGGGATAGTCCAAGTTATTATATTCCAAATTGGAGGATGTCATGATAATTTTACTGTAGAAATAATAAGATAACAAGGAAATTGACTTTAAGTGCATTTTATGTCTTATAATATATTAGTAAATTCTTTAAAAATCATAAAAATATTTAAATAGAACATGGTGGATGAGATATTTTCTAAAATTTCATCACATGAACATTTTTTATCCAAATTTAACCATAATAGTATATTTATAACCTTTTAGTGTAGAATGTTTCCTAAAATGGTTAAGTTTTAACATTATTAAATAAGGGTAAAACATAAAGGTAATGTTTAAAATGAAAGAATAATATTTCAAAATTTTACTAGTTAAAAGGATTTAAAACATAACATATATTATCTTTTAAATTTTGGCCACTTGTTTCCACTTTCCCATGATAAATAAATTATTATATATAAATATTTTAGGTAATTCTAATTGTGTTCTTCACTACAAAATTACACCACCTCATTTATACTATTCAAACTATGTTGAGCCACTTAACAAGACAAAGCATGAAAAAAAGAAATCTTCAAAACATTTGTATCCGGGTATTATAGGTCATTTTATCTTCAAAAGACCATCCCAAGGGTCCTTAACTAGAAATCCAAAAGAGGTGTCTGAAAGAGGAAGTAAAAGTTTTATCCGATCTATTTCATTTTACTTCTTATTTTACCCCCATTAATTCTATACTAACCATTAAAATATAAAAAAATTATTATATTTTGTGTAAGTACTTTTTGTTATTTTGTTTTCAAAAACTTATTCATCTCTGTTTCTCTCTTATAGGGAATGAAATCATCATTCATGCTTGTGTGTGGACTACCCTCTCCATGAAGTGGTGTGTTTTGTATTTCACAACTACCTCAAAAGAATCATTATTATGATGTACTTATTAAGTAAACATTACATTAAGTAAATAATTATAATAATTTAAATAAAATATATTAGTTTTCTTCTTACCCTTCATTGTGTTTAAAAATGATAACATCCCTTGTGCGTACAAGTAGAGTACCACATCCATGAAGAGATATGATTAGTTTTTTCCATCCACCATTCGTGGGTGACTATACAATTTTATTTTTACATATTTAAATTATAATTATTTCATGGTTATTATTCAGGATATGATCAAAAAATTTCCCCTATAAACATGGTAATCCATCCAAATTCGTTTTATAATTATGAATCAAACATCCTTGAAAGACTAGCTGTGAAAATAACCAATAATGTAATTAAATTTATTATTATTATAAAGAAAATAAATGGTTTAATGGCAAGGGAATAAACATAGAAAAGGTTTTTAAACATATAAACACCCAATATAAATTTATTATTTAGGAAAGTAATTGATGTACAATGCATCTATGGACTCATGGCAAGGGTCTTCTTAACTCAATTTCCATTCATATATTTGTACTTATACTTAATTGACCATGTTATTCTAGGATTATTGGTGAAATTACATTTTATTTTTTTATTTTTTATTGAAAATTATAATGCGTGGTTTTATTATTATTTCACATTACCTCTTCAGTGATTAATTCTCATGTCAATTATACAATCTATGAAAGTATTATTTGTCACAATATTGTTTTTTAGAAATGTATCATATTATGCACATAATCATTTTTATAAGGTGTATATATGCCTCATATTGATATATTATGCAATTAATGGCTCATTTTTAGTGATATTTAACATTATTTTTATGTTTACTTTTTAATGAGATATTTATTATAATGTTATAAAAGTTATGAGGGGTTTCAGGGTCTTGATTTGAAATCATTGAGACACAATTATTTTTATGAACCATTTTTTATTTTATATGGTACAATTAATTCCAGTATAAGGACATGGCATTAAACAATACATAATATTTCTTGTTAGATTTAGAATTCATTTTCTTATATTTTACAAACTTTTACAGTTTAAAGTTTTAAAGAATTAGGAAATCACACTTACATATATATTATATGAATACAAAGAGGGAACATCCATGTAGTATAAATTTTTCCCAAAAAGAAAATATTTAATGATATAAATTGGTTTATTTTCCAAAAATATCATCTCTATATTAATATTTAACTCATCTTTGTCACTAATCATCCTTATTACACAATGAAAATAATTTTAAAACATGAAATGAACAAATAATCTTAGTATAGGATATATTAATGAAATGAATGAACATGTTAGTTAAAGAATACTTATACAATAGTTTACTTTTTATATATTTTAATTGTGTCCCAAAATAAAAAACTCATTTCTAATGAAACACACTTTTTTAACCAAATATTTTTATAAAACAGTTAATAAGAAATCATTTTGTAAAAATAAAAATCATAAATTTTTCATTGGAATTATGAAAAACATATGAATTTTTTTAAAAAAGATATACATTTCATCCTTATAAAGTAGAATATAATATACTTTAAACATAATCTAATGAGTACTCACATGGGATCATAACAAAAATAACATGGAATCATAATACCAAAGAAACATATGACTTATTGAACAAAAAAAATAACATAAGCATAAGTCATGGATAACTATAAAGACAATTTCACATTGTTAGTAGGGTCCCGTACTAGATTAGTTTTACTCCCTAATCTCATGTAGAATATCTAATGATACAAATTATTTTTCCCAAATAATTAGAGTTCTATCATGGAACACACATACTTAATTTGTTTAGAATTATGTGTTTCATAATATGAAATCAATCATATAGAATAATTATAAAAATTTCCCATGGAATGAGATGTGTTACATAATCATACCTCATAACAAAATGAAATGGAATTTTATAAATATGGATTTTGACAAATGAACATTAGTAATGTATTACCATAAAAAAAGGGGGAATATTTTTTGTAAATATGTGGGAGAAAAATATAGAATGTTTAGAAACATTTTAAATCATTAAACGAAGATATAATGGTAATTACAAAGATATAGTTTGTATCCCAAAGAAAAATAGTGGATTGTATAGATACCTTTCACCCATAAAGAAAACATTCCGGGATATCAAAATACACATTCCATTTAAAATTATTTTTAATATATTTAGAACAAATGGAAATATTGGTTTATTATTTCAAGAATACATGTACTCTTATAGAGGAAGGTAAACATAAAATAATAATTTCGGTGGTGAGAAAAACTATTTAATCCTTATATATTAAAAGAATAGATTTTTTAAAATGAATGTCTAAACATTCCATATAAAATATATAAAAATAATATTTTTGAAAACTTTTAAAATAATGAAAAAAAGACATAAAATTACCTTTATAAATAATTATTTCCCTTATAAGTACATCAATAATTTTTTTATGAATATGGACATAGTGGATAAATTCTTATAATATAAATCATTAAACAATTTAAAATGAGAGTTTTAATGTATTGTGTCTCTTATATAAAACCCTAAACATATTACTATTTAAAAACACTGTAAACAAGGTTAAATATGGTCAAGAATTACCATTTACATCCATTTAAGCATAAATAATAATTTTTCTGAAGCATTTAGAAGAACATGGACATGGAAGAAAAAGATTATAAAGGGAAACATTGAAAGATTATTTTTAAAAGAAGGTTCCTTAACTGAGTCCCTTAACTAATTACGACTCATTGCGTATGCTATTTATATTCCTGAATAATTATTTTTTGTCAATTAATTAATTAATTATTATTTTTTCAGTTTTGTTATTCCATTTATTAAATTCATTACCATCTTATATTCAATTACATAATCATTTAAGTTCAAAGATGATATTTTTAATATATTCAGTTCATATATCAAAAACGAAATTGGTATTTTGAAAATGGTAAATGGGGTAATTATTAAATCATATTAATAACAATAATACTAAAATAAAAATAATTCTAATACATTAATTTTAACTTCAAAACCACCGGTGATAATTTGTTATTAAAAATGAACCATGTTTCCATGATGGAGATGGTAGGTTGTAAGTACGCATGATTAACCTTTCCATTTTAAACGATCATTATGGAATATTTTTTTACTATATTATCTGTATAAAAAAATAAATATATCCTAAATATAAATTTATTACTTAAAATATACATATATAATCCATCCAGGTGATGTGGAAGGGAAAAATGAAACACATTCATTTTTGGAGTTGGTAATCCAAACATAAAAATAAATGAAATTATAATTTTTCAAAGAATAAAATGGTAAGAAAATATATGATATATTAATTTTACCTAATGATAAATATGTATTTAATATAATATATATATACATTAAATTCACTGTTATACCCTTCCGTGAGAGGCGGTTGTAGAAATTAAATTATATTGGTTTACAAGGTGAGTGTCCACGTCACACATGAATTATAGTTCCATTTCCCATTTCATGGAAGGGGTGAGAGATATAGGTCTTACCATTTATATTATTGAATATATGTATAAGTAAGATACCATTGGTATTATTTCAATATGGTTTTTTAAAATTGTATATTGGTGGAATATGATATAAAACACAAACACATTGTTAATAATTATACCACTTATTTGGGAAACCTCTTTATGTTTATAACTAATGCATTTGATCGATTGTTTTCTAATAAAACTGGGGATTGTAGGTAATGTGGATGGATTTAAGTATGTGATTTTTTCTATAATTATCTTATCAAAACTATATAGAAAGTGTGTAAAGGGGAGGTGGGGGGGGGGGTCCCATTTATAATTAGTAGAGGGGAATTATTCAAATTATATATAATATTAGATAAATATAAATTAATTTTTATGAAAAAAGGATTAAAAATGATTTAATTTAAATATAAGATGACTATGAGTTTAAATAATGTCATAAAATTAAATATATATAAATTTAGACTATATTTTTACATGAATTTATTATTTTAGTCACCCTTAACCTTTTTGACAATAATGGTGATACTAATGTTTTTTACTCTTTAGAGTTTAACATAATTACTTTAAATGGAAAATTGGTGCATAAATGGACCATAGATGATATGTTTAAGCATACATCAATAACTAGGATGAATGTTGTATGTTTAGTAATTTTAAATCCTTTAAAAACATTAGTCTTTATAAAATAACATTTGTTTCATTTATGAAACTATATATTTAATTTGAAATTGAAGAGAACATGAAAGTAATGAAATTTCAATATATTCCATTAATACAACTATAAAATGTCATTTTTACCCACAAAATATTCCGATCATAAAAATTCATTTAAATTATATTATTTTGAATAGTTTTAAAATCATTAATTTCATTTTTCTACTAATTGAATAAATACTATGTGGACATTGCATAAGCATTTAAGGTAATTATTTCATTACTAAAAATTACAAACAAATTAACACGATAAAAAAATATTTATATCTAAAATTAACATTTTAAACTGAACAAATCCTCTTTCTATCACTGTGGAAAAAATAGAGATAATAAAACAAATAGATTGTCGTTTTTAACTTTTCTATACAAAAATAATAATATAAATGTCCAAATAAAATAAATATGGAAAAAGTTACAATATTTTTGAAAATTTTGTGCACATGGATGTCCAAAATCATCTGATAGGATAAATTAAAGTCTTAGGGTCATTTATTATTCTAGATCACATTTTTTTAACTTTAATTACCCAACCTACCCATATCATGTTGAATTTTTTTACTATCCTTACTATTCAAAAAAAAGTAAAACAAAAATATTTACTAAATTTGGGCCTCCATATTCAATATAGGGAACCCATTTTCAAGATTAAATTTTCATAAGTGGTTGAAATTAGTTTATGATTAAAAAAATGAAATGGAAGATAATATTTCTGAAAAATACATTTTCATGTATCAAAATGTCGTTATACTAATTTTATTAATAAAATTATTTAAAAACAATATAACTAGATTATCATTTATAAAAATGAACTAATAAAATTTCAAAACAAATCGAAATAAAATTTTACATTTTGAATATTTTTAAAAGAAAATAATGTTTTCAATAATAATTATTATTTTTCATTATTAATTGAGAAATCAAACTTTTCCAAAAAATATAAAAATACATCATAAGATAATTTTGACATGATGATGTAAAAAATGGAACAATTTTTATCAAATAAAATTTATAATTGTTTTATAAATTAATTATAATATTATATCCCAAAAAACATTGAATACCAATTTCAATAAACCATATTTTTGAAGAATTAAATGACTTCACTAAAAATATTGTGATCATTTCCTGAGAATGAATCGATAATTTCATATTTACAAGAGACTTTATATATATATTTATATATATTTTATAACGTGATTAATCCTATGCATACCCGCTAATTTAATGGCTATGTTTTTAAATTCATATTTATATATTAATAATAATATTCCATGGTTCATTCAGGTTCAATGGTGTGTGTCCTATAAGATATCAAACTGAATTTTCTTATTTTAAAATATCATTGCATCGTATCCTCACCCTATTAATAAATTTCATCCACACAATATGAACATGATCTCCGTAGGCAAGGTTTTGACATCTAAAAAAACCATTTTTGAAATCCCACATCATAAAAAGGGTTAATAAAAATTCATCTTGAAAAGAGATAAAGGGATGTATGAAGGTAATATATATGAACATATACTAGGTTCCCGTATAAGAGAATATTAGTGGGAAGTGAAGATATGGAAATAGAAGAATAGTGAAATGTAAAAATAAATATAGACATTGAAATAGACTACTGATCATAAGAATTTGAATGATCATGAAAAAGTTGATAACCACAAAACCATAAACCAAAGTGGTGTAAAAAGGACTATCGATTCAATAAAAATGAAGTTAATAAGATGTTTTTTTATGTCAGGAGCCTTTTCTTAGATTTTATGAATTTATTTATCATATAGTCTGAAAAAATAATTAAATGAACTTACTTGACAAGTAGAATTTAATCCATTAATGTATTTTCACCACAATCTCAATTTTTTTCACCAAAGGATGTGTATTAAAGGTGATGTTTTCATTCCTTAAGAACGAAAATAAAATTTAGAATGGATCGCATAATTCCAAAAAAAGGATAATAAGATATTCCAACTATATTTACACGTTAACCAAAAAAATGGTTAGAAAATGGTATGATAATTTACAAAATGAATAGGCATTTACCTGAATAAATAAAACATTAATATCTAAATCCCCCAAAGTAACACTCAGTGTTCAACTTAGATTATTTAAAAAATAATTAGACCTAAAATTCTTTAAAATACATAGAACCATGTTTGAATCCTATAAATCAGATCAATTTAATTCAAATTTATTCTGATATTTATATAACTTTTATCTAAAATTATCATAAGTCACTCATAAAGTCATATAGCAAAAAATGCATATTCCTTATTCACCTAATCTATAAAATATGAAAATAATTTCCATAAATTACCTATATAACCATAAAGACACATTAAAATCATATATGATCCAGAAATAAAATTCAACTATTATTCATAATGTACAATCCCATAATGTAATTGTTATATTAATCATATAATATTCCCTAAAATTATAGTGATATTATTCTGAAATAACATTTATCACTTTACAAGAAATTCAATTTTTAATCCCATAGTTATTTATAAAATAAATCATATGTTCTGAAATTTTAATAACCCCTAATTACATCAATTTCAATGATCATGTAAATCCTAATGGTTATAAATACATTTAATTTGATCTCTACACAATGTGAAGGTATTATAACCCAAATATCTTTTCACTAAACACATACTAATCCCAAGGGATATATTGAAATAAATGTCTCCCAAAATAGTCCTAATCATTATACAATTAGATGAATTATGTCCTCAGTTGGGGTGTCTAAGAATTTATGATTTAGATCAACCTTATTATTAAAAATTTTTGTTGTATCCATTACACTTAAGTAAACCTCAGAGGAAAACATCATAATCTCCAAATTTATCAAAACAAATCACCTGATACAAACTATAGAGACTCAACCCTAAACATTATATATTCTTGAATTTTAAATTAATAATTCATTTTCATACATTTCAGGATAATTTATGGTCTAGATTTTTTTGATAATTATTCCATCACCATTATATAAATATTAAAACTTATTATCAAGTTTTAACATAAAAAAATTTTGGATACTAAAAGATTTATTTTTAAAACATATCTTTACAATTTTAATCTCTCACCATTTTCCATGCTCAAGCATAAAACCCTATTTTTTTATAAAATAGGATTATAATAGGAATATTTTTAATAGATATATTAAAATAAAAGAAGAAACTTTTTTTATTAATGATTTATTATAAAATACTTTTCTTGATTTGATCATGGATTAATAATCACTTGTTCATTAGGAATTATGTATGAAATAACCTCAGTGATAATGGATTATCCTACCTTTATATGGAGTTGGCAGACACATTTTTGATGTAAAATTTCCTCCTTCTCATTTCATATAATCCATATGAGTTCGTGGTACTTTTCTCTTTCATATTTATCTATTTTGGGTGTTCTTTAACCCACCACATCTTTTGGCTACCCAAATTAGATATATTCTAGACCTGTTCTCTTTGATATTTTTATTGGTCACCTTTTATCATTAGAAGATGTGATATGATAGAATATTCAACATTGTCATGTCAAAAATTGTGGGAGGAAACAATATTTGTAGTGATGATGTCTTTATATATTTAGGAAATGAGAGAATCAAAGAACAATTTTTTTTCCTTGGGAGTGGTGATGGAATTTATTCGATCAATCATAGTGGGGTGAGAGTTTTCCAGGTGGGTGATGAGGGTGCCAATGGCTTCAATGGCTTCATGTGTTTAGAATTAATCACTTGTGACCTCAGGATGTTATGGAGGTTAGGTTTTTATGGAGTAGGTGAGTGGTGAAAACTGATGACACTTGGTGTCGTTGATGGTGGTGACCAGTTGGTGGTAGTGTATATTGGTAATTGGTAGTTAGCTGAGTACCAGATAATAATAAATTAGATCTTATGTTAGGTGACTAGGTGGAAGAAATCAAGCTTCTATGGTGGTTTTTGGTATGGTTCAATATGAATCCATACTATTCTTTATGATTGATAATTTGATTTGGTTTTAAATGTATCTGTGTGATCTAGACTCTATCTTGTGGTATTTGGATGGAGGTGATTTTTTTAAGGTACTTATGGGAGGGTGAAACTAAAAGAGTAATTTGTTTGATGACACCCATAATTCATAATTATTCCATCTTAGTCTGGGTGAACACCATGATTTGATTTTGCAAAGTGTTTTTGGACTAGTTTTGTGTCGCATTAAGTTAACAACATGGTGATATCTTCACAATAATTGTCTACTGGGTGAATTAACAGAAAGATAGGTGTTTCTAAACATATCATCTAGTTCTCCCTCTAACTGTTAGTATGAGTGGGAGGGGTGTTATGACCTGTTGAGTTTGACTAGTACAACACAACTTCTTTCTAGGGGGTGATGCATCATCATCAACTGATCTAACTGTGTAATGTCTATGGGGGGGATGAATAGGGGGAGGGGGGGTGATGAGAAGTTTTCTATTTATTATATTGATTTTTTCTTCCTATAAAACAATCAGGACCATCTTATGATGTATATGTCATTTTGGAATAGAATGTTTTCCTCTATGATTGTAATGGGTTTTCTATTTTAAATGTTTTTAAAGGAGATTGTCTTGTTTTTATTCAGTAACGGTGCCTTGACGTCTAAAATATTAAAAATTTAATATTTTCCTTTTTCAAAATTAAGCATTGGGATCCAAATAAGGAATCTATTACTCACAAAATCAACTTTTTGACGTAAATCATTGCATAAAAAAGTACATAATTAATCTTAAAACCAAAATAAAAATCATAAATATTATCTTGCAATCATGAATAACATATGAATTTTTTTTAAAAATGTTATAAATTTTACTCTTATAAAGTAGAATATATTTTTCTTTAAACAAAATATAATTAGTAATCAAAAGGTATAATAATATAAAACACTTTTTAGATCAAGATATTATAAAAAAGATAAATGTTATGAAAAAATATTGAAAATCAATAATTCATGAATAAATTCCATGAAAATAATCACACAGTGGACTGAGCTTTATGGTGGATTAGGTTTACTCTCTAATCCCATATATAATGTCTCTTCTGAAAAAATCATCACACAATTCATTGGATCACTATCTCGGTTCACCCATCATAACATGTTCATAACCATTTTAACAAAAACAGAAATTATTCACAAGGAATTATCATAATAATTACCCATGTAAAGAAACTTGTTTCATAATGTTTCAGGATCTCATAATAAAAAGAAATTTCACAAAGAAGGCATTTTAGAAATGATTATACGACATGTATTACCCCATCAAAGGAATGGGGAATAAGGTATGTATATATGTGGATGACATACATATAAAATTTAGACACATTTTATAAAATTAAATATATTTAGATAGTGAGTTATAGAGTCATGCTATATCCCAAAGAAAAAAATTTAGTTCAGATAAACTCTTTATACCCATTAGAAAAATATTTCCAGATATCAAAATATCCATTCAGTTTTAAACCTGTTTTGAAAATTCAAAAAAGAAATAGAAAATGGGATATTTTTTATTTGATGAAAAAATAGAATATTATATAGGAATACAATCATAATTTTTTTTATAGAAGTAATAAATAAGTTTCATGTCATATGCATTAAAATAAAAAATTCTTTTTTTGAAAAAATGTCAAAATATTTCATATAAAACGTATAAAAAGATTTTCATTAAAACCATTAAATTAATGTAAAATATGAAATATAATTTCTTTTTTAATATATTTATTTTCATATAAATACATTAATAAAATAATTTTTTGTATATGGTAATGAGAGAGAAATATTTGGAAAATAAATCTTTTAAGCATTTAAAAAAAGGTTTTAAAGTAAAGAGTCTCTTCAATATAACCTTAAAAATATTTACATTTTAAAAAATTGTAAAAAAGGAAAATTATGGTAATAATTAAATCTAACTTCAAATTATGAATAAATTATAATTTTACTTAAAAATTATGAAGAACATGGATATGGAAGAAAAATATTTTGAAGAGAAACATTAAAAATGGTTTTTTTAAAAAATCTTGTAACTCATGTCCGACTCGTCACATGGGTTCTATATCTTCATAAGTAATGAAATTATTTAAATTATTTAAATTATTAATAACATTATTTTTGTTCATTATTCAATTTATTTTATTTATTACCATGCTAGATTCATTTACTTAATCATTTAATTCATAATAGAACTTTTTGAAGACATTCCTCTCTTTTGTCCAAAATGAATCTGGTCGGTGCACCATGGCCAATAAGTTAATAATTAAACCATATAAATAATAATAATCATGAAATAATTATGGTTTTTATACATAAATTATTCTTTTAAACCTACCAATGAAATATTATTATGAAAAATGAACTACTCTTCAATCACGAAGATGGTAGGTCATACGAACGCATGTATAATGTTTCCATTTTAACTATATTTATATAAAGATGGTAATCATTATTATATCTTTATATAATGATAATTATATAATAAATATCATATTATTACATTAAATAAACATACATATACCATAAAGTTGTGGCAATAATGAAAAACAAATCACATCGCTTCATGGAGGTGGTAATCCACACTTACATAAGAATGAAGTTCTTATTTTTTAATGTAAGAAAATAGAATAAAATTTATGATATATAAATTTTATAGAACTATAAGTATTTAATTATATATATATATATTAAATCCATCATTATACCCATATATGAGATATGGTGACTGGAAGCTAATTCTAATAGTCTGTGAGTTGGTAGTCCACCTCCCACACAAACGATGGATTCAATTCTCATTTGATGGAAGAGGATATGGGTATAGGTAATTCCATCTAAAAAAATATAAATATATTAAAGATAGTTGTGATAATATTTCATCTTGGATGATTATTTTCTTAATTTAATGGATGAAAAAATAAAATAAAAATGCATGGTTAAAAATCATAACTCTACTTCAGAAAACCTCTTTATGATTATAATTAAAGAATTCATAGGATTGTTTTGTGATAAAAAATTAATATTGGTCAAGGAAAGGGATTTAATAATATAATTGTTATGGTATTTTTGGAACCAAAAGGCTATTGAAGTCTAGAGTGGGAAGGAGAATAGAGGGGTGACCATTTATATTCAAGGTTGGGGCATTACTAGAATGACATAAAATATTAAATTAATATAAATTAATTTTCATTGATAAAATGATAAAAAATAATACAATTCAAATATAGGATTATGATGTTTTTAAATCCCCTAATACAATAATTTGTTTGACACATTTAGACTATGTTTTTACCCCTATCATTTTGTTTGATCCCTTGACATTTTGGAAATTATGACAATAATAAAGTTCTTTACTATTTTGGGGCTATAATAGTTAATATAAAAGGAAAATTGGTCCATAAATGATCTATATTTTATATTTTTATTCATAAAATAAAAAATTATATTCTGATAGTATTTTTCTATTTTTCAAATATTTTAGTAATAATTATTTATTAGAAAATAACAATAATGTATTTTTTAGAAAAAATCATTTAATTTGATTTGAAAACAACAATGAAGAAATGGAATTAGAATTTAATACATTATTTTCACTATAAAATTTTATTTTATATTTAAAAAATTCATTGAAGATAAAAATCATTCATGTTTTATTTCATTTAACATTTTTAAAATCAGTTATTTTATTTTATTTTTTATTTTATATATACTGTTTTGTCATTGTGTAATAATTTAATGTAATTATTTAATTAATAAATAAAAGAAATAGTTAACTATGATAAGAAATCATTTTTCAGTAAAATGGTCATTTATAAATAATCATATCCCATCTCTATCCTAATTTTATAATTTTAGAGACATTAAAACAAAAGTTGTCACATTTTTGAAATTTCTATACCTAAAAAAATATAAATATAAAAATCAAGGAAATATGGAAAAAACTTATCAAATACATGACATATAGATGTAAATATGTCAAATACACTCATCCAATAGGATAATGTTAGGTTTTTAGGGGCATTTTATGCCTTATCATATTATTATTTACCTTAAATTCTTAATTTACCCTTACCATGGTGATAGTTATTTTTTATGGTTATTAATCACAATGTACAGAAATAAAAAGGGAAATATTGAAAAATTTGGAACCCATGATTCCATATATAAAAATTCTATTTTTATGATTCAATTTTTAAAAGTAATAGAAATTAATTTATTTTTAAAACCCAAAACACAAGAGAAAATAAATTTTCAGGAAAATACCTTTTAAAGTATAAAAATGTTCTTTTACCAAATTCATGTATAAAATTTTATAAAAGATAAATAACTGGATTATTTTTAGTTAGAATAAAATGATAAAAAATTAAATTTAATTAAAATTAAAAATTAAATTTTTAATACTTTAAAAGAAAATACAATATTGAATAAAAGTTTTTATTTTAACTATAAATTGAACAACCAAACTTGTCAGAAAAAATTCAAAATTATTCAGAAGATATTTTTGTCATGTAGGAATAAAAAATTACATAATTTGAACAAAATTTAATTTCATAATGTTGAAGAAACATTATTATAATATTCACTCCGGAAAAATAAATAAATACCATTTTTGAATAAAATATAATTATGAAGAATAAAGAAACTTTACGGAAAATTGAGTGTTTATTTTCTAAGATTTAATCAATGAAATATATCAATTTAGACCTTTATATTAGTATATTTTATAATTCGGTTAATCATATTCAGACCTTTCATTTTAATTAGTATATTTCAACAGTAATATTTAAATAATAATAATATTTCATGGCTCGTTTTGGTTTGGTGTTGTGTTTCATATATGAAATCGCATATAATATTTTTCTATTAAAATATCATAATGTTATACCAGCCAGAACATGTTTTCACATATTATTTAATAGGAATGATAAGTTTTACACAATTAGTTTAAAGTCATTTAATAGATTTTTGAATAAAACATTACCCAAGTTGTAACGGTCTCATCTAAAACGTCCTTCTTTGAAACATTCATTGATTGATGCACCAATATTGATTCATATTGTTTGTATAGTTAATATTGAAATATAATATCCTGAATCTTTTTATTCCCATTTAATTTTATGTTTTTTAGTGTTATTTATTTTAATATTTTTTAAGATATCATAAATTTCAATTCATTAAAAACAATGTTTTAATTTTTTAAAGGCTTTTAACCGAACTATTCCTCTTTGTTTTCATATTATTTTAGGAATGTTCTTTTATAAACTGAAATTATTTTCTAAAGTTATTTTACATGTTATTTTACCTTACTTCAAAATGTTTTATGAATAATATTCCTAATGTTTTCTACATGGTTCACTTTTGACTCTTATTAGAAATGTTTGAAAATAATGTTTTTAATGTTTATGACGTGAACATATTTTACTGATTTCACGAATATTATTTTATTTAAATATAAATATATATATGTTAACATTTTTTATTTTAAAATAAATGTATTTTCCAAATATTTGGGAAATTTTTATTCAAATTTTTTTCAATGTAATATGATATTTTCTCTGGTTTTCGAAGAAATGTTCAAATAACCAACAAATTTGTACCTAAATGGTGGAGGTTCCAGATAGGCATCCAAGAGACCCAAGATCAAATATTAGTGAGGGTTAATAGTGGGTGTACTTTAGTAGTACTATAAGAGTTACTATTCATTATTGTAGTACACAACACTATTCATCTGATTTGGGCCTTCGGGCAACTAGTTTGGGCCCATGGGTCACAGGTCATTCCTGCCACCAAAGTCCTTCGGGACACATGGACCTCAGCCTATAGGGCCTTCAGGACACCAAGGAATTATGAGTAATGGGGATTTCGGGCAACAAAAAATACCAAACCTATGGCAAACAACATAGGAGCTGGCTTAGACAAATATTCAGAGAAAAAATAGTAACCACTAGAGAATAGTAAACCGGATTGAATGAATGAGAGGGTATAGAAATAACCAACCCAACTAGGCTCTGTGCAACTTTGCATTGGGAAATTCTAGTCAATCATCTATTTAAGGTGCGGAGCTAAGTACCTTCATGATGTAGATACTAGGGAGGGAATGTTTCAGGTGTATCAAGACATGGGTCATTGAGGTTAGGTATTGGATCATGTATGGGGCTTGTGCCTATGGGCCATATTTGGGTTCCCCTTCAACTCCTAAAAAAAGGATAATCCAAAAAACAAGTCCTTCTATCCCTTCTGGAAAATAAATGTTTAAATAATATATTAAAGGTATTTTTAATCTATGTCAAAATCCATTAATGATTCTTATTCTTCACTAGGTACATGATAATATGATACCATTAAAATACATTATTTAAATGATACATATGTATGTTTTAAAGATATAGTATGGAAATATATTTCAGTTTCACAGGTAATTAAAAATGTTATTGCTTTGGAGAAATGAAAGAATATATGTGTTTTGTTTCAAGATATGGTGCTTGGACATTATTGATAAAATCAGGGTGGGGGAGTGAACTGAAATATTTATTGAAAATTTCATAATATTTGATGTGTAGCTCTAGTATATCCCTATAATTCATTTTGAAATAAGATAGAGTTAACTAGATATAAGTTACACCTAATAAAAATAGTGTTATGTTACTCATAAGATATGATAGAGTTACTATATTGCAAGTTACCTATAAGAGATCAATAATTTTACTAGTTATAGGTTACTCTAAAGAGATATTTGAGTTTTCAAGAAATATTATTCCATTATGAATGTTTGATGTTTCAAGATACATTCTTATTTTTTGAATTCTTTCTTGGACCATTTCATCATGGATTTTTTTCACATGGCTCTTGATTATTGTATTAAATGGCACTTCCCTTTTATTAAATAATTATTCCATGGAACATGATTAATCATCTAGGTTTTATAGGTATGAATTCTCAAATTTTATACTCACACACATTTATTATTCAATCTTACCCTTATATTCATATTTTTCTCAATGATGATATAAAAATGCTAATGCATCAGTTTACCATTACTAAATGTTTGTGCTCACCCCTATTATGTTTTACATTATCCTAGTTTATGAATATTTATTTTAAATTAATTATGTATACAAAGGATTCACGAATTAATAATTTTATGGAACATATTGTAGATGTAACGTTAAAAAATAAAAAGAGGAATAGTGGTAAAGAATTCTATCTTGATGACATGGGTATTTCTATGTAAGATATTATCCAAATTATCTAAAACCATAAACCTAATTGGTACATACTATGTAAGTGAATGATATTTCCATTTTATTTTATATTATTAATATGACTAAATTTGGTTCTTATTTGTTGGTATCAATTTCAGAAATGTTAAAATAATGATTTTAGCATCAAATCTGAGAGTGGGGGTTCAAGACAATTATAGTGGAATAAGAGTTGGGTTTGGATAAAAATAGAGATTAGGATGTTCTCATGTGAGGTTAACTTAAGATTTATGGATACCACTAATCATTTATAAGTCTAAGCATAACTTAAATAGAATAGAAACTTCTTTTCCTAATCATAATCTAATGTTATTTTAAAGAGTTTAATGGTATTTCCGAGAGACATTATATCTGGTTAAAGTACACGTAGCCCTTAGGTGTATCATGTTATTTAAAAGGAATGCTTATTTATTTAGAATGATTTTATATTTTATCAATTTAAGATGAATTTTATAAGATAATTTTTGAGGTTAATATATTCTTAATGAATTTATTTGAGATATATGGTAAATTATTTGTGGGATGATTTAATTTAAACTTTGGTTATTGTTTTGGAATTTTTGATTATAATGTATTTTTTCATTATATGAATGTTTATTAATTGTGTGTATTATAATAAAATGTTCTAAACATTTTGGTTTAAGTTAATATTAGATGAAATTATTTTTATATACATAGTATTCAATCAGATTTTTTTTCTAATTATTTACTCATAAATATTCATAATCATCATTTGGAGTAAAAACCGATATAAAGGATAAAACTTTTTGAAAAATAAAATAAAAAGAAAAAATTAAAATTACACATTTAGAGAAAATAAAGTATGCATATTTATTTTTTTTCTTAGCATAGTTGGTAAAAAATTCTTCACTCCTAAGAAAATATTATTGAATTAAAAATATTATCTTATTACCTTCATTTTTAATGAACTGATTGTATTTTACACACCTCATTGGTTTATGGTTTTTTGGCCACTTAATTACTCACGATCCTTCAATTTTTGTTGATGAATGTTCACTACCACTCTTTTGTTTTATTTATACATTAATTTTACCTATATTCTCTTATTTTCACTTTACATTAATGTTCCCCAATTTGGAAAGCTAGTTATTTTTTATTCTATATGATTGTTGTGTTTCATTTCCTCTATTTTAAAAAGGAATTCCGATTAACCCTTAATACAATGAGGGTTTTCAGAAAATGTATTTTAAAACGTTACCCCCTTTATTACCATGTTAAATATAAAATCATGTGGATGAAATTCATTAGGCGGTGGAATATAAGACCCCAAGATTTTAAAAGATAACTATATTCAATAGCATATACGACACAAAAAACATGTATAAAAACTAAAAGATATTATTATTGAAATAAAACCATTATAACCTAGGATTTTAATTTGTGGATATGAATAGGAGTAATAAAAATATGAAATATATATGAAATTCCTATACTCAATTCATATTTATTGATAAATTCTGCAGAAATAAACACTCAATTTTCTATAAAGTCATTTTATGCTTTAAAACAACTTTTTGTTGGGAAATGGATTTTATTATATTTTTTGAAAGATTTTTATAATTAAATTTTATAAAAATCATATAATTTTTTAAAAAATCCTGTCAAAATTATCATAGGGTGACATATCAGTACTTTTCTAAACATATTTAATTTTTTAACGAAGAGTGAAAAATTAAAATTTCTGTAAAACTATAATTTATTTTCATTAAAAAGAATCATAATGAGTTTAATTTGATATAAAATAAACATAATAAAAATTTATTTAAAAATAATCTAATTAATTACATATGAATAATATTTATAATTTATTTTTGTAAAATTTTATTTCTGGGCATAAAACACATTTTTCTAGAAATTGTTTTTCATTGCATTTTGGGAATTTATATTATGAGTAATTTATAAAACATTTATTAATTTAATTTAAATAAATGGAATTTTTTTTTTATTCATATATTAAAATATATCCTATGAATAATTTTTGATATTTTTTTAAAGAAGTTAAATTTTTGATAACAAAAAAAATATTTTTTTATGAAATATGTTATCTCTTATAATATCACCAAGACATAAATATTATATAAGAATTTATGAAACCTCAAAAATACTAATTTATTATAATATACTATAAATATAATTATAAAATAATTTAACAGACATAAATTACAATTTGTTTCATGATAAATTTGAAAATCCTTTTCATTGTCCACGTTGTGACTACACATCATTAGAAAAGTAATGATTGGTTTATTAAAAATAATATTTGAGAAATAATAAGAACTAGATCAAAAATATTAATTAATATGATGTATAAATGGTTATATTTTCTGATTATTATGAATTTTGGATTTATATAACATGAAACTTATCTCAATTCTTGTGTATTGCTTGCAAAAAGTGAGAAAATTTAAAATAACGCATTAAATAAGTTTTCATGTCATTTGTGTTAGTGAATATATATATATATATATTAAATTTAAAACCTGAAAATTATATGAGAATAAAATTTTATTTAACATCTTACGTTATGTACAACACTGAGCTAAAGAAACCCATCAAGGATATTTTATTAGATATATTCTCTTTGATAGCTTATGGAGCATACAACCAAAAGTCTAAATGTACTATAATATTTTATACTGTTATAAAATATATTTTTCAATGTATGTTATGAATAATAACAACTAAAAATTAAAATTATGGTTTTCAATTTATTAGAAATAAAATAAAAATCTTTTAAATAGGAAAAAAACATGTGTTTGAAAACAAATATTTTACATAAATGGCGGTTTAGTCACACTTTTCCCACATAATTTAATTTTTTTTTTGAGTTTTTTGGAAAATTTATATGAAAAAATAAAAAAAAGTTATTAAATAATGGTTTCAATATTATTTATGCTCATTCATTTAAATTTTTTATGAAAATATTCATTTCTTGATGAATAGTTAAAAATAATGAATTTTAATTGAAAACGAGTTTTTGTTTAAATTATTTATAAATTAAAATTTGTTTTTAAAGGTTTTTAATTTAAAAATAATATATTTATATTAAAATTTAACTATTACAGGTCATTTAACTCATGTTTATACGAAATTTTTTTATAATAACTTTATAATCTTTTTAACGTTTTTCTAAAAACCTGACATGTCATCACATCAATGAAATTAATTTTAAATTATATTATGAAACTTATATGATTATAGTTTGGAAAAGATTATTCCATATTTTTAATCAGAATAATTTATATAATATAATAATTTCAGTTTAATGTTTTCCATAATAATAGTAAAAATAGAAAAAATTATTTATGGCGGTTAGGTTAAAAATGGGTTTACTAGGGGTTAATAAAAAATATAAGGGTAAAAATTAACAAAAATCCCATATACAATATATTTCATAGATATAAATATACTTTATAATGTGAAATTTTCTTTCATAATTCATTTTTGAACCTTTTGGTACATTTTATTTAAAAAACTTTCAAATGTTCCACTCACCTCACTTATAAAAGGCTACCCCTATACACTACATTCACACCCTCAAACCCTTTTGGTCTAGAAAATGCTTGAAAATATTACATTATTAATTCCATAAACTCATAATATATTCCTTTTTTGATCATAAATAAATTCTATGAATAATTTAGTTATAATCCAAAAAAGGTTCTCTGAGAAGAGGAAAAATTCCTAAATATGATTTTTTATTTATTTTTACACCTCCTTAAAAAATTCATTATTTTTATTATACAATAAAAATATTATCTCCCTTATACTTATATATTATTATGTTAAGGTAATTACCTATATCCATTCCCTCTTCACCTAAATTTGACATGATAATGTCACTCCTACGTATGATGAACTACTGTGTTGCGAACCGATGTGACACATTTTCAATCAACACCTCCAACGATTTGATATGATGGTGAGTACAATGTATATAAATGATATTTAGGACATAAAAATTCTTATTTAGTCATTATATCATATAAAAAGTTTTACCATCCATTATTTATGGGATACGTTAACATTACTCATTTGTACAGAAGACTGTCGCCTCGCAAAGCAATGTGATTCATTTTCCACCAACATATTACATTGAAGGTAATAATGAAATGTTTAATGAAAATATGTGATATAAACTAAAAAATAATGAATGTAATGAAATATTTATCTTTATTTAAAGATAATATATATCATTTTATTTCAAACATTTTCACCCTCTTAAAGATGATAACATCTTTCGTGTATGTTTGGACAACCACCTTCATGAATTGATGCGACTCTCTTTACATCACCACAACACATGGATGATATACATATGTATATTAAAACAACAATTTTTTATTTAATATATTATTAAAAGTCTACAATGATAAAATATTAATTATCACCATTCCATAATGATTGTTGAAAAATTGAAACCTTACTTGTGAGTACGTACGACCTTCCATCTCCAGGATCACAACATACTTCATTTCTCAAAACCATTTTTCTTGATTAGGAGTAAAAGTATAATTGATGTTTAAATATGATAATTATGTATTTTAATTATTATAGAGGATATAAAACTATATTATATTTAAAAATACCTTAACATTAATGACAAAGCATGGAAGAGAAAACAAGGTAATTGAAATGCGAAACAATGAAAATAGTATCATATTATTAATGAATGGGTGATAAAATGTTATGAAAGTATCATATATCATGTTATAAATACTAATATGATTTATTTATAATTAAATAATATTTTTAAAATACTTTAACTAAGGTTAACTCATGTTTAATTGAATAGATGTGTGTGGTAATGGACCTCGTCTCAATTTCCCTTCACTAAAGAATATTTTATTACTGTACACCTAATGAATTTTTCATGGTGAAAATACAACCTATTATAAATTTAATATCATTATTAACTGATATTTTATTGTATTTTATGTTTGAATCAAAAATATTTCATCGAAGTGAATTTGAATTGAAAATTACCAACTGGAATTGAATTTCATAACTGATTTTTTTTTCATTTAGTAATATTAATTATTCATTATCTTTTATATTCCATTATTATATGTGTATTGAATTTTTAATATAATAGATTTTAGGTTTACTTATATTATGTGAATTTATATTTCACACACATAATATATATATTTATTAATCACAAGTTCAATATTATGTTCTCTTTAAGGGTTTATTCATAATATCATTTTAACCGAGATTTTTTATGCACGAATTAACATTGAAATAAATTTTTTGATCATTGGAATTTACAACCATTTTATCTAATTATACTCAAAATATTAATCATTTTTTCAGGTAATATTACCATTTTACCACTCTTTGGTAATTAAAATGATTGAGAAAATGATTAAAAAATTAAAAACCAATTTCAATTATCTTTTCAGTCGAAAATTGGTTTTTTTACAAAACCTTGTTTTATAAAACTTATTTAAAAAATGTTATTCACCTTTTAAAATTAATTTATTAATTTTTTTACCCATGTTAACTTTTAATTTTTTTGAAATGAATCTTCATGTATTTTTGAAAACAAGGTCTATATGGATTTTATAAAAAATGTGGAAGGAATATTTGTTTTATTGTACATTGCTTGTACAAAATTTCTTACCATCCTAAAATCTCCGTGTTCTAAAAATTCATTTATAAGTATCAAAGGTTATTTTCAAATAAAAGTTTTTTCATCATGATTTTTGAACATTTAGAGATACTTTTTTATTTTCAAAATTAAAAAGATATTTTTATGATATTTCTATTAGTTAATGAAAACTACCACTTATTTCATATATAATACATTGGGGATATATTGTATCTATTCCATGTATATTCTTCCTCTCAATGGTTAATGGTCATTATAAACAGGGAAAGTACTGGTATTCACTTTCCTAATTTATTTTTTAGTCATTAATATTCCCATAAAAAAATTTACTTTCATGTAATCATTGGACAATATAGGTCACCTAAATATACATATAATTTATCATGGATATGCATATTTCTAAAACTGTATCTCATTTATACATATGGTGTTCTAATATGAAATTTATTTGATTTACTATGGAAATTTTTATAATCTATATTATTTATTCGATAAATATATCTAATGGTAATACATATTATTTATGAATTAATATTTTTTTGATATATGAGAAATGATTTGGACAAGAAGATATATTTAGGTTCTGGTTATTGATATCCCCTTGATGTATAATTAGGTCTCATGAGACATATTAGTTGGATAACCTTAGTTAAATGGGTTTATAATGTATACCTACCAATCAGTTTTAATCTATCTTTAGGAAAGATATTGATAGTAGAGGTATCACGATGCATGAGATCATTATTTAAAATATGTAAGTATTTCCTTCATTGATAAATCAATTATAATTATCAATGATATTTTTACAATCATATTATCCCTAGATGAATTTATTTCTTATTTTATTTATTAAATGGAATGTGATTTCATTTATTTATCTGGCCCTATTGATTATACCATTCCTTATTATCAATTAGATTTCCACATAGATATTATCTTTTGATGGATTTATATATCATTTTTTTGCATATATTTCAAGTGTTTTTAGTAATTTACATTTCCACATTGAATTTTAGATATCTTATTATGATAATCAAGTTGTTTAAATGGAATTTTTGTTCAATTATTTATCATTCCATGTTGATTATAGTTATTTATTCATGGTAGTTTCCAATTTACCTAACCCTTACAAAGCATTTGAGTTGACCATCATTTTTTTATTTTTCGAGGAATCCAAGAAGTTTAATAATAATGACATGAAAGTTTATTTTAGAGGTAATGATGATATTCTTAAAAAAAGTTATGTTTTATTTTTTTTGTAATGTAATTCAATACTCTTGTATTGATCTTGTTTACCAAGACTGCTAAAATATTTATCCCTTCTAGATGTGAATCCATATTTTTGGTGCCAATTTAATAATGTATGACACCGGGCCAATGATACTAGCGTTGCGGTCATTATACTTGGTATTATAAGATGTTTAATAGAAACATTAGTACCTAGATTTATAGAAACATAGATTAGGGAACATAACTATATGATAAACCTTGGGTAAAGCTATAGAAGGATATCCTAGATTTTTGGTAAGGTAAATATTTTATTATTCTTCATAGAAAAAATCACTTTATGGAAAGAAAAATTGGACATAATTATAGAGTAGTTATAGGTAGGGGCAATAACTATGAAATGGGAACATTGGGAATGACTTGATCATCACCTAATGCACAAAAATAAGCATTACTCTATACCTAGTTTGACTCTTACATGGGATATTATTAGGATAATTCACATTTTGTTTAAAAATCATTATGAATGATTTGAATAGACGATGATAATGAATAACATTGGTTAAACCAAATAAGTATTATATTTAAAATAATGTTTAATGATCCTATAAATGAATATATTATTTTTACACTATGATTATTTTTTATCACAATATGTATTTTGGTTTTTGTACTTTTTGGAACCTGAAGAAATAATTTTGGCATTGAACATGATGGATAATGTGATGAAAATTAGAAACTAAATGGGACAATAAAGGGAGTGAAAGATATCATTATTATACATAAATATTTATCAGAATATATTTTCTACAACCTATACATTAACCAACTATAAGACTCACAAAAAATATAAGGAGGTAGTTTTCTAAGAGCTCGAGTGGTGGAGACCATAGAGGAAATAAGGATCGATTTAATTTATATTAGAAATGTGGAAGAAGACACCTATCTAACTATCTTAATAGATTAGGAAAATTATTTATGAGTGGAAAATAAGGGAAAAATAAACATAAATTATGAGAATAAATGAAGAGTATAGTGGATGGAAATAAATATCATAATAAGATCCATTTATAGTCATTGTCTTAAATTTGGGGAACCTATAAATAATCTGATTCAATTATATCCTCTAATTTTTAATCTCTTGATCGTGGAAGTACGTTTGTTGAAATAAAACAGATGAAATGTTTAGGTATCAGGAATATATATTTAAATTTTTGAAGTATTATCACTAATGGTTTTTTGGTTATAAGAATCACTAAATATTATAAGATTATGTAAAAATTAATAAGAAGATATTTCTTCATTAACTTAAGTGTTATGTATAAAATCATGGGTTTATTATACTATTTATGACAATAATTGTATTTTCAAAAAAACACTATTTGAAAACATATTTGGTAAGGATATATCCTGATTGAGTATATTTTTGGCATTTTTTTGGAATACAACATATTGGTTTGTTAAATGAATGAGTTATTTATGAATAATTAATTAACTTTTTTGGACATAAGATTAAATGTATTGGTAACATTAAATTTTTTTCATATCTTTGATGTTGTCGTAATTAGGGGTCATCACAATATTATAATGTTATAGGAATTATATTAATATTGATTTTGAAAATGGACTCTTCTTGAATATGGTGAAGGTTATGAGGTGTGAACCCAAAACTAATGAAGGATAATGATTTAATTCTTACCATTTGCCTACGGAATGTTATGGTTAGTATTTAATTATTTTTAGTTAAAATATTTGATGAATAAATATTAATGATTTACCAGTGCTGTTAAAATTAATGACTATAGTTTAATAAATTATATTGGATATCTTGTAAAAAACATATCTATTTTAGAAAATAATTAGAGACAGAAGGAACAATTGCACTATTTTTTGGTTATTTTGATCCACTAAAAGTGAATTTTAGTTATTCAAGCATAAAAGGTTCATTTTTTTAAATTAATTTCATAGAGTAAGTGGTGAACTTGAAATTTATCAAAGCAGAACCAAAAGTTGAAATTGTTTTTATAAAATAAAAACATATCAACTATGCATATTTCTTTACATTCATAGATAGTAAAATAATTACTCAAAATTAAAAGAAGGTCATTGAAACAAAAATTTAATCATATTAATTTCATATCTAATAAATAAACTTCAAATTTAAATCATCACATATTTATGGTGTTGGGGCCTTTAAATTTCCACTGATCATTCATTTTTTAGCGAATACTAACCTCTCTCACTATCTAAAAATATTTAATCTTTTCTTCCATGTACACATATTAACATTCCACCAATATTCTGATATATTAAAACTATGTTATGTGTTATTATGGATGAACTTTTTTTACTTTCCACTCTATATTATTAAGAGGATATTTTATTAATCATTTTTTTAGGATGTGGGTTTTTTCAACAATGGTATTTGTAAATGTCGAGCCCCTGATTACAGAGATTATATTTAAGTTGTGAGACTGAAATTTATATAAATTTGAGAGAATATAAAACCCAAAAATTATAAAATAATAAAATTTTATTTGATATCATATGTGACCTGAAACAATAAGATTAAACAACCCATGATATTTTTTTTAAAATTTAATCTCTTCGATAGCTTGTGGAATACACATCTGTGAGTGTAAATGAACCATAATATGGTATACCATTATGAAATAGAAGTTACGTTTCCTAGAAAAATACTAATAACTAAATTATGAAAGTTATGATTATCTTTTTATTTGAAATTAAAAAAAAATCATTTAAAATAAAAATAAATATTATTTTCAAAAAATTATATTTTTCTAAATGAAGTTTTAGTCGTTCTTTGTGTACATAATTTAAATTTAATATTTAGCACTTTTAGAATATTTCTTTTAAAAATATATTTTTTTAAATCATCATCTAATTTTTTTGGGGCTGAATTTTGGGACTTTTTTAAAAAAATCATTTTAAATGAATGGTGAAATTACAGAATTTTAATAGAAAACTACCTTTTAAGTTTAAATTATTTATAATGGAAAATTATATTTGAAATTGTGTTTTAAGTAAAATTATTTCAACTATATTATAATTGAACTAATTCAGGTAATTGGAATCATTTTTTTATGGAATTTAAAAATAAAAACTTTGTAAACTATTGAACATTTTATCTTTAAAAACATGGTTTGTTTTTGTGTCTGTGAGATTAATTTTAAATTATATATTTATACATTTTATAAATTATTTTACCAAAATGTATTCCATATTTTTGATAATCTTAATTTATATTTTCTAATAATTATAAAACAATTTTTTCCATGTGGTAAAACAAAACAAACATGGGTTAAATTGACATAAAAACGTATATAAAATTATTTTTATGGAAATATTAAAAAATTATAATGTCTATGGATTGATAATAATATATTTTTTATCTTTTTGGTATGGAAATAACTTGGTTACACCTATTTCGTTTTAAAAATTCCATGTGTGTCACTCACCTCAATTATAAAAGGCTGCCTCCAATACTCTCATCTACACAAAATAAAACCATTTTGTTTTTGAAAATGATTATCTGAATCACTTAAAAACTTAAATTCCACAATCCTAGAATCAATTTTTTCATTATAAAACCATTATAACAATACTTTATATTTAATCCTAAAGAGGTGTTCTACGGGGAGGTAAAATTCATAACTATCCATTTTTTCTTTTATTTATTCTTTGACCACCTTTAAACCTTATTAATTTATATTTATATAAAAAAATATATCTACCATATACTTATATGTTATTTTTTTAAGTGAATTACTTATATCCATATAAAAGTTCCTCAAATTTGAAATGATAACATTGCTCGTGTGCACGGAGGACTACATCCTCACAAAACGATGTGACACATTTTCCATCAACACCTATCAAATTTGGTATAATAATGGATTTAATATATATATATATATTTTATATTTAACAATAATTATACCTATTTATTACTTATTTATTTTATAACTTTTTAATATCTATTCCGTGGGAGATATGATTATGTCGCTGGTGAGTACAACAGAGTACCGCCTCACGAAGCAATGTGATTCAGTTTTCACTAATACATTACATGGAATGTAATATAGATACATTTAAAAAATATATCTGATATAAATGAAATAATTAAAATATTAATGACCTATTTATCATTTTTATAGGATAATATATATATTATTATTTCTTATATTTTCACCCACTTAAAGATGATAATATCGTTTGTGTACGTGTGGAGTACCTCCTTCACAAAGCGATGTGAGTCTGTTTTCGTAACCACACTAAATTTATGAGATATATAAGTATATTTAAAGACATTATATGGTATTCATTATATATGTATCATTATTTAATGATAAAATATTTCTTACCTCCTCTAAAAAATTATCAATGTAAAATAGTAACATTACCTGTGCGTGCGTAAGACATATCATCCCCATGATCATAACATACTTCATTTTGAAAAAACATATTTCATAAATGATATTAAATGTATAATTTAAGAATAGGTAAAATTACTATTTAATGGTAATTCTTCTATTTTTTATGTAGTTATATAATATGCACAATAAAGTGAACATTCATGATAAATCCAAAATGAGAAAATAAGGAAATTAATCCCTAAAAAAATGAAAATAATAAAAGATTATTATTGAAAGTGTGATAAAATGTTATAAATTGATCACATATGATATTATAAATGTTAATATGGATCTTTTATATTTTAATAATTTCATTATAGACACTATACATTATGTTAAATCATGTTCAAGAAAAAGGAAGTGTGGTGTTAGGTTCTTCGTCTCAATTTCCCTTCATTGAAGAATATTTTATTTTTGTGCACGTAATTTTTTTTGTATAGTGTACATAATTCCAATTTAAATTCAATATCATGATTCATTAATAATTCATGGTATTTAATGATTAAATATTAACTACTTTTTCCAAGGGTTTTTGAAGTGAAAATTACAAAGTGGTAAGTATTTTCGTAACTCAATTTCTTTTCATTTGGTATGTTACTTCTTTTTTTATTTGATATTATATAATTATATGGTTATTAAATATGTGATATAATATGTTTTACATTCACTAGTTTTATATGGATTTAAATTTTACACATATAAATGATTCAATGGTTAATTATCACAATAACATTATGATAATTATAATGTTTATTTAAAAATTTCATTTTCATCTGGATTTTTTATGCTTGAATTTCAATTGAAGTAAAAGATTTGATCACTAGATAAAAACCCATTTCTTTTTCTTATCCACTACTTATTCATGATTTAATCAAGTAATAGTAAAAATTTTCAATTATTTTTTGATTAAAATAATTGCGAAAATTTATTTAATAAATTCTTACTTGATTTATCTCTTTGGATGGAAATTCATTTACTTCTAAAACCATTTTTTTAAATAATATTTTTTAATCCTTTAAAACATAATTTTTTGAGAAATTTTTACCCATTTTTAAATTTTAAAAAATATTCTGAAATGAATCTTCATGTCATTTTCCAAAAAACACCCTTTTGTATTTTACTAAAAATGTCCAAGGAATCATTGTTTTAACATAAATAGAATATATTAAAACTCATATCTTCATGAACAAACAATTTTTTCAAGTGTACTATATAAGTTTCAAAGGTTATTTTCAACTAAAAGGTTGTTCAAAATTTTCCATGAACCTTTAGTTTAAAAGGTAATTTTTAAAATAAAAATTATATTTACCTTCAAAATGTTTTTAAAGATATTTTTTTGGTATTTAATCTTTTCTATAAAAACAACCCATCATTTTACATATACTCCACTAGGTTTATGTTCTATGAATACCATAATTAACCATCCTATAGATATTTTAGGATAATTTTTACCACGAAAAGCATTGATATTCATATTATTGATTCCTTTATGTAGTAATTAACATTACCTTGAAATATTTTCTTTAATGTTATCACAAGAAATTAATTTTACCAAAAATATGAATATTATTTATTAGGAATATGCATATTTATAAAATCAAATATCATTAATTTATATAGTTTTTAGAATTTAGTTTGGTTGGATAGGAAAATATTTATAATTTTATTCTTTATTCAATATAGATATTTAATGTTAGGGAATATTGTTTAGGGTTTAAATTGATTTTTAGATATATGAGAAAATATTTGGGCATGCAGATACTAGTGGACCCAAGTTTTTGATTAACCATCGATGCATCAATTGGTCCCGTGAGATGTATCAATTGGCTAAACTTAGTTAAATGTGTTTTTGGTGTATACCTACCCCTTAATTTTAAACTATATTGAGCAGTGTTGTTGAAAGTATAGGTATCAAGATATCTAAGATCATGAAATCTAATAATTAAGTATTTCCTTTATTGAGAATTCGATTATTATTTTCCATGATATTTTCACAATGATATTATATCTGGATTTATTTTACTCCTATTTTATTTTTTAAATGGATTGTGTTTTCAGTTATTTAACATACAATATTTATTATGAATTATCTTATTATTCACAAGATTTTTACAATGATATTATATCTGAATTTATTTCATTCTCAGTTTACTAATTAAGTGACATGTCTTTTCAATTATTTAACTTGTAATATGGATTAATCATTTTTATATAATGTAGTTAATTTTTTAAAATGTAACGTGTATTCAATTATTTACCATTATATGTTTATTAGATTATTTATTCTCCATAGATTTAGATTCACTTTACCCTTACTGAGCATTTTATTTCACCCTTATTTTGTTTCCATTCACTGGAATATAGGAAGATTAGTACGAATGATATCAAAGGATATTATAGAAGGAATATTTATATTCTAATCAAATAGGTTGTAATTTTATTCAATTGTAATGAAATGCTCTAGTATGAATATTTTTTTACCAAGACTTATAAACTATTCGGTCCATCGAGACGTGATTCCTTATGTCTTATGATAGTATAATAAAGTAAGACACTAGCTCCATATTATAGCGGTTGGGGTTATTTCATTAAATGAAAATAAATATTCACAATTAATTAAAATAAATTGTTATTATGTTAAATATTTATTTTTAACTCATAAATTTTATATAATTATCTAAATCATTTATGTCTCAATGTAAATGAATTTAGGAAAATTGAAGAAAAATTAATTAAAAATATTTAAAAATATTAAAATTATACTATTTAGATGAGTTTTTAGATTTGAGTAATTATATATATATATATGAATTATAATGGTTTTTCTAAGTGATTATATTTGAAATTGGAATCAACCTTAAAATATTTAAATTCATGATATGATGAAAAAAATGAAAATAAATTTAACTATATTTTTTTAAAATAATATTTTATTAAATTATTTAAAAATAATAAAAATATTAAAAGATTAATAGAGGGTGGGATATGATCTAAAATTACATACCTTGACCATATATGAGATATTTTTTACATTAGAAGTAAATTTTAAAACCTTTCGTTTTGAAAATGATTTTACCCCTCTTAGGGTCAAAATTGATAATTAAATGTGTTAGACCAAAAAAATGGTTTATAACTACACATAAACAATAAATAATTTTTTTTGTTTAATGAATTTTAAAATTAAAATATGTCAACTTTTAAATTTTCTCCACTTGTGTCTAATTTTACATGAAAAAGAATTTATTATTTTTAATTATTTGAAGTAATTCTATATGTGTCCTTTCATACACTATAAATGGACATAAAACCTCATCTTTTATTCAAACCACTAAGATAAACATATATCAACCAAACCCAACCTAATAATAAAATGAATATTCTTATAAAAGTTATATAGGTTTTTTTCTTTCATAATTCCTTCACTAGGTTCCATAATAAGAAACCAAAACGATGGTACTCAAAGTGCTGGAAATCATATTGATTAACATATTTCATTTTAATTCTAATATTAACCACATAAATTTTATCCTTAATATTCCAATATAATTACATAATTATATACCACATGATTATATCTATTTTTTTTAAAATAATAAACTTGGTCATCAACATTCATGTCATATGGAAAAAAATCATCATTTATGAAAATGTGTAGACATTCACCTCCACGAAGCGATGTTTTTAATTTTTCCTAACAAAATCAAAAGGATATTTATCATGTTTTATTTGATAAAAACATATAGTACTTATAAAATATATATTATTCTTTAAATATTATATATAACTTACCATCTTACATTTTCACCCATTTAAAAATGATAATGTCGCTCGGGTGTACGTGTGGAATACCACCACCATGATGTGTTGTGAATCATTTTTCACATCAAACATTAATGAGTGATTAAAAAATTTTATTTTATTTAACATAATTATAATAATGTTATGATTATTAATCTGAATATTATGGAACAATGACCCCTTTTACGGTTGTCAATATACTAAAGTTATTTTTCAATTATGAATAAACATCCTTAAAACATATGATATGGAATTAATTGATTATATAATGAAATATGTCATTGTAATGAATAAAATAGATGGTTTAATAAAAATGGAAGGAACATTAAGAATAATATTAAAGAATTAAATATTTAATATAAATTTATTATATTGGAACGTAATGTACATACATAGTGAGTATGGACCCATGGTAAGTTGTTTTTAAATCAATATACAGTTATTATGTTATAATTTAACTTAATTGACTATTTTATGATAATATTATTTTTGGATTGACCTATGAATTTATAATTATGAATTAATACTTATTTTTTGTGGTTTTAAAATCATTACACAAAGCAATTATTTTATTAATTCTAACATTAGTGACACAATATTTGGAATGATTATTCATCTCCTGGTTGTTTTTTGAGAGATATCTCTAATTATGAACCTAATTCATTATTAAGTTGTATATGATACCAATTGAGAAATTATATCATGAATTACTCTTTAATAACAAAATTTAATGTTTCTTTAACATTATCACTTTCATGATATGTTGATTCAAATGTTATAAAAGCTGTAAGGGGTTTTATGGTCTCAATTTCTGTACTTTAAGACATATTCCATGTTATGAACCCTATTTTATTTTATATTGTGTACTTATTTCCATATGAATATATTTTCAATTATTATTACTTAGAAATTATCAGTTTTAATGGATCACTTTATGTTCCTTTATTAAATGTCTTTTTGAACCAAGCATTGCCCGTGTTATAAGTGTTTCGCATCTCAAACTTCATTCATTGAGACATGTTTCTATTGATGCACATTTAATAATATATGTAAGAACCTGGTTCTTATTTTTGAGGTACGAGCTTCTTCTTTTTCCTTTTTCTTAAGTGTTTTTGATAAAATATGGAAAATGGGGAAAAATCCTAAATTTTGGGACTACACGCTGTGTACGTTTTCCACACGTCGTGTACTTTTGGCCGTGTGGGATGGGTACATGGGGAGTGTAGCCATGCGGGTGAAGAAGGGTGTAGGAACTGACTACACGTCGTGTAGTGGTACCTTACACGACATGTAGTCAGTCGGCAGGCCCAAACAGTAAGGTGGTGGAGCAGCCGCCTGCTGGGTGACAGTACACGCCATGTACTCCGAAGTACATGCCGTGTACTCATGTCGACAGTTGAACAGTGTGCTGGTGCCGCCAAATGGATAGTTAAATGAAAGAAGTACATGCAATGTACTCAGAAGTACACGGTGTGTGCTTTGTTTTTTCGGCTTAAAATAGGTAGTAGCCTCCTCAATTGGTAGTGGAGGCATTTGAGCCATTTTGGATCCAAGGAGGATGAACAGACCTTTGAAGATCCGCCGGGGGTTCGTCTGGAATCGGTTTCCGCCTCGGACGATCCCGTTGGAACCGCACGGATAAGACCTCTCTTCTCCTAGCGTGTTGCTTACCAATTATTCTCCTAACGTAAGTTATTTACATTTTTTTGGGTTTTGTTCTTCATCAGATCTATGCCTTTCTTGGGCGTTTCTGGAGTCGGCGTTCGTGTATAACATTTGTTGGCATATTAGGTAGGTGGCTTTGTGTTTATTTTCCAACTATCGTGCGTTTTTTTGCATTTTTCTGCCACGAACCCATGTTGGGGTGTCGTGGGGTTGAGGCCGTTGCTATATTTAATACATAGAACTGATTAAGTATCTAATTGTGATGATAAAATTCTGGTTGAGATCGTTGCTTGGATCCGAAACCACCCCCAGGGTGTGTTTCACTGTTTAGCCATTTGTCCAGGATACCCGAGGGCATGCCTTTAAAGTAGTAATTGTAGAATTTCCTCGAGAGAAATTGTTTGTTACGGCTTGTTTACCTATTGGGAATGGCCTGGTTACTTGTATAGCCTGAGGGTGTTGTTGTATTTGGCCTGAGGGTGTTGTTGTGATTAGCCTGAGGGCACTGCACTATTTAGCCCGAGGGCTGTAGTATTTCGCCTGAGGGAAACCTTTTGTGCCTGAGGGCTCGAATTCTGTGCCTGATGGAGAGACTTCCTATGCCTGAGGGGAATTTCTGTTTCGGCCTGAGGGCAATACCTGCAGGTTGGATTCCGCTTACCCGAGGGTAAGATTTTGCTTGTCTGAGGATGTGGACTATTTTGTTTATAAATTCAATGTGGTAATTTCTAGTATATAATGAGTTAAATGAATAATAAAATGGAAATTTAATTGTTAAGTTAGTTACTTTTTAGTACTGCTTACCTTATTCCATTTTACTATTTCACACTATTGTTGCATGCTTACACGCAGTTGGGAATGGGCCTTTGGTGGGTGCCTACTGAGATATATTTCTCACACCCTATTTGGGTCATGATTTTCAGCCCAAACAGATTATGTATCTGCATGTGTAGATAGGAGAGAGAGTCCCTATACAGGTACTTGACTGTTGCTAAGGTTTAAGAGGGCATGCGACCGAGCCTAGGCTCGTGATGCCACTGCCAGCTGTTTTGCTTGTTTTTTTACTAGGTATTTGGTTGTACTGTATTAATGTATAACATGTTCTGGCTGTTTTCTTAAAACCTGAAACATGTAGCATCATCACTTCTATACTGTTGGTTATATCCACTGTTGTAGTTTATTTCCGTTGTGTATTTTTACTGCTTCCGTTGTCATTTTATGTTTGTTCTATATTCTGCTGCACTACACTTTGACAAATGAGGGCATAGTTTCCCCACTATCAGACCTGGGCCCTCGCTGCTAGTCGGCAGCCTCTGGTGTTTGGGGAAATGCGCTTGAGGACACGTGGCGAACCGGGCTCGGGGCAACCGTTGCGTGGCACCCGGGTCCGGGACGTTACAAAGTGGTATCAGAGGAGGTTCTTTTCTTTGAATTAATATTTGGAGTCGTAGTCAGTGATAGTACGGAACGATAGTTAGTAATAAGCTGTGACTGGGCGTAGCTAACATGCGTACAGGGAAAATACAATTTACCTCATGATTGCAATTTTGGTTGATTTTGAAAATTTTATAGTTGATTTGATTTCACTATTGGGTGACGCACTTGTGATTGTGCTGTTATAATTTATCTATGGGTTCTATTTAGTTGCAACCCAATGAGATGAGGGTATGCCGTCTCATGCATCATATAGACACATGCTAAATATCACATATCATGCATCGTTTCCATGCCATGTACGTGCATTAGAAATTCTCATGTTGTTTTGATAGTTTTTGTTCTAGAAAAGCATGCTATTGTGATAACTGCTTGATAAATACCTGCCTTGTGATATGGTATGTTTTTGTTTAATCTTGTTTATATAATGGATGCCAAACTTTTTTTTTTGGGGAGTATGGGCCCCCATTGACTGGAATTTGGTGGATCATTGAATGTTTTTTGGTTATGACACATATAAGATGTCAAACTTGGATTCGTGGGGAGTATGGCCCCCCACGGGCCGGAATTTGACACTTAGGTGTCGTTTTTCGGTATTTTCTGGGTTCCAGATATGTTTCTGAGGCATACTATCCGGAAATGCAGTATACACGCCGTGTAATATTTTTATACACGCCGTGTATGCTCTTCTGTTTGGGAAGAAAAATGATCTTTTTGAGTACATGCCGTGTACCCTGAGTACATGTCGTGTAGTCTCATCCCGTGTCACAAACCGTGTGGGCGGCGACATGCGGTTGGGAAAGGCTTGGGTAAAACACGTCATGTACCGAATGGAAACGCCGTGTAATGTGACCCGGAGTCCGGCCGTGTAACTAACAACACGGGTCGGTGAACTCTTGTACAGACCACGCCGTGTCAATTATAGACACACCGTGTAGTTTGACCCGGGGACTCGGCCGTGTAGCTAACAACACGGGCCGGTGTCACCTCTCCATGAACATGTTGTGTACCTGTGGGACACGCCGTGTAGTCTTGTCCGAGGACAGACCGTGTGAAGTTAGTCATGTGGCTGGGAAACAGGGTGGTGTACACGCTGTGTGCGGGTGTAACATGCCATGTTGTGTCAATCCGAGTAGCCGGCCGTGTCACAGATGACACGGGCAGTTGGAAAATAACACCGTACACACCGTGTTAATATTATAGATGCCATGTAGTTTTGTTCGACGGAAGCCGTGTGTCTTAGCCGTGTAGAAGAACCCGGGCAGGGGAAGGAAAGTCAAGTACCCGCCGTGTAGTAATTATACATGCCATGTAGTCTTTTTTTTGCAAATTTTGACATGCTTTCTTACTCTTGTTCCATTTTGGTTCCTTCGCTTTTAGTCTTAATAATCTTGAATCTGAGGCATTCGTTGACCTTGTAGTGTCATTCCGCCTAAACGACCGCAAGTTGTTCTCCAGGAGAGTGGCGACGATTATACTCTGGAGATGGTGGGCCATGGGCTACCAGTTGATCCACCAGCAGAGCCAGATGCGGCGCCAGCTGTTATACAGGACACAGGCATGGAGGCGCAGTTCCGTGAAGGCTTATTGCGGTTCATGCAGACCTTTCAGGGAGCACCGCAAGCTGCCACATCTATGGATGAGCTGCCGCATATCTTTCAGCAACAGCATCCATCTATGTTTTCATGGGATGGTAGACCACAGGCTGCAGAGTCTTGGCTTGGATCGATGCTGACTATTTTCGAGCACTTAGAGACGCCTCCTGGGCGGAGGGTCAAGCTTACGACATATATGCTGTGTGATTCCACCAAGAAGTGGTGGGATGGTACCACCCAGTCAGAGCGTCACAAGGACATGGTGTGGGATGATTTTCAGGAAGTCTTCTATGAATTCTTCTTTCCCGAGACGCTGAGGGCAGATAGTGCTCGAGAGTTCATGAATCTGCAGTAGGGCGCTATGTCGGTGATGGACTATTCTGCTGTTTTTACAGAGCTTCAACATTTTGCACCCGTGCTGGTGGGTTATGAGACATTGAGAGCCAGACGTTTTGAGGATGGTCTTTGGTATAACATCCGAGCTCTAGTGAATGTTTTCAGGTTTCCTACTGTACACACGATTGTGAACCAGGCACTGATTACAGAGAGGAACCTGCGGGAATCAAGTGGTGTGGGCCAAGGCAGTTCAGCACCAGTTACTGGTGTGATTTCTGCTGGCAAGAGGAAGAGACAGATGGACTTCTCCTAGGGTGGTAGTACTAGCCATGCAGCTTCTTCAGGTGGCCCAATCAGGTGCTACCAGTGTGGCAGAGAGGGGCACAAGAGACATCAGTGTCCACGAGACCCATTGGAGTGCCGAGGTTGCGGCAAGATGGGTCATCTACAGCGCTTTTGAAGGGCGTTTCCACCAGTGGCTAGTGAGAGGGGTTCTGTGGAGACTTCGCATGTGGGAGCAGGACTAGTGGCTTCTTACCAGTCAGGGAACTGGAATATGTCATGGCGTACAGGCAGAGATGGTGGCTGTGGCTGTGGTATCCAGACACCAGGATCTCAAAGGCAGCAAGGCGGGACAACTCAAGGTAGCCAGGCAGTGTCACAGGGCTACGACACTGGGCATGCATATGCAGTGCAACAGACCCAGCAGGAGCAGGATCCCGGACATTCGACAGTTATAGATACTATTCTAGTAGCCTCTGTCTTATCTTCATTAATTTTTGATATGGGTTCTACACATAGTTTCATTTATGTACCCGTTGTGGAGATCCTTGGGCTCTGTGTTTCTACTTCTTCTGATATCATGACGCTAGACACTCTGTTGGGGACTAGAACGGCTGGTGTGCGTCAGTGTAAGGAGTTCCCCCTTGAGGATGGCGGGTGTCACTTACTTTGGGACCTCTATGCCTTGTAGATGACGAGCTATGATGTCATTCTCGGGATGGACTAGTTGGTTCCCTTTCGAGCCTTTATAGACTGCTATCGTCGCAAGGTGAGTTTCACGTCACCAGAGGGTGGAGAGTTTCTATACAAGGGTGAGTGGAATGTTCAGGCGAGTCGAGCTGGACTAGAGCATCATGGGCGAGGTGGATTCATAGCCCAAATTGTGAGTTTATATCTGGATTATCAGTGGACTTGTCATATATATTTTCCTCCAGTTGTTGATCGTTTTAGGGATGTCTTCCCGGACTAATTTTGAGGCCTACCTTCAGTGCGTGAGGTGGATT
Source organism: Viscum album (assembly GCA_963277665.1). NCBI lineage: Eukaryota > Viridiplantae > Streptophyta > Magnoliopsida > Santalales > Viscaceae > Viscum > Viscum album. The sequence goes on from OY728142.1 coordinate 955,338,370, forward strand.
TCTTTATCGAGCTTGTGCCAGGAGCATCACTGGCATCCATTCCTCCTTATAGGATGTCCATGCCTGAGTTGCAGGAGCTCAAGAGGTAGTTAGAGGTTCTACAGGCGAAGGGATTTATCCGACCCAGTGCTTCTCCTTGGGGTTCTTCGGTCCTTTTTGCGAAGAAGGCGGATGGGACCCTCAGACTTTGCGTGGATTATTGGAAGCTAAACTAGTTGACGGTTAAGAACTGATATCCCTTTCCAAGGATTGATGATCTGTTTGATCAGATTCGTGGAGCACGAGTGTTCTCGAAGATTGACTTGAGATCCGGATATCATCAGTTGCGAGTTAGACCATCTGATATACCTCTCACAGCTTTTAGGAGTAGGTATGGTCTATACGAGTACTTGGTTATGCCGTTCGGACTCACAAATGCGCCAACGGTTTTCATGGCTCTGATTAATCATGTGTTCCATCCGTATCTTGATTCTATTGTGGTAGTATTCGTGGAAGACATCTTAGTGTACTCTCACACTCGACACAACCATGCCGCCCATCTTGAGATCGCATTGAGTACACTGAGAGAGCATCAGCTATATTCTAAGATCTCAACGTGCCACTTTTGGAAAGACCAGATTCACTTCTTGGGTCACATTATCTCAGAGGCAGGAGTTGCAGTAGACCAAGAGAAGGTGAGAGCAGTAGTTTCTTGGGAGCAGCCTAAAAATGTGTTTGAGATACAGAGTTTCTTAGGGCTGGCTGGTTACTACAGATGCTTCATACAAGACTTCTCCCACATAGCAGCACCGTTGACAGGTCTGACTAAAAAGGGTGTGAAGTTCGTTTGGTCAGAAGTTTGCGAGACAACTTTTCAGGACCTGAAGGGAAGGTTGACATCAGCACCGATCCTGATACTCCCAGAGTAGGGGAAGAGCTATACAGTTTACTGTGATGCATCAGGGATTGGGCTGGGAGAAGTTTTAATGCAGGGCGACCTGGTTGTTGCATACGGGTCTTGGCAGTTACGGCCACATGCAATGAATTACCCGACACATGATCTCGAGTTGGCTGCAGTTGTTCATGCGTTGCGTTGTTGGAGACACTATCTGTTGGGAGAGAATTTTGTTGTTTTCACCGACCACAAAAGCCTCAAGTATATCTTTACTCAGCGTGCCTTGAATCTGAGGTAGAGAAGGTGGGTTGATTACCTACAGTCTTTGGATTTTGAGCTTGCCTACACCCCTGGTAAAGGTAATGTAGTATATGATGCACTGAGCAGGAAGACTCAGATACAGGCAGTGCAAGAGGCCAGTAGTGAGTGGGAGCTTATGGACTTGTTCTCTGAGATGCATCTGGAGGTGCATGACAGTCGGGGGCAGACTTATTGTTCCTCGTTAGCTGTGACTTCTACCCTCCTGGATAGAGTGAGGATGAGGCACCTATCGGTTTCAGAAGGCCTAGTTCTATGGGATTCGGTGGCAAGTGAGGACCCTCCTCCTAGTTGGACGATGGGAAATGATGAGGTTTTGCGATCCCATGGATGAGTATGGGTTCCATGGGATATACGCGAGGAGCTGATGTAGGAGTTTCATGCTTCAGCTTGGGAAGTTCATCCCGGGGTTACCAAGATGTACCGTGACTTGAGGCGTCAGTACTGGTGGCCGGGTATGAAGAGAGAGATAACTGGTTTTGTTACGAGGTGTTCCACCTGTCAGCAGGTGAAGGCAGAGCACCAGAGGCCAGCTGGGCTGTTACAGTAGTTGCCCATTCTAGCATGGAAATGGGATGATGTTGCGATGGATTTCGTGATGGGTTTGACGAGTTCACCTCGAGGCAATGATGTCGTGTGGGTTGTCATGGATAGACTCACAAAGGTAGCTCACTTCTTTCCAATCAAGGAGACCTTCAGTGTGGATGAGCTCGGAAGGCTGTATATCCGATAGATCGTACATCTTCACGGGGTCCCTCATTCTATCGTTTTAAATAAGGACGCCCGCTTTACATCTCGTTTCTGGAAGAGTTTTCGGAGGGCGCTGGGTACACAGGTGCTTCTGAGCACAGCATACCACCCTCAGACAGATGTCCAGTCACAGCGGACGATACAGGTGCTAGAGGACATACTTCGCGCATGCGTCCTAGACTTTGTGGGCTCATGGGAGAAGCATATACCCTTAGTCAAGTTTACCTATAACAATAGTTTTCAGGCAACTATTGAGATGGCACCATACGAGTATTTATATGGTAGGCCATGCTGATCACCTTTGTGCTGGTTGGAGGTAGGTGAGGTAGCATTACTAGGGCCACATCTCATGCAGGAGACATCTGAGCAGGTCCAGTTGATTCGGAATCGGATGAATACCACAAAGTCTCGTCAGAAGTCTTATGCTGATCGCCGCAGACGTCCTTTGGAGTTCATGGTTAGGGATCAGGTTTTCTTGCGTGTTTCGGAAAGGCTGGGACACAAGCGGATTAGAAGATAGGGTAAGCATTCACCGAGGTATGTGGGGCCATTTGAGATTCTGGAGAGAGTTGGGCTAGTTGCCTATCGGTTGCAGTTACCACAGTGGTACCGATCCATGCACGACGTATTCCATGTATCTCAGTTACATCGCTACCATTCAGACCCGTCTCACACCATTCAGCCAGAGGAGGTTGAGCTACAGCATGATGCGTCCTTTGAGGAGAATCCGATCCGTATCGTTGACAGGAGCACGATGGTTCTCCGAGGACGGTTAGTTACTCTCGTATGGGTGCTATGGCAGCATGGCCGAGGGCAGGACGAGACCTAGGAGTGGGAGGCCGACGTACGTGCTCAGTGTCCAGAGTTGTTCTGAGCTTTATCTTCGCCACCCTTGAAAGGGAAATTTGGGGACAAATTGCTATAAGGGGGGAAGTTTGTAAGAAACCAGTTCTTATTTTTGAGGTACATGCTTCTTCTTTTTCCTTTTCCTTAAGTGTTTATGAGAAAATATGGAAAATGTGGAAAAATCTTAAATTTTGGGACTACATGCCGTTTACTTTTTCCACACGCCGTGTACTTTTGGCCACGTGGGATGGGTACATGGCGCGTGTAGCCATGCCGGCGACGAAGGGTGTATGAATAGACTACATTCCATGTAGTGGTACCTTATAGGCTGTGTAGTCAGTCGGAAAGACTAAACAGTAAGGCGGTGGAGCAGCCGCCAGCTGGGCGATAGTACATGCCGTGTACTCCAGAGTACATGCCGTGTACTCCAGAGTACATGCCGTGTACTCATGTCGACGGATGAACAGTGTGCTGGTGCCGCCAAATGAACAGTTAAATGAAAGAAGTATACGCCGTGTACACAGAAATACATGCCGTGTACTTTGTTTTTCCATCTTAAAATAGGAAGTAGCCTCCTCATTTGACAGAGGAGGCGTTTGAACCATTTTGGAGCCAAGGAGGATGGCTGGATATTTGATGATCCATTGGGGGTTCGTCTGGAATCGGTTTCCACCTCGGACGATCCCGTTGGAACCACATGGGTAAGCCCTCTCTTCTCCTAGCATGTTGCTTACCAATTATCCTCCTAATGTAAGTTATTTAGGTTTGTTTGGGTTTTGTTCTTCATCAGATCTACGCCGTTCTTGGGTGTTTATAGAGTTAGAGTTCAGGTATAACGTTCGTTGGAGTATAAGTTAGGTGGCTTTGTGTTTATTTTCCAACTGTCATGCGTTTTTGTGCGTTTTTATGCCACAAACCCATGTTGGGGTGTCGTGTGGCTGAGACCATTGCTATATTTAATGCCTAGAATTGATTAGGTATCTAATTGTGATAATAAAATTCTGGTTGGGATCGTTTCTTGGATCTGGAACCACCCTGGGGTGTGTTTCACTATTTAGCCGTTTGGCCAGGATACCCAAGGGTATGCCTTTAAAGTAGTAATTGTAGAATTGCCTTGAGAGGAATTTCTTGTTACTTCTTGTTTACCTGTTGGGCATGTCCTAGTTACTTGTTTAGACTAAGGGCATTGTTTTATTTTCCCTGAGGGCATTTTTGTGATTAGCCTGAGGGCACTGCACTATTTAGCCCGAGGGATATAGTATTTCGGCTGTGGGAGACCTTTCATGCCTGAGGACTTGACTTTTGTGCCTGAGGGAGACACTGCCTATTCCTGAGGGCAATTTCTGTTTTGGCCTAAGGGCAATACCCGTGGGTTGGATTCTATTTACCTGAGGGTAAGATTTTTCTCTTATGAGGACGTGGACTGTTTTGTTTAGAAATGTATTGTGGTGATTTCTAGTATATAATGAATTAAATGAATAATAAAATGGAAATTTAAATGTTAATTTAGTTACTTTTTAGTACTTCTTACCTTATTGAATTTTACTATTGCACACTACTGTTGCATGCTTACACGCAGTTGGGCACGGGCCTTTGGTGGGTGCCCACTGAGATATATTTCTCACACCCTGTTTGGGTCATGCTTTTCGGCCCAAACTGCTTACGTTTCTGCAGGTGTAGATAGGGGAAAGAGTCCCTATATAGGTACTTGACTGTTGCTGAGGAGTAGAAGGGCATGGGACCGAGCCTAGGCTCACCATGCCGCTGCCATCTATTTTGCTTGTTTTGTTGTACTCTGTATTTGGTTGTACTGTATTAATGTATAACATGTTCTGGCTATTTTCATAGAACTTGAAACATGTTGCATCATCACTTCTATATTGTTGGATATATCCACTTCTGTAGTTTATTTTAGTTGTGTATGTTTACTTCTTCATCGTCGTTGTATGTTTATTATGTTTTCTGCTGTGCTACACTTTGAAAAATGAGGGCATATTTTCCCCACTATCAGACCTGGGCCCTCGCTACTAGTCAGCAGCCTCTGGAGTTTGGGGAAATACGCTTGAGGTCATGTGCCGAACCGGGCTCAGGGCACCCATTGTGTGGCTCCCGGGTCCGCGACGTTACAATATATACAGTGTATTTAGTGAATCATAAAATTTAATATCAAGAATATTTTTATAAAAATTAAAGATTCATTCTTTTTTATGTTCTTCTATTCAAAGAGTTTTTAATAGACTATGAAGGGTATTTCATTAGAAATGTAGTTTTATAGTTTTTAAATAATTTTTCAAAAAATCTTCCTCTATGTAATTTATCTTATTTCCATAATATTATTTTGTAAAAAATTGATTTACAAATTTATTTTCCATGATATTTTTCCATATTTGAGAAGTTAATAAAATGGAATTTCTTAATTCTTTTCACATGGGTCACTTTTTACTATGTTTACAAAATTTTAGAAAGAATTTATATTTTTAAAGTTTATGAAATGAACATATTTTCCCACTGTCATGACCATTCTTTTATTTTAATCATAATTTATATATTTCCATGGTTATTTTAAAATAAAATAATTTTTCTCATTTCTCTATGCTTTTAAGTTAAAAGTTTATCAAAGGTAAATAATATCCTCGCATGTATTCAAATAAATGATAGGATGATATTTTAAAGATGTTTTAAATCTATGCCAAAATCCTCAAATGATTCCAATGCATCACTTGGGATATGATCCTATGATATAATTAAATTATTTTATATGAATATATTATGATGTTAATTTTAAGAAATATTTAATAAACACAAGTCTTTTCCACTGGTAAATCATCTTATAACAGTTTTTCTGAAATGAAAGCATCTGTGTTTTTTATTTCATGACATGGTACATAAAAATTATTTTTAAATATAAATTAGGGAATAAAAAAAATAATTATTAATATTTTTTGTGTGTCTAGGGTGGGTCTATTATATCACTCCAATGATTTGGGTAATGAGACAAAGTTATACATATGGAAGTAACTCTTAAAAGAAAAAAGAGTTATGTATACTCTAAGAGATGGCCGAGTTAGCTCATTATAAGTTACTCCTAAGAGATTAGAATGGTTAGTGGTTATATGTTACTCCTGGGAGATATTATAATCATTTAGTTAAATTATTCCATGGATAATATTTTATCTTTCAAGATACCTATAATATTCTTTAATTCATATGATGTATTCTAAGGGAATATTTTCTCTTGGATTGATTTTATATGGATCATGATTTTTGAATTATATTAATATTGTATTATATTAAATATTTATTAAATTTCTAATAATTTATTATACTGTTTTAATGTGTACAAATTCCCTTATTTTAGGTTCATTTAGTTTAATTATGTGAGCATACCCTAATTCCTATATTATTCTAACTGATGACTTTTAATTGTTCATTCTTATTCTTACACTTAATGATCATTTTACCACTCCTTTATTATGTTTTAAATTTCCCTATATTATAAATATCAATGTTAAATGAATTATTTATATAATGGTTCAATGTATGAAGATTTTTATGGGACATGTTGAAGATGTAGTGAAAAACAATTAAAGGGAAGAATAATATAAAAAATACTCACTTGAAGACATGGGTACTGACATATAAGACATTGCCACAATTTAATAAAACTATAAACCAAAAATTTCATTAGGTTTGTATGTGATCCAATATTTCTGCTAGATTTTTTATGTTTTTGATCTCTAAAGTTCATTCATGTCAATTGGATTCAAATATAGAAAAATAATGATTATGCTATTAGAATTGGATTTGGGAGTTTGGATTTGGGGATATTATAAAAACAATCTATGACATATTTGATGAACATTATTAATAAAATTATAGTAATAATAAAATATATTGTATATAATAATATAGTAATTAATTAAATAATTCTTACATTTAGAGGATAATTATCCAATATAATTTATTATTTAAAAATATTTTTTTCAAAGAACTTTTTTAAAGTTTGTTATCTTAAAAAATTATAAATTGTAACAAATCATTCTTCTAATGTTTAATTTTATAATTTAATAAATAATATATTAACATTAATTTAACTCTTAATTTATTGGAAATAAATTAAGGAATAATAAAGATTAAAAGATTCTTTTTCTATAAAAGTAGTTTCCCTTTTTATTTTTTATTTTCATTTATAATGATAAATTTTTGAATTTGTGAATGTTAATTTGATTAAATTAACAATTTTTTTAACTAAATATTAAGAAATTTCTTAGTTTTAATTTCCATTATTTTATTTGAAAAATAATATTTTTTGTATAAATAGTAAAAAACTCCTTGTTTATAAATTTTGTCACTTTAATGACATCATCATGACATAATAAATACTTAAACATTTATAAAAAAATTTATTGACCGAATATTTGTTTATTAATTAAAATAAAATATTTTAAAATGTTATTCAAAACATGAAAACTGGTGTTTTACATTATAAAACCATTTAGATGTGTTATTTAATTTGAGAGCTAATTTTGATTCGTTTATTTAACTATGTATTTACAAATTTAAATTATATTTTTTTATTATTAAATTTAAATAAATAAAAAAAGTAATCATAAAACAAAAATTCATGGGCATCAATTTTATACTTTATTTTGATTAAAACTAATTATTACAATTAAAAATGAATTTTTTTGTAATAAATGTTTTTGCTGCGTTAAACACACTTTTATTAAAATTAATTTTATGAAATATATAAATTAAATATATTAAAATGTTTTAAATATATTTATTAATAATATCCAAATTTAATAGTTTGATTTATTTTAATTTTAGGCATAAAAATAATTTATGGATGTAAATAATAGGTTATCATGGTAAATGTAAATTATGGTAAAATGTTAAATCAACAGGAAAAGCTCTAAAATATCTCAAATATTTTCCCTTATTAATGTATATTAGAGGTGTATTGACGAATATTTACCCCTAGGATACACACAAGTGGTCCTTGTGCACTGCACTTGTGCAACCATTCACATGTGAAAGTGGAGTCTTCATTAAGAACTTGTGTGGCTAGCCATCCTGTATAGTTTTATCCAATGCTTATCACCCCATGAATGTCCAACATGCATGAACCACATATGCATGTTTCTTGCATAGAGAGACCTACTTAAGAAAGGGTCTTGAGTTTTCCTATTAGTAGGTCCCATGGGCTCATTATTTGGTACTTGTAGAAGCTATAGAGATAACTCAAAGCTCAGATCATACAAGCTGCTCAACCAAGTCTCCCAAACCCATAGGTATATTTATAATATTAATAAATAATTGGGGTTTTAAAATAGGATAATTATCCTCAATTCAACTAATTGTATAAAACATTGATGAACTATAGGTGGAACCACTTCCCCCTTTTTTCAAATACAATAGGGAGAAGGATCACCTTTTATGTCAAATCATGCACACCATCATTACAAGAGAATCTACGGAGATCCTTGACCAAGAGGAAACATCCTCATCCAAGTGCTTTTACCTTGGTTGTCCCCATATAGAGAAGTAAACTTCAACTTTCCCAAGTATCACATGGGTGTGGCTTATCATAATCCACCCATGTATCAATAGATATTGGTACTCTACAACCTTCCCAAGTGTCCCTAGGTTGAACAACCCTCCAACCTTCACAGGTATCACATGAGGGAATTAATCTCCATCCCACCAAATGATCACATGGCTATCGTACTCTTTAGTCCCCCCAAATGTTACTTAGGCATGGTAATTCCAATTCTACCATGTACTACCTTAGTGAAGCACCCTCCATGCCCCATGTCTCTCTCATAACATTGATTTAAGGTCTCTTATTCACCCAAAACTATAATTTAGAAGAGATATCTCCAAGACCACCTCCCAAACCATAAGATCGATATTTTTTATGCACAGACACACCATTGTTTCCTCTCAATTATACATTCCTATGGTAAGTGAAGTCCCACAATTAAACACTATAGAACATAAGGTCCTCTGAATGTCCATAATTATGAATTATTATGGAAATGAGGATCATGTTTCTTAGGATGGTAGAAGTAGTTTAGGTAGAAACACCAATTACCATACATTTCTATAAATCTTAATCAAATAGGGTAGTATCCGTAAATTATAAAGATATGTATACCCAAGGGTGGGGTTTAGAAACATCCTAGAAGATGAGAATAGTTAAATACCATCTTTATTAATGAAGACACCTAATTAACCTTTCCCCCATCCACTAATGGATGAGAAGAGAAAATAACCACAATTGGTATCCCTCTTGGAGTAATCCCCAATCATTCTTGTAGGATGAAATACCTCCCAAACCATCTATACCACCAAATTATTCAACCAATGAACAAGGAATAATGTGTCAATTGGTCTTCCAATTTAGGTATAATTAATTTCCCTAGAACGATCATGGAATATGATGATATTATGTAATATATTATTTCTCACACAAAGCATGACCCACATAGGAATATAGATCAATTATAATCAATTCACTAACACCATAAAAACATCATAAACTATCCACCCCAAAAGGGGTAACCCCAAAACTCTTTTAAACTATGTGATCCATTATTCATGTGCCAAAGAAATACACAGAAAGCCTTCATGAGGTCCAAACCCAACAAATTTAATCCCCAATCCTCCTCACTAGGCATATTCCATGTACCAAAAAATTTCAACCAAGAGGGACATATTATTTCTATATCTAATCATATCCTCCAAATCAGTCATTATTTATAGAGATTTATTTATTCAAAGGAAAACATTCCAGGTAAGATCAATCCAATTCTATTTGTCTATATTCCCCATGGGATCAAATATCAAGCGATTCTAATGAATAAGTCCCTTGAAAAAATTTCTAGGAACCTTTCTACAAGATATCCACACTATAATACATTAAACTAAATAAATTTCTCTTAAATTTTCCTTAAATAGTAGGATAATTCTTGTTATGCATAACTGAACTAGATGAGTTCAGATCCATTTCACAAGTATTGATTGGAAACCATTATCATGGGCCCAATATTGACATCAAAACATAAAACACCTCCCTAGATGGTAATAAATTTTAGACTTCCCAATTATGAGGCAATAAATCAAAATTCATTAAAATAAAGAATAATAAAGTAAATAAAAAGACTAGATAGATACCATATAATACATACAAAATGGTTTATTTATGGGGAACCTCAGATACAAATTGATGGTTCCATTAATGGAGAACATATGATATATACATATGGTACCTCTTACATGAATACATGATTCATTATTGATGTAAAGGATGACCTGCCTCATATTAGGTGTTGTAAAGGATTTAGAGTTAAGAATCAAATACAAAAGGGACTCCCGATGTAGGATAAAATCCCCCCCAAATTGGTTTATAAGCCAAACCACCCATCCTATCAACCATTTTGATTCCATAAGAATAATTAGAAAAACTCCCATTTATTGAATTATTATGGGATTTAGGTATCTATTAAGGATTTATGGACCATTTTTTGTTTTCGTTTACATGAAAACCTGTTGTAATCATCCCGAAAATGGGTGTGAAAAAAATGGTGAAATCGAAGTTAATCCCTCATTACGTAAAATAACCATTTCAACAACTTTTTAGGCCATTTCATCCAATTTTTTCATATAATGTAGAAGTGTGACAATATATATCTCTCAATTCAATCAATCATCATGTTCTTATCACTTCTGCCTCTATATAGATGAGTTCTTTTTTTCATGTTTACTGGACTTGTTCAATTTCCACAGAACTTCCATTGATCCAAAAATGGAATCATACCAATAAAAATAAATTTATGACCTGTATGTCTAATAAATTGTTTCCTTTTCATGTCAAAGAGTGTTAAAACTTTCTTATTTTCTTTAGTACCAATTGAAAAATTCACTGATCAAGGTGTACCACTGGAATGGTAAAATCCTGACCATGGAGGCTGCCTAATAATCCATTATAACATGAATCTATTCCATGATTTAACCCTAAATGGATGGGGGAAATCAAATAAGTGGTACCTATCTAAGTTTCAAAACATTTTAGGATCCTCTCACTAAAACACATCAAGAAGTTCCTACCTTATCTGAGGTAGGAAGATGTAGAGGTCCATAGTGTCCTCATTAACTTATCATGGGAGTTCCCACAAATCTCTACTTCTATTAGTCACTAGTGATAGTTTTGTGTAGGGTAAAATCCAAATTATTATGAGGATGCAATCCCAAACACCCTTTCTAAAACCAAATAGGATCATCTGTATAGGAATCCCATCAAGGGCGGAAGGAAATCAATTAGGATCCGGAACATAACCAAGTTCCCTGCTCAAAATCCAACAATTGTATAATATAAATCTGTTAGAATGAATATAGACCTACCCACATCCAATAACCCACTAAAATAATATGGTAGCACCCAGAGAACGTTTTTTATGTACTCCATTAATGTAACACCCCAAGAATTCATAGTGTGTTACTTCTTCAAAATAATTCAATAACTTGCACTACACGCAACACTGAGTTCAATCACACCATGACTTACAAAAAAAATCCATTCAAAAGAGGTTATGAATAGTATTATCTAAATTTTAAACTTTATATAATACTTATAATTTTAGAATCCATATTATGAGTTTCTTAGATATAATGCAAGAACAAATTCATTTTCAGTATTGCACTTTTTTCAACTTTTAATAGTGTACCCTTTTTAAATACAATATTTTAAACTTTTTGAATAAATGGGGACATCAAAAAATTTAAAATGAAACATCCCAAGCTTCCACGGTATGCTTTCCTTTGAATAATACAGTAGCGTGTGTTGTACGCAACTTCGAGTTTTAACACACACCACAACCGATCAAACTAGCCGTTATAAATAGTAATACCTACTTTTTGAAATTATATATATATTTTATATTTCAAAATTGACTTCATTTTTGGATTCGTAGTGTTGAATTTACCCTAAGGTGAAATTTTGGTACTTTTCGGATAACTTTCATATTTTGATGAATAGTGAAAATTACTAAATTTGAATTAAAAACAACTTTTTTTAATCAAAATAATTAATAGTGATAAATTATGAATTTGAGTGGATTTAAAGTATATTTAGAATATATTTTTACCATTTAATATAATGTTGGTCATTGGACATAATTTTACAATTAAACCGAACATAAACAAGTGTCAATCTTTTGATAGTTATTATCTCTTAAAAACACGCTTTTTGATTCGACAGCGGGAATTAATTTTAAATTAATTTCTGCCACTTATGTGTTTTGAATTTAGAAAAATGGATTCCATATTTGGAATCAGTATGTCCAAATTGTGTAAATAGGTAACTTTTATTTTTAGACATTTTGAATAATTACTGTGGTAAATATTTTATTTACCATGGTTAAGGGTAAATCTGGTAAATAAGAGTTAAAAAATAATATTATAATAATAATAAATTACCCTAAAACGTGTCCTAGCCTTATTGGTTGATACGTTTTAGACAATAGGAATCTTTGGGTCGATTTGGGGACCCCATGGTGCCACTTGTAGGTGATAGGGACACTTTATTTTAATTAAGTTAAAATGAATACAAAAATGACACAAGCATATATCTTTTAGAAAAACAATTATTAAATAGGGGTATGTATGTTGGATTTTATATTATAAATATTCATTAGAAATATAAAAAGATTTACTACATAATGATATTTTATTTATAATTTTTAGAAATTAAATAATGTATTTTATTTATGACACAATGATGATTCAGTAATTACTAAAATAGTGAAAAATTAAATTAATTGATATTATAAATACCCAAATAAATATAATATGAAACTTTTAATGAATTAAAATAATTTTCTAGGATAATATGATATATTAGGATTGATTTTATTTACTTTTTTATAATTAATAAATCTGTTATGAGTTTCAAAAAAATCAACTATTGAATAGTGTCAAAATTGACATAAAAGAGTTCTTAAAACAAATATTATATTATTAATTGATATTAAATTCTTAAAAATCTAAGGTTCGGCCAAGAGAATTATATCATGATAGGTTCATCATTAATGGACCACTTGGGGGTCTCTTGGATGTATATAGTAAGTCTATTAACCATATAATATAAAATTCAAAGAAATATTGTAAAAGTGAAACTAATTAACTTAGAGTTAATACTTAAAGATAAGGTTAATATAAGTACCCAAAACTGTCTAAATTTTATTGGTTGAGTTTTTTTCGACCCAGACCCACCTTAAACTTTGAATAGTAAACTTTGGAGCCATTGGAAACCGATTATGAATTTATTATAAACTAATATCTCTAGCTTTTCCAAAGGTGCCCCTCACCCCTCTTATAAAAGGGCACTCCTCCTACTCATTTCTTCACACCTTCAAAGCCTTTTGGTTCGGCCAAACTCTGCCCAAATACTCTCCCAACTTCCCTCACTACAACCTAGAGGCCTTAGTTTGATCAGAAAGCCAACCTAAGGAGCCCCTTTGATCAAATCAAAAGGAAGAACCCGAAGAAGAGGTAATGATTTCACCACCCTTTTTCCAAGTTCATTTCTTCTTCCACTTCTTCTTCCTTTGTTGTTACCATTATAAAATAATAACTCCAGTATCATATATATACTGTGATGTTATTATCAATATGGTACAACCATATTCAGTATTCTATCCACCCTTTTAATAACATGTCACCATACGTGCGTACGTACGGCTTACCGTCTCCACGTCGTGGTGTAATTGTTATTCAATATAATATTATTTTGGATGGTTATAATAATGATGTGTAAATCATGTAAATAATAAATATAACATGTTAATTATTCATTATATATGATATAAAATCCATTTATATATTATTTTAATATCATAAGAATGATATTGTCGCTCGTGCATATGTACGGACTACCGTCTCCACGAACGCGATAAGATTCATTCTCCATCGTATCCATTAAAGTATAATTATCATTTGATGATTTAAAAAATGATGTTTAAGGACTTGATATCATTATGGATATGAATAATATACAACCTATCCTTTACAAACATGTCTTACGTAACAAAACATATAAAAGAAAACAAGTAAGTTAACACCCGAAACAATGATAATACTAAGATATTATTATCAAATCAATATTAAAAGATCATATATGATATCATATTAATGTATATGATTCTTGTATAATTTAATAACAATTATTTCATCATTATATAGTAGGATAACCTACCCCAACCAAGGAAAAGTACAAGGTAAGGGGTTTTCATCTCACTCCTTATTTCCGTGAGATTCATGCCATATTGCCACCATCACCTTTTGTGTGGTGTATGTACTGCCCATAATTATATTCTTTTTGTAATAGACAATAATTTATGTGTATTTAAATATTCATTGTATGATACCTCTTTCATGGGTTGTATGTTTCATAATTTACCAAATTGGTAAGGGTTATTTCACAATCTCTTCATTATCCGAGGTTGTTTATACGTAATAATCTACTCGGATCTATTTATCATCCACGTCCATGTTTCTTCAAAATGTATTTCAAAACATTTTTATTATTTACAAGAATATGGGTTAAAGTCATTTATACCCTTGTTTGACTTTTTATAAGAGGAATATTTCCGTCGTTTTCAAAACAAGGTCCTTTTTAACCTTTTCGACAGAATTAAGGTAAGAATGTTTTTTTTAACTTATACGGCGAGTGCTGTTATTTTCTGCCGTTATAAAATTTTCAAAGATTTCCTTACAAGCTTATAAGAATATTTTCAAGAAAATGTTTTATTTTATATGGCTCTTAAATGATTTCAAAAATAGAAAGAGATATTTCTCCAAAAAGTGTTTTGATTTCATCTATGTCAACATCCTTTGATGGATTTTACGCTTATTTGAAGTTGATTTATTATGATACAAAAATTCTATATTGTATTGAAGGTTTTGTGATATTTTTGACTGTGGATGTGCTATTTTTATACCATTCATAGTTTATGGTGAAATTATTGACATTTCGTATGCTAGTTTTAATACGAATGTTTATGTTATGTTTAAACCTTTTCATATGGGAATGCATTAGACTTAATATGTGACGGGTGGAGCCCGCTATAGCTCCTCGATGCATCGGTAGGTCTCATGAGACAAACTAGTGTCTTGGCACAAGGCCTTGGAAAAATCTTATTTGTAGTCTTGGCACAAGTCCTTGGCTATGTGGTTATGATAGTCTGGCATTATGCATTCCAACATTATGAAAGTGGTTTTTGATATTGCATGTGATTATTCGATTAGTAGAATATCTATGTGAACAAGTAAATGGCATTATTTCATTTTTACTTTTTCCATACTATGTTTAAGTTCAAGTTTAAAAGGCTTTTGTTTTAGTTATACATAGCCTTAAATGTTTATTCTTATTTATGAAAGTTTCCGGTATTTTGTTATCCTTACTGGGCATTTGAGCTCACCCCTTTTCTATGTTTTATTTTCCCCAGGAAGTGAAGAAGTAAAATATGAATGACATGCAGGGATATTATGTGGGGATATGAGTGTGGTTTATAGAGACAATATGTTGTTGTAGTAGTTTTTCATTTTATGATGTAATGTAAGACTTATGAATATATCTAGTGTTTCCAAGGCTACTAAACCAATCGGTCTTTCAAGATTTGATCTTTCTTGTGATCATGCCAATGTTATGTAATAATGCACCGACTCTGGGTAACTAGGGTCGGGGCATTACAGTTGGTATCAGAGGAAGTTTACTACAAACCTTGGAAGCTAGATTTAGATAAACTCTGATTAGAGCACGTAGACCTAAGATGAAATTTGAGGATTAGTATAGAAGAACATCCTATAATTTTGGTATTGTAGAGATTTTGTGAGTTTTCCGAGAAATACATCCCTTTCTGGATACGAGCAGGTAGAGGCGGCTCTGGCACAGATGTACCTAGGGGTAAAACCCAAAAACACCGCTTTGAGCTAGACTCGAACGGGAACTGGTGCACGACAATGGGCCTTGCTGCACTCTTGGTTACGACACTCCCGGGGGATATGCTTAGGATAACTCTCATTTTCTTTACAAATCATTGTGAAGGGTTTATGAGTATATAATTCCTCAAAGGAGACATTTTTATGATTATGGTTTATATCCATAAACTATTTAATTTATGTTATGTGTTTTACAAGTTTGGGATTAGGTATTGTTATTCATAAACTAATCTAATGTATGCCATTGTTTAGAAATGGCGCCCAGTAGAAGGAATGAGAACTCTAGCAATGCACATGATACAAAGAGAAAGAAGGATAATATATTTTATGGTCTTAAGACAGAATTTACAAGAGAAATAGTCTCGCATGTATTATCATCATATGAAGAAATAATATCATGTGTTGATAAGATAAGTAAAGAGTTTACTAAGTCCTATGGATTTGAAGGGAAGAAAGAGAAGAAAAGGATGGAAGAGAGAAATATGGATAAAGGGAAGAGGAAAAAGATGAATTTTCCCATATGTGATAACTGTGGAAAGAAACACCCTGGAACTTGCCTGAAAGGAATGGCAGTTTTTTATAAGTGTGGAGGAAAAGGGAACAAAGTACATGACTGCAAGGGTAAGAAAATGGTTTCAAATGTACAATTCTTTATTTGCAAGGAGTTTGGACACTACGCGAACCTATGTCCCAGTCATCAGACTATGCCACAAATGATGCTATTGGATAATAATCAAGTTATGATACTACCACAGATGAGAAGGAATGATTAGTGTTCTTATGTTGATTATGTCAATTGAGTGTTGTATCAACAATGTACTTGTTATAATAATTATGGAGTATATAAGGATTGTACAGCAATACTATTTCATTAAGGACTTGAGATTTTGTGGAACAAACAAAAGTGACTCAATAGCAGGTTAAATTTTTGGGAAATATATGGTTGAGAGAATGATAAACCATAATATAGTTCTGATACCGAGGTAGTGATTTTGGAATAATACATGATTGTGTTGGATAAATTATATTGGATATTCTTGACTACTTTGGAACTGATTAATGATTTTTATATTCCATCATTGTTGGGGTTTAAAACATTTTTTGGATTGATGATGTATATCCAGCATTCTATATGGAATAAGGAAGCATGAATGTAATCAATAAGGAATATGGTAATTCAGGATGTTTCAGTGTATTAAAAGAATACATGATGAAGTTATTCATATGCTATTACGGGGTAAAAAGGATCTACATTATGTTTACCTTCATTATAAATGTTGTACTGTGAGTTTGGACAGAAGTATTTTGGATAGTTCTAGTTTGGATTATTTTGGATTTCCATAAAAGGACAACCCGGAGGTCGGGCGACAACCTGTCGCGTCCGGAAAGGCTGCGAGACTTGAACCCGCAACCGAAGGGCGACAAGGGTGTATCACCTACCACTGGCCCACGATATGTCCTGGATTAAATAATATAGTTTTTATTAAAAGATCTTGTAGATGAATTATAAATTCATTTATTTTGGAACACTATACGAATAGTGTAAATAGAATTTTTTACGTTCTATTATCTTTTAGAGTGAAAGATGAGTTTGTGGTAGAAATTTATTAATGGATAAAACTCTAATTATAAAGTAAGTATATCTCCTTATGATCTTATCCAATATCATAAATAAATTCCTCAACATTAAGAAAAGGAACTTAGAAAAAAAATGTTGTCCTAGATGGTACCATAAATCATCACTAATTTATGGCTTTGGGATTGTTGGCCTTTTCATAGCCATGTTCTCTACCACTCTCCATCAGATAATTGATGGTTAGATTTTTCTTCCATATCCATATTTTCCTACATGGAACCCTAGTATGTGTTATTTTCGGTAATCTTCATACTTTCCACTCTTTATTTTAAATAGAGGCCTCATTAATTCATTTTTCGATGTGGGATTTCAACTAATATATTTTGAAACGTCAAAAATGTGTTATCCCAATACCCTGTGTTGTTGAACCGATGGTATTTCAAATCATCATAGATTGATGAGTTTAAGGACCTCAATTTTACAATTGTTTGTGATTGATGACCTCAATCACTACCTATAAATATTTACGTTTTCCTCCAATTATATGTCTCTAATTGCCACCAATGTTCTCTTAATCGAGATCATAATTTGATGGTGACCCTTTGATTTCTCTTTTCCTCATATTAAGACTAAATTTTAGTAACCCAATTTCCGATGTGGGTTTTCCCACAAATATATTTTCTACATTCAACCTTTTATTTTCGAAGAACAATTTCAAATTGCGAGGACGCAATTTATTGAAGGAGGGGAGAATGTAACACCCCAAGAATTCATAGTGTGTTATTTCTTCGAAATAATAAAATAACTTGCACTACACGCAACACCGAGTTCAATCACACCATGACTTACAAAAAAAATCCATTCAAAAGAGGTTATGAATATTATTATCTAAATTTTAAACTTTATATAATCCTTATAATTTTAGAATCCATATTATGAGTTTCTTAGATATAATGCAAGAACAAAATCATTTTCAGTATTGCACTTTTATCAACTTTTAATAGTGAACCATTTTTAAATACAATATTTTAAACTTTTTGACTAAATGGGGAAATCAGAAAATTTAAAATGAAACATCCCTAGCTTCCACGGTACGCTTTCCTTTGAATAATATAGTAGCGTGTGTTGTACGCAACTTCGAGTTTTAACACACACCACAACCGATCAAACTAGCTGTTATGAATAGTAATACCTACTTTTTGAAATTATATATATATTTTATATTTCAAAATTGACTTCATTTTTGGATTCGTAGTGTCGAATTTAACCTAAGGTGAAATTTTGGTACTTTTCGGATAACTTTCATATTTTGATGAATAGTGAAAATTACTAAATTTTAATTAAAAACAACTTTTTTTAATCAAAATAATTAATAGCGATAAATTATGAATTTGAGTGGTTTTAAAGTATATTTAGAATATATTTTTACCATTTAATATAATGTTGGTCATTGGACATAATTTTACAATTAAACCGAACATAAACAAGTGTCAATCTTTTGATAGTTATTATCTCTTAAAAACACGCTTTTTGTTTTGACAGCGGGAATTAATTTTAAATTAATTTCTGCCACTTCTATGTTTTGAATTTAGAAAAATGGATTCCATATTTTGAATCAGGATGTCCAAATTGTGTAAATAGGTAACTTTTATTTTTAGACATTTTGAATAATTACTGTGGTAAATATTTTATTTACCATGGTTAAGGGTAAATCTGATAAATAAGGTTTTAAAAATAATATTATAATAATAATAAATTACCC
Source organism: Viscum album (assembly GCA_963277665.1). Classification (NCBI taxonomy): domain Eukaryota; kingdom Viridiplantae; phylum Streptophyta; class Magnoliopsida; order Santalales; family Viscaceae; genus Viscum; species Viscum album. Next base: position 955,357,498 of record OY728142.1, read on the forward strand.
TAAAAAGTGTCCTATCATTATTGGTTGATACATGTTCGACCATAGACATATTTGGGTCGATTTTGGGACCCCATGGTGCCACTTGTAGGTGATAGGGACACTTTATTTTAATTAAATTAAAATGAATACAAAAATGACACAAGCATATATATTTTAGAAAAACAATTATTACATAGGGTTATATATGTTGGATTTTAGATTATAAATATTCATTAGAAAGATAAAAATATTTCCTACATAATGATATTTTATTTATAATTTTTAGACATTAAATAACTTATTTTATTTATGACACAATGATGATGCAGTAATTACTAAAATAGTGCAAAATTAAATTAATTGATATTATAAATACCCAAATAAATATAAAATGAAACTTTTAATGAATTAAACTAATTTTATAGGATAATATGATATATTAGTATTGAATTAATTTACTTTTTTCTAAGTAATCAATCTGTTATGAGTTTCAAAAAAATCAACTATTGAATAGTGTCAAAATTGACATAAAAGAGTTCTTAAAACAAATATTATATTAATAATTGATATTAAATTCCAAAAAATCTAAGGTTCGGCCAAGAGACTTATATCATTATAGGTTCATCATTAATGGACCACGTGGGGGTCTCTTGGATGTATATGGTATGTTTATTAACCATATAATATAAAATTCAAAGAAACATTGTAAAAGTGAAACTAATTAACTTAGAGTTAATACTTAAAGATAAGGTTAATATAAGTACCCAAACCTGTCTAAATTCTATTGGTTGAGTTGTTTTCAACCCATCCCCACCTTAAACTTTGAATAGTCAACTTTTGAGCCATTGGACACCGATTATGAATTTATTATAAACTAATATCTCTAGCTTTTCCAAAGGTGCCCCTCGCCCCTCTTCTAAAAGGGAACTCCTCCTTCTCTTTCTTCACACCTTCAAAGCCTTTTGGTTCGGCCAAACTCTGCCCAAATACTCTCCCAACTTCCCTCACTACAACCTAGAGGCCTTAGTTTGATCATAAAGCCAACCTAAGGATCCCTTTTGATCAAATCAAAAGGAAGAACCCGAAGAAGAGGTAATGATTTCACCACCCTTTTTCCAAGTTCATTTCTTCTTCCACTTCTTATTCCTTTGTTGTTACCATTCTAAAATAATAACTCCAGTATCATATATATACTGTGATGTTATTTTAAATATGGTACAACCATATTCAGTATTCTATCCACCCTTTGAATAACATGTCACCATACGTGCGTACGTACGGCTTACCGTCTCCACGTCGTGGTGTAATTGTTATTCAATATAATATTATTTTGGATGGGTATAATAATGATGTGTAACTCATGTAAATAATAAATATAACATGTTAGTTATTCAGTATATATGATATACCATCCATTTATATATTATTTTAATATCAAAAGAATGATATTGTCGCTCGTGCGTACGTACGGACTACCGTCTCCACGAACGCGATGAGATTCATTCTCCATCGTATCAATTCAAGTATTATTATCATTTGATGATTTAAAAAATGATGTTTAAGGACTTGATATCATTATGGATATGAATAATATACAACCTATCCTTTAAAAACATGTCTTACGTAACAAAACATATAAAATAAAACAAGTAAGTTAACACCCAAAACAATGATAATACTAAGATATTATTATCAAATCAAAATTAAAAGATCATATATGATATCATATTAATGTATATGATTCTTGTATAATTTAATAACAATTATTTCACCATTATACAGGAGGTTAACCTACCCCAACCAAGGAAAAGTACAAGGTAAGGGGTTTTCATCTCACTCCTTATTCCCGTGAGATTCATGCCATATTGCCACCATCACCTTTTGTGTGGTGTATGTACTACCCATACTTATATTCGTTGTGTAATACACTCTAATTTTATGTGTATTTACATATTCATTGTATGATACCTCTTTCATGGGTTGTATGTTTCATAAGTTACCAAATTGGTAAGGGATATTTCACAATCTCTTCATTATCCGAGGTTGTTTATACGTAATAATCTACTAGGATCTCTTTATCATCCACATCCATGTTTATTCAAAATGTATTTCAAAACATTTTTATTATTTACAAGAATATGGGTTAAAGTCATTTATACCCTTTTTTGACTTTTTATAAGAGGAATATTTCCGTCATTTTCAAAACAAGGTCCTTTTTAACCTTTTCGACAGAATTAAGGTAAGAATGTTTTTTTTAACTTATACGGCGAGTGCAGTTATTTTCTGCCATTATAAAATTTTCAAAGATTTCCTTACAAGATTATAAGAATATTTTCAAGAAAATGTTTTATTTTATATGGCTCTTAAATGCTTTCAAAAATAGAAAGAGATATTTCTCCAAAAAGTGTTTTGATTTCATCTATGTCAACATCCTTTGATGGATTTTACGCTTATTTGAAGTTGATTTATTATGATACAAAACTTCTATATTGTATTGAAGGTTTTGTGATATTTTTGACTGTGGATGTGCTATTTTTATACCATTCATAGTTTATGGATAAATTATTGACATTTCGTATGCTAGTTTTAATATGAATGTTTATGTTATGTTTAAACCTTCTCATATGGGAATGCATTGGACTTAATATGTGACGGGTGGAGCCCGCTATAGCTCCTTGATGCATCGGTAGGTCTCATGAGACAAACTAGTGTCTTGGCACAAGGCCTTGGCAAAATCTTATTTGTAGTCTTGGCACGAGGCCTTGGCTATGTGGTTATGATAGTCTGGCATTATGCATTCCAACATTATGAAAGTGGTTTTTGATATTGCATGTGATTATTCGATTAGTAGAATATCCATGTGAACAAGTAAATGGAATTATTTCATTTTAACTTTTTCCATACTATGTTGAAGTTCAAGTTTAAAAGGCTTTTGTTTTAGTTATACATAGCCTTAAATGTTTATTCTTATTTATGAAAGTTTCCGGTATATTTTTATCCTTACTGGGCATTTGAGCTCACCCCTTTTCTATGTTTTATTTTTCCCAGGAAGTGAAGAAGTAAATTATGAATGACCTGCAGGGATATTATGTGGGAATATGAGTGTGGTTTATGGATAAAATATGTTGTTGTATTAGTTTTTCATTTTATGATGTAATGTAAGACTTATGAATATATCTAGTGTTTCCAAGGCTACTAAACCAATCGGTCTTTCAAGATTTGATCTTTCTTGTGATCATGCCAATTTTATGTAATAATGCACCGACTATGGGTAACTAGGGTCGGGGCGTTACAATTAATATACAGGAGAAGTCAAATTTCCACCCCTACGCATGTCCCCTACCAGAAAATATGTTTAGGAAATGGATGATAATAGTAGGAAAGTATCCCTACTACAAACATGGATTGGGAATACATTCATGTTCTTATAAAAAATGTCACATGACATATCTGAGTATCTTTGGAGGGGTATGAATATTTCCTTGATAATATTCTATAGATGTGAAAATACATAATGATAGAGTAAATAGTGGTTAAGGGTCTACTACACAATCCCTCCACATCAATTTGGGTGACTCATTAGCATAATGAGAAGTTCACTTAGGAGAATAAAGATATTCCTAATCTTCCCAAGAAGGTCATTAGAAAAATATCACATTACATGGAATCCAAGATTAAGTAAAAATCCCCATTATAAGTAGATACTCTTAGTGAATTCTGGTGGCTTCTTCAGGGTAGAAATATATCCCAATCATGACCCTAAAAGCTTGTTGTAAAATCCTGAAAAGGACACATAGATTCCTTAGGCGGGATACTATATGTTGAATTCACTATCAAAAGCATACGACTCTAGCTACCTAAAGGAGAACACCTAAAACTATAGTTTTAGTAAAGGTGATTAAAAAATAAATATTATGCCCATAAACATTCTCTACTCAAAGCTAGTGTTCTTGAGGCCATCAAAAATTTATCGATGAAATCATAATACATAGGTCAAGGAAATGGTAGTTTCAGTTGTGAAGGTACTCCTATAACATGGATACATGAAAATTTTTTGTTCCTCCTTATAATTTTCTTCATGAGGGCTTCCTTCATGGCCATAATAAAATGGACAATGAGAGATTTTATATTAATAAGTACTATAGAAACCCTACGAATGTTTAAAATATTGATTGTATTTATCGTAAACCCATTGACAATGTCCACATAGATGTTCCATCCAAAATAATACACCATGGTAATGCCCCCTGTGGTTATATATTAATCAATAATGATAGTCCTCTCCATGAAGGCATCTGCCGGGAAGGTCCTCCCTGTAGATAAGTTTCATTTTAGTAAGAATGACATTCCATTTATATGTTAATTATTAGAAATCGACCATATCATGAGGTTATTGGGAAGATAAGGTCAATAATACCTAATACCAAATCATTTAAAAGTGGTATTCTTTCTCAGCTGTAATATAGGATAAGCAAACAATCAGTATTCAAACCACCCATGGATTGTTTTCCTTCAAACATATCAGAGGAGATTCTAACCAATCCATCATCGTATAATAATGTTGCAAGGAAAACTCCCAATTTTATTAGATATAGTGGAGAAATATTTAGTAAAATATAATTAGAACATGGTTCTAATTAAGAAACAATTGAAAAATATAATATACTAGTCATGTTTTTGTGCTTGATCACTACATAGTACAACATTCCAATTTTTTTAAAGAATAAAAACATGAAATTTGTGAAAACATATGGTTTACTCTTCAGAAATAAAAAACAAAATTACTTCCTTCTAATGGATATATTAATAATGTTATGAAAATTGTGGAATTTTTTGTCAGAATGACTCATCTTCCCTTTTAGCTACATGACACATGAATTGGAAAAGTAGTGAGGGATTATTTAATGCACATATCTTGATGATTTTCATAATATACATCAATTGATTATTAATGGGCAATCCAAGGTCCATATCAGAGGATATGGAGAAAATTTATAAAAAAATTTCAATTATATTTTTATCATTCAACACCAAACAGAAAAGAATTCATGTAATCTCATTTTTTAAATAAAAATATTAGAAGTGAGATCTAGATAAATGATAGGTAGTTCTCTATAATAGTTATCCATGAATAAATCTCAGAAGTACCCAGCTCTTCAAGACAAGAATATTGTAAGAATATTTCATGAGGCTTCAAAAAATATTGTGTGGGAATTTCACTTTAGAAAATTGAGTCATTGAGTATAAATGTTATCTTAGTGGAAAAGTAGATCATTTGATGTTATTAAATTATACCTAACTCATGCTCAAACAAAGGTTCCAAAAATCAATAGAGTAGTCATAATAGTCCAAATAGTTTTAATTTAGGTATATCCTCATACGATAGGGATTGGTGGATTTTTACAAAAAAACTACTTCAAGATCACAAAATCTTGTTTGAATTGATCCAAATAATGATTAGGGTAAACCCATGATGGTAGGGAAGGTGGCATTTTTATAGCATCTTTCTCTTCCAAAGAGGTCAATATTCTCCTAGTAAGGAGGCATGTCAAAAACTAGTTTCTCATAGTGTGGTTCATCGATTATACAACCTTCCCTTTAGTAAATGTGTACAACTATATTATTTGGGGACACTCTTCAATTCACCATCCTCTAGACTGCCTTGGTAAAATCCTTTTGAGAATGGATGGGGCCCCAAAAAATCCAAAATACAATGAATTGTTCTAAAGGTATAACAACATAAGAATATTATAATAACTCTTATAGATATTCTGAACTTAATCAACCCTCATATTATCCCACTAGTGTCATAATAATATCAATGAATTATGAATTTTTAAAAATCATAATCACTAGCCCTAAAAATGATCTAGAACATGTATCAAATACATGAGAATAGGAGGATAAGGTTTCTATTTGTATAATGACCCCTAATAAGATTCTCAAAGAAGGTGTTGATAAAAAATATCTATGGATTTCAATGAAATTGGGTGCTCTCACTAATTCATAGCTACTAATCTCTCAATGTGATTCAATAAAAGATAAAGGTAAGGGAATGGTCACATTATATCATATTATTATATTTTTTTAATCACTTATGCTTGTGGAATAATTATTAGAGTATTAGGAAGTGATATTGGATTTGAAGAGACTCAATGCAGAACCCATCATGGAAATACCCCCACTGGATATATTCTTGAAGTCGAGCCTAAAACCACCCTCTCTGCTAACCCCCATCAATAAGATGAGATTTCCATAATGAAGAGTGTATAACCATGATATCTAGTCAACATAGGATTGAGAAAACCAATATACATGGATCTAATATACAAGAAATATCAAGACTTAACTTTATTGGATAAGAAATCTTCGTTGTGTTAGATAAGTAGTTACAAGCCATCCCACATATGTTTTCAACTGAATGTATGGGTATAACCACTCCATCTTACACTTCCCATCATAGTCCCTATTCATGTACCCATTCAAACCACTATCCCTAGAGCTCATTTATAGTATTGAGTTATGGGTAGCTCTATGGGAAGCTATCAATATATTGAATGAAATTGTATAACAAGATTGGATTTGTTTCCCTGAATATGTAAACATGACTCTTCCCCCACCCGGTTTCAACAATCCTATGTTTTTTTACATTCAATGACTTAATGGATCTATAATAACATCTATCTCATTTGTATCCCAGTACAGTCCCATTATGGGAAGCCATGAAAAATAAGAATCAACTATTCTCGGGTATTTCATGCATACAATATAAGGGCATACCAACTTATGGTATAACCGTTTACAATCCTATTAAATCAATAGTTGGGAATACCTCCATCACTAATTTCACTATAAATTCGAAAAAATATGGCATAAGACAATGATGTCTGACCACAAAAATTTAGAGCAGTATGATATTTAGAGTGTGAAATATTTCATTTCTAGGTAGAAGAATTTAACTTAATATCTAATAATATAGCTTCCCCATGAATATTTATTAACCATATTCAAAGCAAACCTCAATGATGAGTTACATGCATTTCTTGTTCCAATGAAATATATAGTTGGGTTTTGGGATCTCATTTTAGTTTCTCATGGACTATAAGACTCAATCATTTGAAATAGGTACATGTATCATACAATCATGGAAACACATGGAAATAAAATGGGTAAACTAGAAACTGTGACTGTCACTCTTAAACTAGTTCCTACACCAAATCGAGCTCCAATGACTAAAACCTATCAGTGGAAATCTCCTCATCAATTATGAAAAAAAAACAAAACTGTTGTTTGAATAAAAAAGGGATTTCAATCTAAAACAATTTTAAGATTAGAAGAAAAAAGTATATTACTTTTGAAATGAATAGATTCCTAGTTACTTTTAGAAAATTGAAAAAATTGCTAACTTAAATTTCTAGAACATAAGAGGTATGATCTAGTTTTTCTTGGTGATCACCTAAATCACTAACCATCTATTGAATTTTGGGAAACACCACTCAATATTTTATTGTCTTCAAATACATTCTATAGAAATTGGCTGATTCCATGATTGTAATATTTGGAAATAAACATGCATATGAGGTTTGTGTTTCTACTATATCCATAATGGAATAAGGTGAATGGAAATAGATTGGTGAACAAGATGTATAAGAGTTAAATGATTAAATGACATGAAAAATGTTAAACCAGAAACATGATATCCTTGGGGAATAGTTAAAACAACCAACTATGCCCCTAGTTTCTTCTTCTATTGTGTGTAAAACTTCATCAACGCAACAATCCTCCAAAAGTAGATCCTCCAGAAAATTGAATAATTATAAAAAAAATCATATATAGAAATATGAGCCTTTTCTGATGAAAAATATCACTATGATCCTTTTGGACTTAATTGATTTATTTCCACCACCATGGGAACCTCCCAATCAAATAAAATTCTTATCGAATGATGAAAAAATCTTTGGTTCCATTAGAATCATTTATATAATGGATCCAATTACTAATTATGAGTATGTCTATGAAACCAAGACCATTATTCATGAATCGAGAACCAGTTGAAGAGGCCAAAATGTGTCCGACAATATGGGAAGTCATAGTCATGGCCTAAGACAATATTCTACCAACATCCCTTCTAAAGCTAATTTTATGCCCAAACTCACAAGAATACACTTTTGTGAGAAAAATTAATGTATGAAAATGTTCTCAAATTTTATTATAATTAACCTAAATTTTATTTAGAAAGATGGATATAGGGGGATAAACCATCTAATCGAATGAGGAATGTAGGTTGGATGAGTCAGTCTAATTCACTTTTGAAAGAAGAACAATTAACCCATATTCCTGGGAATTAAATACCTACATGAAGAACATTGGCTCCTAAAGTATCTACCAAATAAAAACTTTATAAATGGAAATAAAAATATTTGGATTTAAAATATAACATCTATAAACAATTTTTGTAGTTACAACCATGTTATCAATCTTGGATTCTCACAATTTGTTGAAATATTTCCATGAATCTGTAATTGAGGCCATATTAATCCCTTAAGTATTTGAAAATGATGTCAACACTACTAAAGTATATCATATAGTGATTTCTCCATTGGGATTATATATGATTATATCCCTTATAGAGTAAGACAAGAATATTTTTATACCGGGGGACATCATACCCTAGTATGTTTCTAGAAAACTATAAACATTGAAATATATTGAGAAATCATTGATAATGGCATAAGAAACAACCTCATTCCATCCTGAATGCTTCTCCTGAATGGATTATAGATAATACTACTTGTACCATTCTCTTTTGACACTTCATGGTTATCAAAAGGTAGAACAAGAACCCCTATTTCAAGACATGATCAATGCTAAATTTAGAGTCATGGTATCTAATTCGTGATTTCTAGTTATCTTGAAGGACATACCATTCAACACCCTCCTGGGAACACCTTGGATGAACCAAATTGTGTTATTCCTTTTATCATATTACTAACAACTCAAATACTGCTTCGATGTAAAATTATTAACATTAAATAGTGATAAATCTCTATTTGAGGCTAACAAATTTCAATACATTGGAAATTGGTTGTGTTAGGGGGAAGTGAAACAAACAACAACTGTTGATAAATCATGGGCTATGGATCCAAATTTTACATAAATGTATTTTGATATCCCATTCATAGATCATATAAATTAATACATTTTTCCATCATACATGTTAAAAAATGAGTTCAGTGTTGAGTACTTAATCATCAACCCTTAGGATATCACTTATGATGATAAGACCCATTTTTCATGAAGAGGCCAATAATGTTCACAAAGGAAACAACATGTCATGTTAAATTTCACTCATTTACCCCTGAAGATTAATTAGAACCCTATTCCATCAGATTAATTGTAAGAATACCTCATATTATATATTAATACTTAATATATCTGTAAATTAATCTCTTGATACCAGATCACTGAATTCTACAATAAATTTTAATACTCTCTATTATTTACTATTCCTCCTAACATATAATAGCGAGAGGAAAAGAAAGGGGAATATAAATATCTCAATGATTCCCCACCAAAATTTAAGGAATGTGTCTCTACAACTATTGATGAAATCTTGTAGATAAATCTAGCCACATAGGGGGATCTATTCCCTAAACTAATTAGTGTAACCATTTTTCTAGAATAAGAAGATATATATACCTTATTCTTAAGGTATCACTATGATTATTTCTCTCTGAATAATAAAAAGATTATATGCCTCATTCCTATATGGCCACCCACCACTAGGGATTTCTAATAGTTCATAATGACCATAAGAAAGAATCTAGAGGAAGGAATCCAACTCATGCTACCAAGGTTGAATCTAAGGTTGATAAAGTCCTCAATGGAAATTTTTTTATAGAGGACCAGTACCCAAATTTTCTTTTCGATATTGTTTTGATAAAAAAGAAAAATGGTAAAATTAGAGTTGGAATCAATTTTTTGGATCTCAACCTAATTTTTACAAAATATGAGTTCTTGGTTCCAATTATAGATGTTTAGATTGATGTTATAGTGGTTTATCATGACCTTTCCTTCATGGATAGCTATTTAGGGTAAATCTAAATCGGAATAGCCTCGAAAGATGAATAATAAAATACTTTTAGTCTTTCACATTGGGTATAATTCAATCAGAAAATTTCCATTGGATAGAAATATGTTGGTTCTATACATCAACCCATGCATTAAATTTTCAAAACATTATTTGGAATGATTATTAACTACCATGTCGATGATCTGGTCATGAAATATTGGAATTTTTTATAATCATTTTATCGATTTTGAGGATGTTTTTTGACAAGATAAGAAAATAACACCAAAAAATAAAGTAGTTAGAGTGTGGTATGGGTGTTACCTTTGGGAAATTGATTAGATTTTTAGTATATTGTGGAGGTATTAATGTTCATCCAAAGAAATATAAGTCTATAAATGACATGTATACTCATCAAAACCTCAATTATTTAAGAGGACTATAGGGTTGCCTCATTAAAAATATATTATTTTTTGTGAATGTTATGAGAAAGTGTTTTCAATTCACCAAGTTAATGAAAAATGGGGTCACTTATCCGAGGGAATATGATTGATAAGAATCATTTAACAGTCTCAAGAAATATAATTTGAGTCAAACTGTGATAATTACTCTTATCAGAAGAAACACAATCATTTTATATAAGACTGATTTAGAGAGTAAATTTCATGATTTACTCTCATAGAAGAATATTTTTGAGAATGAAAAAAATTATATATTATAAAATCCAAAGCATGCTCAATACTAAGACATGATATTCTGGTTGTAGGATGAATTTTATAGAATTAGCCATTATTGATTAGAAACTAAGGCACTACCTATTGCACCATGAGGTCCATTTGGTATATCAAAATGACCCACTAAAATATATCCCCGACCATTACATGTTTATAGGACCATTTCTATGGTGGGAGGTTTTTATATAGCAGTTTTATATTATTTTTGGACTACAGTATGGAATAAAATAGATGGAATTATAAGATGTTCTGAATTAGAATTACTCTTTAGAAAAAATGTTGTTAAATACTAAATTTATTGATTAAGATTCCTTCACCATCCTATAATCCCCCAAGACATTAGAGATGTATTTTTATGGAACATTTAGATGCCCAAAATAAAAAATAATGGAAGACCCCTGGCTCAATAGTGTCAATTTGAGTCATTCTTATCTCTCCTATAAAGGTAGTTCTACCCTACAAATTAATATTTTTAGAAGGATACACCAATAATTAGGAAAAATACAGGCCCTCATTATAGGATTAAAACTATAACTATAGATACAATGGACCCACCTAAAAGTCAAAAATGTTTTAGATTTTGTAATAAATCAGATCAACGATGATTCCACTATCATAAAAAAACATGTGATCCCACTTCATAGCTATTATTGATGGTTTATGGTAGAATTACCATTTGAGGTAATGTTAACTCCCATCTTGATTTTACAAAATACTCGGCCTGATACCATAGAAAATGAAGCTACAGCCCTAGAAAACCCAACTTTGGATGAAAAATATATTAGCACTGTACACCATAAAATGGTGTCATCTTTTTCTCATAACAACCTGAAATAAATAAATTTACTAGTTCTATACCTGAATGAGATTTTCCTATAAATGGTTCGATGATTCCCATATGGTACTACCTCCAAAATTGAGTTCTTCCTTCAGATAGAGTTAGAACATAAAAAAATTTATAATTGAAAATCATAATTACACTTTATGATAACATGAATCATAATAAGAACTTTTATAATTGAGGCTTTGATTGATTCATTCTGAGATATATTTATAGAACAAAGATTTCACTATAATGAAAGAAGTACATAATAGCACTTTTGGTTCCCACTAGTTGGTTAACAAGAAATCTCATAAAATAAAAAGCCTTAGATATTTTTTTCCTTCAATTACCTTGGATTACAAATAATTCACCAAACAAATTCATTCATGTCATGTGCATGATTACTTCATCCATTAACCCCCAACATTTCTCACACCACTAAATACTCCTATACATTTTCCATACGAGTAATAGATATCTGGAGGCCATAACCTCCAACATAAAATAATCACTTCAAGTACATGCTTACTACCACAAACTTTTTCAAAATAGACAAAGGAAATTCCCCTCATGAAGGTCGGGAAAAAGAGAAACATTAATTTTTTAATGTCTAACATCATGACTGGATTTGGTTTCCCTCACAAAATACTAAGGGAAAATGGTACCAACTTATTCTATTCTAAATTGAAGAGGCTATACAAGGACAATGACATTGAGTTCATCCATTAATCAAATTGTCATGCGTTGGTGAATAGATAGATATAGGATTTATATACATATCCATCATATATACTCCAAAAAATGATAGGTAAAGGGATGAAGTCTTGGATATATAAAATTCTACATGCCCTGTGGTAAAACCATACTACAACCTGTACTCCCATCAACTCACATTCATTAAAAAATAGGATAGAATTACTCCTTCCCATTGAGGTCTAATTTTCATCATTATTATTTTTAATTAAAAATCATCTATCTATAGACCATTAATAGCAAATGATATTAGATAAACTATAATATATAGATGATAAAATTTTTGAAACCTTGAATTATTTATAGGTCTATCAAAATTGAATGTTATTAGCATTTAATTATTTTATTTACCTCAATTAATTCCTCCCTGGATAACATGATTTGGATCATACGATCCCAATGATACTTACAAATAATCTTCCAAATCCTCAACCAAAATGGACGGGGCCTTTTATCATCCATAATTTATTCCCCAATAGTGAATATTCGTTGATTACCATGGATGGTGAGTGTATCATTCCACCACCAATGAATGAGTTCTTTTGATATATTTCATATAACCCAAACACTTACCTATGGTTCTTATTGAAGAATATAAAAAGGAATGAAAGAATTGTTTCATTGTCATATAACCGTAAACTACAATAAAACTTACTAGTCTCTCAATGTTAAAATATCTGATAGAGTTCTTGTCTCATGAAGTTAAGTTAAATGAAACAATCCTTGTCATAAGATCTTAAATTTCATGTTTTTATGGCCCTCACATGTGAGGACTCTTGATCCTGGTGGTGTTCTCTCAATTCACCGACTTCTCATATTATAACTATATGTCACTTGATTCTTTCTGTAAATTGATATGTAGTGAATCATGGGTTCTACATCATAGACTAGAGTTAATATGACTAAAATTTCCATTGTCTTCTCCATATGATGTTGATCGATTCATGTTAGTCTAACATAGGTTACCTTATTAATAAAATCATTGCTGAGATATAGAATGTTCCCTTCTTTATATTTGAGTCACATCTATGCAAGGAACATTCCACCATTTTATGGTTAATTCAAGTATAAAATATTTCTTCTTAATCACACATATTCCTTTCAAAAATCCTACTCCATGTCATGGGATACTCAGGTCACCATAATATTTCCATGGTGATCAGTGAGAAAATTATCAAACTACAAAAGAAACATTTGTTTTAATAATGAATATTGTTCTCAATATGGCTCTAAAAAATATTTTCCTCCAATGTGTCCTATCAAGAAAATGAATATTCATCCTTAGGAGAAAGTTTTATTGTCTTTTAATGCCTTTCCAACATCATAGTGGAATTTGTTAAACATGGTTTTGGTAAATCCTTATGTACTTTTCCCATGTCATTTTCACAGATCTAAGATCCCCGAGAACATGGATTTTAACTTCCACTATTTACATCTAGAATATTTAAGATTATTGTAAGACAAAAAACCATGAAATAAAAAATCCAATGGTATGAATTGGATGTTCGTAAAATACTAACTTGTGAATATAGACTTTTGTTCAAAATTCCAAATTTGAGTTGTAGTTTCATTCCATGAAAATAATAAACTACTAGTCCTCGATAAAGGCTATAAAAGACACAACATTGGTTAAATATGAACAACAATAAACTGTAACCTCCCATATATCCATTCACTATAATTTTAAACTAAGTGTAGATATCTAAAATATCTTCGATACTCTCATTTGGGAAATCTATTCACATCACATTAACTCATTTCCCTTTCTGTATATCCATCCTCACTAATAAATTTGGGTCAAGGCTATATGACCTAAAAATTGAAGATACAATACATCTTAGTTTTATGATGCTAAAATGAACGACAATGTCCATTTCATAAGACATTAATCTACATAATACCTCATAGTCACCATATGAAATTTAAATGGGTGTCCAAATTCCTTAACATAAGATGTTGAACATTAGGGATCATGCCCCATTTTCCTGATATAAAACTACATGATACTTTAGACCTTCCTTGAAAGGCCTACACTACTCATGGTGTTGGTCTCTAACTATACTAGTTTTCCCCTAAAGAATAATATACTTCATTATTAATTTTTCTACATGATAATTACTGATTTCCAGATTCTTTTTCCAAGCCCATCCTCCATATAATTGAAATTCCCTCTCCTCGTACAAGAACATGATTAGATCTGGGAACTTAGAACTACTTTTGGATTGATTATATTACCAATTATATATTTAGAGACACCTAAATCCATCATTCATGGCCCGATCATATTAACAAAACATGTGTGGCCCCATTACGTTGAATTCGACCATAGTTTGTGCATTATATTTTAATACGAGATCCCTTATTTTTTAATTCATGATTGAAACAAAATTCCCAATCCTTACATATGAACAGGATCTATAAAGGGTATTTCCAATCAATTTCCAAATCCATGATCAGAATGCATCCTTCATATATAGACATTTCTCCAACACAAATAACACTTCATGTCATAGGATATTTTGGTCCCCATATGCTTTCCTCAACTACCAGTTAGAAACATATCCCACGCAAAAGGTCACCTTTGTTTTCCTATGCATATTACACCTAATATGGATCTAAATAACAAGCACTACCAATGTGGATAGTCAACAAGAGGAATTATTTTCATAAATAATAAATAGTTTTATATATGTATATAATGGAAAGAATGTGATGAAAACAACCATTCAGATATAGACAACAACTATTCCATACATACTTTCACAAATTCTTTCTCTTAAAACCGAGCGCCATTAGACCAGGATTTAAAACTTGCCTCTTTACGTCTAGAATATAATGTAATATTATTTACTTGAAAATCAGTATTTTATTCATTATCCCCATAGTGTTGGTCAAAGTAATATGACCTTAAACTATGGAAATTAATCATCATTGTTAAATGATGTTAAAATGTGAGGCCATGTCAATCCATAAGATAACATATCATGTGATGTTAAATATAAGAAACCCTCAACTGGAATTGATAATTCTCTAATTTTATCTTATTTATAACAATGATAATAACTCTGATATGTTATACAATTTTGAATATTATCCCATTTTTCATGGTTATCCCACATCACAATAAATGTCGAAAAATGTGTGGTCATAGAAGAAATTCTATAAAAGGTACACCAGGCATCCTTTTCATATGACACTATACTTTTGGTAATTTTCTTACATTAAGAAGTTATACAACATAGTTCATGTCTTTATCTCATGAGAATAGTAGCCTCAACACATTTTGTGGGGGCTTGATAAGTGGATCCAAGAGACCCAAGATCTAATCTAGGTGGAGACATATTTCTGAGTACAATAACAATGTTGTAGAATACATTGTAGTTGTTACTATAGATTATGTTTTAGTAGATACTATAGTAGGAAATGTTCAGTATTATAGCATCATGAACTATTCACCCATCTTGGCCTTCGACCCACCTTTTTATCCTTGTTCTCTACAAGGATTTCAGGCCACCCAAGGCCATCGATCCAGTTGTCTCTTATGGATTTCGGGCCACCTCAAGGCCATCAGGCCATCCCAAGGCCTTCTATGCATATGCAATATGTAGATGTACCAATCAGGTTACTAGGGAAAAGGTTCTAGATGAGGATTTAGGGTAGGCACATTCACTAGAGAAGAGCTAACATGAATTGGCTAATTGGGGGGGGGGGGGTATGGAATTTCCATTGGTACTAAGCCTATGTAGCTCATCATATGATAGCTATCCGACCAATCTTGTAGAGGTGGAGTGCCGATATCCTGGAATTTGTTGGGGAGGATAAATTCCAAGTTTTCCTGTCTAGGATATTTTCTCTATGTCCTACGGGTCATGTAAATATTACTTAAGCCTTCAGAACTTTTAATGGTTCCACCTTACCCATTGAAAGGTGGATTATCTAAAATAATAAAAAATAAAGGTCCATTGGGCCATTCAGGCATGTATTTATCTCATGACATAAAACTGCATGATACACTGGTTTTCACTTTAGATGACCCCTATTCCAGGTGTCATTATCTTAATACACCCCCATTTTTTTAATATCTTGATATAGAATGATTATTTCTAATAAAAAATACATAGTGATCCCGTGATTCAATATACTAGACCAGATTAAATAAACCCACTCTTATCCTCGGTTAGGAGTTGGGTCTAGGTAAATAAATACAAGTGAATCCATGATAAATTTGGTCTCAGCATGTCAACATGATTATATACATTGATTCAATGGTAAGATCAAATCTAATTTCTCCTATTATGTTATAAAAACACATGTCATCTCATGAACCATACTTCGTAGTCATGAGTGACTCATATCGACAAATTCTTTTATTGGGTACCATTGGACGAAGTATCAGATTCTGATATGAACATTTAGATAGACTATACATGCTATGCCCTAATATGGATCAGCATAATACACCTCCAATGTGGCCTCTCGACAAGAGGCATCTTCATCCAAATGAAAAAATACTTCTATCTCAATATTCTTTAACAACAACATAAAAATGGTTCTTTTTATACATGATGTTGGATCATTCTTGGACCTCAATCCCTTCCTTATGTCATTATCCCCACAACCAATTGGTTGAATCTGTTCGTCTTAAAACACCAGTTTTATTGGCCTATCCTATAAGACACTAAACTACCATTGGAAAGGGGCACAAATCTCATTAGATTGAAAACCTTTAGATGATGGAATAATAAAAATAAAAGACATAACACTATGTACTATCAATATCAAACATGGGAAATAGATGGGGAAAAAATCAGAAGGCACAAATTTTGTATGGTCAATTATGTGACATATACAATTGTAAAATTATGATTTATTATCCACATGAACTAGGATAGAAGTTAGAATATTATATAATTCATCTAATTTCAATTTGAATATAGTAACACTAGTTCCCCATCAAATTACTTAATTATTGAATTCAAATTAATATATTTACATCTATATCTACCCTAAGCATTTCCAAAAGGGAAAGGTTGATCATGGATACATGAGAATCACAGTTATCCATGCATGTGGAAATAGGAATATAGAGATCAATGACCAAGAATTTTTTTTGTTCATTTATTGATAAAAATTAAGAGGATAATCCATAAGTTAGAGTCTATATCCACCATATATATTGAGTAAAAAATTCCATCATCATAATATTTGAGCTTTTTGAATTTCTAATTGAGATTATTTAACACTTTTCTGAAACTAGTATTATTCTTTTCCCTCAAATTACTCATTAATTAAATTTTTGATAAATTCACTGGATATATCATCTTTTCCTTTAGCATTAACCACCTCCAAATACTGATGGTGATATATAATTTCCCTCTTCGCATCATCCTAATCTTGTTTGAGATGTATTGTGAGAAGATATTTTTCATCCATTCATCATTTAAAATATTCTAACTCTTTAGCATGGATAATATCTACCTCAGATAACATGTCTCGATGATTATCAGATTTTTAAGAATATTCTATTTTATGAGAAGGTAGTATAACTTTTTCTTCTACTCACTTTGATGAATGACCACTATCACAACATAATAAACCTGACAGTAGTTGAATGCATTGTACCCAATTATGGTGAACTTGATCAAGAATCTATGGAGTTGCAAGGGTATAACTTATAATAGTATCTCTAAGACTAGACAACATTTTTATTTTCAAATAAAATGATAGGATACATAAGGGAATTTTCAGCCTCTAAATTTTCCTTAGAACCACTCTTGGGTGGGGATACATACAGAGTAATTGATTCACATAGAGATGTAGCTTGTGTCTTTCTTTCCAAAATAATGACAACCATTCATTGTTCCATTGGTTGAATCATAGTAGTTATTTACTATTCTAGATCAAGTATTGATATTGATGGAACTGATGAATATAAATATGTTTTCATCACTCCCTGAAGATAATAAATATAAGGGAAGAGTGATATAATAGAATAATCTATAAATACACACCAGTTGATGGATCAACCATATGATTAGAGTCTCTAAAAACATCCTCAACATTATTATATTGAATGGGGATATCTGGGGAATGATCACCTTCTAGTGTTTTCTTGGTTCATGGAGTAGAAGGCTCATGGGAATTCCTCTCTCTAGGATCGCCGATAAATTTTTTTTATTAATAGTAGTACAAGGGGTTTTAGTATTCTTTAGTTGGATTTTCTTCAGAATATTATATATCGATAAAGATGCACGAGTCAAGAGTGTTTATTAATAAATAAATAAAAATAAGAATACCATCTATGTATAAATTATGATTGATATCTATCTTACTCCTCTTTGATGTTATATAACTCGACTTGAGAGATGGGAATATTTATTTGTTAGTTGAGAATGTCCTCCATTTCCATTTCCAGTGTTTCATTAAATATAGTCTCAAGGCTTACATATTCCTTACTAATATGGACATTTGATATATATGGTTAAAGACCCAAACATGTCCCATCCAATCCACTCTCCATTATTTTAGTATCCACAAACTTTTTAGGCCACATTGAATTTGGATCACCCTAAACTCCCAAATAATATGGATTAAGATCCCAATTATACCTTTCTAGGGTGTAAAATGAACCAACAATGTTTATCACATGGTCCTCTAAAATATGTATGGGATCTAAAATGTCCTAAAGGGGATATCTAGTGAGTTATACTTGAAATCATGGTATGAAAAATTAACATTACCAGATTATCTTCTCCCTCTAAACTAAAATGAGTAGGTGGGTTCTTCTACCATTACAATTTTCCATTTAAATGAATAGACTCAGCAACATGAGCCCACAAATCATCAAGAGAATCTCCCTCAACTGACAAAGAATAATTGTTAGATCATTTTTGGGAGGAATGTGAAGTGAATTTTTTAATATAAAAGAATGGTTAAATTTATATATATTGACATATAATGTATACATGATATTGTAAAATGTAACATAGTTTATCATAAGACTAGCTATTATTTTCACTATATATAGACATTTTACTTCATACAATCAAAAAATTAAAATTTACTTATCAATTATAAGTAATATATGAGGAAATATTTAATTTTATCCCACCATTTCCCTCTATAAGTAGTTTTTAGGGGATAAACCACTATCTTAGAAGTTTTACATCCTTTGACCCATCTAGGGGTGTCATACAATGTATATATTGGCCATTTCAAACATAGAAACTCTTGGCCTTCTTCTATACTGTGAAAGTTGAAATTATATATTTTCTTTAGGAAAAACCCACATTAAGTGAAAATATTAGGAAGGTGGAGATATGTGAAGAGTATTACATCATCAACATCAATGAACTCATCCCATTACTAAGTGGTTTGGTCAACCACCCTTCCTCAATGCTCTAATATATCTTATCAGTGAACCATTTCATTATAGGGATCCTACTATTGATTACATAGATAAGCATATCCATATCCTAGATATGGTTTTCAACATTGATTTGATTTATATCATAAAATATGTAATGGGGTTTTTTAGTACCTCCAAGCTATGGAATATGCATGTCATTTTGACGAAACATCCAAAAATCCATGATTTCAAAAGGCTTATATTTCCAATAATGGTGTCGACTAGGGATGAAAAAAAATTAATGTTATTATGGTTGGATATGAAGAAGAATCGAAATCTCACATCTTTATAGGAATTATAGGTTTCTCCATCCTTAAAGAAGGTCGGTAGCTCATGATTGAGTATCCTCCATATGTTGATAGATGTATCTTTTTTGGATGAGCGCAAATTTGTGAGGTATTTTTAATTGTAGCATACCCAATAACCAACATGAAAGATATTTTTGATGACCTCTAAGATTGGGCCTTCCTACTACTCTTTCCAAACCCAATAGTTGTAACATCTGGAACTCCTTGGTACATTCTTCACCAAAACACCTTGAGGATATGAAAAGACCCATGAGTTTTTATTCCAATAAAAATCCCAATAGTTTAATTAAGTTTAGAAATCTTGATCACTGATTGAGATACCAAATAAAACATAAGGACCCAAATATTATAGGACACCATGGGGTTCTTATGAATTTATAAATTTGTTATCATAGACACAATTGGTGGTTATAGGAACCTAGATTAAAATAAAAATCTATATGGTGTGCAGGTTTCACAAAAAATATCTCTATATATATTTTTTTGTAATAAAAAATCCCTAAAGTCTATAATATATTATCTCATATCATAATCACCAAATCCATTATTGATAATCATTATAGTGGGTGGGTCCGAATACATGATGAAACTAATTTCTCTATATACATCAAGAATCATTAGCGTTTCCTCATAATTCAATGTTAAAGGTCTACCAATAGAATAATGTTTCAGAAATTGAAATTTAGAATCCACCAACACATAGAAATGAATAATAACATAAAAGAGAATCTATCTACCCCCATGAAACATGGAATAGACCTGATATTATGAAGGGTTAAATTCTCTTGTAAACAAGCAGTAAGTACCGGTGGAACATTACTAAGGTTAGGGATGTTATCCATATATGCTACCCTCCTACTAACTTGGAAGCAATGATGTATGTACCCAGTCTCACACAACCAATAGACTCATGAACTAGAAACATGTAGGTGCTCAACCACATTGATAAAAGTATAGAAATGTGATTCTTTTCAGGGACGTTAGGCTTGATGTAATACCACCTAGTGTTTTATTGTCCTTTCTCCAACAAATGAAATATTTACCCATGAATCCCTATATATCAATCGTAGAGAATCACATTATACACTTATAGATGGGTCTCTTCCCTTCAGATTCAAGAATAAATCCATACATAAATTATGATGAACATATCTCCTTTCTCAGAGGCCATTATCAATTATATATTGTGTTATCTTTAATAACATATCATACACGGAATGTGTGTACTTAATGTAATCCCATGTATCCATTGGTGGGATGAATTAATCATATATAAAACCAAGTATGTGGGATCCAGAGATCTCATAGACATCCCATAAATTGATGGAAAATACTCCATGTGTCAGGTGGGAAGTATTTGGCTGTACAATTCATTGGTTGTGTAGCTATGGGGAAATGTCAAGATACTCTTACGTGTATGTCTTTGTATCTTAGAAAGATTCATAAATACCAACTTCCATTATCTTTAATTTAAACTCAACATGATTTTTCACACCCAATATACCTGTATTCACTCTAGTTTGACTCCCCCTCTAACACGGAAGTCCCATTTACCATCCACCCATTTTGTTGTTCTATAATGGAATGACAAAAATTAGATGAGTAGAAGTGTGGGTTTGGATCAAGAGTGAGAGGATTAAATTCTAAGAATCTTTTACTCTGATGCATCATACACATGGATTTTTCTTTCCCTTAACTAGTATATGATCGCTTGGGAAAAATGTTTATACTAGTACAGTTTCTATATTCCAGGAACTAGTAGCATGGTATCTAAATATTTATATTTAGGATGAGAATATCATATAAATGTAAGTGGTCATACAATAGTAATTAACCTCTATTTGAATATAGAAAATGGTAATTATTTAAAATGTTGTTATTGTTCCCAAGGGAGTGATAATAAAATAAATAATATCCTAGTCCAATAATATCCAATGTCTCATTTTTTCATAATGTTTTTTCATAAACAATATGTACTATTTTCCTATCCACTAAAAATTTATACAGAAAGAAATAGGTTTTAATTAGTGATAAAATATAAATTTGGAGTATTTTTAATGAAATTTATTAAATTCATTGCCTTTGATAAGTCACTCACTCTTGTGGCCTCAAGAAAGTCACTTGTGAAACTGACCTCATAGAAGTGAAATTTCTAAAGTTACATTGTAGATAATTCTCACACTAGTGAATGATTACTGAGAATATACACTAATTATCTTCACAAAATAATATTGTAGTAAGAGGAATTGACACAACTGAATAAGAATAGTTCAAATGATGGGGGATAGTTAGGCATAAACACTACTTTTTGGCATGGTAAGGCTATATGAAATATCCATTTGAATGAAAAACATGATATATTTTTCATGATATACATGCATGATTCACTAGTGTGATTGAAAAGTGAGATAATGTTAGAGAGGTAAAGAATATGAATTGTGTGGATGAACACATGTTTCTCAATTAATAAGGGTATATCAATTCCCAACATCCTCTCTTCCTAAGGATTAAATCCTCTTGTTCTAATCAGATCTAATCCAACGGGGGTCATTTAATGTTACGCATTTTGTAATTGATAAATTACTCAAAAGAAAATACTTCAAATACATAGAGGAAGAATGGTATATGTGAAAAAACTAGGATATAAACAAGTGGTCCTTAAACATAGAACATTTACCACCAGTCACACATGCAAGTGGAGACTACATGATCCACCTATTTGAGTAGTCAACCAATTTAGGTTTATCATACATGGATTACCCCACAAATGTGATTTGTGGATAGTTACCTCTTTCACCTAGGGTTCTGATATTACCTTTCAGTAAGACCCATGGACCCCCCATTTGATACTCTTTAAATATGTAGTGATAGATTTATTCATTGTTCTCCTATGTATCCCACCATATTCTTTGAACCCTTTAGTTACCTTTCTAAGCATACAAAATAAGAGATAACTAATAATAGGAGTAATACCCTAGAGTCCCCAAAAGGATTAAAACACAACAAACCAATGGGAGTAACTAATTCTCCCTTTTTAAAAATATACTATGGTGAAGGACTATCTTGAGCTCAAAACATGAATTTTATCCTTCCAAATGATTTGGAGGAGTCCCTTGATCATGAGGACATATCTTCAGAGAGTAAAATCTTGTCCACCCTAGTATCGGTTGGGTGAGTTCTATTCCAATCCATCCATCTATTACTTGAGTGAGGTAATCTCATACCAGCCCCATTATCACTTGGGTGAGTTACTTGCAAACCATATCTAGTATCACTTGGATGAGGTACTCTCCAACTCACCCATGCATAACATGGTATATTTTCTCTCTAGCACTACCATGTTTCACTTTGTAATGGTTATTCGAATTTTCCCAACTATTACATGTGAAAATCATACTTCGGGCCCCAAGTATCTCTCATAAAACAAGATGATAAGGCCCTATTTTTTCCAAACCTCATATTTGGGAATGGCGTCTCCAAGATATATACCATACTACAAGATCAATGTGGTTGGTGAAAAAATACACCAAATTTCCCACTTGTTGACGAATTTAAATTGTAATAGAAGTCCTTTATTTAAGCTATCTAGAATCCATAATCCCCAAAATGTTCACCATCATGCAATATCTTAGTAATGAGGATCCCAACCCTTCATATTAGTGTTAACTATTCAGGGAGAAGCATATTTTCCCACACACTACCTAAACATTATAGAGAATTTGGAAATATCATCACATTATATCGATATGTATGACTTGGGGTGAGGTATAGAAACATTTAATAAGACAATAATGTGTAAATATAATCATTACTTATAACATTGTTATAGTATACTCACCATCATCCACTAGTAGATGATGAGAAAATCTCATTAATGGGAATCCATTTTGGAGTAAGAAAATATAATTCCTTGATGGATTTCATATTTATTATGACTTCAATATCCCCACCCACATCGATCCATGAATGATTAAGAATGTTTCAAAAAGGCTTACAATTTAGGTACAAGTCTCTTCCCTGTAATGATCACATGACATGATTTTATTATATTATATATTTTTCTCACACTGAGCATAAATCATGTGGGTTTAGACATCAGTGGTGATATTGTCACTAGCACGGTAAAATTATCCTAAATGGCCCCCATAGGTATAAGACTCATTCTCAAAAATACTATATAGGAATTGATTCCCCTCCCAATGGGATACACAAGAATCCTTTTTGAGTTTGAAACCGATCAACATAAATCCACCATCATCCTCACTAGGCTATATTCCACGTAATAAAAAATCCTCACCTAGTGGTCCATATTGATTCTAGGACCAATAATCACATCCTCATTAGTCTATATTCTTGGCTATATCTGTCTTCATAGGTTCAAATTCATTTCAAGATGAATATATTCTTATGATTCCATATTCACCACAGGATCAACCGTTAATGGCTGCAGATGCATAATTCCCGCACTAATTATTTATAGGCACCTTTAACAAAGACATACTCATTACATGAATTTAAACTACAAGGTTTTATCTTCATCACATGTTCTTTAAAGGTAAAACATCCCTCATTAACTAGAACTGAAATTCTATGATTTTCATTCCTTTCATAGGGATATATAGGAAAACGTTCTCATATGCTCAATCCCAACATCAAAACTCCTACCGCCTCCCTAGATGAATATAATTTTCATAGTGATGAATTATGATTATTTTAAAAATATTTTTTCTAAATAAATAATTAAAATGTAATAAATAAGGTGATATAGCGAACCTCAGATACATATACATGGTTCCATTGGTAAGGAAACTCTGATACATAAAAATGGTTAATCCTGATTGTATACAAGATTTACTATAGATATAAAGGTTCACTATTCTTATATTAGGTTTTATAAAGGAGTAACAAATATAAATTAAATATATAATATAGTCCTTTAATAAGAAGAAATTTACCCAATAAATGGTGTGATGTAACCAACAACACATCTTTTTTGACCAATATGATTCCCTAAGAATCATTGGAGTAATTCATAGTGATTTCATACTATAGGAATGTTGGTCTATATCATGGATATAGAGACCATTTGATATTTTTAGTTATAGGAATAAAAACTATTGTAAACGACCTAAAAATAGATGTGAAAAAATGACCCATGAGTTCAAGGTATTGATCGATTAGGGTTTCAATATTTGAGAAATTTTATTAAGTTTATCTATTTTATCCCAATGTTATTTATTTATGTCTAATGATTTGAAATTCCCTCATCATGTTTGTTTTTTCTACACATATTTTTGATTTTATATACTGAAATATATACATATTCACATGATAATATGTATATATACTCATTCAAATATATTCTATGTATATATATGTAATTAGATATGTGGATGATTTTAAATATTTTTTTAATTTTAACTTCACGTATAAATTTTGATTTAAAATATATTTTCAATTATTTGTTTTAAATAGTTTTTCATTTACAAACAAGTTTAAAATTTAAAAGTGTTTTTAAAATAACCCCAAAGAAAATGGTTGATTTTCAATTTATCTTAAAAAGGGATTTTAAGAATGGTGGAATGTTTTCAAATTATATTATTGATCAAGGGTTGTTATTATTGATCAAAAGAATTATTTTTATAAGCGATATTTTTGGATTGGAACAAGGGATACCATTGGTAAACAGGAAACTGGATGAGTTCTTCCCTAGCACGGGGAACAATCCTCACTATGGTTCATTTTCAATGATTCTAAAAGTGCTGATATTTTTACATGTTTTTGTTCAGATAATTATATATTGTTCAGTGAGAATGTCTTAGATACCTTTGAAACCTACAGTTTTGAGTTCTTCACCAAATGTAATGGATTTTTCTAGTGGTTTAACAGGTTACTTAGTACCCACTCTAACTTTTATGGACATTTTTGTTATATTTTTATAATTCAAAAATATTATTTATCCCTTAATCACTTGAATCTTATATTATTAATTCTTTTATTTGTCAACAAAATTTTTTGTTCCATTATATTTATTTTATCTTCAACCTATTATTTTGTTTCTTATATTCACTATTTCATTTTTTATTTAATTTTTTTTACCTTAGGGATTCCTTCTCATTGAAATTTAATAATAAAAGAGATATTTTGAATTTCTTTGGAATATTTTACATGGGATGGTTTTTATAAAATAATTTTTAATTCCCTCTTCTAAAGTATTCATCACGTTTTTCAAAATAAAATATAGGGTTTTAAAATTGAACTCTTGGTGAAAAAGAAGAGAATTATGAATTTTTTCACATTGAGGATTAAAATTGACTTATTTAAGGGTATTTTTTGAGACTATAATTTAAAAAATATCATTAAAAAAAGGAATCACATGGTTTTTGTGATGATTTGTATCTAGACTTTTTATACTCACACCCCACTCACAATCATGGTGTTCATAGACTAACTAACTTTTTTTGGTTGTATATTTGAATCATATAATGGGATATGAATTTTTAATTATGTATAAACACAATTCATATAGGATAACATTATTAAGTATTTTAGAGTTTATTGTTAATTATTTATTAGTATTTGAAAAAATGACCAACTCCTATTTTCCTTCTCCTTTATTGTTGGGGTTTATGCATGTGGTTTTGGTTGATTGAAAATGGGTATTTTGTGAGTGTGTGTTCATGGTGATACATGGGATTTATTTTATGTTATGTTATTTTATTTAATATCTAAATGATCTTCCATGTTGTTTTTATTCCTCTAAAATTTATTATTTAATTAAATGGGAATCCAATGTATAGAAACATCATGTTGGAGTTATAGTTTAAATACATTGTTGATGAAATAATATTTATCTGGGGAAATTAATTACCGTCAAGTTAATTTGATGACCTATATATTTTCTATAACTTATGGGGATCATGAATTCTCCCTGGTACCAATGAATATATAAGAGTGGATTTCTGGTTAGAAGTGGTTTTTATTATCCCATTAGTAGTAGTATGTGACCAAATAATTAGATATTTTGGTATTAGTGTTCAAATTAAATACCTATAGACATTAACTTCTGAGCATGACATATGTGTTTTACATAGATCTAATGATTCTAATTTATATTTTCCCCCACTATGTTTTTATCTGCTGAAAAAAATTTGTTTAGAGTTTTTTTGGGATTATTAATTTTAGGTTTTCTAAACTATTGGGATAGAATGGCATTTGGAGGATGTATCTAGTGGTAATTACAATTCTCAATTAGTTAAACAAGTGTCTAATCCATTAACTGTAATGTAGTTAATTTTGCTAAAAAATTCAAATTTATTGAATTTGATTAATGGTGGTCTCCACACACTTCATTATTAACTATGGGAGGCCAAACATTGGGACATATATTTTGACGTATTTCATGAAAAGATAATCTTATGTGATGTAATTAATTTATTATTTGAAGGTGGGGAGAATATCATCCAATTTTTGTGATAGTTATCATCTGAGTCTCACTAGGTTTAAGCTTACTACTTAAGGCCCTATAAATTCATTAAACTATCAAATTATTGAAATATTTAAAGGAAATTAATAAAACTACCAACTAGAGCTTACCAACCCAAATCATAAGGAGCTAACAAGCATTAATCATATTAATTAAAAAAAAACTATATCACAAAGGCTCATGGTTTCTAATAAATATAGAGCATAAGGACATAATAAATGCATCATTACGAAATGGTAGGGCTCTAACAAAATGTTCACATTCTTCATACAAGGGTGACTAGATACAACTCTTAATAATACCATATCCCTTAAAATATAATAGATAACACCACTCAGTGGAATCCACAAACCAACTATAAATAAATATTCACCCCATGTATCCATTCACGCACCATTGGCTTTTCCCATTTCAAAAAAATGAACATAATATGCACCATTATCAACCCCATGAAAGGGAAATAATAAAATAGGAATGAGGAATAAAAAAATTCCCAAGGTAAACACCACCCACATTGGGAAAATCAAGGAATAAACCATGAAACATGAGGACAAGGATTCCTAAAGACATAATTATTCCCAAATCTATGATCACGTACTATAAAAATAGTTGTTCATCTATGAGAGATACAAACAAAAATAACCAATGAAACATTTGAAACCCAAACTCACAGAAGTGTTTCCATGAAACAATAATCCCCACTAATTCAAAAATCATGTCAAAAATCATGGTTCTAAACTAATGGACCCATAAATATCTAAAGGGGATAATAAATAAACACTACGTAAGATAAATTCTAATTACAACAAAAAGATGAGGAAAAAATTGTTTCCACTCCATTAGAATTTAGGATGTTCTAAAACAAAGAACAAATACCCCTAAAATAATACTATAATTTTATAATATACATTTTTTATGGGGAAGGGTCTTTCATATAATAATTTGAGACATAAAACCTTATGTGTTGATGTCCCAAAAATTACACCAAATTTTTCCAAGACACAAATGGATCAAAAAATTATTTACTGAAACAAGAAGATTTTTTATTCAAAAATCCCTTTTTAAAATCCAAGGGACCATAATAAATTTCCCCTAAAATTTTTAAATCGAAAATAAAGTTTTTTGACCAATTAAAAATATATCTCCATCCATAAATTAGAAATTTTTTTAAAAAAAATCATAGAATTATTTAAAAATAGACCTGACATGTTTTAAAACTAAAATACCATACATATTTTTAAAATAAAAAAAATAAATTTCTTTTGAAATAGTTTCCAAATATTGTACAAGTTCGAGACACACACATCAAGGGTAACATCATAATTTTTAAAATAATGTTTTACCATAAAAGAAGAATCCCAACTTTTAAAACCTTCTTCTATTAATTAAAAAAATAATCAACACATAAAAACATTTTAAAAATTTCCAAATGAAATAAAATATTTGAAAACGGTTTATAGGAGAAGTTAAATTTTTAAAAAATACTTGATGCCTTAATTAATAATCAAAAAATATTTTCTCATGAAGACCAATTTTCAGACACAAAATCTGAATTTCACATCATATTTAAAAACTAAATAAAAATGAAAAAACACTAGAATGAATAAAAATATCTATACATAGATGTTAATTGTAACACCCCAAGATCTCATAGTACATTATTTCTTCAATTTAATTCAATAACTTGTTCTACACACAACACCGAGTTTGAGCGCACCAAAACATACCATACTAGCTGTTCAAAAAGCACTAATAAAAAATATTAACTAAATTTTGAATTTTATATACTCAATATAATTTTAGTATCCATATAATATGTTTCTTAGACATAATATAAGAACAATTTCATATTTTTCAGATAAAAGATATATTTTTTTAAAAATGCTATTTTACAGGCTTTTAATGGAGAACCATTTTTTAAACCAATATTTGAAAATTTTATATTTGAAATTTAATTTAATTTAATTATTCTTTAGAATTGTGGCATAAAAATTTATTTTGGATAAATTTTTGGTACGTTTCTGAAAACTTTCATATTTTTATGAATAGTGAAAAATACTAAATTTTAATTGAAAACAACTTTTTAAATCAAAATAATTTAGAGTGTTAAATTATGAATTTGAATTTTTTGGATGTATAATTATATTATATTTTTATCATTTAATACAATGTAGGTCATTATATGTAATTTCACATTTAAATTTGACATAAACACATGTCAATCTTTTGACAGTTTTCACTTTTTTAAAAAACCACTTTTTAGTTTTGACAACGAGAATTAATTTTAAATTAATTAATGAAAATTATATATATTTTGAATTAGGTAAAATATAATTATTTTTTGAGTTTAGAATATCAAAATTAGCTTAGGGTGAATTTTTGGTATTTTTCTGAAAACATTCAACTTTTGATGAATAGTGAAAAATACTACTTTATTGTTTAAAACAGACTTTTTATTTAAATAATTATTTATTTTATTTAAGTTTATTTTAAGTATAAATAGATATCTAATACCTATATAAGTTCAATGTAATTCATTGGTGTAATTTTATAATAAAATTAGATGTATAAAATTTTATTTAACTTTTAAACTTCTTTTACCCACCACCTAGGCACATTTTCAAATTTGCATAAAACGTAATTTTAATGCTTCTATTAATTGAATTTCAAAAATCTGAGAGACATGGTTGAAAACAATAAGTAATATGTGGTTTAATAAGATGTAAATAATTTTTTCTGAATAGTAACATTTGACTTTTTTTTACCATAGTTAAAAGTAAATAGATTAATTTAAGGTACAAATAAAATTATAATTGTCCTAAAACATGTCCTAATTATATTAGATAAGTTTATTTAGACCAAAACCAACCTTAGTAATAAAATATGATCCTCTTTTTCACTTTTATTAGATTAGATCATTTATTATTATTTTATTTAATGAAGAGTTAAATGTGTTAAATTTAATGTTTAATAACTAAACCATTTTTAATATAGGGATATAAATAAGGTAAATTATAATATTAATATTCATTATAAATATAAAAATATTAATTACATAATGGTATGTTATTTCTAATTTTTATATATTAAATAATTAAATTTATTCATGTCACAATGATGATGCAGTAATGACTTTATCAATAAAATATTAAAATAAATGATATTATAAAAATAAAATTAAATATAAATTGTGGCTTTTGATACCATAAAAGAATTTTCTAGGTTAATATTACATTTTAGGGTTGATTAAAAAAAATTGAACTGATAAGGTTGTTATGACATTAACAAAAACAAAATACCAAATAGTGTTCAAATTGACATAAATGCGTTTTTATACCAAATTCTATATTATTAATTGATATAATACTTAGAAAAATATAAGGATCAGCCAAATGACTTATATAAGATTAGATATATCAATAATGAACCAGTTGGGGTTCTATTGTATTTTTATAGTATGTTTATTAAGCATTTATTATAATAATACAAGAAGACTTGGTAAAAGTTATACTATTTAACTATGAGTTAAATATAAATGATATGGTTAATATGGTGACCTAAACTTGTATAAAACCTATTGGTCGAGAGTACTTCAACCCATACCCCTCTTAGATTTTAAATAAATAATTTTTTAGCCATTAGAAACCGAAAATAATTTTGTAATAAAATAATATTTGAAACTTTTCCTAAAGTGACCCTCAACTCTCTTATAATAGGGTACTTCCCCTTATCACCAAATCACACCTCAAAGTCCATTTTTCTTGGGCACAACCCACCCAAATATCCTCCCAAATTCCCCCACTTCAACCTAGTGGTCATAAATTGATCAGAAATCTATCCTATGGATCCCTTTTTTTTCAAATCAAAAGGGAACACCCAAAGAAGAGGTAGTTATTTTATCACCTCTTTCAAAGTTATTCTATTCTTCCACTTTATATTTCATTGTTATTTCCTTAAAAAAATAATAACTCAAATGAATTCTAAATACTGTGATGTTATTATAAATATGGTACAACCATACACAATATTTTATCTATTCTATTAATGATAATGTCACCATGTGTGGGTGCATACAATTTACCGTCTCCACGTTGTGGTGTAATTTATTATTTAAAACTTTTTTATTTGGATAGATATAATGATGATTAATATGTATTTAAATAATTTAAATAATATGATAATTTATCTTTACAATTAATATACCAACCAATTCTATACCTTTTAATCATCAAGGAAATTATATCGTCACTCGTGTGTACGTACGACTTACCGTCTCCACGACGCAATGGGATTCATTTCCAGGTTCACCATTCAACAATGATTATAAAAATATATATTATTAATAAGTGTGTAATATATTACATAATAATTCTATTATATATATATATATATACTTACATATATATTATTCACTTACTTCCGTTCAATAGGATATGAAAACGGAAACAACGTTTATGCATACGTACGACCTACCATCTCCATTAACGGTGTTTTCCATTTCTTATACCTACCTATTACACAAATATATATTCTAAATTTATATTATATATAAAACTTGTTTTATATTCTAGAAGTATTTAAATCAGGATCTAAATGATACGATCAATAATAACAAGTTAAAACACGTACGATAAAGAAAGCGATTATTACCCGAAATGTTAATTTAACATGGAAATAATTTTTAAATGGGTAGTATAATGTCACACCCCGACCATGGACACCTATTTATTTTATTTTATTTTTATTATTTACTCAGTCCCACTTCATTCAGATGAGGTTTAGTAGGGTCTCAGTTTGAGATTTTCAAAATTTGATGTTTTTGTTGGGTCTTGGGCCAGTGTACGGTCACCACACCATTAGCGGCGACCACGTGTTTGGTCCGGGTGATTTCATTGTGGTGAGAAAGTTCAAATAAATAATAAATAAATTAAATAAATTAAGTTAATTAAAAAATGAAGCTAAATAAAATTTTCTATCAATAAAACAAGGTTGAAATAATAAATTAAAAGAATGATAAATATTTAATAATGCTTATATATTATTATGTATAATAGCATTATTACTATTATTATTTTTGTAACATTGAGATTAATATTATTATTATTATAAGTTAAAATAAAATGGAAAATAAATAATTATATTTATTGGTTTTATTAATATTTAATGGTTTTATTATTATTATAATTATATTATTATTATTGTTTTTAAAACCTAAAGATACTTATTTCCCACACCCTCCCATTAACCATGACCTGCGTGAGGCACCTCCCCCACCCCTTCATCCACCTGTGCGCACCCAAAGCCCCTACCACTCTGGCCTCCTCAAGGCACCAGGTCCCCAACCACCTCGCACTGTGGGTCCCCACTGCCTATCCGACCAAGCCAGATTCACCTCACTGAGTCCCCATCCATCCAGCATGGCCTCCATCCGGCAGGACCATCACCTCCTGGTCTGACACAACCTCCCACATCCAGTCAACTTACAACAGCCACCCCCTACTCACTATCCCATGCTCCGACCCGCCTCTCTCTGGCCTCCCGTGTGACTAACTAGCATGAACCCCTCCCTTGTTGACAAAAATACCCTCTTTCAGTATATTTCTCTATTTTTGGAGTTTTTTACAAATAAATCAACACTATAATATCGTGGGTCATATTTACACGTTTTCCTCAGTATCTAGGGTATGTGTTTCGTCCACTGAGTAAATTTTATCATTCCGTTAATGTGCCGTTGTGTTCACATGGGTTGATGTTGGTGTTTTATGCCATTATATTTAATTTCAATACGTTCTATTCTTGGTTTTTTATTAATTAATATTTAAAACATGTTTTGTAACTCTATTATGAGTATGGTTCATTCTTGGAAATATTTCAATTATTGTTAGATTTGATTAAAAATATGTTTTAAATTTCTCCTTCGCTTATGCCCATGAATATTTTTATCCAATTGTCTTTGAATAAATTTCATTACCATGGAATGGTTGTGTTATATTTTGAGTTATTTTTCCTTGTGAAAATATTTTATGGATATTATTTTCTTTGAAAAGGATGGTTTACGGAACTTGTGGTTTTAGTGAAATGGTTTAATTTGTTTTCCTTCTTTGAAATGTGGTTCCATAGTTTACTATGTGACATAAAATAGTTTCAAAACTATGTGAAAAGTTTTATAATTTGTTTGTCATGTTTAATAATTAAATAGATTGGTGATAATTTTATTTTGATACATTTCAGGTGTGAATTTATTCATAATTGAGGGCTCTGTATGGGTTTTGTGTGTTTAAATCCTTGGATTCCTCTTTAAAATTGTTTTATATTATTTTAAAAATGGTTTGTTAACTAATGAAAGTAGTATGAATAATGTTTGGAAAATGTTTAGAGGTGTGTGTGATTTTAAACATGAATTTCTAAAATGTGGTGCAATTTTGTCAAGTTGTGTACACCATGTTTCTTCTCTAAATGAATCGATTGAATCATTATAATGAACGGTGATTTATTATGGCATGATTTAGATTTTATAAACATGTTTGAGAAGTTCAAAGTGGTGTTTTAAATATTTAGATGGGTTTTCACATTAGGTGCTTAATTGTGTATGCCCCCTTTGGCTATTTCAAGTGTGTTCCTAATTTAAACGGTGCACGAGATTGATGAAATGAGTTTTTAAGTGTATGTCTGGTTGCGAAGGTGGTTGTGTGACATTATTTATTAGGTGAAATGTTTTTGTGAAAATGTTGTGGGGCCCATTTGGCCCCGTTAGTAAAAAGATGATGTTAGGTATTGTTTTTGGAAAATAGTTTCTAAGTGTTTCTAGATAATGGTTAAATGTTGTAATGTTATGGGCCCATTTGGTACTTTTAAATGACCATTTAGAAAACCCATGTTAGGTTGAATCTCCTGCCTAGTTGGTTGATCGTGATTTGGGAGGGTCCTCGGTATGGTACCTCCTGTGAAAAATTATTATTTAATGTAAGGGACTAACCTTGAGTAAGATGGGGTGGTGTCGGTTTCTATGATGTGTTTGGTTATATGTGTGAGGATTTTTTTTATATGTGTGGCACACCCCCTTGAAAACTATACATGGGAATCTTGCATAGCAAAGAGGCTTACTGAGAACGATTGTTGCACTAATATAGATTACGCACTGGCTAGAGGCCCATAACAGAGGGGTGTTTTCTTATTATTTCTATGGGGTTGGGCCCCTCGACCAGGCTAGGTAGAGTGATGGTCGGTCATTAGGGAGTTATGACATCATCGATAGTAGGCATGAATTTAGGATGAGTCACATGTATAGTATGTTCTAGTCTTCCTCAGAGTTCCTATGATTTCATGTGTTTCCCTGTTATGAGTATGACTAGTGTCATTTCCCTCTTCGTTTAGAATACCTTTTCATTGTACATGGTTTTGGTTTTTATCTGGAGAATAGTGAACATTTTGGTGGTTTTAAAAGTTTTTCTAAGTGGAGGTTTGATAAAGATTGAACAATTCCCCATTTTCCTTCTTGTGCCTTGTTCTAAAATAGGAGGGCAATGTACCATATTGTTTTTTTGTATTTAAAATGAAAGGATGATATAGAAATCTATTTATACAATTTTATTTCAAACCAGTATCAGTGGAAATGTTATTGGAAATAATGGTAGGGACATTGTGGGGATTCCTACTGAGAATTTCAGTGCTCACCCCTACTTTCTCTTTTTAGTTTCAGGTTCTGTTAGTGCTGGATCACTCTTTCAGCAAACCTGGTTTAGAGTTGGTTGGTGTCGTAAGAGGTCACATGGAGGTTTTTATAGTTTATTTTCTTTTTATTGCTAGTTATATTTTTTTACATTTATTATTTATTTATTTACTTGTTTTATTTAAGGGCCAAATTGTTCCCACTTATTTAGTTTTGATGCCTGTCACTAGTTTTCAGCCTGTGGGGATAAGGAACTCCCTTCAGACCATGTAACAGACCATCTCGGGTGACCGGTCCATGGTCGATCCAGTATGGTTCTTGAAAAAATGGTATCATAATAGGACCTTGTTATTTGGGGTGTTTGGTAGAAGGAGATTAGGACTGTCGGGGCTCAAGAGGTAGGTTACAGGTCAGTTCTTGATCACCACCGCTCACAGTGAGACCTGAGTTACAAAGGGTAGTCCAGGATTTGTGTCTTTTTTCTATGGTTGTTTTGGATCACGGGATGAAAATGGGGGCAATTTGGTTCACATTGTAGCCTAACATGGGGTAGTGAACCATGTAGAGTCCAAGTGTCCGGTTTAAGGTCCTCTTAGTGTTATGACTTAATTGGGTCATGGATCACCACCACGTCGCTGGGTTAGGCATAGATAATTGTTCTTCATTTTGTTGAATTATAGTTGGTTGGGTTTTGTTTTGAACTCAGTTGATGTGTGTGTGTTTTAAAAATGAATGTGATTTCGAAATGAAAAAGGGGGTTTTGTCCAAATTGTTTTGAAATTAGTGAAGTGGATTTTTAAAGTTAAAGTGTTTTGATTTGGATAATTTCGGTGCATGTTTGGGTTTGATTAGGAAAATGGTTTTTTGAACCTTGGCATTCTTTATGGAGGGTCATATGTGCATGGGTATGTGTGGAGAGTGTGTGGGAGCACTTTTCTGCAGATGATGTAAGCGGGATTAATTGAATGCACATCTGACGATTCATAAGGTCCCAGAGGTGAGTTTTAAAATTTAAAAGAAATGGAGGTTTTTTAAAATAGTAATTATTGCTTCTGTTTTATATGTTAGGCTTATGGGCCTATTGCCCTTGGATTGCGTTGTTTCTCTAATAGTGTTTTTTATTGATTCCATATTTGATTGTGTTTTTCATGTTGTTCTGAATATGCTGCCGAGAATGTCTCCAAATGTTTTCATGGAGCTATGCTTAGTTCCTAGTTTTTTTGTGTGCATTGCATGCTTATCGAGGTTATCTAAATCTATTAGAGGAAGTTGTATAGTTCAAAAATATAGTGTGTCTTCAAGTTGTTAGGGAAATCCCCGGATATTTAGGGTTCATACCATCCTAGAGTTATTTGAGGGTTTAGTTTTAGACTATTAAAGGTGTGATATCTCATCATCATTTGAGTTTCATGTGTAGTTGGCGGGTATTGGCTCTTGTAATGTTTCCCAATCTAGCAAGGATCTTAGTCTATACCGACTCCTAGTTTGTTGGATAGTTCTCTCGCATGCTGCTAGTCTGGATGGTTCAGGCATTCTAAGCCGCTTAATCACATGTCTCTGAAGTCTTGATTCCGTACAAATGTTTAGGCCACCATGGAGATTTCTGAAAGAAGCGTCATTCAGGAGGAAGGTGTTAAGGGCTAGAGGGAAAAAATTCATGACTGTGAGGCAGGAGATGCTTCATCCATCGGGGCCCCAGCCACAAGTCTCGGGGTGAAGCTCGTGCACAGTTAGGAGTTTCTGAGGGTGTGTGGAACCTCGTTCCAAATAATGTTTTTGGGTTTGGAATGGAATTATCCAAAATTTCATTGATCAATTATCATTGCTGTCATAAGATCATCCTAGTTGTGGTGGTGTGATGAGATCATTCCACCATAATTGAAGCAGTCTTATCTACTCATAGCATGGTTTCCAAATCGTTCAATGCCCTTGAAGGGTGTTAGGCCCGTGAATAAACTAACCCGTTCTAATTTTGAGTTGGTCTCAGCTGTACTCATATGCAGAATGTTTTATATCATAAAATTGAGGAGAAGTGTTTAGTTAAATTCTCATCCTCAGGTTTATGGGTTTTTTCATAGAGAGATTCCGTCTAAGTTTTAGGAGTGTTGTTCGGTCCATGTAGAGATATTGAATGAGTTTTGTTTGGGAGTTCTTGCATTCCCCTGGGGGGTATATTGTTTGGGTTTCAAGGGTTTCTGTATTATTGAATTCTCATGGTGGGGAGAACCCTCTCGTTTTCTCCCCTAAAAATCAGGTTATGGTCCTCCTTTAATTGGTCAGGTGTGACATTTCTTTGGAATAATAAATCTGAGGCTCTCGTTTTCCTTTGGTTTTGTCTGGGCATAGACTCTATTTGTGTCAACTATTAGCTTAATGTTTTTTTTGGGGAATAAAGTGTCTTTGGTGGGGAGTATTGTCATATCCATACCTCCAATGTGTATTTATTTCATTTTATTTTTATTATTTACTCAATACCACATCATTTGGACGAGGTTTAGTTGGGTCCCAATTTGAAATTTGTTGAAGTTCGATGTTTCTGGTGGGCCTTGGGCTGATGTACGGTTAGAACACCATTAGCAGGGACCATGAATTTAGTTCAAGTGAATGCATAGTGGCGTGACACTTCAAATAAATAATAAATTACGTAAATAAATTAAGTTAATTGAAAAAGAAAGATAAATAAATTTTTATATTGATAAAAAATCATGAAATGAAAAATTAAAACAATGTTAAATATTTAATAATGCTTATATATTATTATTCATAAGATAATTGTTAATATTATTATTATTGTAACATTAAGATTTATATTATTATTATCACTTAAAATTAAATAGATAATAAATAATTATATTTATTGGTTTTATTAATATTTAATGGTATTATTATTATTATTATATTGTTATTGTTTTTAAACCCTAAAGCTACCCCGTTCTCGCACCCCCTTTCCCGTGACCTGCGCGGGCCACCTCCCCCTCCCCTTCGTCTACCTGTGCACACCGGAATCCCCTTCTGCTCCGGTCTCCTCAGTGCACAAGGTCCCCGACCACCTAACCTCGTGGGTCCCTACTGCACATCTAACCCAATCAGATCCACCTTACCGAGCCCCCATCCATCTAGCAGGGCCTTTGTCCAGTGCGGCCTTTCCCTCCTAGTCATTTTGCAGCCCCCCCCCCATCCGCTCAGTATCTGACTGTCGCCCTCCCCTCACTATCCCATGCTCCGTCCAGGCTCTCTCCGACCTCCCGTGTGACCGAACAGTGGGAACCCCTCCCTTGCGGACAATAATCTCATCCTTGGGTATATTTCTCTTTTTTTGTGTTTTTCTCAAATAAATCAACACTCTAATACCGTGGGTCAAATTTGTAGGGTGTTCCCGATATCTAGGGTATGAATTTGGTCTGTGAAGTGATTTTATTCCTTCTATTAATGAGCCGTTGTGTTTTCACGGGTTGAGGTAGATGTTTCGTGCCTTTGGTTTCAATTTCAATATGTTTGATTCTTGGAATTTTATTAATTAATATTTAGAACATGTTTTTCACCACTATTATGAGTATGGTAAATTCTTGTCATTATTTATCTTGTTTCTATATTTGATTAAAAATATGTTTTAAATTATACCTTTCCTTATGCCCATGAATATTTTTTTCTAATTGTGTTGGAATAAAAGTCCTTACCTTGGAATGGTTGTGTTATATTTTGATTGATGTCGCCTTGTGAAATTATTTTATTGAGATTATTTTCTTTGAACTATTTGGTTTATGGAGCTTGAGGTTTAAGTGAAAGGGTTCTATTTATTTTCTCTCATTGAAAAGTGGTTCCATGGTTTACTATGTGACATCGGGTAGTTTCAAAAAAGTTTGAAAAATTTTATAATTTGTTTGGCATGTTTAATGATTAATCAGATTGGTGCGCATTTTATTTCGATACGTTGTGGGAGTGTGTTTATTCATAAATGAGGGTTCTTCATGGGTTTTGTGTGTGTAAATCCATGGATTCCTAATTTAAATTATTTTATAAAATTTTCAAAAAAGGGTTTTTAACTAATGGAAGTAGTGCAAATCATGTTCTGAAATTGTCTAGTGGTGCGTGTGATTTTAAAAGTGATTTTCTAAAATGTGGTGCATTTTTGTCAAGTTGTGCCCACCATGTTTATTCTCCAAATGGCCTAATTGGATATTTAAAATGACTTGTGGTTTTTCAAGTCATGATATAATTTTTATAAACATGTTTGTGATGTTCAAACTAGTGTTTTAAATCTTTAGATTGGTTTTTCACATTAGGTTCTTAATGGTGTATGCCCCCTTTGGCTGTTTCAACTATGTTCATAATTTAAACGGTGCACGAGATTGATGAAATTAGTTTAAAAGTGTATGAATTTTTGTGAAGGTGGTTGTGTGCTATTATTTAATAAGTGAGTTTTTTTTGTGAAAAGGTTGTAAGGAACGTTTGGAAACATTAGTAAAAAGATAATGTTTGGTAATGGTTTTGAAAAATGGTTTCCAAGTGTCTCGGGAAAATGGTTAAATGTTGTGATGTTAAGGACGTGTTTGGAACTTTTAAATTCCTATTTAGAAAACCCCTCTTAGGTTGAGTCTCCTGCCTATATGGTTGATCATGAGTTGGGAGGGTCCTCCTTTGAGAAATTATTATTTATGGCAGGGGACTTATAGTATTCCGCCTTTTTATTACATAACTTTTCTTTACATTTAAAAAATAGTGGATCTTTAAAGTCTAGTGTATTGGAAATTAGGAACAATAAACCATGAAAAATTAAAAAAACATTTAAATCCCCTTGAAAAGATTCTTTTAAATTTCATTCTATGTAAAATATCTTCATCTCGTAACCTGGAGACATGCATCAAAGGAAAGGGTGAGCTGAAGGCCTAGTGATGGTAATCAATGGAATCTGTTTACTTGGGATATCAATAAGAACTTGATAAAAAACATAAAGACATGGTCAATGGAAAAAAAGGCATATCATAATAAAAATAACATGAATAATAACATTAATGTGTAGCTAAAAAATTTAATTTAGACATTAATGAACATATCACTATTGTTCATCCCCAAGGTGTTATAAAAATTAACAAGGTCATTCACAAAGGTATCGTGAAACTTGTCATCTCTAAAGACTAATTTCTTTACCCAATGAATTGGAGAACTATCAGGGTGCACCCTTAATATGTAATTATTTTCATGTGAACCAGATAGATCATAATCAAACATTTCATAAATAACTCAAATAGAATCAAAGAAATGGGTTTCGTGTCAAACTCATGACGTTTAAAAAGTACAAAAAAATAAGATAATTATGTCATTCATAACCCATAGAATGGTAGAGAGGGTTATATGTATGTCAATTATCGAATATAATAGATCAATATTATTTATTGATGAATTCCCATGGAAATTAAAATACATTTGGGTATCCCCAAAAATAATACAAGAGAATTTCTTGAAAAAAAGAGAGATATTTTGAGACGAAATTTCTGCAGCATAACAACTACAAAACATTATTTTATAAAACATTAAAAAGAGAAGGTACAAGGTTCAAACACTCATAAATAATTCATAATATAGTATGGGTACATAATAATATCATGTTATGGATATTTTAATGACATACCACATGAAAATGACACATGAAATAAAAGATAAGATGCTCTTTCTTTTACAAACAATTCGGCAACCTAACGTCATTGCTTAAAAATTCATAAAATAAATTGATGAGAGTGGAAATGGTATCTAATTATTTTTACATGAAATGGATAGTAGTAAAAATATATATGAACATACCCCCACATAAGAAGATGGAAACTAGAAGACATAACATAAAGGAAATCATGACTAAAAAGAGGAGGGTAAAAGGTTCCCATACCTTGAAGAGTAACTTCTAATAGAATATGGTTGGGACCTTGGGGGCATGAGGGATCCTTGGGATGACTCCTTGGTAGGTAAAAATACCATAACATCATTGAGGAGGATTTTGGAATGAAATTAATGAGGGAATGTCTTGG
The DNA here is from genome assembly GCA_963277665.1 of Viscum album. Taxonomy (NCBI): domain Eukaryota; kingdom Viridiplantae; phylum Streptophyta; class Magnoliopsida; order Santalales; family Viscaceae; genus Viscum; species Viscum album. Next base: position 955,398,747 of record OY728142.1, read on the forward strand.
TATTTATAGGAAAAGTGAAGGAATATTTAATTTATTTCTAAGGGACACCTCATCGGTGGTATTGGAAAACCCATGGGCTTGACCATGGTATTTTCCAATGGTACTGGCCACATGGGACACCTCATTTCATATCTTACTATTCAAAATTTTACTAGAATGATTATATAATTATTACATTATTAATGATGTCATTAAACACCCAAAACTCAAAACTGTATTTTCACTATTAACCGAAAAATGAAACATTTTATAAAAATCTCATAAATTCACTCTAACCGAATATATATGTTAAAAATTAAAAGAATTAACTCTTTTTTATGAAAATAATTTTCTAAATATTTTTAATTTAAATTTTAAACAAAATAATTTTTTATCAAAAAAAAATATCTAAAACTAAAACTTATTTTGTAATACCTTGAAAAAGTAATCAAGGTCCCAAATAATTATTGTATAAACATAAGATTGAAAAGAAACAATTTATGATTAAATTTTATGAAAATAAATTTTCATTTTAAATTATTAAAATAATTATAAAATTGTATGTTAAAAATTTATGACCTACAAAAATAACAAAGCATATACTATGATTATTTTTTTTACATTTACAGTGTCTAAATTGTATTTATACATTCATTGGTGAAGTTTCTATTTTTTTGGCTGATTTACTATTCATTACTATTCGTAAGGGTATCTTACTATTCATAATTTACTATATACAAAAATCAAGAAGATCTTATTAGAATCTAAATTTCTTGCTGATCACAACATTAGAAAACCATTTCTTAAAAAATTATTTCACATTATTAATTATTTAATGTTTACATGAATATTTTAAAATACCCGTTTTCCAAAATTCGTCCATAATATTCATCCTATATTTATCTGGACATTTTAATATCACAAATTTGACCGAAATAAAAAATAGAAAATTTATTTATACAAAATCATTACACAATTAACTAAGGTCATGTTACATAGCCCCTTATAAAACCAACATATGACCTAAGTGTAAGGCGTTCTATAATGATAGAATTTTGGGGCGTCTCTAAAAACATTTCCCAAGTGGTGATTTCAATCAGCTTGAAATTATCTATTATGAAATTCTGTTCACATTTCACAAGTTAAATCTTAGCTTGGGCTTGTTCCAGAGTGAAGACCAGAGATGCTACCTCCTGCCCAAGCTCTAATATATGGGCTTCTTACGACCCGAGTCGACTAGATGTGGCTATCAACTCTTCCTTATGGATTAATTAACCAAGATCAATTGTATTTATAAATAATAAATATAACTTAATGAGTTTAGTTTCAATGGTCATATTGACCAACGGTCATATAATAGTCAAAACCAAACGTTCTCATTAAATTATACTCACTTTATTAATTAAAGGATATAGTTTTGTACTGTATAAAATAACACAAAAATTTACAAAACAAAAATTATTCTAAAGTTTGGGTCATTACATTCTTCCCCCCTTAAGAAAATTTCATCTATGAGATTTTAACTTGTATAATTAGAAGAGAAATGGTGTGGGTACTTTTTCCTCATAGACTCCTCTAGTTCCTACGTGGCTTCTTCGCATTTGTGGTTCCTCCACAACACCTTCACAAGGTGGGTAGTCTTATTGCTTCAAACCTTCTATCTATGATCCAAGATCTCCACCGGAAACTCCTCATAAGAGAGGGCATGTTCGAGTTGTACCACCTCTGGATTTAGTACATTAGAAGGGTCAGGTATGTACTTCCTCAAGAGGGATACGTGGAAGACATCATGAACTTGTGCTAGATTTGGAGGAAGTGTAAGCTGATAGGCCACTACTCCCATGTGATCAAAGATTTCATAGGTACCAATGTACCTATGGATGAGGTTCCCTTTCATCCCAAACCTCATGACTCTCTTCCATGGTGGAATTCGAATAATGAAATTGTCACCAACATCAATCTTCAAGTCCCTCTGATGATTATCTGCATAGCTCTTTTGCCGACTCTGAGCTGCCTTAATGGGTTGCAGGATGTCATGGACCTTTTCTGTCATCTCAGGTACAAGATCAGGCCCGAGAAGCATTCTATCCCAAGAATTATTTCATTATGTTTATGTTCTACATCACTTACCATATAGAGCTTTATAGGGTGTCATTTTAATGCTCGAGTTGATTATTTTGTTGTAAAAGAACTCAGCTAAAGGGAGATGTTGATCCCATCCACCCTTAAATTATATTGAGCATGTTATCAGCATGTAATTGACTGTTTTAATAGTCCTTTCATATTGTCCATTAGTTTGGGGTTGATAGGACATACTGAAATTCAATTCAGAACACATAGTATGTTGAAGACTTCCCCATAATTTTGATGAGAACCTTAGATCAGGATCAGATATAATAGAAAGTGGAACTCTGTATATCCTTACCACTTCCTTCACGTAAATCTTGTAACATTGATCAAGAGTGAAATCTTCCCAAATGGAGATAAAACAGGCAGTTTGGTGAGACGTTCCACAATAACTCATATCACATTGTACCCTTTGGATGTTCTCAGGACACTAGTGATGAAGTCCATAGTGATATTATTCCACCTCCATGCTAGTATGGGTAGTGGTTGCAATACCCCATTAGGAATTTGTCGCTCTTCCTTCACTTGCTGACATACCAGACACCTTTAAGTGTAGTCAACAATCTCTCTTTTCATATTATCCCACCAATAATGATCACAAAGGTCCCTATCCATTTTTGTGCTTATAGGATGTATAGATAATGTATAGCTATGAGCTTCATCCATCATCTCCTTCTTTATTTTTGGAATAGATGGAACACATAGTCTTGTAAAAAAATTCCATTACACCTTCTTGATCAATATTGAACTCAAGAAACTTCCCATCCTTCACAGACTCATACTTCTTCTGTAACAAAAGAAATTCTTTCTGATCTTTCTTGATATTCTTTTGTAATGACGGTTGAAAAATCATTTGGTCTAGGGTTGATGATGTCCCTTCCCTTAAAATTTTCATGTCCAACATTACTAGGTCACCGATCAAAGGATCTCTTTGAATCCCCATCATGGAAAGAACAATTGGGTCTTTCTTACATAATGCATTTTCAACTTTGTTTTCTCTTTTGGGATGATAAATAATAGAACAATTATAGTCTTTGAGAAGTTACAACCATCTCCTATACCTCATGTTCAATTCATTTTGTGTGAAAATATTCTTCAATAATTGATGGTCTATGTATATATCACATTTCTCAACATAAATATTGTTTCTTCATATCTTGAAAGAAAAACCGACTGCATCCATCTCCAGATCATGCATAGGATAGTTATGCTAATTAGTCTTAAAATGTCTAGATGCATAAGAAATGACTTTGTCATTTTGTATGAGGATGAACCCAATCCCTTTTAGAGATGAATACCTAAAAATAATTAATCCTTCTCTACATGAGGGCAGAGTTAACATGGGTGCAGTAACCAATCACTTCTTCAGATCTTGGAATATTTCGTCACACTCCTTTGTCTAGATAAAATTGACCCATTTTTGGGTTAACATGGTTAATGGATTTGAAATACATGAAAAGTTTTTCAAAAACCTCCTATAATATCCTGCTAATCCAAAGAAACTACGAATCTCAGCTATTATTGTAGGATGAGGCCACTCCTCTTCATGTTTTGTCTTTGCATGGTCAATTGTGAATCCATCATTGGTTACAATGTGCCCCAAGAACGCAACTTGTTGTAACTAGAATTCACAATTGCTGAACATCACAAAAGACTCTTCTTCCGTAGAGTTTTCAAAATGACCATGAGATGATCTTCATGCTCCACGAAACTTTTCAAATATATCAGAATATTATCAATAAAAACTACCAAGATGTTATCAAGGTAGTCTTTAAAGACTCTATTCATCAAATCCATAAAAATAGCAAGTTCATTAGTCAGTTTGAAGTGCATAAAAACCAACTCCTAATGACCATATCTTGATTGGAAGGAAGTTTTCAAAATATCTTCTTTATTCACCATCAATTTAAGATAACTAGATCGAAGATCAATCTTATAGATGAATTGAGCCCCAAAAAGTTGGTCAAATAAGTCATCAATTCTTGGAAGAGGGTATTTGTTCTTCAATCTGATTCCGTTCAATTCATTATAATCAATGCATAGCCGCATCAGTCCATCGTTCTTCTTCAGAAAGAGAACTGGTGCTCCACAAGGAGACACACTCGGTCAGATAAAACCCATATCAAAAATACCTTGGAGTTATTTTTTTAACTCCTCCAGATCCACATTTTACATCTTATATGAGGTATTTGATATTGGATGGGATCCAGGTAGGAGTTCAATGGAGAAATCTACCTCCCATTTTGGGGAAGGTCCGGGTAACTCTTAGGAAATACGTCAACGTATTACTGGATGATGGGGACATTTTATATCCTCTAACTCTCATTTCCTTATTCTTCTTCACCGATCAAATCCATAAATAATGATATATGAGGTTATTCTTGAAAAAGTTCTTGTAGAGATATCTCTCATTGGAAGATAATTTTAGGTTTTCCATTCAAGACTACTGAGATTTCCTTGCTTCTACATTTTATATTAGCATTATAATTTGAGAGCCAGTCCAACACTAGTATAATGTAAAATTATAGCATGAGAATGACTATTGGATTTGGGGTAATATTATGCTCACTAAAGTAAATACAATAGTTTCTAAACATTGAAAATTCCTGGAGAATCGCACCAAGAGTCTTTACTGATAACTCTACTTTTAGAAAATCGGTGGTTGATTCTAAATTCATTGCAAAAATGGATGAAATAAAGGAATGAATAGAACCAAAATAATATAAAGTACATTTTAGATTTGAGAGAACAAAAATAGTACCTTCCACAACATCATTTAACACTTCCACTTCGGCTGTAGTGATTGAAAAAGTACGACCTTTTTCACTTGGCTGTTGTAGAGGCTGATGGTGATTCCCCTCCACTGCCCTAACATTTGGACAATGATTTCTAAAGTGCCCATGTTTTCCACACATATAACATTCGAAATTAGTTAGGGTCTGAACCATCATCCCTTTTTCATTAGTTTTGGTAAGTTGTGGCTTCACCTCACTATGACAATTCCTCCCAATGTAGCCATCTCTACCACACCTGTATCACTTCCCGCTCCCGAACAGGTAGTTCCCCGAATGCTTCTTCCCACATTTATTACACATGGGGCATTGCACTTGCTTTCCTCCTATTCCCTGATCGAGGATTCTCCCTATGCATGGCTCCATAGATATTTTATTGTCATTGGATTTATAAGACCATTGAATCTCACCAAACTTCAGTTCGACTTTCATCGCACTTCTCATGATCTCCTCAAAGCTATAATAATCTCGGTTGGCTATATTCTTCTACATATGAGGTCCCGGTCTGCTAAATAATCTATCAAACTTACCATTTGGATCCATGAAAAGGCTAGAGGTTTAATGTGGAAAACTTGTGAAGTTCATCTCATAGCTTTCATAGAGTCATTCTCCTTCTACTTTAGCTTGAGAAACTCCTTCTCCATTATTGTTCTCATCGATCGAGGAAAATACTTAGAGAATATCCTTATGAACTTTTACCACCCCGTAGATTCAACATCCACTCTGAGCCTTGTTTTTTTAATCAGTTCCCATCACTCGTCAACTTCTCCATCTAAGCAATAAATAGCCAAGGTAACATTCTCTAATTTATAATAGCAGAAAACAGAAAAGATCTTCCCATTAGAGATGATACACTGTTTAGAAATCAATGGGTAGGTAGATCCACTAGAGGTTGGTGGTTGTTGACACATAAAGGATTCAACAAAAAGTCGTTCCCTTCATGGTGATATCGGTCTTTCAACTTGATTCATGTTATTTCCAATAACATGAGTCAGTTAGTTCATAATTCGTATGAAAGTTTCAATTTTATCTTCCACCGAAGGGATGTCAGCGCATGGTTCATTATGGTCACCATTTCCATGGTTGCTCATATTGCATGCCATTTTATAAAATAAAAAAAACCTTACTAAGAAGATTATTTCATTTATTAATATTTTATATATATGGTATTTTATTTCTTAAAACTTCATTTTTTAAACAATTACATTTCTTTATAAATCCATCATAATGAATCATAAAAAACTTATGATTGACCAAAAATATCACCTGGGAGTGTCATAAAAAAGAGTGCAGCACAACCTGTTTTCATGTATTAGAATACCCTAGGTCAAGGCCGAAACTCCTTGTCAGATTTTTCATTGCAAGGTACTTCTTTTCTAGATCCACCTCAACCTGCTCGTATCCAGACAGGGATGCATTTTTTTTGATAAACTACTTACATAATGCTCACCAAAATACTAAGAAGTTTACCTATATTTGAAATTTTTTATAGGGTTATTTGTAAATATTTTGTAGCATAATATACATAAATAAATAAACTATCCATTGGTACCAATTATAACATCCTGACTTTTTATTACATAACTTTTCATTTCATTTTCCAATATGAGGATCTTTAAACTCTAGTGTCTTGGAAATCATGAACAATAAAACATGAAAACATAAAAAACTATTTAAATCACCATGAAAAACTTCTTGAAAATTTCATCCTATCTAAAATTAATTAATCACATAACTTGGAAACATTCATCGATGTAACGGTTGAGCTAAAGGCCTAGTAGGGGTAAATAAGGGAATCCATTTACTTGTGATATCAATAAGAACGTGATTAAAAAACATAAAGACATGGTCTATAGAAAAAGAGACATATCATAATAAAAATAATATGAATCATAACTTGAATATGTGGCTAGAACATTTAATTTAGACATTCATGAACATATCACCAAGGTTAATCTCCAAGGTGTCATAAAAATTATCAAGGTGATTCACAAAGGTATCGAGAAACTTGTCCTCTCTAGAGATTAAGATCTTTACCCAATTTATTGGAGCGCTATCAGGGAACACCCTTAATATATATTTATTTTCATGTGATCCACATATATCGTAATCCAAAATTTCATAAATAACCCAAATAGAATCAAAGAAATGGGTTTCATATCAAAATCGTGACGTTTAAAAAGTACTTAAAAATAAGATCATTATGTCATTTGTAACCCATGGAAAGGAAGTGAGGGTTATATGTATGTCAATTACTGAATCAAATAAATAAATTTTATGTATTGATGAATACCCCTAGAAGTGAAAATATATTTGTATATCTACATAAATAATACAATATAATTTCTGGAAAAAGAGAGAGATATTTTGAGAAGAAAATTCTGCAGCATAACAGCTACATAACATCATTTTAGAAAACATTAAAAAGAGAGCAGACATGGGTCAAACACTCATAAATAATTCATAATACATTATGGGTACATAATAAGATCATTATATGAATATTTTAATGACATACCACATGAAAAAAAACATGAACGAAAAGAGAAGATGTTATTTCTTTTACAAAAAATTCGGCAGCCTAACGACACCACATTAAAATTATGAAAATAAATTGATGAGAGAAGAAATGATCTCTCATAATTTGTACATGAAATGGAAAGAAATAGGAATATATAATAATATACCCCCACATAAGAAGATGGAAACTAGAATACATAACATAAAATAAATCATGACAAAGAAGAGGAGGGTAAAATGTTCCCTTACCTTGAAGAGTAACTTTGTTAGCTTGAAGGTTGGGACCTCAAGGGTTGAGGGAAACTTGGGAGGTAAAAGGCTAGATCTTAATTGAGGATTATTTTGGAATGCAATTAATGAGGTAATGTCTTGTTATTTATTGGAAAAGTGAGGGAATAGTTAATTCATTTCCAAGGGACACCTCATCAGTTCTATTGGAAAAACCATGGGCTTGCCCATGGTATTTTTCCACGGTATTGGTCAAATGGGACGCCTCATAGCATATATTACTATTCACAAGTCGACTAGAATGATTAAATAATTATTACATCATTATTACATCATTAATGATGTCATTAAACACCCGAAACTCAAAACTATATATTCACTATTCATCGAAATGCAAAACAATTTATAAAAATCTCATAAATTAACCCTAACCTAATATCGATGCTCTGAATTAGAGAAATGAACACCATTTTATGAAAATCATTTTATAAATTTTTTTAATTTAATTTTTGAATAAAATCACTATTTATTCAAAAACAAAAACTCCAAAACTATAACTTATTTTGTAATACCTTGAAAAAGTTATCTAGGTCCGATAAAATTATTGTATAACCAAAAGAAAAAATGTATCAATTTATGATTAAATTTTATGAATATATATTTTCATTTTAAATTATTAAATTAATTATATAATTTTAAATAAAATATTTATAGCCTAAAAAAATTACAAAACCTATTATATGATTGGTTTTTCAATTTAATGATATATAAATTGTATTAATACATTCATGGGTGAAGTTTCTATTTTTTGGTCGATTTACTATTCATTACTATTCATAAGGGTATGTTACCTTTCATACTTTACTATTTACCAAAAATCAATTTGATCTTATTAGACTCTAAATTTCATTCAGATCACAACTGTAGAATATCATTTTTTTAAAATCATTTCACATTACTAATTATTTAATGTTTACATGAATATTTTAAAATTAGCTTTTTTCAAAATTCATCGATAATATTCATCCTAAATTTATTCGTACATTTGAAAATCAAAATTTTTTCCATAATAGGAAATAAAAATTTTATTTATAAAAAAGGTTTACAGATGTTACTAAAGTCATGTTGCCTAGCCCCTTATAACACCTACATAGAATATAAGTCTAAGGTGTGATATGCTGATAGAATCTTGGGGTGGTTCAAACAACATTTCTCGAGTGGTGATTTCAATTAGTTTGAACTTCTCCCTTAGGAGATTTTGTTCAATCTTCACATGTTGAAGCTCAAATTGGGCTTGGTTCAGATTAAATCCAAGTGATGCTACCTCCTTCCCAAGCTCTAACAGATGGGCTTCTTACGACCCGAGTCTACTGGATAAGTGAATCGACTCTTCTTTTTGTATTAATTAACCAAGATCACTTGTATTTATAAACAGTAATTGTAATGTTAAGAGATTAGTTTCAAATGGTCATATTGACCAAAAATTATATAACAATCGAAACCCAACAGTCTCATTTAATTATACTCACTTCATTAATTAAAGGATATAGTTTTGTTGAGTATAAAATAACACAAAAATTTAGGAAAAAAAATTATTCAAAAGTTTGGGTCATTACAGGACAAACCATGAGGTGGATGAGGTGGTGCTGGTTCGTGTGATGTGTTTGGTTATGTGTGTGAGGCTTATTGTTTATATGTGTGGCAGAACCCCTTGAAAACTATACATGGGAACCTAGAATAGAAATAAGACATACTAAGAAGGATTGTTGCACTTGTTTAGATTATGCACTGGCTAGTGGCCCAAAGCAGTGGGATGTTTTGTTATTATTGTTATGGGATTGGGCCCCTCAACCTGGCCAGGTAGGGTGACCGTTGGAAGTTAGGCTATTATGACGTCATCAAGAGTAAGCCTGACTTCAGGATGAGTCAAATGTATAGTACATTCTAGTCATCCTCGGAGTTCCTAGTATTTCCCATGTTTCCCCGTTATGAGTATGACAAGTGTATTTTCTTCATCATTTAGAATAAATTTTCATTGTACCTATTTTTTTTAGTTGTATAATTGGGATTTTTTTTGGTTTTAAAAGTTTTTCAATGTTTAGGTTTGAAAAATAAAGAACAATTCCCCATTTTCCTTCTTGTTCTTTGTTTTAAAATATAAGGGCAATGGACCAGGCTGTTTGTTTGTATTTCAAATGCAAGGTAGATATATAAATATATTTTTATAAATTTATTTCAAAATGGTATCAATGGAAATATTACTTTTTGGAAATAATGGAATGGACATTTTGGTGTTTCCTACTGAGAATTTTAGTGATCACCCCTACTTCATCTTTTCAGTTTCAGGTTCTGTTAGTGATGGATCGCTGTTGGAGCGAAATTGGTTATGAGTTGGTTGAGGTCACACAGAGGTTTGTGCAGTTTATTTTCATTACCATGCTAGTTTTACTTTTAATTTTAGTATTTATTTATTTACTTGTTTTATTTATGGGCCTAATCATTCCCACCTATATAGTTTTGATGCCTGAGACTAGTTCCCAGCCCATGGGGATTGGGAACGCCCCTAGGGACATGTCGTGGATTGGCTCAGGTGACTAGTCCACGGTCGACCCATGCTATTTCATGGAAAATAAATCCATAAATAAATCATTAATGATTTAATTAATATGAATATTGCTCTATTATAATTTAATAACATACTATGGTCATTATACCGAAGGTTAAACGTACATTCGACCAAAGGAATGTGCAATGTAAGGGATAATTCCTCAATCTCATTATTATCTGAGATTGTTTCTATGTAATTATTTTCTAGGACATATTTATTATCCATGTCCATGTTTCATAAAAGTAATTTCAAAATGATTATTTTAAGTTACTCTTTTACTAAAACACCATTTTAAATGTTTTTAATATTTATTTATCTAAATCATTCTCATTAATGTCCATATTTTAAAAATGGTTTTAAGGATTTATTTATATAGACTAAATTGTTTTAAAATGTTAGTTCCATTCAAAAGTTTCAATGTGGTATGGTAAACTTTTATTAATAATTCTCTTTTAAATGAAATCCTTTATAAATGTGTGACTTTTAAATAATATCACAAAAAGGGATATTCCTCTCAAAATGTTTTACTGATCATTTTCAACTATGTCAACATTCATTGCGGGATATTATTCTTGATTAAGGTTGATTTATTATAATACAATCTTCCATATTTTATCTAATGAGTTATGAAATATTGGACAATTGATGTGATATTTTTATACCCTTCAGGGTTTATGGTTGAAGTATTGATATTTTTCATGGTAGTTTTAATACGAATGTTTATGTTATTTTACAAAATTTTTATATGAGGAATAAAGTAGACTTAGTAAGTGAATGGTGGGGACTCTGTATCCCCTCAAGGCATCGGTAGGTATAATGAAACAAGATAGTGTCTTGGAATAAGAACTTGACAATAATTTTATTTGTAGTCTTGGCATGAGGCCTTGAATATGTAGTAATGATGTATGGCTTTGGGCATTCCATCATTATAAAATTTATTATTACATGTGATTATTAGACTAGTAGAATATCCATGATCATGTTTATATGGTAATATTTGATTTATTTTAACCATATCATGTTCATGTTTATGTTTAAAAGGATGTTATTTTTATTACAAATCTCTCCTTAAAAGTTTATAGCTTCCGCTAAATTATTTACCCATAAAAAGCATCCGAGCTCACCCCTTTTTTTATGTTTTGTTTTCCCAGGATTCCAAGAAGTGTATTATGTTTTGTATAAAAGTTTATTATAGGGGAATAATGGAATTATCAACTGATTTTTTATATTGTGTTTTATTTTTGAATGTGTAATGTAATGTTCATGTATGGAGTCTATTTTCCAAAACTACTAAACTGATCAGTCCTTTGGGACTTGATTTCTGGAAATCATTCCAATGTTTTAAAATAATGCACTGGCTCTGAGCTTATAGGGCTAGTGTGTTACAGTTAGTATTAGAGGAAGTTTATCACAAACCTATGAAAATAGATTTATTAAAACTTTTATTAGAGAACATTATCCTAAGATAGACTTTGAGGATTAGTATAGAATAACTTTGTAGAATTTTGGAAATGTAGAAATTTTTTATTTTCTAAGTAATAAATCCTTGTCTGGATATGAGAAGGTAGAGATAGCTTTGCCACAGATGTACCTAGGAGTAAAAACTCTAAAAAAGAGTTTTGGGCTTGACCTAGGGTATCCTTGTACATGAAAATGGGTCTGGCTTCACTCTTGGATATGACACTCCCGTGGGATATGCTTAGGATCATTCACATTTTTTTACAAGCCAATATAAAGGAGTTATGAGTAAAGACTTCCTGAAAGAATTTTTTTATGATCATAGATTATAAGAATAAAATTCTCAATTTACGTTATGTATTTTACATGTTTTGAATTATGCATTGCGATTCATAAACTAACCTAACGTTTTCCTTTATTTATAAATGGCTCCTAGTTGAAGGAGTAAGAACTCTAACAATATGCATGATCCAAAGAGTAAGATGGATCATATCTTTTGTGGTATGAGACCACCATTTAGAAGGTAAATTTTAATGACCCAAACTTTTGAATAAATTTTGTTTCCTAAATTTGTGTGTTATTTAATACTCAAAAAACTGTATACATTAATTAATGAAGTGAGTATAATTAAATGAGACTGTTGGGTTTTGACTGTTATATGACCATTGGTAAATATGACTGTTGGAAACTAAACTCTTAACATTACAATTATTGTTTATAAATACGAGTGATATTGATTAATTAATAAAGAAATAAGATTTGATGGCCTCATCCAGTAGACTCGGGCCATACAAAGCCCATCTATCAGAGCTTTCGAATGAGATAGCATCTCTGGGATTTGCTCTAGCCCAATCCCAAGTTGTGCTTCAACATGTGAAGCTTGAATGGAATCACCTAATGTAGAATTTTAAGCTTATTGAAATCACCACTCGGTCAATGTTGTCCGAGCCACCATAAGATTTTATCTACACAACAAACCTTACACTTAGGTCCTATGTAGGTGTTATAAAGGGCTCTGTAAAACTTGTGTAAATTTTTTTTATAGATTAAATTTTTATTTCTTATTATGGTAAAATTTGTTATTTTCAAATGTCTGGATAAATATATGATTAATATTGTTGATGAATTTTTGAAAATGGGTATTTTAAAATATTTATGTAAACTTCAAACAATTAATAATGTGAAATTATTTAAAAAACGTTCTTCTATAGTTGTGATCAGTAATAAATTTAGAGTCTAATAAGATAAACATAGTTTTTGGTAAATAATAAAGTATGAATATTAACTTACCCTTATAAATAGTAATGACTAGTAAATCAGCTAAAAAAATAGAAACTACACCCATGAATGAGTAAATACAATTTAGACATCTTAAAAGTGAAAAACGATCATAGTATATGTTTTGTTATTTTTATAGGCCATAAATATTTTATTTACAATTTTATAATTAATTTAGTAATTTAAAATGAAATTTTATTTTCAAAAAATGTAATCATAAATTATTACTATTTGCCTTATGGTTATACGATAATTTTATTGGACCTTGATTACTTTTTTAAGGTATTACAAAAGTAGTTATAGTTTTTTGAGTCACTTTTTTGAATAAATAATAACTTTATTTAAAAATTAAATTAAAAATATTTAGAAAATTATTTTCACAAAATGTATTTCATTTTTTTAATTCAGTGAATCTATATTAAGTTAGGGTGAATTTATGAGATTTTTATAAAATGTTTTGTTTTTCGGTGAATAGTGAAAATACAGTTTTGAGTTTCAGATATTTAATAACATCATTAGTGATGTAATAATAATGTAATTATTATGGTTGACTTGTGAATAGTAATATATTCTATGAGGTGTCTCTTTTAAACAATACCATGGGAAAATACAATGGGCAATCCCATGGTTTTTCTAATACCACCGATGAAGTGTCCCTTGGAAATGAATTAAATATTCCACCACTTTTCCTATAAATACCAAGACATTACCTCATTAATTTATTTCCAAAAATCCTCCTCAACAATGTTATAGTATTTTTAGCTCCAAAGGATTCCTACCAAGGTGCCCTCAATCCCCCATGGTCTCAACCGTTAAGCTTTTGATGTTACTCTTCAAGGTAAGGGAACCTTTTACCCTCCTCTATTAAGTCATAATTTCCTTTATGTTATGTCTTCCAGTTTCTATATTCTTATGTTTGTGTATATTAATATATGTTATTATTATTGTAAATTTCATTTCCAAATAATTATATCCCCTTTACACTCTCATTAATTTTTTTTGATTTTTTAAGCGATACCTTTAGTCTGCAGAATTTTTCGTAAAAGAAATAACATCTTCTCTTTTATTTCTTGTTTCCTTTTTAGTTGATATTTCATTAAAATATCCATACTAGGATCTTCTTATGTACCCATACTTTATTATGAATTATTTATGAGTGGTTGACACTTGTCCACTCTCTTTTTAATGTATTCTAAAATCATGTTATGTAGCAGTTATGCTGCAGAATTTTCGTCTAAAAATATCTCTCATTTTCACATGAAATTCTCTTGTATTATTTATGAGGATACCCAAATCTATTTCCATTTCCAGAGGTATTCATAAATACATAAAATTTATCTATTTTATTCTGGAATTGACATCCAAATAACCCTCACTACCTTACCATGGGTTATAAATGACATACTGATCTTATATTTAAGTACTTTTTAAACATCACGATATTGACATGAAACCCATTTCTTGGATTCTATTGGGGTTATTTATGAAATTTTTTATTATGATCTATGTGGATCACATAAAAATAAATAAATTTTTATGTTTTTCCCTGATATAACTCTAATTCATTGGGCAATGAATTTAATCTCTAAATATGACAAGTTTCACGATACCTTGTTGAATAACATGGGTAATTTTTATGACACCTAGGGGATGAACCTTGGTGATATGTTCATGAACGTCTAAATTAAATGTTCTATCCACATATTAAATTTATGATTCATTTTATTTTTAATATTATATTCCTCTTTTTCCATTGACCATGTCTTTATGTTTTTTATCAAGTTCTTATTGATATCACAAGTAAATAGATTCCCTTGTTTACCCTTACTAGCCCTTTAGCTCACCCTTTCCTTTGATGTATGTCTCCAGGTTATGAGATTCAGTAATTGTACATAGGATAAAATTTCAAATAATATTTTAAGGGGGATTTAAAAGTGTGTTTTATGTTTTCTTGTTTTATTTTTCGTGATTTCCAAGACACTAGACCTTTTAGATCCTCTGTTTGTAAAATGTGATGAAAAGTTTTATAATAAAAAGGTGGTAGGATATAGAAATAGTACTCACATATTCCCATCATATGAAGAAATAGTATCATGTGTTAATAATATAAGTAAAGGATTCTCTGAGTTTTATGGATTTTAAGGGAAACAATAGAAGAAATGGATGGTAGAGGGAATGATGGATTAAGGGATGAGGGGAAAGAAGGATTTTCCCCTATGTAATAACTGTGGAAAAAATAACCTTGGTAAATTCATAAAGGGAATGTGAGTTGGTTATAAGTTTTGAGAAGAAGGTCACCAAGTAAATGATTTCAAGGGTATGAATAAAGTTTCAAATGTACAATGCTTCATCTAAAAGGAGTTGGGACACTATACGAATCAATGTCCCAATCATCATAGGATACACAAAATGATACTATTGGATAATAACCATGTTATGATACTGCCACAGATGAAGAGGGATGATTAGTGTTATTGTGTTGTTATTAATGAATTCTGTCATTTGAGTATTGTATTAATGATGTATAAGTTATACGAATTATGAAGTATATAAGGATTGTACCACAGTCTGTTTTCATTAAGGATTTGAGATTTTATGGTACCAAGTAAAGAGACACAGTTTCAAGTTAAACTTTTAGGAAAATACATGGTTGAAGGAATGAAGAACCTTAATATGGTCCTCATACTATGGTAGTAATTTTGGAATAACATGCGGTTGATTTAGATAAATTATATTACATATTCTTGAGTACCTTAGAAATGATTAATGGGTTGTTTATTCAATAATTATTGGAGTATTCAAATTTTTTGGATATAATGAATATATCTAGTATTCTATAAGTAATAAAGAAGATTGAATGTAATAAATAAGGTTTTATGGTAATTCATGGGGTTACCATGTTTTATCATAATACATGATGAAGGTAGTCACATGTTATTATGTAGAAAAATAATATCTTCATTATGTCATTTTGACCTTACTTATAAATTTTTGTACTATAATATTGGACACAAAGTATTTTGGACAATTCTAAAGGTTGGAATGGATTAATTTTTACAATGTATACTATTTTTATGGTTAAATAATGTCTTAATATTATTTTTGAATTGTTATAAATATGACAACCCAGAGGTCGGGCGACAACCTGTCGCATCCAGAAAGGCCACAAGACTTAAACCCACAACTGAAGGGAAACAAGGGTGCACCACCTACCACTATCCAAGGTGATGTCAGGATTTATATAATTTAGTTTTTTAAATTTTCTGAAAAATTAATTATAAACTCATTGTTTTTAAAACCCTATACGATTAGGATAAATATAATATTTTGAATTCTATTATCTTTTGGAGTGAAAGATGAGTTTCTGGTAGGAATTAGTTGAAGGTTGAAACTCTACTAGTCAAGTATATTTTTTCCTCTTATTCTTTGAATAAATTAATTCTTAAACCTTAAGAAAGGGATCTTAAAATAAAAAAATTTATATCGTAATACCTTATGTTTTATTGAGCCGATGATATTTTTAATCATCATAGATTTATGGCTTTGAGGCCCTCAATTTTACACTTGTTTGTGATTGATGACCTCAATAAATCCTTATAAATATTTACATTTTCCCTCAAATTATGTGTCTCTAATTTCCACCAATGTTCTCCTAACCAAGATCATAATTTGGTGGTAGATAATTCATTTATTTTTCCCACTTATTAAGTCAAAATTTTATTAAACCAATTTCCAATGTGGGTTTTTCACAATGTAATTTTTTTATTTTTAACCTTTTATTTTAGAAGAACAATTTAAAATTTCTAGGATGAAATTTATTAAAGGAGGGGAGAATGTCAAACCCCAAGATTTCATAGTACCTTATTTCGTTAATGTAATTCAATAAATTACATTACACGCAACACTGAGTTCGAGCGTACCATGACATACCAAACAAGCCATTAAAAAAGAAGTTTTGAATAGTATTAACTGAATTTTAAATTTAATATTCTCTATATAACTTTAGAATCCATATTATGTGTTTCTTAGACATAATATAAGAACAAATCCATTTTTTTGATAAAAGATGTATTTAAAAAAATGTTATTTTACCGCCTTTTAATAGCGAACCCTTTTTGAAACCAATATTTGACACTTAAATATATTAAATTTAATGAAATTAAATTATTCCTTATACGTGGGACATAAAAATTTAGTTTGGATAAATTTGCGGTACTTTTCAGATAACTTTCATATTTTGATGAATAGTGAAAAATAAAAAATTATAAATAAAAACAATTTTTTTAGTAGAAATAATTTATAGAGTTAAATAATTAATTTGAATGGCTTGAAAGTATAATTATATTATATTTTTTTATCATTTAATACAATGTATGTCTTTATAAGTAATTTTACATTTAAATTTTACATAAACACATGTCAATCTTTTGATTGTTTTTACTTTTTTAAACCCTGCTTTTTGGTTTTGAAAAAGGAGATTAAATTTAAATTAATTAATGAAAATTATATTTTTTTAATTTGGTAAAATATAATTAATATTTTAATTCTGAATATCAAAATTATCTTAGGGTTTTTTTTGGTATTTTTTTGAAAACATTCAATTTTTGTTGAATAGTGAAAACATTGTGTTATTGTTTAAAACTATCTTTTTATTTAAATAATTTTTTACTTTTTTAAATTTATTTTAACTCAAAATAGTTATATAATAGTTATATAAGTTTATAGTTATTCATTGGAATAATTTTATAATAAAAATAGATGTATAAAATTTTATTGAACTTTTTAATTTCTTTTACCCACCTTCTAGGAACATTTGAAAATTTCCATAAAATTTAATTTTAATTCATCTTTTATTTTAATTTAAAAAATAAAAGAGACATGAATGACATATTTAAGTAAAATTTTGTTCAATAAGATGAATTTTTTTTTCTTGAACAGTAATTTTTGACTTTTATTTTCCACGGTTAAAAGTAAATAGGGTAATTAAAGGGTAAAATTATACTAAAATTACCCCAACACAGGTTATAATTCTATTGGATAAGTTTATTTAGACTAAAAAAAACCTTATGAATAAAATATTCTCCTTTTCGTCCCCTTGAATTAGATTAGAACATTTGTTTTTATTTTATTTAAAGAAGAGTTAAAAGTGTTAAATTCAATGTTTAGTAACTAAACTATTTTTAATATAGTGATATTCATAAGACAAATTACTCTATAAATATTCATTATAAATATAAAAATATTTCCTACATAATTGTATTTTATTTATAATTTTTAGAGATTAAATAACTAAATTTATTTATGCCACAATGATGATGCAATAATGGCGTTATAAAAGAAAGATTCAAATAATTGATATTATAAATATAAAAATAAATATAAATTGATGCTTTTTATGTCATCCAAGAATTTTATAGGTTAATATGACATGTTAGGGTTGATTAAATAAAATGTTTTATGTGATAAAGTTGTTATTACTTTAATAAAAAAATACAAAATAGTGTCAAAATTTACATAAATGAGTTTTTATAAGAAATATTATATTATTAATTCATAAACAAATTATAAAAATATATGGTTTGACCAAAGGACTTAGATAATTTTAGATATATAAATAATGAAACACATGGGGTTCTCTTGGATTTTTTATAGTAAGATTATTATCCATTTATTATTATAATACAAGAGGACATGGTAAAAGATAAACTATTTATCTAAGAGTTAAATATAAAATATAATGTTAGTATGGGGACATAAACTTGTCTAAACCCTATTTTTGAGATTATTTAGATACATAACCACCTTATCGTAGAAATAAATAAATTTGGAGCCATTAGAAAAAGAAAATTATTTTAAAATAAAATAATATTTCAAACTTTTCCTAAAGGGACCCTCACCTCTCTTATAAAAAAGGTACTTATCCTTCTCTCAAAATCACAACACCAAATCCATTTGGCTTGGCCGTACCCAGCCCAAATGACCTCCCAACATACCTAACTTCATCCTAGAGTTATTACCTTGATCATAAAGCCAACCTAAGTAACCATTTTGTTCAAATCAAAATGAAACACCCAAAGAAGAGGTAATTATTTTATCATCTATTTCAAAGTTCTTTTATTCTTCCACATTCTATTTCTTTGTCAATTTATTACCAAAATAATAACTCTAGTACCTTATTAATAATTTTATGTTATTATAAATTTAGTACATATATAATTTTTATTTTATCCATCCTATTAATGATAACGTCACCATGCATGCGTACATACGACTTACCGTCTCCATGCCATGGTGTAATTTATTATTCAAAACGATGTTATTTGGATAGATATAAGGATGGGTAATATGTATATAAATAGTTAAAATAAAATTATAATTTCTTTTTATAATTAATTTACCATCCAATTCTAATCCTTTAAATTATTCAGGAAATTATATCGTTGCTCGCGTGTACGTACGACTTACCGTCTCCACGACGCGATGAGATTTATTTCTAGGTTCACCATTCAATGATGATTATAAAAATATATATTATTAATAAGTATGTAATATATTAAATTATAATTCTAATGGATATATATATGTATGTATGTATTTATGTATTTACATATATTTTATTCACTTACTGCTGTTTAATACGACATAAAAACGGAAACATCGTTCATGCATATGTTTGGCCTACCGTCTCCTTAAATGGTGTTTTCCATTTCATATATATATCTATTATACAAATTTATATTCCAAATATATATTATATATATATCATGTTTTATAGTATGGAATTATTTAAATCATGATCTAAATGATATGATCATGGATAACAAGTTAAAACTCGTATGATAATGGAAGCGATTATTACCCAAAATGTTAATTTAAAATGGAAATAATTATTAAATGGGTAGTATAAAGTCATAAAAGAATCATGTATGATATAAAAAATTTTAATATGGTTCTGGTATAATTTAATAACATACTATGCTTATTATACATGAGGAAAAATGTACCCTCGACCAAAGGAAAGTGCAGGTAAGTGTTAATTCCTCAATCCCATTATTATCTGAGATTGTTTATGTGTAAGTATTTTTTGGGATATATTTTTCATCCATGTCCATGTTTCATAAATAAAAATTCAAAATTATTCTTTTTAAGGTAATCTTTAACTAAAACATAATTTCAAATGTTTTAAATATTTATTCTTCTAAATATTTAGCATTATTGTCTGTTTTTTCTAAATAGTTTTAAGGATTTATTTATATAGACCTGATTGTTTTATAATGTCAATTACTTTCAAAAGTTTCAAAGTGGTATGTGAAAATTTGATTCAAAAATCTCTTTTATATGACTTTCTTCATAAATGTTTGACTTTTAAATGATATCCAAAAATGGGATATTTCACTCAAAAAATTTTACTGATCACTTTCAACTATGTCAACTTTCTTTGCTGGATATTATTCTTGATTAAGGTTGATTTATTATAATACAATATTCCATATTGTATCAAATTAGTTATGATACGTTTGATTGTGGATGTGCTATTTTTATACCCTTTATGGTTTATGGTTTAAGTATTAACATTTTGTATGGTAGTTATAATATGAATGCTTATGTTAGGTTTCAATATTTTCATATGAGGAATGTGGTGGACTAAGTAAGTGACAGGTGGGGCCCGTTATAGACCATTGATGCATAATTAGGTCACATGAGACAAACTAGTGTCTTGGAACAAGGCCTTGACAAAAATTTTATTTGTAGTCTTGGCACAATCCCTTGACTATGTGGTAATGATGTCCGGTGTTACACATTCCCTCATTATGAAATTAATTATTACATGTGATTATCCGATTAATAGAATATCCATGTTCATATTTATGTGGTAATGATTGATTTATTTTCTCTATATTATGTTCATGTTTATGTTTAAAAGGTTGTTGTTTTTATTACACATCTATCCATAAAAGTTTATAGATTCCTCTAAATTATTTACAATTTATGTGCATCTGAGCTCACCCCTTTTTTATGTTTTGTTTTCCCAGGATTCCAAGAAGTGTATTATGTTTGATATGTATGGTTAATATAGGGGAATAATTTCATTTTTAATGGATTCTTTATGTCGTGTTTTATTTTTGAATGTGTAATGTAACTTTAATGTATGTAGTCTATTTTTCAAAACTAAAAAACTGATCAATCCTTTAGGACATGATTCCTAGTAATCCTGACAATGTATTTAAATAATGTACAGACTGCAGTCTTCTGGTGTTGGGGTGTTACATTAATATGTCACAAGACTAAACATTACCATTATCTGTTTTCCATGAGACACAATAGAAAACCATAGGTTCAAGAGGTCTAATTAAAAAAAGAAATGGGGGTGAAGAACCTTTCTCAACTTGTCTACATGGTTTATAACAGCATTACAATCATGAATTGGTTGGAAATGAGTGTCCAGAAGGAATATTTTGTTTTTGTTGTTTGGTTTATCATTCCCTATGAAAACAACCTATTATATATAATTCCTTCTTCATCCCAAAATATGACATATGACCCCCATGGAAACTCAAGTCTTTTTGTTGGGGATCGAATACCACTTACACTGGCATAAAACACCAAACCAAACAATTCCATCATATCGAAATCCAAAATCAAATGGAAACCTCCAAATTCACTAGGAAACTTGAGGCTCGAGGTGATAAAGTGCTCGTGGCACTATCCATGTTCATACCTCATCATTCCTGACAACATAATTTTCAAGATACCAATACACAATTTAATAGAGTTTCTTTAATATAATAATTTATAAACACTATTACAAAGGAATTTACATAGATTTTGTGGGTAGTGATGGCCTAGTTAGTGCTTATGTGACCACACTTTCATTATTATCCACGTTTCTAGCTTCTTGTACTTCTTCATAATGTTTAGTGAGCATCAATTTATTTGTTCAGACATCTAAAACCTTTCCAATTCAATATAGTTATATATTTTAAAAATATCACACTTATAATTATGTAGATTAATCCATTAAATTATTTTTAAAACAAAACTTTTGATAACAAACCCTCACATGAATCAAAAAAATTTAAAATCATTTCCATCAAATAACAACATTTTGAAAAAAACAACCCCTATTTCCTTTAAATGTTTCAACACACCCAACTCAAACATGAGAAAGGAATGAGTATAAACCATCATGATTTTGAATCTATATAACCTCATAAATAAAATGAATAATTATATGGAATAGTACTAGTCAATATGATGACTAAATTACAAGAGGATTAATACATTAAATCTAGTCAATACAAGAAATAAATACCACACATTCCTATAAATAAAGAAAGGAATAACAAAGGATTAATATCATGATAAAAACCCTAATGTTATTATGATATAGGTGTAAGATATTAAAGGTTAACTAAATACCAACAGTTTAATGGTCACACATCAATAACCCGAATCACTCAAAACCCAGTCTCATCATTAATCCCCTGACTAGATAGGTATATGAACAACTAGTGGAAACTAACCAGCGTCTTATCTCAACTAACCAGGAAATATCTCATAACATCGCATAGGTATCCTTTGGTTCCCCAAGTTACTACTAAAGGAGTTTAAATAATTAAATAATAAATATAACCTCATAAAAATAATAAAGACCAAAGACTAACACCACAATAATGTCCTTACCATCTCTCACTTCCAATAGAATGAGCAGTAGCTCATAAGAACATTATTCATCAAAATCAACAATAAATGACATAGATATACATAAACATGATCACAATAAAAGGGGGATCAAAAAGGAAAAAATCAACTAATCAATCACACATCAATTTATAATGATCCAACTAGGACATTATCATATATCTTATAGTATAATTTTTTTGAAATCCATTTGTAAACCCATTTTGAATCCAAAGATAAACTCAATAGAAATCATAATCCAAACCAAACAAGACATAAAAAACTCAATGAAATCCCAATTTAATTTCAAAATGGTGATGTCTCATGTATTTTTAAATAAGACATTAAATTTAATTGAACTCCATTCCAAAAAATTGAAAATACTGCAAATACATTTTTTAAAATATTAAAATCCCTTATGAAAAAAAAACAAATCATTTAACGTAATACCTAGCATGAAACCAAGGATAATTCCTTGTTTTAAATATTTTTTAAATACAAAGAAAACAAATATATTTTTCCACGCCCTTTAAAATATATTTTATTTTTTAAAATGGATCATATATATATATATATTAAAATTTCCGCAAGGGAAATTTTGGAAATATTTGGCGTGAAATCAAGGCCCATACGAAGTTCTTAAAATAATCCAAAATTATATCATTCATTCCAAAAAAGATTAATAGGTTTATAAATTCATTTAAAAACCATTAAAAGGAAGAATAAAATTATAAAATTAATTATAAAGGGAATCCATAGAGACACATACCTCAAATCAGATGTGGGTTTGTCGGAATGGTCTCATATGAATTGACTTTATCATTGGATGCTAAAAAATACATGAATCCAACCCAAGAGCCCATCACACACCCAAAATAATAATAAATATATAAACATGGGTCAACATTTTGACATAGGGTTTGACTGAGATAGGTGGGGGAATGTGATAGAGATAAACAATTGAATAAAGGAAAATTATGGAGGAAGAGACATTACTATGGATAATTGACCCAAAATCTAAATGGAATATGGTAAAAACTGAAAGAGGAGATGAGGTTGAGAAGGGGAGAGGCACACCTGATTGGGAGAGATTTTTCAGTATGGGTGTCACACAACAAGGGAAAGGGGAAATTGATTAATTCCATTAAAACATATGAGGGCTAAATGGGAAAATGTTAAAGAATGTTTTTTATCATTTTAAATGAGGAGAACGAGTATTGAAATCATGATATCCTTAAAAGACAATCATGAGGTGCCATCGTGGTTACCCCTAATAAAATATCATCATTGGGCTAACCATAATCAAACTATGTTAATTGGATATGTCAATGATAGAACCCTCACAAACAGTCGGTGTATGGTTACCGCAAAATGTCCACAAATGATGAACAACACCTCTTCCTGTAAAAATGTTAATATTTCTATATGAAATCATCTAGAAACCACAATAGATTAAAATTTTAAAAAAATTAATTAATTAATTAATTAATATCATCATTACATTGTGAGTGTCACAAAATAGATGAACATAGGGGCATTAACCTAGACAATGTATGTTGAGTATCAACTTATTGTGTACTTGGTGCATGATGAGTGGACCTGGGACTATATACCTAGGTAGACACTCCCAATGGATATTATTTAGTTAATCCACATTCTTTTTACAAAACATTATGAATGTTTCAAAGAAATTTTTATTATATTATTGGAGAACGTAACATAAAATGACAATTGACATCCTTTTTTAATCTAAAATAGTTATAAGTTAATCTAATTATGTCATAGTTGAAATTAAACTATCATATGATGAAATAAATTCTTCATATGAAAAGACATTTTATAATTCATCTTTCATAATCATATGTCCATATACTATGATTTTTTGGATATTATGATAGTCATTTTTTATATTTGGTTTGTAATAGGATTTTAATAATGAAGCCATGGAAGGTATGTCTCATGAAACTCTTAAACATATATTTAGAGGAGAATTTAGAATAAATGGTTGAAAATATTATTCTTTACTAATTATAAGGGAAGAAATTTTTATATAGTCTTCCCTATGATATTAATGTTTTTATCTCTTTAGTATATATATATATTAAGTCATTAGTATCTTTAATATACGATCATGTATTTTTATTATTAAGTTATAATTAAAAGTATTTTAGATAAATTTAATTAATTAATGGAGAATATAATGTCACTTGTTATAAATATGTTAAATATTTCCGTAAACAATTTATTAATAATTCTAAACTATTTTTTTCTATTTGTTTAGCGAAAATAAAAAAAATAAGAAATAATTCATACAATTTCAAAATTAAACAAACATCATATTATTAATTTATAGAAAAACATTACATCAAAAACACTTGAATCTATGTATTACATATCATGGATTATATAATACATTTAAAGGGCATAAATTAAAATGGTACAATAAATATATTAGAATAAAATCTTCAATTATAGGATATATCCAAGATTATCTTCACCCTTGAAGATCACTAATAGACAATGAAAACCGAAAATGAGAAATAACATCATGAAAGGATAAATAATGCTCTTACATATAAAATTATAACTATGGAAATGGGAAGTGTGACTATAATGAATGATTTTTGTAAAGATATATATATATATATATATATATATATATATGAATGCAATATGGACAATCTAAATATAGTCATAATAAATATGGTCGTAGGAAATATGGTCATCATTTATACATATATGGCATATGAATAATGAGTTTTTTATTTTTAGTATTAAATGTATAAAAATATAGTTATTTAATAATAAATAATTAAATAGTTAATTTATTATAAATTATTATATATATATATATATATATGATTTATGAATTATTATTTATATTAATACCATTAAATTGTGATTATATTTACTTATAAAATAAAATAAATATATTATTATGAATGGATTCATAAAATTAAAATTTTAAAATATAAATAATTAATTTTAAAAGAACTTGGTTCATAATATAAAATATAAAAGTAATATTTTTAAAAGAACTTCATTTTAAATGATTTATGTATTATTAATTACTCTTAACTCAATAATTATTTTAATTATTATTTTTCGAATGATTGCATTGAAATAAATTATTAAACCTAAAATATTTTTTACAAGACATGTAATAAGAAATAATTCAATTTTTTTTCCAACAAATTAATGTTTTTTATAAAATTTATTTTTTATATACTATATATTTTAATTTTAAAAACATAAATACACTATAATAAAATATAGGCAAAATATTCCATTAATATGAATAATATTGTGACAACCCAACCTGAATCTCTTGGTCCGTGCTGGAGTTCCACATGACATAATGCATGTCTCCTTATATGTAAGAGGTTACCAACTAGAGGTGAGGGCTTGAGTGGTGTTGTGGGGTGACTATACCCTTAGTATCAATAGGGGTAGGTCATAAATATATTAAAAATAATATCCAACCATATAAATTCACAACAAGGGGTAATCAATATTGTAATATAAGAACAAATGGAAAACAAGTCATACAAGATTAACTATAGGACCCCAATATAGTAGATCAATCAATGATTAAGGATGGAAGAAAATAAATAAAGACCCTCCAACAATAGTTCTGAGTCATCCTGAGATTGTACATATCCTATACAATCCACTTGCACAACTACTCGATATAGATCCATTCCCTTACCAGGTTATTTAACCATAATGTGCACACACAGTTATATTCACATGTATGGTGTGAGTATAAAACTAGTAGGAAACCAAAAATTAATAATAGTAATTATTTAATTATATATATAGTAATATTCCTTTATGAGAATGTAAAAGTGTAAAAACAGCAAATGTGGAGTTGCTGTGTACTAATCACTTTTCCATGAACCCCCACTCAACCAACATTTTCACCATGTTGGAATGAAGGTTAAAATTAATCATTATATAACCTAGATCATGACATGTAATCCATATGTCAACTCAAAAAATTCAACCAAAATGTCTTATATTCATGTACACCTTTATGGAACAATTCCATGGGAATATTTAAGGGAAATTTCTAATGTCATCAAGTCAATCCAATTCATAGCTCTACCGAACATATCGACCCAATATGTTGATCTAGGGAAATAAACAACCACACAAGTCAAAATAAAATGTAAAATCACAAACTACAAACCATAATGATAACAGTTCCCTGCTAAGGGGATGAAATGTTATGTTAGACCAACCTGGTACCTCAAAAATATTCCCCAAAGATACAAGACATGCTTCCAAGAAGAATCCATAATAAAGAAATTTATCGGCATTTCATATCAAGAATGTATCACAAATACCACAGACACACCCACAAGAATATCACATCAAGAAATGGTCTCATGGGACACACAAACATCCTCATGTAAATCAAATCAATTAAGTGTCTCCTGGGCAACACATGTTCCCATATACATATAACATCAAGAAAGGGTATCAAAGGCCATTGACATACCCTCATGCATATCATACATGATAAGGGTCCCATGAATAAGACATGCACCTTCACAAAATGAACATCAAATATGGGTGTCACAACCCTCTTGTGCACCAACATTAATATCATATCAAGAAATTTCATAATGGGACAAACACACACCCACATTGATACCTCATCAAGCAAGGTTTTCATGAGCCATGAATGCTCCATCAGGCATATCATATCATGAAAGGGTCCATGGGGATACACAAACCCACTTGCATTATATAAATATTAGCAGTATCATGGCCCCTACACACCAACAATATTAACATATGAAGTATGTGTAATGACCCATATATTTATAGAATAATACCTTTTGATTTATATTAATACTTATGAATAATATATTAATTTTGCGTTAAAGGGGAATCTTTTTTATGATAGCTTACTCAACACACAACAACAAGTTTCTCCAAAATCTTACATTTCACAATACTTTGAGTTATATCGAAAAATAATGTAATAATAATATTATTTTAAATGGTAGTTATTGCATAACTGTTTTATTTCCAGGAATGGACATAACTAACTACATTATGAATAAAAATTAAGGCTAAATGTTTTTAAATGAATAAAATAAATTTTGGAGGCTTAAAATAAGAATGAATCTAATTTTAAGCGTGAAAAACTCTAATTATTATAAAAGGTTTTTTACCACCTTTTAATGGGAAATCCTTTTTAAATATAGTTTTTGTCACTTTAACATATTATATTTGACAAAATAAACCTATTATTTAGAAGAGGGTCATCAAAATTTACTTCAGAAGAAATTTTATTTTATTTTTTATAAAGTTCATTTTTTAATAAATAATGAAAAAATACTGCATTTTAATTCAAAACTGTCTTTTCATCTAATTTATTTATATAGTTAGATATTCATATTAATTGGTTTTAAAGTATTATTGGATTATATTTTTTCCATTTAATCCAATATTTTTGATGGTATGTAATTTCACTCTTAAATTGGATGTAAACACATGCCAATCAGTCGGTAGCTTTTACTTCTTAAAAACACACTTTTTTCTTTGACAATGAGATTTTATTTTAAATTAATTACTAAAAATTATGTGTTTTAAATTTGGAAAAATAGAATCAATATTTATAATCATTATGTACAAATTATTTAAATACGTTCTTTTTTATTTTTACACATTATGAATAGTAACTTTAGTATATATTTTATTTACCATGTTTAAATGGTAAATCTGGTAAATAAGGGAAAAAATAATATTATAAGACTATTAAACTTCCCTAAAACATTTCATAACCCTAATGCATGAGATATATTTGACTTTTTTATCCATGGGTTGATTTTAGGACCCCATGGAGCCACTTTGTGAAAATGACATTTAATTAATTTTAATTTAAAGTAAAGGAAAATATTACCTAAACATGAATCTTTTCATAAAAAAATTTTATATGGATTTTTATAAGTTATATTTTAGACTATAAATATTCATTATAAATATAATAATATTTCCTACATCAAGGTATTTTTTATAAAATTTTTAGGTTAAATAAATAAATTTATTTATGAGACAATCTTGAGGTTGTGATTACCTTATTTAGGAAAGATTTAAATAAATGAGGTTATAAATATGAAAATAAATTTATTTTGTAACTTTTTATGCCATAAACGAATTTTATGAATGAATATGAATTTTAATATTTTATTTAATGATGTTTTTTCTATTAAATCAATGTTTTTATGGTTTTTTTAAAAAGTCTTGATATCAATAGTATAAAAATTGACATTAATGAGTTTTTAAATCAATTAATATTTTATTAAATTATATAATTTTCATAAAAATATAATATTCAGCCCATTAAAATAAAGGATGTTAAAAAGTAAATTAATTATCCATTTTTGGGTATCCATAAATTTTATAGTAACTATGGTAACCATATATTATTAATATACAATAAAACATGGTAAAAGTTAAATAAGTTCTCTAAGGGTTAAAGCTAACAGTTAAGGTTAATTTTATGCCCTAAAATTGTCTAAAACCCATTGGTTAAGATTATTTAAGCCCATAATCATATGAGATATGAAATATATTAATTTGGGGTTATTATAATTCTAATATAAATTTAATTATTAAATAATACATTCAAACTTTCTTAAAGTGCCCATACTCCTTATAAAAGGACACCAACTCTAACCCTTACTCACACCTCTCAAACCCCCTTGACTCATCCAAAATATTTCCAAATAATCTCATAAAATTCCAAAATTTCTCTTATAATCCTTACATTGGGATGAAGGCAAGTAAATACGGCCTTTTAGCTTAAATTAAAAGGATTTACCTGATTTGAGGTGATGTCTTCTCTCAAGATCCTTTCGTTTATTTTCCTTCTACAACCCCCTAAGATCTATTTATTAAAGTATTTTATAAAAAATAGTATCTTAAATATACAAAGTTTTTTTAGAATGATTCAAACTACACTTACACAAACCTTCATCTAGTGGGTATAGAATATACTATTTCTGTGGAAGACGAACTACTACCTCACGATATGATGATTGGCCAATCTTTTCTTAAAACCTCTTATGGAGTCCATTTTGATGAACTAATAATTATATATGATATATATGATATTTATTTTATCTCTATTCTTCATTAATTTTCATTTATAACATACCTTTGTGCTTTTCAAGTTTTAAAAATATGATAATTCCATTTGAGGAAGTGTGGACTACCACCCCCTCAAAGCGATATGGCTCGTTCATGCTATAAATGGAACATATAAATGATGTAATTAATTAAATTATGTATCATATATTACATAGATATTATAATTTAATTATAATATACCTATTAAAAATTTATTTTTCATTAATTTAAATATGAAAAAAATTAACATAGGTTTTAGGCGTACGTACAACTTAACATCTCCATGAATGGTGCATTTAATTTCTTATATTAAAATGTTATGGACTATTATAAATACATAAATACAAGATATATATGATATATATGATATATAAATCATGAATATAATTCTGGAGATTATTTTCTTTTGACCACATGAACAATTTGTAATTATAATAAGTTCATTTTTGACTCAAGTTTCGAACATCGAAAAAATGTTCATTATGATCTAAAATAATTAACTAATTAATATATAAAAGCATTGAGTTATATAAAAGGAATAATAAAATTGAAAAATGTTTTTAAGAAATTCAAAATTAACTTATGTTTATTGTTATGGAAGAATAAAGAATATACGAGCCAAGTCGGACTCGAGGAAAGGGAACTTCTTAACCCAATTTCCATTATTTGGGATAATAATCTACTTCTTGAATATTTAATGCTAAGATTATGTGAGAAATGATTTTTGATATTATATTTTTTAATTTTACATCAATTATATGTATATATAGTGAATACAAAAAATAGATCTATTTTATTTATAGAATGATATTTGTAAGGAACTTCATCTCAATCTCCATTCATTAAGGAATATTTTGATTTATACACAACATTATTTTACCTGGTTTATAATTAAACTATTTGAATTTTACATTCATTAAAAGTTAATATTTTTTATACAATGCATTTTATTAAACTCAAGAAGAATTGTTTAACGCATGTGGTGAAAACGACCATTCTGCCACCACAAGAATTATTTGACATTTGGATTCCTTAACAAGTTGTGATGTTTTTAAATGTAAAATAAATACCATATACCCTTTTTTAAATATTTTGTTCTTGAAAATTTTCTTTTGAAATGGATTGAGTATTTCAATATCTTTAAATTATTTCTTGTGATTTCAAATGAAATTTTATTAGTGAAATGTTGATATTTGAATTATTTTAAATGTTATGATTATCTAATGGTACTTGGACATTTAATGGGTGGTTAAGTGATAAACTAATGATGAGTGGTTACATGATAAACCAAATGATGAGTGGTTTTGTGATAATCTAAGGTCTGGTGGTTACGTTACAACCACCAATGCATTGGGTATGGATGTCAGACCTATGGTTATTCCATTTAGTGATATGTGTGGAAGTTGACTGTATGGTTATTCCATTTTAGTACGCTTATGTCCCAAGTTACCTTTAAATGATATATATTACTTTCAATGGGTATTATGGTAATATTTTGGTTAAAAAGGGTATGAAATGAGATTTTATTTAGTGAAGAGTATTTACTACTTTATAATGGTGAAAAGTATTACTTTATGATAAAGTATTCATGGTTTACATGTGGTTTTGAAAACAACTAGTTGTCTTTTATTTATGTATCCTTTATTGAAATTTTTATGCCCATCCCAAGTTATTGAATTGTTTTTCACATGACTTAAAGTGGAATATGGTCAAGTATGGGATCATGGAAAATTCATTCTATTTAAATCATGAAACTAAACACGTTTCATTGTTTCTAAGAGTAGTTATTTTGTGAAAAAATGGACAATGAGTTGATGTGTCTACATGTTATATTCATGTTGTTATGTATAAGTTATGAACTAATTATATAAAGCTCTAAACATTAATCTATCCTTAATGTGAATCATTTACTTAATTCAAGATTATGTAATGATTAAGGCTAGGGCCCTACAATTGTTATCAGAGGTCAGTTTAGATAACTTTGGAGGTTTGGATGTTATTTCAATATAAGTGACATGTTTTATATAACCACAGTGGTTTGCATGTCATAAATATTCCTTGTTATTTTCAATGACTTTAATATAACATTAATTAATATATCTTAGGTTTGACCTACCTCATAAGTTAGTATGTGATGAATTTAATGATATACTCACACTAACCTTTTTGGTTTTAGTAAATGGTGGGATCTAGCTGGAACCAAAGTAAAAGTGGATGTGAAGGAAACTCTAGTGGTTTTTTGAATGAGAAACGAACTAAAATGGGGGCTATAATGAGAAATCTTGTGGTAAATTATAACCACCTATATCGAGTCATGATTGACCAATTTAACCTCAGTGATTTATTCAAGGAATCATATATGGACGAAACGAATCCCTTTGGAAGTTCAGTTAATTATCATAAAATTAAGTATATTCAAAAACGTATTTGTCAATGATGTGGTAAGAAACTCCAAAGAATATGCTTCAAAGGGACGATAAGATGTTTCCGATGTGGTAATGAAGGTCGTAAAAAAATTACCTTCCATGGAAAAAGTAAGTGTATAATTGAATCCAATAAAGGGAAATATGTTCTTTACAAGGGATCAATTGAATGTTTTAAATGTGTTGTGCATGGTCATTATTCAAATATATGTCCTGTAAAGATGGTTAGGAAATGTGATCAGTAAGATCATACAAATATATGATTACCAAATTCATGTGCAATTCCAATTGAAGAGGAGGAAATTGAAAATGACCTATGAAAGGTATGGATTATTTCTTAGATCATGTTTTGAAATTACTGAAATCATTTGTTTGTATATAAGAAGTATAAAATAATAATATGAGAAAACAAGGATAAAGGATGATGAAGAATATTCGATGATTAAGATGTATAGGAATTGAACAATTATGTTGGATCTATGGATGATGATATGTTTCAATGTATAAATGATAGGATTAATTTGGAATATTTTTCCTAGTATGTGTAACCCTGATGTTTGATATGTGAGAGGAATTATCTTTTCTTGTGTGGATATAATGGATAACCTTAGGGTTTCATGAGATCTTTTGTTTCTTTAAGAAATTATGGGTTATTACTTTGTGGGATGAAAAAAGAGAGGTATGAGATAACCTTTGAGGTTTAAATATGCTATGGTTATTTTTCGTGAATTTATCTCATTTTTAAAAATGTTTAAAAAATATATAATTTTTGAAAAAGGAAAATAAACATATTGTGCAACAACCCATCAAGTTTGACAAAGCTACAGGAATTGAACCCACAACCAAAGTGTGGTTGGGATTTATCGCCTACTACTGGACTACATGAAGTCTATAGTTAGTATGAATTAATTATATTTAGTTTAATGATTTTCTGGATCAAGAATAAGTTGATTTTGGGAACATCTGTTTTATCAAATGGATATCCTTATTATAGAAAATTGATTTGGGGATTTAGTGATAATGGTTATTTTGGAAGACATTCTCTCTTTTGGTAACACTATATACTTAAAGAGAATAGAAAACATTGGGATATCATTTGTAGAGTAATGGTTGAAATATTATTTTATGAAGAATATTTTTTTTTCATTGTGGAAATATGGTGATTTGGGTTATTTATGGAAACAATTAACCTATCATAGAGAATATGTGACTAGATTAATTACACTTCAATATGAGACTTCAAGAGTAGTCGATGTTAGTTTGAGATAAATGTTATGATTTATCGTGGAAGGCTTTGTGATCAAATTCTTTTTAGTTTTGGGTTTCAAAATTAGTATAGATTATTTTGATGAATTTTAAGGAAAATTGTTTATTGAATGGTATTTTTTGAACTTTATTTATTGTTTGTCAAATTTTGGAGATTAAGAGTAGTATTCTATTTCACAAAAGATTGTCTTTTTGGGGAGTATCTATTCTAGTACTAACCATTTTGGTTTTGGTTAATATATAGTTCATCTTTTATAGATTATTTGATACTCTATAAGTTGATTCTATAGATTTTGATGTGACCTATTCATCTTGAATACTGATCATTTAGAGAAAAGATGGGTTTGTCGTATAAATTTAGTAAAGGATGAAATTCTACATGACAAGTAATTATGTTTCATTATGTTCTTAGTCAACCACATAAATAAATCTGAAAACATTATGAAATGGATATTATAACATAAAAATTGTTCATTTCATTTTCATAATATGAATTTAAATACTATTTAACACATCACATGTTTGTGGTTTTATGATGGTTAACTTTATCCTAATCATGTTTTCTATCACTCTTTATCCGAATTTGATGGTTAGTTTCTCTTCTATATCCATTTTTCCTACATGGAAGCCTAGAATGAGTTATCTTAGGTGACTTTTGTACTTATCTTTATTTCGTTTAAAGTGAAATTTTTATTGACTATTTTTCTTATGTGGGACTTTTAATGAAGTTTCCATGAAAATTTTAAGATTAGATGGACATTATTTCTAAATGGGGGAAGGATGTAACGAACCAGATATTTTTAGAAAAATAAATTTTTATTTCTATTAATACATATGAATAAGATAAAAATTTTATGTTAAAGGGGATTCTTTTTCTGATATCATAGTCAACACGCAATAACAATTTTCTCTGAAATCTTACATTTCACACTATATTGAGTTATACCAAAAAATAATATAACAATAATATTATTTTAAATGGTAGTTAACACATATCTGTTTTATTGTCGAGAATATATATAACTAAATATATTATGATTAAGAATGTTTGTTAAATGTTTTTACATTTATCCAATAAATATTAGAGTTTTAAAATAAGAATGAATAGGATTTTGAGCATGAAAAACTCAAATTTTTCTCAAAGGTCGTTTTACCACCTTTTGATAGAGAACCTTCCTTAAATACAAATTTTTTTACTTTTATATTTTATATTTGAAAAAATAAACTTCTTATTTATAATTTTGACATCAAAATTTACTTTGGATGAAATTTTGGTATTTTTCTGATAAAGATCATTTTTTATGAATACTGAAAAAATTATGCATTTTAATTCAAAAAAATCATTCAATCTACTTTATTTATATAGTTATATTATTCATTTAGTCAGTATTAAAGTATAATTGGATTATATTTTTACAATTTAGTCCAATTTTGGTCATTTGAAGTAATTTCACTTTTTAATTGGACATAAACACATGTCAATCTTTTTGTAGTTTTTTACTTATTAAAAACACGCATTTTGGTTTTCACAACGGGGATTAATTTTAAATTAATTATTAAAAATTACGTGTTTTTGAAAGTGGAAAAATGGATTCCATTTTTTAATGAGGATTTTTAAATTGTGTAAATATGTACCTTTTATTTTTAGACATTATGAATAGTTACTTGAGTAAATATTTTAATTACCATGGTTAAAGGGTAAATCATGTAAATAAGGGA
Organism: Viscum album; assembly: GCA_963277665.1. Lineage (NCBI taxonomy): Eukaryota > Viridiplantae > Streptophyta > Magnoliopsida > Santalales > Viscaceae > Viscum > Viscum album. Next base: position 955,433,972 of record OY728142.1, read on the forward strand.
AAAATAATATTATAATAATATTAAACTACCATAACACATGTCATAAACCTACTGGATGAGATATTTACAACCATTTACATCTTTGGGTCTATTTTAGGACCCCATGGAGCCACTTGTGTGTGAATATGACATTTAATTACTTATAATTTAATGTTAAAGAAAATATAACTATAACCTGTCTCTTTTAGTAAAACAGTTTTTATATAGTGTTATATAAGTTATATTTTTGATAATAAATATTCATTAGAAAGATTAAAATCTTTCCAACACAACTTTATTTTATTTATAATTTTTAGCGATTAAATAAATAATTTTATTTATGACACAATGGTGATGTATTTATTACCTTATTAATGAAGAATTTAAGTAAATGAGATTATAAATATTAAAATAAATTTATTTTGAACATTTTTATTCCTTAATAAAATTTTATGATGGATTTTAAAAAATTCACGATATGAATAGTAAATAAATTGACATAAATAAGTTTTTAAATAAATTAATTTTTTATTAAATGATATAATAGTAATAAAAATCTAATATTCATCCACATTACATATAAGATGTTAAAAGGTTCATTAATGATCCATTTATGGGTGTCTTGGAAGTTTATTGTAACTATGGTAACCATATAATATGAATATACAAGAAGACATGGTAAAAGTTAAATAAGTCTACTAAGGGTTAAAGCTAAATGATAATAAAGAATTTTTGACTTAAACTTGTCTAAAACCCATTGGATGAGATAATATAAACCCATAATCATATTTTATTCGTAATATAACACCTTTTTGTAATTATAATTTGAAAATAAATTAATAATAACATAATACTTTAAAACTTTCTGAAATTTCCCCTCCTCCCTCTTACAAAAAGGAATCACATATAACCCTTACTTACACCTATAAAGCCTCCTTTTCTAAACCAAAATATACCATAATATGATAATAACGTCCCATAATTTCTAATAGAATCCCTAAATTGGGTAGAAGGAAATTAATGATGTCATTTTAGCTTAAATGAAAACGAGTTACCTGATTTGAGGTGAAGTCTTATCTCAAGATCCTCTCTTTTATTGTCCTTTTACAACCACTAAACTGTATTTAGTCAATTATTTTATAAAAAACAGTATCTTAAATATTATAGTTTTTTATGAGAATTAATATAAATATACTTACACACACCTTTGTATAATGGGTATAGAACATACTGTTTTTGTGGATGGTGAACTAATGCCTCACGAAACGACGATTGTTCAATATTCTCCAACAACCTCTTATGATGTTTATTATGATAGAAAATTAATTATATATTATACATATGATATTTATTTTATCTATATTATTTTCTAATTCTAATTTATAACATAAATTGTTTCTTTTCATGTTGTATAAGTATGATAATTTCATTTGAGATGTCCAGACTACCGCCCACTCAAAGTGATATGAATCGTTAATGCTATACATGGAATGTATAAAGGATTAAATTAAATAAATTATGTAACATATATAACTTAGATATTATACTTTAATTATAATATAATAATGTATCATTTAGTTTTAATTTCTTTAAATATGAAAAAGAAATTAAAATAGCGTTCACGGGTACGTACGACTTACCGTCTCCATGTACAGTTCATTTCATTTGTTATATCAAAATTATATGGACTATGATAAATACATAAATACTGGATATATATGATATCTATGATATCTAAATCATGAATATAATTCTGCAGATAATGTACTTTTGACCATATGGATAATTTGTAATTATAACCAGTTCATTTTTTACTCATGTTCCGAACATCGACAAAATGTCCGATAGAAACTAAAATAAATAAATAATTGTTTTAGAAATTAAATAGGAATAATAAAATTGAAAAGGGTTCTTAATAAAGTATAAATTATCATAAGTTTATTATTTAGGAAGAATAAGGAACATACAAGACAAGTAAGACCCAAGATAAGGGAACTTTTTAACCCAATTTCAATTATTTGGGTTAATCTACTACTTCTTGAATATGTCATTATATGATTATGTGAGAAATGAATTATAATACCCTATATTGTATTTATACATTAATTATGTGGACTTATAGTGAATACACATAATCAATCTATTTTATTTACAAAATGATCTTCGTAAGGGACTTCATCTCAATTTCCTTTCATTAAGGCATATTTTTTTTATACATGACATTCTTTTACACAGTGTATAATAAACTACATTTACTTTTACTTTCATTCAACTAGATTATATATATGTAAAATTTTACTAAATGAAAAAAGGAATGTTTTCATCATATGCACTGACAAAGATCCTTCTGCTACCGTGAATATTATTTGATATTTGGCATCCTTAACAAACTGTGATGTTTTAAATGAAAAATAAATACCATATACAATTTTAAAATATTTGGGTATTTAGATTGTTATTTTTAAATTGATTGATTATTTAAATATATTGAATTTATTTCTTATGATTTGAAATTGACGTTATTTTTGAAATGTTTATATTTGCAATATTTTGCATGTTATGACTAACTAATTGTACTTGGACATTTGATGGGTGGTTACGTGATAAACCAATGATAAGTGGTTACATGATAAACCAAATGATGGGTGGTTCTATGATAAACCAACGATTGGTGGTTATGTTATAACCACCAATGCATTGGGTATGTATGTCAGACATATGAATATTTCATTTAGTGATATGCGTGGAAGTTGACCGTATGGTTATTCCATTTCAGTATGTTTATGTCCCAAGTTACTTTTAAATGATATACGTTACTTTCAATGGGTTTTATGGTAATATTTTGGTTAAAAAGGGTAATAAATGAGATTTTATTCAGTGAAGAGTATTTACAACTTCATAAAGGTGAAACATATTACTTTACGATAATGTATTAATGGTTTACATGTTGTTTTGAAAACTAACAGTTTTCCTTCATTATGTATTCCTTACTGACATTTTTATGATCATCAAAAGTAACTGAAATGTTATTCACTAAACATATGTATAATAGGGTTAAGTATGGGATTATGGAAATGTCATGACTTTTAAAAATTGGAATTAAACATGGTTCATTATTTTTAAGAGATTTAATTTTGTTAAAAAAATGGATACTGAGTATAAGTGTCTACATGTAATATTCAAGTTGTAATGTATAAGTTATGACCTAATTATCTAAATATATAAACATTAGAAGATCCTCAATATTAATTATTAACTTAATTCGGGATTATGTATTGTTTAAGGCTGAGGCCTTACAGTAAGTGTCTCACAGGATACACATGCTCCGACATTCATACTATATCATGTATACAATTCATACAAAGACCTATAATGTTATAGACTGCCTTCCACTAGAATATAAATTCCAAAATTCAATAATTGAAACTCATATAAATCCCATGAAAGTTATTCCACAGTAAGATCTATCATAATTGGTAGATCTTGACCAATTGAGGAGAAATATAGAAATTATCAAGATCCGAAATATACCCATTAAACAACGTAGAATTATCCATTAGATCTTAATGGAATCGATAGGTTTATGCAATATTTCTTAGTTCTAGGATTACACTAATTATAATGATAGTATTTTGGTAGAATATATGAAACATACCATTTGGGAGTCAATAGATCGATCTAATATTTAAGCACAAAATTTTAGGAAATAAGACAACCAATATCGCCTTAGATCACCCCTTTGGTTTGTTTTGGTCAAATGAGGCTTGTGCGAAGAGTAATAGATATCAAAATATTGTTACAATGTGAAAAGATAGAGTATCCACCAATGAAAATATAAAGGATTCCTATCTACTAGGTGGTTGTAACAAACCAATATTTTATATGTATTAATTTGAAATAAATTAGAATTATTCAATAGTTTTATTTACCTACAATCTTGAGTCAAAATAAACCACGATATATTGTGTACTTTATAATATAGCCTTTTGATTGGAAGAAATTAATAAGATTAAAAAAATTACTAAATATAGATATAAAATGTTTTCTTTCATTCAAATGTATATATTAATTCCAAAAAAATAATCTTTAAATTTTAATAAAAAGCATTTAAATATTAGAGAACCCATTTTCTGAAGAAATGTTTTTTTGTAATTATTTTTCATATAAATAGATATATTGATCATAATTAAAATTTTATTTTAAATAAATTTATTATCAATGTATTTTTAACCATTTATATAGTACATATCTAATTGTTTGGAATGAATATGAAATCATTTTAATGTAAAAAGAGTTAATTTTAAGAAAACTATTTTTATGTGCGTTGTGAGTTTTTATCCATAATAAATAAATAAATCATCATTGATTAAGTATTTTGATGAAATTAAAATAATATATATTTAATAAAATATTCTAACATTCATCTAATAGTTTTTACTAGGTATAGAATGTAAATAAATACAATTTTATGCTTGAAAATGTATTTTTTAAAATATTTTTATTGTGTTTTGCACAGTTATTTTAAAATTAATTTCAGAAATCTATATTAATTTAATTTGATAAAATGGATGCAATATTTGGAATAATTATGTCTCCAATTTTTAATGGTTCCACTTTATTTTTTGGCCAAAATGAATTGTAAAAATAGTAAAAACATATTACCACTGTTAAGGTTAAAATGGATTTCCAGGGGTTGGGGACAAACTAAGATATAAGGGAAAGTTTTTTGATTAAACATGTATAAATATTATTGGTTGATGATATTTTAACATTATCATTTCATAAATTTCATTTCATTTCCATTTTGTCTCACTTTAAAAGAAAATGACTTTATATTTTTTAAATATTTTATATAATTCCGTGTGTGTCCCTCAGTTCACATATATCAAATATTATTTTCCTTTATTCACACAATTTGAGCCATTTATATCTTATATTACCTATCAAAAATCATTCCTAGATTCCTTCCATTTGTTCTTTGGTATCTTTTCTTACCCTAATAATTGTCTATGGAGGCTTAATGTGTAAGCCAAATGAGGGTTCACAATGTTGAGGCAATCATCTTACCCAACTATTTCAATGTTTATTTATCCCTTTAGTTCCATTAAGTATATTGTGACTATACTAACATAATTATTCTAGTATCATGAATTTATTGATATTTCATTTTAATTATAGGGAATATACTTTCCACCTCTCTTATATCAAATGATATATTAAATCATTGATCATCTGTATGTGTGGACTACCATCTCCATGAAGAAATACGATTCATATTCCTTCACCATCTCACAAGGATGGTTATAATAATGTATTTACATAATAAATATTATATTTATGATATATTTATAGTTTTTAAGTATGTATTATTTTTTTTACCATTCTTTCAATCCATCAGTCAAAAAGTGAAAACATCACTCAGGCGTACGTACAAAATACAGTTACCAAAAAGTGATGTAATTTATTTTTATCACTAATTTATATGAGTGGTTATGAAACTTTATATAAAGAGTTGATATGATTCTTATGAAATGATTATGATTATGAAGATGATGAAACCATTTTCAAGAATTAAGGACCATCACTAATGAACCAAAACATACTTGAAGAAGAATCACTTAACACCCAAAAAGATGACGATAATAAGTGATTTTTGTTGAATGGGTGATAAGATGTTGTAAAAAGGCATTTTATAATATTAAATGTATGAATTATTTATGATATATAAGTATAATAAATTTATTATACATGACTTTTGAGAGTTTACAATGTGAGTTATACCTCAGGTAAGAGTTTTTCATCTCACTATTGATTTTGTGATAAATATGCCATATTCCCCAATTGTTTCCATTATGCAGAGTATATAGTTCCCCTTTACATGTTATATTAGGAATATATTTAAATTATTGGTGTTTATAGTTTCATATTTTTTTATTTATTTGATGAGAGTTCTCATTCAAAAGTTACCAAAAAAGAAAGGCTTTTATGTTACCATGCCACTTTTTACCAGGATTGTTTAGAGTTAAAATTTTTATAATTAAATTTTATGATATATTTCACACAAAATGTATGTATTTTATTTTCATCTTTTTATTTCCAAAAATTAACATTTTTCCTTTTATTTTAATCTATATTTTAACTAAAATTGTTGGAATAATGTTTTTAACGGAACCTGATTTTTTTCTATTGAATCAAGAATATTTTATTCAATGTCCATATTTTTTTAAGATGATTTTAAGGATGTTTTTAATACTATCAAATGCCTTATTAAAGTAATTTTTACCCATGTATGACATTTAAAAAAGGTTTAAAATAAATTTTCTTTTTATTTTCCAAATAAGGTACTTTTTACCAGTGGTGTGATCGAAATTATTACCACCCAAATGCCTTTTTCATAAATTACAATTATTATTTATCTTGATGATTCAATAAAAATCTTCCATGTTTTATTTGAAATCAAATATATTTTTTAAATAAATCTATATATTTTTATATTTAAATAAGGTAGTTCAAAATGAAAAGGGTATTTTTTTGAAGAAACGTTACACCTATATTTTCAAGGTATATTGATCTATAACAAGATCCATTGATATTACTTATACTTAAATTGGGATATGATAATATGAAACCAACATTATTCGTTATTTGGATGGTTTATAATTATGATGATGAAATATTGTTGAAAATAGTTTTCATTTCAATGGGTTAATCAATGATTAAATGGTGTATTTTTTCATGATTCTGTGACATAACTATGAATGGATTTTGATTATGTGAATAGTAGGCCTACTGTAGACTTCTAATGAATTGGGTAATTATTGGTGATTTATGAGAACAAAGGTTATATGAATGGTTGGTTGAATCCTAAAAGTGGGAACAAAAGTATTTATCCCATGCCCAATGTAGATAAAAATATAGTTATCCGAATCTTAAAATGTGATGAACGTATTGGAGGGTACCCTTGACATAAGATTTCAATGATTGGGATTATGAAATCCATTTTATACCTCTCCCAATGATATGTTAATATGCCTTTGATTTCATTTCAAGGATTATTATACTTGATTCTTCTATGATTCATGTCTTACGATCAGCCAGATATGGATAAACTAATTATGATATAATAATTTATGTGTATAGTTTGAAAAATTTAGTCCCATATTCTCACCACCTTATTATCTTGTTATAATAATAAGTAATAATTGAATAATACCTTCCATGTTTACCCTTGTTGATCATATGACCAAACACTTTCATTTGTTTCTTTTCCCTTGTTTATGAATAATGATTTACGTAGGGAATGTCCTTGAAGTCTATATTACAAGAAGAACATAGTGGGAGGTGTTGAAGATGTTTCATGAAATAATATTATTATAATTATATTATTCAAAGAGACAAAAACTTTATTGTTCATGAGAATTTATTTTTAAGATATATAGTAAATATTCATGTAAAACATTGCAATAATCTAGTATTATGTTCTTGGGTAGCATCACCAGTAGGCCTCAATAGCATGCTAGTGGCTCCACCAGCAGGGGGTTGATGGCCCTGACTAGGTAGTCCCTCATGGTAGTTGATGGGGCTAAGGGAAAATTAATCGACTAGGAAATGGGCTCTACAGATGTCTACAGTTTATGTACAAGCCACCAGAAAGCCAGTGGGGATGTACCAGCTAGCCCATGGCCCAAAAGAAGCTTTTATACTTCTAGTTAGGCCTTATAATTCTTCTAAATTCTACAAGAAGTCCCAAACATGTATAACACATCTCCATAACCCAATAAATACTATTATAGTTATGAAAAAGTTTATTAAATCGTACCGTGAAGTTTGATGACATTATTGATATCCCCTTTAATGAATTTTCATCCTTGAGAAATGTATTTATAGGTTTTTTTTGAATGACTCAGTCTCTCAGAATAAAAAATCCAATTCCCAATCTAGAGTTACCAATTAAATATGTCCATAAAACAAGAAAATAATTTGAAATTTGATAAAACAATCTAATGTAACTTTATATTATTCGATAAAAAACAAGAATTGGACTGTCTTAAAAAAATGATCCCAACCTAGTTTTTTTTGCTAAAACCCCATATACTGGGTCCCAGTCAAGCTATTGGGGCAGAGTATCAACTTCATTATATTCCCATGTTTTTATTCCTTAATAAAGTGCAATTTTTATATGTCACATGATTCATACCATAAATCATGTCCGAATTATAGCAACTCCCAAAATCATGCCTGAACAATGACATTAAAATCACTCTATAGTTCGGTATCATTGGGTCATTTTTGGCTACCTCTAACCCATACACTCACACTTTATCTTACATCTACCAATGAAAATAATCAAATTATGTTCACAAAAATTAAAAACCACAACTATCCATGGATAGTTTTAAAAACAATCATACTAAGCTCAAAGTATTCAATAAGTATCCAAAATCATCACTCTACTCCATATTAAATGACTCTATATAGTTTTCAAGTCGTTACATAGATGATATTCTCATATTATACACTAAAACACCATGAACACATGGTCACTCTTCACAAACACACTATGAATTCACCTTATGCATCAGTAATACCTCGATGCATGTGTCTTATCCATCAAACATACAAATAAACACCAGTGGGGTATTTTTGTATCCTATAAAATTGATCCTCTACCCATTGGCTAAAAAAACCTGATCATATCAACCATCATCACTATACCATCTACTATGTTATTTCTCTAGGATGAATAAATCAACTTTTCATGTTTGTATCATCTCCAACACTAGCTTTCTGGTCAACATTCACCCATTTTTTAACAAGTTTTTACATCCATGAGTTAGCATATACATATGGATTTATCTTCACCATTACAATGTTGAAACATTACCACATAGTATTCGAAATCTACAATGGTTTTCCACATAAATATTTCATCTAGAAACTGTAAAACCTCATTTTATTGTTATAAATTCTAATTCTTATGATTCCAACAACTGAACAACCCTAACCTTCTTTGGATGATCCTATGTCATTATCACTTGAGAAAACATATACCAATTTCTAAGGTAAAACCAACACTATCCACAAAAAATTGAACCACAACCACAGTCTCCAATTGCTAACTCACAAATACCATGGACTTATAACCCAAAACCATGGTCTAATCACAATGGAAACAATATGTCTAATAATAATCCAAACCTACCTCCAAACCTACCTTCTTATTAAACCATCATCAACTAAGTATATGTTTTTCAAATGGAGGCCCCACTTTAATTCTAAAGGATCATTACTACCTCTACCATCCTATTGATCCAAACAAGATAACCATAGATTTATTATAAGTTATTACAGTTCTCCATCATTTCTTCATGACCATGAAAAAAGATAAAAGGGAACCTGATGTGAGTTGTCACATTCCTCTGCACTACACATTAATAGTAGATATAAGGGCTCATAACCCACATAGTCATAATGAATTTTATGAAGGTTCTACCAATCAGTTTCATTACAAATCACACTTATTATACTGGAAGATGATTTCTAATGACGTTGTACTACAATGTAAACCACTCACCTAATGGTCGTCCACCAATGACCACTAAAACATAAAGTCTCTTTGAACCATAAAAATTCAGTTTTCTAATTCATTAAGAAATATCCTCTATGAAAACAACATTTTATAATACCTTAATACCCCCATGTACCACATGGTGTCTACTAATATAAGAAAAACTATAGTATCATATGACTCCAAGGTTTTTTAGTGTTTATAAAGATGAACCCACTAACTAAAACTTTAATCATTACAATATAACCCACAAACATCTTCTAAGGCCCTATGACTCCCATTGGGGTCATGATTTATAATTGTTCATTTCCTGATGAGGCCAGATCCTCAATCCCATACAAACCCAACATCAACACTTAAGGTTATCTCCACTTAAGCACCGCCATACACCAAGAACTACCATCCCGACTCGCTTTCCACCCAACACCATGAGAACGAATTATTTTTACACATCACAAGGACTATGAATCATAATATTTTTATAAATCGATACATATCCAATGGTCATGAAACAAAACCATTATCCTTATACTAATAATATACCTACTGTCACAAATAGTTCTCTAAGTCAATAACCTAGGTTGATGTCACATATCAACCCATCTAAACCAAGAGTAATTACCCAAGAAACACTCCACCAGCTCAACTACTGAATGGGGTCACATATCACTCAAGGTCTATACATGAATATGCATCGCATAATCTCTTTTTAATAACATAATATATAATCACAAAGTCATTAAATAGAAACATCCCATGAAAATTTCCTATTTAAAAATTATATTAATAAATAACACTCCACATCGACAGGACTGACCACTTCTAAGTGCATCCCTCAAGGGAGGGAATTCACTGAACCAGACACACTGAACACCGATATATGGGAAATATAAAAGAATCTAATGTATCCTTAATCCATAATTCACATCAATCACAACAAACAAAAAGCATTAATTTGAGTACCACATGGACATCATAATATAGATATAGTCCAAAATTTCCAAATAAGCCTATGAAATTATGTTCTCATTAAACCATACCGTTTTATCCAATTTCAAAATATTTATTTCAAACTATCAATTCAACCTAAAAATTTGAGAAACCACATTTAAACCATTTAAAATAGATAAACCGGACGATTGAATTAATAATCCATTAAAAAAACAATGTTCCCTTTCACATATGTTTCATCTATAATGGAATTAAATCCCCTTAAAAACATTTCAATTAAATACATTGATAAAATAAAACCAAATTTCATATTTCAATTCCATTCTAGAATAATTCACCACATAACCAATTTCATGGCTTGAATGTAGACAAATACATTTTATTTCAATTTAATTCCAAAATGATCCATGTATAATTTTCAACAAAAATATTTATTTCTAGTCCCATTATGAATAAAAATTCGTTGAAACCCATTTAACACACATTACTCCTTCAGAATTCTTCTCCTTTTAAATCAATTTTAAATACCAAGTAAAGAAATAAATGCCAGGGGAAAATGGACAAAAAATAAAAAACATCTACTCAAGGATCATGTTTATCTTATTAATACCTATATATAAACACCCCTATATTTTATGAAATATTTTATTTCAAATAAATTTAATTACTTTCATAGCCTACATCACACACAATACAGAGTTTAAAAACCCATGATATACTATTAAAATATTATTAATGTTCTGGTTATAAAATTGTTGTGAAATTAGAGAGTATGAATTTGTATGACTAAATTGTGACACTTTTATGGTTAACATGTGTCTAAAATCAATTCATTTGTTTTAAATTAATTTTGAAACAAAATAAAAACAAATTGAAAATAAAAGAGATAATTTGCTGAGAAACTATTTTTTATAAAAAATATGTTTGATTATCAAAATAAAATAAATTAATACCTATTAATGATTTATTTTAAATAAATAAACAAAATAAAATTATTTATTGTTTATATACTATTTTTTAATACATGGGATAAGAATAAATCTTGTTTCATGATATAAAATTCCTTAAAAAAATTTCTTCACATTTTAAACACTTATAGTAAAACTAATTTTTTTTCAAAATTAGAAAATTTTTTGAAGAAAAAAATATATTTTGAATCAACATTTAAAAATTATCTTACAGTTACATTTTTATAATTTACTAAAAAGATTATTTTTTGATGAATAGTGAAAGTACAATTTTTTTATTTAAAACTTATTTTTCATTTAAATAATTTAAAAAGATATATTTTGTTTTTAAATTGATTTAAAAGTAAAATTAGTTCAATTTTATTATTTTTAATCCAATTTATGTCATTAGAATCAATTTTATGTTGATTTTCGATATAAAAACATTTATACTTCCAGAAACATTTTCTTTGGAAAATCACATTTCATCATGATTATGGGTTTATTTTAAATTATATAATACCACATATATGAATTCTATTAGAAAAAATTGGATAAATAGTTAGAATCAAATGAATTTACATTAGGTAATAAGTTCAATTTAATTTTTAGTCATAATAAATATTAAAATTAGTAAAAATTAATTACCACATCTAATATTAAAACTTGTTTACCATAGTGGATGAACCAAATGATTAGGGTATGTTTCCAAATTAAACAAGTCTAAAACAAATTTTATGGAAATAGTTATACCTTATCCTTTACAAATTTCTAATATATATCCATTTTAAAGTATTTTTCTAGAGAATTACTTTATAATTTGGGTTCTTTTTGAAAACATCCAAGTGGGTTCCCTCCACTTATAAAAGGAAACCTCCTATCCTCTCCACACTACAACATCCATTTAGATCAGCCAATACAAACCAAAAACGCATAATTAATTCAATCAAAATGACCTATAGTCCGTTTTTTGATCATAAAACCACCTTAGGAAGTATTTTGGTATAAACCTAAAGAGCTTGTCCAATGAATAAGTATAGTTACTTACCATGAATTTTTATTTTACTTCCTACTCTAACTTGTTAAAATAGTCATTAACTATAAAAAAATGTAACACCAACATATTACACAAAATACATGTTATTATGTAAATTAATTAACCTATATTCATCCCCTCTTTCATCAAATTGGATATGAAATCCTCAATCATGTGTACAGAAGACTAGCTCCTCGCAAACTGATGTAATTTATGCTCCATCATCACTTCTGATGGAATTATATAATGATAAAATTAAATTATATATATAATATATAATAAATTATTATACTTATATAACTACATTATCAAGTCTTCTATCATACCTTTGAATCTGTTTAAAAATTATTACATCGCTCATTCATATGTGTGGACTACCGCCTCTACGAAGTAATGTGAAATGTATTTTTTTTTATTTTTAAATGGATGATAATAATGGGGAATTTAAGAAATATATAATACATATATTATATAATTTTTTTAAGAAAGGTTACTTATTATAAACATTTTTATGTTCCACCCTTCAAAAAATAAGAAAAAATGTTCTCGTATAAGTACAACCTACCATATCCATAAACAATGTATTTAATTTTCCAATATATAATTTATATGGATGAGTATAAATGTTCATATAATGAATATATATGACATTTATATCATTTTTAACATTCTAGGTATGATTTATCCATTCTCAATGGACATATACCAGAACTAAAAAACTAAAAAAAGAATGAAAATTGAAGTAGTTATCACAGATAATAGTGATTTTATCAAAGAATTGTTAACAAATATATGATAAAAGGCTATAAATAAATTCGATATGGAAGGATGTATAAGAGTAATTTTTTTTAATTTATGATAATAATCCTATATTTATTATATTGTACGTTTAAATGTGTATGAATTTAGTCATGGCTTGAGGTAAGGTATTTGCATCTAGCTTTTAGGTTTGCGAGACACATGTCATATTCACCAATTTCTTATTTTATATTACATGTCCATGTTTTATAATAATATTTTCAAATATTTTTTTACTAAAATCCAACGATATATTAAAGAAAATTTTACCCATGTTTTATTTTTTGCAAAATTCTTGAAAATGAATTTTCTGTTCATTTTCCCAATGAGGTTCTTTTGAATTTTTATTAAAAATTTAAAAGGAATAATGTTTTCAAATGTAATGAATGAATGGAATTTAAATCTAAAATGATCACCCAATCCATTAAAATATACTTAAAAAGTCTATAATATTATTCTGAAATTAAATTTTTTATTTAATATTTTGTAATATTTTGATTTCAATTTAATGATTTCAATATAAAAAATGAATTTTCCTCAAAAAATGTTTTATGTGATCTTTTAAAATAATTTTCTATATAAGATGACATAACATGATGTTTCTTAACTTTTATTAGAGATATTATATAGTGATACCATAATTATCATTCCTCTAGATTGCTTATGATAATTATGAAATATTTTTTTAGGAAACCTATTTCATTTTCATGGGTTATGCTGTGATAAATTGATGAAATGTTCATGAAACCCATTTTTCCCACTAGTTATGTCATGATTGATGGTTTTGGAAACCCATTTTATTTTTCACATAGTATGATATTAAGAATGTTTATTTATCTTATAGCATGAATATGTATTATTTTTATTATGTTATAGTTGGGAAAACAATTATACATCCTTTCAATGCATTGGGTAAAGATGAATTTGTTATGATATATTCCGAGAAAACATTCGGTGTGAACCTAGTTGAGAAATTTTATCTATCATCAATGATAGTATATCAATTGAAACATGAATAATATCATGGTTTAGGGAGTTAACTCATTTCACTATCATAGCCCTAGAAATGGGCCTTAACTACTAAGGAAATGATTTATAATGATTTTGTGTATACCAAAAACTCATGTTGTAGGCCTATGTTATGATTTCATAGATCATGTTCTTTTATAAATTTATTATTCAAGGATTATGAAGTACCATGATTTATTCCATGACATATTTGTATGATCTATGATATTAGTTGTTTTGTTTTCAAATATTATTATCATGTTCTCAAACCCTTATGCTCATGTTATGTTGATATCTCTCTTATTTACCATTATTGTATGTTTGAGTTCAACCTTTACAATGTTTACATTATCCAGGTTTTGAAGAAAGATATTTATAATTATTTTTTATAATGGTGGTATTTTTGAATATCTTATTGGGAGATGACGTAATATACTTACAAACAAGTTGTTTTCAAGCCCATGTTTCCAAAGGCACGTGCAAAATATGATTCGAGCATGGATCATTATGTTATGTAATGAATATTCATATATTAATATGTGTTATGTATATATTAAAATAATGGGATTCTATATATCTATTATTCATAGTCACACATTCATTTATCATAAAATAAAAATGTTATTATCATGTAATTTATAATTTTAGAACAAATATGTTCCAGATCAATAAGAATCATATTAATAATTAAATTTAGTAAATATAACTGCTCTGTATGATATAAAATTTGAAATACAACATGAAAACCCGAATTCATAGAGATAATATACGAATAAACCCAAATATGTTAATATTAATTATATTGAAAAGAATTATCATAATCAATATGAAACTATAATAGAAAAGATGAAAAAAAAATCAATCCTAGGTAACTCGGTGGTCTATTACATATGAGATGTCCAAGAACATGCATGAATCACATTCCTAATCTCCACAATACATATCTAATTTCTACTACTATTTAAAAACATTCATAAAGAAAATAAGTGAAATTTACCATACAAAACACATTGTAAAACCCTTACCCGAATCATAGGGTCTATGCCAGAGTACCACATGACCTCATGTGTGCCTCCCTATAAGCAAGAGGATGATGACTAATTTTGTGGGTATTAGTGTATCTATGGGGAGACTATTCCCTCAGTAACAATAGGGGTATATTTGAAAAATATTAAAACATTTAAAAACTATTGAAAAATATAGTGGAAACTAAAATAATAATGTAATAAATTAACAAATGGTATTCAAGTAATAAATGATTAATTAACGGTCCCTTAAAGTTGAAGTACATCCAAGATAAGTAGATATAAGAAAATAAATTAGTACAGTACATTTATTTAGAATATTTTTCCCTAGAATTACCTCTATTATCCATGCTCCACCCACTTAGATACCTAATGGAGGTCCTGTTCCCTTTACTGGATCCCAAACATAAAATATTTATACATATCATGATGCCCATGTATGTTGTGATTATAATACCAATAGGAATCATAGAATATTTCCTTTATACAATTGAACAATATATGAAAATGTATTACATGACTAAATGTTTAAAGAATAAATAAATAATCAATTATTGTGTTATCATGTGCTAACCAAGCTTCCACAAATACCAATTTTACCTACATCAACACCATGTTAGAATAAAGCTAAAAAGTTTATTTCTATGGAATTGATAATTCTCTATTATCAATAAGTAATCATGATGAATTAAACCAAATGAATCATTCCCCTATTTAACCTCTAATGAACAATCCTACATCAACCTTTATAGACATGTCACAAATTCCAAATATCATCTCAATTAATTCCTATAGGGAAAGAAATATTCACACTTGATAATGAAATATCTGGATCTACGGAAAGCCATGTTTACACATTGTAACCCTATATTAAGTTCTTGGGAAATCCACATAAATAGATATCATATATTAAGTCGAAATCATAACATTCCAATCACAATGACGATAATCCCCCATTAATCGGACAACTTGTATTTTTAGGCCTACCTAGTACAGTGAAATCATCATTGGAGAAACCATACATGAATATGTATATAATAAAAAAATAGTAAATAATAATAATTTCGTATCAGTCAAGGGTCTCATTAACCACAGATTCATCCAAATTCATGTCACAGTAAGAAATGGTATTCAGATCCACACATGAACCCACATAATTATCATATCATGAAAGGGTGCCACATTCCTCAAACTCACCCACATAAATATCACATATATCATCTAACTAGTAGTTAGAGTAGGTAAGAAGTGTGGTTATGTGTTTCCTTTTAAAATTAACATATTTAAATAAATAATAATATGTCTATGTGTAGTAGAAATAAATATACTCAGGATAGATTCAAATGAAGAAATCTTAATTAATCGAATTAGATGATATATTGTTATGATCAAGAAATAAAATAGAAACATTTTTATGAGTATTGTAATTATATTAATTATGGGTATCAAATATTAAAATTAATTCATAAAATTGATTAAAAACTTTGATTGTGTAAACTTATTGATATAATAAAGGTATATCAATGTAAATGTTTTTATAGAATTGAGAATATAAAAATTGAAACATAAATAAAATGATAAGAAAATATTTGATAATGGATTTTGGAAATAGATCGGTATGAGCCCCTATGTGTCCCCCTATTTGGTTGAGTGGTTCATTTGTATTATTCATTTGATTTTAAAGGGGTTCAAGAAACTGAATCCTCTAATTAATTTTCATTGTTATATAAATAAACCCACCCACATACATTAATGTTAGTATGCACCCATTGATTATTATCCACAAAATTGTGGTTATGATAACCCACCACATTTTCATTTGAAGGTAGTAACAAGAAACCCATTATAAATGGATATGAGGAGATAAATATTTTCTAAAAATAACCCAAGTATAAGGGTGCCCAGTTATATAACATGTAGGATAATACTAGTTTAGAGGGAAGATAAAGATTTAATGTAGATAAGAGGATGATGGTTTGAGAGTTGAAATTGGCCCTCAAGTTCTCATAGATAGTAGTAGATATGGTATCTTTATTTTTTATCCACATACATTAATCAACAATTTAATCCATAAATTTAATTATTTTTTAACCTCCATTACACTGTAGACTTCTATTTATATCCTCTGAATGTCTGTGGAACATTCTAGGATTTTTGGGTGTCATTCAGAAATGTATTTCACTTATTAAATTATATGGGGTCCACTAAATATTTAAACATCTAAAATCTATCTGATGTCCACTTCCTGGCTAGTTCTTCTAATTAGATATCATATAGGATGTTTAGAGCTTGACACTTCAACCATGATTTCATTGGATGACTGCTGGGTAGGACCTTCCACTAGGTGGTAATCTTGTAACCCTAATGATTCTGTTTTTCTGCCACTGGCTAGCTAGTGGACTTCCTGTTATGTTGGTCTTCTGTACACATGGCTTTTGCTATCCAGTGTAATCTATAGTTCTCTAATCTTCACCAGATACCTTCAATATGATTCTAAATTCATAGCCTCATCCAATAAATTATTCACATATGTAAAGACCTGGAAATGTCAAGGAATTTTTTTTCATAATTTCTGTGGGATATTACAAGAATGCAGTTTCTAACGGCGCCTGATTCTGAGGCCCGGTGTGCCCAGAATCAATTTTCTAAGATTACCTCGGGTATGTTCAGTGAATGAACGGGGCTAATAACTCACAGACCGGGCATCCGATTGAGACGTCGTCTGTTGCACTGATGCCCCTATGACAAGGCGGTCCTTTCAGATAGTTCTTCTTGGAACTTTGTGATAATTGGAGTATCGACCTGTAGCTCATGGAGCGGACCCTCCTAGAGACGAGCGTATGGTGTACGGATACTGTGTAGCCGGCTAAGACCTGAAGAAAGCTTGACCGACTCGACTTGGAGTGAGTCGACTAGCCCAGTGGACGAAGTGACCAATATTTGGCGATAGACCCACGGCGGACGGAGCGCCCGTTAGTTGGCCGCAGACCCACAGTACTCGATAGGAGGAGTACCTATGTAGGCTATTAGGGATAGTGCCCGGTATTTGGCGGCAGAACCTTAGTGGACGGAGCGCCCGATAGTTGGCCGCAGACCCGCATTACTCGACAGGAGGAGTACCCTAGCAGTCTAAGGTTAGTGAGCAGTAACTAGGAGTCGAGACAGGATCACTGTACTCATAAGAGACGGAGCTATTCAGCAGTTACAGTTTCGATAATGAAAATCCCGGTTTGAGATGATTCTATGACCTTTGTGTTTACCTTATGAATGAGATGGGTCACTTGATAACTTAGGTATATGTATGGGCATATACCTAGGTAGTGGTTATCAGTTGATTTCATGATCTTTGTGTTTACCTCATGAATGAGATGGGTCACTTGATAACATAGGTATATGTATGGGCATATACCTAGGTAGTGGTTATCCATTGATTTCATAACCATTGTGTTTCCTCATGATTGAGATGGGTTACTTGATATCTTTGGTATAAGTATGGTCTTATACCTATGTAAGGGTTATCTTTTGAGATCCTTCTTTGTGGTTATCTTTGTTGGATTTAGTGATACCTTGAGGGTATCTGGGTCCCTACTGAGTATCGTATACTCACCCATGCACGGGCTATGCCTTCACCTCGTTGTGTTGGTTGTAGATGACGGCATCACTGATAGAGGCCGAGTGTTCAAGGAATGGACGGTACCTGGAGGTGGACCTCACGACGAGTCAGTATCTGGAGGTGGACTTCACGATGAGATGGTACTTGGAGGAGGTTGATAGGCGAGAGCATTGTGGAGGCTATTTGTACCTACCCTTCAGGTAGGATCTGAGGTGGATAACCTAGGAGCTGCTTCTATACTTCTAGCTGTTTGTCTTTTCTGTTGTACATTCGTCCAGTTGTAGTTGTACTTTTCAGTTGGGTTTATATCTAGGCCCATTTACTTTTCAGCACTTTCTTTTTTACTTAGTGTATAACTTCCGCTTGTACTCTGTGGGTCTTGTTTACTTTTATAAAGGAAATGCCTACCTAGTTATTGGGATTTACGCCTTTGGTGCTAGTTGCCAGCCCCTGGAATATAGAAGGAAGGCTTGGGGTAGTCAAAGAATGGGCACCGAGGATGGGTCATGACAAATTGGTATCACAGGAGTCGGTTCTACCGTAGAACTTAGGACTATGATATTTTGATTTCTGTGAAGCAATATTGTTAAGCGTACTATGTGTGGTCTTCAGTTCAGGGAGTCCAGATTTAGTGCGGGCGGCCGACGTATCCATACACTAGGACCCTGACTTCTGATTTCTGACTCAGTGCACGAAATCACTGATTGCATGTCTGTTTTCAAAAGTTTCTTTTAAAATAGCTCAAACCAGGTCAGCTCACTAGGTAAATCGTTTGACCGTGTCACGTTTGTTTCTTTCCGGATTCATCCCCACAGACGACCAGCTAGAGCCCTGAGAGTTGTACGTACTGACAGCCCGTCAAGCGATGTGGCCTCAGTACAGGGCCCTATCCCAGTTAAGGCACCAGCAGAGGCACCAGTGGTACTACCAACCATTGGGCCACCGATTCCACCAGGCCCAACAGAAGAGAGTGCACATCGCTTGAGCGCACTACACGAGTTCCAGCGCCAGAGGGCACCCAGGTTCAAGGGAGAGATGGACCCGCCTGCGGCTGAGGATTGGCTGGAGGCTATGCTGAGAGTCTTCAGGCTAGTAGGGATGCCAACAAACTTCATGGTGATCCTTGCTGCCAGCCTCCTTCACGTAGAAGGAGGCAGATGGTGGAGCCTGATTCTCCAGATGCATGACCAGGAGACAATTCTATGGCCAGACTTCAAGAGCCTGTTTTGGGCAGAGTTTGTACCAGCCACCCATCGGGCGGTGTGTATACAGGGGCTACTGCATCTATAGCATGGTAGCATGACAGTGGCACAGTACTCAGTGAGGTTCAAAGACCTCTCGTGCTACTCCATAGATATGGTACAAAACCCAATTTTTAGGGCCCAAACCTTCGAGCTGGGGATCAAGCGAGAGATTAGAACTTCTTTTGTTTCTCACTGCATCTCGACGCAGACAGGGGTGTTGGAGCGAGCCCTCTTAGTGGAGAGTTTCCTTGCTGAGCAGTCTCCAACAGCAGGACCCACCACTAGCCGGCATGCAGCAGAGTCTTCTGTAGTGGGAAGTAGATATATTACGAAGAGGTCCAAGAGGACCAGACCCACCGGGGGCCGACTACATAACTCAGGTTCAGTTGTGTTGGGAAATCGGGGTGGAGTCAGAGACAGTCGTCCCAAGAGTGGGAAGTGTTACTCCTGTGGCGGGCTTGGTCACATGGAACATGACTGCCCGACCCACCGTACAGATGATCAACAGATAGATGAAGAACCCATAGACAGATGCAGATGTTCGATCAGGGGGGAATGCAAGGAGTAGGCGGCAATGGAAGGGGAGCTGGCCATGCAGCTGGAGGTGGACGATGCTTCGAGGTGTTTCCACCACCACCACCAGGAGGTCCCCCCCCCCCCCCGACCGCAGGGAACATGTGGACATGGGAGAGCTCAGCTTCAGGCAGCAGAAGCATACAACTACGGAGCTTCGGAAGCTGGCGGACAAGAGCGAGACTAGTTCCAGGAATGGGACCTTTGATCTTGGTGCTTCTAGTTTCCTTGTTGTCTTTGTTGTGTGTCTTTGTACTTGAGTTGTAGTAATAAAAGACACTTTTCCTAGAGATGTTTGCTTCGTTTCTTTTTTTTGTACTAAGAGGTTCCAGTTTAAACTATTGAATTGACCCTCACATTCGAGATTCCTACTGGAGGAGATCCAGTTACCTCACACTGATGCCGACAGTGTGACTCGACCCTTATAGGTGAGTGTGACAGTTGGATCTATTGGTAGTAAGGTCGAGGCCTTACGACGTTGTCCATGGCATGAATTTATCATTCATGTCTGGATTGAATGTATTAGGCAAAGAACGTGGTTTATCTAGGGGATGAGACCAAAATTCTTTTATCGGCAAAGAAGAAAAATTATCATCTCTTATGGGACCAGAGATGGTCCAGGCCACGACAGAGAAGGTCCAGGTCATCTAGGAGTGAATGAGGACAGCTCTGTGCCGACAGATGTCTTATGCTGACAGGAGGCAGAGACCACTAGAGTTCGAGGATGGCGACCACGTTTTCTTATGGGTCTCAGCTCGATGAGGTCTATGGAGATGTGGCCAAGGTGGAAAGTAATCTCTAAGGTTCATTGGACCTTTTCATGTCCTCAGTAGGGTATGTGAGGTGGCTTACCGTTTGACCCATCCACCTCAGATTCACCAGGTGCACTGCGACTTCCACGTATCTCAGCTGAGGAGTTACGAGCACGACCCTTCTCATATCATCGACCATGAGGATCTGGACTTTGGTGATGGGGTGACTTTTGCGGGGTTCTAGTAGAGGTTGAGTATTGATAGGAGCAGATCCTACGAGGATGGTTGATTCCTCTTATGCGCTTTCGTTGGCAGCACGGGAACCTCCAGGGGAGCACATGGGAGTGGAAGGCTCAGATGTGTGATCTGTACCACTTTTGTATCCCTAGTTTGTGTTAAAGCTTCACGGGGACGTAAAGACCTGAGGTGGGAGTAATGTAAAGACCCAGAAATTTCAAGGAAATTTTTTTTCTTAATTTATTTTGGATTTTACAAGAACGCAGTTTCTGACAGCGCCTGATTCTGAGGCCCGGTGTGCCCGGAATCAATTTTCGAAGTTTAGCTCGCCTACGTTCAGTGAACGAATGAGCGGGTTTTCTAACATTTAATCCGATGCTCGGAATCAAAATCCGAGGGCACCGATGAAACCACAACACCAGTAATTGCTTAATAGGACCATTACCGAAGATGCGTTTGCTCGGGAGGATTTGTTAAAATTTTGTGGATTAATAAAGAATTGAATAAAAAAAATCTTGGAAGAATTTTTTTATTAAATCTTTATCCTAGTGGTTATATCCAACATGGGGTAGTTAGGGTGGGACCCACAAGCCCCTAACTACCCATGAGAGGATTAAAGGTGAGGTGGGGCCCACACGAGCCGCCACCATTTCACTTTCCCCAAAACTCCTTAAAACCCCCTCTTTAATTTTGTAACTCATATTAAATTGATTAACCTTACATTTCATCTCTCTCTCCCTTAACTCTCTCCAACACATACCTTAATTAATTAATTGAACCTATTCAATTAATTAACTCAGTGTTTTGAATATTGAAATTAAATACTTGTGGTAATAAAATAATAGCATGAACCTATTATTTTACTTTGACACATTTTGTGTGGGGAGAAAAGGGAAATAGATCTTGTGTAAAAGAAGGAGGAAGTTCCTCTTGTGTGAAAGAACATCATCCTCTCCGTGAAGAACAGTTCTTCTCCGACGAAGAACATCGACCCCTCAAATTAGAACGACTCAGCAACCCAGATTCTTCCTTCTTCTTTTTCCTCCACGACAATGGAGAAGTCGCCAACCGCGGTGGTCATCACCAACGACAACGTACCTTTTTCTTCATCACCGCAACAAGTGAGGAGACGTCGTTTCCTCCTCGGATGCACCCCGACGTCCAACGAATCTACGTCTGACCCCCACGATTTCGTTCTCCGCGACACCTGACGTGCAACGTCAAATATCCATGTAGGGGTTTTGACTTTACATTCGGATTTTATTTGGACGTTCTTCGATAATATCGGCCACCTGTTATCAAAATAACAGAGCGGGTTGGACTGCACAAACACGACCAAACCTCCTCCCCTATTTTTATTTTTATGGTTATCTTCGTGGATCGAAATGGAAGCGATGAAGTGTCATTGCACCGCGTGGAAACAAGGAGAAATGAGGCGAATAAGCGTGGCGCCGTCACGCCGCGCCGTTGAGGCCGAACGAAGCCGCAATCAGAGTCTGGCCGCGGCGAAGGGGCGTGGCGCCGTCGCGCCGCGCTGATGAACCACGAGGAGGTCGTGGCCGGAGCGGGGCCGTGGCAGAGGGGCGTGGCGCCGTCGTGCTGTGCCCGATGAACCACGGTTGCGGCCTTGGGCCGCGGTGACTGTAGCGAGGGCGGCCGGAGCCGCCGACCACCGGTTCTGGAGGGCGGGACCAACCGGTCCCACGTAGAGTGCGCTGGCTGGCTGTTACGGCTGGCCAGATCCATAAAGACCGGGGGTCAAACCCCTGGTCAACACTGCTAGGCGGACCCCCCCACGGGTCCACCGTTTCATCGATGGGCGTGGCGGTTCCCCCCCTTCTGCGCTCACACGGCGCGCACGGCGCCCGTACCGGCCTGGAACGGCCGCGCCGGCGGGACCAGCCGCACTAGGCTGGGCTGGGCCGCGCCAGCCGAGCTGGGCCATGCCCTAGGGGGACGGACCCAGACCCGAGTCGGGTCGACCCGGTTTGTGCCGGGTCGGTCCGGGCCCGAAACCCCCTAAAACTGGACAGGTTCGCTTAAAAGCCGATAACATGGGCTACAGACCTCCGATCGACACACCGTCAGTTGTGATGCGATCCTTGGATCGAGTTGGTCATTTCTGTATATTACACTCATGGTTTTAGAGAACATAGGGTATGTCCGGGTTGGTTTGAACCCGAAACCAACCGGGCCCTCGAAGCAGAAACACTTATAACTTGAGCTACAGACATCCGATTGATGGGCTATCGACCTTGTTGGATTCCCCTTGATGAAACGGAACTTTTGGCATACTTCACCAGAGGTTTTGACACAGTTGGATATTGTCCGGGTTAGGTTGAACTCGTAATCCAACCGGGCCCCTAGAATGGAAAAGCTGATAACTTTCAGACCGAACGTCCGTTTGACGAACCGTCACGACATTGGTGATTGCGTTGAGAAATTTTCTCTGTGAGTATAACCTAGAAGATTTTGGGGTAAAGTTGAGATACGGCTGGGTTGGTTCACACACGAAACCAACCGGGCCCCTGGGATGAAAAGGCTAATAACTCACAGATCGGGCGTCTGATTGACTCGTCGTCTGTTGCGTTAAGACCCCTATGACGAGGCGGTCCTTTGAGATACTTCTTCTTGGAACTTTGTGATACTTGGAGTATCGACCGGTAGCTCATGGAGCGGATCCTCTTGGAGATGAGCGTATGGAGTACAAAGACTGTGTAGCTGACTGAGACCTGACGACTGCTTGACCGACTCGACTTGGAGTGAGTCGACCAGCCCAATGGACGGAGTGCCAAGTATTTGGCGATAGACCCACGGTGGATGGAGCGCCTGGTAGTTGGCCGCATACCCGCGGTACTCGACAGGAGGAGTACCTTTGTAGGCTATTAGGGAGAGCACCCGGTATTTGGGGGCAGACCCTCAGCGGATGGAGCGCCCGATAGTTGGCAGCAGACCCGTGATAATCGATAGGAGGAGTACCTCAACAGTCTAAGGTTAGTTAGCAGTACCTCGGAGTCGTGACAGGATCACTATACTTGTCAGAGACGGAGCTCTTCAGCAGTTACGGTTTCGATAATGAAAATCCTGGTTTGAGCTGAGTCTATGACCTTTGTGTTTACCTCATGAATGAGATGGGCCACTTGATAACTTAGGTATATGTATGGGTATATACCTAGGTAGTGGTTATCCGTTGATTTCATGGCCTTTTTGTTTACCTCATGAATGAGACGGGTCACTTGATAACTTAGGTATATGTATGGGCATATACCTAGGTAGTGGTTATCCGTTGATTTCATAACCTTTGGGTTTCCTCATGATTGAGATGGGTTACTTGATAACTTATGTATAAGTATGGGCTTATAACTAAGTAAGAGTTATATTTTTAGATCCTTCTTTGTGGTTATCCTTGTTGGATTTAGTGAGACCTTGAGGTTATCGGGGTCCCTATTGAGTATCGTATACTCACCCCTGCCTGGGCTATGCCCGCACCTCGTTGTGTTGGTTGTAGACGATGACAGTGCTGATAGAGGCCGAGTGTTCGAGGACTGGACGGTACCCGGAGGTGGAACTCACGAAGAGTCAGTATCCAGAGGTGGACTTCATGACGAGACGATACTCGGAGGAGGTTGATGGGCAAGAGCGTTGTGGAGGCTATCGGTACCTACCTTTCAGGTAGGATCCTAGGTGGACGACCTAGGAGCTGATTCTATTCTTCCAGCTGTTTTTCTTTTCTGTTGTACTTTCATTCAGTTGTAGTTCTACTTTTCAGTTGAGTTTGTATCCTGGCCCATTTACTTTTCATCACTTTCTTTTGTACTTAGTGTATCACTTCCGCCGGTACTCTGTGGGTTTTATTTACTTTTATAAGGGAAATTCCTTCCCAGTTATCGGGATTTACGCCTTTGGTGCTAGTCGCCAGCCCTTGTCATATGGAAGGCGGGCTTGGGGTAGTCACGACATGGGCCCCGAGGACAGGTCATGACGACTTATTATCAGTATCCATCCAACAATATGTTAAAGTATTTAAAAATATTTCATCAATTTGATGATGATCCCTTAATTTGTGTCATCAAATTCAATATTGGTTATCTATTTATAGAAACAAAAATTAAAAAAATGATATAATTTCATACAAAATTGAGTGTTTCTAATCTTGGAAACACTGAGAGAGAGAGAGAGTGATGTACAAAAATCACTCACCTTTTTAGGTTCACAATCACTTAATATAAAAATATATATCAATTTTAAACAAAGATTTAATCATATAACAATGTACTCAATATTTTTCAATATGAAATGAAATATGATCAAAAATTAACCATAAAACAACTAACCCTAATGCAAAATTATATCCTATATTGAAAAGTAATGAAATTTATTTCTACCCATAAAAAATAAATATGAAAATAATGTCCTAATTTTTATGATATATTAAATGATTTATGCCTTTATAAAATATGAAAAACTTATTCCAGTTTGGTATTGTCAAGAAAAAGGAAAGGGAAAAGACATGTACATTTAAGAATAATTAACATAACTTTAAGGATATGATATTTTAAAATATTATTAAAAATATAGTTTTATTATAAATATTTTTTTATTTGATTCTCATGATCGGATTCAAAATCAAATGTAATCAAAAGAGAAAAAGAGGAAATAAAAATATATTGAAACATGAAATTTGAAAAACAAATTATTCCATTTAAATAATAAGAAAATATAGATAGTCTAAATATGGAGTAGTTCTATAAAATATGGTCAAGAGAGAAACAAATTCAACACATAAAATATTTTATTGCCCATAAGAATATTTTTAATTTCCCAGACATTATTAAAATGAAATAATTTAGGCTCCCCCAAAATTTGTGTATTTAAAGATAAAAAGAAAATATTAGAATGAAATATAGGGGATAATTTAGTATTTAAAAAACTAGAAATATTAATAGAAATATTTATTGTCTCAAAAATTAAATGAATAGATCAATAATATCAGGAGGTAAAAATATGAAAAATAGATTGATAATTTTGAGATTTATGATAAAAAGATATGTCATTAAGTTATATAAGACTACACACTTGAATAAATTATTTTTTGGGAAAAATATAATTGAAAAATTCATGCTCAGTGGATATTAAATTCACTGTTGAATAACCAATATTCATTGAAAACGATCCAAATGACAAGTTTATAATTTTAATTGTTATAATCATACAATATACGAAACTTGAGATCCATTTCGTACCCAAATTATAGGTACCACAATGTTATAAAAATAAAATTTAGGCACACAAATTGTTATATTATAATATTTTTTATTATGAAAATGTGAATAATATAGAACATATGTCGGTCTCCCCCATGTATTTTTTTCAATAAGATTTGTAATTCATATTCCCAAATTTCCAAGAAAAATTACAAAATTTGTTTATGGAAAAACACTTTTTGAAAAACATTTATTTGAAAACAAATTATTTGACATTGATAGAACAATCCAGAAATTACTTTTAAAAATATATTGAGATCTCAAAATCATGTCTATTTAGTGATTAACATGGGTGAATTGAGGTAGAGAATTTTTAAGCTCATTTATTTGAGATCCAAAATCCGTAACTATTGGTTGTTCTGGTAATTTGAAAACCAAAACATCTTTTTTCTTTTGAAATTTGATCCTTTTAATTAATAATATTATTATTAATATTTTATATTTCATGTTATATAGTCATTAATGTAAAAAGAACATCATCATGTTCATATTAAACACATTTTAGTTTTTCATAATATAGATGACTTATTGAACAAGAGGAAACAATTTAGACAAAATAAGTAAGATAATTTTCCTTATAATTTACTTTTAGATGAACCCATAGGCCTTTAGTATAAACCCCTAGGAGGATGAAGAAGATGAGTCGAGTGATATATTTTTTTAGTCTAGGTTTAAAAATTAAGATAATGCTTACATTAATTCTTCTTATTAAATTTATTATATGAGATAATATGGATTTTGTACACTCTTATTATTTCATTTATGAATTTTTAATTCTGGTCCATTAATATTGGTATGATGAGTTTATTTATTTATTTAATGATATTATTAAATTTTATCCCAAATTTCAAAATCAAGATTACTTTCAGATTAATCATAATCAATAATAGCTTTAAAGGAATTTTTTAATTAGTTTTATTATTTTACATATTTATCTCCTTAATCATCATGTCTCTCCAATGTTATTTCAAATGTGATAAGATATCAAATAATCTCCCTGAAAACCATTTTCATCATGTCATTTTCTACTAAGATTACTGCCACATTACATTCTTAATTTCTTGGTAAGACCCAAATAATTTTTTTCACTAATGTTTTTTTCTGTTAAATCATCACCAAGATACTTTTTACTATTGAAAATTTTAGTAAAATTTGTAAAACATATCAAAAAATAATTAATTTTTATTCATGGTAAATATTTCCCAAACTTTTTTAATAAATTTCAATATGTGGACTTTAACTATATTTTTTCCATGAAGAGTGAATTATGATAAAAACTCACATTGTATGGGTAGTTGTAAATGATGAAATATGATTAAATTTATTTTGATCATGTCTATATTGGATAGAATTCAGGGATTTTAGATTAATCAAAAAATATGAAAATTTATTGCAGGTCTATTTATCTGATGATTATTATATATGGATGTACTCTTATATGACCAATTTTAAAACATGATATCCTATACAATAATAAAAAGCTGAAATTAAAGTTTTTCAGTTAGATGATTTTTTCCATTAAAAATGTAGCACTTCCAAAATAATATCTTTTAGGAGAACCATATAGAAATAAAAATATCCATCATGTATAAAAATTATTTGAAAATGATTAAGTATTAGTTCAATGAATCATTTGATATCAAATGTGGGTCTGAGTAGGATGGATAGAGGGGGAGTGAATTTCCTTTAAAATTTTAAATAATTAAAAATACGATGACACTAATATGCGAAATAAAAATGAAAAATTGTCATATTTATTTATAGATAAATAAAAAATAATTATAATTTGGATATATATTGATTTGATCATGTAGTAACATCATGGAATAAAATTTGTGTATCATAATTTGATTAATTAAATGTTTAAAATAAAAAAACATAATCAAACTAATCAATAATGTTAATTACATAATAATTATTATATAATAATGGTGAATCAATATAACTAGATTTAAGAATTATGTATAGAAAACAAGACAATGAAAGAAAAATAAGGGACAAGATCTGATTCATGATTTTAGAAACAAATCATTGTGAGTCCCTTCAACTGCTTTTATTTGGTGGAGTGGTTTATGTATACAACACCATTAAATTTAGTAGACATAAAAACAAAATATTCCATGAAATTTTCATGATCAATTCAAGAAGCCCATCTCGTGTAATATTAAGGTAGTAAACACCCATTGATGAAGATCACTCACATTTTGGTTGGGAACACCCACCCCCTTTATTTTTGAAATTTTGGAATGAATATTGTTATAGATGAAGATAAAAAGAGAAATATATTTTTAGCACCCAACCATTATAATGATTCTCCTTTTTCTCTCAAGAATGATAATATAATTTGAGAGGAGTGATTAATGAGTTAAATAAATGAGATCTTAAAAGATAAAAAATTGAAATTGGCTTTTAGGAGGCCATATCGAGTGATAAAGATGATCTCTTTATTCATCATTGGTAAAGTATAAGGTTTTTTTCATTCCATTAATGTAAGAATTTTAAAACATTAATGCCACCAAGGACTCATATTAGAGTTTTCATATGTAATAGGAATATTTTAGAAATCATGGGAGTCACTAATAAATTTCAATTGATGGTTAAATCCTATAGAGTCTAATAAATAATAAAACATTGAAAAACTATTATACGACCTTGAGTTGGCTGATTCTTGTAATTGACTATCCAGTGGGATTCCTGGAGTTCAATGCTTTAACCTAAATTCCACTATTTGGATGGTGGTTAACACCAGCTACCTATTGGCCTTCCTATTGTCTTAAAGATCTCTATAAGTTATAATGAATTGTTGTTGGATATTAATTTTTTGGATGGTAGACATCCTCATATATTGGCCATCTATCCATAAGGAACCCATTATATTTTACTACACTGAGTTATTCAATCTTCAAAAATCCCCTTGAAGATGCCCCTAAAAACGTAGTCTGGTTGAATAAATTCTTTCCATGATTCCAAAAACCATTTGAAAGATATTAATGATATTAAAATTATTTACCTAGATCTATATGATTCCTTCATTTGTTTCATAAAATTAAACACATAAAATATATTCATTAAAACTGAAATCAATAGAAATGAAATGAATAGATATATAATTAAATGTTCATGATCATGAAAAAACCATTAGATGGAGAGGAGAAACACTAAAAACTAAAGATTTTAATGAATTTTACTCCATAAATAAAATTATGTTCAATAGTTCTATCAAAACATAACATAAATCATTAATAGAATATGGAGTTATTTTAATAAGAAACATATTGGCCACTATAGGATTTTTGTGAAATTTGTGGGTTCAAATAGTTGTAACCACATCATAAAATTTTGGTCCATTTGAATAAGGATTAAACTACTGAATCTATGGAGTTAACAAAATATTTTAGGCATAAAAATTATTTCCAAAAATATTTATTATTTAATTGTATTATATTGTGATATAAATAATAAATTAATGATAATTTTGAAAGGATAGTTAAAATACCTAAATGAGGATTTAATATAAAGAAATAAAAAAATTCTATACTTTATGATTTTGTTTTTATAATACAGGATTATAATTTAAAAAAATAATTTTTTGAAATAATAGAAACAATATTTTCGTAGGATAAATTTTGTTCCGTTTTTCTAAAATATTTAAATTGTTAGGTGAGTAGTAAAAAATACCATTTTTACTAAAAGTGAAATTTTAATGAAAATTTCCTAAGATAAAATATGAATTGAATTTTATAGAACATTTATGATGTTTTTCTGGAATACAAAATTATTAGTTTTAAACTATTCGGTTGAATCTAAAAAACTAATGAATAACATTTTAAGGGATTAAATAATAATTTTATATAAATTTTTTTTTTATTTTAATAAAATATTTTTAAACATGTTTTTTATTTCATTGAAAGAAATATTAATTTATTATTCTATAATAATACAATTTATATCATAGATATGAATGTTTTTTTAAATTTCCCCTATACATAAATTATAATATAAAATTTACACATTTTTTCTTTTAAAAATGAATTTTATGTATTACATGCACTAATTTTAATGATTATTTTTCTTACATATAGTAATTTTATGAAACAAAAATGATTTAATATTTTGTAAACTTATTTCCATTTTATTTAATATTGTAATTTGTATTATTAGGCCTGGAAAATTATTTACATAAGTTAAAATTCGTTACTGAGTAAAATATAAAATCATAAAAGATTAAAATCTTGGGGTAAGGGGATTGAAACATGTTATTAACATGTTTATAATTGAGTGGTTGAAATATTATAAACGTTATTTTACTATCCACTCAATTATTGTTCAATTTTGGATCAACTTGACATGTTTAACAAGTGAATCCTTTATATAAAGTAGTTATATTTACAAAAATTTCATTCTCCGCACTTGTAATAGGGGAATGCCTCCACCATTTCAATTACACTCCAAGAATTTAGTTTCCACAAGAAAATATAACAAATATCATTCCATTATAATCATGTTAATTTTTTTTGATCCTCTCATCAAAAGTGAGTATCTTAAGACCTCTATTTCCAATGAGTCTTTTATTAGAAAACGTAATTTTTGTATGGTGGTAATTTTTTTTCTATACACCATTTATTTTCTTTATAAAATTATATATATAATTTTATAATTATTTTATAATGAAATTTGTATTTCATTGTCCTAAATTTTATTATTTATATGGAATAACTATTAACAACCTTTCTCCCTTTTCTATTTAAAAATTGAAACCATCATTTGTGTGATTTGCGAACAACCACATTAGTGAAGTGAGAAATTATGATTTCCACAAACACCTATCTTCGTTGGTAATATTGTGAGATTTCAGAATAATTGAAACATATATAATATAATTTTTACTATGATGAAAAAATAATGATCAAAATTTTTTCTCCTCATTTGTGGATAAATGAAAATGTTTACTTTTCATTGTAGGGACTACCATTCCCATGAAGTAATGTATCACATATTTTTTCTTGTTTATTTTCTATTTTTAATTCTATTACAATATTATTCCGCACTATAAAATTATTTATATATTGTAATTATTTTACTTAATTAATGATATTTCTCTATAAGAAACCACTTTCATAATTATAATCATCCATTAATTATGGTATGTTAATATTTGGGTTGTCTAACCACCTACTTGAAAAATGATATAAAATAATATATCAGATGATTTGAATTTTTTATTTTCAAAAACATATTATATAAATAAGGAAATAATTTATTTATTTTTTACTCTATGGTAATGATAATATTAAACACTTTACTTAGGATACAAATACTATTTGATTAAAAATAACTAAAACATGCTTATCTGTAATTCCATCCTTAAGAATAAAATAAAAAAATCACATATAATATAATCATAACATCATAGGAAATCAGAAAACATCAAATATACTAACTTTTGTTTATGTTGAAGATGAACATTTTTAGAATAATGAATAATATAACTAAAATTATGAAACTAGTTTAAAACATTCCATATTACTCACACTTGAAAGTGAAAATGTATAAAAACTAAATAATCTATATCATGAAAATAATTTTAAAAATGAGTTTATAAAATTATATATATATAAATTAGGTTATAAAATAGGTGATTAAAATAATTATATTTATTATCCAATAGGTTTAAAAACATTCATGGAAACCAATATTTTATGAAATGGTTATATTAACTCAAAAATATTTCTCTAACTTATATGATTTCTTATTGAATTTATTTATTCTATGTTCAATATATTTTCAAATTTAAATTCTATTATATATTATATATCTGAAAAAATAGTTCTAAATTTAAATCCACTTTCATAAAGTGTTTTATTTTAACATTTTATTTAGAAAATGATAATATTTGAAATTAACCATGTAACTATGACTTTTACATCGATGATTACAATATTTATTTAAACAAATATCATTTTCTATTTTTTTCATTTTCTACTCTATATGAAAAGTAATATATCTCTAATTGGGAAATGTTGTATGTTTCTACCTCCATTATTAATTTATTGTTTGATTACTTTTGGGTGATCAAGATATTGATATCAATTGATTTATATTATGTTGTTATACTATATTGAAATTTTTTTAGCACAATTTCATTTTTGTGGATTCTTTATTCTATCAAAGGTAAATAAATTTTTTTTTTCAAATTTACATGACTCACATTTTTATTACCATGTGATATTTATGAGGTGAAAATCGAATATTTTATATGTTACACATATAAGTATGGATGATTGATGGGTGTTGTATTTCATCATCCTCCACTGTATTTTTTTAAATGTTTATATCTCATAATATATTTATTCATGAGAAAAGTATTGTTTCATGAATGTGTGGGTGAAATTGTATAAATAAAAATGTTGTTTCATAGGAATTTAAAATTCTATTTTCTATAACTGATGCGTATAAGTGTGTGACTCATTATATAAATATTTTCTTATGTTATTTTTTGAACTTTAGTTGAATATTGTTTTACATTCTGATCATATAATCTGATGATTTAATGTTAATATAAAATTCCTTAAGACATTTTATGGATATTATACCACCTTTTTGATCTTTTGTGTCTTTAACTTCTTAATCAATTTCATTTAAATCCCAATTATGTTTTACAATTATCACACTTGATGATATCATGTTTCTCTTATGCCAATTTCTTTTTCTTATGTTTATGAAATCATCCATGATGAAATTTTTATTAACTTAATTCTGATATTTTGAGCTCTCACTATTCTAATTATCCCATTACACAAGTTAAGTTTGTGATTTTTACTAATGAAACATTTAGAAGATGATCTATTATGCTTAACATAATAAGAAATGATTGTAATAATTGTAAAATAAGCTTATTATATTGCTATTATCCAATGACACTAAACATATATAGATATGGGATATTATCATTACCATTTTTGATATGAAAAGTTTATATCATATAAAAGATATAAAATAAAGGAATTTTTAAATTAAGATTATATAATATTTATCAAATGAATGGTTTGGTAATTTTAGGAGATTAGAGACAATATTTTTGAATAATGGTTAGAAAAACTTATTGGATGTCCTACAGATGATTCTATGTTTAGTATGGCATCAATTAATTTTTATAAATTATTTAGTATGTAATTTTCATAAAAATTATATCAACTTATCGATTTTTAAAAGAGGATATGGATGTGGAAAAGAAGCATCACGGTATAATCACCAAAAAAATGGATGATTATGCTTTGAATCGATATTCAATTTGGTGAATCTTGGCTAAGCCAAAGTCCACACATCTCACTAGAAAATAAAATAGATTATTACTAAATTATTTAAATACTCTTTATGAACCATTAATAATTTATTTGAGAACATTATGATATTTTTATTGATCGTAATAGGATACAGAAAATGTGTAACCTAGATTGAGTCCTTACAATCTAAAAGTTATGGAAGAAATTTATTTTTTGTTTCATTCATTCTTTTAAAATATTTTTTATTTTATACTTATTATTCATAGATTAAAATTTTTCTTTATTACCAAAATGTATGTATTAAGGAGAAACTGTGTAAAAAAAATTTGGATGGGAAATTCAAGGTTTTTTCAAATAATTCTGCAAATGGGTTGAGTGATAGTGTATGAAATATCCTAGAAATGCTCAACAAAATATCACAATCTATTAATAATAAAAAAACCATGTTGATATACCAAAAACACCGTGTAATAAACAATTTTCAGTTGAGACTTTTATTAGAAAACATCCACCTCCTTCAGCGAACCTTCTAATCCACTTATTGCTGAGGAATGGATATATGAGATGGAATATAAATTTAGATATATAGTTCCTAGAGCATTAGAAGGTTTCCTTTTCTATATATCATTTAGAAGGTGATACTGACCAACAATGGGATCTATATAATAATATAACAGAGATGGAGGAAATACAAACTTAGGAATTGGGAGAGATTAAAAAATAATTTTTCATTATACACATTATTTGAACTCTTCACACAAGGATAGAGAAATAATTACTTGATATAAAATAGAAGGAGGAAGAATATATTAGAACTAATAAGGAAAACATCAATAGGATTATGTTCCATTCCTCTGGTCATATTTCCCATTCTGAAATTAATATTGATAATTTCTTTAGTGCCTTAAAACTATATATTCCAAGGGAATTGTCCCTAAGATAATTTGTGATCTACGAAGATATTATTTGATGTAAACTAAATATAGAGGTGGAAATTTGGTATTTCAGATATTTAAAAGATAAGAAATGAATAAAAGAATATTAATATATATGATAGTAAGTCATATGGGTGGATAAATGTAAACCCCTACATACCTAAAATGTGGGATGAATCACTTAGGTAATTTCTTTAGAGGATTAAGGAAGAGTATTAAGTGTGGTAATGACGGCCACTGAGCCACTAACAACCAAGTTAATTGTAGAGGTCCTATTAATGAAATGGAGGAGAAGAAGTCTCTAGATAAAAATACACCTATAATAAAATTATTCATGTCAAAAGAGTGTAGAAAATATGAAAATAACATATATAATCTCTATGTTATAAAAGATAATAGGCCTAAAAACCTCCAAAGCTAAGAGAGAAAAAACAGTATATTCTATTACCACTACTGTAGTGGATAACGATAATGAATGGGTTTAAGGTACAATCCTCCACTTAATTTCTAAAATTATTTAATTGATTATTTTAATTCATATTTCATTATATCATACTAGTTTTCTGAAAATGTAGATTCACCATGACAATAAATTGATATTGATCTATCTATGAAAAAAATGTGGCACAATGGTTGAATCTAACATATATAAATCTTATTCCATTATTTTTTTGATGATAATCCCTAAATTTTAAATTCTTCATATTTCAGTTGAATTTGACATAATAATTTTAAAATAATGTCTTTATCTATATATAACACATAAAAACTATCGGGAAAATAAAATAATATTTAATATACCAAATCATCAAGTAATCACATATAAATGAGAAGATTATTTTTAAATCTATTTGAACAAAAATTCATTAATATGGGTCATGATACCACAATATAGATGATTTAGATATCAAATGACTAGAGAGGAAGTCAATATTAATTGTATGCCTAATGTGCCCTACTAGAAAATGACCATATACCTATGATTTTTCTAAACCATGTGTATAGGTTGAAAATTAATACCAAAACACAATGTTTTTAAAAAACAATTGGAATAAGGTTTGGTTAAAGTATTATAAAAACATTTGTAAAAATACAGTGGGTATAGGTCAAACCAATATCTTGGGTTTTGAGAACCATGGGTATAACTTTCCCTCATAAGTGCTGGGAAAAAATTCCTTTGGAATAAAAATACTTCCATGGGTAAACCTATACACAGGGTTTTCTACCTATATACATGGTTTATAAAAACATATATATGAATATATATATATATATATATACACATAATCTTATATGTGTTATTTGTTAGGAGACTTTGTTACGAATAGGTAGTCTATAGTTCAAATCCAGTTGTGGGGATTTTTTAAATCCTATCACCATGGTTTTCGAAACATGGGTATAAGGTTATTGACAGGGTGGAAAATTTCCCATACTTCTATTCCCAAAATTTATAAACATGTGTATATCATTTTTAAAACTATTGGTATATATCAGAGCTATAATCATACCTTAAAATCCCTTAATTTTCTAAACTATGGGTATATCCTATACCCATATTTCCAAGCTATGGTTATAGGTTTATTTTCTAGTTGTGGTATAAGAATATACTAATGTATTTTAATTAAAACTACATGGTCATCCCTTAGAGAGTGTGGTTGTGTTTTTTATTAAACTTTCACAAATATCTATGCCTATCTCCATGTGTATAAATGAAATATCACCCCTTGAATTAGTGTAATTAAAAAATAAATTGAAATATATTTTGGATGAGGAATTCATATTATTTAGTGAATTACCATGGGATCCACCGACCCTCTATGTAAAAAGTAATGAAGTATCAAAACAAATTTCCATTTTTTATCAGGAGCTTAGTAAAATCATAACCAAGAACATGTATCCTATATCATGTATCGATGATCTATTTTCTCAACTCCATAAATATTAATACTTATAAAATAATGACCTTTGATATTGATATTTTCTGTTGAGGGTCAAAAAGGAGGATATATTCTAAAAAAACATCCAGTACAAATTAATGAAACTATGGATATATAGTAATTCCATTAGTACTTATGAATTATCATACTATAACTACGGGTTTTCTGAAAATTGTACTTAGGGATTACCTTGAATAATTTATTAAAGTATTTATAGATGATATTGACATATATTCTAAGAGAAAGGAAGAGTATCAAAATCATATGTAGATTTTTTTGAAACTATAATACAGTAGAAAATATATTCCATAATTAAAAAATGTCAATTATTTATAAATAAATAATCATTCATGGGTAACATAATCATGAGTAATGGAATATATATATATAAATCCTCAAAAGTAGAATGTTATTGAATAATGGACTTGGCCTAACATAGTAATAATGATCCATATTTTTTTACATTAAATGGATACCTTAGAACACTTCTTGATATATTTATCAAGTATATAAAATATAAGAATGAATATAACATAGGAGTGAGTGAAGTTTTATTGGATAACATAAATAGTATAAATTTTCATGTAAATAAAGAAGAGTTTGGTTAGAGTTATTATGCATCAATTACACTATAGTAAAGAAGGGTTAGTAATATATTTCAATTATTCATTTAATATTTTGGGATGTGTTTGTATGTATAAAAATAAAGTATTTTGTTATGTATCACACTAATTAAAAACTTATATGTAAAATTACCTGATTTTTCATTTGGAGATTTTAGTAGTGATCATTACACTAATGATTTTTTCGCATTATCCTTAAATAGAAATGTGTGATATAAATGATAATAATAAAACATTGAAACATATATTCACCAAGAAAGAGTTAAATATATGTTGAAGGATATGGTTGGATTTTATAGAGGATTATGATTTCTCAATAAATTTTTACCTTGTAAAGGAAAACAAGGTGACATATTCTATGTGTGGGAAAGACTATGCTCCTTTATCTATGATGAGGATTGAAAAGGCCTTATACTAATGGATTTTAAAAGTCAAATCTTGAATTCTTAAAGGAAGGTGAGAAACCCTATCTTCCCCAAGTGAAATCTCATACATAAAATCACATGAAGATCAAATAATACTAGAAATTTGATGTAAATCCATCAAAAAGGTAGAAAATATTACATAGTTCCACTATGATAAATACAGAGATATATGTTTTAGAACCTGAATATATATACCATAAAAACAAGAATACAATCGGTAACTTTTTGATGATTCACACATATCATCCTTCTATATTAATTCTTGAAGAAAATTGTTTTATTGTTATCTAAATTAAATGATTTGGTTGGATTACATAATTTGGGAGATCATAGAATAAATATATTGATGCTTGGATTGCCAATAATTTTTGGATAGATGACATAAGGTTAATATCATGTTGCATCCATTTTACTCACCAGTATTGAAATGGGAAAACATTACCATGAATTTCATTGTAAGACTCCACACAATATCAAATGGACATATTTTTTTGGGGGTTTTATTTATCACCTTATTATTTCTATGAATTTATCCATTTCCTAACACACCATGGTATGTATAAGTGATGTTGTAAGGAAACATGGAGTTCCTCCCTTAATTATATCAGATTAGGATACATGGTTTACCCCATCATTATTAATAATTCCCTATAAAACATCATAGATTGAGTATAGTTTCAACAAAACATATCACCATCTATTTGATGGTTAGTTTGATATGGATATTCAATTTTTGGAGGATACATTGAGATATTATTCAGATGAAATGTTGGGATTTTGGAATTAAAAGCTACCCTTGGTAGAGTTATTATATAATAAGACTTTCCATTGCAATATTTATAGGGTATGGAAAGAGGCTACATAATAGAAGAGATATAGGATTCCAAATTGTTTGAGTGATATTGGAGTGAGGAAGTTGATAGGTCCGGAAATTATCGAGGAAATGATGGTGAAGTTTCAAAAAATTAAGCGACATATAAAAGAATCCTAAAGATGAAAAAATACTTACGAAAATAATTTGTGATATGATATAGAGTTTGAATTCTGTAACGTGATGTTTATA
The DNA here is from genome assembly GCA_963277665.1 of Viscum album. NCBI lineage: Eukaryota > Viridiplantae > Streptophyta > Magnoliopsida > Santalales > Viscaceae > Viscum > Viscum album. The sequence continues at coordinate 955,473,233 of OY728142.1, forward strand.
AAAATGTCTTAATGGTAGTGGTTTATAAGAAATTTGAATAAGGGAAATATGAACCCAAGGGTAATTATTCCATTCAAGATCCTTGAACATGTTAGACAGATAGTTTATTACTTAATAGTAATGACCCATGATTTTGGATCCTTAAAAATATATATGATGTTATATATCTTATGTTCTATTCTTCAACTAACATAGAAAATCATAAAATATAAAAATATATGATTTATAATGATATAATAAACAATATGATAGTAAAATATTGAATTTTATTACATTTTTAAGGAAAAAAATTAATATGGGTTAACATCAAACATGTTATTTTAAATAAAATAATTTTTTTTATATTATATAATTTATTTGAAAAGGGTATATTAACATAATTTTATGATTAAATTTTATAAAGTGAAATTCGTTTTTTAATTCTTCATAATAAAATTCTCGTTAGGTATATCTTTCTTATATTTATAAAATAATCGATTTTTAAGTGAATAATGAAAATACTGATTCATTAAATTCATAAATTTTATGAAATTGTTTTATTACATGAATACATTGAATGTTTTGAAACATTTTCCTTTAAAATTATAAATTATAAAATATAATTAGAAATTTCGAAGAAAAATACTATATTTATATACCATTTATTATTTGTTTTAGAATATTTATGTAGATAACTAATGAAAATAGTTTTTCAATTATTTTGGTTTATTAATTATAACATAATAAAATTATTATTTTTACTTGTTGACAATAAATTTTATTTGAATGATAATACTTATTTTAAATTCATTGGAATCATTTTCATTGATTCCTATATCCTAATAATATTTTTTTTTTAAATAACCCTTTCACAAAATATGGGGTTTATATATCATATGCACTAATGTTTGGATTTATTCCAATACACATAGGACAATAATATTTTTATATTGTTGTTATGTTTGAGACAATAATTTCTATTTTACTTTTTATGTTCAATTTCATTTATAGTTGAATTTTTTTGATTATTATGATTAATTATAATTTCCATGAAAATAGTGAATCAATCATTTTTATAATTATTTTTTATTAGTATCAAGGAATTTATATAAATTCAATTTTATCGAGATCCATTAAATAATTAATATAAAATGATATATAAAATCAAAAATAAATGTTTTAACACTAATTAAATTCATAATCAATACTAAATAAGGTTAAGAATCCACAGTGGTAGTAATGTTATTTTTGTAACAAAACATTCTTCTACACATTATATATTTAACTTTAAATGCTAATTATATAACATTTAGAAATTGAATTGGATTAAATATATTTTAAATTTTCTTCCATAACCCAAAAATTATAATACAGAGGAGATCTTATATGATTAGTGAAAATTTAATTATTGAAGTAATAAATAGTTAATAAGGTAAAAATTAAATCTGAAAAGGTTAAAAAACGTTTCTGAAAGCCATTAAAACACTCAATAATGTCTCTAAATAAATAGTGGGTATAACCCATGAAAAAAAACCTTTAAATATTCAATTTTTAGAAATTTTGTAACCTTTGAACCTTGTATATTTAAATAATATAATCAACATGTATACGGTGATTCCAAAAAAACCTTTATATTTCCTTGTAAAAGTATACCACTTCAACCCTTGAAAAGATACCCTTAAACATCACATTCCTACATTAAACTATATAATTATTATATAAATAGAATAATCTCACAAATAAATATATCATTAGTTCACTGATATGTCTTTAACCTAATTTAAAATACATTATTTATTTATTTTCATCCACTTAGGAAAACTAAAGAAACTCGTCAGTGTGTTGTGCAGACTAATGAATCCACAGATCGATGTTGTTTTCTTTTCATTACCACATTTAACAGATGATATTAATGATATAAATTATGAAAATAAATGATATTTCTAATAAAATTATCATTATTAACGTAATATTTAATATCCTACTTTACCCAACATCATGTATTGTGGAACAGGAACACTAATCACATGTGCGTGTGTATTATAGCCTCCATAATGAATTATTATCATTTTTAGTTATATTTTATTAAATTTTATAAAAATATTATAATATAGTTCCTGATAATGAAATATAATAAGAATTTTTTAAGGGTAATATTTATGAATAATTTTTCTAAATAGGTTATTAATCTATAAATATTTTTTTATAGGGGGATTGATTGTGATCAACTAAACAAGGTAACAACGAAAGGGTTTCCATCTCAATATCATTTCATTGAGATGTGTTTTTGTTATACACTATGTTCACATATTCATGGAGTACATTATACCAAATTATTATTCTCATATAATGATTATATTGTGTTTAATTATATTAAATTATCAATTTTATGATTTATTTCTCATGGGGTTTTGGTTCTAATGTTTCCAAAACAACAAGGGTTTGTTATCTCAAGTTCACTTTCCTTGAGACATGATTTCATGGTTTTCACCTATTTATCATTGATGTGATTTATAGAAAATATTAAGGGTTTAATGTAAGATAAATATAATTCAATAAATTATATATTATATTATATTACATGGTATCTTACTCTTTTCTATTTTATTTATATAGTATTTATTACTATAAGTTCCTCTTTATTTTAAATTTGAATCCATAGAGGTATGTTTAAGCTATACCCCATGTTTCATTTTAAACAGTGTGAATAATTCCTTACATAAATTTCACATCATAGTCCTATTATATTTCATGATATTCAATGTGATATTTTTATTTGTATCACTCATGGGGTTTTGATCCAAATGTTACAAACATTATAATGATTTATTTTGATTTAAATATTCTCACAGTGTAATAATCACTTATCATTGTCAATTGTCATCTAAGAATGATATATTCTAACCCATGATGATTTTATTATGTATTCCACCTTATATTATACAAAATCTATGTTTCACACTTAATTCTTCATCATATAGGATTTTAATGTTTAATTAAAACACATCTGTTGTTAAGAATAATTTCTTTTACCATTAATGGACTCATTATTCCATTTCCAAATTTTAATTTCCAACAATATTACATTTTACCTAGTGAAATATCAACATTTTTGTCTCTAAAGACCCTTTTATTCCATTAATTCAATTTTAAATAAATAATTTATTTTTCATATTAAAGGTGTTTGTTTCCAATAAGTTTATTAAAAACTATATATATGTTTTTTAATATATTAAAAATATAATTTCACATCTTAAATTGTACATTTTATTTTGATAAAAATTATTTTATTTTCATGTTTCATTTAATAAAAAAAAATTAATTTAAAATTTTAAAATTATTTTCACATCCCTTTTTAGAAATCCCGAAGTATTTTTATTATCTACATTGTTAAATATTATTTTAAAAAGTAAAATTAGTTAAATTATTTTCACTTCACCTTATTTAAATTAATTTTTTATTTTCATGGTTAATTAATTTACAACCCCTTATAATAAGGTTTTTAAAATTATTTAATATCCCTTACCAAATTTATTCTTTTGAATGTAATTTAAAATTTTTATTTTTTTTAATAATACATAAAAAGGATTTATGAAATATATTTTTCTACTTTATTATTCATCTAAGGTATCTCTTCCTCAAATTTTTGTTTTCATCATCCCCTATATGTTATTATTTCATGGATCTTATGGGGAAATGATAATTTTATATCCAATGATTTCTTAAGTTCATGATATGTGTTATGTTTAAGAAAACTTAATTTTTTTTCAATGCGTTATCAAAGATATTGTGCTGATTTATTTTTAGTGGAATATATTCATATGGATGACGATGGGTGGGGTTATATATATCCATTAAATGAATTAGATTATTCTAATATATAATGTAATTGTAAGTCTATGGAATAATGATATTTCTCACAATGTCAGGGTAATGAGGGGGTGTGCCACATTTTCAGGCATGGACATAATGAGTTGTTAACACAAGTGTGGGCATAATGGATTTCTTTACACTTAATTTATCGTACTTATTGTAACATACCTGGTAAATAAAGAATAATAAATTTTCATATTTATTAATTTTTGTGAATTAAATATTAATTTTACTATAAAGGGGTTTCTATGTTCGATAGCGTACCCGATACACAACAAAGAGTTTCTTTGAAATCTTACGTTGCATACTAGTAGTAAAATAATATTATTTTAAATGGTAGTTAACACGTAGCCATTGTATGGGCGGGAATAAATAGAAATATCTAAAATATAATTATATATGTTTGTTAAATGTTTTTACATTTATCCAATAAAGGATAAATGCTTAAAATATGAAATGATATCAATTTTAGGCATATATACTCTAATATTCCCTAAATGGTCGATCTATCGCCTTTTGATGGCGAAACCTCATTAAATATAGTTTTGGTAACTCTTATACATTCTATTGGACCAAATAAAATTCTTATTTAGAATCAGGACATCAAAATTTACTTTGTGTAAGTTTTTTGTATTTTTCCGATAAAGTTCATTTTTTAATGAATAGTGAAAAATCTTGTATTTTAATTCAAAACCTATTTTTAATCTAATTTATTTATATGATCAGATTATCTTTTGAATTGGTTTTAGAGTTTAATTAGAATATATTTTTACCATTTAATCCAATAGTGGTCGTTGGAATTAATTTCACATTGAAATTGGACTTAAACTAGTGTCAATATTTTGATACTTATTGTTTTATAAAAACACGCTATTTTCTCTGACAGCGGGAATTAATTATGAAATTAATTAATTCAACTTATATGTTTTTTATTTTGTAAAATAGGCATCATTTTTGAATTTGGAATATCAAAAATAGATTAGGGTGATTTTTTGGTATTTTTCTGAAAAACTTCAATTTTTGATGAATAGTGAAACAACAAAGTGGTACTTAAAAAATTGATTTTTCATTTAAATGAAACATTTCCACCCCTGTGTTTTGAATTTCAAAAAACCGACATAAATGGTTTTCATTAAGAAGTAAAATGTGGTTCAATGGGATTAAAATATTTTTTTTTTGTGAATAGTAAGTTTTAAGTTTATTAATCGCGATTAGAGGTAATTAGTGTAATTTAAGTTAAAAATAATGTCTTAATAATAAGAGATGTTCTTGACACATTTCCTACCCATATTGTATGTGTCATGGAAGACTAATAAAATCCATGGGTCAACTTAGGGACCCCATGGAACCACTTTGGAAGGAAAATGACATTAATATCTTTTTATTTAATGTAAAAGTAAAAATGACACAAACATGAGTTGTTTTACTAAAAAAAAATTTAAATGGGGTTATACAAGTCAGAGTTTTTACTATAAATATTAATTTGGAAGCTGAAAAGATATCCTACATCATAGTATTTTATTTTAATTTTTAGAGATTAAATAAATTAAATTATTTATGACATCATGATGATGAAGCGATTACCTCATTATTTAACGATTTAAATAAAATGAAAAGATAATGTAAAATATAAGCCCTAAACATGTCAAAAACCTATTGGATGGGTGGATTTAGAACCCTTATCACCTTATCCTATAATTATATCAGTCTGGGACCTTTTAAATCCGAAACTCATTTTAAAATAAAGTAACATTTCTTTTCTTTCCAAGAGTGCCCCTCCTCTCCTCTTATAAAAGGCCCCCACCACTATCACCTTACCCACACCTCTCAAGCCTTTGGTTCGGCCAATATCTGCCCATTTTGTCTCTACACATCCCTATATTACCCCTAGAAGCCCCACTTTGGGCAGAAGTCTTCCCAAGGAAGCCTTTGAGCTCAAATCAAAAAGAGTTACCCGATTTAAAGGTAGTGTCTTCTCTTGTGTTCTTTTGTTTTATTTTGCTTCTCCAACACCCTAAACTCTTTTAATTCATTTATTTTGCAAAAAAACTAGTATCCTAAATATACTAGGATTTTTTTATAAAAAGTAATTTATCTACACTTACACACACATTCATCTAATGGTTAAAGAACATACTGTTTCTATGGATGGAAAATTTCTGCCTCACGAAACAATGATTATTAAACACTCATATAACACCTTAAAAGGTGGACATTAAGATGACAATATATTTATATATGATATATAATATGTTTATGTTTTACTTAAGCTTCTGTATTTTTCATTTGTGGCATACCTTTATGGTTTCCATTATGGGTAAACACGATAATTTCATTTTAGGAAGTGCGGACTACCGCCCCTCAAAGTGATTTAATTCGTTAATGCCATATGTGGGACGTATAAAGGATGGATTTAAAGTTATTATATATGATGTTATAGTGTAATTATAATATACCTTTATATCATTATTATTTCCTTCCATTAAAGTATGAGATAGAAATGAAAGTAGTGTTCATGCGTACGTACGGCTTACCGCCTCCATGAACGGTGCATTTCATTTCTTATCCCGAAATGTAATGTAGTATTATAAGTAAATATATATAATTGATATATATGATGTATGTTAAATCTAAATGATTAATATAATTCTTTAATTAAAATATACATATCTCTCATTTAGTTTTAATTCTATTAATATGACATAGAAAAGAAAGTAGTGTTCATGCGTACGTACGGGTTACCGTCTCTATGAACGGTGCATTTCATTTCTTACCTATACATGATTATGAAATATTATAATTACATGTATATGCTGGATATATATGATATATATGATATACAAATCATGAATATCATTCTAGATATAATGAACCTTTGACCACACGAACAACATGTAATTGTAAGAAGTCCACTTTCGACTTAAGAACCAAATATCGACAAAACAAACATTTTTAACTTAAATGATTACATAATGTTTATAACATGGTAATAAGTGATATAAAAGTAATAATGAACTTGAATAAGGTTCTTAAGTAGGTATAAATTAACTCAAGTTTATTATTCAGGATGTTAAATAACGATCGAGTCAAGTCGGACCCGATGTAAGGGACTTCATCTCAATCTCCTTTCATCGAGGCGTATTTCATTTTATACACATCTATATTTATAAAGTGTATAAAACCCTTTGACTTTTATTTTTATACAAAAGGAATATTTTTCTATGATGTGTTTTACTAAGCGACAAAAAGGAATGTTTCTTTTAACGTACTCGGTGACAACGAACTTTTCCACCGCCACAAGTATTATTTGGTCTTTAGCTTCCTCAACAAGCCGTAATGTTTTTAAAATGAAATAAATACCATATACACTTTTATGTATTTAGGTATTTAAAATGGTTTTTATAATGGATTTCTTATGTGAATATATTTATGTGAAATATTATGATCAAAGTGTGGAAATGTTTTAATTCCATTATAATTGTTTTATGTCTTATGATTTTATAATGGTACATGGACATTTTATGGGGGGTTAAGTGATAAACCATATGATGGGTGGTGCCGTGAATACCAGGATGGGTGTTTACGTTATAACCTCCAATGCATTGGGTATGGAAGTCGGCCGTATGGCTATTCCATTAAGTGATATGTGTGTAAGTCGACTGTATGGTTATTCCATTTAAGTATGTTTATGTCCCAAGTTACCTTTATATGCTATGTATGGGTTTTATGGTAATATTTTGGTTACAAAAGGGTAAGTAATGATCTATTATTCAGTGAAGAGTTTCTACTACATCATAAAGGTGAAAAGTATTACATAGATAAAGTATACATGGTTTACTTGTTGTTTTGAAAAACTAACAGTTTTCATTCATTGTGTATCCCTTACTGAGCTTTTTATGCTCACCCCAAGTTCTTTTTGAAATGTTTTTCATAGGACTTAATGTGGAATAGGGTCAAGGATGGGATCAAGGGAAAGTCACGCTATATAAAACATAGAACTAGACATGTTTCTTTTTAAGAGTTTTTATTATATGGAAACTTAGTAGAAGTGTCTAATTTGTAATCTTTTGAGATGTAATAGTTATTCCCTAAATCTCAAAAACTCTAAACCTGAAAAGATCCTAAATGTGAATTATTCATTTAATTCAATATTAAGTAAGGTTTAAGGCCGAAGCCTTATAGTTGGTATCAAAGGGAGGTTTAGACAACTTTTGGAGTTAGAAAATTGTTAAATTATAAATTAATTTATGGTATGATTGAAATGATATTGCATTTAAAGATTACCATGTTGCTTCACCTAAGGTATTTTAGTGTTAAAAATGGTTTTTCGTAGAGGAAACAAAGAATCTTTTTTGGGAAGGCATGTTGAGGGAAATGAACTTCCAAATCAGAATACTAAGATGGTCAGAATCAGAATTGAGCAGTTTACTACAGTGATGGCTCAGTTGACTCAGGTGATAAATCATGGTTGTGTTTACTGATGATATTTTGGTGTTTTCTAAAATTAAATAGGAGCATGAAAGTCATTTAAGGGTTATTTTTCAAACCATGAAATAAAATAAAATTGTATGGGAAATTCAACAAGTCTGGGTTTTGGTTGCAAAAAATTTCTTTCCTTGGTCACATTGTTTCAAAAGATGTCATAACTGTTGATCCTGCTAAAACAAAAGTTGTTGAAGAGTGGCCAAGACCCACAAATGTAACCAAGATCCATAGTTTCCTTGGTTTAGCAGGTCACTACTGAAGGTTTGTTGAAAATGTTTCACGGTTATCTAGTCCAATGACTAAGATAACTCGGAAGGGTGTTATGTTTATCTGGACAAAAGAATGTGATGATTGTTTTCAGGAGTTGAAAAGAAGATTGGTGAATTATCCAGTTTTGGAACTTCCTTCAAGGAATGGTGAGTTTGTTATATACAACGATTATTCATTGAAGGGACATGGTTGGGTCCTTATGCAGAATGATAAAGTAATTTCATATGCTTCACGTCAGTTGAAAACTCAATAGGTAAATTACCCTACACAAGATTTGGAATTAGCTACTGTTCTTTTTGGTCTAAAAATTTAGAGGCATCATTTGTATGGAGTAAAGTGTGAAATATATACTAATCACAAAAGTTTAAAGTATATATTTACTCAGAAATAATTGGACATGAGACAGAGGAGATGGCTAGAATTAATCTAGGATTATGATTGTACAATTCATTACCATCTTGGAAAAGCAAATAAAGTGTCTGATGCTTTGTGTCGAAAAAGTAATGAATCATTAAAAATGTTGTGTTTGGAACGTGATACTTTGGTTAAGGATTTGATGAACTTTGGCATGGAAGTTATTTTTGTAGGATGTGATTCTTTTTTGTTTCAGGTATCAGTGAAATCTACTCTATCACACAGAATTAAGGAAGCACAGAAGAAAGACAGCGAGTTGCAGAAAAAGGTAGAGCTGGTCCAGAAGGGGAAGTTTCCTAAATTCAACATTGATAATGATTGTGTTTTGAGGTTTGGGAAGAGATTATGTGTGCCTAGTGATTCACAGTTGAAGAATGAGTTGTTATGCGAGGCTCAGAGTTCCCTGTATTCAGTTCATCCTGGCAGTACTAAGATGTACAGAGATCTGCGGGAGTATTACTGGTGGGATGGAATGAAAAGAGATATTGCTGATTTTACTGTGAAGTGTTTGACTTGTCAGGAGGTTAAAGTAGAGGGAAAGCTAGATAAAGGGATGTTTCAGCCTTTACTAGTGCCAGATTGGAAATGAGAGAATACATCAATGGACTTTATTGTGGGATTTCCGAAGACACCTCGAGGAAATAATGCAATCAGGGTTATTGTTGATCGCTTGACTAAATATGCTCATTTCCTTGCAATACGAGATAAGTTTTCCCTAGATCAACTTTCCCGTTTGTATCTTAAAGAGATAGTCAGGTTGCATGGAGTTCCCCTCTCTGTTGTATCATATCGTCATCCCAGGTTTACATCTAACTTTTGGAAAGGCCTTCAGAAGTCATTTGGTACTGAATTAAATTTTAGTACAGAGTTTCATCTGCAATCAGATGAGCAGTCAGAATGAACAATTCATACATTGGAGGATATGCAACGAGATTATTATATGAATTATCAGGGAAGTTGGAACCAACATCTTTCTTTGGTTGAGTTTTCATATAATAAAAGTTTTCATTCCAGTATACAGATGGCACCATTTGAGGCATTATATGGGAAGTTGTGTCGAAATCCAGCTTTTTGGGATGAAGTGGGTGAAAGGAAGCTAATGGGACCCGAATTGGTAGGAGAGATGGCAGAAAAAGTTCAGTTGATTCAGAAACACGTGAGAACAGCTCAGAGTAGGCAGAAGAGTCATGCGGATAACCAAAAGAAGGATCTATCTTTTGAGGTAGGTGATCATGTTTTTCTCAAAGTTTCAATGTGGAAAAGTGTGATGCGATTTGGTAAGAAAGGAAAGATGAGTCCAAGGTTCATTGGACCATATGAAATTATAGAGAAATATGGATCAGTTGCTTATCGAGTGGCTTTACCTCCGAGTTTATCTCAGGTACACAATGTTTTTCATATTTCGATGTTGAGAAAGTATATGCCAGATTCAGCTCATGTTTTGAGCCCAGTGGTAGTTCAGTAGGAAGAGAATCTCTATTATGAAGGACAACCAGTCCAGATTATTGACCGAAGAGAGCAAGTGTTGCGAAATAAGGTAATTCACAAGGTAAAGATTTTGTGGAAAAACCATATGGTTGAAGAGGCAACATGGGAATCTGAAAATGCTATGAGGGATAAATACCCCCACTTATTTTGATAAGTGAATAAAATTGCGAGGACGCAATTCCCAGAAGGGGGGAAGGATGTAACATCTCAGGTAAATAAAAAATAATACATTTTCATATTTATTAAAATTTTCGAATTAAATATTAATTTTACTTTAAAGTGGTTGCTATGTTCAATAGCGTACCCGATACGCAACAAAGAGTTTCTTTGAAATCTTACGTTGCACACTAGTAATAAAATAATATTATTTTAAATAGAAGTTAACACGTAGTCGTTGTATTGGTGGGAATAAATAGAAATAACTAAAATATGATTATATGTGTTTGTTAAATTTTTACATTTATCCAATAAATGATAAATGTTTAAAATAAGAAAAGAATTCAATTTTAGGAATATATACTCTAATATTCACAAAATGGTCGAACTATCGTCATTTGATGACGAACCCTCTTTATGTATAGTTTTGGTCACTCTTATAGATTCTATTGGACCAAATAAAATACTTCTTTAGAATCGGGACATCAAAATACACTTTGTGTAAATTTTTGGTATTTTTCCGATAAAGTTCATTTTTAATGAATAGTAAAAAATGTTGTATTTTAATTCAAAACCAATTTCTAATCTAATTGATTTATATGATTAGATTATCTTTTGAATTGGGTTTAGAGTTGAATTAGAATATATTTTTACCATTTAATCCAATAGTGGTTGTTGGAATTAATTTTACTTTGAAACTGGACTTAAACTAGTGTCAATTTTTTGATACTTATTGTTTCATAAAAACATGCTATTTGCTCTGACAGCAGGAATTAATTATTAAATTAATTAATGCAACATATATGTTTTTAATTTTGTAAAATAGACATCATTTTTGAATATGGAATATCAAATATATCTTAGGGTGAAAATTTGGTATTTTTCTGAAAAACATCAATTTTTGTTGAATAGTGAAACCACTAAGTGGTACTTAAAAAACTGATTTTTCATTTAAATAAAACATTACCACATCTATGTTTTGAATTTAAAAAATTTGACATACATGGTTTTCATTAAGAAGTAAAATGTGTTTCAATGGGATTAAAATAATTTTTTGGTGAATAGTAACTTTTATGTTTATTAATCACGATTAGAGGTAATTAGTGTAGTTTAAGGTAAAAATAATGTTTTACTAATATGAGATGAGCTTGACACATGTCCTATCCTTACTAGATGTGTCATGGCCGACCAAAAAAATCCATAGGTCAACTTGGGGACCCCATTGAGCCACTTTGGAAGGAAAATGACATTAATATCTTTTTATTTAATGTAAATGTTAAAATGACACAAACATGAGTTGTTTTACTAAAAAAAAATTTAAATGTGGATATTTTTGTCATATTTTTTACTATAAATAGTCATTGGAAATATAAAATGATTTCCTACATCATAGTATTTGTTTTCAAATTTTTAGACATTAAATATATTAAATTATTTACGACATCATGATGATGCAGTGATTACCTCATTATTTAACGATTTAAATAAAATGAAAAGATAATGAAAAATATAAGACCTAAACATGTCAAAAACCTATTGGATCGGTGGATTTAGAACCAGTAACACCTTTTCTTCAAATTATATCAATGTGGGACCTTTTAAATCCGAAACGCATGTTAAAATAAAGTAACATTTCTTTACTTTCCAAGAGTGCCCCTCCTCTCCTCTTATAAAAGGCCCCCACCACTATCACCTTACCCACAACTCTCATGCCTTTGGTTCGGCCAAGCTCTGCCCATTTTGTCTCTTCACATCCCTCTATTACTTCTATAATCCTCACATTGGGCAGAAGTCTTCCCAAGGAAGCCTTTGAACTCAAATCAAAAAGAGTTACCCGATTTAAAGGTAGTGTCTTCTCTTGTGTTCTTTTGTTTTATTTTGATTTTCCAACACCATAAACTCTTTTCATTCGTTTATTTTGTAACAACACCAGTATCCTCAATATACTAGGATTTATTTATATTATGGAATCGATCTACACTTACACACACCATCATCTAATGGTTAAAGAACATACTGTTTCTGTGGATGGCGAATTTCTGCCTCACGAAACGATGAATGTTCAACACTCATATAACACCTTAAAAGGTGGACATTAAGATGACACTATATTTATATATGATATATAATATGTTTATGTTTTACTTAAGATTCTATATTTTTCATTTGTGGCATACCTTTATGGTTTCCATTGTGGGTAAACACGATAATTTAATTTTAGGAAGTGCGGACTATCGCCCCCTCAAAGTGATTTGATTCGTTAATGCCATATGTGTGATGTATAAAGGATGGATTTAAAGTTATTATATATGATGTTATACTGGAATTATAATATACCTTTATATCATTATTATTTCTTTCCATTAAAGTATGAGATAGAAATGAAAGTAGTGTTCATGCGTATATACAGCTTACCGTCTCCATGAACGGTGCATTTCATTTCTTATCCCAAAATGTAATGTACTATTATAAGTACATATATATAATGGATATATATGATGTATGTTACATCTAAATGATTAATATAATTCTTGAATTAAAATATACATATCTCTCATTTAGTTTTAATTCCATTAATATGACATAGAAATGAAAGTAGCGTTCATGCGTACGTAAGGCTTACCGTCTCCATGAACGGTGCATTTCATTTCATACCTATAAATGATTATGTAATATTATAATTACATGTATATTCTGGATATATATGATATATATGATATCCAAATCATGAATATCATTCTAGATATAATGAACCTTTGACCAAACGAACAACATGTAATTGTAAGAAGTCCACTTTCGACTTAAGAACCAAATATCGAAAAAATAAACATTATTAACTTAAATTATTACATAATGTTTATAACATGGTAATAAGTGATATAAAAGTAATAGTGAACTTGAAAAATGTTCTTAAGCAGGTATAAATTAACTCAAGTTTATTATTCCAGACGTTAAAGAACGATCGAGTCAAGTCGAACCTGAGGTAAGGGACTTCGTCTCAATCTCTTTTCATTGAGGCATATTTCATTTTATACACAACTATATTTTATACGGTGTATAAACCCCTTTCACTTTTAATTTTATACAAAAGGAATCTTTTTTTACAAAACGTTTTACTAAACTACAAAAAGGAATGTTTCTTTTAACGTACGCGGTGACAACGACCTTTTCGACCGCCACGAGTATTATTTGGTCTTTTGCTTCCTTAACAAGCCGTAATGTTTTTAAAATGAAATAAATACCATATACTCTTTTATGTATTTTGGTATTGAAAATGGGTTTTATAATGGATTTCTTATGTCAATATATTTATTTGATATATTGTGATCAAAGTGTGGAAATGTTTTCATTCCATTATATTTGTTTTATATCTTATGATTTTATAATGGTACTTGGACATTTTACGGGTGGTTACGTGATAAACCATATGACAGGTGGTTTCATGAATACCAGGATGGGTGGTTATGTTATAACCTCCAATGCATTGGGTATGGAAGTCGGCCGTATGGCTATTCCATTAAGTGATATTTGTGGAAGTCCACTGTATGGTTATTCCATTTAAGTATGTTTATGTCCCAAGTTACCATTATATGTTACGTATGGGTTTTTATGGTAATATTTTGGTTACAAAAGTGTATGTAATGATATTTTATTCAGTAAAGAGTTTTTACAACTTCATAAAGGCGAAAAGTATTACTTTAGATAATGTATACATGGTTTACTTATTGTTTTGAAAAACTAACAGTTTTCATTCATTGTGTATCCCTTACTGAGCTTTTTATGCTCACCCCAAGTTTTTTTTGAAATGTTTTTCATAGGACTTAATGTGGAATAGGGTCAAGGATGGTATCAAGGGAAAGTCATGCTATATAAAACATGTAACTAGACATGTTTCTTTTTAAGAGTTTTTATTCTATGGAAACTTAGTAGAAGTTTCTACTTTGTAATCTTTTGAGATGTAATAGTTATGTCCTAATACTCTAAAACTCTAAACCTGAAAAGATCCTCAATGTGAATTATTCATTTAGTTCAATATTAAGTAAGTTTTAAGGCCGGAGCCTTATAGTTGGTATCAAAGGGAGGTTTAGACAACTTTAGGAGTTATAAAATTGTTAAATTATAAATTAATTTATGGTATGATTGAAATGATATAGCATTTAAAGATTACCATGTTGCTTCACCTAAGGTATTTCAGTGTTAAGAATGGTTTTTCGTAGAGGAAATAGAGAATCTTTTTTGGGAAGGAATACGGAGGGAAAAAAACATCCAAATCAGCATACTGAGATGGTCAGAATCAGAATTGAGCAGTTTACTGCAGTGATGACTCAGTTGACTCAGGTGATAAATTATGGTTGTGTTTAGTGACGATATTTTGGTGTTTTCTAAAAGTAAAGAGGAGAATGAAATTCATTTAAGGGTTATTTTGCAAACCTTGAATGAAAATAAAATTGTATGGGAAATTCAACAAGTGTGAGTTTTGGTTGCAACAAATTTCTTTCCTTGGTCACATTGTTTCAAAAGATGGCATAACTGTTGATCCTGCTAAAACAAAAGTTGTTGATGAGTGGTCTAGACACAAAAATGTAACCGAGATCCGTAGTTTCCTTGGTTTGTCAGGTCACTAACGAATGTTTGTTGAAATTTTTTCACGGTTATCTAGTCCAATGACTAAGATAACTCAGAAGGGTGTTAAGTTTATCTGTACAAAAGAATTTGATGATTGTTTTCAGGAGTTGAAAAAAAGTTTGTTGAATGCTCTAGTTTTGGCATTTCCTTCTAGGAATGGTGTGTTTGTTATATACAGTGATGCTTTGTTGAAGGGACTTGGCTGTGTCCTTATGCAGAATGATCAGGTAATTGCATATGCATCAAATCAGTTGAAAACACATGAGGTAAATTACCCTACACATGATTTGGAATTAGGTGCTGTTGTTTTTGCTCTAAAAATTTGGAGGCATCATTTGTATGGAGTAAACTGTGAAATATATACTAATCACAAAAGTTTAAAGTATATATTCACTCAGAAAGAATTGAACATGAGACAGAGGAGATGGATGGAATTAATCAAGGATTATGATTGTACAATTAATTATCATCCGGGAAAAGAAAATAAAGTGCTGATGCTTTGAGTCGAAAAAGTAATGCTTCATTAACAATGTTGTGATTGGAACGTGATCCTTTGGTTAAGGATTTGATGAAATTTGGCGTGGAAGTTGTTTGTGCAGTATTTCCTTCTGTTTTGTTTCAGGTATCAGTGAAATCTTCTCTATCAGACAGAATTAATCAAGCACAGAAGCAAGACAACGAGTTGTATAAAAAGGTAGAGCTGGTCCAAAAGGGTATGTTTCCTGAATTCAACATTGATAATGATTGTGTTTTGAGGTTTGGGAAGAGATTATTTTTTCCTGGTGATTCACAGTTGAAGAATGAGTTGTTATGTGAGGCTTAGAGTTCCCCATTTTCAGTTCATCCTGGCAGTACTAATATGTATAGAGATCTGCGGGAGTATTACTGGTGGGATGGAATGAAAAGATATATTGCTGATTTTACTATGAAGTGTTTGAATTTTCAGCAGGTTAAAGTAGAGTGGCAGTTACCGAAAGGGATGCTTCAGCCTTTACTAGTGACAGAGTGGAAATTGGATAATATATCCATGGACTTTGTTTTGGGATTACCGAAGACACCTCGAGGTAATAAGGCAATCTGGGTTATTGTTGATCGCTTGACTAAATCAGCTCATTTCCTTGCAATACGAGATACTTTATCCCTAGATCAACTTTCCCGTTTATATCTTAAAGAGATAGTCAGGTTGCATGGAGTTCCTATCTCCATTGTATCTGATCGTGATCCCAGGTTTACTTCTATCTTTTGGAAAGGCCTTCAGAAGTCATTGGGTACTGAATTAAATTTTAGTACATCATTTCATCCGCAATCAGATGGGCAGTCAGAACGAACAATTCAGACCTTGGAGGATATGCTATGAGCATGTTCTATGGATTATCAGGGAAGTTGGGAACAACGTCATTCTTTGGTTGAGTTTTCATATAATAACAGTTTTCATTCCAGTATTCATATGGCACCATTTGAGGCATTATATGGGAAGAGGTGTCGAACTCCAGCTTCTTGGGATAAAGTGGGTGAAAGGAAGCTAATGGGTCCATAATTGGTAGAAGAGATGGCCGAAAAAGTTCAGTTGATTCAGAAACACATGAGAACATCTCAGCGTAGGCAGAAGAGTTATGCGGATAACCAGAGGAAGGATCTATCTTTTGAGGTAGGTGATCATGTTTTTCTAAAAGTTTCACTATGGAAATGTGTGATGTGATTTGGTAAGAAAGGAAAGCTGAGTCCAAGGTTCATTGGACCATATGAAATTATGGAGAAAGTTGGATCAGTTGCTTATCGAGTGGCTTTACCTCTAAGTTTATCTCAGGTACACAATGTTTTTCATGTTTCGATGTTGAGAAAGTATATACCAGATTCATCTCATGTTTTGAGCTCAGAGGTAGTTCAGTTGGAAGATAATCTCTCTTATGAAGAACAACCAGTCCAAATTCTTGATCGAAGAGAGAAACTGTTGCGAAATATGGTAATTGACCAGGTAAAGGTTTTATGGAAAAAACCATTTGGTTGAAGTGGCAACATGGAAATATGAATATTCTATGAGGGATAAATACCCCCACTTATTTTGATAAGTGAATAAAATTGCGAGGACACAATTCCCAGAACGGGGGAAGGATGTAACATCCCATGTAAATAAAGAATAATACACTTTTATATTTATTACTATTTTTGAATTAAATATTAATTTTACTTTAAATGGGTTGCTATGTTCGAGAGCGTACCCAATACGCAACAAAGACTTTCTTTGAAATCTTACGTTGCTCACTAGTAATAAAATAATATTATTTTAAATGGTAGTTAACACGTAGTCGTTGTATTGGTGGGAATAAATAGAAATAACTAAAATATGATTATATATGTTTGTTAAATGTTTTTACATTTATCCAATAAAGGATAAATGCTTAGAATATGAAAAGAATTCAATTTTAGGCATATATTCTCTAATATTCACTAAATGGTCGAACTATCGCCTTTGATGGAGAACCCTCTTTAAATATAGTTTTGGTCACTCTTATAAATTATATTGGACCAAATAAAATTCTTCTTAGAATTGGGACATCAAAATTTACTTTTTGAAAATTTTTGGTATTTTTCCAAAAAAGTTCATTTTTAAGGAATAGTGAAAAATGTTGTATATTAATTCAAAATGTCTTTTTAATATAATTGATTTATATGATTATATTAACTTTTGAATTGGTTTTAGAGTTGAATTAGAAGATATTTTTACCATTTAATCCAATATTGGTTGTTGGAATTAATATTACTTTGAAATTGGACTTAAACGAGTGTCAATCTTTTGATACTTATTGTTTCATAAAAAGAGGCTATTTGCTTTGAGAGCAGGAATTAATTATTAAATTAATTAATTAAACTTATATGTTTTGAATTTTTTAAAATAGACATCATTTTTTAATTTGGAATATCAAATATAGCTTAGGGTGAATTTTTGGTATTTTTCTGAAAAACTTCAATTTTTGATGAATAGTGAAACCACTAAGTAGTACTTAAAAAACTGATTTTTTGTTTAAATGAAACTTTACCACCTCTGTGTTTTGAATTTCAAAAATACGACATACATGATTGTCATTAAGAAGTAAAATGTGGTTCAATGGGATTAATATAATTTTTTGGTGAATAGTAACTTTTAAGTTTATTAATCGTGATTAGAGGTAATTATTGTAGTTTAAGGTAAAAATAAGGTTTTAATAATATGAGATGAGCTTGACACATGTCCTACACTTATTGGATGTGTCATGGAAGACCAAGATAATCCATTGGTCAACTTGGGGACCCCATGGAGCCACTTTGGAAGGAAAATGACATTAATATCTTTTTATTTATTGTAAAAGTAAAAATGACACAAACATGAGTTGTTTTACTAAAACAATTTTTAACTAGGGTCATACAAGTCCGATTTTTGACTGTAAATAGTAATTGGAAAGGTAAAAATATTTCCGACATCATAGTATTTTGTTTTTAATTTTTAGAAATTAAATAAATTAAATTATTTATGACATCATGATGATGCATCGATTACCTCATTATTTAACGATTTAAATAAAATGAAAAGATAATGTAAAATCTAAGACCTACACATGTAAAAAACCTATTGGATGGGTGGATTTCGAACCCTTATCACCTTATCCTCGAATTATATCAATGTGGGACCTTTTAAATCTGAAACTCTTTTTAAAATAAAGTAACATTTCTTTACATTCAAAGAGTGCCCCTCATGTCCTCTTATAAAAGGCCCCCACCGCTATCACCTTACACACACCTCTCAAGACTTTGGTTCGGCCAATCTCTGCCCATTTTGTCTCTCCAGATCCCTCTATTACTCCTAGAAGCCTCACTTTTGGCAGAAGTCTTCCCAAGGAAGCATTTGTGCTCAAATCAAAAAGAGTTACCCGATTTAAAGGTTGTGTCTTCTCTTGTGTTCTTTTGTTTTATTTTACTTCTCGAACACCCTAAACTCTTTTCATTCATTTATTTTGAAAAAACACCAGTATCCACAACATACTATGATGTTTTTATAATAATGAATCGATCTACACTTACACAAACCTTCATCTAATGGTTAATGAACATACTGTTTCTGTGGATGGCGAATTTCTGCCTCACGAAACGATGATTGTTCAACACTCATATAACACCTTCAAAGGTGTCCATTATAATGACACTATATTTATATATGATATATAATATGTTTATGTTTTACTTACGCTTCTGTATTTTTAATTTGTGGCATACCTTTATTGTTTCCATTGTGGGTAAACACGATAATTTCATTTTAGGAAGTGCGGACTACAACCCCCTCAAAGTGATTTGATTCATTAATGCCATATGTGGGAAGTAAAAAAGGATGGATTTAAAGTTATTATATATGAAATTTGTACTGTAATTATAATATAACTTTATATCATTATTATTTCTTTCCATTAAAGTATGAGATAGAAATGAAATTAGTGTTCATGCGTACGTACAGCTTACCGTCTCCATGAACGGTGCATTTCATTTCTTATCCCAAAATGTAATGTACTATAATAAGTACATATATATAATGGATATATATTATGTATGTTACATCTAAATTATTAATATAATTCTGGAATTAAAATATACATATCTCTCATTTAGTTTTAATTCCATTAATATGACATAGAAATGAAAGTAGCATTAATGCGTACGTACGGATTACCGTCTCCATGAACGGTGCATTTCATTTCTTACCTATAAATTATTATGTAATATTATAATTACATGTATATTCTAGATATATATGATATATATGATATCCAAATCAGGAATATCATTCAGGATATAATGAACCTTTGACCAAACGAACAACATGTAATTGTAAGAAGTCCACTTTCGACTTAAGAACCAAATATCGACAAAACAAACATTATTAACATAAATTATTACATAATGTTTATAACATGGTAATAAGTGATATAAAAGTAATAATGAAGTTGATAAAGGTTCTTAAGCAAGTAGAAATTAACTCAAGTTTATTATTCAGGACGTTAAAGAACGTTCGAGTCAAGTCGGACCTGAGGTAAGGGACTTCGTCTCAATCTCCTTTCATTGAGAAATATTTCGTTTTATACCCAAATATATTTTATATGGTGTATAAAACCCTTTGACCTTTACTTTTATACAAAAGGAAACTTTTTCTACGAAGCTTTTTTCTAAACGACAAGAAGGAATGTTTCTTTTAACGTACGTGGTGACAACGACCTTTTCCACCGCCGTGAGTATTATTTGGTATTTGGCTTCCTCAACAAGCTGTAATGTTATTAAAATGAAATAAATACCATATAATCTATTATGTATTTTGGTATTGAAAATGGTTTTTATAATGGATTTCTTATGTCAATATATTTATGTGATATATTGTTATCAAAGTGTGGAAATGTTTTCATTCCATTATATTTGTTTTATGTCTTATGATTTTATAATGGTAGTTGGACAATTTATGGGTGGTTACGTGATAAAAAATATGACGAGTGGTGCCGTGAATACCAGGATGGGTGGTTACGTTATAACCTCCAATGCATTGGGTATGGATATCGGCTGTATGGCTATTCCATTAAGTGATATGTGTGGAAGTCGATCGTATGGTTATTCTATTTAAGTATGTTTATGAACCAAGTTACCCCTATATGTTATGTATGTGTTTTATGGTAATCTTTTGGTTACAAAAGGGTACGTAATGATCTTTTATTCAGTGAAGAGTTTTTACTACTTCATAAAGGTGAAAAGTATTACTTAGATAAAGTATACATGGTTTACTTGTTGTTTTGAAAAACTAACAGTTTTCATTCATTGTGTATCCCTTACTGATCTTTTTATGCTCACCCCATGTTTTTTTTGAAATTTTTTTCATAGGACTTAATGTGGAATAGGGTCAAGGATGCGATCAAGGGAAAGTCATGCTATATAAAACATGGAACTAGAAATGTCTCTTTTTAGAGTTTTTATTCTATGGAAACTTAGTAGAAGTGTCTACTTTGTAATCTTTTGAGATGTAATAGTTATGTCCTAATTTTCTAAAACTCTAAACCTAAAAAGATCCTCAATGTGAATTATTCATTTAATTAAATATTATGTAAGGTTTAAGGCCGGAGCCTTATAGTTGGTATCAAAGGGAGGTTTAGACAACTTTAGGAGTTAGAAAATTGTTAAATTATAAATTAATTTATGGTATGATTGAAATGATATAGCATTTAAAGATTACCCTGTTGCTTCACCTAAGGTATTTCAGTGTTAAGAATGGTTTTTATTAGAGGAATCATAGTAGCTTTTTTGGGAAGGTATGCTGAGGGAAATGAACTTCCAAATCAGCATACTGAGATGGTTAGAATCAGACTTGATCAGTTTACTACAGTGATGGCTCAATTGACTCATGTGATAAATCATGGTTGTGTTTACTGACGATATTTTGGTGTTTTTTAAAAGTAAAGAGGAGC
The DNA here is from genome assembly GCA_963277665.1 of Viscum album. Lineage (NCBI taxonomy): Eukaryota > Viridiplantae > Streptophyta > Magnoliopsida > Santalales > Viscaceae > Viscum > Viscum album. The sequence goes on from OY728142.1 coordinate 955,494,994, forward strand.
ATGAAAGTCATTTAAGGGTTATTTTGAAACCCTTGAAAGAAAATAAAACTGTATGGGAAATTCAACAAGTCTGAGTTTTGGTTGCAAATTTTTTTTTCCTTGGTCTAATTGTTTAAAAAGATGGCATAACTGTTGGTCCTTCTAAAAAAAGTTGTTGCAGAGTGGCCAAGACCCAAAAATGTAACCAAGATCCATAGTTTACTTGGTTTAGTAGGTCACTACCAAAGGTTTGTTGAAAAATTTTCACGGTTATCTAGTCCAATGACAAAGCTAACTCGGAAAGGTGTTAAGTTTATCTAGACAAAAGAATGTGATGATTGTTTTCAGGAGTTGAAAAGAAGATTGGTGAATGCTCCTGTTTTGGCACTTCCTTCCAGGAATGGTGAGTTTTTTATATACAGTGATGCTTTATTGAAGGGACTTGACTGTGCACTTATGCAGAATGATCAGGTAATTGCATATGCTTCATGTCAGTTGAAAACTCATGAGGTAAATTACACTACACATGATTTGGAATAGCTGTTGTTGTTTTTTCTCTAAAAATTTAGAGGCATCATTTTTATGGAGTAAAGTGTGAAATATATACTGATCACAAAAGTTTAAAGTATATATTCACTCAGAAAGAATTGAACATGAGACAGTGGAGATGGCTGTAATTAATCAAGGATTATGATTATACAATTCATTACCATCCGGGAAAAGAAAATAAAGTGGCTGATGCTTTGAGTCGAAAAAGTAATGCTTCATTAAAAATGTTGTGTTTGGAATGTGATCCTTTGGTTAAGGATTTGATGAACTTTGGCATGGAATTTATTTGTGTAGGATGTCCTTCTGTTTTTTTCATATATTAGTGAAATATTCTCTATAAGACTGAATTAAGAAAGCACAGAAGCAAGACAACGAGTTGCAGAAAATGCTAGAGCTAGTCCAGAAGGGTATGTTTCTTGAATTCAACATTGAAAATGATTGTGTTTTGTGGTTTGGGAAGAGATTATGTGTGCCTGGTGATTCACAGTTGAAGAATGAGTTGTTATGTGAGGCTCAAGGTTCCCCGTTTTCAGTTCATCCTGGCAGTACTAAGATGTACAGAGATCTGCGGGAGTATTACTGGTGGGATGGAATGAAATGAGATATTGCTGATATTACTGTGAAGTGTTTGACTTGTCAGTAGGTTAAAGAAGAGCAGCAGTTACCGAAAGGGATGCTTTAGCCTTTATTAGTTCCAGAGTGGAAATGGGAGAATATATCCATTGACTTTGTTGTGGGATTACCAAAGATACCTCGAGGTAATAATGCAATATGGGTTATTGTTGATCGCTTAACTAAATCTGCTCATTTCCTTTCCATATGATATACTTTTTTCCCTGGATCAACTTTCCCGTTTTTATCTTAAAGAGATAGTCAGGTTGCATGGAGTTCCCCTCTCCATTATATAGGATCATGATCCTAGGTTTACTTCTAACTTTTGGAAAGGCCTTCAGAAGTCATTGGGTAATGAATTAAATTTTAGTACATCTTTTCATCCGCAATCAGATGGGCAGTCAGAATGAAAAATTCAGACCTGGGAGGATATGCTACGAGCTTTTTCTATGGATTATAAGGGAAGTTGGGACCAACATCTTTCTTTGGTTGAGTTTTCATATAATAACAGTTTTCATTCCAGTATACAGATGTCACCATTTGAGGTATTATATGGGAAGTAGTGTCGAACTCCAGCTTTTTGGGATGAAGTGGGTGAAACAAAGCTAATGGGACTAGAATTGGTAGAAGAGATGACAGAAAAAGTTTAGTTGATTCAGAAACACATGAGAACGGCTCAGAGTAGGAAGAAGAGTTATTCAGATAACTGGAGGAAGGATCTATCTTTTGAGGTAGGTGATAATGCTATTCTCAAAGTTTTACTGTGGAAAAGTGTGATACTATTTGGTAAGAAAGGAAAGTGGAGTCCAAGGATCATTGGACCATATGAAATTCTGGAGAAAGTTGGACCAGTTTCTTATCGAGTGGCTTTACCTCCGTGTTTATCTTAGGGACACAATGTTTTTCATGTTTTGATGTTGAGAAAGTATATGCCAGATTCATCTCATGTTTTGAGCCCAAAGGTAGTTTAGTTGGAAGAGAATCTCTCTTATGAAGAACAACTAGTCCATATTCTTGACCGAAGAGAGAAAGTGTTGCGAAATAAGGTAATTCACCAGGTAAAGGTTTTGTGGAAAAACCATATGGTTGAAGAGGCAACATGGGAATCTGAAAATTCTATGAGGGATAAATACTCCTACTTATTTTAATATGTGAATAAAATTGCGAGGACGTAATTCCCAGAAGGGGGGAAGGATGTAACATTCTAGGTAAATAAAGAATAATACATTTTCATATTTATTAATATTTTAGAATTAAATATTAATTTTACTTTAAAGGGGTTGCTATGTTCGATAGCGTACCTGATATGCAACAAAGGGTTTCTTTGAAATCTTATGTTGCACACTAGTAATACAATAATATTATTTTAAATGATAGTTAACACGTAGCCGTTGTATTGGTGGGAATAAATAGAAATAACTAAAATATGATTATATATGTTTGTTAAATGTTTTTACATTTATCCAATAAAGGATAAATGCTTAAAATACAAAAAGAATTCAATTTTTGGCATATATACTCTAATATTCACTAAATGGTCGAACTATCGCCTTTTGATGGAGAGCCCTCTTTAAATATAGTTTTGGCCACTCTTATACATTCTATTGGACCAAATATAATTATTATTTAGAATCGGGACATCAAAATTTACTTTGTGTAAATTTTTGGAATTTTTCCGATAAAGTTCATTTTTTAATGAATAGTGAAAAATGTTGTATTTTAATTCAAAAACTCGTTTAAATATAATTAATTTATATGATTATATTATCTTTTTAATTGGTTTTATAGTTTAATTATAATATATTTTTACCATTTAATCCAATATTGGTCGTTATAATTAACTTCACTTTGAAATTGGACTTAAACTAGTGTCAATCTTTTGATACTTATTATTTCATAAAAACATGCTATTTGCTCTGACAGCGAGAATTAATTATTAAATTAATTAATGAAACTTATATGTTATGAATTTTTTAAAATATAAATCATTTTTGAATTCAGAATATCAAATATATCTTAGGGTGAATTTTTGGTATTTTTCTGAAAAACTTCAATTTTTGATGAATAGTGAAACCACTAAGTGGTACATAAAAAACTGATTTTTCATTTAAATGAAACTTTACCACCTCTGTGTTTTGAATTTCAAAAATTCGACATGCATGGTTGTCATTAATAAGTAAAATGTGGTTCAATGGGATTAAAATAATTTTTTGGTGAATAGTAACTTTTATGTTTATTAATCACGATTAGAGGTAATTAGTGTAGTTTATGGTAAAAATAATGTTTTAATAATATGAGATGAGCTTGACACATGTCCTACCCTTATTGGATGTGTCATGGCCGACCAAGACAATCCATGGGTCAACTTGGGTACTCCATGGAGCCACTTTGGAATGAAAATGACATTTATATCTTTTTATTTAATATAAAATTAAAAATGACACAAACATGAGTTGTTTTACTAAAAGAATTTAAATGGGGTTATACAAGTCCTATTTTTTACTATAAATAGTCATTGGAAAGCTAAAAAGACGTCCTACATCATAGTATTTTTTTTAAGTTTTAGACATTAAATAAATTAAATTATGTATGACATCATGATGATGCAGCAATTACCTCATTATTTACCGATTTAAATAAAATGAAAAGATAATGTAAAATCTAAGACCTAAACTTGTAAAAAACCTATTGTATGGGTGGATTTAGAACTCTTATAACCTTATCCACGAATTATATGAATGTGGGACCTTTTAAATCAGAAACTCATTTTAAAATAAAGTAACATTTCTTTACAGTCCAAGAGTGCCCCTCCTCTCCTCTTATAAAAGGCCTCCACCACTATCACCTTACCCACACCTCTCAAGCCTTTGGTTCGGCCAAGCTCTGCCCATTTTGTCTCTCCACATCCCTTTTTTACTCCTAGAATACTCACTTTGGGCAGATGTCTTCCCAAGGAATCCTTTGATCTCAAATAAAAAAGAGTTACCTGATTTAAAGTTAGTGTCTTCTCTTGTGTTCTTTTGTTTTATTTTTCTTCTCCAACACCATAAACTGTTTTCATTCTTTTCTTTTGTAACAACAGAAGTATCCTCAATATACAAGGATTTTTTGATAATAAGGAATCGATCTACACTTACACACACCTTCATCTAATGGTTAAAGAACATACTATTTCTGTGGATGGAGAATTTCTGCCTCACGAAATGATGAATGTTCAACACTCTTATAACACCTTCAAAGGTGGCCATTAAGATGAAAATATATTTATATATGACATATAATATGATTATGTTTTACTTAAGCTTCTGTATTTTTCATTTTTGGCATACCTTTATGGTTTCCATTGTGGGTAAACACGATAATTTCATTTTAGGAAGTGCGGACTACCGCCCCCTCAAAGTGATTTGATTCGTTAATGCCATATGTGGGACTTATAAAGGATGGATTTAAAGTTATTATATATGATTTTATACTGAAATTATAATATGCCTTTATATCATTATTATTTCTTTCCGTTAAAGTAGGAGATAGAAATGAAAGTAGTGTTCATGCGTACTTACAGCTTACCATCTCCATGAACAGTGCATTTCATTTCTTATCCCAAAATGTAATGTAAAATTATAAGTACATATATATAATGGATATATATGATTTATGTTACATTTAAATGATTATTATAATTCTGGAATTAAAATATACATATCTCTCATTTATTTTTAGTTCCATTAATATGACATAGAAATGAAAGAAGCGTTCATGCGTAGGTACGGCTTACGATCTCCATGAACGGTGCATTTAATTTCTTACCTATAAATGATTATGTAATATTGTAATTACATGTATATTCTGGATATATATGATATATATGATATCCAAATCATGAATATCATTCTGGATATAATGAACCTTTGACCACACGAACAACATGTAATTGTAAGAAGTCCACTTTCGACTTAAGAACCAAATATCGACAAAACAAACATTATTAACTTAAATGATTACATAATGTTTATAACATGGTAATAAGTGATATAAAATTTATAATGAACTTGAAAAAGGTTCTTAATTAGGTAGAAATTAACTCAAGTTTATTATTCAGGATGTTAAAGAACGATCGAGTCAAGTCGGACCCGAGGTAAGGGACTTCATCTCAATCTCCTTTCATTGAGTCATATTTCATTTTATACACAACTATATTTTATACGGTGTATAAACCCCTTTGACTTTTAATTTTATACAAAAGGAATATTCTTCTATGAAGCGTTTTACTAAATGAAAAAAAGGAATGTTTTTTTAACGTACGCGGTGAAAACGACCTTTTCTGCCGCTACGAGTATTATTTGGTCTTTGGCTTCCTCAACAAGCCGTAATGTTTTTAAAATGAAATAAATACCATATACTGTTTTATGTATTTTGGTATTGAAAATGGTTTTTATAATGGATTTCTTATGTCAATATATTTATGTGATATATTGTGATCAAAGTGTGGAAATGTTTTCATTCCATTATATTTGTTTTATGTCTTATGATTTTATAATGGTGCTTGGAAATTTTATGGGTGGTTACGTGATAAACCATATGACCGGTGGTGTCTTGAATACCAGGACGGGTGGTTACGTTATAACCTCCAATGCATTGGGTATGGAAGTCCGTCGTATGGCTATTCTATTAAGTGATATGTGTGGAATTTGACTGTATGGTTATTCCATTTAAGTATGTTTATGTCCCATGTTACCTTTATATGTTATGTATGGGTTTTATGGTAATATTTTGGTTACAAAAGGGTAAGTAATGATATTTTATTCAGTGAATAGTTTTTACTACTTTATAAAGGTGAGAAGTAGTACATAGATAAAGTATACATGGTTTACTTGTTGTTTTGAAAAACTAACAGTTTTCATTCATTGTGTATCCCTTACTGATCTTGTTATTCTCACCCCACGTTTTTTTTTGAAATGTTTTTCAGAGGACATAATGTGGAATAGGGTCAAGGATGGGATAAAGGTAAAGTCATGCTATATAAAACATGGAAGTAGACATGTTTCTTTTTGTGAGTTTTTATTCTATGGAAACTTAGTAGAAGTGTCTACTTTATAATATTTTGAGATGTAATAGTTATGTCCTAATTCTCTAAAACTCTAAACCTAAAAAGACCCTCAATGTGAATTATTCATTTAATTCAATATTAAGTAAGGTTTAAGGTCGGGGCCTTATACTTATGGTTGTGTAACATTTATATTTTTATCAAGTTGTGACACAATTACAAGTTTTGTATCATGTTATTTCAAGTTTCAAGGTGTATTTAATTTCCACATAATTACATTTTATCATAATTTTTAATTTCCAATATTTTCTTACTTATTGTGATGTTCACATGTTATGTGTTATATATTTTATTCTTTATTAATAATCCATTTATGTTCACATATTTCTATAATATGTTTTATGATTTTCATCTATTGTATTATGATCATGTATTATGATATTTATGTCTCCCTCGTGTCCAAATCTATGTTATTGATCTATTAATCTAAAATATGTTTCTCCGATAATAGGAATTTAATCTCATACCTTTCTTATTTCAGTAATCCCTAGGTTTTTAAGATGATCATAACATCTGATATTTTGGAAAAGGATCTATAGGAGCACGATTGGGGAGAAATTTTTTCAAGTGTGATAAATTAATTATTCTATATAAATAATCTCTAAGAAAGTATTCATTTTAGTCTCTGGGTTATGTGACTTCTTGAGAGATGTATTATTTAAATGATGGAATTATTATTCTAAATATTTCACATTTAGAATGGGATGATTGAGTTCATATCATAGTAGTGTTTATTTATTTTAAATATCAGATTATTTATTTTGTATATTATTTTTGGGAACCATATTAGGAACTGTAGAAATGATTATAAGTATTGGTGATTCTCATGTAATATAGATAATGTCTAGAGTATTTTATTTTACAATAAATACATTCCTCTATAGATTCTACAAGTTGTTGAATTTTTTATGAGATAAATATAGGGGTAATAACCCCAAAAAAGTTGGTAGAGTATACCTTGACCATCAATCATGTTCCTGATGTGTGTGACCTTACATCATACCTTGTTACACAATTTCATGGGATATTATTTACTTGATCAAATTATATTTATAAACAGTTATAAATAAATTATTTATTAGTAGAACTAATGGATTAGTTTAAATTTTTTAAAATAACCCATGTTAATGTATCCTGAATCAATCTAAGATTCATATAAATTAAACAAAGGAATAATGCGGCAACATGAATATATTAGAGGAAAAGACCTTTTAAGGTTGAATTAATTTTATGATTATGTTAATTTTATCTATGTTTTAAATGATTATTCACACATTCCAAACCTTTTAATTTTATTAATGGCTAAAAATAGAAGGAAAAATGGGTGCAAAGGGCAATGTAAATATTGGATAAATGAAAAACTATTTGGAATGAGGGATGGAATGAGTGACCATTAGATTATTCAAAACCAATAATCGTGAAATGTGATTAAATATGTATATATAATTGATTTCCTAAACACACCATTGATGATAAAGACAGAGTCTTATTAAATATCAAGTGACAATGATGGTGACCTGAAAATTTCAATTTTCTATTTATCAAAAATGAGGAAAGTATTACCAATGTAATTCACTCATAAATAATTAATGATGATCCACTTATTGTAAGGGATATAATCATGTAATAAACTATTATCGGAAATTTTCGAGTTCATTTAATAAGATGATAAATGATAGAATTCATTTAAGAAAACAACTGAAAAACAATGTATTATGTTTGGATAACATGGAAATTTTCTAAGGAAATGCACAAATCCAAGGATTACTGAGGATGTTGGAATATATACCCTTTGGAATCTAGGTCGAATAGAAGAACCAATGCAGTGACTATCAATGAAGTGGTTAATGGTAATTAGGTTTTACATAACTTCTAGCATGAATTAGTGGATGCATTATAGTTTTATCAACCCTATTGTATCTAGGGAGTTTTGTAAGAACATCATGTTATCACCCTCATTGAATTCTATTTTAAGGAACATATTTAGTGGTCTCTATATTCTATTTTTGGAAATGATCATTGTGAAAATAATAATAACCCCTCTAAAAAATAAAATCTATTTTCATATTATAATTTTTATATTCAGATCGACTCCACATTAACTTACTGAATAGGAAAAACGCATCCTAAATCCACTAAGATTGTCTATTAGTGCATGTATAACTATGAATTATCTAATAATAAAATTTCATACTTCATATAGACCTTAATACCATGTTTTGAGACAGATTTCTTAGAAATTGATAAGGAAAATAAGAGATTTGTAGTCTTCTCTCTGATATTGAGTTTAATATATCATCAGAGATAATATCATGAGGTATTTTAATGTTATTACCATATTTAGCTATTATTAAAAGTAAATTATTTTTAAATTTAAAGGATGTGATTTATTTATGGTGGTTGAATGTAATGGTTCGATATTTGAGATCTTTAAAATACAAACTATATTCTATAATTTATGTTCCACACTACACCCATAATAAAATAGACCAATATATTAATTAAGAAAATATTAATAACGTAATAATAAACATTTTGATTGTAAACCATAAAATTTTATTACCATTATAAGGTAAATAATTAATATTAATTAATATTAAAATGGTTATTCTAAATAAAATAAATTTTATTTTTATCATATATTTTTATTGAAATGGATGTATTTTAAATTTTGAGTATTGAAATCATCTAAAGTAAAATTTATTTTTTAAAAATAATACAAAAATATTATCTAAGGATATATTTTCATATTTTTCTAAAATAATTTATTTTTAGTTTAATTGTGAAAATAAACATATTTTTAATGTTAAAACTTTTATATAATTGTTTCATTATATGAATATGTTTAATGTTTAAAAACATTTCCAAAATAAATTATATATTATAATGTTTAATAATGATTGTTAAAATACTATGTTTGATTAACAAATCCATACTCAACCTTTTAAAATTTATGTAGCTTTTTAATGAAAATGTTATTTTTACTATTCTGTAATATTTATTATAACATGATAAAATGTTGTTTTTGAGTTCTTTTATTGTTAAATATATTTTATTTTATTGATAATAATTTATGTAAATTTATTTTAATCATGTTTATTGATAAAACTATCATAATCATAAATATTTTTTCTTTAAAATAACGTTTTTATCAAAAAAAATGGTTTTCGTGTGTTACAGAGGCTAATGTTAAGAATAATTTCTCTATACATAGAATGTTAATTTTATAAAATTATTTTAATATTTAATATAATACTGTTAATTTTATTTGATTTTAAATATTCCATTTTCAGGTATTAAATTTTTATTATTAGGATTTATTCTAATTACAAAGATAATGGTGAGAAAATTAGTTTTAAAAATATTTATTTTATTAATATCAAGTAATTTATATCAAATAAATTAAATAGAACCCATTAAATAAATAATCTAACATTATTTATCAACAGATAAATAAATATATTGACACTCATTTAATTGATAATCAATAATAATAAAAATTATGAATAAAAAATAGTCAAATTTTTATTTTTATACTAAAATAGTTTCTATATATATTGGTGGTTTTAATTAAAAAACTAATTCTACAATATTTATAATTTTAATTGGACCAAATATATAACAACCCAGATCATTATTTCACATATAAAAAAATTCTTTTCATAAACATGCACTTGAAATGTCCCAGAAGATAGAGGGGTCTAGTTTCATTGGGGCTTAGGAACATTACAAGTCAACATAAGCCATAAAATAAAAAATCTTTATTAAAACTTTTTTTATGTGTCCAAATAATTCTTTTATACTTTGCATTGCATGGGATAACCAAAATACATACATAAGAAAATTGTTATATATAAATCACTGTGAGTGAGTAAATAAGGAATAACATGAGAAATACAATACATGGTAGTAAATAGTCATATCAATGGAGTATAATAGTAAGATGAACATAATAGAATGATATAACATGATCATCAAAACATGGTAATGTGGAAACATCTTAAAACACTGCATTATTAACATAAAGTAATCAGGTAAACCTATATCCAAAAATGGTGGACTATTTTCACAAAAGGAATTAGTTAAACACCAATCCCAACATGATGTGTGATGATACTAATAATTACCAAATACATTGGAGAGCTATCAGGGTACACCCTTCAAAAACATTTTAATCTCATGCTTATGTGCGCCACATAGATCATATAGCACATATTCATTAAAAATTGCCATTTATCCCATGATAAAGGAATGTGGAATACATACATGAAATTATATAATCAATATGTATATGTTTATAAAGATTAATACCATTGATAGATAAATGGGAAAGGTATTCACTACATGATGATTTTTTCATGGAAAATCGTGGTGTAATTTTGGCCGCATAAAAACATCACACTGGGATTCATAAAATGGGATGATGAGAGGGAAAGGGTTACTCGTCATTTATCCATGAAATGGGAAGTAAGGGGATCATGGATAATAATTTCCCAATATATGACAAAGAATTTTAGATTCATAATATAAGATAAATGCTTGAATGGAGATGAAGAGAGATAAATCCCTTACGGAATTTCAGCTTAGTAACTGGTGCAAATGGGAGGGATTAATGAGAGTGAAATGGGAGTATCATCATTAAAACATAATAATAGATTTATTGGGGAGGTGAGGAAAGATACCCCATAATTTTTAATTGAAAAATAATGGTCATAAAAATATATGGAAACTTGGACTCAAATGAGGAAAGGAGGAAAGTGAGGATCTCTTAAGGAAATTAGTGATGTTAACAACTGTACGTAAGGGTTCATAAGAGGGATAAAAGAGAGTGAAAGGGTAAATAATCATTTATAAATAAAATTGGATGTATTTAGGACATTTAATAACATATCCCAACCTAGAAATAAATTAAATTAAAATATATAACATGAATAGTATTCTTGATAAAAGAAGAGTGTGATAGATCACATACAGAATTCTAGCCTAGTAACAGGCATGCTTAAATGATCATAGGAGGGATGTTTTGGAGTGAAAGGAAGTTATATCATCTATAAATCAAATTTAATGTATGGGGTTCATGGAACATCATAACCATATATATATATAAACTTAAAAAGCATAATATAATAGAGTAGCGTTAATGTAAATGAGATGAGATAAACCCCTTACATAATTTTGGCATAGTAATGACTTAGGTTTGGGTCAAAATGGGGGAGGATAAATGACCCCCCATTGAATTAACATCAAATGGAAATTAGGTAAATCATTATTAAATGATGAAAATTTAACCAATTGAAATTAAAATGACTAATTTCAAACAAGGTTCTTGAATTGAATGGAAGAGAGGAAGGAGAGGATCCATTACGTGGATTTGTCATCACAATGGCTTGATAGAGGCTTCATAGGATCTTGGGGGAGACTTGGGATGACTCTAGAATATAGGGAGAATTTTTTTGAATGACCTATAATGATTTTTATTGATGATTAATGGGTTCTTGGGTGGGTTTATATAGGAAAAGAGGGGGAATTCTGTATTATTTATGTTTTTGACACTACACAATAAAATATTGAAAAACACAAACCATCCCATGGGGTTTTCCATGGTTTCAGAAAAATAGGAGTGGTATGAATTATTTTATATGTATAATAGCCAAATATATTAAAATATCTCCCTTACTTAGGTGAATGTGAGTCACACTTTCAAGGAAATGATTTTAAAATCTTAAAATATTTTATATGTCATTGAGGTTTCAAAAAGGCTTTATAAAATAAATAAAATAAACCTAAAATTTAATTATTTTAGAGGGAAACATATGTTTGGCCGAATATACCCTCTATAGTATTTTATTATATCACTATTGGTTAATTATGATGTCATAAAACACATTATATATATTTACGATATTTAATTTTTACAGAAAAAATCTACTTTCTTTGAAAATAATGAAAAATTAACCATTGTATAATTTTATCGTTGTTATTCTAAAAATTATATTCATTTTCTCTACATAATTTCTTAAATATGTGAATTTTTATTTGGAAAATAAAAACCGACATTTAATGAAAATTGACGAGTTTTAACAAAATAGTTTTCAAAACTTAGTAAAAACTACAAATGACTTCATGAAAATTATGAAATAAGTTATAATTAATTAAATTAATTTAATAATAATATGTTATTAAAATATAATTTAATTAAAAACTCCATTAATTCATCAAAACAAATTTCTTAATTGTATTTTAAAATAATCCAAAAATAATATTTGTGATTTGAAAATCATTTACAATGTAACAATAATAGAATGAAAATATATTCATTATTATGTAAACAAATAGTGTACATAATCATAATTATAGGGTCGTGTTACATATAACTTTATAACTCTAGTATACATCCTAAGATTAAGTTGTGTGATGGTGAGGATTTCATGGGGTCGTTTGGTGAACATGGTTTTGGTCGTGATCTTAATGATATTGAACTTATCCAGAAAATAGTTTCTCTCATGATTTGGTTGTTGGATATCAGCTTGGGCATGGATTGGGGACAATCCCAAAAATTCTAACTTGCTCAGAAGCATTGATCAGTGGGATTCATAGGGAACAATCCTACCGGTTTAGGCCATAACTTCCTTTTTTGTGTCAAAAGTATTTGATAAAACCCTATATTTATACTAGTCACAGGGTCTTTTTTCAATGAATATATTATCAATGGTATGGATACTTAAGTTTTATTTAAATCTAGTTGGATATAAAAATTAATTAAACAAATATTGCATGTGTTTCTATATCAATAAGACATTTAATTAATAGAAAGAGAAGTTTTTTTCATAAATGATCAAGTTGTTAAAAATTTCCACCCTTAATAAATTTCAACATTTAAATTTCGTTTTCCCACACTAAAATAGATGAGGGAAACTCTACCTCATCACTTCCTTCTGTTCCCATGTTTCCTTTTCAAACTTGTGGTTTCTCCACAACACTTTGATGAGATTTATTATCTTATTTCGTAGAACTTTTTACCTCCAATCCAAGATCTTCACCGAATTCTCTTCATAGGAGAGGTCATTATCCCATGGTACCAAATATAGATTTAGTACATGTTATGGATTTGTTATGTACTTACTTAGGAGTGATACACGAGATCCATCATGAAAATTAGGTAGTTTCGGTGGAACTGCTTGTTGATAGAAAACTTATCTGATGCGGTCAAGGATCAAAAAAGGGTTTATGTACTTTGGACTAAGCTTTCTTTTCTTCCCAAATCTCATAACAATCTTCTATAGTGGTATGTAGTGGAATACCATGTCTCCAACAGCCAAATCCAGGTCATATTAAGGATTTACAGCATAGTTATTTTTTCTCCTCTGAGCAGCTTTAATGTGTTACCATATGGTCTTAACCTTCTTCCCCATTTCATCACACATTTCTGGACCTAGAAGCTTTCACTCCCCGACTTCATATCAACATGCCAGTGTTCTAAACCTCTTCCCATAAAGGGATTCATAAGGATCTATTTGTATTCTTGACTGGAAACTGTTGTTGTAGGAGAACTCAAACAGATGAATATGTTGATCTCAACCTTCTTTAAAGTTCATTAAGCAAGATCTCATCATGTTCTCTTGTTTTTGGGTAGTACTATAAAAATTTACATTAGTTTCCAGCTTGAAAGATCTACTAAAGTTCATCTTAGTACTTAGAGTGTGTTGTAGACTCTTCCCGAACAAAGATGTGAATCTTTGATCTCAATTAGATACAATCGATAGTAGTACACCATGCTGCCTTATAAATTATCTGATTTATATCCATGCATGTTGATATAGTGAGAATTACTCTCAATTCGCAATTAAGTGTGAAGTATTTATAAGATGATACACAACAACATAGATAGAATTGTTTCCTTTGGGTGAATTTGGATGTACGGTGACAAATTAAATGGTGAAGTTCTCCCATTTACATGTTGGTATGGGTAATAGTTTCATTATCACATTATAATCATGCCACTCAGCCTTCACTTAATGACATAAAAGGAACTCTTTTTTATATTCAATGATCTCCTTTTTCATTTTATGCCACCAATAATTCTCTCGAAGATCGTGATACATTTTTTTTGTTTCTTGGGTGAATGGAGAAATTTGACCCATGTGAATCATCCAAATGTTTTTTCTTTAACTCTATATTTTATGGAATGCATAGTCTTGACGCAAATCTCACAATTCCTTCTCCATTTACATTTAACTCTAGGGATTTCCATTTTATGATATTTCCCAATTTATTCTGAATTCCCAAATCATCTTTTTTATCGTCCTTTAACAATTCCAAAAGAGACGGTTGATAAATCATTCATGAAAGGATTGATGGTGTTCACTTCTTTATGATTCCCATTCCCATATTCACAAAATATAAGAATATTGGATCCTTTTAAATTATCATCAATGATATAATTGATGGTTCCATTCTACAAAGTGCATCCACCACCATGTTCTATTTCTTAAGGTGGTACTGGATTGAACCATCTTAATATTTGTTGAGATCTAGTCGTATCTGTGGGCACATATTCATAAATTTCTATGTGAATATATATTTTATAATTTAGTGATCCATATATATTTCACACATCTCCACAAAGAGATAATTCCACCAAATTTTCAATGCAAAGATCACATATGCCAACTCCAAATCATGCGTTGGATAGTTTTTTTTCATGAAATTTCAACTTCCTTGAGGCATTGTAAATGAAATTTTCATTTTGTCTCAAATTCCATCTAAGGAATACTTGTAATATTTTCATGAAGAAAATTCCCACTAACATCAACATGTGATACAACATTTGTATAAGTTTTTAAATAATTATTTAATACCATTTTTGGTGGGGACTCAATGTTCTAAAAAACATAAAATATATTATAATATGAAATGAATTCAAATACATTATGATATACAATACTTTTAATTAGTGGTTACATGTAATTAGGTCATCTTTATCCATCTTAGCATACTTTTTCTTATGATCCCTTTATCAAGGAGATTGTTGATTCTCATCATTCTTCTCAGCACTTACATTAGAGAATCGTCTTGGACAATTCCATTCTTATTCACATTTATGACATAAAACAATTTATGATTCCTTAGATGGAGAATTTTTCTTCAATCACATTATTCACTTTGGTATGGAAATTTTTTACTTTATTCCCTTACATTCCACAAACAAAACATCTCCATGTCCCTTTGTGACATTTTCCTTGGTGCCTCTTTCTATAGTTTTTGCATGAAGGAAATTGTGACATCATTCCCTTCACACATTTATCAGATGGAATTTTGTGAGATGTCATATTCCTCATCCTTGATTTCCATGGGAATTTAGAAAAGTTCCAATTATTAATCATGATTTCTGATAGTTTTTTTGGTGACATCATGATATGTCATTCATGAAATCACATCTAAAAGGGA
Organism: Viscum album; assembly: GCA_963277665.1. NCBI lineage: Eukaryota > Viridiplantae > Streptophyta > Magnoliopsida > Santalales > Viscaceae > Viscum > Viscum album. Next base: position 955,510,685 of record OY728142.1, read on the forward strand.
ATCTCAATGAGGCAGTAATCACATTTCCCTTCGTAATGGTTGTTAACCTGGTTCCTCCTATTATCATCCATTGGCTAGAATAAAATGAGAATTAGGGTTGAGTATCTTAAAATGATTAATACATAAATGGGAACCCAATGAAATTTAAGGGATAACTTATAAATTACCTTTATATCCTTAACTAATAAATTTAAAGGCTTAAATCATTGTTATTCATGTTCTATATTCTAACATATAATATTATGGGATTTTTTTTACTCTATTAATAATTGTTCATACTATGATTATGAATTTAACGAAGCATATCTGTCATGAACCAGATCTGGTCGACACCATTAACGGCACCAAACCTGGCCCATGGCAAGGCCCGAAGGGCGTTCCCTATCCCCACGGGCTGGCACAAGTGCTCGGGTATCAAAAAATATGCTTTGGGAATTATTTACCCGAGTATGAAAGCATAAAACATAAAAAACAATCAATAATTAGAATCTGAAATTTTCAAGCTATGAAATTCTTAACAAAACCAGATCCGAATACATTTGTATAAAGACACTAAAAGTGGTCCAAATACAAATAATGACAACAGAAAGAAATCCCCATGGACTCCACACGTCAAGGGGGTCATCACCCGTAAGCCATCTCCACAACTCCCCCCCCATCGATGGAGACTAGCACCCTGAACCACCATCACCCTTAGTCTTCCCTTTACCTGATTCAAGCATAAGAAGGTCCACATACACCCAAGGGGTGTAAGTAGGGTGTGAGGATAAGCCCAATATGATACCTCTAGATAATTCTAGAGAGCATGCACTATAATGTGAACAAAACACACAACTTTAATACACAAGGTGAAACAATTTTAAAATTTCAAGAAATGAAACATTCCAATGAAAATAGTTTTCAATCAAAGAATTTGAGAATGTTAACAAATTAAAATAAAAATGGTAGATACTTTAATTTACTTCAAAAAACACCCTAGTATATGGGTAAATACCACAAATCCAATGAGCCATAAAATTGGGAACACCCCTAGGCACTAGGTTGTCTCGGGCCCTATGTACCTCGTACCTCGGTGTAAAGTAACCATAGAAAAATCCATTCTCATGCATGAGCCACTAGTAGGGAACATACCCATAACCTATTGGTCCCCAATAATCATCCACGTAGTTTATTTAGAGTTGTCGTTATCCAAATGCCAAGTGAAATAGGGACAAAACCCATCCTATCCACTAGCCGTACTAGTACAAATCCGCCCCACCTAGGAACCAGGGCTTCCCGTTTTGTGCTCAATAAATTTCATCATGCAACATAAATATATTTTCATATAACACACCACTACTGGTCACACACAAATAATACAGTAGCTATCACATTTTATACCACTTTAAACACACAACAAAACACTTGGATTTTTAATAAAACAATTCCTCCAAATCCCGTAATGTTTCGCACACCAAACTCCTTAATAACCAAACTTGCACACTATGTGCACACCATAAATTTACCAAAATAAAAAATTCAGACCAATAAATTTCTATTAAAACAACAAATCGTTTTTAGGGCAGCCCCTTGTGAACCAAGAAATGATAACTTTGAAAAACCTCCATTTTTACACAAACAAGGGACTCAAAGTTCACATGTTCCACAAACACTATTAAAACCCATTTTCACATTAACAAAAAAGGGGATAAAATTCAGAACATTATTTGAAGCCCTATTGTAGTTCAATTAAAAAATTAAGTATTAATAGGGAATTCTCAAATAAACCAGTAAAACATTCCCATGAACCCCCCCCCCCCCCAATTTCACATGAAATTTGTATTTAAAAATTCATTTTAAAAACAAACACCAATAAAAATAATTTTTTCATCAATAATAAAATTAGATAAACCTTAATGTATGATAAATATAGCATGATAAGACATAAAGATTGCATAAACATGGAATCACCTACGAAGAGAGTCAAGAACAACAAATCCTGGTGCGGAACTTCAACTGCACCACCACCGCACCACAAAGGAGTGAGATCAAACCTAAAACTAGAGGGTTGGACCAAGAAACTCAAAATGAAACCCTAAGTATGAAGCCCTAGTTTCTGGACATTTAGGAATTCATGAAAAAAAAGATAAAGCTTAAGGAAAGGGAAGGAACTTAGAAGGATAGTCACTTACTTGAGAAATATGGCTGATTTTAGAAACTGGAGAATTTAGGCCCTAATTCCTGACAGATAATATCTCCAAAGAGGGCGGAATGATGCTGGGGGAGCGGCCAGGTACAGTGGGAGCAGGTGAGTGGTGGAATCACCGAATTATGAAAAAAAAATATTTTATGAAAGAATTAAAAAACATTTTAAAAATGGAAATGGGCTTTCTGGTTCGCCCAATACCTACTTTGATCACCCTAATCCAAGATGACAATGAATTTTTAAGGGTGAAAAATTTATTTGGTGGCCTTAATAGTTAAATGAAGGTCATTTTTGAAGTTTAATGGCTGAAAAAGGTTGAAAAACGAAGGGTTAATTAAAGAAACAAAATATACTTTCAAAACTGGAAACGGGCTCTCGGGTTGGACCAAATTTTGGAATCACACCATTTCCTTAAAAAATGCATGGAAAATACACAAAACAAATCAAGGATGTAAATTAAATGAAATATACCTTTAAAATATGTATTTTATGTGACAATTATTCCCACTATGAAGGACTTTCCGCCTCGGAAAGTCAACATGAAGCTTGATTGTAAAACAAGAACGGGTACTCTACCTCGACCCATGACTTTCACTCCCATGTCTTGTGTGTATCATTCCCATACTTCCATAGAACCCGAAATAATGGAATAGAATTCCTAGAAGTATCTTCTCTTGGGAGTCGACCATTTTTACTGGCCTCTCAACAATAGACAAGTCAGGCTCCATCTTCAGTTCATCCCAACTCAACACATGGGACGAATCCGGGTTGTATTTCTTCAACTGAGAGACGTGGAAGACATCATGGATGGATGTCAACTGAGAAGGTAATTCCAACCTGTATTCCACCTTGACAATATGCTCGGTGATCTCAAAGGGCTCGACATACCACTACATCATCTTACCTTGCTTCCCCAATCGACGATGGCCCAAACGAGGGGACACTTTCAAGAATACATTGTCACCCGCAGAAAACTCTAGGTCTCGACGCCTCCGGTCAGCATAATATTTATGATGACTTTGAGCTGTAAATAAGCACTGCCTGATCAACTTTACCTTCTTAGATGTCTCCTGCACAAGGGTCGGCCCCAACAGTGAAGTCTCTCCTACCTAAGCCCAACATAGGGGGGACCGACATGGACGGCCATAGAGAGCCTCAAAAGGGGCCATTCGAATCGAGTATTGGTAACTGTTATTATATGAAAACTCATCCAATCAAAAATGGATATCCCAAGAACCTCCAAAGTTCTAGAGACATGCACAATGCATGTCCTCCAAAATCTAATTCGCCAGCTCTGTTGAACCATCCGTCTGAGGGTGGTATGCCGTGCTCATCTTAATTTGAGACCTGAAGGCCTTATGAAGGCCTTCCCAAAATCAAGAAGTGAAGCGGGGGTGTCTACCTGAGACAACTGCTGATGGTATTCCATGGAGTCTCACCATATCTTGAAGATAGAAATGGCATAACTCAACCACTTTAGTTGTATCATTTATTAAAATTAAGTGGGCTTATTTGGTCAGACGGTCAATCACCACCCAAATGGCATTCTTACCCCGAGGTGTACGAGGTAAGACCACAATGAAGTCCATGTCGACCTTGTCCCAATTCCAGGTAGTAATGGGTAGTGGTTGGAGAAAACCAGAAGGCCTTTGGTGCTATTCTTTCACCTGCTGGCATGTGTAGAATCTTGAAACAAAGTCTGCCATGTCCCATCTCATACTAGGCCACAAAAACTACCGACGGACATCAGAATACGTCGTAGTGGCACCTAGATAGAAAACCCACTGAGACTGGTGGCTATCATGAATCACCAACTTCCGCAGATATAATGGCACTATTGAACGGCCCTTTAAGCACAAGATGTCATCGGGAGATGACGACCAATCAGAGGATGTCTCCCCACCATGAAGAATCTGCTTTGACTGCTGACAAAGCTCATCACTAGGCTGTTTCCTCAGAATCAACTCCAATAGAGAAGCAGTCAACTGGACGCTTGCCAAGAATTCCCCTCCACTGTGTTCCCTGTTCTCCACATGAATCTGAGAAAAGAGCCCCATAAATTCCCACTCTTCACTGGAATTCCTGAAAGCCTGCACTAGAACCCTTCTGCTCAAGGTGTCGGCCACTACATTACCCTTGCCTTGGGTATAGACAATGTCAAAGTAAAACCCCTGCAAGTACTCGATCCAGTGACACGGCTTCATGTTGAGGTCCTTCTGCGAGAAGATATAAGCAAAGATTTTGTTATCAGAGTATACCAAAAACTTCTCTCCAAAGAGGTAGTGACGCCATGTTTTCAAGGCATGCATCACCACTACCAACTCCAAGTCATGGGTCGGGTAGTCTTTTCATGTGGTCGAAGTTGGAGAGAGCCATACGCGACCACATGATCATACTCCATAATCACGCACCCAAGACCCATACCTGAAGCATCACAATAGACCACATATCCTTTTCCATCCTCTGGTAAAATCATCGTGGGGGCGGTAGTCAACCGCCTCCTTAGCTCCTCGAAAAATGCCTAGAATAATGGATCCCATAAAAACTTATCCCCTTTCCAGGTGAGGGCAGTCATCGGTGAAGCAAGTAGAGAGAAATCCCGAACGAATCTCCTATAATAACCATACAAGCCTAGAAAACTCCTGATCTCGAACACATTCTTCGGTTGCTCCCATGACATGACCATACTAATTTTCTCGGGGTCCACTGAAACTCCATGCTCTAAGATCACATGCCCCAGAAATCTCACCTCCCTTATCCAGAAAGATAACTTTGAAAACTTTTCATAGAGGTGGTGATCCCTTAATTTACCCAAAACGATCCCCAAGCGATGTTCATGTTCCTCCTCAGAGCTAGAGTATACCATAATGTCATCCATGAACACCACAAAAAAGGAATCAAGATACTGATGAAACACCCTGTTCATGAGTTCCATAAAGACTTCTAGAGCATTGGTCAATCCGAAGGGCATGACCAAATACTCAATGTGGTCGTACCTACTTCAAAAGGCTGTCTTTGGGATATTTGACTCTTTCACCTGAAGTTGATGATACCTCGAACACAGGTCTATCTTTGAGAACCAATTTTCCCCCTTCAACTGATCGAACAAATCATCTATTCTGGGCAAAGGGTATTTATTCTTAATTGTTACCTTATTCAGCTTCATGTAGTCAATGCACAACACGAGGGATCCATCAGCCTTTTTCGCGAACAACACCGGAGAGACCCAAGGAGAGATGCTCGGGCGAATAAATCCATTGGATTATAAGTCATCCGGCTGTATCTTTAATTCCCTCAGCTCGGTGGGGGCCATGCAATAAGAGGAAAGAGATATCAGCTATGTTCCTGGCGCCAGATTAATCGAAAATTCCACATCCCGCTCTGGGGGCAAACCTGAGAAATCATCTGGGAATACCTCCGGAAACTCGTTCACTACATGAGGAAGTTAACCTTCAGGGGAAAGACCATCCTCTAGAACGAGCGAAGATAACTAGAAGATAACACTTCCACTATATGGGATTAGAGGCCCTACGTGACCTGACCGAGGATCCCATTCTCCATGAAATACCTGACAACACCAATCAGGTGTCGTGAAACTCACACGCCGTCTATAGAAATCTATGTGTTCCTGGAAGTATACTAGCTAATCCATCTCGAGTATGACATCAAAAGGTCTATATATAAGACCAAGAGGTCCCACTCTATCTCTTCCCCAAACATAGAAAGAGCACACGATGGGCACCTGAGACCCTGCTCCTTCTTCATTCCCAGCGGTGTCACCAACTCCATCGCAAAAGACATCAAATCAGTTGGAAAATTCAGCATGTCCACAAAATGGGTAGAAGTGAATGAAACAGAGGCACTAGTATAAAAAATAGCAGTATCTATAGAAGATACGATCTGAATGGTACCTCGAACTATCGACGGTCTCGCCTCTGATCCTGCTGGTGCCTGATCCACTGCATGGAGATGTCCATTATCTGCCTGAGGACAACCTCTGGTCTGGGGCTATGCCTTGAACTGGATCTGCCTAGAAGAAGACCCAACCCTACCACCATGGCTACCAAATCAAGATCCCCCAGTCCTCAATGGCTTAGACTGTGCTGGCAATCCTCTTGAAGCCACTGACCCAGCCCCCCTCAGAAGTGGACGTGCCACACCATAGAAATGCTGCAAATGCCCCATACCTCCACACTAGTAATAAGGCTTCGAAGGATGTGGACATACTGTTCGGATGTTCCTGGGCTTCCCACACTAGGGGCACACGACTGATCTTGCATCAGAAGCCGGAGAAGAAAACCGCCTGGAAGAGTGTCCTGAATTGCCACCTCCTTTCTTCACAAGATCATCCCACTTCCTTTTCTTTTCTGAGGAGATTCAACTTCCCACAGCTAATAATGAACCATAGAAACCATCCCTGCCTTCCTTAATAATCTCCACCATGCAATCCTGATTAATGACCTCAACATAGGTCCTCAACTTAAACAAGAACACCTGGGAGTATATCTCTGGTCGCAAGCCTTTCTCAAACCTCTGGGCCTTTGCTTGCTCATTAGATAAAATTTCTAGAGCATACCGAACCAACTTAGCAAAACAGTTGTCATACACCATCACAGATAGATTCCCCTAAACAAGTTCCATGAACTCTCTAGACCTAGCATAATCCAACACCTCAGGGCCGTACTATTCATTGAAGACAGCCTTGAAATCTCCCCAGCGCATCTGCTCATTCTTCCCAGCCTAAAGCACTGACTCCAACCACTTTCGGCTGGGACCCTCCAACAGAAAGGTGGCACACATCACCCTGAGCTCCTCGGGTGTTTCCAGAAACTCAAACATACGCTCGATCTTATCGAGTCATTATTCTTCTTCCTAGGGTTCTGAGCTACCTCAGAAGGTAGAGGGCTTGTTTTTCAGAAACTCCTGTGCTTTATCTTATATAGGTCCTATCTCTTCTGCCCTAAAAGGAATAGGACTAGGATCTAGTCCCTGTCTCAATGCTTTGATAGCCTGAACGACAGCCTCCACGAGCCTCTGATCAATCGGCGTGGGAGAACTCTCTCCAGCTTCCTCCTGTGGGCGCGTGGGAGATTTCCGGGGAGGCATGTTGCTACAAAATGAAACAGTCAAAAAACAATAGTCAATACCACAATTCTGAAAATTGTAACCAAATATATCATATATAAATAAACTAAACACATTCCATTAATAAAAGAAACAACTACTCCACATCGTCCTGATGTCCACATCTGGTCTGCAGCCCGCACGTCTAACTAGAAAGTGAAGTAAATCCTTAAATTCCAACATCCCCAGGTGACTCAAGGTCTTCCATGATAGGTGCAAGCCAGGAACCCTACTCACAATCAAAACTCCGAGCCCTGATAGTCGTATCTCTTTTCTATCCCGACTCATCCCAAAATAGCAATATAACCCAGAAACATTAACCTCCTCTGATACCATTTTCTCACGAACCAGATCTGGTCACCACCATTAGCGTCACCAAACCCATCCCATGGAATGTCCCAAATGGTGTTCCCTATCCCCACAGACTGGAACAAGTGACGGGATATCAAAAAATCTGGTTTGGGAATGGTTTACCCGAGTATGAAAGCATAAAACATAAATAAACAATAAATAATTAGAATCTGAAATTTTCATTCTAAACAATTCTTAACAAAACCAGATCTGAATACATTTGTTTAAAGACACTAAAAGTGGTCCAAATACAAATAATGACAATATAAAGACATCCCCATGGACTCCACACGACAAGGGGGTCATCACCCGCAAGCCTTCTCCACAACTCCACACCAACGATGGGGACTAGCACCCTGAACCGCAATCACCCTTAGACTTCCCTTTACCTGAGTCAAGCATAAGAAGGTATAATTACACCCAAGGGGTGTAATTAGGGTGTGATCTTAATCCCAATAGGATAAAACCAGATGATTCCAGAGATCATCCAATACAATGTGAACAAAACAAGCAATTTTAATATACAAGGTGTAACTGTTTTTAAATTCCATGAAATGCAACTTTCAAATGAAAACATTTTTCAATCCCAGAATTTCAGAATGTTAAAAAATTAAAATTAAAATGTTAGATACTGTAATTTAATTCCAAACACACCCTATTATATGGGTAAATACCACAAATCCAATGAGCAACAAAATTGGGAACACCCCTAGGCACTAGGATGACTCGGGCCCTATGTACCGCGTAACTCGGTGTAATGTAACCATAGAAAAATCTGTTCTCGTGCACGAGCCACTTGTAGGGAACATACCCATAACCGAGTGGTCCCCAATCATCATCCACATAGTTTAGTTAGAGTTGTCGTTATCCAATTTCTAAGTGAAACAGGGAAAAACCCATCCGATCAACTAGTCGTACTAGTACAAATCCTCCCCACCTAGGTACCCGAGCTTCCCCTTTTGTGCTCAATAAATTTCATCATGCAACATAAATCTATTTTTATATAACACACCACTACTGGTAACACACAAATAATACAGTAGCTATCACATTTTATACCACTTAAAACACACAACAAAACACTTATATTTTTAATAAAACAATTCCTCCAAATCCCGTAATGTTTCACACACCAAACTCCTTAAGTACCAAACTTGCACACTATGTGAACACCATAAAGTTACCAAAATAGAAAATTCAGACCAATAAATTTCTTTTAAAACAAAAAATAGTTTTTAGGGCAGCCCTTTGTGAACCAAGAAATGGTAACTTTGAAAAACCTCCATTTTTACACAAACATGGGACTTAAAGTTCACATGTTCCACAAACACTATTAAAACCCATTTTCACAGAAACAAACAAAGGGGATGAAATTATGAAATTATTTTAAGCTCTATTATAGTTCAATAAAATAAATTATGTATTAATAGGGAATTCTCAAATAATCCACTAAAACATTCCCATGAAACCCCCCCAATTTCACATGAAATTTGCATTTAAAAATTCATTTGCAAAACAAAAACCAATAATACATATTTTTGCAGCAATTATAAAATTAGAGAAACCTGAAAGTATGATAAATACAACATGTTAAGAAAAAAATATTGCATAAACATGGAATCACCTACGAAGAGAGTCAAGAACCGCAAATCCTAGTGCGGAACTTCAACCGCACCACCACCGCACCACAAGGGAGTGAGATCAAACATAAAACCAGAGGGTTGTACCAAGAAACTCAAAATTAAAACCCATTTAAGAATCCCTAGGTTCTTTCACATTGGTGGATTCAAGAAAAAAAAGACAGCTTAAGGAAAGGGAAGGAACTTAGAAGGACAGTCACTTACTTGAGAAATATGGACGATTTTAGAGACCTGAAACGTTCGGCCCTAATTCCATACTCATAAGATCTACAAAGAGGGGAAAACGAAGTTGGGGGGTGCGACCAGGTACAGTGGGAGCAGGTGATAGTTGGAATCACTGAAAAACGATAAAAAATGAATATTTTATGAAAGAATTAAAACAACATTTTTAAACTGGAAATGGGCATTCGGGTTGGCCCAATACCTACATTAATCACCCAATTCCAAGATGCTAATAAATTTTTAAGGGGGAAAAATTTCTTTGGTGGTTTGAATAATTAAATGAAGGTCATTTTGGAATTTTAATTAGTAATTTTATTTGAAAAAATAAGGAGTTATTAAAGAAACAAAATATACTTTCAAAACTGGAAATGAGCTCTCAGGTTGGCCCAAATTTTGGAAACCCACTATTTACTTAAAAAATGCTTGGAAAACCCCCCAAAAAAATAAAGGATTTAAATTAAATGAAACATAACTTTAAAATATGTCATGTATGTAACAATATCTCCTAGGAGGGTTAGACAATGTGTGAATCAACGCCTGTTTCCATGCACCAGTCCCCAATCGAGTCTAGCTTAATGCGATGTTTTCATGTTTTACCCCTAGATACATATATGCTAGAGAAACCTCTACTTGTTCATATCTAGACATGGATGTATTTTCTTAACAAAACACTTACACTATACTCACAAAATTTTAGGGTAGTTATTCTTATAATTAGTCTTATCCCTATGTCTTTCACCAAGGTTTTCTAATCCAAATCTCAAAAAAAAAACTAAACCTATTCTATGATACCAACTATAACAACCTTTCTCTTTATTTCACACATAAAAATGATTCAGTACATAAAATTAAATTTAATACAAACCATAATATCGATATTTCTAGTGTCATTGAGGATTAGGAACATTAAATGGCAAGTTATGACATAAAATACAACATCATTGTTGAAAACATCTTTTACATGGCCACAACATTCCATCGTACTTATCATGGTACGGGACAAGATAAGGAAATGCATAAAAAAGAGTGAGTTATAAAGACGGGTAATGGAGTAAATTGGGGAAAAATGTGGAATAAAATATATTTTAGGCAAAAAAATATTAATGGATTATAAGAGAAACATAAAAAGGAAGGCGCCATAAAACATGATCATCATAACATGGAAATGTGGACACATCTTAAAATATATCACCATTAGCATAAAATAATCAGGTTAACCACTATCCCAACATGGTGGATAAAATTTCCTGAAAGGAATTAGTTAAAAACCCATACCAACACGATGTATCATGATAATAAACATTACCTAATGAATTGAAGCACTATCAGGGTGCATCCTTTATGTAAATTTTAATCTCATGACTATGTGTGCCACAGAGATCATACAACATGAATTCATTCGATATCATCATTTATCCCAAGATAAATAAATGTGGAATAAATATATGAAAGTATTTTATAAATAAGTATATGTGAAAAGAGGTGAATAACCTTGATAGAGAAATGGGCATCATATTCACTATATAGTGATTTTGGAATAAAAAATCATGGTGTTATTTCAGCAGCATTAGGACATCACATGGTGATTCATAAAATTGGTTGAAGAGAGGGAAATTGGTCTCTAATAATTTAGAAATAAAATGGTTATTTAGGTGATAATGGGGAATAATATTTAAATATATGAAATGGAATTTTAGATTTATAATATAAGAAAAATTCTTGAATGGATATGAGGCAAGAGAAATCCCTTACGGAATTTCTTCTTGGTAACAGGTGCACATGTGAGGGATTAATGAGATTTTAAAGGGGTGTCTCATCATTAATACATAGTAAAGGAATTATGGGGGAGGTGAAAAAACAAACCTCATAATTTTAATTGAAAAATAAATGTGTAGAACAATATAAGGAAACATGGAGAAAAATATGAAAGGAAGGAAAGTGAGGATCCCTTACAAAAATTCGACATGGTAATAGGTGTACATAAGGGTTTATAAGAGGGGTAAATGAGAGGGAATTGGGATATATTCATTTATTAATATATTTTAAAGTAAATAGGATATTTAATAAAATATAACAACATAAGAATAAAATAAATTAAATGATATAAAAAGAAAATAATGCCGGATAAAAGAGGAGAGTGGAAGATCCCTTACGAAATTTCTGTCTAGAAACATTTGGGCTTAAAAGATAATATGGGGATTTATTGGATAGAATGGAATTTATATCATTTATAAATAAAATGGAATGTATGGGGGTCATGGAACATCATAACACAATATATAAATAATTATCTTAAGAATCATAATATAAAAGAGTATCTTGAGTAGAAATTATAAGAGAGAAATCCCTTACAGAATTTCGGCATAGTAACGACTTAGGTATGGGTCAAAATGGGGTAGGATATGTGACCCCAATTGAAGTAACCTAAAAAAGAAAAATAGGCAATTGATTATAATTGGATGAATATATAACCAATTGATGTTAAAATTTTTAATTTGAAAAAAGGTTCTTGAATTGAATGGAAGAGAGGAAGGAGAGGATCCTTTACTTGGATTTGTGACCCGAAAGGATTAGAAGAGTATTATTGGGAGATTAGAAGAAACTTGTTAGGACTCTAGGGAGTACCAGGAAGTTTTTGGATGAGATATAATGTTTTTTACAGAAGAGTAATGGGTTCTTGGGTTGGTTTATATAGAAAAAGAAGGGGAATTATTTATTATTTAGATTTTTGACAATACACAATAAAATATTCAAAACCAAAAACCGTCCCATGGGTTATGCCCCTGGATTATAAAATATGGAAGTGGTATACATTATTTTATAAGGATGAGGTCAAAAGATATTAAAATACTACATTAAAAATGTGGAGGTGAGTCACATATTCAAGGAATCAATTTTAAAATCTTAAAATATTTTATTTGTTTTGGAGGATTCACTACAGAATTATAAAATAAATAAAATAAACCTAAAATTAAATTATTTTATAAGGAAACATATATTTGTCCAAATATACCGTTTATACTATTTTATTACATCACTATTGGGTCATTATGGTGTCATAAATCACATTATATTTTTGTACGATATTTAATATTTAACCAAATATTTGATAGTCTCATAAAATTATGAAACTTTATCCATTAGATAATTGGGTAATATTGATTAAAAAAATAATATTCATTTTATCTAAATAATTTTCTAAATATATGAATTTTCAGTTTTAAGAAAAATGACGTTTATTGAAAAACTGCGTGTTTTACAAAAATAGTTTTCCAAACATAATAAAAATTCAACATGACTTCATAAAAATTATATGATCATTTATATTTAATATGATGTTTTTTATAATAATATTTTATTAAAATATTATTTAATTAAAAAATACCGTAATTCATCAAAATATATTTCTTAATTATATTTAAATATTAACCAAAAATACTATTTGTTATCTGAAAATAATTTACAAAGTAACAATAATATAGTGAAAGTATATTCATTATTCTATAAAAAATAATCCACATAATAATAATTATACGATCTTCTTAAATATCCCTTTATTACACCAGCATATTCCCTAAGAGTACATTGTGCGATGGTGAGGGTTTCATAGGTCTGTTCAGTAAATATGGTTTGGGTCATGATATCAATGAGCTAGAACATCTCCCAAAAAAAGTTTCACTCATGATTAAGTTCATATGTCTCAACATGGGACTGGTCTAGGTATAATTCCAAAAATGTTATCTCCCACAGAAGCATAGATAAATGGGATTTATTGGGTATTATCATACTAGATGAGGCTATCACTTTCTTTTTCTATGTCAGAAGGATTTGTTAAAACCAAATATTTATACTAGTCATGTGATAACTATTAAATTACGATATTTTCAACAATAATGTTACTTAATGGTCATTTAAATATAATTAGATATTACAATTATATAAAAAAATAGTTCTTGTGTTTTATATATCTATAAGAAATTTAATTAAAGTAATGGGAATTATATTCATAAATGATTAGGTAGTTACGAAATACATGTCAAATTTTGTTCGTAAATACTTAAATTTGGGTATCAATTTTATTTTATAAGTTTAGTGAGAATTTAATTACTAATGTAATAAAATAGTTACTATGGTAAAAACTAAATAGAAAAAGGTTACAAATTTGTTGACAAAGGACATAAACCACTCTATCATGTATCCAAATGAATGATGGGGAATATCCAAGATCCAAAAACTTTCCCACATTAATTTCTATACATTTTTGAACCATTAAACGGTGAATAGTGAAAGGAAATATTTGAAATGTAAAGGGTGTTTCTGAAACTACTCTTATCTCCTCATAAAACATGATACCACTTCCACTATTGAAAATACACTCTTAACCTTCAAATTAATCCTAAAAAATATTGTATTTTTTCGTTAATATAACCCTCTTATAAAAGTATAATTTTTTATAAATCATAGTTTTCTTCACCCATTAAATTTCAAGGGAACTTTCAAGGGAAAAATCAAGTCCCTAATGTGAGTATTATCTCATTATTACGATTTATTTTTGATCTTAATCAAATGAATATGTTTTCATAATAATAACATGATTAATTATGTATAATTATTATACTTTTACACTATTATCTTAATGGTACAACTATTGTTTATTTATTTTCATCCACTTATAAAAACAAAATAACAATGTTTGTTCATTGCACGCACAACTTCCTCCATAGAGAGACTTAGTTTTTTTCTTTGTCACATTTGATAGATTGTCTTAATGGTGTAAATTTTTAGTATATATGATATATATCATATAATTATGATTCATTTATACCCATTAAATATCAAGCTTCACCGCTATCATGCATTGAGAAATGGAAATGTAAATGGTGCATACATGTAGACTACTGCCTCAATGATGAAATTTTTTTTAATGTTATATATAATTTGTTTAATTATTAAAATATATTAAAATATGGTTAACCATAATAATAAAATAAAAATAATATGATTATAATTATTTTCTATCAAAAGAAACAACTCTTTTCCCATACCCACTGATCATGTTTATGCGTTTTCATGTTTGGGTCAATTTAACTACCTTATAGGGGTATTGGACATACCTTCTCAGTATTTGTGTGTGGTGTATGTGTTTGAATATAATTATACATCAAACACCTAATATATTTAAAATATTATTATGAAATACTACGAGACTATGAATATTAATACTATTAAAATGTATTCATAAAATAATGATTATTATATGGTTCTAGAAATATTATATTAATTATTTTACTTATTACTAAAGTAACATTTTTGTTTACTTAAATTATTGCAATAATCTATTATCAAACGTATTTTTACCTAAAAAAAATTGAATGGAATAAGAATAATTTATAAAGAAATATTTTTTATATTAAATAATAATAAATTATATATAAATATTTTAAATGGTATCGAATGGTGGGAGATTATACCAACATTATCAAACATGTTCAAACTAGTCAAGGTCATTAACACCCAATGGTCATAATATACTATAAATCATTAATTTAATCATGATAAATAATTAATATAAGAATTAAAAAATTATAATTCTTATGATTAAATTTATTAAATATTATATTCTATTAGATATATTTGTCTTACATAAGGCTATACTATCATTACATAATAAAGGAAACACAGTGAGGGATTCCATCTTAATTTCCTTTATTAAGACATATTTATGTTATAAACCATGTTCACATTTTAATATTGTACATTCTATCACATAGTAATTTTTATATCATGATTATATTATATTTCATGATATAGAATTTTCCATTTGATGTTATCATTCCCAAGTGGTTTTGTTTAAATCTTATTAAAAACTATAAGGGTATGTTGTCTTGAGTTCACTTTTTGTGTGACATGATTCCGTGCTTTCCAAATATATCATTGATGTGATTTATGTAACATTATTTTTATTTATTTTATGATAAATATAATTCCATAAATTATATTTTTTGTTTTGTTTAATTTTATCTTTATATTTCCCATTTTATTCTTATGATATTTTTATAGCAATTTTTTATTTCTCTCAAATTTGAATCCCAATCGGCATGCATATGTTATAAAAAATGTTTCATTATAAATGTTGGGAATACATCCATATTAATATTTTCAATCATGATCATATTATATTTATTGATATTAAATGTACTATTTTATGTTATTACTCTCCTGAAATTTTGATTCAAAAGTTTCAATGGCTGTAAGCAGTCCATGGGACTCAATTCTCTACCATGGGTCATAATCACTCAATGTTGTCTATTTAATTTCACTATTTATTTATTCTCATCATTTTAAGTCTGTACTCCATCATTTCAAGTTGGAATTCCACTAATTTTTGCTGTAAATTTATTTTTCACACTAAATTATTCTTCTTCAATTAGTTTAATATTTTGTTAAAAATCATTTTTGTCTTAGAATAATTCCCATTATATTTAATGGAATTTTTCATCCATGTTTATATTTTTAGTTCCTTCCAAATTCATCCATTCCCTAATGTAATTTTTTAATCAATAAATGATCATTTATTATCATTATCTTTCAAAAAAATAATTTTTATCCTTTTAATGATTTTGGTTCTAAATATTTTTAATTAAAAATGTTCAAATTTATTTTATATATTGTCAAAATAAATGTATATCTTATAAACTCTACGTTTTATTTTTATAAAATGTATTTATTTTACAATTTTGTTGGTTAAATATTATTTTAAAAGTAATTATTTTTAAATTATTTTCACTTCCACATTTTGAAACATTAAATAGTTTTTTCCTCTATTATTAAAAATTATTTTTCAAAGTATAAGTTTTTAAAGTATTTCACTTATCCTTTTTGAAATAAATATATATTTTCAAGGATATTTTATTGTGAAATAATTGTAATAATAATTTCAATTTTATTCTACCTATACTCAAATTTTTTTTCTAATGTAATTTACACTTCAAAATTTAAATCATTGTTTAAAATAATTTTGTGATTTTTTTATTTTCTCATCAATATTTTCTCAAATTATTTTCTTCCCTAATGTAATGTTTTTTCATCCTACATAAGTAATTATATTATGGATCCATTTGGAAAATAATATTTCGATATGTTATGATTTATTAAGTTCATGTTGCGTGATAAGATTGATAAAACCCATAATATTTCCATGAGTAATTAAAGATATTATGGTGATTGAATTTAAATAGAGAACTTACACATAAATTATGACGGGTGGGGTCCTATATAACACTAAAATGAATTTATTTAAGATTATATATCATTATATAGTTATATATGGGCACAATTAGTTGTTACACACAAACATGGTAATGATGGGTTTGTTCATATTATTGACTGTGGATATACTGAGTTGTTCACATAGGCGGGGGTATAATTAGTTTACTCACACATGATTTCATTTGATTATTTTTGTGCCATATTATCATTCTTATCAAGTTGTGTATCATTTATATGTTGTTTATCAAATTATTCAATGTCCCTTGTTGCAATTAATTTCAATGAAATCCCATGTTTTCATGATTACATTTTTCCTATATTCGATACTTTTCTATCATGGTGATATGTTTTTTTGTTATATATTTCATGCTTACTTTATCCTTTTTTGTTCTTATGATTATGTAACCAATTCAATGATTTAAATCATTGGTCATATTATCATTTATTTTAATATTTATGTGTTAAAATATTCTCCTCCATGTTTATGATCTATTACACGATTATATAATTCGCACTTACTGGGAGTTTGAGCTCACCCCATTATTATGTTTCTAATCCCTGGGTTATGAAGATGATTAAAACATGTGATATATATTATAAAGGGTTTGTAGGGGCATGATTATGGTGGGATTATCACATGATTTATAAATAAGATGTTATGTAGCTAATCTAAAATACTATAAAACATTTGGTATTTATGTTATGTGACTTATTGTGAGATGTATTATTTATATAATTTGATTATTGTACTACATATGTAATTATTATCTTGGTTTTCATCATTAACATCCCTCCTAGACGACTCTCTTGTGTATGATGTGTTCCTTGTATTTATTTTGAGGAAGTACATTCCACACCCACCACATGTAGTGAACATGAAAGCCAAAAAATTGGAACAAAATTTATTATTCAATTAACAATAATTTTAAATTATGGATCCAACAGAAAAGTAGTTGTAGAATAAGACTACTCATTAAGATAGAGTTCTATGGAGGAGTAATAAGTTCAAGGAATCTTTGTGTGATCCCAATGATGTAATGATACAAAAATATTGTCACTTATTTCCATGTGTGTAATAAAATTTCAAGGGATTATACCAATTCCATTTAGGGTATTATAAAGGATGATATAATCCATTTAAGCTTCAGTGAGAGAAATTTTATTTTGGATTAACAGCTGTAAACCATTAATCATCGCTTTTACTTCTTCATGGATAGGGAACCCACTACATAGTGGTCTTGATACGCTAGGATAACCAAGCCCCAAAAGTCGTGGACCACCCCTATGTTTCATGTCACATGAAATAAAAGAGCCATCATTATTGAGTTTGAGGCCTGTGGGGGGGGGGGGGGGGGCAACGAACCCACTAGCCCATGGAGCCACTACATTGGGGATGAGCCAAAGAGTTTCTAACATGCATCATCTTATGAGAAGGGGAATCATTCCAGTTTCTGAAAATATGGATGAAATCAATAAGAAGATTATATGTTTTGATAATAATGGCCTCATCTGTAGAATGTGTGTCTTATTTCCGTGATTTATTCTGTGCTTCTGAGATAGACCAACACCCAACACTGAGGACAAGATCTTGAGCCATACTTTCTAGTACCATCACACTCACCCCATCAAACTGGGATTCCATAAAGGGAAAATCTGAATGATTATGGGAAGAGAAGGATATAAAATCCTCGATGAAGGTCCAGACAGTACGATTCCACCCCCTTCAAATAAGATATTTCTGAAGGACTCCTTACTATATTGTTTACAATAGTGGCATATAGAGGTGTCAGAAATACCACACCACTATATATTATCATCAGTCAACATGGACTTGTTCTTTACTTGATAGTTGATGAAATTGTACTTTGAGGGAAAATTATGAAACCAGAGGATATCATTCCATTAATCAAAGGTCCCTCTAGAGGCAGAAACCCTTCAAAAGTCTCTGGAAGAGGAATATCCAGTGAACGAGGGGTAAAAATAAAACACTCTTGTTCAGAGTTCATTTCAATAATATTGAAGGCATCTTGTTGATCTAGATCTAGGAAATCATTGATAAATGGAGGGTAGTTTCTCTCCTCATTAAAAGAAATATTATAAACATGACAGTCAGGAAAACCATTGATTGAGCCATCACATTTTTTGTGCCAAAAATATATCTCACCTTCCCCAGTAATCCAGTGGGAGAAAGGAAGAATATTTGAGACTAGGGTAAAAATTAGGGACTAAAAGGAGGAGCCATGGTGGTTCCTAACCAGTGCTTCATTGCATCGCAGGTACAGAGCCCTTCCATATAGGGTGCACACTTACATATCTATCTACACCTACCAAGACTCCAAGTGTCGTTTACCTTCCGAAAGAGTATCCCTAATGAATCCTCTGAGGTCCTTGTGAATAATCTTGGTAACACCTTTATGAACTTTGATATACTCCAGGGCATGAATAAGAATAGCTAGAATGACACGATTAACAAGTGTGATCCTACCTCTAAAGGAAAGGAAACAATTTTTCCACTCGAGTAACCTCCCTGTAAAATTATTTACAATATGTTCAAAATCATAGATGTGAAGGATCCATAGAGATATTGGAAAAAAAAAGTTATCAAATAGATAGATGACTCTCTGGATATCAAAGTTATGGCAAAAGGAGAAGACCCTACTAGCATCACATTTTCTGGATATTCAATGTCTACATTCATATTTTTTATATCCTAACCGCACTAATGGAAATAATATTCAAAAATCCATTTAATGGAAGGGGATCACTTACATCCAAAATGTATAACAATAATTGTATCATCCAAGAAAATGATATGGGAGATAGAGACAGGGTTTCAGATATTCGGGTTGGGGAGTATGCCTTCACTCACCACACTCTTATTAATGATGAAACATATGATATTCTATTTTAGGATGAGGAGAGTAGTGGAAATGGGGTCTCTTTGCCTTATCATGTGAGTATATTTAAATAAGCTATAGGTTCCCCCCATAAAGGATAAAACCAACCCTGAGGTGATGAAAGACCAAAAAATATGATCAGAAACCTAAGTAGAGAAGCCTATACACGTGTGAACCTTGTTAATGAAGCTCTATTCAGTTGTGGAAAACACTTTATTCATATCTAATTTGGTATCCAAGTTAGATCAACTAGTCTTGGGGTTAGTGTCCCGAATCAATTCTTGAGCCCAAGCAATTTTACCCTGGATAGATCATCCATTAACAATGTCATTCCGCTATAGAGAAATCCATCATGGTTAATACAAGGAAATTTATCTTTTTATGATACATGCGAGAAATTTTTAATGAAAATTTCACATATTCATTGGCCTAAAAGGAGAGGGATTGGATGGGGCCATGATCTTCAGAATAAAGACAAGGGTTGTATAAAAGGTCACATGCATGAGATCCCCCCTAAATAAAATCATGAATGGAAATAAAAATATCATTTTTGACCACCAACCCAAAATATTTGTAGAAAGAGTCAGGGAAGCTATCCTGGGTAGGTGTACCCCCGTGATGAAGACCATGAATAGACTAATTAGTCTCATTCTCTTCATGAAAAGAATCCAGTATCCTACATTCCTGGTTGAATACATTGTTAAATAGATCAATGAAAATCCCTTCATTAAAACTTGGATAACTATTAGGAATACACAATTTGGGACCAATAAGAAGATCACTGATGAATGTGTGGGCCATTCACCAACAACATCCTTGTCCTCATAGTAGGATCCATCCTGTATCGATATTTGGGGATTCTCTAGGAACATATTCTCCCTAAAGAAATAATGAAATTAGGCATTGTTCTTATCCCCTTGTTGAAACAATTTTGATCATAAGGACCCCCATGCCAAATATTCTTGTCTAATGATCAGATCTTCTAGCCTGTATTTTTTTATGAGAGAGAACCTCAAACAATACCTCACTCTATTCTTCTTAAAGTAAAGATTCTAGTTGTTCAACTTCCTTAGAAATTTCCTCACACTCCAAGTCATTTGGAAGATGGTCATTGGGCCATGCTTGGAGATCATGATTAGGGAATAACAACATAGATTTCACTCCATTCAATTTATCCCCTTTAGTGGGACCCTCTAGAAATCAATAACATCCTGGTTATAACCGGGTAGGCATGTACACTATTTGTAAAATCTGAATCTCTCATGATTATCATTGTTGTGAGGTAGGGTGACCAACATCATAGAGTGATCTGAAATTCCTCACATCAGGTGGGTGACCATCACATTTAGATAGGAAGAAATAGCATTAATATTTCCCAATCAATGATCAAGATGGATCAGAGATGGGCGAAACCCTCTTTGGTTGTGGCACCAAGTGAATTGGTACCACTTGAACCCCATGTCCATAATCCCCTTGATGGCCATGAATAGAGAAATGTCTGGACTCCCCTTATGAGGATAGATCCCTTTTCCTTGATTTTTTTGATGGATTAGTTATGTTATTGAAATCCCTCCCCCAATGTACCAAGGAGAGTTCCCTAGATCAACCCAGTTCAAACCATCCCAAAGACCCTCCCTCATCCAAACATCACAAATCCCATATAAAAAATAGAATAGAAGGATATTTCCTCCTTGGGTAACATTGATAGTGACAAATTTATCTTCAATGTGAACCATATCCAATACTACTTTGTTGCACTGGAAGATCCAAATGCGATGGATTATGGGGTCTACATTCATACCAACATGAAACAATATTCTATAACCAAATCCCTTTATTTTTCTTAGGTTCAGTTTGTGATCAATGATTGAAGCAAGATAAACTTTATTTTTGTTAATCACAGAAGAAATTAAGTCAGTTTTTATCCTTGAACAAATACTGAAGGAATTATAGATGAAGATGGCATCCATTTAAATGAGTAGATACCTTGATATTGCCCCTGGTGGTTTAGGTACTTTCTGAAGATGAGAGGAACATTCCATGGACTGTCTCAGCCAAGATCATGTCCAGATAATATTGTGATACCTAAAATGTACCCTAATGTGTGCCAAATTACATTTATTTGGTTCAATACCGCCCTTATGTTATATTGAATAAACCACTATATGGCATGAAACAACCCTTACATTATGTAATATCAATTTGGTGTACCCAAATATATCCTCAATGTACCCTAGTATATTGCATCTATCTATTGTTACGTAGTTGTATGTACTCATACACAACACTGTATCAATTCTGGTATCCTTATATAACAAGAAAATTAAATTCCAAATCATCAGGGGATATCTCATAATCAATCATAATGGAGTCTATATTCCATCAAAAATTATTCAATAAATAATATTGACACATTTTCAAGGACATTGTTCAAATTATTTTATCATGAAATAATATAATATTTCATTGTCTTCATATTAATTAATTATCGTGACATGTGTAAAATATTTTTAGGGACTTCATTCAATTCATCAGGAAAATAAATATTTACATGTTCTTCACTTTTTTTAAATATTGTGTCAGTTCTAAAACTATATTGGCACATGCATTTGATCTTAAGACAGGTTAAGAAATAATCAAAATTAATTTCTCACACAAAAATAATATTGAATCCATAATTTTAAATAAAACACATGGCATAAGAAATCTCCCCATTCATATTTTATTTACAATACCTCTTTACATTTTTAAATTTAATATCCATTATCAAACATTATCATCTTATTAAAAATAAAATGAAAAGGCTTAGTGGGGTTACTCTTATCTCATATATTTTACTAAAACATGTTCTCCCCCCTCATATGATTATTTTTTAAAACGTATATGCTTTTCATGATATCTTGTGGTTATCTTAGAAAATATCATTTGGTTAATCAACTCATTGTCTTTGTGGTCTACACTGATGTAGAAAACATGTGTGATGTATAAAAGGTTATCCATGTTATATAAAAATTACCATGGTTGTGAAATAATCATAAAAAATATCCAATTATCATGTTATGGGATGTTATGATATGAAATACATGACCCTGTATATAATTTTACAAATTCATCTAAAGGATCATGTATAGAAAATTAAATCCCAATTTATATCAACTTTTCATTAACCAAGAAGTCCCCCAAAATGAATACGATCAATTAAAATCAGAATAAAGGACTACAGTTTAATTTTAATACATAAAACCCCATTTTCACTAAGATATATTTAAAATTATATATTCATATGATAGATGATTTGAAATCCACATTTTTCATGTTCGACCCCCTCAAGATATTCACATCACATTTTCTGTTTCAGGGTAGTCAGACTACTACGTGAATGAAAATATCATCATGATTTATACTTGTGAAGAACTAAAACATATCTTTAAATAATTATAAGTTAGATTAAAAGACAAAAAATTATATGAATAGGGATTTCACACTTTTTTTATTGAGATGAAATAATTAGTATGAGAGTTTCTTCTCATCCTTCATTTCTTATTCATTATTGTCATAGTATAGGATATTCTTGATTTCTTGTAGATATTTTCCATAGATTGTTCATATATTTACTTTTCATAAATTGATTCATCATATGGGGTTAACCTCACATTTTCACCCACTTTCCTCATGTCTAGAACAACCTATAATTTTCTCTTCAAATTTTTTTCTTTTATACCAAGAATGTTGTTGAGAAAGCTTAAATTTTCATTCGTGATACACCCTTTGCTGAGCCTCAATTTTATCCTTCTAAACATTGAACCTATTTTCTAGCATAATAGTTATATTCTAGGAAAATAAATAATTTTATAATTCATAGGAGTGGAGTGTTTCTATATTGATTATTTTCCCTTAGTTAAATTACTCCAGTTGAAATACCTTTCCATATGACTGGGGTAAGAAAAACAAGACATTTACCATAAGATTCATTTATCATTTGGTCACTCATATATTGAGATATTAGAATAGTTTATTTTCATCAATAATATTTGGTATTATTGTCTTCAAAATATCAACTCATGTTGTGAAAAAATATACCACAATAATATCACTTGGGTCCTGTAATCTTTTGGGGAACCAAAATTTATTATTTTTTGAGATACAATATATTACGTCCAACTTTCATATCAATGTTGTTCTTTATTGATTTAAAAGTTGGGAATGATTTTTTATGGATATTTATCTTCTCTTAAGTGGTGTTAATACCAAATTTATTGTTTCTTATTTGTACATATTAATCTTTCAAATGATCATTCAACACCTTCATATTTCAAGCAACATACAAACATGATTTTTTCCTTCATTAACATTTATTTTTGAGTGATATGATGCTATGATTAAACCCCTTCTCAATGTAATGTTCCGTTTAAATATTTTAAGAAATCATGATAATCATATAAAATTTATCTTTCATACCAGTTTTCATTTTCATTGAACTGAGATTTAAGGCCACATTTTCTCTTATCAATCAATTTTTTTTCAAGGAAAAATAATTTACTATCAAATAAAATACATTATTAATGATTCTCTGTTAGATTTATTTTTCATTAAAAGAATATTAATTTTAATAAAAAAACTCTTGATCAAAATAATCATATATCCATTTCATTTTAAATAAATTTATTAGAATTTGAAAAATAATCTCAACATGAGGGCTATAATTAGAGAAAAAAATTTCATTTGATTTTACCTTAGCTGGAGAACATGATATTTGAGATGATTTATACCTATTCTTCCTATCACAGAAGGTCTGTCTATTGATTTCATTTCTAATTCCTCCTTTAATCACCTTACCTTTTTTTAATTTTATTAAAATAAGGGATATGATCTTATTGAATTAATTATCAAATTACATTACCAAAAAATCTTGGTTCTTTAGAGGGATACTCCCTATGACACCACATTTATTTTCCAATAATGTATTAGGTTCCACTGATGGGGGGTGAATCGTTGGTACAATAATATTACCAATTCCATTTTAATGAAACCAATTGAACTTGTATGGTTATTGATTCACAAAAAATGATAAACCATCCTCATATCCTATGAGGTTTTAATAATAGATAGAGAAAAAATGTATTTATAATGTTCATCCTAAAAGCCTACTCCCTATTGAAATAGGTTATTAACCCCAGCTATATATACCTCAATATATTAAGGTGGTTATATCCAATGAAATTACATTACCATCACCACTACACCCCATTATGTTCCCACTCTAGAGTTCACATGATTTCACAAATATCCCACCTTCCCAACAGATATAAAAAATCCCACTATATCCTATTCTTATCCAAAGTCATATTGGTGTACTCCCTATATTTATGACTTATTAAAATACTTCTTCACTTATTTAGGGTTGATCCAAACTACAAAGGTAATAAACCTTTAGGATGATTGTCTTACGCCACTTTCATAAATAATTAGTGTTTCAAATGTAAAATACTATTATCATCAACACTGTTGGTATTGAAAATTTTCTCATGATATTATATGATCTAAATTCTCACATTCTTCATCGAAAACTGGGTTATATATCTTTTATATAGACACCCAGGTTCAGATAAAATTATTTATTCAATGATTTTAGGGTATTAATTTCACCAAATTCTCTTACATGATGGATGAAATATCCCTAATTATTTTCTGAACATCTTAATTACCTACATGCACAATGTTTTCTAAGAGAAAAAACAACAATGTGTAAGTAATTTTCTAATATTTAATTGTGTTATTAGTAACACATTTATTTTTACCATTCAAATAACCATAGGTTGTAGTATTGTTTTTATTTATTCTCAAAATAATTCTATATTTACCACAAAATAATACTCATATAAATAAACTTTTAGAAATCATGTTTCCTTCATTTAAAAGGATTGAGTGTTTTGGGTTATAAATTAACTATGTAGTTTTGATCAGACTCTATTGTTCAAACAATATGCTTGCTTATCATTTGAAATTCATGATGTTTCACATTTAATTCATTTATTTCATTTTTTCACATAAAATTCCATAATGTATGATATGTGTAATTTGTAATAATATACCTGAATGAATTATGTTCTCTTCATTATTCATACTGATAAACAGATACTATGACACACCTATTCATGAATCTCATTTAAAATTACAAAAGAACATGGTACTGTCCATTTTAACACCTCACATTTATAATTCTGAAAAGATTATAGCCAACCAATTTATTCAAGAAGATACTCATTCTTAAATACATGTGGACTAAAATTTCAGCATGTGACATCATTATTGAATTATTTCATGACCCTTATGTCATTAGATATTCTATAAATTCTATATTTAATTCATGAATGAGCATTCTTTTTAAATTATGCATGATTTTTTCTATTTTGTTCACCTTCATTACCGGTTACATCATGGCCTAGGTTATTCTGTTCATGCATATAAAATTCATGAATATCATATTTCCCATGTGTGTCAGACACTCTTTGATATCAGAAGGTTAGTCAATTTTATCATAAGTAGTGATCTTCATTTTATATATAATAAATTATATGGACAATCTAACTGAGCATGGTCAATCTAAATAAGTCTCACTATTTATTGAATAGATTATTTGGTGTTCCTGAGATAGTTTGGTCTGTGACTTATTCATATTCTAGATATCTTTTAGTGAGATGATAAATCTCACATCTACACTTACATGAGTGTTAGCTACCGTTAAATGAGTGGAATGAACCCTTATACAAGGGTATATGTACACTTACATAGGTAGTGTATGTTACAAATAAAAAATACATAAAACCTATGATACACTTATGTGAGATATGGAACCCACTAATTACCCTTATGTATGTACCCATCCATAGAGTTTTACCCTTACACAGCCTGACCTTTATCCTCAAATGCACACAGTTATACTTCCATGTTTGGTGAATACACCTGCAATTTTTTTTGTATGTTTACCAAGCCTTGAAAACCCATTAAACAGTGAAACATAAATTTTTTATACCATTATAAGCCCTCAATATAACCCTATGATATGTATGCCACTACCTTTTTAAAATTTTAGGTGCCCTTATGTAGAGCTATATCAACTCAGGTACCCTTACACAATAAGAAAATTAAAATCAAAATCACAAATGACATTATAAATTTTAGTCTTCAAGAAATATATATTCCATAAATTTTTTTTTCATGTAAGAGCATCAATATGATTTCATGGAATTCACTCTAGTGATGTCATCATGAAATAATAGAACACTTCATGGTCTTCTTCTCAATAAATCGTCATGAAAAATAAATTATATATTTCATGTCCTTTAATCAATTCCTCATGAAAATAAATATTTTAATGGTATTACCTTTTTGTAGATATTTTTTTTAGTTCTAAAACTCCACTAATACATGTGTTTGAACTTATGACATGATTAACAATAATCACAAAGCATTTCACTCACCAAACACATATTGAATCTTTGATATCAAATACAATACTTCAGAACAACATTTCTAAATACTAGAAAGAGGATTCATATAGTAACCCAATATAAAAATTAATTTAATAATAAGTTAATCACATAGATTAAATAATACATCTCACAACATTATCACATACCAACGACCTAATGGTTTAGTGTCTGGAGATTAATAAGATAAACATATTATTTTACTATAGTTGAAATCATTTCTCTGTAGTAATGATCCTATTCACCCATTAATATATATCTCACAAGATATAATCATCTTCCTAACATGGGTAATTTAAACAAAATAATGGGGAGATCATATAATTTGAAAAGATAGAAAACATATTATAACTTAATGTAAAACATTTTGAAGATGAGAATATCATCATAAATGATTATAAGTCAATATAATATTATAGTAAAACAAATTGAATATTCATAAGTTTTAAATGTATACTTAAGGAATAGTAAAATAAATTACATAGATCAAAGTGCCTTTTAATTGTCTTATAACATGTGAACAAAACATAAATGTGTCGATTACTTTAAAGATAAATAAGTAATAATTATTGAAGCTTGACATTTCATGGAAAATTAGTGGATCCTATAAATTTTCCATAAATTGGTGAACAATTTGGAAAAGAAAAAAACACGAATAACCTGGAAATATAGAAAAACATGATAAATAAATTGGGAATATGGAACTACCATAAGAATAGTAAATCATATGTTATTAAACTCATTATACCCAAGTATATGTGAATAAACTCATTATGCTGGTGCTTGAAAATGTGAGAAGACCTACCATGCCCATAAATGATTGAACAAGATCATTATGTCCATTCCTAACTATTTCATTAGATAAAATATTTGAAATTTTTTTGAGGGTTATATAATACCCAGCATGTCATATTCCATACATATGTGTGCCACTTAAAATCAATCATCATCATGTCTTATGTAACCCATGAAAAAATGTGATTCTTAAATATATCACCTAACATGAACATAAGAAATAAAAATATTTCAAAATATTTTTTTATAAAATAATTGTTAACATTATAACACATAATGGATCGTGAAAATACAACATCATTTGAGATAATCCTTAGAGGAAGAATAAGTGTAAAAATTCATTAAAATAATTTAATTTTAAAAGAATCATTAATAATAATAACATGACAAAGACATGAGGTTCTCAAAACAGGGAAGTGATTTTTTTTTTATTTTTTTTATTTTAAAGAGAATATTTTATAATATATCAATTTAAAAAGTATAATTTTTATTAAAATAAAATTTTGAGTTAATGAAAAAGCTATTCATTTTGAAAGGATTGGAATTTTTTTTAACATTTTTAAATAACCTTACAGAAAACTCACACTTTTAAAAAGATAATGACTTTTTAAAACGAAAAAATGGGGTAAAATGTACCATTTTAGATAAAACATATTTTATTTTTCACAATATAATAGAGAATTTTCATGGAATGTAAAAAAATGGACATGTTTGAATAATGCATTAAAAAAGTGAATTATTCATAGCCAAATAGAATTTAATGAATCAACATAATCATTTAGAAAGACCAATTTTTTTGTGAAACATTATTTACATTGAAAAGAAGTTCTAAATAAATCCCAAAATCAACTTAAGTTAGAATATAACTACAATTAAATATAAGTAAAAAATAACATAGATTATAAGTAATGGAAGAAATTTCAGTCACAAAAACCCATTATCACTTTTGTAATTATTGAATAAATAGTCATTAGGAGATGTAAAATAATATTCTTCTATAAATACAAGGATTTAATTAATATTTTATTCCAAAAAATTATTTATCAGTATATACACAATATTTATTATAAGTTGGTTAATAACATTAAATCACATCCCAATAAAGTGAATTTTAGAGAAAAAAAACATTTACATTGTTTCTATTCATAGTTAATGATAGTATAACATCATGTAAAACAATCATAGATAACTAAATCAGATTTTTCATAACCTTATTCTTATATGTTACTTTTTATAATATAGATCAATTATTTTTTAGTGTGTTTACATAGGTTTGTTACAACTTATTTTTAGCCACCCATTTTCAATAACCATTTCTGTTTATGCACAATGTATAATGCTGACATCATTCCCCACTATTATATACCTAGTTTTTAATTAATATATCATTAAAGATAATATAATAGATACCTTATATTTAATTTTAATTCTCTCATATCATTCCACAAGTGTTTTAATTACACCATGTGAAAATGAAATTATGGTTGGTTTATTTCAATAATTTTAGAAAACGAGACTAACACTTAATAATAATATAAATAATCAACACAATATTTTCGAAACCATATACCAATCATAATTTTAATATTATTTTATAATAATATAGATTTTCATTTTCCCATTGTATTCTATAATATATTTTTTATATCACCATTTATTTATGTTGTTAAACAGACTCAAACTTTAACACACATTAACTCTAATGGTGTGTAATGTTGAGGGGGTTTTTAATTGAAAATATAATACTTATAAAAGAAGAACATTGATATTAAATTTATATATATTATTTGGTAAAACATATTTTAATATTTTTTTAAATAATTTAAATATCAAAAAAGATATTCTTCAGGGAGGTAATAGTCCATCCACACACACATGAGTGATGTTCCATTGTTTTTTTAATTGGATGAAAATGTATAACATAGGGCTTCACCATTTCTAAAGAAATATATTAATAAGATAATTATAATTATGATTTCATATTATTAAGGTGAAAGGATATCCAGAGGAGTAATATTAAGAATTAAAACATTAGAAAAAGATAATACTTATGTTTGAGACTTGATGCCTCATTGAATTACTCTCAAAATTTATGGGATTTTGTAACATCCTGACCCTAGTGCCACATACCAATGCTCCATGATGATCAGTTAAATGACCTCAAGAATTCCTCCCCATGCACCAGAGGATTCCGACTTGTAGCAAGGGTCAAATATGAAACAAGGAGAGATTATAACTTCTTTATATGAGTAATACAATAGAAAAAATTAAATAAGAACAACCAAATGATATAAAATATAACTTGAAAGAAATTTAATCAGATGATGAACAAAAAAAGAATAAAATATCAAAAAGAAATAATAGATATGTCAAGCTAAATAATTTTCATTTTATAGAATGAAAAAAATAGTAATGAGACCGGAAACTCCCCAAGCAGGTCTCGAAACCAATTCTGGTACCCCCATCCATGATACATCCCAACTCAACTATCTACTCTATGCCTATTTCCCATATTTTATTGTGAAAACAAGAATTCTATTTGGGTACCGACCAGGAAAATAGAGTAGGGTGTGAGTACAAAGTAATTGGACACCAATAATGACATGTAATACAATATATTGTTAATAATTGTGTAGGTAGTGTATAATGAATAATGTGTAATTAATATGTTAATATTTATCCCATTTAATTATTCATAAATAACTAGATAAATCCCCATGTTTTCATGAAACAAATTGAATCAATAAAAAATTCATCAAATGCCTAAATCTAAACTAACCCCAAGGGATAGAACATATCAAAATACCCTTGTAATCATTTATCATTTCATTTGAATTCATACCATGGATAATTGGAACCATAGTCTAATGACAATCTCATGGACATATAATGTAATTTCTAAAACCACATGGTTATTTATAACATCTATCTCTAAACCTACACCTAATTTTTTACATGGGAATTTAGATCCTGAGTCCTTATCACACCCACATGCTATCACAAATGTGTGTTTAGAGCCTCAGTACATGTCCCATACATAAATATTAACATCTGAGCATTTGGACCCACAGTCCATATCCCATACAATAATAATCACATATGGGTATTTAGGGCCTCTATTATTATTCAATTCTTTGGAAACCTAGGATTAACATATAAGGATATTAAATCATTTTATATAAATATTTTTCATTTTATAAAAATATATGCCCAATGACCATAATATTTCTGTGTATTTGGAAAAATGGAAACAAAATATTCTATCCAGGTGAAATATCTTCAACAGATCTCAAAAATATCTACACCTTTATTAATCTTACACAAGACTATTCTTCATAACCTGGGGAAAGAAAACATAATAAAGGGGTGATCTCAAATGCTCAGTAAGGGAAAAATAGGGAGATATGTAACCATAATTAAGAGAATTAGTATGTGAGAGCATTACCATGAAAATAAAAAATCTTACCCTTAATATCAAAGATCATATACTTGAATCATGGAATAATTAATGGAAATTCATAAGACATGAATCGTAAGGAAATAAATAACACAAGCCATGAAATCATAAGATAAGAAAAAAACATGGGATTCTTGAAGACAAAAAATCAAATAATATGATTTCCATAGTATCAAAGGCATTGCTGATAAGACCATATTGGTAGTATAGGTTCCCTTGCCATACCATCTTGGTAGTCAGGGTTCACTACCATGGAAATCATTATAGCATGAGTTCACTCATCATATTATCTTCTTAGACATGGTTCACTCCAATGGCAATATTAATATTCAGGGTTTACTCCCAAGACCATTTTATCATATCTCATGAGATATAAATGTTTACCCAATTAATTAGATAGAGATATAAGTCCCACCTATATCATAATGAAATAATACATACATGTTCCTAAAAATCATAATCAATCATATATTAACCCATGCAATTAACTGTGTATCATAAACATGTAAACATATTATAGCATGTGGATAAGATACAAGTTTCATAATCGTTTCATCAACAGCATAACTCATGAAATAGAAATAGATTCCACAAACATATTACCCATGAAATATAAATCGATTTCATAAACATAAAACCCATGAAATGGAATTATATTTCATAAACATAAACCCTGAAAAAGAGAAACTAGTTCCATAAAGAAAATGAAATTTAGAATAAATCATTAATAGAAAGAATATGAATTGAACCGTGAGATAATTTTATAAGGGGGCCTGAGTAACATCAATGGATGTCATCTTGGATGGAAAATAACAATGAAATATCATTCAAAAAAAATTTCTCTAGAAAAATATGGTTTATTATTTGAAAAAAAATTAATACATAAAACTATTTGAAAATCATTTTCCTAGAAAATGCCTATAAAACTTTTTTGGAATACATGAAATCGCCATAAAACGTCTTTCCTTAAAAACATATAAAATTAGAATCAAAATTTTTATAAAAACTTATCTTTAAAAACACATTAAAAACATATAAATATTACCTAAAATCATTTTGAAAATTATTTCTTTGAAAATAAAATGAAAAATTATAAATAATGCTGCAAAACGTTTCAAAAAATATTTTCCATGATAATACATTGAAAAAAAATAAATAAATATTGAAAAAATTTTGAAAACAATTTTCCTTGAAAATAATTTGAAAAATTATAAATATAGCTTGTAAATGTTTTGATATCCACATTCCTTAAAAACATATAAGAGAATATTGAAAATTTTTGGAGAACCACATTCCTAAAAAACATAAACAATGTTTGAGAACATTTTGAAAAAAAATTATTCTGAAAACATATAAAATAAGTTTATAAACATTTAGAAAAATATTTCTATAAAAAATAATATTTTAAAAATATTTTCCTAAAATAACCACTAAACATTAAAAGAAGTTTTCAATGGATTGAAAACTGATAAATCTGTATATGTCGTATGAGATAAAAAGAGCATTTTTTGCATGGTAAAAATGATAGAAAATTGTCACCTTTGGGATGTGACTAGAATATTCCTTTTAAGACATTTGTAAAATAAAAAATGGTAAAAATTTATTTTAATTGTCATAGTATATTAGTAGAATATTCTTGGGAACACTTCTTAAAAAAATGGTTTTGAAGGAACATTGATTTCTGACTGAGGAGAGGGTAATGTCAGGATTTCTAAAAAACACATTCCTTACTATCTTATATAATAATGTGTAAAATAATGGTACCAATAATTGAATATATCATTAATAACCATATTAGATAAAAATTCAAGAATTTATTGAGTTATGGAATATAAGAGTACATAAAAGGAAGAATAACCATAAACATTCTTAAAAAGAAATTAGATTGTCTCCCAAAACACTTATAACATGGTAACCTCAGATCCTACCATCCCTGTAAGAAATATAAATTAAATTAATCATACCTTATAATTAAAATGTATAGATTTATGATATAAAATGTAAAATGGAAGCATATACACCTCAAAAAACAATTTTGATACATAACAAAACATGAGTCTGAAAGATGAAAAATTGAGACAAAACATTTTTACCCATTTGTTATCTTTAAAAAAACCACATTTTTTAAAGAACATAAAAAGGATATGTTAGTAGCCATAAATTTAGTTATAAGATACATAGAATAAAATCATGGGAAATACTTACAATACACAAAATGAAAGAGTGGTGATCATAGAATGTATCTTACGAGGATAAAAAGTAAGATGAAATCCCCATGCCTTGGGTCTTCACTCTCCTCATATGCAATCAAACCACATGTATAATAAATATAAATTTAGTATACATATTATATAGACCAATATTATTATATCTAAAATAATATATGGTTTTATTATCACTTTATATTACTTTTTTGTTAATAATATTATGTTAAGGTTTCACTTTAGTTAATATTCACTTTATTATCTATATGTGTCTTAATGGGTTATATATTTGATAATTATTATTTATATCAGGATTTCAAGAATTTAGTCCTTGAAATAAATATCTTTTATATAT
Organism: Viscum album; assembly: GCA_963277665.1. Taxonomy (NCBI): domain Eukaryota; kingdom Viridiplantae; phylum Streptophyta; class Magnoliopsida; order Santalales; family Viscaceae; genus Viscum; species Viscum album. The sequence goes on from OY728142.1 coordinate 955,544,674, forward strand.
AGAATAATTTTATTATTATAATATATAGAATATATAAATATGAAATGGAATACACATTTCATGGAGACAGTAGGCCGTACGTCGGCATGAATGCTATTTTTGTTTAATTTTCACGTTGATAAAATGGAAGTAAAAGACATAAATGTATATATATATATATATATATATCATTATTAAAGAAGATTTATTACATCATATAAATCTTATATCTTTTCTAAATCCCTCTATAAAACTATCTATGTTGGGTTTGAACAAATAATATCACTTAGAGGGGGAGGTAGTCCACAATTCCTTAAACAAAATTATCATATTAAAAAATAATAGAATGAAAAAAGATATTTGTTTTAAATAGGAATAAAGAATCATAAAAACATAGTAAAATTAATATATGGATAATATAAACAAAATTTTTATTCTAATTGCCACCATGGTAGGTGGTAATAGAAAAATGAAAAACCATCATTTCTTGAGGTAGTACTTCATCATACAGAAAAACAGTATGTTCATTACCCATTAAATAGAGGTGTTTGTAAGTGTACATGAAAATGTTCATCTAAATGAATCATATTATATTATGGATAAAATTTTTTATATAATCATAGAGTGATGATATTTTTAGGGGGTGAAGAATTAAAATAAAACATTGGATTTGAGAGAATATGTTACATGTTATTTGGGTAACTCCTTTTGGTTTGTGAAAAAATTCTTTCATGGATTACCTTTTTCTCACATCTTGTCCCCGGAAACTCATTTTTCCTATATATTTCATTGCCTTAGATATTTATAGATGGGATTCAGGTTGAGACCCAGGTAAAATTTTATTATTTTAAAACTGTCAACTGAATTTTTCCATGAACACGATCGGCCCACAGTCTGGATGACCATGAGACCTGCTCTACATCTAAAAAAATTAATGTTGAAATTATGAATAAATTTTACATGAAAATTAAAATAAAATGGAAATAAAATAAAATGATAATTGGAAAAAATTTAAGGAATGATTACTAATAATAATAAAAGAATGATAATAATAATAATAATAATATTATTATTATTATTATCTTATTTATTATTATTATTCACATTATTATTTTTATTATAATAATAATTATTAAATTATTTTTATTAAAATGTTTATTGATATATTTATAAATATTATTAATATTAATATGATTAATTATTATTATTATTATTATGAATTTGTTTTTTTATTCTATTTTATTTTTTTTTAATTTTTTGGAAACCCTATATCCTCCCCCCATCTTGCTCTATTTGGCACGTCCCGACCCCCAACCTGTGCAGCCACATCCCTCGACATCTCCCTCCCAGAGCTCTCACCTTCTTTCGGCGGCCCTCTAGACGACCTTATCCCAGCATGCAACTCTTCGACTGACCTCTCTTCTCCCAACCCTCCTCTGACCAAATTCATAGTATCACCACCTATGACGCCATTGACTCCACCAAAAGCTACCTTCTCCAGAAGCCATCCCACCTCATAGTGTGGCCAGTCACCCCTCTTCCATCTTCAGTAAGTTTTACCTCATTTTAGGGGTTTTGTTTAGGGGTTCCCTTCTTTGAAAAATCCTAATGGTTGGGGTTTATGATTTTTAAATTTTTATTTGATGCTAGGGGTACAATTTGGTCTTCATGATTATCTCCCTTATCTATGTGGTTCATTGAATTCTCACACCAATATGGTTGTTGTTTTCTTGTTATTCCTTTCTAACACATTTATTTTTATGCTTGATGTCATTAATAAATTCTTAAATATTCTATGCACCTCTATGATACTTTTAATTAACTTGATATGATTATTTCATGTTGTTAGTTTTTGTTAAAAAAATTTTTTTGACATGAATATTGGTTTAGGCCCATGTGTATTTATACAAAATCTGATTGATAAAACATCGATTGATTTTTTTTTGAGAAATCGGATGGTTGGGTGAGGTTTTCCCATTTGAAATGTTTTGTCAAATTGATTTGGATATTATATTTGATTTTATATGTGAGACAAGCAAATTTCTTTTAGTGTGGTTTAAACCATACATTGAAATGGGATATCATAGTTTATAAAGTGGTGTTGAATTTTATGAATGACTGAAATGGATGTATATGGTTTGAAAAAATATAGAGGTTTTATTAACAAAAGTTTTGAGTGTTTTCATTGACATTAGAGTTCAACATTAGATGTAGAAAAATTAATGTGAGCACTATGTGAATGCATGGATATCCAATCAAATAAATATCGCACAGTAGATATAATCACACTTAGAAAAACCCCTCAACTATCTTTTTTCCTATTTACATTAAAATTGTTTAATGTTTTTTCAAAAAAAAGGGAAATCAAGTTTCTTATATTTTAAAAATAGTCTTAAATGTGTTCTATAATATTTTCCATGATTGGCCTTGAAACATACTTTAGTGAGTGTTTGGTAAATGTAATTCCCGTTTGGAATTCATGGTGTGTGTGGGTGAAGGTTGGTTTAAGGGGTTGTTTGACAATGTCAATATAAAATTGATGTCTGATATTGGATTTTGAAATGGATTTTGATGTGTTTTTGGTAAATGTATTTGTTATGTGTAAAGCCTAAGGGACCATTTAGTGTTGTGTATTTAAGGGAGATGTTTTGTGTTGAATTTTAAAAATAATTTTGTTTGGAAAATCAATGTTCGAGGTTGGTATCTCTGAACATTTTGTGCTATGTTTTAGAAGTAATCTGACGTGACAGCTCAGTTGGGAACTCAAAGTGTTTTAATTTTTTTTATATTGATGCGATATACTAGAAATGTTGGAATTATCAATGAGTGATGTACATTTGTTTATATATATAGTGGGAACCTAGATATAAGATTTCCCTTTATGAGTTATTGTATAGGTGATTTCTATGTTTGGGGTAGGCAAGTGTGGTGGCAACATGTATGGTGAGTGAATAATTAGAGGGCCTCCCAGTTACATAGATTACTTTTACCATGGTTTCTTGGGAGTATTTTAGGGGATTGAGTAATGGTTTTTTTTTGAAAATTCCTAATAAGACGAGTTAGTAGCCCTTATATTGTAGATATTACATGTGGGATGTGCCCCTGGATTGGTAAGTTTGTTGGGATAGTTGTTATTGACATTGGGTATTCACAATACACCGGTAGGTTGTTCCTAACCAAGTACGTCTAGGGGTCTTCTAGGGATTTTTAGGACCACCCATGGTTATTTTCTATTTTTATAAGCTTATTTACATTTCCGCATAACTTGGTATGATATGTTTGGGGATTTAATTTTAAAATTATCTTTCGTCTTGCAAATGGAAACTATTTGTGAAATATTTTAATAAGGGAAGAAGAAAATGTTTATTTATCTAAAATCTGAAATTCATATATTTATAATTATATTTTAAAACATGAATTAACAGAATGTTTTCAGGGATGTAAAATACATGGATTCTGTGGTTATCTTTGGTATTCCAATTGAGAATCTATGTTCTCATGCCTAATCTATTTTTTAGTTTTAGGTTCCTCTAGTTTGTCTCACTCTGGGAGAAAGTGCAGTTTTATGTTCCATGATGACCCATGAGGTCACCTGAGGTAGGTTTTCCTACTTAGTCTATTTTTATTCCCTCATCCATTTTATTCAGTATATTTTCTTTTATTTATATATCTATTATGGTACAAACCATTCCCAAATACTTTATTTTGATGTTTACACAAATTTCCATCCCATGGGGATTAGGAACACCATTTTTTCAATTCAGCAGACCATCATGGGTGACCAATTCATGGTTGACCCGGGTTTGTTCATGAAAAAGGGGTATCAGCAGTTTCCCTTGTTACTTGGGGTGTATGATAGTTCTAGATTAAAGTTTTGGGGATTAATAGGTAGTTTATGGGATGGATCTGGATCACCACCACCTAATGAAAAACCTGAGTTAAATGGGGTATTCTAGGAATTGAGTAATCTACATTTGTTTTGGATTGAGTAATGACAATACTAGAAAGCTAGTGTCATTTTGAGATCTCACATTGAGTAATGACCCATGTGATATCTAAGTGTCTGGTTCAATTTTCTCTTAGTAGTATTGTTTAATTGGGGCATGTCTCACTTCTATGTCAATGAATTGTGCATAGATACTAGTCCCTCTCTTCAAAAGATTGGTGTAAGTGGTGCTTTGTTTTGGTTTCTTTGAATGTAAGTGTGTTGTTGAAAATGAACATGATTTTGAAATGATTTTTTTATTATAAGCGACTTTATATTCCTAAAATGGATTTTAAAATTTAAATAACTCTTTCTGAAAAATACAGTGTTAGTTTGAAATTGGTATTAAAGTCTTTTTGGTGTATCCTTGGGCACTACTTATGAACATTTTCGTATGTGAGTTTGTGTATGCAAAGTTTGTTTTCGCGATTATGGATGGAAGAAGAGGAATACATGCAAAAATTTTCAAGGGATTTCTTTGTGTGTGTATTAGGGATTAAAGGATTTGCCTTGTTTTCTAAGGTGATTTTTGAAGAGGGGAAAATAGATTATGAAACATTGTATTTTTTAGAATGGGGGTTTGGATTTATAAAAAATGTGGTTTTGTTTTTGGAATGTGACATTGAAATGAGGAGGTTTTGGAAAATTAAAATATAAATAGGGTTTTTGAAAGATGAATTTTTATATATGTTTGAACCTGTTTGGATTAACATCCTGTTGTTTTGGCTTGAGATATTCTTTCTGATTATATTTTAGATTGATGTCATTTTTGATTTTATGTTTCTCTTATTGTTTATAAAATTACACCTAGAATGGTCCCCAATTTTTCTGATGATTCATGCCTAGTTTCTAGTACATCTTGGTCATTCCATGTTCTTCACAGTGATTTGGATCTGTTAAAGACTATTTTGTGGCTTGAAAAGGTAGAGTGCATCATAACAATGTTGGGAACTCCCAAGGATGTTAGACTCCAATGAGGATCTCCTTGTTTGGGAACTTGCTCATAATGGCCTATTAGACTCTAAAAAGTTTTATCGCTATCAATTCCCTAGTGAGGATGAAAATTTTCATTGGGTTTATAACTTCAATAAATCTTGGATTAAGCCTTCTCGCCTTACCCTTATGTGGCGCATTGCACATCAAAAAATTCCAACTAATATCTGCCTGCAATCATACGGCTTTAACATTTTCTCTAAATGTAGATTATGCAACCAACATCGCGAGGAAATCAATCATCCCTTTTTATCTTGTGATACTGCTACGGACCTTTGGCATTATATTTTTGACCTTTTTGATTGGAGATGGCTTTTAGATACATTTATTCTCTCTCAACTGAAAGGATCGTTGGAACTCCCAAGATCTCCTCAAATCATGAATCTTTTTCTAATGGATGTTGCAGAGCTTATGCGTATTCTATGGTATGGTAGAAATGATTCTGTTTTCAACAATAATTACTTTAATATTTATGCATGTAAAATGCGGATTCTACTGGCTATGAGGGAAGCGGCTACGATCCAAAAGGATTGTTGTGAAAATTCTGTCATATATTTTGAAACCCTCCACCGGATTGGTGTCGAAGGTATTTTCCCGAAACCTCGTTACACTATTTAATTCTTCTGGAAGGCACCCCCGCCTGGATAGATTAAAGTTATTGTGGACGGAGCTTCAAAGGGAAACCCTGGTCTTGCTGGATGTGGGGGAATTTTTAGAGATCATCAAGACCGGATCCTCAGATGTTTCCTTGGAAGCTGCGGAATTGCTTCTGTGCTAGAGGCCGAGATGCTTGCTACCATTCATGTTGTATCCTTTGCAAAGCGCTTCAACTGGAAGAATATCTGGATCGAGAGCGACTTCACTACCATTGTGCAAGCTATCTGGAAGGGTGATGTACATTTGGCAGGGCCTCTCACCCCCAGATGGATGGATTTCCTCACTACGCTCAGTGACCTCAATTTTATTGCCACACATACCTATCGGGAGGCTAATATGGTCGCGGATGGGCTTGCTAACATGGGTGTCTCTCATGTGATCACTTGGATGAATGAACTCCCGCCATAGTTTATTCTTTCTTTCATTAAAGATTATAGAAAATTTCCATCTTTCCGTCTGTTGTAACTCTTTTGTGACTTTCTCTTTTGAATAAAATTCTTGGTTCTTGTCTTTTGACCAGAACCCACCTTCATAAAAATGAGTATAATTAAAATGAGACCATTGGGTTTTGACTTTTATATGATCGTTGGTCAATATGACCGCTGGAAACTAGACGTTTCGATTATTGTATCTAAATACAAGTGATATTGGTTAATTAATATAGAAAGAAGATTTGATGGCCTCATCCAGTAGTATTGGGCCGATCGAAGCCCATATAATAGAACATGGGAAGGAGGTAGCACCACTGGGCTTTGCTCTGGACCAAACCCAAGCCGAATTTCATCTTGTGAAGCTAGGATGGAATCGCCTTCGCGAGAAGTTCAAACCGATAGAAATTACTACTCGTGCGATGTTGGCCGAGCCGCCCTCAGATTCTCTCACCTTAGATCACCTTACACTTAGGTCCTATGCTGGGGTTATAAGGGGATATGTAAGGATACCATAGCTACATTGTGTAATCTCTTGTTATAAATAAAATTGTGTTCTCTTTTTATGGTGATGCTTGTGAATTTTCAAATGTCCAGATAAATATAGTATGCATATTTTTGATGAATTTTGGAAAAAGGATATTTTAAAAATGTTTATGTAAACCTTAAATAATAAAAAATGTGTGATGATTTTCAAAAAATGGTCTTCTATAATTATGTTCAGTACAAAATTTAGAGTTTAATAAGATCAACTTGATTTTTGATTAATAGTAAATTATGAATAGTGATTCTACGATTTGGATTAGTAATGTGACCAAATGGATTAGTAATATAACATAAATAAAGTATTAATATAATTTAGGCACCTTAATTTAGTAATGTGATTCAATAAAATTGATAAATAACTGTTTTAGAAATTATTAGTCAAGTATAAGTTATCTGGGTGAATAGTGTTTTTAAATTAAAAATTAAATTAAAATCATTTAGAAAATTATTTTTATAAAATGGAGTTCAGTTTTGAACTCATATCATTGATATTATGTTAAGGTAATATTTGGGGTTTTTTCTGGAAAAAAATAAATTTTCGGTGAATAGTGTATTTATTTAGAAAATAAATTAAAAATATTTAGAAAATTATTTTTATAAAATGGAGTTCTTTTTGAAATCAGAGCATCGATATTTGGATAAGGTGAAATTTTGGGATTTTTTTGAGAAAGTTGAATTTTCGATAAATAGTGAAAATACAGTTTTTATGTTACGGGTGTTTAATGACATCATTAAATGATGTATTAGGTATGTAATCAATATGGTAGACTTATGAATATTAATATATGGTATGAGGTGTCCCAAGTGGCCAATACCATGGGCAAATACCATGGGAACGCCCATGGTTTTGCCAAAACCACCAATGAGGTGTCCCTTGGCCATTAATGCCTTGTCCCCTCACTTTCCCTATAAATACCCACCCTTTCCTCCTTTATTTTTCACTCCCAACTCTCCCCCAATGAAGATATGGTCTCATTACCTCCCAAGGAGTCCTCCCATGGTGCCCACAAGCCCTCAAGGTCCCAACCCTTGAGTTTTAAGAGATACATTTTAAGGTATGGGATCCAACCTCTTTCTTTCTTTTCAAATACTATCTTTTAAGTCATTTCTTTTAAGCTTCATGTTCTTATGTTGGAGGATGTTATTTTATATTCCTCTTAATTCCCTTTTAATTTTTCCTATGATGAGAGATCCCCTCTTACTCTAATCAATTCGTTTTATGAATGTTTATGTGGCGACGTTAGGCTGCCGAAATTTTTGTAACAGATTTTTTCACCCTTCTCGTTTTGAAGTTCTATTTTCTTGTAAAGACTTTCAAGTTCCTTTTTTATGTTGGGGTATGATCTCTATATCTATCATACAGATATTTTATGTTCATATGATTAGAGACCCTATTTGATATCTTCAATTCATTTTTTTGAGGTTTTAAGTGGTGCCGTTAGGCTGCCGAATTTTTAAGGGGTTCTTTCACCCTTCTCATTTTCAAGATCTATCCTCATGAAAAGTCATTCAAGTTCTTTTTTTATGTTGGGGTATGATCTCTATATATATCATACTGATATTTTATGTTCATATTATGAGAGACCCTATTTTATCTCGTCAATTCATTTTTTTGATGTTTTAAAAGACGCCGTTAGGCTGCCAAATTTTCATAAGATAAATCTCATTTTATCTTCCTTCAATGTTTTTCATTTCATATGTTATGTCTTTCAAATTTCATTAAAATGTTCTTCTATCCATTATATTTTGTCCCTATACTATTATATACATCATTTATGAGTGGGTGACCCATTTCCCTCCCTTTTCAATGTTTTCTAAAACCCTACAACATAGCTATTATGCTGCCGAATTTCCGTCTCAAAATGTCTCTCTCATTTTCTAAAATTATTTTATTTTATTAAGTGAATATTCAAAGATATTTATTCTAAAGAGGTATTCACATATATACCAAAATGTTCTATTTTAAATTCTGGTATTTACATACCTGAGACCCTCTTTAGTTTTCTGTGGCTTTAAAGTGACATAACGATCATGTCTTTATATTAGTTTTTAAAATGTTATGATTATGAAATGAAACCCATTTATTTTATGTTATATTGGTTATTTATGAAATGTTTGATGATGATATACATGGCTCAAATGATAAAAAAGGCAAATTTAAGGGTGCGCCCTGATAGTGCTCCAAAGCATTGGATAAAGACTTAATCTCTAGAGATGACCATTTTGACTGATACCTTGGTGAATAACCTTGGTAATTTTTAATGACACCTATGGGATGGACCTTGGTGAAACAGAAATGATTGTCTATGTTAAATGTTGTAGCCAAATCTTAATGTTATGATACACATTATTTTTATTATGATATGCCTCATGATATCTTTCTCATTCCTTAATGTTATTTTTCATGACTTTTGATGTATCTCAAGTTCTCATGTAAAATGTTTCCCTTGTTTCCCTTACTAGGCCTTTTGCTCACCATTTACTTTGATGTATGATCCCAGGTTATGAGATGCTATAATGAACTTAGGATGAACAAATGAATAAGCCTTTCAAGTGTTTAAGAAAAATGTTTTTTTCTCATGTAATATGTTCCTGGTTTCCAAGACACTAACCCTTAATGATCCTAGGTTTTGTATAATGTAATGAAAGTTTATGTGATAAAAAGGAGGGATGTAATATGTTTGATGGTACATATAACGAACCATACTTTACATACATTTTTAATACTTAAAAATATATGTACACTTATTACAACATATAACAAAACCACGAAAGGACCGTATAGGTATACTGTCTTTAGAAACTGGGAAACATAAACAATTAGTTAATAAAGAATCTACATTGTCACCCATTTATTTCATCATATTTAGAGTCCCTTTTTGGAATATCCCACTTAATAACCTTCTTCATGACCTGGGGAAAGAAAACATACAAAAGGGTGAGCTCAAATGCTCATTAAGGGTAAACAAAAGAAATATCAATCACATCATATTTATAAGAACATCACATTTTGGAAATCTTAACCTGTAAAAGAGATCATAATTTCATAATCATGGGATAAATCATAGTAGTGAAATGTAATCCCAATAATCATAACATAAAACATGAAACTTTGTGGCATACACACATAATCATAGAGAATAATTTCTTAGTAGTCAAGACTCATTGCCAAGACTATCTTAGCGGACAAAGTCCATTTCTGAACCGAGTTCACTTCTCGTTTCAGTCCTGTTTCACTGAACTAGATTAAACTGTTGTTCTATCCATGTCTATCTCATGAGATATAAATCATTAACCAATGCATTGGAGGGAGATATAGGTCCCACCCATCTCATAATGAAACCATTCTTATGTGTGCCACGAAATCATAAATCATACAACATAGCATAACCCATGTAATAAAAATGGGATTCTTAAACATCATTCCATCATAAGATAAAAGGAAATCCTAAAAATAATTCCATAATAACATAATCAATTCAATGTAAAATAGGGATAGAAACAGAACCCTATATTATCTTATATGGAAAATAATTTTGATAAAACGCTTCAACTCCATTCATGAGGAAAATATCCTTTCTACTTCAAATACATTTTTCCATTAAAATGTCATACAATTTTAAACTAAAATAAGTTGATTAAAAATAAACATTAAAAATTGTAATGGAGGCTCCATGGAAATAATGTTCTATAATTTTATTTTGGCTGTATAAGTTAAAGAAACATTTTCCTCGAACTTTTGTCAGAAAAGTCAAAAAGTAACGCGTATCGTAAACAAAAGAAAGATTCCTTACATACCTTGTGGTAAAAGTCAAAAATGGGTAAAATTGACTTTAAACATACATAAAAACACTTTTAGAAAACATGTACATGGATGATAACAATAACCCTAGTAAATACTTACGAATAAAAAATCTCGGATAAGAAAGAGATTGGAAAGGTTATCCCTTTCCTAAGGTCTGATTTTCTCCGTACGTGTCCAAACCTCCCTCATAATGATTTAAATAATGTCATTGACTTATTTCAGAATCATACTCATTGTTATGATATCATATATGGTCATATTCTTAGCTTTTTATTAGTAATATTTCATTGTTACTTGTTATTCGGGTGTTTATTACTCTTTGTTATTATGCGTGTTTTGTCGAATAAATTCTTATTCTTATCTTTAGGTTATAGATACCTCATTTCCCGAATGGTATTAGTGTAATATATTTCATATTTATTCATTCAATTCATTTATATAATCATTATGTAATGAAGATCATGTAGAACGAGTCGCATCACATCGTGGAGACGGTAGACCATACGTACGCACGAGCGATGATATTGTTCCCATGATCGTGGAATTGTATTGAAGTGTATGTATACTATTTATCAATAAATATCACTTTACAATAATCATATATAGTTATTCTCTACACCATTATACCCATCCAAGTAAGGTGGTGGTGGAAAAAAGTTTACACCACGGCATTGAAACAGTATTCTGTACGTACGCACGCGCGGTGATTTCATTTTCCGTAGGATGGATAGATGGTGAAATAGGGTTGTTTAATACAGATAATAACATATAAGTATATGAGTGATACTGATGTTATTTACTTCATAATGAAACAACTAAAGAAGAAGAAGTATAAGAATAAATAAAGTTGAAAGAATCGGTAACGAACATGACCTATTCATTGACGTACCACTTCTTAACTTCCTCTTAGGGCACTAAAGATGGTATTTGAAGAAGACCAGGACCTCTAGGATGTTTATAGGGAAGTGTATTAGAGACCTTTGTAGGGTTTGGTCGATCATGAAGGCTCAATGTGGTATGAGGATGAGATAGAGGAGGTTCCCTTTTATAAGGGAGGAGAGGGGCACCTTTGGAAAAACAAAAAATAATATTTTACTATAAATTCATATTCGGTTTTTAATAGCTCCAAATTGATTTATTTCAATGATAAGGTGGGTATGGGTCAAAATACTCTCAACCAATGAGTTTTAGACAAGTTTAGGTCATTATATTAACCTTATATTTTAGTTTTAACTCTTAGTTAATTAGATTGACATTTACCATGTCAATTTTTATTTTTATATTATACAGTTAATAAACTTACCATATATATCCAAGAGACACCCAAGTGGTCCATTTATGATACACCTATCATGATATAAGTATCTTTTATGAACCTTATATTTTTAGGAATATAATAAAAATTAATAATATAATATTTGTTTTAAAAACTATTTTATGTCAATTTTTACACTATTTGGTAATTGATTTTTGTGAAAATCATAACAGAATGATTAGTTAGAAAAAGATTAATTAAATAAATAATAATATGTCATATTAACCTATAAAATTATTTTAATTCATTAAAAGTATACAATTACATTTATTTGAGTATTTATAACATCAATTATGTTAATATTTCATTAATAAGATAATTACTGCATCATCATTGTGTCATAAATAAATTAAATTATCTAATGTCTACAAATTATAAATAAAATAAAATTATGTAGGAAATCTTTTTATAATTCTAATGAATATTTATAGTCGAATTTATCTTATGTATAACCCTATATTAAAAATGTTTTAGTTATTAAACATTCATTTTAACTATTTTAACTCTTCTTTAAATAAAATAAATTTAAATGTCCTAATCTAATCCAAGTGGACCTAAATTGTCATATTTTATTCCTAAGATTTTTTTGGTCAAATTAAACTTATCCAATAGAATTAGGACATATTTTAGGATAATAATAATATCGTTTTTACCCTTAATTACCCTATTTACTTTTAACCGTGGGGAAAAAAATTAAAAAGTTACTATTCACCAAAAATTATTTTCATCTCATTGAACCACATTTTAGTCCTTCATATTAACCTTGTCTCTCATATTTTTGAAATTACACTCATAGAAGAGGTAAAATTAAGTTTTATGTGAATTTGAAAATTCTCCTAGGAGGTGGGTAAAATATGCTGAAAAGTTCAATAAAATTTTTATATATCTAAAATTATTATAAAATGACACTAATGAATTAATTTGAACTTATATAGGTATTATGATTCAATTTTGACCTAAAATAAGTTTAAATAAAATAAATAATTATTTAAATAAAAATCTGTTTTTAAATAGTAACCCAGTGTTTTCACTATTCATCAAAAATTGAATGTTTTCAGAAAAATACCAAAATTTCACCCTAGGATAATTTCGTTATTATGAATCCAAAAATGAAGTCCATTTTGAAAAATAAAATTTCAAAAAGTGGGTATTACTATTCATAACGGCTAGTTTTAATAATATTTTAATAGCATATCGTTGTTTAGTCAAACTCGGTATTGCGTACAATGCAAGCTATAGAGGAAGGTCGTGATTGCGTGTAAAGCAAGTCAAGATAGTGTTGTGTGTAGTGAAATATTACTATGATGATTTATATAACATAAAAACAAAATATTTCTCATAAAAATATCGGGTGTTACATTTTACCCCCCTTAAAATGAATTTCTCCCTCGAAATTCGTCACTTTATAACAAACAGATAAGGATACCTTTCCCTCATCATATCCTTAAGCTCCCATGTAGCTTCTTCTAATTCGTGGTTCCTCCATAAAACTTTTACCAAGAGAGTGGTCTTGTTCCGTAGGACTTTTTTGCTACGATTCAGAATCTCTATCGGCTATTCTTCATAAGAAAGATCTTGATCCAGCGGTACAACTTCTAAGCTGAGTACATGTGAAAGATCGGGTATGTGCTTTCTCAGGAGAGATACATGGAACACATCATGAACTTTTGAGTGATTCATTGGAAGTTCCAATCGGTAAGATACCTTCCCAACATGATCCAGTATTTTGAAAGGACCAATATACATAGGGCTCAACTTTCCCTTCTTTTCAAATCTCATTACTCTCTTCCAAGGTGATATTCGTAAGAACACTTTATCACCAACTTCAAACTCTAGGTCTTTTTTTGGTTTTCAGCATGACTTTTTTGTCGACTCTAAGCTACTCTTATGTGTTGTTGAATAGATTAGACCTTTTCGGTCATCTCATCAACAAGATCATGTCCAAATAGCTTTCTTTCCCCAACTTCATCGCAGCAAGTTGGAGTCATGCATTTCTTTCCATAGAGAGCTTTATAAAGAGCCATTTGAATACTAGAGTGAAAGCTATTATTATAAGTAAATTATACCAAAGGTAGGTGTTGATCACAACCACATTTTAAATCCATTGATCAATCTCTCAACATATCTTCTAGAGTTTGAATTGTTCTCTCAGACTGACCGTCTGTCTAAGGATGATAAGCAGTGCTGAAACTGAACTCTGTATCCAGAGTATGGTGAATAATTCGCCAGAACATTGAGTTAAACCTTGGATCCCGATCGGATATAATGGAAAGTGGTACTCCGTGCAATCTTACCACTTCTTTTACATATATCCTGGCAAGAAGATCCAGAGAGAAATCCTCTCCAATAGCAATGAAGTGTGCTGACTTTGTAAGATGATCAACTATGACCGAGATAGAATTATTACCTTTGGATGTTTTTGGAAGTCCAGTGACAAAGTCCATAGTGATGTTTTCCCATTTCCATTCAAGTATGGGTAATGGTTATAACATCTCCTTAGACTTTTGTCTCTCAACTTTAACATGCTGACAAACTAAGCATCGAGAGACATATTCAGAAACATCACTTTTCATTCCTTCCCACCAGAAGTACTCTTTCAGGTCCCTATACATCTTCGTGCTTCCAGGATGAATAGAGAATGAAGAACTTTGATCCTCATCCACCAGCTCCTTCTTTAATTCTAGGATGGGAGGAACACAAACCCGATTCCTGAACCTTATTATCCCTTCACAAGCAAGGTTGAATTCATGAACATTTCTCACATTCTTTTGTAACTATACATTTTCATTCTGTGCCTCTTTAATCTTCACATGTATAGATGGATGAACATTCATTTGATAAAGAAACAAATTTCCCCTTCCATTATAATTTCAAGATCCATCCTTTGTAAATCCATAAATATTGGATCTTTTGTGATCCTCGTCATGGATAAGCTAGCATGGTCTTGTCGACTTAATGAATCTGCCACTCTGTTTGCTTTCCCAAGGTGGTAATGAATTGAGCAGTCGTAATCCCTAATCAGCACCAACCATCTTCTTTGGGGCATATTCAGCTCCTTTTGTGTGAAAATATACTTTAGACTTTTATGATCAGTATAAATATCACACCTTTCTCCATAAAGATAATGCCTCCAAATCTTTAATGCAAAGATTACAACAGCTAACTCCAAATCATGAGTTAGATAATTTTGCTCATGGATTTTCGACTGTCGTGAGGCATAAGCTATCACCATATCATTTTGCATGAGAACACACCCCAATACCTTCTTGGATGAATCAATTTAGATCACAAACCTTTCTCCACTACAAGGCAATGTGAGCACAGGTGAACTGGATTACCTTATTTTTATCTCCTTGAAATTAATTTCACATTCATCTATCCAAACAAACATAACTCTTTTCTGATTCAATTTTGTGAGTGGGTAATATAATCATGAAAAATCTTTCACAAACCGTCGATAATATCCAGCCAAACCAAGAAAACTTCGGATCTCAGCTACTGTTGTTGGTATGGACCATCTTTTGATAACCTCTATTTTTGCGGGATCTACAGATATCCCCTCTTTTGAGATTATGTGACCCAAAAATGAATCTTTTTAAGCCAAAATTCACACTTGGTAAATTTGGCATAAAGATTATCCTTTCTGAGGGTCTTCAATACAATTCTTAAGTGATCTTCATGTTCTTCCTTTATTTTTGAATAGAAAATAATATTTTCTATAAAGGATACCACAAACTGATCAAGATAGTCTCTAAAGACTCTATTCATCAGATCCATGAAGATAGCAGGGGCATTAGTAAGACCAAATGGTATCACTATTAATTCATAGTGTCCATAACTTGTACCGAAATCCGTCTTTGGTATATCCTCCCTTTTGACCCTTAATTGATGATACCCTGAATGAAGATCAATCTTGGAAAAGTATTGAGATCCGCATAGTTGGTTAAATAAGTCATCAATGCATGGGAGAGGATATTTTTCTTGATAATGATTTTGTTAAGTTTTAGATAATCAATGCAGAGTCTCATTGATCCATCATTATTCTGAACAAACAGAACAGGTGATCCCCTTGGTGATGCACTAGGGAGTGTGAATCCGTTATCAAGATTCTCTTGGAGTTTCTTCTTCAATTTCTGCAACTCAATTGGGGCCATACTATATGGTGTCATTGAAATAGGTAGAGAACCTGGTACGAGTTCTATTGAAAACTCAACTTCACGATTTGGTGGAAGGCCATGCAATTCCTCTGGAAAGACATCATCAAACTCCCATACAATGGGAATATTCTTAATCATGAGTTTCTCAACAACCATTTGAGATAAATAACCTTCATTTAGTGGAATCAAGACCCATAAGATGGAAGAAATTTCCTCTGGAAGGTTATGTTCATCCTTGCATCAATAGACGATCATAGATTGTTCTGGAATATGGAATGTGACTTCCCTTATTTGGAAATTTATATGAGCTCCATATGAAGAAATCCAATCCATGCCAAAGAATCACATCAAATTCCACTATAGGAAGGATCACAGGATTTGCAGGAAGCACTTTCCCACAAACTTCAATCGGACAGGAATAATAAACTTTTGATGTGACTGTTGTGCCATTAGGGGTTGTCACAGCAAACTCAACTTCTAATTGTTGAGGTAATACTACGATACCCTTAGAAAATTCTTCAGAAATAAAAGAGTGGGTGGATATAGAATCAAATAAAACATTTTCCACTTTAAAGTGGATGGTAAGTGTACCTTTCACCACTTCGTTATCACACTCCACATCGCTGATAGAAATCGCATGTGAATTTCCTTTGTCTTTAGCCTTAAGAGTTTTTTGACGTCGATCATCATAAAAAACCCTTGGATTAGGGCATTGATTATCATAATGACCCACTTCTTTGCACTTGTAACATTGAAGTGTAGGAGGTGCACACTGTGTTGCATTTTCTTTGTTCGCATCACTTGACATCTTCTTCCCATCATTGATGCATTCAAATGCCCGATGACCTTTTCCACATTTGAAACATTTACTTTTCCTTTTAAGACAACTCCCTCCAAGTTTCTTTCCACACTTTGAGAATAAAGGAAAATTCATATTCTTTTCAGCGTGGTCCTTATATTTTCATTTGAATTCCATTTTCCTCTTCTTATAAAACCCATATGACTGATGGGTTACTCCAATCTCCATCTCAACTTTGAGAGCACATAGAACGATTTCCTCATAGCTATTGAAGTCCCTTATGGAAAACTCCCTTTGAAGACTTGGTTTTAAGCCACTAAAGAATTGATCGATCTTACTCTCAGGTTGGATAATAATACCAGAAGCGTACCTTGCAAGTCTTGTAAAATTTGCAACGTAGGTACCAACAGATTCATCATCCTTTTGCTTTAATTCAAGAAACTCCTTCTACATCAGTGTTCAATGAATATGAGAGAACTACTTATTGAAAAATAATTTCATGAACTCATCCCATTCCATCGACTCAATTTCATCTATTGGCCTCGTATTCTTGATAAGATTCCACCATTGACCCTCTTCACCTTTAAAATGATATAATGCTAAGATGACTTTATCACGTTCAGAACATTGAAGAACTGAAAATATATTTTCAGTAGTACTGATCCATTGTTCATCAAATAATGGATCAGTAGACCCGCTGAATGAGGGTGGACGCTGCCTCATGAAAGATTCAACAGAATGTTGCTCTTTCCATTGCTCATTTGGAAGCCCTACATGATTCATTGCTTGAGAAAGTTGTGAGAGCTTGGATACACGATTTTTCTTTCTAGCTCCCATAACGTTTGGTTGCTCAGGGGGATAATCATTGCATTGCCCTTCACATTCCTCATTAACACGGTTCCTTCGGGTTCCAGCCAGTGACTAAAACCAAGAAGAATAGTGTGAGCAATACTAATTATAATAGGAAAACCACATAATCAAGAATAAAATTTTACATTTAAGGTCTTATCTTAGGTTATTCATGGACATTTCTAAAACACTAAGATTGTGGTCTATACTTAGATATATCATTAGGGTTCTTACTAAGTCTTTCACATCCTAGTTTCCAAAGGTTGACTATACCTTTCCTCTGATACCAACTATAACGACACATACTTTACATACACTATTGATACATAAAAATTAAAGTACACTTATTACAAAAAATAACAAAACCATGAAAGAACCATATAGGTATAGTGTCTTTAGAAACTGGGAAACATAAACAACTGGGTCATAAAGCAACTACATTGTCTCCCATTTATTTCATCATAGTTAGAGTCCCTTTTGGAATATCCTACCTAATAACCTTCTTCATGACATATGGAAATAAAACATACAAAAGGGTGAGCTCAAATTCTCAGTAAGGGTAATCTAAATAAATATCAATCACATCATATTCATAAGAACATATCATTTTGAAAATATTAACCTGAAAAAGAGATCATAATTTCATAATCATGGGATAAATCATAGTAGTGAAATGTAATCCCAATAATAATAACATAAAACATGAACCATTGTGGCATACACACATAATCATAGAGAATCATTTCTTAGTATTCAAGACTCATTCCCAAGATTATCTTAGCAGACAAAGTCCATTTTTGAACCGAGTTCACTCCTCATTTCAATCCTATTTCACTGAACCAGATTAACCTACCGTTCTAGCCATGTCTATCTCATGAGATATAAAACATTACCCAATGCATTGGTGGGAGATATAGGTCCCACCCATCTCATAATGAAACCATTCTTATGTGTGCCATAAAATCACAAATCACAAATCATATCATAACCCATGTAATAAAAATGAGATTCTTAAACATCATGCCA
Organism: Viscum album; assembly: GCA_963277665.1. Lineage (NCBI taxonomy): Eukaryota > Viridiplantae > Streptophyta > Magnoliopsida > Santalales > Viscaceae > Viscum > Viscum album. Next base: position 955,563,213 of record OY728142.1, read on the forward strand.
TCATAAGATAAAAGGACATCATAAAAATAATTCCATCATAAAATAATCAAATGAATGTAAAAATAAGGAGAAAAATAGAACCCTATATTATCTTAGATGGAAAATAATTTTTATAAAACACTTGAACTCCATTCTTGAGGAAAATATTCTTTCTACTTCAAAAAAATTTTTCCTTTAAAATGTCATACAATTTTAAACTAAAAGAAGTTGATTAAATATAAAATTTAAAACTTGTAAAGGATGCTTCATGTAAATAATGTTCCAAAATACCATTCAGGTTGTACAAGTTAAAAAAAACACTTTCCTCAAACTTTTTTCGGAAAAGTCAAATAGTACCACGTATCATAAAAAAAAGAAAGATTCCTTACATACCCTATGGTAAAAGTAAAAAATGGGTAAAAATGAATTGGAGAATAAATAAAAACACTTTTATAAAACATGGACATGGATGATAAAAATAACCCCATTAAATACTTACGAATAAACAATATCAGATAAGAACGAGATTGGAAATGTTATCCCTTACCTTAGGTCTGATATGCTTCGTACGTGTCGGAACATCATGTATAATGATTTAAATAATGTCATTGAATTATTACAGAATCATACTCATTGTTATGATATCATATATGGTCATATTCTTAGCTTCTTATTAGTAATATTTCATTGCTACTTGTTATTCGGGTGTTTATTACCTTTTGTTCTTATGCGTGTTTTGTAGAATAAATTCTTATTATTATCTTTATGTTATAGATACCTCATTTAGATAATGGTACTAGTGTAATATATATCATATTTATTCATTCAATTCATTTATATAATCATTATGTAATGAAGATCATGTAGAATGATTCGCATCACATCGTGGAGACAGTAGGCTGTACGTACGCACGAGCGATGATATTGTTCCCATGATAGTGTAATTGTATTGAAGGGTATGTATACTATTTCATAATCAATATCACTTTACAATAATAATATATATTTATTCTCTACACCATTATACCTATCCAAGTAAGGTGGTGGAGGAAAATAGTTTACACTACGGTGTGGAGACGGTATTCCATACGTACGCACGCGTGGTGATTTCATTTTCCGTAGGATGGATAGATGGTAAAATAGGGTTGTTTCATACTTATAATAACATATGAATATATGAGTTATACTTATGTTGTTACTTCATAATGTAACAAATAAATAAGAAGAAGTAGATGAAGAAATAAAGTTGAAAGAGCCGGTAACGAACATTACCTCTTCTTTTAATCGCCTCTTCTTATCCTCCTCTTAGGGCACTAAAAATGGACTTTGAAGAATTCCAATACCTCTAGGATGTTTCTAGGAAAGTGGAGAAGAGAAATTGTCATGGTTTGGCCGAGATTTAATGCTTAATGTGGTGTGAGGAATAGTGGGAGGAGGTGCCCTTTTATAAGGGAGGAGAGAGGAACCTTTGTAAAAAATTTAAATATTATTTTATTATAAAGTCATATTCGGTTTTTAATAGCTCCAAATTGATTTATTTCGAAGATAAGGTGGGTATGGGTCGAAATCCTCTCAACCAATGGGTTTTAGACAAGTTTAGGTCATTATATAAACCATATCTTTTTGTTTTAACTCTTAGTTAATTAGATTGACATTTACCATGTCACTTTGTATTTTTATATAATATAGTTAATAAACTTACCATATACATCCAAGGGACCACCCAAGTGGTCCATTAATGATACTACTATCATTATATATGTATCTTTTCCGAAACTTATATTTTTAGGAATATAATAAAAATTAATAATATAATATTTGTTTTAAAAACTATTTTATGTCAATTTCGACACTATTTGGTGATTGATTTTTGTGAAAATAGTAACAGCATTATTAATTCAAAAAAAGTTAATTAAATCAATAATAATATGTCATATTAACCTATAAAATTATTGTAATTCATAAAAATTCTGAAATTACATTTATTTCAGTATTTATAACATCAATTATGTTAATATTTCATTAATAAGATAATTACTGCATCATCATTGTGTCATAAATATATTAAATTATCTAATGCCTAAAAATTATAGATAAAATACCATTATGTAGTAAATAGTTTTATCTATCTAATTAATATTTATAGTAGAATTTATGTTATGTACAACCCTATATTAAAAATGTTTTAGTTATTAAACATTGATTTTAACTATTTTAACTCTTCTTTAAATAAAATAATATTAAATGTCCTGATCTAATCCATGTTGACCTAAATGGTCATATTTTATTCCTAAGGTTGTTTTTGGTCGAATTATACTTATCCAATAGAATTATTACATGTTTTATGGTAATAATAATATCATTTTACCCTTAATTGCCCTATTTACCTTTAACCGTGGTAAAAAAAGTTAAAAGTTAATATTCACCAAAAAATATTTTCATCTCATTGAACCACATTTTAGTACTTGATATTAACTGTGTCTCTATGATTTTTTAAATTCCACTCACAGAAGAGGTAAAATTATGTTTTATGTGAATTTTCAAATTCTCATAGGTGGTGGGTAAAAGACGGTGAAAAGTTCAATAAAATTTTTATATATCTAAAATTATTATAAAATGACTCCAATGAATTACATTGAACATATATAGGTATTATGTATCAATTTTGACTTGATATAAATTTAAATAAAATAAATAAATATTTAAATAAAAAGCCAATTTTTAAATAGTAACCTGGTGTTTTCACTATCCATAAAAAAATGTAAGTTTTCAGAAAAATACCAAAATTTAACCCTAGGCTAATTTCGATATTCTGAATCCAAAAATGAAGTCCATTTTGAAAAATAAAATTTAAAAAATTGGGTATTACTATTCATAACGGCTAGTTTTAATAATATTTTAATTGAATATCGTTTTTTAGTGAAACTCGGTATTGCGTACAATGCAAGCTATCGAGGAAGGTCGTGATTGCGTGTAAAGAAATACAAGCTAGTTTTGTGTGTATTGAAATATTCTTTTGATGATTTATATAACATAAAAACAAAATATTTTTCATAAAAATGTCGGGTGTTATAGTACACCTTTGTGTGAAAGGGAGTTTTTCACCCCACTGTCAATGCATGTTGGGTTAACGTGTGATTGAACAATGTTAGTGGTCAATGAAGGTCTACGTTAACTACTTTAAGGAACTAGTTTCCTTTACACCATAGGTAGTGTCACGAGATTTTATGAACAATTCTCTCTTCATTAGTGGTCGTCGCCCAGACATCAAGGAGTAGGCCCTCTCTACTAAGGACCATCATTTTGAGAAGATGGTGGATGAAGGGTTTTTAGTTGAGTTGGTTTCTAGAGAAAAAATAGTTGAAAAATTGGCATCTCTTATTTTTCATGATTGATCCCCTTTTATAGAGAAGTATATGTCATAGGGACATTCTTATAAAGACTATCCTTCAATGGTTATGATTTCTGGTTTGTCATATCATCCTTGTGTGTGCCACCAATGTGTCTAGTTTGGGAACTCAATGATGTCATGTCACATCCCTATGAAGACTTTACATAATTTCAGATGTATGTGTTTTCTGGATTATATTTGTAGAGACCGTCACCTGAAGAAGATTTTATGACTGAAGGATACTCATACCTGACTGTAAGTTAGGGTATACATCGACTATCAGAGCTCTAGCCGCAGGCCTCAGAGTGATGCTCATGCAGACTAAGGAGTTTCTAGGGGTGTGATGTCTTAGTCTTGGTTTTTTGTTCCATGTTGGGATTATAATATTTATATAAATTTCGTTCATGTTTTCTGTTGTTGAGGTTTTTTCACTTTTGTAATTCCATTATTTCATTGGGATATTATGATGAACTTGTTCTATTATAATCCAAGTATTCCTATTTTTTTAAATGTGTCCCAATTGAATCCTTTATGTTATTTGAATGTTTTACCCATGTGTGAGTGAGATTGGGTTTTGTATCACTTGTGTTCGTTTTGAAATTTTTGGTGTTTTGGAATTAATGGCTAATTTTTCTGGCTCTTCACTTGGTTTGAGTTTACTCTTGTGAATTTCCCCTAGCATTGAGGATTTTTGTATGGTGTGGAATTATTTCAGTTCACGCGGTGAAGTTGATTCACCCATACTATGAAAATTGGTTTGGATCGGTTTGGATTTACCATGTTGGACCCCCTCCATGGGGTGGAATGTTTGGGTTTTATTTCATTCATTAGAGAAATCCTTGTGGTGGGATGAACCCTATCATGTTCTCCCCTTGTTTCGGGTTTCTATTTCACCTGGATTAGTGAGGCGTGTCTTGGGGAAAAAATTATCACCCTTGAATTCAATGTTTCATCATATTTTGAATGGGCATTGACTCAATTTTCGATTGATCCTCTGCTTGATGACTTTTTGGGTACATAAAGTGTCTATGGTGGGGTTAATTTTCACATCCCAACCCTAGAATCTCTTTAGATCTATACTTTTCTTGGACTTATATTTTTTGGTTGGGGTTTGGGTTGAGGCTTGGCTAAAATTATAGGATTTTAAAATGATCTGGTTAATTTTTGGCCTGTGTGTGGTACGTTCACGGACTAACCGACCACACAGCCTACTCTACATCTAAAAAAGTAAAGATGAAATGAATAGTAAAATAAAAATGAAAAATAAAATAAAATGGAAATAGAATAAAATGAAAATATGAAAAATTTAATGGTAATAAAAATGATAATAATAATGACAATATTGTTACTATTATTATTAATATTATAATTATCCAGTTTATTATTATAATTATTCCAATCATCATTATTAATAAAATTATTATTTTTTAAATTTTTGTTGTTATTATTATTAAAATGGTTATTGATATTATTCTAAAAATTATTTTTATTAATACTATTAATTATTATTATTATTATTATTATTAGGTTTTTTTGCAGTTATTTTTATACTTTATTTCTATTTTTTGGAAAATTTATCTCCTTCCTACCCCCTTATTCATTTGTGCACTGCAACTCGACCCCAACCTACACAGTCTCCTCCCTCATGGTCTTCCTCCCCCTGCACTCCCCCTCTTCTGATGGCCCTTCACCCGACAATATCCTAGCACAACCCTCAAGGAGACCTTCTCCCGGTGCATGGATCTCCTCTGACCGACCTCCAAGCGCACAATCCTCATCTAACCATCCACTTAGAAGTTCCCCCACTGGCACCCTTAACCCAACAAGTGACTTCCCTCTTCGGCGGCCATCCCCCCACTACATTTCTGGCCTCCGAGGGTTTTTTCATATTCATAGACTAACAAGGTAGGTTATTATGTGTTCTTCCATTCAAACCCATTTCTTTTGGTTCATTATGTCTTTAAAAAATTTATAAACATTATTCGCACCACTATGATAGTTTTATTTTTCTTGTTATGATGATTTTAAGTTATTAGTTTTTGTTAAAAATATGATTTTACATGAATTCTTGTTTAGGCACATGTGTATTTGTGCCTAAGGTGATTGGTAAAATTCCAATTCAACATATATGGTTAAATTGGAGGGTTGAGTAACGTTATCCTATTTGAAATGTTTTATTAAATATATTGGGATCATATCTTGGATTTTATATGTGAGACATGACAATTTCTTTTTGTGTGGTTTAAAAGGTTCTCTGAAATGGGATCATGTGATTTGTGAACTTGTGGTGCATTTTAAGAATGAGTGAAATGGATGGATTTATGTTGAAATCAAATAGTGGTTTTATGAAAATAGTTTTTGGTTTGTTCATTGATATTTGAGTGTTTCATTGTATGTTGGCACATCCATGGGTGTACTAGGTGAACACATGGATGTGAAATCAAATGAAGTTGTCACTCAAGAGTTACTCCCCCAATAAAAACAACTCATCTCCCCTTTCTCCTATTTTAATTAAAATGGGTCAACATTTTCAAAATATGTATGTGGTGTTTTATTTTGTGTTTTTAAAATGGTCTGTAATGCATTATTTAAGGTTTATTTCGATTGGGCTTCAAATTTAAATAGGTGAGTGGTTGGTAAAGGTAAGGCCCATTTGGAATTTGAGGTGTGTGTGGGTAATGGTTGTTTTAAAGGCCTATTTGGAAATTTCAATATAAAAGTGATGTTTGATCTTTTTTTTGGAAATGAATTTTAATTTTTTTTGTTAAATGTATTTCGGATGTGTAAAGCATAAGATCCTATTTGGCCTTGGGTATTTGAAAGAGATGTTTTGTGATGAATTTTGAAAATAATGTGTTTTGGAAAATATGTGGGATAGATTGGATTATTTGATCAATTTGAGGTATGATTTTTAAGTAATGTGACATGTTGGCCTGGTTGAAAACACAAAATGTTATTATAAATTGGTTCTGATAAAGATATGACATGACAACCCAGTTGGAAATTTCAATGAGGGATGTACATATGTATATTTATATAGTGGGAACCCATATCTTGGATTTCCCTTTAGGGGTTGTTGTATAGGAAATGTTTGTGTTTTGGGTAGGAATGTGAGGTGGCGGCATGTAAGGTGAGTCACGCATGCAAGGGCCTCCCACTTAGAAAATTTTCTTTTACCAAGGATTCTTGGGTGTATTTTTGGGGATCAAGTGATAGTTGTTGACCAACACTGATTATATGTGTTAATACATCTAGATCATAGATAGGCTAGTTGGTATGTGCCACTAGATTAGTCAATTTAGTACCACTAGTGGTTTTTTACTTAGGGGACACACCATACACCGAGAGGTGTTTTCGAAGCAAGAATGTCCAGGGTTCTTCAAGAGATGTTTAGGATCACCCATGGTTACTTTCAATTTATTTTATCATGTTTACTTTTCTTCATAACCTAGTATGTTCAGTTTTGATTTTTAGGTTTAAAATGATTTTTTTTTCTGGGAATGAAAACTATGTGTGAAATATTTTAATAAGTTATGAAAACCAGTGTTTATTTATTTAAAGAGTGAAAACCCAATATTTTATAAGAGTCTTTTTAAACTCTCAAGAATTGAATGTCTTTGAGAAAAAAAATACATGGAATTTGTTGTTATATTTGGAATTCCTACTGAGCATATTGATGATCACGCCTACTTCTTTATTCAGTTTTAGGTCCCTCTAGTTTGGATCACTATTGGAGTGAGTAAAATTTTATGTTCTATGGTGATCGACATGGTTACTTTAGATATGTTGCGCTTCTTATTTTATTTATATACTTACTAACTATTTGTATAGATTAATTTCATTTATTTATGTTAATTTTCTAGGCTAAACTATTACCAACATCTTTATTTTAATTCATGACACTAGTTTCTAGCCTGTGGGGAATGGGAATGCCTTTCAGGCCATGCTACTAACAGGCTCGGGTGACCAGTTCAATGTTGACCCTTTTTGGTTCATGACACTTATTCCAAATGGAATGATTCAAGAAGGAATAAAGGACTTCAGGGAATTGAATTGGTACAGACTTTTCCTTAAATAAGATGTTTGAGACTTGTGATTAGGAGTGAGTGGTGGTGGCCATTTATAGGGAAGTAAATGGACACACATTGAATTTTTAAAAACACATTAGGTTTTAAACATGTAATTACCTAAAAAAAGACATACCAACCCAACTTTAATAAAAAATTAATGGTTTGTAGCCAATCTATGAAAATCCAATGGATGTTTTACAAGTGTTTATGTCATTTGGTCCATTAATTTTGATATTTAGTCCTTAATTAAGCTTAATTTTACCGTAAACATTGTGATTAATTTAAATCACTTTTACTAATCATTTTTTACAAAAATTAAGATTATCTTATTAGACTCAAAATATTATATCTATTGAAATGGTGTATATTTTTTTTTGAAATTCAATTAATAGAAGCATAAAAATCAATATTAATTATAATCCTGTAGATGGGATGAAATTATTGGTTTTTAATGTAGAAAAAATTCACAAATATTATTAAATTTTAATTTCTAATTTCAATAAGAAATTGTTTATGAATGAAAAAATTTCATTAATATATGTATAATTCATCTAATGTGACCATAAAAAAGTAATGTATAATCTTACATTACAAATTATTTAAAAAAAGTGCTGTTTTTAAATAAAACACAATAGTTTTCACTAATAATAAAAAATGATGTTTCTCATTAAAATACCAAACATTTAATCTATGATAATTTTGATATTTTGAATTAAAAAATGAACAATATTTTGTCATATTCAATTTCCAAAAGTTTTTAAATTAATTTTATTGTTTTTCACAGATGGACATGAAAAGTAGTTCATTTGGGAAAATAATATTTTTTATGCATATAAAGGGTTCAATAAAAATTATATTTTTCCATATCAATATTATTTTTTATATAAAAACATTATAAAATAATTTAAAAATAATTTATTACTATTCACACTACAAAATTTTAATTGCTATGTGATAACTAACTCTTTTAAATAATTCTTATAATTAAAAGATGTTTCTTAGAAACTCGGCATTTCATAAAATGTATGACAATTCGATTTTTAGTGTGAAAGGAATGTTTGAATTAGTTCATTACAAGAAATAAACGAAAATTTAATTTATTAGTTTAAAACAAATTTGTGAACATAATAAAATTTCCTTTAATATTCCATCACTTTTCATATTCATTTATAATAATTGGTAACGTATGAATTAATATTATATTGTATAAACCATATATTTTCATAAATTAGTTAATACTATTAATAAAATATAATTTCACATCATGGTTTTATCTAATTATATTAAAAAATAATAGTTTAATAATATATTATTATTCATTAAACCTCAGTCTTGCATGTTACAGAAGTCATTGGGGAATTTTTTTGTTGCATATAATGCAATCTAACCTTGGTTTTCAGTGTAGATAAGTACAAAGTTTATGTTTTGTGAAGTGAAAACATAAAATGGTTTTTTGTATAACACAATCCCAACATAGTGATTTAATATAAAATAAACTATCTTCAATGTTGCATGAAATGAAAAATATCAATAGAGATAAATTAATTTGAACAAATTTCACAAAATCTCGGTGTGTTATATTCTTCCCCCTTAAAATGAATTTCACCCCTGATATTTTTATTGGTTATCAAGGGTTTCATACTTGAAAGTTTCATTCATAGAAACACACATTGTAATAATTAATTCTAGATAGTTCTTTAAAAAGGGAATGTTGCAACCATGATGTTTACCCAAAGTATTGTATAGCTAGGTTTTTACATAGGTGAACATAGGTTGGGAGTGAAAATTGGAAATGGAGGAAATGAGTAAATATTTATAGGGAGTGATTCAGGTGATCAATCACAAACATGTGAATACTCGATGAAAATTTTAGGGCCTCAAAGTTATAAATGTAAGATGATTTTAAAGGAAATCAGTTAAAACAGGTATTATGACAAAAAATTTACATTTTTGACCATTATCCTATCAATGAATAATTCATTTATTGAACCAAAATAAAAAATAACTTTCACCCTTTGGCTTATCTTTTATTTAATTATAATTCATCCATTACATCGATGTCTAGGAATTTAATATTATTACAAAATAACTAAAATACACTTTTAAAATATATTATGTCCCATAAACGAATGAAATTTATAACTATTTATCTATACGAAGTCTTAAAAATAAATATGGTTAATATGTTAATCTCTAAGCATAAAAATTGACACTATAGTTTAATAATTAATAATTATTCATTAAAAATAATTATACGTAACTGAGGACATCATGTTGGCTAGTGATAGGTGTGAAACCCTAAAAGTCCATCAGTCATGGGTTCAAGACCCATGACCTTTCCAGACATGATTAGTTGTCACCCGACATACATGATGTTCTTTTCTAAAACCACATTAATATTATTTCCAAAATAAATATGATAGATATACTTGAAATAAGTTTAATCTCTAAATTACCCTTTATCCATGGTTTCTAATACAAAATCAATAATTAAATACCTTCTCAGATGTTTAACTCAATTTTATTACACAATAGTTATCCTTAAAACCCTTTTGAAATATGGAAATCCAAATATTTAGAAAGAATGTAATTAAATCATTTTAACATTTACCCCCCATATGTCACAAATTACCAATAGTTTGTCACATTCCAAACATGTGAATGACCTTATTATATATTCCCAGGAAATATGGTATTACCCTTAATTACCATGAATACCTTTGAAAAACATGCATTATTCCATTTTCCAATGTATACAGGATAAATTCCTTAAATCCAAAAAATATTGCAATCTTCATCAATGATAGTATAACCCACCTATTAACAAGTCCTTAATTAATTCCATAGTAATCAACACCATACAATATACTACTTTATAATAGTATTATATTAAAATAGATTACATATTAAGGGTTACCTTTCCTTAGTCAAAATACCACCATGTCATTAAATCACTCCACCAGACCATCATGAACATTCAACATAAATATATAAATAATTAACAAAAAAAATAAGTAGAAAAATCCTTGTATATTAAAACATTAATATAACATAATTTTTGAATCCAAATACGTATAAAATTTGATTATTCCACCTCATCCTTATTCCATAAATAAGGATACCAAATCCTATTACACCATAACTCTTTCCTTATATGTTTCATTTGTTGTCTCGTCATCATAAACAATGTACCTATTACTTGTACCACCTTGTTGATCATCTTCTGGAGCATTCATATTTGGGAATTGAGTATCAAAATGAACATGTATTCCACATTCTAAACACTTAACCTTCAATTATGTCTTAGGAAGGGGAATATTCTAATTCATTCCATTAACCAAGTTCTTCATTTTAACCTTACAATCACTTACTTTGTGTCCTTATTTTACATTGTGAAAAAATATTCATGATCCTCTAAGACATTCAATTGGGTGATTAATTCCACATTCCATACACAAAGTAAACTGAATATTCCATCCTCCATGGTCTCCATTATCCAAACTCTCAGTGAACTCCTTATTTATCTTCTTTGGTGAGCCCAAGAGTTGGTTAAGGTACATGTTGGTAATTATGTTCCTTGAAAACTATTTAGATGTGATCAAAACACATTTCACTCTACTGATCATACCAATTGACATCTCAACATAAAATAATCTATCACATTAACTATTAATCGGGTTCCTTCCATTTCCCACCATTAACTAAAACTAGAAGAATACTGTGAGCATTACTTAGAATTGTAGAAAATCACATAGTAATGAATATATTTTCTTTTGGGATTTCAAAATCATGACACCTTTTTTAATATACATAAACTATGTTCTTCATAGGGAATTAATAGCCAATGTATATATAAATAAATCAGTGTGGTTTATAAAGTGTTTTTTAACATCCAAAGAATATCCCCTGAGAGTGTCAAACAAAGTGTGCAGCAAGGATGATTTTCCTTTATCAAATTACCCTATATATGGCCCAGAACTTGTTGTTAGAGTTGTTTCAAAAAGGTATATATTTTCTTGAGCCACATTCACTTGTATTATCCTGACATGGATGTATTACTATGAAATCACCCACTCTACCATGTACAAAAATTCTAGGGAATTTTCCTAAATGTTGAATTTTCCTTATACTAATCCTTAGAGAAATCCCCCATAATATCCTTATAAATATACCTTATAATATCACTGATGTTTTCGCACACTAGTTTCCAAAGAATTACTAGAACCTTTCTTTTATATCAACTATATCGGTCTAGGACTAACATACCTGGATATTACATCATTTTAGATGAATAGTCTATACATTACAAAAATACATTCTTGAGGAGCATAATAGTTTAGTGACTTTGGTAGCATGGAAAAGAAATCTTACATTTTGGAGAATAATATTCAACATATCCCATAAATATCTACAAATTTATTACTATTACATAAAACCATTTTTTATAACATGGGGAATGGAAACATAGTAAAGGGGTGAACTGAAATGATCCGTAAGGGTAAAAAAGAGAGATATGTAAGGATAATCATGAGCTTATGGTTATTAGAACATGATCATGAAAATAGAAGAGAATACTCAACATATTAAAGATCATATACATTAATCATCTCATTAAAAATGGTAGTTCATAATACATGAATCACAATGAAATAAAGAACATAAGCCATGAAAGAATAACATTGCAATAAAACATGGGATTGTGGAAAACATATAAGCATATTATATGATTTCTATAGTATCCAAGGAATTCCATCCATGACCATCTTGTTAGTATTGGTTTATCCCCTTACAATATTGGTATTCACGGTTCACTCCCATGTATATCCCAGTAGAAGGAGTTCACTCCTCATACTAACTCGGTAATCATGGTTCACTCCAATGGACATCATAGTAGTAAAGGTTTACTACCAAAACCAACTTAGCATATCAAATTTGATATAAATATTTACCCAATTCATTATTTGGAGATATAGGCCCCACCCATCTCATAGTGTAGTCATACATACATGTTCCAAAAGAACATAAACAATCATATATTAACCCATGAAATTAAATGGGTATCATAATCTTGTAAACATATCATAACCTCTGTAAAAGATACAAGTTTCATAACAATTTAATCAAAAGCATAAATCATGAAATAGAAATGAATTTCATGAACTTATAAACCATGAAAGTGAAATGGATTTCATAAAAATAAATACTATGCAAGAAAAATAGATTTTATAAACATAAAACCCAGTAAAGTAAAATAGGGTTTCATAAAGGCCCTTACATTAATAATAACCCATTCATATAAATTAAATGAATGTAAAAATTAGATTATTTCATAATAGGGAATGAGTAACATCAACATATGTCATCTTAGATGGAAATATTTTTAGAAATATATATTATTAAATGTATCTTTAGGAAAATATCATTTATTCTTTGAAGGAATATAATCATTTGAAAACATTTTTCAATTAAAACTAATAAAATAATTTTAAAAATATTATCAAAACTTTTTGATTCAATTTATTTTTTAAAACTTATAAATAAATCTTGATAAAATTTTGAAAATTAGTTCCTTATAAATCATATGAAAACATTTATATTGTGGTTGAAAAATGTTTTGAAAACCATTTTCCATGAAAATAATTTGGTAAATAAAAAATAAATCATGAAACCCTTTTAAATTCAATTTTACATAAAAACATATAAATGAATCTTGAAATTTTTTTGAAAACTATTTTTCTAGAAGAATTATAAATTATATCTGAAAATGTTTTGAAAATTATTTTCTTTAAGACCCTATGAATGAAGTATGCAAAAGTATTGAAAACCATTTTCCACGAAAAACTATAAATGATTTTTGAATATTTTTTGAAAACCATTTTTATTTAATATATATATTTAAAAAATATAAATAATACTATAAAAATGGAAATAAATATTCAAAGGATTGATGTCTGATAAATCTGTATTAGTTATACGAGGTAAAGAGAACATTTCATTTGGATGATAAAAATGATAAATAAATTTCCTCATTCGAAAAGAGACAAGTAGATTCTTTTAAAAAAATTAGTAGAAGAAAAAGAGGTTAAAATGTATTTTAATGATCATGGGAGATTAGTATAATATTATTTGAATCCATTTTTAGAGAACATGGTTTTGAAGGAACATAGATTTTTGACTAAAGAGAGTGTAATGCCAGGCTTTATTAAAAACACATTGTAAAATATATTAAGTAACAAAGTGTTAAATTTTTTTACCAAGACATGAATATTTAATTAATTACCACCTGAGAAGTAAAATCATGAATGTATTGAGAGATGGAACAAAATAATCCATCAATGGAAGAACAAAAGTATAATATCATGAAAACAATAATAGAAATTTAAGGTATACCAATGATTGAAAACCATTGGTACAGGGTGGAGAACCGTTGGAATAAATTATACCAATGGTTTTAGAAACCGTAGCCCAGTAATCTCTGAAAATAGACATATACCAAAGGTTTGAGATAAACCATTGTAATATGTGAAGAAATCATCTCTATACCAACAGTTTTATAAATCCTTTGTCATAGAGTTCTTATACAACACTTATGCCAATGGTTTCAAAACCATTGGCATATCTCTTTTTGTATTCCATTCACCCCTATACCAATGGTTTAAAACATTGGTAATGTTGTTGTACCAACGGTTTATAATAGTTGGTAAAAAAAATAAATACAGAACCTATACCAACTGTTTAAAACCGCTGGTATAGGCTTTATTGTACAATTCACATAGTATCCTTCTCTGTGTGCTGCTGTGTGAATTATACAGAATACATACAAGGTAACAAATAATAAGGATACATAATTAAAAACTCAAAATTAAAAGGCTAAATAATTTATTAATCAATTATGAATACAGTACATTAAAAACTGAATACTTAATTATATGTGATACAGTATTAATAATACATTCAAAATTGCATTTTTTATAACACATACATGATTGAATTAAGAAATTAGAAGCTAATAACCCAAAATAGGGAAATAAATAAATAAATTCAAACAGACAAAAATATAATGTCACAGTTTGGGGCAGGTGTATTTTAACTTAGTGATGATGATAATGGGTGTGTATCAATGAGCTTGTTTGACTAAGGGAATATAGTTGTCCTTGGCGTATTAAATGTCATGTGTTTTAGAATAGGGATAGAAGTTCCTCACATGAGAAGTGGATTTTTTGAGGTTGGACCATGGATCTTTGTATTAAAATATCAACACAATTCAAATACGTTTGGTCGGTTTTCCATATACTAGTTGTTTTTACTTAAAACGATGTTCAATTTGAACAAAAGAGAGATAGTTAGAGTGATATTGGTCACACCGTGCCTCATATTGATGAGGGGTTGACTCGTACATGTTACATATGACCCATGGATCATTTTTATAAAGTATAAATACAATTTGAATGCGTTTGGTTGGTTTTCTATATGCCAGTTGTTGTTTTCACTTAAAATGTTGTCCATTTCAAATAAAAGTGGGACACTTTGAGTGGTACTAGACACATTGGGCCTTAGATTGAGGCTTAGTTGATTCTTAAACATCATAAATGACCCATGGATTGTTTTTATAACGTATCAACACAATCTGAATATGTTTGGTCGGTTTTCCATATGTAATTTGTTTTTTCTTAAAACAATGTTCATTTTTTTTAAAAAGAGACACTTTGACTGCTACCGGCCACACCGTGCCTCGGATTGAGGTAGAGTTAACTCTTACACATCAAAAATTACCAATGGATATTTTTCCTAATGTATCAACACAATTAGAATGTGTTTCGTTGGTTTTCTGTATTCCAGTTGTTGTTTTCTTTTAAATTGTTGATCATTTCAAATAAAGGTGAGACACTTTGAGTGGTACTGGCCACACCACACATCAGAGTGAGGTGGGGTTGACTCGTACACATAAAAAATGACTCATGGATTATTTTCCTCTAGTATCAATAGAATCCGAAAATGTTTGGTCTGTTTTCTGTATGCCAGTTGTTGTTTTCACTTAAAATGATGTCCATTTTAAACAAAAGAGATACATTTATAGTGGTACCAGCCACACCGTGCCTTAGATTGATGTCGGGTTGTCTCTTACAGGTCACAAATGTACCATGTATTGTTTTCTTAAAGTATCAACACCATCTTAATGCCTTTGGTTTGTTTTTTGTATGCCATTTGTTGTTTTCACTTAAGATGTTGTCCATTTCAAATAAAAGTGAGACACTATGACTGGTACCAGCCACACCACACCTTGGATTGATCCAGGGTTGAGTCATACATGTCACATATGATAGGTGGATCATTCTCATAAAGTATCAACAAAATCCAAATACATTTGGTTTCCGTATGCCAGTTGTTTTTACTTAAAACAATGTCTATTTTAAATAAAAGAGAAACACTTTGAGTAATATCAGCCACACTATCCCTCAGATTGAGGTGGGTTTGACTCGTACACATCACATATGACTCATGGATCTTTTTCCTAACGTATTTACAGAATTCAAATGCATTTGGTCGGTTTTCCGTATGCCAGTTGTTGTTTTCACTCAAAATGATATCCATTTTAAACAAAAGAGAGACACTTTGAGTGGTACCAGCAACATTGTGCCTTGGATTAATTCAGGGTTGACTCCTAGAAATCAAAAATGTCCCAGGGATCATTTTCCTAATGTATTAACACAATCTGAATGAGTTTGGTTAGTTTTCTGTATGCCAGTTGTTGTTTTCACTTAAAATGATGTCTATTTTAAACAAAAGAGAGACATTAAGAGTGGTACCAGCCACACCATTCCTCATATTGATGCAGGGTTGACTTATACACATAAAAAACGTCCCATGGATCATTTTACTAAACAATCAACACAATATGAATATGTTTGTTCGATTTTCCGTATGCTAATTGTTTTTACTTAAAATATTGTCCATTTTAAACAAAAGAGAGACACTTTGAGTGGTTCTGGCCACACCATTCCACTGATTGATGAGGGGTTGACTAATACATGTCACAAATGTCCCATGGATTTTTTTTCGTAAAGTATCAACACAATCCTAATGCGTTATGTTGGTTTTCCGTATGCTAGTTGCTTTAACTTAAAATGTTGATCATTTAAAATAAAGGTGAGACACTTTGAGTTGTACCGGCCAAACTGTGACTCATATTGATGAGGGTTTGACTCCTAAACGTCAAAAATTTCACATGTATTATTTTTCTAATGTATCAATAGAATCTGAATACGTTTGGTTGGTTTTACATATGTCTATTGCTGTTTTCCCTTAAAATGTTGTCCATTTCAAATAAAAGTGAGACACTTTTAGTGGTACCGGCCACAACGTTCCTCGTATTGAGGAGGGGTTGAGTCTTTCACATCAAATATGACCCATGTAACGTTTTCCTAAAGTATCAACACAATCCAAATACTTTTGGTTGGTTTTCCATATTCCAATTTTTTGACTTAAAAGGGTGTCCATTTTAAACAAAAGAGAGACACTTTGAGTGATATCGGCCACACCATTCCTCATATTGAGGTGGGGTTGACTTGTACATGTCATATATGACTCATGGATCGTTTTTCTAATGTTTCTACACAATACGAATGTGTTTGGTCTGTTTTCTGTATGCTAGTTAGGCAAATCGTGCAACAAAAGTGATAATATCTTATAATGAAACTATAGACATTGTGTAGGATGTGCATCCCCTGGTGCATGGTTAGGGAAAATCATGCACATTTCTCATAATATATAGACCTATATGGTTGGTAGATACCTTGTGGGATGGACTTAAATTTTTTACTAACCATGAGGCATAGTGTTTTTCTACGCCGACCAGGGTTCCGAGCTTCGAACAAGCCCCAGAAGCCCCACAAACCATTATAACATCATTTGGCTTCCATATTTGGTAGAAAATAAAGAGTTATACTGAATTAAAAAATATCCATACCAGAGTGAAAAACCAGTATCTTATAGTCTTCCCATTTAGAGGAACTCATCCCAAAGTTCTCCTTCAATGGGTGGAAAAAATTTATTTGAGAACAATTATGTATGGGGGGTTGTCTGGGGTCCAGGGGGGCTGTTAGGGGGGCTATCTGGGGGCTCTCTGGGGGGCTGTCTGGGGTCCAGGGAGGAGGGTGGGGGGGGGGGGATGTCCGGTGTCCCGGGAGGAGGGGGGGGGGGGTGTCTGGGGTCCAGGGTGGAGGGTGGGGGGGGGGGGGGGGGGGTTGTCCAAGGGTTTTCCTGGTCCTGTCAAGGGGGGGTTGTCCGGGGGGCTGTCTAGGGTCCAGGATGGAGGGTGGGGGCTGTGATGGGTGTGTTCAAGGTGTTATAGTCTTTATAGTAGAACGACACATCCATATTAAATCAAAAATCAAATGTCATTAATATCAGTCAAAATGTAATGGATCAATCTGCCACTGATCACCATCAGCATCACCACTATCATCATTTGCCTCATCCTCACCTCCATCTCTGTCCTCGTCATCATTCTTGTCATCTTCCCCATGCTCATCCTCCTCCCCATCCTCGCCCTCATCCTTATCCTCATCCTCTCCCTCTCCCTCACCTTCTGCCTCGCCCTTGATCTCGATATCAGCATCATCCCCAACATTTTCCTCTTCAGTAACAACGCCATCACTAGAAAATTCATCATCTCGACCTCTAATAGCACTACCTCCTGGGGCATTGGATAATTCACCCATTGATGACATATATGTTTGACAAGCCACACTGGCCTCTGGTGGAAGTGATTAAGAAAAATCATGGTCAGTTTCATAAATTCTTTCTCACTCATTTGAACATGTTCTTCCAACTATGTTACTCATTTATCAAACTGCCTTTCATACTCCTTGACATGTTCCAACTTGGTGGTACTAGAATGGATACCTAGAGAGGACCAATACCTCATCCGGACTATATTCTTACCAGGTTTGCAACATAATCGGCCAGAGTTCTCATCTCCCAAAAGTTGATATAAATGATTGTGTGGAAAAAAATTGTCAGGCTCTGGGGAATCAAGGGCCTCTAAAGCATCCTATTAAAAATATTAATAGATTTTTAAATTTCAAAATAGATATTAATCTTTGAAATAAACTAATTAAAACTTACAATCTTTTCTTGTGTCGGTTCATTAACCGCAGTTCCATCTTTTTTCCTTCTACTCAGGAAAAACAAATTTGCTCGAGGGAGACATCCTTCAATATTCATTTTTTCTTCTATAATGACATTGAAACAATATAATGTTCAATTATAATCATATATTAAATATTCAATAAATCACAAAATTTAAGTAGGAAATAACAAAAAGGAAAGTCCTAATGAAAAATTATAAACAACTTTATCATACCAGGTGCCTCTCATGATCTGACATAGTAGTGCACCCCAAAGTGTGGAGGTATTTCTTTGGATCAATGTTTTTTTGGTTTTTTTCAAATGATTCCCAAATATTTGTTTAATAATAAATAAGATAATATTAATGAAAAATATGAAAACTTTCATTTAAATACCTCCAATGGGATTAATACCATAAATTTGGTAGTCACCCAATGGGTAATCATTTGGCGATATTGCTCTATCGGGAAGTCATCCACAATAGGTACTATATCTAACTCTGTGCCCACTCTATCACACCAGCCAACATACAACTCATTCATAAAGCTCTCCAAATCACTCTTATCTCCTTTAATTGTGCTGGTAATGCACCCTCGCCATCAGGGAAGTTAAACTGAAGCTGACCCCCAATAGATTAATTCCTATAAATACAAAATAATACTACATTAAATCCAATAGATTTTTTACCCATATTTGTGCCCGCGCATTACCATTGAATTCTTGTGGAAGATGCCACCAAGAGAGAGGTATGTTTGGAATGATGTCAGAGTATTTGGCTAGCATCGCCAAAAAACCCTGACATTCCTGCCCAGGTTTATCAATCATCTGTCCATCATCATTGTATTCAACCATCAACTGTGTATGACAGTTCTATACTACACGCGAGCGAGTACGCCCCTAGGCCACCTCCTATCAGTAGATGAATATGTTATTAAAGAAAGAAAAATATCAGTACAAGTTATAATAAGAAAAATTTTGGTATAAAAATTTGTTAGAGTTATATAAATATACCTGTGGTAGTCGGATCAATGGGCGTCAGTGAATGTGCAGAAGATGAAGGAATATCCTGTACAGGTGGAGTGTCCCTCTGTGTAAACTCCTCAGTCACATACTGTGTCAGAGTAGGAGTCGAAGAAGGTGGAATATAATAGCTCGAAGGTAATGAACCTTAAGCAAAATATAATGGAATAGACGTCTGGCCAACTGGTAGTGTAAACATCGGAGGACTAAATATCTCGTGTGTCCCTAAAGACACACCAGGATCAAAATGGGGCACAGAAGATATGTCTGTGGTATGGTCATTGTTCAATTGGGTAAGACTAGTGGATTGTCTAACTCTCACACCATGTGCCCTCGTACTACTGGCCTCAGTACCGGGACCACCAGATGATCGTCTAACTCTGACACCACCCCCCTCTAACCATCAACCTCTATACTGGGATCAATATCAGGCTCCTCTTAAAATATCTCTCATCTAGGGGGTGGATCCTAAAAAACTTGTTAACACAAAAGTAAACACATGATATTATAAGTTATTGAAATATATATATTTGAAATAAAATACTCACAATAGTGATGAGTGGAGGAACACCCGTCTGTGTCTTGCAATGATTATTTTTTTTATCTTTTCCCACCGCATCTCTTCAATCGGTGACACTTCCTATAATTAAAACAAATATGGAAGTAATTAGAAACAAATAACTAATCTTTAACCCAAAATACAATATATAGAAAAACCATTCTGGTAAAAAAACATAATGAATCAGAAGATTTATGACAGATTGAAGGAATGTACTATGATACACACTTTGAATGATGTAGGTGAAACATGTAGGTGAGAAAATGACTGTATGATTCTATATATTTCCCACAAAAAATTCAGGTTCACAATCAAATCTGACAATTGAGATATTGGAGTCATCATAAGTAATAAATATATTTGCGTTCAATTGCCGTAGGGATAGTGTCAACTTCAAAATCACCATCATCAAAAAAATTTTTGGGATTTAGTCAATAATTACACCAAATTTAGTATGACAATGATCTTTGACATAAAAAACTTTTTTCCCATTAATACCAATACATATCGTTCATCGGGGGAAAGTGTGTGAGTCATGTGAATAACTTGAAATCCACAATCATTAATAAAGGTGCCCTGCCTCATCATTGAATCAAACCACAGATATTTCATTATCGTGACTCGACCGTGTGAGTAATAATCCTAAATTATTATTTTCTCCACGACTCCACAATAAGCTACATTTTTTGAATGAGGTCTATTATCTGATGAACTGGCATAATAGTCAGTTGGGGTAGTTAGCATAACCCCATCATGTTGTGTTCTCATGTTCCTTGCTCGTTCAGTGATAATAAATTCGTATCCATTGATCACAAGTGATTTAAAAGCACAAACTATGGTATTAGGACTAAAATAAAAAGCTCTTATTTCCTCAGAAACAGAGTCTGTAGGCAATCTCGATACCTGAAATATAAATAAATAGTAAACTTAGTTAAATATTATTTTTATTTAGTTATTACAGAAATTTTTTTACCTTCAATTTCAAGCTAGCAGAAAACCATTTGCTATGAAAAGTCTCTTTCCTTGTCAAAGATAAAGAATAATGCTTTATATATATTAATTATTTATGTTCCCTATAGATAAATATAATAATAGTTTATCAAATATTTAAAATTACAAGATATAAGATATGAGATACATGTTCAATTTACTTACATGATATACTCATCGAACAAATCACAACTGAACAACACTGTGCAATGTTCCATCTCTCACTGTTCAAGGATTAATGTCGTCAATGTATATGATCCATGAATTCCTCCTATCTGAGGAAGTCATGGAAAAATGGGTTCAATTTTCTCATATTTTTCCCATTGGTCTGTTTATTCTCATAGTAAGATAAGACAAATACATTGAGCAGAAATACATACTTTCTTCAGATAAGTAACCATTCTCAATAGAACCTTTGCGATAATTCATGTTCCGAACATATGATTTCAATGTGTACATATTTCTTTTAGTTGGATACATCCAACAGAAAGCAACGGGTCCTCCAAGAAGTATTTCAGTTCGAATATGGACAATCATATGCAACATGGATGTAAAAAATGAAGGAGGGAATATTTTCCCTAACTCAAAAAAAATTAAGGGTGTCTCTGCCAATTTTTTTTCATGAAGGATTTGGACAACTTATTATCACAAAGATCTCTAAACAAATAGCACAACTGAATAACAAAGACTCTTACATTTTTGGAAAAGAGTTAATGGATTTCTATTGGAATCAACTCATGAAAATGGACGTGATAATCGTGAGTCTTCAAAGATTTCTGTATCAACTATTTTCTATTGACCCGTTTTGATATATTTCTTGAGTATCTATCAGGAACTTTAATAGTCTCTAGAACTTCTAGAAAATGATTTTTTTTCAGCAGGTGTCATCACATAAGAAGCACATGGAACATGCCATTTATTTTCACTGATACAGACAGGATGCAATTCTGGTTTGATCTGCCAATCTACCAAGTCACACTGAGATCGTAAATCATCTTTTGTGTTCCCATTTACATTTATAAGAATCTAAAGAAACATTTCACATATATTCTTGTCAATGTGAATTAAGTCTAAGCAATGATGTAACAAGTTGGTTGACCAATACGACAACTCAAAGAATATAATATTCTTCTTCCAATTGTATCAGGTATAACTAGAAACTTTTTTCCTTTTTCTAGATTTCATTACACCCTTCCCAATGAATATCTAAAAACATTCCATTCATTAAGAACATCAGTTCCAGACATACTTTGAGGTGGATCCTTAGTCTCTATGGTATTGTCAAATCTTCAACGATTGTTTCTATATGGATGGTTCATTGGAAGGAATCATTGATGTCCCATAAAACTAAAACTACGACGATATTTCAGTCTTCTCGATCGAGTATTCCTTATAAAAATAGGACATAACAATTTTCCTTTTCTGCTCCCTCCAGACATCATTGCATAAGAAAAAAATTCATTGATCATCTACATAAGGGTAACATGCATCTGAAATACGTCTTTCGAACAAGCATCATATGTGGGCACACCCACATCCCAAAGAAGTTTCAGCTCTTTTATTAAAGGATGAATATATACATCTATATCATTACCGGAATCAGAAGGGCCAAATATCAGTATACTCAAGAAAGTGTAAGGCTTGTTGATACACAACCATGGGGGAAGGTTATAAATGTGTATGAAAACCAGCCATGTGCTGTAAGTAAGAATCTTCCCAAATGGATTAAAACTGTCACATGAAAGACCCAGTCTCACATTACACTCATTAGATACAAATTCAGGATATTGAGCATCAAATCTCTGCCATGAAAATCCATCTGCTGGGTGAACCAACTCTTCATTATTCGTTTTTCCCTCGGTGTCATGCCATCACATTTTTACTGATATTTCATCAGAAATGAAAATGTTCTGTAATCTGGGGATTGATGGAAAGTGCCACATTACGTTTTGTGGCACACGAGATGGTGTTCCATCATCTTTTGGCTTCCATCAGTAGGTTCCACATTTGATACAATCATTTCTTTTAGTAGTTTCCTCCCAAAATTAGTTGCAATCATTCAGGCAACATGAATTTTTTTTGAGAATCCAAGTTTATCAACTAACTTCCATGTCATATAGTGGTTTGAGGGAGTATCTGCATCATCTTTAAGTAAGTCCTTCAAGAATTTAATAATGTAATCGATTGCAGTATTTGAAATCCCATACATAGTTTACCGATGAATCAATCGGATTAAAAATTCAAACTTTTTCATTTTACCACATTTCTTATATACTGAAGTCGTCGCAGCATCAATAAATTTTTTCACCCTATCAACATCATCATTTTCATTGGATGCATCATGTTTTCTTGTATCAAAATCTTGTTGGTTGGACATCCTTTCATTCTCATGATACCGAATAAATGGAAACCAATCATATATCAAACTCTCCAATTCAGTCCAACCATTTGAATCATCAGCATTTTGTGATTCCATTTTCTCTCCATTGTGATAACACATATAATAGTTAGTTTGGAATCCATATTTGTTTATATGATAGCTAACTAATTCACGAATCAACCAAGGTCTTCTAACACAATTAGATCGTGGGAAGTGTATGTGACCACTATCTGAATCCTTGTCAAAGGAAAAATCTAAAAAGTTGTTCAAATAATTTTGAAAATCGGTTGAAATCCGATCAGTTTCGTACATCCAACTTCTATCAATTTTGTAAAAAATTGCAATAAGTCTTTTCAAAGCAAATAAATAATATTGAAGTTCAATCAAAATATTCTTTAGGTAAGTGACAATTGTTTACTTTATATAAAATCATAAGTGACACAATACTCTATATAAGAATCATATTAAGAAACAAAAAAAAAATAATGTATATAAGAAAATAGGATATAGAATTTCTAATGCCTATATTCCTGGATTTCCCAGTAAGATATTGGAAGTGGATCAAGGAATACATAATATTAAAGGGTCTTGTTGGGAGTACATGAGTTTTATACTTTAACTTCTTCATGGAGATCAGGATGAGGAGAAGGATGAAGATCACATTTAAAGTAGTTATGTCCTCATTAAGTTTCACCATAACCATGGATTAAAGGATCCTAGGTTTGGGGCCATAGATCATAGGTTGGTAGGGTGTATTCATTGAATTGTGTCCTAATTGATTTTGGAGAGGTACCTTAAATAGTTATAGGTATGGATTGGATTATAAACACCTATAAAAAGTATATCCAAGAATTGTGACGTCCCAAACAAGGATTCCACTCATTTGTGACCTAAAGACAAATGTCCACTCATTAGAGAGGGACCTTCAAGTTCTATTTTGTTTTATCTTACATACGAATAATAATTTTTGGTAGTGAACGAGAGGGGATCATGAGCTTTGTGTTCACAAAAGGAAGATATCAAAACAACTTCATTTGTTTGAAGAATAATAATCCCAAGGCCCTCTTGATATTTGAACAACGCAGTCATGATTTTCGAGATAAACTTGTATCCATGAAACCATATGAGAAGCACGATTCAGTACATATGTTTTTCTGATTTTCCTAGGCATTTTGAGGAACCCCAAATTAGTGAAAATGTTCATTGTGTTTTAAAAGGTGATTGAATAACTCAAGTATGATGTTGAAGAAATAATGATTAATTGTAATATTAGTTAAACTAATATTCATTAATATTGCGAATTTGAAATTCTGTGAATTAGTTTCCTGAAGAAGGAAGAAGTACTACATGGGAGAAGGAGAGGTCCCACCGAGAGTTTCATTTTTAGATATTTTATTCATAATGAACATTGGATTGTACGGTAAGTAATTATTATTTCTTCTGTTAAGAATAATTAGGGACCACATACTATTTTGAAAAGTTTAATAAGATACTCCATATGTTCTATTGTGCATAGGATAAGGGAAAAATGTGTAATTTTATATATATAAAGATTTTGATAGAAACATGATGCATACTTGTTATGTAACACACAAAGTATACAAAAATGATGATGATTAAGATCTTCATGTTTGACATGATCTAAATGAAAGGAGTGATATTCATGAAATACTATGAATAAATATTAAAAACAATTTATTATGAGTTCATATACATATAGCTGTAATATTTGGAGCATTGAGATTAAAAAAAGAACTATGCATCTTTAAAATTAGAACACAAGAAAGAGACCATGCCCTTATAAATGTATATCTGTAATGAAAACATTAATTGGACAATGTGTACATTGATGTAGTGATTTGAGTACACAATTTTTGAAGGGAGTAGAGAATCATAAAATATTCCAATATCCATAGAAATAGGGAAAACGACATGATATTTCTAAATAGTGAAATAAATGGAGAAATACTGAGAATATAAGGATATTATTAGCTAATATATGATGAGGTTTAAGGAGCCTATCCTGAATGGGGGAGTTGCAACTGATCGGATGAAAGAGGTTCATCTGGGTGGGTGCTTTTGGGAATCGGGGGAATCTGCTTCTGGAAATCGGGCGCTTTTTGGAGTAGTCGGGGGATGGTTCTGTTTATGTAAATTGGGGGGGTGGATTTCCCAATGGTTATTAAAAACCATGGGGAAAAGCATGGAGTACCCAACAGTTATTAAAAAATGGTGGAAAAAAGTATGGATTTCCCAACTGTTTCTTCAAACCGTTGGGAAATCGTTCCCTAAACACACCTTTACCAACAGTTTATTAAAACTATTGGTAAAGGAAATCTATACCAACAGTTCTTTTGAAACATTATTATAAAATAATTGGAAAATCTAGCCTTTCCATTAGTGAAATCACTGAGGTTGTCTCAATAATATCTTATAACTTTGTTACATAGGATCATACTATCCATGTATGATAAGGAAATTAAATGAAGCATAAAATATCATTAAAATATGTAGATTTATGATATAACATGAAAATTGGATGTATATACACCTCGAAAAAGTGTTTTGGTACATAAAAAAACAAGAGTCTCAAAGAAGGAAAATATAGAATTATTTTTACGGATTTGAAATCTTTTGAAACATAAACCCCATGACTGAAATTAAAAAAAAATGATATTTTAATACCCATAAAACTAGTTATAATATAAATATAATTAAAAAATGGGTAGTCCATACACCACACAAAATGAAATAGTGGCGAACAAAGCATGTATCTCACATGAATAAAAAGTGAGATGAAATCCCCTTACCTCATGTCTTGAATCACATTTTAAACATTCAAAACAACTATATAATGAATATAAATTTATAATACTTATTTTAAATGCACATATTATTATATATAATAATATATACTATTTTATTACGACCTCATTTTCCCACCTATTAATAATCCTATGTTAAGGTTTTCACTTCAGGTAATATTAACTTTATTATTCGCATGTGTCTTAATTTGTTATATCATTGATATTTATAATTTATATCATGATTTAAAGAATTTAAACCATGATATAAATATCATTTATATACACTATATGTGTATTATAATTATCTATAAAATATATAGTAGTGAAGTAGAATATACCATTCATGGAGACAGTTGGCCGTACGTACAGATGGACACAATTTCTTTTTATTTTTCATACTGATAGAATTAATTTAATATATATAAATATTTATCATTAGAAAATAATATTTTTATATCATATATATCTTATGTATTCACTAAAACAATCCATAATAATATCCAAGAGGTGTTTAAATAAATCATATCTCTTTGAGGGGGGCGGTAGTCCACACTTCCTGAAATGAAATTATCTTATTTACAAAAAAAGAGAAAGTAAAAAGATATGTTATTTAAAAAGAAATAAATAAACATAAATAAAAAATAAATTTAAAATTTAAAATATATAAATAGAGTTTCCATCATAATATCCACCATGGTAGGTGCTAATGGGAAAAATGAACAATCATTGTTTCATGAGGCAGTAGTTTGTTGTACACAGAAACAATATGTTTGTTACCCATTAGATGGAGATGTGTGTAAGTTTATGAAAAAAAATTATCTAAAAAATACAAAGTATATTGGTTATACTAGTGTTTTTATATAACAATAGAATTAATATATTTGGAAGGGCTGTAGAAGGAAAATAAACGAATGGACTTGAGAGAAGATATAAGATCTAAATCGGGTAACACCTTTTGGATTGTGCCAAAAGGATTCAATGTATTTTATTCTAATATTTTAAGGCTTCTAGGTGGAAGGGTGGATTTTTGGAAATTTTATTGGGAAGGCCTAGGCATAACATAATAGTTTTTAGAGGTTTGAATAAGAAGAAGAGGTGGTGGCCTTTTATGCGGAATGAAATGGACTCACTTTGAATTTTTGACCAAACATTTTTTGAAAACATATACTTACAAAAAACAGTCATACCAAACCAAAAAAATAAATAATGGAAGTTTTTTGCCGCAATATGGATAGAAATTGTGAGTTTAACAAGTTTATATGTCATCTAAGACATTAATTATAATGTTTAGTCCATATATAAGCTTAATTTGACAATAAACAATGTGATTGTGGCAAAAGGCTGCCTTGGATTTCCGTCTGACCAAGGGAAGTCTTATAAGAGGAAGGGAGGATTTTTGGGACATTTATTGGGAAGGGAATGGCCTAAAATAAGTGGTTTCAGTGGTATGCAGACCTGGGAGAGTTGGTAGCCTTTTATAAGGAACAAAAAGGACTCACTTGGAATTATTGACAGCAAGGTCGGTCTACACATGTCCTTACATGAAAAAAGTCATATGAAACCAACATAAATAAATAATGGAAGGTTTTTGGATGAAATATGGATATAAAATGAGTTTTTAATAACCTTATATGTCATTTGGTCCATTAATTATATGGTTTAGTCCATATTGAATCCTAATTTCACCTTAAACAATGTGATTAAATTTAATCACTTTTACTAATATTTTTTGGTCAAACATTATATTTATCTTATCAGAACCAAAATATTATATTTAATAAATTTTTTTATGTTATTTTAGATTTATATTCACAAAATTTAAAAAAATAAGATTAATTCTAATCCTGTAGATGAGACAAAATTTAAGGTTTTAATGTAGAAAAATATTCAATTGTTTGTTATGTTTTTATATTAAATGTCAATGTGAAATTGTTTATAATGAACTAAATTATATTAATATATTTATAATTTATCTAATGTGAGATTAAAATATGTTAAATTATTAATTATAATTTATAATTATTTAAACAGAAGGATGTTTTATCTAAAATATAGTAGTTTTCACTATTCATCAAAAAATGATGTTTCCCAGAAAAATACCCAAAATTTACCCTTTGATAATTTAAAAATTACTAATTAAAAAACTAATGTTCATTTTATAAAATTATATTTCAAAAAGGGTTTAAAATTAATTTTATTGTTTTTCATAGATGAAAATGAAAAGTATTTCATTTGAGAAAATAATATTTTTTTAATCATATAAAATATTTACTAAAAATTTTGTCTTTAATTATATGTATTTTTTATTATTATAAATCCATTATAAAAATATTATAGAAGTAGTTATTATTATTCATAATACTATGTTTTAATGTCTAGGTTATAACTAACTCATTTAAATAATTTTAATAATAAATGATATTTCATAGAAAATTGGTATTGGATGTAACATATGACAAGTCGATGTTCCTTGTGAATGGAATATTTGACTTAGTTAAATAAAATAAATAAATGAAATTTTAATTATTAGGGTAAAAAATATTTCTTACCATAGTAAAATTTCCCTTTATATTTAATCTACTTTCATATTCATTTATAATTCATTGGTAACCAATGAATTCATATTATATTGTATAGACCATGTATTCTCATAAATTAGTTAATAATATTAATAACCTATAATATTATGAAATGATTTTATATTAATATATTATATAATAATATTTTAATAATATATTGTTGTTTTCAAGATCTCATCCTTATGTATTATGCAAGTCATCGTGGAAAGTCATTATTGCATATAACGCTATATAACCTCGATGTTCTGGGTAGATAAGGGCAATGTTTATATTGTGTGTAGTGCATGATTAAATTCATATGACATATAATTTAAGCCAAAAATATTTATTTAATATAAAATGAAATATACTCAGTGTTTAATGAAATTAAAAATATCAAAAAATTTAAATAATTTTTAGAAAATCGCAAAATCTTATTTTGTTTCACATACAACAATAACCACATATGGTTAGTTGGATCCTCAGTCCATGTCCCACACCTCTATGTAACATTAATCACATATATCATATTTAAACTTGTTAATTATCATTAACCCTCTTCCATATATTTCATATCCTAGTATACCAGTTCAATTTATAAAATAATCATTATTATTTATTTCAATCATAAGGAATGATATAATCAATTCACTACAAAACCTACAGAAAAAACATAGTCAAATAAAAAATTAACCCTTTATGGTTAAGAAAATATACATTTATTCCAATTAATCAATAAAATCATTATTCAATTAATTAATTTTTTCCACAGTCCCATCAATTGACCAATTACACAATACCATTAATGGACCAAGTACATAATCTCATTAATTGACCCATTTTCATAACCTCATTAATCAATAATTTTAATGTCCCATTATTCACAAATTTCATAATCCCATTTACCAAATTCAATTTTCCTGGGCTCAATTCATTTTGAGATCATATGGAAAATCAATTAATCAATTATCGGATTCCATAAATTTATTAATCAATTAATTAATTCAAATAAATATTAAAATTATTATCGTTCGAATTAAGATTTCACAACACATACATACAATTATAATTCAAGACTATGAGAATTGAATTTATACCACCTTCCTCAAGATCTTCGATGGATTCCTTACAATAGAGATCCCAAATTTAATGTTGAACATTCAATTACAAAATGGGGAATGAGATCTAACTTCATAACCTAGATCCAAAAAAAAATTATATATATCAAAACATATATAAATATATATCCATTAACAATAGAGGATAAAGTACATTCAAATTATGAGAGAAATATGAGAGGGAAGGAGAAAATCAATCGGGATAAGAATCTCTTACTGTGAAAGGTGTAGATTCATCAATCTGATCTTCGATTCATCATGAACGGAGTTCATAAGGACTTGGATCCATCAAGGAGCCTCCAAAAATGAGTGAAAATGTGTAGAATCATGTTGGGTTGAATTAGGGTGAACTCCATGGGATTTGGAAATTCTAAATCTAATTTTTGGGGGTTTGCCTTTCCATGAGCATAATATCCATAATGGGGTTCACAGTTTAACATATCAATGTGAATCTACTCTGTTTGGGTACACACAATTTGTTGGCCTAGGTGCACGGTTTTGGAAAACTATGCACCAAGTGTGAAGTACACCTCTTCCATAAAAAATTCACTAATTTCACCAAAAAACTCCCCAAAGTAAAACCCAACGGTGATTCACAAAATCTAGGGTTTAATATTACCTATGAACAAGCTTATGGAATCTGCAGAAAAGGTTGAGATCTTATATTCTCCCCACCTTACAATAGCCCATCCTTGAGAAGTAATCCAAATCATCTATAAGATTTTGAGTCATAAATTTAAGGTCAATGATTCCACATATCCTCTTATATCTTCCATGTTTAATATGATCAGGCCCATGATTCAATAATATATGAGCTATCGAAATTGGTTTCCCCCACGATACACATTCACCATGATCCCACAAACATATCATATGCTCCTATAAAGTGGTATCGGTATCAATATCAACATAATCCACATCGATCAGTTGAAATTTATTGAGGTGATACCTATATAGTTTTGACATGTGAAAATCATCATTCATTGCACTATACCTCTGTTTAAAGATCAATCTTCATGGAACTAACTTGACTCTCTCTACAACCCCAAATGGTCCAGAATATTTATGTACCAACATTCTTTGCCTTCTATTCTTATGGTGACCCAATATAGGTGATACTCAAAGTAACACACAATCACCCACTATAAACTCAGGGGGTCATCGATGTCTATCATTGTATGACTTCATCCTACTATGATCTATAATATTACATTTCTGAATCAGTTTAACCTACTCTGATCTATCTTTCACAAGACTCAGTCCCAAAAATTTTGACCCACTAGCCTCCATCCTTTATAGAGGTTATCTATATATATTACCATAATGATCTTAATATGGTTCCTTCTGAATAATCACATGATAACAATTTTTAAAGGTGAACTCAATGAGTGATAGGTGTTTCTCCTAAGACACAACAATGTCTAAGACAAACACCTATAGCATATCCTCATGCACCTTTATGGTATGTTTTGATTGCCAATCTATATGTGGGTGGAATTCTGTACACATTAAAACCTGTGTACCAAGATCCTTTTATAAGTCCTATAGGATGTGTTAAGTAAAATGTGATTCATGATATGAAACTGTACATTATAAAACCCTATACATATAGACTATCTACTAAACATACAATTATCCCAATTGATATTCTGGAAAACTCTCTCACATTTAAAAAATGTAATCCCTTTTCTAATGGCCCACAATCACCCAAATGGTATCATTCTTATAGTGTTCATTGGGAGATAGACCAAAACATCCATAGTAACATCACCCCACATCTATTCATGAATGGGAAATGGATTTAGTAGACCTCCATGTCATTGATTCTCATCTTTCACTTATTAAATTTTGTATAATCATGTCAAGAACCATGAAATTTCAATTTTTATGCCCAAACACCAATTGTGTCGACATAAGTCACGATACATTTTTGTCAAACCCATATGTACTTTTCACATTATGGAATAAAATTCTTGCATCCAAACCTCTCTTATTGTCATAGGTAGAACAAAACTATTACTGATATAAATGATCACATCTTCATCTATGGTCCACTCTTAAGGTAACTCCCCACCTTCAAGGCTTTACCTCAATGTCATACATTCCAGATGATTATAATTTTTTCCCATGATCAAACTAAAATTTCTTGAATCAACTGAAACTAAAATCAGAGTTATCGTCTCATGATCCTCATGAACCAAAACATGCATCTCACCTAGAGAATACAAAATCTAATTAATCCTATCTATACTCTTGAACAATATGAGTCTATGTTTTATTACTTATAGTTTCAGGAAAACAGTTTCCATTGTTGGGATTATATTCTAGATCAATATCAAAAGAATTCATATACTCAACCCAAAATCAGTGTTAGAGATTCAAATCCCATTTCCAAATGATATAATCTATGATCTTTTTATTAGTATACAATGTAATATTTTCCCCCAATAGATAATGGTTCCAACACATCATATCATAAACCATTTTAGCTAACTCAAGTACATTCATAGTGAGGTTCCATTCTTATGGCCTCAATTATCATGGCTTGTATGACACAACTCGATCTACCTATATTGACACTTCTCGAATACCAATCCCTAATGGTTCAAAAAACACAATTTACTCCTCCCATGGCTTGGGTAGGACCATTATTGTTTTTGTTTTCATGAAATTCTTCAAATACTGGTAAGAATTGTCACATGATCCCGACCATTGAAATATAAATCTATTATTGGTTAATCCTAACATAGGTTCTTCCAATCATTAAATTTCATGAATGAACCTTCAATTATATCTTCCAATCACTTTAAAATTTCATATGTCGAATAAAATAATGGAATTATCTAAATAAACTACTACATAAAATTTCACTAGGTCTACTAACATAGCTCTCTATGAGAAGATATGACCCATACATGAACCTGACTAAAAAAACTGACACTTAGATAACATGGTGTATAGTTGATAATATCTTAGTGTACTTAAGATTATGTCAATTTATTTTCCCTGATCATCATTAGTCTTGGAGTAAACCAAGATATCATCCACAAAAATGAAAAAAAACTAATCTAGGTATGGGTGGAAGATTTGATTCATAAAGGACATAAACACTACTATAGCATTCTTTAACCCAAAATACATCATGATGAACTCATATAGGCCACTCCTATTTTTGAAAGAAATACAAGGTATGTATAAAGGTCAGAATATCAACTTATGATACCCTGATCACAAGTCTATTTTGGGGAAAACACAAGATTCCTTTAATTGTTCAAATAGATCATTAATACATGGAGAAGGATACCAGTTCTTCAAAGTCATCCAGTTCAAAAAATTGTAATTTTCAAACAAGTGCAAGTTGTTATCATGATTATTTTAAAACAAAACTATATAACCCCAAGTAAATATAATTTTATGGATAGACCCATTATCCATCAACTCTTTCTATATATTCTGGTGCTCTTGAAGCTCTATTGGTGCTATACTATTAGATGGAGTAAAAACAAGATCAACCACATGAATGAGTTCAATTTTAAATTCCACATATATCTTTTTTGGAATCCCTAATATATCCTTAGGAAACACATCCTAGATCCATTCCAATAGAAGTGTAAATACATCACTTCTAATAGCATCATCATCCACCAATATACTAGCAACTTGGTTGTTGAGGTCCTTCAGTTTTTTGATGAACCAGACCCTCAAAACCTAAATTGATGTCCCATTCCCCACTATAAAAATAATTATCACCCTTTAGAGATATAAAGATAACTCTCATGTGATAAAAATAATTGTGGGATCTGTATGCTAATAACAAGTCCATAACCAAAATTAGTTCAAAGCATGAAATATCTATTATACTGATATCTAAAAGAAAATGATACTCCCCAACCTATATAGAACACCCCTTTCACAAATAGATGTCCATAGAATGTACCCTCATGGGCGTATTGAATATCATAACCATTCCCACAAACTGCACTTCTAGGATCAAACCATTTACAAGTTGTATGGATATAAAATAATTGGTGGCACTAGTATCAAATAAGGAACTAGAAATAATAGAATCTTCAAGAATAATACCTCTAACTATTGATGACACATCCTCTCTGTCCACCACTATAGGATGAATTTAATGCAACTATCCTACCCCACTTCACTGTGATGCATAATTTCCCATAAGTACCATTTCCATTGACTCTACCACTATGAATAGTAGAACTCTGACTTCCAAACTAATATGGTGTGAAATATCCCCTCCCCACAATATGGTTCTTCCTAGGTACTCAATCAGTACCCATATATTGTTGGGTACAACATAACCAATTTAGATTTCCTATCCTACTTTAAGATCATCACACTTCTAGTGGTTAGGGAAAATGTATATTAAATGGCCTGACCTACCATACTGGATGCAATGCACTTGGGTATGATTTGGAGTAATAGATCCTTCACAATGGACACTCTTCTTTCGAATATATGTTTCAACACTAACATTCTGACACATCCTTCTCTTGGAATTTGTACATCCTCATCATCCATAGGAAACCACATATCATCCAATTGAATTATCCTTATATTTTCCCTCACACATGAGAGCATGATCCACTACCTTAGAAAACTTATTTAACTCAAAGTTATAACATATGACTTAATCTCACATGTACGTTCATCTTGTGAAATCATTATTATAGCTATCTCATACCCATAAATCATTAGAGAAAAGTGCAGAAAGTCTGTAATGTGACCCACATAGTCCTTCATGGACATACTCCCTTTGGACAACCTCATGAATTCATATTCCATCTATTGTCTCAGCATATCTGTATAATATTGTGTTAGGAACTTCTCTTGTATGTTCATACATACCATACAATCTTCCTACCCAGTCCACATATGAACATCCATTCAGGGCTTCACAAATCCTCAAAACATATAAGAATAGAACATGACCCAATTCATATTAGTATTCTCTAAATGGTTATGTATAGTCTGGATGGAATCAATTTAAAACTCTGCTACCATAGGCCCACCCTCTTTGGTGAATTTAGGTGGGTGTTGTAACTAAAACTACCATGTTTTTCCAGAAATAAAATTCATAATCTACTGTAGGAATATCTCCATATGCTACATTAAGCAATCAATTTTATCAATAAACCACTCTATAGCTCTTTCACATGGCACTATTTTTGCCTCACATTCAACGACTAGAAGATATTTTTCATTTATGTCATCTTGTCATCCTATCAAATAAATTTATCATGAAGGAATATCTCAACAATTCCAAAACCATGTCCTAGTATACATAACCCAAAATTAACAAAATTAAACAACAGTGATTCACAAATAGTCATAACAATTTATCCCACTTTTACACCACATGGTCAAAACTAAGGCACTTATGCTCCGATTAGACATAATACATCTATTTCATTATTACCAATTGGGAAAAACATGATCATATTATAGTTTTTCATTATCCACATAATTATTCATATTTATTGCATCATTTTACAACTTTCAATTCTACATGGGGCACTAATTTCAGTTCAAAAACTCAAGAAAGAAAAACATTTCAATTTCAAAAACTTACAGAATAACATATTTTCTATGAATGACTAGAAATGATGTGTGTCACAATAATTTCCATGTTACTTGAATGATGAATTCAAACATAAATATAATTCCATGCCTATATATGATACAAATATCATAATGATATCACACTACACAACATGAGTACCATCCTTGGTGAAATAACATCCAATTATAGAAACAAACATAAATAAGAGGAATATCACCTCAGGTACCTAAGTTTCCCCTAATTTATGGGATAAATACTACCTTACACGAGATTATGTCCATGGACCAACACTTCCTAGTATCATATATACCTTCCCCAGATAGTAAGAAAAAAGAAAAGAAAAGAAAACTAGAATATGATACAGCTTTGTAACATCTAGACACGTGTGCCACATATTGATGCCCTGAGTCAGTCAGTTTGATGACCTCTAGTGTTCCTATCCATACATTAGAGGCTAAAAACAAGAAGTAGGGTTCTATTATAATACATGGGGAGAATATAACATCTTTTTCAATGTAATTCAATATAATAACTAGAACTAGAGTAACCAAATGATATAACCAATAACCAGGCCAACCATCAATCTAGAGAAGGTTTCTTTCCATTATCTTATCCTAAAAACATGATGTAAACTCACGTACTGATCATTATTCCTATGTAGGGTGTGTTTACAAGTCAATATTCCACCACCAAGGGAATCTAAAATAATATACATCCAATAATAGTGTAATCATTTTTATAAAGAATAATGAACAATGCATAAGGAAACAGTTACCAAATTCCCTTATTTTTTAACCAACCAGATAAATCCCTAGATCCCAAATGACACCCATGATATCAATACCTAGAGTAGCCCATTATAGAGTATGATGTATCCCTTGGGATAAAGTATATCACAATACCATGATTTTCATTTAAAATTTTGTTTGATATCATACCACGACCAGTTGGAACCATAGTACAATGCCAATAATAAGGTTATAGAACATAGTTTCTAATAATCCATGGGTATTTTAAGACTATGTTCCTATCCCAAACCTCATTGTCACATGGTTATTTTTAGCATCAGTACATATCCCATACATGCTATCACAAATTGGTATTTGGAGACTCAGTACCTTCCCCATACAATAATAATCACATATTTTTACTTTTGAACCTCATTCCCTTTCCCTTACAATAATATTCACGTATAGGTATTTGGTGTCTTCATCTATTTTAAAATAATAATAACCACATATGCATATTTGGAGACTCCATTCCTATCCCACACCTCAATGACACATTTATTGCATACATGAGATTTAAAAAGGTTAATTATCATTAACCATATCATCAGCAGTTCACATCATAAAATACAATTTCAATTATCAAAAAAAGAAAAATTATTTATTTCAATCATAAGGAATAATTTGAACAATTCATTGGTAATATAATTATCAACAATTAATCAAATAATTCATTCACCCTTCAATGTTAAACCAATATCCCTTTATTCCCATTAATCAACCAATTTATCATTAAATTAATCAATCAGTTCTACAATCCAATTAGCTGCACAATTACACAATCCCATTAAACTACATATTAAATAATCCCATTAAATTACATTTTTTTGAAACCTAATTAATCCGTCAATTGAATGTCCCATTATTAACCAATTACGTAAAATCATCTTCCAAATTAAATTTTTCCCAAGTTAAACTCATTTCATAATCACATTGAAATTCTATTAATCAATTAAATGATTCCAAAAATTAATTAGTCAATTATTTTATTCATTTAAAAAATTAATTTCACAATGTGGAAAAAAATATTTCACAATACATATAGACAATTGGAATTAAATACTATTCAAATTGAATTTAGACCACCTACATCAAGATATTTGATGAATGATCGCAAAAAAACCCAAATTGAAGTGGAATATACCATTTTAAAATGATGAATGAGATGTAGATCAAAGATAAAAAATATGATATATCAAATATATATATAGATCTATTATGAACATATAAAGGCATACTTTCAAAGGATGAGACCACGATTTTAGAGAAATAAAAAATCAATTGGGACAAGAAACATATATTAATAAATGTATTGATTCATCAATCATGTCATTGATTCTTCAATAACGATGTTTTAAAGTTCATTAAATCCTTTTGTGAGCATCCAAAAATTAAAGAAAACTTTTAGGTTCTGTGAAATTCAAACTTGAGTAATAAAATTATTTATTATGAATTAAATAAATGGTATGAGTCTTCCATGAAAATCAAAAATCTAACATCACTTTGACAATACTATATTTAAATAGAAAACAAAAACTTGTTTTTTACATTAAAATATTAATTTTCTTTAGTTCTAAAATAGTTCTGTATATGTTTTATATGTACAAAATATATTTACAAAATCATAATTTTTTTCAAAAAATTTATATTTTCTTTCATTAATGGTAGTAAATTTTTTTAGATCATTCTTACATTGGTATACAATCTTCAAAATTATATTTTTCATAATTCCCACATTTTTTGAGAAAAAATATGACCTTATAAAATGTAATAAAAAATTAATCTTGAGTTAATGTAACCCTGATCAACCCCTAAATGATTCTGATTTATCATATTTGAATCCAAAATTTTATAAAATTAATTTAAATTAAATTATAAAATGTAATGAAAATAGTTTTATATATAAACTACATTATGTATATAAACATTTTTTTTATAAATTACTAATTAATCGAGTGTTAAAATAAATTTTACTTATAAATAAATGATTTTTTATTCATTAAATAAATTTCTAATTTAATGATTTATTATAATCATAAATTCATATATAAAAAATAATTTAAAAAATACTATAAAAAATTATATGGCTATATATATAAATATACTATTATATTTTGATAGAATTATAATTTATACTTATATAACCCATTAAACTCTATACAAAATAATTAAAAATTAAACAAACTCTTGTTGTAGTTTTTTCTAGTGATTCAACTTGCATAGATCTTTTCCCAATGATGATGATCTTAAACATATCCATTATATGGGTTTTCTCAAACCATGATACCATGATTTCATCTTGGTCATGGTTAAGGGAAAACCCCAATGTAGCTACCTCCAATATGAGTTTGAATTAATTGAAATTTTATATAATGATACTACTTATGGATTCCGTTTCTTCTTATATTTATTATTGATTTTGTGATATGATTACTTCAATTTATACTGGATATTTTAATATCCAAATTTTAGTATTAATATATAATATTTATAATATATAATGATTTTTTCTGTTTAGATTGATTTTTTGTGTGAAAATGGTATTAAAAAATTAGTTATGTAAGGGTAATATATAGTGAAATATCAGGTCATTACTTTTTCCCCCTTAAAAAAATTTATTATAATTTTATTTATTACTTACTAACAATGTTAACTACGTGCATTTGTATGATGTATCAACATTTAATTTTATAGTGAGACATCAATCATGAAAATTTACTTATAATAAGAATTATAAATATAACTTTTTCTTCCAAATGATTTGAGTTAAACTCATGGCATGTTTTTCTTTATATTCCTATTTTATTTTCATTTGAGTTTATAATTTTTACATCTTGGAATAAATTACCATAATTGTTTTTAGGAAAATAAGTATGAAACCATATTTTTATAACAGTTGCAGCACACACACTTCTTAATTATCCCCTATGGTTCTTCAACATGGTAGCACATATAGAAATATTTCGTTGAAGGGTGGAGATGAGGAAGAATTATCTTACTCTTTATATGTCTCTTTAAGATCTATTCTGAATCCCTTCAAAAAAAATTCTGAAATAATTATCTATAAAGCATCATCCCATTATGACTGTAAATTCCCCCGATCTGGAACACTCTATCATGGTCAAAAAGGGTTAGTTTTCTGACCGCATGAATGCCTCCCCATATGCCTGAGTCTTTCAACTACATGTGGGGGTGTCATAAGTATAGTGGGGAGAGTTTAGTCATCAGTTATATAGTTTCAACGCAAAATAAATAAGATATATAAATATAAAAATAAATATTATTCTATTGAAATAATAGAATAAATACAATAAAGAAGTAATCTAATAAGAAATCCAATGGAATAATACAATAAAGAATAAAGTAAAAAATTTATTAACATGATGGAATGTAAATAAATTTTATACTTGAAGTAATAAAAAAATACTAGTAGTGTCAAAAGACCCAGGTCCTGAATCCTATGTGGGCCCCATATCCAGACTCCAGTCAATCCAGAATGGAAAAAATCATCTACATGGTCGTTTCCCCTTATCCAATCCTACATCCATGTAATCTTCTCAGGCACCAAATGGAGCCCTGAATAGGGTGTTTGTATAACATAGTATGTCGACCCCATTATGTATAAACATAAATAGTCTGGTAATAATTTCACTCCATAATAAACTAAATAACTGTATTATATAATTAAAAAAACAATTAATATAACATCAAACTTATTTATCTCCTTTATGGAATATATCTAATCATGTCTCATGAACATGATAACCCTAACCATATACCCCCATAATAACATAACTAACATCATCACCTTGACTAGATGTCTCTGAGCTTGTATCATAACCATGACATCCAAAACCATATAACCATGGTATAATATAACCTTATAACCAAGGTGGAAATCTCAATATTCTATTTCAAATCACACTATATAATCATTTTATCATTTAATCAGGTTTGAGACCGATATATAAAAAGTTGAGCAATTTTCATGTCCAAGCGAAGTATATAAGCATTTTAACATGTGCCACTAAGCATAGTCCCATATATATGAATTTTTTAATTTATTAGGGAGAAGCCAAGTATGTAATAATTTATGAATTTTATAATGGATAAGCTCAATATATAATCATTTTATCATTTTATTAGGAATAATCACATTATATAATCATTTTTGAATGTAATCTAGTCCCACAAACCATATAATAATTACCTCATAGAAAATCACAACACGTGTCATCAAAAAAAGGATATAAAAATTTCACATCATCGGTGATTAATTATTATGTTCAACATATAACTTTAAATTAACATATCATTCATCATTTGGACATAACTAATAACATTCCAGTTATCTTAATAATAACGTCATATTATGATGATTATATGACAAGAAAACATAAAATTCCATGTCTTGCTAAACACACATTAATCCATTAAAGAATTAATTTAATTATCAAAGTTCAACCAACCCTAATGGTATCCATAAACTAAATCAATAACCAAATTTATACCAACTGACTCCAAGGAATTAATCCAATTCATCATTTAATTTTATTCTGTGCATGATTTATTGGATAAATTTCAGGATTTGACATACGTGAGAAGTATATGGATAATATCTCCAAAGTTGCGACATGTGGAACACTCATGGATGGAACTGTAGTACTTTGGAAGAGATAAATGGTATTCCCCGGGACTAACCATAACCAATATCTAAAATAGCCCAAAAAACCTAGCTACTATCTTTCCCTATTTGTTGATGCATCATTAAACCAACCTAGGTAAAACCTGAAGGAAAACACAGTGACCAACCTTGAACTACATAGTTCATCTCTAATATCTAGTGCATGATTTCTATTTACTCTACATGGTCACCAAACACATCCTGATCAATTGAACATACTCATACATCTCCTAAATGAGAAAAGTCCCAACAATCACTGACTCATAAGCTGCTAACCAAAAGAGTGGAAAATTGAATGTCTTGTAAAAAAAGACCTCAAAAGGTTCCATTAAAACAGGTTTCCAGATGTTTTTTAAATGGAAACTCCTTGATTTCCATATACTACTTTAAAAAAAACTAATACATAGGCTCATAACATGTCCTCAATAACTTGAATAGTTAACTTATATTGACCATTAGTTTGAGTATGACATGCCGTACTCAAACCCAATTGTGATCCCAAAGCCTTCTAAAGTCCCTATAAAAACTATTATATGAATCAAGGATCTCTGTATAATAAATTTACGCTTCAAATAATCATGAATATAAACTACCTAATGAATGTAAAGCAAACCAAGATCATCAATATTGAAGGCCTCCTGGATAGAAAAGAATTGGGATAAATGTTTTCGTTGGTCCATAATCACCCACACATCATCTTTCATATATGTTATCCTAGGTGATATTATCACAAAATTCATAGTGACATCATCACTGTTCCACTAAGGAATGGGAGATTGCTATAAAATCATAACAAGATTTAGATTCTAGGCTTTTACATTATATGAATTTATCCATCACTCAAAAAATCTTGGTAACTCCATTATCATTTCCAAACACCATTAATGTCTACAGAGATAATAGTACATCTTTACCATACAAGGATTTACCACCAAACTAGAATCATGAAAATCTCTCATTAGCACCTATCACAAGCCCATATGAACCCATATCTAGCCACATAAATTTAGATAATTTCCATTTCCCAGATACCAACCCAATGGCGTCTCCCCACCATATAATGTTTTCTTAGAACTAAGCCCCTATGATTAGATAACTTCTTAGTCTTGATCTTCCCCAAAATAAAATGTATAATTTATGTCAAATTTAGAGATAGTCTCCCCTGAGACTATTAAAAATTTAGATTCATGTTTTCAAAGAGATAAATTATTCACCACTCATTGAAAA
This sequence comes from Viscum album, assembly GCA_963277665.1. Classification (NCBI taxonomy): domain Eukaryota; kingdom Viridiplantae; phylum Streptophyta; class Magnoliopsida; order Santalales; family Viscaceae; genus Viscum; species Viscum album. Next base: position 955,605,498 of record OY728142.1, read on the forward strand.
ACTCCAATACTACCCTATTTTTAACATTTTAGCTCAATGTGTTAGATTTTTTTTCATTTTCTTAGTTTATAAGACAAATAAATGTTGAAAGATTGTAGGTACATGAACCACCTCCTTGGTGGAAGGTTTAGGTCCCATTGATAAAATATTTACATGAGGATCTTGGGGTCCATGTATACCAAAAACTTCTCACCCATGAGACAATTTCTCTATCATGATAGGGAATATAAAAATACTACTATCTCCAAAACACGAGTACGATAATTCCTATAATGTGACATAAATTTTCTAGACACATAGAAAACCATTATATCCTCCTATATCAGAACTTCTCTGAGTCTACCTATGAATGTGTTACAGTACAAGGTATATGATTTACTTTGAATTGGTAATGTGAAAGTAGGTGTTGAGGTTATCCTAACCTTCATATCTTGGAAATATCTATCATAAGAATATTACCAAAATTTTTTTGTCTATTTTTGGTCAACCCTAACATCAGTGCATCCATATGGAAGAATTATAAGATAAATAATCGATAATAACATTCTATTCATAGAGAACTCTAAATCTTGAGGACATTCTTAGATTGATCGCAAGATACCGTGACTGAATGTTTCTTTGGGTCCATTGAAACTCTTTCCTCTAAGATGACATGGCCCATGAAGTCCACCATATCAAACCTAAAACTAAATTTTTATTTCATGGAAAAAGGTACATTCTCTCTCAATATAGTTAATATAATGTAAAGATGTTGGTCATGATCATCTATAGATTGGGAGAACAATAAGATATCATTTATAATAACCACAAAAAAATGAGGTATAAAAGGAATAAAGATCATATTAATCAATTCCATGAATACCATAGATGATTTACTCAAAAAAAATGATATCACTAAGAAATCATTCAATACATATGTGCTCCTTAAATAATTATAAAGTATGTTCGATGGTCTCAATATGAAATGATGGTATCTTGATATTAAATCAACCATGGAGATGATCTCAGCACCTATCTTCTAATCGAATAGATCATATATGTGTGGAAGATGATATCAATTCATGGGTTTCATCTAGTTGAATCTCCGATAGTCCACACATAAGTGCAAAGACCCATCATCCTTCTTGATGAAGGGAAATGCATAACCCCAAGGATGTGCATTGTGCCACATGAAACACTTATATTATAGATCATCCAACTATAATATGAACTCTCAAAGCTATACCAGTAACATTCCATATGTTAGGGTAGAAATTGGATCCACTCATATCACCAATAAGATCACTCACCTGGATGATAATCCATATAAATTTTCAATTAGTACTTTCTGAAAACCATCTACCATTGGTGGAAAAAAATCATGCTACCTTTCATCATCATCTAGAGAAATATTAGATATTTGAGCCATGAAACAGTCCAATATTCATTAAATTTGTCCTTAGAACTATCTTAATTATCCCTATAACTCTATTAGAGATAATTGGATCATTTTGGAGATTAAAATGTGGTTCTATTCAAGTAAAAGTAGTTATGAGCGAGGTATCGAACTAACCAATCAGTACTAATAATAAAATCAAAGCTTGTCATTTCTATTATAGATTGTTCCCAAGAGAAATGATATCCACCAATCTCTAGAGAACATTCTTGGTAATGTTTGGTATTAACTAACCACACACCAAATGGTGTAATGAATGTCAGAACACCATCCATAATTTCTACATCAATTATCGAAAAAATTAAAAATTGAGTGGATAAAATAGAATGTGATGTTCCTATATCAAATTAAACATAATAAACGGAATATGTACAAGAATCATACATCTAACAGTCAATGGTCTTGAATCTACAATATACAGATTAGTGTAAATAAAATTCACTTGTCCAACACATATTTCATGGTCTCCAATGTCACTCCCCTAAGCTATACCCTATGGCTGGTACTATCATACCTACACAAGCGTACCATGTCCCTGGTCTAGACCAGGATATCATGTGGAACTCCAACTACCTATTTTCTGAGGGTTAGCAGATTTCTTCCTAGAATCTATTAACTGTCATATTGCCCTTCCATTTTTATACTTCATTATTCCCATATAAATATTATTGGTATCCCATTCTACGATAAGAACGAATATCCAATGTGGAGTATGAACACAAAGTCCATTTTTGTCCTATATTTCTACACTAATAGAATGTCAATAGAACATGATTTTAATATGGAAGCCCATTGCTATGACTAATTTTCCCAATATTACCTCTGAGAAAACCGTATTGATGATGCTTCTAAACAATAGAAAAATAGAACAAAATTTTCTATTTTGAAATAGCATGGCCACTATTTAAGGCCACTTTCATATTACATTCTCTGATGAGTTTCTGGTTCATCACATATGAAAAAAATTATTAGATAAAAATATTTTACCTATAACCTATTATAATAGCGAAGAACATTATAAAAACATATTTCCATAGAGATCTCATCAGCTACTAATGATGGAATAATGAACTACAGGTCAGTGAAATGATCAGCATAGCCAAGAACTAACATACCCTCTAGTGTCTGATGCATGAACTCATAATCCTTACTACCCCTTAATGTCTTGTGATAGAAGGGGATCATGAGAGTCTTCTAGATGTCTATATAAGATAACTATTATTTTTGACATGCCCACTATAGAATGTCTCACTAATGAAAAATGGTCCATGAAGTATATATTCAACAATCTTTACCCTCATATCCATATGATTATCATGAAATTTAATGTTTATCTCAACTGATGTTATGGAAAACATGTCTTCTAAGGGGCATCCTTCGCCAAAGAATATAGGTGGATGATGTATCTTGAATTTTATCATCAGCTCAGAAATATGAATAGTTAAAACAATCACTCTTTCCAGGGATGTCATGACCCTTAAGAAGCTATAATAAAGCTAAAAGTCAATATGATTCTATGAAACTATAGGATTCATGGGTTTAGCTATATTAGGATCATGATAATTTCTACTCTCCAAACACTCAACTCGATTATAATGGGGGTGAATTCTCTCTACTCAGAAAGACACTCCATATAAAAAGTTTCAATCAAATTGATCAATTTTAACAAGTGAAAACAACAGAGAACCACGATTTCATTGTTTCTCTAAAAATGGATTAATAGTTTTTTATCCATACATAAGATATTATTTTTTTCATTTATTATATATAACAATTATCATATATCATATTTAAATAGGAAATTATATATCATAATAAATATATATGTACATATCATGAATAATTGATGAAAATATATATACCTATGTTCTTTTCCTAATGGTTGCATACACATGTTGCGCCACACTGGGATACATATATAACCTCAAAAATAAATAAATTTATTAAATAACAACCTCAAACAACATGTGAACCACCCTTGGTTAAATAATATCAACTGCAAAAATTAAACATTATTAAATAAATCCACCCATGGAAACTTTGATTTTTCCCCAGATATGATTTAGCTACTTTCATGAATAAGATCATTTATTACTTATGAAAAATCCTGGCCTCCTTTCTACCTTTCCCAATTAGTATTAAAATAGAGAATAAAATGAATGTGATTAGATAAAACTTTTTAGTGTCCCCCAATCTAGCACTGTCTCACATGGATGAAACAGGTTGGATATAATTCCTCAAGCGCACCTCATGATAAGCCAAAGGTTTCTGACTAGAAATGGGGGTGGGGTATGAATTTATAATGGGGAGACAATACCCCATGGTTATTGAGTTACAAAATAGTAAAAATAATGATTATAAAAATGTAATAAATATAAATTTTTAGAAATAATGGAACAATATGATAAGTGGAAATTAAACAAAAATTATAAATGAATAATAAAAAAAATAATGGAATAATTTCATGAGTTTCAGGAATGTAAATAGTTGTCATATTATTTTTAATAAAAAATAAAAAGATATAATAATCAAAAGGGATTGGTTAAGAATACCATGAATTCCCTGTCTCTAGAATCCATTGCATACAACAATTAAATAATAAACAACAATGTCCTTTTCCCTTATCCAATCATGCATCCCCATAAGTTTCTCGGATGCCAAACGGAGGATGTGGTAGGGAGTGAATATAACTCATTAGTTCAAAAACACCATTTTTTAACATTACCAGTATAATAATAATTTCATCAAATAATGAAATAAATAAATATATTTATTAATTAAATAATTAAATTTATACCACACAACCTACTTCTGCTCTATGTTGCAGTATCTATAAGAATTTTTATTGACTATGCCAACCATAATCATATAATCGTGGAATAACATAACCTACACCAACTCCATGATGCAATGTATCTAGGCATGTATAACAACCATGAAAACCAATACCATATAACCATGGTAAAAAAAATAACCTTATAACCAAGGTAAAAATCACACAAGTCCAGGTGAAAACCAATAGCATTTAATTATGGCCAATCCCAGTATATAAGAGTTTTATCATTTATCAAGTCCAATCCTGGTATATAATGTGAAGACCCGTAAAATTCAAGGGAAATTTTTAATTTTTTATTTAATTTTCTTTGGAATTATACAAGAACGCAGTTTCTGACGGCACCGGATTCCGAGGCCCGGTGTGCCCGGAATCAATTTCCGAATTTTAGCTCGGGTACGTTCAGTAAAAGAATGAGCAGGTTTTCCTAACTTTTTAACTGGTGCTCGGAATCGAAATCTGAGGGCACTGATGGAACCGCAACGCCGGTAATTGATTATGAACACCTTTTTCGGAGTTACGTTTGCTCGGGTGAGGTTATTAATTAATTGTGTTAACTAAAGAATAAAAATAAAATTTGTGCAACCAATTTTATTTTTATTTAAGGTATATTAAACCAATGCTTGATGGTTGCAGTGGGACCCACTAATACCCAAACTCCTAGGTAGGATATTAGTGAGGTGGGGCCCACAGGAGCCCCACCCCTTTTTTTCCTTTTCACCTCCCACGAGCATTTAATATGGTAACTCACTTGCACCCCCTCTTAAATGCCAAGTCAAGTCTCGCATTTATTTGGATTATTAAACACCACATTAATTGGTCAACGCACATTAATTAAAACGTGTATTAATTTTGATTTTCAATTAAGGGTTGGAATGAGAAATAAAATAAGGAAACGCCTTATTTTATAATTGTTGTTTCATTGTGCGAGAAGGATTGGGAGGAATTTCTCAAACCTTGGAATCCTCACCTTCCTCCTTGAAGAATGCAAAGAACGCACCGTCGCAGATGAAGAATGCCGACCTCCGATGATGGATGATGAAGAATGCCGAATCCTTGGAGATCGACGACGTGACACCATGTATCGCGACACCAACGATCCTCTTCTCCATGACGCCGATGATGCTTACGGAGCCTTCTTCCGCAACGTCCTTTTTTCGTGTCAAACCTTCATTCATAAACGCTTTGAGGTAGGGGATTTGGTTTAATTTAATTTACGTGGATTATATCCTCGACATATGATTAAATTTGTTGAAAGTTGTTTGAACCTCTAACACGGTGGGTGCAGAGCAATGAACAAGTCCGAACCCACCGATTCTCTGTTCTTGATGTGCGGAACGTTGGGCGATGATGAAACGGGATCATTGAGCGATTGGAGGCCGTCGCAGTAATCTACAGGTCCTGAGACAACCTCAGGCGCAGACAAGAGTAAGAACGGACCACCAGAGCGGCTCCGGTGGCCCGCGAACATCACCAGCGGCGCGGGTCGCCGGCGCGGCGGCGCCGTCCCAGTGTGCCGCCAGGAGGGATCGTCGCGGCTAAAGCCACGTCGGCAGGCGATCGCTCCCGCGGTCCCACGGGACCGAGGGAGATGCGGCGCTGGGCCGCGTTCGATGGCAAGGAGCGGCCCCCACACGGGGGCCACGACTTCAATCAAGGGGGGCAACCGGCCCCCCTTTCCGCAGGGGCACGACCAGCCCCGCGCGGGCCGGGCCGCCCAGGCCGGGCCACGCCGGGGGGCCGCGCCACGCCCACTGGGCCGGGCCGCGCCTTAATGGGCCGGACCCGGACCTGGGTCGGGTCGAACCTGTTTGGGCCAACCCAGGGGGTCTCTGGCCGGGTCGGTTCGGTCCCCAAACACCCTAAACCCAGATAGGTTCGTTCTTTTGCTCATATCTTAGGATACAGACCTCCGATGAATGCACTGTGAGTTGCGATGCGATCCGTGGATCGAGGTGGTCATTTTGTTATATTACACCCAACGTTTAGGAGAACGTTGGGTATGGCCGGGTTGGTTCGAAAACCAAACCAATCGAGCCCTCGGAGCGGAAACGCTTATCACTTGAGTTTCAGACGTCCGATTGACGTGACATCGACTTTTTTAGATTCCTCTTAGTGAGACAGACCATTTGGATTACTTCACTAGAGGATTGGACGCAGTTGGAGTGTGTTTGGGTTAGTTTTGACTTAAAAACCAACCGGGCCCCTGGAACGAAAAAGCCAATAACAGTCAGACCGAGCGTCCGATTGACGCGCCCTCTGTCACATTGAGTACCTCTTTTCGAGAAGGAACTTTGAGATACATCAACTCCGGACGACGTGTTAATTGATGTATCGAACCCTTGGCTCATGGAGCGGACCCTCCCGGAAACGAGCATGCTGTGTGCGGGAACCCTAGAGCTGGCTGCGACTGCGACTGTGACGACTGCACTGAAATCCTATGTTGGTTCGGAAGCGATGAAGACCGTACTGAAATAATCCGTGGGTTCGACAGTGATGAAGAATGCACTGAAATCCTATGTGGGTTCAGTAATGATGAATACCATACTGAAATCCTCCGTGGGTTTGACAGTGATGAAGACTGCACTGAAATCCTATGTGGGTTCGCAAGCGATGAAGACCGTACTAAAATCCTCCGTGGGTTCAACGGTGATGAAGAATGCACTGAAATCCTATGTGGGTTCGGCAGCGATGAAGACCATACTGAAATCCTCTGTGGGTTCGATGACGATGAAGACTGCACTAAAATTTTATGTGGGTTCGACTGCGATGAAGATCGTACTGAAATCCTCCATGTGTTCGACGACAATGAAGACTGCACTGAAATCCTATGTGGGTTCGGCAGCTTGGCTGGTTTAGTATCCTACATGGGTCCCAGCTTAGATGAATCAGTGGATATATCTGATCATCTCTATCATAGAAGAAGTATACCTGTGTAAGATGAGTCTTAACATCAATCAATATCTTTGACATGATTGAATTGATTTCCTCTGTGGATTGGGTTGTGCTATCCTGTGTGGTTTGGATTGTACTCCTACGTGGACGTGATCGAACTTGGGATCGGATGTTGGAGCCAAACTGGAATTGATGACTTAAGTATATGTATGGTCATATACCTAAGTAGTGTTGGATGTTACTTCATGATTGTATGTTTCCATTGTGGATTACACTTTGTGGATTTTAGGAGACCTTCGGGGGTCTCGGGGTCCCTACTGAGTAGTGTATACTCACCCCTTCATGGGCTATGCCCGCACTACGTTGTGTTGGATGCCGACAACGGACATCGCTGATCTTGGTTGAGGCTTGTAGAGCAAGTCGGTACCTAGAGGTGGAAAACTGGGCGGAATGTACACGGAGCGGACGGGTGGACCTGAGGGGCTGAGGAGGCTATCTGTACCCACCCTTCTGGTGGGACTTCCAGTGGACGGCTCGACATTTCTGCTTTACTTTCAGTTGCTGTACTTTCTTTCCAATTGTACTTTACATTCAGTTTGGGTTTGTATTATGTCCCACTTACTTTTCCACACTATTGTACCCAATTTTTCTTTCTTACTCTGTGTTGTTTGTTTACTTTATAAAGGAAATACCTTCAACATTTGTCGGGATTTATGCCTTGGTGCTAGTCGCCAGCCCCTGGCCTATGGGAGGCGGGCTTGAGGTTAGTCACGACACGAGTCCCAAGGATGGGTCATGACAAATTGGGATCAGAGGGAGGTTTGATTCTACCTCAGAACTCCGGACTCTGATCTTTCTTCTATGTGAAGAAATACTGTTTAGGGTATTGAGTATGGTTATCAGTCCAGGGAGTCCAGTGTTGGTGCGGCAGCCAACGTATCCGTACACCAGGACCCTGACTTTTTATTTCTGACTCAATGCATGAAAACATTGATTGCGTGTGCGTTTTAAAAGTTTTCTTTTTGATTACATTGTGTAAAATCACCAGGTATACTATTTTGACAGTGGTGGACCTGTTTTTTTCAGGATGGCCCCACGATGGAAGCCAGCTAGGGTTCTAAGCATTGAGCGAGATGACAGCCCACCGAGCGACGAGGCCTCGGTGCAGGTCCCTTTTACAGCGGAGGCACCGAAAGTACCTCTACCCACCGAGCCACCGATGTTACCAGCCCTAGCCACTGATAGTGTACGTCGCCTTAGTGCACTGCACGAGTTTCAGTGCCAGAGACCGCCTAGGTTCCACGGGGAGACAGACCCTCAGGCAGCCGAGGATTGGCTGGAGGCGGTTGTGTGAGTTTTCATGTTAGTGGGGACACCAGCTGACCTCATGGTGATCCTCGCATCGAGCCTCCTGCACGTGGCAGCAGGCAGATGGTGGATCTTGAAGCTCCAGGTGCACGACGAGGCATCACTCCTCTGGACAGACTTTGAGAGAATCTTCCACACAGAGTTTGTCCCATCCACCCTCCATGCAGTGCACATCCAGGAGCTTCTATAGCTGCAGAAGGGCATCATGATGGTCACCCAGTACTCGGCGAGATTTACCGATTTCTCGCGCTATTCGACGGACATGGTACAAGACCCATTCTTCCAGGCCCGGACATTTGATCAGGGACTGAGGCATGAGATCTGGATATCGATGATCTCCCTCAGCATTCTGACACATGCAGGAGTACTGGAGCAAGCTCTTCTCATATGGTACTTTCTTGCCGAGCCTACGCTAGGAGCGAGACCTACCACAGGGCGGAACGTAGCAGAGTCGTATGCAGCTGGCAGTCGATGGATATCACAGGGGTCCAGGAGGACCAGACCATCAGGCAGACGACCTCAGGAAAATGGTTCAGAGGTGCAGGGCATAGGGCACAGAGCCAGCCTTCCGAGGAGCAGGCAATGCTACGCATGCGGCAGGCAGGGCCACATGGCTCGTGACTGCCCGACCCGCCGTACAGAGGAGTAGCAGACGGTTGAGGGGCCACCCAGGAAGAGGTAGAGGGTCGACCGTGGCGATCCGCCGAGAGCAGGCGGACGAAGAAGGGGAGCTGGCTGAGCAGCAGGTGGTGGGCGACGCTTTGAGGCTTTACCACCACCACCGCCAGAAGGTCCACCCTGACCACAGGGAGCTGGCGGGCAGAGACAGGCTCAGCTTTAGGTAGCATAGGCTTACCACCACGACACACCAAAGATAATTCGAGGTACTATCTATGTCTACTCCACCCTTGCTGCAATTCTTATAGACACAAGAGCAAGTCATTCCTTTATTTCTGCTTCCCTTGTTCGGAGCTCGGAGATTCTGACAGAGCCGTTGGCTCGATCCTTAGGGCTATAGACTCCTACGGGAGCAGACTCGATGATTACACATTGGTGCCGGCAGTTTCAGCTTACTCTAGGATATGAGAGCTTCGGCTGGGATCTTCTCTTAGCGGCATTGAGGCCTTACGACGTCATCTTGGGGATGGATTGGTTATCTATAGTCCATGCTCATATTTAGTGTATTAGGCACAAGGTGCGGTGTGTACGCACCGATGGGAGTAGGTTTACCTTCACCGACGAGAGGGGAGCCTTTGCAGCGTAGGATGGGCTCATGCAGAGGAGAGGACATCCCATCACTCATCAGTTGGCTAGCCTCATCCTAGGAGCAGTTGACGTGCAGAGTCCTAGTTTTCCAGTAGTGGTGGATGAGTATGCAGGCGTTTTACCTGATGACATTCTAGGACTACCTCGTCGTAGAGAGGTAGACTTTTATATTGACCTGTACCCCGGGACAGTCCCGATATCAACTCCATCTTATCGGATGGCTCCAGCTGAGCTTCGAGAGCTACGGGTATAGCTGGAGGACTTGCAGGGCAAGGGATTCATCCGACCTAGTGTTTCACCCTGGGCTTCCCCCATATTGTTCGCCAAGAAGGCGGACGGGAGCGTGCGACTTTGTGTCGACTGTCGTCGCCAGAAACATGTGACCGTGAGGAAGAAGTATCTGCTACTGAGGATTGATAACCTCTTCGATCAGCTCAAGGGAGAATAGTGGTTCCCAAAGATAGACCTCAGGTCAGGCTATCATCAGCTGAGAGTTCGGGACGAGGACGTGCAAAAGACAACCTTCAGATGTCGGTATGGCCACTATCAGTTCTTGGTTATGCCTTTTGGTGTAACCAATGCTCTAGCAGTGTTCATGGGTCTCATGAACATGATCTTGCAGCCTTACCTTGATCGATTTTTCATGGTCTTCATCGACAACATTTTGATATACTCGACCACTGAGGAGGAGCATTCCTACCACTTGTGGGTTGTACTGAACACAATTCGAGAGCACTATCTTTATGGTAACCTCTCGAAGTGTCAGTTCTAGTGACGTGAGTTCCACTTCTTGGGACACGTCATCTCTAAGGCGGGTGTTGCGGTGGATCCTATTAATATCGAGGCAGTGCTAGCTTGGGAGCCACCCAGGAGCATGATGAAGGTGCGATGTTTCTTGGGGCTAGCTGGGTACTACCGAAGATTTGTGCAATACATTTCCAGAGTTTCGGCACCACTCTCAGCTTTGACGAAGAAGGGTAAACCTTTCATGTGGTTAGATAGATGTCAGTAGAGCTTCCAGGAGATGAGACAGAGATTGACCACCACGCCAATCTTGAGGCTACCGGAGGAGGGAGAAGGGTACGTAGTCTACTGCGATGCATCAGGGACCGGACTCGGATTTTTCCTAATGAAGGATCAGGCCGTGATCACCTAAGGATCTTGTCAGTTGAGGCAACATGAGCAGAACTACGCTACCCATGACTTGGAGTTAGCAGCAGTGGTCTTCGCTCTGAAGATGTGGTGACACTATTTGATAGGCTAGCGCTTTACAGTCTACTCTGACCACCATAGTCTCAGGTACATCTTCTCGTAGAAGGACCTGAATCTGAGATAATGGCGATGACTCGAGTTCCTACAAGACTATGACTTTGAGATTGTCTATACTCCTAGAAAGGGGAACATAGTAGCCGGTGCTCTCAGCAGGAGGATGGGAATTCAGCTACTCGGGGAGGCAACAGTGCAGCTAGCCGCTTTGCAGATATCCTTCATGGATAAAGATAGATCATCCTTTCTTCAGTCACTCACAGTCACTCCTCCACTACTGCAGTGGGTCAGAGAGGCACATCATTAGGACGCTGACTGTGAGATGCGGCGTGTGCAGATATCCTTAGGACAGGCACCTTCTGGATTCTCTATAAGAGGAGGGCACGACATCCTTTTCAGAGGATGTACCATGGTACTAGTTTCTTTACATGAGGAGGTGTTGAGATAGTTTCACACTTCCCCTTTAGCAGTACATCCAGGAGTGGCGAAGATGCACTAGTATCTCAGACGACAGCACTGATGGACGGGTATGAAGAAGGCTGTGGAATAGTTCGTTTCTCGATGCATCTCCTACCAGCAGGTGAAGGTAGAGCACCAGGTACCATCAGGCTTGGTATAGCCCTTGGAGGTCCCAAAGTGGAAGTGGGAGGAGATATCTATGGATTCCGTGACTGGACTTCCACGCACTTCCAGAGGCCACGACTCTATTTGGGGGATTATCGACCGACTCACCAAGTCGGCCCACTTTTTACCCATCAGAGATCAGGGCTCATTAGAGAGCTTGGGATGTCTCTACGTTAAAGAGATTGTACGTCATCATGGTGTGCCATCATATATCATCTCTGATCAAGATTCTTGCATTACTTCCCGTCTTTGGAAGGGTCTTCACGAGGCATTCGGGACACAGCTATGTCTGAGCACCGCCTTTCACCCTTAGACAGATGGTCAGACAGAGAGGACCATTCAGACTCTCGAGGACATGCTCCATTCATGTGTCCTCGACTTTGGTCACCGCTGGGAGGACCATCTACCCTTGGTGGAGTTCACGTACAACAAATAGCTACCACTCCACCATCGGGATGGAACCATATCAGGCATTGTATGGTCGGCCTTGTATATCACCTCTGTGCTGGACAGAACCTGGGGAGTCAACACTTGTGGGACCAGAGATGACCCAGGCCATGACAGAGAAGGTCTAGGTCATCCAGGAGCGGATGAGGATAGCTCAGAGCCGGCAGAAGTCTTATGCTGTCAGGAGGCAGAGGCCACTGGAGTTCGAGGATGGCGACCACGTCTTCTTGCGGGTCTCACCTCGACGTGGATTACGAAGATTTGGCCGAGGCAGCAAGTTATATCCATGCTTCAACAGACCATTCCATGTCCTCAGCAGGGTAGGCGAGGTGGCTTACCACCTGGCTCTACCACCTCAGTTGCACCAGGTGCACGACGTCTTCCACATATCTCAGCTGAGGAGATACGTTCACGACCTGACACATATCATCGACCACGGAGAGCTAGACCTTGACGATGGGGAACCTTTGTGGAGGTCTTTGTGGAGATCGAGGATCGAACGAAGCGGGTCCTACTTGGGCGGTCGATTCCTTTAATGCGCAACATATGGAAGCACGGGAACCTCCACGAGAGCACTTGGGAGCAGGAGGCTCAGATGCATGCTCAGTACCCACATTTGTTCCCCTAGTTTATGATGTATCTTTACGGGGACGTAAAGCCCTGAGGTGGGATTAATGTAAAGACCCTTAAAATTCAAGCGCTATTTTTTTAATTTTCTTTGGAATTTTACAAGAATGTAGTTTCTGACGGTACCTGATTCCGAGGCCCGGTGTGCCCATAATCAATTTCCGAAGTTTAGCTCGGGTACGTTCAGTAAACAAACGAGCAGGTTTTCCTATCTTTTGAACTGATGCTCAGAATCAAAATCTGAGGGCACCAATGGAACTGTAGCACCGATAATTTCTTATGAACACCCTTTCTAGAGTTTCGTTTGCTCAGGTGAGGTTATTAAATAATTGGGTTAACTAAAGAATAAAAATAAAATTTGTGCAACCAATTTTATTTTTATTTAAGGTAGCTTAAACCTATGCTTGATGGTTGGAGTGGGATCCACTAATACCCTAACTCCTAGGTAGGATATTAGTGAGGTGGGGCCCAGATGAGCCCCACCCCTTTATTTCCTTTTCACCTCCCATGAGCATTTAATATGGTAACTCACCCGCACCCCCTCTTAAATGCCAAGTCAACTCTCACATTTATTTGGATTATTAAACGCCTCAATAATTGGTCAACGCACATTAAGTAAACCTTGTATTAATTTTGATTTTCAATTAAGGGATGGAATGAGAAACAAAATAATCCAACACCTTATTTTATTATTGTTGTTTCATTGTGCGAGAAGGATTGGGAGGAATTGTTCATGCCTTGGAATCCTCACCTTACTCCTTGAAGAATGTGAAGAATGCACCCTCGCCGACGAAGAATTCCAGCCTCTGACGAAGGAAAACGAAGAACAACGAATCCTTGGAGATCGACGACGCGATGCCGTGTACCAGGACGCCGACGATCCTCTTCTCCGCGACGCCGATGACGCTTACGGAGCCTTCTTCCATGGCATCATTTTTCCACGTCAAACCTTCGTTCATCAACACTTTGAGGTAGGGAGTTTGGTTTAATTTAATTTATGTGGATTATATCCTCGACATAAGATTAAATTTGTTGAAATTCGTTTGAACCTCTAATGTGGTGGGTGTGCACCAACGAACAAGTCTGAACCCACCGATTCTCTGTTCATGATGCGCAGAACATTGGGAGATGATGAAATGGGACCGTTGAGCGATTGGAGGCCGTCTCAGTAATCTACGGGTCCCGAGACGACCCCAGGTGCAGACAGGAGCAAGAGCGGACCACCGGAGCGGCTCTGGTGGCCCGCAGACTTCACCAGCGGCGCCCGGCACCGGCATCCCGCCCGGAGGCGGCGACGTCCCAGCGCGCCGCCCAGAGGGACCGCCGTTGATGAAGGCACGACGGCAGGCGACCGGTCCCACGGACGCATGTGACCGAGGGAGATGCGGCGCTGGGCCGCGTCCGCTGGCAAGGAGCAGCCCCCATGCGGGGGCCACAACTTCAATAAAGGGGGGAAGCCGCCCCCCCCCTTTCCGCAGTGGCACAGCTAGCACCGCGCTGGCCATGTGGGGCGTGCCCACACCAGGCCAACCTGCTACGCCCTAATAGGCCGGACCTGGACCCAGTTCGGGTCGCCCGGTTCGAGCCAACCCAGGGGGTCTCGGGCCGGGTCGGTCTGGGCCCAAACCCCCTAAACTCGGACATGTTCGTTCTTTTTCTCATATCTTGCGCTACGGACCTCCGATCGATTCACCGTCAGTTGCGATGTTATCCTTGGATCGGGACGGTAGTTTTGGTATATTACAATCAAGTTTTTGGAGAACTTTGAGTATGGATGGGTTGGTTCAAACACGAAACCAACCGGGCTCTCGGAGCGGAAATGCTTATAACATGAGCTCCGAACATTCGATTGACGTGTCGTCGACTTTGTTGGATTCCTCTTAGTGAGACAAACCTTTTGGCTTACTCCGCTTGAGGTTTGGATTTAGTGGGAGTGCATCCGGGTTGGTTTTGACTTAAATACCATCCGGACCCTAGAACGAAAAAGCCAATAACTCTCAGACCGGGCGTCCGATTGACACGCCGTCTGTCACGTTGAGTTCCTCTTGTCGAGAAAGAACATTGAGATAAATCAACTCCGGACTACGTGTCAGTTGATATATCGACCCCTTGGCTCGTGGAGCGGACCCTCCCGGAAATGAGCATGCTGTGTGTGGGAACCCCAGAGCTAGCTGTGACTGTGACTGTGACGACCACACTGAAATCCTTTGTGGGTTCGGTAGCGATGAAGACTGTACTGAAATCCTCCATGGGTTCGACGGTGATGAGGACTACACTAAAATCCTATGTGGGTTCGGCAGCGATGAAGACCATACTGAAATCCTCTGTGGGTTCGACGATGATAAAGACTGCACTGAAATTCTTTGTGGGTTCGGCAGCGATGAAGACCGTACTAAAATCCTCTATGGGTTAGACGGTGATGAAGACTGCACTGAAACACTATGTGAGTTCGGCAGCGATGAAGACCATACTGAAATGCTCTGTGGGTTCGACGGTGATGAAGATAGCACTGAAATTATATGTGGGTTCGTCAGCGATGAAGACCGTACTGAAATCCTCCGTGGGCTCGACAGCAATAAAGACTGCAATGAAATCCTATGTGGTTTCGGCAACTTGGCTGGTTTAGTATCCTATGTGGGTCCCAGCTTATATGAATCAGTGGATATATCTGATCATCTCTATCACCGAAGAAGTATACCTGTTTGAGCTGAGTCTTAACTTCAATCAATATATTTGATATGATTTACTTGCTTTCCTATATGTATTGGGTTGTGCTATACTGTGTGGTTTGGATTGTACTCCTATGTGGATGTGATCAAACATGGGCTCGGATGTTGGAGCCAAATTGGAATTGATGACTTAGGTATATGTATGGGCATATAACTAAGTAGTGATGTATGTTACATCGTGATTGTATCTTTCCTTTGTGGATTACCCTTTGTGGATTTTGGGAGACCTTCAGGGGTCTTGAGGTCCCTACTGAGTAGCGTATACTCACCCCTGCACGGGCTATGCCTGCACTACATTGTGTTGGATGCAGACGATGGACATCGCTGATCGTGGTTGAGGGTTGTGGAGAAAGTTGGTAACTGGAGGTGGACCACTAGGTGGAACATACACGAAGCGGATGACTAGACCCGAGGGGCTGAGGAGGCTGTATTTACCCACCCTTCAGGTGGTATATTCAGTGGACGGCTCGATGTTGCTGCTTTAATTTTAGTTGATGTACCTTCTTTCCAGTTGTACTTTACATTCAGTTTGGGTTTGTATTCTAGCCCACTTACTTTTCTGCACTACTTTTGTACCCATTTTTACTTAATGTTTATTTTTTCTTGCTTACTCTCTGGTGTTTTTTTCTTTATAAAGGCAATGCGTTCCCCTTTTGTCGGGATTTACGCCTTGGTGCTAGTCACCAGCCCCTGGCCTATGGGAGGCGGGCTTGGGGTTAGTCATGACACGGGTCTCGAGGACGGGTCGTGACATATAATAATATCATAATGTGTCATTGAGAATATCCCACAATATAATCATTTGATTATTTATCACAACCATTCATAATACATACACATTTTAGTATTTTATTAGGTCAAATCCTGGTTTATGAGAATTTTATCATTTTATTATGGTCAGTCAGGGTATATAACCATTTCATCATGTAAACTAGACCAATTTACAATATAATAATTACAACATTGAAATCATAACACATATCATAGAAATAGGGACTTCAAATTATCACATCCTCAATGGTCACTTACGAAAATCACCATTTGACTTTCAATTACACATTTCGTTCTTTATTTGGTCATAACCAATAATATGATAGATATCTCAATAATTAGGTAGCACATAGGTGATTATTAATCAAGAAAACACCCAATACCATGTGATTCTAAACAAACATTATGATATTAAGAAATTCATTTTATAATAAAAGTTTTTCCTACCCAAATTATAGTTATTAAAAAGTTCAATAAGCAGATGGATCCATAGATACTATGAGGAATCAATCCAATTCATCATTTTAATTTATTCATTTCACGGTATGTTTGAAAAATTTCCAAATATCACATACATAAAAATTATAAAACCATTGTGCTAATCTTGAGACCCCCTACCTTTAACATATGATCAAATAGTGCTTAAAATAGAAGACTCCCATGATAACAAAGGTGAATATGATCTCAAGAAGGATCCAAGATCAAAATTGATTAGGATGAAAACAAAAAAATCCACACTATCAAGAGAATACATCGGAGTGGTCAAAATAAAAAAGAGGGGAAAGAAAAAAAATACAAAAAACCACATACCTAGGATCAGATGCATATAAGGGACGTCCATAACAATGGGTGGTTCTCCCAAATCTCCTAGATGGTTCCCTAGGTTTGAGAGGATGATGTTTCAGGTGAGAGGAAATAAAAATCAACTGCATGAAAAAAAATTAAAATTATAAGTTGGAGAATTACTTAGTGTTTAATATTGTTAAACATCAGGTAATTATTTTTAGAGGGATACAATGAAAAATACATCATATTAGCCAGGTATTAAATTCCCCCTAATATTGATTGACCCGAAATTCATTTACACGGTGTGTAAATGTTCTATTGATGTTTTCTTGACAAATTTACATATAAAATACAGAAACCCCCTTTAATGCTTCAGAATATACCCTGAAGACTTGGAAAACACATGACCTATTTTTACACAGACTCAATTAATTCAAATAAACATGCATCCCAAAACACTAATTCGTTTTTTACAACAAAGGCTCTCCATGTGGATCATCTCTAGTTTTCTCAGGTTTCCTCGCAACCCAATATTTTTTTAATCAAACACATATACTTTCATGGTGAGAAAACAGCCATTAATATATATAGATGAGGAAAAACATGACCAACGAATGATTAATAAAAAACTCCGAGTGATACACACCTAGAAAAATATGGGATCATACACCCACTATATATTATCTTTCACAAACATTTTTTTGATCAAATGACAACAACCCTCCTCATAGAATACATTTTCACCTGTCTTGGCACTTCCCATTCCATAAAATCCACTCAGAATAATGTTTAGGGGATGGAATCCTTGCCACATCTTATGTGGGTGGGATTTCATTTATCTAGATTAGACCATCCAATGATAAATATTTTTTCAACACATGCTTCAACAGATCAAATTGTTTGTGTAATTTAACCCAATTCTTACACTTCTTCCATCTTTGAGATCACTAGACATACTTTTTTCCAGAAAACTATGTGATGTGGAAGTATTTAAAATAGAGTGGTATTGTATTTGAAATATTCAATCATTAAAATGATTTCAACTTATTTATATTCATATATTCTTACATCTGAAGGCGGTTCTTTTATGGATGATGATAAATATGATTCCTTGGTGACCTCGGTGGTTATAATGATTATAAGATCTCTCTATGGAGGATGATGGTTTCCTTGACCTTCATTTTTAAATATTTAAGGTGTTGTGGGAAATCTGAATGTGATTGTTTAATTAAAATAATATTGATAAATTTTTAATCTATTATGTAAAATGTTTATAAAGACCCCATAAATTGATTTATAATCGCTCAAAAATTAAATTTTTAAATGAAATACTCATACATGTAGATAGTTTATTTCCTAAAACCATAAGGGTGTATACCTATAGAAAAATTTTGGAAATATATAGTGGCTAGAATAAGGATCCAATATTTAGTATTCTATTGTGGTTGACTTAAATATCACAATCCACCTCATCATATTTCATTGAAAAGGGTCCATCTTGGTAACTTAAATGTGGTATTTTTTCATGATAATCATTATTATCATCCTCATGTTTATGATTTTGACATTAGAAATTTTGATGATTTACACACTTAAAGAATCTAACCGTCAATGGTTCTTATTAAATCATGTTCTCCAAACCCATAATTCTAACTGACCACTTTATTGTAAAATGATATTTTGATGCTTGATGACACTCTCTTCCATAATTAATTGAGATTCTAGTCACCCTAGAAAAATCCCTTATTTCTTTATCAATTTGTTTTGAAATATAGGATATTTAATATTTTCTTACATCATCACCTTCATCACTTGATCATTAATGATACAAAAAAGTTCATTAATTTTTTTGTATATGATACTTAAATACATTCATTTGGTTAATCATATTATATGATAGCAGGATTTTCATAATCAAAAGGTTTATCATTATAGAACCCATTCCGATGAGATGTTTGTTGATGAAATCTCTCTATTTTCCCTCACACACATGGATCATTCTAGTTCTATCCATTTCTAAAACCAGATGGGATTACATGAGTGATGAAACACTTAAAATATTGAGATGTTTTCATAATCAAAAAATATAATTCAACCTTAAAAAGTGCCATTATTTTAAATTTTCACATTATCCAATTATTCATTTTGTTCACCCTATGTCACTTTTAGATTGGTCTTGATTACTTTAAGAAGGGTTATCTTACACTCTTCAAATTAACTAGGAAATCAATCGTTTATAGTGGTCTATAGGGGAGAATTGGATTAGAAAAATTATAATCCTTGGGAGTTTAAAACCAATGTGCAGTTAGCAATATTTTTCATGCATTAGGTGATGAATGACTTAGTACCCATCACATCCTATTATGGGTTTCTACCACTAGGTATTTATATTTCAGAGCTTGCATATACATTTAGTATCCATAAATGGATTTTTATCTACTAAACCCCTTCTATTCATGACAATAAAAATATTCAATGACATTATCTTATACATATAATCTACACTAGGATTTTTAGTAAGGTTATTTATGCTTAATAAAAAGAGTAACTAAAATAATTCCCTTAAATATATAAACAAATATTATATATAAATAATCCCTCATTTGGTAACTACTATAGAAAACCTGTATAATCATGACACAAAAGTTTAATTAATCTCATGGTTTAGAAAATATAACTCATAGTATTCGAATTTCCCATATATAAATTTTTTTAATGTCTTTGAAATTAGATATATAGACCTATAATTTTACTACACTTCTGAATATTTCCTCCTAATCAGGTTCTTAAAGAATATTTTCTTCATGTCTCACAAGATATTATCTTCTTCATAACCTAGATATTTGAAACATAATAAGGTCATGAGTTCATATTCTAAATAATGGAAAACATATTATAACATGAATAAATACACAAAGAAGACATAAATATCAAAATAAATGTTTAGAAGACCATAGAATGTAATAATAAAAAATGTTAGGGAATCATAGATAATAAATTAAAAATTAAGGAAGTAGAAAATATTTTCAATGAATCAAAACTCATAAGAACTTTCTTATAACATTTTTTAACAACATAAAAGCATCAAATACTTTAAAAATAAATATTTCATAATCATGGAAACATTGAATTTCCTGGAAGAGAAATGCATCTTGAAATTATTTAACAACAAGGAGACCAACTTATAAATGAGGCACAACTTGATAAGGAGCATGGGGAGGTTGGAAAACTTGATTAAAAACATGGTAATGTGGCGTGACCAAATGAATAGGAGAATCTATCAATGTATAGTATTTATTCCCCATCTCATGAGAATGAAATCATTATGTATACACAATAGAATGTGAAAAACCCCATCATACCTATTCTTATGTTAAAAAACTCATTATAAAAATCTGAAACTATATCATGGGATATAATCATAAACCAAATGAATTGGATGGTGATATATGACCCACCTGTCCTCATCCATATATGTGAAAGAAACTTAATATAAATAATCAAAATATATTGAATAACCCAAGAAAAAATAATATATATCTTAAATCTATAGAATGACATGATAATTAAAAATAATAGGACAAAAAATGTTAATTTTAATTCTATTATAATATAATAAAATATAAATTATGATCAAAACATTAAATAATGAGAGAGAAAGCTTATAGGAATATAGAATTGAATATATTTTATAAAAATTTACTTTAAAAATATATTTAATAATAAAGATGTGAAAAATATTGAATTGTTTCAAAAATGGTAGGAGGAACTAATTTAGGAACATTTACTTTTATAAGTATATTAAAATAATGTAAAATTGAAAAAAACTCAATGGTTTTCAATAGAAAATACAGAGTTTAAGATATAACCATTCTGTTTTGAAAGGATAAAAAACCATTGATTGCTTTATAATAACATATTTAAAACCAATATCACAAAAGGATAATGAAACCTTTATTTTTACATAAAATTTATTTTTCACTATAGAAAGGAGAACATTCTTGGTATGTGAAAATATGGTTATGTAAGAAAAATACATTAAAATAATTATGATTTATTCATAACAAAATATCATTTTAATAAAATAATGAGATTAGCAAAGAATAATAATTTAGTGGGAAACATGATTTACCTAGAATAGAGGTTGATATAAATCACAAAAGCATCATATGCCAAAATATATCAATCATAAAATATAATAGACTATGAAGAGTAATAATGACCCATTGAAGAGATTTGAGTCATGAAATCCTCTTATAGATTTTATAATTTTTGGAACAAAAGTCACTAGAGGATCAAATATAATTTGGATTATTAAATAACATGAGTTAAATCTTGTATTCTGAAAAATTATGTTATTGAATATTATATCCACTATATAAATAATTAATTGGAATATAACATTAAAACATTTCTCAATAAATAAATGTTGAGATTAAAACCCATTACCTTTTTCCATGCATTGTTTACCACAATCCAACTTCCAATACAACAAACATATCGACATTAATAATATATTTCATGACCTTATATATACATTTTTACTTGTATAACCATCGTTTATAATTATTTATTATGTATATATTGGATATTCATAACACATATTCAACAATCATGTGTTGACAACTTTAACCGTTGGCACACATTCTATAATGCTGATATCATTACACATTGTTTGATAGAATTTTCATAATAAAGATACATTTAATGACACAATAATATAGTTATTATATTTATTTTTAAATATCTCATAAAATTCCGTAAGTTTTTTATTTGCATTCTGTGAAAATGGAATGAGTGTTGGTTTGTTTTTGTGATTCTAGCGAATGAAAATGATATTTTAATAATATTTTATATAATTAATATAATATTTATAAAATCATTAAAATATCATAATTATTTTTTATATTTTAATAATTTTATTTTTGATGTTCTCATATTAAGAGACAATATATGTTTATGGTATCATTCATGTTGGTGGTTTAAACATACCAAACATGGACACACATTTAATCGATGGGTCATTATGGTTATGGAGGATTTTCTTTCAACATAAGAAAATTATAACTGAATCATAATGTAATTATTTTTTTCTATTTTAATAAGGTTGATATATATTTTAATAATATTTTTAATTAATTAATACCTACTATAAAATTAATAATTTGATTATCCATGATGGTGGTAGTCTACACACATGCACGATCGTTGTTTATTTGTTTTTATAAATTGATGGAAAAGAATAAATAATGCTTGTAACTTCAATATTAAAAATCCCAGTTTGATAATGACACCTAATTCATCAAATTGTTATGGTGATATGAAATTTTGATGAGTAATATTTAGAATAAATACTTATAAAGGAGATAATACATATGTTCGAGAATTAATCATTCCATAAAAACACCCTTGAAATTTAAGGGGTTATGCTAACTATGAGTGACCATTGGATATTTGTTATGGTATAATATTTTAAGGACTTTAAAATAGAATTGGTTAATGGAGTTATTTAATGAATATTTAAATCTTTATGTTGTGGATGTTTTACCTTTTTATATGATTAGAGAAGCATTTTTTTGAAATAATATTTAAATTTCAATAATTTAATTTCAGTATTAAAGGTTTTACGGAATCAAAAAGAAAAAAATTAGTAAGGGTGGAGATTTTTATTTGATTGAACCTCAAACATACATTTAAAAATACGTTTTTTAAATTTTCTTTTCATTCCAACATAATGAAATACTTTTTTATCGTTTTTACTTTTTATCGGGGTAACTAATTTTTATCCTTAGTAAATAATTTTAATGTAAAAATTAAAAATTATATGATTACCTAATTTTCACCATTTTATTTTAAATTTGGAAACCATTATAGAAAATAAAATTTCTATAGGTAAAAAAATATAATTTTAAAATAAATAAAATTAAATAGTTAAATTTATTTTAACATTATTAAGATTTTAAATATATATACTCTAATGTTATTGTAGTTAATGATTTTAGATACATTAATGAAGTTTTTTGAATTAAATATCTGGAATGACATTTCCATGCAAAATCCAAAACTGATCCCCACATTGAATGTACATTATTCGATGAGAAGAAAAAATATTTTTTTTATATTAATACATCATTTTGGTTTATTTCTAGAAATATTTAGAATATGTTTTTTATAAATAAATAATATATAAAAATTCATAAAATTTTACTTTTTTTTTGCTTTAATGGGTTTTAAATATTATAGGATATGAGTATATGGTGATTTAATCTTAGTAATTATAATTCTCATAGATCCCTCATTATTTGAAAAAAATCAACCTCTTTAGAAAATACTCAAATGTTCATATTAAGCTAATATATTATTGAAAAATACAAAAATTTTGAAATTTTTAACAAATTAAAATCATTAAATTTATTTTTAATTAAAATATAAAATGCAGTGATATTAGATTTTATAGAAAATTTTATTTTTGTATATTAACTATATTTTTTCATAAATTAGCAATTAATATATAGTTAATGATTCGTATTAATATAAAATAACTGATGATATTTTTTATTGAAATAAAAAGGCAATGCATTAATAAATACACATTATAAAAAATGATTTTTTGAAATTATATATGTTCTTGATATTAATATACATATATATATATTTTTTATTCTACTTAAATATAATACTAATTTCTACTTAAATGACCCCTTATGATCTCTGTATAAGACCTAAGAACCATATAATATTTGGTTACAATTTTAGGTGGTAGTTCATCTTACAGAGATATTTTAATAGTATTTATGACCTTGAACTTCTCCAGTACATGGTTTTGAACAAACCTTGAATACTCATGTTTATCTCGAGATTGTTTAAGGGAAAATGTAAGTGATGATATCTCCCTTTCATGTTTCGACTAAATGGCATCATAGAGAATATTTTTTATCATAGATTCAATTTTTTCAAACTATCTTAATTATTTTGTGATAAAACTACTTCTGTTTATAACTTTTAATTTAATATCTTTTTTAATAGTAATATATTATGTAGAAAATATATTAATGTTTTTTCAAAGTAGTTGGGTATTATAACTGAACCATCTATTATAAATTTATTTATTTAATGAAAAAATATTGTAAAATTTCATGTCTTTACAATGTGGTTGTGTAACATATACACCCATGGATAACAACATTGAACAGGGGAAATTTGGTATTAAATATATTGGCGCTAGTTCATGATGAGTGGGCTTATGAATTAACACAATGGTTGAAATTCTCAGAGTATATTCTTGGGTTAATTCCCATGTTAATTATGAACCATAATGACGGATTTGAAATGATAATAACCGTGGATCACATAGGATAAAACTCAGGTTTTATACATTGAAAATAACATTCCATGATTTAGATATCATAGTAATGGGTTTCTTGAATATATGAACACATACTGTGATTATTTTACCTCCATGATTTCTTTTTTGGTATTAGTTAATGGTTGGAACAAGGGGTAATCATGTCAACGGCAAATGGGATGGATGATTTAGTAATTTCAATTTTTAGAAATGATATAAAATGGGACATTGAAAGTAAGATCTTTTGATTATGAATACTTATTTTTCTCAATTTATGATTGAAAAGTTAAGCATAGCTGAGTTTCCAAATTAACAAAACAAGAGAAAAATTTATTTTCATGAAGATCATGGGGATGGAAGATTCATATTCTTACATGTCAGTAATGTGTGAATAATAACTCTGAGAAATGTATCAAAAAAACAATAATATTTTTGGGTGAGAAAATGAGGTACATTGAGAAAGTAATTCCCAAAGAAAAATGAAAATTTCAATTAAAGGAAATATAGTATATACTGTGTAACCATTTATAGTTTATTGTTATATGTGTGGAATTTGGGAATTATTTCTATTAACTCCTTAATCTAATTCTCAACTCCATTACCAAGGAAAGGAATATACTTTTCCAAACATTGATGTTGAATGATTTAAGTTTTCATATATTGGGATTCAATAATTATGTTGTGGATTCATTTTATCAATGGTATTCTGGTTATAAGATTATTGAAACAGATAACGATTTCTCAGTAGTAGATGTTCATTAATTATCTTAAATCATATAATGAATGGCACTATTACATATAAAATTGATTTAGTTGTTAGGTGATTTTTTTTGAAATCCAACAATTGAGGGATAAACAACTCTTAATATGTTTTAGTGTTGGGATTATGATTTTTAATTTGGATAAAAAGTTGAATTATTTTGACCATGTAAATTAGGTAGTATTTGTGACATTAAAATGGATTATTGAATTGATGAAAAATTGATTTAAGTTTTCCTTGATTATATTTTTTCAATATAAAATTTCTATAATATATTGTATAATATGTGTTTATATTTATAGAATAGGTAGAGAGTTAATATTTTAAAGAATATAGGTTCTCATTAATGTTTTGTTACTATTTTATATTATTAGCATGTTTTCTGAGAATATATGATCATGTTATTTACATGATTGGTATGCTACATTAAGATTTACTTTATGTTGTTTGGTAGTCAATAGTAAGTTGATATTTGATTTTTTTTAACATAGTTTCCAAATTATTGGGTTTTATTACTATTTAGGAATTCTTTGAGGTTTTTAAAATTTAGTTATTTATGGAATTAATTTAGTATATTATTGGGTATCATTATTGAATAATTTTAGAAGATCACTACATGTGATAGTTTAGGGATATTTTTTATCATACAATATACTAACTATTTTTTGGTTTATTATCTGATAGATACATGAGAAATATATTTTCATAATTTTATAGATCTTATTGTCAATTTTAATATTTTAGTGTTTTTTGTATGAAAATTTCATACCTTTACTTCATTGTTGGGATATGGGATGAAACTTTGTAAAAAATGATTGAAACACCCAGCCAAATGATGAAATATTATTTATGGATTTAATAAAATATGGTTTGTATATTTTCATGTATTCTATGGTAATAAATTTCAATATCTATATGAAAAAAGCACACCTAAAATGATCTTTTCTCTCATTTATAATTAATTATAAAAAAATTATATATTTTTCACTCCTTACTGAATTATAATTTTGTGATAATTAACATTCTCATGAAAATGTTATCCATCAATCTGTGTTATTATTTAGAAATTATCTTTCACTATCTTGTTAATATACTCACATCCAACTAATTTTATCCTTATTTAGGAAAATTATTATGTGTTATTTTAGATAACTGTTATGTTTCTAACTTCCTAATTATAAAGGAAGTGTAATTATCCCATTTTATAATATGGGGTTTCCACAAAAGTTTTTAAAATATTGAAATATTGATTACTGAAAAAAAAATTGAGTGGGAGAATTTCATTAAGGTTGGGAGAATATAAACCCCAAAAATTTACATTATAATACTATTATTCCTTACTAATTTTTTAACACCCAACACTAATCCTTAATAAAAGTATAATATACTATAAAATAATAATATTTAAATATGTCTATTATAACATATCCGTAAAATTATTAGGAATGAATAGTAATAACAACATTATTAAGAATATATATAATGGGTTTTTAAAATTAAAATTTATTTATTAATGAATAATAAATAATTACTGCATTTTCAATAAAGTGTTTTAATGCTTCAAAGATATTTTTTCATTATAAATGGTTATTAATAAATTTTTTTTGAGAAATTTAAATTAAATTATAATTTTTTTGGAATTTTATTTTATTTAATGAATATTATTTTTTAATTAATATTTTTAGTATTATCTTAGGAAATGTTTTTGGAATTTTTTATTTTTTAATTTTTTAGTGAATCGTTCAAAACATTAGTTTTTGTAAAACAATCCTTTATTTTCTTTTAATAAACTATTTTAAAAGTCCAATTATTAATTTAATTTAAAATTAATATAACATAATAATAATATAAATAAAAATTATCAATCTAATTACATATGAAGCAGAAATATAATTGATTTGGAAATAAGTTATTTTTTATTCCTTAAACATATTTTTTCAAAAAAACATATTTCATGTGTTATTTATTTTTATCATATTTTAATAAATAATTAAATATTTATTATTTATTTGAATTTTATTTATATATTTTATCTCCAATAATAATTTTTAATATTAATTTTATTGTTTTACAAGGCATGTAAAAAGAAAAAAACAAGTATTATGCTTAAAAATTAATTTTTATAAAACCAGTTATCATTTTTTTTGAGTTTATATCAAAATTAAAAGGATCCACTGGAATAAATTTATTATTAATTGATTAAGAATTTTGAATCATTATTTCAAAATTTTATAATTAGGTAAATTTCATTATTGGTTAGAATGAATGGTAAAAATAATAAAATTTTGTTACTACTGTTAGTGGTAAAACATGATTACTAGTGAGAGGATTAACTAAGAAATAAGTGTAATATTTCCAAATAAAAATGTCTAATTATTACTTTATGAAGATATTAAGACCCTATATTATCAATATTGTGAATTTTACTCCATTTGGAAGTATTATACTCAAGAATGTCATTAATTATATTTAAATACTTTAATAATCCATTTTGTGTCATATCATCACTTATAAAAAGGAGCCTCCTCTCTTACATAATTATTAAATTTGAAGCCCTTTATATAGTAAAATACCTTCCATAATGTCTTAATAACTTTATTACCTTTATTTTAGATCCCTTAGTCTTTTATTAAGAATGATATTTCTAGGATTAATGTGTAAACCAAATGTGGTCTTTCAAAGAAGTATAATATATCATAATTGAGATATTTTAATATTATATGTTATTTCACCATCTATAAACCTATTTTATCCTTAATAAAATGATTAATAAATTACTAAATTGATACAAATATTGTATTATGATTATGGAACAATCATTCTCAACCTCTTTTCCATCAAATGGGAAATCCAAGTTCCACTCATGTGTATTTCTGGACAACGACCTCATCATAATGATACAATTCATTATCCACCAACATAATTAAATTGTTTTTATTATGATGGACTTATGATTATATATATATATATATGTATATATTTTATATACAATTATTCTTCTGTAATTATAATGTCTTATCTACCTTCTAATCAGACCATCTATTGGATAAAGATAGCATCGTTCATGTGTATGTGTGGACCACCATCTCCATGAACTGACGTGATTCATTACTTCCTTTATGATTTACTTAGATGGTAAAAAGGATATAATTAATGATTACATTTGATATAATAATTATTATATAAATTTATTTCTAATTTATAATTTATTTTTTCAATCCATCAAAAAGTGGAAACATCATTCATGCAAACATACAAACTATCATCTCCCCAAGGTTTTGTAAATACATTTTCAAAACCACTTTAGATGAATGGTTGTAAAAGTTTATATAATAATTAAACATTATAATTATTAAATTAATATGATTATGGGGACAATTTTACCATGATCAAATTGAAAAAACCAAGACTTTGAAACTGAAACATATATGATAAATTATAGAGTTATCACATGGAAATGAGAATATGAAGATAATATTATGAATAAAAAATTCAGAATTATTATAAGTATATCATATTATATGTTATAAGTGCTAAAATGGTTGTTTAATATAATTACAATTATTATAAATATTTATATGGGTTATATGCATTATAAATAAAGTTAAAAATATAGTAGTAGTTCTTTATCTGAATATTATTTCATTGTGAAAAGTTTTAGGTTATTCACATATTCTGTTTATGAGGTTCATATAATACCCCTTAGACATTTTATATAATTAAAATGTCTTAATTAATAGAATATACATTTACAATTTAAATCATGATATCTCTGTATTTTTTATTCGAAATTTTCCAAAGAGATAAGGGTTTATCATCAAAAATTGTATTTTTTGGGACATATGTAATGTTATACACCTAGGTTATTTTTGGTGGTTCCTATAATACCCATTTTAAATTATATATCATGAATGAATTTATATTTATGGAATTTAACATACAATGTATGAACATATTTTTCCACAATCATGATAAATATTTTAATGGAATATTATTTTTTATGGTTCCACAATTATTTTCAATATTAAATATTATCATAATATTATTGAATATTTTATATTTAATATATGTTATTTAAAAATAAAAAAAATATTTGATAAATTTTCTAGTGATTTTAAAATGTATTTTCATCTATTACAATATCAATTTATAGTATTTTTTATTCAAACAAAATAATATTCAATGATATTATCTCCAATATTTATCAAAAACCATAATTATTATTTTGATGAAATAATAGTGATACAATTTTCTGTTTTCCATGGAGAAAATGATTTAATGTGATTAATTTTTCCATGTTCTGGTGGAATAAATATTAATGGATAATGTTTTTATGGTGGGTGGGTCTATTATATCCCTATAATGGATAGGGTAAATATTAAAGTTTTATAATCTCTAGGGTTACATAATAGGTTATCCGAAGACCAAAATAGAGTATAGTGGTTTTTAGATGAAGCCCAACAATGGTACATTATAGGTTATGCCAAGCCCATTAAAGATACATGGTTGGTTATACTAAGCCTAACATGGGATTAATATCTTATGGGTAGCCTTGAAAAAACATTTATAATATTATTACTATGCTATGATTTATTACACACTATTATGACATGATATTATGCCCATTGTTTGATATAATGGATCATATTCTTTTATTCCTTTAGGATTCATGTTTTATAAACTACCAATCATTACACCATGAACTCTGATTATGATCTATGGATTTTTTTTCAATTATTTACTATGTTAATATCATTTTATCATACCCTTATGCTATTGTAATTTTTAAATATTATTATTAATTTATATCTCAATTTTCAATGCTTACTAATAATATGAGAACTCCAATTATTATGTTTCATTTTCCATAAGATATGAAAAAAAAATTATGTATGATATGTTGAATAATGGTGTTAGATATAAGTAACTAAGTGGGAGATGATGTATATTATTTACTTTGTAGTTGTTTATGTATCCATGTTTCCATATACAATTAACCTTTATGATTATGGTGTGGAATATAATGAATTGAAATGAATATTTATCCAATAATTTGTAATAAATATTTTGGCATGGAACATAATAAATACAATGACCCAAGATTTCAGTAAATTTTCCTCCATAAATAAATATTACAAGAATTTGTTTTCTCCACACCCAAAAACAATACTTAATGGACCACGAATTATTTTAATAAAATATTTATTGGGTTCTATAGGATTATCATTAAATGAAATGGTTGTGGGGAAATAATGGACCCTTCTAATAAAATTTTAACTAGTGTAGATATGCTACTAATAAATTTTTTTTATATATGATTTATTTTTTTAAAAATATATTTTCTAAGTGTGAAATACGTTGAAGTAAAAAAAATTATTAACATTAATTTTGAAGAAAATGTTAGTATACCACAATATAGTTTCTTATAAAATAAGTAGAAAAACAAAAAAAGGTCTTTACTATTCATTGTGATTTTATTTATGAATTACTGAATTATAATTTGATACAACTAAATTCAATTTCTTACATGTAATAACAATATTATCATTGGATAATGTTTTGATTTTTTAAAATTATCATTTTTAGGTGAATATTATAAAATATATTTTTTTAAATTGTAATTTTTGGCCCTTGTTATAATATAATATTTAATTTTTAATTTAAAAAATTATGATTTATTTAAGGAATAAAATTCCATGCATGTTAAAAAATTTGGTTGAATTTAGAGAACTTTTCATAACATTTGAAAGAAATGATTAATATTTTAAAATAAAAACGTGTTTTTGGACTTTTCATTTAAGAAATACATTCATAAAATTTTATAATGTATTTCATATAAATCCATGTGAAATTTATTTATTTAATTATAAACATAGTTATTTCTAAAAAATAAATGATATTGGTACATTTTCAGTACACATAAATTTTTATCCTAAAAAATATAATGTTTTTTCTAAAAACAGGGTTTTATAAAATAAATGATCTAGTATTAATGTTTATTTTTAATACACATTGAGTTTTTTAGATAAATTGAATTAATAATTTGAATCATTTGGAATAAATTATTTCATAATAAAAAATTAATATTTACAAATAAAAAATGATTTACGTAGGTAAAAATTTGTTACCACTGTTAAATCTAAAGTAGTAAAACTAACAATCCTTGGTGTAAGGGGATACAAACACATAAATAACATGTTTATTATTCTGATTTTGTGAGATTATATACCTTATCTCATAAAACAATCAATTAATCTTCATTTTGGAATCCACATGACACGTTTATCATGTCATCCCTTTATATAAAGTGGTTATATTTATAGAAATAACATTCTCTCCTTTTATAAAAGGGGAATATCACCACCGAAAAAAAATCTAAAAGGATTTGGTTTCAAATTACAAATTTTATCTATATTCATATTATAAAACCCTATTCACTTTTTTTTAATCTTTAATAAGAAGATCTTTTTTAAGAACTCTATTTCTAGGGAGTTATCCAAAGGGAAATTTCAAGTTCTCTATCTGTTTACTTTTACCCAAACTATATTTTTTTAATTTATTAAGTTCCAAATATTATTTTATAAATCCTATATTACAAAATATTTTTTATTAATATTCAATTTTGTCATACCTAATTAATTATTCTTGACCCTATTTATCTCTCTTATGTTAAGAAGAAGAAAATAGTCACTTGTGTGTTTTGCGGACTACTACCTCCATGAAGAGACAAATTCCCCCTTTCACAAAAAAATATATTTGTTGGTTATAATAAGGAAATTGAATAATAAATTTGAATTTTATAATTTAATTATTGTTATTTAGATAAAAAGTATAATACACTGTATTTCCATTCCATTATTTTAAAATTGAATATTTTAACCGTGTGGTCTGTGGACGACTGCCTCAACGAAGTGTCATATATAAATTTTCTTCTATATTTTTTATTATTTATTATACTATTTTAAAAATGATCTAAAACCATTCAATTATCTATATAATATCATTATATATATTTAATAATGAAAATATATTAAATGAAATATCTTTTATAATCATAATAAACCATTAATTATGGCATGTTCTTGTTTTTCTCAGTCTAACCACTTTCTTGAACAATGAAATAAAATAATATCACGGTAGACAATAATAATTCAATTACTTAAAATATGTGTTATAAATAATTAAATAAAAAATATATTTTGTTTATGCAGTTTTAAAGTAAATATTAAACTTATTAATAATAATACCAATAACGGTTCATTAAAAATAGCTGAAACAATATTATCACCAATTTCATTTTTAATTATTATATCTAAAAAATCTATAGAATAAAATTATAACATTATAAGTCACCATAAAAAATAAATTATTTTAACATTAATTATCTTTTAATATAATTTTTTTGAAAAGATGAATAGAAACAAAACCATTAAAAAATTAGTATAAAATAATAAAAAATAACTATACATGAAATTAAAAATAGGCAAACACTAAGTAATAAAAAAGAAGGTAATAGTTTAAAATTAGGTTTAAAAAATGTTATAGATATGAATAAAACTCTTAAATACAGGATAAATATAGTTATTTTTTATACATGAGAATAATGAAAATTAGTGCAAATCAAGAGTAATGGTTATATTTTTTATAACTCAAACTTTTTAATTGAAGTTATAATATTTCTTATTAAATTTAATTCCCCTATATTCAATAAATCTTCAATTTTAGATGATTTTTCTCAAACATATCAACGTAAAATGCGTATAAAATTACAATTCACAACAATTAATTGTTTTCTTTTATATTTTTTAAAAAAACAAAGAAGGATTTTTGAAAATAGGTACCAAACATTGAATTTTATGTCAATGATTACAAAATCAATTTCAATAAATTTCAACTGTGATTTGATTGTAATTTACAACACTTTATACAAAAATATCTATCTCTAATTGGGTTATGATTCATTTTTCTCACTCCCTTAGTTTTTTGTGTTATTATTTTCTAATGATCTTATTTTTGATATAAATCGATTAATTTCATGTTATTATACTATTTGGAAATGTTATGAAACACAATTTTATTTACATTAATTATTTATTCTATTAATATTGAAATATATAAATTTAAAATTATTATGAAACCCATTGTTACATTAATGGGTCACTTATGAGGTGATAAATGATTTTTTGATTGGAACACATAACTATAGTTGATAGATGAGTTGAGTACTTTATAACCCTCCAATTTATTGCTTAATAGTTTAAATATCATTATATATGTATAAATGAATACAATTATTATTTCAAAATGCATGAGTGAGAGTGTTTGAATCATGAATTGATGTACATGTGATTATAATTACATTGTCTTCCAAAATGGTATAAGTATAGGGCTCATGAAAGTATTGTATACATATTCTAATGTCTGTGCCATTGGTTAAAGAAATTATGAATTTTGATCTTATGATCTCATGATTCATGGTTAATGATAACATTTTTAATCCATGTTATTATTGTTATGTTTACATACTATTTTATATGGAATTTTAGTGATTTTTTTATATACTTTGAAAACCAAATATGTTTTATTATCCTAAATTATGATTATATGACATTTTTTATATGATCATTTCTTTTAGTTTTCTTATAAACTGAACCGTTATGAAATACTTATTCACAAATTATTTAGAATTTGAGCTCAAACTTTAGTTGTGTTTTTATTACTAGATTATCGGGATGAGTTATATTAATTGGATATTAATATGATAATCTATCATGGATGACTTAATAATAAATTATTTCCAGCATTGATAAATCAGACGATTATGTAGCTAATCTCCAATGACACTAAACATATCAGTAATTAGTTTATTATTATTGCAACATACATAATATAATGCTTATATAATATAAAAGATTTAAAATAATGGTGTTTATAGATAGGGTGTATAAAAAGAAAAGTTATCTTGAGCCCCCCATAAACCCACATGAATACCATATCAATAAACGGTCATGAGGGACACACATTAACCCTCATCAATACCAAATCAAGAAATAATCTCACACTCCACACATGCATCCACATGCATATCATATCAATTATGGGAATCATGAGATACAAACCTACCCAAATATATAATACATAGAGTAAGGGTTTAATTGGACATGAAATGACCCAAATTTTTATTTTATAAATAGGGTTACCACATGATATATACACACACATGAATTTAACATCATATAGGTGTATCACATTCCAAACTCACATAACAACCTGATTTTTATATTAAGAAATGTTCTCATGGGACACAAAAACTCCCACATGCATGTCATGTCATACAAAAAATTACTAAATAGTCCCTTAATGGTATGTAATTCCTATATTGATAGTATAAATTCACAATGTGAAGAATCATCACTCAGATAAATCCAAAACATGTAAATACAAAAAGAGATATTCCACTAATGTTTGATTTAGATCTGTTTAAGGAAAATATATAAATTATATAGATCTAAAATAAATCAAAAAAATATCCAATAATTTTTCATTAGATAGTGATGGAACTCAAAATTTTATGAAACTTTTCAATGATAAATGGTTAATCTCAACACAAGGATAAAATTTATCTATAATGGATAAAAAATTCTATTTTTAATCCAACCATTGATCCAAACATAAAACACTGAAGAGAGTAGAATGAAATATCTTTAAACCCTTAGAAGAGAACATCAATTCATTTAGGTCAGCTCATGATTTATGTAACCATTGGAGAGATCAAAAAGAGGTTAATGTTTGAAAATTTGGGGCATCTACATAATAAAAATATTGACTGAGCATACTTGTTGGCTGAGGGATGGCCCCTCGTAGGTCGATAACTCCAAGAAGATTTGGGAGATTCCCTCCCTACCACTGGGTGGATATTGGCTCCCAATACACTAGTTTGTGGTCTATATATATTTTTCTTATGTTTCTATACATTCCACTATCTTTCTACAAGTATTATATATTTTTGAAATTATTTTTTATGAGGATAGTGAAAAATTCAATTTTTTTCTAAAATCATATCATTTTTGACTATTTTAAAAATATACTACAATATAAAAAAATTCACCATGATAAAAAATTTCATTAAATTAAACAATTAAAAGTAGTATTTTTTATTTAGAAAATATATATTTAACATTTTGAAAATTAATCAATATTTTTCATAATAAAAGGTATTATTAGTCATTCTACATTAATTAGTTTTTTACTAAGTAAAATTTAATTTTTAATTTATTTTAAAGATGAATAACTCTTCGAGGGTTAAGAATAATAATAATTAATTTCATTAATATCCCTAATATTTACAATTATGTTTAAAACATAACATTTGTGGTTGAAAATTTAATTTTTCTAAATTTTTTGTTTCACACATCATATGTGATACTAATAAAATTACTTTATCTTACATATTTATATATTATTTGATAAAATAGGGTTTATATTTAGAATTGTCTTCAGTATATTATTTAATAACCCAGATCATATTATTTGGTATCAAAAGTAAACTACATAGGTAAAATATAATTATAATGGTAAAAACAATGGAAAAAGTGAAATATGTATTGGTAAAAGGAATAAAGACCAGATTAAAACATGTGTTAAAATAATAGAATAAAGAAAATTGATTTTACCTCTTCCCCCACTCTATAATTTTCTACAATTGATAATGTAGAATTTACTATAATGATCATAACATTCATGAATCAAGGATTTTACATGAATTACTCATGTCCACCTATCTTATTCAACTTGAGATTTTATTAGGGATATGGGAGGAATTTCAAATAGCTATTGATATTCTATTATTCTCAGAAAAAAATTTATAAATATATTAAGCATTATTGTATTAATAGTAATAATATGTAAAATCCTAGTAATGGGGAATATTAGAATCTACGACAAATTAAAAATAATAGAAAATTAACAATTACTAAACAAGAGACATTTTTGTTTTTTGGAAAAAAAATATGTGAAAATGGATGAAATGAAAGTGAGAAAATATAGGAGAAAGAACAAAAAGATTAGAGAAGGATAAAAAGTGTGAAATTTTAATGAATTAAAGAGATAATTATTATTTAAATTGACAATATATTATAGATCTTTTATCAATATTATTTAAAATTTTATTAAAACAATGATTTAATAGAGTTGAATTACCTCATTGTTGATAGATTATAAACAATGATAAGGGAAACCACCCTAAAATGATATTTTAAGAAAAACATGTATGAGAATGAATGATTTTTTTAGAGAATATAAAAATATATATTTTCAAATTTAATTACATTGATAAATCATTATAAATAAACAATTCTACAATTCATCATTCACGGGTACTTCAAATTGAATAAAAATGGTGCTCATGAAGAATGAAAATGGAAAAACAGAACATAAAATATCCCAATTCTATTATTATATTATAAAAACAACTTAATTTTCTAAATTATTAATGAATAATATAATAATGATCAATTAAAATAAACAATTTATCTCTAACATAACATTTTGATTCATAATAAGAAATAATAAAAAAGAATACGTACAAATGTAGTTAACAATATACACTTATGAAAATATGAGAAATAATACTATGGTTATTAAATTAATTTCAATTTTTCCCTATAAAGATATTTTTCTTCATATGTTATTAATAATAATAATAATAAACAAATATTCAAAATAATTATGATTAATGGAAGAAATATAATAAAATTATTGATCTTCTCTATCGAGATCATTCCACTCTATATATTTATCATGCTTTCAATCACTACCACTGAGTGTGCTACCTCAGACTTCTTGTAATCGATTCTATATTCCCTCTCTATAAAAATGTATGATACCCTCAAGATCAATCAATGTAAGAGTATATATTTATTATTCTTATTTTCTAGATTCACCTTCAGAATATATGAGGGATATAATATTTTTACTCATATTCACAAACTCTAAGATTCACATATTAGGTATCTATATAGAACTAATTACTATTCATGAACTTCTTCACGTGTCTTGTGGAAAACTGCCTCTACAAATATCTCACCCCAATTTTATTCTTTTATCAAACATTTAGGCTTTTCCAATAATATCTAATTCTTCCAATGAACCCATATTTATCATCATGAGTACCCCTTGCATTGGTTCAAAGCATAGATAATTTATGGTTCTATAGGGAATCTTAATACCAATTTTACTCTATGGAACACCCCATCATAAAATATTAATATATTATGTTTTCTTATAAAATTATTTATTTTCTTTTTCACCTCATTAATTTTACAGAGTAAAAAATTTCCCACATTCCTCTTCACGACACAAAAAAATTACGTATCAATCAACTACAAAATTAATTTAAAGAATTTTTTTTGAATAGGCCAGTACCAAATATATTAATTTTAAAAAATTAAACTATGTATTTTGAAACCTCAAAAGAAGATCTGAAAATATTTTATTAAATGATTTAAATAGAAAAAATTGAACATTGAATGTATTAACCCCATAATCATGAACCTATTAAAATATCTTTCTTAAAAGAATATTTTAACTAATATTAATCTTAAAAGATATAAATACAAAATTTTAAATCCCATGAATTTTTATGTATATAGAATTGACCAATGAAGCATGAAAAATATACATTTTTATGTAAATACTCAATTAATAATAGTTTTCACAAAAAATGATCACGTTTCAATAATATTTCCATTTGAATTACAATTTTAAACAAAAAATCACCAAAATTTTATAATGAATATTTTTCAAACTAGTATTAAAACAATGACACATAAATTTTTTAAAAAAAAGATATTTTTTATCCTCAATCAATTAATTAAGCACATTTATGGAAAGATAATTAATCTAAACACTAATGTATTTCATTACTGTCAAAGTTCAGGTTTTATAATTTGATTTCCCACATGGACTCTATCAAGACAGATTGTGTGATTTACCTTTAAAAATGTATTTCAAAATGATTTCCACTTCATTTTGAAATCATCCTAACATTTTAAAATTTCAAATGGAAAATATTGAAACTCTTGTTTCAATTAATTGTCTTATAAATATCCCTTATTATTTATAGTGAAAAAATATCGAATTTATATCTCAATATAATTGAATAAAAAAATTAATGAAGGAGAAGAATAAATAAATATAATTTGATAATTAGTCTCAACCTATAGTTTTAATATAAATATATAATCTTGGGATAGGATTTCATTCTAATTGTAACGTCCCAACCCAGCTGATGTAACACCCCAGGTAAATAAAGAATATGACATTTATATATTTATCAATATTTGTGAATAAAATATTAATATTACTTTAAAGGGAACGCTATGCTCGATGACGTACCTAATACGCAACAATGAGTTTCTTGGGAATCTTACGTTGCACTCTAATAATAAAATAATATTATTTTAAATAGTAGTTAACGCCTAGCCGTTGTAATGGTAGGAATGAACAGAACTAACTAAAAAATGATTATATATGTTTGTCAAATATTTTTACTTTTTACAATAAATGTTAGAGGCTTAAAATGAAAAGGAATCCAATCTTAAGCATTGAATACACTAATATTTTTTAAAAGATTATTTTACTGCCTTTTGATGGAAAACCAATTTTAAATAAAACTTTTGACAATTTTATAAGCTCTTTTTTTCAAAATAAACATATTATTTATTATTGGGACCTTGAAATTTACCTTGGGTTAATTTTTGGTATTTTTCTGACAATGTTCATTTTTTAATAAATAGTGAAAAATAGTGCATTTTACATCAAAACTGCTTTTTCATATAATTTAATTATATGGTTATATTATCTTTTTAATTTGTTTTAAAGTTTAATTAGAATATATTTTTACCATGTAATTCAATTATGTCCATTGGGATTAATTTCAATTTGGAATTAGGCATAAACAAGTGCCAAACTTTTCATAAATATTGTTTCTAAAAAACCCGTTATTTGTTTTGACAACGGGAAGTTTTTTTAAATTAATTATTGCAATTTATGTTTTTGGAATTTGGTAAAATTAATAACGTATTTTTAATCATAAGGTCCAAATTATGTAATTAAGACTCTTTTGTTTTTGGAAATTATGAATAGTAACGACGGTAATTATCTTTAATTATTTTGATTAATAAATAATCGGGTAGTTAAAGATAATAAGATAATATCATAATAATAATAAAAGACCAAAAAATGTGTCCTAAGGATACTGGTTGTCTCATGGCCGACCATGGGATGCCTTGTTCCAAACATGGGGGCCCCATGGAATCACTTTTGTGAGAATGTGACTTTTTATCTTTTTATTTTTAAAGAATGTTAAATATAACAAAGAATGTATCACCTGAGTAAAAAATTATTAATTTTGTCTAAATAAATCATCTCTTAGACTATAAATAGTAATTGGAAAGATAAAAATATTTCCTACATCAGAGTATTTTTTTTAATAATTTTTAGACATTAAATAAATTAAATTAGTTATGATATCATGATGATGCAGCGATGACCTCATTATTTAACGATTTAACCTACACATGTCCAAAAACTATTATATGGGTGGATTTATAACCCTTATCACCTTATACTTGAAACACATCAATGTGGGACCAATAAAATCTGAAACTCATTTGAAAATAAAGTTACATTTTATACCTTTCCAAGAGTGCCCCTCCTCTCCCCTTATAAAAGGCCCCCACCTCTACCTCTTTACCCACACTTCCAAAGCCTTTGGCTTAGCCAAACCCTGCCCATTTAATCTCTCAACATACCTCTATAACTCCTTGAAGCCTCACTTTGGGCATAATTCTTTACAAGGAAGCCTTTGAGCTCAAATCAAAGGAAGTTACCCGATTTTAAGGTAATGTCTTCACTTGAGTCTTTTGTTTTATTTTACTTCTCCAACCCCCTAAAATATTTTTATTCTTTTCTTTTGTAACAACTCCAGTATATTCAATATAATAGGATGTTGTTATAATAAGTATTCGAGCTACACATACACACACCTACATCTAATGGTTAAAGAACATACTGTTTCCGTGGACGGCGAATTTCTGCCTCCTGAAACGATGATTGTTCAACATTCTTCTAACACCTTCAAAGGTGGAAATTAAGATGACACTATATTTATATATTATATCTAATATTTTTATGTTTTACTTAAGCTTCTGTATTTTTCATTTATGGCATACCTTTATGGTTTCCATTATGGGTAAACGTGATATCTTCATTTAAGGAAGTACGGACTACCGCCCCCACAAAATGATTTGATTCGTTAATACCATATGTGGTACATATAAAGGATATATTTAATGATATTATATATGATACCATACTGGAATTAAAATACTATTATGTATCATTATGTTTTAATTCCATTAAATATGAAATAGAAATGGAAGTAGCGTTCATCCGTATGTACGGCTTACCGTCTCCATGAATGGTGCATTTCATTTCTTAACTCTAAATGTAATGTAATATTATAAATGCATGAATATACTCGATATATATGATATATATGATATCTACATCATGAATACAATTCTGGATATAATGAACATTTGGCCACACGAACAACATGTAATTGTAAGAAGTCCACTTCCGACTTAAGAACCAAATATCGACAAAAAAATATTATTAAATTAAATGATTACATAATGTTTATGACCTGGTAATAAGTGATATAAAAGGAATAATGAACTTGAAAAAGTTTCGTAAGGAAGTAGAAATTAACTCAAGTTTATTATTCAGGAGATTAAAGAACGATCGAGTCAAGTCGGACCCGAGGTAAGGGATCCTACTCCTCTCTTTCTTTTTAAGTACAATCTTTTATGTCATTCATTTTAATGCTTATCATTATTGTTATTGGGATATTCTTTTATATTAATCTTACTGTAATTTTTATGTTCAAATGATGAGAGACCCTATTCTCTCTCATCAATCAATTTTGGAAGTTTTGAGTGGCGTCGTTAGGCTGCAGAATTTTCGTAAGAGATATAACCTCTCTCTTTCTTTTTAAGTACTCTCCTTTATGTCACTTATTTTAAGCACCTCTTTGTTATGATGGGGGATGTTATTTTATATTAATCTCTCTGTAATTTTTATGGTAATATGATGAGATACCCTATTTCCTCTCATCAATCCATTTTGGAAGTTTTAAGTGGCGCTGTTAGGCTGCCGAGTTTTCGTAAGGGATTTTTCAACTCACTTTTATTCCAATGAGATTTATGCTACATTTTCCACTATATCTATTGAGTGGTGTATGTAATGACCATTATTATACACTTTTTTTAGTATAATTTCATTTATGGGTATTTACATCTTCATTGTATGACCCTTCTTCCATGGGGTGTACGTTTCGAAAGTTACCCAACTCGGTAAGGGGACCTTTTACCCTCCTCTTTTTAAAAGACTTATTTTGTTATGTATTTTAATTCACATACTATTATGTTGGGATATGTTATTTTATATCCTTATTGATGTAAATTTTATCTCCAAGTGATGAGAAGCCCTTTTTATCTCTCATCAACTCATTTTCTGAATTTTGAAGTGATGCCGTTAGGCTGTCGAATTTTACCAAGGGAACTTTT
Organism: Viscum album; assembly: GCA_963277665.1. NCBI lineage: Eukaryota > Viridiplantae > Streptophyta > Magnoliopsida > Santalales > Viscaceae > Viscum > Viscum album. The sequence goes on from OY728142.1 coordinate 955,647,281, forward strand.
TAACCCAATTTCGATTTCTTTGGGTTCAACATGTAGTTATTGAATATGTCATCTTTTGAATTTGTGTGAAATAACTTTTATTGTTTTACACTTAATATCCACTTATATTGGGTGTATTTATATTTGTCACACATAATTTTGAGATTGAATTATCCTTAATTTAAGGATACCTTCTTTATAAGGGAATTCATCACATTTGACATTTCTACTGAGACTTCATTGTTGTTATGCACCAATTCACTCTTATATGTTGTATATACTGTCCTTTGGAATATTATATCATGAATCCATTTATTCTCATGATATTATAAAGTTCTGAATAAATGTAATTCCTCAATTATTGTATTCAAGTGTCTCTAATTTTGGTAGAACCCCTTTAACCAAAATATCGCTTTAAATCTTTTAATGATTTGTTCTTATTAATATCCATGTTTTCAAAGTGGTTTTAAGGATTTATTTATACGGATATTAATGGTTTAAAATTTTAAAATCTTCAAGGTGGTATGGGAAACTTTGATTCAAAAATCTCTTTATTAAATGTTTTAAATGGTTTTGGAAATGGTTTCTTTTTGAATGGATTCATTATTTCAATATCCTAAAATGTTATATTATGATTGAAATGTGGAAATGTTTTGTTTACTTTATGCATGTGTTATGTGATACGTTTATGTTATGGTTCTGGTTACGTGATAAACGAAGGGCGGGTGAGCCCGATATAGCTCTCCAATGCATTGGGTAATGCGAAGGAGTGAAACGTTAAGGTTTCTCCGAAGAGATTTAGAGAATATACTATGGTGGGTATTCCAAACGTAACCAAGAGGGTTACTCCCTATGTAAGAATGTTATTAAAACCTCAAGATACCTTTTATGTCTTATGATTTCTATGATTTATTCATGATTTGATATGCCTATGTTTTATGGGTAAAATATGATTTCATTCTAATGTATATATGAACTCATGTTTCCTTTCCATATTTTTATAACTCTTACTAAGCTTTCTATGCTCATCCCAAGTTTTTGAAATGTTTTTCACAGGTCAAGGGAAAGGTACATGATGTGATGATAGTGTCAAGGATGTGTCAAGAAAGAATCCATGTTTTATTTTAAATTTATTTTCTTTGATGGGAAGAATGAATAATGTCTTTTATGTAACCACTTTGTTTAAATGTGGAATGTAATTCAAGTTTCATGATCTAATTCTCTAAAACTCTAAACCTGAAAAGATCCTCAATTTTTAATCTTGTAATAACTCAAGATTAAGTAAGGTTTAAGGCTGGGGCCTTATAGTTGGTATCAGAGGTCAGTTTAGATAACTTTAGAGGTTAGGGTATTCTCTAAGCACAAGTGACATTACCATAATGGTTATGATTTCATAAAGAGTCCTAGTTTTAGATAAAGTGAATGAGTAAGTATATCTTAGTGTTTACCTTCCTCATTAGTACATGATGGTTTTTTTGATATACTCACACTGAAATTTCTGTTTTTAGTGAATGGATGGATCTAGAAGGCACCAAAGTGATAATAGGTTTGAAGGAAACTGTGGTGGATCTCTGATTAAGAGACTGGATGAAATGGGGGATTTAATGAGGAAACTCATGGTTGTTCTAAATCAACTTGCAAGGAGTTATGATAAACCACTTGAACCTTGGTATGATCTATAATGCATCATGTACGAGATGACCAATCGATGTGGAAGTTTAGGTAATAATTATAAAGGTAACCATTAGTGTTTATATGATCATTACTTTTGAGGTAATTATGGGTTATTGTATGATATACTGGAAAATGAAAGGCATGAGATAAACTTGAGGTTAAAATATGTTATGATTATTTTTGAAGATTTTATCTCGTTTTGTGGAATTTTTTAAGAATTATATAGTTTTTGAAAAAGGACAACACGCAGACCATGTGACAACCCGTCGCGTCGGACAAAGCCGCGGGGATCGAACCCACAACCAAAGTGCGACTAGTATTTATCGCCTACCACTGGACTATGTGAAGTCCCTGGTTAGTTTAACTAATTGTTTTTAGTTAGATGATCTTATGAATCTAGAATGAGATCATTTTGGGTTATCTATGGAAATTATTAACCTATCATGGAGGATATGTTATTAGGTTAATTACTTTTCAATACGAGACTTTAGGAGAAACTGATGTCGTTTGGAGATAAATGTTACGATTTAACTTGGAATACTATGTGACTAAATACTTCAAATATTTGGTATTCAACCTTAATTTGGTTTACTTTGAAGAATTTAATGGACAAATTGTTTATCAAATGGTCCTCGTTGAACTTTTGGTTTTGTTGGACAAATTTATGAGATTAAGCATAGATTTTATTTTTATAAAGTGTTATCCTTTTCTGGATTATCTGATCTTGTACTAACCTTTTTGGTTCTGGTTTTGGTTAAAGTATAAAGACATGGGAAGTATATAGTTCTCTTTTTTGGATTAGTTGATTCTCTAGAAGTTGATTATAGTACTCTTAATGTGAACAAGTCTTCTTAAATACTCGTCTTTTGGAGAAAATATGAGTTTGTGTAAGGAATATAATAAAAGTTGAAAGTCAACATGATAAATGATTATGTTTCCTTATGAATAAATTCCTCAATAAAAAGTAACTTAAAACAAAAATGCTTTTTATTGACTTTTCCTACTGGGGAATCTAATACCATTTAACCCATCACAAGTTTGTGATTTTCTTGTGGTTAACTTTCTCCTAGACATGTTTACTATCACTCTCCATCAGAACATGACCCTTTGTTTTCTCCTCCATATCCATATTTTCATACTTGGAATCCTAGTATGGGTTAACTCGTGTGACATTTGTACTTCTCTCTCATTCTTTTAAAGTGATTGTTTTACCGACTCTTGTTCCGATGTGGGACTTTCAAGGATGTTTCCAAGCTCAATTTTAAAATCGCGAGGACGGAATTCCCAAAGGGGGGAAGGATGTAACACCCCAGGTAAATAAAGAATATTACATTTTTATATTTATCCATATTTGTGAATAAAATATTAATATTACTTTAAAGGGAACACTATGCTCGATGGTGTACTTAATACGCAACAACGAGTTTCTTGGGAATCTTACGTTGCACTCTAATAATAAAATAATATTATTTTAAATAGTTGTTAATGCCTAGCCATTGGAATGGCAGGAATGAACAGAAATAACTGAAAAATTATTATATATGTTTTTCAAATATTTTTACTTTTTACAATAAATGTTAGAGGCTTAAAATGTAATGGAATCCAATCTTAAGCATTGAATACACTAATATTTTTTAAAATATTATTTTACTACCATTTGATGGAAAACCATTTTTAAATCAAACTTTTGAAAATTTTATAAGCTCTATTTTTAAAAATAAACATATTATTTATGATTGGGACATTGAAATTTACCTTGGGTTAATTTTTGGTATTTTTACGACAATGTTCATTTTTCAATGAATAGTGAAAAATACTGCATTTTACATCAAAACTGCTTTTTCATATAATTTAATTATAAGGTTATATTATCTTTTTAATTTGTTTTAAATTGTAATTAGAATATATTTTTACCATTTAATTAAATTAAGGTCATTGGGATTAATTTGACTTTGGAATTAGGCATAAACAAGTGCTAAACTTTTCATAAATATTGTTTCTAAAAAACCCGCTATTGGTTTTGACAACGGGAAGTTTTTTAAATTAATTATTGCAATTTATGTGTTTGTAATTTGGTAAAATGAAATACATATTTGGAATCAGAAGGTCCAAATTATGTAATTATGACATTTGTTTTTGGACATTATGTATTGTAACGACGGTAATTATGTTTAATTATTTTGATTAATGAGTAATCGGGTAGTTAAAGATAATAAGATAATATCATAATAATAAAAAATGACCACAAAATGTGTCCTAAGGATACTGGTTGTCTCATGGATGACCATGGGATGCCTGGTGCCAAACTTGGGGGCCCCATGGAATCACTTTTGTGAGAATGTGACTTTTTATCTTTTTATTTTTAAAGAATGTTAAATATAACGAAGAATGTATCACCTGAGTAAAACATTTTTAATTTTGTCTAAATAAATGATATCTTAGACTATAAATAGTAATTGGAAAGATAAAAATATTTCCTACATCATAGTTTTTTTTTATAATTTTTATACACTAAATAAATTAAATTATTTATGACATCATGATGATGCATCGATGACCTCATTATTTAACGATTTAAATAAAATGGAAAGATAATGTAAACTCTAAGACCTACACATGTCCAAAACCTATTTTATGGGTGTATTTCGAACCCTTATCACCTTATCCTTGAAACAAATCAATGTGGGACCAATAAAATCCGAAACTCATTTGAAAATAAAGTTACATTTTATACCTTTCCAAGAGTGCCCCTCCTCTCCCCTTATAAAAGTCCTCCACCTATACCTATTTACCCACACATCCAAGGCCTTTGACTTGTCCAAACCCTTCCCATTTCATCTCTCCACATCCCTCTCTAACTCCTTTAAGCCTCACTTTGGGCATAATCCTTTCCAAGGAAGCCTTTGAGCTCAAATCAAAGGAAGTTACCCGATTTTAAGGTAATGTCTTCACTTGAGTCCTTTTGTTTTATTTTACTTCTCCAACACCCTAAAACCTTTTTATTCTTTTGTTTGGTAAAAACTCCAGTATCATCAATATACTAGGATTTTGTTATAATAAGGATTCGAGCTACACTTACACACACCTACATCTAATGGTTAAAGAACATACTGTTTCCGTGGATGGTGAATTTCTGCCTCCCGAAACAATGATTGTTCAACATTCTTCTAACACCTTCAAAGGTGGCCATTAAGATGAAAATATAATTATATATGATATCTAATATGTTTATGTTTTACTTAAGATTCTTTATTTTTCATTTATGGAATACCTTTATGGTTTCTATTATGGGTAAACGTGATATCTTCATTTAAGGAAGTGCAGACTACCACCCCCTCAAAGTGATTTGATTCGTTAATACCATATGTGGTACGTATAAAGGATATATTTAATGATATTATATATGATACCATACTGGAATTAAAATACTATTATGTATCATTATGTTTTAATTCCATTAAATATGAAATAGAAATGGAAGTAGCGTTCATGCGTACGTACGGATTACCGTCTCCATGAACGTTGCATTTAATTTCTTAACTCTAAATGTTATGTAATATTATAAATTCATGAATATACTGGATATATATGAAATATATGATATCTAAATCATTAATACAATTCTGGATATAATGAACATTTGGCCACACAAACAACATGTAATTGTAAGAAGTCCACTTTCGACTTAAGAACCAAATATCGGTAAAACAAATATTATTAACATAAATGATTACATAATGTTTATGAAATGGTAATAAGTGATATAAAAGGAATAATTAACATGAAAAATATTCTTAAGGAAGTAGAAATTAACTCAAGTTTATTATTCAGGAGATTAAAGAACGATCGAGTCAAGTCGGACCTGAGGCAATGGATCCTACTCCTCTCTTTCTTTTTAAGTACAATCTTTTATGTCATTCCTTTTAAAGCTCATATTTCTTGATATTGGGATTTTCTTTTATATTACTCTTACTGTAATTTTTATTTTAAAATGATGAGAGACCCTATTCTCTCTCATCAATCCATTTTGGAAGTTTTGAGTGGTGCCATTAGGCTGCCGAATTTTCGTAAGAGATATAACCTCTCTCTTTCTTTTTAAGTACTCTCCTTTATGTCACTTCTTTTAAGATCCACTTTGTTATGATGGGGGATGTTATTTTATATTCCTATCTCTGTACATTTTATAGTAATATTATGAGATACCCTATTTCCTCTCATCAATCCATTTTGGAAGTTTTATGTGGCGTCGTTAGGCTGCCGAGTTTTCGTAAGGGATTTTTCATCTCACTTTTATTCCTGTGAGATTTATGCTACATTTTCCACAATTTTTTTTGAGTGGTGTATGTACTTCCCATTATTATACACATTTTGTAGTATAATTTTATTTATGGGTATTCACATCTTCATTGTATGACCCTTCTTCCATGGTGTGTACGTTTCGAAAGTTACCCAACTCGGTAAGGGGACCTTTCACCCTCCTCTTTTTAAAAGACTTATTTTTTTATGTCTTTTAATTCACATACTATTATGTTGGGATTTGTTCTTTTATATCATCATTGATGTAAATTTTATGTCCAAGTGGTAGTATGCCCTTTTTATCTCTCATCAACTCATTATCAGAATTTTGAAGTGATGCCGTTAGGCTGTCGAATTTTACCAAGGGATCTTTTAAACCCAATTTCGATTTCTTTGGGTTCAACATATAGTTATTGAATATTTAAAATTTTGAATATGTGTGAATGACCTTTTATTGTTTTACAATAAATATCCACTTATATTGGGTGTATTAATATTTGTCACACATAATTTTGAGATTGAATTATCCTTAATTTAATGATACGTTCTTTATAAGGGAATTCATCACATTTGACATTTCTACTGAGACTTCATTGTTGTTATGCACCAATTCACTCTTATATGGTGTATATACTATCCTTTGGAATATAGATCATGAATCCATTTATTCTCATGATATTATAAAGTTCTGACTAAATGTTATTCCTCAATTATTGTATTCAAGTGTCTCTAATTTTGGTAGAAGCCCTTTAACCAAAATATCTCTTTAAATGTTTTAATTATTTTTTCTTATTAATATCCATGTCTTCAAAGTGGTTTTAAGGATTTATTTATATGGATATTAATGGTTTAAAATTTTTAAAAGCTTCAAGGTGGTATGGGACACTTTGATTCAAAAATCTCTTTATTAAATGTTTTAAATGGTTTTGGAAATGGTTTCTTTTTGAATGGATTCATTATTTCAATATCCTAAAATGTTATATTATGATTGAAATGTAGAAATGTTATGTTTACTCTATTCATGTTTTATGTGATACGTTTATGTTATGGTTCTTGGGCATTGTTATGAAAACAGGTGGTTCTGTGATAAACTAAGGGCGGGTGAGCCCGATATAGCTCTCCAATGCATTGGGTAACGCGAAGGAGTGAAACGTTAAGGTTTATCCGAAGAGATTTAGGGAATATACTATGGTGGGTATTCCAAACGTAACCAAGAGGGTTACTCCCTACGTAAGAATGTTATGAATGCCTCAATATACCTTTTATGTCTTATGATTTCTATGATTTACTCATGATTTGATATGCCTATGTTTTATGGGTAAAGTATGATTTCATTCTAATGTATATATGAACTCATGTTTCCTTTCCATATTTTTATAACTCTTACTGAGCTTTTTATTCTCATCCCACGTTTTTGAAATGTTTTTCACAGATCAAGGGAAAGGTACATGATGTGATGATAGTGTCAAGGATGTGTCAAGAAAGAATCCGTGTTTTATTTTAAATATTTTTCTGTTGATGGGAAGAATGAATACTGTCTTTTATGTAACCACTTTGTTTAAATGTGAAATGTAATGCAAGTTTCATGATCTAATTCTATAAAACTCTAAACCTGAAAAGATTCTCAATGTGTAATCTTGTAATAACTCAAGATTAAGTAAGGTTTAAGGCTGTGGCCTTATAGCTGACCTCTAAAATGGTGGACGGACCGGTGCATCACATAACCTCAAGCGCATCTCCCTGAACACCAAAGGCTGCCAATTAGCAGCGAGGGTCATTTTTCTGTCTGTGGGGGAGACTATGCCGTCATAGGTAGCATATAATATCATAGAGGAAGCAAACATCAACAAAAAATATGTAGCGGAAGCATGTGAATAATTAAACTATAGTAGAAGAAATGTAAATAATCCAACTGAATAATAAAAACCAAGTGCGGAAACTCACAAAAGAGTATCATGCCATGATATGAGTCTAAACTGAAATTACAAGAAAATAGAACTCAAAAACACATTCAACTAAAATAAAAGACACAACTAGCAACTGCATTATGAGCAAGGCCCAGTCCTCTGCCCCAGTCTCCACCCTATGCAGTAATGAACAGTCAAGCTTCGAATGCATCACACTTCACCGTGCCAATACCTAAGAGCACGTAATCTACTCGGGTGTTGACGATGCCTGAGGAGGTTGTGAGATACAATCCTAGTAGGTCGGCACCCACATTGTCTTAAACATTTCATTTCATGCAAAACTAAAAATGCAGTGTGACAATATATAACCATTTAAAATAAATTAATTGTAGTTCAATGAAATATATAAGTCGGCTCGGGTCCCAAATGGCACCCGTGCCTGGTCACCTGCTTCAACCTTAGCTGGTATTCTGAAAGGGTACTTGTCAGCAGAAATGCATGAACACACACACACAGACACACACACAGACACATATAACCCAGAAATCAAGGTAAAACTAGGAAAACGTGTACCCTAGGCTTGTGATTTAACTTGGGGATCGAGTCCAGTGTCAACTAGGGAAACTTCCACATATTAGAGGAAAAATCTCAATTCTCAATATACTCAATTAGCAATAACATAAACCTTAATTTCATCATTATTTATGGTTCATGTAGAGAGTTGGAGTCTGAGCCCGTCCCGAATGTATCACTATGGAACATCTGTCAATTTATCGAATGCCATCGAGCCTGCCCAAGGAAATATTTTGAAAGACCATGTGTCACCCGAGGCATGGCATTACCCTGAGTCTATCATGATCTCGAAAAAAGGGGTGATTGTCTTCCGAGTCTGGCTTAGCCACATTGCCAATTGATCCGTCCCGATTGGACCCTTTGGAACCCATATCACTCTAAAGTATTAGAATGTATGGGGAAGTCTCGGTCTGGAAAATCCAATAACACCACCCCCGGAGAATAGAGGTAACCCATCATGAATAGAGGATCTAAGAGTGGCCCTTAATATGGGACCCACCTCCTTTCCCCACCCTGAATTTAATTAAAGTTTTCACAGCAACAAATATGACATAATTAGCATATAAAGTCGCTGCTTGAAAACTGACCAGATACACTCATGCATCACAAGGGATAAATTTAACAATACAACAGAATAACTTTCAAGGTAATATACATATCATATCAACCTCAATAGATAATTTATATTTAAAAAATAAACAGTTCAGCAAAACAAGTGCTAATGATCCAACAAGTAAAGTTCATGTTCAGGCAACTATTTATTAAATTTAATTACAATACAAAGTTACTTCACAACACATGTAATTAATTAAACAATAAACTTGGCTTATGGTAGATTATACCAAAAATTTAGGTAGGCCCAAAGGGGTTTGCAACATTCTATCAATAATTCAAACAACTATCCATTTAATTTAAAAACAATAAAAAGGGGTTACACAATACCTGCAGCTAATTAAATTAACAACCCGCCTGACGAACAATTACGCCGACTATGTCACTACCCCCAAAAGGGTGTCCAATATTGTTGAAACTAGTTCAACAAATTAATTTAATATGATTAAGGTTGCAAAAATTATGCAGAACCAATAATGTAATTAAAAGGTTTAAAATTGCACAAAGCCAGTAGGCACCGATTATCGGCACAACGGTGCGTTTTTTATGAATCGAAACAAAATAAACTGAAAGAAGGTAGAAACCATACCTCATAGTCATATACGACTCTAAGATCCATGGTAAAATTATATTTGACCTAAAATGGATAAAAACAATGGATTAAAAAACCCCCCAAATAGGGTAAAGATATTCCATGATGAACTGCACATAGAATTCTCAACAGAATCAAACGATTCCACTTGTGCAACATTACCCATTACATTTGGTTTATTGTTCACATAATAGCAAAGGAATTAGACATCATAAGGAGGAGAAGAAGCCTTTCGATGGGGCTGTTGTTCGGTGTGACGGGATTGAGTGGTGCGATGTGATGAGTGGGAGAGGGAGAGAGGAGATCAAAAATAAAAGAGAGAAAAGAAAGAAAATGAAAATAACATAAAATTAAGAGAAAAATAAAATACAATGAAAAAAGGAAATAAAATAAAAATATAAAATAATACAAAATAATGGAATGTAAAATAATAAAAATAATTAAAAATGGGAATCCCCCATTTTAATTATTTTCATTTTTCCCAGAACCCCCTCTTTATTTTATTTCAGAATTTATTTTTATCCTTTCTTCCTTTCTTTTATATCTTCTTTAAATCTCTTATTACATTTTTAAAATCCTTAGGTAATTATTTAAAACCAGAACACCGTACCAAAATGCGATGTGGATTTTTTCATGAAACACATGAAATTATTTAAATTAAATAAAAAGCTACCTGATACCCATAGGGAGGTGCGTAGGCCCATGCCCCAGGTCACTTAATTAATTAGAATACAATAAATTAAAAATGGTTCATACCTGATTAAGGCCGGGATGTTATAGCCTCCCCTCCATAAGACATCTCGTCCCCAAGTTACCCTTCTAAGGGTATTAGAATGTTTCCAGAGAAGAGTTTCGTCCACTGCACATGTACATCTATCTCTTGCTCCTATGTCTCATCTTGAGCGTGTCTGTGATTCCACAACTCTCGGACCAGTGGGATTGAAATGCCTCGGGGTACTTTCATGCTGCGGTCGATGATACAGATCAGATGGTCCAGAAAGATGCAAAATTGTAATGTCCGATGTCATTAATGTCAAAAGAATGAGATGGGTTTAGATGTTATTGTTGAAGCTGAGATACATGGAAAACGTCATTCCTGGAACAGTACCTCTGATGTAGCAGTAACCGATAGGCTTCCATCCCAACTATCTCCACAATCTTGAATGGCCCGACATATCTCAAGGATAACTTCCCCTTTCTCCTGATCCACCTATGACACAAACTTGGAGAAACATTCAGAAAGACTCGATGTCCCCCCTCGAACTACAGAGTTCTGCGGTGACAATCAGTATAAGACTGATTCACATACGAATCTTTAGTAATACACTTTTGAATCAGATAAACTTTCTCAAAAGTATCATGAATGATACGAGGACCCAATAGAGCTGCCTCACCTGCTTCGATCCGTTATAAAGGTGAAGAACGCGGTCTACCATAGAGAGCCTCATACGGAGCCATTTGGATTGTTTCCTGGAAGCTATTATTAAAGGTAAAACCAACAAGAGGTAAATGCTTATCACAAGAACCTCCAAATTCAATGATACCATCTTGTAACATATCCTCCAACACTCATATAGCTCTCTCGGATTTCCCATCAGTCTGAGCATGATATACAGTACTCAGAAGTACCAGTGGACCTAGTGCGTTTTACAACCCTTTCCAGAATCGTGATGTAAAATAGGCATCTAGTTTTGATACAATAGAATGAAGTACACCATGATGTCACATAATTTACTGGATATACAACCTTCCCAACTCATCAATCGTAAAGGTTTCTCAGTTAGGAAAGAAGCGCGCAAACATGGACAACATATCAACAAACACCCAAACCGCATCACTTCCTTGAGGAGATCTTGTCAAGCTTGTAATGAAATCCATGGTGAGGTCACTCCATATCCTTTCAGGAATGGATAGAGGCTGTAAGAGTCCAGTAGGTCGATGGTGCTTACCATCACCTATTGGAAGGTGGTGAACGGAGTGATGAAACCTGCTATATTCTTTTCTATTCAAGGCCACCAATACTGTCTACACATGTATCATTACATCTTGGTAATCCTATAATGAACTACCCAAATAGAGGTGTGATATTCTTCCATCAGCTCTTCCTGTATACATGAAGGTGCCCATACATGACCACAATAAAAGAGATCTTAACTACCATCAATAACCAAAACCAGGGGGTGGGTTCTCTCCTATAACAACTTCCCTAGAAACACGACCCTTAGGTTCAATCAACTATTTCCTATAGACTTGATCTAGAAGAGAGGATGTCATTGTAAGAGCTGCTAGAACCATTTTTCCACTCTGCTCCTGATACTCCAGACGCATCTCTAAATACAAGGCCATCATCTTCCACTCACTACTAGCTACCTGCACATCCTGAGTCTGTGTCTTGCGGATTAATGCGTCCTCTATAGAAATACCCTTACCCGGAGTATATGAAAGCTTCAAATCGAACAACTGCAAGTATTTGAACCACCTGTGTTGCCTTATGTTCATGTCTCATTGAGTGGAGATATATTTCATGATTTTATGATGAGTGTAAACAATGAATCCCTCACCCAAAAAATAGTGTCTCCAATAATGTAGAGCATAAACCACAATAGCCAAATCAAGGTCCTGTGTAGGATAGTTCCACTCATGAGGTCTCAGTATGTAGGATCCATATGCCATAACTCGATCACCCTGCATCAAAACTACACCCATTCTAATTCCTGAAGCAACACAATAAACTATATATCTCTCACCATGTTCAGGTAGAATCAGGATTGGGGATGAGGTCAGTCTTCCTTCCAATTCCTGAAAATACTTTTCACATGATTCTGACCAGATGAATTGTACACCTTTCTTAGTCAAGGCCTTGAGAGGCGCTGATAAGCAGGAGAAATCCTCGATGAATTTCCTGTAATAGAAAGCAAGCCCCAAGAAATTGTGGATGTCGAAGACACTCTTGGGCTGCCCCCATGAAACCATGACGCTCACCTATTCTAGGTAAACTGATACCCCTTCTAAAGATATAATATGATCCATGAAGTGTAGCTTATCAATATAGGTGGAATTTACTATGATTATCATACAGTTAGTGCTCTCTCAGTGTACTCAGCATGATCTCAAGATGGGTTTCATGGTAATGTATGGGAAGTGAATACACTAAGCTGTCGTCCACAAAGACTACCAAAAATGTATCAAGATATGGATGAAAAACCCAGTTCATCTGGGCCATGGAGACTTCCAGCGCATTCATGAGGCCGAAAGGCATAACAAGATACTCGTACATGCCATACCTGCATCGGAATACTGTACGTGGAATGTCAGATGGTTGCACAAGCAACTAGTGATATCTCGACCTCAGATCAATCATGGATAGAAAAGTTTCTCACTGGATATGGTCAAAGAGATCATCTTTACGAGACAATGGATATTGATTTTTAACCATGAACTGGTTGAGCTGACGATAATCCACGCATAACCTTAGGGTACGGTCTGCCTTCTTGAAAAAAAATAGGTGAACCCCACGACGATGTTCTAGGTCTGATGAAACCCTTAGCCTCAAGGTCTTCAAGATTCTTTTTGAGTTCCTATAGCTCTGTCTGTACCATTATATAAGGATGAATAAACACTGATGCCGCACCTGGAAAAAGATCAATAGTGAACTCCAAGTCTCTCATAGAAGGTATGCTTGAGAAATCATCAGGGAATACGTCCCTAAAAATATCCACCACAAGAAAGAATTCAACTTGTTGTGTTCCCTGATCGCTCATGAAGAGGCTTTCCAACTGAAAGGTCACACTGCCCAACCCTGCATATTTAGGCTTAGCTCAGTCTGCCTGAAGATCCAATTCTCCTTTTTGAAGATATGTTTCACCCTCAGGGGATGTAAAAGACACATGATAGCGATTGCAATCTGCTTGGGCATTGTAAGGAGAAAGCCAGTTCATACCAATAATGACTTCAATGCCAAAAAATGGAGGATATAGATATTAAAAACACAACGTTACCCACCTAGATCGACGGGGAACTCTTGGCACTGGAGTATGCCCTCTATACTGACCCCAAATGGAGTATTGAGAGACATTATTCCACAAAGGTACTCTATTGGAAAACCAAGACTTTCAATAATGGCAGATGATACAAAGGAGTGTGATGCGTGGATATCAAAAAGAGAATAAAATAAGGTAGAGGATACTAGAATAGTACCTCTCATTGTAGATGGTTCTGCACTCTGTTCCTCTGGTGCTGATTGCGCTGCATGCTTGGGACCTGAGCCACAACCCTGATATGCTGCCTGGTTGGCCTGAGTAGGTCCACTCTACTAACGCTGATAGTCTCGAACTTTATTTCCTCGAAAACGAACTCCACCATTTCCATGGCCGGATCGACCAGTGGAAAAAGAACTTCAAGCCTGCTGTGGAGTCATATATCCCATACTTGATGGAGGTGCAGATTCATATCCTCTTTCATTGAATGCTGAAGAGAAGGAATGGAAGAAATGATGAAAGTGACCCATCCTGCCACAAGCTCAGAACTCCTTTAGATTTCTCATGCACTATGGCTTCTTGTGACCCTCTCTACCGCACTGATAGCATGCGACAGAGCTATCAAGACATGCGGTTTGTCGAGGATATCCCCCACATTCACTTTCAAAATGATTTTTCCTACTACTAGAAGAGCCATCACCCTGTCTCAGAACTGAACCACCCTAGCTCACTGGTTTAGCATCCCTGAAATTTCAGTTTGAGATCAGATCCTAATTCACGATCTCTGTAAAATTGGTCAAATGGAAGATGTTCACCTGCAAGTAGATAATGTCCTCAAGTATGTCCTCAAAACTCCACGTAGTAGTATGTGCATATCCAGTCAGATATGGGAACAAATGGAGAAGTTCCGTGAAACCAATAGAATACTCTAACACTGTCATAGAGCCCTGCTGAAGTTGTAGGAACTCCCGTTCACAATAATCTCTCAAAGTCTATGGAAAATTGTGATTGTAGAAGGATGCTTAGAAATCCTCCCATGCCAGGTCACTGGCCTGCTCAGCATGAGAAACAACATCCCAGTAGCGTTTGGTGGTGTCCCAATGAACGAAGACTACATGTTTGACCCTTCTCTCTAGAGGTGACTAAAGGTGGTCGATGATAGAATATAAAACTTCTATCCATGATTCTGTAACATGAGGGCCACCACTCCCCAAGAATGTGGGAGGGTGATTTTGCAGAATTTTTAGAGTAAGGTTTGCCATAAATGGGGAATTTCTGGGAAAATTATGAACCGACTAAATAAAACTAAGGAGACTATCCCTAAACTGAGTGTCATGGTCCCTCAGAAGATTGACAGGAGGTAGCGCCACATGAGGCACTACGAGAGGAACCACTGGTGGTTCAGGACCCACCATCTCTAGAATGCACTCATTTCCACTCTCTTGAGCCACATCAAGAAGACGTGGTGGCGACATTTGTCTACAACATCCAAAAAACCCTTAGATAAGTAGTAAAGAAGGGGAGAAAACAAGTAGGTTGAAAAAGAGGTTAGGTACATAGCCAGCCTCTGAGCACTAAAAAACAAACAACCCACCTCAATAGCTAGGTTTCGATATAGAAGAGACATCTAAAAAGGATTACTAAACAGCTCTACATCCCACTCCTAGGTTGGTCAGGCTAACATATAACAGACTAACACAACCTTAAATTTAATAAACCAAAAATTCAAAAAAAAAATACCACTAGGTATAAGAGTACTCGCATGAAATAGGAAAATGCACGATGAATGTAGATATGGCATGAAAATATGTGTGTAATTTAAATCATATAGTGCCTATCATGATGCATGGGATGTTTTTCCCTTATTTCATCAGGCTGAAATAGTTAAACCACTATTTTAATAATACCATCAAAATAACAACGCAATACAAGTGAGTCACCAATGGTGAAATCATATAAACTATAACTGGTATAATTAATAACTATAACCCCAACCCAATAATTTGAGTTTTCCCCTATATGTGGGTTAGCTACGTCCAAGCATAGATTAAATCCCAAATCCCTATATCCTAGTCTCCTGTAAAACCCAAGCAGTAAGAAAAAAGGAAAACCCACCTCTAATACAACTTTGTAACGTCTCGACCCAGCTCACCTTTAAGATGGTGGTCAAACCTGTGCGTCAGATAACCTCAAGTGCATCTCCCCGAACACCAGAGGCTGTCGACTAGCAGCGAGGGCCCTTTTTGTGTCTGTGGGGGAGACTATTCCCTCATAGTTAACAGATAACATCACAGCGGATGTAAAGAACAACAAATAATAAGTAGTGGATGCATGTGAATAAATAAACTACAGTAGAAGCAATGTAAATAGTCTAAATGAATAATAAAAACCCAGTGCAGAAACTCACAAAATAGTGTCATTCCATGATATGAGTCTAAACTGAATATACGAAAAACAGAACTCAAAGACACAGTAAACTGAAAGAAAAGACACAAGAAACAACTGCATCATGAGAAAGGTCTGATCCTCTGCCCCTGTCTCCATCCTTAGAGGTAATGAACAGTCAATCATCGGAAGAAGCATGCTTCCCCTTGTCAATACCTGCGAGCATGTAATCTACTCGGGTGTCCACGACACCTGAGTATAGTGTGAGATAAATTTCTAGTAGGTCGGAACCCATGGTGTCTAAGACTTTTAATTTCATTAAAAAATAAAATTGTAGTGTGCAATTAGATAAACATTTCAAATAAATTAATTGTAGTGAAATAAAATAAATAAGTCATCCCCTGTCCCAAACGGAACTCATGCCTGGTCACCTGCTTCAGCGTAAGTTGGTAGTCTGAAAGGGTACATGTTAGAAGAAATGCACGAACACACACACACCCACAGAGATATATATCCCAGAAAGCAAGGTAAAACAAGTAAAAACTATACCCCAAGCTTGTGCTTTAACTTGGGGTTCATGTCCAGTGTCAACCAGGAACACTTCCACATATCCGGGGAAATATCTCAATTATCAATAGACTCAATTAGAAATAACATAATCTTTTTGTGCATCATTATTTAAGGTCCACGTTGAGAGTTGGAGTCCAAGCCTATCATGAAGGTATCACTACAGAACATCCATCAATTTATCCATTGCCACCGAGCCCGTCCAAGGAAATATTTTGCAAGACCAAGTATCGCTCGAGGCATGGCATTAATCTGAGTCAGTCTCGATCTTGCAAAAAGGGGCCGAGTTTTATCTGAGGCTGGCTTAGAGACATTGCCAACAAATCCGTCCTAATGGGCCCTTTTGGAATAGGGATCACTAAAAATTATTAGAAAGTCTGAGGAGGTCTATGTCTGGAAAATCCAATGACACCGCCCCCAAGCCCATAGAGGTAACTCGTCAGGAATGGAGGATCTATGTGGGGCCCTTAATACAGGAACCTCATCCTTTACCCACCCGAAATGTAATTAATGTTTTCACAGTAGCAGATATGACATAATCAACATATAAAGTCACAGCTTGAAAACTGACCAGATACAGTCGCCCATCACAAGGCATAAATTTGATAGTACAACACAGCAACATGCAAGTAAATATACATATCATATCAACATCAAAATATAATTCATATTTAAATAATAAACATTTTATCAAATCAAGTGTCAATGATCTAACAATTGAAGTTCATGTTCAAGCAACTATTGATTTAATTTAATTACAAAAAAATGATGCATCAAAACACATGCAATTAATCAAAAAATAATCTCGTTTAATGGAAAAATACACCGATCATTTTGGAACACCCAATGGGGTGTCCAAAATTGTAAAAATAATTCAAAAAACTATTCATTAAATTTAAAAACAATAAAAAGGTGCTATGCAATACCCACAACTAATTAAAATAATAACATGACTAATGAAAATATACGCCAAATATGTAGGCACACCGAAATCAGTGTCTGATCTGGTTGAAACCATTAAAACAAATTAATTTAAGATGATTCCGGCTGCAACAATTAAACAAAACCATTAAAGTAACTAAAATGGGTAAAATTGCACAAATCCGACAGGCAATGAGTAATGACACAACGATTCATTTTTTATAAATCACAACAAAACTAAGGGAAAGCGAGTAGAAACCCTACCTTGTAGTCATATACGACTCTATGATTCATGGTAGAATTCGATTTGACCTAAAATGGATGAAAATGAAGGATTTTAGAAAAACCCAAAAATAGGGAAAAACACTTCCATGATGAACTACGCCCAAAATACTCAACGGAATCGAACGATTCCACTTACACAACGTTTTCCTTTCTATTAGGTCTTTCGAACACCTAATGGAGAAGAAACTGGACATGAAACGGAGGATAAACAACCTTTCGAAGGGGCTATTGGTTGGTGTGATGGGATTCAGGGGTGCGACGTGATGTGTGGGAGAGTGAGAGAGGAGATGAAAAAAGAAAAGAGATAAAAGAAAGAAAAATAAAATAAAATAAAAACAAGATAAAAATAAACCATAATGAAAAAAGGAAATAAAATAAAAAGATAAAATAAATTAAAAGAATGGAACGAAAAATAAAATATATAATTAAAAACGGGAATCCCCCATTTTAATTATTTTCATATTCCCATAACCCTATCTTTATTTTATTTCATAATTTTTTTTTATCCTTTCATAATTTTATTTAAATCTTTTTTATATATATTGTTACACTTTTCCAATCCTTAATTAATTATTTAAAACCCGAACATTGTGCTAAAGCATGATATGACATTTTTTCATGAAACGTCTGCAATTATTCAAATTAAATAAAAATCTACCCAGGACCCGCAACAAGGTGTGCAGGCGTGTGCCCCGGGTCGCTTAATTAATTAGACTAAAATAAAGTAAAAACGGTATGTACCTGATTAAGGTTGGACCATTACACTAATTCCATTTTAATGAACTATTAATTAATTTATATCAAGTCATGATTTCTAAATCGAATTAAAATAGTAAAACAATGCCCTCTTTTTTTTGAAAATTCTGCGTTATAATGAATTTAATGAAAATATATTCCATAATTAAATTATTGAAAAAAAATGATTAGTCACTTAATGTTAACAAAAAAATATCTAATCATATTTTTTCTACCATTGAATATAAAAAAATTAATATCATGATTAGGAATTAAAAAATTGATATCATTTTCAAATAGACAATATTAAATGTACTTGATCACATATTAGAACTCTTACGCCACACATATAGAGAAAAATTTCCCCTATTCAGAATCATCAATGTGGAAGAAATAGTTAAAATAGTTTTATGTTCAAAATGTTTTTTCAAGTAAGTATTTCAAATGAATGTTCAATGGGTCTTAAGAAATATTAAAATAACATGTTTTCCATCCCAAATTCCATACAATTTGAATGTTGAATTTATAGAGTATATGTATTAAATTTATTAATATGAAACATTAATTTTCATGAATCATAGAGGATAACATGATAACCTTTCCTCCCGTTATTCAAATTTATTTTGATTAGTATGATAATAGTAATTATACAAGCATATATTTTTTTCACATAACCCGTTAAATAAAAAATAACATTAAAAAATAATTCAAAATTTTTATCTTGATAGAGACTACATTTAGTAATTGACTATATAAAAAAATTCAAAATTTTATAAATTGTTAGAAGAAGTAATCCCTTGAAATATATGGATTTTCCTTTAATTATTTCTTCCAATAGTTGACATTCCTATTAAAAAGTGAAAATTGGTTTATCCCACCAATTTACCTATAAAATATAATTAATTATTAAATCCTATAATAAAAATTTAATGATATTCAAACCAGTGATTAACTATAAAATATGTGAATAAAATAGTATATTTATTTCCCAAAAATGTGATTTTCACAGAAACGATTGATCCAATATACCATAAACATCACCTTTCATTCCATGTTGGTGTTTCCAAATGAATTATACTTTCATTTTATTCTATTGAATTATATATTTCTTCATAAATATAATTTAATGTTACCCTAATTCATCGTACTAGTGTACTAGAAAGATTAAATTAAATGAACATCACAATCAAGAATTTATGTTATAGAAATAAAAAATCTAACATAAAGTGATAAAGTAGTGAAAATTAAGGTTAAATGAAGTGTATGTCTCTTCAATATAAAAAACTCATAGTGTTGGTGATCCAATATATGAAATACATGAGAATGTAGATTCATTTGACATAAAAATGTTTGGATGTAGAAATTAACTTTTATTAGATTAATAAGGAATATGACCACATGTAGTTTAAATTTAAAAAAAAATATTTTACTCAAAATAATGAAATATTGGATCACCTTCCATTCTTTTTTTATAAATTCTATATCCAGACATCCTCTCTTATTGACTTTCCATGACATCTTATGGAGATGGTTTGGTTTCATGTCCATAAATATACACATGTTGATATATCATATGCCATCTAAAGAGAACCCAATTATTTTATCTGATTATCCTCTATGTGATAACTCGAATCCCTTTAGAGGTGAAAACTACTCTAGTAAATACCCATTGAATGTGGTGGAAAACATTTCACTCAATTTATTTTTTTTTAGAATTGAAAGTATTGATAATTTATTCAACAAGAAATAATATATATAGAAACTTTAGGGTTATTCCATGATACATGAAACTTTTCTTCTCACTTGGGACAACCAATTTAAAAAATAAAGGTTCTAATGGATGAGTTTGAAAAATAAATTATATAAATTAATTTTCCAATTTCCATATGTAATTATTTTAGTTATATTTAAACTAATTTAATTTTCCCTTATACATTTTTCTTAGTTTCATAATGAGGTTGAGAGAACATTGAATAAAATTTGACAAGAAAATGATTATTGGATTTAGGATGATCAAATTATTCCTTATACATAAATATACATGAATGAAAATAAAAAAACAAATTATTGATCATACTTTGTTTATTCAGCATTAATGTACTCAAAATCATCACATTTTTCATTAAAGTCAGAATTATTTATAATCATATAAGAATTTATCAAATAATCATTTTTATCAAAAAAAATTCAACAAATCCATTCATATAAAAGATTTATTTACAAAATATTTTCACAATAATTCAAATTATCTTTCTATTAGACACAATATTTATTAAAGGAAGTTAATGCTTATTAAAAAATTTACCTATGATTCATCAACTATAAGCTCTACGTTTGAACAAAAATCTTTCATGAAAGCAATAGAATATGATTTCATAGACTTTCTAACATAAAAAATGTTTTAGTTTTTTCAAATAGAATAATTTTTTAATTTCTTTATTTTAGTTTCTAATTCCCTTTTTAAAAGAATACTAGTGGAACTAATCTTTATTACTTACTTTATGTCAGTTCAAAATTATTGATTTGTCATCAAGATATCAAATAAAACATAAAACACGACTATACATTATTATATTAGTAAGCAGGTTCAAATCCTTGGTAGGGATGAATAACTAAATCCAAAAAAATAGAAAATAAAATAAATAGAATACAAGGAAATTTATTGATAGATGATGTGAAATTAAATAAAGTAAAATAAAAATCAAAATAAAGTGATATAGTAAAGGAATGAATTTATGAAAACATGAACAAAGGAGGAATATTTTGACCAATTGATAAATGATAGAGTTTAATAATTTTAATTAACAAAAGGATTTATGTACTAACAAAAAATTAATTAATTTTGTGAAATACTTGTAAATAAATTAATTATGGGTGCCTCATTGTTAATCATTTATCATATCTAATTTATTATATAACATAAAAAATAATATTTTAGCAACATATTCTTAGAATGATATATTATTTTTGGGAGAATATAAACACTAAGATTCTAAATATTTTGTACATTGGATCATGTAAATAAGGTAAATAGTAAAACATTCACCACTTTTTAGTACATAAATTAGTTTAAAAATGATTATCATGAAGAATAAAAAATGGGAAAATAGAACAAAAGTTATCATTATAATATTTTTCAAATAAAAAGAAACCTATTTTTTTAAATTTATTGATTAAATATCAATTTAATTTTCATTCTAAGAATGTTTTTATGTCAACATAATCCATATGTTCATTAGAAGAGAGTATAATTTGGAATACAATGAAAGAGAACCCAAAAACGATAACAGAATATTATGAAAATTTTATCAAGACAAGTACATATATTAAATTAGTTTTATTCTAATCCACTAAAGTGATTAAGAGACACATTTTCGTATGAGAAATACGAATTTATAATAAAGACAAATCTCTAAAGCAATCATGAATAATGGTATAATGATAATATAATCATCTATATTTTGTACTTAGACTAGTCCCCTCTACAGATCTAGCTCCCTCTAAACCTACACACTTTAGTTCCCCCACTATCTCCATATTCTATCAATAATTTTTTCACTCGATAAATTGATGTGTGATCACCCATTGATCAATAAGTGTCCCAACCTCTCTTTATTATTCCACCTTTATAAATTCAAACTCTAATAATATATACGGGATCCATACACTTTCCTCAATGTTTGAAACATGAAGATTTACATCCCAGATTTCTATATGTCCCATATCACTGTTAAGTATCTCATTCAAGTGGAATGGGTGGAACAACCCTTGAATGTATAACTACAGAATGTGATTATTTATTCAACATTAAAAGATTCTAGTGTTTTTTAATGCTTCTATAGAAATTATCTATATCAGATCATGGTAACATATCATTGGTTCAAAATTTTAATGTTGTTTGATTCTACATGGAATTTTAATTTAAATTTTACACTAAGAAGCTCATAATTTCTCAAAGGGGAATATATAAAATATTCCCTAGAAATATTACATATCATCGGTTAAGACTATATTCTATGAATTTGACCAAGTGAAAAACATATTTATCACTAGAATAAAGTAAACTTATATTATATATGAACCTTCTATACATTTTTTTAAATCTATAAAATTATATATATTTTTCACTGGAGAGAATATATTACCTAGGATGATCTATCAAATTTTCCAAAGTGTGAAACATTATATAGCATCTTATATTCCTAAATATATAATACATATGAACTAAAATGGAGATATGATCTAATTCATTACATTGAATTTATAATTTTTGAAATATCTCAGAGTAGAAAATGTTATGCATCCCTTTTAATTGGTATCCAACACTTGAAAATTTTCATATAATATAAAAGATCATATATTACACTTGGTTTCACAAAAACAATTACATAGAAATCAATTAGAAAATAAATATTAATAACTCTTGGAGAATCAATCAATAGAAAAAAATTGATTAATAGAAAATTGATTAAAATTTTAACTTTCATAATTTTAATTATAGGTTGAATATTTTTCATAGAAAATATATTCGTTATAAAACCCTAGAATATCGAAATATTTTAGGCTAATTTTGAAAAAAAATTAAATGACTTCTCAAAAATAATATTTCAATTTAGATTCCATAATAATAATTCATCATATTGGTTATTAATAATTATCAGAGTTTAAACATATAGCATTAATCAATAAATTTTGCAAACATCACATTTTTAAACATTTACTCAATCAATCCCAATTTCATCACATAAATATCATTTTTAAAAAAAATTCAATTTTAATAATAATTTAATACAAATGTACCAAAATTTATGAAATAAGATATGGAAAATGTTTAGAATAAAAAATACACATCTATTACATATAAAAAAATGTGACGTCTATGTTAGAGAAGGAAACATTCATCAATGTGTAAAGAACTAAAATACTAAAATCAAATAAATGTCTAATTATTTTTTAATATTTACAATATATTAAAATTGGATCTCAATATGAAATTTTATATTCATTTATTCCAAAATTTTTAATAAAATTGATTGCACATAAAAAATAAAATTAAAATGGAAGACCGTAAAGAGGTTGCGGGAATAAGATAAAATGTATCTAAGAAAACTTCATCCAACCAAATACCTAATTTGGGAGAGAAAAGGTGTCTCCCCTAAAGAGAATTTCCATTTATTTATTTCATTCATAATGGATTCTAGTTGAATTACTCATCTAAACCAATCAAATCCATCATGTTCTCATATTGAGGATACAATATGAATTGACCATAACAATTTATGTCATCCATCATGTTATTGTATCAAGGTACCGGAGGAATTATAATTTAAAATTTTTCTCTCAATGGGCATGTTGGATGAATTTCCCATATTTTCTTATCTATAAGAGATATTGGATCTATTTGTACCCATATTTTCAGGTGAGTATAAGTATATATTGGTATAATTCATCACTAGTGTCTACCCAGGATGGTTTTTGAGAAGGGTTATGATAAGTGTCTTCCCACTCCAACCATACATAAAGGGTGGGTGTAAAAGATACCCACCATTATATCATATCACCGTCGATATACATCAATTATATACTATATCACATATCATAGAAAATTGGAATAAATAAAATATAATAATCAAGAACCCTCCTATTAGTCTGGTAGGTATCCCTAAGTTTCAATCCATATGATGTATATACCTTAATAAATTCATACATCCATAACTCATATAGAGTAAATTATTATTTAAAATTAGATTTATGTTAGTTATTGAATTATCCAACTCGTAGCATTATTTTACACTTGATATTATTTAATACTTTTTCATCAATAGATTCTATATATATAACCAATGATTTTCTAGATTGATAACTCAACACATACTTGTAAAAATAAATCAATAATTTTTAATTTTTTTCTCTAATTACTTTTATTTTCACATCTGAATTAGGAAGATATAACATTATTAACATAGTATATCATACATTCCATATATATTAGCGAATATTGATCCACTACCATACCCATAAATTTTTATAAATTGAAAAAATATTTTTTAGATATGTTCCAAAAAATTAATACCTAATGATTATGTTTCTATTAATTAATATAATTTCATGGATGACTTGGAACTGAGTAAGAACTCCCAATTATTTTTCAATACACCACACCATTATGGGAGGGGATATACCTCCTCAATTCCAAATCATTATTTCATTCCAATTATTTTCACTCAACTCCATCCACCATTATAAATAATTACCAATGAAATCACATAATTAATATTTATTATTCGAATTGATTTAATTTTGTTCCATTTTAAGACATAATTCATTTATAAAATCCATTGTGCTACAAAAATTTATAGTAATGATGAATACTTTAAAGTGTACAACAATTCTTTAAGAACAAATTCCTTATTTAATTATATATCCTATAAAATTTCCCATGCATTTTTTATCTTATTTGTAACCCCCTTAACCTGAATGTTTAATCCCTCATTCAAAAATAATCCATACATTATAAGAATTTCATTGGAACACCATTTATAGTTCATTATTACATAATTACTTCATAGATTTTATAAGTGTTTCACTAATTTTCAAGAAGAATCATTGTGAAGTTAATAATTCCCTTCCCTTGTTTTTAATTATAAATTGTTTTCGTAGTAAATTTATCATAAACTATTCACCAAATCCTATGGAAATGAGATTATTCCAGTATATTTATTTGAGAATTCTTTGTTATATTTACCTATATTTTAGTAAATATTTTAATACAATACTAATATATTATAAAATTATCATCAATAGAAATTAAATCATTATATTATAAAATAATAATTCATTAAATCTACTTCTCTCCTTATGTAACAAACAATGTCCAGTGAGAATAACCATCATAATAACTCTATTTAATAAATAATATTTTATACTGTGTGAAAATAATAAATTTTAACCATTAATTAATCATATCACACATTATTAACATACTAATTATTTTATTCAAAATAATCCAAATATGATTCAAATATTTCAGGATTACAAAAGTATTCGAATCAATATTTCAATTTCCAATTGGGACCCTAAGACTTCATCACATTCTCCATAAGAAACATTAAAATTTGGGGGCTACCCTAGGGTTTATGTATATGCTAACACATGGTATCTTGGATGAAAAACCCTCATGATCCACCATGGACATTCAATCATTCAATTGGATGTACCTAGTAGTAGTCCTACTGACCAGAAACAATGCATTTAAATTTCATAATGTTGTTTTATTTTTAGATCAGACAACACTAGATTTATTGGCCTATGACGATGTCTCTACCTCATAGAATGATATAATCACGATGACCTGTCATCTGTTTGGTACATAAATTTCCATCAATTTCACCCATATCATGGACCAACATGATATTATTGGTTCCCTATAACCATCATGACAAGATGTATATGAAATTTTGAGTTTTAGCACAAATTTCCACTCCCAACCCATATTAATGGGCCTAATTTTAATATCTATCTACCTATTGATTAATGATTTGATATTATATGCTGTTTGGGACAACCTATTCCCACCCGATCATGAGAAAAACTGTAATTGGGGGTTGATCAAAATTCTCCATCTACAAAAATCCCAAAATTTCCTACATCAATATATTTTAACCCAGGGATTTTATATCCAGAATTTGTTTTGTAAGATTCAATATCTAACATCATTTAATTTTAGAGAGAAGGTTAAAAAGTTATAATCTTATATATAGAATATATTTAAAACCATTACTCTAATTTAACTGATTCTATAGATTTTAGGTTTAAACTGTAAAATTATTTCCAAATTGATTTGTTGGGATTAATTATTCTTTTAGAAAATGAAATCAATAATTATCCCAAACTAATGTTAGGAATTATCTATATGATGACCAAGAATCCATTCATTAGACTTCTTCATATCAAAAGGTATTAGAGATGTTACAGAACAAAGAATAAAATATTTATATTTATTAATAAAATCCATTGTTTTATTCATATAATAAATTGATAAAATTTAAGATCAATAAAAAGAAATTTAGTGTAGAAAATGTTTGGATAACATGTTCTCTGATAGTGATTCCTCATATTCAGGGATTCATGTATAGTTGATTCCACATAATCCAATCAAACCCCTCTTCCTTTTATCTCTAAAAAATTAATAAATATTCAAGGGTCATGATCAAGTTTCATTTACCTCAATTAATTAAGAAAAATGACTATATTATTAAATTTAAAATTAATCACCACCATTGTGTGATGATTCATAGTTTTCTAATTGTTATATAGCCACCTACACATCAGTAAACACTACATTCTAAACTCCAATTTTCTTGTTTATCATCCAATATGAAAAACTATAAAATTATAACTTAATAACTTTATTATTTAAATAAATATTCAATATTTTTAATAGATATTATTCATGGTGATAAATATCTCCTCCAAAAAAATTCTAATAAGGGTAATTTACTATTGAAAATTCATTATCATATAATTTGGTGTGAAATTTTCATTATAAGTAATTATATTCCTAGTTGAATACCCATATTATTACATTACCTAAATATATTATTGGGTGAATAACCATACTGCTATATCCTCCCAACATTAAAACATTTCATCAATAAATAGAATACAATTTACAAACAATATGATAATCAAATACATCAACCATTCATATTAGAAGAGGTAACTAGATAATAATTTCTTAGCCTATACCTACAATATATATGATATAATGGGTTTTAATTAAAATTATAAAACGAAAAAAATATATGAAAATTAAACAATAATAATAAATACCTCCTTACAATAATGTCTATATTAAGGCTTCCCTTTATGAAGAATCAAGTTATCAAAATAAACTGTATATGATTGACACATCCATAAAAATACTACTAAAAAGTATCATACCTATATCAATGATAAAACATTTTAGTACCACTTAATAATTGACTGATATAATCCATTATGCAACTACTCAAGCATCAGGACTCCTGATATCAACACCCACAGTGTGACACATTCTTATAAAATCTCTTATTGTCATCTAGATTATTATTCCATCCCTATATGAACATCAACCATCACGTCATTAAATTAGTGCTTAAAGAATTTACATATTTATATATATAATCAAAAAAGAACTCCCAAACAACCAGTTATCTTACATTATTACTAAATTAACTTATCGTTGATTTATATTGTTGATGAGCTCGAGACAAAAAATTTATCACCACAATAAAAGGCTTATATTCCTGATAAAATCCCTACTGAAAATCCACCCATAAATTTTCATGGGGAAAAAATTGATATTTCAAAGTATCACATTACTAGGTAATAATTATCTCATATAATCTTTTAAACAATACCTATTAATATTCATCATCTTTCAAAACCCCTACTCTCAGGTTATCTATGGGTGGCTTGAGGAGTCCACTAATGGTTAATCTAGGAAGTAATCAATGATACTATGCACCATAAAAATTTACTACTAATTAGGGGCCAAAAAATTATGAAACATGTGATTTATAAATAGTGATGAATTTTAATATAATATCAAATTGAAACAAAATCTTTTTCAACACTTCCTCTTCCTCCAAAAAAGATTTTACCACAACATACCTAATAACAAAAACAAATGAAAAATACTTAGAAAACCAAGCATCAATTAATGATTGATTTCATAACTAACTAAAATAATGTCACCACATTAGATTTCATTATATCCATTAAGAAAAATACAATATACCAATAACCACTTAAGGTTAAACTATTCATGCGCCTCACGTCCTAAGGTGATATTTATTTTACTTCTCCTGACCGTTGTTTTAGATGATGGTAGAACATATACTAATTGTCAGCAAGGCGGAAAAAGATCATTTTTACTCCATCATCATCACCCTAGTGCTCAAGGATGATGATTACTAGAAAACATCATCTATTAAGAATAAATTATATTGTATTCACTAAATAACCAGATAAATTAGGATTACTCAAAGCTTAATTAATGTATCCTAAAACTCATCACCACTCTATTGTGGGAGCTATTACCAATGGTGTTCTTGAATTATCAACATGAATCCTCAGCGAGGGAATATAATGGATTCTAGTTTATCCGGATCCATGAAACCACATCTAATGTGGGTTGTACTATCTACACAAAAATATATCACCCATATAGTGTAGCGGGATACAAAATATTCCATAATGAGATTAAACATAAATCATTTTCAATCATCACACTTATCTCTATAACGCATCTCAAATAATAGAATAAATCACTAACACCTCAAATAGTCTTGGGCTGAATGTGATAAATCTTATTACATCCACATATTTAGTCTCGTCACCATTAAACATAGATTAATTAACTATCTAACATTATTTATAAAACCTCAATTAATTTTTAAATGTAGTAGATTTCATTAAATAAGGAATTCCTTCGAAGCACATACAGTTCAACTAAATTGGACCCAACTAGGACCTTGATTCTAATGAATTACTCCAAATAAAATTATACCATAGGAAAAACACACCAACTCATCATACTCCATTAGTAAAAATGATATAGTATTATTATTTTTCTCATAAAAAATTCCATATAGTGTCAAATATCACTGAACAAAAAGTTACAAAATTTCAATCATCATGTTACTCATTAAAGACAAATTTTGAAATCATTAATGAATTAATCTATCATTCTATAAAAAATTTATATCTCCATATTTCAGGACATATACTTGATTCTATTCATATATTATAAAATCCATTTATCCATTGATATTCCAAAGTGTATCTTCTGATATCATTACCCCAACAAACCATTGAGAACACTAATGTACAATGAAATATCCCAACCTCAATAGTACCTACCCATTATCTCTTAGACAAAATCTTGTCATCGAGTACATATCAAATAATTATGTGGTTAATAGATCTCTCTCTATTCTATTTTACATATACTATCTATAGATGTGAACAAATAAATCATGAAATCCCAAAAATCATGTATCTGATCTATATGATGATTGATCGCCATATTTGTAATTCTAGATCACATACCAAGGATATAACAATGTTCCAACAATATGAGTGATGTCAAAGAATAAATGAGCTATCACATTATTCATAAATTCCAATATTTTGACATTATGTACTACTGATCCCTAATAAGATTCAATAAAACAATCTCAAATAATCCTTATCCATGACTTAATCCATA
Organism: Viscum album; assembly: GCA_963277665.1. Taxonomy (NCBI): domain Eukaryota; kingdom Viridiplantae; phylum Streptophyta; class Magnoliopsida; order Santalales; family Viscaceae; genus Viscum; species Viscum album. The sequence continues at coordinate 955,677,038 of OY728142.1, forward strand.
CTCCATCCAATTTAAATTATACAAATATTTTATATCCAAGATCACAAATATGTAAAATTCTCATGCCCATCTCCCCTAAACCAATGGATAGTGACTCACAGTGATGTATTCGAAACCATGGGAGGAATTACCTCCAAATCAACCTATCACATTCTATCAAACACTAATAGCCACAATAAAAGCATAAATATAATTTTGAAACACATATAACTTTCTTATTTATATAAACCAAAAATTAATATGATATAATTTATATTTAAACATTTGATTCACCAAGTATAACCATCACATATTGAATATATTATTTTCTAAATATTGATGATGCAAATGTTTCTATCATTCTAGTCGTATGCCCCTAAATAGATATCCAAGTCCCAAATCTATATCTGAGATCCATTACCACAAATCCTCTACAAATGATGATCAACATGAATGTGAATTACATATATGTTCACATAAAAGGTTGAGTATAATAATTATTACTACTATCATCCCAAGTAGTGATTTGAACCGAAAAACATGCATTGTCAATGTGAATCAGTAGAAAATAAAATAATATGAATTTTTTTTACCAGATATGACCATGTGGCAGGTCAATATTCCATATTATTCTTGACCAATATACTAATAGACCACTATAAAATCTATAGCTAAATTACTAATACTATGATAATAAAATATAAATTTAATATTATATATCATAATATATTTACTAGAAAGTAATTTACCCTAGATTCACTAATTATGATCTGGTAGAGGATATTAATGTCCCCAAATATCATTGAAATATTAATACATGTATCCAATTATCTCTAAAGTTATAGAGAGAATACAAATATATATAAAACTAGATACGTATATGTATTCAGACATAAGTGAAAATGGAAATATATAAGAATAAAGAAATATACTATAATACTATAATAAATAAAAATAACCAGAAAAAAAACATGAATGTATTGTCTTCCAAATTCCCAATTCCATTAGAGTTTGGGAGATAATATTGAGTGAATTATTTCTTACCTTAATACATATCATGGGATATAGGGGATATCACTATTTTAGTGAATAAATATCCATTTCATTCTCATTTCAGGTATGCCCGAACAATTTTCAATTTCCACCAATCCCACCCACATAGTACTTTTATCTGGGATATTAGTCAAATTACCCATATCAATATATCATATACATTGTTTTCTATTTTATGGGTATAAGTGGAATTAACCTTTTCTATCTATCTCGGATCAGAGATAATGGATGAATTACCCATCTCCACCCATCAATTAGTAATATTTGATATATGACAACCAGGAGTGGTGGGTTACAGGTAGTAGATACTAGAAAATGTGTTTAACTACATTTACCAATATTATTGTGTGATAGTGGGTATGACCACTATCATCCCGCTAAAATGAATGAATGAGGTTTCATGAAAAATATACCCATAAATGCATTATTTAACCTTTAATATCCAAAAATCATAATCTATATCATATTATAGAGTAAATGAGTTCATAAAACAATCACAATGAAGGATCTTCCAATCGGTATCCAAAGACTCTATGAGAAACAATACATCTATTGCATCCTCTTCAATTGGTTTATTATCCCATACTCATTTAAAGTGGATTTTAATTCAATAATATGTATATTTTTTTATTCAATTTTCTTACTGGATTCATCATAGTCCAATTGAATTTTCTATCCAATTTTTCATCATGATACTCCACATGCATCTTCAATAGGATCGAGTTTCACAACAAGTTACATGTTAATGATAATATTTCCATTCTATAAGGATTTATTATTAATGATTTATTTATGATAAAAAATCAAAAGATGGTTAATATTAATAATTTCACTAGATTTTTCATTCATATCATCACATGTTACTGAATTTACTCCACCAACCTACAAATATATTCTTACTGATTACCCAATTAATTATCATAATGGTTCCACCACCACATTCCTTTGGGTTTAATTTTTCATTCATTATTATATCTTAATTAATTACATGAAATTAATTATGAATTACAAATTCATTTTCTATATTCCATACCAATAGGGGGAGTACCCATCTTGAGTGTTTTATCATTATTACATTTCCATTATTTATTTATAATTTTAAAAAACTTTATCACACCTTTCAAGTTCAATAACCTTATATATATATTTTTTATTATGTTTAATGTAATTTTTGTGACATGATGTGTATACATTCGTTTATACCATCCATGAAACAACCTAGATTTCTAGTCATGTTTTTACTATTAAAGTATAAAAAACTATCCAAGAACTATTCATCATATAAGAAGTTATCTTACATCATTGATTACCAACCTGGTAATCCCCCTTGACCTATAATGAGATTTTGTTTTTTATAACTCATCTATAATTCATAACATTTTCATTAGAACATTTATAATAGTTAACTATTAGAAAATAAAACAAGATTAATATATGATTTTTCAATATAATTAATATAGAATCATTACAATGTTATGGATTAACATGAATTGTTTATCATGTAAAAGTACAACCACTGTTTACTAATAATAAACCTCTCTCTACTTCCCAAAGCTAATAAATTTATCCAAGGAATCTGGTCAAAACCATATTTTTTATGCTCAACTATATTTCACTATAAATTATAATAACAATAGTAATATATTATTCACATGAAATCATGTAAAATTGAATACAGAGTCAAATAAATGATAATTCAGTAAATACATCTCCCTCTTTAAATATTTATATGTGTCAAGTGACAATTCCCCTATTAGTGACATAGATTAATCAATATTTTTTTATTATTACGTAATAGAAGTGTTTTAACTTTAATTAATAATATTTCACTTATATTATCAATAATGTTTTTTAGATGACCCAACCTAGTTTTTATTTGGTCGGGGATGTCACTGGATGTCCAATACATCATTTAGATCCGAAATTGGACTCCAATTAGTTTCAAAACTCTAACCGAAAGCATGAGAACAATTGGGGTGGGGGTTCCTTGTAGCACCCCTTTCACTCTCCTTGCCACATAATCCTCTTGATCAATTATGATTGTTTGATCTATTAATTGAATGTACTTATTTTTGAGATGTTGGTTTCACATTAGCTAGTCCAAGTTGATTCTCCCAAATCATCCTCCCCAATCTGATGAATAGATTTGATGAATCTATATTTGACAGACCATGGCCATTGCGCTTCCCCATTGAGCAATATAAATTGAATGATTACAAATAATTGTATTTATGCATCAATTGTAGATTTTTATGGTACAGAATTATCCATTCCATTTCATCACCTCAATTAGATAACTATTTTAATTTGTATTGGGCCTCAGATTACAACCAAAACTCATTCTGAATTAGGTCATTGTGGTGATCTATTTGTTATATAAATAATAATCATATAATCATCTAAAATCCGGCTGACATCCATTGAAAGTATCATTATTGAACCTTATATATAGTGGTTTAGTATCACTAACCATCTCAAAATTTAAATATATTTCATGAATCAACATTTTTCAACCCCTTGATTCCATATACAACCTTGATTTTTGTTATTTAGGTTTTAATTAACTCAAATCATGGAGAGAATATGATTAAGGAAATCTATTCTCTCCAAAATATCATTCAATCTAAAACTCTATTTACATTAATTTAAGTATTTTTTGGTTCTTAATTTTGATGGATTTTTAAAGAGGTTTTTATGGATTTGTTATTCTTCTAAATGAAAATGTTATCAATAGTTTTTTCAAACTACCCTTTGAAATATTATGAAAAATACATCCAAATATTATCATATGATTTGATTAAATATAAATAAAAAAGAATAAATATAGAAATATAAATAAAATATTATAATTTTTAAATCAAATTCAATGATTTCGGCATGGAACTAATAGAGATTATTTTATTCTCCCATAAAAATATTTTTAAACAACAAATGATACAACATTGAAAATATATGATATTCTATATTCAAGACCTCTAATTTCAAGTGATTAATCCATGGTTATTTCATCTTACTTCAACCATATCCCCCCATCTATTATCTCTAAATTATGACCAATTATTGAAGAGGATTGGTCAAGTTCCATGAACACCAATTAACAAGTATAAAAATATCAAATTAATTATTTTAGAAAAGTATTTCCGTAACAACATGGTAATTCATCACAATTAAAATATTATAAGACCCAATATATTAAGTAAATATCCCTTTTTTTGACTGAATTATGTAGTTGTTTTTCCAATCCGACTTCCCTATAAATTGGATTTTACCTATTTAATTCAAATATGAATTATTTTTATAAAAATATTTCTTTCTTATAAATAGAGCCAATAATGTTCCATATAAAAAATTAAATGAGTGATAATCAATCCATCGACTATAAAATGGACATTTAATTTTCTTGGGAAAATAAATTCTTAGGTCAATACTTGTATTATTAAAAAAACTAACTCTATGAGACTAATGTGTGATTGTTCTTGATTTCAATCATTTATAGAGTATTAGTTCTTAATAATTACCTAAAACTTTTTTTTATTCTACTTTGCATAATCTAATTTATTTTCAATATATTTTTTGTTATGAGTTATTACTATAGGGTATATATTATTTTAAAAAATCAATATATATTTATTAGTAATTATTTTATAATTTAAATTTATTTGATATTAATTTATATACATTTATTACATATATCTTCAAGCCTAGTTTCTTTTATTAGTAAATCTAAAACAAAGGTTAAGAAATATTGAAATATTTTTTTATTATTGTTCTATTTTTTGAGTTGATATTTCAAAACCTATAAAACATTTTTTATTACTATATTTATTAGAAACTATATTTTTTTTATAAAAAAAATAAAAAGCATTTATAATTTATATTCTATTTATTTCAATTTTGGTATTCCAAATTAACCCATCCTTTACCAACCATTGGGAATAAACAATTAATCTTATAACATTGATGTTCTTTATTTAATTATTAAAAATTAAAACAAGATCATGATAGAAATAACATGAGAACTACATATAATCTTATTTAAATAGATTACATTATTCCTATTAGAATATATAAAATAAAATATATTGATATTATTATTATTTGAAATCTAGAGTATCAGTGAAGACAAGTAAAATAACTAAAAATCTCATATATAGTATCATATTTATGAAATATTTTATTTATGACCATAAATATTAGTCTATGATTTATATTTAATATGAAATAGGGTAAAAGTAATGTAATTTTTTATCTAAATATGAAATATGTGGGATATACATTTTGTTTCTTTTGGGAGTTGATAATGGTGAAGATATTTTACAAATAACTCATACCACCCAATGGAAAAAAATAATGATAAACAGCCAAGAATATATCTATAAAATTTGTTTTATGTATAATGATACTATCTAAGAAAAGAATTATAATGGAAAAACAAGGCCAAAAATATAAAAAAATTTATGATTTCAGAAATTTTCACTAAATATGTTTAGAAATATGTAAATAATAATTTGAAATTATAATGATGTAAAAGGGTTAATGATGGATGTGTTCATTAGAATTTAAATGATGAAAAAAGAGTTATTTTGGTTGAAAACTAATGATGATGATAAAACAAAATAAAAATAAATTTTTATTAAATAATTTCATTAAGGAATGTATTAATAGAAAAACAACTCAAAATATGATGTGTGTGATGATGAACAAATGAATAATTTATTATTGTATTTATAAATTATTAAATATTTCCATGTTCCCAAATACACTAAGAAGTGGAAGGGGTGGTCAATTTATATGTGGACTATTTTTTGACCTAATTAGATCCCTATAGCATGGAACCTGAGTTGGACTAGTATATTTATTTACGATTGTTACCTTATTTCTAGAGGATAAAAATTAGTATGGTGGGATACAAAATAGTATTAGGGAATTATTTTCCCATAAAATAATAAAAAATTATACAAAAATTTAAATTCCATATTATTTTGAATTTTATAAACCCTATAATTTTTTAATGACAAAATATTTTTCAATGAAATGGAAAACATGTCTAAAACCATGAAATCTCATGTAAGTGTTGTATGTGTATCCAGGATATAACATTATGGGGTGGATTATTGACAATTATCCCCCTATAATTTCTCTAATGGTAAAATATGAAAAACCATAAATCACACAATGAAAACAGTTCTTATAATTTATTATATTTCAATAATTTAAATTTATTTACCACATATTGAAAAAGTTTATAAATTTATAAGGAAAGGGAAAAAATCCATAAATAATTAACTGTGATATAGTAATTTCAAGTACGAGGGACAACCCACATAGAAAAGGGAAAAAACTCTAACCTAACAGCTATGAAAATAATTTGAGATAAAAAGTAAAGTAACAAATCCTTGAAAATATAAAATTAAAATAGTGTTTTTATTAAAAATTTAATGTTTTTGTTCATGAAATAAAAAATAAGAGAATTTATGAATGAAAATTAGGATTTTTTCTGAATTAATTCCAAGTAAATACCTTTTTCTATCTATAAACTCTCAATTAATTAATATAAATTTTCCCTAGGGTTATGTATATTATATTAAAGAAATGATATGAGACATAAAACATTGTTTAAATGTCGAACCTAGCTAACCAAGTGCTATTGGATGATACTAAAATTCCTTTTAATTCATAAAAACCCATTTAATCATTTTAAAGAAATGTTAATGATAATGTAAATGAGAGATAGAGAGAAAGATATTTATATTAATTAATTATTTAAAAAATATTTCACAAGAAGCATAAAAATATATTAACACATAATTAAAAAATGATAGTTACATTGAAAACCCCAAAAAATACATAGTGTTTCATTCTAGCCATGAGAAAATAAAATAAAAGGAAAGGAAAAAACACCTAACGGACTCCGTAGAAGCCTCTTAAAGTAGTATTTAAATAATTTCCATAAATTTAATTCATCTATGTCTGCAACAACTCCTCAGCAATTATAGATAGTACCCACCAAGATATCTTCAATTATATATCCTTTTATATCATGTTAATTATCTCTTTCATTAACTTCATGTCTAACTACTCATATATATGGAATCACAATCATGAGAATGTCCCTTCAAATATCTATTTATTTATACCCATAAGTATTCTTGATTGCTGGGATAACAGAACATAAAATCACTTTATATCTACACCTCATTTTTTGAAGAGTATCTCACAGAATAAAACCTTCTCAATTATTTTTTATGCTCATGGGTGTGCACAACATGGGGTGATACATATTGGAATATTGAAAGAGTACCCCATATATATATATGACCATTTTTTAAAATATCATTAATTCTATGACTACTAACATCCATATTTAAAAATTCATCTCTTCCAAATCCTAATTACTCTATCATCAATATGTTCTCTTTATTCAAGAAGGTACATAGTATGGATTCACATGAAAGTGGAAAATCAGGAATCAGGTCCTCCCTATACTCTTGTTCTTCCCTAAACCTTATTATTTATGGTTGCGAACCATAACCAACAGGGCCTATGTATTCCATGAACAACTCAAATTAAGTCATAAATTAATTGGCATATAGTTAAACCTCTAGTTACATTGAAACAAAATTTTCAATTTTTTTATAAAGGGTTAATCCTTATGAATGAAACACCATCATCTTTGTATAGAAACCTTTATATGTAAAATAGACATTAGATCCTTGAAATTTAATCTTCAGCCTTTAGATTTTAATGGAATAAACTAGTGGAAAACATTATGAACATATCACCATGCTTCATATCATTTTTTATTTAATTACATGAAAATTGAAAAACTTTCTCCTCCACATCATGTTTTTGAAACATGATATCGACCATCTCATGTTATCCTCAAACAAAAATGGTGGAACCATGATGTGAGTAGTTGGTTGTTGAGTGAAATGACTACTCCCAAGAAAACACAAACAAAAAGGTAGATAAAATTCAATTCAATAATTAAAAACATCAAATATATGTTTTTGGTTTCCGAGATCGGCTTTTGGTTGGAAACCACTAATTTATTACTCTAAATATTTTGGGAACTAAAATAGAAGAATTTTTTGGCCACCCCACAAGGGCTTCCACCTTCCCATCGCTAAATCACATCATGTGATCCTCTTCACAACAACCAAGCATTGGGTCTCACTAGGTCTTACTCAACGTTTAGATTTTTTATGTGATGGATAAGATTAATGGAAAACAAAAATGATCTATTTGATCTCTTATGTTTCTAGAAGGGTTGAAATATTATTTTAGTAATCCTAATATTATTTGTTGTAGTGAAAATATTTCTCTTTGCTTCCATTATATTTCATTTTCCCTATAATTAAAATTTCTATAACAACTTCAAAAAATATTGTAAAAATCCATTATTTGGGAATATTGTTATTTATTTAACAAAAAATGATTAAAAACGTATATATGGAACATAGAAATAAAATTCCTTCGCACTTAAAATCACATTGTCCTAAAGATTTAAATCTCTTTAAAATAAAATATTAAATACATGATTCTAATATTTTAACTTGAAATTAATAAAAAAACAATTATTAATAATGTGATAATATTTTCGTGCTTCACATATGAATATCTCATTAAATACAAACTTTTCAATGAAACCATGGAATGTATATATCTTAATATTCCCCTTTGAATTGATAACACCTATCCTTACATCCATTCACATTTTTAAATTTGTCATTACTATGAATAACAGTTCTTTATCAAACTCATTTTAAATTATTTTTTTCATCACTGATGGTGAACATATAATAGATTCATTCTATTACATCAAGTATATGTTCCTAACTATAGTATTTCACATCATATAAAATTTCCACCTTGTAAAAATTAATATCACAATTAATAATGAGGGATTTAAACTAGGCATCATATGACTCTAATGCTTAAGATATGTATGTAATGTTGTTGAAAATAAAAAAATTACTAAAATAGAATGTGAAAATTAAATTATTGTACATGATAATCAATAATATCTATAGAAAATCATCTCTAAAAGATACTAAATCGATTTCACATTGCAAAATCAATGTCATGGATCTCATATACATCATATATGCATAATGGAACATAACCATATCTCAATTTCTATCTTTTGATTCATTTTTTGGATTATTTAACACTGGGGAAAACTCACACTCTTTACCCAACCTATATTTTTTCTTCTCATGACAATAATTTTAAAAGTTATAACATGATCATAGGTTGATCCAAGATATAATTTTGACGCACCCAATTATAACCATTTTTTCCTTTTTTCATTTTTAATGGGATTAAAATTGAATACAATGAATCATAAATGGTGAACCTCACCACATAACGTGGTAATATACCACTAATATATACTCAATTAAAACCAATTAGTTCCCCCTTGTTTAACCAATACACTGAACATAAACCACAAAATATCATGAAAAATTCTAAGAGCAGGGTATGAATGATAAAAATGGTCATGCCCTATGTCTTTTTCTAACAAGGTCATTTATGCTTTTTACGGGATTAAAAGAAGGATAAAACAAAAATTTGGGTCTCATGAATAATATCTCTAGTAATAAAAAGTATTCATTCATTTTGAATTAAATTTTTTATAGTTTGATCTTTTACATTATGTAATTCATTTTCTAGTAGGATTACATTATTTTATTATATTTCTAGAAAAAAGTATTATAAATAAAAAAAATCTATGATAGAAAACTTTTGGTAATTTGAATGAAATGATATAAGTCAATCACTCATTGACTGACTACTAATAAAATAATAATCTATATTAAATTAAGAAATTCAAGGAATGAAACGTGTTAAACGGTATTTCATTAACATAAACTAAATATCTTCTCCAAATCAATATTAAATAAATTAATAATATTATTTTTCTCTATAATCATCGATCACATATAACTAAATCAATATTATTATCAATAACATTTAAATCATGGAATAATGTTATTTAAAGATTAATTTATTTTAAAATAGAATAAAAATGATGCAAAATTCAATGTGTGGAATAAAATTCTTCCTTATAAAAAAAGAAAGAATGATGTGGGCTAAAAATATAAAGCATTAAATGTATTACACCCCTTTTCCCATGATTCTCTTTTCATTTATTCATTATCTTTATAATTTTACCCTCCTCATTTTTTCATCATGGACTTATAAATAAATGCATCCATGTGAAATAAATTTTCCATAGACTTTAAGGCTTAAAACGATATAAAGGGATTGGAACTAAATCCTATAATTGTAAATTAATTTTTAAACTAAATACAATAAATATTCTAAAAGGAAAATTAGGTTTTATATATAAAATAACACTGTTTTGGGTCATTTCGACCAACATTAACTCAAATATCATATGAATTGGTATTCATATAATGTTATTCAGTAAGGATGGATCCATGTCTGATTTTTTTTCATTTCTTAGGTATCTTTACTTATCCTTCTCAAAAAAATATTATTTATAAATTTATTATTTGAGTTCCAAAATAAATATAGACTTAGAGAAATAATAAATAGTTTCATTATTGTTCAAAATAAGTAGCGATCATCTTTATCACCTTATTTTTACTTATATTCATCATGATATTGAATATTATACTTCATTTTAATAACTAAAAGCACATCCTTTTTATTATAAACTTCTATGAAAGATTATTCTTGTTTATACTTCCATTATGTGGTAGATGAATGTGTGTAAACCCCAAATTTTGGAAATTCATATTCATCATTCGTAGTTACGTTAGGTTAATCCTTGAAATAGGAATCTATCATTGACTTATCTTAGTGTTATTATTTAAAAATGGTTTAATCTCCTGATTCCTACACATGCTTTCCCACAGTCTTATAATTTTTTATCCATCCATGTAATGATTCTTCAATGTGGTGGATAAATTGATCATATGTAAACTGGTGTGGTTTTGGAACCCATGACTTTATTTGAACATTCCTATTTTGTATATCAATTTATTGTACGATTTTTCCCATTTCTACCACCTAATGAATGAGTGATCTCATTATATATTTAATATGAAACACTTTATAAAAAATAAAATAATTTAAAAGGAAAATTAATAAATAATTTTTGAAACCCTACAAAAAAAATAAGAAGAAAATATTTTACATAGGATACCAAATCAAACTTTTTCAACCATTTTCCCCTATAAGGGTGTTAAAAAATTGCTCGGAAAAAATATGCCCTGATAACCTAAATTAAAAACAACCATATAAATTTATAATCAAAGGAGAAAACAATAAAACTACCTAAGTATAGTATAGTATTTTCATGTCCACAATGAATCCCATATAGATAAGGAGAAAAAAATTCTAACATAATAGAAAATACTATAATTTCATATAAACAGGGAAGCTACTAAATCTAAGAAAAGTTAACAATAAATATAAACTGATACATGGATAGTAATGATCATGTTCATGAAATAATAATGAATAAAATATATATGTGAAAAATAATATATTTTCAAAATCAGGTCGATGTGAATCTCTTGGTTTCTGTAAACAATATCCATCCCCTATTGTCACATTTTCCATAGGTCATGTACTTAATATTATATAAAGGATAATTATACTGAAACCCTATTAAACATAGAATAAAGTTAAACTATTGGTTATAATAGAAACTTAAATACTTTTTAATGAACTAAATAACACCATAGTAATTTAAAATAAATGGTAATTCCCACACTAAAGAAATGTATTCATATTGTGGTTCAATTGGAGGAAGTTTTTATAATTTTCACATATAAATATGTATTAATTCTTATTTAAATTATGGTGGTGTTTTTTTGAAGCCATCACTTTATGGAAAATACATTCATATAATTATTATTAAAAATACATACGTATATATATATATATTAAAAAACTATTTAAAAACCCCCCAACTAACACAATGATCATCGTTGCCCAACAAACCACCCTCTTACATTAATGTTGACCACCAACCACATTAATGCATCCCCTTACTAGTACTTTCCTAATGATGATATCCCCTCTTCTATTTTTTCCTAGGACCACAACCCTAACGACAGAAGATCCCATTCCCATTCCCTAGTCCCTGTCCTCCTCCTTGGATCGACCCAATTTGCAATACTTATATCCATGAATGAGTTGGACAATGTTTGGATCATATCACAAACTTCATGATTTTCATTTACCTTTCCTTACCTAAATGGAATGCTTTATTGATATTTGACCCTATTATTTTGATTTTTCACTGTTTACATTGATGTTGTTTATATTTTTCTTTTTTGATTGGATCATATTCATTTTGATTTTGTGTTCTTCCAAATCAAGATCCAACCCTGTTCATTGATTAAGGTAGGTTACATTAAAACTAGAATTTTCTTATTTGACTAAAACTTTATATCCTTATTTGTGATTTAATATGTATAAGTTTGGTAATCCAATATTTATATAAAAAAATTAGATTAATTTAACAAAAGAACCACATCTATATGCCAAGAGATTTGATGAATTTTTAGACTATTAAATTTCAAACTAATCTATGAATGGTAAAATATAATATCCATGTCCTGAATATAAATTAAAGTGACAGTTGAATATAAATTTATTAAATGAGAACATGTAATTTAAACAATTTATTCATTGATATTTATGTTCTATTTTTCATGGACAATACAATTTTATAAATATTGTATACAATTAATGTCCTATAAAAAACAAAAAGTAACCCATGATATGAGTGTTCAATTAAAAACATGATATATGAAGCATTTTGGATTTTTAAGATACAATGTACATGATTTTAATAAATCTATAAATCCTGTAGTTGATCTTGATAAGGTTAATCAAGATCATTAAATTAGTGACTAGGAAAATAATTTTTATGAATTATTTGAACATGAATAACGAAAAATATATGAAGGGATTGGAAGGAAATCAATTTTTTCTTTTATACTTTAGTTTTATCCTATAATGTGTGTCTGTTGAATTACTATGAAATAAGTTTCCATGATTTTAATGTTTCTTTATGTGGTATTTAGTGAAGCTATGATCCCTACATAATTCTATTTGAGAAATATAATCTTCAACAAATATCTAATAGAATATATATAGATATATGGATTCCCTTATGACTGCAAGACTGATTGGGGATAATAGTATGATAAAGAAGAAAGCATAATATTTCATATAAGTAGATGTACATGAAGTATCAATAATGATTGTAAAAATGAATTAAACAATATTATGGAGAATAATAATATAATGCTTAAAAATTTATTGTGTTACATTCCTCTGAAACAATACAAGAAATGATTATTTATGTCATCTTAGAGTACATAGTACATGACATGACATTCTTAGAATAGTAACATTGATTGATTGATGAGATATCCCAAATAGCAAACATCATGGAAGTTGTTTGATTCATTTTATTACGTTTTTATTTTAAACCTAAGAATGTGTGATTTATATTATACTGCAAAGGTTTTAACTCTTTCTATACATTAAATACTAATTATTTTATATGCCCATTTGTGTTGATACCTTATAATATACCACAATTATTATGTTTGAAAAATACTTCTATCATTATTTTTATGATTATTACTAAGAAATAAATGAATTAAAATAACATTAATGTATATATTTATCCTATTATCCATGAACTATGAGAATTATAGGATGATAGTGTGTAAGCATATGATGCTTCAATGAGAAAAAGTTCCCAAATTCAAAACGATTTAATTGGTAAAATTATAGACTTTCATGAACTACGAAACATATAAGATTGAAACAATCATGATAGTTTTCGTTTTTCAGTTTATATTATTGATTTTGAACCTCAATGATCACCTCATAGAAGAAAATTGTGTTTTCTAAATCATTTATTTCTTGGACTTTTTCTTTAATTGAGGTTTAACAAGAATAAATTAAATAGAGTTATTGAATTGAGACATTCAAGGAATGTGTAATCATATTCTTAAATGTTGAGATAATTAATGAATGTCACTGTAGAATTTGGAAAATATATTTAGATTAAATAAGGGAAAAAGGGTATGATGTAAAATTTCCAAATTAATTAGAGAAATATAGTGGATGAAGATGAGTATAAATTTTAAAAATCCTCATTAGTTGTTTAATTTGAAACATTATAACATTAACATAATTTATATTTGGAATAAAGTAAGAATGAAGGTAATTTTTGGATTTTATTAATTGTAATGTTTAATCAAAGTATCAAAATAATTCATGAAAATATTTGGAATAAATGAATATAATGTATGGTTTCCGGGAGAAGTATAATTGTATGTACGAACAAGGTATTATTAAAATGAAAAATATAGAAAAATATGTATCCATTAGAATATTAATGAATGTTAATTTCATATATGGATTTGAAAATAAAATTTCATGACGCATTGATATAAATTGTTTAAGAAGACATAACTTACATATTTTTAGGGATCATTTGTTGATGTAGGTATTGTGTAACAAATTACCCGGAAATATAACTGCAACTCTATTTTAGTTTTATACCTTATTTAGTGATCTTTATTAAAAACTATAAATCTAAATTATCTTTAGGAAATTTAAGAAATAATTATTTTGAAACATTTTCATTTAGATATGTTAGTTCCACATTCAGTTCACAGTTTCAGGATTCATTTGACTATAAATTTGGTTGACGAAGTTAAGCTTGGTCAACCGATACACTATTAGTGGATGCATCCAATTAAGAGGTAAGTTAATATTATTTTTATTTTCAATAAAGAATTAAATTTTATAAAATCATTATGTAAATTTATTTATGTTTCTCTTATTTTTATATTAGATACTTAGTTAATTTAGGGTCATATATGGGGAATAAATCTCAACCAGAAGGCTTTATTTCTTATTGTTACATCGAAAAAGTGTGTTTGGTCATTTTTTATGGGTATTAAGATTAGATTGAGACTATATTTAATCATATTTTATGTATTTATGATATATAAAATAAATATCATTCCAAATACCAGTAATTGATATTTCGAACTATTGGAAAACCAGTTGGGAATGGGTAAATTTTACATTAACTGAATAAGAGTTCTTAAAAATGTATAGCTAAGTGCTTCTCAATAGTTTTATTGCAGATATGTTTATTTAAAAATTTAGATTCCAAATAATGAGGAACCAAATAGGTTTCTCTCAAAATGAGATGGAATTAAATAATTCATTAAATAATGATATTATTGAAAATTTCTTCTTCCTATAATTATTTACTCTTATTTAAATTATTGATGTCTAGTTATTTTTTATATGTCAAAATTAATAAATTATATCTTCAAATATTAAAAATTAATTTCTATAAATGATCTGAAATACAAAATGATATGAATTTTTTGTCTCAATGTCTTGTAGGAAAATAAAATATATTTGATGCCTATAATATTTAGGGTTTCGTGTTTCATGTTGTATATCATGAAGAAGACTTAAAGACACAAAATAGTAGTGTATTTACACTTTCAATTGGAGTATACTATATAAATAAAAGAGATATAATCAAATAAAATTACCATGATCTATTTTGAATTTTATTATTATTGTACAAGTGGGTACACATTAACCAGGGCATCATGAAACATTCATTACATTTTTATTATATTAATATCCCTCTTTTGATCTTTACTAATGAGTGTGAATATAGTTAAAAATTTATCATTTATTCAGAATAAAAGTTGTTTTATCATGAATATGATGAAATACATGAAGGATATAGTGTTTGTTACACATAATATATAGTAATTTTATGAAATGGGTTATTAAGGTTAGTTGTTACTTTCTAATAACAAACCTCATCAACAAAAAGTCAACAATTTTTGGATAATATTGAAGTAATAAAACATTCAATAGATGTTGAGAATATTGTAATCTTTACAACAGAGGTAGATAATAGTGAAGATAGTTAAGATGAATATAATTGAATGTATAAATTAATAACAAAGATATATTAAAATGTCTCATTTGTAATTGTTTTCTCATATTTTCATTTTTCATTTTTTTTATTTTTATTTTTAAATAATTTTCTTCACTTTTTAAAAACATTGAATTTTTTATAAAATTTTTTGAAATGTTGAATAAAAATAATTTGTTTCTGTATTTTAGAAGATAAAAATATTATAGAATACTCCAACAATACCATCTTTTATATATCTGAGTGACATTAGAATAGAAGTTACTTTTAGAGATCTAATGGCTTCCCCAAATGATATTAGTAGCCCCCTATGTTATACACCTACAATAATGGACTAGTTGGATACCCCTCCATCCATGGGATACTAGAGAGTCACCATTATTGGTATTCATGTTATTTAACAAAAAACATTATATTTTATTAATTGTTTAATAGATAAAAATAAATGAAATCAACCTATGAACACATAATATTTGTTGGATATAAAAGACAGAAAAATTATCATTCCATTTGATGGGTTCAAAGTAGATAGTGATGATGCTTTTATATTCTATGGACATTTTCTTAGGATTCTTGTTTCAAGATGGTGATATTTATAATAAATTATAAATATTGGTGGAATATTCCCATATCTCGGAAAAATGTGGTTTTCATAACAGAGTAAAGGTACTATTATTTCAATATTCATTAATTAAAAATTTAAAACAATGTGTAAAATTATTAAAATACTTATAACATGCTACATATTTTATTTCTATATTTTTTTCCATTTTCATGTCCTTGAATCTATTTCATGTACATAGACCCTAAAAATTGGATAAGAAATGGGGATAAATTAAATAGATATTATTGAAGTATTTTAATGTAACATCTCTATATACTCATCATATGTATAAGAATGTTCAGGAATTGGTGTCTCGTGTGAAGTGAAAGCTGTTTTTTGACATTATTTGACATGAATCTAATGAGTTAATTTCATATTTTATATTATCATAATAATATAAATAAAATAAAATTAAAAAATATTATATTTGTTATTTTATCATGAATTATCATAATGGATACAATGAATCATGAAAAAAGTTTATTTATTGCATCACTGGTCATAGTTTTTTGACGAAAAATAAAAATATGGGTTGTATTTTATCCATTATTATTTATTTTGTATTATTATAATTAAATGTTTTTTATAAATTGTATAGATTTTTTTATAATGTGTGTTGAATTAGGTTAACCGATTTGATAGAAAGATATGTAGATTAATGTTCACTGGAAAACTGAATACAATTTTGTGGGAAAACATAACAGAGATGTCAGAGAAAGTACATATCATTACTATGTAATATTATTTCATCACTATAAAAACATAACAAAGAAAAATAAATTACAAAAAAACCAAACATAAACCTAATTAAATGGGGTTGTCTATAAGTATCAAACGACACCAAATATGTGTATTTCTGGAGTTTTATCCATATAGATATCCCTAATTAAATTAGTTTAAGGCTTATTTTCAATTATAATTTATTTTTCATTAATATTTGTTATATTAATAAATGTATTTACATAGTAATGAAAATTTTATTAATGAAATAACATTATTAAATTAAAAAAAAATTAAAAAATAGTTTTTATTAATTTTATTTTAATAGGGTAAAATTCATGAAGCATGTTATATGAACCCTAGAAAATCATAGTTGCTTTCCTACAAAAATGAAATTTTATTTGTTTTAGGGAAAAATCATACTCAACATGTAAGAGGGATCGATTTTTGTAAATCCCCATAAATTTAATCTATTAGGTTTCATTTATTATATTTTCCTTAACCTGGGGGGGTTCAAGTATTGTCATGGATTAAGAATACTAGAGAAAAATTGTGAGGCCAAAATATGTAGTGTCCCAACCCAAGATCCACTTTACCCTTGCCCAATGTTGATAAGCTACATGGCCTAGAGAACACCTCCCTATATGTGAGAGGTTTCTGACTAACAAGGATGGTGTAAAGGTAGTTCAGTGGGGACACTATACCCTCTTATCAGAATTCCAAAACATAGAAAATAAATAATAACAAATAGATGAAGCACAAAGTAACCATACATAGACAGACAACAATAGAAGCATAAGATAATAAGTAGAATAAATAAGTAATGGATTATTGTAACTAAACAACTAATAATAAAATAAAATGACACAATGCATGTGTCTAATATATGGATGCATATCATACTGATAATAAAAGGGGAAGAGGGGAGTAAAAAGATTCAAGTATTCTATACAAACTACAAAATGAAAAAAAACCATTGTAGTAGCATCGCGATCTAATGCCCAATCCTCTTCTCATAAGCTCCAATTATAAGTAATCATATCTATTACCCATTGAAGGGTGTTTTCCACTATCTATACATAAATGGAGATAGTTTTCTTAGGGGGCAGGCACTGTATGAAGAAGTTATCTCAATTATTAGTTGGAGTTATTTTTTATCACAATAGAGAAGAGTGGGGTGTTGGTCCACTAGAGGAAGATTACAGAAAATAACTGATAGTTTATAGCTTAAGTGAGTGGAAAATGTTCCCTTCACCTAAAAATAAAAAGGTTCATGTTTTGGGTAAATGGTGCTTTGTTAGATTATACTCTAGTGGACACCACAAGGATAAGTGAATAGTTTTACTAATCTTGAGTAAAACATAAAAAATGGATTGGTAACATACCAAAAACCAACAACACTATCATGTAACCAGGGTCACACTATCACAGAAAAACCAAGAATCCCAATTTGTTCTTCCAAATGTTTTTTATTTGGGATACGAATGAGACTCAGATGCTGGTGTGACATCCTTTTCTTCATTAGGACTCAATATTAGGTCCATGTAAGGAAAACTAAATTAAAAAATTATTCATCAGTAATTTCATTGAAAATATAGGTCATTACGACCTCCAATTCATAAATAATGTTATCCATGATTTCACCTTAAAGGGGTAAATATGTATCAATAGTGAATTGTTCATTCCATTGTGAATGTATATCAGTTTACTTCTATAAGGTATCATCTAGTACTTGATTGTGACACCACAAAACCCATACCAAATGAACTGACCTACCTCCATGTTTCATCACACGTAGATCAACAATACGCACTGGATACTGCTCAAATGTTGAATTTATATCCAATCAAACCTCTATAGGCAGAAATACATGTGTTGCGCTTGGATTGTATCGAAGAAGCTGAGTTACATGAAATACATCATGCACTAACTAGTATCTATGAGTAAGATCCAAAGGGTAAACCACTAGTCTGATTCATTTCACAACCTCAAATAGACCAAAATCCCACCTTCAGTGACTAATAGTATTTTGAAAATTTCTATGCCTGAACCTAGGATAGACTCCTAATAAAAACTACCCTATGGGATCAAAATTTTGAGGTTATTGTTTTTTGTTGGCATATAAATACAATTCGGACTGAGCTATCATAATTTTATTTCTGATCAACTAAACCCACTTTATAGTCTCTTTAATGAGACATGGCCCATGAATTTCTTCCTTACCGACCTCTATCTAGAACATATGGGATTGGAAATGCCTACCATAAAATGATTCATAACGAGTCATCTCGATGGTATCCTAAAAGATATTATTATAAGATAACTTCACAAGAGGGCTGTGTTTCTCATAGTAACCTGCAAACTAAAGGAAACATGCATGAAGCATGTTGTCTAACACCGGAATAGAGCACTTTATTTGTCCATAGGTTTGGGGTTATAGGGTGTCCCCATAGTAACTTGTGTACCAATGTCCTTCAATAACACCGTATATAACCGTGACATAAAAATCATTTCTTTCACAATTTATTGAATTAGGAGGTCAATGAAGATGTAAAACCACCCTGATACATATCCTCACTATCCCATATTCCAAGAAGGTCTCTCACACATGTACAAAGTGTTCACCTTTATTAATTTATCAACAAAAACCCACACTATATTGTTTTCATATTGTGATTTGGATAAACCACTCTAAAAATCCATAGAAAAATAATTCCATTTCCATTTGGGAATGGAAAACGGCTATAAAAGTCTTTCTGGATAATGATGTTTGAGTTTAACTTGCTGATAGGTGGAACAACGTGTGATATAGCTAGAAATGTTGTCCTTCATACTAGTTAACCATTATGGTGTCATCAATATCAATGCATTTTGGTTTCATCAGTGTGAACTTCCAAGACTTGGTCATGGAATTACTATATCATCTCCCCTATGATGTCTTCTACGACCCATAAACTCTCATTGAATAACAAAGTGTCATCCCTATCCACAATCCACCATAAAAATGTACCATGTTTTGAAAATATTTCCCTTAGGAAAAGGCCTTTGGGATCATCTATTTGTCTCATTCTCACATGTTCAAGATTACTAGAGGTGAATGCTAAATAAGAGAGGATATTTCTACCATGGACCTCAAAAACATCAGCTGAATCTTTGAGAATAAGGCCATAATCACACTTTTATGACTATATTATTGAATCGAGAGTGTCTATGTATTTTTTCCCAAAGCTTTGAAAAATATGTTCCCCATTCAAAGCATGAATGAAAGCTCAAAATCAAATAAATGTAGGTACTCAACCCAAATGTGATGCTAGAGATCTATATCCCACTATTTAAATGTGTAATTTAGTATTTTGATATCACTGAACACCATGAAACTATCTCTAAGTAAATAGTGTCTTCAATAACATAACGGATTAATGAAAACAATGAGGTTGAGGTTGTGTATCATGTAATTCTGCTCATGAGGCCTCAACTGATGAGACCCATAGAATTTTTTTTTCATCCAACATAAGAAAAACTCTAAGACTAATACTTGATGTGTCACAATATATATAATAGATCCAATATGGAAGTTATAGAACCAATATTAATGCTGAAGCGAGCCATCCCTTCAACTCCTAAAAGGATGCTTCAAAATATTTTATCCACAAAAACATCACACACTTATTTTTCAAGCTTGTAAGAATTGCTACAAGACATGGGAAATCCCAGATGAATCATATATAATATATGTAATAGAAAAATAAATGCAAAACGTCAATGATATTATTGGGATTCTCCCAAGAAACTATAACACTCATATTCTTTAGGTCAATTAAATCTCTTAACTCTATGAAAATATAACCTATGAAGTGGATTTTTTCAATTCAAATGTGGTATTTACAAATCTTAGCATATATTTTGATCTATATTAGTTTAATAATAATTATCTCAAGATTCATTTCATGGTCATTTCTAGGGAATGAATACACCATGAAATCATCAAAAAATAAAAAAAAATAATGAATCCAAATATTGTTGAAATTCAGAATTAAAATATCCATGAATACGTTAGGTGAATTCATGAGTCTGAACGACATGACCAGAAACACATACAGACCACAGGTACTCATAAAAGAAATGTGAGTTATGTACAAGGTACTCAAACACAGCTGATGATATCCCAACATTTGATCTATATTTGAAAACAGCTTTGCTACTGAAATAAAGAGATCATATATTCATGGTACTGTAAACTACTTATATAATGTATTCTTATTCAACTGATGGTAATCCATGTAGATCCTAAGGTTACCATATGCCATCTTGGAGAAAAGTAATAGGGAACCCCAAGATTATTTGATTGGGTGAATAAATACTTTATCCTCCATATGCTCTAATTACTTCTTAAATTCTATAAGCTCCATAGGTTCCATCCTTTATGGAGGAATGATCACTTGTGATTCTCCTAGAACAAGCTCAATAATAATCTATACCTCTCTCACTAGTGGTAGAATAAATAAGTGTTTAGGAAATACAACTTTGAAATGCTCCACTATAGGAGGAAAAATACAATTTCATAACCTCTATTCATCAATTAAAATACTGGTGATATGGTTTTTAATGTTTCCTAGCCTTTTCTACTCGGGTCCATATCAAGTCACATAAATATACCATTATCCCTTATTCAATTTCATAATTCCATATGGTGATGTAAGCATCACCATTCGATGATAACAATCAATATGGGATCGATAGGGATCTAACAAGTCCGTGTAGTTTATTACGTCAATTCCATTAATGTTGATAAAGAATAGAATCCATAGAAAATATGTATTTCTATCTCATGGGAACAATGCTTAAAATAATGAACACCCTCAGAATGGATCCCTAAAAAGGATTGTAATTTCATATCATCATGAAAGGGTTCAATCTTGATGCCTAGACTCATAGTGATTTCCTCAGATATAAATGAGTGAGGCGCGTCAATGTCAAATAATACAGACACTAATATTGATGATACTATAATAGTAAAACATATAGTAGAAGGTCAGGAACTCTTCTTATCATGCATATGAAATACTTCATGTAACTATAATGTACCAGGACCCTATGTCACTACCTGAATTCCCCGAGTAAGATCGCTTTGCTGGCATTGAGAATCATAAGTTTTACTACCTCTACCTTGACTTCCACCTATGCCTGATCGAGCATTGGTATTCCACATGCCTTTATGATGTGATCCCACTAGTCCATATTCTTACTAAGAAGTAGCCAATGATCCTCACTCACTAGTAACTAGAGGTAATGTCTTGCAGAAATAGTGAATATGGCCCATCATTCCGTATCCTTAATACTTTAATAAATCATGTTAGCCCTAAGGCTTCACATCTCAAGAATTCCTACAATGGTGAAAATTTAAAAAAATATCATCACATGGAACATGACTAATACTAGCTTCATGATTAGCCTCAAAGTTCCTCATTATCACAAATGAAGAACAAATTCTATCTTTAGTTCTTAAACCACCCAAACTAGAAGCACCATCTTCCCACAACTTCCTATCTATAATGGGGTGCTACTGGATAATTTCAGAAATATTCATCAACAATAACACTAAACCTATGACCGGAAGGAATAAACCATCCCATCCTCAAATATCTTACTGGTCATAATATCATAACTCACTTGATTATAAGTGATCCATTGAATCTTAGTGAAACTAGAAGATTATTTCATAACTCACAAGATCCACTACCGTTGGACCATAAATTATCTAGATATATCTTCTCTCAAAGTCTGTGGAGAAAAGTAGTTATATAAGATCTTTTATAAATCCTCCCAAACCATATCTCCCTGCAGTTATGCCTGCATGATAATGTTCAACCATAATTTAGTAGAATCGTGTAGCACATATGTATTTTGTTTGACCCTCAACTCTATAGATGACTATAGATGATAAAATATAAATGGTATTGCTTCAATACAAGACTCTGTAAGATGGGGTCCTTCATCCCTTAATAATGTAGGAGGATGTTTCCACTGAAACTCAAGATTACACTCTATCGTGATCAAGGTATGTTAATTGATAACTTGCATGTAGTGAAGTATACAAAGAAAATAGTAACGGAACACGACATCTATGCCCATGTTAAGAATAGGAAGAGGACTGACAAGTGGATCAACATGAGGAATCACTAGAAAATCCTAGACATCCACCTAAAGAGAATTCTCATCACTGCCTTTAGGGCACATGAAAATGGACATTATGGTGGAATAATTTTACAATGACAAACTCACACCTTATAAGAGATTCAAGAAACTAAAAAAGTGGAATATAAGAAATCAGGATATGTATAACGTCTTCCTATAAGAAGGATCATACAACTATACATACTTCAAAATACTAGTCTAGATGGTAAGAGAGACCATAATAGTCAATAAGAACATTAGACAGGCCACACTACCCACTACTAAGGTCGGGTTTACATTTAATTCTTTATTCCACATGAATAGGACAACCAATTTTACATTAAAAGTTGTATTCATTTCAAATTTTTTCTAGTTCAATTTAGTAAATTACATAAAATGGTTGAATCATTTGGTATACCACTTTTGATTGATGTGGTCCCATAATCCTCATGAATCAAAATATTATATTCGTTTAACTCATACTATAACATGTTCAAGCCCGTGGGATGAATAGTTCATGGCTCAACATTCCATAATTGACAGCCTAAATTTTCTTCTTTAACCTTTTAAGGAAAAAATATAATGCTAAGTTAGTAACTTTACGTATCAGTTATGTTTTACAATCACTAAAATAAGTGTTATCACAACTCCATATAATCGAGGCACTAATAATATAGAATATGCAAATTCATTCTAATAAATGGAGTGACCTGGAAAAATGAATCACATATTAGTCATAGTGTGCCTATTAATGATGCATGTAACAATGCACCTTACTCTATTATCATTAGGCCATGGATTCAGTAAATCCTCAAATAGAAAAATAACAATAACCACAAAAAATATTAGTGTCATCAAAGGGTGAATTGATTTCAATTTTAATTGGAGAAAATAAAACAACAATTATTATTATGGAAACTCATCCTTTACCCCAAACATGCATCTGTGACATCCAAGAAGGGCTTATGACCAAGTTCTAAGCATTCTTAATATAAAATATATTGTCTAAAAACAATAAAACAATAAAGTAACAAACACTGATACCAATCTTTAACATCCCGAATCGGGTTCCACTTAACTCATTGCATGATCCGGTTGGTGACATGGCCTCACGCGCACCTCCCCATACACAAAATTCTTCTAAATAGCAGTGAGGGTTTAACATAAGTATAGTGTGGTGATTATAACCTCTTATTATAATGGCAGAACCCATATAATCAATAATAAAAAATAACTGAAGAACAAGGTAATTAAACATAAACAAACAACTGAGGAAGTATAAGTCAATAGATAGAATAAATAAGTAGAGGAAGATAATAACTAAAAAACTGATAATAAAATCAAATTCCATAATAGAATTTTCTAATAAATGGATGCATGTTAGGATGATAATAAATGTGGTACAAGGGAATACAGAGATAAAATAATTTTATACATAATATAAAATGAAAAAACATACTACACTAAAATCTTGATCTAATTCCCAGTCCTCTTATCCTAGCTCCAATTATATGCAAGCATATAAAGAACCTGTATATGGGAGTTTTCCATTATCTATACCTGTAATAATATAGTCTTCCGGTGTAACATAGGCATCCCAAGTATGGTGTCAGATAAAAACCTATATAGACCATCACCAATGATGTCTACATTTAATCCACATAGTGCTTGTAACAAAATAGTATGAAGGTATAAGCATAATCAGTAAATATAATAAAATAAAAAACCATCCCACTCAGGTTCATATTGGACACCTAGCGGTTCTACCTACTTCATCTCATGGCTAGTATGAGCATCTATATATATATATTGGTAATATATAGATATATAGTATAACTATATATATATATATTTCATCCACCTATTTTAACCTAGTATGTATGGATATAAGTGGCCATATACCTGGAATAATAGTGTTTGATGGATTGGGGTGTAACTCTGACAATCATAACCATTCTAATGAGATTATTTTCTCATGAAATAGAGTATATTACCTACATCACTTGATGTTTGTGAGATATCATGAATACCTCTAGAGATGATGACTGATCCATCATTTCATCACTCAAATCATGAAACATGGCACCTAAAGCTCAGCTCCCATACAGTATCACCAGTGCGATATGCCATACTCAAAACCCAATGTAAGGGAGCATGATTATCCATCAGGCCTAAACCCTTCAAACAAATCTATAGAGTCTGTATCAAGGAGTATTCATAATTTTAATTGGCATGAGGCACAACCACCTTTATTTATATGGATCCATCCCATATACATATAAATTAGGTATAATAATAATTATAACAAAATACATGATGCAAAGCATCCCATGTTTCTCAAATGTCATGTTCATTTATAGTAAGGCATTGAAATTCAATGTCTGAGTTTAGGAAAGCATAATCAAAGGCATAGCCATAACACCCTCTGTATATCATTTAAATATAATTTATATAATTCATTTATGATGGGAAAACCACCAAGCATTAGATACTCCACTTGATTAAACCATTCATTACAATTAACCCATTAAATTCATTACGACATGGAAAATGAATCCATAAGACTCTAAGTGTCACTTTGGGGGTGATATGTGTAAAAAGGCAATATCCGGCTAGGGAATTATCAAATATAAGTGGGATAAAAATCTAAGAGGTGATTTGGGTTCCATTTAATTTTTATTTATCAATGGAAATATCAATTAGAGGCTAAGACAAAAGCTAATTAGTTATTCCATGCAATTTTATACATTGGCCTTAATTGTCAAATCCAATCGACACACCGAATGGGTGACCATATAAGATATGTAAAACATTAAAGATAAAAATAAAGAATAAATAGGTGCATAATAGGGTAAGATGATCAATTTAATACGAAGAAATCAATTAAAATGAGATGCCCATAAAAAGATGGCATGTAGAACAACCGAATAACTAAAAGGGCTAAATACTCAAAGGGAATAATATGTGACCACCATCTTCATGGTCGTAGATGAAAACTCACTTTATATTAGCCTAAAATTTTAAGATGATTGGAAGGGATTTGTGTAATTATAAAATTACATAAAAATAAATCAAATGAGCCTCCACCTAAATAACACAATTGTTTCCCAGAAAACGTTAGATAAGAATGGAGATACTAGAAGAACATACAGAGATAGATTTGATGCTTCTGATGGATCAAGGATTAATCAAAATTTAATGGAGTTTTGTCAAGGGATAACTTTAGGGTTTATAGATCTTAAAGAATAATAATAGATGGGTGCTTCTCTTCTAGAGTAATATATGAGAAAAAAACATAGTTTATAACATTTTTATGGGAAAAAATGGTCATCTCACCACAAAATACATAGGCACATGGTAGGATGAACAGTTTGGCGGAACCATGTGGAGACTATACTTAGTTAACCATTAATATGGGTAAAACCACATGGTTAAACACACATTTTGACTAACCATGCAAAAAAACAAAAAGTGGATTTGTCCCATTACTTCAACTGGTCGCATGGCTATGTTCCATGGGTCATGTGGTTTCTTAGAAACCATGAAGACCAATATCTTATTCCAATTTCAGGGATTTAGGATTTGAACAAGCCCCAGACGCACCTATGTCCTCTTTAGGATGATTAATAATCAACATTAGTTTTTTTATGTGAAAATAAAATTAAAAACTAATGATCCATACCTTCACTGAGAATATGTGCCGTTTCAAAATAAAAATTCAACAAACATGAATATTTTTTGAAAAAAACCTATTTAGTGGTGGTTGGAATCAAAAAATGCATTAGTTCTTGTATTATACAAAATTATAGGCACAATCCTCAGGGAAAATAATAGCCTTATTGATCATCCTTCTATGATAAATTCTTACATAAATCCATGAATCAATGTGAAATCTTAAAAGATAATAATTTCTTTAAGAACTTATATCATGTTTTCAAATCCAAGAAAATGATGTTGATAATCTATGAAATATATAAGAAAAACAATAGATTTATTCATGAAATATAGAAAATATATCCATGTCAATTTGTGTTTTGGTTTTCTCGTGATTCCAGGAAACACATTTTTATATTTTTAAGACACAAAAATGTGTTTGTAATTGTAAAAATCAATGAAAATGGACTCATATTGATTTTAAATCATGTAAAAATATCCATTAATGATTTTTGATGTTCATGACTAGATAAAATACCCATCTAACTTGTATTGTGCTTTGAATGACATAATAAATAGTTTTGAATGATATAAAAGCCTTTAAAAACATGTTTTAAGGGGTAAAAACCAATCAAACAATGTTTGAAGGTCATGAAATCATTAGACAGAGACTGTAGATTTATTCTTTAAATATATTATGTGAAACCACATCAATATGAGTGAAGGTTTCTAGGGGATTACCATAGACACATATTTTGTGTTTAGAAAAAATGAATCATGTGTTTATTTTTGAAACTCATTATTAATGTCTTCACATTGAAGTGAAGTAATAGAAAAAATAACATTGAATTGTTTATTTTCTTTGAGAATAGTTATCACATCCAAATAATGTGTGGTTTTATCAAAATGACTCAATATTTAGTTTTAAAAGGTATCATTGTATCTAGAAACAAGTCTTAGGGGGTGAAAATGAATAAAACAACATCATATGGTCATAAAATCTTAGTACAATGACCATATTTTTTTGTGAAATATAGAAACTAATGCCACATCACTCTAAGTTATGGGTTGTATAAGATTCCCATAACTATATTTTTCATGTTTTGAAATTGTAAAATGTGTGTGTAATTTCCAAAACCATAGAAAATTACATCATATTGACTAGAAATAATGGGAATATTATTGTTAAATTATTAGTGGTGTTTTTTTATAAAAAAACCTCCATCTGACATAATCTTTACCTAGAATGACACAATAAAATGTTTTCAAAGCTATTATAGTCTTTTAAAACATGCATTTTCAGATCAAATATAAAAAATGAGATAGTAAAGACATCAAATCCTAGTAGAACAACTGTATGTTGATTTTGAAAATTTCAGAACCGAGAACATGTCAATTCAAGTTGTCGTTTTCATGGGATCCCCAAAAATGTATTTCTAAAGCATTAAAAGGCTAGACATGTATCTAATAGTTAAATCTATTGAAAACAACCTCAGATTAAAATTAAATCTTGGTACATCCACCACTGAATTATTTTTTATGTGTAACAGTATAGGACATGTCCATCTGACAAGCAGTGTGCAGAGAATGACTTAGTAAGAAACATTAAAGGATATCAATGTCTTTCAAAACGAGCATCAGGGGTTAAAAAACAATAAATTACATAAAATGGTATTAAAATCATAATAAAACGATCATATATTAATTTTTGTAAGGTAATAACTAATAACACAACAATCCAAGTTTCTATAATGAACTAGACCATATTTGTAATTTTGATTAATAAATAAATTTGTGTTTTAATATCTAGAATTATACACAAACACTACACAGTGAAATCAATAACACATTTTTTCATTAGTCAAAATTTTATAATTTTGTATATAGATAAACCAATGAATATTATAATTATTAAAATTGGATAAATATATAAAATAGAAAACTATATTGGGGAAATTTGGATAGCCCAAACCTTCCAGAATAATCCCTCTAATAAAAAGCACTATAAAAATGAAACAAAATATCAGCAAACCAATCATCGCATAAAAAGAAAATACATAATACTGTAAGTAATTTTGTTTATTTTTTAACTAATGAACAAATTGGTATCTATATGACGTAATATGGTTGTTAAATATTTAATAATCTAATTGGAATAACAACTTGACCATTGTGAGTAGTGACATGACTGTTGGGAATAGTAACCTGGTCTATGGGATTTTAATTTAACATCAAACTAATAAAATGTGTCATAAATAATATTTCTCAGGAGCAATTTAATTAATTAGAAAATTTTTAATTCCATAAAAAAATATCAACATTAAAAAATCATAGAAAAGGATACATTTTTAATAAACAATATTTTATGTAATTCTATAAAAACATAAATTTTATTTGAAAAACTAAGATAACATATAATATAAAATATTTTTTTGAAAATTAATTTCAGTCATAAAATCAAAAAATAAAAATTTTATGAGTTTGATTTTTTAGAAATGTTTTGAAATACTATTATTTTTACATGAATAGTAAAAATAAATGTTTTAAAATACTTCATGTTTAATGACATATTGATAATGAAAAAATTAATTAGTAAATGTTGAAACGATTATTTTAGACTAAAATAAATTTAGTAATATAATTAGATCATCTTAAACATTATACTTAATTTTACAAACCGAAAATTCATTTTCTGGTTATTTATGTCAAAAGTATTTCATTAAAAAGAATTTATTTTTATTTTTCCCACTCCTTTGACACTTACCAAAGTAAAAAATTTAAACAAAAACCTATCAAAATTCACTTGGAATAGTTAGATAAATTTTCTATAAAACTGCCTCAAATAATCGAGGGAGTTTAGTGTAGTACATGGGAAGAAACATTGAGATAATAGAATGTTTTTATCAACAGTTGTATCATTTTAACCTTCTCTTCTTCCTTTTCTCTTTCAATTTCAAACACAAGTCAAAAAAATTTGTTATGTAAAAAATTTTAAATTAAAATAATAATATTAAACTAATTTAATTATTTAATTTATGAATTATTTTAATGTTATAATTTTATTTTCACTATACATATTAATGCCTTGTAAATGGTCGGTTTACCACTCATGAGGACATTTCCAACTGTCTACTTATCAAAATAGTTATGGATGTATATAATAATTTATTAATAATATATAATTGATAAATATTATTATTTATTTGATTATGGTTTTATATTGAAATTTATAAATATAAATTATGCATGATCAATAAATTGATGAAAAATGGAAAATTTTAAGGAAAAAATAATATCAAAAAGTATCACCATTAATGATAGAAATAACGAAATGCAGTCCAATGATTTTTACTAAAAAATAGTAAATAAACTGAGCATGACGGACTTCAATTATAATCTCTTATTATACATAATCCAATTACTTATGATTCACAAACATAAAGACAAAAAATGGGATTTAATGTAACAAAAATTTACTCATTTTCTTTCCAATTAATTTACCTCATTGTAGTAAGGCTTAAAAATTTTGGATTACATTATTTCCACAAAATATTATTTAGCCCATTACAACCAAAATAATTTTTTTAGTGGGATACCTTCTTCTCATATGATCATATTAATTAATACAAATTTTATTCTTTTATGCTACTGAAATCATTTCTTGAATTTCTATTTTTACATGAATGATTCTTTTATTGTTAATTCCCAAACCATTTCACTATTCGTGGGTATTCACCTGTAATTATATTTAATTTTTTTATTCTTGAATTTATATTTATTAAACCTATATTTAATATTTGTTGTTTAAAATGATGTAATCAACAATTCTTCATAAAATTAATGATTTTATATGAAACACATTAATTATTTTCCCTGGGTTATTGATGAAATGTTTTATTATGATATTTTTGGCACACCTTAACTAAGAAATATAAATGGTGTTCCATAATTTCACTCCAATGCATTGTGTAATTAATTGATTTTAAGAGATCACATGTTTTATGATACCATGATTAATATCTTTGGTTATTTTGATTTAAGTCACCTCGGTGATAAACTTGGTGATATACCTATAAATGTAACCTTTTTATGATGTAAACACATTTATATGTTATGATTCATTATTATTCTATTATTATATGTCTTAACTTCTAATGATCATGACTTATTTATATTCCACATTTTCAATTGCTATATGAAATTTTTTTTATTCCCTTATTGAGCTTTTTTATCATCCCTTTATTTTGATATTTGTCACCATGATATGAGATACAAAAAAAAGTAATATACTTTGAACCTGTAATAAATATTTTCAAGTGTATTATAATATTTTTTGTATTATTTAAGTTTAATTTTTGTAAATTTTGTGAAACTAAGCCTTAAAAGATCATGTGTGTTGTTATGTATTGTACTATGAAATGAAATATTCATTTATTAAAATTGTATTATTCCACAGTTGGTACCATATAAGAGTTTAGTTATTTGGGAAAATTTAGATTCTTAATAATTATTATGAACACTAGGGATAAGTGTAAATAT
Organism: Viscum album; assembly: GCA_963277665.1. Lineage (NCBI taxonomy): Eukaryota > Viridiplantae > Streptophyta > Magnoliopsida > Santalales > Viscaceae > Viscum > Viscum album. Next base: position 955,708,744 of record OY728142.1, read on the forward strand.
TGAGAGAATTTTTGGTCTTTTTGTGGAGTATTAAGTGATGGTTTTCCAATAAAATATTTCATATTTAGATACTAAAAATGGATGTGGATCTAGTATAGTTTTACCAAGCGATAATAACCCCAAAAATTGACTATTGGTATTTAAATATATTATCAAATGGTTCATGAAAATATAATTTTATAAACTTCTAGTTTGACACTTTTAGGGATAATTTCGGTTAATTAGATGATTTTTATGAACCACTATGATATATACATAGAAAATATAATTATTATTAGAGGAGATTGAATAATAATGTCATTATGAATTTTGTTTTTGGGGTTACAATCCCTTTATAATTACATTATCCCTAAAGTAACACCTTTACAATTAATGTTTTTTTATTTTCTAATAATAGTGTGAAATACTATGAACCACATTAATGGTGAGTGCAATGAAATATGCGCTAACAAACATCATTAAATGATGAAAACATGAATGGAATACTTCATGTGGATGATGATTAAACTGTCTCAGGTTACAAATAATAACTTGAATCATGTTGGGAACCCAGATTCACCTCAAAGGGGACAAAATAAAATTTAGTCCTCCATGTATTAATGAACACCTTAATTTTGTACATAAGTTGTTCAATTAATTATAAAAAAATGATTACCTCAATGGAAAAAATATTTTTTAACATAATTTTATAGATAAGTCGAATGTGACCTTGGTAGTATACATCATAGAAGTTGAAGATGATCAATGGTGGACACTAATTAAGAACATTAAGAAAGGGGGGAGATTTATTATATGGGGTTGGGAGAGTTAATTATAATATTTTCAAATTCATATTTTCCTTATTTTATGATAAAATATTGAATTAATTCTTATAGATAAATAATAAGTAAATTTAATTATTGTGATTCTAATAAACAAACCTTAAAAGACATTATATTTACACTACTAGCTTTTTATGGGTACTTAGATAATAGTTGATAGGTTTTTTGTTGGTATATGACACCATATATATATAAATTTATCATATAGAGACTACGAAATATATGTGGATATAGTAGGGAGGGATTTGATGGAGGTAATGGTGTTTTGAGAGATATAGTGGTTACATAATGCAAATGAAATGAATATAGAAATGTATCCAATCACATTGACCCATTTTTATTATAGAAGAGGCAGAATGAAACTGATATTTCCATCATTAAAAAATGTGGGGAAAAAATTTCTATAACTAATTTCTGGGGAGTGGAAATTGATGCCACTATGGAATATATTTCTATATATCTTGAAAATATCATAATGAGTTGAATCATGAACATATAAATGTAAATATCAAAAATAAGATGGTGAAAGTACAACTAGAAGTTCATTTTTTTTTTGTGAGGATAGCTCGAAATCATTTCAAATCAGTGTCCAAACCATAAGTCAATAGGGGAAATCCACTATTAATTTCATCTTATTCCATGGTAGATTGGTTGTGGTTTCTAAATATTGATGGTTGAAGACAAGTCTCCAAATGAGGAAGTGGAAAGAACAGTCTTTGTTCCCTTATAGCTAGTATATAATTTGTTTGAATTTTCTTCTATGAATTACTTTATTTCATACATGTTTTTAAATAATGTAGTATCATAACTAGATATTCCAGGAATAGTGTTATCCGTTAATACTCATAGTGTAGATATATGATCATCAAAGGTGTATAAAAATTATAATATCAACATTGGAGAGTACAACCTCATTGATAATCTAGATGTTATCCCATTGTGTAATTTAACATTCTACTAGGGACGTATTGGCTCTAAATTTATTATTATAGGATTAACTATAGAATACATGATGTTTTATTTATCCTGAATAGAAAACCTAGAGTTTTTTAATGAAGAAATTTCATCCTAAAATCTATATAGAATAACCACCTCTAGCATTATATAAGGAAATTAAATTTGAATTCAAATTATAAAGATAATGTGTAAAGATAGAAAATGGTTATATTGTTTGAGAATATATTTATGTATTTAATGAAGAGTTACCTGAACCTCCACCAAAAAAATAGTCGGAGTTATATATTTATCTATTTACTAGATCCATGCCAATATCAATAACCATGAATAAAATGGCGTATTTCTAGTTTGAGAAATTGAAGAAAAAACATCAAGATCTTTCTGATGATGTTTTTATACACCCAAATGTATATCATTTGGTATCACATATTCACTTTGTGAAGAAGAAGTATGGATCGATATGAATATTCATTGATTATATGGAACTTAATGGGATCATAGTAAAGATAAAACAACCTATTCCAAGGATTGATTATTTATTTGACCAACATCATAGAGCTCAATTCTTTTCAAAGATTAAACTCTGGTTAAGGTATCATTAATTGATGGTGGATAATGAATATATCATAAATAATTCCATCTAAACTATATATGGTCATTATGATTTTATTGTTATTCCCATCAGATTGACTAATTTTCATACCATGTTTATGGATTTGATAAATAGAGTCTCTTAAATATTACCTTGATAAATATGTGGTGGTCTTTTTTGAAAATATCATAAAATATTCTAAAAGTCAGGAGGAATAGGATCATAAAATTGTTATATTAAAAATTTTTGGGAAGCAAAAGTTGTTTGGAAAATTTATAAAATGTGAGTTATGAATACAAAAATTTTTATTCATGGAGAACATTGTGACTACTTAAGGAATATTATTTGATCTACTAAAGAAATTGGTTTTAGAAGAGTGGACATATCCTAATACATTTAAATGGTATTTGTATTTTTTTGGTCTAGAAGGTTAATATAGAATGTTAATAAACAAAATTACTCAAATTCTAATACACCAAACAAATTAACTGGAAAGGTAGTTAATTATATCTCGATATAGGATTGTAAACAAAATTTCAATAAACTAAAGATGATCATGGTTAGTAAAATAGTTCTTCTTTTACCCTATAATGGGAAAGGATTGGTCATTTATAGTGATGCATCCATTAAAGGACTTGAATATTTTACTCATGAAAAATTAAAATGTACTTACTTATGAATAAATATATTCAATGCCTCATGAACATAACCACCATACTATTGTCCTAGAGTTAGCTATAGTCATATTTTATCTAAAGATATAGAGACACTATCTATATGTGGAAAAATTGATATATACACATACCTCCAAATATTGAAGTATATATTCACATAAAATGAGCTCAAAATGCCTTAGAGAAGATGTTTCTAGATAATCAAGGGCTACAGTTTCCATATTCACTACCATCCAAGTTGGGAGAGTAAGGTATCTGCTTCACTTATTTGAAACAAACCTGCAACTCAACACTTGATATGGATCGTTAAATACCTTATCTTCTTTTATATACAAAGTAAGGAACTAGAAATCAAAATGTATGAGAATAAATCCTACCATTATTAAATTATTTCACACCTATCTATCTAATATAGGATTTGGGAGGCACAAAGGGATGATCTAGAGAATCAAATGAAGGTGAATGAAGTAAAGTAGGGAATTATTCAAGAGTTTCACATAGATAAATATGGGTTCATTTGATTTGGAAGTATACATTATGTGTGTTTATCACTTGAGTTAAAGAAGGAGTTACTGGGTAATGCACATATCTCATCATTCTCCTACTATACAAGAAGAAATAATGTGTACTATTATCTTTAAATGAAATTTTGGTGGGACAAAGTGAATAAATAGATCGTTGAGTATACGTCAAAGTTGTTAGTATGTCAAAAATCTAAAAAAGCGTAATATAAGTCCTAGGGGATGATGAAACCATTTCATATACCCATATGGAAATGAGAGGACATCACTATCAACCTTTTCATTAGTATCCCAAATAAAATCGAAGGAAATAATTATATATGTCTTGTGGTGGATAGAATCATGAATATTTCCAACATCACTACTACTTTGGATGATTTCTATCTTGAATGACATTTCATGATATAGATAGAGGAAGTGGAGAGCCTATATGTGGTACCACTTTTAATAATTTAAAATCATGATCCAAGGGTAAATTCTAAATTTTGGATAACTATTCAATATAATCTGAATAATAAATTAATATTTAGTATGTCATACCAACAAAATATTGATGGAAATTTTAAGCTGACCATTTAGACACTTTAAGACATGCTAAGAGCTAGATCAATGGAATTTAAAGGGGGATGAGATCAAAATTTACAATTAGTTTATTTTTTATACATCAAAAAATTCTACTATAGTATAAAAATGTATCCATATGAAGCACTATATGTGAAGACATATAGAACTATTTCATGGGATGAAGTCAGTAAATGAATTATAATTTGAACCAATCTTTTGAAAGAGATGACAAAACATGGTCAAGCAATAAAACCCCATAAAAAATCTCCTTAGAGTTAGAAGAAGATATATTCTAACAACCATAAAAGGAAATTTTTTGATGAACTTAGAGACCATGATTCCATTTGAATATAACCACTGAAAGGATTCATGTGGTATTCAATGAAAAGGAAGATTACCCTTTTTAACTTTTTCCACTTGGATGTCCTTGATCATAAAGGAGAAGTGGCCTATTAATTAAAACTTCTACCAAATATTTTCCAAGACCATGATGTGTTCCATGTATAACTTTGGAGAAATTATATACCCATTGACTGTTATTTAAAGAATCCAATGGTGGTAAACATGGACAATGAATTATCTTGTGAGTAGAATAATGCATATATCTTGGACCATTGAGATAATGATCTATTCAAAAATACAACTCAAAATATCCACGTCTAATGGTGAAATTATAAATATGAAGAGTCAACATTGGAAGCAGAGGAAAAAATAAGACAGAAGTACACTAATTTGTTCCGAATCGAGAATGTGAGTTGAAATTTTGGTGAGAAATTTCAAAAAAGGCAGTGAACACAATGAATATGACATTATCATTAATATTTGTTTCCTAAATAACTTTGTGTTATATTATATAGTGTCACACACAAACAGGGGAAGTAAAATAAGTAGCACTTTATTACATTGGGAAAAAACAGTTATTTATTACAAAAATAAACACATGAAAATGGAAAAAAATAAAATGTGATAAAAAATATAAAATAAGAAACTATAATTAGAAAATACGGATCATCCAAATATTCTAGAACCGTCCATCCCAAGAACAAAACTATAGGAAAATATAAAATATTATCAAATCAATCACCATGTCAGAAAAAGAAAATCTATAAAAAGGTGATAAAGTATAAGTATTTTTGAATGAAATAATTAATTGGTATATATTTGAGGTAATATGGCTATTTGAATAGTAATGTGACAGTTGAGTAGTAACCCGATTGTTTGGATTAATGACCTGAAGATTGGGAATAGTAAAATGACCATTAGAATACTAATTTAAACTCAAAATAATAAAATTTTATATAATTAAAATTTTTCATTGAAATTTACTGAAATATTAATATTATAATTTCATAAAATAAATTTGAATATTAAAAAATCAAATAAAATATGAGAAAAGTTCTAATAAACATTATTTTAAGGAATTTTTTAAGAAACTTATATTTTTATGTTAAAAATTAAAATAAAAAATGATAGAAAATTATTTTTAGAAAATGAATGTCCTGTTGAAATTCATCATGTTGAAACTTCTCAAAGGTGTCTTTTACTATTTTTTTGAAATACTTCAATTTTTATGAGAATAGTAAATACATTGTTTTAGAAATACCGATTGTTTTATGAAATAATGATGATGATATAATTACTAAATAAATTTTTAAATGGTTTTTTCAACCCAAAAATAAATTTAATAGGAATAATTGATCATTAAATAACATGTTTCCTATATTTAAATTCTAATGTATTTTTTAAAATAACAATTTGTCATTTTTTCCACTTTCATTTTCATTAAACTAAAGAATTTGGAATATAAGGTCTTTTAAATTCATAAAATAATTTTATTTTTTTTCTTATATATTTCATATTTAATTTTGTTTCTATTTAACATTTTATGTTGATATTATATTATATTTAGTTTTTTAATCTAAAAAACCAGTCTCCTTATATATAAATAACCACTATCCCTACCCTTTAAAAAACACTCAGCCAACACATTACAAATAATGAAATTCATAAAAAATACTATAATTAAATCCTCATAAAATAAATAAATAAGGTAAAGTAAAAAATAGTTCCAGTAATCAATCATGTTTAGAGCCCCGCAAAGAGATGAAAGATCATGAAAAGTCTATGTTTTACTCAACTCTTCTATCACTTATCATAAAATTTTTATCAAACACATAAAATGAAAATTCATAATTTTTTTAAAAATTAATTATTTAATGTAAAATTAATAATCATAACCAACATTAATTATTTAATTTAAAACATATTAAAATTGTATACTTCTCTTTTCCATATATGTGAAAATTTCTTTTCAACAGTCGATTTATTGCATATAAGGACATTCCGTACTCCCTACATATAAAAAATATTATAAATGTTTTTAAAAATATTTATTTTATATAATGGATATATATAATTATTTTTATTCTTTTATAATTTTTCATATTAATGTATAAATAGACATTAATCAGGACCATTAAATCAAATAAAAATTATTAATTTTATGGAAAATATCACTTGAAAACATTTCACCTTTGATAATGGAAATTAAGAAAATTAAGAAATTATTATAATTGAAAAAATAGTGTAAAAAATAACATAATTCACATATATATTAATGTTTTAATAAAAATATTTTTATTATTCACGTGGCAGAAATTTTAAGAAATGAATTGGGATTTAATGTAATAGAATTGCATTTTTTTACTATTCCATTCAAATACCTCATTGTAATAAGCCTTCTAAATGCTGGATTACATTATTTCCATACACTTTTTATTATATCACTAGTAAAAAATAGTATTTCATAAATGGGGTACCTTCATCATCTCCCATTATTGTATTTCCTTATTTCAAATTTTATATTATCATGCTACTTATTTCATTTCATGACTTTCTATATTTTGAAAAAATGAATCTTATATTGTAAATAACCAAACTATTTTACTATCCATGTGAATTTACCTTAATGAAAATATAATGTATTGAGTTTGGGATTTACATTTATGAAACGGTTGGTCAAAAATCCCTTAAGGTGTCATTAAAGTATTTTTGAGGTGATTGTGTCGGTTGACAAAGTAGACAACTGTGCTGTGATTGTTGACAAAGAAAACCCTGACATACAAATTTTTTGACAAAGGGGATTTCATGGCGGAATGTTGACTCCAAGATCTGTGATCAACAATCCATGTTTGATTCAAGAACTTCAACAATGGAATGGATGATCTGGAGGTTCCATAAAAAGAACAGATACAAGGTGGTGCCATTTTCCAGTGTTTGCCAAATTTTTGGGCTTGAAAATCGACAAATGAAGAAAAATGGTTTTGGAAAAGGGACTAGGGTGCCTGTATATAAAGAGTTAGAAAATTGTACGCCATATTTTTTTCAAGATCAGATTATCAAAATATGGCAAAGGGACAAGGATCGCGCAAGTATTGAGTTGGTCGCGCAAGTGACTTGCACGCCGTGAAGAGACTTGCGCGCTGATTCTTAAGAGGCTTGGGAACTTGTGCACCTATTTTTTCAGGATCAAAACATCAAAATATGACAAAGGAAGGTGGGTTGCACAAGTATTGGTTTGGTCGTGCAAGTGAGTAACGCGACAGTGGCCCGGGTGGTGGAGATGCGCGCCGAGACTTGCGCAACGGAGGGGGACTTGCACGCCGTCGCGCAGGTAGTTCAAATACCTATTAATACTGGAACACCCCTCCTCATTTCATACGTACTTCAATACATATAAAAATCATAGCACCTGTCACGCAGGTGTGGATGCCGCGCAGGTGGTGTGTGGTCGGGCATGTAGGGACTTGTGCGCCAGTGTTGAAGTTGCGCGCCATCTATTTTTTGTGTACCTAAGGTGGTTTCGGCAGAAAAGGAAGTGTGTCGTGCAAGTTTAGAGAAGCTTAAGCTTGATTCACGCAAGTGTTAAGAAATACTTGTGCGCTAGTGTTGACTTTGATGCCAAGACTTGCACGCCGCCTTGGAGAAGGGCGCCAAGTAAGGTTGATTTCTGGAAGTGATTCAGGGCAGCGTGGAAGCTGGGGGATTGCCTCATACCCTCGGTGCAACGATAAATTCATCTATGGGTGAAGGTTGAGCTTCAACAGAGAATCTACATACAAGAGGGGATGTGTTCATTTGTGATATTGAAGAGACCTACTGGTTTATAAACTGTGAGTGGAATCCTTCCAGAGCAGTGAGAAAAGTAAGAGGAAGAAGGTGATCCTCTCCACCGGCAGTGAGCCAAAGAGAGAAACAGGGAGTGACCCTTGGGAAAGCAGTGAGCTGACCCTAAACCTTGTAAAGGAAGTGAGCCTGGGACAGAGTGACTTTTCCTGAACCATTGCATCAATATCTAGTGATGAATAGTGTAATTTGGTACAACTGGCATCTTGTCGGTGTATGCTCCTTGGACGTATCCCAGTGAGGGTGAACCAAGTAAAAATCTCTCTATCTACCTGCTTACTTCCTTGAATTACATTTAAATCATCATCATCAGAAAAAGAAGAAAATAAGGGATCATAATAAACAAACAAGTGCAAACAAAGTGACCCTGGTATTAAAGAGGTCAAGATCCAGTGGGGCAGGAAGAACATTGAAAAATAATATCCATACCCTGATTCACACCCCCTCTCAGGGTATATAGGCCCCTATTAGTCCCAACAATTGGTATCAGAGGGAAGGTTGCTTTTTTCAGATTATTTTTCTCTTCCTTGGTGTAGTCGATCTGTGTGGTTAAAGAATCAGTCTTCTCTTATCATATTGTGCCACAGAAAAAGGAAGAACATCAAATAAGAAACATAAAGATGGTGGAATTACCCACTGTGGGACTGTCAATGGGAAGAGTGTGATTCAGTAAAAGGAATCATAGAGTGAACAGAAAAATGGTTTGGATGAATTATACTATTAAAATACTTACTCATTCAATTATGAAAAAGTAATGAGTGAAAAACATGATTTCCCAAGTGATTTTGGAACCAATAATGATGAAGAAACACCAAGAAGTGGAAAAGTGGAAGTTGTCCACAAGGCAAAGGAATTGGATCAAAAATTTGATGAAGAAGTTAAATCTAAAAATATCTGGATCCAAGTATTAGAAATTGAGGTCAACAAGATAAGAGTCTTAAATCAAAGGCTTATTGATGTGGATACTAACCTAAAAGAGAAGAATGATTCTCAAGGTGAAGAAATACAAAATATGGCTAAAATGAAAGGAAAAAAAAGTCTGGGGAATATGAAGTGAATCAAAAGTCCGATGAAGTTTGGAATTTTAAATCTAGAAATGAAGATCTAGCAACACTGTTGTCTAAAGAAGTTCATAAAAATAATGTCTAGAACAAGAGAATAAATTTATCTCTGAATTTGTTTCTCAAGAAAATTGAAAGTAATGGAGAAAGGTGAAATGGAAGAAAAGCTCACAAGAGAACTGGAAGATGAGATGAGTTGTGGAAATAATCTTAGAAGAGAACTCAATGCCCAACTTGAATCAAGTGATATGAAGATTAAAAAGTTGGAATAAGAGCTAAAATCAGTAAATAAGGAAGTGGAGAAATCCAATTCTAGAGGAAAACCTAACATGAAGGATGCCTTGCACTTACTATTTGATTATCCTTTGGCAGGTGATGATGAAATGAAAAGAAAATTTTCAATTTCTGAAAAGAGGCAAGAACAAATTCTCTCATCTCAAAGACCATACAGTTTGGGAAAAATTGGTATTGGATTTCATGAGTCCCCTCCCGTGCATGACAGAATTCGAGCTATGAATAGTTCCAGGAGTGGAGAAAAACATATAGGTGCTGGAGATAGGCTTAAGAGGATAGTTAAAAAAAGAAGTGATGACATGTGAATTTTCTCTTGGATTCATGGCCACACATCAAGTTTTTGTTCAGAGGCTCAGGAATACATTTCGTATTATGAAAATATAAAATGTAAAAAATCTAAGAAAAAGATGAAGGGTCATGATAAATTATAGAGAAGAGTCTCTCAGAGGAAAACATTCATCAGATGCTATTACTGTGGAATAACGGGACACACAATGAGTATGTGTTAGGAAGCTCATGAGCTCAATGTCAGAAGAGGAACACAAGATGCATCAACATCTCAACAGAGAAATGACAAAAATGAGGTATACCCTTGATAGAAGATGTTTTATATGTTCAGATTATGGGCATTTGGCAATAAATTTCAGCAAGAAGAACGCAAGAAAGGAAAAGGAACTCAAAAAGAGATTCTCGACTCCAATGATGTATAATGAAAAATTGTACACTAGGAGACAAAGTGGTAAGGAGAAGAATAGGCTTAGAGCCTCCGGGAAATCACATGGAGCTGAACGAAATGTGTATCAGTCACCTCCTATATCATACTCAAAACAACTCTCAAGGAGAGAATGTGAACAAACCTGGAAAATTAAGGGGACATCTACTTCAGCTGTGATAAAGAAGAATAAACGTTCAATGGAAGACTCACCACTAGTGAAAAAGAGTGTGGTGAATCAAACATCTGATAAAAGAAAGATGAACAAAGAATGTGTTGAAAAATTTTCTTGTCGTGTTCCACAACAAAAAGTGGAAGAAAGGTGCAAGATACTTTCTATGGTGGAAGAAGCAAGGGAAGATGGAAAGAAAAGATATTCCTGGATAGGGAAGGAATCAAGGGAAGTGGAATTTTGGTGGAACATAAATGACAGAAATGTGTACTAGTGGGTTCCAGCCCAAAATTGTGAAAAATGCCAAGCCAGCAGAATCAAAAAATCAGAAAAAGGTTCAGAATGTGAGTAAAGAATTCTTAGTCATATGGCTAGAGTAGTTAAAATTGGCTAAGCAGCTAAAAGAAAAAAGGAAGGAGTGTGATGCACTGCAAGAAATAATCCAATGGTTGACCCATCAGGAACAACCACAATCCTCGTCCTGAGGATTCTAGAAGTACCCCTCTCCCTATGTATATAAATGCTATTAATTGATGATTCATGTGTTTCACGTTTTAGGGAGACACAAACCAAGGGGAAGTGGCATCTAAGGATGCGAAGTAGAGAAGTAATATGCTCTAGAATTTCAATTTCCACAAATCAGGTAATAAATTTGAAGTAGAAAAGGAGCAACAGAGCATAATAGGAAGTGAATGTGTTATTAACTTTATCTCTTATTTCCTACACTGAGTTCCAACTCAGCAGGTTTATATATTTCGTTAATGGCTCAATTCCAAGTGGAATATAAGAATTTATGTTTTAGGAGAAGAAGACCATTTATGGGTCTAAAAGGTTGGACTACCATTGAAAGAGTTTTAAAATTGGGAGAGAATTCAATATCATAACCAGATTCAAGATCTATTAAAGAAATAATTAGATGACCCAACTCAGCTATCGTCTATGGAGGGAAGACGTATTGTGGGGGAAGCAGAAATAATCAAGCATTTCATGAGAATTTATTTTTCCCTAACAATGTGGTATTAGCTGACTACTTTCAGGATACCAAGAAGCTGCAAGAGAAAATCAAAGGTGTGTCAACAAAAATCTGAGAGAATATGTTCAATGAAATGAGGTCAGTGAACAATGACACAGTAAAAGTTTTCTGTTAAAATTGAGTAAGTGGTAAGATAATCAGGGAGAGCAGAAGTGGATGAAGTTTATTCAGAAGAATACACTGATGGTGAGTACGATGAAGTAATATACTTATCTGTACAGAATCCAAAGATTCGAGCTAAAATTGACAGGCAGAATATCATTCGTGCATAGTCATCACCAATTCAGTCAAGGAAAATGAAATAACTACAGCAGGAATCTTTTCTATCTCTGGTTGAGCAGAAATGCTTTTCTGATGCAGCTGATGATGAAAACTGGGGCCAGGCCCTGAATGAAGAGCTACATTAGATTGAGAAGAATCAGACGCGGGGGGTTGTTTTGAGGCCAGCAGATAAGAACATCATCGGTATTAAATGGGTGTTTCTCAACAAGATGAACGAATATGGCATAGTGATTCCAAAAAAAGAATGACTGGTGTGCAAAAGATACTCCCAGATAGAGGCTATTAAAGTTGATGAGACATTTGCATCAGTTGTAAGGCTGGAGACAATCAGATTATTTTTATCCATAGAAGTGCAAAGAAAGTTCAAGGTGTTCCAGATGGACGTCAAATCTACATTTTTGAATGGGGTTCTAGATGAAGAAGTGCATATCGAAAATCCAGTTGGTTTTCTCATTCATAAGGATGAGAACAATGTTTGTCGGCTAAAGAAGGAATTATATGGGCTGAAACGAGCATCGAGAGAATGGTATTCAATGCTAGATCAATATATGAAAAATCTATGTTTCGAATGAAGCATAATAATGGTGGTATTAAAAAATATGAAAAGAAGGTTCTGATGAGATTTGGAATTGAAAATTACAAGGGGATGAAGAATACAGTTGCTACCTGAACGAAACTATCCAGATATAAGGATGTCGAGGCGGTTAATATCAGAGAATACAGGAAAATTATTGGGAGCCTGCTGTACTTGACGGCAACAAGGCCTGACATTGTTTTCGCCACATTACAAGAAGCGAGATATCAGACTAATTCCACGGAAGGCCACCTGCATGCAGTGAAAAGAATAATTCGGTATATCAAAGGCATTGTGGATTTCGGTCTGATGTATAATGAAAAATATCAATCAGTGTTATTGGGTTACACAAAAACAGATTGGGTCGGATCAGCAGATGGCAGAAAATCAATGCCAGGAGGTGCATTCTATCATGGTGGATTGTGTATTTCTTGGTTATGTATGAATCAAGATTACATCTCATTGAGCACCGCAGAAGCTGAGTATATTGCGGCCACTCAAGCATGCACACAATTATTGTGGATGAAGTAGCAGCTTGAAGATATGGGAGTTGAAGTAAAGTCTCCGATCGGAATCCAGTGTGATAACTCAAGTGCTATCAATGTTATCCAAAATCTTTTCCATCACTCAAAGAACAAGAACATTGAGATCAAATATAATTTCATCAAGTAGATGGTTGAGCGGGGAATCGTGAAGTTGGAGTATGTGCCTACAGAGCTATAGGTTGTATAAATTCTGACAAAGGCCTTACCCAAGGAAGCTTTTGAGTGGCATCAATTGGATCTAGGAGTTCGGTCGACTCTCTGCACTTGAAAGAGTGTGTATATGGAACCCCCTGACCCCCTCTCCTTGAGGTATGATGTGTTTTTCTCTAACGTACTGATATGCTTTCTCTACTCTGTTACAAACCACGAAGGAGTGCCCTTTGGGTTCATTGACAAAGGGGGAGAAAATAGTGATTGTTTAAGGGGGAGACAGTGTGGCTATTTGATAAATCATGGATTCTATGGGGTGAATCTGATGGGTGGAGCAGTGGGATAGGGGAAGCATTGAGAAAGGGGGAGCATTGATAAAGGGGGAGCATTGAGAAAGGGGGAGCATTTTAAATCTGACGATGCTAGAAGTGATCGATCAAAGAATAGATATCACGATAGCTAAGGATTGTGATAAAAGCAGAAGAGTGGTGTTGGAATGTGGTAAGAGTATTTCCAAAAATTGGTATTAGTTTGGTATCCACAAATTGGTATCAGTTTGGTGTCAACAGTGGGTGTTAAAGATGAAGTGATGCATTGATGTACTTTTTATTTACTCTTGTTTCTTATGCCTAGAATTGCTCATGTGGGCTTAGAGTATGTGTTCAGTAAATCCTTGATCACTTGAAGAATCTCAATAGGTGGATGGTGGCAGAAGAATTAACAATGTATCTTTTTATGGAAGAGTTTTCAACAAACCCAAAGCGGGAGATTGTTGGGAAAAATCCCTCAAGGTATCATTGAATCATTTTGAGGTGACTGTGTTTGTTGAAAAAGTAGACAACTGTGCTGTGATTGCTGAAAAAGAAAACCATGGCATAAAAATTTGTTGAAAAAGGGGATATCATGGAGGAATGTTGAGTTCAAGAGCTGTGATCAAATATCCATGTTTGATTCAAGAACATAAACAAAGGAATGGATGATCTGGAGGTGGCATAAATAGAACAGATAAAAGGTGGCTCCGTTTTCTGGTGTTTGCCAGATTTTTGGGCCTGAAAATTGACAAATGAAGAAAAGTTGTTTTGGAAAAGGAACTTGCATGCAGTGTACTTGAAGACTTGGAAACTTTCACGCCATATGTTTTTCAAGATCAGATCATCAAAATATGGAAATGGGACAAGGGTCATGCAAGTATTGAGTTGGTCGTGCAAGTGACTTGCACGCCGTGAAGAGACTTGCGCGCCGTCACTTAGGAGGCTTGGGAACTTGTGCACCTATCATTTTTCCGGATCAGAACTTCAAAATATGGCAAAGGAATGTGGGTCACACATTTATTGGTCTGGTCGCACAAGTGAGTAAGGCAAAAGAGGCTAGGGTGGTTGAGCTGCGCACCGAGACTTGCGCGCTGGAGGGGGACTTGCACGCCGTCGTACAGGTAGTTCAAATGAATATAAATACTATACCACCCTCCTCATTTTGTATGGAGTTCAACACGTAGAAAAATTAGAACTCCCATCATGCAGGTGTTGAAGTCGTGCATGTGGTGTGTGGTCGCACAATTAGGGACTTGCGTGCCAGTGTTGAAGTTGTGCACCATCTATTTGTTGTGTGCCTAAGGTGGTATGGGAAACAAAAGAAGTGTGTCAGGCACATTTGGAGAAGCTTAAGCTTGAGTTTCTCAAGTGTTAATAAATAATTGTGTGCCAGTGTTGACTTGCGCACCGAGACATGTGCGCCGCCTTAGAGAAGGGCACCAAGTAAGGTTGATTTCCGGCAGTGATTCAGTGCTGCCTGGAAGCTGGGGGATTTCCCCATACATTCAGTGCAAAGATAAATTCATCTACGAGTGATGGTTCAGCTTCAACAGAGCATCTAAATACAAGATAGGATGTATTCATTTGTGATAATGAAGAGACCTACAGGTCTATAAACTGTGAGAGGATTCCTTCCAGAGCAGTGAGCAAAGGAAGAGGAATAAGGTGATCCTCTCCACTGGCAGTGGGCTCGAGAGAGAAATAAGGAGTGACCCTTGGGAAAGCAGTGAGCTGACCCTAAACCTTGTAGAGGCAGTAATCATGGGACAAAGTGATTGTTCCCGAACCATTGTATCCACATCTAGTGAAGAATTGTGGAATTTGGTACTACCAACAACTTGTCGGTGTATGATCCTTTGACGTAGCCCAATGAGGGTGAACCAAGTAAAAATCTCTGTGTCTGCCTCCTTAATTTTCTGCATTTCATTTAAAGCGTCATCAGCTGATAACGAAAAAATAAGTGATCATAATAAACACACAAGTGAAAAAAAAGTGACCCTTGTAATAAATAGGTCAAGATCCAGTGGGGTAGGAAGAACTTTGAAAAAGAATATCCATACCCTGATTCCCCCCCCCCTCTCAGGGTATATAGGCCCCTATTGGTCCTAACAGAAACCCACATTCCATTTTAATGGGTAAGAAATGATGTAATTTTCATACCATATGTAATTAATGATTTTATATGAAACAAGTTCTTTATTCTCCCTAGGTTTTTTGTTGAAATATTTTATTACGATCTTTTTTGAATGCCTGAATTAAGACATATGATGGGTGTTCCCTAAAATCGATGTTACACATTTTTAATGAATTAATAACTAAATATGACATTTTTTTATCATACCTTAGTGAATAACATTGATAAAAATGATTTATGACACCTTAGTGGTAAATCGTTGTGATATGATTATGAATGTTTCTTTTTAATTTTTAGCCATAATTTTAGGTTATGATTCATGATGATTATAATATGATATGCCTAATGTTCTTATACACACAACTTATCGATATTTATCATAAATTAAAAAAATATCTACTTTATTTATCCCCCTATAGGGATATATGATCACTTTTTTACTTTTGATGTATGTCCACATGATATGTGATGTGGTAAATGTAACATAGGATGGACTTATGAATAATCCAGTCATGTATATTGGAATATTTTTATGTTATTAATTGATTAAATTTCTAATTTCCAACTAACTGTAACATAAAATATCCCATGTGTTATTATATATAGTACTTTGTAATGAAATATTTATATATTAAAAACATGGGATATCTTAGTTATAGTTTTTCATGGATACCCATAAATGAATTTTTAGTGTTTTAAAGTACTAAATAATGAATATTACTATAAAAACCATATAGATCATCCTAATATAGATTTATAATCAATTAAAAAACATTGTTTGAATTATTTGTCACATGTATGAGTGAAAACACACGTCTATCTGATGTGAAGTGCCCTTAGAATGACATAATAATAAGTTTTGATAGAAATACATGTCTTTAAAACCCATATGAGGGGTTAAAAAACAACTTTTGAGGGACCTAAAATCATAAAAAATAACAATAGATTTTTTGAAATGTAGGGTCCGACATCATGTTAATGAAAGAAATATTTTTTACATGATGCAATTAAACACATTTTTAGTGTCTTCAAACACTATAATGTTAATGTAATGGTACAAAACATAAGTAATGACCTCATATTGGTGCTAAATCACATTAAAAATAAGGAACATTATGTTTGACAATTGAATATAGTAAACACATTTATATCATGTGTTGTGTGCTTGAAAGTAATAAATAACCAGTTTTAAAGTATATCAATGTCATAAAAATTGTTTCAGGGGGTCGAAACCAATCTAAAAAACATCGTTAGGACATGAAATAAAAGTAAAATATTTTTTTTGAAATGTATGAATTTATTCCACAATAATATGATTTATGGTTTTCACATGACTTCCATAATTTGTTTTAATATTTTAAAACACTAAAACATGTGTGCAATGGTCAAAACCATTGGAAACACCCTCACATTGATATAAAATCAATGAAAAAAATATGGTTGATTTGTTTTTTATGTGTGTAATAAGACAAGACATCCATCTAATGTGTAGCTTTCATGCAATGAATCAATTAGTAGTTTTGAATGATATTAAAGTCATAAAAATGTGTTTTAGGGTGTCAAAACAAATAAATTATTGTATAGGGGAATGATATCATAATACAATGACCTTAAATCATTTTTAATTTAAAAAACGAACCCCATGACAACTAGAGTTAGGGTTTTTCAAAGGAGCCTGTAAACATGTTTTTACAACTTTAAAACACTGAAACATTCATGTAATAGTCAAAACCAGAAAAAACAACCGTGGATTTATGTGAAATCATATGATAACTATGGTAGAATTATATTTTGTGTTGATGATTTTTAAAAATTTAAATATGATGTGTTGTGTTCTTGGAATCATTGTAGCAACATTTATAAAATATATCAATGTCTTTAAAAACATAGATCAGATGGGATGAATTATGAAATTGATGTTAGAGGGTTGCAAAATCATAAGAAATTGACTAATGATTTTCTTAAAGTGTATTAATGGTATTTATGTCAATAATAGATTCAGTTTTTCAATGATTTTCGTGAACACATTTTATGTATTTTAAAACACTAAAACATGCATGTAATGGTCAAAAATGTGGAAAAGTACATAATATTGATATTAAACCAAGTGGATACAATGGTTGATCTATTTTTAGTATGAGTATGAAAAACCAAAATATAACATGTTATGATCTTAAAATGACTTGATAATATGGTTTATAATATGTTAATGACTTTAAAAACATACGTCGAGAGGTTAAAAAAAGACAAATAATATTTGAGGGCCACTAAATCATATGAAAATGGAAATGGATTTATGTAGGTAATATAGGAACTAATTATATATCAATCCTTGTTTTGGATTTTTTGGGATGTCTAAAATTTATATTTAGGCTTTAAAAATAATGAAAGTAATGTTTTTTGGTGAAACACATTGAAAAAAATCTTTAATAGATGTGAAATAATGGGAGAATGATTTTTGAATTATTTGTAACATGTATGGATATACAACATGTCCATCCAACATGTAGTGTGATTGTAAATACTCAATATGCAGTTTTAGAAGAGTTTTATGTATATAAAAATGTGTTTTAGGAGGTCAAAAGAAAACAAATGATGTTAGTTGGCCATGAAATTATAGTATAAGGTTGTAGATTAAATTTTTTAAATTTTGGAAGTGATGCCAACTGAATATAAAACAACCTCTATGTACTGAAAAATAATACATGTAAATTATTTTTATTAAACTATAATAGTTACACTATGTGAGTTATAACTATTAAATTCTTGGTGGTTCATATCACTACTAGAAAAAAAAAATATAGCGACAGTTTAAACCACCACCCCAAGATAAACAATTCCCCTAAGACGACATTTTTTATAATGTAATCTAAATGAGTGAGGGATTAAAAGTCATTATTTAGTGTAAAAATCCTCCATAAGAATTATAAAAATAAATCAATAAATTATTTGATAGTATCATTTACATTGAATAACCCATCACAATAAACATACAATCAAGAACAGTCCATTAGATGGAATAAAAAATAAAAAGAGAAAATGAATAATGGAATCCCCAACAGCCTCCATAAGCAATATCCAAATATGTTCCTATGATTCAATTCCTATAAGTGTGTAATAGATCATATCCATTTATAAATATTTCCCACCAATATTAATTCCACTATTTATCATTTCCACTCTTATAATATCTATCCTTTTTAACTTGGAGTCTTACTTCATATGTTTATGAAATTATACATGTTTGAATATTATATCTAACTAAAATTTTCAATGAGAGACGTGGTAGAAAAAGTAATATATTTTTTTATGTTCACCAAATATTAATATGTAATCATGGCACAAATAACTATACGAATTATATTTTTCAATGAACTACTTCTTTATTATTCTAGTAGGTTTATAGATTGACCAGTCATCTTTTAATATCACTTAATCCATTCCATTTCTACTGACATCCACACCATGAACCTCCACTATTATAACTCCCTGCAACAATCCCTCACTTATGTTCTCTTTTTCAAGTATTTATATTTTATCGTAGCTCTTTAATGCAATGACAGAATGCATGAATCCTTATTTATCCTCTCAATATTTTCCATTCTTTAATTTTCATGGTTTTTAACTTAAAACAATGATCATGATAATTCCATGAAAAATGAATCTTACATCATATAGTCGTAGGAATGATGAAATCTTACTAGTCAGGGATAAATCAAATTTTTATGTTTTTTAATTGTTTCCATAGTTAGAATGTAAAATACATCATATTTATAATCCTAAATTAGTTGTTATAACATATCCATGGACACTAAAAATATTTTATTTGTTCTTCACCTTATCATAGTAAAAAACCAATTTCATGTAGTGTGGACAACTCACCATCAATAGTATCATTTTAATATTTATTAATGGATATGGGGTGATATCCTCACCAAATCATGATTTCTAGGAATCAAAGAGGTTAGGTCAAACATCCCCTAGAAAAAACGGTGGATCCTCAGTGTGAGAAGGTTTCCACAACGAAAAAATAAAAATACCATGTGAACATTTAGACAACAGAAAGAGAGAAATCATTTTAGTAATGTGAAACAATGCCAACATGTTTTTATTATTTTGTGGGGGAATTCATTAATTTTTCCCTTGGTAATTGTATAAAATAAGTTGATGTCAAATACACATTTTATCTTACCCAAGTATCATTTTTTCTAGTGCCTACCTATAGTAGGATATCATACTCACTCCTTGATTGTTCCAAGATTCACTAGGCCCGGATCATCTAACACCATCCTAGCACCATGGTTAAGTTTACTGGACAACTTCGAATGGTCAGTCTAAGCTCCAATGTTTTTATGAAACATATCCAGGTATTTTCATCTTAATTTTTAATTGAAATTTTTTAAAATATATATTTCATTCTCATTTATATTTATTTTTTTAGACATCCAACCAGAATAACCATTCATAAAAAAGTTATAAAAATTGAATTATTTTAAAATAATAGTTATTTTTTAACAAAATAAATAAAATAAATAATTGAAATTTAGGTTTGAAATATTGATATAAATTAATCACCCATTATCGATGTATCCTTTCCCTTTTCACTATCACAACAAAAACTATTTACATTCACACTGACATTTTTAGGTTAGGGTGGGAAATACTATACCCCGATAGATTTACCCAAATCGTTTCCATCATTTTTCATGTATGATCCCATCCATTCTATGAATCCAATTATTTCTTGGGAATAGATAATATTTTATTAGATCATAGTTCATTAAAAAACTTGATAAAGAAAAAGAAATATCATCATTCTTACTATTTTATATTTATAAAATTAAAACTGTCTTGAGAAATATAAAATTGTGTAGTAATATGTCCATGCAAAAGGCAAACCAACAATAATCTTAGTTCACCTATAATGAATTAATATCCACTATGATGTTTCTAGTATTTTATTTTACCCCACACTTGGATATTCTAAAACATAATCTACATTCTTATTTTTATGAATCAAAATATACTCTATATTTTCACTATACTCGTTATAAGTTTTTTTAATAGTATGTAATTATTTTATACTGAATCACTATGTTTTTTATTTAATGATTACCAACATTATATTTTGAAATATTATAATCTTTCACATTAACCACCATTCTAATTGAATATGATGTATGTTTCTTATGGAAACTATCATATACTCTTAAACCTGTGATGTTTTAGAAGTAATGTCATTGTAGGCCTATATTCTAATGTAGGTGGTTGTTGAGAGAGTTTGTCCAGTGAAAATTTGGAATGTATATTGGTTGAGGGGATGGGTAGTAGGGCTTCCCATAACCCTTTTGCGGGTGATTATTTCATAATGTAGGATTCTTATATATTTATGATGTATTCAAGAATCCTTCCCAAATCCCCATGCATTATTGGTTACCCTTGTACCAGGGATATTCTCCAAACCATGTGGATTTGTAGACATGTATGTGTGTTAGAGGTTTTTCATATATCTCTCAGTTGTTCATGAATTTGTGGTTTAACATTGAATATATTTAATCTATGAAGTTTATCTATCTCTAAAGATGTATTAGGTATTGTGGAGTAACTATCATGTATGTGAGGGGGGCCCCTACATATCCCTATGAAGAAAATAAGAACCCATATTATTTGGTTACACATAATGGGAAACACCATCCACTTTAAGGTCATGTTAGAAGGAGACATCCAAAAATATTAATGTTTTGAGGTAATGAGTTATAGGATAAATGTTCCTAGCAATGGTTGGTATAAGGGTTATACATGACCAACCCTTTTTAGTTTAACCCATATTTAGCTGAAAAAATACGAAAAGGTATGGATCATATCAGGATCATCACCAGTGGAATCCATTTCTTTTTACTAAATATGGTTGTTTCTCTTTATACATTTAAAATAATGATGTATTTTTCTCATCACATAAGAGGTAAATTACATATGTTAGGTATTACAACATATATATGGATCATGTTTCGGAAAACCAAGAGATGTATTCAAAATCATGGTGATATGGGATATCTTATAATTGTCATCTAAGCGAAATGAAATATTTTTTGATATTTGGGATTAAACCTCGATGATATTTCATACATATCATGGTAAATGAGAATCAAAGACCACACAGTTTAGGTGATATAGTACAAGATTATATTTTATAATTAGACAATGCAGTTTAATTTCATGTGTCATGGATTTTCACATGAATTTTTAATTTCATACTTCTCAAACATGAAGCTGATTCCTATAATGAGTCTCAATTATGCTAATTCAATGGTCAACTAATCAATTAATATCACATGAGTCATTTATAGTGTGATATATGAGATATAAATGATCATTCATTTTATTTTAGATTGGTCATCAAGAAATTTATTGGGACTTACACATCTCCAACCCATGTAAGATTCTTGTTTCACAAAATGGGTGAAAACCAGAGATAATGAGGGGTTTACACAAGATAGTCCCTACTGAGGGACTTGTGTTATGAACGGGGAGATGGTGAATGAAAAATAAAGGATTACACATTATAATACCTGATATATATTATTCATTTATCGATTCTTGGGAAGATAGTAATTGGAGATCACACCCAGGAAGAGACTCATGTTGTTTTTTCTTTTTTGTTAGTAAAACGCCAGGAAAAAATTGTGTGTTAAGGGATTAAAACTAAGTGGTGGATTGAATATGGTAAATTGGAGGAGTATATTTACTCTAGGTGAATAAAAAAGATAGATGGTTCTATCAAATTATGGTGAATGAGATAACCAAGAAGTGAGTATTGAATCGGGGTAATGATGGGACTGAGAGGAGTATATCGACACCAGGTGAATGTGTGGGGATTATTATTAGGTGCCACTAGGATTTACCTAACCCATTGAGTAACATAAGTGTAGGTAGAGAGGGAAAGTTGCTTACATATAAGAGGATAATTATATATACGGAAAAAATATGAATATATTGACTCAGGTTGTTTTATGAGTCCATGAGAAATTTCTATACTTGAAACATACTCTATGTTGGGTGGCATAAATTATTTCTCGCATAGGGAAACTCGC
Organism: Viscum album; assembly: GCA_963277665.1. Taxonomy (NCBI): domain Eukaryota; kingdom Viridiplantae; phylum Streptophyta; class Magnoliopsida; order Santalales; family Viscaceae; genus Viscum; species Viscum album. The sequence goes on from OY728142.1 coordinate 955,731,417, forward strand.
TTAATTTTTTTCAATTATCATTTCAAAATTTTCCCTTGTTTATGGATTTCATTAGGGAGGGACTTCATGAGATTACAACCCAAATTCATGCCCCCATTTAAAACATAGTAATTTTACCAGAGTTTTAATATCTATGACTCCCAAAACCCCTCTATGTATCTCAGTCAAGATTCCGAAAATATTATCACAAAAATTCAGTTCTAATGTGGGTTTAAATATTAATAAGTATGATAAAGTAAATCTCTTCACGAAATATATGGTTTCATAGATATTTCATATTTATATGAACTAGGGAAAAATAAAATGCGATGGGCACAAAATTAACACCTCATTACTGAAAATGACCTATGGTTCATATTGTAATTGATGTGTTGTATGAATCAGGAAAGATTCAATGTGGTGGGAAAATTATTAATGCCAAGAAACCAAAAAACACCTATGGTTCACATATATATTTAGGTGATATATGAACTAGGAAAAATAATATGTGATATAGGATAAGTGATTTTAGAATTCAAATCATTCACCACAAGAAAACTAAAAGACTTCATGATAATTATACATTTTTCAATTTTCTTCCAAGTAAAAATTATTCCATACTATAAATGATCATTAATTTTTATCTATGAGTCTATTTTGACTCCCCCAATAGTCAAATAAAAGTCACTGAGTTGAACTACACTCCTAGATATGGGTTTTACACCAAAGAAGAATATTTTTCTAAGGATTGAATGTTCTTAAACAACCCCTAAAAATTTGGCATAAGGCTTCACAACCATTTTTATTAGTATTTGCTGATATCCATAGGCAACTTATAGAGGGGGGATCTCACCACAAAATCCATAGATTGAGAAATTTTCTTGAAAGATCACAATAAATCAGTGTATGACCAATCATACAATACATGGGAATCCCATTTTATTGTTCTTTGGACGTGGAGATACATTTCTACTCAAACTGAACATGTGTAGTCTATGTATTGATAATTTCAAGGGTATTGCAAGAAATATTATGGCATGAATATTTTGATTCCAACAATATTGAATAATATGAGTTAGTTATTAGTGATATATATTCCCTAAAAAACATATAGATCCCCTTTTATGATTATTAATTTTATCATCTATAAATAAGATACTGAGGAGTAATGCTCAAATGAGGATTTTCTTAACTAAAATAAATTCATTATTTTTTCATAGTATTGTTGATTTTGATATTTTGTTAGCTTTAGTTTTAACTAATCTCAAATTACATCTTCATCTATGTGTTCTTAATGTAAAATAACGTAATATATATTTCAATGTACCTTTCCTATCAAACATATGTGGATGAATTGGTTCGAAGAAATAGTACCTATGATTTGATCAGTACTGATCAATATTTTAGGGGGTATGGAATTGGTACATTTTCATATCAAATAATATATATGGACAAAATATTGATATCTTGATACCTATTTTTTGAAGAAGTTAATAAGATATGAACAAGGTTTAATCGATCACCCGATAATGGAAGTCCATTTATAATACCATTCACCATTAAATTTTTTAAGTGGGCCTACATCAAAACATGGTACCTTTGGATATGAATATTTATTATCTTGTATATTTTACCAAAATTAAATATTTATAATGATATAAATTTCAATATACTTTAATAATCATTGATAATATTACTACATATTATTAACTGAAACTCCTTTGAATTGATTTTATTATATTTTTTCATAGTAATTTGATTATATATATCATCTTTGATTCAGTTATGTTATTTATTTTGGGTCCTCTATATTAAATTTTATTTAATTATTGAAATATTTATTGTTTATAAAGTATATCATCAAAATATTTCACTTATTTATGTGGAAAAAGATTTAGTGTTTGAAAATACATCAACACCCTCTTCAATCATCCAAATTGTGTCAATATGTTTTGTTAGAGTCTTTCTATATATTCATTATCAATTTTTATTTGTGGTAATTTAATTATTTTTCTTATAGTAATTTAATTGTAGATAATGTATTTATTTTTCGATTGAAATATACATATGAAAATAGTGAGGATTTTAAATCCAAGTTAGACACCTATTTTAAGGGAGATGGTTATGAATACGAGAGAGATATAATGAAACATTTTTTTATTAATATTAGTGTGAATAAATATATAATGATGGTCATTAATTACAATATTTATCATAATAACAATAAAAATTTAAATAGAGAATATAAATGTAAACATCAAAAAAATGAAAAACATTGAAATATATAAAAGTGTTCTGTAATATAGAAATTATATATTATGATCTAATATTTTGACAATGTAAAAGGAATTTATAGGATTGAAAACAATACAAATTTTAGTTCTTCAATGTTCATAGATACTAGAAGATATTTGTTACATATATGATGTCAAGATATAATTTTTTTTATAGAATCATTATCTTGAATATATCATAGTTGTATGTAGATGTAAAAAACATAAAATCTCTTAAAGATAACTAAAATATGGATGATTAGTTAGTATAAAAGATAATGGATATACTTCACAAAGAATAGGAATTGAAGATAATTTCAACTGATAATATGAATTATATTAAAAAATTGATTAATTATGATCTAATAACTAAAAAATTGAATATGGGAATTGACTAAAGAGAGATAATGAAAAATATAAATATATTGATATAGTTTCCCTAACTACTACTTTTAATTCCACTAATACTTAAACTCCTACATATTTAATGAATATCTATAAATATTATTCATATGAAACTAATTTTATTCTTTATAAAGGGTAAATATCTCAAAATGTGTTGTCCATGAATATAATTGTTTGTTAAAATAGGTTATAGAAATATAATGGGAAATACATAACAAATAGATATGAAATTTATAAAATATGGGATAACAAAATGTATTACAACAGTGTTATTTTATAATAATCTTAAAATAATTGTCATATCAACCATGTAATTTGATGATTAAAATTGAAATATAATATTTGTGTATAATTATCAAATTATGAAAGGAAAAAATTCATAATAATATATTGATACATAGAGTGTTTGTTAATATTTATCTTCTGAAAATTATTTGGATGTGATGATTGTAATAAAGCCACTAGTTTCTAGGACATAGTTCCATGGAGTGGACATTGTATTATTAATATAGAAACCAAAAAATCAATTAATAATATTAATTTATATTTAACATATCATTCTTCTTTGTGTAATGAATATAATTATTTTTTAATTCAGTAAATATATGAATATGCATCAAACCCCTAAATTTTAAAATATGGACATCATTTTTGATAGCGTATATGACATAATTCAATTAGCATAAAAAGGAATATAAAATACTGAGACATTATTATATTTTTAATTTTAAAAAAATAATATATTCTATATCGTGAAATTAGAAGAAACAAAAGATCATCTTGTGTTACACATAATAGTAACTTTCTTCGATAGTCTTTGTTATATGTGAGACCGATTTTTTCCAAACTATAATATACTATTAATATTGTTATTTATTATATTTGTCATTAACTAGTTATTGTAATGTATGGTTTGAATATGATTATACATCTTGTGATGGAATATTTTTTACATATGTTTATTAATTAATTTGTTTTTGTATTAATAAAATAAGAATCATTAAAATGAAAAAAGAAATATTTTTTGAGAAATAATATTTTTTTACAAAAGATAGATTAGTTGTGTTGTGATCACAAAATATAAAATAATTTTTTATACTTTTATAAAAATTATATTGAAATATAAAATTAATATTTCAAATTTGATGATCAAAATTATATTTTTATGATTTATTTCGATTTTTCTAAGAGGTTTCATTTTTTTATGAGTAATCAAAATACTGGATTTTAATTGAAAGTTTCATTTTAATCTAATCAATTTATATCTTTAAATTATATTTTAAACTAGTTTTAAAGTAAAATTAGTTCAATTATAAAAATAAAAACATAATTTAGGTCATTGAATTCACTTTTATATTGATATTTAAAATAAAAAATTGTAATCTTTTAACATTTTCAATCTAAAAATCGGTTTCTAGTAACATGTATGGGATCAATTTAAAATCGATTGTTGTGAATTATGTAGATTGAATATGGAAGAAAGTATTCCAAATTTTAAATAAATTCAAACTATATAAAATTAATTTTTTGCAAAAATTATTAGTGATAACAGTTAAAATTAATTGAAGTGATTAAAGTAGAAAACGAGTTTAATTAGTTTTTAAATATAGAATATATGGTGCAAAAATGACCTTACACTTTTACAAATCTGGTTTTATGGCCATATTATGATCATATACCATATATTATATTGAATTTAACAATATTGTTTACATGTGACATGAAAAAACTATGGGTGGAATAAACTCTTTTAAAAACATTATGAGTGTTCCACTCACCGAAATTACAAAAGGAGACCTATCTCCTCCCCTTTCATCACATTAAAAACACATTTTTTCAGGCAAGAACCACCCAAAGTAGATACTAAATTCCCTTTTTTCATTATATAATACTTATTTCGGGTATAAATATACACCTTATAGGATATAGTTAAAACCTAAGTTGGATACCTGAAGAAGAGGTAACATTCTTCAATGGGATCTTTATTTACTTAATTATCCAGCTCATTGGTTTTTTACTAAAACATGATGGTATAATAAACTCATTACATTTACTATTATATTATTATTATATTATAACAATGACCAAAAATCTTCTCTACTTCCATTAATTGGGTTATGAAATCATCGTTCGTGTGTAAAATAGATTATTACCTTCTGAATTGTTGTCATTTTTATCCATTTCTACCTATAAAGGTTGAATATGTTGATGGATATAACGTATATAGATGATATGAATAATTTTTTTTACTCTTTAATCAATTTATATCTTATATCATTTTACCTCTCATTCTGTTGGAGACATGATAACATCACTCTTTTGTATGGCACACAACTACCTCGTGAAGCAATGTGATTTTTCAATCACTACCACTTCACATAGAAGATGATAAAAATAATTATAATGATTATATGTGATATAAATTACATAATAATGATAATCATGACATATTTAAAATTCTATTTTCATAATATACATCATTTTATTTCTTTCCATTTCATTCACATGAAGATGATAACATCATTCATGTACGTGTGGATTTCCACCTTTATGAAGCGATGCGACTCTAATTTCATCACCAAAACACAAGGATGAAACATATATTTATATAATATGATATATATTATACTATGATAATTATAGGAAATTAAAATATTTATCACCTTATTACAATAATGATCGGTTCAAAATGTAAATGTAACTCATGCGTACGTACAACCTACCGTCTCTATGATCTTAACATACTTTATTTTTCATTTCAATCATTAATGATTGGTTTAAATGGATAAATTGATGTAAACAAAGGTAATTATTTCATGATTATAATTCTAGAAATTATATAACTATATAATATATGAAATAACTATAACATTCATTGTATGGCATGCTTGAAAAAATAAGGATATTAACACTAGAAATAAGGAAAATAATGAATGATTATTAATGAATGGGTAATAATATGTTAGAAAACAATCAAATTTGATATTATAAATAGTAATATGGTTATAAAACATGTTAATAACATTTTTAAAATTTATTTAATGGATGGTAAATCACATTTATCCAAATAGAAGCATAATGTAAGGGTGTTCATCTCATTATCATTTCATTGAAGCATATGGTATTGTTATGAAACTATTCTTTTGTATATAAGACATACTGAAACTTTTACTTGTAATATCATTAATAATTCATTATTCATTATATTTTAATTTTAATTTTTAATTATTTAATCTATTTTGATTTTTATTTAATGTTGCCAGTTGGTAAAGAAATTTCAAAACTAAATTTCATTTAATTGGGATATATTACTAATTCATTGTCACTGATAATATTTGATTATGTGTTTAATGATTTTTTATTTTTGAGTTTTTAAATTTTTCATTTTTTATATTGATTTACAGTTGATAAACATAATATATTCATTGATAAATTATTACTTCCACGTTATGAATATTTTAAGGATTTATTTCACAATCCTATTCTAATCGAGATTGTTTATTCTTGAATTTTTAATAAATGAAACAATTTGATCATTGATTAATAAAATAATTAATTATTTACTCTTATATTTATTGATAACCTTTATCAATTAATAATAACATTTTTCTGATATTTTTTCTAAATTCATTGATAAAATGTTTTAATATAATATGAATCAATTTTACTATTGGATAAACAATACATTTTCTTACAAAACCATGATTTTAAAAATGATTTCAAAAAAATTTTCTTCAATCTTTTCAAAATGATTTATTAGAATAAATATTTACAAATTTTTTCTCTTAATTTTTTTAAAAGAATAATTTTGTCACATTCTGATCATGAAATTATTTTAACCTTTTTACCATAAAAAATGAATGTTATTTTACAACTTGGGTAGAAATACCCATTTCCATAACCATAATTTCATGTAATATTCCATCAAAAGTTGATGACGATATTTTTTCTGGATGTCTTTATGTGATTTTCAAAGAAAAAAAATTCAAAAAAATTGAAATTTTAATGATATAGTCCTCATGAATGGTTTTAAGGATCTTTTTATGGTATTTATATTCATAAATAAAAATAACCCTTTATTCTAACTTTAATGGGTATATCTTATATTAATCCCCTCATTATTCTTCCTCATGATGGTTAATGATCATTTAGAATAAGGAATGAATTTACATTCACCTTCTTGATTCATTTTTGAAATAAATATCATTACCTTAGAATTTTCACTAACCTATGAACATTGGACAATTAATTTTTCAAAAAATATCTATAATATTTATTGTGGATATGCTTTGTTTTCTAAAATTCTAAATAATTTATAAATAATGTTTTTTACATTGAATGTAATTTTTTATGTTGGGAAATATTATAAACCCACCAGATGTTATAGTATGACTCTTTTAAAATTTAATATCTTTGATATTTTATGCATCACACAACCCTGCGTTTAAAACATTAATATAATATTTAGTATGACCATTCAAATAGTAATATTTCTATTAAGAGTAGTAATATGGCCAGTACAATAGAAATTTTAACTATTAATGTATAAATAAAATTTGGATATCTTATAAATTAAAATATAATTTATCTATATCTTGGTATAAGTAATTAAATGTTTTAAAAATGACAAATTAATTGCTTGTATTTTTTTAAAGTGTGAATGTTTATTTAAAATTTTATAATTAATATAATGTGTTAAAAAATATATTTATTTACTAATAGAGATTATATATAAATATTTTTCTTTCTAATGATTATAAGATAATTTTAGGGGTCCTTAATTAATTTTTCGTAGTGTTATAAATTAGTTATAATTTTAAAATCATTATTTTGAAAAATAATTATGATTTCAGTTAAAAATTAAATTTCTCATATTAAAAAAATTACATTAATGACATGGAGTAAATTTTCTAATTATAAAGGTAAAAATTTATTCATGTTTAATTATCAATATTTTTGAAAAATATTCGAATTTTTGGTGAATAGATAAATACTGTAATTTACATTTTATATGCATTATAAGTAAAGTAAACTATTTAATGGTTCATTTCTGATGTAAGAACCATAATATCAAATAATCATTATATATTTACTGTATATTGGTATATAACCAAAACTATTCCTATTCTAGAGACAATATAATAAACAAATGATTTAAATGATAAAAAACACACCTATCATCCACTATAAAAACCACCCCTCACCATCCTTTCTCCTCACACCTCCAATTCTATAAAGGTTTTCCAATTTATACTAAACAATATTACTAAATATATCCCCCATGTTTAGGTATTTTTGGTCTCACCCAAAATAATATTTAAAAGTACCTAATGGGGGTTCTCATAGAGACGAATAGAAGAGGTAAAATCCCCTGTGGATATTTTAATTTTCTATCAATTGGTTTTCTTTCCATATCCTATCCTAACCTTATCTATCCAAACATGACCGAAACATATTGTATCTTATATATAATTGAAATTGATAATGATTATGGTATATCTACAATCAATTACTTTATCTTCCCCATTTTTTTTCTAAAAATAAAAATATAATCTACGTGTTGTCGATTCACCACCTTCATTAATGATGATTCTTTGATTTTATAGTACCTACTTTACAGCTGGCCATAAAACCATTTTTTTATTGTTAAAAATGATTATAATATGAATTTTATGACTTATTTAATTTTATCTAACGAGTATATATACATAATATTAATTAATAAATCAAAACTGGTGTGTGATTATTAAAAAATTCCAAAACAATCCATATAGTTATCATTAACATTTTATCAAATGAATCACCCTATAATTATAAAAAAATGATATAAAATACCATTGAATAATATTAATGTTCATTAATAATATTTAATTTCTATTCTGGATAACTATTCCCATTTCACATGATCTTTTGTACATGTATACAAGGGAACCAATAATGAAAACCGAGGAAACAAACATTCCCGAAAGAAAAAATTAAATCTTATAAATCCACAAATTGATCATAAATGAACTTAATAAAATTATAAAAAATGAAATATTTGTTTAATAGATTATAAATTAATTTATTAATGAATATAATTTTATTATATAGGTCATTATAGACAAATGTAGAACCATTTTGGACATAATTTAAACGATTCTTCCTCACCCTCCATTTTCATTTCTGTTACACATTTTTTATCAGTAGATCAATGTTATTCTTAATTTTTTTTATATTCTTATACTAATTTTTTTATTTGTTCTAAAATCATGTATCTATATTAGTTCATATTTGTTTTATTAGGAAATACATGTTTTTATAAGTTTCAATTTCCAATTCTTCTCAAATAGTAAGCCCGATTAAAGGGTACATAACAATTTCCTACACATTTTCAACTACACTCCATAATCTGTTATGAGAAATTAATATGTTTTTTAAATAACTCTTTTCATCTTGAAATGCTATTATATTTAATTTTTTTATTTTATGTAATCAATTATGATTTTTCTACTTGAAAATTTGTTTTATATTTTATCTTAAACCCCACTAAAGAAGCTCATTTCTAAAGGCTCTTATTATATTATTTCTCTTAAGATGGAAATGATTTTTTCTTTAAATATAATTGATTTTTCCATCACTTTTTTTATGGTATAAACATGATTGAAATATTATTTTGTCAAATTATTCTTTCAAAATTACTCATCTATCAATTGTAAAAATGTATATTTCTCTCACAAATTTCATAATGTTTTTATTATAGTATTTTCATCTAATCCAACAATATGTTATGGATTTTAATTTTGATAGAGGTTAAAATCTTATGATATGATATACAAAATTTTATTAAATGGTTTAGGATCAGTTTGATTGTGGATGCTCTATTCGTGTTTTATGTCTGATATATTCCGATTTCTTTTGTTATCCTTTTAATAAGAATACTTATGTCACTACTGGAAATAATGGTATTTGCGATGGGGCATTTGTGATGGGATCCCGTCTCTAATAGGCTTTTGCGACGGGCGCCCGTGGCAAATAGCCCGTTGCGGAAAACGGCGTCGCAACAACAATTATTTCCGACGGGCCCATCGCTAAAGGTATTATTTGCGACGACGATCCTTCCCGTCGCAAATATTAGTCTGTATATTTGTAAAAACTTTTTAAAAATAGTAATTGCGACGGGCCCGTCGCAAATACTAAATATGACGGGCCCGTCGCAATTACTATTTTTTTAAAAAAAATTAAAAAAAAATTAAAAAAATTAAAAATTTATTTTAATGAATATATTAATAATATTATTTGCGACGGGCATTGTATCCCATCGCAAATATAATAAAAAAATAAAAAATAAATAAATTATTAATAAATTATTTTAATTAATATAATAATAATCCAATTATAATTCAAAAATAAAAAAATATTAATAAATGATTTTAATTAATATAATATTAGAATTACAATTCACAAATAAAAATAATAAATTATTAAAAAATTATTTTAATTAATATAATATTAATACAATTATAATTCAAAAATAAAAAATAATAAAATATTAATAAATGATTTTAATTAATATAATAATAGAATTATAATTCACAAATAAAAATAACAAATTATTAATAAATTATTTTAATTAATATAATAATAATAAAATTATAATTCAAAAAAAATAAAATATTAATAAATGATTTTAATTAATATAATAATATTATAATTATAATTAATAAATATAAAAAATACTAATAAGTTATTTTAATTAATATAAAAATAATAGAATTATTTTACATTCAAATATTAAAATAATTCAAATATTACAAAAAATATAATTAAATTATAATATTATAAAATTTTAATATATATATAAAATTTAATATTATAAAATATAAATAATAATATTATTCATATTAATATTGTTATTTCAAAATATAATATTATTAATATTTTATAATGAGACAGAAACTACGAATAGAAAAAAAAATTCATATTTTGATTTAACAAACTTTATAACATAAAAAAACTCTAATCTGAAGGAGGGGGAGGGGGAGGGGGATCTGCAGATGCTGGTGGAGGAAACTTATTCCCTAAAGCATGAGTGGGTCGGCGAATGTACTCCATCTGCTCCTGCTGCTGCTGCTGCCATCGACTCATCTGCTCCTCGTACAGCTACTGCTGGCGTCGATGCTCCTCCTCATGCTACTTCTGCTGCTGATGCATCTGCTCATGCTCCTATCAGAGACTCTCTATCAATGCAGTCTGAGATCGTAACTGATCCTCATACTGTGTAGCAGAAGAAGATGCACGAGCTCCTCTCGAGCTGGACGCCGATATCACAGCACTTCCATAATAATCTCTAGGAGTCAGTCGAGAGCTGATACCAACTACCCAGCCCTTCTCGAAGGCGTACTGGGTGGCCTGCATCTATGCCGCCTCATCAAACTGACGGCCAGTGATCTGATCTGATGACTCGGCCTGACTCTTAGGCCAGGTCTGTGATGCTACAACCTCATATGACACCTATAGTTGCAATTTAAAATTAAAATTGTGAATATATTATATGTAGTTAATTTTTAAACTTGAAAACAAATAATACTGACCACGATGTGACGCTGATGATCACCTCTGAGCTCCCCAGTAGCAGGATCACTATACATCCTCCGATATACATCGTACTTCGTAATATTGGGGTGCTCGACAGCCTATAAGAATAAAAAAATAAACTGTTAATATTTATAGTTATATAAAATATTTATAAATAATTTATGTACCAGATGATGTCTATGAGTACTGAAAGCACGACTCCCAGCTCAATGAGTCACCTCAAGTCTCCCCCGATTCTGCCTCCCCACCGATGATCTCCTCTAAAAGGCCTCACTCAACCAGTGCGCACATAATCCATCCCATACATGGGATGAAATGTACTCTCGTCGGGGTTCTCTACATGACTCGTCAAAATATGACACTCATGCTTTTTTTGTGGTAGCTTTTCTTAAATTGTGCAAAAACTGATGAAAGAGATCACGCATGGCCACCTCCCATGCCTCGTGGATGGAATCACGCATGGTATCCTCAGTTGGATACCATAAACCCTTCAAATAAATCAAAATATCAAGTTAGAAATGAAATAATTTCAAAAATAAAAAATATTTATTTATTTACGTACCAACCATTTGCCGAACATGGCCTGCTTTATATCAATGGGAATATACTCCCATGTGGTCCAAGACTGAGAAAAATAGTTGTGCAAAATAGCGCTGCCCTGTCCGACTGGTATATGCAGAAGACTGTAAAAATAATAATCATTTATTATGTGTATATATTAATGAAATCTTAGTCAAATCCATAGGTTATCACACAGGTTATCACACCTCCATGTGCGTGGATCAAACCCAAGACATGGACGTCGCTCGGGGACAGGGTCAGGAATCATCAATTGTGCAAGACCGCGCCCCCTTCGCGTACTCCCTGGAGCGCCTGCAGGCTGAGGGTCATCTGCCAGCAACTCATCCGCATCGAAAGGCTGGTCAGCATCCGCCAACTCAAGAAATGTGTCATCGTCCATTTGAAAGAGAAAATGTTAATGCTGTTAGAAAATAATTGATAATTACTATTATATATACATATATATTAGTTATGATTGTATATAACTACCATGGAATTCTATCAGTGTTCATCTTCATCATCATCTTCATATATGTCAATGTCATCTTCATATTCCTCCTCAACATCATCGATATCCATTCGAGTTCCAGTTGCTTCATCTCTTACCATTTCAAATTCATATGTGACATCATTAACATCATCGTAATCACCGACTCTTAAATGTGGGGTGTCATCATCGATACTCATGTCTCTTTGTAAAAAAGATTGATTTTGAGTACTCTCTTGAAAAACATCAATTATTTGCACATCAGTGAAAGCACATTCACATTGACTAAACTAATTGTCTCAAATTTTTATTTTTATTATACTCCACCAAACAGTCATGTATCTTGAAGTAGCACAGTACTTTGCGTAACAAACTTGATGTGCTTATTGAGCCAATAAGAATTGTTCCTTTACTGTGAGAACACTTTTACATTTAATATCGATGATTCCATGAGTTGGATGAACACGCACGCCTCCCTCTGTATCCAACCACCGACATTTGAACATGGTTATGTAATGTTGTCCATGATAACAGAGTTCAATGATTTCTTCAAGTATTCCATAAAAGTCAACTTCCTTTTCTCGATGATGAGATCCTCTCAAGCTAAATCTACTGTTCATTGTTTTTTTTGATTCCCCATATTCTTGTGTGTGAAATCAAAATCCATTCACCACATATGCATTATAAGTTTTAACAAGTTTTGAAGGTGGGTTACTCAATATACACAGCCGTTTGTCAATTTTATCAGCATTTTGAGACACCTGAAAATTTGTGAAATAATTATTAATATAGTAAACTATATATTGAATGAGTTGCTGAAAGATACAGAATTTATGTTAAAAGTTTTTGAAATCACTGAGAGAAATTTTTCTGTCGGCGTTCTTCGAGAGCAGCGGCTGTAATTTGTGGAATTTGTTTCTTGATATGATTATCATACAGCCTATAAAAAAAGTTATTTATTGTAACATAAATGATAGAATAAGTGATATAAACACTTACAGTACAACTAATGTCATCTATTCACAGTTGTGCAGAACATACGTATGAGCTCTGTGATGTTCATCATCCGAAATCCAGTGTTCATAAACTCCACCAAAACCAAGCTCTGTATGGTTGAAAATAGATAATTGATTGTCGATTTCATTAATATTTCTCTCGTTCCATCCCATTCGGTTGTGTTTTGAAGGATACTCAGATTCAAAATAATGGAAGCAGAAAAAAGATATTTACTCTTGCAAATAAGCTTCTGCAATAGATCCTACAACAGATGCTTTGTTACGAATTTTTCTTTTCAATTTTTGCATGCATCTTTCAAATGGGTACATCCATCGAAACTTTACTGGACCTCCACATTTGAGATCATATGGCAAATGTAACATCAAATGTTCCATTGAGTCGAAGAAAGACGACGGAAATATTTTTTCTTGTTTACATATAATTACAACAACATCTTCTTCAAGTTTTCATAGATCATCATAATCTGCTATAGCCACACAAATTTCCCGAAAAAAATGAGACATGTCTGTTATGGAATCCCAAATCACAGAATACAACAGACCTCTTAATCCAATGGGTAGAAGTCTTTCCATTATAACATGACAATCATGACTTTTTAATCTAGTAATATGACCATTCATTACACATCTACCCAAATTGGGAGCACTGCCATCTGGAAGTCTCAAATCTGCAATCCACTGACAAAATAATAAATGGTTTTCTTTAGACAGTGTATGAGCTGCTTTTGGTTCCAGTAACCTTTCTGTTCTGACATTCTCAAACAGTTATAGTTCTGGATGCCTGAAAATTTGGGCAAGATCTAAACGTGCATTTACATTGTCTTTTCTCTTTCCTGGCATATCGAAAACTGTATGAAACAAATTATCAAAACAGTTCTTCTCAATATGCATGACATCCAACATGTGGCGGACCATCAAATCAGACCAATATGGAAAATCCCAAAATATTCTATGTTTAATCCAATTGTGTTCTTTCCCAAAACCAGAAATTTTCTGTTGGTTTATTGTGGGAAAAAAAGTGATGGGAGGTAATGAAAATACAAATAATTTTAACTCCATACCTGATAGCATTTTTGGAGGTCCATCCCTTTCAACTATTCGTTTTCTGAAATGAGATCTGTTTCTGCGAAAAGGATGATCAGCTGGAAGAAATCTGCGATGACAGTCAAAATAAAAAGGTTTCTTTCCATGAATGACAATAAATGCTTTGTTCTCTCCCATACAGTAAGGACATGATTTCTGACCATGTGTACTCAAGCCAGATATCATCCCATAAGCCGAGAAGTCACTAATTGTCCACATCAATGCTGCTCTCAGTATGAAATTCTATTTCGTAGCAACATCATATGTACTGACACTAGTACTCCACAATAAACTTAATTCATCAATCAATGGTTTCAAATAAACATCAATATTCTTCTTCAGATGTCCTGGAATTAGTAAAGTCAAAAAGATATATGGATCCTTCATCAACATCCATGGAGGTAAATTGTACAGAGTTAAAAAAACAGGCCAACATGATTATTGACTACCATAAGATCCGAACGGACAGAAACCGTTAGTGGAAAGGCCTAGTCGAACATTTCTAGCTTCTAAAGCAAAGAATGGGTGCACTCTATCAAAATATTTCCATGAATCACCATCGGCTGGATGATTCAAGATTTTATTGGTTGAAATATTCACTTTATGCCATGACATCATTGTCGCTGTATTCTTAGACATGAATAAACGCTGAAGTCTGGATGTAAGCGGAAAATATCTCAACTATTTTACAGGAATCAAACCATACTTCCCATGTTTCCCTTATTTATATCTCAGTTTCCCACATGTGGGACAACTATCCAACCACTCATTTTCCCCATAATATAAAATTCAGTCATTTGAACATGCATGAATCTTCTAACAAGTCAGTCCCAAATTTCGAACCAGCCTCTTACTCTCATATTAATTTGCAGGCTAAACATTTCCTTTGGGTGACAATGTTTAAAGCAAAGAAAATATCTGGTCAAAATAGGTGTTTGACATTCCGTTATCTGATTTTATAGCCATAAATTTTTCAACTGCTTCTAATTTGCTCATCTTGCAGCCAGGATATAATGCATCCTCAGCAGACCTCAACAACTCATAAAATTCATACGGTGCGAACTCAGGATTTGAATCTATATCAGCCGGAGTTTCTGTATGTTGAACAGATGAACCTGCAACATCATGTACTAAATCTTGAAACCGGGATAGATCCAGAATCAAGTTTGTATCACCTACTCTGGAACTGCGTTCACCGTGTTGATACGAAAAAAAAATAATCTAGTTGAAAACCAAAATGCAAGAGATGTCCCCCACTTTGTCAAATGTGTCAAACGTTCTCAATGCACATTTTCTTCAAGGGCATTTTATTTTTCCTTCTGAAAAAAATTCTGGATTTAATGCCGCAAATGATAAAAAACTCTCCACACCCTCAATATAAACTGGATTTAAACTATAACTGTTTAGATTTCTACGTTGATTTATCCATATGCGGTCATCTAATAATGACTGTTGACGACCTCGTTGTTCCATATTTTTCGATAAAATATAAAAGCATTACTGGTTTTGAATAATTTTTTAGAAAAAACACTCAAGCAATGATAATTATAGAGTTTCCATCAGACATGACTGACACAAATTTTTTATTGATATAGACCTAAAAATTGACCCTTTAAAAATTGAATATGTTGAGAATAAAGCAAAACCTGTTACAAATATTGATAATTTTAATATTATATAAATTTTTTATTATTTTAATAATACTAATATTATTTTTTCATAAATATTAATTATATAATAATAACATTATTACATTATTAGTATATTTTATTATTAATATTAAAATAATATAATTTTCTATATTATATACAATTCTTCTTTCATCTGTGTGTTTAACATTCTGTCTCCACATGTAATATTTGCATTCACTTTCACCTCTCCATTGGTGAGTAGGTTGATAATTTTGAAAAAGAATGTAAATATTACATGTGGAGACAGAAAACACATAGATGAAAGGATAATTGTATATAATATACAAAATTTTATTATTTTAATATTAATAATAAAATATAATAATAATGTAATAATGTTATTATTCCTAATTATTGGTAATTATTCTTAATTATTGGTAATTATTCATAATTACTGGTAAATATTGGTAAATATTGTTAAATAGTGGTAAATATTGGTAATTATTGGTAAATATTGGTAAATATTGGTAATTATCGGTAAATATTGGTAATTATTACTAATTATTAGTAATTATTAGATATTATTGGTAATTATTCCTAATTATTGGTAATTATTCTTAATTATTGGTAATTATTTCTAATTATTGGTAATTATTGTTAATTATTGGTAATTATTATTAATTATTGGTAATTATTCTTAATTATTGGTAATTATTGGTAATTATTGGTAATTATTGGTAATTATTCCTAATTATTGTTAATTATTCCTAATTATTGGTAATTATTCCTAATTATTCGTAATTATTCCTAATTATTACTAATTATTGACAATTATTGGTAATTATTACTAATTATTGGTAATTATTACTAATTATTACTGATTATTGGTAATTATTACTAATTATTACTAATTATTGGTAATTATTACTAATTATTAGTAATTATTGGTAATTATTACTAATTATTACTAATTATTGGTAATTATTGGTAATTATTTCTAATTATTACTAATTATTGGTAATTATTACTAATTATTGGTAATTATTACTAATTATTAGTAATTATTGTTATTATTGGTAATTATTACTAAATATTGGTAATTATTGGTAATTAATTCTAATTATTACTAATTATTCGTAATTATTACTAATTATTGGTAAATATTACTAATTATTAGTAATTATTGGTAATTATTGGTAATTATTACTAATTATTAGTAATTATTACTAATTATTGGTAATTATTACTAATTATTGGTAATTATTGGTAATTATTACTAATTATTGGTAATTATTGGTAATTATTGGTAATTATTACTAATTATTACTAATTATTGGTAATTATTATTAATTATTACTAAATATTAGTAATTATTGGTAATTATTTCTAATTATTACTAATTATTGGTAATTCTTACTAATTATTACTAATTATTGGTAATTAGTGATAATTATTACCAATTATTACTAATTATTGGTAACTATTGGTAATTATTACTAATTATGGATAATTATTGGTAATTATTACTAATTATTGGTAATTATTGGTAATTATTACCAATTATTGCTAATTATTGGTAATTATTACTAATTATTACTAATTATTGGTAATTATTGGTAATTATTACTAATTATTCCTAATTATTGGTAATTATTACTAATTATTACTATTTATTACTAATCATTACTATTTATTACTAATTATTGGTAATTATTACTAATTATTGGAAATTATTACAAATTATTGGTAATTATTGGTAATTATTGATAATTATTACGAATTATTGGTAATCATTACGGATTATTACTAATTATTGGTAATTATTGGTAATTATTGGTAATTATTACTAATTATTGGTAATTATTCCTAATTATTGGTAATTCTTCCTAATTATTGGTAACTATTCCTAATTATTGCTAATTATTCCTAATTATTGGTAATTATTCTTAATTATTGGTAATTATTCTTAATTAGTGGTAATTATTCCTAATTATTGGTAAATATTGACAATTATTTGCAATTATTGGTAAATATTGCTAATTATTGGAAAAATTATTGACAAATATTGGCAATTATTGAATATTGGGAATTATTATTAATTATTACTAATTATTAGTAATTATTACTAATTATTGGTAATTATTATAAATTATTACTAATTAATGATAATTATTTCTAATTATTATTAATTAATTCAAATTAATTTTAATTTTTCATAATTACTGCTAATTAATTGTATTTACAGCTAACTATTTTAAATTAATTAGAGTTTAATTGTCTCTAATTACTATTAATTATTAATACTTATTCATAAATATTTCAAATTAGAAATCAGAAAAAAATTCAAAAAATGTAAACTAAATAAATATAATAAATAAAATAAATATTAAAATAAAATTCAGATAAAAACCTTAAACATGATTTCAATGTCGAGCCGCTGTAATTGTAGAACACCACCAATTGAATCCACGAAGTTGAAAAAAAAATAACAACTGAAAATCGTAAAAGATTCAGAGTGGAAAAATTAGAACGGTTGAGAGTGAGAAAATTGTAATGGTTGGCAGTATTTATAGGTTATATTAATTGCGACGGGCTTTATTGCGACGGGATTTCCATCCCAAATAACGATATTTGTGACGGGTCACATCGCAAATAACCCTGGCCGCATTTAATTATGGGCGGCATTAAAACGGTTATTTGCGATGGGCCCGTCGCAAATACCACATGTCGCCGGGGTATTTGCGACGGGACTGCAGTCCCGTCGCAAACTGTTTTTCACCGCCGCCGATTATTTGCGACGAGGATAGAACCCCGTCGCAAATAACCCTGACCGCATTTAATTATGGGCGGCATTAAAACAGTTATTTTCGACGGGTCCCATCACAAATAATTCCTGCCGCCTGAGTATTTGCGACGGGACTGTAGTCCCGTCGCAAATAGTCTTTCACCGCCGCCGGTTGTTTGCGATGGGGTTCTATCCCCGTCGCAAATAAACTTCATGCGGTTTGGCGCGGATTTCACGTCAAACTATTTGCGGTGGGTAAAAAAACCCGTCACAAATAACAGATTATTTGCGACGGGAATAGTTGCCCGTCGCAAATACTCCTTTGCGAAAGGTATTTGCGATGGGAATAATTCCCGTCGCAAATACCCCGTCACTATTAACCATTTTTCCCGTAGTGTGTTATGCTCCATCCTTTTCATATAAGGAATGAACTAGAGTTAGTAAGTGACGATTGTGTCCCTCCATAGCCCCATAATCATCAATAGCTCTCATGAGACAAACTAATTTGGGTATTGGATGATGTCTGATTTGTTTATAGTGTCTTAGATGAAGCCTTGATGGTATGTTAAGATGTTTGGAATTATACATTCCCTCATTATGTTATTTTTAATCAATAATCCAAGTGATTATATTACATGTTTAATATCCATGGTTATATTTTAATCTCATGTGATTATTTATGGAATTATCTAATCTACTTTTATTCCTACCATATAATTCTGATGATTATTTTTTAATGCCATGTGTGTTTAGTTATTCACCATAACTTACCATTTATGTTTATTTGTGATTTATTCAGATTTATTTCATACATTTAATG
Organism: Viscum album; assembly: GCA_963277665.1. NCBI lineage: Eukaryota > Viridiplantae > Streptophyta > Magnoliopsida > Santalales > Viscaceae > Viscum > Viscum album. The sequence goes on from OY728142.1 coordinate 955,751,034, forward strand.
AGAATATGATCTCACCCCTTTCTAAAATTTTACATTTCCTTAGGATGTGAAGTTATATATTATGAAGGTATTTTCATGATAATCATGGTGTTCATGGGTGTTTCTAATAAAGTTTCCAGGTTTTATTTCATTTAAAGTTGAAATATATAACTTATGTTTGTATCTGGATTTAAAAAGATACTTTAGTATTAGATAGTTTGGGATAAGATCGTATGTTCGTAGTACCAATGTAATAATGTAAGGCACCAGCTACAGAATATTTCGGTCTAGGTCTTTACAGTTTGTATCATAGAAAGTTAAGTAGAAACATATAAAACTAGACAAAGAAAAATAAATTAAAAAACATAACCATACGATATAAATTTTGGATAAGAATGGAATAACATCCTTGAATATTGTTAAGGTAGAGATTATGAAGGAATATCCTATAATACATCCATGTAGGGATACTACATGTGAGAGTTATTCTAGAACACAAGTACCTAGGGGTAAAAACTCTAACAAGATATGTTGGGGATGACAATGTATAAGCTAGTCCACAATAATAGGCCTTAATATGAACCTCTTTTGACACTCTCAGGGACTAATATTAGGAAAATGCATATTTTCATTACAAACAATTTGTGTGTATTTAATAGTTAACATTTCCTTTAAAAACTAGGTTTATGATTATGACATTAGCTACGCCTAAATTTCTGAATTATGCTTAGTGTTTTTCTAGTTCATAATTTTACATTGTTAATTATAACCTAATTTAGTATATGGATTTATTAAGAAATGGTTCATCATAGAAATAATAGAAACTATATCAATGTGTGTATCCCATTTAGGGGTTTCCCTCCCTTGAATGATAATGATGTTAGAGATGGAGATACAACTAGAACTGATCAACTTATAACTATACTCAGACATTTGATTCAGGATATAAACAATAACATTACCCGTATGGAGTTTCATTATCAAAAGCATGGAGGAAAAATGTTAGACTAATTCACGAGACAAAACCACTACCATTAAATGGGATTACCAATACATATATTGTAGAGTTCTGTAAAGTTCCTAAGAGAATATATTTCTTGCATTAGAATGTAATAAAAGGGAGAAGATTAGTATTTCCATTTAATATCTATTATGATATACAGATCAATGGTGTTAATTAATTAAAAACATAAATAAGGCGGATGAAATTTCAAATATATAATTAAATCAATTTAAGGAAGTTTTCTTAGAAAAGTATTTCCGTCACGAATAATGAGCGAATTTAGAGAGGTGATTATTAAATCTTATACAAAAAGATGATAAATTTTTTTCTATGTATTAATCCATCATTACAAGGTTATCAAGGATTGTATTCGATTATGTATACAATCCAATGATAAATATTTATTGATTATTTGATGGGTTAAATCCATTCCTCTGTAGGGTACTAGTCTCCCAAACATTCTCATCATATGAATATATTTTATTGTATTATATCATGATATAGAAATAATTCTCTATGTATTATGGCATTAAATTAAAGAAAGATAAGTATAATGTTGTGGAAAAATCTATAAAAGAAAATAAAAAAATTAGATGAAGGTAATATTTTACATTCAATATTGATATCAATGTTTAAAGAAGCATCACATAACATGCCTATTGGGAATGGTAGTTTCTTACAAATGTGGAGAAAAATATAACCAAGCATGTGATTGAAAGGGAATGAATGAAGCCACCAATGTTCAATGATACAATTGCATTGAGATGAGTCCTTAAGCAAATGTTTATCCTAATAATCAGGAAAACATTACTTAGGAAAGGAAAAAGGGAGAAGGTCGTGCTTATGTAGTCCCCAAATCTATTGTTGAAGTTCCCAATGATGTGGTGACAAGTACTTAAATAATCTCTTAAAATTTATATAAAGAATTATTTGATTATAGATCATCATATTCCTTTATAACTTGATAGTTTCTTTAAAAAATTATATTTTCTTAACTCACTTAAATAAGTGATTTGTCAGTAGATACTCTTAGTGGAATCCATATTGCAATAAATATGGGTCAAGTAGTTCATATTATAACACATAAACATTATCTAATTGAAAATTTTATTGTCATACCTGCGGTTGTTTTTTGATATAATCCTTGGTATGTATTTTCATTTAATTTATAATCTAAATATTTATTATAAAGAGAATAAAACTATTATTTGTGATAAAGGTATAAATTTTTTCATATTTAGAGTAAAGAATTTTTCATCTCAATTATATTTGGATCAAACAATAGTCGCTCTCCTAAATTAAATTGTTTTGGAAGAAAACATTATCATTAATTTACGTATAAATAAATCATCAACTTGGTGATGTAGATATTTTACATGAGTATATTGATGTATTTCCAAAGGATTTAACTGGATATCCTTTAGATTATGAGTTTGTTTTTTTATTGATTTAATCTTTTATTCAATACCTATATTTAATACTACCAATAATATATCCATGGTTGTGCTAATAGAGTTAATGAAATAACTGGAGTTGAGTGATAATGGTTTTATACTCTATAGTGTTTTACCTAGGGGAGATCGTTTTCTCTTTGTTAAGAAGATGGATAGATATATGGGGATATGCATTGATTAGAGGTAGATCAATTATGTTATGATAAAGAACTAGTATCCATTGCATCATATTGATGACTTATATAATCAACTTCACAGAGCTTAATATTTTTTAAATATTCTTCTTCGATTTGGAAATCAAAAATTGTCTATGAAGAATGAAGATATTTTAATGATAAAATTTCGATCTAGGTATAGACATTGAGAGTTTATCGTAATTCCATTTGGGATAACTAATTCACCCTTTGTTGTTATGGATCTAATAAATATAGTTTTCAAGGATTATCTTAATGATCTTTGTGGTATTTATATGTGATATATTGATATATCTCAAAATCTATGACGACCATGTGAACCACTTGTAGGATGTTCTAGAGAATATTAAAAAAAGTGTTATATCGAATGTATAAATTTATTGAAATCTAGCTTCAAACAGTTCCTTTTCTAGCCCATATTGTATAAGGACCCAGCTTTAAACCTTACTTAATATATAATTAAATGAATAATTAACATTGAGGATCTTTTCAGGTTTAGAGTTTTAGAGAATTAGGGCATAACTATTACATCTCAAAAGATTACAATGTAGACACTTCTACTATGTCTCCATATTATAAAAACTCTTAAAAAGAAACATGTCTAGTTCCATGTTTTAGAGAGCATGACTATTCCTTGATCCCATCCTTGACCCTACTCCACATTAAGTGCTATGAAAAAAATTTCAAAAACATGGGGTGAGCATAAAAAGCTCAGTAAGGGATACACAAAGAAGGAAAATTGTTAGTTTTTTCAAAACAACCAGTAAACCAAGAATAATTTATCGAAGTAATATTTTTCACCTTTATGAAGAAGAAAATACTCTTCATTGAATAAAAGATCATTAATTACCCTTTTGTAACCAAAAGATTACCATAAACCCCATATAAAGAACACATAACATATAAATATAACTTGGTACATAAACATACTTAAGTGGAATAACCATCCGGTCGACTTCCATGCATATCACTTAATGGAATAGCCATACGGCTGACTTCCATACACAATGCATTGGAGGTTATAACGTAACCACCCATCCTGGTATTCATGGAACCACCTGTCATATGGTTTATCACATAACCACCTTTCAAATGTCCAAGTACCATTATAAAATCATAAGACATAAAACAATTATAATGGAATGAAAACATTTCCACAGTTTGATCACAATATATCACTTATATATATTGACATAACAAATACATTATAAAAACCATTTTCAATACCAAAATACATAAAATAGTATATGGTATTTATTTCATTTTAAAAACATTACGGCTTGTTGAGGAAGCCAAAGACCAAATAATACTCGTGGCGGCAGAAAAGGTCGTTGTCACCACGTACGTTAAAAGAAACATTCCTTTTTGTCGTTTTGTAAAACGCTTCATAAAAAAAGATTCCTTTTGAATAAAATTAAAATTCAAAGGGGTTTATACACTGTATAAAAGAAAGCCTTGTATTAGAACAAAATATGCCTCAATGAAAGGAGATTGAGACGAAGCCCGTTACAAAGATCATTTTCTTTAAATAAAATAGATCTATTATGTGTATTCACTATAAGTACACATAAATAAAGTACAAATAGAATACAGGATATAATAATATCCTGACATAATTTGAAAGTTGGAGAATAACCCAAAGAACAAAAATTTGGTTAAGAAGTTCCCTTACCTCATGTCCAAGGTGACTCGATTTCTCTTTATTCTCCTGAATAATAAACTAGTGTTAATTTCCACTTTCTTAAGAACCTTTTTCAAGCTTACTATCCCTTTTATATCACTTATTTCCATGTTATAAACATTATGTAATCATTTAAGTTAGTAATTTTTGTTTTGTCGATATTTGGTTTTTAAGTCGAATGTGGACTTCTTACAATTACATGTTGTTCATGTGGTCAAAGGTTCATTATATCCAGAATGATATTCATGATTTTGATATCATATATATCCTATATATCCAGCATATACATGTACTTATAATAGTATATAACATTTAGAGGTAAGAAATGAAATGCACTGTTCATGGAGACGGTAAGTCGTACGTATGCATAAAGGCTACTTTCATTTCTATTTCATATTTAATGGAGTGAAATCATAATGATATAAAGTTATATTATAATTCCAGTATAATATCATTAACTCCATCCTGTATACGTCCCACATATGGCATTAACGAATCAAATCAACATGAGGGGGAGGTAGTCCGCACTTCCTAAAATGAAATTATCGTGTTTACCCATAATGGAAACCATAAATGTATGCCACAAATGAAAAATACACAAGCATATGGAAAACATTAAAATAAAATATATCATATTTCAATATAGTGACATATTAATGGCCACCATTAAATGTGTTAAAAGAGGATTGAACAATCATCGTTTCGTGATCCATAAATTCACCAACCATACAAACAATCTGTTCTTTAACCATTATATGAGGTTGTGTGTGGGTGTAGCTCTAATAATTCTCATAGAAACATCCTAGTATATTTAAGATAATGCTGTTGTGACAAAATAAAGGAATAAAAATAGTTTAGGGGGATGGAGAAGCAAAATAAAACATAAGAACACAAGATAATACACTACCTTTAAATCAGGTAACTCTTTTTGATTGGAGCTCAAAGGCTTCCTTGGAAAGACTTCTACCCAAAGTGAGGCTTCTAGAAGTAAGAGAGGTATGTGGATAGACAAAATGGGTAGGGTTTGGACGAGCTAAAGGCTTGAGAGGTGTGGGTATGGTGGTAGATGTGGGGGCCTTTTATAAGAGGAGAGTAGGGGCACTCTTGGAATGTTATAAAAAGTTACTTTATTATAAAATTCTTTACAGATTTTAAAGGTCCCAAAATTATATATTTCGAGGATAAGGTAATAAGAGTTCTAAAAACACCCATACAATAGGTTTTTGACTTGTGTAGGTCTTATAATTTACATTATCTTTTCATTTTATTTAAATCGTTAAATAATGAGGTAATCACTGCATCATCATGGTGTCATAAATAATTTAATTTATTTAATGTCTAAAAATTAGAAAAAAAATATCATGATGTAGAAAATATTTTTATATTCCTAATGAATATTTTCAGTCAAAAATATGACTTGTATAACCCCATTTAAAAATTGTTTTAGTAAAACAACACATGTTTGTGACATTTTAATTTTAACATTATATAATAAGTTATTAATGTCATTTTCCTACCAAAGTGGCTCCAGGGGGTCCAATAGTTGACCCATGGATTGTCTTGGTCGGAAAAGACACATCCAATAAGGGTAGGACATGTTTCAAGGTCATTTCATATTATTAAAACATTATTTTTACCTTAAATTACACTAATTACCTCTAATCGCGATTAAAAACTTAAAAGTTACAATTCACAAAAATTATTTTATTCCCATTGAAGCACATTTTACTTCTTAATGAAAACCATGTATGTTGGATTTTTGAAATTCAAAACACAGAGGTGGTAAAATTTTATTTAAATGAAAAATTAGTTTTTTTAAGTATCACTTAGTGGTTTCAATATTCATCAAAAATTGAAGTTTTTCATAAAAGTGCCAAAATATCCCCCTAATCTATATTTGATATTTCAAATACAAAAATGATGTGTATTTTATAAAATTCAACACATATATGTTACATTAATTAATTTAATAATTAATTCATGCTGTGAGGACAAATAGCATGTTTTTATGAAATAATATATATCAAAAGATTGACACTAGTTTAAGTCCAATTTCAATGTGAAATTAATTCAAACAACCACTATTGGATTAAATGGTAAAAAAAATTCTAATTTAACTTTAAAACCAATTCAAAAGATAACCTAATCATATAAGTAAGTTAGATTAAAAAGAGGTTTTGAATTAAAATACAACATTTTTTACTATTCATTAAAAAAGTGAACTTTATTGGAAAAATACCAAAAATTTACACAAAGTAAATTTTGATGTCCCAATTCTAAAGAGGAATTTTATTTGGTACAATAGAATGTATAAGAGTGAACAAAACTATATTTAATGACAGTTCTCCATCAAAAGGCGATAAGCGGACCTTCAGTGAATATTAGAGTACATATGCCAAAAATTGAATTCTTTTCATATTTTAAGCCTTTATACTTTATTGGATAAATGTAAAAACATTTAATAAACATATATAATCATATTTTAGTTATTTCTATTCATTCCTGCTAATACAAAGGCTACATGTTAACTACCATTTTAAAATAATATTATTTTATTACTGGTTGTGCAACATAAGATTTCAAAGAATTCCTTTGTTGCGTATCAGGTACGCTATCGAACATAGAAACCCCTTTAAAGTAAACTTAATATTTAATTTGAAAATATTAATAAATATTAAAATGTTTTATTCTTTATTTACCTGGGATGTTACATCCTTCCTCCGTTTGGGAAATTGTGTCCTCGCAATTTTATTCACTTATCAAAATAAGTGGGGGTATTTATCCCTCATAGCATTTTCAGATTCCCATGTTGCCTCTTCAACCATATGAGTTTTCCACAAAACCTTTACCTATCAAACTACCTTATTTCGCAACACTTGCTCTCTTCGGTCAATAATCTGGACTGTTTATTCTTCATAAGAGAGATTCTCTTCCAACTGGACTACCTCTGGGCTCAAAACATAAGATGGATCTGGCATATACGTTCTCAACATCAAAACATGAAAAAAATTGTGTACCTGAGATAAACATGGAGGTAATTCCACTCTGTATGCAACAGATCCGACTTTCTCCATAATTTCATATGGTCCAATTAACCTTGGACTCAACTTTCCTTTATTACCAAATCGCATCACACTTTTCCATGGTGAAACTTTGAGAAAAACATGATCACCTACCTCGAAAGATAGATCCTTCCTCTGGTTATCCGCATAACTTTTCTGCCTACTCTGAGCTATTCTCATGTGTTTCTGGATCAACTGAACTTTTTTTTGCCATCTGTTCTACCAATTCTGGTTCCATCAGCTTCCATTCACCCACTTCATTTCAAAATGTTGGAGTTCAACACCGTTTACCATATAATGCCTCAAACGGAGCCATCTGTATAATGGAATGAAAACTGTTATTATATGAAAATTCAACCAAAGAAAGACGTTGGTACCATATTCCCTAATAATCCATCAAAAAACCATGTAGCATATCGTCTGAATTCTGAATTGTTCGTTCTGACTACCCATCTGACTGAGGATGAAAAGTTGTACTAAAATTTAATTCAGTACCCAACGACTTCTGAGGACCTTACAAAAGATAGAAGTAAACCTGGGATCACGATCATATACAATAGATAGAGGAAACTCCATGTAACCTGACTATCTCTTTATGATACAAACAGGAAAGCTGATCTAGGGAAAACATATCTCGTATGGCAAGGAAATGAGCATATTTAGTCAAGCTATCAACAATAATCCAGATTGCATTATTACTTCGAGATGTCTTCGGTAATCCCACAACGAAGTCCATGGATATATTCTACCATTTCCACTCTGGTACTGGTAGAGGCTGAAGCATCCCTTTTGGTAACTACCGCTCTGCTTTACCCTGTTGAAATGTCAAACATTTCATAGTAAACTCAGCAATATCCCTTTTCATTCTGTCCCACCAGTAATACTCCCGCAGATATCTGTACATCTTTGTACTTCCAGGATGAATTGAAAATGGGGAACTATGAGCCTGACATAACAACTCATTCTTCAACTATGAATCACTAGGCACACACAATATCTTCCCAAATGTCAAAACCCAATCATTATCAATATTAAATTCAGGCAACATACCCTTCTGAACCAGCTCTACATTTTTCTGCAACCCACTGTCTTTCTCCTATGCTTGCTTAATTCCGTCTGATAGGGATGATATCACTGATACCTGAAACAAAACAGAATAACTTCCTACACCAACAACTTCTATTCAAAAGTTCATCCAATCAAAAACCAAAGGATCAAGTTCCAAACTTAGAATAGTTAATGAAGCATTACTGTTTCGACTCAAAGAATCAGGCACTTTATTTTCTTTTCCCGGATGGTAATGAAATGTACAATCAGAATCCTTGACTAATTCTAGCCATCATCTCTGTCTCAAGTTTAATTATTTTTTAGTGAATATATACTTTAAACTTTTTTGATTAGTATATATTTCACACTTTACTCCATACAAATGATGCCTCTAAATTTTTAGAGAAAAAACAAGAGCATCTAATTCCATGTCATCTGTGGGGAATTTTACCTCATGGGTTCTCAACTAATTTGAAGCATATGCAATTAACTGATCATTCACCATAAGGACAGAGTCAAGTCCCTTCAGTGAAGCATCACTGTATATAACAAACTCACCATTCTTGGAAGGAAGTTCCAAAAATGGAGCATTCACAATTATTCTTTTCAACTCCTGAAAATAGTCATCACACAATTTTGTATAGATAAACATAACACCATTTCGAGTTAGCATAGTAATTGGACTAGATAATCGTGAAAAAAATTAATCAAACCTTCTGTAGTAACCTGCCAAACCAAGAAAACTATGGATCTTTGTTACATTGAGGGGTCTTGGCCATTCTTTATCAACTTTTGTTTTAGCAGGATCAACAGTTATGCCATTTTTTGAAACAATGTGACCGAGGAAAGAAATTTGTTGTAACCAAAACTCACACTTGCTGAATTTTCCATATAGCTTATTTTCTTTTAAGGTTTTCAAGATAACCCTTTAATGACTTTAATGATCCTCTTTACTTTTAGAAAACACCAAAATATCATCAATAAAAACAACCAACAATTTTCATCTGAGTCAACTAAGCCATCACTGCAACAAACTGTTTAGTTCTGACTCTGACCATCTCAGGATACTGATTTGAAAGGTAATTTCCCTATGTATGCCTTCCCATAAAATTTGTTCTGTTTCCTCAATGAAAAACCATTCTTAACACAGAAATATATGAGGCTAAGAAACATTGTAATCTTCAAATGCTATATCATTTCGATCATACCATAAATTAATTTATAATTTAACAATTTTCTAACTCCTAATGTTGTCTAAACCGACCTCTGATACCAACTATAATGACCCGGACTTAAACCTTACTAAACATTGAATTAAATGAATAATTCACATTGGGGATATTTTCAGGTTTAGAGTTTTAGAGAATTTGTAACGCCCCGACCCCCGTTACCCAGAGTCAGTGCATAACTTCATAACATTGGCATGATCACAAAAGATCAAGTCTCGAAAGACTGATTAGTTTAGTAGCCTTGGAAACACTAGATACATTCATAAATGTTACATTACATCATAAAGTGAAAAACTACAATAACATAGTCTCCATTTTCCACACTCATATCCCCTTCAGACTATCCCTACAGGTCATTCCTAAAATACTTCTTCACATCCTGGAAAAAATTAAAACATTGAAAGGGGTGAGCTCAGATGCTCATTAAGGATAACAATATAGAGAAAGCTTTCATAAATAAACATAAACATTTATGGCAATGTATATATAAAACAATATCCTTTTAAACTTGATCTTCAACATAATATGGATAAAGTAAAATGAAATAATTCCATTTACTTATTCACATTGATATTCTACAGGTCGAATAATCACATGCAATATCAATAAGCACTTTCATAATGATGGAATGCATAATGACAGACTATCACAACCACGTAGCCAAGGCCTCGTGCCAAGACCACAAATAAGATTTTGGAAAGCCCTCGTTCCAAGACACTAGTTTGTCTCAGGAGACCTACCGATGCATCGAGGAGCTATAGCGGGCTCCACCCGTCACTTATTAAGTCCAATGCATTCCACATATGAACAGGTTTAAACATATCATGAACCATAACATAATCGTATCACATAAAACATGCATAAAGGAAACATAACATTTCCACATTTCAATTACAAGATATCAATACAACACATTGATATAATAAAACCATTTTCAAAACCATTTTCAATACCAGAATAAAAGAAAATTAAAACTTTGTAATTATTTTTCATTAAAAAAAGGTTATGGCTTGTAGAGGAAGCTGAAATTAAAATAATGGTCATAGCGGCGGAGAAGTCATTGTAGCCACCCCTTTCATTGAGACATATTTTTTCATTTAGTAAAATTATTCTTATAAAAAGATTCCTTCTGAATAAACGTAAAAGTCAAAGGGGTGTATACACCGTATCAAAGAAATTTGTGTATAAAACAAAATATGTCTCAATGAATGGTGATTGAGTCAAAGTAACTTACAAAGACCATTTTTTAAACAAAATACATCTATTATGTGTATTCAATATAAGTACACATAATGAAATTACAAATACTAGATAGGATATAATAATATCATGTCATAATTTGAAAGTAAGAGATTAACCCAAAGAACAGAAATTGGGTTAAGAAGTTTCCTTACCTTGTGTCCGACATGACTCGACCGTTATTTAACCTCCTGAATAATAAACTAGAGTTAATCTCTACTTGATTAAGAACCTTTTTCAAGTTCATTATTACAATGTTACGAAAATTATGTAGTCATTTAAGTTAATAATGGTCGTTTTGTCGATCTTTGGTACTTGAGTCAACAATAAACTTCTTATAATTACAAGTTATTTATGCGGTAGAATATCCATTATCTCCAGAATTATATTCATGATGTATATATCATATGTATCATACATATCCAGTATATACATTCATTTATAATGTTACATAACATTTAGAGGTAAGAGATGAAATGCACCGTTCATGGAGAGGGTAAGCCGTACGTACGCATGAACGCTACTTTCATTTCTATTTCATATTTAATGGAATGAAATTATAATTATATAAAGGTACAATATAATTAAATTATAATATCATGTATAATATCAATTACTCCATCCTTTATACATCCCACATATGGAATTAACGATTCAAATCACTTTGAGGAGGCGGTAGTCCGCACTTCCTAAAATGAAATTATCGCGTTTACCCATAATTGAAATCATAAAGGTATTCCATAAATGAAAAATACATAATCATAAGGAAAAAAACATAATATATATCATATATAAAAATAGTGTCATCATAATGGCCACCATCAGAGGTGTTAAAAGAAGATTGAACAATCATCTTTTCGTGAGGTAGAAATTTTCCAACCACAGAAACATTGTTTTTTTAACCATTAGACGAAGGTGTGTGTAAGTGTAAATAAAATCCTTCTCATAAAAACATCCATGTATATTGAGGATACTGGTGTTGTTACAAAATAAAGTAATAAAATTATTTTAGGGGGTTGGAGAAGAAAAATAAAACAAAAGAACACAAGAGAAGACATTACCTTAAAATCGGGAAAATATTTTTTGATTTGAGCCAAAGGCTTCCTTAGGAAGACTTCTGCCCAAATTGAGGCTTCTAGGAGTAAGAGAGGGGAGTTGGGAGAGTATTTTGTCAGAGTTTGGCCGAGCCAAATGGCTTGGAAGTTGTGAATATGGTGGTAGTGGTGGGGGCCTTTTATAAGAGGAGATGAGGGGGACCCTTGGAAAGTCATGAAATGTTACATTATTATATTATGAGTTTCGGATTTTAAAGGTCCCACACTTAGATATTTCGAGGCTAAGGTGATAAGGGTTCTAAATCTACCCATCCAATTGGTTTTTTACAAGTGTAAGTCTTAGATTTTACATTATCTTTTCATTTTATTTAAATCGTTAATTAATGAGGTAATCGTTGCATCATCATGGTGTCATAATAATTTTAATTTATTTAATGTCTTAAAATTATAAAAAAATACCATGATATAGGAAATCTTTTTATCTTTCCAAATAATATTTATAGTCAAAAATTTACCTTATATAACCCCATTTAATAATTTTTTTAGTAAAATAACACATGTTTGTGACAATTTTATTTTTACTTTAAATAAAAAGTTATTAATGTCATTTTCTTACCCAAGTGGCTCCATGGGGTCCCCGAGTTGACCCATGGATTGTCTTGGTCGGCCATGACTCATCCAATAAGGGTAGTACAAGTGTCAATATATTTTCATATTTTCATAATATCATTTTTACCATAAATTTCACTAATTACCTTTAATCGCGATTAATTAAACTTAAAAGTTACTATTCACCAAAAAAATTATTTTAATCCCATTGAACAACATTTTACTTCCTAATGAAAAAAATGTATGCTGGATTTTTGAAAATCAAATCACAAAAGTGGTAATGATTCATTTAAACGAAAAATTAGTTTTTTAACTACCACTTAGTGGTTTCACTATTCATAAAAAATTGATGTTTTTCAGAACAATGCCAAAATTTCACCCTAATCTATAATTGATATTCTGAATTCAAAAATGATGTCTATTTTACAAAATTATGAACATATAAGTTGCATTAATTAATTTTTTAATTAATTCCCGCTGTCAAAACAAATAACATGTTTTAAAGAAATAATATCAATCAAAAGATTAACCATTGTTTATGTCAAATTTCAAAGTGAAATTAATTCTAATGAACACCATTGGTTAAAATGGTAAAAATATATTCTAATTATTTTTTAAAACCACTCAATAGTATAATTTATCACTATACATTATTTTTATTAAAAAATTTGTTTTTAAGTATTTTTCACTATTCATAAAAAAATTGGAACTTTTCAAAAAAATACCAAAAATTCAACTTAGGATAATTTTGATATTTCGAATCCAAAAATTAAGTCCATTTTGAAATATAAATTATATATAATTTCAAAAAGTGGGTATTACTATTCATAATGGCTATTTTGATTGGTCGCGGTGTATTAGAATCCCAAACTTGCGTACAATGCAAGCTATTGCATTATTGAAAGAGAAGCATATCGTGGAAGCTCGGTGTGTTACATTCTCCCCTCCTTCAATAAATTTCATCCTCGCAATTTGAAAATTTTCATTGAAAATAAAAGGTTGAAAATAGAAAATACCTTTGTGTAAAACCCACATCAGAAATAGGGTTAATAAAAATATAACATTAAAAGAAAGAAAGAGAAGCACAAAGGTCACCCGAGATAGCCCATACTAGGATTCTATGAAAATATGGATATAGAGGAAAAACAATCCATCAAGGTCTACTGGAGAGTTGTATAAAACAAGATTAGGAGAAAGTTAACTACAATAAAATCACAAACTTGTGATTGGTTAAACAGTCATTGAATCCATAATTGGAAAAGTTAACCGACAACATTTTTGTTATAAGTTATCTTTCATAAAGTTGAGGAATTTGTTTAAGAGATTTACTAAGAACGTAAGGAAATAGACATACTTGTCATGTAAACTTTCATTGTTTAATAAATTTTTACCACAAACCCATCATTCACTCTAAATGGTAACAGAACTCAAAAATATTCAATTTATCCTAATTGTATAAGGTTCCAAATATTACCACATACCATTTAGATTAGAAAAACTATTTTGTAATTACCAGGGACTTATTGTAGGCTAGTGGTAGGTAATAAAGGCCTATCGCACTATGGTTATGAGTTCGATTCCTACAGCTTTGTCCAACACGATGGGTTATCCCCCGACCAGCAGGTTGTCCTTTTCCTAGAACTATGGTATTATAATATTCCATAAATAATCTTCAGAAATGTTTTAACCTTAAACAATACTATCCAATGTCCAACTTAATCCATTCCAACCTTTATAATTATCCAAAATACCTCTATCCATAATTTCTATAAAAGGTCTCTAAATTCTAAAATCAATTCATCATATTCCCCCAACAAAGTAGTTACTCTTAGTGTCACATACTAAAAATATGATTACCTTCATCATATTAAAACCTTAATGAAAACAAAAAGTACTACAGTACAATAATTATATATATCACATTATTCTTATAACCAGAATATAATCCTTAAGTCCAAAAGCACCAATACATTAATTATTCCACTTCAACTGTAGTAACAACATAATATTGTCCTTGATCCCTTTGCCTTTTCTGAGGTAAGTTTCTATGACGATTAGGACATTCATTTTCATAATTCCCCATTTCTCTACAATTGTAGCATTCAACATTGATAGCCTCTTTCTTTCCCTTACAATCACGAGCCTGGTGACCGTTTTCTCCACATTTATAACAAACTCCCATTCCTTTTAGGCAAGTACCGGGGTGATTCTTCCCACAATTATCGCATAATGGAAAATCCTTATTTCCCTTTTTTCCCTTTATCTTTCTCTTGTTCCACCGTTCTCTTTTTCTCTTGCTTTACTTTATTGTCATAAGATTTAGAGAATTACTTTTCTATCTTGATAGCACATGAGACAATATCTTCGTATGACAAGAAGGTTTGTGAGACTAATGCTCGACGGAGAAATGGTTTTAACCCATCAAAGAAACGATCAATATTACCTCTTGGTTACATATATAATCTGCAGCATGCCTCACTAACCTTGTAATTTTAGCCTCATAATTTGTGACATTCTCATCCTCCTTCTGCCTCAGACTCAGAAATTGCCTTTCCATATCTACTCGATGGTCATGTGGAATGTATTTTTCTAAGAAAATTTCCTTAAACTCCTTCCATTCCATACATGATACTTATTCATCTTCGTTTGTGTTTTGAATTAGTGACCACCATTGATCGGAATCTCCAGTGAGGCAGTAAATCGCCATGACAACTTTCTTCCTTTCACTACTCCCCAAGGCATGGAATATTTTCTCTAAGAATTTTATCCATTACTCAGTTAATAATGGATTTGTACCCCCATTAAATGTTGGTGGTCGTTTCCTCATGAAGCGGTCTAACATTGATCCTCCACATTTCGGATCTGGGTGCTCCTTATGAGTAAGGTTGTTATTCATAACCTGAGTGAGTTGTCCCAGTATGGTGATAAGCTGATCAGCACCAGTCCTATCACCAGCTCCACTATAGATATCTTGATCAGGAGGGAAATCCTTACATGGAGTGCGTGCATTGATATGGTTTCCATTCCTCCCACTAGGAGCCATTTCTAAACAATGGCATAAACTAGTTTAGTTTATGAATCAAAATACATAATTCCATTCTTGTAAAACACTTAACATAAATTGAACTATAATCATAAAAATGTTTTCATTCAGGAATTATATACTCATAATCCCTCATAGTGGTTGTAAAAAAATGATAATTATCCTAAGCATATCCCTTGGGAGTGTCGTATCCAAGAGTGAAGCAAGGCCCGTTGTCGTGCACCAGTTCCCGTTCAAGTATAGCTCAAAGCGGTGTTTTTGGGTTTTACCCCTAGGTACATCTGTCCCAGAGCTGCCTCTACCTACTTGTATGTAGATAGGGATGTATTGCTCAGAAAACTCACAAAATCACTATAATACCAAAATTTTAGGAAGTTCTTCTATACTAATCCTCAAAGTCTATCTTCGGGATATGTGCTCTAATCAGATTTTATCTAAATCTAGCTTCCAAGGTTAGTACTAAACTGCCTCTGATACCAACTGTAACGCCCCAAACCCCGTTACCTAGAGTTGGTGCATTACTTCGTAACATTGGCATTATCACAAAAGATCATGTCATGAAAGAACGATTAGTTTAGTAGCATTGGAAATACTAGATACATTTATAATTGTTACATTAAATAATAAAGTGAAAAACTACAATAACATAGTCTCCATTTTCCACACTCATATCCCCGTCAGACTATCCATGCAGGTCATTCCTAAAATACATCTTCACATCCTAGAAAAAATTAAAACATTTAAAGGGGTGAGCTTAGATACTCAGTAAGGATAACAATATAGGAGAAGCTTTCATAAATAAACATAAATATTTAAGGAAATGTATAACTAAAACAAAAGCCTTTTAAACTTAAACTTCAACATAATATGGAAAAAGTAATATGAAATAATTCCATTTACTTATTCACATGGATATTCTACTGGTCGAATAATCACATGCAATATGAATAACTACTTTCATAATGATGGAATGCATAATGCTAGACTATCATAACCACGTAGCAAAGGCCTCATGCCAAGACCACAAATAAGATTTTGTCAAGGCCTTGTGCCAAGACACTAGTTTGTCTCATTAGACCTACTGATGCATCGAGGAGCTATAGCGGTCTCCAACCATTACATATTAAGTCCAATGCATTCCTCATATGAATAGGTTTAAACATATCATAAACCATAACATAATTGTATCACATAAAACATGCATAAAGGAAACATCACATTTCCACATTTCAATTAAAAGATATCGATACAACACATTTATATAATAAAAACATTTTCAAAAGCATTTTCAATACCAGAAAAAATGAAAATTAAAACTTTGTAATTATTTTTCATTAAAAAAGGTTATGGCTTGTAGGGGAAGCCGAAACTCAAATAATGGTCACGACAGTGGAGAATTCATTGTCACCGCATAAGTACAACAAGAAAAACATTCCTTTTTGTCGTTTAGTAAAACGATTCATATAAAAATATTCCTTTGGAAGAAACATAAAAGTCCAAGGGGTTTATAAACTGTATAAGAGAAAGTTGTGTATAAAAAAAAATATGCGTCAATGAATGGATATTGAGACAAAGTAACTTAAAAAGATCATTTTCTAAATAAAATAGATCTATTATGTGTATTCACTATAATTACACATAATGAAATTACAAATACAAGATAGGATATAATAATATCATGACATAATTTGAAAGTAGGAGATTAACCCAAAAAAAGGAAATTGGGTTATGAAGTTCCCTTACCTCGTGTCCGACTTGAATGGACCATTCTTTAACCTCATGAATAATAAACTAGAGTTAATCTATACTTTCTTAAGAACCTTTTTCAAGTTCATTATTACAATGTTATTAAAATTATGTAGTCAAGTTACGTTAATAACATACGTTTTGTCGATCTTTGGTACTTGAGTCAACAATAAACTTCTTATAATTACAAGTTGTTTATGTGGTAGAATATCCATTATCTCCAGAATTATATTCATGATGTAGATATAATATATATAATATATATCCAATATATACATTAATTTATAATATTACATAACATTTAGAGGTAAGAAATGAAATGCATCGTTCATGGAGACGGTAAGCCGTACGTACACATGAACGCTACTTTCATTTATATTTCATATTTAATGGAATTAAATTATAACTATATAAAGGTATACTATAATTACAGTATAATATCATGTATAATATCATTTAATCCATCCTCTATAAATCCCAAAAATGGCATTAAGGATTCAAATCACTTTGAGGGGGTGGTAGTCCGCACTTCCTAAAATGAAATTATCACATTTACCTATAATGGAAATCATAAAGATATGCCATAAATGAAAAATACATAATCATAAGGAAAATAAAAACATAATATATATCATATATAAAAATAGTGTCATCATAATGGCCACCGTGAGAGGTGTTAAAAGACGATTGAACAATCATCGTTTCGTGAGGTAGAAATTTGCCAACTACAGAAACAGTATGTTCTTTAACCATTAGACGAAGGTGTGTGTAAGTGTAAATAAAATAATTCTCATAAAAACAATCAAGTATATTGAGGATACTGGTTTGGTTACAAAATAAAGTAATAAAAAGATTTTAGGGGGTTGGAGAAGAAAAATAAAACAAAAGAACACAAGAGAAGACATTACCTTAAAATCGGGTAACTCTTTTTTGATTTGAGCCAAAGTATTACTTGGGAAGACTTATGCCCAAAGTGAGTCTTCTAAGAGTAAGAGAGAGAAGTTGGGAGAGTATTTGGGCAGATTTTGTCTGAGTCAAATGGCTTGGAAGGTGTGAATAAGGTGGTAGTGGTGGGGGCCTTTTATAAGAGGAGATGAGGGGAACTCTTGGAAAGTCATGAAATGTTACTTTATTATATAATGAGTTTCAGATTTTAACGGTCCCACACTTAGATATTTCGAGGATAAGTTGATAAGGGTTCTAAATCTACCCATCCAATTGGGTTTTGACAAGTGTAAGTCTTAGATTTTACATTATCTTTTCAATTTATTTAAATCATTAATTAATGAGGTAATCGTTGCATCATCATGGTGTCATAAACATTTTAATTTATTTTATGTCTAAATATTATAAAAAAAATACCATGGTGTAGGAAATCTTTTTATCTTTCCAATTAATATTTATAGTCATAATGTTAACTTATATAACCCCATATAATAATTGTTTTAGTAAAACCACACATGTTTGTGACAATTTTAATTTTACTTTAAATAAAAAGTTATTAATGTCATTTTCTTACCCAAGTGGCTCCATGGGGTCCCCAAGTGGACCCATGGATTGTTTTTTTCAGACATGACTCATCAAATAAGGATAGGACAAGTGTCAATATATTTTCATATTTTTATAATATCATTTTTACCTTAAATTTCACTAATTACCTTTAATCGCGATTAATTAAACTTAAAAGTTACTATTCACCAAAAAATTATTTTAATCCCATTGAACCAAATTCTAATTATTAATGACATACATGTATGTCGGAATTTTGAAAATCAAATCACAGAAGTGGTAATGTTTCATTTAAATGAAAAATCAGTTTTTTAACTACCACTTAGTGGTTTCACTATTCATCAAAAATTGATGTTTTTCTGAACAATGCCAAAATTTCACCCTAAGCTATAATTGATATTCCGAATTCAAAAATGAAGTATATTTTACAAAATTCCAAGCATATAAGTTTCATTAACTAATTTTATAATTAATTCCCACTGTCAAAACAAATAGCGTGTTTTTAAGAAACAATATCAATCAAAAGATTGACAATTTTTTATGTCAAATTTCTAAGTGACATTAATTCTAATGAACTCCATTAGATAAAATGATAAAAATATATTCTAATTATATTTTAAAACCAATAAATAGTATAATTTATCAGTATAAATTATTTTTATTTAAAAAGTTGTTTTTAAGTATTTTTCACTATTCATTAAAAAATTGGAAGTTATCAGAAAAATACCAAAAATTCATCTTAGGATAATTTTGATAATCCGAATCCAAAAATTAATTCCATTTTGAAATATTAAATATATGTAATTTCAAAAAGTTGGTATTACTATTCCTAATGGCTATTTTGATTGGTGGCGGTGTGTTAGAATCTCAAACTTGCATACAATGCAAGTTATTGCATTATTGAAAGAGAAGCGTATCGTGGAAGCTCAGGGTGTTATAGAATTAATACATAACTATTACATCTCAAAAGATTACAAAGTATACACTTCTACTAAGTTTCCATAAAATAAAAACTCTTAAAAAGAAACATGTCTAGTTCCATGTTTTAGATAGCATGATTATTCCTTGATCCCATCCTTGACCCTATTCCACATTAAGTCCTATGAAAAAATTTCAAAAACTCGGGGTGACCATAAAAACCTCAGTAGGGGATACACAAAGAAGGAAAAATGTTAGTTTTTTCAAAACAACCAGTAAACCAAGAATACTTTATCAAAGTAATACTTTTCACCTTTATGAAGAAGAAAATACTCTTCTTTGAATAAAAGATCATTACTTACCCTTTTTTAACCAAATTATTACCATAAAACCCATATAAAGAACACATAACATATAAAGGTAACTTGGGACATAAACATACTTAAGTGGAATAACCATCCGGTCAACTTCCATGCATATCGCTTAATTGTATAGACATACGGCCGACTTCCAAACCCAATGCATTGGAGGTTATAACGTAACCACCCATCCTGGTATTCACGGCACCACCCGTCATATGGTTTATCACGTAACCTCCCTTCAAATTTCCAAGTACGATTATAAAATCATAAGACATAAACAAATATAATGGAAAGAAAACTGTTCCACACTTTGATCACAATATATCACTTAAATATATTAACATAACAAATCCATTATAAAAACCATTTTCAATACTGAAATACATAAAAGAGTATATGGTATTTATTTAATTTTAAAAACATTACGGCTTGTTGAGGAAGCCAAAGACCAAATAATACTCACGGCATTGGAAAAGTTAGTTGTCACCGCGTACGTTAAAAGAAACATTCCTTTTTGTCTTTTTGTGAAACACTTCGTAGAAAAAGATTACTTTTGAATAAAATTAAAAGTCAATGGGGTTTATACACTGTATAAAAAAGCCTTGTATTAGAACAAAATATGACTCAATGAAAGGAGATTGAGATGAATTCCCTTAAAAAGATCATTTTTTAATAAAATTGATCTATTATGTGTATTCACTATAAGTACACGCAATGAAAGTACACATACAAGATATGACATAATAATATCCTGACATAATTTGAAAGTAGGAGATTAACCCAAAGAACAAAAATTGGGTTAAGAAGTTCCCTTACCTCGTGTCCGATGTGACTCAATTGCTCTTTAATATACTGAATAATAAACTAGTGTTAATGTATACTTTATTAAGAACCTTTTTCAAGATTACTATTCCTCTTATATCACTTATTTCCATGTTATAAACATTATGTAATCATTTCTGTAAATAATGTTTGTTTTGTCGATATTTTGTTCTTAAGTCGAAAGTGGACTTCTTACAATTACATGTTGTTCATGTGGTCAAAGGTTAATTATATAAAAAATGATATTCATGATTTATATATCATATATATAATATATATCCAGCATATACATGTATTTATAATAGTATATAACATTTAGAGGTAAGAAATGAAATGCACCGTTCATGGAGACTATAAGTCGTACGTACACATTAACGCTACTTTCATTTCTATTTCATATTTAATGGAGTGAAATCATAATGATATAATGGTATATTATAATTCCAGTATAATATCATATATAATATCATTAACTCCATCATTTATACGTCCCACGTATGGCATTAACGAATCAAATCACTTTGAGGGGGCGGTAGTCCGCATTTCCTAAAATGAAATTATCGTGTTTACCCATAATGGAAAACATAAAGGTAAGCAAAAAATGAAAAATACATAAGTATAAGGAAAACCTAATCATTAAATATATCATATATAAATAGAGTGACATCTTAATGGACACCATTAAAGGTGTTAAAAGAAGATTGAACAATCATCGTTTCGTGAGGCAGAATTTCGCCAACCACAGAAATAGTATGTTCTTTAACCATTAGACGAAGGAGTGTGTGGTTTTAGCACCAATAATTCTCATAAAAACATAATAGTATATTTAAGATACTGGTTTTGTTACAAAATAAAGGAAAAAAATAGTTTAGGGGGTTGGAGAAGAAAAATAAAACATAATAGCACAAGAGAAGATACTTCCTTTAAATCGGGTAACTCTTTTTGATTTGAGCTCAAAGGCTTCCTTGGAAAGACTTCTGCCCAAAGTGAGGATTCTAAGAGTAATAGAGGGATGTGTAGAGACAAAATGGGCTGGTTTTTTCTAAGACAAATTCTTCAGATGTGTGGGTAAGGTGGTAGAGGTGGGGGCCTTTTATAAGAGGAGAGGAGGGGCACTCTTAGAAAGTTATAAAAAGGTTACTTTATTATAAAATTCAGTTCGAATTTTAAAGGTCCCAAAATTATATATTTCTAGGATAAGGTGATAAGAGTTAGTAATACACCAATATAATAAGTTTTTCACATGTTTAGGTCTTAGATTTTACATTATCTTTTCATTTTATTTAAATCGTTAAATAATGCGGTAATCGTTTCATCATTATGGTGTCATTAATAATTGTATTTATTTAATGTCTAAAAATAATAAAAAAATAGCATGATGTATGAAATCTTTTTATCTTTCCAATGAATAATTATAGTCAAATATATAACTTTTATATCCCCATTAAAATTTTTTTTAGTAAAACAACACATGTTTGTGACATTTTAATTTTAACATTAAATAAAAAGTCATTAATGTCATTTTCCTACCAAAGTTGCTGCATGGGGTCCCCAAGTTGACCCATGGATTGTATTGGTCTTCCATGAAAAATCCAATAAGGTTAGTACACGTGTCAGGGTAATTTCATATTATTTAAACATTATTTTTACCTTAAATTACACTAATTGCCTCTAATCGCGGTTTAGAACTTAAAAGTTACTATTCACCAAAAATTATTTTAGTCCCATTGAACCACATTTTACTTCTTAATGACAACCATGTATGTCGGATTTTTGAAATTAAAAACACAGAGGTGGTAAAATTTCATTTAAACGAAAAATCGGTTTTTTACGTATCACTTAGTGGTTTCACTATTCATCAAAAATTGAAGTTTTTTAGAAAAATATCAAAACGTCACCCTAAGCTATATTTGATATTCCGAATTCAAAAATGATGTCTATTTTATAAAATTCAAAATATATAAGTTACATTAATTAATTTAATAATTAATTCTCACTGTTAGGACAAATAGCATGTTTTTATGAAACAATTTATATCAAAAGATTGACACTAGTATAAGTCCAATTTCAAAGTGAAATTAATTCCAACGACAACAATTGGATTAAATGGTAAAAATATATTCTAATTTCACTTTAAAACAAATTCAAAAGATAATATAATAATATAAATAAAATAGATTAAAAACGGTTTTGAATTAAAATACAACATTTTTCACTATTCATTAAAAAACGAACTTTATCGGAAAAATACCAAAAATTTACACAAAGTAAATTTTGATGTCCCAATTCTAAATAATAATTTTCTTTCGTCTAATAGAATGTATAAGAGTGACCAAAACTATATTTAATGACGGTTTGACATCAAAAGTCGATAAGTGGACCTATAGTGAATATTAGAGTATATATGTCTAAAATTGAATTCTTTTCGTATTTTAAGCCTTTATCTTTAATTGGATAAATGTAAAAACATTTAACAAACAGATATAATCATATTTTAGTTATTTATATTCATTACATCCAGTACAACAGCTACGTGTTAACTACCATTTAAAATAATATTATTTTATTACTAGTTGGCAACGTAAGATTTCAAAGAATCTATTTGTTGCGTATCAGGTATGCTATCGAACATAGCAACTCCTATAAAGTGAAATTAATATTTAATTCGAAAATATTAATAAATATGAAAATTTTTTATTCTTTATTTACCTGGGATGTTACATATTGCCTATAAGGATGGAATCTCAATTGTTTATGTGAAGAATAAGGCAGTTCAAGAATGGCCTACCCTAACCATAATAACTGAGGTCCATATGTTCATTAGTTTAGATGGTTAATATCGGTGTTTCATTCATAATAATTTTTGATTATCTAACCCATTAACCAAGAATAATCTTAAAGGGGTTAATATTTTATGTATGAAATAATATACATAATGTTTTGAAGAATTTAATAAGAGATTATTTAATGATCCACTCAAGACTATACCATATGGAAATAGAAGATTTTTTATTTATAGTGATGCACCCAATAAAGGAATAGTTTTCATCCTTATGAAAAATGATAGAGTTATTTATTATGCATGAAGGACGTTAAAAAATAGTGAAATGGACTACCAAACAAATGATTTTGAGTTAGCTGTCATAACCATTGTTCTGAGGATATAAAGATGGTATCTATATAAAGAATAATATGATATATATATATATAGATCATGAGATCGTGAAATAGATCTTCTCATAGAAATAACTAATCATAAGGTGTAACATCCCAGGTAAATAAAGAATAATGAATTTTCATATTTATTAATATTTACTAATTAAATATTAATTTTAATTAAAAGGGGTTTCTACGTTCGATAGCGTACTCGGTACGCAACGATGAGTTTCTTTGAAAACATACGTTGCACACAAGTAATAAAATAATATTATTTTAAATGTAATTAACGAGTAGCCGTTGTACTGGCGGGAATGGATAGAAATAACTAAAATATGATTATATATGTTTTTAAATGTTTTTACATTTACCCAATAAAAGATAAAGGCTTAAAATACAGAAAGAGTTCAATTTTAGGCATTTATACCCTAATTTTCACGAAAGGTCCACTTATCACCTTTTGACGAAGAACCGTCATTAAATATAGTTTTTATTGATCTTATAAATTCTATTGGACCAAATATAACTCTTCTTTAGAATCGGGACATCAAAATTTACTTTGTGTAAATTTTTGGTACCTTTCGGATAAAGTTCATTTTTTAAATGAATAGTGTAAAATGTTGTATTTTAATTCAAAACCTCTTTTTAATATAATTTATTTATATGATTAGATTATCTTTTTAATTGGTTTTAAAGTGAAATTAGAAAATATTTTTACCATTAAATCCAATAGTGGTCGTTGGAATTAATTTCACTTTGAAATCGGACATAAACTACTGTCAATCTTTTGATACTTATTGTTTCATAAAAACACGCTATTTTCTCTGACAGCGGGAATTAATTATTAAATTAATTAATGTGACTTATATGTTTTAAATTTTGTAAAATAGACTTCATTTTTGAATTCATAATATCAAATATAGCTTAGGGTGAATTTTTGGTAATTTTCTGAAAAACATCAATTTTTGATGAATAGTGAAACCACTAAGTGGTACTTATAAAGACTGATTTTCCGTTTAAATGAAATTTTTCCATCATTGTGTTTTGATTTTAAAAAATCCGACATACATGTTTGTCATTAAGAAGTAAAATGTGGTTCAATTGGATAAAAATAATTTTTTGGTGAATAGTAACTTATTAAGTTTTTAATCGCGATTAGTGGTAATTAGTGTAGTTTAAGGTAAAAATAATGCTTTAGTAAAATAAGATGAGCTTTACACATGTCCTACCCTCATTGGTTGTGTCATGGCCGACCAAGACAAGCCATGGGTCAACTTGGGGACCCCATGGAGCCACTTTAGTTGGAAAATGACAATAATATATTTTTATTTAATGTTAAAATTAAAAATGACACAAACATGATATTTTTTACTAAAACAGTTTTTAAGTGGGGTTATACAAGTCATATTTTTTATTATAAATATTCATTGGAAATATTAAAAGATTTACTACATCATAGTAATTTTTTTATAATTTGTAGACATTAAATAAATTAAATTAGTTAGGACATCATAATGATGCAGTGATGACATCATTATTTAACGATTAAAATAAAATGGAAAGATAATATAAAATCTATGAACTAAACATGTCCAAAACTTATTGGATGGGTATATTTCTAACCCTTATCACCTTATCCACGAATTATATCAATGTGGGACCTTTTAAAACCGAAACACATTTTCAAATAAAGTAATATTTCCTTACTTTCCAAAAGTGCCCCTCCTCTCCACTTATAAAAGGCCCCCACCTCTACCACCTTACACACACTCCTCAAGCCTTTGGCTCGGCCAAACCCTGCCCAATTACTCTCTACACATCCCTATCCTCATCCTAGTGGATTACCTTTGGGCATAAACCTTTCAAAGGAAGCCTTTAGGCTCAAATAAAAAGGAGTTACACTTTTAAAGGTAATTCATTCTCTCTTGTTCATTTGTTTTATTTTGCTTCTCCAACCCTCTAAACTGTTTTTATTTACTTATTTTGTAACAAAACCAGTATCTTATATATACTAGGATGTTTTTATAAGATTTATTCGAGCTACACTCTCACAATACTACATAAAATGGTTAAAAACATACGGTTTCCGTGGATGGCGAAATTCTGCCTCCCGAAACGATGATTGTTCAATACTCATTTAACACCTTCAAGGGTGGCCATTATGGTGTCACTATTTTTATATATGATATATAATATGTTTATTTTTTCTTTAAGATTCTGTATTTTTCATTTTGTCCATACATTTATGGTTTCCATTATGGGTAAACACGATATCTTCATTTAAGGAAGTGCGGACTACCGCCCCCTCAAAGTGATGTGATTCGTTAATGCCATATGTGGGACGTGTAAAGGATGGATTTAAAGTTATTATATATGATTTTATACTTGAATTATAATATACCTCTATATCATTATTATTTCTTTCCATTAAATTATGAGATGGAAATGAATGTAGCGTTCATGCGTACGTACGGCTTACCGTCTCCATGAACGGTGCATTTCATTTCTTATCCCTGAATGTAATGTACTATTAAAAGTACATGTATATAATGGATATATATAATTAATGATATATCTAAATGATGAATATAATTCTGTAATTAAAATATACATACCTCTCATTTAGTTCTAATTCCATTAATATGACAAAGAAATGAAAGTAGCGTTCATGCGTACGTACGGCGTACCGTCTCCATGAACGGTGCATTTCATTTCTTACCCCTAAATGATAATGTAATATTATAAATACATGTATATTCTGGATATATATGAGACATATTATATCCAAATCGGGAATTTCATTCTGGATATAAAGAACCATTGACCACACGAACAACATGTAATTGTAAGAAGTCCACTTTCGACTTAAGAACCAAATATTGACAAAACAATAATTATTAACTTAAATGGTTACATAATGTTTATAACATGGAAATAAGTGATATAAAAGGAATAATTAACTTTAAAAAGGTTCTTAATCAAGTATAAATTAACTCAAGTTTATTATTCAGGACCTTAAAGAACGATCGAGTCAAGTCGGACCCGAGGTAAGGGACTTCGTCTCAATCTCCTTTCATTGAGGCATATTTCATTTTATACACAACTTTCTTTTATACGGTGTATAAACCCCTTTGAATTTTACTTTTATACAAAAGGAATCTTTTTCTATGAAGCGTTTTACAAAACGACAAAAAAGAATGTTTCTTTTAACGTACGCGGCGACAACGACCTTTTCCGCCGCCGCGAGTATTATTTGGTCTTTGGCTTTCTCAACAGGCCGTAATGTTTTTAGAATAAAATAAATACCATATAATCTTTTATGTATTTTGGTATTGAAAATGGTTTTGAAAAAGGATTCTATTATGTCAATATATTTATGATATATTGTGATTGAAATGTGGAAATGTTATCATTCCTTTATATTGGTTTTATGTTTTATGATTTTATGTTGGTACTTGGACATTTTAACGGGTGGTTACGTTATAAACCATATGACGGGTGGTGCCGTGAATACCAGGATGGGTGGTTACGTTATAACCTCCAATGCATTGGGTATAGAAGTCGACCGTATGGCTATTCCATTAAGTATGTATGGAAATTGGTCGTATGGCTATTCCATTAAGTGATATGTGTGGAAGTCGACCGTATGGTTATTCCACTTAACTATGTTTATGTCCCAAGTTACCTTTATATATGTTATGTTTTCTTTTTATGGGTTTTATGGTAATCCTTTGGTTACAAAAAGGTAAGTAATGATACTTTATTCAATGAAGAGTTTTTACTACTTCATGAAGGTGAAGGTAATACTTTGATAGAGTATGTATGGTTTACTTGATGTTTGAAAAACGAACAGTTTTCAATCTTTTTGTATCCCTTACTGAGCTTTTTATGCTCACCCCAAGTTTTTTTGAAATTTTTTCACAGGACTTAATGTGGAATAAGGTCAAGGATGGGATCAAGGGAATGTCATCCTATATAAAACATGGAACTAGACACGTTTCTTTTTAAGAGTTTTTTTATTATGGAAACTTAGTAGAAGTGACTACTTTGTAATCTTTTGAGATGTAATAGTTATGTTATAATTCTCTAAAACTCTAAACCTGAAAAGATCCTCAACGTGAATTATTCATTTAATTCAATATTAAGCAAGGTTTAAGGCCGTGGCCTTATAGTTGGTATCAAAGGTCGGTTTAGACAACTTTAGGAGTTAGAAAGGTGTTAAATTATAATATGATTGAAATGATATAGCATTTACGGATTACCATGTTGCTTCTCCTAAGATATTTCTGTGTTCAGAATGGTTTTCTGCAGAGGAAACAAAGCAGCTATGTTGGGACGACATCAGAAAGAAGATAACCTTCCAAATCCGCAACCTGAGATGGTCGGAATCGGAACTGAACAGTTTGTTGCAGTGATGGCACAGTTGACTCAGGCTATAAATGGTGGTGGTATCCATGCACGAGATCAGCCAGATCAATCGTAGAGGAACATGTCAGTGGTGGAAACTTTCATGAGGCAACATCCCCCATCATTCAGAGGATCATCTGACCCTGTGCAAGATGAAGGGTGGATTAAAGCACTGGAGAATATTTTTGATGTCATGGGG
The DNA here is from genome assembly GCA_963277665.1 of Viscum album. Taxonomy (NCBI): domain Eukaryota; kingdom Viridiplantae; phylum Streptophyta; class Magnoliopsida; order Santalales; family Viscaceae; genus Viscum; species Viscum album. Next base: position 955,779,748 of record OY728142.1, read on the forward strand.
TGTTCAGAACATCAAAAGGATAGTCTTGCTGTTTACCATTTTGAAGGTGAAGCTGATCAGTGGTGGTCGATGGTGAAAAATATAAGGGATAGTGATGAGATTGAGGATCTTCTTTGGGACGAATTCAAAGGTATGTTTCTTGAGAAATATTTTCCTAAGGTGGTTCGTCTTAGGATGGAAAAATAGTTCCTAGAATTGAGGCAGGAGGATGATTCAGTGGCTGCTTATGAAGAAAAGTTCACTCGATTGGCAAGGTATGCTCCAAACTTCATACGAGATCTTGATAGTAAAATAAACCGTTTTTACTCAGGGTTAAAGCCAAAGTATCGAAGGGCTTTAGCTTCTCGTGAGTTCAAAAGTTATGAAAAACTTGTTTGATGTGCGGAGAAGGTGGAAATGGAGTTTGCCGATGATCAGGTGTTCTATGACAAACAACAAAATAAGAGGTCTAGTTGGTAGGCAAAGAGGAATAATTCATCAAAGAAGCAAGGAGGTAAGAAAACCAAATATCCATCCTGTGAGAAGTGTGGTAAAATGCATCCTGGAGAATGTTTATCCAAGTCTGGTAAGTGCTTTCGGTGTGGTAAGTCTGGTCATATTGCTCGTAACTGTAAGGAATATGATCAAGCAGGAAATTAAAAGCCAACGGTAAGATGTTTTAAGTGTAATGAAATGGGTCATTATGCAAACGAGTGTCCAACGAAGAACTCAACTAGGGGAATGAAGCCAGACTACAAGCATAAATGGGTGGTGAAATCCTTTGCTACAACTTCAGAAGATGTTGGGCCATCAAATGAAGTGGTATCAGCTCCAGGGAGCTCAGTATTTTTCGAAGATTGACTTGAGGTCGGGGTACCATCAGTTGAAAGTAAAAGAAGCAGAAGATCCGAAGACTGCTTTCCATACTAGATATGGCCATTATGAATTTGTAGTTATGCCTTTTGGGATAACCAATGCACCTACTGTATTCATGGACCTTATGAATAAAATTTTCCATGAGTTCCTGGATAAGTTTGTGTTTATGTTTTGAGGTTTGGGAAAAGGTTATGTGTGCCTTGTGATTCACAGTTGAAGAATGAGTTGTTATGTGAGGCTCATAATTCCCCGTTTTCAGTTCATCCAGGAAGTACTAAGATGTACAGAGATCTGCGGGAGTATTACTGGTGGGATGGAATGAAAAGAGATATTGCTGCTTTTATTGTGAAGTGTTTGACATGTAAACAGGTTAAAGCAGAGCGGCAGTTACCGAAAGGGATGCTTCAGCCTTTACCAGTGCCAGAGTGGAAATGGGAAAACATATCCATGGACATTGTTGTGGGATTACCGAGGACATCTCGAGGTAATAATGCAATCTGGGTTTTTGTTGATCTCTTGACTAAATCTGCTCATTTCCTTGCTATACAAGATACTTTTTCCCTAGATCAACTTTCCCGTTTGTATCTTAAAGAGATAGTCAGGTTACATGGTGTTTCTCTCTCCATTGTATCTGATCGTGATCCCAGGTTCACATCTAACTTTTGGAAAGGCCTTCAGAAGTCGTTGGGTACGGAATTAAATTTTAGTACAGCTTTTCCTCCTCAATCAGATGGGCAGTCAGAACGAACAATTCAGACATTGGAGGATATGCTACGAACTTGTTCTATGGATTATCAGGGAAGTTGGGACCAACATCTATCTTTGGTTCAATTTTCATATAATAACAGTTTTCATTCCAGTATACAAATGGCACCATTTGAGGCATTATATGGGAAGTGGTGTCGAACTCCAGCATTTTGGGATGAAGTGGGTGAAAGGAAGCCGATGGGACCAGAATTGGTAGAAGAGATGGCAGAAAAAGTTCAGTTGATTCAGAAGCACATGAGAACAGCTCAGAGCAGGCAGAAGAGTTATGCGGATAACCGGAGGAAGGATCTATCTTTCGAGGTAGGTGATCATGTTTTTCTCAAGGTTTCTCCTTGGAAATGTGTGATGAGATATGGTAAGAAAGGAAAGTTGAGTCCAAGGTTCGTTGGACCATACGAAATTCTGGAGAGGGTTGGATCAGTTGCATACCGAGTGGATTTACCTCCGAGTTTATCTCAGGTACACAATGTTTTTCAGGATTCAATGTTGAGAAATTATATGCCAGATCCATCTCATGTTTTGAGTCCAGAGGTAGTTCAGCTGGAAAATAACCTATCTTATGAGGAACAACCGGTCCAGATTCTTGACCACAGGGAGCAGGTGTTACGGAATAAGGTGATTTATCAGGTAAAGGTTTTGTGGAAAAACCATGTGATTGAAGAGGCAACGTGGGAATCTGAAAATGCTATGAGGGATAAATACCCCCACTTATTTTAATAAGTGAATAAAATTGCAAGGACGCAATTCCCAAAAGGGGGGAAGGATGTAACATCCCAGGTAAATAAAGAATAATGAATTTTCATATTTATTAATATTTACTGATTAAATATTAATTTTAATTAAAAGAGGTTTCTACGTTCGATAGCGTACTCGGTACGCAACGATGAGTTTCTTTGAAAACATACGTTGCACACAAGTAAAAAAATAATATTATTTTAAATGTTATTAACGAGTAGCCGTTGTACTGGCGGGAATGGATAGAAATAACTAAAATATGATTATATATGTTTTTAAATGTTTTTACATTTACCCAATAAAAGATAAAGGCTTAAAATACGGAAAGAGTCCAATTTTAGGCATTTGTACCCTAATTTTCACGAAAGGTCCACTTATCACCTTTTGACGAAGAACCGTCATTAAATATAGTTTTGATTGATCTTATAAATTCTATTGGACCAAATATAACTCTTCTTTAGAATCGGGACATCAAAATTTACTTTGTGTAAATTTTTGGTACCTTTCGGATAAAGTTCATTTTTTTTAATGAATAGTGTAAAATGTTGTATTTTAATTCAAAACCTCTTTTTAATATAATTTATTTATATGATTAGATTATCTTTTTAATTGGTTTTAAAGTGAAATTAGAAAATATTTTTACCATTAAATCCAATAGTGGTCGTTGGAATTAATTTCACTTTGAAATCGGACTTAAACTAGTGTCAATCTTTTGATACTTATTGTTTAATAAAAACACGCTATTTGCTCTGACAACGGGAATTAATTATTAAATTAATTAATGTGACTTATATGTTTTGAATTTTGTAAAATAGACTTCATTTTTGAATTCATAATATCAAATATATATTAGGGTGAATTTTTCGTAATTTTCTGAAAAACTTCAATTTTTGATGAATAGTGAAACCACTAAGTGGTACTTATAAAGACTGATTTTCCGTTTAAATGAAATTTTTCCATCATTGTGTTTTGATTTTCAAAAATCCGACATACATGGTTGTCATTAAGAAGTAAAATTTGGTTCAATGGGATAAAATATTTTTTTGGTGAATAGTAACTTATTAAGTTTTTAATCGCGATTAGTGATAATTAATGTAGTTTAAGGTAAAAATCATGCTTTAATAAAATAAGATGAGCTTGAAACATGTCCTACCCTCATTGGTTGTGTCATGGCCGACCAAGACAAGCCATGGGTAAACTTTGGGACCCCATGGAGCCACTTTAGTTGGAAAATGACAATAATATATTTTTATTTAATGTTAAAATTAAAAATGACACAAACATGATATTTTTTACAAAAACAGTTTTTAAGTGGGGTTATACAAGTCATATTTTTTATTATAAATATTAATTGGAAAGCTGAAAAGATTTAATACATCATAGTAATTTTTTTATAATTTTTAGACATTAAATAAATTAAATTATTTATGACATCATAATGATGCAGTGATGACATCATTATTTAACGATTAAAATAAAATGGAAAGATAATGTAAAATATATGAACTACACATGTCCAAAACTTATTGGATGGGTATATTTCGAACCCTTATCACCTTATCCACGAATTATATCAATGTGAGACCTTTTTAAACCAAAACACATTTTCAAATAAAGTAATATTTCTTTACTTTCCAAAAGTGCCCCTCCTCTCCTCTTATAAAAGGCCCCCACCTCTACCACCTTACACACACTCCTCAAGCCTTTGGCTCGGCCAACCGCTGCCCAATTACTCTGTACACATCCCTCTCCTCATCCTAGAGGATTCCCTTTGGACATAATCCTTTCAATGGAAGCCTTTAGGCTCAAATCAAAAGGAGTTACACTTTTAAAGGTAATTCATTCTCTCTTGTTCATTTGTTTTATTTTGCTTCTCCAACCCTCTAAACTGTTTTTATTTACTTCTACTGTAACAACACCAGTATCTTAAATATACTAGGATGTTGTTATAAGATTTATTCGAGCTACACTCTCACAAAACTACATAAAATGGTTAATGAACCTACGGTTTCCGTGGATGGCGAAATTCTGCCTCCCGAAACGATGATTGTTCAATACTCATTTAACACCTTAAAGGGTGGCCATTATGATGTCACTATTTTTATATATGATATATAATATGTTTATTTTTTCTTTAAGAATCTGTATTTTTCATTTTGTGCATACCTTTATGGTTTCCATTATGGGTAAACACGATATCTTCATTTAAGGAAGTGCGGACTACCGCCCCCTCAAAGTGATGTGATTCGTTAATGCCATATGTGGGACGTGTAAAGGATGGATTTAATGTTATTATATATGATTTTATACTTGAATTATAATATACCTCTATATCATTATTATTTCTTTCCATTAAATTAGGAGATAGAAATGAATGTAGCGTTCATGCGTACGTACGGCTTACCGTCTCCATGAACGGTGCATTTCATTTCTTATCCCCGAATGTAATGTACTATTAAAAGTACATGTATATAATGGATATATATAATTAATGAGATATCTAAATGATGAATATAATTCTGGAATTAAAATATACATACCTCTCATTTAGTTCTAATTCCATTAATATGACAAAGAAATGAAAGTAGCGTCCATGCGTACGTACGGCGTACCGTCTCCATGAACTGTGCATTTCATTTCTTACCCCTAAATGATTATGTAATATTATAAATACATGTATATGCTGGATATATATGATACATATTATATCCAAATCGGGAATTTCATTCTGGATATAAAGAACCTTTGACCACACGAACAACATGTAATTGTAAGAAGTCCACTTTCGACTTAAGAACCAAATATTGACAAAACAACCATTATTAACTTGAATGGTTATATAATGTTTATAACATGGAAATAAGTGATATAAAAGGAATAATTAACTTTAAAAAGGTTCTTAATCAAGAATAAATTAACTCAAGTTTATTATTCAGGACGTTAAAGAACGATCGAGTCAAGTCGGACCCGAGGTAAGGGACTTCGTCTCAATCTCCTTTCATTGAGGCATATTTCATTTTATACACAACTTTCTTTTATACAGTGTATAAACCCCTTTGACTTTTAATTTTATACAAAAGGAATCTTTTTCTACGAAGCGTTTTACAAAACGACAAAAAGGAATGTTTCTTTTAACGTACGCGGTGACAACGACCTTTTCCGCCGCCGCGAGTATTATTTGGTCTTTGGCTTTCTCAACAAGCCGTAATGTTTTTAGAATAAAATAAATACCATATACTCTTTTATGTATTTTGGTATTGAAAATGGTTTTGAAAAAGGATTCTATTATGTCAATATATTTATGATATATTGTGATTGAAATGTGGAAATGTTATCATTCCTTTATATTGGTTTTATGTTTTATGATTTTATATTGGTACTTGGACATTTTAACGGGTGGTTACGTTATAAACCATATGACGGGTGGTGCCGTGAATACCAGGACGGGTGGTTACGTTATAACCTCCAATGCATTGGGTATGGAAGTCGACAGTATGGCTATTCCATTAAGTATGTATGGAAATTGGCCGTATGGCTATTCCATTAAGTGATATGTGTGGAAGTCGACCGTATGGTTATTCCACTTATGTATGTTTATGTCCCAAGTTACCTTTATATATGTTATGTGTTCTTTTTATGGGTTTTATGGTAATCCTTTGGTTACAAAAAGGTAAGTAATGATACTTTATTCAGTGAAGAGTTTTTACTACTTCATGAAGGTGAAGGTATTACTTTGATAGAGTATATATGGTTTACTTGATGTTTGAAAAACTAACAGTTTTCATTCTTTCGGTATCCCTTACTGAGCTTTTTATGCTCACCCCATGTTTTTTTTTGAAATGTTTTCACAGGACTTAATGTGGAATAAGGTCAAGGATGGGATCAAGGGAATGTCATCCTATATAAAACATGGAACTAGACACGTTTCTTTTTAATATTTTTTTTATTATGGAAACTTAGTAGAAGTGACTACTTTGTAATCTTTTGAGATGTAATAGTTATGTTCTAATTCTCTAAAACTCTAAACCTGAAAAGATCCTCAACGTGAATTATTCATTTAATTCAATATTAACTTAGGTTTAAGGCCGGGGCCTTATAGTTTGTATCAAAGGTCGGTGTAGACAACTTTAGGAGTTAGAAAGGTGTTAAATTATAATATGATTGAAATGATATATCATTTACGGATTACCATGTTGCTTCGCCTAAGATATTTCTGTGTTCAGAATGGTTTTCCGCAGAGGAAACAAAGCAGCTATGTTAGGACGACATCAGGAGGAAGATAACCTTCCAAATCAGCAACCTGAGATGGTCAGAATCGGAACTGAACAGTTTGTTGCAATGATGGCACAGTTGACTCAGGCTATAAATGGTGGTGGTATCCATGCACGAGATCAGCCATATCAACCACAGAGGAACATGTCAGTGGTGGAACATTTCATGAGGCAACATCCCCCATCATTCAGAGGATCATCTGACCATGTACAAGATGAAGGGTTGATTAAAGCACTGGAGAAGAGTTTTGATGTCATGGGGTGTTCAGAACATCAAAAGGTTAGTCTTGCTGTTTACCATTTTGAAGGTGAAGCTGATCAGTGGTGGTCGATGGTGAAAAATATAAGGGATAGTGATGAGATTGAGGATCTTCACTGGGATGAATTCAAAGGTATGTTTCTTGAGAAATATTTTCCTAAGGTGGTTCGTCTTAGGATGGAAAAACAGTTCCTAGAATTGAGGCAGGAGGATGATTCAGTGGCTACTTATGAAGAAAAGTTCACTCGATTGGCAAGGTATGCTCCAAAATTCATACGAGATCTTGATAGTAAAATAAACCGTTTTTACTCAAGGTTAAAGCCAAAGTATCGAAGGGCTTTAGCATCTCGTGAGTTCAAAAGTTATGAAAAACTTGTTTGATGTGCGGAGAAGGTGGAAATGGAGTTTGCCGATGATCAGGTGTTCTATGAAAAACAACAAAATAAGAGGTCTAGTTGGCAGGCAAAGGGGAATAATTCATCAAAGAAGCAAGGAGGTAAGAAAACCAAATATCCATCCTGTGAGAAGTGTGGTAAAATGCATCCTGGAAAATGTTTATCCAAGTCTGGTAAGTGCTTTCGATGTGGTAAGTCCGGTCATATTGCTCGTAACTGTAAGGAATATGATCAAGCAGGAAATGAAAAGCCAACGGTAAGATGTTTTAAGTGTAATGAAATGGGTCATTATGAAAACGAGTGTCCAACGAAGAACTCAACTGGGGAATGCAGCCAGACTACAAGCAGAAAGGGGTGGTGAAATCCTTTGCAACAACTTCAGAAGATGTTGGGCCATCAAATGAAGTGGTATCAGCTCCAGGGAGCTCAGTATTTTTCCAAGATTGACTTGAGGTCGGGGTACCATCAGTTGAAAGTAAAAGAAGCAGAAGTTCCGAATACTGCGTTCCATACTAGATATGACCATTATGAATTTGTAGTTATGCCTTTTGGGTTAACCAATGCACCTGCTGTATTCATGGACCTTATGAATAAAATTTTCCATGAGTTCTTGGATAAGTTTGTGTTTATGTTTTGAGGTTTGGGAAGAGGTTATGTGTGCCTTGTGATTCATAGTTGAATAATGAGTTGTTATGTGAGGCTCATAGTTCCCCGTTTTCAGTTCATCCTGGCAGTACTAAGATGTATAGAGATCTGTGGGAGTATTACTGGTGGGATGGAATGAAAAGAGATATTGCTGCTTTTACTGTGAAGTGTTTGACATGTAAACAGGTTAAAGCAGGGCGACAGTTACAGAAAGGGATGCTTCAGCCTTTACCAGTGCCAGAGTGGAAATGGGAAAACATATCCATGGACTTTGTTGTGGGATTACCGAGGACATCTCGAGGTAATAATGCAATCTGGATTATTGTTGATCTCTTGACTAAATATGCTCATTTCCTTGTTATACAAGATACTTTTACCCTAGATCAACTTTCCCGTTTGTATCTTAAAGAGATAGTCAGGTTACATGGTGTTTCTCTCTCCATTGTATCTGATCGTGATCCCAGGTTCACATCTAACTTTTGGAAAGGCCTTCAGAAGTCGTTGGGTACAGAATTAAATTTTAGTACAGCTTTTCATCCTCAATCAGATGGGCAGTCAGAACGAACAATTCAGACATTGGAGGATATGCTACGAGCTTGTTCTATGGATTATCAAGGAAGTTGGGACCAACATCTTTCTTCGGTTGAATTTTCATATAATAACAGTTTTCATTCCAGTATACAGATGGCACCATTTGAGGCATTATATGGGAAGCGGTGTCGAACTCCAGCATTTTGGGATGAAGTGGGTGAAAGGAAGCTGATGGGACCAGAATTGGTAGAAGAGATGGCAGAAAAAGTTCAGTTGATTCAGAAGCACATGAGAACAGCTCAGAGCAGGCAGAAGAGTTATGCAGATAACCGGAGGAAGGATCTATCTTTGGAGGTAGGTGATCATGTTTTTCTCAAGGTTTCTCCTTGGAAACGTGTGATGAGATTTGGTAAGAAAGGAAAGTTGAGTCCAAGGTTCGTTGGACCATACGAAATTCTGGAGAGGGTTGGATCAGTTGCATACCGAGTGGCTTTACCTCCGAGTTTATCTCAGGTACACAATGTTTTTCATGATTCAATGTTGAGAAATTATATGCCAGATCCATCTCATGTTTTGAGTCCAGAGGTAGTTCAGCTGGAAAAGAACCTATCTTATGAGGAACAACCGGTCCAGATTCTTGACCACAGGGAGCAGGTGTTACGGAATAAGGTTATTCATCAGGTAAAGGTTTTGTGGAAAAACCATGTGATTGAAGAGGCAACGTGGGAATCTGAAAATGCTATGAGGGATAAATACCCCCACTTATTTTGATAAGTGAATAAAATTGCGAGGACGCAATTCCCAAAAGGGGGGAAGGATGTAACATCCCAGGTAAATAAAGAATAATGAATTTTCATATTTATTAATATTTACTAATTAAATATTAATTTTAATTAAAAGGGGTTTCTATGTTCGATAGAGTACTCGGTACGCAACGATGAGTTTCTTTGAAAACATACGTTGCACACAAGTAATAAAATAATATTATTTTAAATGTTATTAACGAGTAGCCGTTGTACTGGCGGGAATGGATAGAAATAACTAAAATATGATTATATATGTTTTTAAATGTTTTTACATTTACCCAATAAAATATAAAGGCTTAAAATACGGAAAGAGTTCAATTTTAGGCATTTATACCCTAATTTTCACGAAAGGTCCACTTATCACCTTTTGACGAAGAACCATCATTAAATATAGTTTTGATCGATCTTATAAATTCTATTGGACCAAATATAACTCTTCTTTAGAATCAAGACATCAAAATTTACTTTGTGTAAATTTTTGGTACCTTTCGGATAAAGTTCATTTTTTTTAATGAATAGTGTAAAATGTTGTATTTTAATTCAAAACCTCTTTTTAATATAATTTATTTATATGATTAGATTATCTTTTTAATTGGTTTTAAAGTGAAATTAGAAAATATTTTTACCATTAAATCCAATAGTGGTCGTTGGAATTAATTTCACTTTGAAATCGGACTTAAACTAGTGTCAATCTTTTGATACTTATTGTTTCATAAAAACAGGCTATTTGCTCTGACAACGGGAATTAATTATTAAATTAATTAATTTGACTTATATGTTTTGAATTTTGTAAAATAGACTTCATTTTTGAATTCATAATATCAAATATAGCTTAGGGTGAATTTTTGGTAATTTTCTGATAAACTTCAATTTTTGATGAATAGTGAAACCACTAAGTGGTACTTATAAAGACTGATTTTCCGTTTAAATGAAATTTTGCCATCATTGTGTTTTGATTTTCAAAAATCCGACATACATGGTTGTCATTAAGAAGTAAAATGTGGTTTAATGGGATAAAAATAATTTTTTGATGAATAGTAACTTATTAAGTTTTTAATCGCGATTAGTGGTAATTAGTGTAGTTTAAGGTAAAAATAATGCTTTAATAAAATAAGATGAGCTTGACACATGTCCTACCCTCATTGGTTGTGTCATGGCCGACCAAGACAAGCCATGGGTCAACTTGGGGACCCCATGGAGCCACTTTAGTTGGAAAATGACAATAATATATTTTTATTTAATGTTAAAATTAAAAATGACACAAACATGATATTTTTTACTAAAATAGTTTTTAAGTGGGGTTATACAAGTCATATTTTTTATTATAAATAGTAATTGGAAAGATGAAAAGATTTACTACATCATAGTAATTGTTTTATAATTTTTAGACATTAAATAAATTAAATTATTTATGACATTATAATGATGCAGTGATGACATCATTATTTAACGATTAAAATAAAATGGAAAGATAATGTAAATTCTATGAACTACACATGTCCAAAACTTATTGGATGGGTATATTTCTAACCCTTATCAGCTTATCCACGAATTATATCAATGTGGGACCTTTTAAAACCGAAACACATTTTCAAATAAAGTAATATTTCTTCACTTTCCAAAAGTGCCCCTCCTCTCCTCTTATAAAAGGCCCCCACCTCTACCACCTTACACACACTCCTCAAGCCTTTGGCTCGGCCAACCCCTGCCCAATTACTCTCTCCACATCCCTCTCCGCATCCTAGAGGATTCCCTTTGGGAATAATCCTTTCAAAGGAAGCCTTTAGGCTCAAATCAAAAGGAGTTACACTTTTAAAGGTAATTCATTCTCTCTTGTTCATTTGTTTTATTTTGCTTCTCCAACCCTCTAAACTCTTTTTATTTACTTATTTTGTAACAACACCAGTATATTAAATATACTAGGATGTTGTTATAATATTTATTCGAGCTACACTCTCACAAAACTACATAAAATGGTTAAAGAACATACGGTTTCCGTGGATGGAGAAATTCTGCCTCCCGAAACGATGATTGTTCAATACTCATTTAACACCTTCAAGGGTGGCCATTATGATGTCACTATTTTTATATATGATATATAATATGTTTATTTTTTCTTTAAGATTCTGTATTTTTCATTTTGTGCATACCTTTATGGTTTCCATTATGGGTAAGCACGATATCTTCATTTAAGGAAGTGCGGACTACCGCCCCCTCAAAGTGATGTGATTCATTAATGCCATATGTGGGACGTGTAAAGGATGGATTTAAAGTTATTATATATGATTTTATACTTGAATTATAATATACCTCTATATCATTATTATTTCTTTCCATTAAATTATGAGATAGAAATGAAAGTTGCGTTCATGCCTACGTACGGCTTACCGTCTCCATGAACGGTGCATTTCATTTCTTATCCCCGAATGTAATGTACTATTAAAAGTACATGTATATAATGGATATATATAATTAATGATATATCTAAATTATGAATATAATTCTAGAATTAAAATATACATACCTCTCATTTAGTTATAATTCCATTAATATGACAAATAAATGAAAGTAGCGTTCATGCGTACGTACGGCGCACCGTCTCCATGAACTGTGCATTTCATTTCTTACCCCTAAATGATTATGTAATATTATAAATACATGTATATGATTGATATATATGATACATATTATATCCAAATCGGGAATTTCATTCTGGATATAAAGAACCTTTGACCACACGAACAACATGTAATTGTAAGAAGTCCACTTTCGACTTAAGAACCAAATATTGAAAAAACAAACATTATTAACTTAATTGGTTACATAATGTTTATAACATGGAAATAAGTGATATAAAATGAATAATTAACTTTAAAAAGGTTCTTAATCAAGTATAAATTAACTCAAGTTTGTTATTCAGGACGTTAAAGAACGATCGAGTCAAGTCGGACCCGAGGTAAGGGACATCGTCTCAATCTCCTTTCATTGAGGCATATTTCATTTTATACACAACTTTCTTTTATACGGTGTATAAACCCCTTTGACTTTTAATTTTATACAAAAGGAATCTTTTTCTACGAAGCGTTTTACAAAACTACAAAAAGGAATGTTTCTTTTAACGTACGCGGTGACAATGACCTTTTCCGCCCCCGTGAGTATTATTTGGTCTTTGGCTTTCTCAACAAGCCGAAATGTTTTTAGAATAAAATAAATACCATATACTATTTTATGTATTTTGGTATTGAAAATGGTTTTGAAAAAGGATTCTATTTTGTCAATATATTTAAGATATATTGTGATTGAAATGTGGAAATGTTATCATTCCTTTATATTGGTTTTATGTTTTATGATTTTATATTGGTACTTGGACATTTTAACGGGTGGTTACGTTATAAACCATATGACGGGTGGTGCCGTGAATACCAGGACGGGTGGTTACGTTATAACCTCCAATGCATTGGGTATGGAAGTCGACCGTATGGCTATTCCATTAAGTATGTATGGAAATTGGCCGTATGGCTATTCCATTAAGTGATATGTGTGGAAGTCGACCGTATGGTTATTCCACTTAAGTATGTTTATGTCCCAAGTTACCTTTATATATCTTATGTGTTCTTTTTATGGGTTTTATGGTAATCCTTTGGTTGCAAAAAGGTAAGTAATGATACTTTATTCAGTGAAGAGTTTTTACTACTTCATGAAGGTGAAGGTATTACTTTGATAGAGTATATATGGTTTACTTGATGTTTGAAAAACTAATAGTTTTCATTCTTTCTGTATCCCTTACTGAGCTTTTTATGCTCACCCCATGTTTTTTTGAAATGTTTTCACAGGACTTAATGTGGAATAAGGTCAAGGATGGGATCAAGGGAATGTCATCCTATATAAAACATGGAACTAGACACGTTTCTTTTTACGAGTTTTTTTTATTATGGAAACTTAGTAGAAGTGACTACTTTGTAATCTTTTGAGATGTAATAGTCATGTTCTAATTCTCTAAAACTCTAAACCTGAAAAAATCCTCAACGTGAATTATTCATTTAATTCAATATTAAGTAAGGTTTAAGTTCGGGGCCTTATATTTGGCATCAAAGGTCGGTTTAGACAACTTTAGGAGTTAGAAAGGTGTTAAATTATAATATGATTGAAATGATATAGCATTTACGGATTACCATGTTGCTTCGCCTAAGATATTTTTGTGTTCAGAATGGTTTTCCGCAGAGGAAACAAAGCAGCTATGTTGGGACGACATCAGGAGGAAGATAACCTTCCAAATAAGCAACCTGAGATGGTCGGAATCAGAACTGAACAGTTTGTTGCAGTGATGGCACAGTTGACTCAGGCTATAAATGGTGGTGGTATCCATGCACGAGATCAGTCAGATCAACTGCAGAGGAACATGTCAGTGGTGGAACATTTCATGAGGCAACATCCCCCATCATTAATAGGATCATCTGACCCTGTGCAAGATGAAGGGTGGATTAAAGCACTGGAGAAGATTTTTGATGTCATGTGGTGTTCAGAACATCAAAAGGTTAGTCTTGGTGTTTACCATTTTGAAGGTGAAGCTGATCAGTGGTGGTCGATGGTGAAAAATATAAGGGATAGTGATGAGATTGAGGATCTTCACTGGGACGAATTCAAAGGTATGTTTCTTGAGAAATATTTTCCTAAGGTGGTTCATCTTAGGATGGAAAAACAGTTCCTAGAATTGAGGCAGGAGGATGATTCAGTGGCTTCTTATGAAGAAAAGTTCACTAGATTGGCAAGGTATGCTCCAAACTTTATACGAGATCTTGATAGTAAAATAAACCGTTTTTACTCAGGGTTAAAGCCAACGTATCGAAGGGATTTAGATTCTCGTGAGTTCAAAAGTTATGAAAAAGTTGTTTGATGTGCGGAGAAGGTGGAAATGGAGTTTGCCGATGATCAGGTGTTCTATGACAAACAACAAAATAAGAGGTCTAGTTGGCAGGCAAAGGGGAATAATTCATCAAAGAAGCAAGGAGGTAAGAAAACCAAATATCCATCCTGTGAGAAGTGTGGTAAAATGCATCCTGGAGAATGTTTATCCAAGTCTGGTAAGTGCTTTCGGTGTGGTAAGTCTGGTCATATTGCTCGTAATTGTAAGGAAGATGATCAAGCAGGAAATGAAAAGCCAACGGTAAGATGTTTTAAGTGTAATGAAATGGGTCATTATGCAAACGAGTGTCCAACGAAGAACTCAATTGGGGGGAATGCAGCCAGACTACAAGCAGAAAGGGGTGGTGAAATCCTTTGCAACAACTTCAGAAGATGTTGGGCCATCAAATGAAGTGGTATCAGCTCCAGGGAGCTCAGTATTTTTCGAAGATTGACTTGAGGTCGGGGTACCATCAGTTGAAAGTAAAAGAAGCAGAAGTTCCGAAGACTGTGTTCCATACTAGATATGGCCATTATGAATTTGTAGTTATGCCTTTTGGGTTAACCAATGCACCTGCTGTATTCATGGACCTTATGAATAAAATTTTCCATGAGTTCTTGGATAAGTTTGTGTTTATGTTTTGAGGTTAGGGAAGAGGTTATGTCTGCCTTGTGATTCACAGTTGAAGAATGAGTTGTTATGTGAGACTCATAGTTCCCCGTTTTCAGTTCATCCTGGCAGTACTAAGATGTACAGAGATCTGCGGGAGTATTAGTGGTGGGATGGAATGAAAAGAGATATTGTTGCTTTTACTGTGAAGTGTTTGACATGTAAACAGGTTAAAGCAGAGCGGCAGTTACCGAAAAGGATGCTTCAGCCTTTACCAGTGCCAGAGTGGAAATGGGAAAACATATCCATGGACTTTATAGTGGGATTACCGAGGACATCTCGATGTAATAATGCAATCCGGGTTATTGTTGATCTCTTGACTAAATCTGCTCATTTCCTTGCTATACAAGATACTTTTTCCCTAGATCAACTTTCCCGTTTGTATCTTAAAGAGATAGTCAGGTTACATGGTGTTTCTCTCTCCATTGTATCTGATCGTGATCCCAGGTTCACATCTAACTTTTGGAAAGGCCTTTAGAAGTTGTTGGGTACGGAATTAAATTTTAGTAGATCTTTTCATCCTCAATCAGATGGGCAGTCAGAACGAACAATTCAGACATTGGAGGATGTGCTACGAGCTTGTTCTAAGGATTATCAGGGAATTTGGGACCAACATCTTTCTTTGGTTGAATTTTCATATAATAACAGTTTTCATTCCAGTATACAGATGGCACCATTTGAGGCATTATATGGGAAGCGGTGTCAAACTCCAGCATTTTGGGATGAAGTGGGTGAAAGGAAGATGATGGGACCAGAATTGGTAGAAGAGATGGCAGAAAAAGTTCAGTTGATTCAGAAGCACATGAGAACAGCTCAGTGCAGGCAGAAGAGTTATGCGGATAACCGGAGGAAGGATCTATCTTTCGAGGTAGGTGATCATGTTTTTCTCAAGGTTTCTCCTTGGAAACGTGTGATGAGATTTGGTAAGAAAGGAAAGTTGAGTCCAAGGTTCGTTGGACCATACGAAATTCTGGAGAGGGTTGGATCAGTTGCATACCGAGTGGCTTTACCTCCGAGTTTATCTCAGGTACACAATGTTTTTCATGATTCTATGTTGAGAAATTATATGCCAGATCCATCTCATGTTTTGAGTCCAGAGGTAGTTCAGCTGGAAAAAACCTATCTTATGAGGAACAACCGGTCCAGATTCTTGACCACAGGGAGCAGGTGTTACGGAATAAGGTGATTCATCAGGTAAAGGTTTTGTGGAAAAACCATGTGATTGAAGAGGCAACGTGGGAATCTGAAAATGCTATGAGGGATAAATACCCCCACTTATTTTGATAAGTGAATAAAATTGCGAGGACGCAATTCCCAAAAGGGGGGAAGGATGTAACATCCCAGGTAAATAAAGAATAATGAATTTTCATATTTATTAATATTTACTGATTAAATATTAATTTTAATTAAAATGGGTTTCTATGTTCGATAGCATACTCGGTACGCAACGATGAGTTTCTTTGAAAACATACGTTGCACACAAGTAATAAAATAATATTATTTTAAATGTTATTAACGAGTAGTCGTTGTACTGGCGGGAATGGATAGAAATAACTAAAATATGATTATATATGTTTTTAAATGTTTTTACATTTACCCAATAAAAGATAAAGGCTTAAAATACGGAAAGAGTTCAATTTTAGGCATTTATACCCTAATTTTCACGAAAGGTCCACTTATCACCTTTTGACGAAGAACCGTCATTAAATATAGTTTTGATCGATCTTATAAATTCTATTGGACCAAATATAACTCTTCTTTAGAATCGGGACATCAAAATTTACTTTGTGTAAATTTTTGGTACCTTTCGGATAAAGTTCATTTTTTTAATGAATAGTGTAAAATGTTGTATTTTAATTCAAAACCTATTTTTAATATAATTTATTTATATTAATAGATTATCTTTTTAATTGGTTTTAAAGTGAAATTAGAAAATATTTTTACCATTAAATCCAATAGTGGTCGTTGGAATTAATTTCACTTTGAAATCGGACTTAAACTAGTGTCAATCTTTTGATACTTATTGTTTCATAAAAACACGCTATTTGCTCTGACAACGGGAATTAATTATTAAATTAATTAATGTGACTTATATGTTTTGAATTTTGTAAAATAGACTTCATTTTTGAATTCATAATATCAAATATAGCTTATGGTAAATTTTTTGGTAATTTTCTGAAAAACTTCAATTTTTGATGAATAGTGAAACCACTAAGTGGTACTTATAAAGACTGATTTTCCGTTTAAATGAAATTTTTCCATCATTGTGTTTTGATTTTCAAAAATCCGACATACATGGTTGTCATTAAGAAGTAAAATGTTGTTTAATGGGATAAAAATAATTTTTTGGTGAATAGTAACTTATTAAGTTTTTAATCGCGATTAGTGGTAATTAGTGTAGTTTAAGGTAAAAATAATGCTTTAATAAAAAAAGATGAGCTTGACACATGTCCTAACCTCATTGGTTGTGTCATGGCCGACCAAGACAAGCCATGGGTCACCTTGGGGACCCCATGGAGCCACTTTAGTTGGAAAATGACAATAATATATTTTTATTTAATGTTAAAATTAAAAATGACACAAACATGATATTTTTTACTAAAATAGTTTTTAAGTGGGGTTATACAAGTCATATTTTTTATTATAAATAGTAATTGGAAAGCTTAAAAGATTTACTACATCATAGTAATTGTTTTATAATTTTTAGACATTAAATAAATTAAATTATTTATGACATTATAATGATGCAGTGATGACATCATTATTTAACGATTAAAATAAAATGGAAAGATAATGTAAAATCTATGAACTACACATGTCCAAAACTTATTGGATGGGTATATTTCTAACCCTTATCATCTTATCCACGAATTATATCAATGTGGGACCTTTTAAAACCGAAACACATTTTCAAATAATGTAATATTTCTTCACTTTCCAAAAGTGCCCCTCCTCTCCTCTTATAAAAGGCCCCCACCTCTACCACCTTACACACACTCCTCAAGCCTTTGGCTCGGCCAACCCCTGCCCAATTACTCTCTCCACATCCCTCTCCGCATCCTAGAGGATTCCCTTTGGGCATAATCCTTTCAAAGGAGGCCTTTAGGCTCAAATCAAAAGGAGTTACACTTTTAAAGGTAATTCATTCTCTCTTGTTCATTTGTTTTATTTTGCTTCTCAACCCTCTAAACTCTTTTTATTTACTTCTTTTGTAACAACACCAGTATATTAAATATACTAGGATGTTGTTATAAGATTTATTCGAGCTACACTCTCACAAAACTACATAAAATGGTTAAAGAACATACGGTTTCCGTGGATGGAGAAATTCTGCCTCCCGAAACGATGATTGTTCAATACTCATTTAACACCTTCAAGGGTGGCCATTATGATGTCACTATTATTATATATGATATATAATATGTTTATTTTTTCTTTAAGATTCTGTATTTTTCATTTTGTGCATACCTTTATGGTTTCCATTATGGGTAAACACGATATCTTCATTTAAGGAAGTGCGGACTACCGCCCCCTCAAAGTGATGTGATTCATTAATGCCATATGTGGGACGTGTAAAGGATGGATTTAAAGTTATTATATATGATTTTATACTTGAATTATAATATACCTCTATATCATTATTATTTCTTTCCATTAAATTATGAGATAGAAATGAAAGTAGCGTTCATGCCTACGTACGGCTTACCGTCTCCATGAACGGTGCATTTCATTTCTTATCCCCGAATGTAATATACTATTAAAAGTACATGTATATAATGGATATATATAATTAATGATATATCTAAATTATGAATATAATTATAGAATTAAAATATACATACCTCTCATTTAGTTCTAATTCCATTAATATGACAAAGAAATGAAAGTAGCGTTCATGCGTACGTACGGCGCACCGTCTCCATGAACTGTGCATTTCATTTCTTACCCCAAAATGATTATGTAATATTATAAATACATGTATATGATGGATATATATGATACATATTATATCCAAATCGGGAATTTCATTCTGGATATAAAGAACCTTTGACCACACGAACAACATGTAATTGTAAGAAGTCCACTTTCGACTTAAGAACCAAATATTGACAAAACAAACATTATTAACTTAAATGGTTACATAATGTTTATAACATGGAAATAAGTGATATAAAATGAATAATTAACATTAAAAAGGTTCTTAATCAAGTATAAATTAACTCAAGTTTATTATTCAGGACGTTAAAGAACGATCGAGTCAAGTCGGACCCGAGGTAAGGGACATCGTCTCAATCTCCTTTCATTGAGGCATATTTCATTTTATACACAACTTTCTTTTATACGGTGTATAAACCCCTTTGACTTTTAATTTTTTACAAAAGGAATCTTTTTCTACGAAGCGTTTTACAAAACGACAAAAAGGAATGTTTCTTTTAACGTACGCGGCGACAATGACCTTTTTCGCTGCCGTGAGTATTATTTGGTCTTTGGCTTTCTCAACAAGCCGTAATGTTTTTAGAATAAAATAAATACCATATACTATTTTATGTATTTTGGTATTGAAAATGGTTTTGAAAAAGGATTCTATTTTGTCAATATATTTATGATATATTGTGATTGAAATGTTGAAATGTTATCATTCCTTTATATTGGTTTTATGTTTTATGATTTTATATTGGTACTTGGACATTTTAACGGGTGGTTACGTTATAAACCATATGACGGGTGTTGCTGTGAATACCAGGATGGGTGGTTACGTTATAACCTCCAATGCATTGGGTATGGAAGTCGACCGTATGGCTATTCCATTAAGTATGTATGGAAATTGGCCGTATGGCTATTCCATTAAGTGATATGTGTGGAAGTCGACCGTCTGGTTATTCCACTTAAGTATGTTTATGTCCCAAGTTACCTTTATATATCTTATGTGTTCTTTTTATGGGTTTTATGGTAATCCTTTGGTTACAAAAAGGTAAGTAATGATACTTTATTCAGTGAAGAGTTTTTACTACTTCATGAAGGTGAAGGTATTACTTTGATAGAGTATATATGGTTTACTTGATGTTTGAAAAACTATCAGTTTTCATTCTTTCTGTATCCCTTACTGAGCTTTTTATGCTCACCCCATGTTTTTTTGAAATGTTTTCACAGGACTTAATGTGGAATAAGGTCAATGATGGGATCAAGGGAATGTCATCCTATATAAAACGTGGAACTAGACACGTTTATTTTTACGAGTTTTTTTATTATGGAAACTTAGTAGAAGTGACTACTTTGTAATCTTTTGAGATGTAATAGTTATGTTCTAATTCTCTAAAACTCTAAACCTGAAAAAATCCTCAACGTGAATTATTCATTTAATTCAATATTAAGTAAGGTTTAAGGCCGGGGCCTTATATTTGGTATCAAAGGTCGGTTTAGACAACTTTAGGAGTTAGAAAGGTGTTAAATTATAATATGATTGAAATGATATAGCATTTACGGATTACCATGTTGCTTCGCCTAAGATATTTCTGTGTTCAGAATGGTTTTCCGCAGAGGAAACAAAGCAGCTATGTTGGGACGACATCAGGAGGAAGATAACCTTCCAAATAAGCAACCTGAGATGGTCGGAATCAGAACTGAACAGTTTGTTGCAGTGATGGCACAGTTGACTCAGGCTATAAATGGTGGTGGTATACATGCACGAGATCAGCCAGATCAACCGCAGAGGAACATGTCAGTGGTGGAACATTTCATGAGGCAACATCCCCCATCATTCATAGGATCATCTGACCCTGTGCAAGATGAAGGGTGGATTAAAGCACTGGAGAAGATTTTTGATGTCATGGGGTGTTCAGAACATCAAAAGGTTAGTCTTGTTGTTTACCATTTTGAAGGTGAAGCTGATCAGTGGTGGTCGATGGTGAAAAATATAAGGGATAGTGATGAGATTGAGGATCTTCACTGGGACGAATTCAAAGGTATGTTTCTTGAGAAATATTTTCCTAAGGTGGTTCATCTTAGGATGGAAAAACAGTTCCTAGAATTGAGGCTGGAGGATGATTCAGTGGCTTCTTATGAAGAAAAGTTCACTAGATTGGCAAGGTATGCTCCAAACTTCATACGAGATCTTGATAGTAAAATAAACCGTTTTTACTCAGGGTTAAAGCCAACGTATCGAAGGGATTTAGATTCTCGTGAGTTCAAAAGTTATGAAAAACTTGTTCGATGTGCGGAGAAGGTGGAAATGGAGTTTTCTGATGATCAGGTGTTCTATGACAAACAACAAAATAAGAGGTCTAGTTTGCAGGCAAAGGGGAATAATTCATCAAAGAAGCAAGGAGGTAAGAAAACCAAATATCCATCCTGTGAGAAGTGTGGTAAAATGCATCCTGGAGAATGTTTATCCAAGTCTGGTAAGTGCTTTCGGTGTGGTAAGTCTGGTCATATTGCTCATAACTGTAAGGAAGATGATCAAGCGGGAAATGAAAAGCCAACGGTAAGATGTTTTAAGTGTAATGAAATGGGTCATTATCCAAACGAGTGTCCAACGAAGAACTCAATTGGGGGAATGCAGCCAGACTACAAGCAGAAAGGGGTGGTGAAATCCTTTGCAACAACTTCAGAAGATGTTGGGCCATCAAATGAAGTGGTATCAGCTCCAGGGAGCTCAGTATTTTTCGAAGATTGACTTGAGGTCGGGGTACCATCAGTTGAAAGTAAAAGAAGAAGAATTTCCGAAGACTGTGTTCCATACTAGATATGGACATTATGAATTTGTAGTTATGCCTTTTGGGTTAACCAATGCACCTGCTGTATTCATGGACCTTATGAATAAAATTTTCCATGAGTTCTTGGATAAGTTTGTGTTTATGTTTTGAGGTTTGGGAAGAGGTTATGTGTGCCTTGTGATTCACAGTTGAAGAATGAGTTGTTATGTGAGGCTCATAGTTCCCCGTTTTCAGTTCATCCTGGCAGTACTAAGATGTACAGAGATCTGCGGGAGTATTAGTGGTGGGATGGAATGAAAAGAGATATTGTTGCTTTTACTGTGAAGTGTTTGACATGTAAACAGGTTAAAGCAGAGCGGCAGTTACCGAAAGGGATGCTTCAGCCTTTACCAGTGCCAGAGTGGAAATGGGAAAACATATCCATGGACTTTGTTGTGGGATTACCGAGGACATCTCGATGTAATAATGCAATCTGAGTTATTGTTGATCTCTTGACTAAATCTGCTCATTTCCTTTCTATACAAGATACTTTTTTCCTAGATCAACTTTCCCGTTTGTATCTTAAAGAGATAGTCAGGTTACATGGTGTTTCTCTCTCCATTGTTTCTGATCGTGATCCCAGGTTCACATCTAACTTTTGGAAAGGCCTTCAGAAGTCGTTGGGTATGGAATTAAATTTTAGTATAGCTTTTCATCCTCAATCAGATGGGAAGTCAGAACGAACAATTCAGACATTGGAGGATATGCTACGAGCTTGTTCTAAGGATTATCAGGGAATTTGGGACCAACATCTTTCTTTGGTTGAATATTCATATAATAACAGTTTTCATTCCAGTATACAGATGGCACCATTTGAGGCATTATATGGGAAGCGGTGTCGAACTCCAGCATTTTGGGATGAAGTGGGTGAAAGGAAGCTGATGGGACCAGAATTGGTAGAAGAGATGGCAGAAAAAGTTCAGTTGATTCAGAAGCACATGAGAACAGCTCAGTGCAGGCAGAAGAGTTATGCGGATAACCGGAGGAAGGATCTATCTTTCGAGGTAGGTGATCATGTTTTTCTCAAGGTTTCTCCTTGGAAATGTGTGATGAGATTTGGTAAGAAAGGAAAGTTGAGTCCAAGGTTCGTTGGAACATACGAAATTCTGGAGAGGGTTGGATCAGTTGCATACCGAGTGGCTTTACCTCCGAGTTTATCTCAGGTACACAATGTTTTTCATGATTCAATGTTGAGAAATTATATGCTAGATCCATCTCATGTTTTGAGTCCAGAGGTAGTTCAGCTGGAAAAAACCTATCTTATGAGGAACAACCGGTCCAGATTCTTGACCACAGGGAGTAGGTGTTACGGAATAAGGTGATTCATCAGGTAATGGTTTTGTGGAAAAACCATGTGATTGAAGAGGCAACGTGGGAATCTAAAAATGCTATGAGGGATAAATACCCCCACTTATTTTGATAAGTGAATAAAATTGTGAGGACCCAATTCCCAAAAGGGGGGAAGGATGTAACATCCCAGGTAAATAAAGAATAATGAATTTTCATATTTATTAATATTTACTGATTAAATATTAATTTTAATTAAAAGGGGTTTCTACATTCGATAGCGTACTCGGTACGCAACGATGAGTTTCCTTGAAAACATACGTTGCACACAAGTAATAAAATAATATTATTATAAATGTTATTAACGAGTAGCCGTTGTACTGGCGGGAATGGATAGAAATAACTAAAATATGATTATATATGTTTTTAAATGTTTTTACATTTACCCAATAAAAGATAAAGTCTTAAAATACGGAAAGAGGTCAATTTTAGGCATTTATAACCTAATTTTCACGAAAGGTCCACTTATCACCTTTTGACGAAGAACTGTCATTAAATATAGTTTTGATTGATCTTATAAATTCTATTGGACCAAATATAACTCCTCTTTAGAATCGGGACATCAAAATTTACTTTGTGTAAATTTTTGGTACCTTTCTGATAAAGTTAATTTTTTTTAATGAATAATGTAAAATGTTCTATTTTAATTCAAAACCACTTTTTAATATAATTTATTTATATTAATAGATTATCTTTTTAATTGGTTTTAAAGTGAAATTAGAAAATATTTTTACCATTAAATCCAATAGTGGTCGTTGGAATTAATTTCACTTTGAAATCGGACTTAAACTAGTGTCAATCTTTTGATACTTATTGTTTCATAAAAACACGCTATTTGCTCCAACAGCGGGAATTAATTATTAAATTAATTAATGTGACTTATATGTTTTGAATTTTGTAAAATAGACTTCATTTTTGAATTCATAATATCAAATATAGCTTAGGGTGAATTTTTGGTAATTTTCTGAAAAACTTCAATTTTTGATGAATAGTGAAACCACTAAGTGGTACTTATAAAGACTGATTTTCCGTTTAAATGAAATTTTGCCATCATTGTGTTTTGATTTTCAAAAATCCGACATACATGGTTGTCATTAAGAAGTAAAATGTGGTTCAATGGGATAAAAATAATTTTTTGGTGAATAGTAACTTATTAAGTTTTTAATCGCGATTAGTGGTAATTAGTGTAGTTTAAGGTAAAAATAATGTTTTAATAAAATAAGATGAGCTTGAAACATGTCCTACCCTCATTGGTTGTGTCCTGGCCGACCAAGACAAGCCATGGGTCAACTTGGGGACCCCATGGAGCCACTTTAGTTGGAAAATGACAATAATATATTTTTATTTAATGTTAAAATTAAAAATGACACAAACATGATATTTTTTACTAAAACAGTTTTTAAGTGGGGTTATACAAGTAATATTTTTTATTATAAATAGTCATTGGAAATATGAACAGATTTACTACATCATAGTAATTTTTTTATAATTTTTATACATTAAATAAATTAAATTATTTATGACATCATAATGATGCAGTGATGACATCATTATTTAACTATTAAAATAAAATGGAAAGATAATGTAAAATCTATGAACTACACATGTCCAAAACTTATTGGATGGGTATATTTCGAACCCTTATCACCTTATCCACGAATTATATCAATTTGGGACCTTTTAAAACCGAAACACATTTTCAAATAAAGTAATATATCTTTACTTTCCAAAAGTGCCCCTCCTCTCCTCTTATAAAAGGCCCCCGCCTCTACGACCTTACACACACTCCTCAAGCCTTTGGATCGGCCAAACCCTGCCCAATTACTCTCTCCACATCCCTCTCCTCATCCTAGAGGATTCCCTTTGGGCATAATCCTTTCAAAGGAAGCCTTTAGGCTCAAATCAAAAGGAGTTACACTTTTAAAGGTAATTCTTTCTCTCTTGTTCATTTGTTTTATTTTGCTTCTCCAACCCTCTAAACTCTTTTTATTTACTTCTTTGGTAACAACACCAGTATCGTAAACATACTAGGATGTTGTTATAAGATTTATTCGAGCTACACTCTCACAAAACTACATAAAATGGTTAAAGAACATACGGTTTCTGTGGATGGCGAAATTCTGCCTCCCGAAACGATGATTGTTCAATACTCATTTAATGCCTTCAAGGGTGGCCATTATGATGTCACTATTTTTATATATGATATATAATATGTTTATTTTTTCTTTAAGATTCTGTATTTTTCATTTTGTGCATACCTTTATGGTTTCCATTATGGGTAAACACGATATCTTCATTTAAGGAAGTGCGGACTACCGCCCCCTCAAAGTGATGTGATCCGTTAATGCCATATGTGGGACGTGTAAAGGATGGATTTAAAGTTATTATATATGATTTTATACTTGAATTATAATATACCTCTGTATCATTATTATTTCTTTCCATTAAATTATGAGATAGAAATGAAAGTAGCGTTCATGCGTACGTACGGCTTACCGTCTCCATGAACGGTGCATTTCATTTCTTATCCCCGAATGTAATGTACTATTAAAAGTACATGTATATAATGGATATATATAATTAATGATATATCTAAATGATGAATATAATTCTGGAATTAAAATATACATACCTCTCATTTAGTTCTAATTCCATTAATATGACAAAGAAATGAAAGTAGCGTTCATGCGTACGTACGGTGTACCGTCTCCATGAACTGTGCATTTCATTTCTTACCCCTAAATGATTATGTAATATTATAAATACATGTATATGCTGGACATATATGATACATATTATATCCAAATCGGGAATTTCATTCTGGATATAAAGAACCTTTGACCACACGAACAACATGTAATTGTAAGAAGTCCACTTTCGACTTAAGAACCAAATATTGACAAAACAAACACTATTAACTTAAATGGTTACATAATGTTTATAACATGGAAATAAGTGATATAAAAGGAATAATTAACTTTAAAAAGGTTCTTAATCAAGTATAAATTAACTCAAGTTTATTATTCAGGATGTTAAAGAACGATCGAGTCAAGTCGGACCCGAGGTAAGGGACTTCGTCTCAATCTCCTTTCATTGAGGCATATTTCATTTTATACACAACTTTCTTTTATATGGTGTATAAACCCCTTTGACTTTTAATTTTATACAAAATTAATCTTTTTCTACGAAGAATTTTACAAAACGACAAAAAGGAATGTTTCTTTTAACGTACGCGGCGACAACGACCTTTTCCGCCGCCGTGAGTATTATTTGGTCTTTGGCTTTCTCAACAAGCCGTAATGTTTTTAGAATAAAATAAATACCATATAGTATTTTATGTATTTTGGTATTGAAAATGGTTTTGAAAAAGGATTCTATTATGTCAATATATTTATGATATATTGTGATTGAAATGTGGAAATGTTATCATTCCTTTATATTGGTTTTATGTTTTATGATTTTATATTGGTACTTGGACATTTTAACGGGTGGTTACGTTATAAACCATATGACGGGTGGTGCCGTGAATACCAGGACGGGTGGTTACGTTATAACCTCCAATGCATTGGGTATGGAAGTCGACCGTATGGCTATTCCATTAAGTATGTATGGAAATTGGCCGTATGGCTATTCCATTAAGTGATATGTGTGGAAGTCGACCGTATGGTTATTCCACTTAAGTATGTTTATGTCCCAAGTTACCTTTATATATGTTATGTGTTCTTTTTATGGGTTTTATGGTAATCCTTTGGTTACAAAAAGGTAAGTAATGATACTTTATTCAGTGAAGAGTTTTTACTACTTCATGAAGGTGAAGGTATTACTTTGATAGAGTATATATGGTTTACTTGATGTCTGAAAAACTAACAGTTTTCATTCTTTCTGTATCCCTTACTGAGCTTTTTATGCTCACCCCATGTTTTTTTGAAATGTTTTCACAGGACTTAATGTGGAATAAGGTCAAGGATGGGATCAAGGGAATGTCATCCTATATAAATCATGGAACTAGACACGTTTCTTTTTAAGAGTTTTTTTTATTATGGAAACTTAGTAGAAGTGACTACTTTGTAATCTTTTGAGATGTAATAGTTATGTTCTAATTCTATAAAACTCTAAACCTGAAAAGATCCTCAACGTGAATTATTCATTTAATTCAGTATTAAGTAAGGTTTAAGGTCGGGGCCTTATAGTTGGTATCAAAGGTCAGTTTAGACAACTTTAGGAGTTAGAAAGGTGTTAAATTATAATATGATTGAAATGATATAGCATTTATGGATTACCATGTTGCTTCACCTAAGATATTTCTGTGTTCAGAATGGTTTTCCGCAGAAGAAACAAAGCAGCTATGTTGGGACGACATCAGGAGGAAGATAACCTTCCAAATCAGCAACCTGAGATGGTCGGAATCGGAACTGAACAGTTTGTTGCAGTGATGGCACAGTTGACTCAGGATATAAATGGTGGTGGTATCCATGCATGAGATCAGCCAGATCAACCGCAGAGGAACATGTCAGTGGTGGAACATTTCATGAGTAAACATCCCCCATCATTCAGAGGATCATCTGACCCTGTGCAAGATGAAGGGTGGATTAAAGCACTGGAGAAGATTTTTGATGTCATGGGGTGTTCAGAACATCAAAAGGTTAGTCTTGCTGTTTACCATTTTGAAGGTGAAGCTGATAATTGGTGGTCGATGGTGAAAAATATAAGGGATAGTGATGAGATTGAGGATCTTCACTGGGACGAATTCAAAGGTATGTTTCTTGAGAAATATTTTCCTAAGGTGGTTCGTCTTAGGATGGAAAAACAGTTCCTAGAATTGAGGCAGGAGGATGATTCAGTGGCTGCTTATGAAGAAAAGTTCACTCGATTGGCAAGGTATGCTCCAAACTTCATACGAGATCTTGATAGTAAAATAAACCGTGTTTACTCAGGGTTAAATCCAAAGTATCAAAGGGCTTTAGCTTCTCGTGAGTTAAAAAGTTATGAAAAACTTATTCGATGTGCGGAGAAGGTGGAAATGGAGTTTGCCGATGATCAGGTGTTCTATGACAAACAACAAAATAAGAGGTATAGTTGGCAAGCAAAGGGGAATAATTCATCAAAGAAGCAAGGATGTAAGAAAACCAAATATCCATCCTGTGAGAAGTGTGGTAAAATGCATCCTGGAGAATGTTTATCCAAGTCTGGTAAGTGCTTTCGGTGTGGTAAGTCTGGTCATATTGCTCGTAACTGTAAGGAAGATGATCAAGCAGGAAATGAAAAGCCAACGGTAAGATGTTTTAAGTGTAATGAAATGGGTCATTATGCAAACGAGTGTCCAACGAAGAACTCAACTGGGGGAATGTAGCCAGACTACAAGCAGAAAGGGGTGGTGAAATCCTTTGCAACAACTTCAGAAGATGTTGGGCCATCAAATGAAGTGGTATCAGCTCCAGGGAGCTCAGTATTTTTCGAAGATTGACTTGAGGTCGGGGTACCATCAGTTGAAAGTAAAAGAAGCAGAAGTTCCGAAGAATGCGTTCCATACTAGATATGGCCATTATGAATTTGTAGTTATGCCTTTTGGGTTAACCAATTCACCTGCTGTATTCATGGACCTTATGAATAAAATTTTCCATGAGTTCTTGGATAAGTTTGTGTTTATTTTTGAGGTTTGGGAAGAGGTTATGTGTGCCTTGTGATTCACAGTTGAAGAATGAGTTGTTATGTGAGGCTCATAGTTCCCCGTTTTCAGTTCATCCTGGTAGTACTAAGATGTACAGAGATCTGCGGGAGTATTACTGGTGGGATGGAATGAAAAGAGATATTGCTGCTTTTACTGTGAAGTGTTTGAAATGTAAACAGGTTAAAGCAGAGCGGTAGTTACCGAAAGGGATGCTTCAGCCTTTACCAGTGCCAGAGTGGAAATGGGAAAACATATCCATGGACTTTGTTGTGGGATTACCGAGGACATCTCGAGGTAATAATGCAATCTGGGTTATTGTTGATCTCTTGACTAAATCTGCTCATTTCCTTGTTATACAATATACTTTTTCCCTAGATCAACTTTCCCGTTTGTATCTTAAAGAGATAGTCAGGTTACATGGTGTTTCTCTCTCCATTGTATCTGATCATGATCCCAGGTTCACATCTAACTTTTGGAAAGGCCTTCAGAAGTCGTTGGGTACGGAATTAAATTTTATTACAGCTTTTCATCCTCAATCAGATGGGAAGTCAGAACGAACAATTTAGACATTGGAGGATATGAGACGAGCTTGTTCTATGGATTATCATTTTATTTGGGACCAACATCTTTCTTTGGTTGAATTTTCATATAATGACAGTTTTCATTCCAGTATACAGATGGCACCATTTGAGGCATTATATGGGAAGCAGTGTCGAACTCCAGCATTTTGGGATGAAGTGGGTGAAAGGAAGCTGATGGGACCAGAATTGGTAGAAGAGATGGCAGAAAAAGTTCAGTTGATTCAGAAGCACATGAGAACAGCTCAGAGTAGGTAGAAGAGTTATGCGGATAACCGGAGGAAGGATCTATCTTTCGAGGTAGGTGATCATGTTTTTATCAAGGTTTCTCCTTGGAAATGTGTGATGAGATTTGGTAAGAAAGGAAAGTTGAGTCCAAGGTTCGTTGGACCATACGAAATTCTGGAGAGGGTTGGATCAGTTGCATACCGAGTGGCTTTACCTCCGAGTTTATCTCAGGTACACAATGTTTTTCATGATTCAATGTTGAGAAATTATATGCCAGATCCATCTCAAGTTTTGAGTCCAGAGGTAGTTCAGCTGGAAAAGAACCTATCTTATGAGGAACAACCGGTCCAGATTCTTGACCACATGGAGCAGGTGTTACGGAATAAGGTGATTCATCAGGTAAAGGTTTTGTGGAAAAACCATGTGATTGAAGAGGCAACGTGGGAATCTGAAAATGATATGAGGGATAAATACCCCACTTATTTTGATAAGTGAATAAAATTGCGAGAACGCAATTCCCAAAAGGGGGGAAGGATGTAACATCCCATGTAAATAAAGAATAATGAATTTTCATATTTATTAATATTTACTAATTAAATATTAATTTTAATTAAAAGGGGTTTCTACGTTCGATAGCGTACTCGGTACGCAACGATGAGTTTCTTTGAAAACATACGTTGCACACAAGTAATAAAATAATATAATTTTAAATGTTATTAACGAGTAGTCGTTGTACTGGCGGGAATGGATAGAAATAAGTAAAATATGATTATATATGTTTTTAAATGTTTTTACATTTACCCAATAAAAGATAAAGGCTTAAAATACGGAAAGAGTTCAATTTTAGGCATTTATACCCTAATTTTCACGAAAGGTCCACTTATCATCTTTTGACAAAGAACCGTCATTAAATATAGTTTTGATCGATCTTATAAATTCTATTGGACCAAATATAACTCTTCTTTAGAATCGGGACATCAAAATTTACTTTGTGTAAATTTTTGGTACCTTTCTGATAAAGTTAATTTTTTTTAATGAATAATGTAAAATGTTCTATTTTAATTCAAAACCTCTTTTTAATATAATTTATTTATATGAATAGATTATCTTTTTTATTGGTTTTAAAGTGAAATTAGAAAATATTTTTACCATTAAATCCAATAGTGGTCGTTGGAATTAATTTCACTTTGAAATCGGACTTAAGCTAGTGTCAATCTTTTGATACTTATTGTTTCATAAAAACACGCTATTTGCTCTGACAGCGGGAATTAATTATTAAATTAATTAATGTGACTTATATGTTTTGAATTTTGTAAAATAGACTTCATTTTTGAATTCATAATATCAAATATAGCTTAGGGTGAATTTTTGGTAATTTTCTGAAAAACTTCAATTTTTGATGAATAGTGAAACCACTAAGTGGTACTTATAAAGACTGATTTTCCGTTTAAATGAAATTTTGCCATAATTGTGTTTTGACTTTCAAAAATCCGACATACATGGTTGTCATTAAGAAGTAAAATGTGGTTCAATGGGATAAAAATAATTTTTTGGTGAATAGTAACTTATTAAGTTTTTAATCGCGATTAGTGGTAATTAGTGTAGTTTAAGGTAAAAATAATGTTTTAATAAAATAAGATGAGCTTGACACATGCCCTACCCTCATTGGTTGTGTCATGGCCGACCAAGACAAGCCATGGGTCAACTTGGGGACCCCATGGAGCCACTTTAGTTGGAAAATGACAATAATATATTTTTATTTAATGTTAAAATTAAAAATGACACGAACATGATACTTTTTACTAAAGCAGTTTTTAAGTGGGGTTATACAAGTCATATTTTTTATTATAAATATTCATTGGAAAGATGAAAAGATTTAATACATCATAGTAATTTTTTTATAATTTTTAGACATTAAATAAATTAAATTATTTATGACATCATAATGATGCAGTGATGACATCATTATTTAACGATTAAAATAAAATGGAAAGATAATGTAAAATCTATGAACTAAACATGTCCAAAACTTATTGGATGGGTAGATTTCGAACCCTTATCACCTTATCCACGAATTATATCAATTTGGGACCTTTTAAAACCGAAACACATTTTCAAATAAAGTAATATTTCTTTACTTTCCAAAAGTACCCCTCCTCTCCTCTTATAAAAGGCCCCCACCTCTACCACCATACACACACTCCTCAAGCCTTTGGCTCGGCCAACCCCTGCCCAATTACTCTCTCCACATCCCTCTCCTCATCCTAGAGTATTCCCTTTTGGCATAATCCTTTCAAAGGAAGCCTTTAGGCTCAAATCAAAAGGAGTTACACTTTTAAAGGTAATTCATTCTCTTTTGTTCATTTGTTTTATTTTGCTTCTCCAACCCTCTAAACTCTTTTTATTTACTTATTTTGTAACAACACCAGTATCTTAAATATACTAGGATGTTTTTATAAGATTTATTCGAGCTACACTCTCACACAACTACATAAAATGGTTAAAGAACATACAGTTTCCGTGGATGGCGAAATTCTGCCTCCCGAAACGATGATTGTTCAATACTCATTTAACACCTTCAAGGGTGGCCATTATGATGTCACTATTTTTATATATGATATATAATATGTTTATGTTTTATTTAAGATTCTGTATTTTTCATTTTGTGCATACCGTTTTTGTTTCCATTATGGGTAAACACGATATCTTCATTTAAGGAAATGCGGACTACCGCCCCCTCAAAGTGATGTGATTCGTTAATGCCATATGTGGGACGTGTAAAGGATGGATTTAAAGTTATTATATATGATTTTATACTTGAATTATAATATACCTCTATATCATTATTATTTATTTCCATTAAATTATGAGATAGAAATGAAAGTAGCGTTCATGCGTACGTACGGCTTACCGTCTCCATGAACGGTGCATTTCATTTCTTATCCCCAAATGTAATGTACTATTAAATGTACATGTATATAATGGATATATATAATTAATTATATATCTAAATGATGAATATAATTCTGGAATTAAAATGTACATACCTCTCATTTAGTTCTAATTCCATTAATATGACAAAGAAATGAAAGTAGCGTTCATGCGTACGTACGGCGTACCGTCTCCATGAACGGTGCATTTCATTTCTTACCCCTAAATGATTATGTAATATTATAAATACATGTATATGCTGGATATATATGATACATATTATATCCAAATCGAGAATTTCATTCTGGATATAAAGAACCTTTGACCACACGAACAACATGTAATTGTAAGAAGTCCACTTTCGACTTAAGAACCAAATATTGAAAAAACAAACATTATTAACTTAAATGGTTACATAATGTTTATAACATGGAAATAAGTGATATAAAAGGAATAATTAACTTTAAAAAGGTTCTTAATCAAGTATAAATTAACTCAAGTTTATTATTCAGGACGTTAAAGAACGATCGAGTCAAGTCGGACCCGAGGTAAGGGACTTCGTCTCAATCTCCTTTCATTGAGGCATATTTCATTTTATACACAACTTTCTTTTATACGATGTATAAACCCCTTTGACTTTTACTTTTATACAAAAGTAATCTTTTTCTATGAAGCGTTTTACAAAACGACAAAAAGGAATGTTTCTTTTAATGTACGCGGCGACAACGACCTTTTCCGCCGCCGCGAGTATTATTTGGTCTTTGGATTTCTCAACAAGCCATAATGTTTTTAGAATAAAATAAATACCATATACTCTTTTATGTATTTTGGTATTGAAAATGGTTTTGAAAAAAGATTTTATTATGTCAATATATTTATGATATATTGTGATTGAAATGTGGAAATGTTATCATTCCTTTATATTGGTTTTATGTTTTATGATTTTATATTGGTACTTAGACATTTTAACGGGTGGTTACGTTATAAACCATATGACGGGCGGTGCCATGAATACAAGGACGAGTGGTTACGTTATAACCTCCAATGCATTGGGTATGGAAGTCGACCGTATGGATATTCCATTAAGTATGTATGGAAATTGGTCGTATGGCTATTCCATTAAGTGATATGTGTGGAAGTCGACCGTATGGTTATTCCACTTAAGTATGTTTATGTCCCAAGTTTACTTTATATATGTTATGTGTTCTTTTTATGGGTTTTATGGTAATCCTTTGGTTACAAAAAGGTAAGTAATGATACTTTATTCAGTGAAGAGTTTTTACTACATCATGAAGGTGAAGGTATTACTTTGATAGAGTATATATGGTTTACTTGATGTTTGAAAAACTAACAATTTTCATTCTTTTTGTATCCCTTACTGAGCTTTTTATGCTCACCCCAAGTTTTTTTGAAATGTTTTCACAGGACTTAATGTGGAATAAGGTCAAGGATGGGATCAAGGGAATGTCATCTTATATAAAACATGGAACTAGACACGTTTCTTTTTAAGGGTTTTTTTTATTATGGAAACTTAGTAGAAGTGACCACTTTGTAATCTTTTGAGATGTAATAGTTATGTTCTAATTCTCTAAAACTCTAAACCTGAAAAGATCCTCAATGTGAATTATTCATTTAATTCAATATTACGTAAGGTTTAAGGTCGGAGCCTTATATAAGGAAAATGCATTGGATTGAGAAACTCAAGGATTATGATTGTTCAATACAATACCACCCATGGAAGGAGAATAAGGTATCAGGTTTTTTTTATAGGAAGGATTATGGAGTTTTCAAAAAAATATGGATCTATAAGGCTCATGTTCACATTTATCTAGAAATGATAGATATGGAAATTATCAAGGAAGGTGAAACATAATTACTTTATCAATTGGTTCCCCGACCATATTTGTTGTAGAGGATCCAATTTTCCGAGTCTCATGATGACAATTTTAAAAGGAAAATTAAATATGTGAATGATGGGAAGTTTGGAGAAAATCTATATGAGGTTGGAATTATGAAATGTGGGAAGAGAATTTGCATCCCCTCTATACTGAAGCTAAATAGGGAGTTATTGGATGATTCCTAGAGATCCAATTTCACTATAAACCCAAGAGCACTAATATGTATTGATATTTTATTGAATATTTATAGTATATTAATATGATGTGGTAAATTTATGATTATTTATTAAGATGTTTAATCTCTCAATATGTGAAGGTCGAAAGGAAAAATAATTGTGGATTCTTGCAAGCTCACACTATTCCAACATAGAAATGGGATGACATTACTACAAATTTTTCAATGGATTAACAAAATAATCTATGAAATAATGATGTAATATGGGTAATTATTGATCAACATACCAAATCATCACATTTCCTCTCTAAAAGGAGGTATTTTTCACTAGGGACCCTTAAAAATCAATTTTATGATGTTTTAGATATCATGGAGCACCCATTTCAATTGTGAGTTATTGTGATCCACGAATTAACTCTTAATTTTAGAAAATAAGTATTCAAAAATCATTAGACACTAAGATTCATTTTAGTACAACATATCACCCTAAAACTAAAGGGTAGACTAAAAGGACCATTAAAACTTTATAAGACATGTTGAGATCATGATAACATGATATTGATGGTTTGTGGGATAAGTATTCACCTTTGGAAGAGTTTTTATAACATTATATTTTCCATCCATGTATTCAAATAGAACAATATGATTCCTTTTAAGGAAAGAGATTTTGTACACCAACTTTTTGGGATGAAGTCGGTGAAAGGAATATTGTAAACCCAAATATTGTAGAGGAAGAAATAAAAAGATAAATGTTATTTAATCCCATATGAAATAATCTCAGATTAGGAAAAAGATCTATGCTGGTAATTGAAGGATGGATTTGGAATTTCAATTGGAAGATCATTTTTTCTTGAAAGTATCTCCATGGAAGGGTGTTAAACACTTTGAAAGGAAAGGGAAACTAATCCCCAGGTAGGTTGATCCTTTTTAAATCATGTAGATATTTGGACCTATGAATTATCTTTTGGAGATGCCACTTAGCCTTTATAAAGTACATAGTGTGTTCCAAATATCTTTTTAAATGAATTACATGTCATCCCCATTAAATATACTCACTTATAAAGGAATAATATTGGAACCTAATTTATATTATTGTGAAGATACAATCTTGATTTTGTACACTAGATAACCATCATGGAGGAATCAGATGACTCTGGTGGTAAAGGTTCTTTGAAAAAATCATTAAACTGAAGAGGCAACAAGCGAACCATAGTAAATTATGATGTAGAACAACACAATACATTTTATGGGGTGGAATTCTAGAAATTTTGAAGATGGTTTTTTTAAGTAGGGGACAATTTTGCACCACAAAATATTATGGTATGCCTCTTTAAAAATTTAATATCTTCGATAGTTTATGCTTCATTGTACAGTGTGTTTTAAATTATAATATACTATTAAGTATTACCATTGGAATAGTAATGTGACCTTTAGGAATAGTATTATGAAAAATAGAATAGTAATTCCACCTATGAAAATATAAATAAAATTTTGGTATATTATAAATGAAACTATTATATATTTATATATTGGTATAAGTAATTAATTTTTTTAAATAATAAATTATATGTTTGTATTTTTGGAAAGTGTAAATGTTTATTTACAATTTTATAATTAAGATAATGTTTGAATAAAAATAAAAAGAAAAATAATTCATAAATTAATATTTTTAAATCGTATTATTATAGTATAATTTTGTGAGACATTAATTAATATTTCAATGTCTTATAAAATCAGTTATAATTTATAAATCGATATTTTTGTAAATAAATGATGATTTTAATTAAAAAAACATATTATATTGTTAAAATTAATTTCATAAAATGGAGTGCATTTTTTAATTATACACATAAAAAATTGTTAGTGTGAATTTTTAGGATATTTCAAAAATAGTCCAATTTTTGGTGAATAGTAAAATACAGTAATTTACAGTATATATACATTATAAGTTAAAAACTATATTTCTTGAGTCACTACTGATGTAATAAACAAAATCCTGAACTAGCATTCTATCTTTAATGTATGTGGTCATGTAATCTAATCTATTTATATTCTTGATCCAAAATAATAGACAATGAATTAAATAGTTAAAAAAACTTCTCTACTCCACTATAAATACCACCCCTCACCACCCATTCACCACATACCTCCAAATACATGAAGTTTTTAATATTTTTACCCAATCCCTCTCTCAGAACTCTGTCAGATACTCTGATATTTCTTTCCCCACCCAAAATACCATTTAAAAGTTTCTTAAGTAGGTTCTCAAGCAGAGGAATTAAAGAGGTAAAATCTCATTTCATTTATTTAATTTTGGATAATTTTCTTTTATTTAGTTTTATTTTCATTAGCACAACTATATAAACATGAATGATAAATCCAATTTCACATATATACTAGAAAATGTATTACTATTATGCAATATCCACCATCAATTCTTTTCTCTTCCCATTTTTTTTCTAAAAACAAATATGTCATATGTAAGGGGTCGATTCACCACTTTCATGGATGATGATTCTTTCATTTTATAATAACCCAATCAAGGATGGACATAAAAAAAATTAGGGTTAAAAAAGATTATATCTTGTTTACAAAAACTTATTTAGTGTTTTCGAACCTGTATATGTTCATAATATTAAAAAATAAAATAAAACTAATGTCTGATGATCGGAAAAAATGTAGAATAATACAAACAGTAATCATAACACATAATCAAATTAATCATCCTAATATATTGAAATATATATATATATAACAACATTTAATATTATTTAAGTTCATTAATAATAAATAATTTCAATTTGGGACAGCTACTCCAATTTCACAAGACCTTTCAGACTTGCATACACGTGAACCAATTTTGAAGCCAAAGGAAACAAATACATCTGAATAATGAAATTTGTCTTATATCTCATCAAAGAGACCTTAAATGAAATTAATAAAATTATAATAAATTAAATAATTGTTTGATAGTCTCTTAAATAAATTATTAAAGAATCTAATTTCACTATCAAGGTCATTAAATACAAGTGTATAATGCTTTCATACATATTGATATAAATTATACCAAAACATCCATTTATAATTCGAGAAAATATTTCTCTCTATATACAAAAATGTAATTATTTTTAATTTTTATATAATTATTATAAATTCTATTTATATATTCTAAACTCATGTATCTAGGTTAGTTCATCTTTCTTTGATGGGGAGATACAATTTTTTATTTCATTCGATTTTCAATTCCTCTCGATAAACATGCTCGATTAAGGGCTACTTTCCAATTTATTCCCCATTTTCAAGTACACCACATAATCAATTATAAGGTACAAACATTTTTTTTAAAATATTTTAAATTGAAAATGTTTATTTATTTTATGGTTTTTTTCAAATAATTAATCATTGTCTTCCTGATAGACTAATTTATATTTTTTCTTAAATCACACTAATGTGGATCATTCATAAAGACTCTTTGTATATGTTTTCTTTTCCGTTGGACATCATTTAGGCATATAATATAAGTTTTTTGCATCCATTATCTTTTATGAGATATTCATTAATAGAATCTAATTTTAAAAGAATTAATTTTTCAAAAGAACTCTGATATTGAAAGTAAATAAAGTTATTTATCTCAATGAATTATTAATGTTTTTATTGTATTATTTTCATCTAATTCAATTTTTTTGGATTTTGTGGATTATAGAGTTTTATCTAGTAAAATACTACATAAAATATTTTATTGATGGATTTATGTTCTATATGAAAGTGGATTTCATATTTATGGTTTATTGTTGATGTTTTCACATTTAATATGCTAGTTTGTCAATGTGAATGTTTATGTTATGTTTTACCCTTTTTATATGAGTAAGTAATTTGAGTTATTAAGAGGGTGGAGGGTCTGCTATAGCCCATTGATACATTGGTAGGTCTCATGAGAGAAACTAGTTTGTGTATTGGATAACTTCATACATGTTTATGGTGACTTGGTCTAAGCCTTGATAGTATTTTATGATGTATAACATTATAAATTCCATAATTATTATACTAGTAATTGATAATCCATTTGATTATGAGACTAGTATAATATCCACTTAAATTTACTTTATCATTTCATTATTTAAGACATTTTTAAATCATCTTTTATCCTTGTAATATTATGACCAAGATTTTGTTTTAATGAAATGTGTTTTACTTTTTTACAATAAATTACTATTTATATTTATTTATGATAGATTTTTTATCCTTACCATTAATGAGATACTTATATCAGAAATTTTTATGTTTTATTTTTACCCAGGATGTGGACATATATATTATGAATTACTTTTAGGGATAATCCAAGAGTTTATGGGTGTTTACAATGGAATTTTTATTGTTTTCTTCATTTTAAGTTATTTTCGTAAAACATATGTATTTATCTAGTTTTTAAAATCTACTAAACTACTTGGTAATTTTGTATTTGATCACATATTCTTATTGAAAATGTGTTAATGTATGGAACAAACTCTAGTGTAATCAGTTTGGGGTATTTACAGATATTGATAAATATATATTATTAATGGATATTTGATAATGCATATTATTTATTAATAAAAATTATTATTTGACATATGGGTGATGGTACAGATAGTTATGAAATGGGTGGGGGTAGTTGTAGAAATTATTTCAATGTATTGGTAGCCTCATGTGATGAATTAGTGAGATATTATTTAGTTAAATGGGGTTTTACACATTAGTTCTAAAAATTCTACAAAATATTTTGATGGTAAAGGTATCATGTACCTTAAGAACATGGCATCCAATAATTATACAATTCCATCATTCTGAATTTAGTTATTATTTTACATGATATTATCACTATGATAGAATATAGACACGTATTCCATTATTATTATATTGGTTAAATGAAACTTGTGTCCAATTATTTACCATTCCATATTCATTATGACTTATATTCTCACAGTAGTTATATTATTTAAATGGAATGTGTGCTTAATTATTCAAATTTACTTGTTAATAATGCTTACTAATTCATTGAATCATCTTCTATACTAAACCCTTACTGCAAAATTTGAGCTCACCGTTATTTTGATTCAATTCCCATGGATTCCACGAAGTTTACTATGAATAACATGTTGGGACATTCAAGATAGAACAATATAATTCATGAAGAAAAAACATTATGTTGTAATTAGTTTTTTCAGATGTAATTGTATAATCAAGTATATATCTATTTAACCAATTCTATTAAACTATTTGGCCCTTAAAGATGTGATTTTATAGTAACCCAACATGGGAAGCCAATATCTAATGTCTACAACCATTATATTGGAATTATTATAAGGAATAAAATCTTCAAGGATGAAAGAGTTCAGTAGTGCAGTTAAATCGGAAACATACATGAGTCTTGTATTAAAAATGAATAAACTAATAAAAAAATATTTTTCTTTATAAGATAAATTTATTCCTACATATAATATCCTTTCATATATTTCTAGGTATACATCATGGAATCATGGGGAAAGTATAAAAATAAATGTGATATTACATTCTCAAAAATGGTAATGTACAATAGAAGAAATAATAAATCAATGAGAATAATCAATATTGAAAAGAAAATAATTTTGAACACATTCCATGTAGTAAATAACTGGGATATAAGTGAGTGAATAATATTCTAGGGTAAAGAACTAAAAGAAAATTATATTTAATCAATGAACTCAGAATGAAATACATATATAAATAATTTCAATGAAACAATCTCATGGGTAATAATAAATAAATCTAAAATAAGGATATGATTAATTATTGTACTCTATATTTTTGAGGTACATAGTACCTTTAATATCAAGAAATTTCATATGATGGTTTTGAATACAACTGTGGAGTCCTTTCAGAAGACTGTTTAAATCTATAGGTTGAAACCCATATATTCATCTTGGAAAGTAACTTGAGGGGGGTTTCTCAATCTAATTGGTTATCATGAGACTATTGATTCCTTTTGGTTCTATCTATAATAGAACTCAATCCATGTTTTACATATTCAAAAAATTCTTTGTATATTTAATAATAAATTTAATTCATAAACAATGTACCATAATAAATATATGGATTTGGTATAAAATGTAGATTTATCATTGTTTACCCATATATGAAATTACATCCAAAGTAAAAAAAATTCTTAAAATTTTATATAGTTTAAAAAATAATCATATCAATGAAAAATGATATGGATATTTAGTGGATATTTAATGTCATATGATCACTAGAAATTGAATATTTCAAGGGGACAACAAAAATGATTCCAGCAAGTGAATGTTAATTCAACCCTTATGAAAATAAATAGTAAACCACCGATAAAATGAACAAGGATAGTATCAAAAAAGTAATATGTGTAGTAACAAATGTTTATTGTCGATGATGATTGAAAGTACAATAAAAAGATTAGTTAAAAACACTATTGAGGAAGATATTCTTTTGTTTTGAAATGCATTTTTGAAAAACAATTTATTTTAAAATGAAATTGAATACATATTTTTTTATAAATGGTGAAAAGTAGTTTTATAAATCTACTTTTAAATGGTTGAAACATTTTTAAAATAATTTTAATGAAACATGGTTTTTAGTTTAAAATGGATTTTTTTAACTAAAGAGATAAATAAATTCTGGTTTTCATAAAAACATTTTATAAAACATGTTGAGTACCCAAGAGTGTTAAAAGGATCTATTACTTGAAAAATATCCTGAGTAACAATAGTTTAAGAAAATTAAATTGTTTATTGAACAATGATACAAGAATTTATTATGGTGGGAATTCAAGTATAAACAAACCCAAAAAATGATATTGTAATTAAACACTTAAATAGACCATTATATTGATGCGAGAATCAATCAATGAATAAGTTATGTGTGTCAAAATTATTTCAAAAAAATAGGTCAAAATATAATTTTTTATATTAAAAATATATTACAAACATAATACTTGAATATTGATGACAATGAAGAAGTAATGTAACCCAAAAAAAAAAGAAATTGGGTTATGAAATTCTTTTCCACTTGGTAACACTTCATTTGAAAAACCATTGATGAAATAATTCAATTCAAAACTCAAAATATCAGGACTAATTAATGAATCATGATATTATATGTCAACATGTCTATAGGTATACCATATATATGAAATTAGGTACACAAAAATAAAATATGTCTCAAAGAACATAAATTAAGATAAAGTCCCTTATTACTTGGTAGCTTTTGAAGAATAGTCTCTATATCAGAGAATAATTAAAATAAAAACATGAAATACTATGAATATAAAATAATTCATGGTATAATATATCAAAAGTTTCATTATATACACCACAAAATATAATTTTTGTGTGAAAATGCTGTATAAATCACAAAAAAAGGGAGACAGGAATCCTTTACCTTGTGTTTCCTTTTTGGTTAAATATACATTAACCTCTTATATAAGGGTTTACAACATGTTACAAACTTATACAATAATAATAATAATATTTTTTGTATCATATGATAACTTTTTATAATATCTTATTGCAAGTTTGTCAATAATATATCATTATTTTCACTATTTCAAGTGTGAATGGTAATGTTTTTCTAGTTTGTTTTGACTTGTAATATTTTTTAT
Source organism: Viscum album (assembly GCA_963277665.1). NCBI lineage: Eukaryota > Viridiplantae > Streptophyta > Magnoliopsida > Santalales > Viscaceae > Viscum > Viscum album. Next base: position 955,821,810 of record OY728142.1, read on the forward strand.
TATTAAATTGATCATTATTTAATAATCTATAAAATATAAAACATTATTTCATTATAATATATATTTATTATGTATGTATTTATATAAATCCATAATATTTGGGGATAAGAAATGAAATGCACTGTTCCTGGAGACGGTCAGTCGTATGTACGAGTGAACGCCACTTCTATTTCATTAAAATATATAAAATTATGTAATATAATTGATATATATGTATAATATAATTCAATCATCATATATATTTCATATATTTTAATATATTTGTTAAAATCGTCCTTTATATGTTCTATGCAAAGTGTGATTGAATAACATCTTCTTGAGGAGGCGGTACTCCACACTTCCACAAACGATGTTATCAAATTCCCCCAAAATGGATTGTTTGGAGGTATTTTTTATATAATGATTATATAAGAACAATAAAATGATAAACATCATATATATCATATATATATATATATATATAATTTTTCCATCATAATTCCCAACCATGAGAGTTGTTCAAGGAAAAACAAATGACATTGTTTTATGAGGTAGTAGTTCGCCATACACATAAATGGTAAGCGTGTTGGGAATTAGATTAAAGTGTATATAACTGTAGGTATAACACAAAGAATAAAAAATTATAAATATATATAGGATACTTATGTTATTATATAATAATTGAATATAAATATATTAGCGGTTGGAGAATGAAAATAAAATAGAAGAGTTTGAGGAAGGATATTACCTCTTATTTGTGTAACTCCTTTTTTTCACCAAATAACTTCCTCTAATGGATTTATCAAAATGTAGGGGAATCCACATTGAGGAGTGGTATTTAAGAAGTTCATTTAAGAAGATTTCTAGTGATCGAAATGGCATGAGAGTTGGGAATTAGTGGGAGGGAGGGTGCCTTTTTATACTTGGGGAGGAGTGGAATTATTTTAATATTTGAAAAGTGAATTTAAAGCACATTTTTCTATAAACATTGTATCCAATAATGGTAAAAATTATATAAAATGGATTATATGGGATAAATATTAATAAAAAATGTATTTTACACAAGTTTATAGGTCATTTTGGTCCTTAATTTTATGTTTTATTCTTTATTGATCTATTTTTTCTCTCAATCGTTTTATTAGTCTTAATAACATTCTGAAATAATTATGATAAAAAACTATTATGAACGTATTAAAAATAAAAAATTATTATTATAATAAATAAGGGCTAATTTTCTTAAAATTCCAATAAGAAAAGAGGTAGAAATTAATTTAAAATATAGTCATGTCGATGGTATGTAAAGTGGGTTTTTAATGTAAAAATGATTAAACATTTGCTATGTTTTTATATCCTATTTCATTGTGATATTTATTCAAATGACATAAATTGGAATATTTTTTAAAATTAATCTAATTGAACTCTAAAACAATTCCGAAACATAGTTTAACCATATAAATAAATTGTATTAGAAAAATGTTTTTTAATTAAAATTTAGTATTTTTCTCTATTCGTAAAAAAATTCACAATAAAATACCAAATAATCAATTAAACCTAATTTTGGTGTTTTTATAGAATTATTTTTACTTTGAAATATTGAATTTAAATAAGTTATTTTAATTATATTAAAAATATATTCTCCCATAAAATCTTGTATAACTATCTTTAAAAAAATATGGTTATTTATGCATAGAATTGGTGTTTTTTCGAATATTATGTCGATCAAATCAATTGGATGAATATAAAAAAATTATTGAATATTTGATATTTAGATTAAGTTAATATAACTCACTAATTACAATTAATCTTGTATTGATATGGCCCTAGAATCCAAAATCTGGTGCCTTACTTTACTATAATTACAATGATACAAGTGTTGAATTCAAAAGAACCGACTAGTTTAAATGTTTTGGATAATAGATTACACACGTTAAACATAAATTTAAATCTCAAACATAAAATAAAAAAAATACTTCTATCATTCAATTATTCTCCTAGATTTACCCTAATTTTTTTTCATAATACCTATATTGGCATCTAAGGAAAATAAAATAGAATCAAGGGGTGAGATCAGATGCAAAGTAAGAGTACATAATATCACATAATCCCTCATAAATAAACATAAAATTTTAAGGAAATGTATATAAATTAAAAAAACCTTTATAAATAATCATGAGAATAGTTTGGCATGAATATGTAAAATAATTATATATAAAAATTCCCAGGGATATTATACTAGTCAAATAATCACATGTAATATCAATAACTAATCTAATAATGAGTGAATTAATAATGAGGGACATCTTAAACATACTTTGTAGTCTTTGACCATGAAAACATATATAAATGGGTGAAAACCCAATCTAGTATCTCTTTTGAGAAATATCGATACATTGAGGGGCTATATTATGCCCCGCTCGACATATACGAATTCCAATGGATTCATCATATGAAAAGAGTGAAACATAATAATCATAAATATTCATATAAAATATAGAATATGAAATATTAATAAATTATCCATAAACCATGAATAGTATAAAAATATCACATCTAAAGCCAAATATATCATAAAACATTCAATAAAATAAGGTAGATTGTTTTATAAGAGATCAACCTCAGTTAAACATAAAATCCAACAATGGATTTTTACGATGAAGAAAATAATCTAATAAAACCATTAAAAAATTATTAATAGAAAAACCCCAATTTACATTGAAATCATTTAAAGGTGAAAAAACTATAAATGAAAATATTTCTTTTGAAAATAACCTTATAATATTATAATCTATTCATGAAAATGTAAAGGTATAATAGCATTGGAGAAATCCTCTCACGTAGTATAAGTTAAGATATTATTCTTAGTGTTGAAAAAATCATAAAGTGCCTCATTTAGAAAACAAAAACAATTCCTTTAAAAATGTTTAATAGAAGAGTCAAATATCGGTACAAATGAATTTAATCAATTGTCAAGTAATATTAATAATATTTTTAAATACATTATTATGAGATGTAGACATGGGTGAAAAATATGTCTCAAAAATACCTATGTATAAACAATACCGAATAATAAAGAAGATTGTGAAATTAAACATTTAATTGTACTTTAGTTTTGTTGAGGGAGCATTAACCTCTAGTATAATGTTGAAAATAGGTTAATAAATTATAAAATAACTATATATATATTTATGATCTCATATATGATCATATTATATCGTTTTGTTAATAATATTTCATTACTAACATTTTTTTAGGCGTCAACTACTTCCTTCTCTTAAGTTTGTTTTTTCATGTAAGGATTTATTGCTATCAATATGATATAATTTATTCATTAAATAATTATTAAAAGCTCATAAATATTCCATTAACTAACAATTTAAATTTTTTAAATCATTCATAAATGGTTACTATGGATATGAATCCCATCACATTGTGGAAATGGAAGGTCGAATGTAAGCATGAGCGATGATATCATTCCATTAATGGTTAAATTGTAATGAATTGGATGGTATATTGATTATAAATAATTAATAAAAATTCATATTTACTATTTATATTCATTTTATTCATAATAATACAATTCAAAATAATGTGGAGATGAAAAACAAATTACATTACAATGTGGAGACGGTAACCCATACACACACACACATGGTGATATTATTTTTCACAGGATGGATAAAATGAGGAATATGGATTTAAAAAAATCATAATAAAATATAAAACTATTTATGATACAATATTTATTATTTTATAATTGAAACAACATATTAAGATAATGTAGATGATGTATGAATTTGGAAGGATTTGGAAATGACGATTTCCTCTTCTTTAGTAAGGGTCAATTGAATATCATCTTAAGGGCCCCAGGAATGGTATTTTTGGAGACCAGAACCTATAGGACGTGAATAGGAATGCTTATAAGGTGAATTTTCAGGTATTTGTTGAGAAATAATGCCCAATGAGTTGTAAATAAGTTATGGAGGAGGTTTCTTTTTATAAGAGATGGGAGGGGCGCTCTTAGAACCCTTTAAAATATTACATTAGCATAAATTAATTTTAAATTTAGAATGGAACCAAAATCAGATATTTAAAATTTAATATGATTATGGGTCTAAATAATATCAACCAAAAATATTTAAATAGTTTTATGATATACTTTTACTCTTATATTTTGGCGTTAAACCAAAATTTATTCCTTCACCTCTTTCCATGGAAACTTGTGTTTTTGTTACATAAGGGATAATATAGTCTCTAAAAAATACAAACTGACAAAAAATGGATCATTCATGACACATTTAAAATTATTATAGTAATTTGGATTCATTTTCAACTTTTATTTATTTTATATCATTTAATAAAATATTAAATATTTTAAAGTATCATTATGTCACTTTTGATACTATTCAATATTTGTCTTTTTAAAAAAACAATAAAACATGATAAATTTTCAAAAACACAAAAAATATATCAATTACATATCTAAGTTATCAATAAAATTGTTGTATGTAATTACTTATTTAAAATTATATTTATTTTAATATTTTTAATATCATTATATGATATTTACTTTGATTAAACAATTACTACATCATTAATATACAAGCCTTTAATTAAGTAATTTTTATATAAAAATTAGAATTAAATTATAATGATAAATATGAAGTTATTTTATTTCAAATTAATATATATTTTTTAATTATACTTCTATATAACCGCATATTAAAAATTATTTTCTTATTAAAAATATGTGTATGAAATTTTTATGTTATCATTAAATAAATTATAATAATTGTCATATTTATAGCTAAGTTGCTTAAAAAGATTATAATTTCCAACTATAGTGTATCTTGGTATAACCTTACTTATATAATGAAATAAAGAAATTTTTTTGATGTAATATTATAATATTAAATTGTTATGTTTACATTTAATTACATAATTTACCATTAACTGTGGTAAATAAAATATTGAAGTTTTGATTCAACAAAAATTAATTTTACCATATTAGAACAAAGGTATCATAATGATATATACTGTTTATGTATATTCTATAAAATTGAATTCATAGAAGTGGATAAATGTTATTTAATACTAATCCCACAGATGGGGTGAAAAAGCGAGTAAAAGAATACGTTCAAAAGTTCAATAAGTTTTTATATCTGTGTTTAATATAAAAATAATTCCAACAACATAAATTAAATTAATATATAATTTCTTTTTTGATAAATTTTGGAATTGAAAAAAATATTTACTGTATAATAAATATTTAAACAAAATGTTTGTACTTTACTATAATGTATTATTTTTTCACCCTTTATCAAAAATAAAACATCTCAGAAAGATACAAAAAATTAACCCTAAGATAATTTTCACATTCCCAATTAAACGAAGAAGATTATTTTGTTATATAAAATCTTTTAAATTATAAAAAAATAGATACAAATTTTTTTGCCTATAAAATGCGGTAAAATTTTAATTTTTAAAAAATACTCCTTTTTTAAAAAAAAAGGAATTTTTTTTCTTATTTAATATCTTGAAAAAATATAAGTCTAATGTTAAAATTATATGTATTGTATATAAATCACACTTTACTCCCTCTATTTGTAATACTAGATTATATTATTTCAAATTTTAATAATATAGCCATCTTAGGTAAACTATTATTTTGTGTATAAAGGGAGCTGTCAAAGAAAGTAGCTCTTGCATTTTACAAAATCTAACTCACTGTTTCATTCATTGCAAGCTATTAAATATTTTACATTTATTTAAAAAGAAAAATAATTTAATTTTTTGGGGTGTTAAATATCCAGCACCTTAATTTAATTTCAACCCCACAATTTATACTAGATCTCATTAATCATGATCTTCATATATGAAAATACTATTTCCGAAGAAACCCCATCGTAAATAGGGTTAATGACACATATTATTAATTTTTATGAAATGTAAATTTGAATACCCCAAAAACACTAGGCTTTTATATAAGAGAACATTAGTGGAAGGTAGTGATACATACATATATATGAAAATGTAAATATTTGTGGGAAGTGATTGAGGTCATAATTAAAAAAGATGAATGACCAATGAAAAATTAAGGGCCCCTAATCCACAAATATATAATGATTTAAAATACCATCTATTCAATAAAAAATAACAATTTTCAGATCCTTTTGTAGAGTTAATGATTTTTTTGTCACTACATAATAATTTATGGAAAATATAATTACGTGATTAGTATCCTTAAACATAATTTTATCCTCTGGATATGCCTTGATAAAATTTCACTTCATTTCATACACCTCATGGTGGATAAACTAGATAAATTTTTATAACTTGATTGTTTTGATGAATCATAAGGTTTGTAATTATTTCCTTTATCCTCTAAATTTTTACTAAAATCAAATTTGTTATCACAATGTATCAATTATATCAAAATTTAACCTCATAAAATAATATCCAACGTTCAATTTAATCCATTCCAACCATAGGAATCATAAAAAATACATCTGTCTAAAATAATGAGGATGCTCAGTTAATTTATGAAATCAACATACCGCAAGATTTTCCCCAAACAACATAATGTAGATATTTTTGTCACATAAATATATATTAATACCATTTTCACCATTAATACCTTAATTTTAACATGAAATATTACAAATATATTGAGATGTATTGTTTCTATGAAATCCTTCTATGTTTCTTATTTCCAGGAAATCATTTCATCGTTATTGAATCAAAAAAACTCAAATACACTAATTATTCTACTTGGATTGTAGTGACTACATAAGATTGACAATGATCACTTTTATTTTTCTGATATATATTTCATTAAACTTTGGACATTATTTTCATAATGTTCTAGGACCTTAAAATTTTATCACTACACATTATTGGATTATTTACTTCTATTACAGTTACGAGACTAGTGAACTTTTTCTACACACTTTTAAAAACTCCAATTCCTTTCAAGAATGTAATGATCTATTTATTTCTATAAATATCACGTGGGGGAAAATAATTCTTTCAATTTTCATTTATACAACTCTTTATCCATCATTATCTTCATATATTTCTTTTCCTTAAATTTATAATACTTTGAGAATTATTTATCTTTCTTGATAGCACATCAAACAATCTCTTCCTAAAATTATAATGTTAGGTAAAATAATGCCTTTTGGGGGAATGGATTTATCCCATAAAATAAATGATCAATCATACTCACTAGTTTACGTTTGTAGTCTTTATACTATCATGACAACCATGTAAAGTGGGATTCATATTGTCCAACATTCGCATCCTCTTTTTTCCTCAAACTTAGAAATTACCTCTCCATATCTATTCTATATTAAAAAATAAAATATTTTTCTAAGACAAGATCCTTATAATAGTTCTATTTCATGTCTGTTATATCCTAATTCTCTTAATTGTTATGAATCAATGACCACCATTTATCTGCATCTCCAAAGAGATGATAAACTACCATGAAAACCTTCTCCCTTTAGTTTCTTCCCAAAGCAAGAAATATATTTTTTTAAAAACTTATCTATTTTTTTATCTAAAAATGTATTTGTACACCCATTGAATGTTGGAAATTTTTACCTCATGAAGTGATCTAATATTTTTCCTCCACATTTTGGATTGTGGTGATCCATATAGGTAATGTTATTTTTGATATCCTGAGCTAGCAATCCCAGTATAATCATATGTTTTTCCACACCAAATGTTGCTCCAGCTCCTATATCATTATCTTTCATGGAAGAGAAATCCCTACATTGATTACATGTGTTGATAGAGTTTCCAATCCTTCCAATTGGAACAACTTCTATATAATGACATACACTAGATTTTGTTATATATCAAAATATATAATTTTGAACTATAATAATATAAAACAGAAATTTTAATAATTGAACACATATAATATCATTATAAAAAAACATGGTTTCTTTGGAGGAACATTTACTTTTAAATACATCACAATGGATTTTATTTAAAATTTGAATTATCCTAAGTGTAACACCCCTAGATTTTATGATATGTATTCTTTTTAATTTATTTGATCTCATGTGTTTTATGCTACACCAAGATTATCTTGTGCTATATGCAACACCGTATTAGCTTGCAGTATATGCAACACAATTCTTGGATCGTGTTACACACAATTTCATGTTCATTTGATAGAAGTTATTCTACGAAACATTGAGTGTATATATATATATATTCAATGTATAATTAAAATATGGTTGGATTTTGTTATACGCAACAACAAAGGAGTCTTGCACTACACGCAACCCAGACTTGGCTTTCATTACACGCAATCACGACCTTCCTCGATAGCGTGTGTTGTACGCAATACCGGGTTTTACTAAACAATGATATATGGTTATAATATTATCACGAAATAGCTGTTATGAATAGAATTAACCACAGTTTGAATTTTAAATCATTATTATTCATCTTATAAATTTTCTATGACATTTTATGTGAACAAAATAAATTTTTCGGTTAAAATAAGTATTTTTCAAAAAATTTAGTTTTGCCACCATTTGATGGCGCACCCACATTAAATATAGTTTTTGACATGTTTATAAGTTTATTTTTACAAAATATAATTATTATTTTGAATAAGTATATAAAATTTTACCTTGGATAAAATTTTCATGTTATTCTGATAACTTTCATATTTTAATGAATAGTAAAAACACTCTATATTTTAATTAAAAACAACTTTTTTCATCATAATAACTTATGTGGTTAAATTATAATATTAAATGGTCTTAAAGTATAAATAGAATATATTTTTACCATTTAATATAATGTATGTCATTAGCATTTATTTTACCTTGAATTCGTAGGTTAAATCTATTCAATCTTTTGTAATGTTTTAAACAAAAACCCATTTTCATTCGACAATAGGATTAATTTTAATTTAATTTCTGCAAATTCTATGTATTGAATTTGTAAAAATGGATTTCATATTTGGAATCATTGGGACGAAATTATATTAATAGACTACTTTTTATTTTTGGGCATTATGAATAGTAACGACGGTAAATTTTATTTACCATAGTTAAAGGTAAATCAGGTAATTAAGGGTAAATATAAGACTATAAAATTACCCTAAAACCTGACAAAATCCTATTGTATGACTAAAAGTAAACCCATATCATTTAACGGTCGGATTAGAATCATTTAATGGTCTTTTTTCCATGAAAATAACTTAATTATTATTAAAACCAAAGAAAGTGACAACATGTCACTCTCTTAAATCTTATAAGTATATTAATTTTAATTTAGTGATCAAATTCATGAAACTTATAAAATGAATATTCTCAAGGAATATAATTAAAATATCTATATCATATGAATTTATTTATAATTTTTAGGGATTAAATAATTATCATTAATTTTTACACAATAGTGATGCAGAAATTGTTTATCTAGTGAAAAATCAAGAATATAGTTTTTATTAAACTAATAGTGAACATAAAAGGTAAAAAAACCCTGAACAAAACTTATTGGTCATGTAATATTAAACCATAATAATACAATTGTCTAATATTGACCATTTTGAGCCTTATAAAAGTGATTATGACACTTATATTATTTTATTTTAAATGATGCCAAAGTTGTCACCTTCATAATATAATAAATATAAAAATTTAAATATTGCTATTTTAAGTTGATAAATTCTATTAAAAGTATTATTGTGAAAGGTAATAAATTTATCTTCATCATATGATTTTATTTTTAATTTTTATGCAAAAATAAGTTTATTAAATAATTATACAAATATGATGTAGTAATTATTTTATTAAGAGATAAACCAAATAAATGGTTTTAAAAATAATAAAATAAATATTATATGAACTATTTAATGTTTTAAACTAATTTTCTAAGTACATATGACCTTTTATGAATCTATTAAAGCTTTTAGTTTGAACATATATTCTGTATATAGTTTATTTAAATTCAAATAAATGAATAGTGTCAAAATTGACACTATTGTTATTTTATAAAAATAAAATATTATAAAATTGTTTAAAAATCACAAAAATATTAAAAAATTATAAATTTATATTTATATGGTATAAAATGTTATAAATTATCCAATTATGGACAATTCACAACAAATAAGTAATTATTTGTTATAATTTAAAATTTAGAATGTCATTACCACAAATAAAATTAAATTGATTAAATAAGGATAAATCAAGTTGATAATGTTTAAAATAAATTCATAACATGTCTAAATTTTATTTGTTGATGAGATGACAACCCTATATCATCTAATATTAGAATATGGGTCATTTGTGGATGTTTTTAAGTAGGGTTAGATTTATTTTAAATTAATATTTTTAAGATTTCCAAAGGTGCCCCTCTCTTCCTTTATAAAAGGGCACCTCCTACCTCTCTTCCTCACACCAATTTGAGACTTTAAGCTCGTCAAAACCCTGACCATTTACCTTCTCAACTTCCCTAGAAACATATTAGAGGTCCTGGTCTTCTTCAATAACCTATTTTAGTACCCTAAGAGAAGGATTCAAAGAGGCGTGTCAAAGAAGAGGTAATATCCGTTACCGATTCTTTCAATTTTCATTCTTCTTAAACTTCTTCTTATTTAGTTGTTTCATTATGAAGTAATAACATCATTATCCCTCATATATTGATATGTTATTATAAATAAGAAACAACCCTATTTCACTTTGTATCCTTCCTACGGAAAACAAAATCACCGCGCATGCGTACGTATGGAATACCGTCTCCACGACGTTGTGTAATCTGTTTTTTCACCAACACCTTACATGGATGGGTATAAAGGTGTAAATAATAACTATATATGGTTATTATAACATCATAATGATTCTGATATATTATACCATCCTCTCCAATTCTATAATTATGGGAACGATATCATCGCTCGTGTGTACGTATGGACTACCGTCTCCACGACGTGATGAGATTCATTCTCCATGATTAACCATACATGAATGATCATATAGTTTATATAATGAATAATAATGAAATATATGAAATAATAATTCTACTGGATTTATGTATATATATATATATATATTTGTATGTCATCTATTTAGTTTTATTCAATTCAATAAGGAAACAAAAACAGCGTTCATGCGTACGTACGACCTACCGTCTCCATGAACGGTGTATTTCATTCCATTTATCAATCTTTAATATATATGTATATGATGAATATAAATTATATATAAATTATTTTTTACATTCTAGAATTATATAAATCAGGATATAAGTAATAATATCAAGAAACGACAAGTCGAAACACATACGATAAATGAAATGATTTTACCCAAAACGCTACATTATCTTGGAATTTACAAAAGAACAGGTAATATAAAGTCATAAGTGAAACATATATGATATCCCAAAAATGAATATTATTATGTGATACGTCAATGACATTATTTAAATCAATATACAGGCAGTTTGGAACCATACAAAGCATATCAGACCTAAGGTAAGGGATAATTTTGCAAATCTCATTTTTATCCGAGATTGCTTATTCGTAAGTATTTACTGGGGTTATTGCTATCATCCATGTCCATGTTTTATAAAAGTGTTTTCATGTATGTTTAAAGTCAATTTTACCCATTTTTTTTACTTTTACTACATGGTATGTAAGGAATCTTTCTTTTGTTTACGTTACGAGGTACTTTTTTGACTTTTCTGGCAAAAGTACGAGAAGAATGTTTTTTAACTTATAAGGCATGAAAGTATTTTTTACGGTTTTATAAAGCCTCATTTTCATAAAGCTTCTTCCAAATGATTTCACAACTATTTTCAACAAAATCTCTTTCTTTTAAAATTTATTGATGTTTTGTGAAAAGAAATTGATTTTGAAGAAGAAAGGATATTTTCCTCAAGAATACATTTCAAGTATTTTATCAAAACCATTTTTCCATCAAAGATGACATTATTTTGTATGTTTATGTTTCAAGTATAATGTCTCTTTGATTTACATGGTTTCACTTTTCTTATTATGAAATTATATCCATTTATTTTATATTGATTATGTGATGATGGGATGATGTTTTTGAAACCCATTTCATTCGTTGGGTTATTATGAATGATGTATGTTTATTTTGTGGAACATGTAAGAATGATATCATTATGAGATGGGTGGGACCTATATCTCCCTATAATGCATTGGGTAAAGATTTATATCTCATGAGATAGACATGGATGAAATGGAAAGTTAAACTGGTTCAGTAATACATGACTGGAACGAGGAGTGAACTCGATTCAGAAAGGGACATTGTCCACTAATATGGTTTTGGCAGCAATTCCTTGGCTACTATGGAAATCATACCATGTGCTTAATGGTTTCCAAAATTACATGTTTTATTCCCATTCTATTTTATCATGATTGATTTTCCATAATGATATATTCCTTACGTACTTCCAAGAATCATGTCTTTGCTCAAGATTTTGATGTTTAGATTTTTTGTTCAAGTTTTTGCATTCAAATGTTTATGGATTGTTTTATGTGATCTATGTTTACCCTTAATGGACATTTGAGCTCACCCCTTTTATGTTTTCTTTTCCCTAGGATATAAATAAAGGTTTTAGGTAAGAAAAAATGTGGAAGATCTTTATTGGGAGATGTTGAAGATCTTTCACCACAATTAGAAGATTTAATTCCGAGTCTCCAAAGACAGTAAACTATTATGGTACTTGTGTGTCTGTTTTTGTTATGATTTAATTATTCCTAAAAATTAATATAATGTCCATGTACGTTAAGCATTGGGTCTCTATAGTTGGTATCAGAGGAAAGGTTTAGTCAACCTTTGGAAACTAGGATGCGAGAACTTTAGTGAGATCCCTAGAGATATTTCTAAGGAATATATAGGGATGTCTATAATGTTAAGTATGCATATAAGTTATAGTCCTAGAATTGAGTTAATGATATTAGAATAAAACATAAGATGTTAGATAATGAAGGTACTCCCCCTTTATTATGTTTTTTTTTCTAGCATGATTTTTTCCTCTCACACTAGTCTTTTTGGGTTTTATACGATGGATGGAACCTGAAGGAACCGTGTTGATCAATGTAATGGAAGATACAATGATTGTCCTCTTAAACAAACCAACGTTATGGGAGATGCAGTGAAAAATCCTATTTCTATACTTACACAAGCTATTAATCATTCTGGACTTCCAAATGAGTAGACAAGGGAACAATATTCTATTGAGTCCTTCAGGAGGCAACGTCCACCATCTTTCAATGGGTCTTCTGATCCACTTTTTGCTGAACAATGGATCCATACCATTGAAAAGATATTTTCCATACTTCTCTGTTCAGAACATGATAAAGTCATTCTAGCTGTTTTCCATTTAGAAGGTGAAGCAGACCAGTGGTGGACTCTAATTTAGAATACAAGGCCTCGAGATGAAATTGAGTCCATGGAATGGGATGAGTTCAAGAACTTATTTTTCAATAATTACATCCCTAGTATTCTTCGAACAAATATAGAGAAGGAGTTTCTTGAGCTTAAGCAGGAGGATGATGAATCTGTTGGTATATACGAAGCGAATTTTACAAGACTTGCAAGGTATGCATCTGGCTTTATCATCCAACTTGAAAGTAAAGTTGATCGATTTTTCAGTGGCTTAAAACCCAGTCTTCGAAGGGCATTAGTTATAAGAGACTTCAGTAGCTATGAAGAAATTGTGTGTTGTGATATCAAGGTAGAACTGTAAGTTGGTGTAACATATCCATCTCATGATTTTGACAAGAAACTAAAGATGGAGTTCAAGGAGAAATTTCAGAATAATGGTGAAAAGAAGATGAATGTTTCCTTATGCTCAATGTGTGGAAAGAATCATGGTGGAGATTGCCTAAAAGGTACTAGAAAATGTTTGAAGTGTGGAAAAGAAGGTCATCGAGTAGCTGAGTGTCAAAGTAATAGAAAAAGGGTTGATAATGATGTGAATAAATAAAAGACTGCAGAGAGCGCACCACCAACACTTCAATGCTTCAAGTGCAAGGAAATGGGGAATTACGATAATAAATTTCCTAATCCACGGGTTAATGATGATCAATGTGAGCAACCTCTTAAGAAAAAGGATAAAGGGAAGTCTCATGCGATCACTATTTGTGATGTTGAGTATGAAAATGAAGTTGTGTAATGATTATGTGTTTATGTAATGGGTTTCCAAAATAATATTTTATATAGTATCGTGGAATATTGGAATATTTATTGGTCTATTGTGGTTTTTCAATAATTTTATAGAACCGGTAACCATGGAAAGGGATTGAGATATTTTTGGAAAGAAGATTATATGCTCATAATGAAGGGATAAGGAGAAAATGAAATGTTAGACAGTATTCATGATCACATGACTGATATAAGTAAATAGTTATATCATGGTTTGAGTATATAGAATTTTGGGGTTTTGGTACGTGGAAAGAGTTAACATTAGATAGCACTCATGTTTTCACTAAGATTCAATGGATATTCATTTTTTCAAGAGAATACATGATTAAGGACTTCAAACGTTTGGAATGTGACCAACAAGACATATCTTATGATATATGGGGATCAACGATGGTATTAACATGCTTGTTATATGAAATTTATGGTAATCGTTTTCACTATAATATGACAATGGACTGCAATATTGGATTGTATTATGTTGGACATAAGTTAGTATTGTTTAAGGATAGAACCTTTTTCAATATTTTTGATGGGATGATATAGTAATGTAGTTTTAAAAAAAGGACAACCTGCTGGATGGGATACAACCCATCACGTCGGACAAGGATGAGGAAAATGAACCCACAACCGAAGTGCGACAGGCCTTTATCTCCTACCACTGGCCTACAGGAAGTCCCTGGTTAGTGGAAAGTAGTTTTATTTTATTAAGCGGTATGATAAATAAAGTATAAGTCCATTTTTGGAACCATATACGATTAATCTCACCATAAGATGGACTTATATCTTTTTCTAACCTTTTGTTTGAAAGAGATGGAATGACCAATAATTCTATCACATGATCTGCTATCACTTCACGAATAACAAATTCAACATCATTTCTTTATGAGATGAAGTGTAAATTGTTCAATTCATGAACAACAGTGAGATTGTACCAAAATAAATTAATTATTTCATCTAATTAAAAAATTTCAACTTTCGGGAAATGATATTGAAAACCAAAAATGTTGTCCTATATCTCTTATATTCGATGAATCAGATGGTGCCTTATATCATCACAAATCTATGGCTTTGTGATTGTTGGCTTTATTATAGCCATGTTCTCTACCACTCTCCATCAGAACATGATGGTTATATTTCTCCTCTATATCCATATTTTCACATATGATCTCCTATGTGGAAAACTAGTGATGAGTTAATTTGGGTAACCGTTATGTTTCATACTTCAATTTTTAAAATTATGTTTTAGCATTCCTTTTTTTCGATGGGGGTTTCTATGAAAGAAATTCTCATGTAACAAACCATTTATAACCCCGAAAAATTTCGAGGGCGAAATTTATTTTAAGGGGGGTAGAATGTAACACCCCGAGATTTTATGATAAGTATTATTTTTAATTAATTTGATGTCATGTGATTTATGATACACCAAGATTATCATGTGCTATATGCAACACCGTATTAGCTTGTAGTATACGCAACACAATTTTTGGATCGTGTTACACACAATTTCATGTTCATTTGATAGAAGTTATTATACGCAACATTGAGTGTATAGATATATATATATATATATTCAATGTATAATTGAAATATGGTTGGATTTTGTTATACGCAACAACAAAGGAGTCTTGCACTACACGCAACCCAGACTTGGCTTTCATTACATGCAATCACGACCTTCCTCGATAGCGTGTGTTGTACGCAATACCGGGTTTCACTAAACAATGATACATGGTTATAATATTATCACAAAATAGACATTATGAATATAATTAACCAAATTTTTTATTTAATAACATTATTTTTCATCTTATAAATTTTCTAAAACATTTTATGTGAACAAAATAAATTTTTCGGGTAAAATAAGCATTTTTCAAAAAATGCAGTTTTGCCACCTTCTGATGGCGCACCCACCTTAAATCTAGTTTCTGACATGTTTATAAGTTCAATTATAAAAAACATAATTATTCTTTGTAATAATTATATAAAATTTCACCTTGGATATAATTTTCATGTTATTCTGATAACTTTCATATTTTAATGAATAGTAAAAACAAACTATATTTTAATTAAAAACAACTTTTTTCATCATAATAATTTGTGTGGTTAAATTATAATATTAAATGGTCTTAAAGTATAAATAGAATATATTTTTACCATTTAATATAATTTATGTCATTAGCATTGATTTTACCTTGAATTTGTAGGTTAAATAAATTCAATCTTTTGTAATGTTTTAAACAAAAACTCGTTTTCTTTCGACAACAGGATTAATTTTAATTTAATTTCTGCAACTTCTGTATATTGAATTTGGAAAAATTGATTCCATATTTGAAATCAGTGGGTCCAAAATATATTAATAGACTACTTTTTATCTTTGGGCATTATGAATAGTAACTACGGTAAATTTTATTTACCTTAGTTAAAGGTAAATCAGGTAATTAAGGGTAAATATAAGATTATAAAATTACCCTAACACATGAAAAAATCATATTGGATGACTAAAAGTCGACCCATATCACCTAAGGGTCGGATTAGAATCATTTAATGGACTTTTTTCTAAGAAAATAACATAATTATTATTAAAACCAAAGAAAGTGACAACATGTCACTCTCTTAAATCTTATAAGTATATTAATTTTAATTTAGTGATAAACTTCATGAAACATCGAACATGAATACTCTCCATTAATATAATGAAATTATCCACATCATATGAATTTATTTATAATTTTTAGGGATTAAATAATTATCATTATTTTTGACACAATAGTGATGGAGAAATTGTTTATCTAGTGAAAAATCAGAAATATAGTTTTTATTAAACTAATAGTGACCATAAAAGGTACAAAACCCTGACCAAAACTTATTGTTCATGTAAAGGTAAACCATAATCATCCAATGGTCGAATATTTGACCATTTGGATCCTTATAAAAGCGATTATGACACTTATATTATTTTATTTGAAATGATGTCAAAATTGTAACCTTCATAATTTAATAAATATAAAAATTTAACTATTGTGATTTTAAGATGATAAATTCTATTAATGGTATTATTTTGAAAGGTAAAAGATTTATCTTCATCATAGGATTGTAGTTTTAATTTTTATACAACAAATATGTATATTAATCAATTATACAAAAATATGTAGTAATTAATTTATTAAGAGATAAACAAAATAAATGGTTTTAAAAATAATAAAATAAATATTATATGAACTATTTAATGTGATCCACTAATTTTCTAGATACATATGAACTTTTATTAATCTATTAAATCTTTTAGTTAGAACATATATTCTTTATATATTTTATATAAATTCAAATAAATGAATAGTGTCAAAATTGACACTGTAGTTATTTTATAATAATAACATATTATAAAATTGTTTAAAAATCACAAAAATATTTAAAAATTATAAATTTAAATTTATATGGTAGAAAATGTTATAAAGTATCCAATTATGGACAATTCCCAACAAATAAGTAATTATTTGTTATAATTTAAAATTAGGAATGTCCTTACCACAAATAAAATAAAATTGATTAAATAAGGATAAATCAAGTTGATAATGTTTAAAATAAATTCCTAAAATGTCTAAATTTTATTGGATGATGATATTAAAACCCTATATAATCTAATATTCGAATCTGAGTCATTTTTGGAAGTGTTTAAGTCGGGTCAGATTTATTATAAATTAATATTTTTAAGATTTCCAAAGGTGCCCCTCTCTTCCCTTATAAAAGGGCACCTCCTCCCTCTCTTCCTCACACCAATTTGAGCCTTCAAGCTCTTCTAAACCCTACCCATTTACCTTTTCAACTTCCCTAGATACATCCTAGAGGTCCTGGTCTTCTTCAAAGGCCAATTTTAGTACCCTTAGAGGAGGATTCAAAGAGGCGTGTCAAAGAAGAGGTAATATCCGTTACCGATTCTTTCAATTTTCATTCTTATTCAACATCTTCTTCTTTAGTTGTTTCATTATGAGGTAATAACATCAGTATACCTCATATACTGATATGTTATCATAAATATTAAACAACCCTATTTTACCTTCTATCCATCCTACGGAAAACAAAATCACCGCGCGTGCGTACGTACGGAATATCGTCTCCACGCCGTGGTGTAATCTGTTTTTACACCAACACCTTACATGTATGGGTATAATGGTGTAAAGAATAACTATATATGATTATTATAACATCATAATGATTCTGATATATTATACCATCCACTCCCATTCAATAATTATGGGAACGATATCATCGCTCGTGTGTACGTATGGACTACCGTCTCCACGACGCGATGAGATTCATTCTCTATTATTAACCATACATGAATGATCATAAAGTTTATATAATTAATAATAATGAAATATATGAAACAATAATTCTACTGGATTTATGTATATATATATATATGTATGTCATCTATTTAGTTTCATTCAATTCAATAAGGAAACGAAAACAGCTTTCATGCGTACGTACGACCTACCCTCTCCATGAACGGTGTATTTCATTCCTTTTATCAATCTATAATATATATGTATATGAGGAATATATATTATATATAAATCATGTTTTACATTCTGGAAATATGTAAATCAGGATATAAGTAATAATATCAAGAAACGACAAGTCGAAACACATACGATAAATGAAATGATTTTAACCAAAACGCTACATTATCATGGAATTTACAAAAGAACGGGTAATATAAAGTCATAAGTGAAACATATATGATATCATAACAATGAATATTATTATTTAATAACTCAATGACATGATTTAAATCATTATACAATAGTTTTGGAACCATACAAATCATATCGGACCTAAGATAAGGGATAATTTTGCAAATCTCATTTTTATCCGAGATTTCTTATTCGTAAGTATTTACGGGGGTTATTGCTATCATCCATGTATGTGTTTTATAAAAGTTTTTCCATGTATGTTTAATGTCCTTTTTACCCATTTTTTTACTTTTACTACATGGTATGTAAGGAATCTTTCTTTTGTTTACATTACGAGGTACTTTTTTGACTTTTCTGGCAAAAGTACGAGAAGAAAGTTTTGTTTAACGTATACGACATGAAAGGATTTTTACGGTTTTATAAAGCCTCATTTTCATGAAGCATCCTCCAAATGATTTCATGAATATTTTCAACAAAATCTCTTTCTTTTAAAATTGCATGACTTTTTGTGAAAAGAAATTGATTTTGAAGAAGAAAGGATATTTTCCTCATGAATTCATTTCAAGTATTTTATCAAAACCATTTTCCATCTATGATGACATTATTTCGTATGTTTATGTTTCAAATATAATTTCTCTATGATTTACATGGTTTCAATTTTGTTATTATGAAATGATATCCATTTAGTTTATACGGATTATGTGATGATGGGATTAAGTTTTTGATACCCATTTCATTTGTTGGGTTATTATGAATGATGTATGTTTATTTAGTGGCACAAGTAAGAATGATTTCATTATGAGATGGGTGGGACCTATATCTCCATAAAATGAATTGGGTAAATTTTTATATCTCATGAGATAGACATGGATGGAATGAGAAGTTAAACCGGTTCAGTAATACAGGACTGGTACGAGGAGTGAACTTGATTCAGAAAGGGACATTGTCCACTAATATGGTCTTAGCAGCAATGCCTTTGCTACAATGGAAATCATATCATGTGCTTAATGGTTGCCACAATTACATGTTTTATTCCCATGCTATTTTATCATGATTGATGTTCCCTTATGATATATGCCTTACGTACTTCCAAAAGGGGTTTTTAAATCCATTGGTATATGTTGATGTTTCCAATGGTTTTTTAAAACCATTGGAATAGTTTTTTCCCAAATAAATAGATCCCCCACTTCCCTTTCCAGATTCGATCGATAGTTTTTTCACAACTAGAGTGGTGCTCTCTTCCTATCAGATGGCCCATCCTCTTTTGAAGATACATCATTCCTCTTCAAATAGGTGAGTTGGAATTACATATTATGACTACATTTATTTTGGATATTTTTAAACCAGGTTTATTTTATTTTCTCATAAAATGTAATCTATCATCATTTAGGGTTTTCAGTTGTTGTTGAATGTAAAATTGGCATGTTCCAAATACTTCATCCTACATATATACAATAATCCCCCCCCAAACCACTACCATCACTAATTTCTCAAGGAGTGTTACACAGTATTAGTGTTGTAGGGGTACAATATTTTATCCCCCAGTGGGGTGGGTGGGTTGTGCAGGTGAAGGTGAGGTGGGGGGGGGGGGTGGCTGTGCAAGGGGAGTTTGATGTGGTGAGGTGGGGGTGTATAGGTGGGGGTGGGGGTGTGCTGATGGGGGTGCAGAATGTGGGTTGTGAAAATGGGGGGGGGGGGCAGTGGGTGGGGTTGGGGTGTAGTGGGTGAAGGGGTATGTGCAGTTGGGGGTTTGTAGTTTGTGGGGGGGGGTATGTTGGGCATGAGGTGGGGGTGGGGGTGCAAGTGGGTGGGGGTAGGGGAGTGTGTAGGTGGGGGTGGGGGATGGGTTATCAATGTAGGGGGGTGTAGTGGGGGGGGGGTGTAGTGGGTGGGGTGAGGGGTGTACATTGTGGGGGGGGGGGGGTGATGTGTAGTGGGTGGGGGAGGGGGTGTGCAGGTGGGGTGTATAGGTGGGGGGGGATGTGCTGTGTGCAGGTGGAGAGGGTGGGTGTGTAGTGGGGGTGACCTGTGCAGGTGGGGCTGTGCAGGTTGGGGTGGAGGGTAGCTGTGCAGGTGAGTTTTCTTGGGGGTCTATGCAGGTGGGGTGGGGGAGGTTGTGGGAGACTTTTATAATTCTTTCATACAAAGACCAGGGGAGGAAAATCCCCATACATAACCACCTAGACCAGAAACTTACTACCATATTCACGTCCATTATTCAGAACCCTACCTATCCTTGTATTAAATGAAAAGTGATTATATCTACACTTCACCATCTAACCACATCCTAAATTTAATTCATGTCATTATGAAACAAATCGAGGAATCTACACAACTTCATTTAAGAAAACACCCTTAATCATCATGCCATGTTGATGAAAATCCTTACAAACTCATTACCATACATGATAAAATTATTAAAAACTACATATAGATATTCACTAACCCCTTTTCCTTCCACTAGAATCATATTCCGCAATAGATTCTGAATTGTAAACTAGATATCGTCATGTTATTAATTAACCAATCCTACCAATTTGGATTTTCACTAATAATACTGCTCTAATCCTTAAAACCCATCATTTTTATTTCCTAACATGAATGAAAACCCAATTAAATCTTTTATCTCTCAGTCACAACCATGTGGATAGCCACCCCACTCGTTGATAGCCCGTATCCCCTGGACAGCCCACCCACCACCTTAGATACCCCTACCCCTCGGACACCCCATCCCCCCAAACAACCCCACCCCCTAGATAGCCCTGCCACCCCAGTGGAAAGCCCCCAAACCTCCTAGATATCCCCACCCCTAGATCCCCACCCATGTGGACACACCCCCACCCTCGTGGACTGCCCCTCCACCCCCAAGACACCCCTACCCCCTTGGACCTCCCCCCCCCCCCCGTGGATAGCCTGCTGACCCCTAGACACCTTGTACCCCATGGACAGCCCCGCCACCCCCATGGACAGCATGCCCACACACTGGGACACCCCCTACCCCCGTATACAATCCCCAACCTTGTGGACAGTCCGCCCACCCCTTAGAAACCCCCCCTCTAGACACCCCCATCCCCTCGGACACCCCCACCCCCTGGACACCCCATACCCCTGGACACCCCCACCACTATGGATAGCCCCCCAAGACACCCCTACCTCCCTAGATAGCCCCACCACCCCAATTAATTTTCCCGCCACCCCCATAGACAGCCCGCCCACCCCCCTGGACACCCCAACCCCCGTGGAAAGCCCCCACCCCCTGGGACATCCCCCACCCCCTAGACACCCCCACCCTAGACCCCCCACCCCCTTGGGTAGTGTATGTGATCACTCAAATAATCTACTAAAATATTAAATTTTTTCAATCTAAAAATTAATCAACTATGGAATAACTCTTCTCCACAAGTTTACATGATCTTGTACACTCATGTATAGTTCTTCAATTTTTTTTATAAATATTGTTTTTATTGTTTTTTATATTATGATTCTCATATAGAGTACGGTGTTAGTTATGGTTTCATATAAAGTCAAAAATTCTTTTTTACACACATATATTTTTAATTAAAATTCAATCTTATTGAATTTAGTTTGACGAAATGACTTATAATAATTTTTTTACAGAGTGGATTAAACTTGGATGTATGAAACCAATCAGATGTCAGGGAATTTTCAAAACATTTTTGAGAGCTTTTAAGATTTTTCATTTCATAATTCATTAGATAGTGGTCACATACACTTCCCCTGTTTCAATTGTGTTGGAAGACCTTGGTTGAGCCATGAAAAAGCCATCTACCACATTACCAAATATGGTTTTCAAGCAAACTACTTTGTGTGGTATGACAATGGGGAGAAAATAAAATCTCAAATTGGTATTGATCCAAATGAGACGACTAGATTGGGAAATTTGTTATATTTTTGGAATCCGTTTATTTTCCATCATGATAAATAAAGGATTCAGACCTAAGAAGATTCTGAAATGAGTAGACATGATGCATCTAAAGAAAATGATGATGTTGTCATGGTGAAAATGATGAATGATGCAACCACGACTCTAGTATATCGAAAATGTGGTAAAATGAAAAAGCTGGAATTTATAATCTGATAGATTCATGGGAAAAAAATTATGGTATTTATAATACTTCCATCGATTACATTCGTACCTTTTTTAAGGACTTACTACCTGATGATGCAGATATTTCTTCAAACCACTATATGGAATAGACTTTAGTTGAGGAACTTAGATTTACAAGAATCAAAATTCATGCTTTCTCAAATGATTGCAGTTTATTCTGGGAGGAAGATGCTGAATGAAATGATAGTATAAAATGTGGCACATACCACTAGAAGACAAAAGTGAATGGAATACCATCCTGTGTTCCACAGAAAGTAATGTGGCACTTTCCATTGATCCCAAGACTCCAGAATATTTTTATTTCTAATGGAATATCAAAAAAATGTGATGGCATGATACTGAGTGATAGAAGACTAATGATGAGTTGGTTCAGCATGAAGATGGATTTTCATGGCAGAGATTTGATGCTTGATATCTTGATTTTGCAGCTAACGTTCGTAATGTGATGTTGGGTCTTTCAAGTGATGGTTTTAATCTGTTGGGGCATATGCTTACATCACATAGCACGTGGCCGATTTTTATACACATTTATAATCTTCCCCCATGGTTGTATATGAAAAAACCTTTCACATTCATTAGTATACACATATCTGGCCCTTCTAATCTTGATAATGATATAGACATATACATGAAAACTTTAATAAAAGAGTTGAAACTTCTTTGGGAAGTGGGGGTGCGCACATACGATTCATTTTCAAAAGACATATTTCAGATGTGTTCTACGCTTATGTAGATGATCAATGATTTTCCTTCTTATGCAATGATGTCTTGATGGAGCACAAAGGGAAAAAAATTATGTCCTATTTGTTTGATGAATACACAATCTAGAAGAATGAATCATCTTTATAGTTTCAGTTCTATAGGACATCGACAATTCTTTCCAATGGACCATCCATATAGAAATAATCATCGAAGATTAGACATTACCATAGAGACTGATGATCCAACTTAGCGTATGTCTGGAACTAATGTGCTTAAGGAATTGAAAGATGTCAGTTTTTCATTAGATAAGGGTCAAATGAAATCTGGAATGAGAAAGAAGGTTTCTACTGAAACCTATTACAATTTGAAGAGAAGTATCTGCTTTGATTATCCTTGTTGGTCGACCAATTTGTTATTTTATTACTTATACATAATTCAAATTAAAAAGAAATATGTGAAAAGTTTCCTTTTATTCTTCTAAATGTTAAGGGAAAAAAAGATGATTTATGGTCTCAGCGTGACATTGTTGATTGAGGCATCAGATCAAAATTGCATCCTATGTGTATCAGTGAAAATAAATGGCATGTTCCATGTGCTTCTTATGTGATGACACCTAAAAAATGATATTTCTAGAAGTACTAGAGAATATTAATGTTCCTTATGGCTATTAAAGCATCATGTCTAAATTGGTCAATAGAAGAGAGATGAAGAGAAAATCTTTGAAGGCTCATGATTATCACATCCTTTAGCATGATTTGATTCCAATTGCAATTCGTCATCTTTTTTCCAATAATGTATGGTTGGATATTATTCGGTTGTGCCATTTATTTTGAGATCTTTGGTCTATGAATATGTCCAAATCATTCTTGAAAAAAATGTTGGAAGATGCCCCATTATTTTTGTGTGAGTTAGAGAAAATATTTCCTCCATCATTTTTCACATGCATGATGCATCTGATTGTCCATATTCCAACTGAAATACTTCTTAGTGGACGTATTTCATTTCATTTGATGTATCCAACTGGAAGAAATAGATACACATTAATGTTTTATGTCCATAACAGGAATCACCCTAAAGGTTCTATTGTGAATGGTTACTTGGCTTAAGAATTTATGGATTTATTCTCTATGTATTTGTCTAATATTACTACAAAATGAATAGAACAATGAGAAACGAAGAAGAAATGTATGAGAAAATTGAACCTAGTTTTCCATCACTTCCTCAAATTGCAAGAATTCCTGGATCATATACATTGACAACATTAATCCTTGACGAGTGAGAGATGGCACATCCCACAGTTCTATTGAAATGGTAATTGTTAAATGACTACATCTTGTAAATAAATTGAATATGTATATTATATATATATATATCTCTTAATCTACTCATATTTTTATCTACAGGGAACATATATCGATGATAAAGTGAAAGCATCATTCTTTATCATTGAGAATGAGGTTGACTTTGCATAGCAAAGAGTTTTCGGATTGGTTAAATTTGAAGGTAATAATATTAATATTTAAAATAATTATAAAAATAATAAATTATGTTTAATATTGATTTATATTTTAGGTATTGAGTTATCCTATTGACTCTATCTCTGAGGAAATAAGAGCTTTGGATTTTTGTTCTAATACTGCAGTTCGTCACTGTAAACCAATTTTTATCAATAGGTACATATTTATTATCACTGAATGAGGAAATAACCTAATAACACAACATGATGGTGTTATGGTTACTACCACAACATACTTTTATGCTAGTGCATAAGATTGTAGACTGTGATTTGAAAATTTAGGTTATTATGGAGTTATTGAAAAAAAATATTGGATTATTATTCTCATGGATGAGTCACGATGATGCGATGCTAGTGGTTTTATTTGATTATAATGTATGGCTCATTTATTAATGATTATGGATTTCGAGTAATTGATATGAATTATACTCTTACTACCGATGAACCATATATACTGGCATCAATGGAAAAAAAGTTTTTTATGTCAAATACCATATTCGACCTGAATTTAGTGTAATTATTAAAGTTATTAGAAAAAATATATTTAATGATAGTGATGATGGAATTGACACCATCCCTACAGCCATTAGAAATGATCCATATATTAATTTTTATGACTTCAATTGGCCAATTTTTATAGTTGACTGTGAACCTGATGTTGTGGTGAGAAATATATAAAATCATCCATTCATGTTCTCAATTATTTTGGTTTACATTACTCAGGATGTGAAGGTTGGTACTATTCAAAATGATTTAATATTTATTACAAATATGATTTATTCGACTTGAACGTTATTTGAATTCTCATTGTTTATCAGTTGAAATTTTATTTGAATTGTATTTTCACATTTGGAATTGAACTATATTCAAACCTACGAAACCAACATTTTTAACTTGGTGAATATTTCAATTCTTAAACTATGATTTGTATAAAAATTTTATAACTCTAATACCTCTCTCTAACATTTACCAGGTAACAAAAATGATGGTTTGTATTCTTCTGCAAAACATGTATTGAAACATGCATCATCTACCTGGGAAAATGAAATTAAATTATGCCTTAATGCTGACAATATCATTACCCCTTATGAATCTGGAATAATCAATGTTATATGTTTTTAAAATACTGATGACACTTTGTAAATAACCATACCACTAAAAATTAATTTTTTTTATTACATCTGGTATGATTTATGGACATCATTATATATTGTTTCAAGCTCACCTAAAACAATGGATATTTAAATTATCCATGAATTCCCATATTTCCTCTCATTTATTTTGTTTTTTGGTTTACACATTAGTCATCCTTTTCTATTTACTTATATATTTTTTTCAAATGCAGGAAAAGAAACCAATTGAAGAGAGGAGAAGAAAATAGATTATGGACAACACTCATCGCATGACTGAGATGGGCAGTCCACCACTTGTTCCTCAAATGAATATTTTATTTTAAATATATATATTTAAATAATATATAATTTCATGGGATTAATTTTTTTAACATTTTTTCAAGATCCATCAATTAGGAAACAATTATTTGATGAACAACCTAATAGTGGTCCCAGTACTCAAGGTGTTGGTCCAGGGGGGGGGCGAGAGCTAGATGATCTAGTTGGCGTACTCGATTAGACCTGACCCCTCCCACAGGCATACCATCCATCCCACATTTTGATCCAGGTGTGTCATTAGGGACACGGGATATTTAGGCCTCTAATGTTTTCTCCACCCTTTACATTTGAGCCTCCTCACCTATCTGTACCATATTCAATGATGATTCCCACTCCCCATCTAGCATTTTTCTATCCATCCGTGTCGTCTTCTTTTACTTCTAGTTCCTTATCTCTATGCTTTTATATTCCATCGTCTTTGAATCCTGTTCCGGAAGAGGATGTCCCTACGGAGCATTCATTGGGACCCACTCTATCTATACATGGAGTGATTTCAGTTTATGCGGATCCAGTAGAACCCAATGATCAGACTACAACAGGAATAATTATTCAACCCTAACAAATTTTTACACCATTAGTTATTTTCATTATAACATGTATGGATAAAATATTATTTTTTTCATTCATAAATGATACATATACTAATATGATGTGGGGATAAGGGTGTACATGCATGAATGTGGTGTGGAGCCACCACACACAGTTGATGGTGGACTACAATGAAGATAGTCAACTGATTGAAAAATAAGGGTAGCAATGTCGGATTTTTTTGGCGATGCTTTCCAAATACTCCGACATCATTCTTGTCAGCCCGCTCACATGGAGACAGCTACCAAATAATGTCACGGATAAATATTGGTCATAGATATGGGTAAAAAAATAAATTGTATTTAATTTAATATATATTTTTTATTTATATGAATTAATATTTTGGTTTCAGCAACGGTTTAATGTCCCTGATGTTGAGGGTTCACAAACATGACATCTAAAGGATTTAGGCGAGCTTTGGAGAGAATATAAGCCTGATTTCTACATTGGATGGTGTGCTAGAGTGGTCATATAATTAGGGGTGGTTGCTATCATGGATGATTGTACATTAGAATAATATTGACATATGAATACTCATTGGACGACTAGCCAATTTAAGGTATTAATCACATTAGATATATTTAACAGAAAAATTTCATGTTTTTTGTTAATACTAATTATTAAATTTTATTTAGGATTCATCCGGAAGAAATTAAATAACATTGATACTAAAAAATACATCCATACATTGAGACGTACTACTATTCCAGATCATGAGAGGTAGCAGGTATGAGAGTTTATAATTTTTCTTTACGAATTTCACTTTCAATTTCTTCCTCCACAATTTATTCGATTTCTAAAGTTTTTTTTGTAATTCTTATTATGAAATTATTTATTGGTATCGTATTTTTAATTATGGTTTCCTACATTAAATGTCATTGCAGAGGCATAAATTGAATATAAAAGGATGTGTTCCTCGACTAAAACTATTTTGCTCGAGAAGAAGGAAGAATGAAGGAAGTGAGGATAATGAACGACTAAACAGCAGATTTTAAGGTCTACATTTTAGATTTAAAATTTTAATCTCTATTTTTTAACTTAATAATCTATCTATATTTGTAACAGGTTTCTTTGGAGGCCTATGATGCCCAAAAACTAGACAATTTTGGGCCAAACGATCACTTACACCAGGTGTTGGGAGATGAGCCCCAGGTAGATTACGCTGCAGACCTGGGAAGAGTATAGTTCCAACGAGGTGTTGGCCCTCTTCAGGTATGAGTTGTAGTGCCACTAAGCTCCAAAATGTTATGGAACAGGTATAACAGGCTGAAAAAAGGGCCATAGAGATGGAAGAATAGTCTGCTAGGGAAAATAACGCATTTATGAAATTGATGAAAGTTTTATGTCAAACAAATCCACCAGAGGCCATCATAGATTTTGATGAATATATGTCGTCAATGTGGTATATATATGGTGAACCGGGTGATGGTTCTTGTGGTTTCTCTGATAATGGTGAGGAGGAGGCCGAGCCGGAGGAGGAAGAGGGCAAGGAGGAGGCCGAGGAAAAGAAGGGGGATGAGGAGGAGGGTGAGGCAGAGAAAGAGGGAGATGATGAGGACGAGGCTGAGTATGCTGGCGAGAAGGATGGAGTTGAGGAGGGTGGGGATGATGATGGGTATGACAATAAGATCAAGGGTGAGGCTGATGATGGCGGTGATGATAGTGATGGTGATGACGAACAGATTGATTTGTTACATTTTTTACTGATATTACTGACATTTGATGATTATTGATTTCTTGTGACTGAATATATGTGTGATTAGGTAGGTCAAATAATCATTATTATTTATTTTATAAATAATAAAACATCACTTGATGATTTTCTATGATCGATCCACCCCTCCCCTTGACAGCCCCCACCCTCGTGGACAGCCTGCCCACCCCCTGGATAACTCGTACCCCCCTGGACAGCCAGGCCACCCCCATGGACATCCCACCCACCCCCTAGATAGCCCCTCCCCATGTGGACACCCCACTCCTAGGGACAACACCCCCACCCCCAAGACACCCCACCCCCTAGACAACCCCCACCCCCATGGACAACCTGCCCACCCCTGTGGACTGCCCCCCCCCCCCCACCCCCCCTGGACACCCCGTACCCCCTAAAGATCCCACCCACCCCTGGACACACCATACCCCCTAGAAAGCCCCTACCACCCAATGGATAGCCCCACCCACCCCCTGGACAACCTCTCTCAACCACGAGATAGACCCTCCCCCCGTGGACACCCCCCACCCTTGTGGACAACCTGCCAACAACACTTGGACACCCCCTAACCACATAGAGACCCCTAACTCCCCCTAGATAGCCCCGCTACCCCCATGGATAGCCTGACCAACCCTATAGAAAACCCCTCCCCTGTGGATAGCCCCACCCCTCTAGACGGCCCTCTCACCCCCCTTGGACAGCCCCTAACACCTAGACAGCCCCACCACCCCTGTGGATAGTTTTCCCACCCCCTCGACACCCTATACCCCCTGGACAGTCCCAGCTACCACCCTAGACACACCATAACCCCTTGGACAGCCCCGCCCACCCCCTGGACAGCCCCGCCCACCCCCTGGATAGACTGTCCCCCCCCCTAGACAGCCCCTCTCCTCGTGGATATACCCCACCCACGTGGACAACATGCCCACCCACTTGGACACCCGTACCCCCTAGACACCCCGACCCCCTAGACATCCCTGACACCACCATGGACATCTCGCCCACCCCCTAGAAAAATCCTCCCTAAATGGAAATCCCTGCCACCCCCTGGATATTGCTCCCCCCCGTGGACAGCCCCCACCCCCGTGGACAGCCCGCCCACCCCCATTGGACACCTCATACCACCAGGACACCCCTGACCCCCAGGAAAGTCCATCCACCCCTGTGGATAGCCTACCCACCCCTTGGATAGCCCCCCCCCCCCCCCCGTGGACAGACCCCACCCCCATGGACAACCAGCCCACCCCCTAGACAACCCCTACCCCCTAGACAGGCCACCACCACAATGGACAGCCTACCCACCCCTGGACACCATGTACCCCCTTGTACAACCCCGCCCACACACTGAACACCTCGTTCCACCCTGGACAGCCCCACCCACCCCCCTTGGACAGCCTGTCCAACTCCTTGGACAGCCCATCCCCACGTGGACACCCCCCATCCCCACCCCCATGGATATCTCACCCCACCCCCTTGGACACTCGTACCCCTCTGGACACCACTGACCCAAGTAGACAACCCTCCCACCCCTGTGGAAAGCCCGCCCAACCCTTGGAATAGGTCCACCCTAGTGGATAGCCCCTCCACCCTCGTGGACGGCTCGCCCACCTCTACCCCTGGACTACCCTGCCACCCCCGTGGATAGCCTTCCCACCACCCTAGACAACATTTACCCCTTGGACATCCCCACCCACCCCTTGACACCTCGTTCCCCTTGAGCCCCCCACTGTGGACATCCATCCCACCCCCCGGAAACTCCGTACCCCCTAGAAAGCTCAGCCCACCCACTGGACAACCCGTAACCCCTGGGCAGCCCCCCACCCCCCACCCTCATTGACAGATAATCACCCCCTTGGACAACCACTCCACCCCTGTGAACTTCCCACACACCCCCTCAGACACCAAATGCCCCTGGATATCCCCACCCACCCCTAGACACCCCATGCCCCTAGATATCCCCCAACCCAGTGGAAAGCCCTCCACCCCTGTGGAAAGCCCTCCCACCCCCTTGGAAACCCCGTACCCCCTAGATAGCCCTTCCAACCTCCTGGATAGACCACCCACCCCTTGTAAACCCCTTTCCCCCCTAAGCAACCCCCCACTGTAATGACCTGGACTTGAACAACCACCCGAACTATCATGAACTGAATCTGGTCACCGCCAAAACCGGCAACAAACCCAGCCCGTGACATGACCTGAAGGGTGTTCCCTATCCCCACGGTCTGGAACAAGTTCCAGAGTATCATTAATTTTGGTTTGGGAATGATTTACCTTATAATGAAAGCATAAAACATTAAATACAATCCATAATATAAATCTGAAATTTTTGATCCAAAAAAGACTTATGTAAAAACCAAAACTGAGTACATTGGTTTAAATATAATACAAGTGGTCCAAATAAAAATAATTCTATCATCAAGACAGCCCCAAGGACTCCATATTACTAGGGGTCATCACCCCCAAGCTCTCTCCACAACTCCGCACCAAGGATGGGAACTAACACCATGAACTGCCATCACCCTTAGCCTTTCCATTACCTGAATCAAATATAACCAAGTCTACTTACACCGAAGGGGTGTATGTAGGGTGTGAGCCTAATCCCAATAGGATAAGACCCTATGATTCCATGGATTAAGAAATACAATGTGAAAAATCAAGTAGTTTTCAAACGCATGGAAAAGTAGTGTTAAAATTTCAAGAAATGAAACCTCCAATTGAAAATAGTTTTCAATACAAAATTTCAAGAATATTAACACATTAAAATAGAAAAGTTAGATACTTTAATTTAAATCCAAATACACCCTAAGAAATTGATAAATACTACAAATCCAATGAGCAACAACATTGGGAACACCCCTAGGCACTAGGTTGTCTTGGGCCCTATGTGCCTCTTACCTCGGTGTAAAGTAACCATAGAAAAATTTGTTCTCGTTCAAGAGCCACTAGTAGGGAACATACTCATAACCTAGTGGTCTCCAATAATCATCCACATAGTTTAGTTAGAGTTGTCGTTATCCAAATGCTAGGTGAAATAGGGACAAAACCCATCCGGTCCACTAGCCGTACCAGTACAAATCCGCCCCACCTAGGTACCCGGGATTCCCCTTTTGTGATAAATAAATTTTAGCATGAAACCTAAATAAATTTTAATATAAAACACCATTAATGGTAAAAAAACCAAAACAGTAGCTATCACATTTTATACCACTTAAAACACGCAACAAAACACTTAGATTTTTCATAAAACAATTTCTCAAAATCTCGTGGTGTTTCGGACACAAAACTCCTCATAAACCTCACTTGAATACTATGTGAACATTTTTTAAGTTTTCAAAACATAAAGGGAAGCCTAATAAATTTCAGGAAAAACATATATTCATTTTTTGGGCAGCCCCATATGGTTCAAGAAACGACATAATTGCAAAATCTCCATTTTTACACAACACAACTTTAAGAATTTCATGTTGTTCAAAAACACCATTAAAACCAGATTTTGTAGCAACAAACACAGGGGATAATCATTAGAAACAGTATTTTTATCCCTATTTTAGTTAAATTAAAATAACTAATTACTTATAGGGTATCCCCAATTAAACTAAGAAAACATTTCTATGAAGAAACCACCAATTTTACATGAAATTGGCATTTAGGATTCATTCTAAATACAAACACCACTAAAACTATTCCCTTCAGCAATAATAAAATTAATTAAGCATGAAAATACAATAAAAATATTATCCAATTCACAAAGATTTCATACACAATGGAATCACCTACCAAAACCAAGGAAACCCTTGAATCCTTTGTGCGAAAACTCAAATGCACCACCGCCTTACCTCAAGGAAGGTAAACCAGACCTAAAACCCAAATTTCAGATCATGAAACACAAGATAAAACCCTAATTTTTAAACCCTACTTTCTGGACATTAGGAACCTTAATTATAAGGGAATAAACCCTAATTACATTGGATGTAACCCTAAACAAATTGAAAGAAGAAAGAAGGAGAACAACTTACTTAAAATATCTTGTAGAAATCGCCTCCAAAAATACCAGTATCTGATTTTTAAAAAAACTCAAACCTTTAAGGGAGGTTCGAAAAAGGATAAGTATATCATTTAGGAATTTTAATGGGGTAAAAAGAGTAAAAATTGAGAGATTTATGAAGGAATGAACTTACCTCTTCAAATCTGGACGATTTGAGTAAGCCTATGATGTTTGGCACCAAATCTCGATTAACTAGAGCTCCAAAGAGGAGGGAGAGAGAAAGGTAGCGCGGTTGGGTTCAGTGGGATTGGGATCCACTTTTAATCACCCAAAAATAATAAATATTGAATAAGTTATAACATAATCAAAATTTATTTTTAAAATAGGAATTGGGCTTTCGGGCAGGCCCAACCCCTTAGATAAAAACTCAAATAAACCCTGGTTATGGATTTCTAAAAGCTCCATATTACCTTGGTGGTGTTAATAGGTTAGGTTAGGTCATGTAGGAATTTTAGTGGATGATAAATGTTGAAAGATGAAAACGTTATAAAATATAGAAAATTTATTTTTTAATCTGGAATTGGGCTCACAGTTTGGCCCAATTCATGAATACTCATATATTCCTCCATAAAACCTAGGGAACCCCCCCAAACAAAGCAAGGATGTAAATAAAATGAAAAATACCTTTAAAATATCCCTTGTATGTGACAATTGGGTTTGGTTCCGATTTTTGCTGCGACCAGATTCGGTTCGGTACAAAATGGTATCAAAGGAGGTTCGTTCCTTGGGTCATGTTATTTGGGGAAGAGTCACCATAGTCTAGTGTTATGATTTTTGGGACATGAAATTTCAGTCATGGGTAGTGTTCCTAGAAAGCACACCTCATGACGGGATTCAAGTCACCATGGGAAGTATGGATTTATCTGAGTCCTTTGGTTTTCTTGGTTTAATGATTACTATGGGAAATGAAAAAAAGAGTTGGGAGAATAATCTCAGTGAGCTCGCAGGGCCTGGAAATCCATTTAGATCCGTGGATATTTCCCTAGAAAACTCTCTGTGATAGTGAAGTGATTGAAATATGGCTACCAACCATATGTCCAAGTCACCCACCAAAACTAGTTTCCTCTAACATTGACTTGTGTCTCTTGGTTTTGGAATCTTGGAAACTTGGTTTTTTTTAAGAAAAAAAATACTTCGCTTTAAGGAGTGTGAATTTTTTGTGTTGTTATTTTCTAGTAAAGTGAAAATGGTTTTTATTTTTAAATTCTATAAATTAAATTTTATAATTATTTCAAAAGGATAAATTATGTGTTTACACATCTTTTAAAAGTATAAACTATGTTAATTGGGGTTTTGAAAATATGTTTCTAGTGGAATTTTATTTAACCATGGAAAAGTGTTTTAGATTGAATTAAGTGTTCTATAATTTTTATGGGGGGGTTGAAGATGGATTTTGGGTTTGGTTACTACTGAACAAAAAAAATATGAACTTTTATAACCTTGTCTTGAAATGAGAAGAGTTGAGTTCTTAATTAAATGAAGATTTATGAAATGGTGTTTTTCATGAAATTAGAAGTGTTTTCAAATTGGTTGAAATATTTTGAAACAATTGCGAAAGGCTTGAATATGTGCTTTTATTGAATTATGCATTCTTTTCTAAATTGGTTTGTGAGATGAAAAATTGGTTTTTGATATTATGATTAGTGTTTTTGAGAAAGGAAAATTGTGGTTAAATGTTTTATTTCTAAAAGAGGAAAGGTTTGATTTTTGGTATTTGGTATTCTCATGGGTGACCACATGCATAGTTTTATTTGGGAATATGGATGGATATGAGGTGGGTTCCTAGTGTTGCATGTAAACATGCATGTGTGAGGCTCATGAGATACCATCGGTAAATGCACAACCGACCAACACTATTTTTTTAAATATTGTTTTTGAAGGAAAGAGTTGTGTTTTTATAATGTATGGGTTGGAGGTATGGATTATGTGTTTTGGGAATATTATTGTGGGATGTTTCGAGTTCAATAACCCCTCTTGTTTGAACGATGTTTTCGGTTTGTGTTTCATTGATAAGTTGGAATGAAGTTTTGGTCAGTGGTTTCTTTTGAGGAAAAGTTTGGGAGGCCAATGTGGTGTCTCCCCTCATGTGTTCGGTTCAGGTTTGTGGTATGTTGTGACCAAATGACCAGATTGGTTGGGTCCTTGGGTTTCCTGTAGGATAGGGTACGCCCCCAATAATTGTTAATGTATGATTCATGTTTGGCCTATGGTGATTCACTGTTGGATGATCCTCTAGATGATCAACATAAGGACTTTATTCTTGATGTTTGGAGATTGTGTTTACCCCTCTTCTTTTTCCATTATGTGGATCCCCCTATAGTGGGAGAGTGTTTGTGGGAGGTTGAAATAGACCTTAGTTTCTTATGTTTCCTATGTTGTCTAAGGTCAATGAAGTTCAGGGTTGTCAGTGTAGAATAATGTCTTAAAGGGCATCTGGGTCTTTCGTCAGTCTCATTGAAACAAGAGTTCATGTTAGGCCACCCGTGTGCAAGATCTAGCCAAGAGTGGCTATTATGGACACTTTCTGGAATCATGTGCTGTTTGGGACTCAGTAAAAGGTCCCTCTCCTTGTGTTTTCTTTTATCTAGAATGGTTATGTTCGGTGATGCCTTGTGATGTCATGTGTTCATTTGACTATAAGGGTGAAGATTGTGCAATCTTATGAGAGTCACTATTTTTTGTTGGATGTGTGTATCACTATAGGAAATTATAAATCCTATGTTATAGAGGAATTTGTTTCTATATGTCCTTTAATTATGTTGTTTAGCATCTGAAAAAGGGGCGATATGTGTGCATCCTCTAAGTTCTTGTTTTGGTAAAATGATGGGTTGGGGAAAAGCGGGTTTGAAGTGTGTCATGTCTCAATGAGACCATATGATATTACAGTATAATTGTTTTTGTAACTAGAAGAAGATTTTCAGTTTAGGGGTTTCCAAATCCTAACTATGAGGCCGAAGATGCTTTAATCCATTGAGCTCCAGCCATAGGCCCTGGAGAGAAGCTGGTGCATAGTTAGGGTAAATCCTTAAGTCGTTCAAACTTTTGGTCAAGGTCATATCCTCAATATGAAAGATAAGAATAGTTTAAACCTCTGGTGTCATCATCTTGTTCCAATTTTTCACATTTGGTGGAAAGAAGTGTGAGTACCTTGTTCCCATGTCATACCCTGAGTTGATTTTTTCCCCTTTGGGGTCCCTTGTGTTTTTGGAGAAAAGTTTAAAATTTGGATTAGGCAGGTTGAAGTGCATAGTTTGTGCGTGGTTAGCCGTAACCATGTGCCAACCCAGGGGACCGTGTGATAAGAGACAATAGCTACAGCATGGTCTCCACATGTCCATGATCCTTGGCTGAGGAAACTGTGTGAAGTTTCCTCTTTGGACTAAATGATCTGCACAATCAACTCACTGTTTCCGAAACCGTGTGAACCAACTGTGTGGCCATGCTAGCTCCTTAAAATTATGTTGTTTCTTTTTGTTATCCCATAATATTTAGTTAAGATGGTTGGGTTTTGTTTGGGGTATACCCACAATAGGACTAATGTAAGTTTCATTAGAAGAATTATGATATTAATATATCCCTAAAGCTGGGAAGTCCGTTCAAGGCCCCCTGTTAGTGTCTTGATTTTGTCTTAAGGAAAGTTGTGTTTGTTATTATGGTGGGGAGACCCATCATGGGTATTATGTGTGTTCTCTTAGAAAAGGAATAATTTTATTTTACCCCTTATGATGGGGATACCGTTCGTTCCTTCCCCAATTGTTATCCTTACTCTGTCTTAGAAATTGAGTTGTCCCTGGTGGTGGGATGTCCGGATTGGGTCACCTCATACTAGTGACTCATTTT
This sequence comes from Viscum album, assembly GCA_963277665.1. NCBI lineage: Eukaryota > Viridiplantae > Streptophyta > Magnoliopsida > Santalales > Viscaceae > Viscum > Viscum album. The sequence continues at coordinate 955,858,663 of OY728142.1, forward strand.
TCTCCTTTGTGTATTCTAGGAAAGAGGTAGTATCGTTCAAGTATATAAATCCAAAAATTTGTTACTTGGGTAAATTTGGGGTTGGAGAACACCCAATGGTTTTTTACGTAATGTTGTGGTAGCGCTATTTGAGTTCGTTGTTCGTTTCAAGTGGATTGCTTGAGCGTCGTCTTGTAGTGTTTGAGGTGTTTTGATTTGGGATGTGTTTTGAATGTGTTTCATAATTTTATGTAAGTGGGGTTATTTTTGGTTGGTGAGAGTATTATCTTCTTTTGTTTGATCAACTGGAGATGTTCGTCCTGTTTGAAGTGGGTGAAAATGTGGCATGGAAGTCTGTCTTGGTCTATCGTTTGGGCTTTGCTTTTGCATCTGGTGTTGTTGTGGAATTCCGGGGGAGTAATGCTTTATGGTGGGGATAATTGTCATATAAATGATATATTTTAAAGGTATTTTTCATTTAATTTACATACTTGATTTGTTTTGGGGGTTTCCCTAGGTTTTAGGGAGGAATAGATGAGTATTCATGAATTGGGCCAAACCGTGAGCCCAATTCCAGATTAAAAAATAAATTTTGTATCTTTTATAACATTTTCATTTTTCAATGTTTTTCATCCATTCAAATTCCTACTTTACCTAAACTAACCTATTAACACCACAAAGGTAATTTGGAGCTTTTAGAAATAAATAACCAGGGTTTATTTGGGTTTTTATCAAAGGGGTTGGGACTGCCCGAAAGCCCAATTCCTGTTTTAAAAATAAATTATGATTATGTTATAACATATTCAATATTTAGGATTTATCGGTGATTCCAAGTGGATCCCAATACCACTTAACCCAAACGCGCTACCATTATCTCTCCCCCCTCTTTGAAGCTATGGTTAATCACGATTTGGTGCCGAACTTCATAGGCATCCTCAAATCGTCCAGATTTGAAGAGTTAATTTCATTCCATCATAACTCTCTCAATTTTTACTATTTCCCCCATTAAAATTCCTAAATGTTCTACTTATCCTTGTGAAAACCTCCCTTGAAGGTTTGAGTTTTTTTAAATTCAGCTACTGGTATTTTTGGAGGCGATTTATACAAGATATTTTATGTAAGTCGTTCTCCTTCTTTCTTCTTTCAATTTGTTTGGGGTTACATCCAATATACATAGGGTTTCTTCCCTTATCATTGAGGTTACTAATGTCCATAAAGTAGGGTTTAAAAATCAGGGTTTTATCTTGTGTTTCATGGTCTGAAATTCTGGTTTTAGGTCTGGTTTACCTTCCTTGAGGTGCGGTGGTGGTGCATTTGAGTTTTCGCACAAAGGATTCAAGGGTTTCCTTGGTTTGGGTAGGTGATTCCACTGTGTATGAAATCTTTGTGAATTGGATACTATTTTTATGGTATTTTCAAGCTTATTTAATTTTATTATTGCTGAAAAAATAGTTTTAGTGGTGTTTGTATTTATAATGGATCCTAAATGCCAATTTCATGTGAATTTGGGGATTTCTTCATAGAAATGTTTTCTTAGTTTAATTGGGGCTACCCAATAAGTAATTAGTTGATTTTATTTAACTATAATAGGGATAAAATACTATTTTTAATGATTATTACTTGTGTTTGTTACTGCAAAATCTGGTTTTAATGGTGTTTGTGAACCACATGAAATTCTAAGAGTTGTGTTGTGTAATAATGGAGATTTTGCAATGATGTCATTTCTTGAACCAAATGGGGCTGCCCTAAAAATGAATATGTGTTTTCCTTGAAATGTAGTAGGCTTCCCTTTCTGTTTTAGAAACATAAAAAATGCGCACATAGTATGCAAGTGAGGTTTATAAGGAGTTTTGTGTCCGAAACACCATGAGATTTTGAGGAATTGTTTTATGAAAAATCTAAGTGTTTTGTTGCGTGTTTTAAGTGGTATAAAATGTGATATCTACTGTTTTGGTTGTGTTTGACCATTAATGTTGTTTTATATTAAAATTTATTTATGTTTCATGGTGAAATTGATTGAGCACAAAAGGGGAAGCCCGGGTACCTAGGTGGGGCGGATTTGTACAAGTACGGCTAGTGGACCCGTTGGGTTTTGTCCCTGTTTCACTTAGCATTGGGATAATGACAATTCTAACTAAACTATGTGGATGATTATTGGAGACCACTAGGTTATGAGTATGTTCCCTACTAGTGGCTCGTGCATGAGAACAAATTTTTTATGGTTACTTTACACCGAGATACTAGGTACATGGGGCCCAAGACAACCTAGTGCCTAGGGGTGTTCCCAATGTTGTTGCTCATTGGATTTGTAGTATTAGCCCATGTATTAGGGTGTGTTTGGAATTAAATTATAGTATCAAAAAATTTTATTTTAATGTGTTAATATTCTGAAAATTTTGGATTGAAAACTATTTTCAATTGGAGGTTTCATTTCTTGAAATTTTAACACTACTTTTCCATGCGTTTGAAAACTGCGTGCTTTTTCACATTGTATTTCTTACTCCTTGGAATAATTGGGTTGTATCATATTGGGCTTAGGCTTACACCCAACTTACACCCCTTTGGTGTAAGTAGACTTGGTTATATTTGATTTAGGTAAAGGAAAGACTAAGGGTGATGGAGGTTCAGGGTGTTAGTTCCCACCTTGGTGGGGAGTTGTGGAGATAGATTGGGGGCGATGAACCCAAGTCATATGGAGTCCTTGGGGCTGTCTTGATGCTATAATTATTTTTGTTTGGACCACTTGTATTATATTTAAACCAATGTGATCAGTTCTGGTTTTTACTTAAGTCTTGTTTGGCTCAAAAATTTCAGATTTATATTATGGATTGTTTTTAATGTTTTATACTTTCATACTTGGGTAAATCATTCCCAAACCTAAATTAATGATACTAAGGAACTTGTGCCAGAACATGGGGATAGGGAACACCCTTCGGGTCGTGTCATGGGCTTGGTTTCGTTCCGGTTTTGGCGGCGAACAGATTCGGTTCGTGACACAAACAGGGCTAAAAATTTAGATGTTACTACCTTAGGTGCACCTCCTAGAATTCCAAAGACTACTGACTAGTAGCGAGGGTATTATAGATATAGTGGGGAGGCTATACCCTCATGAAGTATAATAATGGCACTAGTCTAAGTATAATAATAACAATGGAGCAGAATAAACGTCTCAGCAGGCTCGAACCATACCCATAGACAAGAAGCACATTCAATATTGATAAAAAAAGGATAAAATAAATATAAACAATAGAAGTGGAAAGTAAACAAAGAAACATATTGACCAATTATAAATACTATTTCACAACAAAAATGCATCCTAATGAAGGTCATACATATCCATAAGTAGAGGCACCAATGTCTAAACAACTGTTGCTATATAATAAGTAAGCTTGCTGATATAGGAAAGAAAGTAGAAGGAAATAAACTCTAGCTAGGAAAGACCTTAAAGATCATACCATATCCATGTGACAACTAAAATAGTCCATCTCTTGAATCTGATCTCTTTCCTTCATGAAAATTCATAAAGTCTCCATGCCTCCATAAGTCATTCCCAAATAATAGTAACTTGGAGGAACAACAATACCTTTCCTCAAATAAGTAGCTGGCGGGACAATGATGTCTGCCCTCAAATAAAGTAACCAGAGGGTCATCAACGTCTACAATCAAAATAATGTAAATGGAGGGACAATTATTTCTGCCCTCAAAATAATTGTAAGCCTCTTCCCACAAACTGATAGCCTCAACGCTGTCCCCTAAAGGCTCCTCACCTCTCACATGGATTCCTATGGAAAGCAACCCCAAACCAATAGTACCTAAACTGCAACTAACAAGGGCCTCTACCCACATGAGTGGTGAAAACCAATTATCACCAAGTCTCTCTATGTGCACACTACTTACAGTTCTGGGTGAGCGGTAATCACTAAAATTTTACCCAAGCCACAACACCTCTGACACCTTATGTCCTTGCGACCATGCCACTCATGTCTGATGGCCTCACCATCCCAGTAACTCGGGCCATGCCCAACCTGAAAGTCGTCCTACCTCAAGACGATGCCCATGATGCCCAATCCCATGTTCAAAACCACCCAAACTAACCCCTGCAAAGCCCAACCTGTGTTCAGCATCACTCAAGACTATCCGGGCCCTTACCAACACAACCAAAAGGTTACAACATATGAAATTCAACAATTAAATATATAAAACATTAAAAAAACAAATAAATAATAAAAAAAATCTAAACAGTTGTATGTTCTAACCAAGTGATGTTCCATACAAGGACTGGGGTCTTTAAGGTCACTAACAATTCATATCAAGGTTCAGTACACTAAACTCAACAGTTTAAAACAATACAAAACAATTATAACCATTTTTGCATCCCCAACCAGAATGCCCCAATGATCAATGACCCCTCACCCGACCTCGCTCAAGAAAAAACTATTAAAGAGCATACCCAAGAGAATCCCACAGGTTTAATAAACAATTAAACAAACAACAACAGGTAAATTAAGGTCTCGCTCAAAATACCCAAAAACACACCATCGGCTATGCCACCCAAATGTCTGTGAAAACACCAAAAAATGGTATGCACCACCTATCTGATACTTGTAAGATTCTACTTCTTTGATAACAGCCATAAATTAGGTCTAAATGCGGTATATATATAAAATAATAAAAACCTCTCAATCCCCTATAACTCTTCCTAGAACAGAAATCAAGAAGAACATCTCAAGAGGAATCCAGGCCTTACCTAAAGGGTTCCAATGGATCATAAGGTGATTGAATCTGACATCAGATGAAGAAATGAGAGAAAAAATGAGCTCCGATAGGCTCTCCCTGCTCAAACCCGTCTAGGGTGTTTTCTGCCTCAAAACGAGGCTACTACATGTTTTAGCGAAAAAAATGTACATGGAATGGAATTATATCTACACACCATGTATCATTTTACTGTTCATAAGGAGACTAATATTTCGCTAAGGACTTGCCAACTTACTACAAGTCGTCTACCTATGGAACATGGTGTGTACCTCTTTACTCGGCTGACATCCCCAACACACCATCTATATCCCGATACACGACCCCTCTACCCGGCGTGTACCAATAGTACACTGTGTGAACTTGCTAAAAACATTCTACCCACCCAACATGCTCACACGCCATGAATGGCCTCCACAAAATCAAGGGTTCACGGCGTGTCTATAACTATATTCCATGTAGTAAGAAATTCCTACACGGTAATCACACGACATGTACCCGGAAAGCACATGGATGGTACTCGCCCAACCCATAAACGAATTGTACATTAGAGTACATGGAATGTAGTCTGGAAATTTCCAAAACATCCCAGATTTTCTCAGTTCTATTAGGAACAAGTCAAAAATTCAAACATGGATGGGATTTTGACCCATTATAAGTACTCATGTTCTTACAATCTCCCCTTCTAATCATAGCTCATCCCTGAGCTATCAAACGAAACCCGAAGATGGTACCAAACATACCACCCCGATCAAGTAACCCAGACTACCCCGGTCTCAATGGTTCTGGATAAATTCCTCAAGGGCTCCCCACCTTATAAATTTCCTATCTCAGTCTCAACTCGAAAAATATCAAACCAAGAAAGGGTTCACTAAAATATTTTCCAAACACATGGTTCTCTCATGACACATCATCACCCCTGCACCTCATTGGTGCTCCCATGTCATTTCTGACACCCAATGCATCCTGCACCGCATCGGTGTGCACCACCAAAAGGTCCTACATTCCATGGATGCTCAAAATAAAACCCGATTCCATGCACCTCAAGTAACCCACATCCTCAATTCCCGGATACCCAAGGCCCCTCAAGTAACCTGCATCCTCAAAGCCCCAATTCCCATGAAACCTCAAGTAACCTGCATCCTTGATGCCCCAATGCCCACAGAACCTCATGTAACCCACATCCTCGATGCCCCGATGCCCATGAGACTCATACATATATATAAAAATATATAACACACCAGATATGGTGCCAATCCCACTGACTAGCATCTAGTTAGTCCAAGAGAATCTTCTGCACCACGTGGACTCAAAACAGACATGCCTAAATAGGTCATACTAATAGGAAATAAAAAGTCACAACCACACTCGCAGTTTACCTCTAACCGTTGTCATCTCACCAGCTTACTCACCCTCTGGTAGCTCCACATCGGGTACCTGGCCTAAAGTACGACTACCTGATGCCTGACATCCCTATGGTGCTGCTCTAGTCACCGACCACTGACCCCTCAGCTAGGTCCCGCTATCTCTATCATGTCCTCTGCAGGTAGTTGAACATCAGATACCCTCTCCTAGTACTGCACCTGAACCGACTCTAGATGCCACCATCTATCCTGGTCCCTTCCTACAGGCAGCTTGAGAAGGATACCTACAGAACCTCTCTAGATTCCCGACCTATACACATGTCTGGTACTCCTTCGGAGGCCTATCACACTGATTCCGAACATGTCCTAGTTGTCCAAAATGAAATCAAATAACTGAATAACTACTATGAGGTGATCTAGTTGTGTCCTTGGCCTGACTTCCCTGCTAGAACACATCTTGTTCTCTCTTCCTACTATCTGAACCATCACCTAGAACAATTCTCTGACCAACCTGGGGTTTATCCCTCTAGTTTCCCTCTACTCTGAGTGCGTGATTCACCACCTCTATGATTGAACCCGGCATGAAGATATTCACTTGGATCTGAATGTTGTGTCGTAATCCATCCTCGAAGTGCCTCACCATTTCCGCATAATCACTTACCGTACCCGGGGTAAAGAGAGACAGCTTAGTGAAAGTTGCTGCATAGACCATGACAGATAGGTCTCCCTGTTGAAGACTCAATAACATTCAAGATCTCTCTGTTGTTAGTGTATCTAGGTTGAAGTGCTTGAAGAACCTGTCCTTGAAGTCTTTCCATGATTGTCCCGCATTCCTATGAGCCTAAACTTGCACATCCCACCAGCGCTTTGTCGGTCCCTGCAACATGTACGTCTCTAGCTTGATCATCCACCCTGGAGGCATCTCGAGCTGCTCAAAGATCATATGCAAGCTCTCTATCCAGTTCTCAACTACTTACGGACCACCCTCACCCTGAAGAATCGATGGGTTCTGCAACCAGAACTCCCATGTATGATATTCCATAGATGGCTCTGTACCCTTCACACATTTCTCGATCCCCTGCAAGACATGTACCATGCTAGCTCAGAGCTGATCGTCGAGCCATGGTCCGAACGCTGCCAAACCTAGCTGCTGTCCGGCCTGCACAGGATCCTGAACCTGATCTTGTCCCTAGGCTTGTACCTGTAGCTCTTGCTCTGCCTGCACTGGATCCTGATCCTAATCCTCCACATGAGGAATTATATCATCACACGCCTGATGCTCCATCGAGATGTATAAGAGGAACCCGATGAATACTATAAATGGTCAGACAACCCACACACACACACATATATATAACAATATATATTCAAGCCATATAAGGAAGGTAGTAAAAGGTAGAACACAACTACCACCCTTTCTCTCCCCTACTATTACCATGCCCCACAGCATACAAGCCTCATGCCTTCCTTACCCAGCCCCAACAGATTCAAGTATCAAAAGTACCTCGGGCCATGCCGGTCATGACAACCAACATTGCCTCAAACTGATGACCTAGTCTCCCAATCTTGGTGATCAAAATCACCTCAACCATAGTACATTCCTGCCACATGCAATTCTTTAAAAGTATAAAGAATGGAATAACACATTGCAATAAACTAGAAATTCTATCATGAATTTCACTTTTTCACATTTAAAACAATACAAAGCATGGAAACTAACAATTTTCACATGGTATTATCAATTCACAAAGCATAAGTGAATTTTTGAAATTTAAATACCCTAAAAATGTTCCTATCAAAAGCTAAATAAACAATTCTTTCCATACTAGGCCAAGGTCCTACTCTCCTTTACCACACCGGGTCCGGAATTACATATCACAATCTATAACATCACGCACTAAGTGAGCCAGTGAGGTGGAAGTCATATAAAATGTAATCTAATAAAAAAGGAAACCCACAATTCCCTCCCATGGAAACTTGGTCCATCCCTCGTACCTAGTACTGCAGGAACCCAAGAACACGTTAAAACCCAGTTCCAGTCACCACCTATATCCAGTATATCATATCCCAAATAGTAAAAAAAAAGCAGAAATAAAAAGAGAATCCTCAATCTCATTAGTAACCAGGAAAACACTTTGACTAAATATCTGTCAAAAACCTCCCTTTGATGCCACTTTATAATGACATAAACCCGAACTACCACCCAAACAATGCTAAATGGGTCGGATGTTACTACCTTAGGCGCACCTCCCTGAACCCCAAAGGCTACCTACTTGCAGTGAGGATCTTATAGGTATAGTGGGGAGGCTATACCCTCTCGAAGGATAGTAATGGTACTATTCTGAGTATAATAACAATGATGTAGAGGAATAAATGACTAAAAATACTCTATCTAGACCCGTAGAGCATACACACATTCAAAATCGATAAACAGATAAAGCAATAAATATAAAAAACAGTAGTGGAAATTAAACACAACAGCATGATAGTCACTTATAAATATTATTGTACATCAAAATTGAATCCCAATGTTGGTCATACATTTCCATAAGTAGAGGCGCCAATGGCTAACCAACTATATCTACATAACCTGTAATCATGCTGATACGAGAAACAAAGCATAAAAAAATAAACCCCAGCTTGGTAAGACCTTAAGGTCCATAACATCTCAATGCGATAACTAAAATAGTCTAGCTCCTAATGCTGATCTTTTTACTGTAGAAAAATTCATAAAATCTACATGTGTCCCGAAGGGACCGTGTAGGGTGTGAGACGAATCTCAGTAAGAAACCATCCAAAGGTGCATGCCTAATATTAGTGTTTAAGAAAGCATGAGGTTATAAAGAAAATAGTAAACAATACACTTCACAAATAAACAGAAACACACTAGTGCTCAGCAGCCTCCATGGGGTGTCACCTACTTCGGCCAGTGCTAGATTCTCTGTAATGTAACCCGACACCATGTGCCCCTCACACCGCGTGTCTTCAGTACCGACATCCCAAAGCTAGGCCTAGGAAATAGTAACCCAGAGGAATAGTGATACCTATCCTCAAATATGTAATAAGAGGGACAACGATTTCTACCCTCAAATAATGTAACCGAAGGTACAATGATGTCTTCCCTCAAAATAAGGTAACCATAGGGACAACAATGTCTACCCTCAAAATAATAGTGATCCTCTGCCCCCCAACCCGATAGCCTCAACTATATCACCCGAAGGCTCCTCCACCTCCTATGTGGCTTCCTATAGTAAGCACCCCAAACCAATAGTACATAAATTACAACTAATGGGGGCCTCTACCCACATGAGTGGTCAAAACCACATCATCACAGAGTCTCTTTGTGTGGACACTACTCACAATTTTGGGTGAGTTGTAATCACCAAAATCTTACCCATGACACAACACCTTTGACACCTCATGTCCCTATGACCTTCCTGCTCAAGTATGATGGCCTCTCCTTCCTAGTAACCCAGTCCATGGCCAACCTGGTGGTTATCCTTCATCAAGTCTATGCCCATGATGCCCAATCCTATGGTCAAAACCACCCAATGTAATCTCAGCCAAGCCCAACATTTGATCAACATCACTCAAGACAATACGGGCCATGCCCAACAAAACCCAAAGGTTCCAGCATATGAGATTCAACAATAAAAAATATAAAACATTTAAAAAATGCACATAAATAGGAAAACAATCTAAAAAGTTGTATATACAAACCAAATGTTGTCCCATAGTAGCACTGGGGTCTTTAAGGTCTCCAACAATTCATATCAAGTTTTAATACACTAAACTCACTAGTTTAAAACAATACAAAACAATTATAACCATTTTGGCATCCCAAAGACAAAATGATATGATGAGAAATGACCCCTCGATCAACCTATCTCAAGGAAAATGGTAAAAGAGCATACCTAAGGGCATCTCATTGATAATATAAACAATTAAATAGGGAAAGCAAAGTATATTATGGAATCTCTCAAAATACCCAAAAACATGCCATAGGTCGTGCCAACAAAAAGTCTATGAAAACACAAAACGAGGTATGCACCACCTACCTGAGACTCGTATGATGCTACACCTCTGATAACATCCTCTAATTAGGTCTAAAAATTAGTAGATCCATAAAATAATCAAAACCTCTCAAACCCCTATAACTCGTCAAGAATAGAAATCAAGAAGAACAACTGAAGAGGAATCAAGACCGTACCGAGGGGGTTCCAATGGATTAGATGATGATTGAATCCGACTTTGGACAAAAAAATGGGAGTAAAAAAGAGCTCCAGCTGGCTCTCCCCACTCAATCCCATCAAGGGTTTGGGTTTCTACCTCAAAATGAGGCTACTTCTCATTTTAGAAAAAATAAATAAAGTACACATCGTGTAGATCTTTCCCCAGATAACATCCCCATCACGCCATGTATATCCCGATAGACGAACCCTCTAGACAGCGTGTACAAATAGTACATGACGTGTACTAGATAAAAACATTCTACCCAACCAACATGCCCACACACCATGTATGGACTCCACACAATCAAGGGTACAGAACGCGTCAATAACTACATGACGTGTAGTAAGAAATTCCTACATGGTCATCACATGGGATGTACTCAGAGAGCACATGGTTGGTACTCACCCAACCCATACACGGAATGTACATTAGAGTACACTATGTGTAGTCTAGAAATTTTCATAACATCCTATATTTTCCCAGTTCTCTCAGGAAAAATTCAAAAATTCAAACAAGGTTGGGATTTTGACCCATTCTAAAAACCCAGGTTCTTACTCCCACCCCCGTGGACAGCCTTCCTACCCCCATAGATAGCATGCCCACCCCTGTGGACATCATAACCAACCCTTTGAGACCCCTAACCCCCTCAACCGCCCCACCACCCCTGTGCACAAAACACCCACCCCCTAGACACCCCTCCCCAGGTGGACACCCCCCCCTGTGGAAAGCCCACCCACCCCCTCTAGACACCCCTCCCCCCTTGGACAACCCACCCACCCCTGGACACACCCTACCCCCAGGATAGCCAGGAAAACCACGTGGACAGCCCTCCCACACCCTTGGACACCCCGTACCCCCGGGAAAACCCTGCCCCCTAGACACCCCCAACCCCCTGGATAGCCCCCCACCGCTGTGGATAGCCCTACCCACCCCCTGGACACCCCAACCACCTTGGACAGCCCTGCCACCCCAGTGGACCTTCCCCTACCCCCTGAATTGCCCCCACCGCATGGACAACCCCAACCCCCATGGATTATTGGGTATCTAAAAACTCAAAGATACCACTAATCATATATACCCACATGGTTGACCCATGAGATCCTTAATCACCAATAAAAATAGTGGATGCTATTTTAGAAATACCCACTCATAATAACTGATCAGAGAAGAACATGGTTATTCCACTTGTATAAGAGTTTGTGTAGAGCCCAAGAACAAAAAAATTGACTACCTGAGATATCCCCTTATGGACTATGTGATTCATTTATATTGGTAAAATTCTAAATAATTACCAAAAACAAAACATTTAGTAAAATAATCTGGTCTTCTAAAACAAGGGGCACAAAATCACAAATCCCATAAAGATACACCATAAATAATTCTTCATAAATCCATTTCAAAATCATATAATTGAGACTTCTTCATATTTAAATCCCCTCAATAGTTTATAAAAAACCCTTTTTAAGGTCCATTTCAAAAATAATATAGTATTTTTGTCCCACATTAAAAATGTAATCATTTTCCTAATAACCAAATTCCCCTTCCTACCATACACACCAAAATAATTCAGTTTTTCCTAAAGAAAGACATACTATTGAAGTAAACACTATTACCAACCCATTTCAAAAAAAATAATAATATTAAAATCCATGAAATTCATTCCATTAAAACTGTTAAAGCCCCCCCATCCCTGTTAGACAACACCCCACCACCTAGACAACCCCACCCCCTGGACACCCGCACCCCTAGGGACAACCACCCCCACCCACAAGACACCACTCCACCCCCCATTTGACAATACCCCCAACCCCCTGGACCACCCCCACCACCTAGACACCCCCACCCCCTCGACACCCCACCCCTTGACACCCCCACCCCCTAGACACCCAGACCCCCTTAGACAACCCCTCTATCCCCTCGATAGTCCCCAAACCCCTAGACAGCCCCACCCCTCCTAGACACTACACCACAACCTGGACGCCCCCACCCCCAGGACACCCCCACCTCCATGCACAGTAACCCACACCCATGGAAATGACCCCACCCCCAAGACCCCCCACCCCCTGGACACCCCCACCCCTTGGAAAACCCCCCAACCCCTTGGACACCACCCACCCTGGACACCCCCATGGAGCCCCCCCCCCCCCAGCACCCTGGTTAGCCCTCCAACCCCATGGACGCCCCCACCACTCCTAGACACCACCGCACCACCCAGAAAACCCCACCCCCAGGACACCCCACCCCCATGGACAACCACCCCCTCCCCCTTGACACCACCCCACCCCCCCTTGGACAACCCCTATCCCCCTGGATCGCCCCACATCCCCCATGGACACCACCCACAACCTAGACACGCCCAACCCTCTAGACACCCCCGACCCCCCTAGAAACTCCATCCCCTAAAAATCCCTCACCCCCATGGAAACTACCCCACCCCCTGGAAGCCACCCACCCCCATGGAAACCCCCATGAACACCCCCTACCCCCATGGACACCCCATCCCCCCGGAAACCCCCTAGACACCCCTGACCCCAATGGACTGCCACTCGAAGCCCTAAAAAGACCCCTAACCCACTTAAATTCTAAATTAAATTCATTATGTATTTAATTAAATAATAAATTATGTGTTAATGTTGTATGGGTATACTTTTTGTATGGGTATACTTGTTTTATTTGGGTACTTGCTGCAATTACCTTATAAAATATGTGGTAATACTATTAATGGTGTGTGTAACTCTGTCTATCAGGGGTTCTATGAAATGTGAGTGTCCTCTCACCATTATGAGATATCTGCACCAAAGAAATTGTGATGGGTTAGTTGGAAGAGTGTTTGTCATGTGAAGATTGTAATGGGGAAAACTATGTTGTCGTAAATGACATTGTTGGAAGAGTCTACTATTTCTTATGTGCTATTGCAGGTGTTTTTTTCTCTATTTTATGTTTTTTTGTAGGTGTGTTTGTAGGTGTATGAAATGGAGGGGATGGGTGGCTATTGTGCTAGCTGTTGTGCCGTTTTCTATAAATACACTATACCAAAAGTTTTAAAATGTTGGTAAAGTGTATTTTGAGAATATTTTTACCAACGTTTTGAATAAACCATTGGTAATACACTATACCAATGGTTCAAAACCGTTGGTAAAGTTTATGTATAGAATATTATTACCAACAGTTTTAAAGAACCATTGGTAATACTATATACCAAAGGTTTCTAAACCGTTGATAAAGTACAAGTGAACTATATATCTGAATGGTTTATCAGCTGTTGGTATAAATATATACCAATAGTTTCTATAAAATCATTGTCATACTAATGGTTACATAGCCATTTACCAATAGTTAGAGAAAGAATTTGGTATAGGCCTTTGTCAATGACTTACTATCCAATGGTTCGCAAAACCGTTGGTATATAGTATACCAAGGGTTTTGATGCCTATACCAATAGATTGAAACTGTTGGTTTATATTTTATATCCAGTAGTGTGTTGTTAGGTAAATATCGGTCTTGCTTATAACACCATTCATTGAAGAAACTCGTTGTTGCGTGCGAGGTGTGCTAACATTGTATTTTCATTCATTTTAAGATATATCATGAAATAATATTATTTAAAATATTAAATATATTTTAAAGTATCAAGATATTATATTTCATAATGCACTTGGTTTTTTCTATCATGCTTGTTATTTAATACATTGTTCTTATTTTATAATTATGGGGAGTTACATTCCACCCACCTTAATTTGATTTCATCCTCTCTATTTAAAAACGACCATGGTAATTTTTTTGATATTTCTTATGCTGAAATCCCACTTCCTAAGAATGGTTTATAAAACCACCTTCAAAACATATTGAATGAGATGTAAACAGTTCACATGGACTGACATGTAACTAGGTCATTAAGTAGGAAAAAATTAGCAGATTTTAGAGATACATACAAGGAGGAAAAGAATAAATATTTATAGTGAGTGAGTTAGGTCATCAATCACAAAAAAAGTGAATGATCAAGAACGAATTTGGGACTCAAACCCATATATAGTTTACGAATTAAAATGCCACGAGTTTAATAGAAATTTTGGTATTAGGATAATATTTTTGTTTTATGTTACTTTTTCTAATTTTGAGGTTTAATTTTATTGACTGAGAATATAAGGAAATATACATACTTGATGGGTATAAATTTCATATGAACAATTCCATATTTTGGTTATTCATTGAAAATTTTTAATCCATGCCTTACTCTATGAAATGGATATACTATAATCAAACCACTTTTTGATGAACTAAAATTTTATTTTAACGGATAAGAATACCCAAAAAACAAGTCAACGTATTTGCAACTAACTATTTTACAAAACCAATATGATTACGGAATTAATCCCCAATACTAAAAAGTAACACTACTGGTTCATTATTAATATTTATTAATAATTTTTTAAAAATAAAATCAATTACATAATAACAAGGAAATCAAACAACCCAATTGTAGCTGCGAAGCTCATATCATCATTCAGTCATAGGTTCGAGTTGCATGACCTTCATATAAATGATGGGTTGTCACATGACATAGAAAATTTTCCTTTAAAAATCCATATTTATATAATTCTTAAGACATTACCAAAAATTTTATAGACATCTTTGAAATAAGTTTAATCACTAAATAACCTTTTAACTATGATATTCAACACAACCACAATTCATAAATACTTCATCTCGTTTATTTCAACATTGGTCCTTACATGGTCTAAGGTTCAACCTAGGCCATCAATTTTGAATATATATTTCTATCAAAAATAATTTTCTTTAAATAAAATTTGAATTATTCTAAGTATATCCTCTGAGAGTGTCAATCCATGTGCATAGTGAAGCCTATTTTTATGTACCAAGTGACATTAATGTCAGGTCCAACTCACTTTTTTAGATTTTTTACCCTTAGAAATATCTGTTCTACAACCACGTCCACTTGTAGTATCCAAAGATTGATGACTTTCTAGGAAAAACCACATAATATCTACCTTAACAAAATTATAGGATGTTATTGTATACTTATCCTCAATGTCTACCTCATGGTTATGTTATCCAATATATATTTTCCTAAATCTATTTCTTAAGGTTTCTACTACACTCCCTCTGATACGAACTGTATCGACCTGAACCTAGAATCTCGAAGCTTATCTCAACTACTATTACAATGATATGATTACATAGAATAAAAACCCAAGGATTAAGGAGTTTAGTAGTCATGTTAAGACAAATAAATACATGGGAATTATATTAAAAATGAGTAAACTACTTAGAATATAATTTTTTTTTGGATAACTTTATTCCCACTTAGAATAAAACTGCGTACCATTATCATTATAATTCATGGAATCTTGGGGAAATAAAAAAAGTTTTGGGGTTCTCAAATGCTTAGTAAGAATAAAGTGCAAAGAAAGAAATAATGAGTCAATCAGAATAGTCAATATGGAACGGTAAATAATTATAAACATATTCCATGTAATCATTAGCTGTGATTTAACACATAAAATGATATATTAAAGTGAATAACTGGAAAAAAGTCCAATTAATCGATGAACTGAGAATAAAATTCCTCCACAAATAAAGACATAAAAAAATAACATGTATAATGATAATTGAATCTAAATTTAAACAATTATTAATTATTGGACTCCAGGTTTCCTAGTTGCATTGTAGTTTTGCGGTCAATACATTTCATAAGACAGTTTAATTCTATGGGTAGACACTTTCCAGTTCTACATAGAAATAAACTCGAAGGGTTTTTCACATAATAATTTATTAACATTGGGACTACCAATGCATCGAGGGTATATCTATAATTAGGGTCCAACCATTCATACATGTCTAAACAATTCCTCATATATTTAATAATTCATTTAATTTCGGAACAATGTGCCTTTTGAAATATCATCATTTAGTAAAAGATGTGGATTTATCAATATTTACCCATATATCAAATAACATTAAAATTAATCATCATTTGTAAAAATTGTATATTTTTTTAATAATCATATCCAGGATAAATTATTTGGTTATTTATGATAAATATAATGTTCAGTGATCACTATATAACAAATATTTCACGGGGGATACAAAAAGGAGTCATGGAAGTGAATGTGAACATTATAATTAGGAATATCAATAATAAACCATATAGGGGAATAATAATTAATATATCAATACCAAATATCCCATGTAGATCAAAATAATGGGTTTTTGTCATTGATGGGTAGAAATATTATAAAATTATATTTTAAAAACATTTTTGATGAAAATATTATTTTTTAAAGACCATTATATTTTTTTTAAATTACATTTAAAAACAAAAAACATTTTATCAGGGGTTATAATTCATTTTAGAAATAATTATTAAAAGGATAAAAAAATTTGAAATCATTTTCATAGAAAAAAGTTATTATAAGAAAACATGTTCTCAAACTAAATAGAGAAATGATGTCTATTTTGATTAAAAAAATCAAAAAACATTTTAGTACCAAATAGTTAGAAAATGGTATTACCACTTACAAATGATAAACATAACCATTAGATAAGATAATTAAAGATTTATTTTAAAATTATTTTATAATTTCCCCTAATGGAAATTCTTGTATAAAAAAATCCTAAATAAATGACTTTGTGATGTAATCCTTTGAAAATACCATAATGTGGATGTGCTAGTAAAATGATAAATATGTTATGTGTGTAAAATGTAAAAACAAATAAAAATTAATTCAAATAATATATTGTATTTTTTTTCAAAAACATAATCAAATAATATTCATGACAATAATAATGTATTATAACCCAGCAAAAAAATTTGGGTTTTAAATTCTTTTCCACATGGTTACACTTAATTAAAATCCCTTATGTTGTAGTAATTCAATTTAATACAAAAAATATCACTAAAAATTAATGACTAATGATATTATATGTTAAATTGTCATTATTTACACCATATATAATAAATTATGCGAACAACACTAAATTATGTTTCAACTAATGGAAATTGAGACGAAGTCCCATATTACATGGTAACATTTGAATCATCACCCCAATAAAGTAGATAAATTTAAAAAACAGTAAATACCATGAAAATAAAATTATTCATGATATATTATATTGAAATTTGAATTAGATAAACCACACAAAATAGGTAAGTGGTAAAAATGGTGTATGCCTCATGAAAAGAAAAGTGAGACAAGAATATCTTACCTTGTGTTTCAATTTTTACGTAAATGTCCATTTATTGCATGTATGACTTTTTGTAACATCTAAATAACTTATTATAGAACCATAATAATATATAAAATATCTTATATTAGCTTATTTTAATATATCATTTCACATTCATTAATAAAATTTCCATATTTTCACTATTTTAGGTGTTAATGGCCATGTTTTTTAGACTGTTTTGACTTGTTATTTTTGTTAGTATTATGTAGATCATCATTTCATCATATATAGAACTTAATCCATGATTTAATTGTCATATATATCCAGTATATATTAATTTATAATAATCCATTATATTTGGAGATAAGAATGGAATACATCGTTCTTGGAGACGGTAGGTCATACGTACACATGAATGTTACATCCATTTATTTAAAATATTTAAAAGAATGAAAAATAGATTATATATATTTATACTATAATTAAATTATAATATATATTTAATATATTTTAAATAGTTTCATTAAAATAAATATTTCTACATTTCAGGTATAGTGTGAATGAATCACATCGATTTGAGGAGGTGGTAGTTCACAATTCCACAAACGATGTTATCATATTCCCAAAAATATAAATAATAAAGGTATATATTATATAAATATTATAGTTGTATAAAGATATAATATATATCATATATATCACATATAAATAATTTCACCATCATAATTACTATCCATGATAGGTGTTAATGGAAAAACGAACAACAACATTTTTCAATGCGACAGTTCGATGTACAAATAAAAGACATCTTTGTTTCCCATTAGATGAATATGTATGAAAGTGTAGGATTAAAAATTATAATAAAAAAATAAAATTATATTTATGATAATGAAGTTACTATTTAATAATGGAATGAGAATATATTTGTTGGTGGATAATGAAAATAATACAAAATAACTTTAGCAATGATGTTAACTCTTCTTTTTATAACTGCTTTTGGTTTTTAACAAAGAGATTCCTTGTATGGATTTATGAAAAAAAATTCTATAATTAGCAAAGAAATTTGGGGGCCTTATTTTAGTAGTGTTTGGGAGATCCAAAGGTCTTTATCTGTAAGAAAAAGTGGGATGGGTGAGTTCTTTTTTATATTGGAGGAGGAGTGGCATTCTTGTAATATTTTCTTATGGGAATTCTACCCACGTTTTTTCTATGAAAATTAGCCACAATAATAGAAAAAAATTATTAAATGTAGTATAGGGTCTAAATATGAACATAAAATGTCTTTTGTATAAGTTTCTACATTATTTTGTCCCTTAAGTTCAAGGGTTAGTCAATTATAATGAAATGTTTTCACTTAATCGCTGTAATTGATTTTAATCACGTTGAATATATTTTTTGGTAAAAAGCATTCAACTTATTAGACAATATAAATTATAGTGATTAATAATATGGATGTAATTTTTTAAATTCTTATTACATAAGTGGTAGAAATGAATTTAAATTTAATACTGTGAATGTGACGAGGATGTTGGTTT
Source organism: Viscum album (assembly GCA_963277665.1). Classification (NCBI taxonomy): domain Eukaryota; kingdom Viridiplantae; phylum Streptophyta; class Magnoliopsida; order Santalales; family Viscaceae; genus Viscum; species Viscum album. Next base: position 955,877,714 of record OY728142.1, read on the forward strand.
GTTTGAAAAAATGCTCAACATTTTTCATAGATTTTATATGTAAATTAAAATTGAGATTTATTATAATGAAATAAATTGGATTAATTATTTTATAATATATCCAATTTAACTTTAAATATAATTATAAAAATAGTTAACCATATAAATAAATTAGACAAAAAATTTAGTTTCCAATAAAAAATAAATATTTGTCAATATTAATTAAAAAATAAAACATAACAGAAAAATACAAAAAATTAAAAATAATATAATTTTTAAGTTTAAATTTAAGAAGTGAAGTTTAATTTAATATATATAATTTATGAATGTTCTGAAATTTTTATTTAATATATGGTTTTCATTAAAAGGAGGTAAAACTATCTTTTTAAAAATATAGGTTTTGATGCAAAAATTGGGGTTTTTCTTATATTATGCCTATGAAATCAATTGGATAAATATAAAAAAAATTGATGAATATTTAATAGATATATTACATTAATATCACTCTATAATTATAATTGTTTAATTAATTTGAATAAAACTCTTTTCAGAGTAGAAAAATTAAAATAAATCATTTATATTCAATTAGTTTATATTATATTTTATTATTAATTAGTAACCAATGAATTCATATTATATATTTATAGACCATATATTTTTATAATTCTGATGATAATATTAAAATACACTAATTTAACTTCTAGTATATATCTTTTTATACTAAATAATAATTTTTTATTAATATATTGTTGTTTGGTGAAAGTCGGTCTTGCTTTTAATGCTAGTCATCGAAGAAACTTTTTTGATGCGTGAAATGAAAACAGACACAGTATTTGTGTGAATTGAAAGCTATATTAATGATTAAATTTATCTAATATATTAAATATATTATAATGTCTCTGGGTATTATATTACTTTACATTCTTGGTGTTGTGTGTCAAACACGCTATTGAATACAATGTTCTTATTTTAGAATTTTTGGGCATTATAGATTCCGTTTATGACATCCCAATGTTAATGTAGCTATAAAGTCCGGATCCTAGATTCCAATCATTTATTCCTTGATTATATTTGGCTACATTACCTCAATCAAATCTTCCCCAATGTGAATGGCTTCTGACTAAAATCAATGGCCTAGGTGAGTCATCGGGGACACTATTTCCTCATTACCAGAGTATATCATAATGGAAGTCCAATTTCTTCAATAATAGAAATGAATAAGTAAAAGATAATATAGAAAGGTCAAATATCCAATGATTCATATGTTATATATATCTAGATATAATCTAGAATATTACATGGTAAAATAATACAATATAAGTGTCAAAAAAGAACAAAGGACTAAAAATTCCCAGTATAATTTCAAGCATCAGGTTGGTCCCATTCTCTCCTGATCCAACGAATCAATTCACAACCTGTATTAGGGTGAATTCCCCAAACATCACCTCCAACCATATAATATATTTGGGTCCTTAATGAGGCCCCAATGGGGTGTGAGATAAACATCCATGTCGGTAACCATCAAAAGATCTATACAGTTCTAAACATCAGTATGTTATAGGATTAAAAGAATAAGTAAATTAATAATTTAACTGAGATGTCCCATGGAATATTTATACTATAATGAGTAATACTAAACAGCCTCTCAAGGATCCCTAAAATAAGTGCCAGCTCCTAACAATACAGTAGTATGGAAGGTAAACAAGTAACATATCCCCATTATTCATCCATATCATATAACCCATGTCCCGTCCATATAATAAAGTGTATCATTAGCCTTATAAATTCTAGAATAATATGTTTGGTATCCCACACCATTTTCATATAGAGAAGTCAAAAATGAAACCAACGGTCTTATAGAATAATTAATTGTAGGCCATGACAGTCTAGAGGGAAGGTGTAGAAGACGAAGGCATCCTCATCGAGTCTTAAGAGAATTGTGAGGGAATATCGGCATAGGAATTGGTTTCAGCCCTAGGAGCATATGTACAGACATGTCCTACATGAGTCAAATCAAGATCGATCTTGGGGTATCAAGGCCTGAGGCATCCTATATAATAAAGACCCAAGGCATATACACAGTGAAGGCATCCACTACAGCATTCCCGATCCATGGAGAGTCATCCATGGAGTCTATCAGACAATTCATTCATTCATAAAATTTAAAATTTTCAATTACATGTGAGTATAAAAACTCACATCATCAACTAAATCACATGAGTATACATACTCATGTATTTCATTTCACACTAAACATGTCACATGGGCATACCCACCCATTGATCACCATTTTAACAATAAACTATTCAAAAAATTTGACAAAAAAATCCAATGAGTATACCGACTTGTGTAACCATATAAAACTAATCTATTTAATCTATATCAGAATGGAATGAAATTAAAAAATAACAAAAGGAAAGGAGGTAGTAGATCTCTTAATCAATCAATTCTATTCCATTTATGTATAACTAGAATTCCTTTAACTAGTAAAGCATGCGAACACAACCTTAGAATTGTTTAACAACAAATAACTCAGACATTTACAGAAAGTGCACCACATTGATGACATTGATTTGGGTCACAGGTTCGAACACACAACAAGGGAACCTTATGGCATCCCTATAAGTCTTAATACAACTATTTCAGATAAACTAGTAAAAAATGCGCCTACTCTGAAAGTCTAGTGGTTGATGAAAAGGATGATAGATCCATAAAAAATCAAATACAAAATAATATCCTAGAGCGCCAACCTTATATTGGAAGAAGTGTTTTCATCTAGTATATATTTCTAAGTCATCTTATTTTGGATGAAATCTGACGAATTAATGAAGAATGGAAAATTTGGGCATATGATCCTAAATCCAAATTGCACAGTCGTAGTCTAAAGAATAAAAAACAAGTAAAAAGGAATCGATTACTTAATAATATGGTTCTATCATGACTGAAGAAGGATGAATCTGTGTTTTATGGGCTCCTATATATAAAGATCTAGAATAGATGGTGAAAGGTTGTCAAAATGAGATAAAATCAGCTCTACGTGAAAAATTCGAGGCCATAGGCTTTATTGAAAAACCCCCAATGAGACATTACACAATTTATAATCCCATTACATGGAGTATAATTCCATGTTTTTATTTTTGAGGAAAATTACTCACACATAATGAATAGTCATGGCTAGACCATTACATGTCGTGAACTGGGATTACACGACTTGTAACACCCCCCTCTCACGTCATGTAACTAGCCAACCACCTTCCATCCTCTTCTTTCCCATGCAAAACCAAATGGTTCATATCCTTTCTTAGGTTCCAAGACAAAAAGTATTGTAAACCTCATGAAAAAAGAACTGAAAAGAACTATATCCCAAGAAAATACCAAGATCTTACAATCTTCCCCCTTTAATTAAATCTATCCCTGAATTTCCCTCTCAAGTGTGGTCAAGATTATTCTAAAAACAACTCCTACCAATGAGCATGTACATCAACCTACCACCCCCAAGTCTCTTCCTATAAATGATAATTCCACCATAGCACCCATACTAGAGGAACTGATTAGCCTCAGAGAACTTTCATGATCTAAAAATGATATTAATTATATTTTCCTCGAAGGATACATCAACCTATAGCTCAACCTACTAGGGATAAAAATCATGAGATAGGTAAAAATTATGTGGCATAGGTAAGATACATAGAATAAATCATTCTGGAATTTTTACCTCTAAGGTAACTGCAATATATAAGAAACATTTCCAACTCTCTCCATAATCTCGAATGACATGACACATCATGGAGAAATCTTACACTGTCTCTTAGTCCTTTTGTTTCCCAACCTCAGTGAAACAGACAAGAAAATCTGATCCTAAATCTCAACCACTAGAGTATGTCTGTGGAGATAGGTGTAATATTTTTTTGAGACTATGAATTTTCAATCTGCTTATGATTCAATTGATCCTACTCAAAAGTCTCTTGTATGAGACACAATCCTTATAAACCAGCCTCTCATGCCTCTAACTGGTACATGAGTAATCAACATTAAATACCATATAAATCCTTACAATGTTCTATCTCTATTGTTTCCTAATAACTATTATTGTATGTTAACTCAACTAGTGGTATGTACCTATCCCAAGAACCCCAAAAATCATGGAATCATACTCCCAACATATAATATATCACCTGTATCAGATGATCGACTGGCCATTAGTCTAAGGGTGGTATGTTATGCTCAAAATAACTTATCTACCAAAAGCCCATTGAAAAATATTCTAGAAATGTGAGGTAAAGTGGGTGTCCTTATCTAAAAAGATAGTGTGGAGAACCCCATGAATTCAAACTATCTGACAACTATACAACCTCCCAATCTCATCAAAACTGAAGGTATCCTTGATCGGCATGAATTGAGAAATATTAACGAGCCTGTCAACAAAAACTCACACAACATTGTTACCTCTTGGTGACCTAGGTAAACAAGTCAAAATGTACACTGTGACATCATTCCATTTCGAATCTGGAATAGGTAACTACTATAAAATCCCAGATGGCCCCTGATGCTCTGCTATCACCTTCTGAAATGTGGAATATCTCATAACAAACCATGCTACCTCTCTTTTCATACTAGGCCAACAGTGCTGACGATGTATGTTTCAGTACATCATGCCAACTTCGGGATCTAATTCCCATATTGAGGCATGAAATTTCCACATCTCCTATTTGCATTTATCCTTTATAACCAAAACACATCCATGGATATGAATAATATAATCCTATCCTATGCCCAAATAGGATGAGGTTCCTCACCTACAGAAACTCCCGAAGTACTAGGCCCTTAGAATCTGGTAGATGGATCATCATAACCCTATCCAGTAGGGTTGAGGTCATAACTAAGGATGATATGTAAGTGTAACTATAAGCTCCCAGACTTAAAACATTACATAATATTTAATTAAACAAATTAATTCACATGGAGTGTCTTTTCAGTTTTAGAAGTTTAGAGAATTTGGACATAACTGTTATATCTCAAAAGATTAAAAAGTAGACACTTCTACTCAGTTTCTTTTTTTTTCATAGAATAAATACTCCTGAAAAAAAGAGTCATTTCTAGTGTCATTAATTTTCCTTGATCCCATCCTTGACCCTATTCATCTTTATGTCCTATGAAAACATTTCAAAACTTGGGATGAACATAAAAAGATCAGTAAGGGTTATAAAACAAAGAAGGAAAACATTAGTTCATGAAAACATAAAAATCATGAACTCTTTTACTTAACTTATGAAATCATAAGATTTATGAATAACACATCAAAATCACAAATCATTAAGGTAACTTGTTGAATCCATAGAATACTTACATTGTAGCTATCACAGCTACATAGGGAGTTACTTTGGAACACCCATCACAATATATTCCCCAAATCTATTTGGAGAAACATCCACGTTTACCTCCATCACTTTACCGAATGTATTAGAGAGCTATCTCGGCCTCAACCTCTCTAGGTTTTTATGGAACAACTCGTATACGTAAACAACTCCCAAGAACAATAACATAACATAAGCATAATGGAAAGATAATATTTCTACATATTAGTCACAATATATCATTTATTTATATTAACATAAAAAATCAATTATCAAAACCATTTTCAATACCAAAATACATAAAAGAGTTTATGGTATTGATTTTCCTTTGAAAATCATTATGGCTTGTTAAGGAACCCAAAGATCATATAATACTCTTGGTGGAAGAAAGGTCGTTGTCACCACATACGTTAAAAAGACACATTCATTTTTTTCATTTAGTAAAACACTTTGTAGAAAAATATTCCCCTTGAATAAAATGAAAATTAAAAGCTGTTTATACAAAGTATAAATGAAAGTTGTGTATTAGAACAATATATGCCTCAATGAAAGGAGATTGAGACGAAGTGCCTTGCCTCGTGTCCGACTTCACTCGATCATTCTTCAATCTCCTGAATAATAATCAAAAGATAATTTATACTTTTTTAATAAAAATTATCAAGTTTATTATTACTTTTGTATCACTTATTACTATGTTATAAACATTATGTAATCATTAAGTTAATAACATTCTTTTTGTCGATATTTGGTATTTGAGTAAAAAATGAACACCTTATATTTACTAGTTGTCCATGTGGTCAATAGTCCATTATATACAGAATGATATTCATTATCTAGATATCATATATATCTAGTATATATATATATTTATAACAATGAATATCATTTGGAGGTAAGAAATGAATTGCACCGTTCATGGAGACGGTAAGTCGTACGTACGCTTGAAGGACACTTTATTTTCTATTTATTATTTAAATAGAATTAATACATAATGATGCAAAGTTATATTATTAATCCATTATAATATCAAATATAATATCATTAACTACATCCTTTATACATCCCACATATGGAATTATCATTTCATATCACTTTGAGGGGGCGGTAGTCCACACTTCCTCAAATAAAATTATCGCGTTGACCCATAATGGAAACCATAAAGGTATGCTATAAAAAAATAAATAAGAATAAAAAAATAAACATAGTATATATAATATATAAATATAGTGTCATATTAATGTCCACTATGATAGGTGGTAGGATAAAATCGAACAATCATCGTTTCGTGAGTCGTTAGTTTTCCATCCACAGAAACAATATGTTCTTCACCCATTAGATGGAGGTGCATGTAAGTGTAGTTAAAATACATCTCATAAAAACATACTAGTATATTTAGTATACTGGTTTTGATATAAAAGAAAGTAAGAAAAAGAGTTTTGGGGTTAGAGAAGTAAAATAAAAGAAAATAAGTTAAGAGAAATTGTTACCTATAATTTGGGTAACTCCCTTTAGTATGAACCAAAAGGGTTTGATGAAATGCCTTATTCCCAAGGTAAGGATTATATGAGGAGGATAGGGATTTAGGGAGATTAATTGGGTAGAGTTTGGACGAGACAAAATTCATTAGAGGTGTGAATAATTGGTTAGAAGTGAGGGCTTTTTATAAGGGGGAGGAGCGTCATTTTAGGAATGCGTGATAATATTGTTTTATTATATAATTATATTTGGTTTCTAAAGGCCCGAAACTCATTAAGGTAAAATATAATATGACTAATTGTCGAAATAAATTCATCCAATAATAATTGGATAGGTTTTGGGTGTTATTTTAATATTTATAATCTTATTTATTAAAATCATTTATTAATGAGGTAAACACTGCATCATTATTGTGTCATTAATAATTTAATTATTTAGATGTATAAAAATTATAAAAAAGTAAAATGATGTAGGAAATCATTTTATCTTTCCAATGAATATTTATAGTCTAAAATATAAGTTATATAACACCATGAAAAAGTTAATTTAGAAAGAGATATTTGTTTATGTCATTTTTGCCTTTACTTTATGTTAATTAAAATAAAGTGTCATTATCATTCATAAGTGGCTTCATGGGGTTCCAAAATAGACACAAGGATTTCCATGGTCCGAAATTACTCATAAAATATGGTTAGGACAAGTGTTAAGCTGATTAAAAATTATTATAATATTGTTTTTACCTTAAATTAACCAATTTACGTTTAACTGCGGTAAATAACAGTCAAAAGTTACTATTCACCAAAAATCATTTTCATCTTATTGAACCATGTTTCACTTACTAATAACAACCATTTATGTCATATTTTTTAAATTCAATTCATAGAAGCGGTAAAATTTCATTTAAATGAAAAAGTTATATTTTTAACTACTACTATGTGGTTTCACTATTCATCAAAAATTGATGTTTTTCAGAAAAATACAAAAAATTCAGCCCAAGCTATATTTGATATTCCTAATTAGAAATGGTTTCTATTTTAAAAAATTCAAAAAATAAACGTTAAATTAATTAATTTAAAATTAATTCTCATTTTTAAAACAAATAGAGTGTTTTTAAGAAACAATAGTTGTGGCAAGATAGACACTCGTTTATGTCCAGTTTCCATGTGAAATTAATTCCAATGACCAAAATTAGATTAAATGGTCAAAATATATTCTAATTAAACTTTAAAACCAATTAAAAATATAATATTACCATATAAATAAATTACATTAAAATATGGTTTTGACTTAAAATACAGTTTTTTCATTATTCAGTAAAAATCAAATTTTTTCTAAAAAATACCAAAAAATTACCCAAAGTAAATTTTGGTTTCTTAATTATAAAGAAGAATTTTATTTTGTCAAATATAACATATAAAAGTGTCCAAAACTAGATTCAAAAAGGGTTCTCCATTAAAAGGTGATAAATCGACCTTTTACGAAATATTAGAGTATTTATGCTAAAAATTAGATTCATTCACATTTTAAGCCTCTAAATTTTATTGGATAAAAGTAAAAAAATTTAAAAATCTTGTATAATAATATTTTAGATAGTTTTTTTCATTCCCTCGAATACAAATACTTGGATTTAACTACCATTTAAAATAACAATATTATATTATTAGTGTGCAACATAAGATTTCAAAGAAACCCATTGTTGCGTATCGGGTACGCTATCGAACATAGAAACCCCTTTAAATTAAAATTAATATTTAATTTACATATATTAATAAATATGAAATATGACTTATTCTTTATTTACCTGGGATGTTACAGTACCCCTTCATGTCGTGCACCTCTAGAAGCATCTAATAAGATAATTCCATAATATTCTATTCCATATTGGCCTACTTCACATCTTGTATTTTAGTCCTCCTACTAAGTAAATCGTCCACAACATTTCCTTTACCTAGTGTGTAGGAAAAAATGAATCCAAATACTGAAGGTGTTCTGGCAACCTTCACTTCTTCAGATTCAGATCACGATGTGTAAAAATATACTTGAGGCTTTTGCGGTCAGTGTATACCAAAAAAACTCCCCTAGTAAATATTGTCTCCAACAATGTAAATCATGAAGAGGTATAGCTAACCCAAGATCCAATATAGGGTAATTCCACTCATTTGTCCTCAGTTGCCAAAACCCATACGCCATGACTCTATCCCCCTACATCAGTACTGCTCCCAATCAAATACCTAATGAATCAAAGTCCACAATGTATCTCCTGCCCTTCTATGGAATTATCAAGAATGGTGATGATGTTGAACATCCTCTCAGCTCCAAAAAGGCTGCCTTGTAAGAATTGGATACATTAAATTGACACCCTTTTTAGTGAATTCTGCCAATGGAGCATCTAAGAATGAACAGTTCTATATTAGATTCTTGTATAAACATGCTAGCCCCATGAAACTCATAATGTCAAAAACGTTCATAGTCTATTCCTAGGAAAATACTACCTCCACCTTCCCTGGGACCACTGATACTCCTATCTATGAGATGATGTGAAATATGATGTGAATTTGTTCCATCCACAAGTTTCACTTTATGATGAAGTCATATAACAAATTCTATTTCAGTGTATTCCAAACAATCTCAACATGGTTTGAATGGCCATGTCAATTGGGAGATTACACCAAGTTATCATCCACTAAATCCACCAAAAAAGAGTCCATTTAAGGATGGAACACTCAGTCCATCAATGCCATGAAAACTGTTGGTGCATTCGTGAGACCAGACATCATAAACAGATACTCATATAGATCATATCCACTATGAAAGGTTATGCGAGGTATGTCTGTATTTCAAAAATGAACCCGATGATATCCTAACGCCATGTAAATAATTAAAGACACTAGACCTCTCCGAGCCTAAACAAAAATATCATCTATACATGGTAAGGAATGTTGGGTTTTAACCATCAGTTGGTTCAATTTCTGAAAATTCAGGCATATCCTAATAGTTCCATCTTCATTTTGGATAAAAGGACTGACGAAACCCATGGAGATATACTGGTTCAAATAAAACACTTTTCTTTAAATCCTCTTGTTTCCTCTAGATATCTTGAAAGTCCATCATATTCATACCTTGAGGAGGAATGTATACCTATGCTACTCCTAAAAATAACTTGAATGATAAATCCACCTATCTCTTAGAAGTTAACCCTAAAAATTCATCTGAAAAATTTCCCGAAGATGTTCCACAACATTATGAAAGTCTACCTGACACACTCAACAATCATCTAGTAACCAACTAACAATCTGGGCTGTGATTCCACCCAGCCCATGATGCTCTAGTTTAACTCAGCTCTCATAGATGTCTCATTCACCCTTGTGAGTATATAATATTCCACCTATTGATGTGAAGTTTACTGTCACGTGATATTAGTCAACATATTCTTGATAATCTATTATCCAATAAATTCTAGGAATTATTTCCAACCCTGTCATATTGAGGACATAATGATCTCAAATTAAGAGACTCACACCAACCTCCAAGGGAACTCCCTACATAGGAACTTATCTACTGTTCTGATTCCTAATGATGTTTCTAGCCTCATAACTCCCCCATAAAGAAAAAACAAGAATAATGAATTTAAAAAATGGTGACAAAAATAAATCGATTCAATGAAACTATATCAAAATGAGAAGATTTAGTAATAGAGGTTACTATGTTCATACCTCTCACAATAGACGTTCTGGCACCCTACACCTCGAGGATATTCTATACAGAAAAGAATTTTTCTTTCACCATGGCCCAGTGATGCAAAAACATTTTCCAGATTAGGTCCACTCTAGTGTATTTGAATAAATGGTGTATGAATTCCTACTCCACGACTACTACTACCTCACCCTAACCTACCTGAATTACTCCAACTCCTTTCCTAACATAGAGCTGAATTACCTACTCCTAAAACTGGTGTTGGAGATGACCCCTACCTCTCACAGGTAAAGGAAAGGTCCTACAAAACCTCTCCATATAGACCATCGTTTTGCAATCATGACACTCAACAAGGTCATGATATCACTGATTCTTCACGTGACCTCACCATTCCCACTGGTGAAAAAATACATAGTTTCCAGTACCCACAGCCTAATAGAAACTCATATAGTTGGATTCCTAAAATCGACACTTCTCACCTAACTATGTAGTTTCACTAGGTTGAAAAGCAACACTACCCTGCCCTATGCCACCAACCTATCTCTGGTTCTACTTTATAATCTATGTATGATTTACAATATTAGTGATACAATTAAATCTTAACACATTGACATTATATTTGATAGCATGTTATGGACCATAATTGAAGCATCTCTCTCTTTCAACCACTTATTAGTAATGAACATGAGCAAAAAATGTTGAAACTATATAAATCAGGTCGAGTGATCCATAATTGTCATTAAACCTTGCTCTAGATGCATGAGTTCACTTTCCCACACTACTCTCAGTGTCTTGAGGTAATAGTAGACATAGAAGTGGGTCATGAAATCATCCCAAACCATATCTCCAAGACCATCTTCATGGATATAACATGCCACCAACAAATTAATGATCCACATATTATGTATGTAGTTAGATTGACCCTCCTCTTAGGAAGCATCTGTAGATCCTCAAAAAACATCATCCTAGACTCAAGACACATCTTCTTAGACTTCAGACCACCATCTCCCAAAACAATGCGAGGATGTTGCAACTGTAACACTTTTGTTACCTTAGGAAAAGGGTAGGCATGTTGCGGTGTCCCCTGGAAAGTTTACAAATCGAAAAATAACCCCTTGTGGAACTATACACCTTAACTAGTGTCTAGAACAGCCTAGGGTTCCACATATCGTACTAAAGAAGGATCAATCAATAGCATGTGGCCCACCTTCTCTAGAATATGGTCATCCCCTACCTCACGGTTTACCACTAGAGGCCATCGTGGCGTCATATCTTGCCAATTCCAAAAAAAAATACTCAAAATGGAATGATATCAAAGTCACATATCAAAAGTGTATGAAAAGTCAAAATCCTCCTAAAACTAGTCAACCCATAGCCTACTCTTAAATCCAGGACAATATAATGAATATTCACCCAAACCGTTCTAAACTCTACCTATTTCCCACTCCAAATTTGGGTCTTGTTCGAGTCTCTACTTCCACTTCATTTAATTTTCATTTAACAGTCATTTGTTCAAAATATTTAACTCATGGACCATCATGTTTCGATCCCTAAGGGCCCATAGCACCTCATAAACCAAATTTTATGGCCAAAAAATCTATATATATCAAACTCACATTAATATTTGAATTTCACTAGTACTTAATTTAACAATCCATATGGGCCCATACTCATTTGAATTGAATCGTTTCATCACTCCAATATTTCACTACATCAAAACTATCATAATAGAAGGCACAACTATCATAGTATCTATCATAAAAATATAACATAATTAATGCATCCTAAATTGCATAAAATAGTTCATGATATGTGATTTATAAAAAGTTATTATATGATGCATGAAATGGAATACCCTCATCTCATTAGGTTGCAACATAAATACAACCCACAATCATATTAGTAGCTTTAACATAACTCATGTTTGTTACCCAATGGTGAAATAATACAAATTGTAATTAAAAAAATCTAGAAAAATAAAAATTCGATTTGAGGAAATTTGGATTTTCCTTATACTTGGGGTAGCTACTCTTGGGCAAAACTCATTACCAAACTACACTACCTTCCTATACCTGTCTAATATCACCAAAATATTATGAAAAGAAGAAATGAAATAAAACACCTCTGATTCCACTTTGTGACATCCCGAACATGGATTCCACTCAACATTGTCCCAAGCCCAATTGTATCCATGGCCTCAAGAGCATATCCCCACAAAATAGAGGATTTCGACTAGTAGTAATGTCCATGGTGATTGAAATTGGAGACTATGAGCTAATTAAGAGAGTATATCATAGTGTAAGTCAAATATATCCCATAGCATATTTTAATAAATGAGAAGACAACTACAATGTTAAACAATATAGGAATATATATATATAATCCAGAAATGTCATGTATGTAATGATGAAGATGATAGTTGTATCTAGAGAGAAACCAAAATAGTGTGTGGAAATACAAAAACATAAAAGTGTAAAAAAATGGCCAAAGGTCTTAGTAGCATTGCAAGCCCCATATTGGTCACATGCTCTCCAACTCCAAATAAAATATCATCAAACTGTAATGTGGATCATTACCCTATCATTCCTTGCAACCATATAATCTATTTGTGTACTCAAAGAGGCCCAAACATGGTGTGAGATAAACATCCCACTTGGTAACCACCCCAATATATATACAGTTGTAAACAACAATATTCTAGATGGTAACGAGAATATGTAAAATAGTAATGTATTTGAAATTTCCCAAGGCATGTGTTGAAGGCAACAAGTAATACAAAACAACCTCTCAAGGATCACTGCAATAAGTTTAATCTCCTTACAAGGTAGCTATAAGAAATGTAAACAATTAACGCAACCTCACCATTCATCCATCTCAGGTAACCCATGACATATGCATTTGATTATGTGTATCACAAGCCACAAACTTGTTATAATAATAATAAGTTAGGTATCCCATGGAATCACCATATAATTTTTTCACAAAAGAAACCCCAAACCTTTTTGTATAATGACGTTTAGACCACTAAGGGCCAAATCCAAGGGGTAGATAACCAATGCATCATCATCGAGTCCTAAGAGCATATCGACAGTAACTCGGTATGTTAATTGGATGGAGTCGTAGGAGAGTGTGTACTGATATTTCCCATGTGAGTCCATGAAAGATAGATCCAAGGTGTATAAATGACTATGGAATCCCCTATAATCAATTCCTAAGGTGCATTAACAGTCAAGGAATCTACTACTGCATTATAAGTCTTTGGAGAGCCGTTTATGGGATCTATCAGACCATTAATCCATTCAATCAATTTAAACCTTTCAATTTATTCTGAGTATACCCACACTCATAATCAATTACATGATAGTGTTATTCAAAATCTTGTATTCCATTACTCACTTAACGTGTCCCATTGACATAACCACCCATTCAAAACAATTTTCACAATAAACAAATCAATAAAATTTTAAACAACCAAGGAGTATATCCCCTCATGTAACTAACACCAACAAATTCATTTATCAATTTTTGTATGAAATGACATGATATGATAATACAAGTCAATGAGGATGTATATCTACTAAACAATCCATTCAAATCCATTATAGTATAACCAGGATTCCTTTAACCAAGAAAGCACCGAAATACACCCTTGGGGTGGTTTAACAAGGCAAAACTAAGAAATTTATAATGACCTACACCCATGGGGGCCCTTGATTTGGGTCACGAGTCCCAACGCACCACAAAAGAACCTAATGGAATCCCTATAGGTCCTACTACATATATATCAGATAAAAAGATAAAAAACGAGGTCAGAATGAAATAAAGGGCAAGTGGTGAAAAGTCCAATAGTATAATAAAGCATGGAATGTCAAAACAAAAGTACATAACACCTACCTTTTCATTGTAGTAGGGTGATCATCTAGTGTCAATTCATGATTCATCCTAGCTTGGAAGAAATATAAATACCAGAAAAATAACGAGAAATTAGGGCACTAGATCTAAAATCCAAATAGCATAGTCGTTGTTCCGAATAATCAAGAATGGATAAAAAATATTCAATAACATACTAATGTGGTTCAAACATGACCAATGGTTGATGAATTGGAGTCTATATGGAAGTTATATATAAAAACCAAAATATATGACTTTATTCTCTAAACAATTGATAAAATCAGTTATGTGTGAAAACTTAGAGGCCACTACCTCAATTTAAAAAAATACCAATGAGCCATTACACGATTTCTAATCCCATTACATAGTGTGTAATGACCTATTTTCCTTTTCTGATGAAAATTATACACACATCGTGAATAGTCTTATCTAGACATTGAGGATGAGTATAAAATTTCATCCTATTTTTTGGTAAGGTGGAAATTATATTGATCTACCAGTATAATTTTTTTTCTGACACTATAATTTTTAGTTAACTAAAACGGTGGAACACAAATGAATATTGTTAATATTTATTATAAAGGATAATGTGGTGATAATGAGAAATTATGTGAGAAGTATTCTAGAGTAAAATATATTTTTATTATTGCAACCATGGTTTCCTAAAATCTGATTAACAAAATACACCTTAACTAACAACTAAACACACCAACGAATAGAAGGATTATGTTTACTAAGAGCTTAAGTGGTGGATACCATGGAAAAAGAAGGGCGATCTCAATAATTTAATGAATGTGGAAGGATACACCCATGAATGTGTTTCAATGGAATGGGAACATTATTTATTCAAATAAAAGAAGGTCATAATGAATAAAATTTGGAAGTAAAAACATTAAGTGTACAATGAAAGGAACCAAATATCATCATATATATTTTTTATAGTTCGTTTTCAAAAATTTGGGGAACCTGAGCATTACATAAGTCAATTACCCCTTCAATGGGGTATACCCTAGACCACATAAACACTATGTGTAAATAAAATGGCTTACATATTTATGTATTGTGATTCAATTATTAAATGGTTGAATAGTTTTACTAATATTATATTGGTTAGAAGAATCACTAACCATATAAGAAATCTATAAAATTTGAGAATCACTTGTGTATTCAATAGCATACTATTTTTGGATAAAATCATAGGTTAATGAGTTATCGATCGGCCATAAGTTCAAATTCTTAAACACGTTTTTTTAGGTATTTCATGGTAGGAATGATCCAAGATTATGGATACTTTGAGATAAATTTGGACAAGAATATGTTATAACTAATATGTTATTTGAGGAATATTTAATTTACATTTTATTGACCAATGTTTAAAGTTATTGATAATAATTAGGGTGTATATAATCATTTATGACATTGTAAAAATATTCAAATAAGATTATTTGTCCTTGACAAATATTCTATACACATAAATTATGACGCAAACATTAGATTAAATTTTTTTTAACAATCAATTTTCATTCAAGGACGTCCATCAGAATTTTTGGGAACGTTATAAGAACTATATTAAAATATTTTGTAAAAAGTAAATCTTTCATGTAGGGTGAGGAACCATAACATCCTGAATGTCTATGAGGATTGAACCCATGGCCAATGCATGATAAGTGTTTAGCTCCCACCACTAGCCTATGTGATGTCTTGGTAAATGTGTTATTGTTTTTTGCTAAATAATTTGAGGAATAAATTTCAATGATGAACCAGTGGTGTTAATATTCAGGTTTTAGTATTGGTGTATTATATTGGATAATTGGTTATAACCATATTAGTTTATGAAAATTGTTAGAGACCAGGATAAAGAATATTTTATGGGTCTTATGATTGATTAAATGTAATATTTAATACTCCATAAATAAAAAATATGTCTTTTAATATTCATTTAATAGAGTAACAGTTGAATTGAAAATTGATCGAAGTAAGCAAAAATGATTAAATTATTTATATAAATTATAAAATTATAAATTTAGAATATTTACTTTTAAATTTAAGAGAGGAAAATAATTTGTTAACATTAGGAATAGAATAATAAAACAAAAATGTTATCTTATTACCTTCATACCTAATGAATATTATGTTCTTGTAAATAATCCTAGATTAACGAATTTGAGGGATATAAATTTTCATTTATTATTCAATTTATTAGGATTAATTAACTCAATCATAATATATAATTATATATTTTTTCACTTCAGGTCCATATCTTCACATTCCTTCAATTTTTTCAAACCTAGGAATCTAGTTATGTGTTATTCCTTATGACCATTTTAATTTCCTATCTCTATTATTAGGTTGTTGTTTTACCAAAATATCTCAAGATAGTGATTTCCAATAAAGGTATTTTAAATTATCAAACCCTAGATAACAAATATAATGTTTAAATTATTAGGACACAATTTATTTATGATGAGGAGAATGTAACACCCCAATATATTAAGATATTAAAATCATATTCAATAGTGTGTATGAATCACAATACCAAGCATGGAAATGAATATAACATCTATATAATTTACACTATAATTAATATTTTATATAAATTTAATATATTATATGTCATATAATGCATGAAATGTTGATTTTATCATGTGTTATAGGAAACAAAAAGTTTCTTCTATATCTTTAACATGTAATGCCATGTTTTACTGGACAATAGAATACTCTTAGTAATATCATTTAATAAAAAAGATATTTCCTAGAAATTGTAATAGTGGATATGAATAGTTATAATTAATATTTTAAAATATATAGTTTACGAATTTTTTTTAATAATTTATTTTTTATCAAAAAACAATAATAATTTAAAATAAAAATAATCGTTTTATAAAATACAGTTTTTTTCTTCTTAAAGAAGAATTAGTCATGCATTGCACATATAAATAAAAAATAATATTTAAAACCTTTCGAAAATTTATATATAATTATTATTATTTAAACGGGATATCAAAAATAGATTAGGTTTATTTTTTTGACTAACTTGAGATGTTTCCTTTTTGGATGAATGGTGAAAAATACTAGATTTTAATTTTTTGAAATCCTTTTCATAATAATAATTTTTAATGTTATATTATATATTAAATTTAATTGAATGTTAAAATAGATAAATCTAATATATATTAATCAAAATCATTTCATTTTAATAATTTTTCATACTGAATTTCAATATAAAAACATTTTAAAATTTTAACATTGTCACTTAAAAAGTTCTCTTTCTCATTATGTTTATTGGATTAATTTAAAAATATTTTTTTTTCAATTATGTGAATTAAATATCAAAAAATAGATTCCTCATTTTAAGTAATAATAATTCATAATTTTTAATAAATTAAACTAATTTTTTTATGAAAATGATTTGTAGAACCATTTAAAATTTATTACAGTAATTTAGATAAAAACGAGTCTATTAGATGGTTAATCATAGAATATAATGTGTAAAAAAGAAACTAAATTTTTTAAAAACACATTATATGGACCTATTTGGACCTTAAAACATCCATTATATATAATGTAAAATTATTGTGTCCTCTTGGCATGAAAAAAACCTGGGTTGATTTCACGCCTTCAAAAAAATACTACTGTGCCACTCAACGCACTTAAAAAGACCACCACTAAATTCCCATATATTATACAAATTGGTTTGAGAAAATTCTGAAAAAATTGAATCCAAAATACCCTCCATTAATACATTAATATTTAGTCTTTGTAAAATTACACCCCCTCAGAAATTTAGTGAAAACCAAAAAGGATACCGGAAGAAGTGGTAATGTTCTTTGACAAGGGTCTTCATTTTACTTGAATCTCCAAATCCTTCTATTTTTATTTAAAAAAGATATTATAATAACACAATTATATTATTATGATATGTTTTTATAATAAATCCATGACCTAAAACCTTCTCCACCCCAATTAAATGGGTTATTAAATCATTATTTGTCTGTACGGAAGTCAATCGTCTCCCGAACCGACGTCGTTCGTTTTTTTCATCTCTAAATCTCGTGGTAAGGTATGATTATGGATATAAATTATATATATTAAATAAATAAAATATTTTAATTATAGATTCACTATATCACATATATATTTTTAGCTTCCATTCTCTATGAGATATGATAACATGGCTCATTTTACAGTAGACTACCGGCTCGTGAAGAAATGTGATTCATATTTCACTAAGGCTTCACATGGAAGGTGATAAAAAACATTTAGGTATTAAATGTGATATATAAAATAATTATTATATTATTTATTTATTAAAAATTATTAAAATATAATATACATTACTATATTTCTTTCCTTTGAACTCATGTAAAGACGATTACATCGTTCGTGTATGTGTGGACGACCACCTTCATAGAGCGATGTGGCTCTATTTTCATCACCACATCACAAGGATGAAATATATAAGTATGTAATAAGTTATATATGATATCATTATAATTATTTATAGGTAAACAATATCATACAAACGTTCTATAATGATCGGTGAAAAATGGAAACACTACTCTTGTGTACGACAACCTACTATCTCCACGATCGTAACAGACTTCATTTTTCATAACCATAATTAATTATTTTATTAAAAGGTAAAATTGGTGTAAAAATATTATAATTACTTCATCATTATTAATATATGTATATATGATATAACTAGATATAAATGTTTAATAATCATAACATTCATAACCAAAAATGCATGAGAATACATGGAAATTAACCCAAGAAACATTGAGAATAATGAATGATTATTAATAAATGCGTAATATGATATTATAAAAGGATCATATATGATATTATAGATATTAATATGGTCCTATAATATTTTAATAAAGTGTTTTAAATCTCAATACTGGAGGTTAAATCATGTTAAACCAATATGAAGCAAAAGGTATGGGGTTTCATCTCAATTTCATTTCGTTGAGGCATATAATGTTATTACGAACATAATTTCTTATATATGGTGTATATACTAACCCTTTAATATTTAATATCATTAATAATTATTTATTCATGATATTTTAGCTTTCAATATGAATTATTTCATCTATGTGGATTTGAATTTGTTGTTATAAAGTGGTATTGAAATTTCAAAACATGATTTATTTTCACTTGGAAAAATTAATTATGATTTGTCATTGATACTCTATGTTTTTTGTGTAAAGAATTTTGTATTTAAGTTATGGTATTTATATTTTTATAATTTTTATATACATTGGATAAAAAATATATATTCAATGATTAATTCTCACTACAATGTTATGATCATTTTAAGGGACTAGTTCAGAATATCATTCAAATAAATATTGTTTACAATTTAATTTATAGTAAAAGAAATTATTTGGACATTGTTTAATAAAACATTTTAGTTTATTATCCTCTATTTATCCATCTATTTTTCAAATTATTGAAAAATTTAGTATCATTGTTAAATAAAATTATCGATATAATGTTTTAATAAATTTTTACATCATTAATCTCTTTGGTCAGAAATAAATTTTTATTCAAACCATATTTTTTAAGAATGTTTTAAAATATAATTTATTATAACCATTTAAAAATTATATTTTAAAATATATTTTTACTCATTTTTTTACCAATTTTATCATTGTAATCTGCTTTTAACTTTCCAAACAACATTCTTTTCTAAAATTTAAATCATGAAAAATGAATGTTGTTGTATAAAATATAAAGAATTATCTACCAGCATGACCATTAATTCTTTAATTATAACATTCTTTGTTTATGATGTTACGTTTTTTAATTATTAAATGTGATTTTTAGGGAAATGTTATTTCATTTTTTTTAAAATTGAAAAGTATATTCTCTTTAAGAATGTATTAATGATCTATTTATGGTATTTGTATTAATAAATAATAAAACATATATTATTAATCTAAGGGGATTAGGATATATTGATTATAACCTTATTTTTCTTTTGGATAATTTAGGAATTTTTTGACTAATTAAAGTATTAACATTCACTTCATTATTTTATTTTTTTAGTCTATAACATTCCCTTTAGATGTACACATTCATATGATCAATGGAAAATAAATTTATCATATATATGAATATCCTTTATCAGGAATATATTTATTTCTTGAAACAATATATCATTTCAGCATCGAGCATTTTATAATTAATTTCATTTTTTCTATAGGAAAATATTGATAAATTCATATTCATAAACGATATTTGATGGTGCATATTGTTAACTAATTACGTTGATTATTTGATATATGAGGAATATTATGGATACATATGAAACAGGTGGTGCCTAGATAGAGATATCCCCTCTATGTATTAGTTGTATAATGTCATTAATTAGTTCTTTAGTATTAGATAGATAGGTTTCTATCCATCATTCTTAAAATACCATGTGATTGGTCTTGACAGTAATGGTATCATGTACCAAGGAATCATGGAGTCAAATAATTAATCATTCCCTTTTATAAAAATTCCATTATTATTAACCTTGTTATTTTTAATATTACAAAATATATTGTTTCATTTAATTCCTAGATTTTTGATTAAATGGAATTCATGTTCAATTTTTTTACCATGTTATATTGACTTTGTCATGTCATCTAATGATATTCAAGTTATTTAAATTGAATTTGTGTTTAGTTATTTATATTTCTATGTTGACAATGAATATTGATTCATAATACCTTCTAGAATACTGAAACATTAATGACCATTTGATCTCACCCTTATTTTGTTTCATTTACCTAGGATTCCATAAAGATTACTATGTCTGATATACATGGATTTGTTAGATTGAATAAATTTATTTTCAAAATAAAAATATTTGTTTTAATTATTTAAATTAAATATAATGTGATACTATAGTATGTATTAAGTTTAATTACACTATATTAGTATTCAGTCATTTTTTATGAGAATCCTTGTATCTTATTACAATGTAATAGTTGTAGTCACCTACTCTAGGAATAATTGGTTAGGGGTCACTAAAATCTATTAAAAACATTGATATTAGATATAAAATGTTGATAATGAAATAATAGTAGTGTTAATTACAAATTTTCAAGGACGGTGAGAGTATTTATAAATTAACATTTTAGATGAATATAGAATCTAATTTTATTTCAATCTATTTAATGAATATAAAAAGTTGTAAAATTTACATCTAATATTGAATATATCAAGTACTATTTTTCAATTTACATATAGAACTGATCATATTTGAAACCTTATATAGAATCATAAACAATCTATGACATCTTCATGAGTTTTATATTTATCTTCCAAAATTTTCCAATTTCAAACCAACTATGTTTTATTGAAAACAATACCCTTTTGTAAAAAATCATACAGGGGATGAAATAAGATTAATAGTTGTTCCTTGAATATAGTTTAATCTACTAGAACATATTGTGATTATAATTCTAAAAAAATTGAAACCATTCAGAACTATATGATTGAAAAACATGAGTCACTAATGATCTATTTAATATTACTTATAGATTAAAACAAGTTTCAGCACTATATTTTTTGATTCATTAATTTCTATAAAAGGAACATAGTACATGAAACCAAAAATAATTTGTAGATATTTACTAGTTGTTATCTAAACACAATAAAAAATAGGCCTAATTTTTCAAATATACAATAATTTAAGGGTGTATATGTTATTTTTAAAGAAAATAAGAAAGGTCAAAAAAATAGAATAAGTGTTTTATATTTCCTTGGTGAGACATCATTTTCAAATGTAAAATATATATTAATACTGAAAAACAACCTTGTTACTATAATAAATAATGTGACTAAGGTTAATTCATGAGTACTGGGAATAAAAAATGTTATATCTATGCTTTTGAAGTAGTTCACATGTTATCTACTAAAAAATGGTAACATTAACATTGTTGATCAATAAGACCTTTCTTGACCGAACATTAATTACTATAGTGCAGTAAGGGACGAGTCTTGGATTTGTAATAGAAAAATGATTGCATATAATATTTCAATCTAGTAACAATATTTCTTGTAAAGGAATATGAAAGGTATCTTCATTGTTTACATTTGTTAGATAGTATTTAGTATCCTTTTTTAGAATGAATTAATATTTTTTTCACTTTCAATATATTGAGATAAATATATAGTATTAGGAAGTTATTGTATTGAATTATTATATATTTAGAACCTATCCACTAATTTGATAATGATTTTCACTAAAAATCAGTTTTTTATACAAATAGTCCCATTTCATTATCTATGAATACAAAACAATAAACACATAGAGACCACATTGATTTAATACACCTCTTCATCAAGGTCACAAAAACGAATTTTATCCTCAAATTTATTAGAACTGATATAATTTTGGATGATTTATATTTTAATCCTTTAAATTTTAATGTATTTGAATATATAAATAGAATATATGTATAATTAGTGTTAAATGATCATCTTTTATATTCTTATTCTTTTCTCTTCACGTTGAAATTTTCCTCATGTATGTAAGAGGAAATTACTTTACATAGTATTCTTCTAACACTTTATATGGGTACAACATATATTTTAGAATATCTATAACATATGTTAAATGAATTTATAATACATTTTCCAAAACTAATCTTATAGGAAACAATTTACTTCAAATGCATATTAGTAGAATCTTTCTGAAGGGAATTAATTTTCTTAAATTGTTATCTTATAGTGATATTAAATATGATTACATTTCAAGGTACGAATTGTATATTTCAATGTTTTTAAAGTACTCTCAATTAGAAGATGAACTCCAATTTTTAATATAAATAAATTTTTGAAAATTAATTTTATTTTACTACACCTTAATTTATATTCAATCATAGTATTTGATATTAATCTTATATAGAAACTTATTTATTTACTGTTATGATTATATGTCTTATTTTTTACTCAATTGTACATCTTACACATGCATTTTGTTTTATTCATCATATTTATTTTCACACCTTGAACACAGATGCCCATGTTTTTATTCTTTTCTCGGTCTCGTGACTCTGGGTAGAGTCGGGGTTGGGTCCGGCTTTGATTTTTTGAAGATTTGATGTTTTTAGTGGTTCTCGGGCTAGTGTACAGTCACTGCACTACTAGCGGTCACCGTGAATTCGGTCCGGGTGGGTAAGCGGTCACCGCGCATTCAGTCCGATCATGCGTTTGGACCTTGTGAGTGCGTGGTTACCCGCCTGTTTAGATAAATAATAAAATTAAATGAATAAATTAAATTGTAATGAATTTTATAAAATGATTAATAATAAACGAAACATTATAATATTGTTATTATTATTATTCTTATCATTATTATTATTATTAAAAATATTATTATTTTTGTTATTATTATCCTTTATATTTTATGATTTATTTACATTACTTTTTTTTTCTTTTTTTTTTCTTTCTCTCTTTCCTTCTCCTTTCTTCTCTTCTTTTTTTTCTCCACACGTGCTGATCCCTTGTCCCCTGTTCTGCGCGCGACCCTCTTGGGTATTCCCATGGACACCCCTTGGCTCCCCTCTGCCAGATCCGGAACTACCCTGTAGCCACCCTCCCTACCTTCTCCGTCTCACCTACCTCGGCCACATCTCAACCTGCAGACAACCCCGACTGCCATCCGCGTTGCGCTCTCCACCCACAACTGCACCCAACCGATCCGGCCGCACAACACCCTGGTTTTCCCTGTTGTAGCGCCCTGCTCCAGTGCACTCAGCCTACTTTAACGCCGCACCCAGTCAGCCCGAAAGCCCCATGCTCCCTTTTATCCCTTGCAGCATGCAGATCACAACAGCGCACATCTGCTCCACCACCTCCTCCCCGTAGTCGTCTCCTGCTCGCCACACCCTCCTGCTACCTTCGACTTTCACACACCCAGCACGATGACCCAGTCTCCTATTTCTTCTCCCTCACACCCCGATCCTTCGGTCACGAACCTAGCCAGCCCTATCGTGGCTCCTCTTCCCAGTGCCACATCACCCTCTCTCCACCTTCCATCTATCCGGTGAACCTGCTACAACGCTCCACTTCAGCAGCGCATCCACCCAGTAGCCCCGACACTACACGCACATCGCTGCTCCCCCTTCGGTCTCCTCTTGTCGTGGCATCTCAGCACGCACCCAACTGCCCTGTTGCGCGCCCTTCAGAGCCCCTACTATGATTCGACCCACATCGGCCCCTCCTTCCCTATCCGCCTTCACCGCAGCTAGCCCCTTCTCCCGCTCTCATAGAGAGACCCAATGACCTCACGCCTTCCCTGCTCGCCTATGTGTTCGTCTGGGATGGCGCCTCCTGTCCGGTGGCCAGCAGTGATGAACTAGAATCTCATCACGCAGTGCCTCCGCGTTACTGCGACGTGGCCGCGAATCCCCTCGCTAGGTTCACGAAGGGTGTCTCGGGTCACCTCTGACTGCGCTCTGTCCGTCCACCGCTGAAGGCGAAGTTATTTGGATCGCTTCATACTGTTCACCTTTATTTGTGGGTTGTAAGATGTTTTACCCCATGTTTTGGGATCATTTTGTATCATCTTCACCGATGTCATGCTCTTTAGAAAGGTTTTTCCATGATATTGTGGTCATCGGCAAGTGGCACATACTTGTTCACATGTTGGGACATACCGCATCATCGTCGTAACCGGTATGCGAGTCGAGGTAGGTCCCCCACCACACTCACCATTAAATTTATCATTTATTAGTCGCTTGATGTTTTATTAATTTTAATAATTAGGAAATAATATACAATAATTAATTTTTATATGATTATTTGTTGTAAAAAGATCCGTTTATTTTATACACAACACTTGGAATATTTTCATGATGAGAGGACACCCAGTAGTGAAATAATTCCAGTTTTTCCTTTAAACATAATTCACAAAATTTCAAATGTAGTTCTCAGTTTAAAGACAAATGATTTCATCTGAAGCGTGAATGAGTGTTTGGAGTTTTCTTCAGAAATGAGGTTTTTATTTAAAATTGGTGATGGTACATTCAACACTTTAAAAAAATAAATTATTTTGGAAAAACATACATTGGGATTACTCAGGGGTGATAGTTGGTGTGCGTTGATTGTGTGAGTTGTGTGTGATATTTGTGCCTCGTGACTGATTGATTTACATTGTGGACACACCCCTATTTATTGAATTTGTTGACATGGGAACGTGGTATTGTGAGTTAATCTTTTGATAATGATTTCTACACTAGTTTAGATTATGCACTGGCTAGTGGCCCCATAGCAGGGGAATACTGAGTTATTACTGCTATGGGGATTGGGCCCCTCAGTTAGGCCATTAACGGCCAAACCAGGCATTAGGGCGTTATGACATCATAGAGTTAGGGCATGCCTTTAAGATGAGTCACATGTATAGTAGGTTCGTGATTGTTCACGATCTCCTAGGTTTGATGCATGTTTCATTTCGTGTTTATTTGTTTGTGGTGGAAGGGTGAGAGGTCTAGTTCGGTTGCTGGCCCTTGTGTGACACTTTTTCCATTGCCATTGGTGTGTGTTGTGTGTTATGTGTAGTTTTCCTGTTTGGATAATAACTAATGTTTGGTTTTCTAATTGTTCACAAAAATATTTTAAAATGAAATGCAACTATTCCTTTCAAACAGTAAAAAAAATTTAAATTAAAAAGGGCAATGGTCCATTACATGTTCTAGAAATGAAAGTGTGTGTGGAAACTAATATTTTATAAAATTTAGTTCAAACCTGGAATTAGTAAATTTATTTATTTTAAGGTAGTGCATTAGAAATAGATATCGGGTGAGCCTAGTGAGTTTTAATACTCACGCCTATATTTTATTTCTATTTTTAGTGTTTTTTCAGGCTATAGCTTTGGTGCGTTCACCTTGGACTATGTTTGTTCCTGAGTTGGAGAGTGACCCGTGAGGTCACACAGAGACAGTGGTTGTCTGTTTCAGTTAGTTTCATTTTATTTTGATCTTGTTTAGTTACTTTACTTTGTTTATTTATTTTGTGCTACTCTGTTTTATTTCAAATGCTTTATTTAATTTTTATACTGAGTGAAATCATTCTCACAGTCTTTGTTGATGACCTGGAACTTATCGCCAGCTTGGGAGGATCAGGAATGCCTCTCGGGCCATGTCGCGGACCGGCTCGTGTGACCTGTTTGGGGTTGACTTGGGTTGTTTTGTGACAAAATGGTATCAGACTAGGTTAGCCCTTAAAGGACCTTGCTTTTCTGAGTGCCCTTTATTATTTTGGATGTCTTGTAAATGGAGATTAGGACTGTCAATGCTCAAGAGGAGGGTTATTGGTCGGTGCCTGATCACCACCACTCATGACGAGACCTGAGTTACCAAGGTTAGTCCATGATTTGAGTCACATTTCCTTGGTCAATTCAGATTGAGGGATGACAATAGCGGTGAATCAGTTTACTTGCGGCCTCTCATGGGGTGGTGACCCATGTGGAGTCCAAGTGTCCGGTTTAAGGTCATCTTAGTGTTATGATTTACATGGGTCATGGCTCACCACCATGTCACTGAGTTAGATAGATGCACTAGTTCCTCATTTCAGTGGGTTATTACTTCTTGTGTTTTTTTAGTCTCAGTTGATTTGAGTGTGCGTTAAAAGTGAAATTGGTTTTTAAATGGAAAAGTGTTTCCTCCAAATTGTTTTTTGAAATTACTAAAGTAGGGTTTTAAAGAGAAGATGTATCGGTTTGGAGAAACATGGTATTGGTTTGTATTAGGTAAAAAATAAGTGTTTGAACCTTGGAACTCCTTATGTTGGGTCACACGTGCGTGGGTATGTATGGAAGTTCATGGGGGCACTTGTTCACATGTGATGTTAGTGGGATTTAATAAATTCACATGTGATGGTTCATAAAGTGTCGTACATGATTTATTAAAATTGCAAAAAAATAAAAGTTTTGGAAAAGTAATTTCTCGTTGTGGTGTATATGTTTGTCTTATAGGCCTTTTTACCTTGTCTTGTGTTATTGCCTTGATTGAGTTTTGGCATGATGCCAGTTTTGAAGGTGTTTTTCGTGTTGTCATGAGTATGCCGCCTAGAAAGCCTCCAAAAGTTGTCAATGAGTTATTCTCAGTTCTGAGTTCCTTTTGTGTGTTGCTTTCAATTTGAGGTAATCGAAGATTATTAGAGGTAGTCATTTTGTTCGGAAAGATAGTGTGTCTTTCGGTTGTTGGGAACTCCCAGGATAGTTAAGGTTTTTACCACCCTAGAGTTATTAAAGGGATCAGTTCTGGACTAGTAAAAATGAAATGTCTCATCACTGTTAGAGTTTTGGGTGTGATTAATGGTGCTCAACTTCGGTGAAGGTTCCTCATCTCGCAAAGAGGGAGGTCCTGTGGAACCTGTCTCCAAGAAACTATCATCGTCGGTACCTGATCCTAGTTCTTTGGACCACTCTCTTGTGCACCACCAATATGGCCTATACATACATTCTAAGTCGTCATGTTGTATCCCTTTGAAAATTTACAACCATCGTGGTTGTTCGAATCATCGAACATAAGAAGGAGTTAGAGACCAAAAGAGAAAAATGTCTGACTGTGAGGTAGGAGACGCTTCACCAATCCGGGCCCAACCCACAGGTCTCGGGGTGAAGTGCACGCACATTCATGAGTTGCCGAGGGTTTTTGGAACCTCGGTCCACTCAATGTCTTCAAGTTTGGAATGGATATATCCAAAATTACCCTTGTTATATTCTCATCACTATCGTAAGATAATTCCTGTTGTGGTGGTGTGATGAGCTCGTTTCCCTACAATCCAGGCGGTCTTATCTGCTCACAGTGTTGTTCTGACGTTGTTTCGTCTCTATGAATGGTGTGGGCCCATGAATAAACAGACCAGTTTTGATTTTGAGTTGGCCCTAGCTGTGTTCGTTAGGGAGGTGTTAGTTTAGTGAAATTTATGGGAGGTTTTGAGTTAATTTCTCATCCTCAAGTTGCTGGATTTTTCCGTATCAAGATTTTAGTCAAAGTCTTAGGTGTGTTGTTCAGTCCATGTGGGGAAAATAAATGAGTTTGGTTGAGGAGTTCCCGTTATGGCCCCCCAGGGGATGGTTTTTTTCGGGTTTCAAGGGTTTTTCATAATTGTGAATTCTTGTGGTGGGGAGAACCCTCTCATGTTCTCCCCTCAATCTTGAGCTGTGGATTTCCTTGAATTGGTCGGTTGTGACATTTGTTTGGAATCATTAACCCAAAGTTCTCGGTTATCTATGATTTCATCTGGGAATGAACTCACGTTGTGTCAACTGTTGGCTTGGTGACTTTCTGGGGGAAGAAAGTGTCCATGGTGGGGAGAATTGTCACACACCGACCATGAATGCCCTTGTTTTTATTCTATTCTTGTTCCCACGACTCTGGGTAGAGTTGGGATTGGGTCCGGGATTGAATTTTTGAAGCATTGATGTTTTCGGTGCGTCTCGGGCTAGTGCGCAGTCACCGCACTGCTAGTGGTCACTGCACATTCAGTCCGGGTGGGTGCGTGGTCAGTGCGTATTCTGTCCGATCATGCGTTCAGACCTGGTGAATGTGCAGTTTTCCACCTATTTAGATAAATAATGAAATTAAATGAATAAATTAGATTCAAAATAATTTTATAAAATGTTTAATAATAAAAATAACAATAATTTATAATAATAATAATAATATTATTATTATTATTATTATCTTGTCATTATTATCCTTTATATTTTATTATTTATTTACATTACTTTTTATTTTCTTTTATATTTTTTTTTCTTTCTTTCTATCATTCCTTCTTCTTTCTTCTATTCTTTTTTTTTATCCATGCATGCTGTTCCCTTGTCCATTGTTCTGCGTGTGATCCTCCTGGGTCATCCACAGGTCACTCCTTGGCTCCCCTCCACAAGATCTGATGCCACCCTACTATAACTAGCCTTGCCTTTTCCTCCTCACCTGCCTCGCCCACATCCCAGCCTGCAGAGAGCCCTTTCTGCCATCCGTATTGCGCCCTCCTCGTGTAGCAGTGCCCTACCAATCCAGCCGCACAACACCCTGGTTTTCCCTGTTACATCACCCTGCTCCAGTGCGCTTGGCCTCATTCAACACCACACCCAATCAGCTCGGAAGCCCCCCTGCTCCCTCTTTCTCCCTTATAGTGCGCTGATCGCAGTAGCCCGCAGCTGCTCCGCCTCCTCCTCCCCGTAGTCACCTCCTGCTCGTCGCACCCTCCTACGACCTTCGGTTTGCAGTCACCCAACACAACGCCCTAGACTCCTGTTTCTTCTATCCTGCACCCCACTCCTCTAGTCATGAACCTAGCCAGCCTGTCGTGCCTCCTATTCCTATCACCACATCACCCTTGCTCCTCCTTCCATCCAGCCGGCTCACCTGCTGCAGCGCTCCACTCCGGCAATGCCTCCGGCCAGCAGCCCCGAAACTCTATGTACGCCACTGATCCCCCTTCTGTCTCTTCCTGTCGTGTAACATATCACGCACCAAGCCACCCTGTTTCTTTCCCTTCACAGCCCCTGTAGTGATCCGACCCCCATCGACCCCTCCTTCCCTATACATTATCACCCCAGCCATCCCCTGCTCTCGCTCTCATACAGTGACCCAACGACCTCCCGCCTTCCCTGCATGCCTTTACATTTTTCCGGGATGCCGCCTCCTATCCAGTGGAAATTAGAGATGAACCCAAATCTCGTCACGTTGCGCCTCCACGTTGTTCCGATGTGGCCTCGAATCTTCTCACTAGGTTTGTGAAGGGTGTCTCGGGTCACGTCGGACTGTGCTACATCTGGCACCGCCGAAGGCAAAGAAATTTGGATCTCTTTGGACTGTACACTTTTATTTGTGGGGCACACCTTGTTTTACCACATGTTTTGGGTTTATTTCATTTCATCTGCACCGGTGTTGAGCGAATTGGAAAGGTTTTTTCGTGATATTGCGGTAATCAGCAAGTGGCACATACTTGTGCGCATTTTGGGGTGTACCACATCATCCTCGTAACCTGGATATGAGTCGAGGTCGGTCCCCCAGTACACTCACCTTTAAATATAGAATTTACGTGTTTCTTGATGTTTTATTAATTTTAATAAATACAAAATAAATTAATATAAATAATTTTTATATAATTATTTGGTGTAAAATGAGACGTTTATTTTATAAATAAAACTTGTAATATTTTCATGATGAGAGGACACCCAATAGTGAATTAATACCAGTTTGGACTTTAAACATAATTAACGGAATTTAAAATGTAGTTCTGGTTTTAAAGATCATTGATTTCTTCTGAAGCGTGAATGAGTGTTTTGAGTTTTCTTGAGAAATGGGGTTTTTCTCTAAAATTGGTGAAGGTCTGTTTGGCACTTTAATAAAATAAATTATTTTGGAAAAACTCACATTGGGGTTACTTAAGGGTGATCATTGGTGTGCGTTGATTGCATGAGTTGTGTGTGATATTTATGCCTCCTGACTGATTAATTTACATTGTGGACGCACCCCTTTTTATGGAATTTATTGACATGGGAACCTGGCATACTGAATGAATCTTTTGAGAATGATTGCTGCACTAGTTTAGATTATGCACTATCTAGTGGCCCCATAGCAGGGGAATATTGAGTTATTGCTGTTATGGGGATTGGGCCCCTCAGTTAGGCCACAAAGGCCTATACCGGGCGTTAGGGCGTTATGACGTCATCGAGTTAGGGAATGCCTTCAGGATGAGTCACATGTATAGTACATTCGAGATTGTTCATGTTCTCCTAGGTTTGACCCATGTTTCTTTTAGTGTTTATTTGTGTGTGTTGGATGGTTCAGAGGTCTAGTTCGACTGCTGGCCCGCGTGTGCCACATTTTCCATTTCCCTTGGTGTTTGTTGTGTGTTATGTGTAGTTTTCATTTTTGGATAATAACTAATGTTTTGTTTTCTTATTGTTCGCAAAAATGTTTTAAAATAAAATGCTCTTGTTCCTTTCAAACATTAATTTTTTAAAATTAAAAATGGCAATGGGCAGTTACTTGTTTTAGAAATGAAAGTGTGTATGGAATCTAATATTTTATATAATTTAGTTCAAACCCGGAATTAGTAAATTATTTATTTAAATGTAGTGCATTGGGAATAGATATCGAGCTAGCCTACTGAGTTTTAATACTCACGACTATAGTTGTTTTCTATTTTTAGTGTTTGAGCAGGCTATAGCTTGGGTACGTTTTCCTTGGGTGAAGTTTGTTCATGAGTTGGAGAGTGACCCGTGAGGTCACTAGAAGATAGTGGTTGTCTCTTTCAGTTAGTTTCATTTTCATTTGTTCCTTTTTAGTTACTTTACTTAGTTTATTTATTTTGCGCTACTCTGTTTTATTACAGTTGCTTTATGTATTTATTTATATTGGGAGAAATCATTCCCACGACCTCTATTGATTCCCTGGCGCTTGTCTCCATCCTGGGAGGATCGGGAACGCCTCTTAGGACATGTCACGGGCCGACTTGGGTGACCAGTTCAAGGTCGACCCAGGTTGGTTCGTGTCATTTATTATTATTTTTTAACTACAATTTTTAATTTTTAACAATCACAAATGAGAATATTATAAAACAAGGAGTAATATTACATAGTGAAATATAAAGAGATAGAAATGTATTTTATTATTTAAAGATAGTTTTTCTTTGAAAAAGTGTTTTAGTAAGGTGGAAAAATGTTTTTTTAAATATATCATTGAAAATTTAAATGGGATGATGAACATATAGTTGTTCACTTTACATTTCTTTCTTTTTATCCGGTTTTGGGATTATAAAAATGGATGATATTTTTGGGATTTTTTCCTTAAGAAGATATCTATTGTGTCATCATTATGATGAATCAATTTATAGTATGTATTTTTCCTACAATTATTTGAAATATGTTTTGAGTGTATATAGAATCATTATGATTCATACAAACATATTCAAAACTTATCCATAAAAAGCATAAACCAATTTCTTCTAAACCATTTTTCTAGTAGAAAAATGATGTTGAAGCATCCAATGTATTTTTTAGTGACAACTATATCCCCCTTGAAATCATATAATTATTTAAATTTTTGTTATGAACATTTCCTATAATTAGGTGACTGAGGTCTGGAGGCTGTGATGCTAATTTTTTTTGAACAATTTTTTGACAATGTTCTATGACATAGGTATGTATAGATGTCATTTGTTTTAGTTTTTGTATTTATTAATGTGCATATATATAATTTAGGTTTCACTATAAAACACTTATTTAATTATTCTGATAACACTTATTTTGATCCTATGTGATCTATGAAGTTCTAATAACAATAAATTTTTCTCCCAATAATTATTGATCAATGATGTCTCAGAGTACTAAACTTATGATATAATTTATTAAATAATCATTATCTTTTATAGCTGGACCCTATGATAAATATAGATAAAATATTTTCTAGGGATGGGAACTTTTTTGGTTAATCATTTGATCAATTATTTATATGTATATGACCTGTAGCTTCTGATCATTTTGATCGAAGAGTATATACTTTAGAATATAATACATTTTTTTAAATCAATTTGGTGCTAAAAGATCTTTTTATTATCATACAAAGGATCCCATTTGTTCTTGGCATTGGAAAACCCATGACATATCTCGATGTCTCATGGATTTTATGCCTAATTTTATTTCCTTGAAGGGCTTGGGGGATGAAGCCCTGATATTAGGCCTCAAAGACCTTTTTTGGCCCCAATGACCCTTTGGTGATAATTAATGATATAATATCTAAGATTCTACATTACCCACTACGATATCAATGCCAATATAGTTTTTGATACAGTGCTCGACACTACTATCATGTCACTTGTTCTATAGTTTCACCACTACTACGGAAATACTACAATACCCTAAGAATTGTCCACTTCCCAGTTTTGAACCCAAGACTTTTGGATGTAGGTTTACGAGGTTTACCACTTAAGAATCACCACAACTACATATATAGAACCATTGGATATGGTTTATGGTAATATTTTCACTTTGGATAAATTAGGGGGAGGCTTGAGGGTAAAAAATGTTATATCCTTTAATAAATTTAGAAAAGATGTTTATGAATCATTTTTTAGTACTCCATCCCATTTTGGTATTTTATACTTTATAATCAAATTCCATTAATATTTGTTGATTAAGTTATGTTTTATATTTCAGATCAATTATATTCAGCTGTATTTATTTTTGGATGAATTACTCATTGGTTTAGGATAATGTGTGTTGTATTTTTTTCAATACCGATAAACAGTTGGAAATATCAATATAGAGGTGAAAGAATATTAAATAAGGAAAAATAGAAAACTATAGGGTTTTTAAAAAACAATAAATTATAATATATATATTTGGAAGATTTATTAGGTAAAGGATGTAGTCTATGTTATACTAGATAACAATGAGAAATGCTAGACAATATCTTCAAATTATGGGATGAACTAGATCAGTAATTATAATGTAGAGTAGTAGAGTTTATTTTAACAATGGATAAAAATGAAATCATAGAACATAACCCTATAAAAACCATATTGAACATCCAAACATTATGTAGAAGAGCCTATGGGTGATTCCTTGGAATGTTATAGAGGATGAATAAGCATTGTCATCTATATATCATGTTACACCAGATGTTATTTATCTGATGTAAAAGTCATGACCGATTCATGTAATGTTGTAAAAGAATATTGAGGATATGAAATTAAAGTAAAATAATTACCATAAGGGAACCACCAGATGATACTTTTCCTAAGGATATAAGGATGTTTTCTGATAAAATTATTTGAGTTGAAGGTGGCCAAGATACAATGACCTTCTATTTAATATCAAATTTTACACATTTACCAGAAATCTATATGAAAATATTATAGAATATTCTCATGGGGTTGAAACTATAAATTGTTGTATAATTATAGTATTAAATAAAATATACTTGAAAACAATTTGATATGGATGTAATTCACTCATTAATGAAGTATACATGCTACGGTGACAATGATATAGAAGAAAACAATTTTTTGTTGATAGTTTTGTAATGTATTTAATATTTCACACTGATAATAATATGGGAACTTTTACATTATGATGAGTGAAAAATAAACAATTTATTGATGGAATACTCATATTCTATTAGAATATATGTTGAACTTCACCTTACAAGGTAGATCATGGCAGGAAGTTGACAATGTCATAAACCCTATGTGAAATGAGATTTTTGATAGAATATGGGGATTTTTTTCAAACAATTATTGAACTACCCATTAGATGAAAAAAACATTATAATTACATAAATAAATGGTGGCTTAGCTTTTTTATTTATACATATCCAATGTGGTTATTGAAATAAGAATTCTAAATAAAAATTATGTATTCAAATATATAATTACTGATTTTGAAAACAATAGTAAAAAAATAAGCAGTAAAAGAAAAATATGATAATTAATATGAGGCTTAGGTGTTTTTAAATGAGTATAATTTCAAATATAGTAATTAGTTTTAATGACTGGACAATAGGAAATATCAGTGGAATGGAAGGAGAGATATCTAGAAAATTACGTGATCATAAGTTACATCAAGTACTTAGGATATTGAATGTTTATCAATGAAGAATGAACTATGTGATAATTCATAAGCTCAAATAATACAAAATAGAAATGTTGTAACACCCAAGGTTTTAGGAAACATCTTAATTCCATAAATTATAAGTTAGTGATTAAATTTGTTTTTCCTATTAGTTAAAAGGAATTGAAAATGAATAGAAAATAATTCATACTAAGCAGCAATCAAACTAACAATAGTTTATTCATTTATGGAAACACGTTTCATCGAATTTCCATCATGTTAATTATTACACACAATGGATTATTACACAAAATGGAGTAATTGATCCAATAAAAGTGAATAATCAATATGTGATCATAAAAATAGATCATTAATATCATAAACACTAAAATAAAATACTAGATAATATTTACCCCTAAGGACCACAAAATGCCCAATAAAACATATAAAAGGAATTGAATAATGAATGATAAAAATAATATTGGTAGATATAAAATGAGAACTATTAAAAAGGGATGTATTTTAAGAATTAATATGTTTATTGTTACTATATATAAGAATTAAATGTATCTGTTATAAATATGTTTGGATTGAAATAGGGATATTTGATATACATGTATCCAATAAGTATAATGAATGTTCATAAAATAAATATTCTTTGCGCATAGAAATAAACTATAAGAAAAAAAATATATTTCAATATTAAATTAATTTCTTCTTATTACATTCCTAATAATATAATACAAATAACGGATAATAAATAATGATATAATAATATAATATTAAAATCTTATAAATATATATGCATTTCATATTATTATTAACATTAACATTTTTAAATTATTATTTTATGTATTTATTAAATTTAAATAATGATATTAATATGATGGATATTAAAATTAATTTTTTATATTATAAATAAATAATTATAATGGTTCTTAGTGAAGATTTTATAATATATAAATAATATTTCTCCAAGTACTATTTTATAAAATTATAGTCAATTTTCAAATACCATTCAATAATGAATTATTTAAAATAAGATTAATATTTTAATAGAAATAAATTAACAATTATCAAATAGTTTACACTAGGAATATAATAAGTATAAATTCATTTTATGCCTCAAAAATAATTTTTTACGGAATTTTAATTTTTTGCCACTATGAATTTTTATTTCGTGAATATCAATACACTATGTTCAAATAATTATAACATGTATGATTTAAATTAAATTTTTATTTATTATAAATATTAATTTATTAGATATTAGAATAATAACAATTAATATTTTAAAAGTAATGTTCCTTTGAAAAAGTTTCCCTATATTTCATTTAAATATATATATATGATAAATCATAATATTATAGAATATTAATATTACCATATTAACATCTTTTTATATATATAATAATTAATTTATCTTGATTTGAATTTTTAAATTTCTATGAAATAATTTATTTTTAGGTGCATAGTGATAAGTAAATTCTTCTAAATTGTAGCATTTATGACTATGTCAATATTTCCGGAATTAAGAAGAAAATAAAAAAATTCATGATAAAAAATTTATTTAAATTTTGAATAGAAAATATTTTGTCAAATTTAGATAACCTATTTTTAACATTTTTAAAATCAACCAAATTATTTCATAAAAATTATTTTTATCTTTCATTTATAAATAAGTTTTCTATAGGTAAAATTATATTTTTATTTTATTTAATTTTAAAATATATAACTTTTGATTAATAACAAAAAAAATTATTACAATACAATAAATATATCGTTACTTTTTTCCTAACCATATCATTTAGGCTTAAAAATATATTTTTTTCAAAAACATTTTTTTACATGTTACACGTGACAATATAAAAATTAATTTATCTTATACATATAAACATCAGAATATAAATTGGATTTAACATTAGGGATAATTAGATAAAAATTATAAACTAAGTATCATATTAGTTTTAGTCATTAACAATAATTTACTTATATAAACATTATTTTCCTCGGTAAAATAAATAATTAAAAGAGTGACATATCACAGAGAAAAATAACAATTTTTGTTTCAAACTTTTGAAAAAAAATTAATGCTTGAGTGATTTTTGACCTCAACTCATCCAAAAAATCTATTCTTTTTATATTTAGATCCACTTTCCTTGTGATACATGTTCTCACTTTATATGAATAATTTATATTTTCAAAAATGTAATTCCCCACACATATAAAAGAATTTCACCTCTACAACATTTCTGAAATGAATATAAATCTTTATCTCAACCAAAACCCTACCCCTAGATATCATTAACTCACTCCTCACATCTTATAAGGCGTTTTCTAACAAAAATATATTGTGAATGAGCCTAAATATGTTACCGAATGGATAACATCCAAAGGGAGAGGTAATATTCTCAATTGATGTATCTTAATTATATTCTTCTTATACCCTCTCAAATATATTATATTCATAAAAATATGATAAAATAATTATAATTAATATTATTAAATATTATTCTAACAATGTAATATCAATTTTATACCTTCTTTGAAAACATTCAAAATATTAAAACATTGTCATGAATACATGGAGACTACCACCTCTATGAATATAGTGTTCTACTATTCATAACTGCCATACATGGAAAGTATAAATTATTTTTTAACAAAAAAACTATAATATTTATAGGTTTAATAGGATTATAAAATGATAATTATTTTCTTTTTCTACCCCACACCCCAATATATGGAAAATTAAAGTATCACATGTATGTAAGTATAGACTGTCACACAAAAAGAGTGGTGTATTTCTCTTTGCATTTATGCATTAAATGGATGAATTTTTTTTAAGGCATACCAATTATATTTTTGAAACAAAAAATACTTTTTTAAATAATATTTAAACATTCTATAATTGATATTGACAGTAAACCATCATAGTATTCTTTAATGCCAAAAATTAACATATCAAGACACCATTCTTAATTGGAGGCCAATTTTGTAAAACCTAAGAAACAAAATAAATTTTTTCCAATAAAAAATAAAAGTATAAATGCCTATAAAAAATAAAATCATAAATATCAAGACACCATTTACAACATGTTGGACTAAATTCAATATATCAATGAATTTTGAGAAATATTGACATTACCACCTCATGTAACCAACATATGAAAAATCTATTTAACAAATGAATTAAAAAATGATAATAAATTGATATTAAGAAAATTAATATATATGAATCATGTAATTTTTTATTTTAATAAACTCAATTTCATTTTTGTGACGTTCATCACACACAATGAAAAAATCTGAACCTGAGGTATAAGTTTCCGTATCCCAATTTTTAATCACTAAGATATGATTTTTACTCACCACATGTTTCTTTTTGGTGATGTATGTATTTCACAGGGATGTATGTTAATAATATATTTTTTTGTATTATCTATGATTTAAAAATCCATATTTTGTTCAAACTTTATGGTTTTTCTATTTGAAGATAATTTTTTCATAAGTGGTTTGTTGACTAAATTCTCATTCTATTTGGGTCTTGATCTATCCTTATTGACATCTAAGCTACATTTTTTGAACATTTATATATTCCATAAAGTATGAACTATTTTTGAAATTAATTAATTACATATATAAATAAAATTATCTATTCATTGATTTCATCTTAAATCTTAATATATTTTTACGATTAATACCAATCCCATCAAATGTATTTTTCTCATCTATATCCATATTTTTCCATCCGATAAATGTTAAAAAATTTCTTATTGGATCCAAAATATTTTATATCACTTTTTATCCAAAAATATTTCCTTTCCCCTTCTCAAAACAATTTATATTGACGATTAAATGGCATAGGGTCAACAAATGTAATTTAAAACAAAAATACTGACATTAAAAACTCCCAACTTGATTTTGGGTTACACGTTCTCTTTATTTTTAGAATATTCGAATATAATCATCCCATTAAATACATCTTGATAATGTTAAAAAAAATTATTTATTTTTCAAATTATCTTTCTTTGTTTGGGATATTTCTTATTTTATTCTCCCTTCACGATTCTCCCTTTTATGTAAACATGATTAATGGGAACTTCCTAATTTCTTATTTGTTGTCATTTTCCACCTCCATAAATTGTTTTCTAATCAATAATACCTTTTGAAGATGACAATTATTTTATATAAATCTTACTATGTTCAGATCTAGTATAAATTAAAACAATATGGTCCTTCTTTCTTTAAATGATCATTTAACCACTTCATAAATCATCACCTAAGTGGACCGTTTTTATTATTAGTTATCAAAAGTTTTTCATAAATGTTTAAATTATGAAACTTAATGTCTAATAAATATCATTATTTTATAAATATAAATTCTATGTATGATTTAATACAAATTTATATAGGAAATCATTATGATATATCTTTTAATTATTATTTTAGAAATGATTATGAGGCTAGCTTCTTTATCTTGGGTTATATACCCTTATGATTTATGTATTGTTTTGTTTCCTCTTAGAAAAACAATATGTATAAACAAGTTATAAACAAAGGGTGGGCCCTAATTGTACTATAATTTATTATTAAATTTTTTAGTTTCATTAGATACCAAATATGGTGTATGGGTAGTTAGCCTCAGTATTGTATGTTGTGATGTTTTAGTAGTGAACCATGACACTGGTGTATGTGTGGTTATCTTATGAACACAATAAAATTATCTTAGCGGTGAGATGTGAATTTGATGAATGGGTGCTTATCATAAGGGAACTATTATATTTTTTATTTTTTGGTGATCCTGGACTTTATATTTTAATATAATAGGTTATATTGTTTCCACGTCTTTGAGATTCATGAACTTGCGATATCATCAACTTATGACATGTTTCCATGATTATCTCACACTATTATTATATTGTACATTCTTGTTCATTTTAGATTATTTTTCCCTTCTATAATGACTTTTCGACAAGTCATATTTTTCCTTATTCTTTTTAAAATGATATTTTCCCTGTTAGATGGTATGTGTGTATGATATACTCTATAATACCAAATGTAGGATAGAATATACAAGTATGAGATGCTCAAATACTATAGGAGGTGAATTTTATTTTTAAAAAAAATCCTTATGGAAATTTTCATAACCAAAATTCACAACACCTCTAAGTTATAATGACATTATTGATTCCAGAAAAGTGATTCCGAAAATGAAACTTAACAAAAGTTCACACCAACTAAGATTCTACCTTAAAGCATATAAAATCTAACTAAATCAGAGTACAAGTAAGGAATTATAAGAAGGTTATAATTTCATTAACAACACAAAAATGAACAGAGGAAAACAAATTATTAACACAACTAGTAACAAACAATAACTATTTTAACCAAAAGAGAAGGGTATCCAACAACCCTGGATATGTGGTCCCTTGATTTATACTTTCAAGAAAGTCTGTCTTACCCACACTAGGTTAAAACCTCAATACAAAGATCGGAGTATGTATTTCTATCTTCAAAATCCCTCAACTATTAGGTAGTTGGAACCTTTGTCTTCTTATCCCCGGAAGCCCACGATTGTATACAACAACAATCAGAGTCGTACGATGAAAATCTGCCCGAAGAAAATTTTGAACAAGCTGTTCAATCTTTCTGCACGAAGCATGAGAGTTTATAAGAGTCTCTCTCTCTAGAAATCACTTCAATAGCATTTAAGTACAGATTTAAAAGATGGTTTCAAGTGTTCTACTCTTTTAAAATGTGCTCTTATTTATAGGCTAAGCTCCAACAGTCGGCTCCCTCCTCCAATGGTCATATTCTTCCTTGAATTTCAGAGGGACCTGTACATGTGTCACTCAAACAACGATTAGTTGATAACTGAAATCATGAAATAATTTTATAAAAGATCAAGTGAAAGAATAACTAAAACCGATATTTAGAATGTAAGAAAATATGAATGTTCATAATATAAGAAAATAAATGTTCAGAGTCTAATGAAGAATAAATTCCGAGTCTATAATACAAGGATATTTGGATTCTTCTTATTTCAAGAATTCAGAGTTGAACTTTATACAAGTTCGTATCCACAATTCATAATCAGAATTCACAATTAGAATTAGTAATGAGAATTCATAACCATAATTCACCATTAGAATTCATAATGAGAATTCTTAATCATAATTCAGCATTAGAATTCATAGTGAGAATTCGTAATTAGATTTCACCATCAGATTTTATAATGAGAATTTGTAATCAGAATTCGTCATCAAAATTCGTAATTAGAATTCGTAATCAGAATTCATCATCAGAATTCGTAATGAGAATTCATAATCAGAATTCATCATCAAAATTCGTAATATGAATTCATAATCTGAATTCCTCATCTGAATTTGTAATGAGGATTTGTAATCAAAATTCATCATCAGAATTCATAATGAGAATTTGTAATCAGAATTCATCATTAGAATTCATTGTTAGAACTTATATATATGTTCAAAGTCATAATTTAATGTTGAACTTCCAAAAAGTTCATAACATGAAAATTGGAGTATAACTTCAAAAAAGTTCATAACAGGAATTCAAATCCCAAAACAAAATGCTTCATATCTACTTATTATA
This sequence comes from Viscum album, assembly GCA_963277665.1. Classification (NCBI taxonomy): domain Eukaryota; kingdom Viridiplantae; phylum Streptophyta; class Magnoliopsida; order Santalales; family Viscaceae; genus Viscum; species Viscum album. Next base: position 955,919,300 of record OY728142.1, read on the forward strand.
CGATTCCAAGGTTTTAGATATGAATTTGATTTTTATACTTAAGAAAAATATTGATATGAACAATAAAAACAAGGTAGGGTTAAATTTCCTTTGGGAAGGAAATTTTCCTTATGGATGTAAAATAGGGGTAAAATGAAATTTTCCTTAAGATAAGGTGTTTGTGATTTTCAAAACAAGAGGAATGATCAAGTCAGAAGGAAACCTTGATTACTTATCAATCTCCACCTTATATGAAGGAATGGAAAAGTTATCAGGAAATACTTATTGACTCAACTTTAACCTTATTATGTTTTCTGATAAATGTATAGTCTAGTATTTATTGACATATTGAAGAGTTTTTTCCTTACAATTAATTTTATCTCACCCCTTTATTTTTTTCCATTCCCAATGATACAAAGATGCGTATAACATTTTATAACACTAGAATAAAGTCTAGTGGGGCTCAATTATGAATAGATTTTCAACAATATCAAAAAATGGGTAACTTATGCATGTGATTCTCAGATATTATATACCTAAAGAATATTTGGATTGGGAAATTTTTTAGATATGAAATTTTAATGTCACGAAAAGGATGTGAAATATTTGTATGTTTATCTTGGCTTTTCTCAAATTTTCAAGAATCCACTGTCTTAAAAAAGTTTTTTTAGCAGTAGACCTGGGAGTTTGGATCTAGGATGACTCAATTGGTATCAAAACTGTGTTTACTAATTTTTGTGTATTAGTTTAATAATTTTTTTGATTATTTTATTTCTTTATAGGGATTATGATAATCAAACCATTTTGAAAACACCATATATAACCCCAAATATAAGTTAAAATTATGTAATGGTTTTAACATTTTGAGTATGTTATTTCCTTACAAATGCATCCCTATCTAAATACTGGAAAGTGGATACAACTAGTGAATTAATACACCTAGGTGTAATAACATTGAAAAAGGTTCGTTGAGTATCAACTAGATCATTAATTGTGTAAGATTTGTGGTCCTGAGAATGTACACATGTCTAGAAACTCCAATGTGATTTTCGTTGGTTAACCAACATTTTCATCATAAACCATTATAACGGGTCCAAACACATTTTAAAAATATGATTAGAGAACCAAATAATAAAATGAAAATTTAAAACTATGGATAAACTAATATAGTTATTGGTTATCAAAATTATTTTAATGTTGATACAAAAGTATCATAGTTTAAAATGATGGTTTCATAGGAGAGAAAATATTAGGATTAATCTTTCATATTCTAATGAACATTTAATATGATTTGTTATATATTATCATAATTATTTTGTTTTTTACATTGGTTGTAAATAATATTTTCAAAATGTTGTTGTGGAAGGTATTTCTCTATGAATATATATATATATAAATGAAGGAACATTCTGAATAAAATTTTGATAATAAAAATATATTCATATTATTATATAAGAGATATGTTTTCTTGTCTTTAGAAATATATCATGGTTTTTGTCTCATGAGAAGATATATCTTGAGTCTAGATTATCTTTTAGATACACATATTTATTTTTATTATTATGTGAAAATTAAAATTGTGATGTGAAATTTTATTAAGTGGGCGATAATGTAATGAACTGTGTTTTTAAGAATGATATTTATTCCATAATCAATTTGTTTAAAATGTATAATTTTTTCTCTTAAAACTTAAAATTAAATGAAATATCTTGGGAAGTAATTCATATAAATTAAAATTAAAGTAACAACACGTTATTCATTTATATTATAAAATTAAAACAAAATCCCATGAATCTATGTACTATATATCATGGATTATTACATATAGTAAATGTATATAAATTAAAATTGGATAATATATAGATAAGAACAAAATCATCAACTATTTGTGATCTCTAATATTACACTAACCCATTAGGGTCCCCAATATTCTATGAAAACCAATAATGAGGAATTAAAATATGAGTGGAGAAAGGGTATTCTGAAATCTAAAATTAAATATATAGAAGTGACATGTGAAACTAGAATGAATGAGTTTTATAAGACAATATATATGAAAAATATTTTCCTATAATAAATATTTTCATCATAAATATAGTTTTTGGAAATTTGGTCATTGTATATACATATAAACTATATGTATTATGAGGTTTTGTTCTCTTTGTATAAATTTTAAAATAAAAAAATTTACGAATAATCAATAAAAAAGGAATTATAATAATATATACATCTAAGTATTATGTATTATTATTGAAATTAAAACCATTAATTTTTTATATTATTTATTAAAAATACTTAAATACTAATATTAATATCAATGGATTTATAAAAACACATTTTAATAATATAAATAATTAATTTTAAAGGTATTTAAGGTAGAATATTTAATATGAAAGCAATATTTTTCAAAGGTCTCCTTTTTTAAATAAATAGTGTGTTATTAAATTATACTCTCTCAATAGTGATATTAATGTAAAATATTTGTAACTGTTATTATGAAAGAAATTAATAATTATAAATGATATTTTCTAGGAATGTAATAATAATTAATAATTTTTTTTAAAACATTATATTTTAAGAATTTATTTTTATTTTTGATGAAATTTTATTTTAAAAATACATATATAATATAGTTAAATAATGATAAAATATATAAATTATATGAATAATATTGAAACACACTAACCCGAATCACTGGGACCGAGTTAGAGTGCCAGATCACCTCATGCACACAAACTTATTTACAAGAGGAATCCTACTAGAGGTGAGGGAATGAATGGTGATATGGGGACGATACACTCTTCGTAAAAATAATTGAATATCATAAACATAGTAAGGCATAAATGAAAAAATACAAATCTATATGACAATAACTAAAACAACAATTTTATAAAATAATAATGGAAAACGATGCATACATTATTAACCATAGAATTCCAATATGGTTGGTCGATCAAGTTATTAAGAAAATGAAAATAAAATAAGACGGTATAAAATAGTAAATATTCCATCCTAACGTCATACATGTCATATATGATCCACCTTCATAGCTACCTTATGAAATTCTCTTGCCATTATCTTAATCAATAACAATTGAATCTACACAAGCATTGTGATTCCCATGTAGGGTGTGAGTATAAACCTAGTAGGACACCCTCAATGCATCCTTATCATTATTTCAGAATATATAAAACTATATTCCCTGATAATAAGGTAAAATCATAGGTATAATGTCTAGTGTTGAGTCATCATGTTCTCACCAAGATGGACTAAACCTTAGCTCTACTACTTTGGACACAATTCTACAAGGAAGGTCAAAAGTAACTACTTCATGACACAAATTATTCCATTTGATCCACAGATTATCTCAAAATAATTCAAACTACCAACCTATATTAATGATACACCATTTAATAAAATCTCCATGGAAAAAATTAAGTGTAATTCTTGATTTTCTGAGGTTGACCCAATTCGTAGCTCTAGGTAAAGCCATATTCATACATATCAACCAATTATCCAACTCTTAGGAATTACAAATCCAAAAAAAGATGTATATATAGATGAAATCACAACCTAAATACCATAATGATAATACCCCCCTATATTTTGGTGACCTATCTAGTTAGACCAATATGGTTCCTTGATGGCAGCCATAGAGAAACAATACATGCTTCCAAACACAAGGTATAATAAATAAATTAATAAGAATGTAAAATCAAAAACTTATCTCATATACCACACACTCACCCAAGGGAATATCAGATCAAGAAATCGTCTCACTGTCCCAAACACACACACCCATAAATATATCATATAAATCAAGCCTATTATGGTCCACAAATGAAAAAACATGAATGTCACATCAAGAATGGGACTCATAGGCCATAGACACACCCATACTCATTTCATATCCAAAAAGGGTCAAAGGGCCACACACTCCCCCACAATAACACATCATGAAAGGGTCTTGTAGGCCTCAAACACACCCACATTCATCTCAAATCAACAAATGGTCCCATGGGCCAAAGACACACCCCACATGCATACAACATCAAGAAAGGGTGTCACGATCCACACACACAACCACATGCATAACATATCATGCATGGTGTCAATGTGCCACAAACTCACAAATACTTTCTCATTAAATTAATAAAGGGTTTTATGGGCCCAAAAATCATCCAAATTAAAATATTATGTTTCAAAGAACTAATAGGACGCCAACACACACCAACATTCATATAAGATCATACATATAAATCATAAAAATACCCTGATTGGGAAGGACTTCCCACATAAAAAGTATTGATGCCCAAAGTCATGAATTTTACATCAAATCAATCCCACACAAAGAATTACATGATACTATCTTATGATATTAGTAAATATAATTCCATCTGAGGGGATGGTGGAAATTCTATACATCTGTTTCCTATCTATGAAAATAATAATAATTATATGTTAGTTCATAATGTAATTTACAGGTATAGGAAATATTTCATTGATTTGTGATTAATCTCTAGAGAAGGAAAGGAATTGGATAGAATATATAAAACATACAATTTTGGATCCAACACATTGATCAAATATTAAAACACAAAAATAATGGGGAATGAGAGAACCCAGCCCACTTTAGAGGATCCATTCTGTTCGTTTTGGCCGAATGAAGGTTGAGTTAAGAAGAATAGATAATCAAAATTTTCTACACTGTGAAAATTCAAGGTCTCTCTAAATAGAAAACCCAAATTTTCCTACTTTAATGTCTTCAATAACACCCCATTAATATATATGCATTCCTTTGAATTACATTAGAAGTATTTAATTATATTTCTTACATGTAACCTCCAGTCTAAATGAATCATGATATATTTTGACAATTAAAACCTATTCGTTGTATTTTAAGGTATAAATGATATATTTCAAATTTTATGTATATTAATTAATAAAAAATTATTGATTAATTCCTGGGAAATAATCAACAAATTTTAATGATATCATTTAATGATTAAAACATCAATTTTTTAAATGAAACTTATTTTCTTTTTGAAAATAATTTTATTATATATAATATATGAATAACTATTAAAAATATATTTTTAGGAAATATATTGGATGTTTATTAATAATAATTTATAAATTAGTTATCTTTTCATTAAACATGAATATCATATAATTCAAATGTTAAAAGAGTAGTTTTTAGAAAACTATTTTTTGTGTGCAGTGTATTTTCATCTTAGTAAAAAAATAAATAACTAATAATTAAAGATGTAAATGTTATTTGTAAAATATATATTTAATAAAAGATTATAAATTTCATCCAATATTTTTTACTAGAAAATTAATGAAATTGAACTCAGTTTTATGCATAAAAATGTATTTTTTTAAAACATTCAATGAATTCTGTGAGTTTTTTTAAAAATTAATTTATACCACATAAATTTATTGATAATTATAAAATTGATTCCAAATTTGGAATTTTTATTTTTAGAATTAGTAATATGTTCATATTCTATTTATTAAATAATGAATAGTAAAAATTTATAACCATGTTAAAGGATGAAAGGGCTTTCCGTGGGGTAAAGAGGGGGAAAAATAAAATATAAGAGTAATTATTCCATTTATAATTATATAGATACTATTATTTTAACACATTTAGTCCATCTATTATCTTATCTTCTATTTATTTCCCATTTTTTTTCCACATTCACAATACAATGACTTTCTATTATTTAAATATTTTATGTAATTCCATGTCTGTCCCTTCCCTCACTAATAAAACCACTTATTCCTCCCTTAATAATAAAATTTGGGAACTTTATCTCAGCCAAGAACTATAAAAAATAATCCATATATTCGATCATATTTTTCATCAACATATATTATTAATTGAAGAATATTTCAGGAAATCTTGATGTGGATGACAATGGAGGAATCTCAATGAAGACATAACCATCTTACCAAAATATTTGAAATGTTATCTCCCCTTATAATTCCTTTAAATCTATTGTAAAAATATTAACATATTGAATCTTATATCAAAATCTATTATTTATGTCTTATAATCATAAAAATTATTTATTCCATAATTTTGATATTTTAATGGTTGTTAATAACTTTCAAACAGCAAGAACACATTCTTATAACCCTTTGATCATGTTATTCTTATATATAATCATAGACTGATATATTTATTGTTTAACCTTATTGATCATATGATATCATTCTTTTCTATTCTTTATTTACATTGTTTTTAAAGATATATTTTGTGTATGATATTCCAAATAAGAGTACATTGTAAAAAGAACACATTTAATGGTATTGAAGAATTTTCAAGAAATAATTATTTTATTTATCTAGTATCTAATGACACTAAATTTTCATATTTGTAGTTAATTTATTTTTATGTGATGTATTGAATACTAATATTAAATTATTTAATAATTATATATGAAATTTATGGATTCTCTAACCAGTAGGCTCATTCAGGAGGCCAATGGCTTTACCGGATAGATAATGGATGGCCCCGAACGACCAATATCTCTTTGTAGACCATCATTCTACTATATCCAATACAAGTTTCCCAGAGGGATCTGAGTAAGTCCATAGATTATGGCCATGCCACTAGCTGAAAAATGTTGTGGTACATGATCTCATGTATCCCTCTAGTACCTTTTTCTACTGGTTCAACCTATACATCCAATAATTAAACCACTTATTACCTGGTAGGTCTAATAAATCTACAAAACCCAACAAGACAATATAGATATGCCAAAACTAGAGTAAATCATACCTTTAAATTTTAGGATCTTACAAATGTCCCCTTAAGTAATTATCATCCTCTAGGAGTGTATATAGAGGTGAAACAATCCCTCTAATATATTTCCATCCCATGTATCTTTCTCTATAGGGATTTATAAAATGATTTAGTCTCTCAGTCGAAACTTATAACTCCCAATATTGAGTTCCCTTACAGATATGACCATTTAGACAAAACATCGTGTGAGAGGTGCTACCCAATCACATATCCCATTTCATGATTTAGTCAACAACATGGGATGGGTTCTCCTCAAAGGAAAGCATTTATGCCAACATATATTTTCTATTAGTGATCCATAAATTGGCTCTCAATCATGCCCATATGACACAATATCAACTTCCTCACAATCCCATGTGTCGATGACCTATTGACACGACATTTCAAAATGTCAGATGATTCATCCCATAAACCATGTCTCAAGTTATATCATCACCAAAAATGAAGCTCTAAAAATGATATAAGGCTCACTCCACATGTTAGTGTCACCAGTTTAATCTTGATTTCCTCTAACTATTATCCACACATGGTATATAACAACTACAGATGGAACTCTTCTGATTATGTGCACACACATAAATAAATACCTCAAAAATTGGGTTAGGTTAATCTCTATGACACTAATGACATGAAATTAGAAAAAGTCTGTTAAAACACAAGTATGTACATATACCATTATTATCATAACTTTGACACTTTCTTGATTTTCCAACAACTCTCAGACATGATCATATCACAAAAACCAAGATTAGAACTTATGGAATTTGTTAACTCTACTAGCCCTGAATCTTGTACATTAACATTCAATAGCCTCACATAGTCATGTCAAAAACGAATGAAATTTTATTCTTTTTCATGAAACACTATTGAGCATTTATTAATTTCCATTCCATTATGACGATCTCATAACCTTCAACATATCCCATAACTAAGCAATCATATTTATACTCGTTGACTCTATATAGTTCCAATCTCCCTCCTTAGATAAGATAATAATCTTAAAAACATTCAACATAATTTACACAAGGTCACTCTATACATTCTCACTAGTATATAAAACTAGACATTAGTTATACCTTGATACAAATGTTTTATTAGTTTACCATATCAATAAACTGCATTGTGATATTTCTACATCCAATATATATGATCCCCCACTCATTAAGTTCTAGTTTTACCGACAAAATAAACCATAATTTTTATACCATGAACAATGATATTTTAATATGACAGGAAACTTATATTTACATGTTTTAACGCACTTTAAAATCATCCTTCTAGATATCATTTACAACTTTTTAACAATGGTCATTGTCCATGTCTTAGCCTCTCAATATAGATTTATGTACATGACATATCTTGGGAAACCATACATCAATGTTTTTGAATTTTACAAGGGTTCACAATAATTTTTTTTGTCTAGAAAACCTAAAACCACATTCCATGGTTCTGAATTATGTGTCCAATGATTCCAATGACTTAACAAACTACAATTTTTCTAGACAATCCACTATCCTCATCACTGGAAGTGATCTTATAATGATTCCTATAGTATAAAATAATACATACAAAGATAAAAAATAATCCACCACCATGATCTCCAATTGTTGACTCACACAACCCATGGACTCATAATTTAGAACCAAAGTCCACTTAATAGGGAAACAATATTCCTTAACATTATCCAAGCATACCTCCATATATATATATTCTTATTTACTAATAATTAACCATGGATACTTAGACATATGAATATGGAACATAATTTATTAAGAATCATCAATATCTCTCCTATCCCCAAAAGGCAATCTAATAAACCATTTTTCTATCATAAATCATCACAATTGAAACAAAAATAACGAATATGGAAGATATTCAAAGTGAATCAGATGGTACACCATTAAATTACATGCACAACACATCATGAAAATCACCTGATTCTTAAGAACCACCAACTACCATGGTTGTTAATGATGGATCTATCTACAGGTGGCACTATAAATTAATATTACCATTATTCATTAAAATTCCAAACAACATTTCACACCAACATCAACCACAAACCTAATGGCCATCCTCCAATGATCCTTGAAAACAAAAGGTTTCTTTATTCATTATAATCTAAACTAGAATAAAATTTTATTATGATACTCAATGAATTACTCATTTTATAATTAATTAAGGTCACCTTATCCAACCAAGTATGAAAAATTACATGGAATAGACAATGGCCTCATCTAACTGAATGTCTTAGTTATGGTATTCAATGAAAAACCACCATCTCAAACTTCTATAATTCATATATCATCCTTGATATTCATCTAATTCCTTGATATTGTGATAGAGGTCATACTTTATAACAATTATATTTTCGAACTTCTATTGATTCTCAGTTCCATACCATTTTAGAATCCTTACTAATGGGATTCGTAACCTATGAACTACTGCACATTTTTTTACCAACGTGCCAACTCACTTACCACTGAATGAAATGAGAAAATATAATTTTAATGCATCCAAAGGCCTATAAAACATATTCACTCCACTAAATACTATGGAACCAGTGTCCATTGAATGAAACAATTATCCTTATATTGATTCATGTCTGCCTCTCACACATAGATACATAAATTAACAATTGATATTGATAATACACATTATCCCATATAACCCATGGGTAGTCACCCAAAACAACACTCTACAATTGTAACCACTAAAGGGGTTCACATATAAATCAATGATCAAATAGGAATCATAAACTCATAACCTAGCTTTACACACATTATAGAGAGTCAAAAAGACATCATATTGTATCATAACAAGCTAATTTTCTATTTCGATTGTCCATTACAAATCTATGATCTAAGAAAATATAGTTTACTAGTTCCAAGACCATCCCTCAAGGGAAGGAATTCACAAAACTAAACATATTTAACATTGTTACATTGGTGAATGTCACAAAAACTAATGCCCCATTTAGTTATAATTCACATCACGAACAAAAAACACATCATTTATGAGGGTATCATGTGAACACCTCTTAATTAATACAGTTTAAATGTTCAAGGAATCCCTAAAAAAATATATTCTCTTTGATCCCAACTATTTATTCCAATTCTAAAATTTTCATTTCCATCAAAATAATCAACCAAAACATTTTTGAAACCACATTCAAACAATCTATAATATATAAACCAAATTTCTAAGAGTGTAATACAATAAAAACCACACATTAATTTTCAGCCATGATTGGGACCCATTGGAATCAAATACCCCTTAAAATAACAACTATATTTTCATTAGAAAACAATAATAAAAGATAACCACTGCTTCCATTTTATGCCACTCCTTGAAAGAAAACACATAAGAATTTTCATGGACCAAAAAAGGACAAATACTATATTATTATTTAACATTAATTCCAAAATAGCCTATGTAACAGTTTCATCATAACTCATCATTTCCAAACCCCATTATAATTTTTTTAAAACATTCAGAATAATTTTTCAACAGTTATGTTTTAACCGTTAAAATAGTTAAATGGATAAAATAACCAAATAACTACCATGGGATGGATCAAAAAAAAATAAATACCACATACTCAAGGATAAATATTAGAGATTTAATACCTAAATATTATTTATATTCATAAAAAAATTTAACACAACATAACATGATCAGGTTCATGTAATTTAATTTTTTTTGAAGATCTGTTATAGAGGCACAATACACAATTTAGAATTTACATTTATTTAATTTCACTACTATGTATGACCAACAATCATGAATACAAGATGAAAACACACGTTCATATTCATGATAAGTTAGTACACCCAAATCCATTAACCATAGAATAATATATATAACAACCATAATAAATATGAAACTATAAGTAAAAATCTCACAAAAAAATTCCGTCCTATGTAACATGAAGGATCATTAAGTATGTGCTAATGTGGACCAGACATATTTACCCAAACTGATCTCCACACAACCTATATCATTTTTATTACATTCAATATATATTCATGGTAAGAATTAATGAAATCATTCTTTCTCACCACATTGTAAAACCTTTAATTGAATCCTCTGGCCTAGGACATAGTTTCATATGATCTCATGTGTGCCTGCCCACACGCAAGAGGTTTCAGACTAATGGTGAGGGCATGAGTGGTTCTGTTTGGAGTTTATTCCATGAGTAACAATAAGGGCACGTTAGAAATATTTTAAAATAGAACCACCAAAAAATTACATAATGTAAACTAAATAAATACTATAAAAAATTAACAGCCTATATAGATGTAATACATAATTAACTAAATGAATCACATTATGGTAGTAAAACCATGGTATGATGAAAAATCAAAATAAACTAACGAATAATTTTTTTCCAGAGTTTTTCATATAATATTCCCTTTTGTCTATGATACACCTTTCCAGCATCCTGATATAATGCCCTTTCCCATTTATGGATCCCAAAAAAACAAAATTTACTCTGACATCTAGATACTCATGCTATGTGTGAGTACAAAAAAGGTTTCCAATATAGAGGAAAATATTTATATTTTTTATTTGATGAAATAAATATAAAATTAAAATAAATATTTATGTATGAAGTCATATTATGATATCTGAGATTCCACAAACCCCATTTTACCTTCTTCAACACCATACTAGATGGATGTTCAAATGTCAATCTTATGTGAAAAAGATAATTAAATAAGATCCACCAATTGACTTAAAAAATTTATTCATCATTTTTGTAAATATGTTCCACCTTTAATAGAATATTCCACGTATGCCTTTCTATAAAATTCATAGTGTATGCGTGTCGAACCAATTCACACTTTTGTGGAAAGCATCAGACACACATGTCAACCCATTATACACCTCTGGGTAAATCCATTTTCATATATGTCGACCATATATTCTTCTCCAGGGAAGTCCATATCCATGGAAATCATTTTTGAAGGAGAAATCACAAACTTCCAACTACAATGGTGATACTCTCCCTTTAATGAGATAAATTGTCAAGTTAGACAACACTATTACATTGAAATCAAAAACGATGAAACCATATATGTATCTGTACCTAAACCATAAAAAAATATGTCATATCAATAAAGGGTATCACATAACACACATGAAAATACATTCATGTCACACCAAGAAAGTGTCTTACGTTCCATACACACACCCTAATTATTATCATATCAAGAATGGATTACTTATGACACATACCCACCCACATGTATATCACATCAATCATGTAACAATTTATTTGAGTGGGATGGAACGATGGGGCCGGGTTCCATTTAAAATATATCAATTAAATAAACCATAACATGAGTAAGCATAGTGGAAATTAATTTTTTTATTGATGGACTGATTCAAATAAATATTAAATAATCTAATTATAAGATAGCTTTGTTTGATTGAGAAATAACTATAAAAAAGTTATGAGTATCAAAATTTGATTAATTAAGTGTGTCAAATATAAAATGGACTTGATAAAATTAATTAATGATATTGATTCCATAATCATGATGATATAATAAAGTCACATCAATGCAATTTTTGGAAGGACTGATTATATAAAATGAAAGGATTTAGTAAAATTAGGAGACAATATTCAATAGAGGAGTTGAACAATTTCTCAGTGTGAACCCCTACATATCATAACCTTAGGTTGAGAGATTTATGTATATTAATCCTATGATTTTTATGGGGGTCATGAAATTAATTTGGTCATTTCATTTTTGGAAGATGGTTAAATAGACCCATTGATGTTACTTCGATCACCGTAAAGACCCAATGATGATGATCCCACGCATTTTGGTTGTGATAACCTTTCCCCATTTCCATTTTATGGTGTTAACAAGAAACAAGCTCTAAAATTAGATTAAAAGAGAATGAGATTCTTCACATAAACCCATTACAAATATGATCCCTTATTTATCATGTACTATAGTACACATTAAGAGGATAGATATAGAGGTATTGTAGATGTGATCTTGAGATACTATAAGGAAAAAACCTTAAAAAATACATAATCTTGTGTAAATTCAATAATTGGACTTTCATTTACATTGAGGATATTTTTAGTTTTATATAATTATATAATAATTCTATAACTCATACCTTGAAACATAAATATTACAATGTATAAACCCCCACTCTCTATCCATTATTTTCATAAAACAATAACTTTTACAAAGAAACATGGCATCGTCTGATGTTTAAACCTGATAAATTTTCATCGATCCCATCCTTGACTCTATTCTTATTTAAATCATGTGAAAACCATTTCAAAACGTTGGATGAAAATAAAAATCTTATTAAGGGATACAGAAAGCAGGAAAATAGTCAGTCTTATGAAAATAAGTAAACAATGAATACTTTGTCATAAAGTAATGTTTTTCACCTTTAAGAAGTAGTAATTACACTTCACTAAATATAGGCTCATTACATACCCTTTTATTAATCAAATTATTAACTTAAAACACTTATAAATTGAAATATTACATATAAAGGTAACTTGGGACATAAAAATACTTAAATGGAATAATCGTACGGTCTACTTCCACACATATCACTAGACGGAATAGACATACAACCGACATCCATACCAAATTAATTGGAGGCTATAACGTAACCACCCTTCCTTGTATTATCACTGAACCACCCATAATTGTCCTCTCACATAAACAACCATCATTGGTTTATAGCACAACCACCCATCTTTTTTCAAGTACCATTATATAATCATAACACATAAAATATTGTAACTATCTATAATTAACCCATAAATATTATTCTTTAATCAAATGATATCATTTCACGATACTAAAATAGTCAATCCAAATTGAAAACCCTTTCCAATACCAAAATACAAAAAAAGGTAATAAGGTATTTCATTCCCTTTTAAAAACATTAAGTCTTATAGATTAATCCAAATATCAAATAACGATTAGGGCGGCATAAAAGTTGTTGTTGCACACATAAAAAACATTTCTTTTGTCATATTATAAAGAAAGTAAAATGCTTCATATAAGAATATTACCTTTTAAAACCATTTAATTAAATTCAAAATTTTAAAAATACGGTCTAAAATTCTTTTTTTATACATTTATCAACTATTTAAATTAATATCATGAATAAAAATATTTGATAATTACATCTTTAAACGTTCAAGGTGTCCCATACCCCTTTAAACATTTATATCTTAATCTTTATGAAATAATAAATTTTTTAAAAAATTAGATAACATTAATATAGATTAAACATATATATTAAAAGTAAAAAGGGATTTATATACACTTTATTAAATAATAAAGGTTCACATCTTTATGAAATTTCTCGATGATATGAGATTGAGATGAAATACCTTACAAAGATCATATCATTAGATTAAGAATAAATCAATTAAATAATTATGTATGAAAAATATAAATACACCCAATATAAGAGGATATTCCGGGTAAAAAAACATTGTAAATTTAATCATCTTCATGGAAAAACAAAAAAAATGGCATAGATATTTAACTCAATGAATGGAGATTGAGTTAAGATTTCTTTTACCTTGAGCCCGAATAGTCTCGTATGTTCTTTATTTTCTTGAATAATAAACATAATTTATTTTTTAATTTATTTAGAATGTTTTGAATGTTTATTATTCATTTTATATATAGTATTAGCATGTTATAAAAATTACATAATTAACTAAGATTATATTGGAGGTTTTGTCGATATTCGGTACTTGAGTCCAAAATGAACTTGTTTTGATGTAAAGTTTCTATGTGGTCAAAACTAAATCATATAAAAAACTATATTCATGATTAAAATATCAAAAGTATATATTTATTTATAATAATCCATAATATATTTGGATAAAAAATTAAATGCACTTTTCATAGAGACAATATGTCATACAAATGCATTAACGCTAATTTTATTTCTATTTCATATTAAAAGAATAATAATTAAATTATATAGATGTATATTATAATAATCATATAATATTAATGTCATATATTTCTCATTGTTTTAAAAACCCATTTTTTATTCATTCCATGTATAGCAGGAATGAGTCATATTTCATTTAGGGGGTGGTAGTCCACACATTCTCATAAGAAATTATTTTATTTTCACAACATGGAAATCATAAAATTATGTTCTAAATAAAAATAACAGAAGCAAAGAGAAAATATAAATATTATATATATCATATTTAAAAAATTTCATCCATTATAAGTTCCACCATGAGAGGTGGTAGGGGAAATTTGAACAATAATCATTTTGTGAGGCAGTAGTTTACTGTAAAATGAAACAGTATGTTCGCTACACATTAAATATTTATTTTGTGTAAATGTAGATATAAGCATTAGAATAATAAAATATTAGTATATTTATGATACTTTTTGTTATCTAATCATTGAAAAATAAGAGGTTAGGGAGTGTAGAATGCAAATGAATCTAAAAGGCATGAGATAAGGTGTTGCCTCTTAATTGGGTAACTTTCTGGTTTATACCAAAAGACTTCCTCAGGAGTCTTTATACCATATGGGAGTATCCAATAAATAGGGTAGGTATTATAGGAATATGTTTGCGTAGTTCTTGGCTGAAACAAATGGTTCATGAAGTGTGAGTATTAGAAAAAGAGTGGGTACCTTTTTATAGAGGTGGGAAGTGGTACCCTTGGAAGCTCTTAATTTAATAAATTAATATAAATAAATTATTTATCTAAAATGGGTTCATAAATAGGTATTTAGAATATAAGGTGAGTATATTTTGAAATCATACCGAACAATAATTCTTAGACATGTAATGAATATATTTTAATCCTTATCATTTTGGTTTACACTTAATAATTCTCTTTTAGTTTTATTTGTGGAAAACATTTTAATTATTAAGAGGATATTAATTTTACTTAAATGCGGTCAATTAGCCATAATTTTATGATTTATTAAATATTAGACCTTATAATAACCACCTTTTTATTTTAAAATAAATTTAGGATTATTTAATAAGTTAATAAAATTTATTTTTTTAAACACCAATTATATCAATTTTTACAGTATTCATTTTATTGAATTTAAATAAAATATTAACATAAGGACATCTTCAAACCAAATCATTTAATATTATTATAACAATTAAAATTAACATATAATTATGACATAAACTATGTCATAAAATATTTATTTTAATATTGATAATATCATTTATATGATTCCTTCATTAATAAGGAAATCACTACATCATCATTTCATTATAATTAAATTTATTTATATAATTTCTAAAAAATATAAACAAAATATCCTGATATAAGATGTATTATAATATTTATAAATAAAATTTATATTCAAATAGATCACTTATATAAACCAATATTAACATTTTATTTTTAGTAAGATATATGTTTATAAAATAAATTCTTTTAATTTAAATTTAATGTTATAGGTGTCATAATCGCATCCAAGAGGCATTAGAGATCCAAAGTTTCACCCCAAGGGTTGTATTGGTCTTCTATATCTCATAACATATTACTGGGAAAGTTATAGTGTAGTTTTATATTGTTATAAAATTAATTTTACTATCATTTTCCTAATTTAGCCTTTAACTATAGTAAATAAATAATTACTAATGTTTCTATTAATCAAATCCAAAAAAATGAAACATTTACATAATTTTGACCCTATGATTGGAAATATGGAATCTATTTTTTTATTAAAAAATATATTGTAAAAAATTAATTTAGAATTAGTCCCCATTGTCAAAATGACAAAATGGGTTTTTCAAAATTAAAAACCATCAAAAGATTGACATGTGTTTATATATAATTTCAATGTAAAATTATGACAAATATAAAAAATTAATTAAATGATAAAAACAAAAGCTAATTATTCATTAAAACAAAATAAATAGACAATATCATAATATAATTTACATAGAAAAAAAATTAGTTTTGAATTAAGATGAAGTATTATTTAATATTAAATATTATATGAATTTTATCAGATAAATTACAAAATTCATCCAATGTAATGACTGATGCCCCAATTAAAAAAAGGATGTTTATTTTGCTGATTATAACATATAACATTTTCAAAAACTCAATTAAAAATTGTTTCTCCTTCAAAAGATGGTAAAAATGATTTTTTTTGAAAAATTCTTCTTTTATGTTTAAAAATGATTTTGTTCTTACATATTGTCTAGAAAAAAATAATATGAATTTTATATATCACATTTAGTTTATATTTCATTAATATAATACAACATGAGTGATATGATTTTGTAAACACAATTATTCTCATTTAAAAAGGTTTTCCTAAAAACACATCCTTTATATTCAATTTTTTTTTATTTCCATTTCTAATAAATTTGGTTACCAATGAATCATTATATAAATAATTTTAAACCATATTTTTATAATTTAGTTAATACTTTTAATTCCCTCCATTCCAACAGCTAGGTTATGATGGTAACATTACAATATTTAGTTGTTCTGTTATGCTCGATGTAGTGTATCATGTACACAATTGAACATCGTATTTATTTCTTAAAACAAGTGATCTTACTTCTTACCTCCATTAATAAATTGTTTCCTCAAAATATGAATTTGGGGTCAGTATTTCTGGAATGAATTTACAAAATAACTTTATTTCAATCCTACAACATAAAAAGGATTAATAAAATTACCACTTCAAACTAAATAAAGAGAAGTATAAAGGTCACCCGAGATAACACATACTAAGATTTCATGTAGTTAAACATGGATATGGAAGATAAAATAATTTTAATGTTTTGATGGAGAGTGATAAAAACATGACCAGGAGAAAGATAATAATCGAAAAACCACAATACTGTGATGGGTAAAATGGTATTATATTTCACAGTAGTAAGAGTATACATAATGTTTTTTAAGAAACGTTTTATAAAAATGATGAATTTATTTACAAGAATAACTAAGAACATAAGGAAACATACGTACTTGTCATGTATAGCTTCATCCTTTAATAAATTTATACCATATACTCATATTTTTTCTAACAAATGAGTATTAAAGAGAACTTGGTCACACATGAAGCACTAGAATAAACTTATAGAAAATCACATAATCCAAAAATGATTGACTATATATTCATCCTGTCATAAAATTTTAAAAAAATACAAAATGGTTAGGATAAAATCAGACCATTCCCCAAAAATAATAAACCATTGTATGAATAATATCTACTTTTAATCTCCAAATTCAATATTAATGTCCATTGTTCATCAAAAACCATTTGATAGATAATTGTCCTTAAAATTCATCAAAATAATCCAAACTATCATTGAAACCAAAAAATTAGTAGTATTTGATAATAATGTTTTTGAAGATAAATTTTAACATTTATCTCCAAATAACATAAAACACTCTTAATCACTCATTCAAAAAATTAATTAACCTAATAACATTTTCTCATAGATAGGTTAATAACTTCCATAAAGAAACCAAATCATTATATGCCCCTGATAAAAACATAGAATCTTCCAATATAAAATTCAACTATCACTCCTCAAATAAAATACCACTGTATAATATTTTCCTTAGGTATATAGGGTTCCCAAAATTGTGAATGTCTTCCAAAATAACATGTATCACTAAATCCCCATTTAAATTTACATTACCATGGATATGTATTTCCTAAAATGTAAGCTCACAAAATCATCTTCACATTCTTCCATAATATTTATTAACTAAGGAGAAAAATTAATACTTACCGGGACTTCACATAGGCCATTGGTATGTGATGCACCCTTTTTACCCATAAGTTGTGGGTTCGATTCCCACATTATTTCCGGATGCGATTGGTTGTCACCCATCATGCAGGTAGTTCTTTTTATAAAACTATACAATTCATATAATATTCCAAAAATATTATGAATAACTCAAAATGTACATAAAATATTTGAACCTAAAAGATTACTTCATACCTCACAATTTTCATCCCAAAAAATAAAAACTCATAATTACCTCAATGTTTATGGTCTCCCAAAATACAATTAGTCACATTATTATTTCTAATCACAAAGTCTCAAAAGGGTTTTCTAAAACATTGATCATATGATCAACCTTAAAATTATAATCCCATGATGATATCCCTAACACTTAAGAAAACATCATAATGTCCAATGTTCTCTAATCAATCATATGATACCAATTATATTTCCCAACCATAAACAATATTTAATCACATACATTTAAAACGAAACATGGAATCCTTTCATGTTTAAACATCATAACTTTCCCTTGATCCCTTCCTTGACTATACTCTTTTTCAAATCCCGTACAGAATATTTTGAAACATTGTATGATCATAGAATTCTCAGTAAGGGAGATAAAAAAATGAAAATGGTTAGTATTGCAAAAACATGTAAACAATGAATAATTTATCGTAATGTAAAACATTTATCCTTTATAAAGTTTTATATACACTTCACTGATTATAAAATCTTTTATTATGCATATTAAAATCAAATTAGTACCTTCATACCCATATAATGTAATATATAACATATAATGGTATATTTGGACATAAAGAAAATTAAATGTAATAACCATTTGGTTGTCTTCCACACATATCACTAAATGGAAAATCTATATGACCGACTTCAATACCCAATGAATTGGTGGTTATAACGTAACCTCGCTTCCTTGGTTTATAACGGAATCACACATCTTTGGAATATCACATAACCACCCATCATTGGGTTATCATTTAACCACCCATTTTTTAAAAGTTGCATTATGTAATCATAACACAAAAAATATTGAAATTATCAATAATTCACTCATAAAAGTTCATTTTCCATAAAAATAAATCATTTCAACATAAAAAAAATAGTCAATCCAATTTCAAAAACATTTCCAATAGAAAAATACACAAAAAGTGAATAAGTGATTTTTTTTCAATTAAAAACATTAAGACTTATAGAGGAAGCCAAATATAAAACCATGGTTATGGCGGTGGAGTAGACATTTTCACTGCATAGGTTAAAAAACATTTCGTCATTTTTTCAATTAAAAAAAATTATTCATATAAAAATATAAATTTAGAAATTATTTGAATTAAATTAAAAAATATAAAAATTACCTTGAAAATCCTTTTATATCCATTTAATAAATATGTATATTAATAAACTGAATTAAAATATTTGATAATTAAATCATTAATCTTTCAATGTGTACCATACGACATTGAACATTTAAATATTATTATCTATGAATTAATAAATTTAACAGAATATAAAATATCCATAGTAGAGAATAAATATTGATAAGAAAAATAAAAGGGGCTCTATATATACCTTATTAATGAATAAAGATGCATATCATCAATAAATGTATCAATGAATATACATTAAGACAAAATCCCTTACAAATATTGTTTCAATATATTATTGATAAATGACGGAAATAATTATGTGATAAAAATATAAATATGCTTAATATATGTGTATATTCTTGTGTAAAATAATTAGATTTTATTCAAAAAACATCATGAAAAAAATCCAAGGACAATTATATTTAACTCAATGAATGGAGAATGAGTTATGATTAACCTTACGTTGAGTCCGACTTGTCTTGTACTTTAATTATTTTCATGAATATTAAAAGTATATTAGTTTATACTTACTTAAGAAACATTTTCTTTCTTTTTTATTCCTTTTTTATCACTTACTATCAGGTTATAAAAATTTCATAACTATTTATATTCATATCGGATGATTTGTCGATATTCTGATCATGAGTAAAAAATGTACTTGTTTTGAAGTAATTTTTCCTTGTCGTAAAAATTACATCATCTCAAGAATATTTTTTAGAATATTAATATCATATATATCCATTATGTATATATTTATAATAATCCACCATATTTGGAGATAATAAATGAAATGCACCATTCATGGAGAATATAGGTCGTACGTATATAAGAACATTATTTAATTTCATTGTAACGTTAAATGAATAATAAAAAAAAGAAATAAATTTATATTATAATACCAATATTATATTAATTTCATATATATATGTATATAATAGGATTAATAAAACAATCATTTATACGTGCCATGTATAGTGGTAACGAGTCACATCACTTTAAGGGGGCGATAGTCCACATATCCTCAAACAAAATTATCATATTTACACAATGTGGAATGAATAAAGGTATGTTATAAATACAAATTATAGAAGAATAGAGACTTTATAAATATAATATATATCTTATGCTAAAATAATTAACATTATAATGTCTACCATGATAGGCGGTAAGGGGAAATAGAAATATCATCGTTTCTTGAGGTTGTAGTTCGATATAGAAAGAATCAGTATGTTCGTTACCCATTAAAGGAATGTGTGTGTATGTTTAGATAGATAAAAAAATAAAAATATCATTTTATATTTAGGATACAATAATTTTTATGTATTCTTTGAATAATAAGAGTTTAGTGAGTGAATAATGGAAATGAAACTAAAAAGTATGAGAGAAGGTGTTACCTCTTTATTGGGTAACTTCTGTTAGTTTATACCAAAAGGCTTCTGTGGGTGGATTTATCTCATATGGGAGTCTTCAAAGTTGTGGTGGGAGATTCAAGGAAAATATTTGGGTAGGGATGGTCTGGACACAATGTTTCATGGAGTGTGAGTAAAAGAGAAGATATGGTACCTTTTCATAAGAGAGGGATGTGGTGCCCTTAGAAACTCTTAATTTATTAAATTAATATAAATTTATTTTTTATTTCAAATGGTTCCAAATAGAGTTATATCAAATATAAGATAATTTTAGGTCATAATATAATCATATAGTAATTCATATTAATGTATTGATTTTATTTTAAACCTTATCCTTTGGGTTTACCCTTAATTATTCTTTTTTAATTTTAATTCTATTGACAACATTTTAATTATTAAGAGGATTTGATTATTATTTATATGTGGTTAATTTACCATAATTTAACACATGATTTACTTTTAGACCTTATCATATCCAATTATATATATTAAAATATTTTTAGGTTATTATATAAATTAATAAATTACTATTTTTATAAAACAATAATTAAGTAAATTTTTATAATATACATTTTATTCAATTTAAATAAAATATAGAAAAAGCGATTACATAGATCAAAATAATTTAATAGTCTTATAACATGTCATGTTCACCCATAAAAATATTATATGACAAAAATAATGTCATATAATAATTATTTTGATAGTTATAATTTAATTTATATGATTCATTCATTAATAAAGAAATCACTACATCATCATTGCACCATAATTAAATTTAATTATATAAATTATAAAAATTAAAAATAAAATTCCATGATTTTGTAAATTTCTTTATATTTTTAATTAAAATGTATAGTGAGATATATCTTTTTTAATAACCCATATAGTAAGAAGATATATGTTTATAACATATTTTCCTTTTCTTTAAATTAAAAGTTATAAGTGTTATAATCAAACCCACATCAATTCCAAAGGATAATTTTTTATCCCAATGGGTTTCTTTAGTAGACATATATCATACAAAAAGAATATAAAAAAGGTTTCATTAGTTATATATTATTATAGTATTATTTTACCCTTATTTACCTGTATTACCCTTTAACGGTGAAAATTTAATAAATACTAAAGTAACTATTTATCATATCTTAAAATAAAAGGTCCCTCTTTAAAAAAAATGGACCATATGATAAAAAATATGAAATTTATTTTATAAAAATAAAATCATAGAATTGGAAGAAATTAATTTAAAATTAAATCTCGTTGTCAGAACGAGATAATAAGTTTTTTTTTAAGTAAGAACCATCGACATATATGCGTATGTTTTAGCTAAATTCAATATGAAATTATATTACATGACAAAAATTTTATTAAATTATAAAAACATAATCAAATTATACTTTAAAACCAATAAACTTGATAATCTATCTATATAAACAACTTAGATGAAAATGTGGTTTTTGAATTAAATTGCGTTATTTTTCCCTAATCATTTAAATATTTATTTTATCAAAAAATACCAAAATTTTAAAAAAGTAAATTTTAATGTACCTATTAAAAATATGAAGTTTATATTAACATATATAACTTATAAAAGTGTCAAAAACTAGATTTAAAATTGGGTTTCAATCAAAAGGCGGCAAAAATGCCTTTTTTGAAAAATATATCTTTAATGCTTAAGATTTATTGTGTTCTTATATATTGTCATGAAAACATATAATATTAATTCTAAACATGAAATTGAGTTTATATTTCATTAAAATTATCAGATAAGAGTGATATGATTTTATAGACAAAATTAATATCATTTTAATATATTTTCATAAAAACACATCAATTATCTGAAATTGGTTCTTATTTCAATTTATGAAATATTTGGTAACCAATTAATCATTATATAAACAAGTTTATACAATATTTTCCTAATTTATTTAATACCATTCATTCTCACTATTCCAAAAACTGGGTTATAAAGTTAACATAATAATAATTAGTTTCGTGTTTCATCTCCGGGTAGAATATCATGTATGTTATTGAATATAATTTTTATTTCTTAAAACTCAGGATGTTATAAATGTTGAGAATTGAAATTGGATCCTGAGTGGTACCGGAGAGTGAGGGAGATGATATCATGATTCATTGATGGAGAACTGTAATCCATTTTATAATCCACTAATATAATCATTGTCAGTATTCTAAGACACCATAAACTTCAATTTATAGTCTCCAAAGTCACAAGGAACATTATGGAATTCATTGGAGTCAATAAGTAGTATCAAATAAATATTAAATTATAAGGGGTCTATAATAAATTGAAACATTGATAGTATTTTCATTTGCCACGGTGGGCATGTGATCTTCCCTAGATAAAGAATGGGATTTATGGAGCTCAAACCTTCTTACAAGATGCCATTAGTTAGCCAGTGGGATATACTGGCTACCTAATGACATTCTTGAAGCCCTAGAGAATCTTTTTTCTTACCACTATTAAACTGGTTCACTTCATGATATATTGACCTTCTAACCTTGTTGTACTATATAGTGGGTTCCACCTACAAATTGTCCAATATTCAATAAATATATTCAACATTCTTTCCAATTCTTGATTTGGTAAAGAAATTACTTCCCTAATATCAAAAAATGTTCAATGAGATCATCACGTCATTAATATGATTTATCAATACCAAGACATTTCCACCATTTGTGTCATAAAATTCAACATAAGGAAAATCATTATAAAAACTAAAACATATAAAAATAAAATTATTAGAAGCATATTTTAGTTTTATGATATTTGATATACCATTACAGTGAGTTAGTTACAAGAATATCTCCCCTTTTGATGAACACACACACATAATAAAAAAAATTATATGAAAATTAATAGTTAATCATATAAAAATGTATTCACCATTTTTCAATATGATATGAAATACGATTATGAAATATCGATAAAACAACTAAACAATATATATATCTTATTTAAAGATATAATGAAATGTTTTTATCCTCGTAAACAAGATATATGTCACAAATATATCAATTTGGATGATATATTCAATAATTTTCACTTTTTTAAACATGAAAAACATTTCTCCATTTGTTATTATAAATAATGAAAATAAAAGTTAAAAGATAATTATATTTATCGATATTCAATATAAATTCAAATTCATTAGTTTTAATGAAACATGAAATGAAATATAAAGAATAAATAGATTCTAAAATGATTCTAAAGATAAAATTTAAAATAGTTTTTTAACAAAAGAAAAAATATTTAAAATAAAATAATTTTTAAACATGAAATTGAGGCAACTAATGTCTTCCCTTAAAAGAATACGAGATCACAAATAAGAAAGATAAAGAGCAGGGAGATTATGATATAATGTTCAAGTCAGAAAAATAATTTAAAACATAAAACACCAAATCCCACATGAGATATATTTTGAATGTAAAAAATGTAACAAAAAAGAAATAATATTGGATTCCCTCAATTGGTTCTTTTAATTATGAAAAAATATTACTATGAAAGAGGGAGGAGGGACTAAAAAATAAATTATAATAATATTAATGGAATGATTGATAATCCCTTGAGTAAAATTAAAATATAAATAATATTTAGAGGTAATAATAAGTATAATAAATTAACCATTTTATGAGTTAATATAAAAATACATATCAATGTTTAATAAAATTCAACATCTATGCATAAACTAGATGGAGAAAATAAAAAAGAAATAGAAATGAAACTTTCCCAATTCATGTATAATCAATTTAGAGTTGGGTGGGTAATATTCATTTAATTTCCACCAAATGATATGTCAATGAGGTCAAGTTGAAAAATCTAATAATATCCCAAATCTGACTGCCATTTTAGTCAAACATTTTATGTGTAAAAATATTATATAAAATAAAATTATGTACAAAACATTTTTAGTACAATATTTTTTATTATAAAAATTGATATAATGAGAAATATATTCAGACACACTATTATACATTTTTGAAATGACACTGGTAAATATATTTCCCGGAATTATGATAATAAATACAAAAAATATTAGAACAACCCTTTACAAAAATTAATATTTGAAAAACATAATGTACATTTAAAAAAAATGTATAATTGAATTATAAAAAATACATACATTAAAAATTTCAATGTAGATATTGATCACTAAGGGCCAATGTAGTCAGAGTATTATTAGGCTCATTTATTCAATATTATAAATTCTCAGTGTCTAGCTATTCTTATTATTTCAAAACCAAAACGTTTTCTCCATTATGAATTTTATACATTTTAATTACGAACATGGTTATATTTATATTGTATTAATTGGAACATATTAAATAATTTTCAAAAATATTCCTCATATTCTTATTTAACAAAATTAATATCCACATTATTTAGATACCCTGCCACATAATGGGAATAAGTTGAGTAAGAATAGTTAAAAGAATTATCTTTATAATTTACATTGAGATGTTCAGGCTGACAGGAAGACAATTTTTTTCATCAAAAGTATCTTCTCACACTATGAAGAGGTTGCAGGTCAGGTGATCAGCTGGAATAAATACTTTATTGTCTTTGGGGAAGGTATTAGAATTTCAAAGCAAAATAGGGTTTCTCGTAGGCTCAGTGTCAGAAGAGGCACACTGCCCTTTAATTATCTTGGGGTTCCCTTATTTTGGGGAAGGGTGAAACGTTCCCATTTAGAGGAAATTGCTCTAAAAATTACCAATCAGTTAGCAAGTTGGAAAGGGAAGACAATGTCTTAGGCTGGTAGAGTTTTCCTTGTCAATTCTGTTATTACATCTATGTTTGTCTACTGTTTTTCTGTGTATAGATGGCCTGCACTGCTTCTAAAGGAATTGACTGGAAAGATTCAGAATTTCATTTGGACTGGATCTATTCATCAGATAAAGCTTGTTACTATTTCATGGAAGGAGTGTATAAAGCCACTCAAAATGGGAGGGGTGGGAATAAAGGATGCTAGAATCTTTAATAATGTGCTTCTTCAGAATTTCACTTGGAGGCTTCTCTCTAAGCCTAGATTTTTTCTTGATTTTATAGTTGGCAGGTTTGTGGACAAAATAAAAAACAACTGGTGTAGATTTCTGAAATCTTCTGTCTGGCCTTCAATTAAGAGTGATTATTCGTCTATTATGTCTCAGTCAATTTGGATGGTCTCTTCTAATTCTTAGCTAAAATGCTGGAACACGCCATGGATGTCCTCTCCATTAAAAGATCATGTTAATATCCCCCCCTCCCTGGGAAATCTCTCCATTTCTGATCTGTAGGAAAACATGATTGCTTGTGATATTATTCCAAATAATCTACTCATGGAAATTGTTAATTATGCTTATTTTGATAGTGATACTTTGATCTGGAAACCTGCCCTTTGTGGTGATTTTTCCAGCATGGATTGTTACAGTATGCAGTGTGGCATTCTTTCTAGAATTCCTTCTTGGCTGGCAGGTTTTAATCAACCATACATCACTCACGGTGATGTTATGTTGATATGGTGGATCTGGAAGAACAAAATGCCAATTCAATGTGTGTTTTAGCATGCTGGACTCAACCTGGACTCGGTATGTCACTTCTGTTTTAGTGGAGATGAGTCCCTTTCACACCTATTTCTTCACTGCATTTCTTCTGTGCGCTTATGGAATTATGTTGCATCAATATTTAATTGTTGTCTCGATTGTTATTCTCTTGAATCAGTGATAAGGTCACCCTTGAGGATTGATTTCAGTGATCAACTGAAATCCCTCTATACTGATACTATTACATCAGTTTTTTCCTACATATGGAAATCTCAAAATTCTGTTATATTTAACAATGAAAAGCCATTATTCCAGGGTGGTGTTCTAAACATACACCGAAGTATTACAACTGCTTCCAGGATCCAAAATGGGTCTATACATAATGATATTTTTGATATTGTCATCTTGATATCCCTTCGTGTTAGATTCAGGGAACAGAAGCCTAAAATGGTCAAATATATTAGGTGGATTCCACCAATTCCAGAGTGGATGAAGGTGAATGTTGATGGGGCGGCCGACGGTGCGCCGAGTCCTGCTGGCTATGGTGGAGTTTTCAGAACTCATCGGGGCTTTGTGAAAGAATGTTTTTTCCATTATATTGGATATTCTCATGCTATTGAAGCTGAACTATAGGTGATTATCAAAGCTATCTGGTATTTAGTTTGTTATGGTTGGCATAGAGTATGGTTGGAGTCAGATTCATCTCATGTTGTACAGATTTTGAAGGATAGGTCTCGAAATGTTACTTGGAGGATGATGCCCACTTGGATCTCCTATCTTAGGCTTGCCGACAGCTTACGCCTTGACGTCTGTCATGCATATCGTGAAGCCAACCAGGTCGCAGATGCTTTTTCTAAAAGGGCCATTATGGAGGTTAGTTCCAGTTGGTCGTTTGTCTTGCCTTTCTATTGTGAAGATCTGAGTAGCAATGATAGGAATGGGGTTCTTTACTCAAGTCTTTGTAAAGCCTCTTGTTCTTGAGATGTACTATATTGTTTAATTTTTTATTTATTAATTTTAATGGGATCAAGTTTATTCCTACCTCCTCAACCTTCTGGCCACATTGAGATGATCCATATATAATTTGGCACTATATTCTCTTGTGGAGGTTGGAGAAGTTTCGCCTAATGAGTCATCGCTAACAATCTAGGTTGAATCTTCAAGAGTATTTTACATTCTTTATTATTTTTCTTTTTCTTATATGGGATAATTTTTTTTATGTGACCCTTCTTGTTGTATTATTATCTTGGTAATTCTAGTACTATCGTCTTGGTTCGAGGTCTAGATTTATTTTTTATGAGTTTATTCAATTTTTAGTGGTTCATCTTCATTTTTACTATTGTATGAATCAATATCATAACCAGATTTGAAATAAATTTTCAGTCATAAGTTATTTATCTTCTTTGAATTTATATATTCATTAATGGTTTGTGAATTCATGTTTATTTTTAATTCCATAAGATATTTGATAATCTCCCCAACCACCATTTTCATTATTTCTTAATCTTCCATGTTCACTATAACTATAGGTCGCCAGTTGTTAGAAAATGTTCAGGTAATATTTTTTAATAAAGATTCTATAGATAAATCAACACCAAGAGACATCCAATTTTTTAAAAGATTAGTAAAACATGTAAATATATTTCTAATAGATTCATTTTATTTTTTTTTTAAATTAATAGAATACATTATAAATATATCCAAACTTGTATCTTTAAATTTATTCATGCCTTCAGAAGTGACTTGTAGTAATATCTTGATTACATGGTCAGTTTTAAAATATTAAATATGGTTAAATTAATTTCAATTAATCCCTCAATGATAGCATTCACCACTTTACCATTTGGCACAAATGTTGAAATAACATAAGGAAACATTTTATAATATTTTTTTAGGGATTTATTTATGCACAGAGAATTATCAAATATCAAAAACCTATATTACAAAGAATGTTAGACATGTTATTTTACAAAGAATAGTAACATTCTCACCTTAAATATAATTATATTCCATAATATTTTCCTCAGGAGCACCTTGGATGAAATAAATATTTACCATCCTATATAATAAAATTTTGAAAATATAAAAGAATTAGTTTAGAGGCTCATTTGAAACCAAATATAGGTTTGGGTTGGATGGAAAAATGGCAAGTGAATATCGTTTAAATGTTAAAAGGATTAAATAGAGAATAACATGAGTAATCATATAAAAAATTAAAAGGTTAATGATTTATTATAACAAAATAATAATAATACACTAAATAATGAGATATCATTATCTAATAAAGTATACTAAAAAGGAAAAATGTTTTGATTATTGACATTTTATTAATTCTTTTATAAAACATTAAAATGACTTGATCAAATTAATAAATAAATTCGATTTCATGAACAAAATAAAATAAAAAATTAACAAAAATTAGTCTTTATTGAAGTGAAGTAGATAATAAATTTGATAAAAAAATAATTTTTGTAGATCATATTTAATAAATTTTATTGGATATAGCTCAATGTGAACCCATAAATCTCCTACAATTAGTTTTAGTGGTTTATGTATATTACTCCCTTAATTTTGAAGGAGTTAAAAGAAGACAATTCTTCTATTTACTTTCCTTAGATGTGTGTAGAAATCTCTTTTCTTTAGTTTAAATATATTAATAACCCATTGGTGAAGATACCATAGACAGTGGTTTTTAACATAATTTCCACTTTATTTTCTACAATATATGAATGAGCCCAATTGTATAAAAAGATAAAAAGAGAAATATATTTTATTCACAAAGTGGTTATAAAGCCTCTCACTTATCTCTAAAAAATAATATTAAAATTTGGTAAGAGACATAAAAATAGTAATGTAGATGAGAGCCTAAGATATTGATAATTGAAATTTTGTCTTGAGAGGTATGATTTAGTGATAGATATGTTCGCTTTATTTTTTTAGTATGATTGAATCCATCGTCCAATCCATCGATGTAACTATTGTAAAACTTCTAAGACCTCATGTAAAACTATTTATAACCTCCAATTGTCCATGAATAATTTTTTAATTAAATGGAGTAATTATGGATCCCAATATTCTAGTTAAATAATGTAGGATACACTAAATATTCATAATTTTCAATCTATTCAATATCCACTAGTCGGTCGGTTCTCCTCACTAACAAGCTAGTAAGATTCATTGATCTTGAACCTCCTACCAAAATTTAATTTGTTAGATAGTGGAAAAACTAGATACATAGGGGCCACCCTATATCCATAAATCGTTTATCTAGTTGGAATTTGTTTTATAGTGGGTGTCCACTAGTTTCATGGTTCACTTCTCACTAAATTTCCCTTCTATCAATATTACACTTGTAACGGCCTTGACCCTTGTACGCTAGAGATAATGCCTTACTTTTTGACATTGGAATATATATAGGGAATAAAAACGATAAGGGCCCAAATTTTTTGGACCTTTGAAACTAAATACCTAAATAATACCCAATTTTTCATTGAGAAAATAAAAATAAACCTAATACATTATAAAATAAAATGCTTAGAAACATTTAAAACTCATTACAATAATTTATCTTCACATATTATGGAAATAAAACCGAATAATTGTGAGTCCAAATACTTAGTGATGGTTATGTACAGTGGAAGATATCATAAATAAATAATGAAAAATCATCATGGAAAGTTAAATGACTGAAACACACACCAAATAATCAATAAATTGATCATAATATGGAAGAAATAAGAGATTCTCAAATGATGCCATCTAAATATAAATTTGAGATTGAAACATAATAATGGATGTTCAAACTAATCAGATAATAACATGTAATAATAATAATGAATGAATTCATAATTTTGGATGTTGAAAATATCATGATCTATCTGCATGATAGTTACTTTTGGAATCAACCTTCAAGATTTTTTATACCTATGGGTAGAAACCTATCTATTTTGTCCTACTGATTCAGCAATTGAGACTACCGATGCATCAATAGGCTTGAATTAAACATTCAAAAACCCATTTAATTCATTTCCAAAACAATATTTATATATTTAATAGTCAAATTAAATCAAAAAAAATATACCTTATCAAATATATTTATTGAATAAATGATTCACATTTATCAATATTTCCCAAATATATCATATAACATCAAAATTAAACACCGTATATAAAAAATTTATATGGTTTAAAAAATTATCATATCCACTATAAAAGAATTTGGATATTAAAATGAACTACAATTTCTAGTTAAAAATGATTACAAGGATGTGACTTTATCCTTATAATGTGTAAAATCACCAAAAGAATTAGGATTGTATGATAACTTTTACTAAATTTTAATATTATAGTTAAATCCACTTGGATGAGATAAACAAAATTAATAAATTAAATAAAATTAATTATATTAATCATGATATTACATCTCAATTTGTTAGTGTATCAACCCCTAAAAAATGATTTTGTTTATAAAAACCAATAAGTCTCAATGGAATTTAATTCAGAAAAAATCTCTTATCTTACACTTACTTTTGGATTAATTCTCTTCAACCTAATGTATAGTGTCTTTACAAATGTGATTAAATAATACCAAACTGTCTTAATATTAAAAATTTTATATGTGAAACTATTATATCATATTATCTCCCATTTGTAAATAAAATTTCAATTTTTCATTGTTTCAGTTGTTTATTCCCATGTTTTTCACATATGGTTTGACTTGTTAATTTTTATGTCTTAAATAGATCATGAGTTAATAATAAATCTAATTTAATATCGAATTTAAGTATCTTATATTTTTAATATATACTTATTTATAGTAATCCATGTAATTTGGTGGTAGGAAATGAAAATCCATATTCATGGAGATAGTGACCATTACGTATTCATGAATGATATTTCCATTTCTTATCATATTGAAAGAAATAAAAGATATATATATATATATATATATATATATTAGCATCAAAATATAATTTTTATTTCATAAATATAATATATCTTTATTTATCCCATTCTTAATACATTTCATTTAAAGTGTGAACGAATCACATTGTTTCGGGAGTTTGTAGTTCACCGTACACACAACCTACGATATCATATAATAAACAATATAAATTTGGGAGTTATTTGTTATCTAACAATTCTATTTGAATTATAAAATAAAAAATTATATATATATATATATATATTATGTGAAAACTATAATTCCTTCATTATTAATAAATAGTAATGGTGTTAATGAAAAAATGAATTTCATCGATTCACAAGGTGGCAGTATGTCATAAACCGTAATGATGATTCAACAACCCTTTTGAAGAAGTGTGTAAAGATTTATGTCTTACCATTTACATAAAAATAACTCAGTATATGGAATTTATTGATGTTATTATATTATTAGTTTATAATAACAATTCAATAATGTGGAGAAGGAAATAAAATAAAAATTCATTTTGAAGAACATTACCTCATTTCCAGGTATCCTCCTTAGTTTTTCAAATAATTATTCAATGTCTTCCTAGAAATAGGATTCTAGGATTAAGTTATATAATTTTTGAAGTTATTTTAATTGTGTTTATTTATCCAAAATGGGATTGGAGTTGTGAGTAAGGGGTAGAGGGATTTCTCTTTTATAGTAGAAGAGAAGTGGAATTATTTTAAATACTGAAATGTATTCACTATTAGTAGGACTCACATAGTATATATGGGACCAAAATTTATTAATAAGTTCTCAT
The DNA here is from genome assembly GCA_963277665.1 of Viscum album. Classification (NCBI taxonomy): domain Eukaryota; kingdom Viridiplantae; phylum Streptophyta; class Magnoliopsida; order Santalales; family Viscaceae; genus Viscum; species Viscum album. Next base: position 955,951,932 of record OY728142.1, read on the forward strand.
AGGGTTTATTTGGTTGAAAAAAACCACCACCACACAAAAAAAGTTCATTTTTATAATATTGTACCTTAAAATCTGTGTTTCATACTTTTTCCTTATTTATTTTTTATCTACATAATTTTCTAACCTATATAATTTAATAATTAAGTATAAATTAACATCAGAATTATTATATAATTTAGACGAAATAATTCTAAATATTTTATCTAATTTATAATTTGACAATTTCAATTTTATGGGAAATTAATTTTAATAGATGGACAAGTATCGTTCCAAAACATTGCATTAACCTTAACCATGCTAGAAATGTTTTTACTCTATAGGGGTCATTGTATTTACTATAAAAGATTAATTTGTACATTAATGGAAAATATTTGATATTTTTTAAAATTTTAAAATCATTTGTAATTATATATGTATTTTTTTTATTTTAAATAATTTATTAAAATACCATTTATTATGAAATAATATTAATGTAAATTTGGACATTATTTATGTAATTTTAATTTACAAATATCAAGACTATGATGGGATTTGAATATTTTAATTTAAATTCTTTTTAAAATGATATATTATTATAAAAATTTATTGGAAGACTATAACTCATTTGATTTATGTTACTTTTAATATTTTTTTGTATAATTTATTATCATTAATTATTGACTAAATAATTCCATAATTTTATTTTTTTATGTTTTTGATGAAATAAATTTATATAATAAAAAAAATATAATATAATGACAAAAAACACAATTGTCTTTAAAAATAATATTTATAACCTAAAATATGATGTCTTTTCTCTATCTTAGATCTTTATAAATATTAAAGCCCCAGATGGATAGATTTTTTTCTTTTTTTCCTTACATAACTTATTATATATGACAACTTCAAGAATAGTATCCCCCTATCAGAAAATAATTGAGAATAAGTTGTTAACTATATACATATTTCCATAAAATTGGTGTTGGATTAGTTTTATGGTCATTTTATATCTTATATTCTTTTGTTAACCAATATATATTCGTGTTTTTACCTTAATCACTATAATTAATTTTTAATGTTTTCACTCGTCACCTTGGTAAATAAATACTATAGTGATTTTATAAATTATAAATTCTAATTATTCCAATTTTATATCCAATTTTTAAAAATTAAATTCATATAAATGAAAGAATTTAATTTAAAATTAATCCAATATATGTGATGAAAAGGTGAGTTTTTAAAGTGAAAATGTTCAAAATATTAACATGTCTTTATATATAAATTTAATATTAAAATGACTCCAAAGTAATATTTTTTATTAATTGATATATAATTGATCTAATTTTACATAAAATAATTACATATAAAAGTGAACATTATGAAATCTTTAAATGAAAAGTTTTCATTCTGTTAAACATTAGTATATTTTCCAATTCATAAAAAATAAGACATCTCTAAGAATTATCAAAAATTCACTATAATAAAATGTTGGTATTTCAATTTATATTTCAAATTCGAATTTTATTTTTTCATATAAATTATATAAAATTGTTAAAAATTAATTTCAATTTATGTGCACCAAGAATGATTAAACCTTCTTTTTTGAGAAGATATTTTTTTCAGAAAACATTTCATTTCTTTTCAAATGGATCTTATATTATTTATAATAAATAGATAACCAACACATATATATAAACAATATAGGATCATATTTTAGTTAATACTATTCATACCATCCATTCGAACATCTAGGTGATAACTATTATTTTATATAATATTATTATTTGTGAATTTTTGTTAAGAAGAACTCAATTTCTCATGAAATGAATTCTAACTAACTATTGTGTGTACCTCAAACAAACATTGTTTAGTGTGTAATGAATGTGTAACTAAATTTTATGTGTTTCTTAATATATTTAATTAATTTTTTAACTATAATTTTTTGTTGTTTAATTTTTATTATCATTAATAAATTACTTCCTCTCAATTTAAACTTTATCTCTGTAATTAATAGTTTGACAATTGGAAATATAGTTCTAAAAGAACCCAGGTCATAAAAAGTGTTCATAAAATACTATCTCAATATGAGTGATAGGGAAGTATAAAAGGAATTTGGAATAATCACAAAACTGGGTTTCTATAAAGGAGAAAATAGGTGGGAATTTGAAAAATGGGCACATGAGAGAAAACTCACATTCAAATATAAAGGGAGAGAGATAAAGACCATGTTTTGTAGAAAGTTAGAGAGAACTAGGAAATATAATAAAAGATAAATAAAATCAATTGATATAAAAAAAATGCTGATAATAAGACAATATTTTGGTTTCAGGTCACTTTTCCCAGTGTTGGGAAATTATTTCACCCTCTAAAAATATAAGGTAATACACACACATAATATAAATCTATTTCTTATGAAAAAAATTATCTATTGTTTTTGCTTCAATAAATTTTAAATTCATAAATTACATAATAAATGAATATCCAAAATGAACTTTTATGCATGAAACACTAAATTTACCTTTACAAGATCATCTTATCTATGAAATTTTAACAAGAAATTCCTCTATTCTTTAATAAAAAATGGTTATAAAATGTTATCTTATAATACCTGATGTTCGAATTAATCTATTTGATAAAAAATTAACCGTAATTGTCATCCAATATTTGTCTAACCTAATTTAAATAAAAGGTTTCTCAATAAATAGTATATACCCATGAAAAAATAAATTATCTCTTAATCGTTAGTTTTAAATGTTTGAATATCATAATCATATACTCTCAAAAAAAAATTGTGATAAATTGAATTACTATATAGTCTTGTTGAAAACTTGAATGGTTTATTAGTCATTATTCAATACATAGAATATTTGAAATATCCCTTAAATAAAAAAAAGTTATACACTCCAACAATGTTAAAATAAACACTTATACAAAAAAAATTATCAGTTCCATGGGAGTTTCTAATATCTTATATACATTACCCATATCAATTATCTCTTTATCATAAATACATTATATAAACATAATGAAATTATTAAGGGTTATTGTATATCTAATCATTTGGTTCCCCGGAAGTTAAACTTTCAAAATGGGGATATTACCCTTTAGTTCATCTATACTGAACATAAATATGAAGATATATTAAAAAATACATTTAATATTGAAATAATTAATTATATCAAATTTGGATTTGGAATGATATATTATTTCTAATTCTTCTAAATAAGTTTTAAATTTTATGTTTTTATTTAATTATAATTATGAATACCTTGTGTATCATATATAGTCTACATTATCAACTAAGTGATCACATCTATTTTTCATATGGTCATTTAATTAACCATGAATAGTTTGTTATACAGTCATTATAACTATCATGATCCCTTATGGACACATTAAATATATCTACTATGAACATAACTCATATGGTCAGTATAATTACAGTGAATCTGAGGTTAGTAGAACTACCATTCCAAAGTTGTTGTAGACACATAGTAAGCATACATACCATGAATGTTTGTATATTGAAATTTGGAATCATTATTTCTAAAGGATTTATTAAAATATATTATTATTTTATATCCATAAACTATTTAAATTAAATTTAAACTTGATATATGAATTGATGCATATATTTTCCCTAAAAATCCATCCTTTATTTTGGAAGCCTTTCCTTATTTATAAACCCTCTCTATCGTGAATCTAAAACATATGGGAAATCTATTTAATGTTAAATAATGTTGAGAATTAATTGAGATATTGATGTTATACCTCATAAAAATGTTCCTACTCTAATGAAATCGAAAAATTATTAAGGTAGTATGAGTTTCATAGTAGAGCCGTGTAACCCAAATTTGATCAATAGACCTATGTGTGAGGAAAAAATATGATTCTCAACTAATATAGTAAAGAAAATCATTGGTTTCAAATGATATTCTGAAAAAAAATGCGGGGCGATTAGTTTATTTATAAAGGTAATCCATTTTTGTCAAGGGTTATTATTGAATACTATTCACATAGGGAATTTAACCCTGAAAAAAATATAACACAATTTAGGAAATGGAGATTAGGGGAGATGTGGAGTCTTTATCAAACCTATATTCCCAAATCATAGGTGTACCTCATATGGGGGAATATGAATAATACTAATCACTTCACCAAAAAAATCATGATGTTTTCAAATTCCAAAATTCTCCAGAAGAATTTATTAGTAATTAAACTCTATGTAGAGAGAATCTAGTAGAACATAGTGGTGAATTTTGGTTATCAACCATGTTAATTCATAATTTTATCTATCCTGAAAAGGGGAATTTAGTATCTTAAGGAACCAAAATAAGTTTCTTATTTTCATATTGAAGAATGGGGTTCAGATCAATTTTTCATGATATTTCATGAGACTTATATCATAGCTAGGCATGAACTCTTCTATGTTCAGCATTATTCTAAATATGATGTTTATATCATCCATATTGGATTATAACGGTTTAGATCCTTAGGGGGTGGAAAAGGTATCTTCTTTAGGTGTCATGTCATTATCTTGGAAAATTTTTAATGTCGATGTGGGAAAATTTAAATCCATGTAAAATATGAAGGGGGGTAAACACTGAAATATTACAAGAGAAGTATAATCATATTATGTATCTAGTTTGACATAGGGCTCTTGGGGATCTATTTATTCAACCAAATGAGGTTTTGGATTACCGTTCTAATAATGATGTTTGATTTTCAATTGAAGAAGTTGAATAGTATTCAGAAGAGACTCTGATAGATGATCCTGATGCAGAATTTTGGAAAGCCTATAAGGATGAAAATATACCTTCTATTTTCATGTATTTTGGACCAAAAAAATCTCCTCCACCCTTACCATATCGTAAAAAATATTTAAAAGATAAAGAACTTAATGTATCTAAATTATCTAACAAAGCTATTGTATATGAACCTAAATGGGGTGATTCAAATGACACCAAAGAAGAGGCATTATGTTATATGAAATATTCACTTTTGAGTCATGAGAATTGAAGAACTCATAGACCATGTATTTTAGATGCACATTCTATTGGGGGATATCCCTATGAAATTCAATGTTATCCTACTACAAATGAGGACTTTAACAGTGCTAGAAAATGCCTTTAGTAATGGTAAAAAAATATGATAATCGAAGCATAGTTAAAAGACCTAATTTTTTTAGTGCTAAAAATCAGTATTACATGCACACTTTAATAGTGATAAAAAGAATTGTTAATAGAGTTCTTTAATTGAACTTTTCATTATCACTGTAAAATATCAAATTTAACAGTGCTGATAATGGTTACACTATTAAATGTGGAAATTTTTTCATAGAACTATGTGCTTGACCCTTTTATTGGTGCTTTCATTACCCCTTGAACCGCGTCCACACCCCATATATTATCACTTTTCTCCCCCTTTCACATAGGGGTCATTTAGGGAAAATGAGCATTCAACCATGTATTCAGGCCACTTCGCCTTGGGCCTTCGGGCTATGTAATGGGCCTCCCTCTACCCAGTCTAAAGAGGTCACTGCTTTAATAATAAATTGAGGCTTCAAACCTAGCATTTAAAAAAAAAATTAGATAATGTTTTATAGTATTCATTTTTTAGATATATTAAAATATACATTTGTATTTAAATATGTTTATATGGGTATTTATGTTATTGATTTATTGTAGATAATTAAAAGAAAACATGTACATATTTAATTTTAAATAAAATGAAGCTATCAAAAAGTATATAATTTAAATCCCATAATATCAATATGGATTTATGAAATTGGAATATATTCAATTTCCACTGGAAATGGTCAAATGAACCTTTATACAATGTATAAAACCAATTGAATGTTAAAAAATTGGGGTACCTTGATTAAAAACTTATGTTTTTTGGAAATCATAGACTTTTATGGCCATGAAGAATTTTAGGGAGTTTTTCATAAATCATTAAGTGTTTATATTTAATTTCAGGCTTCGATTTGATAACTCATAGAGCCCAAACAGACACCCTGATCAAATCTTATGGCCGTTTGAAGATCAAGTAATGAATTCAACTTATTTGGGATTTTTTTTTCAATTAATTATTTTTCATGTCATAAAATGATATTAAATTACTATTACTTAAAAATATTAAGAACATTATAAATTAAAACTATACTTTTGTTATTTTATATTCCATTATCACTAAATATCTTTTATATTAGGTGTAAATGCTTATTTACCTTATCAAAAATATATTTCAAAAAAATACATTTTATTTACATAAATATATCTATATATTAATATTAATATATTAATTTGAATGAAAAATAAATTTTTTATTTACACATTTATAAATTATTGTAAAAATGGGTAGATAAAATGGGGGTTATTATTAGCGCATCTAAAAAAATGTTGATAAATAACCCCTTTTTCAATTATTCTTTAAAAGCGCTAATATAGGGTTCCCTTTATCAACACATATAAAAATCAACTCATAAAGGGGAGCCTTTAAAAACACATCTTAGCACTGTTAAATTGTCACTGATGGATAAGCCATGTTTTGTAGTTGTATTAGTTTTAGAATAATATTTTTATGACGATGATGGTGACATTTGATGGAATCAACCTCCTGATGGTGGACATGTCTTCCCCACTACTTCGTTATCTAGGGAAGGATCCTTGATAGATGATACATATGTTCAAAATTGTCTTGAAGTTCCTCTTTACGCAGCATTAGTATACAAAAATTTGTAGATATTTGTAGTCCAACATCATCCATATAATTTTATGAATCAATAAAAAGTTGTGACACATAACCTATTATATATCTAAAAATAGTTGTTTAATAGGTTGAAGTGGATTTAACATTTGAGAAATAATCTAAATCAATTTGATCTAAGTCTATGTTCTTTGGTGGTGATGATAGGCAGCTATATTACAATCCATATCCTAATATACATTAGGAAACCCCATCACTTACTTCCAAATCCAATGAAACAAAATTGTATTTGGATGAATTCAAATTAGGTCCTATGAGGGTGATAAAAGAACTATATTCATTTTTAATGTTCTATAGAGCTAATTAAAGAATAATATATAACCTTGTTAGGTTCTATAGTCATTTATCATCTTTATCCTAGATTCCATCTTAAAATAGACATTATGATAAATTTTATTGAGTAATTTAATGAACTTGTAGTTTATATATAGGTGTAAATATTATATAAGATTCTAAAACTTGACCACATGCCTCAGAATTTAGTAATTCAGGATTCTATGTATATTTTTCCACCTCAAAATCTTATTATCCCATCAGTTATAAAGTAGTATTAAATCAAAAAACTCATTATATATGAGTTAAGGGTTGGATTTGGTAATTTTTAGATACTAATTAAATTGACGATTGATTGTTTACAAACACACACTACTATGAATTTGGAGTAAGTTGGGAATGATTTGAAAAATGAAAAAAGATATAGAGAGGCAATAAAAGATACAATTTATTTATAACCAGTACAATCATTACTAATTGTGACATGAAAATAATGTCTAGATTAATGCTTGATAATTTGAAGATGCCTTATTTGTCTAAAGCATTCAATTAATAAGTGGAAATAATGAATGTCATATCTTCTATTTTGGGGCATTCATTAAAAATAAATAGGATTACTTTAAGAAGTGGAACCTAGTTCCACAGCAGGGAGTGACATTACCAAGTCACTTTAACCCTATATGTACACATCCAAACCAATTTTTCTATCCCTTCATTCTATACATTGTTATAACCTTATACCCTCTTCCTAAAACCTATTCTATAAGACTGTTTTTTCACCTATAAAAGCCATCCAACATCTTATTCCTATTTCTACATGTGTAGAAATTGGTTAACTGATTTCTACATATTCACCTCAAACTACATATTCTGTTCTGGACTCTACTTCCAAAGTAAAGGACCATATATATTCTATTAACATCAGGTATTTTCTATATTAAGAGTCTGATTATAATTACTAATATGAACATTTTATTAGTACTTTTCTTATAATATCTATTGATACTAATGAAATAGCTCAATTAATTATTATACTTATCCAATTATCTATTAATTCACATATTCTTTATTATGTTTTATCCTAGATTAACATTTTTTATTATCCTAAATGGGGGATAATTTGTGAAATTACTTGATGATATTAAAATAGTATTTTTTTAATGAACATATATTTATGATTTATTATTTTTAGGTATTCAATTAATTTAATTTTTATATCATGATTTCTGGTCATAAAAAGAGAGAGATGGTTGTATTTTTCTAAAACGTATTTGTTAATGATCCAAAAACATGTTTATTAATTTTTTTAATTTATTTCATATTTTATGATAGCATACTTTTTTCTGTTTGAAACGATAAAATTGGGTAAGTAATGAAGATTTTCGGACTACCTACCCCATGTGCAATGCACCTCCAGAGTGAAGAAGTTGTACATATTGTGATAGTCAAGTAACTATATAGATCCTACTACACATTAGAATCAAACTTATCGCATGTTAAATCAGCTAATCATTCATCAAATGAACTGACATTGTATAAATCATGATGTTACCATGCATTGAGTTCAACTTACCACATGAAGGATTCAACTATCACATGAACTACCAAGTAACCAAGGGAATGGTGAATAAAATTTCTATAAGTCTTGAACTAACCATGAATCACTATTTTTTTAATATGATAATAAATGAACCTACCATATGAAAACATAATGTGAAAATGATATTTAATTAAACTATACTAAGAAAAATTTAATCGACTATGAATAGAAATGAAGCTACTATGAGAAGAAAATAAGTTAGTATTTGAATTCATGAAGGTATTTCAATAAGAGATAAACCAACCACATAAATAAACAATGTGACCAAAACAAAAAATGATGTTATTATTATATGTTAATATACCAATTCTCCATGAAATTTATCCATGTGATGTGATCATGATCCAAATTAATCATGCTTAAAGTAAAAACAAGTGACTGTTTTCGACATAAATAATGGAGTGTTTTAATATATTCAATGAATATATTTGGATAATTAATTATAGACCAGGTGAAAATTTGGCTACAATTAATGTACTCAAATGAATACATTTAGAGTGAGTTCCCATTAATAATAATAATCTATTATAGGTAAATAAAATTAGATCAAGTGACTATGTGCACATCTATGAGTTGTGTCTGAAAAAGGAAACAGATACCGAGAAGGATCATTCTAAAAATTCCACAATACATAATTTTATATTACTCTCTACAAAAAATTGTTAAATGATTTCAAATACATATTCAAGGAAATTCAATTAACTGATATCAATCATATTGAGCTACATCAAATATTCATTTTTACATTATTTTATGTATTTGTACTAGTTTACATTACTTTTTGTTTTTATTATACTATATTTACTATTTGAGAGAGACTATTTTATTTCCTATACTGAACTACCTCTCTGAAATTTTTATTCATTCATTATTCCATATTGAACTCTGGGAGAGGATATGTGAATGCTAAACTAAAATTGGGCATTTTCATTGTAAAATCAGATATAGATTTTTATTTAACTTATTTTTAAATAAAATTCTTTGTAGAAAGTAATTTTGATATGGAGAGGAATAATTATAGACATGAGACTAGACTTCTTTTATTTTTTCTGATTTGTGATTTTCTATTTTTTATCTGTTATATATATATATACTTGTTGTGATCAAACATATAAGAATAATTTTCAAATATATAATTGTATATTAATATTATTTTTCTAACTGGTTACTTTTAATAAATTTGTGGATTTAATTTTAAATATTTTATAATAGAAATTTTAATTTAATCCTAAATTCATTCCCTTCTTGAGTTATCCACACCAACCATCATGTACCTTTTAACTTGTATCATTGATTTTATTGATCAACTATCAAGGGCTCAATACTTCACATATATTCTCCTTTGACCAAGATATTACAAGTTACGTGATGAAATGAAGGATCTTTCCAATAAAAATTTTTGTACAAGGTACAAAATATATGGATTTCAAGTAATTCTAATTGGAATTATGGGTTATTATTCAATCTTTTATAGATTTTATAAATAATATTTTTAATGAATATCATCAAAAATAATATACGTATTCTATTATATGGTATTATAATATATTCTAATACCAAGGAGGAGCATAAAGATCATTTTTTGATTGTGTTGAGAAACATAATAAATGAGAAAATTTATTCCAAGTTTAAAAAATGTGAACTTTTTTGATAAAAAGTACCATTATTGGATTACATAATCACTAGAAACATCATATCTGTAGATCCTTCAATAGAAGAGGATATAAAACAATTTCCCAAAATGACATAATAACATATATTCATATATTTCTCTAGATAGATTTATAATATTGATAATTTTTGATAAATTTATCATGTCTTTAAAATCCAATAACCAAGCATACACATATTTGAGTGATGTTACTTTTGATAGTGTAATTTGAATAATATATCAAGTGTCTAAGGAATAGGTAGTTCACTACAGTTGAACATACAATGCCACGGAGTAGTGATGTGTTTGAAATATATCCTGATTCTTCCATGAATGTTTTGGGATGTGTTATTTGTAAAATGATATAGAATTTTTTTATCCATCGTCCAAATTATATAATTTTGGGAAAATTACAAAATGTACAAGTTGGATTTTTCATAAGTGATCATTGAATTAATCATTTGGATAAATTATATCAACATAACAAATGATATATATATATATATACTAATAAAAATATATAGAAATATATATTCATCAAGAATGATTTTTATATTCCCAATGGATATGGTCTTTCATGATAGAAGAATATTAATGCACAATACATTACCAAATAGTGAAGGAAAATAAGGTGGTAGATTTTCTATTAAGGAAAGATCATATATCTCTATCCTTTAAAATTATTGAAAAATACCCCATAATCATGGATTTAAAATGGATGATTCTTCAAGACATAACGTAATTTGAGAAACCTATAATTATCATGTGATTTCTATTTGTCGGAGAAGTTTACTCAAGAGGGGATGGGTGAATTGAGTAACTATAAAAAAATTCTGTTAAAAGAATATTATTTTCAAAAGAAATGGTTTCCCCAAAAATATATATAGCCCAGTTAATCAAGGCTATACTGTTATAAGAGATTGAATTTTTAAAAAACTTCTTCTAAGATTGATTAAATCTCAGTAATGTTAATTTTTATTATTAATATTACTTTTGAAGTTATCCTACTAAGATAAACCAGTTATAACTTCTTTCCAAGACTAACTATCAATGTGAAATTAGTGATTTTTGTATTATGCAACAAAGCAGTAAAATAGAGAAGACTTACTTTAAACATCACAACAGATATTAAACAAGTTGTTTAGCCTCAATCTGAGACCTAATCCACTCCACTTGGTGATCACCTACCACAATGAAGTTTATATAAATAAACATTGATCCACACCCTGGATCGGGGTTGACAACAGTACATAGACTGTCCATGTCACACAGGGACCTCTTCCACAGTTTTCATGGGTAGAAAAAAATATAACTAGGCCACATAGGGACCTCTTTCAGAGTTTTCATGGGTAAAGAGAAGTATAAAGATATTGGTGAATGTATTTTAGTATCCTCCAGTTCAGCTCAGGAGTCAGTGTGTTTCAAAACAGACAGGGGCACACAGTGCTCATAATGTAAATAAAAAGATGATCACAGTCAAGAAAGAATAAATAGATGAGGGTAAAATGATCTTCTGTGATTTCAATGTAGCTATATACTTCTTTGGATTGAAGCAGATGAAGCTTTGAGTCCTTCTTTGGATGTTGTGTGAAAAACAGAGTGTCACGATTCAGCTTGTATTCTTCATAAGTTTTGATAATGCGAAGATATTATCTGGATTCCAGTGTACTTCGTATGTTCTTCAGCAGAGTTGTATTTCATTCATGTGACAATGCTTCCTTTTGGAAATCTTGCAATATGTTCTTCGTGGTCGTACTCACATGCTTGTTTTTCATTCAGTATCACTATCTTTGGTTGTTGGGAACACATTGCTCATTATCTTCGAATGCATGAGTTTCAGCCGACAGGTTCCATGTGTTCTGCACCTCATACCTCATACTATGTGGTGTCTGGTTTATAGTGTCTGGATTCACGGTGTTGCGGTTCATGGTGTCTAGTCTATGGTGTCTGGCATACGGTGTATGGCTTACAGTGTCTGGATTATGGTGTCTGGCTTATTGTGTCTGGCTTACGGTGTTTGTCTTACGATGTCTGGCTTATGGTGTCTGGCTTACGGTGTCTGGCTTCATGGTGTCTTGAACTAAGGCAAATAATAGTATTCAGACTTAAACAGTGATATGAATGAAATCGATTGAGCTTAACCATTATAAATAATGAGAGAACTTGAAACATAAATACACATTATTGGATATAATTTATAGTCGTTAACTTGGTTGAATAAAATTTTTGATCATTAAAACATGATTAACACATGTGGAGTCTGACAATCTACCCCTTTTTGAAGATCACAAATCATGTACAGGTAAAGTGTAAATTGGGTGCAACTATAGAGAAAATAACATATAGAAGAAACATTATACAGAAACATATCCCCTTTTGGGATAATCAAAATGTTGAAAGAAGAGATGTAAAATAGTGTACATTCAATTAAGAGTAAATATAGTTTAGTACAAAATAAAGGAAAAATACAAAATCAAAGGTATTCCCACCAAAAAGGAGTAAGCACTAGTCTTCTTCAGCGACTGGCCTTCTCTTTACCTTTATTAGAAACAGAAGAGGAAGCCATAAGGGCAGTGGTTGAGGTATTAGACGGAAGAGACATGGTAGATAAAGAGGGTAAATGGAGACCTTGAAAGACAATGGGAGCCAAGGTAGGAGCAGTAAAAGTTCGAGGCAATTGCTGATCAAGAATCACAGGCCTTATCTGACTGAGAGCTTGGCCAACAGACATGGTAGTTGAGGATAAGGCAGAGGTGAAGGTAGGTATCCTAGGTCTAAGTGGTGCAGCCGCTGGAGCAATAATTGCAGTACTCTGGACATGAATATAAGGTCGCACAAGTTTGATGAAGTCTTCAATAATCTATCCACCATACTGCACAGGTTTTTTAAGGTCATCATTGTTCTCAATAAACTTGTTCAATAATCAGGTAAACTCGGTTAGTTTCTGGACTTGGGTTTTGAATTCTTGAGTCACAGGAGGAATTTTCATATTTTTTACAAGATATTTGAAGTGGTTGGTGATATCAGTCTTTTAAAAAATTCGGTTGAAATAAAAATCTACTCTCTTAGAAATCTCCGGCTGGGCATCATTTGTAATCTTGGAGTGAATTTTACAAAGTAAAGAACTCTACCGCTGTTCTTGAAAAAATCAGATAAAGAAGCCACATTAAATCCACTAAAACCATTCTGAAGCTCTTCTATGAATATATATCTGATCAGAGTACATTCCAAGGAAGGTATAGAGTATTGAACAGAGGTATTAGAATCTTTGATGGATGTGGTAAGAGATTTGAGCTGATTTAGTACCTTTTGAAGACTACTAGTGTACTCATCAGTGAGTTTATTATGGTTCACCACAAGCTCTCTAATCACCTTCAACATCTGTTTGTGCCTTTCAGTAACCTTTTCATCTATGTATTCCAGATAAGGTTGAATCTGAGACACAAAATCCTGAGGGATTTAAGAAATTGTGGGTGCTAGAGGAGTAGCAACAGGCTCTGATCTCAAATGCAGCTCTCTCTGCATGCCTTCAACCATGCTTCTCAGGGTTGTGACTTTATTACTGATAATATTATTTTCAACTTGTACTTCTTGAATCTCATGGAGTATCATAGGATGGATTTTCTTGTTGATTTTCACCAAAAGTAGTGAGGCATCTTTCTCATTAAAAATTTTCACAAGACGAGGATGGGAGTTTATAAGATTCTGAACTCCAGATAAGAGAGTATCTCTAAATTTCTTCAGATCATCCTTACTAACAAAGGACGACCTTTTAGATAAAGGTTCAGGTGTATTAATTTGTACAAGATCAGCTTCATTCTTAGGTGAAAAACTAGATTCTGACATCAACTGAAATAGGGAGAATGGATCAATCCCGGTATCTGTAACCTACTGAGATCCATTCACATCATAAAAACTGGGAAAATTGTACTAAGTGTCCATAGGACTTGACTCAGTTGGATGTGAGGCTTCATTAGACTCAATATTTTGGGTTTTCTCCCCCTCAATAGGTGCCTCCTTCTCATGACTGTGAGGCTTAGGATATTGGTCTAAATCCACAGACTCAACTCTAAGTTCCTCATTCATTTCTTATCTAGCCAGCTGCAAGGCCATCTCCATTCTCTCTTCAACAGAGGGTAAGATTTTAGGAACACATGGTTCCATAAGTAGTTCTTCCAGATTCTCTTCTTGAACAACAGGGAGTTCTTCTAATGTAGGCTCTTCTATGGCTTGCTTCTCAGATTCTGTGACAACTGATTCTTTTTCAGCCTCGGGTTGGATTTCCAGACTGACAACATCTCTAGGGGCAGGAACATCTTCTTCATGAAAAATATGAGGAATAATGGTCCTTTCTTCCTCAATAATAATTTCTTCCCAAGGTGGTACTTCAGGCTCTTCTTCCTCATTTTCTGAATACTCAACAAGTTCATCTGGTTCCAGACTAGGATCAGAAATGTTATTCGGCCTTGATGGATAATCCACAGGATTAAACTTATCATAAACCATATCATTGTCATCAAACCATTCCTTTTCCAAGGATTCCAGTTTATCTTCATTCTCTTGATGGTGGATTTAGAGAGACAATACTCACAATCCATAAGAACTTCTTCATTAGGTACAACCGAGCCTTTTGCAAAAAAGCATGATAGATAACAGCTGAGAGTATAATAGAGAAGTGGACATGGATGTAACTTTGATCAACTCACACATATGTTGAATGATATACTTTCACAGGTTGATCTTATGTCCATTTTTCATAAGGTGAATCAAAAACCCATCTTGATATTTTAACATAGAAAAATAACATTTTTTTGGACTAACCAGATTTTGAAAAAACATAAAAAAATCCTTGTTTCTCTATCTAGTTCAGTAGTGATGGCCCTTCTCTTAGTTCCACTGCAAGTTATGGTTTTCAGATCATCTTCTACATCAATGAAATTGGTTGAAGGTGGAGGTCCTCTTTGATAATCCTCACATATACCTTCATAAGGAATCTAAGGCATGCAGCCCATAACCTCGAAGAGAAATAGTATCTTTGGCCATTGACCTAGCTACTTAGAACATAACTTTCACCAGAATCAAAAGAGAACTATATGTACTAGTAGAACTGAGCCACTAACCAATGATAGATCTGTCTATTCTCCCTTGAGAACCATTCTAGCTAGACTTGTTATTTTAACACTCTCATGACAAGATATTTCTAGACAGAAGCCATTTGGGGAAAATTTATTTCTCATGTACAACACTATGATTTACCATATTCAGATTTAAAGGTCCTTTGGGTGTTAGATTAGGTGAAATATTCTTCTTCTTCTTCAGGCTGCGCTTCTCAGGTGTGGATGATGATAGACATTTCATTATTGGCATCAACTAAAGGTTCGAGAGAGAGATAGATAGAGAGTTCCAAGGTTGAAAGTGTTTGAAATGAGTGAATAAGAGAAATCCCGAGTGAAGAATTGAGTGAAACATATTGTTTTATCATTTAGGAATGCCAAACATCACAAAAATAAAAAAAACATGGGAAAATAAAAGAGGTGAAATAATAATTACCGCGATATGGGTTTAAAGAAAAACATAATGAATTTTTCACGATGAGTTAGAGAGTGGTCGTTACAGTGAGACAGTAAGTGAACTTTTTAGTGCACATTATAGTGAGACAGTAAATGTTAGACCATAATTACAAAGTTATAATGGTGAGACCATAAACCTATGAGACAGTATGTGAGAAACCTTAATCATGAAACAGTAATGTATAACATAGTAAAATGTCGAACAGTAATACAAGTAAGACATCTATTTGTGATTCATCATGACAAGTTCTTGTATGATGTAGTCTATTCTCTTAAAATTTAATTGTTTAGTGAATATATCATCATGTTGATATTCAGTACCAATGAATTCAAAGGTTATATCACCTTTTTGATAATGATCTCTCAAAAAGTGACGTCTTAAATAAATATGTTTTGTCCTAGAATGTGAAACAAGATTTGTGGAGATGTTAATAGCACTTGTGTTGTTACATTTTATTGTTACATGTCTGAATTGATATCCATAATCTAGTAATGTGTGTTTCATCCACAAAATTTGTGCACAACAGGTGCCAACAGCTATGTATTCAGATTCTGCAGTAGACAATGAAATATAATTTTGTTTTTACTACACCATGATACTAGTGACTAGCCTAAAACCAAATTAAATTTTTGTTTCTTAATTATAAAGAAGAATTTTATTTTGTCAAATATAACATATAAAAGTGTCCAAAACTAGATTCAAAAAGGTTTCTCCATTAAAAGGTGATAAATCGACCTTTTAGGAAATATTAGAGTATTTATGCTTAAAATTAGATTCATTCACATTTTAAGCCTCTAAATTTTATTGGATAAAAGTAAAAAATTTTAAAAAACTTGTATAATAATATTTTAGATAGTTTTTTTCATTCCCTCCAATACAAATACATGGATTTAACTACCATTTAAAATAACAATATTATATTATTAGTGTGCAACATAAGATTTCAAAGAAACCCATTGTTGCGTATCGGGTACGCTATCGAACATAGCATCCCCTTTAAATTAAAATTAATATTTAATTTACATATATTAATAAATATGAAATATGACTTATTCTTTATTTACCTGGGATGTTACAGTACCCCTTCATGTCGTGCACCTCTAGAAGCATCTAATAAGATAATTCCATAATATTCTATTCCATATTGGCCTACTTCACATCTTGTATTTTAGTCCTCCTACTAAGTAAGTCGTCCACAACATTTCCTTTACCCAGTGTGTAGGAAAAAATGAATCCAAATACTGAAGGTGTTCTCGCAACCTTCACTTCTTCAGATTCAGATCACGATGTGTAAAAATATACTTGAGGCTTTTTCGGTCAGTGTATACCAAAAAAACTCCCCTAGTAAATAATGTCTCCAACAATGTAAATCATGAAGAGGTATAGCTAACCCAAGATCCCATATAGGGTAATTCCACTCATTTGTCCTCAGTTTCCAAAACCCATACGCCATGACTCTATCCCCCTACATCAGTACTGCTCCCAAACAAATACCTAATGATTCAAAGTCCACAATGTATCTCTTGCCCTTCTATGGAATTATCAGGAATGGTGATGATGTTGAACATCCCCTCAGCTCCAAAAAGGCTGCCTTGTAAGAATTGGATACATTAAATTGACACCCTTTTTAGTGAATTCTGCCAATGGAGCATCTAAGAATGAACAGTTCTATATTAGATTCTTTTATAAACATGCTAGCCCCGTGAAACTCATAATGTCAAAAACGTTCATAGTCTATTCCTAGGAAAATACTACCTCCACCTTCCCTGGGACCACTGATACTCCTATCTATGAGATGATGTGAAATATGATGTGAATTTGTTCCATACAAAAGTTTCACTTTATGATGAAGTCATATAACAAATTCTATTTCAGTGTATTCCAAACAATCTCAACATGGTTTGAATGGCCATGTCAATTGGGAGATTACACCAAGTTATCATCCACGAAATCCACCAAAAAAGAGTCCATTTAAGGATGGAACACTCAGTCCATCAATGCCATGAAAACTGTTGGTGCATTCGTGAGACAAGACATCATAAACAGATACTCATATAGATCATATCCACTATGAAAGGTTATGCGAGGTATGTCTGTATTTCAAAAATGAACCCGATGATATCCTAACGCCATGTAAATAATTAAAGACACTAGACCTCTCCGAGCCTAAACAAAAATATCATCTATACATGGTAAGGAATGTTGGGTTTTAACCATCAGTTGGTTCAATTTCTGAAAATTCAGGCATATCCTAATAGTTCCATCTTCATTTTGGATAAAAGGACTGACAAAACCCATGGAGATATACTGGTTCAAATAAAACACTTTTCTTTAAATCCTCTTGTTTCCTATAGATATCTTGAAACTCCATCATATTCATACATTGAGGAGGAATGTATACCTATGTTACTCCTAAAAATAACTTGAATGATAAATCCACCTATCTCTTAGAAGTTAAACCTAAAAATTCATCTGAAAAAATTTCCCGGAGATGTTCCACAACATTATGAAAGTCTACCTGACACACTCAACAATCATCTAGTAACCAACTAACAATCTGGGCTGTGATTCCACCCAGCCCATGATGCTCTAGTTTAACTTAGCTCTCATAGATGTCTCATTCACCCTTGTGAGTATATAATATTCCACCTATTGATGTGAAGTTTACTGTCACGTGATATTAGTCAACATATTCTTGATAATCTATTATCCAATAAATTCTAGGAATGATTTCCAACCCTGTCATATTGAGGACATAATGATCTCAAATTAAGAGACTCACACCAACCTCCAAGGGAACTCCCTACATAGGCACTTATCTACTATTCTGATTCCTAATGGTGTTTCTAGCCTCATAACTCCCCCATAAAGAAAAAACAAGAATAATGAATTTAAAAAATGGTGACAAAAATAAATCTATTCAATGAAACTATATCAAAATGAGAAGATTTAGTAATAGAGGTTACTATGTTCATTCCTCTCACAATAGACGTTCTTTCACCCTACACCTCGAGGATATTCTATACAGAAAAGAATTTTTCTTTCACCATGGCCCAGTGATGCAAAAACATTTTCCAGATTAGGTCCACTCTAGTGTATTTGAATAAATGGTGTATGAATTCCTACTCCACGACTACTACTACCTCACCCTAACCTACCTGAATTACTCCAACTCCTTTCCTAACATAGAGTTGAATTACCTACTCCTAAAACTGGTGTTGGAGATGACCCCTACCTCTCACAGGTAAAGGGAAGGTCCTACAAAACCTCTCCATATAGACCATAATTTTCCAATCATGACACTCAACAAGGTCATGATATCACTTATTTTTCACGTGACCTCACCATTCCCACTGGTGGAAAAATACATAGTTTCCAGTACCCACAGCCTAATAGAAACTCATATAGCTGGATTCCTAAAATCGACACTTCTCACCTAACTATGTAGTTTCACTAGGTTGAAAAGCAACACTACCCTGCCCTATGCCACCAACCTATCTCTGGTTCTACTTTATAATCTATGTATGATTTACAATATTAGTGATACAATTAAATCTTAACACATTGATGTTATATTTGATAGCATGTTATGGACCATACTTGAAGCATCTCTCTTTCAACCACTTATTAGTAATGCACATGAGCAAAAAATGTTGAAACTATATAAATCAGGTCGAGTGATCCATAATCGTCTTTAAGCCTTGCTCTAGATGCATGAGTTCACTTTCCCACACTACTCTCAGTGTCTTGAGGTAATAGTAGACATAGAAGTGGGTCATGAAATCATCCCAAACCATATCTCCAAGACCATCTTCAGGGATATAACATCCCACCAACAAATTAATGATCCACATATTATGTATGTAGTTAGATTGACCCTCCTCTTAGGAAGCATCTGTAGATCGTCAAAAAACATCATCCTAGACTCAAGACACATCTTCGTAGCCTTCAGACCACCATCTCCCAAAACAATGCGAGGATGTTGCAACTGTAACACTTGTGTTACCTCAGGAAAAGGGTAGGCATGTTGCGGTGTCCCCTGGAAAGTTTACAAATCGAAAAATAACCCCTTGTGGAACTATACACCATAACTAGTGTCTAGAACAGCCTATGGTGCCACATATCGTACTAAAGAAGGATCAATCAATAGCATGTGGCCCACCTTCTCTAGAATATGGTCATCCCCTACCTCACGGTTTACCACTAGAGGCCATCGTGGCATCATATCTTGCCAATTCCAAAAAAATACTCAAAATGGAATTATATCAAAGTCACATATCAAAAGTGTATGAAAAGTCAAAATCCTCCTAAAACAAGTCAACCCACAGCCTACTCTTAAATCCAGGACAATATAATGAATATTCACCCAAACCATTCTAAACTCTACCTATTTCCCACTCCAAATTTGGGTCTTGTTCAAGTCTCTACTTCCACTTCATTTAATTTTCATTTAACAGTCATTTGTTCAAAATATTTAACTCATGGACCATCATGTTTCGATCCCTAAGGGCCCATAGCACCTCATAAACCAAATTTTATGGCCAAAAAATCTATATATATCAAACTCACATTAATATTTGAATTTCACTAGTACTTAATTTAACAATCCATATGGGCCCATACTCATTTGAATTGAATGGTTTCATCACTCCAATATTTCACTACATCAAAACTATCATAATAGAAGGCACAACTATCATAGTATCTATCATAAAAATATAAAATAATTAATGCATCCTAAATGGCATAAAATAGTTCATGATATGTGATTTATAAAAAGTTATTATATGATGCATGAAATGGAATACCCTCATCTCAATAGGTTTCAACATAAATACAACCCACAATCATATTAGTAGATTTAACATAACTCATGTTTGTTACCCAATGGTGAAATCATACAAATGGTAATTAAGAAAATCTAGAAAAATAAAAATTCCATTTGAGGAAATTTGGATTTTCCCTATACATGGGGTAGCTACTCTTGGGCAAAACTCATTACCAAACTACACTACCTTCCTATACCTGTCTAATATCACCAAAATATTATGAAAAGAAGAAATGAAATAAAACACCTCTGATTCCACTTTGTGACATCCCAAACATGGATTCCACTCAACATTGTCCCAAGCCCAATTGTATGCATGGCCTCAAGAGCATATCCCCACAAAATAGAGGATTTCGACTAGTAGTAATGTCCATGGTGATTGAAATTGGAGACTATGAGCTAATTAAGAGAGTATATCATAGTGTAAGTCAAATATATCCCATAGCATATTTTAATAAATGAGAAGGCAACTACAATGTTAAAAAATATAGGAATATATATATAATCCAGAAATGTCATGTATGTAATGATGAAGATGATAGTTGTATCTAGAGAGAAACCAAAATAGTGTGTGGAAATAAAAAAACATAAAAGTGTAAAAAAAATGGCCAAAGGTCTTAGTAGCATTGCAAGCCCCATATTGGTCACATTCTCTCCAACTCCAAATAAAATATCATCAAACTGTAATGTGGATCATTACCCTATCATTCCTTGCAACCATATAATCTATTTGTGTACTCAAAGAGGCCCAAACATGGTGTGAGATTAACATCCCACTTGGTAACCACCCCAATATATATACAGTTATAAACACCAATATGCTAGATGGTAACGAGAATATGTAAAATAGTAATGTATTTGAAATTTCCCAAGGCATGTGTTGAAGGCAACAAGTAATACAAAACAACCTCTCAAGGATCACTGCAATAAGTTTAATCTCCTTACAAGGTAGCTATAAGAAATGTAAACAATTAACGCAACCTCACCATTCATCCATCTCAGGTAACCCATGACATATGCATTTGATTATGTGTATCACAAGCCACAAACTTGTTATAATAATAATAAGTTAGGTATCCCATGGAATCACCATATAATTTTTTCACAAAAGAAACCCCAAACCTTGTTGTATAATGACGTTTAGACCACTAAGGGCCAAATCCAAGGGGTAGATAACCAATGCATCATCCTCGAGTCCTAAGAGCATATCGACAGTAACTCGGTATGTTAATTGGATGGAGTCGTAGGAGAGTGTGTACTGATATTTCCCATGTGAGTCCATGAAAGATAGATCCAAGGGGTATAAATGACTATGTAATCCCCTATAATCAATTCCTAAGGTGCATTAACAGACAAGGAATCCACTACTGCATTATAAGTCTTTGGAGAGCTGTTTATGGGATCTATCAGACCATTAATCCATTCAATCAATTTAAACCTTTCAATTTCTTCTGAGTATACCCACACTCAGAATCAATTACATGATAGGGTTATTCAAAATCTTGTATTCCATTACTCACTTAACGTGTCCCATTGACATAACCACCCATTCAAAACAATTTTCACAATAAACAATTCAATAAAATTTTAAACAACCAAGGAGTACATCCCCTCATGTAACTAACACCAACAAATTCATTTATCAATTTTAGTATGAAATGACATGATATGATAATACAAGTCAAGGAGGATGTATATATACTAAACAATCCATTCAAATCCATTATAGTATAACCAGGATTTCTTTAACCAAGAAAGCACCGAAATACACCCTTGGGGTGGTTTAACAAGGAAAAACTAAGAAATTTCCAATGACCTACTCCCCATGGGGGCCCTTGATTTGGGTCACGAGTCCCAACGCACCACAAAGGAACCTAATGGAATCCCTATAGGTCCTACTACATCTATATCAGATAAAAAGATAAAAAACGAGGTCAGAATGAAATAAAGGGCAAGTGGTGAAAAGTCCAATAGCATAATAAAGCATGGAATGTCAAAACAAAAGTACATAACACCTACCTTTTCATTGTAGTAGGGTGATCATCTAGTGTCAATTCATGATTCATCCTAGCTTGGAAGAAATATAAATACCAGAAAAATAACGAGAAATTAGGGCACTAGATCTAAAATCCAAATAGCATAGTCGTTGTTCCGAATAATCAAGAATGGATAAAAGAATATTCAATAACTTACTAATGTGGTTCAAACATGACCAATGGTTGATGAATTGGAGTCTAGATGGAAGTTATATATAAAAACCAAAATATATGACTTTATTCTCTAAACAGTTGATAAAATCAGTTATGTGTGAAAACTTAGAGGCCACTACCTCTATTTAAAAAAAATACCAATGAGCCATTACACGATTTCTAATCCCATTACATAGTGTGTAATGCCCTATTTTCCTTTTCTGATGAAAATTATACACACATCGTGAATAGTCCTATCTGGACATTGAGGATGAGTATAAAATTTCATCCTATTTTTTGGTAAGGTGGAAATTATATTGATCTACCAGTATAATTATTTTTTCTGACACTATAATTTTTAGTTAACTAAAACGGCGGAACACAAATGAATATTGTTAATATTTATTATAAAGGATAATGTGGTGATAATGAGAAATTAAGTGAGAAGTATTCTAGAGTAAAATATATTTTTATTATTGAAAACATGGTTTCCTAAAATGTGATTAACAAAATACACCTTAACTAACAACTAAACAGACCATCGAATAGAAGGATTATGTTTACTAAGAGCTTAAGTGGTGGATACCATGGAAAAAGAAAGGCGATCTCAATAATTTAATGAATGTGGACGGATACACCCATGAATGTGTTTCAATGGAATGGGAACATTATTTATTCAAATAAAAGAAGGTCATAATGAATAAAATTTGGAAGTAAAAACATTAAGTGTACAATGAAAGGAACCAAATATCATCATATATATTTTTTATAGTTCGTTTTCAAAAATTTGGGGAACCTGAGCATTACATAAGTCAATTACCCCTTCAATGGGGTATACCCTAGACCACATAAAAACTATGTGTAAATAAAATGGCTTACATATTTATGTATTGTGATTCAATTTTTAAATGGTTGAATAGTTTTACTAATATTATATTGGTTAGAAGAATCACTAACCATATAAGAAATCTATAAAATTTGAGAAGAACTTGTGTATTCAATAGCATACTATTTTTGGATAAAATCATAGGTTAATGAGTTAAAGATCGGCCATAAGTTCAAATTCTTAAACACGTTTTTTAGGTATTTCATGGTAGGAATGATCCAAGATTATGGATATTTTGAGATAAATATGGACAAGAATATGTTATAACTAATATGTTATTTTAGGAATATTTAATTTACATTTTATTGACCAAAGTTTAAAGTTATTGATAATAATTAGGGTGTATATAATCATTTATGACATTGTAAAAATATTCAAATAAGATTATTCGTCCTTGAAAAATATTCTATACACATAAATTATGACGAAAACATTAGATTAAATTTTTTTTAACAATCAATTTTCATTCAAGGATGTCCATCAGAATTTTTGGGAACGTTATAAGAACTATATTAAAATAGTTTGTAAAAAGTAAATCTTTCATATAGGGTGAGGAACCATAACATCCTGAATGTCTATGAGGATTGAACCCATGGCCAATGCATGATAAGTGTTTAGCTCCCACCACTAGCCTATGTGATGTCTTGGTAAATGTGTTATTGTTTTTTGCTAAATAATTTGAGGAATAAATTTCAATGATGAACCAGTGGTGTTAATATTCAGGTTTTAGTATTGGTGTATTATATTGGATAATTGGTTATAACCATATTAGTTTATGAAAATTGTTAGAGACCAGGATAAAGAATATTTTATGGGTCTTATGATCAATTAAATGTAATATTTAATACTCCATAAATAAAAAATATGCCTTTTAATATTCATTTAATAGAGTAACAATTGAATTGAAAATTGATCGAAGTAAGCAAAAATGATTAAATTATTTATATAAATTATAAAATTATAAATTTAGAATATTTACTTTTAAATTTAAGAGAGGCAAATAATTTGTTAACATTAGGAATAGAGTAATAAAACAAAAATGTTATCTTATTACCTTCATACCTAATGAATATTATGTTCTTGTAAATAATCCTAGATTAACGAACTTGAGGGATATAAATTTTCATTTATTATTCAATTTATTAGGATTAATTAACTCAATCATAATATATAATTATACATTTTTTCACTTCAGGTCCATATCTTCACATTCCTCCAATTTTTTCATACCTAGGAATCTTGTTCTGTGTTATTCCTTATGACCATTTTAATTTCCTATCTCTATTATTAGGTTGTTGTTTTACCAAAATATCTCAAGATAGTGATTTCCAATAATGGTATTTTAAATTATCAAACCCTAGATAACAAATATAATGTTTAAATTATTAGGACACAATTTATTTATGATGAGGAGAATGTAACACCCCAATATATTAAGATATTAAAAACACATTCAATAGTGTGTATGAATCACAATACCAAGCATGGAAATGAATATAACATCTATATAATTTACACTATAATTAATATTTTATATAAATTTAATATATTATATGTCTTATAATGCATGAAATGTTGATTTTATCGTGTGTTATATGAAACAAAAATTTTCTTCTATATCTTTAACATGTAATTCCATGTTTTACTGGACAATAGAATACTCTTAGTAATATCATTTAATAAAAAAAATATTTCCTAGAAATTGTAATAGTGGATATGAATAGTTATAATTAATATTTTAAAATATACAGTTTACGAATTTTTATTAATAATTTATTTTTTATCAAAAAACAATAATAATTTAAAATAAAAATAATCGTTTTATAAAATAAAGTTTTTTTCTTCTTAAAGAAGAATTAGTCATGCATTGCACATATAAATAAAAAATAATATTTAAAACCTTTCGAAAATTTATATATAATTATTATTATTTAAACAGGATATCAAAAATAGATTAGGTTTATTTTTTTGACTAACTTTAGATGTTTCCTTTTTGGATGAATGGTGAAAAATACTAGATTTTAATTTTTTGAAATCCTTTTCATCGTAATAATTTTTAATGTTATATTATATATTAAATTTAATTGAATGTTAAAATAGATAAATCTAATATATATTAATCAAAATAATTTCATTTTAATTATTTTTCATACTGAATTTCAATATAAAAACATTTTAAAATTTTAACATTGTCACTTAAAAAGTTCTCTTTCTCATTAGGTTTGTTGGATTAATTTAAAAATATTTTTTTTTTCAATTATGTGAATTAAATATCAAAAAATAGATTCCGCATTTTAAGTAATAATAATTCATAATTTTTAATAAATTAAACTAATTTTTTTATGAAAATTATTTGTAGAACCATTTAAAATTTATTACAGTAATTTAGATAAAAACGAGTCTATTAGATGGTTAATCATAGAATATAATGTGTAAAAATGAAACTAAATTTTTTAAAAACACATTATATGGACCTATTTAGACCTTAAAACATCCATTATATATAATGTAAAATTATTGTGTCCTCTTGGCATGAAAAAAACCTGGGTTGATTTCATGCCTTCAAAAAAATACTACTGTGCCACTCAACGCACTTAAAAAGACCACCACTAAATTCCCATATATTATACAAATTGGTTTGAGAAAATTCTGAAAAAATTGAATCCAAAATACCCTCCATTAATACATTAAGATTTAGTCTTTGTAAAATTACACCCCTTCAAAAATTTAGTGAAAACCAAAAAGGATACCGGAAGAAGTGGTAATGTTCTTTGACAAGGGTCTTCATTTTACTTGATTCTCCAAATCCTTCTATTTTTATTTAAAAAAGATATTATAATAACACAATTATATTATTATGATATGTTTTTATAATAAATCCATGACCTAAAACCTTCTCCACCCCAATTAAATGGGTTATTAAATCATTATCTGTCTGTACGGAAGTGAATCGTCTCCCGAACCGACGTCGTTCGTTTTTTTCATCTCTAAATCTCGTGGTAAGGTATGATTATGGATATAAATTATATATATTAAATAAATGAAATATTTTAATTATAGATTCACTATATCACATATATATTTTTAGCTTCCATTCTCTATGAGATATGATAACATGGCTCATTTGAACAGTAGACTACCGGCTCGGGAAGAAATGTGATTCATATTTCACTAACGCTTCACATGGAAGGTGATAAAAAAACATTTAGGTATTAAATGTGATATATAAAATAATTATTATATTATTTATTTATTTAAAATTTTTAAAATATAATATACATTACTATTTTTCTTTCCTTTGAACTCATGTAAAGACGATTACATCGTTCGTGTATGTGTGGATGACCACCTTCATGGAGCGAGGTGGCTCTATTTTCATCACCACATCACAAGGATGAAATATATAAGTATGTAATAAGTTATATATGATATCATTATAATTATTTATAGGTAAACAATATCATACCTATTTTCTATAATGATCGGTGAAAAATGGAAACACTACTCTTGTGTACGACAACCTACTATCTCCACGATCGTAACAGACATCATTTTTCATAACCATAATTAATTATTTTATTAAAAGGTAAAATTGGTGTAAAAATATTATAATTACTTCATCATTATTAATATATGTATATATGATATAACTAGATATAAATGTTTAATAATCATAACATTCATAACCAAAAATGCATGAGAATACATGGAAATTAACCCAAGAAACATTGAAAATAATGAATGATTATTAATAAATGTGTAATATGATATTATAAAAGGATCATATATGATATTATAGATATTAATATGGTCCTATAATATTTTAATAAAGTGTTTTAAATCACAATACTGGAGGTTAAATCATGTTAAACCAATATGAAGCAAAAGGTATGGGGTTTCATCTCAATTTCATTTCATTGAGGCATATAATGTTATTACGAACATAATTTCTTATATATGGTGTATATACTAACCCTTTAATATTTAATATCATTAATAATTATTTATTCATGATATTTTAGCTTTCAATATGAATTATTTCATCTATGTGGATTTTAATTTGTTGTTATAAAGTGGTATTGAAATTTCAAAACATGATTTATTTTCACTTGGAAAAATTAATTATGATTTGTCATTGATACTCTAAGTTTTTTGTGTAAAGAATTTTGTATTTAAATTATGGTATTTATATTTTTATAATTTTGATATACATTGGATAAAAAATATATATTCAATGATTAATTCTCACTACAATTTTATGATCATTTTAAGGGACTAGTTCAGAATATCATTCAAATAAATATTGTTTACAATTTAATTTATAGTAAAGGAAATTATTTGGACATTGTTTAATAAAACATTTTAGTTTATTATCCTCTATTTATCCATCTATTTTTCAAATTATTGAAAAATTTAGTATCTTTGTTAAATAAAATTATCGATATAATGTTTTAATAAATTTTTACATCATTTATCTCTTTGGTCAGAAATAAATTTTTATTCAAACCATATTTTTTAAGAATGTTTTAAAATATAATTTATTATAACCATTTAAAAATTATATTTTAAAATATATTTTTACTCATTTTTTTACCAATTTTATCATTGTAATCAGCTTTTAACTTTCCAAACAACATTCTTTTCTAAAATTTAAATCATGAAAAATGAATGTTCTTGTATGAAATATAAGGAATTATCCACCAGCATGACCATTAATTCTTTAATTATAACATTCTTTGTTTATGATGTTACTTTTTTTAATTATTAAATGTGATTTTTAGGGAAATGTTATTTCATTTTTTTAAAATTGAAAAGTATATTCTCCTTAAGAATGTATTAATGATCTATTTATGGTATTTGTATTAATAAATAATAAAACATATATTATTAATCTAAGGGGATTAGGATATATTGATTATAACCTTATTTTTCTTTTGGATAATTTATGATTTTTTTGACTAATTAAAGTATTAACATTCACTTCATTATTTTATTTTTTTTAGTCTATAACATTCCCTTTAGATGTACACATTCATATGATCAATGGAAAATAAATTTATCATATATATGAATATCCATTATGAGGAATATATTTATTTCTTGAAACTATATATCATTTCAACATCGAGTATTTTATAATTAATTTTCTTTTTCTATAGGAAAATATTGATAAATTCATATTCATAAACGATATTTGATGGGGCATATTGTTAATGAATTAAGTTGATTATTTGATATATGAGGAATATTATGGATACATATGAAACAGGTGGTGCCTAGATAGAGATATCCCCTCTATGTATTAGTTGTATAATGTCATTAATTAGTTCTCTAGTATTAGATAGATAGGTTTCTATCCATCATTCTTAAAATACCTTGTGATTGGTCTTGACAGTAATGGTATCATGTACTAAGGAATCATGGAGTCAAATAATTAATCATTCCCTTTTATAAAAATTCCATTATTATTAACCTTGTTTTTTTTAATATTACAAAATATATTGATTCATTTAATTCTTAGATTATTGATTAAATGGAATTCATGTTCAATTTTTTTACCATGTTATATTGACTTTGTCATGTCATTTAATGATATTCATGTTATTTAAATTTAATTTCTGTTTAGTTATTTATATTTCTATGTTGACAATGAATATTGAATCATAATACCTTCTAGAATACTGAATCATTAATGACCATTTGATCTCACCCTTATTTTGTTTCATTTACCTAGGATTCCATAAAGATTACTATGTCTGATATACATGGATTTGTTAGATTGAATAAATTTATTTTCAAAATAAAAATATTTGTTTTAATTATTTAAATTAAATATAATGTGATACTATAGTATGTATTAAGTTTAATTACACTATATTAGTATTCAGTCATTTTTTTATGAGAATCCTGGTATCTTATTACAATGTAATGGTAGTAGTCACCTACTCTAGTAATAATTGGTTAGGGGTCCCTAAAATCTATTAAAAACATTGATATTAGATATAAAATGTTGATAATGAAATAATAGTAGTGTTAATTACAAATTTTCAAGGACGG
This sequence comes from Viscum album, assembly GCA_963277665.1. Classification (NCBI taxonomy): domain Eukaryota; kingdom Viridiplantae; phylum Streptophyta; class Magnoliopsida; order Santalales; family Viscaceae; genus Viscum; species Viscum album. The sequence goes on from OY728142.1 coordinate 955,981,734, forward strand.
TGAGAGTATTTATAAATTAACATTTTAGATGAACATAGAATCTAATTTTATTTCAATCTATTTAATGAATAGAAAAAGTTGTAAAATTTACATCTAATATTGAATATATCAAGGATTATTTTTCAATTTACATATAGAACTGATCATATTTTAAACCTTATATAGAATCATAAACAATCTATGACATCTTCATGAGTTTTATATTTATCTTCCAAAATTTTCCAATTTCAAACAAACTATGTTTTATTGAAAACAATACCCTTTTGTAAAAAATCATAGAGGGGATGAAATAAGATTAATAGTTGTTCCTTGAATATAGTTTAATCTACTAGAACATATTGTGATTATAATTCTAAAAAAATTGAAACCATTCAGAACTATATGATTGGAAAACATGAGTCACTAATGATCTATTTAATATTACTTGTAGATTAAAACAAGTTTCATCACTATATTTTTTGATTCATTAATTTCTATAAAAGGAACATAGTACATGAAACCAAAAATAATTTGTAGATATTTACTAGTTGTTATCTAAACACAATAAAAAATAGGCCTAATTTTTCAAATATACAATAATTTAAGGGTGTATATGTTATTTTTAAAGAAAATAAGAAAGGTCAAAAAAATAGAATAAGTGTTTTATATTTGCTTGGTGAGACATAATTTTAAAATGTAAAATATATATTAATACTGAAAAACAACCTTGTTACTATAATAAATAATGTGACTAAGGTTAATTCATGAGTACTGGGAATAAAAAATGTTATATCTATGGTTTTGAAGTAGTTCACATGTTATCTACTAAAAAAATGGTAACATTAACATTGTTGATCAATAAGACCTTTCTTGACCGAACATTAATTACTATAGTGCAGTAAGGGACGAGTCTTGGATTTGTAATTGAAAAATGATTGCATATAATATTTCAATCTAGTAACAATATTTCTTGTAAAGGATTATGAAAGGTATCTTCATTATTTACATTTGATAGATAGTATTTAGTATCCTTTTTTAGAATGAATTAATATTTTTTTCACTTTCAATATATTGAGATAAATATATAGTATTAGGAAGTTATTGTATTGAATTATTATATATTTAGAACCTAACCACTAATTTGATAATGATTTTCACTAAAAATCAGTTTTTTATACAAATAGTCCCATTTCATTATCTATGAATACAAAACAATAAACACATAGAGACCGCATTGATTTAATACACCTCTTCATCAAGGTCACAAAAAGCGTTTTATCCTCAAATTTATTAGAACTGATATTATTTTGGATGATTTATATTTTAATCCTTTAAATTTTAATGTATTTGAATATATAAATAGAATATATGTATAATTAGTGTTAAATGATCATCTTTTATATTCTGATGCTTTTCTCATCACGTTGAAATTTTCCTCATGTATGTAAGAGGAAATTACTTTACATAGTATTCTTCTAACACTTTATATGGGTACAACATATATTTTAGAATATCTATAATATATGTTAAATGAATATATAATACATTTTCCAAAACTAATCTTTTAGGAAACAATTTACTTCAAATGCATATTAGTAGAATCTTTCTGAAGGGAATTAATTTTCTTAAATTGTTATCTTATAGTGATATTAAATATGATTACATTTCAAGGTACGAATTGTATATTTCAATGTTTTTAAAGTACTCTCAAGTAGTAGATGAACTCCAATTTTTAATATAAATAAATTTTTGAAAATTAATTTTATTTTACTACACCTTAATTTATATTCAATCATAGAATTTGATATTAATCTTATATAGAAACTTATTTATTTACTTTTATGATTATATGTCTTATTTTTTACTCAATTGTACATCTTACAAATGCATTTTGTTTTATTCATCATATTTATTTTCACACCTTGAACACGGACGCCCATGTTTTTATTCTTTTCTCGGTCTCGTGACTCTGGGTAGAGTCGAGGTTGGGTCCGGCCTTGATTTTTTGAATATTTGATGTGTTTAGTGGTTCTCGGGCTAGTGTACAGTCACCGCACTACTAGCGGTCACCGTGCATTCGGTCCGGGTGGGTAAGCGGTCACCGCGCATTCAGTCCGATCATGCGTTTGGACCTTGTGAGTGCGTGGTTACCCACCTGTTTAGATAAATAATAAAATTAAATGAATAAATTAAATTGTAAAGAATTTTATAAAATGTTTAATAATAATAGAAACATTATAATATTGTTATTATTATTATTCTTATCATTATTATTATTAAAAATATTATTATTTTTGTTATTATTATCCTTTATATTTTATGATTTATTTACATTAATTTTTATTTTCTTTTTTATTTTTTTATTTCTTTCTCTCTTTCCTTCTCCTTTCTTCTCTTCATTTTTTTCTCCACACGTGCTGCTCCCTTGTCCCCTGTTCTGCGCGCGACCCTGTTGGGTATTCCCATGGACACCCCTTGGCTCCCCTCTGCCTGATCCGGCACTACCCTGCAGCCACCCTCCCTACCTTCTCCACCTCGCCTACCTCGGCCACATCTCAACCTGCAGACAACCACGACTGCCATCCGCGTTGCACTCTCCACCCACAGCTGCACCCAACCGATATGGCCGCACAACACCCTGGTTTTCCCTGTTGTAGCGCCCCGCTCCAGTGCACTCAGCCTACTTTAACGCAGCACCCAGTCAGCCCGAAAACCCCATGCTCCCTTTTCTCCCTTGCAGCATGCAGATCATAACAGCGCACAGCTGCTCCACCACCTCCTCCCCGTAGTCGCCTCCTGCTCGCCGCACCCTCATACTACCTTCGACTTTCACACACCCAGCACGATGACCCAGTCTTCTATTTCTTCTCCCTCACACCCCGATCCTTCGGTCACGAACCTAGCCAGCCCTATCGTGGCTCGTCTTCCCAGTGCCACATCACCCTCTCTCCACCTTCCATCTTTCCGGTGAACCTGCTACAACGCTCCACTTCAGCAGCGCATCCACCCAGCAGCCCCGACACTATACGCACATCGCTGCTCCCCCTTCGGTCTCCTCTTGTCGTGGCATCTCAGCACACACCCAACTGCCCTGTTGTGCGCCCTTCAGAGCCCCTACTATGATTCGACCCACATCGGCCCCTCCATCCCTATCCGCCTTCACCGCAGCTAGCCCCTTCTCCCGCTCTCATGGAGCGACCCAATGACCTCACGCCTTCCCTGCTCGCCTATGTGTTTGTCTTGGATGGCGCCTCCTGTCTGGTGGCCAGCAGTGATGAACTAGAATCTCATCACGCAGTGCCTCCGCGTTACTCCGACGTGGCCGCGAATCCCCTCGCTAGGTTCACTAAGGGTGTCTCGGGTCACCTCTGACTGCGCTCTGTCCGTCCACCGCTGAAGGCAAATTTATTTGGATCGCTTCATACTGTTCACCTTTATTTGTGGGTTGCAAGATGTTTTACCCCATGTTTTGTGATCATTTTGTATCATCTTCACCGATGTCATGCTCTTTAGAAAGGTTTTTCCATGATATTGCGGTCATCGGCAAGTGGCACATACTTGTTCACATGTTGGGACATACCGCATCATCGTCGTAACCGGTATGCGAGTCGAGGTAGGTCCCCCACCACACTCACCATTAAATTTATCATTTATTAGTTGCTTGATGTTTTATTAATTTTAATAATTAGGAAATAATATACAATAATTAATTTTTATATGATTATTTGTTGTAAAAAGATCCGTTTATTTTATACACAACACTTGGAATATTTTCATGATGAGAGGACACCCAGTAGTGAAAAATTCCTGTTTTTCCTTTAAACATAATTCACAAAATTTCAAATGTAGTTCTCAGTTTAAAGACAAATGATTTAATCTGAAGCGTGAATGAGTGTTTGGAGTTTTCTTCAGAAATTAGGTTTTTATTTAAAATTGGTGATGGTACGTTCAATACTTTAAAAAAATAAATTATTTTGGAAAAACATACATTGGGATTACTCCGGGGTGATAGTTGGTGTGCGTTAATTGCGTGAGTTGTGTGTGATATTTGTGCCTCGTGACTGATTGATTTCCATTGCGGACACACCCCTATTTATTGAATTTGTTGACATGGGAACGTGGTATAGTGAGTTAATCTTTTGATAATGATTGCTGCACTAGTTTAGATTATGCACTGGCTAGTGGCCCCATAGCAGGGGAATACTGAGTAATTACTGCTATGGGGATTGGGCCCCTCAGTTAGGCCATTAACGGCCAAACCAGGCATTAGGGTGTTATGACGTCATAGAGTTACGACATGCCTTTAGGATGAGTCACATGTATAGTACGTTCGTGATTATTCACGATCTCCTAGGTTTGATGCATGTTTCATTTCGTGTTTATTTGTTTGTGGTGGAAGGTTGAGAGGTCTAGTTCGGTTGCTAGCCCTTGTGTGACACTTTTTCCATTGCCATTGGTGTGTGTTGTGTGTTATGTGTAGTTTTCCTTTTTGGATAATAACTAATGTTTGGTTTTCTAATTGTTCACAAAAATATTTTAAAATGAAATGCAACTATTCCTTTCAAACATTAAAAAAAAATTAAATTAAAAAGGGCAATGGTCCATTACATGTTCTAGAAATGAAAGTGTGTGTGGAAACTAATATTTTATAAAATTTAGATCAAACCTGGAATTAGTAAATTTATTTATTTTAAGGTAGTGCATTAGAAATAGATATCGGGTGAGCCTAGTGAGTTTTAATACTCACGCCTATATTTTATTTCTATTTTTAGTGTTTTTTCAGGCTATAGCTTTGGTGTGTTCACCTTGGACTATGTTTGTTCATGAGTTGGAGAGTGACCCGTGAGGTCACACAGAGACAGTGGTTGTCTGTTTCAGTTAGTTTCATTTTATTTTGATCTTTTTTAGTTACTTTACTTTGTTTATTTATTTTGTGCTAATCTGTTTTATTTCAAATGCTTTATTTAATTTTTATACTGAGTGAAATCATTCTCACAGTCTTTGTTGATGACCTGGAACTTGTCGCCAGCTTGGGAGGATCAGGAATGCCTCTCGGGCCATGTCGCGGACCGGCTCGTGTGACCTGTTTGGGGTTGACCTGGGTTGTTTTGTGACAAAATGGTATCAGACTAGGTTATCCCTTAAAGGACCTTGCTTTTCTGAGTGCCCTTTATTATTTTGGATGTCTTGTAGATGGAGATTAGGACTGTCAATGCTCAAGAGGAGGGTTATGGGTCGGTGCCTGATCACCACCACTCATGACGAGACCTGAGTTACCAAGGTTAGTCCATGATTTGAGTCACATTTCCTTGGTCAATTCAGATTGAGGGATGACAATAGAGGTGAATCAGTTTACTTGCGGCCTCTCATGGGGTGGTGACCCATGTGGAGTCCAAGTGTCCGGTTTAAGGTCATCTTAGTGTTACGATTTACTTGGGTCATGGCTCACCACCATGTCACTGAGTTAGATAGATGCACTAGTTCCTCATTTCAGTGGGTTATTACTTCTTGTGTTTTTTTAGTCTCAGTTGATTTGAGTGTGCGTTAAAAGTGAAATTGGTTTTTAAATGGAAAAGTGTTTCCTCCAAATTGTTTTTTGAAATTACTAAAGTAGGGTTTTAAAGAGAAGATGTATCGGTTTGGAGAAACATGGTATTGGTTTGGATTAGGTAAAAAATAAGTGTTTGAACCTTGGAACTCCTTATGTTGGGTCACACGTGCGTGGGTATGTATGGAAGTGCATGGGGGCACTTGTTCACATGTGATGTTAGTGGGATTTAATAAATGCACATGTGATGGTTCATAAAGTGTCGTACATGATTTATTAAAATTGAAAAAAAATAAAAGTTTTGTAAAAGTGATTTCTCGTTGTGTTGTATATGTTTGTCTTATAGGCCTTTTTACCTTGTCTTGTGTTATTTCCTTGATTGAGTTTTGGCATGATGCCAGTTTTGATGGTGTTTTTCGTGTTGTCATGAGTATGCCGCCCAGAAAGCCTCCAAAAGTTGTCAATGAGTTATTCTCAGTTCTGAGTTCCTTTTGTGTGTTGCTTTCAATTTGAGGTAATCGAAGATTATTAGAGGTAGTCGTTTTGTTCTGAAAGATAGTGTGTCTTTCGGTTGTTGGGAACTCCCAGGATAGTTAAGGTTTTTACCACCCTAGAGTTATTAAAGGGATCAGTTCTGGACTAGTAAAAATGAAATGTCTCATCACTGTTAGAGTTTTGGGTGTGATTAATGGTGCTCAACTTCGGTGAAGGTTCCTCATCTCACAAAGAGGGAGGTCATGTGGAACCTATCTCCAAGAAACTATCATCGTCGGTACCAGATCCTAGTTCTTTGGACCACTCTCTTGTGCACCACCAATATGGCCTATACATACATTCTAAGTCTTCATGTTGTATCCCTTTGAAAATGTACAACCATCGTGGTTGTTCGAATCATCGAAAATAAGAAGGAGTTAGAGACCAAAAGAGAAAAATGTCTGACTGTGAGGTAGGAGACGCTTCACCAATCAGGGCCCAACCCACAGGTCTCGGGGTGATGTGCACACACATTCATGAGTTGCCGAGGGTTTTTGGAACCTCGGTCCACACAATGTCTTCAGGTTTGGAATGGATATATCCAAAATTTCCCTTGTTATATTCTCATCACTGTCGTAAGATCATTCCTGTTGTGGTGGTGTGATGAGCTCGTTTCCCTACAATCTAGGCGGTCTTATCTGATCACAGTGTTGTTCTGACATTGTTTCGTCTCTATGAATGGTGTGGGCCCATGAATAAACGGACCAGTTTTGATTTTGAGTTGGCCCTAGCTGTGTTCGTTAGGGAGGTGTTAGTTTAGTGAAATTTATGGGAGGTGTTGAGTTAATTTCTCATCCTCAAGTTGCTGGATTTTTCCGTATCAAGCTTTTAGTCAAAGTCTTAGGTGTGTTGTTCAGTCCATGTGGGGAAAATAAATGTGTTTGGTCGAGGAGTTCCCGTGTTGTCCCCCCAGGGGATGGTTTTTTCGGGTTTCAAGGGTTTTTCATAATAGTGAATTCTTGTGGTGGGGAGAACCCTCTCATGTTCTCCCCTCAATCTTGAGTTGTGGATTTCCTTGAATTGGTCGGTTGTGACGTTTGTTGGGAATCATTAACACAAAGCTCTCGGTTATCTATGATTTCATCTGGGAATGAACTCACGTTGTGTCAACTGTTGTCTTGGTGACTTTCTGGGGGAAGAAAGTGTCCATGGTGGGGAGAATTGTCACACACCGACCATGAATGCCCTTGTTTTTATTCTATTCTTGGTCCCACGACTCTGGGTAGAGTTGGGATTGGGTCCGGGATTGAATTTTTGAAGCATTGATGTTTTCGGTGCGTCTCGGGCTAGTGCGCAGTCACCGCACTGCTAGTGGTCACTGCACATTCAGTCCGGGTGGGTGCGTCGTCGATCATGCATTCAGACCTGGTGAATGTGCAGTTTTCCACCTATTTAGATAAATAACGAAATTAAATGAATAAATTAAATTCAAAATAATTTTATAAAATGTTTAATAATAATAATAACAATAATTTATAATAATAATAATAATAATAATATTATTATTATCATTATCTTGTCATTATTATCCTTTATATTTTATTATTTATTTACATTACTTTTTATTTTCTTTTATCTTTTTTTTCTTTCTTTCTATCATTCCTTCTTCTTTCTTCTATTCTTTTTTTATCCATGCATGATGTTCCCTTGTCCATTGTTCTGCGTGTGATCCTCCTGGGTCATCCACAGGTCACTCCTTGGCTCCCCTCCACATGATCCGAAGCCACCCTACTATAACTACCCTTGCCTTTTCCTCCTCACCTGCCTCACCCACATCCCGGCCTGCAGAGAGCCCTTTCTGCCATCCACATTGCGCCCTCCTCGTGTAGCGGTGCCCTACCAATCCAGCCGCACAACCCCCTGGTTTTCCCTGTTACATCACCCTGCTCCAGTGCGCTTGGCCTCATTCAACACCACACCCAATCATCTCGGAAGCCCCCTGCTCCCTCTTTCTCCCTTATAGTGCGCCGATCGCAGTAGCCCGCAGCTGCTCCGCCTCCTCCTCCCCGTAGTCACCTCCTGCTCGTCGCACCCTCCTACGACCTTCGGCTTGCAGTCACCCATCACTACGCCCTAGACTCCTGTTTCTTCTATCCTGCACCCCACTCCTCCGGTCACGAACCTAGCCAGCCTGTCGTGGCTCCTCTTCCTAGCGCCACATCACCCTTGCTCCTCCTTCCTTCCAGCCGGATCACCTGCTGCAGCGCTCCACTCCGGCAATGCCTCCGGCCAGCAGCCCCGAAACTCTCTGTACGCCGCTGCTCCCCCTTCTATCTCTTCCTGTCGTGTAACATAGCACGCACCAAGCCACCCCGTTTCTTGCCCTTCATAGCCCCTGTCGTGATCCGACCCCCATCGACCCCTCCTTCCCTATCCATTATCACCCCAGCCATCCCCTACTCTCGCTCTCATGCAGCGACCCAACGACCTCCCGCCTTCCCTTCATGCCTTTACATTTTTCCGGGATGCCGCCTCCTATCCAGTGGAAATTAGAGATGAACCCAAATCTCGTCACGTTGCGCCTCCACGTTGTTCCGATGTGGCCTCGAATCTTCTCACTAGGTTTGTGAAGGGTGTCTTGGGTCACGTCGGACTGCGCTACATCTGGCGCCGCCGAAGGCAAAGCAATTTGGATCGCTTTGGACTGTCCACCTTTATTTGTGGGGCACACCTTGTTTTACCACATGTTTTGGGTTTATTTCATTTCATCTGCACCGGTGTTGAGCGAATTGGAAAGGTTTTTCCGTGATATTGCGGTCATCAGCAAGTGGCACATACTTGTGCACATTTTGGGGCGTACAACATCATCCTCATAACCTGGCTACGAGTAGAGGTAGGTCCCCCACTACACTCACCTTTAAATATAGAATTTACGTGTTTCTTGATGTTTTATTAATTTTAATAAATACAAAATAAATTAATATAAATAACTTTTATATAATTATTTGGTGTAAAATGAGACGTTTATTTTATAAATGAAACTAGTAATATTTTCATGATGAGAGGACACCCAATAGTGAATTAATACCAGTTTGGACTTTAAACATAATTAATGGAATTTAAAATGTAGTTCTGGTTTTAAAGATCATTGATTTCTTCTGAAGCGTGAATGAGTGTTTTGAGTTTTCTTGAGAAATGAGGTTTTTCTCTAAAATTGGTGAAGGTCTGTTTGGCACTTTAATAATATAAATTATTTTGGAAAAACTCACATTGGGGTTACTTAAGGGTGATCATTGGTGTGCGTTGATTGCATGAGTTGTGTGTGATATTTATGCCTCCTGACTGATTGATTTACATTGTGGACGCACCCCTTTTTATGGAATTTATTGACATGGGAACCTGGCATACTGAATGAATCTTTTGAGAATGATTGCTACACTAGTTTAGATTATGCACTAGCTAGTGGCCCCATAGCAGGGGAATATTGAGTTATTGTTGTTATGGGGATTGGGCCCCTCGGTTAGGCCACAAAGGCCTATACCGGGCGTTAGGGCGTTATGCCGTCATCGAGTTAGGGAATGCCTTCAGGATGAGTCACATGTATAGTACATTCGAGATTGTTCATGTTCTCCAAGGTTTGACCCATGTTTCTTTTAGTGTTTATTTGTGTGTGTTGGATGGTTGAGAGGTCTAGTTCGGTTGCTGGCCCGCGTGTGCCACATTTTCCATTTCCCTTGGTGTTTGTTGTGTGTTATTTGTAGTTTTCATTTTTGGATAATAACTAATGTTTTGTTTTCTTATTGTTCGCAAAAATGTTTTAAAATAAAATGCTCTTGTTCCTTTCAAACATTAATTTTTTAAAATTAAAAATGGCAATGGGCAGTTACTTGTTTTAGAAATGAAAGTGTGTATGGAATCTAATATTTTATATAATTTAGTTCAAACACGGAATTAGTAAATTATTTATTTAAAGGTAGTGCATTGTGAATAGATATCGAGCTAACCTACTGAGTTTTAATACTCACGCCTATAGTTGTTTTCTATTTTTAGTGTTTGAGCAGGCTATAGCTTGGGTACGTTTTCCTTGGGTGAAGTTTGGTCATGAGTTGGAGAGTGACCCGTGAGGCCACTAGAAGATAGGGGTTGTCTCTTTCAGTTAGTTTCATTTTCATTTGTTCCTTTTTAGTTACTTTACATAGTTTATTTATTTTGCGCTACTCTGTTTTATTACAGTTGCTTTATGTATTTATTTATATTGGGAGAAATCATTCCCACGGCCTCTATTGATGCCCTGGCGCTTGTCGCCATCCTGGGAGGATCGGGAACGCCTCTTAGGACATGTCACGGGCCGACTTGGGTGACCAGTTCAAGGTCGACCCAGGTTGGTTCGTGGCATTTATTATTATTTTTTAACTATAATTTTTAATTTTTAACAATCACAAATGAGAATATTATAAAACAAGGGGTAATATTACATAGTGAAATATAAAGAGATATAAAGATATTTTATTATTTAAAGATAGTTTTTCTTTGAAAAAGTGTTTTAGTAAGGTGGAAAAATGTTTTTTTAAATATATCATTGAAAATTTAAATGGGATGATGAACATATAGTTGTTCACTTTACATTTCTTTCTTTTTATCCGGTTTTGGGATTATAAAAATGGATGATATTTTTGGGCTTTTTCCTCAAGAAGATATCTATTGTATCATCATTATGATGAATCAATTTATAGTATGTATTTTTCCTACAATTATTTGAAATATGTTTTAAGTGTATATAGAATCATTATGATTCATACAAACATATTCAAAACTTATCCATAAAAAGAATAAACCAATTTCTTCTAAACCATTTTTCTAGTAGAAAAATGATGTTGAAGCATCCAATGTATTTGTTAGTGACAACTATATCCCCCTTGAAATCATATAATTATTTATATTGTTTTTATGAACATTTCCTATAATTAGGTGACTGAGGTCTGGAGGCTGTGATGCTAATTTTTTTTGAACAATTTTTTGACAATGTTCTATGACATAGGTATGTATAGATGTCATTTGTTTTAGTTTTTGTATTTATTAATGTGCATATATATAATTTAGGTTTCACTATAAAACACTTATTTAATTATTCTGATAACACTTATTTTGATCCTATGTGATCTATGATGTTCTAATAACAATAAATTTTTCTCCCAATAATTATTGATCAATGATGTCTCAGAGTACTAAACTTATGATATAATTTATTAAATAATCATTAGATTTTATAGCTGGACCCTATGATATATATAGATAAAATATTTTCTAGGGATGGGAACTTTTTTGGTTAATCATTTGATCAATTATTTATATGTATATGACCTGTAGCTTCTGATCATTTTGATCGAAGAGTATATATTTTAGAATATAATACATTTTTTTAAATCAAATTGGTGCTAAAAGATCTTTTTATTATCATACAAAGGATCCCATTTGTTCTTGGTATTGGAAAACCCATGACATATCTCGATGTCTCATGGATTTTATGCCTAATTTTATTTCCTTGAAGGCCTTGGGGGATGAAGCCCTGATATTAGGCCTCAAAGACCTTTTTTGGACCCAATGACCCTTTGGTGATAATTAATGATATAATATCTAAGATTCTACATTACCCACTACGATATAAATGCCATTATAGTTTTTGATACAGTGCTCGACACTACTATAATGTCACTTGTTCTATAGTTTCACCACTACTACGGAAATACTACAATACCCTAAGAATTGTCCACTTCCCAGTTTTGATCCCAAGACTTTTGGATGTAGGTTTACGAGGTTTACCACTTAAGAATCACCCCAAATACATATATAGAACCATTGGATATGGTTTATGGTAATATTTTCACTTTGGATCAATTAGGGGGAGGCTTGAGGGTAAAAAATGTTATATCCTTTAATAAATTTAGAAAAGATGTTTAGGAATCATTTTTTAGTACTCCATCTCATTTTGGTATTTTATACTTTATAATCAAATTCCATTAATATTTGTTGATTAAGTTATGTTTTATATTTCAGATCAATTATATTCAGCTGTATTTATTTTTGGATGAATTACTCATTGGTTTAGGATAATGTGTGTTGTATTTTTTTCAATACCGATAAACAGTTGGAAATATCAATATAGAGGTGAAAGAATATTAAATAAGGAAAAATAGAAAACTATGGGGCTTTTAAAAAACAATACATTATAATATATATATTTGGAAGATTTATTAGGTAAAGGATGTAGTCTATGTTATACTAGATAACAATGAGAAATGATAGACAATATCTTCAAATTATGGGATGAACTAGATCAGTAATTGTAATGTAGAGTAGTAGCATTTATTTTAACAATGGATAAAAATGAAATCATAGAACATAACCCTATAAAAACCATATTGAACATCCAAACATTATGTAGAAGAGCCTATGGGTGATTCTTTGGAATGTTATAGAGGATGAATAAGCATTGTCATCTCTATATCATGTTACACCAGATGTTATTTATCTGATGTAAAAGTCATGACCGATTCATGTAATGTTGTAAAAGAATATTGAGGATATGAAATTAAAGTAAAATCATTACCATAAGGGAACCACCAGATGATACTTTTCCTAAGGATATAAGGATGTTTTCTGATAAAATTATTTGAGTTGAAGGTGGCCAAGTTACAATGACCTTCTATTTAATATCAAATTTTACACATTTACCAGAAGTCTATATGAAATTATTATAGAATATTCTCATGGGGTTGAAACTATGAATTGTTGTATAATTATAGTATTAAATAAAATATACTTGACAACAATTTGATATGGATGTAATTCACTCATTAATAAAGTATACATGCTACGGTGACCATGATATAGAAGAAAACAATTTTTTGTTGATAGTTTTGTAATGTATTTAATATTTCACACTGATAATAATATGGGAACTTTTACATTATGATGAGTGAAAAATAAACAATTTATTGATGGAATACTCATATTCTATTAGAATATATGTTGAACTTCACCTTAGAAGATAGATCATGGCTGGAAGTTGACAATGTCATAAACCCTATGTGAAATGAGATTTTTGATAGAATATGGGGATTTTTTTCAAACAATTATTGAACTACCCATTAGATGAGAAAAACATTATAATTACATAAATAAATGGTGGCCTAGCTTTTTATTTATACATATCCAATGTGGTTATTGAAATAAGAATTCTAAATAAAAATTATGTATTCAAATATATAATTACTGATTTTGAAAACAATAGTAAAAAAATAAGCAGTAAAAGAAAAATATGATAATTAATATGAGGCTTAGGTGTTTTTAAATGAGTATAATTTCAAATATAGTAATTAGTTTTAATGACTGGACAATAGGAAATATCAGTGGAATGGAAGGAGAGATATCTAGAAAATTACGTGATCATAAGTTACATCAAGTACTTAGGATATTGAATGTTTATCAATGAAGAATGAACTATGTGATAATTCATAAGCTCAAATAATACAAAATAGAAATGTTGTAACACCCAAGGTTGTAGGAAACATCTTAATTCCATAAATTATAAGTTAGTAATTAAATTTGTTTTTCCTATTAGTTAAAAGGAATTGAAAATGAATAGAAAATAATTCATACTAAGCAGGAATCAAACTAACAATAGTTTATTCATTTATGGAAACACGATTCATCGAATTTCCATCATGTTAATTATTACACACAATGGATTATTACACAAAATGGAGTAATTGATCCAATAAAAGTGAATAATCAATATGTGATCATAAAAATAGATCATTAATATCATAAACACTAAAATAAAATACTAGATAATATTTACCCCTAAGGACCACAAAATGCCCAATAAAACATATAAAAGGAATTGAATAATGAATGATAAAAATAATATTGGTAGATATAAAATGAGAACTATTTAAAAGGGATTTATTTTAAGAATTAATATGTTTATTGTTACTATATATAAGAATTAAATGTATCTGTTATAAATATGTTTGGATTGAAAGAGGGATATTGGATATACATGTATCCAATAAGTATAATGAATGTTCATAAAATAAATATTCTTTGCGCATAGAAATAAACTATAAGAAAAAAAATATATTTCAATAATAAATTAATTTCTTCTTATTACATTCCTAATAATATAATACAAATAACAGATAATAAATAATGATATAATAATATAATATTAACATTTTATAAATATATATGCATTGCATATTATTATTAACATTAACATTTTTAAATTATTATTTGATGTATTTATTAAATTTAAATAATGATATTAATATGATGGATATTAAAATTAATTTTTTATATTATAAATAAATAATTATAATGGTTCTTAGTAAAGATTATATAATATATAAATAATATTTCTCCAAGTACTATTTTATAAAATTATAGTCAATTTTCAAATACCATTCAATAATGAATTATTTAAAATAAGATTAATATTTTAATAGAAATAAATTAACAATGATCAAATAGTTTACACTAGAATTATAATAAGTATAAATTCATTTTATACCTCAAAAATAATTTTTTACGGAATTTTAATTTTTGTCACTATGAATTTTTATTTTGTGAATATCAATACACTATGTTCAAATAATTAAAACATGTATGATTTAAATTAAATTTTTATTTATTATAAATATTAATTTATTAGATATTAGAATAATAACAATTAATATTTTAAAAGTAATGTTCCTTTGAAAAAGTTTCCCTATATTTCATTTAAATATATATATATGATAAATCATAATATTATAGAATATTAATATTACCATATTAACATCTTTTTATATATATAATAATTAATTTATCTTGATTTGAATTTTTAAATTTCTATGAAATAATTGATTTTTAGGTGCATAGTGATAAGTATATTTTTCTAAATTGTAGCATTTATGACTATGTCAATATTTTAAAAATTAAGAAGTAAATAAAAACAAAATCATGATAAAAAATTTATTTAAATTTTGAATAGAAAATATTTTGTCAAATTTAGATAACCTATTTTTAACATTTTTAAAATCAACCAAATTTTTTCATAAAAAGTATTTTTATCTTTCATTTATAAATAAGTTTTCTATAGGTAAAATTATATTTTTATTTTATTTTATTTTAAAATATATAACTTTTGATTAATAACAAAAAAAATTATTACAATACAATAAATATATCGTTACTTTTTTCTTAACCATAACATTTAGGCTTAAAAATATATTTTTTTCAAAAACATTTTTTTACATGTTACACGTGACAATATAAAAATTAATTTATCTTATACATATAAACATCAGAATATAAATTGGATTTAACATTAGGGATAATTAGATAAAAATTATAAACTAAGTATCATATTAGTTTTAGTCATTAACAATAATTTACTTATATAAACATTATTTTCCTCGGTAATGTAAATAATTAAAAGTGTGACATATCACAGAGAAAAATAACAATTTTTGTTTCAAACTTTTGAAAAAAAATTAATGCTTGAGTGATTTTTGACCTCAACTCATCCAAAAAATCTATTCTTTTTATATTTAGATCCACTTTCCTTGTGATACATGTTCTCACTTTATATGATTAATTTATATTTTCAAAAATGTAATTCCCCACACATATAAAAGAATTTCACCTCTACAAAATTTCTGAAATGAATATAAATCTTTATCTCAACCAAAACCCTACCCCTAGATATCATTAACTCACTCCTCACATCTTATAAGGCGTTTTCTAACAAAAATATATTGTGAATGAGCCTAAATATGTTACCGAATAGATAACATCCAAAGGGAGAGGTAATATTCTCAATTGATGTATCTTAATTATATTCTTCTTATACCCTCTCAAATATATTATATTCATAAAAATATGATAAAATAATTATAATTAATATTATTAAATATTATTCTAACAATGTAATATCAATTTTATACCTTCTTTGAAAACATTCAAAATATTAAAACATTGTCATGAATACATGGAGACTACCACCTCTATGAATGTAGTGTTCTACTATTCATAACTGCCATACATGGAATGTATAAATTATTTTTTAACAAAAAAAACTATAATATTTATAGGTTTAATAGGATTATAAAATGATAATTATTTTCTTTTTCTACCCCACACCCCAATATATGGAAAATTAAAGTATCACATGTATGTAAGTATAGACTGTCACACAAAAAGAGTGGTGTATTTCTCTTTGCATTTATGCATTAAATGGATGAATTTTTTTTTAAGGCATACCGATTATATTTTTGAAACAAATAATACTTTTTTAAATAATATTTATACATTCTATAATTGATATTGACAGTAAACCATCATAGTATTCTTTAATGCCAAAAATTAACATATCAAGACACCATTCTTAATTGGAGGCCAATTTTGTAAAACCTAAGAAACAAAATAAATTTTTTCCTATAAAAAATAAAAGTATAAATGCCTATAAAAAATAAAATCATAAATATCAAGACACCATTTACAACATGTTGGACTAAATTCAATATATCAATGAATTTTGAGAAATATTGACATTACCACCTCATGTAACCAACATATGAAAAATCTATTTAACAAATGAATTTAAAAATGATAATAAAATGATATTAAGAAAATTAATATATATGAATCATGTAATTTTTTATTTTAATAAACTCAATTTCATTTTTGTGATGTTCATCACACACAATGAAAAAATATGAACCTGAGGTATAAGTTTCCGTATCTCAATTTTTAATCACTAAGATATGATTTTTACTCACCACATGTTTCTTTTTTGTGATGTATGTATTTCATAAGGATGTATGTTAATAATATATTTTTTTGTATTATCTATGATTTAAAAATCCATATTTTGTTCAAACTTTATGGTTTTTCTATTTGAAGATAATTTTTTCATAAGTGGTTTATTGACTAAATTCTCATTCCATTTGGGTCTTGATCTATCCTTATTGACATCTAAGCTACATTTTTTGAACATTTATATATTCCATAAAGTATGAACTATTTTTGAAATTAATTAATTACATATATAAATAAAATTATCTATTCATTGATTTCATCTAAAATCTTAATATATTTTTACGCTTAATACCAATCCCATCAAATGTATTTTTCTCATCTATATCCATATTTTTCCATCCGATAAATGTTAAAAATTTTCTTATTGGATCAAAAATATTTTATATCACTTTTTATCCAAAAATATTTCCTTTACCCTTCTCAAAACATTTTATATTGACGATTAAATGGCATAGGGTCAACAAATGTAATTTAAAACAAAAAAACTGACATTAAAAACTCTCAACTTGATTTTGGGTTACACGTTCTCTTTATTTTTAGAATATTCGAATATAATCATCCCATTCAATACATCTTGATAAAGTTAAAAAAATTTATTTATTTTTAAAATTATCTTTCTTTGTTTGGGATATTTCTTATTTTATCCTCCCTTCACGATTCTCCCTTTTATGTAAACATGATTAATGGGAACTTCCTAATTTCTTATTTGTTGTCATTTTCCACCTCCATAAAATGTTTTCTAATCAATAATACCTTTTGAAGATGACAATTATTTTATATAAATCTTACTATGTTCAGATCTAGAATAAATTAAAACAATATGCTCCTTCTTTCTTTAAATGATAATTTAACCACTTCATAAATCATCACCTAAGTGGACCATTTTTATTATTAGTTATCAAAAGTTTTTCCTAAATGTTTAAATTATGAAACTTAATGTCTAATAAATATCATTATTTTATAAATATAAATTCTATGTATAATTTAATACAAATTTATATAGGAAATCATTATGATATATCTTTTAATTATTATTTTAGAAATGATTATGAGGCGAGCTTCTTTAACTTGGGTTATATACCCTTATGATTTATGTATTGTTTTGTTTCCTCTTAGAAAACCAATATGTATAAACAAGTTATAAACAAAGGGTGGGCCCTAATTGTACTGTAATTTATTATTAAATTTTTTAGTTTCATTAGATACCAAATATGGTGTATGGGTAGTTAACCTCAGTATTGTATGTTGTGATTTTTTAGTAGTGAACCATGACACTGGTGTATGTGTGGTTGTCTTATGAACACAATAAAATTATCTTAGCGGTGAGAGGTGAATTTGATGAATGGGTTCTTATCATAAGGGAACTATTATATTTTTTATTTTTTGGTGATCCTGGACTTTATATTTTAATATAATAGGTTATATTGTTTCCACGTCTTTGAGATTCATGAACTTGCGATATCATCAACTTATGACATGTTTCCATGATTATCTCACACTATTATTATATTGTACATTCATGTTCATTTTAGATTATTTTTCCCTTCTATAATGACTTTTCGACAAGTCATATTATTTCTTATTCTTTTTAAAATGATATTTTCCCTGTTAGATGGTATGTGTGTATGATATACTCTATAATACCAAATGTAGGATAGAATATACAAGTATTAGATGCTCAAATACTATAGGGGGTGAATTTTATTTTTAAAAAAAATCCTTATGGAAATTTTCATAACCAAAATTCACAACACCTCTAAGTTATAATGACATTATTGATTCCAGAAAAGTGATTCCGAAAATGAAACTCAACAAAAGTTCACACCAACTAATATTCTACCTTAAAGCATATAAAATCTAACTAAATCGGATTACAAGTAAGGAATTATAAGAAGGTTATAATTTCATTAACAACACAAAAATGAACAGAGGAAAACAAATTATTAACACAACTAGTAACAAACAATAACTATTTTAACCAAAAGAGAAGGGTATCCAACAACCCTGGATATGTGGTCCCTTGATTTATACTTTCAAGAAATTCTGTCTTACCCACACTAGGTTATAACCTCAATACAAAGATCGGAGTATGTCTTTCTATCTTCAAAATTACTCAACTATCAGGTAGTTGGAACCTCTGTCTTCTTATCCCCAAAAGCCCACGATTGTATACAACAACAATCGGAGTCGTACGAAGATAATCTGCCCGAAGAAAATTCTGAACAAGCTGTTCAATCTTTCTACACGAAGCATGAGAGTTTATAAGAGTCTCTCTCTAGAAATCACTTCAATAGCATTTAAGTAAAGATTTCAAAGATGTTTCCAAGTGTTCTACTCTTTTAAAATGTGCTCTTATTTATAGGCTAATCTCCAACAGTCGGCTCCCTCCTCCAATGGTCATATTCTTCCTTGAATTTCAGAGGGACCTGTACATGTGTCACTCAAAAAACGATTAGTTGATAACTGAAAGCATGAAATAATTTTATAAAAGATCAAGTGAAAGAATAACTAAAACCGATATTTAGAATGTAAGAAAATATGAACGTTCATAATATAAGAAAATAAATGTTCAGAGTCTAATTAAGAATAAATTCAGAGTCTATAATACAAGGATATTTGGATTCTTCTTATTTCAAGAATTCAGAGTTGAACTTTATACAAGTTCGTATCCATAATTCGTAATCAGAATTCACAATTAGAATTAGTAATGAGAATTCATAACCATAATTCACCATTAGAATTCATAATGAGAATTATTAATCATAATTCAGCATTAGAATTCATAGTGAGAATTCGTAATTAGATTTCACCATCAGATTTTATAATGAGAATTTGTAATCAGAATTCTTCATCAAAATTCGTAATTAGAATTCATAATCAGAATTCATCATCTGAATTCATAATGAGAATTCATAATCAGAATTCATCATCAAAATTCGTAATAAGAATTCATAATCTGAATTCCTCATCCGAATTTGTAATGAGAATTTGTAATCAAAATTCATCATCAGAATTCGTAATGAGAATTTGTAATCAGAATTCATCATTAGAATTCATTGTTAGAACTTATATATATGTTCAAATTCATAATTTAAAGTTGAACATCCAAAAAGTTCATAACATGAAATTTGGAGTAGAACTTCATAAAACTTCATAACAGGAATTCAAATCCCAAAACAAAATGCTTCATATCTACTTATTATACGATTCCAAGGTTTTAGATATGAATTCGATTTTTATACTTAAGAAAAATATTGATATGAACAATAAAAACAAGGTTGGGGTAAATTTCCTTTGGGAAGGAAATTTTCCTTATGGATGTAAAATTGGGGTAAAATGAAATTTTCCTTAAGATAAGGTGTTTGTGATTTTCAAAACAAGAGGAATGATCAAGTCAGAAGGAAACCTTGATTACTTATCAATCTCCACCTTATATGAAGGAATGGAAAAGTTATAAGGAAATCATTATTGACTCAACTTTCACCTTATTATGTTTTCTGATAAATGTATAGTCTAGTATTTATTGACATATTGAAGAGTTTTTTCCTTACAATTAATTTTAGCTCACCCCTTTATTTTTTCCCATTCCCAATGATACAAAGTTGCGTATAACATTTTATAACACTAGAATGGAGTCTAGTGGGGCTCAATTATGAATAGATTTTCAACAATATCAAAAAATGGGCAACTTATGCATGTGATTCTCAGATATTATATACCTAAAAAATATTTGGATTGGGAAATTTTTTAGATATGAAATTTTAATGGTACGAAAAGGATGTCAAATATTTGTATGTTTATCTTGGATTTTCTCACATTTTCAAGAATCCACTGTCTTAAAAAAGTTTTTTTAGCAGTAGACCTGGGAGTTTGGATGTAGGATGACTCAATTGGTATCAAAACTGTGTTTACTAATTTTTGTGTATTAGTTTAATAATATTTAGGATTATTTTATTTCATTATAGGGATTATGATAATCAAACCATTTTGAAAACACCATATATAACCCCAAATATAAGGTAAAATTATGTAATGGTTTTAACATTTTGAGTATGTTATTTCCTTACAATTGGAACCCTATCTAAATACTGGAAAGTGGATACAACTAGTGAATTAATACACCTAGGTGTAATAACATTGAAAAAGGTTCGTTGAGTATCAACTAGATCATTAATTGTGTAAGATTTGTGGTCATGAGAATGTACACATGTCTAGAAACTCCAATGTGATTTTCGTTGGTTAACCAACATTTTCATCATAAACCATTATAACGGGTCCAAACACATTTTTAATAATACGATTAGAGAACCAAATAATAAAATGAAAATTTAAAACTATGGATAAACTAATATATTTATTTGTTATCAAAATTATTTTAATGTTGATACAAAAGTATCATAGTTTAAAATGATGGTTTCATAGGAGAGAAAATCTTAGGATTAATCTTTCATATTCTAATGACCATTTAATATGATTTGTTATATATTATCATAATTATTTTGTTTTTTACATTGGTTGTAAATAATATTTTAAAAATGTTGTTGTGGAAGGTATTTCTCTATGAAAATATATATATATATATAAATGAAGGAACATTCTGAATAAAATTTTGATAATAAAAATATATTCATATTATTATATAGGAGATATGTTTTCTTGTCTTTAGAAATATATCATGGTTTTTGTCTCATGAGAAGATATATCTTGAGTCTAGATTATCTTTTAGATACACATATTTATTTTTATTATTATGTGAAAATTAAAATTGTGATGTGAAATTTTATTAAGTGGGGGATAATGTAATGAACTGTGTTTTTAAGAATGATATTTATTCCATAATCAATTTGTTTAAAATGTATAATTTTTTCTCTTAAAACTTAAAATTAAATGAAATATCTTGGGAAGTAATTCATATAAATTAAAATTAAAGTAACAACACGTTATTCATTTATATTATAAAATTAAAACAAAATCCCATGAATCTATGTACTATATATCATGGATTATTACATATAGTAAATTTATATAAATTAAAATTGGATAATATATAGATAAGAACAAAATAATCAACCATTTGTGATCACTAATATTACACTAACCCATTAGGGTCCCCAATATTCTATGAAAACCAATAATGAGGAATTAAAATATGAGTGGAGAAAGGGTATTCTGAAATCTAAAATTTAATATATGGAAGTGACATGTGAAACTAGAATGAATGAGTTTTATAAGACAATATATATGAAAAATATTTTCCTATTATAAATATTTTCATCATAAATATAGTTTTTGGAAATTTGGTCAGTGTATATACATATAAACTATATGTATTATGAGGTTTTGTTCTCTTTGTATAAATTTTAAAATATTAAAATTTTCGAATAATCAATAAAAAAAGAATTATAATAATATATACATCTAAGTATTATGTATTATTATTGAAATTACAACCATTAATTTTTTATATTATTTATTAAAAATATTTAAATACTAATATTAATATCAATGGATTTATAAAAACACATTTTAATAATATAAATAATTAATTTTAAAGGTATTTAAGGTAGAATATTTAATATGAAAGCAATATTTTTCAAAGGTCTCATTTTTTAAATAAATAGTGTGTTATTAAATTATACTCTCTCAATAGTGATATTAATGTAAAATATTTGTAACTGTTATTATGAAAGAAATTAATAATTATAAATGATATTTTCTAGGAATGTAATAATAATTAATAATTTTTTTTAAAACATTATATTTTAAGAATTTATTTTTCTTTTTGATGAAATTTTATTTTTAAAAATACATATATAATATAGTTAAATAATGATAAAATATATTATTTATATGAATAATATTGAAACACACTAACCCGAATCACTGGGACCGAGTTAGAGTGCCAGATCACCTCATGCAAACAAACTTATTTACAAGAGGAATCCTACTAGATGTGAGGGAATGAATGGTGATATGGGGAAGATACACTCTTCATAAAAATAATTGAATATCATAAACATAGTAAGGCATAAATAAAAAAAATACAAAACTATATGACAATAACTAAAACAACAATTTTATAAAATAATAATGGAAAACGATGCATACATTATTAACCATAGAATCCCAATATGGTTGGTCGATCAAGTTATTAAGAAAATGAAAATAAAATAAGATGGTATAAAATAGTAAATATTCCATCCTGACGTCATACATGTAATATATGATCCACCTTCGTAGCTACCTTATGAAATTCTCTTGCCATTATCTTAATCATTAACAATTGAATCTACACAAGCATTGTGATTCCCATGTAGGGTGTGAGTATAAACCTAGTAGGACACCCTCAATGCATCCTTATCATTTTTTCAGAATATATAAAACTATATTCCCTGATAATAAGGTAAAATCATAGGTATAATTTCTAGTGTTGAGTCATCATGTTCTCACCAAGATGGACTAAACCTTAGCTCTACTACTTTGGACACAATTCTACAAGGAAGGTCAAAAGTAACCACTTCCTGACACAAATTATTCCTTTTGATCCACAGATTATCTCAAAATAATTCAAACTACCAACCTATATTAATGATACACCATTTAATAAAATCTCCATGGAAAAAATTAAGTGTAATTCTTGATTTTCTGAGGTTGACCCAATTCCTAGCTCTAGGGAAAGCTCTATTCATACATATCAACCAATTATCCAACTCTTGGGAATTACAAATCCAAAAAAAGATGTATATATAGATGAAATCACAACCAAAATACCATAATGATAATACCCCACTATATTTTGGTGACCTATCTAGTTAGACCAACATGGTTCCTTGATGGCAGCCATAGAGAAACAATACATGCTTCCAAACACAAGGTATAATAAATAAATTAATAAGAATGTAAAATCAAAAACTTATCTCATATACCACACACTCACCCAAGGGAATATCAGATCAAGAAATCGTCTCAATGTCCCAAACACACACACCCATAAATATATCATATAAATCAAGCCTATCATGGTCCACAAATGAAAAAACATGAATGTCACATCAAGAATGGGACTCATAGGCCATAGACACACCCGTATTCATTTCATATCCAAAAAGGGTCAAAGGGCCACACACTCCCCCACAATAACACATCATGAAAGGGTCTTGTAGGCCTCAAACTCACCCACATTCATCTCAAATCAACAAATGGTCCCATGGGCCAAAGACACACCCCACATGCATACAACATCAAGAAAGGGTGTCACGAGCCACACACACAACCACATGCATAACATATCATGCATGGTGTCAATGTGCCACAAACTCACAAATACTTTCTCATTAAATTAATCAAGGGTTTTATGGGCCCAAAAATCATCCAAATTAAAATATTATGTTTCAAGGAAGTAATAGGACACCAACACACACCAACATTCATATAAGATCATACATATAAATCATAAAAATACCCTGATTGGGAAGGACTTCCCACATAAAAAGTATTGATGCCCAAAGTCATGAATTTTACATCAAATCAATCCCACACAAAGAATTACATGATACTATCTTATGATATTAGTAAATATAAATCCATCTGAGGGGATGGTGGAAATTCTATACATCTGTTTCCTATCTATGAAAATAATAATAATTATATGTTAGTTCATAATGTAATTTACAGGTATAGGAAATATTTCATTGATTTGTGATTAATCTCAAGAGAAGGATAGGAATTGGATAGAATATATAAAACATAAAATTTTGGATCCAACACATTGATCTAATATTAAAACACAAAAATAATGGGGAATGAGAGAACCCAGACCACTTTATAGGATCCATTCTATTCGTTTTGGCCGAATGAAGGTTGAGTTAAGAAGAATAGATAATCAAAATTTGCTACACTGTGAAAATTCAAGGTCTCTCTAAATAGAAAACCCAAATTTTCCTACTTTAATGTCTTCAATAACACCCCATTAATATATATGCATTACTTTGAATTACATTAGAAGTATTTAATTATATTTCTTACATGTAACCTCCAGTCTAAATAAATCATGATATATTTTGACAATTAAAACCTATTCGTTGTATTTTAAGGTATAAATGATATATTTCAAATTTTATGTATATTACTTAATAAAAAATTATTTATTAATTCCTGGGAAATAATCAACAAATTTTAATGATATCATTTAATGATTAAAACATCAATTTTTTAAATGAAACTTATTTTCTTTTTGAAAATAATTTTATTATATATAATATATGAATAACTATTAAAAATATATTTTTAGGAAATATATTGGATGTTTATTAATAATAATTTATAAATTAGTTATCTTTTCATTAAACATGAATATCATATAATTCAAATGTTAAAAGAGTAGATTTTAGAAAACTATTTTTTGTGTGTAGTGTATATTCATCTTAGTAAAAAAATAAATAACTAATAAATAAATATGTAAATGTTATTTGTAAAATATATATTTAATAAAAGATTATAAATTTCATCCAATATTTTTTACATGAAAATTAATGAAATTGAACTCAGTTTTATGCATAAAAATGTATTTTTTTTAAAAACATTCAATGAATTCTGTGAGTTTTTTTAAAAATTAATTTATACCACATAAATTTATTGATAATTATAAAATGGATTCCAAATTTGGAATTTTTATTTTTAGAATTAGTAATATGTTCATATTCTATTTATTAAATAATGAATAGTAAAAATTTATAACCATGTTAAAGGATGAAAGGGATTTCCGTGGGGTAAAGAGGGGGAAAAATAAAATATAAGAGTAATTATTCCATTTTTAATTATATATATACTATTATTTTAACACATTTAGTCCATCTATTATCTTAGCTTCTATTTATTTCCCATTTTTTTCCACATTCACAATACAATAACTTTTTATTATTTAAATATTTTATGTAATTCCATATCTGTCCCTTCCCTCACTAATAAAACCACTTATTCCTCCCTTAATAATAAAATTTGGGAACATTATCTCAGCCAAGAACTATAAAAAATAATCCATATATTCGATCATATTTTTCATCAACATATATTATTAATTGAAGAATATTTCAGGAAATCTTGATGTGGATGACAATGGAGGAATCTCAATGAAGACAAAACCATGTTACCAAAATATTTGAAATGTTATCTCCCCTTATAATTCCTTTAAATCTATTGTAAAA
The DNA here is from genome assembly GCA_963277665.1 of Viscum album. Taxonomy (NCBI): domain Eukaryota; kingdom Viridiplantae; phylum Streptophyta; class Magnoliopsida; order Santalales; family Viscaceae; genus Viscum; species Viscum album. Next base: position 956,007,801 of record OY728142.1, read on the forward strand.
ATATTAACATATTGAATCTTATATCAAATCTATTATTTATGTCTTATAATCATAAAAATTATTTATTCCATAATTATGATATTTTAATGGTTGTTAATAACTTTCAAATAGCAAGAACACATTCTTATAACCCTTTGATCATGTTATTCTTATATATAATCATAGACTGATATATTTCTTGTTAAACCTTATTGATCATATGATATCATTCTTTTCTATTCTTTATTTACATTGTTTTTAAAGATATATTTTGTGTATGATATTCCAAATAAGAGTACATTGTAAAAAGAACACATTTAATGGTATTGAAGAATTTTCAATAAATAATTATTTTATTTATCTAGTATCTAATGACACTAAATTTTCATATTTGTAGTTAATTTATTTTTATGTGATGTATTGAATACTAATATTAAATTATTTAATAATTATATATGAAATTTATGGATTCTCTAACCAGTAGGCTCATTCAGGAGGCCAATGGCTTTACCGGATGGATAGTGGATGGCCCTGAACGACCAATATCTCTTTGTAGACCATCATTCTACTATATCCAATACATGGTTCCCAGAGGGATCTGAGTAAGTCCATAGATTATGGCCATGCCACTAGCTGAAAAATGTTGTGGTACAAGATCTCATGTATCCCTCTAGTACCTTTTTCTACTGGTTCAACCTATACATCCAATTATTAAACCACTTATTACCTGGTAGGTCTAATAAATCTACAAAACCCAACAAGACAATATAGATATGCCAAAACTAGAGTAAATCATACCTTTAAATTTTAGGATGTTACAAATGTCCCCTTAAGTAATTATCATCCTCTAGGAGTGTATATAGAGGTGAAACAATACCTCTAATATATTTCCATCCCATGTATCTTTATCTATAGGGATTTATAAAATGATTTAGTCTCTCAGTCGAAACTTATAACTCCCAATATTGAGTTCCCTTACAGATATGACCATTTAGGAAAAACATCGTGTGAGAGGTGCCACCCAATCACATATCCCATTTCATGATTTAGTCAACAACATGGGATGGGTTCTCCTCAAAGGAAAGCATTTATGCCAACATATATTTTCTATTAGTGATCCATAAATTGGCTCTCAATCATGCCCATATGACACAATATCAACTTCCTCACAATCCCATGTGTCGATGACCTATTGACACGACATTTCAAAATGTCAGATGATTCATCCCATAAACCGTGTCTCAAGTTATATCATCACCAAAAATGAAGCTCTAAAAATGATATAAGGCTCACTCCACATGTTAGTGTCACCAGTTTAATCTTGATTTCCTCTAACTATTATCCACACATGGCATATAACAACTACAGATGGAACTATTCTGATTATGTGCACACACATAACTAAATACCTCAAAAATTGGGTTAGGTTAATCTCTATGACACTAATGACATGAAATTAGAAAAAGTCTGTTAAAACACAAGTATGTACATATTAGATTATTATCATAACTTTGACACTTTCTTGATTTTCCAACAACTCTCAGACATGATCATATCACAAAACCCAAGATTAGAACTTATGGAATTTGTTAACTCTACTAGCCCTGAATCTTGTACATTAACATTCAATAGCCTCACATAGTCATGTAAAAAACCAATGAAATTTTATTCTTTTTCATGAAACACTATTGAGAATTTCTTAATTTCCATTCCATTATGACGATCTCATAACCTTCAACAGATCCCATAACTAAGCAATCATATTTATACTCGTTGACTCTATATAGTTCCAATCTCCCTCCTTAGATGAGATAATAATATTAAAAACATTCAACATAATTTACACAAGGTCACTCTATACATTCTCACTAGTATATAAAACTAGACATTAGTTATACCTTGATACAAATGTTTTATTAGTTTACCATATCAATAAACTGCATTGTGATATTTCTACATCCAATATATATGATCCCCCACTCATTAAGTTCTAGTTTTACCGACAAAATAAACCATAATTTTTATACCATGAACAATGATATTTTAATATGACAGGAAACTTATATTTACATGTTTTAACGCACTTTAAAACCATCCTTCTAGATATCATTTACAACTTTTTAACAATGGTCATTGTCCATGTCTTAGCCTCTCAATATAGATTTATGTACATGACATATCTTGGGAAACCATACTACAATGTTTTTGAATTTTACAAGGGTTCACAATAATTTTTTTTGTCTAGAAAACCTAAAACCACATTCCATGGTTCTGAATTATGTGTCAAATGATTCCAATGACTTAACAAACTACAATTTTTCTAGACAATTCACTATCCTCATCACTGGAAGTGATCTTATAATGATTCCTATAGTATAAAATAATCCATACAAAGATAAAAAATAATCCACCACCATGATCTCCAATTGCTGACTCACACAACCCATAGACTCATAATTTAGAACCACAGTCCACTTAATAGGGAAACAATATTCCTTAACATTATCCAAGCATACCTCCATATATATATTCTTATTTACTAATCATTAACCATGGATACTTAGACATATGAATATGGAACATCATTTTTTAAGAATCATCAATATCCCTCCTATCCCCAAAAGGCAATCTAATAAACCATTTTTCTATCATAAATCATCACAATTGAAACAAAAATAACGAATATGGAAGATATTCAAAGTGAATCAGATGGTACACCATTAAATTACATGCACAACACATCATGAAAATCACCTGATTCTTAAGAACTACTAACTACCATGGTTGTTAATGATGAATCTATCTACAGGTGGCACTATAAATTAATATTACCATTATTCATTAAAATTCCAAACAACATTTCACACCAACATCAACCAAAAACCTAATAGCCATCCTCCAATGATCCTTGAAAACAAAAGGTTTCTTTATTCATTCTAATCTAAAATAGAATAAAATTTTATTATGATACTCTATGAATTACTCATTTTATAATTAATTAAGGTCACCTTATCCAACCAAGTATGAAAAATTACATGGAATAGACAATGGACTCATCTAACTGAATGTCTTAGTTATGGTATTCAATGAAAAACCACCATCTCAAACTTCTATAATTCCTATATCATCCCTGATATTCATCTAATGCCTTGATACTGTGACAGAGGTCATACTTTATAACAATTATATTTTCGAACTTCTATTGATTCTCAGTTCCATACCATTTTAGAATCCTTACTAATGGGATTCGTAACCTATGAACTACTGCACATTTTTTTACCAACGTGCCAACTCACTTACCACTGAATGAAATGAGAAAATCTAATTTTCATGCATCCAAAGGCCTATAAAACATATTCACTCCACTAAATACTATGGAACCAGTGTCCATTGAATGAAACAATTATCCTTATATTGATTCATGTCTGCCTCTCACACATAGATACATAAATTAACAATTGATATTGATAATACACATTATACCATATAACCCATGGGTAGTCACCCAAAACAACACTCTAAAATTGTAACCACTAAAGGGGTTCACATATAAATCAATGATCAAATAGGAATCAGAAAACCATAACCTAGCTCTACACACATTATAGCGAGTCAAAAAGACATCATATTGTATCACAACAAGCTAATTTTCTATTTCGATTGTCCATTACAAATCTATGATCTAAGAAAATATAGTTTACTAGTTCCAAGACCATCCCTCAAGGGAAGGAATTCACAAAACTAAACATATTTAACATTGTTACATTGGTGAATGTCACAAAAACTAATGCCCCATTTAGCTATAATTCACATCACGAACAAAAAACACATCATTTATGAGGGTCTCATGTGAACACCTCTTAATTAATACAGTTTAAAAGTTCAAGGAATCCCTAAAAAAATATATTCTCTTTGATCCCAACTATTTATTCCAATTCTAAAATTTTCATTTCCATCAAAATAATCAACCAAAACATTTTTGAAACCACATTCAAACAATCTATAATATATAAACCAAATTTCTAAAAGTATAATACAATAAAAACCACACATTAATTTTCAGCCATGATTGGGACCCATTGGAATCAAATACCCCTTAAAATAACAACTATATTTTCATTAGAAAACACTAATAAAAGATAACCACTGCTTCCATTTTATGCCACTCCTTGAAAGAAAACACATAATAATTTTCATGGACCAAAAAAGGACAAATACCATATTATTCTTTAACATTCATTCCAAAATAGCCTATGTAACAGTTTCATCATAACTCATCATTTCCAAACCCCATTATAATTTTTTTAAAACATTCAGAATAATTTTTCAACAGTTATGTTTTAACCGTTAAAATAGTTAAATGGATAAAATAACCAAATAACTACCATGGGATGGATCAAAAAAAATAAATACCACATACTCAAGGATAAATATTAGAGATTTAAAACCTAAATATTATTTATATTCATAAAAAAATTTAACACAACATAACATGATCAGGTTCATGTAATTTAATTTTTTTTGTAGATCTGTTATAGAGGCACAATACACAATTTAGAATTTACATTTAATTAATTTCACTACTATGTATGACCAACAATCATGAATACAAGATGAAAACACACGTTCATAGTCATGATAAGTTAGTACACCCAAATCCCTTAACCATAGAATAATATATACAACTACCATAATAAATATGAAACTATAAGTAAAAATATCACAAAAAAAAAATACGTCCTATGTAACATGAAGGATCATTAAGTATGTGCTAATGTGGACCAGACATATTTCCCCAAACTGATCTCCACACAACCTATATCATTTTTATTACATTCAATATATATTCATGGTAAGAATTAATGAAAACGTTCTTTCTCTCCACATTGTAAAACCTTTAATTGAATCCTCTGGCCTAGGACACAGTTCTATATGATCTCATCTGTGCCTGCCCACACGTAAGAGGTTTCAGACTAATGGTGAGGGCATGAGTGGTTCTGTTTGGAGTTTATTCCATGAGTAACAATAAGGACACGTTAGAAATATTTTAAAATAGAACCACCAAAAAATTACATAATGTAAACTAAATAAATACTATAAAAAATTAACAGACTATATAGATGTAATACATAATTAACTAAATGAATCACATTATGGTAGTAAAACCATGGTATGATGAAAAATCAAAATAAACTAACGAATAATTTTTTTCCAGAGTTTTTCATATAATATTCCCTTTCGTCTATGATACACCTTTCCAGCATCCTGATATAATGCCCTTTCCCATTTATGGATCCCAAAAAACAAAATTTACTCTGACATCTAGATACTCATGCTATGTGTGAGTACAAAAAAGGTTTCCAATATAGAGGAAAATATTTATATTTTTTATTTGATGAATTAAATATAAAATTAAAATAAATATTTATGTATGAAGTCATATTATGATATCTGAGATTCCACAAAACCCATTTTACCTTCTTCAACACCATACTAGATGGATGTTCAGATGTAAATCTTATGTGAAAAAGATAATTAAATAAGATCCACCAATTGACTTAGAAAATTTATGCATCATTTTTGTAAATATGTTCCACCTTTAATAGAATATTCCACGTATGCCTTTCTATAAAATTCATAGTGTATGCGTGTCGAACCAATTCACACTTTTGTGGAAAGCATCAGACACACATGTCAACCCATTATACACCTCTGGGTAAATCCATTTTCATATATGTCGACCATATATTCTTCTCCAGGGTAGTCCATATCCATGGAATTCATTTTTGAAGGGGAAATCACAAACTTCCTACTACAATGGTGACACTCTCCCTTTAATGAGATAAATTATCAAGTTAGACAACACTATTACATTGAAATCAAAAACGATGAAACCATATATGTATCCGTACCTAAACCATAAATAAATATGTCATATCAATAAAGGGTATCACATAACACACATGAACCTACATTCATGTCACACCAAGAAAGTGTCTTACGTTCCATATACACACCCTAATTATTATCATATCAAGAATGGATTACTTATGACACATACCCACCCACGTGTATATCACATCAATCATGTAACAATTTATTTGAATGGGATGGAACGATGGGGCATGGTTCTATTTAAAATATATCAATTAAATAAACCATAACATGAGTAAGCATAGTGGAAATTAATTTTTTTTATTGATGGACTGATTCAAATAAATATTAAATAATCTAATTATAAGATAGCTTTGTTTGATTGAGAAATAACTATAAAAAAGTTATGAGTATCAAAATTTGATTAATTAAGTGTGTCAAATATAAAATGGACTTGATAAAATTAATTAATAATGTTGATTCCATAATCATGATGATATAATAAAGTCACATCAATGCAATTTTTGGAAGCACTGGTTATATAAAATGTAATGATTTAGTAAAATTAGGAGATAATATTCAATAGAGGAGTTGAACAATTTCTCAGTGTGAACCCCTACATCTCATAACCTTAAGTTGAGAGATTTATGTATATTAATCCTATGATTTTAATAGAGGTCATGAAATTAATTTGGTCATTTCATTTTTGGAAGATGGTTAAATAAACCCATTGATGTTACTTCGATCACCATAAAGACCCAATGATGATGATCCCACGCATTTTGGTTGTGATAACCTTTCCCCATTTCCATTTTATGGTGTTAACAAGAAACAAGCTCTAAAATTAGATTAAAAGAGAATGAGATTCTTCACATAAACCCATTACAAATATGATCCCTTATTTATCATGTACTATAGTACACATTAAGAGGATAGATATAGAGGTATTGTAGATGTGATCTTGAGATACTCTAAGGAAAAAACCTTAAAAAATACATAATCTTGTGTAAATTCAATAATTGGACTTTCATTTACATTGAGGATATTTTTAGGTTTATATAATTATATAATAATTCTATAACTCATACCTTGAAACATAAATATTACAATGTATAAACCCCCACTCTCTATCCATTATTTGCATAAAACAATAACTTTTACAAAGAAACATGGCATTGTTTGATGTTTAAACCTGATAAATTTTCATCGATCCCATCCATGACTCTATTCTTATTTAAATCATGTGAAAACCATTTCAAAACGTTGGATGAAAATAGAAATCTTATTAAGGGATATAGAAAGCAGGAAAATAGTCAGTCTTATGAAAATAAGTAAACAATGAATACTTTGTCATAAAGTAATGCTTTTCACCTTTAAGAAGTAGTAATTACACTTCACTAAATATAGGATCATTACATACCCTTTTATTAATCAAATTATTAACTTAAAACACTTATAAATTGAAATATTACATATAAAGGTAACTTGGGACATAAAAATACTTAAATGGAATAATCATACGGTCTACTTCCACACATATCACTAGACGGAATAGACATACAACCAACATCCATACCAAATTAATTGGAGGCTATAACATAACCACCCTTCCTTGTATTATCACTGAACCACCCATAATTGTCCTCTCACATAAACAACCATAATTGGATTATAGCACAACCACCCATCTTTTTTCAAGTACCATTATATAATCATAACACATAAAATATTGTAACTATCTATAATTAACCCATAAATATTATTCTTTAATCAAATGAAATCATTTCACGATACTAAAATAGTTGATCCAAATTGAAAACCCTTTCCAATACCAAAATAAAAAAAAAGGTAATAAGGTATTTCATTCCCTTTTAAAAACATTAAGTCTTATAGATTAATCCAAATATCAAATAACGGTTAGGGCGGCATAAAAGTTGTTGTTGCATACATAAAAAACATTTTTTTGTCATATTATAAAGAAAGTAAAATGCTTCATATAAGAATATTACCTTTTAAAACCATTTAATTAAATTCAAAATTTTAAAAATACGGTCTAAAATTCTTTTTTTATACATTTATCAACTATTTAAATTAATATCATGAATAAAAATATTTGATAATTTCATCTTTAAACGTTCAAGGTTTCCCATACCCCTTTAAACATTTATATCTTAATCCTTATGAAATAATAAATTTCTTAAAAAATTAGATAACATTAATATAGATTAAACATATATATTAAAAGTAAAAAGGGCTTTATATACACTTTATTAAATAATAAAGGTTCACATCTTTATGAAATTTCTCGATGATATGAGATTGAGATGAAATACCTTACAAAGATCATATCATTAGATTAAGAATAAATCAATTAAATAATTATGTATGAAAAATATAAATACACCCAATATAAGAGGATATTTCGGGTAAAAAAAACATTTTAAATTTAATCATCTTCATGGAAAAACAAAAAAATGGCATAGATATTTAACTCAATGAATGGAGATTGAGTTAAGATTTCTTTTACCTTGAGCCCGAATAGTCTCGTATGTTCTTTATTTTCTTGAATAATAAACATAATTTATTTTTTAATTTATTTAGAATATTTTGAATGTTTATTATTCATTTTATATATAGTATTAGCATGTTATAAAAATTACATAATTAATTAATATTATATTTGAGGTTTTGTTGATATTCGGTACTTGAGTCCAAAATGAACTTGTTTTGATGTAAATTTTCTATGTGGTCAAAACTAAATCATATAAAAAACTATATTCATGATTAAAATATCAAAATTATATATTTATTTATAATAATCCATAATATATTTGGATAAAAAATTAAATGCACTTTTCATAGAGACAATATGTCATACAAATGCATTAACGCTAATTTTATTTCTATTTCATATTAAAAGAATAATAATTAAATTATATAGATGTATATTATAATAAACATATAATATTAATGTCATATATTTCTCATTGTTTTAAAAACCCATTTTTTATTCATTCCATGTATAGCAGGAATGAGTCATATTTCATTTAGGGGGTGGTAGTCCACACATTCTCATAAGAAATTATTTTATTTTCACAACATGGAAATCATAAAATTATGTTCTAAATAAAAATAACAGAAGCAAAGAGAAAATATAAATATTATATATATCATATTTAAAAAATTTCATCCATTATAAGTTCCACCATGAGAGGTGGTAGGGGAAATTTGAACAATAATCATTTTGTGAGGCAGTAGTTTACTGTAAAATGAAACAGTATGTTCGCTACACGTAAAATATTTATTTTTTGTAAATGTAGATATAAGCATTAGAATAATAAAATATTAGTATATTTATGATACTTTTTGTTATCTAATCATTGAATAAGAAGAGGTTAGGGAGTGTAGAATGCAAATGAATCTAAAAGGCATGAGATAAGGTGTTGCCTCTTAATTGGGTAACTTTCTGGTTTATACCAAAAGACTTCCTCAGGAGTGTTTATACCATATGGGAGTATCCAATAAATAGGGTAGGTATTATAGGAATATGTTTGCGTAGTTCTTGGCTGAAACAAATGGTTCATGAAGTGTGAGTATTAGAAAAAGAGTGGGTACCTTTTTATAGAGGTGGGAAGTGGTACCCTTGGAAGCTCTTAATTTATTAAATTAATATAAATAAATTATTTATCTAAAATGGGTTCATAAATAGGTATTTAGAATATAAGGTGAGTATATTTTGAAATCATACCGAACAATAATTCTTAGACATGTAATGAATATATTTTAATCCTTATCCTTTTGGTTTACACTTAATAATTCTCTTTTAGTTTTATTTGTGGAAAACATTTTAATTATTAAGAGGATATTATTTTTACTTAAATGCGGTCAATTAGCCATAATTTTATGATTTATTAAATATTAGACCTTATAATAACCACTTTTTTATTTTAAAATAAATTTAGGATTATTTAATAAGTTAATAAAATTTATTTTTTTAAACACCAATTATATCAATTTTTACAGTATTCATTTTATTGAATTTAAATAAAATATTAACATAAGGACATCTTCAAACCAAATCATTTAATATTATTATAACAATTAAAATTAACATATAATTATGACATAAACTATGTCATAAAATATTTATTTTAATATTGATAATATCATTTATATGATTCCTTCATTAATAAGGCAATCACTACATCATCATTTCATTATAATTAAATTTATTTATATAATTTCTAAAAAATATAAACAAAATATCCTGATATAGGATGTATTATAATATTTATAAATAAAATTTATATTCAAATAGATCACTTATATAAACCAATATTAACATTTTATTTGTAGTAAGATATATGTTTATAAAATAAATTCTTTTAATTTAAATTTAATGTTATAGGTGTCATAATCGCATCCAAAAGGCATTAGAGATCCAAAGTTTCACCCCAAGGGTTGTATTGGTCTTCTATATCTCATAAAATATTACTGGGAAAGTTATAGTGTAGTTTTATATTGTTATAAAATTAATTTTACTATCATTTTCCTAATTTAGCCTTTAACCATAGTAAATAAATAATTACTAATGTTTCTATTAATGAAATCCAAAAAAATGAAACATTTACATAATTTGGACCCTATGATTGGAAATATGGAATCCATTTTTTTATTAAAAAATATATTGTGAAAAATTAATTTAGAATTAGTCCCCATTGTCAAAATGACAAAATGGGTTTTTCAAAATAAAAAACATCAAAAGATTGACATGTGTTTATATATAATTTCAATGTAAAATTACGAAAAATATAAAAAATTAATTAAATTATAAAAACAAAAGCTAATTATTCATTAAAACAAAATAAATAGACAATATCATAATATAATTTACATAGAAAAAAAAATTAATTTTGAATTAAGATGAAGTATTATTTAATATTAAATATTATATGAATTTTATCAGATAAATTACAAAATTCATCCAATGTAATGACTGATGCCCCAATTAAAAAAAGGATGTTTATTTTGTTGATTATAACATATAACATTTTCAAAAACTCAATTAAAAATTGTTTCTCCTTCAAAAGATGGTAAAAATGATTTTTTTTGAAAAATTCTTCTTTTATGATTAAAAATGATTGTGTTCTTACATATTGTCTAGAAAAAAATAATATAAATTTTATATATCACATTTAGTTTATATTTCATTAATATAATACAACATGAGTGATATGATTTTGTAAACACAATTATTCTCATTTAAAAAGGTTTTCCTAAAAACACATCCTTTATATTCAATTTTTTTTATTTCCATTTCTAATAAATTTGGATACCAATGAATCATTATATAAATAATTTTAAACCATATTTTTATAATTTAGTTAATACTTTTAATTCCCTCCATTCCAACAGCTAGGTTATGATGGTAACATTACAATATTTAGTTGTTCTGTTATGCTCGATGTAGTGTATCATGTACACAATTGAACATCATATTTATTTCTTAAAACAAGTGATGTTACTTCTTACCTCCTTTAATAAATTGTTTCCTCAAAATATGAATTTGGGGTCAGTATTTCTGGAATGAATTTCCAAAATAACTTTATTTCAATCCTACAACATAAAAAGGATTAATAAAATTACCACTTCAAACTAAATAAAGAGAAGTATAAAGGTCACACGAGATAACACATACTAAGATTTCATGTAGTTAAACATGGATATGGAAGATAAAATAATTTTAATGTTTTGATGGAGAGTGATAAAAACATGACCAGGAGAAAGATAAAAATCGAAAAACCACAATATTGTGATGGGTAAAATGGTATTATATTTCATAGTAGTAAGAGTATACATAATGTTTTTTAAGAAACGTTTTATAAAAATGATGAATTTATTTACAAGAATAACTAAGAACATAAGGAAACATACTTACATGTCATGTATAGCTTCATCCATTAATAAATTTATACCATATACTCATATTTTTTCTAACAAATGAGTATTAAAGAGAACTTGGTCACACATGAAGCACTAGAATAAACTTATAGAAAATCACATAATCCAAAAATGATTGACTATATATTCATCCTGTCATAAAATTTTAAAAAAATCCAAAATGGTTAGGATAAAATCAGATCATTCCCCAAAAATAATAAACCATTGTATGAATAATATCTACTTTTAATCTCCAAATTCAATATTAATGTCCATTGTTCATCAAAAACCATTTGATAGATAATTGTCCTTAAAATTCATCAAAATAATCCAAACTATCATTGAAACCAAAAAATTAGTAGTATTTGATAATAATGTTTTTGAAGATAAATTTTAAAATTTATCTCCAAATAACATCAAACACTCTTAATCACTCATTCAAAAAATTAATTAACCTAATAACATTTTCTCATAGATAGGTTAATAACATCCATAAAGAAACCAAATCATTATATGCCCCTGATAAAAACATAGAATCTTCCAATATAAAATTCAACTATCACTCCTCAAATAAAATACCACTGTATAATATTTTCCTTAGGTATACAGGATTCCCAAAATTGTGAATGTCTTCCAAAATAACATGTATCACTAAATCCCCATTTAAATTTACATTACCATGGATATGTATTTCTTAAAATGTAAGCTCACAAAATCATCTTCATATTCTTCCATAATATTTTTTAACTAAGGAGAAAAATTAATACTTACAGGGACTTCACATAGGCCATTGGTATGTGATGCACCCTTTTTACCCATAAGTTGTGGGTTCGATTCCCACATTATTTCCGGATGCGATGGGTTGTCACCCATCATGCGGGTAGTTCTTTTTATAAAACTATACAATTCATAGAATATTCCAAAAATATTATGAATAACTCAAAATGTACATAAAATATTTGAACCTAAAAGATTACTTCATACCTCACAATTTTCATCCCAAAAAAAAATAACTCATAATTACCTCAATGTTTAAGGTCTCCCAAAATACAATTAGTTACCTTATTATTTAGGATCACAAAGACTCAAAAGGGGTTTCTAAAACATTTATCATATGATCAACCTTAAAATTATAATCCCATGATGATATCCCTAACACATAAGAAAACATCATAATGTCCAATGTTCTCTAATAAATCATATGATACCAATTATATTTCCCAACCATAAACAATATTTAATCACATACATTTAAAACGAAACATGGAGTCCTTTCATGTTTAAACATCATACCGTTCCCTTGATCCATTCCTTGACTATACTCTTTTTCAAATCCCGTACAGAATATTTTGAAACATTGTATGATCATAGAATTCTCAGTAAGGGAGATAAAAAAATGAAAATGGTTAGTATTGCAAAAACATGTAAACAATGAATAATTTATCGTAATGTAAAACTTTTATCCTTTATAAAGTTTTATATACACTTCACTGATTATAAAATCTTTTATTATGCATATTAAAATCAAATTAGTACCTTCATACCCATATAATTTAATATATAACATATAATGGTATATTTGGACATAAAGAAAATTAAATGTAATAACCATTTGGTTGTCTTCCACACATATCACTAAATGGAAAATCTATATGACCGACTTCAATACCCAATGAATTGGTGGTTATAACGTAACCTCGCTTCCTTGGTTTATAAAGGAACCACACATCTTTGGAATATCACATAACCAGCCATCATTGGGTTATCATGTAACCACCCATTTTTTCAAAGTTGCATTATATAATCATAACATAAAAAATATTGAAATTATCAATAATTCACTCATAAAAGTTCATTTTCCATAAAAATAAATCATTTCAACATAAAAAAATAGTCAATCCACTTTCGAAAACATTTCCAATAGAAAAATACCCAAAAAGGGAAAAAGTGATTTTTTTTCAATTAAAAACATTAAGACTTATAGAGGAAGCCAAATATAAAACCACGGTTATGGCGGTGGAGTAGTCATTTTCACTGCATAGGTTAAAAAAACATTTCGTCATTTTTTCAATTAAAAAAAATTATTCATATAAAAATATAAATTTAGAAATTATTTGAATTAAATTAAAAAATATAAAAATTACCCTTAAAATCCTTTTATATCCATTTAATAAATATGTAAATTAATAAACTGAATTAAAATATTTGATAATTAAATCATTAATCTTTCAATGTGTACCATACGACATTGAACATTTAAATATTATTATCTATGAATTAATAAATTTAACAGAATAGAAAATATCCATAGTAGAGAATAAATATTGATAAGAAAAATAAAAGGGGCTCTATATATACCTTATTAATGAATAAAGATGCATATCATCAATAAATGTATCAATGAATATACATTAAGACAAAATCCCTTACAAATATTGTTTCATTATATTATTGATAAATGACGGAAATAATTATGTGATAAAAATATAAATATGCTTAATATATGTGTATATTCTTGTGTAAAATAATTAGATTTTATTCAAGAAACATCATGAAAAAAATCCAAGGACAATTATATTTCACTCAATGAATGGAGAATGAGTTATGATTAACCTTACGTTGAGTCCGACTCATCTTGTACTTTAATTATTTTCATGAATATTAAAAGTATATTAGTTTATACTTACATAAGAAACATTTTCTTTCTTTTTTATTCCTTTTTTATCACTTACTATCAGGTTATATAAATTTCATAACTATTTATATTCATATCGGATGATTTGTCGATATTCTGATCATGAGTAAAAAATGTACTTGTTTTTAAGTAATTTTTCCTTGTCGTAAAAATTACATCATCTCAAGAATATTTTTTAGAATATTAATATCATATATATCCATTATGTATATATTTATAATAATCCACCATATTTGGAGATAATAAATGAAATGCACCATTCATGGAGAATATAGGTCGTACGTATATAAGAACATTATTTAATTTCATTGTAACGTTAAATGAATAATAAATAAAAAGAAATAAATTTATATTATAATACCAATATTATACTAATTTCATATATATATGTATATAATAGACTTAATAAAACAATCATTTATACATGCCATGTATAGTGGTAACGAGTCACATCACTTTAAGGGGGAGGTAGTCCACATATCCTCAAACAAAATTATGATATTTACACAATGTGGAATGAATAAAGGTATGTTATAAATACAAATTATAGAAGAATAGAGACTTTATAAATATAATATATATCTTATGTTAAAATAATTAACATTATAATGTCTACCATGATAGGTGGTAAGGGGAAATAGAAAAATCATCGTTTCTTGAGGTTGTAGTTCGATATAGACAGAATCGGTATGTTCGTTACCCATTAAAGGAATGTGTGTGTATGTTTAGATAGATAAAATAAAATAAAAATATCATTTTATATTTAGGATACAATAATTTTTATGTATTCTTTGAATAATAAGAGTTTAGTGAGTGAATAATGGAAATGAAACTAAAAAGTATGAGAGAAGGTGTTACCTCTTTATTGGGTAACTTCTGTTAGTTTATACCAAAAGGCTTCTGTGGGTGGATTTATCTCATATGGGAGTCTTCAAAGTTGTGGTGGGAGATTCAAGGAAAATATTTGGGTAGGGATGGTCTGGACACAATGTTTCAGGGAGTGTGAGTAAAAGAGAAGATATGGTACCTTTTCATAAGAGAGGGATGTGGTGCCCTTAGAAACTCTTAATTTATTAAATTAATATAAATTTATTTTTTTATTTAAAATGGTTCCAAATAGAGTTATATCAAATATAAGATAATTTTAGGTCATAATATAATCATATAGTAATTCATATTAATGTATTGATTTTATTTTAAACCTTATCCTTTGGGTTGACCCTTAATTATTCTTTTTTAATTTTAATTCTATTGACAACATTTTAATTATTAAGAGGATTTGATTATTATTTATATGTGGTTAATTTACCATAATTTAACACATGATTTACTTTTAGACCTTATCATATCCAATTATATATATTAAAATATTTTTAGGTTATTATATAAATTAATAAATTACTATTTTTATAAAACAATAATTAAGTAAATTTTTATAATATACATTTTATTCAATTTAAATAAAATATAGAAAAAGCGATTACATAGATCCAAATAATTTAATAGTCTTATAACATGTCATGTTCACCCATAAAAATATTATATGACAAAAATAATGTCATATAATAATTATTTTGATAGTTATAATTTAATTTATATGATTCCTTCATTAATAAAGAAATCAATACATCATCATTGCACCATAATTAAATTTAATTATATAAATTATAAAAATTAAAAACAAAATTCCATGATTTTGGAAATTTCTTTATATTTTTAATTAAAACGTATAGTGAGATATATCTTTTTTAATAACCCATATAGTAAGAAGATATATGTTTATAACATATTTTCCTTTTCTTTATATTAAAAGTTATAAGTGTTATAATCAAACCCACATCAATTCCAAAGGATAATTTTTTATCTCAATGGGTTTCTTTAGTGGACATATATCATACACGAAGACTATAAAAAAGGTTTCATTAGTTATATATTATTATAGTATTATTTTACCCTTATTTACCTGTATTACCCTTTAACGGTGAAAATTTAATAAATACTAAAGTAACTATTTATCATATCTTAAAATAAAAGGTCCCTCTTTAAAAAAAATGGACAATATGATAAAAAATATGAAATTTATTTTATAAAAATAAAATTATAGAATTGGAAGAAATTAATTTAAAATTAAACATCGTTGTCAGAACGAGATAATAAGTTTTTTTTAAAGTAAGAACCATCGACATATATGCGTATGTTTTAGCTAAATTCAATATGAAATTATATTAAATGACAAAAATTTTATTAAATTATAAAAACATAATCAAATTATACTTTAAAACCAATATACTTGATAATCTATCTATATAAACAACTTAGATGAAAATGTGGTTTTTGAATTAAATTGCGTTTTTTTCCCTAATCATTTAAATATTTATTTTATCCAAAAATACCAAAATTTTAAAAAAGTAAATTTTAATGTACCTATTAAAAATATGAAGTTTATATTAACATATATAAATTATAAAAGTGTCAAAAACTAGATTTAAAATTTGGGTTTCAATCAAAAGGCGGCAAAAATGCCTTTTTTGAAAAATATATCTTTAATGCTTAAGATTTATTGTGTTCTTATATATTGTCATGAAAACATATAATATTAATTCTAAACATGAAATTGAGTTTATATTTCATTAAAATTATCAAATAATAGTGATATGATTTTATAGAAAAAATTAATATCATTTTAATATATTTTCATAAAAACACATCAATTATCTGAAATTGGTTCTTATTTCAATTTATGAAATATTTGGTAACCAATTAATCATTATATAAACAAGTGTATACAATATTTTCCTAATTTAGTTAATACCATTCATTCTCGTTATTCCAAAAACTGGGTTATAAAGTTAACATAATAATAATTAGTTTCTTGTTTCATCTCCGGGTAGAATATCATGTATGTTATTGAATATAATTTTTATTTCTTAAAACTCAGGATGTTATAAATGTTGAGAATTGAAATTGGATCCTGAGTGGTACCGGAGAGTGAGGGATACGATATCATGATTCATTGATGGAGAACTGTAATCCATTTTATAATCCCCTAATATAATCATTGTCAGTATTCTAAGACACCATAACTTCAATTTATAGTCTCCAAAGTCACAAGGAACATTATGGAATTCATTGGAGTTAATAAGTAGTATCAAATAAATATTAAATTATAAGGGGTCTATAATAGATTGAAACATTGATAGTATTTTCATTTTCCACGGTGGGCATGTGATCTTCCCTAGATAAAGAATGGGATTTATGGAGCTCAAACCTTCTTAGAAGATGCCATTAGTTAGCCAGTGGGATATACTGGCTACCTAATGAAATTCTTGAAGTCCTAGAGAATCTCTTTTCTTACCACTATCAAACTGGTTCACTTCATGATATATTGACCTTCTAACCTTGTTGTACTATATAGTGGGTTCCACCTACAATTGTCCAATATTCAATAAATATATTCAACATTCTTTCCAATTCTTGATTTGGTAAAGAAATTACATCCCTAATATCAAAAAATGTTCAATGAGATCATCAAGTCATTAATATGATTTATCAATACCAATACATTTCCACCATTTGTGTCATAAAATTCAACATAAGGAAACTCATTATAAAAACTAAAACATATAAAAATAAAATTATTAGAAGCGTAATTTAGTTTTATGATATTTGATAAACCATTACAGTGAGTTAGTTACAAGAATATCTCCCCTTTTGATGAACACACACACATAATAAAAAAAATTATATAAAAATTAATAGTTAATCATATAAAAATGTATTCACCATTTTTCAATATGATATGAAATACGATTATGAAATATCGATAAAACAACTAAACAATATGTATATCTTATTTAAAGACATAATGAAATGTTTTTATTCTCGTAAACAAGATATATGTCACAAATCTATCAATTTTGATGATATATTCAATAATTTTCACTTTTTTAAACATGAAAAACATTTCTCCATTTGTTATTATAAATAATGAAAATAAAAGTTAAAAGATAATTATATTTATCGATATTCAATATAAATTCAAATTCATTAGTTTTAATGAAACATGAAATGAAATATGAAGAATAAATAGATTCTAAAATGATTCTAAAGATAAAATGTAAAATAGTTTTTTAACAAAAGAAAAAATATTTAAAATAAAATAATTTTTAAACATGAAATTGAGGCAGCTAATGTCTTCCCTTTAAAGAATAAGAAATCACAAATAAGAAAGATAAAGAGCAGGGAGATTATGATATAATGTTCAAGTCAGAAAAATAATTTAAAACATAAAACACCAAATCCGACATGAGATATATTTTGAATGTAAAAAATGTAACAAAAAAGAAATAATATTGGATTCCCTCAATTGGTTCTTTTAATTACGAAAAAATATTACTATGAAAGAGGGAGGAGGGACTAAAAAATAAATTATAATAATATTAATGGAATGATTGATAATCCCTTGAGTAAAATAAAAATATAAATAATATTTAAAGGTAATAATAAGTATAATAAATTAACCATTTTATGAGTTAATATAAAAATACATATCAATGTTTAATAAAATTCAACATCTATGCATAAACTAGATGGAGAAAATAAAAAAGAAATAGAAATGAAACTTTCCCAATTCATGGATAATCAATTTAGAGTTGGGTGGGTAATATTCATTTAATTTCCACCAAATGATATGTCAATGAGGTCAAGTTGAAAAATCTTATAATATCCCAAATCTGACTGCCATTTTAGTCAAACATTTTATGTGTAAAAATATTATATAAAATAAAATTATGTACAAAACATTTTTAGTACAATTTTTTTATTATAAAAATTGATATAATGAGAAATATATTAAGACACACTATTATACATTTTTGAAATGACACCGGTAAATATGTTTCCCGGAATTATGATAATAAATACAAAAAATATTAGAACAACCCTTTACAAAAATTAATATTTGAAAAACATAATGTAAATTTAAAAAAATGTATAATTGTATTATAAAAAATACATACATTAAAAATTTCAATGTAGATATTTATCACTAAGGGCCAATGTAGTCAGAGTATTATTAGGCTCATTTATTCAATATTCTAAATTCTCAGTGTCTAGCTATTCTTATTATTTCAAAACCAAAATGTTTCCTCCATTATGAATTTTATACATTTTAATTACGAACATGGTTATATTTATATTGTTTTAATTGGAACATATTAAACAATTTTAAAAAATATTCCTCATATTCTTATTTAACAAAATTAATATCCACATTATTTAGATACCCTGACACATAATAGGAATAAGTTGAGTAAGAATAGTTAATAGAATTATCTTCATAATTTACATTGAGATGTTTAGGCTGACAGGAAGACAATTTTTTGCATCAAAAGTATCTTCTCACACTACGAAGAGGTTGCAGGTCAGGTGATCAGATGGAATAAATACTTTATTGTCTTTGGGGAAGGTATTAGAATTTCGAAGCAAAATAGGGTTTCTCGTAGGCTCGGTGTCAGAAGAGGCACACTGCCCTTTAATTATCTTGGGGTTCCCTTATTTTGGGGAAGGGTGAAACGTTCCCATTTAGAGGACATTGCTCTAAAAATTACCAATCAGTTAGCAAGTTGGAAAGGGAAGACAATGTCTTAGGCTGGTAGAGTTTTCCTTGTCAATTATGTTATTACATCTATGTTTGTCTACTCTTTTTCTGTGTATAGATGGCCGGCACTGCTTCTAAAGGAATTGACTGGAAAGATTCAGAATTTCATTTGGACTGGATCTATTCATCAGATAAAGCTTGTTACTATTGCATGGAAGGAGTGTATAAAGCCACTCAAAATGGGAGGGGTGGGAATAAAGGATGCTAGAATCTTTAATAAAGTGCTTCTTCAGAATTTCACTTGGAGGCTTCTCTCTAAGCCTAGATTTTTTCTTGATTTTATAGTTGCCAGGTTTGTAGACAAAATACAAAACAGTAGGTGTAGATTTCTGAAATCTTCTGTCTGGCCTTCAATTAAGAGTGATTATTCGTCTATTATGTCTCAGTCAATTTGGTTGGTCTCTTCTAATTCTCAGCTAAAATGCTGGAACACACCATGGATGTCCTCTCCATTAAAATATCATGTCAATATCCCCCCCTCCCTGGGAAATCTCTCCATTTCTGATCTGTAGGAAAACTTGATTGCTTGTGATATTATTCCAAATAATCTACTCATGGAAATTGTTAATTATGCTTATTTTGATAGTGATACTTTGATCTGGAAACCTGCCCTTTGTGGTGATTTTTCCAGCATGGATTGTTACAGTATGCAGTGTGGCATTCTTTCTGGAATTCCTTCTTGGCTGGAAGGTTTTCATCAACCATACATATCTCCCGGTGATGTTATGTTGATATGGCGGATCTGGAAGAACAGAATGCCAATTCAATGTGTGTTTTAGCATGCTGGACTCAACCTGGACTCGGTATGTCACTTTTGTTTTAGTGGAGATGAGTCCCTTTCACACCTGTTTCTTCACTGCATTTCTTCTGTGCGCTTATGGAATTATGTTGCATCAATATTTAATTGTTGTCTCGATTGCTATTCTCTGGAATCAGTGATAAGGTCACCCTTGAGGATTGATTTCAGTGATCAACTGAAATCCCTCTTTACTGCTACTATTACATCAGTTTTTTCCTACATATGGAAATATCGTAATTCTGTTATATTTAACAATGAAAAGCCATCATTCCAGGGTGGTGTTCTAAACATACACCGAAGTATTACAACTGCTTCCGGGATCCAAAATGGGTCTATACATAATGATATTTTTGACATTGTCATCTTGATATCCCTTGGTGTTAGATTTAGGGAACAGAATCCTAAAATGGTCAAATATATTAGGTGGATTCCACCAATTCTAGAGTGGCGGAAGGTGAATGTTGATGGGGCGGCCAACGGTGCGCCGAGTCCTGCTGGCTATGGTGGAGTTTTCAGAACTCATCGGGGCTTTGTGAAAGAATGTTTTTTCCATTATATTGGATATTCTCATGCTATTGAAGCTGAACTATGGGCGATTATCAAAGCTATCTGGTATTAATTCGTTATGGTTGGAATAGAGTATGGTTGGAGTCGGATTCATCTCATGCTGTGAAGATTTTGAAGGATAGGTCTCGAAATGTTACTTGGAGGATGATGCCCACTTGGATCTCCTGTCTTAGGCTTGCCGACAGCTTACGCCTTGACGTCTCTCATGCATATCGTGAAGCCAACCAGGTCGCAGATGCTTTTTCTAAAAGGGCCATTATGGAGGTCAGTTCTATTTGGTCATTTGTCTTGCCTTTCTATTGTGAATATCTGAGTAGCAATGATAGGAATGGGGTTCTGTACTCATGTCTTTGTAAAGCCTCTTGTTCTTGAGATGTACTATATTGTTTAATTTTTTATTTATTAATTTTAATGGGATCAAGTTTATGCCTACCTCCTCAACCTTCTGGCCACATTGAGATGATCCATAAGTAATTTGGCACTATATTCTCTTGTGGAGGTTGGAGAAGTTTCGTCAAATGAGTCATCGCTAACAATCTAGGTTGAATCTTCAAGAGTATTTTACATTCTTTATTATTTTTCTTTTTCTTATATGGGATAATTTTTTTATGTGACCCTACTTGTTGTATTATTATCTTGGTAATTCTAGTACTATCGTCTTGGTTCGAGGTCTAGATTTATTTTTTATGAGTTTATTCAATTTTTAGTGGTTCATCTTCATTTTTACTATTGTATGAATCAATATCATAACCAGATTTGAAATAAATTTTCAGTCTTAAGTTATTTATCTTCTTTGAATTTATTATATTCTTTAATGGTTTGTGAATTCATGTTTATTTTTAATTCCATAAGATATTTGATAATCTCCCCAACCACCATTTTCATTATTTCTTAATCTTCCTTGTTCACTATAACTATAGGTTGCCAGTTGTTAGAAAATGTTCAGGTAATATTTTTTAATGAAGATTCTATAGACAAATCAACACCAAGAGACATCCATTTTTTTAAAAGATTAGTAAAACATGTAAATATATTTCTAATAGATTCATTTTATTTTATTTTTGTAAATTAATAGAATACATTATAAATATATCCAAACTTGTATCTTTAAATTTATTCATTCCTTCAGAAGTGACTTGTAGTAATATCTTGATTACATGGTCAGTTTTAAAATATTAAATATGGTTAAATTAATTTCAATTAATCCCTCAATGAGAGCATTCACCACTTTACCATTTGGAACAAATGTTGAAATAACATAAGGAAACATTTTATAATATTTTTTTAGGGATTTATTCATGCACAGAGAATTATCAAATATCAAAAACCTATATTACAAAGAATGTTAGACGTGTTATTTTACAAAGAATAGTAACATTCTCACCATAAATATAATTATATTCCATAATATTTTCCTCAAGAGCACCTTGGATGAAATAAATATTTACCATCCTATATAATAATATTTTGAAAATATAAAAGAATTAGTTTAGAGGCTCATTTGAAACCAAATATAGGTTTGGGTTGGATGGAAAAATGGGAAGTGAATATCATTTAAATGTTAAAAGGATTAAATAGAGAATAACATGAGTAATCATATAAAAAATTAAAAGGTTAATGATTTATTATAACAAAATAATAATAATACACTAAATAATGAGATATCATTATCTAATAAAGTATACTAAAAAAGAAAAATGTTTTGATTATTGACATTTTATTAATTCTTTTATAAAACATTAAAATGACTTGATCAAATTAATAAATAAATTCGATTTCATGAAAAAAATAAAATAAAAAATTATCAAAAATTAGTCTTTATTGAAGTGAAGTAGATAATAAATTTGATAAAAAAATAATTTTTGTAGATCATATTTAATAAATTTTATTGGATATAGCTCAATGTGAACCCATAAATCTCCTACAATTAGTTTTAGTGGTTTATGTATATTACTCCCTTAATTTTAAAGGAGTTAAAAGAAGACAATTCTTCTATTTACTTTCCTTAGATGTGTGTAGAAATCTCTTTTCTTTAGTTTAAATATATTAATAACCCATTGGTGAAGATACCGTAGACTGTGGTTTTTAACATAATTTCCACTTTATTTTCTACAATATATGAATGAGCCCAATTGTATAAAAAGATAACAAGAGAAATATTTTTTTTGCACAAAGTGGTTATAAAGCCTCTCACTTATCTCTAAAAAATAATATTGAAATTTGGTAAGAGACATAAAAATAGTAATGTAGATGAGAGCCTAAGATATTGATAATTGAAATTTTGTCTTGAGAGGTATGATTTAGTGATAGATATGTTCGCTTTATTTTTTTAGTATGATCGAATCCATCGTCCAATCCATCGATGTAACTATTGTAAAACTTCTATGAACTCATGTAAAACTATTTATAACCTCCAATGGACCATGATTAATTTTTTAATTAAATGGAGTAATTATGGATCCCAATATTCTAGTTAAATAATGTAGGATACACTAAATATTCATAATTTTCAATCTATTCAATATCCACTAGTCGGTCGGTTCTCCTCACTAACAAGCTAGTAAGATTCATTGATCTTGAACCTCCTACCAAAATTTAATTTGTTAGATAGTGGAAAAACTAGATACATAGGGGCCACCCTATATCCATAAATCGTTTATCTAGTTGGAATTTGTTTTATAGTGGGTGTCCACTAGTTTCATGGTTCACTTCTCACTAAATTTCCCTTCTATCAATATTACACTTGTAACGGCCCTGACCATTGTACGCTAGAGATAATGCCTTACTTTTTGACATTGGAATATATATAGGGAATAAAAACGATAAGGGCCCAAATTTTTTGGACCTTTGAAACTAAATACCTAAATAATACCCAATTTTTCATTGAGAAAATAAAAATAAACCTAATATATTATAAAATAAAATGCTTAGAAACATTTAAAACTCATTACAATAATTTATCTTCACATATTATGGAAATAAAACCGAATAATTGTGAGTCCAAATACTTAGTGATGGTTATGTACAGTGGAAGATATCATAAATAAATAATGAAAAATCATCATGGAAAGTTAAATGACTGAAACACACACCAAATAATCAATAAATTGATCATAATATGGAAGAAATAAAAGATTCTCAAATGATGCCAGATTGAAACATAATAATGGATGTTCAAACTAATCAGATAATAACATGTAATAATAATAATGAATGAATTTATAATGTTGGATGTTGAAAATATCATGATCTATCTGCATGATAGTTACTTTTGGAATCAACCTTCAAGATTTTTTATACCTATGGGTAGAAACCTATCTAATTTGTCTTACTGATTCAGCAATTGAGACTACCGATGCATCAATAGGCTTGAATTAAACATTCAAAAACCCATTTAATTCATTTCCAAAACAATATTTATATATTTAATAATCAATTTAAATCAAAAAAAAATATACCTTATCAAATATATTTATTGAATAAATGATTCACATTTATCAATATTTCCCAAATATATCACATAACATCAAAATTAAACACCGTATATAAAAAATTTATATGGTTTAAAAAATTATCATATCCACTATAAAAGAATTTGGATATTAAAATGAACTATAATTTCTAGTTAAAAATGATTACAAGGATGTGACTTTATCATTATAATGTGTAAAATCACCAAAAGAATTAGGATTGTATGTTAACATTTACTAAATTTTAATAATATAGTTAAATCCACTTGGATGAGATAAACAAAATTAATAAATTAAATAAAATTAATTATATTAATCATGATATTACATCTCAATTTTTTAGTGTATCAACCCCTAAAAAATGATTTTGTTTATAAAAACTAATAAGTCGCAATGGAATTTAATTCAGAAAAAATCTCTTATCTTACACTTACTTTTGGATTAATTCTCTTCAACCTAATGTATAGTGTCTTTACAAATGTGATTAAATAATACCAAACTGTCTTAATATTAAAAATTTTATATGTGACACTATTATATCATATTATCTCCCATTTGTAAATAAAATTTCAATTTTTCATTGTTTCAGTTGTTTATTCCTATGTTTTTTACATATGGTTTGACTTGTTAATTTTTATGTCTTAAATAGATCATGAGTTAATAATAAATCTAATTTAATATCGAATTTAAGTATCTTATATTTTTAAATATATACTTATTTATAGTAATCCAAGTAATTTTGTGGTAGGAAATGAAAATCCATATTCATGGAGATAGTGACCATTACGTATTCATGAATGATATTTCCATTTCAAATCATATTGAAAGAAATAAAAGATATATATATATATATATTAGTATTAAAATATAATTTTTATTTCATAAATATAATATATCTTTATTTATCCCATTCTTAATACATTTCATTTAAAGTGTGAACGAATCACATTGTTTCGGGAGTTTGTAGTTCACCGTACACACAACCTACGATATCATATAATAAACAATATAAATTTGGGAGTTATTTGTTATTTAACAATTCTATTTGAATTATAAAATAAAAAATTATATATATATATATATATTATGTGAAAACTATAATTCCTTCATTATTAATAAATAGTAATGGTGTTAATGAAAAAATGAATTTCATCGATTCACAAGGTGGTAGTATGTCATAATCCGAAATGATGATTCAACAACCCTTTTGAAGAAGTGTGTAAAGATTTATGTCTTACCATTTACATAAAAATAACTCAGTATATGGAATTTATTGATGTTATTATATTATTAGTTTATAATAACAATTCAATAAGGTGGAGAAGGAAATAAAATAAAAATTCATTTTGAAGAACATTACCTCATTTCCAGGTATCCTCCTTAGTTTTTCAAATAATTATTCAATGTTTTCCTAGAAATAGGATTCTAGAATTAAGTTATATAAATTTTGAAGTTATTTTAATAGTGTTTATTTATCCAAAATGGGATTGGAGTTGTGAGTAAGGGGTAGAGGGAGTTCTCTTTTATAGTAGAAGAGAAGTGGAATTATTTTAAATACTGAAATGTATTCACTATTAGTAGGCCTCACATAGTATATATGGGACCAAAATTTATTAATAAGGGCTCATAGGGTTTATTTGGTTGAAACAAACCACCACCACACAAAAAAAAAGTTCATTTTTATAATATTGTACCTTAAAATCTGTGTTTCATACTTTTTCCTTATTTATTTTTTATCTACATAATTTTCTAACCTATATAATTTAATAATTAAGTATAAATTAACATCAGAATTATTATATAATTTAGACGAAAAAATTCTAAATATTTCATCTAATTTATAATTTGACAATATCAATTTTATGGGAAATTAATTTTAATAGATGGACAAGTATCGTTCCAAAACATTGCATTAACCTTAACCACGCTAGAAATGTTTTTACTCTATAGGGGTCATTGTATTTACTATAAAAGATTAATTTGTACATTAATGGAAAATATTTGATATTTTTTAAAATTTTAAAATCATTTGTAATTATATATGTATTTTTTTTATTTTAAATAATTTATTAAAATACCATTTATTATAAAATAATATTAATGTAAATTTGGACATTATTTATGTAATTTTAATTTACAAATATCAAGACTATGATGGGATTTGAATATTTTAATTTAAATTCTTTTTAAAATGATATATTATTATAATAATTTATTGGAAGACTATAACTCATTTGATTTATGTTACTTTTAATATTTTTTGTATAATTTATTATCATTAATTATTGACTAAATAATTCCAGAATTTTATTTTTTATGTTTTTGATGAAATAAATTTATATAATAAATAAAATAAAATATAATGACAAAAAACACAATTGTCTTTAAAAATAATATTTATAACCTAAAATATGATGTCTTTTCTCTATCTTAGATCTTTATAAATATTAATGCCCCAGATGGATACAATTTTTTCTTTTTTCCATACATAACTTATTATATATGACAACTTCAAGAATAGTATCCCCCTATCACAAAATAATTGAGAATAAGTTGTTAACTATATACATATTTCCATAAAATTGGTGTTGGATTAGTTTTATGGTCATTTTACACCTTATATTCTTTTGTTAACCAATATATAGTCGTGTTTTTACCTTAATCACTATAATTAATTTTTAATGTTTTCACTCGTCACCTTGGTAAATAAATACAATAGTGATTTTATATATTATAAATTCGTATTATTACAATTTTATATCCAATTTTTAAAAATTAAATTCATATAAATGAAAGAATTTAATTTAAAATTAATCCAATATATGTGATGAAAATGTGAGTTTTTAAAGTGAAAATGTTCAAAATATTAACATGTCTTTATATATAAATTTAATATTAAAATGACTCCAAAGTAATATTTTTTATTAATTGATATATAATTGATCTAATTTTACATAAAATAATTACATATAAAAGTGAACATTATGAAATATTTAAATGAAAAGTTTTCATTCTGTTAAACATTAGTATATTTTCCAATTCATAAAAAATAAGACATCTCTAAGAATTATCAAAAATTCACTATAATAAAATGTTGGTATTTAAATTTCTATTTCAAATTCGAATTTTATTTTTTCATATAAATTATATAAAATTGTTAAAAATTAATTTCAATTTATGTGCACCAAGAATGATTAAACCTTTTTTTTTGAGAAGATATTTTTTCAGAAAACATTTCATTTCTTTTCAAATGGATCTTATATTATTTATAATAAATAGATAACCAACACATATATATAAACAATATAGGTTCATATTTTAGTTAATACTATTCATACCATCCATTCGAACATCTAGGAGATAACTATTATTTTATATAATAATATTATTAGTGAATTTTTGTTAAGAAGAACTCAATTTCTCATGAAATGAATTCTAACTAACTATTGTGTGTACCTCAAACAAACATAGTTTAGTGTGTAATGAATGTGTAACTAAATTTTATGTGTTTCTTAATATACTTAATTAATTTTTTAACTATAATTTTTTGTTTTTTAATTTTTATTATCATTAATAAATTACTTCCTCTCAATTTAAACTTTATCTCTGTAATTAATAGTTTGACAATTGGAAATATAGTTCTAAAAGAACCCAGGTCATAAAAAGTGTTCATAAAATACTATCTCAATATGAGTGATAGGGAAGTATAAAAGGCATTTGGAATAATCACAAAACTGGGTTTCTATAAAGGAGAAAATAGGTGGGAATTTGAAAAATGGGCACATGAGAGAAAACTCACATTCAAATATAAAGGGAGAGAGATAAAGACCATTTTTTGTAGAAAGTTAGAGAGAACTAGGAAATAAAATAAAAGATAAATAAAATCAATTGATATAAAAAAATGCTGATAATAAGACAATATTTTGGTTTCAGGTCCCTTTTCCCAGTGTTGAGAAATTATTTCACCCTCTAAAAATATAAGGAAATACACATACATAATATAAATCTATTTCTTATGAAAAAACTTATCTATTGGTTTATCTTCAATAAATTTTAAATTCATAAATTACATAATAAATGAATATCCAAAATGAACTTTTATGCATGAAACACTAAAATTTACCTTTACAAGATCATCTTATCTATGAACTTTTAACAAGAAATTCCTCCATTCTTTACTAAAAAATGGTTATAAAATGTTATCTTATAATACCTGATGTTCGAATTAGTCTATTTGATAAAAAATTAACCGTAATTGTCATCCAATATTTGTCTAACCTAATTTAAATAAAAGTTTTCTAAATAAATAGTATATACCCATGAAAAAATAAATTATCTCTTAATCGTTAGTTTTAAATGTTTGAATATCATAATCATATATTCTCAAAAAAAATTGTGATAAATTGAATTACTATATAGTCGTGTTGAAAACATGAATGGTTTATTAGTCATTATTCAATACATAGAATATTTGAAATATCCCTTAAATAAAAAAAAGTTATACACTCCAACAATGTTAAAATAAACACTTATACAAAAAAAAATATCAGTTCCATGGGAGTTTCTAATATCTTATATACATTACCCATATCAATTATCTCTTTATCATAAATACATTATATAAACATAATGAAATTATTAAGGGTTATTGTATATCTAATCATTTGGTTCCCCGGAAGTTAAACTTTCAAAATGGGGATATTACCCTTTAGTTCATCTATACTGAACATAAATATGAAGATATTTTAAAAAATACATTTAATATTGAAATAATTAATTATATCAAATTTGGATTTGGAATGATATATTATTTCTAATTCTTCTAAATAAGTTTTAAATTTTATGTTTTTATTTAATTATAATTATGAATACCTTGTGTATCATATATAGTCTGCATTATCAACTAAGTGATCACATCTATTTTTCATATGGTCATTTAATTAACCATGAATAGTTTGTTATACAGTCATTATAACTATCATGATCCCTTATGGACACATTAAATATATCTACTATGAACATAACTCATATGGTCAGTATAATTACAGTGAATCCGAGGTTAGTAGAACTACCATTCCAAAGTTGTTATAGACACACAGTAAGCATACATACCATGAATGTTTGTATATTGAAATTTGGAATCATTATTTCTAAAGGATTTATTAAAATATATTATTATTTTATATCCATAAACTATTTAAATTAATTTTAAACTTGATATATGAATTGATGCATGTATTTTCCCTAAAAATCCATCCTTTATTTTGGAAGCCTTTCTTTATTTATAAACCCTCTCTATCGTGAATCTAAAACATATGGGAAATCTATTTAATGTTAAATAATGTTGAGAATTAATAGAGATATTGATGTTATACCTCATACAAATGTTCCTACTCTAATGAAATCGATAAATTATTATGGTAGTATGAGTTTCATAGTAGAGCCGTGTAACCCAAATTTGATCAATAGACCTATGTGTGAGGAACAAATATGATTCTCAACTAATATATTCAAGAAAAGCATTGGTTTCAAATGATATTCTGAAAACAAATGCGGGGCGATTAGTTTATTTATAAAGGTAATCCATTTTTTTCAAGGGTTATTATTTAATACTATTCACATAGGGAATTTAACCCTGAAAAAAATATAACACAATTTAGGAAATGGAGATTAGGGGAGATGTGGAGTCTTTATCAAACCTATATTCCCAAATCATAGGTGTACCTCATATGGGGGAATATGAATAATACTAATCACTTCACCAAAAAAATCATGATGTTTTCAAATTCCAAAATTCTCCAGAAGAATTTATTAGTAATTAAACTCTATGTAGAGAGAATCTAGTAGAATATAGTGGTGAATTTTGGTTATCAACCATGTTAATTCATAATTTTATCTATCCTGAAAAGGGGAATTTAGTATCTTAAGGAACCAAAATAAGTTTCTTATTTTCATATTGAAGAATGGGGTTTAGATCAATTTTTCATGGTATTTCATGAGACTTATATCATAGCTAGGCATGAACTCTTCTATGTTCAGCATTATTCTAAATATGATGTTTATATCATCCATATTGGATTATAACGGTTTAGATCCTTAGGGGGTGGAAAAGGTATCTTCTTTAGGTGTCATGTCATTATCTTGGAAAATTTTTAATGTCGATGTGGGAAAATTTAAATCCATGTAAAATATGAAGGGGGGTAAACACTGAAATATTACAAGAGAAGTATAATCATATTATGTATCCAGTTTGACATAGGGCTCTTGGGGATCTATTTATTCAACCAAATGAGGTTTTGGATTACCCTTCTAATAATGATGTTTGATTTTCAATTGAAGAAGTTGAATAGTATTCAGAAGAGACTCTGATAGATGATCCTGATGCAGAATGTTGGAATGCCTATAAGGATGAAAATAGACCTTCTATTTTCATGTATTTTGGACCAAAAAAATCTCCTCCACCCTTACCATATCGTAAAAAATATTTAAAAGATAAAGAACTTAATGTATCTAAATTATCTAACAATGCTATTGTATATGAACCTAAATGGGGTGATTCAAATGACACCAAAGAAGAGGCATTATGTTATATGAAATATTCACTTTTGAGTCATGAGAATTGATGAACTCATAGACCATGTATTTTATATGCACATTCTATTGGGGGATATCCCTATGAAATTCAATGTTATCCTACTAAAAATGAGGACTTTAACAGTGCTAGAAAATTCCTTTAGTAATGGTAAAAAAAATATGATAATCGAAGCATAGTTAAAAGCCCTAATTTTTTTAGTGCTAAAAATCAGTATTACATGCACACTTTAATAGTGATAAAAAGAATTGTTAATAGAGTTCTTTAATTGAACTTTTCATTATCACTGTAAAATATCAAATTTAACAGTGCTGATAATGGATACACTATTAAATGTGGAAATTTTTTCATAGAACTATGTGCTTGACCCTTTTATTGGTGCTTTCATTACCCCTTGAACCGCGTCCACACCCCCTATATTATCACTTTTCTCCCCCTTTCACATAGGGGTCGTTTAGGAAAAATGAGCATTCAACCATGTATTCAGGCCAATTCGCCTTGGGCCTTCGGGCTATGTAATGGGCCTCCCTCTACCCAGTCTAAAGAGGTCACTGCTTTAATAATAAATTGAGGCTTCAAACCCAGCATTTAAAAAAATATTTTTTTAGATAATTTTTTATAGTATTAATTTTTTAGATATATTAAAATATACATTTGTATTTAAATATGTTTATATGGGTATTTATGTTATTGATTTATTGTAGCTAATTAAAAGAAAACATGTACATATTTAATTTTAAATAAAATGAAGCTGTCAAAAAGTATATAATTTAAATCCCATAATATCAATATGGATTTATGAAATTGGAATATATTCAGTTTCCACTGGAAATGGTCAATTGAACCTTTATACAATGTATAAAACCAATTGAATGTTAAAAAATTGGGGTACCTTGATTAAAAACTTATGTTTGGTGAAAAATCATAGACATTTATGGCCATGAAGAATTTGGAAGAGTTTTTCTTAAATCATTAAGGGTTTATAGTTAATTTCAGGCTTCGATTTGATAACTCATAGAGCCCAAACAGACACCCTGATCAAATCTTATGGCCGTTTGAAGATCAAGTAACGATTTCAACTTATTTGGGATTTTTTTTCAATTAATTATTTTTCATGTCATAAAATGATATTAAATTACTATTACATAAAAATATTAAGAACATTATAAATTAAAACTATACTTTTGTTATTTTATATTTCATTATCACTAAATATCTTTTATATTAGGTGTAAATGATTATTTACCTTATCAAAAATATATTTCAAAAAAAATACATTTTATTTACATAAATATATCTATATATTAATATTAATATATTAATTTGAATGAAAAATAAATTTTTTATGTACACATTTATCAATTATTGTAAAAATGGGTAGATAAATGGGGGGTTATTATTAGCGCATCTAAAAAAATGCTGATAAATAACCCCTTTATCAATTATTCTTTAAAAGCGCTAATATAGGGTGCCCTTTATCAACACATATAAAAATCAACTCATAAAGGGGATCCTTTAAAAACACATCTTAGCACTGTTAAATTGTCAGTGATGGATAAGACAAGTTTTGTAGTTGTATTAGTTATAGAATAATATTTTTATGAAGATGATGGTGACATTTGATGGAATCAACCTCCTGATGGTGGACATGTCTTCCCCACTACTTCATGATCTAGGGAAGGATCCTTGATAGATGATACATATGTTCAAAATTGTCTTGAAGTTCCTCTTTACGAAGCATTAGTATACAAAAATTTGTAGATATTTGTAGTCCAACATCATCCATATAATTTTATGAATCAATAAAAAGTTGTGACACATAACCTATTATATATCTAAAAATAGTTGTTTAATAGGTTGAAGTGGATTTAACATTTGATAAATAAT
Organism: Viscum album; assembly: GCA_963277665.1. Taxonomy (NCBI): domain Eukaryota; kingdom Viridiplantae; phylum Streptophyta; class Magnoliopsida; order Santalales; family Viscaceae; genus Viscum; species Viscum album. Next base: position 956,041,263 of record OY728142.1, read on the forward strand.
CTAAATCAATTTGATCTAAGTCTATGTTCTTTGGTGGTGATGATAGGCAGCTATATTACAATCCATATCCTAATATACATTCGGAAACCCCATCACTTACTTCCAAATCCAATGAAACAAAATTGTATTTGGATGAATTCAAATTAGGTCCTATGAGGGTGATAAAAGAACTATATTCATTTTTGATGTTCTATAGAGCTAATTAAAGAATAATATATAACCTTGTTAGGTTCTATAGTCATTTATCATCTTTATCCTAGATTCCATCTTAAAATAGTCATTATGATAAATTTTATTGAGTAATTTAATGAACTTGTAGTTTATATATAGGTGTAAATATTATATAAGATTCTAAAACTTGACTACATGCCTCAGAATTTAGTATTTCAGGATTCTATGTATATTTTTCCACCTCAAAATCTTATTATACCATCAGTTATAAAGTAGTATTAAATCAAAAAACTCATTATATATGAGTTAAGGGTTGGATTTGGTAATTTTTAGAGACTAATTAAATTGAAGATTGATTGTTTACAAACACACACTACTATGAATTAGGAGTAAGTTAGGAATGATTTGAAAAATGAAAGAAGATATAGAGAGGCAATAAAAGATACCATTTATTTATAACCAGTACAATCATTACTAATTGTGACATGAAAATAATGTCTAGATTAATGCTTGATAATTTGAAGATGCCTTATTTGTCTAAAGCATTCAATTAATAAGTGGAAAAAATGAATGTCATATCTTCTATTTTGGGGCATTCATTAAAAATAAATAGGATTACTTTAAGAAGTGGAACCTAGTTCCACAGCAGGGAGTGACATTACCAAGTCACTTTAACCCTATATGTACACATCCAAACCAAATTTTCTATCCCTTCATTCCTTCCATTGTTATAACCTTATACCCTCTTCCTATAACCTATTCTATAAGACTGTTTGTTTTTTCACCTAGAAAAGCCATCCAAAATCTTATTCCTATTTCTACATGTGTAGAAATTGGTTAACTGATTTCTACATATTCACCTCAAACTACATATTCTGTTCTGGACTCTACTTCCAAAGTAAAGGACCATATATATTCTATTAACATCAGGTATTTTCTATATTAAGAGTCGGATTATAATTACTAATATGAACATTTTATTAGTACTTTTCTTATAATATCTATTGATACTAATGAAATAGCTCAATTAATTATTATACTTATCCTATTATCTGTTAATTCACATATTCTTTATTATGTTTTATCCTAGATTAACATTTTTTTTATTATCCTAAATGGGGGATAATTTGTGAAATTACTTGATGATATTAAAATAGTATTTTTTTAATGAACATATATTTATGATTTATTATTTTAATGTATTCAATTAATTTAATTTTTATATCATGATTTCTGGTCATAAAAAGAGAGAGATGGTTGTATTTTTCTAAAACGTATTTGTTAATGATCCAAAAACACGTTTAATAATTTTTTTTATTTATTTCATATTTTATGATAGCATACTTTTTTCTGTTTGAAATGATAAAATTGGGTAAGTAATGAAGATTTTCGGACTACCTACCCCATGTGCAATGCACCTCCAGAGTAAAGAAGTCGTACAGATTGTGATAGTCAAGTAACCATATAGATCCTACTACACATTAGAATCAAACTTATCGCATGTTAAATCAGCTAATCATTCATCAAATGAACTGACATTTTATAAATCATGATGTTACCATGCATTGAGTTCAACTTACCACATGAAGGATTCAACTATCACATGAACTACCAAGTAACCAAGGGAATGGTGAATAAAATTTCTATAAGTCTTGAACTAACCATGAATCAGTATTTTTTTAATATGTTAATAAATAAACCTACAATATGAAAACATAATGTGAAAATGATATTTAATTAAACTACACTAAGAAAAATTTAATCGACTATGAATAGAAATGAAGCTACTATGAGAAGACAATAAGTTAGTATTTGAATTCATGAAGGTATTTCAATAAGAGATAAACCAACCACATAAATAAACAATGTGACCAAAATAAAAAATGATGTTATTATTATATGTTAATATACCAATTCTCCATGAAATTTATCCATGTGATGTGATCATGATCTAAATTAATCATGCTTAAAGTAAAAACAAGTGACTGTTTTCGACATAAATAATGCATTGTTTTAATATATTCAATGAATATATTTGGATAATTAATTATAGACCAGGTGAAATTTTGGCTACAATTAATGTACTCAAATGAATACATTTAGAGTGAGTTCCCATTAATAAGAATAATCTATTATAGGTAAATAAAATTAGATCAAGTGACTATGTGCACATCTATGAGTTGTGTCTGAAAAAGGAAACAGATACCGAGAAGGATCATTCTAAAAATTCCACAATACATAATTTTATATTACTCTCTACAAAAAATTGTTAAATGATTTCAAATACATATTCATGGACATTCAATTAACTGATATCAATCATATTGAGCTACATCAAATATTCATTTTTACATTATTTTATGGATTTGTACTAGTTTCCATTACTTTTTGTTTTTATTATACTATATTTACTATTTGACAGAGACTATTTTATTTCCTATACTGAACTACCTCTGTGAAATTTTTATTCATTCATTATTCCATATTGAACTCTGGGAGAGGCTATGTGAATGCTAAACTAAAATTGGGCATTTTCATTGTAAAATCAGATATAGATTTTTATTTAACTTATTTGTAAATAAAATTCTTTGTAGAAAGTAATTTTGATATGGAGAGGAATAATTATAGACATGAGAATAGACTTCTTTTATTTTTTCTCCTTTGTGATTTTCTATTTTTTATCTGTTATATATATATATATACTTGTTGTGATCAAACATATAGGAATATTTTTCAAATATATAATTGTATATTAGTACTATTTTTCTAACTGGTTACTTTTAATAAATTTGTGGATTTAATTTTAAATATTTTATAATAGAAATTTTAATTTAAACCTAAATTCATTCCCTTCTTGAGTTATCCACACCAACCATCATGTACCTTTTAACTTGTATCATTGATTTTATTGATCAACTATCAAGGGCTCAATACTTCACATATATTTTCCTTTGACCAAGATATTACAAGTTACATGATGAAATGAAGGATCTTTCCAATAAAATTTTTTGTACACGGTACAAAATATATGGATTTCAAGTAATTCTAATTGGAATTATGGGTTATTATTCAATCTTTTATAGATTTTATAAATAATATTTTTAATGAATATCCTCAAAAATAATATACGTAGTCTATTATATGGTATTATAATATATTCTAATACCAAGGAGGAGCATAAAGATCATTATTGGATTGTGTTGAGAAACATAATAAATGAGAAAATTTATTCCAAGTTTAAAAAATGTGAAATTTTTTGATAAAAAGTACCATTATTGGATTACATAATCACTAGAAACATCATATCTGTAGATCCTTCAATAGAAGAGGATATAAAACAATTTCCCAAAATGACATAATAACATATATTCATATATTTCTCTAGATAGATTTATAATATTGATAATTTTTGATAAATTTATCATGTCTTTAAAATCCAATAACCAAGCATACACATATGTGAGTGATCTTACTTTTGATAGTGTAATTTGAATAAAATATCAAGTGTCTAAGGAAGAGGTAGTTCACTATAGTTGAACATACAATGCCACGGAGTAGTGATGTGTTTGAAATATATCCTGATTCTTCTATGAATGTTTTGGGATGTGTTATTTGTAAAATGATATAGAATTTTTTATCCATCGTCCAAATTATATAATTTTGGGAAAATTACAAAATGTACAAGTTGGATTTTTCATAAGTTATCATTGAATTAATCATTTGGATAAATTATATCAACATAATAAATGATATATATATATATATATATACTAATAAAAATATATTGAAATATATATTCATCAAGAATGATTTTTATATTCCCAATGGATATGGTTCTTCATGATAGAAGAATATTAATGCACAATACATTACCAAATAGTGAAGGAAAATAAGGTGGTAAATTTTCTATTAAGGAAAGATCATATATCTCTATCCTTGAAAATTATTGAAAAATACCCCATAATCATGGATTTAAAAAGGATGATTCTTCAAGACATAACGTAATTTGAGAAACCTATAATTATCATGTGATTTCTGTTTGTCGGAGAAGTTTACTCAAGAGGGGATGGGTGAATTGAGTAACTATAAAAAAATTCTGTTAAAAGAATATTATTTTCAAAAGAAATGTTTTCCCCAAAAATATATATAGCCCAGTTAATCAAGGCTATACTATTATAAGAGATTGAATTTTTAAAAAAATTATTATAAGATTGATTAAATCTCAGTAATGTTAATTTTTATTATTAATATTACTTTTGAAGTTATCCTACTAAGATAAACCAGTTATAACTTCTTTCCAAGACTAACTATCAATGTGAAATTAGTGATTTTTGTATTATGCAACAAAGCAGTAAAACAGAGAAGACTTACTTTAAACAGCACAACGGATATTAAACAAGTTGTTTAGCCTCAATCTGAGACCTAATCCACTCCACTTGGTGATCACCTACCACCATGAAGTTTATATAAAGAAACATTGATCCACACCCTGGATCACTGTTGACAACAGTACATAGACTGTCCATGTCACACAGGGACCTCTTCCACAGTTTTCATGGGTAAAAAAAAATATAACTAGGCCACATAGGGACCTCTTTCGGAGTTTTCATGGGTAAAGAGAAGTATAAAGATATTGGTGAATGTATTTTAGTATCCTCCAGTTCAGCTCAGGAGTCAGTGTGTTTCAAAACAGACAGGGGCACACAGTGCTCATAATGTAAATAAAAAGATGATCATAGTCAAGAAAGAATAAATAGATGAGGGTAAAATGATCTTCTGTGATGTCAACATAGCTATATACTTCTTTGGATTGAAGCAGATGAAGCTTTGAGTACTTCTTTGGATGTTGTGTGAAAAACAGAGTGTCACGATTCAACTTGTATTCTTCATAAGTTTTGATAATGCGAAGATATTCTCTGGATTCCAGTGTACTTCGTATGTTCTTCATCAGAGTTGTATTTCATTCATGTGACAATGCTTCCTTTTGGAAATCTTGCAATATGTTCTTCGTGGTCGTACTCACATGCTTGTTTTTCATTCAGTATCACTGTCTTTGGTTGTTGGGAACACTTTGCTCATTATCTTCGAATGCATGAGTTTCAGCCGACAGGTTCCATGTGTTCTGCACCTCATACCTCATACTATGTGGTGTCTGGTTTATAGTGTCTGGATTCACGGTGTCGCGGTTCATGGTGTCTAGTCTATGGTGTCTGGAATACGGTGTATGGCTTACAGTGTCTGGATTACGGTGTCTGGCTTATTCTGTCTGGCTTACGTTGTTTGTCTTATGATGTCTGACTTACGGTGTCTGGCTTACGGTGTCTGGCTTCATGGTGTCTTGAACTAAGGCAAATAATAGTATTCAGACTTAAACAGTGATATGAATGAAATCGATTGAGCTTAACCATTATAAATAATGATAGAACTTGAAACATAAATACACATTATTGGATATAATTTATAGTCATTAACTTGGTTGAATAAAATTTTTGATCATTAAAACATGATTAACACATGTGGAGTCTGACAATCTACCCCTTTTTGAAGATCACAAATCATGTACAGGTAAAGTGTAAATTGGGTGCAACTATAGAGAAAATAACATATAGAAGAAACATTATACAGAAACATATCCCCTTTTGGGATAATCAAAATGTTGAAAGAAGAGATGTAAAATAGTGTACATTCAATTAAGAGTAAATATAGTTTAGTACAAAATAAAGGAAAAATACAAAATCAAAGGTATTCCCATCAAAAAGGAGTAAGCACTAGTCTTCTTCAGCGACTGGCCTTCTCTTTACCTTTATTAGAAACAGAATAGGAAGCCATAAGGGCAGTGGTTGAGGTATAAGACGGCAGAGACATGGTAGATAAAGATGGTAAATGGAGACCTTGAAAGACAATGTGAGCCAAGGTAGGAGCAGTAAAAGTTCAAGGCAATTTCTGATCAAGAATCACATGCCTTATCTGACTGAGAGCTTGGCCAACAGACATGGTATTTGAGGTTAAGGCAGAGGTGAAGGTAGGTATCCTAGGTCTAAGTGGTGCAGCCGCTGGAGCAATAATTGCAGTACTCTGGAGATGAATATAAGGTCGCACGAGTTTGATGAAGTCTTCAATAATCTCTCCACCATTCTGCACAGATTTTTCAAGGTCATCATTGTTCTCAATAAACATGTTCAATAATAAGGTAATCTCGGTTAGCTTCTGGACTTGGGTTTTGAATTCTTGAGTCACAGGAGGAATTTTCATATTTTCTACAAGATATTTGAAGTGGTTGGTGATATCATTCTTTTAAAAAATTCGGTTGAAATAAAAATCTACTCTCTTAGAAATCTCCGGCTGGGCATCATTTGTAATCTTGGAGTGAATTTTACAAATTCAAGAACTCTACCGCTGTTCTTGAAAAAATCAGATAAAGAAGCCACATTAAATCCACTAAAACCATTCTGAATCTCTTCTATGAATATATATCTGAGCAGAGTACATTCCAAGGAAGGTGTAGAGTATTGAACAGAGGTATTAGAATCTTTGATGGATGTGGTAAGAGATTTGAGCTGATTTAGTACCTTTTCAAGACTACTAGTGTACTCATCAGTGAGTTTATTATGGTTCACCACAAGCTCTCTAATCTCCTTCAACATCTGTTTGTGCCTTTTAGTAACCTTTTCATCTATGTATTCCAGATAATGTTGAATCTGAGACACAACATCCTGAGGGATTTAAGAAATTGTGGGTTCTAGAGGAGTAGCAACAGGCTCTGATCTCAAATGCAGCTCTCTCTGCATGCCTTCAACCATGCTTCTCAGGGTTGTGACTTTATTACTGATAATATTATTTTCAACTTGTACTTCTTGAATCTCATGGAGTATCATAGGATAGATTTTCTTGTTGATTTTCACCAAAATTAGTGAGGCATCTTTCTCATTAAAATTTTTCACAAGACGAGGATGGGAGTTTATAAGTTTCTCAATTCCAGATAAGAGAGTATCTCTAAATTTCTTCAGATCATCCTTACTAACAAAGGACGACCTTTTAGATAAAGGTTCGGGTGTATTAATTTGTACAAGATCAGCTTCTTTCTTAGGTGAAAAACTAGATTCTGACATCAACTGAAATAGGGAGAATGGATCAATCCCGGTTGTTGTAACCTGCTGAGATCCATTCACATCATAAAAACTGGGAAAATTGTACTAAGTGTCCATAGGACTTGACTCAGTTGGATGTGAGGCTTCATTAGACTCAATATTTTGGGTTTTCTCCCCCTCAATAGGTTCCTCCTTCTCATGACTGAGAGGCTTAGGAGATTGGTCTAAATCCACAGACTCAACTCTATGTTCCTCATTCATTTCTTATCTAGCCAGCTGCAAGGCCATATCCATTATCTCTTCAACAGAGGGTATGATTTTAGGAACACATTGTTCCTTAAGTAGTTCTTCCAGATTATCTTCTTGAACAACAGGGAGTTCTTCTAATGTAGGCTCTTCTATGGCTTGCTTCTCAGATTCTGTGACAACTGATTCTTTTTCAGCCTCGGGTTGGATTTCCAGACTGACAACATCTCTAGGGGCAGGAACATCTTCTTCATGAAAAATATGAGGAATAATGGTCCTTTCTTCCTCAATAATAATTGCTTCCCAAGGTGGTACTTCAGGCTCTTCTTCCTCATTTTCCGAATACTCAACAAGTTCATCTGGTTCCAGACTAGGATCAGAAATGTTATTCGGCCTTGATGGATAATCCACAGGATTAAACTTATCATAAACCATATCATTGTCATCAAACCATTCCTTTTCCAAGGATTCCAGTTTATCTTCATTCTCTTGATGGTGGATTTAGAGAGACAATACTCACAGTCCATAAGAACTTCTTCATTAGGTACAACCAAGCCTTTTGCAAAAAAGCATGACTGATAACAACTGAGAGTATAATAGAGAAGTGGACATGGATGTAACTTTGATCAACTCACACATATGTTGAATGATATACTTTCACAGGTTGATCTTATGTCCATTTTTCATAAGGTGAATCAAAAACCCATCTTGATATTTTTACATAGAAAAATAAATATTTTTTGGACTAACCGGATTTTGAAAAAACATAAAAAAAGCCTTGTTTCTCTATCTAGTTCAGTAGTGATGGCCCTTCTCTTAGTTCCACTGCAAGTTAGGGTTTTCAGATCATCTTCTACATCAATGAAATTGGTTGAAGGTGGAGGTCCTCTTTGATAATCCTCACATATACCTTCATAAGGTATCTAAGGCATGCAGCCCATAACCTCGAAGAGAAAGAGTAGCTTTGGCCATTGACCTAGCTACTTAGAACATAACTTTCACCAGAATCAAAAGAGAACTATATGTACTAGTAGAACTGAGCCACTAACCAATGATAGATCTGTCTATTCTCCCTTGAGAAACATTCTAGCTAGACTTGTTATTTTAACACTCTCACGACAAGATATTTCTAGACAGAAGCCATTTGGGGAAAATTTATTTCTCATGTACAACACTATGATTTACCATATTCGGATTTAAAGGTCCTTTGGGTGTTAGATTAGGTGAAATCTTCTCCTTCTTCTTCAGGCTGCGCTTCTCAGGTGGGGATGATGATAGACGTTTCATTATTGGCATCAACTGAAGGTTCGGAAGAGAGATAGATAGAGAGTTCCAAGGTTGAAAGTGTTTGAAATGAGTGAATAAGAGAAATCCCTAGTGAAGAATTGAGTGAAACATATTGTTTTATCATTTAGGAATGCCAAACATCACAAAAAAAACATGGGAAAATAAAAGAGGTGAAATAATAATTATCGCGATTTGGGTTTAAAGAAAAACATAATGAATTTTTCACAGTGAGTTAGAGAGTGGTCGTTACAGTGAGACAGTAAGTGAACTTTTTAGTGCACATTATAGTGAGACAGTAAATGTTAGACCATAATTACAAAGTTATAATGGTGAGACCATAAACCTATGAGACATTATGTGAGAAACCTTAATCATGAAATAGTAATGTATAACATAGTAAAATGTCGAACAGTAATACAAGTAAGACATCTATTTGTGATTCATCATGAGAAGTTCTTGTATGATGTAGTCTATTCTCTTAAAATTTAATTGTTTAGTGAATATATCATCATGTTGATATTCAGTACCAATGAATTCAAAGGTTATATCACCTTTTTGATAATGATCTCTCAAAAAGTGACGTCTTAAATAAATATGTTTTGTCCTAGAATGTGAAACAAGATTTGTGGAGATGTTAATAGCACTTGTGTTGTTACAATTTATTGTTACATGTCTGAATTGATATCCATAATCTAGTAATGTGTGTTTCATCCAAAAAATTTGTGCACAACAGGTGCCAACAGCTATGTATTCAGATTCTGCAGTAGAAAATGAAATATAATTTTGTTTTTACTACACCATGATACTAGTGACTTGCCTAAAATCTGACATGTTCCATAGGTTCTATTTTTATCTCACTTACATCCACCGAATTTGGCATAATAATAACTAACTAGTTCAAATTATTGTCCATTAGGATAGAACAGTCCTAGATTGGGTGTATTCTTGAGGTATTTGAAAATTCTTTTTACAGCATTAAAATGAGATTATTTAGGATTTTATTCAAAATGAACACACATACACACACTAAACATAATTCCTAGATGGCTAGAAGTTAAGTAAAGTAAACTTACAATCATTCCTCTATAAGTGGTTTGATCAACAGAATTTCCATATTTATTAAGATCCAACTTATGGGTGGTACTCATGGGAGTGTAACTACTTTTAGTGATATCTAATCCAAAATTTTTAGAATATCTCTAGTGCATATACATTGATTTAAAACAATTCCATCATTATTTTGAAATATTTGAAATCCAAGAATGAATTTTAGTTAACCCATTAAACTAATTTCGAATTCATTTTCCATCATTTTAGAAAAATCAATACATAATGAATTTCTTGATGATCCAAAAATAATATCATCTACATAGATTTGAACAACTAAAACATCATTAGAAATTCGTTTTATAAAGAGGGTAGGATCAGCTATTCCTTTTGTAAAACCTCTAGAAATGAGAAAAATAATCAATCTATCATACCAAGCTCTTGGAGAATTCTGTAAACCATATAAATCTATTGATAGTTTGAAAATATGATTGGGAAAATGAGGATTTTTAAATCGGGGGGATTTTTCAACAAATACACCCTCAGCTATATACCGATTTAAGAATACACTCTTAACATCCATTTGATATTGTTCGAAATTCAGATGTGCAGCATAGGAAAGTAGGATTATGATGGCTTCAAGTCTGGTTATTGGTGAAAATGTCTTCTCATAGCCAATTCCTTCTTCATGACTATAGCCTTGTGCAACTAATATTGATTTTTTCTTAACTATATTTACAGCTTCATCTAAATTATTTATAAACACCCATTTAGTTCCTATGGTGAATGTGTCCTTGGGTCTTTCAACAAGTTTCCAAACATTGTTTCTTTCAAACTGATTAAGTTTTTCTTGCATATCCATTACACAAAATTCATCATTGATGGAATCATAAATGTTTTTAGGTTCATGTTGTGACAAGAAGGCTTGATGTTCAACCTGATTTCTAAGAGAAGCTCTAGTTTGTGTTCCTTTCTCTAAGTATCCTACAACAGCATCTAAAGGATGGTTTTAAGGGTTCAAAACTTTCTAGAAAAATAGGGAATTGTGATTTCAGGTTTATCAACAGATTCAGGTTCATTATGAATTTATTGTATGGAATTTCCCGAATTGGATGTTTTGACAGAGGATTTTGAGGATTTTGAGTTGATGTTCAGATTTGATACATCATCCTCCAGATTCTCTAGGATGGTTCTAGGCTCATGTGGATCTGTTTCATCAAGCATGATATGAATATATTCTTCCACACATTTAGTTCTCTTATTGAATACTCTATATTATTTACTTAATATTTAGTAACCTATGAAAATTCCTTCATCACTTTTGGATGAAATTTTTTCAAGATTATCATTAGTATTTAGAATAAATACTTTGTAACCAAAATCTCTTAAGTAATTAAACTTAGGCTTCCTATTTTTCCAGTGTTCATACGAGGTCTTTTTGAGAATTGTTCTAATCAAGACTATATTGATTATGTAGCATGATATATTAATAGATTCATCCTGAAAGTAAATAGGTATGTCATATTCACTAAGCATTATTCTAGAAATTTCTTACAGGGTTCTGTTTCTTCATTCTATAACACCATTCTGTTGAGGTTTTCTAGGGGCAGAGAAATTGTGACTATAAACAATTTGTGAGAAAAAGGATTCAAACTCTTGATTTTAAAACTCACTTCCATGATAAGTTCTTAATGATTTAATTTTGAGGCCACTAAGATTTTCTACAGACTTGGAATAATTAGTAAAATAAGAGCAGGCTTCACTTTTGTGAGCCACAAAGAAGGTCCAGGTATATGTAGAAAAATCATCTACCTGAACATAAACATTGTGCTTCCCATTTAAACTAGAAAGTATAGATGGTCCAAACAAATCCATGTTATCCAATTCGAGAGGTTAAGAAGTAGAATCATCTTTCTTTGTTTTGAAATATATTTTGTGTTGTTTTCCCTTTTGACAAGGATTACAAACTTTGTCATGTGGAAACTCAAGTTTGGGTAAGTCTTTAACTAGGATTTTTCTAGTTATCTTTCTAAGGGAGTGAACATTACAGTGTCCTAGTATCCTATTCTAGAGCCAAGATTCTTTATGAAATACACTTAAGTATGATGTATTTTGAGAAGCTAAGGAATCTAAATTAATAGAATAAACGTTTTCATTCCTTGATGTAGAAAATACTAATTCATATTTATAATTAAACACATTACAAGCATAATTTTCAAATATAACATGATATCCATCATCACATAATTATGAGATACTAAGTAGATTATATTTTAATCCATTAACGAACAGTACTTTAGAAATTAAAATCGAATCAGTGTTACCAATATATCCTAAGACAATGATTTTCCCTTTGGAATTGTCACCAAATGTGACATGTCCTCCATCTACTTTTATCAGGTTTTTGAAGCATGAGTAGTATCCTATCATGTGCCTTGAACTTACACTATCCAAGTACCATAGATGTTTGCAAGAGCTCTTTAAGAAGAATCCCTATAACATGATCAAGAAAAGACATATTTTGGTACCCATACTCATTTGTGTCCAGTAACATTAGTAATAAGTCATTTAGGAACCCATATTTGTCTCATAGGTTTCCTATAAGCATTATGTAATGTATTTGAATAATAAACTGTATTTGGTCCACAAAAACTTGAAATAGTAGAATATGTATCATGACTTGAGCTTGTTGATTTGTGTCCAGAACTGGTAACAAAACTATATGTCCTAGACTTTGAAACAAAATTCATTCCACCAAGGTTTCTTTTACTATGTTGATAACCAAGGTTAGTATTGTATTTAGGGGCAATTTTTATTCCAAGAATTTGGGTAAGGGTATTTTTCTCATTAGTAAAATTTTCTAAGTCACTTTTAAATTTCTCATTAGACATTTTTAATTCATTGTTTTCTTTGTGCAGTTGATAAATTTTTTCCTTTGCAGTAGTAATTTAGATTTAACATTTATAGTGAGATCATGTTTTTTCTTCAATGATTTATATTTATCTTGTAATTCATTGCATGTCTCTTCAAGCATGTTACAGTATTCAAACATTTCTTCATTTGTCATATTTTTAGAGTCACTTTAATCTTCATAATAGTATGAATTATGTACATAAGAGTTCAGTGCTACCTCAGATGTGTTTTTCATAAAACACATATTGTCTTTGTTAGCCTGTTCATCATATGATGTCTCTGAGTCGCTTGATCTATCCTTAGAGGCACTCCAGGTTTCTTTGATTTCCTTTTTGTACTTCTTGTCCTTGTCCTCATATTTATTTTTGTACTTGATCTTTGGACAATAATCCTTTATATTTCTATCACACTTACATTCATAGCATAAAATTTCATTAGTTTTGTCAATTCTTTTCCAGTCCTTTTTTCAGTTTCCTTTTCGATCATACGTGCCCTTAAAGTTATGATTTCTAAAAAGGATCATCTTTTTGTAAAATTGTTTGAACCTTCTGGCTAGTTGAGGCATCTCCTCGTCACTGTTAGGTGATTATTGTTTAGTGGGGGAACTTTATACATAAGATTCTAGTTTCCCATCGTCATTATGCTTCGAGGAGGTGGTCTTGAATGCCACATATTTCCAATTTGGTTCATCCTCCACTTCTTTATTGACTTTCATCTCTTCCTCATACATCATCAGTTTCCCAATGAGTTCTATTTCCAGTAGCTTGCTGATGTCGCATGATTATATAATATAGATAGAGGTTCCCCTCCATCTATCAGGTAGACATGTAAGGATTCTCATGATATGTTCTTTGGTAGTGACTTATCTTCTAAGAGAAATCATTGTGTTGACGATCCCATTAAACTTGAGATATATGTCTGAAATAGGCTCATCAGGTTTCATTTTAAAATTATTATATTTTATAGTATAAGAATTAAGTCTCATTTCCATTAAACTAGATGTGCCTTCATGTCAGATAGACAAGGTATCCCAAATTTCATGGCCAGTTTTACAAGAAGAAGTCCTATTAAATTCTTCATCTCTTAAAGAATATTACAAAGCATTCATGGCTTTGCAATTTTTATTGGAGGCAAGTTTGGTAGGTTCATCCCATGTAATTTCATCAATCATACGATGTTTGTATTCATCTATAATGGATTTCCAAATTTCAAAAATCATACTCTCTGAATGCATTTTCATTTTAATTTGCCATTAAGAATAGTTGGTTTCATCAAATAATGGTGGAATATTGGTTACATCACCATCTAAACTATTATCCATTCTAACGTATTATTTTAAAAAGATCTATAAATTTATAATTAATGAAAATTTACAGATCTTTAAAGTACAACTACAATCACAGTTGATTAAGATTACCCCGAGTCCTAATAAATCCCCTTTCATACCAAATGTTGGTCGGATTAGTTTACTCAAGAGGTGAGGAGTGAATTGAGTAACTATAAAAAATTTCATGTTAAATGAATATTATTTTCAAAAAAAATGGTTACCCCAAAAATAGATACAACCCAGTTAATCAAGGTAACACTGTTATAAGAGTTTGACTATTTAAACAACTTCTTAAAAGATTGATTAATTCTCAGTAATCATAATTTGTATTATTAATATTATTTATGAAGTTATCCTACTATGACAAAAGAGTTATAACTTATTTCGAAGACTAACTATAAAAGTGAAATCAGATATTTATGGATTATGCAACAAAGCAGTAAAATAGAGAAGAGTAAATTTAAACAGCACATTGGATATGAAACAAGTGGTTCGGTCTCAAGCTGATACCTAATCCACTCCACTTGGTGATCACATACCACCAAGAATTTTATATAAATAAACTTTGATCCACACCCTAGATCGGGGTTAACAATAGTACACAAACTATCCAGGTCACATAGGGACCTCTTCCACAGTTCTCATGGGTAAGCAAAATTATAAGAGTTTGGTGAAAGGATTTCAGTATCCTCCAGTTCATCTCAGGAGTTAGTGTGTTTCAAATTAGATAGGGGAACACACAACACATAATGTAAATAAAAAGATGATCGCAGTTGAGCAAGAATATAGATATGAGGTTATAATGATCTTTTGTGATGTCAATGCAGCTCTGGACTTATTTTTATTGAAGCACATGAATCCTTGAGTCCTTATTTGGATGTTGTGTGAAAAACAGAGTGTAGCGATTCTTCTTGTGTTATTCACGGGTTTTGATAATGTGAATATGTTCTCTAGATTCCAGTGTACTTTATATGTTCTTCAGCAGAGTCAGATTTAATTCCTGTGACAATGCTTCGTTTTTAAAATCATGAAATATGTTCTTTGTGGTCCTGCTCACATGCTTCTTTTTCGATTAGTATCACTCTCTTTGGTTCTTGGGCACAATAATATCTTTATCTTTGAATGCATGAGTTCTGGCCCATAGGTTTCATGTGTTCTGCACCTCGTACCTCGTACTATGTGGTGTCTGGTTTATGGTGTCTGGCATCATGGTGTCTTGGTTCATTGTGTATGGTTTACTGTGTCTGGCTTACGGTGTCTAGCTTATGGTGTTTGGCTTACTATTTCTAGCATACAGTGTCTGGCTTACGGTGTCTAGCTTACGATGTCTAGCTTACAGTGTCTGGCTTATGTTTTCTGGCTTATGGTGTCTGGCTTACAGTGTATGGCTTACGGTGTCTGGATTATGGTGTCTGGCTTCACGGTGTCTTGTACTTAGGTAAATAACTTTATTCATACTTAAACAATGATATGCATGAAAGGGATTGAGCTTAACCATTATAAACCATGAGAGAACATGAAACATAAATACACATGATTGGATATAATTTATAGTAGTTAATTAGTTTGAAAAATATTTTTGATCATTAAAACAAGATTAATATATGAGGAGTCCAACAATTAATCACCCATCAATTAAGGTAAAGGTTTTCGATGCCCAAAAACAAGATATAGATCTATCAAAAAAGGTAGAAAACATTATAGATTTTCACTTTAATAATGATGGACTTATTAGGTTTGGACCCCAAATATGTGTCACGTTCAAATAGTAAATTAATAGGTAAATTTTTTAGGATTCTCAAATATCATACATATCTATTAAATTATGAATCACAATGTTGTATATATATCTAATGTAAATGTTTTAGTATGATTACATGATGATAAATATCATAAAATACATAGCTCGATTCTTGGTATTCAAATACGATATAGTTGAATGACTTATGTCTTAGGGTGTGTTGCAACCATTACCCATACTATTATATAAATGGGAAAAATTTCCATGGATTGTTTTGTTGGACTCTAAATACTATACGAGTTCTATAATACTATTTGGGTTGTAGTTGATCACCATAACTAGTCAAAAAATTTTGTTTCCATCAATGAATAGTTCTCTCTTTGAAAAATCACCATGATAAATATAAGTGAATTCTAAAGATGACATGTAATACCACATTACATTTTTTTATATTTGGATATGATTCTTACATTAATTTTTTGCATAATTATTTAGAAAATATTGGAGATATGGCTGTATTTCAACAACAATTATCATGATTTATAGATGGTTACTTCTAAAGGACTATTCAACATTGTAGGATACTATATGATATTTTTTGTGGAAATATTGGATGCCGTGATCAACAATGACCCTTGTAAGTGATATCATATAAAAACATTTTCTATTCCAGCATTCAAATAGAACTGTATAATGATTTGGATGAGAAATGATGTCAGAAACACATGGTAGGATTCTATTGGGGAGAGGAATATGATATGACATGACCTTCTCTTTGAAATGATAGATAATATTCAAATTATTCAGAGGAATATAAATGAATCCTAATTATTACATAAGAATTATTAAAATCAACATCGACATGATTTAGTGTTTTATGTATGTGATTAGGTGTTCCTCCAAATATCATTATAGAATCTAGTTATTATATTTGGTAAAAGGGAATGATATGCACTCGGTAAGTCGGTCCCTTTGAGATCCTTGATTATATCAGGATTGTAGCTTCTCATTTAGCTGCAATGAACTATGATTTTTTATCCTTTAAAATATATAATATTTTTTATAACATATTCCCTATGCTATACCCAATATAATGAAACCCCAACATATTAATAATAAATTATTAATAATTCTAAAATAAACACAAGGATAGTAAACCATAAACATAGATGATTTCATGAGGATCCTTGTTCTAAAAAATATGAGTTAATTAAGGGATTCGTTTCATTATGGGTTCATCAGAAGGAGTGATGCATTCCCAAGAGTTTCCATTGGTAATGTTATAGAGTTTTTGTATCCATGCCTTCTCTAAGAAGATATTAAAGAGCCTAGATTCAAATAGATTATTGATGGTAGAAAAAAATGGATTACATAATATTCTTAGATTGAATATTCTGAAGGTAGTGGAAGGTTTCCTTTTGGAAAGAATGAAAAAATGGAAAAGCACTGAATGTTGGATTTGGTTCACATGGATATTTGGGGTCCATAATCGATGAGTTTTCATAGAGGATCCAACATCCATGTAATGTTCATCGCTGATTCCACAGGATATGTGTTGGTGTAATTTATATAGACCATGAATGAGGTGTTTTGTACTTCGAATAATTATCATCTCATTGTTTAAATGGATTCTGTATATATGTTATAAGTTTTATTGTTAGAAAATGGTCGGGAGTATGGATCACCGAGTTCCATAGATTTTTTTAGTGGAAGGGGATATGATTTGATAAGGTTGTTTTCGGGAACCCATAACATAATGAAATTGTGGAGAAGATTAACATGACATTGGTGGAAAATGATAAGTCTATGAAAATTTCTACAATGTTCCCCAAGGTGTATTTGGTATAATCTCTGAATTATTCTATGTACATGGTAAATATGATTCAATCATATACAATTGGACAAATAATTCTAAGGAAATGTTGGTTTAAGAAGAAGGATGACTTAAACTAACTAAATGATTAAAGAGAACATCTTCATTCCTACATTGATGCCAATGAAAAATATAATCTATAGAATATGTTTTATGAATTTTACATCAATGGATATGATGAAAAATATTTTATTTTTTCAAACACATATAATGAATCTTAGTAAGTAATCATCTATTTAAATATGACTTTTAACGACATAATTTTTTAGATAGATCAAAATTTGAAAGAGTTATGATGGATGAAAATTTGAATAACAATATAATGTTTAGCTGGATGGATATCCAAATGTTAGGGATGTTCTAGAAAATAATGTGAATATTATTCAATAAGAAAACCCAGAATGTTTAGTGGAGTGACTTAAATAAGGAGGTCAATTTCAGATGGTGTTTCATAGGATTGATGTACCACAAAGTTCGAAGAATATAGGGGATCAAGCATAAGGTGTCACTACTCTTTAAATTTTTGTACTTGAAAGAACTCGGTCTTAGGGGAAACCATATATGTCTACTAAGATAATATAATATATTGTTCATTATTGGATATTTTTCATTAATTAAATATAAAAAATAAGGGATAAACTGAGATATGAAAATATTTTTGGAGTTTTAAAGACTCTAAATGTGGGAGTTTGCCATCAGTTATGAACTTGATTACAAAAAATGTTGATAAAATGAATATAACATAAAAAACTACATATCATTATTACAAACATGATGATTTTTGTTTCTTGAAGGGTAAAATCGATGAACATAAACTTGTGTTTTCTAGAAGCATTAAGATAACGTATCCATATTAAATGAATTGGATTTTGTGGACATAGATAATAAGACACATATGGTTTTATACTTTTTAACTAAACCCGTCTGATTATATCTAGATGATTATAGTGAAATTTGGTATCCCAAAAAAAATATAGTTTCCACATCCATAGTAAAACACTTCAATATTATCAGAGAGATGTCACTATAAAAAGAAAAAATGATAATTTCATTAAAATGTATCCATATTCATCATCTATGAGAATATTTCAATACTCAGTGGATGAACTCATATAGACATTATGATATCAATTCAAGTTGTAAAAAGGATTTTGATGAAATACAAAAAGATAACAAAGGTGTGATGTGAACTAGATTCCCTATCAAATAAATAGTTACATAAGCACATAACATTTCATTATAAAAAGTGTAATTTCATGTATTTTTAGACATAGGATTATATGGATATTCAATTAAATAGATAATAAATTCTTGTTATGTGTTTTTTTTTGAATAACTTAGGTGATATGGATGATCAAATCAAAATTCACACACTCAAAAATAGAATCTTAGTATGTCTCATTTATGAAATTATAGAAAGAGTTGGTTTGGTTAAAAGGGTTACTATATTATTTTAGAGGAAGATAGAATGATGCAATGTTTTTTTTGGGACTGATAGTGTGTCATTCATGTTGCTAAAAAATATATGTTTCATCCTATAATGAGTATATTAAGTTAACTTACAACTTAATATTGAAGATATTAGAGTAAAGAGTGTTAAAACTATAGAATATGGAGGGAGATTAAAAAATATTATAAAATTTGATGAATGTTATTTCCAAAGAATTACTAATTCCATTCTATGAATATGTTGGACTTATTTATTTGAAAATTTAAATTGGTGAAAGATGTAGTAGCTATATAGTATTTCAGTTGGAAGGGAGAAATCCTATAGAAGGAGATATAATAATATTTTCAAAAACATGTGATAATAATTTTCAAGTGAGATATTATTGGGGGGGATATGAAAATCATTTTATATCTATGGAAACTAAGATCACTGAAAAGATAAGATATAGATGCCTTATCTCTAATTTTTGGATGGGTGTGATAAGAGAAATAATGGATGAGTTTTCGGTCACTATAAGATAATGGTAGAATTGAACCAAAAGGTTCAATTGATCACATCACCAGATGATCATTCATTGGAAGATAAACTAATAGATATCTCTTGTAATATCATTAGGAGGTGAAAAAAATGGACCATATATTCTAGTTAAGGTGGTTGGATCTATTTACCAAATAAAGAATCATCTGTGAAAATCTGTTTTAGTAGATTGAAACCTATGATAGTAGGATACTATTGGTGACAAGAATTACTAGCTAGGAACTACTATTTAATAAAGATGATATCCCAATGTGAGATATATTTGATTAAATAAATGGTCCTTATTTTATCTAATAAAATCAGAATAAGAATTACTCTACAGATTTGGATGCCAGTATGAACTACATAAAATTTTATATTGTTATTATGACTTGATTACTTTCCAAAAAATTACAATTAATAATTATTTTATATGTATTCTAAATGGTTGTAAATGATTTTATGTTACTTGGGAGAGAGTGTGACATCGATGTTATGATATTTTTTTCATAAGGTTTTTCCATATATTTTTCAATCGTACTATTATTTTTTAGTGTCATGCCATCTGCTGGTTTTATTGGATAGATTTCATGAACCCTACATTGGGAAAAATATTCTATATACCAAATTAGTAAAGTTAATTTTCACTTAGTCCCTATCCTAGGTAAAAAAAATTTATCTTCCCACATTCCTGTGTGATCCCACTCACCATACACTTAATTAGAACACGAGAGAGACATGGTCTCCTAGTAGGTGTAAGGCATAAAAGCATGTCATCATCTAAGTCTTATACTATATTAGGAATCTTGTGGAAACATCCATTACTATTATTCCCAAACATAGATTGGATTACCTAGGAATAATCCTAATTCACATTCTCATAATAATATATTTCCCATAATTCTAGTCATCCTACCTCGATCAACTAACTAAAAATAAATAGATATTTGTATAGGGGACATTTAAAATGAAAAATTTAAAGTAATGATACCATTTTTAGTCACATTACTAAAATCTTTTGATGAGTTATACACACACAATAATACCTTTCATAATCATCCATGCATCTATATAAGACTATATCCTCAAGAAAGCATCCTCAAATAGGCTATATATGAAACATGTAATCCTTCTTCAAAGTGATATTTTACATATGATACACACTTTTTCAATGGGAAATATTCATAGAAAGATGAACTATAATAGGAAATTTATTCCATAGTAATGCGTGAAACATTTTTAGGAACACATTTCATACTAGTCCTTGATATATTATGTTAAACTATACTGTATAATTAAAAATAACCATATAGTGGGATGTGGGAGTAGGAAATTGTTTCCTTGTTTAAATATAGTTATAGTGGTATCATGGGGTTGTATCTATAGATGATTTATCAAAAATAAGTTGTCACTTATGAGTAGTGGGTGGCTATGTTTCTTTTATTTTTGTAAATGAAATAAAAATCACTATGGTTAAATTTAGTTAATTAATAATGTGATGAGTTCATGTTGGTTTGTTAAATTATAATTCTATAATAACCTTTTAATTAGTTGAATGTTATTAATATTAAATGGATTGTTTGAGGTTGCACAATTTCTTAACCTCTCACCTCTTAGTTGAAGCATATTTCTATAGAAAGACTTCACAATGATTTTAGTTTAGTCTACCCTCTTTCAAATTTTATTTTGATGTTATTAATGAAACCAATTAGCGTGTCACTCATATAATATTCAATAAATACCAAATTTAGCATTTTTTAATATATTTCCAAAGATTACTCCACTACCCTAATTATAATTTCAAAACTACCAAACACATCACCACTCCAGCATTATATTCCATCTTTATAGACTAAACTCTATAGAGAGATAAAACTAAAAATATAATAATTGAAACTATCCATGTAAAAAAATTAATAAACCAAACACCATAATATTTTAAATATCAATGTAATTATAAATGATGTAACTATTTATCCTAAGAAATAATTTCATTCCATGAATTTTATAATCACAGGTACTAAAAACAATAATATTATTTTACCCAATAACCTAATGTTTTTTTCTCATGTTGTCAAATAATACCATGGTGATGGGGGGAGGATAATGAATTATAGTATGTGAAAGAAAAGGAAACAATGAAATTTAATGTGGTACTAGAATGATTGTAATGGGTCGATATCTACTTTTCCTCAACCTTATTCCTTTAAATATTCTCATTTTCCTTCCTTTTAACCTATAGTCTATCCATTTAGATCCTACAATTTTTTATTTCAAAATTTTTTTCTTCTCAATCAAAATATCCTTAAAACACAATGCATTGAATCCCTATGTAATATTCATCACCATATTTCCTTATTTTTTCTGAATTATTATTCATTAGATTCAGCACATCATATTTGATATATTCCATGTGGTTGTCATCAGTTGAATTGCATGGATACTAGCATGTAACATGGAGAATTGGGTGTGGATTATAGAGGACTTGGAATTTAATTAAATGCAAAAATTTCCACAATAGAAGTAAAATGTACATTGTGAGGATATTTAAATGGGATTGAAACCACTCTACAGTGGTCAACATAGAGTTTATGGGAATTCTAAATCACTCCCATTTCAATATTCATCTCCTCTATAATCTCTACATTGACTAAAATCCCTAAAATATAGTAAATGAAATGAACTCTATATGGGTAGAGCAAAATATATGTGGTTCAATATAGTGTTCAAAATAAATATATGTCTTACCTTGTAGATTTCATAAGTTTTGCATTTTTTTATTCCTCATAGAAAATAAAAATTTCTATAAACAACATTAAATCTATTCCCAACATCATAATTCTCTTCCTAATATAACCAATATTGAATTTCATTTTCAATTTATAAAATTTAGTGTTATTTTTTTAATCAATTACATAATTCATTCAATTGAACAAAGATTCACAAAACATATTTAATTGAAAATTTACTTCTAAATGTAACAAAATAGAGATTAATTGATAAATGTAGGGGTTGGGTATAAAATGAATGGAATATTAACAAAATATGACTAATTATTAGACTCTTAATATTACACAATACTTAATATTTGGGAAAAATATATTTTGACTTCAAAAATAGTACCCATATAAAATTCGAAACACTAGATAATATGGTATTAATGTTTCAACACCAGATTTATCATATATATGATTCCCTTTAATGTTCTTTATAACACCCAATCATTTTATGGTATCTTTCCTTAAATGTTTTTTATTGAGTAGATAGCATATATTTCATGAAGACATGAGTCTCTATGAAACAACACTTTGTTATTTATAATTTAAAGTGATAACCTTGTCGTTAAACTTATCTTTTCCACTACTATGTTTTGATTTAAATAATGGTCATTTACTGTAGTTATTATTTGGTTATTTGGATTCTGATAGAACCTACTGGTTTTTTTGGTTAAAGTAACATAGCATTATGAATTGTAATATGAACTTTAGGAATAGTAAATCATATTATTATTTTTTACTTATGGTTATAAGGCAATGTGATGTTGATTAATTTTTCATGGTGTAAAAAAATGAGTTATATATTTAAAATTGTTAATTTTTAATACATTATGAGTCTATTAAAAAATTAAATTAATAATATATAGATTTTTTTGAAAACAAATAGAGTTTATTTTTTAATTATACATATTGAAAAATGGTATTGGCGATTTTTTTGATTTTTATGATATTCTTAAATAATTGATGAATAGTAAAATCTGATAAATTACGTTAATGGACAAATAAATGTTTCAATGAATCGTTGGTGATTCAAGACTGATGTAAGCCCACATGGCTAGAAATCAGATGAAATTATTACTATTTTTGTGGCATTAATGAATACTATTCTTAATCTTGAGAAAAATTATTATAATAATGATTAAAATTTTGTAAAACTCCTCTTCCCTTCTACTATATAAACCACCCCTCATCCCCCTATTCCTCCCACATCACTCATTCTTTGATACTTACCTGTGTTAATCAAAATAAACTGCCCAATATATCCCCCCACATTTATGACCTTATGGTCTAACCAATAAGACAAATAGAATGGCCTTAAGGAGACTATCAAGGAGGATGAGTCAAGAGGTGACCTTTCTTCCTTTTTCTTTCAAATTCTTTTACAAGTTCAATTTTTTTTGTTTTTCTATCCTCATATACCCTAATAATAATTCTATGATAATTCAATTACATTAAAATAACTATAATTTTATTATTCTAGTGGAATATATCATCATCATCTCTATTTTCCCCTCCTCTTGTACTAAAAATGAAATCACCGTCTGAGATGTGTTAATTTATCACATTCAAGAATGAAGAGTTTTCAACTTCGATAAATATATTCACAAATAATAATGTAACATTTTTAATGATTGAAATAGATCATAATATATTTATTTTATCTTTTTAAATGATCAATAATACTAGAAACTCATAATATAAAATAATAATACAAAACAAGTTTGTTTTTCACAAAACTGCCAAGTTAATCCAAGCATTTATCATTACATTTTTTCTAAAGAGTCATCCTCATGGAATATAACCAAAATAATTATAACATCCTTTATATAAATTTAATTTAATTAATAATATATATTAATAGTTTTGTATGTTTAACCAAATTTCAAAAAAAACTTCCCTTCAGGAATACAAGTTAACTGATAATGAAATCCACAGAAAAAAATGCATCCAAAACAATAAAATTGACCATCATATACCCATAAAAAGGCCATGAATAAACCTAATAAAGTTAAAATAAATAATTTAAATTTGGGGGATGTTATGTAAACATAAATTAATGATGATAAATTTGATTATTCAGTTCATTAAGATAAATCGAAGAACACATTTGGGCATAGGTTAAGGGATTTCTTACCTGAATTTTCATTCATTGAGTTAAACATCAATTTAATTGGTTACATTTTTCCTATAAAATATGTGAATTAACACTAATTGTTTTATACTATATATCTACATATATTTTGTGGATTTTTATTTTTCACATATAAAAAGGTCATTGATTTAGCCTAACTCAAATTGTACAATATTTGTAAGGGGTTTCTCATCTAACTTTTATTTTCATAAGATTTAAATTATCATCCACTTATTTTTTGTATGTGGTGTATGTTTACCCCCATTTGATATATAATATCATGATTCTGTTTTTATTCATTGTATTTAGTGATTCACTTGATGATTATTAACTCTATTGATTTCAATGTTGTAAGGGAATTTTTTTGGTTTCCATTTATTTTTGATTTACTTGTTATTGAGCACCTAATCATACTTTTGTGGTGTACCTACTTCCCATTTGGGAATAATGTTTCATTTAAAATTGAAAATATATTATATTTCCTTATTCTAGGTTCATTGATATGTTAATTTTCTTATGTCGTATACCCTTTTACATACCATGTGTGTTTAGAATGTTGTTTTAACTATTGAAATATTCATGTATATGTATCCAATACTCTATACAGGTATTGAAAATCCATATTTTAATTTTGTTAAATCTATTTATAAATAACTATTTGGACATGAAGTTATTAGATGGTCCCTCTATAGCATATTGATTCATTGGCAGGTCTCACGAGACAATTCAGTTGGTGATAAACACTTTTAGTTTGTTTCCAAAACAAAATTCAATAGGTATCTAAATTCAGAATTTCACCATTTTGACAATATAGTGGAATCACATGATATATAAAAGATATCCAATTTAGAATCACTCTCTTTATTCATTTTCAGTTATTATTTCCCACTAGGTTTTCCATATAATAAAATTTCTAGATTCGGTTTAATTCTCTATTTATTAACTGTGTGTGTTATTCATTTATTCACCCTGTAAAATTTACAGTGCCAATTTTATTATGATTCCATTATTTTTTATTCATTATTTTAAAAATTTTAACCCTTACTGAGCATTTTTTTCACACCCCATTCATTTTTTAACTTCAAAAGGTTATGAGGATGAGGCCTTTTATTGAGTTCTCATGGATGTAGTTTATTTTTTTATGTATTGTTTTTTGTTACCTTTGCCATTGTACCAAGAAATAGTTATGTGTACCTATTTTCTTCAAGACTACTAAACTATTCATTCCATTGAGATTTCATTCCTTTTGAACATAGAAATTTAATAAGTAATGCACTGCCTCCGAGCTTCTAGGGTCAGGGTGTTATAGTTGGTATAAATGGATGTTTAGTATAAACCATGTAATATTTATTTAGGAAACATATTTTAGAAGAAATTACAACATGTTAGACATTGAATATAATAGTAAATTAATATCTTGGAATTTTTTTAAAGTATGGATTATTTGGGTCTTCCTATAAAAAAAATCTCTTTCTGGAAACTACTAATGGATGTGGTTTTGGAACAGATTCACCTTGGAGTAATAACTCTTACATTGTGTTTCGGGATTGACCCGGGGTACCATGGTACACAAAAATGGGCCTTACTATTCCCTTGATTTGAAATTCACAATTAATATGATTAGGATAATTAATATTTTCATTACAAACTATTATAAATTACTTAAATGTAAATATAAACTATATTTATGATAATGAGTTTAGTTTTTCATAAATTTTCAGATTCTCTTAAGTGATTTCTTGTTAGATATTATGAAAAATGTCAAAATTTAGTGTTTTCAATTATTTAGTGATGGATCCTAGTGGAATAAGGGGAATCATTACTTGTGGGAAATGTAGTGATTTCCCCATTAAGAAAGTCAAGATAGTCAATGTTGGAGCATTTCAGATCATGATCATATTGGGACAACTTACTCTAGTTGTGATGAATAACCATGTTACACCTGTACTAGATCATTTCTTGTGGTAGAGGCCCCCATCATACAGTGGTATTACTAATTCTATGGTAGATGAGAAGTTGATCAAGTCCATTGAAAGTATATTTTTGGCATTAAGATTTAATGAAAATGAAAAGGTTGTACTGGAAGTATATAGCCTCAAGGGTGATGTTAATCAATGGAGGCCCTTGATCTAGAATACCATAGATAAGGAAAAAATTGAAGATATGGAATGGAGAACATATAATGAAACAATCCTCAATAAATGTTTCCTTTATGAACAACCAACTGAATTGAAGGGAAAATTCCTTAGCCTAAATAAAAGGGAATATGAATGTGTTTTGAAGTATGAGGGAAGCATGATAAGATTATATAAATATGCAATAGATTACGTACATTATTTGGAATCCAATATTGATCATTTATTTGAAGATCTTCATCCTTGTCATTGAACGGAACATGCTTATAAAACATTTCCATCATATGCTGAAATTGTATTATGTGGCATAAAAATAGAGAATGAATTTTCTATGTCAAATTCGTTCAAGGGAAAACATGATAAGAGGAGGCCTTCTAATAACCATGAAAAATATAAAGTTCCAATAAAGAAAAAGGTAATGATTAAATTTCAATTATGCGTGAACTGGGGAAAGAATCCTCCTGGGAATTTCATGATAGGAATGTGAGTTTTCTATAAGTGTGGAGAAAAAATTCATTGATCTAGTGAATGAAAGGGGAAGATACCAGTCAATGATTTTATTTTCTAAAATTTCAAATAGATGAGAGATAATAAAAATGAGTGTCCTAAGATCCAAGAATACTTTCCTCAGAAAAGGCCATGAGAGAAAGAGAAATCTTATGTTATTAAAACCGTGGAAGCTAGAGTTAATAATCATGTGGTGGAAAATGCTTTAATTGTTTTCTCAAACATAGCCAATTCCTTATTTGGTTATAGATTATCACATTCATTTATATTGTCGCATGTTCCCTAGAAAACATATCATGTCAATTTTTGTTTAATAAAGGATTTGTTAGTCAAAACTCCCAAGGGATGCATCGTTGCAA
This sequence comes from Viscum album, assembly GCA_963277665.1. Lineage (NCBI taxonomy): Eukaryota > Viridiplantae > Streptophyta > Magnoliopsida > Santalales > Viscaceae > Viscum > Viscum album. The sequence continues at coordinate 956,068,831 of OY728142.1, forward strand.
CAATGTTCTGTCAATCAATCCCCCTCAAGTCACATAAATGTTATTTAGTGTCTAGCATTATCATAATACCAATTATTTACATTAATATACTTTTTGGTTTTAATTTTCTACAAAATTTTGATGTGAAGATCTATTGTAAGAAGAATGCAGTTACAATTTTTTATAATGGTGCAGAATCATTTATTTATAGAAGAGAAACCTTTCCATTTGATTCTTATCTAAATCCACCACTAGTAGAAATAAAAAATTCAATTATTAGAGAGCAAGAGAACACAATATCTAAGGTTTATGAATAAAATATTCCAATTTAATATGTACCTATTTTTCAAGAATACATTGATGTATTTTCAAAGGAATTACCTAGACATCCTCTAAAGAGGGAAGTTGAGTTATCTATGGATTTAATTCCTTGTGAAATACCTATATCAATGGTTCCCAATAGAATGGACATTGTGGAATTAATTGAGAATAAAAAAAAACTAATGGAATTGAGTGAAAATGGATTTATTCGACCGGGTGTTTCTCATTTGGGAGACCCTATCCTCTTTTTCATGATGAAAGATAGATTAGTGAGGCTATGTATTTATTATAGGGAAATCAATGCTGTTATGATAAATACAAAGTATTCCCTACCACACATTGATAATTTATTTTATCAACTTCATGGAGCCCAATATTTTCTTATGATTGACCATCGATCTGGATATCATTAACTATGTGTGAGAAAGGAAGATATTCTAATGATAGAATTTTGAACCAGGTATGGGCATTATGATTTTAATGTAAAGCATTTTCGAATGACTAATGGACCCACTTTTTTAGGGATCTAATGAATAGGGGTTTCAATTAATATCATGATAATTTTTTTTGTTATTTATTGATTATATACTAGTGTACTATAAAATATATGTAATCAATGAGAATCACTTGTAGATTATTTTGAAAACTCTTAGAAGAAATGAATTTTATAGGAATTTTTGAAATTGTTAATTTTTTCTTCAATCAGTTTCTTTTCGTGGAAATATTGTCTCTATAGATGGAATAATAGTTGATTTTGTGAAGACAATGTCAATCCAAGATTATCCCATGCCAACGAATATAACAGAGGTATGCAGTTTTATTGGATTAGCAAGATACTATAGGTATTTCATTCAGAATTTTGATCAACTGGATAACCCATTAACCAAGCTCACATATAAAGGGGTTAAGTTATAATGGATGAAAGAATGTACAAATTTATTTGAATAATTGAAAATAATATTTTTTCAATTCTCCAATTTTGAGTCTTCTATCTAGAAATGATGGATTCGTGATATATAGTGATTCCTTAAAGAATGTAATGGGTTGCTTCCTTATGCCAAATAATAATTTTATTTCTTATTCATCAAGATTGTTGATGACTCATGGGAAAAATTATTGAACTCATGATCTTCAGTTTTTAGTCATATCCCTTGCTCTGAAAATATAGAGACATTATCTATATGGTGAGAGATGTGACATATATATGGATCAAAAGATTTTGAAATACATTTTTTCATAGAAAGAACTCAACATGAGTCAAAGGAGAAGGCTCGAGTTACTCAATGTCTACGATTGTTAATTAAACCGCGACCTAGTAAAAGAAAATAAGGTGTTATATGCATTAATCGATAAAGATCATGGACTTATAACCCAAATTAGGATTTAAAGAGATAATATATTCATGGATCTAAAAATGATAGATATGGGAATTAGTATGGAAGGTGAAACATATTTCCTATTTAAATTGATTTCTAATCCATGTTTACTAGAGAAGATAAAAATCCCTCAATCTGATGATGAGAATCTATAAAATAAAACTAATGTTGTTATGGATGAAAGATTGGAATACATTGTGTATGTGGATGGAGTTATAAAATCATGGTAGAGGTTATGAATTCCATCAATACATGAGATAAAAAATGGGAATATTAGATGATGCTCATAGCTCAAATTTCTCTATACACCATTGTAGCCCAAAGATGTATAGAGACCAGAAGAAACATTTTTTGTGGGATAACATGATGAGTGAAATTGCAATATATGTGTCAAGATGTCTAGTTTTTTAATAAGTGAAGGCCAAGATACAATATCATATATGTGTCATGAATCGTATGCCTATTTTTATGTTGAAATGGGATGACATTACGATATATTTTTTCATAGGACTACTATGGAATCCTAGAAGGAATGGTGAAATATGGGGAAATGTTGACCTTCTCACTAACTTAGCACATTTCCTTGATTTAAGAGATGAATTACCACTTGAGCACTTGGAAGGACTTTATATAAATGATTTTGTAAGACTTCATAGTTCGACTCTATTGATTGTGTCTAATCAACATACCTAATTTACATCAAAATTATAGAAAAGTCTCCAAATGGATTTTGATGCTGAGATTCATATGAGTACTTCATATCCCCATGAAATGTTTGGATTGTCTAGAAGGACTATTCAAACATTAGAAGACATGTTGAGATCATTCTCTCATGAAATTCAAGGTATATGGGATCAATACATTCTTTTGGTTGAATTTTCATATAGTAATAATTTCCATTCTAGAATTCAAATGGATCTATAAGAAACATTATATGGTAATAGGAGGCGAAATCCGACTTGTTGGGATAATGTTGGTGAGAGGAAACTTATAGGCCTATAACTTATCGATGAGTCAACTACAATGGTAAATATATTTCAGGCCCATATTACAGAATACAAATATAGAAAAAAGAGTTATGCTGACAAATGAACACAGGATTTGTAATCTGGATTAGGAGATCATGTCATTCAAAAATCATCTCTATGGAAGGGTGTCATAAGGTTCAGTAAGAAAGGGAAGGTGATCCCCAGGTGCATCGGGTCATTTAAAATTATGGAAAGGATTAGAGCTAAATCATACTATTTAACAATGCCACAAATCCAATAAAATTTTAATAATGTGTTTCACATGTCATTGTTAAATAAATACATGACAGACCCAATAAATGAATTGACCTATGATGAAATAGAGATGGAACCCGATTTTTCATACATTGAAGAGACTATCGAGATTCTGGACATAAGAAAGAAGGTATTGAGAAATCAGATGACATGACTAGTAAAGGATCTTTAGAGAAGAAATAAATAGAGTAACAAATGTGGGAACCTAAGGATTGTATGAAGAAGAACCAACCACTTCTTTTTATAGAGAAATATACATGAAAAATATCAAGGAAGAAATTTCTAAAAGAGGGATGAATATAACACCACAAATATATTATAATATGTTTCTCGTAAATTGTTTACATTCATTATATTTCATATAGTTTATGAAGTGAAAAGTATCTGTGAAATCTAACCTGATTACTTGTAGGAAAATTCATAACATATCCATTAAAATTAGATTTTCTAGTGCTTTGTTTTGAATTTCTATAAACGGTCATCTATGGTTGTGATCAGTATGTGTTTTGATGTCTGATAAAACTAACATCTTTTTTTGCAGAATATTAAAATACCCTTATGAATAGTAATATGAATATTAATATAACCATTGTGAATAGTAAATAAAATTATTAATTTATTTTCTTATGGATATAAGGTAATGAGATGTTGATTAAATCTTAATGATGTTAAAAAATGAGTTCTAGAAATAAAATTACTGTTTTTGAATAAATAATTATTTTATTTAAAAATTAAATTAATAATTTCAGAAATTTATTTTAAAAAATGGTAGTTCATTTCTTCATTATACATGACAATAAATGGTTACGATGAATTTTTGTTAATTTTCTGAAAATCTGGAATTTTTGTTGATAAGTAAATTACAATAAAATACAGTAAAAGCTAAATAATTGTTTTACTACACCATAGATGATGGAAGTATGATATAAGCCCACATGGTTCAAACTCACATTCAATTATTACTACTTGGGGTCACATTAATCAAGAATATTCATATTCTTGAGATGAAATATTAAAATAATGGATAAAATAATGTAAAATCCCCCTCCCTTCAACTATATAAACAACCCCTCATCTGTTCTTCCTCACCACCACTCAAGCTTTATGCCTTACCTATGTTCTTCCAAATACACTTCCAAAACCCTCCTCCCACATTCAAGACCTACTGGTCTTACAAAAACTCCAAAAAAAATGTCCTTATGGATATTATCAAGGAGTATTACCAAAGAGGTGAACCTATCTTCCTTTTTTCTTTCAAATTCTATTATAAGTTCAATTATTTTGTTTCTATCTCTTCATCTCCTCTCATACAAATACTATGATAATTATAGTACATAAAAATAACTATAATTTTATTATGTTTATCGAATATTTCATCATTGTAACGACCCGGAAATTTCAAGGAAATTTTTTTTCTATATTTATTTGAAATTTTACAAGAACGCTGTTTCTGACGGCACCTAATGCCGAGGACCGGTGTGCCCGTAATCATTTTGTGATGTTTAGATTGGGTGCGTTTATTGAACGAATGATCGGGTTTTCCTAACATTTAAACCGGTGCTCGGAATCGAAATCTGAGGACACCAATGAAATCGCAGGGCCGGTAATTGCTTAGGAACACCTTTTCCAGAGATGCATTTTCTCGGGAGTGTTTTTTTTAATTTTTGTGTTAAGTAAATGAATAAAATAAAATGGTTCAAAAAATTTTATTTCATTTAATGTTTTTCAGCCCATGATAAGTGGTTGAACTGGAACCCACTATATCCTACTCCACTAGGTAGGATATTTGTGGGGTGGGGCCCACACAGGCCCCACCTTTTCAACTTCCTCGAAACCCCCCATGTTTAATTAGGTAACACACCCGCACCCCCCTTTAATTGAGAGTCAACTCTTACGTTTAACTTAATGTTTAAATGCCTCATTAATTTGGGCGGTTTAAACTTCTCAATTAATTCAATTAATTGATTGATTCAAATTTTGAATTTCAAAATGTTTGGCTTCTGTGTTAATAAAATAAGACAAGTTTTATTTTATTAAAGGGGTTTGTTGTGCGAGAGGCCTGGGGAGAAATCAATAAAATCCTGGAAGCACTCCTTCCTCGACGAAGAACGCAAATAACGCGAAGAATGCCGATCTCCGATGAAGGTCATCAAGAACGCCGGATCCTCAGAGATCGACGACGCGATGCCGATGAATCTTTTCTCCACGACGTGACGATCCTCTTTCGGTGACGAACCTTCATTCAACTTTTTCTTCGAGTTAGGGGATTATTTTTTTTGTTCCTGAATACTTTCTTCGCTGTTTATCATCCTTTTTGAGCCGCCTGATATTGCAATAACGGGAGGAGGTCAAACCGCATGAACACGGCTGACCCTCCTCCCCGCTTGGTTGTTGATTTATTTGCGGCACGAACAAGGCAGCGCGGTGCCGGTGCACTGTGTGGAAAATAATAAATATTGGGCGAAGAAGCGCGGCGCCGTGGTGCCGTGCCATTTAAGTAGAACAAGTCGTAGCACTGTCGTGCCGCGCCCGAGAACCTGGAAGAGACCGCGACAGGAGCAGTGCCACGACGGAGGGACGCGCCACCGTCGCGCCGTGCCGGACGGACCAAGGCCACGACCATTAGCCGCGGCGGAGTAGAGAGCGGCAGCCGTCTTCCGGCCGCCGGTGCCGGAGCAGGAGGGTGGGATCGCGGGGTCCCACGACAGCAGCATGGCCGGATAGCCGGGCGGGCCGGTCACCAAGATAGCCGGGGGTCGTAACCCCCGGCTGGCCGACAGGAGCGGCCCACCCACATGGGGGTCGTGGTTACATGAACAGGCGGGGGCAGCGCCCCCCCCCCCCCTCCCGCACCCCTTCTGTTCGGCCATTATGGCCGAGCCGCCTAGCGACGCGGGACGGGCTGCACCCAAGTAGGCCAGACCCAGACCCGGGCGGGTCGACCCAGTTCAGGCCGACCCAGGGGGTATCGGGCCGGGTCGCACCGAGCCCGAACAACATAATTTGTGGACCTCTTACGGTATTTTTCCCATATCTTGGGCTACGGACCTCCGATCGACGTACTGTCAGCTGCGATGTGATCCTTGAATTGAGGCAGTCGTTTCGGTTTATTACAGTCAAGGTTTCGTAGAACTTTGAGTATATCTGGGTTGGTTCGGATACAAAACCAATCGGGCCCTCATTTGCAGAAACACTTATATCTTGACCTCCGGACATCCAATTGATGTGCCATCGACTTTGTTGGATTTCTCTTGATGAGAAAAAACTTTTGGCATGCTTATCCTGAGTTTTGGATGTAGTTGGATAGTGGCCGGGTTGGATTGTAACCGAAATCCAACTGGGCCCCTGGAAAAGAAAAGCTGATAACATTCAGACCGGGCATCCATTTGACGAACAGTCAGTGGTGTTGTTGATCATGTTGAGAAACGGTCGCTATGAGTATAACCTATGTGAGTTCGGGGTACAGTTGAGATACGGCCGGGTTGGTTCACACACGAACCCTACTGGGCCCCTGGGACGAAAAGGCTAATAACTCACAGACCGAGCGTCTGATTGACACGCCGTCTGTTGCGTTGAGACCCCTATGACGAGGAGGTACTTTGAGATACTTCTTTGTGGGACTTTGTGATTCTTAGAGTATTGACCAGTAGCTCGTGGAGCGGACCATCCCGGAGACAAGCGTGCAGAGTACGGAGACCGTGTAGCTGGTTGAGACCTGACGACTGCTTGAACGACTCGACTTGGAGTGAGTCGACAAGCCCAGTGGATGGAGCACTACTATGTTTGGGTGAAAACCCATGGTGGAGGGAGCACTACTCAGTTTGGGTGCAGACCCGTGGTACTCGTCTGGAGAGTACCTCTGCAGGCTATTAGGGGGGATGCACTACTGTGTTTGGGTGGCATACCCCGGTGGGAGGCACTACTGTGTTTGGGTGGCTGGCCTGTGGTACTCGACATGAGGAGTACCTCAGTAGTCTTACGTTAGTGATCAGAACCTCGGAGTCGTGACAGGATCACTGTACACTCTAGAGATGGGGCTCTTCAACAGTTATGGTTTCGATAATGAAAATCCTGGTTTGAGCTGAGTCTATGACCATTGTGTTTACCTCATGATTGAGATGGGTTACTTGATAACTTAGGTATATGTATGGGAATATACGTAAGTAGAGGTTATCTATTGAGATCTTCTTTGTGGTTATACTTGTTGGATTTAGTGAAACATTGAGGGTCTCGGGTTCCCTACTGAGTATCGTTATACTCACCCCTGCACGGGCTATGCCCGCACCTCATTGTGTTGGTTACAGAAGACAGGCAGTGCTGACGGAGGCCGAGTGTTCGAAGACTGGACGATACTCGGAGGTGGACCTCACGACGAGTCAGTATTAGGAGGTGGACTTCACGGCGAGACGATACTCGGAGGAAGTTGACGGGAAAGAGCGTTGTGGAGGCTATCTATATCTACCCTTCGGGTAGGATCCGTGGTGGACGATCCAGGAGCTACGCTATATGTACCTACCCAGTAGGTAGGATCCGAGGAGGATGAACCAGGAGCTGCTTCTATTCTTCCAACTACTGTATTTTTCTGTTGTACTTTTTTTTAGTTGTAGTTGTACTTTCAATTGAGTTTGTATTCTGGCCCATTTAATTTTTCAGCACTTCATTATGTACTTAGTGTATTACTTCATCTTGTACTCTGTGGTGTTTTGTTTACTTTTATAATGGCAATGCCTTCCCAGTTACTAGGAATTATGCGTTTGGTGATAGTCTCCAGCCCCTGGCCTTTGGATGGAAGGCTTGGGGAAGTCACTGCATGGGCCCAGAGGACGGGTCGTGACAAATTGGTATCACAGGAGTCGCTTCTACCGCAGAACTTATAACCCTGATATTTTTTTTCTATGAAGCAATAGTGTTAAGAGTATCGAGTGTAGTTTTCAGTTCAGGGAGTCTAGTGTTGGTGCGGGCGGCCAGCGTATCCATATACCAGGACCCTGACAACTGATTTCCGACTTTGTGCATGAAAACACTAATTGCGTGTGTGTTTCCAGAAGTTTCTAAATGTCAACTCAAACCAAGTCAGATCACCAGGTATAATCGTTTGTCCATGTCACGTTGTTTCTTTTAGTATTTCTTTCCATGGACGACCAGCTAGATCCCAGAGGGATGTGCGTACTGACAGCCTGCCGAGCGACGAGGCTTCGGTACATGGCCCTCTTACAGTAGAGGCACCAGCAGTACTACCATACATTGGGCCACTGATGCCACCAGCCCCAGCAGTAGGCGATGCATGCCGCTTGAGCGCGCTACACGTGTTCCAGTGCCAAAGACCACCCAGGTTCTGGGGAGAGACGGACCCGCAGGAGGCTGAGGATTGGCTGGAGGCTGTGGTGAGAGTCTTCAGGCTAGTGGGGACGCCAGAAGACTTCATGGGGATCTTTGCTGCCAGCCTTCTTCAGGCAGCAGCAGGCAGGTGGTGGAGCAATTTGTTCCAGTTTTGCGACGGGATGACCTTCACATGGGAAGACTTCGAGACCTTCTTCAGGGTGGATTTTGTGCCAGTAGCTCTACACCCCGAGCGTGTACAGGAGCTGTTGCCTTTGCCGCATGATTTTCGATCAGTATCCGAGTAATCTGTGGGCAGTAGATAGATGATGCAAAGGTCCAAGAGGAACAGAGCCAGTCATACGAGGCGCAGGAAGTGTTATGAATGTGGCAGGAAGGTTCACCTGGCACGTGGTTGTCCGACCCCCCTGCATAGTTGATCCGCTGGGTTTGGAGGAGTCACTAAGATAGAAGTAGCGGCGAGTGCTTGAGAAACAGACGATCAGTGGACAAGGCGGTAGAGCTCCATATGTAGGTGGATAGTAGAAGAACTAGTGGATACATCCCTTTTACTTCTAGTTCCATGTTTTAGTTGTATTCGTGTCTTTGTACTATGAGCTGCATTAATAAAAAGTCACTTATATTTGTGATGTTTGGTTTCCTCTCCTTTTGTTTGGTTGATACTGAGAGGTCCTGGTTAAAACTGTTGACTTGACCCTCACTTTAGAGATTTCTACTGGAGGATACCCAGTGACCTCACACTGATTTCGACAGTGTGACTTGATCCTTGGAGGCGAGAGTGACAGTTGGATCTCTTGGTAGTTACGTCAAGGGCTTACGACGCCATCCATGGAATGAATGCATCATTCATGTCAGGATTTACTGTATTAGGTAATGGGCGTGGTTCATCTAGAGAATGAGACCGCCTATCTCTTTTTCGCAAAGGATAAATCTTAGCAGCTCTTACAGATCTTAGGAAAAGAAGGTGCAGATCATCCAGGAGCGGATGAAGACTGCACAGTGCAGTAAGAAACAGGAAACTAGTGCCAGTCTTAGAGACTCAGGCGTGTTAAATGTTTCAAGAAGGGGAAGCTTTAAGGAGAGATGAGTCTGTGATGTAGCAGACATGGAGGTAGAGCTAGGAGAGAAGCATGAGGTGGTGTACATTTTTTTAACATGGTATAACCACCCGTCTTAGTTGTCCCCGCCAGGCTCAAGGAGCTGGAGGGAGGAGGAAGAGTGCGGCTGCATGTGGTCAAGGAGTGTGACCCAATGGATCTAAAAATGATTTAAAGTACAGTCTGTGTCCACTAGTAGCTACCATAGTAACAGACGTCGATATGAATCGTTCCTTACTTCCACAAATCTTGTCCCAGACCTAGAGTTTCCGGTAAGCTGTAGAACTGACCCTCGCGTCTGGAGATACCTTGGGAGAAGACTCGATAATCACACTTACACCGACAGTGTAGTCAGACCCTCGAGGCAAGAGTTTCAGTTGGAATCTCTTGGTGGCAGCATCGAGGCCTTACGACGTTGGTTTCAGTATGGACTGGGCAATCACAGTTCATAAATAAATTGGCGGTATTAGGAAAAAAGGTTGTGGTTTAACTACGACGCCGGAATGGGTTTTCCTTGGTCGGCGAAAAGGAAACCCCATGCATCACAGGTTAAACTCATGCATAGGAGGGTGCAGACGATCACTCTTGAGTCGGTCAAACTTACCCTCATGGAAGCAGGAGTTTTGATTTTCAGTTCTAACAAGAATTGGAGACCTCTAGAGTTCGATGATGACGATCACGTCCTTATACGGGTCTCACCTTGATGGGGTTTAAATAGATGTGGTCAAGGCGACAAGTTATCTTTGAGGTTAAATGGACCTTTCTAGGTCCTAAGCAGGGTAGGAGAGGTGATTTACCGCTTGACCCATCCACCTCAGTTGCACCAGGTGCACGACGACTTCCATGTATCTCAACTGAGGTGATACGAGCATGACCCATCACATATCATCTACCATGAGGAGATGGACGTTGGAGATGGGGTGACTTTTGCATGGTTCTAGTAGAGTTTGAGGATCGATAGGAGCGGGTCCTATGAAGATGGTTGATTCCTCTTGTGCGCTTTCGTAGGCAGCACAGGAACCTCTATGTGAGCTCATGGGAGCAGAATGCTCACATGCGTGCTTAGTACCGCCTTTGTATCCATAGTTTGTGTTAATGCTTTACGGGGATGTAAATCCCTAAGGTGGGAGTAATGTAACGACCTGGAAATTTCAAGGAATTTTTTTCCTTAATTTCTTTGGAATTTTACAGGAACGCAGTTTCTGACGGTACCTGATTCCGAGACCCAGTGTGCCCGGAATCATTTTCTGAAGTTTAGCTTGGGTACGTTCGGTGAACGAATGAGCGGGTTTTCCTAACTTTTGAACCGATGCTCGGAATCAAAATCTGAGGACACCGATGGAATCGTAGCACCGATAATTTCTTAGTAACACCTTTTTCGGAGTTGCGTTTGATCGGGTGTGTTTTTTTTATTTTTGGGTTATATAAATGAATAAAAAAAATGTTGCAACCAATTTAATTTCATTTGAAGTTGTTTAACCTAAGCTAAGTGGTTGAAGTGGAACCCACTATATCCTACTCCACTAGGTAGGATGAGCCCCACATTTTCGACTTCCTCGAAACCCCCCACATTTAATTAGGTAACGCACCCACACCCCCTTTAATTGAGAGTCAACTCTTACGTTTTACTTAATGATTAAACACCTTATGAATTTGGGCGGTTTAAACTTCTCAATTAATTCAATCAATTGATTTATTCAAATTTTGATTTTCAAAACGTTTGGCTTGTGTGTTAATAAAATAAGACAAGTCTTATTTTATTAAATGGGTTCATTGTGCGAGAGGGCTGGGGAGAAATCACTCAAAGCCTGGAAGCACTCCATCCTCGAAAAAGAACGCGAAGAACGCCGCCCTCCGACGAAGTTCGACATTAACACCGGATCCTTGGAGATCGACGACGCGACGCTGACGAATCTTTTCTCCGCGACGTGACGATCATATTTCCATGACGAACCTTCGTTCAACTTTTTCTTTGAGGTAGGGGATTATTTATTTTTGTTCATGAATACTTTCTTCGCTGTTTATCATCCTTTTTGAGCCTCCTGATATCGCAATAAAGGGAGGAGGTCGGACTGCACGAACACGGCTGACCCTCCTCCCCTCATGGTTGTTGATTTTTTTTGCGGCAAGAACAAGGTAGCGTGGTGTCGGTACGCCGCATGGAAAATAATAAAGATTGGTCGAAGAAGCGTGGCACCGTCGCACCGTGCCGTGGAAGTCGAACAAGCCGCGGCGCCGTCGCGCCGCGCCAGAGAACCTGGAAGAGACCGCGACTAGAGTAGGGTCGCGGTGGAGGGACGCAGCGCCGTCGTGCCATGCCGGATGGACCAAGGCTAAGGCCTTGGGCCACAGCGGAGTAGAGAGCGGTGTCCGGCTTCCGGCCACCGGTGCCGGAGCAGGATGGCGGGACCACAGGGTCCCACGGCAGCAGCACGACCAGCCAGTCGGGTCGGCCGGTCAGCGAGAAAGCCAGGGGTCGTAACCCCCGGCTAGCCGACAGGACCCCCCCCCCCCATATGGGGGTTGAGGTTACACGAAGCAGGGGGGGCTGTGCGCCCCCCACACCCCTTCCGCTCGGCCGTTACGGCCGAGCCGCCTGGCCACGCCGGCCAGGCCGAGCGCGCCAGGCCAGGCCAGGCCAGCTGGGTCGGGCCTCACCCAAGAGGGCCGAACCTGGACCCAGGTTTGGTCGATCCGGTTCGGGCCGACCCAGGGGCATCGGCCTGGGTCGGACTAGGTCGGACCGGGCCCGAACCCCCTATTTAACGGACCCCTTATAGTCTTTTTCCCATATCTTGTGATACAGACCTCTGATCGACACACCGTCAGCTGCTATGCGATCCTTGGATCGATATGGTTGTTTCAGTATATTACACTCAAGGTTTCGGAGAATGTTGTGTATGGCCGTGTTGGTTTGGATACGAAACCAACCGGGCCCTCGGAGCGGAAACACTTATATCATGAGCTCCGGATGTCCGATTGAGGTGCCATTGACTTTGTTGGATTCCTCTTGATTAGAAAAAACTTTTGGCATGCTTCACCTGAGTTTTTGATGCAGTTGGATAGTGGCAGGGTTGGATTGTACCTGAAATCCAATCGGTCCCCTGGAACGAAAAAGCTGATAACTTTCAGACAGGACGTCCGTTTAACGAACCGTCAGCAGCATTGGTGATCACGTAAAGAAATGGTCCCTATGAGTATACCCTATGTGAGTTCGGGGTACAGTTGAGATACGTCCGGGTTGGTTCGCACATGAATCCAACCGGGCCCCTAAGACGAAAAGTCTAATAACTCACAGACGGGACGTCCGATTGATGCGCCGTCTGTTGAGCTGAGACCCCAATAACGAGAAGGTCCTTTGAGATACTTATTCGTGGGACTTTGTGACACATGAAGTATTGACTAGTAGCTCGGGGAGCGGACCCTCCTGGAGATGAGTTTACGGAGTATGGAGACCATGTAGCCGGCTGAGACATGACGACTGCTTGACCGACTCGACTTGGAGTGAGTCGACTAGCCCAGTGGATGGAGCACTACTTTGTTTGGGTGCAGAACCATGCCAGACGGAGCACTGTACTAATCCGGAGAGTAACTCTACAGGCTATTAGGGGGGATGCACTACTGTGTTTGGGTGGCATGCCCCGGCGGGAAGCACTACTATGTTTGGGTGACTGACCCATAGTACTCGACAGGAGGAGTACCTCAGTAGTCTTAGGTTAGTGAGAAGTACCTCGGAGTCGTGACAGGATTACTGTACACTCTATAGACGGGGCTCTTCAGCAGTTACGGTTTCGATAATGAAAATCTTGGTTTGAGCTGAGTCTATGACCTTTGTGTTTACTTCGTGATTGAGATTGGTTACTTGATAACTTAGGTATATGTATGGTCATATACCTAAGTAGAGGTTATCTTTTGAGATCTTATTTGTGGTTATCCTTGTTGGATTTAGTGAAACCTTGAGAGTCTCGGGGTCCCTACTCAGTATCGTTATACTCACCCCTGCACGGGCTATGCCCACACCTCGTTGTGTTGGATGCAGATGACAGGCAGTGCTGGCGGAGGCCGAGTGTTCGAAGACTGGACGATACCCATAGGTGGACATCAATACGAGTCAATATCAAGAGGTGGACTTCACGGTGAGACGATACTCGGAGGAGGTTGATGGGAAAGAGCATTGTGGAGGATATCTGTACCTACCCTTCAGGTAGGATCCGTTGTGGACGATCTTGGAGCTGCTCTATCTGTACCTACCCATCAGGTAGGATCCGAGGAGGACGACCCAGGAGATGCTTCCATTCTTCCAGCTGTTGTCTTTTTATGTTGTAATTTTGTTCAGTTGTAGCTGTACTTTTGATTGGGTTTGTACTCTGGCCCTTTTAATTTTTCAGCACTTCCTTTTGTACTTAGTGTATTACTTCTTCTTGTACTCTATGGTGTTTTGTTTATTTTTATAAAGGCAATGCCTTCCCAGTTATTAGGAATTACGCCTTTGGTGCTAGTCGCCAGGCCCAGGACAATGGAAGGCGGGCTTGGGGATGTCACGACAAGAGCCCCGAGGACGGGTCGTGACAATCATCATCTCAATTTTCCCCCTCCTTTTAATCTAAAAATGAAAACACCTTATGAGATATTTTAAATTATGACATTCAAGGATGATGATATTTCAATTTATATTGTTGTCTTCTAGATTTGTCATGAATAATTTTTAATGGATGAAAAAGATCGTAATATATTTATTTTATCTTTTCAATGTTCTTCAATTCTTACAAACTCATATTATAAAATAATAATGAAAAACGAGTTCATCTTGCACAAAACCGCCATGTAAATTCAAGCATTTACATAAACTTTTATCAAATGATTCATTCTCATGGTATATAAAAAAATCATTATAAGAACATCTATATCCCTGTAATTTCACTAATGATATATTTTAACAATTCTATATTTTTAATCACAATTCAAAAAATCTTCCATTCATGAATATAAGTGAACCAATCATGAAAATGAAGGAAGAAAATGCTTCCAAAACAAAAAAATATTGAACCTCTTAAACCAATAGAAAATGCATTGGATGAACCTAATAACATTAAAAAAAATCTATTAAATGTAGAGGAGGTTATGGAATAGTTAGTTATTGATGATAAATATGATTATTCAGGTCATTAACATCAATCAAATAACGCATTCGGGTATATGGCAATGGATTTATAAACTCAATTTTCATTCTTTGAGTTGAACATCAATTTCATTGGTTAAGTTATTCCATGAATATTTTTGAATAACCTATGATTGTTTTATACTATATTTACACTTATATTATGTTTATTTTTTTCACACATAAATATGTCATTGATTTATCCTCACTCTAATGATACAATATTTGAAATTGGTTTCTCCTCTCACTTTTATTTCTGTGATATTTCCATTGTTTGGCACTTATTTCTTATATGTGGTGTATGTTTACATACAATTGATATATAATATCATGATTATATTTAAATTCATGGTATTCAGTGATTCGCATGATGATTATTAAATTGATTTATTACATTATTATAATGGACTTTGTTTTGGTTTAAATTACATTTTGATTTACTTGGTATTGTGCATCTAATCATTATTATGTTGTGTAAATACTGCCCGTTTGATATAATTTTTCATTTGAAATAGTTAATATATTATATATTCATATTAAGATTTCATGTTTATGATTAATTTCTTATATCTATTACCCTTTTACATATGATGTGTGTGTGGAATGTTGTTTTAACTATGAAAAATATTGTTGAATCTGTATCCTCTACTCTATACAGATATTGAAAATGCATATTGTACATGAAAGAATGAAATTTATAAATAATTAATTCTACTTTAAGTTATGGGTGAGGACCACTATATCTCCTCAATGTATTGACTGGTCTCATGCGACAAGTAAATTGGTGACAAACCATTCAAGTACGTTTCCAAAACAGAATCAGATAGGTTTCTACCCACAGAAGTAAACAGGTTTGATGGTATAGTGGAATCACATTCTAGATACATGAATTACAATTAATATGCATTATCTGTATTCATTTTGATTTATTAATATCCATGAGGTTTTCACTATAATAAAATTATATAGATGTAGCTTCATTCTCAGTTTATAAATGAGTTTGTTTTTCATTTATTCACCATGCTTTATTGAATTTTATAATTTCCTTATGATTCAGTTAGTGTTGATTAATGATTCTGGTATTTTTAACCCATAATGATCCTTTGTTTTCACCCATTTAATTAGTTTACTGTCAAAAGGTTATGAAGAGAATACCATATATTGATTTCTCATGGATCCAGATTATTAATATTTGTTATGTATTGTTTTTTGTTACCCTTACCAATGTATTAAGAGCTACATGTATGTATCTAGATTCTTTAATACTGTTAAATTCTTTTTTCATTATGGATATAATCACTTGTAAATATTCCAATTTAATATGTAAGGAAACCTCTATGAGCTTATGGGTTTGGGGTGATATATTCTTAATTTTTATTTACTTTACGAGTATTATTCAATTTATTCATATTTTTTTATCCTCCTAGTGTCACTTATACATTCTATCCAATCGCAAAACTCATGAATGAATTTAAAGAAATGTTTTTATCATTCCATGCTCATTAATGGGACACAATAATATTGATAAATATCTTCAACTCGACCCATTGAGTAATGAATTTCTATGTACCATTATAAATTTCCATGTTCATATTAAATCATAAGGGTTTATGGTTATAATGATCATTTTCTAAGGAAACATAGGAGGTTTGTTTCTTTACTGAAGATCAACACACAATTTTCAGTTTCATTGTCTAATGAATTTGTCCAACTAATTATAATCAATTGATACAATTACACCCCTTATAATTCCAAAGTATTGTATACACTATGAAATTTTAGTAGTAGGAAACAATACCATTTTCTATATCCTTCTATAAATTTTTATTTTTTATTTTTTATTTAAGATATGTATGGTCATTTGATAGTTTAAATAATGTGTTACAGACATTTCCCAGATATTTTCCTACTTTTTTTGGTTTCCCATTGTACTTTATCAAATAGATTATATTTTTATACAAAAATCACCAAAATACCACTTTCAAAGAAAATATAAACAACCATAAAACTCCAGAATATCTTATAATCCACTAAAATTTATCATAAAGTCATCTATTAATGATTATGTGGTAGAAACTCCCCCATGTATATTTTTCATTATTATTTCATCTTAAATATTATTAGAATATATAAAAAAAATTAATTTCATTGTAAATGGGAAAAAATAGTAGCTTCATAACAATTATATAATTTTATACTGATCTTTGATTGTTATCATAAACAAATTACCATCCACTATATCCTCAGATTCATTATAAAAAATAATTATAATTAAATATAAAATTATTTGACTTCATATTATGTAGAATAAAAAAAATTATAAATAATACTTTTTTTCAATACTACACACACGAATTCAAACTAGATCATGCATCCAATTATATATCAATGTACATATGTGGTTTTATATTGAAATGTGGTATCTTAACATTGACATGTATAGGTTTTAAGTGATATAAGACTCGAATTTCAAGGTACTCTAATAATTTCAGTTCACTGTAAAAAAAATTGAAATGAAAATAATGTCTCAATCATATATAGAGATGGTCCCAAATTCTCCTAGGTGTTTACAAGACTACTAAAAAATTCTGTTTAATCAATCATGATTTTTCTCTTAATAAATTAGGTCATAGTAAAAATTTGTCACTGGTTAATAGAAACAATCTATGTTATGTGATTTAAAATTGAGTTCTATATGTTTGAAAATATATATAAAATAAAAAACAATTTTTTTTCAAAATGACATAAAATTATTTCATATTTATATTTAATCAAAAATATAATCTAAAAGGGTTCACCGTACGATAGTTAAATGATTTAGTGTACTCGATGAATTCAAATATATTTATAATGTAATGAATAATATAAATGGAATAAAAAAGGAAGTAAATAACAAGGAGAGGTATAATTTTTTTCATTGATAAAATGGTTGGAATGTGCTCTTTTATTGTGGTCATTTGGGAAAATTTATATAGAAATATCTTATTATATTCCCATTTACATTGAATTGGGTCTTGTATCAATGTATAATAATATCAGAAAGACTTATAGTAAATACATGAGTGTATATATGAAGATTATCCCATCTGGAATGAATTATATCTGGTATCAACATGAGTCTTGTGTTATATAATAACACTTATTCCCCTTGATCTAAGAATTACTATTGGAAAAACATTTCATAATTACCACTATTTAATAATTTTTAAACCCCATGGGTTATTAAACCCATCTCTTATATTTCTAATAGATCTTTTAGATTCATCTTATTTCTATTTAACTTAATTCAGATCCAGATACATATCTGTCAACACCCAGTACACCTAGTAGAATTTCCCCCACTCTGGAAATCTCTAAAATGGTTGGAAATGGTTTGTTATTAGATCGCAAGCATATGTACCTATATCCTCAAGGTTTTCAACATACAGTGGGTGTGTTAAATGTAACTAGGGAGACTATACCACCTAGTATGATGTTTCATAGTGTTAGATGTAACACACCAAGAATTAGAAAATAGAATTAATATAGAATGCATGAATCCCTGATTCTATACAAAAATGATTATTATAACCTAACCTATAAACATTCCATTTTGACTTCAATAATTTGAATTTGGAAATAATGACATACATAGTTGCGTTCAGTAGGATGTTTAGAGTATGATTAGACCAAAATAATTTTTGATGAATATAAATGTAACTTTAAAAATATTAACTTACACTAATGAATATCATTTAATAGTGCATTGGACAAAAAATTAGAGACTTCTCCTTTGAGTGTGTAAAAACTATTTAGACATCTTATAAGTGAAAAAATGACAATAGTATAAGTATTTGTATTTTTTATATCGTAAATATTTCAATTACATCTTTATGTTTAATTTAATAATTAAAAATGGAAATTTATTTTCATAAAATGTAATAATAAATTGTTAAATCATTTTCATATAGTTATAATGTAAATTTATGGGACCTTGATTAATTTCTAAGGTTCCACAATATGATTGGTAGTTTTATTATTGTTCTTTCATTTAAATTATGATTTTATTTAAAAAATAAATTAAAAATATTTACAAAATTATTTTCAAAAAATGTATTTAATTTTTTAATTATAAAAATTGATAAATGTTCAGGGTAATTTTTTGTAATTTTTCTATAATACTTGAATTTTTATGAATATTAAAAATACAATTTTGAGTTTTTGGAATATTTAGTGATATCATAATGATTTAAAATTTATATAAAATTTTGGTGGACATGTGTAATGAATAATATGATGTGAAGTGTCCCATTAGGTGAATACCAGGGGAAAATACCAAGGTAAAGGCATGGTTTTTTCCAAACCACTAATTAGGTTTCCCTTTTAATTAATAAAACAGTCCCTCTCATTTACTATAAATACCCAATCATCCCATCATTTTACCTCATTAAAACCCAATAATACCTAATTCCTTTTTAGTTTTACCATCCATGTAGTCCTCCAAAGGTGTCTTCAAGGCCCCATGTTAACATCTTTCAAATCGTAGGTGTTGATTTTCCAGGTCAGAGAATTCTCGACTTCTATTTTACATCCAAATTCTCTTTTATGTGGTATGCATTTAATGTTTTCATAAAATGTTATTTTTTATATATTATTCTGTAATTATACTATGTTATTATTCTCTTATTATTTTTAACCCTATCCCCTCACCTTTTAATGTTTTCAAAATCAGTTTTACATTACTGTTATAATACATGAATTTTCGTCTCAAAATCTCTCTCTTCTTCAACACTTTTATTATTTCATTATCTTATAAATTAAATTGTTTTTTTCTAGGATATGTCATTATATATCCCCAATAAATTAAATATTATTTCTTAAGGATTATATACCATTTTCTCTAATTAAAATATTTTTTGAAATATTAAGCAACATCGTTAGGCTGCCTAATTTTCTTGAGGGGTTTCTCACATTTTCTATTATTTTGAGTTCCTTTATTTTCCTTTTTCATATCCTCTCATACAAATTATATGATAAATATTGTACAATACATGAACTAGAATTTTATAATTCTAATGGAATATTTCATACTCAACTCTATTTTCCCCTATACTTTTTATAAAAATGAAAACATCATCTGAGATGTGTTAATTTATCAATATCAACGATGACAGGTTATCAATTTTTTAGAGTATTAAATTCTAGTCATGAAAATATTTTAATGGTTAAAAAAGATCCTAATATATTTATTTCATCTTATTTATTTTTTATAGAATACTTACACCCTCAATATATAAAATAATAATTTAAACAAGTTCATTATGCAAAAAACTGCCAAGTTAACACAAGCATTTATCATTAACTTTTATCAAACATGTCATCCTCATTATATATATAAACAATTCATTATAAGATAATTTATATCTCTTTATTATCACTAATAACATATATTTACCATTCTAGATATTTGACCATATTAGAAATGAACTTTAATTCATGAATACAAGTAAACCGATCAGGAAAACCAAGGAAGAAAATGCTTCCAAAACAATAACATTGAACCTATTAAACCCATGAAAAAATTAAATGAAGGATCCTAATAAAGTTATAATAAAAATATTAAATAAATATAATTTTATTGAAATATTAATTAATTAATTTAATTTGGTTATCTAGGACACTAATATCAGGTGAAGAACACCATCAGAATTATGGTAAGGGGTTTCCTCATCTCAATTACATTTTTTTGAGATATTTTGTATTCACTACTACATCTTGTGTATGGTGTATGCATACTTCCCATTGATGTTTCAAATCATTAATCACATTATTTTCATGATATTAAATGTATCATATAATTATTATTAATTATGGGGCATAATATTCAATTGATTATAAAGTGGTTTGTATTTTCTACCCGAACCTCCATTTTCAGTCAGACTAGTCTTATTCTCTACTGAACACATAAAAATTATTATTTATTATTATGTACTAGTAATAAATTATTTTTAAATTTTGTATATATTTTTTTACCAATGATAATCCATCTTTATTTTAGGGGTTGTTATGTGTATTGAAATAATATTTCAATAAATCTTTCGAAATGAATACCCAATTCAAAGAATATCTCAAATTATTACTTATTTTGACATTCCCTCTATAATATTTTTTATGCAATATTTATTTTAAAAAAATCACAAATTTTATATTTAAAATGCTAATTTGGTTCATTTTATGTTTTATGAAAGAAAACATGCCTTTGTGCTTTAAATTCTCATTAAATAATTCCTTAAACTACACTAAAATAATCTATTTATAAATATTCATGAAAAACTCTTCTTAAATTATATTACCCCAATAAGATTTTATTTAATCCACATATATAATTTCAATTACATTCGATTTTATTTTTTAGGATATACATGTTTACAATATGATTTCATGAAAATTACTAATTTTTTCACAATGAACTATTCATTCAATAATTAAAAAGATTTTTTTCATCTCACATTATCTTTAATGAGATATATTCCATGATCAAAACATACATATTACTTATGGTTTGTGTACTTACCATGGTATATAATATATAGAGTCTACTTATTATGATTATATTTTAAGGGATTATGATTTGAATGTTTCAAGGTGGTATGAGACACATTGGAATGCTTAAATATTATTTTCTCAGGAATTTTTCAATGGTATCATTAAAAAGTATCATTATTTATGTTAACATCCTTTAATGAATCTTTATCCTCTAATATATAAGGGTTTTTTAGAATAAATATTATACTTGTATTATATCTATGTATAAATATTGTTTTAGACTTGCAGCGATGGGTGGGGCGTGTTATAGCCTCTCGATGAATCGACATGTCTCATGAGACAAGTATGTAGGAGACAAACCCTTTATGTTTGTTTCCAAAAATCAGACGTCTTTCTACCCAAAGACTTAAACTGTGTTGATGGTATAGTGGTATCATGTTCCAGATACATGAAGTCTAATAAATAACTATTCTCATTATTCATTTTTCAATATTACTATCCATGAGGTTTTCACTATGCTAAAATCAATGGATGAATTTTCATTCTAATTTTATTAAGGGTGTGTTTTTTTGTATTTATTCACCATGACATATTGATTATGACAATTTATATATGATTCAAATATTGTTTCTTCATAATTCCATAATTTGTAACCCTTCTTAATAATTTGACATCACCCCTTTTATATGTTTCATTTTCATAGGACATGATGAAATTTTTTTATGATTGACCTACATGGATAAAAATAGAATTTTGGATGCTCTCAATATAACATATTTGATGTTTTTTAATGTTATAATGTTAAACCATGTATGTATCTTATTTTCCGAAACTTCTAAACTACTCTTCCCTTCAGTATTTTTTTCTTTATAACAATGCCAATTTATTAAAGTTATTTACCGACTCCGGGCTTCTGAGGTTGGTGTGTTATAGTTGGTATTAGAGTATGTTTGGTATCAAACATAGAAACTAGATTTGTAAAAATTAGATTAGGGAACATAACATAACTCATTCATTGAGGATAAGCATAAAAGAATAATCTGGTATTTTGTTATGGAATAGATCATGTGTATCTTTCTATAAAATACATCCTTGTCTAGATAATAAAAGTGGATGTGGTTTTGGAATAGATATACCTAGGTTTGAAAATTATGACAAGGAGTTTCAGGCTTAACTGAATGTATCCTGGTATATTACAATGTGCCTTACTGCACTCCCAGTTTGACACTCATAGAGGATATTCATTGGATAATTTTCATATTATTTACCCACCATTATGAATGATTTATACCCCCAAAGTAACCAAAAAATATTTTTCTAGGATTTATGATGCTTAAAATTATGTTAGGTGATATACCATATTTAAAGTTAAATAGATTCAACAATTTTATGAGCTAATATAAAATATGTAATTGTTTAGAAATGTCGCCTAGCGAATGTAATGAGAACTTCACAAATGTATGTGCTTATAAGTGTTAGATGGATCATATTTCAAATGGTTCTAATCATATATTAAAAGGAATATTTTCTCCAATGTATCCCCAACAAATGAGGAAATAATATCATGTGTTAAACATTGTATGTAAATAATTCTATGAGTCATTTTTCTTTGAAGGGAAGAAAAAAATAAAATTATGAAAAAGAAAAACACGGATAAAGGGAAGATGTGAAAGAAGGGTTTTCTCACATGTGATAACTATAGAAAGAATCACCATGGTTAGTTTTTCAAGGGAATGTATATTTTCTATAAGTGTGGAGAAAAAAGACGCGAAGTTTAGGATTACTAGGGGAATAAAATGGTTTCCAATTTGTAATGCATCCTCGGCACAGAGATGGGACACTATGTGAATAAATGTCCCACTCGTAAATGGAATATACACCAAATGATGATTCTAGATAATGATCAAGACATGATGTTTCTTTACATGAAGTCGAATGATTAATATTCCTAGTCATGAATCATATCATTTGAATATTTTGTCAGTAATGAACTAGTTATAAGAATTATAGAATATATGAGGATTGTACTGTAATACATTTTCATTAAGGATTTGAAATAATAAGTTTAATGGTACCAAGAATGATATTCATTTGAAGGTAAACTTTTTTGAAAAGCATGATTTGTGTGATAGAAAACCATTAATATAAATATGTGATTTTGAGATAATGATGATGAAACGATTCTTTCTGATAAGTACTGACAACCTTAGAATAGATTATTGACTTATCGAGAAGTGGTCTATGCTATCATAGATAGAGTTTATAACACTTTTTAATTTAAGGAATATATCCAATAAGATGTATCTTACATTAGGAATAAAGAAGAATTCATGATTCTAATACGGTTTTAATGGATATACATGTTATTACCATATTTCAAGAGGATACATGATGAATTTATTCACATGTTTGGAATGTGAAACTCTAGAGATTCTTCATATTGATTAAGGGATAATGATAAGTTCTTATTGAATAATAATATTCTTTCAATATAATGTGCTGAATCATTATATTTTGGATCTTTAACCATTTATGAAATGGATTATTTTGATATTTTTATGAGATTTTATTGTTTAAGGTATTACTTCACCATATGGCACAACCTCTACTAAGTGACGAAGTATAGATATTTCAAGATGAAATTAATGAATGAGTTTGTAAATAAAAATCTATATTTATACTATCATATAGTGGAATTATTACTCAACTCAAGAAAAAGTTTCTTCAAATTTTTTTTTTCTAATTTCAAAATCATTTATAATATAGATAATTTTTTTATAGTTGTTTATAGTTTTTTTGTAATGACATTCCTCTAAACTTGTTCTCTATATTTTTCCATCAGAACATCATAGTTATATTTTTATTCCATGTCCAGGTTTTTACTTTCAATTAATGTAACCCCTTTCAAAAGAATATAATTTTGGGTGACCACCTAAATTCCCATAAGCATTTTTAGGAGGATATTATATTAATGCTATTTCCGATGTGGGTTTCCACAAGGAAATTTTCCAGCATTACCCTTTAACTTTTTATTTGAAATTTTAAATTATGAGGATAAAATTCTATTGAGGAGAGAATAATGTAAAACCCCATGAATTTAAAAATTCATTTAATATAGAATTTAGGAAACCATGATACTCTACAAAACAACACTTTATTAGAACCCATGAAATAAACATAATTTTCCCCTCCGATAATTTGTATTTCAAAAAAATTAAAAACACAGTTGCTTTCAGTAAGATATTTAGAGTCTAATATGACAAACATAATTTTTGATGAATAGCAACATACATTTATGAATAGTAATAAATATTAAATTGGCCAACAAATAGAAACATCACCCATGAGTTTATAAATACAATTTATACATCTTATAAGTTAAAAACTACCATAGTATAAGTATTGATAGTTTTTATATCCTAAATATTTTAATTACAATTTTATGATTAATTTAATAATTTAAATTGGAAATTTATTTTCACAAAATTTAATCATACATTTATATTATAGTGTCTTATGGTTATAAGATAATTTTATAGGACCTTGTCTAATTTTTCAAGGTGTTGTAAAATAAGTTGTGGTTTTAATATTTTTTTTGAATAAATTATGATTTTATTTAAAAATTAAAATAAAAATATTTATTAAATTATTTTCAGAAAATAAAGTTCATTTTTGTATTCAACATGATAAAAAATGGTCGGGGTGAATGTTTGGAATTTTTCTAATATACTTTATTTTATAATGAATAGTAAAAATACAGTTTTGAGTTTTCGGTATATTTAATTATATCATAAGGATTTAATAATTAATATAAAATAAATGTTGTATTTTTTTCTGTAAAATATAATTCGAGGTGTCCCATGTGTCTAATACCATGGAAAATTACCACAGGCAAGCCCATGGTTTTTCCAAAACCACTAATGAGGTGTCTCTTTTAATTAAAAAAACTATCTATCATTTACTATAAATACCCACTCATTCCTTCGTTTTATTTCATTAAAACCTCATAATACTCGATGTTATGGTAGTTTTTCCTCCCATGTAGTTCTCCTAAGGTCTCCTCAACCCCCAAGGTCTTAACCTTCAAGTCATAGGAGTTACTCAACATAGTAAGAGAATTCTCGACTTCTCTTTTACATCCAAATTCTCTTTTATGTGGTATATATTTCACATTTTCATAACAAGTTTTTCATTCTATATGATTTTTTCATTATACTATTTTATGAGTCTTTTATGAATTGGTGACCCATGTCCCCTATCTTTTTAATTTTTTGTAAAACAATTTTGCATAACTGTTAGGCTGCGGAATTTTCATCTCAAAATATATCTTTTTTCAAGCACTCTTATTATGTTATTATATTTTAATTTAAATTGGTTTATTATAGGATAAGTAATACCCCAATTAATTTCCATATTATGTATTAATTCTGAGATACCCTTTCTCTCCCATTAAAAAATTTAATGAAATATTAAGGGATGTTGTTAGGCTGTCAAATTTTCTCGAGGTGTTTCTCAACATATCTTTTATTTTGAGTTCTATTCTTTACATTTATCATATCCCTACATCCAAATTATAAGATAATTATAATACATAACATGAAGTATAATTTTAAAATAATAATTTGATATTTCATCATCAGCTCTCTTTTCCCATCCTCTTATACTAAAAATGAATACAACATCTAAGATGTGTTAATTTATCAAATTCAAGTATGACATGTTCTCAATTTTTATTAACATCTTAAATTCTGGAAATGAAAGAATTTTTATATTTTAACTATATAATAATATATTTATTTAATCTTATTTAAGTTTCTTTGTTCATACACCCTCATAATATAAAATAATAACTCAAAACAAGTTCATTATGCACAAAACCGCCAAGTTAATCCAAGCGTTTATCATTATCTTTTATCAAACATGTCATCCTCAAGATATATAACCAAATTCATTATAAGATAATTTATATACCTTTAATGTCACAAATAATACATATTAAAAATTCTTAATGTTTTACAACATTTCATATGTACATCCATTCATGAATACAAGTAAACCTATCATGAAAACCAAGGAAAAAAATTCATCCAAAACAATAAAATTGAGCCTCTGAAACCCATAAAAATGGAAAATAATGAACGTAATAAGGTTGTAATAATTACATTATATAATGAAATGGTTCTAGATGTATTAATTATTGAATTTAATTTGGTTATTCAGGATATTAAGATCAAGTGAAGATCACCATCAGACTTTAGGTAAGGGGTTTCTCCATCTCACTTCCATTTTAGTGAGATATTCTATATTCACTACTACGACTTGTGTATGATATATGTATATGGAAAATTGTTGTTTCAAATAATTTATCACTTTATTTTAATGATATTCAATGTATCATTTAATTATTATTAATTTTAGGTAATAATATTCAATTGTTTAAAATGTTTATGTATTTTCTACCCAAACTCCATTTTCATTCATGTTGCTTTTATTCTCTACTCACCTCGATGAAATTTATATATTTTCTTATTTACTACTCATAAATTCTTTGTTAATGTTCTATATATGTTAAAAATAATAATCCTTATTTATTTTTAGGGGTGTAATGTTTTTGGAATGAATCTTGCAAAAATAATTCTGAAATGATAGCCTTGTTCAAGGAACTTCTCGTATTCTTAGTTATTTTGACATTCACAATATATTAATTTTTAAAAAATATTTATCTTTTAAAATTCCAAAATTTTATATTGAAATATATATTTTTTTACATTTAATGTTTTATGAATATAAACACACCTTTTCACATTGAAATCTCTTTAAATATTTCCGTAAATCACACTAAAATGTTCTATTTCTAAAGCTTCTTTAAAAACTCTTTTTAAATGATTTCACCTAAATAATATTTTATTTAATACTAAAATATAATTTCAATTTAAAATGATTTTATTTTCGGGGATACACAAGTTTAAAATCTAATTTCATGAAAATTAAAAATGATTTTCCAAAAGAACACATCTTTCTAAAGTAAAAAATGGATTGTTATCATGTCAATTTATCTTTTAAGAGATATATTTTATTTTTGAAACATAATTATTACCTGTAGTGTATTTAATTACCTTGGTATATAATAATAAGATTCCCCTTATTCTCATGATATTTTAGGGGAATATGATTTTAATGTTTCAAGGTGGTATGGGACACTTTAGAATGTTTAAGGATTATTTCCTCATTAATTTTTCAATGGTCACATTTAAATGTATGTTTATTAATGTCAACATCCCTTGATGAATCTGTATCCTCTACTCTATATGGGTATCGAGAAGGATTTTTTTACATGTATTATATCTATGTATAATGAATTTTTTGGACTTGTAGCGATGGGTGGGGCCCTTTATAGCCCATTGATTCATCGACATGTCTAATGAGGCAAATCTTTTACTAAAAAATCCTTCAAGATTGTTTCCAAAAATTAGACAGGTTTATACCCAGAGACATAAACCATTTCAACAGTATAGTGATACCATGTTCTAGATACATGATGTCTAATTAATAATCATTCTTTTTATTCAGTTTTAGTTATTTCAATGCATTATTTTTTCACTATGAAAAAAATATATGGATACAGTTTCACTCTCATTTTATTAATGGTTTGTGTTTTTGGAATTTATTCACCATGTAATATTAATTAGGATAATTTACTTATGATTCAAATATTATTGATTCATTCTTACACTATTTGTAAGCCGTACTAGGAATTTGAGCTCACCCCTTTCATATACTTCATTTTCTCAACACATTGTGGATTTTTTATGATTGACCTAAAAGGATAATCATAGAGTTGTGGATGTTATCAGTAAAATTTATTTGATTCTTTTTTCAATTTCTGATGTTGAACATATGTATGTATTTGGTTTTCCAAAACTACTAAACTACATGGTCCTTTAGTATTTTATTCATTATAATCATTCCAATGTATTAAAGAAATGCAATGACTCTGGGCCTCTAGGGTTGGGGTGTTACATCAGAAAAAAATCATATTAGAACAAATATAATATATATAAATACATATTATAATAAAATAACAAAATCCACCTGATTTAACTAATAAATAATAATGTGTAGTGTAATGATGTGTTGGAATGTAACTAAAATTCATGATAGAATAGTACATGAATCGTACATGAATACTCTAATAAAATAATCGAAGTCCTAGTTCCCGAACCCCACATCAGTACATCTCCAAACTCAATCCCAACCACAGATATGAAATCTACACCAATGTAATTTACCCTTATTAAATCATGTATCCTTGAAAACTAATTGGGAAACAAAAGAAGAATCAAATAGGATGTGATTATAACTCAGTAGGTTTACATCACCTTGTATAAACAAAACAAGTATCATAAGAAGTGTATAAAATTGAGTGAAAACTATGTTTATTAAATAATTAAAAAATAAATCAAATACAAAGACAACCTATTTTGTCTCTTTGATGGAATATCTTTGAGCATGTTATTCACTCATGGAAACCCTAACCATATAACAAATGAAAAATAACCTGCTTCAATGCCATGCTGAAATATATCTCAGAAAATATTATGAGCATTCCAACCAAAACCATATAACCATGGCATAGTATCAACAATCCTTGTCAAATACCTATAATCATTACAAATTCTTGGAAAAATCCCGATAATAATTATGAAATTGGAAAATGTGTAGCCTTATCTATAAGCATTGTATCATGAGACTAGGTTCAACCTGCTCAATATCAGAATTAGAACATATAAGTGTTCATTTTACAGGGCTAAGAAGAATTGATAAGTAGTACAACATGGAACACAATCCCTAATATATAGTATGGATAACACAGTATCACATCACAAATCTCAATGGTGAATTATGTGAATTACGATTCTTCTTATTTATTCCACAAGAAAATTATTTCCCAATTTGTTAGAAATTATATCAATAATAAATAAGCAATATTTTTTGGATTCTATAACAAGAAATCGTCTGAATTCACATGTCATGCTAAACATACATTTTGATATTTTCCAATTCATTTATAATCATGTTTTACTCACCCCGTGTGTAGTCATAAGCCTATTAAAAATTCCATGTGACAGTAATGGACAATAAGGAATAATTTCATTTGTTTATTTATTTTATTTGGGTGTAAAAAAAATTGAAGAACCCCAATATTGCATAAAAAATGGAAATTATTAATCGATAGAGTTATTATTTAGACCCCCAACCTTTAACCAATGATCAAAAAATGCTTCCAATGGCCAATATCCCTGACGAAGAATGTGAAAATGATTAAAAGAGGGTCCTAGATCAATACTGATCAAGATAAAAACCAACAATGCAATTGTTTAATTGATTTACCTGCAACAATTTCAGGATAAAGAATATAAGGAATAAATATTATTAAAAAGTCTTACCAAGGATCACACACAAAAATGAGATGTCCAAAAGTGATTTTGGAACCCCCAAAATTGCATGGTGAAATACGAAGGCTAGAGAGGAGAAGAGTTGTAGTAGAAACAATGAAAATTCATACAGAAAACATGATTACAATAGTTTGTTGGGAATTTACACATCGTGTAATGTGATTAGATGTTGTGTGAACATTTTTAATAGAATACATATGAATACCATTTGCTTCAACTTTAATTATTTAAATCCCTAAAGTAATTTAATGATGTGTATTCCCATTACACGATGTGATGATTTTATAGAGTGTCTTTTTCATCAAATTTTCATAACTAATCCAATTTGAATGTTTATCAACTTACTAAGAACCTATGAAACACTTAAACCATTTATACCAAGACTCAAATAAATTCATGTTAAAATACATACTTTAATGTTATGTAATTTTCTTTAAAAGAAATATCTCCGCACAGATACAATCTATAAATTCCCATAAATCCATGTTTTTAAAGACTGTGTTTATTCCAATGACATATTATCAAGATGAAAACAAAAAAATTAAAATATTAAAAAAAATCAAAGATAATCAAACATATAAAATGATAAGATCTTACAACGTCATCAACCGCTTGTACTCAAGTTACTCTAAGACAAACTATGGCTTCATAGAGAACGAGTCATGAATCAATGTTTTCATATCAGAATCTATCTCTTAGGTCACATAATTAACACTCTCATTTTACCATTTGAACAGAACAAATTGTATAGTCTTATACTGAAGATAATTCTCACAATGATCCAAAAACCATATGATATTATATTTAAATGAGGCATCTACAAAAATAGCGACACATGCTAGATCAATCAAGTGGGAATGGTCATGATGATATCTCCATACCTAGGTCAAATAGAAGAAATATTGCATGGAACTATTTCACCATGGAAGGGATATGCAGTAAGACACTGGTATGACACTTACCACAATTTCAAATTTCTTGAAAAACCCGTGTGATATATTTACTTATTTCCTAACACAACATTTCCCCAAACTAGATAACACTTGAAGGGAAACATGTTTACTAATATCTAATTATAGAGAATGTCTCTAATGGTTTTAATTTGATTTATGTTAGGTATGTGAGGTCTCCAACCAATAACTGATCAATTGAACATGTTCATATGTCTCCATTATGAGAATAAGACCACCATGTACTAACTCACCTGCATCTAGCCAACATATAGGTGAACAGAAAAGCCTTTTATGAAAATTTAGAAATGGTGAAATTTAGATCAATGTATGGAAGCTATTATTATATTAAAACTCTATGAGTACCATATTCTTCTCCCAAAACTGATTAAATCAAAAACACAGGATCCAAACATATCCTCCAATATTAGAATATACCAATCAGATTGATCATCACACATTCAATAATATAATATACTTAAATGAACTCATTATCCTTGTGATTTGTTAATACCTTGCCTAATAAGAGCATTGAAATGATACTCCTTGAAAAAATGTGCCACAGAACCACCTTGATCATAAAAAATTTCCCATATCATCAACTCAAGGGTTTCCCTAATAGGTAAAAATTGAGCAACATTATCATCTCAAAACACAAAAAAAATATAAAAGCATTTATATGGGCCATCCTAGGTGGTTATATCATAAATACATAGTTACATCATCAAATTTCAGCTTTATAATGGTTAATGGATGCAAAATACCAGCTATCCTTTGATGATTAGATTTCACCAGCTGAAAAGTGAAGCATAATTCCAAAAATCATTTAACCTCTTTCTTCATTATTAACCATGAAAATTAAATGGATATCATGATACATATTTGTTAAAATAGAATGAATATCCCATTTAGAAGCATGTAACTACCTCACCAACGCCTCACACAAGCCCATGGGAACCAATATTCCGCCATGGAAATGATGAGAATTATCATAGTTGAGAGACCATATTGATTAAATCTATATACCATATAATTTATCATTAAAAATTATTCATATGTACAAGAAAATAGATTGGTATTAATATAGTTCAAATTCATGGGTATAAATGATATCAAAGTCCAAAAAACTCACTCCTATGATTATTAAACATATAGAAGCATTTCATAAAAGGGCCCCATTATCTTCAACTCATCACAAGAATCTACTAAAATCTCTATATGTGTATTTATTATCATAGAATCAGCATTGACATTTCCTTTTCCTAGTGTATTATCCAATTCAAAATCGATATTCTGCTTATATTCAACCCACCTCATCTACTAAATAATAAGGTCTTGCAAAGAAAAGATATACCTGAGGAATTTTTGATCTATGTATTCCTAAAAACACTCACCCCTATATTGTGTCTCTAATCCTTAAATAATTTACCACTGTTAATTACTTCAGATCTTGAGTATGGTAATTCCTCTCATGCAGCCTTAGATGCCTGATGTCGTAAGTAACAACACGACCCTCATGCATTATAATTTCTTCGAGTCAAACATCACATGCATGAAATTACATAGTATATTCTTTACTAAACATAGGTAATATGTTGATTGGTGGTTATTATTCTTACTGATGTTTTATTTTCAACAATACAAATTATATTACCCTAAGAAGTAACGTACCTACGAGTCATCGATCAATAGGGTGATTGACTTATTTTTGATTCATTTGTCTTCTTTTTAAATAGTTAAGGGATTTTTATAGAATTTACAGTCTATTATATTTTGCTTTGATAAAAAGGTGATTAAATTTTAATTTCAAAAAAAATTACTTGAAAGATAAAAATAAAACACAGGAATTTAGTTTTGATGAAAATTTAGAGAGAAATGCGTCGAGGATGTGGATTTTAAAGTTTTTTATAATATAAATTTTTATATGAGGATGTGTTATTCTTGATGATTCCCATCTATGAGATTATTTAGGTAGCAGAACCCCTTGGTATGGTGAGTTTTTATTAAATTAATAGAAACCAATTTCAATGGTCTGCAAATTGAGTTCTCTTAATTTTATTAATTTTAGTCCCTTTTGAGATGATTAAAACACCCATTGGTCATGTATGTTTTAAATTTTAATTCCTTAATAGATCCCTATAAATCTCGTTCTTCGTCTGATAAGATATTTCTAGTTATATTTATGAAGAGTTAATAAGGAATTATGAGAAAGAAGAATAAACAACACCGTTACAACATCACAAATGACAAATTGAAACTCACAATAGTCCACATATATTATACATAAAGAAT
Organism: Viscum album; assembly: GCA_963277665.1. Taxonomy (NCBI): domain Eukaryota; kingdom Viridiplantae; phylum Streptophyta; class Magnoliopsida; order Santalales; family Viscaceae; genus Viscum; species Viscum album. Next base: position 956,101,608 of record OY728142.1, read on the forward strand.
ATAGCTACCCATGGAGATGTTAGTAATAAAAAACATTTAGTAACTTAATACATAATCCAAAAATATTTAAAGGAATGGTAGTCCGGAAGGTATCACAAAAGCACCTACTCGCCTCTCTTCCCTACTTTAATTTATCTCTCTTCTACCCTTCTTGGTTGTTTCCAGTGTGCTCTCCCTTAAAATATCACAAACTGGATGAATACTGAATGAATCTTGAACATGGAGGTCCCTCCACCTATTTATACGTCTTATTAGTAAAAAATGTGTACCAGGAAATACATGACGTGTTCTAATAGTAAACGCGTTTTGGATAACTTTTATTCACCGGTAGGTGAGCTAACACGTTTTCTTCGACTTTGACCATGAAACCACCAAGTAGGTGGAGGTATCCGACATGTAGCACTACCAAACATGGCATGTAATACTGTTAATATTCCACAAAAAACTTCTAGATGGTCCACATAGTTTGTATAGAGGCTCTACATAGGGTGTAATCTTCAACATGAAACATGGGTGTGTAGTCTTGCTCTCAGCCAAAAATCACTTCTAGAAGGGGTACACGGTTTGTGCCATGAAAGACATGGGTTGTAAGGGTTTCTGGAATCTCGGGAATGTACTTGGATGGAAAATCTGTGTCGGCGTGCTGATACATAGCCTGTTTCTAAAATTACATTCCATGTAGTTTGGATTTTTTTATAAACATACCCTGATTTCTGTCTTTGGAAAAACAATACTTGAAAATCATCAAGATAACCAATAAAAAGGATTATAAACACAAAAAGATATAAATTTTTTGAAAACACATTTTTATGCTCGTTAAAATATATGTAAAAATATATAAAAATCTGCAACATTAAACTCCCACACACTTGTTTATTATCTTACCCTCAAGGAAGATCTCAACATCTAACCAATAGTATCAATATTCCAAAAAGGGAAGCATTAAAAATAAATATACTTATAAACAATATTTAAATAGGAAAGGATTTTATAAAGGAAAAAACATATTTCAATTTCAAAGATATTATAATCATGCCTCCTTTATAGTTTAATTAAAAACATTTATTCACTTTTATGAACATCATTCAACATTTCCCAATTACACATGCCATGTGATGATTTTTCGTACCAGAAAATGATAATCTCATTACTCAAGATCATTTTTTCTGAGTTTTTATCAATCTAGAGTTTATAAACTTTATCCATACGCTTGAAATTTCTCTCATTCTATACATTAGAAATTTAAATCACAACAATCATGAAGGCTTTCATCAGGGTTCAAATGCTTTTAGGGCTTAGGGTTGGTATGTAATAATGTAAAAAATAATATTAGAGGCTTGAAAAAGGGTTATAAATTCATAAAAAACAGTGCATGATATTCAAAAAATAGATATCAATGAAAATCCAATCCCAATCAAGATCTCTCCAAAGGGTATTATCACCATGATAGACTCTTCCCAAATGGGTCTATAAACCATCAGTAAAGTGTAATGAATAAAATTAGTCCCTCTTTTTTTAAATAATAAGAGTGGCCTCCAAGAATATAATAGATAATAGGATATGGGACCATTTTCCCAATGATAAAGTGACAAACTCCCCCAAACACGATTTCATGTTTTCTAACCAAAATGTACAATGAAAAACTAAAAATCACTCTTAAAAGCTTTATTGAATAATCAGGATTTTTTTTAAAATAATTAGGCTAAGAAGGGGAAATAGGCTTGTAATGTATCATCATTTCAACACATTTCATTCTATCTAATGGTAAATGATGAACAAATATAGGGTGGGTCTCACAGTCAAGGCGGCTGAAAAAATAATCAAATCCCTCAATAATTTAATGTGATTAAAAAATATTATGGTTTTTAATAGAAAAAATTTCAAATTCTGGTAGTTATGTGTATCCCAAAAATCACTCAAGAAAGAGGGTATAAGAAATAATATGTCAATAAGGTTTTGAGTACCTCTTGAGAAAGGGAAAATATAAAGGGTCAATCAGGTCATTGAATAAATAAAAATAAGTTGTCTAATAAATGTAGATAACAACGATTTTATGTCAGAAATTAGACTATATCTGCAATCATTTTAAAATGTATTTCTTACAAAAAAATAATCATATAACTTTTATATTTCTCAATTGTGCCTTATATATTTATAATTTTAATTAACTGAACGTTTTTCCTCAATTTTTTATAACATTTTATCTATTAAGGATGTCTCCTCGATTAGTTAAAGGTAAAAAGATTAGTATAGGTGGAGATTATAACTCCCTGAGAATTAATATGGCACATTGTCCCCGAAGTTCCAAATAAAGGTGGAGGAAGTGACGTGGGGACACAACAGTGGAGAAGGACAAGGGGAAACCATGGAATAATTAAAACAACAATGAATAAGCAAATGAAGTCCTTCTAAACAATACTCCCCTCAAAAATAGAGATTCCCAAGTTGCTCCATGGTACCTGTGACAGTCGTAGAGGGAGAAAACTACAAGAATACAGAATAGAACACATACATAGTATAGCACAAAAAGTGATATATATATATATATATATAATTAAAGAAATATTCCCAAAACAAGTCACGGGGTCACCTCAGAAGAGGCACAATTCGATACAGAAGAAATCAGAAGAGAATGATCAACATTCGTGGAAGGAGGAGGCTTGAAAGCATCAACTTGAATAGAACTCATAGTAGCCGGAGCTGTGGGACCATTTCTCAGAAGAGAAACCACTACTAAGATGTCTAAACAGGAAGAAGAAGTGGGAAGCGCATGGCCAATGGTTAATAAGAGAACAGAATACATGGCTTGTGCAGTGAACGATGGTAGAGAAACTAAAAAATGACCTATAGTGGAGGTAGGATCAGAATATGAGGGTTGTTGAAGGCCATGATCATGTACAAGAAGCCCCAACATCTACTCAAGACGCCTAAGAGTATGTTCCATAATATCCTCACGGTGCTCCAACTTGGATAGACAGAGGGTAAATGAGAGATCGATCGAGGTTGTGGAGGGTGGTGGGTAGGTGGATGTCTTGTGAGAAGTGGGGCTGGTGGAAATATAAGGATGGATAGAAGATCAGAGGAACATCAATGGGTGGATGTGGTGGATCTTGAGCAATAACACCGTAAGAGCGGGTGGTTCCTCCCTCACCCCTGCATGAGTAGGGGCATCCTACATAGGCCTGTAGTCATCTCCTAGATGATCAACCATCCTCATGTGGAAAACCATGAGGAAATCCAGAGGCGGATGAGAGCCTTAGGGGTCATGAGGGAGAGATGGCTCAAAAACCACAAAATGGTGGGCCAAACTGGTGACTATGTAATGATCAAACAACAACTAAACTAAGGTAGGAGATCAAACCATATACATGCCTTGTGGAAATATGTACACACTATGAGGTGTGACAAGGGTTTTGAGGTGTGTAGACCTTCCACATGGAGTCATCCTAAGTGTTGATGGACATGGAATGTCCCGAAAAAACATGTTGTGTATATACACATGGGAAGTGGTTGTTCCCTAGTAGACACAGTCTAGGCGAGAAGTCCAGGAAAGGCACGGTACACGCAGTGTCCTAAACAGACACGTCGTGTACCAGTTAATGGTAATAATGTTTTGTGTGTGGTTGTGTATAGAAAGAACACATTATGTCTTCTTTTCACAATCTATGTGCTATGCGGGATGCCAAACTTTCAGATGATCCACAAAACACCCAAAACGCTATGAAAATTGGGAAATTAAGGGTGTAGAAGGGCATACTTGGACCATGGATCACAATACAATAGAAATGATAAGCTAAAACACACGAAATCAGGGGATTCAGACCCAGGAGGGTGGATGGAATGGGGGAGAAGAACTGGGGAGGAGAGGTGTGGGGGGGGGGGGGGGTCACGTGACATGGACTCAAGATGGGTGGGGAAAAACTTTTATAGCCACAGTACACAGAGTGTACAAGGACCCACACGCCGTGTACTATGTGTTTTTCAACATGAATAATAAATATATAATATATTTATTATAATAATTTACATAATAATTAATATTAATATATATATATATGTGTGTGTGTGTGAATATATTTTATTTACTAAAAATATGTCTATACATGCAATGCATCGGGAAACACACGTCATGTGTTATAAAATTGGAAAAAGTAAAGTACAACCTCTGGTCTGGTTCTTGGGGTGAGGTTCGAACCGACGATTAGCTGATCCAAACACAAGCCCTCAACCCCTAGAAAAAATTTTGTATTACATCTCATATTTTTGAATTATATATATTTAAATTATAGGGAAAATAAACCACTAGATGAAGAAAAGGCACATCATGTGGTTTCTAATTGGAATAAAAGGATGAAGGAGGGAGAATAATCAAGTTCGAACCTGGGTCTTTTGGATCCAGTGCTGATACATTTCCAATCATTCGTCTTCTCCTACTTGTATGTTTTTATTTCAGAAACAATTTAAATCATGGAAGACATGGGACACACTACATATAATGAAATGAATGTTTTTTTATTTTATTAATATGATAAATGATGGAAATGGGTCGGTTCTCCGGATTTGAACCCGGGTCTTTTGGAAAACGGTATATGACCCTATCCAGCTGATCCATCCCAATCATGGGTTTTATTTTATTTAAAAACTGATATATGATTTTGAAAAATTCCATACATACCGTGTAAGCCAACACCAGCATAAAAAGGATAAACCCCGTGTCGAAGGAAGCTATGGAGGGATTCGAACTGGAAACAGCACGGATAAACTATTTTGACATAACCATTGGCACCTGCATGATCCATGTTTATTAATTTAGTTAATCTATATATTTATAATATTATGAATATAAACTAAAAAGATCCCTACACGCTGTGTGTATAGGTTGTACATGGCGTGTAACCTTTGGGTTTCCTCCTAGGTAGAGCCTTTGTTTTATATTATTGGATCGACCTAACAACTCCTTGTTACCTGAAATAAATAGTTGATATTGTATGCACCATATCATCCATGTGATAAAAATGTTTTAGGCATTGTCCATTCACCTTTAATGGTTGTCCATATTCAACAACAATTTCCACCGCACCATGGTGGAAAACATTGAGCACATGGAATAATCCTAACCATCGATATTTCAACATTCCTGGAAACAATCGCAGATGTGAGTTCAAATGAAATACCTGATAAATGGGTTGGAAGGTTTTTTGGGAAATTATTCTATCGGGGATTCCTCAAGTCTTTTCATTGTATATTCTATCATTCTCATAATCTTCCTGTTGGATCTCATCAAGCTCTGCCAACTGGAAAATTCACTTCTCATCAGCAGCCTTTAAATCAAAATTCAGGGCTTGGCCGCCTAGTAGGCTTTATACTCTAGCTCCAATGGTAGGGGAAAAGTCTTCTAATAGACAAGGTAGAATAGGGAAATCCCCATAGGTGTCTTGAAAGCTATTAGGTATTCTCATAAGTCATCATCATGCTTTTTGGAGCATTCTTTCCTTAAAGCTCCCACTATTTTATACAGGATTTGTTTCAGCTCACGATTTAATAATTCCACCTTTCCACTGGATTGGGGAAGATAATGTGTTCCCATGTGATGCTTCAACCCATACTTACGTAACACATTCCCTGTTATGGAATTGTAAAAATGAATTTCCTTGTCAGAAATCAACACTCAAGGAACACCCAATATTCTGAATATGTGTTTCTTAAAAAATTCCACAACTACCTTGGTTGTGTCATGTGTTGTAGCAGCAGCTTCTACCCACATACATACATAATCCACACAAACAAGTATGTACTAGTTCTCATTTGATGGTGTAAATGTCCCCATGAATTCAATTACCCAAACAATGAATATTTCGACCTCTAGGATGGGGGGTAATGGAATCTCGGCTCTTCGTCCCATATTACATATCCTTTGACATCGATCAAACCTGGTAAAAATGTAACAAGAATCCCAGTACATGGTAGACTAGAAAAATCCAGGCTTTAAGATCTTAGCTATCGTACGATCAAGACCATGATGTCCTCTAACTGGTGAGGAATGAAATAACTCAAAAAAAAATTAAAATTTATTCTCTAGGTTTCAATGGAAAATCACCCCATCTCTACATGATCAAATATTTATAGGGTCTTCCCAAATGTACATATGCACATCGGAGAAAAACCTCTTTTTCTGTTAATAAGTGAGATCGTGGAGAACATCTCCTATAACAAAATAAATTAAAATATATGCATACCAAGGCTGAGGTGGTCCTTCAATTGAGAAAATATTTTCATCAGGGAGGCTGTATTTAATGTCTATGTCGTCCTACTTCTCCAAATGAGGTAATTCTAGGCTGGACAGGTGGTTAGAAATAACTTTTTAAATTCCCTTCTTATCATGGATCTCTATGTTAAACTATTGGAGGAGAACCACCTAATGGATGATTCATGGATTCACATCCTTCTTGTTTAGAAAATACTTGAGTGATGCATGGTCAATATATACTATGACATTGGAGAGCACGAAGTGTGAATGGAACCAATCAAATGAAAAAACCACTAAAAAAATTTCATTCTATGCGGTAGTGTAGTTCACTTGTGCTTCATTCAGAGTTCTGCTGGTAATGTAAATGGTCTCACATATGAGATCCAATGGTTTTCTTATAATTACACCCACTACATATTCTCTAGAATCACACGAGGCATCAAATTTCATCTCCAAATTGAGATAAATCGTCACTAGATCTTGCACCTATCATTTATTCAGATGTTGGAAATTTGTAGAACATGTCTCGTCAAACTCTAAGGTGGAATCCTAGGAGAGGAGATTGATGAGTGGCTGGAAAATTTTATAAAAGTCTCGGAAAAACCATCTGTAGAAACCGACATGCCCCAAAAAAATTTAGATAGCTCTGACATAAGTTGGGATGGGTAGATTTAAAATGAAATCTACCTTTGCAATATCGTATTCTATACATTTCACAGAGATCTTTTGGCCTAAGACGTTTCCACTCTACACCATAAAATTATAATTTTCTGAGTTTAAATGTAGGTTAGTGTGGACGCACCATTCCGAAACTAGCTCCGGATTCCTTAGACAAGTGTTTAAGGATTTTCCATAGATGGAATATTCTTCCCTAAAGACATCCAATATTTGTTCTTCCATGTTGAGGAAGATTTCCAACAGACACCGTTGTAAGTTATACGGAGTGTTCCACATCCCAAAAGGCATTCATCGATATGAAAAAGTACTGTAGGGGCATGTGAAGGTGCTATTTTCTTTATCTTCCAGGGAAATGGTGATTTGGTTATATCCAAAATAACCATTGAGGTTGTAGTAAAACTTATGCCCCGATAGTTGTTCCAACACTTGATCCATGAAGTACAGTAGGAAGTGATCTTTCCACGATGCATCATTTAACATGTGATAGTCTATGTGAGGATTAGTTCATTTTTAGCATTGGGGACCACAGTGATACCCCCCTTTTGGATACTTATTGTAGATGACTCACCCATGGGCTATCTAAAATGGGGTATATGATTCCTGCATCTATCAATTTTATTACCTTGTTCTTCATAACTTCATTCGTATAAGGTTCCATTCATCACTATGGTTTTCAAGATGGGTTTTCTCGTTTTTCCAAAAGCACCTTATAGGTGGAAATGATGGGATTGATTCATGTCAGATATGAAACTGTCAACACAATTTAATGCTTTCATTGATTCAGAACCTATAGAAGTGCATCTTCTTGATTTTGAGAGAGAAATGGATTATGTATAACTAGAAGTTTTTTTGATCTCCCAAATATCCATATTTTAGAGAAAAAGGGATAGGTTATAGCTCATATTGAGGTGCCTTCTGGTTTGAGGGAACAATCGGATGCACCTCTGCTCACTCCAAAATGTCTGGGACAACTATGTGTTTCCAGTAATGACCCCCTAACCTTCGAAAAATTGCATCTCCTCATGTGCATCTTGGGAATCTATGAAGAAAGGGTCATCAATAAGAAAAGAATATACCAGACTATCTTCCTTGTAGATAAAGTGATCTCCCTTTACTGTTACTGGATAAATGTCTTCATGTTCTTGTAGTGAATCCTTCTTGATAGCCTTGATGATGTTATATGTGACATTTTTATTGATGACTCTGTATATTAGTTCTCCTTGGTGAAAAGCATTCAATTCCTTACTAGATTCCATCAAAGGCCTTCCAAGAATCAATGGTTCCTCATAGTCTTCCTCAGTGTCATGAATGATGAAGTTATTATAGAGAATTATACATCCCACCTTCACCAGAACATCCTTGAGTAGCCACATGTGATATTTGATCGAGAAATGTGCTAACTAGAGGGACACATGGGTGGGATTGAGATCATTGATCCCTGACATATTTAAGACACCGAAGGGCATAAAGTTGACATTGGATCCTAAGTCACATAGAGCTTTTCCAAACTCACAGGGTCCAATAGTACATGGGATAGTGAAACTAGCTTGATCAAGGAGTCTTGGAGGAAGTGAGTGATGCACCACTACCTAGAATTCCTTATTCAGTGAAATAGTTCCCATATCCTTCATCATTATTTTGTGAGAGATAATCACTTTCATGAACATTGTGTATGTCATCATCTGAGTTAATGATTCTATGAAAGGTATGTTGATATGAATCATTTGTAATACCTCTCTAAATATACCAAACTAAGGGGGCATCTTCCATTACATCACCCACTCTAGAAATGGAAAGGTGGGCTCAAAAGGCTTTACAAAATATTTTTCTTTAAAATGTGAAGCCTCCTTCCGTTTTGATGCTTCTTGTGATGAGGAGGGGTACTTCATTGTGGGTTCATTGGATCAATAGGGTGAAGGTTGACCTAGAGTGGATGCCTTACCTTTATTTGTAGTTCCTGCCTTAGGTAGGTCCTTCCCACATTGTAAAGTGATTGCGCGTGTCTCTTCTATCGAATTTTTCTCATTGTTACTTGGTAGTGTACCATGTTTCCTTGAGGAGAGCTAGTTTTCAAGTTGCCCAATTTGATTTTCCAGGCATGGGATGCATGATCCATAGTTTGGAAAGCATGATTCAGTAGTGGTGATAAATTTTGACATCATATCTTCACATTTTGATGGGGGTTCTTCTTGAGTTTGTTGTGTAGCTGGTAGAGGAGGTGGCTGCCATGTTTTTTCCGGGTGAGGGTTTTGGTAGCATTTTAGCTGGTAGGTTACATATTGTTTTCACCATGGATATGGGTTCTAGTACATTTTTTTACTATAACGAAGTGGTCTCTAGGGTGGAGGATTTTTCTGTTGCAGCTGGTACCCCATGTTCATTTGTTCTCGCCATGCTGGGTTCTGGTAGTAAGGATACATATTCGGAACTCGGTTCTAAGAAACATTACTAACCTTTCTTGTTGAATGGCTGAAAGTCATCCCCTGGAATTCACCAATGATGTGGTTTTCACCACATTCACTTCATGTTGGATGGTTTTATACTTGAACATGGGATTCTTTCTTCAGGTTCCACACATCAATCTTCTTGGATACTACATCCAATTGGGTAGTGAGAATTGTGGGGAATCAATGCTATGAATACCTTGCTTTTGATGTCCCCACTCAGAGTACCACTGGATATTGTTGGCCGACATGTCCTCCATGTGGTCAAATAGTTCCTCTACAGATTTCCACATTACCATTCCTCCAATAGCAGCATCAATAGTGGATTTGGTGTTCATTGTTATGCCACTGTAGAAGTTTTGTACCTGCATCCAGAGCAGAAGTCTATGGTGAGGAAATTTGAATAGGATCTCCTTGGAGGGCTCCCAAGACTCATCTATGGAATCCAAGTCATAATTCTAGAAAATTCGGATCTCGTTCCGTAGATTCAGCGACTTCTTTGGTGGAATGTATTTGGAAAATAAGGCAAGGGCTAAAACATCCTAGATAAGGATAAACCATTGAAGTAGTCCCTTGATCCAGTCTTTCACATTATCCCTTAATGAGACGGGGAAGAGGCAAAGAGAGGTGACATCTTATGACCCTTTGTGGTAAGAGAAGGTGTCACAGATCTCAAAGAAGTTGGAGAGATGAGAATTCGGGTCCCCACATGGTAAAACACTAAATTGTAATGTGTTCTGGGTCAGCTACATAGTGTCCAGATTGATTTCGATGTGTTGGTCATGCATCAATGGTTGGAGGATTCTTGTTTCTTCCCCTTAGATGGATGGATGACCATACACCATAAAGGTATGGCATGTGGGTAGTTTCTCTCGTGTAGGTGGGGGTAGAATTTATTGGGTAGGAGAAATGTATGACCCTGACCTAGTTCCAGGTATTGAATCTGTTACTCTTGGAACTGTTGATGTTGCTATGAGACAAACCCTGGAAAAAGTGGAGCAAGATGGTACATGTTTTTATCTGGGCCAAACGGTTTTCCAACTCCATGGATAATAGCTCGATCTACCTCTTTGTTGTGCACTATGGGATTGTTTTGGTTGTGCTCATCGATATGTGAATGTTTTCACCTCAAATGTATTTTCATCCTTTGGGTTAATGGGAAAAATCTCTTATAACCCAGCGCTCTTGGAATGAGTGATGCGGCCACTCATGCACCTATTACCCTACAGAATTCTTAACCCACAAAAAGGTAAATATGAAGAAAAAATTAAAAGTAGAAATGAGAATAAGAATAGACTTTTGTATTTTTATTTTCACTAAAAATTATACAAACTAGATTTAAAAAACAAATGGAAATTTTCTCCCCTTCAACAGCATCAAAATTTTTTTATCCTTCCTACCAATGTGTTATTTTATACATTCCAAATTATATTACCCTAACATGTATAGTACCAGTGAAGGATCAATTCTCAAAGAGAGAATGAGTTATATTTGTTTTTATTATCGATTTTATAATTTGTTTAGTAGAGTTTATAGAATTTATATTAGACTCTATTGTGTTTTGATAAAAAGGTAATTAAATTTTAATTTCTTAACAAATTACTTTAAAGATAAAGGGAAAACAGAAAAATTTGGTTTTTGATGTCAATTTGGAGAGAAATGCGTCTAGGCTATGAATTTTAAAGGTTGTCGTTAAATCAATTTTCTTATGAGGTTGTGCGGTTTCTGATAATTCAAATCTCTGAGATTATTTAGGTATCCAAACCTCCTTGGTCTGGTGAGTTTTGTTTAAATCAATATAAACAAATTTCTTCGGTCTGGAAATTGATTTCTCTTAACTTTATTAATTTCATTCCCATTGAGCTGATTAAAATAGCCAATGTCCATGGATGTTTTAAATCATAATTCCTTAAAGGATCCCTTGGAAACCTGTTCATTTTCTAATACAAGATTTATAGTGTCATTTACAAATTGTTAATAAGGAATTATGAGAATGAAGAATAAACAACATGGTTATAACATCACAAATGAAAAATTACAACTCAGAATAGTCCACAGCCCCAACACGTATGGAATTTAGCTACTCATGGAGCAGCTAGAAACTAAACAACTTGTAGTACCAAAATACATCCTTTTGAAATCATTATATTGAAGGTCGTTGGGAAGGTAGAAAGGAAGAACCGTCTCTCCACTCTTCTTTCCTTTTACTTCTCTCGCTTCTTCTCTTCTTGGCCATTTCCACCGTTCTCTACCTTTGAATATAACAGAATGTATAAAGGCTGAATGAATCTAAAACATGGAGGGCCTACCACCTATTAATATGTTTTTTAAGTACACAACATGTACCAGGAAATACACAATGTGTAGGTAAACTCATTTCAGCTATTTTTCTTCGTCGGTAGGTGAGAAAACACACTGTCGTTGACTTTGAATATGGCGTCTCTTGATTGGTGGAGGTATAAGGCATGTAGTTCCTCCCCACACAATGTTTAATATGGTTCATTGGCCACCAAACACTTCTATAATGTCCACACAGTGTTTGTAGGGATTGAACATGGGGAGTAATATTTAGCCAGCAACATGGGCTTGTAGTCTTGTTCTCAACCACCTATCACTTCTTGAATGGGGTACACTACTAGTAATAGGATGCACACGGCATGTAATGGTTTCTGGAAACATGGGCATGTACTTGGCCTGGACAATCTATGTCAGGGTGCTGATACAAGGCATGTTTCCTAGAGTAAACATCGTATAGTTTGTAATTTTTAATAAACATTCCCTGATTTGTGTCTTTGGCACGAAAATATTTCAAAATCATCATGATCCCCAATAAAAATAATTTTAACCACAAAATGATTGAAATTTAGTGAATTTTTCTTATTATTCTCATTAAAATATATGGAAAAGTATGCACAAATTGGGTACATCAATTGTTGTTGAACTCTTCCTCCATTTAAAATCCTAAAAATCTCTCTCGGATGGATTAGACCAAACATGATTTTCCAGTTTCATAGTCATCACAAATATCGGTGCATCCAAATAGGATATATTTTTGATAAAACATCAGTCATAACCTACTAATCCCTCAATCATCTGAATTTAAAAGACATTATTGAGCTGGTCCCAAGATATCATGGCAGAAATATTCTATGGGTCCATTAATACTCCTGCCACTAGAATAAAATTCGTCATTATGTGCACTACATTAATCTAGAAAACGTATTTGGTAAGTTTTATGTAAATATGACGCTCTCTCATTATAATCAATATGATGTCAATATGATTGGAAGGATCTTCTCCTACCTCGGAGTAAACTAATACATTGTTGATGAAAACCACCGTAATTTGATCTATAAAAGGAAGAAAGATCTGATTCAGTAGGTCCACCAATAACACAATCACATTAGTCAACCCAAATGACAACACTGTAAATTCTTACAAGCCATACCTACTCCTAACAGAAATCAGAGGTATCTTTAACTGTACCACAATTAACTAATAGTATCCTAATCTCAATTTAATGTTGGATGATATCTTAGGACCTCTCAAATGATCTAAAATATCATCAATACCAAGACGAGGATATCGGTTCGTGATTTACATCTGGTTTAACATTCAATAATCCAAACATAAATGTAAATATACATAATTTTTTGTTGAAGAGAACTTAAGATCCACTAGATGATGTACTAGGATATATGAAGACATTAGATACATGGTCTTCCAACTAAAAATTAAATGTGAAAATATCTAATGGTACCATTTGATAATGTGATATATAAACTATCTCTTCTCATAGAACTAACATGATCTTGAAAATGATATATCACTTGAGAAATTATCCATGAAAATCATAGAGAAATAAATCCTGAAAAGGGTCTTACACTGGAGAAAATTAATCTTACTTCATTCCACCATTATCTAGGGAATGATCTGTGATATAATAAGTGATTCCACCCAGTCATAAATGAATTGGTCCTACACGACCATCCTAAATATCCCACTCATCCTGATGAGAGTCAATACCTCCTTATAGATAATGGAAGGATAAACACATCCACAAAAAATTAATATTATATTCATATAGAATTGTTCAATCCATACCAAGAATCAAGTTGTATAACATCATTTCCATCATGATTGAATCCTAAAAAGGATAAAAACCCAAAATCACTTGAGAAAACATCTTTTAGCATTTGATATTATATTTACACAATCCTAATGGTGCGTCAACGTCTAAAATACCATACACAAATTATTCACCCAAGAAAAAATTGATTTAAAAACGTGTAGTTAGAAAATAATTTTAAGCACTTATTTCAAATAATTCCAAAACAAGGTATATGATACAAGAATCATACCTCTGATGGAATATAGTCCTTCATCCACATTAGATGGTGTAGACCGCATAATGTGAAACTTACTTGTCCCTCTACCATGGGCTCTATTGTGACTACCTGGAGGTACATTCCATTCCTATTTCTATTTCTCATGCACTAGGGTACCATGTACACTATGTTTGACTGAACAACCTTTTTAAGTCTAGATATTGTCCTGAAAAGTTGTAGTAGATCCCATTTCTGATTTAAGTTCCTTTCCTGACCCTCCCCCATAGGTCTTCTGCAAAAAAAATCATAGAACCTATGAATATCACCTATTCTTCCACAAATTTGACAATCGACATCGGGGTAGGTACACTGTAGTGATGGTTTCCAAACATTCCACAGTGATACCACTGGATTGGAAAATTATTTGGAGATATATTTCTACAAACCAGAATTCTCTTTGCACTAATAATGTGGTGGAAACTATCATAATGTCACTTTTTAACGAGTCTAGAATGTTTCCAAGTGAGGATGACCTCTGCCTCCGCTCCCGCTCTGGTTCCCGCTCCTGTTCTGGCTTCGGCATCGGCTCCGGCGCCTCGTCTTTGGCTTCCAAGGGAGGCTGGCATGGACAATGGTTCCGAGAAGGATTCCTTCAAGGCTGTTCTGTGTGGCCCTCCTTCATCGGTGGCCGCTGGCAGTCTTCCGGACTGCCCCAGCATGGCTCCGATCTAGGTGGAATGTTGCCCGCCAGGCAGGTGGACGGGTTTCCGGTGGTGGATCTCTCCTCTCATGAGCTCCATGTAGCTGCTTCTCTCCTCAGCCTCTCTTTGGTGGCTCGCTTCTGTCGCAACAAACCCTTGTTGAGCTTCTTCTGGGGTGTGGTGAACTTGTTGAGATTAATCACATTTATTGATGACAGAGGAACATTATTAATGGAGGGATTCATCACATTTATTGATGAAAGAGGAAAATTATTAATGGGGATATTTATATCACCATTAATTGAGGATTTTCTCCCAACATTAATGGATATTTTTATCTCAATATTATTGGATGGAATAACTGATGGTTACTGCATTAATTGATTATTATGGATTTCGTGTCTATATAAGGAGGATGCAGAAACATATTTTTAAAAGAGAGGGGTGCGCCAGCAAGATGTATCCAGCAAAGGAGACCCAGGAAGGGGTTTCCGCATTTGCGGTGGCCCGTGTGGCACTATGACAATGGCGCATTGGCATTTGACAGGTGCATATCAGCAACTACAAAATTGATGATCATGGCCACGTATCGAAAGTCTTCCTTATAGTGGTGATCAGGTGGCATGTCCCGATTGAAGATTGACGGTACATCATGATGGCGAGATCATTTGGGTGTTTCAAGCTGATGCGAGGCTGATACATGTTCAGGTGAAGATCTTTGAGGTAGTGACGTTTCGTCGACAGAAGGGTGACGTTTTGTCACAGATTGATCTTCCGATACATAGCGTCAGTGGGATGTTTATCAGAGAGAAGGTAGAGATGTACCGGGGTGTGGTTTTCACACAGGTTTTATACTCTCTCTTATTTGTAATTCAAGTTTAGGAAATACTTGGATTCTTGTACTCTCTGATTCATAGTGGACATTTTGGGAATTTCCCAGTGGTTTTTAATCCTCTACATGGGAGGGTATTTTCACGTTAAAAAAACCCGATTGTTGATTTCTTCATTCTTCTTATATCGCTTCCATATTTCGACAAGTTTTTCATGATATTTTTTTCAAGAAATTTTTGGCCCTAATTCGGGATTCTCCCCAACATGTGGTATCAGAGGAGGTTGGTTTGTTCTTGCAGTTTAATGTGAGGATTTTGGAAGTTTCAAAGAGGATCACAGATGTGTGCATAGAGGAGAATAATGTTTGGAAATTAAAGCAGGTTAAGAGAGGTGATACACATGTCCACTCATAGGATTTTGAGCATGGGGGGTGAAAGTTTTTTCTACAGGTGCTCCATATTAAGTGGCGATCACGATTATGGGGGAGCCAGATGTTTCTGGTTCTTATCTTGTTCAGCAGGATGGTGCAGATACAAATGTGATTAAGATTTCGACGTTTGATTTTCTTTTTGCAGGGGGAGCTGATATTTTTTTTATCAGAAGTGCAAAATGATGTCGTTATATTTTCTACAGTTTATGATGGTTGGTGTGATATCAACATATTTCCTTTCCAACTGGGTTTTTTGGATGGCTCCATTCATTAATGTGATGAAGGGGGAGATCAAACACCGACACACTGCACATGCTACCGCCGACGCGACAACCCCCTTCTTGCTCTTGGTGGACTGCATCTTGAACAGCCTGCCAATAATATCACCACCCGTCCAAGATAATTGCATCGTCTTCAATGTTCTTGGCAGGGTGTTCAAGATGCAGTCCACCGAGAGAAAGAAGGGGGCTTCTGCATCGGTGGTAGCATGTGCGGTAGTCTCTAAGCATTCCAGAGTGGCCTATAGCATTCAATTCAGTTCTAGACATGATTTTGTGAGGGCTTGGTCCATATCTAGCAGAAGGTGTGGTGCCTGGAGCTTCTCCCTTTCACGATGGTCCTAGGACTGTCATTTTGTACGTGAGTCCCCTTTAGATTCGGTTTTGCTCTCCTTCCCAGGCCTTCCGCTCCCTTTCTAGAATCCCTCCATCTTGCAGTCTTTTGGGAATTCTCTTGGTTCCTTTCTCTACATGGACGACATGACTCGGTCCCTCTTTTCGACGGCCAATCCCCGCATCTGTGTAGAACTCACCTGGACAAGAAACTGTCCCCTAAGGTTCTTTTGCAGGTTAGCGACATGTTTACTTGGAGGAAAAGGGTCAGCTATCATCATTCCTTGATGTTCTATGTCCTTTTTGGTCTTCATGGCCCCTCGGATTCGGCTTGCAGGAGAAGGAAGGTTGCTTTATGCTCGTCCCGACAAGATCCACAGGCAGGTCTGGGTCAGGCATCGCCCGATCAAAGGAAATGGGGGTCTCTGGTTCGGCCCGTTACGATTTCAAATATGAATCCTATCGGTGGGTGTGACGCGCTAGAAGAGGTTTGCATGGGGGCGCGGTCTGCCGTGTCAGCCCGGTTGTCGGCCCCTTCTGAGCCTCGTGATCTGATTGCCTTGTTGCCCAGTCCTGTTACCGAGATCCCCCCCCTACAGGATCAAAGAGCAGTGATCAAGCCTAGCTTCCTCCTGGATCTTCTGGGGAGTCCTCCCAGGTATCTCTCTCCTCCGTCTTTTCCGTTCTGCATCTCAACCCAGCTTACACCATAGAATCTCCGGAAGTCGTTAGTGAGCAACCTCACTCTTGCCGTGGAGGGGCTTGCCAAGAAGGATTACCTCTCATATGGATTGGAGAGAGAGCTTGTGGTGTCTCGTCTCTCCCCACAATGGCGTCTGCTGGCCTCCTCATCTTAGGGAGACATGGGTTCGTTTTCCGATGTTGTTGTTAATGGAATAGGGAAATCCCTATTAAAAGAGGATTCTTATTCCTTCAAGAAGGTGGTTTTTTCTCCCAAGCCAACGCTCCATGAGGCAGAGATCTTAGGGCCTTTCACCCGTTCTAAATCCAAGGATTCTGGCCGTTTTTCACCTGCTCTCTTCTCTTTTTCCTCCTCTCCTAGAGCCCAGAAGGCCTACCCTGATGATTCCTGTTATCATATGGAATGCACGTGGATTTGGAGCTCAAGCCAAACGTGTTGTCTTGTCTTCTGAGGCCAGGAGTTTTATTGTTCAAGTTGTGGTGATTCTTGAACCCAAAAAGGTACATAGAAAATGTGTTGATATTACCAGGAAGATTGGTTTTCCTAACTTCTTTCATGGAGGCGCTGAGAACTCCCATATCTGTATTGGTTGGAGGAGCCAGGTTACCGTTGAGATTCTAAGTCTCTCTCCACAATGCATGAACACAAAGATTTCCACAGCTAGCCAAGATTTGGTGTTCTCCTTCGTTTATGCGGACACTGAGGTTTCCAAGAGGAGGGAGCTCTGGCATCATCTGGAAAATCTATAAATAGGGCCCCTTCCTTGGTTCTTGTGTGGCGACTTCAACTCCATCGTAGACGTCTCCGAGAAAAAGGGGGGGCATTGGAAACAATCTTGGTGGAATGTCTGATTCCAATGAGTTCATGAGGAGTGGTAGGATTTTAGAACTCAGGTTCTCTGGCCCTAAGTTCACTTGGTGTAACAACCACAAGGGTGAAGACCGCATTTGGTGCCGATTGGACTATTGCCTCTCTAATATTCAAGGGTTGGACATCTTCCCAAAGACGCCAGTCACCCATCTTTAGTGGGTGCTCTCTGATCATAATCCGCTCCTGATTGATATTAGGAGGGAGGAGGTCATGGACTCTCCTTTTTTATACTCGACTGCATGGAATGGGGATGACTCCTTTTTAAAAGTTATCAGGACGTCTAGGATTAAGGATGTCAGTGCTAGATCATGGGGTGGTCTGGTGAACCACCTCAGGTGCCTTAAACTGGACATGCATAGCTGAGCGAGTTCTACACCTGATGTCGCGCAGGGTATCAATAGTTTCAGGTTGGAAGTCGACAGATTGGAGGATTCTATCCAGAACACTTGGGATGAGGATCTTTTTGTTGCTCTATGTGACAAGAAGAACATCTTGGTAGAGAGACTCCTATCTCTGGAGAAAGATTTCAAACGGAGGACGTGGGTTAGATTGCTAAAGGAAGGGGTTAGAAATATTGCCTTCATTAACACTTGCATTAGAGAGAGGAAAAGCTCAAGGATGAACCTGATAACGGAGAACGGGGACTATACCTCAGATGTGAACACTTCGGGGAAGATTTCTCTGGACTACTTTGAAAACATCCTTGCAGGGGAGAATGCTTCATCCTTCGTGAGATGGAATAAAATCACAGAGGACTTCTTTAATAGAATCCCCTCTATGGTCAATCAAATGGAAAATAGAGATCTTTCATCCATCCCCTCAATCTAGGAGGTCCATGTCGCAGTAAGGAGCATGACTCAGGACAGCACGCCTGGACCTGATGCTTCCCGGCCAGATTTTTCAATTTTGCTTGGGACATTGTCAGCCAGCATGTAGTGGAGTCAATCCAGGACTTCTTGACCAGTGGCCCTCTCATCGGGGGAATTTCTGCCTCCAGACTGGTGCTCATTCTGAAGATCATAAATCCCACCTGTGTTAGTTAGTACAGGCCAATCTTCCTTTGCAACGTTGCTTATAAAATTTTAGCCTCTGTTATTGTCAGAAGGCTCGATAAGATTATTCCTCGTCTGGTTTCTTTGGAGCAGCATGGTTTCATAAAGGGAACGAGCATCCAAGGGGAGGTGGGCATCACTAATGAAATGGTGCAAGACATTTACAGAAAATCCATTGGATCAAACGTTATCTTCCAAATCGACATGAACAAGGCTTACGACATGATGGAATGGAGCTTCATTATCTGGGTCATGAGGATGTTTGGGTTCAGTGAGGAGTTTTGTGATATCTACTTCATATGTTATTACTCACAGTGGCTTTCCATTGTCTTGATGAGAAAAGGTTTTGATTTCTTCAATACTGTTCGTGGTGTTCTTCCAGGGGACCCCATGTCTCCATATCTTTTTGTTCTCTCCCAGGATGCACTCTCAAGGAACTTCAACCATGGAATGGTTTCAGGGCTCATCCTCCCATTTCGAGGAAGAAGGAGTAGTGTTAACATTTGACATCTAATGTTTGCGGATGACATTATAATCTTTATCATTGGAAGGAAAATGTCGTTGAAGGCCCTCATGGATTCCTTATCCAGCTACGGCAGACTGAGTGGGCAGAGTATTAACTCTACTAAAATCCACTTCTTTATTGCAGACAATTGCCCGGTCCCAAGGAGCAAGGAGATTCAAAAGATTCTGGGTTGTTTTAAGATGCCGCTTCCCATTTCTTATCTCAGGGTGCCGATTTCCTGTGGTCACATTAAGAAGGAGCACTTCTCTGCGATCCTTGATCACATTCTGGGTAGAATATATAACTGGATAAATAGGCTGCTTTTCTTATGTGGTCAGATAACGTTAATGAACAGTGTTCTCACGTCCATTCCCATCCACGTTTTCTTGGTGATTCATCCCCCAAAAGGGACTATGGAGATAATGGAAATCACACTTAACTCTTTTCTATGGGACGCCAAGGAGGAGGGAAGATACCACTGGGCCTCTTGGAAAAGTCTTGGTCAGAGCAGTGGAGGCAGGAGGTATTGGTCTTCACGATATCCAGGGTACCATTCAAATCCTTCAGACACGACTCTCTATGGAAATTATCATCGGGGAATCATTGTCGGTGAAGTTTTTCAAAGCGCGCTACCCGGGGTTTGAAACACGGGGCCTCTATAGCTCCACACGGCTAGCAAGGTACATGTTTTCTCTTATTGAGACGTTGTCAGGAAATGCAAGATGGATCAATGGCGCCGGGAGGATCAGTTTTTGGGACACCAACTGGTCGGGGGAATCCTTTGGGGACTCTGATCGTCCTTTTCCAGACATCACCTTCAGTAGTGCATGCGAGGAGTTAGACTTGATCAGTACTTCTTTGAATGTTAATTAGATGTATGTATTAGAAAATGTTTTCATGAGTGGGGAACCTGATAGGTGTTGCTTCACGGCTAACAGCTCGGGCAGGTTTACCTTGCAAGGCTTAAGTAGTATCATTCAGCCCGGTAGCACAACCAATGCTTGGGCCCCATCTTCCGGGTGCGATGTAATTACTATTATAATGAACTTTTTTACTCTGGAGAACCAGGAACATGGCGTTACCTACAGAGGATAACATCCAGCATTGGGGCATTGCTTTAGCCTCTAGATGCTTCTGTTACATTTATCACACGTCAGAATCAGCGAAGCATCTGTTCTTCCAAAGCCATTGGGCGCTCCACCTTTGGTCCCTGTTCATGTATAATCCATGCAGAAATGACATAGAGTATTCTTTACAGGAATATGTGGAGTTCTGGTTTTCTGGCTCGGGGTCTTCTGGCCAGGAGCGGTTGGTTAGAATGATCGTCATTTTGGCTACGTGTTGGGTGCTTTGGGAGGCTCGCAATCGGGTTCGGATGGGAGAAAAGCGCTCGTTGCTGTTCCTCCAGGCTAGCCTCAAAGCTCTTATTTTCGACCTTCCTTATCAGATAAAAGGAGGTTCAACGTCAACTGTGGTTAGTAACCTACTCAACTGCCCCTGTATTTCAAAAAAGGGGACTAGTCAGTGGGTTAAATGGTGCCCGCCGGTTACGGGCTTCAAGCTCAACATTCATGGATCATGCATGGGGGGCGTTATGAGGGGGGTAGGAGTGCGGCGGGATCCCGTAGGCTTGGTTGTCATCACCTTTAGTTCTTTTTATGGCACGGGAAACACTCTGAGTGCGGAGGTCCATGCTCTTGCTTCTGGTCTGACGGTGTGCAGACGGGGTATGTTGACAGCATCCGGGATAGAGACGGACTCAGAACTCCTTAAAAAGACCTTAAAAGGGACCAGTGGGGTTCCTTGAGAGCTCACTTACCTCACCAAGAGATGCAAGATCGAAACTTCACGAAGGAAGCTTATTCATCAAAGTTGGAGGGAGACCAACTTTGCGGAGGACTCCCTTGCTCGCTTGGGTAGGCAGGATACACCCCTTATCATTTATGATTCTCTTCTCTCCCTCACTCCCGAATGTCCATCTATAGTGCTGGGGGATTCTCTTGGGCTCCTTCATTTCTGGCCCCCTTTAGAGGATGTTGTCTTCCTTGTCCTTTTATTTTTGAATAAAAAAAATAAGCTACTACTACTACTACTTCTTAACACTAAAGGATGAAATCCCAAATCACCCAACTAAAATAGCATGGTTACTGCATGGTGCCTCTATTAGATTCCCATATGTGATGAGGTCCTGAATCATTATGTCTTCAATGATTCTTAAACATAAATTGTTTACCTATGACCTGTTCTTATAATGAAGACATTCCTAGAAACCTCTCACCCTAGATATATCATCATCTTCCAAAGATGAAGCAATGCACTGTAGGCCTATAAAATATCTATCACATTCTAACACTGACAAATCCTCCAATGTTAGATGCATTAACATAAGATATTTTCCATCCCTCAAGGTATTGTGAAATAAATATCTCAATAAAATAAACTAGATGACCTTACAAGATAGCTCATAATACTATACATCTTCCATTAGAATATCCCACCAATTCATGGCTAGTACATAAAGAATATACATAGAAACCTTCACCCACCCATCCTCTAGAGTCTTGAGATTTTGGATGATCATCTAGATTTTCTCAATTAAGAACAGATCTACCTAGGGTCCCCTTCAGATGTAATCATAGGGAAATTGTGCAATATAATATCTCTTGTTATATCAGACCTCAAAGGAATGGTTTGAACAGTCTCCCATTCCATAAGTAACATGACCCATAGGAATATACCATGAAGATGAAAATATGTTTACACCTTAGGGAATACAGGTTGTTTTGGTCTAGTTATATTAGAATTGTTCTGATATCAACTCTCCTAATGATCATGTTGAATTTGAGGAGGAGCCATTTTCTCTATAGGACATACAAAAACATTAGGGAACTAGCTATCCACAAGTTCAACCACAATAGGTGAATACAATAGAGAAAAACTATTTCATTATCTATCTAGAAATATCATAAAAGTATTTTAGCATTAAATGAAAAATCATTTTATTTATACTATGAAATAGACATATGATGTCATAGATAATTTGGCTGGTGTATTTCACTTTCAAAAATAGATATGACCATATCAGGAACAATGAATATCAATATGTCCCAATAGTCCTATAATGGTGCATATACTATCATCACACACCATACCTGGCCATGATTATAATATCAATAAATAGTAACCTCATAAAAAATAACCACACATAAAATGTGAATCACCCTAGGTGAAATAACACCAACCGTGCCAAGCACAGTGCAGAACTAAAATTCCATCACTTGGTACTCAGATTTCCCCTATACACAAGTTAAGTACTCCCAGGAGAAATCTCATTACCATGTCCCAAAACATCCCATTCACCATTCATCATTTCCCAAGTAGTAAACATGAATAAAAAAACATACTACTATGCAACCACTTTTTAAGATCCCCCAATCTGGAACCCTCTCATGTGGATAAAAATAGTAGTTTATGAGACCTTAATCCCCCCCCCCATACGTTAGAGGATTCTGACTAATAGAGGGTTTGAAAAATTAGTGTGGAGACTATACCCCCTGGCATGTAGTGTAATACAAGTAGAAAAAAAATTATAATAGAACAATAATAGTTAATGTAAATACCTAGTGAAAGGTAACCACAAAATCCAACTAAAAAATCCAATAAATTAGGATGAATAATATAATTATGTGATGAAACATAATTAATTTTTTTGATAGAACAAAATACAAAAAATTATAGGAGACTAAACTAAAATATTCAAAGACCTAGGTCCTGAACCCCATGTCAGTCCCATCATCGACTTCTAAATCAGTAAGAAATTGGAAATAAACAGCATGGTCCAATTACCTTTTCCAAAATTACATCTATGAAAACAGGTCTAGTACCAAATTATGACCCGAAGAAGTATGGATTAAAACTCAGTGTATTGATACCATCTAGTATAATGAAAACAACTCTAATAATAAGTGTTTGAAATAAAGAGATAAACATGTGTATTAATTATTTCAACTCTAAATAATATATAACAAAAACCTTCTTTCAACTCTTTTTAATAATATATTGATCATTTCTGACAGTAATTACAAGAAAAACAATACAACGAACATAAAATAACCTCATATTTCACCATTCCAGATGATATTTATAAATATCTTATGACCATGCCAACCAAAACCATATGACAATGGTATAGTTACAAAAATCTGGGATAAATCTTTATAAGCATTACATCATCTGAAAAAAATACATATAACCATTATAGGATGGGGATAGTTATAACCAACTCTCTATAAGAATTATACCATGGGGTTCATCTACGATCATTCAATATTAGCATTTCATCATATAATCTTTCATTTTTGGGGGAGGAGTCTAATATATAAGGATTACATCATTGAATAAAAACCCATCCATATAGAAGGGATGTCACAATATCGCATAATAATTCTTTATGATTAATTATGAGAATTTTCATTCATATTTTATATTCAACATGATATTTAATTCACCATTTATTAATAGTTATATCAATAATAAATAACCTACATCATAAGTATTTTAGAATAATAAATCAGTGTATGTCACATTTCATGATATACATAATTTATAAAATATTCCAATTCAATTATAGTCATGGTTATCACCCCCCATGGGTAGCCTTAAAGCCATTAAAAATCCATTTTAAACCAATATAAATTTATAAATAATTCTATTTGTTTAATTAATAAATTTGGTCACACACAATAATGTTGAATTCCAAATATTGCATAAACATGGGAATTACCAAACCATATGGTTATGATTTGGACTCCCTTCCATTAATCTAATATCCAACAACACATCCATTTGTAAAATAACATGAGAAAAAGGAGAAAATCATTGAAAAGTGGTTCCTCAGTAAATAAAATCAAGATCAAAACCAACAACACAATTGGACAAAGTATTCCACCTCAAATGTTGGATAAAAATGAAGATAAGAAAGAAACCTAACAGAAAATCCATAACATGGATCACTCCCACAAAAAAACTTCCAAATCGGATTTTGGCATTCTAGATTACTCTGATAAGAGATTATGGGTTGAGAGGATAATAACTGTAGATGAAACAATTATAATTTATCCAAAAAATAGTATAAAAAAAATATTTTAGGCATTTACACATCATGTAATGTGATTACACATCGTGTAAATGATTTTAATGGAAGATGTTGAGAAAACCCATAGCTTCATATTTTTTTTGCTAAAAACCATGAACATCTTTATGAATATTAACAATTTACATGATGTATAAATGTTAAACAGTTTATAAAATTTTACTTTTGAACAATATATTCCTCTTTTAATGTTTTCAACTCACTATAAACCCATAAAACAGTTAATCCATTTATATAAAAACTCAATTAAATTCAAATAATCATAGTTCCCCAAATATTATTTCATTTTCTCTAAAAAATATATTGTTGATTATATTTTGTTTTTAGTCAATGAGGCATCTTCCCTTATTATATTGACATTGATAGCTTAATTTAGGTATCAACTTCCTTTGGTAGACTCAATCAGAAGGTTTATCTTCAAATCTCGTGGTCTTTATGACTGACCAATGGTATAGTTACTCAAGGGTTAGCATATCATGATACACTTCATGAAGGAGAAATACAAGATCCAGGCATGGTCGCCAGCACATTGAGGATTCAACAGAGTCATATTCATCCTCTTTATGTAGATATACAATCTTCATATGAACCCTCCTCAATAATAACAACTACATAGGATAGATTTCTGGAACTCCCTATCCCATTCTAAAATGCATCTACCATATATATGATCGTGAAACTAGTGGGACTCTATCTATGTTTGGATAGCAAATCATAGGCAATTTTCCATCATGTTCCACCAAGAGTCTATGTTTTATTGCATGAATCTAGAGGACCGATAGTATATGTATAGTATTTTTAGTGAAGAGTTTCATTACAAATGACTGAAAATTTATGATTCAGGCGTTTATTTTTGTTCTACCTCTAAGCAATTGGGTGACTCTGCTATGGTTTTTAGGCATGTAAGAAGGAATAGAGGGAACATGGGGGCGAGACGAAGAAGATTCTGATGTAGGAACCAAGCTAACAGAAGTTTCTGGGGTTTAAGATGGTGTTTCTGATGTCGGGGATAGAATTCCTTTAAATATGGAACTACTATAACCCACAAAGGCGAAGGTGAGTGTAGTATTTGAAAAATTGAAACATGACCTGGGGATTGGGTGTAACAAGGGGGTAGTGGAAACCAATGATGAAAATAAGAGCACATAAGTGAAGATGATATGTGGTGATGAGGCTAGGGATGATGTAGGGTGTGGTCTAAATGATAGAGTAAAAACTCTTAGGGGGCCCAGGGAGGATTCCCATATAGGAGAGTGTGAAATGGGACTGAAAAATAAAGATAAATTTATTGGATTGAAGAACGATATATGTGACAAAAGTTCCTTGGTGGATGTCAACAATGACGACTATGTGGGCTGGGTGATGTCAGAAGATAGGGTTAGTCCAAGAAGAAACCAAACAAATGTTATAGTTTGCAACCATTTTGAGTGTCTTGAGTATGATGAATGATGATAGGAATTAGGGGGCGGTGTTTTTACTATTAAGTAAGTTCATTCGACTACTTTAATTTCTTCTATCCACTTTACTGGTCTCTAGGAAGGTGAGGTGAGTGATGTCTATGTGGCACATGTGAATGGTTAGCCCACTCATATTGGGCGAGGGTTGCGTTTGGTGTATTATCCATAGGAAGGTGGCCTCGCTTATGATATTCATCATGTTATACTTCATAATGATATTGATGAAATTACTCATAACATTGAATGTGACTAGCTAAGATCCTCCGTTGTTGAATGGAAGGGCATCCGTAAAGAGAGGAAGGACTACTCCTTATTTCCTCTTCTAATTGAGACTAGGTCAATGAAGAAATCCTAGAAGATGGACATCCAGGGTATGTTAGATGATGATATCGAGAAATTAGTGGAATTTATCATGAGCTCAAAAGATGTTGAGGCTAGACAGGTTTTGTCTGTCTGTACTATTGAAGAAGAATCCAGTAAATATATGGGGGTATATTTAAGGATTAATCTCAATGAGGAAAAATATACCCGGATTAACAATTCGGGCAAGATATTTTTGGGGGATTCAAAAGTTAATATATCATTATCAAGGAGTACATAAGGTTCTAGGATAAGTAGGACTTTCAGTTTGAAGATAATCTTATGGATATACTGGATACATAGGTAAACAATATCTCTTGGAAATTATTCTGGGAGTATATTTAGGGTAGTCTTCATTCTTAATTTAATGACTCTATTATTTATTTTTTTGGTTGTACAAATGTTTTTTAAATTTCCCATAAATTGTATTGTTAAATAAAAGTTCAATTATAACTATATATAGACCCAAAATAATTCTTATATATATTTTTCCTCCAATATTTTTGGATTAAATATAATGTTTTTGAAACAATTCATCTGATATATTTATATATTAGAAACACTATCATTTCTATTTGTTTATGTTGTTGATATATTTTGAAGGAGTACATACATTTTATCAAATAATTCATGTTATCATTACATAAATATGGTCCTCAATCAAAAATTTTGGATAATGGAATTCCAAATCTATATGAAATATTAGTTCTAGAAAAATCACAGTAAACATTAGCATCACCAATATTATAGATCTTATATTCCACATATATTGAATCAAAATAAACATCAATAAGAATCTAATATCTCCAAAAACAAATAAGAAAGGTTCCCATATTGTGTATTACCAAAAAATGAAATTTCTCATAAAGGATTACAGTTCCTTGAGGAATCTAATTTCTTTTTTAAGATTTCCTATATTATTTCAATTATTCAAACTTTTTTATAAAATTCATGTTATTCTTTAGAAAAACTAATCTAGTAAATATCATGTTCAAAAACATTCTTTATAGTTTATTTATGCTAAAGTTACCCTATGAGCTACAATATGAAAACACTCAATGGTAAATTAAATTTCACTCTTAGGTAAACATTTTATTTACATTTGTTTACTATATTCTTTCAAATTATATTGGTGTTACAAAATATTAAACATTGAGTTAGATGTTAGATTGATAATTTTTTGGGGATAATATGAGAAGAGAATTTGATTGTTAATCCGAATTTATCCAAATCTGAATACCCGAGTTCCCCTCATTCAATAAAATAGTAATACAATCAGTGAATGTGGTTATTATTCTAGTATCTATATTTATAAAATGTTTGTTAACCAACATAGGTGTGTAGACACCTATTTCATATCTCTATTATTATCTATAATTTTATATTAAACTATTAAATCCAAAACATCCATTTGTATAGTCTTGGATCGGCCTATTCTTTCATCATAAAATACATTAAATCCAAATTATCAGGAAATATGATTACTTTAGTTGATATTTAGTATGATTTGAATTTATATAAATCAAAACTAAATTATA
Source organism: Viscum album (assembly GCA_963277665.1). Lineage (NCBI taxonomy): Eukaryota > Viridiplantae > Streptophyta > Magnoliopsida > Santalales > Viscaceae > Viscum > Viscum album. Next base: position 956,129,515 of record OY728142.1, read on the forward strand.
TAAACTATTTTTTGTTGTGGTATAGTGAATTTCAGCATCATATAATGATCTTTATGAATAAGAAGTGACTTGATATTTTCCTTCAATCCTAGATGAATGCATTATTATAATATCCTATTTGGAAGTATCCCAGACCAGCTCAAATGGGTTTTCCTAGCATGAGGTATTCGTTAATAAAGAGATCAATTTTATCTTCAATTCATCAATATATTACTTATACTCATCATCAGAAATAAAATCCACATTTATAAAATGTATCAAGGAATGTGGAAGATAAATATTACTAAATTCATTGATAAATTTAAAACGAAAAATAATGTATTATATAATATATAAAATACTTTATATAGGTTAGATAAGGAAATAAATTTAACACTTGAATCATATGTTTATATCAATCAATAACTTTTTCTAAATAACATATAAATCATGGTTCCTATTCCCGCCATGAAATGAATTTTTTTTCAAATTCACAATGTGGTTTTTTAAAATATAGTCTTTCATCACCATAAACAGTCTTTTCGAAAAATGGTTAAAAGTAATAGAACATAGTTCAACAATCCAAAAATAACTTCAGGTATTATTCAATGAGATATGAAGATATTTGTATGCTATATCATTAAAATATATTTTAGAACTAAAAAGACTAAATGGTATCCTTTTATAATCAATGTTTATATATGGAATTTTAATAGTTGAATTTTCAAGAATTTTAGGTGTTGTTGGCACCTAAACATAATCGAATAACTCATTTAAGAAATATTATTGATTTCTACAATAAAATAAATTCAAATTTAGTCAATCACTTGAATTGGGATGTGATCAGTCCAAGTGAACGAATTTAGCTTCTTATATACTACTCATACACTAAAGCTATTTTGAATTTTTTTAGTGATCACTTCATCATGTTCATTTTCTACAATGTAGGGTCCAAATTTATGAGATAATATGTGTTTGTGAATAAATGATTATTAGTTTGAGATAGGGTAGATGATGTCGGTATCCATAATTGTTTCTATAACCTTTCTCAGTTATTCTGTTATGGGTATATTTAACTTCCTTGAGGATTTGGAATGGTGTAGTAAATTTGTAATGGAAACATTTTTTCATTTTGATTTTTGAATTTATTCACTATATATGATGGATTCTCTAAATTTTTTGTTATTTATTTTATCTTAAAAGTTCATTCAGCTTTTATTATGGATCCAAGGACATGTTTCTAAAAATTACTATTGGATATATTACGCCCCCCAAGAAATATACATATTTCAATTCTGTTAGAAGAATTTTTTTAATTTTAATTAGGGGTAATCAATAAAGATGAAATAATATTGTGGTTGAATACATCCAAATCATGGATTTACTATAGAAAAATATGACAAATGTACATTCTCATAATGAAATAAATAATCATATCCATAAAAAATACAATGTTTTTTCAAACTCTAAATAATAAATAGATTTTAAAAATTTATCTTTAGTATCAACTAATACAATTATTATTTTGTTTATCTATGTTAAAATATATTTCCACATTCTGTAGCATTCTATAGATCAACATCCTCAAATATTGTTATATTGAAATGTAAGTTCCCTTGTTATTTGTACTTCATGGTTAAAATAATTTGAAGTATATAGTGGTGTATCATGTATATTGATGGTGGTTTTTCTTTCATTAATAAAGGTATATCCAAGATGATTGATGATTGTGTTGGTCCATTATCTTATTAATTGTTTAGAACATGTAAATATTTTAGAAAGATCATATTTACCAATCATTCTAGGATATAGTCTAAGACATAGACCAAAAACGATGTGGAAGTATTAAAATGATTCACATTGAACATTATAGAATTTAACTTTATAGTCCTTAAAGAATTAAAGACTAAATGGAACATAACATTAAAAGATGAACTCTCACAAAGATACTAATATGAGACCTCCTAGAAGAAGGTGAGTTGGGGGTGACACAAAAATTTTACTTATAATATATTAGGGTATGTAGAACAATACTATGTATGTTTATCACAAACATGGGAGGCCTTATCCAAATGATCCTTTATGCACTTAGAAATGTTAAAATTTCCATTTAAAGCTAAAATATAAAGTATAACTGATACCGAATAAATTAATACATCTATATAAAACATATGAATATCAATAATGTATTAGAAAACATAATGGGATAAATATAAGACCACCCAGAGAGGTAAAATAGTCCAATGCACTATGTAATAGGAGGCTTCTGTGAAATGAAACACATTGTAAAAACCAGGGTATTTATAGACCAACTTTTCTCTACCTATTCATTGTATTGCAAGTACTCTGCCAAAATTTCAATCATATATAAAATACATGACATGTAAAGATAGATCCCATACATGGGTGAGTGTAAATTTCCTATAATGATACACTAAAATACCAAAACATAAATCATTAATAGGTTAGTCATCTCATAATCATGAGTTAATATAAAAAATGAATTCAACCATTATTAACACTTAGATATAACCATGATGGTATCCAAATCTCAAAGACATCTCATCTAGACTGTAATCCTAGGATTATGATCAAGGCCTCTGGGTGGTGCTCATCTTATAGATCACACCCTATTATCTTGATACAAAATTTTGTGCCCATACAATAATTCATGCTCACGGGGCCTCACCATGAAGCCATACAAACTTGATCTCTGACGATTTTAATACATAGATGGGGAAACTAAAGTAGGGAATATAGGGAATACCATTCCATTTATCCAATAAACCGATAATTATAGGATCCTATGTCCATGAATATTAGTTAGGATGATTCTTTAGATCCCACATAGGGAAGAATAAATGATATTGGATCCCACACAAGGACCCATGGATGGATTCATGAAACTATATATAAGAATATTCTGGTAGAGGTGATCACAATCCTATGATAAAGACATAATGTTTCATTGTACCCTCACTAGGATAGACCGAGAGAACACACTCAACTGATACCAATATACACTAAAGATAAAAAAATCCACAACCTACCCTATAGAAAGTAAAAATTGTGTACTAGGAGTACACAATGTGTCCTTCTATCCCAGACCTTCCTCTGTTCAGTAGTCATGAAAATGTAATATGGTCATGCTCATGTACACTATTTTTGCCCATGTACATGGTCTTTCCCACATTATTGGTCATGTTTATGCATATGTACCACTAGGGTACATGTTCATTCACCAGTATATAGTCACATAGAGTGTGGTTGGCCTCACAAAATGTATGAAATATTATCTTCTCTAAAACCCAATCTATCTTTGGCCCTAGACAATTTATTCTGATAATCAGGATTTTTTTTTCAAATCCGAAAAATTCTCTAACATTACCTATGAAACTATCTTAAATATTGATTCCACCACAAAATATGTAGATAAACACTGATCTTGAATTTAATGATCATATCCTTTTTTAGTGGTCAGATTTTTCCACCTAATCTTATCAATAAACATCTACAAATTAATCATCCTTCCACCACATGAAAAAAAATGAAATTGGGTCTCCTAATCCAATCATAACTCCCATATCATTATTGGGCAGTGCTACTATGTCATTGATCCTGAACCTGAACATGTGGTATAAATATTTTTGGAAAATAGTGACTATTTAATGATTTAATGTAGGGTATTTTTAGAATCTCTATCCAAACAAAAAATTGTGAATAATCATTTGATGATTGGTGGGAGGAATGCACATAACATAATAAGAGTATTTAACCATGTATTTTCTATAGGATAGCTTCATTAATTTATAATTATAATGAATATTTAAGATAAAAACTAACTGAACAATAATTAGATATCATTAATTTATAATCATAATAATATAATCCCACACCTTCCATACACGATTGATCCAAAATATATATTTTTTAGTGGAATTGATTCTCATTAATCATTGGATAATCAAAAAAGGATTAGATAATATAATTTTTTTTACAAAATTAGTCCGGATGAATCACTGATAATAAATGATTGAAATTCTCATTGTTGAGATACACAAACATTGTTGGAATAGGTGATTCATTGGAAACCTTTTATCCTTTCATGAATCCCTTTTTCATCATCTATATCTCTCTTCCATGATCTCCCTAATCAAATACCTAGGGTTGTGTCGCTATCCTTGGGGATTTGGAATAATTTGTTTTATATAGTGGATTGATAGGTTTAGGGTTTATTAAAAATTTTGAAAATAAAATATTTGAATTAATTATCATTCCACACACATCAGTGGTAAAGAATGAAACGTGATATGAACATAAATTATTTCGAGGATTTGATAAATCATACATTATGGTTTTCATAGAGGTCTATGATTTATGAACTGATACATCCTTTAGAATTTATTCAATTATTGTCTGAAAAATTGGTCATGAAGGATATAATGTATCATATATTTTTATTATGTTAGTAAATATCCTACCAAGGCCTCGGATTCTAGAAAAAACTCATTTCCTATATATTAAAACATAAATTAAAATATTCCAACGCATTATAAAGAATAAATAGAGTCATAAAATTCTCCCTGCCTCTTTTATTTTTTCTCATAAGATCTAAAACCCTACTAAAAAGAGTAGTGTAAAAGGAATAAATATAGTTTTCTAATTCCATGGTTCCCTCCTAAATATTTTAGAGCTTCCGCTAAACAAACACTAAGGGTGTCACTCATACTTGGATGATATCCAACTTCCTTTCCTCAATCATTACCAGGTAATATAAATAGGTACCTCCCTCCCGGATATCCATATATCCACATTTAATAAAATTAAATGTGTCATAAACGTAACTTATAATCAATAAAATTTGGAAAATTCTATGTACACAATCTAACTGTGTTGGTAGGGACAATCAGAATGATGCCTCACAAACCATATGTAGTCAATGGAATAGAAAAATGAATCTCGGAGATAATTTTACACCATATAAAAATCTCCACAGTCCACACTAAGGTGAGACCTTCTAGAAAAAATGGTCTCCATTAATGAAAACAAAAGGCCTCTGACATTGGTATATAAAATACGTTATATAGCTTTTGGAAGCCCTCGTCTACTCCTGCATGATATGCTCTATCTCTATAACCACTCTCACCAACTTTAGAACCATGAGTAGTGACTCCCAGGGATTAACCAAGTATTTGGGAGGCCTATATTTCCCCTCATACAATTCTTCAAATCTTCACATACATATGGTAGAATCGATGTTTTCATTGTTTTAAAACTCCACCCATGAATGGTGATCCTATGAACTATGAAAAATGTCCAACATTCTTGCTCCAAACATTTCATCTTGCACTTGAATGGTCCACTAAACCTGAAAATCTATTAGGGGATGAAACATTTCTCTCAAACAGAACTGAGTCAAAAATATATTCTGAAATTCTACACATAACCATGAAATTAGGTAAACATGACAGTACAAAATGATCACTGTGGGAAGTCTATGAAGCTGTACTATCTACTACACTTATAGACTCTTGAATCTCTCTACTAAACGTAGGAATCATATACATATAATGTGAGATAATATAGTGAGTCCGTCTAGAATCACACAGTTGGAATCATTACATTTATATGATCGTGGATTCTCTATTTTTAAGTCTATAGTTATATTATTCCACATAAACTATGAAAACTCAAGGGGTTAAGGAAAACATGTTTGAACCTGGTTCTTATTCTTCACCTGCAAACATGTGAGGCATCAAGATGAAACATCATTACACACCACTTTAATCTTTGATACCATAACTGGCACTAAAAGTTGTTGTACAAAATTTCCAAACATGTATATAATTTATTGAGGGTGTGTGAAACTCCTTAAAAAGTATCACAGAAAACTTTTTTGGCACCATATTCTTCCTTAAAAAATGATCGATTGCTCCCCACTTTTATAAAATACATCTGGAACACATCTAGTGGATTTTTAAAATTTCAACACTCACTGTTGGTTTCTCAAATACAATCCTCTATAACATGTTCTTGATTTGGTGGTGTAAAAACCATCTAATTGAGGTAAATTATAATATCCTCATCTTTTCTAAGGAAAAATACAGTGGTGATAACTACTCAGAAACCTTTCACAGTAAGTATGAAAAATATATTATACTATGAGAATTTTCTACCATGTTCCCCTTCCCATGATTATAGAAAACCTTGGGAACATAATCCTGGAGGACCAGTGTCTATCACCTCTATCTCAAGTTAAGATCCTTCTTTAGTAAGATATATTAGATACTATTTTAATCATAATATATGATAAAACAAATATGGATAATTTAATATATCCATAGCTGTAGAACTAATACCAAATCTTCTAGCACTAGATTGTGGGTCATGATGTTTCTATCATGAGTTCTCCATTATCGAGAACTATAAAAAATCAACAATGCACCCTACATTAAAACACATCCAATATTGATTCAATAGACATCATAGAATAATATGTACTCATTAGCCTCCTACGGTAGTCATAATATGGGTGAATCTCATCAACATATACTATAACTTCTAAACATATAGATGGATACACTTTTTCAACATGAAAGGATTCCCCTTTCATGTCCATTATGTAATGGGTGTTTATATCATAGATAGATTGGACATGAATTGTTATAGTACTGTACCAACCTTTAGAATATCTTTACCTCTATCATGTTCTTTGGTGGCACCCAATATAACATTACGTCTACCATTACATGGTCTATTACAACTCACTGCATTGATTTTTCATGTCCCACAAAGTGGAACTCTTTAATCTATAACTAACAATTTTAAACCTTCTCATAAATATAGAACTCTCGAAGTATGTCTAGAACCATCCTGAAGTCTCTTGCATGATCCTTTTAAAATGTTGAGTACACAAGGATGTTTTTTATGAAGACTACAATAAACCAGTCAAATATGGGATGGAAGAAAAGATTCAGGGTCCTGTTGATCATATTTTGGTTTATTTTTAAACAAATGGTCATCACCATGTACTTATAATGACTCTAGAGATATCAAAAAAATTTCTTTAATATATCTACATCCAAAACTCAAAGCTGATGACAACCTGAGTTGTGATCAATTTATAGAACCATCTCTCCCATCTCAACTGGTCAAGGAGTTAATTTATCCTGAGTAATAGAAATTTATTACATACATAAACCTATTTTAGGTGTTGATAATTTAAATAGAACCTCAATACCCCATCCAACTTCTTGGTGGACAACCCTGGGCATCCGAGGTAGACATAATAGGTCTGAAAAAAATTCATTTCAAATAATATAACTACATATTCTAATCATCAAGGTTTGTAGGATCCATCCTCTATGATGGAGTATATATTGGGGAATTTTGGGCTGAAATTATTCACATAAAACTATCTATCGATTGGGATTTAATTATGAAATGTCCTTTGGAATAATGTCCTCATACTCCACCACCACTATTTGAAAATGGATGATCATAAAATCCAATACACCAAAAGTAAAAATTGATAACTAATGAGTAATTTCCTATATAATCAATTGAATGATACTATAATTATCATATTGTGTTTCCATCTTACATAATATTGAAAACCACATCACATTTACATGGAAATGTTGTATCCTCTTCCTAAAAAAGCTAACCTTTTAATAAACTATGAATATAACATCTGATCAAAAGATGATGTTCTAAAGGGTAATTGTAAATATATTTTGATCCCATAAGAATCCCTATCTTCCAAGATTTTGGTCTCACAACTTACCAAAGTGTGTCATTGAAGAATCCCCTATGGAAGGAGACTCGAAGCGCAAGTTTCGATCCAAGGGCAGACCATAATCTCCATGTCTCGAACGAAACATGTGAAAAAAATAAATGCTCCCTCTTATGACTATTTGTATTATAGATAAATTATAGAAGAAAAATACAATACCTTCAATCATCCGTAGAGGATATATGTCATATGCCTCCACTACCTATTACATTCATCATTCCTTACAACTTGATCCCTGAGATGAGAGTGGACTAACAGACATAAAAACATCGTAAAATGGGAAGGGTGAATCATTGTGTCATTTTTTTTATTGTAAGGGATCTTGATCCCATATTGTTTTCAAAAAGATAAATATATTTTATGGGGAATTGAAACAAATAAATAACCACATGGAAAGATAAAATAAACAAATTTTACGTGGTTAACCACTAAGGGATGTACCATAGAACATATTATGACACAATGTTAGTCATACCAAAATACACTTATCATAACTATTAGTGGAATAGAAGAGTTCAGACATAGTAATTACTTCCAATGAAAACTACCTTTACAATAGTTTATGGATATCTCAAGGGTTCCCTCAGAACACTTCACTTGGCTTCACCTAGACCACTTCTTGGAGAGAAGATTTACTTAGTTTATCGACCTGATGTTCACTTCACTAGATTAGAAATCATGTATTTTACCCTTTAGATTAGGTGAATATTCTTCCACCATATACCTAATTTGATGCATGCAAAAATGACGATCACTGAGAAACTAATGATTAAAAAATCCTTTCGTGAAGCACTTTGGTGAATCTGAAGTGCCCAGATCAGTGTGAATCACTGAGAGGGGGAGGGGGTGAATCAGTGATCCCTTAAAACTTTTTACTAATTGATTCTTATCAATTAAACCTCTATGGCTGGTTAAAGCCTCGATCCACTCTTCTTGTATCTCTCAACCTTTCCCGAATGATGCAGTAATGAAAAGGCACAGGACACAAGGATTTACAAGGTTCGGCACCAAAGGCCTACATCCTTGCCATGCTCTCCAAGCATGGATTCTTCCATTATAATCGGTTAGTATTACAATGGTCGATACAGAGTCCCACAGTATCTCTCCTGAGTCCCACAGGAGGGTCTTTATACTGTGTCCCACAGTGTTACCAGAGTCCCACTGGCCTGCTCCAGAATCCCACTGAAGACTTCTTCTCCCTGAGTCCCACAGGGTCTTCTCCTGGCTCCTCGAGTCGCACGAGTAGCTCTTCTTCACTTCAAGTTCTTCAAGTATCCTCAGCAACCTGGGATAAAGGCTGCTGGCCTTGCTCTTCTTCTGATCACTTGTGGTGAACAGGTCTTCTCATCTTGCTCAGGATTTATCTCCTTCTACTCAGGATGACCTGGCCTCTCTTCAATTACTGAATACTCAGACAAATGATGTCTTTAACTTCAGTCTGGTCCAGTCTCACTTCACTTCAACTTCATGCACTGAATGCATGGCATCACAATATCTTCAAGATCTCCTGGTCTTGGACTTCTCAAATGCACACAAGCTGATTCAGACTTGTTCACGTGTGCACGTGCATGCTTGCATGCATGCACTCCTCCTTTCCCCTTCTCTTGGTGCAGTAGACCCTTAGAGGGTGTAATTCTTTTCAGCACACACCAACTTCTCAAACTTCACACACTTTATGCACTTTTGATTACACACATAAATGTGTGTTATACTTTAGTGTGGATGTCCTCCTTTCAACTTCTTCTAAGTGTGTTCACTTTTAGTGCGCACCTAGGTTCGGCCACTTCTTTAGTTTGCACACACAAATTCTTCACTTAGCATCCACTTGTAGTGACCTTCCTCTTCTTGTTGCACACACACACTTTAGTGTTCTTTTAGTTGTTCTTCAATAGTGTGCACACACAAGGCTACGGCCTCTTCCACTTGCACACACTTCCTCTCGGCCTTTTCCACTTCACACACAATGTGTGGTATTCCACTTCACTTGGCACACACACAAGGCCACTGCCTTTTCTTCAAATGCACACACAGAGTGCAAGTCTCGGCCAAGGTGTGTTCATGTCCACTTTGCACACACACTAATGTGGTGGCCTTCCTCCTTATGCACATACACGGCCACGGCCTTCCTTCTCACTTTGCACACATACGGCCACGTGTGTTCTTTTATTCTTCTTTGCACACACACCCAAGCCTCGGCTTACTTCTTCATTTTAGCACTTAAGGGGTGCAAGGGCTCGGGTCTTCCTGTTTAACACATAAGCATTAAGGCCCTCGGCCTTCTCTTGCTCACAACCGAACACCAACATCAAAGGAGGCGCGCAAGGGTGCGGCTTCTCCTCTTCAACACTGCCACGCAAGCCACAACAACTTTGAGCGCGCAAAAGGATGCAGCTCGGGTTGTGCAGGCCTCAAGAGTGCAAGAGCACCTTGGGTGCGCAAGCTTCTCCTGCCGCGCAAGTATGCGGGCAGGGAGAGCTCTTCCTGTCGCGCAAGTGATGCGCGCAGGGGACCTCCTCCTCCTCCTTCTTCTTGTCGCGCAAGGGAGTAGCGCGCAAGGAACTTCACGAAGCCAAAATGACTCCGGGCTTCTCTGCCGCGCAGGGGGCGCGCAAAGCTTCGACTTCGCGAGGCAGAGCACTCGCGGGTCTTCCAAGTTTTTCAGCAGCGTTTCAGCAAGCTTCTCGAGGGCTCGGCCTCTCTTTATATAGGCAGAGGAATACCCCATATCTTCTGCGTGATTTAACTTCAAGATCCCGAAGTTTTCGGTTCTTTAAAATCTTCCAAATATTTATATTTATCCTCTGTTTCACGCAGGATCTTTCTTCTTCGGTTTCCTCCACATGCATGCGATTTATAACGCATGCATGGCCTTCGTTAAACCTTATCCATGCAAAGGCACGAACACCGAATGGCCTCGCACCTCCGGTTGCTTCGGCCTTGCTTGAAATCCTCCACTAGTTGCATGCATGCCTTTTTTATTGCATGAATGTGATCAGTAGGCTCAGACAATCCTCAAGGAGCTTTCGTCTTCGAAAATGGTGGCCGGGAGCTCGAAAACTGTCTTCGGGAGGCTCCTGGTTCGAGCGGAGCTCGCGGGAAGGCGCGGGAAGACCTCTGCCGAGCTCGGGGAAGAGGACGAGGCGGGAGCCGTCGGATCGGCCATTTGAGATATATCGGACGGCCGGATTAAATCAGGGGCGCGGCGGATTAATCGTGCGGCGGAAATAAGACGCGCGATGAGATGTGCGGCTCAGATTCAATCCCGGGAGATTTTCCGCGTCCCACATCGAAACGGGCCGCGGAATTCTCTCGCTTTATCAACTAAGCGCTGCCTCTCAGCGCTCAGTTGAACTTCCTCCCTCCCGGTGCCGCCCCGCACCGGGTTCTCTCTGCGGGCGCGCTCTGCGCCCACTATGGTCCTCGCGGGCGCGCTTCAAGCGCCCACCATGCACTCTCCGGGCGCGCGGGCTTCACCACTGCGTGCCCTCGGGGGCTTATACACGGCCCCCTGCCTCTCGAGCTTGCACCATGGGATACCCCATGGGCGTGGCGCCTAGTGCCCATATGAGCCGTGGGGTTGAACCCGTGGGCGGGCTTGAGATGGCCAATTTTTTTTTTTTTGGCAAAGGACAGAACCTAGACTTTGTAAAAACAAAGTCCTCCTCTATGTAAAACATGCCAAGTGCCAAGTGCCACTTCTTCCATCTTCCTCATTATTTTTCTTCTTCTTCAAGATAATTCCTTTCTTCTTCATTAGAATTCCTCCATTCTTACTTCAACATTCATTCATCACTTAGAAATGGAATTCCCGAAGGTTCTGCATATTCAATCGAACTCCTGAATCACTTAAATTATTCAAAGTGCTTCATTGATCTAATCAGAGATCAATTGGGGCTTCTTCTAATTCTCATGCACTAAGTGATAGTGCATGGACTTCTTCAGCTCACTTCATCCACTTAGGAGGTGTGGATGGATCATCTTCCTCTTCTCATGCATTGTCAATACAATGCATGGTCTTCTAACTTTGTTGTGACTTTGTATCCAGTTGATACAAGTTCTTAGAACTTATAGAGCAGCTCAGCAATCGTCAGATATACATGGAGAATGTTTCAACCATATTCTCCAATGCCACTTAGTGAATCTCCTAAGTGACATTCCTCTAAGTTCCATGGCCATTCTCCATTCTTTACCAACACCATTACAACCTTTGTGATTCACATTTGACATTCCCTGACTTCCATTCATTCCAAGACAACTTCATGTCTCATTGACAACAAATGAAACACAATGCACTTCAATCTCCCCCTTTGTATTTGTTGTCAATACACTTCTTCAGCACATATGAATGGGTCAATATGTGTGCCAATCTTTTCTCCCCCTTATTGGCAATCAAATGCAAAGGTGTGGTGTGGTATTCTTCCACAATATCTCTTCCTCCCTTCGAATAGCATCTTCTTGAAAAACACTAGGAGAGGGATGATGTCACATGTTCTCTTTAGCAAAGAACCTTTAGTAAATCAGCTCTAAGTCTACTTGGGAAAGCCCGGTGTAGAAAACAAGAGTGATGTAACCAAGGAACTCAATGCTGTCCAACATTCACTATACATGTGAGATCATGCTTCAGGGGTTTGGAATTTTTTTTTAGATATAACAATGAATTACTAAATCCTGCACATTCTTCACAAAACTCATTAGAAAGTTCAGTGCAATGATAAAGCTCCCCATTTCATCCATTTGTCTTCAATCCATACTCCCCCTTAATTGACAAGATAAACTCAATTAAGAAACAAGGGATGAAAGTATGATTGGAATACCTTCAGCTTTTCTCAAGATGGAATTAAATATCAGAATCCCATCTTCTCCAGATTGGCTCCCCCTCAAGGGGTGCACTCCATTCAATCCAAACCATCCTCCAGCTGAGAATGATCATCATCTTCAATTCCCTGCAATGTCAGCACATGTAAATACCAATAGTATAAGGGAATAAGATGGAACCTCCTTGGTTCATCAATGTGAACAACAAGGTTGACAAGATTCTCTCAACCGAGATGTCCCATTTTCACCAGTCTTCACACTTGCACATTTGAGCTTCATTGATGATTGTGCTGGTGTGGTTCTCAAAACATCTTCATGTGAAACCTTCTTCTTCCCCTTTGCTTTAGCAAATGCCAGAGCTTCATCTTCAGCTCTTTGTAGTTCTCTGGCAAGTTGGAACTGATGTGGCCATATGACAAGTAAATCATTTGGAAGAGTGGCCTCAGTTTTGGATATTCCACATGGTTTCTTTGATGCTGTCAAGCTACCTCTCTTAGGCAACTTGTTTTCAATCAATCCCTTCTTCTTCTTCTGGATTGATTGTCTGTTTGAGTCCAGTTGGCTTCTATTGCATTTCATGGCTTCTTTACAAAGATCCATGGTATGACCTTTCTTTCCACAGTAGAAGCACTTCTTGGTGGTCCTTCTGGATGCATCACCCTTCTTGGACTCAGACTCCAAGGACTTCTCTTCATTTCTAAAACACTTCTTGGGAGCATTGTCTACTTTCTTCTTGCTTCCCAAGGAATCTCTCTTAGCCAGGTTCTGTGATCTTTTCTTCTTTTGAGCTTTGGATACAGTCGGAGATTGACATGTATCATTTTGACCACTTTTTCAATCATCCCAGATGTTGTCAAGTAATCCAAATCTATTAGCAGTAAACAGATGTCTCTGGACTTGTGGATGCTGCTTCTTTTCTTCTGGCTTGCTCCCCCTAGGCATGGGCTTCCTCTGTGCTTTGGCATTCAGTGGATTGTACCAACAATCCTTTGCACAATGCCCATACTTATTACGACACCAGCATTGACCCACAAATCTTGACCTCTTGAGTCCTTCTGATTGTTGGGTACTTTTCATGACCTGTTGTGCTGTCTCAGGAGAGCTCTGCTTCTTTACTGTCTTCATCCATATTTTTTTGGAATTATTGTTCCATCCTGCACTTTTTGTGGAAACACAATTAGAAGCATGAGTACAAGATGGTATGGATGGTACCTTCTTTCTAGAAGATGTTGCACTTTTATTAGAGGATGTCTTTCTCTTAGAATCATTCTTCTCAAAGCTCACTTGAGTAGCAACATTTCTTCTTCCAGCTGTCTGGGAGGCTTGTGCTTTGGGTGATTGCTGATTTTTCAATATCACCTCCAGTTCTAAACACTTCATGTTGAGGGAGTTCTTTTCATCCTCAACAGTTCTTAGCTTTCCTTCCCATTTCTCTTCCAGCTGTTTTATCTGGTCTTCATGCATCTGCTTCATTTCAAGCAATGAGTTGTCAAGCTCCTTCACCCTTTTGACTTTGTCTTCTAGATCTCTGACAATCATTGACACTTTGTGCCTCTTTTCCAGTGCATGGACAACATCTTTGATCATTATCAAAAATATTTCTTTCTCAGAAGAGCTCCTTTGCAATTCTTCACAGGTATCTTCATATCTTTCATTGCAAAGGGAAACAGTTTCATCCTTGGCATTCACCAGCTTTCTGAGAGTGTTGGTTATGCCAACCCTTTTTGCCAGCTGATCTTCCATAGCATTGGCTTCTTCTTCTAACTGTGATTTTTCTTCATGAAGATCATGGATGCCTGTAGCTATACACTTTGCCACTTCCATGGGAACTGTCTTCTGAAGATATTTGAGTGCACTCTGAAGATCATTCATTGTTTCAACTTCATCATAGCTAGGACAGGCTTTCTTCATCTTCTTGGCCTGTTTCTTCTTTCTATTTTTCTGAGTCTTGGCAGATATCTCCATTTGAGGCTGGTCGCTTGTTTCCTCAAATCTGCACTTCATAAAGACTCTCTTGGATCTTTTAGAGGGAACCTCCCTCTGATACCAATTGAAGTGCCCAGATCAGTGTGAATCACTGAGAGGGGGAGGGGGTGAATCAGTGATCCCTTAAAACTTTTTACTAATTGATTCTTATCAATTAAACCTCTATGGCTGGTTAAAGCCTCGATCCACTCTTCTTGTATCTCTCAACCTTTCCCGAATGATGCAGTAATGAAAAGGCACAGGACACAAGGATTTACAAGGTTCGGCACCAAAGGCCTACATCCTTGCCATGCTCTCCAAGCATGGATTCTTCCATTATAATCGGTTAGTATTACAATGGTTGATACAGAGTCCCACTGTATCTCTCCTGAGTCCCACAGGAGGGTCTTTATACTGCGTCCCACAGTGTTACCAGAGTCCCACTGGCCTGCTCCAGAATCCCACTGAAGACTTCTTCTCCCTGAGTCCCACAGGGTCTTCTCCTGGCTCCTCGAGTCGCACGAGTAGCTCTTCTTCACTTCAAGTTCTTCAAGTATCCTCAGCAACCTGGGATAAAGGCTGCTGGCCTTGCTCTTCTTCTGATCACTTGTGGTGAACAGGTCTTCTCATCTTGCTCAGGATTTATCTCCTTCTACTCAGGATGACCTGGCCTCTCTTCAATTACTGAATACTCAGACAAATGATGTCTTTAACTTCAGTCTGGTCCAGTCTCACTTCACTTCAACTTCATGCACTGAATGCATGGCATCACAATATCTTCAAGATCTCCTGGTCTTGGACTTATCAAATGCACACAAGCTGATTCAGACTTGTTCACGTGTGCACGTGCATGCTTGCATGCATGCACTCCTCCTTTCCCCTTCTCTTGGTGCAGTAGACCCTTAGAGGGTGTAATTCTTTTCAGCACACACCAACTTCTCAAACTTCACACACTTTATGCACTTTTGATTACACACATAAATGTGTGTTATACTTTAGTGTGGATGTCCTCCTTTCAACTTCTTCTAAGTGTGTTCACTTTTAGTGCACACCTAGGTTCGGCCACTTCTTTAGTTTGCACACACAAATTCTTCACTTAGCATCCACTTGTAGTGACCTTCCTCTTCTTGTTGCACACACACACTTTAGTGTTCTTATAGTTGTTCTTCAATAGTGTGCACACACAAGGCTATGGCCTCTTCCACTTGCACACACTTCCTCTCGGCCTTTTCCACATCACACACAATGTGTGGTATTCCACTTCACTTGGCACACACACAAGGCCACTGCCTTTTCTTCAAATGCACACACAGAGTGCAAGTCTCGGCCAAGGTGTGTTCATGTCCACTTTGCACACACACTAATGTGGAGGCCTTCCTCCTTATGCACATACACGGCCACGACCTTCCTTCTCACTTTGCACACATACGGCCACGTGTGTTCTTTTATTCTTCTTTGCACACACACCCAGGCCTCGGCTTACTTCTTCATTTTAGCACTTAAGGGGTGCAAGGGCTCGGGTCTTCCTGTTTAACACATAAGCACTAAGGCCCTCGGCCTTCTCTTGCTCACAGCCGAACACCAACATCAAAGGAGGCGCGCAAGGGTGCGGCTTCTCCTCTTCAACACTGCCGCGCAAGCCACAACAACTTTGAGCGCGCAAAAGGATGCAGCTCGGGTTGTGCAGGCCTCAAGAGTGCAAGAGCACCTTGGGTGCGCAAGCTTCTCCTGCCGCGCAAGTATACGGGCAGGGATAGCTCTTCCTGTCGCGCAAGTGATGCGCGCAGGGGACCTCCTCCTCCTCCTTCTTCTTGTCGCGCAAGGGAGTAGCGCGCAAGGAACTTCACGAAGCCAAAATGACTCCGGGCTTCTCTGCCGCGCAGGGGGCGCGCAAAGCTTCGACTTCGCGAGGCAGAGCACTCGCGGGTCTTCCAAGTTTTTCAGCAGCGTTTCAGCAAGCTTCTCGAGGGCTCGGCCTCTCTTTATATAGGCAGAGGAATACCCCATATCTTCCGCGTGATTTAACTTCAAGATCCCGAAGTTTTCGGTTCTTTAAAATCTTCCAAATATTTATATTTATCCTCTGTTTCACGCGGGATCTTTCTTCTTCGGTTTCCTCCACATGCATGCGATTTATAACGCATGCATGGCCTTCGTTAAACCTTATCCATGCAAAGGCACGAACACCGAATGGCCTCGCACCTCCGGTTGCTTCGACCTTGCTCGAAATCCTCCACTAGTTGCATGCATGCCTTTTTTATTGCATGAATGTGATCAGTAGGCTCAGACGATCCTCAAGGAGCTTTCGTCTTCGAAAATGGTGGCCGGGAGCTCGAAAACTGTCTTCGGGAGGCTCCTGGTTCGAGCGGAGCTCGCGGGAAGGCGCGGGAAGACCTCTGCCGAGCTTGGGGAAGAGGACGAGGCGGGAGCCGTCGGATCGACCATTTGAGATATATCGGACGGCCGGATTAAATCAGGGGCGCGGCGGATTAATCGTGCGGCGGAAATAAGACGCGCGATGAGATGTGCGGCTCAGATTCAATCCCGGGAGATTTTCCACGTCCCACATCGAAACGGGCCGCGGAATTCTCTCGCTTTATCAACTAAGCGCTGCCTCTCAGCGCTCAGTTGAACTTCCTCCCTCCCGGTGCCGCCCCGCACCGGGTTCTCTCTGCGGGCGCGCTCTGCGCCCACTATGGTCCTCGCGGGCGCGCTTCAAGCGCCCACCATGCACTCTCCGGGCGCGCGGGCTTCACCACTGCGTGCCCTCGGGGGCTTATACACGGCCCCCCCTGCCTCTCGAGCTTGCACCATGGGATCCCCCATGGGCGTGGCGCCTAGTGCCCATATGAGCCGTGGGGTTGAACCCGTGGGCTGGCTTGAGATGGCCAATTTTTGTTTTTTTTTTTTTGGCAAAGGACAGAACCTAGACTTTGTAAAAACAATGTCCTCCTCTATGTAAAACATGCCAAGTGCCAAGTGCCACTTCTTCCATCTTCCTCATTATTTTTCTTCTTCTTCAAGATAATTCCTTTCTTCTTCATTAGAATTCCTCCATTCTTACTTCAACATTCATTCATCACTTAGAAATGGAATTCCCGAAGGTTCTGCATATTCAACCGAACTCCTGAATCACTTAAATTATTCAAAGTGCTTCATTGATCTAATCAGAGATCAATTGGGGCTTCTTCTAATTCTCATGCACTAAGTGATAGTGCATGGACTTCTTCAGCTCACTTCATCCACTTAGGAGGTGTGGATGGATCATCTTCCTCTTCTCATGCATTGTCAATACAATGCATGGTCTTCTAACTTTGTTGTGACTTTGTATCCAGTTGATACAAGTTCTTAGAACTTATAGAGCAGCTCAGCAATCGTCAGATATACATGGAGAATGTTTCAACCATATTCTCCAATGCCACTTAGTGAATCTCCTAAGTGACATTCCTCTATGTTCCATGGCCATTCTCCATTCTTTACCAACACCATTACAACCTTTGTCATTCACATTTGACATTCCCTGACTTCCATTCATTCCAAGACAACTTCATGTCTCATTGACAATAAATGCAACACAATGCACTTCAGAATCTCACCACCTCCGTAAAGCACCAAGACTTCATAGATCAACATCCATTATAATGTTTAGAGAGCCAATGAGGAATACCTCATCATCTAGAAAAACCATTTACATAGATTTTTAGAAATCATTGAAGACACAAAAATTGTTTTTTCAATGCTCATGCTCACATGGAATGTTAATTTCAATAATCTACCATGGCTTCATGAATTCAGATCGATTTTGGATTTTCCATGGAACACATCATGTGATGCGAATTATGGTAGACTTATATTTATAGGCTCTCCCGTTTGTGATGCACCACTACGTCTTAGAATATTTTATGGATTATTCAAAAACATCATCAGAGTTCTCCTCCAATCATGATGACCTAGGGAAATTTCTGTTCATGATTCTCAGTGTAACTATGAATATTTCTATCAAAACACTTCAAAGCGTTCATGATGCATGTAATAATCACAATGTTGTCCCTAAAAAATGGATTCCCCCCCATAAATATCTAAATAGTCCTCTACTACATCAACCACTGTGAAATAACATTATCCTACCACTGTCAGAACCTAGCGTATCCATTGTACATGTACTTGATAGAGACATGAGTGTTCAGACATTCTCTTATGAGATGTCCTCGACCTTCACCAGAGAAACACCTCCCCTCTATCTTGACTATCTAGAACAGCCCTAAGTGACCAGATCTGTTGAACATTTGTAATTATACCACATACTAAAGAATTTAAAATCCCCACATCAATGTTTCTATCACCAGAAACTAGATATTGAAGTCTCATCTCTTGTAAACCTACAACTGAATAAAGGAGTATACATGGATTGAAATATTTCCCGCACCAAATCCTTCTCAATCACTCTATCATAGGTAGGAACGTAATGAGATATCACCCTAGCCCTGATATATTAGTATTGTCCTCATAAAAAAGTATGTTCTTGGAAAAAATGACTGCAGACCATTTCTATAGAGAATTAATAGGTTTAGTGAACCATGAAAAATACTCTTCCATGGTCATCCCACCCTTCCGAAGCTTTAGATTCTCCTAGATATGCACCACCAACAATGCCTATGGATTGAAATACTTAAGGGATATATGATAAAACTCATTTAATGGGTGATATGTATCATCATGTTTATAATCCACTACCATCCACCATCACCCTACATATCCCTAAAGATGAGTTTAGTATAGGAGCACCATATAAAATTGGGGTCTCCTTAAAAAGTTGAAAACTTGTGTAGATACAACAAATCAAGTCATAAAATTCCATGAGTTTGGATCTCTATAAATCATAATGTGTTACAAAATTTAAAACATTTAGTGTTTACATAGACAGCGAACATCCTATGAAGGCACTATTGGCACAACCTACTACGTAACAGGTAGTTATAATACTAAAAAGCAACTCGAAGGTACCACCTCATGTGCAGGTTTATACACAGAAGCCTTGTAAATTGGTGGATCACCATCTTGATACAACAATGGAATATTATATGGATATTATTTTATTGAAATCATGAAATAATAAATTTATATAAGAGTCATATATTATCTGTGAATATCTTACTGAAGAAAAAAATTTAAACCATAACTCATTCTTATATAATGAATGTACAAATGTTTTCTCTAAATCCATTTCCTACATGTACTCAATCGCCAATAAGGTTATAAATGTCTTACTGAATGTATATGTCAACCACTTCACCAACACTAGGTTTCTTATACATGGTTCTCAACATAAATCAATTTTACACTATTTTACTTTTTCAAAAACCAAACCTCACAACTTTTCAATCTCTAAACATTGCTACTATGATGAAATCTGAAGATACGCCTCAATCACAACTAACTCATTGGATCCCACCTATCCAATATTTAGATGAATGTGAAATTACAATACCACCTCTAAATGTATAGGGTATTGAGACCATTTTTGATTAGGAATATCACACGTATGGAAGGCCATAGCATAAGGTACCTACATATAAACTAAAATATCAAACTACCAATTAGATGATGGAAGGTAAAGTAAAAATGATTCCAAATTCATTTATATAATTATATATTACATCAATGTTTGAAAAAATTCTTAGAAAAAAATAATTTTCCAAATATTTTACTAGCCAAATTGATTATAAAGTCCAACAAACTATTTAGAAGGGGATTACTATCAAATGAAACTCCTAGTATGAAAGACATTAAGTCAATCCCAACAGTGATATGCCAACTCTAATTCCACCTTATAATTTTTTAAATGGTATGTCATATGTATAAGCCTCTCCATGTTTAGAATTGTTCTATGTAGGCATGAGTATTAAAAACCCTATTGGACACCCTAATATCTCTAAATATAATGCATCAACCACTAGTGCAGAAAATGTTTTTTACGGTGGATATTTTTTATTTTTATGTGTCGGATTTTGGCTGAAATTATTATAGGAGACATTATAAATATGGTTTTATATAGCAGTTATTTTAAAACTGATGTAAAAAAACATAATCTAAAGGTTTTTTCACGTCGGTTCATCAAAAACTGATGTGGAAAATGCTTCAGAGTAAGGATTTATTATGGTGGTTTTTAAATAACAGACTTGGTATCTACTTTTTCATGTCTATTATAGAATAACCAACATACTAAACTATGCCTAAAAAGAGTTTATCACCTTGGTTTTGTTCATAACTGAGGTGATAGACTAGTCTGCATAGGGTTTTTTACATCGGTTAAATGATAACTGACATGAAATCATATATACTACTTCGGTAATAAAATTACTTTTGTAAAAACCTATTTCATTCCATTTATTATGTCTGTTATCAAATAGCTGATGTAAAAAACTTATTTTTGTTCCATTTATTATGGCAGTTATGAAATTAACGACGTAAAAATCCATTCTCATACATTTGTTACATCGTTTTTCAAATAACCAACATTAAAACCCATAAACATGGATTTTTTTACATAGGTTATAAAATAACTGAAGTAAAAACCAATTTTGTTTAATATAACCATTCAACCATAATTATTCCCTACATAAGAAAACCTGAGAAAGACCAGAAATAGTACAAAAACAGTCAAAAAATATACCAAAACCAGACAGAAACTAGCCCACCCCAATAGATAGCCCTCCCACACCCCTGAACCCCCCCCCCCCACAGGACACCCCCGCCGCACACCCCTGGACAACTCCCCACCCTCCTGGATAGCCCTCCACCCCACTGGAAAACCCTCCCACACCCCTCGAACCCCCCCAAACCACTGGACACCCCCACACCCCTAGATACCCCTTGGACATCCCCATTTCTAGGAAACCCCCACTCCACTAGAAAGCCCTCACACCCTCCTGGTCACCCTCCCATCCCCTATAGACACCATGGAAACCCCCACCCCACCGGATATCCCTCCCACACCCCTGAAATCCCCCTACCCCACTGGAAACCCCCCACACCCTTAGACACCCCCGGGACAACCCCCCCCCCCCCCAACCCGTCTAAAGAGCCCCCCTCCTGGACACACTCTTACCCCAATGGACACATTAGACACCTCCCATGACACTGGAAACCCCTTCCATACCCCTAGAACCCCACCCACCCCACTGGACACCCCCACACCCCGGGATTTTCCCTAGACATCCCCCACATCCTGGAAATCCCCCACTCACCTAAACAGCCTTGTCACCTTCCTGGACACCCTCCCACCCCCATGGACACCTTGGACACCCCCAACCCACTGGAAAACCCTCCCACACACCTGGAAACCCTCCACCCCCACCCCACTAGACACCTCCCCACACCCATGGAAACCCCCTAAATAGCCCCCCCCCCCCAAGATAGCCCCCACCCTCCTGGACACCCTCCCATCCCCATAGACACCTTCCCATCCCCATGGACACCCCGGACACCACCACCCCACTGGAACACCCTCCCACATACCTAGAACCCCCCACCCCACTGGACACCCCCACCCACAGACACCCTTTGGATAGCCCCCCACCCTCATAGACACCTTCTCACCACCATGGACACCACGAACACCCACACCCAAGTAGAAAAACCTCCCACACCCCTGGAAACCCTCACCCTACTGGACACCCCACACATCCCCAGATACCCTCTAGAGATCCCCCCAACACACCTGGACATCCCTCCCACCCTCCTGGACACCCTCCCACCCCGATGGACTCCGTGTACACCCTCACCCCAATGGACCCCCGCCCCTCCATTGTACAACCATCCCACACCTCTGAAACCCTCCTCCACCCCACTGAACACCCCCGCCACCCCTGGACACCACCAACACAGCCCCCCCCCCCCCCCCCACACTCTCTTCAACATCCCCCACCCCAATGGACACCCTGGACACCACCACCCCACTGGAAAGACCTCCCATACCTCTAGACTCCCCTTCCACTCTCCTAGACAGCCCCCACCCTCCCGGACACCCTCCCACCACCATGGACACCATCCCACCCCCATGGACACCCTAGACTCCCCCAACCCACTAGAGACCCCTACCACACACCCGGAAACCCCCACCCCTTTGGAAAACCCCACCCCTGGGCACCCCTTGGATATCCCCCCACCCTCCGGGACATCCCCCCACCCTCCTTGACTCCCTCCAACCAAATGGACTCCCCACACACCCCCACCCCACTAGACTCCCCTCCTACACCCCTAACCCCCCCACCCCCCACCCCTTCTGGATATCCCACACTCCCCTGGACGTCCCTCCTACCATCCTGCACACCATCCCACCCCCATGGACACCCTGGACACCCCCACCCACACTGGACAACCCTCCCACACCCCAGGAACCCCCCACTAAACACCCCCAACACTGTACACCCTCTAGATAACCCCCATCCTCTTAGACAACCTCCACTGTCTTGGACACCCTCCCACCAACATGTACACCCAGAACACCCCCACCCAACTGGACAACCCTCCAACACCCATGGAACCCCCCACCCCCACCCAACTGGACACCCCGCACACGCCTGGATACCCCCCACCCTCATAGACACCCTCCCACCCCCATGGACACCCAGGACACCCCACCCCACTGGACAGCCCTCCCACACCCCTGTAAACCCCCACCCCACTAGACACCCCCCACACCCCTGGACACCCCCAAGACCAAAATCCATACCAGAAAAAACATCAGTTCTAGACCAACACAAGAAGTTGACCAAAATTAAACATTCATATATATAACATTCAAAAAATATAATGTCAACTAAAAAGACCTAAATCCACCATAAATGACTACCAAATACACAATTATAAAAACAATATTCAAAATTTCATTTTACACTACAAACAAACAAAAATCCAATCAAACCTGTAAAATAATTTGACCATTCCAATTGTAAGAGTTTGAAATCTTAAGCAGTATAGGGTTGAGGTTCATCAAATAGCTACAAAGTAAAAGGATATTATTTAACAAGTATAATGAATAATTCTAATTAAATATGATGGCAATGATTAAAAATAAATCTTTCCATGTCAAAGTGCACAAGTGTTCCTGTTGTAATTAATTCATACATAAATCTTAACATTTAAAATCTTCATTCGACGAAGCCTTGGTTTTCATTACAATTCTATTTAAATGATTTTAAATTAAAAATATTATTTTTTGGATAAAACATTAAAAACTAAAGATAATAAATAGATATTTACCTTTACTTTTACAAATTTTATCTTGTAACTCCTTTTCTTTGTGTTTTATCGAATGTAGACCCATCCCCTATTTGAAAATAATACAAATAGGATAAATTTATAATGAAATATAATATATAAAACCTTTATGAAATTAAAAATTACTTTTCCAAAATATTTTTAAAACTTTCCCACACATCTCCATGGAAAGAGAATATCCAATAAAGTGTTTTCTCCCTTTGAAAAAACACCTAACATCTAATGAACACCGATAAAAGAAAAGTTATGGTTAGTGGATTTTTTTTGATAAATGATAATGAACTCTTTTCCAATGATATGTTTCATACCTCTCAAAAAAGACATCATTCAACACTATGTGATTATATTTTGTTCAAATATTTCAGTAATATAAATCATTCTGTGTTCCGCATCCAATGCATGTGCTTCAGGGGAAATTAAATGTGTGTCTATGAATCCATATACATCTACCTACTCATTATTCTCACACATGTTATAAAGATACCTAATACAAAATAGGCATATGTATACATTTTTTATAAATATAATGCTGGGAAAAGGTGTTAAGACTTACATGGAAATTTTTTCACCCCATTTATACCCAACTAATATTCAGTAACAAGCTCCATGATGTCATTTCATGAATCCCAACATTTATTACACATACAAAAATATACGATTCCATTAGAAACTCATAATGATCCACCAAAAAAATTTGAATACATTGACAATATTTTAAGACTAATAGAATCTATATACGATATCAGCGAAATTGGTCTTTGTTGTTGTCTATACAGTATTTCATTACCTTTAATGTATTCCTGTAAAAATAAATAGAATAATTTAATAGTTTTAAATGTTAGAAAAGAATTAAGAAAAAATGAAATAGAATATATAACAAAGATACCTCTATGTTAATGAGTCGCAGAAGTCTGGATGGACAAATTAAAAAATGGTTGATACTATGTCCATGTGTCATCACCTCATCTATAAGAAATGTTACATGAGATGATATATCTATAATATCCTCTACAGTGACCCTATGATGCTCTACCTCTAACTATTTATGATGAACTATATATCTTATACAATATACTTTCCCATATGAAAGTATATGATTTGGAGGATATTTAACATACAACTCGCAATAAATAGGAAGCTTCAGTGGAGGTGTAGGATAAAAAATAGGTTCTGCAGGCTAAGGTGGGGGAGTGGGAGCTACTAAAGGAGGTGGAGGAGTGGGAGATGCAGACTGAAATTGTGTTTTCATGTCTGAAAACATAGACTATAATGATGCTCTAATATTTTCCTCCATCGTTGCATTAATATTAGGAACATCAGCCTCCAAGTATTCTATTTTTTTAATAAACATCCTTAACAGAAGAATATGAAGAACACGACAAAATTTTTCTTTCTGATACACCCAGTGGATATCCTCGTACATGATTAATATGTTTTGGATTTCCAATGATCATGATAAAATATCTTTCTTCCCTGTAGCTGTAAATGCCCTATGTGAGCTCTGCTCCACAAGAGAATCAGGTATTAATTAATTGAACATTTTTGTAATAAATAAAATTATATAATAATATAGTTATCTTAAGTAAATAAAAGAAATATCGTAAAATCATCTCAGCTACGATTCTCGAATCTTCCAAAAGATATTACCCCTTTTTCCCATCTAAACTCTATTCCATTTTTCATGTCTAGATGGAGGGGATGGAGGGGAAGCCTCTCTTGAGCGTGAAGAATCAAATCTCAATTTTTGTTATTTTTTGGTCATCATTTGTTCTTCCAATAATGTACACCCTCCCCGAGATAAACTATGAAGGTATACATTTTTGGATTGGATCTCCTGATGAGATTTCCTTGTTTGATATAAATTAAAAATAAGAAATCATTAACAAAACAATAATAAGATGATTCATATAAGAAATATTATAAAGGTTTACATTTACCTCACTACTTTCAACAAACTGTGTCCTTGGGTCTTCATCTATGAAAGGATATATAAGACATAGATTTTAATGAAACCTATGACCAAAAATGTAATCAGATGTGATTGTTGATTTGAAATCCCTCTACCTCCTAGTAGCCATCAATAAGTGTTTCTTCCTGACATCTCCAATGTCAGTAATATTAAATGTCATCTGGTAAAGAAGAGGTAAACATATTATACCAGAAATATTTAAATAATATGCAAACAATTGAAAAAGATCTTACCAAAATCTTCTCCCATAATGAAGATGTTGTCACTTTGTCCACAATTCTCCAATCATCATACCAAATTCGTACATTTCTCTTACCCTGAGATGATACAAATCTCTAAAAATCATTTGCACTTGGACCTCTAGGAATATCATTCCCCTTAAACTCAACGAGTGTCCTCTGGTCCTGCGTACGGGAAAGTGATATTTTTATTAAATGTGATCAACCACATTTACCAACTCATGAACTCTTATATTTTGTTTAGGGAGAAAATTAGGATGATTAGAGAACATATAAAGGATCATGTAAATGTTCTTCACCAGAGGTATGATCATTATTATCATCTCCAGAATCATGTGGCTGATCAACTGATTGATCTGTCATTTTCCTTCAAATAAAACAAAAAAACATTAGTTCACAAACATACAAATTCAAATAATACAATATGAATGTAACCAAAAAATGGAAAATTAAACTATGTAATATAATAATAAACATGGTTAATATAGTAAGCATGTTAAACAATGGTAAACATGGTAATCTATGGAAAACATTTTGGTGTAATTTTCATTAACCAAAATCAATTAATATATATGTTACGTAAATGTTACCTATGGTAAACTATGGTAAACATTGTTAACCTAGTAAACATAGTAAACATAGTAAAAATGGTAGACATGGTAGACATGGTAAACATGGTAAATTAATTATCATTCAACAAAAATAATAGATATATAATTTTCTTAAAGGTAAACATGGTAAACTGAACTTAAAAAATAAAATGAACAAAACATTATACATATTTGTTTTAATACACATTTTAGTAAAGAAAAAAAATTAAAATATATAACATTTTATGAAAATAATAAATGTAAAAATGAAATAAACATATGTTACCTCTAATATTGGGAATGTAAAATTGGATTTTTTTCATAAATTCCATTGTCATGATCGTTCCTTATGGCATAAACCATGTCTTTAACATTCTCATTATTATGGTCTGCTAATATTTCCATGGTAGTAGGGATCTCACATAAACAAACATGTTCATCATGTTGATCCTCAACAACATATTGTTTTCCACTTTTAAAACAACAGAACACAACATATCTCATTGATCAACTACATAAAAAATCTGTTTTTCATGTGTTTTCTTTATAAAAGAATTTGTTGTGTCTTACAATCTATTTATATTAACAATTGTCATTCCAAATTGGTTGTGTTTAACACCGTTGTTACCGATAACCCATTTGTATTTGAAAACAGAAATATTAATTTTAATTTAATCAACCACTCATATTTCTTCAATGACTCCATAATATGCAGTTGATGCAAAAATTGGGTTTTTGTTTTTAGAACTTGATAAATGCATTGCATCTACAAACACCAATACACCACTATTATGAAATGCACTTCTGTTGTCCTGATATTTCATATGAAATGTATATCCATTAATGTCATAACCTGACCATGTTATCACATTTAATCATGGACCACCCACTAACCATCTTACTGTCTCTGATACATATGATCTACTAAGGAAGGTCTTTTTAAACCATGATTTTTTGTTGTTGGGCTCTTTCAAAATCCAAATTTATTTTTTTATTTGGATGAATTTGTTTCAACTAATTAATATGAAATGTGATATATGGTTGAGAATCAACTTTGTTATTCAACATGTATAAATATATCTTCTTTATCTATTCACCTGACAATTATTAGACATTCGGGCCATGAATCCCCTTTCCCTCATTGTTAACTCATTGATGGAAACATGGAGGCAAACTTATGTGCTCTGCTGCAGCCATATAGCTCATATAAAACTCTGCAGCCTCCTCATAAATATACTTTTCAATAATGGAGGCTTCTGGATGATATAGATTCTTAACATACCCCTTTAATATTTTTATATACCTTTCAAAAGGATGCATCCAATAAAGATATACAGGTCCACAAATCCTTATTTCTTGAACTAGAAAAATCATTAAATGAACCATTATATCAAAAAAATGATAGAGGAAAATATATTTCCAACTGAAAAAGTATAAAAATTTCATCCATTTCCAAAATTTTCAAATCATTCACATAAATAAACATATTAAAAATTGGATTGAAAAAATAAACGAACTTCATTATATTATTTCTGACATGGATGGTCAATATTCCACGCAATGGAAGTGGTATAATTTGTTGCATCATGATGTGAAAATCCTGAGATTTTATACCTATCAACTTCAAATCATTCAAAAATACAAAAAAATTTACATTTGAATAATAAACTTGAGGATCTTTGATATCATGAAGACACTGAAAAAATATAATTTTCTCTCTCTTGGATAATGTATGACATGTCGGGTGATGAAATGTTCGTCTCATATTAGGAGTGAGAGCTAACACCAAACATATTACCATTGATTGTAAGTCTAATCTTTCATTTATTCCATCTTGTGTCTTTCCATTAATATCTAGAAATGTTCCAATCAAACTGTCACAGATATTCTTCTCCACGTGAATGACATAAATATTATGTTTCACTTCATGATATCTCCAATATGGTAGCTCAAAAAATATTGACCTTTTCATCCAAATATGTCTATCATTACCAGATTTATGTGTCTTTCCCAATGTGACATCAAGGTTTTCTACCCTCACAAAATACTCATCAAGGGATAAAGGTTTTGAAGAAATATAATTTGTTTGAGCTATTGAATTCCTTTTTTAGTGTTTTTTAAGACTGATCCATAGGAAAGAACTTTCAATGGCCAACATAAACTATTTTACACCCATGATGATATTTACAATATGAAGTCTATTGTTTGCAAATTGGACATGCTTTATACCCATTAACACTATATACAGACAAATTTCCATCTGCTGGGAAGTCATTTATAGTGAAAATAAGCATTGCATGCAGTTAAAAATATTCAATTTTATAAGAATCATACACCCTAACACCATCTTCCATTAAAAATTTCAAATCACTAATCAATGGTGACAAGAAAACATCAATATCATTTCTGGGTTGCTTCAGACCATATATCATTATACTCAACATGAAATATTTGCGCATCATTCAAACTTTAGGATGGAGGTTGTAAATTACCAATAAAATAGGCCATGAACTATGGGTTCTACTGAGGGTTTAGTTTCGATACATTCCATCTATGTACAACCCTAGTCTGGGATTTCTAATTTCATTTCCAAATGAAGGATACTGCTAATCAATTTTCATCCATTGTGGACAATCAGCTAGATGACGTATTTTCCCATCACATATTTTCTCATCAGCATGACATCTTATCCTTTTTTCATCATGTGAATTAGAAAATAAATGTTTCAAAAAAGGAATTATAGGAAGATACCAACATACCTTAGAAGGGATCTCTGTAATTTCTACATCAGCCTGTGATTTTTCATTCAACTTATATGATGATGTACCACATTTAGGAAAATCTGACAAAAATTCAAATTCCATCATATATATCATACATTCATTCAGACCGGTATGTATTTTCTTATATCCCAATCTCATCAGGCATAATATTTTCTTGTCCTTATAATGTGAATCTATAAGATCCTTATCTTTTAGAAGAATGTCTTTCAACAATTGTAGCACCTCTGTAAAACATATATCACTCCAACCATGTTTCGTCTTCTAGTTAATCATTCTTAACACCATAAAAAAATACTTAAAATCTATAAAACCCAGATTCAAAAGTTTTTCAGCATTACTATATAGATGTTCAACATTTGGTTTTATCTCAATTTGTTCTGCTGCAATATCACAGATCATTTCTTCAATTCATTCAGAGTTTCCATCATGCAAATATTCATCATCAGTAGATCTGATATTCTATCCAGTTTAACCATGCCAATTCCACGGGTTGTAACTTGGATAAAAACCATGAAAAATCAGATGATCTTTGAACTCTCAACTTTTCAACTTCTACATATTCAAACATTTTAGGCATCGAAAAAAAAATGTCACTACTCGGAACATTTCATTTAGAAAATTCCAAAAAGGCATAAACAACTTTCTCATTTCATTACTCATTCAATGTGTTGTAACCCAACATTGAATCATTATTACCTCTAAAAAATATTAAAATTATACATATTTTTATTATATGTCAAATTTATATTTATATGAAAAATATCCTAATTTAAATGTAAAACAATTTTGAAATATAAAACAAATCTATGCATATATGAAAAAATATGCATGAAAATTATTTTAAAAAGAAATTATAGTTACATATAACATTATTAAATCCATATTGGATCATTTATTCATAAGGTACACAATGAATGCATCCTGATGAAACTAGATATTAAATTCACCATTCCGTAAAAAATAAATATGAAGTGTAAATAGAAAAATAAGTATACACTCACTACTAAAAATTATACATATCCCAATGATTTGAAACCATTGGTATATCCCCAGAAACCACTGGGATAGAATATCCCAATGGTTTCACACACCTTTGTCATGATGGTCATTTAAATAGCCCTATACCAATGATTCTATTAGAACCGTTGGTATAGTCTACCTGAAGTTGAAATATCCCAACGGTTTCAATAAAACTGTTTGGATATATATATATATATATATATATATATATACCATAGGGAGTCCAAGAGGGTAGGGTATATCCAAGGGGTGGTGGGGCTATGCATGGGGGTAAGGATTGACCACGGGGGTAGGGGTTGTCTGGGGTGTCCTAGGGGGTAGGGGTGTTCAGGGGGTAGGGGATACCCCTATGCATTTCATTTAAATAAAATAATCATTTGCTGCTAGTTTGAAATACAGGAAAATAAACATAGTTTTTCTAAAAATAATCCTCATGAAAACATTTTAAACCAAGATTTCAATTTTACCAAAGAGACACCCCAAAATTAGGGAGAATAATCAATAATGACATAATGAGGGAAATTGGTAATCAATATTAAAGAAACCATACCTGATGAGGAACCAAGATTATCTTTCATGAATAAACAAGTGTCAGAGAACATGGTAACTCATAAGTTAATAGGAAAAATTCATGAACATATTGTAACCGTATCCATCCTTTTGGCGTGCCTAATGCAATAAAACAGCCCTAACACACGAGGGGAACCATCCCAAAAGTAGAGCATGATTATACTAATGGTCAATTAGCTAGAGAATAATAATAAACAAGTGAAGAAAGAATTCTTGAATAACCCACTACCAATTCTAGGTTACCATGTTATTTCAAAAATGGGGGTGATCCGTGGAGAATCAAATAATCAACCATACATAAAGAATAAGCACAAGACACACCAAAGTCGTAAACCCATAATAATCACCCCAGAACACCACTCCAAGGAAGTCCCCTTTCCTTAGGGACATCAATGCACAATGTAAGTCCCATGCCAAGGACATTCCCATTCTTTTTAATACGGATAAGGCAAGAGACACATTCAAAGGAGTGTTTTCCAAAGAAAACACACTTTCTTAAAGCTCCAACCGGGCCACGCCCATTATTTAAAAAGAAAAACATTTTCAAATGTACCCAAACATAGGATTTAGGAATCCATGAAATATTTGAAACACATTTTAAAAGGCACAACATCATTTTTAAATCATTAACCGCTTATAAGGGCTAACCAAGATTTTAATCAAACACATGTTGTGCAGGGATATGTAAAATAATTCCACAAAATTTAATTCAATAGGAATGAAAATTGATTTAATTCATGTAATCTTAAAAAAATTATATATTTTTAACAAGCATCAAATCAGGGTATAAACATCAATAAATCAATGATTCTTAAATGTAATGGCCAATACATTGGGAAATTAACCTCAATCCAAGACACCTTCAATAATGTCCACTCAAAATTTCTTAAAAAATGTCTAAATAAGCAAGGAATACCTAGAAGAATTGTTATGTGGAAAAAACCATAAATTTTGAAACAAAAAAATGAATCATAGACCAAAGGAACCAATGAAGAAGAACAACTACGATGAAAAATGAAGAAGGAAGAAGAGGGAGAAGGAGGATATTATATGAAAAAATCACCCCCAAAATTGTAAAAACACATGGAATAACCATTTGAAGGAGGTAAGAGGCATGGAGTAGAGGAGGAGGATACTCCAGGGGTTTCATGTTCCAAATGGGAGAGAAAGAGGCGTTTTGTGTTAAAATTCGATAGGGTATATTGTAAAAAAATTCATTTTTATAGAACTCGGACACTGCTCATGGTTAGGTTGCACCCCCTAGCCACCCACCAAACCCTAAACATCTCCTCGACCCCCTCTAGACAACCCAAACCCCCTGGACCCACACCACCTAGAAACCCCCTACCCCGTTGGATAGCCCACTCACCCTTGGACACCGTCCCCACCACCAGGACACATCCACTTCCCCTGAACACCAC
The DNA here is from genome assembly GCA_963277665.1 of Viscum album. Taxonomy (NCBI): domain Eukaryota; kingdom Viridiplantae; phylum Streptophyta; class Magnoliopsida; order Santalales; family Viscaceae; genus Viscum; species Viscum album. Next base: position 956,161,943 of record OY728142.1, read on the forward strand.
CCCCACCACATACACACTAGGACACCCCCAAGACTCCCCCAACCACCTAGATTTCCCCCTCACCCCCTTGACATGACCCCCACCCCTTGGAAACCTCTACCCCATCAGAATGACCCCTCACCCATTGGACACCACCCCACCCCTAACCCATTAGACACCCCCTAGACACCCCCACACCCCCTGGACACCCCAACCCCGTTGGAAAGCACCCTTACCCCCCATGACACCACCCTATACCCCCTTGGACACCCCCTACCGCCTTGGAAAGCCCCTCACCCCTGGAAAATACCCCCACCCCCATGGAAACCCCCTAGACCCCACCACCCCCATGGACAACCCCCACCCATCTAGACAGCCCCCACCCCTAAAAAACAACCCAACCCTCTAGATATCCCCCACCCCCTAGACAACCCCCATCCCTATGGAAATCCCCCCCATGGACACCCCCACCCCCTAGACACCCATACACCCTTGGACAGACCACTCACCCCATGGACCACACATCCCTGGACAACCCAACCCCCATGGACAACCCCCTCACCCTCTGGACACCCCACCAACTTTAACACCCCAAACCCATTTGACAGCCCCACACCCCCCTGTACACCACCCCAACCTCTTTACACCCCCTAGACACCCCCACCCCATAGACAACCCCCCTGGACACCCCCACCCACTTGGAAACCCCCTGTACACGCACACAAACATGATAGAACACACAAACATTGTAAACATGCATGATACCACTTCCATAGGTTTATTTTACTAGAAGATAATTTATCATGGTATAAATGAACAACATGAAACATACCATGATAGCAAGAATAACAAAAAATAACATCTCAATAAATTAGTTTAGCACATCGTGGAAAATAAAAACTACAACTAAGCCGTGTGAGGCTTAAATGAGTATTATGAGTCGACTAGATAGACCTGATGATAATAAATATTAATAATGATATTGAGAAAATGTTGCTAGAGGGCACGCCTTTGATGAATCATTTCTAGGTTTTCCGCATGAGATAGACCAGTCGTAGGTCGCCTGATCGAATAAAACAGAATAAGTGAATATTGGGTGCGATAAATCATTTAAAATCTTTATCATGTAGGAAATTTAATAACCAACATGGTAACCTATTTTTGTAATGATTATAATGTTAGTTATTTAATAAATGATGTAGAAACAAATTTGTCATGTCAGTTATAAAATAACCGACCTGATATATGTCACTTTATCATGTTGGTTCTTTTGATAACCGACATGATAAATTTACGAGATTATCTTTATCACATCGGTAATTTTATAACTGATGTGATAAAGCACCGAGATTTGATATATCTTGTCGGTTATAAAATAACTGACATAATAAAGCTAATATTAGTTTTTATTACGTCAGTTATAAAATAACTGATGTAAAAAATTGATTTTCATCCATTTATCACGTCGGTTATAAAATAACTGATGTGATAAAATGATTTGCAATGTATTTCATGTCGATTATATTGAACTGACGTGAAAAATATCAATGTGTTAAACATTTTTTCCACTAGTGAACAGAGTAGTCATCATTTCATCAAGAGGTAAATTCAACAAGTATAGGAGATATAAAAATAATAATACTCAAATATAATCAGGAGGTAATCCAAGTGTCAAATAGGTCTAAACAATAATGTCATCACGGGAAGCTACACAAGGATTCAAAGTAACACTCATCTAGGACAACTCAATTCATGATTCAGAAAACAAATATTATTCTCAATAGGTAAGGTTTTTTCATAAGCCCTCACCATGAAAAAATATCCACTGTAACTTTAATGATATCAAGTCGTAGATAATGCATCTCACCAAGGGCCACTTGGCTTTACTAGACCATACCTATCATCACCCTCTAGGTAGGATAATTTACATCTGTACATGTTGGTCACAATGATTACTCACATCCCACTTTAAGATGAAGAAGAAATGATATAGGATCCCACCTTAGGACAAAAAGGTTGATTCATGAAACACTATCTGAGACATTTCTAATAGAGGGTATCACAATAATTTTTTAAGGACTTAATATATTACTATACTCTCATAGGGATGGACAATGGGAATGAACCCTACTGATACTAGACAAAACTAAAGATACAATGGGCCCTAAACTACCCTAGAGAATGTATACATCTTGTACTTGGGGTATATAGTTTGTCCTATTGTGTACATTCTATCCCATGTTCAATTCTAGGATTAATATATGTGGTTGTTTACTCTAGTTTTTCTTGTATAAATTGGCCATGACCATGTACCTTACTAGGACTATGTTCCCTAACTGTATCTGATTACATGGTTGTTCCCATGTACTATGGCCATACCTATTTTACATGTTGTATATGTTCCCATGTACCACATGGGTATAAGTAGAGTCTCCATCACCCATTAAGATACTGTGTGGCATCCCCTCCCCCCACATATTTTGTGATATTTAATTTTTTCTAAAACCCTATCCCCCCAACCAGGGACCCACATGCTGTGTTTTATTATAGAGTAGAATCCGTTTAATTGGGGTTTTACTATAAATCCTACAACACTCATGTGTTTCAATCCACACCACTATCACCAATAATTATCTATAAAATATACAAATAACCATGGATATGGGATTGATTAAGCCTTTCCACAATTGGTGGCAGGATTCTATCCACCCAATCCACTCAAAAATAATCTATCATCACATCACACCATCTTCACACAACATGCCATGAAACGAGGTCTTTCAATCTAATAATAACTCCTCTATGGCTATAACTCACTTGGACCATAACATTGATCTTAATACCATACAAATTTTATTGGACTATTATTCCAAATACTGATTACTCAATGATATTCATCTAAGAATTTTTCAAATAACTTTCCAATTAAAACATCAATGATGAATGAATGATGAATGGTGGGTGAAATGAAAAAATCACCACAAGTGGAATTATCCACATCCAATTTTTATGTTAGACTAAATATGATACTATTAAAATAATTATTGAATATAAAAAATTAATTTACCAATTTTTAAACATAATAAATTCCTAATGATAGAATTATAATTCCAAACGCACCAATCAAGATTCACTCATAAAGATGAATTTATTTACAATCATTATGGAATGAAAACAATGGTATTGGAACAAGGAAAAAACAAACACCCTACCTTTGGTTTATATTTTTTGTTGATGAAGAATGGATGATGGGATCCATAATCTATGTTGATAAAGATGATACATTGTTTGATCAGTCTCTTATCCTCTATCTCGATATCTTCTTCCATGGATATCCTATATGATCTCAATATCTAATCGCAAGTGTTATCTTTAAAAACCTATGGATTTACCATATTCATGTTTTTATAGAGGATATATTGGTTTAGGATTTAATAAAAAATAAATGAATTAAATAATTTATTTAAATACTATTATGATCACAATAGTGCTTAATCCAGATGCTCAACAAGTACAAGGATTGTGTCACCCCTAGAGAATAACTATAATTTCTTATTAAATGGATGTTATATATTTCAAATCCTAGACCCCATTATGTACTTATTCTATTATTTCAGGAAAACTATTTTCACATTATATAATATATCAAATATTTTTATTATATCAATACAAATCCTCATCTAAAGCCTTTGAATAACACGCTAACATAGTGTTGAGCTCCAAAAATATTATTTTTAATATTCCAGAGAATTAAAAGTAAATAAAAGAGTTGTTACAAGAACATAAATAACATAAATCATTAGAAAATTTCATTAGACCAATAGGGAATGTTATAGAACATATCATTGGATTCTAAAATTTTGGGGGAAATTATGGGGTGATAAAAGATGATACACTTCTTTATAAATTAATTTTTTTCATTCCCTTGATTTCAAAATATCGTTTTCAATATTTTTTGGCGAAATTTTCATACAATTTAACATTATATAGAGCTTATATAAAGGGGAATATAATTCTAAATATTTTTTTAATATTTCTAGAATTTAGATTGAAGATACTTCTCTTGATATTTCATAGATAGAATCATTCTTTATGGGAATGGAAATGGATGAAATTTTTTTCTTCATTTTATAAAATTATAATTTTTTTCTTACTTATTACTACTTCTTCGACCCCTAACTCTTTCTATTTGTTTTTTTCTTCTTGGGGATTTTTTAGGAATATTTTTTGACACTTTAGCTTCATTATAATCACTGCAATTTTGATTTTTCTCAATATTAGGTGTGTTTGGTAGTCAAAATAACTTTTTATCTTATTATGGTATTATAGTCACAATTAAATTTGGATTTGGAACTTGATTATTAAGAAATTTCCATTAATTTATATATTAGAGTTCTACAAGTCAATAAAGATGATTTCTAAACTCTAACACTTATTTTTTTTATCTCATCCACCTATTATTCATTGGATTTATGTAACTATTGATATATACTACTGGTGGGATATTCAAAATAATTTATCTACTTGAAATAATGGATATTTTTGTAACACCAAAACACAGACCATCAGGTCCAATCCAGATTACCACATGAACTCATGTCCACCTACTCATATGAAAGAGGTTTGTGACTAGTATCGATGGTATACCTACATCACTAAAAAGACTATTCCATCAGTATCTTCTCAAATAACCAATAATAAAACAAAATAATAAATAAAAAACTACCATAGTGGGATGAAAATAAATAGAAAACATAAATTTCATATAATAATTAGTGGTTTTCAAAGTAGAAATCTAAACAAGAGTCATAAAAGTACAAATAAAATACATAACAAATTGGGGGTCCCCCATTGTCCATCCTAGTCCATTAACATCTCCATTATATTCTTATAAACTATCATTCATATATTCATTTACCTAACAGGTATCCATAAACATGTATTTCTCATGCATGTAGAAATACCCAAAAAATGTTTGAGCAATAAAACCCAGTTGCACACCACCAATAAGACCATAATAACTCCACTCAAGCATAATAGGGGTATTCCATAGAAATAAAAAAATATAAACAAGAATAAAAACATATAACAGACGATGAGTTGTTATTTTCAATCCAAACTACCTACAATATAAAATGTATATCAAACGATGACTTTTTAAAAAGGAAATCAATGTTCGATTTCATATGCAACATTCAACACTAAATCCTAATTTTTTTTATAAAATAAATAAATTCTATCATATACATTAAATATTATTTTATGAATCAGATTAATTAATTTATTATATATATATTCTCATAAATTTATAGATTATTAGGAAATATGTACTAAATTTTTTATAATGATTTTTCCCTAAAATGGCATTTTCTTCTCAAATGGGGTTTATTGCCTTTAAAAAAAATAATATAATCAATTGTTGTAACATTAAAAACATTATTCTAAAATATAAATATAGATTTTGAAATATTCATATTTATATTACTATAGGTTGAGTATTTTTTTTATTTTTGGAAAATATTTATATGTCATTGAATAGTAAAAAATTCTAATTTTTGGAATAATTATCAATTTTTTATTGTATTAAGTAATTTTAAATTCCCATTACTAATTAAATATGATTTAAAAGAGTAATATATAATATTTAATAATATTTTTTTTCAATAATATAATATATTAAACATCTTTATTCAATATTTTAATATAAGATTATTTTGAGGCATTAAAAAACACAATTTTCTTATACCTATTTTAAAGTGAATAATGTTTCTACAGTTTAAAAATTAAAATAAAACCAAATAAAGATGATTTAAATTAAATTTATGATATATATATATATATGAATGTATATGAAATTATTTATGGTTACATGTAATATAGTTATTATAAGGCCATCTTATGCTTGAAAATGCATTTCATCAACAATAATTTTTGACACTTCTAAAGGCTTATTTTTAAATTATATTATGCCACTTTTCATGAAATTAATTTCATAAAATGGTTTTATTATTTTGAATCACAAAATTAGATATTATATACTATTTTATTATAGTTTTTGGTTCCAATGAATTTTAAAAACCATAAATATATGTTATCAAAGTTTATATTAAAATCGGCTTATTGTGGTTGTATTAATTATTTAAATGTAACAAAATTTTTAAAACATGAATATTTTTAATGTCAATGGTTTTATAAAATCTTTTATTTTTTAATTTTTGAGGAACTTTTCTAGAGAGTTACTTCCCATTATTGAATAGTTTTGGGTATTTACAAGAATGCCAGTCATCATCCTTTATAAATGAGAACCCATTATACTATTCTTTTCACACTTCAAATGGTTATTTTTTTCTAATTACTACCCAAATATCATAAATAAATCCATACACAATTCCCAGAGGAATTTTTTTATCAGAAAAATAATATTTTAGGGCTTTATGTATAATCCTAAAGAGTTAGTCCAATGAATATTTAATGTTCATGATTGAACAACTTTGTTTTATTTGTTCTTACAATTTTTGTGAATAAAAAATATTCATTATAATATGAAAAAATAATTATATTCTAAATTATGTGACATTATTATGTTAAAAAAATACAAAAGTTTGCATCCACTTCCATCAAATTGGAAATGAAACCATCGATCATGTGTGTGATGGACTACCGCCTTACTAACCGATGAATTTCAATTTTAATCATAAAAAAACATGATTGTTTAAGATGATGGATTTAATTTTCATATATTATATTAATGAAATTATTAGCATTATTTTAAATTAAAATATCACAAACCTTCTTACATTAACATCCATGAAAATGATAACATCATTCGTGTATACATAGGACTACCACCCTATGATGTGATTCTATTCACTTTATATTAACACAAAGAATTTATGTAATATGATCGTTTCATTAAAAAAACAAATATGAAATTTATTATTTAGTCATCATATAGGAATGATAAAATAACACTAACATTCATTCCATCCTTATTTTTGATAAATGATAATTTCAAACATGCATATGTACAACATACCGTCTCTATGATTGAAACCTAGTTCATTTGTCATAACCACCCTTCATGGTAGTGTTTAAATGTATAATTGATGTAAAAAACAATAATAATTTTATTGTTGATGATTTTATAATTTCACAATCCTTATTTAACTTTGAAAAGTTATTTTGTACATGTGATCCAAACATCATCAGAACATCCAACTTAAACGAAAACAAATATGTAATTTAATACAACATGATACCAAATAAATAAAAAAAATAAAAAAATAAAAAAATTATTATGAATGTAAATAATTAACATAATTTTATTATTGAGTAACAAGAATAAATAATTTTATGAATCATGCTCTAGGTAAGGGGTTTCTCTAAACCACCCTTTCCTTAAGGTTATGAACATTCTATCTCTATCTCAAAATATATTTCACATTATTGTTGTAGATTTTTTCATATTATGTTAATTTGTATATTATATATATATACCTATATCATTATCCTTTTATTTTACTTTTTAATACATTCTATATGTTAGTTCTCAATCTAATTCCGTATGAAACCTATTTTGATTATGATATGAGGCAGGATTATGAAACACATTTTATTTCCATGGGTATTTAATATATTTATATTTTATATTTTATTACCTTATGTGGGAAACAAATTCATGTAAATTAATTAAATTTTATGGTAGGGAATATAATTATATTTCCCTCCAAGGCATTGGGTACTATTTTAGTTTTGTCGGACCTCATGTATAGGATTATAGAGTGAACCTGGTCCGTTATGGGACTTTATCAACCACATGATGTTGTCTCAATAGTTATTACAAAACTTATTTTTATGACATGTTATTTATTTTCCACATTTCTAATGATTATATGGTCCCATGATATAATTTTAAATATATTATTCTTCCATTTGATTACTCAGGCACCTTACCTATTATGAAATCATATTATACCAATGATTAACATCTTATACATACTTATAATGTTTACTTCCTTCCTAGTAATTTTAGTCCATCCTATTATGTATTCCCATGGTTATCCAATCCGGTTTTAGGATATCAAATAGAATTTTTATCTCATTTTTGAGAATAAATAGAAGGTGTTATGTTTTAGTTTCATTTCATATAATATTAACCTAGTATACAAAAACAACTAGGCCTAATAAACATTAGGGTTCTACATTTTAGATTATTATATTTAAAAACCATGTAATAATATAAGTAAACAGAATTGGACATTTTTGTTGGTACTAGAGTGAAGTGGTATTAATCCTTTGAAAACTATGATGAGAAAAATTTAGTAAGCCCCTAGGGATATTTTTAATAAAAATCCAACGTACAAGAAAATTTCTGTGATTTTTGGTTAAATACAGAGAAAGGGGTTTCCAATAACATATCTCTATATGGATACTAGAAGTAGACATGGCTCTAGAAAATAATTATTTGGGTTTAATAAACGAAAAAATTAATATTGAGAATGACTAAATCATCACTCTGTGTATTACAATTGGCCTTTCTACACAAATAGTCTGAAACTTAAATGGCATATTCATTATTAAAGTCACATGATCATTATGAACCATTATGAAAGGAAGAAAAATGTCCATAATATTTTATATTATGATGTTGATCCTGGATAACAGATATTGAAACCTATAAATCCATAAGTTAATGAATATGTGATTTCTCACATTAATGTTCATGCTCTTCCATGTATCTATAAATAATTTAAAAATACTCATCTTTAATTCCCACTTTTCAGTCAATGGATTGGAAAAGGAGAAACTAATTCAAAAACAATATTATGGTCAATGTGATGACTAAATAAATTAGATACCGAACTCAATGGAAGAAATTACCATGAACAACATGATAATACATTCTTATTTAAGTTATGTATTGAACTGAATCATGAATCATGATGAATGAATGAATACTACAAAGAAAGATCACGATATACTTTTTAAATTTATTTAAAAATTTATATAACATTCAGTGGACCATATAATCCATTAATATTGGAAAACTAGACCAATTACATTGAAAATATATTCTTTTTTCCTTTAATGTTCTATTAATGTGAAGGTTCTACATTCAGTTTATCATATAGAGGGATAAACCAATCAGTGGTGGAAATTGATTGAGAATAATAAGGATAGGGAAAATGTCAAAGTGGGGGAATGAAAGTAATTTTGGAAAATAGTATTTAAGAAATATTTTCATCATACTAATTTACATGAAAGGGATAGGAAATTTCTTAGCCTCATGAAAAAGGATAAAGAATCCATCTTGGTGTATGAATCAATCTTCAAATGATTTTCCTGATATGATTCAAATTTTTTCATCACCACCAAATGTATTGTTGACCACTTCTTGGCTGGTCTAAATTGAATTATGTGAAAAACTTTTTAAATTGGATACATTTTTAGTTATGATTAAATTTCTGATGTTACCTCAATGTGAATTTTTATATTAGGTAATCTCATGGTCATATTGGGAAAAAGAAGCAAGAAAATAGAGTTTAATTGTTACAATAAGATGGTGAAATCTAATGGTGGAAGGAAATTAAAACATCCCATTTTTAAAATGTGTGTGAAGGTGTATCTTGGAAACTTCCTTAAGTGGTAAAATATGTTCTTTAGGTTTTTTAATGATGGAATCCTTACTAGTAATTATGGATGGGAGAAATCAACATGTGGGGAGGAAGAGAGGAAAACATCATCCCACCCTTGGCCTTTTATCCATTGTTACAATGAGAAACATAATGAATTGTTGTAGTCCAATACATGTTGCCAAGGAGTTTTGATAACAACCAATGAAAAAAAATCCTCAAATTCATATAGATCAAAGAAGTGAATATGCCAACCCAACTATGGAGGTGGATCTTGACAATGAAGTGGTGATATGTATTCTGGTTATTCATCTAATAAAAATGAATGTGTTTTTTTTATTCTAGTTTTATTCATTAATTAATATACTGAAGGTTTAGTAGAAATATTAAGACCCAACATTAAAACACCGAATTTAGTTGTTAGGTATAAGGATGAATGAGTCAATTATTACATCCAGATTATATAACATAACTCCTACCCATATTTTCATGTTGAACTTCAATTCAAACCTTGTTATACTTTATTTAATTCAATTTGATAAAAATTATAAACATGGATTATTTTTATTATATAGATAAAATGTACGATATTAAATGAATGAATAAATATAATAATTGTGAATCACCCTCGGATACTATACAAGGGCAATGAGGATGATGTATATTCTTTAGTATCATCATACAAAGCATTGGTATTTTTTTTACGTCAGATAAATAACATCATTCTCATATTGATGATACTAAAGCAAAGATCATGTTTAAATACATTCCCATAGTGAGGGGTTATACTAATTTATTTTCAAAAGATTATTCATGTCTTCCACCTAGATTAGTGGTTGAATTCTTGATCAAGCACATACCCAGATATTTCCCAATATTCATGTATCCATATAAATGTATATTATTGGTTATGAGAAGTTGAAAAAGAAAATAAAGAGACTTTGGATAAAGGGTTTATTGGCCCATGAGATTATAAATGGATTGAATTACTCATCTTTATCATGCATAGGGATTGGTCAATGTCCAATAAATATGTTATCATGACCTCTATAAAATAACTATAAAGAAAAAATATCTACTTCTATAGATATATGACTTATTTAATCAGTTAAATTTAGCCTAGTATTTCTATAAAGTTTATCTTTTGTAGGGATACAAAAAATTATGGGTGAATAAAGATGATATTCCCAAAAAAACTAGTCAAAAAATTTAAAGGAAAGATCTGTTTATAAGGATTATTTTCAGAATCACTGATGCTACATTTTTTTAAATTAATCAGTATAGAATTTAAATAATATGATAATAAATTTATGGGAATATTTATGGATGATATTATGATATACAAGAAATGAACGTATGAGTATGATTATAATTTGAATACTGTAAGAAAACAATTTATAAAGGAGTATTTGTATTAAAATTACATCAAATGTCTGTTCTCATTTAATGAATTATATTTCTTGGGAAATATAATAAGTGAAATGGGAAATCCTTCGATAGGTTAAAGAAAAAATGTGATCATGGAGTGCTCTATGATAAAAAATTGTAATGGATATTCGTAGTTCCCATTGAGAATATGGGTATTAACATATCATGATTTTAAAATGATATATCCTATAAAATACTTGTGGGTGTATAGTCTTTCTAGACCATTGATTTCATGGAGAGATTAATGGAATTATAAAAAAGGTATACTAGTAAATCATTACACATGAATCCCACAAATTGGTAATTTTTTGTGATATAAATTCATTATTTAGTGGCTGAATTTTCTTGTTTACTTATGTATAATAATAGAAATATAACCTAATCCTAAAATAATTTAAATGTTCATGAGAGGAATTATCTAATACTTGATATAAAGTTAGTTTTAGTGAACATTTCATTTAAGATCTAGTGACATTACCTCAATAGGGAGGAAAATCAAATATATGTGAATCATAAGGGACAAAAATATATAATAACAAAAAGGAACATAAATTCATTAGTGAATATTTTAATTTCTAATTAAGGACTATGGATGCTCAATACATTAAAATCATGGGAATGAAAAAATGTTGAAGATTATTTTTTTAGAATGGACCAGACTATTTATTAATAATGATAATTGATAAGGATCTAATATTCTTAGATTTGGAATGGTTTTAAAATAGAAAAATAAAATGGTGTTCATCCAAACATGGTCAAATAATTTTTCAACCATAAAATCATGAGAGGATCAAGTGTCCCCATAATGATAATTTGGTGTTATCGAAAAATCTATTAAATGTAACACCACATGCATCCATGGTACATTTCCTTTTGAATAACGCAATAGCTTGCGTTGTACGCAAGTTCGAGATTCTAACACACCAAGACCAATCAAATTAGCCATTATGAATAGTAATACCCAATTTTGGAAATTTTATAAATTCTCTTCAAAAAATGGATATCTTTTTTGGATTCATTATATCAAAATTATCTTAGGGTGATTTTTTGTAACTCTTCTAAAAACATTCAATTTTTGATGAATAATGAAAAAGAATAAATTTTAATTTGAAACAAAATTTTTAAGATAAATAATTTATATTGTTAATCTATACATTTTAGTGTTTTTAAATTATCATTAGATTATATTTTTATCATTTAATATAATTTAGGTCATTGGATGTAATTTCTAATTTAAACAGGATATAAACAAGTGTCAATATTTTGATAGGTATTATTTCTTAAAAACACTTTTTTTGGTTTGACAATGAGAATTACTTCTAAATTAATTTATGCCACATAAATTTTTTTAATTTGGATAAATTTATTCCTTATTTGGAATTAGGAGGTACAAATTGTGTAAATAGGTGACTTTTATTTTTTGACATTATGAATATTTACTTCAATAAATATTTTTTTTACCACGGCTAAAGGGTAAATATGCTAAATTCCGGTAAACAAATAATATTATAATAATATTAAATTACCCTAACATGTGTCCTATTACTATTTGTTGAAACATGTCCGACCATGGGCATCCTTATGATGATTTTGGGACCCCATGTAGCCACTTGATAGTGATAAGGGCAATTTATATTAATTAATTTAACGTAAAGACTAAAATGACATAAAAATATATCATTTAGTAAAATAATTTTTACAAGGGGTTATATATGTTATTTTTTAAACTATATAAATTAATGTTAATGATATAAATATTTCCTACATCATGTTTTTTTTATAATTTTTAGACAAAAAAAATTTAATTATTTATGACACAATAATGATGCACGATTTATCTCATTAAAGAATGAGTTAAATAATTGAGATTATAAAAATTAAAACAACACAAAAACCTATCGAATTATTATTTTATGATTTTATTTCGAACATGAGTCATCTCTTATTCATATTAAAAGAGTTTTTGACCTTTATAATTCGAAAATAATTAAATAACAAAATAATATTTTCAAAAGTTCTTAATGATCTCCTCCCCCCTTATAAAGGCCCTCACCTATAACCAAATTTCTCACACCTATCAAGCCCCTTGGCACATACAAAATTTAAAAAATTAATCTCCCAACATCCCTCTATTTCTCATATAAGCCTTACCTTATGCAGAAGGCACTTATAGAGAGCCTTTTGGTTAAAAAAAGGGAGTAACCCGATTTAAGGGTAACATATCCTCTTAAGTTCTTTTCATTTATTTCACTTCTCCAGCCCCCTAAACTCTCTTTATTACATTATTTTATCAAAAAACTAGTATCCTAAATATAATAGGTTTTTTATGAGAAGTATTTGAACTACACTTACCCAAACCTTCTTCTAATGGGTATAGAACATAATGATTCTATGGACGGTGAACTACTGCATCATGAAACGACGATTGTTCAATCATCTACTACCACCTCTTATGGTTCCCATTATTATGGAACTAAAATTATATATGATATTTATGATATTTATTTTATCTATAATCATCTATAATTGTTTTTATAGCATAATTTTTTTTCATGTTGTATATATACGATAATTTCATTTGAGGGAATGAGGACTACCTCCCCCTCAATGTGATATGACTCATTTGTACCATACATGAAACACATAAAACATGGTTTTAATGAACTTACATAATGTATATAAAATATTATATTATACTGTAATAATAATATACCTATGTATAATATTTCATTCTTACCTTTTCAAATTGAAAAAATGATATAGAAGTAGCATTTGTGCTTATGTAAGGATTACCGTCTCCACGAAGTTGATGAGATACATTACCCATAATAAAAATTCAAAAATAATTTTCATTTGAATTTTAAAAATAATATTTAATAACATTATATCATTCTGGATATGAATCAAATAAATCCAATCCATAACAAACATGACTTAATTAAAAAAACATATAAAGGAAAACAAATCAGTTAACACCCGAAACAATGATACTTCTAAAATATTATTAACAAAGAAATATAAGATCATATATGATATCATATTTATGAATTTGGTTCTTGTATAATTTAATAGAAATTATTTAACTCGTATACAAGAGTTTAACGTACCCTCGTCCAAGGAAAAGTACTAGGTAAGGGTTAATTTCACAATTTATTTATTATTTGCGGTTGTTCTTACATAAGTGTCTACTGGGACTTCTTTGTCATCTACATCCGTGTTTCAGAAAAAGTTATTTCAAAACATATTTACTATTTACTAGACTATGGGTTAAAGTCATTTATACCTTTTTTTGACTTTTTAAAATTTTTTTTGAAAGGAATCATTCCATCGTATTCCAAACAATGTACTTTATGACCTTTTCAACAAATTAAGGTAAGATTGTTTTTTAACTTATACGGCGAGTGTGGTTATTCTCCACCATTATTAATCCTTTAATGTTTCCCTTACAAGCATATATGAATAGTTTCAAAATAATTGTTTTATTTTATAATTACATGACTTTTAAATTAATTAAAAATAGAAAGATATATTCCTTTCAAATAGTTTTGATTTCATCAATGTCAACTTACTTTAAGGGATTTTATACTTGTTTAAAGTGTATTTTTTATGATACAAATCTTCTATATTGTATTAATGGTTTTGTGATATGTTTGACTATGGATGTGTTATTTTTATACCATTCATGGTTTATGGTTAATGTATTTACATTTCATATGATAGTTTTAATATGAATGTTTATGTTATGTTTCAACCTTTTCATATGAGGAATGAATTAGACTTAGTAAGTGATGGGTGGAGCCTGATATAGCTCCTCAATGCATCGATAGGTCTCATGAGTCAAACTAGTGTCTTCACAAAAGGCCTTGAAAAAAATTTAATTGTAGTCATGGAACAAGGCCTTGACTATGTGGTTATGATGTCCGACATTATACATTATATCATTATGAAATTATCCATTGATAGTACATGTGTTTATTCAACTAGTAGAATATAAATGTGAATAAGTAAATGGCATTATATGATTTATCTTTTCTATATTAGGCTAATGTTTGCTTTTAAAAGGTTTTTTTTAGTTTTATACATTTCTTTAAATGTTTATGCTTATTTATGATTTTTCTGAAATATTGTTATCCTTACTGAGAATCTGAGCTCTCCCATTTCTATGTTTTATTTTTCTAATGACGTGAACAATTATTTTATGGTTGACCAGTAGGGATAGGTTACAGGATATAAGTGTGCTCAAACGGGAAAAAATGTTGTTGTTTTTATCTCATGATGTAATGTAAAAATTATATATGTATCTAGTTCTACCAAAGATACTAAAATAATCAGTCTTTTAGGACATGTTTCCTTGTATCAATCCGATGTTATGTAATAATCCACCGACATTGGGTAAATATGTTTAGGGTGTTGCATTTGGTTTCAGAGTAAGTTTAGTACAAACATTGGAAACAAGATTTAGATAAACTTTGATTAATGCATATTACCCTTATATAGACTTTCAAAATTAGTATAGATGGACTTCCTAGAATTTTTGAAAGGTAAATATTTTGGGTTTTTCAAATAATTACATCCCTATCTAGATACATGCATGTAGTGTAAGCTCTATCACAAATGTACCTAGAAGTGAAAACTACGACAATGAGTTTCAGGATTAACCTAGGGTATCCCTGTACACTACCATGACCCTAGCTACACTCTTGGTTATGAAACTCCTTGGGGATATGCTTAGGATAATTAACTTTTTCATTTCAAATAGTTATGAATAATTTATGAGTATATACCACCTCAAAGAAAACCTTTTTTTATGACTATGGATTATATCCAAAAACAGTTCAATTTATGTTAAGTGTTTTACAAGTTTGGATTGTGTATTGCAATTTATAAACTAATGTCGTGTATGCCCTCGTTTAGAAATGGAGCCTAGTGGAAGGAATGGGTACAATATCAACTCACAAAATCTATGTAGGGATTGAAATCCTACTATGGATAATTATAGTTGATCTAGTTATGAAACTGGTGTGGATCAGCTTGTCACCATATAGAGATAACTCTATCAGGTTTTGAATAATAACCTAACCCGTATGGAGAACCCTGATCCACAACGCGAAGGATCAATGTTAGACTGATTCATGAGGAAACAACCGCAAATAGTCAATGGGACTAAAAGTCCATTTTTATCTGAGTAATGGATAAGTTCTTCAGATAAAATATTTCATGCTTTGGGGAGCAGAGAAAGGGGAAAAGTTGTCATGGAAGATTATTGCCTCATGGGAGGTGTAGATAAATGGTGGTCATTAATTCCAAACACAAACAAAGATAGAAAAGTATTAAATATGAAATAAATGATGTTTAAAGATATTTTCATAGAAAAATTATTTCCTCATGACCATCGAGCGGATATTGAAATGATATTTTAGAGCCTGAGGCAAATGGGGGATGAGAATTTCACAAAGTATGAGGCTAACTTTACATGGTTAGAATGACATGAAACAAATTATATATATAATGTATAGAGTAAGATTTATCAATTATTCGATGGGTTAAAACCATTTCTCCATCGAGGATTAGTCTCATAGTCCTTCTCATCATATGATGATGTTGTCTCATATTCTATCAATATAGAAAAGGAATTATCTAAGTATTATGAATTTAATGAAAATCAATAGAAGAAGAGATCTACTAAGCACTCTGGAAATGGAAATAAGGGGAAGAAGGGAAAAGTTGAATATCCATCCTATAGTAAATGTGGGAAGAAACATCCTATTACTTTCCTGAAGGGAATGCGAGTCTGTTATAAGTGTGTTGAAAAAGACCACCAAGCTTGTGATTGTAAAGAAAAAAAGAGGATGTCAATTTTGAATGTTACCATTGTAGATAGATGGGCATTATGTAAATGAATGTTATAAGTGCCAAGTAATATACCTTAGAAAAGGCCAAGGGATCTTGGCCAATCTTTTGAGATCAAAACTACAGATGTTAAAGCTCCAAAAGATGTGGTAGCTGGTAATTTATGGGTTTCATCATGTTTTCCCAATTCGTTATTTGATTTTCGAACATCACATTTTTTCATGTCCTCCCTGTTTTCTATGAAAATAAGATATTTCCAATTTTATTTAACAATTGAGTTATCAGTCAACACTCTAAAGGGAAGTATCATTGCAATAATTTTTTGTAAATCAATCCTCATTAGGGAATATAAAAGTTCATTATCTGCTGATCTCATCATCATACCCATGATTGAATTTGATATAATACTCAATATGGATTGTCTTTTGGTCCTTGATGAAAAAATTTATTGTAAGAAAAAGAAGGTTACAATTTTTTATGATGATAAAGAATACCTTACTATTAGAGTAGAAACATCGTCATCTAATTCTTATATAGATCCACCCTTATAGCTCTAAAAAATTCAATTATTGGGGCAGAAGATAGTGAAATAACTTGGGGTGGGGAAATGAATGTTCAAATAGAGGATGTACCTATTGTACAAGAATATATTGATGTATATCCATAGGATTTACCTGGACATCCTCCAGAACAAGAAATTGATTTTCCATTGATTTAATTCATGGTTCTAGGCCCATATCAAAGACCCCTTATAGAATCTCCACATTGAATTAGTGGTCCTAAAGAGACAACTAAAAGAGATGTGAAATAAAGGATTTATTCTCCCTAGTGTTTCTCCATGGAGATCCCCTGTTCATTTTGTTAAGAGGAAAGATGGATCTACGAGTTTGTGTATTTACTACAGGCAGATCAATGCAATAAAAATAAAGAACAAGTATCCCCTACCTCGCATTGATGATTTATTTGATCTACTTCATAGAGCTCAATAATTTTTAATGATTAAACTTTGATCTGGATATCATCAGTTGTGTGTGATAAACAAAGACATTACAAAGACAGTATTTCAAACCAGGTATGGGTATCGAGTTTATAATAAAGCCTTTTGGACTGAATAATGCACTTTGTGTCTTCATGGATTTAATGAACAGAGTTTTCAAGGAATATATTGATGCCTTAGTAGTGTTATTTATTAATGATATCTTGATATACTCTAAAATCAATGATGATCATGAAAATCACTAGGGAAATATTCTAAAAACACTAAGAAAAAATGAATTATATGGGAAGTTCTATATGTGTGAATTCTGGCTTTAGGAGATTTCATATCATTTCCATATTGTCTCTAAAGATGGAATATCTTTTGATCCTTCAAAGACCAAGGAAATCCAATATTTTCCTGCACCGTCAATTATAATTGTGGTACACAGTCCTATTGGTTTAATATGTTTTATTGACTTTTTGTCCAAAATTTTACTCGATTGGCTAACCCATTGACCATGCTCACACGTAATGGGTTTATATTTATCTGGATAAAATAGTGTGAAGAATGTTTTGAATAACTGAATAAACGATTAGTCAATGCTTTTATATTGACTATACTATCAAGGAATTATGGGTTTGTTATTTATTGTTATGATATAATGAAAGGACTTTGTTGTGTCCTTATGCAGAATGATAGTGTTATTGACTTTGCATCACAGCAACTAAAAATTCATGAACAAAACTCTCCCACTCAGGATCTTGAGTTAGCAGCTGTAATCTTTTCACTGAATATATGGAGACACTATCTCTATGGTAGAAAATCTGAGATATATACTTATCAAAAGAGTTTTAAGTATATTTTGTCACAAAAAGAACTCAACAAGAGGCAAAGAAGATGGCTCGAACTACTCAAGGATTATGATTGCACCATACACTACCACTAGGGGAAGTCAAATAAGCTGGAAGATACTTTGAGATGAATGGATCATGGAGTTTTTAACAAGATAAGATTTGAGTGGGATTCTATGTTCATGGATCTAGTAAAGATGGATATGTGAATAATCATTGAAGGGGAAACATAAATACTTTTTCAAGTGGTTGCTAAACCATATTTACTAGAATGGATAAAAACTTCTCATACTGATGATAAGGAGAATGAAAAGAAAATTAAAGGTGTGAATGATGGGAGATTAATCAACTTTGTATATGAAGATGGGGTTTTGAAATTTGGGAAGAGTCTTTGTGTTCCAGATATACATGATCTGAAAATGGAATTTTTGGAAGACGGACATTGGTCCAAATTCTCTATACACCATGGTATCACTATGATTTATAAATATTTGAAGGAAAATATTTGGTGGGACAACATGAAGAGAGATATTTATGATTATCTGTCAATATGTAGGGTTTTTCAACAAGTAAAAGCAATAAGACAACATCCATGAAGAGTCACGCAACCACTTCCCATACCTAAGTGAAAATGAGATGATATTATGATGGGATTTTTCTTGGGGCTACCAATGACTCCCAGAAAAAATTATGCAATATGGGTCATTGTTGAGCGGCCTACCAAGTCAACATATTTTCTTTCTATAAGAGAATATTTTTAACTTGAACGTCTAACAAGACTATATATTAATGAAGTTTTAAGAATTCATGGAGAACCACTATCGATTGATTCAGATCGTGGTCCACGTTTTACCTTAAGATTGTGGAAATGTATTTACAAGGCCTTGGATACTGATCATAATTTGAGCACTGCCTACAACCCTGAAAATAATAGAGAATCAAAATGGACTATTCAATTATTAGAAGACAAGTTGAGATCTTTCTCACTTGACCTTCATGGTATGTGGGATCTATATTTAACTGTTGTAGAATTTTCCTATAACAATAGTTTACATTCATGTATTTAGATGGCACAATATGACGTGTTATATGGAAAGAGATGACCAAACCAACTTGTTGGGATGATGTTAGTGAATTAAAACTAATAGTTATAGAACTTGTTGAGGAAACAATAGAAAAGGTGAAGGTTATCCAAACCCATATCAAAGTAGCTCTAAATAGGCAAAAGATCTTTTCTGAAAACTGAAGGAATGATTTGAAATTTCAAGTAGTTGATCGTCTTTTCTTGAAGGTATCTTAATGAAGGGGCGTTATACATTTTGGTAGGAAAGGAAAAATAAGTCCTAGGTATATTATACCTTTAGAAATTTTTTAACGAATTTGAGTTGTAGCTTATCATTTGGAAATGCCTCCATGTCTCTCCAAATATCATGATTTGTTCCATGTATCACTATTTTGAATATACATGTCTGACCCACCGCATGTAGTCACCTATGATAAAATAGAACTGTAACCTGGTCTGTCTTTTTGCAAAGAGCCTATCAGAATTCTTGATACCAAAGAACAAGTGTTGAGAAACTGGATGACTCGTCTGGTGAATGTTCAATGGAGAAATCATAAGTTTGAAGAGCTAATGGGGGAAACTGAGGAACTTATTATAAAGAACCATTCGAATCACTTTATGTAGTAGTATTCTAAAAATTTCTAGGATGAAATTATTTGAAGGTGGGAGGAATGTAACACCCCAAGATTCCATGGTATGTTTCCCTTTGAATAATGAAATAGCTTTCATTGTACGCAACATTGAGATTCTATCAAAACATGACCAATCAAACTAGCTGTTATGAATAGTAATACCAACTTTTTGAAATTTTATATATTTTGTTTTTCAAAGTGGAATTCATTTTTGGATTTTTAATATCAAAATTATCTTAGGGTGAGTTTTTGGCACTCTACTAAATACTTTGAATTTTTGATTAATATTGAAAAATAAAAATCTTTAATTTAAAAAAACTTTTTTAATCGAAATAATTTATAGTGTTAAATTATACATTTGAGTGATTTTAAAGTATCATTAGATTTTTATTTTATCATTTAATATAATTTATGTCATTGGATGTACATTCACATTTTAACTGAACATAAACAAGTGCCAATATTTTGGTAGTTATTATTTCTTAAAAACATGCTTTTTGTTTTGCCAACAAGAATTAATTTTAAATTTATTTTCTCCACTTATGTGTTTTGAATTTGGAAAAATGGATTCCATATTTTGAATTAGGAGGTCCAAATTTTGTAAATAGATAACTTTTAATTTGAGTCATTATGAATATTTATTTCAGTAAATATTTTATTTACCATGGTTAAAGGGTAAATTTGGTAAATAAGGGTAAAAAAATATTATTATGATAATATTAAATTACCCTAAAATGTGTCCTATTTCTATTTTTTTATATGTGTCTGAAAAATGGCATCATTTGGCCGATTTTGGGACCCCGTGGAGCCACATGAGAGTGATAATGACATTTTATATTAATTAATTTAATATAAAGACAAAAATTACATAAAGATATATCTTTTAGTAAACTAATTTTTACAAGGGGTTATATAACATATCCTTTAGAATATAAATATTCATTTGAAAGATAAAAATATTCCCTACATCTTTGTATGTGTTTATAATTTTTAGACATCAAATTAAAGAAATTATTTATGACAAAATAATGATGTAGAGCTTACCTCATTAATGAAGGATTTAAATAAATAAGATTGTAAAAATTAATACATAATCCAAAACCTATCAATTTAGTATTGGATGATTTTATCTCAAAACTGAGTCATTTTATATTCATCTTTAATTATTTTTGGACCTTTATAAACCGATAAGAATTATATAACAGAATAATATTTTTAAACATTTCTAAAGATCCCCTCCGCCCCCTTATAAAAATTCCTCACCTCTAACCCATTTCTCACACCTCTCAAGCCCCTTGAATCGTCCAAAATCTACCCAATTAATCTCCCTATGTACCTCTCTTCCTCATAGAAGCTTTACCTTATGCATAAGGCACTTCAAGGAAGTGTTTTTGTTAAAAGAAAAGGGATTAACACGATTTAATGGTAACATCTTCTCTTAAGTTATTTTCTTTTATTTTACATCTCTATCCCCCTAATTTTTTTTATTCCATAATTTTATAATAACATGTGTATACTCAATATACTTGGTTGTTGTTATGAGAAGTATTTGAACTGAACTTACACCCACCTCTGTTTAATGTGTATAGCACATAATGTTTCTGTGGACGGCGAACTACTGCCTCACAAAATGATGATAGTTCAATCTTCTACTACCACTTATTAATGTGTCCATTATGACGACACTATAATTATATAAGTTATATATGATATTTATTTTCTCTATAATATTCGGTAAATCTATTTTATTGGATACCTTTATTCTTTTCATGTCATATATATATGATAATTTCATTTGAAGAGGTGCGGAGTACCGCCCCTCAAAGTGATATGACTCATTCATACCATTAATGGAATACATAAAAGATAGGGTTAATTAACATACACAACATATATAAAATATTATATTTTATAGGAATAATAACATACCTATGTATCATTTGGTCTTCTTTCTTTTAAAAAAATAAAATGGATGTAGCGTTCGTGCGTACATACGAATTACCGTCTCCACGAACGTGATGAGATTAATTCCCCATCATAACCATTCAAGAATAATTTTCATTTGATTATTAAAAATAATATTTGAGAACATTATATCATTCAGTATATGAATCTATTACATCCTATCCATAGAAAACATGACTTATGTAACAAAACATATAAAGGAAAACGAATCAGTTGACACCCAAAACAATGATACTACTAAAATATTATTAACAAAGAAATATTAGAAGACCATATATGATATCATTTTTATGTTTGTGGTTCATAAAAAATTTAATAACATTTATTTAACTGTTATACAAAAGGTTAACATACCCTTGACCAAGGAAAATTACAAGGTAAGAGTTAATTTCATAATCTATTTATTATCCATGGCTGTTCTTACAAAAGTGTCTACTGGGGTCTCTTTATCATCAACATCCGTGTTTTTAAAAAAATGTATTTCAGAACAATTTTTATATTTAATAGACTATAGGTAAAATCCATTTATAACCTTTTTTGAATTTTTATAAAATGTTTTGAATGAAATATTTTCTTTGTTTTCAAAAAAGGTACTTTATGACCTTTCTGACAAAGTACGGTAAGAATGTTTTTTAACTTATATGGTAGGATTAGTTATTCTCTACCATTATAAAAACATTGAAGCTTCCCTTAGAATATTTTAAGAATATTTTTAAATGTTTTCTTTAATAATTAAATGAATTTTAAATTATTTAAAAATAGAAATAGATATTTCTCTCAAATATTTTTGATTTCATCTATGCCAACATCCTTTATTTGATTTTATACTTGTTTGATGTTGATTTATTATGATACAAATATTCCATATTTTTTTGATGTTTTTGTGATATTTATGACTGTGGATGTGTTATTTTTATATCATTCATGATTTATGGTTAATTTATTAATATTTCCTACGCTAGTTTTAATACGAACGTTTATGTTATGTTCCAACATTTTCAAAGGAGGAATGAATTGGACCTAGTAAGTGACGGGTGGAGCCTTTTATATCTCTTCGATGCATAAGTATGTATAATGAGACAAAAAATTATATTTAAACATGGCCTTGAAAAAATCTTATTTGCAGTCTTGGCATGAGTCCTTGACTATGTGGTTATGATGTCTGATATTATGCATTCCATCATTATGAAATTAGATATTAATATTACATGTGATTATTCGACTAGTATAATATCCATGTGAATATTTAAATGAAATTATTTTATTTATCATTACCATATTATGTTTATGTTTATGTTTATAATACATTTGTTTTAGTTTTTTAAATTGTCTTAAATTTTTATGCTTATTTAAGATGTTTCTGCTATTTTTTTATCTTTATTGAGCATTACAGCTCACCCATTTTTTTGTTTTATTTTTTCAAAGAAGTGAATAAGTATTTTATGGTTGAACAATAGGGATAGGCTATGGGATATAATTGTTTTCAAATGGAAAAAAATGTTTTTGTTTATTCTATCTCTTGATGCAATGTAAAACTTATGTATATATCTAGTACTTCCATGGATACTAAACTAATCAGCCTTTCGGGACATGATTCATTGTATCATTCCAATGTTAGGTAATAATACACCGACTCTGGGTAACTAGGGTTGGGGAATTACTGTAAATATTCTATAGTTCAATATTGTTGAAGAGGGAGTTATAAGTTTTAGAACCCATATATAAATCCAAACTAAACTATAATTGAAGATGGATACTCTATAAGATGTGCATAGATGATCCTTCTCTATTAATATGAAAATCACTAAAATGATTATAGATCTGAATAAAAAATTCTAGTGGGATAACATGAATAGGGAGGATGTGTAATTTTCGTCTTGGTTCTTAGTATACCAAGAAGTCAATGTTGACGGATTGAAGTCAAAGGGTATTATGGATCCATTTCGAATACAAATATGGAAAAGGGAAAACGAAACCATGGATTTTTTCATAGGAATCCAAAGGACACCTATATAAAATAAGGCAATTTAATTTGATGTAAATCGACTTGTTAGAACAGAACATTACATTTCTATCAAGGAATATTTCTCTATTGTCTAAATCCATATCGTACAAATAAAATAAGTTCATATATTTAATAGAGTTCCACTATCTATTAAATATTATTGAGATCCTAGTATTAGATTAAGGATCGGGGTAATCCATCAGATAGTGTTGGATATATAACTCATCTTCAATACATCTTATCACTCCCATATTAATGGTTAGTCAGATTGAATTTTTCAAACTATAGAGAATATTCGAATATATTTTTGAATGTATTTCCAAGGTTGTTGGGGTCAACACATTACCTTAGTAGTGTTCTCATATAACAACATATTCCATTTTAGAATCCAAATGGAATTTTATAAGGATTTGGATAAGAAGGGGTGTTAGACTCTAAAATGATGGGATGAAGATGGAGAGAAGAATCTAATAGAACCGATCTTTTCCAAGAGCTTCTCATGTGGGATCAATACATTAATCTTCATTTGGAATCCTCACAACGTAGATAGTAACCAATGCAGACAATTGATGATAATACATATTGTTTATGTTTGAGATAAGGTGTTCCTTTTTATATCATTAGATAATAATTTCATGAGTTATTGGGATATGGGAAGTAAGTATCCAAGACAAATTGGCTCCTTTTACACAATTGATCACATTATAGTGGTGGAATATTGACTAAAACACCCACATAGCTTGTCTCATGTACATGATGTGTTCCATGTTCCCCTCTTGAGGAAGTAAATAAAATAATTATCATATTTAATAAAAATATAGGTGATGCATTTGGATAAATACCCTTCCAATAATAAGAAAAAGGAAATGTTCTTATATTGTAGATACAATGTTCTATGAAATAAGACAACGCACCTTGTCGAATCTCTTTGAAAAACAATATATTTGAGTAAGGAAAATGGGAACTAGAAATAGATATGAATAATAAGTACCCTAAAGTGTTATTAAATAAAATATATTATAAATAATTGAGGCTAAAATACCTTAATCGAGGAAAAAAGTAACACCCTATGTTTTAAAGGGGAATCTATGTATGATAGTTTATGCAACACAGACGACTAAAACTAAATGAAGCATGATTATTTAAATAAAAAAATTATAAAATGAATATTAAATTATTATGTAATAATACTAATCACTAATCTACGAAATGTATGTTACATAAAAATGTTAATTTTTTACATATGTTGTCAATTTTTAGTTGGCATTTATTCATCAAAAATGTTTTTTATTGAAATGTTTTTTATTATTTTCCCTGAGAAAATATTATAATTATTTGTTTTATATTTTCTAAATTATATTTTATAAAATGAAAACAATTTTTGAAATCATAACAACTATAATAAATTAGGGTGATATTTTTTATTCCTTCTAAAAATATATATTTTTTCAATGAATAGTGAAATATGAAGATGTTTTATAAAACAATCATTTCTTTTAATAAATTATGTAAAATAAACTCCCCATTACAATTTTTATATTTTTTTAAATGTAAAATATGTATTATTTAGTTTTTTTGTCAAATTATTTATATCTAGTTCATTTTTGTAGTATTAGTTTAATATTTTTTTATTTTTACGCTTTAAAAACAAATTTTTATGAAAACTGTTTTAAAGGGTAAAATGTTTCTCCATTTTAGATAATTAAAATAACTACAAATTATAAATTATTTAAATTATATTTATATATTACATATCAATAAATAGTAAATAATATTCATTTTATCATTATTTACTTTTATATATGATTATAAGATCATCATATGGTTAAAAATGAATTTCTTGACCACTCATTTGTTCAACGCATCTAGGGTTTAATTTTGAAATAAATTGTGAAAAAAATTTTAAACAAAATTTTATTAAATATATTCCATTTTTTTAATTAGAAAAATTAATATTATATAATATGTTCATGTAAATATTTTTCCATAATGAATAGTAAAAATATTACAAAGTTGTAATCATAGATAATGTCAAAACTGACATACACCGGATTTAAAAAAAATAAATTAATATTAAAAAAAAGAAATTTTGAATGTTATAAGTTTTTATCATCTTTATATCTCTTTCAATACTTTTTTATATTTTTATGCACTTTTCTTGATATTGACTTACCATTAATTTATATTTTTGGTATTTACAAGAGTGCCTCTAATCCATTATTATAAAGGGGAACCTCCTATCATCTCCATTAAAACCCAAAACCCCCCATTGGTTTTTAAAAAAACTACTCATATATGTTCCTTACATACCATCGAATTTCCTGGATGTATTTTATTAATCATAAATCCATTCTATAAATGCCTTAGAAATAATACTAGAGTGGTGGTATCAAGAAGAGGTAATGTTCATAAATTATAATCTTAATTTTATTTATTCATCCACCAAAAAATATTATTCAATCATGATATAGTAACAATAGTATGTCCCATATACTGTGATATTATTTTTTAATGGAATAATCTAAGTCAAAATCCTATTCCATTAAATTGTATGCAAAACGGTTGCTCACCTGTCCCGAGAACTACCGCCTCGCAAACCGATATAATTTATTTCCCATAATAATCTCATAACAATATTTATGTTTATTTATTTAACATTAATTTATTATATTTATAAAATAACACATATTCTATAAAATTAAAAAATCATAATCTTTCTAAACATAGCATCCATTGAAAATCATAACATTGTTTGTGTGTACAGTAGAAAACTGCCTCACAATGTGATATGATTTTTTTTCTAGTAATGCATGATAGGGATTGTAAATGAAATTTTATTGAATGATAAAATATGATATTTCTGATTTTTATATAATTTTTATGTTTAATTAACACTTAACAACTTTTTGTCATGGCAATTGAAAAATGGAAATTTTACTCATGAGAATATACGACTTAACGTTTTCATGATTATAACTTGGTTATTTTTTCTGTAATCCTATTTCATGATTAGGGTAAAAGTAAAAATAATTTATAAAATTGATAATTATGGAATGATTATTATTTTTTATACGATTAATTTATAATAACTCTGAACTTAGTCAAAATTTAAAATTGATTTTTGACATATGAGTCAGACATCATCAAAACATACAACATGAATGTAAATTAATAAGTAATTGAATTAATCATGGAAATAAATGAAATAAAAGGAATAATAAACATTAAAAACTATAAATAAATAAAATAATTAACATAAATTTTGTATTAGGTAATATAAATTATTCATGTCATTAATTAGGCTCAATATAAGAGATTTCCCTCAACCATCCATTCGATTTGGTTATGACCTCCCTATCACATATCACCTTATATTTATCTATAATGCTATGGAACGCATCTAAATAATATATATATTTCTCTTAAATATATACAGGTAAACCATTCTCTATTCATTTTATAGGGTATAACAATCCTTATGATCCCTTCTCAAATGACTTCAATAATAAACCTCTTTTGATTGTAATATTAGGAAATATTTTGAAACCCATTTTTGTTCACTAGGTAATTATTATGTTTATGAATTATGATTTATTTCCTTATGTGGTACAAATATGTATACATGAAATGAATTTTTTCAGTGCTTCTTGAATTATATATCTCCCCACTACATTGGTTAATGATTTAGTATCATTAGTCATCATGTATAGAATTTATGAGGTAACCTAATCCATTATGGGACACTATCAACAATGTGATGTTGTCTTAGTGGTTATTCTTGACATATGTTTATGTAATTTTTTATAATTTCTATTAAATTTCTCATAATATTATGATCCTATGATACCCTGATCTTTATATTATTCTTCCATTTGATCACTCATCTACCTTATCCTTTAATATATCATGTTATACCTTTGATTTACATGTTACACGTCCATATCATGATTATTCACTTACTAATATTTTTAGATCACTCATTTATTTTTTATTTTGCATGTTTCCATATTAAATTTTAGGATATAAATTCGTTTCTTGAGCACATTATAGAGAATAAATTTAATATTTCATGTTTTAGTTTTATGTGAGGTTATATGTATAGGGTCTTCTTAAGACCCTAGGCCTCAGGATCATTGGGGTTATACCTGTTGGATATTTATGAAAAAATGATGTAATAATATGAATAAAATTCATGGATCACTGTAAAATACATGAATTTATTCTATTACTATAGTATAACAATAACGTTTTATATTAGAAATAATAATCCATTAAAATCATAACACATCTCATAGTGGTCTCAATGAATAAAGTCATTTCAGGGCCCCAGACCATCATATCCAGAATTTTTCATAGATTAGGACTCAATACCGTTATACCCCATCAATGAATTTGATTATACCCCCATTATATTATTACACTAATATTCTACCTTAGGTCATTCTCCCATATCATCATTCCCTGACCCTATGCTCGACTCCATCGTAATCAACATTTGAAGTTGGGCACACTCCCGCTCCAAGTAATAATAATCACCTAATGGTTATCCTATCTCAGGTAAAAATAAAAATCACCAATTTATGGTAATACAGTTAAAATGGTAGATAATATAGTGAAATTATATCATATCATCTTTAGAATATCCTAGAAACACATAAAAACAAGGGATAAAATCAAACATGGGGACAAGGTAATCTAGGAAAACCCATGAAACCAAAAATCACAATGGGTATCGTGGGATACACACTTAACGACATGAAATAACAATTATTAATGGTATCAAGGTATCCTATCATATAAATTTCACTGAATAAATATGAATAAATGAGAGCCTCAAATGGTAATAAACATCTTCAATAAATTCCTTGATGAAAACCATAAATGTTTGTCAATGAATCATCACAGAAACCCAAACCTGGTGTTAATTAGATAAAAACACTGAAAATGGAATCATAAAAAAAATTCAAACTACTTTATTTTTAAATGAAATAAAATTTCACACATGATAATATTTTATCTCTCATATGAATTTTATTAATTATTAAATTAAGGCAAAACATATTCTTAAAAGTTTCATTCGCAATGACAAATAATAATTTCAGATTAGAAAATATTCTACCTCTATTGAATAATATATATGATGTATTCCATTATTACTATTATTCATTAATAATTATAGGTTATGATAACCTTAATAATTCATTATCATTTTTTGTAGTTTCTATATTATTATCATTTAATAAAAACATTATAAAAATTATCTACAATAAATGAAAGAATTATATTCACTATTTCTCATGAAATGAAGAAATAAACAAATATAAAATTCTACCATGAATTATTATTCTAACAAAATTAACGCAGAAGGGGTTATAGGTGAGGGTTATTCCATGCCATGAATCCAAAAGTGGTAGTTGGTTTGATCGATGTAGGATTCACCAACTCTTAATATTGTTATTTTGGATTGGTGTACTATAAGGATGGGTGACCTTTGAGGAACATTCCCATTGCTTTTGTGAGTGGGGAAAAACTACACTTAAAGAACATATATTGGAATTTTGGGAAATCCATTAGTTAGATAATTTACCAAACTTTTTAATACCATGTATAATACTAGAAAATAAAATAAGGTATTAATAAAGATCCATGGGGCCATATTACATAGTTAATATCCAGGTGAATAAGATTCATGAAAAAATAATATCATATATCAATTTTTTACTTTTATATTTGGACAATCCTGGGACAGTGTTGAATGGATAAAGGTGTGTGGGACTTGAGTAATGGTGTTTCCATTTTTTTGACTAGATCATGTTTAATATAAATTTATGTCACCATGTACATGGTTGATGTTATTATTTTTAGGAGTTTTCATGTGAATTCATACATTAGTATTAGGCACATATGGTCCTCATTCCATATATATACCTGTTGTTGTTATACAAGTTTTTTATTTTATTTATTTCCTTGATCTTTTTCTATCAGTTAATGTTATATTTCTTTTTTTGTGATATATTTGTTTTTATGTGCAGTTGTGATATATCTCTAGGCATTAAATAGATGAAATGAGAATGTTTCTATGTTATGTTTAAATAAATATGACTCTTACAAACATGAAAGTAATATAACTTGTTTAGTGCAAGAATGATTATGCGATTGGTTGTGGGTATATTCCTAGGTAATCCTTTGTGTGATCCTATATATTTTTTATGTTTTATCCTAATGAATCTAGTCTTTCTAAAGCCTTACCTTGGAGTTAAAGTTGTTGTCTCCTTGACATAGCCTTATAAGACTAATTGTGAATATGTAATCTAATTTTTCTACAATGTTGGATGTTATTTGTCTACCACTATATATGTAAGAGTATATAACTGAGAATTCAACCCCACCTTGTGGGTGGAATAAGTAAGTTGGATACTTTATGTAGAAGTATTTTTTTTATTTCATATCCCTAGAATATGATTTCAGAAATATGGTAGAAAATTTCGTGACTTTCCACTCTAGCATTCATCATACTATCAGGGTAGTAGAGCCCCACAAAATTATAAGGAATGGGTTGAAATAATTAAGGTAATATTTTAACCTGTATAGAATGAAAATGATTGGTAATTCATGATATTGTATTTATTTATAATGGTTTATCTCAATAATTCATATTTAACAAGTAATTGATGGACCTGAATTACTGGTCTTGTTATCCTATGAGTTAATTTACCTCAATAAAGTTATTAGAAAAAAATTATATTGTAATCGATTATTCCGAGAGTATACTTTTTTATTTTATGACTATAGAAATTTGTATGACATCATGATACTGAGATGATGAGTGTCATTGTGATTCATGCAATTTAATGGTTATAATCATTTGTGCTCACATTTATTGGAATCGAAGATGGAAATTTTTTTATTCATTTAAGGGATAAAATCTATAGATAAATAATTAATGGAATCTACGATTAGGTCTTGATTTACAAGCATTGAGTTGGCTCTAGATGATTATAATAGAGATTTTTTGATTTTCCCTTTTGGTGTGATACGTGAAAAATTCATTTAAATTTCCTCCTACATGGATCTCTCTCAGGGTGTATTTATAGAATAATTCAGAGTAGTTAACATCTAGATTGATCATGTTATAGGTGCGTAATCCCATTTGAATTTCCCTTTATCTTTTGGTTCATATTGAGGTGATGGATCACTGGGTGAATCTTGATGACTTAAGGTAGGAGGGATTTATCCAAATGAGTACCTCACCATGATTTTCACTTATCATATTTTCTAAGAAGTAAGATCTTATTCATCAATTCTAGAATGATTACTATACGATTAATTAAGTGATGTTGAAGAACTGATATCATTTTTCAAAGGATCAATAATATTTTTGATCAGTTACATAGGTAATGATGGTTCTTTATGATTGATTCTCAATCAGGATATCACCAGATTTTATTTATAGTGGAGGAAATCATGAATATGGTGCTACAATGCTAGTATAAACAATACAATTATATAGTTATGTTATTTGGGTTGGCTAAAGTAGAGGTATCCCTCATAGTCCCCCTGAAAATGATTTGTCATCCATACCTAGATATGTTGATGGTGGTCTTTTTCAACAACTTCTTTATCAACTCGTTCACATGATAGGATCATTTCAGACAACTTGAGGTAGTTTTTGGTATGATTTCACCCCATCAGATATACACCATATTTTTGAATTTTAACTTCTAGATTTAAAAAGGGGTGTCATTGTATCATGTAGTGTCAAAAATATGTATAATCATTGTCCCATATAGAGGGGAGGTAATGATTTTTTAGGAATGTACCTATAAAATGTTCCAAATTAAGATTTCTCTTGTTAATATGGATATAATATTCATTTTATCCAATACATTTGTAATTTATCAGCACCTATAACAATGCTGATGAATAAGGGAGTAATGATCTAGTGATTAAACTTCCATGAAGAGGTGTTTCTTCAGTTGATGATTATGATGAATACTATAAAGTACTGTTAGTTTCTGATACTAGGATCAGATATTAAATTTATAATAATAAATCATGTATTTTTTGGGGTGTGATATAGATATAGAGGGAGCTAGTAATAGCTTTTGTGTCATGATATCTATGACCTAATTAGTGGAACTACCCAACACATGATATGGAGCTTATAGTCATGGTTCATTCTCTGATGTGTTGGTGACACTATCACTTATATGAGAGGATTTTTATCAACACTACTAATAATTTCTCCTGTTACATCATCGCATAATAGGTCTATAATACATGGTAGTGGTTTTGGATGGAGTATTTATATATATTTGATTTTGAGAGGTACTTTTTACAAGAGAATGTAATTTTTTGGTAGTTTCTATTAGACGTAAAATGATTGTTTCTTAGGAGCATGATGATTGGCGTTCATAGGAGCACTGGAACATGATAATCTTGTTGGCTGACTGGTAATGGACGAATCATTGTATGTTGTATTAATGAATTTTTCACCACTAATGGTCAAATATTTTTTAGTTGACAAGGTAAATGCAATATAGAAGTGACACCATCGGTTCTTTATGATGTTGGAATTGCTTACTGGTGGTGACATGATACTTAAGAATTTTTTGGGTGATGACTATGAAATTATTGTATAAGAAAGAGTAGAAGACCATGCTTCCATCATAGAAGCTATGATGATGGATTTATATAGACCTCCATGGGTGGTATATCATAGTTCAACAATGTTTTACCATGAGTAATATTACCTTTGGTGTTCATTGACAATTATTGCATTTTCTTGTGAATGTATCCTATATTGTTGAATCATTGTTTATAGATATAAGAGAATCTGACAAAAAGGTTTTTAGACACTTTGATATCACTGATTAGGTTGGGATAGTGGCATACGATATGTACCATCCTCCCTATAATCCTGGAATGCATGATGTGTTCTATGTTTCTCTACTTTATCGTAAGATAATTTTTCATGTATATATTGTTGATTATGAGGATGTATAGTTTGATCTAGATGAATCATATGAATATATTATAATAGAGATTATAGACCAGAGTGAGAATGAAATTTGAGGGAAGATGTTACCACTTATTTTGATCATGTGGTGCCATGGACAGATCTAGGAGGACATGTGGGAGTCAGAGTATGATCTTCAATCCCAGTGATCTTGGTTGTTCGACCATGGCCTCAATGACAAATTAAAAAGAATGGGAAGTCATTATAGGGTTATAATACTAATATTATACATTTAAATTTTTAAAACCCATATTTTTTAGAATTATAAATTACATTATGTGAAAAAACTATTTAATTTTTATGAAACCATTACTATAATATAGGACATTTGGATAGTTTAGGCGTAACTCATGATTTATAAAGGTCTTGTAAATGTATGATGGTTTTTTCCTTAATTTTTTTTAAATTTGGACTATTTATTGATGCACTTCATAAGGGAAATTCAATGATTTTGTAATGG
Source organism: Viscum album (assembly GCA_963277665.1). Lineage (NCBI taxonomy): Eukaryota > Viridiplantae > Streptophyta > Magnoliopsida > Santalales > Viscaceae > Viscum > Viscum album. The sequence continues at coordinate 956,195,806 of OY728142.1, forward strand.
TATAAATTTCATAAAATACATCACTTAAGATGAATAAGGGCCATCCAGGATTTCCAAAAGTTATGTTATGGTAAAGCCGAGTTTTTTAATGGTACACCCTTTATTTTAAATCATCGTAGGGGTAGTTTTGGGTCGAATAAGTGTATGCCTAAATGTATCTACTACATAAGGGCTTAACTCATTACCCTTATATGAAACATATGAGACGCAAGGGTAGAACCATGTTACCCATTTGGAGAACCAATTTTAAATCCCTATACGTGATTCTTCTTCCCCAAATCAACCACGAAGCTCAATTTCAACATTTTCAAATGATAAAAATAATTGTAATTGAATCTTTAACATGTCTATGTATCATGAAACACATTATTAAAGGTTTTAACCACTATAGAATTGTATATTGACTACATTAAAAATTTAATAATAATAAATAATTTGTGGATTTTATTATAATGAACATATATGTGGTTGTTCTTATAATATGTCAAAACCCATGCTCATTTGGTTCATGGATATCCTCTCTTGTTCAAGCAGTAAAGAATTACAATGATCAAAATTGGTGAATCCTCCTTCGATAAAACTTGGATCCTCTTATACTGTCAATGTATGTTTGAACCCTCCCCACTCTTTCCATTTATGGTTAAATATTTTTATAAAAATAATTCCATGTAAAAGTATATATTATTTTCCTTTATTTATGATATATAATGAATATAATTATTCAATTGATTCTAGAGAAAATGAATAATTTTTCTCCTAAAATACAATAATATAGATATTATTGAAGAGTGATAATGAATTTTTAAAATGATAATAACCCCAAATTTTGAAATAATAGTAATCATATAGGTTCATAGAATTCATATTATTCAGAGACATATAATTTTTTGACATGAGATATTTTAATTAGTCACTGAGAAAAAAACTATTTTGAACATGGATTATCTTAGTTTGATAATTTAGAAATAAGATATGAGATAAATACTATTATAACATGTGGTTATTTATTTATTTATTAGATATAATGGTTATAACGGGTTTCAATAATACATTCAAAGACATTTTATTAAAAAAATGTGGATGTTTTTTGAGTGGAGATGACATAATTATCCATGAAGTAATTCATCAACGACATGGATTAAGGATGGTCCAATCATTTCAAGGATTCCATTTATATATGTTGTGTTGGTACAATTATTATGTTGGAATACCTTGTCTACCATGGAACAATGTGATATCATGTGGGTGTTTATGGCCCACAAGTCTGATTATGGTATATGATTCCATAAGTGTTGCTACATTATATTGTTTCCATGTTTGATTACTAGAACATGTTTTCATCTGTTGATACAATATTATCATCATGATACATTATGCCTTCAATTAAACCATTTCCCAATTATGTTTGTTTCCATGTCCTAGAGTATTTTATTGGAAGATGATAGTGGTATACCATATTGTTATCTATATTCCATAGAGGAGGAATGCACTTGATTTATCGCATTTATGATTATGGAGTCAAGTATAAGGAAGGGGGTTGATGGTCTATGGACATAACTCAAGGAATCACATTAGGGGAATGATGGTCAATAGGCCTCATCAAAGTCAAATACAAGGAACACTTTTCTAAAGGACCGAACCATGATGGAGTTCGGATATGATGGTCTTGGGGACTGATTTGATTCGATTCCATGGGACCATTGATATATTTATATGATAAAAGTGTCTTGTTTTTGTTTCAAATGAGGTCATATGATTATCCAAAGGGAATAGAGCCAAATAAGTTATAATTCGGGGATTGTGTTAGCTTGGGTATCACACAACTACTCAGTGTATATAGTATGTTGTTTTGCATGGAATGAATTTACTATTTACATGAAACATAGATGTTATAAAAGACCAAAAATTCCATTGGAATATTAGTGGAATCCTTTTGGGTTTTATAACTCAAACCATATACATGCATTTTAATGCGTGTGTAGAATTATTTTTTAGGTATCTGGGTAAGGAAAGGGTTCGATAACTAATGTCTTTAAGTAGAACATGGACTTGATATAGAACGAGGACATACTCTAGTGGAACCCAATATTTTATTTTATATTATTTTCAATTTTATTACTCAATTTTGGATTTCCGCATTAAGCAACTATGTTTATTATTTGACTTGTATTCCATCTATTAGTTTTTTCTTACGATAAATTGATCAGTTTATTCATTATTATATGATTTTTTATAACATGATACTGAGGCTATAGTCTACCCACTAATGGACTTAGTCCCTCATTGCTATTCAATAGCCTCTTGATAATAGGGTGCCATATGTGAGGTCACGCACCACTACAATTTGTACTCAGTTGTCATGGTCGGGGAATTACAAAATTGGTATGTTTGTTGGGTATATGGTTTCCTATATTGGTTTTGTAAGATATTTTTTATTAAACATTGGTTTTTTCTATTGCAACTATGTTAATTATTTATACAGGATTTGGAAAGGTGGTCTATATTTGTTTTTTGTATTTTAAATCCAAATTATACTTGGGAACTGTATCTATATCAAATAAAAAATTGTGGAAATTAACTATATTTGTTGGATGTTGAACAATGTTATGTTTCCAAAACATCTACACACTACTCAGTAAAATTACTTGGTGATTAAGACAAACTCTTCAACATACTTATGTTTTGACAATATATATATATATATATTTATGTGTTTTAATTAGTCAGAAAAACCATTTTTCTATTATAATATTTTCATATTAATTAATTCATATTGTAATATATTTTATGATATAAGTTTTAAGATATTTATTTTTAAGTAATTTTTCTTATGATGAGTAATGTGTTTAATATGAAATAAACAATTTTATCCTATGAGGATCCAGTTTCTAATTTTTTTCTCTTATTTAATCAGAATTTGAAAACACAATGAGGTAAATTTATTTAAATGTATAGGGTGTTATCATATAAAGATAATAGATTGGTTGTTGCATGTTCAATGCAAGATATTATAGTCAGAGAGTAGTTATGAAAAGAAATTATCTTACGAAAAATGTATTTCCAAATGATTATTTTGCAATCCTCAAGAAATCTTTTGAATTTTATGATTCACTTATCTATAATATAATTTAATAAAAAAGATGTTTTGTATTATGTATTGTTGAATTTAGTTTATCTTACTCACTTTATAAGTTAAATATATATTTTTTATTTTCAATCCTCTGAGAAATTTTTGTTACACTGTTAATTAATTCAATTTTTTATCTTATGAAAAAAATGTTTTAGTGTGGATCATCATGATTTAAATTATAATGTTTTTATAAACTCTAGAAAATTAATTTCTTTATTTATAGTAAATTAGTAATATAATTTTATAATTATAATAATATTGTTTTGTATAAACTATCATTTTTTCAGTATCAGAAAAAACATGAAGTAGAAAATTTATGACATCACCATTTGATATGTGAATTCTACATTTGGAAGGAATGGACACATGAGATTAAGAGATTGTCTCCTCATATTTTTAAGATATTATTCACTAAATTTTAATATTATATCTTATTATAATTATAAAAATTAAATGTGATATATAGTAATTGTGAGATAGTTACTATAGTGATAAAAAGAGATAGTAATATTCAAGTATATACAAATACATTTATAACTATAACAAAGAATTCTGGTATATAGAAACAATATTATACAATTCTTGTGTGCTGTAATTTCAATTTTATTAGTTCAAATTGAAGATCATCCAATGTAATTCTTTGAATATCATTCTATTCTCAAGATGAATCCGTATCATCTTTCAACTGCTTCATGAAACTATGTGTTACTACAATTCATTAATGGTCATACATATCAATTTAATCTACACTATTTATAAGATTTTGTGTCATGAATACGGAAAAATATAGTAAGGAGTGATCGTAGTGGAAATATCATGTAGCATTCTAATATGTAATGAAAAATTATTCTATGTTGGGATCCCATAGAAAAAGTGTTGCCATGGTAAAAATTACCAAACCAATAGAATAGAGTGTTGTGGGAGTGTACCAAGGTATTGTTATTCTATATACCAATATAAATATCTTATTCTATATATATTTATACTATTAGTATATATTTACACTAATTTATTTTATTAATGAAAAATTGATAATGTTCATAGCTTGAAGATGGTGGTGTGCAAGTAAAATTTTAAGAACACAGTTGACATCCATGTTGAGCTTTCATCTAGCCAATCTTGATGCCAAAATCTTTTATAATAGACAGTGACTCATGAGTTACCAATATTCAATGAATGATGGAAAAATATATTCTTTAAAATGGATGTTAATGGTAATAAAAGTGATCGTATAAAATTTTTTATATATCCTTACATTAATGGTGAGAATTATGGTTAATAGAATTCATGAATGAAAATATATTATAAGAAACTATTCTCAATGGTATATCATAAAGTATTGAAGACATATAAGATTATAAATACATGATTATAAATGTAGGATGCTGATAAATTACAAATATATGACTTGGATTCTAATGATTTGAATACTATAGTATTTGGACTAGGTCCAAATGATATTAACTGAGTCTCTATGTCGAAAAGGTCAAGATATATGATTTTATATACAATTTTCTTATGAGGGTAAAATTAATTTGAAGTCCATTAGATATGATACTACTAAGGTTATTATTGACACTATTAAAAAAGATGAAAGGGAAAACATCACTAAGTTAAATGGTATACTTTCTAAGATTGTAAATAATGTTGCTACTCTATGAACACTAGTTACTAAACTTGTGAAAGAATTAAATTTCTATGACTACTACTACTTATGTTAAATGTAATCTCAGCATCCACAAAAAATCTACAGAGCTCTATTATTTCAATATAAAAGATCAAATTAGAAATCTTATGATGTATGGAGAATAAATGGATGTCGAAGCCCAAAAATATAAAATTATTACAATATAAAATATGGCTTTTGATGTATCTATTTCTAAATACGAACAAAAGAATAATGGTGTAAAAATCAACAATACATATGAAGAAGAAGATTCCTCATGAAATTATGGATCAAATCATGATCATTCGTAATATTTTCATATGTTATGAATGATTTAAAAGAATAGTACAAGTTTATAATGATCCATAAATAATTATAGGAATGATGTTGATAACTCTAAATAATTTTGACACTATGAGTGTATGATATTAGGATATATCAAGCTAAACTATCCAAAATTGCATGAAAAAATAATTAAGGGAAAAAGGACTACATGAAGATCAAATATAGGATGAAATCCAATAAAGCCATTAAATTCATGTTGAGTTACTGTCAAGAATCTAGATAATGTACATCATTATAATCAGATGTTCATGTATTAAAAAAAATTACAAAAAAAATAAAGAAACCCTTGAGTAATGTTATTTATTATTATTATTATGATCATGAGTGTGAATCAAAAAATGAGAATATATCATATGAAGAATAAAAGTAATATTGAACCATGTTAGAGACAATGTTTGTATACATAAAAAAATATCTCAGAAATTCATATACAAAATTGTTAATGAAGAGGAGGACATGATAAAATCAATTTTAGATTAGAATGATAAATTGGAATATTACTATTCATTATTAATATAACATTTTATAAAAATTTAGAATCTACAGAAGGAGGTTCAAAAGATTAGATATTCCAGTGTTTTTTACTAAGGGTGACGATTTCCTAAAAAGTATTCTTGGTCAAAACCAACATGGAAAGGTAAAAATTTGAAAAAGAAGTCATGTTAAAAGGCCCATGTTTTATAAAAACTATTATATTCCTTAATTTAGAGACAAAAAATATCTCCAATGATACTTGTTTTCACTAGGGATAAATATGAAATTATACCAATATCTGTAATTTAGAAAATTCTAAATTTAATGGAATTAAATATGATAGTATTAATAAATATTTCCCAAAATATCATAAAATTATTTATGGAAAACACTGATTTATTTGGATCACAAATTATTTTATTGATAACATTTCTAGAACCAAGAGTAATGGAGAACCAAGTAATATTTCTATTTAATTTTTGAATGTAGAAAACAAACCACATAAACAAGAAAATAAAATTTTTTATGGATAGTGGTTGTTTGTATAATATGAGCGTATATTTCTCAAACATTCAATGAATATCGATGATTTATATAGGTTATTTCATATTTGGTGGCAACGAAAAATGAAAAATTGTTGACCCATGATCATTTTAATGTATATAATATATCCACATATACAATTTAAATTATGTTGATGGATGAAATCAAACCTTGATATGAATTTTTTAATAAAGTGATGACGGTTATTATTATTTTTTTCTAAAAATGCAAGGTCACTTTTCAAATAAAAACCTCTCATGTTTATGTGATGAAGAATATATAATATATATAATTTTGATATTCACTATTTTTGTAATCAAAATGTAATCTTTATGAATGTTAAAATTAGTAAATCATGGATTTTTTATTTATGATTTGGACATTAGAATGCCTATTCTTTAAAACTTTTGGCTAAAATTCATTGGTTTTCTAATTTTCCTGATCATAAATGTGATAAAAAGAAACTACATGATGCATGCAAAATTGAGAATGAAAAATAAGTTATATTTAAGAAAAATTTAATAAGTTTCAACATCTAGACCTTTAGAACTTATCCATATTGATCTATTCAACCTTATGTAACCGCAAATCTTTTTTTATAATATTTCTAAATTTGTTTTTGGGTTTGTTATTTTTCAATATTTACATGAGTTTAAATTTATATAATTAAATGTTAGCCTTGTTCAATTTTTATTATAATTTTTAAGATGGTGAAAAATGAAATAGTTACCAAAATTGAAACATTATAAAGTGATCATGGAGGAAATTTTAAGAATCACTAATTTAATTCATTTTTCTCAAATAAAGGTATTAAAATCACATTCGATACCTAGGACACCTCAATAGAATGGTGCGTTTTCAATAAATAATACGACCTTTAAGAATTTTCTAGAATAATGTTATGAGGATATAACATTCCCAATTATTTTTTTTCCTGAACCAATTTTTACAAAAATTTATGTCAGGAAATGTGTTCTAATAAAACCTATCATATAAAAAAACCCCATTAATATCTAGTTATTGGAACAGAATATGTATATATAATCAAACATGATGATCATGGTGTGATAACATGAAATAAAGAAGGAATAGTTGATAATTTCTAAAATCAAGAAGACAGAATTTATTATGACGATACATTTCCCTCTATGGAATTCTAGAATTAAATAGATTCGTTTTCGAGTTTAAATATTATATGAATACTATATTATATCATATGAATGTTAAATATGAATTTATAAATGGATTTTTAATAGAAATTGTTTATGTTCAAAAATCCTATGTCTTGGAAGACCCTCACTTTCCAAATTATATTTTTAAACGTACCAAAGCACTTAATTAAATTAACAAGTAACCTAGGTCATGGTATGAGGGATTAACCAATTTTCATTTGTAAAATGGTTTTCAAGTAGGAATAGAAGATTTTATATATCTTAAAAAAATTCATCATAAGATGTTTTATTTGAATAAATATTTTTCGACAACATAATGTTCATTTAAAAAATGAAAAAATTGTAAAATTATTTTTCAAGACTTTTAAAACAAGAATTTGAAATGTGTATGATGGCTAAGTTAAACTACCATCTAGGATTTCAAATTTATCAAAAATTATATTCAAATATATCAAACTAAAAAAATAAATTCATTATTTAGTTAATAAATTTAGAAATTAAAATAATACGGGTTTTTAACTCCTTTGAGATAAAATATTAATCATCATATAGAAGAGGCTAGAAAACTACTTAAAAACATGTTATATAGAAGAATAATTTGTTTTGAACTTTATCATATGTAAGTAGGCCAATAATATTTTCAGTATGTTTTTGTGAAATATTTTAATCCAATCCAAAAAAGTCACATTTAAATAATGGAAAAAGAATTCTATGATATTTAAAAGGTATTATATCACCTTCTCTAATAATACTAAAAAATTATTATTTTAATTTGAATTCATATTAGGATGAAATTTTTTGTATATGTACACTAGATAAGAAATCACCCTCAGAAACATTCCATTTTCATAGTTAATCTGTAGTATCATAGTTAAGTTAGAATCAACACTAAGAATCATTATTAACATTTGAAGATGAATATTTATCAGTTGGATGTTTCTGGGAATAAGTGATGTGGATGAAACAAACCCTAATTGATTTTGGATTAAATTATATTTTTTTTCATTCAATTGTGATAAAAGAGGGCTATTTACGTTTCTAATAGTCCAATAAATTATTCCAGAATAAGGAAAATTTATTTAAGTCCCCATTTCATAAGATATCGTGAACCAAAGGGAACTATCTCTCAAGAATTATTTTCATTGAAAAAAAACTAGAAAATTTTCATACAAAATAATTTCCTAAGGATAGATTTTATTTCGTCAAATCTGAAATAAGGATATTTAACATTTGTTAATTTTTCTCAATACTACTTATTTTGTTGCATAAATTTTTAAATATGTAAATATTTTATTTTCATTATTTCATTCAAGAATAGGAATCACTCTTTATGATTATTTCATATCAAAAAAAGAATGTTCATCCATTTTTTTATGATTTCAATTCTTGTCAATTATCATAATACTTTTATTGTTTTCAAAAATCAATATAAGTCATTCTAAACATAAAACCCTTATATTCATTTGAATATTGAACTATTTTTAATCTCATCATCTTTTCCTGAATACTCATAACATAAATACAACATTCAAAACGAGAAATCCAAAGGAACTGACATTTTTTCTTCTATAATATTAAAATTTCCTTAGAAACTAAGAAATATTTTGAGCAGAAAAGCCTCATATTTTAGTTACATGTGTGGTATTGAAATAATATTTAATTATGTCATAAAACATCATGTTTAAAAATATATATTTTTACAAAAAATGGACTTTTTATGAAAATTAAATTTTATTGTTTTATAATAAAGATGTATTTCATTTTGATGATATTGAATATCTAGTTTCAATAGCAGTGAATCGAAAATGTTTTATGACAATATAATTATACAATGAGAAATAATTTACCTGTCCCCTTGAAGGTTATCATAACAACATTACTTATCTCTAGTTTATATAAAAGAACTATGTTCAATAGAAATAATGAAGTGTTTGTTTGGAATTTTTTTATATTAAACAATAATCCAGTGAATGATTTAGAACCGTAGAATAAGGTCATTGTAAAATTAACTTTTAATAGTGTTGTATAAAAAAATGGGGAGTTTCCAAAAGTTCTGGTTTTAAGTGTTACATTATTTTATCATTTTATTATTGAGAAACATGTGAAATTATAATGACAGAACATAAAGTATTTGTCTCATATTAAAAATAGTGTAGTGATTTTTCAACATTTTGGAAGAATGTTGACTCTAGTTTTACATAAGTTTAATGAATGAATGGATGATACAAGTACAACCAATTTTCATAGACTTAAAATTTTAAGTGAATGTGTTTTAAAATGAAATTTATTTTATTGGAGTAATTATTTTAAAATTTTAATACCCATAAGTTCGTTAAATGAAGTTGAGATATACCTTGATATTAATTATGGTGAGTCATCCCGCACAACAGTTACAAGTGAGTTGGTTTCTCAAACTCCAATAATTTTTCTGGTTTTCTAAGAAGAACCGGTTTAATTTAAGGATGTTAGGGATTTTCTAGGGAATTAAACTCTCATAGAAATCAAAATCAATGTAGGAGTTATTTTTAAATCTATAGAGTGAGCTTATATTGACGTTTCTTGATCTCTAATTCTTGCAGCTTTTAGGCCTGAGGACATTCATATTTATTCTATCAGAGAAGAATTGGGCTCTAATATTTCTTCATTGGATAGATTTTTAATGTAAAAGATCATATAAATAATATAAGGTGTTACCCATTTGTTTGAAGTATCTATATCTAAAGATAACAGTCAAAAATATACATCAAAATTCGTTAGAATGAAGTTTGTATTTCTGTAAAACTATATCTTTACTATAGTTCTTTATTATATAGAAATCATTTCATTATAGAAGAAAAAAGTATGAAAAATTCATAATTTTCTAGTTGAAGTGAAAAATCATATTAGCATTATTTTCACATGATTCTTAAAAATGACTGGATCACAAGAAATAAATTCTATTTTATAGATGTTGCCTAAAAATATGAATCAGATGTTAGAAAAAAAATTTAAGGTAAGATTATTTTGAAGAATAATAATAATAGGAAAATCTGTTTAGCGGACACTATAAGAATGAGTTGTTCCCAAATAGAAAATATATAATTCCTTGATACCAACAAATTGGTTTGTCAAAAAACCAGTTTGAATTGTTGAAGAAGATAGTTTTTAGCTATTCTAGGAAAATATTTGTGAAAAATATATTTGGAAAATTTCCTCAAATAATGTATAATTATTTTTTGTATCTCTTAGACTATTGAAAAATGATTAGGTGATGTATATGGAATTATTTTTATTGGATATATTTCATATTTTAAGGAGATGTTTTTTGGGATCTTTTATTACGGACCATCTGGAATCTACATATTATATACTAAAATACCTTTTAAACGCAGATAAAATCTATTTAAGGGAAACTAATATGTTTTAAAGAAAAATTCACCTTACCATTTCGCTGACCACTTTCTAATCTATCATTTCCCCTACAGATTAATTTGATATGTTAAGAGAAAAAAAACCACACTCAACATTTATTCATCCTTAGTAAGGTTCCCTTGAAGTGATTATGTTGTACATCAATGATGATTACTCACATTGGTTGATCTTGCTGGAGAAATATTCGATGCTCTTATTCATGCATCCTCTATCAATTTTATCCAACCCCAATAATTCAAAATACATAATACAAAAATCATTTTCTGCCTCATAAATAATATTCAATTGAAATTTTATTAATTAGTTGAATGGTTCCTCATAAACTTTTAATTGGTGAATCAAATTTTTTTTTAAAAATTTCATTATTATATTGAATTTTATAAATGAATTTATTTCATTCATTATCATTAATGTTTTTATAGAGCTCATTTATCTATATTCTCAATTTTTTTATATATTATTCTTATCATTTATACATTATTTTTTATTTATTTTTATTTAATATTTATTTTATATTCTAAAATTATTTAATAATTATTTCTACTCAATATTTTTTTTCAATATAACATCATTCCAAATTCTATTTATCATTAGTAGGATTAAATATTTACAATTTGTTTTAACCCATATTGACTTTATTTTTTCCCTTATCCTAGAGAAATTTTAAGTCAAAAAATGGGGAAAAAAATGATAAATTTATGTATATCTTAATACCTCCTTCATAAAATTTTTGTCTATTATTCATTGAGTTTTTTTGATGAAAACAGGGGAGATTTTTGGATTGAATTATTTTATTTAAAAATTTCATAGTTTTATGTGTTTTTTCTTAATTTATAAAATCCATACTTTAATTATAATGATTTGGTATTCCGTGTTACAGTCATTATTATGTTAAAAGATATTAGAAATAAGATAATAGTTTCAATGGAATTTTTATTACATTGGTTACATTTTTGAATATATGGAAAGGTATTTTAACTTACAATGGTCTATTTTTGATAGTTTATCTTTTTTTACTTAGAATCAGAAAAATAAGTTTTGAAAATATATCTTAAAAAATAATATATTATCATTCAAATAGAATATATTAGCTACAACATGTTAAATTCAATATATTTGAGTTAAAAAGTAGTTATATGGATAATCATTATCTTATTAGAAGGATATTGTCAAAAAAATATCTTTCAAGAACCAGGAGACAATTTGAATGTTATATATCACACTTTAGTAACCTAACTCTATTATGTAGAATAAATATTCTACACAACATTCAATTTAGTTTATCTTACACATAGTAGATGTTAAAGATATATTTTATCTTATAATGCTTATGGAAAATCAATTTTATACGGACAATTCTTTTAGTTTGTTATCTTATTATGTATAACTCGTTGTGTATATCCCGATAATTTCTTTTATAATGATAATATGATATCTTATTCTTCTTGTTCTATCTATTGATAAGTTTTCTTATGAAGGAAAGTCCTATCTATAAAAATTTACATTTATATAGTAATGGATGGATCCAAAGAAGAATATTTCTTCCATCATCATTAATAAAGTGTATTCCATTTTTTGTAAGGGATAGAAACAATCAATTAAGAGAATGTCTCATAAACTTTTCAATATATTATTCACTCAATCATTGTGAGTGTCTAATATGATTATGTTTAAATTAAAAGAGGAGATATACATAGGGGATTTATCCACCAAATGGATATATAGAGATACATATACACATGTACATTTGAATACTTTGTAAAAACTAATGATAAATGCATGTACATAGAAAAAATATTATACAAATCTCACATACCATTTTTACAAGTTTATCAGTTTTAACTGATGACCATTTAGGTAATAGATTTTTCTAGGTTGTCTGAGGATAGTTCAGAGTCCAGAACTCTAGTCTAGCAGTGAAAATGCAATAATAAAAGATTAGTTGAAACTGTGTAGGGAAGACCACCATTTTTAACTAGCTATGTGAGATAGAGCAAGAGAGATGGAATATGCCACCTGGTTTTCGTAAAACCATGAAATTTGTGTTGCATGTCCATGTCTCCAACTTTGCAATTTTGATAGTGTGTTTTGGAACCTTCTTTTATTGGCTAGTCAAACCATTAAGGTAAACCGTGCACTATAACTCTTCTAATATATTCCCATGCATGGTTTTCATATTGTTTCACATACCGTACACATATACCATATGACCAAGATATTTTTTGTAAAATTACCATTTGACCATTAAAATTATATTAAACCTAAAAATCAATTTCTTACTCCTCCCACACAACAAAGGATATCATTTGGAGCCCTCTATGAATACTGAGATATGAATTGACACGAAACCAACATACGATCTAAAATTCATGCACTAACTGTCTCATCGGATACGCAGCATTATGATACCAATTCATTTTTGGTTATTCATCATTTAGTTTGGTAATGGATTCACTGTTTTTTGTGGCAGATAATTGGCCATATTATTAGGTTATTTGTCTATTCTTCGATTTTCTCCCATCCTAAGCTGAATTAAAAACTGATACTAGATGTTCTATCACCCATGAACCTAAGGTATACGATCTCCTTCTTTTTTTAAATGTTTTTTTGTTTAAATATGTAATTTTTTCATAAACCCAGTTTTTGGGTGTCACCATAAATGAAATTGAGTCCTTGAAATTTTATTTATGGCCAATGTGATTAAAGTGGCTCATTAATTTATGGTATAGGTTGTGCACCTTGATTTATAAATGTGCCTTGGGTGTGTTGGTTATAGAATCTACCAGCATGGGTGGATTTTGAAACATTTATTCCCTTGAGGCCTGACATGCCTAGCCTAGTGTTTTATATGGATTAATGGAATTTTAATTGAATTGATATGGAGACGGGAATGGGTTCCATGACCCTATAACATATTAATGTGATAGGTTTCCTTGCTTGTTTTTTTATTAATATAATATTCCCCTGAGAGTAATCTAAGGTATGAAATTTAAGCATAGCCCTTGATATGATATTTATTGATTAAGAATTAAATTAACTTAGAATTGTTATTACCATGTGAGATAAATAGTGAGTATTCAATGTATTAGTTAATTTAAGAATCAAAGGATTTTTAAATTGATTTTCCAAAGAGGGTTTTTTGATGTGAAGCCTTCTTTGATTGCATAATACCTTGAAACACATTTTGAGGGGAGTTTTATAAGAAATGTTCTTTGATTCATCAAGACAGCGTAAATGATAATTTTCAATGGAATTGATAAATTTGTTTGAATTGGATAAATTATTATTATCCATTGGTTACACTTGGATTCAAATGAAAATTAATGGGATGGAACCATTTGGCTATTGACCTTTATGCCTAGGTGATACTTGGTTTTCCAAGGATGGGATCTCGAGCCTTCAACTGTTATATGTTGAGTGACACTTGGATTCCATATGGATTTAAAAGGAATTAATCCATATAATTTGATCATATATTCCATGGGTGATACGTGGGATCAAGTAGTGGATACATAAGGATAGAATAAAGTGGCAGAGACATTATACCAGACCTAGAGCAATACCTGGGATTCTGAGAGGTTCTCCGTGGTTTACATCAGAGGGAGTTGGTTAATATTAAACCTAGAGTAATACATTGATTCCATCATAGGAATTATAGAGATGGGATTAGGTTCATAATGGATAGAGAATGAATTGATTTATATGATTCATATTGAAAGAAAAAGTAAAAGATTGGATTTGGTCTTGTCTTTCACATTATTGATGGAATGTTAAAGAATATTTTAAACATGTTATTTATGGGATGTTGGGATTATGCTCTGTCTCAAGTAATATAACATAAATGAAACTAAATTTTTATATTAACATCAGGGATGGAAATAGACCAGACTATTAACTCAGGGACTTATTGCCTAAATGAATTTTATTAAATGAGTTGGAAATTAAATGAGAACTTGTAAACATGATGTGTACATTGATTACATTGTTTACTAATTTATTATTTCCAAAAAACTTTGAAACATATATATATTCATTTACTAATTGGAACATGATCATGTGTTCTTTCATATTCATATTTTATCTCACATCTTATTTTTTCCAACATTGTAAAACCAAATAGACTATATGATTACAGGTGTTGATAGTGTTTACCCCCTACAACAAGTTTAGTATTTCTTATTAGGAGAATGGAATCATGGGACTGAGATGAGGATTATAATGCTATTGGGACAACTTTATCCTTTTTTATTTTTAATATATGTATTTTACGTCTGACGTATATACCTGTTTTGTTGGTTTTGTAGAGTCACATAACATGTACCATCATTTTTTATGTGAGTCATGGTCTATAATTATTTATGTTAGGCATTCGTTGTTTACCTTGTTATCTATTTGAGTTACTTCTTCCATTCTCTATCTGTTATTTATGTTCCACTGTTCTAAACTATAGTGAGGAGGTCATAGTCTCCCCATGGATACACATAGGCACTCACTGCTTTTCGGATGCCTCTTGCATTTGAGGAAACGTGCAAGACGCCATGTACACAACATATCATAGAGAACCATTTAGTTGAATATAGGTTTATGATGTTAAAATGTGGTATGAAAGGTATATTTTTAGGTTTTATATACTATTTGGAGACAATATAATGAGATTGAATGGATTAAAATTTTTTAATGAGTTGTCCCCAAGAGTTTCTACCCCTAATATCAGAAAAAACCAAATTTCCTCAAATAAAATTGTTGATTTCTGGAATTGTACTATTAATATTGATTTTATTACACTATTGGGTGAGACACAAGAATTTTGATGTTATTATTGATATGATTTTCTGTTATATTAAATTTTAACACTATGAGATGATGGTATTCCACCTCATTCATTATATAGAAACCCGTTTGATTTCACAATCATGCATTATGTCATTCCATTTATGTCCCAATACTTGTTTTATGTTGTCTTGATATTTGTTATGATATATATACCTACTGTAATGATTGATATTTTAGAATGTGTTATCGTTTGAAATAGGTGGACACATTAATTTGGTCCCTGAGGAGTTTGGAACCTCTTTGATAATAAATGTGAGGACCATTTCATCAACATTTAAAATGAATTATGATAAATATGAAATGAGAATGGATTGAAATAAAAACTACTAAATGGGAATGAAATGGAAAATTTAATTTCTTATGGTAGATAACATGACCATATTTGAGCTTAGTATAGGGATTTTGGTAGTGTCCCTCTATTTTACCTAATATATATAACACCTTTACGTGACCCATGGAGTAGGAAGAGGGGTGTGTTCTTACATAGGAAGGATTGTACCTGTACTGTTTGGTGTTAGTGATTTTTGAGGTATATTCCTTGTAAAAAAACTTGATCTAAGGTGTCTGTTTTGAATTTTTGAGGCATGCCACCATGACAACCTCTACCCATATTCAATAAGAGTGGTGATTATCATACTTTATAGGTGTCTATCCATGGGCTACCAATGAATCCGTATTCATTCCTATTGTGGTACCAGTTGGGGTACCAGACCTAGGTGCTGATGAACGATTCTATGTGGGGGTATTGTGCATTATGTATACAATTCATGGAGCACTATTACCTTCCCTGAATATGGAGGAGTTGACACATGAGTTCTATAAAGAGTATCTTCCAAAAAATTTTGGGTATTTAGGACCACATGTTGTGGAGTATGGCTGGAAACATAATTAATTTTTTTTTGCTAGAACAAAATACAAAAAATTATAGGACACTAAACTACAATATTCAAAGACCTAGGTCCTGAACCCCATGTTAGTCCCATAATCAACCTCTAAATTAGAATGAAATTGGAAATAAACAGCAAGGTCCAATTACCTTTTCCAAACTTAAATCTATGAAAAAAGGTCTAGTACCAAATTATGACCCGAAGAAGTATGGAGTAAAACTCAGTATGTTGATACGATCATGTATAATGAAAACAAATCTGATAATAAATGTGTGAAATAATGTGATAAACATGTCTATTAATTATTTTAATAGTAAATAATATATAACAACAACTTTCTTTCAACACTTTTTCATAATATATTGATCATTTCCGACAACAATTCCAAGAAAAACCATATAACAAACGTAAAATAGCCTCATTTTTCACCATTCTATATGATCTTTATTAATATCTTATGACCATGCCAACCAAAACAATATGACAATGGTATAGTTACAAAAATCCGAGATAAATCTTTTTAAGCATTACAAAATCCGATAAAATACCTATAACGATTATAGGATGGGGATAGTTATAACCAGCTCTCTATAAGAATTATATCATGGGGTTCATCTAAGATCATTCAATATTAGCATTTCTTCATATAATATTGCATTTTTGGGGGAGGAGTCCGATATATAAGGATTAAATCATTGAATAAAACCCCATCCATGTAGAAGGGATGTCACAATATCACATAATAATTCTGTATGATTAATTATGAGAATTTTCATTCATATTTTATATTCCACATGATATTTAATTCAATATTTATTAATAGTTATATCAATAAGAAATAACCTACATCATATAGATTTTAGAATAATAAATCAGTGTATGTCAAATGTCATGATATACATAATTTATAAAATATTCCAATTCAATTATAGTCATGGTTTCACCCCACATGGGTAGCCATAAAGCCATTAAAAATCCATTTTAAACCAATATAAATTTAGAAATAATTATATTTGTTTAATTAATAAATTTGGTCACACACAATAATGTTGAATTCCTAATATTGCATAAACATGGGAATTACGAAACCATATGGTTGTGATTTAGACTCCCTACCAATAATCTAAGATCCAATAACACATCCATTTGTAAAATACCATGAGAAAAAGGTGAAAATCATTGAAAAGTGGTTCCTTAATAAATAAAATCAAGATCAAAACCAACAACACAATTGGACAAAGTATTCCACCACAACATTTAGATACGAATGAAGATAAGAAATAAACCTAACAAAAAATACATAACTTGGATCACTCCCACAAAAAAACATTCAAATTGGATTTTGACATTCTAGATTACTCTGATAAGAGATTAAGGGTTGAGAGGATAAAAACTGTAGCTGAAACAATGATAATTCATCCACAAATCAGTATAAAAACAATAGTTTAGGCATTTACACATCATGTAATGTGATTACACATCATGTAAATTATTTTAATGGAAGATGATAAAAATACCCATATCTTCATATTTGTTTTGATAAAAACTATGAACATATTTATGAACTTTAACAATTTACATGATGTATAAATGTTCAACAGTTTATAAAACTTTACTTTTAACCAATTTATTCCTATTTTAATGTTTTCAACTCACCATGAACCCATAAAACAGTTAATCCATTTATATAAAAACTCAATTAAATTCAAATAAGCATATTTCCCCAAATATTATGTCATTTTCTCTAAAAAATATAATTTTGATTATATTTTGTTTTTATTCATTGAGGAATCTTCCCTTATTATACTGACATTGATAGCTTAATTTAGGTATGAACTTCCTTTGGTAGACTCAATTGGCATGTTTATCTTCAGATCTTGTGGTCTTTATGACAGACTAATGGTATAGTTACTCAAGGGTCAGCATATCATGATACACTTCGTGAAGGATAAAGACATGATCCAGGCATGGTCCCCAGCACATTAAGGATTCAATATAGTCATATTCTTCCTCTTTATATGGAAAAACAATATTCATATGAACCCTCATCAACAATAACAACTACATGGGTTATATTTCTGGAACTCCCTATCCCATTCTAAAATTCATCTAACAAATATATGATCGTGAACCTAGTGGGAGTCTATATATGTTTGGATAGAAAATCATAGGCAATTTTCCATCATGTTCCACCAAGTGTCTATGTTGTATTGCATGAATCTAGAGCACCGATAGAATCTGTATGGTTTTTTTAGTGATGAGTTTCGTTACAAATGACTGAAAATTTATGATTCATGGGTGTATTTTTGTTCTACCTCCAAGGAATTGGGTGACTCCGCTATGGTTTTTAGGCATGTGAGAAGGAATAGAGGGAACATGTGGGCTAGACAGAGAGGATTCTGCTGTAGGAACAAAGCTAATAGAAGTGTTTGGGGTTGAAGATGTTGTTTCTGAAGTAGGGGATAGAATTCCTCTGAATATGGAACTAATATAACCCACAATGGCGAAGGTGAGTGTAGTATTTGAAAAATTAAAACATGACTTGGTGATTGGGTGTAACAAGGGGGTAGTGGAAACCAATGATGAAAATAAGATCACATCGGTGAAGATGATATGTGGTGATGAGGCAAGGGATGATGTAGGGTGTGGTCTAAATGATAGAGTAAAAACTCCTAGGGTTCCCAGGGAGGATTCCCATATAGGAGAGTGTGAAATGGGACTAAAAAATGAAGAGAAATTTATTGGATTGAAGAAGGATGTAGGTGACAACAGTTCCTCGGTGGATGTCAACAATGAAGACTGTGTGGGCTGTGTGATGTCATAAGATAGGGTTAGTATGAGAAGAAACCATACAAATGTTATAGTTTGAAACCATTATGAGTGTCTTGAGTATGATGACTGATGATAGCTATCAGGGGGTGGTGTTCCTACTATTATGTAGGTTCCTTCGACTGCTTTAATTTCTGTTATCCACTTTACTGGTCTCTAGGAAGGTGAGGTGAAAGATGTCTATGTGGCACATGTGGATGGTTAGGACACTCATATGGGGCGAGGGTTGCTTCTGGTGGATTATCCCCATGATGGTGGCCTCGCCTATGATATTCATCATGCTATACTTCATAATGATATTGATGAAATTACTCATAACATTGAAAGTGACTAGATATGATCCTTCATTGATGAATGGAAGGGAATCCGTAAAGAGAGGAAGGACTACTCCTTGTTTCTTCCTCTAATTGAGACTAGGTCAATGAATAAATCCAAGAAGATGGACAACCACGGCATGTAAGATGATGATATCAAGAAATTAGTGGAATTTATCATGAGCTCAAAAGATGTTGAGGCTAGACAGGTTTTGTCTGTCTGTGCTACTGAAGAAGAATCCACTAAATTGATGGGGGTATCTTTAAGGATTAATCTCAATGAGAAAAAATATACCTGGATTAACAATCAGGGCAAGTTATTTGTTGGGGGATTCAAAAGTTAATATATCATTCTCAAGGAGTACATCATGTTCTGGGATAAGTATGAATTTCAGTTTGAAGGTATTCTAATGGATATACCAGATACCTAGGTAAACAATATCTCTTGGAAATTATTCTGGGAGTATAATTAAGGTAGTCTTCATTTTTAATTTAATGTATCTATTATTGATTTTTTTGGTCGTACTAATGTTTTTTAATTTTCCCATAAATTTTATTGTTAAATAAAAGTCTAATTATAACTATCTATAGGCCCAAAATAAGTCTTATATATATTTTTCCTCCAATCTTTTTGGATTAAATATAATTTTTTTGCAACAATTCATCTGATATATATATTAGAAACTCTATCAGTTCTATTTTTTAAGTTGTTGATATCTTTTGAGGGAGTACATACATTTTATCAAATAATTCATGTTATCATTTAATAAATATGGTCCTCAATCAAAAATTATTGGTAATGGAATTCCAAATCTATATAAAATATTAGTTCTAGAAAAATCACACACAACAATAGCATCATCAATATTATAGATCTTATATTCAACATATATTGAATCAAAATAAACATCAATAGGAATCTAATATCTCCAAAAATGAATAAGAAAGGTTCCCATAATGTGTCTTACCAAAAAATGAAATTTTTCATAATGGATTACGGTTCCTTGAGGAATCTAATTTCTTTTTTAAACTTTTCTATAGTATTTGAATTATTCAATCTTTTTTATAAAATTCATGTTAATTTTTAGAAAAACTAATCTGGTAAATATCATGTTCTAAAACATTCTTTATAGTTTATTGATTTTAAAGTTCCCTTATGAGATACAATATGAAAACACTCAATGTTAAATTAAATTTCACTCAAAGGTAAACATATTATTTACATTTTTTTACTATATTATTTCAAATTATATGGGTGTTCCAAAATATTAAACATTGAGTTAGATGTTATATTGATAATTTTTTGGGGATAATATGAGCAGACAATTTGAATGTCAATCCGAAGTTATCCAAATCCGAATACCTGAGTTCCCCTCTTTCAATAAAATAGTAACACTATCCATGAATATGGTTATTATTCTAGTATCTATCTTTATAAAATTTTGGTTAACCAACATTAGTGATTATCCACCTATTTCATATCTCTATTATTATCAATAATTATATATAATAATATTAAATCCTAAACATCCATTTGTATAGTCTTGGATCAGCCTCTTCATTCATCATAAAATACATTAAATCCAAATTATCAGAAAAGATGATTACTTTAGTGAATATTTAGTATGATTTGAATTTATTTAAATCAAATATAAATTATATAAACTCTTTTTTTGTTGTGGTATTGTGAATTTCATCATCATATAATGATCTCTAGGAATAGGTAGTGACTTGATATTTTATTTCAATCCTAGATGAATGCATTATTATGATATCATTTTTGGAAGTCTCCCAGACTAGCTCAAATGGGTTTTCCTAGCATGAGGTATTCCTTAATAAGAAGATAAATTTTATATTCAATTCATCAATATATTCCTTATACTCATCATCAGAAATAAAATCAAAATTTTCAAAATGTATCAAGGAATGTAGAAGAGAAATATTACCAAATTCATTGATAAATTTAATACAAAAAATAATGTATTACATAATATATAAACTAATTTATATAGGTTAGATAAGGAAATAAATTTAACAATTGAATCACAGGTTTATATCAATCAATAACTTTTTCGAAATAACATATAAAGCATGTTTCATATTCCCACCATGAAATGATTTTTTTTTTTCAAATTCACAATGAGGTTTTTTAAAATATAGTGTGTCATCACCATACGCAGTCTTTTCCAAAAATTGTTAAAAGGAATTAAAAAAAGTTCAATAATCCAAAAATAACTTCATGTATTATTCAATTAGATATGAAGATATCTATATTCTATATCATTAAAATAGATTCTGGGAACTAAAAATACTAAATGGTATCCTTTTATAATCAATGTTTATATAGAGAATTTTAATTATTGAATTTTCTTGAATTTTTGGTGTTGTTGGTACCTGAACATAATAGAATAACACATTTAAGAAATATTATTGATTTCTCCAATAAAATAAATGCAAATTTAGTCAATCACCTAAATGGGGATGTGATCGGTCCAAGTGACCGAATTTAGCTTCTGATGGACTACTCACACACTAAAGCTATTTTGAATTTTGTTTGTGATCAGATCATTATGTTCATTTTCTAGAATGTAGGGACCAAATATCTTAGATAAATGTGTATGTGAATAAAAAATTATTAGTTTGAGATAGGGTAGATGATGTCGGTTTCTAGAATTGTTTCTATAACCTTTCTCTGTTATTCTATTACGGGGACATTTAACTACTTTGAGGATTTGGAATGGGGTAGTAAATTTGTAATGGAAACATTTTTTCATTTTTATTTTTGAATTTATTAACTATATATGATGGATTCTCTAAATTTTTTGTAATTTATTTTATCTTAAAAGTTCATTCAGTTTTTATTATGGATTCAAGGACATGTTTCTTGAAATTATTATTGGTAATATTACTCCTCCCAAGAGATATACATATTTAAATTATGTTAGAAGAATTTTTTAATTTTAATTAGGGGTAATCAATGAAGATGAAATAATATTGAGGTTAAATACATCCAAATCATGGATTTAATACAGATAAATATGACAAATCTACATGCTCATAATGAAATAAATAATTATATCCATAAAAAAATTCAATGTTCCTCAAAATCTAAATAATAAATTGATTTTAAAAATTTATCTTTAGTATCAACTAATAAAATTGTTATTTTGATTATCTATGTTAAAATTTATTTCTACATTCTCTAGCATTCTATGGATCAGCATCCTCAAATATTGTTATATTGAAATGTAAGTTCCCTTGTTATGGGTAATTCATGGTTACAATAATTTTGAAGTATATAGTGGTGTATCATGTATATTAATGGTGGTTTTTATTTCATTAATAATGGTATATCCAAAATGATTGATGATTGTGTTGGTCCATTATCTTCTTAATTGTTTAGAACATGTAAATATTTTAAAAAGATCATATTTACCAATTATTCTAGGATATAGTCTAAGACATAGACCAAAAACGATGTGGAAGTATTAAAATGATTCACGTTGAACATTGTAGAATTTAATTTTACAGTCCTTAAAGAATTAAATACTAAATGGAACATAACATTAAAAGATGAACTCTCACAAAGATACATATATGAGACCTCCTAGCTGAAGGTGAGTTAAGGGTGATACCCCAATTTTACCTATAATATATTATGGTATGTAGAACAATACTATGTATGTTTATCACACACATGGGAGGCCTTATCCAAATAAACCTTTACGCACTTAGAAATATTAAAATTTCCATGGAAATATTAAATCTAAAGTATAACTGATACCGAATAAATTCATACATCTATATACCACATATGGATATCAATAATGTATTAGAAAACATAATGGGATAGATATAAGACCACCTAGAGAGGTAAAATAGTCCAACCCACTATATAATAAGAGGCTTCTGTGAAATGAAACAAATTGTAAAAACCATGGTATGTATAGACCAACTTTTCTCTACCTATTCATTGTATTGAAATTACCCTGCCAAAATCTCAATCATATATAAAATACATGACATGTGAAGATAGATCCCATACATGGGTGAGTGTAAAAATTCCTAATATGATACCCTAAAATACCTAAACATAAATCATTAATAGGTTAGTCATCTCATAATCATGAGTTAATATAAAAAATGACTCCAACCATTATTAACACTTTGATATAACCATGATGGTATCCAAATCTCAAAGACGTCTCATCTAGACTATAATCCTAGGATTATGATCAAGGCCTCAGGGTGGAGCTCATATTTTAGATCACACCCTATTAACCTGTTATAAATATTGGTTCTCATACAATAATTCATGCTCATGGGGCCTCACCATGAAGCCATACAAATGTGATCTCAGACGATTTTAATACATAGATGGGGAAACTAAAGTAGGAAATATAGGGAATACCATTCCATTTATCCAATAACCTGATAATTATAGGATCCTGTGTCCATGAATATTAGTTAGGACGATTCATTAGATCCCACATACGGAAGAATAAATGATATTGGATCCCACCCAAGGACCCATGGATGGATTCATGAAACTCTATATGAGATTATTCTGGTGGAGGTGATCACAATCCTATTTTCAAGACATAATGTTTCATTGTACACTCACTAGGATAGACTGAGAGAACACACTCAACCGATACCAATCTACAATAAAGATAAAAAAGCCACAACCTACCCTATAGAAAGTAAAAATTGTGTACTAGGAGTTCACAATGTGTCCTTCTATCCCAGACCTTCCTCTGTTCAGTAGTCATGAAAATGTACTATGGTCATGCTCATGTACACTAGTTTTTCCAATGTACATGGTCTTTCCCACATTATTTTCTATGTTTATGCCTATGTACCACTAGGTTACATGATGATTCACCAGTATATAGTCACATGGAGTGTGGTGGGCCTCACAAAATGTATGACATATTATTTTCTCTAAAACCCAATCTATCATTATCCCTACACAATTTATTCCGATAATCATGATTTTTTTTCAAATCCCAAAAAATTCTCTAACTTTACCTACAAAACTATCATCAATATATATTCTTCCACAAAATAAATAGATAAACAAAGATCTTGAACTGAATGATGATATCATTTTTTAGTGTTCAGATTTTTCCACCTAATCTTTTCAATAATCATCTACAAATTAATAATCATTCCACCACATGAAAAACTATGAAATAGGGTCTCCTAATCTAATAAAAAATCCCGTATCATTATTGGGAAATTCTACAATGTCATTGATCCTAATCCTGAACTTGTGGCATAAATATTATAAGAAAAATAGTGACTGTTTAATGATTTCATATAGGGTATTTATTGAATCACCATCCAAACAAAACATTGACAATAATCATTTGATGATTGCTGGGAGGAATGCACATAATATAACAAGAGTAACTAACCATTTATTTTCATTAGGTTAGCATCATTCATTTAGAATTATAATGAATATTGAAGATAAAAACTAAATGAACAATAATTGGATATCATTAATTTATAATCATAAGAATATAATCCCACACCTTCCATACACGATTGATCCACAATATATATATTTTAGTGGAATTGATTCTCATTAATCATTAGATAATCAAAAAAGGATTAAATAATATAAAAAATCCTACAAAATTAGTTCGGATGAATCATTGATAATAAGTGATTGAAATTCTCATTGTTGAGATACACAAACATTGTTGGAATAGGTGATTCATTGGAAACCTTGTATCCATTCATGAATCGCTTTTTCATCATCTACGTCTCTCTTCCATGATCTCCCCAATCAAATCCCTAGGGTTGTGTGGCAATCCTTGGGGATTTGGAATAATTTTTTTTATATAGTGGATTGATAGGTTTAGGGTTTATTAAAAATTAATTAAATAAAATAATTTAATTAATTATTCTTCCACACACATTCAGTGGTAATGAATGAAACTTGATATGAACACAAATTATTTCGAGGCTTTGATAAATTGTACATTATGGTTTTCATAGAGGTCAATGATTTAAGAACTGATACATCCTTTGGGATTTATTCAATTATTTTCTGAAAAATTGGTCATGAAGGATATAATGTATCATATATTATTATTATGTTAGTAAAGTTCCTAACAAGGCCTTGGATTCTAGAATAAACTCATTTCCTATATCTGAAAACATTAATTAAAATATTCCAACACATTATAAAGAATAAATAGAGTCATAAAATTCTCCCCGCCTCTTGTATTTTTTCCCATAATATCTAAAACCCTACTAAAAAATTGTAATGTAAAAGGATTAAATATAGTTTTCTAATTCCTTGGTTCCCTCTTAAATATTTTTGAGCTTCCGCTAAACAAACACTAAGGGTGTCACTCATACTTGGATGACATTCAACTATCTTTCCTCAATCATTACCAGGTAATATGAAGAGGTACCACCCTCCCAGATATCCATATATCCATATTAAATAACATGAAATGTGTCATAAATATACCTTATAATCTATGAAATTTGAAAAAATTTATGTACATAATCTATCTGTGGTTCTAGGGAAAATCAGAATGATGCCTCACAAACCATAGGTAGTCAATGGAATAGAAAAATGAATCTTGGAGATAAATTTCAACCATATCCAAATCTCCAAAGTCCACACTAAGGTGAGACCTTATAGAAAACATGGTATCCCTTAATGAAAACAAAAGGCCTCTGACATTGGTATATAAAATACTTTATATAGATTTTGTAAGCCCTCGTCTACTCTTGCATGATATGATCCATCTCTATCACCACTCTCACCATCTTTGGTACCATGATTGGAAACTCCAATGGATTAACCATGAATATGGGAGGCCTATATGTCCCCTCATACAATTCTTCAAATCTTCACATACTTATGGTGGAATGGATGTTTTCATTGCTTGAAAACCCCACCCATCAATGGTGATCCTCTAAACTATGAAAAATGTCCAACATTCATGCTCTAAGAATTTCATCTTACACTTGAATGGTCCAATAAACCTGGAAACATATTAGGGGATGAAACATTGTTCTCAAATAGAACTGAGTCAAAAATACATTCTTAAATTCTACCCATAATCATGAAATTAGGTAAACATCGTAGTATAAAATGATCACTGTGGGAAGTATATGGAGCTGGACTATCTACTACAATTATAGACTGTTGAATCTCTCTACTAAACATAGTACTCATATACATATAATGTTTGATTAAATAGTGAGTCAATCAAGAATCACCCAGTTGGAATAATTCCCTTTATATGATCGTTGATTCTCTATTTTGATGTCTATAGTTATATTATTCCACATAGACTATGACAAATCAAGGGGTTCAGGAAAACATTTTTGATCCTGGTTCTTATACATAACCTGAAAACAAGTGAAGCATCAAGATAAAACATCATTACACACCACTTCAATCTTTGATACCATAACTGGCACTAAAAGTCATGGTACCAAATTACCACACATGGATATAATGCCTAGAGGGTGTGTGAAACTCCCTAAACAATTTCTCATAAAACTTTTTTGGCACCAACTTCTTCCATAAAAAAGGATGGGTTTCTCCCCACATTTATAAAATACATCTGGAAAACATCTAGTAGATTTTTAACATTTCAACACTCACTATTGGTTTCTCAAATATAATCCTCTATAACATGTTCTTGATTTGGTGGTGTAAAAACCATCGAATTGAGGTAAATTATAATATCCTCATATTTTCTAAGGAAAAATATAGTGACGATAACTACTCGGAAACCTTTCACAGTAATTATGAAAAAGATCTCATACTAAGATAATTTTCCACCAAGTTCCCCTTCCCATGATTATAGAAAAATTTGGGAACATAATCTTGGAGGACCAGTGTCTATCACCTCTATCTCAAGTTAAGATCATTCTTTAGTAAGATATATTAGATACCATTGTAATCATAATATATGATAAACCAAATATGGATAATTTATTATATCCATAGCTTTTGAACTAATACCAAATCATCCAGTACGATATTGTGGTTCATGATGTTTCTCTCACGAGTTCTCCACTATCGAGAACTATAAAAAATCAATAGCTGACCCTACATTAAAACACATCCAATATTGATCCATGAGACATCATAGAATAATATTTACTCATTATCCTCCTACGGTAGTCATAATATGGGTGAATCTCATCAAATTATACTATAACTTCTAAACATACATATGGATACACTTTTTCAACATGAAAGGCTTCCCCTTTCATGTCAATTATGTAGTGGGTGTTTATATCATAGATAAACTGGACATGAATTTTTATAGTACCGTACCAACCTTTAGAATATCTTTACCTCCATCATGTTATTTGGTGCCTCCCAATATAACATTGCATCATCCATTACAAGGTCTATTACTACTCAGTCCATTGATTTTTCATGTCCCACAAAGTGGAACTCTTGAATCTATAACTAACAATTTGAAACCTTCTCATAAATATGGAACTCTCGAAGTATGTCCAGAACCTTCCTCAAGTCTCTCGCATGATCCTCCTCATATGTTGAGTACACACGGATGTTTTTGATGAAGAATACAATAAACCAGTCAAATATGGGATGGAAGAAAAGATTCAGGGTCCCGATGAGCATATTTTGGTTTATTTTTATACTAATGGTCATCACCATGTACTTATACTGACTATAGAGTTATCAAAAAAATATCTTTAATATATCTGCATCCAAAACTCGAAGCTGATAATAGCTTGATTTGTGATCAATTTATAGAACCATATTTCCCATATCAACTGGTCAAGGTGTTAATTTATCCTTATTAATGAAAATTTATTACATACATAAACCTATTTTAGGTGTTGATAATTTAAATAGTACCTCAGGACCCCTTCCAACTTCTTGGTGGACAACCCTGGGCTTCTGAGGTAGACATAGTAGGTCTAAAAACATTTTTTCATTTTAAATAATCTATCTACATATTCTGATCATCATGGTCCATAGGATCCATCCTCTATGATGGAATATATATTGAGGAATTGTTGGGGTGAAATTATTCACATAAAACTATCTATCGATTGCAATTTAATTATGAAATTTCCTTTAGAATAATGTTCTCATACTCCACCACCACTATTTGAAAATGAATGATTATAAATTCCAACACTCCAAAAGTAAAAATTAATATCTAATGAGTAATTTCCTATATAATATATTGAATGATACTATAATTATCATATTAGGGTTCCATCTTTTGGATTAATGTTCGTGAGTGGACTTATCCAACACATGATATAAAGTTAGTTGTAGTGAACATTTCATTCAAGATCTAGTGACATTACCTCAATAGGGAGAACAATCAAATATATGTGAATCATAAGGGAAAAAATTATATAATAACAAAAAGGATCATAAAATTCATTAGTGAATATTTTAATTTCTAATTAAGGACAATGGATGCTCAATACATAAAATTAATGGGAATGAAAAAATTTTGAGGATTATTTTTTTAGAATGGATCAGACCATTTATTAATATTGGTAATTGTGAATGATATAATATTCTTAGATTTGGAATGGTTTTAAAATAGAAAAATAAAAGGGTGTTCATCCAAACATGCTCAAATAATTTTTCAACCATAAAAACATGAGCGGATCAAGTGTCCCCATAAATATAATGTGGTTTTATATAAAAATATATTGAATGTTACACCACAACAATATATGGTACATTTCCCTTTGAATAATGCAATTGCTTTCATTGTACGCAATATCGAGATTCTAACACACCATGACCAATCAAACTATCCATTATGAAAAGTAAAACCCAATTTTGTAAATTTTATTAAATTTTTTCAAAAATGGACATCATTCTTGGATTCATAATATCAAAATTATCTTAGGGTGATTTTTTGGAACTCTTCTAAAAACATTCAATTTTTGATGAATAATGAAAAATAATAAATTTTCATTTAAAACAATATTTTTAGGAGAAATAATTTATAATTTTATATTATACATTTCAGTGGTTTTAAATTATCATTAAATTATATTTTTATCATTTAATATAATATAGTTCATTGGATGTAATTTCAAATTTAAACAGGATAAAAACAAGTGTCAATCTATTGATAGGTATTATTTCTAAAATACACTTTTTTTTTGTTTGACAATGTGAATTAATTCTAAATTAATTTATGCAATATATATGTTTTTAATTTGGAGAAATTTATTCCTTATTTGGAATCAGGTGGTACAAATTGTGTAATTAGGTGACTTTTATTTTTAGACATTATGAATATTTACTTCAATAAGTATTTTATTTACCACGGCTAAAGGGAAAATCTTGTAAATTAGTGTAAACAAATGATATTATAATAATATTAAATTACCCTAACATGTGTCCTATTCCTATTAACTGACACATGTCCGACCATGGTCATCCTTATGATGATTTTGGGACCCCATGGGGCCACTTGAGAGTGATAATGACAATTTATATTAATTAATTTAATGTAAAGACTAAAATGACATAGACATATATCATTTAGTAAAATAATTTTTACAAGGGGTTATATATTTTAATTTTCAACTATAAAAATTTATTTGAAAGCTATAAATATTTCCTACATCATGTTTTTTTAATAATTTTTAGACAAAAAATATATATAATTATTTATGACACAATAATGATGCAGTGTTTATCTCCTTAAAAAGGATTTAAATAAATGAGATTATAAAAATTAAAACAATACAAAAACCTATAAAATTCATATTGGATGATTTTATTTCGAACATGAGTCATCTCAAATTTAGCTTTCATGAGTTTTGGACCTTTAGAATTCGAAAATAATTATATAATAAAATAATATTTTCAAACGTTCCTAAAGATCCCCTCCCCCCTTATAAAAAGCCCTCACCTCTAACCAAATTTTACACACCTATCAAGCCCATTGGCTTGAACAACATCTAAAAAATTAAGCTCCCAGCATCCCTCTATTTCTCCTAGAAGCCTTACCTTATGCAGAAGGCAGTTCTAGGAAGCCTTTTGGTTCAAATAAAAGGGAGTAACCCGATTTAAGGGTAACATATCTTCTTAGGTTATTTTCATTTATTTTACATCTCCAGCCCCCTATACTCTCTTTGATACATTATTTAATAACATGAATAGTATCCTAAATATACAATGTTTTTATGATAAGTATTTGAACTACACTTAAACAAACATCTTTCTAATGGGTATAGAATATAATGATTCTATGGACGGTGAACTACTGCCTCACGAAACGACCATTTTTCAATCATCTACTACCACCTATTATGGTTCCCATTATTATGGAACTAAAATTATATATGATATTTATTTTATTTATAATATTCTATAATTGTTTTTTATAGTATACATTTATTTTTTTTCATGTTGTATATATACAATAATTTAATTTGAGGAAGTGAGGACTACCTCCCCCTCAATGTGATATGACTCTTTCGTACCATACATGGAAAACATTAAAGAAGGTGTTAATGAACTTACATAATGTATATGAAATATTATATTATATTGGAATTATAATATACCTATGTATAATATTTCCTTCTTCCCTTTTGAAATTGAAAAAAATGATATTGAAGTAGAATTCGTGCTTATGTAAGGATTACCGTCTCCAAGAAGTTGATGAGATTCATTACCCGTAATAAAAATTCAAAAATAATTTTGATTTGATTTTTAAAAATAATATTTATGAACATTATATCATTCTGGATATGAATCAAATACATCCAATCCATATGAAACATCAGTTATGTAACAAAACATATAAAGGAAAACGAATCAGTTAACACCCGAAACAATGATACTACTAAAATATTATTAACAATGAAATATTATAAGATCATATATGATATCATATTTATGAATGTGGTTCTTCTATAATTCAAAAAAAATTATTTAACTATTATACAAGAGTTTAACATACCCTCGAACAAGGAAAAGTACTAGGTAAGGGTTAATTGCACAATTTATTTATTATTTGAGGTTGTTCTTACATAAGTGTCTACTGGGACTTCATTGTCATCTGCATCTGTGTTTCATAAAAAGGTATTTCAAAACATATTTACTATTTACTATACTATGGATTAAAGTCATTTATACCCTTGTTTGACTTTTTATAATTTTTTTTGAAAGGAATCATTCCATCTTTTCCAAACAAGGTACATTATGGCCTTTTCAAAAAATTAAGGTAAGGTTGTTTTTTAACTTATACGGTGAGTGCGGTTATTCTCCACAATTATTACACCTTTAAAGATTCCCTTACAAGCTTATATGAATAGTTTCAAAATAATTGTATTCTTTTATAATTACATGACTTTTAAATGAATTAAAAATAAAAAGATAAATTACGTTCAAATAGTTTTGATTTCATCAATGTAAACATATTTTAAACGATTTTATACTTATTTAATGTTGATTTTTTATGATACAAATCTTCCATATTGTATTAATGGTTTTGTGATATGTTTGATTATGGATGTGTTATTTGCATACCACTCATGGTTTATGGTTAATGTATTTAAATTTCATATGATACTTTTAATACGAATGTTTATGTTATGTTTCAACCTTTTCATATGAGGAATGAATTAGACATAGTAAGTGATGGGTGGAGCCTACTATAGCTCTTCGATGCATCAATAGGTCTAATGATACAAACTAGTGTCTTCACACAAGGCCTTGAAAAAATTTTAACTGTAGTCTTGGCACAAGGCCTTGACTATGTGGTTATGAAGTCTGAAATTATGTATTCCATCATTATGAAATTATCCATTGATAGTACATGTGATTATTCAACTAGTATAATATCAATGTGAATAAGTAAATGGAATTATTTGATTTATATTTTCTATATTAGGCAAATTTTTACATTTAAAAGGCTTTTGTTGTAGTTTTATACATTGCTTTAAATGTTTATGCTTATTTATTATTTTTCTGCAATATTGTTATCCTTACTGAGAATCTGAGCTCTCCCATTTCTATGTTTTATTTTTCCAATGACCTGAACAATTATTATATGGTTGACCTATAGGGATAGGTTACACGATATAAGTGTGTTCAAAGGGGAGAAAATGTTTTTGTTTTTATCTCATGATGTAATGTAAAAATTATATATGTATCTAGTACTACCAAGGATACTAAACTAATTGGCCTTTCAGGACATGATTCCTTGTATCATGTAAATGTTATGTAATAATGCACCGACATTGGGTAAATAAGGTCAGGGTGTTACATTTGGTTTCAGAGTAAGTTTAGTACAAACTTTTGAAATAAGATTTAGATAAACTCTGATTAAAGCATATTACCCTTAGATAGACTTTCAGAATTAATATAGAAGGGATTCCTAGAATTTTGGAAAGGTATATATTTTTGGTTTTTCAAAGAATTACATCCCTATCTGGATACATGCATGTAGAGGCATCTCTAGCACAAATCTACCTACAAGTGGAAACTATGACAAAGTGTTTCAGGATTAACCTAGGGTATCCCTATACATGAACATGACCCTAGCTACCCTCTTGGTTATGACACTCCTTGGGGATATTCTTAAGATAATTAACTTTTTCATTACAAATAGTTATGAAGAATTTATGAGTATATACCACCTCAAAGAAAACCATTTTTATGATTATGGATTATATCCATAAACAGTTCAATTTATGTTAAGTGTTTTGCAAGTTTGGATTATGTATTGTGATTCATAAACTAATGTCAAGTATGCCCTTGTTTAGAAATGGAGCCTAGTGGAAGGAATTGGTACTATATCAACTCACATAATCCATGTAAGGATTGAAATCCTACTATGGATAATTATAGTTGATCTAATGATGCAACTGGTGTGGATCAACTTATCACCATATAGGGATAACTCACTCAGGTTATGAATAATAACCTAACCCGTATGGAGCACCCTGATCCATAACGTGAAGGTTCAATGTTAGACTGATTCATGAAGAAACAATCACAAATAGTCAATGGGACAAAAAATCCATTTTTATCTGAGTAATGGATAAGTCCTTCAGAACAAATATTTCATGCTTTGGGGAGCAGCGAATGGGGAAAAGTTGTCATGGAAGTTTATTGCCTCATGGGAGATGTAGATCAATGGTGGTAATTAATTCCAAACACAAAGAATGATGGAAAATTATCAAATATGAAATAAATGGTGATTAATGATATTTTCATAGAAAAATACTTTCCTCGTGACCATCGAGCAGATATAGAAAGGAAATTTCAGATCCTGAGGAAAAAGGGGGATGAGAATTTCACAAAGTATGAGGCTAACATTAAATGGTTAGCACGACATGAAATGGATTATATATGTAACACAAGGAGTAAGATTTATCAATTATTCGATTGGTTAAAACCAATTCTCCATCGATCATTAGTCTCTTAGTCTTTCTCATCATATGATGATATTGTCTCATATTCTCTCAATATAGAAAAGGAATTATCTAAGTCTTGTGAATTTAATGAAAATCAATAGAATAAGAGACCTACTGAACACTCTGGAAATGGAAATAAGGGGAAGAAGGGAAAAGTTGAATATCCAACCTAAAGTAAATGTGGGAAGAAACATCCTGGTACTTTTCTGAAGAGAATGGGAGTCTATTATAAGTGTGTTGAAAAAGACCACCAAGATTGTGATTGCAACAAAAAAAAAAGAGGATGCCAATTTTGAATGCTACCATTGTAGATAGATGGGAATTATGTAAATAAATGTTATAAGTTCTAAGGAAACATACCTTTGAAAAGGAAAAGGGGGCTAGGCCAAGCTTATGCGATCAAAACTACAGATGTTAAAGATCCAAAGATGTGGTAGCTAGTAATTTATTGGTTTCATCATGTTTTACCAATGCTTTATTTGATTTTGGATCATCACATTTTTTCATGTCTTCCCAGTTTTCTAAGAAAATAAGATATTTACAATTTGATTTAACAATTGAGTTATCAATCAACACTCTTAATGGAAGTATCGTTGAAATAATTTTTTGTGAATCAATCGTCATTACGGAATATAAATGTTCATTATCCACTGATCTCATCATCATACCCATGATTGAATTTGATATAATACTCAATATGGATTGGCATTTGGACCTTGATGAAAAAATTTGTTGTAAGAAGGAGGTTACAATTTTTTATGATGATAAGTCATACCATACTATTATAGTAGAAACATAGTCATCTAATTCTTATATAGATCCACCCTTGTATCTATACAAAATTCAATTATTGGGGCGGAAGATAGTGAAATAACTCGGGGTGGGGAAATGAATGTTTAAATAGAGGATTTACCTGTTGTACAAGAATATATTGATGTATTTTCACAGGATTTACCTAGACATCCTCAAGAACAAGAAATTGAGTTTCCAATGATTTAATTCATGGTTCTAAGCCCATATCAAAGACCCCTTATAGAATCGCCACAGTGAATTAGTGGTGCTAAAGAGACAACTAAAAGAGATGAGTAATAAAAGATTTATTCTCCCTAGTGTTTTTCCATGGGGAGCCCCTGTTCATTTTGTTAAGAAGAAAGATGGATCTATGAGGTTGTGTATTTTCTACAGGTAGATCAATGCAATAAAAATAAAGAACAAGTATCCCCTACCTCACATTGATGATTTATTTGATCAACTTCATAGAGCTCATTATTTTTCAATGATTAAACTTTGATCTGGATATCATCAGTTGTGTGTGATACAGAAAGACATTCCAAAGACAATATTTCAAACAAGGTACAAGTATTAAGAGTTTATAGAAATGCCTTTTTGACTGACTAATGCACCCTATGTCTTCATGGATCTAATGAACAGAGTTTTCAAGGAATATCTTAATGTCTTAGTAGTGGTATTTATTTATGATATCTTGATATACTCCAAAATCAATGAAGATCATGAAAATAACATGGGCACTATTTTAAAAACACTGAGAAAAAATGAATTATATGGGAAGTTCTGCATGTGTGAATTCTTGCTTCAAGAGATATCATATCTTCACCATATTGTCTCTACGGAGGGAATATCTTTTGATCCTTCAAAGACCAAGGCAATCCAAGATTGTCCTGCACCATCAAGTATAATTGTGATACACAGTCCTATTGGTTTAGAAGGTTTTTATTGACTTTTCTTACAAAATTTCACTCGATTGGCTAACCCATTGACCATGCTCACACGTAATGGGGATATATTTATATGGACAAAATAGTGTGAAGAATGTTTTGAATAACTGAATAAACAATTAGTCAATGCTCCTATATTGACTATACTATCAGAGAATTATGGGTTTGTTATTTATTGTTATGCTACAATGAATGGACTTGGTTGTTTCTTTATGTAGAATGATAGTGTTATTGACTATGCATTACGACAACTAAAAATTCATGAACAAAACTATCCCACTTATGATCTTGAGTTAGCAGCTGTAATCTTTGAACTGAATATATGGAGAAACTATCTCTATTGTGAAAAATCTGAGATATATATCTTTATCACAAGAGTTTGAAGTATATTTTCTCACAAAAATAACTCAACAAGAGGCAAAGGAGATGGCTCGAACTACTCAAGGATTATGATTTCACCATACACTACCACTGGGGGAAGTCAAATAAGGTGGAATATACTTTAGGATGAATGTATCATGGAGTTTTGAACAAGATAATATTTGAGTGGGATTCTATGTTCATGGATCTTGTAAATATGGATATGTTAATAATAATTGAAGGTGAAACATAAATACTTTTTCAAATGGTTGCTAAACCATCTTTACTAGAATGGTTAAAAAGTTCTCCGACTGATGAAAAGGAGAATGAAAAGAAAATTAAAGGTGTGAATGATGAGAGATTAATCGAATTTGTATATGAAGATGTGATTTTGAAATTTGGGAAGTGACTTTGTGTTCTAGATAAACATGATATGAAAAGGTAATTTTTCGATGATTGACACTTCTCAAATTTCCCTATAAACCATGTAATCACTAAGATTTATAAATATTTTAAGGAAAATATTTGGTGGGACAACATGAAGAGAGAGATTTATGATTATGTGTCAATATGTAGGGTTTTTCAACGACTAAAATCAGGAATACAACATCCAAGAAGAGTCATGCAACCTCTTCCCATACCTGAGTGAAAATGAGATGATATTAGGATGGGATTTTTCATGGGGATACCAAAGACTCCCAGAAGAAATGATGCAATATGGGTCATTGTTTATCGTCTTACCAAGTCAACATATTTTCTTGCTATAAGAGAATATTTTTATCCTGAACGTCTAACAAGACTATATTTTAATGAAGTTTTAAGAATTCATGGAGAAACCCTACCGATTGTTTCAGATCATGGTCCACATTTTACCTTATGATTATGGAAAAGTACTTAGAAGGCCTTGGATACTGACCTTCATTTGAGAACTGTCTACCACCCTCAAACTAATGCACAATCAGAATGGACAATTCAATTATTAGAAGCCACGTTGAGAACTTTCTCACTTGACCTTCATGGTATGTGGGATCTATATTTACCTCTTGTATAATTTTCCTATAACAATAGTTTACATTCATGTATTTAGATGGCACCATATGACGTGTTATATGGAAAGAGATGTCCACACCAACTTGATGGGATGATGTTAGTGAAAGAAAACTCATAGGCCTAGATATTGTTGAGGAAACAATATAAAAGTTGAAGGTTATCCAAACCCACATCAAAGTAGCTCTAAGTAGGAAAATAAGCATTGATGATAACTGAAGGAATGATTTGAAATTTCAAGTAGTTGATCATATTTTCTTGAATGTATCTTCATGGAGGGGTGTTATACATTTTGGTAGGAAAGGAAAACTATGTCCTAGGTACATTAGTGCTTTAGAAATTTTTGAACGAATTGGAGTTGTAGCTTATCATTTAGAAATGCCTCCATGTCTCTCCAAAGATCATGATTTGTTCTACGTATCACTATTTTGAAAATACATGCCTGACCCACCACATGTAATCACCTATGAAAAAATAGAAATGTAACCTGATCTGTCTTTTTGCGAAGAGCCTATTAGAATTCTTGATACCAAAGAAAAAGTGTATAGAAACCGGACAACTCGTCTGGTGAAAGTTCAATGGAGAAATCATAAGTTGGATGAGTTAATGTGGGAACCAGAGGAACACATTATGAAGAACCACCCGAATCACTTTATGTAGTAGTATTCTAAAAATTTATAGTATGAAATTATTTGAAGGTGGGAGGAATGTAACACCCCAAACATCCATGGTATATTTCCCTTTGAATAATGCAATATCTTTCATTGTACGCAACATCAAGATTCTATCAAAATGCGACCAATCAAACTAGTTGTTATGAATAGTAATACCCACTTTTTGAAATTTTATATATTTCTATTTTTCAAAGTGGAATACATTTTTGGATTTTTAATATCAAAATTATCTTTTGGTGAGTTTTTGGCACTCTACTGAATACTTTGAATTTTTGATTAATATTTAAAAATAAAAAAATTTAATTAAAAAAATCATTTTTATTCAAAATAATTTATAGTGTTAAATTATACATTTGAGTGATTTTAAAGTATCATTAAATTTTGTTTTTATCATTTAATATAATTTAGGTCATTCGATGCACTTTCACATTTTAACTGAACATAAACAAGTGTTAATATTTTGGTAGTTATTATTTCTTAAAAACATGCTTTTTTGTTTTGATAACAAGAATTAATTTTAAATTAATTTCCTCCACTTATGTGTTTTGAATTTGGAAACATGGATTCCATATTTCAAATTAGGAGTTATAAATTTTGTAAATAGATAACTTTTATTTTGAGTCATTATCAATATTTAGTTCTGTAAATATTTTATTTACAATGGTTAAAGGGTAAATTTGGTAAATAAGGGTAAAAAATATTATTATGATAAAATTAAATTGCCCTAAAATGTGTCCTATTTATATTTTTTATACGTGTCTGACAATGGGCATCATTTGGTCGATTTTTGGACCCCATGGAGCCACATGAGAGTGATAATGACATTTTATGTTAATTAATTTAATATAAAGACAAAAATTACATAAACATGTATCTTTTAGTAAACTAATTTTTAAAAGGGGTTATATAACATATACTTTAGAATATAAATATTCATTTGAATGATAAAAATAGTTACTACATCTTGGTATGTGTTTATAATTTTTAAACATCAAATTAAAGATATTAAATTTGACACAATAATGATGTAGTGCGTACCTCATTAATGAAGGATTTAAATAAATAAGATTATAAAAATTAAAACATAATCCAAAACCTATAAATTTAGTATTGGATGATTTTATCTCAAACCTTAGTAATATTATATTCATATTTAATTATTTTGGAACCTTTATAAACTGAAAATAATTATATAATAAAATAATATTTTTAAACATTTCTAAAGATCCCCTCCTCCCCCTTATAAAAATCCCTCACCTCTAACCCATTTCTCACACCTCTCAAGCCCATTGAATCGTCCAAAATCTACCCAATTAATCTCCCTACATCCATCTCTTCCTCATAGAAGATTTACCTTATGCATAAGGCACTTTAAATAAGTGTTTTTGTTCAAAGAAAAGGGAGTAACCCGATTTAAAGGTAACATCTTCTCTTAAGTTATTTTCATTTATTTTACATCTCTATCCCCCTAAACTCTTTTTATTTCATTATTTTATAACAATGTGAGTATACTCAATATACTTGGTTATTGTTATGAGATGTATTTGAACTGAACTTACACCCACCTCTGTTTAATGTGTATAAAACATAATGTTTCTATGGACGGCAAACTACTGCCTCACAAAACAATGATTGTTCAATCTTCTACTACCACTTATTAATGTGGCCATTATGATGACTCAATAAATATATATGATATTTATGATATTTATTTTCTTTATAATATTCGGTAAATCTCTTTTATTGGATACCATTATTCTTTTCATGTCATATATATATGATAATTTCATTTGAGGAGGTGAGGAGTACCGCCCCTCAAAGTGATATGACTCACTCATACCATTCATGGAATACATAAAAGATGGGGTTAATGAACATACATAACATATATAAAATATTATATTTTATAGGAATAATAATATACCTATGTATCATTTTGTCTTATTCTCTTTAAAAAAATGAAATTGACGTAGCGTTCGTGTGTACGTACAAATTACCGTCTCCACGAACGTGATGAGATTAATTCCCTATCATAACCATTCAAGAATAATTTAAATTTGATTATTAAAAATAATTTTTGAGAACATTATATCATTCATGATATGAATCTAATACATCCTATTCATAGAAAACATGACTTATGTAACAAAACATATGAAGGAAAACGAATCAGTTAACACCCAAAACAATTATACTACTAAAATATTATTAAAAAAGCAATATTAGAAGATCATATATGATATCATTTTTATGTATGTTGTTTTTGAAAAATTTAATAACATTTATTTAACTATTACACATGAGGTTAACATATCATTGACCAAGGAAAAGTACATGGTAAGAGTTAATTTCATAATCTCTTTATTATCCGAGGTTGTTCTTAAAAAAGTGTCTATTAGGATCTCTTTATCATCAACATCTGTGTTTTAAAAAAATTTATTTCAGAACATTTTTAATATTTAATAGACTATGGATTAAATCCATTTATACCTTTCATTGACTTTTTATTAAATGGTTTGAATGGAATATTTTCTTTGTTTTCAAAAAAGGTACTTTATGACCTTTTTGACAAAGTATGGTATGATTGTTTTTTTAACTTATATGGTAGGGGAAGTTATTCTCTGCCATTATAAAAACATTGAAGCTTCCTTTAGAATATTTTAAGAATATTTTCAAATGTTTTCATTAATAATTAAATTAATTTTAAATTATTTAAAAATTGAAAGAAATATTTATCTCAAATAGTTTTGATTTCATCTATGCCAACATCCTTTATTTGATTTTAAACTTGTTTGATGTATATTTACTATGATACAAATATTACATATTTTATTGAGGTTTTTGTGATATTTATGACCGTGGATGTGTTATTTTTATATCATTCATGATTTTTGGTTAATGTATTAATATTTCATATATTAGTTTTAATACGAATGTCTATGTTATGTTCCAACCTTTTCAAAGGAGGAATGAATTGGACATAGTAAGTGATGGGTGGCACCTGCTATAGCTCCTCGATGCATCAGTATGTCTAATGAGACAAAATAGTGTCTTTAAACAATGCCTTGAAAAAATCTTATTTTTATTCTTATCATGAGGCCTTGACTATGTGGTTATGATGTCTGAAATTATGCATTCCATTATTATGAAATTAGATATTAATGTTACATGTGATTATTCGACTAGTAGAATATCCATGTGAATATGTAAATGGAATTATTTGATTTATCATTACCATATTATGTTGATTTTTATTTTTAAAAAACTTTTGTTTTAGTTTTATAAATTGTCTTAAATTTTTATACTTATTTCTGAAGTTTCCGCTATTTTGTTATCCTTATTGAGCATTAGAGCTCACCTCATTTTATGTTTTATTTTTTCTTTGATGTGAAGAAGTATTTTATGGCTGAAAAATAGGGATATGATATGGGATATAAGTGTGTTCCAATGGGACAAAATGTTTTTGTTTATTCTATCTCAAAATGAAATGTAAGACTTATGTATATATCTACTACTTCCAAGGATACTAAACTAATCTATCTTTCGGGACATGATTCATTGTATCATGCCAGTGTTAGGTAATAATACACCGACTCTGGGTAAATAGGGTTGGGGAATTATATTAAATATTCTAGAGTTCAATATTGTTGAAGAGGTAGTTATAAGTTTTGGAACCCATATATGCATCCTAACTAAACTATAATTGAAGATGGATACTCTATAAGATATGCATCGATGATCATTATCTATTAATATGGGAATCAATAAATGATTATAGATCCGAATAAAAAC
Source organism: Viscum album (assembly GCA_963277665.1). Taxonomy (NCBI): domain Eukaryota; kingdom Viridiplantae; phylum Streptophyta; class Magnoliopsida; order Santalales; family Viscaceae; genus Viscum; species Viscum album. Next base: position 956,237,452 of record OY728142.1, read on the forward strand.
TTTTGGTGGGATAACATGAATGGGGAGGATGTGTAATTTTTGTCTTGGTGCTTAGTATACCAAGAAGTCAATATTGAATGATTGATGTCAAAGGGTATTATGGATCCATTTCCAATACAAATATGTAAAAGGGAAAACTTAACCATGTATTTTTTCATAGGAATCCTAATGACACCTATATAAAATAAGGCAATTTAATTGGATGTAAATTGACTTGTTAGAATAGAACATTACATTTCCCTCAAGGAATATTTCTCTGTTGTCTAAATAAATATAGTAAAAATAATATAAGTTCTTATATTTAATATAGTTCCAATATCAATTAAATATGATTGAGATCCTAGGATTAGATTAAGGATCGGGGTAATCCATTAGAAAGTTTTGGATATATAACTCATCTTCAATACATCTTATCACTCCCATATTAATGGTTAGTTAGATTGAATTTTTCAAAATATAGATAATTTTCCAATATATTGTTGAATGTATTTCCAAGGTTGTTGGGGTCAACACATTCCCTTAGTAGAGTTCTCATACAGCAACATTTTCCATTTTAAAATCCAAATTGAATGTTATGAGGATTTTGATAAGAAGTGGTGTTAGACTCTAAAATTTTGTAACGAAGTTGGAGAGAAGAATCTAATTAGAACTGATCATTTCCAAGAGCATGTCATGTGGGATCAATACATTAATATTCATTTGGAATCCTCACAACATAGATAGTAAACAATGCAGAAAATAAATGATAACACATATTGTTTATGATTGAGATAAGGAGTTACTTTTTATACCATTAGATAATAATTTCATGAGTTATTGGGATATGGGAAGGAAGTATCCAAGATAAATTGGCTCCTTTTACATAATTGATCACATCAGAGTGGTGGCATATTGACTAAAAAAACCACATAGGTTGTCTCATGTACATGATGTGTTACATGTTCCCCTCTTGAGGGAGAAAATAAAATAATTATCATATTTAATAAAAATATAGGTGTTTCCTTTGGATAATTACCATTCCTATAATGAGAAGAAGGTAATGTTCTTATATTGTGGATACAATGTTCTATGAAATAAGATAACTCACCTTGTCGAATTGCTTTAAAAAACAATATATTTGAGTAAGGAAAATGGGAACTAGAAATAAATATGCAGAATAAGTACCCTAAAGTGTTATTAAATTAAAATATATTATAAAAATTTGAGGCTAAAATACCTTAATCGAGGAAAAAATTAACACCCTGTGTTTTAAAGTGGACTCTATGTATGATAGTTTATGCAACACAAATGACTAAAACTAAATGAACCATGATTTTTTAAATAAAAAAAAATTATAAATTGAATATTAAATTATTATGTAATAATACTAATCACTAATCTATGAAATTTATGTTAAATAAAAATGTTAATTTTTTTTAAATAATTTTTCAATTTTTAGTTGGCATTTATTCATCAAAAATGTTTTTTATTCAAATGTTTTTTTATTATTTTCCCGGAGAAAATATTATAATTATTTGTTTTATATTTTTAAATTATATTTTATAAAATGAAAATAATTTTTGAAATCATTAAATCTATAAAAAATTAGGGTGAAATTTTTAATTTTTTCTAAAAATACAGATTTTTCAATGAATAGTTAAATATGAAGATCTTGCATAAAACAATCATTTATTTTTATAAATTAAGTAAAATAAACTTCGCATTACAATTTTTATATTATTTTAAATGTAAAATATTTATTATTTAGTTATTTTTTATCAAATTATTAATATTTAGTTCATTTTTGTAATATTAGTTTAATATTTGTTTATTTTTAGGCTTTAAAATAAAATTTTTATGAAAACTGTTTTAAAGGGTAAAATGATTCTCCATTTTAGATAATTATAATAACTACAAATTATAAATTAATTAAATTATTTTTATATATTATATATGAATAAATATTAAATTATATTCGTTTTATCATTATTTACTTATATATATGATTATAAGATCATCATACGGTTAAAAATGATTTTCTTGAAAACTTATTTGTTCAACGTGTCTAGGGTATAATTTTAAATATAATTGTGTGAAATCTATAAACATAATTTTATTAAATATATTTCATATTTTTAATTAGAAAAAATAATATTATATAATATGTTCATGTAAATATTTGTCTATAATGAATAGTAAAAATATTACAAAGTTGTAATCATATATAATGTCGAAACTAACTTACCAGGGATTTAAAAAATAAATAAATAAATATTTTTAAAAAATATAATTTTGAATGTTAGAAGTTTTTATCATCTTTATATCTCTTTCAACACTTTTTTAAAATTTTATGCACTTTTCTTGATATTGACTTACCAATAATTTATATTTTTGGTATTAACAAGAGTGCCTCTCATCCATTATTATAAAGGGGAACCTCCAATCATCTCCTTTAATACCCAATACCCCCATTAGTTTTTACAAAAACTACTCATATATGTTCCTTTCATACCTTCAAATTTCTTAAATGTATTTTATTAATCATAAATCCATTCTATAAATGCCTTAGAAATAATCCTAAAGTGGTGGTATCAAGAAGAGGTAATGTTCATAACTTAAATCTTAATTTTATTTATTCATCCACCAAAAAATATCATTCAATCATGATAATATAATAACAATAGTATGTCCCATATACTGTGATATTATTTTTAATGGAATAATCTAAGTCAAGATCCTGTGCCATTAAATTGGAAGAAAAACGGTTGCTCACGTGTCCAGAGGACTACCGCCTCGCAAAAAGATATAATTTCATACCCATAATAATCTCATAACAATATTTATGTTTATTTTTTTAACATAAATTTATTACATTTATAAAATAAAACCTATTCTATAAAATTAAAATATCATATACTTTCTAAACATAGTATCCATTGAAAATTATAACATTGTTTGTGTGTACAGTAGACAACTGCCTCACAATGTGATATGATTTTTTTCTAGTAATGCAGGACATGTATAGTAAATGAAATTTTATTGAATGATAAAATATGATATTTCTGATTTGTATATAATTTTTATGTTTAAATAACACTTAATAACTTTTTGTCATGGAAATTGAAAAATGGAAATTTTACTCATGCGAATATACGACATAACATTTTCATGATTATAACTTGGTTATTTTTTTGTAATCCTATATCATGATTAGGGTAAAAGTAAAAATAATTTATAAAATTGATAATTATGGAATTATTATTATTTTTTATATGATTAATTAATAATCACTTTGACCTTAGTCAAAATTTTAAATTTATTTTTGACATATGAGTCAGACATCATCAGAACATAAAACATGAACGTAAATGAATAAGTAATTGAATTAAACATGTAAATAAATTAAATAAAAGGAATAATAAACATTAAAATAAATAGATAAATAAAATAATTAACATGAATTTTGTATTAGGTAATATAAATTATACAAGTCATTAATTAGGCTCAATGTAAGTGATTTCTCTCAACCATCCATTCGATTTGGTTATGACCACCCTATCACATATCACCTTACATTTATCTATAATTTTTTGGAATGCATCTAAATACTATATATATTTCTATTAAATATATACAGGTAAACCATTCTCTATTAATTTGATAGGGTATAACAATCCTTATGATCCATTCTCAAATGACATCAATAATAAACATCTTTTGATTAATATATTTGGAAATATTTTGAAACCCATTTTCGTTCACTGGGTAATTATTATGTTTATGAATTATGATTTATTTCCTTATGTGGTACAAATATGTAAACACCAAATGAATTATATCGGTGGTTCTTGAATTATATATCCCCCCACTACATTGGGTAATGATTTAGTATCATTAGTCATCATGTATGGAATTTTTGAGTTAACCTTATACATTATGGGACACTATCAAAAATGTGATCTTGTCTTAGTGGGTTTTCTTGACATATGTTTATGTAATTTTTTATAATTTCTATTAAATTTCTCATAATATTATGATCCTATAATACCCTGAGCTTTATATTATTCTTCTATTTGATCACTCATCTACTTTATCCTTTAATATATCATGTTATACCTTTTATTTACATGTTACACATCTATATCATGTTTATTCACTTACTAATATTTTTATATCTCTCATTTAATTTTTATTTTGCATGTTTCCATATTTAATTTTAGGATATAAATTCGTTTTTTGAGCACATTATGGGGAATAAATTTAATATTTCATCTTTTTGTTTTATGTGAGATTATATGTATAGGGTCTTCTTAAGTCCCTAGGCCTCAAGATCATTGGGGTTATACATGTTGGATATTTATGAAAAAATGATATAATAATATGAATACAATTCATGGATCATTGTAAAATACATGAATTTATTCCATTACTATAGTATAACAATAACGTTTTATATTAGAAATAACAATCCATTAAAATCATAACACATCTCACAGTGGTCTCAATGAATAAAGTCAGATCAGGACCCCAGACCATCATATCCACAATTTTTCATAAATTAGGACTGAATATCATTATACCCCATCAATGAATTAGATTATACCCCCATAATATCTTCCACTAATATTCTACCTTAGGTCATTCTCCCATATCATCATTCCCTGACCCTTTGCTCGACTCCATCGTAATCAACTTTGGAAGTTGGGAACACTCCCCCTCTAATGTATAATCATCACCTAATGGTTATCCTATCTCATGTAAAAATAAAAATCACCAATCCATGGTAATATAATTAAAATCGTAGATAATATAGTGAAATTATATCATATCATCTTTAGAATATCCTAGAAACACATAAACACATGGGATTAAATCAAACATAGTGACAAGTTAATCTAGAAAAACTAGTGAAACCAAAAATCACAATGGGTATCGCGGGATACACACATAACGACGTGAAATCACAATTGTTAATGGTAATCAAGGAATCCTAACATATTAATTTCAATGAGGAAATATGAATGAATGAGATCCTCAAATGGTAATGAACTTCCTTCCATAAATTCCTTGATGAAAACCATAAATGTTTGTTAATGAATCGTCACTTCAACCCAAACCTGGTGTTAAATAGATAAAAACACTGAAAATGGATTCATAAAAAAATTCAAACTACTTTATTTTTAAATGAAATAAAAGTTCACACCTGATAATATTTTATCTCTCATATGAAATTTGTTAATTATTAAATTAAGGCAAAACATATTCCTAAAATTTTATTTCACAAAGACAAATAATAATTTTAGAATAGATAATATTATACCTCTATTGAATAATATATATGATGTATTCCATTATTAGTATTATTCATTAATAAATCTAGGTTATGATCATCTTAATAATTCATTATCATTTTTTGTAGATTCTAGATTATTATCATTTAATAAAAACATTATACAATATATATCTAGAATAACTGAAAGAATTTTATTCACTATATATCATGAAATGATGAAATAAACAAATATAAAATTCTACCAAGAATTATTATTCTAACAAAATAAACCTAGAAGGGGTTATAGTTGAGGGTTATTCCATGCCATGAATCCAAAAGTGGTAGTTGTTTTGATCAATGTAGGATTCACCAACTCTTAATATTATTATTTTGGAATGGTTTACTATAGGGCTAGGTGACCTCTGAGGAACATTCCCATTGTTTTTGTGAGTGGGGGAAAATCACACTAAAAGAACAAATATTGGAATTTTGGGAAATCCATTAGTCAGATAATTTACCAAACTATCTAATACCATGTATAGTACTTGGAAATAAAACAAGGTATTAATAGAGATCCATGGGGCCATATGATGTAGATAATATCAAAGTGAAGAAGATTCATGAAAAAATTATATCAAATATAAATATTGTACTTTTATATTTCGACAATCCGTGGACATAGTTGTATGGATAAAGGTCTGTGGGACTTGAGTAATGGTGTTTCCATTTTTTTGACTAGATCATGTATAATATAAATTGATGTTACCATGTATGGGATTGATGTTAATATTTTTAGGAGTTTTCACGTGCTTTCATACATTAATATTAGGCATAGAGGGTCCTCATTCCATATATATACATGATGTTGTGATACAAGTTTTTTCTTTAATTTAATTCCATGATTTTTTCTATCATTTCAGGATAGATTTCTTATTGTGTGATATATTTGTTTTTACGTGAAGTTGTGATATATCTCTAAGAATTAATTAGACGAACTGAGAATGTTTCTATGTTATGTTTAAATAAATATGACTCTTACTAACATGAAAGTAATATACCTTGTTTAGTGCAAGGATGATTATCCCATTGGTTGTGGGTATATTCCTAGGTAATCATTTGTGTGATCCTATATATTTTTTAAGTTTTATCCTAATGAGTCTAGTCTTTCTAAAGCCTTACCTCAGTGTTAAAGTTGTTGTCTCCTTGACGTAGCCTTATAAGACTTATTGTGAAGATGTGATCTGATTTTTCTACAAAGATGGATGTTATTTTTCTACCACTATATATGTAAGAGTATATAACTAAGAATTCAACCCCACCTTGTGGGTGGAATAAGTAAGTTTGATTTATTATGTAGAAGTATTTTATTATTTCATATCCCTAGAATATGATTTCATAAATATGGTAGAAAATTTCATGACTTTCCACTCCAGCATTCATCATATTATCAGGGTAGCAGAGACCCTCAAAATTCTAAGGAATGGGTTGAAATAATTAAGGGAATATTTTAACCTGTAGATAATCAATATGATTGGTAGTTTAAGATATTGTATTTATTTATAATGGTTTATCTCAATCAATCATATATTAACAAGTAATTGATAGACTTGAATTACTGGTCTTGTTATCCTATGAGTTAATTTACCTTTATAAAATTATTATAAAAAAATAATATTGTAATCGATTATTCCGAGAGTATACTTTTTTATTTTATGACTATAGAAATTTGTGTAACATCATGATACTAAAGATGATGACTGTCATTGTGATTCATGGAATTTAATGGTCATAATCATTTGTGCTCACATTTATTGGAATTGAAGATGGAAATATTTTTAATTTATTTAAGGGATATAATCTCTGGATAACTAATGAATAGAATCTATGATTAGGTCTAGATTTACGAGCATTGAGTTGGCTCTAGATGATTATAATAGAGATTGTTTGATTTTCTCTTTTGGTGCGATACATGAAAAATTCATTGAAATTTCCTCCTACGCGGATCTCTCTCAGGTTGTATTTATAGAATAATTCAGAGTAGTTAACATCTAGATTAATCATGTTCTAGCTGCGTAATCCCATTTGAATTCACCTTTATCTTTTGGTTCATATTGAGGTGATGGATCACTAGGTGAATCTTGATGACTTAGAGTAGGAGGGATTTATCCAGCTGAGTACCTCACCATGATTTTCACTTATCATATTTTCTAAGAAGTAAGATCTTATTCATCAATTCTAGAATTATTACTAAAATATTAATTAAGTGATGTTGAAGAACTGATATCATTTTTCCTAGGATCAACAATATTTTTGATCAGTTACAAAGAGAATGATGGTTCTTTATGATTGATTCTCGATCGGAATATCACCAGATTTTATTTATATTTGAGGAAATCATGAATATGGTGATACAATGCTAGTATAAACAATACAATTATCTATTTATGTTATTTGGGTTGGCTAATGTAGATGTATCCCTCATGGTCCCCATGAAAATGATATCTCATCCATACCTAGATATGTTGATGGTGGTATTTTTCAACAACATCTTTATCAACTCGTTAACATGATAGGATCATTTCAGGAAACTTCAGGTAGTTTTGGGTATGATTTCACCCCATCAGATATACAATATGTTTTTGAATTTTAACTACTAGATTTAAAAATGGGTGTCATTGTTTCATGTAGTGTCTAAAATTTGTATATTCATAGTCCCATATAAAGGGGTGGTACTGATTTCTTAGGAACGTTCCTAGAACAGGTTCCAAATTAAGATTTCTCTTGTTAATGTGGATACAATATTAATTTTATTCAATACATATGTAATTTATCAGCACCTATAACAATGCTGATGAATAAGGGAGTAATGATCGAGTGATTAAACTTCCATGAAGAGGTGTTTCCTTAGTGGAAGATTATGTTGAATACTATAAATTATTGTTACTTTATGATCATAGGATCAGATATTAAATTTATAATAATAAATCATGTATTTTTTGGGGTGTGTTATAGATATAGAGAGAGCTAGTAATAGCTTCTATGTCATGATAGCTATTACCTAAATAGTGGAACTACCCGACACATGACATGGAGTTTGTAGTCATGGTTCATGCTCTAATGTGTTGGTGACACTATCACTTATATGAGAGGATTGTTATCAACACTAACAATAATTTCTCTCATTACTTCATCGCATAATAGGTCTATAATATATGGTAGTGGATCTGGATGAATTATTTATATATATTTGACATTGAGACGTACTTTTTATAAGGGAGTATAATTTTTTGGTAGTTTCTATAAGAAGTAAAAGGATGGTTTATTAGGAGCATGGTGATTGGCATTCATAGGAGCAGTGGAACATGATAATATTGTTGGCTGACTGGTAATGGATGATTCTTTGTATGTTGTATTAATGAATTTTTTACCACTGATGGTCAAATATTTTTTAGTAAACAAGGTAAATTCTATATAGATGTGACACCTTGGGTTCTTTATGATGTTGGAATTTCTTACTTGTGGTGACATGATACCTAAGAAGTTTTTGGGTGATGACTATGAAATTATTGTATATGAGAGAGTAGAAGACCATGCTTCCATCATAGAAGATATGATGATGGATTTAAATAGTCCTCGATGGGTGGTATATCATATTTCAAAATTTTTTTAACATGAGGAATAATACCTATGGAGTTCATTGATAGTGATTGCATTTTCTTGTGAATGTACCCTATATAGTTGAATCATTGTTTATGGATATAGGAGAATCTAAAAAAGGTTTGTTAGACAATTTGATATCACTGAGTAGGTTGGGATAGTGGCATACCATATGTACCATCCTCCCTATAATCCTGGCATGCATGATGTGTTCTATGTTTCTCTACTTTATAGTAACAGACTTGTTCATGTATATATTGTATATTATGAGGATGTATAGTTTAATATAGATGAATAATATGAATATATTATAATGGAGATTATAGACCAGAGTGAGAATGAAATTTGAGGGAAGATCTTACCACTTATTTTGATCATGTGGTTCCATGGACAAATCTAGGAGGACATGTGGGAGTCATAGTATGATCTTCAATCCCAGTGATCTTGGTTGTTCGACCATGGACTCAATGAGAACATAAATAGAATGGGAAGTCATTATAGGGTTATAATACGAATATTATACATTTAAATTTTTAAAACCCATATTTTTTTAGAATTATAAAATACATTATGTGAAAAAACTATTTATTTTTTATGAAATCATTACTATAATATAGGACATTTGGATAGTTTAGGGATGACTCGTGATTTAGGAAGGTCATGTAAATGTATGATGGTTTTTTCCTTATTTTTTGAATTTGGACTATTTATTGATGCTCTTCATAAGGGCAAGTCATTGATTTTGTAATAGTATAAATTTCGTAAAAGACGTCATTTAAGATGAATAAGGGCTATCTAGAATTTCCAAAGGTTATGTTATGGTAAAGATGAGTTTTTTAATGGTACGTCCCTTATTTTAAATCATCATAAGGGTAGTTTTGGATTTAATAAGGGTATGTATAAATGAATCTACTACATAAGGGCTTAACTCATTACCCTTATATGACACTTATGAGACCCAAGGGTAAAACCATGTGACCCATTTGGAGAACCAATTTTAAATCCCTATACACGATTCTTCTTCCCCAACTCAACCACGAAGCTCAATTTCAACATTTTCAAATGATAAAAATAATTGTAATTGAATGTTTTACATGTCTATGTTTCATGAAACACATTATTGAAGGTTTTAAGCACTATGGAATTGTAAATTGACTACATTAAAAATTAAATAATAATAAATAATTTGTGGATTTTATTATAATGAACATATATGTGGTTGTTCTCATAATATGTCAAAACCCATGCTCATTTGGTTCGTGGATATCCTCTCATGTTCAAGGAGTAAAGAATTACAATGATCAAAATTGTTGAATCCTCCTTCGATCAAACTAGGATCCTCTTCTACTGTCAATGTATGTTTGAACCCTCCCCTATCATTACGTTTTTGGGTAAATATTTTTATTAAAATAATTCCATGTAGAAATATATATTATTTTCCTATATTTATGATATATAATTAATATAATTATTCAATTGATTCTAGAGAAAATGAATAATTTGTTTCTTAAAATACAATAATATAGATATTATTGAAGAGTGATAATGAATTTTTTAAATGATAATAACCCTAAATTTTGAAATAATAATAATCATATAGGATCATATAATTCATATTATTCAAGAGATATATAATTTTTTACATGAGATATAGTGAATATTCATTGAGAAAAAATCTATTATGAACATGCATTATCTTACATTGATAATTTAGAAATAAGAAATGAGATAAATACTATTATAACATGTTTATTTATTTATTTATTAAATAGAATGGTTATAACTGGTTTCAATAAAACATTCAAAGACATTTTATTAAAAAAATGTGGGTGTTTTTTCAGTGGCGATTACATAATTATCCATTAAGTAATTCATCAACGACATGGAGTAAGGATGGTCCAATCCTTTTAGGGATTCCATTTATACATGTTGTGTTGGTACAATTCTTATGTCGGAATACCTTGTCTTCCATTCTACATTGTGACATCATGTGGGTGATAATGGCCCACAAGTCCGATTATGGTATATGATTCCATAAGTGTAGCTAAATTAACTTGTTTCCATGTTTGATTACTAGAACATGTTTTCATATGTTGATACAATATTTTCATGATGATACATTATGCCTTCAATTAAACCATTTCCCAATTATGTTTATTTCCATGACCTAGAGTATTTTATTGGAATTTGAGAGAGGTATACCATATTGTAATCTATATTGCATAGAGGAGTAATCCACTTGATTTATCGCATTGATTATTATGGAGTCATGTATAAGGAAGGGGGTTGATGGTCCATGGACCTCACTCGAGGAATCACATTAGGGGAATGATTGTTAAGAGGCCTCATTAGAGGCATATACAAGGTACACTATTCTGAAGGATTGAACCATGATGGAGTCCGGATATAATGGTCTTGGGGACTGATTTGATTCAATTCCATGATACCATTGGTATATGTATATGATAAAAGTGTCTTTTTTTGTTTCAAATGACGTCATATGATTATACAAGGGAATGGAGCCAAATAAGTTACAATCAAGGGATTGTGCTAGCTTGGGTATCACGCAACTACTCATTGTATATAGTATGTTTTTATGCATGGAATAAATTTACTATTAACATGAAATATACATGTTATAAAAGGAAAAAAATCCATTGGAATATTTTTGGAATCCTTTTGGGTTTTATTACTCAAATCATATACATGCATTTCAACGCGTGTGTAGAATTATTTTTTAGGTATCTGATTAAGGAAAGGGTTTGACATCTTATGACTTTAAGTACAACATGGACATGATATAGAATAAGGACAGACTCTATTGGAACCCACTACTTTATTTTATATTATTTTCACTTTTATTACTCAATTTTGGATTTCCACATGAAGTGACTATGTTTATTATATGACTTGTATTCCATTTATTCGTTTTTTATTATGATAAATTGATCATTTTATTCATTATTTTTTGAATTTTTTATAACGTGATACTGAGGCTATAGTATACCCACTAATAGACTTCATCCCTCATTTCTAGTCAATAGACTCTTGATAATAGGGAACCATATGTGAGGTCACGCACCACTACAATTTGTACTCAGTTTTCATGGTTGGGGTGTTACAAATTTGGTATGTTGGTTGGGTGTATGGTTTCCTTTATTGGTTTTGTAAGATCTTTTTTATTGAACATTGGTTTTTTCTATTGAAATTGTGTCAATTATTTATAAAATATTTGGAAAGGTGGTCTGTATCTGTTTTTTGAATTTCAAATCCAGATTATACTTGGGAACTGTATCTATATCAAATAAAAAATAATGGAAATTAACTATATTTTTTGGATGTTGAACTATGTTATGTTCCCAAAACATCTACACACTGCTCAGTAAAATGATTTGGCGATTAAGACAAACTCTTAAACATACATATGTTGTGAAAATATATATCTATTTTTATGTGTTTTAATTAATCATAAAAACCATTTTTCTATTATAATATTTTCATATTAATTAATTCATATTTTATTTCATTTTATGATATAAGTTGTAAGATATTTATTTTGAAGGAATTTATCTTATGATGAGTAAAGTGTTTAATAGGAAATAAAGTATTTTATCCTATGAGGATCTAGTTTCTAATTTTATTCTCCTATTTAGTCAGAATTTGAAAACCCAATGAGGTAAATTTATTTAAATGTATTGGGTGTTATCTTATGAAGAGAATATATTGGTTGTTGCACGTTCAATTCAAGATATTACATTTAGAGAATAGTTAGGAAAAGAAATTATCTTACAAAAAATGAATTTCCAAATGATTATTTTGCGATCCTCAAGAAACTTTTTGAATTATCTGATCACTATTCTATAATATAATTTAATAACAAAGATGGTTTGTATTATGTATTGTTGAATTTAGTTTATCTTACTCACTTTATAAGTAAAAGATCTAATTATTATATTTTGATTCCTCTGAGAAATTTTTGTTACACTGATAATTCATTCAATTTTTTATCTTATGAAAAAATGTTTTTGTGTAGATCATCATGATTAAAATTATATTGTATTTATAGACTCTCGATAATTCATTTCATTCTTTAGAGTGAATTATTAATGTAATTTTATAATTATATTAATATTTTTTTGTATAAGCTATCATTATTTCAGTAACGGAAAGATCTGAAGTAGATCATTTATGACATCACCATTGGATATGTGCATTCTACATTTGGAAGGAATGGACACATGACATTAAGAGATTTTATCCTCGTATTTTTAAGAGATTATTCACTAATTTTGTTTTATTATATCTTATTATTATTATAAAAATTAGATGTGATATATAATAATTGTGAGACAGTTACTATAGTGATAAAAGGAGATAGTTATATTCAAGTATATAGAAATACATTTATAACTATAATAGAGAATTTAGGTATATAGAAGCAATATTATACAATACTTGTGTGTTGTACTTCCAATTTTATCAGTTCAAACTAAAGATCATCTGATTTTATTCTTTGAATATCATTATATTCTCATGATGAATCAGTATCATCTTTCACCTGCTTCATGAAACTATGTGTTACTACGATTCATTAATGATCATTAATATCAATTTAATATAGATTATTTATAAGATTTTATGTCATTAATATGGAAAAATATAGTAAGGAGTGATCCTAGTGGAAATATCATGTATCATTTTAATATGTAACAAAAATTTATTCTATGTTGGGATCCCATATAAAAAGTGTTGTCATGGTAAAAATTACCAAACCCATAGAATAGAGTGTTGTGGGAGTGTACCAAGGTATTGTTATTCTATATACCAATATAAATAAATTATTATATAAATATTTATACTATTATTATATATTTACAGTAATTTATTTTATTAATGAAAAATTAATAATGTTCATAGCTTGAATATGGTGGTGTGCAAGTAATATTTTAAGAACACAATTGACATCCTTGTTGATATTTTATCTAGCCAATCTCAATGGAATTTTTATTATCATAGATAGTGACTCATTAGTTCCCAATATTCAATGAATGATGGAAAAATTTATTCTTTAAAATGGATGTTATTGGTAATAAAAGTGATGGTATAAAAAATTTTATATATACTTACATTAATTGTGAGAATTATGGTTAATAGAATTCATGAATGAAAATCTAATATAAGAACCTATTATTAATAGTAAATCATAAAGTATTTAAGACATACAAAATTAGAAATACATGATTATAAACTTAAGATACTGATTAATTACAAATATTAAATATGGATTCTAATGATTTGAATAATATAGTATTTCGACTAGGTCCAAAAGATATTTACTGAGTCTCTATGTCGAAAAGATCAAGATATATGGTTTTATATGTAAATTTATTATGGGGGTACAATTAATGTGAATTCCATTAGATATGATACTTCTAAACTTATGATTGACACTATTAAAAAAGATGAAATGGAAAACATCACTAAGTTAAATGGTATACTTTCTAAGATTGTAAATAATGTTGCTACTCTATGAACACTAGTTACTAATCTTGTGAAAGAATTCAAATTTCTATGACTGTTACCAGTTAAGTTAATTGTAATCCCAGCTTCCACAAACAATCTACAGAGCTCTATAATCTCAATATGAAATATCAAATTATAATTCTTATGATGTATGGAGAATAAATGGATGTCGAAGCCCGAAAGTATAAAATTATTAAGATATAAAATGTGGATTTCAATGTATCTATTTCTAAATATGAATAAATGAATAATGGTGTAAAAATAAACTAAACATTTGAAGAAGAAGATTCCTCATGAAATTATGGATCAAATCATGACCATTCATAATAATTTCAGATGTTATGAATGATTTAAAAGAAGAGTACAAGTTTCTAATGATCCATAAATAATTATAGGAATAATGTTGATAACTATAAATAATTTTGACACCATGAGTGTATGAAATTAGTATATATCAAGATAAAATATCCAAAATTTCATGAGAAAAAAAATTAAGAGAAAAAGGACTACATGAAGATCAAATATAAGATGAAATCCAATAAGGCCATTAATTTCATGTTGAGTTATTCTCAAGAATCTAGATAATGTATATCTTTATAATCAGATGTTGATGTATTAAAACAAAATTACAAAAAAATCATGAAACACATGAGTGATGTTATTTATTATTATTATTATGAACTTGAGTGTGAATCAAAAAATGAGAATATCTCATATGAAGAATAAAAGTAATATTGAACCATGTTAGAGACAATGTAGGAGTACCTAAAATAATCTCTCATAAATTCACATACAAAATTGTTAATGAATAGGAGGACATGAAAAAATCAATTTTTGATTAGAATGAAAAATTTTAATAGTACTAATAATTATGAATATAACATTTTAGAAAAAATTAGAATCTACAGAAGGAGGTTCAAAAGATTAAATATTCCAGTGTTTTTTACTAAGGGTGATGATTGCCTAAAAAATATTCTGGGTCAAAACCAACTTGAAAAGGTAAAAATTGGAAAAGGAAGTCTTGTTAAAAGGCCCATGTTTTATACAAACTATTATGTTCCTTAATTTAGAGACAAAAAATTTCTCCGATGATACTTTTTTTCACTATGGATAAATATGAAATTATACCAAGATCTGTGATCTAGAAAATTATAAATTTAATGGAATTAAATAAGATAGTATTAAAAACTATTTCCAAAAATATCATAACATTATTTATGGAAAACACTGATTTATTTGGATCACCAATTATTTTGTAGATAACATTTCTAGAACCAAGAGTACTGGAGTACCAAGTAATATTTCTAATTATTTTTTTTATGTAGAGAACAAACCACATAAACAGAAATAGAAAATGTTTTCTGGATAGTGGTTGTTCATGTAATATGAGTGTATATTTCTCAAACATTCAATGAATATCGATGATTTATATAGGTTATTTCATAGTTGGTGATAACGAAAAATGAAAAATTGTTGACACAGGATCATTTTAATGTATATAATATATCCACATATACAATTTAAATTATGTTCATGGATGAAATCAAATCTTGATATGAATTTTTGAACATAGTGATGAATATTATATATGTTATTTTTCTAAAAATGAAATATCATTTTTCAAATAAAAACCTCTTATGTTTATGTGATGAAGAATATTTAATATATATAATTCTGATATTCACTATTTCTGTAATCCAAATGTAATCTTTATGAATATTAAAATTAATAAATCATGGATATTGTATATAAGATTTGGAAATTAGAATGTCTAATCATTAATACATTTTTCTAAAATTCATTTGTTTTCTAATTTTCCTAATCATAAATTTGATAAAATGAAGCTACATGATTGATGCTAAATTGAGAATGAAAATATAGTTATTTTTAAGACAAATTTAAGAAGCTTAAACATCTAGACCTTTAGAGCTTATCCATATTGATCTATTCAACATTACGTAACCACAAATCTTTTTATATAATATTTCTAAATTTATTTTTGGGTTTATTATTTTTCAATATTTTCACGAGCTTACATTTAGATAATTAAATGCTATTCTTGTTCAATTTTTATTATAATTCTTAAGATGGTGAAAAATAAAATAGTTACCAAAATTGAAACATTATAAAATGATCATGGAGGAAAATTTTAGAATCACTAATTTAATTCATATTTCTCAAATAAATGTATTAAAAAGCACTTTCTATACCTAGGAACCTCAATAGAATGTTTCTTTTTCAATGAGGAATGTGACCTTATAAGAAATTTCTAGAATAATGTTATTAGGATATAACATTTCCAATTATTTTTTTTCCTAAACCAATTTTTTCAAAAATTTATGTCATGAAATGTGTTCTAATAAAACACATCATATAGAAAACACCCCATTAATATACAGTTATTGGAACAATATATGTATATATAATCAAACATGATGATAATGGTGTGATAACATGAAATAAAGAAGGAATATTTGATAATTTCTACAATCACGAAGATAGAATGTATTATGAAGATACATTTCCCTCTATGGAATGATAGAATTAATTCGATTCATTTTAGAGATTAAATATTATAAAAAACTATATTATATCATATGGATGTTAAATATGAATTTATAAATGGATTTTCAATGGAAATTACTTATGTTCAAAAAGCCAATGTCTTTGAAGACCCTCACTTTCAAAATTATATTTTTAAACATAACAAAGAAATTAATTAAATTAATAAGTAACCTAGGACATGATATGAGGGATTAATCAATTTTCATTTATAAAATGATTTTCATGTAGGAATAGAAGATTTTAAATATTCTAAGAGAATTTCATCATAAGATGTTTTATTTGAGTAAATATTTTTCGACGACATAATGTTCATTTCAAATAACAAAAAATTGTAAAATTATTTTTCAAGACTTTTGAAATAGGAATTTTAAATGTGTATGATTTCTAAGTTAAACTAACATCAAGGATTTCAAATTTATCAAAATTATTTTCAAATATATTAAACTAAAAAAATATATTCATTAATTACGTAATAAATTTTGACATTAAAATAATATGTTTTTTATAACTCTTTTGATATATAATATTAATCATCATATAGATGAGGCTAGAAAACTAGTAAAAAAAGTTTGTATAGAAGAACAATTTTTTTTATCTTTATCCTATGTAAGTAGGCCAATAATTTTTTTCAGTATGTTTTTGTGAAATATTTTTATCCAATCCAAAAAATTCACATTTAAATGATGGAAAAATAATTCTATGATATTTAAAATGTATTATATAACCTTCTCTAATAATACTAAAAACTTATTATTTTAATTTGAATTCACATTAGGATGAAATTTTTTGTATATGTACACTAGATAAGAAAACATCCTCAGAAACATTCCATTTTCTTAGTTAATCTATAGTATCATAGTTAAGTTAGAAACAAAACTAAGAATCATTATTAACTTTTGAAGATGAATATTTAGCAGTTGGATGTTTCTGGGAAAAAGTGATGTGGAAGAAACAAACCCTAATGGATTTTGTATTAAATTATAATTTTTATCCATTGAATTGTGATAAAAAGAGGGCTATTTAAATTTCTAATAGTCCAATAAAATATTCTAGAATAAGTGAAATTTATTTAAGTCCCCATTTCATAAGATATCATGAACCAAAGGGAACTATCTCTCAAGAATTATTTTCATAGAAAATAAACAAGAAAATTTTCATAAAAAATAATTTCCTAAGGATAGATTTTATTTCATCAAATATGAATTAGGTTTATTTAACATTTGTTAATTTTTCTCAATACTACTTATTTTGATGCACAAATTTTTAAATATGTAAAAATTTTATTTTCATTATTTCATTCAAGAATAGGAATCATTGTTTATGATTATTTCATATCAAAATAAGAATTTTCATCCATTTTTTTATGATTTCAATGCTTGTAAAATATGATAATCCATTTAATGTTGTCAAAAATCAATTTAAGTCATTTCTAAACATGAAACCCTTATATTTATATGACTATTGAATAGTTTTTAATCTCATCCTCTCTTCCTGACTACTCATATCGAAAATACAACATTCAAAATGAAGAAATCCAAAGGAACTGACATTGTTTATTATATAATATTCAAATATCCTTAGACAAAAAGAAGTATTTTGAGTAGAATAGCCTCATATTTTAGTTACATGGGTGGTATTGAAATTATATTTACGTAATTCAAAAAACATCAAGGTTAAAAATATATATTTTTACAAAAAATGGACTTTTTATGAAAATTAAATTTTATTGTTTTTTAAGAAAGATATATTTCATTTTGATGATATTGAATATCTAGTTTCAATAGCAGTGAGTCGAAAATGTTTTATGACAACATAATTAGACAATGAGAAATAATTTTCATGCCCCCTTGATGGTTATAATAACAACATTACTTCTATCTAGTTTATATAAAAGAATTAAGATCAATATAAATAATGATGTTTTTATTTGGAATATTTTTATATTGAACAATAATCATGTGAATGATTTAGAACCATAGAAGAAGGTCCTTGTAAAATTCACTTTTACTAATATTGTATAAGATAATGGGGAGTTTCCAAAAGTTCAATTTTTAAGTGTTATATTATTTTACCCTTTTATTATTGAGAAACATGTGAAATTATAATGACACAACATAAGGTATCTGTCTCATATTAAAAATAATTATGTGATTTTTCAACATATTGGAAGAATGTTGACTATAGTTTTAAATAATTTTAATGAATGAATGGATGATACAAGTACAACCAATTTTCATAGACTTAAAATTTTAAGTGAATGTGTTTTAAATTGAAATTTATTTTATTGGAGTAATCCTTGGAAAAAGTAAATACACATAAGTTCATTAATTGAAGTTGAGATATACCCTGCTATTAATTATGGGGAGTCATCCCACACAACAGTTATTAGTGAGTTGTTTTCAAAAACTCCTATAATTTTTCTGGTTTTCTAGGATGAACCGTTTTAATTTAAGGATGTTAGGTAAGTTCTATGGAATTAAACTCTTGCATAAATCAAAATCAAAGTAGGAGTTATTTTTAAATATATAGATTGATCTTATCTTGACGTTTCTTGATCTCTAATTCTTGCTGCTTTTAGGCCTGAGGACATTCATATTTATTCAATCAGAGAATAATTGGGCTCGAATATTTCTTAATTGGATATATTTGGAATATAAAAGATCATATAAATAATATAAGGTGTTACCCATTTGTTTTTAGTATCTATATCTAAAGACAACAGTAAAAAACATACATAAAAATTCGTTAGAACGATGTTTTTATTTCTATAAAAATATATCTTTACTATAGTTATTTCTTATATAGAAATCATTTCCTTATAGAAGAAAAAAGTATGAAAAATTTATAATTTTCTAGTTCAAATGAAAAATGATAATTGCATTATTTTCACAAGATTCTAAAAAATGACTGGATCACAAGAAATAAATTCACTTTTATAAATGATGCCTAAAAATATGAATCAGATATTAGAAAAAAATTTAAGGTATGATAATTTTGAAAAATAATAATAATATTAAAGTTTGTTTAGTGGACACTATAAGAATGAGTTGTCCCCAAATAGAAAATATATAATTCCTTGATACCAGCAAATTGGTTTGTCAAAAAATCAGTTTGAATTATTGAAGAAGTTTGGTTTTAGCTATTCTAGGAAAATATTTGTGAAAAATATATTTGGAAAATTTCCTCAGATATTGTAGAATGATTTTATGTCTCTCTTAGACTATAGAAAAAATGATTAGGCGATGTATGTGGAATTATTTTTATTGGATATAATTCATATTTGAAGAAGATTTTTTTAGGACCTTTTATTTCTGACCGTCTGCAATCTACGTACAAGATACTAAAGTACCTTTTCAACGCATCTAAAATCTATTTAAGGAAAACTAATAGGTTTTGAAGAAAAATTAACATTACCATTTCTCTGACCACTTTCTAATCTATCATTTCCCCTACAGATTAATTTGATATGTTAAGAGAAAAAAACCACACTCAACATTTAGTCATCCTTAGTGAGGTTACATTGAAGTGATTATTTTGTACTTCAATAATGAATACTCACATTGGTTGATGTTGCTGGAGAAATATTTGATGCTCTTATTCATGCATCCTCTATCAATTTTATCCAACCCCAATAATTAAAAATACACAATACAAAAATCATTTTGTGCCTCAGGAATAATATTCAATTGAAATTTTATTATTTAGTTGAATGGTTCCTCATAAACTATTAACTGGTGATTCAAAAACAAGAATACTTACATTATTATATTGAATTTTATAAATTAATTTTTTTCATTAATTATCATTAATGTTTTTATCTATATTCTAAAATTTTTTATATATTATTCTTATCATTTATACACTATTTTTGATTTATTTTGATTTAATATTTTCTTATATTCTCTAATTATTTAATGATTATTTCTACTCAATTTTTTTTCAATATAACATCATTCCAAATTCTATTTATAATTAGTATTATTAAATATTTACAATTTTTTATGACCCATATTGACTTTATTTTTTCCCTTATCCTAGAGAGATTTTATGTCAAAAAAATGGGGAAGAAAGAAATGATAAATTTATGTTTATCTTAATAAATTTTTCATAAAATGTTTGTCTATTATTCAATGAGTTTTTTTATGAAAAAAGGGGATATTTTTTGATTGAATTATTTTATTTCAAAATTTCATAGTTTTATGGTTTTTTTCTTAATTCATAAAATCCTAATTTTTATTATAATGATTTTGTATTCAGTGTTTCAGTCACTTTTATGGTAAAAGATAATAGAAATAAGATAATAGTTTCAATGGAATTTTTATTTCATTGGGTACATTTTTGAATATATGGAAAGTTATTTTAACTTAAAGGGGTCTATTTTTGATAGTTTATCTTTTTTTACTTAGAATAAAAAAAATAAGTTTTGAAAATATATCTTGAAATATAATATAATATCATTTATAGAGAATAAATTATCTACAACATGATAAAAACAATATATTCGAGTTAAACAATAGTTATATGGATGGTCATTATCTTATTAGAAGGATATTATCAAAAAATTATCTTTCAGGAACTAGGAGATAATGTGAATGTTATATATCACACTTTAGTAACCTAACTCTATTATGTAGAATAATTATTCTACACGCCATTTGTAACACCCTAGGTAAATAAAGAATAGGATATTTTCATATATATATCCATATTTGTTAATAAAATATTAATATTACATTAAATGGAACACTATTCTCGATGGCATACCCAATGCCAACAACGAGTTTCTTTGAAATCATACATTGCACTCTAATAATAAAATAATTTTATTTTAAATGGTAGTTAACACCTAGACATTGTAATGAAGTTAATGAACAAAACTAACTATAAAATGATTATATATTTTGGTTAAATATTTTTACTTTTTACAATAAATATTAGAGGATTAAAAATGCGAATGAATCCAATTTTAAGCGTAAACATTCTAATATTCTTTAAAAGGTCGATTAAGAGCCATTTGATAGTGAACCTATTTTAAATACACTTTTTTACTATTTTATGTGTTATATTTGACAAAATAAAATTCTTCTTTAAAATTGGGACATCAAAATTTACTTTGTATAAATTTTTGGTATTTTTACGATAAAGATCATTTTTAATGAATAAGTGAAAAATGATGTATTTTTATTCGAAACCTCTTTTTAATCTATTTTATTTATATGATTAGATCAACTTTTGAATTTGTTTTAAAGTGAAATTAGAATATATTTTTACCATTTAATCCAATGGTGGTCATTGGAAGTAATTACAATTTGAAATTGGACTTAAACTAGTGTCAATATTTTAATAGATATTGTTTCTTAAAAACACGCTATTTGTTTTGATAGCGGGAATTAATTATTAAATTAATTAATGCAACTTATATGTTTTGAATTTTTTAAAATATACATCATTTTTGAATTTGTAATATCAAATATAGCTTAGGATGAATTTTTGGCATTTTTCTGAAAAACATCAATTTTTGATGAATAGTGAAACCACTAAGTGGTAGTTTAAAAACTGATTTTTTTTGTTTAAATGAAACTTTATCCCTTATGTGATTTGAATTTCAAAAATCCGACATACATGGTTGTCATTAAGCTGTAAAATGTGGTTCAATGGGATTAAAATAACTTTTTAGTGAATAGTAACTTTTATGTTTTATTAATCGTGATTAAAGGTCATTACTGCAATTTAAGGTAAAAATAATGTTTTAATAATATGAAACGACCATAACACATGTCCTACCATTATTTGATGAGTCATGGCCGACCAGGAAAATCCATGGGTCAACTTGGAGACCCCATGGAGCCACCTTTTTAGGAAAATTACATTAATACATTTTTATTTAATGTTAAAATTAAAATGTCACATTCATGTATTGTTTTACTAAAACAATTTTTAAAAGGGGTTATACAAGTAAATTTTTTGACTATAAATATTAATTAGAAAGATAAAACGATTTCCGACATCATGATATTTTTTTTTATAATTTTTAGACATTAAATAAATTAATTTATTTATGACACTGTGACGTTGCAGTGATTACCTCATAAATGAACGATTTAAATAAAATGAAAAGATAAGGTAAAATATAATACCTACACCTGACAAAGTCTTATTGTATGTCTGTATTTCAAAATATTATCACCTTATCCTAGAAATATTTATTTTTGGGACCTTTAAAATCCAAATAATATTTTATAATAAAGTAAAAGTTTATAACTTTCGAAGAGTGCCCCTCCTCTCCTCTTATAAAAGGCCCCCACCTCTACCACCTTACCCACAAATCTCAAGCCTTTGGGTCGGCCAACACCTACCCATTTTGTCTCTCCACATACCTCTATTAAACCTAGAAGTCTCACTTTGGGCAGAAGTCTTCCCAAGGAACCCTTTGATCTCAAATCAAATAGAGTTACCTGATTTAAAGGTAAAGTCTTCCCTAGTGTTATTTTGTTTTGCATCTCCAACCCCCTAAACTTTGGTTATTACTTTCTTTTGTAACAACACCAGTATATTTAATATACTTGGATGTTGTTATAAGAAGTATTCGAGCCACACTTACACATAAATCCGTATAATGGTTAAAGAACATATTGTTTCTGTGGATGGTGAATTACTGCCTCACGAAACGATGATTGTTAAATATTCTTTTAACACCTTTAAAGGTGTCCATTATGATGTCACTATATTTTATATATTATATATATGATATATATGGTATTTATGTTTTCTATATGCTTATTTATTTTATATTTAAAACATACATTTATTCGTTTCATGTTGTGCAAATGCGATAATTTCATATGAGGAAGTGTGGACTACCGCCCCCTCCAATGATGTGACTCGTTCATGCAATACATGGAATATATAAAGAATAAAATTAATGGAAAATATGTGACCTCTATAACATTTATATTATACTGTAATTATAATATATATATATCTAATTTATTTTTAATTCCATTAATATGGAAAAAATTTAAAGTAGCGTTCATGCGTACGTACGGCCTACCGTCTCCATGAACGGTGATTTTCATTTTTTATCTCTAAATGTTATGGAATAGTATAAAATGAATATGTACTTGATATATATGATATTTCAATCATTAATACTATTCTGTAAATGATTTACTTATAACTATAGGGGACATCATTTTCAAACAAGTTCATTTTTGACTCATGTGTCAAACATCAGCAAAAAAGTCTGATATGAACTAACATTATTAAAAAATTATTATAACATTATAATATGTTATATGAACTGAATAATAATAATTAAAGGATGTCCTTAAGAAATTTTAAATTGACCAAAGTTTATTATTTAGGAATATAAATAAATGAATAAGACATGTCGGACTTGAGGTAAGGGATCCTACCCCTCTCTTTCTTTTTATGTACACTCTTTTTTGACATTCCTTTTAAGCTCATCTTTCTTTTGATTGGGATATTATTTTATATTAATCTTACTGTAATTTTTATATTCATATGATGAGAGACCCTATTTTATCTCATCAATCCATTTTGGAAGTTTTGAGTGGCGTCATTAGGCTCTCGAATTTTTGTAAGAGATCCAACCTCTCTCTTTCTTTTTATGTACTCTCTTTTATGTCACTTATTTTAATCTCTTATTTTTTATGTTGGGGGATGTTATTTTATATTCATCTTCCAGAATATTTTATGATAACATGATGAGAGACCCAATTTGATCTCATCAATCCATTTTTGGATGTTTTAAGTGGCGTCGTTAGGCTGCCGAGTTTTCGTAAGGGATTTTTCGTCTCACTTTTATTCTCGTGATATTTATGCTACATTTTCCACCATTTAATTTTAGTGGTATATGTACTTCCCATTATTATACACTTTGTGTAATATAATTCCGTTTATGAGTATTTACATCAATTTTTTATTGTCCTTATTTCATGGGGTGTATGTTTTGAAAGATACCCAAGTCGGTAAGGGAACCTTTCACCCTCCTCTTTTTAAAGACTTATTTTTTTGGGTCTTTTAATTAACATATTATAATGTTGGGATATGTTATTAGATATCCTTATTGATGTAAATTTTTTGTCCAAGTGATGAGATACCCCTTTTTATCTCTCATCAACTCATTTTTTGAATTTTGAAGTGACGTCGTTAGGCTGTCAAATTTTTGCAAAGGAACTTCTTAACCCAATTTTGATTCTTTGGGATAAACTTGTACTCCAAGAATATATCGTTCTAAGAATATGTGTGAATGACCTCTGATTGTTTTACACTTAATATCCACTTATATTTGTTGTATTCTTTTGTCACACATAATTATGTAATATTTTTATCCTTAATCCGGGGATACCGTCTTTGTAAGGGACTTTGTCTCAATCTCCTTTCATTGAGGCATGTTTTATTCTAATACAAGAATTTCTTTCATACGCTGTATAGAAAACCTTTGACATTTCATTTCATTCAAAATTAATCTTTTTCTATGAATCATTTTACTAGATGACAAAAAAGAATTTTTATTTTAATGTACGCGGTGACAACGTCCTTTTCTGTCGCCGTGAGTATTATTTGGTCTTTGGCTTCCTCAAGAAGACGTAATGTTTTTAAAATGAAATAAATACCATATACTCTTTTATGTATTTTGGAATTGAAAATGGTTTTTATGATGAACTTGTTATGTTAATATATTTCAGTGATATATTTTGATCAAAATGTGGAAATTTTTTCTTTCCATTATATTAGTTTTAGGTCTTATGATTTTATAATGGTACTTGGAAATTTGATGGGTGGTTACGTGATAAACCATATGATGGGTGGTGCCGTGAATACCACGATGGGTGTTTACATTATAACCTCCAACGCATTGGGTATGGAAGTCGGCCGTATGGCTATTCCATTAAGTGATATGTGTGGAAGTCGACCGTATGGTTATTCCATTTAAGTATGTTTATGTCCCAAGTTACCTTTATATATTATGTGTTATTTATATTAGAATTTATGGTAATATTTTGGTTAAAAAATGGTAAGTAATGATCTTTTATTCATTTAAGAGTTTATACTACTTCATAAAGGTGAAAAGTATTAATTTGATAAAGTATTCATGGTTTATGTGTTGTTTTGAAAAAATAACAGTTTTGCTTCTTTATGTATCCCTTACTGAGCATCTTATGCTCATCCCATGTTTTTTTTTGAAATGTTTTTCACAGGACATAAAGTTGAATAGGGTCAAGGATGGGATCAAGGAAATGTCAGGTTGTCTAAAACAAGTAACTAGACATGTCTCTTTTGTTCAAGAGTTTTAATTTTGTGGAAAAGAAATGGAAGCTGAGTAGATGTGTCTACTTTGTAATCATTGAGATGTAATAGTTATGTCTTAATTCTCTAAAACTCTAATCCTGAAAATATCCTCAATGTGAATTATTCATTTAATTCAATAATAAGTAATGTTTATGGCTGGGGCCTTATAGTTGGTATCAAAGGTCGGTTTAGATAACTTTAGAGGTTAGGGTATTCTTTAAGCATAAGTGACATTACCATAATGGCTAGGATTTCAGAAATAGTCATAGTTTTTAGATAAAGTGAATGATTAATTATATATTAGTGTTTATATTCATCTTAAGTACATAATGATTTTGTTGATATGCTGACATTGACATTTCTGGTTTTAGTAAATGGATGGATCTAGAAGGCACCAAAGTGACAATGGGTTTGAAGGAAACTGTGGTGGTTCTCTGATTAAGAGACTGGATGAAATGGGGGATTCAATGAGAAATCTCGTGGTTATTCTAAACCAGCTATCAAGGAGTCATGATCAACCACTTGAACCTTGGTGAGTTCTCTAATGAATTATGTATGAGGGAACTAACTAGACATGGACGTTGAGGTAATAATTATAAAGGTAACCATTTGGGTTTATATGATCCTTACTTTTGTGGTAATTATGGGTTACTATACGCTGTGATTGAAAATGAAAGGCATGAGATAAACATGATGTTAAAATATGTTATGAATATTTTTGAAGATTTTATCTCGTTTTGGGGAATGTTTTAAGAATTATATAGTTTTGGAAAAAGGACAACACACAGACCGTGTGAAAACCCATCACGTTGGACAAAGATGCAGGAATCGAACCCACAACCAAAGTGTGACTAGTATTTATCGTCTACCATTGGACTACGTGAAGTCCCTGGTTAGTTTGACTAATTCTTTTTAGGTATATGATTTTATGAATTAAGAGTAAGTTGATTTTGGGTTATCTATGGAAATTATTAACCTATCATGGAGGATATGTGATTAGGTTAATTACTTTTCAATATTATACTTTAATAGAAACAAATGTTATTTGGAGATAAGTGTTAATTTGTACCTTGGAAGACTATGTGATTAAATCCTTCAAATATTTGGGTTTCAATCTTAGTTTGGTTTACTTTGAATAATTTTATGGACAAATTGTTTATCGAATGGTCGTCGTTGAACTTTGGGTTTTGTTGGACAAATTTTAGAGATTAAGAATAAATTTTCTTTTTATAAAGGGTTATCCTTTTCTGGATTATCTGATCTTGGTCTAAAAATTGTGGTTTTGGTAAGGGTATAAAGACATGGGAAATATATAGTTCTCTTTTTGGATTAGGTGATTCTCTAGAAGTTGATTATAGTACTCTTAGTGTGAACAAGTCTTCCTAAACACTCATAATTTGGGGAATGTATGAGTTTGTGCAAGAAATATAGTAAAAGTTAAAAGTCAACATGACAAGTAAGTATGATTCCTTAATATCAAAAATAAATTTCTCAATGAAAAGTAACATAAAACAAAACTGTTTTCTATTAAATTTTCCTACTGGGGAATCGAATACTGTTTAAACCACCACAAGTTTGTGGTTTTCTTATGGTTAACTTTCTCCTAAACATGTTTTCTATCACTCTCTCTCAAAACATGACCCTTTGCTTTTTCTTCCATATCCATGTTTTCCTACATGGAATCCTAGTATGGGTTAACTTGGGTGACATCTTTACTTCTCTTTCTTTCTTTTAAAGTGAATGTTTTACCGACTCTTGTTCCGATGTGGGACTTTCAATGATGTTTCCATGCCCAATTTTAACATTACGAAGACGCAATTCCCAAAAATCGGGGAAGGATGCAACACCCCAGGTAAATAAAGAATATGACATTTTCATATTTATCCATATTTGTTAATAAAATATTAATATTACTTTAATGGGAACATTATGCTCGATGGCGTACCCAATACGCAACAACGGGTTTCTTTGAAATCTTACATTGCACTCTAATGATAAAATAATTTTCTTTTAAATGGTAGTTAAAACGTAGCCATTGTAATGATGAGAATGAAACGAACTAGCTATAAAAATGAGTATATATGTTTGTAAAATATATTTACTTTTTACAATAAATGTTAGAGGATTAAAAATGCGAATGAATCCAATTTTTAGAGTAAATATTCTAATATTCATTAAAAGTTTGATTAACTACCTTTTAATGGAGAACCTCTTTTACATCCACATTTTGAAAATTTTATGTTTTATAATTGAATAAGTAAAATTCTTCTTTAGGACATCAAATTTTACTTTGTATAAATTTTTGGTATTTTTACGTTAAAGTTCATTTTTAATGAATAAGTCAAAAATGTTGTATTTTTATTCAAAACCTCTTTTTAATCTAATTTATTTATATGATTATATCATCTTTTGAATTGGTTTTAAATTGAAATTAGAATATATTTTTACCATTTAATCCAATGGTGGTCATTGGAATTAATTTCAATTTGAAATTGGACTTAAAGTAGTGTCAATCTTTTAATAGACATTGTTTCTTAAAAACACGCTATTTGTTTTGACAGCAGGAATTAATTATTAAATTAATCAATGCAACTCATATGATTTAAATTTTTTAAAATAGACATCATTTTTGAATTCTGAGTATCAAATATATCTTAGGGTGAATTTTTGGTATTTTTTTGAAAAACATCAATTTTTGATGAATAGTGAAACCACTAAGTGGTAGTTTAAAAACTGATTTTTTTCATTTAAATGAAACTTTATCACTTCTATGATTTGAATTTAAAAAATCTGATATAAATTTTTGTCATTAGGATGTAAAATGTGGTTCAATGGGAATAAAATAATTTTTTGGTGAATAATAACTTTTAGGTTTTATTAATCTCGATTAAAGGTAATTAGGGCGATTTAAGGTGAAAATAATGTTTTAGTAATATGAAATGACCTTGACACATGTTATAACCTTATTTGATGAGTCATGTCCAACCAAAAAAATCCATGGTTCAACTTGGGGATCCCATGGAGCCACTTTGGAAGGAAAATGACATTAATACCTTTTTATTTAATGTTAAAATTTAAATGTCAAACATGTATTGTTTTACTAAAACAATTTTTACATGGGTTAATAAAAGTAATATATTTTACTATAAATATTCATTATAAATCTAAAAAGAGTTTTTTGATCATTATATATTTTTTTATTATTTTTAGACATTAAATAAATTAATTTATTTATGACACTGTGATGATGTTGTGATTACCTCATAAATGAATGATTTAAATAAAATGAAAAGATAATATAAAATCTAAGACCTACACTTTTCAAAAACCTATTTGATGTGTGTATTTATAACTATTATCACCTTATCCTAGAAATATATAATTTTGGGACCTTTAAAATCCTAAAATCATTTTTAATAATGTAAAAGTTCATAACTTTCCAAGAGTGCCCCTCCTCTCCTTTTATAAAAGGCCCCCACCTCTACCACCTTACCCACACATCTCAAGACATTGGCTCGGCCAAACCCTGAACATTTTGTCTCTCCACATCCCTCTCTTACTCCTAGAAGCCTCACATTAGGAAGAAGTCTTCCCAAGGAAGCCTTTGAGGTCAAATCAAAAAGAGTTTCCCGATTAAAAGGTAAAGTATTCCATAGTGTTCTTTTGGTTTGCTTCTCCAACCCCCTAAACATTTGTTATTACTTTCTTTTGTAACAACACCAGTATCTTCAATATACTTTTATGTTTTTATGAGATGGATTCGAGCCACACTTACACACACATCCATCTAATGGTTAAAGAACCTACTATTTCTGTGGATGGTGAATTACTGCCACATGAAACGATGATTGTTCAATATTCTTTTAACACCTTTAAAGGTGGCCATTATGATGTCACTGTATTTTATATATGATATATATGGTATTTATGTTTTCTATATTCTTATGTATTTTATATTTAAAACATACCTGTATTCTTTTCATGTTGTGCATATGCAATAATTTCATATAAGGATGTGAGGACTACCGCCCCCTCAAGTGATGTGACTCGTTCATGCAATACATGGAATGTATAAAGAATGAAATTAGTGAACATATGTGACCTATATATCATATATATTATACCTTAATTATAATATATATATATATCTCATTTATTTTTATTTCTATTAATATGACAAAAAATGAATGTAGTGTTCATGCATATGTACGGCCTACCGTCTCCATGAACAGTGCTTTTCATTTTTTATCTCCAAATGTTATGGAATAGTATAAAATGAATATGAACTGTATATATATGATATTTTAATCATTAATACTATTATGGAAATTATTTAATTATAACTACATGGGCATTCATTTTCAAACAAGTTCATTTTTGACTCATGTATCAAACATCGGCAAAAACGTCTGATATGGACTAACATGATTAAACAATTATTATAACATTATAATATGTGATATGAACTGAATAATAATATTTAAATGAGGTCCTTAAGAAATTATAAATTGACCAAAGTTTATTATTTAGGAATATAATGAAACTAACAAGATAAGTCGGACTTGAGGTAAGGGATCCTACCCCTCTCTTTCTTTTTAAGTAAACTATTTTATGTCATTCCTCTTAAGATCATCTTTTTTACGATTGGGATGTTATTTTATATTATTCTTACTGTAATTGTTTTTGTTCATATAATGAGAGACCCTATTCTCTCTCATCAATCCATTTTTAATGTTTTGAGTGGCACCGTTAGGCTGCCGAATTTTCACAAGAGATCCAACCTCTCCCTTTCTTTTTAAGTACTCTTATTTATGTCACTTCTTTTAAGCTCTTATTTGTTGTTTTGGGGGGTGTTATTTTAAATTCCCCTTGCTGTAAATTTTATGTTAATATGACGAGAGACCCTAT
The DNA here is from genome assembly GCA_963277665.1 of Viscum album. NCBI lineage: Eukaryota > Viridiplantae > Streptophyta > Magnoliopsida > Santalales > Viscaceae > Viscum > Viscum album. The sequence goes on from OY728142.1 coordinate 956,268,671, forward strand.
TTGATCTCATCAATACATTTTTGGATGTTTTAAGTGGCGCCGTTAGGCTGCCGAGTTTTCACAAGGGATTTGTCGTCTCACTTTTATTCTCGTGAGATTTATGCTACATTTTCCAAAATTTCCTTTGAGTGGTATATGTACATACCATTATTCTACTCTTCGTGTAATATAATTTCATTTATGATTATTTACAGCAATGTTGAATTGTCCTTCTTTCATGGGGTGTATGTTTCGAAAGATACCCAAGTCGGTAAGGGAACCGTTCACCCTCCTATTTTTAAAGACTTCTTTTGTTGGGTCTTTTAATTTACATATTTTAATGTTGGGATATTTTTTTCTATATACTTATTGATGTAAAGTTTCTGTCCAAGTGATGAGATACCTTTTTTATCTCTCATCAACTCATTTTATGAATTTTGAAGTGACGTCATTAGGCTGTCAAATATTTTCCAGGGAACTTCTTAACCGAATTTTGATTCTTTGGGATAAACTTGTAATCTATGAATATGACATTCTATGAATATGTGTGAATGACCTCTGATTGTTTTACACTTAATAACCATTTAAATTTTTTTATTCGTTTGTCACACATAATTATGTAATTGATTTATCCTTAATCCGGGGATACCATCTTTGTAAGGGACTTCATCTCACTCTCCTTTCATTGAGGCATGTTTTGTTCTAATACAATACTTTCGTTTATACACTGTATAAAACACCTTTGACTTTTCATTTAATTCAAAGGGAATATTTTTCTACGAATCATTTTACTAGATGACAAAAAGGAATGTTTATTTTAACGTACGCGGTGACAACAACCTTTCCCGCCACCGCATGTATTTTTTGGTATTTGGCTTCCTCAACAAGCCGTAATGTTTTTAAAATGAAATAAATACCATATACAATTTTATGTATTTTGGTATTGAAAAAGTTTTTTATGATTAAATTGTTATGTTAATATATTTCAGTGATATATTGTGATCGAAATGTGGAAATGTTTTCTTTCCAATATATTTGTTTTATGTCTTATGATTTTATAATGGTACATGGACATTTGACTGGTGGTTACGTGATAAACCATATTAAGGGTGGTGTCGTGAATAATAGGATGGGTGATTACGTTATAGCCTCCAATTCATTGGTTATGGAAGTCGGCCGTATGGATATTCCATTAAGTTATATGTGTGGAAGTCGACCGTATGGTTATTCCATTTAAGTATGTTTATGTCCCAAGTTACCTATATATGTTATGTGTTATTTATATGGGTTTTATGGTATTATTTTGGTTACAAAATGGTATGTAATGGTCTTTTATTCATTTAAGAGTTTATACTACTTCATAAAGGTGAAAAGTATTACTTTGATAAAGTATTCATGGTTTACTTGTTGTTTTGAAAAACTAATAGTTTTCCTTCTTTGTGTATCCCTTACTGAGCTTTTTATGCTCATCCCACGTTTTTTTAAATGTTTTTCACAGGAAATAAAGTTGAATATGGTCAAGGATGGGATCAAGGAGATGTGAGGCTGTCTAAAACAAGGAACTATACATGTCTCTTTTGTTCAAGAGTTTTTATTTTGTGGAAAAGAGATGGAAGATGAGTAGATGTGTCTACTCTGTAATCTTGGAGATGTAATAGTTATGTCCTAATTCTCTAAAACTCTATACCTGAAAAGATCCTCATCGTGAATTATTCATTTAATTCAATAATTAGTAATGTTTAAGGCCGGGACCTTATACCATTCAATTTAGTTTATCTTACACATAGTAGAAGTTATTGAAATATTTTACCTTATAATGCCTATGGAAAATCAATTTTATAGGGACAATGCTTTTAGTTAGTTATCTTATTAAGTATAACTCCTTGTGTATATCCTGATGATTTCTTTTATAATGATAATATGATATCTTATCCTTCTTGTTGTATATATTGATAAGTTTTCTTTTGAAGGAAAGACCTATCTATAAAAATTGACATTTATATAGTAATGGATGGATCCAAAGAGGAATATTTCTGCCATCATCATTAAAAAAGTGCATTCCTGTTTTTGGAAGGGATAGAAACAATAAATTAAGAGAATGTCTCATCAACTTTTCAATATATTATTCACTCAATCATTGTGAGTGTCTAATATGATTATGTTTAAAATAAAAGAGGAGATATACATAGGTAAGTTATCCACCAAATGGATATATAGAGATATAGATACACATGTACATATGAATACATTGATAAAACTAACGATAAATACATGTACATAGAAAAAATATTATACAAATCTTTCATACCATTTTTACAAGTTTATCAGTTTTAACTGAAGATCAATTAGGTAATAGATATCTCTAGGTTGTCTGAGGATAGTTCAGAGTCTAGAACTCGAGTCTAGGAGTGAAAATGCAATAATACACGATTAGTTGAAACTGTGTGGGGGAAGACCACCATTTCTATCTAGATATGTAAGATAGAGCAAGGGATATGGAATATGACACCTGGTTTTAGTAAAACCATGAAATTTGTGCTGTATGTCCATGTTTCCAGCTTTTCAATTTTGATAGTGGGTTTTGGAACCTTTTTTTCTTGGTTAGTCAATCCATTAAGGTAAACTGTGCACTATACCTCTTCCAATATATTCCCATGCATGGTTTTCACATTGTTTCACAAACCATACACATATACCACATGACCAAGAAATTTTTTGTAAAATTACCATTTGACCATTAATATTCTATTAAACCTAAAACATCAACTTCTTACTCCTCCCACACAACAAACGGATCTCATTTGAAGCCCTCTATGAATCCTGAGATATGAATTGACCCCAAACCAACATACAATCTATAATTCATACACCAACTGTCTCATCGGATACGCATTAGTAAGATACCAATTCCTTTTTGGTTATTTATCATTTAGTTTGGTAATGGATTCAATATTTTAGTGGAAGAGAATTGGTTATATTATTAGGTTCTTTGTATGTTCTTCAATTTTCTCCCATCCTAAGATGAATTTAAAATTGATACAGATGATCTATCCCCCATAGAGCTATGTTAGATGATCTCCTTATTTTTTTTAAATGCTTTTTTGTTTATATATGTAATTTTTTCATGAACCCAGTTTTTGGGTGTCACCATAAATGAAATTGAGTCCTTTAAATTTTATTTATGCCCTATGTGATTAAAGAGGCTCATTAATTTATGGAATAGGTTGTGGACCTTGATTTAGAAATGTGCCTTGGGTGTGTTGGTTATAAAATCTACCAGCATGGGAGGATTTTGTAACATTTATTCCCTTGAGGCCTGACATGCCTATACTAGTGTTTTAGATGGATTAATGGAATTTTAATTGAATTGATATGGAGACGGGAATGGGTTCCAGGACCCTAGAACATATTAATGTGATAGGTTTCCTTTCTTTATTTTATTATTAAAATAAAATTCCCTTGAGAGTAATCTAAGGTATGCCATTTAAGAATATCCCTTGATATGATATTTCTTGATTAAGAATTAATTTCTCTTTGAATTTTTATTACCATGTGATATAGATAGTGATTATTCAATGTATTAGTTAATTTAAGCATCAAAAGATTTTTATATTGATTTTCCAAAGAGAGTAGTTTGATGTGAAGCCTTTTATGATTAGATAATACCTTGAAACACATTTTTGAGGGGAGTTTCATAGGAAATGTTCTTCGATTCATCAAGACATCGTAAATGATAGTTTTCAATGGAATTGATCAATTTGTTGGAATTGGTTAAATTATTATTATCCATTGGTTACACTTGGATTCAAATGAAAATTAATGGTATGGAACCATTTGGATATTGACCTTTATGCCCAGGTGATACTTGGTCTTCCATGGATGGGATCTGGAGCCTTCAACTATTATATGTTGAGTGACACTTGGATTCCATATGGATTTACAGGGAATGAATCCATGTAATTTGATCATATATTCCATGGGTGATATGTGGGATCAAGTAGTGGATACATAAGGATAGAATAAAGTGGATGAGACATTATAGCACACCTTGAGAAATACCTAGGATTCTGAGAGGTTTTCCATGGTTTAAATCAGAGGTAGTTGGTTTATATTACACCTAGAGTAATACATTTATTCCAACATAGCAATTATAGAGATGGAATTAGGTTCTTAATGAATAGGGAATTAATTGATTTTTATGATGCATCTTGTAAGAAAAAGTAAATGATTGGATTTGGTCTTCTCTTTCACAATACTGATGAAATGTTAAAGAATCTTTTAAAAATGTTATTTATGGGATGTTGGGATTATGCTTTGTCGGAAGTAATATAACCTAAATGAAATTCAATTTTTATATTAACATCATGGAAGGAAATAGACCAGACTATTAACTCATGGACTTGTTGCCAAAAGGAATTTTATTAAATAAATTGGAAATGAAATGAGAACTTGTAAACATGATGTGTACATTGATTACATTATTTACTAATTTCTTATTTCCAAAAAAATCAGTAATATATATTTATTTATTTAATAATTGGAACCTGATCTTGTGTTGTTGCATATTCATATTTTATCTCACATCTTAATCTATCCAAAATTGTAAAACCAAATAGACTATATGATTACAGTTGTTGATAGTGTTTACCCCCTACTACAAGTTCAGTATTTCTTCTTAGAAGAAAGGAATCATGGGACTGAGGTGAGGATTGTAATGCTATTGAGACACCTTTATCCTTTTATATTTTTATTATATGAATTTTACATCTAACATATATACCTATTTTGTTGGTTTTGTAGAGTCATGTAACATGTACCATCATTTTATATATGAGTCATGGTCTAGCATTATTTATGTTAGGCATTCGTTGTTTACCTGGTTATCTATTTGAGTTACTTCTTCCATTATCTTTCTGTTATTTATGTTCCAATGTTCTAAACTATGGTGAGAAGGTCATAGTCTCCCCATGGATACACATAGGCACTCACTGCTTTTCATATGCCTCTAGCATTTGAGGAGACATGCATGAGGCCATGTACACAACATATAATAGAGCCCCATTTAGTTGAATATGGGTTTAAGATGTTAAAATGTGATATCAAAGGTATATTTTTTGGTTTTTTATACTATTTGGAGACAATATAATGAGATTTAATGGATTAGGATTTATTAATGAGCTGTTCCCAAGAGTTTCTACCCCTGATATCAGAAAAAACCAAATTTCCTCAAATAAAATTGTTGATTTTTGGAATTGTACTGTTAATGTTGATTTGATTACATTGTTGTGTGAGACACAAGAATTTTTATGTTAATATTGATATGATTCTGTGTTATATTTAATTTTAACCCTATCAAATGGTGGTATTCCATATCATTCATTATATAGAAACCTGTTTGATTTCACAAGTCATGCATTATGTCATTTTATTTATGTTGTATTACTTGTTTTATATTGTCGTGATATTTGTTATGATATATATATACATACTACAATGATTTATATTTTGGAACGTGTTATCGTTTGAAATAGGTGGACACCATAATTTGGTCCCTGAGGAGTTTGGAAGCTCTTGGATAATAAATGTGTGCACCATTTCATCAACATTTAAAATGAATAATGATAAATATGAAATGAGAATGGATTGAAATGAAAATTAATAAATGAGAATGAAATAGAAAATTTAATTGCTTATGGTAGATAACATGACCATATTTGATATATTTATAGGGATTTTGGTAGTTTCCCTCTATTGTACCTAATCTATATAACACCTTTACATGACCCATGGAGTAGAAAGAGGGGTGTGTTCTTACATAGAAAGGATTTTACCTGTCTTATTTTTGTGTCTGTGCTTTTTGAGGTATATTCCTTGTAAAAAAACTCGATCTGAGGTGTTTGTTTTGAATTGTTGAGGCATTCCACCATGACAACATCTACCCATATTCCATAAGAGTGGTGATTATCATACTTTATAGGTGTCTATCCATGGGCGACCAATGAATACGTAATCATGCCTGTTGTGGTACCAATTGTGGTACCAGACCTAGGTGCTGATGGATGAGTATATGTGGGGTTATTGTGCATTATGTGTAACATTCATGGAGCACTATTACCTTCCCTGACTATGGAGGAGTTGACACATGAGTTCTATAAAGAGTATCTTCCAAAAATATTTGGGTATGTAGGACCACATGTTGTAGAGTATGGCTAGAGTCCATGTTTTCTATCTTAGTGAATCTTGAGCCGCCCCCTGAGAGGATGGTAAATCTCTATATGTATATGCTAAGTGATTCCACCAATATATGGTGAGATGTTATTACTCAGATAAAACGTCATTGGGTTATGGAATGGATAGATTTTTAAATGTTCTCCTCTGACAACTTGTATCCTGAGATGGCATGTACTGATAAAGGCTTAGATTTAATTTACCTAGAGCAGGGCATGCAATCAATTATGGATTACTTAGCCCATTTTACTAATCTCTATAATTTCAGATATATTTTGGTGGGATATTAGTTGTATAAAGATAGGGTATGTGAGGATAGTCTCAAGTATGATATCTAATTGTAGGCGAATGTCTTTCTGTTGACTATAAATTTTGTAATATTTAATCGTATGCTCATCATGAAGAATATATAGAGAGGGGATGGGGGTGACAACCATTGATTTTTGATATCATGAAATTTTATTTCACTAAATGATAGTATGAAACATCATATGGATCTTCCAAAAGGTTATATTATCATTTGGATAACACATTCATGTATCTAGGTGAGGTGTTACTAGTGTTTTAGGCTAGGACATATGAGGCCTTAGTGTATGAGGGACATAGTCCAGTTCCAATAATGTAATAATATTTTCAAAATAAAATACTTTTGTATAATGTTTCTACAAATATAAATGAAATAGGGTCATCAATGACTCTACATTCATGATGATGGTCAATAGCTTCTCGTTTGGCAGGTATCTAGAGTACTTATTGTCGATAAAGCTATGGTGGTGATCATGGATATGGTATTCAAACCCCATATATAAAATATAAAATAGTGAGGATATGATTGGGGCACCCAAAATATTTCTTAGGGTCATGGTTCTATCTATGAATATGTAATGAAATAGACCATTGAGGGATAAGATCCTAGAACTTCTACTATAAGAGATACTCTTTTAGTATCCTCTACTTTAGCTTCTGAACTTTTCGATACTGGGTATTATTATAAAATTATTTATGTTCCTATAGTGGAGATACTTAGGCTCAGTGTTTAGTGATTTGATGGTGTTATGATGCTTGAATGTTCATTGAGGATTATAAAAGAGGTTGTGCATCAGTGTAGGGAGTGCCCCTCAAAATTGTTGTGTGTCACATTGTATGGGACCTTTCTTTACTTTATATTAATGTTTTTAAATCATCATTGGGAGGTAATGGTTGGTTCCCTTTTATGATTTGTATGATTTAAATTTCCACTTTGTGAGCATCACATCACTAGAGGGAATATAGTTTATCCAGAAAGGTGAATTGGATATCTAGACGTGTTGAGCTAGACACGAGCATTGTGTTCTTGGTGGGTTGACATCCTATGTTGGGAATTTATATTGAGATGGCCAGGAAGCAAATCAGATTAATTTCCCTCTAGTGACTGATCATTCCATGGACTTCTTCCTAGATAAATTTTCTAGATTACCTATAGTAAATAGCTATATTTATCTATTGATCTAGTAGAAGGAGGTGCACTAATAAACATTACATCAAATAGGATGGATTCCACAAAGTATTAAGAGCTGAAGAAGAAGATATATGATTTAGTGTAAATGGGATTCATTTGACCCCATACGTCAACAGGGGTTCCCCTGTAGTTTTTTCAAAAAGGTGGATAAAACCCTCCTACTATGTGTAGATTATTAGAAATTGAAAAGGCTGACAGTTAATACATGATATCCCATTCTATAGATAGATAATCTCTTTAACTAGCTATAAAGAGCATAGGTTTTGTAAAAGATTTATTTGAGGTCCATTTATTGTAAAGTTCATGTTGCGAAATCAGACATTCCTTTACCAATAATTTATATTAGTTTTAGCATATAAGAATATTTGGTAATTCTTTTCAGCCTCACAAACATGCCTGCATGTATCATGGGATGGATGAATTGAGTTTTACATACTTATCCTAATTCTGTGGTTGTGGTTTTCATGGAAGATATCATGGTTTATTCTCATAATCAACAAGAACATGCCAAAACATAAAGATATACTATTGAATACACTTAGAGAGAATCAATAATATGTTAAGATAAAAATGTTACACTTCTCGATGGATCAAATTCCCTTCCTTGGTCTCATTTTTTCAAACACATGAGTATTTTAATAATTATAGAAGATTAGAAATGTGGTTTCCTGGGATTATACCAAGAGAATATTTATGGAACAGTGTATCTTGGGATAACTTGTTACTAAAATCATTCCATTTTAGACTTCTCTTACTTTGCAGTAAGACTTATAGTCAAGACTATTTCGGGTATGATGTATGCATGGATAGATCATAAGATATGACCTTTCAGGATCTAAAATATAGATTGATTTAAGTGATGATACAAATTTTGACATAGCCTGGTAGGAGTTACACTTTCCATTGCGATAAATCAGGTATCATGCTAGGAATAGTCTATTTATAGGGTGATAGATTAGTAAAATACGAGACTTCAAATTTGTGGCCACATGTGAGAAATTACCCTATGGAAGATCACTAGTTTTCTAGAGTTTGTCAAGATTATCATTATTGGAGACATTACATACAAGGAAATTATTTTTTTGGTGTACAGATACCAAACAAATCTCATGTAAAACATTACAATGTGTGATCCGAATCAGAGATAGTGAATGTGTGTTGAATATATTCAATATTTGCACTTCAATATTGCATACATGCATGGTAAATGTACTATACTAGACAATGATCTGACCAAGAGGACTCAGATACAGGTAGTATAGCAGGCCAGTACCAATTGGAAGCATGTGGATTTGTTCTTTGAGATGCACTTGTGGGTGCATGTAAATCATCAGAACACTTATTTATCATATTTTTTTACCTCAAACCTTCTAGAATGATTTATGAGATAGAAGATATCAAATTATGAGAGACTAGTTTAATGGAAGTGTGTGATAGGTGAGTAACCTCCTCTAGGGTGGACCGTAGGAGAGTATGAGATCTTGTGAGTACATGTTTATATATGGGTTTCTACAGACATTCATGGGGATGTGATGGGTTTTTTCATGGTTTAGCTTAGATAGTGGACCTTGGTGTAACCATGATTTATTGAGATTTACATCACCATTATTAGTGGCCAATTATGGGAAAAGATGTAGCTGGTATTTTCATGAGATATTCTACCAGTCAGTAGGTGCATTAAAAACATCTTCAACTAGTTAGAATTTAAAATCAGATGCCCATTACCAAGAGGAAATGGAATGATGTCACGATTGATTTAGGGACATGTTTACCGATCTCCCATCATGTTAATGATGTAGTTCAAGTTGTTGTTGACATGATCACGATGGTAACACATATCCTACCAATCAATAAAACCTTCATTGTGTATGAGATTAGATGATTGTATATCCATAAGATAGGATAACATCACGAGGTCCCGAATGATATAGTTTGATACAGGGAGGCCCAATTTACATCACAATTCAGGCAAGGGCTATAGAGGACGTTGGGTACATAGGTGCTTCTGAGCATCAAATACCACCCCCAAACAGATGGATAGTCATAGCACATGATATAGGTGCATGAGGACATGTTTTGAGCATCTGTCCATGATTTTTGGGGCTCTTGGGAGAGGCATATACCCCTTAGTGAGTGATCATAAAATAATATATTTCAAGATACTATTTAGATTGTACCTTATGAGGTATTGTATGGTAGTACATTAGAATAACCACTGTTTTTCTTAATTTTTAGAGATGCAACAATGTGCAGACCTCATCTTGTTCAATAGAATATAGAGAATGTGATGTTGATTTAGAAGAAATTGGATATTGTGTAGTCTCATTAGAAATCATACTATGGTCACCTTAAATGACCTATAGAGTTTGAGGTTAGGGATCATGTTTTCATGTGTGTTTTAGCAGTGTTGGTACAAATGATAATTAAGATATAGGGTAACAGTTCACCATGTTTTGCTGGGCCATTTGAGATTCTGGACAGATTCAGATGGGTATATTATTGGTTGATGTTTCTATAAAGGTATCGGTCCATGCATGAAGTCTTACATGTTTCTCATCTATGATGCCATTATTCAGAGTCGCCTCACTCCATATAGCTTGATGAGGTTTGGATGAAGTTAAATGCATCATCTAAGGTGAATCCAATACATATTGTTTATAGTTGAATGAAGATTCTTTGAGGCCAGTTTGTTCCTCTGGTATGTGTGATGTGGTGGCACACTCGAGTGCAGGATAAGACATGGGAGTGGAAGGCCGATGTATATTTGTAGTGTATATAGTTATTCTTTGACCATCTTCACCACCCATGGGATTGAATTTTATTTGAAAGTTGATTGGGGTGATATTTTAAGAACCCCACTCTTCATTGAGGTACCTATCAATTTATATTTGTCAATTATAAGTTAAAATGATTTATAACATTCTAATATGAATTCCCATTGAGGCAATAGAGTTATAGGGGATTTTTAGAGTTGGATTGGAGACTAAAAAACAATCCTTTAGTTGAAAATAGAATGCATCTTGGTTATTTGAAGTCATGTGGGGATGTCCAAAAATGTTAAAATCATGTGAGGAGGGGTAACGTGCTGGAATAGACAACACCATTTTGGAAAAATTGTGTGATTCCGGCTGAATAGAGATGTATCTAGTTATGCAATTTTCATAGTGGGTTGAGGAATAGTTAGAACATGGTTTTTCAAATCATTCATTTAATCCATTATATATTCCCCTTCCTCTATATTCCCACACATGGTTGAGGCATGGTTTCTCAAATAGTGCGCCTAAACCATACGACCCATCTATTTTGGGTAAAATTTACATTTTACCCATTAAATTATATTAAACCTTAAAATCCATTTCTTTTTCCTCCCACATATAATAGTCTCTCATTTGAATCCCACTTTGAATTCTATGTTTCGAATTTCCATCGTTCCACCGACTGATATATGATTCAAGCATTGTTTTTCTCATCAAATTCGCATCGACATTATCCTGATTGCAATTTGGTTATTAATTATTCAGTTTTCTAATGGTTATGCTATTTAGGTGGAAGATAAATTTTCACATTACTAGGTTCTTCATATGTTATTATATTTAATCCAAATATAGGCTGAATTCCATGCTCATACGGGACGAGGTATCAACCACATGCCTTAGTTAGGTGGTCCCGTGCTTTTTTCTAATGGTTAGGTTGGGTATATATGTTGTTGTGTCATGCATCCAATTCATGAGTGTCTCCTTAAAAAAAATTGAGTCCTAGAATTCATGGGCATGGCCTATGTGAATTAATATACTTGTCAATGTATGTAATGGGTTTTGTACCATGATATAGAAACACACACTGGGATTGTTTGTTATAGAAATGGGCTACCATTGGGGGATTTTGAATCTTGGATGCCCTTGGGTGTTACTTTCTGTACCATGGGAATTAAATAGATTTAAATAATTGTAATTGAATTTATAAGGAGAGGGAAATGGGTTCCTTGAACCTAGATCATTGTCATGTAATATATTGTTAAGCATTATGTTCTCCTTTAAATGAATTTCTCTTTTTTGAGTAATCAAAGTCACACCTTATAAACATAGCCCTTTCTATGAAACATCTTGATCAATAATGAATTTACCTTTGAATTTTTATTCCCATGTTATATAGATAGTGATTATTCCATGTAATTGTTTATTTAGTCATGAGAATATTCTTATAATGATTTTTCTAATGTGAGTAGTATGAAACCAAGCCTTATAATCATGGTTATTACCATGAATCACATTTTGAGGTTTGTTAATAATGAAATTTTCTTAGTTTGAACATATCATATTTAATAATAATGTTTAATGTAATTGATCAATTCATTTTAATTGGTCATCCATGGGTTACAAATGGATTCAAATGAGACTTCCATGGACAGACAAATTTGGTTATTGAACATCATGCCTAAGTAATACGGGGTTTTTGAAGGATAGAATCATAAGGGTTGGATTGTTTTATGTTGAGTGACACTTGGATTTAGAATAGATTTCCATGGATGGACCCATGATAATTTGATCATATATGCCATGGGTGATACATTGGTTCCCATAGTTTAAAAACAAGGACAAAATCGAGTGGCTGAGACGTTATACCTAGCCTAGAGTGATTCATGGGTTATTGAGATATTTACCATCAATTGTCTCATTGGGTTATGGTTCATATTACAATAGGAGTGAGACTTGGATTCCAACTTTGGACTACCATGAATGGACTCAAGATCTAAATTAATAATGAATAAATTAATTTTTATGATGTGTTAGCCATGAAAAACCATAAGCTTGGTTTTGGACATCGATTTCACTTTATGGATAGACTCTTTAAGAATCCTGTTATCATGTAATATAAGGGACACCAAGCTTAAACTAGATCATGGAACTTATAAATTAAATAAAATGGAACTGTTTTATGAACCTGATGAAATAGAATAGGCCTAACTGTAAACTCAAGAAGTTATTTTTTAATTTAATTTGATGAAATGAAATGGTCATAAAATGGAAACACAGATTATAAGATGCATAAATTGAGTACTTCCTTTCAATATTTGGTAGTTCATACACACTAACTTATATATATATATATATTCACTGATATATTTTCACTTGACATGTTGTAGTTTCTTATTTGATTATCTCTCACACCCTATTTTGTCTAACTTGGTGGAACCAAATAAACTATATAACAGATGGTATTGATAAGGGACTCAAACCTAATATAAAGTAATTTTTTATTCTTGGCAGTAGCGAAGATTTGGACCGAGGTGAATCTTTTTATGCTGCTGAGATAATTTTTTCCTTTATTCACTTTTCTTATATATATTTTAAATATTCCATGAATATATATTATGGCTGATTTGTAGTGATATATTACATGTATCATCATTTTTTATATGATCTATCTTTTGATATTTTTTATGTTAGTGTTATTCTATTGACATTTTAATTTGTATGAGTTACTACTTATATTATATATCTATCATTGATGTTATGATATGCTACAATATAGTGGTGATGGAATTGTAATACCATGGAAACACCTAGGACCTTATTTCTGTTTGGCATCCTTTAGAATTTAGGGAGATGTTCTTCAGGTCATCTGGAAAACCAGGATCGAATGAATATTTAGTGGGCTCTTTCTTCAGGACATTACATTAAGGGACCTAAAAAACCATGACTGAATCCACCCTCTTTATATGAGATCATTTGTTGATGATACCATGTACCCTAATGAAACATATTTTTAGATGAGGGAACAACATCCAGCGCAAGTAGGTCACACCTATTCCATGATCCCCATTAAGGGTATAAGAATGAATGATAGAGGATCCCAATCTTATCCCATGGAGGGAACCCAAACCCTCAACCATAGATTTATCCTCTAGGGGGAATAAAAATTCCAGATATTTGGTATAAATTATACCATGTACCCTCAAAGGGACATACTAAGGGATCACACTCAACTGATAGAGGTCTGAACTAGAAAAATTACGTTCTCCAAACACCCTCAATGTGGGTACATTAAATATACTAGTGGTACACAATGTTTCTAGCAGAACCCTGTACTTCCTGTGTGCTTTTGTATTACATGAAACGTGGATATCAATATACACATTTTGTATGTAAGGATACAAGACAGATAAAGGTCTTCTAGAAACTTGCATGTGTCTTTTATTTGTGCCAATGTACTTCTTGTCATGATCATGTACTAACATGTATAAAACTGCACATGCTAGTGGATACATAGTAACTTCTTTGCATATAACTCTTCTTGTGTACTATTCTTGTGTCAATTTACCCAATCTTTCCCGTGACCATGAATCCTAAGTGATACAAGTTGAGTTTTCCACACAATTCCCATGGTGTGTCATAAGTGTCACACATTGTGTGATCATTTCACCTCCATAGAAATTCTAGTACCACATCCATAGACCAACACAACATGTTACCTAGACCGACATGTCATGTTACATAGAAAATTCAAGAACCCTTAGGTTATCGTGCACATCATCCATCAAAACTACTTCTATTTCAATAATAGAACAGAATCATGGATAAGAGTTCATCTAACACTCCCACTACCAGATATCTAAACTTTGGAATCAAAATCCAATTAAAAAATTTGACCATAAAGCCAATACATCAATTCAATTTGTCAAAATGGGAATAGTGAAAACCATCAATCTATTAAGATCGACCTCTTATTTTACTCTATCATCATCTATCCTCGATCACAACCAATATCAGAAAAAACCATAGTATTGATCTATTTCAATGTAAAATGGTCATGTAACACTCATATACCTTGTATTCATCGAATTATTGGATTATGAAATTTTAACGATGATTAGGAAAAGAATTAGGAGCAAAATCCATAATCCACTACCATAAGGAGAAAAACTTTTCCTTTTTTGTTTCCAACACAATCCATTATTGATGTGTAAATCCATTCTTTTTCAAGGAATTTGTCCACATTTGACTCAGAAAAATCATTGGGATGGAATAAAATAAATGAAAAATCACACATGGAGTTTGGATTGATCACTGAAATTGAAGAGTCATGTCTTTTCATCCATAATGAGTTCCACTATATATAATGACACAAAAATCCTTGAACTTGATCTTATCTGATATAATCTTACAATGATCATACTACGTATTCTATCTAATGGATCTTCTCAATCCCTAGATTATAAAACCAGCCCATGGGATTAGGTATAAACATTTTTTTAATAGAGGATGTTAGGTCACTGTGTCCAAATAATGTTATAAATAAATAAAATTATATTATTCTATTATTTTATACCCTGACTTCAATTAATTTAAATTAATGAAACTTAAAACGACTATGTCACTTTTCGGGTGAAAACCACACTCTAAACAAAATGGGGACCCCAAATTTTTTATCTGATCCTATGTCTGATATTTATTTCTCTTATTCCAAAAAATTGCACATTTCTGTTATTAATATTTTAAATATGTTCCAAATATCAATTTTGGACTCACTAGACCATGTAATCTAATGGTGTCTCATTACCTAGCTCAAAAAGTAGTCCATGTCATATTCTGAAGTAGTACATGGATAAATCAGATTCGTTACATCTAATGACCCAATTTTTTATAAATTAAATTTCATTAACCATCGTTTTTTAATATTAAAATTATTTATATAAAAATCTTTTAATAATTTTCATTTATTATTTTGGACCATTATGAAAATAGCCAAAATTTGACTATTAGGCTTTGAAGGTCATTATAAATCCACAAAATTGGTAATAGGAAAATTTTCTTTTGACAGTTATGATTAATACTTTTGGAGGGTTATAAATATATCAAATGGACACATGTAGAACATGTAATGTCCTTGATTTCTAGGCTCATATCCTATGAAGCCCATTAATTAAAGAATCTAAAAGATATGGAATCGTTGGGATTTTCCCTTCACCATTCCCCTGAAAAGATTCAATAACTAAAATTGTAGTACAACTATTGATATAAGATTTTCATGCATAGGGATATCAACTCCCTAACAATGTTTTCTAATCCACCTTGAGAAAATTCACCCCTCACAGAAATCGCCCTTAAGCGGCACTCTAGTGTAATAAGGGGTTTTGTATCTAGACCAAAATAGTATCAATTTTATTATTCTCTTTTTATGATAAAAATATTAGTATTAACCTTGTTATTATTATTATTTAAAATAATTTATTATAGAATGAGTCGAAAAAAAATATAATTTATATTCTATGAAGTTTTTTATTCAGAAATATAAAGTTATAATTAAAAAAACAATATTATAAATCAAAAAAATTTGATAGAAATTTTGTAACAACCAAAAAATTAAAGAAGATTAACTTTTATAGGATTGCATGTATGTCCTACAACACAAAGAAATAATTTGGAATATAACATAATTAGATTTATAATATATTTAATATTTTAAAAAATATATTAAAAGGATTATAATGCATTTTACATAATGTTATAATTTCTTACAGACATGAATGACTTTGTTTCATAGCATTTATTACACATAATACCACGTTTTATAGAAAAACTAAATATTATAAAAATATTATAATTTTTATAATAAATTAAAACCAAGTCCTTAATTTTGCATCAATAAATATGATTAATTGACTTATGAAAAGGTAATTTTTAATTAATTGGAAACAAATTACTTATAAATGATTATTAGAACCAATTTAATATAAAGGTAATGTTTCTATAGACACTATTTTTATTCTTATAGTGGCGTTTTATCCTTATAAATTAAATTAATTTCTTTTAGAGAATAATATAAATTATATATATATCTTATATTCAATCAAATATTTTTTTATCCAATATATTTGATAGGCATAAGATAAAAATAAGTATAGTATAAGGTTTTAAAATCTTATTTGTCTAAAAATATAATTTGGTGACCTTTTAATAAAGTACATATTTTAAAAATAGATTTTGGAATGTTTCTAAATTTTATTCATGAAAATAATCGTAAATTATTAAAAAGAAATAAAAAAATTCTCTTAAGTTGATAGTTATTTATTTTAATGATATGTTTCATTTTTGATTAATAGTAAAAATGCAAAATTTTAATTGAAAATAAAAACTTTCTTAATTTTATATATAAGGATAAATTATATATTTAAATGTAAAATTATATAAATAATACATCAAACAATTCAATTTAGTTTGTTGGAGTCAATTTAAATTATAAAATGTACAAAGATGGTTAGAAAATGTTAGAACATATTTACTTTAAAAACATACATTGTTGTTCAATTTGTCGAATTAATTTTAAATTAATTTCAATTAATTCTATGATTTTAAATTTTCAAAATATATCCAAAATTGTTAAAAATAATAATTTATATTTTAAAATGATTTAAAATTATTTGTTACATAAAAATATTAGTGGATGTAATTAAAATTAATTACAGTACGGAAGAGAAAAATTACCTTAACATGAAGCTTATCATTAAAATTAAGGGACAAAATGACCTAGAACGATGAAAAAACTGATTGGATGGCAATATTTAAACCCTATTCACTCTTGGGAAAAAAATTAATTATTGGGACTACTTGAGAAATAGAAAAATGGGGGTGGAATTCTATTGTAAAAATTTTATAATAAAGCCACTCATCTTTCACTATAAAAATAAAACTCACCCATTACATTTGTACAGACATATCAACCCCTTTATCTCGAAAAAACCCATAAAAAGTAATCTCCTTTATTAACATCCATCATACCAAAACCATGACTTTCGGTATAAGTCAAACCAAGGATGTATATCAGAATAGACCAAAATGGGTTACAAAAATAAGACTTAATGTTCTTAAACAGTAACTTTTGATTCATTTAATTATCCAAAACATCATTTATATTTATTTTATTCTTATGTAATAACCAAGGAATTATTAATATAATGATTTTTTAAAATTATAAGGGTTATACATTCACAATCACAACATCCATAAAATGGGATACAAAATCATCATTCATGTGTACGGTAGACTATAGCCCCGCAACCCAAAGTCTTCTGTTCGTCCATTTACCACTTTTAATGTTTTAAATAATTTGGTATTTACAGATTATATATCATATATATGATATTAATAATGTATTTATGATTTATTAATTCTTAAATAAATCATAACCTCATGGTTTCCATTTTTTGGAAATACGATAACATCGTTTGTGGACGTGTAGACTACTGGCTCCTCAAAGTGATGTAAATTGTTAATTCCATACATGAAATGTATAATTGATGATTTTATTTTACAAATATGATAAATATTCTAAATATATCATTGTTATATAATAATATAAATATATATCACTTAAATTTCTTTCTTTTAATACGAAAAAAGTGGATGTAGCATTCATGCATATGTACGACATACCATCTCCATTAATAGAGAATTTAATTTCATACATACAAATTTTATGGATTTTTATAAATAAATATATACTGGATATTTATTAAATTTACAAGATTATTGTAATTTGGGATATTTTAAAATATATACATATGTAATATGAATAATAAAATAACAACTTAAAATATACTCAATAAAATTGGCAATTAACACACGAAATAGTGAAAATAATAAACGACCATTAACAAACGAGTACTAGGATATTATTAAAAGATAGAAAATGATTATATAAATAGGTTTATGGATCTTTTATAAGTTATTAGGAAATTTAAAACACTTATAATGTTGGTTAGTTATGTTCATCTTGTAGAAACACAAGGTAAGGGATTATCCCTTAATTTATATTCCATTGAGACATATTTTTTACTGTTCACAAATTCACATTAATATGGTGTATATATTGACAATATTTCATTTAATATCATGATTAACTGATAATTAATGCTATTTTATTGTACACATTGAACCCTCTAATCCAAGGAGGTTTTAGTTGGGAATTACCTTGTGGTAAATGTTATCCTTTCAATATCACTATATTTTGTGATTTTTAACTTTATCATAAAACAACGTCCACATAATGATAATTATTTTTTGTAAATTACATTTTAAATATATATATTATATGTAAATGGGTTTCATTATTTAATAGACCATATACAACTATAATATATTGTGTTCTCTATGAGAATTATTTGAAATGATGATAAATATATATATTTTGCTCAATATATACACTTGATGTTAAGTAATGTTGTTTATTATGTTAATAAATTACTAGATAAATGACTAATTCATAATAAATGCACTATATGGGTTGTGGACTAGTTATTTCACGCCCCTCGATGGATCGTTAGTCTCATGAGAGGAATTAGTTGGCTAAATCAGAGTAGTGTGAACAGTCTTGATAATAAATCTTTATGGTAAATGTATCATGTTCACTGGAAAGATGGTGTCCATTAATCTATATTTTCATTTATTATAAATTTAGTAATAATTTTTATATATGATATTTATTATTTTACATATCTATATATAAATTTCATTATTATATTATATATTAAATGGCATGTCTATCAGTTATCTACCAACCCATATTGATCGTTCCTTATCGATATATTTATATGGAATATGTTATTTTTTATTTACCTTTCAATGATCACTAAACTCATTGATTTATTATTTCATATATTGTACATACCCTTAATTTTCATTCTACATCACTCTTATTTTTTTCACTCCCCAAGATATGATGATGAATTATTGGAATGAGTTTCAAGGTTGATTTTTTTATTTTCTATGTATTATGATGGGTTTTCTATTTCACAATGTAATATGGGTATCATTTACATAATATGATTTTCAAAATCTATTAAACTGGATAGTCCATCATAGTTTTATTCCTTATAATTTTGTGAACATTACAAATTAAGGCACTATCTCGGGGATTTTGGTTTCGAGGAATTAAACATAGTATAAGAGGATGTTTAAAAGAAACCATGTAAACTACACTTAGGAAAACCTATCTCAGGTTACATAACCCTAAGAGAGGCTTTGAGGATACATATAAAAGAACATTATATAATTTTTATATGGTACATAAAATTTAAATAATCATTTCAATACATCAATGACTGGATACTACAAGTAGATGTGGTTCTGGAATAGATATACTTTGGGGTAACAACTCCAAAAAGGTTTGTAGGGACTTACTCTTGGGTAAGATGGTATATGGAAATAAGCCTTACTGCATGCATAGTTTTACACAACTTAGGGGTATTATTAGGATAATTCATCATTTATTTACGAACCATTATACAGGATTTGAATGAAATTATTTCCCCAAAGAAACATTGTTTATTATTATAAGATTAGTTATTGGTTTTCTTAATAATTTTAATTGTTTAAAAAGTTTTACGATTCCACATTATGTAACATAATGTTGTGATCTAATATAGTATATTCCATTTTTTAAATGAAACCCAAAAGGAAAATTTGTATCAATAGTGTTGTAAAATATAGTGATTTTTTATTGATAAATCCTATATAGCTAGAATTTGATGATATAATGTTATAGATGTATTTGTGTATCTTAATGTAGTTGTGACATATAAAATTTACTAGATGAATAAATAAATTACACTACGACATTTAACGGTATTGGATCATATTTAGTGGAAATGGCCCCAATCATTTAGTTAGACTGCTAACCTAATGGTGTTTGAGCAATGGATTATGAATTTGGAAAATATATTCATGGTATTGGGATGTGGTGAAAAGTGAAATGTCACCCATTTTTTGTATTTTTTCAATATAGATGCTGAAAAATGGTGTTCATTGATCAAAAATAATATGGAGTAAGAGGAAATAGATCAATTGGAATGAAAATATATTAATGTGAAATTCATTGATAGAAATTTCCCTCACATGAAAGAAACCAACACTAATAGAATGATAATTAATTTAATGTAGATGGAGGAACAAAGTGTCTCAAAGAATTAATATACCTTTACTAGTTTATAATGGTATGATAGTCATATTATACAAAAAATAGAATATATTAATTATTAATTATTAATGGATTCCTATAAGTCTGTGAAGGGTACTAGTGTATCAAAAATTTCTTAATATGATGAAAAAGATTTATGTTCTATCAATATAGAGAAAAAAGTATCCATGTCTTATAAATTCATACAAAAGAAGTATATAAAGAGGATGGAAGATAAAATTAAACATTAAATGAGGAAGGAAAATATTAATTTTCCAATATGTGATAACTATAGAAATAATCACCAAAGGAAATACTTTAATGTATCAGGTGGTTTTTATAGGTGTCAAGAAAAGGATCACTAGGAAAATTAATGAAAATTTATCAAATAAAATTATATTATTCAGCGTTATAAATTCTTGGGTATGGGGAATTATAAAAATTTACTACCCAAGATGTCAAGTGAATATACCTTAGAATAAGTTAAGGCATCAAAGTCAAGCATATGTGTTGACACATCCAAAGTGGAATGATTAACATGCTTCTCTACTTGGATCTATGAACTATATAGAAAAATTATTTTATTGATGATGTTATCATCATATGATTTATGAATGTTTAATGGACTGTACAGAATTACTATTTAATTAGGGATTACATATCACATCTGGTATGGTACCAATTAATATGAATAGGAATAAACTTAAACATTTTTCAAAACAAATGTTGGAGGGAAATATATCGCCTAATACATTCTTGAAGTTAAGATAATGATGATTGATATCCATAAAGTAAATTTGATTCTACTAACAACCATATAAATGATTCTAATGTGTTGCATCATAATCATTTGGAATTATTAACCATTTATAAATGTTTTTAGATGATATTTGAATGAGTATTTTGAGGTTAATGTAATACATCACTATATGATCCATCTTGTGCTAAGAGATGATGTAGAAATATTTTAAGGAATAATGAAAGGAAAAGATTTTATTTGTAGAAAAATATATTTACATATATTTTGAAAGAGTGGTAAAATTTTTAAACTCTAGTAAAAGGGCTCTTGAATCAATTTTTTTTCTTATTATCATCATTCATGATGATTTCAATGACCTTTTTTCAAACCTAAACTTTAAGGCTTTGTGGTCAATAACATTCACAAGAACATATTTTATATGACTATCCATCATAAATTGACAGTCATATTTATCTTTAATGACTATGTATTCACTAATTTATCATCTTTGAAATCCTATTTTTGGGGATACCGTGACATTTACGTTTTTCATTTCTTATTAAGAATATTTATTATTAACTGTATTTTAAATGTGGGTTTTCAAAAATATGATTTTATAATATCAAACCCTCAATTACCGATATCATGTTAAAATTTATAGGATTCAATTTAATTAATGTGGGGAGAATTTAAAACCCCATAAATTTTAATATAATAACTTTTATTCAATAACCTATACGACACAAAACAACTTGCATACACAAAAAATATAACCTTGTGATACATTATGACATATTTATTATTTTAAATAAATATAATCTATGTCTTGTAATTCACACATCACTATGTAAGCGTACCTTACATCAAAGAAATAATTTGTTCAAAATATTCAATTACATGCAAGAAGAAGTTTTATCAAAAAAACAAAATATTATTAAAATATTATTATTTAATACAATAATTTAAAACCTATTCTTTTTTTGGCAGTTATAGATATGATTAAACGACTTATGAAGTTATATGGTTGAATTAATTTTTTAAAAATAAATAGAAATGAATATAGAAACCCATTGAATATAATATGTTCAAAAAGGATTCTTTTTTAATGTGGATCATCAGAATTAGGTTAGGGTTAATTTTGGTTTTTACATTAACGTTGTGTTTTTTGATGAATTGTGAAACATAATGAATTTAAGAAAAAACATCATTAAAATATAATTTACATAGAAGGATAAATAATATTTTAAGTTATATTTAAAGAAAACATATATGAATTATACATAAATAGATTCAAATTATTTCATTGGAATAAATTTGGATTTTAAATTGGATAAAAAAACATATAAAACGTTTTTTCATTTTTAAATTAAAACCCATCATTTTCATCCCATCTATGGTAATAATTTTAAATAAATATATGCACATCAAATTATTATATAATAATAAAATTTATTCCTTATTGGGAATAATTATAATTTACAATTTATAATAGGGTCATTTTATTTTTTACCCAAAATATTATAGAAATTAATTAAGATTATTTACAGCTTTTAAGTAAAATAATATCATAATAATTGACAAACCACTAATCATAAGGAAAAATTAACCTAGAAACATGAAACAAAATATATTCTATGGACATATTTAGACCCTATAAACTATTTTATAGAGTTTTTTATTATTATATCTACCTTAAATGTAATAAAACACGAGTGGAATTTCCATTCAAAAGAATTACAAGAATGCCACTACTCTTCAATTGTAAAAGGAACCCCTCTTATTTATTCACACCTCTCAAGACCAGCGGATCATCAAAACCCAGCACAAATAATCTATCAAATTCTCTCACCTCTTCTAATAATCCTAATTTTGGGGAAAAAATATATCCAAGGATTTTATTTGGCATAATCCAAAATGTGTTACTCAAATATGAGGTAACATTCATCAACAATCACTTTTGTTTCATTTACTTACCAACCACTTAAATTATTTTCATATAATGATTATATCATAAAAT
Organism: Viscum album; assembly: GCA_963277665.1. Taxonomy (NCBI): domain Eukaryota; kingdom Viridiplantae; phylum Streptophyta; class Magnoliopsida; order Santalales; family Viscaceae; genus Viscum; species Viscum album. Next base: position 956,292,086 of record OY728142.1, read on the forward strand.
CATTATATTAAATATATTATGATGTTATTATTCTTATATTTTAAATTAAACTTTAACACACATCATTCAAATGGGATACTCCATCAACGTTCGTATGTGTAGGGAACTACTACCTCTCAAACTAATGTCATTCATTATTTAATTTACGACAATTAAAAGATGAATCTAATGATGTATATATAGTCTATATATGATATATATGATATTTATAATGTCATTATTCTTTTATAATTCTTATATAACTCATACCTTTAGGGTTTCCATTTTCTGTGTATACGGTAAAATCATTTATCGATGTGTGGACCTCCACCCCTCAAAGAAAAGTGATTCATTCACGATATATGTGGAATGTATAAATTATTATTTTAACTATAATATGCGATACATTCGATATTATTCTTATAATTTAATTATAACACACAGACACACAAATATATATATATTTCACATACATTACATTCTATTATATGACAAACAATTGGATGTAGAGCTCACACAAACACATGACCTACCGTCTCTATAAACAATGAATTTCAATTCATATCTCCAAAAATTATAGATTTTTATAGAGAGATATATAATTAATATATATGGTATATAAATCATGATTTAAATTCTGGTTATGTAACATAATGATTTATGTAAGGGGAACAAAAATAATAACAATTCAAAACATATTAAACAAAACTAATCAATTATCACCCAAAACAGTGGAAACCATAAAGGATCATTATGAAATTGTTAAGAAGTTATTATAATATTATAATATATGATATTATAAAAATTATTATGGTTCTGGTATGAGTGATTAATATGTTTAATACCCTTATATGATAGTTTAAAGGGCATTCACCCGAAATTAAATTCTACGAAAGGGATTCCGTCTCAATTTAAATTTCACTGAGACATGTTTTTTATCATAAAAATATTTATCATAATTTGGTATATATACTAAAACATTGTCATATAATGTCATTTTTCCCTAATAATTATTTCAAATTTATTTTTCCAGTTGAAATATCTTTTCCTTGGTGTTTTGACTTGAAAATTACCATTTAGTAAAAGTTATCTTTTCAATATCACTTTATTTTGTGATTGTTAACTCCCTCTTGAAAATATAGTTCATTTAGATTATTATTATTGTTCATTACATATTAAATATACATATTATCATTCTAGGGATATCATTATTTCTAAAACCATATACCTTTCTTATATATGTTTTCCATATTGGTAATTATTTAAAATGTTACTAAATATGTACCATTAAATTTATAAGAATATTTGAAGAAAATGCATGTTGTTAATTTATTCAATAAATGTTTCGATATACAAGTATTGATATGGATCTAGAATATATGGGATTGAGATTTTTAAATGAAATCTACTTGATGCATCAATAGTATAATGAGAAGAATCATCTTTCCAAATTATAAATGTTTTAATTCTATGGATAATAATCATTGATTGTAACAGTATCATCTACCTCGAAAACATGAAATGAAATAATTAATAATTTCCATTATTAATAATATAGTTATTAATATTATAAATTAGGTTATTTATTTGAAATAACTATGTATTAATTTTTTTCTCAGGTTATTGATCAAATGGTACATGTTTCAGTTGTATAAATATTTATATTGGTTATACTTTATCAAGATATTTATATTAGATATATGATCATTTATTTACATTTCCATGATGATTATTCTCACAAATTCATTATTTATTCTAATTTACATACCCTAATTAATGATTTTAGAATACCCTTATTTTGATTCCATTCCATATGATATGAAGACTAATTCATGAAATGAGTTTGATTGAAACTTTTTTTTAGTTTTTGTTATGTATTATGTATTATTTTATATTTTCATATAGAATATGGGCATCATTTATGTAATAATTTTTTTCCAAAACTGATAAATTGATCAGTCCTTTGGGATTTGATTCCTTATAATCTTTCCTACGTAATAATGTTAGTCATGACTCTAGGATTCTATGGTTGAGGAATTAAAATTTTAATTTTCCTGAGATAATCATATTAAATATAATTTAAATATAATTGATAATAAAATTTAATGACATCATGTGTCATTCTTATTAGGATCATAATGTTTTCTATGTCATAATAAAATTATATTTCAATAAATATTTTTTTATTTTAATTATAAAACTACTATATATATAATTATGTTGGTAAAATAACAGTCAATTTTAAAATTAGAGTATAAATATTATCCAATTGTGAATATTTAATAATTTTTTTAGAGAGTTATATATTTAATAAAAAATGTAATATGGTGTAAATATAGAATAAATATAATGAAATAAATACTATAAATTTATATGATAAATACTATAAAATGAATCCATGAATAAAAATATGTTTTCTATTTTAATTTTTTCTTTTCGATGTTATATGAATTTTTCTGCAAACCTATAATGATTCCCCCCAATAAAATATTATATTTGAAGGATTTGAATCCAATTCATTATGAATGTGCCTCACTTTAACATTAATAATCATACTATTTTTTTTTATTTTGAGACATAAACTAATAAAAAATTATAATCCATTCCTATTTTGTATAACCCATTGGATGGTCTGTCGTTTTTATAACTTTATTACTTATAGTCCAACACGTATGTTTAGACTTTAATAATGACTTCTCCTAGATTTTTCAATAAATACCCACAAAACATCCCATTACTAATCATGACATTAATTTAACCATGATAATAATATCCCTATCCCACTATAAATCCATCCATAGGATTGAAAATTCTCTTATGAATATTCTCCAAATATTTTAGAGGCAACCACTCATTTAAGAGATTCTCTTCCCGTTAATTTTCATCAAAGTACTTCCTTTCTATTTATTGTATTCAATCTAAATTTATTATGGTGCCATATCATTATAAAAAAATCATTACTGTCCAATTGATGTTACGAGAATGAGTTATTATTTTCTCCCTCTCATTATAACAATTACTTAAGTTATTACTATAACAAAGTAAGTTATCTCTCTCTCCTCTATTTTCTATTCAAGATCCTACATTATATTTATCAATTTTATATTAAATTTATAATTCTATAATGTGTCTTTATGAATCTATTTACAGTACTAGTGATGCCTATGTAATAAGATACCATATTTCATTATCATTTATCCCTTACAACAACCATTATGTACATGCATTTTTCTTAGAAATTTAACATTGAATTTACATTCCAATCGTTTGTCTTATGAATACCCATACACATTTCCAATCAATGGTGATGGCCTATATATAACTTTACATCATTTATTGGGGACATATGTGTCTGAAATCTTTACTTTTCAACATTGGATAAAAAATCACAAAATTGAATCTTCTGTTGTATGATCTATGTGGAAAAAAATTACATGTCTCCTGGAATGGCCCGAATACTATCAGTTTTTATTTATTTTTGATGACCCCCATATAAATTGTGGGGGGAAACCCTTACATGGACTAAAGGATTAAGTGAAAATTACATGACCCACAGATCATGAAGGAAATCATCCCGACTATACATCTTGGAACTGCCACTCCCCACCGAATATTGCAATATCAACACTCCACCTTTCAAAAGTTTGGTTGGGTATTTTACTTTTGCATAAATACACATTACTAGTAATGATGGGAATTACATACCCTCTAAATCAACCAATTTTTGTTAGCTCTACTCTGGTGGATGTGGTTTCTCATAATCCTCGTCTGAAGCCTTATCCCTTGTAAGCTATCTAGTTTCATTTTCTTTTTTCATGTGACCTCAAGTCCATGTAATGTCTTGAAGGCCATGAGGTGGCCTGAAGGACATAATGTGGCACAAAGACCAATAGAGATTACTCGTCTAAAGACCTTGGATGTCCTGAAGGCATTGCTAGACTTGAGGACCAACCCAATAGGTCGAAGACCCAAATTTATTAATAGTTCCATCTGTTATAGTAACTAACAATACCTAATATAATACCTTCTAAAATTCGTGGTACATTACTTTTATATTATCCCAAAAATATGTCTCCACTTGGATTTGATCTCAGGTATATTGGATTCACTTATTGAGTCATCACGAAGTGGGATAAGGATCGTGTGAAAAACTTGGGTTGCTAACACTGACTCGCAGAATGGGCATTGACCAAGCACAATTTCAGCCCACATTTTCTTATTGAGAAATGAATTTTAAATTTCCCTATACATAATATGCAGAGTTTTTGATTTTTTTCACTTGAACATGTGCTCATTCCCATTGATATTGACGGTTACAAATAGTGGGTACCACTCGTATAACTCCCCGTGGAAAAAATGTGGGTTTATAACACTAACTCCTAGTGGGGGACCTGACCAAGCCGAAGGGCATGCCACATTACCCAGCTAAGAGAAGTATTGTAATCACTATATGCATAATACATACTTTGTCAGATTCGGGATAGAATCGAGCCTATGCCAGTTCCCATGGAGAAAATGGGGTGTAACTAGTGGGTACCACTCGGCTAACACACCATGGTAATGTAAGAAAATTAATTTCACATGATATGATTATGATGTTTGGGTATAGAAATATATAACCCCCTAATGCATTTAGTAATATTTTTATCATACGTTCTTCCTAGTATGGTATATGAAAGGTTAGCCAAACCACACTAATTAAACCTTGATTTTATAAACATATATTATTCATAGATGTATATGATTGTAGTTCTTGTTTTTCTATGTCATTATGTTATGTTTAATAACTAACTTGTACTACATTGTTATATGAAATTCCATGATTATTCCCTTACTTGGATTTATTTCTCACCACTTTCTTATATATGTCCCCAGGTTAAACCTTGTAGTAATAGATGATCAATAGAATTTAAGGGCATGTTATTAAATTTTTAAATAATATAGGTGTATCCTAATTTATTTTTATTGTGTTTTGTAATTAATTTCCGATATACATTAGGCATCTCCATACTTTAAGATTTTACTAAGTTTATATTTATGTAATAAATTACGAAATAGATTCTATAAAAGACAAGATTTTTCATAGTTTTTATCTAATTAACGTCTAGGTATTTTTTTGGATTATTACTATTAATTTTTTTAAAAAATAAGGATATAACAAAAATGTAGTGAAACATAACTAATTTTTAGTAAATTATAGATTGATCATTTTATTAGGAAAATAACTCTCTTTTTAGATACTAGTTTGTGGGTGATTATGTGGAATTGATGTATATAGGGGTAATAACTCAAAAAATGGATCATTCGGTGTTACGTAGAGCTATATCATGAGTGAATAAAATATACTTATGACTGAACACGTGCTAAAAAATTCATTAGGGATATGATTTTATTAATGATGTTATTTTTAAAAACAATTATGCTTTATTTTTTATTGAAATAAAATGTTAATAAATATACCACAAATAACCAAGATTAAAACATTCATATTAAATTTATAAGGTGTATATTCCATCTACGGGTTAATAGTGATGAAATTCAATATCAATACAGTTGTAGCTATATTCCTAGATGTAATGAATTGTGACATTATGTATATCCTATAATATTTAAGGATGTATTCATTGATAAAATTATTATATACTCCAAATGAAAGGAGTGACATGGGGGAATTCTGAATGATGCATAGGAGACCATGTGAAAGAAAATATTTGTGGGATTTATAGAAAATGAGAGTTATGGATAAAAGATGTAGTAGTCTAGGGACATGTAATCACCAAAATAGATATATTTTTGTATCCTTCGAAGCTAGATGAAATTAAATAATGGCCCAAACCATCATATGTGATGTAGATAAATAGAATCCTTGGATTATATTGTTTCTACCATCAAAATTTGATAATCTAATCATGATTTTGAAACCCACTAACGTTTATAACTAAAAGTAGTGTGATTTATTAATGGAATAAATAATTTGAGGAGATAATTAATGAATTAATATATATTAACCACCCATGTAGAATTCATTTTCCTCTACCATTAAAAAGAGTAATGGGTTGGGTAATCATGAAAAATGAAAATGTCGTTGTGAATTTCTACAAAAAATTAAAGAGACAAGAGAAAACTGCTCAACACATGAATTGAATTGGATTAAATGATCATTTTGAGGAATATTTGATGAAAATATATTTATGAGGGTATGGATGAAATATATATGAAACATAAAAGTATCATGTATATATTGACACAAATAGAGGATCAATATGCACAAATTATGTTAGTTATATCTGATCATCAATTATGCATCATCAATCCAATGCCCTCGTGGGATGAAATGTAATTGGAAGATGCTCTTAGTAAAATGAGATCACAAACCTATACCTGATATATATATAAATTACTCTTATTTTATTTAAAATGAATATGTTTAACATGTGAATCACAATAGTAATGTCATCCTATCATCCTCAATTAACTACAAAACAATACATTTTTTAAGGGAATCTAGGAGGCCCAAAAAGAATGAGAGGGTCTATATAGAGAATGGTATAAAATATCATGGACACATAATTTTCTATAGATAGATTTTTAAATATTTAAAATAGGGTATGGAAACCACAATGACAAGAAATAAAGGTGGAACCTCTAGAAGATTCACATTGACCATCCTTCTCTATTCATCCAGGATGATTTATGATGTATAGATATCTAAATAGAAACATGTGGACCAATACCATGATGACGTAGATTAAGGAATTTTTACCATGATTCATGGTATCTGATGAAATCAAGGCTAAATTATAGAACTATATATTTTTTATTCCACCATTACATATACCGATATTGAAATTGTAAAACAAGACCATGCATATTTTCATAGTACTAGCTAGGAAATATAAAAAACATTGCTACTTTTTGGAGGAAGTGGAATACCTTACGTAGTCAACACATGTTATTTCAATCGATAAAGATTTATATCTTGACAAAATAGTAATGATATATGTAATATAATTGTTAATACTGCATTTAGTACTACTTTCTTTTGTACCAAGTTAGAATAAGATGTTAACCTTTACGTTTTTTAGAAGTAGTTAGCAAGTATCAGATATAAAGAAGGGTTTCGACACAAGTTATCTCACTAAATCAGATGTTGTATCTAATAAGAACATTAACACTCTAGTGTATATACTAATATAACGTTCATTGGACTTCTAAGGATGTTGATAAACAAAACATCCCCTATTAGATTTCTCATATAACACTTTTTTCCTTTCAATCACTCAAATGAAAAATTTTGGGTCTCTGTGTAGGAAGAGCTTTCATAGTCGAAAATATATGGATGATGTAAGATAGTGGATACTAATGTGACAATATCTTTCACAAGAGAAAATAGGAAAGGTTTAAACCATTAAGCATCATATTAATTCATTTCAAATTTGATAAAAATACAACACATACAATCATAGATGAGACTAAGTGTTTTATGTCATGGATAATGTATTAATTTTATTTCCTCGTGGATGAATGTCATTATTTTTTGGAAAAAATGTATTATTTTTTCAAGATATATCACCCTACTTTAGATCCTTGAATGAAACCAATCCTTTACCTATCAAAATTAACCCCCCCAGGTACATGTTCTTTCTAATTTATGATTCTTGAGGAAGTACATACCTTACCCCACAATTGTATTGAATCCGTAATTGATACATTTTGATAATGATCATTGACATAGTAGTAGCTAGTGAAGATATTAGATTATAAATAATATGTTCTATGGTATAAGATAGCTCACAGAATAAAAGTAAAATGGAATAACCATAATTTTGAGGATAAAACATAGGAATGATTATAGGTGATGAATGAGAAGTACCACCATTTATTTTAGTTAATAAATTGGGATTCAAGGGAAACATTTATCAATGTGGTTAAAATTTGAACTCCCCAACTTATTTAAATTTAATCCTCTTCTAAATGAATATATGACTTATTTTTTATATAGTTATACCAAAATAATGAACAATTTTTGTTTCTAATTTTTTATCATTATAAAAATAAATAATTTTACTATTTTGATTAAAGGACAATTAATCATTATAACTACTAATATATCTAGTTTATTGTGACCATTATGATATGAATATATTATAAAGTATAATAAAATCTATCTAACCTGAAATGAAGAAATTAATAACTCAATCAATAGGGTCTTAATATATCAATCACATCTGTCCGAGATGCCGAGGGAGATGGAATGAATTGTAATTTCCCTTGACTATATTGAAATTGGGATTCAATAACCGAAACTCCAAAAAAATGTTTTCGGAGGAATGTTATAGTATATAGATATCACTACCCAATCCATGTTTTTTAACCACTCTATGGAAGTACTATAATCACACTCTTTACGATGTACACTAGTATAATAAGGGGTTTTATAAACATACCATAATAGTAATAATTTTTGTATTACATCATTAATGATAAAATAATGTTCACATTAATTCATTTATCATTATTAAGATTTTCAATAGATTATAGATTGAGTATGATAAAATTTTTGATTTTTATTTACTGAAAAAATAGTATTTTTGTAAAATTTATAGTTTTAATTTAAACACATTTTTGATAAATAAAATAATTTTGAAATTAAATTTATTTTCATGAAATAGTCTAATTATATAACATTTGTATATAAAATACTATATAATTTAATGAAGTGACATATAATTTTTATAATGAGTATAATATTTTTTTTATTTTAAAGTCTAGTTTTTATCTATAAATATGTCTTAATATCAATAATTGAAAAGTAAAATATTTATTGATTAATTTTTTGAAAACTAAATATTATTTTTATAATAATTATGAAAAATTATCCAATTGTAATTTTTTTCATAATTTTATGATGGAGACAGTTATTTATAATTTTTTTAGTAAAATAGAAATATATATGAAAAATATTAATTATATTGGTAAAAAAGGTATGTGATAAATACTATAAAATGAATTGAAAAAAAATATTATTTTCTATTAAAATTATTGGTTACTCAAGTTTTGGTTGATTTATTTTACAATCCAATAATTAATCCTCTAAAAACAATATTATATTGTATGATTAAAAAAATAATTATCAATATTTCTCATATCTATATCCTGAATTATATTATTTATATGATTTTGGTTCATCACATAATAAAAAATTGGAAACCTCCCCTCTTCGGAAATATCATTAGAAAAATGAAGGGAATGTTTGTTGTTTTTTATCTAGATTCCATAACCTATGTTTTGAAATTAATAAAGAATTAAAACATCTTTTCATTAATTACCCACTCATCATTCATTTATAATTAACTCCAAATCCCCTAATCCTAGATTTTAACTTCTTTACCCTATCTAAATCTCTACCATGTTTCTAAAATTCTCTGAATAAGATCCCCACAATATTTTAGAGATAACACCTCATGTAAAGAATCCACTTCCTTTTTTCCTTCATTTAGGTATGTCCATTGTATTTAACCTTTGGATTCTCCATTTATTTTTTTATCATGGACTTATAAAAATAAATTAATGTATAAATAATCATAGAAAAATTAATGTTTATTTACCCCTATAATAATATCCCTCACCTAAGTTGTTCGTATGTTGGTGTAAGGGTTCTTTGTCTCCCTTAATTTCTATTTATGAACCTTATTTTTTTACTTTAAATTTGAAATAATTTATGTTTTAAGGTTCATTTAAACTTTTATATACTATAATTTTGATTCATATGCAATTATCATACACCAGTAATTCTCATCAATCCTTCAAAGAACTATTATGGACACTTATTTTTCATTTGAAATTACATCTTGGAATTTTATTCCATACTTTTATATTGTTAATACAAAAATACATTTCTACTAAAGTATAATCTCATAGTAATTAAAGTATTTTAGTTATTGGTTATGTTCATGTATGAAACCCAACATTCTTAATCATGGTATTAAAAGTTATGAAAGAAGTCATTATTTTGTGTGATCTATGTAGAACATAAATTCTTATACCTAATATTATTATTAAGGGTGGACCCATAACTATAAAACTATTCAATGCATTGGGTATTGTTTTTTTCTTAGGATATACCATGTATTATGCATTAGTGGTTTTTATAATGACATTATTTTATGATGACCGGGTGGTTATCCGTGACATTTTGTTATGATCCATTATTTTATGTTATTTCTATATTCCTAAAATTCATGGATTTTATCATCTTCTATTATGATTTTATGTTCATTACAATAATTATCACTTTATAATGTCATCATGTTATTCATTCTGACTCACATGTACTGATTCAATTTATGATATTCTTTGATTATTCCCTTCTTAGGAATTATATCTCAACCATTTCTTATGTACATCCCCAGGTTACCTCGTACAATTTTATATTAGGACTAGAAATTAAAGACATGTTATATAGTGTTTAATTATGGTCATTATATCCATGTTTCAATTTATTGTGCTAAGTACCTAATTTCTCAAATAAACTTGACCTCATAATATTTTTAAATTTTATTATATGTTCTATTATGTAATAAATAATAAAATAATGTGTATATAAAATATGGTTTATTATAATGTGATTCTACTAGTGAAATGTTTTCAAAACTCAATCGATATGTTCAAATTAAAAATAATTATATAGGGTTTAATAGATAATAGTTTTTCATTTATTGAAATAGTTATAAATATTTAAAAATCAAAAAATTTGGGATTACCACCCTGATAGTGTTCCCATATTTATTTTAAGAACATATCTTGTGGAGAGGAAAAGGAAAATATTTATCTAGTTTAATTGTAGTTATAATGGAAACCAATGGTTTCTCCATATAGGTGTGTTAAAAATTAGTTATCACATAATAGAGGGTGTTTGGGTCAATTTAATTTCATAATAATATGTGTAAATTGTAGGATTTAAATTTAGTTGATGTTGAAAGTGATGATTTTAGAGTCATTTTTCAATTTGAAATATAATAACAGTCTTTTATTTTCTCATATATTTATCATATTGACATAAATGCAAGGGGATCTACAATCTATCCACCTCTCTTCTACTGGATGAGATTGATTGGTAAAGATATAGATAAAGGTGATTTTGGATTTTTCTACCCTAAATATAATGGGTTTGAGATTGTATTAGTGACAATGAATAATGAACCACTCCTATGGTACATTGGACATACCCATTCAATTTTAGATGATCCTAAGAATCCCATTTATAGTACAAACCAAATCTATCATTATAGGGTAGATCATGTGGAGTGGGAAATGATTATTAGTTAACTATAATAAGTAATGGTCAAATTTAATAAGTGATATATAATAAAATTAAAAATAGTAAATTACAACTGAAAACAATAACTAATTAAAAGAGGAAAAAAATTTATTATATGGTGTCCATAATCATAGGATTTATAAATGAAAAAAATTTCCTTCCACAATCACATGTAATCTTTAACCATTGAGAAAAAATACAACAATGGGGAAGGGGAAAAGATAAACCATTATTGTAAATGAATGTAAATAAAATTATGAAATTTAATTTAGTGGAATCATCACAACATAAATTTAAACCCCTCTTTAATATGGCAGAATTGCTTTATTTTTTATCATTGATTCTCTCATTTCAACCTCTGGTTAAACCAATGATATCCTCACGTTTTTGAATTCTTTAATGTTTCCATCTCTCTGAGAATATACTTAAATCATGAAACATTAAATATAACAGAACTATCCAACCACATGTTACCTTATTTTGGTCAAATTAATTTCCATGGGATTTGGTTGATCTCGTTCTATGTGTTTTACATGTTGTCAGTCTGTTGGTTTGAATGGTTACTAAGATAGAACATTGGTATTTGGATAGGGGTATAGATAAATTCTCTAGGATTTTTATAAGAGTTTAATGTTTCCTGAAAGAAATTATTTCTAAATTAGGATAATCTCTACATGCGATTTTTATAACCCTATATGAAATGGTTTATTACAATGTCATCTCCTCCATCAACTCTCATATTCATCTTGTCTTGAAATTTATCTACGGTCAGAAGTCTATGGGGATGGAAACAATTCTCTATGGGTTGTTTTATAATTAACGAGACAACGATTTCAGTCCACATAGAGTTCCATACTATCATTTATTTACCTTTCCTCATATATTATCAATAAAATATGAAGTCCCTTCAAACTTTTTCATAACATTAAAATTCACCTTTGAATATCATGATAAAAGAAAAATAAAACCATATGATTACAGATTATTTTAGAAGTTTATTGTGGATATTAATTACATATATCATCCAATTTCAACAATAACCTATAAATATATTGAAATTACACATTGAATCCAAATGTCACTATATCTTAATGATGTAATAAATATATAAGAGTTTTTAAATTGAATTAAATATAAAAAATGTATGATGAATGTATAGACTCTATAAATGGTTATATCCCAAGACCTCAAATTAGACAATGTAAACTAGGTGGTATTTGATTCATGTTAGCTAGTGTACATAGGATTCTATGTTGAGTTATAAACCCAATAATCATTGGTCACGGGGGAACAAAATTAAAAGATACCAAATTTTTACTTGGTACATGAAAGTAAAATGTATTATTTTTCCCAAGGGTTCTAATTCACTTAATAGGTTTACATAGGATGTCCCTATCATAGGCCTGATCTCAAAACAAAAACACAATCATTTTTCTAGGATAGAAACAAATTCTAAAGTGGAAAACTTTGTGGATTTAAATTAGAGAATCAATAAATAAGAATATAATGGTAGAGATCATATAATTTACAATTATGTTCACATCAATTCATGTCAATGATTGATCACTAGGAAAATGGTCACCAATCCAATATAAGGACTTGGGAATGATTTATAGAAATAAATTAAATATACCAGACAATCTCATAATATATAATAATTCACTACAAAGTTTTATTGGAGCTTTGAATCCTATCATCATGAACGATCGTTTCTTGAAACATCATAGTGGAATCACTTGTGACCATCATGTATTGGCTCTCTCACAAATTTGAAGTATGTATTTAACAAAGTTATATTATAATTTCATTGAGACATTACCAAAGAAGTATATGGGGTAATATAACCTGAAATTGTTAATAAAATTAGATACAATTTGTGATCTTTAAACCATTATATTTCTATTTTTTAAAACTAATATAGACCCTAAAAATATGATTACTAATCTTGGGCTTAAAATTTTTTTTTCCCTTCCATGGATTATAAAATTGATTGTGAAATTTAATATTCTTTATTAATAAAGTTATTCACATGATAAAAATTTTGGGAAATCATATTCTTGTATTTTACACATATATTGTTCAAACTATATCCCCGCCATCATCTACTCTCTCAAATATCATTATAATTGTCATTCAATTAACATTTTAAAATCTTTTTTGTAGTAAATCCTATACTAAATTTATATATATAGGTATAATTATTAAAAATTTGTGTCAAACCTAACATAATCACATGAATAAATTCTTATAAAAAACATTTCGTTTACAAATGAACTATGGTACACTGTTGGATTATTAATGAGGATCTAATTAATTTAATATAATCATTATTCCCAAAAAAATATTAGATAACTAAGAATATGATATAACATGTAGTAATTTCTATTTCACCCATTATATATCCACTCATAATGATTTTTTTATAATGAAGGAACTAGAGTACATAAATTGTTAAAATTAAAATTAGACCACCCATAGTTACACAAGCATCATCTATAAGACTTTTTTCTTAACATATTAATGGGAAACATATTGAGACTCAAAGTGAAATCTCTGAACTAATCATAATTGCATAATAATTTCCTATTAAGATAAATTTATTCCATTTTCTAGAATCCCAAACATGATACTTATTAAAATAGTGTTAGATCTGTATAGTTTCAAAAGAGAAACTATTGATCATTAGAGGTTCGCATAAACACTGATAGGTCATTTAAAATTATATGGATATTATTTAACCTATTTGATACGTAACTAATATAATAAAAATATACATTATTTTAAGAATGATTTATTTCGATGATATGTTGGATCAGTAGAACTAAAAAACCCATATCTATGATCCCTCTATAGGTACCTCACACAACTCATATCTAGTCAAGACATGGTATAAATACTATGTGGACATGATTTTATGTCACATATTATTCAATAACACAAAAATGTCTATAAAATCAATGAAACTATGGAATGATAATATATCTAGATTTTGTTCGACACAATCTCTAAAAAATGAACACAAAACGAGACAACACAAAATAAATACACCTTCTTTATCACTACAGACACCCCACAAAATCCCCACCATATATATATATATATATATATATAATATTACACAATATTATTCTTAAACCCCACACATCATAGGAATTGAAAACCTATAATCTATTATTCAACTCTGTCATAAACATATTTTTTTCATTTTCCCAGTTCATGAAAAATAATATTTATATATATATTGATGTAAAGATGTGTTTAATGTGATTACATTGTACTATATAGAAGCCCCCACCCAACCTTAGTCGGTTTTATATAAAAGGATGTGTATAATTTAATTATATCAAATAGTTAATTATATATGTAGTCATACTAATTAATTATTTATGTAATTTAAACTAGTTTTCCACTGAAAGTCATGTTGAAATATTACTTTTATAATTTTCTACAATATCTTCCAAATATTATTTGAGATATTGTTGGAATATAGGAGTACATGTCTACCATAAAGGATCCAATTCACAGTGAAGTATAACCAAATCCTTCATCTTTATGAGAAATTTTATATATAACCATTTTTTTAATATATGTATATATATGTATTGTTTTTATAAATGCACTCTTTGAGAGGATCATATACTCACTTTAACCTTCGAGGCCACATGTCCCATTTATAAGCGATATTATATTTCTTAATTCTCACATAAGTGTGACCATATTCTCATAGAAAGGATCTTAGATAAATAAATATATCATATTACCAGACACACCTATCATACATTCTATATTTGTAAAAATGTATAAATGTACAAGCTATATCACCATATGTAATTGGTTATTAAACCAGAAGCATGATCCTGCTTGAAAAGGGTTAACACCTATATTTACAATACATGGAAATATTGTTATGCATGTGTAATATCAAAAATAATCTTCTACCATTGAGGTAATTATAAAACCATATCATAAAGAATAAATTTAACACATTCAAATAAATACTCTGTACAACATGATTCAATTAAATATGTTAAATCAATGCATACTTCTTATAATATGGAAATAAAAAAATTAACATCAAATAAATATTTTCATAAAAACTTACACATTGAATATGGTTTCAAACTAAGTTATACATTTAAGCCTACTATATTTCTAGTCTCCATGTCGACCCCTACTGATATCATAGTATGCATAGATATTCATTAAAATAACCTGATAAAATCTTGTATAAATATAGTTCACAAGGAATCCCATATACTAAACTATTCATTCTCATCACAAACACACACACATATATATTTATATAATTAATTACATGAAAAATACTAAATAATGATATCAAAATGTCTATTTGGTTATGTTGGTGAGTGATTGGGTTAAAAAGGACACAAAATCATACCATATAAAACGGTTTATATATATATAAAACCTATACAAGGTTTAAAAACATCTAACAATAATTGAAAGTTATGTAATAGTTAACTCATTAGAAGATATAATGGTAGTAATATAAAAAATATATTCATTCCATTAAACCTTAAAATCTAGTAAGGGAACTCAATTTATGGTTATCTCATCACTAAAGTTCTAGATCATATATACAGGAGGGATTTATTTTGAGGATGTATCCTGGGATCAAATCTCGGACATAAAATTTAGAATTAGTTATTTTATAAAATATCTTTATTAAAAAATTCATATAAATACAATCAACCATATATTACTTAGTTCTTCTTATGAACTAAAAATATCTGCACTATGATAGAATGATAGAAAGAAATGTTGATCATCCATTTAATCATATGAAAACACATATCCTTAATCCTGGAGAGAAGGGTATTCCCTAAAAGTTTGTTTTGGAAAAAGAATATTGACTAAATGAGTGGGTTTTCATAGATATAATAGAAACTGTCAGTCTGATGAGCATATGAGTGGACCAACATTAGTATTACATTCAAAAGTTCTTTCCTACTACCCATAGGAAGACTGAAAAATGGGTAAACTAAATATAAAATATACAACAAATAGGATTTCTCAAGGGATAACTAAAATCACTACCAATATTACAGGAATTTATTGAAATAAAACCCTACATTAGACATTATCATTATGAAATCATGCAAAACATTCTATTTAAAATGGTTGAATATTGAAGCATGAATTGATTGAGAAAGAAATGATTTGGTGGATCGAAACATCAGAACAATCATGGAATGAATGATATAATCTTGATATAGGGATAAAAAACATTAATTAAGGAGAAAATATGGTTTTATCCCCAAACATAAAAACAAATCAGTAAGACCTTCAAATTTCACAATACAGACCTATTAGGAACCTAGTGGACCGAGAATTTATTTTACTATACTATTAAATCCAATAAGCACCAAAGGGTCTCCCACAAATTTAATCCCTTGCTTCATAAATAATTTCTTCTATAAAGGAATCTTATCCCACTAAACCTATGAATTAAATTGAAACATGTTTAAAGGTCCAAAATTGAAAGAGAAAACTAGTTAACAAGTTTAAAATCCCCTTTATGACTTCATCTTCTTCTATCCCTACACATAACACTCATGGCAGTTTAGAAAGACATTTTTAACTAACAATTATGATGATTAAAAATAGTAATCAATATACCAAACATAAGTCAACATATATTTTTTAGAACATTTATTATCATGTTCAACTCTAATTATTCATAAAATCCCTTATTGGGAATATCATTATCTCAGTAGAACATAAATATGATCACTATTAAATATGAATATTAATTTTATTTTCATATTAAATCATATGTTTCACTATTATAGTCATGTCACAATAGGCTATGTCTTATAGTTCTTCATTATACTAATTCAATATCAATAAAATTATAATTAAAGCATTCAGTTATGGTCATCAAATAACATAAAAAATATATCACCATGTTTCTAAAATTGTGTAAAATTTCATTATTTCATATTAATGAATATTTTAGGATCATAATGTTCTCATAAACCGTTGTTGAATGATTACATTGGCCAAGACATTGTCTCATGAATCCCGAAATTTAATTTATTATACTCCACAAATCAAGATCAATTATAAATCATGAGATTCTATTTGGGATATATAAAATAATAAGATTTGTGGATATAATGATATAATATATTTGAAATAAAGAAGCTACAATTATATTCTAAATAAATAAATATTCAACTGATCTGTAATTTATTATCCACTTATTTCAATTAATAATAATCCACTCCACTATTCATATATGAAAAACATTATTCACCTAATAAGGCTTATTGAACAAATAAATAATCCAAATTTTTTTTCTAAAATGTAAATAATAGTGGATGGAACAATTGTGAATTCAATTATTGAATGAAATCGTAAAATTATTCACCAATCACTATCTCTAAATCAGGGGCATGGTTTAAAACTGATGTCATATTCTATAGTATTTTTGAAAAAATTTCATCATAATGAACTCTTATGATAATGATAATACATTAAAAAACCTACCATTTTTTGTTTTATGATAACATTATAAATAATGTATATTGAATCATATAAACGTTATTCCATTTTATCTATAAATATTTAAAACAAAAATATTCCTTATAAGGGGTCAACTATATTTATCAAGTCAATTATTTTTTAATCAATGAAATATCAATGTTTATTTCATGTATTAGTGAAATCATTAATAATAATTACATACTCTATAATATTATATATTTCTCTAAAAACAATACATAATGTATTTTAATTATTAGGTATGTATGTAACTCCAAATAAATCATTATGGATTAAGATATGTGCTGACAAATCTATGATTTCTTTTGAATTATTTTTCATTTTATTTTCAGTCTATCATTTTTTCTCTTAGTTTTATTTTGTGGATTTGGAAGAAAATGCGAAATTTATGTGGATATACCCAGCCGTAGTGTTTTTTCAGGGTTAATAGTAACCTTATTCCTTGTTCAGGTAACTGTGTGTCCCAGTGGGATTTTAGATAGAGGTGTATTGCATGGTTAGTCAACATTTTGTAAAGCGTGGGGGCTAACCATGTAGAATTTCCTAGGAATACAGCGGAAACTACATGATTTCCGCATGGTTGGAAAAACCTTGTGGACAAATTGTGTGTCTTTTCCAAGTCCTTAAAAATATATATTTTACCTTTTTTATATCTTAGATTAACCCCCAAATCAATTGGTATCATTCCCCAATATTGTTTTTAGCCCTAAAAGAATCCATTACTCCATCATCCTTCCTTTGAACACCATTTTTTGGTGTAATTGGTTTTTGATATTCAGAATTCTTCAAACAAGTGAGTTTATCAATTTTCTTCTTCCTTCAAACTTGGGGTTTATTTCCTACTTCTTATAGTCTCTTTTCCCAAGTTTCTGCGATTACATTTTTATATTCTATCATAAATAGTAGGGTACCATATCTTTGATTAGGGTATGATCTTTCTTCTTTGTGGTGAAATTTAGGCGTGGTTCGAGATTCACACTAAATTTTGGGGATTTCAACACCAAAGGTTGGTGATTCTATTCTTAAACATTATTTGATGAATTTATTAATATGTATTTTATATTTCATGTGTTCTATGATTATTATGCATGATAAAAATTAGTATGGAATGGGTTTGATGTGAATTTGGATTAAAAATGTTTTCATCATGTCAAATGGGATGTATTTCTTATATAAACCCTTGTTGTGTCACTTTACAGTGTTTTATAAATTGTGTAATTAGTTTATTAAATTATTCTTGTTAGGAGAATCATGGTTTGAAATGGTTTTTTTGTGTTTTTGATTTTAAAACTCTATTTTTGGCATGCAAGAGATGAAATAATGTCTGTGTTTTTTGCCTTGAATGATATTTAAAAGATGTGTTATGTTACATGTGGAACATAATTGAACACAAAAGGGAATCCTGGGTAACCGGGTGGGTGGATTAGGACTAGTATGCTTGTGATATGGAAGTGGATTCAGCCTGGTTTCATATAGATTTATTGATGATGAAAACCCAAACTAAATATTGATAATGATTGGAGACCACTAGAATTTTTTATGTTTCTCATTTGTACTTTCTCTTACACAATAACGTGTAATTTTGTGTCCACTATACCACTTTACACTGAAATAGGATTTCTCTAGGGTCCCACTCATAGCTAGTCCATATAGGGTCTTCCGGTGATTAGTTCTCTTTGGTTATATGAAACATACAGTGGGTATACGATATATCTTCTCTGTTATTTCAAAAGAAAGCATTAACTCTATTAAAGTTATTTTCCTTCAATGTTGTTTTAGATAAAATGTTTCTATTTTAATATTTATAACAAATGAATTTTAATTGACTTGTAATCCATATAGCATGTAACATCTTATTGGGTGGAATCCTACTAGGTGTTAGATCACACCCTACACACACCGTTGGGTGTATGTTTATTTGTTTATGTTAGATACTAGTATGGGAATGGATTTTGATGATGCTGTTTTGGGTTCTTAGATTCTTGTTTTTTGTGGTGTTTATGGTGATTTCTTGGGGTATGATTCCCCCTTTTTCATGTGTTGGTTTTTGGTATAGAAGTTGTTTCTCATTTTTTAGTATCTTTTTTTTGGCTTTTTCATAATCAATGTAACTCATCTGTGGAAAATGGTTAATGCCTTGTTTCATTGGATTTTTAGTTTCATTTTGTTTATATAATTATTTTTTTATGTCTATATATTTGGGAGAATCATTCTCATGATGATTCATTTGTACCCGGGCATTTATTCCATCCCTTGTGGATCAGGAACCCTCTTCAGTCCCTGACATTGTCCCGATTGGGCACCAGTTCATATGATAATCGTGCGTGTTTTGTAAAAAAATTGTATCAGAACGAGGTTATGTTCTTTAGTTCATGACATTTGGTATGAGCCTGGATATACTATAGATAGGCTTATCGAGGATCAATGTTCTGGTAACGAGTGGGGTTCCTAGCTAGAACACCTCATGAAATACATAGAGTCACCATGGGATATTGGCATTTTTGGTTGACTTATCCACAATGTGGGATGTACATGTTGTAGATTATATATTAACACTTGTTGGGTTATGTGGTTTTGTTATTACATTGTCGAGATAAGTTTGTTTTCTTTGTATTTGTTTATATTGATGAGAGAATCCGGGCATTTTGTATTGATTTTCATTTCATGTGAATATTTCCTTTTCTGAAACATGCCCCCACAGATAGTTCCCTTTGATCCATGGGAAGTATCTAGAGAGAGTTCTCCTTTACTTCTTGATCAATCGATGGTAGATTATGTAGATAGAGATATTCAGGTTCTGGGATAGGGAGTCCGTCATAGTCCTATTCTATTTTCGAATGCTGAATATATTCATTGGAGGGAAAATCCCAATTGTTTATTAAGATAAAAACTTTCTATTTTTGAGGTAACATGGGGCCTTAGGAAGTAGAGGAGTGGATTGATAAGATAGAGAGTATGTTAGAGTTCTTTGGAACTCTTGAATAGGTGAGGGTGAAATGTTATTAATTTTTTCTAGAAGAACCTTATAGGAGGTTGTGGGACTCATTCATTATAGCAGGGAAGCACGAATATGTGAGACAAAAGGATATCATGGTGGTCTTCAATGACTAGTATTTCCTTGAGGACATGTAATTTTTAGATCAAGGGAATTCAGGGATCCTATATAAGGGGACCAGTCAGTGATGAAGTATGCCAACAACATTTCTCAGCTACTTTCTTATCCACCTGAAATTGTTTCCAATAATTGGATAAAAGCAAGGGGTTTGTAAGGGGTTTATTTCCATAGATTTATTCATAGATCTTTCTATTCAATAAAAATAATTATGTTTATTTTCTTGATCATTATTGAATGGTATATATTTTTTATAAATGAATTTCGGGGTTCCCATGATCAGTTTGAGCTATAGCTAGTGATAGATCTTCTATAAAAAAGGGCTTTCCATATGATAAAGGGAATAAGGGAGGTGTTAGTTTAGGACATCCTTCTAGGAAGTATTTGTTTCTGTATTCATATACAGGGTCTATTGTGTTCCACCAATGTGATAATGTAGGGCATATATGACCTACAAGAACATATCCTCTAAATAATGTCATCGATGTGAAGTTATGGGGATATTGTTATGATTCTGTAGGCCACACACTCTTATCAGAGTGGGTATGATCTATGGCTTATATGGGTGTTTTAGTTCATCCTGAATCATAAATAACACCAATATATAATTTTAATGGTCATGGTGAAAGGACTTGATCTTCTTATGATCAGATTTAGATTAGGGCATAACCAGAGGTCAGTGGTCAGGTTCAAACTAAGGTAGTGACCAGGCATCTTCTTAATGTTTACAAAGAACTAGTGGGGCCAGATATAGGGCCCTAGATAGTTCGAGGTACAATATTGATTTCATCCTCATTAATAACTATTTTATTTGATAGTGGTACTTTTTTTATTTTATCTCTATCTACCTTGTGAATCTATTGAATTTTCTTTCTGATCTTACGTATTTTGTGATGGTGTTCGTAACACCATTGGTTATGAACAAAGATCAGGGTCTTAAATTCCATGATTTTGAACTCTATATGTTAGGTATCAAGAAGAAATGACATTTTCTACTCTTGGATATGGAACTTTTTGATGTATTCCTTGGCATGGATTGGATGGTTAGTTTCCATGTGCACATTGATTGTTATATGTGGAAGGTAAGTTTCATGGAACATGAGGGGACTGCTCTAATATCCCCTGAAGAATGTGATCATTGGTCAGGTCATGATGGACCTCCACTCTCAAAAATGGGAAATATTGTTTTCCAATTATCTTCCCTTTTGAGGGAGAATGATCATGTTTCTCCCAAGGGAGGATTACCTTCTATTTTTTATGGGTTCCTATAGGTATTTACAAATTATTTTCAGGCCTATCCCCAATGTTGTATGTTTGGTTCTTGATTCATTTGGAACATCGAAAACATTTTATATCTCTTCCCTCATATTGATTATCCCCCACCAAGGTGATGGAATTAATGTTATAGCTATAAAATTATGAATAAAAATGGTTCAATTGCTTGTGCGTCTCTCCTTGCGTCACCCCAGTCTTGTTTAGGAAGAAGTTTGAAAAATATCTCTAGTTTTTTATCGATTACCAAAAATTGAATATGCTAACCATCAAGAACAAGTAACATTTTCTCCAACTTGAGGACTTGTTTGATCTAATAAAAGGTGAAAAGTGAATCTCGACAATAGAATTCCATTTTGGTTTCCACAAATATAGGGTGAAAGAGGTGGACGTTCTGAAAATTTATTTTAGAAGTAGGTACATCCATTTTGAGTACATGATCATGCCTTTTCTAATAGATGAATGCTCTTTTAGTCTCCGTCTCACTCATGAATAGGGTGTTCCAAAAGTATCATGACTCCTTCTTTATTGTATACAAGGACGACATCATTGTATATTCTGCATTTGAGGTAGAGCAAAATAATCATTTGAGGATCGTGTTGGGGTGGCTATGGGAACACTGTCTCTAGGAAATGTCTTTAAAGTGAACATTCTATATCATGGAAGTGAAGTTTTTGGGCCATGTGATCATAAATAAAGGGGTTTCGGTGGACCTGGATAGGAGAAGTACAGTAATGTTATTAGATCAGCTAATGAATGTGTTATAGATCTGAAATTTTCTTGGCCATGCCAGTTATTACAAGAAGATTGTTCAGGATCTCTCCCAATTGGCCTCACCAATAATGTCACACACAGAGGAAGGGGATAATTTAGATTGGATCTTAGAATTTTTGGAATCTTTTGAATATCGAAATAATCATTTGACTACCAAAACCATGTTAATCTTTCCAAAGTCAGAGAATGGTATGTGTTTTATTATAAAACTTGAAGTATGGTTCTCATATTTTTTCTTCTGTAGGTTGATAATGTGGTGGAATATGACTCTCTCTAAATCCAACCAGATGAGGATAACTACCCGACCCATGAACTAATGTTAACAGTTTTGATTCATTCGTCAAATACATGGAGTCATTATCTAATTATGGATAAATTTGTGGTCTACTCCATTCATAAAAGCATGGCCTACATCTTCTTTCAAAATAATATAAACATGAGGTGGCACCATTGGATTGAGTATCTACAGGGGTTTGACATTGATGTTGTCTGTGACCCAAGAAATGGTAAACTCATGGATGATTGCATGAGAAGAAAATTTCCAGTGCATGCTTTGAGGAAGTCTTGTGAGGAGTGGACTTTGATGGGGATCTTTACCCAGATGAAGTTGGAGAATAAGGAGCCTAGTGAAGGAGAATTCCTAGAATGTTTTATGCTATAACCTTCTCTTTCGGATCTAATTCAGCGAAAATGTCATGGTGATAAGATGTTTCATCAGTCTATGTAGTTTCATCATGGTGGGGAGACATCATGTAGTTGGTTATTGTCTCTTAATGGAATCTTGTGATTTAGAAGCTGTTTATGGTGTCATTTTCTCTAATGACGGTGGTTATGAAGAATAGAAACTGTAATCAATGGGTCATCCATCCTATAGATACTATGATTTATTATTACATTGTTCATAAGATCTAGTGGCTAGGAATGAGGCAGGACATAGCTTGTGTCATATCAAGTTAATATAAATTTCAGTAGGTAAATGCATATCATCAAAGGACCTCCGGTATTCTTCATTCATTACCAATTCCTGTATAGAATTTCTATGTGGTTTACATTGATTTGATTATTGTCATGCCTTGAACACATTGGGGAAGGAACCCCATTTTGGTGGTAATTGACCATTTCACCAAATCAAACACTTTTTATTTAGATCAAATAATCAAAAAGGAGGAAGAGTTTGTCTGATTATATATCTAGGTGGTGATGAGGCTTTATGGTGTTCCATCATCAGTTTTTTTGTATGGAGATCACCATTTTACCTTGTGGTTTTCATAAGTCCTTAAAATGGAATTCGGGTCACAAGTAATGATGAGCATGACATACCATCCAAAAAGGGATGTTTAGATCGAGTGGAAAACCCTATTTTTGAAGACATGATTTGTGCATGTGTCTTAGAATTTGTAGGATCGTGGGAAATCCAATTGAGATTAGACATGTTCTCTTATAATAAAAGCTAAAAATACACAATTATAATGTTACATTTTTATGAGCTCTATGATTGGCTATGTAGTATCCATTATGTTGGGATGAGGTAGGTGAGAGCACACTATTTGGAGTTAACCTCATGAAATTGATGTCTGGGGATGTCAAGTTAAATAGAAAAAGATTCTTTATAGGTTAGAGTCATCAAAAATATTATACCAACTATTGGTGTTGAGATCATGAATTTTATGTCCGTGAATGGGTTTTTTTTATAGTGGCACCATGATTGGGTCATTGTCATTTGGAAAAGTTGTGAAGTCTAATGTGGATTTATGTCGTACCATTTGAAATCATTGAGCAGATTAGCATAGTGGCATAGAGTTTAACTTTCCATTCTTAGTTAACATCAATTCACAAAATATCCCATGACTATAGATTGAATAAATATATCTTGGATTTTTCTCAAGTGCTAAATTGGGATGAATTTTAGTTAGATCTTGACTTATTTGTGTTTGTATAACTAGTATGGACAATTGAATTCAAATAGAAAGTTATTTTTGGGAAATCTATTCCATTGGTATGTGTTCTTTATAATCATGCTCAATATGCTCATGAGACTTGGGAGTGTAAGTCATGGGTTGAGTAAGAGTATGCATTATGGTTTTCTAATCATGCTTGGAGATGACATTTTCAGGATAAAGTTTCCTTAGTGGGGAGAATTTATACATCCAAGATTTCCTTTTGATGTAATTTTCATTTTATTTTTATTTTACACTTGTTTTCCATTGGTTTACTTTATGGTTTTGGATAAAAATCATGAAATTTGGGTGGAAGGACCTAGGTGCACGGTTAGATGTAATCGTGCTCTCTGACCAGGTTATCATGAAGGCAAGTGGGGTTTTAGACTGAGGCTTATCGCATTGTTAGAACACGATTTGTCAACAGTGCATGCTAATAGTGTGGCATGTCCTGGTTATATAGTCATAACTTCACTGTTTCTACCCTATTTGACAAATAGTTTAGCCTTGTAATAAGATAGATTTTCCAAAATTTATTGTTATAAATTATTTGGGAAAAATTATAGACTATGCATAGAGACATCATATGATTCGATGGCCTGGTGTGAAAAGAAATATTCGTAGAAAAATGTTTTTTTTAATAGTGTGGGGAAAAAAATTTCCTAGAAAAGTTGAATAACTATTAAATATCAGCCCATATCATAAATACAAGGGAACAATTGTGTTCAGAGTAGTGGAATTTCCTTAGGTGGTTCCTACCATCGATTGGCTGGGCTATGTGTAAAGGATAGTTTTTGAACAAAATCATAAATAAGATAATTAAATAAAAAGTTATATTATTTTCAAACTCAAATAAATTAGGAATGGATATTTGGATTTGAATTATGAGACCACCGTTGAGTCCACAATGCGGTGCTTTCCCTAGTTTTTACTTCACAATAGTTGGTAAAGGTATTATGTAAAAAAAACTGAAAATCACATTCTCTTTGTTAAATAATTTAATGAAAAATTATTTTGTTGAGGCGTAAATGATTTCCTTTAAAAATAACCTTATAGAGAATTCCTATAGTTAGCCTTATAACCATAAGAATTCTAAATAATCACTAGGGAGATCGTGGAGAAAGAATTCTCTCGAGTGAACAATGATGAATCAGAGATCAGATCATGGATCATCACACCAACAGAGTTGGAGGATCTCGTCAATGAAAATAGTGAAACCATTCCTCATCAATGACTGATCCATACTCAAGTTAGGGTGTTTGATCTATTTGTTATTTCCTCTCCCCGTCCTATATTAAATGAAGAACGCAGACAAACCCATGAGCTGTTTGATCCATGGTTCAATCCCTTTTGAGGGATAGTTATATTGGGGTATTTGATGGGAGATATATATTTGTGTTTGATTTATTCTTCTTTCTTCCTTATATCAAGAACAAATCAATGCTGAAAAGAATAACGGCCAATTTAAATTCATTGAGATGTCATGTTAATTTACTCTCTCCCATCAATCTCTTGTGTTCTTCATGTGTTATTCATCTCTATTACCCACTTTGAAACCCATATGAGAATGATTGATCATTGGGCCCCTAATTCATGGTGCGACGATCCAATATCAAATGTCTAACCCCATAATGGAAATGTGGAGGAGCGACGGTGATATCATGGCATGATTAGTCTAGGATAATGGTGCACATCAACTATAGCCATGGATAGTCTTAGAGAGTAGAGGCACCAGACCTAGGGGGTGGTATGGGCATACAGTGAGGAACGAGGAGGGTGGTCAGTGAAGATTTAATGTGGAGGGGGGGGGGGAAGCGTCAGAGTCGAGGTGGTAGCATGGGATATGGTAGGCGGTCACGACATTGATATGGTGACATGGTAGTAGAAAATGGGGGAGATGGTTTGTGGATTAGTGATGCATTGGAGGATCTTGTGATGGGGGCTCAACCACGAGGAAGATGGATGGAACACAATTAGGGTGGACCATATGCGGTACGACAAGATGGCCCACAGAGTGGGGAAGACCAAGGGGTGCTGGACTGCTCCAGTAGCCTAATGGGCTTGATGTAGCATCCTAGTAGGCTAGGCTATTTTACACCATACTAAATCGGATTTGGCATAAATGGGACATGTTAGACTGAACCGCACCAGGATGGGACAGGTTGGGATGGGCCTGGAACTGAACAAGTTAGACCCTTTTTTATAAAAATATCCACAACGTTCAAACCGTGTGTCTGTTTGATGACACATTTAATGTGTTGTGATTCTTGTGATGATAACTTCTTTATGCGATACACTATGTGAGTTTTTTAGGATGTTGGTATGTGACCTAATGGCTCGATGAGTAGGTTCTCCTAGAATGAGTTTGTTACTAGAAGAATATTGTGACTAGTTATGACCTAGATGTTGGGTGACCTAGAAACTCCGTGACCATGATATTATATTAACTATAATTTGTGTGACTTAAGAGATGGGTGTATTACTTAGAGACTATGTGTCTTACCAAGACAATATGTCTTACTGAGATTGTGTGTCTTACCATGTCTGTGTATATTACCGAGACATTATGGCTTATTAATATTATGTGTCTCATCAAGATGGTGTGCCTTGTTAGATTGTGCGTATAAATACATTATTAAAAAATATGTTTTATACATATAATAATGTGAGATGACTTCACTATTTTGCTGTGATATACTTAATTTATTTATTGGTGGTATACTTCATGTATTTATGTGTGTTATACATCATGTTTTTCTATGCGGTATGCATTGTGTATTTCTTTTTGTTATACAATTATTATTCTATTATGGTGTTCCTTCATGGAATTCCTCAGATTTATTCCTTCATGGTAATCTTTAGTGGTGTTCTTTCGTGTTGTTACATACTTTGGGTTCCTTCATGGTGTTCCTTAGTGGTGTTTTTTCACGGTGTTTCTCAGTGGTGTTTTTTTATGGTGTTCATTATTGGTGTTCCATCTTGGTGTTCCTTAGGGGGTTTTATTCCGGGTGTTTCCTATTGTTGTTCCTTCATAGTTTTCAATTGTGTTTATCCTTAATGGTGTTCCTTAGGGGTCTTCCTTTGGGGTGTTCCATCATGTTGTTCATTCGTGGTGTTTCTTTAGTTTGTTTCCTCCATGGGGTTCCATCTTTGGGTACCTTCATGGTATTCTTTAGTGGTGTTCCTTAATAATGTTACTTTATAGTGTTTTTCATGGTCTTAATTTGTGGTGTTCCTTTATGGCGTACTTTATTGGAATCCCTTTGTGGTCTTCCTTCATGGGATGATTTTTTAATTTCCCACATATCATAATTTTATTTTTGGTTTCAAGGTGTCCTGCTGAGTATTGTTTTACTCACCCCTGCAAAGGATTTTCCCAAATATTTCATTTTTTTTGTAGACAATCGATGTATTGATGGAGTCCTAGGTAGACTCGGACCAAGTGGTGGTTTGTTAGAATAAATAGTCTAGGTTTGATCCTACGGCTTCAGATAGTTGTCTAGTAATTTTCCTTTCAGTTAGGTTTTTCTACAGATGAGTTTTTGGAACTTTTGCATTATAATTTCTAGACACATTCTTTGGTGCTCCTATATTCTGGTCCTTTTAACCTTCTATTTTTCCACATTCATACACTTTTGTTGGTATCATTGTGGTATTCATTCTTAATAACAAAGATTTTTTACAATTCATCATTTTTTTCATTGGAGATGTGTGCGTGTATTCATGAAATTAGGAAAATGCCTCACATTTTTGGGAAATTCACACTCAATGATATTCTTAAACCCATAGTCTATTGGAGGAAGACATGGTATAGTGATGGAATGGTCCTCTATAGGACATTTTGTGACATAGTGGTATTAGATTTAAGTCGGTTATATATAAGGACCAGGATTCTTCGAGGATGGTTTGGGGGAACAATGTTAAGTATTTTGAGTTCAAATTTTAGACCAAGGAATCCAATTTTTGTATGGATGATGATGTATCCATACACCTGGAATATGAATTCTGATTTTTGACTCGTTTAATGAAAACTATGGTTATAGGTAAAACAATTATGTTACATTCATCATAATGGATTTGGGTGAGTTCTCATGACTTCATGACTCATCTAATAGGGTATTCTTTATTGATCGGGGTATATATTGTTTTACATAAAGAGACCTCCCTATAGACAGGAATCCAGGATTTCCCCACATGATCACAAAGATGATTCTCGAGGTGATGAGACATCGTTATGAGGTTTTTTACAAGAGATATCACCTCTATATGGTAAACCAGCTATACCAAAACCTATATAAGAACACAAAGTAACTGTGGTAACACCAAACGTGGAGCATTGGGTGACCACACCTCATGAGTTTCAGCGATACGGAACCCATAGGTTTTGAGGCAAGCCAGACCCACCAGAAAATGAAGACATAGCTTAAAGCGGTGATCCAAGTCATCCATCTAATCAATACACTAGCAGATAAGATGGTGGTCCTGACAAAGAGCCTTCTACAAGTCCTCGTATGGTGATGGTGGGGTTTGGATATCTAATCTTATTATGAGCTAACTTTTCAATGCAAATAGTTTTAGAAACCTTCTTTATAGGATATATAACCTTATAATCTAATTTTTGTTCATGTCCAAGATATTATATAGCTCTGAAATGATGATGTGATGGTATCTATGTATCTATTAAAGTATACTAACCTTTCTTGGTACATTATAGATGTGATAAATGACAAGTACATCAGAGATAAAACTATGGAGTGAGGTATACATAGGGACATCTGAGAAAGCACTATACCTCTGTGCATTCTAACCTATGATTGGGTGATATAGAAAACCACTGTTGTTATGAGTTACTTGGATGAACAGATACAACCAATGATAGTCATCTGTAGGAAATCTGGAGCAGATAGATCCGTAAGATGTTTAATGTGGTAGAGGATGTAGTAGGGCTACATGAGGTGGATTAAATTTTGCCAATTTACCACAACCACCCCAGGTGGTCCATACTAGGCTCAATGAGCTAGAGGACAGGGGAGGGGGGACAACTGTATGGAGTCAAGTATTATGACCCACGGGATCGAAGAATGATTTGGAGTATAATATGTTCTTATTATAATTTTGGTGCAGTATTGATAGGCACATGTACTAGTCATTCTTTTCTTTCCATGAATCTTGTTCGAGACTCAATGATTTTGGTTAAACCATTGGCTTGACTTTCACTCTTGAAGACTCCTACTAGATGAGACTAAATTATCACACACTGATTATGACATTGTGGCATGGATCTTAGATGTGAGACTTTTGGTTGGGATCTCTTAGTAGAAGTATTGAGGCCTTAAGATGTCAATCATGATATGGACTGGTTACCTATAGTTCAAGCTTAGATTTATTGTTTTAAGTGAAAATGTGGTGTGTATACATTTTTAGAGAGATTTTTTCCTTGTTTGTGAAAGGGTATCCCAGGTAGCATAGAATAGACCCAGAAAAATGAGGTTGCATCCGATTGCACAAAAATTGGCTAGCATAGCCCTCAATGTGGTAGGTGTTATGAATCCTCAGTTTCCTGTAGTGGTGGTGGAGTTTTAGAGGATCCAAAAAATGTTGAGATAGAATAATTTCCCAGAGTTACTCTTGGAATATGACATTGAGTATGTTTGTACTCCCAGGAAAGGGAAAGTAGTGTAATTCACTCTTAATAAAGGATTTAGCATATAGTTCTTAATTGAGGTTTCATAGATGTTGAATACATTTTAGATATACTTTATGGATATAAATTGATATACTTACTTCTAGTAATTGGGTGTCACCCCTCTTCTCATATGGTGAGTTAGGGAGGCACAACTCAAAGATATTGACTGTGAGACATTATATGCTCATATGTCCACATGGCATGTGCTTGATGGGTATTCAAAAGGTGGGGAGCACATCGTTCTTTTTAGAGGATGAAAAGTAGTATTAGGGGAATTACAGGACGATATTTTGAGGGTTTTATATACATCATCTTTAAAGGTACATCCATGTGTGGTAAATATATTCCATGACCTTCTACGTTAGTTCTTGTGGCTATGGAAGTTGAAGGGAGTTGCTGAGTTTGTCTCTCGAAGCATAACATATCAGTAAGAGAAGGCTTAGAACTAGGTTCTGGTGGGATTGAATCAACACCCTGATGATCAGTAATGGAAGTTGAATGGGATTTAAATGGACTTCATGACATTCTTACCATGTATTTCCATGTGAATTGATACCTTATATGTTATCATTGGGCCACCCACCTTGTTGGACTACTTCCTAGTATTTCTAGAGATGAGTTCAGTACAGAGCATGGGATAACTCTACATGTAGAAGATAATTTTACTCCATAGCATCCCTTTGATGATAGTTTCAAATTGCGATGATCTCCATACATCCTAGTTGTATAAGTTATTGCGGTACACATTTGAGACTCCGCTATGAATGACCACAACATTTCACCCACATACGGACTAACAAAATTAGTGGGCCTTACAAGTTCTAGAGGGAATGCTACGGGATTTCATGTTAAATTACTTTCTATAGTTAGGATGATATTTTGTGGGTTATTGAACCCTTGAGTTCCCATTCTGTGGTAGTACATGAATATTCAAGAGAGAATATGGGTGGAAGATCATCATATTCGTTTTTACTACCCTTCTCGGTTTTCATTTCTTTTTTTTGTTATTTTGGAATATAAATCTCTATTTTGGGGATAATTTGATGGAATACATTTTAGAATTTTCCTTATAAATTATTTGGGAAGATTCTAAGACAAGGAAATGAGATGGCTTATGATTCCAAGGCCCGATGTGCAGAAAATGGTTTGTTGAAAAGTGTTATATTTTTAATATCACTCACATGCAGTTTTCCTAAAAAATTTGAATATTTCATAAATGGGTGACCAAATCTAAAATTTTGGGGAACATTGTGTTCTTAGTTGGGAATTTACCTTAGGTGATGCCTAATAATAGTTGTCATGGGCCAACTATGAATGATATTATTTGTAAAAAACTGTAAATAAAAAAATTATATTAAAATTATATTATTTTAACATCCAAAAAAATCATGAATTTAGGCTTAGATTCTAAATCAAAGAACGAATTTGAGTTTCTAATTTGTTTTTTTCCCTTGGTGTGACATAAAATTAGTATGTGTGGGACTTATATGGAAAATTCCAAAAAGGATATAATTGTTATTAAATAATTTAAAGATAAATTATTTTGTTGATGCAATGACAATTTCCATTAAAAACAACCTTAGGAATATATCCCATAGTAAACAATATAATCCTAGGAATTCCAAGGAATATATAGGGATAACTTGGAGAAATAATTCTCTCGATCAAATAACAATAGATCAGAGATATGATCATTGATCATCATTCCAATAGAGTTAGAGATCACATCAACAATGACAATAAAGCCCTTCCTCATCAATGACCAATCCAAACTCTGTGTTGATAGTTTGATTACATTGTGATTTACTTTCCCCTAGTTATATTCAATGAAGAACATGGACCAACCAATGAATATTTTGATCTGTGGTTCGGTGGCTCTATTGGGAAGGTTAAATTGCATGGATTTTAGGGGAGATAGATCTGTGTGGTTGTTTTATTCTTCATTGTTCCTTTTAACAATAATAAATTGGGGCCAACAGAAAAATAATGAAAATATCCATTATTCAAAAACTCATATGCATTTATTCTCTCCCCTAAATCATTCATGTTATTCATATGTTCTTTTTCTCCTTAATTGGATTTGAAACCCTTAAGAGAACAATCGATCGTTGTGCCCAGAATTTATGGCACAACAATATGAGATTGATGATCTAACATCATAAAGGAAATGTGGAGGTGAGACATGATTTGTCTAGGGTTTAGTAATGGTAAAGATGG
The DNA here is from genome assembly GCA_963277665.1 of Viscum album. NCBI lineage: Eukaryota > Viridiplantae > Streptophyta > Magnoliopsida > Santalales > Viscaceae > Viscum > Viscum album. Next base: position 956,324,911 of record OY728142.1, read on the forward strand.
TTGAGATTCAAGGTGGTGTATTTGACTGGTCTAGGTGACCGGTGGTGTGGTTCTAGGAATTGGTCCAATCAGATGACAAGCTGGTTGGTGGAGGCCGTTAGTGAGGTTGACGGAAAACATGAAACACTACAGATGACATGTCAGATCCATGATAGGTGGCCATGGTTTTTATAGGGGGACATTAAAGTAGGCTTAAATGAAACTAGAAAGTGTCTTGGTGTTTCATTAGAGGAGCCTGCGGTAGTAGCTCAGCCATGTGGCAGACCTAAAGCACATGGTCGTGGTGAACCGTGTCCAGCACCGCAAGTAGGCCAACAACATGGGTGGGACCAATGGGAGTCGAGACACTGCAGAAGATGAATTGTAAATGGGGTAACATGCCTAGTGGGATAGCCTAATTTTTAATAGAACAATCCAGACAAGATTGTGTTAGGACGAGTCAGTTCAGACCAAGGTCAGCCCATTTTTTGTAAAAAATAGTTCTAGTTTTCCAACTATGTCCCTATTTGATGAGTCATGTTTTGTGATGTGACTCCTATAATGAGACTGTCCTTATGAGATACTATAAGTTAGTTATTTTTGTAATTTTTTCTACAACATAATGGATTTAGGTTTAGATTATCCCCCAACGAGTGCAACACCAGCAGAATACAGTGACTGGTTGTGTCCAAGAAGTTGTTTGTAGTTGAATTTGTGTGAGCAAGAATATATGTGACATAGGAGTTGTGTATATTACTTAGATACTATGTGTCTTACCAAGACTATGTCTTACTGATACTATGTGTCTTACCAAGACTGTGTACCTTACTAAGACTTTGTGTCTTTGTGATATTGTGTGTCTCATGGAGATTGTGTTACCCATTATATCGTGAATATCATGACATTAATCAAATATATATTCTCGACATAAACATGTATGAGATGACTATACTATAAATTCCTGGTATACACTGTGTATTTCTATGCGGTATACTTCGTTAATTTCTCCGTGGTTCACTTTTTGTATTTCTATGTGGTATTCTTCCTATATATGAGTTATGATTGATTTTTCTAAGTATTGTATTTACATTCACCACCATGATTCATTTTCATTAACATGAAATATTAAATTCCTAAATCTCATGTAACATTGAATTTCCCCTAAATAAACAAATCATTTTTAATGAAATTATGATTACATGAACCATAAACCATTTTTAATATTGTGTCTACATTGAAAATTATTGTATTTTTTTGGAAATACTGATAAATGTGTATTCTTTATTCAATACATATATTTGATAAGGAATAATATTTATTAATTAAATAAACTACTTGATATGATGAATGCATTAAACATGTACTAACATTTAGTGCTCAGAATTTATATATCTCCTAGATGCATTGGTAGCCTCAAATGGGACAAATAAATAACATAAATTAAATATATTTATCCATATGGTTTCAAAATATCTTGAGGATTTATCTTGATATTAGAGGTTTTCATGTGTCCAATACATGACGTAAAATATTTAAGTATTCCTTTTATTTTGATTTAGTATTTATTATACTCGATATTTTCAATGGGAAACAATTTATGGATTTATTTCAATGTCTATATATTTATTAAAAGTAATTTGTCTTAAATTCAAACCTTTAAATATTTATTTTCTATTGTTGAGTTTATTGAATAGAATTTATTTCTAATTATTGCCATCTATTGTTTTTTATACACTTCACTCTCTCTCTATCTCTTAATTTCATGGTATGTGTGTTTAGTTATTTACCACTCTATTATTTTTTGCAATTATTTTTTATTGCTTCCAGTATACTTTTCTTTTATTAGTCATTTCATATAAAGCATTCTATTTTTCATTCCCTATGAATGAAATGAAGTGTATGAGGATAAATATAATATGATATTATAGATGGAATAAAGTTATATATGAAAAAAAACATGTTTTAAATATTGTATTCAATTTTAATACATTCTAATATATGGATATATTTTACCAAGACTACTAAAATCTTTGGTCATTCAAATTTGAGTTCATGTAATCATTCCAATGTAATGGTAGCTCGCCACCGACTCCCAGTATGAAGGGGTTGGGTCGTTATAGTTGGTATTGAATAAAAAATTAGTAGAAACCATAGGAACTCTGTTAAAGAAAATATAGATTATAGAATATATACCTAAGGTATAATTTTAGATAATGTATAAAAGATAATCGATGAATTCAGCTATAATAGAGATTATTTGGTTCATTAAAACTATACAACCCTATAAGGTCACTAAAAATGGACATGGTTTTAGAACAAATGTACATAAGATTAAAAAATATTAAAAGGCATCTGGCGATTAATTTAGTGTAACTTGGTCAAAAAACAATCTTTAAAATTCACCATGTTTGATAGTCCATGGGGATTTTTTTAGGATAATTCACATTTTCATTACAAACCATTGTTAATGATTTTCTCAATCAATAAACATGGTTAAACCTATGGTGTTTTCTATTAAATATAATGTTTTGTGTTTTCGAAATCCTGTAAATGATTTTACATTTGTCTATGAATAATGATTCTCACACAATGATTTCTGGTGTTAGTCAATGGATGGTACCGAAAAGTGTCATGTTAGAAATGAACATGGGGTACAAGGTGATGAAAATGAAAAACCAAATGACGTGTTGATAGGAATGAATTATATCATGTTTTTTATTTATCATTTTTCTATAAATATTATTAAAAAATATACATTAACAAACTATGTATGTAGACAATTATGGAAAGGATGAATTTTTTTAAGAGCTCAAGCAGTGGAGACAATGTTTATAATACGTCTCATTTTTCCTCATGAAAGAAATGTTAAAGGAGAAACCTAGGAATGTGTCTCAATAGAATTGGGAAAGATTTATTTGTGAGAAAGAAGGATATGAAGAAAATAATTTCTATGGATAGATTATTAGTATAATGGAAGTAAATAAAACCCATCATAAGGATCCAATCTAATTTATTTCAGTAAATGTAGAGAACCTGGAAATCACTGGATTCCATTCCAACATCTAGAGGATAAACTCTAGAACAAGGAAGGACCTTTGTGGAAATTATTTGATAAAGTATTTATATAATGTGATTATATTTAAAACCTTAGTTAATATGTTATTTAGTGATAAAAATTATATCAAGGATTTCCATCACAATTATTTTGGAATTTATATTAGTATAGTTTTTGAAATGGAAAAAATCTATACAAGGAGACATCACATATATTTTAGAAAGGATTCAGGTCATGAATCCATAACCAAGGGATAATAAGGGTTCATGCCCAACCATTGAACTACACAATGTCATGGTCAATAATTTATTGGTTGAGTATAAAAATTTGATGAATAAATATTAATTAAAAACTAGTAGTGTTACTTTTTAGGTTTCTAGATAACATAACAATGATATTGGATTTGAGGAATTGTTAGAGACAATTTCCATGACTTTTATCTCATTTATTGTCCTTAAAATCCCTTAAATGATTACTTTGGTGATTCAGAAATCAAATTTAATTTATGGATACTCATTTCATGAAGTACAGGTGGAATTATAATTTGATCGAAAAACAAAAAATAAATAGAAATTTCATAGAAAATTAAAATGTATCATGTTAGTCATTTTCTTTTTATTCATAAGCAGTAAAGGAATTTCTCATCATGAGGAAAAGGATTTTGATTTCATTAATAAATTAATTTATGTTAAATTGATGGTCTTATAAATCATTGCAGATTTTTGAATTTATGCCTGAAACATTACATTATTCATTTACTTGTTTTCTATTGAAAAATTAAATCACAAACTATAAATATATATTATTTTCCCCTTAGTACATATATTTAATATCCATTAATGTTTTCATACTTAGAGACATAGTTACATGTTATTCCTTATGACCCTTGAATTTCCCAATATCTATTTTCTAGAGGATTTAAAACAAAGGCATATAATGAAATAGAATTTCAAAAATAGGAAATATACAACAATCTATCACAAAAAAGTTAAAATAGGAATTATGAAAATAAATTAGGGTGGGGAGAATGTAACTCCCAGAAAATATAATGTAGGAACACTGTATTTGATAGTGTGTATGATATGCAACGTCATACAAAGAAGTGAATATAATATAACTACAATTTTTAATATATTTATTATTATATATAAATTAAATATATTTATATATTGAAATTAAAATGACACTGTGTTTGTGTATATTTCACACAAAAACGAGTTTCATCAATGGTTTGCATTAAATGCAAGACCGAGTTTTTCTGAACAATAATATATTACTAAAATATTATTATTAATATAATAATATATAACCTAGTCTTGAAATTTTTAATAATTAATATGATTAAATAATTATTTAAGAAATATTTTTTACAAAAATATGAAAACAATTTATTGGTTACTAATTAAATTTAAATAAATATAAGAACAAATTGAATATAAAGGTAGTGTTTTTATAGAAACAATTTGTCATTCCCACAAAGCTATTTTACCATAATAAATTAAATTAGTTTCAATTAGTGATTGATATTAAATTAAAATATATATATGTTATATTCAATAAATTATTTATTGATATTATCTGAATAAATTTGATAGGTTTGAGAGAAGAACAAACAGAATATTACACATAAAAACCAATATTTTAAGGCCATTTTACCACATTTTAATAGAGAATCTATCTTGAATAAAATTTTAGAACATTAATAAATATTATATTTAAAAATAAACACAAAATCATAAAAAAAGAAAATAAAAATTATTTTCGGGTGAATTTTGGGTATTTTTATGTGGTGTTTTCTTTTTTATTAACAATGAAAAATACTAATTTTTTATCCAAAACGATGATCTAAAAAAATTTATTCATAAGATTAAGTTATATAATAAAAAGGTTTTAAAGTAAATTTAAATAAATTAATAACAAATTATTCCAATTTTTCATATTATAATAAATTTTTCTTTTAAATTTGTTATAAAAATATAACACACTTTTGAAAATTTTTTTAAATCATGCTTTGTCATCCCATCTATTTGATTAAATTAATACTAATTTAAGCCACTTCTGAGATTGGAATTTAGAAAAATGGAATCCATATTTGGATTAATCATAATTTTTAATTTATAATATGGTAAAATTAGTATTTCTCCAACAATATTAGTAAAAATAATTAAAATTTATTACAACGATTAATGTGAAATTAATCTTAATTGGGGACTAACTGTAAACGTAATGGCCAAAATGTCCTACAGACCTATCTAGAATCCATTATCTAGTAAAACATAGACCATATCCTCCCATGGATCGAATATAAATCATTATTATGGCCACATTATATTGAAAAAAGGTGGTTGGAATTTCTTTTCCAAGAATTTACATAACGTACACTCCCACACTATAAAAAGGAACACACCCCCAAACACTTCATATCACATATCAAGACAAAATGGATTGAAAAATATTTTAAAAAATATCTGTATAAAATCCCTAAACTAAACCTAGAAGACTTTCCCAGCCCATAAATCCATCCATTTAATCCCTTTGGTGCAAACTAAATGGATATATTTAAAGAATAAGTAAAATCATTCCACAAGATCGTTAGATTTATTTACATTATACACTGACACAACACTTCTTATTCCATGTCTATATAAACACAACATTATCATAAATGTTCTAAGATGTTTTTATTTTAATTTTTATACCTAAACATACACATAGTTCCATCTAATGTGTAATTGACATAATATTTCTTTGTACAGAGAACTACCACCTCATGAAACGAAGTTTTTTGTCTTTCATTTACCATTATTCATTACTAGTGATTATTATAGAATATATGCATATATATGTTATATATGATATTTATAATTTATTTATAATTATACTATTATATTATAATAAATACCTTTATGCACTCCATATCTTGGTATGAAAAACAACATTTCTGGAAGTATGGACTACCTACCCCTCAAAGAGATGTGATTCATTCACATCATTCATGGAGTGTGTAAAAGATGGTTTTAGTAAAACTATGTAAAATTTATTTAATAGATATTATACTTGAATTATAAACTATATATATATTTCTTTTCATTTTTTTATATGAAAAATAAATGAATGTAATATTAATTAGTACATACGAACTACCGTCTCCATGAATGATAAATTTCATTTCATATCTCCAATATTTATGGATTATTACAACCAAGAATATAATTAATATATATTATATTTAAATACGACATTAAAGTATTTATATATTAAATATGTGATCTAATTAATAATAAAAACATGTCACATGTTAAATCCTAGTAAAAAACTATGATATTAACACCCAAAATAGTGAAAATAATGGAATATTGGTAACAAATGGGTAATTATATATTATAATAAGATAAGATATGTTAATATTAATATGATTATGGTTCTAGTATTAGTTATTTGCTTATTGAATACCATTAAACAGTATTATAATAGATTTTCACCCAAAAAGGAAAAATAGGGAAGGAGATTTCATCTCAATTTACATTCCATTAAGACTTATTTGTTATTATGAACCTTGTTTCTTTTATATGGGTTATATCATTCCAGTTGACATAATATATCATTAATATATTTATTCTAATGATATTGTATGTTTTATTTAATCTTATTCCATTATAGAGATTTAGATTCAAATGTATCAATGTTGTATGAGACACAGTGGAGTGTTTAATTATTAATCTCCCTAAAAATGACTTCAATTAATATGTTGGATGTCTCACATCCTTTTTTGATTGATAGAATTATCTTGAAATAATAAAATTATAATTATTCACAAAATTATAAATTGTGGGAATACTGCTAATTATTCATATACTATAATTATTCACTCATTTTTCCTGATATTTTTAGATTCAATATGAATTATTTCATCTAAGGGGATTTTTGTTAAAAGTTACCAAGTTGAAAAAAATTCTTAACCCAATTTATTTTCATTGGGTTATACAATTTACACATTGTTCTTAATATTAAATAATTATGTGTATAATGAGTTGGAAAATCTATTGATATATTCCACTTCATTACATGGAATTATATTTGATACACATTATATGCTCATTGATTTATTATCACATAGATGTTTCATAAATTTAAAGGGATTACCTCCTAATCACATTTTATTCAATATTTTTTAACCTGAATTTATATTATAGTTAATTATTTAATCATCATATAATAAATGTATAAATTTTTTCTCAAATGGTTATTCATGGCCATTTTAATGTATTGTTACCATTTGATATTATTTATTTCCTAAAATGTTTTAGAAATTTATTTAAAGAATACCCATCCTCATTCTCTCTTTACTTAGAGAACATATTTTCTAGAAAATCCTAGTTTTAAGAAAAATTAATAATTTATTATTACCATTCAAAAATGATTTAATAAAGGCAATTTACCCTTTTTTTAAAAAAATTAATTCAAAATTTGTTCTTTCCCCTTTCTGAAAAATGGATTTTTCAAACATTTTTATAGTGTAAAATGAATATTATTTTAAATTTATATGACATGTACAGATTTACCTTCCACTATTTCCTCAAATTAGTGAATTCATGTTCAATAAATTAATTTGAATTTTTTTATCAAAATTGATTTTCATTAAAATCGAGTTTCAAATTTTTCCACAATATAAATATATAAATTCCTCAATATTTTTATGAAGTACTATTTATAATACATACATTCATTAGTTAATACAACACTATATTTTAATCCCCTTGAGATATGTTATATTGATACCATACTTATTATTCCTCTAGATGGTTTATGAATTATTTCACCAAACATTGTATTTATAATTACTTCCTTGATTCCTTTTAGCCCCCATAAATATTCATGTTTTTATTATCATTTGATATTGAATTTCCCCAAAATATCCTTATAATTTTTCATTGATATGATTTTTTTTCTTGATCCGTATACCATTTATCATATATTTTTTACATTGGAAATTATTTTATTCTTTTGGGAAATATTGATAAATCCATATCCATTATTCAACATAGATATTTTATAAGAAATATCATTTATTATTTAAATTGATTACTCGATGTGAGGAATTCATTGGGAATGAAATTATGGGTGGGGACCTAACTTCATATACCCTATCGATGCATTGGCATGTTCTAACGAGAAAAACAAGTTTTATAAATTAAATTGGATTATAGCTATAGTTTTAAAATATCTTGGGGATAGATCTTGACTGTAGAGGTTTTCATGTTCATGGGGCATGACATCTAATAATTAACCATTTCCTTCAATTTTATTTTATATTTATTATCCATGATATTTTAATTATGACGAAGTATATAGATGTATTTCATTCTTATTTAATTCAATAAATGGACGTTTTTCAATTTTTTACATTCTTATATTGATTTTGTATTATCTAAGTAATTTAATGGAATGTGTTTTCAGTTATTACCATGTAGTATTGTTTATGAACATCCTTTTCATTTTTTTGATTTCATGGTTTGTGTGTTAAATTATTTACCATGTCAAAATTATTATTATTATTTATTCAATATTACTTCATATATAATTTTATATTACTTGGGATTTCTTATATTCTGTATTATGTTTCATTCAATATGATTCCAAGAAGTGTACTAGGAATGATATGATAGGATACTCTAGGTGAAAAAATATATCCTTGAAAGAAAATAATATTGTAATCTTGTTATTCATTTGTAATATAAAACATATGTATGTATTTGATTTATCAGGATTACAAACACATTGACAATTTGGGATTTGATTCTTTGTAATCATGAGAATATAATGGTAGCATGACACTAGATATGGTCTTAATGTGGTCAGGTGCTACAAAATTTACTTATTAAAAAATAAACTCCTAAAATAATCCCACTCCAAATAGTTAATTTCTTATGGTTTCCTTATATTCATGGTAAGAGTTGACCATTTATTTTATATACATTCAAAATAATATAATAACAAAATAATTTTTTCTTGATCTAAATGCTAGAAGATAAATAATATTCATTCAGTGGTGTTGGGACATTTCATGAGAACTAGTGGGTCTTAAAAACCATGAAACGGCATTGAAATTCCATCATGAATGACTCAAAAAATATTGCCCCATATTTTTCCTTTTATGATGCTCAGAATTATTCATATCTTGATAAAGATGTATTAGAATAGAAATAATATCTTTCATTATTGTTCCCATAATATTTTATTCTCAAGAGAAAAATCATTACCTTGTCCACAAAATTAATCATTATCATAGTTCAATTAGGATGCATACATTTAATTTATCATAATATAAGAAATAATAATCACAATGGGGGACCATATAAACATGAATAATAACTTATATGATGTCTAAATCTAGATAGCCTTTTCAAAATCTAACACTATATGCTCATTCTATGTTATCCATAATCATTATTAAATTCCTTCAGGATCATTTTAAATTATTTTTTAAAATAAAAAAACATATCCCATAGTGTGTGAAACTTGGTGTCAGAAAATTCTTTTTTTTGTGCACATAGTGATGATATATTCAAAGCCCAATATTCAACTTTCAGAGTTATTACCCATAGGTTGAACTATGCAAGATCCACATCCAATTTTAGTATCTATTTCAGGATTTAATTTCATAGATTTCACTTACTCTATAATTTATTAAAATTCTATGAAATTTTCCAACACATTAAATTATCCCTTGGGTTCTAAAGAATTATTTATTATCATATTTTCACACTGATAACTAAAATTGTCTCTAATAACAACTATAGAGACCCAAATAATTCATAAATTTATTACAATTATATTTATGCATATTCATTACATAAAATAATGATCCATACCTTAATAAAATATGCCATGCGCGTTTAGAAACATTGATATGTAACAAAAAGTTCATAAGTGAATTAAATCATCTCCCACTAATTTATTCATAATTGGAACCCATAATGGACATATCAACCATAATAAAATTTTTCATAACTAGGGAAAGTGAACATAATAAAGGGTGGTATTATATTATTATTATTAAGGGTAAATAAGGGAGAAATCAATTATAATATATCCATTACATGAACACAAGTGTATGAAAACATTATATTACCATTTTAAAATGATTATATTCATAGGAAGGATCATAATCTCGTATCATTTCATATTTCTTATAAATTCTTAAGGCATTAATCTTAATGGAATAAATGATTAAAGGATATGAGAATATAACATTAGAATTAGATCTATATTTTTGCAATACATATATGCATAAAAAATCATTTGACAATACTACCTACAATTAAATTCATAACATTTTAGGATTGGAATAACCACCCATGTACCAGCTTCAGGATTGGTTTAACCACTTGTGTTCACTTTTTTAAGATTGGGATTACCTCCAATGTTCCCTCTATTTGGAATGGGATAACCTCCCATGTACCCATTGAGGTCATATAAGTTTAATCATTTCCAAATCCATTGGAGGGATGAATAACTTAGGGATCTCCCATCACATAAATAAATTCAAACATATGTGTACCAATTGATTATAAAACAATCATCACATCATATTCAGTGAAAATGAAATGAGTTTTATAAAATTTTAATCAGAGATAAAAAAATGGAAAAGAAATAGTTTTCATAAAAACATATTCATCATAATCATTGTCCATATTGCGAATAAATAAGGATGGTATTAGTGAATCATTTCCCCAAAAAATTGGGAAATATTAATAGATTTCAAAAATGATACTAAATTATTTTCAAAGATCACTTGGAACATTTCATGATGAAAATATCATTTCCAATTTGAAATTAATCGTAATATATATTAAATTTTATTAAATATTAATGAAAAAAAATCATTGAAACCTCCATTTTATACTTATAATTAAGTTATAAAATCATTTAGTGGTCATGATAACAATAATTATGTTTATACTATGTTCGAAAAAATGAATATTCATTCAACAATTTCAGTTAATATTTTAATGTACCTTTTTAGTGAAATGAAAAAGAGATTCTATTTAAATAAATTTTAAAAGTAAAATGTGGGAAAAAATAACTTTTAAAATCACAAGAGAATATTAATATTACTCATTAAATCATTTTTAGATATCATAAACATGAAATAAAAATTATTTTTAGCTGAAGAGATAAATAAAGTCTATTTTTCATAAAAAACATTATTTGGTTCCTTTAATCCTTAAAGGTAAAATAAAGGAAAATATTTATTATACATATATAACCAAAGGAGAATAACAAAAAACGATTCATGATTGGTAGATTATTGGATTTTATCATCAGATACATATTAATAAAAAATCCAGATAGATAATGAGATTGTAAAATAAAACCTTTACCAAATTGGCAATGTTTAAATTATAACACCCCTATAATAAATAATATTATATTTATATTTATATCCAACATTATTGGTGATAATAATAAAAAAATTCATTTATGGGAAGTATTTATTCCATATAAAATTAACAATTGAAAAATATGGAATATATCCCATATAAATAAATGTGAGACAAAAATATATTACCTAAATTATCGAAATCTATCATACAAATTTAAACATAATATATAATAAATTTATTATTACTACTAATTTATTCCATAATAATACTTTTATTTTTCATACCTTATCTATTTTACTTATAACCTTTTATCACTAATTTAGTAATGATTTTTTATTAAAATCACCGTTTTGGTAATAACTTCTTTGTTTTTTCTTGTATGGTTTGTTTGGGTAGTCCTCTTCCTTGATTGTGGATCATGGTTATATAATACATTAAATTTTAATTATTATAAAAATTTCAAATATACTTTTTATATATATTTATATTCCCCAATAAAACATAGAGAAATAAAAATATATTATGCAATTCAATGAGACGGTTGGTCGTACGTATGGAAGAATGTTATTTACAGTTTATAAAAAATTGAAAAAAATAAAGGTAAATATTTATTAAAAATTATAGAATATTTTTTATATCAAATATATTATATATTTCCTTTAAATATACCCTTATTACACCAATTTCAAAATAAAATGTAAATCTTTCCACATCGCTCTGTGGAGTCAGTAGTTCATGCCTAAACATGATCAACATTATAATTTGTCAATAGATCAGAAGGTAAGAATGTATATATGACAGTATAATTAATGAAGTATAATTATTTCATATATATAAATAATCCATCATTACACCCACCTACGTGAGACAATGACGAAAAAATCATCTCATTTGTCGATAGTCCCCCATACACACGATTGACAATTTTCTTTTAAATTTTAAGGTAGAGGTGATAGATATATGCAATTAAATTTAATAAATTAAATTTTGGTATATGGTAGATAATATTGTTACTATATAATCATATTTGAGTAATATTTTAAATAGTTTTATGAAGATATAATATAAAAATTATTGGTTATGAACGATACCTATTCTTTGAACAACCTCATTAGGGATATTAGAAAATCCTTCTAAAGATGATTTGTATAGAAACCCATGAAATTTAATAATTTGATATTACATCATTTTCTATGAATATTCAATACATTATACAAACACATGGTTGATTATTTCAATCATTTTGTTCATTTGGAAACACAGACCACATTCTTCTAATTTGGTGAAAGATCTCTAACATATCTCGTAAAGATCCCCCCATTAGTACTCATGCATAAAAAAGTTATTCATAAACAGGGGAAAGGAAATATGATAAAGGGTTATATTTTATTAATAATAGAGGTAGAAATAGGATAAATGTATGCATAACATGATCAAAAGGGTTTGATAACGTGAGAATAACATTTGAAAACAATACCACTCATATAAAATATCAAAATCATTAATGATGGAATAAATTTAGGTAGATCATAACACATGAATCCTAATATAATAAAAGAACATGTTTAATGATAGAATTAAATAGCCCTAAAATGAAATTTGTGTCATACAAGTCATGTTGTAAACTTGTGATCATGTGTATATAAAAACATAATAACTCGTCATGTTATGAACATGAAACGGGGACCTCACAAAAACTTATGGACGTGCATCCAGGTCCAAAAATCATATTGTGAACATGTAATGAGGTTCACACATAACATTTTTAACATGTAATAATCTTCATGAATAACATCATAATATTAAAGGCTCACATACCATCCTATCTTAGTGGAATGGGTTCACTCCATAGCCCATTTTAGTAATAAACGATCACTCCTAAAACCATCTTAGTAGAAAAAAACCATTATAGAACTAGGGTCACATCCCCTTACCTATATGTCTACAATATGACATATAAGTCATTAAAAATTAATTCTAGGGTGATATATGTCCCACCAATATCATATTTAAATTGTACATATGTGTTTCAAAAGATCATAAACATTCATCATATCATAAACCCTGAAATGAAAGGAGTATCACAAATATTTCAACATATCTTAATCAATAGAAAAGATATAGATTTCATAATATTTTCATCATATCATACCTCATGAAGAGATGTGGGTTTCATATGGATATAATCTTTGTAAGAGAAATAGGGTTCATAAACATCTGGGTATCAAAACATAAACCTTGCAGAGAAAAAGTATGAATGGTAATATTGGATCATATTCAAAAAAATCCATGAATAACAATATATAATGTCATCATAGATGGGAAATAATTTTAAAACATCATTTAATAATTTTTTGTATTAATATATATCATATTCTTTGATAAACACTTTTAAAATCATAAAATATTTTGAACATAAATTATTCAAATGTAACCTCGAAAAATTATTATTGACTATTTAAAAATAAATTAAAAGCATTTTCAAAAAATAAAGGAATTTCAAAATCATTTATTTTGAAAATAATATTGAAATATAATATCATAACATTTTGGGAAATATTTTTTGAAAACATATATTTGGAAGAAAACAAATTTCTTTACCAAAGACGTAAATAAAGTTAGATTTTATAAAAAAAATATTTTCATAGTTATATAAAATACCAAATAGTATAAAATTGGTTCCATTTTATTTTTATTTCTTTAATAACCGTAGGAGAATAAAATTAATTAGAATTCATGATATATACTATTTCATCAATGGAATCATACTCATAAATACTCCGGATAAATGATGATATTATAACAATAATCTCTTCCTACGTTGGTAACTTTGAATCCTAAAAACCATGAAGGTATAACATAAAATGAATCCTAAAATAACACAAGGAGGAAAATATTCTTGACATTATGAATAAAATGGGTTTTTTATACACCTAATGAAATAATATAGGTTCATATCTCTGATGAATTTTTTTTCATTATTTCTTCTTTTATAAACTACTTGCGAAAATTTTGAGACTAGAAACTAAGGAAACGTTCAATTCTAAGGCCAGGTGTGCCTAGTTGAATTTATTAAAAAAATTAATCTTTTTTTGTGTTCATGCATGAAGGTTTCATACCAATAATGTGATTAATAACTTCTAAATGGTTTCCCTAATTAGAAATACTAGGGCACTATTACCTTCAGAACTGTGAGTTTAGCCTAGGTGTGTCCTATCATTAGCTGGAGTGGGTCAACTATGGAATGTCTATATTGGAATGTATCTGTAAATACAATAATTAAATAAAAATTATTTTCTTCCCAAATTCCAATAACTCTTAAACGATAACTAGTATTGGAAATCTGAGACAACCCTTGAGTTCATGTGAGTATGCTTTCTTCAAATGGGGCCTAATGTCAATTAGTGTTGGTCGATAGAAAAAGATAGATTTCTCATGTGAAATCCATTAAAATATTTGATAAAATTATTTTATTTGGACGTTATGTGGTGAATCAATGAATTTCGTGATTCTATGAATAAGCATTTTTTACCCTTCTTAAATGAACATAACAAAATTACGTTGAGACTCAGCGTAGTAGGAACGATGATTCATGTTTCTTCAATTAATATCCTGACAAGAATACGAAGCCAGGGGTTGATCATTGAGATTTCACTGTGGGTCTGGAAGAATAGTATTTGTGAACAAATAATCATGAATTTCAGTGAACACCCCAATTCTCTATGAAGTATCGCACCGATGATAATGGAGGCGTGGATCAAGATCACTCTTCAGTGGATCAGTTATGCCAAGGAATACACAACAGTACATGATCCAATACCGGGTATGGGTTTTTATTCTTCATGATTTCATTTTCCCATTCATGATTCTAATGTTGAATTTGGATGAACATATTAATAGGTTGATTCATGGATCAATCATTTTTTTCAGTCCAAATAATTTATAATTCTGGGATTGAATCTAGTTATATCAATTTTAAAATTTTAATATTCATTGCTTTTGTTCTTTATAAAACGTCTATGGATAGATGCCTACACAAACAGGGACATGATTCATCTATATTGGGTGATTTGAATGTGTCTTCCTTCTACATTCTTCAACCTCCTTTGTTGAACCGCTTTGGTCATGACTTGATAATTGTCCGACAATTCCATAATTGATCGGACCACAGGATCCTAGACATATCGACCATAGAGACCAGATCAGTGTAGATCAGGACCCAAGGATCCTATATATATGTAAAAATGAATTTCATGACTAGTGGTGATGGATCGGTAGCCTACCTAATGAGAAATAGTAGAGGTGATGATGGTGGAACATGATGGTACGAACCCCCGACGACAGGTGACCACCAGCAGATAATCCCACAGTGACAGCCGCGGGCAGCCAATGGAGGCCACAATCTTGCGGGCCATGGCATTATAGATTGGTGACAACAGCGAAGAACCATGTTGCTCTACAAGACTTGCGGCTCAAACATGGGTGTGTGTTTGCATGCGTTCCATGGTTCAACGTGCAAGGATGGAGGCTGGCTACAGCTACTGCGTCAACTGAGAAAGGACACAATAGCTGTTGTGTCCGGGTAAGATGGGATGAACCACTCGAAGCGGGCTAGAATGGAGAAATCGGGAAACACTAGGTGGCCTAGCGAGCTATACCCCTATCCCAAAGGGCACATCAGCATAGTTTAGGTTGACCAACGGGTCGGTTGGTCCAACTGGGTCAGGCTGGGTTCAGACCCAACTAGCCCCTTTTTACAATTAACCTTGAATCATTAAAACTATATGTCTAATTGATGATCCATTTGAGGAATTGGGACCATCACGATGAGGTGACACTTTTCATATACTATATGTGGGGTCTCGTGGACAGAAACATATCAAAATTGTCTGAAAAAGTAGGATATCTTGGAACATGCTCGCTACATGAAAGAATCATGTGGATGGATGTTACAGGAAGATTATGACAGCAGGTCTATGTGACTCAGTGAGTCTAAGTGACTCAGCGGATCTATGTGACTCAAAAGTACTGGGTGTTTTATGATTACGTCTGATAGTCCAACTTTTCATACATTAGATTTATTCTTGTTTGAGCTGAAAATATTTATTAAGGTCTTTCATTTGTGGTCTTTCCTTTGTGGTCTTAACTTCATTGTGAGATTAGTGACTATACATTATGTTATTTCCATAGTGGTGTAATTAATGAACATACTTGGTTTAGTTACCTAGTGGATTCCATAGTGATCGTACATGGTGTACATACCTCAGTGGTGGGCTTAGTTACTGTAGTTGGTGTTCTTACATTATCAGTGTATATAGATAAATTATATGGTATACTAAACTTAGTGGTTTTTTTAGTGACCATACATGGCATACATAACATAGTGGTGTACATCATTACCGTATATGGTGTACATACCTTAGTGGTGTACATAGTGACCATAAATGGTATGCATACCTTAGTCGTGTGCATAGTGATCGTAATTGGTGTAATTACTATAGTGGTGTCCTTAGTGACTGTACATTTTGTACTTACCTTAGTGGTGTACATCATGACCATATATGGTGTACTTACCATAGTGGTGTTTTTAGTGACCTTTCCTAGTGTACTTACCATAGTTGTGTGATTTGAGATTGTACATGGGTCCATACATGAGTGGTGTCCATAGTAATTATACTTGGTGTACTTATCATAGTGTTGTACTTATTGACTGCACATGGTGTACTTACCTTAGTGGTGTGTTTAGTTACCATTCATAATGTACTTTCCTTAGTGGTGTACGTAGTGACCATTCTTGGTGTACCTTCCTTATTGACATTCCCTCAGTGATGTTTCTTCAAGGTGTTTATTTGTAGTGCACATTGTGTATTTTTTTTGTGGTTTCCATTGTGGTTAGGGGTCCCTAATAAGTATTTTTTTACTCACTCCTACAGAATATTTTCCTTCATGTGTCATGTATTGTGTCAATGATCGATAACATCGATGGAGTCCTTGGTGGGCTAGGGTTAGGTGGTGCTTTAGAGGTGACCCAACATATGAGGTTCGGTTCAGCAACTTCTGACAGTTTCTGTACCTACCATTCATGTAGAGCTTTTGGTAGATGGAATTTTAGGATATTTTACTTTTCTTTTGTTGGAATTGTATATTGTCCCCTTTTACATTCAGTTTTTACTTTCATAACATTGTATTTTCTTTTAGAAATTTCTCTTGGGGGAGGGTGCATGTGTATAAGTTCATGGGAAAATGTATCCCATTAGTGGGATATGCCTACTTGGTGTTAGTCAAAAGCCCCTAGCCTATGGGAGGTAGGCTTGGGGTTGTCACGTCATAGGACCAAGGGGATTGGTCATGATAGAGTGGCATCAGAGTAGTTCAGTTCTACTATAAGGACCAAGAGTCTGCACATTATTGTTTTTGGAGTGACAATGTTATGTATTTCTAGTTTTGCCTTCATTCTGGGGAGTTTAGTGTTGGTGCGGTGACCAATATATCCATACAACAAGACCCTGATTTCTACTTTTCGACTTAGTACATGAAAAAATTGGTTTCATACATAATGTAGGAATTGAGTTCGATATCATTTACTTTATGAGTCCGATTTAGCTCACACTAGTATACCGATTTAACCATGCACAAACTCAAGAAAAAACCTGATCCTTCCACCCCCATGTGCTCTTATAAAGGATCTTGTCTCGTCATCGGTAACGCACCTATGGAATTACTTGTCCACAAAGGATCCCCTCATTCAGATCCTCTATCTCTAAACCCATGATGAAAAATTATCATCATGATTTGAAACATCCATTTGACAGAATTCCATGGAATTAAACTCTTTATTACATGTAGAGGCATTACATGATCTCTATATAACTATGGTCTCATATATTATAGAGCTGAGATGAAATAGTGAGTTGAAAAATGATGATCTGATTCAAATAGGCACCCATATTTTATATCAACAGGCAAGCCCATCATCAGCCCATTTTGTCTTTTGTGATGTCCTCCATAAATCCTACATTAATATCCATATGTATCTCCCCATTACAAGAATCTACTACTACAACAATGAACATAGTCTCCATGCCCCACATATCAAAATATACCTACATTCCCAACCATCCCAAGCTCACGTCACACCACCTGCAGGTAGAAAAAACATATAACTCGGGATCTGGATCTCAATGTAATGAATTCAGCCTCCCCACATAATGGGATCTCAAGGACCAATGGAATGTACCATCCAAAAGAAAAATAATTTTACTTCTTAATATCCTTTCCCCTCAACGTACTGTTACTAAGATATGTCTTTTAATAAAATGAAATGTTCACATATTTTTGAGTGTCCATTAAGAGTGTTTCCAATGGACATGTAAGCACGTAGGGTGTTATAGTCAGTATTCTCAAGCTGTGTCTCCATGAATCATGTTGTTAGCCATTATCCATAGATAATCCACTTTGTCTCTATTAACTATGTATAACTGGATGGAGGAAAACTGTGTTGATTCCTCATTCGGTAAATGAGAAAATGATCTCATATTAAGAGAATCTGAAACCACGTTTCCTTTCCCAAGATTATGGAAAATTTCAAAGACATTATCCTGGAGGATCCATAGAGAAAACCTATGTCTCAGTATCTATTGGAACCACTGTGACTACAAGATTATCATGGGGAATTGAGGACTCATAACATCCACCGCATGGAGGGTCGGTCTAGCCAATTGATTAGTAATCAACTTCACCCTATTATATGCGAGTACATCCTATAATGACTCTGTTTCCTTTTCACTAAGATGGAAACATGATTACCCTACTGTGGACCAACAACCATATTCACCTAAAATAGTTAATATAGTCATGAAAAAATGATAACAAGTCCATGATATGAATGACATCGTATGGCCTTGTCGCCGCTACCAAGAGATCCCATCCATAACTATCACCTCAAAGATTTTGGTCACAATTTTAGACCCATTGCATGATTGTTGGATCTCCTCCTATAGGATTATGCAAATATGAGGATAGAGCCCACTTTCCTACAATAATCACCGATCCCCATGCAATATCTATGGCAAGAAAGGAATGATTAGAATGTTTTTTTATCAATACGACAGCTTAAGTTGAATAGATAGGATTTTCACCCATAATCATTTATGGATTACTTGGGTCAGATACCATGACCGAATGAAGTTGTCCACTCCCCTATCCCCCAGTTCCCTGAACTTGGTATGAACCACCTAGGGTAGTGGTCGAAAGATGTTGGAATTTCCACCACCTCCCCCTGCTTTCCTAGAACCTCTTTCAGGTCTGTCGTCCTACGGATCTATTAGCTCATAATTTCCAACTACTAAAAATAACCAATTAGATTTTCCCAGCAATGGGGTACATAACAGCAATAGTTTTCTCTATAACCCTATCATAGTTAGTAGTGCTCATAGAGATGAATCTAACCTCAATGTTTTTAATCACAACGTGATAAAAATTCAGAGCCCTATAGTACCGGTCACGTATCTTATCCATCTAGTATGTTGAATAGTCGGTATGCCTTAATAAATTGTTATATAATGACATTTAATCCGGTTGGAGTATTATAAGACACTTTAAAATAATATCCCATATATTATAAGGGGATAAAACTTCTATGAATAGGTTATCAAACTCTATCCATAGAAGAGTCACCTAGTCATAAGATCGGGTAACCAATACCATAATTACCCTACATAGCCTCAGATAATGATTTATTATAGAATCACCATCTGATCTGTTGGAGTCCGGAATAGATAGAAAATTCATGTCAATGCCTCAATAAAATCCCCAACTTTATGTTTAATGGGCTCATCTCAGAACATTAGGGGTCTCTATCGCTGAAACCCTTTAAGTGCACTCAGCCCGCATATCTCATATGTGGTTACTATAGGTACCATGAGCTACTCCATAGGTGGTTCTGTGGTTGTTTCACCAATTATGGGAAGTATATATAATAAAAATCCATGTAATAATGTCTTTTTACTAGGTGGATAATCCCCCTAATCACATAATGGAACCCTATTTAGTTTTCTACATTGAAGCCTCTTGAAGTAAAACAAGATGTACCACGGACAATAGAGTATACCTATTTGAGATGAAAATATTTTTTATGGTCATTCCTTTTTAGTATTTCCTTTGTGGTATTACTTTAGTGGGGATATTTGTGATTGTACCTGGCTTATTTACCTTAGTAGTGTATATAGCGATCATACATAGTGTACTTTCCTTAGTGGTGTCCTTAGTGACCGTAATTGGTGTACTTACTTTAATGGTGTGCTTGGTGGCTGTACATGGTATACTAACCTTAGTGGTGTCCTTAACGACCATACTCGGTGTACATACCTTAATGGTGTGGTTAGTGATCATACTTGGTGTACATACCTTAGTGTTCTACTTAGTGATTGTACCTTTTGTACATACACTATTGGTGTACTTAGTGATCGTACTTGGTGTACTTACCTTAGTGTTGTACTTAGTAACCGACTTAGTGTACAGACCATAGTGGTGTCCTTATTAACCGTACTTTGTGTAATCACCATTGTGGTGTACATAGTGACCATACATGGTGTACATACCTTAGTAGTGTGTTTAGTGACAATACATCTTGCACTTACCTTAGTTGTGTGCTTAGTGACCGATCATTGTGTACCTAACTTAGTGGTACTTTAGTGACCATAATTGGTGTACTTACCTTAGTGGTGTACTTAGTTACCGTATAAAGTGTACAGACCTTAGTGGTGTGTTTAGTGACCATACATGGTGTAATTACCTTAGTGTTGTACTTATAGACCATAATTGGTGCACCTCCCTTAGTGACTTTCTGTAAGTGATGTTCCTACAAGGAGTTTCTTTGTAGTAAATATCATGTATTTTCATGGTTGTTTAATTTTTGGGTTTTGGTCCCTATGGAGAATTATTTTAATCACCCCTATATGGGCTTCACACACACATTCCGTTTTCGGTGCAGGCAATCAACATCTTTGGCAGATTTCTTGGTGGGTTGGGGCAATGTGGTGCTTGGGAGGAGACCTGACAGATGGGGGTGCACTTCAGAACCATCTAACATCTATTGTACCTAACTTTTAGGTAGGGTTTTTAGTAGTTTTAATTCATGGATTTTGTAGTTTTATTTGTTTGGGATTTTATACAATCCACCTTCACTGTCATTTTGTATTTTCTACTCAATGTTTTTGGTTTCAACAATTTTTATTTGTGTGGGTGCATGGGTACAGGTTAATGGGAAAATTCATCCCCATAGTAGGATATTCCTTCTCAGCGCTAGTCTCCAGACACTGGGCTAAGGGATTTGGTCTTGGGTTAGTCATAATAAGGGCCCCAGCTGATGGGTTGTGACAATATCATGACATACATCTCAAATAAGGAAAATTATGTAAAAGATATCATACTGATTTGGATACTTTGGAACCGTAATCCAAATGGAAGAGAACTCATAAAATGGGTATGAAAATAAAAATAATATTAATTAGAAGCGTAAAAAATTCATTAAAGGGTTGTAAATAAAACACAAATGAAATAACTGGTGAACATAGACCGTGTAATATGGAAAATAAAATTGAGACGAAGATCCCTTACTTCTTTAGTGTGTTCTGAATCTAGAGAAATGTGAAAAAATAAATTCCATTGAAAATTTAAATTTCACGAAATTAATGAAATTCATGATATATCCTATTTTAGTTTAGTATAAACACAAAAAATGAACTATTATTGAATACTGAATAAATCTCACAAAAATAAAAGTGATACTATAAATCCCCTTACCTAAAGTATTGAATTCAATCATTCACAATCAAAACCACTCTATAATAAATATAATTCTATTATTAATTTACCATTGAATTGTAGTAATATATATATATAATACCATACGTGATTTTTTTTATTTTATAACCTTCTATTAACAATTCCACATTAAATTTACACTTATGGTAATAACAACATAATTTTTCTTGTATGTTCAGATAAGTTATTTTTTATCCTCTTTTATTGATCATTATCTACTTATTTCAATAATTTAAATCATGATATAAATATAATATATATTAGGTATATACGTATTTGTAATAATATTTAAAATATATAAATATGAAATTAATTACATTGCTCATAGAGATGGTACACCATACGTATGCACGAACGCCATCTCCATTTTCCAATAATAATGAAAAAAAGAATTGTAATTGATATATATATATATATATATATATATTGACATTCAAGTAGAATTATTTTTCTATATATATCAAACATTTATATTAAACCTGCCATTAATACATTCCATGTGAACCCTAAAGAGATCACATCGATTTATTAAGTGGTAGTCCATCGTACACATTTACGATGTTACCAGATTCCATAAAATTGGGACTCATAAAGGTATATGTTATATTAAAAATAGATAATCATTACAAAATAATAAATATCATATATAAATTATAATTCCACTATTATTCCCAACTAGTAAAGGTGGTAATGGTGGAATTAATAACTTTGGTTCATGAGATGGTAGTCTACCATATTCCCGAATGATTATTGTATATCCCATATAATGGAAGTGTGTAAAGATGTTGGTCATAAAAATAAAATAAAAATTAGAATAACATTGAATATAAAAAGGATGTTATATAAGTATAATGTAAAAATAATTACACTATTTTTATTAAAATATAAAAAAAACATGTTCATTGATTCGCGTTACCATCTTTTCGGGTATCTCATTTTTTGTTTCACGAAGGAATGACATGGTTTTATTTATACTCAATGTGAGGGTTATATATTGAGAAGAATGATTCTGGGAATAAATATGGATATGGATTGGTATATAAAATGGTTTTTTAATTTGTGAAGAGAGGGGAAGGTTTATTTGTCCTATATAAGTGGAGGAGATGACAAACATGACTTTTTTTAAAAGAAGATCGGTGTACCCAGGGTTTTACATATAAATTGGATTCTATACTACATAAAATTCTATATATAAAGGGGTAATGTCTATCTATGGCCATATGATGGGAATTTGATAGGTTGGAATTCATTTTTACACAATATGTTTAATGTTTGACCATGAACTGATCTTTATTTTTTACTTTCATTGCTATAATTGATATTAATTTATTTTAGTAATCAATTTTTTTTAAAATATTACAACCTTATTATAAATTTAAAATTACGAATATTACAAATGTTGAATCCATTTTTCCAAATTATGATCACATAAGTTTCATAAATTAATTTAAATTTATTCCAATATGCAAGATAAGAATGTGGATTTTGAATGAGAAAATTATCAAAAGATTACTAAGTATTTATATGTAAATTAAATATTAAAACATTAAAATAAACATAATTGGAATTATAGATATATATTTCAATTAATTTGAAATTAAAAATAACTAATTAAATATTATATATTTGTAAATTATTTATAATAAATGTTAGTTTTCAATAGAAATTCTTTATTTTCACAATTCATAAAACACATAAAAATTTCTAAATGATACCAAAATATTACTCTATGATAATTTTGAAATTACACATAAAAAAATAATTTTATATTCTCAAATTAAATTTATGATATTTTAAATATTTTGTTTTAAAAGTATGTGTGCCATTAAATTGTTGTGAATATACCTTTCTAAAAATAATTATTTTGTTCCTAAAAGTGGATTTTTTTCTTATATATTGTATAGACACCATATATAAATAATATTAAATTGCCAATTTAATATATAATATAAAATTTCCCTTCACTTAATTCCTCATAAGTGGTTTTTTTAAATTTACTAAGATAAAAGGTGTTTGTTCATATAAATGTTGTTTTCAAAAATAAAATTAATTATTTCAAGATAGTTCTTACATTCATTTTTAATTATTTAGATACGAAAAAAATTATTTTATAAATATTAATAAACCATATTGCTATAATGTAGTTATAATTATTTACACCCGCCATACCACTATATATGTGATAAATACAATAATATTTTAATAATAATATTAATGGTATATTGTAGTTTAGTAAATGTCGGTCTTTTAAGTAAAATAAGTAAAATAAGTGTTTTATGTAACATAAGGAAAAATTAGTGTTCATGTAATTAATATTAATCAGGATGTTTCATCTAACACAATCTAAACATGGCATTTCTTATACTGCAAGTATAAATTTGTGTAGCATGCAATGCAATAAATTATATAATTTTAATTTATTCGAAGAAATTAATTACTACAAACTGAAGGCGTAACATTATACCCTCATGAAATAAATTTCGCCCAAAAAATCATTGTTTTCATTAATTATTTAATAATTTAATGTTATTTTTTAAAGAAACACACATCAGAAAATTTAGGTCAAAAACATCATTTAAAAATGGAATATTGGAAACAGAACAGTTACCCACGTAACTAAAAACTATGCTTCATTATAGAAGATAATGACTGTTAAGTGAAGTTGTGGATATGGAAGAAAATAATAAACAATGATATTGAATGATAAATATATCTGATCTCAATTATGTGGGTAATTGAAAGATTGTTAAAAATCAGTAATCTATAACCTACATTGGTGTGAAAAGGTTATTTATATCATCAAAAAGATGATAATTAATAAATATTTTACATAAATATCATTTTTCTTAAATGTTAACAATTTTGAAAAAGAGATATACTTACTTTATTTGATTCTATTTCATATGAACAATATCACCCATTGGTTTTTCCTTGATCAATTACCACACCATCTCTTACTTCTTGAAATAAAGGTGAAAATATTAACTATGAGGCATTAAAGGATCATAATTACTATAGAGATACCGATAAGTGATTTTGTCTATCTTCAGGTATCATTATAAAAAACGATTTACCAAAAGTTATCCAATATGTATAAATTATCATATGGTGAATTAATACATTATTCTAACAAACAACATCAAAATTTCTAATCAAACCAGTCCATTAATGATTTTACACACAACTGTTTTGAAATAAAATTCACTATATATTCCGTAAATATGATCTTATCTTATAAAAAAATCTTTTTCATTAAAAACATGGGTCAATATTTATGTCATTATAATATAAAATGTGATTTTATTATTCTAAAATCCATATAGATGGATATAATAAAATGAAATTTCACTAAATTTTTAGCAATAACTTTAAAATAGGGATTCTTCATAAAAAATAAAATATTAAATTATTAACATATGAGGGTCGGATAAGTATGCTATGATTATAGTTATTATCCACATCTATTTTGATTTAATTCTCTATCTCATTTATTTTTATTTACTTGGATTTTTTGGTTAATTTTTATATGTATTAGCCCTTGTATTGGTGAATTTATTCCATCAATTCCCATACTAATTGAACTAGAAACAGTAAAGTGTAGGTGGTGAATTATTTTAATATCTCTCCCAGTTAATTTGAATAACATGCCTTGGGAAATATGTTGAATATTATTATTCTTGATGGCTACTCTTCTCACACATAAAAACCCATCTTGTTCTTTTTAGTCACCCATCCATGTTCTCTTCACAATGTTTTTTCAATTATGAGGATGAAGCATTTCATTACCTCCAAGTGACATATCATTTGAGTATTCGTGAAACCCCATTTTATATTTCTTATCACCATAACCAATAGGGATTCTAGTTCCTATATCCAATTTTAGTGCACATATAATGGTTTTTTCATATAATCCATTATATCTTATGGATGACAACCTTAAAATAATAGGTTTTAAGCCACTAAAGAATATGTCAACACCGTAATAATAGTAGTTGGGGTTTGGCTTAGTGGTAAGCACCCCGTAATACTACATGCAAAATGGGGGTTC
The DNA here is from genome assembly GCA_963277665.1 of Viscum album. Taxonomy (NCBI): domain Eukaryota; kingdom Viridiplantae; phylum Streptophyta; class Magnoliopsida; order Santalales; family Viscaceae; genus Viscum; species Viscum album. Next base: position 956,351,204 of record OY728142.1, read on the forward strand.
AAAACCCATTGGGTGCAGGTTACTGTAGCAGTACTGTAGCGGGCACTGTAGCAGCGGCGGTACTGTAGCAGTGGCGTTACTGTTGATCGGCGGGTACTGTAGCGGCGACAGGGCACTGTAGCGGGGGCGGTACTGTAGCGGGTACTGTAGCAGCCGGGTTACTATTCACAGAATAAGAATTTGGCCAAAAATTTGGGCCTACGGGCTATGTAATGGGCTTCAAGCCCACTGGGCCTTCGGGCTATGTAATGGGTCTCCCTCTACCCAGTTAAAAGAGGTCTTTACTTTGCTTTATTAATAAAAATGATGCTTCGGCCCCAACCTTTTAAAAAAAATATATGTCAACATTTTATTATAGATGAATAATTATATGAGAAGTTTATATTGCATGTCTTCTAAACTTTTATTCATAAAAACTTATTGGTTCATGATACCTCTTCTTAATCTTTTGAAATATCTTCCCCATCTTCATATGAATAATACATTGAATGTACTTATTGAAAAATACATTCATAAACTCCTTCTAATCCTTAGATTAAATTTCATTTTTCACCTCCTTTTCTTGTTAAGATTCAAACATCTATTATTGTCACCCTCATAATGGTAGACATCCAAAGTGACCTTTTCATGCTCAGAAAAACTAGAGAATGAGAAATATCAATTTAGTGGTACTAACTAATTGCTTGGAATCTAACAGATCAATGGAACTACATAAAGAAGGTGGTTGTTTCTTCATAAGGGACTCAACATACAGTTTTCTCATCATCTGATCATTTATATGTTCACAATTATTTATTTATTATAAATGTTGTGTGAGAAAATCAACTAGGATTATAATTTATACTCTGATAAAATTTGGGTTTTCAAGAGGTAAATCATTTCATTAACCATTTTATTACTCATTAAAATGGTTCTTTCAGGTTCCACCCATTAATGAGTTTTAGAAAAATTACATGATCAACCCTAATCACAGTGTTAATAGAGATAATAATAAAAAATTACCTATAGTATGGTTAAATCATGACACATAATTTTTAATCTATGTCTCCATAGATTTATTATAATTCATTACAATTCATTATATCTCTAAACCCATCATGATATTTTGTAAGGATATAATTTAAAATCAAATCATCTGGTAGTATAAAAATAGGAATGATGTAAGGCCTATTTGGGTTCACTATTTCCCGATTGAGTACAACTCAATAAGGTGATTTTAGGGTAGTTATCCCTATGTACTTCTTTCCCATAACCACATTGACTTATAGAATTATTACATGGATACAATTTCTTGGAAAAAAACTCTCTTAAAACATTACCATAATTACATGAAATATTCTTACATTATCACATATCCTTAGACTTATCTTTAGATACATCCCTAGAAACGTCCATATAAATATTCCTAGGGATATAACTAATTTTTTATCATTGTTTTTTTAAAATTTGATTAAACATTTAATTACATACCCAATATAGTGAACCATGGAAATTATTACATGTATTTTACATAATTTTGATGAATAATCCTTACATTATATAAACACATTCATAAGGATTGTAATATTTTTGCACATTTGGAATCATGGAACACATTATTAAAATTTTGCGAAACATCATCAAAATCTTCCATAAAGATTACACACATTATTAATCGTACTTAAAACCATTACTCATGTTCTAGGGAAACTAAACATATTAAAGGGTGGACTAGAAGACTAGTATGGGTAAAATAGGATATATGTATTCATCAAATGAACATGATAGTAAACAAACATGTTCATAACATATAAATGCCATACCACACAAAGATCATAATCATGGCTCGTGGAATAAAAATTGTTAGTCCATAAGTCATGAATCAAAATATAATGAAATAAAATGTTTCATGAGAGCATAAAATTGGCATGACTCATGGAATTGTTTTGCATTACTGTTTTATTTTATAACTGTAAACATGTGAAATAGAAACATGTTCACTCTTCAGGATAAGGACATAAATCAGTCCCCCACATAAGATTATGTACATGAAACTAAGTCAAAATATTACATTTTTAACAAGTAATTATTCTCATGAATAACATTTTGAACATGTGATTGGGTTAACATTTAACATCATAGTGGTTAAGTCTCCCTGTGAATGCCATCTTTGTAAAATGGGTTCACTCAACATCCCATCTTAGTAACCAAGATTCACTCCCAAGACCATATTATAGGGGAAACTGATTTACTATAGAAGTATCACTCCCTATTCTATCAATTTTTATGACATGAGATTGAGCTATTTTACCACTGAATTAGAGGGAGATATATTTCCCACCTATTACATAATTTAATGATACATATGTATGACATAATATCATAAAATACTTTCATATGATAGACAATGAAATGATATGGGTATCATTAATGTTTCACTATATAATAACATGTGGAAAATATGTAGGTATTGTAATCATTTCAAAATAGAATAACTCGTGAAAATAATCATATTACATAAAAATATAACTCGTTGAATAAATCCTGTTTTTGAAAGCTTCATTCCATCGAAACATAAATGATTCAATTAAAGATTCTGACTAGTATTCATGGATCATATTCTCATTAAGTAATGACTAAGACAAATGAATATCATCCCGTATAGTATTTAATTTTAAAATACTGTTTAAAATACTTCTTGATTAAATCATATTTTCTACTTTGAAAATTAAAATTTAAAAAATAGAAAACCTTTTGATAACCATTTTCTTTAAATATAACCATGAACACCATTAAAGTAATCTTTGAAAAAAATTAAATCATTTTTTAAAAATAAATTAAAAAATTCAGAATTTTTTTCCTTGAAAATAATTTTAATTTAAATTGAAAAAAATTGAATTTTTTTTTATAAAAATGGTTTTGGGAGATAATATATTACATACTAAAGAGGAAAATAAATCCATATTTATATTAAAACTTTGTATTAATTATATAATGCAACAAAGAGTTGAAAAATGGAACCATTAATTGATTATATCATTAATATATATGTGAGAATATGTAATACTATTTCATAAATGGAAGCATAATCACGTACAATCTCAATAATCATGATATTGTAGCAATAAACTGTTACAACATTAGTAACATTAAATAAAAAACCCAAGAAAAAATAATATTAAGTGAAAAATCAAATAACATATGGAAGAAAAAATTCATGATATTACATTTCCAATGGGTTTTCTATACAAAACATGAATTTTTATTGATGCATATCATAATATATGTTTCAATGAATGAAAATTATGACAAAAATCCTTTACCGATATGGTCAGTTTTGTACTGTAAACCCCATGCATGAGATATCCTAATCTGGATATGTAGTTTAAAATAATTAGATTCATAATAATAAATAAATAATTTATTGTGTTGTAAATACACATTAAAAAATAAATAGTTGGTGAATATTGCCTTTGTATCATGAAGAAATAATGCTAGACAATGATCCCTTACTTTTTGAGTATCATATGAATTGTATGATTTGTGGTAGAAAAAAATATTTTAAATAAATTATTATCATGAAATATTGGATATTCATGATATAACATGTCACAAGGAAGTATATACACAACAAAAATAGTGTTGAATATTGAATAAATATCAAATAATTGAAATTGAGATTAGAAATCCCTTTACATTAACTCTTGACTCCCTTAGTACACGTTCAAAAAAATCTATGTAATAAATATGATTTTTTTATAAATCAATAAAAAAACATATTCATATATATAATAATATTTATGATTTTATTATTACTTTATATTACCTATTTATTAACATTTCCACGTTTACGTTACGTTTTGGGTAATTATCACATTGTTTTTCATATATTATCTGACTTTTTATTTTTAGTCTTAATCTTTGATCCTAATTTCATAATTTCTATAATGTTTAATATTATATAAATATCAAATATATTTTAGATATATGTATTTATAATAATCGATGAAAGATAGAAATAAGAAACAAAATACATTATTCATGGAGATAGTAGGCCATATGTACGACTTAAGGTTGTCTCTATTTAATTCCACATTTAATGAAAGAAAATTAATAAAAAAATATATTAGAATTTCATTAGAATTTTTATTTAATATATATATAATTCTATCAAATCTAATCTTATTACATTTCATGTAAAGCATGAACGAATAACTTTTCTTCACGAGGTTGTAGTCCGACGTAGAGATGAATGATGTTATATTGTTACCAAAAATAGAAAATCATGAATTTATTTATTATAATCAAATATTGAAAATAACATCATAAAAATAATAAATATCATATTTAAATTTTAAATACTTCATTATTACTGACATATAATATTGGTAATGGATAATGATTGACATTTGTTCATGAGGCGGCATTCCACCAAAAACAAAAAAGATTGTTGCGTATCATAGTTGAATGAAGTGTGTGATGTTATAGGTCATAACCTTGAAATAAAAAATATAAATATATTTTTTATTCTGAATATAATATATAATAATTCTATAAAAATTTATATTTGTTGGTGGAAGAAATAAAATAAAAACATTCGTAGATGATCGTTACATCTACTTCGGGTATCACATTTTCGTTTGCACAAAAGGAAATATTTGGCATGATTTACGGTAACATTGAGGCTTATATGATGATATTACATAAGTTGAAATTTTAATTTGATAGTTATGGATTGGTAAAATTACTTGAGCGGTGTGAAGAGAGGTAGAGATGTGCTGGCCACTACAAACTAGAGGGGGAGAGGACACACTGGGCCTTTTTATAAATACAGTTTTATATACCAAAGTTTCTAAAAAATAAGATTATTAAATAACAAAATATAATATATACATGAGGTTTTAAGGTCAAATTATGTCCATGAAATCTATTTTGGAATATTTATGGTTCATTTTTTCACCATATTCTTAATGATTAACAAACTTGTAATCTTGTTATTTACTTTAATCAATGTAATTAAATTTAATTTCTTTTACTAATATCACTGGTATAAAATTTAATTGAACATAATAGAAAATATAATTTATTATTATTCCAAGTATATAATTTAATAATACAAATTAAAAACCCAAAACTGGTGGAAATTAATTTAAAATTAATTCCACAAAGAGGACATAAAATAGAGATTTATAATGTGAAAATGTTCAAAAGATTAATAAATTTTTATATCTAAGATCAGTATAAAATATTCCAATTAAAATAATATTATAAAAATATATATATTAAACTAATTATAATTTTAAAAATCATTTAAAAAAATTTTAAAATTACATCTTATTTATGTGAATAGTTAGTTTTTAATTAAAATTTATTGTTTTTCACAATTCATCAATAAAATTATATTTTTATGAAAAATCCCAACAATTCACCCTAAAATAAATTTGACATTAGGATTTCAAATATATGGTTTATTTTTTAAAATAAAATAAGTCATATTATCCAAGTTTAGTTTTATAAAAACTATTCAATTTAAACATGTGAATACTACCTTGGAGAAACATAGATCATTTTATACCTAAAATTGGATTTATTCTTATATCCTTTCTAGAAGACACATAATATGGGAATTAAATATCATATTGATTATATAATTTATAATAATAATTAAAATAATTAATCAAATGGATTTTTTTTAATTTATTAATATAAAACGTGTTTGTGTATAGAAGAACAATTTAATAGAAAAGGATTGCTTTTATTTTCAAGTTGTTCCTATTTTAATTTCTAATTAAATTGTTACCAAATAATTATTTCTAAAAACATGAATAGTACTTATTTAAAGAATTTTAATTACCCTTTATATATCCTACAATCTAAAATCTTGTTGATAACTATAATAATATTTTAATAATAATATTAATGGTACAGTCTTGCATGTAACAAAAGATAACATAGTGTTTCATATTACACAAGATAAGAAATGTGTTTTATGTAATAATATATCATATATTTTTTTATCTAATATAATCTAAACATTTATTTTTGTATAAACCTTGAAATACATTGTGTTTCTTGAAATTCAATCCATCAATGATTTGTAATTTTTCCAGAAAAAAGTATTGCCTAAAATCCCTTGTCGGTACAGTTTGATATTCATAATAATGCCTCTGGAAATTGAAAGGTAAATAAAGAATATATTTTTTATGGTCATTATTGAATAAATGGGATTCAAAATTCTGAATATAGAATGAGAGGTGGTTCCCTTTTTTAAATGGGGAGATCATAATCTTGAACTTTTTTAAAAGAAAAAATTATAACCACTTTTAAACCATTCCAAAAGCATAACCAATGGCACATTAGGAACACTTAGATGGAATAAGGAAGTTATATGGAAATATAATTGGGATTTTATTTCTTTTGTCTATTTTTACCCTTCTTGATTTATTTTAACCCCCAGATAAACGGTTATAACATTAACCGTAGTATTAAATTTTTACAAATTTTACTATTCATTATATAACCTCTCGCCTTTCTACATTGGTTCATATGTGGTGGAATTTATAATATTCCATAGTTAAAATCCGCAAGACAAAATATTTTGGCAAAAAATTCCTTGGTCTTCAAAAATATTTGGGAGATGATCTTTTTTATAAATTTATAAAACCACACAATGAATACCAAAACCAAACAACAACAATTTGATGCATGAGAAAAATGATGTAAAACAAAGTGTAATACTAATTGATAAATGTGAGTCCTATAGAGTAGATTATCTAAGTAGTAGGTGTGGCATGAAATGAGGAATGTTCCCTCTAGAGTACTTGGGTGCTCTAATTTCACATCGAAGAACGCGAATCAGGGACATCGATCAGGTGGTGAGTAAGATCAAGAGTCATGTCCTCAATTGGAAGAACCACCTTATTTCATTTGAGGGTTGCATCATGTGAGTTAATAGCACTCTAGAAGATTTCCCAATGCATGAAATGGAATCCACCAAAATTCTAAATGGTTTTATTAAATAAATCGATAGACTTGTGGTGGGTTTTATTTGGGAAGCTGCATTGGAGGGGAAAAGACACTGGGTATCGTGGGGTTTGATGTCCAAGCCAATCCAGGAGAGTGGTATCAGTGTAAAGATATTAGCAACATCCATTTAATGCATGAATGCAAATTTATCATGGGAAACGATTGAAGGGAAAACTTTGTGGGTTAAGGTTATTTCATAAAATCAAGGGGTAGTGTGAGCAACTGCTGGGTGAACGTTTCTTCTCTTTGGTCATAGATTAGCTCCATCATCCTAATCCTTCTTCAAAATTCACAATGGATTGCTGGAGAGGGGATCATCTAGTTCTAGTTCGACAATATGGCTGGAGAGGTTATTGGCTACCCATGCTTCCTTACCCCTACTATTTTTTTAAGGAAGCGAGCAGCTACCCCAACATCATTATGATGGCCTTGGATGAGTCACAAAAAGATTCTTTCAATATGATAAGCATAAATTAAGATACCAATAGACACATGTTATTTACTTCTTCCATGAAAATTTTTAATGCCATGTAGTACTGAAGGATTTCTACTCCTCATTCTCAATGTGTTAGATAGAGAAAAGTGGTTTGGTGCTACATGATACCTTCTCAATTCAAGTTATATTCATGCAGGACCAAGAACCATGCTATTCCAGCCGATTACAACATTAAAAAGCTGGGTATCAGTATGGCGTCTTATTTTATTTGTTTTAGAAGTAAATGAGAAGTGGATGTGAATCACATATTCCTAGAAGGTGGAAGGGAACAACCAGTATGAAACTAAATTGGTGAGTTTATAGCGTAAGCTTCGTAGGTTCCTCAGCATGAGTAATTTCATGATATGTGGATTCAAGGGATGGACAATGCAGGTACATAAAGAACAGATCATTCCGTTATTCTCAAAATAGGGTGACGGTGCATATGGTAATTGAAAAACATGGCGAGATTCGAGGGGTGTCCATTTACAAGGAGGACAATTATCGCAAGGACTCGGAGACTACTGGTGGATCTGGTACCCTTCATCGAGAATTGGAAAGAATATCTATCTTTAAGGTTGACACAAGTTCCATCCTTGGTGTCCCACTCTTCTTACTCAATATTACTGGGACATTTGTTTTCGGCAACAAATTCAAGCTGAATAATGACGTCTCAAGAAAAGAGGGCATTTCATGAGGTAGAGGGGTTGTTTGGGACCAAAGATAGAGTGTCTTAAATGTTTTTAAGGATAAATATGGTAGTTGTACAAGTATATAGATGGAGGCCAAAGCGTTAATGACTAGAAATAGTTTGAGATTTTAGGAAAATATTTATTTTTATCAAGTGGAGACAGACTCAATTATCATCAATAACTCCTTACAAGGTAAAACAAAAAACTTGTGGTCGATATCTTATATCATCAGGAAATGTAGATCTCTTCTCAACTATCACAAAAAACTCACCCATACCTAGAGAGAATGAAATAAAGTAGCAGATCATCTTGTCTCCTAAGATAAACAAGACCTGAAAGTCATCACTTCTCCTAACATGTCTTTCTTCAATCAAGAGGGTGTGTCTATAATATTATGGGATGCCTTTGGACCACATTATTTTATGCCTCCATAGGTTAGGAGGTATCCCTTGTTCTTTTGATTCATCCTTTGGAAAAAATGGACCTGTTGATGATATAAAAACCTTTAAAATAGTTTAAATCAAGTGTAGACATTTTCGAAACTAAAGAGTTTCAATTTAAAAGAACCAAAAAATTCATTCAAACCATTTCAAAAATCTTTTTGGTCCAAAACATTCAAATACACACATCCACACTTGTATTCCTAGGAGATAGTTCTATAATGATTGGTGGTATCACGTCAATCTTCAAAGTGATCATAATGTTCCAATATACATTTGATCCAATAGAACACATCCCTTCTACATGACCATGCTAATATAAATATGTGTTTCCAAATGATAATAACCTCTATCAATTCTTGTATCTAATGAAATACCTATTCCAAAGATAACATGACTTCCCAACCGTACTTATTTTATCAATAAGTCAAACTATTATGCTTTTTAAAACAAAATATGATCCAACAATGTTCCAAACATATTCTCTCTAGGATTCTCACAATCAAACCATTTCAATTAATACACTAATATTTCATTTACAAAAAATAGTAGAAAGTAATCTAAATATATTTAAAATATATTATTCATCAATACATAGTGAATTTAGGTTCATTAATAGGACCAAAACTCATAAACACATACTCATAATGGAAATATATACTCTTAATAGTTGTTTTCTGAATATCCCCTTCAAATCCCACAATTAGGGATATCCTAATCACAACATAATTTTAGATATCCACTGGGATCACCACAATTGATCGAACATATCATCAATGAATGGATGTGGATACCCATTCCATGTCATAACTCTATTATGTTTCTAATAATACACACACAACTGAAGATTTTCATCATCTTTGCTCACATAGATAACGATCACTACCCAAAAATGTGTTTTTGGGATGAATGAACCCCTTGTATTCCATCTTTTCCAACATTAATTTCAATTCCTCTAATTTTGTCGTTTCCATCATTTAAGATATAAGATAAATTATATTTTCCACTTGGTCTAGATCAATCATAAACTACCTATATCATGTGTGTGGAATCCAGGAGAAATTTTTGAGAAAAAATATGAAAATTGATAACAATCTATTGGAAAATAAATATTATCAATATCTGGCACTTGTTCCAATGTCAATTCTGCAAACTATTATGAGATAGATCCAACCACAAGTTCCAATAAGCATGTTGAAACTTCCAATACATTCCAGTATCATCTAAAGAGATGTTTGACTCCATCATCCAAGGTAAAACTAACCCATAGTGTATAACAATCGACGTGATTTTGGAACATCAAAAATCAATCCACATAGAGGATTTAGTCATAGACATCAATATCAAGAACCGAGAAATCCCATTTCTATATAGCTCTAAAAATGAAGAAAAATTATTTTCACAAAACCTATCAATGTTGTCTTTTTCCATGAAGAGTTTTAATTTTTAAAAGAGAAAATATCATGTAAATATAAAATCATGAAATCTGTAATATGAGAAAAAAAATTAATGGTATGGAACCAAATATATGAAACTTTTCATAATGTTTTATTTCAAATTAATAATTACTCTCACCATCTATGGTTTTTATTGATCACCCACATTGACTTTCTAAGAACCATAAAACATATTACACATTATACATTGACCGTTATTTCCCTTTTCAGATTACACTTCTTGAGGAGTCATTGTATTTATAGAATCTCTGTGTCCTTATTATTTATTTTTTGAGAAGTATTATATTACCCTTTTCCCATCATTGAATATGGAATCTATCAAACATTATATGTGTCTCTAACACTAGACCATAGAGCACCATCAAAAAAAGTTGAAAATTCCTATTATGTTGTAACTGTGTAATTCTCTAGGTGGTGTCAAAAAATTCTTGCATCTTGTGTTAGAATGAACCACATTAAAACCATTTGGTTTTACCCTTTGTGTTTAGGGAAAGATTCGCTAATCTATCCATTTTAATATAGATAATTCCACTACCTTATCAATATGTGTCTCTCTTCAGATTGTTCCCAGCATTGGAGTACCTCCCATTTCTATATGTATTAACATGCTTCTTCACCAATATACTTTCATATGTCTTTTTATTAAACAATATTTTGATTAATAATCTACCTATAATCCATTTCATAAAGTAAAAATATATTTATGTGAATCTCTATGCTCAGTCCTAATTCAAGAATATATTCCTTTATGAATTCTTAGATACATATTTTGGTTAATTGAAGACTAAATTTATTATATTACAAACATACTAAATCAATGACATATTATCATGATTCAAATAGAAAAACCCATTCATTATTATAATTGGTAATATGTGAGGATATAATTTTTTGATGATATAATGCCTTGTTCTATGTTTTCCTTAAAAAATAAATCCCACCATAGGTGTGCAGGATCCTCTAGAATATTTTTTCCAACATGAAATTCAACACTACTAGAAAACCCGGTAAATCGATGATATCATTCATCACATTTATTCACACCTCCTCTTTATTAGGTTCCGAATCACCCTAAAAGATTAATGGGATATTATTCTAGAATTGAACTGAATGGTCAACTTCCCTTGCTCTTCCCTTCATTTTTCCTATCCATGGCCCGAAAATCATTTATAATACATCCAAATAGATATTAGTTCACCTATGGATCAAGTGAAACATCATTTTTAGTAACTTCATCATGTTGGTTTCAACAACGCCTACCAGGTTCCATTTAAAATAAAAAACACAATGGAAAATGTCTCACTATCTAGAATCTAAAATGTTAACAATTCTAAAATTAACACATCATAACTATCATAATAAGCCTCTCTAAAAGTTAACACATTCTATATTCATTTTTTTTAAAAATTACACCATGAATTTAAAATTCATTTCATTTAAAAAAACCATCTCCCTTCCCAAAAATATATCATTTCAAAACAATTTAATAATTTTTTAACAATCCAAAAAATTTCACCAAATCATAAATCATTAATAAATATAAAATATTCACTCATAGTGTGAATTCATTTCAAAATATCATATCAATCTTTTATAACTGAAAAACCCCATGGAAATGAGATTAAAATTCTAGTAAGTGTCTCAAAACACTCATGTACTCCAAATCCTTGGTAACATGAAGATCAACTTAAATTGGATAGCTACACATTTTTATGCTCTACATTTCATGTATGTACAGTCCAACTCCTTTTTACCATCCTAATAGAAGGTCTAATTTAAATGATTTTTAACTCCAAGACTAAAGCAACTGATACCCAATGGCCGAGAAAACATATACAAAATGTAATATCCTTCCCCACCTCATTGGATTTATAAGTGGTGGAACTTATTCATAGCCTTATGTGACATCACCAAGACAACAAGGGATGGCATTAAATTCCAAGGGTATCATAAATTATTGAGGGATAATTTTTCTTTTTAATAAAAAACAACAAAACTAAGAGTACCTAAAATAAACAAACACTATATGATGCATGATAAAAATGTTGTACAACTCTTTTTAATAACAACTAATGAAAATACCAAAAAATACTAGATTACCAAAGGGGAAATCTATCGACATCCAAGTACAAAGAGGAATAAAAAACCACAATGATCATGAAGTCAAAAGAAACAATAGCAATTCTCATAATTAGATACAATATCCAATTCCATCACCCATATTAAAATTATCATTATGTGTCACTAATGAGATGAAATAATTTTTCATTTACATGTTTCTTGAAAAAAAATAACTCAAAATACATAAAAATTCTCATTCATGGGATGAGTAATGAAACTCATCAGAATTTCAGAAAATTACATCCCAACTATCTCATATAGGATATAACATGATAGTAAATTTATATAAATTAATTAATTTAAAACCATTTAAATATTTAATATCAGGACTAAAAAATTTCACAGAAATATTAGTTTCCTCTTAAAACAAATTAATTTGTATTTCAAACCATTTCACAAAACAATTTGGTATAATTTATTCCATACCACACATCCCTTCATTCATGACCAGGTGATATAACCATAATCATGAGAGGCCTCTAAGTTATCTTCCATGTAATTTTAAAGTAACTATATACCTATTCTCTAATGGAACATTTTCCTTCCATAGTGTCACATCAATGTAAATTAACACACGCCAACCAATTATTAAGACACCATGCCAAAAAATTATGCCCAGATAATTCAATAAAATCCAATTTGTATTGAAAAACATTCATCAAATCCTTTTGTCCAGACTCCAGATAAACAAAATTTTTAAAGGAATCATTTTAAAATTATATAACAAATCACTTTTCAATCTATTCTCATAATTTGAAAGCCCATCAATAAAAAATGATTCAAAAATTTGTTGAAAAAAAACATCACAATAAATTTTAATCAATTAAATCAATTTTAGATCAATTATTCATGTTCTATGAATAGTATTTCATGGTGAATCAACCTACCATGGAAACTATTGCAAAAATTAACAATGTCATGAATTATTCTAATAGACCATTTTGAAACACCCAAAACACTCCATAGATCTCTTTACCTAACATAAAAATACCATATCCCAATATGATTTGAATAAAAAATAATATAATAATCAACAAAATATTGGATCTAACCTTCTAAGAGAGACAATAAGTTGAGATCTATGGAATCTCAACAAAAAATTGACCTGTACCAAGAAATATGGCCTTCAACACGCCATGAATTTACAATAGATCACTTTCAGATTGAATGTCAGGGTCTCCACATCCACTTGGGAAGAGAGATAATCATGTTTGGATCAAAATTGAGGGAAAATGAGGGTTTAATCATATAAACTGTGCAAGATCCCCAATTTTCAGATTTAGTGTTTAGGTATGCACAATTAGCTCACATTATTAAGAAACATATGCACTAGTTGTGCATTTTCTTCTATCTTAAGAATCACCATGCATGGCTAGCTCAGATGGTTAACCAAACTATATTTTAACTATGAAAAAGCTATAAAAAACTATATTTTATATATTACTATTACATCATTTTAATGATAAAAAATATAATAGTGTTAGAAAACTAGGATCTAATGTTTTAGTGTCCTAGAGTAATTAATGGAAAATAACATTATATTTTTCCTCCTAACATAGCTTATTAGCTGCCCTTGTATTCTCCTTAGTTAATGTTACCACCCAAGGATATACATAAAATAAAGGGGTGAGATAAAATATTAGTGTGTGGATAGATAATAAAATAAATAAATTTAACTTATGAATGGATAATCGTCATACTTATTACATAAGCAAGGAATCTTCATAATAAAAATGATATGAAGTGTTAGATAATATCATGGAATATAGAAATTCAAAAAAATAAAACGTAATGTCTTCATGGTAAACAACCACACATAGTTGTGAAAATATATAGAATCATTCCCCATATATTTAACATTATCTCGAGAAATAAATCAAATTACCCCATGAAATAGATTACTATATAATTTTAAGTGCACATGTCACATCATAACATTTACTGAATCAGGCATTCGAATTAGAATGTATAACAATATTTTCTATAAAATAACCAAGGGAAAACTAAATTATATCTTGAGAATTTCATAGTGCATAATTTATTAGATAATAATTGGGCTTCCAAAATAAAAATGGTAATAACATACTTGTAATAATAATAATCAATCTTGAGTGAAGAAGAAACAATCTCAATCTAATTAAAATATTTGTTTATAGAAGAAAGAGTAGTTTTGTGAAAATATTTTCATTTTTCATAAAATTATATTGTAAATATGTATATCTCAAAAAAGAAATTGTATGGAAAATGAAATAATATTTAAGGAATTTTATGATAATATCCACACTTATATTTGGCATGAAATAGGAAAACCCCGTGGAAAAAGAGTTGGGTTGGAGAATCATTGTAACTTAATTACCAATTGTTTCTTCACATTAATATCATTGATAATAAAATTAGATTAATTAAATAACAAATTGAAAAAATATTCTAAATATTTTTTGTTTATTATAATTTTTTAAATTATATTTCTTCCCATTTTAATGAGTTTTAGTGTTCAATTTCATTGTTCAAGAGTTATTATTTTCTTAGTTTTCATGAAGATTACACATTAATACAAGTATGGATGATAATAAAAAATGGGGATAATTATCTAGAATTGATATTATATTTTATTAATGAACATCTTATAGTTAATTAATCTTATATTATATTTTATTCAACATATGAGGATTATTCATTAGATCAAAATTTAATGATTATCCTTTAGATTAATTTGGTGTGTTCTCGATCACAATGAACACATTTTGTTTTGTTATTTGATATTAGGTATAGTATTTAATTAAAAAACATAAATAGAATATAAATGAAATTTTACAAATCTATTTCATCCATTATATTTTTATTAATATTATTCTTGAAGAAAATAATTGAAAATGAATTCTTTTCATGCTTGTAGGTGATAAAACAAAACCTCGTGGACGATGTTTACATTATTAGAATAAAAGGTAAGGGATAATAGGTTTGATGATATATTATTCCATTAACATATAAAAATTATACTATATATAAAATATTATATTTTTCATGGAAGTTGAATAAGGGGAGAAAATAATAGAATACTAATATATGATAAATGGAAATAAAATTAGAAGAATACAAAATTGCACTTTAAATCTTGAATTATTCTAATTGAATAACTCCTTAAGGAAGTTGATTTTAGAATTTTTATGAGAGAATAAGATGTCTGATTTGGGGAGAGGATATGGAATATAATTGGGAAGAAATTGGGAAATCATCAAGGCTTGAAAATAACGGTGATACGAGGTGGTATTTATAGGTGGGGAGAGGGGTGTTTATAGATTATTTTATTCAGCAATTTATCATTTTCACATAATTAATTAAATAAATTTAATCTTGTTACTGAATAAGATTATTAATAAATTATTTGGTTGATATTATCATGATTAAATCAGAAATTACTCAAGGAAATAAAGATTTTTTTACTAACACTATTATGCACCAAAAAAGAATGAACATCACTATTTACCAAAAATTCATCTCTTTTAGAAAAATAATGAAAATGCATAATAAAAATATTATGAAATTTAGAATTTAAAAATGAAAACCTTTTTAAGAAAATTATTTCTAAATATTATATAATTAATATGAAATTAAATTCACTATTTATTGTAAATATAACAATTTTATATTTATAACTGATTTTATGACACATTGAAAATATACATAAGATCTCATAAAATTATCTTATAATAATAAGAATAAAAATTACTAATTTATGAATAAATTGTATTAAAATATGTTTCTAAATAATTATATTAATTATAAAATTATAATTAAATATTTATAACTTACCAAAATACATACAATTAATTAATAATATTTGAAATATTTTATTTACATATTCTATAATATAATTATATCATGTTATCATTTTTATGATTCCAAAAAAACTTATTCTATGGTAAATGTGGTTACTTTTCTACTAGCTAAATTACTAATCCTAATGTTTACATTACTATTCAAACGTAATGTTACTATTCCATTGGTAAAGATTAGTTAATTTATAGAAGTAGAATGTAATTAATTTATTTCACACTTATAAATATTATATTGTGTTCTCTATGTAATTTTATGGGATTTATACTATATCAAATAATTATATGAATGGTATTACCAGTAATAAAATTTAATGCCATTACACTTTTCCCCCTTAATGAAATTTCACCCTCAATTTTTTTAAATTCTATGTTGCTAACAGGTGAGGGTACTTTTCCTTTATCACTCCCTTTAGTTCCCATGTTTCATATTCATATATATGGTTTTCCATAGTAATTTGACCAGGTGAGAAGTATTTTGTCAATGAAATGTATATCCATGTTCCCATATTTTCAAAGGATTCCCCTCATGAGAGAGATCAATTTATAACTATACCACCTATGTATTTTGTACAATTGATGTTTTTCTTAAGTAATTCTCCCAGAGGGATAAGTGGAAGACATCATGTAATTATGACATGATAGGTGGAAGTTCATGTCGATATTTCATATCTCCCATGTAATCAAGAATCTCAAAGTGACCAATATACCTAGGACATAGTTATACTTTCTTCCAAAATCTCATGATCCTATTCGAGGGATATATATAGTGGAATATCATGTATCAAACCTTGAACTGTAAGTATCACATACTATTATATATATAGCTCCGTTGTTGACTTTGGGATGTCGTGATGTGTTGTTGAATTATTTTTAGATTTTACACCATTTATTAAACAATTTTAGGTCTTAGCAGCATACCTTAACCAATTTCATCAAATAATGTTAGTGTTCATCATATTTTATTTTAAATGGATTCATAATGTTCCATTTTATGCATGATTGGAAACTATATTTTTAAGATAAATCATCCATAGGTAGACATCGGTTCCATCCTCCTTTGAAGTATATAAATAATGCTCTCAATATATCCTCTAGTGTATGAATAATCTGCTCATATGTTCCATCGGTTTCAGGATGATAAGTTGTACATAATTAAAGTTCTCTGTTTAGAGAAGGTTGGATAATTTTCCCTAAATTTTCAGTGAATCTTGGATCTCAATCGGTTACAATTGATAGTAATGAAGACTTACCAATTTTCTAAAGTATATCAGAGAAGTTTTATACAAAATTCCTCTCTAATTGTGATAAATTTTTCTACCTTTGTGAGATGATCCCCAATAACCCTATAGAATTGTTTCCTCTTGATGTCTTCTAATGTTTGGTGACAAAAATAATGGTGATGTTTTCTCATTTACATGTTCGTATGTGTAATGTTTCCATCATCCCCTTATACTTATTTCATATATCCTTAAAATGAAAACATAATACAAACATTAATGTATATTGATCAATCTCCTTTTTTGTGTTTCCCTACCAATAGCTCTTTCAAAGATCTCGATACATCTTTGTGACACGAGGCTTAATAATGAATAATGAGCTATGAGTATTATTCATAAGCTCTTTATTTATATTTTTATTTAATAGTGCACATAGTTTTGATAAAATTGTACAAATATCCCTCTTTGGTTCAAAACATGGAGGAATTCTCATTCCTCATCGATTCTAATTTCTTTCTAATTTCAACATCATTTATTTGAGTTTCCTTTATTTTATCCATGTTGGACTTTTGAGGAATAATATCAGGAAAGATTGATAATGTTAATTCCTTAATCATACCTATGGAAATACATTTCAAATCCAAGATTATTATAACATTATCAATTATCTTCACAGAAAATGTTGCATGATAAATTATATTTAAAGAAATTGCCACATTATTTTATTTACTCAGATTGTAGAGGATTGAGCAGTCATAATTATCGAAGAGATCTAAACATATTCACTATTGAATATTAATCTTCTTCTATGTGAATATATATTTAAGCCACTTCTGATTTATATATATTTCACAATTCTCCCCCATAAAGAAAATGCTACGATATTTTAAATGAGAAGGTCAGAACATCGAACTTGATGTCATGCATGTGATTTTTTTGTAATAAATATTCATCTTCTTGAGTAATAGTTATAAAATTTTCATTTTTCATTAGTACATACAATAATACATTCTTTAAAGAAATAGTGTATACCACATAGAGTTCCACCCTTATTAGAATTTTCAGTACATGCATGATGATGAACCTCTTTTTTAACTCATTGAATCAGTCTTCACATTCACTAGTCTAGAAAAACATCCCTCCCTTCCAAGTCAGTATGGTAAGTGGGTTTGGAAATCATTATAAGTTCTTCAAAAATCACTAGTAATACCCAGCTAGAAAATGTAATATATAGATCCCCATTTCAGATGTTGGCATGGGCCACTCTTCATTTTCCATTGTACTGGATGGGAACAAATATATTACATTTCTAGTGATAACATACCGCATGAATGATAATTTCTATATGTAGAACTCAAATTAACTATAATTTTCATTATGTTTAACCCCCATCAATCTCTTTACCATAGTATTAAAATTTCCTTCATGTTCGCCCTTTCTATTAGAGTATATCAGAATATCTTCTATAAAGACTACCACAAACATACCAAGGTAACCTATAAAGACATGATTAATTATGTCCATGAGTATTTTTTGAGCATTAGAGAGTCCTAAATGAATCACTCTAAACTCAAAGTGTCTATATCTCATTAGACATGTTTCCAAAAATATATATTTTTTCCTCAACATTAGTTGGTGAAATCCTGACAGAATATGAACCTTAGAGAAATACATTTCCTCAAATAGTATATTAAACAATTTATCTACCAGTGGAAGTGGATAATAGTTCTTTATCGTGATTTTTTTGAGATCAAATTAATCAATTTATAGGCTCTTTGATAATCTTTCTTCTTCATAAAGAGGACTGTTGAACCCTATGGTGAAGCACTTGGGAAATTGAAACTATTTCCCAGATTCTTTTATAACTATGTATTCTGATCATCCAATTCAATTGTGGCCATTCTATATGGTTTTTTGATATATTTAGTGATCCATGAATAAAATCAACTGAAAAATAAACCACTAGATGAAGAGGAGAACTAGGTAATTTTTCGTGCAACACATCAGTATTGAACCTCAAAATGGGAATGTCAATGATCATGATTATCATTTCTATCTCACTCATTTGAGCTAGATATTCTAGATCATAGTGAAATAATATGAAAAAATGTGACATTTATTTTAATTGATATTCATCTTCTTCCTTACACTTGAATGGAATTGGGGGATTCTATTGGATGCGATGTGTAATCTCCCTTTCCCGATAGATTATATAGTCTTTTTATAATGATAGAAAATACATTCCATATATAGAATAAAACTATCTGAAAAGAAACAAAAAAATATTTTTTACGATTTTCGTTACACAAACATTAGATATAGAGGAGTTATATAGTAAGGATTCAATATTTTCCGCATTTAATGTTCTCACATGTAACATAACTTCCTTATTTTCAGGTCTAGTTTTAATTGTTCTACTAAAATTGTTGAATTTAAAATAATGCATAGATCTAAAAAAATGTATACCCACTATTCTTGAATGAATAACTAGATTACCTTTCACCACATCCTTAAAAAGATCCTCCTTAGTTCTAGTGATGACATATGTTATCCCTTTCACATTTGGCTTTGGTGGATGCTAATGCTGATTACCCTCAAGGACTTAGGGTTTAGTGCATTGGATTTCATAGTTCCCTTGCCCTGTATAGTTAAATCACTAAAAATTGTGTGGTTATCTTGATTACTACACCACATTTTCATAATTCCTCATGTCTCTGTGACATTCATTCCTTTGGTGCCCTTCTCTCCCACACATTATGTATTTACCCATCTCTTTGGGGAAATTCCCATGATGATTCTTAAAAAATTAGTAAAATGTGTGTGGTTGAGACTTCCATCAACCTTTTTAAATATATTCTGTATATTAAAACTCAATCTGTTTATTATTATCATCGAATCCATGGGACCAGACTCAAAAATATATCTCCACTTTGAATGGTTATATAGTTATTTTTCATGACTCCCATTGTCTCTAATTTCTAGAACATTTTAAATGTATTGATTTAAACAACTAAATAATCTATAAATATTTGAATCATTATTGATAAAATTACATATGGTGTACCTTTAAATCCTTTTTAAATATTCATCATATTTTTTGATGAGTTCCCTTTTATTTTTCTTCAGCACTATGAATTCTGTCGGAATATTTTTACAAAGAGATCAACGGAAGTACATCACAAAAAAATATTTTTGTAATATCTTCCCACTCTATCTCTTCTATTTATTCCTTTGGATTTATGTTCTTAATCAATTCACAACATTGATTGTCCTACCCATTTTAATGAAAAATAGTTGGAGTCACCTTATTCATCATAGAATATTAAAGCACATAAATGATTATATCTATTATGTTAACCCATTATTTTGTGACTAGTTGATCATATGATCCACTAATCTTCCATGGATGTTTCCAAATGAAAGACCCAATATCCAATTACTCCATTATAGAGGAAGGTGGATGTTCCACCTTATTTAGGTTATTGATCATAGTCTATGATACCTAGGTAAGAATCACAAAAAAACATTCAACTCCAACTCTCACGGAATTTGGGATGTTATTCGATCATTCACTACATTGTCCCTCAAGTGGATTATTGGCCTCATATCTTCTAGTTCAAACTATTTTATAAAATATAAAATTTTGACCAAAACATTACTCAATATGTCATGAATAAATAATTTATTCCTTTGTGAAATTAACTATGAAGGAATATCTTGTGGGATTTTTATTTTTATTATTTTTATAAATCTATTATACATAGGTGTTTACATATACATAGTCTCATACTATGGTTTTCTCCAATGTTCAATAATTATAATTCCCATGTTACCTAAAATGTTCTTTGATACTAACTATAGTGACCACACATTTCATACATTACTGTTACATCATTTTAATGATAAAAAACATAAGTGTGTTACAAAACCATGATACAAAGGTAAAGTGTCTTGGGAGAATTACAAAAAAATCTAAAATTATTTAAATCTTTCTTATCAAGTTTTTTCAAGGCCATTGTATTCCCCTTGGTACAAGTAATCACATGAGGATATAAATTGAATAAAGGGGTGAGCTAAAACAACAATTAAGGGTTAGTTAAGAACATGACTCTATATAACATGTGTGAGAATAATCATCTTAATCATAACATAATCATGAGAACATCATCATAATCATGAAAGGAAACAATAGATAAATGCATGGAATGTGGAAACACATAAAAAAGAAACATCACGTCATAGTGGTTAACTACCAAATATATATTTGAAAAAAATATAGAATCAGGTGCACACATATTTCAAATTATATCATGATACACATCACAATATAAAATGCATTATAGTGCTATATAATTTCAAGATCACCCGTCATATCATAACGTTTACTTAATCATACATTCCACATGGAATGTATAAAAATATCTTCCCTAAAATAACCCATTGAATGGTAATGGGTTTCATGATAATTTTATAAAGAATACATTAATGGATAGAAATTGGGGTTCCCAAAATAAAATTGTAATAACATAATTGGTATAAAAATAATCAATCTTTATGGATGAATAAATAATATTTGAAGAAGTAAACATTGTGTTTTTAGAAGGAATAATTCTTTTGAAAAAACGTTTCATTAATTATAATATTATATTGGAGAACTTTTTATCCTAGAAAATAAAAGGTAATAATAAAGAAATTATATTTTAGGAATATTCAAATAATATTAACACTAAAATTTGGTATGAAAGAGGAATAACCCACAGAAAAGGGGTTGGGTTTGAGAATCCCCACAACTTATGTTCGAATGATTTTTTTACATTAGTGTCTTTGATAATAAAATTTTATTAATTAATTATTAAATATAGAACATATTATACATTTATTTCATTAATTATAATTTTATCTATTTATTTTAAGGTAAATCTTATGAGTTAGAGTGTTCAATTTCATCATTCAAGAGTGTTCTTTTTCTTGGTATTCATGATTGGTTCACTAGTAAACATGTACAGGGGATCATGTAAAATGGTTATAATTTACTAGAATTGATAATATATGTTATTAATTAAATTTTGCATGTTTAATTGGAGGTGTGTATTATTTTTGATTATATATGAGGATGATTTAATAATCATCTTTTTGTTCATAATCATTTAGATTAATTTCACAGGTTTTTAATGATAACAAACTCCATTTGTTTTATTATATTATATTATGAATATTAGTTGGTTACAAAATATAAAAATGGATATAAAATAAATTTCATAATAATTTTGAACTATTATATTTGTTTCATGACCATCCATGATGCTGTTAATGGATGATGAAAATATGTCATCCTTAAAGGTGATAAAACCACACCTTGTTGATGACATTTCCATTTTTGGGATAGAAGGGAGAGGAGAAAATGGACCATGATATATTATTCAACTTAAATAATACTATTACCTTATATATAAAATACTAGATTTATCATGCCACTTGAATAAGGGTATTTTAGGAGATAATGAAAAATGAAATCAAATTTAGAATTAATTAATAGAATATGATAGAAGGTGTTACCTCTTGAATTTTTCTCCATAGGACCTCCCTTGATTTTTCTTTTGTTGTGACCAAAGGACTATGGATGTTAGGGTGAGTATTGAGATTATTATTGGGTAAAAATGTTAATATATTAATGTCTTTTCAGTTGTGAGAATAAGAGGTGGTGAGGGGTGGTATTTATAAGGGAGGAAAGGGGTGGTTTTTGATTATTTTATTCATTACATTATTATTTTATCACTAGACTATGAATTGTTTCCGATTCCTATGACTAAATATTTTTAATAATAATTTTTTTCCATATTTAGGTGTATAAATAAGAAATTACTCAAGGATTTAGTGACTTTAACTTAAACTATTATATACCGTAAATTATCGTATTTAACTATTCACAAAAAATTCAACAATATTGTAAAAATCACAAATAATGACCCTAACCATTTTTAGATATTTTAAATTAAAAATTGAGTTCAATTGTTTTGATCATAATTATATAAATATGAGAAGTCTATTTTTTTATATCAACAATATTTTATTAGAAATATACTGTTATTTAAAATTATAACTGATTTTATAACAGTTTGAAAAATATTAAGGTCCCTTAAAATATTTTTATAATATGTAAAATAAAAAACTAATTTATGAATATATTTTAAAAAAATATGTTTTCTTTTAAATCATTAAACAAATTATAAAATTGTAATTAAATAATTTTTACTTAAAAATATAAAAACATAAATAATAATTAATAAACCTTTTACTTACTTATACTATGATATAATTTTATCATGTTATCAATTATAAGATTACAAACATTTATTCATAATTAAATACATGAGGTTACTATTCTATTGGTTTTATTACTATTCCCAATGGTCACATTACTATTCCAATGTCTATGTTAATATTCTATAGGTATTGGTTTTTTAATTGAATGAAATAATTTTTATTCAATTCATTATTAATTTATATAGTTTGTAATGTGTTCCGAAATAGATTTTATATAATCTTATCTATATTATATAATTATAATAAGGTAATTTACATTGATAAATTTTTGGTCGTTATAGAATCCCTCTATCCCACTTCACACAGTTTATCATGGCTCTCTGCACGGGGGTGTGAGACATTACCACCAAAATTATGTTATAAATATTATAAACTATTATTTATTATAATTAAAAATATATATTCCATTTCTATAAATTAAATACATTGATTCGGTGTAATATAGTTTAATTTTAAACCAATAGATCTGACAAAGAAGCAGTTTCGCATTAAACGTTTTCAAAAG
The DNA here is from genome assembly GCA_963277665.1 of Viscum album. NCBI lineage: Eukaryota > Viridiplantae > Streptophyta > Magnoliopsida > Santalales > Viscaceae > Viscum > Viscum album. Next base: position 956,375,279 of record OY728142.1, read on the forward strand.
AATAAAATGTTTTTATATAAAAAATCGACATGAAATTGATCATTTTTATCTAAACTAGATTATTAATAAATACTATTTACCTTATTTTACTTTGAAATCTATTTTTAACATAAATTGATGTTTCTAAATCCATTAATGAAAGTAATTTTTTTATAAAAATGTAAAATTTTCCCTATTCATTAAAAAATTAATCTATTCAAGAAATTTCTCAAAAAAAACATTATGATAGTTTTTTCATGTTGATTTCAAAATTATTTTTTATTATATCAAATAATTTTTTCTAAAAAATAAAAAATTATTTCATAATTTGTCAAAAAATAAATAAAAACATATTTTATAGCAAAATGTAGTTTGATGTATATGTAGTATTTAATAAAAAGTAAATACATTTTTATCAATATTTTTTACATTTTTAATGAAATTATAATTATTTTTAATATATTTTTTACTATTCATACGACCAAATTCAATATTTAGGTTATAACACCTATATTTAAATAATAATATTAATAGTCTATTTTGGTTCATTAATACTCGTTATTGCATGTAACTCGGGATATCTACGAAATTAAATATATTTGACAAAAATAGGGAATACATTATTATCGTGTTAATGGTAAGAATTAAATTTATTTAAAATAAACAAGTAGTTTATCGATATTCCCATTGACTATAAAAACTTTTGTATCAAACTCATTTAGACATCATCTGAAAAAGGAAAAGATGGGAGAATTTGATAAATTAGGCGTCTCATTGATTCCGTCAGTTTTAATATGGATGTTTGTAAACCAATAAGATGAATAAATTGGAAATATTAAAAATCCTATGATAACAAAAACTATTTAAATAATTTTTCAAGTAATAATCATTCTAATAGATGTGAGTTTATCAAACATGGGAGGACAAGTTTATCACTATTCATATCCTTTATAGGGAATCTTAAAATGTAGAATGGGAATGAATATGTTCAGTATACCATTAAATATATGTTTTCATAATTTCCATGATTATTTTTATTATTCTATTAACATTATTAATTTTGGGACTTAATCTATTTTTTTCTCTTTATAAATTGTCAAGTTTACGATGATAAGGGTGCAATATAGTTCATGAATTAAGATATTTTAAATTTATAACGAATCTTAGAACCCTCTGGTGTGGTTTTACTATAATGGATGTTTTTGGAGTTTAAGTGACAACTTTTTTATATTTCAATATAGGTTAATATTATTCTTTGACATATTTCTATAAATGAAACACTGGTTCTAAATGAAAAACAATATACCATTAATATATTCTTTAATGAGAATTTTATTTCCCAGAAGATGTAATGGATAGTATGAATCAAGAATAAATAATTTATTTAAAATATATAGTTTATATATTTATAAAATGAATAATTTTTTTAACGATTTCTTAAAAATAAGAGTATAAAACCTTTCAAATTAAAAGTTACTTCATTCTAGAAAACTATTTTTATGCACAAAATGTGTTTTTGTCTTACTAAATTAATGTCATCCCACATGGTGAAATATTTTAATTAAATTTTGATATTATATATTCAATAAATGTTTTAAAGTTCATCTTATAATTTTTATAGGAATTAAATAAGAATACATATCTGGTTTTATGCCTACAAATGTATTTTCTTAAAAAATTGGTTCTGTCTCATTTTGTGAACTTATTTTAAAATAAATTTATACCACTTATAGAAAAAGCGTCATAAAAACTGATAAATTTTTGACCTTAATGGGTTCATATTTTTTTTAATAAGCCCGTTTTATTTTTGAAAAAATGAATGGTTATTATATGAATTTTTGTTACAAATGTACAAATAAAATTGTTACAATATGGATAAAAAATTGGGGTAATGCCTAGAAATTTTAGTAACACATCTCTTCATCCTATTTGATGATTATATTTTGGAAAATTAAATCAATTTCTTGAGTATATTACAAATTTGATACATATTTATTTAAACATGTCATTTAGAATAATTTATGAGGATAATAAATAAAAAATATCACTCTCTTGAAATTAATATTTCTAAAACATTTTTTATTGATAAAAAGAGGTTATGTTGGGTTTTAAATTTTAATTAGAAATCTAATTTTTTTGTCATGGATTTTTTTATCATTTTTATTGATCGAATAATTTGATTAAATTCCTATGAAATCACATCATAGGTTTTATAAAATTATTAAAAACTATAATAAATAATTTTATAAATAATAAAATTAAAAAATAGGGAGTTATTAGGTTCCTTGATTATTTTGATAAATATAACATAAAAGTTTTATGCTAAAGGATGTGATATAAAATCCATATTTTTATGAATGGCATTATTCTAAAATTAAATTAATAGTTTAAAAAATTAAATTAATGAAATTTTAAGTAAATAATATTTTATAAAAATATTTAAAAATAATAAAAAACATGAAATAAAAAATAAAATTTATAATATATCATTGTCAATTAAAGAACATGGATATTTATGGGACAATTTTAACCCTATAAGTAAAATTATAACCCATTAATGTTGAATGTTTTTCCATGGTTAAAGAAAAAAAAAACTAGGCGGTCAACAAAAATATTTAGATTAAATTGACCCCAAATCCAGATTAAATTTAATTTTATAATGGTATTTAAACCTTTTATATTTTTATTCAAATATATATAATCTTTTAATCCTTTTTTAGAATTACATTATTATATATTAATATTTTTGATAATTCCATGTGTGTCCATTCCCTCCCTTAGAAATGGATACCCCTTGATACTGCTTCAGATACACCACATTGATCCATTTAAAACTTTCAATCCCAACTATAATATTTAACTATATTTATTCACCACATCATAATGATTTTGGTCTTTAAATAATAAAATATTCCATGCATTAATGTGTAATCCAAAGAGGGATTCAAAATCAATATATATAATTATTAAACGAGTGTTTTTAATTTAATTTTTAATTATACCTCCTATAAATATATGTTATGTATTATAAAATAATTAATTATTTAACTTATATATAATAAATTGTTTTATGAATTTGGGAAAACATATTTTCACATCTTCTCTATCCAAGGGGAAACAAAAACATATCTTCTGCGTACATACGACTTACCGTATCCACATCCCACCATTATTATTTTATCATCACCATATTACCTCTATTGTTATAATTATTCATTAAATATTTATAGATAATATTAATGCCATAATTATGATTTTTTATTACAATATCTAATCTATCTGTTAATATTTATATTCGTTGGAATATCATAATGTCGTTTGTGTGTGCCTGTGGACTATAGCCTCTAAGAATCTATCTTATTAGCAATTCATATTACATTTAAATGAATAGTAATGAGGAAATATTTATTGAATATATATGATATAATAATCATTATTCAATGGTTTATTATTATGTACCTTTATTTTATTCCATCTGTAAAAAATGGAAATAGTGTTAATGTAAATATACATCATTGAGCCTCCTAGAATGGAGTAATAAATCATTAAATCTCTATATATTATGGATATATATATATATTATTAAATTGATACCATCATCAAAATTATTTATATTATATAACTATGAATAATTCAAAGGGACTGGGAATTCTGAATAGAAACATTCAAAAAATATGAAATTGTTTTCTCCAAGAAGAAGGATTTGAAAAAAATGTTAATAAGTGGATGAAAATATGGGATAAGTACATAATTTAAGGATTTATAAATAATTTTTAACAATAAATTTATTTTTATTCTATCATATTTTCTAAAAATTGAAAAAAAATTAGAAACTTTAATCATGAGATTTATGTTTTAATATAATTTTAATCATGTGTGATTATGCTTGAATTTACATTATTGAAATTATATTATAATTCTATAAAAAATAAATTTTCTTTCATTATAATATGGTTATTACTATATTATACTTGTTCTACTTTAATTTCACTCAATTTATGTAATTCTTATATTGAAATATCATTTAATGGAAAACCGACTAGGTTTTATTATGAGGTCAAAAATATTTTTTCCTCCATGTATATTTTTTGTTTAAATGTAATAAAAAATGTTTTTATATAGTAATATGGTAATTAATATAAATTTTTAATCATGTTTTACTTTTTATAAATATGTTTCAAAGGAATATTCTTTTCATTTTATAAATGAGGTGCTTTCGACCCTGATGCAATATTGTGAAAGGAATATTTATTTTAACGTAATAAGCATGAATAATATATCATGTTTTCCTAACAGCTCGATATATTACATATTAAATTAAATGTTTCAATTTATATTTTAATTTAAAATGAGTTCAATATTATTTAATAAATATTTTTATTTTAATAAGTTCATGAAAAATGAAATGGTCTTTTTCATCAAAAAATTTACCAATAATTCTTTTGAAATAAGGTTTATCTATGATAACATCCATTGTTGATTGCTCTGTTTTAATGGTAATGTGATCCAATTATTCTATCCTTATTAGTTTTTTGGATGGTTTATGATATAGAATATGATATATTTATGAATTTCATTTACTTTCTTTTTGTCATTCTATGATAAAATGACTAGATGTTTTTGAAACTTGTTTCTTCTTTTTTGGTTATGATACAACGATATAATGAGTTTTTGTGATCTTATTGTACACACATTTATGGTTTTAATTATGTTATAGGTGTTTATAGTATTATTTATCTATATAATTTATTTTTTAACGTATTATATCTCATGATAAAATTATATAGAATAATTCTTTGTGCTTTTTCCACTATTAGAAACAAGTAGATGTGCTCGATCCACTATGAGAAACATATATGGATTCATGATGTTTTAATATAGAAGAAATATTTATTGATATTTTATGTACTAATATTTAATGGAATCAGTAATTAAATTAAACAAATTAAATATTATTCATACATATGAAGGTGACACAATTTTATGACATTAAATTTTTCTTCATGATTGGCATATGATGATTTATCACCCTTATGGAACAAGTATTTTAATAATATAAATTTTTATTCCCAAAATCATATAGATGATCCATTAAATTTAGGGTGTGACCACTATATATTATGTTCATGATCTCATAAAATTGTTTATATCTTATGATTTCATTTAATCGTTGAGTATTACCTCCCCTAATTACCTTTACTGGGCATATATTCTACCCTTTTCATATATTTACTTTCCTTAGTTTATGAAGTAAGGTTTTCTTTGGTTATTTATATGAAGAGTTCTATATTGGATGTCCATTATAATATATGTTGAATATCATTCATGAATGAATAATATTATGTCTCTAGTATCTAGAGATACAAATATTTTATAGTCCAAAATTCTGTATTTGGGAAACACATTGGACACTCCTCTGAAAAGTTGTAACATTTATATATGAAAAATATGAGTTGATATTTTTTGAATCAGTGGAACCTATTTATTATATAAGTTCAGAATAGTTATAAATTGTTTTTTAAAACATTGGGGATATTTCTATTTATATTTAAATATCCTACGGTTTTGGTAATAATAAGGGATAAGCGAGGTTAATACTAAGGATCTATAGATTAAAAAGATGGAGAAATAGTTTAGATATCCATTTAATGATATTACATTATTATTTGATATCCTATTCTTATTATTATAGTATGATGTTTTCTCATTACATTTTGGTTTTAGTCAATAGTTGGAATATGATGGAATCAGGAAAATAAATAATATAATAGAAAATAAAATTATTTTATACCTATGAAACCATATATAATGGGTGATGGATTAATTATTCTTGTTTCTATGATCAACCATCATTCATAGGCCATGAATTAGGATGGGAATCAAAAATATCAATTGAGGGGACAACAAATTAATGTGTTTATTTATGACGCAACACACACATTTTTTAGTTGATATTCAAAGCCATTAGTGGCTCAGAAATAGATCAGCACCATTGACAAAATATTTTTATTTCTACATTACATAGACCATGAAAATTTAATCATTACCATTTTTTATTTTGAATAAGATATATATAAAAGGTGTATTCTTATTAAGATTAAGAAAAAATAGGATTAAATTGACTCTATTGAATGGGATGAGTTCAATAGGAAATTACCATGTAAGTAAATCCCACACATTCTACGTTGAAATATAGAGAACTAATTCATTGAGCCTAAGAAAAAGGATTATGAATCCATTAGTATTTGTGATGTAAATTTTACATGACTTGAATGGTATTCTTGTGGTTTAATAATTTTCCATAAAATCAAAACTATTCGAATCATTAGTGGCTTTAAAAGAAGTCTTCATATGGAGTTTTCTATAAGAAAATGTAGTAGATATAATTAAATAATTTTATATTTTATAAATAATTATATGGTAATTGTATATAACAACTATTCACATATTTTTTACAAGAAATAGATGATTGAGTCTCTTAATAACATTGATACATTAACTAGTGAGAAATAATTTCAACCATCTATATTATAGAAATGTGGGAAGAGACATCAATATTATTTAATGAATATAATTGGAAGGTTCATTATATGTGTAATAATAATTCATAAATCCATTCAATGATAATTTTGGTAATTAGGGTGATTAATTGGGTAGTGTAAAATACGACCCTTACTTATGAACCACCCATGAACCTATTTTTTAAATGAATGGAGTGTGATAATTATCCAAACCAATGAATGAATACAGATATTTATGATGAGGATCATTGTTAAAAACCTCTTAATATCATGTTTAATTGAAAATATATTGTGATCATGTCATCTAATGATGGTTACAAGATTTTTTTAGTGAATAAAACACTTATCATCCACTCTAAAACATATAATTTCTTATTTGATTCAGTATATAATCACTATTTTATATATAATTAATTTGAAATGGGTATATAATTACTAAATAAATGAGTAGATATTTAGTTAGTGGTTAAAACTCATAATCATATTATGATACTATTTCAAGATTATATCACATCTTAAATAGATGTTTTTATGAAAGTGATTCACATTCATTTTTTGATTATCCTTTATGCTGATTTTATGTGATTACAATATTGGAATAAATTTACTTATATAGATTACATATCAATTTAGTTTCATGGGATATCAAATTTCATATTCACAATGAACCCATGATCATATATCTATGCGAGGATGAATATAAACATCCAATGGAAATAACATCTGTCATGCTAGTGTTAATTAAATTCCATAAAGGGTGTCTAACCCATATGGTTTGGGAAAATATTAACCTTAATGAAATTCTTTTTTTATGGGATTGTTTGGTGAATTCCCATAATAGTTTCCTTGTATTCCTATTAATATGTAAATTGGGTCTTCAATAGAACTAATACATGATTCTACACCTATTTCAATGATTCCTTACAAAATGGACACAATTGAGTTAGAATAATTTGTGAACTAAATCAAGGATAATATTGAAAATCGATATATCTTCTTATTTACATCACCATGGGGTATGTAAATTAATTTTTTTAAGTATAAATATGGTTCAATTTCCCTTTGAAATGATTATTGGGAACATAAACACCCATGATCAAGAAAAACTATCCTCTACCCTATATCGATGATTAGGTTGATCAAATATGAGGAACTCAACATATTTACAAGATTGACCTTAATTATGGAAATCATAACTGATATTTATAATATAGGATATACCCATGATAGTATTCTATTTTATGTATGGGAATTATGAATTTATAGTGATTCCATTTCTACTTGTTAATACACTTGTTATATTAATGGATTTAATTAATAGATTATTTAGAGATTACATTGATCTATTTGAATTAGTATTTTTAAATTATGTTATTAAATATTCAATGATCATATGCTAACAAGAATATTATTTCGTAATTATAATATATAACTTATTGAAAGAGAATATATATGAACAATTAAAAGAGTATGAATTTTTGTATTAGATCATTTCCTTCTTTGGATTTAAAATCTTAAGTGATAGTATATCCGTAGATAAATAAATAAGATAAGATACAGAGAAATTTCTAGGACCAACAACTATAATAAAATATTTTAGTTTTATTCATCCAGATAGATATTAAGAAAACATTTTTATATATTTATTATATATGTGTAATCTACTTGGTATGTTGACTCAAAATATGGTTAATTTATTGTTAGAATAACAATTTGGAGTTAATTTTAAAAAATAAAAGAGAATGTTGGTTAACAAACCTAGGAAAAAATACCCTATATAAAAGAATGTTTTGTGATATATTGTGATACAATAAACAATGGAATATGATGATTCCTCATTTATAATGATATTGTGACAGTATATCCATCACATCATTCAAAAAAACCTAAGAAAATTTACTCGACTCTTGATTTGAGGATAGTAGTAAGAAATTCATAACAAATATTAAAGAATAATAATTATGGGGAAGTGTGTGAAATATATATGTATCATAATGCATTGAAGTATATATCCACATATAAACAGTTTAATATGTTCCATAGAAGATGGTTGTTATAAATTAATGATTATGACTGCTCAATACATTACAACCCTATGAAATAGATCAAGGTGGATGATGCCCTTAGTTGAAAGGATATTTCAATACTATATACTATGAATATATAAAGAGATCCAATACAAGTGGATTAACTAAATAAATATCCTATAGTACTAAATAAAGGGGAAAATATGATCCATATTAGGTCAAAGATCAACCATCAATACATGTTAGGATTGAATAGGCATAATGGATTGTTTTGGAAGTCTAGAAGATTGTAAATAATGTTCCATAGTGAAACCTCAATTTTTTAGAATGATATAGATAATTAACATGGAATTTATTATATGAAAAAAATTTCTATAAAAGAGATTTTGGGTGAAGTGGGGAATTCATCATTATCTAAAAGTACTATAATTACAATTATGTATAAGTGTATGAATGATTATTCATGGTTTGACAACAAGAAATGGATATTTTAGGTTAAATATCACTATTTTTGGTAACAAATAATTTTGAAAAACATATACATCATTATAAGGGGATGATACAACCATTACCAATACCAAAATGGAAATGGGATAACATTACATAGAATTTCATTATCAAACACCACAAAACAACAAAAGAGCCCAATTTTATTTGGGTTATAGTCATCTGTCTTATTAAGTCATAACACTATATTCCCATCTGGAATGTTTTCTCCCCATCCAAGATTATAAGGTTATAATGTATGTATTTTGTGAGATTTTATGAATTTCAACACTCTATTGTATCTTATAGGGATATGAGGATTTCCTTGAAGGTCTTGTGAAGTTTTTAACAATAACTAGATGGAGAGAATAATTTTAGAAATATTTATCATCCATAGAAAGATGGTTAGTATGATAGAATAATTCGAACCCTATTGGTTATGTCGAGTTCTTGTTTTAATGATTTGAAATTCGTTTTAGATCAAAACCATCATCTATTCTAAATTTATTACACAAATTACACTCACTTGGACATTAATATAGCTCCTTATGAATCCATTTATGTTGAGAATTATAGAAATAAAATTTATTATGATGAACATTGAGAATGATATGTATTGGGAGACGAGATATTTGAGGTAATAATAGAGACTCTTAGAGCAACTAAACAATTCATAACAGATGTGCAGAATCAATAAAAATTTTATTATAACAATCATCAAAAATATCATTAGTTTGAGGATTGTTAAAAGGTATTCTAATAAATATATCCTTGGAAAAAGGTTATGATATTTGAAGAGAATGTAAATATATGATATAGATGTATTTATAATTTTAAAATTTTAAATTTTATTGGAATGGTAGAATATCATTTTGAATATGCACCAAATCTATTTCATGTTACCAACATTTTCAATATATCTCTCCTGATAAAGTACATATGAGATCATTCACATGTACAAAAATATTGATAATTACACTTCTTAGAGATCTGTATTATAAGGAAAAACCAATGGTGATTTTTATTGTATATAGAATGTTTTATAAAATAGGAACACTCAAATGGATAATTTTGATTTGTCATACCATAAATTAGAGGATGTTTGCTCATAACCTAAGGATATGATGGAAGTGACATATCATCAGTTCATTGTATTAGAGTGAAGAAATTTCGAATAAGAAATTAATATTAAGGTGGTAGAATATAACAAATTAGTATTTTATGATGTAGTTCCACATAAATAAATTTGATTTCCTTGATAAGTTTCTATAAACATAAAATCGAGTTAAACTGATATGCGATAGGGTAATGAAATATTATTTAATGTTACGGTTATTTTATAGCCATTGTATGGGTATGTATGAATACTATCAAATAAATTAAGAACAGACTATGGTTTATACATGTGTAAAATAAATTAATTTTAATAAAATTTATCAGAAAAAAATTTAATTACTTTTAATGTAATAGTGTTGTTTTCATAAGAAAACCTTTTTTATGAACAAAATGAGTTTCTCGCTTAATAGTATAAAATATTTACTACTAGTGAACAATTTAAGTTAAAATTTTATACTATATATTCAATCAAATTTTTTAATATACATTTAGTATTTTCCCTAGTCATGTGATAGGAATAAATATCCACTTTCCTACATTAATTCAATTAAAAACCCAGTTTTATCATGTTTAGTAAATGTATTTTTATATTTATTTAAACAAATTATATAAATTTAATCCTGAAAATTGGATGTGATATATATAATTAGTATGGTGAATTTTGGTAAAAAGTTTTATTAAGTTTTTAATATGAATAGTAACCATATTTAAATTATATCCCTTCAGTAAGGTTGAAATGGTTAAAGTAATGATAATAATTTTGGATAAAACATTAAAATTTATCAAAAAAATTTCTTTTATACAGTATAATGTTTTTTTTAATACATTTAATTTTATTCAGTGAATATATGGCCACATGGAGTCATATTACATTTAACACGACCATTATATTAATTTTTGAAAAGAAGAAATAATACTATTTGACACCATGGAATTTAATACCTATATTCATATTCAGAATGATAAAAAGATTTTATTTTCAATTTGATATTTTATTTTCAAAATTTTAAGGAATTTTATTTATAACGGAATTTTTTTTAAAAATTTTAGTGAACTAATAATTAACTTAAATTCCAATGAAACAATAATGGATTATTTATTCAATTATCATAAATGTAAAGTATATCATTTTAAAAAATATTGAATGTAATATAATTTGGGTATGTTATTGAGATCCCTGAATTTATCAAATAAATATAACATTATAATAGTGTGCTAACATATTATTTTTAAATATCATTTTTTGTTGATGTATTTGAAGTGAAATTAAATGAATACTTTCAATAATATGATTAATGATACTTTATGAGAAAGTTATTTTATTAAAAAAAGGAAAAAAATATTAAAATTTGATACGATGAATAATATATAGATGAAATTGTATTCTATTTGGTATTTATGATTAATATTCTACCGTATATATAAAATTTTAATCCATAATATTGAAACAGTTGTTATCGTAGTTTAGGTAAAAGTTTGTAAATCAAGGTGTTAAATAAAATGATAATGTTTCAAATTCCATAGTGTCCTATATAAATTTTAATTATACTATTGTATATCAACCATAGACCCTTTTATAAAATATATGGCTTTTTTGATTCATTTTTTAGAAATAATTAATTTTATGTTAATATGTTTAGTAATTCAATGTGTGTCGAATCACTCCCATATAAATGGACACCCATTCTCTGTATTAATTAATGTAATTTTATTCATTTATATTGTCTAATACCTAAAATAATATCATTATAGATTCCTTATACCTATCAGATATTTTATTCATTCCAAAATTCCATTCATTAATGGAATAAGGTGTCAGCCAAAGGGGGTATCTCAATGATGAGGTATAACACATAACTGATTATTTTTAATTTAATTTATCATTATACTTCTTATAAATATGTTGTATTAATTATTATACAATTAAATAAGTATAAGAATTATTAAAAAATATTATTATAAATTTGAGATAACAATTCTCCACCTATTTTCTATCATATATAAATGGAAAATATCGCTTATGTGTTTGTATGGCTAACCCTGTCCATGTGGAGATGTAATTTATTTATTTATCACAATTCATCATGGATAATTCTAATGATATATTTATTATTTAAATATAATTTTTATGAAAAAATTGTGGTTATGAAATTATAATATCATATCTAATTTCATTACCATTCCAATAGTCAAAAAATGAAAATGTCGCTCATGTGTTAGTCTAGACTGCCACCTCCACGAAGCGATGTTATTCATTTTTTTTAATTTGAAATGGATTTAAATAAGTATAATTTTAATAAATATATAATTTATATATAATATATTAATGATTATAGAAATTTATTTACTATATTACTTTATTTCCTTCCATCCATTGAAAAATATAAATAATTTTAATGTGTACATACGACCAACTATCTCTGTGAATGATGTAATTCATTATGATATATCAAAATTTTTTTGATGAATCTAAATTTATAATTAATTAAAATAAAATTAATATCATAACTTAAATTATTAAGATAATAGAACCATGATTAATGTATGTTGTTTGGGACTTCCAAGTAGAACGATATATTAAAAATGAAACAATTATTTTCCAGAATGGTTATTTTAATAAAACAATTATTAATAAATGGGTGATATAATGTCATAAGGTAATAATAATTTTGGTATGATATATATATTTATAGATATAGATTAAATTTATAACAAAACCTTTTTTATTACATAGTAACTGATAATGTGTATGAATAACGTGAGACATGAGGTAAAAGATTTATATTCCAATCATATTTTATTCAGGATTATTTATGCTAGAATTTCCATTAAAGAAATTATATGATTATTATATGTTAAATCCATTTTATTTTATTCTAATATATTTATTTCTAGAAAATAAATTTTATTCTATAATTTTCTTTACATTATGTAATCAAGATATAAATTGATTTTTTTAAAATAAAACCCACAATGTTATATTATCCAGTTAAAAATAATTTTTCTCCTTATCTATGTTCACTATAAAAGTTTTCAATTTTTTACATTATCTTTGGATTATATTGGGTTATATTGAACCATATTTTTTAAAAAAAAATTCAAAGGAATGTTCTTATCATTATCTAAATAATATACCTTTTCCCTTTTTACAAAAATGTGAAATGAATGTTTTTTTAACGTACTCAGTATGAAATGAATTTTTATCCTTCTACACCACTCATTATTTAATATAGAATTTATTAATTTGAATTAATTTTTCAAAGTATATTTTTTATATGATATTATATAGATATTTACAATTTGAATAAGTTAACTTAATATGAAAATGGTATTTCCCTTATGAAATATTTCAATGATTATTTTAAAATATTTTTCATCAATGATAAATTCCATTGATACTAATAATTTTTACTGGGTATATGGTCTAATGATTACATAATTATTTTTTATTTGGAAATTTTATTATATTGATTATGATATGTTTATGAATATCATATATTTTCCTTGGGTTTTGTAATGATTAAATGATGAGATGTTTACGAAAACTATTATCTTTCCACAAGTTATTATATATTGATATAAGGAATTTTTTTGATCATAAATAATCTTATGTAATATTTTAAATATGATGTGGGTTTGTCCAAAATTATTTATCCATGGAATAAATTTGGTAATGATTTATATCTCATCTGATAACTATTTGAAATAATTCAATGTGCTCAATCCACAAGGAGAAATATGAAGGGATTCATGTTCTGTTATCAGATGAGAAATATGTATTCATTTTTGATCCACTATGAGGTGGTATTATCAAAAGTTAAACATGAAATTTTAAATAGTTTCAATACATATTATGGTGATACACCTTTATGAAATGAATTTATGGTTCAATATTTATTTGTAGTGATTTCTCACTGTTATAAAACATGTATTTTCAAATAATAATGTTTTACACCATTACTCGTGTTTACAGTCAATGGTATATTGGGAATAAAATTGTAATATCATGGTAATGATTTCATACCATTATGATTATCTTATTATTTCATATGTTGTTATATTTTTATCACCCATGTCAACCCTTACTGGGCATCTGAGATCACCCTTTCTTTTTTTCCTTTCCCAAGTTTATAAAGAATGTTTTTAGTAAGATATGTATATTAATAGTAAAATGTGGGAATATCCTTATTGGATATGTTGATGGATTTTGATGAAATAATAGTAATGTTTACCTAGCCTGTAAATACATTTATTCTATATGGTTTTAAGGCATTTATTTGTAAAACTTATTGACTATCCATCAACAAAAGATGTTATATTTTTGTATGAAAAGTTAGAGACACTATAGAGAATGAATTTGGATGTAAATGGGGGATGATAAGGGGGGTTTTAGTTGAATTATTATATTCTAACAAGGAATATGTCATGGGTATATGTTAATTCTTTTATTGGATGAATTTGAGGAGTGTAGTTTCAATATTTTGATTTGTTACACCATGATCAATTAAGAAGATACATGAATCTTTTTTATGTGGTGTGTGAAATACCCCACGATTTTTGGTTTCATTATGTTTTGGGGTATAAATTCTATTAATTTGTGATATATATTTATATTTTCGAGGGTTTTTGTTTATTGATAAATATGGGATGCTTTTCTGTGGTGATGAGTTTTGTTCCATGTAGGCTTTAGTTTTATAATTTCATTGATCAACCCTTTTTTGGGATTTTTGTAATATTTTGGATTTCATATACCACATTTTTGGTTCCAAGGTTCATCTGGTTAGAATATGAGGATTTTTATTTCATCATTATTCAATGCTGTTAAAGTGTTATGCTTTAGGGATTCCATTATGATGTGATCATCCTTTGTAAGATAAATTTCAAAATTGTTTGAATATGTTAATTTTAATGAAAAAATATATATATTATGGGGATTGGAACTCCATTTCAACATAAACATTATTATAATTCTATGATCATATTTTTCCAATGATTAATATACACGTAATTTCCCTATTATATTAAGTAAAATTATTTCCAATTCCATTAAAAATATGAATATTTTTAAAATCATGCATTTGATTTTCTAATTCTATAGTGTATATTGATAACTATTTAATGTTTGAGACTCTACTACAACATGAAAACACTAATTCCAAAAAATAATACAAAATTATAATTATAAAGACATATTGTTCATGATTTTTTAAAATATTAATATTAATTTCAATTCAAGGAAATTTACATCATTTTTGGCTTCATAATTTCAATATTAGTATAAGATGAATTTTTCAATTTTTCTTAATAAACAAATTATTAGGAGAATATTATAAAATTACTAATATTGAAAAATATGTATATATATAATAATTCATTTTTTTAAAATAATTCTATATGATGTATATATATTTATAATTATTAAAAATAATTAAATATTATTATGTTGTATTTATATTACCCATTCTTATCGTTTTGGAAACCAAAGTAATATTTTACTAAATGAAATAATTTATTCTCTTATATGTAAAAAATTATTCTCCATGTCTATATAATTTTAATATAAAGTATATAATTCATATATTATATCAAAATGATAATACAATTTAATATTTGTAGAATAATATTTTGGTCAAAGACTATAATAACTAAGATTAACGTTAATAACCATGATAATGGAAAAAACACTTATTTTCAATGATTTTTTATTAATATTGTTTAATTTTAATATAATCTAACAAATTAATATTTACTATAATGTTGGTTTTTTAAATTTTTTTATAATAATGTGAAATTAATTATCACTCATTGAATTTTAATGAATTCTGGTATATTAAGAACACGTATTTGGGAAAATAATAATTTTATACAAATCTCTTTTTCTATATATAAATTGTTTAACTTCATAATTTATATTTATATTGAATTGAAATTAATTTTTATTTAATATAAATTAATTATAGGTTTATAAAAAAAATTAAGAGGTATTATTTTCTATATTTATTTTAATATATTTTACGTGGATAAAAACTAGGGACCCTTCTAAATACAGGTAAGCGAAATAATATTAGAACAAATTAAATATATCATGAGTAAAATATTTTTGTAAATACATGGGTAATGATTTATCAACTCAATATCTCCCTGAATTTTATATTTACATTCTTTTAACAATACTAACACATGAATTGTTGAATTATATAATTGAAAACAAAAGGGTATAACCAAAACATCCATTTTCTTCACATATCAATGTGGATCACTTCCTACCATTAAATTCCCCACATTCCCCTAAAAATATCATTGAAATAATAAATGATACTACATTACTATAAGTAAATTTATTTTACTGAGTCCCCTCATCACTAAAATTTATCCAATGTAGTTAAATTTTAATTAGTTCATTAAAAATAATTTCAATTTTTTGACGTAAGTTTTACATACTCCCAACCATTGCATATTAATATTGATTTTTTGAAACCTACACTAAATACAATAATATTGTGAACTAAATATAATTATTATATTTTCATATTTTTATATTAATGGAAAAACTATGGTTTTCCACATTCCCTCCTTTGATAGAAAAATGATAACATCTATCATGTGTTCTGAGGACTATCGCCCCAAAAAAGTGCCGACATTTATTTTTCACCTCCACCACTCTTCACTAGTTATAAGGAAGAAATTAAATATTTAATTTTAAATATAAAATATAATTGTGATAACGAATTTAAAATTTATGATCCACCTTCATTTCCTCTCATTCATTGGTAAATGAAAATCTCAACCATTTGTTGTTAGAACTACAAAATCAATGAAGTGTCTTTATTTGGTTGTCATTGTGATTTTCAATATTTATCCAAAATAAATATAATATGATTCAAAATATTAATAAATATTAATATCATAATTATACTTCTCTTATAATGATATTTTGACAAAATGAAAAACTCCTTTAGCACAATGACTAATCGAAATATGGTACGTTCTTATTTAGGTAGGTCTAACCACCAACTTGAAAAATGATATATAACTCTATCATTGATGAAATTGACAAAAATATTAATATTGATATATTTTAATCGGAAAATATTTATTTTCTATTTTTATTGTAAATTTATATCAATTATATATTATATTAATAAAACACATTTATCGACTGCTAAAATTATCAGAATAAGTTGATATTGAATCCACATTCACTCACTAAAACACATATGTGAAGATATAAGAGATTTGGAAAAAAATTATTTAGTCTACTACCTTAAATAATCTTGAAATCATGTAATTATATAGAATAATATATAAAAGCACCAATATTAGTTAATTAATTCCAAATCACCTACATAACCGATATCTGATATTGAAAATGGATAATAACTAACTAATATATATATAAAGAATAATTATAATTGATCATTATAGAAGTTCATATTTATGAATAAGGATCTAGAATATGTGATTAATTTATATATATTATTTATAAAGGAGATTCAATCTCTTTAGCGGTTGGATGAAATTAAGTTAATGGATTTTTTCATCTAATTATATGTCATGAGACATGTTTTGTATTATGAATCTAATATAAATTTTTGGTGTTAATTTTTTTAATGGATGGCCCCAATGCCTCAATTTTATTATTAAATAAAATAAATCTTTTTCTGATTTGGTAGAGGGGGACCATTACATTCCCCGTAGGCTCGAGGGCATGAAAGGGAAAATATCACACCCAAAAGTCGATTTTTTTCTCCAAAGGGCCTTCTGTGAATAGTTCTACAATAGTACCCTGGATTCTACAGTACCTTCCAAAGTACTACCACCACTACAATACCTTCTATATTTCTCCTCTACTATTGTTCCACTACTACTATAGTTCCTAAATTTCTACAATTCTGCCATAGTGCCCTTCTACAGTGCAACTAAAGTACCCCCGATATTCTTCCCGACTGAGATTTTATATTGGGTCTTTTCGATTCAATGAAAGAGCCTTTTCCACTTGGGTATATGATCGTTGTCATTTTGTAGTGTATATTTTAATGTACCAAAATATTATAAATAAAATTCCATTTGTGTTTTAATTAAATATTTTATTTTATATTATGTATATAAGATACATATAAAATTATTTGGTTTCAATATATCCAATATGAATTAAAGGACTACTAATTATACTTACCATTTATAATATAGAAACCTAAAAGTGATCATTTGATTAATATAAATATTACATTTTGAAAAAACATAATTGACACATACAAAGGAAGTGATGGAATCAACTAGTTGGATACTAAAATATGAATTCAATTAATCGGAGCATCCAAGTGATATAGAATAACTGGGATTTTCCCTTGATGAACCCCAATTAAGATCTAACAAAGCATTCTTGAGTGAAACCTTTTATTGGAGATGTTCAATCTCATCGATATTATTTCCCATACCGTGTATGTTGAACCACCACATTAAACTCTCTATGTCTCCCAACATACACGTTGGTAAATTTCTTATTTATTGAAGGAATATTTATCTTGAATCTAGAAATATGTGAATTTACATTATTTTTAAAGAAATATTTAATATATTCTCATGAAATTATTATATCATTAGAATATTTTTTTGATTTTATTTAATAAAAATAATTACTGTTTCTGTAATATATAAATTTAATTATGCAATTTATTTTTACAAATTAATGGAATATTTATATAAATAATATATTATTAAATATTACCATTATATAGATTTTAAAAAAATTTAATTATCTTATATTATGTTTAAAGAAAAAAAAATTAAAATGGTTCAAAAACTATTATTGTAAAAAACCCATAATTTATTAATGATTGTCTATTATTTTTATGAAATATTAAATTCACATAATCAAAAAAACATTTAGAAAAAAAAATTATATATTTTAGGAATATTAATATAGAAATTATCTAAGGGTATATTTATTTATAATATTCTATGATAGTCAAATTTATATGTTAAAATTTTATATGATATTAATATACAATGTGAATTATGACATCATAATAATAAAAAAGTGATGTAATAAATACTAAACTGTATCCACTATAATATATATATCATTATATTAATACTATTTAATTTTATTATTATTTTATCAATTTTATTAATCCTTTATGATTCATCCAAAACATATATTAGATTTAATCTTTTTAAACTAATTTTTATGGGAATGACTCACATCTACATATTGAATGGTATTATTTTAATATTCACATCACTTGTACTTATAAAATGATTAAAACCGCCTCCTTTTTTCAAAAACCATGGGAAAAAAGGATAAATATTGCGTTTTTAATTAAAATTTTTTATTGAGTAAAAACCCTATGTTAGAGAATTAATAAAGACCTCCCCTCTATTTTTTCAAATAAACCCACCAAACTCTTATTTATCTTATCTAAAAACACATGGATCAGATAAATACCCTAATGTACCATCCCTAGACTCCTCCTAATGTTCCCCAATATCTCAATAAGCTCTTTCTATGCATTTTTAATCCCCCTATCAAGGTAAGGGATCCCATTCTTCTACTAATTATTTTTGTGTGATATTTACCTTATGTATTTTATACCAAATTTATAATGATGTAATATGTTTGTACATATCAATATTACTATACATTGTATGTCTATATTATAAAATAACCCTTTAAATTTCATTAATTGTTTAAATGAACATTTAAACTTTCTCATTATCCTACCAAAATTTCATCATGATTTTCAATGGCAAACAATTTTGTATTGAATACCCATACCCATTACCTATCAATATTGTTCACCACTATGCACACATAATAATTTTATTTAAGGCATAAATTTTTATATTACACACTCCATGATTTGGGAATCATATAAGATAATAAAAATTATATGTTTTATTATCTAGGTGGAACACATAAGCATGAGAATTAAAAACAACTAAACTGTGTGCCAAAAAATATATACTGCTCCAGTGATTTGGTATTATTTTAGTATCATGAGATGTCAGTGATGGCATTACAGAGTGAACCAAATCCATTACAATACATTTAACAACACGATGTCTTGGATGATATCTGTATTTTTTTCCAAATTCCCTATGATGGGTTTTTTATTATCGTGCAATATTATGCCTCATTATTCATATTTATGATTCTCACCCCTCTATATATCAATGGTATTCCAATTTTTTATCATATATTACATTATTCATATTATGATATTTTTATTCCCTTACTTTGATTTATATCTCACCCATTTCATAAGTATGTGCTCATGTTATCCCATGTAATTTTATGATCGAAGAAATATTATGATCTTGTTTAGGATGTTTTCAATAATGTTGATGTAATCCCTATTTTAAGTTGTTATGTAATGCACCTAATTCCAAAATACTCTAGGCTTATAGACTTATATTTTTTTATTTAATGTAATATTTCGTTATAATTCATTAATTAATGTGTAACAAAGAGCAGGTTATTCATTGTTTGTATAAAAAAATGTTTATTAATTTTTGGGTTTAACATTAGAAAACTTCATAGAAATCCTTATAGGTAAATCAAGTGTAATAAATAATCTCTAAATTTTAGGAACATATATATAATGTGTAATATCAAGAAAATAATTCTCTATAATGATAATTCAAATGGACGTGGATTTGGAATAAATGTACATAGTGTTATAACCTAAAATAATCGTAATGAGATAGACTCAAATGGGAGCCGGTTCATGTTGATTGGCCGTGATACACACCTATTTTCACACTAAAAAGGAATATTCTTTGGAAAATTTAGTATCTTAGTGAGAAATTTTATTAATGGAATTGAAATACAGTAAGATTATATTTAGGAAAATGATCATAGATAACAGTGATTGAAGCATAAAAATAAATAAGATAAGAAAAAAAAGTTATTTATTACTTATCCATTTAATCTAATTTGATTTTAATTTATCTGTTCAATAGTTGAAATGTTATCATCCTTAATTTTACCTTAATTATATCAAATGGAAACAAATATGAAGATTTTGTTAAATATCCAATGTGAATGGAAATGTGATGACATCCCAAACAATATGCGAAACTAGATGGGTATTGGAATCATGAACATTGTGATGAAAATATCTCAATTGGAAAAAGATTTAATTATAAACATAGATCAAGAGGAGAAACCAAATCACCCTAAGAAAGAACAATTTGTAATTGATACCTTTATATAAAAAAGCCCTCTGATTTTTAATGGATCATTTGAGACCATATCATGAATCAATGAATCAAATATATTGTGAAGATCTTCTCTATACTTAAATGTAATGAGAAAGAGAAGCATCTACTGGCTGTTTATTGTATGGATGGAGGAGATGATCAATGTTGTAAATTGATCAAAAATATCAAGATTGAGGATTATATTAATGCAATGGGGTTTAATGAATCATGAAAATTTTTGATCAACAATTATCTTCCTCACACTATCAAAATTAATATAAGAAGGTATTTTCTTTCCATCAAAATAAAATATTAACAATAAAGATAGGCATATAAGGAAAACATCAAAAGACTTTTATGATACACCTAAATTTTTTTCATTTTTCTCAAATACAAGTTAAAAAATTTCTTGGGAGGAGATAAAACAAAGTCTATAAGAATCTATAGTGATACAGGAATTTGATTGATATGAGGGAATTGTCTGATGTGACCTCAAAATTGAAATTCATATAATAGAATCTCAAGGGTATCATGAGGATAAAAATAAGAAAGTGGATTTTAATTATATTGATATAATAGAAAAATTTAAAAGTTATAATAAATTTAAACATCGAACATGTCAATGTTGTAGAAGTACATACCCAAAAAAATTTCATAATATGGATGATGAATGATTTAGTTGCAGGAAGGAAGGATAATTTTCTAGCAACTTCCAATGAGAGAACTCCACTAATGTTGTAGAAGAATAGAATTCTATGAAAACCCTTCAATGGATTTTTCAATAATTCAACTACAATAATCTAGGCAATTTTTCTAACCAATTCACTAAACCCTTTGTTTTCAGGGAAAACCAACATCCTCCAAGGATGGAAGGGAAACCTTTTTTCCATTACATATGATATAGTGGATCCCGAAAATGAAGAGGTGACATTTATTCTAGTTATTAATTCATGAATGGAGAATATACCTTTTTACTCTAGCTATATACATTCCTTTATATCATGTAATTTTAGTATAACTAATTAAAAATAACCATAAAGCATGGATGCAAAGTTGTTTCCAAGAACAAAAAAAAAGGATAAATTATGTCATCCCCAGTATATAACTCCTCCCTTGTCAAAATTTGATGGATTAACTTCCCATGTAATATCGTGATACTCCCATTATTTGAAATTTATGTAATTATGGGTATGTAAGAGCATTATCTATACATATAAAACATAAATAAATATGATAATGAAATCATCCTTTGAATATAAATCGACCACCCCACGATAGTTTACAATTGAAAGGAGGAAGATCGATCTTTTTTGGCAACAAAACTCACGAATGGATATTATTTCTCTATGAGAATCTGTATATTTCTAAAATTATTGAGTAAATGGAAAAGATCATCCACAAAGATATTCCCCTTTTGAGGGAATACACTGATGTGTTTCCAAAATAATTTCATAATAATCCTCCTAATACAGAGGATGAATTTTCAATCGAGATAATATATGGGGTGTTTCAATTATCCAAGAATCCATATTTAGTGTCATTATAGAACAAATGGATCGGAAGAAACTACTAGACTGCGACAAAAAAGGGATTTAGCGGCGGTTTTGAAAAACCACCGCGAAATCGTGCGTCGGGAAACTATTCACGGCAGTTTTCAAAACTGTCGCAGAATGTTTCGCGGCGGTTTTTTAGCGGCGATTTTTTTAATTTTTTAATTTTTTTTTATTTTTGTTATTTTGTTATTTTTTTTAATTTTTTTATTTTAAATTATATATATATATATATATATATATTTGTATATTTATTTTTCGTATTTATTTATTTATTTTATGTATTTATTTTATTTATGTATTTTATTTATGTATTTATTTTATGTATTTATTTATTTTATTTATTTTATTTATTTTCTTTATTTTATTTTATTTATGTTATTTATTTTATTTTTTATATTTTTAGTATTTATTTATTTTATTTATTTATTTTTCGTATTTATTTATTTTATTTATTTATTTTTCGTATTTATTTAATTTATTTATTTATTTTTCATATTTATTTATTTTATTTATTTTATTTTGTATTTATTTTATTTATAAATTTTATTTTATTTTATTTTATTTTTTTTATTTTATTTAATTAATTTCGTATTTATAATTTATTTATTTTATTTCATATTTATTTTTATTTCGTATTTATTTATTTATTTATTTAATTCGTATTGTTTTATTTAATTTGTTTATCCATGCATGCACATCCCATGCACATGCACATGCACATGCACATGCATACTCATGCAATATAAATAAATTCTGCGTTTGGTGAGATTTGAACCCCTAACCTGTTGCATATTTTCCAAAGACATTACCACTCCAACAAGCTCGTCATGTGGTTAATAAACAGAATTTAATATATTTATATATATTAATTGAAAAAACAAATAATACATAAATTATAGATATAAACACAATAATAATAAATAATAAATAATAAATAATAAATAATAAATAATAAATAAGGAATAAGGAATAAGGAATAATAAATAATAAATAATAAATAATAACTAAATATAAATAATAAATAAATATAAATAAAAAATAATAATTAAATATTAATAATAAATAAATAAATAATAAAAAAAAATAAATAATAAATAATGAATAATGAATAATAAATAATAAATAATAAATAACTAATAAATAATAAATAAATATAAATAATTATTAATAAATAATAAATAAATATAAATAATTATTAATAAATAATAAATAAATATAAATAACAAATAATAATTAAACATAAATAATAAATAAATAATAAATAGTAAATAATAAATAATAAATAAATATAAATAATAAATAATAAATAAATTTAAATAATAAATAAATTTAAATAAAAAATAAAAAATAAATATAAATAATAAATAATAAATAATAAATAATAAATAATAAATATATAATAGATATAAATAATAAATAATAAATAATAAAAAATCGATATAAATAATAAATAATCAATAATCAATAATCAATAATCAATAACCAATAATCAAAAATCAAAAATCATTAATAAATAATAAATAATAAATACTAAATAATAAATAATAAATAATAAATAAATAAATATAAAAAATAAAAAATAAAAAATAAATAAATAATAAAAAATTAATATAAATAATAAATATTAAATAATACATAATAAATAAATATAAATAATAAGTAATAAATAAATATTAATAATAAATAATAAATAATAAATAAATATAAATAATATATTATATATAATATATAATATATAATAACTAATAAATAATAACTAATAAATAAATATAAAAAATAAGAAATAAATATTAAATAATAAATAATAAATAAATATAAATAATAAATAATAAATTATAAATTATAACAAAATATAAATAATAAATAAATATAAATAATAAACAAATATAAATTATAAATAATAAATAATAATTAATAAATATATATAAATAATAATTAATAATTAATAATTAATAATTAATAATTAATAATTAATAATTAATAAATAAATATAAATACTAAATAATATATAATAAATAATAAATAATAAATTATTAATAAATAGTAAATAGTAAATAATAAATAATAAATAAATATAAATAATTAATAATTAATAAATATAAATAATAAATAATAAATAAATATAAATAATAAATAATAAATAATAAATAAATATAAAAAATAAATAATATATAATATATAATAAATAATAACTAATTAATAATAAATAATAAATAAATATAAATATAAATAATAAATAATAAATAAATATAAATAATAAATAAATATAAATAATAAATAATAAATAAATATAAATAATAACTAATAAATAATTATAAATAATAAATAATAAATATTAAATAATAAACATATATAAATAATAAATAATAACTAATAAATAATAAATAAAAAATAATAACAATTAAATAAATATAAATAAAAAATAAAAAATAAAAAATAAATAATAATAAATAATAAATAATAAATAAATATAAATAATAACTAATAACTAATAAATAGATATAAATATAAATAATAAATAATAAACAATTATAAATAATAAATAATAAATAATACATAATAAATAATAACTAATAAACAATAACTAATAAAAAATTATAAATAATATATAATAAATAATAAATAATAAATAATAAATAATAAATAAATATAAATAAATAATAATAATAAATAATAAATAATAAATAAATATAATAAATATATAATATATAATAAATAATAACTAATAAATAAATATAAATAATTGATAATAACTAATAAATAAATATAAATATAAATAATAAATAATAAATAATTAATAAATATAAATAATAATTAATAAATAATGAATAATAACTAAGAAATAATAACAAATAAATAAATATAAATAATAAATAAATATAAATAATAAATAATAAATAATAAATAATAAATAATGAATAATGAATAATAAATATTAAATAAATATAAATTATAAATTATAAATAAATATAAATAATAATAAATAAATAAATATAAATAATAAATAATAAATAATAAATAAATATAAATAATACATAATAAAGAATAAATAAAAACTAATAAATAAATATAAATAATAAATAATTAATAATTAATAAACATAAATAATTAATAAATATAAATAATAAATAATAAATATTAAATATTAAATATTAAATAACCAGTTACAAATAATAGATAATAAATAAATTAAATTATATTATAAATAATAAATAATAAATAATAAATAATAAATAACAATGGAAACACATGAAAATGTATGAAAAGACGTGATAAGGGATGAAAAATCATGAAAACGCATGAAAAAGGATGGAGAAGCATATGAAGAATGAGGCATTAGAAAGAATGAGAATGCATGAAAACTCGTGACATCTTTGGAAAAATCCTTAATAATTCATCACAATCATCATAATAACCCATAAAAAACCATTGATAAAGATAACAAGTCATGGAAACCCAAATAAACAGTAATAAATGGAGCTACCGTTAAAACCCATCAAAATGGTCATAAAGAGACAAAAACATTGGACTCACATTAACGGAGATAACTTATGATCCGAGAGTCCGTTTTAGATCCGCGACCTGTCAAATCAAAGATCTTGAAACGATCTTCGACCTGAAAGGTGAATGAGTCTGAATGGACAGGCGGATTGGAAGTTATGACCATTTAAAAAAAGCTGATGGGGAACAAGTGCTAGAAACGAGGCATTGAAAAACATAACAAACCTGATAACCACTAAAAAGACCATAACATTTGATCTAGGAGTGCGTGTGGACGTTGCGACCAGTCAAATTGAATCTCATGGAACGAGCTATGATCTGGCAGGTGGAGGAGGCCGAACTGACATGCGGATAGGAAGTTAGGTCTGTTTGAAGACAAGATCGACGAGACAACGGTGATGGAAATGGGGTTTTGGAGACCTTCGGAGGGGTTTTTTGGTCGAAAAATGTGACAGAAGCTAGCTTCCATCCAATTGTTTCGTAGCTCTCTTCGCTGGCTTCGATTTGATATGTGGTAGAGCCCAAACGGACACCCGGAGCGAAAGTTATGGCCGTTTGAAGTTGGGGAACTTTTTTCAACATTCTTATAACTCTAATATCATCCACACCTTAGACCGTCTCATGGTTTTGATTATATGTGCCTCTAGATCTCTTCATGAGCTTCGATTTGACTGGTCGTGGCGCTTCAACGGACGCCCGGATCAAATGTTATGGTCGTATTAGTGATTTCGGGGTTTCTCATGTTTTTTTTTATTTTTTTCATTTCATTTCACGGTGGTTTTTTATAAAACCGCCAGTAATCCTCAAATAAAATTAAATAAAAAATTAGAAAACTTAAATAATAAATAATTTTTTTGCCGTTTAGCAGCGGTTTTCTTGTAGTGCTATATGAGAGTGTGGATAATGGGTTCATAAACCTATGTGATTCACCATGTGGTGAACTTATCCTCTTAATCAATAATAGTGAGGAGTCAATGGACCATTTCATTGATAATCAAAAACATAATAGGATCATGATAAAGAAAAAGAATCATATTACACATATTTGTGAATTATTTGTTCGGATACATGGAGAAAATAATTCTACATCGTGGATCGTTGGTTCGTATAATCTCATGTAAGGGTAAAGAAGAAAGGAATACCCAAGATTAATATATGAAAAAGATACGGGCACTGTGAGTTCATTGTAATTCCATTAACACTCTCTAATTCTTCATATATAATCGATGACATGATTAATACAGTATTTAAATATTACCTTGATAATTTTGTGGTAGTATTTATACATGAAATTCTAATATACTCCAAATGTAGGAGGAGTATGTGGAGTATCAAGAACTATTATAAAGACTATATGAATAGATAATATTTAAGAATAGTTCAAAAAATGTGAGTTCTGGTTGAAGGAAGTCTCATTATCGGTTGATATTATCACATGAAATGCAATATCTATAGACCCTTGAAAATATAATAAATTAAAGAAGACCAAGTAAAACATCTGTGTTTGTTATCGATAGTTATTCATTATTCACTAGGTACTGTCATCAATTTGTGGGAAGTTTATTTTGGTTATCAAACTCTCTAACCATGATAACTCGATAGTGAGTCATGTTTTCTTGGTATGATGAATGTGAATTGATCTTCAAGGAGTCAAAAATATTATAATCACTACACAAGTACTCATGCTAAACACAATTGAAAAACAATTTATGTTATTCATATGTGAATTGAAGAAGGGATTTGGTTCTACATTAATGAAGAATGATAATGTGATAGCCTATACCTCGAGGAAATTAAAATATCATGTACAAAACTACCCAACCTTAGATTAAGAGTCATTTTCAATGATATTTTCATAGAAAATATGTCTCTATTATCTCTTTGGGAATATGTGAGAAATTTATTTAGATCAGAACAACCGTAAGTATATATTCATATACAAAGAGTTGAATATGATACAATGTGTAGGGTTAGAGTTGATTAAGGACTATGAATTCTCAATCAACTACTATATTTGGAGAGAATAATGATCCAGACACTTTATATAAAAATAATCTAACAATTTTATCATTATAAGAATTGATAATGATATGATATTCTTGTATTTGAAAAGGATTGAAATGTTAATCATAGTGGTATGAACATCATCAATCCTTTCACAAATTATTGTACAACTACTTCTTATTGTCAAGATAAAGGATTCTCAAAGAGAAGATATGGGAGTTCATAATATGGTGGAATCTATAGGAAAGGGAAAATCCTCAAATTTCAATGTTAATGTAGATATTGTTTTGAAATTTTGTTCAAGACACTTTGTATCACCAAATACCTAGTTAAAGAAGGAGATGTTGTACTGTGCGCATAAATTGACCATCTTCATACATCCACGGAGAAAAAATATATATTGAGATCTCCATGATTCCAAATAGTGGGAAAATATGAAGATAGAGATATAAAAATAGGCCTCATGTGGTCTTTTATTTCATCAAGTCGTGGAAAAAATTAAAAAACAACAAATTTGATGATTCTTCCATTACCTATACCTACATTGAAATGGGAAAACATCACCATGAACGTTTTCAATGGAATTTCGAAGACACCAAGAGGAAATAATTCTATATGGGTTATGGTGGATCTTCTAGAAAATGGTTCTCACTACCTTGACATTCAAGAGGATTTCAATCTTGATCAATTTTAAATGATATACATAAGATAATTTATGGGGATTTATGGAATGGAACTATTAATTATATCTGATCGACACCCATTTTTTTTATCCATGTTTTTATGAAGCAGCTCAAGTTGACCCTGAACTGGTCACAACATCCATCCCGTGACAAGTCCCAAGAGGCGTTCCTGGTCCTCTCAGGATAAAGAAAGCACCTAGGGAATCTATAGAGTACGCAAGGGAATGATTTCACCCATATATAATCAAACATACAAAGAACATAAATAAATTTACATCTAAAAATACATTTATATAAAAACTGAACAGAACATTATTTGTACAAGATACTGGATGTACAACTAAACCAACAACTCTTCTGACCAAACCCGATAACCAAATAATTCCATGTGACCTTTTGGTCACCCTCCAAAAAAATTATCACACATCTCCCAAGGAGATCTAACTCAAGCTAAAACGTACACAAGGGCTAAATTTTTTTATCTCAATACCTTTTTTGTTGAACCGATGATATTTTAAATGATCATATATTTATGGCTTTGAGGCCCTCAATTCTATAATTGTTTGGGACTGATGACCTCAATCAATCCCTATAAATATTTAAATTTTTCCTCTAATTATGTGTCTCTAATGAAACCAATGTTCTCCTAATCATGATCATAATTTGGTGGTTACTTTTTCATTCCCTTTTCCCTCTTATTAAGACTAAATTTTATTAACCTAATTTTGAATGTGGGTTTTCCCACAAAGGTATTTTCTATTTTTAACCTTTTATTTTCGAAGAACAATTTAAAATTACAAGGATGCAATTTATTGAAGTAGGGAAGAGTGTAACATCCCTATATTTCATAGTACATTATTTGTTCAAAGTAATTCCAAAACATGAACTACACACAACACCGGGTTCAAGCGCACCACGAATTACCAACCTAGCTATTCAAAAGCTAATATGAATATTAATAACTAGATTTTGAACTTTATATAATCCTTATAATTTTAGAATCCATATTATGATTTTCCTAGATATAATGTATGAACTAATTCATTTTTTTTCAGATAAAAGAAGTATTTTTCAAAAAAATGCAATTTAACTGCCTTTTAATGGCGAGCCCTTGTTAAATCCAATATTTGAAATTTTATTTATAAAATTTGAGAAAATAAACATCTTATTTAGAATCACGACATAAGAATGTAGTTTCAATAAATTTTTGGTGTTTTTCTGATTACTTTCATATTTGGGTTAATAGTGAAAAATACTATATTTTAACTGAAAACAACTTTTTTAATCAAAATAATTTATTGTGTTAAATTATACATTTTAATATTTGGGAATTTAAATAGATTATATTTTTAACATTTAATCCAATTCTACACAATTTAAGTAATTTCACTTTGAAATTGGACATAAACAAGGTTCAATCTTTTAATAGTTATTTTTTCATAAAAAATAAGACTTTTGGTTTTAACAATGGGAATTAATTTAAAATTAATAAACGAAACTTATATGTTTTTAATTTGGTAAAATATACATCATTTTTGAATTCATAATATCAAAATTAGCTTAATGTGAATTTTTGGTATTTTTTTGAAAACATTCAATTTTTGATGAATAGTAAAAAACAATGAGTTATTGTTTAAAACCATCTTTTGTTTGAATAATTACTTATTTTATTTAAATTTATTTTAGGTCAAAATAGATACATAATACCTATATTAGTTCAATTTAATTCATTGGAGTCATTTTATAATATGTTTAGATATATAAAAATGTTATTGAACCTTTTAGCATCTTTTACCCACCTTCTAGGAGCACTTCCAAATTTGCATAAAACATTATTTTACCACTTCTGTAAATCGAATTTCAAAAATTTGAGATACACGGTTGATATCAATAAGTAAAATTTTCTTCAATAAGATATAAATAATCTTTGGTGAATAGTAACTTTTGACTTTTATTTACCACGGTTTAAAGTACATATAGTAATTAAAGGTAAAAATGATATTATTATTACCCTAACACATGTATTAATTGTATTGGATAAGTGTAATTAGACATAAAACCACCTTAGGAATAAAATATTATCCTTTAGTTCCACTTATAATAGATTAGGACATTTATTATTATAAAATTTAAAGAAGAGTTAAAAGTGTTAAATTCAAATTTTCATTACTAAAACATTTTCAATATAGGATTATACAAAAGATAAATTAGACCTTAAATATTCATTATAAATATATAAAAATTTCCTACATAATTTTATTTTTTTATATTTCATAGAAATTAAATAATTAAATTTATTTATGACACTTTGATGATACAATAATTACCTTATTAAAAAAATATTAAAATAATTGCTATTATAAATACCCAAATAAATTTATGTTCAGATTTATGATGAATTAAAATAATTTTATAGGTTAATATGAAATTTTAGGGATGATAAAATCAATTTTTTAGAATTAATCATAATTTTATGATTTTAACAAAAAAACAAAATAGTGTCAAAATTGGCATAAAATAGTTTTTAAAACAAATATTATTTTATTAATTGATATAATGGTCCCAAAAATCTGTGGTTCGGAAGAAAGACTTATATAATAATATATATGACAATAATGAACCAATTTGGGTTTGATTCGCATTTTATAGTAAGTTTATTAACCATATAATATAAAAATACAAAAAGACATGGTAAATGTCAAACTATTTAACTAAGAGTTAAATATAAAAGTTAAGGTTATTATGTTACCTAAACCACTCTGAGACCTATTTGTTGAGAGGTTTTAGACCCATACCCACCATATCCTATAAATAAATCATTTTGGATCAATTATAAACCTAAAATTATTTTATTATAAAATAATATTTCAATCTTTTTCTAATGTGACCCTCAACCCTCTAATAAACGGTCACTACCTATACTCTCTAATTCACAGCTTCAAACTATTTTTGGCTTGGCCAGACCCTACCCAAATACTGTCTCAACTATCCTCCCTTAATATTATTGGCCTTATTTTGATCATAAATCCAACCTATGGAGCCCTTATGATCAATTCAAAAGGAAGAACTCAAAGAAGAGATAAATATTTCATCACCTCTTTCTAGTTCTTTTCTACTTCCACTTCATCTTTGTTTTTGTTTACATTATAAAATAAAAACCCAAGTATCTTCTATATAATGAGATATTATTATAAATATGGTACAACCATATTCATTATTATATCCATCCTATTAATTACATGTCACCATACGTGCGTACGTACCACTTACCATCTCCACATCATGGTGTAGTTGTTATTCAATACATTATTATTTGGATGGGTATAATAATGATGTATAACTGATGTAAATAATAAATATAAATTATAATTATTCTGTATAAATGATATAACATCTATTTAAATATGATTTTAAATCAAAACAATGATATTATCGCCCGTGTGTACGTACAGATTATCGTCTCCAGGACACGATGAGATTCATTTCCATGTTCACCATTCAATGATGATTATAAAAATATATATTATTAATAAGTATGAAATATATGAAATAATGATTCTACATGAAATATATATATATATATGTATGTATGAACATACATATATCTTATTCACTTACTTCCATTCAATACGATATGAAAACAGAAACAACATTTAGGTGTACGTACGACCTACTGTCTCCCTAAACAGTGCTTTCCATTTCATATATACATCCATTATAAATATTTATATTCAAAAAATATATGATATATAAATCAATGGTTATATTATAGAATCATTTAAATCATGATCTAAATTATATGATCAAGAATAACAAGTTAAAACACATACGATAAACAAATCGATTATTACTCAAAATGTTAATTTATCAAGGAAATCATTATTAAAAGGGTAGTATAAAGTCATAAATGAATCATGTATGATATAATTAATAGGAATATGGTTCTTTTATAATTTAATAACATACTACGGTCATTATACAGGAGGTTAAATGTACCCTCAACCAAAGGAATGTGCAAGGTAATGGTTAATTTCAAAATCTCTTTATTATCTGAGTTTGTTTTTACGTAAATATATACCGGGACATATTTTTTATCCATGTCCATGTTTCATATAATAGTTTTAGTAGGTATTATTTTTAAGGTAATTTTTACTAAAACATCATTATAAATTTTTTACAGATTTATTCTTCTAAATCATTCTCATTAATGTCCATGTTTTCAAAATGGTTTTAAGGATTTATTTAAATGGAGATGAATGTTTTAAAATATTAATTACATTAAAAAGATTCAATATGGTATGGGGAAATTTGATAAAAATATGTCTTTAAATGTCTTCGATTCTAAATTGTCTGAAGTTTAATGGTATTCATGAAAATGGGATATTTCTCTCAAAGAGTTTTAAAAATCATTTTCATCGATATCAAAATTTTTATTGGATTTTAAAATTGTTTGAAGTTGATTTGTTATGATACAAATCATCCATATTTTTTTTACGGTTTTATGATATGTTTTACTGTGGATGTGTTATTTTTATACCATTTATGGTTTATGGTTAAAGTATTGAGATTTCATATGCAAGTTTTAATATGAATGTTTATGTTATGATTAATTCTTTTCATATGAGGAATGTATTGGAATTAATAAGTGACTGGTGGAGCCCTCTATAGCTCTTAGATGCATTAGTTGGTCTCACGATACAAACTAGTTTCCTGGCACAAGGCCTTGACAAAATCATATTTTTATTCTTGGAACAAGGCCTTGAATATGTGGTTATTAAAAGTCTGGCATTATGAATTCCATCATTATGAAGGTGGCTATTGATATTAGATGTGATTATTCGACTAGTAGAATATTAATGTGAATAAGTAAATGGAATTATTTAATTTTATCTTTTCCATATTATGATGAAGTTTATGTTTAAAAATCATTTTTTATAATCTTATACATTTCCTTCAAATATTATGCTTATTTAGGAAAGTTAACGATATATTGTTATCCTTACTGAGCATCTGAGCTCACCGCTTTCTATGCTTTAATTTTCATTGAATTCAAAGAAGTGTATTATGATTGATAAGAAGGGTTAAGCTATGGGATTAATGGAATTCTCAAAGGATCATTTATTTTGGGTTTTATTTTCTAATGTGTAATGTATCGTTCATGTATGTAATCTATTTTCCAAGACTACTAAACTGATCAGTCTTTTAGGACTTGATTCCTTGTAATCATGAAAATGTTTTAAAATAATGCAACGACTCGGGGTAACTGGGGTTGGTGAGTCACTGTTGGGATCAGAAACAGTTTTGAAACAACCTTGGAAATAGATTTAGTTGAACTCTGATTAGAGAAAATTATCCTATGATAGACTTTGAGGATTAGTATATAATAAAATCTTAGAATTTTGGTACTGTAGAGATTCTGTGAGTTTTTCAAGCAATAAATCCCTGTCTAGATACGAGCAGGTAGAGGAGGCTCTGGAACAGATGTACCTAGGGGTAAAACCTGAAAACACTGCATTGATCAAACTAGAATGGGAACTGGTGCATGACAACATTCCTTACTACACTCTTGATTACAACACTCTCAGGGGATATGCTTAGGATAATTCACATTTTCATTTCAAGCCATTATGAAGGGTTTATGTTTAAATACTTTCTCAATGAATACATTTTATGATTATGGATTATATGCATAATCTTTTCAATTTACATTAATTATTTTACAAGTTTGGAATTAAGCATTGTGATTAATAAACCAACATAGTTTTTTCCATTATTTAGAAATGGCACATAATAAAAGGAATGAGACCTCCAACAATACGCATGATCCAAAGAGTAAAAAGGGTCATATTTTTCATTGTATTAAGCCTACATTTAGAAATGAATTAGTCTCCCATATATTATTACCATATGAAGAAATAGTATCAGGTGTTAATAAGATAAGTGAAGAATTATTTGAGTCCTATGGATTTGAATGTAATCTAGAGAAGAAAAGGATATATGAAAGAAATATGTATAAAGGGAATAAGGGAAAGAAGGATTTTACCATATGTGAAAACTGTGGAAGGAATCAACTTCTTAAATTCTTTAAGGGAATAATAGTTTGTTAAAATTGTGGAGAAAAAGGACACCATGTACGTAATTGAAAAGGTAAGAAAAAGGTTTCAAATGTACAATTCTTCATCTACAAGGAGTTGGGACACTACATGAATCCATTTCCAAATCATAAGAGTATACCCCAAATGATGATATTGGATAATAATCTAGTTTTGATAAAACCAAAGATAAATAGGAATGATTGAGAGTTCTTATGTAGTTATTAAAGTATTGTGTCATTTGATTATTGTATTAATTATGTACATGTTATAAGAATTATGTAGTATATAAGGATTCTACTGCAGTACTATTTCATTAAGGACATGAGATTTTGTGGAACTAAGAAAAGTGACTCAATGGTAAGACAAAACTTTAATATGATCTTGATAATGAGGTATTAATTTTGGAATAAGAGATGATTGATTTGGATAAATTATATGGGATATTATTGACTACCTTGAAACTGATTAATGATTTGTATATTCCATCATTGTTTGAGTTTACACAATTTTTGGATATAAGGAGTATATCCATTATTCTATAATGAATAAGGAAGAATGAATGTAATCAATAAGATTTAATGGTAATTCAGGGTGTTACTATGTTTTAAAAGAATACATGATGAAGGTATTCACAAGTTATTACATGGAAAAACGGATCTTCATTGTCTTTACCTTCCTTATAAATTTTAGACTGTGAGTTTGGATAG
The DNA here is from genome assembly GCA_963277665.1 of Viscum album. NCBI lineage: Eukaryota > Viridiplantae > Streptophyta > Magnoliopsida > Santalales > Viscaceae > Viscum > Viscum album. The sequence continues at coordinate 956,411,156 of OY728142.1, forward strand.
AAGTATTTTTGATAAGTCTAATGGTTGGAATTGATTAATTTTGACATTAGATACTATTATTAGGGTTAAATAATCTCTCAAGATTATTTTTGTATTGTCATAAAAAACAACCTGAAGGTCAGGCAACAACCCGTCACATCCGGCAAGGCCGTGAGACTTCAACCTGAAACTGAAGAGAGACCAGGGTGCATCACCTACCACTGACCTACGTGATATTCTAGATTGTATAATGTAGTTTCTTTTTTAGAAGGTATGATATGTGAATTATAAATTAATTATTTTTGGAACACAATACGAATAGGATAAATATAATAATTTTTATGTTCTATAATCTTTTAGAGTGAAAGATGAGTTTGTGGTAGAAATTAGTTAAAGGATGCAACTCTACATGTCAATTGTATATTTTTTTCTTCTCTTATTCTAGGAGGAAATTAATTCTTAAAAATTAGGTATGGTATCTTATAACTAAAAATGTGTTATCCTAGTACCTTATGTTTTATTGAACAGATGATATTTTAAATCATCAAATATTTATAGAATTGAGGCCCTAAATTCTACAATTGTTTGGGACTGATGACCTCAATAACTCCCTATAAATATTTAAATTTTTCCTCCAATTATGTGTCTCTAATTTACACCTTTGTTCTACTAATTGATATCATAATTTGGTGGTGACTTTTTCATTCCCATTTTCCTCTTATTAAGACTAAATTTTATTAACCCAATTTCTGATGTGGGTTTTCCCACAAATGTATTTTTTATTTTCAACCTTTTATTTTAGAAAAACAATTTCAAAATATGAGGAAAAAATTTATTGTAGGGGGGATAATTTAACACCCCAAGATTTCATAGTACGTTATTTCTTCAATGTAATTCAATAACTTTCACTACACGCAACACCAAGTTCAAGGGCACCACAACTTACCAATCTATACGTTCAAAAGCAGATAGGAATAGAATAAACTGAGTTTTGAACCTTATACAGTCCCTATAGATTTAGAATCCATATTTTGAGTTTCTTAGACATAATTTAAGAACTAATTCATTTTTTCAGATAAAAGAAGATTTTTTTTTAAAAAAATGCACTTTTACTGCCATTTAATGATGAACCCTTGTTTAATCCAATATTTGAAACTTTTATATATTCAATTTGACAAAATAAACTTCTTATTTAGAATCAGGGCATAAGGATTTAGTTTCAATAAATTTTTGGTGTTTTTCTGATAACTTTCTTATTTTGGTGATTAGTGAAAAATACTATATTTTAACTGAAACCATCTTTTTTAATCAAAATAATTTATAGTGTTAAATTATAAATTTTAATGCTTTGGAAGTAAAAAATAGATTATATTTTTTCCATTTAATCCAATTTTGGTCATTTTAAATAATTTCAGATTGAAATTAGACATAAACAAGTGTCAATCTTTTTATAGTTATTATTTCTAAAAAAATACGCCATTTTCTTTTGACAACTGGAATTGAATTTAAATTAATAAATGAAACTTATATGTTTTTAATTTGGTAAAATAGACTTCATTTTTGAATTTATAATATCAAAATTATCATAGGGTAAATTTTTGGTATTTTTCTTAAAACTTTCAATTTTTGATGAATAGTGAAAACACTTAGTTATAGTTTAAACCGACTTTTTATTAAATAATTATATATTTAATTTAAATTTATTTTAGGTCAAAATAGATGCATAATATCTATATAAGTTAATGTAATTCATTGGAGTCATTTTATAATAAGTATATATATATAAAAAGTTTATTTAACTTTTTACCTTCTTTTACCCACCTCCTAGAAGCATTTGGAAATTCAAATAAAACATATTTTTACTACTTATGTGAATTGAATATAAAAAATCCAAGAGACAAGGATGATATCAGTAAGTAAAATTTGGTTCAATAAGATAAAAATAATTTTTTGTGAATTGTAACTTTTGACTTTTATTTACCACTGTTAAAAGTAAATAGTGTAATTAAAGGTAAAAATAACATTTTTATTACCCAAAAAATGTACAAAATATATTTGATATATGTAATTCGATAAAAAAACCTTAGAAATAAAATATGATCCTTTAGGCCCACTTGGATTAGATTAGGACATTTATTATTATTTAATTTAAAGAAGGGTTAAAAATTGATTAAATCATTTTTAATATAGGGTTATACATAAGATAAATTTGACTATTAATATTCATTAGAAATATAAAATTATTTTCTACATAATGGTATTTTATTTATAATTTTTATACATTATAAAATTAAATTTATTAATGACATAATGATTATGCAGTAATTACCTTATTAATAAAATATTAAAATAATTGATATTATAAAAACCCAAATAAATGTTATTTTAGACTTCTGTTTAATTAAACTAATTTTATAGGTTAATATGACATGTTGAGGTTAATTCAATCAATTTTTCCTCAAATTAATAATACTGTTATGATTTAAAAAAAACCAAATAGTGCCAAAATTGACATAAAATAGTTTTTAAAACAAATATTATATTATTAATTGATATAATGGTCCTCAAAATCTATGGTTCAGAAAAAACATTTATATAATAATATATATGAAATTATTGAACCAATTGGGGTTTTTGGGTCATTTCATAGTATGTTTATTAACCAAATAATATAAAAATACGAAGAGACATGGTAAATGTCAAACTATTGAACGAACAGTTAAATCTAAAAGTTAAGGTTAATATAGTGACCTAAACCTATATAAAACCTATTGGATGAGATATTTTAGAACCATTCCCACCATATAATCTATATAAATCATTTTTGAGACATTAGAAACCGAAAATTATTTAATTATAAAATAATATTTCAATCTTTTTCTAAAGTGATCCTCACCCCTCTTATAAAAGAACACTGCCCCTTCTTTCTAATTCACACCTTCAAATCCATTTGGATCAGCCAAACCCTATCCAAATACACTCTCAACTATCCTTCCTTAATTTTGGAGGCCATCCTTTAGTCATAAATCCAACCAAGTGATCCCTTTTGATCAAGTCAAAAGAAAGAACCCAAATAAGAGATAAATATTTCATCACCTCTTTCATGTTCTTTTCTTCTTCCACTTCCTCATTATTTATTGTTTCCATTATAAAATAAAAAATCCAATATCTTCTATATATTGTGATATTGTTATAAATATTTTATAACCATATTCATTATTTTATCTATCCTATGAATGACATGTCACCATACGTGCGTACGCACAGCTTACTGTCTCCACGTAGTGGTATAGTTGTTATTTAATACATTATTATTTGGATGGGTATAATAATGTGGTATAATTAATGTAAATAACAAATATAACATGTTATTGATTCTTTATATATGATATTACATCTACTTACATTCTATTTTAAATCAAAATAATGATATTATCGCTCATGCGTACATACAGATTACCGTCTCCACGTTGCAATGAGATTCATTTCCATCTTCACCATTCAATGATGATTATAAAAATATATATTATTAACTTGTATGTAATATATGACATAATTATTCTACTAGTCATATATATATATATATATATATATATATATTTAGTTCTGTATTTACTTACATATATCTTATTCACTCACTTCTGTTCAATATGATATGAAAATAGAAACAATGTTTATGCGTATGACGACTTAATGTCTCCATAAATGGTACCTTCAATTTCATATATACATCTATTATAGATATTTATATTCAATATATATAGGATATATAAATCAATTTTTATATTCTATAATGATTTAAATCACGATCTAAATGATATGATAAAGAATAACAAGTTAAAACACATACGATAAAGAAAGTGATTATTACCCATAATGTTAATTTAACAAGGAAATGATTATTAAATGGGTAGTATAAAGTCATAAACAAATCATGTATGATATAATAAATATGAATATGGTTCTTGTATAATTTAATAACATACTATGTTCATTATACATGAGGTTACACGTACCCTGGACCAATGGAAAGTTGAAGGTAAGGGATAATTTTACAATTTCTTTATTATTTGAGGTTGTTTTTACATAAGTATCTACTATGAAATATTTATTATCCATTTACATGTTTTATATAATAGTGTTTTAAGGTATTATTTTTACCAGACTTTTTTATAAAACATAATTTTAAATTTTTTAATGATTTATTCTTCTAAACCATTTTCATTAATGTCTATGTTTTCAAAATGGGTTTAAGGATTTATTTAAATGGATATGAATGTTTCAAAATGTTAATTAGTTACAAAAGATTATAAGTGGTATGGTACCCATTGATTCAAAAATATCTTTAAATTTATTCCTTTCTAAACTGTGAAAGTTTTATATTTTTTCATGAAAAAGGTATATTTCTCTCAAAAAGTTTTACAAATCATTTTCATCTATGTCAAAATCCTTTAATGGATTTTAAACATATTGGAAGTTTATTTGTTATGATACAAATAATTCATCTTGTATTTATGGTTTTGTGATATGTTTGAATATGGATGTGTTATTTTTATACCATTCATGGTTTATGGGTAAAGTATTGACATTTCATATGCCAGTTTTAATAAGAATGTTTATGTTATGTTTAAACATTTTCATATGATGAATGAATTGGACTTAGTAAGTGACGGGTGAAGCCTGCTATAGCTCGTAGATGTATCAGTAGGACTCATGAGAAAAACTAGTGTCCTCACATAATGCCATGACAAAATCTTATTTGTAGTCTTGGAACAAGGCCTTGACAATGTGGTTATCAAAGTCTGGCATTACGCTTTCCATCATTATGAAAGTGGCTATTGATATTGTATGTGATTATTCCACTAGTAAAATATCCATGTGAATAAGTAAATGGAATTATTTTATTGTATATTTTCCATTTTATGCTGAATTTTATGTTTAAAGTCATTTGTTTTTGTCTTATACATTGCCTTAGATGTTTATGCTAATTTATGATTCTTTCCGCTATATTGTTATCCTTACTGAGCATCTGAGCTCACCCATTTCGATGCTTTAATTTTATGAGTATTACATGAAGTGTATTATTATTGATAAGAATTTTTAAGCTATGGTACTAATGGTGTTCTCAAAGGATCATTTTTGTTGAGTTTTATTTTATAATATGTAATGTAACGTTCATTTATGTAATCAATTTTCCAAGACTGCTAAACTGATCGGTATTTTGGGACATCATTTCTTGTAATCATTCCAAAGTATTATAATAATGCACCAACTCTGGGTAACTGGGGTCGAGGAATTACAATCATCATCATATTATTGTTAGTGTTTTCATCATCAATCTTGCTACGTGAAACATGGGTCAAACCTCATGGAATCACTAGCATACTACTATACGCCTACCCACCTAGATACTCTGGATTCCCTTTAGTGATCAATCAAGTTACACATATTATAAAATACACATTCCACATAAATATTTCATTACCAAATCATAATCACACAAATATTCTGTAATCATTCTCCACATTTCTTTCATGAATCAATAATCCACTAAGTAGATTTGTAAAACAATTGCATGGAATAAAACGAGGCATTGCACATAAAAGTCATTCAAAAATGCTATTTTAAGGGAAAAAATCCATAAAAAACATAAAAACCCACATTTAGATTCCTCAAAGACAATTAATATATTATTTTCATGGACCATAAAATTTCCCAAAAATATAGAACAAGAAATACACATGGAAACCATTTTTACAAAAGAAAAACAAATGCCAAACGGGCCTTTAAGAATTTCTCAAAACTATCCTTTATCCAAGGTATGAATTTCACTTTTATTAAGGAGTTTTATACACATCATTTATAGTAGCAAAAAAAATCCTAAATATGCTAAAACATTCAGGTTACATATTATAAACACAAACATTTTCATAAGGATGTGAAATGGGTTATTTTCTAACAACTCAGGCCAAAACATGTTGTAAACCAAAACCCATTTGTTTTTAAAACAAAATCCAAATTGGAAAGACATATGAGGAACCAAAATACCATTTATCATTCTTCCAATTAATTTATAAATCCAAAAAAATAATTTTTAAATAAAACATAACAGAAAACATCCAATTGCGCAATTTACCGAACACATGACATGCCCTTTTAAGGGAAAAAAATTATTTTAAGCAATTGAAAAAAATAAAGCACTAATTGAATGCCATATTTTATACATGATACTATAATATATTCAAAATACCATAAACCAGGTTCTACACCACACAAAATTGTATTTATTGACAGTTGAACATTTAAACAAACAATTGGTGTTCACTTTTATGACAAAAAAACAATACCACACACAAAACAAGAATTAACCAAACATTTTGCTACCAAGAAAATTATCCAAACGGTGAATAACAATAATAAACATATATATAATATAAAAACAATATGAAAATGATTAATCCTAAAAGATAAATGCATGGTAAAGGGATATCCTACCTGAAATCCTTGGCATAATGGAAACGCACACCCAATATCATTATCTGAGGGTTTACAAACCCTAATCCTAGGATTACCAGACCCAAAAGAACAAAAACTCCATCCAATTTCATAGGATAGAAGATCCCTAGGACTATCGTGACTAGTAGAGATTATAAAACCAATAAATAAATAACGAATTGAGGAAGAAGTGGGGGGATTCTATAGCGGGATTCGTTAGGGGCCTCTGAGCAGTGTCGCCTCCCTTTTTCGTGGCGTCTAGGGTATCCGCCTTTCCCACGACCCTTACCACTCCGCCCTTTTCCTCCTGAGTCCCCTTTCGATGATTTGCTCGGCTCGGCGTGTCGTTCGTCTCGGTCGGCAGGCGGTCGAGGCTGGTTTCCAATGAAGGTCGACGATGGATCTGGAGCGGCTCGGGGATGGGAGGCCTTGTTTCCTTTTCTTTTTGTTGTTTTTTCAGTGGTGAAGGATTCCTTTTGGCGGTAATTGTTCGAGTTTGAAGGGATTACTATGTTAGGGTTCATCCTGTTGACACCCCCTCCCTATGGATGGCTTCTTCGATGCCTCTGGTACCTTTGTGGTGGTTGCGCGGCTCCTCCAGTGGCGATGCGCTTTGGGATTCTGTCGCGTTGCTGGTCAGATCTAGGGTGTAAGACTGTTTCCACCGGCATACTCTCTGGAGCATTCTGGGTTCTTCTCCGTAGCATGCCGTCGTCCTGCGGTGAGTCTCCCGGGGGTCGCCTTCTGCGGCGGGTGTGTACCTGATGTTTCATTTTGGCCTTCTTTGGCAGTAGGCGTGGCGACATTGAATGTCTACATAGTTGGATTCCAATTTTCTGCTGAAAGTTCATTGTGCTTTGCTGTATTTCTTCCATTTTTTGCTGGATTTTCTTTGTGTTGATGGATGATCTCGGCCTGGTTGTTCGCGGACCATGGCGGAACTCATGCTTCGTAGTCGACGACGGCAGATGTCTCCTCTAGCATCCTCCTGTGAAAGGTGGTACGTGGATGGATGGCCGGTGGTTTGACGGTCACCAGTGATGCTCACCGGCGGGTTTGTGTGATGTTGATTGGTCTGGCCGGACCAGCGAGTCTCACCGGTGGCTTGATTGTTGGTGTGGTGGTTTTCGTGGTTCGAGGTGGCGTGCGGCTCGAGGCGTGATGATGGGTGACATGTGATGATGGGTGCGCGGCTCGAGGTGGGGCACATGATGATGGGCCCGGATCGGTATAACTTGGTTGGTTTGAATTTTGAATCTTGATTTTCAATGAATTCTGTATGAGGATGAGAAGTTTTGTACGGTTACCAGTTTTCCTTAAACTGGTTTGGGGTACCGGTTCCCTTAATCCGGCTTCAGAAAATGGAAAAAAATGATTGGCAGGAAGAAGGGGGGAGAAAAGAGAAGCAATCTCGCATTTTCAAATATAAAAAATCATCATCTTCCATTTGATATGCCACCATAGGGAAAAGTTAATTGGTTGTAACTTCTTGGACAGGTTCCTATGATCTGGAAGAACCACATAAAGAATATTTTTTGGAAAAAAGAGTAATAATTTAATGACATATGGGTAAAAATATTTACCTTCTATATTATTCACATTTTGAGGAAACCATAGAACTTTCGACCTAATAAGCCATTCCATTGAGATCCAAAGAGGTAAAATGGATAATGGGGATAAATATAGTTATTTTTTCTTCTAGTGGGAGGTAAAATCACCGAAAAATATTAAAAAATGAAAAAGATATAAAATAAATTTTTTTTTAAACTAGAAATGGGCCCATGGGCTGTCTTATTACCTAAATAAGAAACCCAAATTCAAAAGGATTATGAATTTATAAGGGGTCCAAAAGGATATGGAAGTATTAATTTGTTAGTGTAGTCCAAGTGGGAATTGTAATGATTGAAAAATGTTGAAATAAAAGAGTTATTAAAGAAACAAATTTGGTTTTTAAAATTGAAAATGGGCTCATAGTTGGCCCAAATAATGAAATAACCAACCTTTATCCAAAAACTCCTAAAACAACCAATTAGGAACCTAAATTAGGGTGATTAGAAATATGTGAATGTATAAAAGTCAAAATTAATCTCAACCAAAACACAAGAAAAGGTTCGGGATTTTCAATGAACTAGACCAAAACCATGACGTGAAAAGAAACAACGAGGGTGACACATGCTCTCGAAGAGTCTCCATCTTTCCCTAAATACTAGGTTGAATATAATAACAAAATATCACCCTAAAAGTGATGACCAGTCTAAGAAAAATATCTATACACATGAAGAAATGTTTAAATCAAGATCAATTAATTTTAATGTAAGATGGGATACATATTTTCTTCTAGTCCAAATCACATATAATAACAATTTTCACTCAGGAATCCAAATCGCTACCCGTAAAGAACATAATAGGAAAGAGAAACAGAACACTTTTAGGATGGGATGATGTTAGGGAAACCAAACTTCTAAGACCCCAAATTGTTGAGCGAGATTTTGTGAAATGTCTAGACCATTTGGAAGCACATCAAGGCTACTCAGAGTTGAAAAAAGTCTTATGATATCAATCGAAAAAGAGACATAAAGACTAATCATGTTAGCATTATATTCCTCCAATATATCCATGGATGAATTCATTGAGATTTAGAGAAAATGGAATTCTTGGTCTATGTTAAATCGGTCCTTTTGAGATACATGATCACATTAGAGTGGTGTCCTATTGACTAGCACTCCCCTATAACTTATCATAAGTACATGTTGTATTATACATATCCCTATTAAGGATGTAGATGTCAGAAACAATATATGTGCACAATCTAGATATGGTACTATTGGATACTGATCATTCATGTGAGGAGAAGATGATGAAAATCATAGATCACCGAGATAATGTTATATAAAATAATACAATTCACCTAGGGCATGTTCTATAGAGAATCTAGAAGTATGAATATCCAATGTTTGAATCATTGGAGGTGATATAATATAGTTATCATCATCCTATTTTTATGTGAAATTAAAATTTTTATGGTGAAATATCAAAAGGTTGGAGGATTTTAACGATCTGAACTTTTATACATAACATATCATTTGTGGTTTAATTAAATTTATTATTATATATTATGGATATAGAAAACACATGAAGTAATTTTTATTTATTATATATAGTAATATTTTAAAGACAATTGTATATCATTACCATAGATAATATAGTCATTGAATAGTGATCCTTAAAATTGAGAATACATCAAAAGAGATGAAATAAAAGCTAAAAATGGTATCTTCAACCAAGTCTATGAGTCCCCATTATTAATTTTTGATTATTTTACCGTTATTATAATGTTTTTATATATCCTCTATAACCAATAGTATATTTTATTGTTTTTAAATCATTTTTTAGGACATGATTCACTTCCACATCAATAAGGGTATTATTTTAATAAGCTCAGACCATAGCTTTAAAGAAAATTTAAACCACCCCTCTATTTTAGAAACGATGGGAGAACCAAATGGTGTGGTTTTTGAAATTGATTATGTTATTATGTAGATTCCTAAACATTTTTTTGAGTGATAATAATGAACCCCCTACATTTTCCTAATCAAAAATACAGGTTCATATTTTTCTTCACCAAAATACCTTGGATAATATCATTACTCTTCTCTAAACACTTTCCAGTACTTACAATGTGATCCAATCTATAATAATTCTCCTTCAAATCATTAGTAATAACCTTATCTAGGTAATAAATCCTATTCTTCTCTTATTTATTAAAGTATATGTTTTTAACGTATGTCTTTTATCTAAAATTCATATTGATGATATTTGTTCTTTTATATCCCCCTTAGTATCCACTTTAATCCCAAATTGTTATACACCCCATTTAATATCATTAATACCTTCATGAACATTTATACAATCTCGTTATGCTACCAAAATTTTGACAAGATTTTTGTTTCCAATTTTTTTAATGATAATACATGTACCCATATCCTATCAAGTGTGTTAACAATTATACACATTTATATATTTGATTTGGGACATTGATTTATTCATTCCACATTCCTTGATCATGGAATAAAAACATATAATAAATGATTCCATGTTTTATTATCTATTTGTGGTGAATAATCCTGAGAGTGAAATCAGAGAATTTGGTGCATGTGGAATTATATAGAACTCTAATGCATTGGGTAACGTTTTAGTCTAATGAGATTCTATTCCATGGATCATGGAGTGAACATAATCTGTCATGTTACGTTTTCCATCATGATGTATTGGAATTTATCCTTGACCAATGTTTATGATGTAGTGTTTCACATTTTTTTTCAACATCTCTAATGTTTCCATTATGATTATAATGATATCATGCATCATTGTTCAGGATTATGGTTCTCCACATTTTATGTATCGTCGGTGTTCCAATTTCTAAAAATATATTACTTTATTGATTTTATTCAATTTTTATTCTATTATATAGATTTATAGCTAACCGTTTTTTATGTATGTCCCCGGTTTATCCCATGTATTTTAATGTTCAAATAAATGTTTTGATCATGATAAGGATGTTTTCTATAATTGATATTTATTCCTTACATTATATTATTATGTAATTTTCCTAACTCCCAAATAAACTAGACATATAATTCATTTGGGTTATATTTTGTGTAATCTTATGTAATAATACAAGAATCAATGTGTAATAAAGATAAGTGTTGTCATGTATATACCACTATTTTTATCTATAATATAATTTATTTTCTCTAATTAATAGAAGTTTTATTCAATTAAAATCTCTTTGTTTCAAATGTGATTTGATTAAAATGATACCTAATCCATAATAAATCACAAAACTGAAATTTTTTCAAAAAATTACGGGTCTTTGGTTTTCTATGAATTTGCACCTCTATAAAGATAAAATCCAGTGGATGCGGTTTTGGAATAAATGAACCACAGGGTAATCTCTTAGAAAATGGGTTTTTAAGTATCAAAACAATGTTTACATGGTGAAATATGAGTTTACGTAAAACTATATACCCAGATAGAAATTCTAAGGGGATATAATTTGAATATTTCAAATGATCTTTAGGAAATCTAATGAAGGATTTTCCTATAATTTATTTGGTATCCTACCATTGTAAACTATTGAACTGAATTATAATCTTCTATTGATAACCTAAAATGTTAAATGTACAATATCCACCACCTTTTCATTATATTTTTTTAAAAGGGTTATTACTATTATATTTAAAATACCTCAAATTTTTTGTGTAGAATTTATTGTTATTACTATAGATTTCCCAATTATTATATTAAATGTGGAAATATTTTTATTTATATTCATGAATCATATATCAATTATTTTATTTTTAAATTATTATGTAATATATTTTTTATAGAATGAATAAATATTTATTTTTAACTCATATGATGATTGAATTAGACATAACTGATGATGGGTGGGGCCCAATCACGATATCCCCACAATTAATCGATAGGTCTCATTTGACAAAATAGCTCATATATTGATATAATAATCACAATTTATTTAGTATTATCCTGCTTGATGCCATGATGATATGTTTAGGATGTCCTTAATTATGCATTCCATCAGTATGAGATTAGTAATTATTTTCCATGCTCTAATTTAATATCAAATATATAGTATGCCTCTAGTTTCATTTATTTATGGAAATATTTTTATTATTTATCTCATTTTTATCATAATCATTATATCTTGTTTATATTAGGATATATTCAAATATACACTAATCCTTACTGACCATTAAATGGTGTCCTTAGTTTTTTTTCATTTTCTTTAAAAAACCTAATAGAGAACAATGTATAATTTTCAATGATTGGATATAAGAGATCATAACATTATCATATAGTTTTTATATAGTATTGTATATTCTAATATGAAATGTTAAAAAAAATGTTATCAGTATTCCATTACTACTATGATATTGGATTGTCATGGCCCCCTCCCACCAATGATTCCCCTTCTGAGGTGGAAATGGTGAAAAGGAGATAATGACCCCTGAGTCCCACCTCCAGTAGGCCCCGGAGTTTCAACTAGCACCAAGGGTATGAGTTCTCACAAATATGGGAGGCATTACCTTTTTTATTATTTACGGTCAGGAAATAGGATGAGTCAATCACCAAAGGAAAAAGGAACAAGTAAATGAGAATAAACCCAATCCAATCCCAAATGCATGTTTAAACAATTCTGAAACAAAGTACAAGTACAAGAAAACTCAAAAGTACAATACCAAAGGAAACAAGAGTACAACAAACTGCAACAAATCTAACTTTCCCTACTAGTAGGGTCTCACACGGCCCGGGTAGTCCTCCTGGAAACTTGAATGTAAACGTAGGGTAAGCATACAAGTATACTCATTAGGGAAACCTAAATCTCTCATGCACAGGTGGGGAGACATCCTAATGTCCCGTGAGAACAACAAAAGAAACCAAAACCTCACAAGGAATTATATCCACCCAACCTCACCATCCACGCTCACCAAAAACACAAAACAACAGGTAGTAGTACATAAGAACAAGAGTATTGGGTACCCCACACCATTCCCCCCACTAGTAATCTACCCTTCCTAACGGCGAACATCCTGATGCTACCACACTCTTCCTGTCTGCACACAGTTGAGCCTCAAAAGCCACACATCCCGCCCACACACACCTGGTCCTCACAAACCTCATATCCCACCCGCACACACCTGGGCCTCACATACCACAATCACATCCTCGCCCGGATACACTTGGGCCTCATCCCAAAGATTCTTGGGAATAGTAAACTTGCCTGAAGATTCTTCGGAAAAAATCACACCAATCTAAACCTACCCGAAGAGTCTTAGATGTAAGGTCACTAAAATCTATTACATCCTTTGGAAGATGGAGCTGGATGGAGCGAGTAACTAAGGGGAAAACACCCTCTCCCATGAAATGTGAGTGTTCAGCACTAGGTGATCAATATGGGTGGTGTGTGACAAAACACAAAGATACAGATACATATATGTATACCAAACACACAACCCAACCTACGGCCTCTAAATAGAGAAATTGACTACATGCCTTGGCAGTGCTACTACAAAGCGTGCATACAACAAACAGTCTAACCTCATTTAGGTTTTCATGTTTCAACTGTATTTAGTTTATTAGTTCCTTATCTACTAGGAAAATATAATACCATATCAAGAGTTTCTTAGAAAAACCATTCCAACCACAAATCATGTTAGATAGAACACAAGCAACACAAAACCAACCTTTTTATCAACAATCAATCCCCAGTGATTGTTCCTGTGTTTAATTCAGTATCATCCCCCACAGCTCTTTTATCAACATTGCACATTCTTTTAATGTAACAACCCATTACTGCAACCCCACTACCACTATAATCACATATCCACAACCTTATCACAAAACCAAGATCATGCCACATCATTTCCCCTTTAATATCATTTACCGTAGCCCCACTATCCATCATATTCATAATAACCCAGGATTCACCCCCTCCCCTTTCACACACCACGTAACCAAACCAACACCCACTTGTTCATTATATTATTTTGTTCAACCGGGGTGATCACACAAGGGTTCCAGATATTCATTTAATCATCAAACATTATGTGATTAACCAATTTACATATTCCACAAAGTTTCAACCGAAAAAACGGTCTAGAAAGATAGGGAAAAATTTTATTGTGCAAGCAAAGGCCTCCAACAACTTAGATTCTCAGTTGGGATAATCCTATTCAATTCACAACATATGAACAGGGTAAACAAAGATAAACATGACAAATTCTCCATCCCCGTTCTTTAATCCAATTATTATCTTCATTAAACTGGTTCAACTATGTCTCGTGAAAGCAAGAGGACTCCCATCCTGCATGATTCACAAATTAGAGATATGAAGGTAAAATCCCTACCTCAATAGGTTCTAATCACAGCGCTCCCCCAGATCAACTTTAGAAGACGTCCGTCGCTTCTGTCAAAACCTGGTAAAAACATCCTCGGGTGGAATCTAGGAAGGAAAGCCCGAAGGGAAAACAACAGATCCAAGCTCAGATGTTCCGCCTCATCATTACGATCTCGTGGCCGTTGATGGATCGTAAAGCGGAGCATAGACGAAGAAGTTATGGAAGAAAGGAGCATTGGAGTCTCTCAGGAGGGCTCTGCTCGAAGGAATGGGGAGGAGAGGAATGATCTGAAAAGGAAGAGAGGCCCCCTCCTTTTATAGAAGAGAAAACCTAAAGTACAGGGACTGTACTTTCTAGTACACGGCGTGTACTCGACCATTGCACACAGTCATCACGAGGTATCCAACACGGAATTCAACGCGGCACACGACCGTTGACTAGTCAACACACAGTTTGAGGGTAACACATATACGGGGAGAAACTACACGGCGTGTAGGATGGGAAACATGGTGTGTACTTATTTATTTCACGTGGCAAGGACACAGCTTCAACACAACACAAATCCGTTGACTGGTCAACACATGGTTTGAGGGTAACGCGTACGCGGGGAGAAAATAAACGGCATGTAGGATTGGCTACACAACGTGTATTTATTTATTTCATGTGGCTATGATACAGATTCAGCACTGGGTATACTTGGAAAGGTGGTACACGACATGTACACACGCTACACGGCGTGTAGTTACAAAATTCTGAAAAGTGTGGGAAAAGTCAATTCTACCCTCCAGAACACTTCATGACCTTCTTTTCGACAAAGGAATGGGCCGGAGAGGTCCGGGACATTACACCATATACCTCTTAAAACATTCTCGACCCCGATAATTGAAAACCCAACCCAGAGGACCCTAATAAGATACCTCTTAGGGCTCTCATTATAACAGAAACCCAACCAACAACCCTTATCATATGTGTTAGGAATTCCTTCTCCTATGTTGAGATATTATCTTCTTTAGGTGGCACAGACTCACCTGCATGGGTTTAATCGCATCCTCATTAATGCGTCTCAATTAAGAATTGGGTCTTCCCACATCCATATATTATGATTTTTCCAACTTACACTACCCCCAACACCGTACAATCAACACACTGCGCCAAACACATGGCTTAAAGAATTCCTTATCCCATGTTGAGATATTGTTCTCTTTAGGCGGCACTGACTCCCCCGCACAGGTTCAATCGCATCCAAATTAATGCGTCTTGACTAAGTATTGGGTTTTTCCCTTTCCCCACACTTCTGGACATGTTAAAAACTTCTAGAGGACATGTCACAACTGACAATCCAAGCATTCCATATATCAAATTTACAGAGTATAGCATCAAAACAATGTTCAAAAGAACAAAAAAAACACAAATCAAAATAACTCCGGGTACTGAGCGTGCATCTGAGCCTCCCGCTCCCAAGTGCTCTCCTCGAGGCTTCCATGCCTCCACAACACACGAACCAAGGTGATGGTTCATCCATGATGCAATTTATCTTCAAGATCCTCGATTCTGACTGGTCGTTCCCTGAAGGTCACGTAATCCCCCATATTGAACTCTACCCAGTCAATAATGTGTGAGTTGTCATGTAAGTACCAAAGAAGCTGGGAGACATGGAAGACATCATGAACCTTCTCCAATTGAGGTGGCAGGGCCAGCTGATATGCCACCTTGCCAACTGGCCTCAACACCTCGAAAGGTCCAATGAACCCAGGGCTGAGCTTACTCCAATTCCCAAACCTCTATTACCGCCGTCGAGTGGAAAACATCAAGAACACATGATCTCACACTTCGAATTTCAAGGGCCTCCTCTGCCGATTAGCATAAGACTTATGTCGGTCCTGAGCCGCTTCCATCCTCTCACGCAAAAGCTGGACTTTCTATGTGGTGCTCTGTACTACCTCTGGCCGAAGAGCACCTGTCTCACCAACCTCTACCCAGCAAATGGGTGAACGACATGGTCTTCCATACAAAGCCTCAAATGGTGCCATGCCAATAGTATAGTGGAAGCTGTTGTTGTAGAAAAAATATACTAAAGGCAAGTGTCTCACCCATGCCCCTCCAAAATCCAGAATTCATGCTCGCAAAATTTCCTCCAACGTATGGATAGTCCGCTCTGTCTACCCATCGGTCTGGGGGTGGAAAGCAGTGCTAAGGCGTAGCTGGGTGCTAAAAGAATGTGGTAACCCCCCTCCAGACTCGTGTGGTAAACCAAGTATCTTGATCTGAGACGATAGTATTCAGAACACCATGCAAACACACCACCTTGTCTACGTACCTCTGTTCTAAGGTACTCATTTGGCCGAACTCCTTAATTGCTAAGAAGTGAACTGATTTCTTTAGTCGATCCACCACTACCCAGATAGCAACATAACCACCCTGAGCTCTGGGTAGTCCTATGACGAAGTCCCTTATGATTTCATCCCACTTCCACTCAGGGACATCTAAAGGATGCAGCAAACCATGGGAAAATGGTTTTCATCCTTTACTTGCTGACACACTGGGCACTTAGCCACAAACTCTGCCACTGCCCGTTTCACCCTGGGACACATAAACTATTCCCTCAGGCCTTAGTACATTTTTTGAAACTCCCTAATGTACCTCCAAGGCTAAGCTATGGAACTCAGAGAGAAATCCTTCACACATCGCCTACAGAATAATCAACCATCCAAGAAAAATCATCTGATGTCTGATGTCCTCTGACCATCCTTCTGGAGCATTTCCCTGATCGATAAGATCCCACATTACTTCCGCCTCAGAGACTCCCCACTGAGACTCTTCCACCTACTACAACAAGGAGTAATTCACCATCATATGAAACAAATTGCCTCTAACACCCTCTACCCTTGCATCCAAGTGCATGGCAGCCAACTCTCCCATCACTTTCTAAGCATCAACAGATTCTTGAACCACTTTCTTATGCGACTTCCTTCTTAGGGAATCAGCCACAACGTTGCCCTTACCTTCAGTGTAAGAGATCTCGAAGTCATTGTATTGGAGAAACTAAACCCATATGTACTGCCATAAGTTTAGGTAATGCTGGGAGAAGATATAACGTAATATATTGTGATCTGAAAAGACCACAAAGCGCTCCCCAAAGTGGTAAGGTCGCTACAACTTCAGTGCGAACATTACTGCTACAAGCTCTATGTCATGGGTGGCATAGTTACGTTTGTGAGGGCGCAACTGTCTAGACCCATAATAGATCAAACCCTTATTCTGCATCAGTACGCACCCCAAACCAAGGCCAGAAGCATCACAAAACACTTCATACAACAACAATTCCTCTAGAAATTTGAGTACTGGGGCACTGACCAACTTCTCCTTCAGGTACTCGAAAGCTTTCATGCACTGCTCACTCCATAAGAAGACATAGTCCTTCCTAGTCGAAGCTTTCAACAGAGCAGCAACTCGAGAGAAGTCCGTAATGAACCTCTGGTAATAACCTTCCAACCCTAGGAATGACCAACTTCTGCCAAACTCTTGGGTGCCGCACAAAAAACAACTGCCTCCACCATCGATGGGTCCACTAACAATCCCTGCTGAGACACCATGTGTGTAACGCCCGAGAGTTTTATGAGAAATATTTTGTTTTTATCAAATGAATCTTTCACTACACACAACACTAGCTTGGCTTGCTTTACACGCAACCGCATCCTTCATCAATAGCTTGCCTCGTACACAATACTGAGTTTCACTAAACAATGATATGCTATTAAAATATTATTAAAACTAGCCATTATGAATAGTAATAACCACTTTTTAAAATTTTATAATTTTTATTTTTCAAAATGGACTTCATTTTTGGATTTGGAATATCGAAATTAGCCTAGGGTGAAATTTTGGTATTTTTCTGAAAACTTTCAATTTTTGATGAATAGTGAAACCACTAAGTGGTAGTTAACAAAACTGATTTTTTCATAAAACTTAATTTTACCACTTTTATGAGTGGAATTTCGAAAATCCAAGAGACACAGTTAATATCAAGGACTAAAATGTGGCTAAATGAGATGAAAACAACTTTTGGTGAATAGTAACTTTTTATTTTTTTTACCACGGTGAAAAGTAAATAGGGTAATTAAGGGTAAAAGTGTTATTATTTTTACCCTAACACATGTCCTAATTCTATTTGATAAGTTTAATTCGACCAAAAACAACCTTAGGAATAAAATATGACCATTTAGCCCCCCTTGGATTAGATTAGGACATTTATTATTAATTTATTTAAAGAAGTGTTAAAATAGTTAAAATCAAAGTTTAATACGTAAATAATTTTTAATATGAGGTTATACATAAGATAAATTCGACTATAAATATTCATTAGAAACCTAAACAAATTTCCTACATAATGGAATTTTATTTTTAATTTTTAGACATTAAATAATTTAATTTATTTATGACACAATGATGATGCAGTAATTATCGTATTAATGAAATATTGACATAATTGATGTTATAAATACCCAAATAAATGTAATTGGAGACTTTTTATGAATTAAAATAATTTTATAGGTTAATATGACGTGTTATTATTCATTTAATTAACATATTTCTAACTAATAATTCTGTTATGATTTTCACAAAAATCAATTACTAAATAGTGTCAAAATTGACATAAAATAGTTTTTAAAACAAATATTATATTATTAATTGTCATTTTAAACCTAAAAATATATGGTTTGTCCAAATAACATAGATAAGGTTATATATATTAATAATAAACAACTTCGGGTTCCTTTGGCTTGATATAGTATTTTTATTAACCTTATAGTGTAAGAACACAAGAAGACACGATAAAAGTAAAATTATTTAACTTAATGTTAAATCTAAATGATAAGGTTACAATAGGAACCTAAACATGTCTAAATTCTATTGGATGAGAGGAGTTCTACCCATCCACATGTTAGCTTAAAAATAAATCAATTTTTATCTATTTAAAACCGAATTTGTCTTTATAATAAAATAATATTTTTAGTTATTCCAAAGGTGCCCCTCTCCTCCCTTATAAAAGGGAACCTCCTCCCTCTCTTCCTCACACCACTTTGAGCCTTCATGCTCGGCCAAACCCTGACAATTTATTCTCTCCACTTCCCTAGGTACATTCTAGAGGTCTTTATCTTCTTCAAAGACCAATTTTAGTGCCCTAAAAGGAGGTCTCAAAGAAGCACTTCAAAGAAGAGGTAATGTCCGTTACCGATTCTTTCATCTTTATTTCTTATTCCACTTCTTCTTCTTTAGTTGTTTCATTACGAAGTAATACCATTAGTATCAATCATATACTTATATGTCTTTATAATTATGAAACAACCCTATTTCACCATCTATCCATCCTACGGGAAATGAAATCACCGCGCGTGCGTACGTACGGAATACCGTCTCCACGTCATGGTGTAATCTATTTTCCACCACCACCCTACTTGGATGTTTATAATGGTGTAAATAATGACTATATATGATTATTGTATAGTTATATTAATTCTGAAATAGTATATATACACTCCAATAAAATTCCACAATCATGGGAACGATATCATCACTCGTGCGTACGTACGGAATACCATCTCCACAATGTGATGCGACTCGTTCTACATGATCTTCATTTAATAATGATTATATAAATGAATTGAATGAATGAATATGATATATATTAAACTAATACCATTCTGGAAATGAGGTATGTATAACATAAAAAGACAAATAAAAATTTATTCGACAAAACATGCATAAGAACAAAAAGTAATAAACACCCGAATAACAAGTAGTAATGAAATATTACTAATAAAGAAGCTAAGAATATGACCATATATGATATCATAAAAATAATTATGATTCTGGAATAAGTCAATAACATCATTTAAATCATTATACAGGAGGTTCAGACACTTACAAAGTAAACTGTACCTAAGGTAAGGGATAATTTTGCAAATCTCAATTTTATCCGAGATTGCTTATACATAAGTATTTACTAGGGTTATTGTTATCATCCATGTACAACTTTTATACAAGTGTTTTCATGTATGTTTAAATTCCTTTTTACCCATTTTTGACATTTACTACATGGTATGTAAGAAATATTTCTTTTGTTTACGTTACGAGGTACTTTTTTAACTTTTCCGGAAAAAGTATGAGATAAATGTTTTTTTTAACTTATACGACATGAATGGATATTTAAAACATTATTTCCAAGAATCTTACTTTACAAGTTTTCAAGGTTATTTTTAATCAAATTCTTTTAGTTTAAAATTATATGACATGTTAATGAAAGGAAAATGTTTTTGAAGTAGAAAGGATATTTTCCTCAAGAATGGAGTTCATGTGTTTTATAAAAATTATTTTCTATCTAACATAATATAGGGTTCTGTTTCTATCCGTATTATTAAATTGATTTGATTATGTTGTGATGGAATTATTTTTATGAATTCCTTTATTTTATATGATTTGTTTTATGATGTCATGTTGGTTAAGAATCCCATTTTTACTTCATGGGTTATCCTATGATGTATGATTTATGATTTGCTGGCACACATAAGAATGGTATCATTATGAGATGGGTGGGACCTATATCTCCCTCCAATGAATTGGGTAAAGATTTTATATCTCATGACATAGACATGGCTAGAACAGCAGGTTATACCGGTTCAGTGAAACAGGATTGAAACGAGATGTGAACTCGGTTCAGAAATGGACTTTGTCCACTAAGACAGTCTTGGCCATGAGTCTTGACTAATAAGAAATGATTATATATGATTATGTGTTTATGACATAAAGATTCATGTTTTACGTTATGATTATTGGGATTTCATTTCACTACTATGATTTATCCCATGTTATGAAATTATTCTCTCTTTTGCAGGTTAAGATTTTCAAAATGTTATGTTCTTATGAATATGATGTGATTGATATTTCTTTTGTTTACCCTTACTGAGAATTTGAGCTCACCCTTTTGTATGTTTTATTTCCCCAGGTCAGGAAGAAGGTTATTAAGTAAAATATGCCAAAAGGGGCTATAGATATGATGAAATAAATGGGAGACAGTGTAGACACTTTATGAACCAATTGTTTATGTTTCCCAGTTTCTAAAGACACTATACCTATAAGGTCATTTCCTGGTTTTGTTATATGTTGTAATAAGTGTGCTTAAATTATTATTTAATAACAATGTATGTAAAGTATGGGTCGTTATAGTTGGTATCAGAGGAAAGGTATAGTCAACCTTTCGAAACTATGATGTGAAGTCCTTAGTAAGAACCCAAAGGATAAGTCTAAGAATAGAAAAAAATCTTAGTGATTTAAACATGGCCATGAATAACCTAGGATAATACCTTATGTGTGAAATATTATTCTTGATCATGTGGTTTTCCTATTATAATTAGTGTTTCTCACAATATTCATCTTGGTTTTAGTCAATGGCTGGAACCCGAAGGAACCGGGTTAATGCGGAATGGAGCAGGCAATGCAATGATTGTCCCCCTGAGCAACCAAACGTTATAGGAGCTGGAATGAAAAATCATGTAGCCATGATCACACAACTTTCTCAAGCTATGAATCATGCAGGACTTCTAAACGAGCAAAGGAAGGAGCAACATTCTATTGAATCCTTCATGAGGCAGCGTCCACCTTCTTTCTGCGGGTCTACTGATCCATTAGTTACTGAACAATGGATTAGTACTACTGAAAAGATATTTTCAGTTATTTAATGTTCTGAACATGATAAAGACATCCTATTAGTGTATCGTTTGGAAGGTGATGCTGATCAATGGTGGAATATTATCAAGAATATGAGGAAAAATGATGAAATTGAGTCCAGGGAATGGGACGAGTTGAAGAAATTATTTTTTTCAATAAGTACTTCCCTCGTATTCCCCGAACAAAGATGGAGAAAGAGTTTCTTGAACTGAAGCAAAAGGATGATGAATCTTTTGGTACCTATGAATAAAATTTTACAAGATTTGCATGGTATGCTTCTGGTATTATTATCCAACCTGAGAGTAAGATTGAACGATTATTTAGTGGACTAAATCCAAGTCTTCTAAGGGCCTTAGCCATAAGGGACTTCAATAGCTATGAGGAAATCGTTCGATGTGCTCTCAAAGTTGAGATAGAGATTGGATTAACCCATAAGTCATATGGGTTTGATAAGAAGGGGAAAATGGAATTCAAATGAAAATCTAAAGACCACACTAAAAAGAAGATGAGCTTTCCCTTATGATCAAAGTGTGGAAAGAAACATGGAGGGAGTTGTCTTAAAGGGGAAAGTAAATGTTTAAAATGTGGAAAGGAAGGTCATCAAGCATTTTAAATGCCGCAATGATGGGAAGAAGATGTCTAAGGATGCAAACAAAGGAAGGGACACACAGAATGAACCTACTACACTTCAATGTTTCATGTGCAAGTCGATGAGTCATTATGCCAATAAATGCCCTAATCCAAGGGTTGTTGATGATGATCGACATCAAAAAAATCTTAAGTCTATAGACAAAGGAATATCACATGCAATTTCTATCAGCGATGTGGAGTACGATAAAGATGTGTTGAAAGGTACACTTACCATCCACTCTAAAGTAGCAAATGTTTTATTTGATTCTGGATCCACCCACTATTTTATTTCTGAAGATTTTTCTAAGGGTATCACTGTATTACCTCAACAATTAGATGTTTAGTTAGCTGTGACAACACCTAATGGCAGAATAGTCACATCAAAAGTTTATAATTCTTCCCCGATTGAAGTTTATGGGAAAGTGCTTCTTGCAATCTTGTGATCCTTCCTATAGTGGAATTTGATGTGAATCTTGGCATGGATTGGCTTTATTTATATGGATCTCATATCATTTGCCAAATAAGGGAAGTCACATTTCATATTCCAGATCAATCTATGTTTGTCTATCGATGCCAGTATGAACATAACCTTCCAATGGAAATTTCCTCCATCTTATGGGTCTTGATTCCACTAAATGAAGGTTATTTATCTCAAATGGTTGGTGAGAAACTAACGATTTATAATATTCCCATTATACGGGATATTGATGATGTCATTCAAGAGGAATTGCCAGGTCTTCCACAAAATCGTGAAGTTGAGTTTTCAATAGAACTCATACCGAGTGCTTTGCCTATTTCGAAGACACCTTATAGAATGGCCCCAATTGAGTTGCAGGAATTGAAGAAGCAACTCCAAGAGAATCTTGATAAGGGATTCATACGCCCTAGTGTATCACCTTGGGGAGCACCTGTTCTATTTGTTAAGAAGAAATATGGATCAATGAGACTCTGCATTGATTATCGAGAACATAACAAGATCACTATCAAGAAAAAATATCCTCTCCCACGCATTGATGACTTATTTGACCAACTACACGGAGCTCAATAATTTTCCAAGATTGATCTTCATTCAGGGTATCATCAATTAAGGGTCAAAAGGGAGGATATATCAAAGACGACTTTCCGTACAAGGTATGGACACTATGAATTTATAGTGATGCCTTTTGGTCTTACTAATTCCCCTACTATCTTTATGGATCTGATGAATAGAGTCTTTAGAGAATATCTTGATCAATTTGTGGTAGTCTTTATAGATGATATTCTTGTCTATTCAAAGATTAAGGAAGAACATGATGATCACTTGAGAATTATATTGAAGACCCTGAGAAAGGAGAAGATGTATGCCAATTTTACCAAGTGTGAATTTTGGCTTCAAAGAGTTTCATTTTTGGGTCACATAATCTCAAAAGAGGGGATATCTGTGGATCTAGCAAAAATAGAGTTTATCGAAAGATGGTCGAGACCAACAACAGTATCTGAGATCCAAAGTTTTCTTGGTTTGGCTGGATATTATCGACATTTTTTGAAAGATTTTTCAGGATTATCTAATCCACTCACCAGGTTGACTCGGAAAGGAGTTAAGTTTGTTTGGATGGAGGAATGTGAAGAGAATTTGAAGGAGTTGAAAAGAAGGTTATCCAGTGAACCTGTGCTCACACTGCCTTATAGTAGAGAAAGTTTTGTGATATACAGTGATGCATCCAAGAAGGTTCTGGGATGTGTTCTTATGCAAAATTATATGGTGATAGCTTATGCCTCACGACATTTGAAAATCCATGAGCAAAATTACCCAACTCATGATTTGGAGTTAGTTGCGGTAATCTTTGCATTAAAGATTTGGAGGAATTTCCTTTATGGTGAAAGGTGTGATATTTATACTGATCATAAAATTTTAAAGTATATCTTCACACAAAAGTAGATGAATATGCACCAAAGAAGATGGTTGGAGCTGATTAAGGATTTCGACTGCCCAATCCATTACCACCCTGGGAAAGAAAACAAGGTTGCAGATGCATTAAGTCAACAAGACCATGCCCATTTATCCATGATGAGGATCACAAAAGATCCAATATTTATGGATTTACAAAGGATGGATCTTGGAATTATAATGGAATGGGGAAATCATAACTTTCTCAAATGAATGTTCAACCATCTATACATGTGTAGATTAAAGAGGTGCCGAAAGCAGATGTAGAGTTACAAAAAAAGTTGAGAAATATTCTTGAATTCAACCTTGATTGTGATGGGTTAATATAGTTCAGGAATCAGGTTTGTGTTCCTCCCATCCTAGAATTAAAGAAGGAGCTGCTGGATGAGGCTCATAGTTATTCATTCCTTATTAATCCTGGAAGCACGATGATGTATAGGGACCTGAAAGAGTACTTCTGGTGGGATGGAATGAAAAGAGTTGTTGCTAAATATGTCTCTTGATGCTTGGTTTGTCAGAAAGTTAAAGATAAGAGACAGAAGTCTAAGGGGATGTTACAACTATTACCCATACCTGAATGGAAATGGGAAAACATCACTATGGAATTTTTCACAGGACTTCCTAAGACATTCAAAGGCAATAATGCTATCTAGGTCATAGTTGATCGTCTTACATAGTCTGCACACTTCATTGTTATTAGAGAGGATTTCTCTCTAGATCATCTTGCCATGATATATTTAAAGGAAGTGATAATATTTCCTAGAGTACCACTTTATATTATATCTGATCGGGATTCAAGATTTACCTCAATGTTCTGGCGAAGTCTTCAGCATACTCTGGATACAGAGTTGAGTTTCAGCATTTCTTATCATCCTCAGACAGACGGTCAGTCTGAGAGAACAATTCAAACTCTAGAAGATATGTTGAGAGTTTGCTCAATGGATTTCAAAGGTGGTTGGGATCAACACCTACCATTGGTGGAATTTTCTTATAATAATAGCTTTCACTCCAGTATTCAGATGGCTCCTTATTAAGCTCTCTATGGAAAGAAATGTAGGACTCCAACTTGCTGGGATGAAGTTGGGGAAAGAAAGCTATTAGGACCTGATCTTGTTGATGAGATGGCAGAAAAGGTCCAATCTATTCAACAACACATAAGAGCAGCTCAGAGTTGACAGAAAAGTTATGCCGACAACAGAAGAAAATACCTAGAGTTTGAAGTGGGTGATAAAGTGTTCTTACGAATATCTCCCTGGAAGAGGATCATGAGAATTGGAAAGAAGGGGAAGTTGAGCCCTAGATATATAGGTCCTTTCAAAATACTGTATCATGTTGGAAAGGTAGCTTACCGATTGGTGCTTCCACCGAATCTCTCTCAAGTTCAGGATGTGTTCCATGTATCTCCTTTGAGAAAGTACATACCTGATCCTTCACATGTACTCAGCTCAAAAGTTGTACTGCTGGAGCACGATCTTTCTTATGAAGAACAACCGATAGAGATTCTGGATCGTAGTGAAAAAGTCATACGAAACAAGACCACTCTATGGTGAAAGTTTTATGGAGGAACCACCAATTAGAAGAGGCAACATAGGATCTTGAGGATATTATGAGGGAGAGGTATCCTCATCTTTTTGTTACAAAGTGACGAATTTCGAGGGCGAAATTCATTTTAAGGGGGGTAGAATGTAACGCCTGAGACTTTTATGAGAAATATTTTGTTTTTATCAAAGGAATATTTCACTACTCACAACACTAGCTTGTCTTGCTTTACACGCAACCACAACCTTCCTCAATAGCTTGCATCGTACACAATACCGAGTTTCACTAAACAACGATATGCTATTAAAATATTATTAAAAGTAGTTGTTATGAATAGTAATAACCACTTTTTGAAATTTTATAATTTTTATTTTTCAAAATGGACTTCATTTTTTGATTCGGAATATCGAAATTAGCCTAGGGTGAAATTTTTGTATTTTTCTGAAAAATTTCAATTTTTGATGAATAGTGAAACCACTAAGTGGTAGTAAAAAAACTGAATTTTTCATAAAACATAATCTTACTGCTTCTATGAGTGGAATTTCGAAAATACGAGAGACATGGTTAATATAAAAGACTAAAATGTTGTTCAATGAGATGAAAATAATTTTTGGGTGAATAGTAACTTTTTACTTTTTTTACCACGGTTAAAAGAAAATAGGGTAATTAAGGGTAAAAGTGTTATTATTATTACCCTAACACATGTCCTAATTCTATTGGATAAATGTAATTCGACCAAAAACAACCTTAGGAAAAAAATATGACCATTTAAGCCCACTTGGATTAGATTAGGACATTTATTATTAATTTATTTAAAGAAGGGTTAAAATAGTTAAAATCAAAGTTTAATAAGTAAATTATTTTTAATATGGGGTTATTCATAAAATAAATTAGACTATAAATATTCATTAGAACTATAAACAAATTTCCTACATAATGGTATTTTATTTGTAATTTTTAGACATTATATAATTTAATTTATTTATGACACAACGATGATGCAGTAATTATCTTATTAATGAAATATTGACATAATTGATATAATAAATACCCAAATAAATGTAATTTGAGACTTTTTATGAATTACACTAATTTTATAGGTTAATATGACATGTTATTATTGATTTAATTAACTTGGTTAGAACTAATAATTCTGTTATGATTTTCACAAAAATCAATTACTAAATCGTGTCAAAATTGACATTAAATAGTTTTTAAAACAAATATTATATTATTAATTGTTATATTATTCCTAAAAATCGAAGTTTCGGCCAAATGACATATATAAGGTTATGTATATTAATAATAAACAACTTGGGCTTCTTTTGTCTTGATATAGTATGTTTATTAACCTTATAGTGTAAGAAGACAAGAAGACACGGTAAAAGTAAAATTATTTAACATAATGTTAAATCTAAATGATAAGGTTAAAATAGGAACCTATACTTGTCTAAATTCTATTGGATGAGAGGTTTTCGACCAATCCCAACCTTATCTTCTAAATAAATCAATTTGGAGCTATTTAAAACCGAATTTGGCTTTATAATAAATTAATATTTTTGGTTATTCCAAAGGTGCCCCTCTCCTCCCTTATAAAAGGGCACATTCTCCCTCTCTTACTCACACCACATTGAGCCTTCATGCTCGGCCAAACCCTGACAATTTCTTCTCTCCACTTCCCTAGAGACATCCTAGAGGTCCTGGTCTTCATGAAAGACCAATTTTAGTGCCCTAAAAGGAGGTCTCGAAGAAGCGCTTCAAAGAAGAGGTAATGTCCGTTACCGATTCTTTCATCTTTATTTCTTCTTCAACTTCTTCTTCTATAGTTGTTTCATTATGAAGTAATAACATCAGTATCACTAATATACTGATATGTTATTATAAATATTAAACAACCCTATTTCACCATCTATCCATCCTACGGAAAACTAAATCACTGCGCGTGCGTACGTACGGAATACCGTCTCCACACCGTGGTGTAATCTATTTTCCACCACCACCTTCCTTGTATGGGTATAATGGTGTAAATAATGACTATATATGATTATTTTAAATGATATTGATTCTGAAATTGTATATATACACTCCAATACAATTCCACAATCATGGGAACGATATCATCGCTCGTGCGTACGTACAGAATACCGTCTCCACGATGTGATGTGACTCGTTCTACATGATCTTCATTGAATAATGATTATATAAATGAATTTATTGAATGAATATGATATATATTACACTAATACCATTCTTTAAATGAGGTATCTATAACCTAAAAAGAAAAAAAATAATTTATTCGACAAAACACGGATAAGAACAAAAAGTAATAACACATGAATAACAAGTAGTAATGAAATATTACTAATAAGAAGCTAATTATATGACCATATATGATATCATAAAAATAAATATGATTCTGGAATAAGTCAATAACATCATTTAAATCATTATACAGGAGGTTCGGAAACTTATGTAGCAAATTGGAACTAAGGTAAGGGATAAATTTTCAAATCTCATTTTTATCTGAGATTGCTTATACGTAAGTATTTACTGGGGTTATTGTTATCATCCATGTACAAGTTTTATAGAAGTGTTTTCCTGTATGTTTAAAGTCCTTTTTACCCAATTTTGACTTTTACTACATGGTATGTAAGGAATATTTCTTTTGTTTACGTTACGAGGTACTTTTTTGACTTTTCCAGCAAAAGTATGAGATAATTATTTTTTTAACTTATACGTCATGAATGGATTTTTAAAACATTAATTCCAAGAAGAATCCTTTACAAGTATTCATGTTTATTTTTAATCAACTATTTTTGGCTTAAAATTGTATGACATGTTAAATAAAGGAAAGTGTTTTTGAAGTAGAAAGGATATTTTCCTCAAGAATGGAGTTTAAGTGTTTTATCAAAATTATTTTCCATATAAGATAATATAGGGTTCTGTTTCTATCCCTATTATTACATTGATTTGATTATGTTGTGATGGAATTATTTTTATGAATTACTTTATTTTATATAAATTGTTTTATGATGTCAAGTTGTTTAAGAATCCCATTTTTGCTACATGGGTTATGCGATGATGTACGATTTATGATTTTGTGGCACACATAAGAATGATATCATTATGAGATGGGTGGGACCTACATCTCCCTCCAATGCATTGGGTAATGATTTTATATCTCATGAGATGGACATGGCTGGAATGGAAGGTTATATCGGTTCAGTGAAATAGGACTGAAACGAGGAGTGAACTCGGTTCAGAAACGGACTTTGTCCACTAGGATAGTCTTGTCCATCAGTCTTGAATAATAAGAAATGATTATCTATGATTAATTGTGTATGCCACAAAGTTTCATGTTTTATGTTATGATTATTGGGATTTCATTTCACTACTATGATTTATCCCATGTTATGAAATTATGCTCTCTTTTGCAGGTTAAGATTTCCAAAATGTTATGTTCTTATGAATATGATGTGATTGATATTTATTTTATTTACCCTTACTGAGAATTTCAGCTCACCATTTTGTATGTTTTCTTTCCCCAGGTCAGGAAGAAGGTTATTAATTAAGATATGCCAAAGGGGGATATAGATATGATGAAATAAATGGGAGAAAATGTAGACGCTTTATGAACCAGTTGTTTATGTTTCCCAGTTTCTAAAGACACTATACCCATACGGTACTTTCTTGGTTTTGTTATATGTTGTAATAAGTGTGATTCAATTCTGATGTAATAACAATCTATGTAAAGTATGGGTCGATATAATGTGCCCAAGGTAGTGTACTTCTTACGTCAAGAACTTACACTTCAACAGTTTCCCATAAATCTGGTGGTGTCGAATGACTTCCAAGACTACCTTGAGATACTCAACATGCTCCTCCTATGATCTTGAGTAGATCAGGATGTCATCGATAAACACAACGACGAACTGGTCCAGAAACTCTCAGAATACAATGTTCATAAGTCCCATGAAGACAGCTGGTGCATTCGTAACTCCAAACGACATCACTACAAACTCGAAGTTCCTATACCTGCACCTGAAATCCATCTTCAAGATGTCACTGTCCTTTAACCTTAGCGGATGATATCCATATCATAGATCAATCTTAGAAAACCTACCCGCTCCCCTCAGCTAGTCGAAGATAGCATCTATCCTTGGAAGGGGGTAACTGTTCTTCACTGTTACCTGATTCAACCTTTGGTGGTCTATTCATAGCATGAGACCACCATCTGCCTTCTTCACGAACAAAACTAGAGAATCCCATGGCAACTCGCTGGGTCAAACAAAACCATTATCCATTAGATCATCAATCTGAATCCACAACTCCTGCAACTCCTAAGGTGCCATCCGATAAGGGGCCATTGAAATTGTATGGGCACCAGGTTGTAAGTCTATCCCGAACTCAACTTCACATTGGGGGGTAGCGTCACAACCTCCTCGTGAAAAACATTGAGGAACTCCACAACAACCTCTGGAACATCCATCATTTCTGTATCAGCTGAAACCACTAATAACCCGCCTAACATGGAAAGGGGAGTATTCACATGCCGACTTCCCACCTGATAGCTCCTCTCGCCAACAAAAGCAACACACTGCCCATCCACGTCAGAGAACACGACTATTATTCGGAAGCATTCGATAATGGAACAAACAAAAAACAACCAATCGTTTCCTAGGATGGAATCATATGGCTGCATCTGTAGAAAAAGAAGATACCCACTAGGTCAATGCGGTCCCAATGTCATCCAGCATCCCCAGCAAACACAAGATACACTAGTCTGACCTCTAACTAGTGTACTCAGCACCAGGGGAATGGAAAGTCTCTCTACTTCTATACCCAAATCATGGGCTAGACCAGGTTCAACAAAGGAGTGTGAATCTCCCAAATCAAATAAAGCAGAAATGAGAGTGCTGAAAAAACAAATTGTACCTCGCACAACCTCTGGTCCTTCTAGACCTGCCAACCCTACTACGTCCAACTGTACAGTCCCAGATCCTCTGCCTCTCAAATGTCGGCCACCTCCCCAAAAACTCCTTTTTCTAGGTCCCTAAGGAGCACCCTATGGTCAGCCTCCTCCTGCAAAGTCTTCCCTCGGAGGAGCAGGGTCCTGCTACTGATGGAAGGGCCTCACCGGAAACTGGTGCTGCTGAGGCGGGCACTGAACCTGCCCACATCCACCCTACTGATCTAGGGTCGGGCACCGACTCTGAATGTGCCCGAGAACTATTCAAGAGAAACACTTCGGTCAAGGCCTCATGAAAAAGAGACGAGGACCCAAAGATTTGAACTAGAACAGTTGGGGCCTGCTCCATACTGCCCGGAATCTGGAAGGTCCTGTCACAGGAGACCTACTGCTGACTGCCTTCCCCTTTGACGAAACCGACTGGATCCCCTCTCGTGGTGCACCTCCCTACGAGTTCATCCTCTCTACAACCTTTTCCTTCCTTTGTACTGCCCAGTATGTTGGAAGGGTGAAGGGGGTGATAGTATACTAGAGAGAAGGACGAAGCACCTCTTCCAAGTGTCTTTCCCGAGACTCTTCATCTGGAAAGAGATCTGGAGAAAAGCGTAGGAGACCCTTGAACTTGATCCCCAATTCTCATTCTAACATAATCCCCTGATCGAGTAAGAGTAAATATGGCCACTTCTTTTCCTTGATCATGGAAGAAAGGAATTTATCTTGGAACTCCTTCTCAATGTCATCCCACGGAACCTCTGCCTCTGACCTCTCCCCGAGGTAGAGGGTCCACCACTGACACACCGCACCTATTAGATGACTGACTTCTAGGGGAACCTAGTACACCCTCGGAGCATGGATCAAAGTAAAAGCGATCCCTATATCTTAAAGACACCCCTCCATCTCCATATCCAAAGTACTAACCTCGTACTTATTGAGGGTCTGTCGCTGGAAAGAACGAAGAGTCTTCTGCCATTGATCATCTTCCTCCTCTTGGTCAATCCTCAACTGATCGACTGCATGAATCTACTGGGCCTCGACTGTCTGAGTCACCTGAGGATGGCGTCCAGGTGCCATAGCTGTACGGTAAAAAAAGATCTCCTAAGCCCAATTAGCAAGGAAAATTTCTCAAGGTTTCATTTTATAACTTTATTACAATTTCTTTCACAGAACACCCAAATCAAGTAAAACAAAAACATGATGATGCATGTACCTTACCAAGAGTCTCTACCTTGCAATCAATGTACACTCACTTGGTCATTTGGTAGGCTCAAAGTCCTTTAATCGGATCACGGGGGGCCCTAAAATCTCGTGTCCTAGCCGGTATTCCCAGGACTATGTCACGCACCAAGGTCACCTAACACTGTTTCCCTAACATCCCATGCAATCCATACTGTGTCTAATTACAGACTCCATCCTATCTCTCAACAATCACCTTTGAAACCATTCTATCACGACCCACTCCCACCAAAGATAACCCTTATTATATGGCAATGGTGAAAGGGAGATAATGACCCCCAGTACAGCCTCCAGTAGGCCCCAAAGTGGCGACTAGCACCAAGGGTATGCGTTTTCACAAATATAGTAGGCATTACCCTTTTTATTATTTATGATTGGGAAATAGGATGAGTCAAACACAAAAAGAAAAAGGAACAAGTAAATGAAAATAAAACGAAGCTAATCCCAAATGCATGTTTAAACAATTCTGAAACAAAGTACAAGTATAAGAAAACTGAAAAGTACAATACCAAAAGAAACAAGAGTACATCATACTACAACAACTCCAACTGTCCCGACTAGTAGGGTCCCGCACGGCCCTGGTATTCCTCCTAGAAACATGAAAGTAAATGTAGGGTGATCATACAAGTATACTAAGTAGGGAAACGTAAAGCTCTCATGCATAGGTGGGGAGACATCCTGATGTCCATTGGGACCAACAGAAGAAACCAAAACCTAGCAAGGAATTCTATCCACCCAAACTCACCATCCACGGTCACCAAAAACACAAAACAACATGTTTTAGTATATAAGAACAAGAATATTGGGTACCCTACACCAGCCCCCCCCCACTAGTTAGCTACTATTCCTAAAGATGAACGTCCAAACACTACCACAGTCTTCCTTCCCACACACACCAGGGCCTCAAAAGCCACACATCACGCCCGCACACAGCTGGGCCTCACAAACCACATATCCTGACCGCACACACCTTGGCCTCACAAACCACAATCACATCCCCGCCCGAACCCACCTGAGCCTCATCTCGAAGATTCTTTGGAACAGTAAACCTACCCAAAGAGTCTTGGGCTAAAATCACACCAATCGAAACCTACCCGGAGAGTCTTAGGTGTATGGTCTCCCAAATCCGTCACAGACTATGGAAGAAGGAGGAGGAATGAGCTAGTATCTAAGGGGAAAACACCCTCTCCCATGAAATGGGAGTGTTCGGATCTTGGTGATAAAAATGGGTGGGGTGCGACAAAACACAAAGATATAGATACATATATGTATACCAAACACATATCACAACCTATGGCCTCTAAATAGAGAAACTGAGCACGTACCTCAGCACTGCTACTACAAAGCGTGCATAAAACACATAGTCCCAATACCATTGAGGTTTTCATGTTTCAATAGTATTTAGTTTATTAGTTCCTTAACTACTGGGAAAATATCAAACCAGATCAAGCATTTCGTAGAAAAACCCTTACAACCACAAATCATGTTAGGTAGAACAGAAGAAACACAAAACCAACACTTTTATCATCAATCAATCCCCCCTGATTGTTCCCACATTTAATTAATTATCATTCCCCACAGCTCACTTATCAACTTTACACTTTCTTTTAATATCACAACCCATTATTGCAGCCGTGCTGCCCCTATAACCACTTCTCCACAACCGTATCACAAAACCAGGCTCGTGCCACATCATTGCCCCTTTAATATCATTTACCGCAGCCCCGCTGCCCATCCTATTCGTAATAACCCAATATTCTCCCCCTTTTCACACACTATATTAGAAAACCAACACCACATGTTCATTATTCCATTTTGTTCAACCGGGGTGATCACACAAGGGTTCTGGATATTCATTTAATCAACCAAATTTACGTGATTAAACAATTTCCATATTCCAAAAAGTTCCTACCCACAAAATGGTCTAGAAAGATAGGGAGATATTTAATTTCACAAGAAAAGGCCCCCAATGACCGTGATTTTTAGTAGGAATAAGCCTATTCAATTCACAACATAACAATAGGATAATCAAAGATAAACATAACAACTTCCCCATACCCGTTCGTTAAGCCAGTAATTATCTTCATTAAACTGGTTCATCTAAGTATCGTGAATGTAGGAGGACACCCATCTTGCATGATGAAAAAATTATAGAGGTGAAGGTAAAATCCCTACCTCAATAGAATCTGATCACAATGCTCCCCCAGATCAACTTTAGAAGATGTCCATCGGCGTCCGTCGCTTCTGTCAAAACCCAGTAAAAACCTCCTCGGGTGGATGCTGGGAAGGAAAGGCCATAGGAAAAACAATAGATCTGAGCTCAAAATATCCGCCTTGTCGTTACAATCTCATGGCCACAGACATATCGTAAATCGGTGCTCTGAAGAAAAAGTTATGGAAGAAAGGAGATTTGGAGTCTCTCAGGAGGGCTCTGCTCGAAGGAATGGGGAGGAGAGGAATGATATGAAAAGGAGGAGAGGCCCCCTCCTTTTAAAGGTGAGAAAAACTAAAGTACACAGCATGTAATTCCTAGTACATGGTGTGTACTCGTCCATTCCACAAGGTCACCACACGGCTTCCAAAACGGCATTCAACATGGCACACAACTGTTGGCTGGTCAACACACGGTTTGTGGGTAACACGTACACGTGGAGAAACTACAAAACATGTAGGATGGGATACACTACCTGTACTTATTTATTTCACACGGCAAGGACACGACTTCAACACAGCACACAATCGTTGACTGGTCAACACACTGTTTGAGGGTAACACGTACGCGGGGAGAAACTACACGACGTTTAAGATGGGATACACGGTGTGTATTTATTTATTTCACATGGTAAGGACACGACATCAACACAGGGTATACTCGGAATGTTTGTACATGGAGTGTGCTCACACCACACGGCGTGTAGTTACAAAATTCTGAAAAGTGTGGTAAAAGTCCATTCTACCCTCCAGAACACTTCATGACCTTATTTTCGACGAAGGAATGGGCCGGAGAGGTCTGGACCATTACATGGAACCTTTGGTAACTCCTGTATTTTATATAGATAATTTAACATATAAATTAACTTGGGGTATTTCGATACCATGCTGTTATATTTGGTATTAATAAAATTTTATTAAAACCCTTTGATGACTATATTTATAGGAAACGTGTATGATATCATAGATATTATAAAATGAAAATTAATATTTTGAAGAAATATTCCCATGAAATCCATATAACGTATTTATTTTACAATTCTATATCATGTTGTAATTATACATTTTAGATTTTCTTTAGAAGATGACGAACATAAGGAAAGAGAAATGTATCTATACCGATACTCAATGTATGCATATCCTTTTAATAATTTCAATGAATCAAGAGTTAGAGCTGGTTAGATCATCCACCCAAATTTAAATTTTTATTAAGCCATTTTGAGGAAAAATGGGAAACCAAAGTTCACAGACAAGACCACTACGTGCTAAAATATCTTACAAAATTATTAAACACGAGACTTAGATTACCTGAGTTAGCTACCCTATATAGTTCCCAATGCAGAAGACTAACATGGGTTTTTTGGTCCTCTCTAATAAGCTCTTCAAGGTGGGTAAGCATCCTCTCCATTGTTTGGATGAAGTCCTCTGAGTTGATTATGCTCTGATTGAAGCCCCAAGATAGAATTCTATCTTGCTTGTCTATCCATAGCTCATTCTCCTCGTTGGTGTCAACTTGAAACCTTCTTTCGTAAATTCTTTTGATCTCCTCTTCTGAGACATTGGGATAGAAATATTTTTATAACATTTCCTACTTGGAGTGTAGAATCAAATTCAAACACTCCATAGGCTCTTCACATTCCCCTTTCCTTAGTACTTTTCTCCCATTATTCTTCTCCTTCTTGGCCGACCTTGTCTCCATCGGCTTTGGAAATTGGGAGTAAGCCATGCGTCCCTTTGGTTTTTTCCATTGAACCACTATGCATTTCCTAGTATCTCAATCTCCTTTTTCTCTTTCTTCCTTCAAGGGATGTGAGGCCCTTTCCCTTGAACGCATTCCATGATATCCACCGAGTGTTTACTATAGCTGTCATCTCCTGAAAAATCATCCTCTTGAGTCAGGGGGGGGGGGGTCTTGAACCTCAAATACCTCAAAGAGGTTCCCAATCTCCCCGACCCTTCATTGATACCCATCTGCTTTCCTGGAGACTCCCCATTTCTTGCTTTGTTCTCCCATCCATTCTTCATAACTCTATTTCAAACCTTTGCTTCCGGGTTATTACTGAGTGTGTTAGGGTCTAAGGGCCCCGAAACAGACACACCATTCATCCTCTTTTTTCCACTTTGAGTCCCTTATTTTACCAGCAGGCTCGTCTCCTGAACCATGTCTGAACCTCCTCTTCCCATAAACTACATGTTCTTTTTAGTTTAATCCCATCCATTACCATGGGTTCCACCAGTAGCCTGGGCATCCCCTACATTCCCTTCCCTCTCATCGTTTGAATCTAGTATACCCACTGCCTTCGCATGTGTTCCACCTCCCTACACAAACTCCTTGTCGTCGTCCTGTACATAAGTAAATTTCAAATCCTCTTTGAGGCAGGAAAAAACATATGCTACACACGGGCCTTCCATCTTCAACTTTACATACTGCTCTGTCTCCGAGGGAACCAAATACTGATCCTCCCTAGAGTTAGACTCAACTTCTGTACAATCCTATTGCATGTCTGATTCTACTACCTTTGAACCAGCACCGCTCAACTCCTCACGCTTGCCCATGACAGTAATATCCTGGGCCTATTGGCCTATGGGTTGCACCTGCACTTCATTCCCCTCATCTGGACTTACCAGTGGAGTTGTGTTCTGCCTACCTCTGAGACCGCGACGACAACCAGAGATCAAATGGCCTTATCAGTGGCACCCTAGGCAAAATGGATGGTTAGCTCATAACTATGATAAGGTGGTTAAACTTGGTTATTTGAAATATACTCTCTGACATAGAGAAACCTATCGATCCAATGTATGGTTTAACTATTCCGGACCATTTCATGCTAAGAAATCATCCACCATTAAAATCAAAAAATGATTCATTGAGAGTAGAGTATTTGATGAAGTCTTAAAAAAATTCTTTCATGTTGATGTATTAAATGGGAAATTTATTTCATAGTGGTGTAACATCTAAAGAGTGATGCAAATCAATAGTGGCCATATACTCCGAACAATAAAAAGGAAATGGTGATAGAGAAAATGGAATAATGAACGTTAATAGATCTATTCAATTAAAATTAATTTTTTCATGAGAAAAGGGGAAAATTCAATTGTATTTCTTCAATATTGAATAGATTAAAGTGGGAAAGGATTTGGAGTGGGACAATAACATTATCAGATCAGATGGATATGCTAAAAACTATGTACATAGATGGGAATATAAGATTAATAATTAAAATTATTTTTTAAATCAATGATTTTATGGGGGGTTAGTCATTAAGATGTGTTCTTAACATGAGGATATAGTTTCATGTACCATTAATACATGAAATTTATTCTCTTAGAGTAAAATATTCAAAGAAAATATTGGTAATATGAGGTCTTTTGAGAACCATAGAATAATTTTAAATCAATTTTATATAATGGAAGAGTGTAATTTCCCACATGTAATGAGTTTGGAATGAACCATTCAGGGATTTTCTTGAAGGGAATTCTAGTCCTTCTAAATTTCTGCTATATTATATAAATCTCAATAATTAAATGATAATGAAATAACATTTTATGATCAATGATTTCAAATTATAGAGTATGGGAAATATGGAATCTGATCACATAATAATCAAGGGATGTTATCAGAAAAAATAATGATTGATAAAGGTTGAGATTGTGCAATCACTAATACTTAGATTAAATATCCAAATATAATGATATCATGAATAGTGTTCATAAACTAGATCTTAGCTAAAATATTATTTTATTTTATCTTTATAATGTCTTTTATATCATCCAGGTTCACCATGAACATTCAATAACCCCCTAATAGTAGTGATAAATGAGTTTTTTTTTCAGAAACCATGTGGGAATATTATTTTAATTAAAATTTACATAAATGTGTCCAAAAAGATACATATATATTCCTTGATCAAACATGTGGTTGTTAAACATATGGATAATTTTGACATAATCAATTTAATGGACTAGATATAAATGTATAATGAAACAATTTATTAATCAGATGTAGACATTACTATTTTTTAATAGGGAATAGAATTCCATATTTAAATGGGAGAACTTCACCTCCTAATTGTATTCTAGACACACCATAATAGATAAAGATAATTAGATTATTTATAGGATGAAAAAAATTATCTATATTTTGGAAGTTCATGCTATGGATGGGTTATATACACACTGTAAATACATATATTGATATATTTTAAGGGACAAAACTTAGTTATCTACCTTATTATTTGGTTGATTTATACATTAAACTTGTTCCTGATTCTAGATGAAAATCTATAACTCTCTATAAATTTGAAGAAGTGGTGTTGGAATTGTTCAATAAACACTTATAGGTTTGATGTGATAAGGGATCTATACTCCCAAAAAATGCATGATGGGGACCCAGTGGATAATTTTTATATATGAATGATGGTTATAAAAAATTTACCATTGATTATATAAAGGTCAATTCTTTTACATTAAAGAATATGAATCATTTTCCCTGAATTAATAACTTATATTATGAACCTACAAAAGATAAACATTTCTAAAAGATGTATCTTTTCTATTATTATCATCACATAAGGGTAAAGAAGGAGGATATACTAGCAATGAATTTTTTTAATGATATAAATACTATGAGATTATAGTAAACCATTAATATTGAATAATACACCTTTCGGTTTTATTTATATGATACATAGAGAACTGATGTATTATATTGATAATTTCTTGGTCATATTAATTTACTATGTCTTGATCTTATTCAAAATATATGAATAGAATGATAACCATTAATGAATAATTCTTATGACCCTCAGAGAAAGGGACTTATATGTGAAATTTAGTAAGTGTAAATTTTTTCTCAATAAAGTTTCGTTACATAGCCATATTATATATAAAAATGGATTATCTACATATACATTAAATGTATAATATAAACCCTTGAATATAATAAATATATGTTGTTTCATTGTTTTCGTAGGTTACTATAATTTTTTTTAAACTCATTATCGATTAGGAAATATGTTAAACAACTAAATATGGAAATTGGATAAATTCCTAGAGTCTATGGAATGTAAATATATATTTTATGCAGTAAATATAATTTTGAATAATTAAATGGTATTGACAAAAAAATTGAGAATGGCATAATTTATCATATATATTGATGCATCGATGAAACGACTGAGTTGTTTCTTTAGGAAGAATGATACAGTGGTTCATTAGGCATCATAAAAATTTAATATTCATGAAATGAATTATCCAACACATTATCCTGAGTTGAAGGTAATAACCATTTGATTGAATAAATAGATTCAATTTATATATGGAGAAATATGTGATATATATAGACTAATATATGTTTATGTATATTTTCTCCTAGAATGAGATCACAATGTGGATATAAAATTGGAAGTACTCATGGGCTCTTATTGCATGATACACTACCACCTAAGGAAAAAATAAGGTATCGGATGCATTCAGTGGGAGGGACGATGGATTATTTCAAATGATAATGATTAATAAGGATCCCATATTAAGATTTATAGTAATGATGGATATAGTAATTTTTAAACAAGTGGATCCATTATTAAATTTTAAGAAATTAGAAAACCATATTTACTTGTAAATATATTGAATTCCTAGAATGAAAATACTGATTTAAATATGATTCTTAATGAACTGAAGAGAATAAAATTGGCATAATATATCTAAAAAGATGCAGTGTTTAGGTTTTAAATGATTTTATATGTCTCATATATACCTGTATTTAAAATGGATCTACTAGATGGATCACGTTTCTCCAATTTATATACACATTCTTGTAGAAAAAAATTATAGGGATTTAAGAGAACATTTTTGGGGGATTGGATTAATGTGGTAAATTCCATAATATGTGTCTAAATTAATAGGGTTCCAACATTTAAATGATAAGATTCAACATCATAACAAAGTCATGAATCCTCTTCTTATACTAATATAAAAGTGGGATATTATTATAACTAAATTTCTTAAGGTACATCAAAATACTCAAATGAAAAAAATATTTTATATGTGTTATTATTTATTACATTATGATGTTGGGAAATTTAATAATAGTAAGGGAAGACCAAACCATCAGAACCTTCCCCATATCAATATCAACTAAATACTATGACATTATAGGGAACCTCTATTTAAAATATGTGATATTGACACTCAAACCACATAAAAATATTAATGATTATTCAAATGGATTTCAACACCGAGGTACATATAAGAACTTCATATCATTCCCAAACTGATGGGTAGTCTGAAAACACTAATTTTATTATGGAATACATTATGAAATCAAATTCTATTTACAACTAGGAAGAATTAGATTTGAATATATCTTCGGTAGGATATTAAAAAAATAAAAAGTTCAATTAGATCATCTGTATTTTATTATATGATGAATAATTTGTGAATATATGATTAAATCCATATTTTTTGAAAAAATATTGACAAATAATAATTTTAAAATTGAAACATGTGGTGGAGAAAGGTGATAATTTATAGAAAATAAAAAAGCATATTAAAGTATCTCAATATAGACTATAGAGTTATACTAATATTCCAATGAAATTTTTGTAATTTCAATTTTGGTATCATGTATTTTTAAATGCATATCTATGGATGGGTGTTGTTAGAATATTTAATATTGTGAAGTTAATTTCTATATACATTGTTGTATTTGAAATTATTGAGGGTATTCGAGTCATTGGTTACTTATTTGCTTGGCCACCCACCCATTCATTAGTAACATAAATTTTTTATGAATAATTTTTGAAAAAATACATACCAGAACCAATAAATAGTCTCATATTTGTGTGAATAGAGTAGGAACATATCATTCCTTATTTATAATATCCATTCTATATCATTGGAACTAGAGGGAAAGAATTACAGAGATGGAAAACTCTACTCATCGATTTTTTTTAGAGAAATCAAAACATTGAGAAGCAAATAAGGTATCATGGAAAAGATATTCAGAATAAATACCAAATTTGGTTTAGTATAATAATTTATCAACCATTAGGGACGAAATTATTTATAAAAGGGGAAATATTATACATGAGAAACTCCAATAACAGTGAAACACTAAATCAAAAAACTAGTATATAATATATATTTCAAAGAGCTGTTATTTATGAATTTATATAAAAGATAAATTATTATATTAAATAGAAAATATTATCTCTATTTGTTTATTTATAATTTTATTTTTTTTCTATCGATTAATTATTGATGATTTTTATAAATAGTCAACTTCATGTGAATAGTAAAAACCCCGATATTTCTTAAACCATCCCAATAATGACATTGTAATAATACTATAATGAATTAAATGTTTCTGAATTATTTTTATATAATATTTATATATTTATATTTATTTTTAAAATATATGTTTTAAATTTTTATTATTTTCTTATAAAATCCAAATTCGTTCATTTTAAAAAACATATGAAGTAGTTTATTCCTAAAATTGATTTATACATATATATTTAAAAAATATATTTCATTGATTATATAAATTGAATAAAACAGAATGAATTTAATATATTTTATCAAAATTATAATATTATTTAATAGGATCAATTTTATTTAGAGTTATGTTATGAGAATTATGATTCGGTTCATTGACCTTGATAATGGAATGACTGATATTTTCAATGAATTGTTTTATTAATTTTGTGAAATTAGTATAAAAACTAAATTAATATTTTTTAAATTGACACATTAATAAAATATTTTTTTTATAATTAAATATATTATAAATCATTCAATTG
Organism: Viscum album; assembly: GCA_963277665.1. Lineage (NCBI taxonomy): Eukaryota > Viridiplantae > Streptophyta > Magnoliopsida > Santalales > Viscaceae > Viscum > Viscum album. The sequence continues at coordinate 956,453,588 of OY728142.1, forward strand.
GAAGTCAGTAATATATTTTTTTTTGAAGACATAATGATGAAAAATAAATTTTCTAGAAAAATGTTTTTTTAATATATAAATCATTTTATTTTAAAAATAAAATTTTCTCTAAATTAAAAAATTTAAAAAATTATGTGGAGATTAAATTTAGCTACATATCACATAAATTTGGTGGAATTGATGATTTTTATATGGTTATTAACACATAAGTTACATGAAAAAAAACTAGTTACTCGTATAAAAAATTATAATTATAAGAGACAAAATTTAAAATAAAAGATTTAAAAAATGTTTATATGATGGTGGATGATATAAAAAATATCACCCCAAAAAATATTATTTCAATATATTTTATTTATTTAACCTCAGAAAGTTTAATTATATCATTTAAATGAAATTTGGATTAAAAAACGTTTTATTATATTTACTTATAAAAGGTGGGAACTTCCACTATTTCAATGTCCCAATATCCCTTGAAAATAACAATGATACATTTATAATTTATCTATCTAGTAATTTAATTTAATTTCATAAGCCCTATTTTTACTTCAAGTTATCCAATGTCCCTAAATTATAAATTATTCATAAAAAGTATCTTCATGGTCTCAGCTTAAATATTAATTTCTCTTAACTTTTTATTCTTAATCATTATCCTCAAATCCTACTCGTATCATTATAACATAATTAATTAATTATTATTAGTATTAAAAATGATTACTGATATTAATGGAAGAATAATTATTTTTTTTTTCAATCTATGTAGAATAAAAGATTACAATTTTGATCATGTGTTCTAAAGACTACCGCTACCAAAATGAGACAAATTATATTTTTTAACACTACATTTCATGATTAGTTATAAGGATATAATTTATTACTAAATATTAAATATATAATTTTACAATATATAAAAATATAAACATTATAACCCACATTCATTTCCCCTATTTCCCTATCAAATGAAAACATTAATTGGGTGATGTGTGGATTACCACCCCTGTGAAGTAATTTATTTTGTTTTTCTTTAGGACTATCAATATATAAGAAATATATAATATATGTTTAAATAACATGACAAAATATAAAAATTATCATTATTATTCTTTCATAATTATATCTTTTTTAAATTAATTATTTTCCAATCATACAGATCCATTGAGTTATACTATGTTCATATTTGGGTTGGTAGAACCACCAAATTAAAAAATGATATATAATTATGACATGGATGGAAATTGGAAAATAATAATAATAAAAAAAATTTACTATAAAAATAAAATCATTATTATATTTGTCTTCATGAAAGGTTAAATTTATTAATTAACTATTTTGGAAAATATCATATTTGTTAACTAAAATTAAATAAATAAGACTACATTGATTCATCTTACATGAAACATAAATAAAACACAAATTAGATCATATAAGTGACAAAAAAACTATAAATCATATGTTGAATTATAATAAATTATATTGGAACTATAAAAATTTGTATAGTATTAATGAATAGCACCACTATTACATATCTAGATCATGATAACCAAGATAAATCAAACATGATATTAAAAATAGATAACAACGAACAAATAAACATAAAGAATAATTAAAAATGATGTTTATAAAAGTATATAGATATGAATAGGGTTCTAAAATAGGTTATAAATGTATTTATTATTATTATCCTAAAGATTCAAGTTCTTTAGTGGAAGTCTAGAATTATGGGAAGTTACCTTTCATTTCAATGTCCACTTCAACAGAAATGTTTTTTATTATGCACCTATTTCAAACTATATATTTTATATACAATATATTTGGAAAATTTAATCTATAATTTAATTTTATTAATTTTATTTTATGATCAATAAAATATTCTACATTTCAAATGTTTTTATTGAAATGTTACCAAAGTATTCATTGTTCCCAAAAATCCATTTTTTAAATAAATTATCTATGGTTTTTATGGATATTGTATCCCTCTTGGGATCATGGAATGTGGATGTGGTTATATAATATATTCAACACGAATTAATCACCAAAAAAAGAATATATGAGTGTCAATTGAATTTTCACTCGTTGCATGATGAGTGGTCTTATGGTTTAACACCTCAATTTATACCCCCATGAGATATGCTATGTATAATTCACATGATCTTCATTATCATTAACAAAGGAACTACAATTTTTATATAATACCATTAGAATTTAGCAGACACTAATGTTAGAATATATTGATGTCCAAACACTTTTAAAGTACTATATCTACCACATTATCCTTCTTTCTTTTAATATATTATGATCCCATCTTTTTAGGGAGGTATGGATACATTACATATTGTTTTATAAAATTTTTTATAGTATTGAATGTTTTTAATAGTATTATGAAAAGTTTAGAGGTTTTTGGGGTTGTTTAGAGCCCAAATCTCTAGTTTTTAGAGTAATATAACAGGGTTCATGTTTACTTCATTGTTAGTGGTAACTACGTGGCCAAACCATGCATACCACATATAATGGAGTGAGATTTGATAAACCATTCAAGGGAGGATGTATGGCTATGAAAAATGGTGTATGTATGTTATATATATGAATCATATGGTTACCACATAGTTTTTCAATGCATTTTCCTAACGATTCTAGGGCTAATGTATTATAGATTTTGATCATGCATGGTTGGTACATGATTTATCCTACCATGTGGCTAAACTGTGTTCCCTTTTAAAGAAGTTTAAATTATATTTTTACTCCTCATACTATATAATATTCATCCCTATTTTTGTTTCCCAAATTGTATAGAATTCTCTTATACCCATTGGAATATGTCCTTTACCGCTAGTCCTGGTGACACTTCCTATGTTCAATGTGTCCTTATATAAGTGTTAGCCATGTTGAATCCATTTTGGTATTCCCTTCATTTCACTTCCTTTCTCGATTTTTCAAACCGTATATGATTTCAAATCCATGTGGGGTAGTATGCCCTATTTTCATAGAGTTCATATGGTTGTATTTTTATCCTATTATATCTTTTATTAAAATACAATAAGGAAAAAAGTTGTATTCTACTGGAATATATTTTCTGGTCTATAGCTTATCACAAAATGTGTTTGATATCTTTAGCTTATGCCTTCGAGCCACAAGCCGTACACATAGTGTATAGCTTCAAATGTTTGTATTAATTTATAATTATTTTATTAAAGGTAATCAAGATATACCATAACCCATTTTTAAATGGTAAATGTTATCTGACCTCAACATAAACCATCCCTTAAGGGGGGTTGATTAAATTCCAATAATGTAGAAAATCCATTGGGTGTGTCAATCCTTCCACTTGTTAGTGGAATCCATATATAAATTAATTAGAATTTAAAAATATGAATACCAATTTTGGTACCATATTATTTATAAATGAAATTGAAAATGAAGTGGAAAATGTTGTGTGCTAACCATGAATTTTGAATGAGATTTATAATCCATTGAATTATGCTCATTATGTTAATGTCTTGTAATGTGTCACAGACATTATCATAAACCATTTGTGCCATAGTTATGTGACTTGATTAATGAAATGAATTTTGTTGATTAAATTGAAAAAAGTAATGGAATCTACAATTTCCCCTTATCCCTTATATAATATGATCTATAATATAGGAAAACTTATGTAGCTGAGGTTTAGTATGACAATATTACATTGATGACCATGTTACATATTTCATAATAGGATGCCTTTATTCCATCATGCATGGACCAAATTGGATTTATTACTTGGGATCCACTAAAGTGTTTATGAGTACCATTAGAGTTTCTCTATAGGCTCAATGAGGATTAATCAAGCAAGGAAACTTTGTTCTTAGACCTTACATGTTTATATCATACCATGTTTACATTGGGTGAGTTCCATGTACTTGAGGAGGACACCTAAACCAATAGCCTTGGGTCCTGGCCATGTACACCTAATACATGATATGTTTGGCATATTATATAGCTGATGATTTAACCTATTATATATTAATTCTAATATCATAGTGTTATTTAGGGGCATATTATACATAAAGAGTAGATTATAACATTTTATCATTTATTTATTTTTTTATGTTATACCAACACGTTGTTACATCATATATTATCAGAATGGATTTTTCATAGTCACCATCAGTGGTGGCCTACTATGATTATCTCACACACTATATGGGTTAAAAATTGGTACAAAGACAACCAAAATGTATGAAAGTAGGGATAAAGGAAATAACCCTCTTAAGGATTCCTAATTTTTTGATTTATGATTGAGCATGGGTACATAGGGATGAACCTGAGCTCATGATTCAAGTTGTGATAGATTTAGTATTTTTTTCATTTTAATATAACATGTTCTGTATACCTTGTAATCTTTTACTTACACTCTATTTATTATATAATTGATACATGAAATCATTTTCAATATGATAATGGATTTTGATTTTTTTATAATTTTTTCTTCAACATATATCAGTTATTTATTTACATGAACATTTATATCCATTCACCTCCATGTTTTTTCCTATGTCTGTTGTGGATATATATATATAGTACCACCGAGATTCACTCTAATAATGAGGGTATTGTCTCCCTAATCTACTATCATATACCCTTAATACTATAAAAAAACTATGGTGTATGGGGAGGTGTTCTTGGGGGTATACTGATCTTAGTATTGGTTAATTATCAGTCAACCTGACTATGGACATTATAAGTTGTATCATATGATTATTTTTATGTTCATATAACTAACATGGGTTGGTAGATATTATATTTGGAATGTATTAGTATTTTTTAATTACCATGTTCATGGGTGTATCTAACCAAAATGCACTGTAAAATCCATGTTACATAGGATGTGACCTGACGTTCTAGTTGTTTCCCATTATAGACGTATTTATTTCATCATTTGTGACACACATGATTTCTATAATTATTATTATTAACAAATATTTTATTTTTGTTAGTATGGAAAAGTGGTATAGTCTCTTACATCATATTATGAACCTATGAATTCTCAGGTCAGGAATATTCCATTACAATTTTATATTACTATGTACTTTTCAAGTAGCATATTGTTGGTACCTTGAAAATTATATTAAAAAATGTGCTAATGTTTTTTATTGGGACAAAGTGATAGGGATATTTAATATTTTTCATCAGCCATAATGATTTTATCAAATACATATTGATGCTGGAACCTTAATTAATAGATAATGGCATGTTTGAACCACAGATCATTGTACACATGGGTTGGAATGTTAGTTTTTAAAATTAAATAGATGAAAATATAAATTTAATTACTGTTCGTTCCTATAAAAATTTGGTATATTGATCCATAAGAAAAGATTTTTATAAGATATCGGTTATAGTTATACGTTGATATGATTGAAAGTTACATATAATAAGACCTTATAATAATGGAATGTAAGAACAATTTCACTAGGCCACAATGTATATATATTATATAATAATTTTTATTCCAAAATTAAATGGTTTGAAGTAAATTTTGATGTGAATTTCAACTGAAAATGTTTTCTTTTATAGGTCATTAAGTTAACACATCATATACTATAACACATGATGTCAAAAAGAGAACATTCTTTTGACCTGACCCATATTAGTGAGGATTTGGGAGTGTCTCTAATGATTCTTGATCAGTTTTTTTCACATATACATAACATTAGGAGAATACATAAAGGTGTTGTCTCCTTTATTGAAATAATTTCACTATCCAAATTATATAATCAGTGATCTATTATTTTATCAATTCATATTTGAGGTGTGTTCATTGAATTATAGAGATATACTTCAAGAAAAACTATAATTCATGCTCCAGTTGGCTGGTGTTGACGACACTCTAGATATGGTGAAAAATGATCCACAAGTATTACCTAATGTTGTTTCACTTATGGACCCTACATATTTTCATAATATAGATGCTGATGATTAGTCTGAGAATTTTTTATATGAATCATGATGACAATGCAGGGATCTCGGAGACTAACCCCTCCTATGAAGGATTTGATTAATAGATTTTAGCAGTAGTATCCAAATATGTTTTTCAAGGGATGTTTGTCCTCGGGCAACTATGTAATTGATACAAGCCATGTAATATATCTTTAAACATCTGGAGATGAATCCATAGAGTAGGTTTAATATTTTATCATATATGTTCATAGGTTACACTAAGAGATAGTGGGATGTTTTGAACTTGGATTAACAATATTAAGATTTGGAATAGAGGTACTTCTAAACAAAATTCTAAGACTACTACATTCTTGATACATTTAGAGCTGATCGAGCAAGAGAGTTTATGAATATGGAGTACGGAAATTTTTTAGTCATGGATTTAATCACTAGTTTCATAGAGAATTTGTTTTCAATTTATTGTATAATTGGATATGAGTTCTATAGGGATTAAAATTTTGGGGGAAGTCTCATGTATGACATCTAATATCAGGTAAATGTGCTTCTTTTTTCTACCACCACGGAGATAGTGAACTATTTCCTCATCCTTGTGTGTATCCTCAATGAAGTCGTAGATGTGGGATAATTTGGTGTAATTCCATTATAGAATAATATTTAATCTATTTAAAATATGTTTCATTTTGGACATTACTCAGGAAGAAACATTACAATGAGTATACTAACAAGTAGCCACATGATTCTTCATTAGTGCGGAAAGTAGGGTTATTTGAAGAAATATTGTGATAAGGAACTTTTTTAGTGTATTAAATGCTGTTAAATTTGAAATATCTAGATGTTTTTTGAAAAAATTCACTTGTATCTAGTGGAATAGGATCCACACCATCTGTTCCACCATGAGAAGGATTTATTTCTACTAATTAAGAAGGGTTATAGAGCATTATTGGTTGTATTGGATGAGGGTTGGACATGGCCATGAGAGACATACACATGACATTTAGTAACAGCAGAGCTAACCTTATAAGGGTGGTAGTCTTTTATTTCATAGACATGGATCAATACAAATAGATAAACAGTGTAGTAGATACTTGATAAGCTATGTATTAGTCTATTTATGGTGTGGGGTATGATTTTAGTATCCTCTTGATATTATCATATTTATTTGGCATAGGTTCACCCCTATTCATTAAATATGTTAAAATTGTTGAAACCATTTTTCTGTATTTTTAGTATTTCATTAGAGTGGTATCACTAGATCCTCTATTGGGGTTATGATTAGAAAGTGTATTTCAGTGCAACAGGTTCATGTTTGTTATTGGATGTTATTGATTCTTATGGAAAATTTTCATCCTCAACATGTTGGGCTTTGATTCAAAAATCAAGATTAATTGGTTAGTTCTTCATCATGATCATGTTGTTTTTTATCACTGGAGGGTTTCTTATACATTATATGAGGGAGGTCAATATATTATCAAGGGTTAGAGGGATGCCCATGACAGCTAACTCGTATTGAGCATCATGTGATGGGGGGAGTGAAAACCCAAATTTTAATCCATTATTTATACAATAAGGGAATGTGACATGAAAAGTTACCTCCAATATTGAATCATATTTGGGACGTCTTCCAGGAATAATTTTCTTGGATACCTTCACAGAGAGAGGTAGAAATAATTGTTGATTTTGTTTCAGGATAAACAATAGTACACATTTCTCCTAATCTGATGTATGATATTGAGATGAGGTTGTTCAAGTGATAACTATGAGACATTTAAGCTAAGAGGTTTATATGTCCCAATAAATCACCTTGGGGTACACCAATTCTTTTTTCCATGAAGGATGATGGATCCCTTATGTTTTGTGTTAATTATGAGATATTGAATCAACTTAACATAATGAATATATATTATCCACATAAAACAGATAACCTCTATGAAAAGATCTAGGGTGTAAGGGTAATTTATAATTTTATTTTGTGTTTTTTATTTCATAAAGTGTATGTTAGACCATCATATATTTCATGTATATAATTTTTTAGTAGATATGTATTGTATGAGTATTTTCTCTTGTAATTTGGTATCACAAATGTGTGAAAAGAATTTGGAATAAATAATGAATTATTTTTTCCACCTATATCTAGATTTATTTTTGTAGTATTCATGGAAAAAAACTTGATTTACTAACATACTAAACGAGAAAATTCCAAATATCATGGTATAAATATTTATTTAACTAAAGTTACACTAAATTTTTTTTATGATCACAAACTTCCACTTTTGGATAAATAATATTAACTTATAGGGTCACATTATTTCATAATCATGACTATCAGTTGACCCAATGATGGTGATAGTTGTTTTTTCTAAGGGGAATATTGAGAATGTCATTGATATATAGAGTTATTTGGGGGATTGTTGGAAATTATGAGTACTTATAAAGTATTTGAATTTCCATGATACACTACTCAAAGGATATATCAAGAATGGTTTCCAGATTATTTGATCTGAAACATGCGTTGGATCCTTTTGAGAGACTAAAAGAAGGCTCTCTACCGCATTGATATTGGTTTTACCTGATCATGGAATGGGAATATGATTTATTATGAAGCATCATGGATTATTCTAGGATCCATTTAGATCTAGAGGTATTGAGTCATTGTGTATGGATATTTCCAATTAGAACCTCTTGAGTGGAATTACCCAATGTAGGATCTCGAGCTAGTATATGTGGCTCACGCCTTGTTTTGATGGAATTAAAAACTTTTAGGATAGTGGTTTATTGTATACATATAAAAAAATGTTTACAATACATATTTATCTAGAATGAAATGAATTTAATATAGAGAAGTGGGGTTGAATAACTATAGTTATTGGAATTTGAGCTTGCTGATAAACTTTAATGGGTAAATTCCATTGCTGGCTCTATAAACTGTAATACACCCAATCAAGGTGTTTAGGAGGACAGAATTGAATAAAACCTAATAAAATTATTTAATTTGATGCACCATGAGGTCTTGGAGGGTCACATAATGTATTTTCTTATAGACATAGCAATAAGATTTTCACTTCCTGATAGAGTAAAGATGATACAACTTTTAGATCACGAGGTCTTGGTATTATAGAAGAGTGCTTCATGTGTGGAACCACTACCGAGTTGGTTTGTTAATGGGATTGAGGTATATCTCATTCATGGATTTTTCCTAGTACATGAATATATCTAATGTGAATTTATTTGATATTCATTAAACCATTTTAATTGTATATATTGGTCAACTAGAGATGTATCTTGATGTAAGATACCTATACTGGTCTTTGAGGATGAAAAGCGGAAAAAAGTTTTGTAAGAAAATGCTCCACTTGTTCGAAGGTGAATGTGGAATACCTGTGGAAAATTAGGATTTCAAAGTAACTTCCCATTCCTTAGTGGAATAGATATAATGACACCATGTATTTTGTTATGGGATCATTGTGATCCCCTAGAGTCAATTATGTAGTATGGGAAATAATTGTATGAAAGAAAATGATCCCCCACATCCTTCCTATTTGAGATAATTTTTTTGTTGAAAAACTACTATGGATTTATGTATGGGGCATTGTAAACCTAAATAGAGGAACACATAATATTGTATAAGATAGGGATTATCATTTTATGTCATGGTTCTAGAAGAGGTTGCAGAAGGCTCTGGCTTCATTGGTATATCTAATTAAACCCTATCACACACAGACTAATAGAAAGTCTGTGCATATGATACAAGTGTTATATGAAATTATCCTAGAACATTTTTTATTCTGGCGATACTTGGGGGAACATTTTCTTATTTCTATGTTCAATTTCAATAATATATTCCAAAATATCATATATATGGATCTTTATGATTATATGTATGGTGACCGATATCAATCAATACTATGTTGGTTTTGGGTAGGAGATAAATTGCTACTGGGAACCCAAATCAATCAACAGACTTCAAATATGTAAACAATTATCAGGAATCAAATGTATACAAATCAATCTAGGAATAATTTTTATAATGATATCCATTGTAACATCCCCACCTAGGTTCCACATAACGGTTCACTGAGATAGTTGGATAAATGACCCCAACATAGCCTCCCCATACTCTAGTGGATCCTGAATAGCAATGGGGGTCAAATATACAACATGGAGAGACTATTGCCTCTTTTTCAATGTAGAAAAACGACAAAAATAAATTACAATAACCATAACATGTATAATTACATAACCAAAATAGACTAGTACTACATGATGAACCAAAAGAAGAAAACAATATCCTATCCAATACTGTAGATACGTCATGCCATAATAAGTTTCAATAGTCTAATGAAAACCCAAAATAAATAATCACTGACTAATCCCAGTGATTCCCAACACCAAGTTTCTTTCCATCAGCCACACTCCATCTCTACTAAGCTCTCTAAAATAGGCCTCTTTCCATTATCATGTCCTTCAAACATGAATTTTTTTCAGTAATGATCGGGAAATTCAAGTACGGTGTGAGTAAAATTAAGTAGGTCTCCACTAATGGAGAGTAATCCAATATCAAGCTAATAACATTTTATATCATTTTATAATGAACAGAGTACAATCAACTATGTATACAATTTTATTTATTCTATTTTTCTTTATTTAACCACATAAATCCCCAGGTCCATGGTTACATTCATACTATCCATACATACATCATCCCATGCCAGAGGATCAACTATCCTTAGGGGATATCATATAGAAAATAAACCTAGTTATCATTTTTCATTACATTTCAATTCATATCCTGGTCAATTTTAAACATTATCTAATGAAAATCACATGAGTGTGAAAAATAATTTATAGAACCCCATGGTTATTTGGTTCATTACTTCCTATATGAAACCCCATGGGTATTTAGAGCATCATTCCTTATCCCATACAATAATATTCACATTAAAAATGGTTGGGAATTCCATACTTATGTGCATAATTGTAAAAAAGAAATGTAAATGATGTCAAAGTGAAATGTTATGGAATGAATTTCAAAAGGGAAAAGAAAATTTGAGGCCCAAAATGTGGGAAAGGGACAAATTCTATTCAATATGATAGAATACATAATACATGAACAAAATGGAAAGACATTGTCAAATAAGAAGAGCACCCCCCACTTTTTCTGATAACACACAGGAAGCAAGTTTGTAATGTATATACAAATATCCTTGGAATAAGGATGATGATTACTTTTATGAACTTTCCTCTGGAATATTTGATTCGGAAAGCTCATTTAAATATGAATTTTTCATGATTGAATTGGTTTTTAAGGTCACAAATATCACATTACAATTAGAAGAAAATAAATAGATCACTACTGATGATGGGAATCAACACACTGTAGTACCATAATATAATATTTGTAGTGTTTTGTGTTTAAAATGAATATGACTCATCAATAATCATTGTACCTATTAGTAAATCAAGGTGATGAAAACAATAAATTTTTCAATTACCAAATATTAACTGTAAGGGAATACTATCCACTATATATTCTCAATTTTGGTGATCAAATTATTGAAGAAAGGAACATTCTATCCAATAACATTGTTTCTTATTATATAAACCTATTAAATGATCCATACAAATACTCATATATCATAGAAGGTATCATTCCTAAAAAAATCAATGATAAAGAAAACCACATGATTACAACTTCCCCGATAGAATTTTATATCAATGATTATATTCTTGGTCTTAACAACGGGAGATACCATGGATCATATGGCTTTACCAACCATTAATTCCATGTTTATTGGGATATCATGTTGTGATAAGTTATCAATTTGGTTAAATACATCATCAAGAGTTGATCATTAGATCATGGAAACAATTCTCATTTTATATCCATTATATATAAATTTTATAATGTAAGTTACATTAGTCAATTCAAACCAATGTTTCTGGTCAATACCATTCATAAATTGGTAACCAAAATCCTATTAAACAAAATTTCCTGAATATTATATAAAATGGATTCATTGAATCAATTCGGCTTTATCATGGGAAGAAATATTGAAGACTATTTTTTCACTGCCTCTGAATGACTGAAACAACTTAGTAATATAACAAGGGGAGGATACCTTTCTCTCAAACTAGACATTATAATATCCTTTGATATAATGTATTAGAACCTAATTGGTAATATATTACACAACTTTTTATTTGACATGAAATTAACCATTTAGATCAAAGATATTTATGGCATCGTGCACTTATATATTCTCAGAAATGGTTGAATAGAAGGGTGTAACACTTTATCAAGGGGGCTTAGGCAAGGTGAACCCCTCTTTGTGATCATTTTTTCCATTTTCGATGATTATGAGTGTAAACTATTTATTCAAATGAATTCTAATGGTGACCTGAATACTATCAATGATGCTAGAGGTACCTTCGCACCCCCTCAAATCTTTTTTTCTAACAATATTACTATTTTTACACAAGGAGATAGAAAAAAACATCATGAATTACGTTTTTCACTATGAAAGTGTTTCAGGACATGAGATCAGTTGGGGGAAATCCTTCATATAATTTAGAAAAAAACATCATTCTATTAGAAGAGGGAACATTTTTTATTCGTTATGAATAATATAGGGTGATTATCCTTTAAATTAATTGAGTATTCCTCTTATTTAGGGATAATATAATGAGTCATAATTGAAAATTATATTGATGTAGATCAGAAGAATCTTTTACACTAGATAATAAACATATCTATGAATTATGGGAAGAATCTATCATTTCATGCATATTGTGACCTATAAGATTATTTCCTCTTTCATGGTGTATATTTTTCTAGACACAGATATTAAAATCAGTAATACAGCAACAAGGAATACAATATGTAATGGAATAATATCAAATAGAAACATTATCACTATTAATTGAAATAAATTCTTTAAACCCTACAACCTTGAGGGGTAGGCATCACGAATATAGTAATTTTCAATCAATCCCTCCAAGATCTATTCATATGGAAGATACCTAATTTCAATTATATGTCCCTAGAACTGATTTTAGTTAGATTAATAGAGTCTATAATGTATGGAAAACTTCATTACATAAAATCCTCAATATGAAATGGATTGAGAAATTTGTTTTCTAAGGTGTATAGAAACTCTCATTTGCTTTTGAATTCCAACTAATCTATCAAATTTTATAAGGACAATTGGATAGGGAATCCTTTTCTGAATATGAAAAATTCATTGAACCAACCAAAAGACCCTAATATCACTATTAAAGACCAGTTTAGAAATATTGAATCACTATATGATGATATGAATGATGATAAATCACATCTCGCTCCTCACACCTTTGGATAATTACATATCACAATGTTCTAGTTTATACATTCCTGTAGTATAGAGATACTACCCTCCGCTGTAGGTGTTTCTTATTCCACCAACATTGGGAAGATTTAGATTATCTTTTATTTTTACTTAAATATGATTCATCCTTAATAAAACCATTTTTGTGCTTTTTGACCTCAATCCTTTCGAAACAGATATAATTAACAACCAGCTATTCGGTGATATAAATCGTCAGATGTCCAGATAATTAAAAAATCTACTATGTGTTGCCTATGTAGGTCTTAGTCATGTTGTATGGAGTGGGTGAAATAATTAAATACATGAACATGAACCTTCCATCATGTAGTCTATTTTTTCAGATATTACAATGGCTGTACAGAATGAAAATCATATTCAAAAGGGTACTACTAATAATTATACACATATCATTTATATGCTCAGATGCCTCAATGTTCAAGGTAACAACCCTCCCTCTCATGGCATGCTTTAATTGTTTTGGATTCCTTAAGTTGTTGGTTGGAAATAGAGAAACACAGATGGATCTTCCACAAAAAATCCTAGTCCACTTGGATTTCGATCCATCACTAGGGGTCACAATGGAGAGATAATTGACTTCTTATATGGGACTTGTGGACACTACACCACCATTGATGACAAAATTATTGAATTAATTAATTTATTCCAAATAGATAAACAGAAAATTTGGAATTATGTTTAGTTCAAATGTCACATGACTATAGTTTTTCAAGTGGTGAGTCTTGGGACCATCTATTTTTCATGGAAACTCACTGCGAGGTGGTCTGAATACATGTTCAATAAATCTACAATGAAATATATAATCACACATGCCTTTCATAAAGAAAATTAAAATGTCAATGCTCAAGAAAACAAAATATGTTTCAATGATACATGCACCAATGCTACTACACTCCCTCTTGATCTTCTTCCTATTCAACAAAAAGAAAAACGTAAATGGAATTTGATTTATCTTGTGTAAATTTTTTTTATCGTATAATAATCAATGATGGGACCATTTTTTAAAAGGAACTATCAAATCAATCAAAATTCATTACATTAATCCCATGGAATAATATGAACAATTCAGCAATAAACCATTTATTAATATTTAAAAAAACCTATTAACAATTAAAAATTATTCCAAAATTAAATCCATTACAATTAACAACCAATTCAATACTACATCAAATAATCAATTAGACAATATCATTAGCCTATCAATTTCATGATCACAATTCAACTAATTTTAATTTCCCAATATTAACCCATTTCATTAACACATGGAGATTCTATTTAATCATTTCAATCTTTAATGAAATTTACAAATCATGGATATCGAAATTTCAAAATTTCATACACATAGTTAAATGAGACTATGTTGTTTTCAATTTTTGATACCCACCTCATGATAGTAGACAAATTATCCCTATAAAAAATCACCAAATTGAAGTGGAATGATCAATATTACAATTCATAAAAAAGACATAGATCCACAAAATAGATCAAAAAATTAATGGATTAAGTTATATAAAATCATAAATCTATATTCATCGCCAAATGAGGAAAAATACATTCAAAATATAAGATAAATATGGTGGGGAGAGAGGAATTTATTCGAGAAAAGATCTTTTTTTAGGATAGGTGTAGATCTATCAATTGGATCTTTCATTATCAATTAATGAATATTAGAATCCATTGAAAAACAAATGGTAGACTCTAAAAATGATATAAAACTTTTATAGTTTATTTTTTTATGAGGATGATGGTCTGGGGGTTTTAAGGATTTTAAAATAAAATTTAAGGGGATTAAATCCAGCATGCACAGTTTCTTGGGATGGGGCACATAGTTTTCGAAACCGTCCTCCCTAACCATGTTCAATTATATGGGGGTTAATGGTTACTCATAATAGGGAAAAAAGATTAAGAAACCATGAACTAACCATGAAATCCTTCATAGTCTAGGGTTGCACGGTTTGCATGGGTGGGTGCACAGTTTAGGATAACTGTGAACCAACCATGTGTTGCAAAAAAATCCCTCCCTAAAAATTCATATCTCACCCAAATTCACCCATGAAATGAAATAAAAAATTAATAAACAGAACCAAGAAAATTAATATATAAAAAAATATTTAAACATCACAAAAAATGGTCAGTATCATTGAATCTCACCAACACATAACTGTTCCTCTTTGAAATGTACACCAAGAATCATTATGATTCTGAGGTAATAAGATCAGGACATTGAGGCCACATATCCTCTTCTCTACCCTGTTTTTCCTCTAGAATAATCCACTATTGTTAAAAAATTTGAACTATAATTATATTCTATCCATGCAATATGTTTTCAATGTGATCCAACACACTTTTTGGATGATCCTCAAAGGATGCATCAATCTTAAGCTTAACATAATCCACATTGATCACTAGATAAGGTTCAAGGAAATACCTCTAATTTTATAAAATATAAAAAATGTATTGAGTAACACTATATCTATGTGGAAAATCAAATTAGTATTCCACCAACCTAATTATTCAACAACCTCAAAGGGTCCAATAATCCTGGGAACCAACATACCATGTCTTTCATCCTAAGGTGACCCAATCTGGGAGACACCCAATGAAATAATTGATCAAAATGTATTAAAATTATGGTTTATTATCACGATAATCATATGAATTTTTTTTACTTTGATCCATAGAACTGCAATTTTGAATCAATTTTACATGCTCTAATGTCTATTGTGTGAGTCTCGATGTAAATAGATCTAACTCACCTACTGGCATCCAACATACTTGTAATCTTCATGGGCTTCCATAAATATAATCATATGTTTCAGAATTAATATATGAATAATAAATATTTTTATATGATAACAGTACAAGTGATATATTCTTTTACCAAAACCCTAAAAAATCGATTACACAAACCCATACAATATCTTTCGAAACCTATAGAGTATGTTATAACATACCATACGTCTGTGAATATAAAGATTTACTCACATTTGTAACATGTCTCTTCTACATTAATTTCCATAAATAAGAAGTTAAATGACAGTCACGATCTAAAACAGTGCCTCGAGGCACCTCGTGTTGATGAAATATCTCCGGAATATACAAGTCTGCCAATTTATAGACTAATAAAGTTTGATGTTTTGGAATGACATGCAATACTTTCATCAATATGTCTGTAACCACAAAATAGAATCATTCTTCTGAGGTCTCCTCTAGATATAAACCACAATGAACGTGATATTTTCATACCACATATATTTCATATAGGGCAATGACTATAGAAATGCTCTAGGATATTAATTCTCACCCTTTGCCTATTGATAGGAGTATCATCAGGTAATGAACCTCACAATATTCTTTTTTGTTACTAACCATCATTATTATTGATTTAGGTGTCGTATATTTTTAGAAATACCATATAAAAACACAACTTTTAGGCATTAAATTGATGCATTATCTATTACCACATTCATATAAGGAAAATGACACAATTCTAGACATAGATGATCTTATTCTTATATGTGGTCGAATCAGATGGTGACTTCCAACTATAAAGTAATTCCCTCAAGGAAAAAAAAGTCATAAAATCCATACATTCAATCCCTAATTTACCTCATGTGAGTATACTCCACTGGTACAGATATTAGATTCATCTGCTCCTAGACCTCATAATCCCAAACATGAATCCTAGTAAGAGAAGTATTTATCTTCCACTCAGAACTAGACTCCCGAACTACATGAGTCTCTGTTTTCAAGCTCAAATCATTATAAACACCACTTCTCATTATGAGAATATATACTAGCTCAAAATAAAATGAAGAAAAATACTCATCCCACCTCTGCTACTTTAGATTCAAATTACATTGTGAAATATTAATTTAAGATATTATGGTATGTATACAGATTAAACATTTTCCCAATATATAATTCATCAAAAACATAATGGAATAAACCACTACATCTAGTTTGAGGTCAAGTATATGGTAATTCAATTAAAGGGGACTCATCTTCTATAATTGATATGCTAAAACCTGGTCTGCCTTCATTAAAACTACTCCAATAATTATCCCATATGTGTAACAAAACACTATATGCTCATCACCCAGATCTGGAATGATCAATATTTCTACTATTTTTAAATGATTCTTTAACTCCAATAAATAATTCTCACATTTTCCGAACCATTAAAACATTAACACCTTCTTAGTCAAGAACAAAGTAGGTGATGATAATTGGAAATATTATTTGTTCAAGATTTTATAATATTCAGATAATCCCAGAATGATACGAATATTGAAAGAAATTCTTGTTTTCTCTCCTAAGAAACAACTACATACACTTTCTTTGTGTCCACATAAAAACCTTCAATATAGATGATTTGGCCTCTTGAATGTAACTAATCAATGTAGAATTGAATCTTAGGTAGACTAGAGTATATTGGAAGCTCTCTCAATGTACTATGGATGATTTGAAGATGTCAGGAATGATCTTCATGATTCTTTTAGTTCACCAGGATGGCATCCACAAACACAATCAAAAATTGATCCAAGCATATGAGGATGATTTGGTTCATTAATTACATAATGATTTTTGGTGAGTTCGTCTTTCAAAATGAAATCACAAAAAACTGATAATGGGAATATCATCTTTTGAAAGTAGTCCTAGGTATATTAAATGGATTAACACTCAATTGGTGGTACCCTGATCTCAATTAAATAATTGGTAATAAAGAAGGTTCCATACTCTAATAATTTTTTTTTCTTATTACGTGGAAGAGGATACCTGTTCATCAATGTCTTCTGGATAAAAGTTTTGTAATCAACACATAATGGTAGTGTTTACTCATCCAACATAGAAAAAATAAATATAGAACCCTATGTTGAAATACATGGATGGATAAATCCCTTATCAATTAAATATTCTAATCTAGACATAAGCTCTTTATGATTTATTGATGCCATTATGAATAGATGAATAGAAATTGGATTATCCCACAACATTAGCTCAATCATAAATATCATATATCTCTCTACTGGGGACCTAAGAAGTCTAATGAAAACACATATTAGATCCTGCCCACTATGGGTGGAAATAAATATTTTTTCATACCCCCATAATCCAAAAAAGTACCTGAATCTTGGGAATTTTTCTCCCTCAGTTGCAGTTGAATTGGCCATACATGACGTGCCATTATATCCCACACTCCATAATGAACATAATTGTAACCCTCATGAGGCATGAAATTCAGTATTCTTATATAAGAGTCTATTTGGTATAGTTATACTACCATCCAATATATACAAAAAATCAAATCCAATAATAAAAAATCAAGGATGTAAAGATCCCAACTGGATTGATACTCCCTAAACATGAGAGAACTTCCCTTTCACAAACAAGTGTCTCTCAATAATATTCCCAATGATCTATCGATCATCATAACCCTCCTCAAATGATACACTATTATACAAAACATGTTCTAAAATTTATATCAAAATTAAGTATCAAGTGGAAAAATATCAAAAATTGAACTAGAGAGTTTAGAATCTATAATAATAGTACCTCTAACTATCTATGATCTAGCCTCACTATCCATACGTGTAGGAAAATCTACATGCATATGTTTTTCCCCTGTACCCTTTTCCATAGTCATTGTAATTAGAAATACATTAATATAATAATATGAGAAATAATTTCTATAAGAACCATGTCAATTGATTCTATTATCATGGCCAACATATCATAAATTTCCAGGATGATAGAGTTCATAAGACCCCCTTCAATCACTTGAATTTTTCATGCTTCCCCCACCACTACACATATTCCATGGGTTACAACATTACTTATGTACATTTCACATCCTGTTGTAAGCCCATCACTCAACTGATGGTCAAGGATAATGCCTATCAATGTAACCTAGCCTACCAAACTGGTGACATAGTGTTCGAGTATGGTCTGGTTTAACTGCCCCTTCCCTCATCCAATCTTCTTACTATTTCCTTATCTTAAATTATAATAGTGATGATTCCCACTCTTTGAAGACATACCTCATGGTCATCAAGAAGAATATACCTGTGTTCCACTGGAATCCTTATTAATGATCCCCTAATATATGAGAGCGTCATTAACCACTTCAAAAAAAACTTCCCATCTCAATGTTATTTACCTGGGACATAATCTGACATATAAGACCATCCATAATTTGTTTTGTTATAGTATACTCATCTCCCTCCAATGATAGAGAACGTTTCTTCAAATATATAAATAATAAAAAATATAAAATAGCATACATACTTACCAGATTTGACCTCGTGAACTCATTCACTATATCCAACCTGAGCATCTGAGGGTAAAAGTTCTCTAGTGAAAGTCGGAGGGTGAATAAACTCAAACTCCCTTTTCTTGACATATATACCCTTCAAAACCCACTATGGGGATCCTCCGTAATGTTCATAAAGAAGGAAAGTATCACATAGATTAGCTCCCTAACATCCTCACTCGGAACTATCGATGATTCATTTTTTAATACTATGGGATCATTCTTTTCCATGTCCTCATATTGTCCTATAATCAAGAATCATCACAAAGGAATAACTCTACAATGATAAAAACCCATATTAGGACACAATAGAAATTTTATTATCACATTTAATGGGATGAAAATTAATTGATAACAAGTCATTCTTCCAAACCCAACCATATATTCAAAATAGAGGCTCTATAACTACCCTTAACCATCCTACAACATGGTCATGGATATCATAGGGGTTAAAAAATTCTCATTAAGACAATGTATCATTAGACAATCATTCTCCAAAATTGTCATGAATTTAATATTTTTAATTAATTTTTGTAAACATTATCATTAATATTATATAATAATTGAAAAAAGTACACTTTCAACAACATACCCATCTCATTCATTTATATCTGTGCTAAATAAATATGTGTTTAACATAAATTCATGAGTCCTAAGAATAATTCATGCATACAAAAATACTATTCCATATATGGAAACATCTAAAATCCGAAAATAAATAATCACATCACACAAAAGTTGAATAACTCAAGTTGAAATAACATCCAACTACGATGACGAATAATAACAATAAAT
Organism: Viscum album; assembly: GCA_963277665.1. Lineage (NCBI taxonomy): Eukaryota > Viridiplantae > Streptophyta > Magnoliopsida > Santalales > Viscaceae > Viscum > Viscum album. The sequence goes on from OY728142.1 coordinate 956,474,012, forward strand.
ATCCCACCCTGGCTACTTGGGAATTCTCCTATATGATCGGTAGCTGCTCTCAAGAATGTGATCTAAACCAAGGATTTACCCAAACTAATCTTAATTCGACCTTTCCAAACATGTAGGAAAAAATAAAACAAAACAAAACCTACTCTAAATCAAATTTTAGATGTCATGATTCAGGTTCCACACACCAGCTCCACAAGACGGTTAGTTACATAACCTCAGGAGAGTCTCCCCATTTTCCATAGGCTACCAAATAGGAGTGGGTGTAAAGTATACATCATGGTAACACTATAACATATTTATCAAAGAATTATAATTGTAAAAATTTATAACTTTAACCTATGTATAGTAACCCAAACCAGAATACTACCATAACTAAAACAGACTAACACCACATGTTGAACCAAAATAGAATAAAATAACTTGACAAAAAATGTATATAAATACTTCTAAAATATATTTTAGGTGTATAATAAAAACCAAAAATAATGTCACATTAAAAAATCCCAGCTAGTCATGTCCCCAAGTATGGTTACCATATCTATTATCCAACATGACTTCGACATCTAACATATGGTTTATCCCCTTATCCTAAATTTCCAAGATGAATTGAATTTTTCAATTGAATTTAAATGATGATTAGGGTAAGATTACAACCCATTAGGACACCAACAATTATGTCTAATACAACATCATGTCAATAATAGTGTATTTAGTTGTATAAATTATAATGTAGAATGAATAGTTTTAATTGTTAAAGTATTCAATTATTCTTTATTTTACTACATAAATCAACTAGTTCATGATTAAACCCATAATATCAATACCTTATTTTTCCCAAGCTATATTATGAACTACCCTCAAGTTATATGACATATCAAAAAACCATGGTTTTCATTTATCATTTCGTTTTTATTCATGTCATTGTAAATTTGAATCAGAGTCCCATGCCAATATCTTGGGAAAGGAATCTCATGTCTACAACCACATGGGTATTTGGAGATTCTGTCCCTATCCCACACCCCATGGTTATTTAGAGGAGCATTCCATTTCCAAAAAAATAATGTTCAACAACATTCATTTAGTTATAGAATGTCACTATTATCACCAAGTAGGTATTTGGAGAATCAGTTTGTGTCCCACACCGCATTTATCAATCATTCAAATTTATCACATATATCATATTCAATATGTTTATTCAAAATTAAACATCCCATAAAGATTTCACAACATTCTATACCCTTTAATCTATCAAATAAATCATAAATTTATACATTACTTAGATGTATTAATATGAATAATTCACTATTAAAAGATCTATCAACATTTAATCAAAACCCAATAACTCTTTCAGGTTATTCCCAACAACCCCCAATTACCATTATAAGTAAAACTCATTACTCCAACAATTAACCAATTACATAATCCAATGAACCCATAAATTTTAAGATCTCAATTCAACCAATTTCAATTTCCATATGTTTATCCCATCTCATTATCAAATGTATATTCAATTTAATCCATTTAGACACTGATAAAAATTTTCAGTCATGGAAATGTATATTTTGAAATTAAAAACTTGAAAATAAATAATTACTATGATATTTTAAATTTATAACACCTTTCAAATAATGGTTGATAGATGATCACAACTGAAAACCCTTAAATTGACATGGAACACTAAATTTCACAGCAAATTACTAGTATTTGATCTCAAACATATATCCAAAATTTAATGGATTATAATTTATAAGAACCCAGATCTATAGCCATTACTAATAAATGAATACATCACTTTAATATATGAGAGAGATTTGATAATATGGGAGGAAAGTAATTGATATGGGATCTATTATCTGGAGAGGTCCATATCTGTAAAACTGATCTTAGATTCACTTTGAACATAGTTAAAATTCCCTTTGGAATCCATCTGTGAGTCTGCAAAATAAGAGAAAACATTTATGGAAGATTGGGGTCAAATTATCATGAAGTAATGGGGTTTAAAAATTTTAAAATCACTTTTTGGAGGCTTAATTCACATGTGCATGGTATCCTAGGTAGTGTCACACAGTTTACAAAACCATTCACCCTAACCATGACTCTATCATGTGGGGGTGAACGATTACTCGTTAGAGGGTGAATGGTTTGAGAAAACATGTAGTGCTCATGAAATACATCTCTTTATGGTTTTACATGGTTTACCTGGGTAGGGGACATTGTTTTGGAAAACTATGAGCTCAAGAGGCACTACCCAAAACCCCTCCCAAAACATTAAAATGTCACCCAAATGCACCATAAACATGTATTAAACAATTTATATCCATATAAATGAAAAACAATCTTTCTAAAATATCATGATAAATCCCCAAAAATGTTCAAGATCTTATAGGCATTAAAGAACACTATAGTTCAAGGAAGGGCATGAAGTCATATTGTGTGTTTCAACTAAACCGGGGCATCATTTGATTCAGAAACAATGGAATATGAAACCTTTGTTTTTGGTTAAAAGGCCTTAGAATATCAATGTAATTTTTATTAATTTAATAGAATTAATATGACTATGAGAAAATTGACGGTGCATGATTCTGATGATTGGTGTTCCCAGAATAAATTTCTGAACATTTTTTAATGTACATTCAGTAATCTTCTGGGTGGAATTTTTTATCTTTGGAAATGGTGCTCAGATTAAATATCTGAGGTAATCGTTGAATCTGAAGCACTGGGATTCACTTAAGAAAGGTTTAACTTCAATTAAAATATGTCGTGGGAAAAATTTAGATTTTGGAATTTTAAAATAATAATAAAAATAACTTAGTTATTTTATTTCTCTTTTCTCTGTTCCTCCAACGGACATGCAACAGTGGAGGGAAAAATGAAGTGTTATCTATTAAATGGACTGACTCCTCAAAACCTTTGTAATAGTTCTGTTGTAATGTGGAAGGATCCTATTCAATGAACCATCATTAATTCCACATGTGTTTCTCACAATCCCCCTTTATTATTTATATGGAACATCGGAAGGATTTTTGGCACAGTTTCATCAAGCGACAAAACTCTAGAAATGTACCACGATGCCAATCACTTGGAGGATGGGACCGGTTCTAGCAGGCAGTGACGAGGGCTATCGAGTGACAAACACCGACTCTACCTCAAACGCAGACGTTTTCTTGGGATCTATAGGTAGGGTTTTATCTTGTTTATTTTCAAGAGATTGTTGAATCATATATCCACTCCCTTGTCAAGATGATAATGGGGAGGGAGCCAACCAAATGAACAAGGCCTAGTCCCTCATACCTTGTGGATCAATGCATTCTCCATGAACCTTTTTATTCACATTGGATGGAACCTGAAACGAAGGGCCAAGCGATGAAGAGGGCATCCTAGGGTGGTTGTTGATACCGTAAGATGGGATAATAGGCCACCAAATCTCACCCGATGACATGTGGAAGACTTCCGGCATGGCACCAGCATGGAGGCACCAGCAACCCGCACCGACAGGCAATGGCGGCGGCCAACACCGGTTGATCGCGAAGGAGGTGGTGTGTCGTCACGTGCTGTTAGAGGAGAAGGATGCAACTTTCCAGCCATGATGGTCAAGTAATGGAGCCAGCACATGCCATGAATTGAGGAAGAGGTGAAGCGGAAAACTGTCACATGCTTTAGGACTTGGTCACGACACTAGTTCGTGGCTGTGGAGGAAGGTCGCACAAATTCTGGTCCCGATGTGATTGGGTGGCGCTATGTGGCACTGGCTCTTGCCATCCCGAATGACATAGATGTTTTGGGAAAGGGGGGAGGCGAGACACACCTCATTTGCTACGGTGGGCCCTAGCCAGCGGGTTACGCCCCTCTGCGGTCCGGGCAGTGCATGCCCTACAAGGTGCAACTCTAATGGGATACACCCATCCACGGGACAGGCCTCGTGGTCTGCGCCCTTCGCGGGTCAGGCTATGCCCGTCCAGGGGCCAGGCCCCGAAAGCCCAGTGGGATGCACTGCCTTGACCGGATGGGCCATGTCGTGGCCCAGCCCAACCAGGCTGGCTTAGACCGGTTCGGGTAGGGCCGTGTTAGACCCAGATAGGGTCGGTCCAACCGAGTCAGACACATCCTAGACCCTTCCTGGCCCAATTTCACAAAAAGAGCCATAACTTTTGAACTGAGATACTGTTTGATGAACCCTCTATAGAACTGGGATCCTTGGAGTAAGATTACCCTTTTTTATACTCCACTTGAGTTTTGGAGAATGTTGGAGAATTTCCAGGCTGGATCAAAGTCGAATCCAACCTGGCCCTCGATTCTAAAATCATTATATGTCACAGATCGGGCGTCCGATTGACACACTGTCTATTGCATTAGAACCCTTACGACATGTCGGCCCTTTGGGATATAACTTCATGGAACTTCTTTCCAGTTGAAATAAGACCGATGGATTGAGGAGCAGTTATCCCAGAATTAAGAAAACTATGAGCAGGAATCCAATTGCTGGTAGTGAGGTAGAGGAGATTGGTTGTGATGTGAATAATGGACATGGATCATTTGTGGGTTAGCACCTATCGATCATGTGTGGGTTAGCACTCATTGATCATATATGGGTCAACACATACAAATCCTGTGTGGATCAGATCCAATGTGGGTCAGTGCTCAATGATCCTGTGTGGGTGAGCACATACAGATTTTGTGTGGGTCAGCAGCAGAGCCTCTCGACAGAATAAGATGATCTAGATTTACAAATAATCATGTTTAATTCTATACTTAAGTTATTCCTATTGTGAGCTTAGTCTTTACCTTTTTGGTACTTTAACCTAACTGGTTTTACCTTTGTTGTGTTTTCTTTGTGGTACTTTTACCCTCGTGGTGTTAATTTCGTGGTGTTACCTTTTTAGTACTTTTACCTTTGTTTTGTTACCCTCATGGTGTTACCTTTGTGGCACTCTTAACTTCGTGGTGTTACATTTGTGGTATTCTTCTTTCATGGATTAGTTGTGAAAATGGATTAAAGGTTGGAGACTTATGTTTCCTCATGTATAAGATGAGTATATTTTGATAACCGAGGTATATGTATGGAGATATACCTAAGTAGATTTTATGACTACTTAATGATTTTTGATTGATGCCTTTATTTGTGGTTTTATTTTTTCGAACATTGGGAAACCTTCTGGAGTCTCGAAGTCCCTAAAATGTATTTTTTTACTCACCCCTACACAGGTAATGCTCAAACCTTGTTGTCTCTTGTGCAGAAAAAAGAAAATGTTCATCGAGGCTGAGAGAGCCAAGACTGGATGGTGCTCGGAGGTCGATCATTGGATGTGATATGATGCAGTGACTACTAATCATGAGATGTACCTACCCTTATAGTAAGGTCCTCGGTAGATGATCCAGGAGCTGTTTGATCTTTTCAGTTGTACTTGTACTTTTTAGTTGGGCATGTATTTCTACCCCTTTACATTCATTAAATTGTTTACTATATAAGTTTACATCATGGTTGTTTCTTCTTGTGTTCTTGGTTTGTGTGTTTATATAGGTTTAAAGGAAATTAATTCCTAATATAGGGGTACACCTTTTCAGTGCTAGTCTCCAGCCCCTGGCCTATGTAAGGAAAGCATGGTGTAATCACGACATGGGCCATAGGGGACGGGTGATGAAAAAGTGGTATCAGAGGAGTAGATTCTACTGGAGAACAAGGATTCTGATCTTTTTTATGTGGAAATAGTGTAATGTGTTATGAGTGTGGTTTTTAGTTTGAGGAATCTAGTGTTGGGGGCAGCATCCGACCTATCCATACATCAGGACCCTAACTTCTGATTTCTGACTCAGTGCTCAGAAACACTGATTGCTTTTGTTTTGGAACTTTTTTCATATGATTTCCGTCATTCATCTCACTAGGTATAACATATTTACCGTGGTACACCTTTTTTCTTTCAGGATGCCGCCACATAGATAGCCATCCAGGTTTCCTGATAGAATACATAATGATGCACCACCGAGTAATGAGGTTTCGGTGCAGGGCCATATTACGGCGATAGTACCATCGGGTGGTGCACCAGTAGCACCACGACCCATTGGGAAGTAGATGCCACTAGCCCCACTAGAAGAGGGTTCACACTGACTAAGCGTGTTGCACATGATTCAGTGGAAAAGGCCTTCAAGGTCCCACAATCATCTGAGAACAGGTTGGAGGCTGTGATGACTTTTTTTTTGCGTAGTTGGGACACCAACTGATTTGATGGTGATTCTAAATGCCAGTTTCTTCTTGGGAGAAGCTGGGAGATGGTGGAGTCTGACACTCCATTTACGTGACAAGGAAACCTTCACATGGGTGGACTTTGAGGGCCTTTTCAGCTCAGATTCCATCCCCGCGACTCTATACCCATTACGTATATAGGAGTTGCTGCACTTACAAAAGAGAATCATGTATGTGGCCCAGTACTCGGCAAGATTCACTGATCTCTCCCCTTAATACATCGACATGGTATTAGAAACGTTTTTTGGGTCCCAGGACATTGAGTAGGGTCTCCAACATGAGATCATATCATCGATGATATTGCTCAACATTCCGATGGAAGTTGGGGTTCTACAGAGAGCACGTTTGGTGGTCAGCTTCCTAGTTGAGGAGGCACTGACAGTTAGAGCCACCACCAGACATCAGATAGTGGATTCATCCACAACAGGGAGTAGATGGATGACATTGGGGCCAATATAGGCTAGAAAATCTGATGGGTGACATCAAGATACGTGGTCGGTGGTTCAGGGATCCTGGGACAATGGTGGACCGACTTGGAGCTGGCAGTGCTACTCGTGCGGCGGGCAGGGTCACATGACTCGTGATAGCCCGACTCACCATATGGACGACCAGCTGTCGGTCAAGGGATAGGCGGGGTAGAGGAAAAAGTTCGAACGAGGTAGTATATAGGGTGACATATGTGTAAGAGGAACTAGACATGCAACAGGTGGTGGGAAACAATTCGAGGTTCACCACCACATCCTCTAGGTAGTCCACCCCGACTATAGGGACCCTGAGGAATGGGACAGGCTCCACTCCAGGTAGCAGAGGCCGGTGACCACGGTGATCTAGAGCTAATTAGTGGTATGATCTATGTATACTCCATCATAGCTGCAGTACTTATATACATAGGTGCCAGTCCCACTTTCATTACTACAGCTCTTGTTCAAAGCTCGAACATTTTGTTGGAGATGTCGGCTTGATCCTTCAGATCAGAGATTGCTACGAGAGTTGATTCAATGATGAAACACTTGTGTTGGCCGTGTGTTATTACTCAAGGAGGTGAGAGCATTGGCTGAGATGTTCTAGTAGTGGCATCGAGGCCTTATATCGTCATCCTGGGTATGGACTAGCTATCCACAATCTATGCTCTGATTGACTATATTTTGTATAAAGTGTGTTTTGTTCGTGAAGATGGGACCATGTTATCGGTCACCAATGACAATGGATCCTTTGTATCACATGATGGACTTACCCATAGGAGGGTACAATTGATAACTCATCAGTTGGCTAGCCTTACCCTTAGAGTAGTTGTTTTCGAGAGTGTGTGATATATTGTAGTGGTGGAGTAGTATACTTATGTCTTTCCTGAGGACGTTCCGAGAATACCTCCATATAGAGAGGTAGATTTTTTACATTGACTTGTACCCTGGGATGAAACCTTAATCTACACCAAAATATTAGATGGCACCTACGGAGCTTCATGAGTTACGAGTATAGTTGGAGGACTTTTAGAGGATGAGGTTCATAAGGCCCAATGTTTCCCCATGGCAGCACATATTTTGTTTTCCATGATGGAAGATGTGATTTTGATACTCTATGTAGACTATCTGAAGCTAAAATGGGTGATCATGTAGAAAATGTTTCCACATTCTCGTATTTATTATATCTTTGACCAGTTTCAGTGAGCTTGATGGTTTTCAAAGATAGGCCTCACAACAAGCAATCATCAGCTTAGGGTATTAAATGATAATGTGTAGAAAGCAGCCTTCATATGTTAGTATGAACACTATGAGTTCTTGGTTATTCAATTTGGTGTGACCAATGCCCCAACAATGTTCATGGGACTGATGACTAGGATCTTCCATCCATACCTTGATCGCTTTGTGCTGGTCTTTATCGACGACATCTTGGTGTTCTCGGTGTCGGAGGAGGAGCATTCCTATCATCTACAGATAGTTCGGTATACACTACATGGTAACCAGTTTTATGGTATGCTCTCGAAGTTCCAGTTATGGATATGATAGGTCTGCTTTTTAGGACACATTATTTCAAAGACTGGACTAGCAGTGGTTCTGGCGAAGATAGAGGACGTGCTTGCTTGGGATCTAGCCAGGAGTGTGACCGAGGTGCAGAGTTTCCTGGGGTTTGTTGGGTACTACAGGAGATTCGTACATGACATTTCCAGAGTTGTGGAACCCTTTTTAGCATTGATGTAGAAATAAAAACACTTTATATAGAAGGAGAGATGATATCTTAGTGTCCATGAGATGAGGCAAAGACTGACGAGTACCCCCATCTTAAGGCTACCAGAAGAGGGAATTGGGTTTGTAGTCTAGTGCGACGCATCAGGGAACAGACATTGATATGTACTGATGTAGGAGTGAGCAGTGATCACATATGGTTCTCGACAGTTGATATAGAATTAGAAGAAATATGCTAACTGTGACCTAGAATTAGACATAGTGTTCTTAGCCTTGAAGATGTGGGGACATTAATTGATGGGTCAATGTTTTATAATTTACTTTGATTACATGAGTCTTAGGTATAACATCCAATTTAATTACATGATTCTGATACAATGGTGTTGGCTAGCGTTCCTCCAGGACTATGACTTTGAGATAATCTATACTCCTGGGAAGGGTAATTTAGTAGCTGATGCACTTAAGAGGAGGTTTTGTCTATAGTTGTTGAGTGAGGAGACAAAGCAACTAGTCTCGTTGCAGATATCCACTGTGGATAGAGATGGGTCATCTTACCTCTAGTCTATGACTATCACTCTACCACTTCTTTAGCGAGTTTGGGAGGCACTACCTGGGGACATTGACCACAAGGCTTGACATGCTCATATTTCCTCAGGACAAGATCCTGATGGATTATCTGAAGGCGGGGAGTAGGTCATCCTCTTCAAAGGATTCACCATGGTACCAATGGTGCTACAAAAGGAGGTGTTGAGTGAGTTCCATACATCCACTCTGAAAGTGAATCCTACTATGGAAATGTTGTACCATGTCCTCCAGTGTCAGCACTGGTGGAAATGGATAAAGAAAGAAGTGGTTGAGTTTGATTCACGATGCCTCACTTTCTTACATGTGACGGACGTGCATCAAGTTCCAGCAAGCATGTCGTAGACACTAGAGGTGCCGAATTGGAAGTGGGATTGTATCTCCATGGATATTATGACAGGGCTTCCATGTACGTCTAGGGGACACGATTCCATCTTGGTGATCGTTGTCCAACTAACCAAGTCAGCTCACTTCCTACCTATCATATAGCAGGGATCAGTGGAGGGCTTGGGAAACACTACATACAATAGATTTTATGACTTAATGGGGTTCCATCAACATTTGTCTCTAACTACAAAGCACCTTTTACATCATAGTTACGGAATGGATTATAGGAGGAATTCAGGACTCAGCTACATTTGAGCACCAACTTTCATCCTCAGAAACATGGTCGAACAGAGCAGACCATACAGACAGTGAAGAACATTCTTCATGCTTTCATCCTAGATTTTGTCTGTAGTTGGGAGGATCACGTTTCCTTTATCGAGTTCACATAGAACAATATATTTCACTCCACAATCGGTATGGAACCATTCAAGGCCTTATATGGTCGACCTTGCAGATCACCTCTATGATAAATAGACCCTAAGGTGTCAACACTTATTGGTCCATATATGGCATGGGATACAACTAATAAAGTAGAATCATCTAGGAGAGGATGTGGATTGAAAAGAGTAGGCATAAATTTTATGTTGTCAGGAGACGAAGACCTCTAGACTTCCAGGAGGGGGACCACGTTTCTTACGAGTGTCCCCTTGATGAGGTTTGTAGAGATTTGGCTGGGGTATCAAGTTATCTTCGCGTGACATTAGAACATTTCAAGTTATCAGTAGAGTTTTCAAGGTGGAATAACACCTAGATCTTACCCTAGAGATGCACTGTGTACATGACATTTTCCATGTGTTACTGTTGAGGTGGTACGTGTAAGATCCAACACACATCATCGACTGGGTCGACCTATACATAAACGATGATGAGACCTTTACGGAGGTTCCAATGGGGATTAAGGATTGATATGTGTGGGTCCTTTAGGGATGATCGATACCTCTGGTGTGCAATCATAGGCAGCATAAGAACCTTTAGAAGAGCACATGGGAGCAGGAGGCTCAGATTCGTGCTAAGTACCCCCATCTGTTTCCTAAGTCTTTGTTGTGGCTTCCATGGATGAAAAGACCTACGGTGGGGAGAATGTAAAGACATGAATATTCCATGTAAATTTTTTATTTATATAGACTTATTAAGAGTCTGTTAAAATTGAAAGTGCATGACTTTATGGCTCGGTGTTCCTGGAATAATTTTCTAAACAATTTTTAATGTACATTCAGTAAACTCATGGGAGGCATTTCCTATCATTTTAACTGGTGCTCAGATTAAAAATCCAAAGGCACCATTGAATTTGAAACACTAGGATTGGCTTAAGGTATTCCTAACTTTTATTGCAGTAGGTTGGGGAAAAATATTAGATTTTGAAATTTTAAAATAATTATCAAATAACGTTTTTATTTTATTTATCTCATTTATTTTCTTCCAACAGACAAGTGGCAGTGGTGGGACTAATGACGTGGCAAGCCAATAAAAGGATTGACTCGTCAAAAACATTATAACAATGCTGTTAAAATGAGGAAAGATTTGTTAATTGAACCCCCGTTAAATCTAGATGCATTGCTCACCCTCCACCTCTCCTATTTATATGGATCTTGGGGAGGAGTGTTGGCACAGATTCACCAAGAGACAAAGCTCTGGAAAAGTTCAAAAATTCCAATCACTTAGAGGATAGGACTGATTCTTAATGGGTAGTAATTAGCACCACAGAATGACGACCACTGAATCTTCCTCATATGTGGATTTTCTCCAGCTATCTTGAGGTATGATTTTGTCTTGTTTATTTTCAAGAGATTTTTGAATCATATTTCCCCTCTCTTGTGAAGACCATAATGCGAAGGGCGTGAGCCAATGAACAAGGACCGGTCCCTCTACCCTTGTTGATATATTCTTTCTTTGAGTACCTTTGTATCTGGATTGGACGGAACCCAAAAAGGAGGGCCAAGAGATGAAGTGGGAATCTCATGGAGGCTGTTGATACCTTTGGATGGGAAAATGGTCCACTGAAGCTCACCCAGTGACTCATGGAATACCCTGGGCATGGCACCGTCAAGGAAGCACCATGACCCGCACCGCTGGAAGAGAATGTCATGACTTTCTATCCATAACAGTCAAGCAGGGCGGCCAACAAGGGTTGGTTGTAGAGGAGGAGGGTTATCAACACGCCTTTGCACAATCTCTCACTGCTGGACTTGATCGTGACATGAAGTCACAAAAAAGTTGGAATGGCCCTCCCATTCGGGTCCCGCAAATACCAGGCGGTGCCACATGGTGCCGCCACTTCTCATCATGAACAGAACATCCATTCATGGAAATGGTGAGTCGATACCCCCTACACTAGCTAGGACAGGCCCCATACAGTGTTCCATGCCCCTTTGAGGGTCGGGCCGTGTGGGCCCTACGGGGAGTGCCTCTAGCGGGTTGTGCACCTTGGCATGTCATGTTGCGCGAGCCCTGCACAATTTGTGTACCGAGCCCCACGAGCCTAGCGGGTAGAGCCACTCCGTGGGCCAGGCCATGCCGGTCTAGTGATCTAGTCTATGGCGCAACCCAACCAGGCTGGCCCAGGCCAATTCGGGCCGATCGGGGTAAGCAGGGATAGGGTTGGAACGGACATAGACCGTTCTAGGCTCAATTTCGCTAAAAGAGCCATAACATGTGAATTGAGAGTCTGTTTGACAAAACATATGTGTAATGTGGATACCTAGAGTATGGAAAACCTTTTTAGTCTACTTCACATGAGTGTTGAAGAACTTTAGAATACGGCCAGGTTGGATCAAACCTGAATCCAATCGGGTCCTTAGAACTAAAATCCTTATAATTCAATAACCAGGCGACTGATTGACGCACCTTCTGTAACATTGGAATCCTTACAACCTGGAGGTCCATTTAGATACTTATTTGTGGATATTTTTCAGGTTAAAATACGACTAATGTCTTGAGAAGTAGCTCCCCCAAAATCAAGCTTAATATGAGCAGAAATCCAATGGCTAATATTGAGGTGGGGGAGATTGGTATTGATGTGAAGAATGAATAGCAATCCTGTGTGAGTCGATACCTATCAATACTGTGTGTCTCAATGTTCAGCAATCATATATGGTTATGTGCATACTAATTCTTTGTGGGTCAGATACTATGTTTGTTAGCGCTCACCGATACAGTGTGGGTCAGCACATACCGATAGAGCGTGGGTTAGTAGTAGAGCCTCTTGTCAGAATAAGACGACCAAGATTTTAGACTAATCAACGGTAATTTTGAACTTATGTTATACCTTGTGTGAGTTGAGACTTTACCTTTATGGTACATTAACCTTCATGGTGTTACCATTGTGGTGTTATATTTTTCGTACTTTTCCCCTCATGGAGTAACCTTTGTGGTGTTACCTTTGTGGTAATTTTACCTTCATTGTGTTACCTTCTTGGTGTTACATATATGGTATTCTCACCATCATGGTGTTACCTTTGTGGTATTCTTCCTCTGTGGATCAGTTTTGTGAATGGATTAATGGTTGGAGATTTATTTTTACTCATGTATAAGATGAGTGTATTTTCATCTTTTTGGTATTTGTATGGTCATATACATAAGTAGAGTTGATGATTGTATAATGCTTTATGATTGTTGTCTTTATTTGTGGTTTTCTTTTGTGGAACACTCGGAGACCTTAAGGGGAATCAGGGTCTCTATTGAGTATTATTATACTCATCCCTACAGAGGCTACACCTGCACCTTGTTGTGTCTTGTACAGACGGCGAACATCATTGATTGGGGCAGAGGGAGCCAGGATTAGACGGTGCTTAGAGGTGGACCATTTGTTTTGACTTGTTTCAGTGACTTCTAATCTTGAGTTGTACCTACCCATCAGTTAGGATCCTCTGTAGATGATCCAAGATCATATTTCTCATTTCAGTTGTACTTTTACTTTTTAGTTGGTCTTGTATTCTGGACCCTTTACTAACAGTACACTTTTTAGTATAGCAGTTTACATCATGGTTTCTTCTTATTGTGTTATTGGTTTGAGTGTTTGTACAGGTTTAAAGGCAATGTCTTCCATATATATGGGTCACCTTTTAGGTGTTATTCACAAGCCCTTGGCCTATGGAAGGTGGGCTTGGGGTAGTCATAGCACGGGCCCCGGGGGATGGGTCATGACATTTGTAACCATTGAGATTCTAGAAAGATTTAGATCGATTTCCCAGCACTTACCATGACCTTAGATCTACTATGACATTCATGAAATCTTCTATCTTTCACAACATCATCATTACCATTTAGCACTATCTCATGTTCTCCTAACTGATGAGGATGAATTTTAAAAGGATTAGTGTTTGGTGGTGTATCTGGAGAGTTTCATGGATTGGAGTATGAAGGGTCTATGAGGTGGGGTAGTTCCTCTTAGATGGGTTTTATTTAATCATGAACATATATAGGATGAGACATAGGAGAGAGATTCCAATGTACAAGATCAGTGAAGGAAATGTTTCTATGTTGATATCCATCAACCCTCAATAGGAAAAAGTGTTGATGAGTTGTTTTATATAGGGTAAGTTATAATGTCCCAAACTATCCAATAGATACATATCATTTAAATTTTGGTGTAAATATATTTTTACTATAATAAATGTTACTAATAGTTTTATAATGAGTTTAGTGGTGTTTGACTCTTCATTGATTCTTAGAGCTATATTTTTTAGTGAAATCGTATTAAGTGAATGGTTAGTAGTAACCATACAACACAACTATGAGATCGATATATAGAGGAGAACATATTAGAAAAAATTGTGCGAGAGGGACCATGGACGTGGGTATTAGTGAAATTATGAGTTAGAGATAAAACAAGGAGTTTAGCAAATGGTTTTCTTAATTGTAAACCAAAATGTGTGGGTGAGGATTCCCTATAGATAGTTAGAATTCATATTTAGTGCAATGTTTGAAAAAAATTTGCATCCAAAATATTTTCCCTTTAAAAGTGTGTGAAACAAAATTTTTACCCATCCTTCCATATAACATTATTCCACAATTTTCCTTCTAAAATCATAGATCAACCACTAACACTTTTGTAATCTCTTCATTATCATATAGTATTGGTGACACCTTCTACTTTTGGAAACCATTTCACTCACCATTGGTTTTTTTAGATTTGTCTTTGTACATCCTCTATTCCTCTTCCTTCCTTTCTCCATACATCTCATGATATTGAATTAAATTTCAAAATAATATAATATGATATATTATTAGGTAATTCAAATATTTATAATTTCTATACTATTATATCCTGGATGAAAGTCAAATTATGGATAAGGGGTCTAATACCAACATAAGTTTGTTAGTTTAACCCTTTTCCCTAAATGTATTTATATCAATTTCATTTACCATCGTGCTACACACAGAACCCTCTATGCGTTTATAATAAAAGGTGTTACACTTTAAATTAATTTTTGGAACCATAATTGTGATTAACCATTACCAATTTTTATATGATAGAGTTAACTGAACTCAACCGGAACCAAACCTTCATGCTGGTTTGAGTAAATTTCATTTCACTAGCCACCCCTTTGGGTGTGCTGAACATGACACTTTTAAGTAGAAGCCGTATAATTGTTAAATTTATTCTTAAATGATTAATAACTATTACAGAAATATAAATTAATGGGTAAAATAAATGGAATAAATGATAATTTCAGATGATATGTATAATATCATATATTATAATCATTAATTAAAAAACATATAAAATGTAATGGAAATTAACCATGTCTCTCTATATCATTTGTATGTGTGGAGATTAATGAAATAAATGTGAGGAGATAAATTGAAAATATGAAATGGAATCCAACATATCTCTATGATCCCTTTTATTGTTTGATCGATAATAGATAATAAGGTATGGGGCCCATGAGGGGTATAACTATTTAGCACCAATGACCAACAATCATATTTCAGAATTGGATTCCATGGATTGTTACCATGGATATTTATTTCTTGGACTATTATGGTTTGTTCCTAAGGATGGACCCACATATTTACCAATTAATGATGTTGATAATTCTTATACATGATGGGGATTCCTTGTCCATGGTCTCTAGGTTCTTGGACATTGTTGGTCCATAACATACTAAGTTAGACTTTGAAGAGTTCCTTGGACTCAAGGTGGATGCCATAAAAATGTCTATTGGCCCTGGACCATATAGGATGGATACTTGATATGAATGTTGTATATTGTAGATGATGATTTACTCTGTTATATAGTTATTCTTAATTCATAGACTGCATTTAATAAAAATTGTACTTTTATATTAGGCCATGTCATTTTATTATTTTCAGCCTTATTTCTATTATTCCTGAACTATTTTACAACTTATATGCATGGAATGTATTTTTTTATAGACACCATTAGTGGTCAATCATTGATATTATTTGAAAATATATTTGAGTAATCAATTGGAACCCAAATAAACATTAATGATGTAGTTAGGGACTACATAGATCATCCATGTATGGATTAATGAATTTATATAGTAGGCTATAATATGATAGTAGAGGACCGAGCATGATATTGTTATGGTATTTCAGATAACTATTGTATTTTTTAATATAATTATAACACCATGTGTATGACAACTTCCATGTTCCTTATATTCTAATTTTGGTATATCATATAGAAAAGACATATTTTTGGCTAGGATATGGGACATCTATTAGAGTATGACTTGTGCTACGACTTCAATCAGCAGAATATTTATTTATTTATTTTTTATTTCCCTTCCTTATCATTTTGAGTTTTCATTTCGTATATATATATTTAATACTATTTATATCCACTATAAAATGAGGTTATCATCTTTATACCATAATATCTCAATGATACATGTCTAGTCAGCATAATCTAGTGTGAATGGATGCAACTTTAAAGGTAGTTCTATCTCCAAAATAGTTACTGATCATTGATATAGAATGGGGAATCTACAAAAATGGGTATATCTTATTACATTAATAACAAACCACATTGCTTCTATATATATTTTCAATATATTCAGTTACATATCAAGTTGATTCCATTGAATATGGATTTTTTTGTATTTATATCATATAAGATTCCATTAATAAATTTTTCTATGATCATTTAATAATTTATTCCTATAAATTTACAAAAAAACTTTTTAACTAATATGATGTATGCATTAGATTAAATTAGTGTCATGTAGGGACCTATATGGATAAGAAATCAATTCATCGGCATGACTCAGGGGAACATCTACTTAGGGTGAGGGAACAAGACTTACACATTTATGTGTAATGTATTAGAATGAGGAATTGAAGATATGTTTATGATGATTGACATTAAATTTTTCATAAGTATGAAGTATTTAATTTTCATCCTTATTTTTTTAATTTCTATAGTATTCACTTAGTTTAATTTGGATTTGAAATTATTTGTAACTTATTTTTCTATATATTTTTACCATTTTTTTATCGGATAGGTTCCACTGTACATTTTTCATTACTGGTCATCTATGATTACAATTATTTTATTCCTTTCTCTTAGAAACATTGAAGATAACAACGTATAATTTTAAATATTTTATTTAAGGAATTAGGATGTTCTCATGTATATTTTATACAATATTTTATGTTATCAAGTGTAATTTGAAAAATATTGAGGTATCTTACCAAACAATATACTCAATTGTTGGATCCTTTAGTAAGCCTTGTATTTTATACCAAAAAAGATAATATAAATTAAAACTCAAAATTTCAGGAGATGAGGTTTTTACACATTTCTTTATATGGTTGAAATATATTTATATTAGGTCATTTAATAAAGCCATGTGAGTGTGAAGGTGTTTTATCCTCATTTCTCATTTGATAATTTTTGTAATTCCATAAAACTCATCTAAGTATTAGTGATTAAGAAAATATATTATATTTTATAAATAAAATATGCATTATAATTTTTATATATTTAATTGGTAGATGTTTATAATTATCCTTTCTAGTAATAGTGAATAATAAAATGAGTTTATGTGTTTTTAATAATCTTTTTAGGGAATTATAACATCCATTGATAAATAAATATATTTATGTGATTTCCACCTACTCTTTATTTTTTTAAATTATTTACCACCATTAATAATATTCCAACACCTTAATGATATTAAAAAAAGGTATATATATGGTAATATATAATAATAATTGTTTTTTTTCACAAGGAGTTCAATGATTATAAAATTGTGATTAAGGGTGATGAAATGATGGGTTAAATATTTTTTATTGATAGTCTCTACATTATCATGTGGTGTTAAGAGAGGTATTGGTATGTTTTTTAGGATGGTTTGTGGGTGATGATGTATTGTTATCATTATAGTGATAGTGGGAATTTTTTATTTTGTAATATTATTATATTAGAGCTATAGTGGATTCTATGTGTATGAAATTGGCAAGGGTCATGTGTTCATTGAAATTGTTTTGAATGAGTATTAATGATTTTATATCATGGATGCCTAGTAATATGGTATATGAGTACAATAAATAAAAAAATAAATGGTTATGGGGATTAATATGGAGTTTAGTAGGTTAAATATTGAAAATTAGAAAATTAGTATAATTGATGCTAATGATGATAGATGAAATGAATAGTGGGAAAATGAATAAATTTTTTCTATGAATAAATATATAAGATTTTAAATTATTTTAATAAGGATTTAAATATGAAGTTTGGATGTTGTGAATAATACCATCAAATTGGAATATTTAATTGTTATACGACTATTATGGGGTGGCTTCCTAGCCGGATTCAATAACTTCATTATTGGGAGTAGTTGTTGGTGTGTGTTGAATGGGTTGTTATAGCAATAAGAGAATTTAATAAAAAATAAAATTCATTTATATGTAAAACATTTTACAAATTTTTAGTGTCACTATAATATTCATTATATTTTCCTTTTAAATTCTTATCCAACACCACCCGAGTAAGATTTCTCAACTGATGCACATATGGGGACTTGGGTTTCCTGTGTGTTATTAAATATGTTGTCCAAAAGTGACAGATGATTTATTAAAACCATACCACTCTCTATTCAAAACATGTTATAGACTATGGTTTCATGATGATATAGTGTATAATATATAGTTCTTTTAGGATATACTTCCATGGTTTTGGTTGCGATAGGATTCTTGATAGGGGATATATAAATATAGGGTAAGGACCAATATTGATTTCCTTTATTTTTATGCTAACGTATTGTGTTTAAGATGATTTGATGTATTTTTATGAAGTGATTATATGATTTATTGTATTTTTTATAGTGTGTTGTGTTTTTGAAGATGTTTTTATGACTATAATATTATTATGGTAATGTTTATATAGAATATATGGAAGCATGTGACAGATGAAGTTGGTGCATGAGGCAAGATATATTAGTGATGAAGTGGTTGTGAGGTACCTTATTGATATATTTTTTAGATATTTTGTTGTTGTACAAGGATATGTTATTAGTTGGGTGATATTTTATGAGGATGGGTATTAGTTTACTTGGATTTGGTAATTGATTGGTTTTGTTTTATATATATTAAGGAATTAATGTACATCATTCATATTTGGATTACATGTTTTTGGGATGATTATATTAATTATACTTACATATGTGAGTGTGTTTGTGTGTGTTTTTTAGGTTTCTAGGATAGAGAGGCATTCGAGCTTTGGATGAGTGTTTTTGTAGATATTGAAGTCATGAACATGAGAGAACTACATTTTTTATTAGGGAAATAACCTTAACCATACTTAGTATGGGATGGGTCAAGGTATAAAGATAAGCATACAAATGTTGATAAGACACTTATTGTTTTATAAATTTGTCATTAATTTACTAAAATATATCAACCACATAATTATGATAAAATATTTGTTAATTAGGTTAGATTAATACATCAATATTAATTGTGAATATATAATTAGAAATAATTTATTTCAACAAAATTTAAATGAATATAAATAATATAATCATAATTGAATGCAATTCTTATATGCTTACGTGCTCCTTTCTTCTATGATGTTGAGATAGATGGTGGATGTTTCCATAATTTGGATCATAATATAATGTTGGATCATGAGTATCTAGTTACATATATGATTATTGGCCAGAAAAGGTAACTGAATATTAGAAGAATATATAGAAATATATATATAATCAAGGCATAGTGAAGTATGATCGGGTTGAATAAAATGAAGAGATAGTGTCATGGTTAAAGGAGAAGGAGAATTATGTGTATCAAATTTGTGTATATATGGATAATTATATCCCACTAGATTTTTTATTGAGGGTTATTAATTTTCAATGGTGGGTCATGTTCTTTGGTTAGTGTGAATAGTCTTTATCCTCATTGAATTATTTATAGAAATATATTTTATATAATTTATTTCATCAAACCTGATGGTTGTAGAAGTTTAGTAAATTTCTATATTCTTTACGTAACCATTAGGGTTACAAAACATGGACTACGGATTAGAAATCATTTTTAATTTTCTATTAATATTCCCCATATTGAGAAGGAATGGATGAATTATTTTGAAAAATAATTTTTCCAATAGATCGAGTGATGGGCCACCCTATTTTCATAATTGATGTACCCTAAGTTACTGGAAAATGTATTTGTTTTCCAGAATATCTAGGTGTTTATTTGGTTATATAGATAGGCAATTTATTTTAAATTCACTATTATTAAGAATATAGTTGTAGGTTTCATGTTTGTTTTGGAAGTATTATTTTCAATGAGCTAGGATTTTATTAAAACCTCCTCATTCTCATATATATAGTGGTGGATGATTTTTTTCCTTAACCAGGATACTGGTCCTAATTAATTTCCAGGTATATATCTTCCCCAATAATGGATTCTGTTCCCAAACATCCTTGGTGATTAACATGGTATTGGTTATGGGTTCGCAATCCCTCTTCCATAACTATTTCCTCTAAGGCCTTATCATAAACAATAGAATGCTAAGATAGCTTATGGGTATACGAGTGGAGATAGAGCCGGTAGTAAGAAATCCTATGACTTTTCATTTCCATTAAAATATATCATATATAATGATTTTTTATGTATCCATCAATAGGGTTATTAGGGTATATTAATATTCAATGGTATATTTCATTTCATATGTTTTAAAACCCCCTATGGTCCAGTGATGTGAGGTACTATATATCTATCTTATACCATGACTTATTCATTATTTGACATGATAAATTAACTCTATAGTTTTACTCCAACCTTTTTCCTGATGAACCTACATTATCTCTTTTGTTGTATTTAATTTTTCTAAGGATAAATTAAATTAATTTAATTCACATTATATTAATATGAGTTGGAATTGGTTTTTGGAATACTGATTGGAGTTCCTAATAATTTAAATGAGAAGAAACAGAGGGATCCAAAAAAATATGGCATAATTAATTGAAAAGTTTTGTATTGGAAATATGACTTCAATATTTAATGTGATGTAAGTTTCCCCCACTAAATATGTGAAAATAAATGGAAGGAAATTTTGAATCATTTTTGTTATATTGGTTATATAAAATGATCAATTGTTTGTATTTTTCTCAATGTAAAATAAAGACTTTTAACCTTGTATGAAAATTCATGAAAAAAATTTCTGAATAATTTAATGATTTTTAAAATATATACATAATGAAGTTTTTCTAGATTGGACTTATACTTTTTGTTACAATTATTTTTTATTTTACATTATGGTTCAGATTTGAATGGAATATAAAGTAATAGTTATTTAAAAATTTTCACTCTCTCATCTGTCCAATCACACAATAAACAAAACTAGATGGTTGAATGATCATAAATAAGAATGTTGACCAAGATTAGAAATGGGTTGAATAGAACCTTGTGTTTATTCGAATAAGTAAATAATAACATGAGGTGCTATTATAAAATGTCATAGAAACCCTACATGGGGTGACACATGACCCTCCAATGCTTTTGGGGCTAATTTATTTTAATAAGATATATTTGGGTCATGTTTTTTGTTATAACAATGTACACTCTTGAATTTCATTAGATATTTACCTAAATAAGCTTCTCACTATTCATCCATTTAAAACATGGACATGAATGGATAAATATTTCATGATAACATTTCACCTATGACCTCCTCCATATAACTAGTTATTAATCGAAGAAGATTAAAAATTGGAATCCTTAATCAGTTGGTAATATCTATGATTTTATATATATTTCATATTAGATCAAATCGAGTAATAATATCGTAGTGCTTGTGGAAATGTATGTGTGGACCATTAGATCTCCATACCAGAACAGAAACATAAAATTAAAATATCACAATGGTGATCATCCATTTATAATGAAGTGTTATGTTATTATATTCTCATATAGATCATTCACATGAATTATGTGAATTAATATTGTAATTTATAGATATTCTAAAAGTAGATTATGGAGAAGGAAGATATGAGCATAAAAAATTGATTGTTTTCGAAATTTAAAGAATAATATCACATGATATATTGATCGTATTAATTTTAAGTGGATCATAATTTTTTTTAATCATAGAATATATAAAGTTTTCCAATAAATTATGAGGATATGTCTTAAGAAATACTTATATTATCATAATCATGATGATTCAATGTTGTGAGATCAAACAAGAAATATCATGAGACTAAAAATTATTCCATATTCATGTAGTGTGATAATTAGTATGAGTGATGAGGAAACATTTAATTATTCGATGTTATTCTATAGTAGTCACATTATTTATTTTTTTGATGTATTTTAAATTTTAGTGATTTATTGTAAATAGAAAAATAAAAATTTTATGAACTCCACACTATAGTGATGGGAATTTCAATCTAAAAAATACTTATGAGAAAGTATGATTTGGATCATTTTTCATGACTACTTTGAGACACCTTATATATTTTATGTTCTATGAGACCTACCATAAGGATATCCATGTTATAAGAAACACTAGGGTGATACATGTTTCCTTCCTACTTGAATGAAATAATGTGGATTTAAATGTGTAATTTTATTTGGTATTTTATATATATTAAAAATAGAAATATATTTTTAAATGTTTTGAATAATTATACAATATCTAGTCATTATAATGGAAGAATAAGTAGTAGACTTGATGTTTTATATTTGGGGACATTTAATGATCAAGAACTAATATGGAAAATATTCTTATGATACAATTATTTTAAATTATACGAAAAGTATTAAAACATTTATATTATTTAATATGTGTATTATATAAAAAATTGAAGTTGGAAGAAAATAAATATATTGTGAATGTGATCTTACTTTATATTTTTAGTTTATACTGATATTCAAATAAAAAACAATGGGAGCACCAATAATTCTCTTGTGCCCTAAAGAAGAACAAAATAAATAACATAATGTTACATGAACATCCATAAAATATTATGATAAAGGGATATGAAGTAGATATAGTGTTGGGTAAAGTGGTTCTTGCTTATGAATTGAAGAAGGGTAAGAATATCAAGAAATAAAGTGGGGATCTACGAATTATCTACTACTATATTTTTTTAAGAAAATAATACTGTAGATCAAATCTATAGACATACATTATTAAAGTATAAAATAGTTTGAGGAACCCATTTTATGGTTATAATTAAAGGAAAAGATCTCTATAATTTTATCGTAAGTTCATCAATGTTCCATTTCGGGCCGGTTTCGCAATGGGTATAAGAAATAATGTATTATATTGATAGAGTTGAAAATGAAAAAAATTTCAAGCCATGTTCTTGGTCAGTTATAGGATAACAGTTTCAAGTTCTTACCAGTTTTTAAGACTTTTTTGATGATAGTAAAGATTCATTGTATATAGGATAATGACAACAAAACTCTTTGTTTATAGGAATTCATATAGAGTAAAACACCATCAATAAATCCTATTGTTTACATGCATTAATTTCCTAATAAAACTTATTCCAAGCATACAAACCGATAAAGATATAGAAATAAAGATAGAATATCTTACAAAAAATGTGAATAGGTGACCATGTGATAAATATTGAAATTGTAATTAAGATTACACTAACATTAATTCATCCCCCTTTCAGGGTCGGTATCATCCCTATGTGATCATAACAATTTGAGTCAAATCTACAGTAACACCTCAATTGAATTCTCATAATTAATTGTTTTCATTGTTTCTTTTTTTAATGGATATATGAAATGAAAATATAAGGAATATAGTTGTTTCACTAGTAAATAAACCATGTCTAAAAAAACTATTAACACACTAAAGAACATGAATAATAGATATATTTTTTTAAAGGAATCATCTAAAAATGATGAAAACGATGTATCCTTTCTCATTTACGATATTAAAAATTGTTCTAATTATGATATTTCAATTTATAAACTATAATTAAATGATATTAGAGATAGGAATACTTCCCCATGTAGTAAATAAGATGAATTATAAATTTCCTCATGTTGTAATTCTGATAATGAGAAATCAAGCCATGAATATTATTAACATGTTGAGTAAACTATACCATAATTGGATAATAGTTATTTTACATATAACTCATCATCACCATAGGAATAAGAGGAATATGAATTTTCTTGCAAGAAATTTCCTATAGAAGGAAAAAAATGAAATTAGGAACAATACATCTATATAAAATGATATAATGAACTATATCAGTATTTATATTCATATATTATTAAAACCATATATAAATGTCCTATAATATTAGTAACATTTCTTTATTGATCCATAAAAAAAATGAACGAGTTGATCGCATAACATGACTGTGAGAATTAATATTTAGATAGGGTGTACGAATAATTCTTAATGATTTGTATAAAGGTACATAAATTTTTATGATCCTTGAATAACATAAATTATGCTTTTAAAGAAATATTATCCAATTTTGAAAATGAATGGTTAATTAAATTTTATTATCTTGAGAAATAAAATAAAGAGGTAGATGAATAGACCCATGATTTAAAACATGCATCTAATATCAATAATTTTAAAATTGAGATTAAATTAAATAAGATCATGGAGCATAATATATCTTTAGATTAAATAGATCTGAATTCATTAAGAACATTTTAAAAATATTAATAAGAGTTTTGAAGAAAAATTTAAACCAATGGTGGATGAGAAGAAGATAAAAATATAAAATTAATAGGTATTAATATCGAAACGAATATTTTGTAAAAAACACAAGATACATATTTAAAATGTGTTTATTTCAGATATAAATACACTCTAACTAATTAAAATTATTTACATACAAAATGACCTTTATTTTTTTGAGATCAACTCTAAAGAACCCACAAAATTAACAAGGAATGAGTAATAAATATTTTAGATGAAAAATCCACATAATTTTATGAAAGGGTTTAATACATCCTTAGGATAAAATCTAAAGAATCATAAAGTATGTATTTCATACCTGAAGATGGAAATAATAAAATATTTTTCATCATTGGGATATAAGTAAGTCAAAATATAATACAAAACTATCATAATAATTCATATTTTAGAGATAAAAAATAAGGAAAATATATTTTTTTAATAGAAAATGGGGGAAATCAAGGAATCTTCTATGTAGGCCTCAACTATAGTATTTAATAAAAAAAATATGGAACTAAATGGAAGGATATTCCAATGTAAAATTGGCAGAACAAAAGTGGTAAAATTTTATATCTAAGAGACTATGTGAGAATGATAGGAACGATTACCTCATACATGATAAATGTTTGGTTATTTGGCTAACTTGATTTGGGGAAATAAAAAAGAATATAGGAAATATAGGAGATGGAATGTGCTAAATGTAATGTGATTATTCCAGATAAATTCTAAATCTAATTTTACTATTGATTTTCAAAAAATTATGACCATATAATCTGTAGGGATTCTTATGGGATGTGAAAAATGGTTGGATGGTACTCAATGGATGGGGTTTCAATCACACTTTCCAACGGATAAATCTAAAATAATATAAAATATAAACCATATATTGCATTATTCTAGATGGCTCATGCTAGAAATAAATTCCAACAGAAGGATAGAGGAAAAGAACTCATATTTTCTAATGTAAATATTTATCTAAAAAATAAATATGATATATCAATATAACATAAAATATTATAGTATAAAGAAGGAGTATCGTAGTTTCGAATAGTCTCATAAACTTTTTCTCCAGTATAAAAGAGACAAGAATGTTCCAACATATCTATTTTATAATTTCTGTGGTATTTTTGTACTACCCATGAATTGAATTGATTGATAAGGTGGGTCTTAAGAGGATAACATTAAATGATATCTACTCTCTCAAAACCGTTTAAAAATGAACTAATATCTAATGGAATATGTATTCATGAATTAAATATGTCACCATTTTGAGATAATCCATTAATGTTAAATCTAAATAATATTATAAATTAATATATTCCTCGAAAATTAATGACAGATTATTTCACTTAATGGGGTTTTTTTATAATCATATGGATTAATGAAACTAATTTATATCTGAAATTTCTATAAGATGTTTTAATTTTGGATACTGAAAATTTTATAAATAGTCATTTTTTAATCGTTTTATTTCTTGAGTTTATCCAAAAACTAATAATGTTAAATTATTCTAATCAATGATATGAATATAATTAAATTTCTGGATAGTTCATAGATGGTTTCTAATAAATATACATTCATATTAATGATATTGATCTTTAGGTTATGAATGGTATATGAACTCATGTTTAGATTCCAGAGATAAATTATTTTCTATATTTATATTAATCTATTTCTTCCACAAATCACATGCATAACCCATGAATGTGTAATGATATTGTTTATGAGTGGAAATATTTTTCAATGATCAAGGGAAATAAATGATGTCAAAATCAAAACCTATTATTTTATTCACTGATCATGGATCTTGTTGAATTTGTGTTGAATGATTCATGGAACATATCATAAGAATAAATTGATACCATCCTTTCCAAAGTATGATTTGAATTTTTTTATAAATAAGGGTAGTGAATATAATTTATTAATTCAATGAGAAACTGGGGGATAAGAAGTGTCGAGTAAGATCAGATACTATCAATTCATTTTCTATTAGGTTTTGAAAAAAATAATGAATGGGATAGTGAAGAACATACTTTATTAGTATGTTTTACATGGTATAAATGAAGATCAATGTTATTAAGGTGATTAGAATGATTTCAATATGAATGTTAACATTTTCGTAGATAATTTTACTGATTTACAAAGTATTATTAAAATGAATCAAGCAGTTCCCACGAAATGTGCCACATTCTATTAAGTAAATGAGGACTAAAAATATATTAAGAGGTGTTTATGTAATATAAAATATCAAAATTAAATTTATGTAAATGAAATGAATTTAATGAAACTTCAATAATTTAATATTTTAGAGTATATTAACATGATATAAAATTTGATTTAAACAATTGAGTTCCATGGATCATTTAAATGATTAATTATATATCTTGATAGTTAAGGATTTTTAAGAGTCCCATCCTTTTTCTAATAATATTGAGATAAATTCAAAATCTAATCATGAGTGTATTTTAAAGCTTAAGTAGATGATGTTATTGTAGTTTTTCTTGAAAACATTTTACCATATTATTTCATGTTCTATGCATCGGTATACTTTCAAAATGAATTTAAATTAATATTTGGTGAAACAATCATCCAAATATCACACAATTTATCACCCAACAAGACAAAAATGATGATCGACCGATCATAAATATAAAATATATCCATGATAATTTAGTAGGATGGATATAATAAACAGTTGGTTTCCAGCAACAAATAATATCATTTGGATATAACCAAAAAAATCATAAACAATATATATGTGATAATACATAAAAAAGTACCACCTTTGGGTGATTTAATGTTTTATTGAGATTCAGTAGGAGGTTTTTTTGATAAATTAAAGAAATAAAAACAATCTTTTTGATACAAAACAGTGGATGTTATAAATTGTTCACCCATTTAAAATATGGACACATATATACCAAATTTGAATGAGGTTTTCAGACCTATCTTCTATCA
The DNA here is from genome assembly GCA_963277665.1 of Viscum album. Classification (NCBI taxonomy): domain Eukaryota; kingdom Viridiplantae; phylum Streptophyta; class Magnoliopsida; order Santalales; family Viscaceae; genus Viscum; species Viscum album. Next base: position 956,501,499 of record OY728142.1, read on the forward strand.
CTAGTTTGACCTTTTATTATGTCTATAGATTTTGATGTTGGAATCCTCAATAGACCAGTACTATCAATGATCATATCTAAAATTCAAGGAAAAAGAACACGAGTAATGATTTAAAAGTGGATATGTAAATATGTGAGGGTCAATGAATATACCTATAATAATAGAAATAGAATAATATAATATCATAGATAAGATTAGTCAAGCATAAAGGAGTGTTGAAATATTGAAAGCTAATGTAGATCAGTCACTAAAAGCATGACAATAAACAAAACAATGTTGAGGTGTTGGATGAATATTTAGAAGGAAAGAAACATTTTAGTGTAATCCATTGATGGTCAAATTAATTTGATTATGAATATCATATGTCATTGAAATTATATGGATTTGAAGTTGAGCATACATCTTGGATGATCCCATTACATATTATTTCAACAAAATATGATGAGTGTGAATATTTTATAAATTATTATCATATCATAAAAACGATGTTTCCTAGTTGTGGGAAAAAATAATAAGTATCATGACTCTATGAGAAAATGCTAAATCGACCACTGTTGTTATTTGGATGTGTGAATTTCAAATGAATAATAGCTAGAGATAACATCATAGGTGTTGTCGTGGTGAGTTTTTTGTTCACATTGAGTTACAAATATTTAATATAGGAGAAATAATTTTATACTGATGAACTTCACATAATGGTGATTTGTGATTCAAATAACAATACCACTATTGGGAAATGATAATGTGGGCAATGTCAGGGTTCATTCATAAGGTCTATTTTGAGATGTGTTCAATGTTATAAATTATTGACAATAAAACATGAGGAATTTTAGTTCCTATGAAACAACATGACTCTGTGTGTTTTTTCGTATACATGGATGGAATTCAAATAAATGTACATGTTTTTATTTTTAAATGATTTATATTTAGAAGAAAACTACAATATTCCCAAATATCATAAGGATGTAATTGAGGTCGAGTATTCAGTAATACTCAACATGAGAGAGGCATAATGTTATATAATTGAATAGAATAAAAATTTAAGATTAATGAGGAAAACATTTCATATGATGTGGGGAATATATAATATGGGAATAAGAATAAAATACGTTTGATTTTTTCACTATGTGTATATTGTGAATAATCTAAGAGTATATCAAAGATGATTAATAAGTGAAAAATGTATAGACACATCATGTTTTTTATATCTTACATGTAATCGACAAATAAATATCGTGAGAGTATTATTCTTACTTACTATAGATGAATAATAGATATACTAGATCATATATATATATATTTACAATATAATTTCATTTTGAAAAGTGGGTGATCATGTGATATAATGAGAAGTTCCTTCATATGAACATAATAATAAGAATAAGAAGTTAAGTATGGATTTAGTCCATGTTTTTATTTATAATATATAAGAAAATAAGATAAAAGGTCCTTGTTATAGAAATATGTCAGATGATTTAATACAAGGACCGAGGAATCCAATTTTCATACTATATTTGATAAAAAAAGATAATTCATGTTGTCTGTTAGGGGAAAAAGAGTTCTTGTGATGGTCAACATCACATAGAGGAAAATTGGTATTGTATTCTAAAAAGAGAGAATAAAAAATCAATTTCTTTCCCTGTACAAGTTTACTACAAAGATAACATGTTCAAGGTAATACAATTAAAATTTTTTCTTTTGATAACACAAGAGAATTTGTGTATGTGGCATAATAATTGTGGTATATTTGGTATGTATTCATCCTTTTTTGGAAATCATTTTCAACATATTCTAATGATCTCTTATGTTTTTTTTCATTCTAAATCATTATACATACTGTCTAAACTAAAGATTGATAAAAATTTAGAATCATTCTTTTAATAAGTGAAGGAGTAATAAATGAATATCATATGAATTTAAAATAAATTTATAACAATGCATAATCACACCTCTTAGTGTTGGGAAAGGCCATATGTGATCTATATTGTTCTATTCATTAGGAATTAGGGTTAATAAGATTCTAGTTCCCCTACTATTATCCATGCTAGAGGAAGTTCAATGTGTTTTTTCTAGAGGTTTTTCATACTTTTAGCTAATTATTGGGAATAATTTTACATTAGGGGAAACCTTATTTATAATAATACAACTATATTATTTCATACAGTGATTTTGTTTCTTTAATTTTTTTTATTTTACAAGTTTCTTACACATATGATTTTTATTTGACGTGGAAAGTGAATATTCAGGGTTCTTTAGATGGTGGGAGTGTCATACTATGTGAATCAATATGAAAAATATTTCTTCTTATCTTGAAGAGATAATGTTTAGGTTAGTGGTATTATTGATTTAAAAAATAATAATAGATTTTGAGGATTCGATAGATGTGTTATCTAGATGATATATCCACTGAACCCCCTCAATCTGATATTGAGTCCGTGACAGAGTTTTATCATTATTTCACACAAATTTTGAGAGATAATTATTATTTGGATCATTTTAAGTACTAAGAGTTATTAATTTCTATTGATTATCATTTATAGAATGGGTTATCTGGTAATATTTAGTCTCCTTAATGAGATTCTGGGTCATTTTCCAAGAAGGATACTAGGATTCTGATTTTGTACATCGACTATGAGTGGTTGAACTAAGTAATGGTGAAACCCCAATATAACCTCCCATTTTAGTATAATTTTTTATATAATAATTGTAAGTATTTATTTCTATATAATCAATTTCTTTCAGGGGTATTTTTTGATAATGGTTATGGGGGATGATATCTCTAAGCCAACCCTATACCACTTTGTTTTTATTTTAATTCTATTTTGAATCATGAATTTAAAATACATTCTCATCAAATTAGGGAAATAAATGTTCCAACAGTTTTTGGAGTAGTTTTTTGTATTATCGACGAAATCCTCATATAATTGAGGATATATGAGGATCATGAATATAATTATATAATTGTTCTGAATGAAATTTGGAACCATTATATACATAAGAAGTCGACAAACTAGAATTTCATATATGTGAGATAAATTTTCATGGGAATTAAATTCCTAATCATGGGTGAATAAGTTGATATATTTAAGATATATTCTATTGTTATTATATCTATCCCAATAATGATGTAGAAGATTGTACCTTCTATGGGCTTTCAGGAAATTATGGGAGGTTCTTATTTGGTTTCTCTTGGATTGCATCCACTTTGGTCACTCTAATTGTGAATGGCCATGCCTTTACAAAGACCCATCATGTAAGAAGGCGGTTTTTACCATAAGGATAAGTTTAGTAGTAATCCCATACATAACTTTCTTGTGGATAATGATATATTGGATAACTTTTTATGATTCCTATAGTCTTGGATTAGGGTGTTTATACTGCAAAAATATGTAGTGATTGATAATGATTCTTCATAGTTATATCCCCATGAGAATAACCATGAAAACCGATGATCCGGGATTTTTTGTAGTGTTTTCTATGAAAAAATGGATGTATTACCTCAATGGTGGGTGTTTTTTTGTCATTATACATTTGAAGATCAAAATTTATATTTTATATATATGGATTTTTAATCTTCACTTGCGGTGATCGATGGAATTTTCACAATATTATGTCATCATAATATATAGTTGACTTCAGAAAGTATATTTAGTATCTAATGGAATATAAAATAATTCTAATTATTTTTTTAATGATATTTAATATGTATTGTAGTGATGGTGGATCATTAGAAATTTCATCTAGAACATGGTTTAATTTAGAGGTAGATATACAATTTATTTGATGGAAATATTGTAATCATTAATGTTATTGCCTGAGGAGTCCCAATTCAAGGATATCATGGTGTATGTTTTGATATATCTTGTATAGAGACACACCTCATCAAATGAAAGTTATTACACCATTTTTAATATATATTACATAATAATAATGAAATAAACAATCATACATTTTGTTTTCTTGGGTGAATTTGGTTCCAACAATATATGAATACCAAAAAATGTTAGTAATTTTTTTACCCTTCATCACCATCCACCTAAAATATTTCATATTCTACATAGTACATGTAACCACTTGAAGATATTCATAAAATAATGGGTGATTTGAAATCGATTTTGGAGAGAGATTGGTGGAAAAAAATAATTCATGAATAAACTAGACAATATGGGTGAGTAAAATCAACATCATCATATCATATGAATTGTATCAAAATAATAATATTTTTAAAGTGTAATAGAATGTATAATATGAATAATAACTAAACATAAATTGTTTTAATCTAATTCCACACGTAAGGTGTGAACAAATCATGGATCAGGTTCATGCGTAACATATGTGTATAGATAATGACTTTATAAAATTTGAACAATGTTTGAATTATGTACATAAGTAATAAACATAATATCAGGAGAAATATCTAAATACCCAATATTTTTGAGGGATAAATATTAATTTTTCAACCCATCACATCATAATGTGGTCTCAATTATTCATGCAACAAAAAGGACACATGTATCATTCGTGCACATCAAATAAACTCATAGTAAAAATAATATCATTAATAATTGCATTGTAATTCATATATAAATGAATCAATCATGGGGGTTACCCAATATAATAAGGGATAATATCATTTTAGGTATAGTTGTTTGTTGTTAATATGGATAAGATCATGGTTCTATAAAAAGCCAATGGAAGACTTTTAGGAATCAATGATGGATATTGATAATAATCACACTATCATTAATAAAGAATGTGGATTGAAATAAATTCTAATGATGTTAGAATTTATATATGTATATATATATCCTCATGAATGAAAAGGGATAGTTCAATAGAATGAATGAAATGGGTACGTCTAAGTATCATAAAAAAAGATGAAAAAAAGGAGGATAAACCAAAAGAATATATTAATGTTCCAGAGTCCCATAATCATTGTCCAAATTTATTTTATCATCTTTACACAAACCATATATTAAAATTGGTCATATTAAAGAATTATCTTTGAGTTAATTATATTTTTTTAATTTTTTATAATTTATATTAACTGGATTTTATTTTATTTTTCATCTCTACTAATGGATAAAAGGATTGTTGTAATGATTTTTTAAAATAATATTATATTGTTTCAATTTCCAGATTTTCATTCAATTGAATTTACGGATCAGAAATATTAATTATATATATATATATATTTACATATTTATATAATATAAATACATTACACTATCTACGAATGTTGGTAGTGATATGTAATTCTTTATCATGATCTCATGGAAGGATGAAACGTCAAATCGAAGACATTTATGAATAAAGAGAAAAATATATTGGAAATATATTAATATTCTAATAGAGAATAATATTATTAATATGATGATGACATTATGATTAAATAACATTAAAATATTTTTTATTCAGTTGAGTATATGGATTGAAAAATAGAATGAGAAAGTGAGATGAATAAAAGGTATTATGATACATTATATTTGAAGTTAATCCTTTACTACATCATTTACTTCACGATTTAATAGAATTTTTTTAGAAAAAAAACATACTTAAGGGTGATAATGTTCTTGTAATATGTGAATTCGGAGTGTATTAGTTTTTATGATATGGGTTAGAAGTTAATTTCCATTGGAATGGATACAATGAATTTATACCTAAGGGGAAGGGTATTTTGGTTTTAAATACTGAATGAATTATTATTTACAAAAACACTTAACAGTTATATTTGGGAATTATTATTTATTTATTACATGTAATATTTGTATTTAATACATTCCAACCATTTATACAAAAAGTAACTAGTTTAATGAAATTTGAAAACAGAAAAGTAATTTGTTTATTGAAATACATTACATTTTTACGAATTAGAAATTATTTTTAACTTTAGAATAAAAATTAATTTGAATATTTATCTTATTAAATTATTTTTTATTTTCTATATACTTTTATAATATATTATTTAATTATGAAATAATTATTTTTTTAGATTATAGTTTTAAATTTAATAACAAAGATATATTTATTTCCAAAAAATAAATTAATATGGACATTATAGAATATATACTTATACATTATTTTAAACATTAAATTCAATATGTATTTTATGTAATTTTAATGTTTATATTATCTGAATGTATAAATGTGGAATATTATTTAAATTCCATATATATAATTTTGTTCTGAATTATTAGTATAATCGTTAAATTAATATTCATAACCATTTTGTTTCAATCTTTAATGGTCTTGTTACTATTAATAAATTCATATTAGTTTCATGCTTCCCATACATATCTCGCAATTCATTCATAAAATATTTAAATCAATTCATATCATGGTAATTTAGTTTACATTTTTAAAAAATAAGAATGTATTACAAATTTTCCATTTCATTTTTCCCATTTGTCATGCGTGTGATAATTATAGGTGATGAAAATGATCCAAATTTATTTATTATAATAATTTTATTATTTCCAATTGTAATATTTTATATTGTATAGGGTATATTTATTGTGTAATTTTTTCAATTAATAAAATATTTTTATCCATTTTTATTAAGTGGTGAAATGTTTTATATTACATTTCATGATATGACATAGATGATTTTTTAAAATAAAAATAATCTAAAAAAATTATAGTTCATTATATAATTATTTCTATAGGAATGACATCCTTGAAATTTGAACTCATATTATCACCTAAGAAAAAATGATGGTACTTATATTTTATTACTTTCTCATATTACCTTGTATTCTCTCCATAATTATGGTTCTATTAATTTTATTTGAAAATGTGTGTTTGCATTTCAGGTTATTATTTACTTATATAATAATAATCTCCCCCATTTTATGTTTATATGGGACTTTATACTCTAGTTGTATCACATTTTAATTCACTAAATGTTTTTACTTAAGTATATACTTCCCCATGAGAGAAAAATGGTACAAATAATGAGCTTCATCTTTGTTTAGTGGATGTTCTAGTCAAGAGGCTACAACTCCTATAAAATCAACGATCTTAAAAGAGAAAATAAATTGACTACTAAGATTTCATTTCTTTTAAAACCCCATAACTCACTTCCAGGGTGATATTTGATGAAAATGATTTTCTCCAACATCAAAATACTCCCCAATTTAATGATTTATAATATATATTTTCTATTGACTGTGAGTTGATTTAATATGTTACATAATTTCTTGAACCTTATATTTCAACTCTTATACAATTTTAAGTCCCTTTAGCTTCAGTTTTCTATATTTTTCACATTACGTATGAGTTATACATAAATTACCATATAGAGCTTTATTGGTTTAAATTATAATATTTGAGTTAAAAATATTATATTATAAAACATCAATAAATATAATACGTTAATAGTAGCCAATTTTTATGTTTTATGAGTAAGATGTTAACATATATTTGAGTGTACGAATAGTTCATTTTTATTGACCATCATTATATGTGTGATGGTCCATAATAAAATTTAAATTAATATTCTATTTATGTTGAATACTCCTCTACAAAAAATATGTGATAGAAAGATCTCAATCCAATATGACCAAAAGTGGTTTATCATTCTATCTCACCACATTATTTTCCTATATTTGGGAATGTTTTTTGAGAGAGAATATTTTATGTAAAATAATTAAGTGATATGTCTACATGAGTTAGTCAATAATTTCACATATTTTTTTATATTTATTAAAAGTATTCAAAAGAAAATTGAAAATCTATATGGTGATGTTATCTTAATTACATGTTACTATTAGAAATGGTTTCATCATCTATTTGGAATTCTATTTCAATACATTATATTTTCATCATACCAATGATATTGAGTTTTATTTAGAAATCTATTTCTTCATGTTGTACCACCATAACATCCCTCAAATTTATTTGTATGTCATGTTATTCTATGATGTATTGATGTAGATGGGTTATATTTGGGAACCACATGCATAATTCATGGGAGATTTCTAGGGAATATTGGGGATAAATTAATGATCTAATTTTTTATGTTTCTATTCTGTCAACCATTACATCCTATTAGTATGGATGATATTTTACTAACCACATACATCTATGACACACCAAAAAAAAGATAAAAGTGATTTAAATGGTTTAAATCTGAATGTCGGAAGTCTATCCTTTTGTGTCACATGATTTCCTCTAAGAACACAACAAACACAATTATCAATATATAGGTAAATCTGAGCATAAAATATCCTTGAATTGCATGTATCCATTTCTTCTAAAAATTCTTCATTATCATCTTGAAAAATTTCACCCCTATCTTTAATATTTTATAATTTTAATTAAAACATGACCTGTTATAAACTAGAAGAAATCTATCATATTTTTTGAGTATGAAGAGTTTATATTCTTCTACATTTCATGGAATGTATGAAAAATCACATCATTTTTCATGTTCATGAATGCATGAAAATATTTTATATCTTCTTTTCAGTGAAAAATATTATTGAAGCAAATATGGTAGTATCATCTTATTACATATCTTCCTCTATCTACCTCTCTATCAAAAATAATCTTCAAATATTTTATCTTCCATTAAAAATGTAATTAATAATATTTTTCTGGAAATGTCCACCGTTTAAACGTCTCATATTTTCTTCTACTTCCCCGGTAAATATTTATTCACAAATACCATGTGAATAATATTATTACTATTTATCTTCTTATTTTCTAGTCTTCAACCTTCCTAATTTTCGTATATATATTTTTAATTTTAATTCGTTAGTGTCTCAATGTTATCATGTCCATGATAATAATGTTACAATATCCTTATTATGAAACCTATTAGGACTGCATACAATATTAGATGAAAAATTATATTATACATATATATATATAATATTACAATGTTTTGGATCATTACAGTGCAACACATATTTCACAATGTAACATATATTAATATATATCCAATGTCACATATATATCTTTTGTGGTGTTGACATTATTCCATGAATACATCATGGAATTTCATTAATGATATTTAATCAATACATATCAACATATGTATCATCTAATTAAAATTCCAAAAAACATCATGAATATAACTATTTATTTATATTATTTCACTGTATGAAAAATACAATATGATTCCTCGTCTAGTATAATTACATTTATCAAAATATTAAATTTTCAAAAATGATGAATTTTTACCATAATATATTTTAAACATTTTACTGATTTTTGATCCGTACACAAATCAGATGATTGTTATGTAGACCAAAAATGGTTACCTCAGGAAAGGGTTCATTCTTACCCAAATGAATGATGTTTACACACCATAAAAATAATCATTACTCAAATAGAAAATATTTTTACATAGATAGATAATATCATTAATTTCTCTCCATTAAATCCATAAAGAGAGGATATTATATATACTTAAAACATGATTATTTTTAAATACAATAAAATTTGAATTTTTCTAATATGTCTAAGAATAAATTTATGATTATGTAAATAGTAATATTTATCAAAATTTATAGCCCTATTCATATATTAATCTTTAAATATTATATATCTAATTCGAACACATTTGAACTTATTTTAATAAAAATCAAACAAATCCTAAATATTCACAAGAACATCCTTATCCAACATCACTTGGGTTTGAACATGATTTACATGTTCAGAAAAGGGAGAAAAATAGTTATATTTGGTTCAAATTTCAGCAATATTTTTTCTCTCGATAATTAATATATTCTCTTAGAACTCATTAAATTTAAAATCTATTCATTTTACACAAAATTCATCAATAGTCTCCCCAATTATTATCATCTCATAAAACCTTCTTTAACTCAAGGATTAGTATCAACAATATCTCCCAATGAATTATGTTTTCATCTCTGGGAAAAAATTAGTATCAAAATCAAAAAAATTAAACAAGAATAATCGCAGAATAATTTAAATGACTTGAACGTGCATATTTCAAGATGTTGTAATTTTGAATAATAATATCATTCAGAGTATAGAAGTAGTGAAAAATGTTTGACCACTTCAATTTTGATTCACATGATTTTCCATGAGGTTATGATCCCACTGGAGATAATTTTTTAGAGAAAAAGATTCATTAAAAAATATTTTACAATCACATATATATGTAAAATATTATTCAATATGTAATTTATAACCAACTCTCAGAATCAACACATATAAACTCAATACTTCACCATCACAAAAAACTATTCACAATGTGAAGAGTATATTTAATAAACATTTAGATGAAAAAAATTCACACTTTCAATTTATCCAACCTGTTAAAATAGTCCCCACATACATAATGTTAGATTTGTAGTTGGAACCTTTTTAAAATTATCTAAATATGTATATCCCTTCATAATAGGATGATAAATACAATATGATATTTTATTTATGAATTTTTTTCTAATTTTATAAAATATACAAATAATAGTCGGGATATGGGACTGAACACCATATATTTTTCTAGATATGGGTGAGGTTGAACTCCCAGTATTTAACATATATATTGAAATGATTTTTCGGGGAGTGGATTAATGGAAAAATCACCTAATATTTCTTCTCTAAGAAAACATTTTACCTTTAGTTCATTTATATCAACAAGATCCATGATTCTGTGTTATTTTATATCAATGTTCATAGTTATTAAATTTTGAATATATTCTTGATATGATTAAAAACCCTCTAATTATAAAAACCAAGTAGAATTGGAAACATCACCATAACTATATGGTCCTCCAACAAAATTTAGTAAAATATTAAGTTATTTTTTTCTTGATTGGTTGTCATATTATCACATTTTTAGTTATCATGATCATTAAAATGTTCTTCTGACTTTGTAAAAGAACACTACACTATAAAATGAAGAAAACATCATTTGATGTGGACCCAATATCATCAATACAACTTATCCAGTATAAATTTATGTTTCTAAAAATATTTATGCACACCCATTTTTCATAACAAGTTAAGAATCACATGTTAACTTTAATATTCTCATAGTCATCATTTAATAAATGAAATGATACTCTTTAGGCGAGTATTGGGACAAAAAACAAATGGTAATAAGAATTATCAAGTTTGTTCTTGAAATTTTCAAGTACAACAAACATTTAATAATATTAATAAACAACCCTATATAATTATATATAACAACTAGTCATTGTGAATCATTGTTCCCACAATAAGTTAATTTTAAATATGCTTCAAATCTTTTATTTAACCGATTCCAATTTCCCTGGTTTTATTCTACTAAAAATAAACAGTTGATCATTTTATTGAGAAATATTAATGAAAACAAGTGCATCCGCTCTCTATGCATGAAAATTTCAATTTATTTATTCCTTTATATGGGAAAATTAACAATAAAACATTATAATTTATAGAAAATATTACATAATATTAATAATAATTAGTAATGGGAGATACCTATTTACCACCATTAATGTAGATATTGTTTCCACTATTTCATTTATGGATTCTTTTTCTTAAAGTAGTTTTCCATTTAGAATTCCATTGTCATAAGGATTTATTAATCCATTATAAACCCATTTATTAACATGAAGGTATAATTTCCATCATTTTTAATTAATAAATATCAATAAATATGAATTAATACATTATTTATCCACTCACCATGTTGGATAAAAGACTTAACATATATTTGAAAATATTGTATTGAAATATAACTACAATAATTAGAAGCCTTTTAACAGAGGATAAGGTCTCATAAAAGTATACCCCATAAAAATATGAATATTATTTACACACTAATCCTGATTTATTTATCACCAAATCAAATTTTTTATTCAATATGTTTTAGAACATAAACTTTTTCCTGATGAAATTATTCTCTTGTGATTTGGATATAAACTCTAAAGCCTCATAATTCCCAATATAGTATAATTAACTATTCTTAACATCAAAATGATCTCTATAGTTCAATTATTATTCCACATATCTTGTAAAAACACATGAAAACAATAAATTATGAAAATTTCCCCCCAATGTTTTCATAGTTTTTACATTTTGTCTTTATTATAAAATATTTTTTAGGCCCTAACTAGAATTATCATCATTATATAAGAAATATTGGTCTCTTATACTCAAAATGAAATTCATAAAACATATTCTTAATTCCATTTATATTTTACAACTTCACAATTTTTTAATATTTCATCAGTTCTCTTGACAAAGACATCATCATAGTCACTATGGGATCTTAATGCATCATGTTTTAGCTATTTCATTGAATATTACAGTATCATCTCATCAGTAATATAAATAATTATTCCAAATTTCTATATTATTAGTTACATATAACATTAGTAGGTTATTATAGGAATATTACATCAGTTTAATACTTTTTAACTTTCTATTATATTCAACATGTACCGTGATAATTAACGGCTCTTTATAAAATTGAAGGTACATTATTATAAATCATCATGTAATACATTAAATATGGTACATATATAAATTCATCCTATATACAAAATTTAATTTTTTAATCCACACATATAATTTTTCTCAAAAAACATCAAGAAGTTTCATAATTGACAAACATTACTTGAACCATCACTATTAAGAATCTACCAGTCATTTAAACACTCTAATTCATTGTGATGTTTATATTGAACTATCTTTATGTAATATTACATTTTTATTCATATATGTTTCAAACATACAACTTGTACGTATTTGTCCTTTATGTGTCCCTATCATTTTTGAAGGAAAAATATATTTTTTTCTATAGTTCTTTAAAACACATAGAATATTATTATGGCCAATGAATTGTATATCAAAAATTGAAACATTTATTGTGACTAATTTAATAATGGAATATAATAATATACATATAAAAATTGATAAATTAACTACTCTTTATCCCACATACATTAGAATAAATTATGCCCTTTGTTTAGGTATATTTAATCGCCCTTTATTGTGTGGATGGTTAAAATTTTTACACTTTTTATAAATTAAGAAAATACAATATCTTACTCTATTTTGTAGTGGAACATCACTATTGTTTTCTCATTGGAAAGTATGTTTCTTTTTTTCAAAGGAGGAAATTTATTTTTTGTAAAAATTCATTCTCTAAATTCATTCATAGATTGCACATGTTTCTAGCATCACCCATTGGAAATTAATTACCTTTTTTCTATTGTAATCATTTTACCACTCTTACAACATGAAGATTCTTCTCCAAGACCCATTAATACAAAAAATCATTTAATTTTATGAAAAAAAATTTTATGGTACACTAATTAGATAATTGTGCAATATATCGTAAAAAATGTTGTTTTTTGATTTGAACGTTTCCTTCCCATTCCTAGATAAACCATCTCATTTAACAATGAATGTCCAATATTTTTCAAATGTTCCAAGACATATTGTCACTTTTATATATACATTAGTTATTTTAAATAACCTATCATGTGATACTATTATATGAAGTCTAAGATCCTTTGACTCATTCTATTGAAACTTTATGTGCGACCTCCACAACAAAATAATTATTGGTAATCTTACTCATATTCATTTAATGTAGTTGATTGTTGTAGAACATATTATTGTGGTATAGTAAATATTTGAGACACAAATATATATTATAACTGGACCGTTCAAATACTACCTAGATTTCTTTATGAGATTCAATATATTTTATAGCTATCTATCTAGAAATTCTAATTTGATTCTAAAATTTCCCCCATCAAAGTGACTGACTCCCAATAATACCATTCCTCCTAGTTGTAATATAAATATTATGTCATATTTAATTGAAAAATAATATTTTATACATCCAACGCCTCCAAAATTTCAACGAAATACATTAAAAGGATTAATTTCTTTGTAATAAATATACTTCGTATAATATTTAGCATGTTTCCATTTATTCTCAAAGTTAGTAATGTTGGATCATTTTTCTGAACCTTAGTTATTTTGAAATATTAACATAAAATAGTTAATAGATGGATTACTCTCATATAATAAATAGTAAATAATTACTGTAGAGTTTTAGAAAAATTTATTTTTCCTAGAATTTCCATATTTCATTATGTAACCAAATTCTTTAACAAATTTAGCCTCCATGATGTTATTATAATTATATAATACATCACTAAAAATTTCTATATTTTTATTTTTCTTATATTTACTTTCTTTTACTCTCATGACTCTCATAATTTTTTGACCATTATCTATCTTCTAAACTATATCTCTTAATGTTTTATATTCACTTTTTAATTTTTTTATTTTTTGAAATATTTTTATTGAATAATGTAAATATATTTATCCTTCTATGTTAATCATACTTATATCTTGAAATTTTTGATATTTTCATAATCATAAAATCTCTTTAATACTTTAATATCATCTAAAAAACTGATATAGATTTTTTTAAGAATAGATTCATTATTACTGGTATATTAGAAACTTCTCTTTATCCTCTTGATATACATTTCTAGTCTATATGTCTTTAGAATATATTGAATAATTTTAATATAAAACATAAATTCCATCTTAACCACATATTTTTCAAAATATGACCATCTTTCACCACTTGTATTATTTTTATCAATCACATTATTAATCCTATTTTTTCACCAAATTTATCACTAGAAGTCTAAAATTATATTTAACTCTCAACACCATCACATAATTTAAGAATGAAATAAAACCTTTTAATTTTAGATAATTTATTACCCTAATTTTTTAGAATCCATTGACTTTTTATAATAATTCATACATAATATTCTAGAACATTCTTCCTGATCATCACTTTTATATTTATATTTTGATCATCAGGAGTTTTAAATGATCATTATAATAGCTGCACAACAAAAAAAAAATAACGATTGTGCTTTTAATTTGATTCCCCTGTTCAAATTTTTTAAATTAAATTATTTATATAAATATATCTTATTTATCCTCCATATATTACAATTTAAAAAACAAGATTCATACTACACACAAATCTTATTCGTAAACATAAATAGTTTTTTGTTATAAAAGGAAATATCATATTTAAAAGTTACCTTACTTTTGAAGCTTATATCATAACTCATATGATATAAAAATACTATCTTGGTAATTGATATGGATTTAATTTGGTTATATATCTTTTCATGATTAAAATTTCACATAAAACTAGTAAAATAATATATTAATGTTCTTCTCAATAATATTATAGTCACCAAACATCTCAAAATAACCTATAATCATGCCAAAAAATTTATTAAATCTTGTAAATAAGCTATAAATTTTCTCATCATCATGAATTCATAAGTGTATTTACATTAATATATTAATTATTTTTATTATTAAAAAAATATTTCAATACTAATTATTCTAAAATTTATATTAAATACTATTTTTCATTTGATTTACATCCACAATGTCACTTTCCAGATTGAAAGGGAAAAAATATTTTCTAGAATTACCATAATTACCCATATTCATCAGGTTTACCACTATTATAGAAACACCTTCACCAACTTGGTGAAATGCATCAGATGAGGCATCAAATACATAATGAAATATATTTCATTGTTATGAGAAAATTATGTCCTTTTATACCTGATAAATATTCACATAATCTTTTAGAATCACTATTATTGTCATTAAATTTAAATTATCTATTACAATTAATAGAAATGTTTTCCAATGTATTCATAATTGGAATGATTTTGAACCTCAATATTCAAATAACCAATAGTAACTAGAACCTTCAGCTTTGAAACTACAAATTCAAGCACTTGTTAGATCCTTGAGAGATCACTTGGGGTTGAAAATTGATGTTAAATTATTTTTATATTTATGTTAAAACAACATTTTCCACGAGTAAGAATGAGTTATATTTTTTTGTCTGTAGACATTCAATAACAATACAACAAAAGGATCACAATGATTTAAAATGTTCACTTATTAATGTGATTAGGATTCTTAGTTGTGTGATATTTGTTCCTTTAAGATCAGATTACCCACTAGTATTAGAAAGTTGGTACGATGGACCATGAGATATCCTTGAATATCAGGTTTTACATCCTTCTGAATAGTATTTAATGTATCCCTAAAACAAGTGAATCCTATACATTACAATGATATACTTATTGGTTAAAACATTATGTCTTCCACATGTAGAATTTTATATATTTATAATGATTAATGAGTTCTTATCCTTCTTCTGTTCTACTATAGTAGAGACATCCACTTTAGTTATCAAGTACAATAGTACAAGAAATAATAAAGTTTCATTTCTTCACCATGAAAAACATTCTTCATGAAAATGTGGATATCATAAATTTTAATATCTCACTCACTTTTGTAATCTTCATTAAAAAATTATTATAATTCATATAAAAATCATCAATAATATTTTTCAGGATATGTCTATTGTTTTCAAATATCATATTTTTTTCTTCTCCTAAGAAGAATATATATTTTAATATAATATATATATAATATTTAAACTATTATTCTTATTTTTTTTGGTTTTTTTAATTTATTAATTATAGTAACAATTTGAATTTAAATTTCATAATGAATCATCCCTTTCATCTCCAAGATAATAATATTACTATGTATTTTACATAAAATACGATATAACCATATAAAATATATGATCATAAATTCAAGTAAACTTATATTTTACATAATATGCTTATAGATCATCATATTCTAAATACAAATACCTCAATGTAACATTTATTTAAATAGATTCATGTCACATTTATTTATTTTGTTGTGTGGACCATAGTCCATGCATCCATTGTAATTTCCCCAACCCTAGTATCACAGAGTACATCAATACATTATTAATTTGGAACTATAACTAAATGATTTCATCAAAATGGACTAAACAGTGTTATATCCTTTAAATAAAATATACATACATGAATTTCACATTACATTTGAAAACATGTAATACAACATAGTATTTTCTTTGAAATAACTATCATCCCCTTTATAATATCCCTTTATATCAATCATAAAAAACATACTGATATCATTGGGAAAGAAAACAGATTTAATGGAAATCCTCAATAAAAGAATCCATATAGGGGAACCTAAATTATTCCTGAATAATATAAAAATAAAAATGATAATAAAAAAATTCTATATAAATACAAACATGAGAAAAAAAACATAACTGTGGATATAAAAACAACTAAAATGATAAAATGATTAATAATAACAGATTTCATAATGATAGAAAACAAAATGACAGATATTTGAAAAACACTATTGAGGGTTATTTCCAATACATCATAAACACAAAACAATGTACTCATGAAAAAAATACTTATATAAATGGGGATGATATTTTAAAAAACAAAATATATTTTGTCTCATGTGACATGTTGATGTATCGAGGTTCAATGTAATAATAGCTCCCAACTATCACATAATATTTCTAGTAAATTCTATATATTAAATGGGTTAATCATTATCATTGTAATTATTTTTTTAAAAAACTACAATTATAAGTTTTAATACTTTATCAAATTATTAAACATAATCTTAAACCATCCTGATTAATATAATGAATGATAAAAAAATAGTACATCCCAAATAAAACTATTCATAAACATTATGAGAAATAAATTAGATGGTATAAAAAGACTACAACTTCATTAAATAAAATTATTTAATAATTTATGATGACATATTTGAAAATACATTCAAAAGATTATTAAAAATTTTCTTTAGGAAAATAATTTTTTAATATGATATGTCAAATATTTTCAAAATATTACCAATGAAATTTTATATGATTTCATTCTTGTTAACATGTAAAGGAATATTCAAATCTTTGAAAGGTCATGATTGCAATAAAATCCAGTCATATTGTATTAGTTAATAATACATATCTTTCATAAGTTAGTAAAAAAGGACGATAATCACAATGTTTGGAAAAATTCATGTAGACTTATTTTAAACCATTTAATAAAATATAATAAATTATTAAAAATTATTTTGATAAATTATTTGATAAATCTAATAATATAATTTGAAGACATTTTTGGAAAATATAGTCACGGATGATTATGTGTTTTCAACCGAAGGGAGAAATAAAGTCGGATGTTTATAAAAACATTTTCTAAAAAATTAAAGACCAAAGTGAAAATTAAGGTTATATTAAAAACATTTATTAAAAAATAGAATGTAAAAATACATATTGGTATTAATTTATAAATATTAATCAATAACACAATGGGTACATAAAACTAAAAAATCTAGAATATTGAATGATTTTGAAATAAACCCTTAGCTCTGCTTCGTCATCCTTTGTATGTATCCAATCATATTTTATAACAAATATATATTTTATATACATATTTTATATAAACATATTCACATATAAAATACCATAAATGTCTGAATTATAATTTTTTCCCATTATATATATATATATATTTGTTAGAGTCATTTTCTGAGTAATAATAACATTGTTGTTCAATTATGTTCTGGTTCAGATGTTTTGGTATTTATATTTTGATCAATATTACATAATTTATATAAATTAAAAAATTATATATATATATATAATGTATTACATATATATTTATTTATAGTATTAAATAAATAAATTTCATAAAAAAATTAATGACAATGTTCATGAAGATGGTAGGCCATATGTACTCGTGAACATTGTTTTCACCTTTCGATGGAATTTTAAAAAGAAATGTCGATAATTTTTACAATTTAAAGAATCATTATAATATCATATATATCATATATATTCATAAAATCCATCCTAGATACAATCCATGTAAAATATATTGAAAAAAAGAAAATTATTTCATTGGGGTGGTAGTCCACACGTACATACAAGCGATGTTATCATTTACCTACAATTTGGAAGGAAATTAGATAGATTAGATATTATCTTTCCAAAATTATATTTATCTAATAAATATCACTTATAAATGTAAAAATAAAAAAATTATCCCCAATCTGAAGAATATGGTGATAAAATATGGATGTATCTCTTTGTAGAGACAATAATCCAAACAAATACAGCGATACACTGACAACCTATATGATGGAAAATAGGGTGCATAATTTTTTATTCTATAAGATCCCATGTTTTTATGTATTATTTTTTTCTAATTACTAAATTTTATTGGATATCCTTCATTACAATAAACACTGAGTGTAGCTTGTGTTACACAGAACATAGAGTGTTAACAAAGCACGATATATTATTACAATTATAATTTAATTGTGGATGTTATAACCTAATCATAAAACATAGACATATGAATATTAATTTTTAATATTTAAATATAAATAATAATGGATTTATTTGAAAAAAAAATATTGTTAAAAAGTACTTAATTTTTGTTAATGCCTTTATACATTTCTAAACTACTATTTTTTTTGAAAAAAAAAGCTTTTTTCTTTTCTGAACTATAATTAAATTAAATTATGAAACTTTTAGAAATTAAATTTGATAATAAAATTAAATTTTTATATCATAATTTTCAAATTATCTTATGGTGGAATTTTTGGATAGAGCTTGAAGAATTATTTTATCATTGAATATTAAAAAAAATAAACTTTATTGTTAATTAGATTTTCATTTAAATATTATATAAGTTTATTTTATTTAAAATGGGTTTAATAGTAAAATAAATTTAATTATGTAACTATTAATAAAATTTATGTCATTGAGACAATTTTCTTATTGAACATTGTTATAAAAACATTTTAAACAATTAAACATTTTCTCTTTAAACAAATGATTAATCATCAAGTCTTTTATATTTCTTTTAATTTATATTTTTCCAATTATATGAATGGAAATTGTAAAAATTAATTCCATATTTTCAATAATGATAATTTATATTATCTATAATTTAATTTAATTTTTTACCATAATGATTTTTAAAAATATTGTCCAAAACATGAGTTTATGAGGAGATAAAAATAATAATGTCTAAAAGTGGCCCAAAACATATTCAAAACTTATTTATTGTATATATTTCTACCATTAATCTCTTTATATTTATAATAGTCCATTTTTTGTATTTATGGTATAAGAAAAATGCAGGATACCCTTTTTCATTTAATGAATTAAAGTTTGCCACTAACCTCACTTATAAAATGCCACCACCTATCCTACCATATTTACAATTACAAAACCCATTTTTATAGCCATTACATTCCCACATGACTTAAATAATTTTTTACTAAATTCTATAATACTTATTCTGGTCATAAATCCATCTTATTAAACTTTATAGTTCAAACCCAAATAAGTTGTTTGAAGAAGAGGTAACACCCTTAATGGTGCATTTTATTTTAATCCCCCTATACCTCTTCCAATTATTATCAAACCATGATCATATAATAACCTAAGTATATTAAATATATTGATATTTTTTTGTTATTTTTATGACCTTTAATGACCTCCTCTTCCATAAAATTGGATACAAAATTATTATTTTTGCGTACGACAGACTACTACCATGCGAACCGATGGTATTTGATTCCCACAAAAATATCTATAATATTGTTAAAATGATGATTTTTTTATATGATATTTATTATAATATTTTAAATATTTAATTATTATATAACATATTTGTTCATAATTTCAATTCTATGAGAATACGTTTTCATTTTTAATGTGTGTGACATACTACCTCATCTCGAAGTGATGTGATTCGTTCATGATTTATGAGGAAGGTAATAAGGATGAATTTAAAGAAAATAATTGATTTATATGAAATAATTATTATTTTATAATGGTAATATATTATTTAATTATTTTTATTTCATTCCTTTAACAATATGAAAAGAATGTTCATATGTACGTATGACCTATCATCTCTATGAATAGTCTATTTAATTTTATCTATCTATCATTTACAAAGAACTATAAATTCATGTATAATAAATATATATGATATTATTATAATAAATAAAATTATGGTTATAATGGAGCCATGTTTGATTTAGTTATTCAACTAATATAAAATCCAACCATACATGGAAAATAAAGCTATTATTTCATGAAATGTGACTTCAAAAGTGAATCGTTAATAAATGTGCAATACAATGTCATAAGTAAATCCTATATGTTATGATATATATATATATATATATAATTATGTAATACATGTATAATAAAATTACATTAATTTTATAGGAGTTTAAAACTCTTACGACCGAAGTTGAGACACAATCTAATGGAATTTCATGTCACTCTTTACATTAGGGAGACACAAGACAAATTAACCACCTATTTTTTAATTTTTGTATATAAATTCCAAGAATTTATTGGTTTTTAGTTTTCTCCTGAAAAATATTTTTATTTATATATCAATTATAGAATACTTCCTTAATTTTTCTTATGATTCAATGCTTCGAAAGTGGCCTAGGTTTTATGAGACAATATCAACATTTCTCGAGATTGTTTATGATCATGTTTTTGATAATAAAATATTATGATATTTATCTAAATAAAATCATTCATATTATTCAAATATTATTATTTCATTAGAATACATGTTTTCTATTCACATAACTCTAATTATTGACTCAATAGTTTAAAATAATATTGTTAAGATAAATCATTCTTAATTATGTCATTCTTTCAAATACCTATTTTTAATATAAAACACTGTTTTCTAAAAACATAAAAAAATATTTTAATATTTTTAGAATTATTCTTCAAATAAATATTACCCATTTTTTGTGACACCCCAGGATTTTATAGTAAATTATCTCTTCAATTTAATTTAATATCATGTGCTACATGCAACACCATGTTTGAGTGCACTACAACTTACCAAACTAGTCGTTCAAAAACCGGTTAACACCCCGAGATTTTATGAGAATTATTCATTTTATTTTCTTTGATGTATTTTGTTGTACGCTACAGCTATATTATCTTACGCTATACGCAAAACCGTATTATCTTGTAGTATACGAAACTCTATTCTTGGATCATGTTACACACAATTTCAAGTTTGTTTGACAGTAGCTATTCTATCCAACATTGAGTGTATATATATATTCAACGTATAAATGAAATATTTTAGGATTTTGTTATACGCAACAACAAAGGAATCTTTCACTACACGCAACCCTGACTTGGCTTGATTTAAATGTAATCGTGACCTTCCACAATAACGTGTGTTGTACGTAATACTTATTTTCACAAAACAATGATATGTTATTAAAATATTATATAAAATATCTTTTATGAATAGTAATACCCACTTTTTGAAATTTTATAAATTTAATCTTTCAAAATGGACTTCATTTTTATATTCGGAGTATCGAAATTATCCTAGGGTGAATTTTTAGTATTTTTCTGAAAACATTTAATTTTTGATGAATAGTGAAAACACTAGGTTACTATTTAAAAAACTACTTTTTATTTAAATAATTATTTATTTTATTTAAATTTATTTTAGGTAAAAATTGATATATAATACCTATATAAGTTCAATGTAATTCATTGGAGTCATTTTATAATAATTTTAGATATATTAAAATTTTAATAAACTTTTCATCATCTTTTACCCACCTCCCACGAGAATTTGAAAATTTACATAAAACATAATTTTACCACGTCTGTGAGTGAAATTTCAAAAATCCAAGAGACACGGTTAATAACAATTAGTAAAATGTGGATCAATAAGATAAAAATATTTTTTGGTGAATATTAACTTTTTACTTTTTTTACCACGGTTAAAAGTAAATAGTGTAATTAATGGTAAAAATGATATTATTATTAACCTAAAACATGTCCTAATTTCATTGTATAAGTGTAATTCGACCAAAAACAAACTTATCAATAAAATATTACCCTTTATGTCTACGTGTATTAGATTTGGACAGTTATTATTATTTTATTTAAACAAGAGTTAAAGGAGTTAAAATCAAAGTTTAATAACTAATTTTTTTTAATATAATGTTATACATTATATAAATTCAACTATAAATATTAATTATAAAGCTAAAAATATTTCATACATAATTTTATTTTATTTATTATTTTTATAGATTAAATTAGTTAATTTAATAATGACACAATGATGATGCAGTAATTACCTTATTAATGAAATATTAACATAATTGATATTATAAATACCCAAATAAATGTAATTCGAGACTTTTTATGAATTAAACTAATTTAATAGGTTAATATGACATGTTATTATTTATTTAATTAACATTGTTCGAACTAATCTTTCTGTTAATATTTTATTAAAAATAAATTACCAAATAGTGTCAAAATTGACATAAAATAGTTCTAAAAATTAATATATTATTAATTGTTATTCTATTCCTAAAAACCAAAGGATCGGCCAAATGACTTAGATAAGGTTATATATATTAATAATTTACCACTTGGGGTTAGTTTTTATTTTTATATTAATTTTATTAACCATATAGTGTAATAAAAAATGAAGACACAGTAAAAGTCAAATTATTTAACTTAGAGTTATATCTAAATGATAATGTTAAAATAGTGACATAAACTTTCCTAAAACCTGTTGGTTGAGAGGATTTAGACCATCCGCACTATATATTTTAAATAAGTCTCTTTCAAGCCATTATAAACCAAATATGACTTTATTATAAAATAATATTTTAAGTTTTTTTCATAAAGTGCCCCTCTCTTCAATTATAAAAGAGAACCTCCTCCCTCTTCTATTTACACAATTTTGATCTTTCAAGCTCGGCCAATCCCTGCCCATTTCCATTCTCAACATCCATAGAATCATTATAGTGGTTCTGTTCTCCTCAAAAGACAAACTCTAGTGCCTTAGGATGAGGTTAAGAAGAGGCGTGTCAAAGAAGAGGTAATATCCTTTACCGATTCTTTCCAATTCCTTTCCACTTATACTTCTTCTTCATTATTTGTTTCATAATAAATTAATAACATAAGTATCACTAAAATACTGATACATTTTTATAAATATGAAACAATACTATTTTATTTTCTATCCATCCTAAGGGAAAAAAATCACCGCGCATGCGTACGCACGGAATACCATCTCCACGCTGTGGTGTAATCTGTTTTCCACCACCACCTTACTTAGATGGGTATAATAGTGTAAATAAAAAACTATATATGATTATTGTAAAGTGATATTGATTCTTAAATATTATACATACACTTCAATACAATTCCATGATCATGGGAATGATATCATCGCTCGTGCGTACGTACGGACTACCATCTCTACGAACGCGATGAGTTCATTTTCCATGATTAAACATTCGAGAATGATTATAATGTATATATCGTGAATAATAATGACATATATGACATAATAAATCAACTGGATTTATGTATATATATATATATATATATATATATATGTCATCTACTTACTTCCATTCAAGTCAATAAGTAAATGAAAACATCGCTCATGCGTACGTACGGCCTACCATCTCCCCGGATGGTGTATTTAATTTCATTTATCTATCTATAATATATGTACATATACTGAATATATATGATATATAAATCATGATTTACATTCTTCAAGTAATTTAATCATGATATAAGTAATAATAATATAAAAAACAACAAGTCCAAACATGTACGATAAATAAAACGTTTTACCCAAAATGCTGCTTTAACATGTAATATACAAAATAACGGGTAATATAAGTCATAAGTGAACCATATATTATATCATAACAATTAGTATTATTCTTTAATAAGTCAATGAAATTGTTTAAATAATTATATAGGAGGTTCAGATACGTTAAAAGAATATCAGACCTAAAGTAAGGGATAACTTTTCCAATCTCATTTTTACCCGAGATTACTTCTACGTAAGTATTTACTAGGGTATATATTTCGTCCATGTCCATAAAAATGTTTTTCATAAAGATTTTAATATTCTTCCATATATTTTTAAAGTCAATTTTACCCCTCTTTGACTTTTACATTGTGTTATGAAAGGAATCTTTCTTTTGTTTACCAAATGAGGACCTTTTTCACTTTTCCGGAAAATTTATGAGAAGAATGTATTTTAACTAATATGACATGAACGGATTTTTACAGTTTCATAAGGCCATATTTTCATAAATCATCATCTAAATGATTTTATGACTATTTTCAACAAAATCCTTTTCTTTTAAAATTTCATTGCATTTTGTGAAAAGAAAATGATTTTGAAGATGAAATGATATTTTCCTCAATAATTCATTTCAAGTGTTTTATCAAAACCATTTTCCATAAAAGATGACATTATTTCTAATGTGTATGTTTCAAGTATAATGTATTGATGATTTAAATGGTTTAACTTTTCTTATAATGAAATGATATCCATTTGTTGTTTATGAATTATGTTATGATGAGATGATGTTTATGAAACTCATTTTAATATTTGGGTAAAGATGAATGATTTATGTTTATGTTGTGGAAAAAGTAAATATGATTTTGTTATGAGATGGGTGGTACCTATATCTCCCTCCAATCCATTGGGTAAATATTAATATCTCATGATAGAGACATGGCTGGAACGGTAAGTTAATCCAGTTCAGTGATATAGGACTGGAACGAAGATTGAACTCGATTCAAAAAGGGACTTTGTCCACTAAGATGGTCTTGGCAGCAATGCCTTGGCTACTATGGAAATCATATCATGTGATTAATTGTTTTCCACAATTAAATTTCTTATTCCCATTATATTTTATCATTATTTATTTTCTTTTATGATATATTAATTACGAACTTCCAATATTTATGTCTTTTCCCATGATTTTGATGTTTATATTTTATGTTCATGTTTTTGCATTAAAATGTTTGTGGATTGTTTTATGTTCTCTATGTTTACCCTTACTGAGCATTTGAGCTCACCCTTTTTATGTTTTATGTTCCCCATGATTTAAGTAAAAGTTTTAGGTATGAGAACAAAAAGGGGAAGATATTTATGGGAGATGTTGAAGATCTTTCACCATGATTAGAAGATTATATTCCGAGTTTCCAAAGACACATAACTATTACAGTCCTTGTGTGTCTGTTTTTTTATATACTAAGTATTCTGCAAAAGTAATGTAATTTCCATGTGCGTCAATCTTCGGATCTCTAAATTTGGTATTAGAGGGAATGTAACACCCCACGTAAATAAAGAATAATACATTTTCACATTTATCGATATTTTTGAATAAAATATTAATATATCTTTAAAGGGGAGGCTATTCTCGATGGCGTACCCAATACGCAACAACGAGTTTCTTGGGAATCATATATTGCACTCTAATAATATAATAATATTATTTTAAATTGTAGTTAACACCTAGCCATTGTAATGGTGGGAACGAAGAGAACAGACTACAAAATGATTATATATGTTTGTCAAATATTTTTACTTTTTACAATAAATTTTAGAGGATTAAAAATGAGAATGAATCCAATTTTAAGCGTGAACATTCTAATATTCTTTAAAAGGTCGATTAACCACCTTTTGATGACTAACCTCTTTTAAATCCACTTTCTGACAATTATATGGGCTATATATGACAAAATAAAATTCTTCTTTAGTATTGGGACATCAAAATTTACTTTATGTAAATTTTTGGTATTTTTCCGATAAAGTTCATTTTTTAATGAATAGTGAAAAATGTTGTATTTTAATTCGAAACCTCTTTTTAATCTAATCTATTTATATTATTAGATTATATTTTGAATTGGTTTTAATGTGAAATTGTAATATATTTTTACCATTTAATCCAATAGTGGTTATTGGAATTAATTTCATCCTAAAACTGGACTTAAACTAGTGACAATCTTTTGATACTTATTGTTTCATAAAAACACACTATTTTCTCTAACAGCAGGAATTAATTATTAAATTAATTAATGTAACTTATATGTTTTGAATTTTTTAAAATATACATCATTTTTGAATTCAGAATATCAAATATAGCTTAGGGGGAATTTATAGTATTTTTCTGAAAAACATCAAGTTAGATGAATAGTGAAACCACTAAGTGGTAGTTAAAGAAACCGATTTTTCGTTAAAATGAAACTTTGCCACTTTTGTTATTTGATTTTCAAAAATCCTACATACATGGTTGTCATTAAGAAGTAAAATGTGGTTCAATGAGATTAAAATAATTTTTGGTGAATAGTAACGTTTATGTTTTATTAATCGCGATTAAAGGTAATTAGTATAATTTAAGGTAAAAATAATGTTTTATTAATATGAAATGACCTAGACGCATGTAATACCCTCATTGGATGTGTCATGGAAGACCGAGACAATCCATGGGTCAACTAGGGGACCCCATGGAGCCACTTTGGTAGGAAAATGACATAAATAACTTTTTATTTAAAGTTAAAATGAAAATGTCACAAACATGAATTGTTTTACTAAAACAATTTTTAAATGGGGTTATACAAGTCATATATTTGACTATAAAAATAAATTATAAAGATAAAAAGATTTCCTACATCATGATATTTTTTTATAAATTTTAGACATTAAATAAATTAATTTATTTATAACACCGTGATGATGCAGTGATTACCTCATAAATGAACAATTTAAATAAAATGAGAAGATAGGGTGAAATATAAGTCTTACACTTGTCCAAAACCTATTGGATGGGTGGATTTCTAATTCTTATCACTTTATCCTAGAAATATATCCTTTTGGGACCTTTTAAATCCGAAAAACATTTTATAATAAAGTAATATTTTATGACTTTCCAAGAGTGCCCCTCCTCTCCTCTTATAAAAGGCCCCCACCTCTACCACATTACTCACACCTCTCAAGCCTTTGTCTCGGCCAACCCCTACCCATTTCATCTCTCCACATCCCTCTCCTCATCATTGAAGCCACACTTTGGGCAGAATCCTTTCCAAGGAAGCCTTTGAGCTCAAATGAAAGAGAGTTACCCGATTTAAAGGTAATTCCCTTGTGTTCTTTTGTCTTATTTTGCTTCTCCAAACCCCTAAACTATTTTTATTACTATTTTTTGTAAAAAAACCAGTATCTTAAATATACTAGGATGTTTTTATAATAAGTATTCAAGCTACACTTTCACAAACCTTCTTCTAATGGTTAAAGAACATACTATTTCTGTGGATGGCGAATTACTACCTCACGAAATGATGATTATTCAATATTCTTTTAAAACATTAAAAGGTGGACATTAAGATATCACTACTTTTAAATATGATATATAATATGTTTATGTTTTCTTTAAGCTTATTTATTTTTCATTTATGTCATACCTTTATGGTTTCAACTGTGGGTAAACGCGATATCTTCATTTTAGGAAGTGCGGACTACCGCACCCACAAAGTGATTTGATTCGTTAAGGCCATATGTTGGATGTATAAAGGAAGGAATTAATGGAATTAAATATGATATCCTACTAGAATTATAATATACCTTTATATCATTATTATTTCATTCCATTGAATACAGAAAAAAAAGAAATGAAAGTAGCGTTCATACGTACGTACAGCTTACCGTCTCCATGAACGGTACATTACATTTCTTACCTCCAAATGTTATGTAATATTATAAGTGCATATATATAATGGATAAATATGTAATATATTAAATCTATATGATATATATCATTCTGGAATTATAATATATATATCTCTCATTTTTTTTAATTCCATTAATATGACAAAAAATGAAAATAGCGTTCATGCGTGCGTACGGCCTACTGTCTCCATGAACGGTGCTTTTAATTTTTTTTCATATTCTATGATATAGTATAAAATTAATATATACTGTATATATATTATATTTAAAACATAAATACTATTCTGGATATGATGTACCTATAACTACATGGAAAATTCTTTTCCAACAAGTTCAATTTTTACTCATCTACCGAACATCGACAAAAACGTCTAATATGAAATCACATTATTAACCAATTATTATAAAATTATAATATGTGATATGAAATGAATAATATTCTTTAAAGGAGGTACTTATGAAATTATAAATTGACCAAATTTTATTATTCAGGAGATTAAAGAATGATCGAGTCATGTCGGACACGAGGTAAGGGATCCAACCTCTCTCTTTCTTTTTAAGTACTCTCTTTTATGTCATTTAATTAAGCTCATATTTCTTATGTTTGGGGATGTTATTTTATTTTCATAATACTGTAATACTTATGTTCATATTATGAGAGACCCTATTTGATCTCATAAATCCATTTTTGGATGTTTTATGTGGCGCTGTTAGGCTTCCGAGTTTTCGTAAGGGATTTTTCATCTCAATCTTATTCTTGTGACATTTATGCTATGTTTTCCACTATTTCCTTTGAGTGTTGTATGTACTGCCCATTATTATACACTTTTTTAGTATAATTTCATTTATGGGTATTTACATCTTCATTGTATGACCCTTCTTCCCTGGGGTCTACGTTTCGAATGTTACCCAACTCGGTAAGGGGACATTTCACCCTCCTCATTTTAAAAGACTTGTTTTGTTTTGTCTTTTAATTCACATACTATTATGTTGGGATATGTTCATATATATCATTATTGATTTATATTTTATGTACAAGTGATGAGAAACCCTTTTCTCTCTCATCAACTCATTTTCTGATTTTTAAAGTGATGTCGTTAGGCTGTCGGATTTCTGTAAGGGAACTTCTTAACCCACTTTCAATTCTTTGGGTTAAACCATGACTTCTTGATTTTATTACGCCAAGATTATGTGTGGAATCTCTATGTTGTAATTTTCAAAAACCGTTGTGTGGATATACTATTTCTACAAATAATCATCTCATTGATAAATTCTTACGAACTTGTATGGGGAATCATAACTCAGTCTCATTTCATTGAGTTAAATATCTATGTCATTGGTTTTGTTTTTCCCAGATTATGTGTGAATGACATCTGATTGTTTCAAACATAATATCCACTTATATTGGGTGTATTTATATTTCTCAGACATAATTATGTGATTGATTTATCCTTAATTTAAGTATACCATCTTTATAAAGGATTTAATCTCAACTTACATTTCCATTGAGACTTCATTGTTGTTATGCACCAATTAACTATTATATGGTGTGTATATTATCCTTTGACATAATATATCATGAATCCCTTTATTCTCATGATATTATAATGTATTGATTAAATTTTATTCTGCAAATATTTGAATTCAAGAGTCTCTCATTTTTTTAAAAACTTTTTAACAAAAATATCATTTTAAATGTTTTAAATATTCATTATTATAAATCTTTATATTTAATGTCCTTGTTTTCAAATTGGTTTTCAGTATTTATTTATATGGACATTAATGTTTTAAAAATTATAATTCCATTAAAATCTTCAAAGTGGCATGGGACAATTTGATTCAAAAATAACATTTAAATGATTTTTGAAAATTTATTGATTAATTCAATATCATAGAATTACTTATTGTGATTGCAAATGAAATGTTGTTATTGAAATGTTTTCAATATTTTATGTGTAATGATGGTACTTGGACATTTTATGGGTGGTTACGTGATAAACCATATGACGGGTGGTTCCGTGAATACCAGGAGAGGTGGTTACGTTATAACCTCCAATGCATTGGGTATGGAAGTTGGCCGTATGGCGATTCCATTAAGTATGTGTGGAAGTAGACCATATGGTTATTCCATTTAAGTATGTTTATGTCCCAAGATACCTTTATATGGTATTTTTTCTTTATATGGGTTTTATGGTAATCTTATGGTTACAAAAGGGTAAGTAATGTCCTTTTATTCCATGAATAGTTTTTACTACTTCATAAAGGTGAAAAGTATTACTTTGGTAAAGTATTCATGGTTTACCTATTTTTTTGAAAACACTAACAATTTTCCTTCTTTGTGTATCCTTTACTGGGATTTTTATGCTCATCCAATGTTTTTGAAATGTTTTCCACAGAACTTAAAGATGAATAGGGTCAAGGATGGGTTCATGGAAAGACCTGTTATCTAAAACATGGAACTGGACATGTTTCTTTTTTAGAGTTTTGTTTTATTATTTTATGGAAACATTATAGAAGTGTCTACTATGTAATCTTTTGAGATGTAATATTTATGACCTAATTCTATAAAACTCTAAACCTGAATAGATCCTTTATGTGAATTATTCCATTAATTCATGATTAAGTAAGGTTTAAGGGCAGTGCCTTCTAGTTGGTATCAGAGGTCAGTTTAGATAACTTTAATGGTTAGGGTATTCTCTAAGCATAAGTGACATTACCATAATGGTGAGGATTTCATAAAGAGTCATAGTTTTGATAAAGTGAATGAGTAAGTATATCTTAGTGTTTATATTCCTCATTAGTACATTATGGTTTTGTTGATATACTCACACTGACATTTCTGTTTTTAGTGAATGGATGGATCTAGCAAGCACCAATGTGAAAATAATTTTGAAGGAAACTATGGTGGTTCTCTGATTAAGAGACTGGATGAAATGGGGGATTCAATGAGGAAACTCATGGTTGTTCTAGAACAACTATCAAGGAGTCATGATCAACCACTTGTACCTTGGTATGTTCTGTAATGCATCATGTACGAGATGACCAATCTATGTAGAAGTTCAGGTAATAATTATAAAGGTAAGCATTAGGGTTATATGATCCTTACTTTTGAGTTAATTTTGAGTTATTATATGTTATGATGGAAAATGAAAGGGATGAGATAAATTGAGGTCAAAATATGTAATGATTATTTTTGAAGATTTTATCTCATTTTGGGGAATGTTTTATGAATTATGTTGTTTTGGAAAAAGGAAAACACACAGACCGTGTGACAACCCGTCGCGTCCGACAAAGCTATGGGAATCGAACCCACAACCAAAGTGCGACTGGTATTTATCACCTACCACTGGACAACGTGATGTCCCTGGTTAGTTTGACTGATTATTTTTAGTTATATGATTTTAGAAATCAAGAGTAAGTTTATTTTTGTCTATCTATGGAAATTATTAACCTATCATGGAGTATGTGTGATTAGGTTAATTACTTTTCAATATGATACTTTAAGAGAAACTGATGTTATTTGGAGATAAATGTTAATTTGTAGCTTGGAAGACTATGTCATTAAATCCTTCAGATATTTGGGTTTCAATCTTAGTTTGGTTTACTTTGAATAATTTTATGGACAAATTGTTTATTGAATTGTCTTCCTTGAACATTGGGTTTGCTGGACAAATTTTGGAGATTAAGAATAGATTTTCTTTTTTATAATGGATTATTCATTTGTGGATCATGTTCTAAAAATTTTTGGTTTTGGATTTTGTCTAAATACATGGGAAATATATAGTTCTCTTTTATGGATTAGGTGATTTTCAAGAAGTTGATTATAATACTCTTAATGCGAACAAGTCTTCCTAAATACTCGTCTTTTGGAGAAAATATGACTTTGATTAAGGAATCTAGTAAAATTTGAAAGTATACGTGACGCATAATTTTGTTTCATTATGATTTCGTTAAGCTAAAAAATAAATTCCTCAATGAAGAGTAACTTAAAACAAAAAATTTTCTGTTAACTTTTCCTACTGGGAAATCGAATACCGTTTAACCCATCACAAGTTTGTGATTTTATTATGGTTAAATTTCTCCTAGACATGTTTACTATCCCTCACCCTCAGAACATGACCCTTTGTTTTTTCCTCCATATCCATGTTTTCATACATGGAATCCTAGTATGAGTAAACTCTGGTGACCTTTGTACTTCTCTTTTTTTATTTTAAATTGATTTTTTTACTGACTCTTGTTCCGATGTGGGATTTTCAATGAAGATTCCATGCCCAATTTTAAAATTGCGAGGACACAATTCCCAAAAGGGGGGAAGGATGTAACACCCCAGTTAAATAAAGGAAATGAAATTTTCACATTTATCCATATTTGTGAATAATATATTTATATAACTTTAAAGGGGACACTATGCTCGATGGAGTACCTAATACACAACAACGAGTTTATTGGGAATCTTACGTTGAACTCTAATAATAAAATAATATTATTTTAAATTATAGTTAACACCTAACCGTTGTAATGGCAGGAATGAACATAACTAACTACAAAATTATTATATATTTTTGTCAAATATTTTAACTTTTTACAATAAATGTTAGAGGATTAAAAATGCAAATGAATCCAATTTTAAGCGTAAACATTATAATATTCTTTAAAAGGTCGATTAACCGCCTTTTGATGACGAACCTCTTTTTAATCCAATTTTTGACAACTTTATGTGTTATATTTGACAAAATAAAATTCTTCTTTAGAATCGGGACATCAAAATTTACTTTTTGTAATTTTTTTGTATTTTTCCGATAAAGTTCATTTTTTAATGAATAGTGAAAAATGTTGTATTTTAATTCAAAACCTCTTTTTAATCTAATTTATTTATATGATTAGATTATATTTTGAATTTGTTTTAAAGTTAAATTAGAATATATTTTAACCATTTAATATAATAGTGGTCATTGGAATTAATTTCATCTTGAAATTGGTCTTAAACTAGTGTTAGTCTTTTGATACTTATTGTTTCATAAAAACACAATATTTGCTCTGACAGCGTGAATTAATTATTAAATTAATTAATATAACTTATATGTTTTGAATTTTTTAAAGTAGACACCTTTTTTTAATTAGGAATATCAAATATAGCTTAGGGGGAATTTTTGGTATTTTTCTGAAAAACTTCAATTTTAGATGAATAGGGAAACCACTAAGTGGTAGTTAAAAAAACTAATTTTTCGTTTAAATGAAACATTTCCACTTAAGTGATTTGATTTTCAAAAATCTGACATACATGGTTTTCATTATGAAGAAAAACGTGGTTTAATGAGATTAAAATAATTTTTGGTGAATAGTATCTTTTAGGTTTTATTAATCGCGATTAAAGGTAATTAGTGTAATTTACGGTAAAAAAATGTTTTAATAATATGAAATGACCTAAAAACATGTCCTAACCTCATTTTATGTGTCATGGACGACCAAGACAATCCATGGGTCAACTTGGGGACCCCATGGAGCCACTTTGGAAGGAAAATGACATAAATAACATTTTATTTAAAGTTAAAATAAAAATGTCACAAACATGAGTTGTTTTACTAAAACAATTTTTAAATGGGGATATTAATGTCATCTTTTTGACTAAATATTCATTAGAAAGATAAAAAGATTTTTTAAATCAAGATATTTTTTTATAATTTTTAAAAATTAAATAAATTATTTTATTTATGACACCGTGATGATGCAGTGATTACCTCATAAATGAATGATTTAAATAAAATGTGAATATGGGGTGAAATATAAGTCTTACCCTTGTCACAAGCCTATTGTCTGGGTGTATTTCAAAACCTTATCACATTATCCTAGAAATATATCCTATTGGGGCCTTTTAAATACGAAAAAAATTTATAATAATGTAATATTTTATAACTTTCCAAGAGTGCCTCTCCTCTCCTCTTATAAAATGCCCCCACCTCTACCAACTTACACACACCTCTCAAGCCTTTGTCTCGGCCAACCCCGGCCCATTTCATCTCTCCACATCCCTCTATTCATCATTGAAGCCTCACTTTGGGCATAATCCTTTCCAAGGAAGCTTTTGAGCTCAAATCATAGAGAGTTACCTGATTTAAAGGTAATGTCTTTCCTTGTGTTCTTTTTTCTTATTTTTCTTCTCCAAACCCCTAAACTCTTTTTATTACTTATTTTTGTAAAAACAACAGTATCATAAATATACTAGGATTGTGTTATAATAAGGATTTGAACTACACTTTCACACACCTTCGTCTCATGGTTAAAGAACATACTATTTCTGTGGATGGCGAATTACTGTCTCACGAAATGATGATTGTTCAATATTCATTTAACACCTTCAAAGGTGGCCATTAAGATGTCACTATATTTATATATGATATATTATATGTTTATGTTTTCCTTAAGCTTCTGTATTTTTCATTTATGGAAAACCTTTATGGTTTCCATTATGGGTAAACACGATATCTTAATTTTAGGAAGTGCGGACTATCACCCCCTCAAACTGATTTGATTCGTTAATGCCATATGTGGGACGTATAAAGGATGGAATTAATGGTATTACATATTAAATACTACTGGAATTATAATATACCTTTATATCATTATTATTTCATTCCATTTAATACAAAAAAAAGAAATGAAAGTAGCGTTCATGCGTACGTACAGCTTACCGTCTCCATGAACGGTACATTTCATTTCATATCTCCAAAAGTTATGTACTATTATAAGTACATATATATAATGGATATATATATAATATATTACATCTAAATTATATATATAATTATGGAATTATAATATTTATATCTCTCATTTTTTTTAGTTCCATTAATATGACAAAAAATGAAAGTAGCGTCCATGCGTACGTACGGCCTACCATCTCCATGAACGGTGCTTTTAATTTTTTTTCCAAATGATATGGAATAGTATAAATTGAATATATACTGGATATATATGATATTTAAAACATCAATACTATTCTGGATATGATGGACCTATAACTGCATGGAAATTGTTTTTCCAACAAGTTCAATTTTTACTCATGTACCAAACATCGACAAAAACGTCTGATATGAACTCACTTTATTAACCAATAATTATAACATTATAATATTTGATATTAACTGAATAATAATATTTAAATTAGGTCCTTAATAAATTATAAATTGACCATATTTTATTATTCAGTATATTAAAGAACGATCGAGTCATGTCGGACACGAGAGAAGGGATCCAACCTCTCTCTTTCTTTTTAAGTACTCTCTTTTATGTCATTTCTTTTAAGCTCATCTTTCCAATGTTTGGGGATGTTATTTTATATTCCTCACCCTGTAATTTTTATTTTCATATTATGAGATACCCTATTTGGTCTCATAAATCCATTTTTGGAAGTTTTTAGTGGCGTCGTTAGGCTGCTGAGTTTTCGTAAGGGATTTTTCATCTCGCTCTTATTCCCGTGACATTTATGGTACATTTTCGACTATTTCCATTGAGTGGTGTATGTACTGCCCATTATGATACACTTTTTGTAGTATAATTTCATTTATGGGTATTTAAATCATCATTGTGTGACCCTTCTTCCATGGGGTGTACGTTTCGAAAGTTACCCAACTCGGTAAGGGGACCTTTCACCCTCCTCATTTTAAAAGACTTATTTTGTTATTTCTTTTAATTCACATACTATTCAATTGGGATATGTTCTTATATATCTTTATTGATGTAAATTTTATGTCCAAGTGATGATATACCATTTTCTCTCCCATCAACTCATTTTCGGAATTTTAAAGTGACGTCGTTAGGCTGTCAGATTTCTGTAAGGGAACTTCTTAACCCACTTTCAACTCTTTAGGTTATTCCTCTTCTTCATGATTTTTTTACGCCTTGATTATGTGTGGAATCTATATGTTGTAATTTCCACAAACCATTGTGTGGATATAATATTTCTACACATAATCATCTCACTGATAAATTCTTACGAACTTGTATGGGAAATCATAACTCAATCTCATTTCATTGAGTTAAATATCTATGTCATTGGTTTTGTTTATCCAGGATTATGTGTGAATGGCCTCTGATTGTTTCACACATAATATCCACATATATTGGGTGTATTTATATTTCTCACACATAATTATGGGATAGATTTATCCTTAATTTAAGGATACCATCTTTATAATGGTTTTCATCTCAAATTACATTTCCATTGAGACTTCATTGTTTTTATGAACCAAGTAACTCTTATATGGTGTCTATACTATCATTTGACATATTATATCACGAATCCATTTATTCTCATGATATTATAAATTTCGGATTAAATTTTATTCCGCAAATATTTGTTCTCAAGAGTCTTTAATTTTGTTAAAAACTTTTTAACAAAAAAATCGTTTTAAATGTTTTAAAGATTCATTATTCAAAATCTTTATCTTTAATGTCCATGTTTTCAAAATGGTTTTAAGTATTTATTTATATGGACATTAATGTTTTAAAAATTATAATTCCATTAAATCTTCAAAGTGGTATGGGAAAATTTGATTCAAAAATCTATTTTAAATGATTTTTTAAAATGGATTGATTAATTCAATATCTTGGAATTACTTATTGTAATTGCAAATGAAATGTTGTTATTGAAATGTTTTCAACATTTTATGTGTAATAATGGTACTTGGAAATTTTATGGGTGGTTATGTGATAAACCGTATGACGGGTGGTGCTGTGAATACCAGGACGGGTGGTTACGTTATAACCTCTAATGCATTGGGTATGGAAGCTGGTCGTATGGCTATTCCATTAAGTATGTGTGGCTGTCGACCGTATGGTTATTCCATTTAAGTATGTTCCTGTCCCAATATACCTTTATATGTTATGTGTTCTCTATATGGGTTTTATGGTAATATTTTGGGTACAAAAGGGTATGTAATGGTCTTTTATTCCATGAATAGTTTTTACTACTTCATAATGGTGAAAATTATTACGTAGGTAAAGTATTAATTATTTACCTATAGTTTTGAAAAAACTAACAGTTTTCCTTTTTTTTGTGTCCTTTACTGGGCTTTTTATACTCATCCCTAGTTTTTGAAATGTTTTCCACAGGACTTAAAGATGAATACGGTCAAGGATGTGTTCAAGGAAAGACATGCTATCTAAAACATGAAACTAGACATGTTTCTTTTAAAGAGTCTTTTTATTATTTTATGGAAACTTAGTAGAAGTGTCTACTATGTAATCTTTTGAGATGTAATAGTTAGGACCTAATTCTCTAAAACTCTAAACCTGAAATGATACTCTATGTTAATTATTCATTATATCATGATTAAGTAAGGTTTAAGGTTGGGGCCTTATAGGGAAGGTTTAGATAACCTTTGGAAACTAGGATGTGAAACATTTTGTGAAATCCCTAGAAGTATTTCTAATGTATGTCTAGGGATTTCTGTAAGGATAAGTATACGTATAGGTTATAGTTATAGAATTATGGTAACTATCTTATAATTTAAACTAAGATGTTAGATATTAATGGTACTCCCCCTTTATTATGTTGTTTTCCCTTGCATGATTTTCCCCTCACACAATTATTTTTGGGTTTTAGAAAATTGATTGAAATAAGAAGATTTACGATAATGGAGGATTTGATAGACAATGGAATGATATTCTTCATTAGAAACAAAATGAAATGGGATTTGGAAGTCCAAACATTGTTATTATGCCTAATCAACAATATCATAATATGATCGATAATCTCAACTTTGGTAAGTTTCCCAACTCATATAATAAGAGGAATATGGAGTTTCATGATAATCATTGAGGAATTAAAGTTCAATTTCCCTCATGTAAATCATGTGGG
This sequence comes from Viscum album, assembly GCA_963277665.1. Taxonomy (NCBI): domain Eukaryota; kingdom Viridiplantae; phylum Streptophyta; class Magnoliopsida; order Santalales; family Viscaceae; genus Viscum; species Viscum album. Next base: position 956,539,860 of record OY728142.1, read on the forward strand.
AAGAGGCTTTAGGGAGAATGTTTCAAAGGAACTGGAAGATGCTTTGGGTGTGGAATAGAAGGACACAAAACTAGTAATTTTAAAGGAAAATTTTTAGTTAACACCATGGACAAGGATAATTGTATTTATAAGACATCAACAATGGTTAAGTGTTTTAAATGTGGTATGTACGAGCATTATGAAAAACAATTCCCTAAGGGAAAATCTCATAAAGAGAATCAGCATGGTCAAATTGGTAGTTTTTATGTGGATGATGATGAGGAGACTACAAATGATATATGAGATGAAAGAAGTGTTGAGGCTTGGTCAATAGTTTAAGAAGGCAACAAAATGATATATTTTTATCAAGAGTTATGTTCTATAGTTAATGGTACTATGGAATAAAGAATCATCTAAGGATTGTTACACTATTGTTTTTCCTAATGTATTTGAAAGTATATGTTGAATGGTACCGGTAACCATGAATGGTTATTCAGATATTTTTGGAATGAAGATGATATGCGCATAATGAATGGATATGGAGAAAATAATATGTTTGATAGTATTCATGAGCTCATGACTGATATAAGGACAATGTTATATCATGGTATGAGTATATATAATTTTTGGTATTTTGGTAAGTGGAAAGAGTTAACTTTTGACAGCATTCAGGTTTTCAGTACGGTTTTAGTGTAATTTCTGTTTTAAGAGAATACATGAATAAGGAATTCACATGTTTGGAATGTGACCAACAAGATAAATCGTATGATAAATGATGGAATTCATGTTCTTGTTATGTGACGTTTCCAGTAATCATTTTCTTTATACTATGAGATTGGAAAGATGTGTTTTGAATAATTCTAAAGATTGAAAAGGGTTATGTCTTACATTAGATAATATTGTTTAAGGTTATAACTTGTTTTCAAAATTATTTCGGTAATGTTATAATAGTGTAGTTTTATAAAAAGGACAACCTGCAGGACGAGGGACAACCCGTCGCGTCGGAAAAGGTTGTGGGAATCGAACCCACAACAAAAGTGCGACATGCCTTTATTGTATACCACTGGCCTACAAAAATCCCATAGTTAGTAGAAACTATTTTTATTTTATTAAGCGCTATGATAAATGAAGTATAAGTCCATTTTTGGAACTATATACGATTAATCTCACCAAAATATGGACTTATAACTTTTGTTAACCTTTTGTTTGAGACAGATGGAATGACCCATCATTCTATCACATGATCTACTAACACTTCAAGAAAAAAAATTCAACTTAATATTTTTAAGAGATGAAGTGGAAATTGTTCAAGGAACGAAAAACAGTGATATTATAATGAAATAAAGTAAAAATTTATTCTAATTCAAATTCTTCAACTTTAAAGAAATGATCTTGAAAACCAAAAATGTTGTCCTAGTATCCTCATATATGATGAATCAGATGGTACCTTAGATCATTAAAAAATTTATGTCTTTGTGATTGTTGTCTTTTTCATAGTCATGTTCTCTACCACTCTCCATAAGAACATTAAGGTTAGATTTCGCTTCCATATCCATATTTTCACCTATGTGGAAACCTAGTGATTAGTTAATTTGGGAAACCGTTACGTTTCATACTTTAGTTTTTAAAGTTTAGTTTTGGTATTGAATTTTACGATGTGGGTTTCAATTAAAGAAACTTTCAAGTAGAAAATCATTTATAACCTTGATGAATTTCGAGGGTGAAATTCATTTTACGTGGGGTAGAATGTAACAACCAATGATTTTATGAGAATTATTCTTTTTAATCTCTTTGATGTATTTTTTTTGTACGCTACACCAAGATTATATTGCACTATACGCAACACCATATTAGCTTTGAGTATACGCAACACTATTCATGGATCGTGTTACACACAATTTCAAGTTTGTTTGATAGTAGTTATTCTACACAACATTGAGTATATATATATATATGTATATTCAATGTATAAATGAAACATTGTTGGATTTTGTAATATGCAACAACAAAGGAATCTTTGACTACATGCATCCCTGACTTGGATTTCTTTACAGGCAATCACGACCTTCCACGATAGCGTGTGTTGTATGCAATACCAAGTTTCACAAAACAACGATACGTTATTAAAATATTATATAAACTAGCTGTTATGAATAGTAATACCAACTTCTTGAAATTTTATAAATTTAATCTTTCAAAATGGACATTATTTTTGGATTTGGAATATCGAAATTAGCATAGGGTGAAATTTTGGTATTTTTCTGAAAACATTCAATTTTTCATGAATAGTGAAAACACTAGGTTACTATTTACAAACCGACTTTTTAATTAAATAATTATTTGTTTTATTTAAATTTATTTTACGTAAAAATTGATACATAATACCAATATAAGTTCAATGTAATTCATTTGAGTCATTTTATAACAATTTTATATATATAAAAATTTTATTGAACTTTTCACAGTCTTTTTCCCTCCTCCTAGGATAATTTGAAAATTTACCTAAAACATAATTTTACCGCTTCTATGAGTGGAATTTCGAAAATCTGAGAGACACAATTAATATCAAGGATTAAAATGAGTTTCATGAAGATAAAAATAATTTTTGGTGAATACTAACTTTTTACTTTATTTACCATGGTTAAAAGTAAATAGGGTAATTAAGGGTAATAATGATATTATTATTACCCTAAAATATGTCCTAATCTATTGGATATGTGTAATTCTACCAAAAACAACATTAGTAATAAAATATTACCCTTTAGGTCCACTTGGATTAGATTAGGAAACTTATTATTATTTTATTTATATAAGAGTTAAAAGAGTTAAAATCAAAGTTTAATAACTAAAACATTTTTTATATAGGGTTATAAATTAGATAAATTCAACTATAAATATTCATTAGAAATATAAAACGATTTCCTACTTAATGGTATATTATTTAAAAATTTTAGACATTAAATATGTTAATTTATTTATGACACAATGATGATGCAGTAATTACCTAATTAATGAAATATTAACATAATTTATATTATAAATACCCAAATAAATTTAATTTGAGACATTTTATGAATTAAACTAATTTAATAGGTTAATATGACACGTTATTATTGATTTAATTAATGTTTTTTGAACTAATCATGCTGTTATTATTTTTACAAAAATCAATTACCAAATAGTGTCAAAATTTACATAAAATAGTTTTTAGAACAAATATTATATTATTAATTGTTATTATATTCATAAAAATCTAAGGACTGGCCAAATGACTTATATAAGGTTATATATATTAATAATGAACCACATGGGGTTATTGTTTCTTTTTATAGTAATTTTATTAACCATATAGTGTAAGAAAACAAGAAGACACGGTAAAAGTTAAATTATTTAACATAGAGTTAAATCTAAATGATAAGGTTAAAATAGTAACCTAAACTTGTCTAAAACCTATTGGATGAAATAATTTAGACCCATCCACACTTTATTTTCTAAATAAGTCACTTTGGATCCATTATAAATAAAATATGACTTTACTATAAAATAATATTTTATGTTTTTTCCTAAAGTACCCCTCACCTCCATTATAAAAGGACACCTCCTCCCTCTTCTCTTTACACAATTTAGAACATTCAAGATCGACCAACCCCTGACCATTTCCCTTCTCAACTTCCCTAGAACCATTATATAGGTTCTGGTCTCGTCAAAATACCAACTCTAGTGCCTTAAGAGGAGGTTAAGAAGAGGCGCGTCAAGGAAGAGATAATATCCCTTACCGATTCTTTCAAATTCATTTCTTCCTCTACTTCTTCTTAATTATTATTTTCATAATAAATTAATAACATAATTATCATTAATAAACTGATACGTTGTTATAAATATGAAAATACACTATTTCATCTTCTATCCATCCTACGGAAAATGAAATCACCGCGTGTGCGTACGTATGGAATACCGTCTCCACGCCATGGTGTAATCTGTTTTCCACCACCACCTTACTTGGATGGGTATAATGGTGTAAATAAATAACTATATATGATTATTGTAAAGTGATTTTGATTCTTAAATATTATACATACACTTCAATATAGTTCCACGATCATGGGAATGATATCATCGCTCGTGCGTACATATGGACTACCGTCTCCACAAATGCGATGAGATTCATTTTCCATTATTAAACATTCAAGAATGATTATAAAGTATATATAATGAATAATAATGAAATATATGACATAATAAAGCTACTAGATCTATGTATACATATATATATATGTCATCTACTTACTTCCACTCAAGTCAACAAGGAAAATTAAACACCGTTCATGCGTACATATGGCCTACTGTCTCCATGAACGTTGTATTTAATTTCATTTATCTATCTATTATATATATATATATACTGAATATATATGATATATAAATTATGATTTACATTTTCCAAGTAATTAAATCATGATATAAGTAATAATAATATCAAGAACAACAAGTCCAAACATGTACGATAAATAAAACCTTTTACCCAAAAAGCTGCTTTAACATGGAATTTACAAAATAAAGGGTAATATAAATTCATAAGTGAACCATATATGATATCATAAAAATTAATATTATTCTATAATAAGTCAATTACATTATTTAAATCATTATACATAAGTATTTACTGGGGTATATATTTCATCCATGTCCATAAAAATGTTTTTCATAAAGTGGTTAATATTATTCCATGTATGCCTAAAGTCAAGTTTACTCCAATTTGGCGTTTACATTGTGATATGAATGGAATATTTCTTTTTTTACCAAATGAATAACTTTTTTACTTTTTCGTAATAATTACGAGAAGAACGTTTTTTAACGTATACTGCATGAATGGATTTTTACGGTTTCAGAACACCATATTTTGATAAAGCTTAATCTAAATGATTTCATGACTATTTTCAAAAAAAATATTATATTTTAAAATTACATGGAATTTTCAGAGAAGAAATGATTTTGAAGAGGAAATGATATTTTTCTCAATAATTCATTTCATGTGTTTTATCAAAACCATTTTCCATCTAAGATGACATTATTTCAAATGTGTATGTTTCAAGTATAATGACTTAGGGATTAACATGGTTTCACTTTTCTTATGATGAAATGATATCCATTTGTTTTATATGGATTATGTTATGTTGAAGTGATGTTTATGAAACCCATTTTATTCTTTGGGTTATGATGAATGATTTATGTTTATGTTGTGGCATAAGTAAGAATGATTTCATTATGAGATGGGTGGGACCTATATCTCCCTACAATGCATTGGGTAATGATTTATATCTCATGATATAGACATGGATGGAATGGTAAGTTAATCTGGTTCAGTGATACAAGACTGGAACGAGGAGTGAACTCGATTCAGAAAGGGACTTTGTCCACTAAGACTGTCTTGGCATCAATGCCTTGGCTACTATGGAAATCATATCATGTGATTAATGGTTTTCCACAATTAAATGTTTTATTCACATTCTATTTTATCATGATTTATGTTCCTTTATTATACATGCCTTAAATACTTCCAATATTTATGTCCTTGCTCAAGATTTTTATGCTTAGATTTTATGTTCATGTTTTTTCATTCAAATTTTTATGGATTGATTTATGTTATCTATGTTTACACTTAATGAGAATTTGAGCTCACCCTTTTTTTTGTTTTCTTTTCCCTGGGATTTTAAAAAAGGTTTTAGGTATGAAAAAAATGAGAAGATCTTTATGGAGATGTTGAAGATCTTTCACCGTGATTAGAAGATTATATTATGAGTTTCCAAAGACACTGAACTATTACGGTCCTTATGTGTCTGTTTTTGTTATGTATTAAGTATTACCCAATAGTAATGTAATTTCCATCTACATCAAGCTTCGGGTCTCTATAGTATTAACTAAATTTTTAATCTTATATATTACATATAATATTATATTCCATTTTATTTGTTTCGTAGACATAATATAAGATCAATTTCAATTTTTTCTGAAAAAAGATGTATTTTTCAAAAAATGAAATTTTTCATCCATTTAATGTAGAAACATTTTTTTTAAAAAATATTTGACACTTTTATATTTTCAAATAAATGAAATTAAATTATTTTTTAGATTCAGGGCATTAAAATTTTATTTGGATAAATTTTTTGTACTGTTCTTATAACATTCATATTTTGATGAATAGAGAAAAATACTAAATTTTAAATGGAACAAATTTTTTAATAGAAATAATTTATAATGATAAATTTTACATTCCAATAATTTTAAAGGATCATTATATTATATTTTTATCATTTAATATAATTTATGTTATTGAATGAAATTTCAAATTTAAACTGGACATAAACAAGGCTCAATCTTTTGATGGTTATTATTTCTTAAAAACAATCTTTTTGTTTTGACAATGGGAATTAATTTTAAATTAATTTCTGCCACTTATGTGTTTTGAATTTCAAATAATGTATTCCATATTTGGAATTAGTAGGTCCAAATTGTGTAAATAGATAAATTGTATTTTTAGACATTATGAATATTTACTCTATAAATATTTTATTTATTATGGTTAAAGGGTAAATCTGGTAAATGAGGGTAATCAAATATTATTATAATAATTTTAAATTACCCTAATATGTGTCTTATTGTTATTGGTTGATACTTTACTGACCATGAAAATCTTAGGATCTATTTTTTGGACCCCATGGAGCCACTTGATATAGATAAGGACACTTTATATTTATTAATTTAAAATAAAGAAAAAAATAACATAAACAAATATATTTTAGAAAAAAAAACTAAATTGGGTTATGTAACATATCATTTAGACTATAAATATTCATTGTAAAGATAAAAATATTTACTACATCATGTTATTTTTTAATAATTTTTATACAACTAATAAAAAATTATTTATGACACAATAATGATGCAGTGTTTAACTTATTAATAAATGATTTAAATAAATATGATAATCAAAATTTGAACAATATCCAAAACCTATCCAATTCTTATTTTATGATTTTATTTCGAACATGAGTCATATTCAATTCGAATTTTGTGATTTTAGGTCCTTTAGGAACCGAAAATCATTACATAATAAAATAATATTTTCAAACTTTTCTAAATAGACCCTCCCCCCTTTATAAAAACCTCTCACCTCTAAACCATTTCTAACACCTCTAAATAACCTTGTATTTCCCATCCTAATACGAATTAATATCCCTAAATACCTCTCTTACACCTAAAAGCCTTAACTTAAGTAGAAAGAACATCAATGAACCCTTTTGGTTCAAACCAAAGGGTGTTACCCGATTTAAAGGTAACATCTCCTCTTAAGATATTTTTTTTATTTCTGTTACCCGTAAACTCTCTTTATTAATTTATTTTACAACAACATAAATATAATAAATATATTCTGTTGTTGTTATGAAAAATATTTTAACTACACTTACAGACACCTACATCAAATGGGTATAGAATATAATGTTTTTGTGGACGGCGAACAAGTGCCTCACAAAATAATGATTGCTAAAGATTCTACTACCGCCTCATATTTTGTCCATTATGATGGTACTATAATTATATATGATATTTATGATATTTATTTTATCTATAATCTTCTGAAATTCTATTTTATATCATACCTTTATTCTTTTCATGTTTTATATATATATATGATAATTTCATTTGAGGAAGTGAGGACTACCACCCCCTCAAAGAGATATGACTCGTTCATAACATACATAGAACGTATAAAGGATGGTGTTAATGAACTAATGTAACATATATATAATATTATATTATACTTCAATAATAATATACCTTTGTATGATTTGGTTTTATTTCTTTTTCAAATAAAAAAATGAAATGGATGTAGAATTCATGCGTACGTATAGATTATCGTCTTCACGAATGCGATGAGATTAAATATCAATTATTACCATTCAAGAATAATTTTTGATAGATAAATAAAAACAATATATCAGAACATAATATAATTTTGGATATGAATCATATACATTATATCCATAACAAACATGACTAAAATAACAAAATATATAAAAAATGGTTAATAACTTAAACAATGATACAACCAAAAAATTATTAACAAAAAATATATTAGAAGATCATATGTGGTATAATATTTATGTATGTAGTTATACTTTAATTTAATAAATATTAATTAACTATTATACAGGTGGCTAACGTTCCCTCGACCAAGGAAAAGTATAAGGTAAGGGTTAAATCCTCTATCTCATTATTAACTGAGATTTTTTATGTGAATGTTTTTTCTGGAACATATTTATTATCCCTGTCCATGATTAATAAATGAGTTGCCAAAAGAATTTTTTTACGGTACTCTTTAACTAAACATCATTTTAAATTTTTTAAATATTTATTCTTCTAAATCTTTCTCATTAATGTCAATGTTTTCAAATTGGTTTTAAGAATATATTTATATTGACATGAATGTTTTTAAATGTTAGTTCCTTTAAAATGTTTGAACATTTTTTGGGACACTTTTATTCAAAACTATATTTAAAATGTCTTCTGTTATAAATTTTTCAACTTTTAGATGATTTCATGAAAAAGGGTATTTCACTCAAAGAGTTTTACTGATCATTTTAAACTATATCACCATCCTTTATTTGATATTATTCTTCATTGAGTTTGATTTATTATAATAAAATATTTCATATTGAATTTAATGAGTTATGACTTTTTTATCTATTAATGTGCTATTTTTATACCATTAATGGTTTTGGGATAAATTATTGACATTTCGTATACTAGTTTTAATATGAATGTTTATGTTATGTCTCAAAAATTTCCTATGAGGGATGCAATGCACATTGTAAGTGATGAGTGGAGCCAGCTATAGCTTCCCGATGAATCAGTAGGTCTCACAAGACAAACTAGTGTCTTGGCCCAAGGCCTTGACAAAAAAATTATTTAATGTCTTTGCACGAGGCCATAACTCTATGGTACTGATGTATAGTGTTGGGAATTCCCTCATTATGAAATTAGTTATTACATGTTATTATATGACTCATAGAATATCCATGTTCATGTTTATATGGCGATGTTTGATTTATTTTTTCCATATTATGTTCATGTTTTCTGTTTAAAATAATGATGTATTTATTATACATCATGCATTAAATGTTTATGGCTTCTCCTAAATTACTTACCCTTAAGGAGCATCTCAACTCACCTCTTTTGTATGTTTTGTCTTCCCAGGATTCCAAGATGTGAATTACTTACCCTTTAGGTTGTGTTTTATGTTAGAAAGTGTAAAGTTACATTCATGTATGAAATCTATTTTCCAATACCATAAAAATGATCGGTCCTTAGGGACTTGATTCCTTGTAATCAAGACCATGTATTAAAATAATTCACAGACTCTGCATAATTGTTGTCGGAGAATTTCACTTAGTATCATAGAATGTTTAGAAACATCCTTGTAAATAGATTTAGATAAACTCTGATTATAGATAATTTTCCTAAGATAGAATTTTATGATTTATATAGAAGAACATCCGAAAAGTTTGGTAATATATAATTTTTTTTATTATCCAAGCACTAAATCCCTATCTAGATATTAGCAGGTATAGGAGGCTCTAGCACATATCTACCTTGGTGTGAAAAATCTAACAAGGAGTTTCGGGATTGACCCAGGGTATCCTAGTACACCACAACGATCCTTGATGCACTCTTGGTTATGACACTCCTGAGTGATATGTTTAAGATCATTCAATATTTCATTACAAGACAACATAAAGGATTGAGGAATAAATACTTCCTTAAAAACATTTTTTTATGATTATATATTATATCCATAAAATTTTCAATTTACATTAAGTAGTTTACAAGTTTGGAATTGTTCATTGTAATTCATAAACTAACCTAGTGTATGCCATTATGTAGAAATAGTGCCCAGTAGAAGGAGTGAGAACAACATCAATACACATTATCCAAATAATAAGAAGGATCATATCTTTCATGGTATTAATTCAACATTTAAAAGTGAAATAGTCTCCCACATATTCTCTTAATATGAAGAAACAATATCTCTTGTTAATAAGATAATTAATGAATTCTGTGAGTCTTATGGATTTGAAGGGAAGAAAGATTAGAAAAATATGGTACAGAGAAAGATGGATAATGGAAACAAGGGAAAGAAGGATTTTACCATAGGGGAAAATCGTGGAAAGAATAATCTTGTTAAATCTATTAAGATATTGGGAGTTTGTTATAAGTTTGTATAAAAATGACCCCAAGTATGTGATTTCAAGGGATAGAAATGGATTCAATTGTACAATGCATCATCTGCAAGGAGTAGGGACACTACCTAAATCAACGACCCAATAATCCGAGTATACATCAAATGATAATGTTGGATAATAATCATGTTATGATATAACCACCGATGAAGAGTAATGACTAGTGTTCTTATGTTGTAATTAACGAATTATTTAATTTTAGTGTTGTATCAATGATGTACTGGTTAATAGAATTATGAAATAAATAAGTATTGTACTGAAATACTATTTTATTGATGATTTGAGATTAAATGGTTTTAAGAAAAATGACTTAATACAAAGTTAATGTTTTTGGGAAAATACATGGATGGGGGTAAAGATAAACCTTAATATGGTCCTGATACTGAGTTACTGATTTTGGAATAAGATATGACTGATATGGATAAATTATGTTTGATATTCATGACTACCTTGAAACTGATTAATGATTTGTTTATTCCATCATTATTGGAGTTTACAACATTTTTTGATATATCACTAGTGGAAAAATTGTTTTTAACGTCGGTAGTTTAACGTCGTTTCTAAGAGACCGACGTGAAAAGTCCCTTTTTTCGTCGGTTTTACAAAAAAAAAGATGCCAAAGATTAAAATAAAAGATTTAGATAATTTCGAAAGCTTCAATTTTACATGTCTTGGAGTGAAAACGGACTTACAGATCAAAATTTATGGGCGTCGGAAGTTGGAGATTATATGACTTGATTTTTGGCATCGGTTTTTTTCAAAAACTGACGTTAAAAGTCCATTTTTTAAGTCATTTTTACAAATAACCAACGCCAATGATCAACATTAATGATTTAGATAATTTCACAAGATTCACGTTTAAAGGTTGTGGAGTTAAAACGGACTTACAGATCAAAAGTTATAGGAATCGGAAGTTGGAGATTATATGACATGATTTTTGGCGTCGGTTTTTTTCAATAACCAACGATAAAAGTCCCTTTTTTGCGTCGGTTTTACAAAAAAACTATGGCAATGATAAAAATATAAGATTTCGATAATTTCAGAAGCTTTAATTTGACAGGTTGTGGAGCAAAAATGGACTTACGGATCAAAAGTTATGGGCGTTGGATGTTAGAGATCATGACATGATTTTTGGCGTCGGTTTTTTTCAATAACCAACGTTAAAAGTCCATTTTTTTGCGTCGGTTTTACAAACAAACGATGCCAAAGATCAATAATAAAATTTTAGATAATTTCCCAAGATTTTATTTTACAGGTCGTGGAGCGAAAACGGACTTACGGATCAAAAGTTATGGGCATCAGAATTTTGAGATTATATGACATGATTTTTGGCGTCGGTTTTTTTCAATAACTGAAGTTAAAACTCCATTTTTGGAATCAGTTTTACAAAAAAACGACGCCAATGATGAAAATAAAAGTTTTATATAATTTCAAAATATTCAATTTGAAATGTTGTGGAGTGAAACCGGTCTTACAAATCAAAAATTATGGGCGTCGGAATTTGGAGATTATATGACTTGATTTTTTGCGTCGGTTTTTTTCAATAACAGAAGATAAAAGTGCATTTTTTGCGTTGGTTTTACAAACAACCAATGCCAAAGATCACAATTAAAGTTTTATATAATTTCCCAAGCCTCAATTTGACAGGTCGTGGAGTGAAAATGGACATACAGATCAAATTTTATGGTCATCGAAAGTTGGAGATTATATGAATTGATTTTTGGCGTCGGTTTTTCTCAATAACCGAAGTTAAAAGTCCCTTTTTGGCATCGGTTTTACAAAACACTGACACCAATGATCAAAACAATAGTTTTAGATAATTTCCCAAGATTCAATTTTACAGGTCGTGGAGTTAAAACGGACTTATGGATAAAAAGTTATGGATGTTGTAAGTTAAAGATTATATGACTTGATTTTTGGCGTCACTTTTTTTCAATAATCGATGTTAAAAGACACCTTTTGACTTCGGTTTTACAAATAACCGATGTTAAAAGTCACTTTTTTGCATCATTTTTTCTAAAACCAATGTTAGTACCCCAACATGAGAATATTTTTAGCATTGGTTATATATTTAACCGATGTTAAAAGTAAAATTTCAAATACGCGGCTTCAATATTTCAATTATTTCCCAACGTGCATTCCTATTTTCAAAATCCCGCTCAAATTTTATTGAATTGCCACTGTAGAAATTTTCTTTTACACTATATAAAAGCTCATCCTATTTCTTTCAACATTTTTGACATCTTTGATATAATCAATATTTCAAATATTCTTCAATCGACAATTTGTACAAGGTATTTATTTTCATCATTTAATTTCATTATTATTGTTTTCCTTATCACTAAAAATCTTATTATTTTTATAATGATGATGAAGGATTGTTATAACTAAGATACAAAAATAAAACTTTTTCGTAAGATTCATTAGTTTTTGGTAATTTTTTTATCACTCAATATTTTTATTACCGTGTGAGTTCTCCCTTAAAAGGAAGTGAAATAATGATAAACAACATATTGATTCAAATTGCCCTATAAAAGAATTAAATTTAGTTTCAATCATTAATTATATTTTTTTGTTCATTTGGAATAATAATTTTGTTTCTTTTTTTTCATGTATTCTTCGAAGAATGTTGTACCTATCGACCCATAATGAGGTACAACTTACAACGACCATAAATTTTGATCCGTAAGTCTGGTTTATCTCCATAACCAGTCAAATCGAAGCTTGGGAAACAATCTATATTCCAATATTCAGAGATTCGAAGTTTTGATGTCGTTTTTTTAAAAACCGATGTGGAGAATATTTTTTTTATAAAACGTATTTTTTGCATCAGTTTTTATCAAAAATCGACGTTAAAACTCGTGTAGAAGCCATATTTAAACGTTGGTTTTCTAAAAAACCGACGCCCAAGACCACCAGGGCCTGATTTTTGGCGTCAGTTTATATAAAAACCGATGCCAAAGATCCAAAAGGCCCTGAAATTTGGCATCAGGTTTTATATAAACCACCTCCAAAGACCCACATGGCGAAGGTTTTTTACGTCAGTTTATAAAACCCGACGTTGAAACATATATTTTTTACGTCGTCTTTATTGACGTCGGTTAAAAACCGACGTCAAAATTTTAAAACAACCGACGTCGAAATACATTTTTCCACTAGTGTATCGAGTATATCTAGTATTCATTAAAGAATAAGGGAGCATGAATGTAATTAATAAGTTTTTATGGTAATTCAGGGTGTCACCATGTTTTGAGAAAATACATGATGAAGGTATTCACATGTTATTATGTGGAAAATAGATATCATCATTATGTTTACCTTCCTTATATATTTTGGACTGTGAGTATGGACAATTTTTTTTTGGATATGTCTAAAGGATGAAATGAATTAATTTGGAATTTGTATATAAATATTTAATGTTAAAAAATTTCTTAAGATTATTTTTGGATTGTTATGAAAAGGACAACATAGAGGTCATGCAAAAACTTGTCGCGTCTCGCAAGGCCACACGACTTGATCCCATAATCAAAGGGTGAAAAAGGTGCATCACCTACCACTAGTGTATGTGATATTCTAGTTTGTATAATGTAGTATTATTTAAATGGTATGAAAGATAAATTATAAATTCATTTTTTTGGAACCCTAAACAATTAGGATAAATAAAATATTTTTGAGGTCAATTATATTTTAGTGTCAAAGATGAGTTTGTAGTAGAAGTTTGTTGAAGGATGAAAATCTACATGTCATATATATTTTTTCTCTATTATTACTCGAATAAATTAATTTTAAACATTACTGAAGGGATATTAAAACCCAAAATGTGTTATCCTAATACATTATGTTTTTTTTGAACCGATGATATTATAAATTCTCATAGATTGATGGCCTTGAGGCCCTCAATTTTACACTTTCTTGGGATTGATGATCTCATTCCCTCCTTATAAATATTTACATTTTTCCTCCAATTATTCTTCTCTAATTGCCACAAATGTTCCCCTAATCAAGATCTTAAATTTTTGGTGATTTTTTCATTTCCCATCCCCTCTTATCAAGACTTAATTTTATTAAATCAAATTCTGATGTGGGTTTTCGACAAAGTTATTTTTCTATTTTCACCTTTTATTTTCAATAAACAATTTCAATTTACAAGGATTAAATTTATTAATGGTGAGGATAATTTAACACCCCATGTTTTCATATTACGCTATCTCTTAAATTTAATTCAATAACTTTCACAACAAACAACACTAAGTTCGAGCACACCATGGCTTACCAAACAAGCCCTTCAAAAAGCAGTTATGAATATTATTAGCTTAAATTTTAATTTTATATACTCCATATAATTTTAGAATCTATTTTATGTGTTTCATAGACATAATATAAGAACAAATTCATTTTTACAGATGAAAGAAGTATTTCTAAAAAAATGAATTTTTTCCGCCATTTAATGGAGACCTTTTTTAAAAACAATATTTGACACTATTATATATTCAATTTAATATAATTAAATTATTCGTTTCAAGAGAGACATAAATATTTGGACTGGATAAATTTTTGGTACTTTTCTAATAACATTCATATTTTGATGAATAGAGAAAAATAATAAATTTTTATTGAAAACAACTTTTTTAATCAAAATAATTTATAGCGTTAAATTATAAATTTCACTAGTTTCAAAGTATCATTAGATTAAATTTTTATCATTTAATATAATTTTGGTTATTGAAGAAAATTTAACATTTAATCTATACACAAACAATGGCCAATCATTGGATAGTTAATATTTTATAATAACATGCTTTTTGTTTTGACTATGGGAATTAATTTAAAATTAATTTATGCCACTTATGTGTTTTGAATTTGGAAAAATGGATTCCATATTTGGAATCTGGAGGTCCAAATTTTGAAAATAGGAAACTTATATTTTTAGACATTTGGAATATTTACTCAGTAAATATTTTATTACATTGGTTAAAGGGTAAATCTAGTAAATAAGGGTAATCAAATATTATTATAAGAATATTAAATTACCCTAATATGTGTCATAATCCTATTGGTTGATAAATTTCTTGCCATTTTCATATTTGGATCGATTTTGGGACCCCATGGAGCCACATGAGAGTGATAATGACACATTATATTAATTAATTTAAAATTAAGACAAAATGACATAAACTTATATCTTTTGTTAAATTGATTTTTTAAGTTTGTATATGTAAGTTATATTTTCAAATATAAATATTCATTTGAAATATAAAAATATTTCTTACATCATGGTATTTTTTTAATATTTTTTAGACAAAAATAAAAAAAAATTATCCATGACAAAATAATTATGTGTTGTTTACGTTATTACAAAATGATTTAAATAAATATGATAATAAAAATTAAAAAAATATCCATAATTGGGCCAATTTTTATAGGATGATTTTATTTCAGAAATGAGTCATCTAATATATGAAATTAATGTGTTTTTGACCTTTAGAAATCGAATATCATTATATAATAAAATAATATTTGCAGACATTCCAAAATAGCCCTTCCTCCCCCTTATAAAAATCCATCACCTCTTACCCATTTCTAACACCTCTAAAGCCCCATTACTCACCTATCCTGCTCCCAATTGAGCTCCCTACATCCCACCATTCCACCGAGAGGCCTTAACTTGGGTAGAATGAACATCAAGGAAGCCTTTTGGTTCTAACCAAAGGGAGGTAGCCGATTTGAAGGTAACATCTCCACTTAAGTTCTTTTATATTTTACTTCTCCAACCCCCTGAACTCTCTTTATTACATTATTTTACAAAAACAAAAGTATACCAAATATAGAAGGTTGTTTTTATTCTAATATGATTAACAACACATACACAAAACTCCATCATATAGGTAGAGAGAATAATGTTTCTATGGATGAAGAACTACGACGTCACAAAAAGTTGATTGTTAAATCATCTACCACAACCACTTATGGTGGACAATATGATCACACTATAATTATATATGATATTCGTGATATTTATTTTATCTATAAGCTTATGTAATTATCTTCTATAGCATAACTTTATTCTTCTTATGTGGTATATATATGATAATTACATTTGAGGAAGTGTGGACTACCGCCCACTCAAAGTGATATGTCTTGTTGATACCATACATGGAATGCATAAAGGATGGTGTTAATGAACTTATATATTGTATATAAAATATTATATTATACTGGAATAATACTATATCTATATATCATTTGGTTTTCTTTTCATTTAAAATAAAAAAAATGAAATGGAAGTAGCGTTTGTGCGTACGTACAAATTACCATCTCCAGCAACGCTATGATATTCATTCCTCATCATAGCCATTCATGAATAATTTTCATTTGATTAATAAAAATAATATTTATGAAAATATTATCATTATGGATATGAATAAAATACATCCTATCAATAATAATCTTGACTAACATAAAAAAATGTAAAAAGGAAAAAGCATCTGTTAACACCTGAAATAATGATACTACTAAAATATTACAAACAAATCTAAATTATAAGATCATATATGATATCATATTTATGTATTTATTTATTGTATAATTTAATAAGAATTATTTAACTATTATAAAATAGGTTGATTTACCCTCGACCGAGGAAATATACAAGGTAAGGGTTAATTCCTCAATATCATTATTATCTAAGATAGTTTATGTACATGTTTTTACTCAGAATATTTATTATCCATGTATATGTTTCATAAAAGATTTTTCAAAAGGATTATTTTTATGTATGTCTTTAACAAAAAATCTTTTTAAATGTTTTATATATTTAATCTTCTAAATCTATATCATTAATAACCATGTTTTCAAAATGGTTTTAAATATTTATTTGTATGGACATGAATGTTTTAAAATGTTAATTCCATTAAAAAGATTCAATGTGTTAGGGGACACTTTGATTCCGAAATATATTTAAAATTTCGTAATTTATAAATTTTGCTACTTTTAGATGATATCATGAAAAAGGGGTATTTCACTCAAAGTGTTTTACTGATCATTTTCAACTATATCATCATCCTTTATATGATATTATTTTTTATTTAGGTTGATTTATTATAATTAAATCTTATATATTGCATTCAATGTGTTATAAATTGATGTGATATTTTTATACCATTCATGGTTTATGGATATTGTATTGACATTCTGTATTGTAGTATTAATATGAATGTTTATGTAATGATTCAACAATTTTATATGAGGAATAATGTGGACTTAATAATTGACGGGTGGAGCCTAGTATATCTCCTCGATTCATCAGTACATATCTCGAGACTAACTAGTGTCTTTCAAAAAGACCTTCACACAAATGTTATTTATAGTCTTGGCATGAGGCCTTGAAGATGTGGTTGTGATATTTGGCACTAAGCATTCCCTCATTATGAAATTAGTTATTACATGTGATCATTCGATTAGTAAAATATACATGTGCATGTTTATATGGTGATGTTTTATTTATTTTTTCCATATTATGTTCATTTTTTTGGTTTAAAATACTGATTTTTTTATTATACATATTCATATAAAAGTTTATAGCATCTGCTAAATTTGATACAATTACTAAGCATCTGATCTCACCCCATTCTTATGTTTTTTCTTCCCAGGATTCCTTGAAGTGGATTATGTTTTATATGAAAGGTTATGCTTGGGGAATAATGGAATTTTCAATAGATTATTTATGTGATGTTTTATGTTAGAATGTGTAATTCAACATTCATGTACGAAATATATTTTCCAAGACTGCTAAATCGATGGTTCATTCGATAAAAGATTCCTTGTAATCATTCCAATGTATTAAAATAAGGCACCGACTCTAGGAAACTAGGGTTGGGGAGTTACATGTTTGACTTTTTAAGTTATTTTTATATGAAACATTATGTTATTCTCTAAAAAATTCCCATTCAGATTTTTCTGAAAATGTGAAAGGAATATTTGTTTAAACAAATTTGGAATTTATAAAATATTCAATAGTCTTAACCTTAAAATGTATAATGATTTAATTTATATGATTTCATGTTTATTTTCAATGAAATTAAATTCAAAAATATATTATCTATTTTTAGTTTTAGAAAGATATTTTAAATGAAAATTTCACTTCCTAAATAAGCAATCCATGTGAATAATCTTACAAAAATATTTTTTTTCTATATTAACATCCATTGATCTAACATCTACCTGACTATGATATTAAACATGGATACCACTATTATTTATATCCAAAATGGATTACAATGATATGATGTTTATTAAACTGGTATGGATTCCAATATTTTTACCATGATAATAATATTACGTTACCTTTCTCATTTATCATAGGTTATGTTATGAAGGAAATATGAAATAATTACAAAAAAAATCCATTTTCCATATGATATAATATGTTGAAATTTTTATGAAATTTATTTCATTCCATGAGATATGAGAAGATGAATATTTTATAATGTAGTAGCACACATATGTGTAATATTTATTAAGTGATGTTTCACACCTGCATCTCCATACAATTCATTGAGTAAAGATTATATATCATAAATATATATTTCTAGAACAGGGAGTGGAACCAGTTTGTTAATGGACTTTGATATTTATTGTGTCCTTGATAGTGAAACATTATTACTATGATTGTGTGGGGAGTGAACACATTCTGTAATTATTTCATTATCAGTGAGATTTGATTACTTTGGAAATTATTTTTTTATATTTATGTGTTGGCCGCAATTTTATGCCTTATTCCAATTTTATGATTTCATGGATCATGTTCTATGATTAAATTAAGATTTATGACTTATATGTTCAAAACATTGTGCTATGATTCAAGATTATGATCACTTATATGTAGGCTATGGTTTTGAAATCTCATACTCGTGTTCTGAAACACTTATCTTCATTTTATGCTTATGTATCTCTCTTTTAAGTCTTATATACATTGATATCTCTCCCTTAATTATGATTCCATTCCCCATGTTGTAGAGAAATGTATTACGTATAATTTATCTATGAATGATAATAGTGATGAAAAACACAGTGAGATATGATATTGTTAAAATTTGAACTTTTTTTTATGTTTCCATGTTTCCAAAGTCACTACACCTTTTTGATCATCATCTGTGCATTTTATAATTTATTTAATATTAATAAAAAATGATTATATATCTATGAATGAGATGTTAGGGTATCTATATTTTTTATTATAGGATAAGTATAGTTATACTTGGGAAACTATGAATAGAAGACATTAATAAGATCCCCAAAGACATGTTAAAGGATAATTATATGGATAAGAAAATGTATAGGAATGTGTTCGGGAATTTTAGTAGGGATGTATTGTGTGGTTTCTATGAAATTAAATCACTTTATAGATAATACAAGAGGATATGGATCTAGTAGTAAAACCTATGGGTAATATAACATCCCTGATATTTATTACACAATAATTCATGATTTATATCATTAAAGTACACTAAATAAAACCTGGATTATTGAGAAGTATAATGTATTGGGTAATTTTTTGTATTAACTTACAATATAATTTAGAAAATAAATCATATTTATTGAAAACATTCTTAACATGGTCCTACATAAAATTATGTGGGATGACATGGGGACATATATAAAAAGGGGTGAGCTATAAACTCTTTAAAGGGAATAAACATGGAATAAATTTAAAAAATTAATATATGATAAGAAATAATTATAAAAATGAGGAATAAAAGGGGTGAGAATCATAATCCAAAAAATGTGGAATGATATATCATGATAACATAAATGAAATGTGGGAAATGTGGAAATATATTATAAACTACATCTTAAACATAAGTCTTGGATATCTACCTAGTCATCATGGTGGAAAAAGACTCGTGATTTATTATATTCACAACCTAAACCCTTTCACGATGTCTCATAAGAATGAAACATTAATCAATTATTTATTGTGGTATATAATTTTGGGTGCAACCATCACTTTCATTTTATTCCCATTATTAAGTGTACCAAATATATAATACATCATTAAATCATTTATCATCATTTTTTTCGAAGATCAAGGAGTTTGGAAAAAGTAAATGAAATTA
Organism: Viscum album; assembly: GCA_963277665.1. Classification (NCBI taxonomy): domain Eukaryota; kingdom Viridiplantae; phylum Streptophyta; class Magnoliopsida; order Santalales; family Viscaceae; genus Viscum; species Viscum album. The sequence goes on from OY728142.1 coordinate 956,560,252, forward strand.
ACCTACACTAGAAGTATTTGTTTTCTTAATTGTTAACACCCTTGATTTTATTTGAGTGTCAGTATTCACTACACTTTTTCATGGCATGGAAAATCGTGGTGGACTTCATACATCATGAAAGGGGTGTACAAATTTTCATTGAAGTTATTGATGAGACTGAAAGGGATCTATCATAATTTATGTATAATAAGGGAAGGGAGATATTTAAGATAATAACATGAAATCATAAATTATTGAATAGGGAATAAGATAAATAATATACTTTAATAAATAAGATAATGAAAATAACTCACACTAAATTTCATCTTGGTAACTTCAGAACATAATGGTTCATGCGACAGATTATTGAGAGATTAATGGGTAATTCATCATTTATAAAAAATATTTAATGTACTGGGGATATGGAATAATTTTTCCCAATGTTATGAAAAGAATATAAAATGAATAATATAAAAGAGATACATTAATAAATAGAGTAAGGAGAGTATCCCTTACCTAGAGAGTATAACTCCAAAATCATAGAAGGAGATTCTTGAGAGATTGGGGCCACCATAGGAGGACTCTATTGAGGAAAGGTAATAGTAAGGAACTTCCTTTTGGATTTTTAGTGATGTGATATGGGATCTTGTGTGGGATTATATAAGAAAACATAGGGGAATTCTTTATTATCTCTCAAACATAGGTTTTGGACTAAAAATAATAAAATAACAAAAAAAAAACAAACCTTCACATGGTTTATTCACATTTTTCTACCAAAACGAAGTGGTTTTAATTATTTTATAAGTAAAAGGGAAGAACATAACAAAATAACACCATTTCTTATGAGGAAGTGAGTCAGAATATTTTTGAAATGAATTTAAAACCTTAATATAAATTAATGAATTTGGAGGATTCAGAATGGATTGATAAAATTAGTCAACTAAACATAAGTGAAAAAATTTAATGTGAAAAATATATTCAGTTGTAACACCCTGAGATTTTACGAGATATATATTTTTTAATTTCCTTGATGTATTGTGTTGTACACTACACCAAGATTAGCTTGCACTATATGCAACATCGTATTAACTTTCAATATACACCACAATATTCTTAATTTGTGTTACACAAAATTTCAAGTCAATTTTCTTAAATTCATTTCACGCAGGCCTGAGTATAAGTTATAACTAAATATTATAACCAAGTCATTTTAATGTTGGGTGTGAATAACATCAACTTACTTCTAAAAAACAATAAGCATGTCTATAAAATAACAATTTCACCCCTTGTGGATTTTATTGGTGAATTTTTTTCATATATTCAATGTAATTTTTTAAATTCATCATATATTTTTTCTAGATATCATATAAGAAAAAATTCATTTTTTCAGATAAAAGAAATATTTTTCAAAAAAATAGAGTTTTACTTCCTTTTAATGGGGAACCCTTTTTAAATTTAGTTTTTACAACTTTATAAGTTATATTTAAAATACTAAACTTATTATTAGGAAGTGGGACATCAAAAATTACCTTTTTTGAAGTTGAGTTATTTTTCTGATGAAATACATATTTAAATGAATAGTATACAATACGACATATTAATTAAAAACATCTTTTTCGTCTAATTTATTTATATAGATCGATTCTATTTTTAAATGGGTTTAATGTGTAATTAGATTATGTTTTTATCATTTCATACATTTTTTGTAATTAGTTGTAATTTAAAATTTAAATTGGATATAAACCCATGTTAATATTTTGATCGTTTTTAATTTTTAGAAACACACTTTCTGGTTTTGAAAACATGAATTAATATTAAATTAATTACTACAGGTTTTGAAAATTTATTTTTGAAAATTGGATTCCATATTTGGAATAAGTGGGTCCAAATTATGTTAATAGACACTATTATTTTTTATTATGTAAAGTAACTACAATAATATTTATTTACCATAGATAAAGGTAAATCTGGTAAATTAGGGTAACAAACAATTTTATAATGACTTTAAAAGTAGAATAACACCTACCAAAATCCTATTGGATGAATTAAATATTTCCAATTTTACCTAAGGGTCATAATCGATTAATTTACTTTACTTTTTTCCCTATAAGTAATGTAATAATAATTAATTTTTTTTCATAACATGTCACTCTTATATATCTTATAAGTATAATAATTTTAATGTAGTGATAAACAATATAAAACTTATAATATAAATAGTCACCATAATTTTAATGAAATTGTATACATCATTTAAATTTATTTATAATTTTTATATATTAAATAATTTCCAATAATGATTACACAATAATGACGTATAAATTATTATATTGATATAAATATAAAATAAATGGTTTTAAAAATATTAAATTAAAATCGTATAGAACTAATTAACATTATACATGAATTTTATAGGTGAATATGTCATGTTAGTAGTGTATTAAATATATTTTTTGAATTTCTCTTCTATGTGGATTTTATTTCACGTCAAATAAATTAATAGTGTTAAAATTGAGACTTTATATTCTATAAAGATAACATATTATTAAATGATTTAAAAATAAAAATAAATTTCATAATTACAATGAGAAATTATATAGTCTAAAATGTGATATTGTATACAATTATCGAAAATTGACAACACATACGTAAATATTTATAACCATTTAATATTTAGAATATTATTAAAAAAATTAAAATTAAATATATTAAATAAGAATAATTCAAAATGAAAAGGTGAAAAATAAAATCAAAACATATCTACATTTTATTGGCTGAGAGTATTTAGACCAAAACACATCTTATAAACTATGTAATAAACTTTGGAGCCATTTTATTTTAAATATTAATTTATATCTGTTTTATTTTTTTTTGGAATTTCCAAAGGTGGAAATCCTATCTTTTGTAAAAGTTCACATGTCCTTATCTTTTAATCACACCCCTAAATAAATTTTTTCTCGGGAAAAAGCTACCCATTTCCTCCACCAACTTCCCAAAAATTATCCTAGTGACCACACTTTTGGCATATATCTATCCTATTGAGACCCTTTGTGAAAATGAAAATGAGATACTCGAATGAAAGGTAATAGTATTATCAACACGTTCAAAATTATTTTCTACTTCTACTTCATATTCATATATTGTTCTCATACTAGTGTTATAAATATAATATCTTATACATAATGAAATGTTATTATAATTATGTTAAAACCTCTTACCTCCTTTTATCCATCTTATAAATAACAATATCACCATACGTGCGACTTACCATCTCCATGTCATTGTGTAATTTGTTTTTCCACAATACAAAATTTGGTGGGGTAATCAATGAGTATAAAGGATGTAAATAATATATATTACCAGATAATAATTATTTATAAATAATATACCATCAATTCAATACCATTTAACCATCAATTTGATGATATCATCATCCGTACGTATGTGCGACTTACCATCTGCCTGAGGCGATGAGATTTATTTTCCACATTTACCATTGAAGAATGATTATAAAGTATATATAATAAATAGTAAATAAATATATGACATAATAATTCTGTTGTATTTATTTATATATATTTATATATCATTTAATTTCTTCCATTTAATTTAATATGGAAACAGAAACAACATTCATTCGTACGTACAACCTACCATCTCCATGAACGACATATTTAATTTCATTTTCTTATATATATATATATATAATGAAAATTTATGATATATAAACCATGATTTTTATTATTAAAGTATGTATATCATTATCCATGCATTATGATCAATAATAACAAGTCAAAACACATAAAGTAAATAAAACAATTATTTCCAAAAATGCGGCTTTAACATCGAATGGATAAATAAAAAAGCAATATAAAGTCAATGTAAATAATATATGATATCATAAATGTTATTCATGTTCTATTACAAATTAAAAATAGGTTTAAACCCACAAAACAGTACTTTTGGAAACATATGGATGAAATTTGACCTAAAGTAAGTTATAATTTTGCAATATCATTCTTATCTGAGATTGTTTATTCACAAGTATTTACTGGGGTATGTATTTCATTCATGTCCTTGTTTTTTAAATATATAATATTATTTTTATTCTAATTCAATTTTTTAAACACAATTATACCGATTGTTATATTTTAATTAAATATTAGTGAAGGAATATTACAAAAGATTTCATACGTGGTACATTTTGAATTTTCTAGAAGGAGTACGAGAAGAATGTTCTTTAACATCTATGGAAAGAAAGGATTTTTATGTCTTCATTTAACCTTATTTCCATGAATCTTCCTCTACCTAGTTTAAGTTTTATTTTGAACTAAATTATTTTCTTTTAAAATTGTGAGGAATTTTGAGAAAAAAAAGTTTTTGGAGAAGAAAAGATTAATAATTAATATCGTGTGTTTTATCAAAATTATATTCCATATAATATGACATGGGGTTATGTTTCTATCCCTTTTATTAATTTCATTTTTAATCTATTTATGATGTAATTATTTTTATGAAATCCGTTTATTTTTTATAGATTATGTTATGATGGAATTATGTTTAACAAACCCATTTTATTTCTTAGGATATGCTCTGATGAATGATTTATGTTTTTATGAAACATGTAATAATGATTTAATTATGAAATGGGTGAGACCTATATCTCCCTCTAATGCATTGGGTAAAGATTTATATCTAATGAGATAGACATGAATAGAATGTAAAGAAAATCTGGTTTAGTAATACATGGTAAGAATGGAATGTAAATCAGGTTCATTAATACATGGATGGAACAACAAGTAAAGCCAGTTCAGTAATGGAATTAAGCCACTATAATGGTATTTACAGTAATGTCTTGGCTACATTGTAAATCAAATTATTTGGTTACTTTTTACGTAATAAAATGTTTCCTTCCAATGAAACATTCTATTGGTTCATGATTTCATTATGATTTACACCTAATGAACTACCACTATTTATTTAAAGAATTAAAATTTTAGTATATGATAATTTTGGTTTTTTTTCTTAAAATTTTATGTTCGTGTATATATATTATTATATTTATGTTTTTTAAAATAGTTTTTATGATTACACTTACTGAGAATTTGAACTCACCTCTATTTGTGTTTCATTTTCCATAGGATTTGGAGAAGGGTATTATTTAAGATGTATCAAAAATACGTTCTAGTTATAAATGTTAAAGAAGGAGATGAAGTAGACTTCACAAGCACCCGTTGTTTATGTTTTCTAGTTTCCGAAGGCACTAAAATAATATGATATTTGTGTTCTTATTTGTGTCATGTATTAATTATTTCAATAAACTAATGTGATGTCCATTTACAACATGATTGGTTCTATATTGTTTTTACCAAAGAAATGGTTTAGTAAACATTCAAAAACTAGAATGAAAAAAAATTATTGAGATCCCGATAGATGTTTCTAAATATATTTCTAGGGATTTCCTAAGGATAATTAAAGTATAGGCCACAATCTGAAGGTTTTTTTGATAATCTTGACTAACCTAGGGTTAAACTGAAGATATCATAGATTGAAATACTATACATAAATTTCCTTAATTATGTTTTTCCAATCCATGTTATTTATTTCTCACAATTTTCTTTCTATTCTTAGTCAATAAGTATAACTAAAATGAAAATAGTTTACCATTGAATTTTTTGGATAATAGATTTAAGGGAATTATGACTATTTATTTCCTAAGTGGAAATATCATGAAGAGAATAATAACGATTGTACACATATTTGTCATACTATTGATGGAAAATAGATTATAAATGATATGTAAAATGTATGTGATGTTCAACCAGCATTTTTTACAATAATCCTAACAATAATGATCTAGAGAAACCATAAGACATGATTCATATTTTACAAAATATGAAGATGATGAATCTTCAGTAATAAATTAAGAATATTTTTTAATGACTGAGGTGTATATGTTTTGGAAATAAAATATTATGTTATATGAATCATTAAATATATAAATGTTTTTAGTGTAATTTTTTTATTGAGGATTGGAATGGATGTGTTGAATAGTTCAAAGGAGCCAAAAATTGAAATAAGGTTAGGGTATATACTATGAGAAAACATGATTAAGGGAATGATAACCCTTAATATGTTCCTTATGTTATGATAATTATGTTTGGATAAAGATATGTTGGATTTGAATAATTAAATTAGATGATGTAAGTTTCTTGGGAACTCGTTATGGAGTTATTGACAAGAGGGTTATGCTATCATGGATGAACTATACAACTTTTTTTAGACATAAGGAATATATCCAAAAAGTTATGGAATATGGAAACATAAATGTTTCTAATAAGGATATATGCAAATTTATATTATTACCATTACATAATAGAATACACGATGAAGGGGTTAAAACCATTGGAATTTGACCAACTAGAGATCCTTTGTGATATATGACGGACACATTTTAAGATGAGTAAGTGAACCTATTTCTATAGTTGTGGATTTTCAGATTTTATAATGATTATAAGGTTATAATTTTATAGAAATATTAAGTTAAACATTAGATGACATTAGTTAGAAAATCATATCTCACCGTAGGTAATCTTATTAATATGTTATAACATGATCCAGCCTTTTTATTGAGATAGAGGTAACATTATATCAATATATTTATGGACTACATGATCTACTAATGCTTTAGGAATGCAAAAATAAACTTTTTTTCATTGAATGATATATGATGTAGAAATTTTTCAAGGCATGGCCAACAATGAGATTCTACTAAAATCCATAAATTATTTCTTATCATGATCTAAAAATTTTGGGATTGGAAATTCAAAACCCTAAATTTTATCCTTGGACTATCTTATCTGATGAATGATAGGGTCCCTTAAATCATCATTGATTTATGGTATTCTAATTTTTCCAAACATTTTTCTCCAACACTATACATTTAAACAAGATGGAAATATTTTTTTCTTCCATATCCATGTTTTCACTTCCCACCTATGTTCTCATATGTGAAAACAAAGTGATGTGTAACTCTAGGAAACTGTAATGTTTTTAACTTTCCTTTTTAAAATTATATTTTAGTATTCCTTTTTAAGATTTGGGGTTCTATAAAAGAAACACTAAAGTAGTAAACCGTTTATAACCCAGATAAATTTTGAATGAGAAATTCATTTTAAGGGCGGTATAATGTAACACCATGAGATTTTAAGAGATATATTCTTTCTAACTTCTTTGATATATTGTGTTATATGATACGCCATGATTTTACCGTTCTATACACAACAACGTATTAGCTTGTAATTTACGCAACACTATTCTTGGATTGTGTTACACACACTTTCATTTTCTTTTTATTGAATTCATTTTATAGAAGATCATGAATAACTTATTACTATATATTATAAAATAGTCATTATAATTGTCTGTAAGGATAGTATTATCTTTATTCCAAACAAACTATAAGTTAGTCTATAAAATAATAAAGTCACTCCATATGGATTTTATTATAGAAATATGTATTTAATATATTCAATGTAATGTTTGAAATTTTTCTTATATTTTTTCTAGAAATAATATAAGAAATATTTTATTTTTCAAATAAAGGTAGTTATTTTCAAAAAATACCGTTATACAGCCTTTTGATGGAAAACCCTTTCTAAATATAGTTTTTTTTAATTTTATAAGATTTATTTGACCAAAAAAATTTCTTATTTCGAATAATTATATCAAAATATAACTTGGTTGAATTTTTTTATTTTTTGTATGAAATTCATATTTTAATAAATAGTGAAAAATATTAGTTTTTTATTTAAAACAGCCTTATCGTATAATTTAATTATATAAGTAGATTATATTTTAAATTGGTTATAAATATTAATAGGATAATTTATTTATCATTTAATAAAATGTTGACCATTAGAAATAATTTCAAATTTAAATTAGATGAAAACAAACAACAATCGTTTGATTGTTTTTAGTTTTTAAAAACCCACATTCTTATTTTGACAATAAGAATTTATTTTAAATTAGTTACTACAACTTTTCTGTTTTTAATTTTAAAAAATGAATTCCATATTTGTAATTAGTGGGTCCAAATTTTGTTAATATATTACTAATATTATTTTTATATTAAGAATAGTAACATTGATAATTTTTATTAACCACAATAAAAGGTATATCAGGTAAATTACGGTTACAAAAAATATGATAAAGATAATAAAATTACACTAACACCTTAGAAAATACTATTGGATGAATTGAATTCGACCAATATCACCTAAGGGTATAATTTGATTCATTTAATTGACTTTTATCCATTAATGTGATGTAATTATAAATAAAACAAAATAATTTGACCACTTGTCACTCTCATATATCATATAATTATAATATTTTTAATTAAGTGAGGATCTTACTAAAACATCGAAAATATATATTATAAAAAATATAATAAAATTATCCACATAATTTGAATTTAGTTATAATATGTATAGATTAAATAATTACCATTATTGATGACATAATAGTAATGTAGAAATTATTTTCATGATAAAAATATCAAATAAATAGTTTTAAAAATAGTGATATTAATATCATTTGAAGTATTTAATGTGCGCCACGATTTTTCTAGGAGACTATGGCATGTTATGAGTGTATTAAATATTTTGGTTCGAATTTATATTATGTTTTGATTTTATTTAATATCATATAAATGAATAGTTTCAAAATTGCCACAATTGATATTACATAATAATAACATATTATTAAATTATTTAAAAATAAGGTAAATATTGAAATATTACAAAGTGAAATTTATGTGTTAAAAAATTTCATAAATTATATAATTATAGAAAAATTACTACACCTAAGTAAAAAATTATGATAATTTGATATTTAGAATATTATTACCACAATTAAACATAAACCGATTAAATAAAGATAAATAAAAATGATAAGGTTGAAAATAAACTCTAAACATATATATATATTATTGGTTGAGAGTATTTTACCTCACATTATCTCAAATTCTAAATAATCAACTTTTGAGTCATTTTAAGTTTAAAAATAATTTATATCAATATAATAGTTGTGGTATTTCTAAAGGTTCCCCTCTCATCTCTTGTAAATGGGAACCACTCCTTTTCTTTTAGTCACAACTGTAAAGCCATTTTTCTCAAAAAAAACATTATTATTTTCCTCTAAAAATTTCTCTAAATTAATTCTAGAGGCCACACGTTTTCTTCGAAGGCATCCTAGGGTGACTTTATGTCCAAAGGAAATGGTGATACTCGAAAGAAAGGTACTTGTTTTACCACCTCTTTCAAAATTCATTTCTTCTTATAATTACTATTCATATGTTGTTCTCATTATAAATTAATAAATACATTTTATTAAATATGATGTTATCTTTTTACAAAAATGGGTCAACCTTATATCTACTTGTAGCCATCCTACGAATAACAATATCTCTATTCGTACATCAATTCAGCTTACCATCACAATGCTATGATGTAATTTATTATTCGAAAATAATTAATTTTGATGGGAATAATGATGAGTATAATGGATGTAGATAATTTATATAACATGATAATTATTATTTATAATTAATATTCCATCCAATTCTATACAATTTAACAATTAAGTGATTGATATCATCTCTCATGCGTACGTAAGGCTTATTGTCTCCACGACGCGATATGATTCATTTTCCACGTTAACCATTCATGAATGATTATAAATTATATATAATAAATAATAATTAAATATATGACATTATAATGATTATTTATTTATATATCAATATATATATATATAATTTACTTTCTTCCATTCCATTAAATAAAGAAACAGAAATATTGTTCATGCGTACATATGACATACCGTCACCATGAACGATGTATTCCATTTAGTTTTTCTATCTATTATATATATACTTCAATAATGAATATTTATGATATATAAACCATGTTGTTCATTATGGAAGTAATAAAATCTCATTCAATGAAATAATATCAAGAATAAAATATCAAAACACATATGATCAATAAAAGGATTATTACCCAAAACATTGATTTAACATGGAATTGGTAAATAAACTGGAAATATAATGTCATTAGTGAATCCTAAATGATATCATAAATATTATTATGGTTCTATTACAAGTTCATAATATTTTGAAACCCACTATAGAGGCATTTTGGCTACATACCATAGAAATTGAATCTCGGGTAAGAGATAATTTTTGATTCTCAATATTATCCGAGATTATTTATTCGTATGTATTTACAGGGGAATATTTACCATTCATGTCCAATATTTATAAATATATAAAATTTTATATTTTCCTATTAATTTTTAATTTTAATTTTACCCATTGGTAAATTTTTATTAAATAGTATAGAAGGAATCATTCTTTTGTTTTCCATATGAGGTACTTTTGGTATTTTCTTGTAAGAGTATGAAAAAAATGTTTTTTTAACTTATACTGGATAAACATATTTTTAAGACATAATAATTACGTATTTACATGATGTTTTCTATACACAATTTCATTTTTATTTTCAACTAAATTGTGTTCTTTTAAAATTTCATGTCATTTTGAAAAAAGAAATCATTTTTGAAGAAGAAAGTATATTTTCCTCAACAAATTAAGATCATGTATTTTATCAAAATTATTTTCCATCTATGATGACATTGGTCTGTGTTTTTAACCCTATTATTAATTTAATTATATTGTATTTATTATGGAATTATGTTTATGAAATTAATTTATTTTCTTTGGATTATGTTTTGATGTAATGTTTCTTAAAAAAACCTTTTTATTTTATGATGTATGATTTGATGAATGATTTATGTTTTTGAGGCACCTGAAAGAATTATTTCATTATAAGATATGTGGTACCTATATCCCTCTCATACTCTTGGGGTAAATATTGATATCTCATGATATAGACATGACTGGAATTGAAAGTAATCTTGTTCAGTAATATGGGGCTGAAATGAAAATTAAATCTGGTTCAGAAATGTTTGATCGGAATGGAAAGTAAATCAGGTTTAGTAATATATGGATAAAATAGAAATTAAACCAATTCATTAATGGAATTTTTCCACTATGATGGTATTTTCAGTAATTTCTTCGGTTCTATAGAAATCATATTCTGTGCTAATTCTTTTCCACAATTCAATGTTTTATTCCAATGCTATTTACTTATGGTTCATGATTATATTATGATTTATGCTTTATAAACTACCGAGATTAATTTCATGACTGAACGTATTGGAATATGTTCAATGACTTATGTTATTTTTCAAAATATATGATCATGTTTTTACATTCTTATGTTTATGTTTTGTATAATAGTTCCAATGCATACCCTTACTAAGCATTTCATCTTTCCCCTTTTCATGATTCATTTTCCCTATGATTTGAAGAAGGGTATATTGGATGATGTGTCAATATGGTGTTATAGTTATGAATAATAAAGTATAGTATGAAGAATATATTTTAGGAAAAAGTTTTTTATGTTATCCAGTTTCAATGTCACTAAACTATTATGATCTTTGGGTGCCTATTTGTGTCATGTATTAAGGATTCCATAAAAGTAATGTAATTTCCATATACATCAATCTTATGTCACTACATTGGACATGGATTCCCTTTATTGTATTTGTTACTTCACTTTTATGTCACTTTGATATCATAATACACACCCTATATTTATACTGTATTTAATTTTTGAAAAAAATTCGACTCTATCATAATATTATGAAAAATTCCCAGTTGTATAAATTTGATGTTATGATTTAAAAAATAATATTCACTTTATTAAAATAATTTTATAAATAATTTTATTTTCACTTGAAGAATATGAGTAACTACTTTTTGAGAAATGTATGGTATTTTTACTTTGAATCCTTATAAAATTACATTTGACTTCATGAAAAATAAATAATAATTAATATTTATTATGAATTATTTATTAATAATGATTTATTTTTTTAAAGAATATACTAGTTCATCAAAATGAATGTCTTAATATAAATTTTATACTCTATTAAAATAAATTTTTTATTTTATTATTTTTTTTTCAAAAAATGATTATTTAATAATATATAAATTGGATTTATTATTCAGAATATATAATCATATTTTCAATGAAAATTGAATATAAATAATCACACAATTAGGGTTTCTTAATTTCTTATCTATCATAATATATTTTTATCCATAATAAACCTATTTTCCTTTTATCGTGGTAATAGTTATTTTCTACAGTTACAATTCATATTTTTCAAAAATCAATATGACATTGTTATATAATTTAAATTTTTTATTCCAAATATTTAATATATATTAATAAAATAAATTCATTGATTTTGAATAATTTAATTTGAAATAATACTTGAAGCATGATGGAAAGAGGATTCCAAATAAATTTCTATTTTTAAGAAAATTATATTTTACTTTAACATTATAACTAGTAACATTAATTATATGAATTTAATTTAATAAATATAGATATAGAATCTAAAAATTTAATTTATATCCTTTCTCATTATCAATTATTTGAATTATATAAAATCCATTACATTATTAATATTTTTAGATAAAATGTGTTTTTTGTACTAAAAATATACTTATTCTAAAATTTCGTGAATATTTGACATAAATCTAATTTTTTTAAGAAAATATAATTAAATAATACTTATGTCACATATAAGTGAAATTAAATTAATATTGGTACCTTTTTGTTACTTAATTTATCAACATAAAATACAATGATACATAAAAACAACATTTTCACTATTTAGTAAGGAATCAATTTTTTTTTAAAATACAAAAAATTATTCAATAATATAATTTTGATATTATAATATAAAATTTTTGGAAAGTTATATGAAATAAAATTTCAAAATTTATATAAATTATTTATAAAATAATTTCATAAAAAAATAAAATATATTTTTTTGAAGAAAATTTAATTTTCAAAAGAAAAATGATATTTCCATAATTGGATCATTATTTAATAGGAATTTATCAATATATAAAGGATATATATATATATATATATATATATGTAGTTATTTGTACTCATTTATTCAAATTTAATAAAATGGATAAAATGGTTATATTTAAATAATCATTATTTGTTTGTATTCAGTGTAATATATCTCATATGTTAATAGACATTGTCTGCTCTTTTAAAAACTCAGGGCATTAAATACTCCCCCTAAGTAAATATCATCCTTGAACCATAAACTATTAATTGATAATGAATTTTTTACACATGAAAACAAATTTATTTGAAAACCCAAATCGGAAGAAGTGTTAACAAAATATTCTATTTGAATGATACAAATTCATGTTGGAAGGTCATCAGATAAAAATAATTCCCTGTAGAAACTTATATGGGATTTAATACATAGATATGAAAGAAAAACAGTAACACTAATGAACTGCCATTGTGTGATATAGAACCTATCCAATCGAAAATCAATGTCTTGAAAAATATATGTCTTTGATTGTTTAAAATTCCACCAATTCAATGGAAATGTTTATAACAAGAAAAATGTTTTTTTTCAAGATTCTCTCCATAGTGTAAACAAATTTATATTTCATATAGTCTAGTAACATATGTAAATATGCATTCTTGAGATATATAATTTCATCCATTAATCAATTTCCACAAAAATATCTTCTTTTTCACTAAAGATGAAAATTCATGATCATTTTTCAAATCTGAAACACTATAATAAACATCTAATAGATCACATAATGTAACAAATAACAACATTATATTCCTGAAATTTCTAAAAATTGGCTATAATAAATTTAAAATCAGTTTTTTATATTTCCAAACGAGTAAGCACATAAATGAGAAAATATAAAAATTAAAGGGATAACAAATAAATGACATATATTTTCTTAATGTATGATATTTTGGGCATCAATCTATGTTATACATTATCTATTTCCTAAAATATATTATTATGCTTATTTTTTACCCATAATAATGTTATGTAATGAGTATATGAATTTACCCAAGCATATCTTTTGGGAGAGTCAATGTAATTGATCAACAATGCTTGTTTTCGTGAACAAGTTCTCAGTCGAGTCTAGCAAAATTTGGTAATTGTAGTCTTTCTGGATATGTACATCTATTGAAGAGGAATATCAAAATTTATTATCAATACAAGGATATATATTTTTTATAGACCAATTAATATTTATGTACCACTGATTAGGGATTTTTTCTTATACTTACTCTTAATCATGAAGATTTTATAGAGTTTTCTATTCATAATCCCCAAAATAAATGCTTTTACATTGATACTAACTATAAAAAACTTGATCATTAATACACATTAATTAGTTTTTTATATAAAATTACAAATAATACATCTTATATGATCAATAAATCTAGTGTATTGAGAAATTAGTTACATTTAATAACAATTGAGTAGAGGAAACACATAATCTTTACTAGGAAATTGATTAACATGCCTATACTAAAATTTTCATTAGATAACCTGGGGACATAAAAAATAATGGGTTGAGATAAAAATCCCAGTAAGGGAATAAAAATGCAAAAATATGATGTAATAAATTCTTTTATATAGGTATATCAATGAGATGTAAATGGGGTGATAATCATAAAAATGATCAGTGAGGAATCATATAGAATGATAACACAAATGAAATATGTAAATTGTGTAAACAATGTAAAACACATAATCATAATCATATGTCAAATATCACATCTAATAAATAAAATTTGAAAAATTCCCTTAAGTGATTATGTTCACTCTTAAATATTATTCATGATAACTGATGAGAGTAAAATTTTAACCACTGAATTTGAGTGTTATATAATTCATGGCACACTTGTTATTGTCATTTCATTCTGATTCTCAAGTGTTCCACATAGATCAAATTTCCTTGTATCGTTTATCATAAGATTTTATTCCACAATCATGGAGTGTGATATAATAGTATGTAATTACCCAATAAAATAATTTTATGTTCATATTGGTTAACTCCATTGATGGGAAATGGGTATGAGTATCACTATACAACTGTATGGAAAGGAAAATTGCAGTTGAATTTAAACCACATAAGAGGGTTGTAAAAATGTTAATGAAAGGTATTGAATTGAGTGAAGGGTATATATAATAATTTAGGAATCATAGGGGAATTAATGGTGGTATGAAATAAAACATCCTAAAATTAGTAATTAGTGAAAAATGGTATAAGATAAAGAATATACATGAATAAAGTGGATAAAAGGAATTTTCTAAATCCCACATAGTGATGGGTGTACATAAATGTTAATGAGAAGGATTAATGATAGAATAGGGGGTTTAACATCATTTATGTATACAATTTATTTTAATGTGTTTACGTGAGTATATATCCTAACATTTGGAAATTAATAAAAATGACATAAGATTAAGGAGATAATTGGATAATTAGGATATGGAGAGGATCTATTACCATGATTGTGTGACTCAGAATAATTGTGAGGCAATTTATGAGAGTTCATGGTACCTGGGGGGACTCTATAGATCTTATAGAATATTAGGAATATGATACATGTATTTTTAGTTAAGGTATTTGGGAGCTTGGGTGGGTTTATATTGTAAAATATTAGGGAATTACATATTATTTCTATACCATTGATTTCAACTCTATATAATTATATAAAAACACACAAACCTCTAAATAGGTTTTCTACCATGGTTTCTTCATCTCGGTATTGGATGTCACTATTTTATATGTGTAAGGTATCAATATAAAAAAAATACCCTTGTTTATGAGGAAGCAAGTGTTACTCTTAATTAAATAATTTTATAACCTCAAAATGTATTAATTATTTTTGTAGAAATCATAAATGATTTATAAATTTTTAAACATAAAAATTAAATCACATTATTTTAAAGGTAAAATATATATTTGGTTTAAAATAAAATATATATTATTTATTACATTACTTTTGGTTCATTGGGATGTAATAATATAAGCTATGTTTTTTTAAGAAAAACCAACATTCTCGGAAAATTACAAAATATTAAACATTGGACAATTTTAACAGTTTGATTCCAAAAAAAAGTAATAATTTTTTCAATTATTTTTATAAATATGTTTATTTTTACTTTTAAAATAATAATCCACGTTTATTAAAAAATGACGGGTTTTATTATAATAGCAGTTTTCGAACTCATATAAAAATTACATTTGGCTTCATAAAAATTATATCATACATTATATTTAATATAAATTATTTGAAACTAAAATTTTATTAATGAATTATTCATTTAAATATTACATTAATTCATCAAAAGTAATGTATTAATTGAAATAACATATTACTTAAAAATTTAATTTATGTTTTATCATATAAAAATAAATTTTTAAACATATTAATTACATAGTAATTTATAATTTATATACAATACAGAATAAATATTTTTATATTTTTTCTGAAAATTATATATAATTATTCACACTATAAATTATAATTTGTTCCATTTCTTTTTTAAATTATTGTTACCCATAATTCACCTATTTCACCTTCACATTATTAATAAATATTTACTAGAGTTACTTTTCATTTTGTACAAAAATAAATCTAAAAATATTACCTAATATTAATTATTTTATATCCAAATATGTAATATGTTATATAAAAATGAATTCATAGATATTTTATAATAAAATTTAATATAATACATGAAAGCATGATAGAAATCATTTTCGTGAAAAAGAACAATTTTAAGAAAAATATTATTTTATTTTCACTGTATAAAAAGTAATATTCATTATATGAACATAAGTTATTAAAAATATATATATAATCCAAAAAATTCATTTGTATTTTATCTTATTATGTATTTTATGATTAAATATAATGGATGACATTATACATTTTAGAACTATATTCAGAAAAAACTATTTTTTGGTCATACAGATAAACAAAAACTAAAATATTTTATAAAGATGATTTAAACGTAATTAATTGAGCTACTTATAACTAAATAATAAATATATTATATTGAAATAAAATTAAAATAATATTTTATATTTTACAATACTTAGTTTATCAATGGAAAATATCGTTTTACATAAAAACCATATATTTCATTATTTATTAAAAAAATATTTTCTATGAAATCGAAAAATATCATCATAGATTAATTTTGTTATGGTGATATAAAAAATGGAGTTAATTTTATCATGTATTTTTTCTAAATTTTCTATAAATTATTTATAATACATTTTCCAAAAAATAAACAAGGAACCATTTTTGAGGAAAATATATTTTTGAAGAGTAAATTGACATTATGATTACTTATTAATTGTTTACTAAGAATTATATAATTTATTTGAGAATTATATATATTTTAAAAAAAATATATAATCACACTTATATACAAAATTTTAATTTAATGGTTAATATTGTCAAATATAAATAATCATTATTTGTTCGGGGTTGATGTAGTGTATCACATATGTTATCAAAGATAGTATTCTATTATAAAAACATGGGGCATTGCAAGTAATAACTTCAAAAGGGGACATTGAGATAGAATTTATCATTACCTGGTGCATGAAAATTGTTCTTTCTTTATAACTACGATTAAACTCCATGGAAATATTCTTTGGAAATTAACAAAATCCTTAAAAACCATAATAAATGATTAAAATAAATGATTACTAAGAATGAATTAGAATAAACCTATGGAATCCTAGGTAAAAAAGAAGGTTTCATGATTTATACATATTTAATGTGAATTTTCATGATTATGTAGTTCCCTAAATTTAATACTCTTTCTTAAAATATGGTATCTAGTTTTAGTAATCAGATGGAACCCAAAGGAACCATATTAATATTGTGTGTGATGGATATTGTAATGATTATGCTACTCTACAACCAAACATAATTGGATATTGATTGAAAAATAAAATTTCTATTTACATAAAACATTATCAGTCCTTAAATAATGTTAAACATACAAATGATTAAATAGAGGAATTATGTTATATTGGTTCTGTCATAGGAAAACATCCACCATCATTCAATGGTTTATATAATTTATTAGTTGTTAAGAAAGAAATAAATTCCACTAAAAATATTTATTCCATTATCTAATGTTTAAAAAAATCATTTTTATTTATTACCATTTTTAAGGTGAAGCGGTTCAATAGTGGACTATCATACATTATACAAGTAAATATTATGAAATTGACTCTATGGACTAGTATGATTTCCATAACTTGTTTTTTAATAATTAATTTTCTCATATTCTTCATATAAATATAGAGATGTGTTTCCATCTGCTAAATAAAAATGATAATGATTCCTTTGGAAACTATAAGGAAATTTTTTCAATTTGTGTGAGGTGAAATTATGGTATTATCATTTATCTTTAAATTATGGTTGTTGTAATATTATTTGGCTTAAAACAGAGTTTCTTAAAGGTATTATCCAATTGTGAGTTTAGTATATATGAAGAAATTTTTATTTGTGTCGTCAAAGTTGAAATAGAGGATATATTTATGTATCAGTGTCTTTATTTTGATAATAATATTAAAATATAATTTGAGGAAATATAAAATCATTTGATAGAAGTTGATGTTATTTCATTCATTCATAATATATGAGAAGAAAACAATTTTTTTCTTAAGGTGTATAGTAAATGTTTTACATGTGAATGTGAAGGTCATAGGGTAATCAAATGTAAAATTGATGAGAAGAATAATACTAATTATAGACATTTATAGAATCTTGACAAAGATACACGACTCATACTCAATGGTTTAAAATTCAAGGGGTCTTGATATTATGCTTTTTAGTTCCTAAATCTGAATTTAAATGATGATAATCGATGTCACCAACCTCTTAAGCCAAGAAGGAAATGTAAATACCATGAAATTATTGTTTCTAAAAAGTAGTGAAATATTGAGTTGGTTAGAGGTACACATAGTATCTATTAGAGAAATGATAATATCATATTTGACTATGGATCTACCAATTATTTATTATCTGATGAATATTCTAACAGTATTATGATGGCACTAGAATGATTAGGTGTATAATTTTTATTCAACTATCTATATTGTATTATGATCACATAACCTGTTTATGATTCTTATTTAGATGATTTTTTACATACATTTATGTATTTAATGATTTTCATTCTTCTAGTGTTTGAATTAAACGTTATTATAAGCATCGATTGGATTTCCCTTCACATAGACCACATCAATTTCCATGAAATGGATGCCAAATTTGATATTCCAAATAGACTTATGATTATTTATCAATGGGATGATAAATATAAACATATGATGGATGTCACATCCATTATATGATTTTTGATACAAATTCAAGATGGGTATTTATCTCATATTATTAGGGAGAATCTCAACATCGATGACACACCTATTGTGTTTGAATTTTGTGATGAATTTACAAAAGGGAGACATATCATTCCGGCAAGACCTGAAGCTGAGTTCTCAACAGAACTCACTCCTAGTGCCTAACTGATTTCAATGTATACCTAAATAATAGACATGATTAATTTTGTCATAATTGAATATGAAACTCAACTAAAACCATGAAAAGATATTATTTTGGCCATGTATGGGACCATTGGTTGCACCACTTCTTTAAAAAAAAATATGTATCAATGAAACTCTAAATTGATTAGAGGGACCTGAAAAATATTGCAAACAAGAAAAAGTATGATGTATCTTGTTTAGATGGTGAAAAACTGTAAGTAAAAAATAAAGTGATCTATTATGGTGATTAACTATTTATAAGATGGAATACTTTAGATAGCTTGTGAAAGACACTATGGATGGTATTTTGGGAATGAGAATAGCATTTTAAATGTGTATAGAGATCATGGGAATAGAAATTGGTAGAGGTGTTAGACCATGGAATATCAATTTGTCGTAACCATGATAAATGAGGGGTGTTCTTTTATATGTGGGGGAGACGACACACTACTATATTATGATAATAATAATATATGAAAAATAGAATGTGAAGAAAATTTATTATAAATAGATTAATTTTTGATGTTGGGATTGGAAGAGGTTGTAATCCCATAAACAAATATAAATTGGATAGGTTTATGTGGTGTTTTATACCTTATATTTTGATTTGACCCCAATGTTACCCCATTTTAAATATAACCATGGTAATTATTATATCACACTTAAATTGTTATAATTTTTAATATAATTAATATATTTATTCTTAAATTCTCTTGTAATTTTATTTTAGTCCATATATTTTTTATGATGTCCTCTTTCAAAACAAATTATCATTTTTGAATAATTTAATCAAATATTATTTTTATAAAATATAATTAATTACAATTTTCAAACTACTCATTTAATTTTAGGTAAAATACATAAATACAATGTTAAAATTATAATATAATCAATTATTACAGAAATAATATGTCATATTTATCTAAAACAAATTTAATAGTGTAAATATTTCAAATTACATCACTTTAAATATTTTTCATTACATTTATTTTATTTATATAAAAAGTTAATAAAAACTCTATTGTTGTTGTATAATAACGTAATGTAATTATATGATACCTAATAATAAAAATAAATTTACATCAGTAATATAATTGTACTTATCTCGGAAGAGAAATTGATGTTCAATAATAATTTTATTTTATTCCTATATGAAAACATAATACATATTTAAATATATGAGAGTGACATTTTGTAACATTTAGTGATTTAAATGGTATATTATCTATTTAAAAAAAGGATTGCTCAAAAAATTCAATTTCAAAACTATGGTGAGTTTTTTTGTATTTAATTCATAAAATAATAATAATAAATTTTATGGTCTTGTCATATAGTATTAATGTATATTAATATGATTATCCTTTTATAGGGGTGAGAAATATTACAAAGTTACTATTTATATTGCATTAAAATAAATAGGTCATTTTAAGGAAATATATTTAATGACTTTGAAATTCAATATAATTTTTTAAAATTATTTGGGTTCATTACGAGTTTGAAAAATTTGAAGGAATGTTCTTTTGAGGTATGGGGATTTGGTATTGTAATTTTGATCTTTTTTAATGTATAGTTAGTAAACACATGGTCAGTGTTTTCTAACATTTGTGCAGGTCGTCAGATTATAAATTGGAGGGCACTGTTGAATCCGCATCATAATGATTTGCTTGAGGAAGGGTTAACTTCAACCACAGTAGGTCAGAAGAAAATATAAGTTTTTTCATCTTTTAATGAAATAATAAAATAACAAAATAAATGTTATTTTATTTCCAACCTTCTTTTGTGCATCGGCAGTTGGACCAATGGGTTGTCAATACATTTAATGGATTGAATCATCAATATTTAAAGACACTATTTAGAGATGAATAGGTTCATTTATTAATTAACCACATTAATCTCTCATTGTGTTAACCTCATTTACCCCTCTATATGATTGAGGCTTCATTTGGGGGTTTTGACACCACTATTGGGAACCTCTGTCGATGTATCATGACTTATTCCACCGACGAAGAATAGAAACATGGGCGGAAAAGATCCTGGATCGACGAACACTGGTGGAATCATCAAACAAATACTCTTCTACCTCCACAACCTCGACGTCACCTCCAATTACGAGGTAGGGGTAGTTTACTTCTAAATTTATGAGAATTGATTATTTATAGAGTTGTTGAAGCTTTGTGAATCGTGGATGATCTGAATATGATAAAATTTATCTTTGTGAGGAATTGTTTTTTAACTGCTTGATATAATGAAAAAGCAGAAGGCTCATTCCAAATAAACATTTCCCCAACCCTCCACTACTTAGGTATTTGTATAATTCATTAGGGAATAATTTTCAATCAAAGAGGAAAGATGAATATGGGTTCCACGTTTTGGCGACGGCATCTCGTGAGGCCTGTAGGTGCATATGGAAGGAAAAATGGACCACCGGAGGTCACCTAGTTGTCATAGAAGACCCACTGGTGTGACACCAATGCTGGTAGGCGAAGGTTGCAGCCGGTGCTCACCAGTTTCTGAACGGGGTGGCATTGTGGCAGAATAGGAGGGGTGGTCGGCATTTGGTCGTCCACATTGGATGAAGGGTAGTGCGCCATCATGTACCACAGATGGAGGTCGTGACATCGAAGCCACGACAGAGGGGGACCCGCGCCCGGTGGGTCATACAGATAGTGAGGCGGTGCCACATGGTGACTCATGTTGAAGATCCAAATAGATATTTGATATATTTAAGATATAGGGGTTGCACGACCCCTCACGGGGGTCACACCCAGTCAGCGGGCCAGTCCGGTCTGCTGCCCAGCAGGCCGAGCCCGCCCTGGTCTATCCCAACCGGTTCAGGCCAGGATGGTCTACAGCCCAGCAAGTTTGGGTCAGTCCATTCTGTGACCTAGCTGGTTTGGTCCGGGCAGGGCCAGGCCGGGTCAGATCGGGGTCCAGTCGGGTCGGTCTGACCTGGTCAGACCAGACCCAAACCCTCTTCCGCCCAAATATGTTTAAATTATTGTATCATACAAACGAGACGTCTGTTTGACAAGCCGTCTATGGCGTTGGAGTCCTTGGGATGAGACAGATCTTTTAAATTCTCCACCTGGTTTTTGGAGAACGCTGGTGTATAGCAGGGATCGATCATACCTAAATCCAATCGGGCCCTCAAAACTAAAATGTCCATAACTCATAGACCAGGCGTCCGATTCATGTACCGTCTATTGTATTGGAATCCTTATGACATGACGAATTGTTGGGTTACTTCTTCGTAGGAAATCATGCCAATTTAAGTACAAAAGATGGAATGACGAGCGGATTAATCCGGAATCAAGCGTGTTATCTATGAGAATCCAGTGGATGGATAAGATGTGTAGTAGAATAGAGGTCATATATAGTTCAAAACCTAGTGATCCTGTGTGGATCCACACCTAGAGATCCTGTGAGGATTAGCACCTTGCAATAATTTGTGGATCAGCACCTAACAATCCTGTGTGGATATTCACCGAGCAATTCTGTGTAGATCATCATAAAAAATTTTATAGAATAAGATAATATAGCTTTACGACTAATAATATGTACTTTTGTAAATAAGTTATACATGCTTTGATCTGTGTCTTTTGTTTTATTCTCTTTGATTGAGATCATGCTTTGTTGATTTCCTTTGTGGAATTATGAGATACCTTTGGGGGTCTCGGTGTCCCTACTATGTATTGCTATTCTCACCCCTGCACGGGCTTCACCCGCCCCTTGTTTTATCTTGTGTAGATGACGAGTAGCGCAACAGAGACTATAATAGCCATGACTAGGTTGTACACAACGGTTTCTGGTCGACATGGAGAGTTGTGGGGATGTGATGTACCTACCCTTCTAGTAGGATCCTTGGTGGATGATCTCGGGAGCTGTTTTCTATTTTCTGTTGTATTGTATCTTTCAGTTGGGCTAGTATTCATGCCCATTTACATTCAGTACATACTTCTACACTCTTTTGTAGTTTTTATTTGTGG
This sequence comes from Viscum album, assembly GCA_963277665.1. NCBI lineage: Eukaryota > Viridiplantae > Streptophyta > Magnoliopsida > Santalales > Viscaceae > Viscum > Viscum album. The sequence goes on from OY728142.1 coordinate 956,583,784, forward strand.
TCACACCATACTCTGCCATTGTGTTTCACATGTACATAGTTATTCTTGTGTGTTTTTATGGGTTTAATTAAAATTCCTTCCCATTTTAGGGAAACACCATTCCCATGCTAGTCACTAACCCTTGGCCTGTGGAAGGCGGGCTTGGGGTAGTCACAAAATGGGCCCTAGGGGACGGGCCTCGGTGGACAGGTCATGACAATTTTTACCTCATTATAGAATATATGGAATATCTTTTACGAAATTCAATCGTGATAAGTGGTGTAAATTAATATTAAATAAGTGAACTAAACTTGGTGAGAACCACTTTTAGAAAAAATAAAAAAAATAATTAGTTTATTCTTATCCCACATATAAAAAAATTATAAATGAATATTAAAATATTAATTTCAATATATAATATATAAATTAACAAAAATAATTTAACAATAGTGAAAAATAAACTATACGAACAAAAAAATAATTTTTGGATAAAAATTGTTTTTTAGAAAAACATCTTTTTACATATGCTTTTTTTATTCAAACATAAATAATAAAATTGATTTTAATTAAAAAAATATAATTATTAATAATATAATATAATTAATTTTTTATTTAAATCATTTTAATATTAAATTTAAATTTTTGACGACTTTTAAGAAAGATTCAATTTTTATTAAAAATATTAATTTATTTATTATTCTTTAAGAAATCAATCAATTTAAATTATACAGAAATTTAACCCTCATCTAATATTAGTTTTATTATTTGTGAAATAATATATTTTTTAAAAATAGAATTTATAGATGCTAAAAAATATAATTAAATTTCTTAATAAAAATAAATGAAAATATTTTTTAAAGAAATCATTTTTCGAAAGCACGAAATAACCATATTGAAATTGATTATTAATTTCACAATAATTAATAAACATGTTTTTATTGCGTAATTCATTTATACATTTCATAATTTTTTTGTACTATTAATACCCCCAATTCATTGCCTAGGTTTTAATTATATAAAAACATTTTAATAGTATATTAGTTTTCATTTGGATGTGATGTTTCATGTTATACATGTTGTCAAAGATATTGTTCTTTTAATATATAAGGGTGATAAATTATATTGGAATAATAAAATTCAAACAATCAATTTTATGTTTTAATTGATAATAATTGGTTTCCATTTAGGAAATTATATTTTGGGAAACCCACATCATAAAAAGGGGTAAATTGTTTTTTAGACATGGAAAATGAACTATTAAGGTCATTATAAAAGTATGATTTAAAATAAGATAAAAAATAATAGGAGTGAAAATAAGGAAAAGGGAGAGAAAATAACACTCAATAATTAATAATGAGTGATATAGAATGTGGTTATGAGAATGTTAAATATCACATAACCAAAACATGTGATAACTTAAAAGGCCATTGATTTCTTAGTAAGAAAAGTGAATGAGTAATTTTTTTAATATACTTTCTCTGAAGTCGATGGATTTTTTTACTATCTATATTAATCACTAAATAATTTAATCTACCATTATTTAATTCCATTTCATTAGAATACTATTTGTTTCGTGGTGTGCTTCGATCAATTTCCTCCTTATCACAAAATGGGGGAATGGATATTTGAGATGATTTTTTGGGAATGATGGAATTTTAATGAATTATAAGATCCCTAAGTCATTTATTACACCACCACATTTCTAAAAAACCATATTTGTTATCATATGTTATCAATATGATAAATCATACATTATGCTAAATTAATTATATCAATAGATCAACTCAATCCATTTCTTTAGTATTTAACCTTAAGAATCCTGGAAAATATTTCCAATCATATTTGAAGCCCAATAACATGAGAAAAATTTTCTCCATAGAAAACATGATGCAGTTCAATATGTTACATTACAATAATTTGTATTACTTGATCACATAATGAAAAAAATAAATCCCTATTATCATTTTCCAAATTTCAAATATCTCATAAATCCAAAAATGCTGAAAACTCTTTCATAAATAACTTTTTCATAATATAACATACCATTTTAAAGTAAAATAATAAAACCCTATTCAATTTTTCAATGTAAATAATCCCTTTATATCAAATAATCATTATTTATTTCACACAATAAGCACATTAATGGTTATATTTCACTTATTCTTGAATTCTAAAAAATGTCATCATTCCATTAAACGCTTTTCTTGTTTATCAGTACTTTTCATCATATTCTTTCAAATCCTCAAATCAAGGATACTATCATAGAATACTTATATGTTACATAATTTTTATAATAATAATAATATTGATAAAATAATTCTACAAAATTATTATTGAATATAAATACACAAGAAATTTAATCATTCCTTTTAGGATGCTATAATAGAATAGTATTGTCCTTGATTCATTTTCTTCTATAAAGTTATATTTCATTGATTCTTTAATATTTTATTTGTATACTTCCCCATTTTCATAATTTTTAAACACTGAAAATTATGAGTGAATGTCCTACAAATTCAGTAATTCTTCAGTTGACCTTTCTCACTTTACTCAAAGAATACTATATTTCCTTTTTCGAAAGTACCATGTGGTTTACATCCACAATTATCACATGTGGTAAATTACTTGTTATAAATATGCAGCTTATCCATTATTTTATGCACTATCCTCTTATTATTATTTATTACATTTAATATAGATATTATTTGGATTTCGTTCTCTGTATTTATATCATATGATACAATATCCTAATATGATAAAAATGTTTGGGACAATGGTTTCCATTGAAGGATTGTATAAATACCATCAAACTAATAGTCCATGTTTCACTTTGTTTTATATATATAGTACAAAACATTCTTGGATAGAAATGTAATTTTTTATTTATAAATAGAATCATTTATATCTTTATATTTTTTAGTCTTATTGTTTTTATCTCTATATATTCTAATTTTTTACGTATGAATTGTGTTTCCATGAATGTTTCGTTAAATTAATTCAATTTTTTGCTCCGTATTTACTCATGGTACATTTTTTTTGTAAATCAATTATCACAATTTCTCTTTTTCCCCCGAGATATGATAAATTGTTAAGAAACATTCTCTATTTTATTACATGTTTACGTGAGAAATATCCGCACTTTGTAACTTTTCCATTGTTCCTGTATAAATGGAATTATACACACATTGAATGATGGATGTTATTGATTAATTAAGTCATATGTCATTATTACACCTCATTTTGGATCAACATACAACTCTATATGGTTATTGTTATTTATCATAACCTCATTCATCTTCCCCAATATAGTTATAATTTTTCTATATATATTTAAATATTTCTCTAGCTTCACTATATTTCTTATGAGAGAAATCCCGAAATGTATTACATGTATTAATATGGATTCAATTTCTTACTATATAATCCATTTTTTTAGTAGAATAAATTATATTATAATATAAAAATATGAATCAAAATGTATAATTTCTAAATTATTGAAAAACAAAAACTAAATTGAATATTTATGAATATCTATTATCAAAATAAAATCCGGTTTTCTTTTGGAATATCATGAAGTATTATCATATGGTTTTGTTCAATAATATAAATTATAAAAAATATTTTTCTCATGGATTTGACTTAAATTTCCCAAATAGTAACAATAAATACCATGTCTATAGTAGCCTAGATTTAGGGAATACATTATTACATTTACATTAAATAAATGAGATATAATCCTAGTGGAAAATATTTTAGTAGTCTTGGAAAAATATATACATACATTAATTTCATATTTCTATTGAAAACATAAAATATAACACTATATTTTCATTGAGAATTCAATTTAACCCTTTATCATGTCCATCTACATTAATCATAATTAAATTCATGGTATCTTGGGAAAAATAAATGTAGAAATTTGTAAGATCATATTCATAATAATGAAATTAATTAAAAATAATGTAAATAATTCACAAATAACATGGAATGAATATCTGATTTTAAAATATTGAAATATAAATAACCACATGAGATAATGAAATATTGATGAATAAGAAGACTATTCAGGGAATATTGTGGAGATCAATAACTTATATCATAATGATAGTTTAAATAACATCATTCATCTAAAAAATTTCATTCAAGCCATTTTTCCTAGATATCTTAAACACATCATCAAATCCTCATTTAAATATATTTAATATAAAGAGGTAAGGCCTACGAAAAATCACAATGTGGTATATCTTATAAGACATTCATATGCATAAATGGTATGCAGTTATATGATCCTCCTATAACCTAGTTTGAAAAATTCTTTAATAACTAATGTGAACATTAATATTGAAAAATCATCATACTAAACGTAAATATATTCCCTAAAAACATAAACCTAAACTATACATGTTAATATGGGAAATGGTATGGAAAAATTATATCACTAGTCAAATTAATTATAAATAAAAATTTATAGAATATACAGATGATATAAAAAGAGTATAAATTCAGTAAATAATATGATTTAACAATGGATGGTGACATATTTAAAAATAGTTCAAAAACTCGCTGGAAAATTTCAGGAAAAAATTAACTTCTTTACATTGATATCATACATATTTCCCAAATATTATAGAAATTTTTTATTATAAAATAACATTTTAATCATTTATTGTAATATTATATCAATCTATAATTATGGATGGTTTGAGATTACATTCATGTCATATAAATTTAAAAACATTCATTTAACACTTTTGTAAAAAGGAAAAAAAGTACATTGTTCAGAAATAAAGAGATGATTCCTTTTAATCCATTTTTTTAAAATTATGAAATTGTTTAAAAATTAATTTTTAAATAATTGGATAATATAAAAATTTTAATTCATTTTTTTAAAAAATGTATATGTATGAAAAATGAATATTTAACTAAAGAGTAGAATAAAGTCATTTTTTATTAATTAAATTAAATTAAAAAATTTAAGTATTAAATAGAGGAATATAGTAATAACATGAATATTTATTGAAAAACATTAAATATGAATGTTTAATTGGTTTATGATATAAATATCAAACATTCACCCAAATGAAACTTAAACATAAATAATCCCAAAATAATGGTGAGATTGTGAAATAAACCCTTACCTCATGATTGAATACCTTTATATGAGTCCAAACATCTGATATAATAAATATATACCTATATGAAATAAATTATATAATCATACACATATTTATCTTACATTATTTGAAAAACTTTTAATCCTCTATCTCCATTTTGTTAACAATTCTTTGTTAAAATCACAGTTTCAAGTAACAACGACTTTGTTTTTCTTGTATGTTTTGGTTCAACATAAATTTTTCTAGAATAAATTATATCCAGAAAGTTAATAATGATATAAATATAATATTTATTCATTATATCCATGTTTATATAAATCTATGAAATGTATAGAATAAATGAAATAAAAACTCAATTCATGAAGACGGTAGTTCATACGTACGATGGATCTAAATTTTATCTTTTTGAATGATTGAATGTAATAATGTTATAGAATTATTAAAAATCAAATAATATTTATTATATAATATGATTAATATCTATTCATCAGATCTATCATAATTAAAATATAAGTAATATAAATATTAGAAATTGAATCCCATTATTTTGTGATGGTAGTGATCTACTTGTATGAACAAGAAACGTTATAATTACACAATATTAAACATTTAATAATTTAGATAACATATTATCATTAAAAAGTGTTACTATTTCATTAATATAATATATAAACATTACAACCATCATAATTCCCATCTATAGAAGACGGTGATGAGAAACGATTTGTATTGCTGCGTACAGATGGTAAGTCGTGCGTATGGATGACTGATACATTCACGACCTATTTAATTGATTTATGTTTGAGATTGGTGCTCTCGTAATCATGTTAGAATTAATTATTAGTTATTTTAAAAAAATTCAATTTTATGATAAATTACTTATTTTTATATGAGGTAAGTGAATAAGTAAAATGTAAGTGATCAGTTAATGTGATTTCATCTTATGTGAAAGACCACCTATATATCTCATATTAAGGACTATAGGAGTGGAATTTTTAGAATACCATGACATATGCAATGTTTCCAGGGATACTGGGAAGATAAATTGATTATGGTTGATCAATATATGAGGCTCAATTTGGTTTAAATATGAGTAAGGATGGGTGTCCTATTATAAGTGAGGGAGAGGACCCACATATAATTTCACTAATGAATATAATATAAAAATAATAATTTAAATCCCAAATATTCCAGATTGTTTAAGATTATATATTTGGATATTAATAGGTCTTAATAAAATCATCCAAGAGCATTTTATGGGTTTATGTGTTCTTTTAATAATTATGTTTTCATTGGGCCCTATAGTAAAGTCATTTTAATATTGACTATGATAATGAACTTTTATCTCTTAAAGTATAATTACATAGAATATAAAGAAACTATTTAATTATAAATATCAAATAGATGATATTTTAAACCAAATATTATCCACCACTTCCACTTTAATTATTTTAATTATTTTAAAAAAATATAAAAAAATATTATTGTGATAAAATATATTTAATGCCATCCATGAGATTATTCATTTATGATGACATAAAGGACATAAAAATGTTTAATTGAGAAATAAGTACTTCAAATATTTCTTATTAATCCGAAAACATCATGGCACTCTATAACTCATGAAAATTATATAACTTTTACTATCCTTACAATAATTTATTTTTTCCTATTAATTGAAAAAATTCATTTTTGATGTTGTGTCATAATTTAAGGTAATTATATAATGTTAGAAAATATCCATATTTATAATAATTTAATTAATCAGAAATTATAAAATTATATTCAATCATGACCTGATTTTTTCCTCAAATGAACACTAAATACTTATTTAAAACTAAGATAGGTACATTTTGTGAAATTTAATGATTTAAATATTATGTTGGTTATTCATTTTGGAAAACAACCTTAAACAAAAACATATATACTCAAATGTGATAATATAATAATTTAATTCATAATATAATAATAATGATAAATATGATATCCTTATCATTTATTTTTATCCCACGTAAACATGGTTTACCATTAACTGAGGTGATAATTTATACAACAATTACTATTAATTATGTCTAAAAATAAAAGGGTACCCTAAAAAATATCTCGGCCTCCTAATTCAATATATAAGATCCATTTTACCTTATTAAATAAAAATATGTGGATGACATTAATTTTAATATATGTGCACAAAACATGGTGAAACAGTCTATAAAAAACACATTAAGCCAAAAAATTGACCTATTCTAATCCATTGCTTTGAATAAAATTAAACCAATATAAATAAATCATATTGAATATATACTATTTATATACATAGATTTTTTAGTAAAATAACTCACCCATAGTGACTAATTATTATTATTAAGACAAAAATACATTATGTGGATGAAAAATATTTTTTTAGTAAAATACCGCTCTATATAGAAAAATGTTTTACAATAGTTTGACCCAAACATTTCATCTAATAAAAAAATTGAATTATTAATAATATTGTACTAATTATTATTTTATATAATTTTATAATAAAATTTTACATTTTATAATATTGAAATAAAAAAAATTCAATAAAAAGATGTATTTTTTTACTCTTCATAGAGAATCAATATTTTTTAAAAAATAAAAAAATTTCCCCTTAAGATGATTATGATATGTAGATTTTGAAAATAATAATATTTTATAATATAAAACTGATGGATGTTCCACAAATTTATTATAATATTTTCTCAAAAAAACAAAAAACCTTTTTCATAAGAACAAAATTCTAAAGCAAAAAATAATCATACTAAAAATTGAATATATATTTCTAATTAATTGTTAAAATACTTTTTTTTATTGGGTGAATTATATATTAAATAAATATGCTGATACTTTTCCTACCCTCCAATTAAATGAATATATGATAATTTTACATTTATATTTAAATGTTATATTGTGGTTCATTTAGACTTGATGTTTTATATTCTACACTCTATTGATCATAGTGTTCATTGAAAATATCAATACATTATATCCATAATGAAAATTAAATCATGAAATTTAATCCATATAGATTAGTATCAAAATAATCTTAAATCAAAATATTTATTTATTTTTATTTAATTCTATTCATGATGTCATATAATGAATCCCCATGTTTCATTATATTTTCAAAATATTAATATTTAGAAAACATGAATGTTCTTGTATGATTCATTCAAAAAAATTTACCTATTGTTTATCCTTACAAAAAAAAGATGGGTTTCACTCATTCCATAAGTTATTTTTTGGTTTAAGGATTCATTCTTAGACAGAGGGATGATATTTATACAAAAAATAATTAATCCTTACGAAGATTAAAAATAATATAAAATAAAAATAATTTATCCTTGTGATGTATTTAATTCGTCCATATACTGAGAATATGACATAATAATTTTACTGCATGATTTTTTTCGACCATACGATTTTCTAGTTATCTAATATATTTAGTGATAATAAAATTCTAACCTGTACTCTTTGACTAAACAAAATTATAATATTTATTCATAGAAAACTAAAGAAAACATCCATGTAAAAACATAAAGTTTTTCAATAGAAATTAAATTCTTATTATCATTTCGTAAAATCACATAAAAAACAACATAATGTGCTACTAAGTGATATGTCACTTTTAATCATATGTTTCTAAATTCTATTATTAGAATTTCATAAATCTCACATACTCAGTTTGCGATTATTAATCTATTTGGAATCTACTATGACAAACTATTTTTTGTGAATAGTAACATAACCTTATGAATAATAATTATACCCTTATGAATAGTGATATTTTCTATTGAATTGTAACCCTACCTGTGATTTCATATAAATAAGATTCATGTGGGATAATTATATACCTATATCATGGAATAAGAAAAATATGGTTTTAAAACTATTATTTTTAAGTAAATTATGATTCTTATTTAATATTAAATCAATCATATTCAAAAAATAATTTTTAAAAAATGGACACTATTTTTGGATTCTACACATTGAAAATCGTTTGGGTGATTTTTTGGTATTTTTCTAAAATACCTGAATCTTTATTGAATAGTAATATCCAATAATTACCAATAAATGCTAAAACCTGATTTTATGCTTCATACATGAGTGATGGATGATGTAAATTCACATTGGTTCAAACTCACTAGCATTTATCACTATTTTTGGTCTTTTAATCATTACTGTTTCTTTTCTTGTGAAAAAATAATAAACTAATGATTATAATATTATGAAAATTGTCATCTCTTCTACTATAAATACCACCCATCCTTACCTCTTCACTTCACTCCACTCATGTCTTTTTACATTCTTAAAATCTCTCCAAATCTCTTCCCAACATCCTTCCCCACGTCTAGAAGCATTTTTTCTCATTAAAATACCAAAACCTCTCACCTTAATAGGTTCTCAATGGAGAAAAACTCAAGAGTTAAATTAATCTTACCAATTCATTTATTTCCTTTAAAGTTATCTTTTTTACTTATTTCTATCCTAACATCATTTCTCCCAAACAATATTATTAATCTATTAACATACATGTACTAGAATAATATTATAAAATGGGATATATTCATCATCATCTATCATTTACTCACATTTTATTTGAATGAAATGAAAACATCGTTTGAGATGTGTCAATTTAGCACAATCAAGGACGGAAGGTTCTCAATATCTATTACTATCTTCAATTATGGTCATGAATCCATTTTAATAGTTCATCCAAAATATTATTTTTGTATTCTATTTTACTTAATATTGTTAAATCATTATACAATCATAAAGTACAATAATAATAAAAAATTAGTTAGTGGTGAGAAAAATCAATAAAATTAATTCTAGTGTTTATCATTAATGTTTTGTATAATGATATTACTTCAATAAAAGTAACCAAATTAAATATTCAAGCATTATATCTCATAAAATATCACTATATCATATAAATTTAATTCTGGAAAACCACTCTCATCTTACATGTTTATTGGAACATGAATATAATTTAACTGACCATTAAAACCAAGCAAGAAAATAGACATGAACAGTGAAATTAAACCTCCTAACCCATCAAAATGGTTATAAATGAAAATAAAAAGGTTATAATATATATTGTACATATATAATAGTTTTTTTAATTAATAATTAATGAACCTAATTTGAATATTCAGGTCATTGATATCATGTGGATAACACCAATAGACGTAAGGTAATGGATCCTCTTCAATTCACCTTATTTCAAATTATTCTGTTCGTTATGCCCTTTTATGTGTAATTACTAATGATAGGGAATGATTATGACCCCCCCATATTGATAAAATTATTTATAAAAAATGATAGATCCCTTTGTCTCTCAATTATCCCTCTTAAGTACACTAGATACCATGCTGATAATTCGTAAGGATTTCTACCCGAACCATAATTATTTCTTTTGGCTACTCTATCATTATTTTTATACAAATAAAGATTTATTTTATTTTTATTTTCAAATTCTACATTATTTTTTCATGCTCATAAAAAATGTATCAAAAAATTTCCCTCATTATCTTTTAGGTATATACATTATTTTAAGGGAATCCCACCTCGATACCTCCCAATAAGAATACTCGTTTAAAGGGAACCTCCCAAATTTTTACCAAATTTCAAGTGCAGTATATCCTGAGTATTAAGACACCATTTTATTTATAAAATAATTTTTTTAAAAAAACTTATTTGTTCAATTCTGCTTTTATATAAAATATTATTCCCTATTATATTTTAAAATCCTGATAGTATTTTCCTTAAAACCGCACAAAAATGTAATAATGCAAAAATTTCATTAATTAATTTCGTACATGTTGTGACTTGTGTTTGACTTCACTTAACATGATATATTACTATTTTTCCATATGAACATACATGTATATTCTAATTCCTTTTTTCCATGGACACATTCATGATATTCCAATTGGTTATGCTTTATGTCATGATTTGGGTACCCAATTATTTCAATAAGTAACACCTATGTTTATGTAAGATTGATTATGTATGATTCGTTATGTGAAAAAAATATTCATGAAATTTATAATGGGTGCACCTAGATTGTGATCCAAGGAATTGGGTAATGTTGAGTCTCATGAGATGTTTTGTGCGATGGTCTTGGCGGTTAGAATCGGTGTGTGCTACTATGGGAAATTGTCTTAGATATTATCCTTTGACTCAATCTAAATTCATGTTTTATGTTTCTACCACATTTATATGATTCCATGATCAAATTATCAGATCATTATATTGTCTGATTCCATATGTTACATGCCTTTTTATATCATCATGTCATGCATTTTATCCCACGTGCTAATTCGTTATTCTTATGGCTATTCCCTTATAGGTCCTTTTTCTCATCCATTTGTTCATGTTTTCTCTAGGTTACCATATGAAGATTTATAAGAACAATGGAAGATATGATCTTAGTACATAGGTTTAATAAAAAGTTATTTTTTATTGTTTGATTGTGTACCTAGTATTCCATGACATAAGACATTATGATCATTATCTTGTACTCTGATGTATAATTATGTATATAATGATGTATTGTTATATATTAAAGGTTACAGTCTCAATAGTTGGTATCAGTGGATGGTCAAGTTATTTTTAGATATTGGGAATAGATCTCCATAGTGAGAACCTTAAGGATGAGATGAAGTATAAGAAAAACATCCCTAAATTTTTGAAAGTATCGATTATATGGTTTATCATGAAAACATATCCTTTTCTGGATACAAAAAGGTAAAGGCGGCTCTAGAACAGATGTACCTAGAAATGAAAACTCCAATACGATGTTTCATTCACGACCCTAGGTATCTTGGTATATGTCAACGGGCCTTGAGAAACTCTTGGTTTTAAAATCCCATGGGATAATCTTTGTAAATTCATGAACATATAAAAAACATTATTAAGAGAATAAAATAACCACATAAGAATATAATTTAATAAATAGATCGAGGATAACCCAGATTTAAACCAAAGGAATGAAAAGTTAGGATAAACATGTCCTTTATAAGTTTATCCTTTTATGTTCAATGTTTATTTTTTATGACCATTATCTAAGTATTCAAGCTCTATAATTATATGTTATTTTGCATAGTTATTGGAGGGAAATATAAGAATACGTTCCAATAACCAATATGATAGGAAATATGAAGATTTCTCTAATGATATACCTGATATGATGGGAATGGGTGCTAAAAAAATCATGACTTTACTTGCTCAGCTGGTCCAAGTTATGAAGAATAACTTGAATATTGTGAAATTCCCTCATCCTCAAAGGTAAGAGAATGTTACCATGGAATCATTCAAGTGACAAAGGCCTCCCATGTTTAGTGTATATTTATATCCTCTCCTCATGGAACAATGGATTAACTCCATTTAAAAGATACTATCCATCCTCCAGTGCTCGGAAAAAGTAAATGTTGTACTTCAAATCAATAGTTTTAATGGGGATGTTGATAACTGGTAGACACTGATCAAGATTACAATGTCCCAAGAGGAAATTTATTACATGGATTGGGAATAATTAAATTGTATGTTTTCAATATATATTTTACTCGAAACCTTTAACTAAAGATCGAAGGAGAGTTCCTCAACATCGAGCTGGAGGAAGGTGGGTCCATAAAAACGTATAAAGAAAACATCACAAGTTTGACACGGTATTCCACTATCGTTGTCATGAACACTAAAATAAATGTTGATTGATTATTAATTGGGATAAAGTTGAGTTAATGGATGTTTTTGGAAATCCTAAACTTCAACAGTTATGAGGATATTGTCTGTTGTTCCCTCAAGGTTTAAATTGATATTGGAGACTCGCAGTAGTCTCATAGTCCCAACGATAAGAAGTAGAAAATGGATAAACACATGGGTGGTACTATAAAATATACCATGATGGAAAGAAGCAAAAATATATGACTATTAAATGTTGGGGGAATAAGTATCCTAGGAACAATTTAAAGGCAACCAAGATTGCTTCAAATGTGGAAATCTAGGAAATCTAGCCAAGAACATCTGAAGGGATATGAAATGTCCCACTAACGTGGAAGAAGAATGAATGGTTCTGATAAATTCTCATCCAGTGGTGTGCTGTTACAACTACCAGGTGAATGGTAAATATGAATACGGTTTCCCTAAGCCACGATTTATTAAAGGAAATCAATAAAAACATCAAAGGTAACAATGAAGGGATTATGATATCACTACATCGAAGGTTGAGCTGAACAAAAATGTGGTGAAATATATGATATTTATTCATCAAATAATAGTGAGTGTACTATATGATTATGGTTCTATGCATTATTTTATAACATGAATGTTAATTTAAAAATTCAAACACCAGCTAAAAATTTGGAGGATAAGTTATCTATGGGAACATTGAATGGAGAAATTTTTACATTCATTATTTATAACTCCCCCCCCCCTCGGTGAATTTTTGTGGACTGAGTCTATCAAAAAAAAATTCATACTTCCTCCAGTGGAGTTCAAGACTATCTTGGCCATGGATTTTCAATATTTATATAAATTCAGCATCATCTATCGGTAATGGGATATCACTCACCACATCCTGAATAATCCATTAATTCTTTAAAAGTGTAAAGAAGAAGATGAATCTCTCTTAGAATTTATGTCACAAGTGTGGATATTAATTCCTTATGAGAATGTATTTATAGATCAAATTATTGTGACAAAGGAGAGGATAATTCATGAAGACATACCCATCGTGAGTAATTACACTGATGTATTCCCTAAAGAGTTACCTTGTCTTTCTCCTGATCGATTGGTTGAGTTTTAAATTGAACTTATTCCAAGATATCATTCTATATCAAATAATCCATAGAGAATATCAACCGTAGTGCTGGTAGAGTTGAAGAAGTAGTTAAGGGATAATGAAGAGAAGGTTATTATACACCCAAGTACATCAATGTGGGGTGTTCTAGTCCTCTTCTTCAAGAAGAAGGAGGGATCAATACACCTATGCATTAATTATAATGATCTAAAAAAATCACAATAAAGAAAAAGTATCTCTTACCATAGATAGATCATATGTTTTATCAGCCTCATGATGCCAGTTATTTCGCTAAGGTAGACCATCGGTCTGGATATCACCAATTAAAGGTGGGGAAGGAATATATTACAAAGATTTCTTTTTGAACGTGTTATGTACAATTTGATTTCAATGTGACACCCATCGAGCTTAGTAATTCTCATGAAATTTTCATGTATTTAATGTATATTGTCTTTAGAGATTACCTCAAAATTTTTTTGGTGGTCTGTATTGACTATATTCTTATATACTCCATGAGGAAGGAGGAACATGAGGATTATTTGAATACTATGTTAATGACTTTGTGAAAGGATAAGATGTATGAATATTACAGAAAATGGGAGTTCTAGATGGATGAAGTATCATTCTGAGAGAATGTTATGATCAATAAATGGATATATGTGTAACCTTTTAAGACAATGGAAATCTAAGAGTGGCCCAGGCCTACATCTGTAATGTATATTGGCAACTTTCTTGGTCTAGCCGTGTATTAACGATGATTTGTGAAAAACATTTCACGATTGTAAAACCCAATGAAAAAAATAAAATGGAAGAGTGTAATGTTTTCCTGATCTTAGGAATGTAAAGATTGTTTCAAGGATTTGTAAGATAGGCTTATCAATTCGCCAATACTCAAACTCCCAAAAAGTGTAAAAATCATTACAGTGTACAATAAAGCATCAGAGAATTTATTAGGATATGTGCTGATGCAAAATGATAAAGTGGTAGCATACGCCTCAAGGTAGCTGAAACTCCATGAGAAAAATTATCCCCCATATGATCTGGAGTTGGCGGTTGTGATCATTGCATTGAAAATATAGCATCATTATCTCTTTATTGAGAAGTGTGAAATATATTTTGATCAAAAGAGCCTCAAATATATATTCACCCAAAAATATTATAAATTTATCCAACGATGATGGATAGATTTCTTCACGGATTATGACTTCTAAATCCTCTACCATCTCGATATGGAAAATAATGAGGCAGATTATCAAAGTAGAAAGGATCCTTCATCTTTATTAATGATGATAATTGAAAAGTATCTAATCATATTTGATTTGTAGAGGATGAACATTAGAATAATTATGTGGGGAACATCGTAAATCCTTTCTAAAATTATTTCTCTTCTATCCCTTAGGGAGAAAATAAAGTATTCTCTTCAAAAAGATGTGGAAATTATGAAAAGTGTTGAAGCTATCAGAAATGGAAAATTCCCATAGATCAAGATTTATGAGGAAGGAGTTGTATGATTTGGTTCATGATTATGTTTACCATAAAATCCAAATATAATGAAGGATATTTTTATTGATGAACATTACTCGACCATCTCTATTCACCTAGGGACCACAATGATGTATCAAGATCTCTGAGAAAACATTTTGTGGGACAATATGAAAAGGTAAATTGATCAATATAAATCAAAGTGCTTGGTATGTATACAAGTGAAGGATGAGTGGAAAAGGTCAATGGGTATGATGTAACCACTACCCATACTAGACGTCCAAAGACATATAGAGGAAACAATGCTATATGTGTCATTGTGGACTGTCTTACGAAGACTACTGACTTTATCTAAATTCCAGAGGACTTCTCATTGGATGAAATTGAACATATATACATCAAATAATTAGTAAGCCTCTATGGAGTACAACTATCTATTGTATCTGATTGAGATTCATGTTTGACCTCGATATTCAAGAAAAGTCTCCAACATGCTCTAAGTAGTGAACTGAACTTCAATATGGCCTATCATCATTTGAATCATATCTAATTTTAGTGAAATAATTAAACAATATAAGATAGTTTGAAGGAATTTTCTGTAGACATGAATGTAGGATGGGACCAACATCTTCCACTGGTCAAATTCTCCTACCACAATAGTTTCCACTGAAGAATCTGAATGGCCCCATATAAATCCCATTATGGGAAAATGTGTAGAAGGTTGGATTATCGGGATGAATTCAGTGTGCATAACCCAATGGGACCTGAAATGGTTGATTAAATTTTGGAGATGTTAAAAACCATTAAGCAGCATATTAAGGATACCCAAAGACGATAGAAGTGTTATTCATGCAATTTTCGACCAGTCCTTGAGTTCAAATTTGGATGCATGGGATAGCTACGCATATTTCCATTGAAGAGGGTCATGAGGTTTGAAATGAATGGGAAGTTATGTATCAGGTATATCTGCCCCTTCGATATTCTTGATCATGTCGGGGTTGTGTCTTATTGAATAGCACTTCCACCTACTATGGATAAATTACATGTTGTCTTTCAAATATCATTCTTAAGTAAGTACATACCAGATCCTTCATATGTACTCTCTTTAGAGGTCGTACATTTGGAGGGTGATCTTTATTATGAGGAGCATCCAGTAATGATATTGGATCATAGAGATGATGGTATACATTATAATAGTACTCACAAGGTCATGGTACTATGGTGGAACCACAAGCACAAATAAGCAACATGTGAACTGGAGTAGGCAATGAAGGAATGGTACTCTCACATGTTTATGTCCTAGAATGTAAAATGAAATTTCAATGGAAAAATTTCCAAAGGGGGAAGAATATAACAACCCCATTTTTTTCAATGGAAATTTTTTTCTTATGATTATGTCATAAAATCACATGAAAACACAAAATAATGATCTACTAAGAGTTGTGTGACCTTTAAACATAAGTTTGTCACTTATGTGATTTGAATTTAGAAACTATGACATACACAGTTGTGATCAATAAGTTATTTGGAGTCTAATATGACTTACATAATTTTGGGTTAATAGTTACATACCCTTATGAATATTAATGCTACCATTGTGAATAGTGAAAAACCTTAATGAACAATAACTTTACCTATTATTACATATAAATAAGATTCATGTGAGAGTATGATATACCGATATCTTGGAATAAGAAAATAATTGTTTTAAAATTGTTGTTTTTCAAGTAAATAGTGATTTTAATAAAATATTACATTAATCATATTTATAAACTTATTTATGGAAAATGGAATTTAATTTTGGATTCTACACATCGAAAAAGGGTGAGGGTGATTTTTTTTGATTTTTTAAAATACATTAATTTTTTATGAATTGTAATATTCTATAATTCATAATAAAAGATAGAACCTAAATTCCATCATCATGAATGATTCATGGATGATTTAAATGTCCATTGGTTTGAACTCACATTCATTTATTACTATTCTTGGTCTTTTATTCATCACTATTTATTAATATTATGAAAACCCACCTCT
Source organism: Viscum album (assembly GCA_963277665.1). NCBI lineage: Eukaryota > Viridiplantae > Streptophyta > Magnoliopsida > Santalales > Viscaceae > Viscum > Viscum album. The sequence continues at coordinate 956,601,220 of OY728142.1, forward strand.
CCTCCACTATAAATACCACACATCTTTTCCTCTTATATTCACTCCTCTCATTCCTTGTGCCTTACATAGTTTCTCCCCAAAACTGATCCCAAAATATTTTACGATATCCATCAAGACTTTTTATCCTAAGAAGGACATAACATATCCCATTAAGAGGATCATAATTGAGAAAAACTCAAGAGTTAAATTCCTCTTTAGAATTCTTTTATTTCCTTTCAAATTAATTTATTTTATGATTTCTCTCATAACATCCATTCACCCAAATGGTTTGATAACTCAAGTAAAATACATGTAGAATAATTTAGTTATAATAATGATATATTTTCATAATCATCTCTCCATTTCTAACCTTTTATTTTAATGACATTAAAACACCGTTTGACATGTGTTAATTTATCACAATCTAGGATAATGAGTTATCAATTCTTATTACTATCATCAATTATGGAAAAAACCCCATTTATATGGTTGAGAAAGAATTTTATTTTATTTTATCTTATTTGATGTTATTTAATTATTATACACTCATGAAGTAAAATAATAATACAATACAAGTTAGTAGTGTTCCAAATAGCTAAAACTAATTCACGCATTTATCATTGATGTTTTGTATAATGATTTAACATCAATCTATGTAACCATATTAAATTTGACATAGTGAAATCTCTTGAATGTTCACTAATATAATATAACTTCAATTCAGGACATTCAAATTCATCGTATATGTTTAACCGAATAAGAATATAAGTGAACCAATCATTAAAACCAAGTAAGTAAACGGACCTTAACCATGAAATTGAACGTCATTACCAATCAAAATGGTTATAAAGTAATTTAAAAAGGATATATAAATATTCTACATATATTATATGTTATTTAATTTCTATTTAATGGTCCTAATTTTACTATTCAGGTCATTGATATCAAGGGGAGAACACCAATCGACATAAGGTAAGGGATCCTTTCAATTTCACCCTTTTTAAGATTGTTCACTATGTTATTCCCTTTTATGTGTAATTACTAATAATGTGGAATGATTAAAAAACACCCCATATTTTCCTTATTATTACTAAAAGATGATAAATCCATTTCCCTCTCACAAATACCTCTTATGTACATCTGATACCTTACCGATAATCCGTAAGGAATTCTACCCAAACCACATTTATTCATTTGTGTTACTGTATCATTGTTTTTACCCAAATGAAGTTGTATATTATTTTTATTTACAAATTCCACATGTTGTTTTTATTCTCTAATATAATGTTTCAATATCCATTTCTAATTCTCTTTCATGGATATACATGGTATTAAGAGAATCCATCCCCGGTACTTTCTAATAAGCAAACTCGCTTTAAGGAAACGTCCCAATATTTTATCCAATTTCATGTGAAAACTATAATTTATTTTAATACACTTTTGTCTTAATTAAATCATTATTTTTATCATGAAATCATAATTGGGTCACTTATAGTTTTATATAAAATATTTTTAAATTTTCAATTCTAAAAGCCCTGTAGTATTTTCTTTAAAACCACATAAAAACTTTTTGAGGCTAAAATATATAAAATACCTTAATAACATGTTTTTACTTCTGTTTGACATAAAAAATATTGATATATGACTATTTTACATTATAAACGCCCATGTATCTTCTAATTATGTAATTTAATGGAAAATTTCATGATACTCCCATTACTTATGCTTTATGTCATGATTGTGTTACCCAATTCATTCCTTGGGTAACCTTGGTGTTTATGTAAAATTAATTATGTGTGGTTATTTATATGGAAAACATATTCATAAAATATAAAATGGGTGCAACAAGATATCTCTCTAATTTATTAGGCAATGTTGGGTCTCGTGATACTTTATGTGCGACAGTTTTGGTGGCTAGACTTGGCTTGTGCTACTATGTGCAACGGTCTTAGTGGTAAGACTTGGCTTGTGCTACCATGGGAAATAGTCTTGGCGATTAGCCTTGACTCATAATAAATTCATGCATTATGTTTCTTCCACATTTCTTCTATGACATGTTTAAATAATACCATTTTTATATGATAATATTCCTTATGTTGCGAGCCTTTTTATATAATCATGTCTTGTTTTTTATCATATATGCTAATGATTAATTCTTATGGTTATTCTGTTAATAGGATTTTAGTTCATCCCATTCTTCATTTTATACCAAGGTTATAATATGAATATTTATGATACAAATGGATTATAGTAGATCATTTTAGAGTTTAAATACAAAGTTGTTTTTATAATGGTTGATTATGTACCTAGTGTTCCATGACACTAGACTTTACGATCCTTGGATTTTAATCTTATGTATAATTTTGGTAAAATTAATGTAATGCTATATGTAATTGGTTTGGGTCTCTATAATATTAATCTTTTCTAAACAATAATAAAATTATTCCATTAATATTAATATTCTATTTAAATAATTAAATAAACATAATAATGAAATGAATCATAAGATTTATCATGATTTATTTTCTAATTAAAAGATAACAAAATAACAATAATTACTTCACCCATATCTAATATTTATACTATAGATGAATACTATATTAAATATGAACATATTAAATAAAAAATCACAAAATATTCATGTTGGGTAATGGATAATTTCCTTTAGGACCTTGTTCTTCAATATCATTCCTCAAATCAGGACTTCATATCAATATATAACAGTATTATCGAATAGAACTTTATTTTTATCTATTGATTATGGAACACATATTCCAATTATGAATCGAGTGAATCTATAATTAAATATATCAAACACTTAATGATTCCATTGATTTGTGTCTCTTTCCTTTTTATGATTCTCTAAATCATCCATTTATCCATCTAAGTTCTATTCTTCAATTGATGGTAAGTAAATCCTATAGGAATGCTATGATGTCTCCCACAAACCTATTATTATCAAATTATTCCATTAGATATCCATAAATATATTGTCTTTTGAAAACCTATTTATTGATGGGATATTTTGATCATTTAGGTTAGGATAATCATCTACATTGTTCTATTTTGAGGTATGATAGTGAATTGATAAATCTATGTTGATTAATTTCAATTATCATCAATGACATATTTTCATCTCCTTCAATGTGTATATATACCTTAATATCTTATGATTGTTATATATTATAAACATCACTTCATAGAAGTTATGTATACAAATAATTATTTCAATGATCGCAAATATTATATATAAATAATTCATTGGGTATTTTTTACAAGAATAACTAATTTTCCAGAGGTATATGCCAAAGCATTATCATTTTTAAAGAATATACAACCCAATACATTCATTATAGCATAAATGTATATAAAAATCGTTATCCACTTCAGAAGACTGTGAGTACTGGTAAATAGATCAGCCTCTTATTATGATTTTTATGTTTGTCCTTACATTATTATATCAATATATAATTTTACCTTTCCTCTGTTAATATTTTATAGAAGAATTGATAAAAGTAAAAATATTATAACAAACAATTATTAGTAAAATATAATAAAAGAAAACTACATATCTCTTTGAGGATTGTAGTCCAATTACATTATTTTATTGAAATTTACATTGATGGATCAATAGATATTCTCTTAATCATGATGAAATCTCTAATAATTTTACTTGTTGCATTCAAATATCAAAATTACTGAAATTACTATATAATATATCATTAATTTTTAATGAAAAAACCTTCAACGATCTTTATATTCATCCAATAACAAAGCGTTGATGAGAATTTCATCAATATATACCTTGAATAATGTATTATGGAAGTCTGTAAAGACATTATCATTTATATAGTGATTTTAGGAGAATTAAAATGCACAAATGAAATTAAAATGAACAAATATTGTGAATTTCTAGCATCGAAGGAATCCTTTTCATTATCCTATATATTTAGCTTATAATAATAACTTCTAGAAATAAAATCTACTATTGGAATGTGCTGATCCCTTTGATTTTTATTATAACATTCATTAATCTTAATTAATAGATACTTATTTACATAGTGATCTTATTAATCTCCTAGTAATTTACGCACAACCAAAATAACCCATTATTGCTTTTTACAAAGATAATCGGTGCACCCATCCGCAATTTACAAGTTTTTATGATCCCCTTGACAATATGATAATGAAGTGACGTGTTTTAACTCATGAATTTCATTCAAGTCTATCCCATAAGTACTCTTGGATAGGGTTGTTTCCCCATGTATATGTTTTTTTTGGTACTCTTCTTCATAAAATAGTTAAAGGCCATTTTTTGGGAATTAAATCAGTATAATCCCTCAAAATGGGAATTACCTATTTGATGATTCTTATAAAAAACTCAACCATTTTAGCAGTTAATTATTCTTAATTGAATATCAACACCCTCATGTTAAATGGATTAATTAATGGGGATTCATAATATTCCATTCATTTTTATAGAAGAATATGACTATAGGGAATTTAAAATGAGATATTCTTTTCTTCGATTTTGATTTGAGATCTATATAATGAGATCTAATTAATTCCTAATATTTCATTAAAAACAACTAAAGGATCTTGATATTTGGTAGAATAATATTTCCATAGATGCTAATTGGGGAATTGTATAACACTTAGGATATATTATATTCACACTATGATGTTTTTTTCATATTTTTACGTCTATGTATTAGGTAGATGATTCTGAATATTATAATAACATGCTAGATATAAAAGAATTCATTAACCAAAACTTATATAAAACATTACCTATAGATTTTAGAATATTATCTTTACCAATCACCATATATTTTTATTAAATCAGGTTCCAATCATTATCTAAAATATAAAAGATTGAATTAAAAATAAGTGAACAAGAATGAATAAATAACATATTCAAATATGTAAAAATTTATAAATTCTTCTCATAATTGATAATTATGCCAAAGATAAAATTTACAAACCTATTTAACAAATTAAATAAAACATCCATTGATACCTACAATAGTGAACTCTATAACATATCATTTTAAAGATACAAAATTAAATAATAATATAATAAATAATCAAATAATTTTTTATTTGGGAGAATATGGTAGACAAATCGTAATCAAACAATATAAAATAATATTTTTTAAATCCCATGTATTAGTAATCCAAAAATATTCATTATTCTCCTCAATAAACATAACACCATTTGGAAATAAATAATACAAAATGTTAAGTTAAAAAGATATATTGGAGAGGGATTATAGGAAAAATAAGAGGCATGAATAAACATGTAAATATTGGACACTCAAATCATCATTATCATATAATTATTATTATATATCATTATTTAAATTATAGTGATACCTAGAATAATGAATTTTCATAATAATGAAATATTATAATTTTGTAGTCAAATCTACTTTAAAAGTTTTCATAAATGATAGCATAATTGTCCTTCATAATACACATAATTTCTTGATATATAATACATTACCTGGTGAATTGGAGGGATATATAAATATGGACCCAAACGTCCCTTCATAATATGTTTATAAGAATACATGTCACAAAGAAATGACAAACTTATCAATAATGAACAGTAATTAAACCAATGAGAATATAATTTGTATAATTTCCTATTTTAATGAACAAAAAAATGATAAGACATTAATGTTACCCAAAATATTAAGCTAAAACAATATTTTAGGTATTAAATTAAGTCATTAATATGGATATGATCTTGGCACGTTGAAAAATAAGAAAAAACAATGGAATATTTTATGATGGAAATAGAGAATTAACATGTGATCATAAAAAAATATGGTGTGTTATAAATAATTAAAATGATGTATGAATATTTATGTACCATGAAATAAAAACATAAATATATATATAATAAATTAAAATATTTCCAATGTAGATCATAACAAAAAGATAGAACAGTAGAGCATAAACCCAAATTAATTAATCTGGTTCGAGAGTTCTATTACATTATGTTCCAATTTATTTCATCACTATAATGAATCTTCTATAATAAAACATTAGTATTTAAGAGAATTATATTATTTTACAACTGTTGATCAATTATAATCATTTTATTTTACTTTTACAATATTCTTGGTTAATGGGGAAAACGGTTTGGTATCATTTTTTCAATAAATTATCCTCTCTTGTTTCAATTTAATTATTATGAGTCGTTGATTTTATATGTAATTTAAATTAATTCCATAATATATATCTATATATTTAAACAATTTGATATTATAAATAATTTATTATTTCTAACCATTTTAATAGAGATATGTAATGAACTAATAACTTCTCATAGCTGGATAAAACAAAAAAATGGAAAGACATATCAAAAAAGAAGGGGAGTGATATATAATATATTAAAATTTTAATGGTGATTTAAATTATTAATAAAATTAGTGTATGCTAATTAAATAATTTTTTAAGACTTGTTATGTTGGTGATATAATAAATTGAAAATTATAATAGGAAAATTTAGATGATTGGAAAAGAAGATGTTACCATGTTTATGAAACCACACATTTATTACGTCCCTCTCACCTTGAAGAGTTAGAATTATGTGACACCACAACCTTCCTAAATGAATATATGGGATTAATATATTATAATTTTGTAGATCATATTCCTCTGTAAGTAGATCTGAGGTTATTTTCAATTCTAAGGGAGAGAGGGTTTTTATACTTGAGAGGAGGGAGGTTTTTTAGTATAAAATAATAAATAAATTATTTATTCCATTGTAAGACATGTAATAATGATAATTTTTAAATTATGAATTATATTTGACAAAAAATATATTTTATATTCTATTAACCCCTTAACACAATGAATATTTGTTTCAAAAAAATGAGGAAAATTTGAATAATTGTCTTTCAGGAAATACTTCACATTTTGATACAATATAAATTACTTTTATAGATTAGAATCCTAATAAATTGGATTATTTATCTTAATAATTATATTTCTTCAAATAAAAATTCTAGAATTTATAAGGTAATAATTACAACATGTATTATGTTATTAAAACATTACATTTATATGCTAACATTATTTCTACTCTAAACTTAAATAATGGATGTTTTCATAAAATTTTAAAACAATATCCATTGAAAATGTCAGAATTTTGAAAAAAAATGAAAATTTTCTATCTAAATAATTATAGTATATATAACATTTTTATAATTATCATAAAATTGTGGATTTTATAAAACACATTAAAATACTCATTTTAAAAAATTTATATATACTTTCATTGAATTTCTAATTTCAGTATATATTATATGTCATTATAATATATAAATATATATTCATATTTTATTTAAATTAAATATTATTTACTTTCCATTATACAAAAATATTGATTAAATTACCACTATTGCTGCTAAATTACTATTCATTAATATCCTGTTAATATTCCTAATGAATATGTTATTATTTCAATAGTAATATAGGTATTATAATTCCTACATATACCTTATAATTCTTTAATTCATTATTCACATAAATTTACATAATGTTTTTTTATTTTACTTTTTATAAAGTATCATTTTATTTATTAATTGTATTAAACTTTTTATAGTTATTTTACCTTTTTTGAAACTACTATGAGATAAAAATGATTTAAATTTCCCTATTTTAGAAAATTATTTTTTGTTTTTTTCTATCATCCCTTTGTAATATTATTAATTTATTAGGTATATACTGTGTTTAATGTTAAAAATTCTTCAAGTAATTTATTATTGGATTTTATGATATGTTGTATAGTTTTTATTGTATATTTTTATTATTGAAATTGATTATTAATAAAAATAAAATGACCATCTATAATTTTATAGGTTTTCATAATTTTAATTCTACACTAATTCTCATCAGGGATGGTCAATGGGTGATCAACATTTGTTACTATTTCATGGAAATTAATTCCCTTTATCAGATATATGAGATGTTTTCCATTATGAAGTTCATTTCCCAAACATAAAAGTTCTCATTGTTCATCAAATATGTGTCTTGATTTGAGCTGATAGTTCTAGTGGCCATGGATTATGTGGCTATTGTTAATGTTTATGTCTTGATATTTTGTATAACTATAGATAAAAACATAGAATCATGTACCTTGTGGGTTTTTTGAAAGCATTGGTTATTCCAAAGTTGATGTGGAATGAAATCATAAATAATTTATTCATTCACTTGTTTCTTTTTTATAGAGTATTTGATTTTACATTATAGTTAACTTATATTAGTTGTTAAGGTTATTTCACTTATTGGTTATCACACAGTGAATTCTAGTAGATTATTTATAAAAAATTTATATTGAATTGATTTTTTTGACTGTATTGGGTTCTATGGATGTTCATATATAAAAAAGGATCCAAATTTCTATTCTTGAGGGTGGAAATCTCTTCAACATGGTTTTCTATTCACATAGAGTAATTGAAATTAAATATCATCTTTTAATGGATTTTCAAACTCAGTGACCTATCTTGAAACTAGAGGAAATGTTATCTTCATCAATTTAATATTTTTGTGTTTTATGTGTAAAGAAACTATCCATTGTTAAGTTCATCTACTTTAATATTTATAGTTAATCCTTTTAAATGTCTCCACTATAAGAACAATAAAGGATACCTTACATAAATCTCTTTTACTTGACCAATGCTACCTAGTTAGTGGTATTTATACCAGATTTTTTTAATGAATATGGTAGTGAAAATTTAGGTAATTCATGAATGGATAAAGGTTACCCAAGAACAATTTAATTCTTATATCGATATAGATTTTAATGTTGGTGGTAAAATTTTCTTGAATGTCTTCCCTCATTTAGGGAATTAGATTCTTGGTTGATAGATTAATATTTCTCCTTTGGTTATTAGACCATTAAATGTATTAGAGTGTGTTGGTGAGGTGCTTTATTAGTTGGAACATTATCAACGGATTCATTAAATACAGAATATACTCATTTTTATATAGATGCATATTTATCTTCATGATAATTATCAATACATAGATTATGTGAAGATATATATTGAAGATGAATAATTTTGTATAGAGTTACCAGTTTACATTCATGATTCGTAGGACAAGGTAATATGTGGGGTTATTTCCTTTGGTTAATGTCTTATGGAGACATACAGGCTTAACAAAGTTTACTTGTGAGCATCAGACACATATATGCACATATTTTTGAACATTTCGATGAATTTATGCATGGGTTGTGATGTTATGTAGTTTAATTTAGACTATAATGGTGGAGTACATTTATTTATCCAGTTGTGTTCTTCCAAATAGATGTTGATATTCTTAATTAATATGTATATCATGGGTTTTATTGGATTCATAGGTTCTTAAATTTATTTGGATTATTTTTTATAATCAAAGATCAAAACCATTTTATTATCATATAAAGTAAAATTCTTAACATTCCTAGACATCTCTATAGTCATTTCCTAGTTTTACTAGGGTAATGGGGTTTTTTGCAGTTAAATATTAGGGGAAAAGTAGGAATTTGGATAAATGTTTTGTTGATTGAATGGATCATGTCAAGACCATATAGATTTCATCATAATTGTATGGAAATGGGTATATGTATTTATGTGTTCTACTCTATTGTGTTATGTTCTTCGTGGTTTTGAGATGAGAAATGTTTTAGCATAGGGAATAAGTGATGTGTTTTTTGCTTCATTCCATTATTGGATAAAAATTTCTTTATGTATGATTAATTTTATATGTAAAATTTTTTATAGTTAAATATAATATTAGGATAATTTCTCCATGGTTATGGGTGATCTTTAATAGAGTCCGTGGTTATAAAATTTTAGGGATCATTCATTTTGGGGATTTTTAATTCACTTTCACTTTTTTGGTACATTTTCATTAATTCAGGGAGGGGTGATTGTGGTAAAATTTAAGGAAGATTATTTAATTATGATTATAATGTGTTCAATAATTATTGAACGAAGGTCCATAATTTTTCACTACCTCCCGGGATTTATTCAATTTCAAATATTCAAACTCCATGCATTTTAATAGAATAATAAATTTTTTGACGGACCAGAAAACCATTATATCTTGACCATAGTAGCTGCTATGTGATATTATATTTTCATATGAACGATAATAATTCTATTATAATATAATATTGTCCATAATTAACTTTATTAAAATAAAACCCTTATAATCATATTCATCATAATAGGTACATTTTGGATATTTCTTGCTACATTTTGATCCATATCTTTTTATGGTTGAGATATTGTGATCTGAGGTCTTCTTGGGTCACCATATAATTTTTGTGTCATTAAATTTTCCTTTCTCATTAATTATTTTATTCCATTCCATGATCATCCATTTGAGGTAGGGGATCCTATTATCTACTAATTATTTATGTGCAAATATAAAATCATATTGAATTAGTACATAGTTACTTAATGATGAGAATCATACTAATGAAGGATAATAAAAAAGATCATGTAAATTGAAAATGTATAATTGGTTCACATGTGTTAATGTAAAATCCAAGATATTGATGGTGTTCTATTTTTTTATTCATTAAAAAAAATACAATTTCTACAATTTCCATAAATTTATTATTGTTTTTTACATGAATTATCATTATTTATGGATTTACAACAAATTAATAGCGGTAAAAAATTTATATGTGTTGAATTATATAATTATATTTGTTATTGACAATATATATATAAATATAACTCAATATATGAGAGTGATTAAATGTGATTATTTATAATCACTAAATTTTTTTAATATTCTAATGTTTTTTGAGTCTTCAAACTATGGATAATATTTTCTTGTTTGGTTTATGAGGCTTGTGTGATGGTATTATAGAGTATTTATCATATGTGTGGATGAATTATGAAGGAAGTGGTCGATATGGTGGTTGTAATTTATGTCTTTATGGTGGTTATAGGATAGGGTAATGTTTTATGGCTTGTCTACTGGGGTTTATGATGCCAAATCATTGAATTGAATGGAATGATAATCTATCGACACATGATTTCATGGATTAGATTATAGAGTTCTTTTCAAAGTCATGGCCCCACTATAAGGTATAAAATATGTTTTCCAATCTCATTTTGGGTTCCACCATTAATTGTAAACAAGTTAATTACACACATTAATTACATAAAATTGTAGTAAATTTATGGGTAGGGGTAATAAAGTATTCTTGGTATAGTGTAAATATAAGGAAATCGTCTTGTTATCGAATTATTTCAATACATCATCATAGAATAGGAATAATTATTCTCAAAACCAAAGGTATATAATTATTTTTCTGGGGAATCTTACACACAATGCATAAGTTATCACTGGATCATTTCCATGGGAATCATGTGATCATCATGAATGGAATACAATTTTTTCACACAAGACATTTAGAAATAATTACACCAGGGGGAATATAATCTTAATATAAGGCATCATAGACTCTCCACCTATGGCATCTTGTTCTTGTCACATTGGGTAAGAATCATAAAGACATCACCTATACAAAGAATGAGGATATCCATTGATCATAACCTAAGGCATCTCAGGCTTGTCAAATTAGGAAACATTAGATTCTCACAAACTAATTTTAATAAGAAGAGATCCAATACACATGAACAATGATTCTTAAACAGGCCACTAAAGATAACATTTTCTCAGATCATGGGGATAATTTTTATATATAATGTTTGATTTAAATATTTAGAGTACAGTGAGAATGATCCCACATAGAGACATCTTTTTTCATTCAATAACATATTTAGAGTACAAGGATGATATTCCCATATATGCTCATTCTAGAGGGGTTGATCATTTGTTTAATGTCCATTAGGGATACTCACATGTTATCATCTAGTGGAAAACATAAAAATATGCTCATAATATAACATATGGAACATGATAACGTCTATATTGGATAATCCTATATTTTATAGTCTGATGGATACTTACTTATGGATGGGTGAGAGCATTGTGTACATCATGAACATTATAAGTCATTAAAGATAGCATCTCTCTAGGGGTAGTGAAATGGAAAGGGGATATTTTTTTTCATGGTGTGATCATATTTAGATCATTACCCATTTTATCTCACTATAAAGGGGTAAATTGGTATTGGGGGGTTTTGATTGAACCACAAAGAGTTTTTTAACATATCATGTGGTTTATAGGAAGAAACCCCACAAAGATAAAGGATATATTTTTTCACCATATAACCAAAGTGTATCTTTTAGGTTGACAACGAGATGTAAGAAAACATTAGTCATAAATGGTCTGATGACCAGGATTGTGTGTGAGTAACTCTTTGAGATACGCAGATGATGGGAAAATAATCTACTATTCATTTTATTAGGCATTCTGTGCTCATTTAAGGTGGCGTCAATGGATTTTTATGTAAGTAATTCTATGTTCCTCACATATGGTGAGCCTATAATTAAATCTCTAGAACCGAGGATATGGTGTGTAATTTAAAATTTTTACTCAGTACATTTGATACAATATATCACTTTTCACTAATGAAATTGTCATTTATATTAGAATAAAGGGGAAATATTATAATTGCTACCATGTAGATGAAAATAGTGGATTGAGTGGTGCTTATGATTTATGATCCCCAGTTCCTATTATGATGGGAGGATATAATGATTCATGGGATCGATATGTGCTCAAGTATATTGTTGTGTCATATACATTCACAAAAAAAAATTGGAATGAAAGATGGTGAAAATGTTTTCTATTTTATGAAGTATATTGGTGGACTAGTGTGACAATTCATGTACATATGTGTTGAAGGATTAGGGACTTCATGTAAAATTATTTCTTGTAGCTCTTGGGTATATTGTTTTGTGAATCAGGTTTTGTGTATATATTTTTCACAAGTAAGAAAAGAAAACATGAATATGGGGCCCATGATAATACAACAATAGTGTGATTATTAGTTTAAAATAGGGCTATTCAAAATAGTTATATAGATTCGGTTACATGCAACATAAGAATTAATAAATTAGTAGTTTATAAGCGATATTGGATATATCATACGTTGATTTTTGAGATCATCGAGAAAGGGTTTCGATAAAGATTTTAGGTTACATAGAAAAATGAGATTCATGATGGATTGACCTATTATGTAAAATTTTCCCATCATTCATGGAATCCCTCTAATTTAAAACAAAAATAAACATTTTTAATACATGGAATTTTTGAGTTAGTTTTTATTGTATTCACACTTGTAGTAATCAGTTCGAGTCCATAGTTGTGTCCTTGTGGAATAATGGGATGCATGACATAAGAGCATAGTCTATTAAAATAAACAGTACATTAACAAATAAATAGTTGATTATATATTTATAGGTATTTTTATTTTATAAGGATCTGATTAAAGAAATTATTTTTGATTCATACAACCCAAGAGTTTCAATGATGCTATGACTTTTCTTAATGTAACTTGAATTATGGAACATATGGACTTTTTCCTTTACATGTGATTTCTGACTTTCATGGAATTAGTGGCTTATGCTTTGTGATTTCTTATGAAATCACATTATAGAGTCTCATGGTGTGTTGGAGTAGTGAACATTATTGTAATTTTATTATAATATCTATCCTAGTTCATAAATATTTTCTACTGAAATTTCTTCATTTTTTTGTTCATTATTAGACTTTTTATTACCCTAGATTCACATTTTCTTCACCAAAATTTATACCCATTTGATTGGGATATATTAGGGAAATAAAGGATATAATTATAACAAAAACATTATAATCTGGACATTTTTTCCTTGGCTAATGCAATTTTTTTCAGGACATGTATTTTTATGTGAAACTAATAAATCATGATAAAAAACAACCTTTAAATTTCATTGTGGGGGGGGGGGGTCAAAGTATATACTATGATAATTCATAACATATATAATAAATATTATATTACAGAAAAAAATATTTCATTAAAGATCCAAATTTTCATGTCTTATAATTAAAAATATTATATTTGAAAAAAGCATAGTGAGATTACTTATATGAACTACATTTTATCATTTATAAATGTAACTATTATAATGTAGATTAAAGATACATCAAGATGTCAGGATTTTTTTATCTATCATTGAAAACATGAAAACATCTTATTAAATGGATGGATATAATTTTAATGGTATTATAGATGCTTCTATTTCATCTACATCGACCACTACATCTACTAGAAATAAGAAAATTGCTAAAATTCATCAGATTCCTTGTCCTAGAAGTGTTTTGTTGAATATTCAGGCTCTATATGGATATACATTTTTAGGGAATAAGGAATATTTTTGGAGTGATTGACTACCACTCTAAAACATTAGCATTTGTGAATATTTTATCCAAACTAACCAATTTTTCAACACCACAAGTAAATTTAATTATATTCATAGTAAACATAATTATTGGAACATTATTTCATCAATCCATTCTCTTAGAGATAAGATTTTAAGAACCAATTATACACTTATTAACTAGGAAAAAATATGTACCTGAGGACTCAAGTAGATATAATATTACCACCCCAATTCTCAATCATCGTCATTAGTAGTGTCAATGATAGCCAAGAAGGATTGTTTGAGGTTTGGGATATTTTCTTATAAGGAAGCATCATGTATGTATGGGAATGGTTGTACTGGGTTCACATTACATGTGAGTTTTTTGGGGGAATAGTTGTGTTTCCTTTAGTCAGATCAGTTGATAGTCCTTTTAAGAATGTATTAAATTGACATAAACACATTCTAAAATTAACTTGGAGTGGTGGGAATCAATCTATGGGATATATACCACATAAATTGAATACATTTCACTAAGTTCATGTATGATATTTTACTCCTAGAGCATATTTTTAGTGAGACATCAAGATGATACAAGTGGTTTCTTGTTTTTACTACAAAATTACATATATCATAATCAATACATCCCATAAATTGGGTGGATATGTTTTTTCCAAAACTTGTTTGAGGGTCGATTTCCAATGTTACCAATGTTATTCCTATCCATTAAATATCTTCATAATGTTTTTTCATATTGTCTAATTAATGTATAAGGGTGATATACGATGTTTAACAAGAAAAAATAATTTCTCCCATAAAATATGTTCTTGTAATTTCTGTTGATGTTACTAAGTATATTTAATCTTCCCATTAGAGACCCACACAAATTGGTGAAGAATGAAACTCTTGGGAAGACAAAAGTTTTGGTATCATGAATCCCAATCAATTTAATTATTCATTTTTCAATTAGGGAATAGGATAAATTGGGTCCTACTGGAATTGAAAAAATGAAAATATAGAATTACAACTACATCAAAATATTTCACATATAGGTTGCGGAACATACATGATTCTAAAAGTTTCAAAAACCATAACTCTTATGGGGAATTCATTAAGACTATCACTGTTCAATATAAAAATGGATAAGACCATGTTAACTGACATTCCATGGGTGCAGAACTATAATAGCTACCCAAACAACATCGTAATTCACCCATTATCTTTTTTACATAGGGAAATGAATGAAACCCAGTGTGTAACAATAGATCAATGGATATTATTTTGGTATTTCACATGGAAGAAGATGGTAACCCAAATTAATTAAAATATATTATGAAATGCATACACCTTTAACAGGTTCTCCCACAAGTTTGAGGTAATCCAACACATAATATTTCAATTGTACAATGGGGTCTACTTAGAGAATTAACCCACATCAATGGATCGACATTAGATACTTCTCACTTTAGTGGTTTATTTGGAGATGATATTAAAATGACTGACCATTTATTGGATCAATCCCTCTTAATACATTACATATAGATGGGTGGTACTATAACCTGATGTAGAACTATGATGACTAGTGATGTTAGTGGCCTTATCCTAGAAATCTGGGGGAAGAAGGGTAAAAGGTGGACATCCATCAAAGTAGTCATCAATGAAATTTTATAGAATAAATAATTTATGGAGATGAATTTATGAGAGACATTACATATCATTCTCATCAATAGTATGAGGATTTTTATGCTCTCATTCCTTGATGCAAGGGATTCATAAAAAATGTTTTTTAGATAACAGTGAATGATCCATGGAATCCATAATGGGATGCAGTAATGCTATGAGAAAGTTAATTCAATAACTCATAGAAGTGTATTATTATGAAATAATCTATTTAATGTTAAATTAATAATGGATTATTTCTTGTAATATATCAATTAAGGCATAATGGAGCCCTAAAATATTATATTTTCCACACTAACCTTGGTGGTTGGATGGGAGGATAGATTATCACTTATCATTAAGCTATATGTCATGATGCATTGGTGTGGTGTGAGATACCCCTACTCTAATAAGGCGGAGACCACGCTTAGTGGGAGACCTAGACCAAATAGACCAAGAGAATCATCCAACCCATAGCATCCTCTTTCATATATACAAGCACGAGATGTTGATATGGGGGAGACTATTGATGAGTACTATTGAGTTATTCCTAAAATTGGATTCTCTATCTATGAATGTGATGACATAATGTTGAAGGAATTATTTAGTGAGATTGAACAATGATATGTAAATATTGATCATTTATATTTAGTGTCATAGATGAATTTTCTTCTATTGAAATATAATATAAATTTATTTGTGAATGAATATTAATGAGTGGTTAAAATTACCTGATTATGTAAAGAATATGATACTATTAAAGATTATTAAGAGGATTCTTGAATATGTGATTAGGATTACACCGTTAGATATCTGATACGAACAACCATAATGAAAATGTTCGAGAATGTTTGGACACAAACTCACACCTCCCAGACCCTTTGTATCATCTAATGTGTGGATCACCCTAAAATCATAGGGAATACTCCATTTTTTAGTGGGAAATGGTTCACAATAAGGGTGAAAATAAAAAAACCTTACGTTTAAAAGATATATTTCAAAATTCTATATTTTAAAAAAATTGATCACTTAGTTAATATTCTATGTGAAATCATTTATGTTACTTTTGAATGAAATATCCACATGATATTCAAGAATATCATGTGTATATATTTTGTAAAAACTAGTACAAAAGTTTCTCCCATGGTAGACTATACAACTAAATATATTGGAGTATTTTTACTCAATGACATAGAAAATATCCAAGATGAAATATTCTTCAAAAAAACACTTCTAACTAATATTGAAATAGTTATGGTCTTTGGAGTTAGTTAGTCTCAACTCCACATACATTCTATTTAACATTGAAATTATCACATTTAAAATTGAAATTTGATATTCTCATGATGGTTGAGAAGGATGAGGTCCCCCTAGATGAGATTTATTTAGGAACAATAATGTATTTTGAGGATTCTATTTACATTATATTTGTGAATGTGGAAGTTCAAAAACATGTAGGACCTTCATCCACCAACATTTATGGTAGGGTTGAACTCTATGAGACCATCCATTTGAAATTAATTTTTTTTAATTACATCATTGAGACTTTTATGGTTTCAAATGGAAAATTTCTATTGTTTTGACATATAGCATGAATTTTTGTTACATCACTCAATCTTTTGGAATTACTTATTGAAGTATATATATATAGCTGTGTGAGTGTGGTTTACATATATATATATGTATAATTTTTTTATACATTTAGATCTATAAATTAGAATATATAAATATATAGTTTTTAAAGAATTCCATTCACGGAGCATTGGTTTAAATTTTATGCACGGTTTCAAAATGCTTTCCAATGGAGTTATTAAATGTTTTTTTCCTTACACATGAACATAGTCATGTTTCGAATATTGAGTAAGTGTTTTGATAATTTATTTCAAATTTAAATTGAATTTAATTTAATTGAATGTTTTTATAAATATGATATCTATTTTTCAATTGAAGTATCTTTTGGAACCTCGTATCTGTTTACATGAAAATAGTGCAGCTCCATTTATTTACACCATGATTAAGGATGATCTTAAAATAATTGGTGGTAAGAGGTTTTCTATACATATATGTTAACTTATGTTGGTATGTGTTAGACATGATGTATGTGTAATGGAAACCTCACCTCCAACATTATTATCATAATAATTATATCTTTTGCTTTTATTTAAGTTAAGAGTGATAGTTACCATCTAGTCCCTATTAGACAGACTAGTACCACCATGGGGATGGATGTACCCAGGCCATTGGGGAGTTACACAATTGATTCTTTTTTAGTGAATATTTATGGATATAGTAAGATATATAAATTAATATGCCAATATATTGGGGGTAAATATTGTATATCGAGGGTATCCTTTCATGATTTTTAGGACTTTCACTTAATTACATATTTTACAGTATTAATGATATTTGGATACTTACATTCCACATCTGATTATAATTTTAATAATTATATTTTATTATAAAATTCTACAATAATAATATCATTAATTTTAAATTATTATTTATATACATATCTTGTTGTTTTTTCATTTTATTACATGTTGAAACATTGTTTTGTGTATAGTTTTATGAGTGGTTTTGAAAAATGGATGTATTTTAATATTTTCATCAATTGTTTCATCTTTTATAATGGATTTGAAATATTATTTTGTTAGAATTATAAAATTATACAAGATATATTTTTTATATAGTATTTTTAAAATAGCATGTTTGACCTATTTTTAGAAATAAATTTCATGGATTATTTTGAGTTTATTTACTAAGAAGTTTTATGCTCAAACTCTAATTATACCACCTGACATAGAAGACATGATATTTCATATAGGTTTATATTCTATTTATTGATACTTTAAGATGTGGGCCAATGGTTTGGATGGATTTAGACTAGGAGATCATAAGGAAATCATGGGGATTTTATTATTATTTATTTACAAGTTGAATTTGAAATTACATCTTTGTATATTATGATTCTTTCCCTCACAAAAAAATAATTTATTTATTTTACATTGATTATGATATTATCTAATACTTATTTCGTATTTGGTTATTTTCTTTACCTTTTTAATTCATATATTATATACATTTGAAATGTATGGATGATTCATGATGTTTTTAGTATAATTTTCTACCTCCATAAATTTATTGTGAGAAAAAATAATCCTCAATTTTTAGTTTTAATGCTATGATTCTTGTCATCAGACTATGGGTACTGGGTATACCACATAAATATTTCATAAACAGACTTTGGTACATTGTTTAGGGGTTTAACCTTATTGGTTGAAAAAATGGAATGATAGCCTAGGTTATTACTAGGGACTATGTACCAGGCCAAACATTGATATTTGGGATATTGGGTAGATAGGATATAGGAATGTCTGCGTTAATGAGGGATATATGAGAAGAATCTGTAAAACTATTCCTCATACTAAACCTACTGTAATAATGATATATCGGGACAAAATCATGAATTATTTTTTATGGTTATTTGGATTGATCATGGTATATTTATATTTTTAGGGTTGATAATGGGTGTTGAGCATGAATATCCTATCCAAGACACACAATTGTGAAATCCATTTAATGCCTCATTTTCTTATGTGGAATGACTTCTAGTGGATATTAAAAGATTAAAAAATTATGTATTAAGCTATGTGTCCATGTTTTATATAACCTATATTACCTTTTATAAAATTTTGTTTTTAAATGACTTTATTTTGGGGTTATGTGATTGTTCATTGGTTAGAAATTTGACTTTAAAAGACAGATGACTAGATTTAAGAATTTGGAAAATATATTTTATGATGAAATTTTTTAATGCGAAACATAAATTTGGGAGAGTAATTGAATACAATTATTTAAAATGTGTATTATGTTTATTTTTGATTAAATGAAGGATATTATTAAATTATTTTCATAATAAATTTTGTAGTGATTCTAAAAATAGAAACTTTTTTATGTATTATATTAATGTTTCATGAGTAGTGGTGTGACTTTGTTTTTCTGGAATTATTGTATCAACTAGAAATTATTTTTTCCAATGGATATGACACATGTTTGTTTGATTTTTTATTTCTTTTCATGTACTAATATTTTTTAGTATGTTTCCAATTAAATCATTAATGAGTTGTAATGTGTCATATACATAGGGTTTCAATATATTTTTTCTTGTATCTAAAACTACCTAGACACCAATAATAGTGGTTGTGAATAAAGCTTCTCTATTAGTGCATATGTTTCATAGTGATCATTGTTTATATGATGTTGTGGAGTTTCCGGATGAAATTGATAGTATAATTATGTACCTAATAGCTATTGAGGCCCTAATAGTGAGAGATTTTTATGTATTTTTTAGAATGAATTTGTTAATAATTTTGTAAATATTGCATTTGATGCTCATTTCATGATGGAATAATGAAATAAATCATTAATAACAGCATTATTTAGTGGTTTATTTCATTGTAAATAAAGGTGAAGTAGGTGAAAAATAATATAGGGTATTAAATACTTCCATCAATGAATTAAATGGGATGTTGGCCGTTTTAGTGAGATTAATCCCTATTCATTGATTTTTTCATTGATAGATTCATTAAAATTTCTTCTTTTAACAATATTTCTTTTTTAAATGATTGGTTTGGTTCTTTATCATTAAGATAACATTGGTTAAATAATTATGGGTTAAGTCATACATAATAGAATTAGTTTTAGTTGGTTAACCGTGATTGGATGAAACCCAATCTTACTCAATGCTATGGAATTTTCCTAATTCACTGAGAATATAGAACATGTGTAATTAGATTTTGATATTCACCTATCTCCCCATTTTCCCAAATCTCGTAAAAAATTGTTCACTAGATTATTCTAGTTTTTGTAAATCAAGTATTTCAATCTATTTTATTCTATAGATTGAAATAACATTCATCATTGTGGTCGCCTTGGTCACATTAAAAAGTTCATCGAGTCAGAATCCTCAGAGAAGAAAATGAGAAATAATTATATGTCGACTCCTAAATCTTTTCATCACCCCCAATAATTCATTTTAGCTAAATCCTAATAGACCTTCATTGTTTCAACGTTTAATAATGTTTTAATTTATTTTTTTGGGATATATGTGTTCTAATTGGAGTGATTTATTATATTTTTGTCATTTATATTTGAAAATTTCATTGGGATATTTTTATGTTATTCTTCATCAGGTTATGAATATGAGTTAAAAAAATGGGACATTGGTGTCATGTTTGGTGGCTATCTTTATGCCTAGTCTTAAGGAAAAACTTGCCCAATTGAATCCATAAGGGATGGGGAGACCAATTTATATTATTAAATGTACATTATCACATGTGGTTATTGAGCATCACTTATCAATTTCGGAATCAATGCATGGATAAAAGTTTTTTTTGCTTTGGTTTCATATAGATATTTTTTTGGGTGTTCCTATATCTGTATTAAGAGCCATTTTTTCATTGTTATGTTAAAAATTTGGAGACTTTCTATGGGATGAAATTATACTCTTTGGATAATTTTCACACTATGATTTTTTTTATTTTATGAAATTATATTTTAATCTTATAGTTTTAGGTCAATTTTTTATGAAAAATTTCAAATTTTGAGTTGGTAGTGCATGAAATATGATAATATAAAATATTCATTGATGAACATGTGACAAACATGTTAGTGGGTCTAAAAAAATGATTGAGTAATTTATCATAATTATATAATATTTTTTTAAATGATGTTGAAAAACTATTTTGTTTTATACTTGACTATAGTGAGGTATGCCTAATCAACAAACTATTTGGTATTAAATGTGTCCAAACCATGATACCTATCTAGGTGGATTCAAATTATAGTGTTTCCCCCATATTCCATTGAAATATAGAAACCTTAGTGGTTTATCCTATCTCATTTCATCCTATAAATCCTTGTAGGAGATATAATACTTCTCCCCTAGATCACTAGATTTGTGTGTCTTCAAACTCAATTTCATTGCGATCATCATGAGTTAAGGATTTATTCACACTATCACTTCCTTACACCCTTGTTTTACCTCTACATACTTATTCTGTTTCTTAAAATCAAACATTTATGGGGGGATTTTGGACTAATATTTTATTTAATTTGATAATAGGGTGTGTGGAGTGATCTTTATACCATGTACCATCTGTATTTGAGGGTTTTTTCACATTGTCACATTACAAAGTATGTATCTATATTTATTTCCATTATAAATCACACCAAAATAGTCTTGTGGATTTATAAATTCATTTTAATTGGATTTTTATTTCAATTAATGTATATTAATTTCTTTTTACATTAGATTATTCAAGGATTTTAGTGTTTATTCATTTGAAATAATGGAATATGAACCCTATGTGTTTTTAAAAATAACAATATTGTAATTCAAAGGATCATTGCTATTTTAAATGATGATTTGTCTTTAAAAATTATGTTTGTTATGATATTTACTATTTTTGTGATTGTGTTATTTACTCCTTTTACATTTTGATGGTTTCAGTTGGTAAAATTATTTCGTTTTGACAAGTCACATGAATTTTTTAATTCAGTCAACCCATGGGCATTCATTTAGAGTATATATATATATATATATATTATGAATGTGTATTTATATATAGTCACATTTATATATGTATCAATAAATACAATTGTGTGTATATTTATAATTTTCACAGACAAATATATATATGTATATATATATTGAAATATAATATTATTTGTTAGATAGAAATTTGTATTTAAAATATTTAATCATTTATATATGATTCATAAATAATAAATAAAATGGGTGTTTTCTAAAAAATTAATATAGGTCTGTTTGGAACATTTTACAAGTGGTTTTATGATTACATTTGAATCTAAACTCAATATCAATAAAATGTTTTGTTATAGAAAAAGGATAACTATAATGGAATTAAAGGTCCAATTTACACATTAGAATGTATTATTTTACGAAGGTGACCATCCATGTAAATAAATGGATTTTATACTAGTTATTTTCATGTATTGTGTAGGGGGTGGGATGAGAATCTAAATTGGATAATCATTATTGATGTGGGAAAATTTTGAATGTTAATTTGCTAAGTCACCTCTCACCTAATCATCTTTGAAATGGAACTAGAAGAGTCATAGTGAGAGGTAACTGATGATCCCTATATTTACAAGATTAGATGAACTAGATTTCCATTGATAAATTATGTTCCTAGTCCATGAAGTAATTCCACCAATGGGACAATTTGAGAAAAACCAGTTGGTTAAAGGAATAATAATGAATCAAATAACATATAAATGTAAAAAAACAATGTACCTAAGGGGTGTTTTCATGGGATGTTTCATTATTTCCCCTGATTACATAATCTATAGTTAATATAGTATTCAGGTACCAACATTTCATGTTCTGTTTATGTTTTACCTGTTTTATTTTATTTTTTTATACCTTACTACTTATATCATTCATTTTATTTTAATGAATAATAGACATTTGATGGATGTGTTTCGTATAGTTACATGTTAAAACTTCAATTTAGGTATCTTTTTATGGATAATATTTCAAAAATTGGTCTCTTTTAATGTTTTATACAAATGGTTTTTATTTTATAATGGATTATAAAATGATGTAAATTTAAATTTAAAAATGAAATATATTGTATATTATATTGTGTATTTTAAAATTAGCATATATTCTCTATTCTGAAAAAATAATTATGAGGAGTATTTGGTTATTATATAATTAGTTATACTATTTTTACACTCTACATTAAACACCATGCATTGAAATACTACTGAAATTTTTCTAGTTCAACATCTGGTTTTGGATTTCTCATTGAGCTGGTTAATATTTTGAATTGATGGTGACCATGAGGTCCAATGAGATCACATTGTTCCTTTTATTTTGCATTTTGATTATTTTTTGTATTAGAAAAATTTTCATTCTATCATCTCGATCTCATTATTGTACTTCTATTATTATATATATTTTTGTTTGATTATTTTCTCATCAACTTATTTTTGATTTTTTAGTTTGAATATCTTTTTTTTGGGTTTTTTATTTTCACATGGACTTCCAATGTATGGAAAGGTATTGTGGGATTTCTAGAATAATTACACAACACATAAAATTTCTATATCAGTGAGAAACCACTCTCAATAATTTATTTTGAGTCTATAGACACTTATCATTACCCCATAGGGATTGGGGTCACTACTTCATTATGTCATAGGTTGTCTCATGTTCTCAGTTCATGGGTCAGTGGGGGTTGGTTATAGATAGAAGGGTTGGTATAGACTTCACCTATGGAGGAGGTAACAATGGTTTTGGTAGATTATGTTGATGGAACTAATTAATTTTTCCTTATACCAAAATGGATCGAAAATATTTGGAGATTATAATAGAGGAGGAAACTACTTCTGAGGTACTCTCTACCTACCCAATGTATGTGTCCTCCCACCAAGTGATATACTACCCAACATTAGATGATGGTGAGGAAAAATATGACATCCATTGAACGCAATTAGAATGAATAAAAAATTTCATTTCTATATTGCCATTGAAAAACAATGTGGTATATATGGGATCTATTCAACAATATATATTGGACCTAGGGACCATAGGGGTCAATTATAGTATGATCAACATTCATGTTTAGGTATTCTTGAAAGAGAAATTATATCCAGATTGGAACGATTTTCAGGATTCCAAACATCAACACATCTCATAGTGTATCAAATATCATCACGTACCCTAATATGAGTTTTTTCACACAGTGGAGTAAGAAAATTGTCAAAAGGAACATGTCTCTTCCAAGGATGTTCCCATAAATCAACTAAAGGTATAATTAGTGGTGGCTGAAGGTGAGTATACCATGAAAAACTTTTTGGAAAATGAATACATGGATAGGAAAAGTCTGACACCATATCCAATTAATAAATGTTAAACCCAACGATGAAAAAGATAAGGGGGATCTATCCATGTAGTCATTTTTTTGATTCACCTAGATACAGTCTATCTAAATTCGTAAATTCAATATCCCATATTGTTCCATATGTAATTTTTTTAATTAAGGATGAGGATTTGAAATAAGGATGAACCTCTTTTTTATCCAATAAATTACAGACTCTACTTTTTTATATTCATTATATTTTTTTATTTTTCTCTAACACATTAATGAAAAAATCAAGATTAAATCTTTAAATCCATGTGATACATGCTCAGTGTCAGAAATAAGAGAAATTAGAAGAGCATTTTGTTATAAGAGATATTAATCAAATAGAGGTGACTCCAGTATGAGATTGTTCTGTTGATTACCACTAGATACACATACGAATTTGGAATGAAGTTAGTGTGGTACTCATATTTATATGCCCTATCATGATCCATGATTCATGGTTCCATAACACCAGAAGGGTTTATAATACCACCTAAAAACATGGAATGTATTTAGGGGTAAAGTGTGACTCAAAGTGTATGAATTAAATAATTAAAGAGAAAAATAATATAATGGTAACCGTTGAACACATTCAAAACATGGGTTCGAATACTCTACAACTAAATATATCTCCACCGAGGTGTGTACCCAGATTGGGAGGTAGACCATTGGTGTTTTTTTTCATCACTTTATGGGATTCAATTAAAATATGTTCAAGATGGTTCCATTGGTGACTATACCTTGGATGGGGGGAAGCCATTGGAGTATTGATCACTCAAAATTGGAGATACTTTTATATATGAGAAAGAATGGAACTAAAAATCAAAGGGAAAAAATTCTCTGGTAGGGAATACATATGTTTAGGTAGAGTTCAAGAACATATAGGGTAACAATATAAAGAATCAAGCATATCAATAATGTGTACCAAAATCAAGGAACGAATAAAAACATGTGGTTAAACTAAACATAAAATCAGGTTATATTCTTAAATATATGATTTAGTCATGCTCTATAGAAGAGATATATGATCTTTGAGGGGGCCTAGTTTGTGTTTATATTACTTTGATCAAAGGGTGTGATAATTGATATAATACAACTGCGACTATAAAAATTAAATTTAATGTCATTATACAAGGATATATGGACCTTTTGATTGTATTCATGGTGACTGGGGGAATCGATTATCCCGATGTTATTAAAGAGAGAATCCCGCGTGAGAACATGTAGATTAAATTTTTATTCTTTAAATGTAGTTCCCATAATAGATAAGGGTTAATTAATAAAATATTTAGGGATGAAATAAAATAATATTTATTTTAATGGATGGATGCATGGGTCCAACTCTAACATATATATTCTCAAAAATGTGTACGAATATAAATTACATTCAAGATGGATGGACCATGGGGACATATAAAATAAACATAATTAAAAAGTATTCAAAACACTTTATAATATGTGATATGTTACTCCATCCGTAAATATCTTATTTGGTGGGTGAAGAAGATAAGTGTAAATGTTGTTGGAGAATATATGATGACCAATTTTAAAGAAATGGTTTTTTCTCACGAAAGGGATGAAATAAAATTCAATTTTATGTCATATGATAGGGATATAAAATGTTTTTAATTATATCTATTTGAATATTTTTGGAACATGTTTTAACATTGTATGAAGTGGATGATGAGCGGAATCATAATTATCCTAAAAATGAGAACAAAAACCATTCTCCTAAGATCAAAATTTTCATGATCTCTATATGAAACAATTATAATGCGTTGTTACTCATACTAATGACAATGCGTAACTGGAAATAAAATGTTTGTGTCAATATATAATATCGACCTATAAATTACATAAGGAGATAAGGAGACTAGGTGGAAAAGAATCCATAGTGCATGTTCACCCATCGAATATAAGAGAACGTACAAGTGTGAAAAACAATGGACTATAATACTCTATTATAAGAAAGGTAATTGTATAAAGGTCAATAAAAAATTTCCTGAATAAAACATCATTTGTAGGTGTAATGTAGGTTTTGGATGACCATTTTCCATGTTTGAAATGTATATTCCACTACCATGTATTCTAAAATGGAGGTAAAAATTTGATGTCCAACCAAATACCATGTCATTAAAACAAAAGACCCATCATGAATCTATAAAAATTCATCTAGTTACTATCAATTCGGTATTATATGTGAATTTAAACAATTGTGTCCTCACCATAGAGAATCACATTCATAAATTAAAGATGGATTGGGAAATTTAGTCTTTAATTAAATAAACTTTGGAGTTGAAATTATAATTTCATGGAGATATATATGAATTTTGGAGAAACCTTTTCATGTGGTAAACCTACTGGTGAAGTGTAAAATGTTGTATAGGGAATCAAAAACCAAAGAGACAAAATTGATATTGGAGTATTCCCTAAGAAAACCATGATTATTCTAAATGACATAAATATAATTTTCAATAATATTAGGCTATAGGATAGAGAAACATTTCCACATTGGTGAAAAAATTACAGTATGAATTGGAGGGCCTAAATGGTAATAAAGACCAACCTCAATGGTTATGGGACATAATTTATGTTCGTGGTTATTACATCAATGGGTCCTATGAAATTGAATTCATATATCCTAGACCATGTTGGGAGAGAGCTTTTATGGGAAATTGTGGGAGAACAATGAATATATATTGGAGGGACTAATGTTAATGTAGATGGCCATAGGGGAAATGCAGAATCTATAGGGTCATGTTTTGTGGCCTATATTTGAGGTGATTTATAGTGTAATAAAATATAGAGGTCTTATTGTTGTTTTAAAAAAAATAGATGTATTAGAAGAAATCATAATCTGAGAAAGGATATTTATATACATAGACAAGGAAATGTTGATGTAATACTTATGGTTGGTCTTTCAATATGGGATCTAAGAATAAATATGTATCATGTAGAATAGGAATAAGATAAGTAAGTTTTAGGTGACGACGAAGATTAATTCTATCACTAAAATTGTAAGGCATCCTCAAATGAGAGTATCTGAAAATCATATAATTTAATGTTATGTTATAGTTATGGTGCAATACCATTTAACATCATCGAGTTAGGAATGATAGGGCTGAGTTATTTATAAAAGAATAATATGTATTAGAAACACAATCTGATTAGAGGGTAAAAAGACCATGCATCATAAAAACATCATTAGGGGAGACTAAATGGAGATTAATGTTAGATATTGAGACTAAATGGGATGTGATGGAATATTAATATACAGAACAAAAAAATGACATGAACGATGGGTCAAGCTTCCCAATAGGCTCATTGGTAGAATGTGTGATCTCACAAAAGGTGGTTCATAATGTTTTAGTGTCAAAATTTATTGACCATGGGAGTGTTATATAGTTTAAAACCAAGTATTTTTCAACTAAGGGGAATGAATTGTTTTTTATATCCATGATGACCAGACCAATAGAAATGTGGTGATGTGTATATTCATGAACTCTAAATATGATTTCAGTAGTACATGTAGAATAATTTTCAATGAAATTTTTTTCTAAATAGAGAATCCATTAAATAATTGATATTCCCATGTAGGAAAGTTCACATGGTAAGGACATGGAAAAAGGAAAAAAGTTAGAGTTCCTATCTATAATATAGTGTAGGATAATAATAATAATGTGTATGAATATCATACTACCATCATAGATAGTCTTAAATAATGACAAAGGGGCATTTCTATTTTATATTCATGCTTCCAAGACTAAAAGGTGTAATAAAATTTTTACTACAATAACTAGGAGTAAATCTCATGGAACACTATGTAATTAGAATGAAAATGGAAAAAACTGATATAGATATTAGGAACAATTTTATTACCGATATCCTCAGAAGAAGAAATTCAAAATTTAAGGTAGAAGATCTTAGACAAATATTTTGGTAGTTCATATATACTTTGTTTAAAAAAAATTGGAATAGAGAACCTAAATTTAGAATGTATATAATTATAAAGAGAAATAAAAGGGTTCTAGTAGTTTACAAGCATTTTTATAGGACCAAAAGGGGACCTCATCCTATAAATATAACATCAATCAGTCTTGTAAGGGAAAATCCACTAAAAGAAACTATTATTTTATAAACTATGCTTAGTTTGGAAAATTGGTAAATAATAATATCATCCATATCATTTGAGAGAACATATTATAGGTGAAAGGGTGTGGGTTGGAATGACACAATGAACCATAGCGGTGACCCGGAAAAAAGGTTTGGGTTAGGGAAAGAACCTAAAATCACAATTTTATTTTAAAATATAAATAAAAGAATGAACGAGGTAATTTTAAGGGAATTAGGTTCCACCATAAAAATTTTATGTGGAAGAATTAGGTCAAGAAATCATAGAATTGAGTCAAAAAGTTGAGTGATAGTATATAGAGGATGACATATAGTCGTATCATTGAAATGTGAATTAAACTATTATTTTACCAAGTATTGATAAATGAAAGATTATTTTTTGATCATTGATCATGTCTTTAAAATTGATTAAATTTCATATTAATACAAAAAAAATTCTTCTGAGGAATGTACCCTATATATAATTCTAGTATTTTGATAATTATTCCCAAAATGTGTGGGAGTTTGTTCATACAAACAGGAATTTGGGGGTCCATATCAAGAAAATAATAATGTGTGATATGTAAGGGGTTTTTTGGTAGACATCAACTCCCTATATTATTATCCACCTAAAATTGATCACATCTTGGTGTGTTTTAGTACATTTTATGGTTATACATGTCTTCTGAGAAAAGTAAACTCATGTTGTAATGTGTGATCAATGAACCCAATAAAAGGGTATATTCACAAATATAAAGTGATGATGATAACAATAAAATGGTAATAGAGGACCCATTAAATTCTATTATTGGGGAAATAATAAGGCATATGTATCTAGAATAATAGAAATTAGTCCATATATAGTTCATGGAGGAACAATTTAGAAGGAGACTAGAAAAAAGTGGATTTCCTCTCATGCAAGGATAATGATTCATTATATAGTTTAGGAAATATATATAATGATCGTATCTATTTAGATTATGGTTATGTATAGAGGACCATGGCTTTTTTTATTTTAAAATCATTTGGAAAGTATTTTTTTCAAATAGTTCAACATCATAGGGTGATAGAATGAGGGTCTATAATATAAATTCATGATTTATGGACTGTGATCATGTAGATAATTATATTAGGATGATTAATTGATGTTTCTTTTTGATATTTTAAGGTAATATATATTTTTTTGGCTCTAGAAGTAACCCAAGACTTATAAAGGGTAAAGAATAATCTGAAAAGAATTTTGAAGTCAGATTATTTATGAAGGATCTCAGAAAGGGGTGTAAGGGGATATAAATATTAATGTTTTAATACCAGGAAAAATTTATTTCGTAGAAAGAAACATTCCTAGGACATATTTGGGAATAATCCAAAAAATACCCAAATAATTCATGGTCTACTCTTGGTGTGGGAATTAAAATCTTGAGGTCGACTACATATGTCACATGAGAGTACACATCAATGAATCCATCAGAAAAAAATCCAATGTTAAAATGAAAAAATTTACAAAGTGGAGGAAATGAATATTTTGATATCCCACTGTATCAATGGAGAGTAACAGGGAAGAATATTTTG
The DNA here is from genome assembly GCA_963277665.1 of Viscum album. Taxonomy (NCBI): domain Eukaryota; kingdom Viridiplantae; phylum Streptophyta; class Magnoliopsida; order Santalales; family Viscaceae; genus Viscum; species Viscum album. The sequence goes on from OY728142.1 coordinate 956,631,803, forward strand.
AATTATAAGATCTAAATAATGATAGGTGACGAATTTTTAGAGGATGGAAGATGATTTTATTTTAAATAAAGGTTCTACAACCACATCATCATGGATACAAAAAATCAGTGGATGATTATTGACCATGTTTGAAAAATAGTTCCTATAATTTAACGTACAAAAGTCATACATGAAATATTCTTTGAATGGTAGGTGGTAATTTTAATTATGTGTCCATCACCATAAGGTTACCCATTATGACATGGAGGGTTTAGGATTCCAAACTAAGGACAAACTGATGTGTAAAGTGGAACAAAAGGGATTTTCAAAATGTTGTGATCACTATTAGTGATACTCTATCATGAACTAAATAAAATTTATGGGGAATATGAGTGATTGATAGTCTATCCTATTCCATAAATATGGAAATACCCTTATATGAGATGTGGATATGAATTATGATAGAAGTATACAAATCATTATGATAATATTGGGAAAGAAATAGAATTAGTATAATAATTTAGGTTTGGAGATTTGAATATACCTCTATATCCAATGCTATAATAATAAATCCACACATAGTCGTAAAAGGAGTTAAATTATGATACTATCAATAAAAGGTAGTTTTCTCTTTTGTGTGGAAGTAACAACCTAATTTTGAACATTGGAAATCATATATAAAGATTACAGGTAAAGAGTTAAATGTCATGTAGTTTAAACTATGACCAATAGATATAAGAAATTGATCTCTCTATGTAACTACATACACTTATGAGATATAATAAATATGTATCTATCATATATCTTTGAAAATGGTTTTATGTAGTATAATGACTAATATAAACATAAATTCTATATATATTATGTTTTTATATTTCTAATCAATTCTCTAATGTTTAATATAATGAATAATATAATAGTACTATGAAATTCATAAACTTATAGTTGGGAAAGGTGTAATACAATATAACATCATGTAATCATGACAATGGTGACTAATTTTAAGATTAAAAAATGTATCTTTTGAGAAATATTACATTTCTAGGAGGTGTGATGAATTTTCTATTCATGGTTATTGATGAGAATACGTCATTAGACATTACATTATAAATGATGAATTATGTGGCCCAATTATGATCTAGCTTTCATGGTTTCTTTATTGGTATCATTCAAATTCTCAATGCTGGTGCCAAATCACCATAGAAGATGTAGATAAGGAAAACATTATTATGGAAACATATTTTCCTTGAGGTTGTGCGATGATGGTATCATGTTGATGGATTCCATGTAATATAGATGGAGTTAGGTTTTTATTTATAATTTTAAACAATTATTTATGTTTCTCATAGTAAATGGTAGTAATAACATGATAGGTATCACTTTTTTTATTGCATATACAATAGAGTAATAAGTTTCTTGGGAGGATGTGTGATTCATTTTTTGATAAGACAAAAGATAATTTTAGGGACTTTTTTCCCAAGGGCTTTTTTTTATCAACCATGTTATATAATATATTTTACATGGTCTTGTTAAATTCACGAATAAATCGATTTTATCTCTCATGAAAGCATGCATTATGGTTTTAATGAATATTTCACTTGGTATAGAACATATTTATCTTAGCACATTTAATGATAGTATCACACTCTATGAAAATTATTTGCGAGGTCTAGATTTGATGAATGATGTGGGATTAAATAGACTCTATTAATGCCGGGGTCTTCAATTAAATAATATGAATTTACACTGTAGTTAGGAACCCATGAAATCTAGTCCACATACAACAAGATTCCTTGAATATTTTTTGGAATGGATGGTTCTGTGATGGATGATTAAAAATGATGGAATGAATCAAGAATGCATGAAACTTCTTAATGAATTATAAAAAAACCAAATATTTCCAAAATTATACCAATATTCAGATCCATTAAGAGAGAATTACCACTAACTGATGATCCATTTATGAAAATAAATGGAACTCTCATAATCATTAATAAATTTCATTTTATTGGATACAATATAGAAATACTCCATTTAATTTATTCATTTATATAACATTATCTTAGTTTGGGTCATCATAGGGAATTACATTCACCTCATTCTAATGGATCATCTTTTTCTGTGCATGATAGTATAGATTAGTTTCAATTTGGAGGTTCTCAATTAGAGGAACAATTCATTCATGTGCTTCTTATATCATGGTTTTATCTGAGGGTCCCTCCAAGTGTGTTCTAATAGTGAGTTGATATACTAGGGGGAACAACTCATCAAAAATTAATGTGTATAAAAATTTATAATTTTATATGTGGATGACAAAGTCATACTTATCAATCTATATAAGGGATTTGTAAGATTGTGGAAATTAAACAAATAGATCATTCACTGATTGAAGAAAATGAGCCACCTATGGATATATGTGTAACTGGTCCATTAATTCTTTTGTATAGTTTAGAAAAGGGATAAAATCCATTTTTTGATATTCAATATACCATTGATCTATATGATGAATGGTTAAGAATTAATATTTTCTTACAACTATAAAACCTCAATTTCAAGGGCTGGCTCAACAAAAATTAAGAGATCATTATACATGGACTCATTATTTTTGAAATACTCTACTATTAACAATGAGTAAGACATGATGTACTTAGTTTGATTGTTGAAGGAAACATTAATGAAAACCCTGTTGAACATAGGGTTACAGATTATTCTATTGTTTGAGATATGAGAGGCCCCACTAAATTGAATCTTATAATAATGAATTGCATAATAAATAATGTTTATGTATTATTCTAGGAATTCATTTCTCAAGGTAAATTACTTAGAATTTTATAGTTTACTAAGTAAATATTCTAATTCTTTTCCCTTGATATGCATTTAATGGATAAAAATGTTGTCTAAATATTTAATAATCACATTCCATCATGTTAAACATCCTTTCAAAATAGTAAAAATAAAAATGAAATTTAACACGTCAAAAAAGAAAACCATATACAATTAATAGTGATATAGATAACAACAAAAATTTTAAAACAAAAATATTAATGTGATGTTGTTCTTATCAATAGTTGAATATTTTAACTTTGTATCAAGAAATATGTGACAGTGGTAGTATCTATTTATTCCCTTTCCTTCACTATTTTATATGAATGAAGGGAACCAATGAATCATTCTAGGGTGGTAAAATTGAATACTAAATAATTCCATTGAATATGATGAATTAATGTAAAAGGACAAAGAATATATCTATTAATGTCTTATATGAAAATCTGATAGTATTTTTACCATGGAAAAGTGAATCCATTCTTCATCATTATAGAAAAAGTCATAAATTTTCATAGGAAGATTAAAAAAATTCCATATAAAATAAGTCGGAATTTAAGGGCCCAAAAAACATGGTAATATTAGAAAAATAACATTTTATTGATGGAATTCATCTTATCAGGGTTGTACCCAATTCCACTATATCTTTTAACTAAGCTATGAATTTTTTTGGAGGAAACCCTATGTACACATTTCAATGGGATCATTTTCAGGCATTGTGTTCTGATAAAGTTGAACAAATTATAAAAATAATTATGTTTTCTAGATGTTGGTTGTATTAGATCACAAAATCATCAATGTAACACATCACCATTATTATGATTTTCGAACAGAATATATCATTCATGAAATGTAGATTAGTTTCTCTATATTCGTTATACCAAAGGAAATCATTTGGTTGATGTATATTACCGGATGTGATCTGAAGGTTCCTGATTCATCATCCTAAAGAAAAATATACTATTTATTATATCTATAATACCCATCTAGGTTTGAAAGGATCAAGGATCCAACCATTATGTCAATTAAAAGTTCCTTGACTTAGAGAGAGTTTTATTCCATTGGGAAATATTGATTTTGGTTTCAAAAGACATTACAAACTCCAATTTATATATTATTATTATTTATTTGGATGAATGAAACTAGAAACTTAGTTTACTATAATTCCATGATGATGGAATATTTTATGGCATTTTCATCTTTATCCATAACCATAGCTTCATATGAGGTATTAATTTTTTGGGGAATGAGTATGAATCCATGATGGAGGATGGGAAGGCTTGGAAGATGGATGAAAATATTATGTTTAATCCTTGGAATCTCCCTGTATTTCCATGTAAATACATCATTGTGATTCATTAATTTCATGATGTACAAATGATTGTCAACGATAGATATGAAGACAGTAAACAATGTCATCCTGGAATCCACCTCAGTTCAAAGGATCATCAATAAAAGAAAACCAAATATAGTGGCGACTCTATCATCAAAGTCATATGGATCCTCAGATATGTATTCCTTATCACCAAAAACATGAGGGATAAAAGTAGGATATGACGATATAGGCACTACAGACTATGAGGAATCATTTCCAACTTTTTCTATGGGAATGTGATGATTGAAAATCCTTTTTTTCTTCTAATTCCATTGAGATCATATTGATGGAATCTAATAATCAATTTCATTCAGTATTTATCAGAATAGTCCACCCATATTGTAAAGGAAATGGAACTATGTCAACATTGAATAGGGAAGAAATGATCATTGAAATACACGGTGGTGATGCAGTTGATCATAATGGGTTAATCCACCAAGTTTGTTAATGACGATTATTTTTAGGCTTCATATATTTCTATATATTAAAGGATTATGACTTGATCAGGGAGAAATAATGATTCTTGGGGATGATGAAACTGTTCATAAGAGATTTATTATACACATCCAAGATGTGATCTATAATCAAAAAAACATATCTGTTAGATCCTCTTACAGATAAACTACGAGTTATATAAAATCATTTAGAGAATTAACATATCCATAATATTCAACGTGGTATTTATTCCCTTTCATTAGATAATATAACTCAAAAATATATTCACATTTAGGAGCATCGATGGGAGTGAAAATACAATGGAGTACTCATACCAGACAAATGAGGGAGTAATGAAACCACATGTAATATAATAATGGGACAACAATATGCATGTTTATCTATGACATTTCAAGTAAGTCATTGAATGCATTATATTTTTTGATGACCGAAAATTCAGTATTTAATAACCAATATTAATGATGCATCATTAGTTGTATCAATAAGAATAGATTTTATATGATATTTTAATAACCCAAAATCTTCATGTTAGACATTTAAAAGTTGGAGACAATAAGCCCAAATATACAGAGTGTTTGATTCAGATCAATTTTTAACCCGGATTAGTGTATACAAGAAAATAGTGAATCTCTAGGCCATTAAAATGACAGGATATATATATTTGCTATATGATAACATGGTTAATTTCACCAACATCCTCCCTAGTTACGGGGATGATGTCTTATAAATACTTATTCATTTATTCCACTACATAGTCGGATTTATCATCAGCTAGCTTAGTTTCAAACTTGGTTGGGATCTTTAGGAAATCAATGAGGACCTAACAATAATCCTTTGATTGATAAAGCATGCTAAATATGTAAATTAAAGATAAAATTATAGTGAGGTTATTAAAAATATCATTAATTAATCCTAGGGGTATATTCATTCTCCGTCTAGTTTTTTCCGTGATGAGTAATATTGTGGGGCTAGTTGGCTATGGTGATGAGGCCTATCTGGTACCTATCACATTTTGATGTTGGATGGATGAAATATGACGATTTTTATGGTTTTTTGTTAGACTATGATTACTATTATCGAGTAAAATGATTAACCAAGACGATGTGTTGAGTTGTAAAAATATTTTTCATTGTTATAGAGGGATTCTTCTTATGATCTTTTAATAATGCATGTCTTATTGTATTAGAAGAGTAAACTATTATTTTGGGGATATTGATTCTGAAATTATAATTTCAAAATATGAATATTTGATTTCCTACATATCAATTCAAGAAATAACATTAGATAGTTTCTTATCATGCATTATACTTTGAATCCACATAATTGTATACTGATCTCTTGGTGCTGACATATATATTCGCATTCTCCTTTTTATAGTAGTACTTGAAGATCAAATGAGTCATGAAAAAACTCCCAATGCTAGGGGAATGAATTACATGAGGGTATAGATGATATACAAAAATGGTAAAGGATTATCATTTTCTAGTAGTTTTTCATGAAGTATTTTTAAATCCTATAAGGATTATAATGATGAAGATGTCACCACATATGTCTCTCTAACCTTGTGAGGTTCTCATTGATTAAATTATTCCTAGAAAATCTGCTGTCATCTAGAAAACAATTTTTTTGACATCTAATAAATGAATTATTTGAATCTTGATTGGTGAATTTTCTCAATTTTTTATATTTTTCATCATCATTGATGGTGGATGAGAGACACTTGATCTTTTTCAGGGGATAAACGAGTTCCAATATGCCATTATTTATAAAAATATGGATCTAGTCGATGTTGATAAAACAATCATTTATGGAATGTTAATGTAATATAAAATGGGGAAAAGTTTTTTCAAAATGATTGGTGTTTTTCTTTTATGGATTCATGATTTATTGTAACTTGATAATGTTATTCATTAGATGGTATATTAATAATTTTTGCCCTAGTAATCCATATTATTTAGAGTTCATTGATCAATTCAACATAATTGTTTCTTAGAGATACGAAATGATGGCGGACCTGCGAAATATGATTATTCTAAAAATTTGGGTAATAAGACATATTCATTAGATTATTCAGTTCCAATTATTTAAATATGGTTTAATATTTGTGAGAATGTCTCTTTTTATTCTAGCAAGATTTCATGTTGGTGTAGTGGTAGGTAATTGGTGAGACTGTTACTTGGTTATCTAAATAGACACCTCTAGGTAAAAATATCTCTTATAGAATTCATAAAAAATTACAATATAAAACTGTGAAATGAATTTTTGATCACATACTATCCTAGTTATTATCTAAAAGGATCCATGTTAGCTACTCCTAGTGATGTTTAACAGTGAAAGAGTAAGTCATTCACATCCACATAGAAACAAATTCTGAAACACATTTTTCTTCGATTTATACATAGAGAGGTTGTTCAAACTATTACTATGAATGGTGGAGATAAATTTGCTTATGAAGTGATGATTAATATTATCTAAATTGAATAAAGATCCCTATTTCAACTAAATTTAATAGACAACAGTGGTTACTTCATTCTCTAGAGAAATAAATATATCCAATAGGTTTTATTATGCAATAATATTTGCAAAATCGGGCCACACTGAATGTTATAATGTGAAATATGGTTCTTAGGGTTTTTAATTCCCATGAAGGTGGTGAATCTTGATTTTTTAAATATGGGGAGTAGGGTTTTGATCCACCAATAATTTATATGGAACATTCTCCCGCTGAATCAAGGCCTGGTGTATCTTGATAGATTTAATGTGATAAATATATAAAATAGTCACTTCATCATGGGGAGAATTATGATGTGACTTCCCACTAACTATATCACTGTCTTGTGATGACATGAAGTCATAATTCAGAGGTGTTAAGTCATGTATTCATTAGTGAGGGAATAGTTGTGATAAATGATATATGCCTTAGTTAATCTATATAGAAAACCTTTATTTTATTCTGATGGGGAGAACCCCATTATTATACCATGGATGATCAAAGCATATGTATTAACTATTGGGGTTCTATAGAGATCTTGAAAAGATGAATTCATAAACCATCTATATGAGGGTGTTTCTTTGTAATAAGTATTTAACTAAATATCTTATATCACACAAGATTCAAGAGTGATGAACTTATTATAGAATATCATTTGGTTCTTTGTTCAATTATAGTGTGAATTTCTGGTTTATTAATTCTTTTTTCTTTTTCATGGTGTCAATGAATGATATGGAGTTTTTTATTAGGAATTCCAATGACCATAACCATTCTCTATTGATTTTTGTGGAAACTACATCAGTTTCTTCTAGACATCGAGTATACTATCTTGGGGGATCATGATTCTTTTTTCCCTAATCAATAGCCGCAAAATATTAGTTATTAAAATGATATAATATAATTACATTCATTATAGAGGTGGTTGTTGTTCTATAACTGATGATATCACCTGATGGATTTACATGTTTGGGATGTTTTCATCACAAGATAGAATTGAACTAAAGGGTGACATACTACCCCCAACCAATAATATTCAGATTGGGTGATTCCTCTTTTATTTCCTAACAGAGTATTGTGATCCAATCACTACAGGTATATTAGAATCTATGATAGTACCCATATGAGTTTTTGGTTTGGGATACTTTTTTTAATATAATAAATATTCCAAAACTATTGTTAAATAGATTAATTTTCTTCATGGGTTATTTATTATGTTATACAATGTCTTTGAAAGAAGGTGGAACAATGGTCATTGATTCTTCCAAATTCATGATTCATGGTTCCAAGTGAGGATATAGTGTATAGGGAAATGCAAAGTTATAGGTAGTTGGTTCCCAAAAACAACTTGGATATTTCTTACTACTCAACCTGATTATGAGGTTATTCATATTATTACTTACCCTAAGCTCCCATATGTAATGATTGATATGTTGGAGGAGGAAGGGGAACAAAATTTTCTGATATTTGATCATTATGTAGGAGATGTATGACAAGAAACAAACATTCGTGAGATCACTAGGGGTCCTCTAGAGGTAACATTGACTTCCTTACCATATATATATATGTGTTGGAGGGGTGGGTTAGTTCAGAAATATCTAATTGGTTGGGGAGTTTATTGTACACCCATGTAATATATAGATTCTATTTTTTATCAGAGGGAGTTAACACGAATCCCAAAATCTGTCATATTTTCAGTAAACATGTGGAGAGAATGGATGTTGGTGGTTGAATGGATAGTTGAAAAAAACTACATAAAAGGGAACCATAACATCCTTCATATCCATGTATCTATGTAGATAATTTTATAAATTTTTTTCCTCAGTCTCAAAGATGGTCATTTTAAACTAACGGGTTCCTATCCATAGATATGGTGGTGGGGAAGTAGAATTTCTCAGAAATCATTAGTCAACCCATATTATAAGAGATTGCTGTTAACATCATGATGATTTCACCTATGATTCTTCTAATGGTAATGAGTATATTCAGTATTTACATGACTCCAAAAGTCTTGGGGAGAGAATATGTGTGTATTAAAAATAGTGCAATGGGATCACCCTCTATAGTGGGCGTTAGCCACTCTTCTTTGTGTATGATGGTCATTTTTTTCTTCATCAGCTTAGAGAGAATATCCATTAATTTTAGTAGCATAATATATAGGATCATCATGATGAAATTAAAAATCTTGTGGATTAGATCTGATTAAGATTCATAATGGAACGAGTGTCTAGTAGAGTAAAATATGTATGCCCGGTGGATGGTTAGAATCTCAATGACAATTTAGGGAAGGAAAATCTATGAATTGATTTCATAAAAACTGGGGGTGAATTAATGGATAGAGGGAACATCAGTTCTATTAATGTGGTGTTACACTGATCAGATTTTTGGGCTACCACTAAATTAGTATTGTATAGTTTGGATAGGAGTTGTTCAGTATGGAAAACATTAACCCATTCACCTTCTAGAGGGACCTCCCTATGTTATTTATAACATCAGTATGTGGGATCCAACATCAGTGACTCTTGATTTATATATATAACTAATAATAAATAAACATCCCATACCCGCTTGGAATAAAAGAGAGTTATCAATGTGGTTTTAGGAATGTATTTTAAAATAGCTAGTAGTGGTAATGGTGGGTCACCTAGCACATTTGTTATTGATGATGAAATGTGCATGGTGCTATCACATTCAAGACTCCAGAAGCCATCATATATGTGGTAGTAACTCCTTTAAAATTTTATTGATAGAAGTGGAAATTTATGAACAATATTTGAATGATGTGTAATATAGAGATGGGGATAAGGTGTTATGGACTTTTTGGAGACATTATTTTCATAACTATAGTGTATGTTTACAATATCTGAACACTGTTATATCTCATAACCGTACAATTATTATTGGTGGGATGTGTATCTTTCTAAACATGTTGGGGAATTTAGAGAAAAAAATATTAGCACATATCTTATCATAGTTATTCCCAACATTGTAAAAATTACTCATCCCCTCCCAAGTGAAGTATATAGTATACATATAGATGATTCTCTAAATCTATATAGATTGATGATTCATATATTTTTATAATTTCAAATGAATTTATTCATCTAATAGTCAACATTATTTTTTTCAATTCCTTGTTTGAGTCATTCATTAATGTTAAAACAATATCCTTGTGTTTTATTTATCTTTTGGAATTACCTTTTAACATTCCATTGGTGATAAACTATTACAATCAAGGTTTATTTGGATCCTTAATAAGAATGAGATGATTAGATGTTAGATTTTGTTTTAACGGATTCCTCTATTGAGTTCATTATAATTTTGTGGTATCCCTTATAGATATAAGACTAGTTTGTAAATTTCATTTACAACACCATATTATAGTGGGAAATCATTAGTTACACTTCTCACTACAATGGTAGGGGTGATTAATTACGTGAGGATCTAATGACCTATATTGTGAATGTTCGGAATATATATTTATCTTCCTCCCATGGTATGCTGACATATTATTCTCATGGTATATATTGCCTCAAGATCAATATCTAAGGTATATCATATTCACTATATGGAAACATACACTCTTTATGTATGGAAACCAAAGCTTATTGCATAGGTTATCCTTTTTATCATCTCAAAATACATAAAAGTATCATCATGTCAGGAATATGGTGCCAATAACATTGGACAAGAATTCAAATCTCACCTAATAAAAGAATGAATATATCCCCCACTTTTCCCATAGGCTACTTATGCTCCTCATAAGAGTAATATAATTATTATTAATACTATAATAATATTAGATTCTTTAACAATGTATTAATATAATATATCTTATACTCATCCCATATGCTTTTTAATACCATAAAAAATGGTTTTCTAGTATCACCCCCTATGGATGGGTTTTTGATGCATATGGTGGTTTTTAAATATTTATACTCTAATGAGGATGGTCTCACATTTTATCATAATTTATTGGTTTATTAAAATTTAGGTTCCAATGAGTATAATAAAATATATTATCATCGTGTACATGTTTTGCATAGGTTTAATGTCTAGTGAGGATTATTAGAGGTTATGTTCTAGTGGGGATGATCCCAATCTTCCTGTTATTTTATTAAGGTAATATATTAATATCTTGACGGAATCTCCCTATAATTTATGTTCATTTGTAAACAAATAATTAATGGGGAATAATATTGGTGTACAAAAAATGATGACCTTTATTCAACAAGCATGTCTCACGATGGGGAGTGAATGGAACGGGTATGTTGTTATAGATAATGAATGGAAATCTCATGATATGAACCAAAATAATTCGACTATAAAGGGGAATCATAAATATTAGGGAATTCATATCGATCTTTGGAGAGGAATCCTTTTTATCATGTTATTGATAGAAATCAAAAACCCATGTACTTTTAGTGTATTTTTTAGTTCATAAAATATGATTGTAAAATGAAGTTTAACATCATGTACTAAAATATATTGTGTCATGGAAGGTGAGATGATAAGGGATAGTGGGGTTCTTATGAATTGGGTATCTTATAAGATGGGTAAATCATTTCATTATCATCATATGTGGAATCTCATCATCATTACAAAAGGTATCATGGAATCATCTCATATGGAATCCTATATTAATCATATAAGATGGGGATAATTTTTCATGTATTTCTGTCAATAAATGGGATAAATTTTATCTTATTGGGTATAGTATATATGCATACATTTAGCATATTTCATGAGGATGTTGTCATGTAGTTTAATATCATGTGGTTAGGATTATAGTTTCATTAAATTGGTTGAAAATGGTTAATTATGTGTGTTAAAATCTATAATATATCCAATACCAATTAGTATGGTAGGATATAATGAAATTAAGAACATGTATTCACTCATAAAGGGAGTGGTGGAGGATCTACCATGATAATTATTTCATTGGATCTTACACATTCAGTATGAAATTTCTATTGGAAGGTAATATACATGTATGTTACCTATTTCAAAAAGCATGTATGATTATCAGCATGGGCATGACCAAGATTATAAGTAGAAAACAAATTATTTCCCTATCTATTCTTTGTATACATGGATTTGGAACAAGAGTCTATGAAACCATATGTGAATATATATTTTTCAATAGTGAAAATATATTAAATAGATTTTGGGACATTAGACAAAAATTCTACATCATTAATGAGTATAGAATAGAGGCATAAAATGGTGTTCACTAGGTCTAGGTCATGTATCATTAACACTGTGAGAATGGACAATGTTTCATAGGCTCTGTTATTTAACCATTTTAGTTGAATTCATGTTCAGGGATGTATTTTTTAATGATTTAGAGTTTCATGAAATAATTATTTTCTCAATTTTTTCCATTTGATTGAAAAAATATATTTAGTCATAAATATTCTCTAAATAAAAATAAAAAATACGATAACATAATGAATGATATTTCAATGGAATTTTTACACTAGATTCCAATGTTGGATATTTCATGGGAGTTACTTGTTATGTGAATTTATGAAATAAGTTTTTCCATGATCAATACTGTTACCTAGAGAATTCTATAGTTCTTTCCCTAAAATGGATGTGTTTCATTATAGATATAAATTTTGGCTATTGGTTGGCATATGTTTGGGAAAATATGGTTGGGTCATGGAACATGTGACTCCCTATGGTGCTCCAATCATTTATTATGAAACTAAATTTATATAAACTCAATGCCTTTTACATTTGGAGGTGTTTTTTTATATGAATTAAACTTCTGATTTTTTGTAGTTTAATTTTATTTATTTAGTCACGAAATGTAATTTCATGAATCGAGTGGATTTGGGTGAACAATTTGAGATTAATTGAATAATATTTACTTTCAAAAAAAATTATTCTGGTGGAGAATTCCTCTTTTAGTTGTTTGATTGAACACTGTTGAATGACATAGATGCACAAGATTGGTGGAAAAATCATGTGGTAGTAGATTCATTTTTTAGAGGAGATTAATGATATCATTTCATGGATTATTTAAAATTTGGAATTTTATGGAAAGAAATGTAACTAGAAATGGGTATTTGGTTGACTACGGATAGGGGTTAGTTGAATAATGAAATATTAAAAAATTAGGAATGTTAATAATAATGTTGAGAATAAAAATTGATGGTGGGTAACTAAAAAACCAATGGATATAATTAAATTTTATATAATTTAAAAAATTTAGTATGCTACTATAAAGGAAATATGAAATTTAAAAGTTATGAGATAAAATTTGAAGTTGTAATTATTATGTTAAAGAAATGGTTTATTTTGGTTACTATCTTCTGTTGTGGTAGTTGTGGTAGTGGTTTTTAAGGTGAGGTGGTTGGGTTTGTGTGGCTAAAATAGGTCAGAGTAATAAATGAAAATAATTTGGAAGATAACCCTTATGAATAACTCTTTGGTAACTATTATATTCGTTTTATTATCCAATTTATTTCATAAGAACCACCACACATGTCTAAAATCATAACAGGTGTCAATTATAATTAATGGGTTTATGGGGTTTTCCATTATATTTTGGATAATCATAAACTATATAAATTACTACATCCCCTTTAACTCTCTCACTTATTGAAATTTTATTAGCTATATTGGTTTGAGGTTTTTTTGGGTTTTAATAGCTTGAGGATATAATTCCTATGAAACATTTGTAATATAATTTATTTCAGGGGACATACAAGGACATATGTGGACTCATGGTTTATTTAATACATGATTACATAAATATATTATAATGAATAAGATTTTATTTTTTGTTAGGATATAGGTATATATATCAATGATTTTTTTGTGGACATGTAGTTTTGGCTATAATGTTTTTATAGTAGTGCAAATATAGAAGGGGTTGTATCATAGGTAAATGAAATATATTCTCAATGAAACAAGATCTGTTGGAATGTAATTACATAGTACGGTCAGAATATAGTTTTATGATCATATATTACAACACTTTGATACATTATATTGAGAGATAATTATAATGAGGATGATATGTATAATAATAATTCTATTTAATTATTCGTTTTGGGGGTATATTAAAAAAGAAATAAGTATGAATATTAACAATTTTATGAGAGGTTTTGTGGATGATCATTTGTAGAATACTTTAATTCTCAACCCCCTAATATATTCCAGGTGGGAGATAGGGATTTGGTTTGACAATACTGTCTTGTGAACATAATGATTAGTGTTGGTGTCTCTATTTTTGAATTTCGATATGACCATTTCATTCTTTGTTGGTATATTAGTGTGACATCCCAAACCAAGTTGTCATTTAACCAATTTCCAAAGACTAGTTGTTCACATGCCCCCTGGAATGTATACCTTTAAGACATGGGATTCCACTGTCATAGGTGTTGTGAATGTATATAAGGTGGGAGATTATAACCGTATGTCAGAGGTATATATTAGACTTTAAAATAAATGAAATAGTAGAAACATAAATATACAGACAGATAAAGTAAATTGAGGAAGACAATATTGTAGAAAAAAAACTTCATAGGCAATGTCTCATATAGATATTCAAACATGTTATTCATGTAGAAAAAGGGAATATAAAATAATAAGAAATCATACTAACACAGAAGTAAGAAATAGAAAAAAAATCCAATAGATGCTCCAAATCATGTTGATCCAAAGCACAGTCCTATACTCCTAAGCATTGTATAAAAAAACTAATCAACTACCAGATGACTGGGGTTCTCCCATATCTGTACCTATAGGTAAAGAATCATATTGGGTTCCAAAGGTAGCCCATGTAATATGTAAAATAAATCATAGTAGGCCACCACCACCAGTTTCTACATGTAATCTAAGTTTCTCTCAGAATAAAACATGTTGTAGATAATACTAGGAATGTAAATAAATATTGAATAAACAATTTACCTACCGTTCATGCTCCCAACATACACCTGGTTGGTCTACCTACTTCAGTTCATTGATGGCATGTTGTAATAAGTCACTAGTTATATATATATATATATATTTGTGTGTGTGTGTTATCACCGGCACATGGTAATGATTACTCTTGTCTATACATATATGAATAAACCATAGATAGCATGGGGTAAGAATGCCTCCCAACCATAGAAGATACTGGAATAGTGTAATAATTCCACCCATCTATACATGAGACTATAATGTTGTAAGAATTCCTCTCATTCATACAGAGGTTATAACTAGCATGAGGTAAGATTGCCTCCTGCCCATATATACATAGATGTAATCCATGGCAATGGGGAAAACATACCGCCCACCCATAAATTTCAAAAGAGGAATGGGGTATGAATCCCCCATCCACTTATTCAAATTGTATTTCATAAGCATAATAATTTAATTAGAATTAACATTTTATAATGTAAGGTAATCCATCTTACAACATTTCAAATTAAACAATAAAACATATTTTTAAATTACTTTAATAATAAACCAATATAAGTGAATTATTTTCATCCCTTTCAAATAATATATTTTTGACAAATCACTTTTACGACTTAGGACAACTCATCCTAGACAACTTACATATCTATACATCCAATTTTCCTAACATGGGAAATAAATTTCATGTCAAGGTGTCAAGGTCACAATGTCCAAGACAAATACTCATATACAAATTTGGCCATTTATAAAACAAATGGGTCTAATCACCATTGAGTCCCATTGGTACACATCATATACACATGGGAGAATGGGTAATTTAATTAAGAACCCAATTTGGGAGCTACAAACCATAAGTAGAAATTTTGGGAAGTTTTCCTAAAATGGTAAAATTTTGTGGCACACCACTTTGGTATCCCTAAAAAACAAGGGTGATCTTTAAATCCATAATCCAAACCCAATCCACCTATATCGAAGCACTAGAATCATTATAATTTATGTAATTAACAAAATATAGGATATTTTCAAATGTTTGTCTCACGGTATGACAGAATAAGTACGAAACGACCAAAACTCAAATTTGAAACATTGTGACCAACTATAATAGGGATGTAGATGATGAATTGCTAGATATCAACCCCAGATTCAAATATGATTACAATAGATATAAGTTTTAGTCAAACTCACTAGAAATATGTGAAAGTACCTGTATCTAAATAGTGAAACACATGGTGAAATGTAGTAAGGCATGATTACCACATAGGGTTAGGCCTACCTTATCCTATGCAATGCTTCTCTCATATCAATAATTAGTCATCGGATAGAGGAATATCGAGAGATCCAATGAGGATGATATTTTGGAAACCAATGGGAGGAATATGGATGATTTTTTTGAATGGGGTGAGAAAAAGGTATAAAATTTGAAAATTAATAACGGAGGATAAATGGTTATTTTGCCTAAAAATAGAATCACACTCTTTATATTCACATTTTGTGAAATGGGGCACAAACTGTGCATACTCCACTACCATAGAAGGATTATTTCAAGGTCTCTGTACATGGTTTCATTAAGCATGTTTATTCCATGAAGCTCTATACTACAGCAGCTACACAACCATGGGACTAGGTCCCATGGTTTCATACAAACCATGCAGCCCAATTTATTTTCCCCTTTTCGGAGCTCCAGGCTTTGGAAGTTCCCCAAATGCTTCATTTACCTCTTCATCATGAATATAATACTACATTTGGTCTGTTTAAGTTATACAAAAAGAAAAATTAATGATATTTACCTTTTTCAAAGTGTCTGATCATTACAACCTCCCATACTTGTAGCAACTCGTCTCTGAGTTTCCGTTATGAGGGTAAAGAGGTCCCGTTAGTAAATAATATTGTCCAATAATATCATGTATCATTTTTATGCTTCTAGGTCTCCTCTAGTACACAGTCACACTACCATATTACCCATACCAGAAGAACGTACATTGCTTGGGGAGTCTTCACACTCCGATCAACAAGACAAACTTGATATATCTTTGATGGAAGATTCCATATCCAGCTCAATATCTTCAGGCTGGAGGATGTAATATGGGCTGTAAAATATCATAGATTCCATGATATATTATAGACATCATGCATAGATTGATACCTCTAATGAAGTTAAAACTTTTAATCCACTGCTCCGATCTTCTTCACAACATCGATGGTCCCAATGAATATTAATGATAGATTACCCTGTTTCTGAATACATCTATTCCACAACTTGGGATATACATAAAAAAACCCATTCTCTAACCTAAAACTCATGAGTTCATTGAAATCTGTTGGCATACGACTGGTGTATAGACATAGCCACCAACATGCACTTCCTGATTAGCTAGACCAATTCTGATGTCTCTTGCATGAGATGACTCCAAAGCACTACTAATTACACTACCTTCAACCAACATAGAGGTGAGGGACAGGGCCTACCATAAAATTCTTCATAGGGATCCATAAAATGGTAACCTTATTTTTATAATCTCACAAAATGGGAGGAATAAATTTCTCCAAGGAACCCCCAAAGTCAAGAACAAATGAATGTAAAATATCCTCTAAAACCAGAATTCTATGCCCCATATGTCCATCAGTCTGAGGGTGATAGACCATGCTCAAAAGTAAGTTTGTTCCCATTTCCTTCTACAAACCATTTTAGAACTGTGATGTGAAACATAATTCTTAGTCCTAAACAATAGATTAAAGTGCTCTATGTGGATGTACTACCTCCTAGACATACAGTCTTCCAATTTCATATGTTGAAATGGTATCTCACATTGGAAAGAAATGTGTGACATTCATTAGATAATTTATGAAAACACACACAATGTCATTTCCATGAGTTGATCTAGGTAAAATAGTCACTAAGTACATCGGAACATCGTCCCATTTCCACTCAAGAATGGACAATGGCTAAAGAATCCCCACTGGACACTGATGTTCCGCCATTACCTATTGACTGGTGGAACATTGATTGATGAAGTTTGAAATCTCACACTTCATAATAGGAAACCAATATTAATGTTGTAGTTATTAATAATTTTTTTTGAAAGCATAGTGAACTTCCCACATTGAGGCATGAAAGTCTCTTATCATCTCATTTCGAATGTTTGTTGGGACCCATATACACCTATGGAACAGAAGAGTATCATCCCCATCAACTATCCAACTAGAATATGTATCTTTATCTAAATCACTTTCCCCTAGGACATGGTATTCATGATAAGATACCTTTCTCCACATTACACATTCCTAAAGAGTATATGTCAGAACTAAGGTTGAGAGAATATTTTTAACATGGTCCTATTGAACCTCCACATGCATCTTCGAGAAATAGTTCATAAGCGTTCATTCGTCAGTGGACTCTTGAACTGTTTGCGTATGAGTCATTTGGATTAGATAATTGGATACTGAATCCCATTGACCTCAATTTTAGTTAATATTGAAATCAAAAAAGTATAGGTACTCAACCGACCTATGCTTCCTGAGATTCAGATCCCGCTGAGTGAAGATGTATTTGTGGATTTTGTGGTTAGTGAACACCATAAAAAATAACTCTCCCAATAAATAGTGTCTCCAACAGTTTAAGGCATGAAAACAACAAGGATATTGAGGTTGTCTGTAGGGTAATTCCACTTGCGAGTCCTCAACTGATGAGAACCATACACAATGACTAGCTCATTATGCATCATAACATCTCTAATAATGATACCTGATGCATAACAATAGGTTGTATAATCCATTCCAATATCTGTAAGAATTAGTATTGGTGTATAAGTAAGTTAAACCTTCAACCCCTAACTGAATTCCTCACAATTATCTTACCATTCTAATTTCACTCCCTTATTCATCAACACTATAAGTAGCACTGCAAGGTTTGAGAAATCATGAATGAAGCGTATTTACTATATATAAATACATAGGAGACTCTGATTATCTTGTATGTTCATGGGATTATCCCATGAAACCACATTCCTTAACTTTTCTGGGTTAATTGGAACTCCTGAATCTGAAGAGATATGTACTAGGAAGTGAACATTTTCTATCCAGAAGTCGCATTTACTGATCATATAATAGAGCTAATGATATCTCAATGTATTAAACATTATCTAAATATGCGTTTCATGGACTTCTCTTGAGAAAGAATGCACCGATATATCATCAACAAAAAACCCACAAATTAATCCATATATGGGTGAATGAACCGATACATAAGAGCCACGATGATAGTATAAGAGTTTGGGAGTCCAAAATCCCTTACCAGGTAATCATAGAGATCGTACCTACTAAAAAAAGCTGTGTGAGGTGTGTCTAATGTCTTGAAGTTCACCATAAGATATCCTAAACGTAGATTTAACCTAGAAAACACATTGTCTTCTAAAATATGATAAAAAGGGTCATCTATTCTATCTAAAGGATATCGATTATTGATAGTTAGCTAATTCAACCAATAGTAATACACACAAAGCCTAAGGGTACCATCTACCATTTTTGGAAAATAGGAAAAGTGATACCCAAGGATAAGTGTTGGTATATATAAATAATTTTTCCACAATATCCTCTAACTCGTTCGGAAGCTCCATAATCTCTATAGGTTTCATCCTATATGGTGGAAAGGTTACTTGCGATGCTCCATTCAAAAGCTCAGTAGTATGCTCTGGCTATCGCACCGATGGTAGACTATATATGTATTTATGTAAAAAATATCTAAAATGATCCAAAATAGATGAAAATACCAAACTTTTAAACCCCTCGTCATCAAGGTAATTACTAGTAACCTTTTTCATAACACTACCCAACCTCTACTGCTCGAGTCATGCTCGTGTCGCACCAACATACCATTCTCCATTCTGCATGTACATAGTGACATTTGGTGATGTAAATATCACCCTCCAATGATTTCAATCAATGTGGATATGTAGTGAACCAAATAGTCAATCTCAAATATGATATCAAAACATGTCATTCCTAGAATGTACAATAACCATTCAAAAAGGTAATCCCCTATCTCAAGGGGTATTTATTAGTACATTGAATGTCCTCGGAATAGATACCTAATGGTGTATCTATAATCATAACACAATGATAGTCCTCAACATGGCGGCCCAAAATCCTTGTGATTTCCTTAGATATGAACAAGTGATATGTGACCGTATCCAAAAAGTTGTTACTAAAGTGGAGGCTACTAGTATAGTACCTCTTGAAGTAGATGCTTCAGTTCTATACACATGTGGCATATGCTGGACTACATGTAATTATCCAGAACCATAACCTAGAGTCAATGTCTAGCTACCCTGAGTAGGCCTTCCCTATTAACACATAGAATCTTAATCATGTTTTCCTTTACCACAACCACAACAACAGATTAATTGACCATTGGTATTCAAGCTATCTATAAGTCTTGATCCTACTGAACCCAATCATGATTGAGGAGTAGGTGTAGATCATTTTTTTCTGGGAACTGAAAGAAAAGATTAGTATAAATGGTTGAGATGGCCCATCCTTACACAGCCTCTACACTCCACTGGATTCCACGCACACTGCCTCTTGAATTTCCCTAGTGATTTTCAATGGTGATTGATAGGAGAGCCACCAGGGAAAGGACTCTAAACAATGCTACTCCCATGAGACCCTCCAAAATAACACTTTCTCCCAAAATAATATCCAATGGAATACTTAGGTGTTGATCCACCATGGATTTCACCCTCAATATCTCTCATATTTCAATATAGTATTAGGTCTCGGTTGAAGAATTCTGAAATAGTTTTCAGTATGAAAACATGGACATATGACCAGATGGCTTAACACATCCCATCCTGGAATCACTTAGAATCCATCAGCTCAAAATTAGCTATAGAAAGAGTGAAATGTTATAGAAAATGGAAATAGAATGATTAACCCATAAGTGACATGGTCCCCCGCTACAGATTCACAATTTCTATAACAATGTCTGCCCTTACGGTCTATGGAATTAATTAGTTGTAGACGATAGTATGAAAGTCATCCCAAACCAATTATTTATGCTATACTAGTTGGTTGATATCATCCCATCGTCTCTTGGAAGAATCACATAGAATGTATGCATCTATTTTTTCCCACCAATGTGGTGGAGAATATACGTTCTCGATGATAGGAAGGATCACCTCAGTTTAATGTTCTTGAACGAGGGGTCTTACATCCCATGAGAAATTATGAGTATGTTTCTACCAAAATACATGAGTTATCTATACCATGCTTGGGTCAGTTTGTGCATTACCTCTCATATTGTACATCATATAAAAAATCCCTCTAAAAAATGGGTGTCAGGTCCCTTCTCAAGCATAGGAGGAGGAACCATAGGTGGATCAATTGGAAGAACAACTAGTGGCTCAAGGCCCACCACCTCAATAACATGATCATGACCACCATCAGGGAACACAACTCAAGGAAGTCATCAAGGAATAATGATACAATGCCAAATGAATGAGTCAAAGTAATTTAATCATTTTATGATATTTCATTCAATAAACAACGATAGGTACTGCAGCCTTCCTAGAAGAACGAGCACACCTTTTTGACTGCTTCATAAGTCAGGATTAGAAGCTATAATAGACCATAATATGAAATAATAATGAAGAAAAACCCACTAACCACTAATATGGTTGGGTTTGGGGTCTGATTTTTGAGTTAGGCATGTGAAAAAATGTTTTTCTCTAGTATTAGTTCAATTCAACTGGATGAATCAAATGATATTTCATTTCCAAGACCATAAGGGCCCATACACCTTATGAGTAAAAAGATGACACTCACATGTATGTTGTTTTCCTTTATGTTTTTCTTATCCATGTGATTAATTCATTATTCAAATGGTTTATCTAGTTGGAATGTAGTTTTATGATATGTAAGGGCCCATACAACTTATGAATCCAAGAGTGGCACCCACTAAACTCACACCAGAGAATGATCCAAATCCTACAGAATGTTGTCAGCACAATTTTATGAATTTAAAAATTCATAAAAACAAGAAATAAGAAATACTTTCCAAATTTTTAAACATGACATGGAAAAATTCATGACCTATTCATATTGTGCCTATTGTGATTCATGTTCCAACCCACAACCCTCATTTCATTGGGTTGAGTAATATAGCATCCCCAAATGATAAGGGGTTAAATGATTAAATGATACGACTCCTATCAACAAGGTGCGCCTTCCTTTTCGGGAGCTTGTCGGATTAGAACTCCAAATATAAGAGTGCTTGGCTTGGAGTAGTGTTCAGGATGGGTGACCTTCTGGGAAGTCTCCCATGGTGTGTGCGAGTGGGGAGAAAGCATACTAGAAAGGACAAGTGTTGGCCTGTGGGGAATGTCATTAGTCAGATGACTTGTTCAGGCCTGTGGGTGGACCTTGGGGTGGTCCCCACGTGTCTGCGAGGGAAACTGGTGGTTCTTGGTAGACTAGGACTTGATGGCCTTGTTAAGGCGGGGTGTTTGTGCTGTCATCGGGGCCCAGTTGTCACATTTGGTATCAGAGGTGGTACCAAACCTTAAGTGTGGTGCATTGTGTGGGTTGAGATGTAGGGCCCACAACGAGGGTGTTGTGATCAAAAGGGGGGGGGGTGATTGTAACATCCCCAAATGATAAAGGGTTAAATTACTAAATGATATGACTCATGTCAACAAGGTGCACCTTCGGGAGCCTTTCTGATTAGAACTCCATAGTTAAGCATGCTTGGCTTAGAGTAGTGGTCAGGATGGGTGACCTTCTAGGAAGTCTCCCAGGGTGAGTGTGAGTGAGGAAAAAGCACACTGGAAAGAACAAGTGTTGGCCTGTGGGGACTGTCATTAGTCAGATAACCCGTTCAAGCATGTGGGTAGACCCTGGGGTGGGCCCCACATGTCTGCGAGGCAACTGGGGGTACCTCGTGGGCCAGGTCCCGATGACCATGTTAAGGCAGGGTGGCTGTGCTATCACTAGGGCCCAGTTGTCACATGTAATGAAATCAAAATTCCAATATCGTCAATATTAATGACATCACAAAACATGTGAAGCACCCAACAATGAGTTGATATCAATAGTAATAGAAAAAATAAATAACAAAAATAATTTAATAAGTGTAGTCCTTACCCCATACATGGGATCGTGATTCCCATGAATGGATTGTGACCATGTACCAAGCCTTACCAATCTCTAATCTACTATTTCAAAATAGTAAAGAAAGAAAGGAACCACCTTGGGTATAACTTTGTGACATCCCAGACCCAACATCCACATAACCCTTGCCCCGAGCCTATTTGGACACATAACCCCTAGCATGTCTCCCTTTATGCTAGGGGATGTGACAGGTATTATGGTTGGGAAGGTAAATCATGGGGAGACTATACCCCCATATAAAAGTATACAGTGGATGTAACAACAAAAAGAAATAGAGAAAATATAATCATATATGAATATGATGTAAACTGTAGAATAATGAATAATATAAAAAATCACTCATAGGAAATGTCTGATAAAGTTATACATGCATGGCATTCCGGTACAAAATGGAAATAGAAAACAAAAAGCAGGCATAATAATACAAAATTAAAAGATATAACAAAAGAAAAAACATGTTCCATAACATATCGAGAGAAAGATTGGTCCTATACTCCAAACCTCCTTCTAAGAAAATGAGTCAACGTCTATATGAGTGGTGTTTTTTCCTATCCATACCTACTGGAAAACAAACTTATTGGGTGCCAAAGGTGTCCCATGTAAGGTGCAAGATAAATCTCAATAGGCCACAACAAGTGATGTTTATGTGTAATCCGAGTGTCCCTCTTAAGAAGATAGATTGTAGCTAATAGTAAGAATGTAAATAAATAATAAATAAATGATTTACCCAATGTTTAGGTTCCCAAATGACTCCTGGTGGGTCTACCTACTTCAGCTCAATACTGGAATGTGTAAAAAAGACACAAGATAGATATAGTTTATCACTGGAACAAGGTAATAATTTTTATCAGCCATACATATATATATATATATGTGTGTGTGTTAAATAGATAGCATGTTGTAAGAATGACTCCCACCCATAAAAGATACTGTAATAGGGTAATATTTCCTCCCATCCATACACAATATTGGTATAGGTTAAGAATGAATCCCATCTATACAAAGGTTAAAACATGCAGAAGTTAAAAATGCCTCCATCACATTTATAAATAGAGGATACCCATGTCATGGGGTAAACATCACTCCCACCCATACATTTCATAAGTGGAATGGGGTATGATTTCATCCCATACACACATTCAAATTTTCATTCATAATCATAGAAATTTTGTTATAATTGACAATATATATTGTAAGTAAAACAATCTTACAACATTTTAAATTAAACAAGAAAACAAATTATTCAATTACTTTAATAATAAATCAAGAGAAGATAAATACATAAAATCCCACAAAGCTAATCTATTGGATCTAAAGAACATATATGGTTTATTCCCACTCAACCAAGTTGACCTATAAAGCTTTCTATCCTATTTTACTAACATGGAAAATAGATTTCATTTCAAGGTGTCAAAGTCATAATGTCAATGTCAAATACTCACATAAACATTTAGACATTTCTTAACAGAATGGGTCTAATCACTACTGATTCAACTTGTTAAACTCCAAATACAAATGGGAAAATATGAAATTCAATTAAAAACCAATCAGGTAGCTACAAACCATAATTTGACATTTGGGGAATTCATCTAAAAGGGCCAATTTTGTTGGCACATCCATTGGGTGTCTATACAAAGCAAGTGTGATCTCTAAACCCTTAATCACACTAAATTAAAGTATATAAAGGCTCTAGGATCATTTAGAGATGAATTAATCGACACCATATAGGTGCTTGGAAATGGTCAGATCACAACACGATGGAATAAATACGAAACAACCAAAACACTAATGGAAGACAATGTTACCCCCTACCATAGGGTCATAGAAGAGGACTCCATAGATACAGACCTATGATTCAAAGAATATTGGAGTAGATATGAGTTTCAATCAAACACGCTAAAAAAGGGGAAAAGTTCCCATATATAAATAGTGAAACCTATGGGAAAATTTATCAAGGAAGGAGTATCATGTATGGTTTGACATAAATTGGCCGATCCAACACTTCTCTTAGATCAAGAATTAGATTCGAGATAGATGAGTAGAAATAGATCCAAGTGGGAGGGGATTTTGGAAAACAAATGGAGGAAGCGAGATGATATGTATACCAGTGGTGAGCAAATGATATGAAATTATAACATAATGAAGGGAAGGGGAAATGGACATTTTTCCTCAAAAACATGCTCACATGGTTTCTACGCTTCAGTAGTGAAATTGTGTGCCCATCGACCGTACTCCACTTCCATACTAGTCACATCGCATGGTCTCTATGAAAATTTTCATTAACCATGCAACTACTATGAAGATACCTACTACAATAGAAACACGGTCATGTGCCAGGGTCACACGACTACAGAAAAACCATACAACTCGAAGTGATTTCCCCTTTTCGGATCTATGGGCTCCGGAAGTGCCCCATTAACTCTTTGGACCTCTTTATTTTTATTAGAGGGCTTCCATATGACTATTTATGTTATCCAAGAATAAAAACTAATGATAAGTACCTTGGTCAATGATTCTGTTCGTTACAATTAGTTGGTCATTTTTTAATGTGGTTGATTGTATTGAACATTAATATATATCAATGATTAATTATTATAATTACTTCCAAATGTTTTTTCTTATACACTCGATATTAGTCACGAATCCATAGAATATTTGAGGTGGGATTTAGGGTTCATATTCTTCTGTCTCGCCTACATATGGGGGGTTATACTGAGGATAGATAAAGACATATATATGAAACACATTGTTTTGTTACTAATGTATGGACTAATTTAAATATGAAATAAAATTTTAAAAAAATATTATCATATTCTTCATATAGTGGAAAATGTTTTAAATGTTCATGTCCCAATTATTTGTGGTAGAATCTTTATTATAGCTGCTAATACAATTATAGATTTATAATTTGATAATATTTTTATGGATATATTGGATGAGATTTTATGTTTTATTACATTTAACTCCATAATGTAACCCTATAAAGAACATTTGAAACTATTTATCACTAATTATAATTATTCATGTAATAGACATTGTAATTTTTATTTATAATAATTTTCAAATGGGGACTCATATGTAATTTGTGATATTATGGAAATTAGGGAAATTTTTATATGTCTAGACATTAAGAAAAACATATTTTCATAATTTACCCACTCTAGTTTCAAATAATACTATCCAGCATCATTCTAATTTAAGGAATTTAGAATTTTATTATAAAAAATCGATGACTATAGTAGTAGATTTCATTCAAGATTAATTAATTTTAACAATGAACATTCTGCTCATAATACCGATTATCCAAATATGTTTGTTTCAAACATATTTATATATACAAAACACCCACACACAAATGAACTAAAGTGTTTTCCCAAAGATTAAATTTTCATTCACTTGATCAAATAATATTTTACCATTATTATTGATTATAATAACCTTAAAAAATAGGATAATAAACATTTAGATCATTTAATGGAGAGAATAAGGGATATTTATCAGGCCCATGTACATATATTGATGTACTAGACAATATATTTACCAGAATATATTAGTGGATGGGGATTAACAAGATACGTAATTGACAGGGACGGTTAACCATACTCTCTTGGATGTTTTTTCAGTGATTTAATAATTCTATATATGGGTTGTTATCATTTGTGTGAACTCTGATTCTAAGGGGCTTAGTTCCTCTTATTTAAAAAATAACCCATTTCATAATTTCTAAAAATGAAAAGGGTAAGTTTGGTCCCTTAAGTGAAAAAAAAACTATTAATCCTCTATTAATTGCTAGAAAGTAAATCAAATAGGTTATTTATAGAATTTAATTCTTTAATTTGTTGACCAGATGAATATTATTAATAGTTATTGTTTATTAATATTTTCAGCATGTTTTTTCCTTTTATATTTACATTGAAATTAATTCATAAGAATATGAAAATATGGATTTAACTTTCCAAATAATTAATTTTTCAAAAAAATGATTAAATTTATATTTTACAGTTGAATAGATACACTAAATTAAAAAATTTGAGTTAATTATAATACCATCATGAGACACGAATAGTGGTATATAAATGAATTTTTATTATATGGGTCTATATTTGAATATTATCCCATATAAAATGAAATATCCTAGCCTCACATGAAAAATCACCCTACCCCACATTTTATTTGGCTAAAAGGGAATTTATAATCAAAAAAACATGGAAACTACTGACTATGAATGAAAAATAAACAATCAAAAATGATTTTGACATTGAAACCCTAGATAAATATATAGACGAATCTTATATGAAGCTGTATTATCAAATCATAAATTTGGACACAAAATCAAATAAAACAAATAAATAAATAAATAATGATACATACAAACATGGAATAAAAAAATAAACATTTATTCTAAATATATATTTGAGCTCAAATAATGATCAACATAATAGAATATATTGAAAAAAATACCACTAGATGGATTAGTTGTTATATAAGAAAATCTAAAATTCGCAAAAATATCACTTGAAATTGAACATCTTGATTTTTACATAGACACATACAACACCCCATATCTAGACTCATAAATTAAACCTAACCAATAAAGTCATAAATAAATTTGGGAATCAAAAATGTAACATGGTAACAAAATACAATCAATGGTGTAAACATTTTTAGTGAAATAATATCCCAGTAATTTTCCTTGATGGAGTTTATATACATCCTTTTAAAAGAGATTTCCTATAAACTATTTTAAAAAATATATATAAAATAGTTTTACTTTTCCAATATATATGTTTGAATATATATACGAAACATGTATCATTACATACACCACACCAAAAATTGTCACCCCATTTTATTTTTTAAATTATATCCCAAAAGAAAACATATAATTTAATGTAATAATTTTCAAAATCAATTAAATTGATTATCCCATGAATCTTTAAAAATAAATAGATTACATATATTCTCTTTGCCTTTACTAAATCCTTAAAGAAACCTAAATCCTGTTAATTTCATAAAAAATCATTATCAAATACATATTATAAATAACTTTTAAAAAATATATAAAATAACAAGAAAAATACAACCCATCAGGGAATCAAATAATCAATAAAAAAGTAGAAATAAAATACAATCATTCTATGAAATTAAATCGATTAGGGGATTTGATAGTGGATATTACCCTAATAAATATTATCAAGAATTCTATGTATTATAAAAAACTCACTAGGATCTAATATTAATGACACAAATTCATGTTCCCATATAATAATGACCATATGTAATCCAGTAATACACCTCATCAAATAATTCCATCATGACATGCTATTTAATAAATTTACCATTACGACGACAAAATTATCTAAGGAGAGTTCTAAATGTTTCACATTGAACAAGAGAAACTGAAATATAGAACATCAAAAACACTAACATTGATCCCCATGATTTAATTATATATAAAATGACTAGAATTTCTTTTATTATTTTAAATATTAAATAATAATAAAATATCATTAACTGACAAATCACCTCCACTTTACCCCAAGAAATAACCCTAATAGAATATAAATAAATATAACCAATATAAAACACCCCCTAAAGGTATAAAATCTGAAATAAAAAAAATATAAAAACACACATAGATGGTATTAAAAATTAATTAATAGTTTTTACAATTTTTTCAAGACTTAACTATGATTAAATTTAAATTCAGTATACTTCCCTAACATTTATGATAACAGAAACATAACCCATTTCTCAAATAAATGAATTTAAGAGATAAAAAAATTTCCATCCATTTTAAAAAATATTTTGAAACTACATTCTCTCCCAATTTTCATCCCAATACAATGTAAAGTTCCTTTAAATTTCACATATCATTTTATAAAAATGCATTTTATACATTTCCCCAATCATGCTCCATTGAAAAATGACTCAAAATATAGAAAACCAATAACAAAACATTTTGTGAATTTAAAAAATGTTTAAAATAATTTTTATATCGACTATGTATATAAAATATTATTATAACTTGTTAAACAATGTATTAATATTGTCATGCATATCATGGAATTCCATTAAAATTAAAATCCCTGAACAACTACCTCAATGCGGATGGAATCATGTCACAAATGTCTCCATAAAATGTGAAACCCAAACCAATAAAATAAATTCACAATTAAAATCATAAATTTCTAAAAAAAATTCATTATATATTATTCTAAACATAGTAATTTTTCCACACAGTAATTAGGGCTCATCGGTGAAAGAAAACACTAAAGGGAATTATTAAGGGAGAATATAAGAGTATGAATAAGAAAGATATCCTTGAAAAACAATATAAAATCAAATGAGGGTAGTTAAAGGAACAAATATTGTGGTAGATGATAGAGAATATCTCCATGAGATACCCCTATGTTTTAATGTGAGATAAAAAAGGGATGAGTGGGATAACACCCAGAAAAATAATGATGGGAAAATGAAAATTGGATTTTTTATTATAAAAAACTATGTATTTCCCCCTTCACCACATACACCAAAACATCATAAAATAAATGATATCCCAAGTTACCATCTGATAATTAACCCTCAATTTCATGAATTATTTAATTATACTTAAATAATAATTTTTCTTAGAGATGCTTCAAGACATGAAATCTATGTTTATGCCACGAACAACCCATGGAAATACATTAGGTGTCATATAATGGTAATTAAATTTATGAAATTCCATTATCATGGAATTAACTACTTCGAGATGAAATGTAAATCTCCATGAAGCCTCACAAACCACATGGAAAATAATGAAAATTTTGGTAACACCAAAATAATCAATGAATTAAATAATTTAAAAAAATAAAATTAAATATGGTTGTCACAATTCTTCCCATCATGGAACTTTCTTCCCTTTAAAATCATTAGTTCATGGAATACTATATTATAGAGGTAAATATTAATACTCAAATATAGATTTTTAGATTTATGGATAAACTAGAATATATTTAATGTTAAATATAATCACAGTAGCCATAATAAATCCTCAAAACCACATGATTAATTCAGAAATAACATTCAACACCCTCATGCAGGATTAAATCCTTAATTATTTCATATACACATATAAGAAAATAAAGGCCTAGTATTTTTCTCTTAACCATTAATAATTATTTTATAATAATAAAATTATTAAACAACATAATTATAAAGAGATACAACTGAGATAACCACTATTCCATAAATCATTACAAGATACCAAAAAATTCCACCAAAGTCAACCAACCACTGAGAAACTTTCATGAACTACACATAGAAAGTAAAATATCAAGAAAAATCATAATATCAAATTTTTGAGTCTCCCAAATTCTTTACAAACCAAAATAACTAAATAGAATACCAACAAAGAGTGTACCTCAGCATAAAAAAACATATTTCTACAACAAGGATAAGGTGCTATATTAAAAGGTTTCTCAGTGTCATAATCGTGTAACCCCAACTATTTATGGTCCAAAATTAAAATTTAAACCTAATATCTCACACTATTAAACATGATACAACAACAATCCCTAGATTCCAATGCACTTCCCCAAGGTCCCCCATGTCCACATAATTTGACCACAAAATAAACCCATGGTTGACACCATTTATAAGAAACAACGATGAAGGAAAAACCCAACATATCCACCATATATAAATAAATATAATAGTTGGGATATCCCATAGAGTAAAAAAATAACATTTGATCCATAATTTATTTAAACCCCATAATAAAATTCCATAAATTGATCATTATCCAAAAATCGGGTTTTAAAATTGAGTCTAAACTTCAATTGAGAGACTGTAAATCTTTAAAAGTATAGTATTTAATCAAGGATGTATGGAGAAGTCTAATAAAGTAATTTTACATTAGTTCTTCTATAATACTCTACCACGAATTATTCCAAGACATGGTACTTCCCACAAAGATATATAATATCACATTCCACTCAATTCATTGTTTTGTATGAAAAAATAGAAATTATGCAACCTATAAGGTAAAAAAACCAACCCATTATCAATATCATTTTGGGTGGAAAATTTAAAACATCATGAAACATATATCATACTAGGATATGTCTCCCAAATAAAATTAGACTTTCCCAAAGATAATAATGGGAGAAATTAATAGAAATTATTCATAAACTAAGAATATTAGATTCTCGATTTTCCGTTTATAATATTTAGACAGTAATTGAATTTTAATATTGAAATATCATTTCCTTTTTTATATTTTAAAATCACACAACATTAAAAAACACTAACATGGGTATAAACACCAACATACCAAATTTTTATTTTTAAACTAAACAATCTCACAAACGAGTTACAAGAGGTTTGAAATCATATACATAAAATGTTCAAACTATTTTTAAAAACAAAACACTTTTTGGATTTAATAAAAATAATTTTTCAAAAAACATTCACAAAAATGAAATAAAATTTAAAATAAACCCTTTTTATTTGATTACTACTAAATTATTTTTTTATGAAATCCTCCATTCGTACATATAAGACCTCTATTTTTTCACATGAACCTATTTAAAAGAAACAACACAATATTAAAAAACAACTCAATTTACCCCCATCAATATATCTCAAGACTATCCTTAATTACATTCTTGTCACCAAATCCCACAAGTAAATCAATGAATCAAGTGGATAATATCGAAACACATGATTGGATTCATAACAATAATTATCATTTCCCTATATACTAACAATCCATTTTCTTATAATGAAACTAGGAGTACAGTCTATCTAATATTGAGCAATTGGTATTTTCCTAATTTTGTATTCCTTGTAATATAACCTCATAACTCATATCCCCTTTCAGTCCTTATAAAAAAATCTCTTATAACAACTCAAATTAAAACCAAAACAATTATAATAATGATATAAATAAAAACATATCAAAAAAATTATAAAAAATAATTAAAAAGAAACCCAAATATCAACATTATAATGAATATCAACCCCCATCATTAAAGATGGTGATGAGTCACAGACTCATGATTAACCTCATAAATCAGGATCATAATAATAATATCTAAACTACTTATATCCTCCAATAATATTATTTTTTAATGAAACTATTAGATTATAGTGACATAGGGTCTGGTACCATATTTAATGCACCACTATTGGATAACCTGGAATGTAACTTGACCTATTTCTTTAGATTACTTGGTGGGAATTATTGATCCCTATAATCTCACAAATAATGTCTTGGCATCATAAATACACACATCGTAATGTTTTCACCCTAAAAAATTAATGTAATGATATATTAGAATCATTCATGAGTGGAGTATAACCTCATCATAACATGGACATCCTTGTACATCAAATAAAAGGATAGAAAATAATAAAACATCCAAAGACTGATCAAAAAATAAATATGTTTCCAATGTATTAATATAAACACATATAATATACAAAATAAGAAAACATTAAAATTGACTATACCTAGCTTAAATTGGTATTACATTACCAACAAAAATAATAATAATAACCAAATGAAACCTATCTTGAAACATGTGATCCATGGCCATATACAACACCCCATATCCACCCCCATTAAAAGAACCCAATTTGTAAATGTTTCAAATATATCTAACAACCTAAAATAAAAACTAAACATCGTTCACTGATTATTCTATATAGGGTGTGATAGAAATAAACCCAGTAATATTCAGAAAATAAGATTATGTAGATCCTTACAAAAGAAATTTCATAAATTATTGCTTTAATCTTAAAATTAAAATAAATTCACATTTAAAAATCATATATATATATATATAAAATAAAAACATGTAAAATTATACACAACAAAAAATAATACTTCACCATATTTTATTTCAAAGATGAAAACCCATATAAAACTATACTTTATATTGTATTGATTTTACCTATCCAAGTAGAAAATTTTAATATAAATTTAAAAAATCAACTGATCACTTATCTAGTATCATGTTTCGTAAAAACTTTAGACAAAATAGATCTTATTCCATTAAATGAAACATTATTTTCAAATATTATATATAAATATATTCTTAAAATTAAAACAAATCAAAAGAATAAAATCCATTAAAAGGAAACTCTTTATAAATATTGATAAAATATAACAAAACAGATACAATGGTTCTATGAATGGAAATAAATCTTGGAAATTTGATAGATTAAAATATTCTATGAAACTTTAACTAGAATATTTTCAATCATTGGGAACTCACTAGGATATAAAATTAATGATATCAGGTATAATTATCAGATCATCATTCCCCTATATAATACTTCAAAATTCCAAGTCCTACGATTTCATCTAGGAATAATAGGTACTAAACCCACCCCTTGGAAAGCTAAACTCTTTTTAGGAACTACCTATCATGTTCACACTATAATTGTGATATATGAATAAATGAAATGCATTACAAACCGAGTATTTCTATAAAATAAATCCAAAAAAGGGGAGAAACAATTGACCCACAACATTTTTATTATTCTACTACATGATTAAAAAATAAACTCACACATCACCTCAAACACCCTCACATGAATCAACCATAAATCACAATCAATACATTGAAAAAAATACAAAACTCCCTTGGAGTATGAAATTACACAAAAATTAAATTTCAAAATATGGGGCCCAATGAGGGTCACAAAAATTCAATAGAATTTATATGAATGTTTAAAAAAAGAAATTATTGCAGTACACATGGGACACAAACTCATTTTCCACAAATCAAAACTACTAATAAATATCCCCTTTATTATTTAAATTAATTTTATAATCTAATCAATATCAATCAATTGTAAAAAATATATAAAAATCCACCATATTAGCCAATTTCTTACCCCAATTTAATAATAACACATTTAAGTATAATAGTTATTTAAAAACCTATTTTTATATCATTTAATAAAAACATAGCACATAAAAGTTATTTTAAAAACTAGAAAACCATTAAAATCAGCATTAATTAAGAGTTGAATAATAATTGAAATAATTATAAAATATAATATGACTTTCATATATAATTATTCTATGGAAATAATAACACTAAAATAATCAATCATGTCATGAAATTCCATTTAATGGAAATTCAGAAAACTACCTACAGAAATCTATGTGTGATAATGTAGAAACCAATAATCTTCAACGGAGAATTCCCATCAATGAAAGGAAAAGACCATTAAAATATCTTAACACTCATATACGCATGGTTATATCTCATCTCAAATATTAAATTCATCCAAGGAATTTATTTCAGTTTCTATGGGACATAAGAAATTTATGTGGAGGGTCAATGGAGAAAAGAGGATAGAGAGGAAAACTAACCTTGATGAATCATTTGAAATCAATAAGGTGGTGTTCAAGGAATGAATGAGAATGAGGTGGATTGTGGGGATCTATATACTCTCTCCATTCACCCAAACATATAAAATATAAGGATATAACGGTTGAATTTTTTTTTGAAAAAAATGTAATAAAACTTGGTGAATCCCCCTTTATTGTGTGAACCGAGTCTTCACTCTGAGAAAGGTCTCCCTTGAAGCTTCATTATGTGATCCCTCTATTCCTGGAATGAAATATTTCCCAAGAAACTAGAAATTAATCCTTGAGATGCTTCTTAGTGTGAATCCATATTTCATGTTGTGAACTACCCAATGAAAACACCCTAGTGGCATGAAAGTGGATTTAAAGGAATAAAATTCATTGATCTTCATAGAAACTATTGGAGGTTGAAACCTGTAGATCCTTACGAAATCAAAAACTATATTAAAACACAAAATCCCAAGGAATTTCAAAATATCATAAGAAGAAAATAATTATAACCCAACATTTACAAGGTTGTTCCTTTGCACCTATCTATGATTTTTTATATTAATGTATTGGGTAAATATTATAAATTAAAGTCTCATCATTAAAATGTTGGTGTAAATGCCCTTCCCAAAAATGGATATTCATTATATTTTCTAATTAACCCAAAAACATTTTTGATTGAAAAACAACAATATTTTTGGGGGTGTCCTTTAAAATCTAATTTTTATTATGTTATTTAAATATAAATTAAAAAGACTAATGATTCATTCTTCATTGTAGAATATATGGACCACTTCTGTCATATTTTAATATCCTTGAATGGTCTTTGTTTATAATCCCTATATAAATATTTTCATATTCTTCAACCCCAACTCCAATAGTATAGACACAATGATTATTTTTTTTCATTGACTTAATATACAAGGAATAAGATCCTATAGGAAAAAATTGTTCTGTTGTCTTAGAGAATTGGATACATACTTGAAATTTACATTTCCTTTTAAAACATAAAATAAAAAATATATCCATTTATATCAATAAAATATCACTTCATGGTATAATATGTAAAATAATTATAAGAATGGGGGGATCTCATACACCCAATAAGGGTAATCCTTCATCAAATTTTATGAATGAATTAGGAATAATAGTATGGAATGGTAAATAATACATCCACATTCTATTTAAACAATAAATCTAGAATAAAATGAATGAATGAATTATTATTTAATAATAACTTCTAAATAATCACACTACATTGAAAAACAAACATTTTTTATTCTAACTAATCAATAAATAAATAGGTTTATCATTACAAAAAAATGTACTGGTGGATTGCACAATATTGGAAATCTAAAACATACAGTCAAGGATTTATTCCAAGATATATAATATCGTCAATTATTTTTTTGGGACATGTATTACCATGAAGTCTTGTGCCATGACATATTTAAAAATGTGTATGGCCTTAACCAAAACCATATATTGTTTGTCTCGTGATACCTTCCAACACATGACTGGGAAATCATGGCCCCACCCATCACATACAAAGTCTAATTCATTCATCACATGTAATGGGTGAAACAAAACCAAAATGAAAATTCATAATGAAAAACTAACATAATATAGGATTATAATTACCATATTAAAATAATCACAATCAAGAAACATTTATAATAATTTGGTGAATCATTATTAAGAGTAATGTAAATAAAGGGAACTTTTCTCTTAAAATCGATATATCTAATGCTTTTGAAACACTTATATGGAGTTTTATTCTCGCCATCATTGAGATATATAGAAACTCATTGATCATTTTCATATTCTAAAGATCCATCATTTCATATACAATTCTATCTATCTAAATCAATTGGACTCCCAAAGGTTAGTTTCCATGTACCAGAGGTCTAAGGCAAGGATATCCTGACTATGGGATATTTTTTCTCTTGATGATGATTATATAGGTAGGTGTATCAATGACCTTAATGATGCTAGAATATACATAAAGATTAATGGAGGTAAGAATTATCTTATTACCACACATTTATTATATTCCAATGATATCATTTTATTTTAGACAACCTCAATGACAATCATATCTACAATCCATGTTATTGTTAACCATTATGAAATAGTATTTGGTCTATCCATCACATGGGGAAAATATTTTTATATGTTTTGTGGGGGTTCATCTATGGGAAGGAAGAATAATAACACTATAGATTTTTCAGTGAATATTGGATCCCTCTTGTACATCTATCTTTATGTTCCATTATTTTACAGTAAATTGAATAGCCAAATTCATAGATGATTATGTTTAGGCATCAATAATGAACTGGATATATAGAAAGTGAAGCCCAATTTTTAATATGGAATTTTGTGGTCTATTAATTCAATCATCACTTCCATATTTTTCTATACATTCACCATCTATAAGTTTCCACGGTGTCTTATCATGGAGTTTTGTTTTATGATTAGAAACTTCATTTGTACTAAATATCTAGTTAAAAAATGGAAATATGTCTCGTGGAAGGTGTGTACGAATCCCATATAAAAGGAGGGTCTTGGAATCAAGGATCTCAAAATCATAAATGATATCTTGGTTGGAAATTCCATGTGAAATCTGTTAATGGCTACTAATCCATCCAATAAATCCATATTATGGAGGTTCAAGTGAAGGATAATGGATTGATATTAATATTGTGTTGGATCATCATTATGAAACTCAATAAGGAAACATTTTAATTAAATTATGCACAAAAATAAATTAAGGTAAAGCTGTGAATATGGTCTTAATTTTTGGAACACATGTTGGCATGAACAACCACTCCATGAAGGGATTTTC
This sequence comes from Viscum album, assembly GCA_963277665.1. Taxonomy (NCBI): domain Eukaryota; kingdom Viridiplantae; phylum Streptophyta; class Magnoliopsida; order Santalales; family Viscaceae; genus Viscum; species Viscum album. Next base: position 956,669,208 of record OY728142.1, read on the forward strand.
ATTTCTCCGACAAGAATGAATATGAAAATGTTTGATCTTCTTCGTCATAATAGTATGTATTGTCTCCCTTGGTAGACTGCAATAGAAATTAAAAAAACATCATCATAGATAATGATACTCTTGTGTCAAATCCTAATTCAAATATGTTTTTCATAAACAAGGAATACTATAATATTACAAGCAGGAGTTTAACCACGATATCATCATGGATATCCAAATTATTGGATAACTTCTTATAATCCGATAGTTTTACTCTTATATGAATAATTTGGAGTAATATGCTTTGTACACTTAACCAAATGAGGACGGTTGGACAATACATTATCTAATCCAACCATCTATGTTTAAAATATGAATAAAATATCCACCATATCCTCATCAACTATGATTTTTCAAGAGAGGTATGAAAATATACATCAAAATTTATGGCAATAATTTTAATGATAGTTGGAAACTTGAAGAAAACATTTATTTCCTTAGTGACTATAGCTTGAGTGACCTGATAAATAAACTCCTACTAGATGCTACAATATCCGTCCTAGTATTGATTTGTAAGGCATAAAATGAGTGGCTATTTGAGGATCTAGAATCCTATATATTTTTTAGTACGAAGGTTTTACATATAGAAGTGTACTCATCTACAAGTGTTTAGATGAAAGATATGAATAAAAATGTGTCTGATAGGAGAATTCTCAGACTATTGGTTATCCTAGGAAGATTAAATAAATCCTTAGATCATAAATCTAGGAGGTAGATTCCACTAATTGTCTTATGGGAAAAGGCCAAAATTGATGGTCTGTACTCTAGCATGTTTGGTCCTTCAGGTTGCAGAGGTATATTCCAAACTCATCATGGTTTTGTTAAAGATTGTTTTCACCATTCTATTGGTATTGGAATTTTATATGAATATAAATTATGGAAATTTTTCGATGCCATCAAAAATCATATCCAGGAAAAGTAGACAATCTTATGGATTGAATCACATTGTAAAAATAATGGCATGTCTATTAATGCATGAACCATGAATGTCCAATAGAGACTCATACCCTACTATAATTATTTTATTAACAGTGTCACCATCATAACATGATTTTCTCCCATGTATATAGCGAATCCAATAAGGAAGAATATGCTCTATCAAAGAAGGTGCTCATGGAAACAGGTATGATTTGGGCTTTGAGAGATCCTGAATTTTTCTATTCATTGATTGATGGTGATATGAGAGGGATTTTGAAATAAACTCTTTTAAATTTTGTTTTTAATTCAAATCCTTGAATTTTTTACGAATTATATTAATAAATTTTAGGATTGTCTTTTTTGAGATAAAGGATATTCTTGGTAATGTGGTTAATGGTTATAAAAATTGTACATCCTTAATTAAACTAATCATAAATCATCCAAATAAATAATAAGGGTGATATCTACACATAATATCCCAATTGTATTCTTTGAATAATAATTTGTTGAGAAAATTGAATAATAGATTTACCATAAAAACTCTATTACTAACCTTTTGGAGGAAAATAACCATTTCACAATGAAAATTACATTTTAAAAAAATTGATAAACAATTTGAATAAACATAAATCAAATTATCTTTTGAAAAAATTTAATATAATATTTAAAAAATTAATTATACATAAAATTGGAATGTTTCATTCCTTCCATTCATGTAGAATCCAAGATTCCATTCACATTATCAGTAGAAACCAAATGGGAATTATTTTGAAAACGACATGTTGATTTCAATAAAAAATGATGATTAAAAGTAAAAATGGGGAAAATATATTTAATACATCATTTCTAAAAGGATAAATGAATTTTTTTAAATAAGTGTATTGAGGGAAAATGATTTATGTTCGAATATTGAAATAATAGTGGATTTTCATGAAAACATTTTCTCAATTATTTGTAGTACCAATGTGTGGGAAAATGGTATTATTTAATTAATATATCATGTGTAATCATTATATAAGTAAATAGATTTATATATTTATATAAATATCCAATAATTTCCCCAAGATGTATTTAATCAAATACAATCTCTAATAATGATGAGATTGTGAAATAAACCTATACCAATTTAGTAATGTTTGAATCATAAGCCCTATAAAGAAACATAATATTAATGACACTATAAATTCCATTAATATAGATTAATTAATGATATAAAACACCAAAAAATATGTATATTCACTACCCAAACTAAATAAGGGGTGAATATGGCATATGCATCATGAAAGTAAAAGTGACATAAGAATCCCCAACATTATGACCAACTCATCACATACGTTATTTATAATCATGAATAATAAACATATGTTAATTATTTAATTTATTAAAAACTATTTTAAAATTTATTATTCAATTTATTTATCTTATTACCATGTTATATATAATTATATAGTTAATTAATATTTCGCTATATGTCTCTATGATATTTGGCTTATGAGTCAAAAATGACTTTGCTTGGTTGACTATGGTCAAATAAGTTATTATTTTGAAATATATAGAATAGTAATCATGAAATAATTATCCTATTTATACATCAATTATCATTCTATAACCAATCATGAAATAAATATATGAAAAATTAGTTTCATTAAAATCATGGAGACGGTAGGTCTTACGTACACATGAGTAACGTTTCCATTTTCAGCTGTAATTATAGAAATAATGTAATTAATATCTACTCGACACATAATTATAATAATACCATATAAAAAATGTATTATTTATTTTTATATACTTATATATATTATCTATGTAGTGTGGTGATGAAAAGTGATTCACATCACTTCACGATGGTGGTAGTCGACATGTACACGACCAATGTTATCATTTTTTATTAAAAGAAAGAAAATTATAGATCATCATCCATAATAATAAATATTTCTTTAATATAATAATAATTTCATTCATATAATATATATTATTTAACTTTATCCTTATGGACTCCCATGTAAAGCATTAGTGAAAGAGGAATCATATTGCATTGTGTGGCGGTAGTCTACAACACATGTGACATTTTTATATCCCCTACAGAGTTGAATGAAAAATAAATATGTGATATAAAGATCTTAAAGGTATATATATGTTATAAATATCATATATATAATTTATACATTTCATCATTTTCTACTGTGACCAGTGGTAATAAAAAAACGAAGGGCATCAGTTCACGAGGTCGTAGTCTACCGTACACACAAATGGTGTTTAAAAACACATTTTATGGAAATGATTGTTATTGTAGGAAATTGCCTTTAAAAAACAAAATATTTTTATCTATACGATACTAATATTATAATATCATTGTGGATTGATTTTAACTGTGGGAGGAGGAGGATGAAATGAGATAAAAATAATTCTTGAAAACTGTTACCTCTTCTTTGGGTATCTTTTAAGGTTTGTACCAAAGCCTTCCTAGGTAAGATTTAATGAAAAAATAAGGCTTATTAGATATAATGAGATAATATGGAATGTTATGTTCATATTATTTTTCTGAATGAAAATGGTTTGAATGTGATAAAAATATATGAGAGTTGATGGCTTGTTATAAGTGAGGTGAGTTACAAACATGTAATTATTTGAAAGAAATGGTTGTACCCAAGTTTTTCACATGGAAAAGGATTTAAAATGGTGTCTTTGAAAGAATTAGTAATTATAATGTCAAAGTATTTCTTTAAAAATTGTTTTAATTTTTTTTTATCAATTATATACTTATCTTTTTAGTTTAACCAAAGGTAAATCAATTTTTTCCTAATCCATGGTAAATAATTATTACAGTTTTCACTATTCATTTTGTTAAATAATTATGTTTCCCTTATAATGTAATATAAATTATTATGATTCTCTATTTTAAATCTGTAATTATAAATTTTATTAAAAGAAGTGTAACATTTTAATTTAATATTAATCTCAGATACGCAAGGAGAAAGTGACTTTTTGAAGAGAAAATGTTCAAAATTGTAATGAATTATGGTATCAAAATTTATTCTTAAATTGATTCTAAGGAACTAAATTGAATTATTTGATATAAAGTTAATGTACTAGTACTTTAAAATGAATAAAAAATTTAATTTATCATTATTAGTAATTTCAATGAAAAGTTAGTTTTCAATTATAATTCACAATTTTTTTGACAATTCACCAAAAATTTAAATCATTTGAAAAAAACCATAAATTATATTATTCTAATTTTTGATTTTTGATTTAAAAATGAATTTTATTTTTTAAAAAAATTTCCAATAATTGGAAAGAATGGATTATAAATTACGTTCTAAAAGCATGAGTAAACCGTATTTTATAAAAATTTGGTTTTTTAGAAAACATTAATTCTTCTTTTAAATAGTTATTATATTATTTATAATCAATTGATAACCATAGTTTTGATAATTCAATTAATAGTACTCATAAAAACAACTTACAATGTTTGGGTGATGACTATAATATTATGTAATATTATTTTTATAATATGTCACGATCGCTTAAATCATGGTATTTTGTAAATGCAAGAAAAACTGAGAGGTGAATGTGACATAAAAAAATCTCAATGTTCCATGTAATAGAAGAAAAAAATAGTTTTTTATATAGATCATGATAATGATGGTATTTATTTTTAATATATATATTTATATATCATAATTTCTCATGGTGTTTTATATTAATCTGCAATTGGTTTTGTGGGTCATACATGTTATTGAATATGATCTTCATCTCTTAAATTATTAGTGTGTTAAATTATCCTCACCATAAATAACTAATTTTCTTACAGTTTTATCTTGATCTCAGAAATCATAGAATTTTACTATCAAATTAATATTGTTATTATATAATGGTAAAAAGAGACACAAGGGCAGGGGGACAAAAATGATGAATCCTAAGAGCATCACCCCTAAAAATGTCAAGAAAACCAATAAAAAGTTAGAAAATGTTGTTAAAAAATATGAAAGAGCTCAAGGAAAATACCCATGAAAACAAAAATATGCACCCTGATTCCCTTCAACCAATATGTGGGGAAGTGTAGTTTCATCATTAATAAGAGCCTCACATCATCTGATGAGACAAGTAGTCGACCAGGGCATACTTATCCATCATTGGAGAATGTGAAAATTAATCATCGAGACATTCTATTTAAAATATAATAATATGATTCTGAAACTTCACATTTCCTAACCATATAATGTTTCTTGAGATTCCTCCATAAGAGAATCACCAAGACCACAAAAGGCCCTAAAATAAAAAATAACTGATATTATCGAGTCATGGACAAGATCTCCTCAACAGATACTTGGTTTCAATAAAGGATAACACATGTCAGATGTAAATAAATGGAGATAGAAAAAATTTATAGGTAATTATAGAGAGTGATTTTTTTCATTGATCACATGAATGTGAAATATCATTGGAAATTTTAGGTCTACATATCCATATATCCATGATGTTATAAAATACGATCTCATTCCTCAGATATAAATATAATAGGTTGAAATTTTTGTTTCAATATCCTTTTCATAATACTGATTAATTATTTTATTATATAATAATATAATGAAATATACAGACCTGATAAAAATCTATTTCTAATGAAAAATTTCATTTTTTTCCATCGACAAATTTCAAATTCCATGTCTATTCCATTAAATTTATATCCAAAAATTAATTTTTTATTCCTAATGTGAAATAATATTCATTTAATAAAACATAATACCCATAATATAATTATATTTCTTTTATTTCATATATGGTTATTATTATGAAAAAATTGTTAGAATATGTTTTCAAATAAAAAGTAATCTCTATATGGTGAATTAAAACAATAATCTATAAAACTGTGTCTAATAGTAAACATAAACCATTTAATAAATTTTTACCATATTATTATTCCAAGAAATATATGATCTAAAAAATTATAAATAAGGTCACTTAATTTTCAAAATTAAGTTATCCTTAATCACAAAAAATAATATGAATTATCTCTTAATCGTCACATAACAAACATATGAACACATTCATCATGTATTTAATTAAAAAATTGTAAAAACATGAATTTTAATAGAACTATATTTAAAAAAATTATGATTCCTTATTCTATATATAAAAAATAAATTATTAGATAGATTATAAAATCAAAAAAAGATGTAAACTCTATCAATGATATTATAAATCAAATTCTCAATAAATAAATAATTAGTCTACGTGTAATCAGTACTAAAAAATATAATTTATCCATATCTTTCATCTATCTCTCCCAAGATCATTTAAAAATTTTTAGGAACATATTAAGGGTAAACAATCCTCTAATCATGTGGTTTCATGAAGTTCTACTTTCAACTCAATCAAATTTATTTATTATTGGACTGTTAAACATAAACATTCAAATCCTTATAAAAAAATTTCTATAGTAAAATTCTTATTGATTTCATAAGTTTGATAACCATGATATCATTGATAATATAATTTAATGTAATATTTTTTTTAATCAAAGCACAAATACATTAATCAATCCACTTCATTTTTGGAAATGGTATAAGCTTTACATTAATACATTCGCTACTTTTGAGATAATATTTTGACGCTTGATACATTGATTTACGTAGTGACCAAAATCTATTAAATTTCAGAAATATATTTTGGAAACAATTTTTATTATCATAATCATAATCACAATGGACATTCTCTCACAAATTCTAAAAATTATCATCTACTTCAAGCATGATTCAGGGTATTTCATTCCACAATTATCACATATGGGAAAATCCTTCTTTCCTTTTGTAACGACTCGAATCCAGAGCCCCTCCACTGGTGCCCCGTACCCGGTTCACCACATGACCTCAAGCATATTTCGCCAAATGACAAAGGCTGCAGAATAGTAGCGAGGGACTTGGTGAGTCAGTGGAGAAACTATGCCCTCATTTGGTAAAGGATGCAGTGGAAGAACAACCAAACACAATAACATAAACAATAAACAGCATACGACAACTAAACTGAATAGCAGAAGCAATGTATAAAATAATAATGATGCAACATGAAACATATATCTATGGAACGTAGTAAACAAACAAACTTGCAGAAGTAACACTGAAAAACAAAGTGCAAAACAAAACAAAGTAAACTCCTCAGCATCGAAAGCCACGGCTCGGTCTCATGCTCTCAAACTCTAGTACAATCGAGAACCTGAAGTAGAAGGGTGCTTGCCCTTATCAACACCTGCAACAACATAGACTTCTTAGGCTCAAAAGCATGGCCCAAACAGGGTGTGAGATACAATCCCATTAGGCAACCACCCAAAGATATGTGCCTAATAGTCAATGAATAAAAGGCAAGTAATGTACAGAAATAGTAAACATGAAAATACACCTCAACTACAATTTACAGTTCTATCACATAATGTACACAAGTAAAGAACCAACATCAAGTAGAAAATAGGTAACCCTCTGGGTAGCTATCACAGCCTAACCCCTATAGTTTATCCTTCAAGTATTATCAATCCTCTAGGGGTAGACACAGTCTTACTCCTCTAGTTCAGCTATGAATAGACTCTCTGAGGAAGCACTCACCGTCAATTCCGCCTATAGTCTTGTATCGTACTAAAGGCTCTCTGGGGAAGCACTCAACGTATCATTCACCATGTGGCCCGCGTCGAGGAACTATAGACTCTCTGAGGAAGCACTCATTGTCAGTTTCCCCTATGGTCTCACATCGTATTAAAAGACACTCTAGAGAAGCCATTATGTCCATTCTCCCTATGGTCTATTACAATAGGTTCTCATAGTCCAGTGTGAAATTAACATGCTTAGCGCACATGTATCATCCATGAAAACCTCAAGAAATACTTGGCTATCATTCTAAGGCTCAACAACATAACAAGCAATAGATCCACTATCATACAACATGTCATGGAAATTGGAACTTGCCAACAAGAAAAACAAGCAGGGTAATCATCCAGAGTACAAAAAAAACTACTATATTCACAAAAGTAGACCCCTCATATAACAATCAATCTAGGAGGTAATCAATCAAGAAGAAAACAGGAAAACACACAATTTCTGTTCAAGGGAATTGGTGCAATTTCACAAAATACTCAAAGACATTCTACATAAAGGCACAAACCAACTACCTTGATGCTAGGGAATCGATATACTAGAACCACGATGCCTTATTCTCCTTAGAACGGTGTAGATATAAGAAAATGCACAAAACGCTCAACCGATGATAACATGAAAATGAGGAAAACCCATGGAACAAGGATAAAGCAGATGAGAGAGCTTACTGAGGCAATCCCAACTCAATCGACAATGGCTGGAACAGAGATCGGACGGAGGCACCAGGGCTTGGGAAGGATCTGGTCGTACGGGTCACTCTCGGACGATGATCCTGAAGAAGAAGAAAGTTTTTTCTGTTAGGTGCGACCCTGGTGCATTTTTTGAAAAAAAGAAATGTACATGGTGTGTACTTTTAGAGTACACAGCATGTACTAGGTCTTTCTGTACTCCAACAAAATCAGCCTCCACGTCACCCCTACACATCATGTGTGTGGCCCGGACATGGCCAACACACGGCTTCTAGCGGGAAAAGAATACATGGAGTGTACTCAGAAAGTACTCAGCCTGTACTTCAAAAATTTCGTGAAAGTTTATTTTTCTAAAAAAACTCCAGAAAAAGGGAAAGGCATACCTGAGACGAAGATTCAGGTTCTTACAAACTTCCCCCATTAAATAATTTTTTCGTCAGGTTTCCCTAGCGAGGCAAAGAAGAAGAAACCCCGAACAGCTCCTGACACTGCAATCGTACATCGACCTCCCTCTCCCAAGTCGCGTCCTATACTCGCCCATGCTGCCATTGCTCCTGTACAAGAGGGACAGACTGCCCATGGAGAACCTTCGTACAACGATCGACAATCCAGATGGGATGCTCCTCAAATGATGCATCCACTTCAAGCTCAACTTCCTCAGGCCGAAATAAATGAGACAGATTTGAAAATTACCGTCGGAGATGAGTGATGTGGATGATGTCAAGCATGGCCTGGTACCACTGGGGTAGCTACAACCGATAGGCGACCATGCCAACCTTCTCCAAAACATCAAACGACCCAACGTACTGCGGTGAAGGCTTACCCTTCCTCTGAATCCTCTTGTGTCCCAACCTCGGTGCGACACACAAGAAAAACTGATCCCTGGCATCAAACTCCAGAGGTTGTCTCCGCTGATCAGCATAAGACTTTTTCCAAGACGGTGTTGTAGCCATCCTCTTTGGAATCAACTCTATCTGCTCCGAGTCTCCTGAACAAGACGAGGTCCTAGTAAAGATGCATCTCCTTCCTCTAGCCAGCATAAGGGTGATCAGAATGGTCTACCATACAATTCCTCATAAGGTTCCATCTGTATAGGTTCCTGAAAACTATTGTTGTAGGTGAACTCCACCAGAGGAATATGGTTCTCCCATGAACTGCCAAAGTCTAGAATAAAAGCTCAAAGTATATCCTCAAGCACCTGGATCTTACGCTCGGGGTGGCCATATGTCTGAGGATGGTATGATGTGCACCGAAGTACCTGGGTACCCAAATCCTTCTGAAGTCCCTGCCAGAACCGAGAAGTAAAGCGTGCATCCCTATCTGAAACAATGGAGTGTGGGACTCCATACAGACAAACGATCTCTCTGGTGTACAACCATCCAAGATCATCGATACTAAAAGTATCCTTGATCGACAGGAAGTGAGCAACCTTCGTAAGTATTTCGATGACAACCAAAACAGCATCGTTCCCTCGAGGAAACCTCGGCAACCCGGTCACGATGTCCATCGCAACATCATTCCACTTCCACTCCGGAATGGGTAACTGTTGTAAAAGGCATGCTGGTCGCTGATGCTCTGCCTTCACCTGCGGACAAGTAGATAATCTCAAGACAAAACTAGTAACTTTTTTCTTCATACCTGGACACCAGTACTGGAGATGAAGATACTGATACATCTTGGTGATGCCAGCATGAACTGCCAAAACTGAGGAATGAAAATCCCACATCAGATCCATGCATATGTCTACCGACACCCATATGAATCCCTGGAAATGAAATAACTCATCCTCGACCACTATCCATCCAAGAAAAGGGTCCTCTCCTGAGACGCTCTCCCGTAGGACTAAGCCTTTTGAGTCTGATAGATGCCTCATCCATACCCAATCATGTATGGTAGAGGTAATAGCTACAGAAGATAGGTAAGTCTATCCCTGTCTGTCGTGCACCTCTAGATGCATCTCAGAGAACAGAGCCATAAGCTGCCACTCACTGATGGCTTCCTAAACTGTATGAATCAGATTTCTCCTACTCAACGCATCTGCTGTTGCGTTTCCCTTTCCTAGAATATAAGAAAGCTCGAACTAAAAATTCTGAGGATACTCGACCCACCTACGCTGCCTTAGATTCAGATCACGCTGACTGAAGATATACTTGAGCCCCTTGTGGTCGGTGAAGACCACAAAGTGCTCTCCCAGATGATAATGTCTCCAACAACATAAGGCAAGAACAATAGCTGCCAACTCCAGATCATGCTTAGGGTAGTTATTCTCATGTGGCCTCAACTGCCAAGACCCGTACGGAATGACTCCATCTCCTTGCATAAGCATAGCTCCTAGACCGATACATGAAGCATCACAATAAATAGTGTATCTCTTTCCAGGCTCTAGAAAGACTATTATTTGTGCTGACGTCAATCTTCCCTTCATCTCCTGAAAGGATAACTCATAATAATCTGACTATAAGAACTTCTCCCCCTTCTTGGTAAGACCTTTCAAAGGTGCTGATAGGCGTGAGAAGTCCTGAATGAAGCGTCTGTAGTATCCAGCCAGCCCTAGAAAACTCCATACCACAATAAAGTTCATCGGATGCACCTAGGAAACTATAGCTCTCACTTTCTCTGGGTCCACAGATACTCCTGCCTCTGAGATGACGTGACCCAAGAAGTGAATCTGATCCATCCAAAAGTGGTACTTAGAGAGTTTAGCATAAAGCTGATGCTCTCTCAGTGTACTCAGAATGATCTCAAGATATGTGGCATGGCCGTGTCGCGTGTGAGATTACACCATGATATCGTCCACAAAGTCCATGAAAAAGGAGTCCAAGTAAAGATGGAACACTCGGTTTATCAGATCCATGTAAACTGCAGGCGCTTTCGTGAGACCGGACGACATGACTGTATACTCATATAGACCATACCTACTCTTGAAGGTTGTCAAAGGTATATATGATGGTCTAACATGCAACTGATGATAACTGGACCTCAAGTTGATCTTCAATAACACTTGGGATCCTCAAATATGATCAAAGAGGTCATCGATCCTCGGCAAGGGATATCAGTTTTTGACCATCAACTGGTTCACCTTTCGATAATCCACACAATGCTGAAGGATATCGTCTACCTTCTTCATAAACAGTACAGGTGAACCCCAAGGAGAAGTACTGGGTTGGATGAAACCCTTTTCCTGAAACTCTTCCAGCATCTTCTTAAGCTCCTGCAACTCAGGTGTATCTATCATATAAGGATGAACGGACATCGGTGCTACTCTTGGCATGATCTCAAAAGAAAAGTATACCTCATGCTTCGGAGGTAAACCAAAAAAGTCCTATGGAAATACATCCCTGAAACGATCCACCACTGGAGGAAAGTCCAACTATGAAGTCCCCTGGTCATCCATATAAAGACTAGCAATTTGGGTTGTTACCCATCCTAGCCCATGATGCTCGAGTCCTACCCGACTCGCCTAATCATCCCATTCACCTCTATGAAGAAAAGACTCAACCTCTAGTGAAATGAAACTCACTCTCTGGAAATAACAGTCGACGAATACCTGGAAGGAAACCAACCAGTCCATCCTGAGAATGACATCATAGCCTTTCATCTCTAGGACATTGAGATCCCATATGAAACGATACACCGCAACCTCGAGATGGATCTCTCTACACTAGTGTACACAAGATTTCCTCATCCCCAAAGGTGTGCCTAGTGTCAATGAGTCGGAAGAAGAAAAGAAACAGAGTCTAATGCTCTCCACAACAGCAATATAGAAAAAACTATGCGTAGTACCAGTATTGAAAAGAGTTGAAGATAAAACTGAGTCAATAAAAATCGTACCTCGATCTGTAGAAGGGTTGGGATCCGGCTCCTGATAGGTCTGCTCCACGACGAAAGACTGGCCTCCACCGTTGCCATGCGCCCCTGGATAACCACTCTGAGCTGATCCACCTTGCTGGTGCTGAGGGACTGGTGGTTGACCGCCATGACCTCGACCTCCACTTTAGCCCGAACGGCCGGAAGAACTCTAGTTCCCCGACTGGTGAGAAACTGGTGGTGCTTCTCTTGAACGAGGAGTCATGGAAGAGCCTCGGTAACAAGCTACTGGTGAGAAAACCTGGAAGAAACACTGAAGATGACCCATCTTTCTGCTAGATCAGCACTCCACGAGGTCTCTATGGCACTGTGTCCTCATGTGCCCTGACCAGCCTTACTGGTAGCATACCACCTGGCTGCTTGATGATGCATCTCACTTCCTCAGATCACCGCGCGTAGACTCCCTACGGTGCTTCATGCTGTCATCTGGAAGAAAACTAGCTTTGGGTGTAGAACTGCCCTGGATCGCAGCTCCAGAGTCCCTCAAATTGCGTTCTGCAATCATTTCATGGTTGATGATGATAGTGATGGAAGTCAACTAGAAGATATTGGCATGCGAGCGGATCTCCCACCAGAGGCCATCATCAAACATGCCTTCCATGAACACCCCAATCCCATCCCGGAGGGGTGTGGAACACTGAAACTCGGTGAAACAAGAGGAATACTCCATGACTGAAAGAGTACCCTGCTCTAAGATCATGATCTCCCAGCCTCGGTCGGCCCTCAGGGTCTCCGGGTAGAATTAGTCGTAGAACATGTGTTGAAACTCCTCCCAAGCCATAACTTGCTGGTGACCCAACTGTGAGATCTCATCCCACCACCTCTTGGTGAAATCTCGAATCATATAGGTAGAGAGCTTGACCCGCATCTCTAGAGGCGTCTCAAGATGCTCGAAGGTAGTCAGCATGGCTTCCAGCCATAACTCTGCAGCCTAAGGTCCTCCTTCCCCCAAGAACGTTGGAGGATGCTGCTGCTGAAAAACCCATGTCAAGTCTTCCATATTCATGGAAGGATGTGGTGCTCGCTGGAAGGTCTGCATCATCCTCAGAAAACCATCCCTAAACTGCGCATAAACGCCTGCAACTGGTATGACAGCCGGTGACAAGGCTGGCCCGACTAGATGATCGGCAAAAAGTCCCTGATCACCCATATCTGGCGTCTGATCGCTGCCTGACGGCAGGCGTACAACCAGAGGATGTCTCGGAGGCATAGCTCTGAAAGATCAAAAGCACAACTTAGATCAGAATTAACAAGGAAATAGAACACAAGAGTACAAAATGGGAACAGGGGAAGGAAAACACACAAGTTTACAAAACACAACTACATGGCGTGTATAAAAACTACATTGTCTGTCTTCTTAAGACACTGAAATGGGCGTCCATTCCCCTGCCCGAGTCTCTTTACACAACTAACCCACATGGTCCGACATAACCTGAGACTACACGGTGTGTTATGCAAAAACACGACGTGTACTAAACAAGGCTTTGGCAGCCCGTGTTGTTAAACAGACGGCCTTCTACATGGCTGAAACTTACACAGCGTGTTCTGAACAAACATGGCGTGTATAGGTGAAGTAGAAACCGTCCACTATTGTTCGTTACACAGTCGCATACCTAATCAAGACTACACGGAATTCTCCGAAGACAACACGGTGTGTCGAGGGGAAGGTAACACTGACCCATGTTGTTCGTGACACAGCCGGGTACCTGGACAGGACTTCACGTCATGTTCCTTTACAACACTGTGTGTTCTACCCGAGCTTCCCCGACCTGTGTTGTTAGTGACACGGCCAGGTAAATGGCTCCTAACTACATGGCATGTTCCTGAAATTAATCTTGCGACACCGTGTTTCTGCTCACACAGTCAGTGAAATGGCCTGAAAACTACACGGCATGTATCCAAAAAGTACACGATGTGTATTCTGGGTTTTTCTGGGTAGTAGCTCAGAAACTGCACAGAAGCCCAAAAACACTGAAAATAAGGCAAAGAGGTGCCAAATTCCGATCCGTTAGGGCCCATACTCCCCGCGAATCAAATCTTTGAATCTCCTACAGTCATAGACAAGAGAAAACATGATCATGATCTACCAATTTCCGATTGGAGGGGGCCATAACACCTCAAGAATAAAAATTTGGCGTTAATTTAAGCAACGTAGAAAACAATAAATCCTCTAACAATCCATCAGATATTATATCAAGCATCTATCCCAACAGCATGAATAATATACACTAAGTCTATCACTATAGCATGAAATCTCTAATACACCCTGGATTGCATGACAAGAATGCATGGCATGTGATTTATACAAGTGCCTATATGATGAATGAAATGGAATACCGTCATCTCATCGGGTTGTGAATGAAATAGAACTGCAATCGTCATGAAAATAACAACACAAAGCATGTAAATAACTCTAGGTAAAATCATATCAACCATAAAATCTCCAAACCAGAAAACTACACTTAATGAGGTAGTACCTATTTTCTCTATACACGGGTTAGCAACTCCCGAGAACAACTTAATATCGAGTACTGAATCCATCCTATCTCTGGCTAAGTCTCCATATAGTACAGCAATAGATATGAACTCCTTTGATACCACTTTGTATCAACCCAAATCTGGAGCCCCTCCACTGGTGCCCCATACACGATTCGCCACATGACTTCAAGCGCGTTTCCCCAAATCCCAGAGGCTGCTGGCTAGAAGCGATGGCCTTAGTGAGTCGTTGGGGAATCTATGCACTCATTTTGTTAAGTATACAGTAGAAGAACAACCAGACACAATAACGAAAACAATAAACAACATATGTCAACTAAACAGAATAGCAGAAGCAATGTAAAAAATAATAATGATGCAACATGATACCTATATCGATGGAAAGTAGTAAACAAAACAACATGCTGAAGATAACTGAAAAACAAAGTGAAAAAGAAAACAAAGTAAACTCATCAGCATCAAAATCCATGACTCAGTCCCATACTCTCACACTCCAGTGAAATCAAGAACCTGAAGTAGAAGGGCGCTTTCCCTTATCTATACATGAAACAACATAGTCTGCTTGGGGCCAGAAGCATGGCCCAAATAGGGTTTGAGATACAATCCTAGTAGGAAACCGCCCAAAGATTTGTGCTTAACAGTCAATGAATACAAGACAATTAAAGTACAGAAATAGTAAACATGAAAATACACAGTAACTACAATTTACAGTTCTAGCATATAAAGTACACAAGTAAACAACCACCAACAAGTAGAAAATAGGTAACCATCTGGGTAGCTCTCACAGACTAACCCCTATGGTTTAACCTAAAAGTACTAGAATCCCTCTAGAAGGCACACACAGTATCACCCCTCTGGTTCAACTAAGAATAGACTCTGTGAGGAATCACTCACTATCAATTCCCCCTATAGTCTCATATCGTACTAAAGGCTCTCTAGGGAAGTACTCAACATCTCATTTCCCCTGTGGCCCACGTTGAGGATCTACAGAATCTCGGAGGAAGCACTCCTCATCTATTCCCCCTCTGGTCTTTCATCGTATTAAAAGAAACTTTGGAGAAGCCCTTACATCCATTCTCACTATGGTCTATTACACTAGGTTCTCACAGTCCTGTCTGAAATTAACAAGCTAAGTGCATGTGTATCATCCAACTAAACCACAAGAAAAACATGGCTATCATTATAAGGCACCACAACATATCAAGAAACAGTTCCACTATCTTACAACTATGTTTGGCAACTGAAAAATGCCAAAATGAAAAACAAGCATGGAAAGCATCCAGAGTACAACAAAAACTACTCTATTCACAAAATTAAATCTCTACTATAACAATTAAGCATGCAGGCAATCAATTGAGGGGAAAAAAGGGAAACACACAATTCTTGTTCAAGGGAATTGGCACAATTGCACAAAATACTCAAAGACGTTCTACAGAAAGGTACAAAACACCTACCTTGATGCTAGGAGATCGATATACTATAACCATGATGACTAATTCTCCTCAGAATTGTGTAGATCTAAGAAAACTCTCAATACTCTCAACCAATGATAACTTGAAAACAAGGAAGAACCAGGAAACAAGGATAATGAAGAAGAGATAGCTTACTGAGGCGATCCCAACGCAATCGAAAACTGCTGGAACGTAAATCGGACGGAGGTACGGGGGCTCGAGAAAGATCCGTCTATACGGGTATCTCTCGGACGAAGATCCTGAAGAAGAGGCAAGTTTTGTTTGTCAGGCGTGACCCCCGTGCATTTAAAAAAAAGTAAATTAAATGGCGTGTACTTTTAGATTACACGTCGTGTACTGGGACTTTCTGTACTCTGCCAAAATCGGCCTCCACGTCACCCCTACACACCCTGTGTGTGGCCCAGACATGGCCATCACATGGCTTCGAGCAGTAAAATAGTACATGGCATGTTCTTAGAATGTGCACGACATGTACTTCAAAAATTACCAGAAAGTTTATTTTTCTCAAAAAACTCTAGAAAAATGGAATGGCATGCCTGAAATGAAGATCCGGGTTCATACACCTTTATTTCTATTACACATTTTTTCACATATCTTCATATTTTCCTATATCTTCCCATATAAGAAATATATATTGGATAATTATTTATCTTTCTTCAAACCTCGTGATAATATGACCCTTGTATGATGATAATGATTGAATGATTAATTCCCTTTAAAATATTTTCCTCAGACTATCCATGAAATGATTGCTCAAGCTCATTGGAATACGTGCACCAATGTTTTTCTTATTCCTTATATTATTCTATATTTATAAATGATGTAATACACTATATTGGATCTTATTGTGATGACCCAGACCCCCCTTGGTCCCTTCCTTTGCCAAAAATCCGGTTTCCTTGCGGGGTACCGATCGGTGAGACCGACCGGTGAGACCGACCGGTGAGACCGACCGGTGAGACCGATCGGTGACACCGATCGGAGAGACCAATCGGTGAGACCGGCCGACGTCGCCCGGCCTTGCCAAGTTGTTCCAGTAACGTTCCTTTTTCGCAAATAGGGTTTTAAACCCTATTCTGCCTTGTTAAAAATATCTTGGGAATCCGAAACGCGCACAAAGGTTTTAATTAAATGCTTCATTAATTCATGGGTCGGTTAAAACCACCCAGTGCCATTAATGATGAGTCAAGCCACGTGGTCAACCCACGACTCCCTCGTCTTCCGTGGTTTTGTGTTTCATCTCAACCGTCCCCAGCTCTTATAATTAAGGGTTAGGCCGTGGCTTCCCCCCTTCTTCGATCGTGGCTCTTCTGGTGCATCGGGACCGCCGCGTCGTTATCCGTAAAGTTCCGCGCCCCCGGCCTAAACGTCGATCATCTATCAACAAGTAGGGAATTTCTCTCGTCTCTCACTTTTGTGTATCATGCGGGGTGGGCGCTACTTTTGTTCCTATGGAATTGGTTGAACCAAACCCTAATGAAGATAATAAAAGAAGTTCTAAAGGAAGAAGGGGAAGGGGTTGTGATCGTTGTTATGCTTTATCTTGTGATCATCCCTTTTGTTGTACTGGTTTATGTTTTCTGAAAATTGAGGCCGTTGGTGGTCGTGTGTGTGCACTTGAATCCCCTCATGATGTTTTAAATGGGTTGCTGAAATTGTGAACTCCTGCTGTGAAATTGGTTAACCACGTATATCCGGCTGAATAATTGAAAGCACCAGGATCGGCCCTTCTATGATAACTCCCGGTTAGAACACACAGAATTTGAAATCATGGAGTGTGTTAAATCGTTTAAATCTGAAAATCCCTGACTTGTGTTGGTAGTGGTTAGTGGTTGTTTTCCCTTCGGGCCGTTTGCTGGAAATGTGGGAGGGGATGGGATCCCCTGTTCTTTTTATACTCTCGGTGGCTGTGTGAATTTGGGGGATGGGATCTCCTGTTGGCATGGTTTCAGTGGTTGTGAGTTTTTATCACAAATTGGGGAGAGATCCTCTGTTGGCAGAACCGGGTGTGAGTGTTTTGGTTGATCTATGATTTGACGTTTTCCTTGGTTATGCTTATGGTAGTTGCCCAGTAGTGCTTAAAATTAATTGAACATTTTGACTGAACGTGAAACAAGAATGGGACAAATGGTTTTGTGGGCAAGGGTCGTGAATTGTGACTCGGACGTTGTGGTATTGTGTTCTGTAGGTTGGCTAGGAAAACCTAAGTTTTGGGTGAGTGTTTGTTACCTATATCTATACTTGTAGCTTTGTGTTTCTTATTCGCGCCCCACCCAAGTTGAGCACTTAGTGCCGAACACCCCCATTTATGGGGGAAGGGTGTTTTTCCCAACACTATACTTAGTGGCTGGTTATTAGCTCCTTTTCTGCTCCCTTTCCCGGATAGCCCAAGTACCTTCGGGCAGGCTGTGATGGCCTGAAGTCCATTATTAGCCCAAGAACCATCGGGCAGGGTGTTGTGGTGGTTGGCCAGGTGTGTGCGGCAGGTGGTTTCCCAAGTGTCTTCGGGATGAGGCCCAGGTGTTTTCGGGCGTGGCAGTGGATCCTTTAGCCCAGGTGTCTTCGGGCGTAGCAGTGGTTGTTCTGGCCTAGGTGTTTGCAGGCATGGTTACTTGTGACAGTTGAGGCCCAGGTGTGTGCGGGCGGGATTTGGCAGTGGGACTGCGTGTGGTTGTGGCCCAGGTGTGTGCGGGTGGGTGTGGCAGTGGGACTGCGGTGAGAATGGCGGGATTGGTCCGATGCGTAGGATGTCTCAATAACCAGTGGGGAAGTGGAGCGGGGTACCCAAACATCGATGTGCTCTTATTATATATATTACTTGACTTGCGTTATTTGGGGAGTGAGCCTTGGTGAGGCCTGGTATGGATAGTTTGCCTTGTTAGTTGTTTGGTTCACTCTTTTCTCACGGGACTTTAGTACGTTCCCCCACTTGTGCACGAGAGTCTTGGTTTTCCCTACTGAGTGTACTTGTATGCTCACCCTACGTTTACTTTCAGGTTTCCAGGAGGACTACCAGGGCTGCGCGGGACCCTATTAGTCGGACAGTTGGAGTTGTCGCTGTTGTCGTATCTTTGTTTTCTTTTGGTATTGTACTTGAGAGCATTCTTTTTCTTTTGTACTTGTACCTTTTTGTAAACTGTTAAACATGCATGGGGTCTTTATTTGGGTTCATTTATATAAACTTGTTTCTTTTCCTTTTTGGGAGGTCAACTTGTCCTTTTTCCCGATCCTAAATAATAAAAAGGTTAATGCCTTCCATTTGCGAGAATTTTCTATACCCTTGGTGCTAGTCTCCACTCCGGGACCTATTGAAGGCGGGCTTCGAGGGTCATTATCTCTCCTTCAACTTAAAGAAGGAAGGGCCTGGCAATCCGCTGACTCTTCCCTCCTTTTGGTGAAGGCGGGTCGTGACAGAATGGTATCAGAGGTGAGGTTGAGAGATAGGACGGAGCATGGAGTTAGGCACAGTAAGGATTGCATGGGATGGTGAGGCCACAGCGTTGGGTGACCTTGGTGCGTGAATTAGGCCAGGGAGGACCGGCTAGGACACGGGATTTTAGGGCCCCCCGTGATCCGATGCAAGGACTCTGGACCTACCGAACGACCAAGTGAGGCCACACTGATTGCAGGGTAGAGACCCTAGGAAAGGTACATGCATCATAAATGACTTGTGTTTTTGTGTTTCTGGGATGACTTGGGAAATTAAGAATAAATTAAATCTTAATAAGTTTTGAGAACGGTTTTCTTTGCACTACTGGGCTTAGGCATTCCTTGTTTACCTTGCAGCTATGGCACCTGGAAGGCGACCACGTGTGGTACAGGCGATCGAGACTCCTGAGACTACTTTGGCCAATCGGCAGAGAGCTGGTCGGGAGGAAGAGGACGACCAGTGGCAGAAGACTCTTCGAGCCTTTCAGCGACAGGCCCTCGAGAAATATGAGGGCAGCACCTCCGACATGAAGATCTAAGGCTGGCTGGAGGAGCTAGTCATAGCCTTCAGCCTGATTCGGGCCCCGATGGAGTACTGGGTTCCTCTGGCTGTTAGCCAGATGCGAGGAGCGGCACGTCAGTGGTGGATGCTTCACCTGGGGAGTAGGAAAGAGTCTGAGGTTGCTTGGGCGGACTTCGAGAAGGAGTTCCGGGCGGAGTTCCTCTCCTCGACAATGAAGGCGGAGAAGAGGCAGGAGCTACTCTCCCTTCAGCAGGGGAGCATGTCTGTGAGGGAACTTGGAATCAAGTTCAAGGACCTCCTGCGTTTTGCTCCGGACCTCTTTCCCGATGAGGAGTCTCGGTCAAGACGTTTGGAGGAGGCGCTCCGACCCTCCCTCCAGTATGCTGTTACCCCCTTTACCCTTCTGACATACTTAGAAGTTCAGAAGAAGGCCGAAGTGGTGGAAAGGATGCACGCTCTAGGCGGACTGTCACGAGAAGGGATCCAGCTGTGACCATCGAAGGGGAAGGCCGTCAGCACCAGGCCTCCGGCATCGGGACCCTCCAGGTTCCGACCCGCAGGGAGCAGGCCGCAGCAGTTTCAGTTTCGATCCCCTGGCCCACGTTCTTTTCCTTCAGGCTCGGGACCACGGTGCTTCATCTGCGGGAGCCCTGGACATCTTCGGAGTCAGTTCCCCGATCGGGTGCAGTACAGCAGTGGCAGTCATCCCCAGCGTCCGCCGCAGCAGCAGTTCCCAGCCAGACCCTTCCAGCAGCAGCAGCAGGGACAGCGAGCTCCCGCTCCTCCGCAGACAGACATAGGAGGGGGAGGCCGACCTCAGGGCGCTCCCCAGGGACCTCGACCAGGGCGTGGTCGGGGAGGTGGCCGACAGCCGAGGGGAAGGGGAGCTGGGCGTGGACAGTTACACGCCGCAGAAGCAACAGTTCCAGCAGGGCCAGAGGTTGTTCGAGGTACGATCAGTGTGTTTAGCACTCTTGCTTATGCTTTGTTCGATACAGGAGCTTCGCACTCCTTTGTTGCACCCAGTCTAGCCCGCGCCTTGGGTCTAGATGCCGAGAGACTTCCAGTGCCCCTGGTGTTGAGCACACCAGTTGGAGGTCAGACCGACTTGCTGTTCGTTTGTCGGGGATGTAGACTGATGTTGGGGCCACATCACTCAGTTAAGGATCTCCTTCTGCTACAGATTCGGCCGTACGATGTCATCCTAGGCATCGACTGGCTATTTTCTGTGTGCGCCGTCATCGACTGTTTCCAAGGGAGGGTGGTGTTCTCCGGTTTGGACGGCCAGCGTGTTACTTTCACCGGCGAGCGGAGCTGTCCGAAGGGAAACAGGAGGGAGGAACCTCTCCTCTCCTTGTTGACCGAACTGACGATAGAATCAACAGATGAGGAAATGGTGGAAGTACCAGAGATCGTTCGTGAATTTATGGACGTCTTTCCTGAGGAGGTGACGACTCTACCCCCTCGACGTGACATCGAGTTCGGGATAGACCTGCAACCTGGCTCTCGACCAATCTCGATGGCTCCTTACCCGATGGCACCTTCGGAGCTACGGGAGTTGTGGATACAGATTGACGATCTGATGAAGAGGGGTTATGTTTGTCCAAGTGCATCACCGTGGGGTGCCCCAGTCTTGTTCGCAAATAAGGCAGATGGTGGCCTCAGGTTGTGCATCGATTACAGGAGGCTGAATCAGGTAACAATCAAGTACCGCTACCCTCTTCCGAGGATAGATGATCTTTTCAACCAGCTGAAGGGGGCAGGATGGTTCTCGAAGATCGACCTGCGATCCGGGTACCACCAGGTGAGGGTGAAGGATAGCGACGTCCCGAATACGGCGTTCAGGTGCAGGTATGGGCACTTCGAGTTCGTGGTCATGCCCTTTGGTGTTACGAACGCCCCGGCCGTGTTCATGGGGCTTATGAACTCCATCTTTCGGGAGTACCTGGATCGGTTTGTGGTGGAGTTCATCGACGATATCCTGATCTATTCAAAGTCAGAAGAGGACCATGCAGAGCACCTGAGGACGGTTTTGGAGGTCCTCCGACAGCACCAGCTCTATGGGAAGTTGTCAAAGTGCAAGTTCTGGGCACGAGAAGTGCACTTCCTCGGACATGTAGTGTCTGAGCAGGGAGTAGCAGTCGACCCATCAAAGGTTGAGGCAATTGTTTCTTGGGCAACACCCAAGAATGTGGCGGAAGTTCGGAGTTTCCTCGGACTGGCAGGCTACTACCGGAGATTCGTACCCAACTTCTCCCGGGTAGCAGCCCCTTTGACGGCTTTGACCAAGAAGGACCAGGTTTTCATGTGGAGCGAGCAGTGTGAGTCGTCCTTCAGCTACCTAAAAGAAAAACTGGTTAGTGCCCCAGTGTTGAGATTGCCAGAAGAAGGGATGGCCTATGAGGTATTCTGTGATGATTCAGGACAGGGCCTGGGGTGCGTATTGATGCAGCGACAAGGGGTGATCTCTTACGGGTCCAGGCAGCTACGCCACCATGAGCGGAACTATGCCACCCATGACCTGGAGCTTGCAGCGGTAGTGTTCGCATTAAAGCTGTGGCGACATTACCTCTTTGGGGAGCGCTTTGTGGTCTTCACCGATCACAAAAGCTTCCGCTATATCTTCTCCCAGCGTGACTTGAACTTGCGACAACGGAGGTGGGTCGAGTTTCTCTAGGACTACGACTTTGAGATCTCATACACTGAAGGTAAGGGAAACGTTGTGGATGATGCCCTGAGCAGGAAGCCGCATCAGGAGGTGGTTCGGGAATCTGCTGATGCTTGGAAGGCGATGGGGGAGTTGGCTGCCTTGCACTTGGATGCAAGGGTGGAAGGTACTAGAGGCTGTTTGTTTCAGATGACGGTACGGTCCTCTTTGTTGCAGCACGTGGAAGAGTCTCAGTGGGGAGATCCTGAGGTGGAAGTGTTGCGGGATCGTATCGATCTGGGGAACGCCCCGGAAGGATGGTCGGAGGACAGCCGACGTCGGATGCTCTTTCATCGGAGGTTGTTTGTTCCAGAGGTGATGCGTGATGAAGTCCTTCGTGAGTTCCATAGATCAGCCTTGGCAGTACATCCGGGTGTTTCGAAAATGTACCAAGGCCTGAGGGGACAGTTTTGGTGGCCCGGGGTGAAACGGGCAGTGGCAGAGTTCGTGGCTAAATGCCTGGTGTGTCAGCAGGTGAAGGCTGAACACCGTGTTCCTGGTGGTCTGTTGCATCCTCTAGATGTTCCCGAGTGGAAGTGGGACGACGTCTCGATGGACTTCGTCACGGGACTACCCAGAGCTCAGGGCGGGCATGATGCTATCTGGGTAGTGGTGGATCGATTGACAAAATCTGCTCACTTCTTGGCTATCAAGGAGTCAGGACCCGTGAGTACCTTAGCACAGAGGTACGTGGATGAGGTGGTGCGTTTGCATGGAGTTCCGAAAACGATCGTCTCAGATCGGGACACTCGATTCACCTCACGAGTCTGGAAGGGGTTACAGCATGCTTTTGGCACCCAACTACGCCTTAGCACTACTTTTCACCCTCAGACTGATGGGCAGACAGAGCGGACTATCCTGACCTTGGAGGACATGCTGCGAGCATGTGTTCTGGATTTCGGAGGATCATGGGTACGACACTTGCCTTTAGTAGAGTTTGCCTACAACAACAGTTTTCACTCTACTATCGGCATGGCTCCTTTTGAGGCTTTGTATGGAAGACCATGTCGTTCACCCTTATGCTGGGCAGAGGTTGGTGAGACTGGTACTCTTGGACCAGAAGTAGTGCAGAGCACCACGGAGAAAGTCCAGCTAGTGCGGGAGAGGATGAAAGCAGCTTAGGATCGGCAGAAATCTTATGCTGATCGTCGGAGGAAGCCCCTGAAGTTCGAGGTGGGAGATCATGTGTTTTTGAAGGTTTCCCCTCGACGGGGGCAGCGGAGGTTCGGAAAGGGGAGTAAGCTCTCCCCTAGGTTCATCGGACCTTTCGAGGTGCTGAGGCGAGTTGGCGAGGTAGCATATCAGCTGGCCCTACCACCTCAGTTGGAGAGGGTCCATGACGTCTTCCATGTCTCCCAGCTTCGTCAGTACTTACATGATTACTCTCATGTCATCAACTGGGGAGAGCTAGATGTGGGAGGAGACGCGACCTTCAAGGAACGGCCAGTCAGAATCGAGGATCGCAAGGAGAAAGTGCTCCGTGGACGAACCGTCGGCCTGGTTCGTGTGTTGTGGAGACATGGCGGCCTCGAAGAGAGTACGTGGGAGAGGGAAGCACAGATGCGTGCCCAATACCCCGAGTTGTTCTGAGCTTTGAATCTTTGGTGCCTGTTGTGACAGAACGTTTGACCTTTTTTTCTATGAAATGTGCTAGTTCCTTTCCTCTGTTATGTGTGGAAAGCCCCGGCTAAAGGGAAGGGGAAACCCGACCCCTAATCAGGACGCATTAAGGTGGATGCGATTAAACCCGTGCGGGCGAGTCAGTGCCGCCCAAAGAGGATAATATCTTGACATGGGGGAGGGGAACTCCCCAAACCCACATGACCGGGCGGTTTGGCGTGGTATGTTGCTTGGTTCATGGCAGGGAGTGTTTTCAATTAGCGGGGGTCCACTCCTAAGAGGTATCTTCGAAGATGGTTGTTCGGATCTTCTCTTTCCTTCTGGTTTGTTTTGATTCTCGGGGATGAGAATCGTTTAAGAGGTATCTGATGTGATGACCCAGACCCCCTGTGGTCCCTTCCTTTGCCAAAAATCTGGTTTCCTTGCGGGGTACCGATCGGTGAGACCGATCGGTGAGACCGGCCGACGTCGCCCGGCCATGCCAAGTTGTTCCAGTAACGTTCCTTTTTCGCAAATAGGGTTTTAAACCCTATTCTGCCTTGTTAAAAATATATTGGGAATCCGAAACGCGCACAAAGGTTTTAATTAAATGCTTCATTAATTCATGGGTCGGTTAAAACCACCCAGTGCCATTAATGATGAGTCAAGCCACATGGTCAACCCACGACTCCCTCGTCTTCCATGGTTTTGTGTTTCATCTCAACCGTCCCCAGCTCTTATAATTAAGGGTTAGGCCGTGGCTTCCCCCCTTCTTCGATCGTGGCTCTTCTGGTGCATCGGGACCGCCGCGTCGTTATCCGTAAAGTTCCGCGCCCCCGGCCTAAACGTCGATCATCTATCAACAAGTAGGGAATTTCTCTCGTATCTCACTTTTGTGTATCATGCGGGGTGGGCGCTACTTTTGTTCCTATGGAATTGGTTGAACCAAACCCTAATGAAGATAATAAACGAAGTTCTAAAGGAAGAAGGGGAAGGGGTTGTGATCGTTGTTATGCTTTATCTTGTGATCATCCCTTTTGTTGTACTGGTTTATGTTTTCTGAAAATTGAGGCCGTTGGTGGTCGTGTGTGTGCACTTGAATCCCCTCATGATGTTTTAAATGGGATGCTGAAATTGTGAACTCCTGCTGTGAAATTGGATAACCACGTATATCCGGCTGAATAATTGAAAGCACCAAGATCGGCCCTTCTGTGATAACTCCCGGTTAGAACACACGGAATTTGAAATCATGGAGTGTGTTAAATCGTTTAAATCTGAAAATCCCTGACTTGTGTTGGTAGTGGTTAGTGGTTGTTTTCCCTTCGGGCCGTTTGCTGGAAATGTGGGAGGGGATGGGATCCCCTGTTCTTTTTATACTCTATGTGGCTGTGTGAATTTGGGGGATGGGATCTCCTGTTGGCATGGTTTCAGTGGTTGTGAGTTTTTATCACAAATTGGGGAGAGATCCTCTGTTGGCAGAACCGGGTGTGAGTGTTTTGGTTGATCTATGCTTTGACGTTTTCCTTGGTTATGCTTATGGTAGTTGCCCAGTAGTGCTTAAAATTAATTGAACATTTTGACTGAACGTGAAACAAGAATGGGACAAATGGTTTTGTGGGCAAGGGTCGTGAATTGTGACTCGGACGCTGTGGTATTGTGTTCTGTAGGTTGGCTAGGAAAACCTAAGTTTTGGGTGAGTGTTTGTTACCTATATCTATACTTGTAGCTTTGTGTTTCTTATTCGCGCCCCACCCAAGTTGAGCACTTAGTGCCGAACACCCCCATTTATGGGGGAAGGGTGTTTTTCCCAACACTATACTTAGTGGATGGTTATTAGCTCCTTTTCTGCTCCCTTTCCCGGATAGCCCAAGTACCTTCGGGCAGGCTGTGATGGCCTGAAGTCCATTATTAGCCCAAGAACCATCGGGCAGGGTGTTGTGGTGGTTGGCCAGGTGTGTGCGGCAGGTGGTTTCCCATGTGTCTTCGGGATGAGGCCCAGGTGTTTTCGGGCGTGGCAGTGGATCCTTTAGCCCAGGTGTCTTCGGGCGTAGCGGTGGTTGTTCTGGCCTAGGTGTTTGCAGGCATGGTTACTTGTGATAGTTGAGGCCCAGGTGTGTGCGGGCGGGATTTGGCAGTGGGACTGCGTGTGGTTGTGGCCCAGGTGTGTGCGGGCGGGGATTGGCAGTGGGACTGTGTGTGGTGGTGGCCCAGGTGTGTGCGGGCGGGTGTGGAAGTGGGACTATGGTGAGAATGGCGGGATTGGTCCGATGCGTAGGATGTCTCAATAACCAGTGGGGAAGTGGCGCGGGGTACCCAAACATCGATGTGCTCTTATTATATATATTACTTGACTTGCGTTATTTGGGGAGTGAGCCTTGGTGAGGCCTGGGATGGATAGTTTTCCTTGTTAGTTGTTTGGTTCACTCTTTTCTCACGGGACTTTAGTACGTTCCCCCACTTGTGCACGAGAGTCTTGGTTTTCCCTACTGAGTGTACTTGTATGCTCACCCTACGTTTACTTTCAGGTTTCCAGGAGGACTACCAGGGCTACGCGGGACCCTATTAGTCGGACAGTTGGAGTTGTCGCTGTTGTCGTATCTTTGTTTTCTTTTGGTATTGTACTTGAGAGCTTTCTTTTTCTTTTGTACCTGTACCTTGTTGTAAACTGTTTAAACATGCATGGGGTCTTTATTTGGGTTCATTTATATAAACTTGTTTCTTTTCCTTTTTGGGAGGTCGACTTGTCCTTTTTCCCGATCCTAAATAATAAAGAGGGTAATGCCTTCCATTTGCGAGAATTTTCTATACCCTTGGTGCTAGTCGCCACTCCGGGACCTATTGAAGGCGTGTTTCGGGGGTCATTATCTCTCCTTCAACTTAATGAAGGAAGGGCCTGGCAATCCGCTGACTCTTCCCTCCTTTTGGTGAAGGCGGGTTGTGACACTTATAAATATGACACATAATGTATAATCCCAAAACTAGTGAATTGTGTAACATAAATTGAGTATTTTTTCCTATCTAATCTCATAATCAAAATCATGTTTCATTTGGGGATATAAATAAATTTTACATGTTCAAAATGGTTGTGTATATAAAATTTGATTTATCATAATAATATCTCCTAAGAGTTTCATATTAGGTACATGGTATTTCATATTATCATGAACTAAGTGATGATTGGGTATTGCCCAATTTTCCTTTTTCAATGTTATTATCCCTATATATATCTTTGATAGAAACAAATCCAATTTTAGTATTGAGTCAGGTATATTATATTATTAAAACCCACATAATCTATTCCTTCAAAAAAATTAGGATGTACTTATATAGTTATTCCTAATGTATATCACAAGATTATGATCCCTACTCCATGATTTCCTAAATCTAGTTCCTATGTTTTCTAATTAACATTAAACGATACCAACTATAGAATACTAACCCTAGTATCCTATTGAAATTTCTTACCCTATTAAATAGTAATAACGTACAATTAATAACATCCATAGGGACTATTTTTTTTTGTATTCTTTGTTAAATAATTAAATACATGAAATTAACATGGATTTTTTAAACATAAAATAAAAAAGTGTTTTATTTTAGAATTGCATTATTCTAATATTGGGATCCCTACATACACATCACCAAACACATCATTGTATGATGGGGAAAATAGAATATTAGGAAAGGGTGATCACATATTCATAGTAATGGTAATCTTATAAAATTAAATATGAATTAATTTTCCACAATTAATATGGAAATATAAATTATGAAAACACATTATATTTAATCAATAAATTGAGCAGACTATAGAAGGAATAAATGAAGACCAAATTATGAAATATAAATAATCGTACAAACATGAATACATAACCATTGATATTTTAACTAATCAAAAAATAACATAAAATATAAATAACATAATTAATAATGATGTAATGCATAATTTTGGACATTTATAACAAACTATTGATAATTTTTTCAATGATATCTAATACGTTCGTGGATTTGCAAAGAAATATAATACAATCGATGCTTTTCAAAAATATCTTTTTAATTGGGTAAGGCCTCAGAAAAAACCATATATTTTTTGTCTCGTCGTTCCAACTATTGAATTAAGAGGACACATTGGGCCCCAGCCCTCACATGAAATGTCTAATGCATTGATCATATTAAATGGGTAAAAAAATAAATATAAATAATATTATTTGTTTAAATAATATTTTAACTATTAATAATTTCTACAATGAAATAAACATATTCAAAAACCATTCTCTGTAAGGTGGTGAATAATAATAAAATTGTTAATCCTCAAAAGAATTTCCCACAAACAATCAAAATAAATAATAAGGATGATTTAAAAATAACATATCCCTAGAGGATCATAGGTATACTGAATGGTTGATATCATTAATTAATAGAAATACTATGATAATTCCATTAATATAATTTTTTAGGAAAATAAACAATTCATTTTGAAAAACATATCTTAAAACAAAACAATAAAAAAATATTTTAAAATATTTTTCATTGAAAATAATCTTTTAAAATTTCAAAATAATATTTTAAATATTTAGTTTCCATAAGAGATAAAATTTTCATTCATGTCGTACATGGTAAAACAATGATTCCAATCACATTTTTAAAAAAATACAAACATGAATTTTTTAAGAATTACATTCATATTGATATTTTTTTACTACAGAAAAATTCAGAAAAATGAAAATAATAAATGAGTTATAAAAAGATTAAAAAAAATTGAAAACATTTTTAGAAAACATGGCTTATTAGGATAATTGATCTTTGACTTAATTGATATATAATAATGGATTTTAAAAAAAATATATTCTCAATAAGTTTATGTATGAAATAGTGTAAAATTGTACTATTTTTTTCAAAATACCAGGAATAACTAGAGGGGAATAAAAGATATTTATTTCAATATATAAATATTAAAAAATTATTACATAGGCGACATCAACAAAAACAACCCTGAATAATTATGTTATTGTAAAATAATCATTTACAACTTTGGTAACTTTTGATTCATAATCCCCATGAATAAAATAACAATTAATCAAACACTAATTAAAAATAACATTAATTAATTCATGATAAAAAAACAAAAATTATATTATATTCACCACACAAAATAAATAATCATTTAATATTTAGAATGTAACTCGAATGTATAAGTAAAAGGAGAAACCCTTAATATAACTCTGAATTACCACATAAATTTTTATTCTTCCTCAATTATAAAATTATATTGTATATTTAATTTTTCATGAAAAATTTACTTGTTTATTATTTAATTTATTTTAATATTACTATGTTATATATGATTATATGGTCAATTAATTTTATGTTAGATATACTGATTATATATGGTTTCTGTGTTAAAAATGACTTAGTTGGTTTAGTATTGTCAAATTAGTTATTATTTAAAATTATTCACAAAATAATAATGAAACAATTATCGTATTTAAACATGAATAATATTTTAAAAATAATAATTATGGAATGTAATTAAAAATTAAATACATTAAAATATGGGAGATGGTCGGTGTTGAGTCAGAATGAGCAACCTTTCAATTTTTTATGATCATTATGGAATGATGGAATATAATATTGAATTTTAATATAATGATAATAATACCTTGTATATAAAATATTAAATCCTTAAATATATATATATATATATATATATCATAAATGTGGTTTGGTGATGAAAATAGTTTCAGGTAACTTTATGAAGAATGTAGTCCACACATACACGAGTGACGATATTAATTTTAAGTGTAAGAAAGAAAATTATACATTATATTTCAAAATAAAATATATGTAATTAATAACATTATAATGTTATTTATATCACATATAATCATTCAATTTATTTTTATTAACTTCCATGTTATGAGTTATTGAACTAAAAATCATTTCTCTTCGCGTGGCGGTTGTCCACCGTATACACAAGCGTTGATATCGTATCCCCTACAAAATAGAAAGAAACAATTTATATATAATATAGTGATTATAGATGTATAATTATATTATAAATATCATATATATACACTTTATATCTATATTCATATCCAACTATTATATTTTCCAATTTTAAATCAAATAACATCAATTATTGAGGTGGTAGTGTTTCGTACACATAAAAGATGATTTAATGAAAATATTTATTGATGCAGTGGTGGATTCAAGTCACGAATTGAGTATAAAAACATATCTATATATAGAATATAATTATTTTATTATATCATCATTGTTAAATAATAATTTATGAATTTGGATGATGAAATAAAATAAAAATGCTCATTGAATAACATCACATCTTCTTCGATTATTCTCATTATGATTTCCCCAAAGCCATATTAAGATGGATTTATTTGCATAATATGGATTCTAGGATTTGTGTTAGGAAGATTTTAAGAAATTTGAATAGTTTCTACTGAACAAAAAAATCTTGATGATGTGGAAATGAGAAGAGATGGGGTGGTCTTTTGCAGGTGAGGTGAGTACCACACTCGTATTTTTTAAAGGAAAAATTATAATAACTTTTCTGACCTGATAAAAAGGTACAAAATTGTGTAATATTGATAATTGAACATAGTATATTCTAAATATTACAATAAATTCGAATTTATGCTTCATTTTATATAAATCACCCCTTAACATTTTATTTTACCTCCCAATTAATACATTTATACCTTTTCCTGGATAAATAATGTTTATTATTTTCTTTATTCATATTGGTAAATAAATAATTTGTACATATTAGATAATATAAATTATTTCTTTTCCAACTATTCTATAAATATTTCAATATTATGTTCATATTATTAGAAAATTTAAATTTAAAATAACCCTAAAGATGTGATGAGAATAATTGTTTTTAAAGTGAAAATGTTTCTAAGATTATAATATTTTATATCAAAATTCAAGATGAAAATTATTAAAAGAAATAAATTGTATTAATTAACAAAAAACTGAACAAAATTTCCCTAAAACAATTTATAATATGATGTAGGATTATAAATAATATATTCTAAAATTTATTTTTTAGTTAAAAATCATAAATATTCAATATTAATCAAAAATTGAAATTTTTAGAATAACAATAAAAATAACCCTATAAAAATTTTAATAAGATGATTTAAATATACAAAATATTTTATAATATTTTTTTATTACATAAAAAAATAAATTATAAATTACTTTTTCAATGCATGACAAGACCATCATTTTGAAAACTATACTATTTTTTGTAAAATAGATAATTTTCTCTTAAATGATAATTATTATACTTATAATAAATTTATAATAATAAATATAATTAATTAGTTTTTATTATTCATTACTAATTATTCCAATAGGTATGTGACAATAATAACGGTAAATATTAATAATTTACTAATATTTCTTGTTTTGTTTAGAGTCGTTATTTCTTATAAGGCAAATAAAACTCATAATTGAGTATATGGAAATATTGAGGTACTATTACATGTAATGACTGATAAAACTAGTGATTCTGATAATGAGATCTATTGATGATATTGACGTTATTTAAAATAAATAAATATATCCTTAATTCCTTGGTTGTTATATTTCTTTATTAGCATTATTTTACCTTTTACACAACTAACAAATATGCTGACCATATTTTAAAATCTCTTGGGGTAATAGATACCATATATAGGCCTATTTCTGTAGAATCAAATTGTTTTAGTGAGATTTATTATCCCCAATTTCACTATTCTTAATTGATTGAAATATGAATACATTCAATAATTGAATTATTTTTATTAGTTTCTTCGAGATTGAGAGAGAGGTGTACGATCATTTCCCTATGTTATAGAGAGATTTCTAGAGGACATTATCTATAAAATTAATAGAATTATCAGGAAATGATTTATTGTGAACAAAAATTTCAATCCCAAGTTTGTTGTCATGTTTAGATATTTAGTTCATAGAATATGTTATTACACAAAGACCCTAATTTTTTGTTCAATTTCAATGTGAACAGCACATTTAATAATAATAATATTATTATGATTATTATTTCTTTCAAATACACAATACACATAGATAATTTAAGAAACATTTCATAAATAAATAAATTAATATTTCTTTAAAGGATATTTGATATATTACTTTTCTATTCCCTTAACTCAACCAAAACCCCCACTCGGTATTTATTGAACCATTAATAATAAATTTTTATTTAAATAAATTAATCACATTGTATTATTTTTTCAATGGGTAAACGATATTTTATTCACTAGAATCATGATTAAAAAATTACATAATATTAAACCCGTTTATATATTCTCTCTAATAATAGCTGATTGAATATTTTTTATCAATATAATATTGACAATTATTACTTGTAAAATATCATGAATAATGTAATTTCTAATATTAAATTATGATAATATTTAATTTATGTTATAGATACATGTAGTGTGAGACCAACTACCATACGTTCTCAATAGAATTAGGCTGACATTAATAAAGTAAATGAACCGTTTCTAGAAACATATCATGTAACTAATATAAATATATGTTAATATAAGAATGAATAAAACCTTATATTGATGGTCAATGTGTAATAAATTACCACTATATTTATATATCATGAACCATGTTATTCTTTATCTATCATAAACATCAAAGAATGATATAAATTTCTATAATTTTATAATATGGATCTATCCAATTAAATTGCCTTTCCCATTTTATTAATTAGATAGTTCTATTCCATTCAAAGGTTCTGTTATATCTGCTTACATTATCTCTAAATGGAAAACCGCAATGATGAATTATTCATTAATGTCAGGACACTGATGATGTACCCAAAATATCCTACCTTACAATCAAAATATTTCATTATATTTTTCATTAGTACATATACATTGAGGACACTAAATATGAATTAATAGAAATATTAACTATATGAACTAATATACCCATCCATATATATTAATTTTCATTCGAAAATATAACATTAGGAATTATTAATTTAGATTATATTCTCATAACTTCCCATCATTTAGATTTCTGTGTGATTACTTCATGGGAAGAAGTACTATTTCTTTGTATACCCCTTCACCAGATTGTTTAGAAAATTTTAACCCATTATATAGATATCAGCTTACCATACATTTTACATCAATTAATATTTTAATTGAACTTCATGAACTATTCATATAAGGTAACTATTATAAAATTTTGATTCGATAGATACAATAAGGAAAATGTCACATTAAATTTAATACATACTAAATATAATAATATGATAATACATTTATTAATATTCAACACATTAAATATATAAGTAATCCCAAATACCAAGAATATTCTTCTATTTCACTAAAATGAATATGCACCCACATTTATTTTAGCTAGTTAAAAATGACAATCAATCAGGTGACTCTCTAATGAAAATAATGAGTTTTTATTTGATAATACCTTTATATTCTCTTATATGGGAACTTTATGTACAATTTCATCACCCTTTTTATAAAAAACGATCAATAGGAGAGACATCATCATTGTATTATAAATTTGTTTAGGTGACATAGGATATATTTTTTAATTATAATATATATCCACAGATTCACTCCATACCTTCATTCAGTCCTCTGTCATTCTGTTCCAATCCCAGATCTACGATACCTTTTTGTTGAACCATAACATGGGTGTATGATGAATGATGGAACTGTAAAAGTCATGTCATGGGAAAAATGATGAACTCCCAAGATAAATGATGAATTTAGGGAGAAAATCACCCAAAAAAATAAGAGTATTGAACCTTGATCAATATTCATGTCTATTTTGATTTATTCCTTAAGATAAAAAATTAATTGTATCAAATATTTTCTTTCAAATAAACCCCACAATATACCTATCCCACATGGTGATTGATCTGGAAACCAATAAATTTATTGATTCATTTCTTATCATTATAAAAATAAATAATTGGATAATTAGATAATTTTAAAATAGTACTTACCGTGATTTGTATCCATAATTGATAATGAATGATGTTGTGTTGAGTTCATTAGCAAGATCTTTCAAATTTATGTGTATCAATCTTAGATCCTTGATTTTTCATCATTACTCAGAAAGGATTCCTAGATATCTCTCTTGAAGGTCCTCCAGTGGAAAAACTATTATACATATATCCCTGGAATTATGAAATAAGAATATATTTAAATAAAAATATTATTGTGTGGCTGCATCAAAAAAATAATTTAATTATCTTATTCGTTTTACACTCGTGATAGTTTTTTCACAAACTATATGATCCGAATAGTGCAAGTCGTGACTAAGGTAAAAATGTTATTCTAGATTCAACAGTTCTATCATTTTTTTGATTTGGGAATTTTATAGGAGTTATTTCACTATTTCGGAAAATCATGCATGCATGTTATTAATATTTGAATATTATTCAAACATTTTTTTCCGAGAACACCGAGGGTCGGAATCACAATTCATCTCAACACTTAGTCTTAAAATTAATCCATATAATATCTAAAAATAATATATGGAAAATATGATATATTTCACAATCAAATTTTCAATAGATATATAAATGAGTCGGTGGGCTTCCAATGATGTTATGTCCCTAACATTAATATGGTCCATATGAAAAAATGGTTAAAATACACATTACAAATTTACAAATAGTTATACAATAAAATATCGATGGTATATTAACAAAAGGAAAATCAACCAAAACCTCAATCCCATATATAAATTATGAATATCTTAACACAATCCAACTAAAATATAGAAAAAAGTGAATTCTTAAAATAATTATCAATCATCATGAGAATACATTAATAAATGATGATCCCCTATCCTAGGGAACCCTACCAAATAAATTATCATAAAGTTATAAAATATTTAATTAATATGTTTTCTATCATCTAGAATCTATAAAATATGATCCCATCTACTAACTCTCCATCATCCTCACGGGGAGTATCCACTGTACATCCTTTCTCACAATCAAGGATCATATCCACAGAGAAATGGATTATGGGTGGTATGATTCGACAAGTACATACATGTCTATAAATTATAATATATAGCTCCATGATCTCTGGATTGTGAATCTCTCCTGGATCTATTGATATGTGGTGAGTTTGTTAAGTCCTTCTCCAATTTTGGTAAGACAATTATATGGAAATATCATTTTGTGCCCCATAACATGTGAAAGAAATCTATGTTTAGAGTACATTTCATCAATGAACATTGGATATTTTCTTATTCTATAGCTCAGATTCATCATAAACAATATGTTCCCCCCATGGAATACACATGGAAGGATCTATACTCATATACTGATGTTTTGGTAAATGTGAGGATAATACTGATAGATACTGGTTATATTGACTATTAAATGTATTATCAAGGCCAAATACAATGATATGGTATGTTTTATATTATATACGGGGAATTTTTATGATGTAGTTTTTGATTTAGAGAATAGGAAACATTGTTTCATAAGCATCCATTAGTTAATAGACATAATTGCATGGTCATGTAAGAGCATGTGTTTCCATAACATATGTCCAAGCTATATGATTTCTGAAATTACTAAATAATTGTTTATTAATATATGGGATGTGATTGATAAAATTATTATAATATTATAGGTTTCCACATTATGCTTAAATGTTTTGAATTTTTTTTCACCTTGTGACTATTATAATTAAACTGTGTTATTAAAGACAATAATAGGGTACCATTTTCACGATATGGATTTTTAAGGTCATTCAACAAGGATAAAATAACGTTTATTTTTTTTCTCATTCTTTGATGTGGGATAATGTTCTCCCTATGATGCACTCAGACATATATCTACCAGGGGTTTTCTACATTTCAATTTTATCTATTTTTTTATGTTACGCTAGATGGTAGAAAAATGCCAAGTCCTATTTCATTCTATCTCAGTTCCATAACATGTTCGTAACCTTAAAGATTATAAATTAAATATGAGTAAATAATTATTAATAAAAAGTTATGTAATTAAATTATTAACTGAATAAATAAATGAAATTTTTTAAAAAAATATTTCTCAATAAAATTCACAATAACATTTATTCATGTATAAAATTATTATTTTTCAAATATATTTTTCATGAATTTGATAAAATTGACCAGAATAAAATATTAAAAAAATTTATTCAAAATTTAAAAATATTAAACCTGGAAATATGTGAAACTGGAGGTGTATATCGGCTTTTGGCATGAAATCTGCTCTAATTTTTCAACCATAAAATTACTCGTTAAAGATAACATTTTGATAATTACTCCTGTATATTTAATCCATTTATATTTATATAAATTAATAGAAAAATTCATATTGGATTTCTCATGTTAATAAGATTAAATATCATTATCCAGTGGAATTTAAAAAAATAGAGATATATATTAAAATCATTTAATAACATTATTTCAATCCTAATTTATCAAATAATTCAAATAATATTATATTTTACTAGATCATTCCACAAGTCCATAGTAAAACCTAAAATGATATTTTGGCTTCCAATAATTTATTTATGAATAAAACTCATTAATCCAATCTTTGCTCTTAGTGTTTGGCAACCAAAAAATTATATTTTTTTATTATTGTTTATAAATCTATTCAATGTGAATGAATTATTTGGAATTTATTGTGTTTGTTTAGAAATAAAAAATTCTACCAATAATGAATCATTTATTGATAAGTTTAATAACTACTGAATATAAGGAACAATGGATATTTTATTCTGAAGAACACCATATACAAAATTATATTAGGTAATCTAAAAATAAGGATTCCCCATAACGTTCTATATTTGAAAATTTGTGATATATAAAGAATAAAATGTAAATGAATGGCCAAAATTCATATTTATTTTTACACTCATTTATGTATCCTATTCACAACACATCTATGAAACACATGTAATGTTTAAATATGAAAACATGAAAAAAAAAATTATGTCCAAACTCGTTTTAATATTACTCATATATACATAATATATAAAATTATTTAATAAAATGTTTGAATATAAAAAACACATCAACATAACGATGTTAATGTATCCATATAAAATTAATTAATTATAATGGGAAAATTACATTGAGATAATATTTTTTTAATTTCATTGTTATAAGTCACATAATATGGGTTTCAGGTATATCATTAAGGAAATGTATTAAATATCAATTTTTATACATAATTCATGTAGGTCACCTTTTTTCTAAACTTCCACCGACACTTTAGCTTATGGAAATTTTATAACAATTGTAGTTAGGATTTTTATCTAGTTTACACATAATGAAATTACATATATATAGGTTAGGAGAAAACGAAGGTAAAATGAAATTATACCAATGTGTGATGTAACTTAAATATAACGAGTGGGTTGAGATTTATTCTTATTAACATATATAAAGTATCTTAGTACCAAAAACATTGGATATGTTTTTAAAACTTATGTCTTATTAATTCATTAAAAACATTTCAGAAGAAAAATGAGATGAAATAAAAAGAAGGAAAATAATTAAATTTTCTATAACTAAATTTCCAATGGTGATTGACTTTAAATCCCTTTAGCAAGGCTTTATTATAAGACTATCCCGAATTGGTTTGGTTGTGATGATTACTTAACAGAAAACGAAACCTATGTGATTCTCCTATACAACTCATGATGAAAATAGAGACAACATTATTTGTAGGTACAAAAATGTATCCTAAAATCCAAATGCTAATATCATTCATTGTATTTATCATTTCAATTAATACTATAAAACAACCCAAATCCATCATTATATAGTTGATTTGTATAATTAAGTTGGATTTTTAAATAATCATAAATAGAATCATCATATTCCTATTTTTTACAAATCATTTTTCCTATTATAATATGGTAATGGAATCTTCAATTTCATTCATTAGACCCTCATATTGATATGGAATTTTCAATATATGTTTTACATTATATAATTATTGACAATTCTCATAATTCCATTGTTTATTTGGGATCTAAATATCCTATTGTAGAACATGGATTTAGATTAATTGAAAAGATGGTATTAAAATAAATTTTTTTGTTTGGTCTGAATAATCTATTCTGCCACTTCCAATAGTTTCAACCATTGTTTTATTATATTTTTTATCTTTTATTTGATTGAAAATTTGGTATTTCTCTTGACAGAAGATCACTTTTCTCTTCTTCAGTGGGCTGAAAATTCCACTATCACTTTATAGAAAAAATATGGAATAGGTGTTCATCACACATCATATTTTATGTGGAATCTTCTATAGTTCACTCTACGTTAGTTTATACATATTCTATAATGTAATTTTAAAACTAAAAAATAGCATTGGGTAGAATAAAGTGATTAAATGAGTAAATATGGATAATTATTAACAATATTTCTTCAATAGATATGGTATTATAATTTATATATGTTTTATTATAATTTTTATTTATGATTTCCATTTTGTTATCAATTTTCATCAATTTATTTTCTTCATAAAACATAAATAATCACCCTATTACTATCCATATTTCCAGAATACTTTTAATCAAAATATTGACTTGTGAAATTATATACTAATCTATAAGTATATAGTGTTTTTGAACCGTTAAACTGATTGATACAGAGTTATTTGTCTTTATAAGGAATTGATTGTTTTGTTATTGAAATAGATATATTTTAGTATAATAATAGTAAAAATGACAATGTGATTAAATGCGTTAATCCATAGGACAAGATAAAATTGGAAAAATTATAGTCAAGAGTTGATAACATTGGGTTTTTACCACTACTGTTGTGGAAAACTCTTTAATGGGACATTGAAAACAAAATAGACTCACCTATGTCTACACACATATCATAAAACTATAATTTGGAACCAAGCTGACAAATTGGATATACAATTTCCCAGGAATTCCAAATAATCGTTAATGGGAATATTTGTCTTGGTATATTTTCCAAATCCCCCCCCCCACTAATGACTACGTGTTTTCTGTTCCTTTTATTGTGATATCACAATCTCTCATTGTGCGAAACTTAGTTTTTTAGAGACCTTAATGGTATGGTTCTTAAAAACAAGTGTTTGGCTATTTTAGATCCAACATTGTGTGTAATATATTTTTTATAAAGATATATAAATATGAACAAAATAAAATGAATTATGAATATAAACTAAGATTATATTTTAGGATTATCATATAACATAGATGATTATGGGTTAATATGTTTCATAGATATACTTTTCTTTTTTGTTCTTGATATATATTTAAGGCTAATATTTTCTTTGAAGAGTTTTAGTTTCATAGAGTATAAAAACTATTATGTATACTTTTATATATCTCAATGATGAATGATATTATGATGGTGTTTAATTTATGTTGAAAATAAATATAATTAAGATGTTTGTGAAGGTTGATTAAGAGTATGTTTATGGTGGTATCATAGTTACTCATGTAGTCAAATAATATACTAGTATTGGCCAAATGATGTGTGAAATCAAAGTTGTTGTACAAATCACATGAAGGAAATAAATTAACAAAAGATTTAGATTGTAGGTTATGCAATAATAGGAATATTGTAAAATAAAGTAATACCTACCAACTTCTTAAATAAATGTAAACCCACCACATAATTAATTGAGATCCTACCACATGGAGAAATATAGAGCCACCACATGTTATGTCATGTTACCATATAAAAAAATGGTACGTAACATAATTTTCAAAATCCATGGTAGGTCATGTAACTGTGGGATTAAAAGTTAGGTTACATGACTAAATGATAAAAAAATGAAAATATGGGTAGTTGATGAAGTCATATGTCTCAAGGAATAGTTATAATGAACCAAAATACACACATTTTATATCTTAGTAGATTAATATTCATTGCAAAACATAAAAATCGATGATATAATATTTTAGGTCTATTACCTTTTGGAAACATGGAAATATAAAACATTGATCAACACGTGAGCTACATAGTCCCCCCTATGTTATTTATATAATGTAACCTTCTAATAAATATCAAACATAATAACATTTTTTATATCTGGGTGAAGGGAAACATATGAAAAGGTGTGATCAAATTCCCAGTAAGGGTAAAAATTGAAGATATCAACATTTGAGGTTCATATTTTTGTTTAGAACTTGATAACTAAATTTAAAATCCATACCATGTATATTATACATCATAATCTTGTGTTAGGGTATAAATATTTGTAATTTATAATATATGAATCATAATTTAATCAAATACCATGATCCTTGAGAACATTAAATTTGAAAACAAAATTGATTTGTGGAATACATATAACAAATAAAATCTTATGTCAAGGATATCCACCAACATATTCATAACATTTTAGGACTTGTATGACCACCCATCTACCTTCTTTCAGCTTAGGATAAAATCTCATGTTCCCTATTATGGAATTATGATAACTAATATTGTACCCTATTTCAGGATTATGAAAACCTTCCATGAATCCTTTTATCATGTATACCATTTATAATTTCCCAATTAATTGGAAGGATATATAGGCCTCACCCATCTTTGGTTTTCATATGGAAAATTAAAATTTATCATCAAATATCACTGTTTAAAAAATAAGAATTTATAAAATAATTAAAAAGTCATTTTATTTAAAATTTATTGTAATAATTATGAATTAGGTTTAAAAATATTGTGTTTCCATGAAGGAATGACGTTAAATTCATGTAGTACATGTAAAAATGAAGAGTCCATTCAAATTTGAGTAAAATCCATACAAACAATGTTCTGAAAGTGATATAAAAATCCATTGAATTATTTTTATAAAAATAAGAAAAATGTTATATTGAATTTAAAATATCATTGGAGGTATTAATAACAAATTTATATTTTTTTTAAACATTGATATTGAGGAAAAAGGATTTCTACAGAAGAGATAAATAAAGTATAATGTTTGTAAAAAATTATTTTAAACAATTGAGTACATAAAGAGCGTAAAATTAAATGACACATATATTATAATGAAATAATAATATTTAGAGTAATTTACTTGACATTCTTGAGATATGGATGATGACATTTCAACATCAAAATCGTAAACATAAACAATCGCAATTAGAAGACAAGTTATATTATAACACCCCTACCACTTTGGAAATGTTGAATCATAATTCCCATAAATGAAAAACATTAAATGTAACATAAAATATCAAGTAATACATAATTTCTTTGTATTAAATTTCAAATGGATATTATGTACACCTCATAATTGATTATAGGAGGATAACATACAATATGTTCCAAAGAAGACCACCAGAGAAAAAAATATTTTACCATATGTCTCGAGTTCTTTCAAACATGTATGAGAATCATATATAATAACTTTATTATTACTATAAATACATTATATATTAATATTGATATATATCATATTTTTTATTTTTTATTTATTACTTTTTACCTATTCATTAACATGTTTTTTTAAAATCATGTTTCAGTTAATAAATGCTTTGGTTTTTAGGTATATTTTGATTTTCAATTTCCAATGATTTAATATTGATTATTTTTTATTAATCTCCATAATTTTAAAAATTATATAAATATAAAATATATCTATTATATATTTATATATTTAAAACTATAAAATTTATCTATAGAAAGTTAAATGCATTATTCATGGAGACTGTTCATCGTACGTATGCATGAACGTTGTTTCAATTTTTTCATTAAATGAAATGAAAAAAAGTAAAATAATATACTACATTTTAAAATAATATTATTAATCGTATATTTCATATACCCAAAAAGTTTATCCTTATTAAATTCAATGAAAATGGTTAATGAAAAACAAATCATATCGCTTCGCAAGGTAGTAGTTCGCCATAATGATGAACAATGTTATCGTATCCTCGAAAGAATGGAATGTCAGAATATATGACTGATATTATAATTAAATAAGAATAATAATTTTACAAATAAAATATATCTTAATTTAATATATCCTTATTACCATCCATTTAAATCATTAATGAAAAACAAACCACATTGGTTCGTGGGGTGGTAGTCTTCCATTCACATGTCCACTATTATAATTTGATAAATGGTTAAGAAGTATGTAGATGTTTGCAATTATTTAAATCAAAACGTATAATAATATCATAAATAAAATATATAATCATTAAATAAAAAATTATATCTTTCATTTATAGGTGCTGATATAAAACTAATCACATTGGTTTGTGAGGAGTTAGTCAACCGTACACACCATCGACGATTTCATTTCTCAGTTGATGAAATATGATATCGATATAGGTTATTCCATTAACAAAATAAAATATAAGTATATTGGGAAAAAAATTAATATATAATTATAATTTATTCATATTTTATATTGGGGGATGAAGAAATAATATTAAACAAATTGTTATGAATTATATCTCTTCCTTTGAGAATAACTTTTTGTTTATAACTACAGCCTTAATATAAGGGAAAAATAAAACAATAAAGCCTCTAGGATGTGTATAGAGATGTAGGGAAGATATTTTGGTAGGTTTTACTCAATAAAAATGGGGTTTGAGGTTTGAATAGGGAAGGATATGAGGTTTCCAATTATTAGTGGGTGAGTGGGCGCACATGGAATTTTTGAAATGAATAAAGTGCATCCACTATTTCACATACCAAAATGCCTAAAATTGTTAATTATTGAATAATATAGGATATAAGGTAGTAATGGTTCATTAGAAATTTATTTTAATAATAATATAGGTTATTTTATGGATAATCAATTTAGTTTATCCCCCAGCAGACTAGTTTTCACCTAAACTATGGTAATTTATTATTACATTTTTATATTCATTATTGTAAAAACACAAAAATTGACCAAATTATATAATTTTAATTATAATGATACAAAATATGAAATCAATTTTTCTAAATTGAAATCATATTAGATAAAACATATAAATTAATATAAATATCACTTATTGGAAAAAATGTTGTTTTCCATTGAGAATATAGTTAAAAGATAAAGAAATGGAATTGGCAATTCATTACGAACACGATTCCAATGAACTGAAATATATTAATATATATATATATATATATATATATATATTAATTTAATTTTAATTTTTTTTTTACAAAAACAATTTATATTGTAAATTTTTTGAAGTAAATGAATTTTTTTAATAAAAATATAAAATTTCAATATTCAATGAAAATATGAATTTTCATGATTTTTTTAAAACATCACTCCATGATAATTTGGAAGTTGTAAGTTAAAAAATAAAATTAATTGTTTTAAATAATTCTCCTAATAATGGAAAATATAATTTTAAATTATGTGAAAAGGTGATAAAATAGGCATTTAGATGTATACATTTTTAAGAAAAACATTTGATGTATATTATTTCAAACATAGAAAATACAGAATATACACTTTTAAATATTTATTGATTTCATAATATGTAAATTTTATTTTATGAAATCACAATGTTTTATTTATATAATTTATTGAAATATAACATTTTCATTCCTATAAAATTTGTTTTTTTAGAAAAATATTACTTTTATTTTCAAATTGGTTATATTTTCATTTGAAATTAATTTATCACTACATAATTAATTTTATATATATGATTAAATAAAATATTTCTATTCATACCCACCATTCCAAAAATAATATGTTATATAAAAAATATAGTAATAAAAATTTAATACTTGGTCTTGTTTTGTACAAATGTGAGCTTGCATGTAATTTTAGACATCATAGAAAAAAATTATCTGAAAGAATCATTTCCAAAAAACTCTTGGAGTTATATTCTAACTATATTAAAATGAATTTATCTTTGGTAATTTTCATCTATTATAAAAATAAATATGTATATGTATGCCTCATTGCATCCTTGTGTTTAAATGTAGATTCCACAATAAGGCGATTTCACTACAAAACATTGACCATGTGAGGGGTCGTATTTCGTAGTACATACCATTTGGGATCTAGAACCACAACCATTTTTTAGTCAAAATAATGATCATTCACAAGTGTTATAAAATCTGATTTCATTACATGAGTTGGATCATGTATATAGTTTCTCAGGAAATATTTATGGAACACATTGTGAACCCAATAGTGGTTTGGTGGAATCACCAATTGATATGATACAGTCACAATAAGACCAAGAATTTAAAAGTGAATGGTATATATAATTCTTAAATTAATTCTATATCATAATAAAAAATCTTATCCTATCGTAGTGCTTTAATCA
Organism: Viscum album; assembly: GCA_963277665.1. Classification (NCBI taxonomy): domain Eukaryota; kingdom Viridiplantae; phylum Streptophyta; class Magnoliopsida; order Santalales; family Viscaceae; genus Viscum; species Viscum album. Next base: position 956,713,903 of record OY728142.1, read on the forward strand.
ATTTGCACATCATGTCATACTCGATAAAATAAATTTTCCATGCTTGAAGAAGTAACAAATAATAAGATCCATAAAATAATGACAATTCATTTATTCTATCTCTATATATTATAAAAAACCACAAATTATTAGAATAGGTGATCTAATATACATAAATCATCATATGTTCAAATAATACATTAATCTTTAAAACCATGTCAAATGTTTAACCAAATGTATTCCATAAATATTTTACAATATGGAAACCCCATCTAACCAAAATTGAAATTAATATTTTTTAAAATAATTTGACTAAATTAAAGTAAAAATCATTAGTAACCTAAAAAATATAAAGTATATCATAATTTCACATACTGAATTCTAGAAATCATTGATTATATATTCTCTTAAAACATGATAATTACCTAAATTACAATGATATATTAATGAAAACATATATTCTCTCACAAAAATTAATACTTCAACATTGTTAAAAAATAATATAATATTATATATAATACATTTATCAAAGAATATTGTAAATTTAATAATGATAACATAAACAAAATTGTCAAAAACAACCATTAATTGGTTCCATTCTATGGAATATCTTCAAATTTACATTATCTATATCAATAATATCTTTATCCAAAGTAATTACCATTTTCACAACACTGGAAAAATTTTAAGGGTTATCTTACCTTAATCATATATATTCTATATGGTATCACATTTCCATTAATTAAATTTTCTAGTTCATATGTACTGTTAATAACATTCTTATAAATCAATAATTTCAAACTTATACTAAACAATCCATATATATTTAATAATTCATAGGACCAAATGTTTGATTTCCTATACCCAAAAACATTAATAAATCAACTTCATTTTTAAAACATTAACTAGGAATAATCTTCTAATTATTTAAAACAATTTACAATAATATGAAATAATATTAATTTAAAAAAATTCATCAACCTCAACATAATCATTTTTTATATGTTCAATAAAAAAACTATTATAACAAACCATACATTTCATATGTCATTCGTGGTATCATCATCATTATAAATATAACCATTACTCATTCCATCATGTAAATTCTCTTCATAATCATTCCCCCAAGGAAATATATTTTTATAATTCAAAAATTTTTGAAAAAAAACAATCAACAATCGATATTTCATTTTGTATGCCGTTGTTTTCAACCATTTCATTATCTGAACATTTCACTGTTCTTAAGAAATTAACTTCTTTGTCTCCTTATTTTATACACTATAAACATCTTCTTTTCCCTTTAATAAATTTCCATCATTAGTTATTCACATACTCTCACATATAAGAATATGATTTTTCCATCCTCTATGGTCTCCATTACAAGATCACTCAGGGAAGTATACAACTTTTTTCATTGGTGAGTCTGAGAGTTGGAAAATGTGTGACTTGTTAATCATATATCATGATAACTAATATGGAATAATCAAAATATACATTACTATTGTCAATATACATTTTGATTTTTCATAACAAATTTTCAATCCCATTGAATATTGACCAAATTCTATCTAGTTCAGTTCATTTACTAAAACCAAAATGCATAGTGTGAGAAAAAAACCTCATAGTGTAAAACCACATAATCATGAAATTTTACTTAAAGGATGAATAAATAATGAAACCCTATTTTAAATCTAGGACATCTTATGATTAAACTCGGTTATTCATAGAAATTATTTAAATTATTCATGATTGTTCATAACGTGTTAGTGAATTTATTTAGAATACCCCAAAGTGAGTCAATCCTTGTTTGTAGTAAGTCCCATTATTATGCTCAAGAAAACTTTTGAGTTAATACCAATGTTATTTTTTGTGGATTTATTGTGCTTAGATACATCTGTTTTTGAACGACGTCCACTTGTATAATCCAATTAGAGATGTAATTCCTTAGAAATAACTCACACTATCAATCAAAAAAATATAGGATATTTTCTTATACACAGAATTTTGATTATAGACATCAATAGTGTTTTCTCAAGAAATATATCAATTGTTCAACAAAATATTTCTCAGATACTAGTTATAATGACATAAACATCAAAAAACAATTACAACATAGTTGATGAATATTATTTACATAATATATCAATACATTCTAAAATTATTTAGGTTTAATGTGTTTGAAAAATTTACTTATGAACTACTATTCTGTAAGTTTGATACGCCATCCCCCAATAATTACTTCATATCTACCACCATTCAAAAGAACCTAATACATAATACCTTTCTTTATATAATAGAGAAATAATAAATTAGAAATGGTGAGACCATATGCTTAGTATGGTTAAAAATATTGATATCAATATAACATGATCATATATATGTGAAATTATGAGAATAACATTTGAAGATAATACCCTAAATATCATAGATCATAAATACGAGTATTGGATTAAATCACATAATTTCATAAGAAATGAATTATAAAGGAATCAAAGAAGATGATCTGGGAGAGCATAATGTTAGCACAAGACATCGATTTTTGGAATTCATATACGAATATTAAATTATCATTTTTAGGATATCAATATTGATATTGATAAAATGTTATTCTTGTACTAACCATTCATATACCTGCTTTGGGATTAAGATTACCTCTTGTGTACCCTCTTTTAGGATTGGGATAACTTATTTTGTACCCAATTTTGAGCATGGGATAACCTCTCATTTACTCTTATAGTTCAAAAAGCATTTATCATTTCCCAATGCATTGGAAATAGATATAGGTCCCACTCATAGCTATTAAAAATGTTACCTCTATCATAGGTCATAATGAAACCACCATTATAAAATGTAAACCATACATATGTTTTCTATAAGATCAAGAAAAAAATTTCATTTTAGAACCCACTAAAATAATTGGCTTTTATAAACATTTCCTTATATCGTAACCCATGAGAAATGGTCAAGTTTCATCAAAATCATATTTTCATAAAAATAATCCATTCATAGAAAAAATATAAAATTTATCCTTGGATCATATTCCTAATAAAGAATAAGAAAAATTAAATTATAACATCTTATATGGAAAATGATTTCAAAATATTAGTTAGATCATTTCATAAGAAATTATTCTTTTTACCATTTAAATCACATTCTAAAATAAAAAATATTTTCAAAAAATATTTTCATGAATATAACATTGTGTACATCTTATGGAATCCTTAAAGATCATTTAAATCATTTCTTAAGGAAAATATAATTTTCACTTTTAAAATCACTATTCTCAAATAAAAATTCATAAAATTATTTCCGAATAATGTTTCTTTAAAAAACCATTGTATCATATAATAAAAACTTTAAAACATTGGGAGGTCATTTCTATTTGAAATTATGTTCATGTCGTACATGATTGAACATACATACCTTTTGTATTTTCAATAAAAGGAAAATGGTAATTTGTGTTGAAAATAACATGAATATCACATAAAATTTATTAATAAAAAATATATAAAAGAAACAAAATAATCAAAACCATAATTCTATATATCAAAATAATTATTTAATTATATTAGATATATTGGATATTAAATAAAAATGATTTTCAACCAAAGATATATATAATGTTTTTTTCATAAAGAAAATAATTTGGCCACATTAATAAATAAATAATAGAAAATAATGGGAATATATGTATTTTAAAAAAATAACTAGTGGATAATAAATTAATTTATTTTATTGAGATTTTAATAATAATATTTCAATATTATAAGCATAGACATAAACAATCACAGTAAACAATGAGATAATATCATAAAACCCTTATCATTTTAGAACACCAAATATTAATACACATGAAAATATTACATTAAATGAAACATAAAATATCATGAGAATAATTAAATTCCTAAAATTATATATCATGGGTTATGTATATACATCACATAAAAGAAGACATGTGCATAACATAATGTATTTTCTAATGAAAACAAAATCAGTCAAAAACCTTTTACTATAAGTCTCAAATTTAATAGTAAAAATTAAAACAACCAATATATGAAATATTTTTTCATTATAAATATATTATATAACCATGAATCTATATAATAAAATATATTATTTACTTATGATTTTTTTTATTTTTTTTATAATTTTCTTTTAAAATCGTGTTTTGTGTAATAACAGCTTTGTGTTTTTTATTTGATTTAAGTTGATATATTAAGAAATATTTCATTAATCATGGTTAAAATATTTCAATAATATTAATAATTTTATAAATATATTATATATTAATTATATATTTAATTATATTAATACATAATATTTATTGAATGATAATTAAATACAGTAGTCATGGAGCCGATAAGTTGTATGTAAGTATGAATAATGATTATATTTTCTCGTAGGAAGAAATAACATAACACAAAATAGTAAATACCATTTAAATACTTATTTTCAGACCATATATATAACATATAATCAATAAATATACTATTATTTCCATCCATAAAAACTTCTGGTGAAAAAATGATTCGCATCGCTTCCGTAGGCAGCTGTCTACCGTACAAACGAACGATGTCTTGTTATCCACCATATAATTAAATTATAATTTTGTATGTGAATAAAAATTTTATATGTATAATTAATCTAAAAAATAATACAAATTCAGTGAATATATATTTATTATAGTCCATGTAAAATAAAAAAGAAAAACATATCACATATGTTCATGATGTGGTAGTTTGTTGTATGCTTGCCCGATATTATTATTTTTCAATGTTTTGGGAATTAATAAGGTATATATTGTATTTAAATTAATGAGATATAATAATATTAAAATTTTAATATATAATAATTGAATCCATCATTATATCTTTCTGTTAGTGGTGGTGATGGAAAACGAATAACATCATTTTGTGAGGAGGTAATCTAACGCAGACAAGGTCGATGATTTCCTTTCTTATTTGATGGAGGAGGATATCATAATAGGGTATTAATTTAACATAATAAATTATATGTATATGGGATATAATATTTTCATTATTATATAATAATTTCAATATATTTTACGGACACTCATGAACAAATTAAACAGAACACATGGTTAAGAGTTATAACCCTTCTTTAGAGAACTTATTTATGCTTATACCTAAATTCATAATGGGAATTATTTATTTGAATAAGCCTTATAAGAAATATATCGGGAATTGGGTAATATATTTTCGTAGGTATTGGCGGAACCAAAGTTTTTTTAATGGGTGGTGATGGGAAGATTGGGGTTGTCCATTTATAAGTGGGGGACATAACCTACCAAAAAGTTTTGAAATGAGTAATTTTTAACCAAGATTCACACATTAAAAAGGGATCAAAATGGGTAATTATATAATATTATATGTTATATGGTCTATTTAGTTCCTTAAAATTGGATTTTTACTATTTAATATGTCATTTTACACAGTATCATTTTAGTTTAATGCACAATAAACACTTTTTAACATTAACACCTATAAATATTTATTTAAAATTTTACAATTCATAATTATAAAAATTATATTGAAATAATAATATAATAATAATTATTCTATTTTAAAACATGATTCTTTGTTTCGAAATTAAGTTCACATAATTTGGAAAATATAATTTAAAATTATACCAACTGAGTAATTGAAAATACTTCTTTCCAAAGAAAAACTCTTCAAAATTATAAAAACAACTATTTAAAAATTCAGAATAAAACATATTCCAATGAACTAAGATGGATTATTATATTTTTTAGAACTAATTTTAAATTTAAAATAATATTAAAATTAATTTGAACTTGTTAATTATTTGAATTTAATGTGACTTATTTATAAATACAATTATTTTTTCACTATTCATAAGAAATAATATATTTTCCCAAAAAAATCCAATTTTGACTCCATGAAATTTTTTTGATTTATTTTAAAATGATGATAATTTTTTCATATAAATATTAATAAAGTTGTTAAAATAAATTTCAATATATGTGTGAAAATGGTGACATAACCATTATTTGGTAATATACAACTGAAAACACAAAATTTGATTTTTTTATATCAAATAGTTAAAACACATAGATGAATTTTAAAAAAATATATTGAATATATAATTATAAGTATCATTTAAATCATTCACTAGTTTAATTTATTTCATTTTTTGAGATGAAACATATTTTTTCACATAAATATATTTTTCAAAATAATATTTTCTTTGTTTCAAAATAGATTTTATATTATTTTATAAGTAATTGGTCACCCATGAATTAATTTTATTCACATTATGAGATTATATATTTTGTTAATTTTTATAATCCTATTTATAGACAATATTCCCACGGCTATGTGACAATAATCATATTAAATAATTACATTTTTAATTGAATTTTGTGCTTTATTAAATTTTAGTTTTTCTTGTAATGAATCGTATAAATGAAACAATATTACTCTAAAAAACATAATTAATAAAATATTTGGTTGTTACAATAGTATGAAGACAATTTCATTAACTTCTCATTATATTACATGAATAAAGCTATAGGGAATGACAGAGCTAATTCAATTAATTTAATGTGAATCATTTTTTGAGGGTATTCACTTCATGATATGGCTACCCTGATCCATTCATACATAAGATTATATAGATATATTAACACAATTTGAGATCAATTTTTGTCATTTTAAGGTGAATATATTAAGAGTTATTGATAATAGTTTTTGGAATGTCTACCAAATCCATAAGAGGATCCAAAATCTATTTAAATTCATATTCAGTTAAAATCATGAATATATTAAAATCATTGTGGATATAATGTTGTTATGTTGTATAGTTTCAATGAAATGTGATCAATATATGTTATTATGCATTTCATGTAAAATTGATTCTAAAGGGATATGTGAGATTTATGTCACAATTGGATATATCCTTACTATGAATCTTGAATTTATAAATATTAATATTTAGACCATAATGCATGAAAAATTGTCTTTTGGAGAATAAATATGAATTCAAGACTAATACTTCAATTGTATATTGTTCTATGTGGATAATGAAGAAGAAAAATTGACATATTTAACCCTGGTTACAAATTAAGCATCAATTTTCCTTGAGATATGGAGATAATTATGTGATCATGATTGTATCATTCCTTCATGTTTATATGAAATTTTGATGCATAAATGTTTTCTATATAATTAAATGAACGATCCTAAGAGGAATGATGAACATTGAGTTGTGTGCCACACAGAAAGGGATACACGACCACATAAAATTCATATATAGTACGTGGACAATAATATCCTTTAAATATGTTGGTCATGTGGAATGATAGTTCTATTGATATTTCCATATATTCTAGAGTCAATATAATTTATATGAAATAAATGTTCAATAGATAATGAAAATTTTATGATATTTATACATGTTTATATGACTTTATATTGAGTTTTTATAATAATTTTTTATGGAGGATATTATGAATATTAAAATTAATAATTATAAATATTTGGATTCAAATGTATTTATGAGTTTTTGTAAATAGTTGAATAAATAATATGGTTAATATGGAATCAATGATATGGTATTTTTTTATTTTGTATTTTATTGCAATGGATGATGATGAATATGGGTGGTGGATGTTTTGAATAATTATCTTATAATGATTTCACCTTGTGTTTCATGATATATGAGACTAGACATCATAATATACTCTTGAACCTTGAGTTTTAAATAATATGAAAATAATAAGAACCACTATATTGATTGTCAACTGAAGTATTAGAATAATTCAAGGGATAAATAAGAATAATGTAATATGTATAAATGTATGCATAGGAAGAAAAACAAATATTCAGATGGGTTTACTATGATGTTCAAAAGAATAATTGGGATGTGCATTTTGATTAATAAAGAATGAATAAATAAAAGGCAACACTCACACTTCTTCTAATATTGTGTATAATACTATGTATTTAAATTTATAAGTGTTTCTTGAATGTCGTTATGGAAGTAAGACTGGAACAAGATGACCCACGTATAAAAAATTCAATAATTATATGGTGAATGATACACCTACATGAAAAAAAACTAATCTACTCTTGAATAATATAAATTAAATCATAGTTTTGTAGGATATACCCATATTGTTTGTACCCAATGATTATTTATACTAAGTCTTGCAGTGATACATATTTTCGAATTTCACTAAGGAATATCTTTCTTTAATGAAATGTCAATCTGGTAAATCTCAATTCCACATTATGTGTTTACATAATGAATTAATTAAAGTTAAATTAATAATATAATATCAATAATAACTTGTGAATTATGTAAAGGGATATAATGAACAAAACTGATCAATAATTTCACTAAAAATAGTTCACCCCCTCTCAGGGTTGAGTGTATCCCAATAGTTCTAAAAAATTGTTATAAAAGAAATGGTTCACCACTATTTGATTATATAAATTCAATTTTTTCTCCTATTAATATTTCAATTTTTATTCCTATATTAATAATGGAGTTAATTGTCAGAGAAAATTAATTTTCTTCAGACCAGAACTCAATCATTACAAAGATGAAACCAAATTGGAAAAGGAGAATAAAATTGAAGATGGTGAAAGAATATCCACTGTTCTTATAAAAATCCTCTCTAGTCCAAATTGTAAGAAAATAATTTAATTTTTTAAATGGATTTTAAAATATTATTCTTTTCCCACTGAGTAGACAGACATAACCCCAAAATCAATGAATATAAATTATATTTTTATGTGAAAATTCTTCCACAAATTGTCATTTACATTTTAGTATATGTATATTTTGGGATTTTATATCTCCAATATCTATTGAAATATCGATATATGGATCGAATGATATTCTTTATTAGATTCTAAATAAAAAAATTATATTTTAATGGATTTTATAAAAAGGTTCAGGATGAAAATTTCGATCTTGACAAGAACATTCCAACAAGTGGTAGAGAATGCCCAAAATATTGAATGCTGTAAAATTTAACAAATTTCAAACAATAAGAAATAATGAATTCAATTTGAAGGTTTGACATTATTTATTTTTGTAAAAATAGGTTTCCCAATAATTATTTCAGTTTTATGGTACTTTATTTAGAATATTGATGTTCTAATGACGACCATTTCATGGGGGAGTCCATATATAATGAATAAACTCCCATATATTATGAAAAATATTTATAATTCACTCAAATTTTAGGTATATCGATACTGTTTAGGTTTTTATAGTTATTAAGGTCACAAAAGTGGTGCATTATCATCTAATCATGTATCCAATACAAGTATGTAGTGATGTCCACATAATTAGACTAAATATTAAAAATGTCAAAGAAATATCATATTGAAGTGATCACGTAATATCCCAAGATAATATCAAATAAAATAGGTGATGAATACATAAAAAAATGGAAAAGATAAATAATATCCCAAACATGTCCATTAATTTAAAAGAATTATTCATCATCTGAAAGGAATGTGGTGATGAATGAAACTCATGAGGAACCTTGCAGAATATAGTTAAAGATTTCATCATATATTTTAATAGTATTCTGGTAATTTGGCCATCACATATGGAAAAAGATAAGAATATGAATAATAAAAAGAAAAATTAATTAATAAATGATTGGGGAAAATTTCACAGGAAGGTGAAAATTTTTGTTATAGTTTATAACTAAATGGAATTAAATATGACAAACAACTTCTATGTGATATATTTCATAATGCTAGACATACTGAAAATATTTCATAAAAAATTATTACTATAAGTGGAAGCCATAAAACTAAGGAATATTTCATAAGTTGGTCCATATTATATGATGGATAACGAAAGATTTAAAATCAATCATAAAGAAATGCATGGGGTGATAAAATACATGCTACCACAAGTAAAATATGTTCTAAATAATTGATATGTAATAATGAAGTGTTGGGAAACATGGTTGAGAAAATCATTCGGACCATCATATTCACTTTGAGGGAAAAATTTCACCTTATTCTCTTAAAAATAACATTATTTTAATATAGGGAATTGTATGTGAATCACGTATTTAGGGGGAACTGATGTTGGATTAATGGGTGTTAATTATGGATAGTTGGGAAGAATATGTAAATATATATGTTTGACCACTCATTTGATATTCTAAAAATAGATTAAATGATCATATTTGTCGAAGTTAAAAAAGTGTTTTTTTCTAAAAAGTTAAAAATAAATAGAGATTTATTAATATTTTCTTGATCATACAAATGGTATTATGTTAAGAAATAATAGAATACTATCATCCTGGAGGATTATATAGATGTTCTAAAATATATATAGCTACCTGATAAATTTTATTTTTTTTACTCTCTACATTGAAATCAGGGTGTATATCTCTTTAATAGATCAATAATTATTATGAACACAAAGTGTCTCACCTTATGGGCAGACTAGAATAAAAGGATAAAAAATATTATAGAATTACTATTTAATTTGAATCAATATTATTATAAAAAATATTTTAATTAATAAAGTCAACAAGGTATACTTCCTTAATCACTTATACTTGGAATTACAAATCATTTTATAAAATGGTTGAAATTGAATTTAACAATGACATAAATGTGATTGGTGAATATGTTTCATGGATGTTGATAAATTGTTTATATATAAAGGTACTAATTTTTTGGATGAAGTATGTGTATGGATTAGAGTACAATATTAATGTGAGATGTTTTTCTCAATTGGTATCTATAATTTTTATTACCTAATTTTGTTTGAACATATCTTCCAGATATTTTTTGAGACAATCCCTTAATTTATGGACTTACCTTTTGTAATAGCTATCCTAGTTATCTAAATCAAGCCCTATTATTCTCTCCCCAATGATTGGATTAGTATAAATTTATTGTTATTATTGATGGAAGATTCCAAAGTAATAATTGATATAATTATCACGAGTAATATTTCATTATACTCACTATGGGGGATATAAGGATAAATGAATGCATGACATAAAAGCGAGAAAGTTTAAATAACATCATCTCATAATTACATATATTTAATAATAAATTTTTGATATATAAAAATATAGATATTTTTGAGATAAATTTTTTTAGATCTATTTGTTTTCATGTTTATTCTACATGATGTGAAGAAGATAGTGGTTGAAAATACCCATGAAGATGTTTAAGGGTTCATTATTGTTTATTTTTTGAAAATATTTTAATGGAAAATGTTTATTTGAAGAGATTTATTTTTTTTGGAGATTATGATTTACAATGAAGGTGTTTATATATCATTATGATTATGGAGTTTATGATCTTGTTCTAACCATGTAATAAATATTTATGGACAACATTTGTGATGTTTTGTGATGTGTTTTTAAATGTAGTCTTAGGATCACTCATGAGACAACATAATGACGCTGTACCAACCTTACTAAGTGTGAGTTCAGGATCAATAAACTATATTCTTGTAGTATATGAATAAACATGATCTTATTATATTATGTGAATCCACCAAGATCCGTTAGATGTATGAAGTAGAACTGATTGAACCCATGAAGAAATGTTGATGTACTAAATGAATAATTGAGAATGTACTACATGAGTAAATGAATACCCACAACTTATTACGTCATGTGACCTTGGCCACACATTGTAGGTCATGTAATAATGGACGTACATGGTTTTTATAGGGACCATAGGATAATTTAATAGATTTGTTTTGTATAAATGGAAAATCATATGGATTATTGATAAGTTTATGAACTATAAATTCTTTATGATCAATATAAATATATTAATACAAAAACTTCACTATATTACATCAAAAAAGATAAATACAATGATATAGATGATTAAGATAATACTAAGTGATTCATTACTCAGAGGTATTATGATCATTGTGTGTGTCAATAAGTGACCCACTACAACCAACAAGTCAGTATGTAAATTTAGTGTGACACCCTAATCATTCCTATAATATTTTTGTGGCAATTTACTAGTGCTAAATAGGCATATTTTAAAACTTGAATAACATATAATAATCTTACTATACGAACTCACTCATACTCTATTTACAAAAATAATTGAGGAAGGAAAGATAAAATACATAAAAATATGTATCCACAAAACTAAATCTCACATCATAGTTCACCATATGTATGGGAATGGAAATGGGCAACTATATTCCCAACAAAGATGTAAAATATCTTTATCTATAAGAATGGAGGGGAATACTATCAAATCTGACTAATGTAATCTATTTAGGTAGATTAATCCCTACTATGTTCCTCTAAATCATAGTTAACTAAATAATCCTTTGAAAATACTATCATCTGTATAATACATGACATGTCTGGGAAGCGACTCTAATGGTGTGAGAAAAAAAATACATTGTTGGCCACTCCGAAATAAGTAATCATAAAGCATCAAGAGATAGTTTGGTTATATCAACATGAAAAAGGTATGACAATTAGAATATGGGATTGTAAAAAAAATTCACAATCTTTTATATTTATTCTCCAGATTGAACAAAATATAAATATGAGGAATAACTGTGTAGAGGGCCATTGATTTCACTGAAGTATTTAAGGTAAATATTTTACAAATGAACATCCTCTTTGAGACATGAAAAAATTGATGGAATTCATATGGTAGTTCATGATTGTTATTAAATTATATATAAATGTATATTATGTAACATAGAAGATCTCAATTCATATATAGCATATCCTACTTTTTCCCTACGGGGGATTCCTGACCAAAAATAGATTAACCTTCTTGGTATGGGATCGAATTCATGTATATTTTTTTAATGTGTTATCTGGCCCTAGATAATGAAAATAATATAATGATGATTAAAAAATAAGCCTCACATTGGGATACCATCGCTTATCTTCCAAGGGTATGTCATGCCCAAAAATAAGGACTTGGTAACAAACTAATCCACTGAAGATTTATACTGCAAAACTTATCATGGAACAATAAAACTTAGACACGCTAACCTAGAAAGAGGGAGAACATATAACAAATAATTTTCTTTACTAAAGAGGATAATTTCATCAAATGATCCTAGAAAAATTATAAGATTTGTGTAAAAAGTACATGACATTTATACCCAACATTGGGCATGGCCATCATTTCCATATTCCTAAGCATTTATGGTCATCCTCATTTACTATGGTCATGACTATGTATATTGGTTATTCACATGTACCTTGTTACCCATAAGGGCAATGGATATTACATTATAACATCATCCCCATGTTGTTCACACAAGTCAACCAGCATTATGTTACACGTCGTTTTGGAAAACGAGAAGACATTTTATTTCATAATTCTATGGGATTTCTTAGCCACCACAACTAAGGTCCACGTCAAATTTCTTCTTCTAAAAAACATGTCGTGTAACATAAAAATTTCCAAAAAATTGTATATCCCTTTGTATTCCTCACCCATGCCTCCACTTCCTATGATCCAATGATGAATTAACCCATATAACTTATATCCGAGATTAATCAGACATGAATCAATACTAGTGGACATATTCATGCCACCTGATCCGAATATGGACTACCCTACATCAATCCATACTATACAAATGTTTGAACCACTGAAATAGATCTATTATCAAACACTAGATTCTTTTTCATCATTTTAAACCATAATCCTACCACATATCATGCATATACAAATAAATAAATGATTCACTATCAAAACTATTGAATCTTAATCAATAAATTTCAATGTATATTTAGACCTAATAGTCAATGGAAAAAACTAATGATGAATTTTAAAATAAACTAAGAAGAATAAAAAAAAGATAAGGAATGATACATATTTGAAATTTCTCTTTCCCCACTCTATATTATTTATAGTGATCAAAAAATAGGATGGTCAATGAAAAACAATTAATATTAATTCCTAAATAATGGAATAAAAATAAACACCAATAAAGTAGGATTTTCTAGTGAATCAATTTGATAGTTGAATTTAATTGTGTTTAGCATGTGATTAAAACCCAGGACAAGACCAATATAAATAAATTCACTAACTATTTTTTGGTTGAATCACTAATGAATAATGGATCTATCTCAATTTCATTATCATGTTCATGAACATCTTTTTGACGGTGAGATCCTTGGAACATTGATCATCATCCCATAATATCAAATTTTTGAAAGATATATCTTCTATTTTTCCTCTAAAATTCGTTTCTTTATATATATAAACCTAGTGTTTTTCTAAAACAATACCTTTATAATGGGACAGTTGGTCATGATAATTAAATAATTAATAAATTATTTATTTTTTGTCCATGAATTCACATAATTGAAAACCCCAACATGAATAGAGATGTTTTCGTTTCTATGGTAAAAAATAAATTCTAGACTTAATTTACACCATTGATATCTCTTATGAGTATATTTTTGTGATTTATTTTGTTATTTATGAAAAAATGTGCATCTCTGATATGATATATATAAATTTTTTTATTATATCAAAATCAAGGATCCCTTGGAACTATAAATATGTGTTTAATCAACATCAGAAACTAAACACATTCTTTAAGATATTTAAAAGTAATAAAACTAAATCTAAAGTCATTAAATTCCACTCATCTATGTGATTTTCATATAGAAAATAAAGAAAAATAATACTCAAAATAGATGATGGTACTTACCTCGCATTTGGATTTATCACTGCCAAGATCTCTCATAGAGATTTATTGTGGTGCCATTAGACATGAACCAAGGGAATCACTTTCCAAAGAAAAATATTATCTTAAAAATCATCCATCTGTACTTGGTATACAATGAAGGTATCTCCATCCTTAATTTAAAACTCAATCCAATTTATAACAAGTGATGGGATGTACACATTCCTACTTAGCTACGAATTGTGGAAAATTTTATGTAGCCTATCTAACAATGACACAAGGGATAAGAGGTTTTACACCCCTCCAATCGAACGTAGTATCATTAAAGTCAAATGCCCCTTAGATATTTCCCTCCATATCGAACAAATATCTATATCCTTCACTTAAATGACCCCATTAAGAATATATTTTAGTTATCATAAAAATAAAAATACCTCCATTTTGTGTATTCCTGGGACTTATAATATATCTGGGAATTATTCATCAACAATTGGTTGATATAAACATTTTCTTTTGTCACTAACACAAAATATGGGTCTAGTTGTACTAACTCTCTAGGATCAATCCATCAAATTGGTTACATGCAGTGTCTCCCATACAAGGTCTCAAAATATTCCATGTATATGGTGGGTTGGTAAACTATTGTTTTATAAAAACACCCCATCTGTAAGTCATCTACCCAGCTATGGACATAGTCCTACAATCATTGCTGAGCAATTTCTTCAATAAAATAAATGGTATGATCTATCTATCCATCTAATTAGGGGTGGAACACCAATCTGAACAGAGTAGAGTCCCAAAGGACTCACACAACCCTCTATATAATCATGAAATGAAACAAAAATCATGGTCTAAAAATATCATTGATGGAACAATGTGAATCCAAATGATCACCTGCATATAAAAGTATCGCGATCTCTCTACTGAACTATTCTATAGATAGATATTATATTGTCAATCATGGGCAGTAATTATAAGATAATCTATATTGCATCTTTAACTCTAGTTGAACATGGTATTCTACTCAAGAAGTCCATGGATATATTATCCCACATTCACTATGAAACCTCAAGGGGTTGAAAATAAACCACTACAACATGGTTCTTAGAAAATTTTTATGAAACATGAGGCATCAATAAAAAAATATATTTCACACATATTTATCCCTATCAAATAGAATAGACATCGTTAGTCTTGGTATATATATATGGCTCATGAATGAACACTTAACATGGATGTATGAAACTACCTTAGAAACTCCCCTCATAGAATTTCTATTAAAATCATCTATTTTATTAAAAATAATTATGTTCTCCCCACCTATAAAAAATCCATTCGAAGAATTTTTATTTGATATCTAGCTATGATGGATTTTACAACCAATATATCTAATGTAGCCCTCCCTACCATACTGAAGAAGTGGAGTGTTAATATCAATTGAATGGAGGTATGTTAGATCATACATTTCTACTATGTACATATACACTGAGTTCGAATTCATGGATACATTAGTAAATTATTTATAATAAGATCTCCTTCTATGAGTGTCCACCCCCACATTCAAATTTTGAGAAGTATATAATATATTATTGTCTTAATTATGAATGATATATTTCCATAAACTCAATATATTAATAAAAAATTATTTCAAAAAGATATAATTTAGAATATTTTTGTTAAAATAGATGATAAACTGCTCGCCCATAAGGCACAGATGTCATATTAGTGGGGTGAAGACCATTGTTTCCTTCTCTAGATCATCTGTTACATAGTTCTTTTCCTGAGATCACAGCATTAGGGACCAAGAATAAATCACCAACTATCCCTATATCTGAACACATTTGAGACCAATATTAGATGCATCGTAGAACACCTCATACTCAACAACCACATATAATAGTCACAATAAGGGCACACTAATCAATTTTTCGATAACTTTTAAAAATCGTACTAACAACTATTCATATACAAAGAATTTCACCTCAATAAATTCATGTAGTACCCTATGACACTATAATAATTTCATTATATAATAAAATTAATTTTTTGATAGAATAATTTATTCAAAATTCCATGTTAAGTTTATGGTACACACAACCCTATTTTATCTTATATTACTGGCAATATTGTGTTTTACATCTCTTTAATGCGGCACCAAATTTAAAAATAATGATATTCCATTTTATAAATTTTATTTACCCTAATATACATCAATTTTTAATTTATAATTTAAATACTATTTGTGGGTGATATTTTGGTATTTTTTGAGAATTTTAATTTTTTGATGAATAGTTAAAATTAATATATTTTAGTTGAAAACGTCTTTTTCATTTAAATGATTGTTAATGATGAATTATATTCACAATTTTTATAAATTCATAATAGATAAATAATAAAAACATCATTCTATTGTAGATCATTTTAATAATATTCAAATTTAATTTATATATAAAGACTTAATGAAATTTTGAACATTATCACTTTAATAATTGATTTCTCACCATGTCTACAGGATTAGATTTAAATTTAAATTTTCAAATTCGGTGGATTGAATTTTAAAAAATATACATACATGGTTTGAATTAATATAATATTTATAGTTTAATTAGATCAACATATTTTTAAAAATAAAAACTTATATGAAATCATTTAATATTATTTATAGTTATTTAGGTAAAAACGATCTTACATAATGATTAAATGTATAATTTAAGATTTACAAATGACCCAAAACATGTTAAAAACCCCTTGGATATAAATATTTATGCCTTCATTGCCTTGGTTTTTAATTTAATGAGTTATTGGGACAATTTTTCATGAATATGACAGATATAATAAGTTAAGTAATGAAAATTAACAAAAAGAACCTTCCTAAGGAATTACATTTATAAAGCCGTGCAATATGGAAAAACACCATATATTCAATTATACATATAATATTGAATTATAAATGTGTTATTTTTATCATAATTATGTTTCATTAATTTTTGGAGATGAATTGGTTTCATAAATTCTTAAGAATTTCCAACATTGTGATTATTTATTTAATAATTAAATCAAAGGAATGGTACTAAAACTATTAAAAGATAATAAAATAGAATTAATTATTATGGTTGCTTATTTTGGTAGATGAATGTGACATGTTACATCAATTAGAAATTAATATATTTAAATTTAATCATTTTGTTGATATTATAAATTTAAAATTATGTAAATAATTAAAAAATTGACAATATTGTTATTTTGTAATAAATGATATTTTATTAAAAGAATTAATATTAAAACTAAAACCTATATTTCATTAATTTAATTTTAATTATAATTAATATAAAATATTCTATATAAATAAGAAATTTTATCTTTTATAATTATAAAATTAAACTCTAAATATTCAAATCATTTTTTATATAATTTTTTTTAATGTTCGGTTTTCACAAATTATACGTGTTTTTGTTAAAATCAATTTCCAAAACACATTGGATTTTTATTTTTTAATTAGTGTATAATATTTAAAATTTAGTGGTACTAAATTTTATAATAATTATACTTGTAATTTTTTCTTAGTGGATGAATTACAATGTGTAGAAATCTTCTATAGAAAATAAAACCCAAAATAAAAAATATAACGACACTTAAAGTATATGGAAAAAATTATAAAAATTCACTTTTTTATATGTGGTAAAGATTTAAATAGACCATAATTCCACATTAATCCATTATTTGTAAATTTTATCACCCCATGAGGTAGGAGATACCAACAAATAGTGTTTTCCATTTGGTATTTACAAGAATGTCAGACCTCCTCCACTATAAAATGGAATTCACTCTCCCACATACTCAGACATCTCAAGACACTGTAGATTGACCATAAAATGCCCAAATAATCTCCCAAAATCCCTACCAATATACTATAAAACTTTATTTATGCTTATTAAAATCCATGGAATTCATTTTGTGAAAACTAATACGATTTACCCAAAAAATAGGTGACATTTTTTAATGATCACTTTTGGTTTATTTTATTATCAAACCATTAAATTCTTATTATTTTGGGATTATTTGAAAAAATATGTAGCATAAATACATGTATTTTTTATGATAATATTTTGTCCAACATTTTAAAAAACATCCCTAATATGGGATACATAATCAATATTTTTGTGTACGATGATCTACATCCACATGTACTGATCTCATTCATTTTTCCATTAGAACCTTTAAAGATTGGAATAATGAAGGATTTATAATTTATATATGATATATATATATATTTTTATATATTTTTTCTATTATTTAATTTTTATATATCACACACCATTATTCTTTCCATTTTTTGGGAATACGATAATGTCGTTTGAGGATGCCTGGACTACCTCCACATCAAACAGATCTGATTTGTTCCCAATTTACATAGAATGTATTAATAATGGTTTTAACAAAAACACGTGATATATAATAAATAAATATTTTAATATAATTATATTATACATATATATCATTTCAATTTCACTAATTAAAATATGAAAAATAAATGGGAGTAGAATTCACGCCTAAGTATAACCTATTATCTCTATGAATGGTTTACATCATTTCTTATCTCCAAAAATTATCAATTATTATAAATACCTATATCTTAGACATATAGGATATTTAAATCATGGTTTTAAATTCTAGAGATGATTAAATCTTGATCAAATTAATATTAACAACAAGTAACAAGATAAAACATACTAAAAAACCAATGCAATTAACAGCCCAAATAGTAAAAATAATGGATGATTGTTAAAAAATATGAAATAACATATTATATGAAGATAATATGTGATATTATAAATATGAATATAATTTAGTTATATGTTAATGACATGCTTAAAATTATTATATCACAAACTAAAGTACATGCATCCAAAATGAAATACAAGGTAAGGGATATCGTCAAAACATACATTCTATTGATACTTTTTCGTTTTTATGTACCCTTTCATTTTAATTTGGTATATATACTGACTGTTTTTATTTTATTATCACGATTCTCTCATAATTTAGGTTATATTATGTTTTAATTTGAACTATCTCAATCAAGGGTTTTTGACATGAAAATTACTATGTTGTTAAAGTTAAGTTTGCAATATACTTTTTCTGTGATTGTTAACATTCTCATGAAACAGTCACTACATTAAAATTAATTTTGTTTTACATTAAATCTTAAATATCCATATTCTCATGCAATGGATATTATTATTTCCTAAACCATATACAATTTTTTCATATGGTGTTTAGTTTTTCAATTATTGTAATATTTATCATTCCATATCTTATACTCAATACTGATATTTGATCATAACACATTTTTTTCATTAATTAAATCTATTACGATATATATTTATAATTCTTGAAGAATGTTCTATATGTGTTGAGGATCATTCAATGAATTCCCTTCAATGCATTAGTAGTCTTATGAGATTAATCAATTAGAAAAATCTGAGTAGTTTAAACTCCATTGAGAATAAATCCTAATGGTTAAGGTATCATGTTCCAGGGTAACATGACGTCCTATTAAATATCATTATATTTATTAATAATTCAATTATTATTTATTCATGATATTTTATATTTTTCATTATCCATAGATATATTTCAATCCCATTTTATTTGTTAAATGTCTTGTTTTTCAGTTACATAAATTTATATATTGATATTTCCTTATCCAGTAATATAAATGACATGTGTTATAAGTTATTTATCTTTCCATGTTTATTATTCTCATTGATTCATTATTTGTTCTTCTATATTTACCCTTACTGGGAATTTTTATCGCCCATATTTAAGTTTATTTTCTGTAGGATACGAAGATTAATTGATAGAATAATTTTCAAGGATGATGTTTATTATTCTTTGTAATGTATTATGTATTATTTTAAATATCTGAATTTAAAATGGGAATCATGTATGTAATATGGACTTCCAAAACTGCTAAAATGATCAGTGCTTTAAGATTTTATTCCTTAAATTCATTCAAATGTAATAATATATGGCACCAGATCTTGTCTTTATTGGCTAAGTTACTATATTCGGTACTAGAGAAATTTTAATAGAAACCCTAGGAACCAAATTTAAGAAATCATAGATTTGGGTACATAACACTAAGTCATAATTTTGTGAATAAATGTTGAATAACACCCTAAAAATATTGGAAATACAGAGATTATGGGTGTATTACTTGAAATACATCTCTGTCATGATACTATAAGTGAATGTGGTAATGAAACGTGTGTACATAGGGGTAAGAACTCTAAAAAGGTGCATTAGGAATATCTCAAGCATAACCAGCTACAGAATAATGTTCCTTACACCGAAGATGATTTGACAGTCCCATGGGATTTTCATTGGATAATTAACATTTCATTACAAACCATAATGACAGATTTAAAAGTAAAAATATCCATAGTGAAACCATTTTTAATATGATGATATTATATACAGATAAAATTTTCAATTTTAGATATGTATTTAAAATGTAATGAGATTATACATTATGTTGCATAATATTATGATGAAATCTAGTATATGCAATTTTTCATAAATTCCACATGGAAGTAAAAATAGTATCGAGACTCATGGGAACTATAGAGTTTTCCCAACTAAGAAATAAGATATAATTGGTACTGGAACTGAGTAAATTATGGAATTATTTTGGAAACATAACCAAGTTATGACACGTTTCCTTTCTCAGATAGAGATAAATATTCTACTATGATATTCTCTGACGTTGGATTGCTTTATAAGACTGTGGGCCCTATAAATTTTTGGGACTACTAACCCATTGAATTTGTGATAATGGATTGGGTATTTAGAGAAGTTATTCAGGGAATTGGGTTGTGTTGAAAAGGAAGACGTTATACATTCAATGTATTATCTTAATAGAGATACTAATCAATGGTTGGTATTGATCTAGAATATGAGGTAGGAATATGAAAAATAACACATGGATTTTAAATCTAGTAAGGATGTAGTATTTTAAAAATATATCCCTCATGAGAAACAAACTATGATAAAGATAAATTTTTTTAGATTAAAACAAAATGAGAATGATAGAGCTGTAAATTATGAATATAACTTTACAATGATATCAATGTTTTATATGGATTATATACACAATACAAACTGAGTGATTAAAAACATATTCAATGGTTTTAAGACAATTAACCAATGTGTGATTCGTTCTAATAATTTGTCATCACTAAAAGAGATATTTTTATGTTCCATCCAAGAAATGATATAATTATCATGCTGTAACATTTTTTCAAGGAATCAAAGTGAATAATAGGTCTTTTAAACAGCATTAAAAAGTGATTGTTTCACAAAAGATGATGTGAAATATGTATTTTCTAACATTTCATAATTGTGGAATGAATCTTAATGGAAAATTAATTAATGTAATGGGAGTTTTTTATAAGTCCAGAGAAAAGGTTCACCAAGAAAAATAATGCAATGAGAAGTAGAATGATGATGATATTCAGTGTTATAAATTCAACGAGATGTGGAAGTATGTAAATGAATTCCATAAGTTTTAAGAGAATATACTTCATAATAACTTAAGGGATCATAGTAATGTATATTCTATTGAAACAGATGATGTGTAATGATTAATTTTATTTTGTACATCGATCTATGAAATAAATTTTAAAATTATTCCATTAATGATATTCTCATAATATGATTTACGAAATATATTAGGATTATAATATAATAATATTTCATTAATAATTTTTAATGCGTGTTTAATGGTAATAATAAAATAAAATCAGTATCCTACTAAAATATTTTGAAAATTCATGTTTGAGGCAAAGATAAACCTTAATATATTTCTGATTTTGAGTAAATTATGTTTTGATAAATATACTAATTATATGTCTAAAAATGGACACAACTAACAACCTCGTATCTTATTAAAACGAGTTAAATAAAAATATTTTTGAAATGTTTACCATTTTTGAAATGGATTATATTGATCTATAGATGAGGTTTTATATATTTTATTTTTAGTTCAACATATATTGGAACCATTTTAATGTAAAGAAGAAAAAATATTTCAATCCAAGAAGGAAGACAAATATTTTTCATATATAAATGTTTCAAGAAAATTTATTTAATAATTCTCTTATAGAATTACGAAATTAATAAATTCTAGGGAAATGGTCATAAAATAGAGGAAATCATATTATAATCATTTCTGATGATATATATGAGCATTTTTCATACAATAATTTTATTATTTTGTGGTTAATAAATTTATCATGAAAATGATCTCTATCACTATTCCTCAGAACATGATAGTTACATTTTTTTCTTTATCCATTTTTTCACTAATATTAACCTATTTTAAATCATACGTTTTTATGATAATTGTATTTCTTTTTTTCTCTTATTATAAATATGTTTCATTAACCTTATTTGCAATGTGATTCCTCCCACCATAATATTTTCAAATATTAATCCTTCAATTATAGAGATCATGTTTAAATTGTGAGCACACAATTTAATTAAGGTGTGGAGAATGTAACACCACAAGACATTACCATTCTTTCATTTTAGAATAAAATTAAAATTTTCTATGTGTTTATTTATATGAAACACCATGATAATATTCACAAACAATCAACACATAGTAATCTTTTGATACACACAAGACTGATTTTTATTGAATTATAATGGAGAAATTTTTTAAAAATAAAATTTAATCCTTTTATAAATTTTATTTTCCCAAATTGAAATCAATTTTAAATTCTGAATTTTAAATTTATTATATGGTTTTATTTTGGTATTTTTCTGATAATTTTCATTTTTTGATGAATAAGGGAAAATACTACATTTTATTCGAAAAATACCTATTAATTTAAATGATATCTAAAATTAGATTACATTTCAAATTCTCTTAAAAGTAACAATATATCAATTATATATATATTAATCCAATTTATTTCATTAAAATAAATTTCATATTGTATTTAGATATAAACGATTAATGACCTTTCGATCATTTACACATTAAAACCCAGAATTCTTGCAACATCTGCTGGATTAGAATTTAATTAAATTTTTATTCTTATTTGAATTTAATTTTGAAAACTAGATATAAATAGTTGGAATCAGATTAAGAATTATATTATAATAATATCATCTTAGTTTTTAACAAAAATATTAGTGACAAGTTAAAATTAATTACAGTTAATTCGGTTAAAACGATATTAATTAAATATTAATGTCAAAAATTATAGTGTTTACAAAAACAAAAACATATCCAACACCCATTGGACGGATATATCTCAACTCATATGAACATGAGTTCTAGTTTTATGGCTTATTGGGACACATGTTCATGAATGTGACCCATATAATATGTTATGTAAAGAAAAAAATACAAAAAAGGAACCCTCTTTACCTAAAACATTTATAAACCACTGTGGAATGGGAAAAATCATATATTGTATTATAAATATCCTTTAAAAACTAAAATGACTTATTTTTTCATAATGACTTATCATTACTTTTTAGAGATGAAATATTCACTTAATATTCTTAACAAACTAAAATACATTGATTATTTTGTTAACAAATAAAGAAAATGTATGATACAAAAAATATAAAAATCAAATAAAATAAATGAATTATTATGTTAAAATATTTTTTTAGATGAGTAAGTCATGTTACATATCTGTGAAATTAATATATTTCAAATCTGTCATTTTATTGATATTTTTATTTTAATATTTATAAAATATTGTCAAAATTTACATCAATGTTAATTTATAATAACTGATATTTTGTTAAATGAATCAAAATTACAAAAAATTTACTAAATTATACCAATTTATTATTAAATTACAATAAATATACTATATGGTCTATTAATAGACCAATTTATCTATTATAATGAACATATAGACCCTAAACAATTAAAAACCTTGTTACCATAGTTCTAGTTTAAAAAGTGTTTATTCACTTTACATGTGATTCTATTAAAATTAATTTTGAATAAAAATTAGATGGTTATTTTTAAATTATAAATTATATATATAATTAATTCGGTATGAATTTTTTGATAATTCTCAATTTAATTTATTCTAAATGAATAAATTACATCCATTAGAAAACTAGTTACCAAAATAAAAACCCAAAATAAAAAATATAAGGAAATATAAATAATAACGAACAAAATTAAAAAAATGAACTTCATTTTTTTGTGGTGAAGAATTTAATAGATCATATATTTATATTACCCTATTAATAGTCCGTTTTTAATCACATGTGGTAATCAAGACCACCAAATTTTTTTTTTTCCTTTTTATATATACATGAACACCACTCCTCCTCCACAATATCTAGGGACTCACTCTTCCACTCCCCACACCATTGAACCCACATTGTATCATTCAATACATGCCCAAATAATATCCTAAAATCTCTCCTCTTATCATATAATCCTCACATTGTTTATGATGTAATCTAATGAACTATTTTAGTGGACCCAAATAGGATTTACCTAAAATAGATGGAACATTGTTCAACATTCATTTCATTTTATTTAATTCTCAAACCCTTCAATTTTTATCATTACATGGTTATATATTAAAATAAGTATCCTAAATATATTTACTTTTTTTATGATAAGATTTATACATACACTTTCACAAATGACCAAAAAATTGGATTCAAAATCATTATTTATGGGATTATGAACTACTGCCACACGAATTGATATAGGTAGTTCTTCCATTAACACAATTAAAGTTTTGAATAAAGTTGGATTTATAGTTTACATATGATATATACTATATTTATAATTTATTTATTCTTATATAACTATTATATAATACTTACCTTAGTGCTTTTTATTTTTTGGCAATATGATGACATCCTTTGTAGATGTATGTATAACTACCTCCTCAAATCGATGTGATTCATTCAAACATTTCATTAAATGTATTAATAATGGATTCAAAAAATATATTTGACCTATATGACATGAATATGATACTTTAATTATAATATAAATATTTATCATATAATTTTAAATCATTTAAATTCAATAATGAAATGGAATTTTTATTCATGTGCACATATGACCAAAAATATCCAAGAATGGTGCATTTCATTTGATAACATCACATATTTCGTTTTATTATAAATACATATAAAATTGATATATATAATATTTAAAAAGTTTTTTACATTCTTTATATAATTTAATCATGATCTAATTTATAATAACATCAATTAATAAGTCAAAGCGTACTCCAAATGTTGGGAAATTAATACCCAAAATAGAGAAAATAATTAATGAATGTTACCAAAATGTTTATAAGACATTATGAGATAATAATATATTATATTATAAATATGATTATGGTTCTCATATAATTTAATAACATTATTAAAATCATTAAGAAATATTTTAAAGTTCATTCACACAAAAGGAAACACAAGGTAAGGGACTTAATCTAAATATACATTCCATTGAGATGTATTTTTTGTTATGCATTAATTCACATTAATTAAGATTTTATGATTCCAATTTTTGTTTTAAAATCACGATTCATGTATGTAATATATATATCATGTATGTAATATACTTTTACAAATTTTATAAATTGATCGGTACTTTGGGATTTCATTCATTATAAACATTCTAATGTAATAAAGTAAGGCACTAGATCTAGGCTTCTAGGGTCAAGGTGTTACGTGTCAAATAAGTCTAGGGTTCTAAAATCTTAGAGGAAAATTAATGAACCATTAATGGTTTCATTTCATCCAAAGGATTCACTAAACATCAGTCATGATATTGTGGTTCTCCCAATATAAAACTACTTAAACACTTTCCAACTCCACTGTTACACCCTCTTCTTAGATGACATGTCCTAGGAAGTTCACCACAATAATCCAACACTCAATCTTTGAGAGCGTCCCATTAAGTTGGTACTCTTGGAAATTGTCTAGAACCAACCTTAAATATATCTACTACTACATCTCAAACTCCAAGTACACATGGAATTCATCAATCAAGACTACCACAAAAAAATTCCATGAAAATATTAAATATTATGTTCATGATCCACGTGAAAAATTATTTTTCATTCATCACATTGAAATGAATAACTAAATACTCAGACTAAATATAGTGTCACTTTCATCATCAATATACCCTCACAATGAACACACAAACGTTGATAGATCAACCCTAGTTCATACTTCTAATCCCACCTCAACTATTTCAACTTGTTGAATTGGTCATCTATACTTAGATATTGATAATTATTGTTTATTGGAACCCAATTCTATTTTTTCTAATCCACACACAACCCCCAAATCATTTCCCCCATTTGGGAGAACAAAATTGGGGCTGCCCAGGGGTTTCAATATGTTAGCTCTATAAGTCATATAACTATACCATCACATGTCGAAGCTCTACCAAAAAAATGGTCAAAAGGAGTATGTATTAAGGTAGTTCATAGTTGTTTTTATGTGAATAAATCAATCTCTAAATGGTTGGGAAGGCATACCATTCCAACTATATAGATGTCCTCATACTTCCCAACCATTGTAGGAAATTTAAAATCCATTACATCCACTACTAAAAGGGTTGTACCAGTAAAGTAATTATTAATAAGATGTATTATAATATGTATGATCCCATCATTTTAATCCTATACTTCCTTCTCACTAATGAAGAAATAAAATTCTACTCAACTCAGATGCACTGCATCCTCCTTCTAAAATAGTGAATCATCGAATTAAATGTGGAGAGATAATCTACACAACAAATTATCCCATAAGACCTCATTATTGATACAAAATTCCAGACAATAAGATATCCCCATGATGATATTTATCATACTATAATAAAATTTATGTGATATCTAAATATACTTTTGTAGGTCTATATAAATGAAATTTCCATGCGAGAGGCTCTATTGGGATTACTAGATCATGGAAAATGGATATATAATGGAATGAGTGTATTGTGCCTATTTCTATCAATACAATAGATAAATCAGTGAAGAAATATATTTTAACATGAATTAAATATGGAACTTTGGTGTCACATGTCTCCAATTTTTATATCTACTCACATCCCAGAACAGTTATTTCTTATTCCTAGAATATACCTCTATGGCGTTGTGGTGGTGCCAGATCAAATCATCAACAAACTCCCACTACTATCCCATCAACTATAAAACATTTTCCACCTTGTGGGCCTCATTAATAAAAATAATAATCTTCATAGGTGTCTTAATGACCATATCATTGTGTATAACATAGTTCACCGTAACACCACATGTGAGATTCCCCCACTTAATACAAGAGTAATACTGCCTCTTCCTCTATAATTTCAAATCATTATGTGTACACTAATCTATAGACCCTATACCCTAATGATGTCTCTAGAAATTTTTCATATTCTTATATCCCCTATTTAATCATTTGAAAAAAGATACCAAAGTATTAAGTACATTGTTCCCACTTCCAGCACTAATTGTTGTTTAATGTATTTCTAGATATTTGGCAATAATAAATCCACTCTCCAGGACAAAAGTATTAGTTGGGATATAGTTCATTATTACTGCATTCAAGATATCATGGTGAACGCTAAGATTTACATTTTATTATTGAATGTATGATTCCTGAAAAATATCCATCAGTTGTCTTGAGATGTAATTAAAAGA
Source organism: Viscum album (assembly GCA_963277665.1). Classification (NCBI taxonomy): domain Eukaryota; kingdom Viridiplantae; phylum Streptophyta; class Magnoliopsida; order Santalales; family Viscaceae; genus Viscum; species Viscum album. Next base: position 956,742,285 of record OY728142.1, read on the forward strand.
AAAAAGATAATCTACCTTTGAAATACTATAAGGTTTTATCTCCATAATTACCTGAATAGATGCATCTCATAACATTTTGGGTGAAAAAACTCCATGCATAGGTACATGAACTATATCTAACTATGATTATCCATATTATTTTTCAGATTCACCAGACTCAAAAATTGATATGCAAGACCATAGAGAGTGTTCACTACTAGTAAAACAATTAGATTATGATGGAACAAAAAAGGCATAAAACTCACCCAATAGACTCAAGAAAGTACATTGATTCCTTATGGTTTATATCACTTATAAATATAATTTTTTTTCTCTTGAACTCATAAGTGACATCTATCCGTAATTCCATGAAAACTTATTGGTCAATGGTGGAGAAAAATTTGGAAACCACTAGGAGGTACCACCTCCTACAGTAGCCTATATACATAACACACATCACTAAGTAGATAATCATCACGATCATACAATATTAATATAACTAGATGTCATTATGGTAGAATCCAATGTAATTTAATGATGTATCATGATCAATAAGCATTTTACGGGAGATTACTCAATTAGGACATGAAAACCATAACCCATTCCAATATAATTCATATAATTTTATTTTCCTAACAAGCAGGGTATACATATACTGAGTCAAATAAAGGTTATCAAAGTGGTATTAAACAGATATTTTGGAAACCACACCATCAATGAGTCCACATACAACATATTGTAACTTGAAATAGTTTAACACTAATTCCATAGTAACCAAATATATCCTCATTGATATACTATCTAAACTACAGACTAATAAAAAACCTATAAATGTAATAATACGATATCATAACCTAACAAACCAGTGGATACATAGATGGTGGTAATATATGTGTATCCAAATTCCCACATTCAATATACATGAGCCTAGAAACTAACATCAAGTAGTCTTATCACACACATGGGAGGCCTTAGTCCAAGGAGCCTTTATTAACTCACACATCTCAAAGAACCATATTAATGTATAAATGAATGATAACAAATCTACATTGAGGTATTAATAAAATTTAATCCCAAGTAAGAATATGTCATAATAATGGGAAATAAATTTTCCCAAAAGATGCTCACCAAAGCTATAAAAGACTCCATCCTATTAAAATAGAGGGGACTACTGTCTAATGGATCCCTTATAACCATATCTGGTCCATCTATCTTGATTATGAAACGTTTATCCAGGTACTCCAATGACATCAATGAAAATTATATTACCTTTATAAAACATTACATGTTCTAGAACATACCATGTTGGCGTGAGTATAACAATACCCATTATAGAACACTAAAATCACCAAACATAAATAATTAAAAAGAGGAGGTTTGTTCAACCCTCATAAATATATGTTAATAAAAAATATGTGACTATATAATAATACTCACAACAAAACCCATATACTCTCAGTACAGAAACAATTCATAAATTATTTAATAACTATAAAACCAATATAGGATTCTGAAAAGGCTTCATGGTGTTTCTCATCCCTGAGAACACACTCTATGAGACCAGTTTATATTAATTGAACTCATATTATAGGCCATCCCTATCTAGGAATTGCATAAATAAGGAAATAATGTAAATAAAATGACCTTGATAGATTGATAGAGAATCACACAAAAGGCCTTAAGGTAATTCCTTAACCTAACAAAATTAACACACAATATAGGGGATCAAAGTCCACTAAATTTTGTTCATGTTACGCCTGATATTATCTAGTGAGAATAATGGAATTAGGATCTAACCTATAATTTCATGGAGGGATACCATCTCTAATATTAATAGGGGATATGAAATTTAATTCTCTAGATTATTTTTCATACAAACATTCAAATAAATGTAGTAGGAAACTTCTCCTATAACAAGGTAACTCACCCATACTAAACTACAAATAGGGAATTCACCAAACTGATACTTGTCTAAACTAAAGAGGGTGATAGATTTATCCTATCCAAGATTAACTACATTTTTTCATTGAAATTACATAACTTTTCATTTGAATTACATGCCTACATAAAACCATTATCATGATCATGTTTTGATGGTTGTGATCATGTAATATGGTGTGCCTGTGGAATCTAGTCCTTATAATGTACATTTCCATCCACGAGTTTCGGAAATGTTCGAATATAACATGGTTTTGATTGTGTATAAGGGTGGGTAGATGATAAACCACCCTTAGGGACCATTATGGGCCTCTAGTATTGTGCCACACACCTAGTGGACAGACCACACATGCATGGATACTTAATTCTACATTAATATCAAACCATCACTATATGTTTTTTCATGGATGGGTTTAAACGAACTAAATTTTATAAAAATCTGAATATTCCATAAATTCATGATCACATCATAGGTATTAACCTCAATTACATGGTCTATGGTTAAATGATAAAATGATAAAATGAAATTTAATATGAGGTTGTCTAAACAAGAATCATCATTGAATACCAGATTCCATTAACAAGATTTGTTCACAGTTCACCCCTCATTTAAATACAACGTACTAAGGCCTAAACATGTAAAATGATATATCAAATCGATCACCATACCCCTCGTCATCAACATACAGCTTTATTGGTTCCTATTTCCAAAATATTAAATTTTATTAAAAGATCTAGGGATCCAAGGATCGAATGTGTAATGATAAGGTTCTAGGTATATGTAAAACCAATGATCAATGGAATCATCAGCCATGAATATTTAAATAATGTGTGTAGAACGTGATAATAAAATTACTTGTAATAAACCCTAGCCATTTCCCCAGTTGGACTCAATCCAATTTCGTGAAGGTAATGAATAGATTGGTTGATCATGAAAAAAAAATTGATCTAAATTTATAGTTCTATGAAGATAAATAAGCACCTATATGTAATGATCGACCTAAAAATAAATTTTTTAAGTGGAATTCATTCAAATTCATCTTCAGATAAAAAAATATGTATTAAAATAATATACACAAAAATAAAACCCTGATTTTGGATCTCCCAATAACCAATAACGGTTCTAGAAAATATTTTTTATGAGATCCTGGAAATACTATTTTGAAGAAAAAATACAAGGTACACAGAACAACAAACAATTATCAAAACATTAAACAATTATCAAAACATTCTCCAAGATATCAACTCCATTGATCTTCTCAAATCCCAATGTTTATGTGGATAACCTGAAGGTTTTTTTCAATAAAATATTATTATTATATGTGAATATTTCATAGTAATTAAATTAATGATAATTTAAATAATATATATTTTATTTTTTATTATATCCAAGGTGTGAGGCCCACAACCCCAAAATCCCTTGCTGACTCAATACCTGATAAGATAAATATTCAGTAAAATAATCTAATATCTAGAGAATGATAAAAGAATATTTATATAATATAATTATTGTGATTCTTGCAATAGGGGAGGAGAAATGTTTATTCCCATGTAGTTATCATTTTAAGATAATGATTTTTTAGGTTATAGAGAATGGTTTATGGGTTGTTTTTTAAAAGGAAAAAGAGTATTCCATGATATAAATATATTAATATTGAAATAAATCATAGATTATATAAAAACATTTAATAAAGAATGGATTTTTTGGTTCTATTTCAATGAATTATTATGTGAAGTGATTATTGTGAGTTCGATGAGGTGTTTAATGTATATGAACATGTGATATTTATGCAGTTAATGGAGATATCAATACCAATTTTGATACATTTAGGAATATTAATATTAGAAACATAATTGATATATTATTATAATTGAGGTGATGAAGAGATAGAAGAGACAGAAACATAATGTACATATAGATAAAAGTGTAAAAATAAGAAAGGAAATTTATGGAATTAAACATAAAATAAATTAACGTTTTCAAATTACATGTACCAATAGTGTAAATCTATAATAATGAAATAGTTTTTTTTCTGTTTATATATTATCATTTTTTTATGAATTAATTGAAAATAAAGAAAATAATGTTGCAAGTAAGTATGGAGAACTATGTGTCATATTCCTAAAAATAAGGGAGACATGACCAAAACCAATGAATATTTAATATGTAGTTTAAAATATCCTTTATATATGTACGTTTTACGGACTTAAGATTTCATTATATTTAAATATATCTTGGAAACAATTTAATAGAAAAAAAATATCAAAAATAGATCATGAATATCCTGTGATATTTATATATGTTTTTATATCTTTACATTCACTTATAGAATCACTTCTCTATGTGGGATATTATGTCGACCATCTCCATGAAATTTTTAGTTATCAATGAAAAAATATTTACATGTTTTTGTAAATAAAAAAATTAAGAAGAAATGGAATTTGGAATTGATTTTTTCATTACTATTATTAAATATATTATTATAAGTGGTTGATGATGGATGGTGGGGGTGGTTATTCAACACAAATATTATATAATCATGTTAATCAGTGTTCCAAGAGATATGGGACCTAAAATCATAATATAATGAAGAATATAATATATTTAATTAATAATAAGAGGGGAACTAATTAAATTTGTATGCATTAATAAAGAGTATTAAAAATAATATGGAAGATAAAAATTATGATTTTCATATTCATTTTCAAAAGAATAATAAGATGAATAATTGGCCTAGTTTTTTATAATGATAATGATTAGATTAAGGATGTGTACTTTGGTTTTCATTGATTGATCCTTATATAATATATACACTCAAACATTCATTGATGAATATTTTATGTATTATTTTTCATATAAATGATGAAGTGTTTCCTTCTTTTTTCTATGAAGGTGTGATAATAAGTATAATAGCGAGAAAACACAATAACATTCATCATAAGGTATAGGTGAAACCCATGAGAAAAAAATCAGTAAATAAAATTCAAAGAGACTTTAGTAAGATATAGGATTCTGTGATATACCATACTTATTTATAACTCACTAATCATTTTTAATGGGTCGCATGGTCTATATTTTTTTAAATTGTACTATGTATTATCCATTATTATTGAAGTTTGACACTTGTAAATATATTTTTCATGTTTTTGGGTACTGATAAACAAAAGAGAGTTAAGGGAACATATCTGTGTTTATTACCAAAATACAGTTATTGTGAAAATGCTTTTATGGCTATAAGTGGATATAATTATGTGACATGTAATGTTATCAGGGGTTAGATATCTATAAAATTGTAACATATCATAAATCATCATAGAAACAAATAATAATAATTTTTACACATTTAAATGATTCTTACATTCATGTGTCTTGTACGGGACATAGAATTCATAACTCTTCCCAATCATGTATAATGGTAACTCTAATTGGGTTGAAGAAAAAAATTTCAAAGTGTAACCTTTAAAATGGTACAAAGGATGTTATGGGCTTTTGTGTCAATTGTATTCCAGGATATATAAGAATTAATGCTCTATTATTTTATTACGATTCTTTTTTTCATTTTGTGCTTCATAGATCATCATTGTGGAAAATGATACTTTTGTGTCTCAATCATTTTATTCACATGCATGAATCATAACATGTTATGTATTAATTTTCATATTTTTTATTTAAATTGAGAACTGATGTGAATATTTTTTATGAATCATTTTGTTTTATATTATATTTGAAATTATAGCTTTTATTAAAAATAGAGTTAAATGTATATATGTTCCATTCCATATTCTGGATCAGATTACACATTTTTGTTTTCAATATTAAAAAATTAATTTTTTTCCTAATGAATATTTTTTGTTTCCCTTGATTTATGAGTTATGATATTTGGACCAGATTGATTATTAGTATATAATGTTATAAATAGGTTTTAAATAATAAGTTTGAAAGAAAATTTCAAAATCTAAAAAGAAAATCATAATTATTTTAAATAAATAAAATTGTTGTCAATGTAAAATAATTTAGGGTAATGAACTATTAAAATGATTAACTAAAATGTTTTATTTAAATTAATTATAAAAAAAATTAATAAAAAGAAGTTTCTAGGTGACAATATTGTGGAGATATTCACAGACACATAAGAATTATTTATATTAATGTATTTTACACTGATTTGTTATAAGCATTGGATTTGTTTTATACTAATAAACAATTATTATATATTCCATTTTTTTATACAATATGTTTTAATTTTTTTTCCAATCTCCCTAAATTTATTTCTAAAATCATGTAAAAAATTTAAATTTTCTATTACTTTTTAGGGTAAAACACTATAATTCTCTCATATTCCTTAATTATATAAAAATTTTTCCAAGGGATTGAGAAATTTTTTGTGTGTTGAAGTTAATAAAAAATTTATTTATGATTATATTTTTCATAATATGTAGTATTATTTTCCAAAATTTCTACAAACATGATTATTTAATGAATGTTTAAAATTTGAATTTTATTTTAAAATATATTTATAGATTACAGTTTCACTATCAATATAAATCAATTATTTTTATTCTATGTATTTATATATGAATTATTAACATTTTCAATTTCATGAAATAATTCCCCCTTTAATGGACAATAATTTTTATTTTTATAATCATTATAGTATAGTATGTTTTAGAGGATAAAATGGTCCATCAAGTAAACTCTAGGATAGAAACATCAAGATAGACTCAACACATCCATTCCAAACCTAACATATCTATTTGGTAATATATTGAATAAAATTATGATATTTTGTCAATGAATCCCAAATAAATATTTAGTATTTTTCTACATTTGTAACATAAAAAAGTTTCAGTATATATATATATATATACATTTCCATAAATAATACAAAGTTTTACATCTTTCTTTACAAGCACAAAAGTTAATGTTATGATACACTATTAATTTTTTTTAATCTTATTTAAAATATAATTAGTATAATATATAAAATATGAATATATAATATAAAATATTAAAATTTATTTTAGTTATACAATTGGAAATAACTATATTAGAAAAAAATTCTGGTTAATATTTTCATCAAATAAATGTTGTTTATCCTTATCTATTTTATTTTATAATAAATTTTTAATATGTAATTTATATAAATATTTATCTATACACCTATGATTATATTTACATTTATAATATAAAACCTTAATGCTTTAAATTATATGATCTTTTTCTAAAAATATGAATTTTCTGTATAAAAAGTTGTTTTTTTAATATTATAATTTTTGGAACTTTATCGAAATATATGAATGCACTATAAGGTATAAAAAAAGTGATAAAATTTGAGATTAAGTAAAAAAATGATTCAATTTTAAAAAAAAATTCCTTATAAAACCCATGGCCGACATTTTATAATCTAAACTAAATGTTAGTTCAATAAATAAAAGTGTTTTCTGTATTTCATATAAATTGATTAATATTTTGGTAAAATTAGGGTATTTATTTAATTAAATGCCAGATAACCTAAATTTTATTTATTATAAATCATTTTTGTAAAAAATAATTATTTAAATGAATAATTTAAACTCAGAGATAACATTTTATGAATAAAAATGATTATCTTAAATACAATATTTTAATCATAAATGTGTTTTTTCAAATTAAAATTTTATAATAATGTTAGTTTAATTGATATAATTACTATATAATATAGTAATATAATAATAAGATGTATTTTTTAGATCAATATCAATAATATTTTTTTTCAATTAGCATGGTTGAGAGTAAAAGTCGTGTTGGGAAAACGTAGGCATGGGTAAAGTGTAAATTGAATGTAAAAACACCTTGAAAAACAAAATAACTCAAATAAATGTTTATATTAGAGGAATTTCAGGTATATAATGTCAAAAACACTACATAGAATTGGTATGAGGAGTCATTGACCTCAAATAATGAAACAAAATAAATTATTAGGTTAGGGTGATTCTAAAATGATTCATCCCTTCTCTTATAAAAGGACATAATCACCACTTTCTTTATAGACACTAACATCTTAATTACATGTTGAAACCCTTCCCCATTATTCATCATAATACACTCAACCATTAACCTTATATTTGTTTCAACCGTAATTATATTAATTCATTCATTTCCAAGGACAATTCCAAGGAAAATTAATGTTTAAGAAGTGATTATTACTGTCCTCCGAGTCATTCGTTTTAAAATTTATATTCCAAAAATTTCCCAACTTTTTAAATATATATAATTTAGTAGCATATATATAGTAAAATTTTATAAAATTAATTTAAAATAATTTATTCAGCTATCATGTAGATCCATGATGAAAAAAATTAATCTTTCGTGTATATGTGGGGACTACCACCTTTATTGCATGTTATAGTTCATTTTTCATCACCACATATTACGAATGGTATAAAAGATAATATTAGTGTATAATTATTTATTATTTATCTTGTGTAATCCTTAAATGAACCCATTTTACATTTAACTTCATTCTATAATTTCATTAAGGAAGCAAATCATTACTCATAAATATGTGAAAGCTACCACCTCTAGGATTAGCCTAATTTATTTCCATTATCCGAAAAACATGGATAGACCATAATTTTTAGTTTATGAAATAGTATATTATTTATAATTTTATTATAACAATAATGTTAAAAAAATTCATGTAACATCACTCTATACATTTTTTATAAAAATATTCATTAATAATTCGTATGTACAACATGCCACATCATTAAATGATGAATTTCATTTTTCGTCACCACCAATCATTAATTTTTGAAAAAATTGATTATATATATATATATGATATATATTGAATTTATCACCTTTTTAAAATTTTATAATAATATTGTCAAATAACACTTTTTTACTCATTCGATCGTTGTGATATAATTTTGTTTCGGTCAGTTAAACACTAACTTGAGAGATGTTGTAAGGTTTATATAGCGAGTGATTAAGGAATGTTACATAGTAATAATGAAATTTATTATTATTGTATTAAATATTTTATAATATTTCTATAGTTATAATATCAATATCAAAACATGTCAACTATATTTCATTTATATTCATTACAAATATCAAAAATAAATTTGTCTCTTGCTTCATCGCCAAGATGCATAAATAAAAAACTCATGGGTTGAAACTAGAAAATTATTAATAGTCATGAGATATATATAAATTAAAAATAGTAAATCTAGGAAAGATAATCATTATATTAATTATTGAGGAAGAATATATACAATATAATGAATTTGGAATAATTTACAAAGTGTTAACACAAAATGTTATAATGAAGTTACAATAAACCAAAATATTTATAGTAAATATAGGAAAATGAGTTACATAAAAGGGTTATAGAGTTACATAAGGTTCTTAAATAGATTATTATTTTTGTATTGTTATTTTATGGAATGAAATAGTTTTATCTATTTATTAGGGAAATGAGGTGGGTTATTTCTTTCTCAAACTCCCATCAAAGATACAAAATTTAATACATACACCAATTTAATTTTATATGGTCTATTTGGATGAATTGTTATGTTATGATTGAATATATATTTTTTATTTTATTTTAGGTATTTCTTAATTTACTTTCTCTGTTTTCTTTGTTTTACTTAAATTGTTTCTATCGTCTCAAGAAGACACGTTTTTTCATGATTCGTGAGTTTTCTTCATTAAAATGATATTATATGTCTCCTTTATCCAGCTGCTTCATTTAAAATATGATTTATTGCCTTTATATTTGATGAAATTTATCACTTTAACTAATATAATTCTATTTTGAAAATTTATCACTTTGAGTATTTATTAATAAAAGGTTTAATCCCCAACCTTTTAAAATGAATATTTTTCTTATATTTCCATGTTCTATAACACAAATGTATTTATAATGATTTTTCAATTAGACATAATATTTATCTAAAAATCTTATCAATGAATGATTATTATATCTTTTATTACTATGTGGTTTTCACTAAAACATTAATGTTAATCTAAACCTATTCCATATTATTATCTTTAAAAATTATTGTTTTCGTAAAAAATAATGTTTTAAAATGTTCTAATGTTCCTACATTCCATATTAATTTAATGTCATTTGAAATTTTATAGAGTATATTATAAATTAATTAAATAAAAATATTTTTAACATTTTATACTTAGGTCAATTTTGACTGAAGGAATCACTTTTCCATGTTTCTAAGAGAATATATATTTCTTTCTCTTGGTGTTTTTCTAAGATATATTCTCTCTATAGAATCATGTTTTCCCAAAAAGATATTATTATCCTCATGGAATAATAAAATATTATTTTTTAAATATTTTCAAAAAATAATCTAATTTTTTATCAAAATATGTCTTAAATCATTTATGAGTGTTATTATTCTACATCTTATAATTGTTCAATTTTATTTTTTAAATCACACTAACAACCATCTATATCAGTATGCCTTATGAAATTATTTTTTAACCTATGTTATGATCCATTATTTTTTTCAAAATCATTCACTTTTATATGAAATATTTATATACATTTACTTTCCTCTATGAATGCCACATTTTTCATTACAAAAATATAAATATTGTCCCCCTTTTTTTCACAATATATTGATCGATTGGGGAATTTATTTTCTAAAACACATTTTTAATTATTATACAGTGTAAATACCATATGAATAATCATCTTTGATTATTTTTATTGACCAAAAATTATTCTTAAATTCATTGGATTCCAATTTATTTTGCATGGGTTTGTCACATTAGGTTTATTGATGAAATAATAAATTCTTTATTAGGGAAACACGTCAAAAGTATATAAAACACATTTTAAATTCTTTGGGTTTGGATAATAGATTCATTGAAACTATATTCCAAAAATATGTATGTCTTTCATTTTTTTCGTGGGAAAAAATTATATATTCATCTAATCCAATGGATATTTTTTTTCTATCGTAATATATAATGGTGTTTTAAAATAATTCCTAGTAAAAAATTAGAGTGGGAAGTTACCCTATCCAACTATGCTTTCATAAAATGGAAGGGAACCATTAATTATTCTTAATATGTAATGTTTATTGTTTATAACATTCCAATGATACCTTACAATTATTCTACAATCATTGCTAAATCTATGTTTTTAGGTTATAATTTTCTTATTAAATGAATTCAATCTTATGATCATTCTTATTATATTATTATCATATTATTATTATCTCTCATGTCATGATTTATTATTATGATTACCCTAACAGATCATTTGAGCATACGACTTATTATATTTCCCTACATTTAGGTTTTGAATGAATGTATTATTTATACTAACCCTAACATAATATATTGTGTATATAATTCATGGGTTATCATGAAAAATAAGTATGGACTTATTAGTTTTTTATAATGTAGAGAAAAATTATCAATTTGATTAGAATACTTGATATTTATTAGTTAATGATTTGTAATAATTCTCTAAAACCCTCAACTAATCAATATTGTAATTTCAAACATGTCAATTGTTTTGTAATAATATATGTATATCAATGAAATTGAGGAATGTAATTTGTTTTTTTGAAAATGAAATAGAATTATGGGTTCATGGGTGTAAAATTTGGTATCATAGTTGTGTTCAAAAAATATTCAATGGAATGATGATATTGGTCGAGGATGATTTATGATTTAGGATTTAGGAATTAAATTCAGTGTTGATGAGTAAAGATTGGTTTTTTATTAAAATATATAAATATAACTTTAGTTTATTAGGATGGAAAATCTTCCATTGTTTGGAATTATGATAACTAAAAATTAGTGGAAATAGTTATTATAATTTTAATTATTGGATAACCTATAGATGTCTTTTGAAAGTATATATTGTGTGGTTTTTTTAAAAAATAGGTCCTTGAAATGTTATTCAAAAGTGGATTTGGATTGAGAATAGATTCAAATAGGGGTTACAACACTATAAAGTTTAGGTCATGGTATATCACGATCCACATTCTAGTTCATAGTGAATAGACTATAACTACACAATAGGATAGAAACTCTCAGGGTATAATAATTGGTAAATTCATATTTTGTTTACAAACAATCCTATAGTATTTTATCTTATTATTTTTGGAAGTTAACATGATTGGAGTATCTGTAAGAAAAATAATAATGGATAACATTTATTAATTCTAAAGAATCATAAATTATGGTTTTGACATAATTTATGAATTATTTATCTATGCTCAAAGTCATTACATTATACATTTATTAATTTTTGTTTTCCACTCCCAAAACATTATTTTAATTTAGTTTATGGAGAAATAAAAAACCAATATTACAATGAATGTAGGGGAGAATGCAGTGATTATCCTAACAAGAAATCTATTAGTAATATAATTGTGGATAGAAATATTGTTATTATTAAAAATAAAAATTCAAAATTTATTATTGAAAAAGTAAACATAGATGAATTTATTATCACAAAAAATCAAATAAGGATAAAGTCTCTTAAAAATCCAGGTTATTAGGATAATGATGAAAAAAAATACACATTTATTCATGTAATAAATGTGGGAAGAAACACACTGCTTAATATCTTAGATGGAAAAAATGTTTTTTTTGGAAAATGGGGACATATTTAATTTTGATGTTCATGGTAAATGATGTATTGTGATAAATTTATTTAGTTATAAGATCTATCTTATAGTTTTATTTATGATAATAATATATAAATATAATTTGATAATTTATCATAAATCATTCCAATAATTTCAAAAATTCTTATTTATGATTTTTTTTTGAAACTATGGGGACATAAATTATTTATGTAAGGAATAATTTAACAACATAATATTTTATTATATATGTTTTCCTTTAAATATTATTGAGTCATATATATTTCTTAACACACACAAAAATTATTATTGGGATTAATTATTAAATTAAAATATACATATTTAAAATATAATTACGATAACATATAATATATATATATATATATGCTATACAATATTAACAATTTTTAAATTATAAAATTATTATAAGATAATATTTGAAACAATAATTTTCTAGGAATATATTTTTTAATAGATATATTTATCATTATATATTGTATTTCCTATAATATTTATATTTATATATTTATAAATAGAAGTATATAAAATTATGTTTATTTTTGAATGTATCATATTAATATTTCTTAGTTTGTATTTTTTATCATTTTCTCAGAATATAATATTTCAGTAAAAATCATGGTTTTTACCTAAAATTTAATTTTTATGAATTTATTAATATATAATAATGATGTATAAGGTATAAAACCCCTTTAAGTGATCATATAAGATGTTAAAAAGAAATATTATTCACTTTCTAATATTTTTTGAAATTTTAGAACCCATGGCCATCATTATTAGAAAAATGTATAAGGTGACCTTAATAAAAATTTTGTAATCATGAGGGTCTTTGAAAATGATTATTTCATATAAATGTATTAATAATTTATGGTAATTTCCAAAAACCCATCCCCTTTTTATAATAGGGGACACTCACACACATGTTCTACCCACCCGTACATTATAAATCGTGGGTGAAACTATTGAATATTTTCTTCCTATAACCTTCACCCTTGAACCATATCCTTTTTCCACTATTGATATTCTTAAGACCATTATTTCTTAGTATATTTCTGAGGAAAATCATTGTTCCCTAAGTGAGCATTACACTCTTCTTACAATTTATTTTTAATTTCAAACATCCTAACCATATAATAGTTAAATTAATGAAATCATATGAATATATATATGTTAATTTTATTATATTAATTTATCATCAATTATTCATTTATTCAATAGCATTAACTTTGAAAAAGTAACACATTGATCGAGTAAATTCTTGGACAAACGACATCACGACAGGATGTGTTTTATTTTTTTTCACCTCATTGGCATTTCATAAAGGTTGGATTTAATTAATAAATATGTTTTTAGGTAACATATAATATTACTAAATGATTATATTTTACAGTTACATTCATTACATCCACTCATTATGGAATAATATTGTTAATCTTGTGTATGTCTAGACTAGAGCCTCCATGAATGATGTATCCAGCTTCTCCTGAAAACTAACATGGACAGAACTAAAAGTGTTATTATCAATATAATTTTATGTTTCCAACATTATTATAATTTAAATGTGAATATTTTTCATATACATTCAATCTTAGCCTATATTTTGAAATTGGTTCATGATTCATTTGTATATGAAAACTACTCCATCCATGAGTGAGAAATTTCATTTTTTCTCACCACTCATAGTTAATGGTCTCAATAATAGATTTTATATGAATATATATATATACTATTCATTAAATTTATATGAATCTATAAATTTTATATTAATATATTATAATTCCACTTTCTTACTAACTAAATCGTTATGAAACAATTTTGATTTGGGAAATTTACAACATACATGTGTGATGTTTTAATATTTATATAGTGAATGATTGAGGAATGTTATGTATAATTAATGATATGTAATAAGAAGGTATAAAATATTTTGTAGATTTACTATAGTAATATTTTTAAAATTGAAACATGTTAATAACATATCATCTCTATTCATTTCAATATTCTGAAATAAATGTGTCTTTAGCTTTATAATAATGAGTTTTACTTAAAATACTAAAGTGATTAAAGTGTCTCATTAAAAAAATTATTTTCTATTAATCAAATTAAAAATTTAATATTGGAATGATGAATAATTTATCATGTATCTGTGATCTAGATTAATGGTACAAATCATATGCAGAATATTTAAATGTGTAAATATTTGATGTTAAAATTAATCTATAATGAACCACTATATTAATAGTTAATGGGCATAAATAAATCATATAAAAGTGTTATATAGATTAAAAGGTTTAGAAATTATACTATTATGATTGGAAAGGTTGTTTTCTATGATCTTATAGTGTATCCAACTTTGAGAGAAAATAAGGTATTGTATTTTTATCGTGAACCCCCTTTGTTGATACACGTTTTACTTTATGAACCAATGTAATTTTATATGGTGTATATGTTTCCCAATTTATTTGTTCTTAGTATATAAAATATATTATTGATATTTTAATTTTATTCTCATGACCATTATCCTTCAATGGCATTACTTAAAATGTTACCAAGGACTCAATTCATGCTATTTTTCAATGAGTCAAGAATTTTATTTTAGAAATTGATCATGGACATCTCAACTATCATGTTGTTTCCATTTAAATATTACCCACTTCCATTCTGTTTGAGGAAATTAACCTAGGTCATTAAACTTTTCATTATTTTGGGATTAAAACCCATTCAAATTATATTCTTGAAAGGAATGATACCCACCATAAAATGTGACTTTGTTTTTTCTATATCCATGTTTTACCTAATGAAAATAGTTCTTAAAATGTTTCAACTCCCCTTCATAATTCTCTTCACCTAAAATTAATTAATTATCTTGTTATCTTTATTATGATGTGTGTCTAAATAAATCATTTTCATTAGATTCAATTTATTTCATTATTGGTTTACATAGATATTATTTCTTCAAAAGTATAGTTTTATAGTATCCAAATGGTCCAGCATAAAATAATTGTTCTTATTTTCAACAAATTTTACTCTTAAAAATTATTAAAAAGAAAATACTTTTAACATTTTACTCAACGATTATTTTCAATAGAACAAATAACTCTTACAAATTTTTTTTGAGTGTATCATATTTCCACATTTATCTTTCTCAAAGTCAAATACTCTCTATGATATCAGGTTTGAGAAAAAGGAAATTATTATTCTCAATTTGTATTGAATTATTCCATATAAATGTTTTCAAATGCGATTAGAAATTTATATTTGAAAATAAATGTTCCAAATGAAAATAATAGTTTTCTCTATCAATGTCAAATTCTTGATCAAGTGAATTATTAAAATGATACAATACAATATATTTATATAGATGACGTATGAAATTATAAATTACATATATGTTATGATATATTATTGTCATTGTATTTTTTAATCATTTAATTGTATATTCATGATTAAGAATCAGTTACGTTCTTCTATTAATTCCATATGTTCCACAACAATATTAATGGGAATTTGTTATGATAGATAATACATCTATTGATTTGGAAAATTATTGTTTAAATAGTATATATATTTCCAATATAGATTAAATATATTATTCATAATAATTTTTTCATATATTTATTTACCACGAAATAAGATTATAGTCATTGAATACCAATTTATTTTTTTTACTGTTTATAATGTCATGTTTATTGATAAAATCATGAATTCATCCTTTGTAACACTATGAAAATTATATGAAACCCATATTATTTCCATGTTTTTTATGTAATGATTGAAACAATGCGGAACACACAATTATGATTTTAGTTATGTGATTTTTGGTCTTATAAATATATATACATCCAATACATTGGGTTAGGTTTTCATCTCATGAGATATCATGGCTTATGAATAGTGAGCATTATCAAATATGGGAGTATGAAGTTAGATTAGAAATCTATGTTATGTTAACGAGGAAGAGAGACTTTACTTACACATTTTATGGTAGTTGTATGTTTTTTTCATTCCTATGATGCCACGTTCACAGGTTTCTAATTTTTTTTAATAAATTGTTTTATGATGTCTTATCACTATTCTATAATCTCATTATTATGATCGTTCTCATAATGATATAATGATATTAATCATATCAATTTTTTTATGCTATATAATTATATTTATAATTATTGTGCATTTGAGACCACCCCATCTTATGTTTACCTTTCCCTAGGTTTTTAAATAATCTATTAATAATTATAATACTTGAAGATTATCCTATGAAGAGAAATTATGTGAGATGTTAAAGACTCTTTATGTAATTATTATAATTTTAAATTATTGGAAAAATGTGTTCATTAAATGGAATTTATTAATAATTATTATTTTTTGATTTTTTCATATTTAATAAACTATTACACTAAATGGAAATTAAATTTTAAATATGATAAATATGTTGAAATATTATATATGTATAAATCCTAGTGTATAATGATATGTGTTTTTTATACCAAATACAAATATATGGGTTCAAGGATATTAAAACATATTATAGTTTTATATTGGTCTTAGGTTAAAAATTAAATTTAATTTTGACTAAAATATTTTTCAATGATTTCCCATACATAGTTGTTACCATTTTTACCCATTACCCCTTATCTACTCAAAGTATTTTTATTATTTAATTTTTTGTGGGGGGGGGGGATTTTCCATGGTCCAAAGATTTAGAATAAAAGGAAATCAGTTTTAATTTACTTTATTAACAATTTTAATAAATGTATCCCACATTATGATGATTTAGACCATGATGATTATAAAAACCTTTATTTTTAATACATAATTTTCTTAAATAATTTTAATACCTTAGTAGCTAGTGTTTCGTGCAATAATGAGTTTAAATGAATTAGGAGACAATATTTTTATAAAATAACCATATATCCTATAAAATAACTCTTAAGGAATAAATAAAAATAAAAAATTTAAAAAATAATTATAACATTCTAAATCATTATTAATGAATTGGTATGTTCTTTAAAAATAATAACAAAATTTTTAATAAAATAAATTTATTATTCTAAAATAAATTCTCATAAAAAGGTCTTTATTTTATTTGTATGAGTGAATAATTTTTTACGTAATTAAGATATAATTTATTATACCATATTTATTTCATAATTATAATATATATATTTTTTAAATTTTTTTGAAAACATTTAAAATTGAATTAACTATGAAAATACTAATTTTTTTATTTAAAAATGGAATTTTCTGAAAAAAAATTCATGGTATTTTACCGGTTTTATTTAAAATTAAATTTTGAAACTTTTTCATATATAATTTTGAAAACTGGATACAAATTATGATTCAAAAGGTCAAAGTGGATAGTTTCCTAATATTTTGACAAATATGAATTATATCAACGATAAATATTATTACTATAGTAAAGGGTAAATTGGGTAATATTGGTTTCAAAAAATATGATAAAGACTATAAAATTATTATAAAACATAACTAAAAATATAATATAATTATAATTACAACCTCAACACCTACGGATATAAATGAAGTTGTTTAATAGACCATTTTTTATGAAAATTACTTTCAAAATATTTAAATCATAGAATGTCATAAAATGTCACATTCTTTTCCTTCAATATCCTTTATGTATCTATATGTGGAAAAAGTATTTTCTGAATGAATATAAATATATATTTTCAACATAATAAGAATATTTTCATGATATTAATTTTGTAACGCCCTGACCCCATAATCCAGGAGCTGGTGAATTATTTTAATGCATTGGCATGATTACAAGGAATCAAGTCTAGAATGACTGATCAGTTTAGTATTCTTGTAAATAAGATACATATATATGTTCAACACTACAACATGAAAAGAAAAACAACACTAATTTATTCCATTAGAAACATCCTAGCTTCCAAGATTATTCCTACAAGGCACTCATAACTAACTTCTTCATATCCTGGGAAAATGTAGCATGAGAAAGGGGTGAGCTCAAACACTCAGTAAGAGTAAGCAATACACCAAGAGATAACATAAACATTAGTAATGGTGAATTATTGAAAATAAATGACTTTACAAATAATAAAAATGAACACTTTATTGTAGGAATATGAGTTGAGTAAATAATTCCATAATAAAACATAGTCATGTGTATTCTACTATTAGAATAACCACGTGAAATATTAATATCTAATCTCATAATGATAGACTTCATAATACCGGACATCATAACCACATAGTTAAGTCCTCGTTCCAAGACTAAAAATAAGATTTTTTCAAGGCATTGTGCCAAGACACTAGTTTTTCTCATGAGACATACTAATGCATCGAGGAGCTATAGTAGGCTCCACTCGTCACTTACAAAGTCCAATGCATTACTCATATGAAAATTTTGAAACATAACAAAAACATTCATATTAAAACTAGCATATGAAATGTCAACACTTTATCCACAAACCATGAATGGTATAAAAATAGCACATCTGCAGTCAAAAATAACTAATTCAATACAATATAGAAGATTTTATTGTAACAGATTAACCTCAATCGAGAATAATGAAGGATATTTACATTGATGAAAATAATCAACAATACTATTTGAGAGAAATATCCCCCTTTTTTGAAAACATTTAAAAGTCACACTATTGGTCAAGAAGTTTTTTAAAAATAGATTTTGGAACCAAAGTGTCTTATAAAACATTGAAACATTTAAAAGGAATTTTAATTTTAAAACCTTAATGTTCATATAAATAAATCCATCATACCGTTTTTAAAACAAGAACATTAATGAGAAAGATTTAGAAGAATAATTTTTTAAAACATTTAAATTGATATTTAAGTTAGAGTTCCTAACCAAATGAGAGATGCTTGAATAAAAATAATGGAGGTAATAAAAACTTCATAATATCTTGAGAATAAATTACTTCATTATATACTATGTCAAAGGACAATATATACACCACAAAAAAGTGAATTGGTGCATAATCAACAAAGAAGTCTCAATGGAATGTAAATTGAGATGAAATCCCTTATAAAGACATTATCTTTAGGTAAAGGATAAATCAATGACCTAAATATGTGTGAAAAATATATATACAATCAATATTATGGGATATTCAATGTAATTCTCTCTGGGGACATTCACATGTATTCTTTTAAAAACAATACCAATGACTTGGATGTTTAACTCAATGAATGTAAATTGAGTTAAGATCAAGTTTATATCAATGACTTGATAAATTTTCAATGATTATATTTATCAAAATTATATCAACAAAGTGTGGAGTGTAAATTACTACATAAATAATAAATAGTGATTCCACACAAAATCTTGGAGTAAAATAATCAATGAAGTATGCGTAAATCCCACTGAGTGGAAGTTGAAATTTGAAATTGCCTTACCAATTTGGTAATTTATGAAACATACATCCCATGAAATAAGGACCATACAATGAAGATGTAACTACACATAAATTAAACTATATAACACCATGAATATAGTCATGGATAGTACATATTCCACACAAAAGTAAATAGTGTCCAATATAACATGAATCTCGCATGAATAAAAAGTGAGATGAAAAAACCTTACTTCGTTGTAATCAATCAAGTTGTATGAAAAAAAAGTAAATAACCACAAAATAAAACATATAAAACCATGAATATAAATATAAAAATGACAATATATATCAAATTTAAGTACACAATACAACACATGAAGTAAATAAGTGGCGAATAATGGAAATCTCATAGAATTAAAAGTGAGATAAGAAACCCCTTACCTCAAGTCCGACTTGTCTTGTATGTTCCTTATTCATCCTAAATAATAGTCTTATGTTAATTTATAGTTGATTAAGAACATTTTTAAAATTTATTATTCCTTTTATATCACTTATTACTTTCCTATAATAATTAGTTAATTATTTGAGTTCATATTGAATATTTAATAGATGTTCGGAACTTGAGTCAAAAATGAACTTGTTATAATTACAATTTTTCCAGGTGGTAAAAATTACACTATATCCATAATGATATAAATGATTTAGATATCATATATATATATATATATTATATATCCCACATATAAATATATATCTATTTATATAAGTACATAACATTTGGAGATAAGAAATGAACTGTACGGTTCATGAAAACGTATAGTTGTACGTACACATGAACGCAACTTTCATTTCTATTTTGTAGTTTAAATGAACTAAAATATAATGATACATAGTTATATTATAATTAAATTATAATATCATATATAATATCATTAAATCCATCCTTTATATGTCTCACATAATGCATTAACGACTCATATCATTTTGAAGGGGCGGTAGTCCGCACTTCCTCAAATGAAATTAATGCGTTTTACCCATAATGGAAACAATAAAATAATGATATAAATGGAAAATACACAATCATAAAGGGAAAATAAACATAATAAATATCATATATAAAGAATGTTCCATCTTAATGGCCACAATTAGAGGCGGTAGGAGATAATCGAACAATCATCATTTCGAGAGGCGTTAGTTTTCCATCAACATAAACAATATGTTCTTCACCCATTAGATGGAGGTGTGTGTAAGTTTAGTTATAATATATATCATAAAAACATCCTATTATATTGAGTATACTGGTTTTTTAATAAAATAAAGTAATAAAAAGTTTTTAGGGGGTTGGAGAAGTAAAATAAAACAAAATAAAAAAAAGAATTTAAGAGAAAGTGTTACCTTTAATTTGGGTAACGTCCTTTGGATTGAACCAAAATGACTTCTTGATGTATATTCTGACTGAGGTGGGGATTATTTGAGGAATATTGGGATCTTGAGATATTATTTTTTTCATTAGTTTTATGAGCCAATGGGCTTGAGTGGTGTGCGCAATGGGTTGGAAGTGGTGTTCTTTTATAAGGGGGAGGAGAGGCTCTTTAGAAAAGTGTGAAAATATTAATTTATTATATAGTGATATTCGGTTTCTAAAAGACCAAAACTAAATAAACTAGAATTTAAATTGACTCATTTTCAAAATAAAATAATCCAATAAGAATTTTACAAGCTTTTGATATTATTTTAATATTAATAATCATATTTATTTAAATTATTTATTAATTAGGTAAATACTACATCATTTTTGTGTCATAAATAACTTAATTTATATGATATATAAAAATTATAATAAAATTAAAATAATGCAGGAAATATTTTTATCATTTCAATGATTATTTATAGTTTAAAATATCGCTCATATAACCCAAGGTAAAAATTTATATACTAAAAGATATTTGTTAATGTCATTTTTGTCTTTACATTATGTAAATTAAAATAAAGTGTCATAATCATTCTTAACTGGTTCCATGGGGTCCCCAAATCGACCCAATAATTCCCATGGTCGGACATTACTCATCAAATAAGGTTAGGAGAAGTTTTAAGGTAATTTTTTATTATTACAAAATTCTTTTTACCTTGAACTTCTATATTTAACTTTAACTGTGGGAAATAAAAGTCATAAGTTACTATTCACCAAAAATTATTTTCATCTTATTGAATATAATTTACTTACTAATAACAACCATGTATCTCAGATTTTTTAAATTAAATTTACAAAAATGGAAAATTTACATTTAACTGGAAATTTCGAATTTTTAACTCCTACTTAATGGTTTCACTATTCATAAAAAATTGATGTTTTTTTAAAAAATATAAAATATTTACCCTAAGCTATATTTGATATTCTGAATTCAAAAATGATGTCTATTTTAACAAATTCAAAACATAGACGTTGGATTAATTAATTTAATATTAATGTCTATTGTCGAAACTAATAGCATGTTTTTATGAAACAATAACTATCAAAAGATTGACACTTTTTAGGTATAATTTTAAAGTGAAATTAATTCCAATGACCAACATTGGATTAAAAGGTAAAAAAATAATCTAATTACACTTCAAAACCAATTTATAATATAATATAACTATATAAATAAATTAGATTAAAATGTAGTTTTGAATTAAAATACATTATTTCTCGCTACTCATAAAAAAATTTTATTAGAAAAATACAAAAATCTCATCCAAAGTAAATTTTAATGCCTCTATTCTAAAGAATAATTCTATTTTGTCAAAATGAGTATGTAATAGGGTCATATATTTTATTTAAAAAGGTTTCTCTATTAAAATTTCGTAAAATGATTTTTTTTTTGAAAAATACATTTTTAACTGAAAAATTGAATTTGTTCTTTTAATATGTCTAAGAAACACATAGTACAAAAGTTAAAATTATATGGAGTATATAAAATTCAAAATATAGTTAATAATATTCATAACTACTTTTGAACAACTAGTTTGGTAAGTCATGGTGTGCTCGAACTTGGTGTTTCGTGTAGCACAAGCTATTGAATTTAAAGAAAATAACTTACTATGAAATATGGGGGTGTTAAATTATTCCCCCCTTTTTGAAATTGTGTCTGCGCAATTTTAAAATTGGGATTGGGAACTTCATTAAATGTCCCACATCGGAGAAAGAGTTAATAAAACTACCACTTTAAAAGAAAGAAATAGAAGTACAAAGGTCACCCGATATAACCCATACTAGGATTCCATGTGGGAAAACATGTATATGGATGTTCAAATAAGTGTCGGGTTCTGATGGAGAGTGATAGAAAAAATTATCAGGAACAATTTAACAATAATAAAACCACATTCTAGTGATGGGATAAAGAAAAATTTGTTTCCCAGTAGGAAAAGTAATTTGAAAACATTTTTTTGTTTGATGTTCTATTTCATATGGATGAGGAACTTATTTATGAGATTGGATAATAAATTAAAGATATATACATACTTTTTATGTAATGTTTTATCCATTTATAAATTCCTACCACTTACTCATCTCTTTTAACAAATGATGAGTATTCAAGATGACTTTCTCACACCTGAAGTGATAGAATCATCTTCCAGAGAATCACATGATCCATAAAGGATCAAATATATATTTCTATTGTATTTAGAGATTAACCAAAACCAAAATGGTTAGTACAAAATTAGATGATCCCCAAGAAAGATAATACTTTAGAGAAAGATATAAAAATCTAAATTCCTATAATTAAACCAACAATACCCAAAGTTCAATAAATACCATTCAATAAAAAATTGTCCAAAAAATCTTTCAATATAATCCCAACTAATATTGAAACCCAAAACTCAGAAGAATTTTCTTATGTAGTCTTCCACGTGAAACTATATCTCCAAATAACATCTACTACTCCTAAATTCACATACTTAAATGTAATTAACCTAATCACATATTGTCTATGAGGGGTTAATCATTTCCATAAATAACCCAAATTGGTATAAATCCAAAACAAAAACATAGATAAAACCCAGAATTACTCCTCAAATGAAGTCATATAGTATTCTATTTTCCTTAGACATATAGTGTTAAGAAAATAGAGAATATCTTAAAAAATAACATTTATCACATAAAAACTGAATCATTTTCCTATACTAAGGATAAATCATATGTCCCCAAAGTAAATATATTATTGATCCATAGAATCATTTAACTAAAAAAGTATTATTCATTCTGACCAGGGACTTCACTTAGTACAGTGGTAGGTGATAAATCATTGTCACACATTGGTTGTGGGTTCGATTCTCATAGCTTTGTCCGATGTGATTGGCGGTCACTCGAACTACGTGTTGGCCTTTTTCGAAAACTATATTTTATAACATTCCCTAAATGAGATATATTACAAAAAATAATCATAACATAATTTAACCATAAATGTTATCTCATACCTCGCATTTTCATCCCAAAAATTAATAACATGTAGTTGCCTCAAATTCAAGAGTCATATAAACACATATGGTTATTTATAACTATATCCACAAAATAAAAGATAATTTTTCCTTCAATATAATTTTCGCATAAAAAACTGCAGTGTTACACAAACAAGAAAAAAGTCTTCCAAAGTATTCTCATCAACAAAGAGCACTACTAACATTAAACATTTTTCCATCCATTTATTTCCACATAGGTTCTTCCAGGACAAAGATGTTATCCTATTGAATAGGGCATCGACTTGGGTGATTCCAAGGTCCCTTACATTTACGAAAAAATACCATAATAGGATTCTTAGGATGATTTTATTTTCATCCATAGTACTCTTAATTTTTCCTCGACAATTATTTACTTTCTTCCCTTCTTTCCCACAAATAATGAATTTATTTGTTCCATTGAGACAGTTTCCTGGGTGTCTCCTTCTACATTTTTTGGCATGATAGAAATTGAGCTTCCTTCTCTCTATGGTCTCCACTACTAGAGCTCTTATCATTACCTGCCTTTCTCTTCATTTTTGAGTCGGTAGTTGGTTAATATATATGTTGTTGATCATATTTTTAAAAAACTGATTCAACAGGATGAAAATATCATTTATGCCTATCAACTTCCATTTAGTTTATCACTTCTACCAATGTTCCCACCTGGTACATCATGTTCAATGTTACTTTTACTTCTGTGTAATCTAGCCATTTACTAAAACCAAAAAGCATTGTGTGAGAAAGAATAGTTATAAAATTATTTCGAAAATATCATCACAGCATATTTTTAATCTTATACTCCTTAGAATTATCCAAGGTTTTTATTCTCATCCTATATTAAAATCCTTTAAATCGGTTTCTAATGAAAATGTGAATTATCCTAAGCGTATCCCCTTGGAGTGTCATAACCAAAAGTGCTGCAAGGCCAGTTGTCATGCATCGGGATACCTCGGGTCAAGAATAAAAATACATGTCAGAGATTTAACTCCAAGGTACAACTATGCTATAGCCGCCTCTACCTGATCGTATCCAAAAAGGGATGTACTACATGGAAAATACACAAAATCTCTACATTACCAAGATTCTAGGATGTTCTTATATACTATTCCTCAAAGTCCATCTTAGGGTAATGTGCTCTAATCAGATTTTATCTAAATCTAGTTTCCAATATTTGTACTAAACATCCTCTGATACCAACTGTAACACCCTGACCCCCGAATCTAAGATTCGATGAATTATTTTTATATATTGGCATGATTAAAAGGAATAAAATCCTAATTATGCGATTAGTTTAGTATGCTTGGAAACAAGATATATACATTACTTCAACACTACATCTTGATAACAAAAACAACACTAATTTATTCTATTAGAAACATCCATGCTTCCAAGATTATTCCTACAAGTCACTCTTAAATAACTTCTTCATATCCTAAAAAAATGAAAGATAAGAAAGGGGTGAGATCAAATGCTTAGTAAGAGTAAGAAATATAGGGGAATATAACATAAACATTTATCATGGTGAAAAATTGAAATCACATGACTTTACAAATAATAAACATGAGCACTTTATGGCAGGAATATGAGATGAGTAAATAATGCCATAATAATATATATATTTATGGGTATTCTACTAGTCGAATAGAGACATGAAATATATAAATATCTAATCTAATAATGATGGAATGCATAATGCCAGATATCATAACCACATATTCAATGTCTCGTTCCAATACTACAAATAAGATTTTGTCCGAGCCTTGTGTCAAGATGCTAGTTTGTCTCATGAGACCCATTGATGCATCAAGGAGCTATAGAGGGCTCCAACTATCACTTTGAAAGTCCAATGCATTCCTCATATGAATTGTTTGAAACATAATATAAACATTCGTATTAAAACTAGCATCTGAAATTTCAATACTTTTTCCACAACCTAAGAATCGTATAAAAATAGTACATCCACAGTCAAACATAACTCATTCAATACAATATGGAAGATTGTATTCTAAAAGATTAACCTCAATAAATAATAATTAAGGATATTGACATAGATGAAA
The DNA here is from genome assembly GCA_963277665.1 of Viscum album. Taxonomy (NCBI): domain Eukaryota; kingdom Viridiplantae; phylum Streptophyta; class Magnoliopsida; order Santalales; family Viscaceae; genus Viscum; species Viscum album. The sequence goes on from OY728142.1 coordinate 956,768,710, forward strand.
ATAATAATCAATACTATTTGAGAGAAATATCCCCCTTTTTTGAAAGCATTAAAAAGTCCCACTATTTGTCAAGAAGCCATATAAAAATAGATTTTTGAATAAAAGTGTCCCATTCCACTTTGAAACATTCAAAATAAATTTTAATTTTAAAACATTAATTTCCATATAAATAAATCCTTTAAACCATTTTTAAAACATGTACATTAATGAGAAATATTTAGAAGAATAATTTTTTAAAACATTTTGAATGATATTTTAGTTAGATTTCCTAACCAAATGAGAGACTCTTGAAGACAAATAATTGGCGTAATAAAAACATTATAATATCATGATAATAAAGGATTAGATTATATACTATGTAAAAGGATAGTATATAAACCATATAAAAGTGAATTGGTCCATAATCAACATAGAAGTCTCAAAGGAATGTAATTTGAGATGAAATAACTTATAAAGATAGTATCCTTAGGTAAAGGATAAATCAATCACATAAATATTTCTGAAAAATATAAATACAATAAATATTATTAGATATTCAGTGTAAATAAATTAGAGTACATTCACACATATTCTTGTAAAACAATACCAATGACTTGGATGTTTAACTCAATTAATGGAAATTGAGTTTAGATCATGTTTATATCAATGACTTGAAAAATTTTCAATGGAGTGATTTTGTGTATCAAAATTATATCCACACAAAGGGGAGTCGAAATTACTACATAAATAATAAATATTCATTCCACAGATAATCTTGGAGTAAAATTATCAATGAAGTATGCGTAAAGCCCAAGGAGTGGAAATTTAAATTTGAAATTCCCTTACCAATTTGGTAACTTATGATACATACAACACATGAAAGAAATATCATAAAATTAATATTTAAAAACCCATAAATTGATTTATATTATAGAAAGAATATAATCATGGACAGTACATATGCCACACAAAAAGAAATAGTGGCCAATATAACATGAATCTCACGGGAATGAAAAGTGACATGAAAAACCCTTACTTCATTGTAATCAATTGTGTCGTATGACCAAAAGTTAATAACCCCAAAATGAATCACAGAATTCAATTAATATAAAGATAATCATGATAATATATATCAAATTTAATTACACAATACACCACATTCAATAAATAAGTGGTGAACAGTGGTAATCTCATAGAATTAAAAGTGAGATAAGAAACCCCTTACCTCAAGTCCGACTTGTCATTTATGTTCCTTATTCTTACTGAATAATAAACTTATTTTAATTTTTACTTGATTAAGAACATTTTTCAAGTATATTATTCCTATTATATCACTTATTACCTTTCTATAACTATTAGTCAATTATTTTAGTTCATATTGGATATTTTATTGATGTTTGGAACTTTTGTCAAAAATGAACTTGTTATAATTACAATTTTCCATGTGGTCAAAAGTCCATTATATCTATAATGATATACATGATTTAGATATCATATATGTATTATATATCCATTATATATATATTTATTTATTTATAACAGTACATAACATTCAGTGATAAGAAATGAAATGTACCATTCATGGAGACGGTAAGTCGTACGTACGCATGAACTCTAATTTCATTTCTATTTTGTATATTAATGGAATTAAACATAATGATACATAGGTATATTATAATTAATGTATAATATAATTTATAATTTCATTACTTCCATCCTTTATACATCTCACATAAGTCATTAACGAGTCATATCATTTTGAGGGGGCGGTAGTCCTCACTTCCTCAAATGAGATTATCATGTTTTACCAATAATGGAAGCCACTAAATAATGATATAAATGGAAAATAAATAAGCATAAAGAAACATAAACATAATATATATATATATATCATATATAAATATATTTCCATCTTAGTGGCCACCATGAGAGGCGGTAGGTGATAATCGAACAATCATAGTTTCGTGAGGTGTTAGTTTTCCATCCAAAGAAACAATATGTTCTTCACCAATTAGATGGAGGTGTGTGTAAGTGTATTAAGAATATTTATAATAAAAACATCCTAGTATTTTTAGGTTACAAGTGTTGTTATAAAATAATGTGTCAAAATTTTTTAGGGGGTTGGAGATGTAAAATTAAACAAAATAAAACCAAAGAATTTTAGAGAAAGTATTAAATTTAATTTGGGTAACTTCCATTCGTTTGAAACAAAAGGACTTCTTGAAGTGTCTTCTGCCTAAGGTAGGGATTCTAAGTGGAATAGGGGTATGTTGAGAGATTATTTTGGTAGGTTTTGGATGATCCAAGGTGCTTGAGAGGTGTGTGGAATGTGTTATAAGTGGTGTCCTTTTGAAAGGGGGAGGAGGGGCTCTTTAAGAAAGTGTGAAAATATTATTTTATTATAGTGTTATTCGGTTTCTAAAAGTCCAAAACTAATTAAAGTCTAATATAAGGTTACTCATGGTCAAAATAAAATAATCCCATATTAATTGAAAAGGTTTTGGATATTATTTTAATATTAATAATCATATTTATTTAAATCATTTATTAATGAGGTAAATACTACATCATTATTGTGTCCTAAATAATTTAATTTATTTCATGTATAAAAATTATAAAACAATTACCATGATGTAGGAAATATTTATATCTTTCCAATGAATATTTATAGTCTAAAACTTGAATTATATAGCCCCATGTAAAAATTTATATACTAAATGATATTTGTTAATGTCATTTTTGTCTTTACTTTAAGTTAATTTAAATAAAGGGTCATTATCATTCTTAAGTGGCTCCATGGGGTCCCCAAATCAACACAAGGATGCCCCTAGTTGTCCATTACTCATCCAATAATGTTAGGACAAGTGTTAATGTAATTTGGTATTATTATAATATTATTTTTACTGTTAATTTCCCTATTTATCTTTAACAGAGGTAAAAAAAGTCCAAAGTTACTATTCACCAAAAAATATTTTCATCTTATTGAACCAAATTTTACTTACTAATAACAACCATTTATCTTGTATTTTCAAAATTCAATTTATAGAAGTGGTAAAAGATCATTTAAATGAAATATTTGGATTTTCAACTACTATTAAGTGGTTTCACTATTCATCAAAAATAAAAGTTTGTCATAAAAATACCAAATATTCAGCCTAATCTATATTAGATATTCCCAATTCAAAAATTATGTCTATTTTAAAAAATTCGAAACATAGAAGTTGGATTAATTAATTTAAAATTACTTTCTATTGTCAAAAAAATAGCGCATTTTTAAGAAACAATAACTATCAAAATATTGACACTTGTTTATGTATAATTTCAAAGTTAAATTAATTCCAATTACTTAAATTGGATTAAAGGGTAGAAATATATTCTAATTAAACCAAAAACCCAATTTAAAATATAATCTAACAATATAAATAAATTATATTAAAAGTTAGTTTTAAATTAAAATACATTATTTCTCATTATTCATAAAAAATGAATATTATTAGAAAAATACCAAAATTTCATCAAAAGTAAATTTTTATGTCCTGATTATAAAGAAGAATTTTATTTTGTCAAAATGAATATGTTAAAGGGTCAAATATTTGATTTAAAAAGGGTTCTCCATTAAAATGTGGAAAACTATAATTTTTTTGAAAAATACATTTTTTATCTAAAAAATTGAATTTGTTCTTATAATATTTCTAAGAAACACGGAATACATAAGTTAAAATTATATAGAGTATATAAAATTCAAAATCTAGTTAATAATATTCATAACAACTCTTGAACGACTAGTTTGGTAAGTTTTAGTGCGCTCGAACTCGGTGTTGCATGTAGTGTAAGCTGTTGAGTTTAAAGAAAATAACATACTATGAAATGATGGGGTGTTAAAAATTTAGTATTTATTTTAAGGAATCTTAAGGGATATTATGATATTAAATATATTTTATTTAAAAAATATTTAAAGTAATATAATTATTGTTTAAACCACTATATCATTTTAATATAGAGTTAAATATAACATATATTTGAAAATAAATTTTATTTTTATTGAGAGAAGATTTATATTAATCATAGTACTTCTTTTAGTTTTTAGTGAAAATAAGTATATTAAATAATAACAAAATGAAAATGTTGTAATTTTTTAATAATGGAAATATCAAATAAATGATACTGCAAATATTAAAAATATATAATTTGAGATAATTAATACGATAAATTTTTTTTATATATAGACATTCCATGTTAGGGATATAATAAAATATTTGTTTTGAAGTTACCTTGTTATCAACGTATTACAAAATTCTATGTAACTAATATTGTCAACATTGATATTAATGATATTTTGTAAAATTAATATTTTATTAAATCATTTAAAAATCATAAAACATCATTAAAAAATAAAACATTACAATATATAATAAAATATTATAAACATTTTATATATTATTTAATTGAAATAAAATAATTAAAATATATAACCTTTTAATATTGAAATATTTGTTACCACGTTTTAAATTATAATAGATAAATTATGGGTTAATAAAAATGATATGGTTGAAAATAATACCAAAACGTGTCTAAAATATAATTATTGATTACAATACCACCATATATCATATTTTTTTTCTAATACATGACCGTTTGGAGGTATTTTTATTGATATTAAATTTATTATAAATTAATATTTTAAAAAAATTTAAAATTCCTTTAACCTCAATTACAAAATGGTACCTCCCCCTCCCTTTATCACATCACATTGAGACATCAAGATCAACTATACCCAATGAATTTATCTTTTAAAATTTTATATCCACATTATTGAGGTTCATGTATTCTCAAAAGAACAACCCCACTATCCCTAAGAGGATATTTATAGGAAGTTCACCAAAGAAGAGATAATCATCTCTCCCAAGCATTCAAGATTATTTATTATCCTATAAAATATTAATGTGTTGTTTTTATTAAAAAGAAATAAATTTTGTACCAAATAGATTATGGTATGTTATTATCATTATTTAACAACCATATTACACCTTGAACCCGTCTTAGGATAAACAAAATAACTGTGCATGCGTACGTACGATTACCATATCCATGCCATGGTGTAATCTTTTTTTCATTGCCGCATTATTTGGATGGAAATAATTATGGAAATAATATATATATATATATAATAATTATTATGACATTATATTTATTTTGAAAAAATAAATTCCTCATCCATTTTGTTACAATTCTACCATTAACGGAATGATACCATCACTCATGTGTACGTAAAACCTAACGTCTCCAGAATGCGATACAATTCATTTTCCATGTTCACAATTCATCTAGGAATATATATATTCATATAATGAATAAATATGATATATATTACCTTAAAATAATTATCCATATTATGTAACTTTGTGTTATGCACAATTATTGAGACTCATGTGATAAGACCTTCATAAGAAAATGAAACAATTTACAAATGAATGAAGGGTAATCATGAAATATTATTAACAAATGAGTGATTAGATGATATAATCGGTATATATATTATAAAATAAATATGAATAAGGTTCTATTATAAATTAATAAAAATCATTAATCCAATTTAATTTACTTTCAAATATATATGAAGGAAAGAAGACAACAGATAAGTGCTAATTTAATAATCTCTTTTTTCAGGATTGTATATATGTAAGTATGTGGAGAAGTATATTTATCTCCAGTGTCCATATTTCTCAGAAATTATTTTATTTTATTCATACATCTATTAACATCATTTTTAGAAGTGTTTTATATTTTACTAAAGTATTTTAAAGGAATATATTTTTTTGTTTTCCAACAGAGGTACCTTTTGACTTTTATGAAAAAAGTAAAAATTATTCTTTTTGTCATATACATAATGATTAGATTTTTCTAATTTCATGACACCTTAATGACTTAAATATACCATTAAAATATGGAATTTTTATATTCAATAAATATTTTTTCTAATAAAATTATGTGTAATTTTAGAAAAATATAATTTATTTAAACAAGAAAAAATAATTTCCACATGAATCATTTTCAAGTGATCTCTATGAATTATTTTCCATATGAGAGAACATTTTTTTATGTTCCTTATGCTTTATTAGAGAGTTTTTTCAATGATATTATATATATTATTTCTATGGATGAATTATTTTTATGACTAAATGATATTGTTGAGACCAATTTTTTTTAATAAGTGATGATATGATGTAATATTAATAAAATCCATTCTTTATGGGTTATCATATGAGGAATGATTTATTTCCTATAGAATACAAATTTATGGATTCCATTATGTGTCAGGTAGGACATATATTTCCCAAAAACATATTGGGTATGATTTATATCCCATGAGATAAACCTGACTAGATTCAGGAGTAAACATGGTTCAGTAATAAAGTTTTCTAATGAGGTGTGAGCATTATTCAATAATGAACATTATCCAATCTGATGGTCCCAGAAATGAGCCTTTATTAATATAAAAGTCATTTAGTTGTGTTATCTTTATGCAAAAATTTCCATTCATATTATATTATCTGATAGAATATTTTTTTAATATTTATAAACTTCAATGATTTATCGCATTATATGTTATAATGATATTTGATATGAAGGATATAATTTCACAAAAAAAATATGTTCCTATATATAATTTGTATGATATGATTAACATTACCATTTTTGTTCTTACTGAGCATCTAATCTAAAAATTTCTTATGTTTTCTTTTTGGAGGATATGAATAAAGTTATTAAGTAATATTTTTAAAAAATGGTTGTAGTAATGATGGGATAAGATTTATGTGATATAGATGTTTTTTGAATTAGTAATGCATGGTTCAATTATTCTAATTATACTAAACCAATAGTATTCTAGAATAGTTTTTTATGTTATTTAATGATTATTGTTCAATTCATAATAGAAAATCTATGTACAGAATGCATGTTCCGTTATAATTAGTATAATAGAATGTTTTTGATTACCTTGGGAAACTCGGACTAGATGTAAGAATAATAAGGATACATCAGTGTATATGATACACTATTGGAGTTTTTTTAATGATCATGAATTATCTAGGAAAGAACCTATGGTATCCTAAAATGATATTTTTTAAGTAATTTAACACGATTTTGTGGTTTCACCACTATGATTATTGTTTCTCACACAATGTTTTTTTTGGTTTTAGTCAATGGTTGGAACCAAAAGTAATAACATTAATGATGAATAAAATGGGAAAGAAAATGATTTATATCCGGAGAAACTGAATTTTATAGTATCTGAAATTAAAAATATTGTTGATATGATCACATAACAGTTTTTTCTATGAAAAATTTATCAAATCCTAATGGGAAAAGAAGGGAAAAACATTTTATTGAGTCCTTCTTAAGTCATAATCTACCTTCTTTAAGTGGTTATTATAATACCCATGTGGATGAACATTGGGTCAGTACCAATGAAAATTCATTTTTTATTCCCTATTTTTTAGAACATGATAATGTGGTTTTGGTATTCTTATATTTGGACTGTGAATCATATCAATGGTGGAACCTCATCGAGAATATGACTCAATAATATAAAATTAACAATATATAATATGATGAGTTAAATAACACACTTTCGAATAATTACATTCCTAATATTCTTTAAATGATAATATAGAATTTGTATCAAGAGATTAAGAAAAGGGAAGATGGCTGTGTTCGTACCTATAAGGAAAATTTTACAAGACATACAAGGAATGCTTATTGAATTATCATTCAGCAATAAAGTATTATTGATATATTAATCATTTTATTCTAAACAAGTCTCTAGATGGTATTATCTATAAGGGAATTTAGTAGATATGAAACAAAAATTATCTCTAACAACTGAGATGGATATTGGACTCTCCTATAAATATCATGTGTTTAATAGGATTATAAAAATCGAATTCAAGAAAAAAATAAAAAATCCATTGTGAAATAAAGATGAGACCACATTTGTACACAATGAGTGAAATGAAATAGGTGGAAATTGTATTGAGGGGACTAGTAATTTTTTAAGGTCTGGAAAATAACGTCATATGGAAATTGACTACTAAAGAGATAAGAAAATGATAAATAATGATCTGAATAAGGAAAGGGCTACATATAATTCACATCCCACACTACAAAGAATCATGTGTCATAAAACTCAGAATTATGCAAACCAATGACCAAATATGTGGGTCATTGAAGATGATCAATGTTAGAAACCTATAAATAAAAAAATGAAAATGGAAATAACATTCTATCACTACTGACTATGTAGATTATAACAATGAAGTTGTGAAATGTATAAAAACTATCCACTCTAAAATATCTTATATTTTATAAGATTAAGAATTAATTAACTCTTTTATTTCTATGAATTACCTAATGGTATCCCCATATTACCTCAAATATTATATGTTGAGTTTTCTATGACAACACCTAAAAACAAAACTATATAATCACAAATTTATAATTCATATTCCGTAGTGTTTGTGGAAAATTTATTCTTGAAAATATTGTGACCCTTTATTTAGTTTAATTAAATATTATTCTTATCATGAATTGGATTTCACTATATGGATCCTATATCCATTATCATGAAAGGAATTCACATTCCAAACTATGAATAAATCCACGATCATTTATCAATGGAAAGATAAATATGAACTTCTAGTTGAAATTACAGCCGTGTTATGGTTATGGATTTTTATAATTGAATTTTACCTATCATATATGGTTTGGGATAAACTAACTATAAAGGATACACCTATTTTAAAAGATTCTATCAACATTTTTTTGGATAAATATAAACTTCTTTAACTGAATCACAATATTGGGTTTTTTTTATAAAACTCATAATGAGTGTAATGATTATTTCCAATACACTATATAGAATATCCCCAAAAAACTAGTAAAAATTATAGAAGAATATCTTAGAAAATATTGATAAGGGATTTATACTCCCTATTACACCACCTTTAAGTGCACCAATTCTATTTTTTATAAAAAAAGTTGGGTCAATGAGAGTGTGTTTTGATTATCAAGAACAAGAAAAAATCACTATCAAGAATCAATTTCGCATCCCTTGTGTTGATGACTTATTTTATCAAATACATGGATATCAATACTTTTCTATGATTTATCATAATTCTTTATATAATCAATTTAAAGTCACAAATGAGGATATACCTAATAAGGATTTATGTACAAGGTATGGACACTTTGTATTTATAGTGATTCCTTTTGGTATTAATAATTTCCCTATTAACTTCAAATATTTAATTAATATAGTCTTTAGAGAATATCAGGGTCTATTTATGGTACTATTTATAGATTATGTTACTATATATTAAATGAAAATTCAAGAACATGAATATCCTTTGACGATTGCAATAAAGACCCTGATAAATTAGAATATTTATGGAGAATTTACCAAGGGTGAATTTTTTATTTAGAATTATTTATTTTTGTCTCATATAATCTCAATAGAGGAGATATATGTGGCTGTAAAAATGATAGATGTTATTGAACACTTTCCTTGACCAAAAATTTTAAATGAGTTCTTTTTCTCTTGTTTTGGCTGGATAGTACTGATGTTTTGTGAATTTTTTCACGGTTATCAAATTCACTCACCAAATTTACATATAAATGATTTAAGTTCATATGGAAGGATGAATGTGATGAGAATATCAATGATATCAAAATAATGTTTTCAGTGAACCTATTCCCACACTACCATATAATAGAGAGTTTTTTTGATATTTAGTGATTCCACAAAATGTTTTTTGGGATTTTTTATCAAGTACATTGATAAGGTCATAGAATATGCCTCTAAACAGTTAGAAATCCATTTGAAAAATTTCATGACTAATTATTTGGAGTTAGATTTGAAAATTTATTCATTATGGATATAGAGTAAGATGTCGCATATATACTCATAATAAATGTGCACATTATATTTTCACAAAAATGGATGTGAATATGTTCAAAATAGATGGTTAGAGTTTATAAATGATTATGAATACTCTATAAATTACAACCCTAGGAAAGTGAATTAGGTGGCAGATTCTTTTAGTCAAATAAAACATGGTTGCCTATTTATAATGAGGATCTTAAAAGATCCAATATATATTGATTTTGAAATGATAGATCTAGAAATTTTATTGGAATGGGGGAAATCATATCTAGATCAAATTAATGTTCTACCATTAATACATGATGATTAAGGAAGTGAAACGGATGATATATATATATATATATAATAAGGTGGAAAATGTTCATGAGTTTAACATTTTCGTTGATGGAATAATAAGTTTTATTAACTATGTTTTGTCCCCTCCAATAAAATATTTTAAAACAGAGCTATTGGAAGAGGATCATTGCTCATAATTCTCTATTAACATTGGAAGTACAAAGATGTATAGAGAACAGTAAGAATATTTCTTGCTGTATGGAATGAATAATATCAATTCTTCAAGTATTAGATTCACCATATAGTGAATATTATGATGTTATTAATATATATTATACTTTGAGACTGATAAAAATATACTAAAATAATCCTGATAATCAATTTGAAGCTCATTAAATAATTATAAATAGTAAAAATATATATTATTTAAGAGACTAATGATATATTATGGAATATGTAGATAAAGTATAATATGTTTTATAAGGTCACAATAATTTGTGCTTAATTACTAATAATGATCTAAAACTAGTTTTTTTTCATAAATAATGGTAGTGTTAGTTTTAATGGATTAATAAAAACTAAAATGGGTTCATTTATTACAACAACCTTGAACCTACACTCATAGATCTAGTGCTAAAATCATAATCATTTCCCTTCGAACCTTGATACTGATGAATATGAAAAAAATATATTTCCATCCAAAACATTCAACATAAAAATTACATATTAGACCACTTAAAAAACTATATAAATATTCGGATTAGAGTTTTAAAGAATTTGGAATGACTAAAAAAACATGGATTCTGAATTAATAAGTTCAAAAATATCAACATCATCTCCAAACAAACCTATCTTTTCAAATTCTTTAATATGTCTTAAAAAAAATCCAAATAAATTCATCAAATTAAAACTATTATATTTAATAATAATTTAAGATCATTATTCAGAAATTTGGAAAAAAGAAACATAATAAGTTTTATATCCAATTATCAATAAGTGTAATCATAATAACTAACAATTGAGTTTCATGAATGAGCATTAGAAGAGTACAAGGGTGTAATGATATTATCAATGTCCATGAGAATAATATAAGAAAATTCATACACAACAATTCATTGATCATTAGAATGGAATCATGAATTAGGTAATCTTCAAAGAAAATAGTCATATGATTCAATAATTATGAACCATGTGATTTCAATATTGAAAAAAAATATTAAACCAAAATAAATGATGAAGAAAACTTGTTGGTATCATGGATATTTATCTGTGTAACCCATATTGAAATTGTGTTGGAAATAAATGGATTATTGTTAAGTAAATAAGAGAAACCCTCTCTTAATAGTGTATATACGAAATTAAAATTAAAGGAACGTTATTCAATGAATTAGAGAGATATAATGGTGTTAAGTGACCATATAATCTATATTGGGCTCCCCTTGGCTCTTATAGGCACACCCATAATTTATTCTATATTATTCTCACATGTGAGCTATAATAGTGCACTAACCTTCTAATAAATTATATCAAGACCACCCAATCATCCTCAATAATTCACATGTACCCTTAATTTAGAAAAAATTTATAATCCATCAATCTGAATCTAAAAAATCAATATTTATTCCTTGTTTTATTACCCCGTTAAAAATAAATGGGTTCCAAAAAAATCATCCAATCCATCAAATGAATGATTATGGATGATGCGAATGCAATATATCTATAGTGGAATGTAAGTAATGTAATGTTATTTATTTTTTTCTAAAACTATATTCCACAAAATGATAATTCAAATTATTCATTAATAAGAACCCATTTAACATTGATTAACAACAACTACAGTCATATTAGATAGAAACTTATTTTATAAGATCACATGGAATATTTTAGGATAAAAATTTACATTCCATTTTGAAAACACCTGATTAAAATATAATAATTTATCACACATTTAATATGGAAATTTTTCAAAACTAATATTTGAATTTTATTAAAAGTATAATAAAAAATATATTACTATTGATGGCTATAAAATCCAATAAAATACTAAATTTTAAAAATAAAACTTATATTCAAACATTTTATAAGGGTAGTCTATGTGTCCCATTGGAAAACGTTATTAAATTTAAATTACAATTAATTTTAAAATAATTTAAATGTTCATGATAAATATTTTTAAGAAATAATTTTTATATATTAAATAAAACATATAAAAAATAATATACATTGATATGTAATAGAATTTTTCTCAAATGAAATTAAAGATAACAAATTGGTATCACTTGTCAAAAAATTTCCTGATATTTCTTCCTCGAAAGTGAGTGTAAATGAAATAAAAACAAATAAAAAACATTCATAATCAAAAGTGACTAAAACCTATGTGATTTAGGACAATATATGGATATAATTTCCTCTAAATCAACCTCAATCATAAATAATATAGGAAATATATTATATTGTAACATAAACCATTTTCCACTTTTGTAACATTTTAATTGATATACCGACGAAATAAAAACATTAGTTGAAAAAAAATATTATGATCATAAGGACATTCTTGATATAACATATCTATGTGGTTGTAAGTATACTTCGTAAAAGATGATTGGTGTATATCAAAATATATGTCCCAAAGAAGGAAATTTTAGGCAATAAACCCTTTTAATGATCATATATTTTGATTGCGAATTAATTAAATAATTGATTATATAAAACTAATGTAAATCAGTATAAAATAATAAGAAATAAAACATATTATAATAAAAATACATTACACCCATAAATATATAATATAATAAAATTTAATGTAATATAACCAAAGATAATGAAATTGAGTTAAGAAATTAGTTATCACATAGTAACATCCAATTGAAATCCACTAAGAAGAAATAATTAAAATTAAATCATAAAATACCAATATGTGTGATAGATTAATTATATTACAGTTAAAAAAGAATGTATATATAACATATAAAATAAATTAGGATCATAACATTATAATATTCCATAATAAATGAAAATTTAGAAGTAATGCCTCATATTGAGTCCATATTTTCTATGTGTGTCCTTTAACTCCAATATAATAAGACAAGTGTGGACACTCCTATGATGGCGAGGATGCAAAAAATTAAAATCCCTGGTCCAATATAGTTATGGTCAGTTGATTGAAAAAAGACCAAAGTAAATCATATTTTCTATAGATGTTAGAGATCCTACCTTTGACTGTCATATAAGTTATGTGATTCAACCATCAAATGCAATGTGTCCTGATAAACATGATATAAAGGAGGAATTTGATTATTCTGAAGGCACTAGAACTATGGTTAATGACACTTTTAGGGGAAATAAACCATCGGAGTTCAACAAAGTTGCTGACACACCTACCATTGTAAATCAATGGAAAGATGCCTTTGTTTCTACACTAGTTCCAAAGGGTTAGGCCCTAAAAATAGCTGAGATCTTACCTATCTCTTCAGAATAGTAAAGGAAATTGGAAGATAAAATAAATATGAAGTACATTCTATATTTTTCCCAGGTAAGGAAACTTAGAATTACTATCTTCTTAAAAAGTTCTAATATCAATGAGTTGTTCCTTGAGGAATTTGGAAATTCTCATCGAGTCAAAGGAACTGATATAGAAAAGTATTCATCTTCGGTAGACCCAACCAGTTGAATGATGACGAACCATGAAAATTTTAATGACCCAATGTTTTATCTATAAAAAATAATTTTTTATAATTATGTCTTATGGTATAAACACAGAATATAACTTGATAGAAAAATTTAAATAATGAATTAATGAAATTAGATGTGTTTCTAGAAGGTACGGAACTACAAGAAGAAAATGTGTCTTATTTGTAGTTTTTTCAGAGTGGGTTTTAGCGGCATTTTTGCATCTGTTGTATTATATGATGGGTTTATCTACTGGGATATATTGGGAGATTTATTCTTTTAATATTGGTTATGAATTCATCATTTTTATCAAAATGAAGAGAGGAAAATCAAACATGGCCAAAATTATTTCCTCTTTACATGTTTTATGAATTTCACCCACCTTTTTTATGGGTTATTCATCGGTGCTTTGTTTGACCAGTGATTCGAACCAAATTATAAGAGACTCGAATGTTGTACACCCATTTCTTAGAGAAATTATTAGAAATCATAGATGCGTACTCTTTATGGAATGGGGATCAAGTGATGATAGAAGGGTTGAAAAATCAGTTCACATTTTAGATCATCAGTTTCAGTTTCAGCATATGGAAATGGGGTGATTCAATAGTAGAGTTTTCTAGAGTGAAATGGATGGCCAAATTCTGGAGAATTATGATTGAAAAGGAATGGAATTCCATATCCACCGTCTCTGGAATGATTCATGATGAGATTTGACACCAAAGGAATGGATGAAAAGATAGGGGAAGAATATATGATTTATGATAATCTAGAAAAACATGAAATATATATTGGGAACACACACTATGTAGGGCCCTTGTATAGTAGAAAGGGTTTATGTAGTGACATTAAATATTCCATAGTATGTCACTTTAGATGAATTATTAGCATATTCCTCAGAGGGTGCTAGACAAAAACAATAGTACACAATCATGTACATGCTTTATACTTTAAAATATACATATCTAGGCCAAGTGTACATATGAATAGCCATTTTTGTAGACACCATCAGAAGTACATAGTAATAAACACTCTGTGTACTTTGACATAGACACAACCACTAACCTTGATACAAGATTTTGAGCTGGTTCCAAAGGTACATGCCTTGTGCTACAGGTACACACTATGTACTCTGTCAAAGAAGGCCTGAAACCATTTTCTTATTTAGGTTTGAAAAGTTTTTATAGGGTTTGATCCCTATATCCATTCATTGAGTGTTATTAAGGAATCACATAATACCAATTTTATAGTGATATCTTCAGTAATATTTCATAGATAGTGTTGTTGGAATCCTTCCATGTGGCTTCATGTGATATACTCTATCATAATTTTTTAATTAGAGGATTTCATGGTATCATCATGACCAACACAATGTTGGTGTTGATCCACTGCCTAGCAGGTTATTCTAGATTGAGTTGTTAGTATACCACATGGACTTGGTTTTGATCCTCATATATGTATTTTACTCTTCATACATGTAAAATATACTTCTTATGATGAGGATTGATGAGAAAAACCTCTCAAATGGACTTTGTCAACGCTATCTAACTCATTGAGTGTACTCTCCTGGATAAGGGTGATTCAGAACCATTGACAATGAATCATATACTAGAATTACAGTTTTGAATATAATATGTGATTATGTGTCTTTGTTGAGTATATTTGGGTATAATTGTTATAAGTGTTTTAGAAAAATACATTTGTAGGGATGACTTTTATTCTTCTTTTTACATTTTTATTGATTTTGAGGTTTTCTATTGGGTATAGTTATACTCACACTTACACATGATTTTCCCATGCATTTGTTTTCATAAGAAAATGATCTTCCTTTTGATGGATTCCTAGATGTACCTTAACCAGGATGTGGTTACTAACCAGGAAATACCTAGGTGTGTTTATGTGGATTACATGATAGTATTCCCCATCATTACTTTCAGGTTGGAGTTCGTTTCATACTCTTTGTGGGGGGATTTTTTTTTTAAAATTTTCATCCTCATCCCTATTTTTATAGTCTAGTTAGGGGAGATAGATGTATTCATGCATGGTTTTTCATTTTTTTAAAAATTTCATCACTATATGGGATTGGAGATATGTATTTTAACATGTAATTTAGTCTATGGTATCCCGTGTTAGTGATATGTTGACTCATCACAAGTCACCATCCCATGGCCTAGTAGAGGTGGGCTTGGGTAGTAATGGCATGAGTCCCATGATTGATGTTTCTAACATAGTTATGTCAAATAAGAATGTTCTACCTCAGGATTCGAGTCTGTGAGTTTGGTTTAGGGAAACAATTATTAGTGTTCCAAGTTCTGTTTCACTCAAGAGACTCTACCATTTGTGTGGTGAAAAATGTATCAATACACCTTGAATCTGATGACATTTCTTTCAACTCAGTACACCAGGACACTAGGTATAGGGAAAAACAATGTCACATGAACCATATATGAATGGGTCTTGGTTTTCATGTCCTTCATCAGTCATGTATCCATATATACTCATTAACTATGGTATATCATTTCAATTTTTGGATTCCTTCATGATGTATTCCATAAAGTATTCATCATCATGATCAGGAGGATGAGGCCCTCAATGGTAAGGCATCGATACATGGGAATGTTTTTGATGCATTACATGTAAGTGGTGCCCTAATTATACCACCATGTGTAGGGTAGAAAATGTTACCCACAATACAAACAATTGAGGTGTATGGGATGATAATTTTTCTTGAGATTCAATAACTGACACCCATAAGGTTCTGAGGTGATCCCAACCCATAGAAAATGAGAATATTATTTAGGAAATGACATGAATTTTACATCTTTATAGGATAACGGTAGATAAGAAGGTGGTTCTGGAAGGGAGGCATCTTTGCTGATCTACATGATGATGGTGAGTTTTGGTAACCTATTACTACAATGAGTTGACTCATTCATGGTCATAGTATGAAAAAAATTTAATGAAGATTTTTATCAAACTATATTGGGACCTGTATCCATCCATATGCTTCTAATGTTTCATTATTGAAGCATGATAGTAGCTGACTATTCCTCGAGGTTCACCATCCTCTCTACTTACATGATGGATGTGGTTTGGGATCATTTCGTCTAGGCTCACACCATTAATATAGGTCTATGTTGATACATACAAGCCAATTTTATACCACTATGTATTCTTACCATAGATGGAGTTCTAGAGAGAGCTTTGTTAGTTGAGAGATGATGGGAATAGTAGATGTAGACAGAGGTATTCGGTTGTGGGCACGCAGGATAAGAGACTTTAACTTTAGGGATTTGATATTAATATAGTGACCCTAACCTTTTACATATAAAATTACATTATTTTAAGCATAATTATACATCAGATTACAAGCTAAGGATCTTGAAGTCTAGCACCTTAGAAGACTAGGTACATAAAACATAAAACATGGGACTAGAAAAAACATCATTATATGTTATCCATAAAGAGATCATAACTTTCTTGGAGCCCTTATATCTACATAGGGTACCCTATGGAACACATGAACAAATGGATGAGCTAATAACCCCAGTATGGGAATGGACATAATAATAAAGATTAAGCACATGATTTAAGAGGCATGAAAAAATTATATCAAAGCAAGGAACAATTGAAATCATAACATATAAATATGGGATCATGTAAAAATGGAATCATATAAATGTTACAGATACATAAATCATGTCTTTAGTATGATTCAAGGATAACTCTCAATCTTTTTTCCCATTGTAGTATGGGTCAAGACTAACCGCCAATATCGTTTCCCATTATATCACATGCCAAGGCTAACCGCTAAGCCTGGTGTACATATCATCCCCTAAGACTTAACTTTACCCAGTGAATTATAGAGATATCTCGGTACACCCATGTTAAATTTTATTAATACGTTTTCCATATAAATAATTTTAATTAATCAATCTTAGAAAAACATTAGGGTTACCCATGGAAAGAATTGCGTACCACAATCATGAAATAAACCATAACTAATGGGAGTATCATGAAACTGTCCATGAAATAAAAGGAATTAGAACATACAAGGATTTTCATAAGGTAAAATAAGAATATATCATGGAATTTGATGTCAACAAAAAGTGAAAACTTCTTGGAAATGTATTTGATAAATTTTATCATAAAATATTTTTTTTGCGGTTTTAAGCAAAATACTATAGATATTTCAAAATAGAAAAGAGGAAAATATTTTATATAAAATCATAATTGAAACAAGAATGTTTTCATAATAAAATTAATGATTTTATGAAAACAATTGTGGATTAAAATATAGGATAAAGTTCACCTAAAATTTGGTAAAATTTTTGGAAGTTCCCTTAAAACAATATTGCTTATCGAGATGTATCGAGGAGGGAATCACTTAAAAGCATGTATATCCCTGAATGAAAAAGAGGGATGGATCATGAAACATGAGTTTTAATAATATAAATAGTATGTAGATGTTATTAATAAAAATAAAATACAACTTCATTTGGGTAAAAAGAAAGATATAGCAACCCTAAGTAATAAAAGCGGTTCGGGTAGAATTCATGATGGATTATAGACATGATATTTGGTGTACTTAAAAGGGATAAATGAGAGAGAAATAGATTTATAATATTTTATAAATCATGAGGAAATAATGGGGGAGGTGTGTAATTGTACCCCATCACATGGCATTACACATAAAAGGGCACAACATAGGGGACAATCTTGAATAAAAGTGAAATGGAGTGGATCCCTTACCTTATGTCTGGTGGAGTTCACCACTTGTTATTAATGAAATAAATGAAAAAATTAGGTTTATTCATTAATAATTCCAGAACCTATTCTATAATTAATTGATTTATTATAACATTTTTAATTCATTCAATCATGTTTGATTGGTTATATTGATCAATTTCATTGATTGGGTACGATTTCTTACTTGGTTTTATTGATCAGTTCATTTATATTCATGTTTGGATAAACATGTATGATTAAATATGTTGCACTTAATTGAATTTTTATGTTTTTATTTAACATATAGGAGATTACATGGTTATAATAATTCATTTGTTTATTTGGAGTGAAGATAAATTATTAAATGAAACCTTTGTGTTAACAGTTTTGGTTAATCAGTGGGTTTGATTACGGTGAACATGTTTTTCATTATAACATAACACCATTTGTAGAAAAATGATTACTGAACCTAAATAAGGATATATAACATATATGATAATCTGGTTAAACTATAACACATATGGTTTCATGACCATAACTAAATATGATAATAGAAATTGATAAACCTTTTTCTTTGAATGTGTTAAATTAACACATCTCAAATAAAGTTTTTATCTCTTTCAAATAAAAAATGGGGAAAAAGAGATGATAATGAAATATCCTAGTGGAATAAAAAAATCTATTAAATGTTTGTTACTGCAGTTATCATATCATTTTGTTGAAGGGGGTGATGAAAGAAACAATAAAATAAAATAATATAAAAGAAATAAAAGAATTGGAAATAAGAATTTACCTCTTGAGTTTAACTCCTTTGAGAGCCTCTTAAGAGGAGAGGATTTGTTATTTTTCAGATTCTAGGGGTTTTTGGAATTCGTAATGGAGATTTGGAAGATATTTGGGAATAATATTGTCAAGGAAAAAGTCTTGATATTAGTTAAGAGAAGAGGGAGTGAGGTAGAATTTTTATAGCGGATGGGAGGAGGGTTTTCATCATTTTTTAATCATTAGTTTATTAATTTCCCTCAAGACAATAAATAGTGATGATTCCATGACAAAAAACTAAAAAAATTAATTTAACTTCAATCCAATGGCCATTTACATCATCCATGACTCAAGCATGATGCAGAAATTTATGTTTCAGCATTTATTGTGAATTATCATATTTTACATTTCATAAAAATGTCAAGTATTTTAAAAAAGTCTCTAAAAATCACCCTATCCATTTTTCAATGTCTAGAAAACCAAAAGAATTTCTATTTTTAGAAAATAATTTCCTAAATATGATTAATATAATACTTTATTAAAATAATAATTTATTATTAAAAACACAGTTTTCAAACATTGATTTACTTATTTTAAAATACAGGTACATCATTCTTTAATATGAATATTTTTTTATACAATAATAGGTATGGTTACAATTCATTAGGGTATAAAATTATTCATAAGTGTTTGTTAATATTCCTAAGGTAGGTTACTATTAACCAAAAATCATGTTTTTCTTATCGGACACCAAATAACTTTCTGATCACAACTGTGTATGTCAGATGTTTGAAATTCCAAACATAGAAGTGTCAAACATGTGATTAAAGGTCACATAGCACTTAGTGATTCATTATGTTGTGTTTTCATATGATTTTATGACATAATTAATAGAATGAAATTTCCATTAAAAACTTTGGGTCTTTACATTCTTCCCCCTTAAGAAATTTCTCCCTTGAAATTTTGTTTTTCCCTCCAGGCCATAAACAGGTGTGGGTACTTTTCTATCATTTCCTCCTCTAGATCCCATGTTGCCTCTTCATACTTATGGTTCATCCATAGTACACTGACTAGGTGAGTAGTCTTGTTATGTAGAACTTTTTCACTATGATTCAAGATCTTCACCAGATTATCCTCATAGGAAAGATCATCCTACAACTCTACCACCTCCGAAGAGAGTACCTATGATGGGACTAGTGTGTACTTCCATAAAAGGAATATGTGAAATACATCATGTAATTTGGACATGGTAGGTGGATGTGCTAGTTTATTGGCCACAAATTTGACTCGATCATTGATCTTTAAGGGGCTGATGTACCTGGGACTTAACTTCCCTTTCTTACCAAACCTCATTACCTTCTTCCATAGAGATATGCCTAGAAATACCATGAATCCAATATTGAAATCATGGTCTTGTCGATGATTTTTCACCTAACTTTTATGTCGACCTTGGGCTAGTTAGATATGATGCTAAATAGTTTTCACCTTCTCCACTATTTCTTCGACCATTCCAAGTCCTAACAGCTAACTTTCACTAACATCATCTCAACACACCGGTGTTATTCACCTTTTCCCATAAAGGGCATCATATGGTTCAATTCACATGCTCAAGTGTAAAATGTTGTTATAAGAGAATTCAACAAGACGAAAATGTTGGTCACATCCTCCTATTAATACCATAAAACATTCCCTCAACACATCTTCTAGAGTCTGAATAGTCCGCTCAGATTGTCCATCAGTATGAAGATGATAGGTCATACTAATGTTCTATTTAGTTCTTAGAGCATATTGGAGACTTTTCCAGAACATCAATGTGAATCTAGGATCACGATAAAATACAATATATAGTGGTACTCTAAGTATCCTTATAACTTATTTGATGTAAACATAATAAAGTTAATTCAATGATAATTCCTCATGGATTGTGATAATGTGGTCATTCTTTATAAGACGATCCACAACAACCCATATAGCATTGTTTCCTCTAGATTTCTTGGATGTCCAGTGATAATGTCTTTGGTAATGTTCCCCCACATCCATACTGGTATGGGTAGTGGTTATATCATCACCTTATACTTTTACCTCTCAACCTTTACTTACTAACATACCTAGCACTTTTTTGTATATTTAGCAATCACCCTTTTTATATTGTCCCACCCAAATATTTCTTAGAGCTCTCGATACATCATTGTGCTCCTGGGTGACTAGAGAAGGTCGAGCTATGTGTGTCATTCCAACGATCCTTATTTATCTTTGGATCATATGGTAAACATAATCGTGACCCAAGTAGTACTAATCCTTCCTTATCAATCAATAACTCAGAGGATTTTCCATTTTTAACAGCATCCAACCTTTATTTTCTCCATGAGGGATGGTTGAGCAATCATTTGAGAAAATATTGATGATGTTTCTCCCTTAATGATTCCAATGTCCATCATTTAAAATTCTAAGAAGACTGAATTATTTTAAATTCCTATCATTGATAAATATTGTAACACCCCAAGATTTCATAGTATGTTATCTCATTAAAATAATTCAATATCTTCTACTACATTCAACACCGAGTTCGAGCGCACCCCTAATTACTAAACTAGCCGTTCAAAAAGCACTTATGAATAATATTAACTGAATTTTGTATCATATATACTCTATATAATCTTAACATCTATATTTTGTGTTTATTAGGCATAATATAATAACAAATTCATTTTATTCGGATTAAGTAAGTATTTTTCAAAAAATGCAATTTTACCGCCTTTTAATGGAGAACCCTTTTTAAAACCAATATTTGACACATTTATATATTCAATTTAATGAAATTTAATTTTTCTTTAGAAGACGTACATAAAAAATTAGTTTAGTTAAATATTTGGTACTTTTCTGATAACATTCATATTTGGATGAATAGTGAATAATACTATGTTTTAATTGGAAACTAATTTTTTAATCAAAGCAATTTATAGTGATAAATTATGAATTTGAATGGTTTGGAACTATAATTAGATTATATTTTTATATTTTAATACAATTTAGGTCATTATAATTATTTTCACTTTAAAATTTGACATACACACATGTCAATCTTTTGATTGTTTTTACTTTTTAAAAACCCATTTTTTGGTTTTGATAATGGAAATTAATTTTAAATTAAAAAATTCAACCTCTATGTTTTTAATTTGGTAAAATATACATCATTTCGGAATTTGGAATTTCAAAATTATCTTAGGGTAATGTTTTGGTATTTTTTTTGAAAACTTCCAATTTTTGACGAATACAGAAAAACAATGCGTTATTATATAAAACCAACGTTTTATTTAAATAATTAGATATTTTATTTTATTTTATTTTAGGTAAAAATATATACATAATACATATATATGTTCAATTTAATTCATTGGAGTCATTTTATAAAAAATTTATATATATATATATAATTTTTTCGAACATTTTACCGTCCTTTACCCACCTTCTAAAAGCATTTACAAATATTCATAAAACTTATAATTACCCTAACACATGTCCTAATTCTATTGGATAAGTAAAATTAGACCAAATAAAACCTTATTAATAAAATATGACCCCCTTTTGTCCACTTGGTTAGGATTTGAACATTTATTATTATTTTATTTAAAGAAAAGTTAAAAGAGTTAAATTGAATGTTTAATAAATAAACCATTTTTAATATATGGTTATACATAAGATAAATTAGAAAATAAATATTCATTAGAAAGATAAAAAAATTTAATACATAATGGTATTTTGTTTATAATTTTTAGACATTAATAAATTTAATTTATTTATGACACAATGATGATGCAGTAATTACCTTATTAATGAAATATTAAAATAATTTATATTATAAATATCCAAATAAATGTAATTTGAGAGTTCTGATGAATTAAAATAATTTTAGTGGTTAATATTACATGTTAGGGTTGGTTAAATAAATTTTATTCTAGCTTATAAATTTTTCATTTCTTTCAAAAAAATTAAATACTAAATATTGTCAAAATTGACATAATTGAGTTTTTAAAACAAATATTATATTATTAATTGATATAATATTTTTAAAAATATAATGTTCGGCCAAAGGATATATATAAGGTTATATAAATTAATAATGAACCACATGGGGTTCTCTTGTATTTTTATAGAAAGTTTATTAACCATATAATATAAAAAATACAAAGAGACATGGTAAATGGAAAACTATTTAACTAAGAGTTAAATCTAAAAGATAAGGGTAATATGATGACCTAAACCTGTCTAAAACATTTTGGTTGAAAGTTTTTCGACCCATACCTAACATATAATTTAAATAATTCATTTTTCATCCAATAAAACTGAAATTTATTTTATTATAAAATAATATTTCAAGCTTTTCCTAAAGTGACCCTCACCTCTCTTATAAAAGGGCACTTCCCCTTCTCTTAATTTCACACCGCCAAAGCTTTTTGACTCATCCAAACCCTCCCAAAATATCTTCCCATTTTTTATCCCTTAATTTTATAGTCCTTACTTTGGTTATATACCCATCCTAATGAGTCCTTTTGATCAAATCAAAAGAAAGAACCCAAAGAAGAGGTAAATATTTCATCACCTCTTTCAAGTTATTTCTTCTTCCACATTCTCTTTCTTTGTTGTTTCAATTATAAAATAATAACTCTAGTGTCTTATATATAATTTTATGTTATTATAAAAATGGTACAACCATATTCATTATTTAATCCATCTTATAAATGAAAAATTCATCATACGTGTGTACGTACGGATTACTATCTCCACGTTGTGGTGTAGTTTGTTATTCAAACACTTCATTATTTGGATGGGTAAAATAAAGAGTATAAATGATGTAAATAATAAATATAACATGTTAATTATTCTTTATATATTATATAACATTGAATTACATAATATTTCACCATCAATATAATGATATTGTCGCTCGTGCATACGTATGGATTATCGTCTCCACGAAGCGATGAGATTCATTCCCACGTTCACCATTCAACGATAATTATAAAAATATATATTATTAATAAGTATGTAACATATGAAATAATAATTATACTAGATATATATATATATATATTTATGTACATACAAATATCTTATTCACTTACTTCCATTCAATACGATGTGAAAACGAAAACAACGTTTATGTGTACGTATGGCCTACCATCTCCATAAACGGTGCCTTCAATTTCATAAATATATCTATTATAAATATTTATATTATAAATATATATGATATATAAATCAGGTTTTATATTCAAGAAGTATTTAAATCATGATCTAACTGATATGATCAAGAATAACAAGTTCAAACATGTATGATAAAGAAAGCGAATATAATCCAAAATGTTAATTTAACATGGAAATTATTAATAAATTGGTAGTATAAAGTCATAAATTTATCATGTATGATATAATAAATATTAATATAGTTTTTTTTAATAACATACTATAGTCATTATATAGTAGGATAAACGTACCCTCAACCAAAGGAAATTGCAAGGTAAGGGTTAATTTCACAATCTCTTTATTATTCGAGGTTGTTTTTACATTAGTATCTAAGAGGACATATTTATTTTCCATGTCCACGTTTCATGAAAGAGTTTTAAAATGGATTATATTAAGGTACTTTTTACTAAAACATCATTTTAAGTGTTTTAAATATTTATTCTTCTAAATCATTCTCATTAATGTCTATGTTTTCAAAATGGTTTTAAGGATTTATTTATATGGACATGAATGCTTTTAAAATGTTAATTCATTTCAAAAGTTTCAATGTGGTATGGGAAACTTTGATTAAAAAATTTCTTTAAATGTCTTCCTTTCTAAATTGTGTTACTTTTAAATGTTTTCCGGAAAAATTGATATTTCTATTAGAATTTTTCAAATCATTTTCATCTATGACAACATCCTTTGATGGATTCTAAACTTGTTTGAATTTGATTTATTATGATACCAATATTACATATTGTATTGAAAATTTTGTGATATGTTTGACTATCGATGTGTTATTTTTACACCATTCATGGTTTAGGGATAAAAAATGACATTTTGTATGCTATTTTTAATACAAGTTTTTATGTTATGTTTAAACCTTTTCATATGAAGAATGCATTGGACATTGAAAGTGACGGGTGGATCCCACCATAGCTTTTTGATGCATCTGTAGGTCACATGAGACAAACTAGTATCTTTGAACAAGGCCATGAAAAAATCTTATTTGTATTCAT
This sequence comes from Viscum album, assembly GCA_963277665.1. Classification (NCBI taxonomy): domain Eukaryota; kingdom Viridiplantae; phylum Streptophyta; class Magnoliopsida; order Santalales; family Viscaceae; genus Viscum; species Viscum album. The sequence continues at coordinate 956,794,306 of OY728142.1, forward strand.
GGCATAAGGCCTTGACTATGTGGTTATGAAGTCTGGAATTATGCATTCCATCATTATGAAGGTGGTTATTGATATTTCATGTGATTATTCAACTAGTAGAATATCCATGTTAATAAGTAAATGGAATTATTTGATTTTATCTTTTCCATATTATTCCTATGTTTACGTTTAAAAGGCTTGTGTTTTAGTCTTATACATTGCCTTAAATGTTTATGCTTATTTACAAAATTTTCCACTATATTGTTATCCTTAATGACCATCTGAGCTAACCCCTTTATTATGTTTTATATTTCCAGGATTCCAAGAAGTGTTTTATGATTGATAAGAAGGGATAATCTTGGGGATTAATGGAGTTATCAAAGGATCATTTATGTTGTGTTTTATTCTCAAATGTGTAATGTAACCTTCATGTATGTAATCTATTTTCCATGACTGCTAAACTAATTAGTCTTTCGAGAATTTATTCCATATAATCATGCCAATTTATTAAAATAATGCACTGACTCCATGTAACTGGGGTCGGGGCGTTACAAAGTAGCAGGATCCTTTATTCTTGGAGCATATGCCACCTTATTTTCCTTTCCGAAAGGGTAGTGGATTGAGATGTCATAATAATTAATGAGATCTATACATGTTCATTATCATATATTAAGGACTTTTTATGTGAATATATATTTGAGGCTATTGTGGTCAGTTTATATCTCACACTTCTTCCCATAGAGATAATGCCACCAGATTTGCAACATAAAATATCACAACTGCTAACTCCATATCATGCGTGTGATAGTTTTACTAATGGATTTTTAGCTCCCTTGAGGTGTAGTCAATCACTTTATAATTTTTCATCAACACATAGCCTAATAACTTCTTTGAAGCATCACTGTACACCATAAATAGTTATCCACTTGTTGGGAGTGTGAATACTGGCACAGTGATAAGCCTCATTTTCAACTCCTTGAAATAGTCTTCACATTCCTTAGTCCAGAAAAACATTACATCCTTCCATGTCAGCTTTGTCATTTGGTTAGGAAATCATGAAACGTTCTTCAAAAATCATTGATAATACCCAGCTAGACCCAAAAAGATGTGGATCTTTATTACATATGTTGGCCTAGGCTACTCTTCAGTTATTGTTATCTTGGAAGGGTCCATAGATATCCGTTTTGTAGTTATAAAACGCCCCATGAATGATACTTCCTCCATCCAAAACTCACATTTACTATACTATGCATAGATATTCTCCATTTTCAATTTCATTAACAAATTATTCAAATTCTCCTCATGTTCCTCCTTTCTCTTAGAGTATATTCAAATATTGTCAATAAAGACTATCACAAAATTGTCAAGGTAAACTCTAAATACTATATTCATTAAGTCCATGAAAATTACTAGAGAATTAGTTAGTTTGAAGGTAATCACTATGAACTCATAGTGTCCATACCTTGTTCGAAAGGTAGTATTTGTAATATCTTCCTTTATCAACATTAATTTTTGATATCCCGACTGAAGGTCCAACTTAGAGAAATAATATTCCCCATGATGCTGATTGACCAAGTCATCTATTGGTGGGAGGGGATACTTGTTCTTTATCAAGATTTCGTTGATCTCATGATAATCAATGTTGAGTAACATTAATACATTATTTTTATTGATGAAGAGGACTGGAGCACCCCATGGTAAAGCACTATGGCATATTAAACCCTTCTATAGATTTTTCTGTAACTGCTTCTTCATCTCTTCCAGCTTTATTGTTTCTATTCTATAAGGATTCTTTGAGATAGGTAGAGATCCATGGATAAGATCAATTGGTAACTCAACCTATCGATCAGGAGGAAGACTATGGAACACTTCAGGGAATACATCAATGTAATCCCTCAAAATGGGAATTTTGTAAAGCATGATTCTCTCCTTTGTCTCAATAATTTGATCTAGATATGCTTATTCATAAGGAAACAACATCCACACATGAGATAATGATTCTAAAGGAAATTAATCTTCCTCCTTAGACTTTTAAAGAATAGAATGGTGCTTTGGGATGTGAAGAGTGATCTCTACTTCTCGATAGATGATGTTGGCCTTGTGTAATGATAGCCAATCCATGCCCAAGATTGCATCGAACTCCACTAAAAGAAGTATGACAAGATTTTCTAGGAAGTTTAGTCCACCAAATTTAACCATATTAATGTTATAAATCATGGAAGAAATAATTACCCCATTCTATATTCTCAAAAATAACATTTCCCCCAAATTTTGATGTAGTAGTTGAATAGTTCTACTAAACTCAAAAGATGTGAATGAATGCGTAGAACCAGAATCAAATAGTACTTTAACTATTATTTAATGAATAACCAGAGTACCAGTCACCACATAATTTTCCTGATCCACCTCAGTAGTAGTGATATCATAAACCCTTCCATGTATTCTTAGAGATTGTTGTTGATTTCCTCTAGCATCCCTTGGATTAGGGAAATTGTTTTCATAATTCACATGCTCCTTGTAGTTGTAACACTACACCACTATTTGAGCATTGATCTTAACCTTCCTTGCTTCTTCAACATTAGAGATATTTTTCATATCCCTTCAGCAGTTCTTGGCGAGATGACTAATCTTTACATATTTGAATCAATTCTTGGTCCCCTTTAAACAGTTCCCAAGATGCTTATTCCCACTACTTTAACAAGGGGATAAGTTAGGCTTATTTCCATCATGGGTTATGTTTTTCAAACCACCCATGTTGTTCTCCATTTTTTTCTTCTTGTCACTGGACCCACTAAAGAAGTGATGCACCATTATTTTGGTGTTCATGATATTGACATAGGAATAACTTCCAAGCCATGAAAATTTTTCTTCATACTCACTGATGGACTCATCTTCCTTTTGCAAGACTCTGAGGATATCTCATTATATCTTGAAACTGAGGGTTCATGGAAAATATTAGTCGAAAAACATCTTTTTTAATTTTTAATAATCCATGAAATCAATTTCTTATTGGGAATGTTTATTCTCGATTTGTGTCCCCCACTGATCAGCTTCCCCATAAAAATGATAGACCACCAGTAAACCTTTATATTCTTCAGAGCACTAGTCAATGGAGAATATCATTTAAATTGACATAATACAATATTCTACAAAGAGGGGTTCCGAAGCTCTGCTAAACATGGGAGTCCTTTACTCTATGAAGTATTCTACGGCCACTTTCTCTCTCCTTGGAGGATGAGGGCGTTCAACATGATTCAAGTTATTAAACATAACATGATCCGGTTGATTAAGTACAGTCATGATGTTTTGAGAAATTGCTCTCATCATATCAGGTATATCACTAAGTAAATTTTTACACTGCCTATAAAATTGGTTGATGGAACATATTCTTTACTTTCCCGCTATTAATTAATAAAAACAATGTACAATTAGAGGGCTTCAAAACATAGTTATTAAACATAAAATTGAAACTTTTGATCATAAAAGGATAAAATTGTAAAGGATATGTATATCCTCACCTGTAAATCCATAGGTTTAAATATAGGGTCCTTGATCTGTTTCTTATCTAATATTCATATGTGATTTTTTTCTGTTAATAATATTTTGTACAAAGATCATGAATTTACCAAATCCTATCCCCTAGGAGTGTCAATATAAAGAGTGCAGCAAGGCATGTTGTTGTATACCAGGATTCCCTAGGTTAAGCCCAAAACTCATTGTCAGAGTTTTTCACTCATAGGTATCTGTACCAGAGCCACCTCTACCTATTTGTATCCATACAATGATGTATTTTCTAGATAAACCATTTACACTATACTTACCAAAAAATAGGGGTGTTTTCTTATACTTCATTTCATCCTTAAGGATCTTACTAAAGTGATCTATTCCTAATATCCAAAAATAAATAGACCATCTTTTGAAACAAACTATAGAGACCCTAACCATTTATATATAACATTACATGATTTTAAGAAAAAGTATACATCAGAGTACAATCCATGGATCATGAAACCTAGAATCATTGAAGACTAGGTGCATATAACATAAAATAATAAACTAAAAACATATTTATTAAATATCCATAAAAATATCCTAACATTATTTGGGTCCTTACATATGTACAAGGTATCTTAGAGAACACATGAAAAAAGGGATGAGCTAAAAAGTCTAGTAATGGAATGAACATAAGAATAAGTCTTAAGAACATGAGTTAAAAGACATTACATAATGATATAAAAATTATGGAAAATATGAAATAATAACATATAAACATGGGATCATATAAACATGGAATCATATAAATGTGGAAAAAACATAAAACATGTCTTTAGTGGGAGTCAAGACTAACCACCAATCTTGTTTCCCATTGTAGTATAGGTCAGGGCTAACCGACAATCCCGTATCCCATAGTAGCACAAGCCATGGTTAACTGCCAAGACCGTTGCACAAAGAATATCATGAAACATAACATTACCCAATGAATTGGAGAAATATCTGGGAACACCCATCTTATATCTTATGAATATTCCTTCTACATAAAAAATCATACAGAATCAATCTTACATAAACCTAAGGGTTACCCATGGAAGGAATTGGGTACCACAATCACGAAAAAAGCATAACCAATGGGTGTGACATGAAAGTGTCCATGAAAGAAAGGAATTAGAACATACATGGACGTTAATAAGGTAAAATAGTCATATATCATATAATGTGATATCAAATAGAAGTGACAACATGTAGAAAATGAATTTGAGAAATTTTACCATTACAACATATTTGTGCTGTTGTAAGGAAAATACTATTGAGCTTTTAAAATAGAAAAGAGTACAAAAATTTATATAAGATCGTAATTGAAAAAATAAGGTTTTCATAATAAAAATACTGATTATATAAACAAAATGGTGCCTTAAAATAGAAGATAAAGTTCACTTGAAATTGGGTAAAAATTTGGGAAGTTCCCTTAAAACAAGATGTCTTATCGGAAAGTATCAAGAAGGGAATCCATTAAAAGCATGTATATCCCAAAAATAGAAAGAGATATGGATATTCAAACATGATTTTGAAGTATATAAACCTTATTTATAATATTTTCATCAGAACAATTGACAACTTCATTTGGGAAAAATTAAAGATAGAGCAACCCGAAGGAATAAATGATGTTTGGGTAGCATTCCTTAAGAAATATAGGCATGATATTTGGTGTAAATGAGAGGAATTAATAAGATAAGAATTGATTTATCATATTTTATAAATCATGATGAAATTATGGGGGAGGTGTGTAGTCATACCAGATAACTAGGAATTACACATAAAAGTTTATAAAACATAGGACAATCTAGAATAAATGTGAAATTGAGAGGATCTTATACCTTAAGTCTGGTGGTGTTCTCCAATTGTTATTAATGACTTGAATGTAAAAATTAGGTTTATTAATAAATAATAAAAGAACATATTCTATATGAATTTTATTTAGTATAACTTTTTTAGTTAATTCAAGAACTTTTTTATTTGTTAAAAGGATCAATTTCATTGTTTAGATCTATTTGGTTACATGGTTTTAAGGATCAGTTCACTTATATTCATGTTAGAATAAACATTTAAGAAAAATTTGGTTATCCAAAATTGAAGATTTATGTTATATTTAACATTTATGATATTTCATCGTAATAATAATTCATTTGGTTATTGGGAGTGAAGATGAATGTTTATATAAAACCTTAGTGATAATTGTTTTGGTTAATCGGTGGGTTTGATTATTGTGAACATGATTCACTTTGTAACATAATACCATTTGAAAAAAATATTATAGAAAATCAACTAGGATATATTACATATATAATAATCTGGTTCGACCATTAAACAAATGGTTTTATGACCAGAATTAAATATGATAAGCAAAATTGATGAACTCTTGTCCTTGAATGTGCTAAAATAACACATCTAAAACGGTGTTTTCATCACTTTCAAACAAAATATGGGAAAAGGATAGATGATAATGAAATATTCCATTAGCATAAAAAAACCCTCATGTGTACATTAATGGAGCTATCAAACCATTTTGTTTATGGGAAGATAGGAATGAAATAATAAAAAAACGTAATAAAAATAAAATAATTGGAAAGAGGAATTTACCTCTTTTGTTTTACTCCTTTGATTACCTCTTAAGAGAAGAAGATTTGGTATTTTGAAGAGACTGGGGCTCTTGGACATAGTGAATGAGATTGAGGATAGATTTGGTTGTAAAATTGGCAATGAAAAAGTATTGGGATTATTGAAGAGAATAGGGAGTGAGTGAGGGGTTTTATAGTGGAGGAGAAGATGGTTTTCATAATTTTATAATCATTCATTTATTAATTTCCATCAAAACCAAAAATAGTGATGAACATAGGTCCCAAAACAGTAATAAATGCATTTAATTTTGAACTAAGGAATATTAACATCATCCATGTCTCGAGCATTATGCAAAAAATTTTGTTTTAGCATTTATTGTGAATTGACAGATTTTACTATTCATAAAAAATTCATGTATTTTAGAAAAATCCCAAAAACTCACCTTAACCAATTTTTGATGTTTAGAATAAAAAATAAAGTGGATTATTCAAAAATGATTTTATAAATATGATTATTTTAACATATAATTATTATTATTATTTATTATTAAAAACACAGTTGTAAAACATTCATTTATTTATTCTAAAATATAGGTACATCCTACATTCACATGAATATTAGTTTTATACTTCGATATGTAAGGTTACAATTCATTAGTGTATATCACTATTCATAAGGGAATGTTACTATTAATAAGGGTAGGTTACTATTCACCCAAAATTATGTTTTCTTTATTGGACTCCAAATAACTTACTGATCTCAATCGTGTATGTCCGATTATTAAAATTCCAAACACAGATGTGTCAAAATTATATGTAAAGGTCACATAGCACTTCATAGTTCACTAATTTGTGCCTTAATGTGATTTTATGACATAATAATAAGAAATAAATTCCCATTTAAAACATTGGGTCATGAAAATTAGTCTCAGATACATAGACATGTGATGAATTTCTTTAGAGGGTCTTAGTATAGGGGATTTGTGATTCAGGACATATTCGATATGTTATTTCAACAAGGTGGTGGAATTTCTACTCATGTGATGATAAGGTACACAATGATCAAGATTGTTTGAACCACTCTACAACTGACAAGGACACAATGGATGGGTCATTGAGGCATATGCATTAGAAAGTGACGAATATAACATATAGTGGAAGATGTGGTAGATGAGGTAAAAGTTTAGTAGTTAGTGTATACTTTTTGAAAAGTTATAACCACTGTATCTTGGTTGTCCATTCCAGTCTTATTGAGTGGGATGAAGGGTGTCGAGGTAGCTACTTGTAGTTGAGGATTATGACCTACAGTCTTCATGGAGGATATGAATTACGATATTTGTATTTTATAACTTAGATGTAGTAGTAAGAGATGTAATTTATAGTCATTCCTTTATTTTCACATATCTGGTTTGCAATATAGAGATTCTTTTAGAGCACAGGGCTCAACCCTTTCCCCTGGAGATTCTTACTGGAGATGACTAATATATTACAAACTATATTGATAGTATGAGCTGAATATTGGAGGAAATTGTTTCTACTTGTATGTCTTTGATATAGAGATTTGTTCATATGAATTCATCTTAGATATATAATTTTTATATATAATTCATTCCCATATGGACTCTTTTAGATAGTGGATGTGGTGTTTCCACAATGATAGGACTAGGTTTATCATTTTGGGTGAAAATAAAACCCCTAAATCATAGTATAAACACATGAATTGGAGGGTGAAGCTGATTAACCATCAGTTTCATTGAAGAACCCTTAGTCCAATGGATATAGTGTGTTTTTAGTTTCATATAGTGGTGGATGAGTATGCCTGAATGGCCCAAAGGCCTTCATTTTTTATTGATTTTTGATAACCCCCCATTCAAGGGATGAGTGGGAACCCTTACAAGGCCCGTAGGCTCTGAGATGACATGGCCCGTAGGGTTACGAGATTACATGACCCGAAGGACTTATGGAAATCAACTAAACTATCTACAAAGAACTTCCCATCCCCAGCATCGACATCTTGATAGAAGCTCTCCGCCTTTGCATGACCATCTGGCTAGGCTTCCCAAGAAAACACATGCTGGTACCGATGGCATGGCCATACCCTCTCATTCTGAAAATCCATTTCGCTCTTCTCTAGTGAGTGCACCTACTCTAAATCCTCTTATGGGGGATGCACTTTTTTGCATTTCTAGGGCCTGCATTCATGTGTCCCGAAGGCCGTTGGGTGTCGCTAAGTGATTAAGGTGTCCCGAAGGCCTTGAGAATCAATTGGCCCTAAGGCCTTGGGTGCCCCGAAAGCCTTGTAGGACCTGAGGACCAAATCGGTATCCAAGAGGCCTAGATAGATGAATAGTTCTCGATGCTATAGTACCATACAGTGCATGCTATAGTACTTATACAGTACTCAGAAATATTCCTCCACCCGTATTTGATCTCAGGTCTCTATGATGCACCTAGCGAGTCCTCACCAACTGGGCTGAGTCTCTTGTGCTGGTGGATGAGTATGAGAATGTATTTCATAACGACATTCCTAGATTACCTCTCCACTGAGAGATAGACATTTTCATTGATCTACACCATGAGACTACCCTCATTTCTACAGAATAATATCATATGGATTCCATAGAAGTTTTCAGGATGAGGTTGCAATTAGAGGACCCAAAACGTTTTGGATTTTTTAGACCTAGTGTTTCACCCACAGCAACATCAATGTTGTTCTCGAAGAAGGTGGATGTGATCTTGTGAACATGTGTTTATTATTTTCACCTAAACCAGGTGACTATAAAGAATAGTTATCCACTACCATGGAATGATGAAGTTTTTTATTTGTTTATAGGGTCGCAGTGGTTTTCAAAGATTGACCTTTGATTAGGCTATACTTAGTTGTGAGTATGTGATATGGATATACCAATGTTAGCATTCAGAATTTACTATGATCTGTATGATTATATGGTGATGGAATTTTGAGTGATAAAATCCACAGCAGTGTTGCCTAGACTCATGAACTAGATCTCTTGTACATTATTTAATAATTTCATGGTAGTGTCCATTGACGATATCATATTGTACACGGTGTTTTATGAGGATCACGTGAGATAGTTGAGTGTGGATCTAGAAAAACACTGATATCACCATCTTTTCAAGAATCTCATGAATAGATAGTTCTTGATTTTGGAGGTAGAATTTCTTGGACACAATATCTCAAAAGATGGTGTAGATGTGTACCCAGTAATGGTCAAGACATTATTAGTTTAGTAGCCACCCAATAGCCTGATGGTGGTGTGGAGGTTATTTATGTTCCCATGATATTACCAAGGATTAATACTGAATTTATCCTCGATATGAGCTCATGTGAGCGAATTTAAATTATAGTGGAATACTTTTGGGGACGGAGAAGTTCCATCAGGTTTCATTGGAGTTGAGATAGATATTGAAATGAACTACCATATTGAGATTTCTGGAGGAGGCTGTTGAGTATGAATTATTCTATGTAGCATTAGAATAGGGATTGGTTTTGTTTTAATGCTGGGGAAGGAAGTGATTACCTATATTTCATGTTAGTTAATATAACATGAGTAAAACTATGTAATAATGACAATGAGTTAGATGTGTTGGCCTTCTCAATAAAGATTTTTTGACACTACTTGATGGGAGAGCATTTTATCATCTATTTTAATCATTAGAGTCTTATGTATATCTTCTCTTAGAAAGATCATAACTTTATATATATATTATGTCTAAATATCTTCTAGGATTATGACATTTAGATTTTATATAGTCATGGGAAGGGGCACATGGAAGTTTATACTCCCATTAAGATATCTAGTATAATGTTTCTAATAGTGGAATTTGGTCAGTGGGATTCATTTCCATTATCCTATGTGGATAGTGATGGAGAATATTACCTCAAGTCGATGGATTTTAACCCTCCACTTTTACATTAATTCATTAAGGCCCTTTATAGGGATACATACATAGATACCCTACATACTCAGATATCAATTAAACATGCTCATATGGATTTTCTAAAGGTATACACCACATCATTTTTTGAGGATGCATGTTTGCATTAGTGATTTTTGGGAGGAGGTTATAATAAAGTTTCAAATTTATTTTTTCTTTAAGGTACATATTGTTGTGGAAATTATAAATCATGACCCATGAAGTAATTTTTGGTGGATAGGAATTAATAAGGGAGTTGTAGAATTTTTATCTTGATCCCTTACATGTCAGTAAATGAATGTTGAGAAAAAAAAATCTATATTATTTTTTCACAATGACTTGAGGTTCCATAGTGGATGTGGCATATCATAGAAATGGAATTTTTAATGGGCTTACCACATATTTAACTGGGACATTATCCAATCATGGTGATCGAAGACTGACTAATCAAGTCATCCCACTTCATAGATATCTGAGAGAAAAGTATATCAGAGATCTCAAAATGCCTCTCTGTTGAGAAGATAGTCCCACTCCATGGATTTACATCGATGATCAGTTATGATTATTATTCCAGCATCACATATCGGTTAATAATGGGATTTAATGAGGATTCTAGGATATGAATTTATTTGAGAACATATTTTAAACCAAAGACTAACAGTATAATAGAGGAGACCATTTTGGTTCTAGAGGAAATACATCAAGCATGGATGATTGAATTTGTCTACAGATGTGAGGATAATATACCATTGGTGGATTTTTCATTCAATAGCAGATTTAATTCCTCAATCGATATGACACCACTGAAGACCTTGTATTGGTGACCCTGCAAGTCACCACTTTTTTGGACTGAGTTGGGAGAGTCAGCAGTCATGGGCCCAGAGTTGTTGTGAGATACTACTGAGAAGGTCCAAACAATCCAAGATCAAATGAGTACTTCGTAGAGATGTGATAATTCTATCGTTAATATATTATGAAGGCCATTGGAATTAAAGGATGTATGATATGTCTTATTATGGGTTTCACATCGATGTGTATTATAAAGATTTATCCAAATTAGAAATATTTCTCTTAGATTAATTACCCATTTCTAGATAATATGTAGATTTGGAGAGGTAACATTCTACTTAGCTCTACCTCTATAGTTAGACTGAGTACATGAGGTTATCCATCTACTGTAGCTGAGGAGGTACATGAATGATGCTTTTCATGTTATCAACATGGGAGATACGGAAATTGAGAATAGAGCTACCATTATGGAGTACCTAGTAGATATTGGGGATTGAAAGAAGAGGATACATCATGGGAGAGAGATTCCATTAGTGTATGTCCTATGGAAGAATTCAAATATTCATGAGACCACCTAGGAATTGGACAATCACATTTATGCTCAGTATTCAAATATCCTTGTATAGCCTTTTTCAGCATTTCAGGTCCCTATTTTCCAAGGTGAGAAGAATTTAGTAACTCATATTTTCCTTGGATTATTTTTGTATATTATATGGATTATTTTCGAGACTACATGCGGAGGTGGAATGTTGTTCCATGTCTCGGTATGTCAAGAGTACTTGTATGAAATATATTAAATATATTAAACATATATGTGCATAGGTTTCCTAAAAATCTAGAATAACTTCAAAATAGATTAATGGATCTTAAATTGAATGGAATCATTGAGTTTAATATCTAGGTTTTACCCTAGGCCTGATATAACCTTGTAACGCGTTAGGTGTTTCTGTTCAAGAATTACTATAGGTGGATGTTTAAGATAATAAATTAAGTTGATAAATTTATTTATTTTATTTCCTTATATAATAAGAGTTAAATAAATAAATGATTATAGTGGACTCTCATATTTATAATCTAAACCATAGAGATATTGTGAACCATATCAGTGATTTTGGTGGATCTTCCATTTGTAAAAAAACTACTAGATCGAATATCGACAATTGGTGTGCAAAAAAATCTAAGTATCTCTCCAACGATAATGAAATAGATTCATTATTCATTACTGATCGATCCATATTGTGGATAGATGGTTTTTTATTGTATTTCATGCACATAATTAATTCCTATGATGAATGTGAATCAATTAAACAAAATATTGATTCGCGGATGGATCGTATTGTGGGATGGGTTTATCTGTAGGGATATTTTGGGAGATTTATTATTTTATTATTGGTTCTTAACTCTTATTTCTAATGTAAATTAGTAGAGGATAGCTAAACATGACCAAGGGTTATTCCTCTTTCCTTTTCTTCAATATTTTCCCATTTTTCATTCTCATTCAACAATAGTTCTACATTTGACCAGTAGTTTGACTGTAATAACAATAAAATTGAATGATTCACACCCTTTTTATGGAACAAAAATTTGATATCAATGATCCAAAGTGAGAACAGCATGGGGATCGTGATATGATTGATGAATCGATTAATCGGTTTATATTTTAGATCATCAGTTGTGGTTTCAGTGTATGAAAGTGAAGTAATTCAATGTTGGATCTTTTTTAATAGAAAGAGATGGATGGATTCTAAAGAACAGCTGCTACAAGGGTCCACCAGATTAGATTAACCCTCTCTGGTACTATTCATGATTGGATTTTACACCAGAAGAGTGTAAAACAGGATGGTTAGAAGAACATATGATACACAAAAACCCCAATTATCAAAAATTTTATTATGAAAAAACATGTCATGTGGGACCCTTGTGCGGTAGAAAGGGTTTTCACAGTGAAGTTAAATATCATATAGAATGTGACTCCATCAGATGGAGGGTGAATTGACCTAGAATTTTGGCATGCACCTAGGTGGGTACACCAAAATGGTCAGGAGCACACGTACATAGAAACACCATGTAATCCAACATGGTCATGGTCGTGCAAGGTGCACATGAGAATAGATTTGTACGTGGACACAGTCACAAGTACATGGGAAGAGGTATTCTTGTACTTTGACATAGACACAAGAACATTCCCTAATATGTGGAAATGACTTGGAACTAAAGGTACATTCCATATACTATGAGTTCACACTATATACTCCTTCATGGAGGGCTTGAAACCATTTCCCTCTTCAAATTAGGCATTTTTTATTAGGGTGTGTTACCTATATCCATTACCTCAGTGTTAGTATAGAATCATGTTTTACACATCATATAGTGGTATCTTAAACAAGAATTCATGGATAGAGATTTCGGAATAATTTCAGGATTCCGGGAGTGACTTCCTCTATCATCATTTTTCCCTAGGTGGAGTTCTTAGTATCGTCGTGACCAAAAATAACCAGGCGTCGATCCCCTACAAACAGGGTCACTCTAGATTCAGTTTAAGTATAGCCCATGCACTAGGGTGTGATTCTCGTCTTTGTATATTTATCTTCCCACTTATATCATTAATTTCTATGAAGTGACCCAATGAGGATGACCTCTTAGAATGTTTTCATCATTTATATCTAACTAATGGATATTGTTCTCTTAGATGATTTCTATGTGGAACCCTCAATAAATAATCTCATGCATGCATTAATGATGCGACATTACCTTGATGATATTTTTATCTGATTAGTATATTAAGATATTCTACTTAAATGTGATATAGAAATATAATTGTGTAGAGATAAATTTTATTCTATTGGTTACATACATATTGATTTTGGGGTTTCTTACTAGGTATTATTAAACACACCCCTAGATGGGATTTTCTTACACATTTTATGTCTCGTGAAAATGATTGTCCTTTTGAAAGAGCCGTAGAGGGACTAGGCCAACACCATTCTCAATGATCCATAGAGAATGAGGTGTTTCCATGTGGTTATATTAACATAAGATCCCATATTTCATTTCAAGTTGTACTTGTCTTGATCCTTTTTTAGGCGGGCTTGTATTTTTCCTTGTTTACTTTCCATTTCATATTTTTATATTCTAGTTGGGTTATATAGATGTTTTCTTGCATGTTTTATAAATTTTTTCACATTTAAAAATTTTATGGGCTTGGATATGTGTACATGTGTAAACGTACATTAGGATAAGACCTACTATGTTAGTAATATTCCTACTCAATGTGAGTCATCAACCCCTGGCCTATTTAAGGTGGGATTAGAAATGACATGGTACTAAAGGGAAATTACATATACTATGAGTGTAAACTATATACTCCTTCATGGAGGGCTTGAAACCATTTCCTTCTTAAACTTAGACATTTTTCATTAGGGTGTGTTACCTATATCAATTACCTCAGTATTAGTATGGAATCATGTTTTAAACATCAGATAGTGGTCCCTTCAACAAGACTTCATGGATAGAGATGTTGGAACAATTTTAGGATTCCTTTAGTGACTTCCTCTATAATCATTTTTTCCTAGGTGGAGTTTTTAGTATCGTCATGACCAAAAATAACCAGGTGTCGATCCCCTGCAAAGAGGTTCATTCTAGATTCATTTATGTATACCCCATGCATTAGGGTGTGATCCTCATCTTTGTATCTTTCTCTTCACACTTATATCATATACATTCTATGATGTGACCTAATGAGGATGATCTCTTAGAAGTTTATCCACATTTATATCTAACTAATGGCGATTGTTCTCTTGGATGAGTTCTATGTGGAACCCCTAAGAAATAATCCCATGCATGCATTAATGTTGTGACTTTACCTTGATGTTATGTGTATTTGATTAGTATGTCTAGATATTCTAGTTAAATGTGATGTTGAAATATAATTGTGTAGAGATAAATTTTATTCTATTGGTAATATACATATTCTTTTTGGGGTGTCTTACTAGGTATTGTTAAACACACCCCTACATGGGATTTTCCTACACACTTTATGTCTTGTGATAATGATTGACCTTTTGAAAGAGTCGTAGAGGGACTATTCCAACACCGTTCTCAATGATCCATAGAGAATGATGTGTTTTCATGTGGTTATATTGATATATGTTCCCATATTTCTTTTCACGTTGAAATTTTCTTCATCCTTTTTTAGGTGGGATTTTATTTTTCCTTGTTTACTTACCATTTCATTTTTTTTTATATTCTAGTTTGGTTATTTAGATGTTTAATTGCATGTATCATCAGTTTTTTAACATTGAAAAATTTTATGGGCATGGATATGTTTACATGTGTACACATACATTAGGATAAGACCTCTTATGTTACAAATATTCTTACTCAATGCCAGTCATGAACCCCTGGCCTTTTGGAGGTGGGATTGGGGAGTTAGGACTCGAGACCCATTGAGATGGGTCATGAATCCTAAACAACATATAAAAAATAACATTCACTTAAAAAAGATATGTTGGTATTTCTCTAACACATTTTATTTCACTATGTAAATAAATTTTAAATAAATTAATGATTTAATTTAATCTTCATCCTGACAATAATGAAAAAATAAATAAAAGTAAAAAAGGTAATTAAAATAGATCACTCTCCTGATTAATAAAGTTTTCCAATTGAGTGAGGCCCCATGATTAATCTTATAATAAATTGAGAGTGAAATAGATCTCTTATTTTTATTCAAATACCTCAGTATCAACCTTATTTTAGAACAAATGTGAAGGAAGACCAAGATAAATAATCCTATAGAAAAAGAGATAAAAAAATAGAGAAATAATAATATTTTTTTCTTAAAAAAACTAAAAATATTATTCATAATATGTAATGTTTTGATTCCCCTGAATCATTTAATTTAATCTCATCAATTAGACTTTATATGAAAATCATTTCTTAATCATGAATATGGAAGCCAATCCATTTTCATATCCTTTAAAATAATTATTGATCATTTGACCTTTCACCACCATTTTTTTATTTTCATCTCAAATAATTTCCAAATATTCATTCCTCTACACTATTAGAATAGTAAAGGGTCAATAACACTTATATATTAGTTTACCAAGACTCAGAGTAAGTATGGAATTAAATATAAAAAACTTTTATCTAACATTGAATTATCTATTTTGAATAATAGATTCATGAAATACCTTTTCCCATTCTTTGAAAATACTTGTATTTTCCTAATAATATGTCATAATCTCATCTATCTCACTAATATCTGGCACCATGTTCTCTCAAATTGTCTTTAAATAAATATCTAATGTCATTATATCCCAATATGACTTGTTCTATAACTCCACGTGTAAATGAAATCATTCCCCAAATAACATTATATAAGGGGAAACCAGTTGAGTTTTTAAGGATGTTTTAGAGTCCCATAAAAATTAAATAAATTTTAAAGACAAATCCTTCCAAAAACTTGAGAAATTGTTCGATAATTTTTTTCTATCACACTATTTGTAATTTCAACTTATCTATTAAATAGTGAATTGTAGGAAGTTCATGTTCGATGGAAACATCTATATTTCTCCATCCATGATTTAAATTTGTAATACATAAAATGGGTTTTATATTCATTAATGATTGATTGAGTCACCCCAATACTTGAAATTATGTTATTTCTTATGAATTTTGTTACAATATTTGATTGATTGTTGTGATTTGATGTTACGTCAACCCACTAGGATACATTTTCAATAGCTACTGATATTTATGCATGAACAAGAGATGATGTGAACATTCCCATAAAATCCATGTCATATACCTCAAATATATATAATTCTAAAATACCTTTTGGAGGTAGTTATTTTTTCTCCCAATAATCCACAGTATATGGAATCTATCAAATCCCATAAAAACACCCAAAAACATTGAATAAAGAGGGAAATTACAATCCAACATGAAATAATTTTGGGATTCCATATCTCCACCATGATGTCCTCCCCATGTTCCGAAGTGACGATTATCTAGTATTGGAATCATGTCCTCTTTTTCCCAAACCTTTTTTATATCCTATCTACTTATCTTCTAAATATAAAGTTCTAATAACAAAGATACCACATAAACATCAAGAAAAACTTCTTCCTAAGATTATTTGAAAAATATTGGTATGATACTTTCTTTTAGAATTTTAAAAAATTATGAAATCCAATATACTACTTAAGAGAGACAATGACAATATTATCATTAGGAAACAAAGAATTAATCTCCCATGGATCTTCACAGTAGGTATTAGAAATCCTATAAATGTTATATGAAAATATATTCTCATAATTTTGTTTGTATATAATATCCATATAAATATATTTTAATAATATAATCTAAAATATAATTTTGGGTTTGACCTCCTTCAATTTAAACAAATCATTTAAGGAATAATGTTCTATAATGATTTTGAAATTGGAACCTCAGAGGTACAACCAAAACATTTATATAGAAGAAAATCAAACCAAACTAATATTTCTCTATTTTGGTGTAGTTACTTTGTGCATAATCTAGAAGTATTATAGAATAATAATCCACATGTGACCTCTTATTTCTCTTATTTCCTAATATAGCTCAAAAATCCATATCACATCAATCACACATTATTAAAAAGGGTAATTTCCAATTGGGAGAAGTTATAATAGGAGATGAAGTGAGTTTTTATATAATCACATTAAAGGATTCCATAAAAATTTTATCAAGAAGTAAGGGTGAATATTAGAATAGAAAATAACATAAGGATATTGAAATTTTTTTAAAAAAATATTTTATAATCATCTAGTATAAACATACATTCCTTTAAAATATTCTAATACCCTTAACATTTTTAGGAGGGGAAATTTTATAATAGCCCCAATCATGGTAGTATCAACTTATAAACCCCTATTAGAAACATTATGTCTAATAACAATACCTTTAGAAACTATTAATTAGAATTTATCCTAATATAGAACTAAATTTTTATCTAATAATATTTCTAAAAACAATTCCATATTATTTAGACAGCTCTCACTTTCACTTAAAATAATGGATAATCCATCAAAAATATACCACAATGATCCTCTATATCATATCTAATAATATATCAAAAAAACATATCTGAAAGGTATAAGGAACACCACATAATCCAAATGAAATTATCCAGTAAGAAAAACGACACAATGGTGCATGTGAATATAGTTTTTTCATGATCCTCAAGGGTTATTTGAATTTGGTAATTACTAAAACAGACATCAATAAAAAATAAATTCATTTCCAACATTCCTACGAATAATATGATGTATGAAATTAATTGGAAAATGATCCTTCCATGTGGATGAATATAGTTATCTATAATCATTAAATATTCCCTATTTGGTTTCTTTTCTCGCTTTAATTTGTTCATTTATTCCATTGGTGACTATATTGAATCATTATTATTATGTTTTCCCTACGACAAGACACAACCAAGAACTATCAGATGTGGTATATGCAATTCCAGTGTCCATCAACATCATAACCTCTTCTCTTAAAACATCATTCCTATTTGGTTTTATTCTCTATTACAATTCAACACTTTTTCTATTTCCTTGTTTAACTGGGATCTTATGCATGAAAAATTAAGTGTTAATCCATTTGATATCATCTATGGACCATAGTATTGTTATCACAAATTTCTTAAGAACATTAAAAAAAATTTCCTATTGGTTTTTATTTAGTTCATCAAAAATTATAAAGGAACTAATTTTCACTGTGAAATGATTATTTCAGGAGACCTATGAGTAGTTTTGACTCCAAATTGGTTGCCACAACCCTTAATGGAAGACCCTTGATCCTGATAGGACCATGATCATCTACTTGGTTTTTATAAGGGGTTTGAAAAATATAATGATTTTGAATTTCAAGACCAAATTTTATATTTTATTAACTTCTATGAAAGGTAAAAATATCACAGTCCAAAGTCTCCATATCAAAATTTAGAATATTTATTAATGAAAGTCATATAATTCATTAATCATCTTTCCTAAAACAAAATAAAAATGTTCATCAGTGTTTTTACAAGTAGGGAAACCCTCAAACTCTCTAAAAAATATTTAGGTTTGGAAATTGTGGATTTATTTCCATTTTCACTCTTAACAGAAGGAAAAGGATGTTGTCCAATTCGATAAAATTTTCTAGACTCTCACATTAAACTAATAAAATATTTTTTGCAACATAATTTTCAACTACCAATGGAATTACTTATTCTAAATGTTGCATTCCAACTTACTCTAAATTTTAAATTATGTTTCCAGTAACTAAAATATCTACTCTAAAAAAAATTCACCAAAAGTTAGTCCCTTAAAAATTTTAAATACATTAAATTCCTCCTATTATTAAACAAAATTAAAGATTAGTTGTCCCTTAGATACATCTAAAATAGATCCACCAGTTTCCCTGAAGGTCTTACCTTGGATAATGAGATCCTATTGGTCACACACCATGTCTAGCACTAGAAGTTCTGTTGGTAGAAATGGATTTCTAACTCCAACAAAAATATTATTTACCAATCCTATATGATAAGTGAATATGTGGTTAGGAAACTATTGTTTTATATTTATGGGTTGAATTTCATCCAATATCAATTGTTAAAATTGGGAAAATGGGGAAGTTTAATAATGGCACCTAAATGACATGAATAGATGAATTGACCACTATTCCATAAAGTTTATGGAATAAAAAACCAAATAGGATCCTTAATATTTGGATGGATTTTCTTTTGAATAACTTCACTACAACCTTCATGGAGAGTGTATGTAGAAAATTCTTTAATGGTATTATTATTAAAAATATTCTATTTAAGATATTTAAAATAAAAAGTAATTTTAGCCAAGGTTAGGATGAAATGAATATCCACTTGTAGCTTGATTAGAATCCCTAATAACAAAATAATTTCAGCCTTTTTATTATTCTTCTGTTTTATTTTATCTATGAAATGAATTGGTGGTGAATAGTTTATAAGAACAAAAGGAATATTCCATGTTTCTTCAAAACATTTCTCCTTTACTTTGTTCATTTATTGTTCAGAAAAAATCTCAAATTGATTTTCATGTGACTAATTACTATTTTATTTATCTTTATAAATTTTCTCTTTATTCCTAGATTTTGTTTTATACAAATGTTTATTACTAAATATGTAGATTTTATATGTTTGGGAACTCTTAAGGTCCATTCCGGATTTAGATTGAGTAATTATCCAACTTATTACAACAAAAGTGATAACATTATCCCCCATGTTTACATCGGTTGTCCTAGGAAGCATATCGACATCCCTAGATATAATTTCTCTTGCTAATTGGACCATCTTTAATTCCATATTATAAATTCAGGAATCATGTTTATCTTTATCATATATGGGTTGTTATATTCATAAATTGAACATTTCATGTTCTAAGTAAAATATTTTATGTACCTAGCCCATTTTATTTATCACTTCACCTAAAAATTACCTTAGAATGATGACTTACCCATCTGTTGTTTTTGGACTTGTTGTCTTGGTGGGTTTTGGTAGCCCGGGGAACTAGGTTGTCTTATCATGCCTTATTCTTTCCATGATAAATTGATACTTTTCTTATAGGTTTGGTTATAATTGAAATAAAATGGACCATATTTTTTAGGAATCCAAGGACCATAATTTTCTAAATAAACATTTTCTTATCACACTGTCACATTAGTATTTGGGAAAAGTCAATGTACAAAAACATCCCACACTGAGCACACTACTCTATTAGAGATTGGTTTTGGTTCTAATAGCCCACATCATTAAATCTTTGTTTATAATTTTAGTCCATTAAATATACGAGTTTATCTCTATTTTTTGCTGGTTGGGAATTGACATCTACATCTGAAATAGTGAAATTTACACTTATATTCAAATTATTCCTCCAAGTATTTTTTGTCGATAATTTAAAAAAATATAAATTAGAAAATTTCATAACTTTTTGTCCATATTATAATTGTAATTACCCATAATAGATTGATCTTCACAGGTTTGACTAAAAGGGGGTTGTTTTCCATTGAAGGTGTCTATTAGAACATGTGATCGATGGTGACAATGAGGGGACTACCTAAAGCGGTCCCGAAATCGATCTGATGCCTCATATTAGGCTTACACATAATCTTTATAGAAACTACTGATTTTTGGTTCTCAATTCACCTTTATGTCTTTAGAGATAAAATCTCATCACCAAATAGTTATAATCCTGGTGATAGTTTTCCACGATATTTTTATATAATCCCAAAACTGAATTTCTAGAAATTACTTTTTGTTAAAGGGAAACAATATCATTGTTTGCTCATTATATGTAATTCCAAGTACCAGTAATTATTACTCTATATTTTTCACGTATGTAATGAAGGATAGTGAGTCCTCATTAGAGATCTCATTAAAGGCATTAAATAGGGAACAATGTGATTTTTATCTAATAATTTCATCCATTAGGATATAGTATAATAGATAATGTGTTTCTTGATACTTGAGGTTGTTGAAACTCCATCATATGTGGCTCCTAAATTTCTTAATTTTTGAGATCAAGTTGATGGTTTGGAATATTATTTTGAATATGAACTGTTTCCCCTATGTTATCCATTTCATATATTTTTTCTTTTAAAGATTATAAGATGGATATCTATTTATGGTTTGAAATTATATAACATATCTATTGATGATCATGAGATATTATAGCAAATACAAAAAATAAATTCATCACAAGAAATTCTTAGTAACTAAGATAAAATAATTGGAAGAACAACAACTATTTGAACAAACATTTTTCAGATTTTTTTATGAAAATATCTATATGAATATTTTATATATAAATTTTTTCAATTTGGAAAAAAATTGGGAGCATGAATCCTTACTCTAAAAAGGAACCATAAACATAGCCAATATTTAATTAATATGTCCAGGTTTAATTATTTTTAATTTTTTACTAGTGTATAGTACTTAATAATATTGATCCATAGAGAATGTTATAAGATTTTGAAAAAAACACTTCTAAGACAAGACCATTGTTAATAGTGATGGAATGATTTTTTCAATTAGATAATTTTTCTTCTTAATGAATGAGGATCTAATAGTGATGAAACTATTATATCTTTTATATAAGTTTTCTATTCAAAAAAGTGATTTTAAATAAGATGAAACAAAAATGATAAAAAAATGTATATAAAATGGTTTAGAAAATAAATCTAGAACTATGCATGAATAATTTAATCTAAATTTGTGAAATTGCTTTTTCCATTCAGAAACATTATTTAATTCTCAAATTTGAAAATTGGTTCGATTAATCTCCCAATCTAAAAAATAAAAATGTAGAATAATTATTGTTCATGATCTACACCGCAATAACCACACAAAAACAATGAAGATTTGATGAAAAAATCATTAGAAGTGATCTTTTATAACACATAATATGTTTTGAAATTATTACTGAAAGGATACAAATTTTTTTTGATTTAAAAATTTATCTAACAAATAAATTTATAAATTTTTAAAAAGAGTGAATAAGTATGAAATAAATAGTTGTATTAAATCCATAATAAAAATAATCACACATGAATCATGTCAAATTCAATATTTAACAATTTATTGGAAATAAAATAAAGAAAAGATAGAAAAGTTCCTTATCAGGAGTGGTAATCATTGAAAAGTATTAATCTAATCATTTTCTCTCCTCTAGGATATCAAGTCTACGTCTCCTAGTTTCCAGATTCATGAATGTGAAGTGATTATTAGAAAGTCATCATCCTCAGAACTTATTATATGTTATCTACTAGTTGTCCACCGATATCTTCCATGAATATAGTTTGGTGTTCTAAAATTCAATGAACACTAATTATAGCACCAGTAAGTGATAGAACTACTTGTGAATTTAACAACTCCTTTATAATAACTTCAGACAACATTCTCTTTTAAAATGAAACTAAACTCATCTTTGGGTTAATTCTACACAATATGGAAAAAATTAATTTCTGAACCATTATTATAATCATTAATATAAAAAATAAAAAATATAATAATTATAAAATTAGTTATTAGCATATAAATATATAAGTATTAAAATATATATATTATTTATATAATTATATAATTATATATTTATAAAAAAACTATTATTATTTTTATTATTAGATCTAAAAATAAATTATATTTATATGATAATTAATATACATTTATTTAAATTTATTATCATTATTATTTTACTATTGTATTTATTTAATATTGTAATTTTAATTTTAATTTTTTCCTTTGAAGTTATCCCCTGCCAGTAGGGGATTTCTTTTTCCCCATGAGGTGGATCGGCCTTGGTGTGCTTCTCTGTGGATCCTTTTCCTTCGACATCAGTGAATGATTGTGCCTTCATCCACCATCAATGGCATCACTTGTTTAGGGTTCTTCAACATATTCTTTTTCATAGGGGAGGCTTGGTGTACCTCCAGTTGATCAGCATGGAAAGATTATTCATCCAGTGGGGCTAGAGTGTTGACATGATATTTCAAATAGAAGTAAGATCCCCAATGTGGGATTTTTATTGGAAAATTTGGGTTTGAATTCTACAGGTGGTTGATGGAGGTGGCACCTTATTTACAGTATTCTGGATAGATAGTTTTATTCGATTGACACAGACCTTTCCTATGAAACATACTATTCTTGAATATTTTGTTTGAATGGTTTTTTAACAAGTGTATGGATGATTTATTATCCAGCGGTATATGGCCAGATGAATCACTAAACATTAAAAAAATAAAAATTAATGATTAACATTATATGATAAATTAGAAATAAAAAATATTAAAAATTGAATATTAAAAATGAATTCAAATAATTATTTAAATGAGACTCAAATTAAAATTTAATAAATAAATAGTTTTAAAAACTAATGAAAAGTTTCTAAATTTGAAAACATCATTACTGGATATTTAAAAACTAAAAATAAATTAAACTAAAATTAAAATAATGATCAGTTAATTATTTTGAAAGATGAATTATAAGTTTAAATAAAAAAACAAATAAATCAAATAGATTAGAATAGAAGTAGGAACAAGAATAATTAAAAAAATTATAAATTATAGTTCACATATATTTAAATTACAAGAATAAGTGACTAAATAAAATAACAGTTTCAATAACTAAATAAATATATATTGCTTATAAAAGTAAATAAAAATATAAAATATTAAAAAATATAAATTTATTTTTAAAAAAAAATTAATTTATATTTAAAATGGAAAAATAAATAAATAAAAACAATCAAGGACTTTAAAATTTTTAAAATAAAATTAATAATAAAACAACATTAAGGAATTTCAAATTAAATAATCTATAACATTGCTAAATATAAACAATTTATCAAATAGAAAATATTTAATTAAGTCATTGAATAATAACAAATTAAAAATATGTGGAAAAACAACTTTCATAAAGGCCAAATAATGAATGGTGTGGTTTGATGGGTATGTTATCCTTCATACATGTTCACCCTATTGGACATAAAGAATCTATGTTAGGGGAAAATGTTCTATAACTAAAAGTAGTGTTTTCATTATTTTATAAATTATGAAGGCTTGATCTGCCCCATTATGTGTGTGCTCGAATGAGTATATTGGGATATATATGATGTGTAACTACCACAACATTAAATTAAGGTTAATATATTAGAAAGGGTGATGAAAATGATCCCATTTAAGACATATAATCTAGGTTATTTGTAGGTTATCCATATATGGGTAAGATAAGCAATGGTTATGATCCAAGACTATATAATTATGTATAAGGGGTTTATTTCACTCATGTTTTTTGAAGTCACAAAGTGAGAATTTATTGAATGGAATTATTTTTAATGAAAATAATAAAAAAATAAACTATATCATCAAACCCATTTTAGGAAATTATGATGAAATGATTTGAGGAACAATATAATTTCACACAATTTTCCAAGACTCAAAGGTCGAGTGTGATTAAATTATCTTTTATTAGGGTAAATTTGAAACTCATGAACATTGTGTCTCTATCATTGTGCCAAAAATGGTTTTCCATGCCATGTGATGTGGAATAACAGGAAAAGGATAACAAATTTTATCAAGATTCCATTTATGGTTTTTTATTAGAAAATTCATCGTGTCTCTTAATCCTAGATCCTATTTTTGGATCATAAGTTTCTTAACAACTCAAGGATTATTGACTAAGGTCAAAAATATTTAAATTATATATGATTTTATTATAAGGTAAATGAGTTATGAAAAAAATATGTATTTCTTATAACTATGGTCATATCTCATTTAGAATATAATGGTTAAATCATAACATCAAACAACTATGTACAAAGGTAGTTACTAGTGTAAGGTTATAAATCTCACACAAAATAATTATTTCATTTCATTTTTAAATAGATTTTACCCATTCTATATAGATTATATGACCAAAAAATAGAGTCTTGTATAAAGGATAACAAGATATAATCAAAATAATCAATGTAAATCTGGCTCATATGATGAATAAATTAGACTAGTTTCACCATAATACAATCCTTCTAAAAAAGAAACAATGTGAATATGTGAGAATCTAAACACTATGATAAAGTATGAGATGTAATATATATATATATTCCAGGAATAAGATACCTAATAATATATAAATATACATCGATAAGGAGAATAAATCCACCCATAGTTATAGTAAGGAAAAATCCATATAGATCTTCCACATGTGCTGGAGGAGAGAGTACAAAGTGTGTTCCTGAGTAAGAGGAGAAAAGATGATTATTGACATGAATTATTGATGGTCTCAACACTTGGAATATATGTGGAATGAGTTGGAAGTGAATTATTGATGTTGAGCGTAATATAGTAGTTTTGAACATTACTATTTATGTTATTATAATAGGAATCAAGGCACACATTATTCTATGTTTGATGATTTAATATTGACTGGAATCACACGTAGTGGAAAATGGAATGGTTTCATACGACCATGGGGACACTAGAAAACACCCGACATGAATTGGAGATAGCACAAACTGAATGATTGGGTGTGCCATGACATTGTTAATTTATCGAGGGAAATACAAATACAAGTTATATAACTTCACATACATGTATTTTGATGGATTTAATTACATGTGATCCCAAGATAAAAAAATTTTGGTCACTTAATATCACACATGAATGAGAATCATGACCCCCATGGTTCTAAAAATGACATCTACAAATATTATTCTCGTAAAATTTTTAAATAGAGTAGTTTAGATTATTTCCCCTGTGATAGAGAAAAAAATTAAACCCAATGTTAGTTGGTGAGTGTCTCATCACCTAGGTAAAATAATGGACAAAAATAAAAATTATAAAGTCCCCATTATAGAATTTCCAAACATCATTATATATTCTATAGAAATTAGAAACCAGAAATATATAGTTATTTAAAATGTTAATTTTTTTAATTTTTTTTTCCAAAATTAGCGAAGGAGGCATGAAATGTATTAGTAATCCATGGAAAATGAATTTTTATACCAATAAAAATCTTATAAAATTAAAACAGATAATATCTATTTAACAACCCCATTTAATTTTAAGGGTTTTGTAGAGGGGATCAAGTGTCATAGAGTATATAATATCATGACCAATACTAGAGAACATTCATATTAATGACCTATGTATGGACCAAGGTATGTGTAGTTTATATTCATGTGATGATTCCATTATCAAATTTCGTTTAATTTCATGTAGTAAAGAAATAATAGATTATATTTTATTTTCATTTTGAGGGGACCAAGTCTCAAATAGTAAGTTTTCATGTTTCTTGGACTCTATTCCTGGAATGGTGTTTAAAAAATATCTAATTCCTGAATTTTTCATTGGTGAGATGCACAGTTGTGACTCAATCCAATTTAATCATGGGATGGAAGCAATGGGGTTATACCTTGTTAAAGAAACAATCACCTTCCTATTTTGACTCTAGTTTTGGTTTGTTCATACATGGTATAATTTGTGTCCTTCAATATAACACAATCTCTCATTGAAAAAATAATCAAATGATGACCTTTTTGTTGAATCCTCAATACATATGAATTTTTTGGAAATTTATGCTATGAAATGGTTGAAATAATTTCTCATAAAGGCATCTAGATTAATCTATCTAAATTTCTCATCATTATTTATGGATTTAAAATCATAATTTGGTGAGGGAAGATAAATTTGTTTAGTAAGACCTAAATATATTTCATAAAACAGTGATTGTGGAGCTTCCTGAGTGAGGTATTCATGATGGTATGGTAATATCATTGTATATTGAGAATCTAGAAGGGATTAACCTTCAATGAACCTAAGTAAAACCCTATCTAGGATATGCTTCTACAACATTCCAATATAATCAAGTCATTCATAGAAGATGAAATTTGTTACACATACATGGATTTTTTATATGTCATCATGATATTAGTGATGAGTTTCATATAAACGATATTACATTATTGTGAGAATCTAAGATATTACCTCCTATATATTTTGTAATTTAATTCCTACATCCTAAATGGTGGGAAATGTTTTCCCCACATATATTTCCTATTAATTTATAAAGTTAATGAATACACTCTTATGAAAAATATAAATGATAATTTAGTCATTTTATGGATTAGATTGGGTTGCCATAAATTTTTACATTGCATCCATTGGAGAGTTATGTTTTCACGTGACATAATAAATTATTTGCTTGGTAGGGTATTATTTAGTTAATTAACATGTGTAAACTAGAATTATCATTACTTCCACATTTTTTAAGGGAATTTTATCCACTAATTTTTATAATAATGAACACCGAACCACACATAACATCAACATGATAATAAAATATTTATAAGGATAATTCTAGAATTATGATTGGGGTCCAAAACACATCCTTGTTATTGACACAATATTCCAATTGGTGTTAAAATAATAATAAAATTCTATTGTTGCGAAATAAATTCAACCCATTTTATAACATGATTCATCTTATTCCTTCCATTTTATTATCAGTTACTATTTCAAAAAATCCATCAAAATACTGCTCCCAAGGTTGGGGAGTATCATTTATAAAGATGACCTCTTCTTCAATAATATATTTGGACTGATTTTCATCGTCCAATGTTGGACGAGATATTAGAAATTCTTATAAACCATCTTATTCCATATTTGAACCACAAATATTGTTCACCTAACTTAATATAATAAATTTTCTTTTACTTCATGAAAATTATTGTTGAGCAATGTATTGTTTTTAAACAAATCAAAATAATGTTTTTTAAAGGGGGAGATTATTTTAAATAATACTCTGTCTCTTTATGATGATTTTGATGCTCACAAATACCCTTAATTATTTACTAATTATTTCGTTGAGTATTTTGCAGGAATTTATTTTATATAACGAGATTTTATACTTCATTTATTCCGAGATAAATTTTAGCGTATTCTGGAATCACTGTAGCGCGAGATCAATTTTAGCGTGTTCTGGAATCACTATAGCGCGAGATCAATTTTAGCGCGTACTGGAATCACTGTTCATACCCTACGTTGATGAACGTAACGTATGGATGAAAAGTTTACTTTTTATGTTATTTTGAAACGTATGGTTAATGAACCTTACGTTGTTGAAAAGTATGGAAGAAGAACATTACGTTTGGAAGGAACCTTACGTTTTCGTTGTTGAAAAGTATGGAAGAGAAACCGTACGTTAGTTTTCAGTGTTGAGTTTGTTTCTCAAAAGTATGGATCATCAACCTTACTTTTATAATCAACCGTACGTTCTTTGGAGAGTTGAAGCAAGACAAAGTATGGATGATCAACCCTACGTTTGAATGCTGAAGAGAAAGTATGTATGTTCAACCTTACGTTCTGAACCTTACGTTCTGAACCTTACGTTTGTGAACCCTACGTTTGGAGCCACGTCATCAACCGTACGTTTGGCGTCGGGATATTTTTGACAGACGATATTTCCTTTTGAATTAGTCAATCAAGCGGATTATTAGGCAGATTTCGAGCTGATTCTTAAATACGACTTTGACTGAATCAAAGACGATTTACAACGGATTAATGATTGATTTAAACGGAGCTTTTTGTGCCGATTCTTCAGGGGAGTTACAACGGCTTTGTTATTTCATTTAATATCGCGAATCTAAAGGAGATTTACATGGATCTATTTATGCGGAAGATTTTCTCATATTTGAATATATATGTTCTATCTTGGAAACTTATGGGATATATATATGCACAGGAAAGTGTGTGAAATATAGAATGATTGATCTTTTGACGAGCAAGAAAACAGAGACTGCGTGAAAGCGTTCTTTTCTGGTGATCGAGAAGAAGCGTAAGACCTTTTTTACTGAAAGAAGATCTTGATAGCAGATTCACGTGTTCTACATCGACTACCTGTTGTGAATCTACTTCTGCTGAAGTTGTGAAGTTTCTGGTAATATCTATTGCAACTGGATCGACTCAGAACTGTTTTGATTACGGATCTTTATTTTCTGAAGACGACGATCTATCTACTGTCAATTGCATTCTGTTGCAATTGTGAAGAACAACTGGAG
Organism: Viscum album; assembly: GCA_963277665.1. Lineage (NCBI taxonomy): Eukaryota > Viridiplantae > Streptophyta > Magnoliopsida > Santalales > Viscaceae > Viscum > Viscum album. The sequence continues at coordinate 956,823,737 of OY728142.1, forward strand.
AAGTGTTTCTTTATCGAAACCCTTTTATTTTTGAGTGATCAGCTTCTCGTTCTAAGCTGTGTGGGTTCGTGTTTGAACCAGGAAGGTTGTGTTTGCCTGAATCTTGTAAAGGTGTCAACTGCCTGTACTCAGTTGTGGACGGGTCTGTGGAAACGAGGACCAGATAGTGAAAATCGCCAAGCTCGTGGATTTGAACGTTGGTGGAGTGGACTAGGGGCCTTCTGTTCCCCGAACCACTATACATCCGTGTGTTCATGCTTTTACTTTTTCCGCTGCATATTTAATCGTGCAAAAGCATAGTGAACAGAATTTGTCTAAATTGAAGAGATTGTAATAATTTGAAAAAGACACAATTCACCCCCCTCTTGTGTATAATCCGTAGATTCAGATCCAACAATTGGTATCAAAGGAGGAGCTTCTTATTTCTAAAGTCCTATCAAGCTAGAAGTATTTAAAGATTATACATAGTGTATCATGGCTGATATGAGAGAGGGAATGTCAATGGTCAGAGCACCTTACTTTAATGGAGATAATTATGGCTGCTGGAAATCACGTATGATTATTTATCTGAAAAATCTTGGTTACAGAGTCTATTCAAAGATTCTGACTCCCTATGAAATTCCTGAAAATCCCGATACATGGAGTGCTGCTACAGAGGCTGAGTATGACATAAATTCAAAAGCTATGAATGCAATCATCTGTGGTCTAGGACCAGACGAATTTAACAGAGTATCTCAATGCCCGACTGCATATGAAATGTGGCAAACAATAGCTGTTGCTTATGAAGGAACAGATAATGTAAGACAGATGAGATATGCAACTGCTAAGTTAAAATTCGATACTTTCAGAATGATTGAAGGAGAGAGCATCACTCAAATGAATGGAAGATTGACAGAAATTGTCAATAATATAACAGCTCTAGGAGAACCAATCAAGCAGGCTGATCAAGCGTTGAAGGTACTGAGAGTACTTCCTACTCGATGGAATGGAATCTCTGCAGCAATCAGACAATCAACTTCTGTTAAAGATCTAACTATGAGAGAACTGATTGGTACACTGATGATGTACGAAGCTGAAATGCAAGATGAGGTAAATGAGCATAAAGTCTACATAAAAAGGGAAAATACTGCTTTGAAAGTGACTTCTCAACAAAAGGATAGAAAGATGAAGAACAAAGAAGTGAGTGCTAAATCAGAAAGCTCTGATTCTTCAAATTCGGATGAAGAACTGGCACAGCTAGCCAGAAAATTCAGAAAGTTCTATAGTAAGAAGAAAGACTTCAAGAAATCCTTTAAAAAGGATAGCAAGGAAGTGAGATGTTATGAATGCAAAAAGATGGGACATATCAGACCAGATTGCCCAAAATTGAAAGATGCAAAGAAGAAGAAATTCTTCAAAAGAGATGATTATGAGCAGAAAGACAAGAAAGCTATGAAAGCTACTTGGAGTGTTTCTGAAGACTCAAGTAATTCTTCTGAATCATGCTCAGAGAAGGAGGAAGCCAATTTAAAAGCAAATATGTGTTTCATGGCTGAAACTGATGAGGTACACTCATACTATTCCTCTGACTCAAATAATGAATCAAACTCTGAAACAAGCCTCTCAAATAAAAAACTTGCAGCTTACTGCAATATGCTTGAAGAAAGGTATGACTCATTATTTAATAAATATAAATCTATAAAGAACTTGTACAAAGCTATTTCAGATGAGAGAAATACTTTGTTAAAACAACATAAGGAATTAATTGACAAATACAATTCTGCTGAATCAAATAAAATTAGTTTTGAATCAAAAATAAAAACTCTACAGGATGAAGTAGAATCTTATAAAACGGCTGCATTAGTTTTTACAAAAGGAGAAAACACCTTAAATGAGATACTTGGAAAAACTGTAATTAAAAAGGAAAGGTTTGGAATTGGAAGTAAAGGAGAAAAACCTAAGTTATACAAAAATTATTTTGTTCCTAGCACTAAACAGGTTATTTGTAACTACTGTGGAACAAGAGGTCATATAGCTAAAAACTGTTTTCTAAGACAACCTCAGATATGTGGAATTAAGAAAGCTTATATTTCCAACGATCTATATGATTCAATCAATTTTAAGAAAACAAAGCAAATCTGGATACCCAGATCACTGCTTGCTAACACTCCTGGACCCAACAAAATATGGGTACCAAAGCAATTTGTTTGAATGTCTTTGCAGGTAGCAGGTCACCAAAGAAAGAAAGAAATATGGTATATGGACAGTGGCTGCTCAAGACACATGAGTGGAACTTCAGCTAATTTCTCTTCTCTTACTCGAAAGGAAGGAGGACTTGTCACCTTTGGTGACAATGCCAAAGGAAAGATTATTGGTATTGGAACAGTTGGAGATCCAGAGACAGTCTCAATCAACAAAGTACTTTATGTACAAGGGTTAAAACACAATCTGATAAGTATCTCTCAACTCTGTGATGATGGATACACTGTTGATTTTACTAACAATAGTTGTACTGTTTCTAAAGATAAACTGTTTAAGTTTAGAGCACCCAGAACTGATAATGTTTATACTTTGGATTTGTATTCCTTGTGTAAACAACAAGTAAACTGCTTAACTGCTAATATAAGTGAATCCTGGATCTGGCATAGAAGACTTGGTCATTGCAATATATATGCTTTACATAAATTATCTAAGAAACATTTAGTTTCTGATTTGCCTAGTCTCAAATTTGAAAATGACAGATTCTGTGATGCATGTCAGCTTGGCAAGCAACACAAATCATCATTCAAATCTGTTAATAAAGTTGCTACAACTAAACCTCTAGAACTTATCCATATGGATTTGTTTGGACCTTCAAGAGTAGCAAGTTTAGCTGGTAAATTATATGTTTATGTATTAGTTGATGATTACTCTAGATTTACTTGGATTTTCTTTTTGAAATTTAAAAGTGAAGCTTTTAGTTTATTTGAAGGTTTTTGTAAATCTATTCAAAATGAAAAAGGTTTTAATATAATCTCATTGAGAAGTGATCATGGTGGAGAATTTGAGAACCAGGAATTTAATTCCTTTTGCTCAAACATGGGTATTAAACACACCTTCTCTGCTCCAAGAACACCTCAACAGAATGGGATTGTAGAAAGAAGAAATAGAACTATTCAAGAAATGGCTAGAACTATGTTAAATGAATATAGCCTACCTATATATTTCTGGGCAGAAGCTGTTAATACAGCTTGTTATATAATGAATAGAATTTTAATAAGACCTATTTTGAAAAAGACACCCTATGAACTATGGAATAACAGAAAACCTAAAGTAAATTACTTTAAAGTTTTTGGATGCAAAGTTTACATCTTGAATACCAAAGATAATCTTGGTAAATTTGATCCAAAATCTGATAAAGGTATTTTCTTAGGATATTCTGCAACCTCCAAAGCTTATAGAGTCTATAATAAAAAGTCAAGGATTGTTGAAGAATCAGTTCATGTGAAATTTGATGAATCTGATCCTTTTGAGAAAAGGATAGAACAAATAGATGAACCTGATTCTAATGAAAACATGAGACCTGAGAATTTAAAGAATGATTTTGAAAATGATATAAAAGAAATTCAGTCCAGTTCAGAAGAACATGATACTGAAGAGCCTTTGAATGTAATGCCTAGACAGTCTAGAACCTCAAAGAATCACCCTTTAGAATCTGTGATAGGTGACTTAGAGACTGGTATTCAAACTAGAAGAAACTTTGGAAACATAGTTGAATTCTCTGCTTTCCTATCCCAACAAGAACCTAAGACCATAGAAGAAGCCTTAGATGATGAGAGCTGGGTAATAGCAATGCAAGATGAATTAAACCAGTTTAAGAGAAATAAGGTTTGGGAATTAGTTGAAAGACCACGTGATTATCCAGTAATAGGAACTAAATGGGTCTTTAGGAATAAACAGGATGATCAAGGGATAATAACTAGAAATAAAGCAAGATTAGTAGCTAAAGGATATAATCAAGAAGAAGGAATAGATTATGATGAGACCTTTGCACCTGTAGCCAGGTTAGAAGCCATTAGAATTCTTTTAGCCTATGCATCTTATATGAATTTTAAATTATTTCAGATGGATGTTAAATCTGCCTTTTTAAATGGTTATTTAATGGAGGAAGTTTATGTTGAGCAACCTCCGGGTTTTGAAAATTCTCAAAAACCAGATTCTGTTTTCAAACTTACTAAAGCTCTTTATGGCCTTAAACAAGCACCTAGAGCTTGGTATGAAAGACTAAGTTCTTTTCTTTTGAAAAATGATTTTACTGTTGGACTAGCAGATCCAACACTCTTTAAGAAAACTGTGAAAAATAATGTTTTGTTGGTTCAAATTTATGTTGATGATGTAATTTTTGGATCGACCAATAAAATTCTTTGTCATGAATTTTCAGAATTAATGCAAAAAGAATTTGAAATGAGTATGATGGGAGAATTAAATTTCTTTTTGGGTCTTCAAATATTTCAAAAAGATTTTGGAAATATTCTAAATCAATGCAAATACATTACTGATTTACTTAAGAAATTTGGACTTGAAAACAACAAGACATTTACAACTCCTATGTGTACTAATATAAAACTTGATTTGGATGAAACTGGAAAATCAGTGGACAACAAGTTATATAGAGGTATGATTGGTAGTTTGTTATATCTTACTGCTAGTAGACCAGATATAATGTATTCAGTATGTCTTTGTGCTCGATTTCAATCAAATCCCAAAGAATCTCATTTAACTGCTGTTAAACGAATTTTTAGATATTTAAAAGGTACTATTTATCAATCTCTGCTTTATCCAAAAACCTCTGATTTTAATTTAATTTCATATTCAGATGCAGACTTTGGAAGCTGTAGATTAGATAGGAAGAGTACTTCAGGAACATGTCACTTTTTAGGAAAGTCTTTAGTATCATGGTCTAGTAAGAAACAACACTCAGTTGCCCTGTCAACAGCCGAGGCAGAATATGTGTCTGCAGGTAGTTGCTGTGCACAGGTGTTGTGGATGAAAAACACTCTTATGGACTTTGGATTAAATTTCAATAATACGCCTATTTTATGTGATAATACTAGTGCAATTAATATTTCAAAAAATCCTATTAGTCATTCTAGAACTAAGCACATTGATATAAGACATCACTTTTTAAGAGATCATGTGTTAAAAAAGGATATATTTTTAGAATTTGTAAATACAGAAAATCAATTAGCAGATATTTTTACTAAACCACTTCCCACGACAAGGTTTGAATTTATTAAGGGGGAGTTAGGTTTATTTAATTTTAAATAGTTTCTTTTTAATCTTATTCTGTTTTCAAATTCTACTTAATTTCTGTTTCTCGCTATAAGTAATTTTATTTTGTTTTAAATAAAAGTAATGATTAGTGATTACACGGGAATCAAGGCTGTCAGAACCGTTTCACCTTCTAACCTGTTTTCACCTTTTTCGGAAACCCTTTCGAAAACCTAAAACCGCACATCTGCTCCAAAACCCTTTTCTGAATCTTCAAACCCTAAACTTACGAACCTTCAGAAATCGTTGTTGAAATGGCAAAGACTAAGCGTCCAGATGAAGCCGAGAGCAGTGCTGCAAAGAAATCTAAAGTAGTTGGTCGGAAGATACTGCAAGGTAAAGTCATCGATTTAGAATGGCTGTTTGAAACTAATTTGCTGTTGAAGCAAGCGTTGTCGTTTCAAGGCCTTGAGCAAGCTTTTAATAGTGAAAATTCTGAGTTTCTTTATGAGGAAGAAATGAGACATTTCTTTAGAACTGTTCAGTTTAGCCTTGGAGATACGGAGGATAGTTTATTGGCTCAAATAGAGGATAAGGACTTTTCCATATCATCTGTAGAGATAAGTCAAATTCTTAACTGCCCTCATGAAGGAGTTTTTCATTTTGATTTACAGAATATTGGAGATTCTGTACATAAGTCTGAAGACATTATGTCTTTTCTGTTTGGAACCAAAGTGATAAAGAAGATGTTTATTAAAGATTTGGAGCCCGATCAGAAAATCTTAGTAAAGTTTGTTCAGACTGGTTTAGCACCAAGGATGGCTGAGATGGAGAAAATTCTGTACCCTGACATGTATATAATGTATCTTTTGATGAGTGATATTAAGTTTAATTTTCCTCGGTTTATGATAAGATATCTGAGATACTGTTGTCAGAGTGAAGCAAGAATGACCTTTTTCCCATATGGAAGGTTCATTTCTTTGTTTTTATTTAAAAGAGGAATGATCAGATTGGTAAGTGCTGGGGTGAAATGTCACCACAGTAATGTTTTTAATGCTGGAACTTTGAGGAAAGTCGGATATTTCTGGAGCACAATTAAAGGAAAACTCTTACCTGTTGGAGCTGAGGAAGACTCGGAGAGTGCTCAGGCTCAACCTGCTAAGTCCAAGGAGGGACAAGCAGAATCAAGGGTTAGTACAGTGGCAAGGAGAATTCGCTTTGAGATGGAGGAAGTTGAGGAAGAGAGAAGTCAGGAAGGACTTCAATCTAGAAGGAAGAGGTTAATTGATGAAGAAATTATCTCTCCTGTCTTGAAATCCTCTGAACCGGTAATTTCTTATTCATTTGTGAGAGAAGCTGTTGTGGAGAGGACTGCACCGATAGAGGAACCAGTAGCTCAACCGGAAATTCAGCTAGAACCTCAAACTGCTGCTGTGGCTGTTGAAGAAGCAATTCCACAAGAACAACTTATGGAGGCAGTGCCTGGTGAAGAAGTGGCCCGACCTCAAGAAGTTCATGAAAATATTGTTCTTGATCATTCAGTAGAAGTCAGAGAGACTACTGTTCGTGATGAACACACTTCTGAAGTTAATACAGAGGTACTTCAGGAAGATTTTTCAGTGGAAGAGTTTCAGGCTTCAAAGAATAGTTCAGTGGATCAACCTTTTCAGAACAAAGAACAATCAGATGCAGATTCTTTACCCCTTGTCCTGCTTCGTCAATCTGATTCTGGACATGAGAATCAAGCACAGGGTGCCCCTGATTCGAGAAAAGAAGAAGTTGTTGAGTTATACAAGCGTATTTCTCAGTTAGAATCTGAGAATGTTAGTCTCAGAAGTTCTCTGAACTTGGAGCAGTTAAAGTTTCAGAAGCTGAAAGAATCTACTGTTTCAAGACAGGAAGTAGATTTGTTTAAGACTGATATGTTGCATGCTGTTGATCAGTTGAAATCAGAAATGGTAAAGAAAGATGATTTGGCTGAGATGAAAATTTTCATGGAGAATAAATTTGAATCTGTTGCAAATAGTGCTGTGAGTGGATCAGGTTCTTCACCTGATTTGATTCGAAGATTTCAAGCAATTACTGGAGCACTGAGCAATATGAGTGACAGATTACACGATCTTCAGTGTAATAGTGCCCCTTTGTCAGTTTTGCTAGATAATCAGAAATTTTTGGTAGATCAGTTTACATCTGGAGAGCAACCGATTAGGATTCTTTTGAATCAGTTATCAGAAAAGCTGGCTCTTTTTGTTGAAAAAGAAGAAAGAATGCATGAGTTTTTCAGAGTTAATTTGATTGAAGATATTCATATGACTCAGGATAACAGGGATCTTATCATCAAGTTAGGAGATGGGATGATGAAGAGGCTTCGAGAACAGTTTACAGAGATCAAGACCGCAATTCAAAGGAGATAGACACCTTTTTCCCTATCTTATCCCTACACCTTGATTCCTCTGTATATCACTGTCGTAGCTTGTGAATAAAAATTCTTTTCTTATCTTTTTTGTTTTGTTATTTATTGATTTATGATTAAGTTAGCCAGTATAAAAAATTCACTTATTCATACACAGTTAATTATAGCATTTACTTATAGTTAAGTGCAATATTGAATGTGTTCAAATCCGTAATTTTTCATTCTTTTTGATATCACAAAAAGGGGGAGAATTTGGATAAACCCAACATTTAAATTCATTCGTTTCCTATGAAGAAATTTGGATATATAGGAGCATTTGGATATATACGACATTTATCTTTTATCTATTTGAAAATTTATTTTTATGGGAGAGTTATGGGGGAGAAATTTTATAGTTAAATATTGTTTTAATCCTTTCAAAATTCTAAAATTTTATAAAACTTTTTTTTTCAATCAAGATTGCAATTAAATTAGTTCTATTAATTTATGGGTTTTGTGATCATCAAAAAGGGGGAGATTGTTGAGCAATGTATTGTTTTTAAACAAATCAAAATAATGTTTTTTAAAGGGGGAGATTATTTTAAATAATACTCTGTCTCTTTATGATGATTTTGATGCTCACAAATACCCTTAATTATTTACTAATTATTTCGTTGAGTATTTTGCAGGAATTTATTTTATATAACGAGATTTTATACTTCATTTATTCCGAGATCAATTTTAGCGTATTCTGGAATCACTGTAGCGCGAGATCAATTTTAGCGTGTTCTGGAATCACTGTAGCGCGAGATCAATTTTAGCGCGTACTGGAATCACTGTTCATACCCTACGTTGATGAACGTAACGTATGGATGAAAAGTTTACTTTTTATGTTATTTTGAAACGTATGGTTAATGAACCTTACGTTGTTGAAAAGTATGGAAGAAGAACATTACGTTTGGAAGGAACCTTACGTTTTCGTTGTTGAAAAGTATGGAAGAGAAACCGTACGTTAGTTTTCAGTGTTGAGTTTGTTTCTCAAAAGTATGGATCATCAACCTTACTTTTATAATCAACCGTACGTTCTTTGGAGAGTTGAAGCAAGACAAAGTATGGATGATCAACCCTACGTTTGAATGCTGAAGAGAAAGTATGTATGTTCAACCTTACGTTCTGAACCTTACGTTCTGAACCTTACGTTTGTGAACCCTACGTTTGGAGCCACGTCATCAACCCTACATTTGGCGTCGGGATATTTTTGACAGACGATATTTCCTTTTGAATTAGTCAATCAAGCGGATTATTAGGCGGATTTCGAGCTGATTCTTAAATACGACTTTGACTGAATCAAAGACGATTTACAACGGATTAATGATTGATTTAAACAGAGCTTTTTGTGCCGATTCTTCAGGGGAGTTACAACGGCTTTGTTATTTCATTTAATATCGCGAATCTAAAGGAGATTTTCATTGATCTATTTATGCGGAAGATTTTCTCATATTTGAATATATATGTTCTATCTTGGAAACTTCTGGGATATATATATGCACAGGAAAGTGTGTGAAATATAGAATGATTGATCTTTTGACGATCAAGAAAACAGAGACTGCGTGAAAGCGTTCTTTTCTGGTGATCGAGAAGAAGCGTAAGACCTTTTTTACTGAAAGAAGATCTTGATAGCAGATTCACATGTTCTACATCGACTACCTGTTGTGAATCTACTGGTGCTGAAGTTGTGAAGTTTCTGGTAATATCTATTGCAACTGGATCGACTCAGAACTGTTTTGATTACGGATCTTTATTTTCTGAAGACGACGATCTATCTACTGTCAATTGCATTCTGTTGCAATTGTGAAGAACAACTGGAGAAGTGTTTCTTTATCGAAACCCTTTTATTTTTGAGTGATCAGCTTCTCGTTCTAAGCTGTGTGGGTTCGTGTTTGAACCAGGAAGGCTGTGTTTGCCTGAATCTTGTAAAGGTGTCAACTGCCTGTACTCAGTTGTGGACGGGTCTGTGGAAACGAGGACCAGATAGTGAAAATCGCCAAGCTCGTGGATTTGAGCGTTGGTGGAGTGGACTAGGGGCCTTCTGTTCCCCGAACCACTATACATCCGTGTGTTCATGCTTTTACTTTTTCCGCTGCATATTTAATCGTGCAAAAGGATAGTGAACAGAATTTTTCTAAATTGAAGAGATTGTAATAATTTGAAAAAGACACAATTCACCCCCCTCTTGTGTATAATCCGTAGATTCAGATCCAACAATTATGACCAACAAGGACACAAAGAGACTAATATAGAGATTCAAATAATGAAAAATGGTTTTCCATAAGTTTCCAACATTAATATTATATTTTTGGGGGAAACTATATAATACTGATGAATGTTTTTAATAAATGTTTATATCATCATTAGATTACAACAATATTCATGATGTTGGTAAAGGGAGATAAAACCCTAGAAACACTCTTACTCGGAATATTTAACTATGTTGTCGTCACTATATCACTCACCCATCATCCTAATGAGGGATTTCAAATATTGTTTCAATAAATTATAATAGGTTTCCAATAAATTATTTAATCGCAATGGAATCACGATATAATAATGTACTCAAATATGAGATAAAATGGACATGGAATCCTCAACATCAAGGGCCATCCATATTTGGTTAAACCAAGAATATATATCCATAATGTAGAGTTCTTCCAAACCAGTCATTTCATTGATCAATATACATTTGATTGGGACAAGAAACACATCCTTTGGGTAATGTTGTGTGTGTTTATGAATTCTAATTAAAACACTAATATATACACTCTTATTCCTAATAGATATAATTTTTTCACTCCGTTGTGAATACTGAAACTCACAGATGAAGTGATCCATGATCATTTTTTCTATTTCAGCATCTACTATGGCACTATAACATATGTGAATTCTTATCAAATCATACTTAAATACATGTTGTCCAAAATGTAGACCATATTTTTGAGTGGTCACATAGGAATTTAATCTTATAATTTTTGTGTAATTTCAGAAACAAAAGTCTTTTTATTTCACATCCATCTCAGTTTATTTATCATGATCCTTAAGGGACATGACCACACTAATCAATATTGGTTGTATTGTTTTGTCAGTTATCAGGTTCACTTCAATGAGTTCCTCAGTGGAATTTAAAAAAAACTTAATAGAGAAAGTAGCATCATGAATCTCCACTTCATCAATCCTAGGTGAGAAAAAGGATGGACATTCATTTGAGTCATCTTGTGATGGAAAAAAACTAATTCTTACTTAGAAATGTAGTATTCATAGGAATTATTATTTCTATTTTAAATAGAGTCCTATGTCACCACAAAGACCTTTTTTATAGCCGCAATGACATATATTCCTTGTTTCTAATTTTTGGGCATTTATATATATTTTTAGGGACACAGGGGCTCAAAATATTCCAAACAACATTTGGTATAATCTAATTTTCCATCTCTTTTTATTACTAAAATAAAAAATATCCTTTCTCAAAAGGATAAGATTTTTATTTTTCACCATGAATAACTCTAACCAACTAATTTATTGTGTATTTTTGGACCATTTAATAAATTTAAACCATAGTCCCTTCATATTTATACTAGGTTCTTCTTATAAAATCATTGATAATAGTGTTTTAAAAATGGACAATGAACTCATTATTCAATACAAGGTTACATAATTCTGTATTAAAATTTATATTTCACATTTAATTTGTCTTACTCTATTTCAAAACCTGGTAGTTCAAGAACGATGTGGCCATGACAGTATCCTTTTTTCATAGTTGATGGAGTTTTTTATAAGGATGATGTTAATATCAGAGTTTTTATAATCTGAAACTTAGTAGAAACACAAATCATTGAGAATCTTGAACACATATATTGGAAAAAATGTTCCCTTGGGACCCAAAACCATGGTCCATAGCCATAAAGGAAATAATTTAGTGAAATTCATTGAGTCCATATTCAATATGGAAAACATTTTGAATTGAAAATTATTTATTGAAATCTTATTTTGATGTTAGTGCTTTTTAATGGATTATCGTAGTTTCATTAACAATCAATGATCAACCATAGTCAAAAGTTTTTTCTAAAATAATGGAATTATTCATTAGTACATTGATATTTTTGTTCCATATTATTGGGTTTCCAATTTTATAGACACTCTAAACTCATTGGTGTAACGTATGAAATGGTTTTATTAATGGTTCTTCAAGGGAATCTAATGGTTGTAACTTTATGGAAATATAATTGGAAAAACCTTTCCCCATCAGACTATGATATTAATCCTTGGGTGATGATCCAACTAATTAGTTAACCAATCTGATCAGAGTAGTTCATACATAATATTATGCTATATCAAGCCACAACTCTTGAAGAAATCATTGATTTAATATTTTTTTCATTTTTTTAGCATAAATATTATGATCTAGGATAACTCCCGTATTTTTTGTCAAGCCTTGGTTTTTCTCCTTAAATGATAATTTAATGGCCATAGTCATATATAATTTTATATAAATAACTATTAATATCACATGAGTATGTTAATCATATGAAATTGATAAGAGGAGAGTATGGTTCCTCAGTAATGGTGAATTATGTTTGTCATGGTTATTCCAATACTCTTAATACTGGTGGAGTGAATTCAATAATAGTTTAGAAATGCATTTAATTTTATATGGTAACTTCATCAAGATCAATATTCATAGAGAATATATTGTCTAAAATTTTTTAGGGTTTCACAGTGGGTGATCCCAAAATGGGTGTTGTATAAGTAATGAGTCCATGATAGTTTTATTTAATCATAACTTGATGATGGTGTGTATAGGGTAAACAAAATTTGGGGTTATCTTGAACTCAAATTTTTACTCATGTTTTATTAATTATTACATGATCTCTTACTCTTTGTTAGGAATGGTGGTAGCAACATGGGTCTGAAGTGAATTAACACAATGTATCTACACACATCATCCATTTACTATTATCTATATAATTTTTTTAAATAATTATATTGTGATAGGTTGTCTTATGATCTAGTGATGATGAAATAATTGGTATGATCTTCATGTCCCACATCATTCAGAATTCTAACCGTGATTAATATATTCATGACCTTCTCAAGGGTGAAGATAAAGTGTCAGGATACATCATAAGGTTAGAAAGATCAATCCATATTTTTTAGCCTTAAAATCAAAAATCATTTTTTATCCTCCCCCATGTCATGGGTATTGATTATAGAACATGTGTGAGATTTTATAACATGTCATAAGTGGGGATTTTCCTAGCACTTCATCTATTTGGGAGATGGGGGTGTTGATACTACATGATAAAAAGTGATAATAGATACCTTTTAATTTATGGGGTTTTATTTAGAGTGAGAAATTCTATTTGGGATTTTTACTAGGATCAGTAGATTACATCCTTCAGAAACTATACCATTAATACTAATTCTTAAAATTCATCATGGCACCTTAGTAGGATCAATAGAGTTTAAAACTCATATAATAGGTCCTCTATTAATAAGTGTAAAGGTTTCTCTTAGGGAATCTGTATATATATGGATTATTTATTTTTCTTCAAATGAGTGATAAAGATATTGACTCTCTTTTTCTGTTTCTATTTTCAAATTCGAATGTAACATATTTTCATATATCTTAACATATAAAATAACTGATATAGGAATATTATAAAAAATATCTCATAAACAAAAAATAGACCCAATTTACTTGTTATCATACCATATAAACTTGTGTCATTCTTAAGTTAGTATAAAACATCATTGGTTCAATGATTTTTAATATTCTTGGGTTCACAAAATAAATCAATATTTAAATTTTACAAGTTTAAAATGTCTCCCTAAGTCTCATACCCCCTAAATGAGTGAAAATATATGATTTCCAAAATTTGGTGGTGGTGGGGTTTAATCTACTCATTTTGAATAGTGATTTTCACTCATTTTACTAGTATATGATTTTTATCAATAACATTAAATCAATTTTTGATGGACTCAAACACATAAATTATATATTTAACCACTTGTTATGGGGTATATCCAAGGTGTATTGGTCAAGAAATGTTTTTCTAAAAGTTCATGGAAATGAACTCAAATTTGTTTATTTTTATGTGGTTAACCAAACAATTTTATATTGCATGGGACATACTTGGAGAGTTATCTCATCCATAAAAATATAAATACCAATTTTTTAATAGAATTAGATATTTTTTAAATGATGGGTTTCAACCCAATAATCATTATCATTAAGGCCACTTATGTAGTATAAATTAGTGTACCGTATTTGTAGATCCTCATTTTTTATACTCATTTGGGAGAGTTATTATTCAGTTCAGAGAGAAACCATGTTTCTAGATAGTAGGGAATGATAGTGAGATTCCACCTTTTCTCTTTTCCTTAATAGTTATTCATCAACCGGGTGATAGGGGAAGATTATAAGGAGGTCCCATGTACTAATTATATCTTTTAAAATAGGTGTGTGGTAAAATCTTATTTCATTTTTACTAGTGTGTCATTAGTCAGTGGATTGTTCTTATCAGGTTCATTTTCTACATCATGCATTTATGTATTGGAATATGAATGAATAATAAGTAATAAATATTTATTTTCCATATGAAATATATCATTTTATATGTTTGTATAATAATAAGCCTCTAAGGGATCAAAGAACCCATGGAGGATACCAATTTCACACATCTTACTCTATAACTCATTTGAGGGATTAGAAATATTATATAATTGAAATTTCATTGAACTATATAATTTGGAGAACTTATGTAGTGGAATAATATATTCACTATTTAAATTTATTTGATGGAAGTTCCCCAGGACTTCAACAATTTGGTCTAAGAGGGATTAGCTCATTAATTATAGTAGGGAAACTCCCAATATTATGAAGACGAACCACCTTTATTGATTTACTCTCAGGATTAAGTCTATCGATGACTTGATTCAAAGGGTTGGTGGTACTTTTTTTATATAAATTCCATTTTCTTTATAGGATATGGATCTTTTTTTTGTTTTGGTGAATCTTTCATGAACCATGAATGATGGAGATTCCCTTGATTCATTACCACTGTTGATGAAACCAGACTCTTTGATTTTTGGTCTTGTTTTGTTTGGGGAACTGGATAATGGATTCTTACAAGGTTTCTATACATTGTTTTCAATGTTGGTTGATCAGGAGACACTATCTATTGCTAATTTAAACATAGTTATTCTAACCCTCTAATAGCCATTATCCTCCTCTAGTGGATATATAAATTCATTAATAATTCTATTATTGACTACATATTACCAAAATATTTCACTTTCTTATTTGGATATATGATGAGGATTTTGAGTGTGATACTAAACATTATCTTACCTCATTTTTGATGTATTTTTAAATAATTCAAATTTATATGTGGCAAGTCCCCAGAGGTGATAGGGAGACACTATCTGCGGAAAGGCCCCAAAAGTGATCTCAATCCTCTCGGGCTGACGACAAGAGCCAAGGGAATAAATAGAATAAAACGTAAAGGTTTTTACCATTAAAATAAATATAATAACACAAATAAATGAAGAAAAAATAAAATAAACATGGCTTCCAACATTTTTTCTATATAAAACATATCTAAATGAAATGAAACACAATGAATGAAAAAAGTATTATTCAAAGAAACCCCAAATGGAACATGACAACCATGACGTTTCCATGTGACACCGAGGGTCACTCTCCAACCCAATACTAAGAATGCACAAGGTGATCGAACCTGATAAAAGCCTATATTAGGATCATAAAAGAAGAATAAAAAACAATACTCGCGAGTATAAAAACATAGTAGGTACACCCAGAAAATTCAATTCCCAGTGAACATTCATTAAATAATGAAAAATTGATTTCATGTTTGATGTGAAATATATAAACATTGAAATTTCTACACATTTAATTTTAATGTAAACAAATCACTATAATAATCCATTTCCCTATTGTTTAAAATAAGGTTCAAGAGAAAATGGAATAAGGGGTCACAAAGGGATCGTTCATGTTCATAAAAATTCCAAATGAAAGACTACTTGTTATTTCAAAAAATATTCTTTAAAACCTCTTTAGCGAACCACACATTTACAATTTTACAAGAAATGACCAAAACTAAGTACAAGGGATATCACTTCAAATAATCATGGAAATTGTACTAATGGTAATAGTGTCAAAGAAGCATAGGAATTCTTAAGAACTCATGGGAGAACAATAAAATTTTATACATGTGACTCTTCCTAAAGAAATACCCAACCCGATGACGTCATAATGTCCTAATGCTTAATTGTCACCCTACCTAACCTGGACAAGGGGCCCAATACCATAGAAATAATCAAATTTATCCTCCTGATATGGGTTACTAGCTAGTATAATAACCTAGACTAGTGTAGAAAATGTTCTCAGAATTCCTCCTCTCTATGCTATGTTCCCAAGATATGATTATATGGGGGCATTCCAAACAATACAAGTAACAAGTCACACATATGTCATCACACATTTACACAAATGACATGACCCTTACCACCTAATGGATTATCCCATTGCCTTAAATAATTATTACCCAAGGGGAGTCCCAAACCAATAACATTCCCACCTCTTCATCCATCATAAGGACAAAGACTTTCTTTTGGTGGGGTTTTCTAAAAAACCACATAAAAAGTGCTAATTAGGCCTCACTAATTTTTTTACAAAAATAATTCTTTTCACATAAAATATCCATACACAACCATTTTTAGAACCAAAAACACATTTGGAAACTCATAAAACCAATTAAAACCTCCACATTAATTCTAATACATTTTTACAAGGGCCAAAGAGGCATCCCACCATTCACTTGGTGTAAAACCCCCATTTTTGAATCACAAAACATCATATTAGGCATCACAAAAGAATTTATAAAATCAATAAATGACTCGAAAAAAATTATAACAACATAAAAAATACAATCAGGCCATTTGACCAATATAAGGTGTGAAAAAACAGAAAAAGAAACACACCTCATGTTCAAAATAAATTTTAAATTCATACGCACCCCAAGACATACTCCAAACATATTTTGTGCCTTTTTATAAATTTATAAAGCATTAAAATAGTTTATAAAACATTTTAAATAAGCATCTCAAGGATTTTTATATCAAAAACACACCAAAAACCCACTTTAAGAACCAAATGTGCACCCTATACCATTTTAGAAACTTCCTTTGCAACCCTAAAATAAATTAAGAAATCATTTTAACAACTTATGAAATATTGTTAAGAAACACACCAAACTTTTCATCCAAATATACCCAATTTCAAACCATTTCCCAATTAAATATTTTTGAAAACCAGCTTCTCACCAAACAAAAATCATAGAATGTGCTAAATTAACTAGGAATGAAAAATAATCTCACTAAACAATGATTATCCACAAAACCACCCCATATCTCCAACAACAATTATTCTCCAAAAATCATACATAACTAATTAATATTCAAGGAATGTGAAAAATGAATGAAATCAATGTATTTCTAAAATTAATGGGGAAATTCAAAGGGGCCCTATCTAAGTTGATGGAGATCTTCCGAGAATCAGTGAAAAACCTCAAATACACCACAAACGCACCTAATGGAGGCTCGATCTGGCCTCAAGGAACTCGAATAGAGAAAAAACCTAAATAATTGGGCAATAGTGGAAACTAGAAACTAAAAATCTAAACTAAAATCTTCAAATCATGAGAGATCTTACCGAATGGCAGTGCGCCGATGAGGAGTACACCACCGAGGCTGTGAACTCCAGAGAAGAGGTCAGCTGATAGGGGAATGCCATCAAAGAGGGGCAAATGGGATAGGTGGATCATGAGCTTGGTGCTGCTCAAACAGGGGTCATGTGGGATGTGTCATGCATGCCAGAAAAGGGGATCGCCAGAGTGGATGAAGATGAGAGGGAATGCACCTAGTGGGGTCATGATGGGAGGGAATAGGGAGATGGGGGAGGTGTGACAACCAGATAGGGAAAGAGGTGGGGTTCTACAAAGCAATGAAGGGGGAGAGAGATATAGGAAAAAAAGAAAATGAAAAATAAAAGAAACCCCTAAAATAATATAACGAACTTAATAATTTTAGTAATATTAATATTATTATTAATAATTATTATTATATAACAATAAAAAATTTATTGATAAAACTTATATTATTAATCATGAAAAAATAATATTATAATTATTATGGTTAAATAATTTATTTAGATCAACTTTTAATTTTTTAATTCTCATTCAATTTATTTTATTTTAATGATTTGAATATCGCAACCGCTTAGTCTGTGCACAGCTCAAGTGACCATGCACAGACCATGCGACGATAGCTTCTACATTATCAAAAGTAGATACATGGGTACCGAGGCTAACCGTATGACTTCTTCTAATAATACGGTTCCCGCACACTGGCATAAATAATAATAATAATCATTGTCATCATCATCATAAACGTAATAAAAATAATAATAATCCAAATAATAATAATAATAATAACTTAATTATATTCTTAATAATAATAATAATAAGATTATCATGATGATTATTATTAAAATAAATATTTTGATTTTATTTTGAGTTTTAATATTTAATTTTTTAAATAAAACTCATAAAATTATACAGGGGCTCACCAGAACCCCAACCCGAGCCAAAACAAAGGTTAAATTAAAACCTGGTTGTGAATAATATCTCAACCATAACACTTTCTTCTCCCGGAAATCCATAACAAGGCTGAATCCACTCCCCCCCTTGAGAGGATCGACTTGACCATAAAAGAAAAGAGGGCTCAACTATTGAAGCTAAATGACGTAGATCATGGGTTGATCAACTGAGTGTTTAAAAAAGATACATCCCTTAATGTTAAATCTTAGGGATCTATCAAATCTTTGTGGGGGTAGACACTAAGAAACAAGGAAACATGGAATGTTTTCAAAACAATGTCATTAGAATTTTAATCCCAAATTTTCACCATTCTAAAACAAAACATTACAAAGTAATTTTTTAGAATAATGAATGATTTAAACAGTTCACATGGGGAAACTAGAATCAGTAGGTAACATGGACCCATGGTTGGTGAACATTTCTAAGTCATGCCACCATCACAAGGAGTTAGTTAGGAACATGTCCCTAGATTCATATGATTTCTAGGACCATAGAATTCAGGGAGGCTACTTGTACAACTTCCTTTTCATTTCCCAACCACCAAAAAAACCTCTGAGAACTAAAGAACATCAACTAACCCATACATCCCATGGTAACCTGAGGTTCAGAATGTGCAAGGGTTCATTATATCCTCCCCATTCCAACCAATAAACTACAAAAAATCCTACTCATTATACCTTGCCTTCCCCTAGTAATAATGGATTATCTAATAAGAAAATTCCCCTTAAGAGCTGACCTGCTTTGATACAGTTTTTCCAAGAACCAACCCGAGTTGACCTTGAATCGGTCACATGAGCTAATCCACAATAAGTCCTAAGAGGTGTTCCTAATTCCCCTAGTCTAGAAAAAAGAATATAGGGTATTAATACAGCCAAGGGGAATTGTTCTTACATGTAAAAGAAATAAAAGTATCCAAATATAGGAAGAAAAACTGAAATAAACTTTGCATTCAATTTGTTTTCTACATAAAAAATATCCAAATGAAAAGAAAGACAACAACCAAGAAATTTACTAAAAAAAGAATCCCAAAATGGAATATGACAACCATGAAATCTCAATGTGACCTTAAGGGTCACTCTCCAATCCAATAAAAATAATAATTGAGGCGATCGAACTTGATCTAAACCTACAGAAAAAACTAAATACAATAAAAATAATATAGGAATCAGTATTGAAAATCAATAGGTAGTCCCAACTAATTCTATTCCTAGTATACATTCTATAAATAATAAAACATTTATTTCAGGTTTTAAATTCAATCTATAAACATATTATATTCAAAACATTTCATATTTATGTAAAACATAACAACTATAAACCATTTCCCTTGAGTTTAAAAAAAGGCTCCAGAGGAATGGAAAAAATGGAACCAATAAGGGATCATACATTTTTCATAAATGTGACAAAGTAAAGGGTTCTTGATCCTTCAAAAAACAATTTCTAAAAACCTCTTTAGCGAACCACACATTTAAAATTTTACAAGAAACACCAGAATTAATTACAATGGATATCAATTCACATAATGAGTGAAATGGTACTAATGGTACTAGTGTCAGAGAAGCACCTAAATAACTAGAAAATAAGAGGAGAACCAAAACATACTACACATGTGACTCATCCTGAAGGAATTCCCTACTAAATGATGTCATAAGGCCATAACACTCGATCATCTCCCTACCTTCTTGAAAGAGGGGCCCAATCCCATAGAAATGAAACCACATATCTACTTTCTATTTTCCAATATCCTGTACAATAACCTAGACTAGTGAAGAAAATGTTCCCAGAATTTATCTTTGTTATGCTAGATTCAGATGCTATGTTAGGGAGGGGGTGTTTTAAACAATGCAAGAAACAAGTCACCCTTGTTTCATCACACATTCACACAATTATAACCACCTCATCCACCTCATGAACCATCAACAATCATTAAATAATTATTACCTAATCGAAGTCCCAAACTGAGGGAATTCCCACCTCTTCATCCATCACAAGGCCATAGATTTTCTCTTGGATGGGTTTTCTAAAAGAAACCACTTAAAAAGTGGCAATAAGGCCTCACTAAAGTTTACAAAAAAAATTTCAAAAAAATAGCCACACATAACCATTTTTTAGAACCAAACAAACATTTGGAAGCTCATTAAACCTATGAAAACCACCACTTTATTTCTATATTTTTTTACAATGACCAAAGAGTCATTCCACCAATCACCTGGTGTGAAACCCCCATTTTAGAAACACAAACCACCATTTTTTGCATCAAAAATGAATTTATAAAATCAAAACATGATTCTGAAAATTTCATAACCAATAGGGAAAATACAATTAGGCCATTGTACCCAAATAATGTGTAAAACCCTAAAAAACACAACACAAATTCAAAATCCATATTAAATTTATAGGCACCCCAATTCATACCAAAAATATTTTTCACAACATTTTTTATAAATTTATAAAACATTTAAAAAATTATAAAACAATTTCGATAAACACCCCAAGGATTTTTATATCGAAAAATCACCTAAAACACTCTTTAAAACCCAATCCGGCACCCCAAACCATTTCAAATACTTGATTCTCAACACTGAAACAATTTAAAAAATCATTTTAATAACTTATAAAATATTGGTAATGAAAACAAAAAAAACATTGCATCCAAATACACCCAATTTCAATCTATTTTCAAATAAAATATTTCTGAAAACCACATTTGCACAACACACAAATCATAGAATATACTAAAATAACTTTGAAAGAAAAATAATCTCACCACACAATGACTATCCAAAAAACCACCCCATATGTCCCAAAATAATTATTCTAAAAAAGAGAATACATAACCTATTAAAATTTAAGGAATGTTAAAATGCCTAGAAATAAATGTAATTCAATATTTAAAGGGAAAATACCGAGGGAACCTACCTAAATTGTTGATGATCTTCCCAGAACTAGTGTGAAAACTCAATTTCACCTCAAATCCACCCAAGGGAGGCTCGATCAGACCTCAAGGAACCATAATAAGGTACCCCCCCCCCCCCCCCAAATTTATTAACCATAGCCACAAAAACTCAAAATATCAAATAAAATCTAACAACAACAAAGAGAACACTAAATTTCGGCGTGTTGGAGAGGTGTGCGCTAGCGAGGCCATGGCTGTCGGAGAGGAGGTTGGACAATAGGGGAATCATTCTAGATAGGGGTGCATGATATATGTGGTGTGAAATAGGGGTGGTGTATGGACCACTTCAACATTTCTAGTTATGATGAATTATTGGTGGAAAATGGCAAATACATGATTGGCATCCCATTATTTGTTAAATTATTTCACATATCGTCTAAATACACCTTTCCCGAGGTTGATGGGTCATCTGTTAAACCATAATATAGGTAATTTTGGTTCTACATATACCACATGAAGTCTTGGTTTCACACACACCTACACGTTCAATGATTTGGATGTTTTTTCGTGGAGGGGTTAACAATGTTCGACGTAGTTGGGTGGATCTTTTTTGTATATGAAAAATATATATAATGAAAGTTGTTTTGGATTCAAGAAGATATAAATGTATTTTTGTACCATTAATACATCTTGTTTATATTTTAAATAATTATTATTTTTAATTACATTCTCATATTTGGACTCATCAGTGTTAAATGTTCCAATAGTGGAGACTGCTCTCCAAATCCCATTAGACATATATTTTTGAGTGGAACTCAAATGGATGATAAAATGATCCTTATATAATATCATGATTTCAAATCATGGGATTTAATCCATGATATATTATTTAACTATATTAAAATATTTTCCATTTTTCTTTTCTGGTTAGAAATATTTGGTAATAACATTCATCAACAAATAGGTTCTTCCATGTGATGATTCAAATTGATGTATAGTCTCTCTATAATATAACCTTTTAAATATTATTGCAAGTATAATGTGTATTATGGGTCTAATTAATCGTATATGGAGGACCATGAAGATTATTTATGTTATTTAAGAGGATATTGTTATCATGTTAGGCCTTTAATATGAACATAATAGGCTACTGGTGCCCCGATACATGGGCCTCATAGAAATTTACTCAAATAACCATCTTATCTTGAGAATGATACTCACATAGTTATTTATTATATATAAAAAGATATTAATTTTTGGTTGTATTATGTTACCCCCAAGGAGATATACCCCTCTAAGCAGTTTGGTATGTTGGAGAAAAAAAATTATCAATGACCTTTATCGTATGAGAGTCCACATGATGCTAGAGGTGAACACAATGTATTCAATCTCTCATTGTGGACTCCATTTCATCTATATGATCAAGTGACGAATAATCATATTACTTATTTAGATATATAAATTATAGTATTGTTTAACTCACACAAGAATCTTCCTTATCTATTAGTATTACTGATAGGGGTTACATCACCCTATCCATTCTCTTATGTGGTGGTTTCCTCCTAGATTTGATCTATATAAGATTATTTTATTACATGAAATGATTTTGGATGACCACATATAATGTGTACCCTTGTACAAGGGATCCCACCGTATAGTAGTGGAGGTTTTTATTAAAAAATTGTGAGTTAGGACATTGTAGCCTTGATAGAAATTGATACAGTGTTAGAATAACATTTGGATATAGTCATGTAGTGGTTGATCTGAGTATTCCACACAGGCTCGCCTCTCAGCCCCCAACCTCCATGGCCTAGGGTTCGATGGTCTCTTTACCAGACCCTACCCCCATGGTGGGGGAGGGTCTTTCTATGACCAACGATGGAGGTTGACTTCCATCCTTTTCCCCCTTTTCAAATCCAGAGTGCATTCCTCCATTTCCTTATATTTCTCTTAGTCTGAAGGTTTTGTATCTATTCAACGGAGATCCAAAATTGTCGATCTCAAATATAGATTTCACGACCACATCCACCTTGTTACATCAATTACATATTGTAAGGATCAAACACTGGTGGTTGTCATTCGACGCCTTCAATTGCATCATCTTTCATTCCTGGAATTTACAAGAGCACGTGACAATAGGGCTCCTCGTTTCCAAACACATCATGATTTGGTTCGCCTCAGTGGAATATTTGATATGGTCTTGGTTGTCAGCTCCTGGAATCTGTAATGGATCTCGATTTATCCTTTTCAAATGGTCATATGACTTTCATATGAACCATGATGCTCATACAATGGCTGTTTGGGTAAGTCTTCCTGAACTGCTGATACCGTTTCAAAATTTGTCGATCCTCTATATGCTTGGTAACCTCATGGGATGTTATTTATTCTTAGATAGTATGACGATGGATGTCTGCCATCCGATTTCTCCTTGAATATGTGTTGAAGTTGATATGTCTAAGACACCTGTAGAAGTTATTTTGGGTCGCTGTAGGTGAAGAGTTTTGGCATAATCTATTTGTGGTCTTTGAATCCTGGTATGAATTCTATCCCCAGTGCAAGAAAATGGGTCATCGGATGGGGGATTGTAGGTGTGGGAATATGATGTAGAAGGAATTTGGTTTGAGCGCTAAGCAGAAAAGCTTGGTCCTAGGTGAGACTACTACTATTAGTAGTAATTCCTTGGTAGTCAGTGGGTCATCTGGTCGTGAAGCCCCTGATCGACCTCTCAACCAAGAAGCTGACTTGCAGGAAGCAGTCCAAGGGGTGTCAATGCCCGAGAACATGCTTCTAGAACCAAAGATTTCAGACATTTTTGGCAGACTGAAGAGTGACATGGGCATGGAGAATTCTGAAAATTCGTTTATGTTTAAGGGTGATGGATTGGCTTCAGGTGAGGGAGTGACAAGAGAATCTATATCAATTGCAAGTGTGGAGCATTCAGACTCTCCGAATCAAGACAGAGATGCCTGAACTGGAAATAAGGATTTATCTTTTTGGGAATTCCATATAGAGGATGCGGGAATCCTCCAGACTCTTTTGGTTGTTTCTTTTGCTGAGGTAGTCCGGTTAGGAAAAGGTATATCTGATAAAGGCCAGGAAGTGGTCCATTCAGACTCAATCAAGAAAATTCCTAGAATGAAGGTGGATGATATCAAACTCGTTAACCGTTTTGAAGGTTTAGCAAATTATGATCTGGTGCATGATTTTGAAACTTTCTCAACTAGGTCGGAAGAGCAGAAGGCCCATGAAAATGAGTCCATTGATGAGCATTCCATCCAGTTATCTGGTGATTCAGATGAATATGGACAGGGTAGGAGACTTCCAATCCCACGAAGAAGCATGAGCTATAGGGGTGTCTATAAAGAGAGTAAGTACTACTCATATTTGCCACTACCTATAGAGACTAGATCTACTAAGAAGTTGAAAGCTAAGATGGTGGGAGATGAACCCAAGGATGTCTGCCAAAAGGCAGAACCTATCACAGTGTAGGATCAATCTTTGGAATTGCTAATTGACTCATGAGAGGAGATGCTAGATTCTGTTCTTACAATTAAATCTACTGATGAATATTCCAATATAATGATGAGTAGGTTATTTAAGGTATCACCTAATGAGGAGCAGTGTTCTTGGATCGACAAGCATGATATTATAATGATAAGAGGGTTAGATGATGGCAAGATCAATGTAGAGGAGTACATATAGTCCGTGGATAAGCTGGCGTTAATGTTTGAAGATCTTTTAAAGGATGGACCAGATACATAGGTAAACACTATATCATGGAATTTATTTAGGGGGTTATAATCTGATAGGCTTAAGTTGTTCTTTAATAAATCTGCTATTTCTTTTTGTGTTTGAACTATGGGTTTCTCAGTTTCTCCTCAAAAGTGTTTGTTAACAAAAAAATATAATTTTCAGTCAGTCAGTCATGTAGTGGTTATGATTCAATGGGGTTCTGGTAAATAATAAGTACTATTAGTTCCTATTAGTGGAAATATTAATATGACATCCGCCAGTGAAATATAGTTTTCATTCTACATGAGTCCAAATATTTAGGTTTTAGTGAGGTACCATAAATAAATATGTATAATAAATTAATAACCATAATAGGTGAACGATTTTACAACAAATTCACAAATTTTTTCATGGGATTTTCTCTTATGGGTTGTCATTCTCTCACATTCCCATAGTGATGGGTGACTATGAATAATTAATGGAAGTTATGAAATTAAATTCATAAAAATGTGATAATGGTAGGTTGAATGATTTTGTGAAGGATCATTCTATATAGACCACTATCAATCTTATATATTTACACATATTTTTACAAAACCCAAAATAAAAACAATACATTTTTATTTTTAATTTCACTCCATTATGGAAGGGTGAATAACTATTTTAGAGAAAAATATATTGATTTTTTATTAATTTGGATAAAAATTATTGAATATATATAATACAATAATAATATATTGGTATCATGTAACATGGATTATATGGTTACACCATAGTTTACAATAGTTAAAGAAGGCACTATGGAATTTAATGTCACCCAAGGAGGTTTTGAACGAAATGTATTATAGATTATTCTAAATGGGGAGGCATAAAATTTTACACTGGATTTTCCTGCCATCTAGTAACTATTAGAGGATTATATTGTGTAACAAAACTATATTTAGTTTATAATTGTTATTGGTTGCATTATTACATTGGTATATGATACTAGATATCATATCACATGTGATTGAACAATTTAGTAGTCCTTTAATAATAGATATATTCATTATTGAAAATTCATATTGGTAACCAAAAAAATTGATTATAAACATTCATATTTATTCTAGTAAATAATTAAATTCATTCTAAGTTCTATTCTAAGTACCCTATAAAATGAGAAAAAATTATTATACCTAATTTCCATTAAGGGGTTTTGTATGGTAGAAGATATCATAGATAAAAATTCATAGACAATATGGAATAGAGTGTTATCAATCAATGTTACATACAATCAATAAAATTAATATTATTTATATCTATTGATAATGAATAAATTTATAACATCACAAGGATAATTAGACACCATAAATATCTTGAATTCCTATTCTAGTACATTATTCATAAATTGGTTTTAATACATCAAATAGCCAAAATAGTGATTTATCATGAGGCTATTCTGTGAATAGAGGGTCAATTTAATGTATATTCCTCATACCACTAATTAACATAAGTGTATTCATCATATATGTGAAATTAATAAATATTATATAATCAATGAGATGAAGTAATCAACAGTTATTTGTATGGAAATAAAAAGTATATAGATTTTCAATAATTCTCTTCATTAAAAACTGGAATGACATAATCATAATAAATCCATATGAATAAATTATATGGATTAATTATAATATACCCCCCAATGTATATTATAAAACTTTTAATGATGTTGAAATTTAGGAGTACACCTTTAAAACAAATATAAAATTTACATGGAGAGTGAATAATAAAAACAAATTACATTTTTTATCCCCTCTTAAGAAAAATTGTAATAATTTTTTTTATATAAATAAATTTGGGATGATATGAAAACATGGTGGGGAATTTTCGTAAATAAAAATGATGAAGATATATAGAAAATATATTTCAATATAAAATTGTAAACAATTATTCATTTCACATTATTTTAATGAAATTCAATGTTAGTCAAAAAAAAGAAGTTTGAATACACAATTAAATATTATTTTAGGGTGCTGGAAAGAATAAATTTGGAAAAAATTTATAAAAATTTAAATCTAAACATTGTAAATTTAAAAATAATTAAGTATAAGACTAAACATTTGGATTGGAAGATAAAATATATTAATATAAATATTAATTGAAAATATATTTATTGAAACATGAATCATTAAATGGGTAATAAATATAAATATTGAAAAAAGTTAAAGAGAAATATAAAATTCATAAAAAATAATAGATATATTTATATTAAAATATTCTAGGATAACAATGGTGGGAAGAATAATATGGAAAAGGAGAAGAATTATCACCATCTTAAAAGAATAAAAAATATAAAAGAAACCCTTACGCCTATTTTAAATTTTGAATAAAAATAACATGAATGAGAAAACATGAAATATATATTTAATTAAAATATGTAAATATATTCATGTTAAACTTTGACAATGGGGTTTTACATGCACCATATAAATAACATAGGATCATAATATATAATTTGTTTAAATGAATATAATTATAGGTGAAGAACCATTAACTTTACTACCGACTATCATGAAATAAATATAACTAATTTTACAATAAAGATATCTATATTTTACTTATCATAAAATAATATTTATTTCAATTTAATTTTCTATTATTCAATTATAATTACTTACTATACAAATTTTATTGATTCGATTTTTATTTTCATAAATGGGTGTTTTTAATTTCTATTCATTCATTCATGTTTCATCATAGTGATGTAGGATCCCATTAACTGATATAAATATCATCATTCTGAAATTATAAACAATTTGAAATATTTTTTTTCAAATATTTATGCAACACCATGTAAATTTGGTGTAAATTGTGGGTGTGGTTCAAGTGACTGGAATCCATGAAATGCTTCTATCTGGTAATTTATCGATATTATCTAGTTAATTTATAATGGTAAATAATACTTGTGTTTTCATTATAGTATAATATTCATGGAATATATTAACCTTTAATATAATATATTATCATCAATACATTTTTTGATCCATCCATAAAAGAAAGTTATGAAATTGATACTTGTCATCTATGGATATGGTTGTCTACACATAACACAATATTCCTTTTCATTTCACAATTGATGATGCTATTTATATAATACAAAATTTATTTTTATAGAATATTAAAAAATTCATATATATTATATTTATTATTTAAGTAAATTTATATAACCATTGATGTAAGGTGGTGATGAAAAATGAGTCACCTCATTCATGGTGATGGTAGTTCTTACGTAACATGAGCGACGCTTTCATTTTTCAAATGGTTGGGAAGAATTTATAAAATAATTAATCCATAAACATAAAAATATTTAGTAATACTAATTAAATTGAGATAATTATTTTTTATGGGTATAATATATTTTTTTGGGGTATAAGAAGAAAGAAAACAATATAAATTAAGAAGGATTTATTTTGAGTTCTCAACATACTCCTTCGGAAAACTCATTATGGAGTCATTGTGTGAAATTAATTGAGGCTATATACTCTATATCTTATATAAGATTTTTGAGGATCAATTTGGGTGGTTATTTATCAATTTATGAGGTTCTAAAGGTGATGGTTATTGATATATAATGATAACCTTTTAAAAGTGAAATGGGTGAAATTTTTCTAAATACATGATGCTTAACATAAAATTTATGTCATATTCAAGAAATGAGGAGCCAGAAGTGAAAAATGTTATAGGGGGCGGAAATTTTGATTTGGAACACCTATCTTACACACAAATAAGGGATTTAGTTTTAGATATTTTAGTACTTTTACATTTATTTATCTTCTTACCAAAATTTACATTGACCGTGGTAACTCATTTATTACGTTTGCATTTTTGGAATAAAAACTAAATAGACCTTATTAACTAATTTGAATATGTCGGTTTAAATTATTAATGTTATTATACAAGATTCATATTCTAGGGATAATAAGAATTAATTTTAATAAATTTGTTATTAATTAACCAAAAAAATATTTTAGTAAAAGTTAATTTTCAGAATAAAATCGAATTTACAAAAAAATTATTTTTTTGTACTCATTCCTATGATATATATTATAAAATACTGAAAACTCGCATTTAATGTGTATTTTATTATAAACCAAAACCAAATGGATTATTGTAAATATGAAACTAAAGGAACAAGATTGATTCAATTTTTTAATATAATATATTACAACATAGGTTTCAAAACAGAATCTTTTGGATTCAAAAGTCAACATAATATTTCTAAATGTATAATTTTTCTCATTAAATAAATATTGGGTCCGGAAAAAGTTTTCATAAATTTTCAAGTCACACTTAAGTCATGATTAGGTTATAGAAGTAATGATATTTATAAAAATGATATTTTTTACTATTTACCAAAAATTATACTTCATAGATATGTCTAATAAACCATTATTTTTAAATTATTAACCAAAAAGTTACGATAATTTTTTAAAAATAATTTTTTTTATATATTGGAATTTATATTTTTAGAGGGAACAAAAAATATAATCAAAATGATTTTTTTAAGAAATTGACTTGTTTATAACCTTATTTTTTATTAATATTATTTAAATTAAATTATAATTTAAATGTCTATTAATATATTTATTTTTATATTAAAATATTTTATTATAATTATCTTTCAAAAATGGTCCATTTAATTTATTTTTATAAAAATAATTAATATATAATAAAATATAATTCATTGAGTATAAAATCATAAATTTTTTTTTTACTAACTATTTATGACTAATTAATTTTTAAGTAATTGTTATTTATATATTATGACTGTATTTTTATTAAATGAAACATTAAATATTTGGTTAAATTAATTATTTAAATGTAAATTTTATAGAATTGGGAATGAACATTTAATTCATTTGATAATTCCCTAAAAAAACACATTTTGGAGTTCATCTTAGGCTCTATATAGGTAATAATATAAATAATACCCCACTCATTCAACCACAAAAAATTGATCTGCATAATGAATACTTTGACTACAACTTTTTTGCCATTATTATGTAAACTATACTGATTTCAAAATACATTTACATCTATTTACAACCACGAATTCAATTGTCATGTTATAACTATTAAAATTTATTAATAATAATTTTCATTTTTTATTGAATTAATCATGAAAAAATATATTGTCATAAATTTAAATAATAACAATTTTTGGGGTGTTACATTTACCACCCCATAAAATAATTAAATCCATGTAATTTTAGTTACAGGTTAGTGATGAAAAATAATTTACATTATCTATAACATAGAAAAAACTAAATATATAGTTTATAATGAGATATCCTCCTCCATATATTATATAATAATTAAAAAATAATCTTTTACCTAATAATGAGTATATTTTTAAATTTTATTTATCACAACCATTTAAGTCATATATACATCATTAGTTGGTTATATGATTTTTTTAATGATATACATTTCATATATTCCTTTTCATTATCATGTAATCAACCATTTATCAAAACAAAGAATATTTATGATAAAAAATGGTTTCAATAGTAATATGAAAAATAAACAATGAGTTCATTATCCATTAACACGTTTATTTCATTCCAAAATATATTTAAGTCAACCATTTTGGTTCCTATTAATTTAAAACATATTAATGTCTATAATAAAATACCAAAAATAATATAAAATCACATATCCATTAATCTTTTTATACAGTCGATAAATTTTTTAATATGGTATGAAACTATGTTCATAGTTGTGAAAAAAAATTTATTCATTACTATTCCCTCAAATAGTTATGAATACACTTGAGACAACATTGTAGCTTGATCAACAATCCTCATTCCCTATGTTTTCAATGGATTATATTTTCTTTCATATATAGTTTATTCACCAATCTTATATCTTTTATTTTCTCATTGAGTTGATGACCCCCTCTATTCTATGACTTATTTATCTACAAATTTAGTTATGGAATACCCATTAAAATATATACCATGTGAGTCAATAATATTTCCTTCTACCTCCTCCCCTTTATGCGATACATCACTAAAATCTATAATTCTATATTAATTTAGAGTCTTCCCTCTAAAAATATTGACATTTTTCCACTCTATCAATTTTAGATTAATTCAAACATTTTTATAGGAAATACTAATTAATTAATCAGCTAAAAACATCCCTTCCACTTTTATATCTCTATAAATTTCTTAGTTTAAAACTTTATTCATTTTTATCAACTATTTCAAAAATACATTGAATATTTTTTATTTTGGATTCTCATCATTCTATATTTTATATGGGTTGTGTTTCTCTCCAATGATTAATAAAGCTTGATTTTCTGTATACACAATTATATAAAATTATTCATTCTAGTGGTTTGATGAGAAACCTCTCCCATTGGGTAATAATCAATCATGGATGTTAACATTACAATTATTCTAATATAGAAAACCATTTTTATTGTACTATAACTATTGAGCCCTTTTGTGTGATCTCATACTTCTCGAGGATACTTTCTCCCAAAATAGAGGTATATTGAAATATATTGTATAATTTTATGATATATATTATTTTTCAGGTATTGTTTTTAATTATCATATAAAATCACATTATGTATTCAATAAATTTCATTCCCTAATTATGTACACGAAGCAAAATATTATACTATAATCATTAAAAATAATATGAATTACCTC
Source organism: Viscum album (assembly GCA_963277665.1). Lineage (NCBI taxonomy): Eukaryota > Viridiplantae > Streptophyta > Magnoliopsida > Santalales > Viscaceae > Viscum > Viscum album. The sequence continues at coordinate 956,855,420 of OY728142.1, forward strand.
TCAACATGTGTTCCTGATACCTTAATTAAAGGATATATGTTTATTTGAATTAGGTCCTTTATATTTGATTCCATCATCCTCTATCATTAGAAGGGATTTATCCTTATTTTCTCCTAAATAAACACAAAAATTTATTTACCCAATCAAATTAAATTTTTTAAATAACTAGGTATGTCTCAAATTTTGAAGAGTTGTCTAAACATTGTTGTGGAATGTGACAGATCCCCCAATGCCACAGTTTATTCTCCATTTATAACATAAGGGGAAGTTTGTTTTCATAATTTTCCACCTAGTAAATGTATCCATTTTTTCTCTAATATTTTTTCAATAAGTTTATACCCTTGATTTATGTATTTTAACCCTTAACATTAAAGGTGACGTTAATTCCATAGTCACAATGATTGTTAACATAGAAATGATTACTTAGTAGACCATATACATAGATATTTTCTATTATTTTTAACTCCTATATGGATATAATTTTTAAAATATTCATAAATTTTTAAGGAATTTTTACTTATAAATTTAACAGTACAATCAATAAAGACATCCATTATCTTCAAGTGGATCATGTTCTAAGTCATTAGGGTCGAACACCCACTAGTGAGGATCTATGTGATTTTATTATATGTTTTCTTCAATTTTTTGTTAGAATGAATCTCCATATTCAAATTAGTTTACTTCCTTGTAACATCTAATTGATTTCAGAAATTATTTTATGTATCATAATTTTCTCTATCATTGGTAATGATATCATATTCCACTTTTTATTATAAAGGGGAAACCCTATTTCTCAATGGAATTGAGTTTGGTTTCTTTATATCCATCCCCTATTGACCCTTAAAAGATATATTTTTACTCCTAATTTCCATATTATCCATACCATAATGACTAATGTTAGAAATGAAATACAAAATCCATTGATACTTATATCATCATTTAATTGTACAATATATTACTATGCATATTTTTTGACCCTGAATGTATTATTAATTCAGTTGTATATCTAACACATCACAATAAGTCATAGTGTTATCAAGATTTCCATGGAATTATTACTACCCAAGGTGAATATCATTTCATTTACATCACTTCACCAATTCTTAAATGTTAACTAAATCATTTTTTTTAATGAACCCCTAAATATTTATGTGTATCTATAAATTTCTACCATAATTATCTCTTCACACTCTTTTTTCAAACCATTTTTTATTCAACATTGAACATAATTCTACTTTTACACGTGTAAGAAGGTATTTTTTAATTCAAATTTTTTCCAGTACTATTATATCATAAATAATACAATTTATTCAACATATCATTTGAAACCATCCAAACGATGTTATCTTCTTTACATAAACTATTTTAATTATAAATTCGCATTTCCTCTTTAATGTTTTCACCTAGAATTTATAGTATTTAACACTTATTATTCTATCCCGAATATGAGAATTATTGCTCCCAATTACCTTATATTTTTAATATATTTTTTACCTCAAAATGATCCACTTCCCTTGATGTACCATTTACTTCCATTTTTTCTTCCACAACCTTCTCAAACAGACTGATTTCGAATTTATTAGGTCTACATATTCCTATAATTCATATTTTGATCCACCAATTTTTTTTCATCTTTTATTGAGAATACTTCTCCTTATATGATCCTTCAAGTTCCTCCATTATTTCAAAAACACATTCTACACAGTTATTCCCATGGTTTTATCTTCTCATTTCTAGAAAATTTCCATTATTCAATCATATTTATCACAAACACACACACACAAATATATATATATATATATATATATATTAAACATCATATTTATCTTTTTCCTTAATAAGAAGAATCATCCATTGAAATTTATTACTATTTATATTTATAATCTAAATATTTCATTTAGGGGGAATATTTCATTATTATTATTTTGTGTATTAAATTTCATCATCCTCATAAAAAATCCATATGAATATTATAGAAATAGGACTAACCAATCCATTTTTGAAATAGAAAAGTGATAACATTATATCAAACCTTCCTTTTATATTCAATAAAATTATATAAATATGTTATATGTCCTTATAAATTATTCCATCCTCTTCCTTTATGGAATCTGAAATCTCAATATTCTCAATGAAAATAAATACCAATCCCTTTAAATAATGTTCCCAATGTCTATAAAAAAATTTGATAAGAAATTATCTTTCTATCAAGTCCAAAATATTATATATATATAAATATATAAGAATTCATTCTTCATGTCTTTGATACCTATATATTATAAATTAATAATTTCTTTTTGAGAGTATCCATTATAAATTTTATATATTTATTTCATCACCAAGACAAAATATAGCTCCACCAAAATTATGATATTATTACATAACTAATAAATTTTTCTATTTTCTTAATATTTAATTAATAAAATTATTGATTAAAACATATATATTTTCATTTTTACCATATTATCCACTTTACATATTTCATCTAATTTATCCCAAATTGATTTACATTTTTAAATATCACTGGATATATATATATATATATATATATATCTAATTAGATAATTCTTTAGATAAATAATTTTTTTTATCTTAGAATCAGTGATGAGAAATTTTTTATTACATCCCATATAAAAAAAATTAAAATCACACATATGTATTCATTAATTATGGTACACTATACATTATTCATTACATAATAGAGATGTGATATAATTTTTTTTCGTAAAATAATGATAATTATAATGATCTAATAATTGGAAAATATTTTATTCACAACATATCCATTAAGTTAATAATTTTATGAAAATATCATCACGACCTAACCTTTTGGATTCGATATTACTTTTTATAACTATAGTTTCCTGACATACACTAAGACATGGGTTAATTAATATTGTATTTCTTTCCTGAAATTTAGATGGATTTTATTACTAAAAGATAAATAATGTTATAAATTTGTCACAAGATATACACATAACTAAATCATCAAATTTGGAATGATAATTATATTGAAATATCTTGTTTTACTTGTTTCACCTATACAGGATAATCCTACGAAAATAAGTCATTTATGTGTCAATAAATAAGAATATTTTAGTAATCATAGTATGTAAATAACCCAAATATATACGGAAAACTATTGATCCAAAGTTTAAACCATATTTCCCCCAATTAACTAAATTCATCATGGAATAAATATAATAATTACATGGCAAAATGGTTACTTACAAAAATATTCACTAACATAGTCATGAAAGATATATGGGTGGGGTCATTTTTAATTTTGTTTCTACAACTAAATATATGTCTTTAATGTAACTCCCTTAGAGCAGAAATTGCAAGATATTTTTAGGTATGTAAATATTATCTATAATTTATATGTGTCAAATTAAAAAAATGTATTTCTACAAACATTATCAATTAAATATAAAATATTTATTACCACTAATTTTTCAATTTTCCTTATTTATATAATCTCAAATACATTAATAAAAATCAATTAATTTTGTTAATATTAATTAAAATATCATAATATTTTTGAAACAAAGGAATTTCTGAAGAAAAAAAATAAAAAGAAATTACATTATAGCATGATGCAACTAGTTTTGGAATTTTGTCATTTAGGTATAATAGATTATATCATGTAATTCCATTCATTGTTTTTATCCTATATAAAACTACAAATGCATAAAATATGAGTAAAATATATTTTCTAAACTTTTAAATGGTTTTAGTATGATATTTTAAAATATAATCAATTTATAGTCCCATTATGGGATGTCGATCATGTTTATAGTGTGATATGCTTCACTCGTCATAGAATAAAATTGAATTAATATTTTCTAACTCACATTGATTTATTGACCATCCCGATAATCCAATATTCTAATCATACAGAGTATGATATTGTGGCATTATTTCTAGGTGTTGTGGTGATATGGACTTCAGCGGCCTTTAAAAAAGGAAAACAGATTATGGGGTCCAAATTTTAGAGTGTGATCCTTTACTATTCCATAATTCTGACTGAAAAATACTTTTTTTATTATCCAAACACTTTTTAGGAAAAGTGAGAAACCTTCAAACACTTTTATGGGAAAAGTGGGAAACTATACAAGACTTCATGACATTACACCTTCAAACATCGGTAAACAAAACCTACCGACTTAATCCACTCAAACATTAAAACCATGGACCAGGGTGCACAAAATTAGAAAAGCATGAACAAACCTCAGAAATGGACTCCTTGAATGCCAACAGTGCGAGCATCAACACCGGCTCCAAATCCACCAACCCAACGGCGAACTCCGGTCAGAGTCCCCCCAAACCATCCAGCGACGTGAGATGGTCCAAGAACACATCCACTAAAAGCAACAATCAATCCATAATTCATTTATCAATTGTGCAAAAATATTGACCAGTCTAGTTAGTTGAGAACAAATATTATGAGGTCATTAAAAATGTTTAAAAAATTTCCCTATGACATGGTTCACAATGCTACAATATTTTTGACCACCACCTATTAAAATCACATTACTATACAGCCTCCCTACATGATGTAGCTGTGGTGGTTGTTCTTTGTATCTATTTTTATAACATAGTCTATAAATTTTCAAAAAACATTTGAAAAATTCCCTGAATCATGGATTATCACATAAAACCCCCCATTCATCTTCATTTTCCAAAAAAAATAATACATCAAAAAATCTGACCTTTACTCTCCATCAATGATTACCTCAGACAAATTCAGACACCTGATTTCCATATTATCACATCTTTCCAATAAGTTTAACAAATAAAAGAATCAATTATAATAAATCGTTGTCAACATTATTATTATACTAAAAACATTCATTGTAATTCCTAAAAAAGGATATATTAATATTTATAGTCTATATTGATAAAAAATTAAAATGTTAGAGTATAATAAAAAAATGTTAACATTATTCTATTTTCAATAACATACATGATGAAATTAATAGTTTGAAAATGAATATGTTTATACATTTTTTAGGGTACTAAATTGAACCTTTCATTATATATCTTATAATTGTAAATTTGAAATGTATTTAATACCAACAATATAAAAGGATAAAACAACTCAGATAAATGAGTTTTAATTTTTTTTTGTTATTTATAAAAATTCCTTTAATATTGTTTAGAATTTAATTTTAAAGAAATATTTATTAAAAATAATATAAAATATAAACAAGATTTATATTTAAAAATTTAAAATCTTTTAAATATATGTCTCATATATGTGTGTGTGTTATTAGTGTTTTAAAACTAATTATTTATATCTATGTGTATAATTAAAAAAATAAGGTCATAAATCCCATTTTATATTTATTTATATATATTATAAATATATAAAAATTTATTAAAAATATAATTTAATAATTTATATATACATTATATATATATATGAATAATAGTTACACAGAGTAGTCTGGAATTATTTAACCATATTAGAAGGGTGTTGACTAATTGGTTAGATTTATCAATCACAAGTATAATAACATACCAATATATTTTAACATAATTAATGTATTAAAATACATGTCTTAAGGAATCTATAAAACATGGTTCATGTCAGGTTTTTAAAATATAAAAAAATTTAAAAATAAAAATATCTTGTATATATTCAAATCCATCATTAAATTTCACTTATGCTCTCACAACATTCAGATACATAATGAATTAATAATTAAGATCAATTATGGTTTGTGAAAAATATTTATTTTCATTAATGGGATATTTTATTTTAAAATATAGGGTTTTACATTTAAATCCCCCATTTATGGTTATTCTATATCATTTTCATCGAGTTAAAGGGTGTTTAAAGAAAAAAATATAATTCATAGAGACCCATATCAGCAATTTTATATCTTAAATATTAAATATACTATAAACAAATTTTATATAATATATAATACAACAAATGATTTTAAATTAATTATTAAAATAAATGTTATTCAATTATTAGGGACCCATGAATGGAGTTTATATATTGAAATTAGTTGAATATTTTAAATATCAGATCATTTAGATGGAAATACAATGATCAAAGAAATATAAATATAAATATGAAATATATATATATATATATATATAAACAAAATAGTGAAAAATGATGATTAAATATGTTTTACTTATCACTTCTTAAAAAATGTGAAAGAACTCTTGGAAAAAATAACATATTCTTAAAGATTTAACTTGGAATTAAAATGAAAATATAATCATTAAAGAGTTATTTAAATGGGATATAAATGGTTATTTAGGTTTCTATTCATTTTAAAACATGGAAAATAGTTTAATGTTTCTTATTTTAATCCCTAGAAATATGTGTTAAATAAATAATTATATAAAATTCATAAATGTTTTCCAAACAATGTTTTTAATTACCACTCTGTGTAATTAAGTTAAAAGAATATTCATTTATATCTTTCAAACCCCCATATATATAAAATCTTATTTTTGAGTATATAATATATTATAATGAATAATAAAAAGATATTTAGTGGAATAAAATATTTTTTTTACAATGAAAAACTCATTAAGTTTGGGTTTTAACATATAATACTTTATTAAAAATTATTTAACCAATGATACATATTTTAAAATATATAAATGATAAATATAATTATTAATCATTTTTTAAATCATTTTATAATCTTTTCGCATACTTTATATGTTTACTATTTTTTAATATTCAACCAAAAATTGGATTATTCCTAAAACTAATAAAAATTTAACCAAAACCTAATTTCAATGTGAAAATTCCCAAATTATAATATATTTTTTGAAAATACATATACAATTATTTAAAATTAAATTATTTAAGGAGTATAAAAAAGCAGAAAATGTAGTTTTCAATGATGTGACTCACATTGACAACATTACTTTTCCAATATCCATATTTAATTTCAAAAACAATATTTTATCTGCATTAAATAATCATATAATTCATATATAATAATTATATCAAATTAAAATTTTCATTTATCATAATAAAAGTTCTCAAAGTAAATTTTTATTCTACAAGTTTTATTTTTTTCTATAAATATCATTATTCATATAGATATAATATTTTCTACCAAATATGACACCTTATAATTCTATTTTGAAATCATGATTTTTATTTTTATATATTTTCCCTTATTTCTTATATATTTTATGAAAAATATATAAATTTTATATTTTATTTTAATATTATAAATGAATAAATTATTTAATCATAATATTATGAATATTTTTGTAAATAATATATTTTTCCTTTTTTAAAGTCATAGTTCTCATATTATTTTCCTCTAACTAATTTCATTCATGAAATTTAAATATCAATAAATTAAATGATATGGGTATATATTTAATAGTACCCTTTTAGTATCAAATATTATCTTCTCTAATTTGTGATTTATTTTTAACACAATCAACTATTAAGTCCCCCAATTTAAATTTTTTTATATTTTCTCAGAATAAATTTGTAACAACACTTAACCATATGATATGTTTCTATACGGTTCCATTTCATTAATTTTAAGTATATACATTGGGATATATATGAAATTCCTAATTTATAGGATATAAATGAGTACAAATAAATAGGAATGAGTTGATATCATATCTATTTGAGATTGTATAACATCTATCCATAAAAATATCAAAAAAAATAATTTAACTAAATTTTGGTATCACCTGATTATTGATATGAGAAAAACGTTCAGGGAAAATTATTTAGGAATACATGATACTCTTATTAGAATACTTGGTTGCATATTTAGTTATTAATATAACATTAACTCATACTTTTCACTGTTATTATTTTATTTTATTTTATTCATACTTTCTACATATTAATGATTGTAAATTATATAGATTTTTTTACTTCATCAACCCTATTATAAATTCTTATAGATTACATTTTTGTCAAAAGAATATTCAAATTGTTTCATTTTGATACTAAAATGGGAATTAATATTATAAGATAACACTAATAATGGGTGATGTTTTTTCTGAATACGCTAATAATTAATGCGTGAAATGTTTTAACATGTTCTAAACTTTTTATATGTCCCTTTAAGATTATCTATCCATCTATGGACGGTAAAAATTTGTTATGATTCCCAGTAGTGATAAGATCATATTATAGTCTTCTCAAAAATATCATCATGAATCTTATTTTAAGATCACATGTAATATTTAATGGTTCACCATTGCTAAAATTGCTAACAAGACCAGTGATAACTTCTATTTAATTTATCTATGTATTTGTATTAGGGATTCTGGTGATACCATACATCATCATTTTATATTCATTGTATATTGGTATGAGTATAGGTTACATAACCCATTAGAGTAATTTCATCATATCGTTGACCTATTACCATATCAAAAATCCAATTGTGTAATCTATTATATCCCACTTCATGTTCTCAAACTAGAAATTCTCATGGAAATCCCTATATATATTTATAAATTATTGACGCACAAAATATAAATATTTAATAAATATTTTTTATCTACACTATTTATGGATTGAATAATATATTTTTAAATATAAATACTCCATATAATTAATTATTTATCTCAAATATATTTCAATTTTTTACAATTTCAATCTTACTCTTCGGTAACATATCATTTTATGAGGCATTCATTATTTGAGATGAAATATATATTTAGAAATTTATAAATAAAATGTATAATTATACCTATATCCTTATAATCTAGAGATTTAAATTTTTTGTATTTTTAATCATTTTATAATTCTTTTCCCTCATCAAGGATAATACACTATGATCCTTCCAACCCAATGAGTAAACTACCTTGTTCAACTATCCAAGGTGATGTTGAATATGTAATTCCTAATACATCCATATAAATAAATATTTCATTATTATAAATTATGAAATAAAATTTGAAGATAAATATATATAAAAACTATCATAGATATTAACTAACTATAAAATAAACAATAATAATTTGTGTACAATTTAAATTTTTTATGGACTATAATATCAATTTTGTAATTTTATAGTAGACTTATTTATAATTCAATTATAAAAACACAAGTTTTTTCATCTTCTATTATTTTTTACATAAGTTGTTTTTGTATTCTAGTGGATATATTTTTATCATAAGATTCACATTATTTTTTATTAGATTATTATGAAAAAATTTATTGTCAAAAATCAAGAAGTTACTTGTACGGTTGAATAAATATAATATTATATTGGATGTTATGAGATTATTTTATGTGATAGTTATGCCTGATTATCTAATTTATTACTATTTTAGGAACATTATAATCTACAACCATAAATAAGTGATCAAGGAATAAATTAATATATGGCAGCTCAAGATGAAGTTTTTGCATTCAAGAATTATAAATTTCCTTAGGATTTGAGTTATTTAAATCTTTTTTAATTTTCAATGTGATATTATCTCTTTAGTCTATGTTATGATTTATTATAAATAAAATAATTTTATTATTGGTTTTTTTTTTAATTTCATATCTGGTTGAAGAGTTATAGAGATATTAATAACTAATTCTAATTTTTAACTAAAATAAGTCAGGATTATAATGAATTGAATGATTCTAATCCTTTAATCTAAGAGGTTCTCTATCGTAAGAGATTGTATCTTCTAATCAATATTCAAAAAAAATAGTGTTATAAAGTGTTTTTTTGACTTTATCAAATAATCTATATGGTAATAATATGTTGATCAAATCATATGGTTGAATAGGATTCAAATTTATAACCTATATATCATTTGGATATTTCTATTGATCATTCTACAACATTAGAAAAAAAGAAATTATTTGGGGGATGAAATCTATTACATCATGTAATAATATTATTTATAGGATTATAAATTGTTCATAAAAATCATATCCTTAAATTATATTTTTATATATATACTTTTGTTAAATTTTTATTTATATTATTCATTTAATTATTATATTTTAAATAAATTTATTTATTCTACTTTTGTTACATATTATTACTCTTGTAATTCAGAACTTGAATCTCTAAAACTACTCATTTCTTATAACGTGGAAAAATTTATATTTATAAAAGTAAGGATTATTTTTTAATAAAATAATTATATTTAGTAATTTTAGATGACATAATTATTATTTTTCCACCAACATTGGATGGGGTTGGTTATTGGAATTTGAGAGAAAATGAATATATTAGTTATTCATACTAGTGAAAAAAATTACCATATATAATTCATAAACTAGAATATTTAAGAGTATCTAATTAAATATTTTAAATTATAAGGTAAAAATTTATAGAAAAAACATTATTATTCTTGAAATACTATTTTATATTTTTTAATAAGAATGTGTAATGTAATATTACTTCCTATGAAATGGTTATAATAATTTTATGAAATAATTAGCATAATTTTTCTTAATTTCAATGTTATTGAAGGATAGAATAGTGATATTGTATATTGAAAACATGATTTTTATTTTATTCCAATATAATCTACTTATTAAATTATACAATTGTTCAAAATAGTGATAAATGATTAGAAATATCTTTTTGATCGTGTTTTTTATGAATAGTTTTTTGAGAGTGTTTTTTATATAATTCCAAAAAAATTTAAAATTATAAAGAAGTTATTAATGACAGTAACCATGTTTAAAAGATTCTTCTTTATGGTATCATCTGAAAATCAATAGAGTATGAGAATTAATTATAGATATATGTATAAAACGAAAAATGTATGAATGATGATTATTTTTCTACACAAAATTTCAATTATACTACATCAAAGGATAATACTTCAAATCAATTTACATAGTATCATTAGAATGATGGTAATAAAGAGATTTGTGGAAGAGATTTTTTATTTTAGACTAGGTGTGATGGAAAAAAAATTTAAGATTAATTCTTAGAAATATAATAAGTAGGATATGTGAGAGAGATTAGAAAAGTATTAAAGGGGTATTATAAGAATGACACTTCAAATGTTATTTTCTATGAATATAATATGTCTATAACCGCTCAAATAAATTATTAGACAATAAAATAGAAAGATATATAGTCTATTAAAACCATTCATCATAAATGAAAAAATAATTAATAGGATATGAATTTCTAGAGTATAAGAATATATTCATATTATGAATTTGATTCTGATAGAGATAACAGTTTAAAGATCACAAGTTTTCTTGATAATATACAATGTAATGTACCATTCATTTTAGCTATGGTTACTCCTAAATCTCCTACTAATATGACTTTACATTATACCTCTATGTATTTTTACTCTTTTAATAATAATGAAGAAAAATATATATATTTTTAGGAAGTGGAGGGATATGTGACTGAATGAGAGATGAAATTTATAAAGAGATTAAAGATATATTCAAAATATATCAAAGATCTCGAGGAAGAAAATATGATTCTTCTGAAAATGAGTTCTAATTTAAAATCTAAATATATATTATTATAAGTACCTATATATAATAAATATGAGGATATATAACTATAATTTTATGTAGACTTTCTAAAAAAAATTATTAAAATTTTACTTATAGTAAAAATAAATTTAACAAACATATATATTTAATGAAACCATTTAAGTCTTCAACTTGGGGTTTTTATTAATATTTTTTAATTTTATATTTTTAGAATAATTTTTTAAAAAAATCATTCCCCATTTTACTAAATATCAAACAATATTTCATTACAATAATATTGGGTCATTAAATAAGTTTCAATCATTTATAACTTTTAGTTTAATTACCTATAGATAAATTTAATTCATTAGAAACATAATGTTGGAATATGTGTGTTTCATTGTTTTTATTCATTGACACATCATAACCCAAGTTGGTTTTGAAATTGAACTCTTAATATCTTTTATATAATGAAATATGATATATGGTAACTGAAATAATAAGTACGTGGATAGTTTTCATTAATTTTAAATAGATAATTATGATTAATTAGGCACTTAATTAGAGTTGAAAAGTATATATGAAAGAATATTTTTTATATTGAGGCATAGCATGGGATTAATATTTTTTCATTTTTACTATGTTAGATTACATTCATACATCATCAATATCTATATTATATGGGAAGGTACTATTATGATAAAATTAATATATAACGTACTTATGTTATAATTGTATTATATATGAATATAATGGTTCTTGAATAAATATTTCAAAACCATATGCTTTAAAGGAAGGGTATTCATGTGGATATGAAAATAACATCTAAAAGGGAATTATTTTTATTCTTATATTTAGGAATAATAATGGGTTGTCATAAATTTTAATTTTTTAAAATTCACTGGAATTGGAACATATTATTTTAACCAAATTTATTATTTTAAATTTATATTCTTTCCCTTAAATTTTGACTTGAAATTCTAATTTTAACACGAATCAAATAAAAAAATATTTTAATGATCAATGAATATTGATCTCTATGAATCTCTATACAAATAGAAGTTCCCATAATAAAAAAAGGTAAGATAAAATAAATAGATATTTATTCTCAACCATAATCTAAACCTATTTCAATACCTCCTCTTGAAAATGTAATGAGCTCTATAATACCAAAATCACTAGAATTAGATGAGTTTATATAAAAGTGATCTACATTATGCTATGTACATGTTTCCCAATCTTAAAAAAATACATTCTCTTCAAAATAATCTAAATTAAGAATTCCTATAATAGAAATATTTTTGAATATGAAGTATCTTTATGATGATGTAGTTATGTTGAAGAAGTCCACTCAGGAAGGAGTTTATATAGAGTCAACATCATAATACAAATATAAAACTTTACTGGATAAAGATAAAAATTATGAGGACAAAAAAGAATAGGAAGTAAAATTATCTAATCATGAAGATATTATTAATATCACACTAAAGAATAATGATTATCTAGATAAAATTCAATATGATAAAGATATTACTTCTGAATTGGATAAGTATTCAAATGAATAATTAGACCATGAATCTAGTTATAGTATATTACATTTAAAAGCTCATGTATTTTATTTTAGGGAATATTTTGATTGAAAGTATAAGGCAGCTTCTATAAAAAGTTAAATTAATATCTGGTTTCCTATTTTTTAAGATTAATTTTTTTATTTTCTAGTCTCATTTTCACAAAATATGATTCTTTATATGTAATTACAAACTAATACTGATTTTTTCCATTAAAACATGAGTGTCATTAAAACATTCATATGATGTGATTAATAAAAACGTATATAAATGATAAATAAATAGATATATAGTAACATCTAGATAATAATAAATCTCTAAATAATGAATCTAATGATTTCTTGTTAAGAACTGATAAACTAGAGTAGTGATTGAGAAAACATGTTGAGTGTATTGAATAGTTTCAAACTAAATAATAAATTAATCATTTCACAATAATTTAAATTTTGCTGAATTAATATAATTAATTATTAATTTATCATCATGAATTTTTTTAATTACCATGTTTATTTTTAAAAATCATAAAGAGGAATAAATATTGTCTGGTCAGATTCATTTACAAATTGGGAGAAAGAATATTTTATCATATTATACATTTAGGGGAATTTTTTAGATCATGGAGTCTCTTTTTTTCCTACATAATATTATCGTTCATTAAATTAATGTCATTATAAAAAATTCCATTACTTCTAAATCATTTTTTGAATAAAAAGTTCAATTTAATTTTTCCTAAAATAATTATACACATCATGTGTTACTATTGTTTAAATTATTTATTATAGTTATGTGATTTTAGTTTTATCTTCCAAATTACCTTCTTCCATACAAGATAATTTTAAACAATTACACTTCAAAACAATAATATTCCAATTTTACCATTGAATGTGAGAAGGATCGTGTATGATCTTTTGTTTATGTTATATGTGAAAGTCATTTGTAATTATCACATTGTTTTCTATGACATGCATGTGCTACTCAGAGCTGATAAATAGAGGACTGATTCATTGTGGAAGAGATATTGGTTCACACTAAAGATATAAAATTTATAATATATACACTACATGAATTTGTGAGTTATTTTTTTATTTTTTAATGTGATCATAGAGATTATGTTTAATTTTGGTTTCATTTTAAATTATATAACATTATTGTCGAAATAATTTTCTTCAAATCTTGTGTAATAAATGTTTTTGAGGATATGGAATTAAAATTTTAAACTTTTTTTCAATGAAACAATAGAGAGAAGGACTTGTTTGATATTAGTATTCTACTCAATGTGTATATATAGGGTCGAACTTTACTATTTAGGAATTGTATTTATGTATTCTTCATTATAGAACATATTATTACAACTATATCCTATAAGATTAAAGGTATGATATTGTTCATTAGGACACATTATTAAAGAATTTTTCTTTTAGTAACATGAAAATTAATTGGACCTAGATATTTATACTCCTTATAATTTGTATTAAAATAATATATTTTTTGGATATGAACTATTAAATTATTTGTTAATATTTTTTATAACGTTTATAGATTTATTTCTAGTACCTCACAACATTTTTACAAGCTATTATATTTTTTATAGTCATAATTTTTTATATTTACATTATTCAGTTAAATGTTATTTTATGAATCATTTACCTCTAACTGTGTTTAATTACAATTATTAATCTAATATTTGGAATCATGTTACATTTGAACCGCACATTTCTTAGTGTGAGATATTTTTTAGTTTCCTTAAAACAAAAATTCAAACTCCCACTAGAAGATTCCATAATAGGATATTGTTTTTCAATAAAAACCATATTTATAACATGTAAATTTTGAATGAAAAATTATAGAAGATAAAAATACAGATTATGAGAAAATTATGTTTTTTGTAGAAGATGTATTATTTTAGAGTATGATTTTATTGTAAATAATTATTTCCATTGGGAATTATCATAGTATAATAATATACTGTTTTTCATTATAACTATTATAAGATATTACCATTAATAACATATTAATTATAATATGACTGTTAGGAATATTGTATATTATTATGGTAATAAAAGAAGGTAATTATCACATAAAAAAATTACGGCATGGATTTTTAAGAATATCCTATATTAGTTACACTAATTACATTATTTAATGGTTGGGTCATCACTGGGGTTATCATTATACTAAGATCAATCTAAAAATTAATAATTGAACTTCATTCATAATTATAAATGATAGAAGTTAAATTTTATGAAAATGAAAACTACATAAATGATACTCAGACCAACCCATGAAGTAATCATCATGGTATAACATAATGTCACGACCTTCCCTCGTGGTCCGTGCCGTGACTACCCCAAGCCCGCCTTCCATAGGCCAGGGGCTGGCGACTAGCACCAAGGCATAAATCCCAGTAAAAAGGGAAGGCATTGCCTTTGTAAAGTAAACAAACACCACAGAGTAAGCAAGCGGAAAGTAAACACTAAGTAAAAACAGAGTACAACTGAAATGCGGAAAAGTAAATGGGCCAGTATACAAAACCAAACTGAAGGTAAGGTACAACTAGAAAGGGAAAACATCAACTGTAAATTAAAAGCCGCTACACCGAGCTGTCCACTGGAAATCCCACCTGAAGGGTGGGTACAGAGAGCTCCACTGCTCCTCGGGTCCCGTCGTCTGCTCCGAACACGTCCCGCCCAATGGTCCATCGCCAGGTACCGTCCTGCTCTGCAAGCCTCAGCCATGATCAACGCTGTCTGTCGTCTGCAACCAACACAACGTAGTGCGGGCATAGCCTGTGCAGGGGTGAGTATAAGCTACTCAGTAGGGACCCCGAGACCCCTGAAGGTATCTCCAAAATCCACAAAGGATAAGGCACAAAGGAGGATACAATCACGAAGTAACAACCGACACTGCTTAGGTATATGCCCATACATATACCTAAGTCATCAATTCCAATACGCTCCAACCTCTGAGCCCGAGTACAGCTCAGTCCACACAGGAAAGTATACGTATTCCACACAGGAAAGCAAAACGAAATCCACACAGGATAGCACAACACAATCCACACAGGAAAGTAACAGGATTCAGCTCACACAGGTATACTTCTTCGAAAGACGATAAAGATGATCTTTGATCCGTCTAAGTCGTCGGACCCACGAAGGATCGATAGGTAACTAACCCCCGCAAAGACCCACACATGATCGGGCCCACACTAGACCTGTAGGCGCTGGTTCACACAGGACCGCTGAGCGCAAAGACCCACATAGGATCGGGCCCACACAGGACCTGTAGCACTGATCCACGTAGGATCGCTGAGTGCTGTAGTCGTCGTCGAATCCACACAGGATCTCTGTACTGTCGTCGTCGCAGTCACAGTAGCAGTAGCTGTAGCAGTAGTAATCACAGTAATAGTCACAGCCAGCACTAGGGTTCCCGCACACAGCAAGCTCGTTCAGGAGGGTCCGCTCCACGAGCCGAGAGGCTGATACATCAACTGTCACAAAGTCCAGAGTTGATGTATCCAAAAGTTCCGTAACGTCAACAGGAACTCAACGCAACAGACGGCGCGTCGATCAGACGCCCGGTCTGAGAGTTATTGGCTTTTTCGTCCGAGGGGCCCGGTTGGTTTTTAAGGCAAAACCAGCCCGACCGTACTCCACATGCATTCAAACCTCGGGCGGAGTATGCCAAAAGATCCGTCTCACTAAGAGGAACACAAAAAAGCTGACGGCACGTCAATCGGACGTCCGTAGCTCAAGATATGAGCGTTTCTGCTCCGAAGGTCCGGTTGGTTTCGTGAACGAACCAACCCGGCCGAAATCAAAGTATTCCGAAACATTGAGTGTGATATACCAAAATGACCATCTCGATCCAAAGATCTCATTTCCGCTGACGGTTTGTTGATCGTAGGTCCGTGACTCATGTTATGGCCAATAGACCGAAAACGATTCGAAAACGGGGGGTCCGGGCCCGGGGCGACCCGGCCCGACCCAGGTCCAACCCGGCCCGGCCGGCGGCGGCGCGGCCTGGCGCCGCTTGGTGCCACACGTGGGGGGTGGGGGGGGCAAGGCCCCCACTTCTTCATGTTGGCGGCGCGGCTTTTAGACTCGCCTTTGGAGAACCGGCCCCCCCTCGTGGGGGCCTGCTTTGAGGAAAACCGGGGGGCCGCCTGCCCCCCTTAATGAAACCCCCCCCCCCACCCCTCATAAATGGGGGGCATTTGTGTTGGCCGGGGGAATTAAATTCCCCCGGTTTTTCCCTTCCGGCCGGCCCACCTAGCCGGCCGGTTCTTCTTCAACGGACCGACAAAGCCGGTCCCCTTCCGGCTTCCGACACCGGTGGCCCGGCGAGCCGCCGGTCTTCCCGTCTCACCGCGGCCCGGAACCGGCCGCAGTGTTCGTCGTCTGATGCGGTGTAACGGCACCGCGCCCCTCCGCTGCGGCCCCGCTCCGGCCGCGGCACCTTCGATTCCCTTCGACGCGGCGCGACGTCGTCACGTTCATGATAAACTTTCTGTGGCGCGGCGTGACGACGCCGCGCGATTATAGCCTTGCGATTCCCGCGTGGTGCGATGGCACCGCGCCATCTCATACATCCGGAAGGAAAAAATATTCAAGAACAGAGGAGGGGGAATTCGACCGTGTTTGTGCGGTCCGGCCCCCCTCTCCTTAGTCGATAACACTTAACAATAAACCTCAAAATTGTAAAGCTAGAACCAAGAACGAGAATAAATAAATAATCAACAACAACCCCTACCTTGGTTCAAGATCTATGATCGTCAACGACCCGCGGAAGACAACGTCGCGGAGGTCGGGCGCCGCGGTAACGTTCGTCAAATCCGTTGACGAAGAGGTACGTCCGAAGAGGTACGTCGTTGGTGAATCTTTGTAAGCCGACGAAGGAAGTGCGAGGAGGAAGCGGCATTCCCTTTCGTTGACACGGAAGGCTTCGTCGATCTTCGTAAGCAACCGGATATGAAGAAGAGAGGAGCGGCGTTTTTCGTCGGAGCTCGAAGGTTCTTCGCGTTCTTCATCAAAGTTGAAGAAGAAGAAGGAGAACCCAAAATCCTCTCAAGAAGGCTAGAGAAATCTAACAAAATAAAATAAGCTAGAGTCTTATTTTATTCACACACTTAACAAAATTGAATTTCAAAGGTTTGAAATTCAAATAAAATAACTCCAAATTAAATAACAAGTTGTCATGTCATTTAAAGAGGGGTTAAAGGGAGTTTTGAGAGAATATGAAATGTTGGGGTTTGTGTGGGCCCCACCACACTTAATCCTCCCAAGGTAGGTTAAGTGGATGTGGGTCCCACCTTTAACTCCCTTTGGGAGAAGTTAACCAACACAATAAAAATAAAAAGTGTTCCACATTTTTATTTAACTTCTTATAATTCTCCCAAAAACTAACTTTCGTCCCGCAATAAACACAACTTCGGAAAAAGTATCCATAAGCGAATATCGGCGATGTGGGTTCATTGGTGCCCTCAGATTTCAATTCCGATCACCGGATCAAAATTTAGAAATTCCCGCTCGTTCGTTCACTGAATGTACCCGAGCCAAACTTCGGAAATTGATTCCGGGCACTCCGGGCCTCGGAATGAGGTGCCATCAGAAACCGCGCTCTTGTAAAATTCCAAATAAAATTAAGAAAAAATCTCCCTTGAATTTTACAAGTCTTTACATTACTCTCACCTAAGGGCTTTATGTCCCTGTAAAGATACATCAAAAACTAGGGAAACAAATGAGGGTACTGAGCAAGCATCTGAGCCTCCCGCTCCCATGTGCTCTCCTGGAGGTTCTCGTGCTGCCATCTGATGCGCACAAGAGGAATCGATCGCCCGCGTAGGACCCGCTCCAGTCGATCCTCTATCTCCATCGGGACCTCCGTAAAAGTCACCCCATCGTCAACGTCAAGCTCCCCATGGACAATGATGTGCGTCAGGTCATGCACGTATCTCCTCAGTTGAGACACGTGGAAGACGTCGTGCACCCGGTGCAACTGAGGTGGTAGAGCCAGGCGATAAGCCACCTCGCCAATCCTGCTGAGGACCTGGAAGGGTCCGATGAAGCGCGGAGATAACTTGCCGCCTCGTCCAAATCTCCGAATACCACGTCGAGGTGAGACCCGAAAGAAGACGTGATCACCATCCTCGAACTCTAGTGGCCTCCACCTCCTGTCAGTGTATGACTTCTGCCGGCTCTGAGCTGTCCTCATCCGCTCCTGGATGACCTGGACCTTCTCTGTCGTGGCCTGAACCATCTCCGGTCCCACAAGTGCTGACTCCCAGGGTCTGTCCAGCACAAAGGAGATCTACAAGGTCGGCCGTAAAATGCCTCCTACGATGCCATCCCGATGGTGGAGTGGTAGCTGTTGTTGTATGCAAACTCCACCAAGGGTAGGTGGTCCTCCCAGCTACGACCAATGTTGAGAACACATGCGCGGAGCATGTCCTCGAGAGTCTGAATGGTCCTCTCTGTCTGACCATCTGTATGAGGGTGAAAGGTTGTGCTCAGACGTAGCTGCGTCCCGAACGCCTCCTGCAACCCCTTCCAAAGCTGGGAAGTAAAGCGAGCATCTCGATTGCAGACGATAGATGATGGAACGCTGTGGAGCCGCACAATCTCCTGAACGTAGAGACGTCCCAAATTCTCCACTGATCCCTTCTCTCTGATGGCTAAGAAGTGTGTCGACTTGGTGAGTCGGTCAACAATCCCCCAGATAGAGTCGTGACCTGTGGAAGTGCGTGGAAGTCCAGTCACGAAGTCCATAGATATGCCGTCCCACTTCCACTCCGGGACCTCCAAGGGTTGTACCATGCCTTCTGGTACTTGATGCTCTGCCTTCACCTGCTGGCAGGTGAGGCATCGAGAAAGGAACTCTGCTACTGCCTTCTTCATGCCCGGCCACTAGTGTTGTCGTCTGAGATCCTGGTACATCTTCGCCACTCCAGGATGTACCGGCAAAGGAGAAGTGTGAAACTCTCTCAAAACCTCCTCTCGCAAAGCGACTGGTACCATGGTACATCCTCTGAAAAGGATGTCATGATCTCCTCCAAGGGAGAAACCATCAGGTGCCTGTCCTGAGGATATCTGTGCACGCCGTGTCTCACAGTCAGTGTCCTCACGCTGTGCCTCTCTGACCCGCTGCAGTAGTGGAGAGGTGACTGTGAGAGACTGGAGGAAGGCTTCTCCATCTCTATCCACGAAGGATATCTGTAAAGAGGCTAGCTGCTCTGACACTTCCTCATGTAGCTGAATGCCCGTCCTCCTGCTGAGGGCATCGGCTACCACGTTCCCCTTCCCAGGAGTATAAACTATCTCAAAGTCATAGTCCTGGAGTATCTCGAGCCATCGCCACTGTCTCAGGTTCAGGTCCTTCTGCGAGAAGATATACCTGAGACTCTGATGATCAGAAAAGACTGTAAAGCGCTCGCCCATCAGGTAGTGTCGCCATGTCTTCAGAGCGAAGACCACTACTGCTAACTCCAGGTCATGGGTAGCGTAGTTCTGCTCATGTGGTCTCAACTAACGTGATCCATAGGTGATCACTACCCGCTATTGCATCAGAACACATCCGAGTCCGGTCCATGATGCATCGCAGTAAACTACGTACCCTACTCCCCCCTCAGGCAACCTCAAGATAGGTGCGCTGGTCAATCTCTGTCTCAGCTCCTGGAAGCTCTGCTGACATCTGTCTGACCACACGAAGGGTTTCCCCTTCTTCGTTAAAGCTGTGAGTGGTGCCGCAACTCTAGAGAAGTCTGTCACGAATCTCCGATAGTATCCAGCTAGTCCCAAGAAACTCCGAACCTCAGTCACGCTCCTGGGTGTCTCCCATACTAACACAGCCACGATCG
Source organism: Viscum album (assembly GCA_963277665.1). NCBI lineage: Eukaryota > Viridiplantae > Streptophyta > Magnoliopsida > Santalales > Viscaceae > Viscum > Viscum album. The sequence goes on from OY728142.1 coordinate 956,876,262, forward strand.
TCGCAGGATCCACTGCAACTCCCACCTCAGAGATAACGTGTCCCAAGAAGTGGACCTCACGTATCCATAACTGGCACTTCGAGAGCTTACCATAAAGCTGGTGCTCTCGGATTTTGTCTAGTACAACTCGCAAGTGATAGGCGTGCTCCTCCTCAGTCGTAGAGTAAATCAGAATATCGTCGATGAAGACCACGACAAACCGATCATGGTATGGCTGAAAGATCCTGTTCATGAGGGCCATAAACACTGCTGGAGCATTGGTTATGCCGAAAGTCATAACCAAAAACTCATAGTGGCCATACCGACATCTGAAGGTCGTCTTCTGCATGTCCTCGTCTATGACTTTGAGCTGATGATAGCCTGACCTGAGGTCTATCTTCGAGAACCACCGTGCTCCCTTGAGCTGATCAAAGAGGTCATCAATCCTCGGTAGCGGATACTTGTTCCTCATTGTCACCTGGTTCAGGTGATGATATTCAACACAAAGTCGCAGGCTCCCGTCTGCCTTCTTGGCAAACAATATCGGGGAAGCCCAGGGTGAAACACTAGGTCGGATGAACCCCTTGCCCTGCAAGTCCTCCAACTGAACCCGTAGCTCTCGAAGCTCGGTGGGGGCCATCCGATATGCTGTAGTGGATATCGGGGCTGTCCCGGGGTACAAGTCAATATAAAATCTACCTCTCTGTGAGGAGGTAGCCCTGGAACGTCATCGGGAAAAACCTCCGCAAACTGATCCACCACTGCAGGAAAACCAGGACTCCGCACGTCAACTGCTCCAAGGATGAGGCTAGCCAACTGATGAGTGATGGGCTGTCCTCTCCTCCACGGAAGTCCATCCTGTGCTGCAAAGGATCCCTTCTCGCCGGTGAAGGTGAACCTGCTCCCGTCGGTGCGTACACATCGCACCTTGTGCCTAAAACAGTCAATCTGCGCATGGACCGTAGATAGCCAATCCATGCCCAAGATGACGTCGTAAGGCCTCGACGATGCTACAAGAAGATCCCAGCCGAAACTCTCGCCTCCTAGAGTAATCTCACACTGCCGGAACCAGTGCATAATCGTCGATTCTGCTCCCGTAAGAGTCTCTATCCATAAAGATCGAGCCAACGGCTCTGTCGGAATCTCCGGGCTCCGAACAAGGGCAGCGGCTATGAAAAAGTGACTCACTCCTGTGTCTATAAGAACTAAATCAAGGGTGGAATAGACACTGATAGTACCTAGAATCATCTCGGGTGCGCCGTGGTCATAGGCCTCTGCTGCCTGGAGCTGTGCCTGTCTCTGCCCGCCATCTCCCTGTGGTCGGGGTGGACCTCCTGGTGGTGGTGGTGGCAGAGCCTCAAAGCATCGCCCACCACTTGCTGCTCGGCCAGCTCCTCTACCTCGTCCGCCTCCTCCCTACGGACCGCCACGGTCGACCCTCTGCCTTTGCCTCGGTGGTCCCTCAACTGTCTGCTTCTCCTCGGCACGGCGGGTCGGGCAGTCACGAGCCATGTGGCCCTGCCCGCCGCACGAGTAGCACTGCCTGCCTCTCGAAAGACTGGCTCCTCGTTGTGTGCCCCGAACTGCTGAGCCAGTGTCCTGAGGTCGTCTGCCCGAAGGTCTGGTCTGCCTGAACCCCTGAGTCATCCATCGACTGCCTACTGCAGATGACTCCGCCACGTGCCACCCTGCGGTGGGTCTCGGTGCTGGTTTAGACTCAGCAAGGAAGCTCTCGATCAAAAGGTCCTGCTCCAGTACTCCTGTCTGAGTCGGTATGCTGAGGGAGATCAGTGATGCCCTGACATCGTGTCTCAAACCCTGCTCGAAGGTCCGGGCCTGGAAGAATGGGTCTCGTACCATGTCGGTCGAGTAGCACGAGAGATCAGTAAATCTCGCCGAGTACTGAGCGACCGTCATGCTACCCTGCCGCAGCTGAAGAAGCTCCTGGATACGCACCGCACGAAGGGTGGCTGGGACGAATTCCGAGCGGAAGAGGCTCTCAAAGTTCGTCCATAGAAGAGATGCCTCATCGTGCACCTGGAGCATCAAGCTCCACCATCGTCCTACTGCTGCTTGTAGTAGGCTCGCAGCGAGGATCACCATGAGGTCTGCTGGTGTCCTCACTAGCCTAAACAGACGTACCACTACCTCCAGCCAGTCCTCGGCTGCCTGGGGATCTGTCTCCCGGCGAAACCTGGGTGGTCGCTGGCGCTGAAACTCATGCAGTGCACTGAGGCGACGTGCATCGTCAGCGGCTGGTGCTGGAAGTATCGGTGTCTCGACGGGTAGAGCTACCGCCGGTGCCACTGCTGACAAAGGGACCTGCACCGAGGCCTCGTCGCTCGGTGGGCTGTTGTCACACTCGACTCTCGGAACCCTAGCTGTCTGCCGTCGTGGGACCATCCTGAAAAGGAAACAGGTGCGCCACGGTCAGAACAGTATACCTGTAGAGTTGATATAAGTAATCACAAAGAAAACATTGAAACACACACGCAATCAATGTTTTCGTGCATTAAGTCAGAAATCAGAAGTCAGGGTCCCGGTGTACGGATACGTCGGCCGACGCACCAACACTGGACTCCCTGGACTGAGAACCACACTCAATACGCTAAACATTACTGCTTCACATAGAAAAGATCAGAGTTCGCGGTAGAACCGAACTCCTCTGATACCAATTTGTCACGACCCGCCCTCGGGGTCCGTGCCGTGACTACCTCATGCCCGCCTTCCATAGGCCAGGGGCTGGCGACTAGCACCAAGGCGTAAATCCCAGTAAAAAGGGAAGGCATTGCCTTTTTAAAGTAAACAAACACCACAGAGTAAGCAAGCAGAAAGTAAACACTAAGTAAAAACAGAGTACAACTGAAGCGCGGAAAAGTAAATGGGCCAGTATACAAACCCAAACTGAAAGTAAAGTACAACTCGAAAGGGAAAACATCAACTGTAAAGTAAAAGCCGCTACACCGAGCTCTCCACTGGAAATCCCACCTGAAGGGTGGGTACAGATAGCTCAACTGCTCCTCGGGTCCCTTCGTCCGCTCGGAACACATCCTGCCCAGTGGTCCACCTCCAGGTACCGTCCTGCTCTGCAAGCCTCAGGCAAGATCAGCGCTGTCCGTCGTCTGCAACCAACACAACGTAGTGCGGGCATAGCCCGTGCAGGGGTGAGTATATGCTACTCAGTAGGGACCCCGAGACCCCGGAAGGTCTCTACAAAATCCACAAAGGATAAAGCACAAAGGAGGATACAATCACGAAGTAACAACCGGCACTGCTTAGGTATATGCCCATACATATAACTAAGTCATCAATTCCAATACGCTCCAACCTCCGAGCCCGAGTACAACTCAGTCCACACAGGAAAGTATACGTATTCCACACAAGAAAGCAAAACGAAATCCACACAGGATAGCACAACACAATCCACACAGGAAAGTAACAGGATTCATCTCACACTGGTATACTTCTTTGAAAGACGATAAAGATGATCTATGATCCATCTAAGTCGTTGGACCCATGAAGGATCGATAGGTAACTAACCCCCGCAAAGACCCACACAGGACCTGTAGGCGCCGGTTCACACAGGACCGCTGAGCGCAAAGACCGACACAGGATCGGGCCCACACAGGACCTGTAGCACCGATCCACGTAGGATCGCTGAGTGCTGTAGTCATCGTCGAATCCACACAGGATCTCTGTACTGTCGTCGTCGCAGTCACAGTAGGAGTAGCAGTAGCAGTATTAATCATAGTAACAGTCGCAGCCAGTACTAGGGTTCCCGCACACAGCAAGCTCGTTCAGGAGGGTCCACTCCACGAGCCGAGAGGCTGATACATCAACTGTCACAAAGTCCAGAGTTGATGTATCCAAAAGTTCCATAACGTCAACAGGAACTCAACGCAACAGACGGCGCGTCGATCAGACGCCATGTCTGAGAGTTATTGGCTTTTTCGTCCCAGGGGCCCGGTTGGTTTTTAAGGAAAAACCAGCCCGACCGTACTCCACCTGCGTCCAAACCTTGGGCGAAGTAAGCCAAAAGATCCGTCTCACTAAGAGGAACACAACAAAGCTGACGACACGTCAATCGGACGTCCGTAGCTCAAGATATGAGTGTTTCCGCTCCGAAGGGCCGGTTGGTTTCGTGAACGAACCTACCCGGCCGAACTCAAAGTATTCCTAACCTTTGAGTGCGATATACCGAAACGACCGTCTCGATCCAAGGATCGCATTTACACTGACGGTTCGTCGATCGGAGGTCCGCGACTCATGTTATTGCCAAAAAACCGAAAACGATTGGAAAACGGGGGGTCCGGGCCTGGGGTGACCCGGCCCGACCCCCCCTGGGTCGACCCGACCCGGGTCCGACCCGGCCCGGCCGGCGGCGGTCCGGCGTGGCGGCGCAGGCCGGCGCGGCCTAACACAGCTTGGTGCCACGCGCGGGGGGGGGGGGGGGGGCAAGGCCCCCACTTCTTCATGTTGGTGGCGCGACTTTTAGCCGCGCCTTTGGAGAACCGGCCCCCCCTCGTGGGGGCCTACATTGAGGAAAACCGGGGGGCCGCCTGCCCCCCCCCCCCCCCTTAATGAAACCGCCCCGCCCCCCTCATTAATGGGGGGGCATTTGTGTTGGCCGGGGGAATTAAATTCCCCCAGTTTTTCCCTTCCGGCCGGCTCACCTGGCCGGCCGGTTCTTCTTCAACGGACCGGCAATGCCGGTCCCCTTCCGGCTTCCGACACCGGCGGCCCGGCGAGCCACCGGTCTTCCTGTCTCGCCGCGGCCCGGAACCGGCCGCGATGTTCGTCATCCGGCGCAGTGTGACGGCACCGCTCCCCTCCGCTGCGGCCCCGCTCCGGCTGCGGCGCCTTTGATTCCCTTCGCCACGGCGCGACGGCATCGCGTTCATGATAAACATCTCGTGGCGCGGCGTGACGGCGCCGCGCGATTATAGCCTTGCGATTCCCGCGTGGAGTGACGGTACCACGCCATCTCGTACATCCGCAAGGAAAAAATATTCAAGAACAGAGGAGGGGGAATTTGGCCGTGTTTTTGCGGTCCCGCCTCCCTCTCGTTAGTCGATAACACTTAACAATAAACCTCAAACTTGTCCAGCTAGAACCAAGAAAGAGAATAAATAAATAATCAACAACAACCCCTACCTTGGTTCAAGATCGATGATCGTCAATGACCCGCGGAAGACAACGTCGCGGAGGTCGGGCGTCGCGGTAACGTTCGTCAAATCCGTTGACGAAGAGGTACATCCGAAGAGGTACGTCATTGGCGAATCTTCGTAAGCCGACGAAGGAAGTCCGAGGAGGAAGCGACATTACCTTTCATTGACATGGAAGGCGTCGTCGATCTTTGGAAGCAACCGGCTATGAAGAAGAGAGGAGCGGCGTTCTTCATCGGAGCTCGAAGGTTCTTCGCGTTCTTCGTCAAAGTTGAAGAAGAAGAAGGAGAACCCAAAATCCTCTCAAGAAGGCTAGAGAAATCTAACCAAATAAAATAATCTAGAGTCCTATTTTATTCATACACTTAACAAAATTGAATTTCAAAGGTTTTAAATTCAAATAAAATAACTCCAAATTAAATAACAAGTTGTCATGTCATTTAAAGGGGGGTTAAAGGGAGTTTTGAGAGAAGATGAAAAGATGGGGTTCGTGTCAGCCCCACCACACTTAATCCTCCCAAGGGAGGTTAAGTGGATGTGGGTCCAACCTTTAAATCCCTTTGGGAGAAGTTAACCAACAAAATAAAAATAAAAAGTGTTCCACATTTTTATTTAACTTCTTATAATTCTCCCAAAAACTAACTTTCGTCCCGCAATAAACGCAACTTCTGAAAAGGTCTCCTTAAGCAAATATCGGCGCTGCGAGTTCATTGGTGCCCTCGGATTTCAATTCCGAGCACCGGATCAAAAGTTAGAAATTCCCGCTCGTTCGTTCACTGAACGTACCCGAGCCAAACTTCGGAAATTGAATCCGGGCACTCCGGGCCTCAGAATCAGGTGCCGTCAGAAACTGCGCTCTTGTAAAATTCCAAAGAAAATTAAGAAAAAATTTCCCTTGAATTTTACGGGTCTTTACACATAACATAAGGGATTAATATGGTTTAATATGGGGTTATGTATGTAGGGGTTAAATGTGGTATAAAAATGTAAATTATTTTAGTAATAAAATTAATTTTATGCTGAAATTGTATCTTTGTTAAATTTTCAATATATATTTAAAATATGAAATCAACATATTTTGATTTAATTTTTATTACGATATATAACATGTTAATAATCTAGATGATGTAATTAGTTTAATTATAAATTATTTTTTCATTAAAAATAGTAACATATGGTAACAAATGATAAATATTTAATCATACATATGTATGTATGAGTTAACATGACAATGATAGTCCACTTTTCTAGAATTTGTAACTAAAAATATTATATTTTGTTTTAATGGTGTAATTGGGTATATGATTTTATTTTATCACCTGAGAAAATGGAATTAATAAAATTAAATAATCAAACACATGGAATTCCACTCAATACACCTATAAATTTCCAGACTCCTTTCTCTTTAATTATCACAAAAAGGTCAAATTATTTTTTTAATGCACTATTATCATGTCACTATTATATAAAATTCTTAATAATGATGTGTTTTGGTGGTTTATGGGATGAAATAGGGTAATGCGTTCTAGAATGGTAATAGTTTATATTTTCCTCTCTTTATATATAATTATGATTAATCTATTAAAATTAATTTCCACTATTAGTTTATTTAATAAAATACTCATATATATATAATATTATCATCCCTTATATGTATTTTATATCTGATAATATTAATTCACTCTCAATAATCCCAATTTCCTATGATACCTCAAGGTCAATGTATGGGTTGTTAATCCATTTTTTCAAAATAAGATGATTTTGTTTTAAAATATTTTTGAATACTTCCACATTTGATTAAATTAGTATTATACTATTATTATTTTTCATTTGATATTGTATCTATTTTAGATCATACAATATATTATTTTATATGATTTTTAAAAAACTGTACTAAATCAATATAAGTGATTCATATTCATTTCCCTTGTATTTCATATTGTGATAATTTTGTTATTAAAATTTTTAGACCTTAATTTCTTAAGATCATATACTATTTTATATGGTATATTATAATATTTTGGATATATTATCATGGTTTTACTAACCATTTATTTTCTTTATTCCATTCTTACTAATCGATACTATTCCAAAATGGTTCATCGATCTATGATTCAATACAAATGTTCATATACATTTATGTTGATATAAAAATGAAATAATATTGAGGGGATTAAGCAATAAATTCATTTTTAATTCTTTATTATAATAAAATAATGATTTTAATTTTTTTAATGAATTAAATTTCATATACTTCAATCACAAAAAAATCATTATCATTATACCCATTTTATTTTTCTTTGAAAAAAATGAGGTAATGTAATTTGAAAGGGTAGTTTTGGTGATGTGAGGGAGTCACTTGACCTTTATAGGTTTATATTGGAAGATCATGTGTATTGGGAATTCTACACTAGGACCTTGATTGAATCGTGTTCTTGGAATCTCTTTATATGGTGATATATTTAATTGTTACATTGAAAATAGAATCCCAAAACATTTTTAAAACAATGATATTGATTTTACCATCAACATATAATCTCTTCCATGAATTCCACATAATCCAATGTTATGATATATATATTTTTAGAATAAATATTTATCAAACCATTGTTGGGGATTCACTATTTTACAAACCACAATTCCTTACTTGTGATTATATATCTGATGTGTAGATGTATTATGAATATTTTAATATCATAATGTCATGGATATAATATTTATATTTTTTATAATGTACATTTTACATATTATAAAATTGTTGGATCTTCTTAAATATCCCTCTAATGAAATTTCTTAATGTTTTATATCTGGAGATAATATATGTGTGGCACAATTCAAATATCATGGTATTAGTGGGTGGCCTTGACATTGCATTCATTGAAACATATTGGTATCTTAAGGTAGCCTTCTCATGAAAGGTATTACGATATCATGGTAATGGATAGTAGACATCATATAATATCCATTAAGATATCATGGAATTCTTGTATTATATTTTTATCTTAGGAAATATGATATCATTGTACTAGATGGTAGCCTTTTCATCAGATCCATTCAAATATCATGTTATCGATGTATTGTCTTATCATTGGAGGTCTATTGACTATATTTTTATAATGTTTACATAATTTAAAAATGTTTTAGGTTTTCATTGTATAAAATAATCATTACTACGATTCTAACATACTATATAGAGGTATATACCTCTACATACTATGCATCCTAATATTACCCTCACGAAGCATATGATCTCACCCATTTTCTTAGGTTTTTTAAAATATATAGGAGTGAAAATATATAATAGAGAACATAAACACTATTCAATAAAATATATATTAAATACATTATAATATAATTATTTATGTGTAAATTTTAATGTATTATGTCTTAGATCCGATGGGCTTTGATAAAAAATCTTTTGTGAAGTGTTTAAATGTAACATTATTTTAGGTTTTATAAAAATGATTGTACAAAATGAACTGGATTTGGAATTTTGTTTATAGTAAATCATTTTTATTATCATATATATTTTTAGTTATTTTTTTGATATTATTATGAAATTCCACAGATAAAACACATACATTTTGTGAACTAGAATGAATATTCATGCTTAACAATTTTTATATGTTACTTATATTGATTTTATCTTAAATTTTTTTTGTTAAATTTAAATGATGGATAGAAGAAGGAGATGAGAGAATAATAATAAAAAAAATATAGAAAATGACCAAGGTGATGGTTTTTCCAAAATTCAACAAAACATTATGGGTCCAAAAATTTTAAACATCATGGTTATATTAAAAAATGTCTTTTTTTCTAATAATTAGAACCATATATAAAGGAATTCATCATAATTACATATGTCATTATTAGTAGATATTTTCATTATTTTATGAGATCTATTATTTTGTGGATCTGTATCCATACATGTCATTGAACGATGGGTTTCTTCATTAGATTAGATACATTTTTTTGTTGATGGAATTATATAATTGAAATTTGTTCTAAATGATCATAGTCATGAAGAATAAACAAATCGAAACTACACATTAATAAAGAATAAAAATAATGAATAGTATATCATATATATTTTATGGTGGAATTTTACAAGCTTATCCTTTGAGAAATATTTCCCTCAGATTGTAGAAAAATTAATGAAGTGGAAATTCCATGAGATAATTCTTATATGTGCTAAATCCATTCTGATATACAATTTTTACATTAATCAATTATCAAGGTATGATTTTAAATTTCTCATTGATCTAGAATGTAATACTGATAGATTTTATAAAGGATTAAATTCAATACTTCAAAATGATTTTGAAATATGAAAGCTTGCAAGTTATGAGATTATTTATTCTATCTCCTTTAAAATCATGAAATATAGGAGTTGAACAGTTTGTGGGATGACATAATTTTTTATTAGAATCATAAAACGAATAATCATATTAGAATCATGTCTTGTTAAGTGTTGAATGATTTTTTTCAATATTCCACAAGCAATAAATACATAATAAACAGCTCATTAAAAAATTTATTAAGAATAAGAAAGTGTTTTATGAGTGGGAAGAATTGTTATCTTCCATGTAAATATAGATAAAGAATGAAACAAAGGAAATTTAATTGTCAGGGGTAGAAAAATCACTACATGAATACCCACCACTAGTACCCATCATGGGACAAAAAGAGATATTGGGTGACCTTTCAGGCGTACCTTCAATATGACATTGGTTTTTCACTAAAAAATTATTAAAATACATAAAAGGACAAATTACCCCAAATATATGATGTTATTTAAGGGAAATACTATTATATCCACTAATAAATTAGATATAATACTAAATAAACCAAGATCAGATGAAAATAATATCCCAGAATTCATGAAATTAAATACATATAGTGACCCAAAATAATGTACTTTAAAACTCATATATAATAGCACAAAAAATGAATCTCCACTCCATGTTAGTTTGTTTTTTTCATTAATCAAATCCCTCATGATTATGTAAAAACAATTTTTATATAGATATGTGAGAATCATATTTATATTTAGTGGGATCCTCCTATAAACCGCTCATGAAAATAAAAAATATATATAATATTACAGAACCTATGAAAAATAATTTGATCAAAAATGCACTTATAAGGTCAACTATGCATTCCCATATGAAATAAGGCCAACTAGCCAAGTATCAAACCCACTTTAATAAAATAATATCATAAGAATGAAATCAATAATATCCCACCACCACTTCCCTGCTATTTTTCTAAACTCACACCCCAACATCAATATTTATCCTATTTCATACCCTCCATGTATAAATATATAATCCAACTAATTATAATGTGGTTTGGGTCACAAAACATCCTATCATAACCTATACGCAAGTCCATAATCATGTGTTGGAATCATTTAGAGTATGTAATATCATAATCCATTGTATTTGTACCATAATGGGGTATAATGTACATAATATACCTTAGACTACGTCCTTCTTCTTTCCCGGAATGACCCCATATTTTTACTACTAATATCATGTAATTCATTCTAAGGGATATCCATGAAATGTGGGTAGCTAGTGATATGTCATCACCAACCAGTATATTAGGGAAAATTCTCATAATACAAAATATTTGGACAAATAAAAGGTTATATAATTCCGGTGTGGTGCATATAGAAATCATAAAAAAATACAATTATAGATATTTTTAAAAAAATTATCCTTTGGGTTCACATAAACTACCCGATAAAAGAATATATATTCTGCCATTTCTTTTCCATTACCAATTATCAACCATTGTTCCCTCTAAAACACAACTAGTCTTTTGCTAAATGATGAAAATAAACTAACCAGAAAAAAAATTATGAATTAATATGATGTTCCACCATCTATAGATTTATAGTAATCTTTCACATCATGTTCATTTTTCTTCCACTACCCATATTTAATGAAGACTCACTCACAAGGAAAACTCAATTCTATTCCAAACCCTTATATCAATTTATTATAGTTGAAATAATGACATTTACTACATTATCAATTATATCCAAAAAAATTTAAATTAATTATTAATTAATACCATCACATACCATCAAGTATCACTAATAAAGCCTCAAATCATATCATCAAACACTACTTCACATAGCATGCCAATCGGGGACCAAAACCATCACCCGACTTTCACAACCATCCATATCACCATTGATAGAATTTCTCCAGCCACACACAGAACACATATAATAGACACACTAAATGAAAACCAACAAAATTAACATTATATAAATACAAAATATAATTTCTAACATCCCAATAAATTCATAATTAATTAGGAAAATTTCACATTTTATTTTTAAATTTAATTTTCATTTAATTATGTGAGTTGATAATATATTTTCAGCATAAATACAAGTATGTAATTCAAAAAAATCATATTAGTAAGTGTTACCCATCCATAAAAAAACATGAAATAATTATTCAATCTATGTGTCTCAATTTCTATATAGTATTAAAGGTAAAATAACATCCCATTCATAGAGATTATCTATATCTTTTATCATTATATTCAACCTTATTTATTTATAATTTTTTTATAAAATATATTTTTACTCTAAATACTTATAAAACAAAATAAAAATATGGTCTAGGACATGTGTAATACCCCATTTTCCTTATTATTCAACTAGAATTTTTTATCTTCTTCCTTGAATTTATACCAATCATACAAATAACTAATACTATATTGATTTAATAATTTTTTTAAAAATATAGGAGAGAGTATTGAATACCAAACCTTGATTCAAGTTTAATGGAATAATCACAATTCAAGTATAATAATATTGAGGATTCATCATAAAAAACATGGAAAAAATTACATTGTAGCCGAAGAAAAAAAACTTCCATCATGTCATGATTGAAACATAAACCAATCTTGAGGAACCACACCACATAGTCATATATAAAGAATAAATGTAAGGAATAACAAAGATAAGGTAAAGAGAAGAGGGTACCTTGATCTATTATAATTATTCAATGCTCAATGGTTTTTTGGATTTCCAATGATCATGGATGAAGGTAGTTTAGAGGTCTAGGGGATAGCTAGGTTTCAATATAAGTTCAATAAAATAAAATTGGGGAAGAGTCAACCATCTATTTCTATATGTTCTTCTAATAGCATGTACTATGGTTCTCTGATATCCTTATATTATATTAAGCCACCTAGAAAATGGGATAATGAAATATAATGTATTTTTATTCTATAATTAATACATGTTAAAAAAACTGCCCCAAACTACTCATGAATAGATGTACACTCTCTCATATAACACCATACAAAATATTTTTCCCATGAACGACTACAATAACCAGCCACTCAGGAAGAGGGAAAAGACCCTCACAATTTCACTTCCCTACTCACACAAATTTATTGCACCTCGACATTCCATTTCACCTAAGAACATTGAAAACCATGTCATGGTAACACCTTGTTTTCCATTTACATTAGCTCCTTTGTTTATTTGACTCTACCACAACATTTTTTTGACAACACACCCACCATATTTGGCTTTTTTAAATGTTCATTTCTTATAGTTTAAAAACATCTAGAACTACTCTAAAAAAATAGGTATAATGGCATCCCTATTCCTTAAATGGATGTGTAATGAGATTCTATGCCTAGAGGAACATGCTCCCTTTGCATTTGTAGGGATCCAAGGTTATCTTAGTGTTACTCACTATATTCCATACCTATACATACTTATCATCTATTTGTTTTCATTCAATGAAACATTCTAATTTTAGAATCCTTGTTTATCACCCAGAGACTCACCAAGAACCATGGAAACCCATTTAAAAATATCAACATGAATATTTCACATAGGTCAATACTGCATGTAAAATGTTGGTACCTATGTGAAATCCATCGACCATGGTTCACCCATCTCTAAAAAGGAAACTCTAAATTCCAAAAATGGATATACTCATTCCTTATACTCTAAAACACTCACTCAATTCTCATATAGATCATTTAATTATACAATAAGACCACCACCATGTATAAAACCATGGTGTGGGGGAATTTTAGTTGGATATAACATGTATTCAGTCTCCCATAATACCCCCGAACATCTGATTAGCATATCAAAAGATCAATACAATGGGAAGGGGGGATCCTTGTATCAATAAAATTACCTAAAATAAAACTCAAACATTTATGATCATTTATAACAGAACCCAAACCCAAGAAATAAATAAAAGAGGGTTTATAAACCCACCATGTAAGATTTCTCTCAAGGATATGTCTATATAGAACACAGCCAACATCCCATTAGATATGATCATATAAACATGTTACATAAAAATTTAAACCTCGTATTAGGGGGATATTCTCTTCAAACAAGGATAGTTCTATAAATAATGTATAACAAACATATAAGAATAAACAGCCTCAGAAAATAGAAATAAAGTATTATATATAAAAAAGAACCAAAATAAGGATAAAAACATCTAAAAGGGATAAAACATCAAATAAATCATGATATTGAGAAATCATTTGGAACCCTCACTCCCTTGTTCTCTCCTACAATTCATTGTGCCTCTACAAGATATAAAATAAAGGGAGAAGTCAGCATCATTGAGAATTCTCTCTATGATTCAGGATTTCAATAAACCACTGCACAAATATCATGTCATCCCTGAATTTTACTCTAAAAAATTGATCAATTAGGATTAATTATAGAGATAACATGTTCTCTATGACACGTGGAAGAAATCAGATTTTGTCTCTAGTTGTGGTTAATGTGACTATTTGTACACTACCTTGTTAAAAAACTGTTAAAACAAAAAAAACTACAATAATCCCCAGAGAAAATTTTCTCCTGCACTTAATCCTATAAAACACATTATGAGGATAAACCTTCAAAACAATTACCACACCAATAAATATCTAGGAGTTTACAATTATAATATTCAAAGGACTTTTCATAGTATTATTTAGCCATTATTAAATCCAAAATACCCAAAACATTTCATTCATACTCTTCTCTACATAGTGTCTATGAATAGTTAACTCGCTAATCTCATTCTAGAATAAGGGTGGTCCATGTGGAATCCAATTATTAGCATTAAAATTGATCTATAGAAATGAATTAATGGAAAATGTTATTATAATATGCCATAATAAATTAAATTGGGTTAACCTAGGATATGCTAAAATCCAATATACAAGCCTGCAAAATATCTTCCAAAGTATAGATAGTATACTTTGTAATCCCATATATCTATGGATGGAAATATGTTCTAGGTATAACTAGAATATTAAGACACATAAAATATCAATTGAAACTAAGAATTTAAATTAAATATCCTTATTGGATATGATAATCCATGGTACCATATGGTGTCATGATATATCATCCATGTAATACCATGAAAGAGAATATAAGAAGCCTTCATATGTAATTGATATGAAATGTGGTGATTTTTTACATTCCATCTATTATCACCCAAATGGTATCACATCCATCATAGTCTCACAGTAATCCAGTGTCAAAATCCATTGATAGGTCCCCCCCAAATTCATTCAATGAAGTCCAATGAGTAAAAAACACCCAAGAACGAAATGTTTACCATCACATGATGGAACCTAAGTTATCATCTTAGAAACTCTATTACCAAAAAAATTATCAAATACCACCCAACTAACCACATCCATTCATGGTATATCATGGAGGAAAATCAATTCACTACTATAAGTGATCCATGGTACTCTATGTGGAAATCTTCTTGCTTCACTGAATGAATGAAAAATCTCCCATGGAAAACTGTATGATTTTACAGATTCTCTGAAAAACCTTATTGGATTTCACTATTAGTAACATGGTCATACATTATATCCACCTATGATATTCACCACAGACACTCTTCAAGAAAGTGTAATATAAGGGATTTCACAACAATATTATAAAAACATACTTTGACATCCAAGACCTAAAAACAACGTTGAATAACTATTATCTCACTGATTCCGCCTTATGCATCATTATACACTGGTTCAATATGTCAATGAGGCCTTCATCTTATAACATCATTAACTACATTTCATTTCCCTTATGTTTTGGAGATCACAAAGTCATTGTCCTAGAGAAAAATTATATTCCTCTGCTAACATAAGTCCATGTCCCACTAAGAGAAGACATACTTCAAGATATTATAATCTATGAATACTATAATGTGATCTGTAATGATCTAATGTGACCATCGATTATAAGATAAAACAATAACATCTAACTCTAGTTCATTAATGTAATATATATACTCTTTTGGATGAAACATTCAAGATATATATGTGATCGATAACCTATAATTCATCTAAATGAATACTTAATATATACATTAATACTTGTAAAATACATTAAAATATCTCCTTATTCTAGAAACCATAGATTGGGAGCATTGATAAAGCACTTATTATGGTATTTCTATGATTCATAGTAGTAATCTATCATAGTTAGTGCCTTTAGTTTCTTAGTCAAATATTTCAATGTGGTTATTTCATGACAGAAGTAATCCTAAAACATATTATAATATCCAAAAAAATAAAACATAAAAACCATTTCTATGATCTTGGGTTCATTACAAGATTCATCCTCATTTTATCATTGATAAATCCATTAAAACTCTTCTTTGATAAATCACATATACATATACGTAAATCTCTCTCAACTTAATTTTTCACATGGAAATATCCCTTTATAGCTAGTGGAGCTAGAGAGTTTGTAAGATCACACTCGGTAGTTCTATATCCTCCTCTTCAATATTATTGTACACAATAATTTCCTCGAAGAAGACGCCTTCAATCAGGTACATGAACATGAAGAACAAAAACTTCATGGGTCCCATGAACATAGTGGGTGCATTGATGAAATTAAATCACATGAAATCAAACATTAAGTGTCCATACCTATGTCACCAAAATTTTTCTAGGATTTAATCCTCATAAACACTCATATAAAAATACACAAAACACAAATCAATCATAAAGAACCAACTAGATCCATTAAAATTGTCAAAAAAAGTCATCTATCCTCAAAATGGTATAATGAATCATTCTCATCAACTGATTCAGTCACTGGTAAACCATAAAAACATCAAACTACAATTCAACTTAATAGAAAACAATATATGATCCCCTTGAGGATTTAAACTAGGAATGAAAATGTGATTATGTTTAAAATCATCAACCAAGATCCTCAATCATCATATCTCATAAGGTTTTATCCCATAAGGACCCATCTAAATTAGATATGTACCCAATTGAAACTCTATTCCAAACTATAATTGACATCACGTGGGTCACGTAAAAACTTAATTACTGTGAAATGGGCTACATTAACATGGTTATGGGAAAGTGTAAAATGATTTAATATATTAACAGGTGAAATTTTAAGGAAATGGTAATAAATTTTCCATTAGTTATGTAATGATTATTAATATATTATGATGATGGGATGAATGGAATTAGTTTTTTATTTATGAAGAATACTAGGGTGGTTACCTATACATTAATAAAATTAAATATCTAGGAAAAAACAATCCAAAACATTTCCATGAGTTAGAATTAATAATATTTTATTTGAAAATATGGATACTCAACCCCAATGTTGAATGATTTGATATATATACATACTATATTAGTTTTATGTATATATTCTCAGAGAAGGAGCCCAAAAAGTGTCCAGTAAGATGGATAGAACTACTAAAGGACTCTATTTTTTGATATAATACCTATCTGAGATGTTTAAAAAGGTGGATGATTTATTTATTTGGAGTAATCATGGAGTTATAACCATGATAAGGATTAAAAAAGTTCTTATATACAAATATCTAATAAATATGGATATGGTGACTTTTAAGAAAGGGAACCAATTAATAGTCTCTCCAGAAATTTATAAACCATATTTAATAAAAAATAAAGAGATATACCAATATGATGAATATAAATTTTAATGTAATATTAAAGCATAGAATGATGGAAAATTTAATATTTATAATATAGAGATGGAGTGTCTAAATTTTGGAAGGGGTTATGTGTTCTATTTGTACCATTCCTGAAAAGGGAACTGTTAGATGAATGTCATAGATCAGATTTATCTACACACAAGTGTATCAAAAATACATAGTTGGAATGTATATAACATTTATGATGGGATGGTAAGAAGTTTAAAATTATATATTATGTGTTTAGACGGTTTCTATATTTTTAGGTGAAGGATATATGATAGAATATTAAGTGAGTCATGAAACCATAACCTATACATATCTTGAAGTGGGAAAATGTCACAATATACATTGTCACTAAATCGTAGAGACTTCAAGGAATAAGGATTCTAAATGGGATATCATTGATCATCATAAAAGTATGCTCATTTTTTAGAAAAATTATATGTTAAACCCTTTGATAACCATTCCAAAATATATGTTATGTAAATAATAAATTTTTGCGGATTATTTATTATTTTTATCTAGTCATTATCATTGGCTAAATTAGATATTCCAAAAGAGTCCTTGACTATCTATTGATACTAATATACATTTATGAAAAACCTATCATCCCCAGTCTGATGGGTTGTCTAAATAGATTATACTGAAATTGGAATATATTATGATATAATGTTCTCATAATACCCAAGGGATTTGGGATTTGTATTTACCATTGATGGAATTTTCATAAAATAATAGATTCCATTCAATAATCTGGATGGTTCCATATCAATAATTTTAATGAAAATTTATTCATAAAATTAGTGGATTGGTAAAAGTTGGAGAATTAAAGTAAGTTGTCCCATAACTTGTAAAGGATACGACTTTTAAAATTTGAAGTATTAAACATCATATTATATAATAACATAGAATAAAAAATTTGTCTATTGATAATTGAAGTAAATACATTGAAGTTTAAATTAGGAATCATGAATTATTGATGGTTTCACCCAAGAATAGTGTTTATGATACAGTAAACAAGGGATGTTAAGACTTATGTACATTCATCCATTTGATATACTATAAATAATTGGAGTTGTAGATTAATGATTTTATATTTTTCATAACCATTAAATAGTTTATGATGATATCTATGATAAATTATTGAATAAATACTTATCGGATCAAACTAAGGATCTAACATATTAGCGAATAGAGTGGGATCATAACTTTTAATGTAATGAAGAAATTTTTCTTATTATTGAAATGAGAGAGAATGTGTTGTCAAATCAGACTACTAGATTGGGGGATGTCCTTTTGAGAAAACATAAATAGGAAGTGGAATGTTGGGAACATAAAAAATATTTGAATAAGGGATATCCACATTTTTTAAATAGCATATATGTACCCTAATTTCATGGATGAATTTATTTAAGGGGTGGAATGGAATATGTGAGAACATATTATAGTAGGTAAACACTGTATCCAGTATTATCACACTCTAAAGAGATATAATTCAAGGAATTATTTAAAATAAAAAATATATATATTGGAGTTCACTAAATTAACTCTTTTTTAATTTATCATATCAAAATTTTATTTGGAATATTTTTTTTATTTTTCAAAAACAGATAGTTTTTATTCAAAGAATAAGGATTTCATATAAATTCTATTTTTTATTCTATAATTTTTATATAATAATAAACTAGAAGTTTTAAATACCTTATATGTAATTAAATACCAAATTAAAGAATATAAATATTTATTTTAAAATATTAACTAAATTTATAAATCCAATGTCTATAATTTTTTCAACTAATAAATAGCTAATTTATTAAAAATGTTATTTTTTATCAATTCATTGAATAAATTATATTCAATGGATATTTGGTTTTTAATTTAATTCAATTACATATACAATTTTTTATTTTTATAATAAATAAATTTATGTTATTAAAATTAGTATCATAGATATTTTTATCTTATATTAAATTTGATTTCTAAAAATATCACTCTTCAAACAAATTACTAGATTATGTTTGTTTATCTTAAAATTAACTTTTCACACCTTTATTAATATTACTTTATAAAATTATTCTCAAATTTTAAATTTTAATTATCAATTTAGGTAAATTGTTCAATCTTAATATTTGTCAATAAAATTAATTACCAAGGTGAGAAATTAATTACATAGTTAGAAGTAAATTTGGAAAAAATTTAAAAGTTAAAAAAATCATTAAACCCTAATATATTCCTTTAAAATGAGCTGATAAGTTGTTTTTAGACCCACACTCACTATCCGCACCTATTCATTCCATTTTTTAGCAATTTTACCAAAAATAGAAACATTTCAATATTGAAAATGTTAGGGTTTATCCAAAAACTGACATTATACTCAATTATAAAAGGGTGGAATTCCCACCTCTACAAGACACACATCTCTTTAGAATTCAATCCTAAAACTATACTATATGTGTCACCTTATAACACTCTCCCAAATTTAAATTAATCTGGTAATCATTGATTATCCTATGGCCAATATATCCAAGGTTGTTTCCAAGTAACATTTAAGTCTATGATGTGATTATTATAAACATATTATACTTTCATTTTACTTATATTCATACTTTTTATATCCCCAATAATATAACTATATTACTACCATTTAAATACATCTATATTACTATATTAATGTTATTTTCATTATCTATTAATCTATCCAAATCATTAAGAAAAAAATCAATTCATTTATATGTACAGACTGCCACCACCAAATGTTGTGAAATTCCTTTTTCATTACCACTAAAAATGGATAGTTTCTATAATATTTAAAATGGTTAATATGATTTCAATTATATAAATAAATATTTTTTGGAAAATAGGTTAACCTATTAAATATGTAGTCAACAAACCATCGTCTTGAATTCAATTATTTAAAATAAGCATACTAAGAGGAAAATAATTTATTGAAATTATATAATATTATTATATCAAATAATTATTTGTCTAAATCCATTATAATTATAATATATAACACTAAAATACCAATTTAGATCATTATTGTTTTTATATAATTTTTTTATAGGAAAACCACCTCATTATCATCCATTAAATCAGAGAACTCTCATTTTTTGGCCGGTTTAACATCATAATAGATCATTGAAATGAACTTATATAATGAATAACTATATGAGAATAATTAATTGTATAATATTATATAAATTGTTATAGAAATAATTTTTTATTATATAGATATTATATCAATATTTAATTCAAAAATTAATAAATCACTTTTCAATCATCATGAATCTATGAAGCATGTATTTATCTATTTCATTGTCAATAATAAAGGTTGAAACACTCATGAATAGAATTTGAAACATCATAATTTATTATAAAGAATTTATAATATTATATTTAATGACCAATTAATTATTAACTTTGAGAGAATAATGAATAAGAGCACCACTATTATAAAACTAGTACAAACAATCAAAACTATAAACACATAATGTCGAAAATACAATGAATTAATGTATAGAATTAATATCTATAATGTGTATGAATGAATATAAATATGAGTAAGGATATAAATGAATTTATTAATATAAGTATTATTTTCATATAGGATGTCAATTTATATTAATAGAGGTCAAGAAATGAGGTGAGGTATTCTTATCTCAAATTATTATCTTAGTGACAAGATGGGTATTATCAACCTATTTTAATTTAAATAGTGTATATATTAATTAGTTGATATATAATATATTTAATTATATTATAATAATTTTATTTGAATTTCAATCACAATCCCTTTATTTTAGTGCGATTTATTATAAATTTTTAAATTTTGTAAGGGTTTTCTTGGTCACAATTCTGATTTTTTGAGACATAAAACATTTGGTGAACCATGTTTTTATTGTATAGTTTATTAGAAACTCATGATTATATTTTTTTAATTATATATATTATTTAGGATTTACTATCTAAATAATTTTCCCTTATTCAAGTGATTATTGAATCAGTTGTTTCCCCAATTCAATAGATTTTTGGTGACTCAACATTCTTTCATTGAGTTAGGTTCATTATTTGGAACATGTTTCATATATTCTACTTACATTCTTACCTTTAATTATATTAATTTTTATTCTCTCATTGTTTCCAAAGGATATAAATTCCTACCAAAAAAATTCTTTGAATAATATTTTTCACTTCATGTTTTTTATTAATTTGCAACCATCCCACTTATATCTCCAAATGTGTAATAGTCCTTATGTATCTCTTATAAAAAGGGAGAATAGTTTTTACATGTCTCATATTGTAATTACATTAAAAAATATTTTTATAATGTTGACAATGTAGTGTTTGACCATCTACATTATTTGTCAAGATGGTTTATGATCATGTTATCACTTTCATTGACTTGTGGAAATGTATTTATATTCCTGATGGTTATTAACTTCTAACATAGGTTTACCATGTATTTATATTTCCTAATATTCATTAAATGGATATATATTTTTATATTTAGAAAAAAATTACATAGGTAATGGTATAAAATTTATTTTTTACTCTTAAACATGTGACCTATGGGGCCTAAAATTATATATGAAGTCTCATCAGGTCAAAAAAGTTTAGTATTGGGGTATACCTCTTCTTATTAAAGTATAATGTCTTATAAAAAGGCATTTATATCTTGTTTTGATTTAAAAAATTATTCATTGCATTAGTATGAGATAAATTGCTATAATTTGCCATTATAAATTTATTATTATGGATACAACATCCTCTCAATTTCAATAGATTATGGATTCTTTTTATTTCTTTATTCATACCATATCACTTATGTCTTGTTTATGTTATAAAATATTTCATTGTATGACTCTAAATTTTAATTATCTAGGTTAAAACAAACTTTTTTCCCTGGACCCATAGAGGCAGACTATGTGTAATTTTCAATGATATTGAAGAAGTTCTAATAATAATCACATAGTCTATTCATTCCATATATTATGATTTCCAATGTATTGTATGTATGTATCTTGTCATCCATGGTTGATATATTGTTATATCTAGTAGTAATAATGGTATTTTATACCAATAATTTAATATATATTCAATATTTTTGATTCTAGAGTTTGGGATATTACACCAATCCCTCAGAAAATGGAAAGAATGAAGTCCATATATCGAAAACCATATAAATTAAGAGAAAATAAATTCTTCTAGATAACCCAAAAAATATTTAAATCAATCACTTTTAATTTTCTAAGGAAATATGTTTATAAATTTCCAAATCAAGAAATGAATGAATATAATCACATTCCTCCATTCACAATGTCTAAAGGTCAGTCTCATTAATTTTTTCCCACAATTGTAGAATTTTTAAATCCCAAATAAATTTTCATAGGTAGTATATCTATTCACACAATAGTGTATTTCATATTATTTTATTTTTGATCAAAACATTCATTCATATCTTATGAATTGTGACTATGCATAAATTTTTAATCTTAAAGGTAATATTGTAACTTGTTTTTGGTGATAGAATATAGTGATTTGATTGCTTACCAGATATTAATAGATCACTATATTATAATCTATAGGGAATCATTACATATAAATTTTCAAATTTTCCATTTATTTAATTTGTTATTATTTTATCTAAGGAATTTATATTAACATAAAAGTATTCTATAAACATACATGAAAATGTTTCTTCCATTTATCTCATAAACCATTTCAAACTAGTATTCAATTGTAAGAAGTGTATTGAAAATGATGATTTGACAACCCTTGGTGAAATATAAATGTTATAATAAATGGATGGGTATTAATATCATAACAAATAATTGTGAATAAAGAGGGAATAAATTGGTAGGATATACTCATTGGGAATGAATTTTTTGATGGATTCTAAAAAGTATTTCTTAGACCCCTTGATAAAAAAGAGTATTTTTCTACTAATACAGTCCCCTTCGAATAACTTTTTAGATATATTGAATATAAAATGAATCCAATTGAGTTATAAGGGTTAAAGAAGCTACTTTTTGGTTTATTAGAAAATTGGAATGTCATTAAATGTGTCTCTCTATAGGGTGTTTGTATTTTAATAAAAAAACTGAAGGATGGATTTATGATATTATATAATTATTTACAACAACTCAATTATATTAAAATTAAAAATAAACATCAATTTGATATAATTTATCACATATTAGATCAAATTAGTGGTAATTAATACATTTTTAATATTAACTTAATAGGTAGATATCATCAATTAAAATGTATAATAGATGTTATTATGTAGCCTTCCTTCTGATCATGGTATAAAATACAGTAATTTTTCATTATTCTATTTCTTTTTAATAAATAAACTCGTTTTTATTATGGATTCAATTAATAAATTATTTATGGATTACCGAACCTATTTTTGGAAGTCACCATTAATGAAATTATTATTTATTCCAAAATGTGAGTAAAGACTAAAGACCTCTTGAAATTTTTTTAAACAATATTAAAGAAGGAAGAATTTATATATCATGCTTAGTAAGTGTGAATTATTTCTAAAAAAGTGAAATTTCAATGTAAAGTGGTTTTTAGTTAAGATATTTTCGTTTAGCATTCAATGTTTTATGTCATAAAATAATGGTTTGGGACATCATCTAGGATGGAGATACGTGTCATTATTTTTCTAGTTATGTTCTATTGGAACACTGTTATGAATTTTCAATGTATGTCCAACAAATTAACCTAATTAACATAGAAGTGGTTAAATTGGCATGGATTGGAAACAATAAAGAAAGATTTCAAAACCTTAATCTACGTTTTTTAACTTAACCTTTACTAAACATCCTTTATATAGTTGAATGATTAATCATAATCGGTGTTGCTTAAAATAATGATCATGGTATTGAATTGATGTATAATGAGAAGGTTATATAATAAACATCTTAATAATTGGATATTCATGAGACATATTGTTATAATTAATATTTGGAATTTTCATTTGAAATATTTGACTTGAGAATTTGGAATTATTATTCATTTATAAAAAGATGTGATATATATACAAACCAAATAGGTAATAAATATATATTAAAAACAAATCTGCTAAACATGAGGTAGAGTAGATTGATAGGGTTATTTATGGACTATGTTTTCCTTATTTTATTATTATTAGGAAAAATAATGTTAGGTAGTGGATGTATTGAGTAGGAAATACTTTTTTACCCTTTATTATTCAATTATATAAGAAAATTACATGATCAATGATACTGATATATTGTATTTTTGAATCATAAATGATGGAATAAAATCACAGAAATCTCATATGGTAGCTCAAAAATAATTACAAGAAATCATCATGTCATGATTGGAAGATTATACTATGATAATGAAAAAAAATTGTGAATGATGGATATTTTCATAAGTACAATATTTTCAAGGTAGGAGTTCATATATTTTGTAAGAGAAAATTTGTTTAGTCAATACCAAGGATGAATAAGGGATTACTAAATAAACCAAAAAAATTATTTCTCTTTACAACCTAGGAGAAATAAGAGGTTTGTATAGATTTTCAAGTGAACTAATAGAGGTACATCATTAAGAATGAATAGGATAACTATACATGAATTTTTTTTTGTAAAATGTTAAAACAAAAAAGGTGTCACCCCAAGATATTATTATTTTATGATACCTGTATGGAAGTAGGAAAATATCAGAATTGATTTTTTCACATGTCACTCAAGGACATGATAGAGGTAAAAGTTCATTTGGGTGTTTATTGATTGATTAAAATTATTATCTCATTTCAATTTAATAATATATGATACTTCTCTCTAGTAACATATTATGAATTAAATAAGGGAAGTGGTATGGTTTCATCATTCACCTCTCTCGATTCCCTCTTATTATGACACATGCCCCAGCTAAAAATTTTGGAAGATTATTTATTGGGTATTAAATATAGTGCTCTATCATAAAACTATTTACAACCCTTATACTAATAGTAAATTAGAAAAGATTATCCAAACATTAGAATATTTTTTACTTTTATTCTAGAATAACTTTCATGGAAATTTTGACCAACAACATCTTTTGGTGGAATTATAATAAAATAATAGCTACCAGTTGATCATTAAATACTCACCTTTTGAATAATTTGTTTGAAAGAAATATTGAACATTATCATATTAGGATAGAGTTGTAAATTAGAAGTTACAATGCCCAATGTTGTTTGAAGAGTCTATAAATAATGTAAAGTTTACCTAATAGTAAATAAAATTATCTCAAAGTAGTAATAAGAGCTATGTAGAAAATCAATGTCATGATTTATACTTACATATTAGTGAATGATAATTATTTAATATATATCCCTCGAAATGTATAATGAAATTTAGAATAAAGGGAGAACTAATTCCAAGGTATGTTTGATATATGCATGATGCAGGAAGGACATTGAATCGGGATTTTGAGCCATATTTTGGGCCATTGGGCAATGTAATGGGTTCCTGCCCATTGGGACATTGGGTCGTATATTGAATAAATAAATATTGATGGATGGGTTATCCCTTGTGGGTATATGACCAACCTTTCAGGAATGTGTGTGTGGTGTATGTATGTTTAATATAATTTTACCCCCAATCACCTAATATATATAATTAAAATCATTACCAAGTCCATTATATCTTATATATATTTATACTATGGAAGTATATGTCATACTTGTCACATCTATATTTTATATTAAAGAGGTTCGACAAGAAAATGATATTTCATTGAAATATTAGTTTATTAAGATTCAATATCAATGGGAGGAAATAAAATATAATTAAAAAATACCATTAGTGAAAATTAATTCAAGGAACCATCAATTTAAGGACGAAACAAGGTATCTCGAGGATTTAAGGAAGAAGAAGTATCATGTGTTGATTAGATAATCATGTACGATTTAAAATCCCAAGGGTGATATTTCTATAGTGATTTAGATTCAAATACTCAAGAAATATATTGAAATAAATATATCATTTTTGTTATTATTACCTTATAAATTAAATATATAGATTTATTATAATTGAAATAGATAGAAAAATAAATTTTGAGTAAGATTTTAATGTTTCAAATATCATATTACCCAATAAAAAACATGTATATTTACAATATAAAATAAAAGTATTAAAATCCGTAGAATAAAAAAAATTAGAAAATACTAGTTTTGATTAAAAATTACATTCTCAGGGAACTAGTTTATTAAAATTTATTATGACTATTGAGAATTATGACCATTGAGAATTATGAACATGGGTCATTATGATCATTAGACATAAAAATTATTGATGATTTATTAGTAATAATGTAACCATTATGATATCTAATCGTTATAAGGGTAATGGACTAATTTAATTATTATGGAAAGAAGAAAAATGCATTACATGTGTTGAAATATCACACCTGAGGTACATTTATCATATCATTGGAAAGAGGTAGTATCATAAGGCTTTTGCCATGACTAAAATCAAGATAAAAATCAAAAAATAATGTCTTAATTGGATAATTTATGAAAGATGATTATATTAGTAGAAATCGCAACAAAATTAATGTTGGATTAACAACCCTATGAAAGTACCACCATTAAACAACATACCCTTAGATAATTATACAAGTATAATATCAGTATATTTATATAGATGTTAAGATAGTATTGATATGTAATATACATTATTCATAAAATATATTTTATCTTGATACATTATTTTTATTAAATAATACATTTATATTTAGAATAAAAATTTATCAAATTTAGTGAATGATTTTGATAAAATTGATTACATATTTAGAATTAGGACATCAAAATTAGAGAAATTGTGAAATTTCATAATTTTTGGAAATTCTTTAGAGTAAGTTCAAGTGTATTATAATTATTTTGTATTTTCACTTGATGTTGTCCTTATTTATCATGGTATTTATTGTTATATGGTTTTACTCTTCCATATTTGAGTCTCATTTGTTATTTTTAAGCTTTAATAAAACAAAAACACTTATAGTAAATATGAAATCAAATAATTATAACACTTCTTATGCTCGACCATGATAGTGATGGTATTGTAATTATTTTACAAAAAAATTGTAGTGGATAGATATTTGAGGTAATTTGGAACTGTGTGTGTAGTGTTACACTAAAGATAATGGAATTAACCAATATTGAATAATTATTTCCATTTATTTCAACTCACCACAAATACAAATTCCCACCACTTATTTTTATTTCCTTAAAGAAACATGTATAATATATTATTAATAGTTCAATTAAGTATTATATATCATAAAATTATATTCAATATTTATGTCCTTTCACTTTAGAATATTTAGAATTTTCCAATAGGGGAATATCTATTATTAAATGTACATTTTCTATTTGTAACACATTTTATCATTAGATATGTCCAATCACTGAAATTTCGATAAAAACCCTATCTCTAAATGTTATTATGTCAAAAAATTAGTTATACTACAATTATAATAATACCAACATATTATATATGTATTGATAAAAGTGTTTATAAACACATTAATATGAAAAATATTTCATCTAATAATAATATTACAAACATATAATATTTATTTATAAGTTACATTTATATAAAAAATATTTATTTTTATTGCTATTAAAATTTTATATTATATTTTTAAAATTATCATATATTATAAATGTATTTTAGATATTAAACTAAAATGATTTTCAGATGTTAAAAATTAATGAAATAATAATTATACTAATAATTAAATTTAATACAAAATGAATAAATACAAGGTTGAAGTAGCATGATACCTAAAAATATTATAAAAAAAGAAAAAATCATCATCTAACCCCCCCACTGCACCCCAAAAAAGAAAAGAGAATATTGTAATCCTCTAATATATATATTGAATAAAGTAATTCAGCATCAAAACATTTTCTACCATGGTAAAAGAATAGTTACTCGGGATGGATGGACACCAAAGATCTTATATCACCCCACATGTAGGCCACTGGAAAAAAAAATCAAGTCAATAGCATTAATACTAGTGAGGAACCTCAAGACTCTACTATGCCACACCCCTTAGCTCCATGATTGACAAAACTACTCAACCAAAAAGAATACCCACAAATGAGTAAAAAATATAAATAATAAATCTGAAATAAATTGAAATAATCAAAAATTAAAGTAAAAAATTGATTTGCTTATAATGATCAATTTTTACCATAATAACCTATAATTTTAGGAACAGTACATTATAAAAATATCCTGAAATAATCACCAAGTAGCACTACTAAACTGCTAGAAATGTACCTGATTAGAGCTCTATAGAATACATGATGTGAACCATTCAAAAATTCCACACACAACTAAAGAGCATTGAATAAAATTAGTTCACAATATCATAATTAATCTAATCCAAAATATAAATAAATGAAACAATAAAAAATAATCTACATAGAATGAATATTTTTTTACCCTACTAACCACTAATATTAGAAATAATCCACTAAAAAGGAACCTTAAATGCCACCGATTAGTACTATTATTGAATCCTCTTATAATATGCCTAACATTAAACTTTATTTTATACCCAATGTAAAAAATATAATGAATACACAGACATCATAGAACATACCCACAAATTAGTTAGAAATATGTGTATGATTTGAATCAAAATAGAAATAAATGAATGTATAAAAAAGAATATGTATAGAATGAGAATATTTTACCCTAATAACCTCAATTTTAGAAATAATACACTAAAAATGATCCTAAAATGATCAATGATTATAACTAGTAATGAAACATCATGAAAAGAAAACATATTAATTCTATCTTGAATAATTTATTGGGGCAAGAGTTTTTTATATGTTTTTTTAATATAGGATAAGTAGGATACAATTTGAAGTTTTTTTTGTACTAATTCAGTAGAGACTAGATCCACCAGTCAAATCCTTGGATTTGAAGTGTAATATGTATCCTAGAAACTCAAGTTCGGTATTATGTTCAATTTTCATATGAAATTATGGAATTGATAAGGTTGTGAGGTTGGATGTATATTCATATGATTTTGGGGGCCTTCAAAGGAAAAATTCACATCAAAAAAAGTAAGAGTATAAGATAATTTAACATCTGGTGCTCACAAGTTCACACATGAAATAGTGGTCTAATGAGGGGGATCTCCATCAGTTGATACTTTCACTGGAGTGCATTATAATGCTACATGTTGTTTAGAATAAAAAAATATTGGGAACCAATGTGGTTTATTATAGCTACAGGTCAGGAAGCTCAAACCCACTTTGGAAAATCACCAATCATATCATGGAATTGTTGATTAGAAATAACTTATTAATGTATTGTAGGGCTCATGTGATTTGTCTTAGGAGGGATACGAAGCATTTTTTATTAACTATGGGGAAGGATATGCTTGATGGAAACATATCTAGAAAATATCTTCTTTCTGACAAGAAAGGATGTTATAAATGGGTTGGGTAGATAGGGAATGTTAAGGATGTGTCACAGCTAAGGGGGAGGAGTCATCTAATGTAGTATATTCTGGTTAAGTCTATACATGAGTGGGTTAATAGAACTCATGTAGTATATGGGAAGGATGTCTTCACTAGACAAGAGTAAGGTACTCTGATTCGGGAATAATTTTGTAATACTTATCTAGTTAATGTGGATTTTAGTGCTGATACTCAATAGAAGTAGCCTTCTTCCTCTAAAATATAGGGGGATGTTTTTTTCAAATAAATATTAACAATATTAAAGGTAACTAGGGTAATATAAAGGATAAAAATCTACCACCAGATATGATCTCTTACAATAAGATCTCATAAAATGGGAAGAATAATGTTGATAGAAATTTAACATATCAACCAAAGATGGGATCACACAAGGATTACAATTTCTAACTATGAACATTATATTTCAACTAGATCAGATAATCATGATCTTAAAGGGGAAATTTATCATTATTCTTTCTATTCAGTTTAGTCTTGTCCAGGATTTTCACCTATTTCCCATATTACCCCTTTTCATTTTCAATAAATTCAAACATGAGAGGACTGTCCTACTCATACATTATGCTATTTGTGAATATGATATATGGAATATGATATTTATAATAGTTTTAATAGAAGATGTTGAGGTGATGATGAAGAAACATAACAAAAATATAATTCTTTAATAAAATATATAACAACTTCACCCTTATACATAATATAGGAACTATTTATTGATATTGAAAAATATAAAAAAATGATTCCATGAGAAGCAATTTAAAACAATAATAAAAGTTTCATATCAATATAAATGCGTTAAATGAAATATTTTCTTCTCTGATATTTGAATGAAATAAAAACATTGACAATTTTCCTTCTTTTTTATAAATGGTTAAATCATCGTTGCATGAATGGGTTAACTATTCTTTATTAATAATTTATTATATACCCACGGCCAAATATGTTGACAAAATAAATTTAATTTCCTTATATAACTTATAAAAAACCATTATATTCCAGACACAATTAATTTTCAGATCCCAAAAAACATATAAACATAAGCATGCAAATCTATAGTTTGGGTAGGAAAAAAATTTGGATACTCGTAGATTTTAGAGACATAAAATAAATTATAGTACACCATAGCGTAGATCCATAGGCATCCTAGATATGAAGAACATTACTAAAATAGGACCCCTATGGATTTATGATTGACCCAACTACACAAACCGTTAACTTCATAAAACAATAATTAAGTAGCATGAATTAGTATGGTCGGTCAACGATGGATAAAAATACCACATTATCAGACCATTAGAAAAATTTAATGAAAATGTAATGTAAATATCAAATCTGTAAAATAAATAATTCAATAAACCCCAAATCACCATGTCACACTCACCACTAGCACATAAAATAACCACTAAACAAGATAACCTCCTTAAAATGTGCTGATTCAATATTGATGAAAAATCAAACAACTAACCCCCACCAAGATACATAATGCACAATAGTTACACTAGAAAAAGGACATATATCAAAATTAAGTTTTATTAAATCCCCAAAAAACTATCATATATGTTTTCCCATCAAGGAAGGAATGGGGGTGAGAAAATCCATCTGAGAAGATCCTTTCAACAGTAATGGGGACTAATAATAGATTCATGTGATCAATTCCAAGATGAATCATTGATTCTTGATACCGGTTGATTGGTAAAAACCTATGAAAACCCCTAAGATATGAGATTCCCCTAACTCTACAACCCCAAATCAGAAGTCATAAGAATGAATGAAAGGTCTAGATTGAGAAATATAGAAAAACAAAACCTTGATCTCTACTCTAGAGACTGAATGAATGAAAGATAAAACACCAAAATCTACTAGAAACATGATAAAGAACACTTGTGGATGAGGCCCTCACACACATGGAGACTAAGGAGGCTCAATTTCATTAAAATTTTAATAAAACATATAATATTATAAAATTTTATAAAAGTATAACATATTAAAAATAGATATAAAAAATTATTAAAAAATTATAACAGTATAATAACATGAAATATTATAAAATTTAATAACTTTTATAAGTATAATAATATATATTAATTAATTACACATAACATAATTTATAATATTTTTAAAAAAAATTATTATTTTTTGTGTCAAAATCTTCTCACTTACCTATATTCATTTTAATTTTAATTTTAGGTTTTTCCTTATTCCAGTTTTCATCACATAAAATTAAAATATTTTCATAATATATATATATATATATATATATATATATATCTCTCTCTGTGTGTGTGTGTTTATGTGTTTGTGTGTTTATAATGAAACAATGTTAAATTATTAATATTTTAATTCAAAATATAAACACATATTTTATGGAAAAAAATTATGGAGATTCTAAAAAATTAATAAATATATTTTAAATAATTACTAATAAATTTTTTTTATTGGATGATTTTTTGAAACTTATATTTCTAGTGGTAAAATATTTTTCAATGATAATAATAAATAATAACTATATCATCTGACAGTGAAATAATTTTTGTTATTGATATGATAAAAAGACACATTTAGTTTATGGTAAAAGAAATGTTGGTATCAATTAATTATTATTAACATAAATATATATTTGTAAATACATTTTTCATTCACTATAAAAAATATAAAAAACATAATATGTGTCTAAATCACTCATTTTTACAAACATATATATTTTATGATAGAATTTTTTTTGGTACAAGAAACTTTTCTTATAGTGTTGCGTGTAAGATCATAGCTATTACCTCAGGTATGTTTCCTATAAATTTTAGTTTAATTATTTATTTGGGACCTAATATAGATGCCTAGTAAGTTTATAATGGTTACAGGGGCGTCTATGGCTTGTTCAAAGCTCAGAACCCCATTGGTTAGAAAAGTTAAATGGCCACATGGTTAGTATAAATCATGAGATCTAGGCCTCATGGTTTCTTCAAACCATGATGAACTAGGAAAAGAGATGAATTAGGGCACACAGTACTTCCAAACCTTGAACCAGGGTCCACACACCTATTCAATACCTCTCTAGTTTTTAGTAGAGGAATAATTGATGTTTCACAAATAGTTTCTCAAATATTGTGACCTAATAGTGTGGGTTCCCTTATAATGAAGTAATCTAAGAACAGTTAGCACACTACATGTCAAACATTTTGGCCAAACCATGTGCATTTATTTATTTCGTTAAAATTATAAAAATTCAATTAATGAATGTTAAACCAAACCAACCTCTTCATTTTACCATTCTAGAGGACAAGAGTGTTCCACCTCTCCCATTTTGAGCACCCAAAACCCTCAATTATAGATGTTTATCTTGGATCTTCATTTAGTGTCTGATCGAAGAACCATTCATCTATTATGATTCCTCTTTGTATGACCTATAATTATTTAGCTTGGATCATTATTCTTGTTTTAGCTGATGATTCTATTCAGATGCATCCTCATACACTCTATTTTTAGGGCATTCATTCATTCTTAATATTCAATGAGATCTAGGATGAAATAAATTTCGATACTAGTTGGGGATATTTTTACAAGAATGAGATTTCTGGTCTACTAATTATCACAATAAATATTGATATGGTATAATGTGAGTCATTATACCACACACCAATTTCACTTTACACCACATTAAATTTCGTCACCCATGAATTGGTTGACAGGACAGAACCCATATCATATCAAGATCATCCACATAGTGTAATCCATACATTTTGGTGTTATTTATTACATACATATTAGTTCTCCATGTCAGTAGAGGAAAAAAACCTTTTGTTTAGTTTCAATTTACTTTTAAATGGGGATATCATATTCATATGGAATAAATGTAGTGGTGTATAATGGTTAATTCCCATATGAAATTCAATGAATTGAATAGAACCTGATTTCTATGACCACATCACCCTACTAAATGGAATAATATCTAATAACTTTTTACTATTAAATTATTATGAGTTATGGATTATACCTTTCCTCATATTAAATACAATGGATACTCTCGTATAATGATGTCTGGGAATGATGACTCTATTAAATCTTGGTAAATTGGAAAGATGGCCCTTATGTATATTAATTATAAATAGAAATGAAATCCTTTATTATTATATCAAAAGTGCATATTAAACCTTTTTAAATATACTAAATGGTCATTACAACCCTAGTTATATATAAATGTTCATGAAACCCCTTTTCATAAATAACAACACGACTATGGTTTCCAATTATATAAATTTGATTCTTTGTAATATGTACCTATACTGTGATATAGGGAATTATTACCTTTACAGATTTGATATGGTCATGGAATCCCTATACATGATACTGGGCATTGCGTCCCCTACTATCATGATACTGGGCATGTAAACCCTTAAAAATATTATATTGTGCATAAAATCGCAATTCTATGATACTAGGAATGGAATCCATATTTTATGATACTGGGCATGGAATACATTTTAAATGTGCTACTGGGAATGGTTTCACCTACTCATGTGATACCTGGAATTTTGCCCCTTGATACTAGTTCATAAATATTACCACACATGCCAAAGCAATTAGTTTCATCCTATTTTTCCTTCTAGAGGTATATATGGTCTATTTATAGTTGTTATTAATAATTTATATTATTATATATGCACTCTTAAATGTTATACACATATACTACATATTTATAATCACCATTTTTTGTGGCCTATTGAGTTATCACACACCCTATCTGGGATGCTGATGTCACTAGGGCAGACTATATTCATTCTAGTGTAGTTAATTGTAATTATTCCCTTACAGATTTATGAATTATTATAAGAAATATTAATGAAGTTTGGTAAAAGATGACCGATATGGTTTTCAGGATTCTTGGATAGATGTTCTGCCTTTGTGTACCTTTAATCTTGCATGTATTGGTTTTTCTATTAGCATGTATACTTGTTTTCCCTATTATGTAGACACATGATATGAATTTTCATCTCTTAATTAAGATTCATATTCAAATTATTATTTGAGTATTATTTCTCAGTTGTTTATATCTGGTTCCACTATGGTGGATTACCGGTCTGGTCGGTTTGGTGTCTATTTCTATTATGCCATCTGTTCATATATAATTCTACTCTATTTTTGTTATTACATATATTTTTTGTCCTACTCTGGTAATGTGGGAATAGTCTCCCTATAGACACACCCTATTCTATCATAGCTAATCTCCAGCCTCTAGAATTTAGGGAGATGATCTTAAGGCCATGCGGACCACCAGGCTTGTAGAACTGTTCAGTGGAAACTAGATCCACGACATCAAAAATGGAATCAAAGACTCTTTGTTTCCCTTATTTTATATTTTGTTACAATATATAGTAGATTATGAACGAATAAGGATTTTTTAATTAGTTGTGTCTGGGCATAACTGATCCATGTATAAAGAAAATCGGAATCTCCTCGAATGGGAATTCTGTTTCAATATTATTGTTATTATTATTGATTTCATTCCACCATTGGTTGATGCATAAGAATATTTATTTTACCATTGATATATTTGTGGTTTTTCCTTTATCAGTTTCTAATGATATGAGGGAAATGATTCATTTATCATGCATCATGTTAACCACCTTATAGGAAATTTACATGTCATGCATATTCTGGGCCAAATAAACGCATTGTGTTGTTTGCATCACTTGTGATTTCGATGAGTGATTTGACTGTTGTAAATAACATTTTTATTGGATAATAGTTCTTGTAGGGAAATGAGATAACATAGTATATACTTATAGTACCTTCCATAACCTACATTGTTTTTTCTTCGTAGGCTATAGGAGAGACCATATGATGTTCACTATATAACATTGAGTAATGGAATATTTGTCACATGAATTGTAATGTTTTATCATATGGATTAAGTTGAAAAAACACTTTGGTTAATAATGTGTATGGAACATTATGGATCATAAGTGGCGATCCATTGAGTTCTAAAATTTATATAATATTGAAATGTAATTATGAATTTAAAATGAAATTTAATTTGAAATAAACCAAAGTTTAACCCAGTCCCGACCATAGTTGTGGGTAGGAGGTAGCATCTCTATCATTCTATAAAAATATTCCAATCATTCAGACCTGATTATTTGATCTCAAATAGGATGAGAATATCACATAGAAATGTTTTATGGCTATTATAAGTATATATAATGTATTATTCCATCATCTATATTTTTATAAGGAATGTGTTTAGAAATTGTAGTAACATTCCACCACGACGTTCTCAAGTTGTACACCATGAGAGTGGTGATTATCATGTTTTGGAGGTGGTGGGCCCTAAGCATCTAGTTATACCTCAAGTATTACCTCTTATGTCACCAATTCTAATTCATGACTAAGCTGTTGATTCCTAGTTAAGAGTAGATTTCATGATTCTTATGGATTCATTATACGAAGCTCTACGCTCTTCCCCTTCTATGGAAGAGTTGACAAGGGAGTTCTAGCAGCATCATCCACCCATGTTTTTTGGGGATGTAGAACCATAGTCCATAGAGTTATGGATGAATATTCTTATGTATATATTTGAGTATATGGAGTCACATCCTAAGTGGAGTGTGAAACTTTCTACTTACATGCTCAGAGGATCCTCCAAACACTAGTGGGATATTCTGAATTAGTATTCTCAGTATTACGAACTGACTTGGAGGGACTTATAGTTTAGCATAATTAAATATTTTTTCCCTAAGACCCAAAGGAATAATAAAAAAATGGAATTTATGAATGTGATGTTTGTTTGAATGATAGTGATGGAATATTTATCTCATTTCATAGAGTTTCCACAATTTGTGCCCATCTATACTGCTGACGCTCTCGTGAAAGTGAGATTATATGATGATGTTACAAAGTATACTATTTATTATAAGGTGAATGTTTTCTTATTAACTACTATATATGATATATATAATGAACAATAACCTCATCACCGAGAGTAACCTAATTGAAGAAGACAGTGTGAACTTGGGTAGTTTAAGTATTGCTTCCACTATAAGTGAGAATATAAACATTGAGATTGTGCTTGTGTGTAGTGGATGCTAGGTGAAACCCTCAGATAATATTTTTTTGTCACTTGTTTGAGAATCCTGAGCATATGAGGTCCTAGTGTCATAGAGAGCTGATCGAGTGATGAGGTTGTCATTGATTGGGGTATCTATAGTGTTTCTGTAGGGCCTTCTCATCTGTTCCATGTGGTATAGGATTTGTACTACCTCCTCCTTCAAGAGAAGGTTTAGTCACACCACACCAGGCATGTAGCTGGAGTACAACTAGCCATATATGAAAAAAGGAGGTTGTGGCATGGATAACCTATCTATATATATTCAGTGCCAAGAGAGTGGACCCACTCCATGTAGTTAAGTTGTTGAACACGGTTCAGGATCATGCCATATTAATTCAATGAATCCTATAGCAGAGGAGTAGAATGTCGATCCATCTATTTTTAAATGTACTATTCTAGAATCCTCAACTATCATTCCATCTATGTTTGATATAAGTGCATCACATTATATTATATATGTCCCTATTGTGGAGAGCTTTAGGATTTATATTGATTATATTTTTTAGGGATAACCCTTTATATGCCTTTTGGTATTTGATTAAATAGTGTAAACTAGTGCAAGGTCTATCATCTTGTGGTAGGCATCCATCGTTTCCTTTGAAATATCATCGTCCTCAAGTTGATTAGATTTGATGTCATTCAAGGGATGAACAAGTTGGTTTCTTATCTTTCATATGTGGATTTTTATCACTAGAAGGTGTCTTTTAGATTATAATATAATGTTACATATATCCACAAGTGCAAGTGAGATGTCCATGTGGGCAGAGTCAGACAAGAGAAACATGGGTTATGTGGATTAACCACCCTAATTTCTAGACTTTACATGGAAGATCATGGAATACATCAAGCTGAGTTCCCTCCTGTATTTTATCAATTTTTTTATGTCTTCATTGATGACATTTTAGCAATACCTCCTAAGAGATATGTAGATTTTAGTATGGATCTAGTTACTAGAGCTACACTAGTATGCATTCCTATCACTACGGGAAAAATGGGTATTTGCGACGGGTTAGTTGCGACAGGGATAAATCCCGTCGCAAATAGTCCCGTTTGAAACTTATTTGCGACGGGGGAATTTTCCCGTCGCAAATAAGTAGTTATTTACGACGGGATAGCTTTCCCCGTCGCAAAAGGACTGGGGCGCTTTGCGTGCCAAATCGCGGGAAAGATATTTGCGACGGGCAGTTACCGCCCATCGCAAATAAACAGTGACGGTAAAAGCTATTTGCGACAGGAATATACCCTCATCGCAAATAGTATGTCGATAGGTTATTATTTGCGACGGGTCCCGTTGAAAATAACTATTTAACCGTTGACTGTAATAAATGAGGGCTAAGGTATTTGCGACGGTACCCGTCACAAATAGACCGGTCGCAAATGATCTAACCTATAAATACCCCCCATCTGTTTTTTTCATTCATTCTCAAACTCGATCTTCTCCTTCTCTCAAAACTCTATTTTTAGAGTTCAGCATTTCTTATGTTTAGTATTTTTTCGGAGTTGATATTGAAGTTTTCAACAATGATCAGAGATCAACTTCAGATCAATTTTAAAGGTATTTATGTTCATCTTAATTTAATATTTATTTTAAATTTTTTATTAGTTTCAATTATTCTTAATTAGTAGTATTTTAATTATTTTACATTTTTTTGTTACTTAATAAATTTAAAGTATTAGTATTCATTGTTCATAATTAATGGTACTTAGGAATAATTAGTAATAATTTCCAATAATTAAGAACAAATGCTAATAATTAGTAATAAATACCAATAATTAGGAATAATTAGTAATAATTACCAATAATTAGTAATAATTACCACTAATTACCAAAAATTAGTAATAATTAGTAATAATTACTAATAATTCATAATAATTACCAAAAATTAGTAATAATTTCCAATAATTACCAATAATTAGTAATAATTTCCAATAATTACCAATAATTAGTAATAATTAGTAATAATTACTAAAAATTAACAATAATTACTAATAATTACTGATAATTAGCAATAATTAGTTATAATTGCCAATAATTAGTAATAATTAAAAATAAATACCAATATTTAGTACTAAATAGTAATAATTAGTAATAATTATCAATAATTAGGAATAATTAGTAATAATTACCAATAATTACCAATAATTAGTAATAATTAATAATAATTACCAATAATTAGAAATAATTAGTAATAATTACCAATAATTAATAATAATTACAAATAATTATCAATAATTAGTAATAATTACCAATAATTATCCATAATTAGTAACAATTACCAATAATTATCCATAATTAGTAATAATTACCAATATAATCCATAATTAGTAATAATTACCAAGAATTACCATGAATTACCAATAAATAGTAATAATTTACTAATTACCAATAATTATCCATAATTAGTAATAATTACTGATAATTACAAATAAATAGTCATAATTTACTAATTACCAATAATTATCCATAATTAGTAATAATTACCAATAATTAGTAATAATTAGTAATAATTACCAAAAATTAGTAATAATTACCAATAATTAGTAATAATTACCAATAATAAGTCATAATTACCAATAATTAATAATAATTACAAATAATTACCAATAATTACCAATAATTACCAATAACTACCAATAATTACCAATAATTACCAATAATTTGGAATAATTACGAATAATTAGGAATAATTACAAATAATTAGGAATAATTACGAATAATTAGGAATAATTACCAATAATTAGGAATAATTACCCATAATTAGTAATGATTCATAATGATTACCAATAATTAGTAATAATTATCAATAATTAGTAAGAATTACCAATAATTAGGAATAATTACTAATAATTAGGAATAATAACATTATTACAATATTAGTATATTTTATTATTAATATTAAAATAATATAATTTTTTATATTATAAATAATTCTCCTTTCATCTGTGTGTTTTCTGTCTCACATGTAATATTTTTATGTGGAGAC
This sequence comes from Viscum album, assembly GCA_963277665.1. Taxonomy (NCBI): domain Eukaryota; kingdom Viridiplantae; phylum Streptophyta; class Magnoliopsida; order Santalales; family Viscaceae; genus Viscum; species Viscum album. The sequence goes on from OY728142.1 coordinate 956,916,014, forward strand.
AGAAAACACACAGATGAAAGGAGAATTGAATATAATATAGAAAATTATATTATTTTAATATTAATAATAAAATATACTAATAATGTTGTTATTCCTAATTATTGGTATTATTCCTAATTATTGGTAATTATTCATATAATTACCAATAATTAGGAATAATTACAAATAATTACCAATAATTAGGAATAATTACAATTAATTACCAATAATTACAATTAGTTAGAAATAATTATCAATAATTAGGAATAATTACCAATAATTAGGAATAATTACCAATAAATAGGAAAAATTACCAATAATTAGTAATAATAAGATTATTACATTATTAGTATAGTTTAATATTAATATTAAAATAATATAATTTTCTATATTATATACAATTCTCATTTCATCTGTGTGTTTTCTATCTCCATATGTAATATTTTCATTCTTTTTCAAAATAGTCAACCTACTCACTAATGGAGAGGTGAATGTGAATGCAAATATTACATGTGGAGATAGAAGGTTAAACACACAGATGAAAGGAGAATTGTATATAATATAGAAAATTATATTATTTTAATATTAATAATAAAATATATTAATAATTTAATAATGTTATTATTATATAATTAATATTTATGAAAAAATAATATTAGTACTATGAAAATAATAAAAAATTTATATAATATTAAAATTATCAATATTTGTAATAGGTTTTGCATTATTCTCAACATATTCAATTCTTAAAGGGTCAATTTTTAAGTCTATCTCAATAAAAAGTTTACATCAGTCGTGTATGATGTAAACTCTATAATTATCCTTGCTTGAGTGTTTTTTCTAACAAATTATTTAAAACCAGTAATGCTTTTATATTTTATAGAAAATTATGGAACAACAAGGTCGTCAACAATCATTATTAGTTGACCGCATATGGATAAATCAACATAGAAATCCAAACGGCTCTGGTTTAAATATAGTATATATAGAGGGTGTGGAGAATTTTTTATCATTTGCGGTATCAAACCCAAAATTTGTTTCAAAATGCAAAATAAAAACCCTTGTAAAAATGTGCATTGAGAACGTTTGACACGTTTGACAAAGTGGGGGGACATCTCTTGCGTTTTGGTTTTCAACCAGATTATGTTTTTTGGTATCAACACGGTGAATGCAGTTCTAGAGCAGGTGACACCAACTTGATTCCAGATCCATCTCGGTTTCATGATTTAGTACATGATGTTGCAGGTTCATATATTCAACATACAGAAACTCCGGCTGATATAGCTTCAAATCCTGAGTTGGCACCATCTGAATTTTATGAGTTGTTGAGGTCTGCTGAGGATGAATTATATCCTAGCTGTAAGATGAGAAAATTAGAAGCAGTTGCAAAATTTATGGCTATCAAATCAGATAACAGAATTTCAAACCCCTGTTTTGACCAGATATATTCTTTTCTTAAAACACTGTTACCCGAAGGAAATTTTTTGCCTGCAAATTACTATGAGAGTAAGAGGATGGTTCGAAATTTGGGACTTACTTATCAGAAGATTCATGCATGTTCAAATGACTGCATTTTATATTCTGGGGAAAATGAGTCGTTGGATAGTTGTCCCACATGTGGGCAACTGAGATATAAATAAGGACAACATGGGAAGTCTGGTTTGATTCCTATAAAACAGTTGGCATATTTTCCGCTTACATCCAGACATCAGCGTTTATTCATGTCTAAGAATACAGCGACAATGATGTCATGGTATAAATAGAATATTTAAACTAATAAAATCTTGAATCATCCAGCCGATGGTGATTCATGGAAACATTTTGATAGAGTGCATCCATCCTTTTCTTTAGAAGCTAGAAATGTTTGACTGGGCCTTTCCACTGATGGTTTCTATACGTTCGGATCTCATGGTAGTCAATATTCATGTTGGCCTGTTTTTTTAACTCCGTACAATTTACCTCCATGTATGTTGATGAAGGAGCCATATATCTTTTTGACTTTACTAATTCCAGGACATCCAAAGAAAAATATTGATGTTTATTTGAAACCATTGATTGATGAATTAAGTTTATTGTGGAGTACTGGTGTCAATACATATGATGTTGCAACGAAATAGATTTTCATACTGAGAGCATCATTGATGTGGACAATTAGTGACTTCCCAGCTTATGGGATGTTATCTGGCTGGAGTACACATGGTCATAAATCATGTCCTTACTGTATAGGAGAGAAAAAGCATTTATTCTCATTCATGGAAAGAAACTTTGTTATTTTGACTGTCATCGTAGATTTCTTCCAGCTGATCATCCTTTTCGCAGAAACAGATCTCATTTCAGAAAAGTAACAGTTGAATGGGATGGACCTCTAAAAATGCTATCAGGTTCAGAGTTAAAATCAGTTGTATTTTCATTACCTCCCATCACTTTTGGTCCCACAATAAACCAACATAAAATTTATGGTTTTGGGAAAGAACACAATTGGATTAAACGTAGCATATTTTGGGATTTTCCATATTGGTCTGATTTGTTGGTCCGACACATGTTAGATGTCATGCATATTGAGAAGAACTGTTTTGATAATTTGTTTCATACAGTTTTGGATACGCCAAGAAAGAGCAAAGACAATGTAAATGCATGTTTAGATCTTACCCAAATTTGCAGTCGTCCAGAACTGGAACTGTTTGAGAATGTCAGAACAGAAAGGTTACTGAAACCAAAAGTAGCTTATACATTATGTAAAGAAAACCGTTTATTATTTTGTCAGTGGATTGCAAATTTGAGACTTCCAGATGGTTGTGCTTCCAATTTGGGTAGATGTGTAAAGAATGGTCATATTACTGGAATAAAAAGTCATGATTGTCATGTTATAATGGAAAAACTTCTACCCAATGGATTAAGAGGTCTGTTGAATTCTGTGATTTGGGATTCCATAACAAACATATCTCATTTATTTTAGGAAATTTGTGCGGCTACAACAGATTATGATGCTCTATGCAAACTTGAAGAAGATGTTGTTGTAATTATATGTAAACTAGAAAAAATATTTCTGCCATCTTTCTTCGACTGAATGGAACATTTGATGTTACATTTTCCATATGAAGCCAAATGTGGAGGTCCAGTACATTTTCAATGGATGTACCCATTTGAAATATGCATGCAAAAATTGAAAAGAAAAGTACGTAACAAAGCATCTGTTGAAGGATCTATTGTAGAAGCTTATTTGCAAGAGGAAATATCTTTTTTCTACTCCCATTATTTTGAATCTGAGTATCTTTCAAAACACAACCGAATGGGGTGGAACATGAGGAATATTTATGAAATCGACAATCAATTATCTGTTTTCAACCAGCCAGAGCTTGGTTTTGGTGGAGTTTATGAACGCTGGCTTTCAGATGATGAACATCACAGAGCTCATACGTATGTTCTGCTCAACTGTGAAAAGATGACATCAGTTGTACTGTAAGTGTTTATATAACTTATTCTATCATTTATGATACAGTAAATAACTTTGGTTTTTATAGGTTATGTGATAATCGTATCAAGAAACAAATTCCACAAATTACAGCAGCTGATCTCGAAGAACGCCGACTGAAAAATTTCTCTCAGTGGTTTCAAAAACTAGTAACATAAATTCTATATCTTTTAGCAACTCATTCAATGTATAGTTTACTATGATGATAATTATTTCAAACAATTTCAGGTGTCTCGACATGCTGATAAAATTGACAAACGACTGTGTATATTGAGTAACCCACCTTCCAAACATGTTAAAACTTATAATGCATATGTGGTGAATGGATTTCGATTTCACACACATGCATATGGGGAATAAAAAAAACAATGAACAATGGAGTTAGCTTGAGAGGATCTCATCATCGAGAAAATGATGTTGACTTTTATGGAATACTTGATGAAATCATTGAACTCTGTTATCTTGGACAACATTACATAACCATGTTCAAATGTCAGTGGTTGGATACAGAGACAGACGTGCGTGTTCATCCGACTCATGGAATCATCGATATTAAAAGTAATAGTGTTCTCGCAGTAAATGAACCATTCTTATTGGCTCAACAGGCACATCAAGATTATTACACAAAGTACTATGCTACAACAAGATACTTGACTGATTGGTGGAGTGTAATAAAAATCAAAATTCGAGACAATCAGTTTAGTCAAAGTGAATGTCCTTTCACTGATGTGAAAATAATTGATGTTTTTCAAGAGATTCATCAAAATCAATCTTTTTTACAAAGATACATGAGTATCAATGACGACACCCCACATTTAAGAGTCGGTGATGACGATGATGTTAATGATGTCACTTATGAATTTGAAATGGTAAGAGATGAAGCAACTAGAACTCGAATGGATATCGATGATGTTGAGGAGGAATATGAAGATGACATTGACATATATGAAGATGATGATGAAGATGAACACTGATAGAATTCCATGGTAGTTATATACAATCATAATATATATATATGTATATATAATAGTACTTATCAATTATTTTCTAACAACATTAACATTTTCTGTTTCAGATGGATGACAACACATTTCGTGAGTTGGTGGATGCTGACCTGTCTTTCGATGCGGATGAGTTGCTGGCAGATGACCCTCAGCCTGCAAGCACTCCAGGGAGTATGCGGAGGGGGCGCGGTCTTGCACGATTGATGATTCCTGACCCCGTCCCCGAGCGACGTCCATGTCTTGGGTTTGATCCACGCACATGGAGGTGTGATAACCTGTGTGGTATTCTGTGGATTTGACTATGATTTCATTAATATATTCACATAATAAATGTGTATTATTTTTAAAGTTTTCCGCATATAGCAGTCGGACAGGGCAACGCTATTTTGCGCAACTATTTCTCTCAGCCGTGGACCACATGGGAGCAGATTCCCATTGATGTGCAGCAGGCCATGTTTGGTCATTGGTTGGTAAGTACGTAAATAAATAATTTTTATTTTGAAAATTATTTCATTTCTAACTTGATATTTTGATTTATTTGTAGAGTTTATGGTATCTGATCGAGGATACCATGTGTGACGCCATCCACAAGGCATGGGAGGTGGCCATGCGTGATCGCTTTCGTCAGTTTTTGTACAATTTAAGAAAAGCTGCCACGAAGAAAGCTGGAGTGTCAAATTTTGATGAGTCATGTAGAGAACACCGACCAGAGTACATTTCATCCCATGTATGGGATGGATTATGTGCGCACTAGTTTAGTGGTGCTTTTCAGAGGAGATCATCAGTGGGGAGGCAGAATCGGGGGAGACAGGAGGTGACTCATCGGGCTGGGAGTCGTTCTTTCAGTACTCATAGAGAGCATCTGGTGCGTACAATATTTATAAATATTTTATATAACTATAAATATTAACAATTTATTTTTTATTCTTATAGGTTGTTGAGCACCCCGATATTACGGAGTACAACGTATATCAGAGGATGTATAGTGATCCTGCTACTGGGGAGCTCAGAGGTGATCGTCAGTGTCACATCATGGTCATTATTATTTGTTTTCAAGTTTAAAAATTAATTGCATATAATATATTCACAATTTTAATTTTAAATTGAAACTACATGAGTCATATGAGGTCGTAGCGTCATAGACCCGGCCTGAGAGTCAGGCCGAGTCATCAGATCATACCACTGGCCGTCATTTTGATGAGGCGGCATGGATGCAGGCCACCCAGTATGCCTTCAAGAAGGGCTGGGTAGTTGGTATTAGCTCCCGACTGACTCCCAGAGATTATTATGGCAGTGCTGCGATGTCGGCGTCCAGCTCAAGAGGAGATCATGCATCTTCTTCTACTGCACAGTATGAGGATCAGTTCCGATCTTAGACTGCACTGATAGAGAGTCTCTAACAGAAGCAGGAGCAGATGCGTCAGCAGCAGCAACAGAATGAGGAGGAGCGTCGACGCCATCAGCAGCTGTACGAGGAGCAGATGAGTCGGTGGCAGCAGCAGCACCAAGAGCAGATGGAGTATATGCACCGACTCACTAATGCTTTAGGGATGGAGTTTCCTCCACCGGCATCTGCAGATCCCCCCTCCCCCCTCCCCCCCTCCTTCAGATTAGAGTTTGTTTTTATGTTATAATGTTTGTTAAATCAAAATATGATTTTTTTTCCATTCGTAGTTTCTGTCTCATTATAAAATATTAATAATATTATATTTTAAAATAACAATATTAATATGAATAATAATATTATATATATTTTATAATATTAAATTTTAAATATATATTAAAATTTTATAATATTAAAATTTAATTATATTTTTTTGTAATATTTGAATTATTTTAATATTTGAATGTAAAATAATTCTATTATTTTTATATTAATTAAAATAACTTATTAATATTTTTTTATGAATTATAATTCTAATATTATTATATTAATTAAATCATTTATTAATATTCTATTATTTTTTATTTTTAAAATATAATTATATTATTATTAGATTAATTAAAATAATTTATTAATAATTTATTATTTTTATTTGTGAATTATAATTCTATTATTATATTAATTAAAATCATTTATTAATATTTTATTATTTTTTATTTTTGAATTATAATTGGATTATTATTATATTAATTAAAATAATTTATTAAGAATTTATTTTTTTTATAGTATTTACGACGGGATATTATGCTCATCACAAATAGAATTCTTATTATATTCATTAAAATAATTTAATAATAGTTTTTAATTTTTTTTAAAAAATTGTTATTGTGACGGGCCCCGTCGCAAATACCTATTGCGACGGGCCCCGTCGCAATTACTATTTTATGAGTTTTTACAAATATACAGATTAATATTTGTGACGGTAAGGATCCCCATCGCAAATAATATATTTAGCGACGTGCATGTCATAAATAATTGTTGTTAAGACGGTTTTTTCCGCAACGGGCGATTTGCAACGGCCCCCCGTCGCAAAAGGCCATTTACGATGGGATCCCGTCGCCAATGACCCGTCGCAAATGACTATTTTTCTAGTAGTGTATATAAATAAAGGCTAAAATTGAGTTTCTGGAGCTCATGTGGTAGTAATAGGATTTATGTGCCAATGTTTTTTATATTGAATAGTACTTATCCATGGGTTTTATTCCCCCTTTAACCTGAATGAGGACAGAAACCACAAATATTTTTGGGATTATCGTAAATTGAATCAACATACAGTGAATAATCAGTTTCCATTAACTCGTAAAGATTATCTTTTAGACTATATCTGTGGAGTGAGGGCATTCTCCATGATTTACTAGATACTATGATATCATCATTTTCTGTTCAGACCTTTAGATATTCTATGTACATATTATCATTATTTTTAAGTATTATATGAGTATCATGTGATACAATCCATTATTATGATTTCACCTTCTATTTTAATATCTTTAATGAATATTGTTTTCTATACCTATCATGATTACATTATCATGATATTTATAGATGAAATATTTGTGTATTTACATAATCATCTCTACAATGACAGTCGTCATGTGATCACTTTGAATACACTGATAAAGCACCAATTTTATGATAAGATCATAAAATTTCATTTCTGGATTAGTAAAGTACACTTCCTGGGTTACATTATCTTAGAGGATAGAGTTTTAGTTGAACCAGATAAGGTGAGAGTAGTGGTATGTTGAGAAAAACCCAAGAATTTATTTGATATATGGAGATTATTTGGCATAACTCTATACTAAATAAATTTTTTACATGACACCTCAAGATTAGAAGAATATCTTATGAGATTTACTAATAAGGGTGTGAAGTTTATATGGTGTTAATCCTGTGGGATAACCATTCCATAGATGAATGATATACTAAATTTATCATCAATGATAATTCTTCAAGATATGTGCATGAGATATAAAGACTTTTTTAATCCATAAGGTGTTGGAATATAAGACATTATGATTTAAGAAGATCAAGTCGTTTTTTATGGGTCATGGAAGTTGAGGCCCCATTAACAGAATTACCCAACTCACCATCTCAAGATAGAAGTTGTTGTACATGACATGGGTTTTCGGATGCATTACCTTCTAGGAGAGGATTTTTTTTGTGTTCATATATTACAAGAGCCTTATATATATTTTTACATAATGAGACTTGAACTATATGTAGTGAAGATGGGTTGAATATCTACAGTACTTTCACATTAAACATGATTATGTTCCTAGGAAAGGTAATGTTATTGCTAATGTTCTGAGTAGGAAAACCTATATATTGGTAGTTTAAGAGGCTAGTATAAAATGTAATATTATGTCTTGGTTTTATGATATGTATATATATTTTCATGACCTTCATGAATAGTTTATTCTTTCATAGCTATCAGTGTTCACATCAATTCTAGATAATGTGAAGATGAGAAAAATTTCATATCTGAAGGGATTTGTCCAATGAGAGAGCATTGGTGGGGAAGACCTACCTCTGGATTGAACTATCAATGATGATAACAACATACTTATACATGGGTTTATTTTGTTTTCTAATGATGTGAGAGAGGATATGATGTGTGATTTTCATGCTTCACAGTGGGTTGTTCACCCAGGTATCTCTAAGATGTGTCATGATATGCATCAATAGTATTGATGTCCACAAATGAAGCGTCAAATAGCAGTTTTTATTACTTGGTGTTTCACCTATTAGTTGGTGAAGGTATAGAATCGTAGACCTGCTGTCCTTTTATGACCATTACTAAACCTAAAATGGATATGAGAGGATTTTTTAATATACTTATACATTCGATTGTCGAGGTCTCCATGATGTATGAAAATTGTTTGGGTAGTCATAGATTGGATGACAATATTTTACCGCTTAAATAATATTGTGGAGAAAATATCAGTTGATGAGATGGAATAATTTTATGTCTGAGATATTGTTTGACCGCATAGATTTCATTGTACTGTCATTTCAGAAAGGCACATAGGCTTCACATTGAGGTTATGGCAGGCGTTGCATATGGATATGGTTACATAAGTTACTCTGAGCATTTATTTTCACCCGTTTATTGATGTTCAGTTAGAACATATGATATTGGATATAGGTTGCATGCTTCAAGAATGCTCTATTAATTTCAGTTGTTCTTACATGAAGTATAAAACTCACCTCGAGTTCTCCAACAATAATAGTCAATGGGCGATGATACAGATAGATCCATATGAGACCCTTTATGGTAGGGCATTCCATTCACTGAGTACTAGATAAAAAAGGAGACGAATTTATACTAGGTCCTCATCTCATTCAAGAGACTTTAGAGTAGGATCAGATTATGAGGAAAAGGATGTATACTTTCTATTTGGGATAGAAATCATATGTCTATTATTGTTGATGTCCTTTGGAGTTCATGTTAGTGGATAGTGTATCATGGTGTGTATCACACATAATTGGGAATATATGGATATGGAGGCAAGGGGAGATGTCACCATAATTTTTTAGGTTGTTTGAGATTCTACAGTTGGTCGGGTTGAGAGCCAATGGGGTAATATTTCTTCATTTTTATTTTTCCAGGCACAACATCTTCCATGGATTATATCTTCGATGATATCATGTTGACCTCTCTCATTATTTTTATCCCAATAGTGTTGGGATAGATGTTGATACTTATTTAGAGGATTATACTATATACCTCACTAATCGGACCACAAAGGATCTCTCAGGATAGTCATTATCTCTATTACATGTGATATGGCAGCACATGTGGGTATAAGATTATACTTGGGAGAGGGAGGCCGATGTACATGCTCACTGGCTAAGTTGTTTTAGGTAGTGCTTCATCAACCTTGTAAGGTGAACTCTAGGATGAGTTCCATTTAGGGGGTGATGGTATGACCATTATTTTATCTCAGGTTTGAATATTTTAAATTTTTGTCTAATTACTTATTTTTGGCGTAGTATGGATGACTAAGATGTTCATGGAGGTTTTGGGGGTGTTTGAGTCTTTTTCAGAGGTCAAAACCCTAACTAGTGAGAAAAGTGCAGTGTACGCATGGTTAGTAGAAACTGTGAGAGCCATAACACATGGTTTCCCCAAATCATATTTGGTTGGTTATAAAGAAGAAGATGGATGCATAGTTTTCTCTAACCAAGCCCTAGGGGCTGCACACCCATGAAATACCAATGTAGCATTTAAAAGATTTATATTTCACGGTTGGTGAAAAGTTACTCAAACTTTTCAACCAAACCATGTAGTTACCCTTTCAAAGCAGTATGCTAATAAATGTTGTCTCAAGATTTATCCAAAAGTTTAGTTGAACGATTCACCTCTCTTTTTTCGTTTTTTTTGGGAAAATTACCAAAAATAATTTATTTATCTTAAAACTACCCTACCTCTCCATTTCTCATTCCAACAAACATGAGAGCTCTCCCTATCCCATTTTGAGCTCCAAAAATCCCATTTTATAGAATATGATCCTAACAATTCATCTAGTTTCTATTTGAAGCATCATTCATCTCATCATATTCCTCCATGTATGTTTTATAATCCTTTATCTATGTTCATCATTCTACTTTCCATTGATGGTGTTATTTAGATGCCAGCTCATATGCCATATTTTTAGGTTGTTCATTCTTTATTCAGATTTCCTCCATTCCATGCCAATGTAATGTTTAACACTAGACAATAAGAGTTGTATGAGCATGTGGTAGCTGGTTTACTAATTATCCCTTCAAGTTGTGATGTTTTATAATATGTGATGTTGTTTCGCACGCCGGTTTCTCCATGTGTTTCCTTAAATTTCATCTACCTTGAATTGGATAAATTTTTTGAACCCAAATCATACCAATATCATTCAAATTGAGTGATCCGTCCCATTGGGTGTCCTCCCTTGCATACCTATTTAGTTTTCATGGTAATATATCCAAAACACCTATTGGTGTTTGTAGATTTACAATAAAATGGGGATATCATATTAATATAGAATAAATATAGTGGTGTGTCATGGCCAAAACCCTTATAAAATTTAATTAATTTAATTAGACATGATTGGTAGACCCTATCACACTACTAAATGGAATAATGGTTATAACCTTATAGCTAATATATGATAATGAGTTTCAAATTATACCTTGGATCATATTAATTCTAGTGGATACTCGCATCTCATAATGTACGGGTCTGAACACCCTATTAAATCATGGAAATTGTGCATGATAACCCTTATGAATGATAAGTAAAAATGGTCATGATCACCCTTTCGCATATATCAAATGGTCATGATAACCATTTATAAATATACTAAATGGGACTAACTACCCATGTTATATCTAATTGTTCATGACAACCCTTGTTCTTATATAACTACGTAGACATGAAATCCCTTAATATAAATGTCATTCTTGTTAGAGCACCCCTATTATGTGATTCTAGGAATTGAGACCCTTACTGATTAGATGCAGGCATGGGGTTCCTATACATGATATTGTGCATGGTGTCATGTACTATTGTGATACTGGGAATGGAGTCCCTTAATATTATGATACTGGGAATGACATTACTATTTGGTGATACTAGTAATCGCATCCTTATTATGTTATACATAGCATGGAATCCCTTATAAATTAGATATTGGGAATTTCATCTGATACTCTTGTGATATCAGGAAATTCATCCCAGGATACTTGATCAAATATATTCCAGTACATGGTGAGACAGGTCGGTTTATCCAGGTTTCTTTCTTGAACCTGATCTGACCCATTTACAGTGGTTATTAATTCATTATATTATTATATCATAAAACTTACATGTTATACTCAAATATGATATATTTATAGATGTTGTTGGTGGTGGCCTATTGTGTTTATCTCACACCCAATCAAAGCTGCCAATGACACCTGAGAATACTATATACAAGCAGTTGTTGATAAGGGGAATCATCATATTATAAATGCATGACTTCTTGCCTGATGTAGAAGTATATTTTGGTGAGAGATTATCACGATAGTGATCATAAATATTGGATATAATTATTTCCTTTCTATACAGTTTTTATATCATGTACTATATTTCCTGCTACCATGTATAAGTATTCCCTGTTTTTTAGATACATGACATGAAATATCATTATCTTTATATGAATAATTGTTTATTTATATTAAAATTATATATTGATTATTTTATTGTATATATAAATCATTAACTAACTTTTTATAAATGATTCATTGATCATGATAACCAGTTTTAAAAGTATTTTTTATGTTTTTAGTAATTGAATGTCTTTTATAAAATATTGTTGAGGGGGAGTGGGATGATGTTACAACTGACCAATATAATGAAATTAGAGTCCTAGTGTTGTTCATTTCATGAAAATGTGTTGATATTATTCAGTAATTTGTATTTAATATTCCACAAATATGACGACCTTATTCGGATTGAAGTGAAAATGATCATTCACTAACTTCTTGAATTCTATTGAAACAAATAGTCTTTACAGACCATGCTATTTTTGTTCAAGAAGAATTTTATGGGGATCTATGAAATGATTTTAAAACATTTGAAATACTGATATATTGTTAATTTCAGAATCATTTGACATTTGGGGGTGATGTTTCTCCTTAGGATCCTGATGAGTGGATTTTTCATCTCCACAACATCATCAAAAGTATCGAGACACCTGAGAAACATTAAAATCATAAATATGAATTCATACTAGAAGGGGAATAATTTAAATGGTGGGATATTGTTATAGAGGATTAAAAATTATAGTGGCTCACCTAGATAGTGTTTCAAGAGATTTTCATGGTGCATATTTACCCAAATTCCATATATCAGTTAAATGGGATGGTATTTATTAACCTCTCATGTGGTTAAATGTTGGTCCTGAAATATGCTTCCATTATTAATGAACATATTTACTTTCTATAAAATCTAATAATGGATAAATAATCTTAGATATGTAATTTATAAATAGGTCTTAAATATACTCTTCATGCTAAGGATATACTCTAAAATCATGAAAACTTCTCAGATGTGGTTATGAAAGTTTTTCTTCTTAGAGAGAAAAATTAATGTGGGTATAAGAGTTGGTAGCCTACTACAAGTTCAAACCTCAAGGGATAGTACCTCGGGTAAAAAAAAATTATATCTAGAGGATGTAAGAATATGTTTCTATACTAATGAAATACAATGTGGTGGTGCACCCTCATGTAATAAAAAATGGATATCCACTATTCAGTGTATCTAGTGTGGGATTTATAGCTACATCAATCCAAATTGTATAGCCAAGGTGAAGTATCACCACACATATAGAGATTATAACCATATATAATTGTTTTATAAATTTTTTATATCATATAGTGTTGGAAAAAATTATTAGATAATATAACACCTTAATATTTTATGAAATATATTTTCTTGAATAAATTTAATTTCATCAATAGATTTCAATACATGGAACAATATGTTTTAATAAACCGTGAAAAACTAGTAAAAATTTTTTAAACAAGACCATTTTAACCTAGCTGTTGATATTGGATGAATAAATAGGATTAATAAAATTTTGAATATTAAATATAATGGTCTTATATAAATCAAATATATTGATAAAAAGGTATATAAATTTTTATAGAATTTATATGTTTTCATAATAAAATTTTCTCAAAAAATTACTTCCTAATGTGAAAATATAATGAAATTAATATTTTGAAACATTTATAAAATGGATTTTACAAAATAAAATTATTTTTCAAGAAAAAACTAAATACTGTGATAACATTTTATTATTTTTAGACCCATGTAAATTGAAATATTTCTTTTCTTAATAAAATTTGAATCTCAAGAAATTACAGTGGTTTGAATATCTTCTATTTGATATTTATTACTCTCATATTATGGTAACTTTTGTTAAATATGACTTTTGTTGAAATGTACGCACTCATTAATTATGATTGCCAATAAAGAGTTGTTATTTAAGTCACTTGTTAATAATATCCCCATGGATGTGTTCAATGATCATAGTGGAATTAAGTTATTGTATATCAACCTTATTTCATATATCATAGATAATTTAAAGGACACTATGACATTAGATCCTAATTATTTCTATATTTGAGAGAGAGACATGATCGTACCACGATTCACTGTGTCATTTTAATCCTTACACCATTGTATTAAACTGAATTTGTATTGTAAATTACAAAAACAATAACAAATTGAATTCCATGTTTGAATCATTTATTTTTTGTTTATCTCTATTAAAAAGTCCAATGTTACTTTTCTTAAAAATTTCATTGAAGTTGAAGGTGATTTGGAGGGCCCATGATGATGTCCAAGAAAAATGGGCCAAACTGCGCAGGATCCAAGCACACCATTGGATTAATCCGAACACTACTACTAGACAGTGAATCCAATTGGGCTGAAATTTTTTGGGATGGTCCAACACGCATTGGGATACATTTCATATGAAGAAGAACAAGACTCATTCAGCAAATTGATGGCCTTTCTGACCTGATCTGTCTAGCACACCAAATCTTCACGGATTCAAAAGCGGTGTTCTGTGATCTATCCATATCTCGGGTTATAGGTGTCAAAATTGTTCCAAATGTTTGGTGGAGACAACCAAGAGGCGGGGATAATTTTATTTTATTTTCTCCAAATCGAGAAAAGGCTTTATGGATGTAGAAACACCTGTGACAAGTGGTTTTAATAATTCTATGTGATCAAAACCACCTTCCCATTTTCCTATAAAATGGAACCTTGGGATCCTCATTTGCAAGTTCGACCAGGAGGAAAATCTCTAGTATTTTGGAGACCCAAAGTAGTTCTCTCCTCATACTTGAAGTTCTGGAGGCTCCTATCATCATAGGGGGATAAACAATCAAGAAGGAGTTCCACCTGAGCCTTCTCCTCCTCTCGATGGAAGCTAAATAGTGGACGATCATTTTGAGGGAGATACACATACTTGGGAGGGAGTTTCAGCACTTGATACTCTACAATTTTTGTGTAATTTGTGTGTTGATTATTTCACTTATGTCTTATCTAAAAATGTTTCTACTCTAAGTTCATTTCTTGGGTTTAATTAAGTGAACTGCTTTCATTTCAACACCGATTAGGTTGAAATTTCAAGTGGGAAACTTGAGTTGTTCCGATTGAGAAACACAAGGATCACCTTTCTCTCACACATAAAAAAGATATTAGTATGATTTGGTAGCCTTTAATCTGTTATTTAATTTCAAACCTTGAAAACATGATTGTTGTGTCAAGGGTTGGTACATTGTGCAACATTTAGAGTGGCAAGAGGGGAATCAAGATCTTGACAACCCTCAACCAAAGAATTAAACAAAACCATGTGAAATTTTCAGAACAATGAACTATCCAAGATGTGTAGTGAACCTGATGTGATCTTATCTCATAATTCTTAATACTCCACATTATTTTATCAAATATTAAACTCTTTATGTTAATTTATTTTCTTAAAGCTGTTTTCAAAATCATCCCCCTCTTTTAGTAATCTTTATTAAAAATACAAACTATAAGCCACCAACTCTCCTTGAGAGATGACCTAGGGTCTTACATAATCTATAAATCAACCTTAAAAACATAATCAATTTAGTGTGTAATGACAATGTGGTCAAGACATGATTTTCGGTGGATCCAAGGTTGTCATTTATATGATTCATCACCATTTTTATACATCCATGTAAGAACAATTATTCCAAATAGAGTAAGGAATAGAGTGGTGAAAGAATATCAAACATATGATTTTCCTATGAATTATAGAATCATTAATATGTATCATGACATACAAATCCATTTTTTTGTTTATTGATATCAAAAATAATATTTATACTTTGGTTTCTAGACTCCATACATACATATAGTTTAATGGAAAACACCTAAGGCTCGTATGAAAACATCATGAACCCCCACTACTCGTATGGATGTAAGAAAAAGTAACCATGGACATCATGACAATCCTACTTAGAATTTATTGTGTTTGAGAAATGATATTGGTAATCAGAATTAATTAACCAAGAAGGTTCATTTTACATTCCCTGTGATGAATGTTTAGTTAAATTTTTTTGAAGTGTATGCAAATGATATTATAAATATTCATTGTTTACCTACAAGATTAGTTAGTGAAATGGATCTCAAGTTTAAATAATGGTTTTGTTAAGGACAATAATAGGATTCGGGTTCTTATGTATCATACAATATTTCCTTTCCCCAAAGAATAATGGTCATTCTTAATAGAACATTTATATTATGTATGGTTTTCTTCTTGTGTGAATGTTTTTTTTTCATGGATCAAGGGAAAATTAAATCATGTAGGTGGAGTTATCTTATAATAATATATATTTATATTTTCTTCAAATAGTTCCCTTTTAGGATTTATATATGTGATAATGTATTTCCCCCTTATAATGCATAGAAATAGGTCAATCTTATGTGATCGGTCTTGAAATTTTTTAAGAGACCACTAAGTAGGTGAATATATTTTAGATTTAACTTATAACCAATCAATAAACTGATATTATACTCTTACTATCGAAGTAAACCCTAAAAATTTAATGATTTTCACCATGTGTTACTCTAGATTTCACTGAGACTAAGTCACTAATAAATTGTTAAAAATAATCTAAGATATATCAATCATTTATTGATATTTTCTCAGGTGAGACACATTTATTATTATCTATATTTACGAACTAAATTAAGCTATATTCAAAACTCTTTTCTTGTATCTCAACTATGGAAGTATGTTCTCTTACATTCATATAGAATTCAATATGACTATATTGAGATTGATTCATGTGTAGCCTTTATTGGAGAACTTGTATTAATATTTTTATTAAATTCATATGGTGTCATACGGTATGGTCATTAATATAGAAACCCAAAATTTACATATATAAATACTATATAATATTACTTGATTATTAATTATATTTCATTATGATCCACACCACAACAATAATGTTAGATTTTCTTTTTAAAAATAGATAAATAAAAACTATTGAGTAAAATTTTAAATAATATTTCCCAGTATATATGTCACAATATTCACCTTTCTTAGAGATATCAGACATAAAAATATACATAATAAGTTTGGGAATGGAAACATAATAAAATATGAGATTAATTTCTACACAAGGGAAATATAAGATATGTTAACCAGTGATCATATATGAGTATAATATAAGAATATTTTCATGATAACGATATTAATAATAACAATAATCACACAAAATTAGGAAATTATCATTAATAATGAACCATTTAATAAATGTATTCAATCAAAATAAAAAACCACAAGAGAATGAAATCATCAATAATCAATGATGAGCCACCAGAACATATCATAATTATAGTACATTATTTTATGAAATTAGCATTAGAAAATTAAATCACATCATTAGTTAAGGTTTACTCTCAATATTATCATTATAGAAAAATTCCTGTAATGTAAGTATCTACACTATTATTTCTAACATTACCTTATGAGTAACATACATCTAGTTAACTATATCATTTATTAGTGGATTATTATCTCTTTATTATCATATTAGTTTCTCAAATCATTCATCATTACCCAATATATTAGAGGGATATAGCATACCCACCCATTGTTTTCTTATAATAGAACCACCTATCATAAAATAATAATTCATTCATACTTATTCCACAATATCATGAAAAAATTTTAACATTAAAAGAAGGAATAAACCATTTAAATAATTATTGGTTCATAAAAATTTCATAATAATAAACAAAAACTGAATACATAAATAATAATAAATGGAATAATTGGATCGTATCCATAGTATATAATAAGAAGCATTAATGTAAGTTGTTATTTCTGGAAAATACCTTTAAAATATCCATGAAATATTTCTTAAGGAAAATAAAATATTGAATTTTAAATCACTTATTTAAAATATAAAAAATTTAAAAACAAATTTTTAAAATAATTTATTTAAAAAGAACTAGTGATAGGTATAGAGGAAGCTTCATGTACATAGTATTCATAGTGTTGGGAAACACAGTTCATGAGGTGCATGTTAAAACAAGCATTCTATTTAAATTTTCAATAAGAATTCAGAAGTACAACATTTAGAAATAAAAATCGATTAAAAATATATAAATTGAAAAAAAAATTAAAATTACATTATTAAATATTTATATAATATTAAAAACATTAAATAGAACATATTAACACAAAAATTGACATAGAAGAAAACATTCCCAACAATATAGAAAAACTTATTCTGTGTTTTTAAAAAATATTTTGGTATATTGGGTAAAAATGGGAGGAAAATGAAGTTGAAATATTAAATCATAAGAAATACATATAATATAATAAAAGTTAAAATATTATAGAGAGATATATTTTATAATTTTATCATTTGAAATTTAAGCATAAACAACCCCTATAAAAAAGATATTGTTATATAAAACCATTACACGAAGATTCAATTTCATCATAAGCACCCTAAACTAATGTATAATAAATTTAAATTTATTTTAAATATATACCCAAATTATACTCAAACCTATTAAACCATATATGTTTTAATTATAATATACTTTCATCCATTCATTAACAATCATTCATTATCATAATAATTTTGGGTGTTACCTGGTTGATTTTTCATGTATGTTTTGGATCGATGATTATGGTCCTTGAAAGTTGATTATGGTTACTATATATATATTTTCAATCATGATTAAAATACATATATTATAATTATATAAATATTTATAACCATTCATATTATTTGGAGATGAAAAAAATAATTACATCACTTTGTGGATAAAGTAATTCATACATACAGATCTATGATGCTTAAACATTTTAATTGATTGAGTGAATGATGTTAAATGATAATTAGAATTAAAATAGTTGTTATTATATCATAAATATCATATATTTTTATTAACTATATCATTTTTTCATTCTAATTAATGATAAAATGAAAGATAAATCACAACAGAACATGCAGGTGGTAGTCTGCATATATACACAGGTGACATTATCTTTTACTAAAAGATCATAAAGTAATAAGGTGTATAATATATTATAATTCCAGAAAAATAATTTATATGTTAAATATCATATAAAAATATTAAATACATCATTATAACCACCCATTAATATGGGGATGTAAAATAAATCGTATCACTAGGTGGAGGCGGTAGTCCACACAAACGTGTGAGTGATACATTTATCTCCCATTTGATTAAAAAGAGTTGGTAAATGGTGGTTCCATATAAATAATAATAAATTAATATATTTAAGATAATATATTCATCATTTTTTAATTTACACAACATTTTTTGAATGAGTATATGTATAAATAAATTTGGAAGTGTTGGGTTAAGATATATACCTTTCCATTGAGGGACCTTATATGGCATACAAATTTATACAGGATTGATAAGTTTTATGAGAATAAAAGAAGATATAGGAATAATATAATTAATATATAAATTTTTTTTATTTTTACTGATATATAATTATAAGATAGTGTGAACAATGGAGGATAATATGTGACCATTTATTTGTATCACGTGGGACACACATATAATTTATTAAAATATTTCAATGATAAAAGGTGTCATTCATGGGAATGTGGCCCCAAATTGATTGGTATTAAAAATATTAACATTATAAAGGATAAAATGTCACTATAAATTAATATTTATAAATTTTTGGGTGGAAATCCTATGCTTCGCACATGGTTTAACCCTAATTAAACTTGTTTTATCATTAGTCATGGTAACAATTATTTTACTATACATAATGAAAAAAATATTAATTTGAACCTAAAAAATTAAAATAATTATGATTATAAAAATAATGTGGAATCCATTTTAATAGATTCAATTTCTATAAGTGATAGAATTTAATTTTAAATGTTCATGAAACCCATGATGAAAAACTCTATTAGATAAATTTTTTTTAGACAAAAAAACCTAACATCAAAAATTTTATTTTCGAAAAGCATAAAATTGATGATAAAAAATATGATTGAATATAAAATATTTAAATTTAATTAAAACCATTAAAAATATATGAGAAATTTAATTATTTATATTATAATACAATGAGTGACAAATATTTTTTTAAAATGTGTCCTAAGTCCAAAAAATGAAATTATACAAAAATCAACTATAATTTTGATTATAATGTAATTAATTAGATTATTTCATATTGAATTAGACACATGTCACATAAGGATCAAAGTCAAAACATAATTGGAATTTATAATTAAACTGAAATTTTAATTTTTACCAAAAATTGTTATTTTTCAATATTCACTAAAATATAAATCTTTTTATAACAATTTATAAAATTAAATGTAATATAATATCTAAATTATTATTTCTAAAATGATATTAATTTATAGAAAAAAAATATAAAAAGTATTGAAATTAATTATAATGTTTTCATTCAAATATTTAATAATGACTATTTTTTATGAAATTATATTTTTCATTAATTAAATGAAATTAATAAAAATTAAGAACATATTTAGTATAAATTAGTCAATAAATTTGAACAATTTAAAAAAATTATAAATATTTTTAGTAATTTGGTTATTAAAATTCATGAAAATAAATTTATTGACCAGGTTATATGGGTTTATTAAATTGTGGTTCATTTAGACATAGGGTTTTGTGTAAAACCAGTAATCATGCAAATCATTTTTTTTTACATTTTCAGAAGCCAGTTTAATGGGTTGCCGGTACCCATTACACCATTTCACCACATCTATTTAACCACATCTCCACATCCAAATGAAATACACATTTCAAATTTCAAATTCAAATCCACCGCCAGCCTCCTCGAGCTTCAAACCAGTAAAACCAATAATCGAATACGTCAAATTTATTTCAAAGGATGTACATACAAAATATTGGTATGTTACATTCTATCCCACATGAAATTAATTTCTCCCTCTAAATTAATTCACTATGATATAAATATGTTAAGATATATCTTCTCATCATGTCCTTGGGTTCTCACATAGCTTCCTCAAATTTCTGATACCTCTAATGAAGATTAACCATATGGGATGTATTAATACAAAGAAAATTATCTCTATGATTCATGATTTATAATAGGTTATCATTATAGGAAATAAAATTCTCTAATGGTAAAATATATTAGTATAATACGCAAGAAGGATCGTGTTTGTACTTCCCCGAGAGAGATATATGGAACACCTCGTGAACATGAGAGAGGTTTAGTGAATGTTCCAAGTTATATACACCATTAAAAACCCCAAAAAGAATATTTAAAGAAAAAATATAAAAAGGATTCATATTTTTATTATTTATAAATCTCATATCCTTATTCCATATTCATATTCATAAGAATACCTTCTCATTATCATTAAATTCTAGATCTTACCGATGATTTTAAATATAATTATTATATTGATACCGAGCTACCGTGATGTACTACTGAATGGATATAACCTTTTATACCATTTACACGGTTATATAATGTCACAATATCATTAATTCCCAAAATTCATCCAACTGTATTAGAGTTCAGCACATTTTTCCATATAGGGCTTCATGGGAAGCCACCTGAATGATCATGTGTAATCTATTTTTTTACGTAAACAAGTCTATAAAAGGTGTTGATCCCAATTACCGTTGATTTATTGAGAGAAGGATATAAACATATAGAGAAACGTATTAATGGTCCTATCAGATAGACCATATGTTTTATGATTATAATAACTACTGAAACTCAACTATGTATCATGAGATTGCTAAATACTTTCACCAAAAAGTGTTCTTAACCTTGAATCATGATCAGATAAATTAAAATATGGTACTCTGTGAAACTCTACCACATTATTAATCTATATCATAGGTATATTATCAAGGTAGAAACATAATATGATAGAAATTAAGTGTTATGACTATATCATTCAATTGAATTCATCCCAAATAACTTTATGACCTTTAGATGTTTTGTCGATTCTAAGGATGAAATAAAAGGTGATTTTTTCTCATTCTCATTCTATTAGATGTAATGATTGAAACATGAAAATAGACTTTTATTTGAAAAAAATAACTTATTAACATACAAATCATAGGGATACATACTTCCTAACTACTCTCTTTATGTTGTCTCACCATAAATAATCTTTTATATCTCTAAAAATAATTGAACTTGATGGATAAAGATATAATTTCAAGCTATGAGTTTATTCAAATGGATCCACATTCTGGTTTGGTATTAATAAAACACATACTTGGTTGCAGAACCTTATCATTATATAATAATAAATTATAAGCACAGACACATCCTTCCCCTTAATTTTTAGCTCTACGTCATCCTTATCAGACTCATTATTCGTCACATGGATATATTGTTAAACATTCATTATTTCAAGAATATATTTTTTCACTTCCTTGAAGATTCATAAATGCAATCATTGAAAATATATAATTATTGGATCTTTTTTATCCATGTAGAATCTATCCCTCTATGCCACTAAAGGATCCCCCGAGATAGTGGTCCATAAGACATTAATAATGCCTACAAAAATTCAAGATGTTTCTATCTAGAAATGAGGGCCTAAGGCGTGTCTCCCAGGAGACTATTCCCCAATAGATTAGATTGAACATAGTAATATGTAACATAGTATAAATAACAGAAGAATAAATAAGAAACATATTGTAGTGTAATTAAAGTATGTAACCCATGAAAGTGAAATAAATATTGGTCGGAAGCTAAATAATAAGAATAAACAATAAGACAGTGATCACTGTGATGAAGATATGAAAAAATTAATATGCAATGGGAAGGGAGTAAATTCATATAACATATAATAAATAATTATAAAAAAGTCCAAAAACTACTACAACTACCATCTCGATCACAGGATTAGTACTCTACCATTAACACCATCCTAGAATTATAAATCAATAATTGGATACATGATGCTTAACTTTGTCTATACATGTAGACATTAAGTCTACTTGGGTACCAAATGTGGTATGAGTATAGTGTGTGATAAAATCCAAGTATCCCACCTCCAAAGATGTTTAGGTCAAATCCATTCATGAAAATATATAATGAAAAAAAATTATTTTATACTAAATTAAATAGATGAATAAACAAATAAATAATTATACTGAATTGGGTTATGTTTTTTCACTATCAAAATTATACCTACTTCATCTTGAGCTGGTGAGTCTACACCAAGTTATCCAAAAAAGGTAAAGTGGGTGAGATAATATATGAGAAGTTTGAAATTCCATATTATTTTTATTGTTCTTGGAAGATATGTCCCTATGTTTTAAAAATCTAATGGTTGATTTCATATTTGAAAATTTTCACTTATGTTTTATTAAATTAGCCCTTTTATATAAATTTGGGGAATTCACCATATATTTGTCGATGTATATTATAATATAATTAAAATTATTGCCATAGGGGATCAGTATAATTTCAAGCCATGGTGTCTGTCCATGGTTACCCAAGAATGAATTCCCATTTGTCACTCTAGGCATGTTGTGAAGACAGTAATAAGTAACCTCTGATTCCATCCATAGTATCACACGTAGGGTCCCAAGTCTCTATCATGAAATGGTACAACCATAACTCCATATATTCAATCCTCAAGGACTTCCAAAGAGAATCAATTTCACTCATATGGAGGTAAAAAATGATAATGAACGGTGAACCCATCAAGTGAATGGATAGTGTAACGCACAACATGTTTACAATCCATTAATATATTCTGATAAAGATGTAATGAAGAGTCTGTCCATGGGTTTATTATTTATGAACCCCATATATAACCCTATATATCATGTTCAAATAATTTAATCCATTCATACATGTATAAATTTTTTAACAAATTGGGGCCATTTAATTTGATTCAAGAATTTATATTAGAAAAGGAATGTTGGTCAAGGAATCCAATTGAACCATTTATTTATGGCATTGGGTTTAAGGGATTTACCCCAGGTTCATTATCATGATGAAATTTATTTATTATTCAAGTTATTAATTATGTAAAAACACACCCAAATGGATATTTAATCAATTTAGAATAAATGAAAATTTTGCCTCTATGGTGAGGAATGACCATTATAGTGGAATATTTCAAGGAGATAAACCCAATGGGTTGATTCACTACCAGCATGTGTCACAATTGGAAAGGCGAGGCTCTCAATTTAATTAAATTTGAAAATTAAAGGAATCTCCATAAATGTATGAATCATGGCATGATAGTGAATATTATATAATGCATGGAAATGAGAATAAAATCCTAGGCCATTTACCATAGCCTCATAGTGCTTCCCTCATAAAACATCATCCATTGATTCGATCATTAATAGAGGAAATTGAAAAGGCCATCAAATCCCGTTAAAATAAGGAAAATAAACTTTCACCGAGATAGCACAATATAGATTAGGGAAACATTTAATAGTAGGGAGATTATTTAATAGAATACCCAGAGTGTTCTAATGAATTTAAAGGTGATCAAAACAGTGATTAGATGGGGGAGAAATTGTGATTACTAGGTTGATAGGTTGGATAGCTCCATATTAATGAGGAGTAGGATCCTACTGGAAATAAATAGGAGGGAGGAAGAAGTAGTTAAATCCAAAAATATTGGGGAAAATATTAATTCACCCTTGAATAAATGGGTTCATAGTTTGGATTTATGGTTGGAAAAAACAGTGTGCCAAGCCACTACTTCATGGGGGAACATTTCATGGCTTGGCGAACCATTTTTGTAATCGTGTAAAAATAGTGAAAATTTCCACCATAAGAACCTATAGGTGGCCCACATGGCCATGCTCCTAGGGTCATAATATTTCAAAAAAAAACATTATAGTCCCTATCACCCCATTGTATGCAACAGTAAGGTTTTGTGGTACTATGTGGGAATGGTGGTACGGTCACTACTAACTGTGTGTCCAAGTATGCCTCTTCTGGGATCATGGATCCAAGCATCGAATGGGACCTAGAATCACTTGAGATATCCTCTACTCAATTATGAACCACTATTAGGAACAAAAAATATAATTTAAACCAAAAACTAATCGTACGTACCTTTGAGAAAGTTCATGACTTTATAACCTCTACTCTTTAAGACAAATCATCATTGATTTTCCCTTCCTGGGGTGGAATAATGTCTTCTATTAAAATGTATATCCACTAGGTATTTACATTGGAATCAAAATTATAGGTATCATATTTCATGAATTTTTTCTTCCACAACCTATTTGACCAGAGGAACTGACCTACCTCAAATAACCTTCGTTACCTGATCAATAATACAAATTGGATGATCCTCTAATGACACATCTACCTCCAACTCAATATTCTAAGGTTTAAATGAATGAGATGGGCCACAATGATTCTTTCAAAGCTATGTTATATAGAATACATCATGTATGGAATTATACCTATAAGGTAAAACCACCAAATATACAACCAACCCAACTCTCTCTGCTTCACCATTCCTATCCCCTTATTCATCTGTAACCAAATCCAAGTTATAAAAATACAAATAACTTACGTCCCCCCATTCGCTAGAGCTCCCCCCTGTATGAATATGGTGCCTTCTACTCCTCGAGCATCCTCTCAGTAGGTTCCGATGGTCTTTGAGTATTTTGTCAATCCAATCCAATTGCTATTAGGTGGGTGTTTGTTGGACAGAGCCTTGGGGAGAACCTTCTGGCTTTCATTATTCTAGGTGCTCCCCCCCCCCGCCTCTGGTTTAGGTTTCCTCCACTACATTCGAGCAGAGGAACGTTGTTGGGATGGTGCACTTCCCTACCTGTTTGGATGATGTTACTCTGTAATATTCTTCCAGTGTATCCCATTATGGTGCTGTGGAGGCCTTAGTATTCAAACAATCATATTGTTCATTTCTCTCCCCTACCAGTTTTGTGGGAGACATGTCTCTAATATTGGTTTCTTCAGTGTCCTAGACTACAGAATACCACAATGATTCTAGTTCTGTTATGTGCACTCGTTTAAAATTAAGACAGTTGAGGGTGTTTTATTCTTCTCACCACAGTGATACCGGGAATCCATGGGACAAATACCGGCCACTGATTTTTTAAATGTTACCTAAGATCATTTGGAACTCCCATGGAATATAAGAACAAGTGAAATAGTACATAATTGTCTCAGAGGTAAAGAAGAACAAGGTTCTTTTGGTAGCTGTTCTATACCATAAACAGAATCCTGAAAGATTAAGACTTTCTGATGAAATCTCAAAATTCATGGTGCCCTACATGAAGACCTAGTTAATAGATACATCTGGATTTTCTAGAATAATGAGATATAATTTGACTTAATTTCTTCAGGGGACTAGTTCATTACAACGAGGGTGTCTAGGGGGGACAATGTGTTGGTGTCCATTGTGTATGGAATCTACGATGCTCGTGGTAGAGACCAGTTATGGAAATACTTGAGGGATTCTGATGAGATAGACACTCCATGGCTCGTGGTGTGGGACTTTAATGTTATTTTAGATCCTAAGGAAAAGAAGTTATGTGGCTCATTCCCAAGGAGGTCTAGCTTGGATATTTCTCGATTCATGGCATAGAATGTTCTGATGAATTTAGATTTCTATGGATATCCCTTTACATGGTGTAATAATAAGGAGGTAGAAATCAGTTTTGGAGCCGACTTGACCGGTGCCTTGAAAAAGTGAATTTTATAACCAAGTATCCTAATGCAAATGTCAAGAAATTAATTCGTGGTAACTCTAAACACTCCCCATTAATGATTTCCTTATCATTGAGGCATGATACACTGGAAGGTTTCAGGTTCTATCGCCACTAGAAGATCATCCCTGGCTACAAAGAGGTCATTAACGAGCTATGGGGTGGACCAGTTCAGGGGCACTTGTGTGTTTTGATCCATAACAAATATAGGTGATTTAATATGTGGTTGAATGCATGGGAAATGAGTCTTCCGCACCCAAATGAGGACATTGAGGCCTTGAAACAGAGAAACAAAAGTATGAAATCTAACATAGAAGAGACTTAGAGTGACTCTATGTTTGAGGAGCTCTCAAGTAGGAAATACTCATGGGAGGAGTTGATTATTAAGTAGGAATGTGTGTCTTAGAGAATATCCAAGATCAAGTTGTTGCATGAAGGGGATAAGAACTCGTCAATTTTCCATGCATGCTTGATTGAACGAAGGTTCATAAATACTATAAATATCCTACGTGATGATGGTATGTACATTGCAGATACCCAAATGGCCCGAAGGCCATCATTTTCATTGATTTTTTATAACCCCCATTTCAAGGGATGAGGGGGATCCCATAAAAGGCCTGTAGGCTCTGATGTTTCATGGCCCATAGGCTTAAGAGATTACATGACCCAAAGGTCTTAGGGAATTCAACTTGACTATCAACAAAGAACTGCCCCTCCCCAGCATATCCATCATGATAGTTGCTCTCCACCTTTGCATGGTCGTCTAGCTAGGATTCTCGTGCAAGCACGAGCTGGTCCCGATCACATAGTCATATTCTCTCATTCTGACAAATTTATTTGGTTCTGCTCTGGTGAGTGCACCTGCTCTGAATCCTCTTATAGGGCTACTCCTCCTTTGTAGTGTGTCTGGGGAAACTGCATGTGGTCTGAAGTCCTTGAGGTATCCCGAAGACCATAAATTGGGACAAAAGCCCTACTGACTTGAATTCTCGTGTGACCCGAATGCCTTAAGGACTCCAAGACAAAACTGGAGGCCCAAGGTGAATAGTTCCAACTGCTAGAGTACCGAACAGTTCCTGCTACAGTAACTGCTACAGTGTCTACTATAGTACCACACAATGTACAGTTCTGCTACAGTATATTTACAGTGTACAATCCTGCTACAGTGCCCATACAGTGTTCAGTTCTGCTACAATACTGCTACAGTGTCTGCAACAGTACTGCTACAGTGCCCCGAAAATTTGCCTCTACCTGATTTTCAACCTGGGTCTTGTGGATGCACTTAAGGATATATCACCAACTGGTCTGAGGCTCATGTTCATGTACATTGTAGATAGAAACATAGTGGGAAGCATGGAACATTCAATCTTCAGGGATATACTGGCTAGACATAACCCGAGGATGGCCATGGGATGCCCAAGAGGAAATGTAGCTATATGAAAAAATGTGGTACCCTCGGTGTCTATCAGAGATAATGAATTCTTAGATAAGATTCTTATTGGGGATGAGATTCACTCGGCCATAATGAATCTCAATCTGGTGAGTGCCCCTAGCCCATATGGCTTCCCTGGATCATTCTATAGGGATTTTTGGAAGGTGGTTATAGATGACATCACTGTTGTTGAACAAGACTTATTTCGGGGTGGTAGCCTTCCTAGGGTTCGTAGTGCCACCACTTTAGTGCTTATTTCAAATTTTAAATATCCCACCTCTCTCTTTTGTTACAGATCGATGAGTATATGTAATTTCCCATATAAAATTGGGCGAATATCATTATATCGAGGCTATCTGAGTTTATTCCTCAGTGGACTTATACTGAACAACATGTGTTTGTTAAGGGGTGGTCAATTCATGGGGATATTAGTATGTCATAGAAGCATCTGAGGGATATCAACACCAAGACCCTTGGCTCGAACTTGGAAATCAATATGGATATGAATAATTCTTAGGATTGGATCCAGTGGTGGTTTATTAATAAAGGTTTTCTACGATGGGGTTCTCTCACATGGTTGTGGACCTCATCTTCAGATGCTTCAGTTCCTCATGGATTTTTATCTCCTTCAGGGAGAGGACCCATTTCTTCTTCATGGAAACCCATGGGATCCTACAGGGAGACACAATTTATCCCAGCATCATCATCCTTGTGGAGGATATTCTCAGTCACCGCATCAATAAAGGTCTTCCTAATGGTTATTTACTTCCATAACGTAGTAAATGGAAACATCTTACTAGTTATCATTTGATGTTTGCAGATGATACTATTATCTTCATTAATTATGGTAGGAGGTTTGTTTGTGGCATCAAAAAAATCTTGGAGGATTACTGTCATTGGATTGGGAAGGTAATTAATATTGAAAGAAATCCATCTTTACATCACTAAAAATGGTTTCCCCGTAGGGTCTCTTCTCTTTATATTATGATGGGTAAGCAATGTGGGACCTTCCCCATGGAGTATCTCGGAATCCCTATATCTGTTGGGAGACTAAGGGTGTGGGAATTTAATCATATTATGAGCAAAATCATTGGATGAGTTCTCAACTAGAAGAACTGCAATATTTCTTTTGGGGGGAGGTTTACTTTGGTGAATAGCATACTTTCATCTATTCCAATCCATGCCTTGGCTTCAAAAAACGTTCCCAAAGTATTCATTAGTGAATTTGATAGGATATTATCTTGTTTCATGTGGGATTCACATTTGGAAGGGAAGCAACATTGGGTTTCATGGGATTAAATGGAAAAACCCATATAGGAGGGGGGTTAATGTGAGGAGTTTCTCTTCTATGTTTGAATTTATACATGCCAGGATAGCTTGGTAAGTAATTGAAGAGTGAACCCTTTGGGGGAAGGCCATGTATTACTACTGGGTGGGTGATGATGTGTTCGATGATGGTCATGAATCTCCATTCTGTTCTAAAATAATTCTGGTCATCAATAAAATCAAACAATATTCTATTTGGATTTTTAGAGAAGGTGATATCCTTTTTTGGTAACACAACTAGTTAGATTAGGTATTGGGTTTTCCTGGTTGCCCAACGCCTTTGATTTCCTTCAAGGAAGCGAGCCGACAACCCTCATTTATTAAAGTAATCCTTGACACCGAAAAACAAAAAATTTAGGAGTCTATTTTCATCAATTCAGACCTGGATAGATGCGTGTTCACAGCTTCCTCCTCGGGTAAATTCTCTATAGAGGATTATCGAAGGCCCCTGGCTCCAAATTATCCTCGCGATATATGGGATGTCATGGTTTTGTGAACGAAAATCCCCTCTAATTATAATTTTTTAACATGGAGATTTAGGAATAATGATGTGTCCACAAATGAAATGGTCATAAAGGTGGGTATCAGTCTAGCATCCCAATGACATTATTGTGGCCGATATCTGGTGGAGAGAACTATTCACCTGTTCTTTGCGAGCGAATGGGAACATGATTTATGTTCTTTTACAGGGGTATCAATGAAATTCTCTCTGGTTCATACCAGGATGAACCCTTCCTAGACAGATGGTTCTTTGGGACAGGTAGCTCGAGCACAAAGAGGATGGCGAGGTCCACTATCCTCTTCACATGGTGTTGGAGTCTATTGTAGGCTAGGAATCAGGCCTGGTTGGAATGGGTGATGATGACAGTGAGTTCTATTCTGGTGTGCATGCAAAATTTTCTGGTGGATCTAGTCACGCTCATTCCCAACTGGCATGAGGCCCCATCATTCCCATTGTTGTAGGTTAGTTCCCCTCCTGTAACCTCTTTTAGTACCATAACTCAAGGTAAATGGTTTTTTAGTGCCCCCAATCTTAAACTACAAGCTTAATTCTGATGGATCCCATGTGCTGGGAGAAATGAGAAGAGGGGTGGTTCATGACAGGTGTGGGAGCATGGTGCTGTCCTTTACGAAATTTCTTGGGTATGGTACCGAGCTTCAGGAGGATCCAAGAGTTATGCTTTCTGAATTATTGCATTTCCATTAGAGTAATATTTCTATTTCTGAGGCCGGGACTGATTCCTTAATCCTTCATGATTCTCTAAATGGTAATGGTTGTGTCCCCTAATAAATTTCTTACATGCTTAGGAAATCTTGAACCCTTATTGATAATGTCAGTGTGATGAATACATGGCATGAGGGGAACCATGTTATGGATCACCTTTCTTCTATGGCGCAGTCAGGCTCCAATGCCACTTTCCTCCCATCGATCAATTTTTTGAAACCTAAGAGGGCTATTTGAATTAGAGGGGATGTCTAGGGTTTACATTACTTACAACCTCCCTATGTCATGTGCATTCTTGCTGCTCTTATTGTTCTAGTATTTTTGGTCTGTTCCTTGTTTTTGTTTATTTTTCCTTGGTGCCTGTTTCCTTGAATTTCCCGTTACTAAAAATTTTATGTTGGATGGATTGAAAAGGGAACACCATGAAGGTTCACTATCACCCAGATCTATAATATTCCCAGCTAATCAACAGATAAGGTCTTCTGAATAAGTAAGAATTTTGTAACTTTGGTAAACCCTTCAATGGTCACCCATACCACATCACTTTCTTGAGGGGATCTTGGAAGGACCACCATAAAATCTAGGGGGGATTGTTCCATTTATACTTTTGAATGGAAAGAGGCCATAAAAGTAAATCATGCCTCTAGTGATCCACCATTACTTGCTGAAAGCTCGCACACTATGTGATAAGTCATTCAATCTGCATCTTTATACATTTCCACCAATATTGAAATTGTATATATTTGTACATATTAGTAAGAATGATTTGAACCGTCATAGAAAATGAGTGATATTTCTTAATCATCACTTCCCATATATCATAAGGCACCCAAAAATGGCCACAGGATAGTATGGTTTCATTTTTATAAATAGCCCAACCATGAGGTGGGTTCTCTCCTGTGATGATCTCCTTAAAAATGAGTCCCTCAAAATCAGATAATTTCCTCAACTAAACCTACTTCATAAGGGAGGATGGAACTTCTAAAGATCCTAATACTAGCTTCCAGTAATGTTCATGGACCCCAAGATGCATCTTAGATAAGATAACCATAAACATACACTCAAATATGGCCTCTCTTATGGCTTGCATATGAGTTTTCTAGTTCAATGTGTCAGATACTACATCACCCTTTCATTTTGTGAATGTGAGCTCAAAATAGAACGATTACGGGTATTCTACCCACATGTGAAACCTCAAAATTCAAGTATTGTTGTCTGGGTATGTATTTTAGAAATTTTTATTCTAGGTAAAAAACAAACCAATTAAAAAAATAGATATTCCCTCTAATAGATCATAGCATACACCACATTTACTAGCTCAAGGTCGTTCATATGGTAATTTCTCTCATGTGGCCTTAGCATATTGGACTCGTATTCAAAAAATATAATGACCCATACTTTACATACATTGATATTAATTGAAAGTTAAAGAATAATAATTAAAAAATATAACAAATTCACAATAATATTGTATAGGTATAGTATCTTTATAAACTGGGACACATAAAATTCTGGTTCATAGTACATCTTCATTATCTCCCACTTATTTTGTAATAACTAGACCCCTTTTGACATATTTTACCTTATACCCTTATTGATGACATGGGTAAAAGAAATATATGAAAGGGTGAGTACATATTCTCAATATGGTTAAACAAGAGAGATATCAATCATATCATAATCATAATATATAAGAGCATAACATTTGTAAATTGAATATTTTATATGAATGATCGTGATATCATGCCATGGGATAAATCATGAAAGCCCATAAGAATAAATGAATGTAATCCCAAAAGTCATAACATTATACATAATATTTTGTGGCATACACATAGTCATATAAAATGATTTCATATAAGTCAAGGCTCATTTCCAAAACCATCATAGTAGACAAAGTCCATTACTGAACCGAGTTCACTCCTCATTCCAGCCCTCTATTACTAAACCAAGATCATTTACCATTTCATCCATGTATATCCCATGAGATATAAATATTTACCCAACTAATTTTATATAGATATATGTCTCACCAATCTCATAATGAAATCATTTTTATGTGTTCTACAAAACCTTAAATCATTCATCATAGTATAACCGCATGAATAAATGGGTTTCATAAACATCAAACCTCCATAATCCATATAAAAAAATGGATTTCATATATATAATTCCACCAAAAAAACAATAAAATAATAGTAATAACAGGGATTGAAACATAACCTTATTTATAACATGTCTTCTAATAAGGAAAATAATTTTGATAAGACACTTGAAATAAATTTTGGTGGAAAATATCTTTTATTCTTCAAAAGCATTTTCTTTTTACATAATTCCATGAAATTTTAAAACCATATAATTTATTTAAAAATATACATGAAATATTATAAAATAATTATAATGGAAATAATTAATTATAAATGAATAAAAATATTTTCATGCCGTAGAAGTTAAAAAACATTCTCCTTGTACTTTTTCCAGAAAATTGAAAAGGAATCTCATATCGAATAACAAAAAAATATATCTTTCAATCAATTTAATAAAAATTCAAAAATAGGTAAAATTTACTTTAAAAAATTTGAGAATAATATAAACAATATTATATATTTATGAAACATGGATTTGGATGATAAATATACAACAATAAATACTTATGTATAAACAATCTCGGATAATAATGAGATTGCGGAATTATCCCTTACCTTTTAAGTATGATTTTGCTTTTTATATATCCAAACCTTTATTATATTGATTTAAATAAGTTCATTGTCTTATTTGATAATCATATTCATTTTTATGATATCATATATGATTATATTATCGTCTGTTTGTTAATATCATTTCATTAATACTTGTTATTCATGTATGAAGTGCGTGTTTTGTCAAATAAGTTCCACATCTACTTCATAAGTCATAATAATATCATTAAAAAATTATATTATCATTATATATATAATATTTATTCATTCTACACATTTACATAATCATGATTTAATGAAGATCACAGAGAATTAATTTCATCACATCGTAGAGATGTTAGGCCATTAGTACACATGAGGGACGATTACAATCCCATTATTATTGAATCACATTGAACTGAATGGTGTATAATATTTCAGAATAGATATCACGGTATAATAATCATATATATTTATTATTTACAGGATTATAACAATCCAAATAAGTTGGGGGTGAAAAATAGATTAGACCATGACGTGGATACAGTATGTTGTATACATACTTGAATGGTGATTTTGTTTTTTGTAGGATGGATAGAAAGTGGAATATTATTGTTCCATAATCATAATAAAATCTCGATATATAATTGATGTAGGATTTATTACTTTATAATTAAACAAATCATGAAGTGGAAGTAGAAGAATAAATAATTTGGAAAGAACTGGTTGAGGAGATTACCTCTTCTTCGATGTGTTTCCTCTCAATCACCTCTTAGAGTACTAGATTTTGGTCTTTGAAGAAGACAAAAACCTATATTACGTAACTATAGAAGTTTATAAGGGAGAATAGAATGGTATGGAGGATCATGAAGGCTCAAATTAATGTGATGAGGTGGGGGAAAATGTTCCCTTTTATAATTGAGGTGAGGGGCATTTTTAGGATCTCTATAAATATTAATTTATAAAAAAAAAATAAAACCCCATCTAAAAACCTCAAAAATGTTCTAATTTAGAAAATGATATGATATATAATTTTATTCTCACCAACCACAATATTTTAGACTAGTCATCATGTTAATTTGAAATTTATCGTTTTAATTAATACTTTGTTATTCTACTTGATGTTTAACTAAGGTAACAATTATTTCAATATAAAAATAGTGAAATATTTACATATTTGATATCAATTATACCATAAATAAATATCATAGAAAATTTTATTCCATAAAATAATTATATTTTTGAAAAAATATTTTATGATTTTTGAATAATTTAATAAAACATTATATTGATAAACAATAAATAGTGTCAATTTTTATACTATTCAATTAACTGAATTTTTAAAATATTAAGATACGATGTTAAATTGTAAAAAATATATTATTATATTCCTAAGAGTTCAAGGCCATCAATAAAATTTAATATAAATATTAATTAGCCAAATTATATTTATTTTAATATTTTTAAAAACAATTATTAGTAGTCTCTATTAATAAAATTATTATTACCTCAATTTTGTGTAATTATATAATATACTAATTTGTAAATAAAAATTAAAAATAAAATATTGTGTTGACTATAAATCTACTATATATCAAAATAAAATTTTTATTTTAATTTATCTTCTAGAAAATTGAACATTCAATATGTTATAATTATTAAATTATGAATGTGAAAATTTAACATATCTTTAAAAAAAATCAAAAAACTGTCACAATCTCTTCTATAAGGATCCAAATAGTCCCTAACTAAACTCTAAAATTTTTATGGTATAAATATACTCTAAAAATATTATTTGGTCATGTTTTTTTTGTCTTTTTATAACTATTATCATTTTAATAAAAAAATTATGATTTCACATCAATTAATAATTTTTTACATCATCGAAGTATAAGCC
Organism: Viscum album; assembly: GCA_963277665.1. Lineage (NCBI taxonomy): Eukaryota > Viridiplantae > Streptophyta > Magnoliopsida > Santalales > Viscaceae > Viscum > Viscum album. Next base: position 956,951,232 of record OY728142.1, read on the forward strand.
TTAAAGGTGATTATTTATTTCCAAAAAACTAAAAATAAATTTCAATTTTAAATAAAAAAAATTAAAATTTATATTATTTTTTATAATCGAATTTATATTCTTTATAACCATATATAAAAAATGATTTTGTTATTAAAATATGTGTGATACATATTTAATTTTTCTTTAAATAAAAAAAATTCTGAATTTCATCCATGTGGATTCCAAATGACACCATTGCAACCCAAGGATGATTTATGTCGAAGATAACTCATAAAAATATATTAAGACAGTTGTTAGGATAATTTTATAATAGTATTCTTACCCTTAATTACCCAATTTACCCTTTTACTGTATTAATAAAAATTACAGATGTTACTATTCATAATTCCCAAAAATAAAATAATGCTATTTAAATTATTTGGATATAATGTTTCAAAATATGGAATCCATTTTTCCACATTAAAATCACATAAGTTGCAGTAATTAATTTAAAATTAATATTGTGGTCTGAAAGAGAGAACGAGTTTTAAAAGTTAAAATATTGAAAAATATTGAAATGTTTTTATATATGAATTCGATATAAAATTAATGCAAGTGACATACATTATATTGAATGATAAAAACATATTATATTTATAATTTTTATCCATTAAATATAATAATTTAACCATATAAATTATTTCAAAGAAAAAAGTTTATTTCAATTAAAATTTTGTGTATTTTTACGATTCACCATGATTTTAAAGATATCAGAAAAATATTAAAAATTCCCCCAAAGTAAATTTTTATATCCCACATCCAAATAAAATTTTTATTTTTTCATATAAAAATTATTAATGTGTCAAAATATTAATTTAAAAGGGGTACTCTATTAAATGGTAGAAAATTACCCTTTTGAAAAATATATGTTTTTATATATCAAAAAATGTTTATTTAGAGCCTGTGACCAAAATATATATTATTTGAATATCAAAAATATTTTATTATGTGTATAACATATATATTTCATTAATATAATTTAATAATATTAAATCACTCAATTTTGTAAAAAAAATATATAATTGATATATATTTTTCATAAATAATTGGTAGCGAATGACTTCACAAAACATTTTAATAAGATTTTTATGTTTATTACCACTAAAATAATAGCTATGTTGAAATGGTTATTTCATAATAAGGGCATATCATGGTTGTTTAAACTCATGATTGCGTGCAATGAAATCTATTGAATAATTAAGATTATTTAAAAAAATATTACATAAAAACATCCATGTGTTACCATCTACCACCCTTAAACAGAATTTCACCCTCAAAATTCATCAAATTGATACTAACATATGAGGATATCTCTCACGCATCATATCATCAAGTTCCCATGTATCTTCCTCAAATTGGTGGTTCCTCCATAAAACATTAACCAAGATAGCGGTCTTAATTTTCAGAAATTTTTCCCAAAAATTCAAAATCTCTATCGGTTGTTCTGCATAAGAAAGAACTTGCTCCAATGGAATGACTTCTAATTTTAGTAAATTTGAATGATGAGTAATTTACATTCTCATGAGATATTCATGTAACCCATCATAAACTTGAAAGATATTTGGTGAAACCTCCAATCAGTAAGCTACCTTCCAAACATGATTCATAATTTCAAAAGGACTGATATACCTAGGGCTTAGTTTTCCCTTTTTTTCAAAATCTCATTACTCCTTTCGAGCGAGATATTCATATACACATTGTCACCCACTTCATACTCTATGTATTTTCTTCGACTGTCATTATAACTTTGTTTCTACTTTGAGCTGGTCTTATGTGTTGTTGAATAGATCTAACATTTTCTTCCATTTCATTAACAATATCAGGTTCTAATATATTCTTTCCCCAAATTCAACACAAAAAAAATTGGAGTTATGTACTTATTTCTATAGAGGGATTCATAATTACCCATCCAAATTCTAGAGTGAAAGCTATTGTTGTAAGAAAATTCCACCAAAGGTAGGTGTTGATCCTAAATAGCCATTTAAATTCATAGAGAATGCTCTCAACATGTATTCTAGAGTTTGAATTGTCCTCTCAGATAGACCATCTTTCTGAGGAAGATAAGTTCTACAGAAACTTAACTTTTTATATAGATCCTATTAATGACTTTTCTAGAATATCAAGGTAAACCTTAGATCCTGATAAGATATAATGGGAAGTAATACTCTATGCAATCTTATCACTTCTTTTACATATATCCTTGAAAGATAATCCAGAGAGAAATCATATATAATAGAAATGATGTTGATCATCTTCATAAAGAGATAAAATTTAATCCACATAGTTTTATGGCCTTTAGATGTTTTGGGAAGTCTTATGAAAAAGACCATAGTGATGTTTTCTCATTTCCATTCTATTATGGGTAATTGATATAACATCCAATTAGACTTCTATCTATCAGCCTTAAATTACTATAAAACCAAGCACTGAGAGACATATTCGATAACATCTATTTTCTTTCCATCCCACCAGAAATACTCTTTCAGTTCCCTTTACATCATTGTGCTTCCTTGATGAATATGTATTTAAGAACTATGAGCCTTATATAATATCTCCTTCTTTAACTATTATATGGGTGGAATACAACCCTGATTCCTAAACCTTGTTATTCCATCATAATAAATGTTGAATTCATGAACATTTCTCACTTTCTTTGGTAGCTCCATATCTTCCTTCTATTCCTCCTTATTCATCACATGTATAAGTGGATTAAAATTTAATTGATAAAGATAAATTTCCCCCTTCCTTTAAAATTTCAAGATTTATCCTTTTCAAATAAATATATATTGGATATTTTGTGATCCACATCATGGACAGTCTAGCATGGTCTTTTAGACTCAAAGCATCTTCCACATTGTTCGCTTTCCCATGGTGGAAATGTATTGAGTAGTCGTAATATTCCATCAACTCAACAATCCTATTTGGAACATATTCAACTCCTTTTGTGTGAAAATAGTCATTAAACATTTATGATCAATATAAATATCTCAATCTTAACCATAAATATAATACATCCATATCTTTCATGAAAATATTACCATAACTAACTCTAAATCATGTGTTGGGTAATTTTTCTCATGTATTTTCAATTTTCGTGAGGCATAAGCTATCACCGTATAATTTTTCATGAGGACACAACCCTTACCCTTTGTATATGCATCACTATAGATCACAAACCAATATACACTACAATGTAGTTTAACTACAGGTTAATTGGATAAATTTATTTTGAGCTCTTTGAAATTATCTTCACATTCCTCTGTCCATATGTACTTCACTCTTTTCTGATTCAACATGGTTAGTGGATTAGATAATCATGAAAATTATTTCTTATAATGTCGATAATATCCATCAAAACAAAGAAAAATTTAGATCTTATTTGTCATTGTTGGTCTCAGACGACATTCAATAACTTTAATTTTTGTTGGACCCATTGATATACCCTCCCTTGAGATTATGTGACCCAAAAATGAAACTTATTGATGACAAAAATAACACTTGGTAATTTTTTCATAAAGCTTAACCATTCTTAGGGTCATCCGCACAATTATCATGAAATATTATTCATCTTCCTTTCTCTTCAAATATACAAGAATATTGTCTATAAAGGCTATGAAAAACTTATCAATATTGTATCTAAAGACCCTATTAATTAGATTCCTGAAGATAGAGTTGGAATTAGTAAGACCAAAAAACATCTCTATAAATTCCTAGTGTCCATAACTTGTACTGAATGTTGTCTTTGTTATATCCTCCTTATTGACCCATAATTGATGATATCCTAAATGAAAACCATTCATTGAAAAGTATTGGGCTCCATGTAGTTTGTCGAATAAGTCATTAATGTGAACAAGAGGATATTTTTTCTTGATAGTGATCTTGTTTAGTTCTCTATAATAAATTCAAATTATAATTGACCCATCTATTTTCTTAATATAAAAAATAAGTGAACCCCAAGGTGACACACTAGGGAATATTAATTCCTTTTCAAGATTCTCTTGGAGTTGTTTCTTTAATTCCTGGAACTCATGTGGGGCTTTTCTATAAGGTTTCATTGATATAGTAATATCATAGGGTCTGAGTTCTATTGAAAACAAGACATCAAAATTATGTGGATTGCCTAGAAATTATTCCTCAATGATATCATCAATCATCTATACAATGTGTGTATTCTTAATTTTGAGTTTCTCCTCAACCATTTAAGATAGATAACCTTAATTTATAGGGATCATGACCCATAATATGGAATACATTTATATTATAAGGTTACATTAATCAATGAATCGATTGATGATCATAGATTGACCTAGAATATGAAATGTGACTTCCCTGCCTTAGAAATTGATATGAGCTCCATATAGAGAAATTATGTCAATTCCATGAATAAAATCAAATTTTACTATTGGAAGGATCAAAAAATTTGCATGAAGCACTTTCACAAAAACATCGATTGGAGAAGAATTATAATCTTTTGATGCAACCGTTGTTCCATTAGGAGTTATAAAAGCTAACTCAACATGTTATTGTTTAGTTAATAGAACAATACCCTAAGAACATTATTCATAAAAGAAAGAGTGGGTGTATTTATAATAAGAAAACATTTTCTACATTCGAGTGGATGGTTAGTGTACCTTTCACAACATCATTATCATACTCCAACATCGCTGATAGTGATTGTATGTAACATGCATTTGTCTTTGTCCTTAAGAGTTTATTTACGTCGATCATCATCAATGACCCTTGGATTATGGAATTGATTGACATAATCCCCCATTTCCATGCACTTTTAACATTGAAGTGTAGGAGGCACATTTTTTGTATCCTATTATATATTCACATCATTAGTCATATTTTTCCCATCACATCGACATTCAAGTACCGAATAACCTTATTTTACATAAAAAAAATAATTACTAGTTCCTTTAATAAAAATTCCTCCATGTATATTTACACACATTGAACATAAGGGAAAACTATTTTTCGTGTTAGTTTGTCCTTAGATTTTTCCTTGATTCCATTATTATATTATCAAACCCATAGCATTGATGGGTTACTCTAATTTATGTGTAAACATTGAGATCACATCAATCAATTTCTTTGTAGATATTGAAGTTTCTTATGGTTAATTCCCTTTGGATACATGGTTTTAATCCACACAATAATTGATCAATTTTACTCTCAGGTTGGATAATAATTCCATAAGAGTACCATTGAAAGTCTCGTAAAATTTTCTTCATATGTACCAATGCATTCATCAACCTTTTTCTTATGTTCAAGGAACTCCTTATCCTTTTTTGTTTGAAGAATAAGAGGAAAATATTTATTGAAAAATAAGTTATTAAACTCGTCCCATTCAATGGATTCAATTTCATCACTTTTCCTTATATTATCGATAAGGTTCTACCATTGGTAATCTTCACCATCAAAATGATATACTTCTAAGATGAAATTATCATATTCTAAACTTTGGAGAACTGAAAATATCTTTTCAGTAGTACTAATCTATTATTCAGCCACTAATGGATCAGAAGACCCACTGAAAGAAGGTGTATGGTCCCTCGTAAAAGGATTGAACAGAATGTTATTCCTTCATTTTATCATTTGGAATTCATGAAAAATTCATAGCTTGAGAATAATGTGTGAACATAACTACAATATTTTTCATTCTACCTTTCATAACATTTTGATGATCAGGAGGGAAATCATTTCATTAATAGTCACATTCAGCACTAATGCAGTTCATTTGGGTTCTATCCATTGACTAAAACCAATAATCACAGAGTTCATAACACTAATAATAATTTTAGAACAACATAATAAAGGATAAAATTTTTGTTTATAACGCTTTAGGTTTTATCCAAGGTTATTCATTATCATTTCTAAAACACTAAGTTATTGAATCATATACTTAGAGATATCCTTCGGGTTCTTAATAAGGTTTTCTCATACTAGTTTCCAGAGGTTAAATATACCTATCCTTTGATACCAAATATAATGACTTATACTTCACATACAATTATATTACTTAAATGTTTAATAATATTCATTACAAAATATAAAAAATCCATGAGAGGACCATATAGATATATTGTCTTTAGAAAATGGGAAACATAAACAACAGGTTCACAAGACATATTCATTGTCTGTCACTTATTTCGTCATAACTAGACCCCTTTTGACATATCTTACATAATACACTTTTTCATGAATTGGGGAAAACATATGAAACGATGAGCTCTGATGCTTGATTGTACCACGATTCACTGTTTTTTTTTCACCCTTACAGCGCTGTTTTAAACTATTTTTGTAATGAATATTCCAAATTTAATAATAAATTGAACATTATATTTCAATAATTTAATTAACATTAATCTAAATTATAATGGGAAATGTTACTTTTTTTTTATTATTTCCATGTAGGTGGAGGTGATTTGGAGGGCCCTTGATGAAGTGGAAGAAAAATGGGCCAAAATTGCATGGATCCATGGACATTTGTACACTGTTTTGCAAAGTACACGAAATCAGTGGATCTAAATAGGCTGATATTTTGTGGTCCTATCCAAAATTTAATATTCTGAATTTAATATTAAGAAACCCAATCCTGATTCGGCTTATATAGGGCCCATTAGAACTGATCTGTCCAAGACACCGAATTTGGACCAAGTCAAATGCAGTGTTCTATATTTTATTAATATCTTGATATGTAGTGGTCTAAACTGTGCCAAACATTCAGTGAAGATAGTCAAGAAGTAGGGATACAACTTTTATATTTTCTCCAAAGTGAGATAAGGTTGTATGAAGGCTGAAACGCGTGGTACAAGTGGATTGATGAAATCTGTGTGCCTAAAACCACCCTCCAATTTTTCTATATAATGGCTCCTTAGGCTCCCCATTTTCAAGTTCGGACAAGGAGTGAAGTGCTGCCAATTTGGAGTCCTATAGGAGTCTCCTAATCACCTTGGAGGTTCTGTAGGTCCCTATCCTCATAGGGGTATCAACAATGAAGAAGGAGTCCAACCCGAGCTTCCTCCTCCACCCGATGTCGAGCTAAACGGTGGGCGTTCGTTGTGAGGGAGATACACACATGTCAAGGGAGTTACAATGCATACACTAGCTACTGGTTTGGAGTAATTTGGGTGTTAAAACATTTATTTCTATGTATCTTACATACTTTCATATTTGAATGTTTGTTTTGATGCATGCGAATGAGATTCTCTTAATTTCTAACCGATCGGCGTGAGATTTTGAGTGTGTGACTTGTGTTGTTCCGATTGGACATCACAGGAATCCTTTTCATACCCACATTATTGATATTTAAATCTGATTTGGAAGCTCTTATTCCATTTATAAGTACTGGACCTTGACAATATGATTGTTACATCAAGGTTTGGTCCTTAAAGTATTGAAATAAAAGAATAGGAATTAATCAGGATTCCAATTAACTCCAACCAAAGAATTACTCTAAACCTAAGATGAATCTCTATGAACAATGAACTTTATATGTGTGTAGTGAAATCACATCGACCCTTTTATCTCATATTTTTCAAAATCCACTAGGTCACTCAACTTTTAAGCTATTTTAACAAAGTCATTTTTTATACTCTTTTCAAAACCACCCCCTCTCTTAGTCATTTTTTTTAAAATAAACACTCTAAACCTACTAACTCTCCTTGAGAGACAATCTAGGTTCTAACCTAGACTATAAATAAACCTTAAAAAAATAATCAATTTTATGTGTCATGAAAACGCGGTCAAATTTTGGCGCCATCTCCGGGGTGCACTTTGTTTTTTTGTGCGTGTTTTTGATATTTTTTTTGTAATTTTTGTGAATATTTGTTTGTTTTATATTCTACAATTGCATCTATTTTTGTGATATAATTTATTTATTGTGTAGGATCTATGTATGAAGCGTTCTACTCTGGGAGACCTACAAACTTTTGAACCCGAACCTGAGAGGACCCTACATCAACGAAACTGAGACACACAAGACAACACATTGAAGGAGGAGACATCACATCTTAAAATTCTTCTTGATCTTTCTTATTCTTCTGAAACCAAAGTTAAATATGAACATAACTTGTATAACATGGATGAAAATAATAGAACACTAAAAGAACTAACCTCACCTAATGTTGATATCTGACCCAGTTATATTCAATTACAAGGCGAGGCACCCAATTTTGAAATAAAATCTGGTTTAATTCATTTATTACAAAGATTTCATGGACTTCCTGGAGAAGATCCACATAAGAATTTAAAATAATTTCATACTATGTGTTCAACATTAAAACCTACTAATGTGGATGAAGAAAAAGTAAAACTTAGGGCATTTCCATTTTCATTATAATACACAGCTAATGATTGGTTGTATTATGTTAATTCACCTATTAGAGGTTGGGAGGACATGAAACGTATTTTTCTTGAAAATTAATTCCCAGCCTCTCGAACCTCAACAATAAGGAAAGAAATATGTGGGATAAGACAATCTCAAGGAGAAACCCTTCATGATTATTTGGAACGCTTTAAAATATTATGTTCATGTTGTCCACTCCACCAAATAAGCGATCAACTTTTAATACAATATTTTTATGAAGGTTTAATTCCAATAGATCGTAACATGATTGATTCGGATGCAGGTGGGGAACTATTGGATAAAACCCCAATCGCTTCAAGGAACCTAATTGATACCATGGCACAGAACACTCAACAATTCAGTTCAAGGTCCAGTGTACCCATTCGAGGTGTCCATGAGGCGCAAAGTACTGAATTTGAGAAGAAGGTGGACACAAAGTTTGATGAGGTGAGTACACTTATATGACAACTTGATCTTTACCAAGGGATATTCCAATCTCATACTCTCATAAATTGTGGTATATGCCCTTCTGATACCAACTATTCTGAAAATGCCCCCAATTGAGAGAAACTTCTGAGAGTTGTGAGGCAATATTCCCAGGATGCCCCTATAACCAACCCATTAGGAAAGAAACTTACTATCCATCCAACCCTGGGTGGAAAGACAACCAAGCCTATAAGAAAGGGGGTATTCAAACCATCCTCATCAACCATGTAACCAACCGGGGAAAAGTAGTCATCAACCACCACCAACCAGAATTTTTCAAACACCCCGAAGGCCTTTCCAACAGCCCCCTCCAAAACCCGAGCTTAGCCTAGAAGTTATGATGAATCAAATGGATGCCAATAATCTCAAATTCCAGCAAACCACCCAAGCATCCATACAAGACCTCAAAACCCAATTAGGCTAACTAGATATCTCAGTGGGTGAAATACAAAGCCATTGGTCTGGAAAACTACCATCTCAACCACTTGTCAACCCTATGGATAAGGGAAAAGTGAGTGCCATCACCCTTAGGAGTGGAACTCAACTTAAAAGCCAAATGAACCCTCCATTAGAGTCATCCTCTTATAAAAGAACCACCATCTCAACCACTGAAAAAGGTTCAAATGAGGTGGAACATTGACTTTAGAGATGTCCTACCAAAGGAACGAGTGTGTCTGTTGATGAGTTACCAAGCCCAAGAATTCCTCTTACATTTACGGAAAGAGCCACCCAAACAAGGAAACAAAAGGAAACTAAACTTGATAAATAAATCTTGGTGACTTTCAAAAAAGTGTAGGTTAACATCCCATTGATTGATTCCATGAAGAAAATTCCAAGTTATTCTATGTTTCTAAAGGAGATGTGTACACATCGAAGGAGACTTCGTGGTGATGGGAAGGTATGTTTGGGGAGGAATATATCGGCATTGATACAACCATCACTTCCCACCAAGTGCATTGATCCTGGAACATTCTCAATTCCATGTACCATAGGAGAGTATTCTTTTTCTAACGTTATGCTTGATTTCGGTGCCTCTATTAATGTGATGCCTCACTCCATATACTCTTATTTGCAGGTTGGGGAACTAAAGCCCATAGGAATAGTTGTTCAGATAGAAAATCAGAGTACGACACACCCTTCTTGTGTGTTAGCGGATGTTTTTGTGAGGGTTCAAAATTTAATATTTCCTACAGATTTTTATGTGCTAAAAATGGAAGATGATAGGATGAATGGACACACCCAAATTATATTGGGGAGACCTTTCTTGAAAACTGCCAAATCCATAATTAATGTCCATAATGGTACATTATCTATGGAATTTGGTGGTGACGTGGTCCATTTCAACACCCTTGATTCCATGAAGCACCCCTTAGAGGAACATTCCTCTCTCTCGGTAAATTCAATTGATGTACTCCCTTCCCCTAAAATCACATCATTTGTTTCCCCTGATCCCCTTTCTGAATTTTCCTCATTGTTTGAAATTCTTGGTAATGAATAATATGTTGATTGTTGTAGTGGTCTAGAAAAGTGCCATGCATTTTTATTAATTGATAATTTCTTGAACACGGAGGATCACATGACCATCGATGATACTGCTACGCTTGTAAAAGATAATTCCTCATCTGAGGATGATACCATTGAGTAGTTGGATGAGATTAGTGACCTATCACTTTCACACACACTCCCATCAATCCAAAATCCACCTGAATTGGAACTAAAGCAACTGCATCAAGATTTAAAATATTCATATCTTGAGAATGGAAACAAGTTGTCTGTCATCATTGATAGTTCACTACCTCCTGAGCATGAATTGTGACTTCTTGATCTTTTGAGGGATTATAAAAAATAATTAGGATGGACACTTTCGGACATTCCTGGTATTAGCCCATCAATCTGTACACATCATATTTTATTAACTGATGAGGCTAAACCAGTGAGGTAGGCACAATGTCGACTGAACCCAAACCTCTTAGAAGTAGTTAAAAAGGGAGTAACAAAATTATTGGATGATGGAATCATTTACCCCATCTATGACAGCCAATAGGTCAGTCCCGTTCAAGTAGTTCCTAAAAAAACAAGCCTAACTATAATTGAAAATGAAAAAAATGAATTGCTTCTAACTCGTGTGAAGAATAGTTGGCCCATCTGTATAGATTATCTCCGACTAAACCAACACACAAGGAAGGACCATTTCCCATTTCCATTCATTGACCAAATGCTAGAAAGGATAGCGGGGAAGTCCCATTACTATTTTCTTTATGGGTATTCTGGATACATTCAGATCCATATTGCCCCCGAGGATCGGGAAAAGACAACCTTCACTTGCCCCTTTGGCACATTTTCCTATAGAAGGATGCCATTTGTCCTGTTCAATGCTCTGGGTACTTTCCAGTGATGTATGGTTAGTATTTTTTCGGATTTCCTGGAGAATTTCTTGGATGTTTTCATGGATGATTTTACTGTTTTTGGATCCTCTTTTGATGAATATTTAAGTAGTCTTCGTTCCATCCTACATTGTTGTATTGAAATGAATCTTGTATTAAATTATGAGAAATGATGTTTCATGGTGCGACAAGGTATAGTTTTGGGATATGTCATTTCTAAGGCTGGAATCCAAGTAGACAAATTGAAAATGGATGTAATTTCTTCCCTACCATTCTCTAAAAAAGTATGTGATGTGCAGTATTTCCAAGGTCATGCTGGATTTTACCGTGGATTTATTCGTGATTTGAGTAAGATTGCACTTCCCCTCTCTCTTTTACTCCAAAAAGAAAAGAAATTTGTTTTTGATAAGGAATGTGAAGTAGTTTTTAATAAGTTAAAATGGAGTCTCACATCACCCACAGTAATCCAACCACCTCAGAGGGATTTACTATTTGAGCTCATGTGTTACGCCTCTAACTATGCAGTTGGGGTAGTCTTATCACAAAGGGTCGATCGATCTCCACATGTCATTGCCTATGCCTCATGTACTTTGGACCCTTCCCAAGCAAACTACACCACCACTGAAAAAGAATTTCTTTCCATTATTTTTGCCTCAGATATATTCAGGTCATATCTTCTGGGGTCCAAAGTAATCATGTTCTCAAACCATGCAGCCCTTCGGTATCTCCTAAAGAAACTAAAAGCCAAACCCGTATCATTTGTTGGATGATCCTCCTTAATAAATTCAATCTAGAAATTAGAGATAAAAAATGAGCAGAGAATGTGGTGGAAGACCATATCAGTAGGATCCCCCCATCCTCGAACATTTTCTCATCCCCCTGTATTCCCATTAATGACATGTTTCCTGATGAGCAATTGTACAAAGTGCAAGATGTTATTCCCTGGTATGCTGAAATTGTAAATTATTTGGTAGCATCTTGCATTCCTACTGATTTCAACAAAAAAACAAGGCAGTCTTATAAAACATGACTCTCGTTGGTACATTTGGGATGACCCCTACCTTTGGTGCACATGTAGCGATCAGGTCCTTAGGCATTGTGTTCCTGATAACGAGTTTCAGTCTGTCCTTAGATTCTGCCACACTTTTGCTTGTGGGGGCCACTTTGGTCCCCAACGGGCTGCTCACAATGTTCTTGATTCTAGTCTCTTTTGGCCAACACTTTTCCAGGATACCCATTAATTTTGTAAATCTTGTCCTTATTGTCAAATAATGGGGAATGTCTCTAAAAGGAATGAAATTCCACAACAATCCTTTCTCTTTCATGAAATTTCTTATGTTTGGTGAATTGACTTTATGGGGCCATTTCCTAATTCTTTTGGAAACTTTTAAATTCTTTTGGCTATTGATTATGTATCAAAATGGGTAGAGGAACGGGCTGCAAGTACATATTATTCCAAAACAGTTGTAGAATTTTTGAGAACTCAGATCTTTGGTAGGTTTGGATTACCTAGGTTCATCATCAGTGACCAATGTTCTTATTTCCGCAACCGAACAATGCAATCACTTTTGCATCGGTATGGGGTCGGTCATCGAGTATCTACTGCGTATCACCAACAGACTAATGGTCAAGTTGAGGTTTCAAATAGAGAGGTAAAACAAATTCTTGAAAAATGTTCCAACCCAATCGGAAAGATTGGAGTCTTAGACTCGATGTTTCATTATGGGCTTACCATACTGCTTTTAAAACTCCCATTGGAATGTCACCTTATAGGCTTGTTTTTGGAATGAGTTGTCACCTCCCTGTTGATATTGAGCATCGGGCCTACTGGGTCATCAAACAATGCAATTAAAATCATTCTGGTGTAGGTGCTCAAAGGAAGTTACAGATTCAGGAGCTAGAGGAAATGAGAATAGATGCATATGAAAACTCCAGGATTTATAAGGATAGAACCAAGGCTTCCCATGACCATCTTATCCGTCATCGTCAGTTCCATATTGGGCAGAAGGTCCTTCTTTACAATGCAAGGCTGAAATTGCATCCCATTAAGCTTTGTTCCCGCTGGTTTGGACCATACATTGTTACTATTGTCACTCCATTTGGTGTTGTTCAGGTTCAAAATGAAGAAACCAAGTAAACCGTCACTATCAATGGGCAGCGTCTGAAGCACTTTAATGAACCCGTTCTGGAGTCCCCGATGGAGGAACTCAAATTTCAAGAAGAAAACTATGAATGACATCCAACAGGTTTTATCCTTCCTTCCCACATTCTCTTTTACTACAGTGAGGACACTACATACTCTAGGTGTGGGAGGGTGGATACATTCCTGGGTTAGTTAGGAATTTTCATCGTTTTCTTCTTTTGTTTTCACTTTTTGGCTTTCTTTATTGTATTTTCATTTTTCCCCATCAATAATTTCGATGTTCTATGATTTGGAGACCATAAAGTGGGGAAAGTAAAAATTCCATAACGATGGCTAAAAATAATTTGTGTATGAGTTTACCATCAAGGAGTGATTTTTTTAGTGCACTGGTTTTATGTCAATGATGTAAATGGTTGTATCACTGTGAAACATTTGAGATGATTGATACCCCTTGTGTGAGTAGTTTTGGGAAAACTCTATCACTAATATCTCCATACATTTTTACACCAAACCACAAAGTGTAAAAATTTCTTACTTAATATAAGGTAAAGATATGTTGGGTTAATATTTTTCAGCTTGAAATGATATTTCCATATGATCGTTCCTTATCAGATTTGTTTCATTACTATACCAGATTGACCTATGCATGTGTACCTAATGTCCGACTGTTGTACTCCCTCAAAAAAATGGTTGTGTCTTGGGTAGGTCAAAACCACTCCTCCTCAACCTTTGATCTTGTTATAACTATTGCAATTAGTTTCGTGAAGAGGTCAAACAAGGGTTGAGAGATGAGTATGAGATTTTTTCCAAATGCAACATAAAAAAATATAATAAATGAGGGGAGTGATGAAATGTGCAACATATGGGGATATCTAGGTCAGGAGATTATTGTTTGACTTCTGGGAATGCTTAAATGAGTTGGTCTTGAAATAGAATTATAAAGGATATAGGATAGGTTCGGTGAAAAATCATTTCAAGATGAATAATGTTAAAATAACCTATATTTATTTGATAGAAAGTGGAAAAAATATCATGGAATGGTTTTCACAGACACACATGAAGAGTTAGTGTAATGGTTGACCTTTGAATTCCTTGCTCATGTTGGTGTTATAAATCTCATTTAATTTTATTGTGATATGATTTATAAGACATCCTTTTCCATTTACACTAGGAAGAACTCCTTGGTGTGGTTCATGCATTGATCACATTACTTTAAATAAAATTTCCTAAAATATTAAATCTTCATTATGAAGGAAATAAATATATATGAATCATTTTATTTGGATATGTGATTTTTCCCAGGAGTGAAAATGTTTAGGTGTGGGGGTGTGATCATACCACGATTCACTGTTTTATTCCACCCTTACACCGCTATTTTAAACTAGTTTTGTAATGAATATTATAAATATAATAATAAATTTAACATTATATTTGAATAATTTAATTAATGTTAATCAACATTATAATAGTAAATGTTACTTGTTTTTATTATTTAAATGTAGGTGGAGGTGATTTGGAGGGCCCTGGATGAAGTGGAAGAAAAATGGTCCAAAAATGCATGGATCCATGGACATCTGTACACTGTTTTGCATAGTACACAAAATTCGTGCATCCAAATGGGCTAAAATTTTGTGGGCCTGTCAAAAATTTAATGGGAAACATTTAATAGTAAGGGATCCAATACTGGTTAGGCTTCTATGGAGCCCATTTGAACTGATTGTTCCATGCCACATAATTTGGACCAAGTCAAATGCGGTGTTCTGTATTTTATCAATATCTTAAGCTTTATTTGTTCAAACGGTGCCAAACATTCTTTGGAGATAGTAAAGAAGTATGGATACAACTTTTATATTTTATCCAAAGAGATATCAGGCTGTTTGAAGGCCTAAACGCATGGTACAAATGGACTGATGAAATATGTGTGCCTAAAACCACCTTGCAATTTTCCTATAAAATGGCACCTTGGGCTCCCCATTTGCAATTTTGGACAAGGAGTAAAGTGATGAAAATTTGGAGTCCTAGAGGAGTCTCATAATCACCTTGGAGGTTCTGGAGTCCCCTATCCTCATATGGGTATCAACATTGAAGAAGGATTTCAACCCGAGCTTCCTCCTCCACCCGATGTCAAGCTAAACGGTGGGCGTTCGTTGTGAGGGAGGTACACACATGTCAAGGTAGTTCCAATGCGTACACTAGATACTGGTTTAGATTAATTTTGGTGTTAAAACATTTCTTTCTATGTATCTTACATACTTTCATATTTGACTATTTTTATTATGCATGCGAATGAGATTCTCTTAATTTCTTACCGATCGGTGTGAGATTTTGAGTGCGTGACTTGTGTTGTTCCGATTGGACATCACAAGAATCCTTTTCATACCAACCTTATTGAGATTTAAATCTGATTTGGATGCTCTGATTCCATGGATAAGTACTGGACCTTGACAATACGATTGCTATGTCAAGGTTTGGTCCTTAAATCATTGAAATAAAATCATAGGAATTAATCGGGATTCCAATTAACTCCAACCAAAGAATTACTCTAAAACTAAGATGAATCTCTAAGAACAATGAACTTGATATGTGTGTAGTGAAATCACATCGACCCTTTTATCTCATATTTTGTAAAATCCACTAGGTCACTTAACTTTTAAGCTATTTCAACTAAGTCATTGTTTTAAACTTTTTTCAAAACCACCCCCTCTCTTAGTCATTTTTATTAAAAATACACACTATAAACCTACCAACACTCCTTAAGAGATGACCTAGGGTCTAACCTAGACTATAAATCATCCTTAAAAACATAATCAATTAGACGTGTCATGACAACACAGTCAATGCTCAGTAAGGGTAAACAAGGGAGATATCAATCATATCATAATCATATGGAATTTGAACATAACATTTGAAAATATTATCCTGCATATGAAAGATCTTGATATCATGCAATTGGATAAACCATGACAACTCATAAGAATAAACGAACATAATCCCAAACTCATAACATAAGACATAATGTTTTTTGTCATACACATATGCATATAAAATCATTTCATATTATTCATGGCTCATTTCCAAGACCATAATAGTAGACAAAGTCCATTATTGAACTAAGTTCACTCCTCGTTACATCCAGGTATTAGTAAACGAAGATTTTTCCCCATTCCATCAATGTATATATCAAGAGATATAAAACATTACACAATGAATTAGAGGGTGATATATGTCACACCCATCTCATAATTAAATCATTATTAAATGTTCCAACAAAATATAAATCATTTATCATATCATTTTTTATGAAATAAATTGGGTTTATTAAAATACATTTCACTATAATCCATATAAAACAAATGGATTTCATAAATATCATTCTAGAATAAACAAAATAAATTCATAGTAATAATAGGAAAAAAATACTATTTAGAAAATATCATCTAATATGGAAAATAAATTTGATAAAACACTTAAAATTAATTATTGAGGAAAATATCCTTTCTACTTAAAAAATGTTTTCTTTTATCAAAATACCACACATTTTTAAAATGAAATAATTTAATTTAAAATAAGAATAAAATATTTTAAAAGATTCATCATTGAAATAATTCATTATGAAATTGTAAAAGTATGTTCATGTTGTATAAGTTAAAAAAGATTATCCTCATACATTTTCTGGAAATATAAAAAAGTACCTCGTATCGAATTACGAAAAAAGATCCCTTTCATTACATTTAATATAAAAATGGGTAAAATTTATATTATAAAATTATATAATAATATAAATAATATTACATATATATAAAACATGGACTTGGATGATAAATACACCCCAGTAAATACTTACGTATAAACAATCTCAGATAATAATGAGATTGTGAAGTTATCTCTTACCTTTTAGGTCGGATTTTTTTATATGTATCCAAACATCATGTATAATGATTTAAATAATTTAATTTACTTATTTCTATATCATATTCATTTTTAGATATCATATGTGATCATATTATCATCTGTTTGTTAATAACATTTCATAATTACTAGTTATTTGGGTATCAATTGAATGTTTTGTCGAGTAGGTTTCAGTTCTACACCATAGGTCATTTTTATATCATTGAAAAATGATATTAACATTTTATATATAATAGATATTCATTATATACATTAATATAATTATTCTTTAATTATGATCATGTAGAATGAATTGCATCACATCATGGAGATGGTAGGTCGTACGTATTCACGAATGACGATATCATTCCCATAATTTTTGAATGGAATTGAATTAAATAGTGCATAATATTTCAGAGTAAATATAATCTTATAATAATAATATATAGTTATTATTTCCATCATTATACCCATCCATGTAAGGTGGTGTTGAAAAATAGATTACACCATGGCGTGGAGACAGCAAGCCGTACGTATGCATGTGTGGTGATTTTGTTTTTCATATAATGGATAGAAATTGGAATAATTTTGTTAAATAATCATAATAATATCTTTTTATATAATTTACACTTGATTTATTACAGTATAATGAAACAAAACATGATGAGGAAGTAGAATAAGAAAAAATATTGAAATAATAGGCAGAGGAGATTACCTCTACTTCGACATGTTTCCTCTAATTCTCCTCTTAGAGCCCCAGAGATGGTCTTTGAAGAAGACCAGAACCAATATAATTTAACTAGGTAATTTTAAAAGGTATAATTTCAGGTAATTTCCAAACTTGAAGCCTCAAATTGAGGTGAATAGGTGATAGAGGTTGTTCCCTTTTGTAATTAACTTGAGGGGCATTTTTGGGATCTCTAAAATATTAATTTATAATAAAATAAAATCCAATTATAAATCCTCCAAAATTTACCAATTTATAATATTATAAGATATAGGGCTGTAATATCATCAAAAATAGATTTTAGATAAGTTTTTATGTCAATTTATACCATATCATTTTAATTAAAAATTAGTTATTCTACTTTATTTTGTACTAGGGAAACAAAAATATCAATAATGAAAGTGTGAAATATTTGTTTATTTGATATCAATTATACAATAAATATATATATTAGTAAAATTGAGACCATAAAATAATTATTATATATTTTTTAAAAATGTTTTATGAATTTTAAATAATTTAAAAAACATTATTTTGATAAAAAATCAATAGTGTCAATTTTGATATTATTCAATTCATTGATTTTAAAAAAATCTTAAGATAATAATTTAACATAAAACAAACTATTTTATTATATTAATAATTTTTTATGGTCCTCTAGAAAATTCATTATACATATTTATTAGCAAAAATTATATTTATTTTAATATTTTTAATATCATTTATTTGTTATCTCTATTAATAAAATAATTACTACATTGATTTTTTGTAATTAGTTTATATACATATTTTCTGAATAAAAATAAAAAATAAAATAATATGATAAAAATAAATCTACAAGGTTTCTAAAAATTATTTTTATTTGAATTTATCTTTTTTAAATTCTAACATTTAAAATATTATACTTATTTAATTATGAATATGAAAACATTAACATCACTTTAAATAAAATAATATAAGTGTCACAATATATATTATAATGCTCATGATAGTCACTAACTAGACCCTTGGATAGTTATAGTCGATATATACTCAAAAAACAAGATTTTTTCTAGTTTTTTGGTCTTTTTAGGGTTATTAGAATTTTGATAAAAATTGTTTTATTTATTTCTCATCAATTAATAATATTTTACATCATCATAGTGTAATTATTTAAGGTAATTATTTATTTCCTAAAAATTAAAAATAAATTACCATGATAAATAAAAACATTTTAAATTATAATTTAGTATTTATAATCTAAATCATATTATGTTTAAACTTATATAAATATGATTTAGCTATTAAAATTTTAGTGTGGCATATTTAATTTTTCTATAAATAAAACAAAATAAATGTCTTAATCTCATCCAAGTGGAATGCAAAGGACACCATTCGGATCCAAGTATAATTTATGTTGAAACACACTCATCCAATGATATTAAGATAACTGTTAAGGAAATTTTATAATAGTATTCTTACCATTAATTACCTAATTTACCCATTTTCCGTATTAATAAAAACTACCAAAGATACTATTTATAATTCCCAAAAATAAAATAAATCTATTTAAATAATTTGAATATAATGATTTAAAATATGGAATCCATTTTCCAAAATTCAAACCATATAATTTTCAGTAATTAATTTAAAATTAATCTCGTTTTCAGAAAGAGAGAATGTGTTTTAAATGTTGAGATATTTTAAAAGATTGAAATGTTTTTACATATGAATTCAATGTAAAATTATTGATAATGAAATAAATTATATTTAATGTTAAAAATATATTCTATTTATACTTTAAAACCATTAAATATTATAATTTTACCATATACGTTATTTTGATGAAAAAAGTTGTTTCTAATTAATTTTTAGTGTATTTTTCTTATTCATAAAAATTTAAAAGCGATCACAATAATATTGAAAATTCATACCAAGTAAATTTTTATATCTTTATTCCAAATAAAATTTTTATTTTTTAATATAAAAATTATTAATGTGTAAAAAACTTAATTTAAAATGGGTTCTACATTAAAAGGTGGGAATTTATCCTTTTGAAAAATATATGTTTTTATACAACAAATAGGGATTATTCATAACCTATAGAAAAAAATATATATTGGATGAATATATAAAATTTGTTAGTAATTGTATAAAATATATATTTTATTAATTTGATTTACTAAAAAAATCACTCAATTTATTAATATAAAAAATACAAATATATATATGATTTATATTTTTCATAAATAAATTGTAGCGAATTACTTCACCATACATTTTTATAAGTTAGTTATATTTATTCTTTCTAACTTAATGGATAGGATAAAATAGTTATTTTATAAAAATGGAAGATCATGAGTTGTTTAAATGCATGATTGTGTGCAATGGAATCTATTGAAGAATTAAAATTATTTAGAGAAAAAACTTCATAAAAACATCTGACTGTTACAACAACCTGACCTACCAATATCAAAACTACACCCAACACAATTACTAAAGCCTCAAAATGAAAATTTTAGATTTTTTTCTTACATAGGTAGAATCATGATTGGAATTGATGTCAATCTTCCTATTAGCTCATAAAAATATATCTCACAACCTTCAGTCCAGTTGAATTTCACACTTTTATTTCTCAATACCGTAAATTGAACTTCTATGAGTTAGATGTCCTAGATGAATCACCTATAATACCTATCCATCCTCAATAATATACAAATATCAAACACATTATTTATAATCTCCCATGAAACCATAAATCTCACCATATATAGGTCAAGTGATATTCCTTCCTCATATATGGTACGACCCAGGAAGTGATCCTTACTGAACCAAAAGTGGAATTTGATGAGCTTCAAATATAGATGGTGATCATTTAGTTTACTAATAATATTATAAATATTATTATCATGGTAATTTCTTGGGAGATAATATACTATGATTTCATATATGAATACTACAACAAAAGAATCATTATAAAAGTGGAAAACTCGATTCATGAAATCCATGAAAACATCTGGTGTGTTCTTCTCACTAAACATCATGGCTAGATACTTGTACATGATTTACCTACTTTGGAACGTTGTATATGGTATTTTAATTTCCTCACATTCAACTGATGTTAGCATTTCATCAAATTGAACTTAGAGAAAATTGTTTCTCCTTGAAGGTAGAAGAATATGTCATCTATATGAGGTAGTGGATATCAGTTCATTACTGTTCCATGGATCAGTCAGCAGTGATCCATGCACAGTCTAATGATACCATATTTTTTATTTTTTAAAACGAATGGGGAAACCAATGGTGATGTGATGGGTCAAATAAAAACCTTAACCTCTAGGACGTCAAGCTACTTCTTAAGTTCCTAGAACTCTTTAGGTTCAATCCTATAAAGAGTAAATGACACTAACGATGCACATAGAACAAGATCGATGGATATAAAAACCTATATCTAAAGAGGTTAGAAGGATAAATATTTAGGTAAAGCATCTTTGAATCCATCCATAATAGGATAAAACATCAATTAGATTCATTCATAGTTAACTTATAATGAGACTGTCCATCTAGAATGTTACTCCACCTAGCCTAGTATACTTGAGTCCAGCTCGATATGCTTAGATGTCCCATTCACCATTATGGATATACATGCAACCCTTAGGTGATGCAAAAGATAACAGATGGTGATATAAATCTACCTAGGATCGATAAGTCACAAGCTAGTCTATATCGTGAAATACATCGAAACCTATAATCTCAAGGATAATGAAAATCCATAGAAAATGGTTCTCCCCATTCTCAAGGGGTAACTCCTTACACTAGATTATTCCCTTAACTCAAATTCCTAACAATGTTTTCTGATTCATTCTACCATTTCACCACACTATCACTACGAACAAACATCCCATAGTTGTAGAAAATATTATAGAGGTTGAAACACCAGTATCAAAAGGGGAAGAAACTAGTTTAGAGGATACTAGAATAGTTCCTATAACCATATATGAACCAAGAGTCTTTTCCATTTTAATATGATGAACTTCATAAATATGGCTAGAACTGTGGACCTGAGATGCTACATAAGTATCATAGGCAGCTCCAATATGATGATGTTGTAACTATGAGGCCCACCCATATCATCCACAACCTCATGACTATACCAAAGGACCTATAGAACACCAAAATTAATCATGGAATAGTTTCTATGATCCTAAACCTGATGTCAGTGCTAGAATAGAACCCCATTTAGTTTCAACTCAAGGAAAGTAATATAAAAAAATGTGAGAGGTGATTTTTCTTTCTACAAGAATGAAAATCGATCGGGTTCCCCATAAAATGGGGCCTTTTTGGCATGGAATTCCACACTGTTGATAATTCACATAGTTTTCAATGTGTTACACATGAATGTTAATGCACCCATGAGAAACTTTGAAACATAACATCATTCCCATAGATAAACCACTACTCTTCTAGGAAGTTGAACTGCTCTATTTTATGGCACCTAATTCCCTCAGGTTTCACTCAATGATGAGGTCTATGTTCACTACTTCTAAAATAATGGTCATCTGAAATAAATTCACCTATGAGCGGATAGAATATACAATACATCCTTAAATCACCTTACATTAGTCAACTCGTCATCAGAAAAGTTTGGGGAAAAATCATATAATTCAGTAAAGTGAAGTGAGTATTCAATTAAATTCATGTCACCATTTTGAAGGTCCATGAATTCTAGAGAATGTTCTTTTCTCAAGGTTTTTGAAAAGACTTAGTTAAAGAAGGATGTTTGGAAGTCCGACCAGACCATTCAAATGTTAAACCTAGAGGATTATGAACTCCCCAAAATCTCTTCATAGATTCACATAGCATATAGATCATGGGATTAACCCTATATTCTATAGACATCATGATATGATGATAGTTGGGCATTATGAACTCTAGACATCAATCAATGTCTTGAGTTCTTCCATCCCCTAAGATGGTGGGAGGATACTTCTACTAGAACTCCATAGTCTACTATTCCATAGTAGGGGTAGATTGCAAAGTACCCTGAATGATCTACATGAATTGAATGAATATATCCTAGAATAGGGAATCAACACCCAATGGAGGATCAATATGAGGTGCCTTGGGTGTCACTACATTATCATGGGTGAATTAGGACATACCGCCTCCGGAGTTTTATCATCTCTACCCTCATAGCATTCAACATGAGTTCTTCATGGTGGATTCACTTTACAATTTCTAGGAATACACATTAGACATGATTTAAAATAGATAGAGTGAGTGATAAAGAATGGATAGGTACAAGGCCCACCTATAAGAACTTTTCAACATATAGCCTTCTCCAAGATCATGTTTTGGTTGATAATAACAAGTCACATAAGTATAATAGGAGACACAACCTACTGTCTAAAACTAGGTAAGGTAAGGTTCAAGGTCTTGTAATACACTTATAAGGTTTCTATTTCATTTTAAATGATTCAATAAATTTTATTTATTTATGAATTTAAATTCCCTTTAAATGGTTGAATTAGTTGGATCACTACTCCCAATTTATAAGGTCTCATACACATTATAAATCGAGATGCCATGTACACTTAATCCTAACTATAAAACGTTATGAACCATTTTATAGATGGTTGATGGCTCAACATGTCTTAACTGAGTACTTAAGGTTTATAATTTAACTTATTCTAGAAAACATTGTTAGTTTAAGGCATGCCCATTATGGTTTAGTTATGTTTCTCAATATTGTAAAGAATTTTTTCATATTTATATATATAAAAATAAAATTACTACAAAGAACAACAATCAAGGCACAAATAGTATTCACATTCAATATAGGCAATTCCCACAGAAGGAAAATATGTCATGGAATAATACAAGACATTTTAATTGTAAGGTGCCTTGTATGATTTATTCTTTGATGTGTCCTCAAATAGTCAGTATAAGGATAAAAACCATTTTTATCAATGTAAATATCAATATAAGTACAAAACATATTAGTCACCCAATGGTGAAATCCATGAAACAATAACAATTGAGTCAATAATTGCATTTTCCCTTCCCAAGAAATTTGGGTTTTTTCTTTACATTGGTTTGTTATTCTAAGAACATTCCCATTACCAAATTATAATATCCTAGTATCCTATCAAGATAAAAATTTTAATAAAAACATAAAATGTTTCCTTATACCACATTCTAGTGTCCCACCCCAAATACCTCTAAGTGGTTTCTCAAGATGGTAGGCCCCAAGACCTCAAGCGTCACACCATGAACACCAGAGGCTACTAACTAACATAGAGGGCCTAGGGTGTGTCAATGTGGAGACTATTCCCTTACTTATTATAGTTGGAAAAGATATAGGTAAAAAATGATAAATATTATAAGCATGAATAAGAAAATAAAATAGTGTAAATACATGATGTAAACCAATCATGTTAAATAAATAATTGGTAGAAGAAAAAAATAGGATGATGATCATGCTGATTTAGCTATAAAAATTAATACACAAGGGGAAGGGGACATAGGCATATACCAATACTAAAAAATATATAAAAAATACCAAAAACTTCTATAACTAGCATCTCAATCGTATGCTTGGTCCTCTCCCCCAAACTAAATACTTGAATTTTCAATCAAGAAATTTAAGATAATTGCTTCTATTTATCTATACCAATAGTTATAAGGTCTACTAGGGTAATAAAGGTGGCCCGAGTTGGATGAGAGATAAAATCCCCGAAGGCCACCATGAAAGGTGTCTATATCTAATCCTATCATTTAATAAAAAATAAAGAGTTACGTATTGATAATAAATAAATGAATGGAATAAAAAGATATATAATTATACTAGATTGGGTTTTTTTGGTCCTCTATCCAATTATACATACTTAATACTATGCTGGTGAGTCTGAAGTAAGGGGTCCTACAAAGAAAATGTGAGTGAGAAAATATGTGAGAAGATGAACTGTCCCCAATCATGTTATTTTGCATGGAAGGCATGTCACTAAGTTTTCCAATTCCAATGGTTCAATTGTTATATGAAAACATTCACTTAATTTTTATTAAATTAAACTATTTTATAAAAATACAATGTGTTTCCCAGAGCACATCCATGGAAATTCTAAAATTATTACATGTATCACCCTGGGGGATCGATATAAGTTTAGGAGAAGAATTTCATCCAGGGTGACCCGCGAATGAAGTACCTTGTGTCACTCTAGGAATTTGATACTGAAACAATCTCACCTCTAATATTGTTCTTGGTATCACACAGAGGGGCCAAAGTCTCTCTCATGGCATGGTACAACCATCATGTCATCGAGGCCATCCATGAGGTTTCCCCGGGGAAATTCATGTCACTCATTTGGAGGTCAAAATAGATAATGGATGGTGGTCATGTCCCAATAATGGCTATTGTCTCCCCCATCATGTTTACAACCCATTAATAAATTATAACAAATGATTCATGATGAGTCTATCCATGGGGTTCTCAAGTATGAACCCAACGTATCACCCTCATCACTAAGGACATAGAATTTATTCGTGCCATATACATAAAAAGTATAACTAAAAGTTACATTTCATCTGATTCCAAAATATAAATTTATAATGGCATGTTGGTCATGGAATCCAATTGAACTATCTACTTATAGAATGGGGTGTAAGGGCCTAACTCACGCTTCATCACCATAATAAAACTTATTTATAACTAAAGGTATGAATTATGTGACAACATTCCCCAAAATTTTATTTTGAATTTATAACTATGGACACTTAGGACTCTAATGTGAAGAACATCCATTGGGGTGACATATTTCAATGATATCAACCTAAGGGTTTGATTCTTCAATATACCAGGTCGTAATTGGTAAGGTGGGGATCTCAATTTCATTAAATTACCAAATTGTAAGAGCGAATGGAATTTTCTGGATTGTGGAACAACATTTCATATTATTTAACAGACTGAAACAAGGATAAATATCCTAGACTACCAACCTTACCTGTATAGTGATTCCCTCTTCCGATGTCAACCTTTTATTTGAGCTATAATGGAAAAAACTCAACGAAACCATCAAATTCATTGAAAAAATTGAATATTATATTTCACCCAGAGAATCAGGTTGAACCATTGCTATCTGAACTAGAGAAATATAACATGGAAACATTTCCTTCGTATAGAGATGCCTATCATCTTTCTGAGAAGGATGAAATCAGTGATGAAGTTTCAGCTTGGATGGAGGATCAGGTTGAAATTGTACATAAGAAATATCTTCTTCATCAGATTTTCGCTGACACATATCTTGATATTAGTAAACGGATGTTCATAAGAATGGTTGATGAATACAAAAATAATCCCAAATTTATATTTAGAGATATTCATTGGGCTTAATCCTTATGAATTTTCTTGATTCTATAATGCTCCTCATTCTGAGATATGATAATATTGGATTTATTGACTGGATAAGCATGTTACAGGCCTGTGTGGTCGACCTCTTTGCATCAGTGAAACAGTATGGGCTTTGTGCTGGTTGTTAGAGATTTCTATCTTCTGTAATTGTGAAGCTGCTGTTGGGACCACTTTGTATATGAAGATTGTATTTGTTGTCAACAGTTGTCAATGATGGTCAAAATGAAGAAGGATATGAAGAAGAAATCCAAAGTTAATGGAGATCGGTTGAAGTGAAGTTGCCTGGAGAATTGTTATGGAATCATAGCATTGTATTTCATAATTGAGAAATTCTCTTAGACGATAAATTCAGACGATTGTTGAGCTAATCCTAAGTTCAAAGAACATGTGTCAATGGTGACACATTGTTTACAACAATGAAGAATAGAGAAGTATCATCCATTTGAGGATGATTGGAGCAGAATGGTGAATTATCATCTATCTAAGGATGGTTGAAGAAGAATGAGGATTTGAAGAAGACAATGCAATGATTTATGATTGCCTGTGAACCATGCAAGAACTTTCTTGAAGAATAGAATCATATGATTTGCATAATGATGGTTATGAAGAAGAGAAAATGTGGAAGGGCTTGACATTCTGAGGTAGACAGGCATTTCACATTGTATCTAAATCAGACGATGCTTTGCTGGTATGTATTTCACACAAATCATGAGTTAGGAGAACTTGTGATGCAAGCCTTATTAAGGAAAGGGGGAGAAATGATGATGCCTGTCAGATAATGTTTTGATTAGAAGGAATGATGCTGCTGGAAGATAGGAAAGATTCAGTTCCCATTGCAACTCTGACGATGCTTAAGCTGATCTATCAAAGGATAAATATCACGATAGTGGGATTCGTGATAAGAGCAGAAGAATGGTTATGGGAAGCAGTAAAGAGATAAAATGGCAAAGCAATAGACAATATGGGGATGGCAGAAAAGCACAGTTTGGCAATGGATGTTGCACATATGATTGAAGATGGTTTATACGTGCAAAAGAGTTATTCAAGGTCAGAACTATGAAAAATGACAAAGGCATGGAGTGCGCGGAAATTTAGGCACGTTTCGCGCAAAAATAAAGTGGTGCGCGCAATATCTGCGGGATGCGCGAAATAGTAGCGGGTTGCGCGAAAAATCTGTGGGATGCACGAAATATTGGCATGGTGCGCGAAATTGAGGAATGAAGTTTTCGCGCAAATGATGGTTAGAGATCAGAAGATCAAAAATTGGCAAAGGCATAAAATGCGCGAAATATTGGAGCAATGCGCGAAATCTGATGTTGCAGGAAAGATTGGGTTTGCGCGCAATGTGGAACGTTGTGCGGAATTTTGCGCGCAATTGGTGATTCATGCTTAGAACGATGAAAGATGGCAAAGGCATGAGGTGCGCGGAATATTGAAGCATGGCGCGAAATATGAAGTTGCATAAAAGAGTTTTTACGCGCATGGAGGAGGTTTTACGCGCGGATTAGTGTTTTTCGCGCGGGTTCAAAAATGCCTATAAATATGAGGCTAACCCTTGTTAGTTGTTAATGCTAGACACATAGACAAATCTTGAGCTCTGACGCGCGGAAAAATTGAAGTATAGAGTATTGCGCGAAAAGAAGAAGTGCTGCGCGAAAAAGGAACTGCTGCGTGGAATAGGAAGTTCTGCGCGAAAAGGAAGAGTTGCGCGAAAAAGGTTTTTCGCGCCAAAAGGTGTTTTTCCGCGCAAGGCTTGAATTTTATGCGCAAGTCGCCTAGAAGGGTGCGCGAAAAATTTTAGGGTACCGCAGGCCTTCGATAGGTGCATTGCACTCTCGAAGCAGCTTTATGAAGAAGAAAGAACTGTGAACCATTCGGTTTCACAAAGAGAAGTTGAACCGCACTCACACGACTGGTGTTTAACACTCTCGTTGTGCGTTGCGAAGTGAAGAAGAACTAGACGTGCAATTGAACTCATATCTTCACAAAGGAAGAATTTAGTATACCAATACACTCAGGTGTTGGTATTGAGAAGAGAAGGAAGAAAAGAAGAAGAATAGAGTATGCCCAAATGAAGGCTGACAATTATTCAGGGCAGTTTAATTCAGATGATGCTTTTTGAGCAGATCTTCAGTGTTTGAATAATCACATTGGTTTATGTGATTCTAGCTAAAGAAATAAGGTGATTAGTGCAGTCAGTTGTTGCACTAAGAGGACGAAGGAAGAAGAACTAGTGCAGTTTGGTTTTGCACTAGAGATGAAGAGAAAGTAAGAAGATAATTGCTTGCCTACTGCTTTGCAAGTAATCAAGTGAAGAGAACTACAATAGATCAAGAGCAGAACCAACCTTTTGAAGAAGGAAGAAGACTGTCTCGATAGGCAGTATAAAGAACCAGCTAGAGGCTGCAAGTTGGACTTGGCTTTCACCAGTCCAGGGAAGAGGATTGTTTCCCACCCCCCTCCAAAGTGTAGGGACTCACACTGGCTAGAGGATTGTTTTCCCAGCCACTCCATTGTAGCAACATTTTACTTTATAGTGGAGAATCCATGCAGTGGTCATACCCATGCATGGCAAGGACGTAGCTACTCTTATTGAGTGGTGAACCTTGTAAAAATATCGTGTGCACATTTTTACTGCTTTCTATTATTGCATGCGACAGGGAAAAGAGAATAAGAGAATCAAGATCCTAACAGGTCTAGAGGTACAGGGATAAAAGTTGGAATTGGTTTAAAAAGTCCCCAACACTGATTCACCCCCCTCTCAGTGTTAGGTATATCCCAAACTGGTCCTTTCAATTGGTATCAGAGGGACAGGTTCACCTCTATTGGATTCTCTATAGTGAAGTTATTCTCTTTTGAAGACCTGAGATTCTTTCCTGTGTTATCAATGAAGAGCAGTGTTTGTAAAGATTCAGCTATCTCTGAGCAGAAAGATATATCTACAAAGACCATGATGAACAGGAAAAAGAAAGAGAAGAGAAAGTTGAAGAAGAATTCCCTCGTATCTAAACAAGAGGAAGCATCTGGTTCTCCATATTTGGCTGATGTTGATGACACACCAGACTTGGAAAGTTATGACAAGGTGGATCAAGTACCCACCAAGAAGATGGAAAACCTTACTACCTCAACTGATCAAGAGGTATGTGTTAGTACATTTGGAAATTACCCTCATGATAAAAATGCTAGCACAAGTGGTGGTGAACAATCTACAACATCTCATGAAATATCAGCTGATAGATTAAGAATTATTCTACATGGTATTCCTGAAAAGAGTGCATCCCTGGTTTTTGGGGTATTTCAATGCATGCAAGAAAATATCACTCAGTTGGAAGAAGAAACTGATGTTTTGGAGAAAGGCTTACAAGCAAAAATTGTCGAATGTTTAAAGCTCTCCAGACAGGTTGGAGCCTTTGAAGCAACAAAGAGGGGATTTGAAGAAAATTATTCAAAGTGGCTCAAAGATGTTGAAGAAAAGGAGGGAGTCAACAAGACTCTGGAAGATAAGATCCATGCACAAGAAGATGAGCTAAAAAGGGGCAATGAATTCAAGAAGTTATATTTTGAAGATAACTCCCAGAAGATCAATGAACTTGACTCTTTGTTACAAAACAAATTAAAGATGCATGAATATGAAGTTGAAAGATTAAAGAAGGCTTGTGAAGAGAAGATGACTATGATTGAAAACCAGGAAGTCATCCTCAATAATAGATGTCTAGAATTGGAAGCTGAACTAACCAATCTTGAGAAGACACATATTGAGTCTCCACAAAAGAAGGAAATTGTAGCTGCTGGAACTCAATGTTCTCTGGAAGATTCTACTGTCAAAAGACCTCCAACATGTGATAAAAAGATCATGGCTTCACTCATTGATCTATCACCAGTAGCTGTTAAGAAGTTACTATCCATACCAACTTGTACTAATGTTTCGAAAATTGTTTCTACAAAAAGTACAGGTTGGAAGAAAATCTCTAAAAAAGTATGGATGAAGAAAAGTGATAAAAAACCTACCACCATGGCTAGGGTGGTTAGGGGAAAGAGTGTGGAAGTTATGTCCCCACAGAAAGCACAACATACCAAGAAGAAGATTCATCAACCTTATCAAGAAGATGACAAGAATTCAAGGTTTGTTGGTCAATGCTGGTGCTGCAATAGATTTGGGCATTGTGCACTGGATTGTTGGTACAATCTCTTAAATGTAAAAGTACAGAGAAAGTACATTTCAAGGGGGAGAAAGACAGAAGAAAAGAAGCAACATCCACAGGTCCAGAGACATATGTTTACTGCAAATAGATTTGGATTACTTGACAACATCTGGGATGATTGCAAAAGTGGTCAAAAAGATACATGTCAATCTCCAACTGTATACAGATCTAAAAAGAAGAGAAGATCACTGAACCTGGCTAAAATGCAATCCTTGGGAAGCAAGAAGAAATTTGAAGATGCTCCCAAGAAGGTTTTGAAAAAGGAAAAGAAGTCCTTGGACTCTAAATCCAAGAAGGGTGATGCATCCAGAAGGACCACCAAGAAAACATGCTTCTACTGTGGAAAGAAAGGACACACCATGGATCTTTGTGAACAAGCCATGGAACTGAATAGAAGCAGACTGGACTCA
The DNA here is from genome assembly GCA_963277665.1 of Viscum album. NCBI lineage: Eukaryota > Viridiplantae > Streptophyta > Magnoliopsida > Santalales > Viscaceae > Viscum > Viscum album. The sequence continues at coordinate 956,982,232 of OY728142.1, forward strand.
AACAGACAATCAATCCAGATGAAGCATAAGGGATTGATTGAAAACATGTTGCCTAAGAAAGGTAGCTTGAAAGCATCGAAGGAACAATGTGGAATATCCAGAACTGAGGCCACACTTCCAAGTGACTTACTAGTCATATGGCCAAATCAGTTGCAACTTGCCAAAGATCTGCAAAGAGCTGAAGATGAAGCACTGGCAATTACTAAGGCAAAAAGGAAACAAAAGATTTCACATGAAGATGTGTTGAGATCCACACCAGCACAATCATCATTGAAGATCAGATGTGCAAGTGTGAAGAATGATGAAAATGGGACATCTTGGTTGAGAGAATCTTCTCAACCTTGTTGTTCACATTGATGAACCAAGGAGGTTCCATCTTATTCCCTTATACTTCTGATATTTACATGTGCTAACATTGCAGGGAATTGAAGATGAAGATCATTCTCATCTGGAGAGTGGTTTGGACAGAATGGAGTGCACCCCTTGAGGGGGAGCCAATCTGTAGAAGATGGGATTCTGATAATATAGGGAATTGAAGGTGAAGCAAGATCTCAGGGGAGAGATCCTGAGATTCAATGATAAGAAATGTTCCCTTGAGCGAGAGACACACGAAGAAGCTATCAGAGTCATTATCTCAATCAATATCAACATTTGTTGGTATAAAATTCAATTACTCTGAATATTGTCTGATGATCATGTTGTTGGAAAAGGTATGTCGTTTCTTAATCTCTCATCCTTGGTTACTCAAAATAAATATATTTTTTTAAAGGGGGAGTAACAAAGATAATCAATTACATAAGAAGAGTGAAAGTTGCCCAAGGTCACTTATCCTTCCAATTGAACAAGAATGTTTTTGATCTATTTGTTGAAGTGAGTGCAGGAATTTCAGGTTGATTATTTCTTTCACACTCAATATCTTCGGCCTGGAATGAAAGTGAAAAACCCTTGAAGACAAGTGTATGAGTTCTCATCTCATGAGGTGTCATATTATGTGGGTAATGGACAGCTTTGTTGTCTAAATCAAATCCTCTTGTTTTCTACACCGAGCATTGCTCAAGTAGACTTAGAGTGAAATGATTGATGGCACATTGCTTAAGTACGGAATGTTACCCTCTCTACCATGATCTTTGTATTTCTTGTCAATAAGGGGGAGAGAAATGAAATGAATGTCTAGGAGAGAAAATGAATTAAAGGGAGAGAGATTAGATTCTCATTTTGACATTGACACATTCATCTGAGGAGACTTTAATGTATTGACAACAAAATACAAAGGGGGAGATTGTTGGGACCACTTTGTATATGAAGATTGTATTTTTTGTCAACAGTTGTCAATGCTGGTCAAAATGAAGAAGGATATGAAGAAGAACTCCAAAGTTAATGGAGATCGGTTGAAGTGAAGTTGCCTGGAGAATTGTTATGGAATCATAGCATTGTATTTCATAATTGAGCAATTCTCTTAGACGATAAATTCAGACGATTGTTGAGCTAATCCTAAGTTCAAAGAACATGTGTTAATGGTGACACATTGTTTACAACAATGAAGAATGGAGAAGTATCATCCATTTGAGGATGATTGGAGCAGAATGGTGAATTATCATCTATCTAAGGATGGTTGAAGAAGAATGAGGATTTGAAGAAGACAATGCAATGATTTATGATTTCCTATGAACCATGCAAGAACTTTCTTAAAGAATAGAATCATATGATTTGCAGAATGATGGTTATGAAGAAGAGAAAATGTGGAAGGGCTTGACATTCTGAGGTAGACATGCATTTCACATTGTATCTAAATCAGACGATGCTTTGCTGGTATGTATTTCACACAAATCATGAGTTAGGAGAACTTGTGATGCAAGCCTTATGAAGGAAGGTGGGAGAAATGATGATGCCTGTCAGATAATGTTTTGATTAGAAGGAATGATGCTGCTGGAAGATAGGAAAGATTCAGTTCCCATTGCAACTCTGACGATGCTTAAGCTGATCTATCAAAGGATAAATATCACGATAGTGGGATTCATGATAAGAGCAGAAGAATGGTTATGGGAAGCAGTAAAGAGATAAAATGGCAAAGCAATAGACAATCTGGGGATGGCAGAAAAGCACAGTTTAAGGTGGCGCCGTTTTCCAGTGTTTGCCAAATTTTAGGGCCTGAAAATCGGGAGATGAAGAAATATGCTTGGCAATGGATGTTGCACATATGATTGAAGATGGTTTATACGTGAAAAAGAGTTATTCAAGGTCAGAACTATGAAAAATGACAAAGGCATGGAGTGCGCGGAAATTTAGGCACGTTTCGCGCAAAAAAAAAGTTGTGCACGCAATATATGCGGGATGCGCGAAATAGTAGCGGGTTGCGTGAAAAATCTGCGGGATGCGCGAAATATTGGCATGGTGCGCGAAATTGAGGAATGAAGTTTTCGCGCAAATGATGGTTAGAGATCAGAAGATAAAAAATTGGCAAAGGCATAAAATGCGCGAAATATTGGAGCAATGCGCGAAATCTGATGTTGCAGGAAAGATTGGGTTTGCGCGCAATGTGGAACGTGGTGCGGAATTTTGCGCGCAATTGGTGATTCATGCTTAGAACGATGAGAGATGGCAAAGGAATGAGGTGCGTGGAATATTGAAGCATGGCGCGAAATATGAAGTTGCATAAAAGAGTTTTTACGCGCATGGAGGAGGTTTTTCGCGCGGATTAGTGTTTTTCGCGCGGGTTCAAAAATGCCTATAAATATGAGGCTAACCCTTGTTAGTTGTTAATGCTCGACACATAGACAAATCCTGAGCTCTGACGCGTGGAAAAATTGAAGTATAGAGTATTGCGCGAAAAGAAGAAGTGCTGCGCGAAAAAGGAACTGCTGCGTGGAATAGGAAGTTCTGCGCGAAAAGGAAGAGTTGCGCGAAAAAGGTTTTTCGCGCCAAAAGGTGTTTTTCCGCGCAAGGCTTGAATTTTATGCGCAAGTCGCCTAGAAGGGTGCGCGAAAAATTTGAGGGTACCGCAGGCCTTCGATAGGTGCATTGCACTCTCGAAGCAGCTTTGTGAAGAAGAAAGAACTGTGAACCATTCGGTTTCACAAAGAGAAGTTGAACCGCACTCACAGGACTGGTGTTTAACACTCTCGTTGTGCGTTGCGAAGTGAAGAAGAACTAGACGTGCAATTGAACTCATATCTGCACAAAGGAAGAATTCAGTATACCAATACACTCATGTGTTGGTATTGAGAAGAGAAGGAAGAAAAGAAGAAGAATAGAGTATGCCCAAATGAAGGCTGACAATTATTCAGGGCAGTTTAATTCAGATGATGCTTTTTGAGCAGATCTTCAGTGTTTGAATAATCACATTGGTGTATGTGATTCTAGCTAAAGAAATAAGGTGATTAGTGAAGTCAGTTGTTGCACTAAGAGGAAGAAGGAAGAAGAACTAGTGCAGTTTGTTTTTGCACTAGAGATGAAGAGAAAGTAAGAAGAGAATTGCTTGCCTACTACTTTGCAAGTAATCAAGTGAAGAGCACTACAATAGATCAAGAGCAGAACCAACCTTTTGAAGAAGGAAGAAGACTGTCTCGATAGGCAGTATAAAGAACCAGCTAGAGGCTGCAAGTTGGACTTGGCTTTCACCAGTCCAGGGAAGAGGATTGTTTCCCGCCCCCCTCCAAAGTGTAGGGACTCACACTGGCTAGAGGATTGTTTTCCCAGCCACTCCATTGTAACAACATTTTACTTTATAGTGGAGAATCCATGCAGTGGTCATACCCATGCATGGAAAGGACGTAGCTACTCTTATTGAGTGGTGAACCTTGTAAAAATATCGTGTGCACATTTTTACTGCTTTCTATTATTGCATGCGACAGGGAAAAGAGAATAAGAGAATCAAGATCCTAACAGGTCTAGAGGTATAGGGATAAAAGTTGGAATTGGTTTAAAAAGTCCCCAACACTGATTCACCCCCCCTCTCAGTGTTAGGTATATCCCAAACTGGTCCTTTCAGCTGCTACATGTATGACTGTCCTGACTCCCTGATATGAGATATATGTTAATATTTCTTTGATGGTAGCTTGCTTGGAGTGCTGTTGGATCATTGTCATGATGTCATACTGCCTCTTGATGTTGTTTTTGTGATCAGGACTCTTCTCTCATCTGATTTATGCATTTATGGACCTGATTTGACTGGTTAGGGATTTTTCTTGATCTGTTTTTATACATTGTATACCGTACTCTTTCCAGCATACTGGCTAGAAATTTATTGAATGGATTTCTGTTTGTATCGTAATGAATGTTGTTGTCCAGTACTAAATAATGCTGCTTGGAAAAATCTCTGATGGATTATTCCAACCTTTTATGCTATTTGAGGATGTCTTTCATGCCATAGGTACACAGTGGCGATATCTGACTGGAGCGTCATTTTCAACAAGCCAATGCTAGAATGGAGGATCCTTGATTGAAGGTTCTGCACTCTGGGAATCTCTTGTTGGCTATTTTAATTGGTAGCTTGGATACTCATGGGTCCATTTATTTGTATCCTGGATACTTCCCTGCTGGTGAAAGTCCATTGTAACTCGTAATTTTATTTTAACTCTTTTGATTTTAATAAATTCCTCTTGGGGCATGAGCTAGGAAACTAGTTCATGTCACCACTTTTCTCAAAAAAAGAGGACGAGAAGTATAATGTATATTGGAGAGGATTCAGTAGAATACCAATATCTCTCCAATGGATCTTACGATGAGTGAAATGATGATCAAATAGAGCACTTAGGACCCCTAGGATGAGAGGGAGGGGAGATCAACCTGAAAAAGGTGGATGATCCCACAAGAAATAAAGAAGAGGAGGAAGAATAAAAGAGTAAAATCATTAAAGGGGGTAAAAATTTAAATCTATGATCAAAACATTGGTGAACATGCTATTGTCACATGGTTGGACAAATCGTTCCCAACCATTCATCAAACCACTACTTCCTGGGGCACCACACACATTTTTTCTAACCATGTGAAAACTGTGTGAAATACCATGGTCAAAATCTATAGGTGGATCACACAGTCATGAACCTGAGGTATCACATTTTAATAAAAACCTTGATGCCCCCAGCGCGCCACAATTTACAACCACACAGTTTAAGGAAATTGTGCAGACTAGGCTGAATGGTTTCTACTAATCGTGTTACCCTGTCTTCCACTTCCATCATTGGGGATTCAGGATCTAAATGATCCCCAACCACACCTAAGACCTCCTTGACTAAATTATTAATAACTATTCGGATGAAATAGAATAATTTAATCTGAAAATAAATTATCAGTACCACTGAGAAAATTATCTACATTACAATATGCATCATAGATAATCTCTCGTGATATTTTCAACATAAATCATTATCCACCTTGTTCATTTTCACAATATGGTATTATATTGAGCAATAATAATAATTAATTAATCCCAACATTATTATTTGGTGTACAATCAACTCTTTCAAGGTAAATATATAATTTTAATATTTAGAAGTAGTATATATATAACCCATTTCCCCATAATGATAATGTTTCTATATATTTTGTATATGGATTAACACTGAAAAAATAAAATTATGAGTTCTATAATTTTTCTCAATAATCCCAAATTTATGTTAGGTGTAATCTATAAACATGTAATTCTACTTGAGAACACATCTCAGACCTTTAATTGATGGATCAGTATAAATCAAAAACCCTTATCCACTACAAGGTTGTGTGATAATAGGTGAACCAATCAACCATATATTCAGTCCCTTGAAATTTTCATCACATTTTTATAAAAAAAAGAACCTAACTCTTTTTTGAGTAAAAATTGCGAGTGTATTAGATAGTTTCGAGGGATCCTTCAAAATTCATCGATAATAATTGGCCAATCCATGAAAATTATGAGTTTAATCCATAGTGGTATTTCTGAGACATTAATTAATAACATCCATATTTATGGAAGTACAACTATAACCACACATGAGATTATATAACCCAAAAAACTTTTTAAGTAAAAAAGAAGACAAGGTAAATTTTCATGATTGCATATCCTTCATTAGCGTCTTTAATATCATCCCCAAGTGGTTTTAATGATAATCCTTACAATTAGAATATATATAAGAGTATAATATATGAATAATACCACAAATTGATCAAGGTAGTCTTTAAATATATTATTAATTAATTACATGGGGGTAGTGGGGACATTATTAACACCAAATGGTTTCACTATAAATTCAAAGTTTCCATAATTCAATAAAAAGTTTTCATAGGCATGTATTTAATTTTGAACCTATGTTTATAATATCTAGATCATAGATAAATCTTGTAAAAGCATTAATATCCTTTTATTTTATTGAAAATTCCTCAATTTGGATTATATTATAATTATTCTTAACTGTGATCTCATTAATCTTGTGAAAATAAATATAGAGTCTCATTAGCCCATCTTTTTTCATAACAAAAACAACATGTTCCCCCAAGGTAATGCACTAGGATAATCATTCCCATTTTATTATTATCTAATACTAGCTTATTAAATTCCATTAACTCATTCATGGCTATCATATATGGAGTATTTTAAATAGTTGTCTCACTATGTATGTGATTTTGAAAAACTCAACAAAAAATTTAAGAGGAGGACTATGAAATTCATCCTGAAATACATCAAAAATATCTATAGAAAATGGAATATATTTAATGTTGACTTTATCCCAACAATCTAAGATAAATAACCTTTTTTAATATGAGTCAAACCATATCAAAAATAATTACTTCCCAATTTATGTTCATATTTATCTTAACACTGATAGGCGATTATCAGTTTCTTCAGAATATCAAATGATATTTCCTTGATAATTTATGAGAGATTTATTTGAATAAATTCAATCATTGACCAAAATAAAATCATAAATAACTAAAACATTAATTATAATATATTTGGGACCCATATTCATATGAATTTTAATTAGGGAAGGGTTGAATAATTGAGAGGTTATAATCGAACCACTAATAATTTTTACTACTGTTGTAGCATGAAATAATTTAGGATATGAAAAAAATTATAGAGAATATTCATGATATTAAATAATACATATAACTAAGATTATATAGGGTAATTCAATATTTTATCTTATGTGATCGCTCCTCAACTTGATCAGTTTATCTTCAATCCATTTCAAATGTAAATGTAGTTAGCAAGAACATTATAAATTGTTAATCATAGTGATTAATCCATGGAAAATAATTCAAAATATATCTAAATAATATAGCCTTATTTATAATCTTCTTCACCTTATATTTAATCTAGGTTATCCATGGTCATTATCAATCCAAATAATTCATAATGGTTCATAAGGAAATTTTGAGTTAAACAAAGAATATCATTCAAAACAATCAATCCTAGTGTATAGTAAGGTCTCATTCACCATGCACTAGATTGATATCTATGATATAATTTACTGACTCTATTTAGGTTTATTTCCCTTAATTAATTTTTTGAAAAAACCAAATCCAATTGTAGTAACCATATCATGATGTATTTCTTGTAAAACCACACTCTTTTTTTACCAAAATATGTGATGTTTACCTATACGTAAGATTATGTGAATGGATATCAATGATGTATGTCTTACTATATTAAAAAAATAATTCTTTCTATATTTCTTACTATGTAGAACCAAAATATTCATACAAAAATTCTAAATCATATTACGATAAAAATCATTTCATACCAATATAATCCATACCAAAACAATAATGGTTTAGTGAATTTTAAAACATGGATACATAATATAATATTATATAAATGATCCATATTATTTACTATTATTTTCTTCCCAACAAAAACCATTCTCAGACAAATCATACATAAAAATATCTTCATAACATAGTGAAAGGATATATAAGAAAGGGTGGTATCAAATACAGAGTTAGGGGGGAAATTAATATAAATATATCAATGGTCATAATTCATCATACGACAAGCCTATGGTTTTGAAAAGATTATTGACACTTAAAATAATCATACCCAGAAAATCAATGATCATTATACCAGAATCATATTATAATATATTTTCAATTTCAATAAATAAAACATAAAACTATGTAATAATAAATAACCAATCATGATCAATGAGAACATATTATAATCATATTACTTAATTATATAGAATTTACATAATATAAGTAAATAACTTCCTTAGTAAAGGGTTACTCCTGATACTAGCAATATAAAAATTATTTTAATAGAAATATCAAACCAACTATTTCCAACATTCTCTAAGGAGTAACTCCTGTCCAGTTAACTCCATCAACACTTTGGATTTTATTATCTCTTCCATCTCACATTTGTTCCTCATAGATATAATCATTAACCAAAGAAAAGGATTGATATAAATGAACCACTTATCCATGGTTCATAATTGATCTATCAATCACATAATCATATTCTATTCATATGTATTCTATAAGATCATGAAAAAAATTATCAGAACAACCAATATTAACCCATAGAAAGAAAATTGGATTCAAAAATATTTCATCATCATAAACATACACCATCTATAGAAATGATAAATAATTCCACCATGGATCATATCCTCAATAAATCATAAGAAAAATTAAATTATGTTTTTATAGATGAACAATTTCTTTAAAATTTTACTAAACTACCTATTGTGGAAAATACTTTTCTCATATTAAAATCACTAATTTAAAAAATTAAAATTTACAAAATATAAAATTAAATAGTTTCCTTGATGAAAAGTATGTAAATATATAAGGTAATAATCAATGAATATTGTATTCATTGAGGTAGGTAAATTTACTCTTGTTTTGCACGTTAAAATAATAATTCAATTCACATTTTTTGAATAAAATTAGTAACTCGTTCGGAAAAAACGAAGATTCAATCAAAAAAATATAAAAAATTAAATATTTATTAAAATTGATTTAATAAATATTCTTATGATATTAAAAACCATGTCAAATATTTTTTAGAGAAAATTTTGACATGTAATTAATCTTTCTTGACCAATGATAACAATATGGTCAGTTTTCCAAAAAATGATTCTTCTAGTATCGTAAGTACACAAAGAGAGTAATATTAAAGAAAAAAATATAATAATTATAAATATAAACAGGTGAAAAAATGAATAAGTTTTTTTAAGATATATATTATACAATTTCATCATCATAAATATAATCATAATCAATCACAATAAAAAAGAGATTGTAACATAAAACCATTACCTCAAGTCTGTATTTCATCATAATATATAAAAAATCGAATATAAAAATTCCAGATGAAGTATAATTATTTTACCGATCCTATTAATATCTATAATACCAAATATAGTTTACTTATAACAGCTTATCACTCATTCATTAATAGTATTTCATTTTATATATTATTTTTGGGGTTATTTAAGTTATTTTTCATGTTTGTTTGGGTTCAGGAATTATGGACCTTGCACATTGATCAGGGTTCCTCCAAATGTGTAATGTTAATGATGATATAAATATAATATATAATCATTATATACATATTTATAACCCTTTATATTATTTTGGTATGAAAATTCAATTACATCACTTTTTGGATATGTCAATTCATATGTACAGATGAGTGATGTTTCACCATTTTTATAGATAGAACAAAATAATGTTAAATGATATATAAATTTCTATAATAATTATTTTATAATTATCAGTAGATATTTTTGTTAAATTTAGCCTAGTTACCATCTATATAATGTGGAAAATATAGACAAATCCCATCACATCGTATAGAATGTATTCCATATGTAAGCATGAGTGACACTTTCATTTACCTATGGATAAGAATGTCAGAAGATAGATATGATATAATATTTTATTATGTATATTAATTTAATATATATATATAATAACTTTAAATCCATAATTATAAGATAATATCAATGTTTATGATTGAAACAAAATCATACCACTACATGGAGGCAGTTGTCCACATATACGCACAAATGATACTTTAGTCGCCCATATGATTTATAGGAGGTCACAGAGGGTTGTTAAATCATCATAATTAATTATAATTATATTTATGAAAATATATTCACCATTATTTTATGGACACAAAATGATTATTGTAATTATAATAATAAATAAAATTTAATGAAATTGGTTAAGATCTATACATTTTCTTTGAGAAACATCCTTTGGATTCAACCTTATGCCTTAAATGATTCGATTATGAGAATAAAAGAAGCTATCGAATTAATTAAAGGATTATAGGATGGATTTTGAGTCATAATTTTTTAATTTAGAATTATCCAATAGTTCAAATAAGTAGGGAGAAGAGGTTCCATTTTTATGTAAGTGTTGGGGTACACATGTGATATCTTAAATGATTTTGATGATATATGGAAACATTCATGTAAATGAGGACCAAAAGAGACTAGGATTCTGTTTTATAAAAATATAAGGATGAAATATATTAAAAAATTAAATATTTGGTAAATTTGGGTGAAAATCCTCTACATATATGTTACTTAATCCCCCTAGAAAACATGTTTTACCCTAAATAGTGGTAACAGTTTTTTGATTCATAACTATTCACTGTACAAAAATTATAGAGATTAAATGAAATTTAATTACTTATTCTGATACCAAATATAGAATCCAATTTATTCTAATTAATTTCAATATATGGAAAAATTTAAATTTTAATAAATGTGAAAACTGCAATGAAACCCTATTTTAGGAAAAACAATTAAAGAGAAAACATAACATACATGCATTCATTTGATTTTAAAAAAACTAATATGAATGGTAAAATATATGTATGAATATATATTCTATAAATTTCATTAAAAATATATGAATATATATTAATTAAAATTTTTATGATAGAAACACATTGTCCGGATAAAAATATTTTTTCGACAAATGTGTTTTCATTTTCAAAATTAAACTTATACCAAAATAAAATATAATGATTATTATTATATAATTAATTATATTTTTTATAATTAAAGAAAATCATGTTATATTAAGATCAAAATAAAAACCTAATGGGAATTTTACTTGAAAAATAACATTGTTTTTAGCAAAATCGGTATTTTTAATATTCACTAAAAAATAAATATTCTTCAAAAAAAACCTAAAAATAAATCAATGATAATATTTAAATCATTGTTTTAATTTTTATATCTTTATCCTCAAATAAAATTCCTAAAATTGGTAAGAATTAATTTTTATTTTAATGTGAAAATGTGACAAAACCCATTTTGATTGAAACATATTAAAGAAAAATAAAATAAAATTACTGAAAATTGGATACCTATTTATTATGAAGTAGTAAATAAATTTTCACTATTTAAAAACCTTATAAATATATTTCATAGTTTTATTACTACTATTCCTAGCAACCAATATAATGTCTATGTTATGATGATTTATTATATCACTTTTCACTTTGACTTGGGGTTGCATGTAAAAGAAGCTATCAAAAACATCATGATTATTTCCACGGGAATATATATAAAACATTGGTATGTTATAATTTTGTTGGATCAAATGATGTTATATAATTTGATTCTAAATGATGAGACAAGGAAGTGGGAATAAGATAAGATGATAATTTGTTTATTCTTGTACCATATGAATTTTATTAAACTTCTTAAGAATGAGATGCTCAAGGTGGGGATGTTATAATGACACAAATATTTTAAATGAGTAATTCATAATCAATTTTTGTTCAATTATATGTATATAATTATATATTTGTTTTGTATTTTTAATGGGATATTATTTTGGATAAAGGGTTAATTAAAAGGGAGAACATAGCTTGTGGTTGGGAACCACTGAGTACGTGGTAGTCTAAGACCAAGTTCCTAATAGAGAACCATGGGTACTAGTGTAACTGTTTGGGCCACTAGGTACCTAGTGTATTAATACTAGTTAATTAGTAGCATCTAAGGAAAAAATCCATTAGTAATGGTGGATAATTTTATTTTATAACCCTCTTGTAATTCCTTAATTGTTTTACTTTTTGATTTTATCTTCATTTACATTCATTTTAATCATCAATAGGATATCACATCACCATATATATATCCAAGTGGTTCCAACATTCTTTCAAGATCTATGGAAATTAATTGGGTTTTAGTAGGTCCAATTCATTCAAAAAATTAATTATGTTTCCTCTAGATTTCCTTTTTGCTAAATTTTACAGAGTATCTATTATAAGCCTATTTTAAAAATGTTTACGAATTATGAAATAATCATGAAAAATTATTTGTACTCTATATTAGTTTATATTTAATGTTACCTTAGAGTATATTAAGATATTACATATTTTTTCTTTCCCATTTTAAATTATATTTCTTGTTCAAACTTAGTCCTAATATATTTTTATAGTTTTTTTCAAATTCAAGTGACGGTTTGATATTCATCCATGGATCCCATAAAGATGATATATTATTAAATTGGTTAACATTAACATTATTAAATTCTTATTCATTGAGTGAATTCTGGGAAATGGTCATATGATGAGTGAACATAAATAAAATCCAATGGTGTTGGATAATAAATCTTTTTTACAGATATCTACATGGGTAAAATGTGTTTTCATACATTTTTGGTTTCATATGACTAGACCTTCATGAAATATTTTAATAAAATTATTTATTTTTCACATCCATTGTTTTCATACCATGACTCTTGATTATTTTTGGTTTATGAAGAATTTATAGATATGAATTCCCTACATAGGATAATTCCCCTTATGGTTTAAAATGATTACACTTGGAAGTAACATTTCTTCCATTGTAAACCCTTCAATAATGAATAATATCTATTATTTAATCAATCATGAAATACTATAATTTGTGTATATTTTGATGATTAGACCATTGTATTTACCCTATTGACACTGTAAAGGCAATATGTTAGGTATGGGCACAAAGTTGTGACTCATTACACTAATTGAATGAAGGTACATTTTCACAACACCATAATTTAATATACCCATTCCATTATTACCTGAGTTGGTATATATAATTTCTAAGACTCATTAGGCCTAATTAAACCTCTAGTTTATTTATTTATAGGACCCTATATCATCCCCACACATCTGCCAATTTATGTGAAAATATCTATAATTGTGTGAGATAATTGTAGGTTTTTGTTAATCTACCCATGTGGGATAGTCTTAGATTTTTATTTCATATCCTAAGTTGTTTCTAGAAAAAGATTTGTATGTATGGCCCCTCTATATACATGGAGTTAATATCAATGCTAATTAGAATTTATAAACATTTGATTGTATTATATTCATGTTTCTCTATGAATCCTATATCCTTTCATTTTATTAAAAAATATTTTTTATGAATAGAAATTAGAGGTTGGGAGGAGACCAGATATTGAGATTTCATACTCAGACCCATCTTGAGCCCCTCATAAGAAACTTTCAAACCCTTTTATATATTATCTAATAAAGGTAATGGATCCTAACAATGCAAGCATGTTCTAAGAACAATTCATAGGCAATGGGGACCATTTTTTGTTACTTTTCTATAGGGATAATACAAAGGAATGTGAGTTATCAATAATTCCATATTTGGGATTATTCAAAAATGGGTACACCACATTGGATCCTTAGCTCTCATTTTGGTTACATGTATATCTTTATATATATTGGACACATTTTATGATATGTGATTCATATTCATGTAGTGTTATTCATTTAAATCATACTCTTAGTCTCTTCTATTATTGGTTAATTATATTTTCTAATAAACCAAGACTGGGATAGATAGTGACCCATATATTTTCATACCTGAATTATCATTCCATTATCTAAAGAAATAAAACATCCTTTTAATTTTATAATATATTACCCTTCCTGTTTACACAAAAATTTTGTGATAGGGAGGTTCACCTGATGTGTTTTAGTAATGTGTCTTTCCTTCCATTCATGATTTTTGGTCATGGAAAATACATATTTCCCCAAATATTTTTGGTGGGTATTTAAATTTTGAATTAGACTATAATTTTTAATATAAATATTTAATACAATTAAAATTTTAATATATGATATTATTTTATTATTTTAGATATATCAAAATATTTTAATTTGATTAAATATGTAAATTTTTTCATGGTGTAATGTTTTAATTATGGTAAAATATGGATTTGAAATAATTAATGATGAATTTTAATTATTTAAAAATATTATAAATAATTAAGGGGAAGTTATTAATTTTTTTCATAACCATATGTGAGTAGATATGGGAGATATTGTAATTTCAAGACTTATCAAATGTTCTCTTTTATTGAAAATATGGTTTTATTGGAGTTTTAGTAATAGATAAATTATATTAATTTGAAAATAAGAAATTGTTTTAATGAATATGTCATTAAGGGTTATTAGGAAATTTGTAATGTATTTTTTTGATTATTTTAAAAATGTATTTAATAAATTTGGAATTTTTTGGGGATTAATATACACTTTTCAATTTCATTACATACTATACAGATTATGGAAAACCCACATTGATTTATATTCCCTATTATGGTGAACTTAGAGTTATTTTATTCTCCTTTAATTATCGCAGTACTGAATGTCTAGATTGGTTCTCTAAAAAATATGTATTTGTAATTGGGATATGATTCATATAGAAATTTATAATGTTGTTGAAGAGATTCTTACCACATCTTTCATCCATACTAAAATAAAATAAAAAATCCTTGATTAAAGGGATGAATCTAATAGTCTATAGAAATCAAATAATAATGACCCATTACAATTTGGAATAATTTATTTAAATCAATTTTTTTAATAAAATTATATAAAATTGCATCTTCGATTTCCCAATATAATCAAAAGGTGTTCAATTATGGGTGTAAAATTGATGACTATTTATCTTCTACTTATATTTTTTTTAAATTATTATTGATTAATTAATATAGGGTATTTTTAAATGATATTTATATCTCAACATATTTCCACACCATTAAAATGAATATCATCTTCATGTTTCTCAAGAGGTATTTATTATCAAATTATTTCATCAAATTGATTGAAATTAATTGGAGATAATCTACATTTTTTTCATCAATTGATTTAGAAGAGGGTATTTATCTATATCTAGTCGTTTAAGGTAGAGTGATTTTCTCTTTTCCCTCCTTTTTTGGATAGCTTGATATAAGTATATTTCATATTAAATTTATGAACATTGAAATTTTTTTACTTTTGAATGAAACAATAATGATTTTACCTATCTTACATACTCAATCCAGATGAGTTCATATTGTTTTATGAGGTTAATCATAATACCTTTAATTATATTAAAAATATTTTTTAACATTACGAGGGAATATAAGTTAAATTTGTTAGCTATAGTGATACTTTTATTATAATTGTGAATTTATCTTCACTAAGAATGAAAAATAATTTATTTTAAATGGTAAATTTCATGAGTGGGGGACTATATACAACCTCGTGTATGTTACCCATTTTTTTAGTAGATCAAAAAATAAAATTATCTTGATGATAAAACCTTAAATTATAATTCTATTTGAATTTGAAGAAAAAAAAATTTCCCTCAAGAAAAAGGAATTTTTATTGATAATTAGTAAACATTTCCTTTTTTTATTTTAATATTTATAATTATAAAATATCAATGATAATGAAAATTGTGTCCAATATTATAAATTTTATTTATTTATGATGTCTCTATGGAAATATATTAATTTTTATTTCCTATAAAATGTTTGTTATATTTATTGACATGGGTTTTCATTGTATTAAAAACATTTCATAGTTTAATAATAATTTAATTTCAAAATAATATATTTAGATGATTCAATATTATATTGATTCATTATTATATTTTAATTATATATATATCAATATATTTTTAATAGGTGACAAATTTTTCTTAATATCCTTTATTTGGCCTACTATGGGATGTGGATATGTTAATATAATATTTTACGCTAAATGGATTATATACAGAGACTCAGAGTTTATTTTTTATTTTATTGGATTCCCAATTCTACATTTAATAATATTTTTTCATATACCCACTAAATTAATTGAAAATAATAATTTTTATTATTTTAATAATTTAAACTTATTGGATAATCAATTTTCTTATAATCTCACTTTTTTAGTTTACAATTTATAGATATAAAAATAATTTCATCATGATTTGAAATATGATTAAATTAGAATTTTGAAGTCATAAATATGTTATAGACTTTAATTAATAAAAATGAAATACTTTTGGTTGGATTCTCAATCACTTATATAAATACACACAACCAAGACAATTATTATTGTTTGGAAGCTATGAAAATATTGGCCTCCATTAGATTATAAAATCTAATATTACAGATGCAAACACTGGCTGGTGTATAAAATA
The DNA here is from genome assembly GCA_963277665.1 of Viscum album. Lineage (NCBI taxonomy): Eukaryota > Viridiplantae > Streptophyta > Magnoliopsida > Santalales > Viscaceae > Viscum > Viscum album. The sequence continues at coordinate 956,998,632 of OY728142.1, forward strand.
TGTAATACATATCATGTTTGTATGCATTTTAGACTAAATTATATTTTACATAATTAAACATATTTATCTACCTTTATTGAAAAAATTTAATCTCCTATAAAATAAAAGATACATTATTGTGATCTTAATGAGAAATGAATTATTTTTTGATATTATAAGTCATAAATATAGAATAAATTTATAATTTTAAGAAACTTATAATGATTACATGTAAATTCAATTATTAATATGTTAATATAATTTTCATTAAGGTCACCCTAGAAAATAATAATTCCAGCAATAATTGTAGAATAAAAAAATTGATATATGATTGAAATTTTCTAGAAGAGAATTGGTAAAATAGTGAATTATATTTAGTGAAGTATGTAAGGTTATATGTTAGAATTTATTTTTATAATATCATTGTTTTATAGAATTTTGGTTTCTATAGTCATCAGATAATTGCATAAGTGATTGGTTTATTATAGTTATTATAAATAGAAATTACTCTCAATATATATGTAGCTAATGAATCAAAATGATAGATTTAAAATAAATAAGTAAATAAATAACATCCAAAGACTAATTATTTAATTATATGAAAATAAAATATAATCATTTATTGTTAAGAGTAGATTTTTTATACAGAATATATTTGATCAATATGTGTTATTATTTTTTTTTTAAATTTCATATATTTAAATATTAAATTCATTATAATAGAATCCATATTTGTATGAAAACATTTTGAATTGGTAAAGAGAGTATATAATATTGTTTTAGTTGAGATAATTTTTGTTATAACTCGTTAAATATAGTAAAACAATGTATCCTTGACATTACACAAATTTGAAATAAATAAAATGATATTAATATATTTCATAAGTCCTTTTTTTGATTATAAATTTAATTTTACTCTTTAAATAATACTTCCTTTATTAACTCATCTAACTCCCACTTGATTACATTATTTTCATTCATGTATCTCATGTTTACAAAGATATATTATTAAATTTAATATATAAAAGGTGCCTCACAATAACATCTACATTATATAAATATACTCTTTTTATTATATTAAATCAACAAAAAATCCACACCCCATAAAATTTTCTCACTTTTTGGAGCAACGTTCCATGATAATGAATCTGGAATCCTTTGTTACAAATAAGGATCATAAGTGAAGGACATAATTATTCAATATAATTAATTCCTTCTTCATTTTATATTTTTTTATCTTCGTCTAATACATATTACTAATGTTGAATTTTCACTTTAATAACACGTAATTAAAATAATTATACTTCTATAATAAAGATATAATAATAATATTTTTATTTACTCATTGTAATTCTATCATTTTTTCTAATTTATATTCTGGTTAGTTTATCTTCATTTAAGAATTATGCTACACAATTTTCATTAGTATGGTCGTGTTTGGTTATTGAAATATAATATATTATCATATATTAAATATATTATAATTTTATAATATATTTTTGATCGCTAAGTGTAACACCCCAGGTAAATAAAGAATATGAAATTTTTATATTTATCCATATTTGTGAATAAAATATTAATATTACTAAGGGGTTTCTATGTTCGATAGCGTACCTGATACACAACAAAGAGTTTCATTGAAATCTTACGTTGCACACTAGTAATAAAATAATATTATTTTAAATGGTAGTTAACATTTAGCTGTTGTATTGGTGGGAATGGATAGAAATAACTAAAATATGATTATATATGTTTTTAAATGTTTTTACATTTATCCAATAAAATATAAAGGCTTAAAATACAGAAAGAATTCAATTTTAGGCGTATATGCCCTAGTTTTCACTAAAGGTTCACTTATCGCCTTTTAATGGAGAATCGTCATTAAATATATTTTTGTTCACTCTTATACATTATATTAGACCAAATAAAACTCTTCTTATGAATTGGGACATCAAAATTTACTTTTTGTAAATTTTTTGTATCTTTCTGATAAAGTTCAATTTTTTTAATGAATAGTGTAAAATGTTGTATTTTAATTCAAAACCTCTTTTTAATCTAATTTATTTATATTATTAGATTATCTATTTAATTGTTTTTAAAGTGAAATTAGAATATATTTTTATCATTTAATCCAATAGTTTTCATTGGAATTAATTTTAATTTCAAATCGGACTTAAACTAGCGTCAATCTTTTGATACTTTTTGTTTCATAAAAACACGCTATTTGTTTTGACAGTGGAAAATAATTATTAAATTAATTAATGAAACTTATATGTTTTTAATTTTTTAAAATAGACATCATTTTTGAATTCGGAATATCTAATATATCTTAGGGTGATGTTTTGGTATTTTTCTGAAAAACATCAATTTTTGATGAATAGTGAAACCACTAAGTGGTACTTATAAAAACTGATTTTTTGTTTAAATGATATTTTGCCATCATTGTGTGTTGAATTTCAAAAATCATACATACATGGTTGTCATTAATAAGTAAAATTTTGTTCAATGGGATTAAAATAATTTTTTGGTGAATAGTAACTAATTAAGTTTTTAATCGCTATTAGAGGTAATTAGTGTAACTTAAGGTAAGAATAATGTTTTAATAAAATGAAATGAACTTGACACATGTCATAACCTCATTGGATGTGTCATGGCCGACCATTAAAACCCATGGGACAACTTGGGGACCCTATGAAGCCACTTTGGTTGGAAAATGACATTAATATCTTTTTATTTAAAGTTAAAGTAAAAATGAGACAAAAATGAAATGTTTTACTAAAACAATTTTTACATGGGGTTTTAAAAATCATAGTTTTGACTATAAATATTAATTTTAAATATACAAAGATTTCATACATCATAGTATTTGTTTTATAATTTTTAGACATTAAATAAATAAAATTATTTATGACATCGTGATGATGCAGTGATGACATCATTATTTAACGATTTAAATAAAATGGAAAGATAATGTAATATCTAAGACCTAAAAATGTCCAAAACCTATTGTATGAGTGTATTTCGAACCCTTATCACCTTATCCTCGAAATACATCAATGTGGGTCCTTTAAAATCCGAAACCCTTTTGAAAATAATGTAACATCTTGTAATTTTACAAGAGTGCCCCTCCTCTTCTCTTATAAAAGGCCCCCACCTCTTCCTTCTACCCACACTCCCAAAGCCTTTGGCTCGGCCATCCCCTACCCATTTTGTCTCTCCACTTCCCTCTATTACTCCTTTAAGCCTCACATTTGGATGAAGTCTTCCCAAGGACGCCTTTGAGCTCAAACCAAAGGGAGTTACCCGATATTAATGTAATGTCTTCACTTGAGTCCTTTTGTTTTATTTTTCTTCTCCAACCCCCTAAACTCTTTTTATTCATTTATTTTGTAACAACTCCAGTATAATAAATATACTAGGATGTTTTTATAATAATTATTCCAGATAAACTTTCACACACCTACATCTAATGGTTAAAGAACATACTGTTTCCGTGGATGGCGAATTTCAGCCTCCCCAAACGATGATTGGTCAACATTCTTTTAACACCTTCAACGGTGGCCATTAAGATGACACTATATTTATATATGATATATAATATGTTTATGTTTTCCTTAATCTTATGTATTTTTCATTTTGGTCATACCTTTATGGTTTCCATTATGGGTAAACGCTATATCTTCATTTAAGGAAGTGCGGACTACCACCCCCTCAACGTGATTTGATTCGTTAATGCCATATGTGGGACATATAAAGGATGGATTTAAAGTTATTATATATTATGTTATACTGGAATTATAATATACCCCTATATAATTATTATTTCTTTCCATTAAAGTATGAGATAGAAATGAAAGTAGCATTCATGCGTACGTACGACTTACCGTCTCCATGAACGGTGCATTTCATTTCTTATCCCCAAATGTAATGTACTATTAAAATTACATGTACATAATGGATATATATGATGAATGATACATATAAATGATGAATATAATTCTGGAATTAATATATAAATACCTCTAATTTAGTTTTAATTCCATTAATATGAAAAAGAAATGAAAGTAGCGTTCATGCGTACGTACGGCTTACCGTCTCCATGAACAGTGAATTTCATTTCTTACCTCTAAATGATTATGTAATATTATAAATGCATTTATATACTGGATATATATGATATATATGATATCTACATCATGAGTATAACTCTGTATATAATGGATACATGAACAACTTGTAATTATAAAGAGCATATTTTTGACTCAAGTACCAATGATCGTTAAAACGACCGTTAATAACTTAAATAATTACATAGTGTTCATGAAATGGTAATAAGTGATATAAAAGGAATAATGACCTTTAAAAAGGTTCTGAAGCAAGTAGAAATTAACACAAGTTTATTATTCAGGAGATTAAAGAATGATCGAGTCAAGTCGGACCTGAGGTAAGAGATCTTACTCCTCTCTTTCTTTTTAAGTGCAATCTTTTATGTCATTCCTTCTAAAGCTCATATTTCATGTTATTGGGATGTTATTTTATATTAATATTACATTAATTTTTATGTTCATAAGATGAGAGACCATATTCTATCTCATCAATCCATTTGGGAAGTTTTGAGTGGTGCCGTTATGCTGCCGAATTTTCATAAGATATCTAACCTCTCTCTTTCTTTTTAAGTACTCTCCTTTATGTCACTTCTTTTAAGCTCCTCTTTGTTATGAAGGGGGATGTTCTTTTATATTACTCTTTATATAATCATTATTTTAATATGATTATATACCCTATTTGATCTCATCAACCCATTTTTGTATGTTTTATGTGGCGATGTTAGGCTACCGAGTTTTCATAAGGGATTTTTCATCTCACTTTTATTCCCGTGAGATTTATGCTACATTTGCCACAATTTCCTTTGAGTGGTGTATGTACTGCCCATTATTTTAATCATTTTGTAATATACTTTCTTTTATGAGTATTTACATCAATGTTGTATTGTCTTTCTTTTACGAGGTTAATTTTTCGAAAGATACCTATGTCGGTACGGGAACCTTTCACCCTCCTCTTTTTAAAGGACTTCTTTTGTTGGGTCTTTTAATTTACATATTCTTATGTTGGGATATGTTCTCAGATATCCTTATTGATGTAAATTTTATGTCCAAGTGATGAGATACCCTTTTTTATCTCTCATCAACTCATTTTGATGTGACGCCGTTAGGCTGTCAAGGGATCTTCTTAACCCAATTTCGATTTCTTTGGGTTCAACATGTAGTTATTGAATATGTCATCCTTTGAATATGTGTGAATGACCTTTTATTATTTTACACATAATATCCACTTATATTTGGTGTCTTCGTTTGTCACACATAATTATGTAATTGATTTATCCTTAAACCAAGGATATCGTCTTTGTAAGGGACTTCGTCTCAATCTCCATTCATTGAGAAATATTTTGTTTTATACACAACCTTCTTTTATACGGTGTATAAACCCCTTTGACTTTTACGTTTATCCAAAAAGGAATCTTTTTTATAAGAAGCGTTTTACTAAATGACAAAAGGGAATGTTTTTGTCGTACGTATACGGCGACAACGACTTCTCCACCTCTATGACCATTATTTGAGTTTCGGCTTCTTCTACAAGCCATACCTTCTTTTAAAAAGAAAAATAAATACCATGTTTTACTTTTCTCTTATCTTGGTATTGAAAATGGTTTTCATAATGTTTTTTTATCAATGTGTTGTATTGATATCTTGTTATTGAAAGGTGGAAATGTTATGTTTCCTTTATGTATGTTTTATGTGATAATATTATGTTATGGTTCTTGGGCATTGTTATGAAGACGAGTGGTTCCGTGATAAACTAAGGGCGGGTGAGCCCGATATATCTCTCCAATGCATTGGGTAACGTGAAGGAGTGAAACATTAAGGTTTCTCCGAAGAGATTTAGGGAATATACTATGATGGGTATTCCAAACGTAACCAATAAGTTTACTCCCTACGTAAGAATGTTATTAATTCCTCAAGTTACCTTTATTTCTTATGATTTCTATGATTTATCCATGGATTGATGAGGTATGTTAAAGTGCCTATGTTTTATGGGTAAATTATTATTTCCTTCTTATGTATTTATAAACTCATGTTTCCTTTCCATATTTTTATAACCCTTACAGAGCTTTTTATGCTCATCCCATGTTTTTGAAATGTTTTTCACAGGTCAAGGGAAAGGTACATGATGTGACGATAGTGTCAATGATGTGTCAAGAAAGAATCCGTGTTTTATTTTAAATATGTTTCCGTTGATGGGAAGAATGAATATTGTCTTTTATGTAACCACTTTGTTTAAATGTGGAATGTAACGCAAGTTTCATGATCTAATTCTCTAAAACTCTAAACCTAAAAAGATCCTCAATGTGTAATCTTGTAATAACTCAAGATTAAGTAAGGTTTAAAGCTGGGGCCTTATAGTTGGTATCAAAGGTCGGTTTAGATAACTTCAGAGGTTATGGTATTCTTTAAGCATAAGTGGAACTACCATAATGGTTAGGATTTCAGAAAGAGTCCTAGTTTTAGATAAAGTTAATGAGTAAGTATATCTTAGTGTTTACCTTCCTCATTAGTAAATGATGGTTTTGTAGACATACTCACACTGACTATTCTGTTTTTAGTGAATGGATGGATCTAGCAGGAACCGAAGAGACAACAGGTTTTAAGGAAACTGTGGTGGTTCTCTGATTAAGATACTAGATAAAATGGGGGATTCAATGAGGAAACTCAAGGTTGTTCTAAAACAACTATCAAGGATTCATGATCAACCACTTGAACCTTGGTATGATATTTAATGCATCATTTACAAGATGACCAATCGATGTGGATGTTCAGGTAATAATTATAAAGGTAACCATTGGAGTTTATATGATCCTTACTTTTGAGGTAATTACGTGTTATTATATGATATGTTGGAAAATGAAAGGCATGAGATAAACATGAGGTTAAAATATGTTATGATCATTTTTGATGATTTTATCTCTTTTTGGGGAATGATTTAAGAATTATATAGTTTTGGAAAAAGGAAAACACACAGACCGTGTGACAACCCGTCGCGTCGGACAAAGCTGCGGGAATCGAACCCACAACCAAAGTGCGACTGGTATTTATCGGCTACCATTGGACTACGTGATGTCCCTAGTTAGTTTGACTGATTATTTTTAGTTATATGATTTTATGAATTAAGAGTAATTTGATTTTGGGTTATTTATGAAAATGATTAACCTATCATGGAGGATATGTGATTAGGTTAATTACTTTTCAATACGAGACTTTAGGAGCTACTGATATTGTTTGGAGATAAATGTTACGATTTAACTTGGAATACTATGTGACTAAATCCTTCAAATATTTGGGTTTCAATCTTAGATTGGATTACTTTGAAGAATTTTATGGAAAATTTGTTTATCGGATGGTCCTCGTTGAACTTTGGGTTTTGTTGGACAAATTTTGGAGATTAAGCATAGTTTTTATTTTTAAAGGGTTATCCTTTTCTGGATTATATAACCATGTACTAACCTTTTTGTTTTTTTTGGTTAAATCCTAAAGTCATGGGTAGTATATAGTTCTCTTTGGTTGATTAGTTGATTCTCTAGAAGTTGATTATAGTACTCTTAATGCAAACGAGTCTCCCTAAATACTCGTCTTTTGGAAAAAATATGAGTTTGATTAAGGAATCTAGTAAAAGTTGAAAGTAAACATGATGAGTGATTATGTTTCCTTATGAATAAATTCTTCAATAAAAAGTAACTTAAAACAAAAATGTTGTCTATTAACTTTTCCTACTAGGGAATCGAATACCGTTTAACCCATCACAAGTTTGTGATTTTCTTATGGTTAACTTTCTCCTAGACATGTTTACTATCACTCTCCATCAGAACATGACCCTATGTTTTCTCCTCCATGTCTATGTTTTCCTACATTGAATCCTAGTATGGGTTAACTCGGGTGACCTATGTACTTATCTTTCTTTATTTTAAAGTGATTGTGTTACCGACTCTTGTTCCGATGTGGGACTATCAAGGATGTTTCCAAGCTCAATTTTAAAAATTACGAGGACACAATTCCCAAAAGGGGGGAAGGATGTAACACCCCAAATAAATAAAGAATATTAAATTTTTATATTTATCCATATTTGTGGATAAAATATTAATATTACTTTAAAGGGGTTGCTATGTTCGATAGCGTACCTGATACGCAACAAAGAGTTTCATTGAAATCATACGTTGCACACTAGTAATAAAATAATATTATGTTAAATGGTAGTTAACATGTAGCCGTTGTATTGGCGAGAATGGATAGAAATAACTAAAATATGATTATATATGTTTTTAAATGTTTTTACATTTATCCAATAAAATATAAAGGCTAAAAATACAGAAAGAATTCAATTTTAGGCGTATATGCCCTAGTTTTCACTAAAGGTTCACTTATCACCTTTTGATGGAGAACCATCATTAAATATAGTTTTGTTCACTCTTATACATTATATTGGACCAAATAAAACTTTTCTTAAGAATTGGGACATCAAAATTTACTTTTTGTAAATTTTTGGTATCTTTCCGATAAAGTCCATTTTTTAATGAATAGTGTAAAATGTTGTATTTTAATTCAAAAACTCTTTTTAATCTAATTTATTTATATGATTATATTATCATTTTAATTTGTTTTAAAGTGAATTTGGAATATATTTTTACCATTTAATCCAATAGTGTTCATTGGAAATAATTTTACTTTGAAATCGGACTTAAACTAGCGTCAATCATTTGATACTTTTTGTTTCATAAAAACACGCTATTTATTTTGACAGCGGGAATTAATTATTAAATTATTTAATGCAACTTATATGTTTTGAATTTTTTAAATTTACATCATTTTTGAATTCGGAATATCATATATAGCTTAGGGTGATGTTTTGGTATTTTTCTGAAAAACTTTAATTTTTGATGAATAGTGAAACCACTAAGTGGTACTTATAAAAACTGATTTTCCGTTTAAATGTAATTTTGCCATCATTGTCTGTTGAATTTCAAAAATCCGACATACATGATTGTCATTAAGAAGTAAAATGTGGTTCAATGGGATTAAAATAATTTTTTGGTGAATAGTAACTTATTACGTTTTTAATCGCGATTAGAGGTAATTAGTGTAACTTAAGTTAAGAATAATGTTTTAATAAAATGAAATTAACTTGACACATGTACTAACCTCATTGGATGTGTCATGGACGACCAAGACAACCCATGTGTCAACTTGGGGACCCTATGAAGCCACTTTGTTTGGAAAATGACATTAATATCTTTTTATTTAAAGTTAAAGTAAAAATGAGACAAACATGAAATTTTTTACTAAAACAATTTTTACATGGGGTTTTACAAATCATAGTTTTTACTATAAATATTCATTGGAAAGATAAAAATATTTCCTACATCATAGTATTTTTTTATAATTTTTAGACATTAAATAAATTAAATTATTGATGACATCATGATGATGCAGCGATGACCTCATTATTTAACGATTTAAATAAAATGGAATGATAATGTAATATCTAATACCTACACATGCCCAAAACCTATTGGATGAGTTGATTTAGAACCCTTATCACCATATCCTCAAAATAAATCAATGTTGGACCTTTATAATCCGAAACTCTTTTGAAAATAAAGTAACATTTTGTAACTTTACAAGAGTGCCCCTCCTCTCCTCTTATAAAAGGCCCCCACCTCTACCTCCTTACCCACACTCCCAAATCCATTGGCTCGGCCAACCCCTACCCATTTTGTCTCTACACTTCCGTCTATTACTCCTTTAAGCCTCACTTTGGGCAGAAGTCTTCCCAAGGAAGCCTTTGAGCTCAAACCAAAGGGAGTTACCCGATTTTAAGGTAATGTCTTCACTTGAGTCCTTTTATTTTATTTTTCTTCTCCAACCCCCTAAACTCTTTTTATTCATTTCTTTTGTAACAACTACAGTATAATCAATATACTATGATGTTTTTATAAGAAGGATTCGAGCTACACATTCACACACCTACATCTAATGGTTAGAGAACATACTGTTTCCGTGGATGGCGAATTTCAGCCTCCCGAAACGATGATTGTTCAACATTGTTTTCACACATTCAAAGGTGGCCATTAAGATGAAAATATATTTATATATGATATATAATATTTTTATTTTTTCCTTAAGCTTCTGTATTTTTTAATTTGGGCATACCTTTATGGTTTCCATTATGGGTAAACGCGATATTTTCATTTAAGGAAGTGCGGACTACCGCCCCCTCAATGTGATTAGATTCGTTAATGCCATATGTGGGACGTATAAATGATGGATTTAAAGTTATTATATATTATATTATAATGGATTTATAATATACCTCTATATCATTATTATTTCTTTCCATTAAAGTATGAGATAGAAATGAAAGTAGCGTTCATGCGTACGTACGGCTTACCGTCTCCATGAACGGTGCATTTCATTTCTTATCCCCAAATGTAATGTACTATTAAAAGTACATGTATAGAATGGATATATATTATGAATGATACATCTAAATGTTGAATATTGTTCTGGAATTAATATATACATACCTTTCATTTAGTTTTAATTCCATTAATATGACAAAGAAATGAATGTAGCGTTCATGCGTACTTACGGTTTACCGTCTCCATGAATGGTGCATTTCATTTCTTACTTCTAAATTATTATGTAATATTATAAATGCATTTATATACTGAATATATATGATATATATGATATCTAAATCATGAGTATAACTCTGGATATAATGGATACATGAACATCTTGTAATTGTAAGGAGCATATTTTTGACTCAAGTACCAATGATCGTTAAAACGACCGTTAATAACTTAAATAATTACATAGGGTTCATTACATGGTAATAAGTGATATAAAAGGAATAATTAACTTGAAAAAGGTTCTTAAGCAAGTAGAAATTATCTCAAGTTTATTATTCAGGAGATTAAAGAATGATCGAGTCAAGTGGGACCCGAGGTAAGGGATCTTACTCCTCTCTTTCTTTTTAAGCACAATCTTTTATGTCATTCCTTATAAAGCTCATATTTCTTGTTATTTGGATGTTCTTTTATATTACCCTTAATTTAATTTTTATGTTAATATTATTAGAGACCCTATTCTCTCTCATAAATCCATTTGGGATGTTTTGAGTGGCACCGTTAGGCTGCCGAATTTTTGTAAGAGATCTAACCTCTCTCTTTCTTTTTAAGTACTCTCCTCTATGTCACTTCTTTTAAGCTCCTATTTTTTATGATGGGGGGTGTTCTATTATATTCCTCTTTATATAAACATTATGTTAATATTATGAGATACCCTATTTGATCTCATCAACCCATTTTTGTAAGCTTTATGTGGCGCTGTTAGGCTGCAGAGATTTCGTAAGGGATTTTTCATCTCACTTTTATTCTAGTGAGATTTATGCTACATTTGCCAAAATTTCATTTGAGTGGTGTATGTACTGACCATTTTTTTACTCATTGTGTAATATAATTTCTTTTTTTGAGTATTTACATCAATGTTTTATTGTCTTTCTTTCACGAGGTGTATGTTTCGAAAGATACCTATGTCGGTAAGGGAACCTTTCAACCTCCTCTTTTTAAGAGTATTCTTTTGTTAGGTATTTTAATTTACATATTGTTATATTGGGATATGTTCTCATATATCCTTATTGATGTAAATTTTAGGTCCAAGTGATGAGATACCCTTTTTTTTATCTCACATCAACTCATTTTGATGTGACGCCGTAAGGCTGTCAGGGGAACTTCTTAACCCAATTTCGATTTCTTCGGGTTCAACATGTAGTTATTGAATATGTCATCCTTTGAATATTTCTGAATGACCGTTGATTATTTTACACTTAATATCCACTAATATTTGGTGTATCCGTTTGTCACACATAATTATGTAATTGATTTATCCTTAAACCAAGGATACCGTCTTTGTAAGGGACTTCGTCTCAATCTCCATTCATTGAGGCATATTTTGTTTTATACACAAACTTTTTTATACGATATATAAACCCCTTTCACTTTTAAGTTTATCCAAAAAGGAATCTTTTTTATAAGAAGCGTTTTACTAAACGACAAAAGGGTATGTTTTTGTTGTATATATGTGGCGACAACGACTTCTCCGCCTCCATGACCATTATTTGAGTTTCGGCTTCTTCTACAAGCCATAACATCTTTTTAAAAGGAAAATAAATACCATGTTTTAATTTTCTTTTATTTTGGTATTGAAAATGGTTTTCATAATGTTTTTGTATCAATGTGATGTATTGATATATTATTATTGAAAGGTGGAAATTTTATGTTTCATTTATGCATGTTTTATGTGATAAGATTATGTTATGGTTCTTGGTCATTTTTATGAAGACAGGTGGTTCCATGATAAACTAAGGGAGGGTGAGCCCAATATAGCTCTCCAATGCATTGTGTAACGTGAAGGATTTAAACGTTAAGGTTTCTCCGAAGAGATTTAGGGAATAAACTGTGATGGGTATTCGAAACTTAACCAAGAGGGTTACTCCATACGCAAGAATGTTATGAATGCCTCAAGTTACCATTATGTCTTATGATTTCTATGATTTATCCATGGTTTGATGAGGTATGTTAAAGTGTCTATATTTTATGGGTAAAGTATGATTTCCTTTATATGTATATATGAACTCATGTTTCCTTTCCATATTTTTATAACCCTTACTGAGCTTTTTATGATCATCCCAAGTTTTTGAAATGTTTTTCAGAAGTCAAGGGAAAGGTACATGATGTGATGATAGTGTCAAGGATGTGTCAAGAAAGAATCCTTGTTTTATTTTAAATATGTTTCTGTTGATAGGAAGAATGAATATTGTCTTTTATGTAACCACTTTGTTTAAATGTGGAATGTAATTTAAGTTTCATGATATAATTCTCTAAAAATCCAAACCTAAAAAGATCCTCAAAGTGAAATCTTGTAATAACTCATGATTAAGTAAGGTTTAAGGCTGGGGCCTTATACTAAGAGTAATATAAAAAAAATAATATCATAATTGAAAAAAGATATTAGAATTGATAAAATTACTTTGAATTAATAAATTATGAAACATTATTTATGAATATTACATGTACCTATTAAGGAATGAACATTAAGAATCATAATTCATTTTGAAATTATTATTCTGTATCTGTAAATATTATAGATAAAATTAAATCTAGAACATTGAATGATAATAGAGAAACCAAATCGAAGAGTGCATGGAATAATTAGATCTAATAACATCAAATGAAGGGTGTACATTATTTAAAAGTAATAAATAATTTATAATTTAATATTATCTAATAATATTTAGTTAAATAAATATAAATAATTATCAATTATTTATGATTAATAATTTTAAGTTGGTTATACTGTGTGATAGGGAGCGTTCAATGGTATATCTGTTTCATTCCCCACACTAAAATAGACAAGGGTATCTTTGTTTCATGTACTCATTTGGTTACTATATTTCTTCATCAAACTTTTCGTTTCTCTACAACACGTTGACAAGGTTCATTGTCTTATTACATTGAACATTGTCTCAATAATCTATTATCGTCACTGAATTCTCATCATAGAGAATGTCATTATCTAACAGTACCACCTCCGGATTGAGTACATGTGGGGGTGTCAGGATCGATTTCCTTTAGCTCTAGGTCCTTCTAGTCCCAACACATAAACTCTTCTGGGGTTTCATCTTAAAACCCATGCTTGGTAGGAGTGATTTCCCATCTAAGATTATATTCAAGCTATTATATTTTCTGGATTCTGATGTGGGATTGGGTATTCACCCCACAATACACCCCTCAAACCATAGACCACACATGCCTCCCATTTAATGATAATCCCTCAGATACAACCATCTTCACTATTATTTTCTCATCAATGATGCTCACTTTCTGAACTCAAATTTTCAGGTAGAATTTCAACACAAGGCATCCAGAATTCACATGATTCAAATGAGAAACCATTATCATTGTCAAACTGTTTTGGGGAATTCTACACCCTACATAAGACATGAACTACACCATCCCTCTAATAAAAATTGTTATTATCTATTTCTTTCATCCCTTGGTCCTTCTAGTCCCAGCAAATAATCTCTTCTACGGTTCTATCCTAAAACCCATGGGTGTCAGGAGGAATTTCCCATCTAAGATTATATATGAGCGATTATCCTTTGTGGATTCCAATGTGGGATTTGGTTATCACTTAAACATGGGTCATTTATGTACTTTATCAAGAGGGATAATGGAATACACAATGTACTTGAGATATGTTAGGTGGGAGTGTAAGTCAGTAAGCCATAGCTCCCATATGATCAATAATCTCAAAGGATCTGATGTATCTTGGAATAAAATTTTTATTCTTCCAAAACCTCATCACATTATTACATATAGATTTGTATAATAATATTATGTATCCAACATCAAACTCTATGTCTCATCAAAAATTATAATCACATCTCTTTGGTCGACTATGAGCAACCGTAATGCACAGCTGAATAGTCTTAAAAATCCCACTATTTCCTCAGTTTTTTCCCAACCTCGATAATTTTCCCCCAAATTCATCCCAACATGATAGTGTTCTACACCGCTTACCATAAAGGGAATCAGAGGGAGCTATTTGGATTCTTGAGTGGAAACTATTTTTGTATGAGAACTAAACCAGAGGAAGATGTCAGTCCCATCCTCCTTTGAATTAAATTGATCATGCTCTCAATATGTCTCCCAGTGTCTGAATAGTCTATTCATACTGGCCATATGATTGAGGATGATAATCTGTAATGAAGTATAGGTCAGTTTTTAGAGCATTTTGGAATCTTTTTTAGAACATGGTGGTTAATATCGAATCCAGATCAGATATAATCGATAGTGGTCTCCATGCAGCCTTACCATCTCTATGATGTATATCTATTCAAGTTGATCCAGTGATAAATCCCCTTTAATCACAATGAAGTGTGATGTATTTGTAAGATTATCCACTAAAACCCATATAGAATTGTTTCCTATGAATATCTTTAGATGTATGGTATGAAATAACCAATCTATTATTTTCTAATTTCCAAGTAGGTATGTGTAATGGTTACATCATCCCCTTTTTTCTTTTTTGCCTTCACTTGTAGACATAAAAGAAAAATTGATGTATATTTTGTGACCTCCATCTTCATGTTATCCCACCAATAGTGTTATTGGATATCTAGATAAATGTTTTTGATTATAGGATTGATACAAAAGGTTTAACTATGAGCATCATCCAATAGATCCATCATTAATTAAGGAATTGAAGGTTCACATAGTCTAGACCCAAATCTTACAACACCTTCTCAATTTACATTAAACTACAAGTATTTCCATTTTCTTATAGTTTACATTTATTTTAATTCTCACTTCATCTCTTTGATCATCATTTAATATCTCCATAATAGATTGTTGCGTAATCATTTTAGAAAGTATTTATGATGCTTCATCCATTATGATTCCCATGTTCATCCTTTCAAAATATATGGATACTAGATCCACCTCAATTTCCATTAATGATAGAATTACTGGGTAATTTCAACATAGATCATCTACCACATTATTTTATTAATAGGATGCTATTGGATTGGGAAGACATTGTGATTGATCATCTATAACAAAATTTAATGGCTCATATTCAACTGTTTCTATGTGAATATATATTTGAGACTTTTTTAGTCATATTTATTACACATATCTCACAAATAAGATAATTATACAATATATTTCAATGAAAAGATCACTAGAGTCAACTCCAAATCATGTGTTGGATAGATATGTTCATGAAAATTTGTCTACTTTGATACATAGGATATGGCTTTGTCATTCGACATTAACACGTAGTCTAATCCATTCTTTGAATAATCACTAAAAACTATGAAATGTTCTCCACTTATGGTTAGTGTGAGCCCAAGGGCAGTGATAAGATTCATTTTTAGCTCACGGGATCACTCTTCACCTTTATCATTCAATGAAATCATGACTCCCTTCTAATTAATATTGGTTAGAGTTGTTGATAATCTTTATAAGTTTCAACAAAATTGATGATATAACCCAGGTAATCCATGGAAACTATGGATATCTATAATTGATGTTGGCCTCATCCAGCCTTCAATTTCCTCTTTGTTTTAATAATCCATATTTATCCCATTTCTTGTGAAAATATTTCTCAATAATGATACATCCTTCAAATATAACTCACATTTGATGTACGTTTCAAAAATCCTCTCCTTTATAAATCTCTTTATCATAGTGATCATATGCTCTTCATCTATTCATTTATTTTGTAGTACATTAGGATATTATCTAAAAATACTTCCATGAATTTGTTGACTAAATCTTTAAATCATATATTCATCAAGTCTATGAAAATTTCTAGAGAATTCGGGAGTATAACTAGCATTACTATGAACTCATGGTGCCATTTACTTGTATAAAAATAAGTCTTGTGGATATCCTCCTTCTTCAACATAACATGGTAATATCTATAGCATATATCCACCTTGGATAATTATTGTGATCCACATAGATGATAAAAAAATTTATAAATCTATAGAAGATTATCCTTGTTTTTATCATGTTTTTGTTGACCTCAAGATAATAAATGAAGATGTTCATTGACCCATACTTCTTCTTGAGGAAGAGGAATAGTTCACCAGATGGTGAAGCACTAGGGAATATGACCCCTTTATCAATATTCTCCTATAGTTATTTCTTCAGTTCCACATGTTCTACAACGTCCATTCTATACAAATTTTTGTATAATGGAAACGCCACATGTATTTTCTTGATTGAAAATCCAACATCTCAACTAGGAGAAAAATTAAACAATACCTTTGAAAACACATCAGCATATTCCCTCACAATGGTAATGTATTTAGGGATGATTCGTTACATAGAATCAATAATCTGAGGTATATATGATTTATTATTAGTTAATAATATCAATGTTTGAGATGTTGGTGTTAAAAAAGATTCATTCACCTCTTTATACTTACATAGAATTGAATGATGATTCTAAATATGGAGAGTTATATCCTTCTCATGGAAATTTATTTTGGATATCTATAGGGAAAGAAAATCCATTCCCAAAATTTAATCTAATTACACTGAAGATATTTTGAAAAAGTTCTCTGTGAATTTTAGGCCACAAATTCTGACTGGGTATGAATGTTATAATTGGGATAAATTAATTACCCCATTTTATATTATTGTCTAAAACTCTACTTCCATTATTTTTTCTAGTGTTTAAATATTTCTATTAAACTTTTATAATATGAATGAATGTGTAGATCCAAAATCAAAAAATAAGTTATCTATTATTGAATGAATAACTAGTGTACATTTCACTGCAACATTGTGGGGATTAACCTAGGTAATTTTAATGGAAAAATATCTCCCTTGCATCCTTGAAGGTTTATTATTGTCTTCGAAAAACCGTAGCATAGGAAATTTGTTTGGAAAGTGACCAAATTTATATAGTATAAGTAATGAACAATGAACTGAGGGTTTACTAGATAATTCATTTCCATTGTTTCATTAGTTTGTTTCTCTTATTGGAAATCACTATATTGTTTCCCTTTCCTCCCATACATAAAGCATGTCCTCATCCCCCTTATCAAATTTTTGGGGTGCTTAATTACACTCCTTTGAGAAGTGTGATGTTCAAATTTCCAACCACCATTATATTTATCCATCAAACCACCAAAATTAAATGACACATTCAAATATTATCCCAACTATACCCTTGATATTCAACAATCTCTATTTTTTACTTTGGGGGTATGTTGTTCAATTTCCTCATAGCTATCAATGTCACAGATTGCAAGGGATTTTCATAGACTGGGTTTTATCCCTCCAAAGAAGCAGGCAACCATGAATTTTTGGGTAACGACAATGCCGAAGGTGTATCGTGGAAGTATTGGGAAGATTTTATCATACTCCTCGATAGATTAATCATCTTTTTTCTTGAGGTAAAGGAATTCCCTTCCCATTTTATGTATTATAGTGTGATGACAATATTTATCAAAAAATATTTTTGGAAATTCCTTCCACCCCAATGCTTTGATCACATCCTCAGGCTTCATATTCTTGATCAATGTCTACTACTAATCATTTTATCCCTCCATATAATAAATATTAAGTAGAAAATTCTCTTATTCAGAACACTGATGGATGAAAAATATACTCTCAATAGATTTGATCCATTGTTCTGTGCTTAAGGGATCATATGACCCACTGAAATTTGGAAGAATTTTTTACATAAAGGACTCCATCGTATATTTTTCTCTCATAGGGGGTTTTAGATTCTCCTTCTAGACCATGTTTTTATTCAAAACATGAGTAAAATGAGATGGTATCATCATGAAGTTCACCATTCTTTCTCCCATTGGGTTGTACATCTCGTTGGGGATGTCATCCCATTTCCCATCACATTGATTATTTACTCGGTTCCTCCAATATCCAGCCATTGGATAGAATAAATGGAAAACTAGGGATGAGTAATTTTTTACACTATTAATGACATAATTCTAGAAACCAATGACATTAAAGGGTTAACTTATAAATAGAATTTTTTTAAATAATGAATTTATTTAGTTCAGTCTATGTTATCCATGATTTGTTTCCTAATATATACTCTTATGGTAATTTTTATGTTCCCTTAATATTTTTTCGTAATTAGATTTTGATTTTACCATAGAATATCCCCCATTAATTTCAATCTACGTTCATAGTAAGTCCCAGTATCATGTACTAGGTTACACTGAGTGAGGCCCGACACACCTTGTCAGTGTTTTTACCCCAGGGTACATATGTTTTTGAACCATATCCACTTGTAATATCTATACATTGATGTATTTTATTAATAAACCACTTAATCTATCTATAAAAAAATGGGATTTTTTATTTTAATTATTCTTATCACTACGACTATATCTATAGTTTTCTAATACTGATCCCAAAAATAACTACATTTTCCCTCTGATACAACTATAACAACCTTTCTCTTTATTACACATTAATTTATTATTTTTTACATAAAATTAAATATAAAAAACACAAAAGGTCGATTAGTCTACTATATTTTGTAATTTGTTACAGAGCATAATATGTTGAACATTTGATAAAATATTATTATTGAAAACATCCTTAATATGAAACTAAAATTTCATGGATTTTAAAACCTCATGGAATAACCTAGGGAAATCTATAAAAATAGGGTGAGACATAATCCCCAATAACGAAATAAACATGGGATAATTAAATACATGTTAGACAATAGAAATATAAATGGGGAATAAAAATATCATGAATCAAAAACATGAACAATGAGACATGATATAGCATGATAATCATAACATGGGAATGGTGGAAACGACATAAAACATTCCATCATAAACACAGGTCAAGGCCAAACCACCAAGACATCATAGTGGTCAAGGTACCATAAATTAATGAGGTTCACTTCTTATCCTAACATGAAGTATCATGAGACTAAACAATACCCAATGCATTGTATGGATATATAATATGAGGTGCACCTATTAATTTCATTTCATTCTCATTCTTAATTGTTCTGCATAGATCATACAACATGAATTCATTCAAATTCATAATTTATTCCATGATCAAGGAGTGTGGAATAAATACATGAAATTACCAAGTCAAAGAGGTATAAATTTATGAAGGCTAATACCCTTGATCAGAAATGGGTATGGTAATCACTTCGCAATTGTTTTGGAAAGGAATGAAAAGGTGAAATTTTTGTAACATAATGGCGTCACAGAAAAATTAGTAAAAAAAGGTTGATGTTAGTGAAAAGGATAAAAAATAATTTGTAAATAAATTATAGAGTAATGGGGATATGGAGTAACTTATAACACCATCAGGAAATGCATATTATGTTTATAAGGTATAGAAGACACTTGAATAAAGAGTAGAAAGGAAAAGATCTCTTACTTTAGTGTGTGAGTCTAAACAATTGGAAGGGACTTCATGAGGACTTGGGGGCACCATAGGGAAAATATATATAGTAGAGGGAAGAGTATTTATGTTCTCTAAAGAGTTTTAGAGAATTTAAATGGTATCTTGTGTGGGTTTATAGATGAGAACTATGGTATTTCGTTATTTTTTATGTTTTTGATTTCAATAATAAAATAACCAAAACCACAAACCATCTCATGGGTTATTACTATAGTTTATTAAAAATAAGATTGGTTTTCATTATTTTATAATTCCATGTTCCTAATATAATAAAATAACACTTTTTATTAGTTTTAGTAGAGTCATACTCTTAAGGAATGGGATTCAAAACCTTAAAATATATTAATGGTTTTGGATGATTCATAAGGGATTTATAAATTAATCAAATAAAAATGAAATCAACTTATTTTAAAGATAAAACATATATCTGTTCATGTAAATTACATATAACTTCAAAAAAAATTATATGATCATTTATATTTAATAAAAATTATTTAATAGTATTATTTTATTAAAATAATTATTATTTAAAAAATCCATTAATTAATTAAAATAATGTTATTAATTGAAATTTAATATTAAACAAAATACTATATCTATTTTATTATATTGAAATAAAAATAAATTTTAAAGTAACCTTTATAGGATGAACATATATTCAATATTCTATAAAAAATAATAATCACACTAATAATTCTAGGGTCTTGATGCATATCCTGTTAATATATCATCAAACTCTCTAAGTATAAGGTGTGTGATGATAACAATTTCATGGACTTTCATAGATTACATGGTTTGGGTCGTGATCTTAATGGTTTTGATGTTCTCCCATAAATGGTTTTGATCATGATTAGGTTGTTGGATCGTAGCGTGGGATTGGTCAAGGAAAAAAGCTATGTGATGCTTTCTCTCTCAGAATCTCTAATAAATGGGATTCATAGGGTATAATCCTATTGGTTGAGGCCATCACTTTGTTTGTGTTAATTGGTTTTTTTAAAACCCTATATTTTTAAAAATCATACCATCATTTCTAAAAAACTCTATTATTAATGGTAATGAGACTTAAATGTATTGTAAATCCAATTATATATTATAAAAAAAAATCATGTGTTTTCTATAAACATATTACATATTAATAAATTAAATTAAATTAAGAGGGATATTTTATTTTTTGGTGTTCGGGTCTTTATATTTTGGACTCAAATTTTGGCAAGCGAGTAGCCTATCATTAGTATTTTTCTATACAGATAATGATGGTTTTCTCCATATTGTATTTTTAAAGATTATTATATATGATCTAGAAATGATTCTTATTTAGGGGAGGCTTGACAATTTAAGTGATTGGGAAAGATCATTAGAGTGGTATACCTTAACAAACTAGGGTGTGGGTCCTCTATGTATTTACGAAGTAGCACCCACTAATAGGAAGGGTGTGGGTCCTCCTTACACTAAGTGGTACACCCTATGGAATTAGGTTGTGCGTCCTCTATCTACTGATTGGTTGCACCTATGGAATTATGTTTTGGGTCACCTATTTACTATGTGGTCCCACCCATGGTATTAGGGTTTGGGTCCTCTATCATCTAAGCAGTACCCCTAGACAGATTAGGGTGTGGGTTCTATATCTACTGATTGGTACCCCTATAGAATTAGGGTATGGTACCTCTAGCTACTAAGTCGTACCCCAATATGAATATAGTTTTTTGGTCCTCTACCAACTGAGTGGTACCCCCTATTAGATAAGATACATGTTTATCATATTTTGGGTAGCACCCTTGATGCACTTAGTCATTGGTCCTCTACCCACTGAGTTGCACCCATATCCGATATGGAATGAGTCTACCTTACAATGACTATCACCCCCTTGAAGGACCGTGTATGGGTCCTCTAAATTGATATTTCCACCTAAAATGTGTGGCATGGTGGCGAGGTGTGTTCCCTCTACATAGGTGCAACATTGTATAGACACATTATATTCTGTGCATTGTTGATGGACTTCTTGAAAAAATGGAACTCTTTGTCTTGGATGGGATATGAGATAGTGATACCCTTCTCTGTCATTTGGGTTTTTTTGGTTTGACCATATATATATTTATTTGTTTATTTGTTTATTTATCCTTTTCATTGGATTTTATACTCTCTCACGTTTGGATAAGTTGTTTATCTATTAATTCATATAGTTTCTCTTACTACCTGTAGAGACCCGAAGCTTGACGTACATGGACATTACATTACATTTGCGGAATACTTAGTACATAACAAAAACACACACTAAAGGATCGTAATAGTTTAGTGTCTTTGGAAACTCGGAACGTAATCTTCTAATCGTGGTGAAAGTTCTTCAATATTTCCCATAGAGGTCATCCCTTTTTTGTCTACCTAAAACCTTTCTTTATATCATGGGGAAAAGAAAACATAAAAGGGTGAGCTCAAATGCTCAGTAAGGGTATACAAAAGAAATAAAAATCATATCATATTTTTTTGAAAATCATAACCTGCAAAAGAGATCATAATATCTTAACATGGAACAAATCATAGAAGTGAAAATGAGATCACCATAATCATAACATGAAACTTGAAACTTTGTGGGATGCACACATAATCATGGAAAATCATTTCTTGTTAGTCATGACTCATTGCCAAGACTATCTTAGTGGACAAAGTCCCTTTCTGAATCGAGTAATCCTCGTTTCAGTCCTGTTTCACTGAACCGGTATAACCTACCATTCCAGCAATGTCTATCTCATGAGATATAAAATCTTTACCCAATGCATTGGAGGGAGATATAGGTCCCACCCATCTCTCAATGAATCCTTTCTTATGTGTGCCACAAAATCATAAATCATACATCATTGCATAACCCATGTAATAAAAAATGGGATTCTTAAAAAACATGACATCATAAAACCATTCATATAAGATAAAGGAATTCATAAACATAATTCCATCACAACATAGTCAAATAAATGTAAAAATATGGATAGAAACAGAACCCTTTATTATCTTATATGGAAAATAATTTTGATAAAACACTTGAATTGAATTCTTGAGGAAAATATCCTTTCTTCTTCAAAATCAATTTATTTTCACAAAACATCATGCAATTTTAAAAGAAAGAGATTTTATTGAAAATAGTCATGAAATCTTTTAGAGGAAGCTTCATGAAAATAAGGCTTTATAAAACAGTATAAATCCGTTCGTTCCGTATAAGTTAAAAAAAACATTCTTCGTACTTTTGTCGGAAAAGTCAAAAAGTACCTCGTATGAAAAACGACAAAAGATTCCTTTAATATCTTTTACTAAAAACTTACCGAAGGTTAAAATTGGATATAAAATATTGTAGAAGGATGGAAATAATATTACATATTGAAGGAACATGGATGTGGATGATAAAATACACCCCAGTAATTACCAAAGTAAAAACAATCTCGGATAAAAGTGAGATTGTGATATTTCCCTTACCTTATGTCCGACTTGCTTTGTAAGTGTCCAAACCTCCTGTATAATGATTTAAATCATGTTATTGACTTATTACAGAATCATATTCATTGTTATGATATCATATATGGTTTACTTATGACATTATATTACCCGTTCTTTTGTAAATTCCATGTTAAAGAAGCGTTTTGGGTAAAATCGTTTCATTTATCGTAGGTGTTTTGACTTGTTGTTCTTGACATCATTATTACTTATATCATGATCTACTTACTTCCAGAATATAAAATATGATTTATATATCATATATATTCAGTATATATATATATATAATAGATAGATAAATAAAGTGAAAAACACCGTTCATGGAGACGGTAGTCCGTACGTACGCATGAACGCTGTTTTACTTTCCTTATTGTCTTGAAATGGAAGTAAGTAGATGACATACATATGTATATATATACATAAATCCAGTAGCTTTATAATGTCATATATTTCATTATTATTTCTTATATATACATTATAATCATTCTTAAATGGTTAACATGGAGAATGAATCTCATCGCGTCGTGGAGACGGTATTCCGTACGTACGCACGAGCGATAATATCATTTCTATAAATATTGAATTGAATTGGAGTGTATTATAATATATCAGAATCAATATGATGTTGTAATAACTATGTATAGTTATTCTTTACACCATTATACCCATCCATGTAAGGTGGTGGTGGAAAATAGATTACACCACGGCGTGGAGACGGTATTCCGTACGTACGCACGCGCGGTGATTTCTTTTTCCGTAGGATGGATAGATGGTGAAATAGGGTTGTTTCATACTTATAATAACATATCAGTATATGAGTGATACTGATGTTATTACTTCATAATGAAACAACCTAATAAGAAGAAGTGGAAGAAAAATAAAGATGAAAGAATTGGTAACGGTAATTACCTCTTCTTTGAAGTGCCTCTTTGAGACCTCCTCTTAGGGCACTAAAATTGGTCTTTGAGTAGACCAGAACCTCTAGGATGTTGCTAGGTAAGTGGAGAGGATAAATTGGCAGGGGTTGGCCGAGCTTGAGTGCTCAAATTGGTGTGAGGAGGAGGGGGAGGAGGTGTCCTTTTATAGGGGAGGAGAGGGGCACCTTAGGAATATCTCAAAATATTATTTTATATTAAAGTCAAAATCGGTTTATAATGGTTCCAAAGGGTCTTATTTCGAAGATAAAGTGGGTATGGGTCGAAATCCTATCAACCAATAGGATTTAGACAAGTTTAGGGTATTATTTTAACCTTATCAATTAGATTTAACTCTAAGTTAAATAATTTAACTTTTACCGTGTCTTTTTGTTTTCTTTCACTATATGGTTAATAAACTTACAATAACATGCCAAACGAACCCCAAATTAATACATATATCCTTATCTAAGTCATTTGGCCGAACCTTAGATTTTTAGGAATAAAATAAAAATTAATAATATAATATTTGATTTAAAAAACTATTTTGTGTCAATTTTGACACTATTTGATATATGATTTTTGTGAAAGTCATAACAGAATTATATGTTCGAACCAAGTTGATTAAATCAACACTAATATATCATAGTAACCTAGAAAATTAGTGGAATTCATAAAAAGTCTTAAATTAAATTTATTTTGGTATTTATATTATCAATTATGTCAATATTTCATTAATAAGATAATTACTGCATCATTTTTGTGTCATAAATAAATTATATTATTTGATGTCTAAAAATTACAAATAAAATACCATCATGTAGGAAATCTTTTTAGCTTTATAATGAATATTTATAGTCGAATTTATCTTATGTATAACCCCATATTAAAAATGATTTACTTATTAAACTTTGATTTTAATTATTTTAACCCTTCTTTAAATAAATTAATAATAAATGTCCTAATCTAATCCAAGTGGGCCTAAATGGTCATATTTTATTCCTAAGTTTGTTTTTGGTCGAATTACACTTGTCCAATAGAATTAGGACATGTGTTAGGGTAATATTAATATCATATTTACCCTTAGTTACCTTATTTACTATTAACCGTGGTAAAACCGTGGTAAAAAAGTAAAAAGTTACTATTCACCAAAAAATTATTTTCATCTCATTGAACCACATTTTAGTCCATGATATTAACCGTGTCTCTCGGATTTTCGAAATTCCATTCACAGAAGCGGTAAAATTAAGTTTTATGCAAAATTCAGTTTTTAACCTACCACTTAGTAGTTTCACTATTCATCAAAAATTGATGTTTTTCAGAACAATGCCAAAATTTCATCCCAAGCTATATTTCATATTCCGAATTCAAAAATGAAGTCTATTTTACCAAATTCATAACATAAAAGTTTCATTAATTAATTTTATAACTAAATCCCGCTATTAAAACAAATAGCGTGTTTTTAAGAAACAATATCTATCAAAAGATTGACACTTGTTTTTGTCTAGTTTAAATGTGAAACTACATCCAATGACCAACATTGTATTAAATTGTAAAAATATATTCTAAATATACTTTAAAACCACTCAAATTAATAATTTATCACTATTAATTATTTTGATTAAAAAAGTTGTTTTTAATTATAATTTAGTAATTTTTCACTATTCATCAGAATATGAAAGTTATCCGAAAAGTACCAAAATTTCACCTTAGGCTAAATTCGATACTCCGAATCCAAGAATGAAGTTCATTTTGAAAAATAAGATTTACATAATTTTAAAAAGTGGTTATTACTATTCATAACGGCTAGTTTTAATAATATTTTAATAGCACATCGTTGTTTAGTGAAACTCGGTATTGCGTAATACACACGCTATCGAGGAAGGTCGTGATTGCGTGTAATGCAAGTCAAGTCAAGGATGTGTGTTGTGCAAGCTCCTTTTGGTGTAGCGTACAACACAAGACATTAATAAAATTAAAAAGAATATTTTTTTATAAAATCTTGGGCTGTTACATTCTACCCCCCTTAAAATGAATTTCGCCCTCGAAATTCGTCGGGGTTATAAATGGTTTACTATTTGAAAGTTTCTTTAATAGAAACCCACATCGTAAAAGGGAATACCAAAACTTGGCTTTAAAAACTAAAGTATGAAATGTAACGATTACCCAAATAAACTAATCACTGGGTTTCCACATAGGTGAAAATATGGATATAGAAGAGAAATCTAACCATCATGTTCTGATGGAGAGTGGTAGAGAACATGGCTATGGAAAATCCAGTAATCACAAATCCATAAATTTGTGACGATCTAAGGTACCATCTGATTCATCAGGTATAAGATCATTAGGACAACATTTTTGGTTTTCAAGATCATTTCCCTAAAGTTGAATTAGAATAAATACTTACTTTATTTTGGTACAATCTCACTGTTGTTCGTGCTTTGAACAATTTCCACTTCATCTCTTAAATAAATGAAGTTGAATTTGTTATTCGTGAAGTGTTAGCAGATCATGTGATAGAATGACAGGTCATTCCATCTGTCTCAAACAAAAGGTTAGCAAAACTTATATACATAAGTCGATCTATAGTGAGATTAATCATATATGGTTCCTAAAATGGACTTATACTTCATATATCATACTGCTTAATATAATAAAACTAGTTTCTACTAAACAGGGACTTCCTGTAGGTCAGTGGTAGGCGATAAAGGCCAGTCGCACTTCGGTTGTGGGTTCGATTCCTACATCCTTGTCCGAAGCGATGGGCTGTCGCCCGTCCTGCAGGTTGTCCTTTTTCTAAAACTACGTTACTATAACATCCCATCAATAATATCGAAAATCTTCTATCCTTAAACAATACTAACTTATGTCCAACATAATCCAGTCTAATCTTTAGGCTTATACATAATACTGCAGTCCACTCTCATAATATAGTAACAACAATTACAAGAGATTTAATACTGTCATTGATCCCCACATATCACAAGATATGTCTTGTTGGTCACATTCCAAACATTCAAAGTCCTTAATCGTGTATTCTCTTGAATACCTTAGTGAAAACATGAGTGCAGTTAAAAGTTAACACTTTCCACATACCAAAATCCTCAAAATTCTATATACTCAAACCATGATATCACTTAGTCCTTATATCAATCATGAGCTCATGAATACTATTAAACATTTCATTTTCTCGTCTTCATTATGCGCATATCATCTTATTTCCAAAAAATATCTCAATCACTTTGAATACCACATCAATAAATATTGCAATACTCAATGATACAACATTATTTTGGAATCCCATTACATAAACACTTAATCATTCCACCACATCGTTGTCATATTCAACATTTCCAATAGTGATCACATGTGATTTCCCTTTTTTCCTTTGCCCTCAGTGGTTGCTCATGTTGATCATCACTACCCCTTGGATTAGGGCAATTATTAGCATAATGCCCCATTTCCTTGCACTTGAAGCATTGAAGTGTTGGCGGTGCGTTCTCTGCAGTGTTTGCTTTATTCACATCATTAGAAACCCTTTTTCCATTACTTCAACACTCAGCTGCTCGATGACCTTCTTTTCCACACTTAAAACATTTTCTAGTCCCTTTAAGACAATCTCCACCATGCTTCTTTCCACACTTTGTGCATAAGGAAACATTCATCTTCTTTTCACCATTATTCTGAGATTTCTCCTTGAACTCCATCTTTCGTTTCTTGTCAAAACCATGAGATGGATATGTAACACCAACTTCCATTTCTACCTTGATAGCACAACGCACAATTTCTTCATAGCTACTGAAGTCTCTTATAGCTAATGCCCTTCGAAGACTTGGTTTTAAGCCACAGAAAAATCGATCAACTTTACTTTCGGGTTGGATGATAATTCCAGAAGCATACCTTGCAAGTCTTGTAAAATTTGCTTCATAGGTACCAACAGATTCATCGTCCCTTTGCTTCAGTTCAAGAAATTCTTTCTCCATCTTTGTTCGAAGAATACGAGGGAAGTACTTACTGAAAAACAAGTTCTTGAACTCGTCCCATTCCATGGACTCAATTTCATCTCTTGGCCTCGTATTCTTGATAAGATTCCACCATTGATCAGCTTCACCTTCCAAACGATATACTGCTAAGATGACTTTATCATGTTCAGAACATTGAAGAACTGAAAATATCTTTTCAGTAGTACTGATCCATTGTTCAGCCACAAGTGGATCAGAAGACCCACTGAAAGAAGGTGGACGTTGCCTCATGAAGGACTCAATAGAATATTGTTCCCTTCTCTGCTCATTTGGAAGTCCAGAATGATTCATAGCTTGTGTAAGTATAGCAATAAGATTTTGCACTCCATCTCCCATAACATTTGTTTGTTCAGGAGGGCAATCATTTCATTGATCAACACGGTTCCTTCGGGTTCCAGCCATCGTCTAAAACCCAAAAAGAATAGTGTGAGAGGCAAAAATCATGCTAGGGAAAACAACATAATAAAGGGGGAGTATCATCAATATCCAACATCTTAGGTTTAATTCTATGATCGTTAGCGTAATTCTATTACTATAACCTATACGTATACTTATCCCTAGGGACATCCCTAGACATACCTTAGAAATATCTCTAGGGATCTCACTAACATTTTCGCATCCTAGTTTCCAAAGGTTGACTAAACCTTTCCTCTGATACCAACTGTAGAGACCCGAAGCTTGACGTACATGGACATTACATTACATTTGCGGAATACTTAGTACATAACAAAAACACACACTAAAGGATCGTAATAGTTTAGTGTCTTTGGAAACTCAGAACGTAATCTTCTAATCGTGGTGAAAGTTCTTCAATATCTCCCATAGAGGTCATCCCTTTTTTTTCTACCTAAAACCTTTCTTTATATCCTGGGGAAAAGAAAACATAAAAGGGTGAGCTCAAATGCTCAGTAAGTGTATACAAAAGAAATAAAAATCGTATCATATTTTTTTGAAAATCATAACCTGCAAAAGAGATCATAATATCTTAACATGGAACAAATCATAGAAGTGAAAATGAGATCACCATAATCATAACATGAAACTTGAAACTTTGTGTCATGCACACATAATCATGGAAAATCATTTCTTGTTAGTCATGACTCATTGCCAAGACTATCTTAGTGGACAAAGTCCCTTTCTGAATCGAGTAATCCTCGTTTCAGTCCTGTTTCACTAAACCGGTATAACCTACCATTCCAGCCATGTCTATCTCATGAGATATAAAATCTTTACCCAATGCATTGGAGGGAGATATAGGTCCCACCCATCTCTCAATGAATCCTTTCTTATGTGTGCCACAAAATCATAAATCATACATCATTGCATAACCCATGTAATAAAAAATTGGATTCTTAAACAACATGACATCATAAAACCATTCATATAAGATAAAGGAATTCATAAACATAATTCCATCACAACATAGTCAAATCAATGTAAAAATATGGATAGAAACAGAACCCTTTATTATCTTATAAGGAAAATAATTTTGATAAAACACTTGAATTGAATTCTTGAGGAAAATATCCTTTCTTCTTCAAAATCAATTTCTTTTCACAAAACATCATGCAATTTTAAAAGAAAGAGATTTTATTGAAAATAGTCATGAAATCTTTTAGAGGAAGCTTCATGAAAATAAGGCTTTATAAAACAGTATAAATCCGTTCGTGCCGTATAAGTTAAAAAAAACATTCTTCGTACCTTTGTCGGAAAAGTCAAAAAGTACCTCGTTTGAAAAACGAGAAAAGATTCCTTTAATATCTTTAACTAAAAACTTACCGAAGGGTAAAATTGGATATAAACTATTGTAGATGGATGGATATAATATTACATATTGAAGGAACATGGATGTGGATGATAAAATACACCCCAGTAATTACCAAAGTAAAAACAATCTCGGATAAAAGTGAGATTGTGATATTTCCCTTACCTTATGTCCGACTTGCTTTGTAAGTGTCCGAACCTCCTGTATAATGATTTAAATCATGTTATTGACTTATTACAGAATCATATTCATTGTTATGATATCATATATGGTTTACTTATGACATTATATTACCCGTTCTTTTGTAAATTCCATGTTAAAGAAGCGTTTTGGGTAAAATCGTTTCATTTATCGTAGGTGTTTTGACTTGTTGTTCTTGACATCATTATTACTTATATCATGATCTACTTACTTCCAGAATATAAAATATGATTTATATATCATATATATTCAGTATATATATATATAATAGATAGATAAATAAAATGAAAAACACCGTTCATGGAGACGGTAGTCCGTACGTACGCATGAATGCTGTTTTACTTTCCTTATTGTCTTGAAATGGAAGTAAGTAGATGACATACATATGTATATATATACATAAATCCAGTAGCTTTATAATGTCATATATTTCATTATTATTTCTTATATATACATTATAATCATTCTTAAATGGTTAACATGGAGAATGAATCTCATCGCGTCGTGGAGACGGTATTCCGTACGTACGCACGAGCGATAATATCATTTCTATAAATATTGAATTGAATTGGAGTGTATTATAATATATCAGAATCAATATGATGTTGTAATAACTATGTATAGTTATTCTTTACACCATTATACCCATCCATGTAAGGTGGTGGTGGAAAATAGATTACACCACGGCGTGGAGACGGTATTCCGTACGTACGCACGCGCGGTGATTTCTTTTTCCGTAGGATGGATAGATGGTGAAATAGGGTTGTTTCATACTTATAATAACATATCAGTATATGAGTGATACTGATGTTATTACTTCATAATGAAACAACCTAATAAGAAGAAGTGGAAGAAGAAATAAAGATGAAAGAATTGGTAACGGTAATTACCTCTTCTTTGAAGTGCCTCTTTGAGACCTCCTCTTAGGGCACTAAAATTGGTCTTTGAGGAAGACCAGAACCTCTAGGATGTTTCTAGGGAAGTGGAGAGGATAAATTGGCAGGGGTTGGCCGAGCTTGAGTGCTCAAATTGGTGTGAGGAGGAGGGGGAGGAGGTGTCCTTTTATAGGGGAGGAGAGGGGCACCTTAGGAATATCTCAAAATATTATTTTATATTAAAGTCAAAATCGGTTTATAATGGTTCCAAAGGGTCTTATTTCGAAGATAAAGTGGGTATGGGTCGAAATCCTATCAAACAATAGGATTTAGACAAGTTTAGGGTATTATTTTAACCTTATCAATTAGATTTAACTCTAAGTTAAATAATTTAACTTTTACCGTGTCTTTTTGTTTTCTTTCACTATATGGTTAATAAACTTACTATAACATGCCAAACGAACCCCAAATTAATACATATATCCTTATCTAAGTCAGTTGGCCGAACCTTAGATTTTTAGGAATAAAATAACAATTAATAATATAATATTTTATTTAAAAAACTATTTTGTGTCAATTTTGACACTATTTGATATATGATTTTTGTGAAAGACATAACAGAATTATATGTTCGAACCATGTTGATTAAATCAACACTAATATATCATAGTAACCTAGAAAATTAGTGGAATTCATAAAAAGTCTTAAATTACATTTATTTTGGTATTTATATTATCAATTATGTCAATATTTCATTAATAAGATAATTACTGCATCATTTTTGTGTCATAAATAAATTATATTATTTGATGTCTAAAAATTACAAATAAAATACCATCATGTAGGAAATCTTTTTAGATTTATAATGAATATTTATAGTCGAATTTATCTTATGTATAACCCCATATTAAAAATGATTTACTTATTAAACTTTGATTTTAACTATTTTAACCCTTCTTTAAATAAATTAATAATAAATGTCCTAATCTAATCCAAGTGGGCCTAAATGGTCATATTTTATTCCTAAGTTTGTTTTTGGTCGAATTACACTTGTCCAATAGAATTAGGACATGTTTTAGCGTAATATTAATATCATATTTACCCTTAGTTACCTTATTTACTATTAACCGTGGTAAAACCGTGGTAAAAAAAGTAAAAAGTTACTATTCACCAAAAAATTATTTTCATCCCATTGAACCTCATTTTAGTCCTTGATATTAACCGTGTCTCTCGGATTTTCGAAATTCCATTCACAGAAGCGGTAAAATTATGTTTTATGCAAAATTCAGTTTTTAACCTACCACTTAGTAGTTTCACTATTCATCAAAAATTGATGTTTTTCAGAACAATGCCAAAATTTCATCCCAAGCTATATTTCATATTCCGAATTTCAAAAATGAGGTCTATTTTACCAAATTCATAACATAAAAGTTGCATTAATTAATTTTATAATTAAATCCCGTTATTAAAACAAATAGCGTGTTTTTAAGAAACAATATCTATCAAAAGATTGACACTTGTTTATGTCTAGTTTAAATGTGAAACTACATCCAATGACCAACATTGTATTAAATTGTAAAAATATATTCTAAATATACTTTAAAACCACTCAAATTAATAATTTATCACTATTAATTATTTCGATTAAAAAAGTTGTTTTTAATTATAATTTAGTAATTTTTCACTATTCTTCAGAATATGAAAGTTATCCGAAAAGTACCAAAATTTCACCTTAGGCTAAATTCGATACTCCGAATCCAAGAATGAAGTTCATTTTGAATAATAAGATTTACATAATTTTAAAAAGTGGTTATTACTATTCATAACGACTAGTTTTAATAATATTTTAATAGCACATCGTTGTTTAGTGAAACTCGGTATTGCGTATTACACATGCTATCGAGGAAGGTCGCGATTGCGTGTAATGCAAGTCAAGTCAAGTATGTGTGTTGTGCAAGCTCCTTTTGGTGTAGCGTACAACAAAAGACATTAATAAAATTAAAAAGAATATTTTTTTATAAAATCTTGGGCTGTTACACTACCCCCCTTCAATATTAAGGTAATACTATTGGGTGTGTATATAATAAACCCTATAATGAATTTACCCACATGTTTCATGTATTATATAGATGATGGATAGGTTATTGCTGATTATAGAGAAGTTTAGGAATATCTGGTGCACTAGACTGCGTATGGATGTCAGAGCATGGAGACCATGTGTTGAGATCTATCAAGATGTTTAATTTATAGTTTAGTCAGGTTGGGGATATTTACAGTTTGGAGTGTATTTTTCCCTACTACATAATGTTTTCCCTGTCATACTCTTATAAACCTAATATTATTTTGGCATGCATGGTTATATTCTAGATATTTTATATCTTTATTATTATTCCTCTACATATCTTCATCGAGATGGTAGTATGTGTGAGTATAATTACATTATGAAATGGAATCCAATTTAAGATATTCCTTTTGGTTCATGTTTCCACCACTTAGCCTATGGAGGCAAGGTTAGGGTAGTTACGGCTCGATCCCTAGTTTTTTTAGGTCATTAAATATTGATATCAAATAAATTAACTCCTTTGGATGATGTTTATTTTAGTACATCTATGAGGATTTGGTTGGGATTTAGAGAAATAATGAAAAATTGTCTTTATTTCACCATTTCATCCATGAAATCGAGTGTTTCTATGGCTATAACAACCCAAAAAATTTATACATAGATATTACATATTATTATATTCATATTCATTACATTATAGAATCCCATACCCAAATACCATACTCGTTTAGTGCATATAGAAACTGGGAACATAATATTCTAGTCTAGTGAATTGTATTAAATGTGTCCCGAAAAGATCTTACCCTTTAGTAATCCTATTAAAAAACATTCTTCATATCCAAGTAAAAAGAAACACAAGAAATGGATTACATAAAATGATCAGTATGGGTAAATAAGTGATATATCTAGAAAAACAATATCATAATGATATAAAAACATGAACATAAATTTTTATCATTATACAATGTATAATATAAAATACAATGTTTATTCATGTAATAAATCATGGAAGTTCATATGACATAAATCATACTAGAAATATGAGACATGAGAAAATTGCATTGGCATATAAACATGGTTTTATGGAAAACATGTAAGCATATAAAATAATTTCCATAGTA
Source organism: Viscum album (assembly GCA_963277665.1). Classification (NCBI taxonomy): domain Eukaryota; kingdom Viridiplantae; phylum Streptophyta; class Magnoliopsida; order Santalales; family Viscaceae; genus Viscum; species Viscum album. Next base: position 957,033,146 of record OY728142.1, read on the forward strand.
GTTAAGGATATTTTCAAATTATATCATATTATAATGGTTTCACTCCCATTTAAAATGTATTAGTCAAGGTTCACTCTTAATAATTTTATGGTAGAAAAATTCTCTTCCTCAACTTAGTTCACAACCCATTCCTGTCTAATCAATATCATGAGATATAAATAATTTACAAATGTATTAGAGGGAGATATATATCCCAACCATCACATAATAAAAACCATACATATTTTTGGCATAATAATATAAATTAATCATCATATTTGAACCCATAAAAAGAAATGGGTTCTATAAACATATCATTATAAAATAACACATGGAAAAGAAACAGAATTTTAAAAATCATGCCATCATAAACACAAACCATCAATATAAAGAATAATAATTGTATCCTTCGAACATACCCTTTTAAAGAAATAGTAACATAAAATAATTTTTTATTGTATAAAAAATATTTTTAAATGTAACTTAAAATAATTATTAAGGGAGATATCAGTTCCATTTTGAAAACATTTTTTCTAAAAATGTTGTACAATTACAAAGGAAAAAATTTCCTTGAAAATAACATTGTATGATTGTAAACGATGTAAGATGTCATTGAGTTTTCATGAGCGTGAAATTTTCCCATGATGTACAGGATAAGAAAAATCCTTTCTTTTTATTTTCAGAAAAGTCACAAAGTTCACTATTTTGAAAATGAAAAAAAAATTAAACCATTTTTTAAGTTCAAATGTTGATAAAAATGACATCAAATATTTTTTGTAAAATTATAAGAAACTATTTTAAAATAATTATTTGGAAATATATAGATGGATGATAAATATACCCCAATAGATTTTTAAACATAAAAAATCTTTAATAATGATGAGATTGTGAAATAAAACCTTACTACATTGAAATAGGTCTAATAATATGCCCCATGAAAGATAGAAATTTATATGGATATGTAAATAACATATTATTTAGGATAATACTCCTAAAATTAATTCATGGTAATTATATAAAGAACAAAAAAGAAACATATATTGTATAAGGCATGTGTTCCACAAAATTAAAAGTGAAAAAAAATTACATTACCTCATGTCTTGAATTTCATTATTCAAATTGGAAACAACTATCTAAGAAATATTAATTTATTATACATGTATTTCATTAAAATATATATTTAATATCATGTATTCTTTATTATATCATCTTATCACCCTTTTATGAATAATTTTTTTTATTTAAATCACTATTCTCGATGATAACTTCTTCTTTTTCCAATCTTGTTTCAGTATAGTAGTTCTAATCCTTTTATATTGATCACAATAGCACAATTTATTTAATTTTAATCATGGCATAAATATAATATATATTCATTATATTCATATTTATAATCATTCATAGAAAATAGATATAGGAAAATTAATTATACCATTCATGGAGAATGTATGTCATACATTCGAATGAACTCCTTTTCCATTATTCAATTAATTGAATGAAAAAAATTTAAATAATAATTTATATTTCCATAATAGTATTTAAATAATATATATTATATATATTTATTAAACACAACATAATATCCATCCATAAAATATGGTGATGAAAAATGAATTATATCACCTTAATTAATTCATATTTTATTTATTTTTGTATTTTTAATATCATTTATTTTATTATTTCATAAATTGAACAGTTGATGCATTATTATTGTCTAATTATTTAATATATATATTTTTTCACATAAAATAAAAAATAAAATATAGAAATTTATATAAAAAGCAACTTTTAAAATAATCTTTCTAGTTGAACATATATTCTATATAACACTATATTTAAAATGACATATTTATTAATAATATGAATGTAACATCATTGGAGTTTCATAAAATAAGATATTATAAACAACATACTATCATTCATGAGGCCCAAAAAGAAAAAAAAAGTATATCATGAAAAAAATTAATAAGATAAAAATTTACACATATATTCGTTCATATCCTATATTTTTTCCATGCGGACAAATAAAAGTTATTTAAGTGAAAAAAAGTTAAATTTTGTGACTTTATTTGATTTAAATAATATATAAGTCATTTTCATAGACATGTGTCTATTAAAAATCTAAAATTTGATCCATATATACTAATTGTGGAATTAACATCATCAAATAATTTTTTAAATTTTTTCGGATCATTTTATAGTCCCTATCATATTATTTTTAACCTAAATTGTCCAATTTACCCATTACCATAGTAACAAAATAGACCAAGGTTACTATTCATATTGGCCAAAAATAAAAGGGAACTATTTACTAAGTTTGGAAATTATAAATCCAAATATTTTATCCATTTTTCAAAATTCATAATATATAATTTTTTTAATTAAATTTAGAAAAACCGTAAAAACTCCCCGAAAATAGTTTTTTAGAAAAAATCCTTTTTAAAACATAAAATGTTTTTATAATTAGTTCATGTAAAAAACATTTTAAAAATTATTAATTGAATTTTTTTAATACATATTAACTAATTAAAATGTACAACTAATCCAAGACATAATTTATTCTAGTAAATACTTTTAAATAAAATACAGTTTTCAATAACAATTTGTATTTTTGGTATTCCATGAAAAATATATTTTTTCAGATAATTATGAAAAAATAATATTAAGATAATTATTAAAATATGAATTAAAAATTGAATTAATTATGTTAAATACATTTTCTATAACTTTTATAAATGTATATTCACTCATAAAAAGATGAATTACTCAATTTTAAAGAAATCACATTTTTGGAGAATAAAGCGAATTACTAAATATTGTGAAAATAACTTTTATATGAATATAAAAATACATTAATATTGAGTTGTTCCTTTATTTTATTTATTAGTTATTCATTTTTATTCTTGAAAAATTATTGGATAGGTAATAATGTAAATACAATATTTGATGGTTCATCTAAACATTTAATTACATTCAATATATGATATCAAAGAAATTAGATAATTTATAAAATCCATTTCATAAAAATTTTATGCTATTACATTATACTCCCCCATAAAATGAATTCACCCTTGAAATTCATTTTGTAACGTCCCTGACCCGGAATCCACTAAACATGTGCTCCGTGGCAGGTTATCACATGACCTCAAGCGCGCCTCCTAGTACGCCAGAGGTTGCCGACAAGTGGTGAGGGTCTGATAAGCCACATGGGGAGACTATACCATATTTACCGGAGTAATCGACATCAGATCACAATAAAAATAATGTAAATGGTACGAAACAACCAATAAACATGGATAACAAAACGTTTCCCTATAGGGTATAAACACCAATCAAATACGACAATGTCAGGCCCTACTAGTAGTGAAAGTGAAAAAATTCAAAAAAACAAACGGCCAAACCTCCAAATAAGTCCCAACTATAAATTCTAAAGCCTTCTCTATGCATGTACCGAGCATAACTCAACATATCAGTGTTGGGCCTCACCCCTTTCCAGACCTAAAAACAAATGGTCTGCTCGGGTACCCAACGGCAGCCCGAGTCGGGTGTGAGAAAAATACGCAGCAGGTCACCACCAACAATGTCAATAAAATATCCAGTCTAATAGTTAGTGAATACAAGTGAAAAATGAATGGTAAGTGAAAAAGGTACAGTTCAGGTTCCATTCATCAACAAGGTTCATTTAGTTTGTGAATAGAGTATATCCCAATTTCATTTCTAATTCCATTTTCACACATAATCCATTTCAACTTATTCTTATTGGGTTAGGCATATATATCATCTATACATGAGTCTAAGGCAATCAATCATAATGCATTGGGGAAATCATCTAGTCCCTATCTCAATAGGGACACATATATCACATCAAACCATTATCATCTCCTTGAAGCCTCAATCTGGGTGGAATTCAAAGGTTAGGGGAATAGAGCCACTTTCCTCATCCTTAACCTGTGCATTTTGTGGTGGAGTTTAGTGTCTCATTTAATAACTTGACCCGTGGGCATAGAACCTCAACTCAATACCCCAAACTACCTAGCCATGTGTACATTCTTTTTTATCAATCACTGCAACCATAACATAACACAACATAACATAACCAATGTCACTGGAAATCTTCATTCACAATGCATAGAAAACAACATGGGAATTAATTTTATACCATAACCCATTAACAAATTTACTAATTATAATTCATATTCATTTAGAAAAATTCCCATTCTAGTGCCTTAACCCATTAGATGTATTAAAAAACCCCTATGCCTTATCCAAATTCATCATTTACTATTGATTAACCCATTTAGACCATTTATTATTTCAGATGAATTTACCGACTTAAACATTTTAGGTACAATTCTCATATCACATAACATAATACTTTTATTGAATTCAGCCATTTAGGTGTACCACCTAATCTTCATGTATTGACCCAATCCAAAAATTCATATATTCCCTTATTACATCTCATTAACATATCTCCACTTCATCGATCCACTTTCCAATTACATTTTTACCATTTAATATGATTTATCCCCCTTAGGCATTTCTAACCACAATTTGATAATCAATTGACACAATCTCATTCAACCCAAATTAACCATTTCCATGTCGTGTGAAACAACCCCTTATTCCTTATCACCCTATGAATCTCTATAATGATTTCATTTACACTTAATCATCCATTAAAACATGTTCTGCATGGGTTCCACAATAACACTCTATAACCATTTATTTAACCCTACCATTTTCTAAGTCTGTAAAATTCAGTGCACCCCATGGGTGGCCCTTAAATAGTCTAGCTATCCTCTACGCATCCCACAGTAATCATTAGGGTTTCAATTGGTTACTTAGACATCCATTTTTTTTCAAACGCCACAATGAATCAAACACACCAAAAGGGGAAAAAGAACACAAAATTTCATGCACATACCCAACATTAAACTATGGAACAAAACTTGTAGATCACCAACCTCAAATCCGACAACGAATGCACTACAAATTCTAGTCATATATCTGAATTAAAACACCCCTTGGATCCCCAACCTTGGTTCCACATGAAATTAAAGGGTTTCAGAGATTCGTAATAATATGGGATAAACCTCAAGCCCCAATCTAAAAAATAAAAGGGAAGAGAGGATTAGACTTACCCGGGGCTTCGATCTGTAATCAAGGATGCTCTAAATGGCCTACAATCGAAGGATAACCACCTTTGGAAATCTTGGTTCATCATAGATCGTCACTATGGATACATGGGGTTAAATGGAGGAGAAACATGAGTTGGGGTTTAAAATCCCAAAGTGGAAATTTTATAAATTTCTCAACTTGTCATGGCCGCAGGGTTTTCCAAACCGTGCACAAACTTCGCGGAAGCTACTTCTTGAAAGTCACCCACTTCACACAGTTTCATGGGGATTCTGCATGGTTTTCCAAACTGTGTGAAAACTAGGCATAAGACTCTATCCATGGTTTCAAGGATACTCGGGATTCACCGCACGGTTTTCCCTAACCCTGTGAAAACCGTGAAACATTCCCAAGAACTCCTTTTTCTTCTGATTTTGTGTCCCGAACCCTTGGAAACCCTTGATCCTTCACATGATCTTTGAAAAAAAAACATTATTATCCCAAAAAGAAGATTCGAAACTAAAACATAAACAAAAACATACCTTAATAATATCCAGAATCTTATATCCTCCCCACTATATAATGGCTCATCCTTGATCCACTCTTCCAGAAATCACAAAACTTCTAGAACAAAAGGTCTTTCCACTCTACATGTCTATTCATTATCATCCCCCATATTACTGGATTCACATCACAAGCCCCTCGAACATGAAACAAGGGCATAGACTTTCCCCACAATCCTTCCTCACTACAACCATGACATGAGCTGAAAACTCCTCAAGGATGCATCCACTTCAATCATTCCCACCACGAGAACTCCATGGGGAAATCCTATGTGACAAAACCTAACACACAGCACATTGAGACATATCACACAACATTACATCATCATGGAAGAACCAATTGGCACCTCATCGGCCCAATCCATTGCACAACTCATGACCCAAATCACTTAGGGTCATTTTCTTATATTTTCCATACACTAACGGTGGTCAAACCCGGTATCACCCAAGGAAAAACATGATATTCCAGCCACATTTCTTGATGATTTCACACAATAATTGTACAACCATACACCACTAAAAACTCTTGGGTACCCGACAAACTAAACACATTCCAAGGTGCACAATCAGGGATAAATCACCCAAACGATGACCGCTTGAGCCCTTCCAACCTGAAACACTGATCACATCATCATCTAACCATTTATCCTTTATGGTTTTATCCACCATGTTCGGTTACATGGAACCTCCCCCATCGATGAAGGACCACTAGAACATGACTCAACTTTAACATCACCTAACATTTCCAACTCATCACGCCCAATCATCTATAGGGGAATTACCATACATTGGTATCCATTCGCACCATATAACCCTTTCATAAGGACATTCCTACACTATCCCTTCAAGGAATAATATCAACATGACCTCAGTCAAGTACAAATTCATTTCCAAAATGTCACTTTCTACCACAACATGAACTAAGAGGTGGGTCACTCCCTCCACACACATTGTAGTTTATCATCTCAGGTTAGTCCACACCCGAATGGCTTTCCCCCGGGTTCCAACTCACCATGGATGGTACGCTACCCCTTCTCACCTTCCCATGGTGCTTACTGATAGGAATCCTATCATTAACATCCCACGCAACCAACTACGAAAGTTCCATAAATACCCATAGAACTCCCTCATCACATTACTACAGCCCTCTAGATCATCATCAGGCTTCACCCTTGGCATGTCACCACATCTAAGTCCCCCATTGCTTCTATGAGGGGCCTAACATACACATTAGAAGTTCCAAATTGGCATCCTGATGCCACCACATAAGCTCGATGTTCCCCTCTCCAGATCTAGGAACGACTCATCACTCCCCACCTTAGGAGTGTTATTACCACTGATCTCAAGAGGTACTCCAACCACAATATCGTATACCAATCACAATCCAAACCCCAGGCTTAGACATGGCCATCCAGCTTTGTCTCGAAACAAGAAAACAAACACCAAATAGTGTCTCTTCCCAGCTTCCGTGGACAGCACCAATGACGTTTGTCATCATTCGGTCCATCACGAGGACCTCACCCAAAACCTTATAGGGTGTTCATTAAATCATCAAGATACACACATTCCATTTCATGTGCATAAACTCCATGATATCCCTCAACCAACCAAATAACTCCATGTCTTTTGGCATGAGCCAGATCTTCTCAACATACCAAGGACGAAGTCAACATGTTTGGCATGCCTGTCACTTTTTGTGGTATACTAAGAAGTTATCGAAGACCACCACCACAAACTTATCCATTTATATGGTCAAAAATGGGAGACAATGAAATGGAAAGGATTCTCAAGCTCCCATATCGAACGCATGCTATCAGCACTTAAAAATTGTCGTTCAGGTGTGATTGACAGCCATGATTAACCACTGATCCACGAAAAAACTGCTAGGCCGTTGTGAACCAGTGTTTCATGTGGCACTACTTCCACCACACATCTTGAGTTCTTTTGATGCATCCCTAACGGATAACAACCGAATCACAATATTCTACCACACCAATCAATCCAATCATCTCCCACAAAACAACTGAAACATGCATATAACCCATATCCTACTTACTTACCTTACCCTATCTATTAGTTAGGTGGCCTTTAAATCTCTCCCAACAACCAAAATATTCATACAAAAAGTGCAGCCACGTGACCACCCTCACCTCAGGTGTCACCATCAAGCAAGTAATATAACCACACGCCATTCAATCTTGCCTTTCTGCTTAGATACAACCTCAATACCTTCATTATTCTTCATATAAAAAGGTTGTGTCATGAATCTATACGATACAACCCTTTAAAACAAACCTTGAATCCCATCACAAGCACTAGGGTTACTTTATGGAAGAATCAAACATACTTTTACCTTCCTAAAAAATTTCATTAACACCACCTCTGCAGCATCTCTCAAGATTCATATTCCAAGGCACCCACGTCATTGGGATATCCTTCCATGAAGTCAACCTTGATTTCCGAAACTATCAACGTGTGGACACCACTCGACTCACACCACCAACCATCAACCATTTAACTTTCCCCCCTTAGGTCAAAACTTCCCCATGAAACAATCTTCATCCCACTACCAAGGTTCCAAATATCTACATGTGTGGAACACACCCAAATGTACTAGAAACCCTATCTGAACTCTCTCATAGGTCACCCTAACGGTTGAATGATACCAACTCTCTAGGATAGATTCACAACCCGAATAATCCATTGGTCCTATTTTAAAACTATACTTATCACAACCTGAACAATGAAATGATCATGCATTACACACTCACCCTAGTTCCAATGCACACTTTTCTTAGCACACCAAACAACCATTTACTCTATGTCACACACCAATGGTATACAAATTCTTCGTCACTATGAAAAAATAATCCTCTCTACCTGAATGGCCCGAAGGCCTTCATTTTTATTGATTTTTGGATAACCCCCATTTCAAGGGATGAGGAGGAACCCTTACAAGGCCCGTAGTCTCAAAGATTACATGGCCCGTAGGCTTATGAGATTACATGACCCAAAGGTCTTAGGGAATACAACCAGACTATCTACAAGGAACTAACCCTCCCTAGCATTTTCATCATGATAGTATCTCTCCACCTTCGCATGGTCATCTGTCTAGGCTTCTCGTGCAAGCATAGGCAGGTCCCGTTGGCATATCCATACCCTCTTATTCAAAAAAATCCATTTGGCTCTGCTCTGGTGAGTGCACCTACTCTGAATTCTCTTCTGGGGCTTCTCCTTTTTTTATAGTGTGTCTGGGGCAACCGCATGTGGCCCGAAGGCCTTGAGGTGGCCCGAAGGCCTTAAAGGTGGCTCGAAATCCCTACTGACCTAAAGTCCTGGGTGGCCCGAACTCCTTAAGGACTCCAAGCCCAAACTGGTGACCCAAGGTGAATAGTTATAGCTTCTACATTACCGAACAATACCTACTACATTGATTGCTATAGTACCTACTATAGTACCTAAACAATGTACAGTTCTGCTACAGTACATGTACAGTGTACAGTTCTGCTACAGTACCTACTATAGTACCTACTACAATACTGCTAAAGTGCCTACTACACAACTCACAATGTCTCAACTCACAAGGTCACTAAGACCCAAGAACCATCCTTAGGGTCCATCATGAACTCGGTACTATCACAAACCATGAGAGTTTTCTTCACCCACATTACTGAAAAACTCCTCGCAACCCCATTCCCACAACCCCACCAAGGGTTAGCTAAACACACCATATAGGCCATATCACAACCGGAAAGGATTCAAAATCCAATCCCAAAGTCTCAACTAGGGAACTCTCACTACCCCAATACACACATACAAGGATCAAACCGACAACACAGTGGATACCCACATTTTATTGCAAATAATTTCATTTTAAACATATCGTTCACCCAAAACATTAAATAATGACAAATAGAGATTAACCACAAATGTAAATGTTCTCACAATACCAACCTTAAATAAATCATTCTTCATAATCTGCCCCAATGATCAATATCAAACAGTGAACACTACCCTGTACCATACCTACGATGGGTTATGGACAACATGGGGTAACAATTTTACATAATCACAAGTTTTTTTTCAACACCTATTCAAACCCATTCTTCTTTTACAACACAATCCCTTCCCCTCGGGCACATATCCCACTTCACATCCTGTTCAAATCGTCCTTTTACCTCATTTTCAGCTTTCATTATGAAAAATTCATTAATAATTTTACCATCATTGTACAATATTTTTCCTTTAGAAAATGATTCAGCCTTTTACAATTTATTACAACCCAAAAATTTAAACCCAATTTTAACATTTCTCTATACCCATTATTCTTTGACTATTTACTTTCATTATCTTCATTCACCCACTTTCATTAAAATTATTAGGCATCCTTTTCTTTATATTTATCAGGAGTGTAAAATGCATTCTACTCTCTAGGCCTTGAACACCCATCTCGTTTGTGTGCCTCTAACGATTCATGCCACCAATATCATTAGGTTCCTAAAATAGTTCCTGAATGCATAACCCCATGCCATTCTGGAAATGAGAAAAATATCATAATTCAATCAAATAAGAAAACATTTGAATCTCCCAATGGTGAAATATCAATCAATTGTAACAACACACTTCAAGAACAACAATACCCACATAGGGTGACTTGGGTTTCTTTTAATTAATGGGTTAGCTACTCCGAAGTAGGAGCTCATTACCAAGGATTGACACATCTTAATCTCCTATCTACCTTCCCCAAATAGTAATAAAGCCAAACAAAATCCTTTGGTATCACTTTGTAACATCCCCAACCTAGAATACACTAATTTTTTGCTCTGTGTCGGGTCATCACATGACCTCAAGTGTGCCGCCATGTACGCCTAAGGTTTTTGACTAGTAGTGAGGGTCTAATAAGCCACATTAGGATACTATACCCTCTTTACCAGAGTAATCCACATGTGATCCCAACAAAAAATAATGAAAATAGTATGAAACAACCAATAAACATGCATAACCAAATGTTTTCTAGTAGGGTAAAAACACCAATCAAATACAAAAATACCATGCCATACTTGTAGTGCAAGTGAATAAAACCCAAAATAAACCAAATGACTAAAACATATAAAAGGTCCCGACGGTTATGTTCAGATCCCTCTCTATAAAGGTACCGAGACCAATTCAAAACATCAATGTAGGGCCTCAACCCTAGTCTATAATAAATGTATGATTACTGAGATTTATGTTAATTACTGTGATAATGATAAAACTTTTATCTTCAATGAATTTTTTTAATATTTAATAAATTTTACATAATCAAAAAAATTAATCACTTATAAAAATTGAATTTAATATAATTTTAAATCATATATATATATATATTATCACTCATTAAATTTATAATCTATACTAAATAATATGTAGAACACTTAATGGTGAAAATAGAATTTTATTATATAAATGTTTTCATTATATAAAATATTTCAGTTTAAAAGATAATTTTGATATAAGTAAAAATTGAATTAGATTAGATAGAGATTAAATTTAGGTTTGTAACACCAGATTATTGAAATTGTGGTTATTTTATATGTTTGTTAACTCACGAGTCACATTTGTAAAATCAATTTTGTAACGACCCGAGAAACCATGTTTTGAGTAATGAAAAGTTTTTTTACAATGCCACCCATTAAGTGAACAAAAAATTACATTATAAGATAATAATAATAATAAAATAAAGAAAACACATCAAAATGAATGAAAGACCCTTTTATTCAAATGAGTAATATCTCGTTGACTACAACTCACACTGATCGAACAAGAAGTTAAGCTAACTAAAAATCCTAATTAAAAACCCGATTACAATTATAGGGAGAACACTTAAAACCTCCAGGACCCCAAGAAGGCGGTAAGGGTCTTTGGAATCCATCAGAATAAACATGAGGATGTCCAAAGCCACTGCAGCCGTGCTGAGCACCAAAGGAATCACACGAACCATCTCCTCTTTTTCTCCTTCAGTCGCCTTGAGTGAGGGATACCCCGAGACCAGACTTTTTATAAGAACACTAATTCGACCATTGGATCATAACGGCTATAAATATAACCATTGGCTCCCCCATTATTCTCATATCCACTAATGTTTTATGTTGGACCGTTGAAGATAAGAGTGGTTTACCCCCGAAAGGTTAGAAAAGTTAATTGTGTAATTTTCCAAAATATTTAAAGAGTGACATCAATAATAAATAATTAATTTATTGCTTGTTTTCCCAAAAGGTGATTTATATTTTATGTTTCAAAACTGGGAAAATTAATATTATTATTAATCCACTATTTACTATACATGTTTTTATCTTGAGTAATTAAACTTTTATTTTGTAATTATATTGAATCTAATGGGTTTTTACTTTGTCTAAGAAAATATGTACTAAAACTCTTGAGTTATATATATATATATGTTGCATCAAACCTTAAATTAAAAGTATTATATTTATCTCTAAATTAAATATAAGTAATAATATTAATGCTAATGTTTATAATTTGAATTAATAGTTTTAAAAACTATGTCAAATTATGATTTCATTTACTTATGTGTTTCATAATGATAATATTTATATCAACACACTCTTATGTGTGATTTTGAAAATAATTATAAATGTAGTTATGTTTAATGTTTAATTGTATTAATAATATTAATATTTAATTAAAGAAATAAAGATAATTAGTTAATAAAGGAAATTAAATATATATATATATAATATGTTTTGATTAAATAATGTATTTTTGTATTAAATAAACCATTGGCCAATGACTTATAATAAAATAATAAAAATTAGACCAATAATTGAATATTATTAATAAAAACAATGTAATAATAAGATAATAGAATATAATATTAATAAAACAACTTTTTTTTAAACGGAAGACCCGCGTTTCCTTTTTTTAAGTGCCGAATCAAGCCGAAGCCATCTGGTCCAGCGCCTTGATCTTAGTAGTTCGTTTCTTTTAAAGTTGCAATGGTTATAAGCCGTTTGATCGACTCCTGTATGATCTCGTCCATCCACCATTTTTCTGTTTTCTTCACCCCGCGGCCTTCTTCTTCCTCGCGCCGCTGAACTAGTAGGGTAGGGCTCGTTTTCTTCTCTAGGATGGCGAGTGGACCCTCTTTGCTCTCTCCTTTCAATAGAGTCGGCACTGACATAACCTTATTTACCCCGTCAGTATCTCCATGCAAGGATAGAACCTGTACTTAAGCTTTGGTTTGTACCGAAGGCAGGGAAAGTTTTGCACCCAAAGCTCCTTGGATCTCTGACCACCGGACCGGCCTCGTCTGCTTCGTTTTCTTTCTTCTCCTCTTCGAACTGGTAAGGTGACAAATCTTACCTCGTTTTTTTGAAAGATTCGGTATATATATTTATATATAGGTTTTATATAAAAACTTATAAGTATATACTCCCTGCATATATGCTTATGCATGGCTTTGAGAACCACTCTTGTCCGCTTCTGAGTGGAATCCCAAAACCAGGGTAGGGGTACTCGGGAGACATATTTTAATTTGGTTTAGGTATTTGTATATGTACTTTGAGTATATATATATTTATATACATATATGTATAAAATGATATATGCAAATATACAAACTTCTTCTCAATTTTTATAAAACTGGTTTTATTTCGCCTATAAAAATAGAGTTTTTAGGTAATTGTATGAACATGTAAAATTATGCCAGTGTACGGAGCATATTGGTATATATTTACATGCGATTATATCGATGTATCTGTACATCAATGTGCACAAGGGATGAACTTGGTTCTTTTGTTTTTTAATTTATTACAATATAACATGATGATTAAAATTTTAATTACCCAAAAAGATTATTATTTCAAGAAAAGTACCAAAACTATTATATACAAGTTTATATGTATGATTAAGTATAAGGATTAGTTTGATATTAAAATAATTCCTTTGAAATTTTCATTTATTAGCATTCTTGATAAATCAAGATTTTGTTTTGTGAAGATGGGTAGTGTAAATTCCTTAAATGTTTACAAGTGTATACATGTATTCATATATATGTACTCATATTTATGGATCGACCATGTTGTATGCAAGACTGATATTATGCCAATAAGGGTTTTATGAAAATTATGTTCACATTTTTTTAAAAAAATAACCTCATTTGGTTTTACCAAACATTAATTTTGTTTAATATATAACATGAGAAATATTATTGAGTATGGTTCAATTTGGTAAACCCATACACATGTGTATTCACACCTAAATATATATATTGGTATATATATAACCTTGTATAAATATGTTGTCTTCAAATACAAGTTCTTCTTATGGTGTTTGCAAACTTTTCAAAGGAAAGGTCATGTTATTTAAAGTGAAAATGAGTTTTTACACAACTATATATATATCTGTTCATGCAGTTTGCATACATATATACATGACTTCCCAAGATGAACCAAATTGCAAACTTTGTATCCCTAACTGTTTGTATATTCACACAGTTTTAAATAAACATCCACAATATCCATTTATCAGCATGTGTATTAGTTATGAATGGTCTTGTTTTAACATGGTATTATGATGCTTTGGAATGTTAAAGTGTTTATGTTCATTTCCTTAAAACCCACGTTTTCAATTGTTAAGATAATTTCTTATGTGTACGGATTTTTAGCATTCATGTCTTAGTTTTATTAATTATTGAACTGTCTTTAAGTTATGAATATGTATGTCAAAATGGGGTTTGATTAAGAATGTATGAATGAAACCTTATGAATGAAAACCATGTCAAGATATGTGAGGGTTGTATTGGACTTAAATGTGATAGGTGCGCCCGGAATTATATAGCGCAATATGAATGATGTGACGGGTGCACCCAGAATTATATAGCCCTCCAATGCATCCAGTAAATTATGAGTCTCATGAGATGTTATGTGCGATGGTCTTGGTAGTTAGCCTTGCCTTGTGCTACCATGGAAACGGGATTGGCGGTTATCCTTGACCCATTAAGTATGTTTTACAGTCTTGATGCAAGGTCTTGACAAAGTCCTGCATTATAAATTCCCTCTTCATGTGATGATAAATGGTCAACCGGGGGTTAGTTAAACTAACAGGACATCCCCTAGTTGAAAATTCCCTTGACTATGAGAATGTAATTATGGGATAAGAACAGTAATTCATGTGGTAAGTCATTATAAAAACTGTATGTGCTCATGAATCCTGTTATGAATGTTTTCCCTGCTTACTCATAGATTTCTTATAGAACTAAAGTAATATTGGTTGAATATTATGCATTATCTATTCTTCATGTGTTGCGCTCTCTGATCATGTTTACTATAAAGTTTATTTTAAGCACGTACTTCTTCTCTGTGCTAGTGGATTTCAAAAATGTTAGATTTCATGTTTTTATGAAAAGATAATGCTTTGTTTTTAGTGAAGTGTTTTATTCTCTTCAAAATGACTGATTTGAGAAAGAGTTTTCTTAAAACGTATTTAAAACCCCTTACTGGGCATATTCTCTCACCCTACGTTTTTGTTTTAAAATTTTCAGGCATGGTTTTTACTAATGAATTTTATCCGAAGTAGCTGGTTTCCCAAAATCTTGAGCATCGCGATCTTCTGTAGTAATGGGACATGATATTTAATTTGTAAATGATGTAATGAAATGTTAGTATATCATGTATCATAAGGCACCCATGGATCGGGGTCGCTACAAATTTAATCTCGTAAAAACAAAAAAGGTAATGCTAAATATATCCAAACTAATGAACTCCAGCATGTTTAATAAATCTTCAGAAAAACATGGTAGAGTATTTAATGACCCCAAATCAATCATCTCTCTATTATTTCAAAAATATTCTTTCATTTAAACTTGAATACTGTAATGATTTCATTTAAAAATAAAGGGTATTAACAAAAGTTCCCTTTTCTTTACACACTTATAAAATGGGAAATATTACACCCATTTCATGCCCCACTTTTCCTATGAAATATCCTAGTAATCCTAAAAACATTTATATTCCTATAAGTACAATACATTTCCTATGTCCCACGGTCAGAAAAATTTATCCTAAGTCCAACTCTGATGATTTCTCACGACTATGTTTATAGACTCAACATAAATATAACTTACTATTTAATTTTTATTCTTAATAATTATATTGAAAACCTACACTAAATAATATATTATTATGACCAAAGTATCATTTATATAATTTTGTTTTATTATATTAATGGAACAACAATTATTTCTTTCTTTCTATCAACATATGTAAAAAAGGAATGTTGATCTTGTGTTGTGCAGATTACCCCATCAACGAAGCATCAACTTCCATTTTTCACAAATGCCTCTATTTTCTATTTACAATGATTTAATTAGTAAATTAATTTGAAATTTGTTAAATCATAATTAATATTCATAGAAAAATTATAATCTACCTTCATTTCCTATCATTTTTAGGAAATAAAAATATTATCGATGCATTTTACAAACTAACACTTCAATGGAGTAATGTTTATTATTTTTATATTGATTTTAAGTATTTATCCAAAACAATGAAAATATTATTCAAAATAATAAATAATAATAATAATATAATTCACTCATTATAATGATATTATGTCAATATAATTTTTTTTCTTAACCATACTCACGCATCAAATTATGGAATGTTCATGTTTGGATGTGTAAGATCCCATATATTCTCTATGTGTGTCCTACTTTATGTTTCCTATAAAAAAATTTCTGACTTTTGATAACCCATTTAAACCTTGGTAATTGATCCCTTTAACCTAGTTGGGTATGTGTTCTAGAGGTTTTTAGTTTGAAAAGGTAAGGAAGAATGGAATGTGGCTACAAGAATAATGTATTCCATGATTTTGTAATTCTTGATGTTAATTATTCATAGTGAAACCTCTATTTTCATTTCAGCCCAGGAGCGGTTTTTGGTAGACCCCATGAATTAACTTTTTGTGGTGAATCACTAGTACACATCATGATATTTTATTTCATAAGGTAAATTGGTATACTTGTTTGAGGTTGAGGCATCGTGTTTTTCAGCATAAATAGAAATCAAATATTTCCCATCATGAATCTAGTATTAAGGACATAAATTGGGAGTGTATAGTAGTTTTTATTTAAATCCCATTAGAAATATTTTTGATATTTATCTCTCATTTCTTCTCAAATTCAATCTAACCCTTTATAATTTTCTAGATTCCTATTCTCTCTATAGATTTTTCTATTTGATCTTGATTATATGGGTCATAAATTCAATGGTATTCTTCCTTATTATTCTTATCATTCAAGTTTCTCACTTTTTCCCAAAGGTATAACAAAATATTAGAGATTCCAAATTATATCCAAGCCTATTGACTTGATTTTATAGGGTTCTAGATCGTCAATGAAGGGATGGAAAAAAGAGACTAATTCTACTGTAGTCATTGAGAAAATTTTATTAATGTTGTCTACTTTTGAAGTGTGTGGTCTATAAAACATCCGTAACATATTTTTCATTTAATTAATGTATATGAAATAATTGTGATCATTTGAGTACATCATTTCATGGAATAAAGATAGAGGTTAAATCACTATTTTGATTAATGTAAATTCATAAACTTTTATAGGACCCCATTGGGTATAATGGTATTGATACCAGGGCTCATTGTCACTCAAAGTGTGTTTTGGCCCTTAACATATTATTAAAGCTTGAATAGAATAAACCTATATCCCATTAATATTTTTGGTAATTTTTTATGATTTGGATAACTAATGTGGTACATTATAAAATCAATTGTGATTTGTAATTTAAATGCCTTTTCCATGACAAAATAATACATTATGAACATAATGGTGTGAAAATTATTAACCTGTTAGTTTTGGTTTTTGAAAATTGGATTCTAACAATTACAATGATAATTATTATTTAGGATTAATGGGTTAAATTTATTCTAAATGGTAAATTGTTATGATAAGAAGAGTATCTTGTGATTAAATACCAGTTATGTTGTAATTCATAGAGTGATTTGTACTAGTTATACCAAATTGATTATAGGTATTTTTTTATAATATTATAATACATATAATTATTTTCTAGTTTATTATTAAATTTTAATAGGCCATTGTCATGTATTGATGTAATGTTTATAGAGGTTTTTCCTAGCTATGTTTTGATGCTTATAAGGCTTTTCCTGGTTATGTTTTTTATTCTTAGAAGGCTTTTCGTGGACCTAATGTAATTATAATTAGTAATTTAATTATTTTTATATAAATCCATGTGGGAAATACCCCGGGGGTTAGGATTATGTTTTTTTTATTTCAATGGTGTTATAAAATATATTTTTCATTATGAAGAAGTAGGTTTGGATGACCCTGGGTGTCACCCATGTGCTTGAGATTCCTCATGTTAATTTTGTTGGTACCAGGAAACCCAGTGGAAGCTAGTGGGCCAAGGATTTTAGCATTATATCACCAGAGTGATGAGCCTTATTATTTCTATAAAACGGATCCTTGTTAAGGTCTGAGGATCATGTATTTATTATAAAATGATAAAAATAAAATTGTTCTAGTACCTCATTTAATTAACAGGGCGCTCGACTACAGCTCATCATCCGTGACCAGTGCTAGATGGATTAAAGGATAAACCCTCTTGACCATCTAGTCCCACAAAATTATTCTATAGGTTATAGAAATTATATCTGATGATGTCTTCGATATCACATCAATCACCATAATCCCATGCCTTTGATTCATGAAGGTGTTTTTGGATCATTCACTCGGTTGGAGAATTTCTCTCTCTAGGAATTTGGTGGGGAGGGATGATATCAATTCTTGATGTATGAATAGTAAATAGAATTATATACACCACTTATATATATAGTGGATTCTTAGATACCAAAAAATGGTTCCCTAACCCCTGTATATTTAATGACCATTAAATATGAAATAAATAAATAATTATGATGAACTAAATGCATCATAAATATTATTTATATTATTCCACATACATTTAATATATAAAAAATATGTATTATATGATAAAACTTGGGTGATTAAGTCAACTCGTAACTCCCACAAGTATTAAAAGAACCTAGAATATTAATATAGTATTCCTTTGTATAATATTATTCCATGTATTTAAATAAACACTTCTAAATAATTATAATAAATAAATCAACCCAATTATTATGAATTCAAATAATAATGAATTTATTTATCTATTTGTGTTCTAAAATTCATAGAAAACACCTTGACCTCATGGTGGGTCCAACCATTTCCTATATATATATACACCAAAATAGACCAGATTCTTGAATACAGTATTTTTTATGACCCTCAAACCCCATATCTTAGTAGTAGTGAATAGTATTTATAGACCAATAGTGAATTCTATCAACCCATGAAGGCCCCTAAAATGGTAAGTAAAATTCATGGAAACAACAACCATCCTATGAGAATGCACTATATAATATAATTTATTTTCCATTTGATGTCTCATAAATATGGATGCACACATGTGTCATCCTACTATCTTGATTTTTTATATGTTGATTTAGCTAGATGGACTTTCCATTGACTACCTTGGTCATGGATTTACGAAGGTACTATAATCCTAATCAAACATGACCAAGATATTACTTCCTCAACCCAAATGTGAAAAATTCGATCTTGAACATTCAAACAATTCCAAACCACCAATGACACACCCATCACAAACTAACATTCCATGATGTCATTGTCATGAATTTTTTCTTACATAAAAGTAAATAACTAAATGGAACACATTGATAATGTTCTCAAGTTTTGTAACTAGTATACATGTGGAATCCTAGAATTGGATGCCAAGTAATAGGTGCCACTAGCTCGGTGGAATACATGCACTTAGGAACATCTCCCCAAACACTTGAGGTTTCCAACTAGTAGTGAGGGCCTAGGGTGTGCCTTTGGGGAGACTTTGACCTTATTACAAAAATATAGCACATTAGATAATTAATAAAAGAGTTAAATAGGATAAGTAATATAAATAAATAGCAGAAGTAGACAAAATTAATAGATAGAAAAATATAATAATAGTTGAATCAACTATAATAAATGATGATGATATGTCATGTTACTTGAAACTGGAAAACATGGATATAATACAATAAGAAAATCATGTTTCACAAGATTATAAAGGAAATAAAAAGCCTATCCCATGCATCCTGAGCTCCAGCTCGGTTATCTTCTATCAAAATACATCCTAAATAGAAATATATCTAGTGTTCAAAGCCGTATTATTCCCTTTTTCAGCACCTATATTCATGTAGTCTGCCTCGGGTACCAAATGGTTCTTAGATATTTTGTGAGATAAATCTTTGTGGGCCACCATCTATTGTTTCTATAACATCAGGTCCATGTAATTTAAATGTAAAAATGTGAAAGCATTCATATATAATGTAAAAAAGTACAATGTAACTAAATGTCTGAGTCCCTTCTTCAGCCCTAAACTAGTGTCAAAACATAGGAAAATTTCTTTGTTTGATTATTAAGAGTTAATAAATAAGTCACACATTATAAATAGTGACTTTTCCATGATGTAACAAGGCAACCAGTAATGAAATAAAATATTCAAGTTTTAAGGTAAAAACAAAGGCAACATTGAAATAAAATGGTTCCAAATTAGTAATGACTATAGCCTAGCTAATTGTAATAGTGTGATTATGAAGCATAGTCCAAGTCACTCCACAATAAGATGTCTACCGTGTCCAAGGAGATCATCCAAGGTAAAACAGAGCTAGGCAATGACTGGGCCCTATTGGATTTAACCGTGGAACATACCTTTAATTTATGGATCCATGGAGTGTATCTAAGTCATCCTATAGTACTACATGAGGGATCCAACAGCGTAATACTGGGCATCAAATGTTTGAAAAATATTAGGTTCTAAGTGGGTCCCAAACTATGAAAGATGTATCCTAGAACTTGGATTGGGTTCCTCAAGTGCTCAAGGAATTCACATGGGAATCCAATGTAATATCGAGTCAGGCCCCAACTATTTTTTTTAATGATATCACATATAATTCATAACATTAAATCAATTACATTTCATTATCATGACAAGTATAATTGAGCATTCTTCCATTTAATCATGTCATAATAAATCAAAAATCATGTTTGGTTCAAGCCTTGCCTTTTATTATTGTGACAAGACCATGTATCATTAAACCATTCATTTAATCCATTTAATTAATTTTTATAAATCAAGGTTCATTCCTCTAGGTTACATTAACATGGTAAGTGGTGCTATATTCATGTAACCTTTTATTAAATTACATATAAAAACTCCAATTCAAATACATAATATACAAGCGAGTTACCATTTAATATTTAATTATAAAATTGAATAAAATACATTAGGAAGGTCAAGTGGTGAGAATACATGGTACTTTCCATTATAAAATTAACAATTTAAATCAATAAATTTAATATGGAAAATATTAACCTTATAATGGTCAACCCAAGGCACACCCTAATGGCGACTCAAATGTGTAAAAATAGTAAAAATAAAATTATTGAAAAAAATATTGAATGGGATGGATGTAGTTGTGTGTATAACAACTAAAAATTAATCAAATATTTTCAAAAAGCATAACCATATGATTATAATGATTATAATCATGGAATATAAATCAACAAATGACACCTGATGAAATTGGTGGTCCCCACACGTAATTTCCAAAATCCACAAACTTGAGGGATGAGTTATAGAACACCCACCATAGGATTGTATGATTCTTATGGTCTAGTATTATCCCCTATTTTTTCTTGGAATGGAGTATATCTAAGAAATGTTTAAAAATTATCACACCTCGATAACTAGGTCGAGAGAAAGAGGGATGAAGAATGACTAAAAACGACTCAATTACATATCGTTATGCATCCAACATGATGATAAAAGATCGAATGGATACTAGATGAATGATATCTCTTGATCCATAGGTTACTACTTTAAAATACCCAAAATGTGAGAAAGTGTAGGTTTTGTCTGCTAGAAATCGTATTAAGGAATAATTAAGGCTTAAATATATAATTAACAGTAAAAATGTAAATTTACCCAAAATTTAGCCTATGCACGACTTTTCTGCACAGTTTTCAAAACAATGTTCCAACCATGCACATGTACCTGAATATGAAGGGATAAGCTCATGGTTAGGACTCAAATTTAGGGAAACCATGTTCCAATCATGCAAGATGGATCTACCCATATATGAAAACCATCCACACAGTAAGATATAATTGTGTGTCTTACCTATATGGTTTCCTATAATCGTGCGACATGCGCAATTTTCTCCCTAAGGATGGGTTCTAGGTTCCTAAAAATCTCCAGACAGCCTTAGGACCATCCTTAAATCACATGGCCTCCATATTAGGTATGAAATAATTAATTAGACCTACATTTAAAGGATCCATACCTAAGTGAAAAACTGAGTTCTTACAATCTTTACCCCATAAAAAACTCACCTTTGAGTTAACCTTAAAAGGTTGGTGAAAAACTACATGAGCACAACTCTGGACACTAGTCACTTATGCATGCCTCCTACTCCCAAGCCTTATCCTACACAAGGTTGTGCTACGATAGCACCCATTTTAGAGGGATATACCAACCTCGGAGAGCCATCACGATTTGGTCAACGATGCATAATGGATACTTATCCAAGGTAGCATCAACATCTAACTCATCTTCCTTGGGATCAAAGGTATGAGACCGGACAACATTAACTTCGAGAAGATGTGAAATATGGAAGACATCATGCAAGGAAAGGTACCTCTAAGGTAATAAAACCCAATAAGCTGCCAGTTTGATACTATCTAGAAAATCATACAACCCTTTGTAGGAAGTTGACAACTTCCCTTTCTTCCAAAACCATCTATTCCCCATCCTGGTAGATACCCAAAGGAAAACACAGTCCTTATCCTCAAACACTAGAAGTCGTCAATGAGTATAAATATAAGATTTCAATCTAGACTAATGAGTAGTCATACACTTCCTAATCAGTTTAACCTAGTATGAAGTCTCATGTATGAGTTAAATACCTCGTAGGGATACCTCACCTACCTCTAACCAGCATAGAGGTGAACATAATATCCTACCATATAAGGACTGAAAAGGATCAATCTGAATTTTCACCTAAAATATATTGTTAAAGGTGAAATCACTAAGAGGGATATGCTTCTCCTATGAATCACTAAAATCAATGAAACATTCTCAGATAATGTCATCTAAAACCTATATCATCAATTATGATTTTCCATCAGTATGAGTTTGAAAACCAGTTCATAGAAGCACCTATATACCCATAGCTTTCTGAAAACCCTACCAGAACTGTGATGTGAATAGAGCATCCCAATCTGAAATGATAGCATGTGGGACTCTATGTAGTTGTATGATCTCACATACATCCATTCTTCCTAGATCATCAACAAATAAGGTCTCTCAAATAGGAATGAAGTGAGCTGCATTCATTAGTTGATAAAAAAAATAGATAAATCATCCATACCACTCAGAGACCTTTGTAAACTAACTACGAAATCTGTAGAAATATCATCCCATTTCAATTTAAAGACTATATATAGCTATAACAAGTTTGCAGGTATCTGGTTCTCTGCCTTCACCTTCTGAAAGGTGGGAGACCTAGTGAAAAAACCTACTATCTAATTTTTTATTGTAGGCCACCAATACCGGAATCTCGTATCTTGAAATATATTATAGATGTCAAGATAAACTATCCACTGAGAAGTGTGGGACTTTTGTATCAACTACAGATTTCGATATGATATGACCTGATAAATGAACTTTATCGATCTAGTAGAGGATCTTATGAAGTTTAGAATAATGTTATTTCTCTCCTTTTGTATTCAGAATGATATCATTGTGCTTGTAATGGTCACTAAGAGTGTGAGAATACACCAATATTTCTCCACAAAGACCATGACAATATGGAGGGCATGTTCGTAAGACCGAATGTCATTAAAAGGTACTCATACATACCAAACCTGATATGGAAAGATTTATGAGGTATGTTTGATGGCTTTACTCACACTTGGTGATATCACAACCATCGGTTGATCTTAAAGAAGTCCATAGATACTTGGATCTGGTCAAAGAGATCATCAATTTCAGTAATTGGATACTGGTTCTCCACTATAAGATGGTTCATCCTTCTGTAATGAAAACATAGATTTAAGGTTAAAAATGACTTATTGGTGAAAAGTATGGGCGAACCACATAGGATGTATCGGGATGTATAAGAAAATTTTCCGCTAGATCCTTTAACTGGTTCTTGGGTTCCTAGAGATTATTAGGTGACATACTATGCAGAGGAATTGACACTGTATCTACTCCTGGAATAATATCAATCATAAACTTTACCTCCCTCTCAAGAAGTAATATAGAAAAGTCGTTAAGAAAAACATCCCTAAAACAATCTACTATTAGAGTTAAATCATCTTGACATAAACCCAAATCCTCCATGAAGATATTTTTAATCTGGGCGGTCACACCACCTAGTTCATGATGCTCTGGCCCTGCTATACATACCTGAACATTCCACTCCCCCTTATGTAGATAACTGCTTCCCTTTAGTGATGTAAAAGATACCATGTAATGATACCAGTCTATAAACGCATGATACTAGACCAACCAATCCATATCGAGAATAACATCAGAGCCTATCATCTTGAGAATAAAGAGGTTACATAAGAAAGGGTAACTGCCAACCTCAAGGGAAAATCCTTACATTAAAGTATTCCCTATAATAGCAGTTCAAATGCTGTATCTATGGTCATTACACCATTGTAATAATGTGTTTCTAGTCCAATACATTCCACGATAGATACATATATCATAGAGTTTGAGGAACCTATATCAAACATAGCAGATAGTATAGTTTATTCCACTAGAATAGTACCTCATACTATATATGGTCTTGTATCCTGATCCTCTGGTATCAGTTGTAGTGCAGGAAACTATCTTGATCCATGGCCTTACGCAACTGCTTGACTTTCGCGGTCATAACAACTCTATTAGTTCAACCTCTTCTATGGTGGCATGGTGGCATAGGTGAGGGGCCTATATTAGTCATTCTTTAGGAGGTTCGGGATTCAAATCATGGGAGTCTACATTTTGGGTGGACCTCTCCCCTAATATCATCATATCTTGATGGGTCACTCGGTCTCATGCTAGGTAGAAAAAAATGATTCATAGCCCACACATGCTAACAGATTTCTTGTGACCCATCACCACTCGATTTTTTACCCTTTTGGATGCTCTGCCATCTTGCCTATCAAAAACATCGTCATGGATTTGGCACTACCTCCAGGGAGTAACCCCTTTTTGGGGAGGGGGTTTCATTTTGTGGTAGGTTCGAAAATGACACACATCATAATTCCATTATTAGAGGAAACCACTCTATTGGTTGTAATTGTGACCAGGTGTCTGTATACCACGACCATAACCTCCTCCTTGGATAATTCTATTGGTGATATTCTAACTCCTCGTCTGACACAGCGCAAAATAACCTTCTCTTGAAGATGGACTTGGGGCTGATCCTTTTCTACTCGATGCTGCTAGAAAGGCCCTGTATAATCTATGACAATTCCCTAAACATCTACAAGCCTGTCACTCAGTTGGGTATTTATCACAATGAGGCTTTAGGTACCCCATTCATCCACACTGATGACACTACATGGAGTTATCAAAAAATGTAATCTAATTATCAATTCCCTAATGAAAAAACCTTGAGGGAACATTTCTGACAACTAGAAGAACTAAGGGCTTATCGTGGCACTAATTTTCTTTTTTGGGGTTATTTTCATCTCATGGGTTGGGTTTATTGATAAGATCATGATTAACTATTTCAAAAGAAATATTAATGTGAGTGACATTCACCAATATATTCATGGTGTACACAATCCCATCCACAAAGTGTTAAGCATGCTAAAAACCATCACCATATAAAAGCAGTGTAAAGTGCTAAAATGGCATGAGACATGCTATGTACACTATAACTGACATAAAACCCTACTCAAGATGAATGAACTATTTGGATATGTTATCTATTATAATTTGAAGAAATAATTTATCATAGAACGGAGTTTGGAAATCAAC
Source organism: Viscum album (assembly GCA_963277665.1). Taxonomy (NCBI): domain Eukaryota; kingdom Viridiplantae; phylum Streptophyta; class Magnoliopsida; order Santalales; family Viscaceae; genus Viscum; species Viscum album. Next base: position 957,058,941 of record OY728142.1, read on the forward strand.
CCACAACATGTCCTGGTGGCGGCCATCCTGGGTAATCATATCCCACCAACGCTTGGCCAAATCCTAATGTGTGTATGTAGAAAACATGACAATACTCTCTGGAGGTATTTCCTAGTTCTAAATGATAGTTAAGGTGGACTCCATATAAAACTCACTATCCTATAAACCGTTATGCCCTAAAAATGAGGAAGGGTGTTGCAGCTATAACTCACGAGTTAGATCAGCCATCTTAGGTGTAGCTCGTGGAGAATCATGCATAGACATTATCAGATGTAATAAATAACTAGGAAAATGGGATTCAGTTCCCAAATTAGGTACATTAGGTGATTCATTATGTGGAACTCCTCGAGGAAATACTAGTGGCTCAAGTCCCACCATGTATGGAGTATGGTTATCCCCCCCCCCTCTTGGAATATAATATGATGGTCTCGTAGTGACATTGGTCTAAAAATTACAAGAACAGTCAACATAAAAAAATAAAGAAGATATATAGTGACACTTATAGAATCTAAATGAGGAAAGTCTCACTATATAAGGTATGCTGCCCCAACTACCTGCTTAGAATGCCAGGTACTGGTAAGTCCTCAAGTATTAGTTTCAGGGGTTATAATATATGAAGGTTCAATAGTACCTTAACTCTTCATTTATTGGAATCTATTTCATTTTATTTTATATTTAGTTACCAGTTTCACTCCTCTACCTTTCATTAACATGACAATGCAAGATAAGGATGTGAAACCACTCCATTTTATAGTTAATGTTTCACATTATAATGGATATCCATTCCTATTGAATCAGTAACCTTACAAATTATCATAGAAAATGGAACCCATTTGTTTATATCAAAATCAATTGACATGGTAAATTACCCATCCTAAGCCACAACAGCCCATACACCTCATGAATTGAGACATGTAATCACTCAATATCAACCAAGTAATATAATATGAATAAGCTAACTATAACAACATCACTCAAAAACCACATGCATATCAAGCTATGCAAGTAGTTAAATTCACATATATGGCATGGAAATATGAATGACACATGAATTCAGGGGGCCTATATTAATGAATGAACAATACTCTTTTCCCTCTTATCATTATCCCAATGATGGAAGAAATACCCAATCAGAGTAATAAAAAACAACACCACACAACATGTGTGTCACCCAACGGTGAAATAATGTCAAATATAATAGGAAAAATATAACAACAATTATATTTTGGGTAACATGGATTTTACCCCAAACATGGGTTCATGATGCCCAATAATAGCGTAGGAACAAGTCTCATAGCATTCCTAATCTCCAATCTATTTTCCCCAAATAGTAAAGAAATAATGGAAAACCCATTTGATACCAAATTTTATGTCTTGGACACATATTCCAATAAAAAGGTTCCCTGATCCAAGTGGGATGCATGGCCTCATAAAAATATCCCAAAATTCCATAGGATGTCAACTAACATCGAGGGCCTAGGGTGTGTTTATGGGGAGACTATGCCCTCATTATCAAAGTGTAAGATAGTGGATAAATAATAAAAAATGTAAATAGATGAAATAATATAAGTAAACAGTTAAAGTAGAAAAAAGTAATATAAATATAGATAACAATAACTGAATCAACTGGAATAAATAATGAAGATATGACATGCCACTTGAAACTAGAAAACATGGATACATGACCGAAGGATGAACATATTCCTAAAAAGTATAAATAAAATAAAAAACTATTCCAATCACCCCAAGATCTGTCTCAGTAATCTACTATCAAGATCCATCCTAAAAAAATCAATAATGTTTTGGAAGTTGTATGCTTCTCTTTATTAACACCGGTATTCATGTAACCTACCATGGGTACCAAACGGTGCTCAAATATGATGTGAGATAAATCTCAGTGGTCCACCACCAACAGTGTCTATAAAATTCGGCCCATGTAATAGAAATTTAATAGTGTGCAAACATGCATATATAAAGTATATTAGTACAGTGTAAATAATTACCTAAGTACATGCTTCAAACCTTGGCTAGTGTCTGAAAATTTAACCAAATCATCCTATAGTACTATATAAGGGATAATGCGAAGTCATACCGGGCATCCAAAGTTAGGAAAAGATCATGTTCTATATGGGTCTCAACCTAAGCAAGTTGTGTCCTTGAATTTAGAATGGGGTCCTCGAGTGCTCAAGGAATTCCCTTAGGAATCCAAAGTGATCTCAAGATAGGCCACCTCTATTTCTAATAATGATGTCATATATAATTAATAAGGTTCAATACATCACCCTTAATTAGTGTGACAAGGATAATTGATCATGCAACCATTTAATCAAGTAATAATTAATCTGTATGTCTGTTTGGTTCAAGCATTTCCTATCATTAGTGTGGTAAGGCCATGTAGCATGCAACCATTTATATAATCCATTACATAAATTTTTATTTATCAATGTTCACTCTGGTATCTTTTATTAATATAGTAAGGGGTGATATGTAAAATAATCATATTATTCAATTATATTTAAAAGGCCAAGTCATATACTTAGTATTCTTTCCAATTTCAATTTAATATTTAATTATAAAATCGAAGAACTTACCATAAGCGGTTAAAGTGGTGAGCATACATAGTACATTTCATTATGCAATTCACTATTTAAATCAATATATTTAATATATAAAATATTATTCTTTCAAAGGTCAAGCATAAGCACACTCGAATGAAAGATCAAACATGTCAAAACACTAATATGAATATTATGGAAAAACATCCTACATGGGATGGAAGGAGTTTTGGTCATAACCACTAAAAACTAATCAAATATTTTGAAAGTGCATAACCATATGTTTATAATGATTACAATCATGGCATATAAATTCAATAAACAAAACCTGATGAAATTGGCGGTCCCCATACATTATTTCAAAAATCAATAGATTTGGGGGATGATTTATAAACCACCCAACTTTGGCTTGTGTGAATCTCCTCATATGGTATTACCCACTAATTTGGATTGGAATGGATTAGAACTGAGAAAAGAATAAAAATTTTCACACTTTGATAACTATGAAGAGAGAAAGAAGGACAAATAATGACTAAAAAGGACTCGAGTACTTACCGTTTTGTATCCATCAATAAGAATAGAAGATAGAAAACATATCTAATGAAAGAGACCTATTGATCCCTAGGCTATGTCTTCAAATATTCCCAAATGGATGTAAATGGAGGTTCATTCCATTGGAAATTGTATTAGGGTAGAAAGAATTCTTAATTATATAATTAAGGGTAAAAATGTAAAATTTCCCAAAATTTAGCCTATGTACGGTTTTTCTTCATTGTTTTCCACACCATGAACCAAGCATGCATGGGTGCCTGGAGAATAGGGGGACCTACAAGGTTATGTATCATGATTAGGGAAACAATGGGCCAACAATGTGTGATGGCTCTACCCGGAGATGCAAACCTTCTGCACTATCAGATCTAACTGTGTGGCTTAACCATGTGGTTTCCTCTAATTGTGAAATAATCCCACATTCCCAAAAGAAGAGTTTTGTGATCTGAACAAGCCTTGAAAACCCTCAGGACCTTCACTAACTCACTAGGCATCCATATTTGGTCCAAAATAAATAATTAGAACTAAATTTAAAGGATCCATACCTAACTAAAAAACTGAGTTCTTACAACACATGTATATAGATAGGAACTACGAATGAAACCCAAAAAATGTGTTTTTTCTATTGGTCGGTATGTCCTCACTCTCCCACCTAAAATAGATCACCAAATTCTACCATCATGAGAAGTAGTCTCAATAAATATGAGCCCATCACATTATAGATATTCATCTACAATGTCAAGTAAGTATGATGTATTTGGACCATAAGACATATAAATTAGATTAATGTCATAGTATCACGATGTTCTCATTATATCTTAGGATCTATGATATCCTTTTGATAAAAAAATCATCTATTGAAACTAACATTTCAATAGTATATGTACAAATATCAATACTGAAATTATAAGGGTATATCTTCGATAAATCACTACAAAAATTGTATGGTAATCAAAAGTACTGATAATGTTGGGTTTAGGGAACCCACATTTACAAATATACCACTTTCACTCAATCCATATTACTGAAAATACATTTTAGATATATCATGATTAAGATCATGTTTTTGTTGATACATGGATGTACTTTTTAGGTCATCCATGTCTCCACAATGTGGCTATTCTATTATGTGCTACCTCACCTCCTTTAATAATTTTTTTAAAGAGATGATATCCCATAATATCTCATTTATTTTCTAATTTCAAAAATTGACATCATATATAGTAAGACTATAATAATTTATGATAAGATAATATTTACTTATTGGGTAATATTCTAGGAATTAAATAAATTGTTTCATATTTTACACTGCCTCTTTAGCTGCCTCAAAATCCACAATGCACTCAGAATTTGTAGACATGGATACCTCTATATTTAAAAAGTCTATATTTATTGTTAACAAAACCTATCTATGATATTAGATAGTATAGATATATAAGAAGACTATTTTGTGTCCCCTTTAAGTTTTTATCGCATCCTCTCAAATTACTAGGTATATATCATTTATACTTTATCTCATAAATTATTTATTAGTTATGACTGCTTCTCTTATAGTTCTCCTGAATATAACTATTATTTTCCTAATATATATTATATATTGGAAATTTAAAATCATTAAAATTTCATGAAATATGTGGTTGATCCATCACTGAAGCATAAGGAATTCAACACACCACGTTAATTTCATCATATGTCAGTTACATGTCTTATACAAGAGATTTATTCCATGTAAAAATAGTAATTATCTCTTGAATGATTCATAGTTGTATTTTTCAATACCATGTCTTTATATGAGAAATTGAAAATTTCTTAGAAACTACTAGATATAACATAGTAGATTATGTTATCTGGAGCATTGGTTTCTAATTTAATTCAATCACTAGAGACTTAATTTCATTCTAGACCTGGCTAACTATAATACCAAAAATTGTTTTCCATATGTTATCTAACATATTTTACATGGAGTACAATGGTTCTACACCAAATAGTTTTCAGACACACGATTAAGATTCTTTCTATATGAACACTCTATGATATTTTTTATTATAGTAATATATAACTGGATCTCATTAACTTTCACCCCTTATTAAAAATTTATGGAGTCGCTATCCATTTTTTTGTATTAACACATTCCGTGATTGGTGGTCATGAATTCCAAGGCACGCTAAAATGATCATATAAATAAGATATGAAAAGTAAAATTCTAATATATTTTGTCATAATTAATTGGTCTCTCCAATCATACTTTATTGGTATGACACATGTACCATCCATGTATAGTGTCTCTAGAGTACTCACCATAATATTTAAAATAATAAGACCCTTTTACGTTGATACATGGAGTAAATTAATTAATATTAATTAATATTTCCATTTTTATCTAATTTCCATATACTTCCTACTTGTAGGAATTATTATTATCAATGAATAATGTATCACTGAACCCAGTTAATATTTGACAACTATTATGGTTTCTTCATTCCAATATATTATGTGTCACTAGATCATACCTCTTACACGAGCTCTTATAGAACTTTTTCCCATGCCAACTACTTGTGAATCTATGGCATTGACTAAACCCAGGTAAATTTTTCTCTCTTGATCATAAGTGAAGATGTTTACCCTTATAGATATATAGTCTATCACTTGACTATACTATTTCTATCATAGGGATTTTGGGAATATTCTACGAAACTTTTATGATAATTACATTAGATGAATATTTTGTTTTTCAATATGAAAGTTTGTTTATGTCCATTACAAACACTTCCAATCTAAAAACTTATTCTTATGATATAATAGTTTTCCATTATACAATAACTTATATGATATCAAATTTTCGTGATTTTGGGTATGTCTTTACAAGATAATGTCATTATTTGTGATGCATTTCTCAAAATATAATGGATGTATATGTAATGGATATAAGTTGCAACATTGATTCTCCTTTTACATACATCACGACTCTAATGTGTAAGGAAATGTGATTTTAGTAATTACTCCATGATATATTTTTTATCAATGTTAATATATATTAATATTCATTAATCCTCTATATTATCATCATATCCCTAAAGTGGATAAGGTAATGTGAATATAGAAATTACTCCATGCTATATTATATTTATCAATGAATGCTTGGTAAAGATATTATTTAGCATTCCAGCATGAAGAAAATTTTATCTTTTGACCATGCATTTACCATACTTAACTTTCACATTAATTAAACAAAAAAGGAATGTTATGAATTATAATTACAACTAGCTTACCCTTGGAATAGTGAACACTCTATAGATGAACTAGTTATGAATTATTTGATGCTAAAAATTATTTATAAAGGTTTAGTTGTCCTAAACAAAGTACGTAAGTGTTTTTATAAAATATATGGTATTTAACTAAGAAACACCTAAAAATATACTTGAAATATCCAAGAAATATACTTAGTTTTTCTTGAAAATGTATTGTCTTTCCACAACTAGGAATATAAGGCTAAAAATTTATATTAATCATGTATTAACTATGGTTTATGTATCACTGGACAATTGGTTGAGTATGAATATCCACAAACCACATTCATTCCTGAACCCAAATAATTTATCCTAGTGTCCAATAGACACATGAGATACATTTTCTAGTTATACTTGAAGAATTTTCTAGTAGAATCATTTACATGGAAATTAAAAGTTGTGTGATTCTCACTGCAAAATTAAGAACCACCATTTCTCATCCGATTGGAGAAACAATTCACTTCTAGTAATATTTTGATACATACATGTCTACAATATTCAAATAAACATATCTGGAAGGAATATTGTATTAAATATCCCAAATCTATTATATAAATATTACTAATAATTAATGAATATTATTGAAAAATATGAAAATACTTTCTACATTGATTATGTTCGTTACATTTGTACTTCCATAGATTTTATTACATGATATGCAATGAATATAACCTCATGATTAAAATCTCTTTCATTGAAGGATTTTGTAATGTTTCATTTGATGTCATGATTTCAATTTTTCTTTTTTCTTTTTCATTCAAAATGTTTTTCATAAAAACTAATGATTAATTTTATAGTAATTTGATTACTTCTTAGTGAACATTATCTATAAGGTAATGAAGTATTTTAATCATGATTTTTATTTTGTATTATTAAATGAAACTATATTTATTAGGTTAAAATGATATGAGAAAGGGGTCAATTGAAATCTTGTGATCCATCATTCAATTTATACATATCTAGTGTATTCATCACCTATTCATATAATTTCTTCCATTTCTACTCACAAGATTCTCAGTGATGAGACAATATGTAAAATCATCAATGTCCCAATATTGTATCCACAACTCACATCAGATTATTATGATACAATTATGAAAAAACATCATATGATATATAAATGAGTCTTCTATATGCATTTTTTACACCCTATATTATTGAGGTTTATAAAAATGTATTGGGAACACTAACACCATGAAATTATGATGATGTTGTAATTTGTGTAAGTCTATATACTACACTTTTAAAATTCATTCTAGTTTTAAAATTTAAGTTATCAATTAGATAGTGTAGTATGTCCTATGTTATTAATTTCCATTTTAGGTAAAAATAATTTCTAAATAATTAGTACATTTATCATGATTATCGATTATACATTACCAATTATATAAATCATAAAATGTCTCCCACTATTTTATTGATCTATAAAAACTCTCTATACTAGAATCAGAATAGATTGTCTCTTGAGTAGTCTAGTGGTATGAATATTTAAAAATACCATCATAGTCTATAAGATATGTCTACACAACTACTCAGAGAGTTCAGAATAGGCACTTGACTAACCAACCACATGAACTCAATGCTCTTTGATATGTTGAGTGATGTCTCTACTTCTAAATCTGTAAATAATATTTTCTCATTGTTTGCCTCTAATGTCTCAACTAGATATCGATAGATACTTCATTTCTACCAAATTTTGTTAAGTAGGACCATCTTTCTCATAAGAACTCACTATTAGTAAGGAGAACCCTCAACTATGTAGGATGTGCACCTCGAACAACTGATTTTTATCAAATTATAACGGTGGAAGAAATTTGTGACATAATATTTCTTTGATTGTTTATATATTTTTTAATGAATGTTATTCATTTTAATTAATTGGTAACCCTCATAGTTGAACATTAATAGAAAATAAAATCATCACGTCTTTATGCATTTTATTATTTTATATTTTATGTTTTTCTCAATGTATTGAAAATTAATAAAATAATAAATAATGCATAATGGAAATAAAATTATTGACTGTCCTTGAGAATATAGTATTATTTGATAATTTTAATCATAATGGACCTACCATGACCTAGGGAAATCATAGTAGAGTAATTTATTGACAGATGATGTTGTTCAACCCCTTCAAATGTGACCATTCCCCATTTGGAATTCCCCTCGAATTGGGGTGGTCGGTGAATAATAGCATCACAATAATATAAAAAACACTCACTTGTGTGAGAGAGGGGCTTGAGTGTGAAAAATATATATTACTCACTTTTATTTGGGCATTTTTAATATTCCCCATTTTTCCCTCATAAGACTTTAGAATATTTATACATATATTTTCAAAGCTAGGCACTAAGACATCATGCGATTTTGAGTCCCGATGTGCCGGTAATAAATTATAAAAAAAATATTAAGTTTATTTTATACTATACACATAGAGTAAATGTGATATCTTTTAAATAGTAGATCGAATCCGAAATTCGAGAGCATGGTTGAGTCCAGAGAATTGAGTTTACCCTAGGTGGGACAAAACTATTGTCGGTGCGGAACTTCTCAAGAAAATTCCATGGAGGACATAACTGATAATAAAATAATTAAATAAAATTATTTGATATTATATCTTAATTTGAATAGATCTAGAAATAGTACTCAGATTATAAATACAAGACCATCATTGAGTTCGTAATGGGGTGTCTTACTTAAGTGAATAATAAAGTTAGAGGGTGTGGGATGTTTGTATTCCATGATCGTTAGTGGGAGAATTGTCAAATTCAATAAATATGACATTATAGAAATGAGTTAGGGTTGGCTCATTTCATCCATGAGTGGTTAAATATCTCCTCCTCTCATTCCGATTGAAAATTGATGTCGGGTCCATGGCGGATCGCAATGAATCATCAGGTCAGAGAAGATTAGGGAACAATGAATGCAACGACGAATCCAAATTCCATGTAGGATTCTTTTTATAGATAATGAATTCCTTTATTGGGGCATTGGTTGTAAAAATTTATTTCCTATATTTTCAATTCTTTAAAAACCTTTTTCGATGGCCATAATAACACAAACATTGACCATTTCAGTTCTAGATCACTCATTTTTCATGCTCTTCATCCCTTCTTCGTGTTCTTCATCAATAAAGTTTTTGGAATTTATACATTAAAAAAGATATTAAAGAGAGGAATAGATATGTGAAGTTCATGATTCATGGATTTTGTATCTATGAGGATTTTCAGTTTCAGTTAATAGAGAAGGCGCAATGATGAGCAGATGTGATGGCTACATTTCATAACGTCCAAACATCAAGGAATCTATAAGCAGAGGCTGAGTCAATGACGATCTTGTCCCATGGAGCCCAGATCTGATATCAAAACAATATATAGGAAACTAATGGAGTCTCAATGACCTGTAAAAGGACCTCTATTGTGTAGTTGTCCACAGTGACTGGGGAAGTCGGAGCTGGAGGCTGTGACGGGGATGACCACGCGACGCAGGGGTGCACGGCACACATAGGTGGCTAGAGTGGGATGGTGGAGGTGAAATATTGATGTCCAGAAGACCCCCCTCCATGGGTTTTGGGAAAAAATAAAAAATAAAAATAAATAAATATAAATATAATATTGTTATTATTATTATTATAAAAATAGTTAATTGGTCGTAACTTTCTCATGTGATGTCCAATTCACGCAGCATCAGCAAAAATGTGGCCCAGTCATTGATGTGGTATTTTTATAACCAATTTTGTGTACGTTTCAAAAAACTCATGAAGCAATTAAATAAAAATACCCTAAAAATAATTATATTATTTTTATTTTTATATTGTAATTTGAGCGTAACTCCTACATGGAGAATTTGATTAACATTTTAGTTATGGACATGCATTCCTCTTATCTATACAGACATCTTTATGAAATTTCAAGAATTTTAATACATGGATTTATGGATCAATGGCATGATACGAACAATTATAAAAATAATAATATAATTATTATTATTTGGAGATTCTTGAATGTGACTTATCTCATGCATACTACATCGAATTGATTCGCCAGAAGTAGTGTTGTGACCCTAAATAAGAGGCAAACATCTAAAGACTGATTTCTCGTGATTAAAATAATATCAAGGTCTGGGAACCATGAAGCCTCGTTTGGTCATTAGAGATGAAAAGTGACCATTTTACTTGGTGTTCATTTTGGAAAAATCAATAGCCAATATCATGTGTTTTTTCATAAGGATCACAATGGAACAATCCATATAATTTTCATCGAGATCGAGGAAAGGTTACCATGATATTACATCCGAGCATACTATAGTGGCATACATTTTTTCCATCAAATGTTCATTTGGGGTGAATGAATAGTCAAACTTGTGCATTTTCTTGGAAAATATCGTAACGGTGTGATCCATTTGGATATTCAGAGCCTTTTCCATGACCTCATAAATTGTGGAAAGAAGAAAGGTTTATCAGTGGAAGATACTTCAATTGTGTTGTAAAAGATCCCATGGCATAGGCCAGCATCGATTCTCGTGAGAGTGGGGAAGATGTATGATGTTACGTGGTTATATGTTATAGGGACGTTTGAGGAGGTGTATCAGTGAAATTACATTTTCTCACATCGGATCTACAATGATCATCATATAGTCATTATCATTTTGGTTGTATATGTCGTGTAATTTGGGAGTACACTGGCATGCGTAGGGGGACTTGATAATGTTTCTGTACTCGATTATGGCTAGGTACATAGACAGGCTAAGAGGCAGGGTCACAGGATGTGTGGGCACCACAAACACCATGTACAACTTTATTAATCTTTTATCTCTCATATATCTTTCTTTTGGATTTATTTTTTGGAATTTGAGTACACTATCCTGAGTTTTTTCATATAGATAGTGATGGTGCCCTCCGTAGTGGCTTATGAGATAAAATACAAGTTGTTCTAAGTGTGACGCCTTTATAGTCAATGCCTGATGAAAGTAGTGATCTTATGGATTCATCAAAGTGTCCTGGGATTACTATCCTATGGGGATGGCCAGTGTAGTTCCTCAATGTTTTTGGAGAGGTACCATCTAGTATGGAAGACCCCTGTACTTTCTCGATACTTTTCGAGAGGTACCATCTAGCTGATATGGCCAATGCAGTTTGGGGATTACCCTCCAATTGGGTTGGGAGTGGGTTCCCCGGCAGTTGTTTCAGACATACCGTTTAGTTGGGCTAGGAAGTGGGTTCCCCGGTGAATGTTCCAAGTACCCTCCCGTGTACTACCCTTTAGCAGGGCTGGGAAGTGGGTCCCATCGACAATGCTTTTTGGTTAGTACCCTCTAGCATATTACCCTTTTATAAGGCTGGGTAGAGGGTCCCTGTCGACTTATGGGTGATAATCCCCTCTAACGTACTAGGGAAAGGATATCTAATGACTAGAGTGGCACCCTACAACTGGGTTGGGTATGGGTCCTCATAATTGAGACATGGCCTCTTGACTATCCATCATAGTGATGAGATGTGCTTTGACGTACCTTTGGACTCATGAGAAAGAGGGAAATTTACCCACCCAGATGTGTCCATGTGATGCGAGCTAAAACTATGAGGGTGAGATGATGACACCCAAAGAGGGTAGTATCAAGGTGTGGTGATTGATTCCCTTTTACTTGTGTGTTAAAGGTAGATGTGGGGGATTCTCATAATTGTTGGTGGTTAATCATTGAATTGTTCGTGACTCTTTTCCGGGGTCGAGCTGTGAGATGGATATCCACTTACTGTCTTGTTTGGGATTCCTTGACTAAGCATATATATATCCTATATCAGACCTCGTTCCTTGGGTTTTGGTTACTCTTTTTCTACTATAGGTAATGATGCACGAGATATTCCACATGCTTTCCATGTCTAGCCTCTCATGGTTGGATGGATCTACTATACTACTATAGGTAGTGAAGACTTGATGAGATGTTCATATTCCCTCTATTTCTATATCCTTTTGTTTTTTGATGAGTTTACATTACCATCTTGTTGGGTTGAGATGCACTCATTTTTCTATACCAAGTTCTATCCAATGCTTTCCTCTTCAGTTGTATCTATTACTGCTCCCCCTTGGTCTTTTTGGGGCATCCTATTGAGTATTTTTATACACACCCCTACATGGTATTTTCCAATATGTTTCGTGCCTTATACATTCAACAAACAGGTTGATATATATATCCTCATCTGACCACATTAATCCTTGATAACATTCAAGATTACTCCTCGATGATATCAAGAAATGATACCAGCTCCAGTTCATGATAAAGACCATGCGAGTAATGATGCCTTAGTTTAGGATTCATCATACGATCCACTTCCTCCAGGTGGGTAGGTAGAAGCATCTCCATCAGTTGAGCATCAGACATCCCAAACAAGGCAGGAAGAGGACGTGGGTAGGCTGAGCACACTCCATGAGTTCCATCACCAGAGATTGATGAGGTTTAATTGTTAGCCAGACCCTCAAGCAGTAGAGGATTGGATAGAGTCAGTGGTCTGACTATTTAGGATTGCACGAACACTGACTGATCAGATGGTGGCTTTGGAAACTATCCTTTCTATAGAGCTTCTAGGTGATGGTGGTGCATGGTTACTCAGATACTCGATGATTCACCACTATTGTGAGACCACTTCCACCAATGGTTTTTTTGGGAGTAATACCCCCTTACATAACTTTATTAGAATTCAAGAGATCATACAGTTTCTGAAGGGAGGGATGACAGAGGATGAGTATGTTACTAGGTTCATAGACCTTACACGCTACTGTCTGGACATGATCCATGTAGACTACTACTGAGCCCAGAAATTTGAGTTGGGTCTGTGTAGATAGATATGTTCTATCATATAACCCTTGTCCACACCCACCGATTCCATGGTTCTAGGGATGGCACTAGTGAAAGGGAAATTTCTGTTAGAGGGACTCCATATAGCTAGATATAGTTGTGGGTGCAGTAGAGATGATGCATCTTTGACAACTATTAGAGATCAGTCAAAAAAATATCAACATATGATATATTCTCATGACGAGACATGAGCATGTGGTTAGGCAGCACCAGGTTAGCCTGGAGAGGGCCAGTTCTATGCATGGGATTGGTGAGGTCACATGGTGCGTGACTGCCTGACTAGACATGCTAGGAACCTAAGGAAGATAACAGGTGGACCATTGTGGCAGAGGCAGCGCTGTGATTGGGGATCCCCCAGGCGGGGATAGGGTGGTCCACAGGGAGGTGGTACTGGAAGAGTAGTATGGGGATATAAAGGTACAAGATGATGTTATGAGGTTCATCCACCACCACCACAACCATGCCGCCCATGTCAGGATTAGGTAGCTAGTAGATGGGACCATGGACACCCTCAAACATTGGATGTCTATGATCCTACAACACATAAGATGATAAGAGGTACCCTATGTGTCTCTTATACTTCTCACAGTAGAAATTTTTAGGCACTTTGTGAGGTACACTTTTCTCGTTGTTTCATGCTCGAAGTGTTTCCACGGTGATTCAGGGCATCAGTGAAACCTTGTGTTGGTGTTGTTCAACATAGATTTGAATGCACATGGAAGAGGGGTCCTTCCTCCACCAAGATGCATTATTTGTGACATGAGAAAAATCGTGAGGGAGAGTATGTTCCACCCAAAGTAGATAATATTTATTTGTGGTGGAAGATCCCCTCTGACTTGTGCATTCAAGGTGAGGTTGTGCGATGGAGTATCAGAGCAGGTCCTGGCATTGCTGGTAGAGTTTTCATTCTGGATAACTTTTTCTTGTAATTCCATTAGTGGGTGTAGTGGAGTGCCTGGTTTGGTTATTACTATCCTTCCAAGAGAATTGAAGAAATGTGGGATATACCAAGTGATTTTTATGACTAAATTCTTGCGGTTTGAAGAGTTTACTCACCTTCCTTGTTTGTTGGGACATTTATGTGCTCAACATAAACCTTGATACAACAGTTATCAAGTACTAGTCGAGGTGATGGGGAAACCATGAAGATGAGTACATGACTCACAACCTATTTATAGAAGGTATTTTCTTCTATTTATGAATGTGGAGACACTACCATCTTGGAGAACACTTGGTGGTTTGATCAGACCACCAGAGTCGCAAGTACGTCTTCACTCAGAGAGACATAAACCTGAGATAGCGACGATAGTTTAACTTCTAGAGACATCTAGATAGTCGATACCTCGGGAATGGGAAATGTTGTAGTATATTTCCTTATCAAGAATTCCTAAGCTTGCCAGGTGCAGGGAGTTTTAGAGCAATTAACTTCCCTGTAGCGGACCTAGATGGATTAGGAGGGTACATTTTCTCTTTAGTCGATGTTGTCGACTCCTTCACATCCCGAGCATGTAAGAGAGTTTTTGTTGTGATACATCCACTATGAAATATTTTGGGAAAAGTCATCATAAGGTGTTTATCCATATAGATATTCTAAAGGATGGAATCATGATACCTTGTTCCTGGTATAAATAGTGATTTTTAGTAGTGATGTGGGATGTAGAGATTCAGCCATGGAGGAAAACTATCCCATGAGTTTCATTAGGACTTTTGAAATCGTGAATAGGCTTAGAAAGGATTCCTTCTGCCTTTACCTACCCCCAATAACTGGAGTGGGCGAACGACGTCTCCCACATTTCACAATTGAAGAGATATGTGCATGATCCTACGAAGGTCATCAATTGGGTCGAGCAGGAATTTAACGTTGCTTCCACCTTTATAGAGAAACCAATGTCGATCAAGGATCATCAGGAGAAAACCTTATGTAGATGGACCGTCCCATTGGTTCATGTTCAGTGGTAGTACGGAAACATGTGGGAGTTCCTCGGAGAGGGAGATCCAAGTGTAGGCTCAATATCTTGAGTTTTTTCTTTAGTTCTGCTTTTCAAGGATGAAAATCATAAAGGCTGAAATGATGTAGAGACTCTATTTTTTCCTTGTAATAGTATGAAATATATTTACATATATTTAAAGAGTTAGGTGCTATGACAGCATACGATTTTGAGGCTAAGTGTGTGCATAATATCTTATACAAAAATATTAAGTATATTTTATATTATGCATGCAAAGGAAATGGGGTATCTCTAAAAAGGTAGCTCAGATAAAAATTTGAGGGCATAGTTGAGTTTAACGCATGACATTTACCCTAGGTGGGACATAAAATTTTTTGGTGAGAACCTTTTGTAAAAAAACATCATGGAGGACCTAACCATAAATAAAGAAATTAGATAAAATAATTTGATATTAGACATTAATTCTAATAACTCTTTAATGGGGACCTAGATTGAAAATATGAGACCGTTGTTGAGTTCGTAATAGTATTTTTTACCTAGGCATGTCATTATGTGAGTGGTTGCAGGATGTTCATATTCTGCAACTATTGGCGAGAGATATAAAAAATTCTATAAATAGGAGGTTGTACAAATGAGTTTGGGTTGGATCATTTCTCCCAATGATGGTGGAAGCTCACCCCCTCTCATTCTGATGGAAAATAGATATCGGATCCTTTGTAAATCGTGAAAAAACATCATATCTGAGTACATTAGGGTGCATCAAATGCAACAATGGTTCCAAAATCTAGGTAGAATTCTTCTTTCGGATTCTACATTCTCCAATTGATGATTTGATTGTAAAAATTAAAATTTGGTCCTTTTGTTGCTTTATAAACCCTTTTGATGGCCATTCTGACATGTTCATCGACCATTTTAGTTCTAAGTCACTCGTTATTCATTTTCAATGTTTGTTCTTCGCGTTCTTCATTGATAAACTTACCGACATATTGAAAAAAACTCTATTCTTCAAGAGAAACAAAGATCTGTGAAGGTCATAATCCAAGGATTCTGGATCAATGATGGTTTTTTGTTTAGGGTGTCGGAGGAGGCACCCCAGCGAGTTGAAGTGATGCATACATTTCATCATGTAGAAACGATGAAAAATCATTAAGCGTAGGTTGATTCTAGGAAGATCTTGTCTGGAAGAGCCCAGATCTAGTCTCAAAACAATTTTTGGGCCATCGGAGGAGTATCGGTGGTCCGCGGAAGGACCACCGGTGGAGGGTGGTCTGCGACGGTGGTTGGGGAATTCAGAGCATGAGGCCACGAAGGGGAAGGGGGCATGTTGGGATGGCTAGGCGGCTCGAGGGTGCGTGACATGTGGAGGAAGACCGAGTAGGATGACATTAGCAGCCTACCATAGGATCCCCATACATGGTTTTTAGAAAAAAACAGAATGAAAAAAAGTTAAATATAATAATAATAAAACGGTAAATCAATAGTAACTTTCCTGTGCGACATCCAATTCATGTGTTGTTGGCAGAAATGTGACCCCATTTTCGATGCATTCTTTTTAAGACAATTTTTGGGTACTTGTCTCTGAATTTTGGAGTGCGTCATTAAAAAGGAAAATATAATATTGTTATTATTTTCATATGTTGATTCAAGCATAACACCTATATTTAATGTCTAATTAATGTTTCGTCTATGACCACACATTACTCTTGTGGATACATACCAATTTGTGCATGTTAGTGAATTTTAAGACTTGTATTCATTCCTCAGTGGCCAAAAATGACCAATTATAATAATAATAATATAATTATTATTATTTTTAGATTCATGAATTGGATGCATCTCATGAATACAATGTCTAATTGATGCGTCGTCAGCGGCATCACGAACATGAATTTGAGGCAGACGTCCTAAGACTAATTTTGGGTGATTAAACTGAAATAAAGATTCATGCCACATGAAGCCTGTTTTGGGAGTTAGTGTTGAAATGTAACTTTTTCACCGAGTGTCCATTTAGGACAAATTAACAGCCGATCCTGTGGGTTATTCCATTTGGATCGCAATGGTGCGATCCATATAATTTCATTCGGGATCCAGATGCCGACCCCATGAGATGCCACCCAAGCATATTGTGGAAGCATATAACCTTTCCATCAACTATTCATTTAGAGTGAATGAATAGTTGATCTTGTGAATTTTTCTGCAAAGATCGCAATAGTGTGATCCATTTGGATGTGCATATCCTTTTTCAGGACCTCACAAATTGTGGAAACATGGTTGGAATATCGTTGGAAGATCCTTCTTTTGTGTTGGAAGAGAACTCATGGCTTAGGCAATCATTGATTCTCGTGAGAATGGGGAAGATATATGATGCGATACGGTCATATGTTCTGGGTTCATTTGAGGAGGTCTGTAGGTGAAAACATGTTTTCACCCTTTATATCGACGAGCATCATGCATTGGTTAGCCTTTTGGTAAGACATTTTGTGTACTTTGGGAGTACATTGCCATGCCTAGGGGTTCTTAATCACTGTTTAATATCCGAGTTTGACTAGGTTCATAGCAAAATGGAGAGGCGAGGTCACATAATGTGTGGGCCCACATGTGTCGTGTACCACTTTATAAATCTTCAATATCTCATTTCTCCTTCTTTTGGACTCAGTTCATGGCATCCGTGTATCTTATCCAGAGTGTTTTTCTACGTAGATTGCAATTGTTCCCTTCATAGTTGTTTAAGAGATATGATGTGAGTTGTTCAAGCCATTATGGCTTTATAGGTGATGGCCATTGATGATTACGATCTAACAGTATCATCATAGTGTCATAGGCATACCATCTGGTAAGGAAGGCCAATGTAGTTCTTAGATTCTTTATGAGAACTAACATCTAGTAGGGATGGATAGTGTGTTTCCTTGATGCTTTCCAAGAGGTACCATCCATCAGGGGTGGCAAGAGATGTTTCAGACTTACCCTCTTGCTGGGCTGGGTAGTGGGTTACTCAATGGTAGTTTTGGGTACCCTTTAGCTGGGTAGTGGGTTACCCAATGGCAGTTTCGGGTACACTCTTGTGTATTACCCTTCAGTAAGGCTGGGCAGTAGGTCTCATCGAAGACGCTTGTAGGGCAGTACCCTCCATCAGATTACTCTTTAGCGGGGCTTGGTAGTGGGACATGTTGACTTCTAGGTGATGATACCCCCCCCCCCCCGACATATTAGGGTGTGGATACCTGATGAATAGAGGGGTACACTTTAGCTGGGCTGGTCATGGGCCATCTACCTTGAGACATGACCTCTCAACTATGAAGAATAGTGTCGAGATGTTCTTTGATGTACTTTTAGACTCATGAGAATGAGGGATTCTTTCCCCACCGAGACACAACCACGTGACGCGACCTAAAACTATGAGGCTGAGACAGTATTTCCCAAAGCAGATAGTATCAAGGTGTTGTGATCGAGTCCCATTGAATCGTGTGTTCAGGGAAGACATGAGAGATGCTAGTAATTATTGGTGGATACTCTTTAACTGTTGGTGACTCTTGTCCTGGGTTGAGTAGTGAGATAGAGATCTTATTACCTTCTCGTTTGAGCTTCTTTGACTGAGCACACACACTCACAAATGTGTGTGTGTGAGTCCTTTTTCAAACCCCACTCCTTGGGGGTTTTGGTTACTCTACTTCTAATATAGGTGGATATGATTGGGGTATGCCACGTGCTTTTCGTGTTCATCATCACGTGGTTGGACGAGTCTACTCTCCTAATATCTGTAGAGAATACTCTACGATGAGTTCATATTCTCACCATTTCTATCTCCTTTTGTTTTGGATGATTTTACTTCACTCATTTGTTGGGTTGAGTTGCACTCATTTTACCATCACTAATTCCATCGACATATTTTATCACCAGTTGTTTCTCTTAATGTTTCCCCTTTTCCTTTTTCGAGGCATCCTATTGAGTATTTTTATACTCACCCTTGTATGGAATTTTCTTTAACGTGTTGTGCCTTATATAAACGATCGATAGGTTGATCGTGACATCATATAAGCTTAGGGATACGGGTGCTTGGACTGTGTACAGTGGTCGTATCTTGAGATTCAGGAGTGGGAATTATAAGTTACTCCCATGTTGTGCCACTTTTCTGGTTGGGCGTGTATCTTTCCCCTTTCATTCCTTTCAGTTTACTTCACAACACATGTACTGGTAGAGTTTAAAGGTTGATGCATGTTTGTGGGATATATATAGCAGTATTGTATCTTGTTTTCCTTTTCCTCTACAAATTTTCCTTCAGTTCATTGCGCGTGCGCACGCACGTGTGTGAGTTCTTAGGCAAAGACCTCCTTGAGTTTTGTTGTACCTTCAGCACTTGTCACCACCCCCTTGACAATGGAGGTGAACTTGGGATAGTTGCGAATTGATCCATGAAATGGGTCGGGGCATGACACATGTAAACCCTAATACATATTAAATGTGATACAATGATGATGCACTAACTATCTTAAAAATTGACAACTTATTACAATCATTGACCAGAGGACATAAGTAATTTAATAAAACAATCAAAGATATACATAGGTTCGATGTAATTCATCAAGACCAGATAGCATGGTTAAATTAATTTGTATTAAATTTAATGTATGAGAGTTTTAAAAAACAAGGGTGTTCGGTTGGCTTTAGTGAAGGAGTCTGTAGTGACAACGGGCATGGGTGGTGGTATCCAGCTAGGTCGGCCTGAGCGGAAAAATCAAGTGGCATGGAAGCTAGCTGTAGTAGTATTTCTAGTGAGGTAGGTCTGTCTAGGGGGGTCACCCAAGTGATGAGGTGGCCGAGATCACCGATCAGGGGGATCCCGCAGCAGCTGCAACCTGGTTCGTGGTAGGGTTCGATGCTCTAGTGTGTCAAGAGGGAGGCGTCTAGACCAGGCAGCGCCAGAAAGGTGAGGTGGCTTGTTTTCTGACAAATTTGAGAGGTGGTAGCATGTGATCAACCTCGACAACGCCGGCGGCATGGTATCAGCCTTGACAAAGCCGACAGCTGGCCAATATGACCCAGTGACAGCTGCAACTATAACTAAAGCCAATTGATTAGGCTGATTTTGATAATAAATTAATAATTTATCAAATTATTCCATGTGTGGGAAAATAAATGGGCCATCTTATTTTTCATTGCATGGGAAAACAAATGGGTCATCAGCCATAAGATTTATGGTTACTGGATTCTACTCGGGTCTTTACCAGAATAAATATTGGTTATCTTAAAAAATTATGATGATTCGTCCCAATGCCTTTGTGAAAAATGAAAACTCACTCACACACGGATATATATATATATATATTAAATATGTTTTCTTCAATTTTAATATCCTGAAAAATACCACTATAGATCCGTATTTTTATTTTGATGGTCATGACATGGCTATTTGAAATCGGATCGATGTGCAGTTTGTTCTGTTGAGACCGATTTTAGGCCATCTACTTAAAATAAACTAAAAAATCTTACTTGTCTTATAAAATCCATGTGATCCCATTGATATCAATTTTTGTTACTCATGCACGTAGTAGAAGATGGTGGGATAGGTATTTCAAATTTTTATCCTTGGAGCAATCGTAATCGTAGTCTCTTGTGATCTATGTCCCGGTGGTGTCTGAGATTCTTGTTTGGATGATTCAAATATAAGAAAATAAAATAAAAAGAGCTCTTCATTTGATTTAGAGCGCACATGACTGCATCTCTTCACTAGATGTTGTTTTCAGAAGGATCTGAGGTCGAACGACTCTATATCTCCCATATATGCATGCAAAATCTGTGTGCACATCTTTCATAAAAATTATGAGGGGTCGAACAAAGATACACCGATATCTTCGACGTCGCGTCGATCACCCTGATCTAGTGCCTCCAATCAATGAAGGTGTTCTTGGATCGTTCACCCGATTGGAGTGTTTCTCTATCTAGGAATCAGGAGGAGAAAAAATTTCTCAATTCCTGACTGATGAATAGTATATGGAATGAACTTCTCATATGATATATATTGTGGATGATCAAAAACACGAAATGAGTTCCCTAACACCTATATATTTAAATCCTACAAAATAAGAAATAATTAATTAATTATGATGAACTAACTACTTCATAAAAAGTATTTATATTTTATAATATACCTGTAATATACATTAAATATATATTTTGTGATAAAAGATGAGCCGTTAACTAAACATGAAATTCTCGATAATTTTAAATGAACCTTGAATATTAATATAATATTCCATCCATTCTCATATTTTTTTTTCAATCCACTTTTAAAAGGTGAAGTGGGAACCTGGAGGACCAATATTGGGAAACATAAAAACAAATTACAATCAACCCAAAATTAAAATTCAAACTATCTGCAAACCACAAATACCCAAATTCAAAATTCTAAAAAAAATAGAATTAAAATTTCAAACTTCAAAACAAAATACAGCACAGATGTACGATCGAGCTGTGACCCTAGCGCTCTGACCCTACAACAGCTCGTTGCCTCCTCAAACCAGTCGCCCCCTGTAGAGACTGATTGTCTTCCCATTTCCAACACTAATAAAAAAAGATAATCCATGCTAGGGGGATCCATGGGAGAAATAAAGTTGATGCAGTGCACACCACCTGGAACACTAGCACATGTTCGTGCTCGAGTAGCACATCCAAAACCTCTTTGGAAACCATTTCACCAAACTAACTGGGAAAGGAACAAAGGAACATGAAGAAATAGCAGATATCAAAACAAACTCAGCCTCACCAATAGGACACATCCTATGATAATATCATAATCTCCTCACCTATTCCTTTTTGAACCACAAAATCAAACCACAAAATAAAACCCATGTCCTGTCAATTGTCTACAACCCAATTAAGTACTGTCCCCCAGAAGCCATTCTTGCATAAACATCACCTAATTTCCAAAATAAATCCAAACAGAACTATAAAAAACTAAAAAATCCTCATACACCATCACCGAACACTGATTTTAACATCGAGGAAGAGAACCAAAAAAATAGGAAACCAAACCATCACAATAAACTAGGGACAAGAACTTGCAGACAGAAGCTCAAACTTCAACAATTAATTAATTAATTAATTAATCTGTGATCGATAATGCCTCGATAACTATCAGACCCTGTGGTGGGGTCCTCCATGTCCTATATACCTATTCAATAGAATAGGGAAGAATTTTTAAAATGATATTGATTGTGACCCTCTATTCCCTTATCTCGATAAAATTGAATAGTATCAATAGGCCTAGAGTGGAGTCTAGCAAACCATCAAGGACCCTAAAACGAAAGAATAATTATAGAAATTAAAGTCATCTTACAAACATGCACTGTGCAATAAAATTTAGTTTTTTTAATATCTTATAAAGCATGATGCACACCTTTTCCACCATCCATTATTTATTATTCATTGATTTAACTAGATATACTTACCATTAACTCCAATGGCCATTGATTTATAAAGTTATTTCCATTTTGATCAAAAGGACCCGAGATATTACTTCCTCAACTTGGAAGTGATAAATTATATCTTGTCCATTCAACCAATGTCATACTACCTATGACACACCCACCCCTGGATACCTATCACACCCTGACCTATAAAGATATTTTATTTTCTAATTTTTTAGCTGTGGATATTCTCACGAAGGTTCGACTTTAACTCTAGTTTAATTTTTTTGATGTTTAGTATTTTTGGTGGGTTTCAGGACGTTGCACGAGCACTGCATGGTTCGTAGTAACCGTGCGGTTGGCCCAGGTGAACGTCCAGTTGCCCAATATTTAAAATAATTAAAATATTATGAAGATAAAATTTAAAGAACATTTTAATAATAATAATTATAATATTATTATTATTATTATTATTATTGTTATGATATTATTATTATTATTATTAATATTATTATTATAATATTTTTTGTTATTATTATTACTACTATTAAAATAGTTGTCCATAATTTTATAGAGATTATTATTGTTAGTATTATAATTATTATAATAATAATTAATACTATTATTAAAATTTCTATTAACATTATTAATAAGTTTCTCTTTTAATTTTATCTTATTTCTTTAGCTGGGGAGAAACCCATGGGTAGTCACCCGCTTCTTCTTCCCCTCCACAAAGTGCACCAACCCCCCTTTCTTCCCCTCTACACACGACCTTCAGTGCCTCTCCCATCCCAGTGTGCAACCTGGGTTTTTTTTATATATATGGGTTTTAAAAAAAACATTATGGAAAATGGGATAGGGTTTGAAGTATTTTTAAAAATGGGTCTTTAGATGTGTGAACCCTGTTCACGCATCTTCTTCTCGGCAGGATGTGTGAACCTAGTTCACGCATCCTTCACCCCATCTTCGAAGGATTTGTGAACCCCGTTCACACATCCTAGCAATTGTAGATGCGTGAATGGGGTTCACACATCATTTATGAACTCTCTAAAGGATGCGTGAACCCCATTCAGGCATCCTACGGAAAGGTTAAAAAAATCATCATTTATTTAGAAGCAAAATTTTCTTATGTATTTGATTAATTCAATTATAACCCCTTTCTATTCAGAATTTTTTTGTTAACAAAGGAAGAGAGATTTAGAAAAACATTTATATTTCAATAACATTATCTTCCTAAATGTTTTGCAGTAATTAGATTTGATTCTAATTGATATATTAATTCTGGAATTAATTAAATATTTCTTCATTTAACTCCCCCTAAAGAGAAACACTCATAAACATCAGTTTTGAAATCTTATATAACTTCACCAAGGATGATCTTCTTCAATACTTATTCATAGATATGCTAACAAGTTCTTAACCCTCTTAAGGATTGTTTCTTATTTTAGAATAATATGAAATTAATATTTTTCATAATTTCCTTAATATTATCACACGATTAAGGTATTTTAACAGTAAAATCCTCTAGTGAAGGTTGTGTACCAGTAGAACATGTGTCCTTTTATATAGTTTGAATAAGTATTTTCTCAAAATTGGCCAAATGAACTTCTAATTCCATACATCTCATATTGTGGTTTATTTGATCTTCAATCATAATTATCCACTCTTCACAATTATGCATTATTCATAGAAATTCTTCTTTATGCAATTTAATTTTTTAAACAAAGAATCACGTTCCATGATTTTAGGATTCTAATCAATGATATCAATAATATTTTTCAAGATTTCTTGAGGTTCACAGATCTTTTCATCCAGAGTATTAATATTTATTAATGAATACCAAATAGAAATTATTAATTTTTTAAAATAATTTGATGACAGTAAGACATTGTTAAAAAAATTAAAACTCTATAAATGATAATAGTAATGCACATACATAGTGTATTGTAAATCACAAATCAACCTAATATATGCCTCTAGCATGGATGCTCCTCTGTCCCACAACCAGGTGTATATTGGACGCGTCCACATCGTGTCCGTCTCTATCTGCGCTCTGGCGTGCGCTACACATCATCCCCAGAATCCACCCCCACATCCTCCTGTGTGATAGGCGGTGGATGTACAGTTTCACCGTCAGTAACCTGTCTTGCATCTAATGATAATGGAGCCTGACTGTAACTCTCACCAACATAGAAAGAAGATGACTATTGTGCTAAGGATTTCTATAATAAAGAATCGAGCTCAACCCAGTCATCGGTTGTATCTACCTGTGGCTAAGCCTGAGAAGCTGGAGGAGGAGATGACTAATCATGTGGAACACCCTCCTCCTGTGGAACAACAACATCTGACTAATCAATCTAAACATCCTCCTCCTGTGGAACAACAAGATCCATAACAGGGTCATCCCCATGGTATATCTATATGAGCCTCAGCAGGCTCCGCATCCCCCTGAGCATGTGGTGGATCAAAGAAAATTCCATGATAAATCTCGTCCATCGAAGGAATCAACATTGATACAAGGGTGTGAAAATATGCTGGGTCAAATATGGTGTGCTCTACTGGATCAGAAATGTGTAGTAGATGACAGATACGAGCATCCTACGAAAAAAAATTATTTTGTTAAGTAATATGAATAAAAATTTCCCTGAATTGTGGAAGGAACTATGTATACCAGCTCATGAAAGCCTCATCTGTGTCATGTCAAAAATCTGATTGGGGACCTGTAGTACCAAGCTGTGTAATCCATCTGATCCGCCAAATGAAAATGCACCGTCCCCGCCCCTCGCAACTGGAAGTCCAGTCTTCTATCCCACAAATCAATATATCTAGTATGGTATCTCCTCCAATCAAAACTTCTCATCTCTGACATCTTTAAGGAATGCAGTGAATATAACTGACTGGGTGGGTCAGGAACCGGCTGAAAGAATCCGAACTACCTCATAACTATGTCAGTCTAATGCCACTCGACTATATGAAAATGAATCAATGGAACCCTACATGAGCTGATAACAAGCATCGACATACAGTATGGTGGAAGACTCTGGATAATAGCATCTGTATATGGCATCCATAAAATCTGAAAGAAAATATATAAATAATCTATTTATAAATTAATACATGTATAGTAAAGAATAAAGATTTAACAATATAAATAATAATTACTTACATCGTGTGGTCGAATGTTGTCCAACATAGGTCTGTAGGTGTTGATGTCATGTCTAGGGGAATCTGAATGTCGATGTGCCTGACTCCACCTGTAGATAATATTGTTATATTTACATTTCATAATAGAAATTTGTAAAATTAAGTTAGACAATATAAGGAAAGAATAACATACCAACGTCCACACAGAGCTTCTGCTACAATATCTGCTGGTAATGGCACACGAGCTTGTGGAGCTAAACGAGTGATGTGCTCCCATACCCACATCTTTAGAAGAACCATGCATCCCGTGATCTGCATCTTATCGATGAGACATGCGCTACATAACGCCCTGTATGCATTTACTAGACAAGTAGACCCCTAGTTATATCGGCTGGCCTCATCAAAATACTCTAAAATAGATAAATACATCAAATGTACAAAAGTAGTGTAGTGATCAACAAAATGGTGCCACCGATCATCCTCAAAATATATGCACATGCAAATCGCAGCACGATGATCTCATCAGCATCCTCTATTAACTATGTGAAGTGATGGTATAACCAAGGCATGCGTAATCGACCACCAACGATGGTCCTTCCATCATCAGGGACCTCTATGCCCAGTAGTCTATGAATAGGCTCCGAAAAATCTGTTCCAACTTGGCCAGTCAGAGCCGCACCATCGATGGGGAGGCCCAACATAATGGCCACATCCTGCAATGTAATAGTCACCTCCCCCTCTCTAAAATGGAATGCATGTGACTCTGGCCTCCATCTCTCTACAAGTGCATCAATGAGTTGACGATCGATAAAGGTGAAGTCGCACATCGCTACGCCATAGAATCTAGCACGACGAAGATGAGGGATGATAGCGTGAGGTGGTGAAGTGTGATAGAAATGGTGAGATCTGCGTACACTCAACGGAGGCACTGGACGTCCCTCTAAAAATAGTCGTGATTCATGAGTAGGTTGAGATGTGAGCAATGGAAAATCTGCCATCAACACAAATGATATCATCGTTACTTTATTATAGTGAATTCAATAAAAAAATTCAACTAATGTTTAAATAAATCTAGAACAATGAAATGAAAAATTATTGTGTTAATATTTTGGATTTATACTTGATTTGTTGTGTTTGGATTAGTTTTTATAATACTTGACCAATCCCCTCATTAAATAAATCACCCTATTACCTAATTTTGATATTCAATATTTATGAGGTCTATATTAATTAAAACCTATAGTGGTCTTCTAAGCATTTCATGTGGAATTCCACGAGCTATTTCTTTCGTTCTATGTTTTTTTCGTATAGTTTGAGTATCAAAAAATTCTTTATTAGAGAATAAAAAATGAGACAAACCTAAATTGAAACATGTTAGAAATAGAACAAGTTATAAACAAAAGGATTCAATACTGAAACTTCCACATAAAAATCAACATATAGATATTCATGATACAATACACAAACTCGATCATGGATGAAGAGATGTAGAGCTCTGTGCTGCCACTTGGGGACATCTATTATGAGTATGTCCTTATGCATGACAAATAATGCATCATATTCTCCCTCCTCATTGTTGAGGCCAATCCATTTCATTTTTGATTCGACTTGATTTTGGTATTCCTCGAGGCCGTAACCTAGTAGTATGAAGCCAATAATCTAAAAAACGACAGACATTGAATAAATAATAAATGAAAACAAATCCAAATTATTGAAGCTGGAAATATCAAGGATGATGGTCGGCGGATCAGCAGGCAATGAGATAGAATGAAAGTCACGAATAGGCATCCAATATGCACTATAACAGTTCACCAATGTGCTCATGCGATACACTGGGTCAACATATGGCTCCCATGATATATTTACTAAAGCACAAGTTGCAATAACATGTGCACATGGATATCTAAATGCGTGAAAGTTACCGCAATCACAGTATCTATTATCTAACATCACTGCAAAAATTCAACCACTAGTGCATGTAGCCTGGTCATAGAACAATCTTACCCAAAAGCTCGTCTTTTCCCTGTCAAAGGCTATAACAGTCCATCTTGAAGCCTCGTTCAGTATCGAATCAATATCACTGTGTAAATGCTGCGTAAAACGCATTCCGTTGTCCATCCCCTGATAGGCCTTTTGGGTCTAGTCATCAAAGAAGTGAACACATATATAAAATTTCTCTTGCACTAACCCTATGATAGGAAGTTTGCGCACACCCTTGAGGACCCCATTTATGCACTCCACTATATTAGTGGTCATATGGCCATATATTATGCCACCATTATATGCTAATGACCATTTCTCCTTCGAAATCTGCATCATATATTCATACACATCTTCATTAGCAATTCAAATCTCTTCAAGTCTTCGATCAAACCTTTCTTTTTGGGGCTCATATGCTGAAACCATAAGAGAATAATATATTAAAATGGAGAATAAATTTCATTTAAAAAAATAAGTTTATAAAAACATACCCAACATGAGGATCGCCTTCTTTATGGCATCATCTTTGAAATGCTTATGCACATTACTTGCAATATGTCTAATGGAATAATGATGATAATCATTCGGATCAGTCCATGAAACCCCATCACTAACCACAACCTCTATAATTACTCGACGACGATCAAATATCAGACACACACCACGGTTTTGTGTGACATGAACACGTACACATGCCAAAAACCAGCTCCAACATTCTAGAATTCTCTTTTTCAACAATAGAAAAAGCAAGTGGTAGAGGAGCACGATTACCATCATGTGTGGCAACAATGAGTAGAACACCTGTATACTTGCCATACAGGAAAGTTCCATCAACTTGAATAAATTTTTTACAATAGGTAAATGCAGCAATGCATGGCCTGAATGCCCGAAAAACCCTATTGAACTTCACCTTTGTTCAATA
Organism: Viscum album; assembly: GCA_963277665.1. Lineage (NCBI taxonomy): Eukaryota > Viridiplantae > Streptophyta > Magnoliopsida > Santalales > Viscaceae > Viscum > Viscum album. Next base: position 957,087,579 of record OY728142.1, read on the forward strand.
AACTCAGTGATTGGGGGATACATACTCAATAGTGTCCAACTGATAAACAATCTGATTGTTGATAGATAACAATTCCTAAAGTTGTGTCAACATAGCATAAGATTCATCCCAATCACCATACACTTTTTTAGTTGCCTTCTGTTTTGGATTCCATGCTTTGGTATATGATATCTTGTAGTTATACAACTGTTGAATTCATTCCTGAACAAGGGAGACAGGAACATCATGACATGTTCGTATCATCTCACAAACAACATTTGATATAAACAATGAATCAAGGGAATAGTGATCCTGTGACAAGCTAGGATGCATACAAGTGTGTGACCCTTCTAATTTGGTTATCCTCCAACATGCAATTTTTTTTCAAATATTGCCCTTAGTCCCAATTTATATTCTGGCCCATATTTTTCACAACGAATGATATATTTTTTCTTCTTTGACTCATCAACCACAAATGTGAAATGTTTCTCAATGTGGTATTGCTTTATCACATTTTCATGACCAATTTACTTTCAAACTCCTGCCCGACATAGATGGTGTTTTCATTTGATGCAGACCTATTCCCTATAATTCCAGGGAATTTAGAAGCCAGTGTAATGACATACCAATCAATATATTGTTCACGAGACATTCCTTTAACTAAGGAACTCAATACTGAAGGATGATTACCACTAATCGGTGGATTTCATGGATGTATGTCTCTCAAAGGAACCTCAGAAGGTTCATTGCCCACATCACCCTCACCCACATCTCTCAAAGGAACCTCAGAAGGTTCATTCCCCATATCACCCTCACCCACATCATCTCCTGATGGTTCCCCAGATTCTTCTTCCTCAGATAAACTTTCATTCACTATATCAGCACACGAAGGGATGTTATCTACATTTCCTTCTACATTTTGATCATCTTCTTCATAATTTGCTTCCATTACTAGAGTCAAATGAGAATGAGGCAATGGAAAAGACTGATGTGAAGGACCAAATTGTACAGATCTCACAAAACAAGGTTCTTTAGTAATCAGTTGAACCACATATATATCATAAATCCCCACATACAACTCCATCAAACCATTAGCACACTACTGTTTAAATAAGGAAGATCCATCCATCCAATCATCATCATCGACCAAAGGGTACTCGGTGTGCCAGAAACGTTCAGGATGTTGTAGATGTCGATATGTGATTGAAGAAACAGATTGATCAACCATCAGTTTTAACCAATTATGAATCTTATTGAGAACTACATCCAATGTCATACAACCATGAAAACTTACCACTCTGATAGGTAGCAAACTATAGCTAAATCCCTACTCCGTATAAATGGTCTCACTGTTGCAATATATTCGCACAGACATTATTACCTATAAAAAATAATTAATAAAATATTATATACTAAATTAATATTTTACATTATTTAATATAACGTTATATATTTTAATTAGGTATGAATAATTAATCATGACTTGATCTTGAGACTTATGATTAGTTTATCATTATTTGACAAACTAACCAAATCATATGGACTCATGGAGTATCTATTATCAAATATTTCAACAACCATTAGCCTCCTTTCAAACAGCAACGCCTCATGTCGAATGCCTATTCTCGAACACCTCTTTGGGGACACCTCTTTGGGGACGCCTCTTCAAGGACACCTCTTGTTGATTTCCTATTAATTACAAATTTACTCACATGCATGTGGGGGGGGGGGGTCTAGGGGTAAGAAATACATAAACTTTTTTAAGCGGACAAACAGGTCCTTACATACTTAGTCAAATATGACTCACATTTCATCAATACAGAAAAATAAATGCAATTATTACAAATTTAATAACCACATTCACAAAACAAGACATGTAATTTCAATTATGCATCGGTCGGTTATCTCATGATCAGTCATCACACAACTTACCATGTTTTAGTGTATAATTATTATATATATTACTATATGAAATATATATTAAATATCTACACCACTTTTATATTTACTAAGTTTAATTATAACTAATATAATTTAAAAAATTTATTTATACAAAACTATTTTTATACCATTAACAAAAAAAAATTCTATATATTTTTTAATAAATTTAAATATGATACATATAAATAATATATTATTCACAAATTATATTACTAGTGTATAAATATATTATAATTTATATTAATATTAATTTCAAAATAACATTTTTTATAACATATCTAATTTTCATAAACATTCAATACAAATTCATACAACAAACACATTTTTTATAAATTAAATCATACAAAAGACACTAATTTACACAACAATACATATTATAATTTAAATTAATATTACTTTCCAAATAACATTTTTATAACATATCTAATTTTTATAAACATTCAATATGAATTCATACAACAAACACATCGTTTATAAATTAAATCATACAAAAGACACTAATTTACACATCAATACATATGAAATAAATAAACCATACACACAAACACTAGTTTTTACATATCACAAATCAAATAAACAAATCATAAAAATGAAATAAATAAACACAATTAAACAATTGAAAATTTAAATATAAATCTTACCTTCTTAAAAGAAGCAAATATTTGTTGAGAAAGAAATTTTGCAGGGCTTCATAGAAAAATCCAAAGGAGAAGAATAAATTTGGGGGGGGGGACCCCCTTTTATATAACTTCTCAGCCAGATGCGTGAACGGGGTTCACACATCCTTCACCCCGTCTTCGAAGGATGCCTGAACCCCGTTCACGCAACTTCTGCCGCACTGAAGATGCGTGAACGGGGTTTACACATCCTCAGCATGGAGAGATGCATGAACGGGGTTCACGCATCCTTCGAAGATGGTGTGGAGGATGTGTGAACCCCATTCAGGAATTCGATCGAGAATAATATGTGTAAACGGGGTTCACACATCTAAAGACCCATTTTTTAAAATACTTCAAACCCTATCCCTTTTCCATAATTTTTTTAAAAACCCATATATATAAAAAACCCGTGCAACCCCCTGCTCTGGCCTATCTTCCCGACGGTGCTTTCTGACAACATCCCTCCCTCCGACCACCATCCCTCTGGCCGCGCCCATATCCTGCATGACACCCTATTGGAACCACCTTTCTCACCAGCAACGCCATCTTCAGCCACGCTTCCCTCGCCAGTTCACTCCTCCGGTGCATTTTGTTTCATTATTTTTGAGTGTTCCTGGTTGATTGAACCCTAACGGGTAGAGTTTGTGTGGGGTCTTTGTTTCCTTTGAATCCGAGGTCTTTGAAGGGTTCGTGAGGCCCGGTCCTCCAATCTCTTGAATTTTTATGCAATTCACATGCCAACGAGGTAGGTGATTCCCTTTATTTTCATTTCCGAAGAAATATTTTAATGCTTAAATAGTTTCATATAATTTTTATACCTACTTCACATATCCGTGATTATATTTTTTAGCATACTATGGTGTTTTCAAATTTATAAAATTTTTAAAAAATGGGTTTTGAGGTGATTATTGATTTAAGACTATATGTGTCTATGCTCAAAGTGTTAATAAAATTCCAAACATTGTTTTAATAAAAATTTTATGTGATTCACACCTTGGAAGTACCTATTATTATCTCTTTGTTGAATTTTCATGATATATGAATTTACTTAAAATAGGTTTAGAGGTGATTCTCTATTTATGCCTATATGTTTTCACATAAAATATTCTTATGTATTTTTAATAAATTGGTAAACATGATTTCCCCCTTATAGTGCATTTGTTTGGATTATTGCAGTGTTTTGACATTAGTAGAAATTGTTGAATTTTTTTTAGAACTATTTCTTAAAGAATTCCTATTGTTTTCATAAGATGGAATGAAGAAAAGTTGTGCTGATTAGCCCTTTGAAATATTATGGTATCTTAGTTTTAATTTGTGACCTTGTGTCAATGTACAATTTGGATACATGTTTAGTTGATGGACTTGGTATAATGTTTTTTAAGGGTTGAGTTTGGGTTTAAAAGGTATGCGGTGGTTTTATAAGTGGTTTAGGGGTGATTTCATGGAAATGTGGTGTTTACTTTGAAACTTGGATTCTCAAATTGTGTGTCTTTTCTTTTCAGTGTTTATTTTTAAAAAGCGATTTCAAGTGTGGTTTTTAAATTAATAGCTTATCTGGTGTAACATAATCCTATTTTAAATCTTTGAGTGAAATGTGTGTTGTTATCTTGTTTTGAAATAAGGTGGGACTTGGAATAAAGGGCATGTTGGACATGTTTTATAAAATAGCACATTTTTACTAAAGTTTGGAAATAATCATTTGGAATGTTATTGGAAAATTGATGTTTCACATTGATTTAGAAACGTTTAAAATTTTTTTTGGTAAATTATATTTAGGGTGTGTGATGATTAAGGGACTATTTAGAAATTTACATTTAAATGTGGTGTTTTGTGTTGATTTTTGAAAAGAGTGCAGCACAACAAGTGTAATTACCTGTTTGGAAAATTCATAGTATTTTATAGAATGGATTGAATATTTATATGATGTGACATCTTGTTTGGAACTTCAGTGATGTGATGTTCATACTTACATACATACATACATATATATATATATAGTGGGAAACCCTATCTAGGATTTCCCTTTTATGGGTTATCATATAAGTGATGTTCGTTTTTGGGGTAGGCAAGTGCGGTGGCGGTAGGTAAGGTGAGTCATGAGTGCACAAAACACCCACTCACACAGTATATTCATATCTACCATGGGTTCCTAGGCATCTTTTAGGGGATCAAGTGATAGTTGTTGACCAACCCCAATTGGCTGCGTTGGTACCCCCTAGATCATAGATAGTCCAGGTGGGATGTTCCACTAGATTAGTCAGTTTAGGGAAGATAATGGTTATTAACTTAGGGGATTCACCATAAGGCGATAGGTGGTTCCAAACCGAGTATGTTTAGGGGTCTTATAGGAATGTTTAGTATCAACCATGGTTTCTTTATTTATCTTCTTGATTGCATCTCTCTACTTTAGTTTTCTGATCACACTGTTAGTATATCCTCAACATCTGTTAATTTAATTATAATTTTTCCTATTTATTCATTTCTTTATTAGCTAGTATATCCTTGTTTAGGATTTGGTTTTTAAAATGGTAAACTCGTCCTTTGAAAATGAAATTATGGTATGGGTTGTTTTAAAAGAATAGATGTGTTGTTTATTAAAGCGTGAAAACCTATTATTATATCTGTAATTTTATATTAGGGTTATTGGATTTTTTTTTCAGAAAGGAAAATACAAGGATTTTGTGGTTTATCTTTGACATTCCTACTGAGAATTTCAGTGCTCATGCATAATTTATCTTTTCAGTTTCAGGTTCTAGTTTTGGATCGCTCTTGTAGCGAGTGTGATTCTGTGTTAGGTGGTGACCCACAGGGTCACTTGGAGGTACATTTGTCGGCGTAACTTTATCTTATTTTCACTATTAGTGCTTAATTGTATTGTTAAGTTAATTTTTTTTATTTTCCTTTTCTTTATGGGACAAGAATCATTCCAAATAATTTTTCTTTGGTGTTCGACCCTAGTTGCCAGCCCGTGGGGATTGAGAACACCCTTTAGGCCATGTCGCGGATCGACTCGGGTGACCTGTTCAGGGTCGACCCGGGATGTGTTGTGACAAATTGACATCAAAGTGGGCCCTTGTTATTTAGGGGGCATGGTGTTTAGATATTAGGGTCTTCAACACTCGGGAGGTAGGTATGGGAAGATTGTCATGAACCCTTACTCGTTCTGATCCTCAAGTCACTAAGGCTGGTCCGAGATATGATTCTTATGTTCTTGTATTGGATTGAGGAATTACAATAGAGGTAATATGGGGTCACATTGTGATCTCACATGGAGTAGTGACCTATTTGGAGTCTAATTGAACCGTTCAAGTCCCTATTAGCATTATGACTTGGATCATGGCTCACTTCCATGTCGCCAAGTTAGGCATAGACTGTCACGGCCCGCCTTCACCAAAAGGAGGGAAAGGTTAGCAGATTTCCAAGCTCTTCCTTATTTAAGTTGAAGGAGAGATAATGACCCCCGAAACCTACTTTCTATAGGTCCCGGAGTGGTGACTAGCACCAAGGGTATGAAAATTACACACAAATGGAAGACATTACCCCTTTTTGTTTTATAGGATCTGGAGATAATATGATGAATCCCAAAAACACCAAAACTAAAAGAAAAGTAAAGACAAAAGTAAACCATTCCCACATGCATGTTCCAAAAGTAAAATCCACAAATTGACTACAAGGGTAAGTACCAAGGAAAGGAAAACGACAAATGCAACTGCCCCAAAGGTCCGAGCTAGTATGGTCCCGCGTGATCCCCTAAGTCCTACTGGAAACCTGAAAGTAGTTTTATATATGTTGGGTGATAATACAAGTACACTCAGTAGGGAAAACCAAAGAATCTCGTGCACAAGTGGGGGAACGTACTAATGTTCCATGAGAAGCAGACAACCAACACTAACAAGGAGTTCACCCATCCCACTCACTGGCTACACTCACCAAATAACATAGGTCACATAATATATATAATAAGAGAACATCGATGTTTGGGTACCCCGCGCCTCTTTCCCACTGGTTATTGAGACATACTACGCATCAAACCAATCCTGCCATTCTCACCATAGTCCCACTGCTACACCCGTCCGCACACACCTGGGCCACAACCGCACATAGTACCACTACCGAATCCCGCCCGTAAACACCTGGGCCACAACTGTCACATGTAACCACGCCTATAAACACCTAGGCCAGAACAACCACCACCACGGCCGAAGACACCTGGGCTAGAAGATCCACTCCCAGGCCCGAAGACACATGGGCAAAGATACTTGGGAAACTACCTGACCGCACACACCTGGGCCATAACCACCACACTACCACACCCGAAGGTTCTTGGGCTAATAATAGACCTCAAGCCATCACAGCCTGCCCGAAGATACTTGGGCTATCTGGGAAAGGGATCAGAAATGGAGCTAATAACCATCCACTAATAATAGTGTTGGGAAAAACACCCCCCCATGAAATGGGTGTGTTCGGCACAAGGTGCTCAACTTGGATGGGGCGCAAATAAGAAACACAAAACTAAAAGTATACATATAGGTAACAAGCACTATCCCAAGTTTAGGTTTTTCTTTAGCCAACCTAAAGAACACAAAAAACACTCAAGTCTGAGTCACAACTCTCGCTAATAAGACCCATCTGTCCCATATTTTTTTTCATGTTTAGTAATAATGTTTAAATAATCATATGAACTACTAGGCAACTAACACCTCAAGCACAACCAAAGAAAAACATCCAGCCAAGTGTCAATTTAAACATTGACACCCGGTTCTCTTGTAAAGTCACAAAAACAAAGGGATAAGTGAGATCCCTCAAAGTACTGGAACCTAAGAGACCCCCCTAAGACACTACCCCGTGTCCCCCAAAATGGTTTCTCATCAACAGAGGATCCCACCCCAATTTGTGATATAAACAAGGTAACCACCCGACCTTAAAACTCACAACCACTGAAAGCATAACATAGGGGATGCCATCCCCAATTTCACAACCACCGAGAGTATAAAAACCGGGGATCACATCCCCTCCCACATATCCAGAAACTGGCCCATAAGAGAAAACAACCAAACCACTACCACCAATGCAAATGAGGGCCATGCCGGTATTTTCAGATTTATAAGATTTAACACACTCCATGATTTCAATTTCTGTGTGCTTTAACTAGGGGTTATCATAGAAGGGTTGATCCTGATGCTTTCAATTTATTTAGCCTGGTGTACATGGTTAACCAATTTACTTTTTACAGAAGGAGTTCACAACCACAAACAAGCCATTTAAAACATCACCAGGGGTTCATTAGTGCACGGAGAAATACCACCAACGACCATGATTTTCAGTAGGCGTAAGCGCACACAATTTAGAAAGATGATCATAACATAAAACAGTATCAATGATCACAACCCCACCGTGTTTCTTTATAGAATCTGTTCATTATCTTTATTTAGGTCCGGTTTATCCAATTCTATAGAATCAAAAGCACGCCCACCCCCCATGATACACAAAAGGAAGAGGCGATGGAGAAAATTCCCTAATTGTTGATCAGCGATTGACGCTGAGCCTGGGTGATGCGTCTCGCCTGAATGAAAATCGCCTCGTCTGAACGAAGGGTAATACTCATAGAGGGTGATCGAGAAAAGAAGAAACCCCTGGCTAACCCATAGTTTATAAGGGCCACGGACGGTTGAGATAATAACAAGGAACCACATAAGTAGCAGGGGTCGTGGGTTGACCACGCGGCCCCACACATTATAAAAGGGTCTGGCGGTTTAACTGACACACACACTTGGTGAATTCATTAAATATTTAATTATAAAATTTATGGGTGTTACCGGGATTTAAAACAAGCTTAAAGGGGGGTCAAAAAAGGGTTTAAAACTCAATTTGTGCATGTCACTGGAAAACCCCCGACAAGGCTGGGTGACGCCGATCAGTCGCGCCGATCGGTCGCGCGGATCGATCTCGCCGATCAGTCACACGCCGAGACACTACCCATTAGGATCCGGATTTTTGGCAAAGGACTAAGAGAGTCTGGGTCATCACATAGACACTAGTCCCTCTTTCTGGTACTTTGGTGTAGGTTGTTCTTTGTTTTGGTTTTGGTTGGTGCACAGAGAAAGACCACCAATGACCATGATTTTTAGTAGGCGTAAGCCCACACAATTCAGAAAGATGATCATAACATAAAACAACATCAACAATCACAACCCCCGTTATTTCTTTATAGAATCCTTTCATTATCTTTATTTAGGTCTGGTTTATCCATTTCTTCAGAATCTAAATCATGTCCACCCCACATGATACACAAAAGGAATAGGTGATGGAGAAAATTCCCTACTTGTTGATCAACGATCGACGCTGAGCCTAGGCGATGCGGCTTGCCTGAATGAAAATAGCCTCGTCTGAATGAAGGGTACTCCTCGCAGAGGGTGATCAAGAAAAGACGAAACCCCTGGATAACCCTTATTTTATAAGGGTTGTAGACGGTTGAGATAATAACGTGGAAACATGTAAGGAGCGGGGGTCATGGGTTGACCACGCGACCCCACACGTTATAAAAGGGTCGAGTGGTTTAACCGATGCACGCACTAGGTTAATTCATTAAATATTTAATTATAAAATTTATGGGCATTACCGGGATTTTAAAAAAATCTTAAAGGGGGTCAAAGTAGGGTTTAAAACTCAATTTTCACACGTCACTGGGAAAACCCTGACACGGCTGGGTGACATTGATCGGTCTCACCGATCGGTCGCGCCGATCGGTCTTGCTGATAGGACTCGCTGATCGGTCGCACCGATCAGTCTCGCCGATCAGTCACGTGGATCGGTCTTGCCGATCAGTCGCGCCGATCGGTCGCGCCGATCGGTCGCGCCGATCGGTCGTGCCGATCAGTCTCCCCGATCGGTCACGCCGATCAGTCTCCCCAATCGGTCGCGTCGATCAGTCTCCCCGATCGGTCGCGCTGATCGGTCACCCCGATCGGTCGCGGTAATTGGTCTCGCCGATCGGGCGCATGTCGAGACGCTACCCCTTTATGATCTGGACTTCTGGCAAAGGAAAGGACCAAGACAGCCTGGGTCATCACATCAGATACCTCTCAAACTATTCTCGCCCACGAGACTTCAAACAACCCAGAAGGAAAGAGCGGGTCCGAACAACCACCTCGAAAGATACCTCTCAAGAGTGAACCTCATGTTAACTAAAACGCCCTTCTGTCAAGATCCATGAAACATATCATGTCAAACAGCCCAGACATGTGGGTTGGGGAGTCTCGTTCTCCATGTCAAGATATTATCTGCTTTGGGAGACACTGACACGCCCGCACGGGTTCAATCGCATCCACCTTAATGCGTCTTGATTAGGGGTCGGGTTCTCTCCTCCCCGTAGCCATGGCTTTTAATACACATTCAGAGCGAGGAAAACCACATATTTCATAGCCATCAAGAAAAAACATTCTACCACAACAGCTATAAACCGAACAGAACATCACAAAACTCAAAACAACTCTGGGTACTAGGCACACATTTGTGCTTCCCTCTCCCACGTACTCTCCTCAAGCTCACCATGTCTCTGCAACACACAAACCAAGGGAAAGGTTCTCCCATGAAGCACCTTCTCCTTGCGATCCTTGCTCATCACTGGTCTCTCCACAAAAGTCACGTTATCCTCGATGTCCATCTCTCCCTAGCCGAGGACGTGTGAATCGTCGTGCAGATACCGACGGAGCTGGGACACATGGAAGACATCATGCATCCTCAGTAGCGGCGGTGGTAATGCTAGCTGATAGAACACTTCGCCGACCCGCCACAACACTTCGAAGGGCCCAATGAACCTGGTAGAAATCTTACTCCCCTTGTCTAACCTCCATTGTCCGCGCTAAGGGGATACCTTTAAGAACACGTGGTCTCTAACCTCAAACTCCAAGGGCCTCCTCCTGGTATCAGCATACAACTTCTGTCGGTCCTGGGCTGCCTTCATCCTTTCCCGTATGAGATGAACCTTCTCTGTCGTGCTCTACACCACCTCCGGGCCAAGGATGCCTGCCTCTCTTACTTTGGTTCAACACAGAGGTGAACGACATGACCTCCAGTACAAGCCTTCAAATGGGGCCACACCAATGGTAGAGTGGTAGCTATTATTGTAGGCAAACTCTACCAGGGGAATGTATCGTACCCATGACCTTCCTGAGTCTAGAACACATGCCCGCAGCATATCCTCCAAGGTCTGGATGGTGCGCTCTGTCGGTCCATCTGTCTGGGGATGGAAAGCAGTGCTAAGACGTAGCTGGGTGCCAAAAGCATGCTTCAATCCTCTCCAGACTCGCGAGGTAAACTGTGCATCCCTATTCGAGACTATAGACCTTGGAAATCCAGGCAACCGCACCACCTCATCCACATACCTTCATTACAAAGCATCCCCTGCACTCAACTCCTTGATCGCTAGAAAGTGATCCGATTTTGTAAACCGGTCTACTACCACCCAGATGGTGTCGTACCCCCCTTGGACATTGGGTAGTCCAGTGAAGAAATCCATGGAGATGTCATCCCACTCCTACTTGGGGACATCTAGAGACTGTAGTAGGCCACCTGTAACACGTTGTTCATCCTACACTTACTGACACACTAAGCACTTGGCCACAAACTCTGCTGCCGCTCGCTTAACTTCGGGCCAGAAAAACTGTCTCTTCAGTCCCTGGTACATCATGGAAACTCCAGGGTGTACCGCTAGGGGTGAGTTGGGGAACTCACTGTGGACCTTGTCGTGGATCACTTCTGGAACAAACAACCTTCCCTGAAAAACCATCCGGTTCTGACCATCCTCCATCCACCCTTCCGGAGCATTCCTCTGGTCAACTCTGTCACACAACACTTCGCACTATGGGTCTCCCCCCTGAGACTCCTCCACATGCTGTAACAGAGAAGACTGCACTATCATTTGATACAGGAAACCTCTACCGCTATCCATCATCGCATACAGGTGTAAGGCAGCCAATTTCTCCATTGCCTTCTAGGTGTCTGCCGAATCTCGGACCGCATCCTTCTTCGTCCTCCTTCTCAAGTCATCGGCCACTACATTTCCCTTCCCCAAAGTATAGGAAACCTCAAAGTCGTAATCTTGTACGAACTCCATCCACCTTTGCTGCCACAAGTTTAGGTCCCACTGGGAGAAGATATACCTCAAGATTTTGTGATTAGTGAAGACCACAAAGCGTTCTCCGATGAGATAGTGCCACCATAACGTCAACACAAAAATGACCGCTGCAAGCTCCAGGTCATGGGTGGAATAATTACGCTCATGTGGGCGTAGCTGCCTAGACCCATAAGAGATCACCCTTTGTCGCTGCATCAACACACATCCCAGGACCTGTCCTGAAGCATCACAGAACACCTCATACACTACCCCTTCTTCTGGTAGCCTCAGAACTGGGGCAGTAACCAACTTCTCTTCCAGATAGGTGAAGGCTGACTCGCACTTCTCACTCAACACGAAAACCCGATCCTGCTTGGTCATGGCCGTCAAAGGGGCTGCAACTCGGTAGAAGTTGGGTATGAACCTCTGATAGTAACCTGCCAGCCCCAGGAAACTATGGACCTCTTCCACATTCTTGGGTGCTTCCCAAGAAACAAGTGCCTCAACCTTTGATGGGTCCACCGCTACCCCCTACTCGGACAACACGTGCCCGAGGAAGTGCACTTTTCGTGTCCAGAATTTGCATTTCAACAACTTCCCATAGATTTGATGCTGTCGGAGGACCTCCATAATCGTCCTCAGGTGCTCTTCATGGTCCTCCTCTGATCTTGAATAGACCAGGATTTCATCAATGAACACAACTATGAACCGATCTAGGTACTCCCGGAAGATGGAGTTCATAAGCCCCATGAACATAGCCGGGGAGTTTGTAACACCAAAAGGCATGACTACAAACTTGAAGTGTCCATATTTTCACCTGAATGCCGTCTTCCGGATGTCGCCCTCTTTCACTCTCAGCTGGTGGTACCCAAACCGCAGGTCGATCTTCGAGAACCATCCTGCCCCTCTCAGCTAGTCGAAAAGATAGTATATCCTCATAAGAGGGTAGCGATTCTTGATTTTCACCTGATTCAGCCTCCTGTAGTCTATGAACAACCTAAGACCACCATCTTCCTTCTTTGCGAACAAGACTGGAGCACCCCATGGTGACGCACTCAGTCGAACATAACCCCTCTTCCTCAGATCGTCAATCTGGATCTGCAACTCCCGTAGCTCTAAAGGTGCCATCCTGTAAGGAGCCATCGAAATCGGACGAGCGTCGTGCTGCAGGTCTATCCCGAACTCGATATCACATTGAGGGGGTAGAGTCATCACCTCCTCAGGGAATATGTCCATAAACTCACGAACGATCTCCGAAACCTCCATCATTTCATCATCTACTGACTCTACTGACATCTCAGGTAACAATGAGAGGAGGGGTTCCTCTCGCCTACTGCCCTTCTGACTGCTCCGCTCACCGGTGAAGGTAACACGCCGGCCGCCCAAGTCCGAGAACACAACCCTTCCTCGAAAATAGTTGATGATGGCACACACAGATAATAGCCAGTCGATGCCTAGGATGACATCGTATGGCTATATCGGCAGCAAAAGAAGACCCATAACCGACTGATGTGTCCCTATCATCAGTCTGCATCCCCGAAAAACAAACAAAAAGTCAGTCTAACCTCCGACTGGTGTGCTTAACACTAGGTGAACTGGAAGTCTCTCAGCATCTAGACCCAAGGAAAGGGCTAGACTAGGTGTAACAAAGGAGTGTGAAGCTCTGATATCGAACAAGGCATATTCAAGGGTACTGAACAAACTGATCATACCTCGAACAACATCCGGCCCTGCTAGAACTACTGCCTCTGCGGTGTGTAACAGTCCACACCCAGCCCCTCTACACCTCGGCTGTTGGCCACCTCCCCGACCACGCCCTGGTCGATGTCCCTGAGGATCACCCTGTGGTCGGCCTCCTCCTCCTACGTCTGCCCTCATAGGAGTGGGAGTTGCTGTCACTGTTGCTGCTGCTAGAAAGGCCTGGCTGGAAGCTGCTGCTATGGAGGGTGTTGGGGCTGTCTGCCACCACCATATTGTACCTGGTCTGGGCACTGACTTCGGAGATGTCTAGGGCTCCCACAGATGATGCATTGCCACCCTGGGCCTGAAGAAAAAGGGTGAGGACTAGGGGATCGAAACTGAAACTGCTGCAGCCTGCTCCTTACTGGTCGGAACCTGGAGGGTCCTGACGCTGGAGGCCTGGTGCTGACAGCCTTCCCCTTCAATGGTCCCAGCTGTATCCCTTCTCGTGACACTCCTCCTAGAGCGCGCATCCTCTCCACCACTTCATCCTTCTTCTGGACCTCCAATTACGTCAGCAGGGTAAAGGGGGGTAACAACATACTTGAGGGAGGGTCGGAGCACCTCTTCTAAACGCCGTGCCCGAGACTCCTCATTGGGAAAGAGGTCTGGAGAAAAACATAGAAGGTCCCTAAACTTTATTCCTAGCTCCCTCACTGACATAATCCCCTGTTGGAGGGAGAGTAGCTCTTGTCTCTTTTCCTCCATCATCGTCGAAGAAAGGAATTCCACCCGGAACTCCCTCTTGAAATCAGCCCATGCCACCTCATCCTCTCTCCTCTCCCTCAGGTAAAGCGTCCACCACGAACGCGCTGCTCCCCGCATCTGGATGACGGCCAGAGGAACCCAGTACTTGGTCGGGCCCCGAATCAGGCCTAAATCTATCACTAGCTCCTCTATCCAGCCTTCCATCTTCATATCAGAGGTGATTCCCTCATACTTATTGAGGTTCTGTCGCTAGAAGGCCCGAAGAGTCTTTTTCCACTGGTCATCCTCCTCCTCTCGATCAGCTCTCTACCGATCGACCAAAGTAGTCTTCGGGGCCTTGATCGCATGTACCACATGTGGTCACCTTACCGGTGCCATAGCTACAAGGTAAACAAGGAATTCCTAAGCCCAAGTAGTGCAGAATATTGTTCTTAAAACTTCTTAAACATTTCTTTTATTATTAATTTCCAAGACACCCCAGAAACTCGAGAAGAAAAGTAATTATGATGCATGTACCTTTCCTATGGTCTCTACCCTGTAATCAGCATGGCCTCACATGGTCGTTCGGTAGGTCCAGAGTCCTTGCATCGGATCACGGGGGGGGCCCTAAAATCCCGTGTCCTACCCAGTATTACATGACCTAATTCACGCACCAAGGTCACCCAACACTATTGCCCTACCATCCCATGCAATCCTCACTGTGCCTAACTCCAGACTCCATCCTATCTCTCAACCGTCACCTCTGATACCATTTTTTCACGACCCGCCTTCACCAAAATGAGTGAAAGTTCAGCAGATTGCCAATCCCTTCCTTATTTAAGTTTAAGGAGAGATAATGACCCCCTAAACCCCCCTTCTATAGGTCCCGGAGTAGAGACTAGCACCAAGGGTATTGAAATTACACAAAAATTGAAGGCATTAACCCTTTTTGATTTATAGGATTGGGAGATAAGATGATGAAACCCAATAACACCAAAACTAAAAGAAAAGTAAATCCAAAAGTAAACCATTCACACATGCATGTTCCAAATGTAAAAGCCACAAAGTTACTACAAGGGTAAGTACCAAGGAAGGCAAACAACAACTACAACTACCCCAAAGGTCCGAGCTAGTATGGTCCCGCGCGATCCCCGAAGTCCTCCTGGAAACCTGAAAATAGTTTTATATACGTAGGGTGAGCATACAATTACACTCAGTAGGGAAAATCAAGGACTCTCGTGCACAAGTGGGGGAACATACTAATGTTACGTGAGAAGCAGACAATCAACACTAACAAGGAGTTCACTCATCCCACTCACCGGATACACTCACCAAATAACTCAAGTCAAGTAATATATATAATAAGATCACATCGATGTTTGGGTACCCCGCACCACTTTCCCAATGTTTATTGAGACATAATACGCATCGAACCAATCCCGCCATTCTCACCGCAGTCCCACTGCCACACCCGCCCACACACACCTGGGCCACAACTGAACACAGTCCCACTATCAAATCCTGCCCGCAAACACCTGGGCCACAACTGTCACACGTAACCATGCCTACAAACACCTAGGCCAGAACAACCACCACCACATCCGAAGACACTTAGGCTAGAAGATCCAGTACCACGCCCGAAGACACCTGGGCCTCATCCCGAAGATACATGGGAAACTACCTGCCCGCACACACCTGGGCCATAACCACCACACTACCCCGCCCGAAGGTTCTTGGGATAATAATGGACCTCAGGCCATCATAGCCTACCCAATGATACTTGTTCTATCCAGGAAAGGGAGCAGAAAAGGATCTAATAACCATCAACTAATAATAGTGTTGGAAAAAACACCCTCCCCCATGAAATGGGTGTGTTCGGCACAAGGTTCTCAACTTGGGTGGGCTGCGAATAAGAAACACAAAACTATAAGTATACATATAGGTAACAAGAACTCTCCCATGTTTAGGTTTTTCTTTATCCAGCCTAAAGAACACAAACAACACTCAAGTCTGAGTCACAACTGTCACCAACAAGACCCATTTGTCCCATCTTTGTTTTCATGTTTAGTAATAATGTTTAAATAATCTTATGCACTACTAGGAAACTAAAACCTCAAGCACAACAAAGGAAAAACATCCAGACAAACGTCAATTTAAACATTCACACCTAGTTCTCTTGTAAAGTCACAACAAAAAAGGGATAAGTGAGATCCCTCGATATACTGGAACCAAAGAAACCCCCCCCCCCCCCCCCGAGACACTACCCCGTGTCCCCCAAAATGGTTTCTCATCAACAGAGGATCCCACCCAAATTCGTGATATAAAGAAGGTAACCACCCGACCTTAAAACTCACAACCACCGAAAGCATAACATAGGGGATGCTATCCCCAATATCACAACCACCGAGAGTATAAAAACTGGGGATCACATCCCCTCCCACATCTCCAGAAACTGGTCCATAAGAGAAAACAACCAAACCACTACCACCAATGCAAATGAGGGCCATGCCGGTATTTTCAGATTTATAAGATTTAACACACTCCATGATTTCAATTTCCGTGTGCTTTAACTGGGGGTTATCACGGAAGGGTTGATCTTGATGCTTTCAATTTATTTATCCTGGTGTACATGGTTAACCAATTTCCTTTTTACATCAGGAGTTCACAACCACAAACAGACCATTTAAAACATCACCAGGGGTTTATTAGTGCACAGAGAAATACCACCAATGACCATGATTTTCAGTAGGCGTAAGCCCACACAATTTAGAAAGATTATCATAACATAAAACAGTATCAACGATCACAACCCCACCTTGTTTCTTTATAGAATCTGTTCATTATCTTTATTTAGGTCCGGTTTATCCAATTATACAAAATCAAAAGCACGCCCACCCCACATGATACACAAAAGGAAGAGGCGATGGAGAAAATTCCCTACTTGTTGATCAGCGATTGACGCTGAGCCTGGGCGATGCGTCTCACCTGAATGAAAATCGCCTCGTCTGAACGAAGGGTAATCCTCACAGAGGGTGATCAAGAAAAGAAGAAACCCTTGGCTAACCCATTGTTTATAAGGGCCACGGACGGTTTAGATAATAACAAGGAACCACATAAGTAGCGGGGGTTGTGGGTTGACCACGCGGCCCCACACATTATAAAAGGGTCTGGCGGTTTAACAGATGCACACACATGGTAAATTCGTTAAATATTTAATTATAAAATTTATGGGTGTTACCAGGATTTAAAACAAGATTAAAGGGGGTCAAACAAGGGTTTAAAACTCAATTTGTGCATGTCACTGGAAAAACCCCAACAAGGCTGGGTGACGCCGATCGGTCGCGCTGATCGGTCGCGCGGATCGGTCTCGCCGATCGGTCACACGCTGAAACACTACCCCTTTAGGATCCGGATTTTTGGCAAAGGACTAAGAGAGTCTGGGTCATCACATAGACACTAGTCCCTCTTTCTGGTACTTTGGTGTAGGTTGTTCTTTGTTTTGGTTTTGGTTTGTGTAAGGGTTTCTTGAAAATGAAAATGGTTTTGAAATGAAAATGTTTTCCTTTAAATGGATTAAAATTGGTAAAAGTGGGTTTTGAAATTAAAATCATTTTGGGTTGAGAGTTTGGTGCTTTTTGGGACTTGTTAATAGAATTTCGTTGGAGCTGTAACACCTTGATATTTTTTAAGATATATATTTTCTTTTTTTCAATGTCTTATGTTGTATGGTACCCCAAAATAAGCTTGCACTATATGCAACGTCGAGTTAGCTTGCGGTATATGCCACTACATTCATGGTTCATGTTAAACAAATTTCAATTTTTTGTTAAAATTAAATTCACACAAGACTGGGTAAAAGTGAATAACTAAATATTATAACCTAGTCATTATAATGGCGGGGATGAATAGTATTAACTTTCTTATGAAAAATAATTTTAAATGAAAATAAGTGAGTCTATACAATAATAAATTCACTATTCGTGGATTTTATTGATGAAAAATATAATCAATAAATTCAATATAATGTTTAAAATTTATCTTATATATTTTATAGATATGATATAAGAACAAATTCAATTTTTTTGAATAAAATAATTATTAAAAAAAAATGAAAATTTCTGCCATTCGATTGTGCACCCATTTTAAATATAGTTTTCTAAAATTTATAATATTGAATTTGTCAAAATAAACTTCTTATTTAATGTAAAATATGAAAATTTACTTTGGTTGATATTTGTGTATTTTTCTTATATGTTTCATTTTTTGATGAATAGTGAAAATGTTGTTTTTTAGTGAAAAATTTATTTCTTTTAAAGTCATTATATAGTAAAATTTTGTTTTCAATTAGTTTTAAATATTAATTAATTCATTTTTATCCAATTATAGATTTTGGAAATGATTTTATACATGAAATTATTATAATAACGATTTCCATTTAAAAAGGTTCATTTTCCAAAAAACTACTTTTTGTGAAATTTTTCCAGTTTTATTTTAAATATAATTATGAAACATCTAAGTTTTGAATTTTTAAAAATAGATCTAAAATTTGAATTCAGGATGTCAAAATTTGGTATGTATGTTCCTTTTATTTTTTACCAATATGAATAGTAACCATGGTAAATTTTGTTACCATAGTAATGGGTAAATTGGGTAATTTAGGTTAAAAATAATATTATAATGACTATAAAATGAACAAAACAAATGAAAAAAATATTTGATGAATATAATTCAAAAATAATAGTTACGTTTCGAAATTATGTCATTTAATGGACACTTTTCCATGAATATGACTTAAATAATATTTAAATCAAAGAAAGACACAAAACATCATTTTATTTGTCTCTAAAACCTATTTTGTGTCCACATATGAAAAAATTGGTGGTATCAATGAATATAAATATTAATTTTTAACTTAATAAAAATATTTCCCGAATATAAATTTATTTATAATGTTTTGGGTCTATTTTAGATATTTTATGGTATTTATAATATTTTTATTTAAAGAAAATTTAAAGATGTCACATTCATGTTTTAAACAATATTTCAATTTAAAAATAAATTTATACAGAAGATAAATTCGACTATAAATACCCATTTTAGTGATAAAATATTTTTATTTATTATGGTAATTTATTTTTAATTTTTAGGAAAGAAATAATTACCTTAATGGTTTATATATTGATGATGAAAAAATTATTTAATTGATGAAAAATCAATAAACTATTTTTTATTAAAATGAAAATAACAATTAAAAGACACAAAAACTTAACAAAATATTATTTTTTGAGTATATGTCGACTATAATAATCCAAGAATGTAGTTATAAACCATTTAGATTCTTATATAATAGATTAAAACACTTATATTATTTTATTTAATGTGATGTTAAATTTTTCACATCCACAATTTAATAAGTATGAAATATTTAATGATTGATTTTCCAGAAGATATATTCGATACTAGTATTAGACTGAAATCCAGTAGATTTATCTTCATCATATTATTATTTTTTAATTTTTACCCAAAAATATGTATATTAAATAACTACACAATACTGATCTAGTAATTATTTTATTAATGGAAATATCAAATTAATGTTATTACAAATATTAAAATTAAAAAAAATCTGAGCTAATTAATATTTCCATTGAATGTTCTAGATGAGCTAGACCCCATAGGGATATAATAAAACATTTTTTGAGGATAAAATCTTATATTTAAATTTTTAAAAATCGATAAATTGAATAGTTCCAAAATTGACACTATTGTTGTTTTGTCAAAACAATGTTTTATTAAATTATTTAAAATTAATAAAACATTTTAAAAAATATTTAATATTTATGATATAGTCTATAATGATCTAAATTATTTATTTATGATTTAATTTGTCTTAAATAATTAAATATTTCACCCTTAATATTGAAATAATTGTTACCCTAGTTAAAATGAAATAGAATAACTAAGTGTTATATTAAAATGATAAGGTTTAAATTGATATAAAGGTTTGTAAAAAATTATTGATTGATTATATTAAAACCTTATCACATCTCATATTCAAATATATGACAATTTTTGGGTTTTTATGTGGTTTTAGGTTATTATAAATTAATATTTTTGGAGATTCCAAATATGCCCCTCACCTTAATTATAAAAGGGATCATCATCCCTAAAATTTTAAAAACACATTGAGAATTATTGCTCATCCATAGTCTACCCTTTTCCTTTTAAACATCCTTATTCACATTCTAGAGGTTCTGGTCTTCTCAAATGTCCAACTCTACTGTCTTTAAGAGGAGATCTAGTGGGAGCTCGTCGAAGAAGAGGTAATTTCCTCTACCAATTTTTTTCAAATTATTTCCCGTTCTACATCCTACGAATGGGTTTTTTACATTATAAATTAACTAATCTAGTATAAATTATATAAAAATATGTTATTAATATTATGGAACAACCATATTTCACCTTTTATCCATCTTATGAAAAATGAAATCACCAAATGTGTGTTCGTATCACTTACCATATCAACGTTGTGGTGTACTTTTTTTTCCAACACCACTTGACTTGAATGGGTATAATGATAGAAATAATAACTATATATGATTATTATATCAATTTATTTATTCTAGAACAATATATATACCATTCAATTTGATACCATTTCATAATTAAAGGAATGATATCATTGATCATGCGTACGTACGACCTACCATCTCCACGATGTGATGTGATTCATTCTATATGATATCGATTAATGAATTATTATATAAATGTAAATAATAAATAAATATGATATATATTATATTAGTATAATTTTTTAATTATATAAATATTATCTAATAAGGATAACCAGAACTTATTCTACAAAACATGCATAAGAAAATGAATTAGTTAACACCTGAATAATGAGTAATAATGAAATATTATTACCAAACAGATGATAATATGATCATATATGATTACTATGATTATAAAATAAGTTAATGACATCATTTAAATCATTATATAGGAGGTTCAAATATATACAAATCATAGTGGGCCTATGGTAATGGATAATTTTGCAATATTAATATTATCCATGATTGTTTATTCGTAAGTATTTACTTGGTTTTATTTATCTACCACAACAATGCTTCCTAAATATGTATTCCAGAATATTCTTGATATAATTATAAAATTTTTTAATTCCATTTTTACCTATTTCATAGTTTTTTTAAATGGTATGAAAGGAATATTTTTTTGTTTTCGGTATGAGGTACTTTTTAACTTTTCTGACAAAAGTACGAGAAAAATGTTTTTTTAACTTATACAACATGAACAAATTTTTACACTTTCACAACAACTTATTTATATGAATATTCCTTTAAAATATTTCAATTTAATTTTTAATTAAATTCTACTCTTTTAAAATTGCATGAAATTTTGAGAAAAGAAAATGTTTTTGAAGAAAAAAGGACATTTTCCTCAATAATTAATTTCAAGTGTTTTATCAAAATTATTTTCCATCTAAGATTATATTCTCTAAATTGGGTTCTATTTATATCCCCATTATTACAATTATTTAATTTTTTTTATGATAAAACTCTATTTCCTAAATCCATTTTTTATATGGATTATGATGGAATGATTTTTAAGAAAAACATTTTATTCCTTGGGTTATGTTATGATGAATGATTTATGTTTTTTGGAACACATATGTATGTTTTTATTATATGAAAAGCAGGACCTATATCTCCATCTAATTAATTGGGTAAAGATTTATATCTCATGAGATAGACATTACTGTAAGGAAAAGTAAATATGGTTTAGCAATACGGGGATGAAACAACAAGTAAATATGGTTTAGTAATACATGGATGGAAGGAGGAGTGAACTCAGTTCAATAATAGACATTGTCTGATATGATGATCTTAGCAATGAGATTTTCTAATATAGGAATGATTCACTATGCCTATGTTTTTTAAATAATACCATGTTTTATTCCAATTCTATTTTATCATGATTAATGTTCCTTTATGATTTGTGTCTTACAAACAACCAAGATTTATTTCATGACTCAATATTTTGATATTCAGAATTTATTTTCATGTTTTTACATTCTTATGCTTATTTTTTGTTTGGTATTCTCCATGTTTACCCTTACTAAGCGTTTGAGCTCACCCTATTTATTTTTTCTTTTCCCCAGGATATAAAGAATGGTTTTAGGTAGAAAAACTTATTGGGATGATCTTTATGGTTGATGTCAAAGATATTTCACTATGTTGGAAGAATGTGTTCCTTGTTTCCAAATACACTAAACTAATATGGTCTTTAAGAGTCTATTTTTATAATGTATTATGTTATTTGAAAAAGTGATTTAATTTCTATATACATCAAGCTTGGGTATCTATATTTGGCATCAGAGTGAAGGTTTTGTCAACCTTTGGAAATTAGAATGTGAAATTTTTAGTGAGATACCTAGAGATGTTTATAAGGTATATCTAGAGATGTCCCTATGGCTAAATATAACTATAGGATACAATCATTGATTTTTTGTAATGATCATTATTAACCTAGGATTAAACCTAAAATTTTAGAGATTGAATGTACACCCCCTTGAATGTATTTTTTTCATAGAATGATTATTTCCTCTCACACTATTCTTTTTGTGTTTTAGATAATGGATAGAACCAGATGGAACCGTGTTAACAATCAATGAATTTGGTGATGAAATGATTGTACTCATGAACAACCAAATGTTACAGGATATGGAATGAAAAATATTATCGCTATACTTACACAATCAATGAATCATTATGGACTTATTAATTATTAGAGAAGAGAACAAAATTATATTGAGTTATTCACGAGGAAACACACACCTTCTTTCAGTGGGTATTCTGATCCACTTCCATCTTTAAAATGAATTAGTATCATTGAAAAGATATATTATATCCTTTTACATTTAGAACATGAAAAATTCATTTTGGTTTTTTATCATTTAGAATGCGAAGTGGACCAATGGTGGACTCTAATCAAGAATACAATGCAGAACAATTAAATTGAATCCATGGAATGGGTTGAGTTCAAGAACATATTTTAAAAAATTACTTTCATTGTATTCTTTGAATGAATATGCAGGACGAGTTCATTGTGCTTAAGAAAAAGGATGATGAATTTGTTGGTACATATGAGGAATTTTTTTCAAGACTTGCAAGGTATGCTTCTTGCTTTATCATCCAACCTGAAAGTAAAGTTGATTGATTCTTTAGTGGCTTAAAACTATGTCAAAGAAGGGAATTATATATAAGAGACTTTATTATATATGAATAGATTGTTCTTTTTTCTATTAAAGTGGATATAAAAGTTGGTTTACTATATCAATTTCCCGGTTTTGACAAGACAAAAAAGATGGAGTTCATGAAAAATATCAAAACAATGTTTAAAAGAAGATGAGGGTTTCCTTTTGGTCAATGTATGGAAGGAATCATGGTGGATATTGTCTTAAAGGGACTATAAAATTTTTTAAGTGTGCAAAAGAAGGCCATCGGGAAGTTGAGTACCGAAGTAATGTGAAAAAGGTATCTAATGACGTGAATATTGAAAAGGCATCAGAGAATGAACCACATACACATAAATTCTTAATGTGGAAGAAAATGGGAAATTATGCTAACCAAATCCCTAATCCAAGGGTTATCAATGATGATTGACGTCAACAACCTCTTAAGGCCAAAGACAAAGGCAAATCACAAGCGATCACTATTGGAGATGTTGAGTATGAAAATGAAGTGGTGGAATGATCGAGTATTTATATAATGGGATTATAAAATAATGTTTTAGAATCTCTTTTAATGTTTTATGGAATATGGAAATATCTATGTATTATCCCATTGTGGTTTTCTGTAAGTATATGGTACTGATAATCATGAAAAGTGATTGATTTTTTTGGAAAACACATGATACGTGCATAATGATGGGATAAGTAGATAATGATATTTTTGATAGTATTAATGAACTCAGGGCTAATATAAGGACAAAGTTATATCATGGTTTTAGCATATAGATTTTTTTGGGATTTGTCATCTGCTGAAGGAGTTAATTTTTGATACCATGCATGTTTTCACTATGTTTCTATGGCACTTCAAGTTGTTACCATTTTTACAGTGAATGCATGATTAAGGTATTCACATGTTTGGAATGTGAAAACCAAGAACTATCTTATGAGATATGGGAGAAAAGAGTTAAACTAATTTACTTCACCTCTATCTAATGTTTTAGATTTTCATCTTTTAGATGGATTGTATGATTTTAAATTTATGGAATGTTTAAGTTAAACTTCATATGATGTTTCTCAGAATAAAGTCTGATCTCACCATAGGTGGGCTTATGCATATTTTTAACTTGTGATAAAGAAAAATTGAATGACCTATCATTATATTTATGAACTGCATGATCTACTAACACTTTAGGAATGAAAAATTCAACTTCATTTCATTGAATAAGACATGAAGTATAAATTTTTTAAGGCACAATCAACAATGATATTTTACTGAAATCAAGTAAGTATTTCTTTCATGTAATTAAAATTTTGGGAAAGGGTCTTGAAAACCAAAATAATTATCCCAGTACCCTCTTATCTGATGAATCTAATGTTCCCTTAAATCATCATAGATTTATGGTTTTGTGATTGTTAAATTTTTCCTAACCATGTTCTCTATCACACTCCATAATAACCTTATAGTTAGATTTATCTTCCATATACATGTTTTCACTTATCACATATGTTCTACTATGCAGAAACCCAGTGATGAGTTATTTTGGGTAACCATTCTGTTTCTATCTTTAATTTTTAAAATGAAGTTTTTGTATTTATTTTTACGATGCGGGTTTCTATGAAAGAAACATTTAAGTAAAAATATTTTTATTACCCAAATGAATTTTGAGGGAGAAATTACTTTTAAGCGTGGTAGAATGTGACACCCCAATATTTTTATGAGATAGATTTTCTTTTCTTCGATGTCTTATGTTGCACGCTACACCAAGATAAGCTTCTACTATATACGACACTAACTTAGCTTGTAGTATACACAATTCCATGCATGGATTATTTTACACAAAATTTCAAGTTTTATTGATATAATTAATTTCCTGCAATATTGAGTGTAAGTGAACAATGAAATATTATAACCTAATCATTATAATGGTGGGTATGGATATTATTAACTTTCTTCAGAAAAACAATTTAAATGAAAATAAGTGAGTGTATAAAATAATAAAAACACTTTTGATGAATTTTATAAATAAAAAATATATGTAATATTTTAAATCTATTGTTTAAAATTCATCTTATATTTTTTATAGACGTGATATGTTAACAAAATCATTTTTTGGATAAAAGATGCATATTTCCAAAAAATGTAGGTTTGCTGCCTTTTTATGGTTCACCAATTTTAAATCTATTTTTTAAAATTTTTTATATTCATTTTTTCAAAAAAAATATTGTTTTTATGTGGGAAATAAAAATTTTTCTTTGGTTGATGTTTTCGTATTTTTCTGATAAGTTTCATTTTTTTGATAAATTGTGAAAATACTAATTTTTATTACAAACATTAATTTAATTTAAAGTAATTAAACAGTAAAATTATGTTTTGGATTAGTTTTAAAATTTAATTAGTTATTTTTTATCCAATTATGGTTTTTTAAAATTATTTTATACAGGAATTTATTATAAAAAATTTTCCATTTAAAAGGGTGAATTTTTCCAAAAAATCATTTTTTGTGACATTTTATATATTTTATTTTAAATTTAATCTTGAAACATCAGTGTTTTGAATTAGGAAAAATGGATTACCTATTTGGATATTGGAGGTTCAAATTTATTAAGTAGGTCCCTTTTATTTTTTACCAATATAAATATTGACCATGGTAAATTTTGTTACCACAGTAAAGGGTAAATTAAGTAATTTAGTACAAAAATAAAATTATAATGACTATAAAATTAAAAAAAACAAATGAAAAAAATTTATTTGATGAATATAATTCTAACTTTAACATTTAAGGATAGAAATTATGACATTTAATAGAAAATTTTCTTTGAAAATTACTTAAATAATATTTAAATCAAATAAAGACAGAAAGTGTCATTTTCTTTGTCTTTATTATTTATTATGTTTCCACATATGAAAAAATGGGTGGTATAAATGAATATAAATGTTATTTTTTAACTTAAAAATCATTTTAACTATTATAAATTTATTTGTAGAATTTGGGGGTCATTTAGGAGATATTATGGTGTTTATAATAATTTATTTAATGAAAGTTTAAAGATGTCATATTCATGTTTTAAATAATATATCGATTTAAAAATAAGGTTATACAGAAGATAAAATCCACTAAAAATACTCATTTTTAAGCTAAAATATTTATATTTATTATGGTAATTTATATTTAATTTTTAGGGAAAAAATAAGTACTTTAAGGTTTAATATATCGATGATGTAGAAATTATTGAATTGATGAAAAATTGATAAACTAATTTTTATTAAAATGATAATAACTATTAAAAGTCACAAAAACTTGATCAAATATTATTGGTTGAGTATATATTGAATATAATCATCGAAGGGTCTGTTTATGGACCATTTGAAGCCTTATAAAATAGATTATGACACTTATATTATTTAATTTAAAGTGATGTTAAACTTGTCACATTCATATTTTAATAAGTATAAAATTTTTAATGACTAATTTTATAGAATATATATTTGACTAAAATTATTCTAATAAAATAAAGTATATTAATATTCAACATAGTATTTTATTTTTGATTTTTACCAAATAAATATGTATATTAAATAATTACAAAATACCGATGTAGTAATTAATTTATCAATGGAAATATACAGTTAATGTTATTAAAAATATCAAAATAAATATAATTTTATATAATTAATATGTCCATTTAATTTTCTTTATTATTTGAACCCCATTGTGATATAATAAAATATCTGGTTCAAGGATAACATATTATATAGATATTTGTAAAAATCAAATAATTGAAATGTGTCAAAATAGACACTATTATTGTTTTGTCAAAACAATGTTTTATTAAATTATATAAAAGTCATTAAACATTATTAAAAATATAAAATAATTATTATATGGTTTAAAATGATATAAATTAATATTTATGATTTAATTTAAATTAAATAAGTAAATATTTTACCATTTTAATATTGAAATAATGGTTACCCTAGTAAAAATGAAATAGAATAACTAAGTGTTAAAATTAAAATGATATGGTTTAAATTGACATAAAAATTTGTCCAAAATTATTTGTTTATTATATTATAACCTTATCTCATCTCATCATCAAAACTATGACATTTTTGAGGGTTTTCATGTGGTTTGAGTTTATTATAAATTAATATTTTTGGAGATTCCAAATGTTCCCCTCAACTCAATTATAAAAGGGCACACCCCCTCACAATTTCAATAAACTTTGAGCCTTCATTGTCATGAAATAGATCTAGTTGCCTTGAAAAATGGCACCTGAACCAGTCTGTGGAAAGATACAAAGGGCGTTCCCAATCCCCACAGGCTGACATAACTGCATGGGTATCATAAAATGAAATTTGTGAATGATTTACCTGAGTTTGTAAACATAAAACAGTAAGTGAATCCCATAAAACAAATATGATTTTTTCAAACCAAAACATCTTTTAATAACTTTCATTATTGAATTAAACAATTTAAAACATTGTTTAAAGACTATTAAAAAGAAAAAAATCAAAAAAGGACAACCTAAGAACCTTCTTATGGAAAGAGGCACCACCCTCAATCCATCTCGAGAACATTGCATCACGAAGGACCATTAGAAACCTAAACCATTGGCACTGAAATCTTTACCCAAACCTATGAAAAAATATCCATGTCTACTTATGCACAATTTAGTAAGTAGGGTGTGATCCAAATCTTAATAGTATTCCACCACAAAAATATTCAATGTGATATTCATTATAAGACAGAAAGCATGCAAGTTTTGTAAACAAGAAATATTAGTAACAATTTCTAAATGATGCAACTAACATAAAAATAGTTTTCAAGTGGGATATTTTAAAGAATGAACAATTTTCAGTAAAATTTATAAGATACTGAATTTATATAACCAAAAACACCACATTCTAATGTAATGTTTAAATTATCTAATTAGCACTAGCAATGGGAAATACCACTAGGCACTAACTCGATGTGGGTCCCAAGTATCTCATATTTTGGTGAAAGTAACCATAAAAAAATCTATTCTCGTTCACATGAACAAATATTAAGGATTATTCCCATAAAATAGTGGTCCCCTAACATCATTATACTCATAGTTTTGTTAGTTTTTTCTTCGTCAAACATTCTACGTGAAACTGGGGCCAAACCCCACAAGATCACTAGCGTACTAGTACACGTCTACCCACCTAGATACCCAGTTTTTACCTCTTTTTATCAAAAAATTTCCATAATCCATGATATAAAATATTCACAAGCAAATACCACTTCAAAAAAACACACACCAAAAAACCCACAAACATTCATTCAATTTCATTTTGGAAATCATACTCACAACAAAACATCCCACAACACGTATCACCTCTATTTCACATTTCAAGAAAAACTTTAAACAATTTTATAAATCCATTCCAAGATAGTAAAAATCACATAACATCCATTTTACAATAAAATATCCCATTTCAAAGGTACACTCCTACCAAAATAGTTTGACAACATAGTTTCACATCTTACATAAATCAATAAACAATTTAAAAATTTCACAAAAAAATTCCAAAGATTGTAACCAAGTTTTGCACATAAAATACTTCTAAAACCCATCTTTTAAGACAAAAAGTATACCAATATCCCATCAAACTATAATTGGCATTCATAACATCATTTAATAAAACTATTCCATGAATAATAAAACAACCCCAATGAACATAACATGTCATCCAAAAAATATATATTCATTTTTTCACGGAAAATGCCACTTAAAAACCGACCTATTAACAAATGATACAAAATATAATTTTTGTACCAAAAAAATGAAATAGAATCATTATAAAAATATAAATCAAGAAAAACTAACTCATCGAATATTTCTTACAAATGGAATCACATTCCATTTGTGCCAAAACCCCAAACTGTTGTGTGAAATGTCAACCACACCACCGCCACACCACATGGGGGTGAAATTGAGCCCTAATCTACAAGATTTCACCAAAAATACAAAAGGATAAACCATAGGTATTAAAACTATCTTCTATAAATTAGTAACTTCTAGAAAACATGGATGAACCCTAAGAAAAAGGAAGAAACCCTAGGCAAATGGGAGTAGGAAGGAAGCGCACCCACTCACTTGAGAGATCTTGAATAAATCAGCCCAAATACACCATCATATGAATCTTGAATCATCTAAAAATAGTAAAGAGTCTATAATAAGTCTCATTAGGTCAAGTGGGGGCTGAAATGGGAGAAAAATAGTGAAAATTGAAGGGGTTATGATAGAAACATTTTACTTCTTTAAATCTGGAAGATTTGAGAAGGACTAATAAAGATCTCCCTAATCCACAAGGGAGATGATCTCCAAAGAGGAAAAACAGATAATCGTGTTGAGAAATAGGTATTTGGATTCTAGTTGGAGGTGGAATCTCCAAACAATAGCAAAAAATGAATGAGATATTGAAAAATTTAAAAAAAAAATTTAAAGTAGGAAATGGGCTTAAGGGTAGGCCCAACACCATAATAAAAAATCCATATCCATCATGGTTATGGATTCATATGAGGTCAAAATGGATATGGTGGTTATAATATACCAGGATATTCCAATTGGGAAGTTGAATTGTGTGAAATGTTGAAAAATATGGAGTTATAAAGAAAACAAAATTTATTTTTAAATCTAGAAATGGGCTCACGGTTTGGACCAAATTTTGAAGACCCACCATTTCCACCAAAATGCATTGCAAACCCCATAAAAAAGCAAGAATGGAATAATAATGAAAAATACCTTTAAAAAAGTCATGAATGTGACAATTATCCCCACCATGAAACTTTCCTCCATCAAAAATCCACAATAACGCCAAAAGAAAAAACCAAAACCAACTGAAAGGCCAAAATAGACTCCTTTACCACGTTATTCCTGCCCCCAAATGGCAAAAACAACTCCAATTGATCAATAGAGGAAGGAATACTTTCTCCAACCAAAACATACGCCACTTCCACAATTTATCAAGAACATTCAAACTATATCCCAAAATAAAACACCCCAAGCACTATCCGAACAAGACTCATCAACTTAACTAGAACGAACAACGAAAACAAACGAGGTCACCATAGTCTTACTTCAACAAAAATATTGGGTGCACTACAATCATGAAATTTACTCAAGGATGATGTTGGAAGATAAATAACTCCGAATGAGACTACCTATTTCCAGATCAACACTAGGGATAAAAGCAAGTTACTAATACGGGGAGACATAAACAAAATCCCCAACATAAGGGACAACTCAATTATTTTTTCCGAAATAGAATCGGGATAGTAACAAGGGGATGCCCAAACAGACTCCCATCATAAGGGATAGACATTCATTATAGTTTTCCAAAATAACATACATAAGACTCGTAGTGTGTCTCCCCACCATAAGAACCAACCATATTAACTGACCAGCACAGGCCGACACGAAAAGGCCCCAAAATTTAAAGAGATTGAACAATCGCACGGTTAGTCCACACGGTTTGGGAACCCATGCACTAAAAGTGAATAGAAATTTTTCCAAAGGGTAATATTTTCATGGTTACATGCGATGAGGCACATGGCTATACTGAGACTGTGCAGTAGTTATTGTCTCTTATAACACAGTTTCCTAGGTTGGCACACTGTTACTACTAACCATGCACAAAACATGCTCTTCAATTTTCCTTGCCCAAATCTCATCCTTTAATCTAATAATTAAAAGTAATCCATAGGGAATAACATGAAATTTGGCTATAACATGGAAACAAGGTACTCCCACCTCTACCACCAAATGGGAACAACTAGAACAAGATAATGACACCAGAGGTTTAAACAATTCCCGTCTTTCATATTGGGGATAAGATTTTGACCAAAGGTTTGAACGACCCTGAGAATTCCCCTGACTACGCTCCATATTAACTTCGAGACAGATGACTGGAGGTCAAATTATTGAACTATATTCGGCCTCACAGTTAGTCTTTGGAAAACCCACGAATGGAACTTCTACTTTTGGTGCCATGAGAACAATACCATGATCCTAGATGGGTTCACCATGAGATAACACATTCATAACTCACTTTACCCTAAACCTAAATTTCACTGAAAAAAGTGCATAGAAGATGGACACACATCACCCCATGTTTCTTCAGATGAGAAATGGAATGAGTAAAGGATATATGGAAACACTTTCCTCTAAACAAAGAATTTCATGATTTCCCAAAAAGGAGATACACTTCTGACAAAACAAAGACTCACAGAAGATTGTAAAATGTCAACTTTACAATCAAAAGAGCACATGACATCACAAGGCGTCACCGAACATGACCATTGAGACTGATAGAAACAATACAAGTAAAGGGACTTTATACCAAGTCCCCAAACAACAGACAATTCTATCAAGTGGCCATAACAGCCTCTCATGACTAGATTTCCTGAACTGGTTATTTAACATGAACCCCTGCATTGAAGAGACTATACAGGACCTAAAGGCCCTCTTAGACACCATCAACACTAACAACCCCAGACTAAATTCACCTTCATCGAATTCAGTAACTTAAGAAGCTATGGTCTCTTTCATCCTTCCACGAGAACTCTCCTACT
The DNA here is from genome assembly GCA_963277665.1 of Viscum album. NCBI lineage: Eukaryota > Viridiplantae > Streptophyta > Magnoliopsida > Santalales > Viscaceae > Viscum > Viscum album. Next base: position 957,119,553 of record OY728142.1, read on the forward strand.
ACAAGAGGATTCGAAAAACCAATAAAGAAAATGGTTTTGACTAAATATCCAAATATTGAGAAAAATATTTCTTATATTGATAAACTATAGGATCTTCCAATGATAAAACAATCTGGGCTGCACCACAGTCATGCATTAACTCTTAATGGGGGCGTAACTTATCCAACGAGAGAACCCAAAGACCTGACCAAGATGGTCTATTGGTCAAAATGTGCAACAATCTAAAACCTAACACATGCGGGGAACCACCATAAATGCTTCTTGAACTTTTCTAAGAAGAGACCACTAACCATCCCTTCAACGCAACATACAAAAAAAACACAAACCCAAAACACTGTTCAAACAATAGTGGTTCTTGGACTCAAAACATACCACAAAAAAAACATTTCCAGAAACAAATAAGACACATCACCCATCAACACATTATCTAAACATCACACTTTCCATCACAATAATTCTAAAAAAAACAGTGTTAGTGGGTTGCACATTCACTACTACAAATATGTCTTTTATCATCGCTAAAAATGGCCATTAACAATGCTACAAAAAGCGTTCTTAATGCCGGAAAGGATAAGGGGGGGGGGGTCCCCTTTATCAACGCTAAAAAAAGCACTGATAAAGACCCCTTTTATCAGTGCTAAAAAAAGCGCTGATAAAAGAGGTCTTTTATCAGCGCTAAAAAGAAGCGCTGATAAAAGGGTCTTTTATCAACGCTTTCTTTTTAGCACTGTTAAAAATAAAAAAATTTAAAAAAATAAACAAAATAAAAAAAAATATGGCCAATCTCGGGGGGGGGGGGGGGGGCTTTTTACAGTGCTTGAGACCCCCTTTATCAGTGCTTTCCCGCAACTCCAGCACCCTCCCGCACCACCTACACCGTTTATCAGTGCTAGACCTTTAAATCAACCTTGAGCGCGCACCCATGCCTCCACCCGGATTTGATCTTGAGACCTCCCCCCTGCGCACCTAATGCCTTTTCCACTACCCTATATTGATTTGTTCTCTTATTCATGATATATCTATTTATTTATATATATATATATTTATATTTATTTGTATATTAATATGTATTTATATTAATATATATAGTTAAATTAATATATATATATAGTAATATTAATATATATATAGTTATATTAATATGTACATATAGTTTTATTAATATATACATATAGTTATATTAATATATGTATAGTTATATTAATATATAGTAGTTATATAAATAATCATATATTGGTATTTTAAATAAAATGGATATTAGTTATTATTTAGATAAATATAATATATTTTATATGTAAATATGATTAATTATTTATTTATAAAATTAAATTTTTATCTGTGAATATATAAAAAATATTTACATATAGTTATATATTTGATTATAAATAGCAGTGCATTATAAAAAAGGATTAAATTTCATTGAAATAATATAAAAATAAATGTAATACCTTGGATTAAATTCATTCCCCACCAAAAAAATCCAATAATTCCCCCTTAAACAAGGTAGAAAATACATAAAATGTTAAAAAATCTGTGTACCCCGACTAAAAACTCAGTTTTGGAGGCCTTCTGGGCCTCTTTTGGCCTCTAAAAACACTTGACCGGGTTTTCCACAGTCACAGCGACGTAGAGCCCGTCGCAGGCTTCGATTTGATATGTGGTAGAGCTCAAACGGACACCCGGATCAAAAGTTATGGTCGTTTGATGTTCAAGTTGCGTTTTCAACATATTTTGGATTTTTTTTTATTTTTCAAATTGTTATTAAATGACTATTACTCCAAAATAATTATCAAATTATTAATTAAAAATAGTTTTTTAATTTTTTAAGAATCCATTTTCACTAAATATCTAATATATTAAGTATATTAAGTGTATATGTGCATTTATACTTATCTAAAATATATTTAAAAACTATATATTATATTTATATCAATATAACTATATAACTATATTTATATATTAATATATTTTTTAATTTTTTTTGAATTCGACCCTTTATCAGTGCTTTTAAAAAAAGTGCTGATAAAAGCCTCCCCTTTATCAGTGCTACTAAACAAGCGCTGATAATGGGGGTCCCTTTATCAGCACTAAAAAAAGCGCTGGCAAAGGGGGGGGGGGGCCTTTATCAGCGCTAAAAAAAGCTCTGATAAAGGGGTACGTTTATCATCGCTTTTTTTAGCGCTGATAAAGGCACCATTTATCAGTGCTTTTTTACCGCTGATAAAGGCCACCCCTTTATCAACGCTTTTTTTTAGTGCTGATAAAGGGGCGGCGCTGGCCTTGCCCAGTTTTGTGGTAGTGATTTACCAATTGTATCTCATGATTCTCACACATGCATGTTTAAATGCCACACCGTGCACCCAACTCATATCAATCATATCACCCATTCATTCATTCCATTAACAATCTATATTCCGATATAAACCCATGCATGTGGTCACCCTTGAGAATACCAAAGACCAAATCCAAACCTTTCCTCTTTCAAAATCAAAACATATTAACCACACATTCCCTTTATCAAAACCACAGACCATAAAATAAAAAGCATATTTACATCTTACAATCCAATTTAGATAATCACCCATAATTCACTAAAAAATCACTTTCATTCCTTTCACAACCATTTCAAAACATTTAAACCCATTTCAAAACATTTCTAATGTCATGAAAAACTCCATTTCAAAAATCATCGTTTAATTAAGAACTCAATTCTTCTCATTTCAAAACAAGGTTCTAAAATTTTACAAATTTTTTCAAATTCTTAGTAGTTACCAAATCAAAATATATCTTCAATCCCTACACATAAATTATAAAATAATGTATTCCCTTTGAAACTATTGTCAATAGTTTAGAAAATTTTATTTGAAACAGATTTTCATAACCAAATTTAACATAATATATGTTTTAAAAGGTGGTGTAAACAAACCATTTACTATTTCAAAACACTTCTAAATATTTATTTCCACCCATTTTTAAATGAAACAATTTATAATTTATTATAAAATCATTTCAAAAAAATTTATCATTTCTTAAAACCAAGTCAATTTTATTTTAAAACAAAATTTCCATGTTTCCAAAACAAAAAGACACACTACAATGCGAGAGGAAACTAGTTTCTGCTGGTGACTTGGACATATGGTCGACGACCATATTCCAATAACTTCACCATCATAGAGAGTGTTCTATCGAAATACTCCCATCTTCACATGGATTTCCTGGCCCATGCGAGCTCACTGAGGCCATTAACCCAACTCTCTTTCCATTTCCCCCAACGATTAACGAGCCATGAGAAATAGAGAACTCAGATAAAACACAACCTAGTCCATGGAAATACTTGAAGGGAATTCCCGATCCCCACAGGCTGGAAAAAGTACATGGGTATCATAAAATGATATTTGGGAATTATTTAACTAAGTTTATAAACATAAAACAACAAGTGAATCCCATAAAACAAATCTGGATTTTTCAAACCAAAACGTCTTTTACTAAATTTCAGAGTTGAATTATACAATTTAAAACAATGTTTAAAGACTATTACAAATTAAATAAACCAAAAAGGATAGACCATGAACCTTTTAATAGAAATAGGCACCAACCTAAATCCATCTCCACAACACTGCATCACGAAGGACTACTAGAAACCCAAAACATTGGCACTAAATGCTTTACCCAAACCCGCAACAAAATATCCATGTATACTTACACCTAAAGGTGTAAGTAGGGTGTGAGAAAAATCCCATTAGTATGCCACCACAAAAATATTCCATGTGATAATCATTATAAGACAGAAATCATCCATGTTTTGTAAACAAGAAATGCTAGTAACAATTTCTAAAAGATGCAACCAATGTAAAAATTGTATTCAAGTGGGTTATTTTAATGAATTCCCACTTTTAAATAAAATGTAAAATCTATTTAATTTATCCAGAAAAAATACCATATTAAGATGGTATGCATAAATAATCTAATTATCACTAGAAATTGGAAATATCCACAAGGACTAGCTCGCTGTGGGTCCTAGGTACATCATATCTCGGTGAAAGTAACCATAAAAATATCTATTCTCGTGCACATGATACACTAGTAAGGATCATACCAATACCCTATTGGTCCCCCAAAATCATCATCATCATAGTTTAGTTTGTGTTGTCATCATCAAACTTTCTATGTGAATGAGGGGCAAAACCCCACAGGATCACTAGAATACTAGTACACGTCCACCCACCCAGATACTCTTGTTTTCCCTCTTATGCTACAGAAAATTCCACAATCCATGAAATAAAATTTGCACATGAAAATACCACATCCAAATCCCACACAAAATAAACATACTAGAAACATGTCACTTAATTCTTACACATGGAATCACCTACCATTTGTGCCAAAACCCCAAAGAGTTGTGAATAATATCAACCACACCACAGTCGCACCACATATGTATGGTATTAATTATGTAATGGGTTGAACCTATATCTCACTATAATTAATTTGGTAATTATTTATATCTCATGTGATAAACATGACTAGAATGATAAGTACATTTGGTTTAGTAAAATAGGGATGAAACAACATGTAAATATAGTTCAGTAATACCGGGTTGGAATGAGGAGTGAACTCTATTTAGTAATGGACTTTTTCTATTATGATTGTATTGGACATGAGCCTTGGATAATATGGGAATGATTTTATATTACCATTTTCCCACAATTTCATGTTTTATGCCAATGCTATTTTATCTTTATTCGTGTTCCTTTATGATTTATGTCTTATGAACTACCAAAATTTATTTCTTGACTCAATATTTTGATATTCAGAATTTATGTTCATGTTTTTACATTATTATGTTTATGTTTTGTTTTATGTTTTCCATGTTTAACCTTATTGAGAGTTTGAGCTCACCTTTTTTATGTTTTCGTTTCCCTATGATATAAATAATGGTTTCATGTAGGAGAACTAAAGGGGATGATCTTTATGGGAGATGTTGAATATCATTCACCAAGTTGCAAGAATATGTATATAGTTTCCAAAGGCACTAAACTAATATGGTATTTGGGAATATATTTGTGTAATGTATTAAATTTTCCAAAAAAGTGATGTTTTTTCCATTTATGTCAATCTTGGGTCTCTATAGTTGGTATGAGAGTAAAGGTTTAGTCAACCTTTGGAAAGCAGGATTCCAAATTTGTAGTGAGATCCCTAGAGATACTTATAAGGTATGTCTAGGGATATCCCTAAGGATAAATCTAAATATTGGTTACAATGATTTTTTTAATGATCATTTTTCACCTAGTATTAAACCTAATATGCTAGAGATTGAATATAATTCACCTTTAATATATTGTTTTCCTAGTAAGATTTTTTCCTATCACACTATTCTTTTTTGGGTTTTAGACAATGGCTGAAACCAGAAGAAACCATGTTAATGATCAATTCTATGGGAAATTAAATGATTGTACTCATGAACAACCAAATTTTATAGGAGATGGAATGAAAAATATTAGTTCTATACATACACAAGCTATGAATTATTCTAGAATTCCAAATGTGCAGAGAAGGGATCAACTTTCCATTTAGTCCTTCATAACGCAACACCCATATTCTTTTAATGAGTCTTCTGATCCACTTGTTGCTTAAAAATGGATCAATACAATTGAAAAGATATTTTATATCCTTTTCTATTCATAACATGAATAATTTATTATGACTTTTTATTGTTTAGAAGGTGAAGTAGACCAGTGGAATAATCTAACTAAGAATACAACGCAATAAGATGAAATTGAATCCATGGAATGGGATGAGTTAAAGAACTTGTTTTTATATAAACACTTTCCTCATATTCATATAATGAATATAGAAAATGAGTTCATTGAGTTAAGAAAAATTAGGATGAATCCATTGATACATATGGGGAAAATTTTACACGACTTTCAAGGTATGGTTCAAGATTTATCATCCAACCTGAAAGTAAAGTTGATCGATTCTTTTATGGCTTAAAAGAAATATTTTGAAGGGTGTTATATATAATAGAAATTACTATATATGAAGATATTTTGTGTTGTGATATCAAGTTAGAAATGGATTTTTGTGTTACATATCAATTTCAAGGTTTTTATAAGAATCAAAAGATGGATTTCAATGGAAAATTTCAAAAGTAATGGTGAAAAGAAGATGAGTGTTTCCTTATTCCAAAAGTGTGTAATGAATCATGGTGGAGATTTTATTAATGGGAAAATAAAATGATTTATGTGTATCTAAGAAGGTCATCAAGTAGTTGAGTCCTGATGTATTGAAAAAAAGGCAGCTAACGATGTGAATAAATAAAAGGGTACAAAGAATGCACCACCTAGACTACAATTCTTCAAGTGCAAGGAAATAGGTTATTACGCTAACCAATTCCCTAATCCAAGGGTTATTAATGATGATCGGCATAAACAACCACTCAAGTCCAAAGAAAAAGGGAAATCACATACGATCACTATTGGAGATGCTGAGTATGAAAATGAAGTGGTGGAAGTGGGATGAGATATACCTGGATTTCATGATAGGACTTCCACATACATCAAGGGGTCACGACTCAATTTGGGTGATCGTTGAACAACTCACCATGTCGGCCCACATCTTAATGATCAGAGAGCAAGGATCAGTAGAGATCTTTGGACGCCTCTATATGCAGGAGATTTTGCGGTTACATGGAGTAACCTCGACGATCGTTTCTGATCGTGATGCATGATTTACCTCCAAGATATGGAAGGGGTTTCATGAGTATTTCAGGACGCAACTTCGTTTGAGCACTGACTTCCATCCTCAAATGAATGGCCTGACTGAGTGGACCATTCAGACCCTCGAGGACATGTTGCATGCTTGTTTCCTCAACTTCAGTCATAGATGGGAGGATCACTTACCTCTGGTGGAGTTTGCATATAACAACATCTAACACTCCACCATAGGGATGACACCATTTGAGGTGTTATACGAATGAAATTACAGATCATATTTGTTCTGGACTAACCCAGAAGAGTCAGCACTAGTGGGACCAGAGATGGTACGAGCTACCACAAAGAAGGTGCATATCATCCTGGAGCAGATGAAGACTGCACAGAGTAGGCATAAGTCGTATGATGATAGGAGACGAAGACCTCTAGAGTTTGAGGATGGAGACCACGTCTTTATACGGGTGTCATCTCGATGAGGCTTACGGATATTTGGATGAGGTGGAAAGTAATCTCCAAGAATCATCGGACCATTCCATGTCCTCAGTAGAGTTGGAGAGGTGGAATATCGCTTAGCTCTTCCACGTCAATTGCACCGGTGCATGACATCTTCCATGTATCTCAGCTGAGGAGATACGTGCATAACCCATCTCACATCATCGACTATGGAGAATGGACGTCGACGATGGGGAGAATTTTATGGAGGTTCAAGTGGAGATTGAGGATTGACTGAAGTGGTTCATACGTGGACGGTCGATACCTCTGGTGTACATTCACTGGTAGCACATGAACCTCTAGGAGAGCACATGGGAGCGGGAGGCTCAGATGCGCGCTCAGTACCCCCACTTATTTCCATAGTTCTAGTTGTATCTTATAGGGACATAAATCCCTAAGGTTGGGAGAATGTAAAGACTCATAAATTCTGAGGATTGTTTTTTCCTTAAATACATGTGAATTTTACAAGTCCACAAAAACTGACGGCGCGTAATTCCAAGGCCCAGTGTGCCGGGAATCAATTTATGATGTTTTGTTTGGGTACGTTCCGTAGACGAACATTCGAGTTTTTATAACTTTTGAACCGCTGCTCGGAATCGAAATCCAAGGGCACCGTTGAACTCACAGCGCCAGTATTCCCTTAAGAAGACTTTCACTTCGACGACAGTGGGTAGATAATGAAAGTTAGTTTTTGGGTTTTCGTGGAAAGTAATAAAATAATGTGTGGTTCACTTTATTTTTATTTAAGCCGTCGTGTGGGTGTTTGGAGGTGGGTCCCACTGGATCTATAACCTCCTTGTAGAGGTTAGAAGATGGTACCACCAGGCCATAAACTCCCATGAGAGGTTATGGTGGTGGGGACCACCAATCCCCAACCACCCATGTAGGGTTAATGTGGTGGGGACCACCCGAGACCACGTAACCTCCCAATTTGAATAATAGCGGTGGGGGCCACCCGACCCCTATTAAATGAAAGGAGAGTAAAACCTCTCAACCCCATCATTAATGTAGAAGAGCCTCTTGAGCTTCCTCCTAATTAATGTTTCCAACACACCCAATTAATGTGGCCAAATCCTCCCATAAATTTTAATGTGCCAACAAATGTTTAGTTTTTCTTTTTGAAATCTTGCCAACGAAATAATAGATTCTATGATCTATTATTTGGCACATCTTCTCTTTTTTGGAGAGAGGAGAGCATTGGAGAAAATGAGTTCTCAAACGAAGAACCTCATCTTCCAACGAAGAACAAAGAATGCGTTCTTCCAATGAAGAACGCCAACAACGATCTTCTTAAAACTTCTTCCTTGGAAACCTACTGACGTGGAGCATCTTCCACAACCGACGTGCGAGATTGGGATTGGAAGTGTGCGGCAGACACAACGAATAGGGGCAACACCTTCTTCTTCCTCGCGACTCCGTCGACGAATGACGAACAAAGGTAGGGGGAATTATTTGATTCTGTTTTTTTTGTGGGATGATGTGGGGTGTTTTGTTTGATCTTTTTCCCCTTTTATATTCTTGAGAAATTCTTTGAAAACTCAAGAATATTTGAACCGCTTTCTACGACACTAAACACGGAGGGTGCGATCCAAACCAACATGGCCCGACCCCTCCATCGTTCTTGTTTATGATGATCTTCGGCATGGCGACGAAGCAACGAGGCGAAGAAGGCGGTAAAGACAAAGGTCGTGATACCCGCGACATCCGTGATCGGTGCTGCCCCTGAGGCGTTCTGCACCACCACTGGACGAACCGGCCCCTGTTGGGCCCCCACCGGCCGCAACGCTTGCAGAGCCGAGCCACTCCCCCGAGCTGGCCCGCGCCCCACCGGCCTGACCGGCTGCCTCCTGGCTGCCTGTCGGCCTACCCGGCTGCCCGCCGACCCGCCTGGAGCCCTGCCCGGCCCCTCACCACCCAGCCTGATGCCCCGTCCGACCGCCCGCCGGCCCGCCTGCCACCCTGCCCGGCTGCCCGCTGGCCCTCCTGGTGCCCTACTTGGCTGCCCGCAGGCCTGCCTGAGGCCCTTCCCGACCACCTCCCAGCCGCCCACTGGCCCGCCTGGCGCCATTCCCGGCCGCCTGCTGGCCTGGCCGCGCCCCGCCGACCTGCCCGACCACCTCCTGTGCACCCAACCGAACCACGCCGGCCCACGCACCCTTCATGCCATGTGCTGCCCGAGACACGTCTTTCGCGGTGCTAGCTGAACCGGTCTCATCCATTCGGGCCGAGAAGCCGAGCCGCGACCTCGTGGCGCTCCGGGCAAAACCGGCCTCGAGCTCGGGCCGAACCGCCCAAGCGGCCAGCTGGGCTGGGTCCAGCGGGCCGGGCCGAACCTAACAGGCTGGCCCGCCCAATGGGCTGGGCTAGACCCAACATGTATGACCGGGTCTACCCAAACCATGTCGATTCGGCCGGGTCAGACCGGACCCGGGCCTACTACCGAACCCTTTACTTTAGTTGGCCATATCTTTGGCACCGGATGACCGTTTGACAAACCGTCAGTGGTGCTGGTATTCATGGAGTGTGATGGTCCCTTTTTGTATACTCCACTGGAGTTTAGGTTTTAGTCGAGATACGGTCAGGTTGGATAGAGCACAAATCCAACCGGGCCCCTGGGACTAAAAGGCTAATAACTCAGAGACCGGGCGTCCGATTGACGCGCCGTCTGTTGCGATGAGACCTCTATGACGTGGCAGTCCTTTGAGACACTTCTTCATGGTACTTCGTGATAGTTGGAGTATCAACCAGTAGCTCTTGGAGTAGATCCTCCCAGAGACGAGCATGCGTAGTGCAGAGACCTAATAGCCGGCTGTGACCTGACGACTGCTGACCGTTTTGACTCGATGTGATTCAACTAGCCCAGTGGGGAGCGCCTTGGTGTCGCGGCAGACCCACAGTGGGGAGCAACTTGGTGTCACGACAAACCCATGATACTTGACAAGAGGAGTACCTCATCAGTCTATGAGGGGGGCGCCTTGGTGAGGCAGCAGACCCACGGTGGGGAGTGCCTTCGTAACACAGCAGACCCGCAGTAATTGACATGAAGAGTTCCTCAGCAGTCCAAGGTTAGGGGGAAGCGCCTTAGTGTCGCAGCAGACCCACTGCACTCGATAGAGGAGGAGTTCTCCAACATCTGTGATTTCGATAATGTGAATAAAATTCTGGTTTAGCTGAGTCAGTAACTTTTGTGTTTTCCTTATGATTGAGATTAATTACTTGATAACATAGGTATATGTATGGGCATATAACTAAGTGGGGTTATCTGTTGATTTTATACTTTGTGGTTTATCCTTGTTGGTTTTGTGAGACCTTGATGGTCTCGGGGTCCCTACTGAGTATCTTTATACTCACCCCTACACGGTCTATGCTCGCACCTCGTTGTGTTGGTTGGAGACAACGAAAACGCTGACTGAGGCTGAGAGTACCATGACTGGACGGTACCCAAAGGTGGACCATATGACCTGTCGGTACACAGAGAAGACCGACAGACGTAGAGTTATTAGGAGGCTATCTGTACCTGCCCTTCAGGTAGGATCCATGGTTGATGATCCAGGAGCTTCTTTTCACCTTTTTTCATTTATACTTGTTTTTTAGTTGTACTTTTACTTTCCTGTTAAGCTTGTATTCCAGCTCCTTTGCTTTCAACACTTTTTGTATATAGTTTTATTAGTGTTTTGTATCCATGTTTGTGATCTTTTGTGTGTGTTTACACTTTATAAAGTCAATGCCTTCCCAGTTTTTGGGAATTTCTCCTTTGGTGCTATTCTCCAGCCCCTGGCCTATGGAAGGCGGGCTTGGGGTAGTCACGACACAGGCCCCTGGGGATGGGTCGTGACAGTATGGGTTTCCCTAAATCCTTTTTAGGTTTATTTATTTAACATAATGAAAAATAAAATACCCCAACTCACCTATCCTTTAAATCTCTTGACGGAAGCCCATGATTCCAAAGGGAGGAGTCTGTTTGCACACACACCCCATCATCTCCTCTATATTTATCCTCTATTCACTTGATTCTAGGTGTGATCTACTGATTTAAGGGGTTTTTTATCCATTACCATTAGATTTTATCTTGTTTCCCCCATTTTCTTATTGTACATAACCCTACTCTGAACTCTAGGTTGGGTTCCAATTTTTACCTTTTTCAATTATTGTGTCAAGTGTATATGGAGTGTGTATTGGACAATGATTCTAATGTAATCAAGTATTTTATTACATATGAATTTCATTGAGGTTAGTGTTTCCATGTTTTGGATCATTCCTTTGTACTTTATATTGATATCTTCATTAATTTTTTTTGGAATGTAATTATGATGTCTAATTGGTAAATTTTTATGATTTTTTATTATAAAATTTTTATGTTTTGAAAAATTTAGTAGGCCTTTAAAAAAATTCAATAAAAATTTTATGGGTATTGAATGGGGATTTTCCCTACATTATAATTCAAATAATTTTTTATAACATTTTTATATTTTATATATTTATGCTATTTTGTTGATGATTTATTAGAATTTATAATTTGGTCTTTGTAGTTTGGAGATTTTTTGATAAAATAATGATCTTTATGTAAAATTAATTAAAGTGAATCCCTTTATTATTTACTAAGGAATTATTTATAGAGATAGAGATATATATATATATATATATATATGCAGGTCCTATGTTTATATCTATATATACATGTATGTGTACATATATATATATATATGTATGTATATAAAAAAATAATTGATTTTATTAAATGTCTCTTTGGAACATGGGTATTAAAAATTTCCTTTTGGTTTTGAAAAGTGGATTTCAAATGAGATTAAATATTCCTTATTTTTAATAGGATTTTATGGGGGATTTTTAAAGATGATTTTTTGTATTATTTTTTCTTTCGATGTGTGTTTCCATGATGTTTTATTTTATTTTATTTTTGTATGGTTTATGATTGGAAAATATGTTATCTTATCCTGATGGGTAATTGGATAAGTGATTGAATTGATTAGAAGGCAGTGCTAGCTGGATTTTGTTTCTAGTATTCTCATGTGGAAAAGGTTATATTGATATTCTGGTCACTAGGTTGGATAATATTCTAGAAGTGATTCATTTTCCCATAGACCCTTATGTCAAATCTCTCTCTATGTTTTTTTTACTATGTTGTATTTGATTCATGTGTTTTTATGCCCATATTATTTTTTACATTATTTTTTTAGATATCTTGGCTCAATGTATTATTAGTTTGACTTTGTTATTCATGTATTGGGCCTTTTTGGGTGAAGACATATTTCTTTTCCTAGTTGGTATTCCCACCAAAAAGTTTGAATTGGTAAAAAGGATTATTCATGAAAAATATTAATTAAAAGAGTTTGTAAATCCTTTAATTAACCTTCTTAAGAATCTTTGATCATTCATATCCTATCCAAAACTATTCTCAACATACCTATCCATATTATATAGGTTTTGGGATTCTTAGACAAAAAACACAAGGGTCTATAATAAAATATCTAAATGTGGTTTCTGAAAGAAGATAAGAACCATATGGTTCTCTTTGACGTTGTATGGGTGAATCTCTCACACAAACATCTATTCTATTATATGAAGATCTATGATGGTTTCACTTCAATCTAGTAGGTTATCTCTTATATCTTGGTTTTGTTTGATCTATACTAAGAATTATTTTTTAAAGATGTGCTAACCAAAATTGTTAGGATAATTATGGAAAATAAGGATCTTATGAGGAGTTCACAGAAAACCTCTCTTTCCAAACGTAAGGGATTATCCTTCTTGGAGGAACTAAATTTCTTGGATTAATCCATGTATGATTTATTGAATCCTTTTACTTTTAATATAATTTAATATGGTGGCATATCAATGGTCACTAACCCTGATGATCTATAACAATGGTTTAATTTTTGAATGTTTTCTATGATTATTTAAGTAAAAAATTCAGAGGGGAAGATCCCTAGTTGAATATGGACATCAAATCTAGGATATTTCACTATTGGAGTAAAATAAACTACCATGTTTTCTATCTTGTAAGAGGCTTCATCCACATTATTATAGTAAAAATATTAAATAAAATCATTTTTGGAAAATTGGGAATTTGTATTTGGAACATTGAGTTCCGAATTTTTTTACTCAGATATTAATATAAATAACTTTAACACAATGAACTCAACTACTCAAATATAGATCATTCTCAATGGTTTGATTTGATTTTTTTGTAACTGAAAAATTTACAATGACATATCTTCTTGTATATGAATTCCACTGAAGCAGGATCATCATACTATTAATGGATATATAGGCCTTATGCTAGGATATTTTTATCACCAATTTAAATTCAAAATTACTTGATTTCATTAACATTATTGATAATTACCATAATTTTAAAGACAATTTGGCATATGAATATATCAAAATATTTTGTGACTGCCACGACCAAACCCAGTGGGGCCACTCGGCCAATAATGACCCAAGAGTGACTACCCCAATACCACCTCTAATTGGTCAATGGATGGAGACTATCACCAATTAGGCATGTCACACATATAAGAGTAATTGGCATAAAGTACCTATATTTAGACACATATATCCAATCCCATACAATGATGAAGTGTAATGAAAAACTAATACCAATAATGCATTCCTAAAATCTATCCAAACAAAATTATGAAAAAAGTGCTGATAAGTAATAAAAGTAGACAAATAAAATCCCACCAAAATCTAGAAAATAATTTCAATCCTTCTCAGAAATAGGGGACTATTTTCAAATGAAACACTAGTATACACTATAGCCTTTCTATACTAAACAATTATTAACCTACTCAAAGTACACCAATGAATCTGAAAAATATCTATCAACTGCATAATACATACATGTGCAGTCAGAACCCATACATGACTGTGTATCACAATACTCAGTAGGACACCGTGAAATGACCGAACATTAATCATCTAGAATAAATAGACCATCACTACACAGTTATGTCAAAAAATATATGAGATGTAATTTTAAACAATAATAAAACCATATATACATATAAATAAACCATTTCCCAAATGTTCAAAACTGTAACATCAGCCATAACATTCTTCCCGAGGTCCAAAGGTAATCCTTGTCAAGGAGAAAACCACTCCATGATCTACGATGCCACTGATGATACTCTTCTTAGATTTCATGCTCAATGGGCCTCATTCAATAGATAGAACATATCTAAGAGGTTATGCTCATAGGTTTTAGACAAGATGAAACATGAAGGAAAATGAGAAGGTTCGCTATATATACACACTCAATATGACTGATACTCCATTGATAAGAATGTATCTCGATACAAAGATTGGGTGGTCAATCCCCAAGGCCCACTTGGGGGACTCATGAACCTATTGGATTTATCCATCTTGATGGGGGATCAATGTCTGTATAAATATTGGTCATACCAATTCCAACAACAAATCTTACATTGCCCAAAGGAAAAGAGGATCTGTCCAGACCTCTTAGAGAGATTTTGTCTCTAATCTTATGAGGGGTCCAAAGTCCAATGATTGGGACCATATGTCATACTAAACCATCTGGGAAGTAAACATAGATTACCCCGTATTATAAAAGGGAACTCTTTGACACTCTAAAAGTGTGAGGAATCTATGGAGGGGTCACAATCCTATGTCGAGGATGTGATGCCACCGTGAAAACTCATTGTAATGGACCACAAGAAAGGACTCAATATATAATAGTCCAAGAATGATCATAAAATCTCACCATGAAGATGAACTAAGGAGAATAATGACTCAAACATATCCTTGATGGAGTACATTGCATGTTCCTAGGGGTACATGACATGTATCACAATGGTTGGAACTTATCAGGGCTCATGCACAAATGTGATTTATATTTCAATAATACAGGACGTGTCTCTAACATTTCACAACATATAGATAATGATATGTAAATATGTCTTCTTAATACTAGTTCCCATATATCCTAACCCATTTCTACCTACATCTAGTCACACAGTGTGTAGGGATATGTGTTAGAACTCAGTGTGTCATATTTATGTGACCATACTTTTCATATGTTCATGGTGTGTTGGGCCACGTGGAAACCAATATGTGTACTCCAAATAAATGTTGAGATAGTCAGATAAGTTTCATATGGAGTTGACAAAAATCCTTCAGTTTCTGATAATTATATCCATATAAAAACCAATCTCTACATAGAGAACACTAAAATGTGTGTGTTCATAAGACTACACTCCATGTATTTTGGAATTTCATATAAATTATAGATTATTCATTCATCCTATTATAATCCACCACATCCTATAAATCTTTTATAAATCTTATATCTAGTCATGGATATTTGTTTGATTGAAGAAACTCATTACCGGTAGTTAGAATCTAACCTTGTCCACTACTCGAGAAACACATGACATCAAGACTTACCATCAAAACATGCCAAAACCATGAATTTAGACCTACAATAAATATGATGAAAGCCATTCTTAATTTTGAATCTCAATTGAACCATTGATCATGAATTTTTATCAAATTAAATGATCTATTACATCAAAGATCGAATGATCAATGATCAGTTTCAATACATTCATTGAACCATCCACCAAATGAAATGTTGACGTTGAACACACATTTAACGGGGGGAGAAAAATACCAAAGAAATTAATTGGGAATAAACCTCATATATATTAAATTTTTACATGATACATATATATTATAATAATTATTGAAATCAAACCCACAAAATAATAATTATCCCACAAATCACAGATAAAAAAACTCATACCCATAATATGTTTGATTCTTGAATAAATAAATTAGTTCTTTGACCTGGATTCATTATAGGGTAATAAAATGAGGTTAATTCCAAATCAATAAAATATACTACCTCATGTGTTATCTATTTATAATGATGAATTGTCTTGTTTTTTATCATTGGAGAGAACAGAAAACTCTGATGGCACAACAGTCCCCGATCTCTATCTATTATAATTGTCCAAAAATTATATACTATAATGGTCCTCTAGATTTATAAGGTTATATTAATAAACCTTAGGTCTCATCATAACCATATATTTATATAGGAAAATATTTCACTACTTCCATTTAATAAAATAAATACGTTAATTAATATAATTTATAATTTCCCCCCTAAGGTGATTTTACCAAAAAACTGGATAATGAAAAATATTATGATTTTCCTATGGTAAATCCTACATTCTTAACTCAATGTTTTTCTCTGGTTTTTGATCTGAGACATAATTTAAGAGTTCTTTAGGTCCACAAGTCTGAATACCCTGAGAGGGGGGGGGGGTGACTCAGGGTATGACTAATTTAAAATTAATGCATGTTCTGATCTTGTTTCGCTGTTAAGAAAAACACTCTTCTATCTCTTTCATGTTGCACAAAGTAAATAGAAAGTAAAGCATGCACAGGACACATAAATTTTACTTGGTTCACCGCAAAGGGCTACGTCCAAGGAGCATATGCTGACAAGTTATCGGTCGTACCCATTTCACTAAACTTCACTAGGTGTGGATTACAATGTTCGGGCTAGATCACTTCTATGCCCAGGTTCACTGCCTTTACAATGTTTAGGGTCAGCTCAATGATTCCCCAAGGGTCACTCCCTATTTCTCTCTCTCTGGCTCACTGTCGGTGTAGAGGATCACCTTCTATATCTTACTTTTCTCACTAATCTTGGAAGGAATCCACTCAAAGTTTATAGACCTATAGGTATCTTCATTGGCATGAAAGAATGCACCTTCCTCTTTATGTAGATGCTCTATTGAAGTATAACTTTCACCCGTAGATGAATATCTCTTTGTACCGAAGGTATCAAGAAAACTTCCAGCTTCCACGTAGCCCAAAAAAACTGCTAGAAATAGACCATACATGGTGCGCAAGTCTAACTCGACGCGTAAGTATCGAGGCAGAAGTCCCAACAGGCGCGGAAGTCCTCCTTAGACACTTGCTCTACTCAAGCTTCCTCATCTCCAAACCTGTGCAACTCACTTCCTTTTACACCCAATCCAATATTGGCGTGCAACTCCACACTAGCATGCAGCTTCAAACACTGGCGCGCAACTATCACCCTGGCGCGCAAGTCCCACCTGCGCGACCACACACACCACTTGCGCGACCACCACACCTGCGCAGCGGGAGCTCTGATTTCTCAAAGTGTTGAACTCAGGTAAAGAATGAGGAGGGGTGGTCCATTATTTATAGGCAAATTGACCACCATATGCGACGTCGCGCAGGTCACCTGCGCGACCCAGTCTCAGTGCGCAAGTCTTCTGTCCTCCTAGACAGTTGCTTGACCAACTCCCAAACTTGCGTGAACCTGTTTCCTTTGCCATATTTTGATCTTCTGATCTTGAAAAAAATATGGTGCACAAGTTTCTTTTACTCCAAGACCTCAGCGCACAAGTCCCTTTACCAAAAACAATTTTCGCCATTTGTCGATTTCCAGGCCCAAAAATTTGGCGAACACTGGAAAATGGCGCCACCTTGTATATGTTCCTTTGTGCCGCATCCATATCATCCATTCCTTTTGTTGACGTTCTTGAATCAAACATGGATCATTGACCTCAGCTCTTGAACTCAACATTCAATCATGACATCCTCTTTGTCAACAAATTTGTATGTCATTGTTTTGCTTTGTCAACATTCACAACACAGATGTCCACTTTGTCAACAAACACAATCACCTCAAAAATGATTCAATGATTCCTTGAGGGATTTTTTCCCAACAATCTCCCCCTTGGGTTTGTTGAAAACTCTTCCGTAAATAGATACATAATTGATTTTTCAGCCACCATTCGCCTTTTTCGATTTTGATAGCGATCAAGGATTTACTCAACACATACTATAAGCCCACATGAGCAATGCTCGGCATGAGAAACAAGAGTAAATTAAAAGTTCATCAATGAATCACTTCATCTCTGACATCCACTATTGACCCCAAACTGATACCAATTGGTACTAAACTGATACCAATTGTTGAAGGACTTGTTGGAAGACTAATTTTTGTTTGGAAATATTTTGACCACATTCCAACACCACTCTTCTGCTTTTATCACGATCCACAGCTGTTGTGATATCTATTCTTTGATCAATAACTTATACCATCGTCAGATTTAATATGCTCTCCCTTTTTACTCGCAACTTCAACACCTCTTTAGCCTTCTTTCCAGTGTTGTCCAAGCTATGCTCTGGCTAAGCAAGTTCAACTAGCTTCAACTCCCCCTATCTGGAGGCTCCACTTGTCAGCTTCTCCCCATATCATTCATGATTTATCAAATATCTACAGTGTCTCCCCCTTGAACAATCACTATTTTCTCCCCCTTTGTCAACAAACCCAAAGGACACTCCTTTGTAGTCTGTAACATAGTAGAGAACACATATCAGCACATTAGGGAAATATACATCATACCTCGGGGAGAGGGGGAGGTTGTTCCACATCCACACTATTTCAAGTGCGGGGAATCGACTGAACTCCCAGAGCCAGTCGATGCCTCTCAAAAGCTTCCTTGGGTAAGGCCTTTGTCAGAATGTCTGCAACCTGGAGCTCTATAGGCACATACCCCAACTTCACAATTCCCTGCTCAACCTTCTCATTGAGAAAATGATAATTTATCACAATGTGCTTTGTCCTTGAGTGATGGACTAGATTTTTACTAAGGTTTATAGCACTTGAGTTATCACACTGGATTCCGATTGGAGACTTCACTTCAACTCCCATATCTTCAATCTGCTCCTTCATCCACAATAACTGTGTGAATGCTTGAGTCGCCACATTATACTCAGATTCTGTAGTTCTCAACGAAATGCAATCATTCTTCTTGCTTAGCCAAGAAATACACAATCCACCAAGATATAATGCAGCACCTGACATTGATTTTCTATCATCTGCTGAACCAGCCCAGTTTGCATCATTATATCCCAATAACTTTGTCTGAGATTTGTCAGTATATGTCAAGCCGAAATCCATTGTGCCCTGGATATTCCAAAGTATTCTTTTCACTGCAAACATGTGGCTTTCCATGAGATTACTCTGATATCTCACTTCTTGGCATGTGGTGAAAACAATATCAGGCCTTGTTGCGGTTAAGTACAACAAACTTCCAACGATTTTCCTATATTCTGTGATATTAACTGCCTTTCCATCCTTATCTTTTTATAATTTCATCCGGGCAGCAACTAGAGTCTTAATCTCCTTGGAATTTTCCATTCCAACCCTTCTCAGGAACTCTTTGGCATATTTAGATTGAGAAATGAATGTTCTATTCCTTCCTTGTGTCACCTGTAGACCAAGGAAAAATGTTAGCTCTCCAATCATTGACATTTCAAACTCATTTTTCATGAATTTGGAAAACATCCTGCACTGAGATTAATCTGATCTGCCAAATATTATGTCATCGACATAAACCAACACCATAATCCTTTGATTACTTTCATTGCAAAAATAAAGATTGTAATCAACTCCTCCACGCTGAAAACCAAGATTCTTCAAGTACTGATCAAACCTTGAGTACCATTCTCTTGGTGCTTGATTCATCCCATACAATGCCTTCTTCAGCCTGAAAACTTTGTTATCATCCTCATGAATGAGAAAACCATCTGGCTGCTCAATATACACCTCTTCTACCAGAACGCCATTCAAGAATGCAGATTTGTCATCCATCTAGAACACTTTGAACTTTCTTTGCACTACTGTGGCAAAAAATAATCTAATTGTCTCCAGCCTTGCAACCAGTGCAAATGTCTCATCTACATATATTCCATCTATCTGGGAGTATCCATTGCACACTAGTCATGATTTGTTTCGAATCAAATTTCCATCTTCATTCATCTTGTTGCGATAGACCCATTTAGTCTCGATGACAATATTGTCTGCTGGCCTCGAAACAATCTCCCATGTTTGGTTCTTCTCAATCTGATCAAGCTCTTCATTCATAGCATGAACCCAGTTTTCATCTTCATCTGCGTCGGAAAAACATTTCGGCTCCACATGAGACAAAAATGATGTTTGTAGTAATGCTTTCATTTTTCGAGTCTGAACTGGTGCTGTCTGATCACCAATGATATTATGCCTATCAATTTCAGCTCGACTCCTTGGATTCCTTGTAGACACAGACTTTACACTTTCTTGTTCATCATTAGTATCTTTTTCTGAGTCAGCCTCTGC
The DNA here is from genome assembly GCA_963277665.1 of Viscum album. Classification (NCBI taxonomy): domain Eukaryota; kingdom Viridiplantae; phylum Streptophyta; class Magnoliopsida; order Santalales; family Viscaceae; genus Viscum; species Viscum album. The sequence goes on from OY728142.1 coordinate 957,139,944, forward strand.
CACTTCTGCTCCTCCTGTGTTGCTTACCTCATCATCACTTTCATCCAGGAACTGTTCACTAGATCATTGATTATTCTGTTCATTTTCAACTATAGTGACATCATTGATCTCAACAATTTTTCCCAGCCTCTTGTTGAAGCATTTATATGCTTTTCTTTTCCCTGAGTATCCAAGGAATATCCCCTCATCTCCTCATGCCTCAAACATCCTATGATTTTCTTTGTTGACAATGAAACACTTACTTCCAAAGATTCGAAAGTATTTCAGTGTTGGATTCTTTCCATACCACAGTTCATAGGGAGTCTTCCCTTGCTTTGGACAAAACAAAGACCTGTTCGAAACATAGACTGATGTCAAAACTGCTTCCTTCCAAAATTTATCTGGTAGGTCTTTATCAATAAGCATCGTTCTGGCCATGTTGTTTATGATCCGATTTCTACTTTCATCCCCTCCATTCTGTTGGGGAGTTCTCAGTAATGAAACTTGATGCCCTGTCCCGTGTTTCTCGAGATATTCTTCCACTTGACTGTCTGTGAATTCTGTACCATTATCTGTACAGAACTTCAAATTTTTCTGCCCAATCATCTTTTCTGATTCCCTCCTATACTGCTTTATGCAACTGAACACCTCTGTCTTATGGGTAATGATGAATACCTTGGCTATTCTTCTATAGTCATCAATGAAAATAACATAGTACCTTTACCCATTTATAGCTCATAGTGAAATAGGTCCACATACATCAGCATACACCAATTCAAGAAATCTAGTTGATTTTTGTTCCTTTGGCTTATATGTATTTCTAATGATCTTCCCTTGTTGACAAGCATCACACGTATGAGTGTGATCACATGATAGTTTGGGAAGGTCTCTTACAGCATCACACTTTAGCAGATCATCCATAGATGGTTGGTATAGATGACCAAGTCGCTTATGCCACAACTGATTTTATTCTTCTCTAGATAAAAAACATGAATCTTCTTCCCCACCTACTAGGTAAAGATTTCCCTTTGTTCGTTTTCCCTGTATAATGACAGCTCCACCTTCTGCTTTAACATTACACATCTTCTTGGTAAATCGGATAGAGTTCCTAGAGTCAAATAGTTGACTGACACTGAGCAAGATATGACTGAGACCCTCTACTACCAAGACATCAGCACGTCTCATTTCTTTGCCCCCAAACATGGCTTTCCCTGAGCCAACAATCTTCAGGCCTTCATCATTTCCAAATTTGACAACTCCTTCTTTGTCATATTTTATGCCTGTAATAAGATCCTTATTACCCGTTGTGTGAGATGTGCAACCACTATCAAGGTTCCACACACCAGAGCGATCTGATGCTTTAAGGGAAATTTCTGCCACCACGACCTTCTCAATTTTCTTCTTCTTGGTCCATAATATTTCCTTCACACTCGGTATAGACTGAGACTTCTGTTCTTTCTCAGAGTATAATGGACCAGATTCATCTTGCAAATCCAAATATCTATTAGACATTTTTAACTCACCTGTGGGGTTATTGATATGCTGCTTGTGAACGTTTTGATTATTCTTTGGCTTATTTCTATGAATGGTCAAAGTGCAGTACCTAGCCATGTGACCAAATCCTCCGCACCAAAAACAGTGTCCTTCGAAATATGTTCTGGAAAAATGTTATCTTTTTGGCTTCCATCTCTGTTCTTGTTCCCTTCGATATCTTTTTGCTATGGAACCCACATACTGTGAATGTACCATTATTACACAACAATAACACATGATATAAGGTGCATTCCTTCGTGTTACTTCAGCACTACGGGTTTCCCCTTGGGATCCATGAATATTCTGATTCTTCTTTGTGCCAAAATCCACCTTCAATCTCGGGACGGGTGCTTGCGGTCTGACTTCAACTGCCACAAATTTTTGTTTTTGATTAAGCCATGAATCAACCTTAAATTTTGATCTCAATTGCTGCTTCATTCCTACTGAACTACTAGGCCCTTCTTTCTTCTTTTCAGTCTTCGTAACAACCTGATTTCCCAAGAATATGTTGGGATTCAAAGTTTTTTCCTGGTCTTTAACTTTTCTCCGTATACCGACAACTTCCTCTTCATGTTCTTCGATACGATTGACGTGATCTTTCACTTTTCTATTCAAGCAATAGATCTCCCTTTTCTGTTCTTCAATCTTGATCTTATGCTCATCTACCTTTTTTGTGCGCTCTGGCCTGGAAGACTTATGATTTTCAATTTCTTTCACTAGCTCAGACTTCTCTTCTTCTTGCTGTTGCATGTAGAGTTTGGCATCATGTACCACCTTGTTGGATTTCTTTGTTTTTTATCTCCAGACATCTATCTCTTCAAGAGAAACTTCTAAGTCATCTTCCATGTCAACCGTCCCTTCAATTTATTCTTCTTCCTCATCAGTTTCAGTTTCTTTTTTTTCTTGAGCACTACTGACAACAACCACCATTTCATTTTTTCCACGATCTTTGTAGTTTTCTATATCTTCAATTTATTCACCCTCATAATCATCTGAACTATCTATTTCTTGTGAAATAAGATTCTTCTTCTTAAATAAATTTCTCTTGAACTGGTTCTTCCCTTTCACATAGGATGAATATTTTTTATTGGGAATGTCAACTTCATCTTCATCGTTTTCTTCTTGAAACATTTCGGGGCACCTTGCAGCAAGATGACCAACTTTTCCACATCTAAAGCAAGCAAGTGGAAGCTTCCCTTTGGACTTTCCTTTTCCCCTTTGATGATTTGAGGAGAGGAATGATATTACCTCATCTGTCTCTTCTTCTTCCTAAGAATCTTCAATGGTAAGCTTCTTCATGGCCTTAAATACCACCTCTTTGGACTTCCCCTTTTATACAGCCTCATTATCATCGTTTCTCATTTCATATGAAACCAAGGTACTGTGCAAATTGTCCAGTGTCATCTCTTTTGGATCTTTATCCTCTAGTACTGAAACATTCGGATTTAACCGAGGTGGAAGTTTCCTCAAGATGTGCTTTACGATCTTTATGTCTTCATTGACTTCTCTAAGACCTCGCATATCTTCCACAACAATGTTTACCCTGTCAAAAAATGCGTCAACAGACTCATTCAGGTTCATTTTTAGATCTTCATATTTGTTCCACAACACCTGCAGCTTTGCCTCTCTGACCTTTGTATCCCCTTCATATATATTCAAAAGCCTTTCCCACATGGCATGAGACGTTTTGCATGATATCACCTTCATGTAGATGGGATTGGAAAGGGCTCCCCCTAAGGCATTGATTGCATTGGAATCAACATACAACTCTCTATGCTCAGCTTCTGATAATGCACCACTATTAATATCAGCGGTGGTACCATTCATATCTGCTGAAAACACATCCATTCCCAAGGATCAGAAATAATTTTGCATTTGATTCTTCCATATCTGAAAATTACATCCATCGAAGATCGAAATACTTTATGATTAGTGACCTCCATTGAGAGAAGAACAACTTTGGACCTCTCGCTCTGATACCAATTGTTAGGTCCACAATGATGAATACCCTGAGATGGGGGGTGAATCGGGGTATGACTAATTTAAGATTAATGCCCATTCTGATCTTGTTTCACTGTTAAGAAAAACACTCTTCTCTCTCGTTCATGTTGCACAGAGTAAATAGAAAGTAAATCATTCATAGGACACATCAATTTTACTTGGTTCACCGCAAAGGGCTACGTCCAAGGAGAATACACCGACAAGTTTTCGGTCGTACCAATTCCACTAAACTTCACTAGCTATGGATTACAATGTTCGGGCTAGATTACTTTTATGCCCAGGCTCACTGCATTTACAATGTTTAGGATCAGCTCACTGATTCCCCAAGGGTCACTTCCTATTTCTCTCTCTCTGGCACACTTCTAGTGGAGAGGATCACTTTCTTTCTCTTCCTTTGCTCACTGCTCTTGGAAGGAATCCACTCACAGTTTATAGACCTGTAGGTCTCTTAATTGGCATGAAAGAATTCATATTCCTCTTTATGTAGATTCTCTATTGAAGTACAACTTTCACCCGTAGATGAATCTCTCTTTTCACCGAAGGTATCGGGAAAAATTCCATCTTCCACGCAGCTCGAAAAACACTGCTGGAAATAAACCTTACTTGGCGCACAAGTCTAACTCGGCATGAAAGTATCAGCGCGCAAGTCACAACAGGCGCGCAAGTCCTCCATAAACACTTAAGCGACTCAATCTTCCTCAACTCCAAACCTGCCCAACTCACTTCCTTTTACGCCCAATCCAATATTGGCGCGCAACTCCACACTGGCGCACAACTTCAAACACTAGCACGCAACTATCACCCTGGTGCGCAAGTCCCACCTGCGCGACCACACACACCACTTGCGCGACCACCACACATGTGCGACGGGAGCTCTAATTTCTCAATGTGTTGAACTCTGGTAAAGAATGAGGAAGGGTGGTCCAGTATTTATAGGCAAATTTACCACCTTGTGTGACAGCGCACAAGTCACCTGCACGACCCAGTCTTGGCGCGCACGTCTTCTATCCTCCTAGACACTTGCGCTACCAACTCCCCAACTTGCTCGAACGTGTTTACTTTTCCATATTTTGATCTCCTAATCATGAAAAACATATGGAACACAAGATTCTTATACTCCAAGTCCTCGGCGCGCAAGACCCTTTGCCAAAAACACTTTTCTTCATTTGTTGATTTTCAAGCCCAAAAATTTGGCAAACACTGGAAAACGGCGCCACCTTGTATCTGTTCCTTTGTACTGCCTCCAGATTATCCATTCCTTTTGTGGACATTCTTGAATCAAACATGGATCATTGACCTCAGATCTTGAACTCAACATTCCATCATGAAATCCTCTTTTTCAAAAAATTAGTATGTCATTGTTTTTCTTTGTCAACAATCACAACACAAGTGTCCACTTTGTCAACAAACACAATCACGTCAAAAATGATTCAATGATGCCTTGAGGGATTTTTTTCCAATATAGTTATTATACTTTTTTTTTCATGAAACCTATTAACATGTGATTTTAATTTATGTAATATTTTTATAATATCATTTTTGGGATCACTAGGCCCCAGTTTCTCCTTCTGTCACGACACCTAGATCTACTAATATTACTAAAAATATTACAATGTATTATAGGAAAAAATAAGACATTAAATCATCCCCACCTTTAAGTCCTTTCATCTCAGAAAAAACCTACTCACAATAGAGGGTACGAATCTCTCAACTAGTTTTCCCCCTTCCATAATATCTCATAATGGTTTCTAGTGCTATCAACAAACATGAAACTAATGAAACCCTTACCCAATTAAGTTCATCTCTTGTTAGTCCTTAAGGCCATAGTATACTTAAAATTGTATCTCCACCCTCAATGTCTAGCTCACCCATGTCAATATTATAAAGATAGTCATGCACTACCTTCTTATCTAAGATATGTGGAGGAAACCATGAAACCATAGCTACTATGGTGATTAGTTTAATAGGTATTCCATCATGCCAAACCAACATAGTTACATGATAAAGGAAGGGCCTAAGGACCTTGTAGATGCCCTAACACTTTGGTTAAAATTTGTAAACTCTCAAACATAAAAGGATTTATCTTCAATCCAAAATGGAACTTGACCTCAATGATCAATTTATATATACCCACGGATAGACTGCACCCTTTACAACCATCGCTAGAACCATCACTGGGAACAAAATCTAGGTGTCTCACTGTCACTGAATTCTCTGATTTTCCTTAAAAAAATTACTAGGGAAATGCATAGTTCATAACTAAAACCATGTTCCCAAATGATACCTATAACCTACAACTAATTGTGTTGCGAAGAAATAATCATGGTCTGGAATGACCATCAATGTAATTTTATGAAGCTCAACTAACTCCTTCTTGGACATGAATCCAAAACTATCCATAAATCAATGTTTTTCATCACTTATAGACAGGTTTGACACTAATATTTTATCTTGAGAAATTTTTGTAACTCCCAAGGAGGCCCATTTGATGCTAATAAATATGGGTGCATCCTCACCTCCATCAGACGAACTATTAAGGAAAAAATGTCCTCACCAATCTCATTCATAGTGTAAACATTTTCATCATCCTTAATAAAAAAGGATAGAATTATCCCCACTTTGAAAAAATATCTAGGTAATATTTCCATTGGAAATATGGTCATGAAACATCACAAAATTAGGATCCATAAGTGGTACTTCCCTAGATTACAGAAGAAGAGGAGGGTTAACATCTATCAATTGGTGGTATACTGCACCATCCTTAGTTGTCTCGTATGTTTCTCGTTAGATACTAAGAACAGATGGATTCCATCAAAGACGATTATCATGAAACTAATCTCTGAATGGTTGAATATCTAACCCATAAGTATTACAACTCTACGAAGGCATATAATATGAAAAAGGGTATAACCATGATTGAAATAAAAAACATAGTGTCTTTATAAATAAATCTATATTTTATCCTCATCCATAACCAAAGTTAGTGATAACATTTTCGAAGGTCAATTTCTGATTACCAATTCTTCCAAAACCACTAGTCGAATAAGACAATGATTCTTGTGAGTGGATACTCTATCCTGTGTCACTTGGTTCAAGTAAATATAATCCACACCAAAACTAAAACACTCATATTCGCACTGGGTGAACAAATGTGGTATTAGTAGGTGAACAATATGGGTTTTAGAAAACTTCTTTTTCTGCAAAAACATATCCGAACCCATAGCCTATGATTCTCAATTAGTGACATTCGATATGGTGTCACAAATATGGGGTGATCCTTGCTTCCAGTACTTATATAAGAATAACTATGGATGGTGAGAGAAACAGATCAGAGACATAGGAAATACATCCTTATACTCTACCACAACTAACTAAAAATAGAATCTCACAGCATCCACTTCGTGAGAGATATTACTAGACAATTTATTATAAGTCGATCGTAACCTCCTACAGATGTTCTTATCTTGCTTCACTAAGGATCACTCATTATCAGAGGAGAAATAATATACCCCATAAGTAAAAAACTCTTCCACACCCACTGATAGAGATAAAATAATCATGGATTGTATGAAAAAAATCTGTACTTAGGGAAATTATGTGGGGTATCACTTCCACTTTGGAAAGATTCTACATGGGGCTCCCTCACTAATGCCAGAGTCAAGTCACACTATCTATAGATGTGTGTGGTTATTGATCCTCTATTTATGAACCTAAAACACAAGGGTTGATCTAAAAAGAAACAATATTATCCCTATGTATTGAACATTGGTTACACTAATGTATAAGTGGCTCAATAATATCCATGAAAACTACCACTGGTGTTGTGAAAACACATGTTGTTCCTCAATGTATTCTTGAAACCTATGTGAGTTCCTATTTCATTGAATGATTCCTTTTAACTCCCACCTATTCACCATAACCAATGATTTATCTAAAACCTGAGTACACCAAAAAACCCAGAACGAACAATTCAAAGTAACTCATCAGACACACATTAACATAATATAATTTGGGCGGTATATACTCACCTGAACAGTTGTGGATCACATCATAAAAAAGTTTCTTGGTGGGGAAAGCATCCCTCTTTCTTGAGAATTTGATGCTACATCATATGTTACCAACATAAGGATCCAAAAATTACCCACATATCCAAGGAAAATACTTGAAAAAAGTGAATAAATATTGGCTCACAACTATGTATAAAAGTACTATAATAGAAATATAATGAGCACAAATCATACCATAAAACACTCCTGGAACCTCTAGTTAAAAATCCTCCAATTCTTGAAGCTATCCATGTTCTTTTAAACTAGTATCCCAAGATTAGGGTGCATCATATTGGGGTAGATGTGGTAGCATAAAACAAAAATTATAGCCACCTACATCTCCCCCCTAGCTCCTCTAACACATCTGCTGCCTTAGGGACCTCCCTTCTCTATTAGCTGCCTCTTATAAAGAGGTACATCGACCATATATTTGATTACATCATGTAAATTAGGACATGATATGAGACATACTGATAAATAATAATAAACCTTGATATGATTAGAAATAAACCATTTTCCACATGTTCAAAATAACTCCAACCATTGGATTCTTCTCAAGGTATAAAGGTAACACTAATTCAGGAGGAAAAATCCACGAGAGTTACTGCCACTAATTACACTAAACTGAGATCTCATTCTTGATGAGCCTCACTCTTCTAATGGACTTCATCAAAGAGGTCCCACTCATTATTTATAGACAAGAATATGCATGAGGTAGACTATGAGGGTCCATCCAAGATATACAATAAATTGAAAAAACACCCCATCAAAATGATTAGACATCAATAGACATATAGGGTTTCAACACACATTCATACATGGGGGGAAACGTGATCCTATAGGATTTATCTTTCTAGATAGGGGATAGAAACCCATGAAATCATTACACACACATATTTCATTGACCTTACATAGGATAATGATGAAAATGGGGATCATTCCATCCATCTCAAATCAATTATTTATATAATCTTCTGATGGGTCTAATGTTTGGTTATTAGGATTAGATGCCTCACTAAACCCTCATGAAGGTGGAATGAGACTATTGATAATAAAAAAATGTAACTCACTCCAATAATAAATGTCTAATGATTATATGGAGGGGGTCAAGATCCTATGATGGGGATGTGATTATACACTCAACCCTCATAGGAATGGACCATGGGAACGCACAAAAATGATACTAGTCCAAGAAATCTCATAGAAGATCACAATGGGGATAAAATTAAGAGAATGGGGGATCCAACCTATCCTTGAAGGAGTGAATGTCATGTCCTTAGTGGTAAATGATGTGTATCATTAATGATGACACTTCATGTGTTTCGTAATATCATGGTATGTACTTTTTGACATTACATGGTGTGTCCCAAACATTAAAAAAGTAGATAATTTTCTTTCAATCAGTGTGATGCCTTTTTGTGCCCATGTATTCTAACCCATATCCATGTAGATCTATTCACATGGATTGTGTGGCTCAGGCTTTCACCCGGTGTGCCACCTACTCACACTTATGTACTTTATAAGCAAATGAAATGTGGGAAAACATGGACATTTAGATATGTACTACATGTAAATGATGATATGGTCATATAAGGGTCACATAGTTTGTTAAATGAATCACATGGCGTGTGAGATGTTTCACACAATGTGTGATAATTATCTCTCAGGGGAATGTGTAGAGCCACATAGAGTAGACAACACAATGTGTGTTTATAAGACTACAAACTGTGTAGTCATAAATTTTATATAAATTATAGAATATTGACATTTCAACATCTATGCCTATATAGCCTTATAATCCACTAGAAATCACACCACATGACATTGACCTAGGGTTGACCAAACCCCCTCATTATAGGTAATCGTATTCTAGTCACCTCTACTTTTTGGGGAACACCCACTATCATGCCTCACCACTTCCGCATGCCAAAACCACAAACACAAAACCCTAATTTTTTTGATTATATAATTCCATCATCGTGAACATTTATCACATCATTGATCCCAAATCTAGATTTCGGGAAAAAATATGTTTCATTATAGATCATAGCTACAATTGTTTGTTTATGGGTATTCGACAAATTCCAAACCAAAAGAAACACTAATGATATAAATTCATAGAACAATGGTAGAAAACAAAAAACACAAGAATTGGGAATGAACCAAAACTATATTAGGGTAGGCCATGCACCTTTTCCATTAGAATAGTGACTGAAAATAAACTAACAAAATAATAATTATCCACCAGATCCTAGATAAATAATCCACACCTATAATATGATCAATCTGTGAATCAGTATATTATTTTATTGATCCACATTCATCAAAGGATAAAAAATATAGATAATTCTATACAAATCAAATGTCCTACCTCATGTTGGATCGATTACTGATGAATAATGGTCTTACACTTTCATTTTTGGCCAGATCATAGAAATCTGATGATACAACAATCCCCAATCTCGATCCATTATCTTTCTCAAAGAATTATCTCATCTAATAGTCCCCTAGATATCTAGGGTTATACTGTTAACACTGAGATATCATATTTACCATGTATTTATAGGGGAATATAGGCTGCTGCATTAATGTAACAAAATAAATATATTAGTTAATTTTTTTATTATTTACATTTGAGATGACTTTATCACAAATGAAAAATGTCGATAATGATTATGTTGTGGTTAGGGTAAAGAACACATTTTAGAATCAATGGAGGTATCATATTTATGATACAGACTCCATTTGGGAGTTATTCAAAAAAAATTAGTGAAACTATGCATGCTTGAAATTAATCTATTTAATATTTTTATAATATCAATTTATGACTCACCAGGCCTCAAATTATCACATCATCTCAGTTCCCAAATCTAGAAATAATCCGTGAAGTATTCCAAAGTATCACATGAAAAAACAAAGACATTACAGTGATGTTTGTAGAATTTTAAAACACTCAATCACGAACACTCTGATGATATAAAATCATGTAAATCCAGCCACTGATCTTGATGCATGGAATGATTCTAATAAGAATAAAAATGGAAAAGAGTTTTCCGTAGAGAAAGGTGAGCCGTTCAATAATTTTTTTTAAGAAATAGGTAAAATTTAAACATTCCACCAGCCATGACTCAATGTTTTCAACCAAAATATCATAGGATGGTATTATGTTTTAACAAGGAAATGAGAAAAATCTATTTTTTCCACATTTTGTTTCAAATAATGGAATTTTTCCTATTATAATTTTTTAGAGTGACCAAAACAGAGAGTATTGTTGACACCGACACTAAAATTGAAATTCACCCTAAAATCATGAAATATGTTGACTCTATTTATAAAGAGATTGAAATTGAATTTTCTATTCATATAAGGTTTATTATACCTTCTCATCATGACATGATCAAATTTCATATTACTCTTCGTAATGTGAATGTGATAAATGGAACCTCAACTCCTCACAAACCTCAAAACTCTATGTATTATGATGAAATGACCATTAATAATTCAACATAATCATATATGATGGGTATATAGGTTTTTATTAGTGTATGGTACACAAGATTCAATAGACCAGAGGATTATTATTGATGTTTTATAGAAAATTGTTGTACATATGATGGTTGATACAATGTTTTTCACATTATAATCAAAATGGAGGCTGGAAAATGCAATAGTGATGAGAACGTAATTACTAAATATAATGATTTTTTTTGTGATGGAAACAAATATTGATATCATTATGGATCTCACAAATTACCATTGATCATTATATTCCACTTCCAATGATACTTATTTCATTAATAAGATATGAAATTATGATGGAAACACACTGAAATTAAAGGATAATGGGAATAATAATAATGATTTCTAAGGAGTTTTTCATAATTAAAATGAAGAAAATATGGATATTGATGTGAAAAAGGGATGTTTATATTAGGAAATCAGTGATGAAGAAGAACTCATGAGGATAGAAAAAAGGGGGCTCTAATACCGAACAAAAACATAAATGAGGATTCCCTTATAGAATTGTTAGGGCCTCACCAACCCTAAAATAATCAATTCTAGTAGTTTTTATTAAAAATCACATGATTTTTCTTCTGGGATTATCTACACCTAAAATGATCATTTCTTGATGGAATTCCTAACTTGAAAATATGGGTTGCCGCCTAATTGAGACAAACTTGTCTTCCAGATTAGCTAAAAAACTATTATTATTATAACATTAAAGACTAGAAGATATCTCTCCTGTAAATTAAAATGAATAAATGTTCACATTAAATTTTCAATATATGAGGATTCTACATTTTTTCATTCATTAATTTTTATATTGGATATCTTGCTTATAGAGATTTATGGTAGATCATTAATTTTTTGAGTGGATCTATGATTGATCCATGAAATCTTCATATATAATTTTATAGTATTATCAATCTAGATGAGAAGATAGGTATGTTTAATTCTTATACCTCATACAATGAAATGAAGTCTTGTATTGAAGGTCTCAATCTATGTGAAGTGAATTTTCTGTGTGCCAATTATACTTGGTATGGAAAACATATAAATATAATGGTGTATGGAAAACTATATATGACATTTTTCAATGAATAATCCATTTATTTTTAGGCCTCCATATCTTGTATAAACCATATAATAATCAGTTAAGATAACCATAAAATATTTATAAATGTTGTTACAAGAGCTTTGAACCCACCATTCCCATTCTGATTTTACTGTGTCTTGATTTTTCAACCTAAATGAAAAAACCGATTCAAGATACCTGGAGTTAGTTTAATTAAAATGATTATGCATTATATAATGTATTAAATTTTAAACAACTAAATAGGATGATAATGGAGTAGAGAATATATATATTTATTTATCATGACTATAATATTTCCCACCATGAACCCACTGTTCACATCATCCAAGAGGATAACATCCATAGTGATTTTTTACATAGGTTTTGAGTAGGAAAATGTGATATACAATGACCATTGGAAAAAATATATACCATAGAGAATGCATGCGGATTCAATCATTTAATGTTAAATGTATTAAATATATTGAAAAAAATCCATGTTTTTTAATTCCCCTTAAAGGGTCTAGAAAATCAGAAGAACCTTTTCCATTCTTAATGATGATATGTAATTTTTTGACAATAGGTAACAACTTGATAATCGTGTTGTCTCCTTATATAAGAGCATCCTTAATCAACCTACCACTGAATCTAACTTTTTGGAGGATATCATTCCCATGTTTTTTAATCAATAGGATATTACAAAGCTTACATAAATTCATTTCAACTTTGATATCATGGAATTTTTCTTTTATATAATTTTAGGAAACTCCACTGGTCCATATGAATTTTTTAAATTATTATTCCAAGCATACTATGATATTATTCAATATATTTTTTGTTGATTTTATTTTTCATTAAAAAAAATTAGCTACCCCATCTCATCAATGATCAATTCCTTTCCCTCATCCAAAAAGTTGAGTATGTAAATAAAATTCAACTCTTTAGGCACATTTCTCTTTTCAACAGAATCCAAAAAATTATTTGGAAAAACCTTGACAACCATATTTCCACTATTTCTAAAAATGTTGCTTCCTAAAATAAATTAATATTTATATAGGGAATTATGATAAAATATTTTAACCTAACTAAATTTTAATTTTTAAACCTTTTTGAAACCCTACTATGGGTGATAATAATGATTTGAAACTTTTTTTCAAGAATCCATTGACAAGGTGGAATATGGATTCCTTTTAAAAGTCCCAAACAGAATTTTTTTTGATGAGATATTCAAAAACAATTTCCAAATAATTTTTAATACAACACATATTTCTACACTCATCATAGGCTATCTTGAGGGTTATTTCACATGCACTAGAAGTTTCATGCAAAGAAATCATATCTAAGTCATGGTTTTCAATAATGATGGAGACTCTCAAATAAGACTTCTCAACGTGGTAGATAATCAAATGATTAAACCTTTTAAAGATACCAGAGGATTAGTTACCCTCAATCACTTATTTTTTTTCTAATTAAAGCATTCTTTTCACCCATGTGGAGAAGTGAATTATCAAGAATATCATTTATGATCTTCTTCATTTAGAATAAATTCTTCATTTTCGTTGGAAAGAAAATTCTAACATATATAAATGTTTTTATTATTTATAATGTAGCCACAAAAATGTAGTTTTCCAATTAACTTATAATAGTGTCGATAGGTTTTGGATCAGTCCATGTTCTTGGTATTTCACTCATATTTGGGGTCAAATCAGAAAAAAATTTGATTCCTGGAATAGAAAATCTTTATCAATGGATAGCGGGGTGTGTTTTGTGAAATCTGTACACATTTCTAAATTATTTTATTACTCTATGGTTTAAATTTTTTTTGATAACCTCCTTATGAGTTTGAATATTTCCATACAAAAATTTGTTGATGTGGGATAATACATTATATAAGGATTATTACTATCCCTTTTAAGAATTTCTATCAATAATTTTATCATAGTAGACATGGTATTAAATATATTTTCTCTTTTAATCAAATTTTAGAGGCACATTTTTATGCGTAAACAAGTCAACGGGAAGTTGGAGTCTCAGGGATTTAAGAGATATAGATTTCTTACCAAGAATAAATCTTAGTATTTTAATTTTTTGGAATCCTCTATGTGGATTTCCATTAAGGTCACATTTCCAAATATTTTAGTACACTCACATTGGTTGGTTAATCTGAATTCCTCACCCAAATTTTGGTAAAAAAATTAGGTAGGTAAATCAATCCATAATATTTTAAATTATCCTGATCCATTATTGGATATAAATGTGTTGATAAAATATAAAACAGACACATCCCTAGATTTTCATCCTACTGAGATTAAGGTAGTGGAATACAATTACACTTTCATCAATGGTGATTGCATGAAAATATACAAACTAGTTTGTAATGGATACTTAACTCCAAACTACTATATTGTGGTGCAATAAATTGAAAAACAATCGGATAGACATGAAGGTTGTATAAGAGGCATATTTATCCTTCCATATTCACTATCGACTAGATTCAGGAGAATTCTAAAATTCCCAACGATTGATGTCAAAAAGATATTGTTATTTCTATTAACCCCAAATGTTTTCATTAAATTCAGTATAATGAATATCTCAACCTCCTCTTCTAGAACTGTGTTACTTCTACATAACTATGGAGTTCCATTTTATTGATTACATAAAATTTCATTTCCCTTAGACATCCTATATATAGTAACACTTCAATTCCTACATCAAGATTCCCTTGTCCCATTAGCTTCTGAATCTTATTCATGTGGAAAATGAAAAAGTGAATTATGTTCTATAACATAGTCAAAACAAATGTATTGATGTCAATAATCCCTTAAATCAATGATCTAATTCTTTTAGTGTATGGTTGTAGAGAAAAATGTGAATTTAAATAATGATTATTATTGTAATAACATTATTACTGATCATACTACCCTGAACTATCTTGTAATTATAGGAAAATTTAGGTCTCCTTCTATAATTTTTGAAGTAATGTGGAAAACACCATTCCATGGATGGATTAAATACATGGACGGGGCATTTAGAAAAAATTGAGGTCCTTTTGGATTTAGATCATTCTTTAGAAATCATAATTTAAATGTTATCAGATGTATATCTAGTCTCTATAGTGATATCAATTCTCTTGATGTTAATGTTATTATGATGATCACTGTTGCTAAAATGGTAATACAATGATATTGGTGAAACATGTGTTGATAATGTGACTCTCCACCATTGTGAATGCTATCAGAAATGGTACTATTCATCTCTCGTTGAAGCAAACCGATAGATTGATAAAATTCATGGAATATCACACATACATGAGCTACATCATCACTAATACATATCCAGAAGCTAATTTTTTTTCATGATGGACATTCAAATAATTGAGAGGCTATTAAGGAAATGAGCTAGTCCCTTTATTTACCAATTGAGTTATTTCCTTTATTGTCAATATATTGTCATGAAATGAACTACTTAATTAATTTTTCTCTTTCCTTTATTAAAAAAAGTGACATTTCCTTATGAAAAATATGTTATCACCCACCCTTAAAAAATCCTCAATTTAAATTGACATTCAAATATCCATCAATTTTTTTTTTGTTTTAAAAGTGGATTTCTAAAATATATTGAGTTTTTTCATGAAAATAAATAAAGGACTTATTTTAAATTACTTTATTTAAAACCATTGTTTCTGGAATACTTTGTAATTGTAAACATAAGGATTTATTTATTCATACTAACTAGGATTTCATCTCATACCAATCTCATAAAACTCGGTGTAATTAGACTAATTGGTATTTCTGATGATGTAGATCATGTTATTAGGTACATGAGTACAGAGTGGAACCTTTAGATAGAGAGTGGCATGGGGTCACAAGTGTTCCTTTGATCATGTATATTAGTGGTTATTATAAGTTTTTAACTCTCAATATTCATGCCCAAATTTTTATAATTTCTATATTTAGAGGTTTAGATATTTCATTATGGACAAAGAAAATAACATTTAGAGGATTCTATTCTAGGGATGTTGTTAAAAGGGTGATCTGAGAGTTTATTTTATATATCTAAGTTATTTAATTGCTTCTCTATTTTATTTTGAAATTTTTTCTTTTATGATTATATGTTTTTTTCATGTACATCAGACAATAGACTGGTCCTTTTGGAATTAAAATAAAATTTAATTTCCATTTAATCATTGTTTTTTTATGTGATATCACCCCCTATGATTACTCATGGTTCCTATGATATTTTTCATCTGGCCAGGGGGATCCTAGACACCCATTAGGTTAGGGGAACCATGGCTTAAGAACTCGCTCAGATGGAGTACTAGGTCAGGTCATTACAATATGAATATAAAATATTATATTCTTCCATGATCAAGTAATAATTTCATTCAACAATGTTATAAAATTTCCAATTCACTTGTTTGATGATGACATTACACTTAATTAATTGTGGGTGAGACTAAATATAGATTGTCCCTCTATGCATCGGTAGGTATCATAAGATAAACTAGAGATAGTATTGGTATTTTCTTTAACTATTTATATGTGATGTCTTAGAACAAAGAACATATAGTATTTCTATGTTTTATAGAATATGGATTCCATCGGCATGAGTTAGTAATTATTATCCATGTATTTATTTATTATCATAGATATGTAATGAATTAATTTTCATTTTAGTTTAGAATTATTTTGATCATTTATATCTTTATTACATACTACTTATTCCTTGATTATTTTGTGATTGATTCCACAATATGAAATCCATTACTGATCATATGATCTCACTCTTATTTTTCATTACGTTCCCTATGAATCCTAAAGGATAATGATGTTTAATTTTCATGGATCTATTAGAATATATAATAATATTCTCATAGAGTTTGTATGATGTGTTTTATGTTATTAAGTGTAATTTGAAAATCAATATCTATATAGTAATTAAATACTTTTGAGTTGATGGATCCTATATGAACATGTGTATTCTATATCAAAAATGTATTATAAATATCATCTTTGTGGTTCTATAGGCTATGGTATTACATCTGGGTTATCCTTTCTTTCTTCCATTATTATTATGGTCTCAATCAAAAACATTATTTTTATGCATTAACCCCTTGTGGTTTTTGGAAATACATATATCTGTGTATATATTCACCGCCTCAGGGGACTTTTAAACAAATTTCATGACATATGTAGACAATAGGATATTCAATAGTGACCTAGGTTGACCTGGTGATGGTGGTGCATAGTGGTGTCGGGTAGTTGTAGTATGAAGAATTTCTTTCTATCTTATATGTTCACGTAGATACTTATTATCATCTTTTTGGATGGTTAGTAATATTTTATATTTTTTATCTTTTATTTTACCCTCTTTACTTTGACAATGTACCTTTTGACATATTTTTGGGATATTAGAGGTTGTGAATTGATTAATTCTTATGGTTGTTTATTTTTTTACATTACACTATTGAGTATGGTGATGTGTCTATGTGTATCTATTTGTGTGTGTGGGTGAATTTGTGTGTATATAGGTACATTAAGATAAATCCCCCTATATGTGTGATTTTTATAACCCCAAGATATTTTGTGAAAAATAATATAATTGATTTAATATTTGTGATATTTTTTATTTAACGCCACAATGAATATATATATTTTCTAGGAAAGCACTATGTTTTTATTGCAATATATGAAAAACCATGTTAATCATGCACAACATGAAACACTGACTTGGCTTGCGTTTCATGTAACACCGAATTTATATGATTTTTTTTATTATAATGATTATTTAAATGGGATAGATATAACATATCCATTAAACATATTAACATGAATTTTAATAACTAATGTTTAATATAATTTATAATGGATTAATATTTAAAATCATATTGATAATAAGATATACAATATTTAGTAAAGTCTTTATACATTTGGAAATAATAATTTCTTATAATAACTAATTTTTTGTCCTTCTGGGAAAAATAATAAATAAATTTAAGAAAATTTTAAAAATTGAATTTAATAAAATAAACATCTTTTTTGAATTCATAATTTCTAAATTATATTAGGGTTTATTTTTTGGATTATTCATAGAAACATCATTTTATGATGAACAATGAAAATATTTAATTTTAATTCAAAAATGATTTTTTGACTTATATATATATATATATTATTTCAAGTTGGTTTTAAAAAATATATATATCAATTACAATACTTTTCATGCTTCTCCTAAATCCATTATAGATAATGATGCCTTTCATCTTGTTTCTCACAAGAAGTCAAAGACTCTAGTGATGTTTCAAGCAGTGGTTGAGCAACCGTTTGCAGGTAACCCTATCCCTATAGATGGTACTTTTAATATGTAGGAGGAAAATGAAAGATCTCCTGTGACAATGCATCAGGAGATAACTTCAACAAAGACAATGGAGGCTGAAGGGATGTTGACTCTAGTGACAAGAGACACTTACCCTGAAAAGGAGTAACAAGGGGATAGCTCTGATTCTGACAGTACTGATGCTGATATACCTCTCAAAAGACTCCAATCACTTCCTTCAAGTAGATGGAGAGCGAGAGTCCATGTCCGTGGTCTCAGAAGGGGTATATGGCATGTAATTGGAGAGGAATAAAAAATGCTCCCTGAACAGCTGAAGAAAAAATATATGTAGCTAGATTTTCGTTGGGATTTTTCTTTATTTTTCTGCATGCTCTTAGGTTACTATATTTTGTTTACATTTAATAAAATAGGAAAATCCTCCATCTTTCTAAGAAAATATTAAAATTAATTACAACAACAAAGGAAAAAGTGTACTCAACAAGGGACTCATCCATAAACCTAAGTTCCCAAATGACCTAGACACTAGTTCAAAACCCATTTTATAGTCATATTTCATCCGTAAACCATCCAATATTTATTTGGTTTGGTTTTTGATGAATTTTAAGGTAAAATCATGGGTAAACCTAACTTATTTTCAAAAATTACAAGTGTATCTGCTCCCTATCTTATAAAATTCCACCAACTACCCACCGTCATAACACCTGTAAAACCACATGGGTTTGCAAAATTTCTTCCCAATTCACTTTCCAACATCCCTAACTTCCTCATTGAAAACTAATATTTAAAATAAATCCATCTAAGGAAACCCTTCGGGGTAAAACAAAAGGATTTACCCAAATAAGAGGTAACACCCTTCATCAAGATCGTTTCCTTTATTTTATATCAGCAACACCTGAATTATTTTTATTCAACGCCAATATAATAACAACAGTATCCTCAATATACTAATATATTTTCATCACAAGGGTTTTAACTACACATTCACATACAACCATCCAATGGGTAACAGACTTACTGTTCTTGTGTACGGTTAACTACCGCATCACCAAACAATGTTGTTCATTTTAAATTTACCACCTCTCATGGATGACAATTATGATGGAAATTATGTTTTTTATGATATATAAAGTATTTATTATGTATTTATAAATATTTAGTAAATATATTATTCTTTATTTCGTTCTTTTTATTTTTTATAAATATGATAACTTCATTTGTGGACCTGTGGACTACCACCCCCTTAAAGAGGTGTGATTCATTCACACTTTGAATAAAATGTATTAAGGATGGAGGATACTACCGTCTTCATGAATAGTGTATTTCATTTATTATTTATATATTTTATAGATTATAATTAATATTTTTATAATGAATATATATGATATATAAATCATGTGTTAAATTATGGAAATAATTAAATCCAGATATATGTTAGGGGATCTTGAATAATAAGTAAAAACCTGTACAATAATCAAAGAAGTTATTACCCAAAACATTAATTTCACATGTGGTTGTTAATATATGGGTATTATAAATTAATAAGTGAATCATATAGGTTTATATATATTAATTTGTTTATTTTTATGATTTATAATAAACTTATATTTATTATACATGAGTTTTTAATGTGTATAAAGAACATCAAGACTTAAGGTAATAGAATTTCATATCAATTTGTTATTCCATGAAATACATGACATATTCACCACTCGCTTCTTTTATGTGGTGTATATAAATCCATATGAAATTTTATTTCATTAATTTCATTTATTTAATTATATTAAAATATTTAAATTAATTTCATTCTTTCATTGGGATCACAATTCTTAATTTACTCAAGTATTAAGGGTTTTCCCATCTCACTTTTATTTTTCATGAGACACACGCTATGTTAGCATCATAATTCTTATATTAAATGTGTATACTATCCATTTATGTATTTTATTATTATTATAATAAAATTTATGGGTATTTACATATCAATTTTATGATCTTTCTTTCATGATGTTTATGTTTCAAAAGTTACCAAATTGGTAAAGTAAATTTGCCTCAATTTTTCTTCTTTGAAAAACATGCCATATTAAGAAACTATATTTTTTATATGAGGTGTATATTATACCTTTGACATGTCAAATCATAAATATAGACATTTTTATGATATTTTAGGCTTAATTTAATTTCATTTTATTACATGTAGAGTATAATTTAAAGTTACCAAGTGGTACGATTTTATTAAAACAATCTAAGAGTTTATTCAGATTGTTTATGATAATGATTTTATTGATGAAATATTTTGATTGATTTATCATGTGAACAAATGAATTTTCTTCTGTTATGTATATTACAAGTATATTCATGTATTGGGACCATTTTTAAACACTTTAGAACATAATATGGGTGAGGAAGTGTTTCTAAGAATGTTCGACTTCACCCCTCTCTTTATTTGGAAATATGTGTTTTGTCAAAATGATGTTTTCTAAAATTATTTTTAATTTTTTTTAAAAATTCATTATATGAATTGAAATTTTTTTCAATGAAATGGGTTTCAGAATGTTTTCATGTTTTGTTAATAATTTTTGGAATTATTTTTAATGAAATGGATTTCAAAACGTTTCAAGATTTCTATACTAGTTTTCAACGATATTTCAATGAAATTGATTTTAATACATTTTAAATATTTATTTATATGATTTAATAGTATTATCAAATAAATGGTCTTCAAAAATATTTCAATAATTATTTATATGTATTTAAAGTATTTAAAAAAGGATGAATTTTTTGAAGCTTATTTTATAAAATTTCACAGAAAAAGGTTTTCATGATTATTTTATAGGTTTTAAAGGAAAACAGTTTTCAAAAATTTTATCAGGCTTATTTTATTTGTTTTTAAGAAAAAATAGTTTTAGAATGTTTTCAAGATTCATTTATATGATTTCGTAGAATTTTTTTCAAAATGATTTCATGAATTCGTTATCTGTTTTTAATGAATTTACAAATAAAATGGTTTTTACAAAGGTTTTATGTTTTAAAAATAATTTTTAGAGAATAAAATATATTTTCCAGAAGAAATGATTTTTAAATAATTTTAAAAAAGATTTTTAATTTTAGATGAAATATGTGGGTGTTACTCCATCCCTTTTGGGAAGTGATCCAATGATTACATTATTTTTCCTGAATGATTTATGTTTTTATAGAATAATTCTTATAACAACCATTTCTATTCCATGGCTTATATGTTTTTGAAACCTGATTTGTTTCACTGGTAATGATTTTTTGAGATGATTTTGATACCTAAATATTTTCCATAGGTAATGATATGATAAAATGTGTTTGATACCCATTTAATTTCATCGTTTATGATATTATGATAGTTTATAATATTTTTTCACACATATTATATGAGAGGTGGTAACTATATCTACATCCAATGCATTGGGAAACAATGGATGACTCATGAGTATAAACATTATGTGTGAACCTAATTACAGGTTATAAATGTTATACAAGGACCTTGTTTCAAATACATAAGTTTTTTCATGAACTTGATTAAAAGTTCATAATTTTATAACTGTCTCTTATTATGTGTTCACAATGTTATGTGGGAACCTGATTACATATTCAAAATTTTATGTAGGGACTTGGTTGCATGTCCATAAGTTATGCGTGAACCTGATTACATGTTCATATTGTTATGCGTGCACCTGATTTCATGTTCATAACATTATGTGTAGACCTTGTTTCATGTCCATAGGTCTATGAGAGGACTTGATTCTGTGTCCTTAACATAATGAGTGACCATATTTATACTTATACATGTTCATGATTTTATACATTGATATGTATTCCATAATTCCATATCTTATTCATATGTAATGGTTTCATGGATTTTGTTCATGATTATCTTATGATTCATGTCTTATGAACTGATAATATTTATTCTATGATTCATGTTTATGATCTTTGATGTGTAGTGTATGACATTATAATGATACAATCATGTTATCATGCCCTTATATTCATTTTATTCTTACATAATTACTTTATTTACACTTACAGACCATTTAATCTCACCGATTTATTATGTTTCATTTCCCAGATTATGAAGAATTGTTTTTATATAGAATTAATTATGGGGATGATCTTTGTAGGAAACATTGAATATCTTAAACGGTGTTAAAATATTTTTGTTCCAAGATTCCAAGGGGACTAAACTAATACGGTCATTGGGTGTCTATTTCTCTAATGTATTACGTATTTCTTAAAAATGATGTAATGTCCATGTATGTTAATCTTGGGTCTCTATAGTTGGTATCAAATGAATGGTTTAATACATATATATAAACTAGGATTAGAAAACATTAGTGAGATACCTAGGGATATTTCTAATAATATTTATGGAAATATCTCTAAGGATATGTTTAGAGATGAGTTGATGTTTAGAAAAATGTCCTCTAATTTTTTTAAAAGATATAATTAGTTTTTTCTAAGAAATAAATCCTAGTATAGGTAATACAAGTGGACATGGTTTTGGAACATATTTACCTAAGAGTAACAACTTTGAGATGGTGTATTGGGCTTGAATTGTTAGTCACTTAGTACACGAAAATTGGCCTTACTATGCACCTAGATTGACACTCATGGGTGATATTATTTGGGATATCACAAAATTCTCTCCAACCATCAAGAAGGATTTGAATAGAATATGACTAAGAATAACCTCGTATAAACCTAAGGGGTCATATACTAATGTATTTTGTGTCATTATTTAGACATCCTCTATGTAATTTTTCCTGATTATATTTTTTTATTCTATGATAAGTGTTTTTAACTTATGTATTCTTGTCTTATTCAATAATAGAAACTAGATGGAACTAGGTTAAAGCTGAATGTTTCAGATGTGGAAAGTATGGGAATTAAATAAATTGATGTCCTGTGTGTAAATCTCATGAACTAATTTAAAAAGTTTGTACGAGTATTGGATATACTTATAAAGATAACGAAATTTTAAATGACATGTGAAATGTATAAAATTTTCTTCCAGTATTGTTTATATTAAAAAAAACATGATTAGATTAAGGTTTATAAACTTTTTGACATGATTCATATTTTATATTCTAGAAAATTGGTATTAAGAAATAAGTTGAGGAAGCATGAGAAATGGATCAAGAATAATATTTGATTATTGAAGTGTATATGAATTGGAATTCAAAGATTATATTATATGAATCATGAAATATATAATTATTTTCAATATAAGTTTTCATTAAGGATTTTAAATTATATATTAAATGGTTTTGGTGAAGTAGAAAATAGATTTCATTAAAGGGTGATATTTTGGTCAAGGAAAGGTAACCCTTAATTTATTACTGATGTTGAGATAATGATGTTTTGATTAAGATATGTTGGATATGAATTAATAAATTAGAAGGTACTGATGACCTCAAAACTGAAAAATATTTTGTTGGAAAACTAGTTTAACTTATCATTGGATGAAGTTTACAACATCATAGATTTACAAATTATATCCAATAATATTCAGAATCAGGATGCATGAATTTTTTTCAAAAGGATTTATGATAATTCAGGTTATGAACATGTTTTAAGAGAATATAGTATGGGGGTATTCACATGCTTGGAATGTGACAACCAAGTGTTTATTTATGATATTGCGGGGATTAATGATAAGATTATTTAGTGAACTTAATTATAATATTTTTAATTTTCATCTTTCATAAGGGTAACAAGGTTGACCATTTATGGAATCGTTTATGTTAAACATCTGATGAGGTTTTACAGATTTAATGATTATCTCTCCATATGAATATATATACATATTGTATAACCTATGATAAACTTTTTTGTGATAATGAATGATGAAAGGACTAATGATCCTATTTGTGATCCCCAAAATCTGTTAGTTCTTCAGGAATAAATTTTTTTACCTTCCTTTATAGAGAAATATCTATAATTGATATTGATCAAGTCATAACAAAGGGTGAGATTTTACTAAATAAAGTAAGGATATATTCTCATGAAAATTATTTAACTCTAGTAAAAGTAGCATGATACGACAAATGTTATCCGAGTAACTTATTTTTTGATGAATCAAATGGCCCCTTAGATCAATAAAGATTTATAACTTTGTGATTGTTGAATTTATCCTGACAGTGTTCTCTATCACTCTCCATCATATTATGAGGATTATATTTATCCTTTTTCTCCATATTTTCACCTACACCAATGTTCTCTAATTTGGAAACCTAAGTATAAGGTATGTTGTGTATCTATCATGTTTGAAACATTCCCTTATTTTAAATGTATATTTATTATTTGTTTTTATGATGTAAATTTATATGAACACAACTTTATAGTGTTAAACCCTTAATATTCAAAACTAATTTTGAGGATGAAATTCATTTTTAGTGGTGTATAACTTAACACCCTGAGATTTTGTGAAAATGTTTTTTAATTAATTTAGTATTTTTGATATTTTTCATTTTATGAAACACTGAATATTGTTGTTATTATTAAAGAACTGTTCTTTTCTTGTGTTATATGAAACACTAAGTTATTATTTTATAACATGTAACACTGAATTGGCTTACGTTAGACATAAAAATGAATTTCAATAAAACAATTTTTTATTATTATAATTATTTAAATAGGATACTTATAATATAGAAATAAAACTTATTAATATGAAAATTAATAAATTATTTTATTATAAAATTAATATGGTTTTATATAGACAACTCATATTTATAATACTACATAATTTTTTGGTAAAGTCCCTATATGTTTGAAAATACTATTTTCTTAAAATAAATACTTTTTATGTCTTTTTGTGAAAAATAATAAAATTAATATGTGAAACATTAAGAAATATAATATGATAAAATAAACTACCAATTTTAACTCACAATTTCAATATTTTCTTATGTTGAATTTTTGGGATTTTTTTGAGAAACATTATTTTTAACGAATAGTGAAAAATATTGATTTTTAATTTAAATAATACTTTTAATATTATTTATTTATATAGTTAAATTATATTTTATAATTTTTATAAAGTCAATTTAGATAAATTATATATCTATTAATCCAATTTATCTCCTTGGAATCATTTTTATATTGAATTTAGATATTAAATCTTAATGAACTTTTGAACATTCCTTCCATGTTTACATGATTAGAATTAAACTTAATTTTGATTATTTTATGAATTTAATATTGAAAATTGGACATAAAAAGTAGTAATATGTATAATATTTATATTTTAATAATATCAAATTAATTTTTTACGAAAAATATTAGTCAATTTGATTAAACTTAATTTCATCTATTAATGAAAAATTAAGCATAACTAGGGAATAAAACTCAATATTATGGGGCCAAATGACTTATAAACTTGTCCAAAACCAATTATACTTCCATAATGCGTCCATAAACTATCCATTATTTATTTTTATTTGATTTTGATGTAGTTTTTAGGTAAAAACATGTTTACACATAACTTGTTTTAAAAAATTGCATTTGTGCCACCTCCTTACATTATAAATGACCCCCACCTCTCCACCCTCTATACGCTTAGAAAACCTATTTGTTGCATCCATGATCTGTCAAATTCACATACAAAAATACCTAAATTCATCGTTAATGTACCTAATTTTTTATAAATTCATCAACGTAATCCCTTTGATTGAAACCAACTTGATTTACCCAAAGAAGAGGTAAAATCCTTCCACAAGCTCGTTTCTTTTATTTTATTTCTAAAACACCAAAATTATAATTAGGACATCATAATATAATTAAAAAAGTATCATAAATACGATTATATTATGTTATGCTATGGTTTCAACTATCATGTTTATACACTTCCATCTAATGGGTAACACACTTACCGTACTTGTGCACGACAAACTACCACCTCACGAAATTGTGTTGTTCGTTTTAACATACCAACTATAATGGTTGGGAATTATGATGAAAAATATATTTTTATATATTATATATGATATTTATGATGTATTTATACTTATTTAGTTATTATATAAATCCTACCATAATTATTTCAATTTTTTTATAAATACGATAACTTCGTTTGTGGACATGTGGACTACCGACTCATCAAAACATTATGATTGATTCACACATTGAATGGAATCTATTAATGATTTTTTAAGTAAAAATATAAAATATATATTACATAATAAATATAATGGAATTATATTATATATATATATATTCATATATATAATTTACTTTATTTGAATATGATAATAAAAGGGAAACAATTTTCATCCATATGTGTGGCCTACAGAATCCATGAATGATGTATTTAATTTATTATTTATTTGATTTATATATTAATATAAATATTTATATACTGAATATATATGATATATATATATTTGTATACATTATATAAATATTTAAATCATGATCTATGTAAGAGGATCAAGATTGAAAATTCAAAACACATATGATAAACAATGTGGTTATGTCCAGAATCATTACTTTGACATTGAATTGTTAATAAAAAAGTAATATAAAGTCATATGTGAATAATATAAGGAATTATATATATGAATATGGTTTTATGAAATATTATTAATTATATTGAATTTATTATATAGAAGGCTTGAATTTTTACAAAGAAAGTACAGAGTTAAGGAAAGGGAATTTCACCTCCCTTTCTATTTTTGAGAGATACATCCCATATTCAAAACACGATTTTTTTGGTGTAGTGTATGTACATCCCTATAAAATGTCATATATTTAATTTAATTTATTTAATTATATGATGATATCTTTTTTTCATGGGGATCATGAGTCGAAAGTTACTCAAGTAGTAAGGGGTTTCTCTTCTCACTTTTACTTTACATAGGACACAATCCATGTTCACCTCGTAATTCTTATATGTGGTGCGTATACTTAAAATAGATGAATTATATGATTAATAAAAATATATTTATTATTATTTACATATCAATTTTATGAGCATTTTTTCATAGTGTTATGTTTCAAAAGATACCCAATTGGTAAAGTGATTTTGTCTCAATTTTCCTTCTTTGAGACTCATAACAGGTTATGCGTGTATATTTTTCTATGATAAGTATATACTACCTTTGAAATATTAAATATTGAATATAATTATTTAAATGATATTTTTATCTTCATTTAATTTAATTTTCTTACATGGAGTGGACAATTTAATGTTACCAATATTTAATAGTTTATTGTAACAATATCATAATTTTTCAAGATTGTTTATTATTATGCTTCCATCGATGAAATATTATAATAAATATCACAAGAGAACTAGTTTATTTTAATATAATATGTATATTAATGAAATAATCATGTATTGGTATAACTTTAACGTTCTATTTGGTATATTCTATGATTAAGAATGCTTTTTATAAAAGTATAACTTTACCTTACACTTTGGTAAGAAATCTATGTCCTTTGAAAACCAAATTTACTAAAAAAAATTAATAATTATTAAAAATTATTCAAAGTTTTTTCAATGAAATGGTTTTCAAAATGTTTTCAATATTTATTTAAATTTTTTAAATGTATTTTTAATGAAATGGGTTTTTAAAATTTTTTATGATTTCTTTATAAGATTTCAATGTTTTTTCAGTGAAATTATTTTCAAAATGTTTTCAAAATTTATTTATAAGTTTTCAATGTATTTTCAAATAAATGGGTTTCAAAATGTTTTCAAGATTTATATAAAAATTTGGAAAGCGTTTTCAATTAATTTTTATGAAATTTTCTAAGGAATAATTTATATATTTTCAAGGAAAATGTTTTTGAAATTTTTTCAATATTATTTTATATTCTTTGAAGGAAAATGGTATTAAAAAAATAGGATTATTTTATATGTTTTAAATGGAAATGGTTTGTCAATGTTTTTTCAATTTATTTTATATGTTTTCAAAGAAAAAGGTTTTCAAAATGATTTCAAGACTTCATTCTAAATTTTTAATCCATTTTCAAAGAAATTGGTTTTTTCTAAAGGTTTTATGTTTTAAAAAAAATTAAAAGAAGAAATATTGGTGTTACTCATTCCCTTTTAGGAAATGATAAAAAGGATCCATTAATATTCATTCTTTAAGGGTTTATTTTTTCTGTAATGATTCTTATGACACCGGTTTATCTTCTATGGGTTATAGGATTTTGAAACCCACTAATTTTCACGATTTATAGTTTGAAGATATGGTGATGAGACCTATCTTTTTTCCGTAGGTGATGATATAATGAAATTTTATGATACCCATTTCATTTCATGGATTATGATATGATGATTATTTATAATATTGTGGAAGATGTATTATGTGATGGGTGGGACCTATATATCATTCCAATATATTGGGTAATGATGGATGAATCATGAGTATAAATGTTATGCATGAACCTGATTATTTATTCCCAATGTTATTAATAGACCTGGTTACATGTTCATAAGTTTATGAAGGAACCTGATTATATGTTCAAAATTTTATGAGTGAAACTTATTATGTGTTTATAATGTTATTCCTGAACCCGATTTCTTGTTCATTATGTTTTTCAGGGACCTGGTTTCATGTCCATAAATTACACATTAACCTTATTACATGTTAAGAATGTTATGTGTGAACCTGATTCCATGTTCACAACATTATTAATTGACTTGGTTTCTTTTCCATAAGTCTATGTGAGGGATTTATTTCAAGTCCTTAACTTAATTAGTGAACCTATTTGAACTTATACATTCTCATGATGTTATTAGATGAAGTGTATTCCATAATTCCATGTATTGTTCATTAGTTATGATATCATGGTTTATGTTCCTAAATATGTTATGATTCATGTATTATGAACTATTAATATTTATTCCATGATTCATTTTTATGATAATTTACATGTAGGGTATGATAATCTAATGATACAATCATGTTATTGTACCCTTATGTTAATTTCCTCCTTACATCTTTCCATTACTTAATCTTACCAATCATTTGTGCTCACCCCATTCTTATGTTTCTTTTCCAAAGGTTATTAATAAAGTATTTTATGTAGAGTCACAATGGGGGAAGATATTTTTGGGAAACATTAATTATCTGTAACTAAGTTTGATGTTTTTTGTTCTATGTTTCAAAGGCACACAACTAATATATTATTTGGGTGTCTATTTGCGTAATGTATTATATATTCCACAAAAATGATGTAATTCCCATGTAAGTTAAGGTTGGGACACTATAATATTCCTACTTTGAGCTAGTTAGTGGCCCTTTTCCAATTTGATGTGGGATTGGGGTGGCATACTCAGCAGACTGTTGGAATGGTGGGCCCTAGCGGGTGAGTCATATAATATTTGGCATTCCTTTAAATAAAAATATATTATTTAGTATGGTATATTGATTCTTAACCTATTTTAATATGATTTAGAATAAGATTAGTTAAATATCCCACATGAAATAAGATCATTATGGGTAAGTTTGATTATTCCATAAACAATACATGGTTAATATAGTGTTCTTTATTACACCATGATTTTGACTACCATCCCAAATATTTCTTGATAAAAGAAGACGATGAACATTATAAAAACTATAATGTGCATAAGTTATTCCTCCATTTTCAATATTTATCGTCATAATTATTTCTTGGTTTTTTTGCAGATTCTTTTAACTAGATAATATGACAATTTTATATATTTTTCTGAAAATATGTTTGAAATCATTGATTCACCCTACATATTCCCACATCCATTTATAGGTACATTAAACAGTTTTTGGTCTTGTCATGCTTAAGGGAATCCTTCATAAATCAATACCAATGCATACGTTTTTAGTTTATTGTTAAGTATATAGGTGTTACTCTATTGGTTATATTTTTTAAAACAGTGTATATATAGTATTAATTAATTAAATAATAAAGGCTTTCCCGTATTTTATGGAAAATTATTTTACTTGAGGAAAGAATTGAAAATTTTATTTCATCTATCATTTTCATTAGATGTTATAGAAATTAAAAAAATATGTTATTCACCTTATTAAATAAGAATCATATTATACATTATTATATTAAAATAATATGGATATTAATGGGATCAAATGCATTTTGTTATTGTAATAAATATCTATAATATAATTGACAATCGTTATGGGTTTTGAAATAGAACCCACTATACAAAGAAAACAAAAAGATATTTATATTAGAGAAAAAGGATATATAATAATGTAATAAATGTAATATTATATAATTCATGTATATTTAGTTCTTAAAAAATTGGTATAAGAATATTGTTTGGAAGCTTAATGAAGCTTTTGATGAGTGTTTTCTATTTTTTGGTCATTATAAAATAATAAATTTTCTATGTATTTTTTTGTTAATGAATGAAAGGGGGTATCATAATCATGACATCCGATGGTAAACTTATAATAAAATATTTTTATTTTTGTTTTCTATTCTAGTAATATTTTCTAGGTAATGTGGTTTTTATAATCACGCTATTTCAATAATTAATATTTAAAATAGAATGAGTAAATGTATCAATGTATGCATGTCATATTAATAAATCTAAATATTCTTTATTGATTTTTATATCTTCAATATAATTATTTGTCAAAAACATATGTGATGAAATTCTCATCAATTAAAGGGTGATAATATGTGTTTGGTATAATAAATCAATGGATGTTATACTACTATTAATGTTCTCAAATTCAGGAGAGGTCATGATATGGGAAGAGGATTATGGAAGAATAAAGTCTTCAACGTTTAATGTGCTAATTGGTTGATTCAATGAACAATTTGATTCACTGAACCTCCTGATCCCAAAAAAGAAACTTTATATAGGAAGAATCATTGGACAATATGAGGTGGATTATGATATCGGTCCCTTAGACTCAATGTGAAACAATCTCATCAGATGAATTATGACACCGATTAGTACATTTTAGATAGTGGGACTGATGAATTGGAAACATTAGAGAATGATCAAAGAGATGAAGCACAATAATTTAGTCAATCATTTTCATAAAAAATGTTTTTTTTTGCTTTAATTGTGTCAAGATAAAGAGTATTAATGATTAATTTTTTAATAGAAAAAAAGTTTTGTTATTTTCATTTGGGTCAAGACTCATCAGACTAGGGAAGACATTGATAAATCAGAAGGAAGTAGAGACTGATTCATCAGATGTATGCAAACTCCAAAAAGTTATAAGTCTCTAAACTTCATCGAACATAAGTTTATTTGTATGAGTAATTTTTAAAAAATATAAGAAAAGGAGATATGTTTTAATGAGTTTATTCATAGTGTTTTCAATGGGGTTCTAAAAAGCTACTGAAGTTTGAATGATGTTTATGAATGAATAGTTTAATAGTTTTCAGTCTTTCAGTTGGTACACATAATCATAATAAGAAAACATTCATATGTTTTCAAATGGTATTGAGTAATGGAATGAGAGATTTATGTCTAAAATATATTTCATCATAATAAATAAATTTGGAA
The DNA here is from genome assembly GCA_963277665.1 of Viscum album. NCBI lineage: Eukaryota > Viridiplantae > Streptophyta > Magnoliopsida > Santalales > Viscaceae > Viscum > Viscum album. The sequence goes on from OY728142.1 coordinate 957,171,919, forward strand.
TAAAATATTTTTCATAATTATTAATGTTTAGAAATCATACTTCAGGATGGAGTTTTGATATTGTTCGAAATGATTCAAGAAGTGATTAGAATCACTGAAATAGTTAAAGATGAAGTCAAAATGGATGTGAAATTTGAGTTTCATTAAATTTGGTTGAGTGGGAATTTTTATTATTTATATTCTATCCCATACCACTTTTTAATATCCTAAAAATTATAGGAAGTAAAATTTACTTTCTGATGCTTATACTATTCACTTGTGAAGAGAGAGAGAGAGAGAGAAACTGATGATGATTTGTGTTGAGAGAAGAATTTTATAGATTCTGGATACAAGTGGAAGATAAAAGAATTATTGTATAAGACCAAGCCCTCAGACTCATATTTCTATGGAACATTTGAATTTGTTAAGATTTTTTCTAGAGTATTATTGAATATTTATTTTCTGGAAAGAAAAATTGGACAATGGAATCATACAGAGCCATCAGAAAATTTTTTTATATGAATTATAGTATGATTATTCTTAATTGATGTTGGGTAGAAAAGTGAAGAAGTTTTTTTAAGATATATTCAAGTGGAGGTTGATAAGGAAGAATAATAACTGATTTTGAACCAACTAGCAATGGTTTCTTATGATATTTCATGAATGTGTTTTTCATAATTCAGGATAGAATAAGAACATGAATTATTATATTGATTATAGTGAAACTCAAGTTTAAGTGTATTTCTTACTTGTTTTATACATGAAAAGGATGGATATCTATTTCCTTCAGTGGTATTGTAATACTTCCAAACCATAGAAAGGACAAGATAGACTTATTGAGTAGTGAAAATTGTAAAAAAATTATGATCATATGAATGTGTGAATGTTTTTTAATCAGAAAAGTGATAATTCAGTAAACAAAGTACAATGTTGTTACACATGAATGATAACATAAAATAAAAAGTCATCATTAATTCAACCCCTCCACCTCTTAGTGACACATCAATCCTGGTTGGCCCTTTTCAATTGGTATCATAGTGATGGTTCCCTTTATTTACCCTATACTAAAACCTTTTAAGAGAATTTGTTATGGGAGATCTGAGTTATATGAGTAGTAAGCAGGTTTTAGTCTTTGGTGGAATGAAATATTATATCTAGAAATTTATAAAATTTTCAAATCTTATGTCTCTTGGGTATGATTTTTTATAAGAACATATAGATGGGTCTTATCCTTTTGATAAAAAATGTTTCTATAAAATCTATGGACACGGAGAATATGGAGAATGATAGAAGATCAAATAATTATTTTCTATAATCCCTATCTAAAATTATTTTTCTAATAGTGAAGGGATTTTCTACAGCCAATAGTGTATATTAAATGTTTAAGAACATTTATGAAGGCATTATGATGATGAAAAAAATCCATGGTATAAATTTAGAGGGTGAAATATAAAGATATGAAAATGGGTGAGTATGAGTCTTTTGGTTAATTATTTAAATAGGTGAATGGAATTGTGAGCATAATAAGATGTCTTCATGAGAAGGTGAAAGATTCAAATGTTATTGAATAAATCATGAATATTATTCTTTATAATTTGGATGCTAATGTTTTATATTTTTATGATCAATATCCTAATACATCATCTTTGGATTTTATTCATAGTACTCTTATAACTTATTAAATAAGAAGTGAGAAATTTATGAAAGAAAAAAAAAGTTGATCGATAAATATTCATCAACTATAAAAATAAAAACGCATGTAATAATATTCTTGAAGATGATAAAGGTGTTGATTCTGAATCTGAAAATAATGTATGTAAAAATCTTGATGAATTTTTATTCTTGTTTTCTAAAAATATAAAAATAGGCATGGGAATGTATAAAGGAATAAATACATTGAATTAATTTTATATATAGTTATTAGAAACATTTTTGATAATTATCATCAATGAATGAATGAAGAATATTGCGATGAAGACGAAATAAGGCCAAGAATAACTTTTTAAAAACACGGTGATACATATAAATTCTTTTTAAATAGAATGTATAAAAGGCCCTCAAAATCTAAATGTAAAATATTTAGTTCTAATGATGGTAAAGAGGATGACAATAACATTATGTTTGAAATGTTTACTAATGTTTATGGAGAATATACATTCATTTCAATAGTGAATGATGAGGAATTTTGAAGTAGTATTTCTGAAGAAGATGAAGAGGATGATCTTGAATTTCATTTGAAGAGAAAATTGAATGAATGTATTAGAAAATTGTATGAATTGAAAAATAGATCGACATGTTAAAGAATGAATGTACTATAATAAAAAATCTATATTTTCTTCCTAGAAAGAAATCTATATTACTATAATTGATTGATTTTCTAAATTATTAACTTGAGAAGAAAATTAATAAGAATGAAAATTTTGATGTAATGTTTAGGGAAAAGGATGGAGAATTTAAACTTGTCCAACAAATTTTTTCTAAATCTGAGCATGGAGTTACAAGTTTCAAACACTATATATCAAAAATTGTGAATATTATAAAAAGGGTAAACTTATTAAGGATCAAAATTTTCCTTCAAATTTTATAAATATTGTTTAAATTGATCATAATAAGAAGACTGTTGAGAAAATAAAGTATTTGGATAAATCTAACAAAGTTGGAAATTCAGAGGTTTCAAAAAATTATGATAAAAAAAAGATTCTCATGCTACTGAATCAGATATGGTTGGAAAGAAATATGAATTGAAAATGTATATTTAGGGCGACAATAAAATATTTGGGGCACACCAATTTTATGATGTGAAAGATTAGAATTCTTTTGAGAAACATGTTAATAATTCTAGACATTATGGAAGTTTCATAAGAAAGTATTATTTCTATGGGTACTACTAGTGTTGTGGTTGATTTGGGAATTAAAAAAATATGTGCCGGTTTAATCAACAACCATAAAATTATCATGTGAGTTACATAAGGAAAATCTCAAGGGAGAGTCTATAACCTCAAAAGAATAATATTATAAAAAATTTTTGAGAGTTAAAAATATATTATAATCATTGGAAACTGTTAGTAAAAGATTTGAACAATTGGGACAACTTGGAAAATGGTTTTTTTTCTAGTACATAAACATGTTTTTTTCAATTACGAGAATCTGGAAGTTAAGAAAGATAAATGGAATGAAAAATATCTTATTATAGAAACTGATCTCAAAGATACACGAGGATAATGAACCTAGATTTTCGATAATGGGTGTTCTTCTTATATGACAGGTGATTTGAAATTGTTGAATAATGTGAATGATTTCAAACAAGAAACAATGACATTTGAAAATAATGAATCACTCAGAATCAAAGTGGTTGGATCAATTATAATTTTGGAAGAAAAGTTGATATATAATAAATCATTATTTATTGATGGGTTGATAGAAAACCTATTCAGCGTTTTACAGCATTTTGATGAAGGCAATATTTTTTTCAACAAAACATAGTTTTTTTATTTAAAAGAGATAAATATGGTAAACTCCTTACAAGGGGAAAATGAAAAAAAATAATCTTTTTTCATGTTGGCGATGTTCACAATTCATGTTCCATAAAAATAATGGATAAAAATACTTTGTGGCGTAAATGGTTGGGACATATGTGTTAGAGAAACATTAGCAAGTAATCAGAGTGAGATAGTTTCAAATATATTCCTAATATGTCATGAAGAATGGATTGGTGTCGGTCTATTAGTCATAAACAAAATTTAAAAAGAAAAATCAAATGGGTTTTTACATTCGTTCAAATCGACCCTAAGAATTAATTTATTTCAATATTTTTGGGAAATGAGGGAAAAAAAATTTCTAAGTTAAATATATCATTTATTTCATTGATGATTTTACTATCATTACATGTTTTATATAATTGAAAAATAAATTGAATTCTATAAATATGTTTAAGAGTTTCAAGAGAATAAATGAAATTGAATTTGGGAATTTTTTGACGTAGTTAAGAACATATAGAGTTGGTAAGTACATGAATAATGAGTTCAAAAGTTATCTTGATTAACATGTAATTCAACATGAGTTTAGTAAACCACATACCACTAATCAAAATGGTGTCATTGAGTGGAACAATAGAAGTTTTGTTTTAATGGGACATACTATGTTACTTGAACATGGTATTTCTCATTACTGTTGTATGAAATCTATAAGTATAACTATTTATATTCAGAAACTATTTATCTGCAAGACATGTTCTAAAATGACTCCTTAAGAAATGTTCGGTGAAAAAATCTTTATTTGAAACACGTAAGATTTTTTAGGAGTCCAAACCTCATATAGAAAGAAGGTGAAAACATTATAAAGTTGGATTAGAGAGGTGAAGATGGAATCTTTCATGGCTAAGCTCCAGATATAAGAGTATATAAATGTATTAAAAACGAAACTGGGATTATTTTTTATTCTATTGATGTAAATTTTTTTTGAAAAACCAATAGAATATACTATCCATACATATTCAGATGAGGTAGATGGGGAAGATAAACATATTTTTATTAACAAAATGAGATACTAGACAAATGAAGGAATCTTACTTATCTATCTCTATCGATGAGGAATAATATCATACATATCATCCTAGGATAAGGAAACAGGTGGAAGTTCAATTGTTTTTGGTGATCAACAAAAATAGGTTTTTACAAGAAGAACATAAAAAGGTGTTTCACATACTTTTTTGAATTAAAAGTTTTATCCAAAAGATGTGAATGAATCTTTTGAGAATTCAGAATGGACTCAAGCTATGAATGAAGGGTTTTATCAAATTCAAAAGATTGATACAAGAAAAATCATACCTAAAAAATAGAAAAAACGTTATTAGTAAAGAGTGGGTGTTCCAGAACAATATAAATGAATATGGTGAAGTGATAAGAAAAATATCATTTTTAGATTGAAAAGAATTCTCACAAATTGAAATTATTTATTTTTATGAGAAATTTTCTATAGCGGCATGGTTTTAAACAATTAGAATGTTTCTTGATATTAATGGATAATAAATTTTAAAAAAATCCAGATAGATGTGAATTCAATCAATTGATAATAAGATGATGAAGTTTATATGGAGAAACTGCGTGGTTTTGTTATTAGGATGCATTAAAGTTATGAGTGAAAAATAAAAAAAATACTATTATGGTCTAAAACATGATTTGGGGGAACGATATTCCAAATTGGATACCTACTTAAGAATGTAATGTTTTAATAAATTAATGGTTGATATTAATTTTCAAATCAAATAAATTAATGATATTTTCCTTATTGAAGATATTTATGCTAATGGAATTATCTTTTATAGGAATGATGAAAGAACATGAGAATGGTTTTCAGATGAAATGAAGAAGCTGTTTTAAATTTTAATACTTGGTGAAATTAAATACATTCTTGGGTTAAAAGTCACCCAAATGATGAGGCACATTTCTGTTTCTCATAAAATGTATGTTAAGTAACTTCTTAATAAGTGTTTCATGGAAAATTTTAAACGAGTTTCAACAGAAAATTCAATTGAAACCAAGTTGAGTAAATATGTACAAGGTAAATAAGTTGACTATAATGACTTTCCGAAGCTGGTTGTATTTGAATACCTTAAGACCAATTTTTTTTATGTTGTTACCTTATGTTCACGATTCCAATGTTCTCCAAAATAATAAAACATATGGGATGGAAAATTAATTCCCACATATATGAAATACACAAATTATTTTAGAATAATGTATAATAACTCATGAATAATATATTATATTGGTTACACAAAAACTGATTGTATATGAAGTTTTGATGATAGAAGATACACATATGGTGGAGTTCTCGTTCTAGGTGAAAGTTCTATATGTTCGATTAGTAGGAAGTAAAACTCAGTAACTCTTATCATGGATGAAGATGAGTATATTGATACCACTCACAATTCTACAAAACTTATGTGGATGAAGACTCAGTTGGAAGACTTACATATTGAGTTTAAGTTACATCATATCTTGTGGTGTAATAATAAATAGTCCATCAATATTACAAGAAATAAAGTATAACATTCCCATTTAAATCGTATTGATATAAAATATCACTTCCTCAAAGGTCATATAGAGATGAATAAAATCAAACTACAGTATGATTCTAGATCAAAGGAATTTGATGACATTTTTGTTAAGACAAAAAGTTTCTTTATGAATATTCCATTTATTTATGTTTTGAAAATCACAAAAAAAATTTCTTAATAATAATTTCCCTTCTATAAGAATTATTTTCTTAAGGAAAAGTTTATTTCTTTAATAAATTTTTTATCTATTACTTTGTTTTTCATTGTTTTATCTAGCGCCTTCTTAAAACATGATTAACCATTTTTTCTTAAGATAATTTTTTTGATCATTATCTAAAAACCTTATAATATTACAGTTCCATAGACACCAATTATTTCTGTTTTCAGACTATGAATTCTCTTAAATTAAAAATCTAAATTCTCTGAAATTTAGACTCTGATATCTTTGAAATTCATATTTCAAATTCTATGAAAACCAGACTCTGAATTCTCCAAAATTCGGACTTTAAATTCTCAGAATTCCAACTCTAAATTCCCCATAACTTAGACACTGAATTCCATAGAATTGCAGCTCTGAATTCCTCAAAATTCAGACTCTGAATTACTCAAAATTCAGATACCAAATTTCTCAGAATTTAGACTCCAAATTCATCAAAATTCAGAATATGAATTCTTCAAAATTCAGAATCTGAATATCCTTTTTTTAGAATTCAATTATTTATGTTTTTAGAATCTAATTATTTTTATAGATTCCTATTAATCATATTTTCTAAAGCTACTTTATATTCCTAACATATTGTTTTAATTTTATCAGATCATATTTTCTTTAACATGATATTGTTTTTCCTTACATATTATTTTTAAGCATGATAATATTTATTATCTTTTTCTTATATAAACTGATGTCGTACAATATATTTTTGGATAACCGTTAGTTGAGTGGCATGTGTACATGTCCCTTCGAAATTCAAAGAAAAATATAGCCGTTGGTGGAGGGAGACAACTGTTTAATTTTTTCCCTATATATAAGATATCATTTGAATGACCTATTTATCGATCAAGATATTACATTTTGTGATGATGTGAAAAGTTTCTAGAGATAGAGACTCCACTACCTTGTGTGATCTGTGAACATCTAGTTCAAACATGCCTAGTGAAACTCCAATTTTTGTTGGATATAGTCAAGGGCTTATGAAGATAAAAAGAAAAAGGTGTAGTCTAAATTAAGACTTCTAGGGATAGGAATATAGAGGTTTCAACTACCTTAATGTTTGAGGGATTGCGAGGATAGAAAGAAAGATTTAAATATTCCTATCGTTAGCTTACCCTGGTGTGGGTAAGACATACTTTTTTATGGTATAAATCATGGGACCATTATACAAGGTTTTTGGATACCAGTCTCTTTTTGTTAGAATATTTCATACTAGTTTACTTGTTGTTATTACAAGTTTTATTTCTGTATTATTTTTGAAAGAATGAAAGTATAAATTTCTTATACTTCCTTATACTTGTTTAACTCTGATATAAATAATATTCTATATTCATTAATGTAGAGTCTTTCTTTATGTAAAACCTGGTTAAGTTTCCTTAAGATTAACTTGTTTAGGTTTAGGATTCTTATAATTGGACACGGGACCTACCAAATATCCCTTTACATAAGAACCAAAGAGGGTTTTTAATTTACCTTGTTTAACTTTTTTATACATTGATTTCATTAATGTTAAAAGAAAATTTTTTTACACTTAGAATTCACCCCTATTATAATTGAGCATATGTATCTATATTTAAATCCTAAAATTGGTATCAGAGGATGTATCTAAAATACTTATACTTATATATATGTTTTCTTGATCAAAATTTTCTTTCTAAATTTTCTTAATGATTTTCCTTATAAAATATATTTCTACAAATCCTTTTTGAGGAAAAGATTTTTTCTTATATAATGGAAGGTATGAATGTTGGTTCTATAGACAATCTAAATCCTACCAGACTGAATTTTTTTTATGGTAGTGATTATGAGTACATGAGAGACTGGATGAAGACTTTTCTTATAACCACTAGAGTAGATAACTTTGTCATGCTCATTATAGTTAAAAAAATTACAGTCAAGGAAGTCAGAACTTTCACTAACCAAGAGAAACAAAAATATCAACTAAACTAAAAGGTATAAAATACTCTTTTATATTCCAGAACCTGGAATATATATAGTCAGATATCATCTTGTGAAGCTACCAACAGTATTTGGATGAAACATGACGTTACAAATTTTGGAACTTCAAAACTTATTGATACTATAAGAGCTATGTTGTGAGCTGAATATCATGGATTTATGTTTCCTTACAATGATCTTGTTTACAAACTAAATCAAATATTTATGGCCATCATCAATAGTATTAAATCTATGGGAGAAATAGGACTTAATGATGAATTTATTGTGGACGAGATAATCGATATTATTCCTAATGAGTAGGAATCTAAAAGGGGAGCTATTAATGAAAATAGGAATGTATCTAATATCACTATTGATGAGTTGTTCAGAAGTCTTATTGAGCATGAAACATGAATTAGGGGTGATGATGATTTCAATAAGAAGAAGAATGGTAATGGAAGTGTAGCTTTCACTACTACTTCTAAATCTAAGAGACTTGAAATGGTAACTAGATCTAAAACAACATGGTTGTTATATCTTAATCAAGTGACAGTGATCATTTTGAAAATCAGTTATCCAATATTGCTCAAAGAAAGAACAAGATTATGGGAATGAAATATTTTCTGTATAGATATATGAATAAAGATAGAAATGACAATAAGGATTCTGAAGTAACTTGTTAGGAATGCAAATGGGATGGACACCTCAGACCTTATTATCTAATTATTAATAGAAAAGATAGAAAGAAAAAGCATTATGAATGGAACCGAAAAAGTTCTAAAAATCTAAGATAATAAAGTCTTGAAATCTGATGATACCCAGAGTGAGAGTGGTGGTGACTCTTTAGATGAATTTTTGGAATAGAAATCTTCTAATCAGAAGAATATTCATCTTATATCCAGATTACCCATTGAAAATCATTGTCTTATGGCTAAGTTACATAATTCTGAGCCCATAATAAATATTTAATTAAGCGAGAATTTTCCTAAGGAGGAATATTATGAATATTCAGATAATGAATCTTCCCCATCATAAGAAAATACATTACCTTCATATGAAGAAGTTTCTAGATTTTTTAAATTTTTTGAGAAAAAGAACAGTAAGATAAAAAAGAAGTTAGAGAAATAAAATTATTGAATTTTAGTTTTTAAAAAAGAAGTATTAGATCTTTCTAAAGATATTGATAAGAAATATCTTGATTTTGAAAATGTTTCTAAAAACCATAAAAATGTTAATTCTGAGAAGGATAAACTTTCCAAATATCTTGAAAATTTTATTTCTGAGAAAAATGTTATAGAGAATAACTCATGTTCTAAAACTAATGACTATGAGTATTAGAATTTATTAGTTAGACTAAAATCCAAAATTGTTCCTTTAAGAAAATTTTATCAAATTTCACTTTTAGAAAGAAATAATTTGATAAAATGTATTCACAACTTCATCCTCTTAGGAATAGTTCTGGATTTGGTTATAATCACTCAAAACCTATTTTTAGTCATAATTATTTTGTTCCCAAAGTCCAACTTTTCTCACTAAGTGTCAATGTGGTAGACATTATGAGAAAAAAATTTATTTAAATAAAACCCAATCCTTATGTTTTAATTAAGAATACTTTTCTAATAAAATGTGTATACCTATGATTTTACTTTCTGAAATTTTTGGATCCAAGAAAGTTTGAATTATGAATGTCTAACTATTTTACTTTAAGTAAAATAAAGGAATTACCACCAACAATACATGGTACATGGATAGTGGAAATTACCGACACACGACTGGTAATGAAAACTTCTTTGAAAAGATTATCACGATGAAAGGATGAAATGTAAATTTTGGGGATAATGATTAAGAAGAATTGTTGGTATAGGTTACATTGTTCATCTTGGAAAAACATTAATGTCAAACGTTTTATTTGTTAATAGTCTTAAGAAAAACATTATAAGAATAAGACAATTATGTGATGAAGTTTACCTCATGAATTTTAGTAATGATAAATGTCTAGTACAAAATTCCATGGAAGAATTTATTATTTCTGACCAAAGGCATGAGAATGATTATACACTGACCATAGAAGACCATAGGGGCTAAGATCTACCGTCCATTCATGCAATGGATGATAAATCTTGGTTATGGAATAGAAGACTAGAACATTTTACACTTAGAAACCTATGAAAAATCTCAAAGAAAAAATTTTTAAGGCTCTTTAAGAGCTTAGATTTGATTCTTCAAAAGGGTGTGAACCTTATCAATATAGAAAGAAAAATAATTCATGATTTAAATCGATTGGTGATGTCTCATCTTCTGATGCATTATAGCTCATGTATATGGATCTTTTTGGTCCAACAAAAACTATAAGTATCAGAGGAAAATATTATGTACTTGTCTTAGTTGATGGTTACACAAGATTTAAATGGGTCTATTTTCAAGAAAATAAATCTCATGCATTTTGTTATTTTATATATTTTTCATACAATGTTAAAAATTAGAAAAAACTTCAGTTGATAATAATTCATAAGGATCATGGGGGATAATTTAAAAATTCTGATTTTGAAACGTTTTATAGTAAGAAATTCATTTCTCATAACTTATCATCTCCAAGAACTCCTCAATAAAATGGTGTTGTTGAATGAAGAAATATATTTTTTCAAGAGATAAGTAGAGCCATGTTTAGTGAATATTATATTGCTAATTAATTTTGATATGATGCTTTAAGTACTTCCTATTATACTATAAATCAAGTTTTAATCAGACTTTTTATTAATAAAAAACCTTATGAATTGTGGACTGGTAGAAAACCTAGACATTATCACTTAAAAGTATTTGAATGAAAAGTATTAATCTTTAATAATAAAGATAATGTACATAAATTCACACCCAAATTTGATGAAGGAGTTTTCTTAAGCTACTCTACTCCTTATAAGGCTTATAGAGTTTTTAAAAAAATTATTGTACTATTGAAGGAATAGTATATATAAAATTTGATGAAACTAATAAAACTATTTCTAAACAATCCCATCCTACATCCTCAGATTTTTTTTCAAAAACTGATTATCAACTTTTGATGGAAAATTCTTCTATAAAGGAAAATACACAAAGAAAATGTTTTTGAAGTATTTACCCTAGAATATTTTCTATTTTATGTTGATGAATAGGTTTTACAAAACCCATATCAGTTATTTCTTAAGATTCAACCCAATGATAGTATCAAATGATGTAAATAAACCTATTAGGACTTGATGTTATTTAAGAAATGAAGTATAACATATAACATTTCATTCCCAATTTGAACCTAAAATTACTAATGAAGCTTTTGGTGATGATGATTGTATTAAAGCTATGAAAGATGAACTAGATGAATTCGAAAGGAACAAAGTCTAGAACTTGGTTGAAAGAGATATGGAATCTTCTATAATTGGAGTAAAAAGGATCTTCTAAAATAAATGCGATGAAAATAGAATCATTATAAGAAATAAAGAAAAATTAGTTTCTAAATCCTATAATCAATAAGAAGGAGTAGACTATAAATAACCTTCACCCTATTAGATGGACTTAAATCTATTCGTATTCTACTGTCCTTTGCAGAATTAATTTATTTCAATATTTTTCAAATGGATGTGAAGTGTGATTTCATGAATGTATATGTTGAAGAGGACGTTTATGTTGAATAAACTTTTGGGTTAGAAGACACAAAACATCTTGATTTTGTTTTTAAACTTACAAAATCTTTATATGGACAAAAACATACCCATAGATCATGGTATTATTGAATTACAAGATTTTTGTTATAAAATGATTATGTTAAAGGAACTATTGGTCCAAATTTTTTATAAGTAATGATAAGAAAAATGTTTTTATTGTCCAAATTTATGTTGATGATATTATATTCAAATAAACATAGTAGTCTTTAACTAATTCAGTTGTGAATCTCATGATATATTAGTTTGAAATGAGTATGATGGGTGAGTTAACATTTTCTTTTGTTTTCAAATTTCTCAAAAACTATAAAGGAGTTACATATGTCTACATAAGTATTTTAAATATCATCTTAAGAATTATGGGTATGAAAATACTAAAAGTATATATACTATAATCAATAACTCAAATTATTTTCATCTTGAATAAGTTGGGAAACCAGTAGATCAAAAATATTTTAGAGGTATGATAAGAAATTTATTATACATAACAACTAGTCATCTAGACATAGTGTTATAGAAATGTTTTGTGCAATATATCAATCTAATCAAAAGGAATCTCATTTAAAATCATTCAAAATTGTTTTTCTCTATTTTAAGGGAACCATGACTTAGGACTTTTTTATTCTTCTGGAAATGTTTTTGTTTTAAAAGTTTTTTTAGATGCTGATTTTGGTGGATGTAGAATAGATAGAAAAATTAGATCTAGAACATTTCATCTCTTAAGAAATTTATTGGCTTCTTGGTGATGTAAAATGAAAAACTCAGTTGCTATTTCCACTTCTAAAGCTGAATATGTAGCAGTGGAATGTTATTGTGCTCATGTGTTGTGGATGAAATTCCCAGTCACCGACTATGGCATGAGTTTTACTAACTGATAGATATTTTGTTATAATAAAAGTTCCATTACCCTAATAAAAACTCATGCACATCACTCTCATGTAAAACACAAAGATGTTATGCATCATTTTCTTAGGGATCACACACATAAATGAGATATTATTCTTCAATTTATCAGAACACAATATAAACTTGATGATATATTTACAAAATCAATACCCTATGATTGATTTGAATAAATTAACAAAAATTTAGGAATGATAACCATAATGTAATCTTCCATATTAACTTTTTGTTGAACCCTCTCTCCTTACATTAAGAAAGTCCTTTTCATAGGAGGATTATATTTCTTTATTCTTTAATTTTTTTTTCAGAACCTAAATTTTATTTCCTTTCCTTAAATTTTTTTCGAAACATAAATTTTTATTTCCTTAATATAATTTTTGGAATCTATGTTCTTCAATAAGTACCATATCAATACTGAAAATTCGTTCTTAACAATTTGAAAGATAAGTTTCTTTACTTAAATCATCGTAACTTTTTACTTGTTGGTATTTCTATATTATTTTAGTAAACATTAGTGGATTCACTTTCCTCAAATTCGATTTTTTGCTTAAAAACTCAAAAATATAGGAACCTGTAAATATTTCTTCAAAATTGATATCAACCATTATATCAGATCAAGCATATGTCAACTATTGTATTGAATTGATAATTTGAACTATTTCTATGAGCCCTATATAAAGGCCCCCTTATCCGTGTCCTACATTAGGGTTTCAAATAATTTTTCATCAAAACTACATCTCCCTTCATATTAGCCATATATATTTCTTAGTTTCCTTACATTCTGGATGTCTCCTGAAGTTTTCTAAAAAAATCAAATACCCTCAAACAAATAACTCAAATTTTGGAAAATTTATAGTGAAAGGTTAGTCGAACCAAACTTCTTTCTGAAGTATGATTCCATGATTTCGAAATTTATAAACAAGAATAGTTGGAAATGTCTTTGTGTATCCAAATCAATGAATCTAGATCCACTTTATCCAAACCTTCTAATTGAGTTTTATGATACAGTTAGTTTTTATGAACAAGGAAGAATAGAATTTTTTATTTCAAAAGATATAGGAACACCTATTCATTATCCTTCATCAAAGTAGCTAGTATTTTGGATATTTATTTTGAAGTTGAAGCAATATTTTTCTCTCACAATTTTCCTCACAAAGAAGGGAGTTTTGAGAAGGTTAAAGAAATGGAGTGCCTAAGACTTAAAGGAGTTAATAACCCAAGATAAATCACCTTACAACAAACTATTGTTTGTTTTATTTTTGGATACAAGGATTTATCATTCCGAGAAGGGGAGATAAGGATTCCCTTAAGAGGTGTCATATTATTTATGATGTATTTCTAGGTGAATCTGAGAAAGGTAAACCTTATCATTTATATTCTCCAAACCATCAGTAATATCAAGAATTGGACCCTTAAGTCTCATATTATCATGTATCAAGTGATCTTGTTAAAGATCATTGTTCTTTGTTTAGAATCCTTCAGGATTCATTGTTGTTAAAAACCTATAACCTTTAGGATTTCGTTTTTGAGTAATGAAACTCTGATGAGGATGAAAATTGGTTTCAGTATTAAGTCAAGAGAGTTATATGATTTTTCTAAATGTGAAACTCATGCTTTGGTCAAGAAAGGGGATGTAGGTGAAACTTCTAAGAAAACACTGATGAAGAGAAAATATAGATAACCACAACCATAAGAAAAAGATTCTATTAACAAAACCCAGTCAGCTCCTCCCAAACCGAAAATTCAAAATACATTTTCTGGTGAAGTGGTATCTAAGTGGAGAGAGAAAAAGTAGTAGAAGAAGGAAGAAGATTCATGTTTTTTTAGAACCTATTAAGGCAAAGGCCATGGAGATTCAGGCTGTATAAGAGCTTTATAATCAAGATAAAGAGAAAAAGATGATGAAAAAGACGGCATAATCTAAAATTGTTGAATCCTTACTGAATGATATAGACAATGCTTCTGAAAAAATCCATGTAACAAAATCCTTCTTGAAAGAATCAGTTATAATAGAAACTCTGAGAGGGAAAATTTTAATTTCTAAACCCATTGTGGTAGAAGATGTAGTTCAGCAAGAATAAGAAGAATCAGATGAAAGTAAAGATGTGATTAAAGATGTGGAAGAATACCACGAGAAGGAAAGTCCTTTAGTCAAGTATCTGATTTATAACTTCGTAGGATGAATAAACCAATATGATCTCAGAAGGGAAATATGATTATGCACAAGCTGAGGATGATATACCAACTGATGATGAAAGAATCAATCATGATTTTATTCATCTTGAAGATATTAATAAAGGTCCTGAGATAGATAATGTTGATGCTAATAAGATAATCCAAGTCTCTGATCATGAGAATGATTCTCCGAGATATGAGATGGGTATTTATAAAGTAGAAAATGGAAAACAAGTGGTTGTTGATTGACCTATAAAATATGTGGTTATGAAATCTAAGAAAGATGTTGTAGGAATATCCAATACGAAAGATAAAGAGAAAGATATAATTTCGTCACCATCAAAGGAATATTCTTCTAAATCTTTATCTTCCATGGGACAAGATTTTTTGTCTAGTATTTGAAGAGGCTGGTGAATATAGTACCCTTATTTCCAAATATCGATTTAGGATGTTGGTTTCTTTAGCATTATATCAATTATAAGCCATATTCAATATGCATGCTCATGGAAAATTTTATGAAAATTGAAGAGGATTTCAAAAAAAATTATATTGGTTATGATACTCACAGGATAGCATAAAATTAAATAACCAAATAGTCTAAGAAAAATATTTATGATATGTATATCATGGATAATTTTCAAGATTCAGTAAAGGATACTTTCGATAAATCAGATGACACGATCAATAATCTCAAAATAAATTTTTCATACAATCTAAATCTCGAGCAGATAACCCAGATTCAAGAGGATAAAGACCTAAATGGAAATTATAATTATGTTTCTCTAAATTTTAAAAGTGAAAGATAAATCCGGGAAGAGTTGGAAGAAAAATTCAAATAGTAAGAAGAGGTAGTAAAGTCTTGATCTGAAATTCTTAATTATCATGATGAAAGAATCAATGTTTTTAGGGAAAATAATTATTGTCTGGATCAATTGATTAATACATTTCAATATGATTACAGAGAGCTCTAGAAGTTGAAGGAAACCTTGAGAATGTTGATATTGAAGGAAAAAGGATGATTAATTTCCATAAAATCCAATCTTTTATTGTATTCTCTTTATAAAATTTTTCCAATCATAATGAAATTTTATTTTACTTTAATTTATTTTTATTGTATATCTCTAACCATTCAGGTATTATTTTCTTCCATTCCATTTTGGAAATAAAAAAATATGAGAAAAGAATAATCAAATGAATATTATGTTAAAAGAAGAGAGTTCCATATATAATGGGATGATAACGCAAGGTGGGATATTACATAAAGTATATATTCTTAAGTAAAATGATGTAACTTCTCTAAGAAAGATAAGAATAAAATACATAGGGATTTCAAAACCTAAGGTGGAGCTCATAATATTCATTATGGGTCAAAATTAATAAGAGATACAGATTTCTTTTAAAGTTTAAAAAGAAAAAAACTTATTCCTATAATTCTTTTTTGAAAAGTTGATTGTGATTTCCAAGAAGGGGGAGATTGTTAAGGAAATAAGTTTCCTTGGGAATTTTCCATTCTAATATATTTTGAAAATAAAAAACACATTTTCTAAATGAAAATTATCCTTATATAAGAATTATATTTATAAGGAAAACTTTTTTTCTCTAAGAAATATTATACCTTTTCATATGTTTTTCATTGTCTTATCCAACGTTTTATTAAACCAAGATTAACCCATTTTTTCTTTATCCAAAAATTTAGATCCCTATCTAAAATCCTCAGAATCTTACCATTTCATAGATACTGAGTATTTTGGTTTTTAGACTCTGAATTATCTGAAATTAATACATGAATTCTATAAAATTTAGACTCTGAATTTTTTGAAATTCAGACTTCAAATTCCTTGAAATTTAGACTCTAAATTACTTATAATTCAGACTCCAAATTCTTCAGAATTCAGACTCCTAATAAACTTTTTTTTCAGAATCTGATTGTTTATATTATTAGAATCAGATTATTTTTCTAGATTCTGATTATTCTATTTTTCAAATTCTACTTTACATTCATAATATATTGTTTTAATTTTAACAGATCATAGTTTCTTAAACATGATTTTTTTCCCTACATATTTTTTTCTTAAGAATGATAATATTTTACAAGTTTTTATTACATAAAATGATGTCGTACAGTCCCTTTTTAACTAACCGTTGATTGAGGGACATGTGTACAAGTCACTCCAAAATTCAAGGAAAAATATGACTGTTGTAGAAGGTAGCTGACTGTTGATATTTTATCTATAAATAATATATCATTTGAACAATCTAATTATAAATCAAGAGATTACATGTTGTGATATTGTGAAGTGATTTATATAGAGGGAAACTCTTATTCCTTGTTCGATCTATGAATATATTTTTCAAATGTGAAAAACTTATTAAAAAATTCTTATTATGAATCCGACTATTTTTGTGTACAAAGGAGGGCTTCCGAGGATAAAAAGTTGGAGGTGCCAACTACCTTAATGTTTGAGGACTCATGGGGATAAGAAGATAGAGGTTCCAACTACCTTAATGTTCAAGGGATTGTGGGGATAACAAGATAGATTCAGATATTCTTATCAAGGGCTTACCCTAGTGTTGGTAAGACAAAATTTCATTAAATTATAAATCTAGGGACCGTTATCCAAGGTTGTTTGATACCCTTATCCTTGGGTTAAAATATTTCCTACTTGTTTACTCGTTTCCTTTACATGTTTTATTTCCACTTTTTTTTAATGAAATAACGTATAACATTATTATACTTTCTTACACTTGTTTAACTACGATATAAATAAGATTCTATACACTTTAAGGTAAAATATATCTTTAAGTAAAAAATATTTAAGTTTAACTTGTTCAAGTTTATATTTATTATCATTGGACCTGTGCCCCACCAATAATCATTTTTTAAGAACCAAAGCGGCTTTGCAAATTTACCTTATTTATCTTTGTTAAACATATATTTACATAAGGCTAGAAATGAATGTTTTTAATCTTAAAATTCACCCCCTCTTGTAATTGAGAATCTATATCATTATTTGGATCCTAGGATATAAACTAAACCTTTAATGATGGATTAATATTCTAAATTGAGGTTGAAGATTCACGTATAAAAAAATTTTCTTCATATATTTTTTATTTTTTTCTATCCAATCTTATATTTTTTCTTTAGATATTTTAGTAAAATGAGGATTAAAAAATATGTTTCCAATATATATCCATTGATATCTTGTAAACATTATAATGAAACATGTATTTAGGTACAGTTGTGGGTATGTTGTGAGCTCATAATTTATGTGTGTGAACTATTATAATATTTTTTTTGATATGGTTGTAGGAAAGTTTTTATAGGAATAAAGATGTTTTAGAGATTTGAATTTTTATAATATGGATATGTTTTTGAAGTCACTACTTATGGACATCATTGTTTTTAAATCACTGGTTATTGTTTCATATAATCAATTCACACACGTTTTCTTAGAATTATTGATTAGTTATATATTTACATATATTATAATTCTCATGGGTTTATGAACTTTGGTTGAAAACCAAATTAAATAGTGGTATTTTTCAGACTATGTTTTTGTGATGTTTTATTATACTGGTTTTTTTGGCTGATTGTTTTGTGTTTTTTTTCGTTATGAAAAAAATTAACTCTATTTTCAAGTTTTAGTGGTTTGATGAAAGGGGGTATCATTATCAGATGATCAGATGAAAAATTGATAAGATAGTCTTTTGATTTTGGTTTTCTATATTAGAGAAGTTTTATGGAAAAATTAGTTTTTGGACTCACATTGCCTCTGAAATAATAAACTCATTTGGGATGAGATAATTGTGTCATATTCTAAATGTCACCCTATAATATTTGATGATTAGTTTATTAGTTTTACATATTAAATGTCAAAAGTTGAATAGAAGAGCTGTGATGAAATTATTGTGGAGGAAAGGCTAAAGACTGTGATTAGTACAATAAATTAGCAAATTCTATAATGATTTCAATGTTCTAAAAGTCATGAACAATTCCCAATATATTCATAAGTTTATGGAAGAATAAAATCATCAATGTTTTATGTACTGATTGAAATATTCCTATGATTTTTGATTCACTAGACTATATAATCAATAGAAAGAAAATATCCAGGGGATTAATAACTAGGCCAAAATAAGTGGATATTAACAACGGTCGTTCGAATGCGGCATGAGAATACATCATCAAGCAAATTTTGACACCGATCAATATGATTGATTTGTTGGGACTGATGGATGAAAAGATTTAGAGAATCATAAAATAAATGAAACACAACAATTTATTCTACCATTTTAATAAAAAAAATTTGTTTTTCATTGATTGGTTCAAGAGAAAGTGGATACAAGTTTATTCTTTCTCACAAAACAAAAGTACTATTTACTTTGAAGTAGTCCAAGACACATCATATTCGTGCTGACAACGATACATCATAAGGATGAAGAGAAAAATCCATCAGATGCATGATGACACCAATAAGTCATTGTTCATTGTACTTGATCATATATATGATTATCAATCTAATGAATTAATGAACAGTTCTATAAAATCAAATGTTTTTAATGAGGTTTTTAAAAGTGTTTTGAAGGGGGTTTATGAAAGGTATATAATTTTCATTATTATTTATCAAAGAATTTCTTTAAATTTTATACCTTTCAGTTGGTATGGATTATCAAAATTAGAAATCATTCTTATGTTTTCAAATAGTAAGGAACAATGTATTGAGAGTTTTCAATGATACATATTATTTATAGTAATGAAGATAATTTGATTAAAATATGTATCAAAATGAAGATTGGTTTGAATGAATCCTTCAAGCTAGTGTTTTTAGAATATTTGACATGTTTTTTATAATAATAAATAAGAGTTGATAAGAACCTAAATATTCAAATATAAAGTAGAAATGAATGTGAAATTTGAGTTTTAGAAAATTTAGATGAGTGAGAAAACTTTTTCAGATTTCCTCTTTTACCTGTTTTCGATATCCTATAAATAGAAGGAAGTACATTGTAATTTACAATTCTTATGACTTTAACATGTCAATAGAGGGAGAGAGATCACTACTATTTTTTTATATAGATAATTTGTATGGTTAGAGTTTTCCTTAAGAATTTTTACAAAATGAAAAATAAGAAGAAGGAAAAAGAACTACTAGCTCATATCAAGCCATCTGATGTAGATTTACAATGAAATTTTGAAGTGGTTATAAATTATTTCCAAAGACTTATTTTTTATTTTTTATGATCTAAGAAATCTAGTAGATAAACTGGAATGAGCCATTGGAATGAGATCTTGAACAAATTCAAAAAATAATTTTCTACCTGCTATTGTGTAGGGAAGTGAATATGTTTGTTGTTATGATCAATTCATGTGGAAGCTCATAAGGAAGCATAATTACTTGTTTTGAACTAAATGTTGAAGTTTTATTACCAAGTTACATAGAATTTTTTACACCATTTATGGTATAATAATTACATTAACTATTCTATTGGTCATAGTTCTAATCAACTGTAAGGGTATTTCCATATTTCTTGTATCTGCAAAAAAGTATTTTTTCTAGTGGATTGTATGGTATTGGATTATTTACAATAAATTCCCTAAGTCTATATACTATAATTGATTCGTTATCCTTGTAAATACTTTTTTTTCTTGTAAATGTTTGAATGTTTTGTTTTTAGAAACGTGGAAATTCATTAATAGGAGGTGAAGTTTATTAAATGATAAATTTAACATAAATGAAAAAATTATCACTCATTCCCCCCTACAAGTTATACATCAATCATGGTTGGGAATTTTAATTTAGTTGGTCAAGGATTAATTATATGATGATTTTATTATATGGATGAAGAAAATTTTGAAATTTATTTAGGTAAATGAAGATGTTATTGAAAATATACCACTTTAAATATGTTCTTAAGAATTATATTGTAAAATTTAACAACAAAATTTATTCACATATGGGTCAAGGCCTAGATTTTTTTTTGTAATTGAAGATCTAAAATATATATGATAACATAAAATATGTGAAAAAATACAACATTTAAAAAGAAATTGAAATTTTAGAATTAGAAAAAATTTATTATATTTAAAGGTAAAATGACAATTGATACCAAGATATTTCATATAGAATAATCTCAATAAGATAACTATGGATTGAATTTTAATGATTTTATATCACTTTTTTCAATAGGAATAAAAAAATAAAAGTTAAATATAGTGGAATAATTATTTTTAAATGTATAAATTTTGTAAATATTGGTTCTATTTAAAGAATCAACCTAAAAAATAATGAGATGATGTGGGTGACCAACATAAAATATCACAAAAGAAGATAAGAAACACGAAAAGATATCATTAAAGAAATAAATTTATTAAAGTAAATGTATGATAAATCATATCATAGCATAAGAATTTTATATCATATCATGTTGTGTCATCTTACGAATAAAAAACTGATGTGGGAGAAAAATGTTTTAAGGATTTATGTATTCACAATTTATGTCTCAGTAATTTCAAAATAATCATTCATATGGGAAAAAATAAATATAAAATAATATCTAATGTAGAATAATGAGTGTTGTATGTGTGATTTAAAATTATAAAAACATCAAACTAAAGATTCAATGTTTTAGAAAAACATTAAACAATTCAATATAAAAGTGGATAATAGAAAATAAGTTCAAATCTTGAGAAACATTAGTGATTTAAATTCCATTCATATTTGATCATACACGATACTCTATATTATAACAAAAAATGTGGATGAAAATCAAGATGGGGTTAAAATTATTAAATAAAAATTTCTTGAAACTAATTACTCAATGAAAAAAATTCAGTTTGAATTAAAAAATTCTTTTAAAAAACAAGAGAATCATGAGTATATTCAAATAATGTTTTAAATGCCTCAATGAAACAATATTATTACCTTGATAATGAGTTCACACATAATTTGGCCAGAGAATACTGCAATGATACTAAAGGCATTGATCAAAACAATATAATTAAGGTTGAATCATGACATAATGAGTTTAGTATACCATAATAATGAAGTTTTGGAATGTGTAAACATGAGAAAATTATCATTATAAATGGAAAAAACATAGTAAAGTGGTATAAAATTAGAAATTAGTTATATATATAAGAATAGAAAATCATTATTCTGTCAAGAATCATAGCTAAGATGATCATTACAATGTTTAAAAGTATTGTAAAATTATGGTTTGGGATAATTCCCCATTCTAATAAAAATAGTGGTTTTGGATCACACCCCTAGTCCTTTACATGTCAGATGTTGAGACATAAAGTGTAAAAAAATGAATTTAATTTTTATATAATTTGAGGCCCACCAATCACATATAGATAAGCATATTTATTCTATCGACAGAGACATGAAAAAAATTCATAAATATGAAATAAAATAAATAACCAATCATAAAGAAGTGAGTTTTATGGTAATTTAAACTATGAAAAAATTAATTATCAAATGAAAGATAGTGGATGAATCCCTTAAAATGTATATTAATTAAAATATAATAAATAT
Organism: Viscum album; assembly: GCA_963277665.1. Taxonomy (NCBI): domain Eukaryota; kingdom Viridiplantae; phylum Streptophyta; class Magnoliopsida; order Santalales; family Viscaceae; genus Viscum; species Viscum album. The sequence continues at coordinate 957,194,413 of OY728142.1, forward strand.
TAAATGTATACTAAAATGGATGAAAAAATATTTAGAAGGGAAATATAATTTTTTTAGAAAATAAGTGAAAATAACAATTACTTTTTGATAAATTTTACTAAAAATGGAAATATTTATTAATTTTTTTTAATAAATAGTACTAGAAATTACAAAAATTTTATTTTCTGAATAATTAAGTATTTAAAAAGTCATTTTTAAGGAAAAATAATGAAAATAATTAGAAGATGTGACCATTCCTAAAATGGTAAAATTTTCAATATAAAAAATATATAAAATTACATAAAATTCAATAGAAAATGAACTTTATAAATTAGAGAATTATGTAAAAGGATATTCAAAAAATAATATTACAAACTTGTGTATGGAATAAAAATATTCTTGATAAAAAAAAGAGATAATATTGGTTCTATTTACAAGCATTATTATGGGTGAATTAAAAAATAGGTGGATGTTAAATCATAAATAGCCGTGTAAACCAAAAAAATAACTAGGTGAAATGAAAATGGATGGTATTTTAGAGAAAAAGAAAAAGAAAAATCCATAATAGATATTTAGGAAATGAAAATATCATTATCATGAGAGATTTGAAAAAAATACCTTACCTTTAATCATGACCAATTCAATCCTATTATCCAAACCTATATAATAAACCGAAAAATAAAAATTCATTTTTTGAGTATAATATTCTCATTTATCACCTTTTATAACTTTCAATTGTATTAATTTATTTCATATATATTAGTTAATTACTTTTATTTTAATCATTAGATGTTAGTAATATTGTTGTTTTATATACGTTTCATAATATTGACGTTGATCCTCATTATTAGACAAAAAGTTCACAATTTTTATTATTAAATTTTTTTTAATAATTTTCCTAAATAATTTAGTCGATACCATTTCTATTTAATATATATTATGGGTTTAATTTATGATAATGGAGTTCATGATAAGCATGTTTTGGGTAATATAATGGTAATAATGAATTAATTTATATTGACCATTAATTTTTGTTTCATACTTCTAAAACCAAATTATTAATTACTCTTTATATCATATATTAAAAATATTATTATCTCGATAATCATTCATATTTGAAAGGTTGCAGATAGTATAGAATCATTTGTTTTGGTGGTCGGACAGTCCCAAAAAGTATTATGGAATATTTATTAATAAACAAGATTATAATGTAATATTATCTTAATAACATTTTTATATATGAATATTTACATTATAAGAACATCAATATATTTTGAAATTATATTTAGAAAGAGGATAAATGATATGATAGATGAATAATTTACAGAAGATCTGGATAATTAGATGGGATTTATCCTTCTCATAATAAGTTCTTTTAGAATAAAAGATTTAATCCTCCCTAATGGGACTAACAACTCAAAATAATGTAGAAAGATGTTTTGATAAGGAATTTGGGAATGCAATTAAGAAAAAACTAAATGATGTATGTGGTTTGGAGAGGATGGTCTAGAGATATTTTTTGTTGGTGAAAGTGAGGTAAATTTCAATGAAAACATTAGTTAAGTGAAGGGTTGTGGTAGAATTACTAAGGATTTAAGTGAGTTGGGTATGTAAAAGTTTTTTGGAATTAACAAATGAATGAAAATTAAAATTGAATTATTGAATTTTATATTTCAAATTAATTACATTAAATTTTATCCTTGTTAATTTACCCTCTTTTTAGTTTATTTTTCATCATTTAATTATTTTACCAAGGTAATGATTTACTACCAAAAATAAAATATGACCCATATTACCTAATTTCAATGTCATAATTATAAAATTTTATTGCATTTAATATAAAAAAAATTATAAATAATATATTTTAACTATTAAATGGAAACAAAAAATATAAATATAAACTGTTTTTATGGGAAAATGACTTCTTAATAATTATGTAATCTTTTTCAAAAATCCAGTAAAATAATAATATTTAAATTGGTTATAACATAATATTTTATAAATTTCAAAGATAAATTATAACAAAACCATTCATAAAGGATGATGCATTTAGTTTGTAAATATCAAAATCCATAATGAATATTTTTTTTTGAAAAAGTATTCTTTTAAACATTAGATGAATTTATGTTATTTATCACCAATTAATAATAAATTTATGAATGATTACTCAATATATATATATCAATATATCATAAAGTTAATTAAATTTTATAGTTCAATTATGACAATTTTAATTTTTGAAATATAAATATATAATATATAATATAATTTTTTTTAAATAAATTATTTTTAATTGATTTTGAATCACTATATTATTATCCCTTAAAACTTGTTAAATATTTATTTGTTGTTATTTAATTATATAACTAATCATTGCTTGAATTATTTTAGACTAATTTATTAAAATTATTCAATGATGAATTATTTTCTATAATAATAATTTAATTTAAAAATATTTTTTCCATATCAGGAATTGGTATATTTTTATATATTTCAAATTTATTTATTTTATGTAAAATATTTTACACATAACAGATTATTTTCCTTTATCTAAAAAATAACCAATATTCTTATTGGATACATGTACAATAGTGACTAAATATCAATATACCATATGTCTATCAACCATATATCCCATAAACATATATCCAATGACTATACATATAAGTTTCACATTACATTACTCTATGAGACCTTACATGCTTCATTACAATTCATTCATATGTATATATTTTTAAATTCCTAATATTTCTATTGTATTTCTAATGCTTTTTGTTATTTCAATTGTTATAATTTAATGAACGGACTTAAATATTACTTATTCTGGTGTTTATATACTATATTGACATTAAATTCCAATATATTATTATAGGTTTATTGTTTTAGCAAATTAGATCATAATGAAATCATAATAAAACCATATTTTAAAAGTGGTAACTTCTAATTAGTATCCATATTTACCAAAATATAAACCTTTTAAAGATAATTTTTTGTCTTTTTATGAAATATCAAAAAAAATTAATATTAATGTCTTTAATTGCATTTTTCATACTTAAAAACTTGTTAAAAACATTTAAATAACAAGTGATTATCAATAACTATTTGGTAATTGACAAAAAATAAAAAAAAGAAATTCATTACTCCATGAATAATTATAAAAAATTTCATTTTATAATCTTTTATTTTGGCTCAGAATTAAAATCTTATTACACAATAAATCACTTTCTCTACCCAAATATTTATGTTAAACATTTTATATGAAAACTTAATTGAAAATTCAAACATAAAATTATTTCATTGAAAACATGAAAAAATAAAGAAAACTTCTCACAATGTAATATTTTAATCTCTTAAAAATTAGTAAATAATTAAATATGAAAAATTAGATCATTGGTTACATTTTTGGAAATCATAGTATTATAATGATAACTCATATAAATAATAGATAAAACATATTAGTATCTTGGGAAATAATTTTACATATCAATCTTACAAATTGAATTTCTATATGATTGACTTCTATACTCTTTGTTGTACAGGGATATCGTAGACCCACCCTTCATTGGATTATACTATAACCACCCATAACTTGTTTATAACATAACCACCAATCCTTGGTTCCTAAATTAACCACATGTCAATGGTTTATAAGATCACATACATTCATCATAAAAAATGTCCAAGAACCATAAAAATGTTATGACACATAAAATCCAATAATTTTCAACATTAATATCATAAAATATTATTTGGGAACATAAGAAAAAAATTCAATATATTAAAATATCCATCCCATCTATAAATATATTTAAAATTAAAAAATATGCAGAAAAATGGAAATAGATTTTATTTAAATAAAAATTGAAATATTTTAAATGAATACATAAATAAAATAATGTTTATGGTGAAAGAAAAATGAATCCTAGTACATATTAAAATAGAGTATTCCTCTTGTCATTTAGTAAAAATGTTCCATTAAAAAAATGTAAAATTATTCCCTTTGGAATCATTTAAAAGAAAGTAAAAATAGACATAAAATTTTCTTTATAATTATTATATATATATATTAAAAAAATTCAATGATATAGACATGGAGGAAGAAGAATTAGGAAATAAATTTTTAAAACATATATAACAAAGTTTTTAATGTAATATTTCCTTACATAAAACCTAAAAAAGATTCTGTTTTAAAATAATATTTAATTAAAGTGAAATATGGTTAAAATTAACCTTTAATATCCACTTAAATATAGATATTATTTCTATTGAATCATTTATAATAACAATTGTTAAAATAATATAAAAATTAAATAATTAAAACTTATTAAAATGATATTTAAATAAAAAGATCCCTTTCCTCGAGTCTGATTCATTATATGTGTTCTTTATATGTCTGAATTAAAAAATTATGTTATCTGTTTTTTTTTATTGAGAAAATTTTTCAAATTTATTATTATATTTATTTAAATTATTATAATTTTAAAATCAATTACTTAATCAATTAATTTTATGCTATATCTTATGATGATATTTGACTTATATTTCCAAAATGACTTCAGGAGGCTGACTGTGGTCAATGTGGTCATTATTTATAAATAAATAAATAAATAAATAAATATATATAATATTTATGAAATAATTATAAAATTTATATGTAACTATTTTTTTAATTGAAATAATGAATTATGGTTATGAAAAATAAACTACATTAAAATTATTAAGATGTTATGTTGTACAAACACAAGTGTAACGTTTCCATTTTCAACGATCATTACAGAAAGAAGATAATTAATATTTTATATTTTTTGAATGATAAAAATATAATAAACTAGTACCTCGCCCGTGCATACGCACGGAGCTATAATTAAAATCTAATTTTCATAGGTGTTTTAATAGTTCGAGTAATTAATAATGAATAAAACATAAAATATGATAAACATACTACATTAATGATAGATAATAATGAAAATAAATGAAAAATAAGAACATGTATTCAAAACTATATGTGAAAATGAATGAAAAGGAAATAACATGATGAAAAAAGATACAGAAAAACATGATGTATCGTTAATAATTCGATATGGTGTCTTTAAAAGGTATTGTAGTCGGAATTTAAATTTTTCAATCTATCATCATCATGCGTAATGGTCACTTTATGATTGGAGAGGAGGATGAAATTAGAAGGAAAAAAAAGAAAAAAATAAAATGACTGCAAGTCATAAATAAAGTGATGAATAGTGTCCTTTAGAACTACGTTAGAGGAGCGGTGGAGGCAAAGGCAGAGGCAGGGGTGTAAGAGGAAGAAAAGGTGGAGGTAAAGGAAAAGTTAAAGTCCAGTGTAGAGGAGGAGGTGGGGCTCATGAAGAGGATACACATGGGGAGGGGGGCTATCAATATAACATTCAATTCTTAAAGAGGTTACTGACTACTTAGCAAACATTTAGTTTTGTACAGAAAACATCTGAAGATAGAAATAATATTTCATAAAGTAAAGATAATCATCTAAAAAATGAAAATAATCCACCTCTATTTCAAAGAAAAACAACTTTCAAACTACTTATTATAAATTAACATTCTATGGAATAAACCAAAACTGGACTAAACTACAACACTAACACAAAAAATTACTATAGTAAAGACTCCACTACACCAACAATATTTAACTTGTTATATTTTAATAAGATAAATTTGTTGTAATGCATTTTTCAAATCCATTGTAATGAATACTTTAAGACTCATCTATTGAGTTTTTTCCCTCGCACAATATATCAAAAGAATCAATACAAATGTAATACAATGCATTAAATTAGTGCAGAAAGTGTACATTTCATCACATTAGTATACAACATACTGAAATAATGTTGATCACAATCACCATTTTTCATATTTATGTTCCTTTGATTCATCAACATGACTGCTCCACAAGTCAGCTCTGTAAACTCTACGGCATCACATTCCAACACAGTATTTGGAATCAAATTGCTTTGTGGATTTAACTATTTTCTCATAAACCAGCACCCCATCAAACTTCAGTGCTGAAATTAGATTTTTATGTATTGTTTCATGAAACTGGTTATTCAAATTTATTCTTTCACTTCTTCATCTTCCTTCATAGTGTCACGGATCTTCCAAATAAATGAAAAATCAGATAAAAACCCAACTTTAACCTTGTAAATAAAGCTTACCTATAAGTTGGGAAATGATAACAAACACATCCATACAACTAATCCACAACAAAAAAAAACACAATGTTTTAACACCCAATTTACCTATATTTTGAATTCATTGGCTTTTCTAACATTGGTGTCTATTTGTTTGCATAAGGTTCTGTTTTCATGCACCATTTTTTCACAGAAGTACCTATACGGAATAAAAAAATAATTGAAATAATGTTTGGAAATCTGTCTATATGCTGGAAACTGATAACAAAAACACCCATGCAGGTAATCTACAACAAAAAACACTATATTTAAACAGCCATTTTACCTATATTTGTCATTGATTTGATTTTATAACATTGGGGTGAGTTTCTAAACATAAGGTTTTATTTGGTTTCATGTGGTAAGTTTGCATAGAAGTACCTACAAATAATAATAAAAAATAGTGAAATGATGTTGTAAAATCTTCCTATATGCTGAAAACAGATAAATTACAGGCTGAGAAGGACACTCCTAAGAAGGATGAGGTGGTGGCTAGATTTGACCAGGGCCAGACCTCTCATTCACTCTCTATGACATCTGCAAAGAATTCTAACTCAGAAAATGTATAGGCTGTCCAGGTGGATTTTTTACAGGATAAAGGGATCTCCAATGAGACCTTGTATACAGATCATGTCATCCATGATGTTGGTATAGATAGTGATGCTGATAAGGAAGTTGTGAAGGAATCTGACCCTAAGAATACTGGGAATGGATCAACATCCCTAAGGACTTCATAGAATGAAACCCTAAATTTATATTTATTACATTGAATATAATGAAATTATTAAATACTGGTAAATAATACAACTCTAAAAGTGTACTCCGTATATGCAGACAATGAATTTCTGTAGAGTGAACCTTATAAAAAGTAGAATATGAAATACATATACCGAACTAAAAAACTTTGAAAGAAAAAAGATGGAATAAAATAAGGGTATACTCAAATGTATGTTACTGTATATAACCAAAACTCATTGTTATTTCTTATAATAAAAAAATATATCATGGGTAAAAAAAATAGAAATTCAAATTGATGGCACATTCCTTAAAACAACTGAAACACATAACTTGATGATTTTGCGTCATTAGAAATAAAGCAGTCAGTGAATGATGCACCTTTGTAGCTGCCCTATGCATAGCCCATGAGTCTTTGCTTGAGGTCATATCAGATTCTCTCTCAACTCTCTAGTCTTCTCATTTGATTTATTATGCGATTCTAAGCCTTCAATGGGACTAAAATGCATAACCCCTCCAAATTTAGTGTACCTAAAAAATAGGGATGATGGATGGGATAATGTGGTGACATATGAAGGAAAAAACTAATGAAAACAACTTTTATGAAAATTTACTCATTCCATGAACTTGAAATACTATTAATGTACCAGCCACTATAGGTTTTAGTCGATAGAAGAGGGTTGTATCCTTTTTTGGGGGGAAATTTATCATAGTAGATAGCTTGAGATGAAATAATAATTTATTTATTTATTCCAACTGAAATGCAGGTGAAACATTACATGTTAAGAACAATATAATTGACATTTTTCATCTTGAAATCTTATGTCATTGTACCACACAGCAGTGATGAGGTTTACATTTATCTACAGTAAGATGGTTAGAAAACTAAATAAGCATTAGTGGTTAATTCAAGCTATATAATTCTTTCCATTTTCCTTGTTTGGATCATAAACATATGGTGTAACCATTGTTTGAGGAAAATTTATCATAATAGAATCCCTTAAAGGTGTTAATATGTAGTCACATAAAATAAAACAAAAACATGGATTCTGTTTCCATTACACCATACGATAGTCATGATGTTGACATTTATCTACAATCAAATGGTTAGAAAAACTGAATAAGAATGAATGATCAATTCAAGCTACATAATTTGTGCCACATTGTTTAAAAAACATATGGTTGTATCAATTGTTTGAGGAAAAGTTATACAATCCATTACAGGTTTATATCCATAGACATATAAAAGAAAAAGGATAAGGAAATATCCTAATTGGCAACACATTTCTATAAAATATATAAATTTCTGAAACACTAACAAAGATATCAGGGGATTCATCTTTCAGAAACATGACCCAAAGAACTCCATTTTTTAGTGGACAGTGATTCCACTTATTTTTATCCATTCATCTCAGGGATGAAAAAATGAAGTTCTTGGGTCTGAACATGAAACGAATGGAGTTCATATCAGTCCATTAAGAGCACACTTTTGTACCTGGGTAGATGAAAGCTGCAAGGTTTATTTTATAGAAACAACATCTATAGTATCACTTCAAAAACATCCATTGCTCTTATGCTCCAAAAAAATATGGATAAACAATATTAAAATGTCATTTATATCTATGATTCAAGAAATTTAAAATTATGGTATGTGGTTATGTTTGAATGTGTTGTCATAATTTTTAAAATGAATTTCTGTATTTAAGAAAGAGTGGTTTATCCATGTTTTTTCTATATAAATAATGAATGTTTAGAATGTTGTAATAAGATATTTCAATAAATCTTAGAACCATTTTCAACATGAATGTATTATACTTTATAGGAAGTCCAAAGTCATTGTTATCCTATATAAATAATGAATAAATTTTTTTCTTTATTTCAAGTGGGATTATATTGACATAATGTAAACCATTATATATCTATACCTATTTTAAAGAATATGTCATTTGTTCAGCTGTTGTTATAATTCAAATAACATTCTTATCAAATAGAACAAATGAAATTGAGTGTTTGTGATCACTCACCATCGGTTGTACTATATATACATTGGATTCCAAAATTATGTTGACAACCGTTTATGTCAAGTAATAAATTCCACAACAAATTAAAAGCGAAATTTGTATGAGTTATGGAAAAGAGGAAATGGAAATAGTATAGTAGTAAATACAGGTGATAAATTGAAATTCTGACACCAACTTTTATGAGGACATACCAGTACATTCAGTGGACGCCATCAAATATTTAATATGTAACACATGCCCGAGTAAGCACCAGAAGTGAAAAAAATTCAGATTAGAATAAATACAGTAAGATATTAGGAGAAGTAACAAAAAAATATACAACATGGTCATGCTTCTGAAAAATTGATGCCAATGATAAACAGACTTTCTTACCTTTGGATCTCTGACCAAAATAGTGGTATGTTAATCCCTGTGAAAAACATGGTTTGAAGAACTAATATTGTTTGTGATTAACGGAACCTCATCAATTTATGAATATAGAATTAGAAATGAAATAATAGCTTCAATGAAAAATTAACATGAATTACTGTTAACATTGCATTAAAATACTGGAGATGCAGATAAAGTTAACTTCATAGAAACCTGATAAAGAACTACGGAGATGCTTTGAGTAGTTGTAGTTCAAACAGGAACTTGAAAATTAAATGAAGTATGCATCCACATCAGAAATATTGAAAAAATGTATGTGAATGTCATAAAACAACTACATTGTTATTGAAACATACCTGCAGGCAAGCATAGATCTCACGAAGTCCGTAACTGAAACCCAAATACAAAGAATTTCATTCAGTCATGACACCAAACACAATCAAATATCTATTCATATATAAGCTCAAAAAATTTCCATGAAAAGAGAGTGACATTGACAAAAGTATGCCAAAACGAAAAACAAATAAAAGCTCTAAGAAACAATTTACAACATGGTGCATATAGTATGATGAATATCGTTACCTCAACAGAGTATTTCTGTAAAGTCCGTTCTTCCCAACATCCGTTGGTCCTCCGCTAGCCGACGCAGTGGAATATGGTTGGCGGTTCTGGTAGTATTAGGCGTAGTAGTCAGCTGTGGAATACAGTGACGCGGTAAAAGAAATTAGGAATCCCTTATATACCGAAGAGTCATAGAACTCGGAATCTGGTAGTCGTAGTCGACATATAATTGGCTAAGACAATGAATGCAAATTTGACGTTAGTATCTTAATAAATAAATGCTGAATGATAATAAGGCAAGAGGAAGACGATGGTGAACCGTTGGTTGTAAGGGCAGTAGACCCAGTCTCTATGTGGTAGTTGCCGGAAGATGGAAACCGCAGGCCGGAAGACGGGTGTTGGTAAGGCCGTCGTCGTAGGCGTGCTGCGGGACAAAGAAGCTCGGAGGTGGATACCGTAATCATGGACCCGCGGGGCGAAGAAGCTAAGAGATGGATACCGTAATCGGGGAGCCGCGGGAGGAAGAAGCTGGGAGAACGATCCTAGGTGTGTTGCGAGACAAAGAAGCTCGGAGATGGAAACCGTAATCGAGGAGCCGCAGGAGGAAGAATCTGGGAGGACAAAACCCTAATGGAGGACCCGTGTGAGCGAGCAGTTCGGTGGAGGAAACCTTTTCGAGGGGAAACATGTCGAGCATCGTGGTATCCTATAGGATACGAGAGGAATTTAGGTGGAAGGTGGATGGTGAAATGGTAATTCGATATGGGAATTGAGTGACGTGGAATTTTGGCTGAGTGACACCTAAGCTTGGTTATACCCAGATTTAGTAAATATAGTGGATATCATAAAATATCATTAAATATACTTACATATATATATATATAATATATTTTATTTGACTATGAATAAAAGAGTCAAATTTGTATCCCCCATGTATGCACGAATGACATTATAATTTTTACTACAAAAAATGAAAATGAAGTGTTGTATTTTAAAAAATTATAAATATGAAAATAATATAATAATTAATTAATTTATATCAAATATATTCACTAAATTTAACCTCATTACCTTCCTCTTAAATTGTTATTGAAAAACCACTGACATCGCTTCACAAGGTGATAGTTCTCCGACACAGAAGTGACGTTATCGTATCCCCCACAGAATGTAAACTAAAAAGGTATAATCAATATGATAATTAATGAAGTATAATAATATTAAAAATATCATATTTATATATACCTAAAATCCTTAATAATAACAAACCTATAATGGCAGTGAGAAAAAATGAATTACATCAGTTTGGGAGGCAGTTGTCCGCTGTACACACAAATGATTGTTCCATTCCCAATTTGATTAAAAAAGTAGATAGATTTAGGTTATTTCACTAATATAATAAAATATAGGTTTATGGGATTTACTTATTATATTATATCATCATAATTGAATTAAATATTAATGAGGATGAATGAGAAATAATAATAAAACACTAATTTAAGAACGATACATATTTTTCAGAAAACAAGTATTGGTTTGTACTAAATAACATCGTAGGATGAATTTATGAACAAAAAATGGAATATAAGTAATGGGGAGTCAGTTGAGTAACTTATTTTAGGGGTTAATGGATGAAAAAATATTCTTTGAATGTGTTATGTGAAGAGAAGTGGTGTTTCCGTTCTATAAGTGGTGGAGAAGACATAATTGGCATTTTTTAAAATAAAATATACTCTCATTTATTTCAGGAAAAAGGATAAAAAATGGACCATTATTTATCCTTTTAATAAAATAAGGTGGAAATATTCTTATAAAATATTTTTTTTCAGTAATTAGGTTATTTTTTTCCTTACTTATTTATTTTAACCCTCAGTAAACCCATTTATAGCTTAATAGAGGAAAACATTTTTACTTATTTTAACTATTCATTAAGACAAAAAATTAATGAAGAAATATTATATAATAGAAGTTATTTTGATTAAATAGATGGAATATATTTTAAAAAATTTAATTAATATAAATGACATAATTTATTTTAAAATTAAACCCATAAGATCAATGAAAAAAGTTTTTTCAAAAGATGTATTTTTCAACCATAAAATGATTTAATATTAAATATATGGATAGTAATAATAAATATTTTACATTAAATTAATATATATATATATATAATTTCACATAAATAATTATTCACAATGGGGTTTTTTAATTAATTAAAATAGAGATACAATATGTACATTAAAAGAGTTTTTGTGTGTGGAAAAAAGCCGTTTTAAAATGAAAAAAAGAAAGATATTATAAAATCAAGTTAAATATTATTCAAATTTTATTAGTTCTATTAAATAAAAAAAATAATACTTATTTTACTTCAAATTAAATTCAAATCATAATCGTACTTTTATATTAATTAATTTATCATAAATAAATGATAGTTTTTCAAATTTTTTTATTTTTAACTATTCACTGAAAAATTAATTTTTCAAAAAAATACCAAAATTTACCCCTATGTTAATTTGGATTAGATGATGTAAAAAAATATATTTTTTATCAAATAATGTTTATAAAATATCTATAAATTATTTCTAATATTTTCTCACAAAATGCAATAAAATTTATTTTTTGAAGAAAATTTATTTTTGATGAATAAAATGTACTTAATAAAAATTGAGTTATTTTTTAATAAAATTTTTTCATTAAAATTATATTGACTAGTAATTTTGTAGATATATTTCTTATAGTATTTAATACTATTTATACCCACCAATTTAACTACTTGGTTATAATTTTCATCTATTTCATGGGTTTCTAACCTCATTGTTGTGTGTCGTATACACTATTGTACATAATGTACTTCTTTTAAAATGTATGGTTTTTACATTCTCTCTATGTTAATAAATTTAATAATTTCAATTCAAATATGATCTTAGAAAAAGTGTGTTTTACATTTCAAAATAACCCTATTGAAATCTCACAGCATAAAATGGGTTAATAAAACTTAAACATGAAAAGAAATGGAGGGAGATTAGAATGTCACCTAAAATAACACATAATTGATTTTCTAAATAAGAAAAAATAGTATTAATTTAATATATCAACATGAATGAAAAGTGTAATGGTAAAATATTTATGGAGAGTGGCATATATCATTGATAAAAATAAAGTGATTCATCAGAAAAAATAAACTTTCACAAAACCATAAACCAACAGCATATGAAAAGGCCCATTGATTTCATCATAAATTATTGTAATATGAAAATAATTAAGATAATTTTTAATTATTTTAGGAATTAATTGACCATATATATTCGAAACATAAGATAATTTACTTACATGATGAGTATAATTTTATTATTTAACAAATATCCACCACATTATCATCTTATGGTGTAAATGATTAGTATTCAAGAAAAATTTTTATATCCTAAAGATATAAGATTTAATTTTAATGTATCCCATATAAATAAAGGGGTTAAAAATATATTTATCATATCATAATATTTTAACCAAAACCAAAATGTTTATAAAAAATTAAGGTAATTTTCAAAATTAATAAACCTTTATATAATGAGATAATACATTAATCTATAATATTCATTAGTATAACCCAAGTCTCAAACTAAATCATTACAGATATAAATGTACCTATATTCAAAATAAAATCAATAATAATAAGAATAAATATTTTATAAACTAAATGGTTATATCATACCTTTTATATTACAAGATGCAAAATATATTTATGTTCTTATGAAATAAGATTAATCACTTAGTAACCAAATCTCTTTTTAATCCCTTATTAATCTATAAACATGATTCCCCATAATCAAATCAATAAAAAATAACATATAAACCATAATGTATATCAACACCTTATAAAATATGAACAAAAAAAATAATGGCACGATTCTCATTAATCCAAACCTTTACATATACTTTATCTTAACTAAACATCGCTCCAAATTTCATTAATCTCATTATGATGTCATCACTTAATGCCTCAAAATAGGTGTCTATGAATTTGAATTTATTATGAAACTTAATTTTATATACCTATGATGGTATCTATAAATCTTATGATAACCTCACATCAAAACATCATAATATGAAAAGTTATCTAAACCCTACTTGGATACCACCTATAAGGATATAGCCTTAGCCATTACATATTATAGTGTCTTTAGACTATAATAAAATATCCCTTCAAAAAAAAATTTTGTTTAAATTCTTAGTGAGTGGGTTCATAACTTATTCATAATGAAAACACATTTTACAATGTAATGACTTCTAATTAGTATTAATATTTCATACAATATAAAACATTTAATAAGATATAAGATTTTTTTTTCATGAAATGACTTCAAAATTTTAATCATGAGGTATTCCTTATCCTTACTCATCCTTAAAACCTATTAGAAACATTTCAAAAACATGGTATGACCATAAAAGGATTATTATGGGACATAAAATATAAGAATGTAACTCATTATTCTTAGAACACTTATGAACATTTAACCATTCAAAGTAAGTTTTTGGGTTAAAAATAAGCATTTTCCTTCCCAAGAGATCACCTTATCTACCAAAATATTTTCAAAACACATTTCCTAATAAAACATAAAGAAAAAATTAAACTCATAATGGTTTCATTGAAAACATGACAAACTCATGATTTTTTTCACAAAGATATAATTTTTACCATTATGATGTTGTAAATTATTTATTTTTAAATGTAATATAATTACATAACTTTTTCGAAGTCATAGTATTATAATTAAAAATCATGGAATAGATATATATATATATATATATAATATTGTTATCTTTGGACATCAATTCCCATATCTCTATTAAAAATAGAATAACCATGTATTCAACATCCATATCAAATTCATTAGAGTTATTTCAATAACCCACACGTCCTTGGTTTAGAAAGTAACCACCCATATTAGGTTTATAATCTTACTAACCATACTTAGTCCATTAAATAACCCCACATCATTAGTTCACAATAGACACACTATAATCATAAAAAATTTATATAACCCATAAAAATATCATAACACATGAAACACTACAATTTTTAGCATAAAAATGAAAATATATTCTTTGTACCCTTAATAAAACATTTCTCGATATTAAAATATTCATCCCATTTGAAATTACAATCTCAATACTAAGATAACCATAAAAAATAAATGATTTATTTATTTAAAAAAAACCTGAAATTCTTATAATGGAAACCATAAATAAAACAATGGTTATAGTGGTGTGAAAAATCATTGTCGATGTGTAAGTATAAATATAGCATTCCATTTGTCTTTTTGTTAAAATGTTCTATACAAAACGAGTAAAAATGATCCTTTTAAAAAATATTGAATGAATATAAAATGAGACAAAAAATTACCTTTATAATTATTTTATATCAATATAAGTAAACTAATAATATAATTTCATGAATATGGTTATAGAAGAAAATGACATAGAAAAAAATTATTTAAAACATTAGAAAACAAGGTTTTTAAAGTAAAGTATCCCTTATTTAAAACCTTATAAATATTTTTTTTAAACATGTTTAAAGGAAGTAAAATTTGGTTTACAATGAAATTTATCATCCATTAAAATATAAATAATAATTTTATTTATACAATTATAAGAAAATAAATATAATATTTTGAAATTAAATCTTTAAAACTGTTTAAAATGTGGCTTAAATAAAAGGGTCCCTTACCTTGAGTCTAATTCATCTTATATGTTAATTATGTTCTAGAATAATATATATATGTTAATTATTTACATTATTGCGGAAATTTTTCATTTATATTATTTATTTTATTTAATTTATTACTAAGTTATAAATAATTACATATTAAATTATGTTTAAATCATATTTTTCAATGATATTTGGCTTATAAGTCCAAAATGGATTCAATAGGTTGAATATGGTCAAAGAGGTAATTACCTAAACATATAAAGAGTAATAATAATGAAACAATTATCCTTTTATACATCAATTATAATATTAAAACCAATAATTAAATATTTTTATGAATAATAAACAATGTTATGATGATGGAGACGATAGACCATATGTACGCTTAGGTAACATTTTCATTTTTCAATGGTTATTATGAAAATAGATAATGTAATACTTTAGCTTAATAAATTTAATAATAAAATAAATAAAATATTATTTATTTAAATTTACTTATATATATTAACCATGTGATTTGGGTATTTAAATATGAATCACATCGATTCCTGGTTGCGGTTTTCCACATGTTTAAAGAAATGATGTTATCATCTTTCAGTGTTAAAATAATAGGAAATATTTTTTTTTGTAATTATAAATATTACATTAATATAACATTTATTTCATGTATATCACTTATATATATTAAATTTATCAACAATACCTTCCATTTAATGTGTTGGGGAATAGTGAATGACATCAATTCGTGATGTGGTAGTTTGTCGTACACATGAGTGACACTGTCATATCCCCCAAGGAATAGAAATTAAGAAGTTATATGTGATATAATAATTATATAATTATAAATATATTTTATATATATATAATTTTAATCCATTTTTATAAAAATACATGAGCGGTAGTGATGATAAATGAATTACATCGGTTCAAGAGTTGGTAGTCCACTATACGCATGAATGATAGTTTCGTTTTTCATTTTATGAAAGATGTGTTGGATTTACATTTTGAAATTTTAATAAAAAAATATAGGTATATGGTATATACATATTTTATTATATCATTATAATTTATAAATATTTAAAATATGTGTAATAAGAAATAAGAAAAGCGCTTGTTTAAGAACGATCACACTTATTTAAAAAACCTTTTTTGGTTAAAACCAAATGCATTTTTAAGATGGTTTTATAATCAAAATAGGGGATTTAATAATGATGATGTATTTAATGAAATTATTTTATAATGTCTTGGTTGAAATAAATGTATTTAATCTATTAAAGAGGATTGAAGATGGGGTGGGCTTTTATAAGTGGGGTAGATGACACACTACGAGTTTTTGAAAAGAAAACATTATGAAGAAGTTTTTATCAAGAAAAATGGACCCAATATTGACCAAACATGAGATTTATATGAGATAATGTTGAATTTTTGATATAAAATATTATTTAAATATGGGTATAATTCGTTTTAACCCTTACATGTTTTATTTTAAACCCTTGATAAACCCATTTTTACCATAACCATAATAAAATATTATTAAAATTTTTAATATTTATGATGGAAAAAATTTATTTGAACCTATTATATAATAAAAATGATTTTGATTCCAAATTTGTAATCTATTTTAAAAAATTCAATTAACCTAATTTTTATAATGTTATTTAAGATTAAACTCACAGATGTAATGAAAAATTAGGTTTTCAATAGGTTTATTTTTTATGAATAATATGATTTTATGATAAATCTTTGACTAGTAATAATATTTATATTAAATTTTAACTTAATTTTTTAAACATTTTAAAATTTAATAAAATTTTATATTCTAATATAATATTAGTTTCTCAGAATTAAATTAAAGGGTTTAACCTTGGTACAATATTAATTTCTATCAATAAAAGGGATGTCTTTATTTTTGTTAGAGAAAATATATAAAAAAAAAATAAAACCAACAAAACACCCTATAGATAAAGTGATGATGAATAATAACTTAAATGAACTTGAAAAAACATTTAGGTGTTTTAATTAGAAAAAACACACAATAATGTCTTATATTTTTTATTAAGTAGTTTACATAAATAAATAACTAAAAATTTAATAGTAATGGGAGTGATCATTTTGATCCTAAGAAGAATTTATTTTCAATAGGTCAATATGTGTTCGTAGATGAAGTGGTGATGTGTATAGAATTGTTATTGATTCATTTAATGGAATTGGATTTAATGATTGAGAATTAATAATTTTTTTAAATCTAAAAATGGTATGAGATGGTATTTCGATTTCAAATACATGTTCTTAGGATATTCACATTGAATTCAACAAGAGGAATTCCATGAAAATGATTATTTTCCTAAAGTAAAAAAGTGAAATTAACTCTATAAAAAAAGTAAATTCTTGAAGAATAATTATAGTCCATGAAATATGTTTTATTTAATAATAATGTAAAGATGATTACCTAAAAATGAAAATATATTTAAACATTTTACATGATGGAGAAGGCATTTGGGAATTATTGGAATTACTTACAGTAATTCTATGATGTGTATTTATTAAAAAACATGGACGACCATGTGAGCCTCCTGGTCCAAATCAACCCCACACATGTGGGAGGATGGACTGACCATGTTGGGGAATTATACTATGTATCCCATCACGGCGGAGTATTGAGTGGGACCAAGTATCTGTAAGAACCCGGTTCTTATTTTTGAGGTACGAGCTTCTTATTTTTCCTTTTCCTTATGTGTTTTTGAGAAAATATGGAAAATGGGGAAAATGCTAAAGTTTGAAACTACACGCCGTGTACTTTGTCCACACACCATGTACTTTTGGCCGTGTTGGGATGAGTACACGGGGCGTGTAGCCTTGTCAGTGACAAGGGGTGTAGGAACCGACTACACGACGTGTAGTGGTACCTTACACGCCGTGTAGTCAGTTGGCATGCTTGAATAGTAAGGTGGTGGAGTCGACGCCAGTTGGGCGACAGTACAGGCTGCGTACATGGGAGTACACGCCGTGTACTCATGTCGACGGATGAACAATGTGGATGTGCCGCCAAATGAACAGTTAAATGAAAGAAGTACACGGCGTGTACTCAAAAGTACATGCCGTGTACTTTGTTTTTCGGCTTAAAACGGGCAGTAGCCTCCTCATTTGGAAGAGGAGACACTTGAGCCGATTTGGAGCCAATGGAGGAGGTTGGACCTTTGAAGACCCACCAGGGGTTTGTCTGGAATCAGTTTCCACCTCGGATGATCTCGTTGGAACCGCACGGATCTACGCCGTTCTTGGGCGTTTTTGGAGTCGGCGTTCGAGTATAACATTCGTTGGCATATAAGGTAGGTGTTTGGTGTAAATTTCCAACTTTCATGCGTTTTTGTACATTTTTGTTCCACGAACCCATGTTGGGGTGTCGTGTGGCTAAGGCCATTTCTATATTTAATGGATAGAATTGATTAGGTATTTAATTGTGATAACAAAATGCTGGTTGGGATCGTTGCTTAGATCTGGAACCACCCTGGGGGCGTGTTCCACTGTTTAGCCGTTTGGCCAGGATACCCGAGTGTATGCCTTAAAAGTAGTAATTGTAGAATTGCCTTGAGAGGAATTGCTTGTTACTGCTTGTTTACCTATTTGGCATGTTCCAGTTACCTTTTTAGCCTGAGGGCATTGTTGTATTTATCCTGAGGGTGTTGTTGTGATTAGCCTGAGGGAACCACACTATTTAGCCTGAGGGCTGTAGTATTTTGCCTGAGGGCAACCATTCGTGCCTGAGGGCTTGAATTCTGTGCCTGAGGTTGACACTTCCTACGCCTGAGGGCAATTTCTATTACGCCTGAGGGCAATACCTATGGGTTGGATTCTATATGGCATGAGGGCAAGCCTGAGGGAGTGGTATACTATTTTAGCCCGAGGGCACAGTTCTGGTTTCCCTGAGTTCTTGATGTGGTTCAACACAAGAATGTTACTAAATTAAATAAATTAAATGAATAGAAATATTGCAATTTAATTGTTAAGTTAGTCACTTTTTAGTACTGCTTACCTTATTGTATTTTACTATTGCACACTGTTCTTGCATGTTTAAACGCAGTTGGGCACGGGTCATTGGTTGGTGACTACTGAGATATGTTTCTCACACCCTGTTTGGGTCATGTTTTTCGGTCCAAAAAGATTACGCTTCTGCAGGTGTAGATAGGGGCAAGAGTCCATATACAGGTACTTGACTGTTGCTGAGGAGTAGAAGGGCATGGGACCAAGCCTAGGTTCTCGATGCCACTGCTAGCTATTTGGCTTGTTTTGCTGTACTACGTATTTTGTTGTACTGTATTGATGTATAACATGTTCTGGCTATTTTCTTAGAACTTGATCTTAGAACATGAAATATGTGGCATCATCATTTATATATTGTTGGTTATATCCACTGCTGTAGTTTGTTTCAGTTGTGTATGGTTTACTTCTTCCACTATCATTGTATGATTTATTTAAATTCCACTTAACTACACTTTGAAAAATGCGGACATAGTTTCCCCACTATCAGACCTGGGCACTCGCTGCTAGTCAGCAGCCTATGGAATTTGGGGAAATGCACATGAGGTCACGTGGCAAACTAGGATCGGGGCACCCGTTGCGTGGCACCCGGGTCCGGGACGTTACAAAGTGGTATCAGAGGAGTTATTTTCTTTGACATACTATTTGGAGTTATAGTCAGGGATAGGACAAACAATAGTTAGTAATAAGCTTTGCCCGGGCCTAGCTAACCCGCGTACAGGGAAAAGCCAATTTACCTCGTGATTGCAATTTTGTTGATTTGGCAATTTACAGTTGACTTGTTTTCAACGTTGGGTGACGCACATGAGATTGTGCTGTTCATATTTTATCTGTGGGTTCTATTTAGTTGCAACCCGATGAGATGAGGGTATTCTGTCTCATGCATCATATAGGCATATGCTAGAAATCACATGCCATGCATATTATCCATGCCATGTAGGTGCATTAGAATTTTCATGTTATTGTGATAGTTGTTGTTCTAGAAAAGCATGCTGTTGTGATAGCTTCTTGATAAATACATGCTTGGTGATAGGATATTCCTTGTGTGATCATGTTATAGAATGGATTTCAAACTTTAGTTTTTGGGAGTATGGGCCCCATTGACCTGAATTTGATGGATCATTAACTGTTTTTTTGGTTATAGCACATATAAGATGTCAAACTTTGATTCGTGGGGAGTATGGGCCCTCACGGGTTGGAATTTGACACTTAGGTGTTGTTTTTTTCGATATTTTCTGGGTTCCGGAGAAGTTTCTGAGGCATACTGTCTAGAAACCCAGTATACACGCCGTGTAGTATTTTTATACACGCCGTGTATTTTCTTCTATTCGAGAAGAAAAATGAACTTTTTGAGTACATGCCGTGTACCCTAAGTACACACCGTGTAGTCTCTTCCCGTGTCACAAACCGTGTGGGCAGCAACATGGGGAAGGGAAGGCTTGGGTAAAACACACCGTGTACCGAATGGACACACCGTGTAGTGTGACCCGGAGTCCGACCGTGTAACTAACAACACGGGTCGGTGAAATCCTTGACAGAACACGCCGTGTCAATTATAGACACGTCGTGTAGTGTGACATGGGGACTCGGCCGTGTAGCTAACAACACGGGCTGGTGTCACTTCTCCCTGAACACTCCTTGTACCTGTGGGACACGCCGTGTAGTCTTGTCTGAGGATAGACCATGTGAAGTAATCCATGTGGTTGGGAAACAGGGTGGTGTACACACCGTGTGCGGGTGTAACACGTCGTGTAGTGTCAAGCCGAGTAGTCGGCCATGTCACAGATGACACATGCAATTAGAAAATAACACCGTACACGCCGTGTAGATATTATACACGCCGTGTAGTTTTGTTCGACGGAAGACGTGTGGCTTATCCATGTAGAAGGACTCGGGTAGGGGAAGGGAAGTCAAGCACACACTGTGTAGTCATTGTACATGCCGTGTAGTCTTGTTTTTCCATTTTTTCATGCCTTCTTCCTCTTGTTTCCTTTGTAATTCATTCATTTCAGTCTTAATAATCTTGAATCTGAGGCGTGATTTTTACCTTGTAGTGTCATGCCGCCTAGAAGACCGCGAGTTGTTCTCCAGGAGAGCGACGATGATTATACTCCAGAGATAGTGGTCCATGGGCTACCAGTGGATCCTAAAACAGAGCCAGATGCGGCACCAGCTATTATACCAGACAAGGGCGTGGAGGAGCAGTTCCGTGAAGGTTTTATGCAGTTTATGTAGTCCTTTCAGGGAGCACCGTAGGATGCTACATCTAGGGATGAGCTGACTCGTATCTTCCAGCAGCAGCATCTACCTATGTTTTCATGGGATGGCGGACTGCAGGAAGTAGAATCTTGGCTGGGATCGATGAAGACTATTTTTGAGCATCTTAAGACGCCTCCAGGGTGGAGGGTCAAGCTCACGACTTACATGCTGCGTGATTCCACAAAGAGGTGGTGGGATGTTACCACCCAGTCTGAGCATCATAGAGAGATGGCATGGGAATAATTTTAGGAAGTCTTTTATGAATTTTTGTTTCCCGATATGCTGAGGGCAGATAGATCTCGAGAGTTCATGTATCTGCAGTAGGGCGCTATGTCAGTGATGGACTATTCTACTTGTTTTATGGAGCTTCAGCACTTTCTACCCATGCTGGTGGGTGATGAGACGCTGAGAGCCAGACGTTTTGAGGATGGTCTTCGGTATGACATCCGAGCACTGATGAATGTATTCAGGTTACCTACTATACATATGATTGTGAACCAGGCATTTATTAAAGAGAGGAACCTGCAAGAATCCAGTGGTGTGGGATAGGGCAGTTCAGCACCAGTTACTGGTGTGATTTCTGCTGGCAATAGGAAGAGACAGATGGACTTCTCTCAGGGTGGCAGTACCAGCCAGAAATCTTCATCAGGTGGCCTGATCAGGTGCTACCAGTGTGGCAGAGAGGGGCACAATATACCAGAATGTCCATGAGACCCCATGGAGTGTCGAGCTTGCGGCAAGATGGGTCATCTGCAGCGCTTTTGCAGGGCGTTTCCACCAGTGGCTAGTGAGAGGGGTTCTGTGCAGACTCCACGTGCGGGAGCAGGACCAGTGGCTTCTTACCAGACAGGGAACAAGAATACATCAGGGCGTGCAGGCAGAGATGGTGGTCGTGGTCGTGGTAGTCAGACACCAGGATCGCAGAGGTAGCAGGGCAAGACAGCTCAGGGAAGCCAGGCTGTGGCGTAGGGCCGTGACACTGGGTAGGCATATGCAGTGCAACAGACCCAGTAGGAGCAGGATCCCAGAACTTCTACAGTCACAAGTACTATTCTAGTTGCTTCTGTCTTATCTTCAGTAATTTTCGATACGGGTGCTACACATAGTTTCATATCTGTGCCCATTTTAGAGAGCCTTGGGATCTATGTTTCGACTTCTTCTGATATCTTGATGCTAGACACTCCGTTGGGGACTAGGAGGGCTGGTGTGCGTCAGTGAAAGCAGTTCCCCCTTGAATTTGTAGGGTGTCACTTCCTTTGGGACCTCTATGTCTTGGAGATGATGAGCTATGATGTCATTCTCGGGATGGACTGGTTGGTTCCCTATCGAGCCTTTGTAGACTGCTATCATTGCATGGTGCGTTTCACGTCACCAGAGGGAGGAGAGTTTCTATACAAGGGTGATTGGGATGTTCAGGCAACTCGAGCTAGACCAGAGCATCATGGGCGAGGTGGAGTCACAACCCCGATTGCGAGCTTATATCTGGATGATCAGGGGACTTTTCAGATGGATTTCCCTCCGGTTAGTGATCATTTCAGGGATTTCTTCCCAGACAACATTTCAGGTCTACCTCTGGTGCGTGAGGTGGATTTCTCTATCGAGCTTGTGCCAGGAGCAGCACCGGTTACCATTCCTCCTTATAGGATGGCCACACCTGAGTTGCAGGAGCTCAAGAGGTAGCCAGGGGAGTTACAGGCGAAGGGTTTTATCTGACCCAGTACTTCTCCTTGGGGTTCTCTGGTCTTTTTGCGAAAAAGGCAGACGGTACCCTCAGACTTTTCATGGATTATCGAAAGCTGAACCAGTTGACGGTTAAGAACCGATATCCCTTGCCGAGGATTGATGATCTGTTTGATCAGCTTCGTGGAGCACGAGTGTTCTCGATGATTGACTTGAGATCGGGATATCATTAGCTGCGCATTAGACCATCTGATATACCTCTCACAGATTTCAGGAGTAGGTATGGTCTATATGAATATACAGTTATGCCGTTCGTACTGACGAACATGCCAACGGTTTTCATGGTTATGATGAATCATGTGTTCCATCCGTATCTTGATTATTTTGTGCTAGTATTCATGGAAGACATCTTGGTGTAATATCACACTCGACACGACCATGCCACCCATATTGAGATCTTATTGAGTACACTGATAGAGCATCGACTATATGCTAACCTCTCAAAGTTCCACTTTTGGATGGACCAGATTCACTTCCTGGGTCATATTATCTCAGAGGCAGGAGTTGCAGTAGACCCGGAGAAGGTGAGGGTAGTATTTTTTTGAAAGCAGCCTAAGAACGTGTTTGAGATACGTAGTTTCATAGCACTGGCTGGTTACTATAAGTGCTTCATAGAAGACTTCTCCCGCTTATCAGCACCATTGACAGGTCTGACTAAGAATGGTGTGAAGTTCGTTTGGTCAGAAGCTTGCGAGGCAGCTTTTCAGGACATGAAGGGAAGGTTGACATCAGCACCGATCCTGATACTCCCAAAGTAGGGGAAGATCTATACAGTTTACTATGATGCATCATGGATTGGGCTGGGAGCAGTTTTGATGCAGGGCGACTGAGTTGTTGCATGCAAGTCTCAACAGTTGAGGCCACATGAGAGGAATTACCCGAGGCATGATCTCATGTTGGCTGCAGTTGTGCATGTGTTGGGCTGTTGGAGACATTACCTTTTGGGAGAGCATTTTGTGGTTTTCACCGACCAAAAAAGCCTCAAGTATATCTTTACTCTGCGTCACCTGAATCTGAGGCATAGAAGGTGGGTTGAGTACCTACAGTCCTTCGATTTTGAGCTTGCCTACACACTTGGTAAAGGTAATGCAGTAGCTGATGCACTGAGCAGGAAGACACAGATCCATGCAGTGCATGAGGCCAGTGGTGAGTGGGAGCTCATGGCTCTGTTCTCTGAGATGCATATGAAGGTGCATGACAGTCAGGGGTAGACTTATCTTTTAACGTTAGCTGTGACTTCTACCATCCTAAACAGAGTGAGGATGAGGCAGCTATCGGATTCAGAAGGCCTAGTTCTACGGGAGTCGGTGGAAAGTGAGGAACCTCCTCTCGGTTGAACGATAGGCTATGATGAGGTTTTGCATTTCCATTGACGTGTATGGGTTCCAGGGGATATACGCAAGGAGCTGATGGGGGAGTTTCATGCATCATCTTGGATAGTACATCCCAAGGTTACCAAGATTTACCGAGACTTGAGACATCAGTACTGGTGGCTGGGAACGAAGAGAGAGAAAGATGGTTTTGTTACGAGGTGTTCCACCTGTCAGTAGGTGAAGGTAGAGCACCAGAGGCCAGCTGGGCTGTTACAGTAGTTTCCCATTCCAGAGTGGAAATGGAATGATGTTGTGATGGATTTCGTGACGGGTTTGCCGAGGTCACCTCGTGGCAATGACGCCGTGTGGGTTGTTGTGGACAGACTCACAAAGGTAGCTTACTTTTTTCCGATCAAGGAGACCTTTGGTGTGGACGAGCTCAGAAGGCTATATATCTAAGAGATCGTACATATTCATGGGGTCCCTCATTCTATCATTTCTGATCGGGATGCCCGCATTACGTCTCGTTTCTGGCAGACTTTTCAGAGGGCGTTGGGTACACAGGTGCTTCTGAGCACAGCATACCACCCTCAGACAGATGGCCAGTCAGATCAGATGATAGAGGTGCTAGAGGACATGTTGCGCGCATGTGTTCTAGACTTTGGGGGATCTTGGGAGAAGCATATACCCTTTGTCGAGTTTGCCTATAACAATAGTATTCAGGCGACTAGTGAGATGACACCATGAGAGGCTTTATATGGTAGGCCATGCCGATCACCTTTGTGCTGGTTAGAGGCAGGTGAGGCAGCTTTACTGGGGCCACAGCTCGTGCATGAGACATCTGAGCAGGTCCAGTTGATTCGGAAGTAGATGGCTACCGCGCAGTCTCATCATAAGTCTTACGTTGATCGCCGCATATGACATTTGGAGTTCGTGGTTGGGGATCATGTTTTCTTATGTGTTTCGCCGAGGTTGGGACATAAGTGGATCAGGAGACAGGGTAAGCATTCATCTAGGTATGTGGGGCCATTCTAGCTTCTATAGAGAGTCGGGATAGTTGCCTATCGGTTGCGGTTACCACAGCCGTACCAAGCCATGCACGACATCTTCCACCTGCCTCAGTTGCATCGCTACCATTCCGACCCATCTCACACCTTTCAGCCAGAGGAGGTTGAGCTGCAGCATGATGCATCCTTTGAGGAGAATCTGATTCATATCGTTGACAGGAACACGAAGGTTCTCCGAGGCCAATCAGTTCCTCTCGTACGGGTGCTATAGCAGCATAGTCGAGTGTAGGACGAGACCTGGGAGTGGGAGGCCGACGTACGTGCTTAGTGGCCAGTGCTATTCTATGCGTTATCTTTTCCACCCATGGAATGGCAAATTGGGGATGAATTTCTATAAGGGGGGAAGTTTATATGAACCTGGTTCTTATTTTTGAGGTATGGCCTTCTTCTTTTTCCTTTTCCTTAAGTGTTTTTGAGAAAAAACGGAATATGGAAAAAATGCTAAATTTCAAAAATACATGCCGTGTACTTTTTCCACACGCCGTGTACTTTTGGCCATGTTGGGAAGAGTGCACATGGCGTGTAGCCTTGTAGGCGACGAGGGGTGTAGGAACCGACTAAACGCTGTGTAGTGGTACCTTACACACTGTGTAGTCAGTCAGTAGGCTTGAATAGTAAGGCAGTGGAGTCCCCGCCAGCTGGGCGACAGTACATGCCGTGTACTTGGGAGTTCACGCCGTGTACTCATGTCGACGGATTAACAGTGTGGCAGTGCCGCCAAATGAACAGTTAAACGAAATAAGTACACGTTGTGTACTCAAAAGTACACGCCGTGTACTTTGTTTTTTCATCTTTAAATGGGAAGTAGCCTCCTGATTTGGTAGAGGAGACACTTGAGCCGATTTGCAGCCAAAGTAGGAGGTCGTACATTTGAAGATTCCCCAGAGGTTCGCCTGGAATCGGTTTCCACCTCGGAAGATCTCGTTGGAACTTCATAGATCTACGCTGTTTTTGGGCATTTCTGGAGTCAACGTTCAAGTATAACGTTCATTGGAGTATAAGGTAGGTGTCTTGGTGTAAATTTCCAACTTCCATGCGTTTTTGTGCGTTTTTGTGCCACGAACCCATGTTGGGGTGTCGTGTGGCTGAGTCCGTTTCTATATTTAATGCCTATAATTGATTAGGTATTTATGTGTGATAATAAAATGCTAGTTCAGATCGTTTCTTGGATCCAGAACCACCCCGGGGGTGTGTTCCATTGTTTAGCCGTTTGGCCAGGATACCCGAGGGTATGCCTTAAAAGTAGTAATTGTAGAATTTCCTTGAGAGGAATTGCTTGTTACTACTTGTTTACCTATTGGGCATGGCCCGATTACCTGTTTAGACTGAGGTCATTGTTGTATCTAGACTGAGTGCGTTGTTGTGATTAGCCTGAGGGAACTGTACTATTTAGCCCGAGGGCTATAGTATTTCACCTGAGCGAAACCTTTCGTGCCTGAGGGATTGCCTTCTATGCATGAGGGCAACACTTCCTATGCCTAAGGGCAATTTAGGTTACGCCTGAGGGAAATACCTGCAGGTGGGATTCTTTATGACCTGAGGGAAATCCTGAGGGCGTGGTTTACTATTTTAGCCTGAGGGCACGGTTCTGGTTGGCCTGAGGGCTTGGTGCTGTTGAGCACAAGAATGTTACTAAATTAAATAAATTAAATGAATAATAAAATGGAAATTTAATTGTTATGTTAGTTAATTATTAGTACTTCTTACCTAATTTCATTTTACTATTGCACACTATTCTTGCATGCTTAGACGCAGTTGGGCACGGGCCGTTGGTGGGTGCCTACTGAGATATATTTCTCACACCCTGTTTGGGTCATGTTTTTCGGCCCAAACAGATTACGATTCTGTAGGTGTAGATAGGGTAAAGAGTCCCCATACAGGTATTTGAGTGTTGCTGAGGAGTAGGAGGGCATGGGACGAAGCCTAGGCTCGCAATGCTGCTGCCAGCTGTTTGGCTTGTTTTGCTGTACTCCGTATTTTGTTGTACTGTATTGAAGGAAAAAGGATGATTAATTTCCATAAAATCCAATCTTTTGTTGTATTCTCTTTATAAAATTTTTCCAATCATAATGAAATTTTATTTTAATTTAATTTATTTTTATTGTATATCTCTAACCTTTCAGGTATTATTTTCCTCCATTCCTTTTTTAAAATCACAAAGTAGGAGAAAAGAATAATCAAATGAATATTATGTTAAAAGAAGAGAGTTCCATATATAATGGGATGATAACGTAAGGTGGGATATTACATAAAGAATATATTCTTAAGTAAAATGATGTAACTTCTCTAAGAAAGATAAGAATAAAATACATAGTGATTTCAAAACCTAAGGGGGTGTTCATAATATTCATTATGGGTCAAAATTAATAAGAGATACATATTTCTTTTAAAGTTTAAAAAGAAAAAACCTTATTACTATAATTCTATTTTGAAAAGTTTATTGTGATTTCCAAAAAGGGGGAGATTGTTAAGGAAATAGGTTTCCTGGGGAATTTTCCATTCTGATATATTTTGAAAATAAAAAACATATTTTCTAATGGAAAATTATCATTATATAAGAATTATATTTATAAGGAAAACTTTTTTTCTCTAAGAAAAATTATACCTTTTCTTATGTTTTTCATTGTATTATCCAACGTTTTATAAAACCAAGATTAACCCGTTTTTTCTTAATCCAAAACTTTAGATCCCTATCTAAAATCCTCAGAATCTTACCGTTTCATAGATACTGAGTATTTCGGTTTTTAGACTCTGAATTATCTGAAATTAATACATGAATTCTATAAAATTTAGACTCTGAATTTTTTGAAATTCAGACTTTGAATTCCTTGAAATTTAGAATCCAAATTACATATAATTCAGACTCCAAATTCCTCAGAATTAAGATTCCTAATATACTTATTTTTTCAGAATCTGATTGTTTATATTATTAGAATCTGATTATTTTTCTAGATTCTGATTATTCTATTTTTCTAATTCTACTTTACATTCATAATATATTGTTTTAATTTTAACAGATCTTAGTTTCTTAAACATGATATTGTTTTTCCCTGCATATTTTTTTCTTAAGAATGATAATATTTTACAAGTTTTTATTACATAAAACTATGTCGTACAATTTCTTTTTAACTAACCGTTGATTGAGGGACATGTGTACAAGTCACTCCAAAAATCAAGGAAAAATATGACTGTTGTAGAAGTGAGCTGACTATAGATTTTTTATCTATAAATAATATATCATTTGAACAATCTATTTATAAATCAAGAGATTACATGTTGTGATGTTGTGAAGTGATTTATATAGAGGGAAACTCTTATTCCTTGTTTGATCTATGAATATATTTTTCAAATGTGAAAAACTTGTTAAAACATTCTTTTTGTGAATCCGACTATTTTTGTGTATAATGGAGGGCTTCCAAGGATAAAAAGATGGAGATGTTGACTACCTTAATGTTTGAGGACTCATGGGGATAAGAAGATAGAGGTTCCAACTACCTTAATGTTCAAGGGCTTGTGGGGATAACAAGATAGATTCAGATATTCTTATCAAGGGCTTACCCTAGTGTTGGTAAGACAAAATTTCTTTAAATTATAAATCTAGGGACCTTTATCCAAGGTTGTTTGATACCCTTATCCTTGGGTTAAAATATTTCCTACTTCTTTACTCATTTCCTTTACATGTTTTATTTCCAATTTATTTTTTTAATGAAACAAAGTATAACATTATTATACTTTCTTACACTTGTTTAACTACGATATAAATAAGATTCTATACACTTTAAGGTAAAATATATCTTTAAGTAAAAACTTCTTAAGTTTAACTTGTTCAAGATTATATTTATTATCATAGGACCTGTTCCCCACCAATTATCCTTTTTTAAGAACCAAAAAGGCTTTGAAAATTTACCTTATTTATCTTTGTTAAACATATATTTACTTAAGGCTATAAATAAATGTTTTTAATCTTAAAATTCACCCCCCTCTTGCAATTGAGCATCTATATCAATATTTCGATCCTAAGATATAAACTAAACCTTTAATGAAGGATTCATATTCCAAATTAAGGTTGAGGATTCACATATAAAAAAATTCCCTTCATATATTTTGTATTTTTTTCTATCCAATATTATATAATTTCTTTAGATATTTTAGTAAAATGAGGATTAAAAATATGTTTCCAATATATATCCATTGATATCTTGTAAACATTTTAATGAAACATGTATGTAGGTAGAGTTGTGGGTATGTTGTGAGCTCATAATTTATGTGTGTGAACTATTATAATATATATTTGATATGGATGTAGGAAAATTTTTATAGGAATAAAGATGTTTTGGAGATTTGAATTTTTAAAATATGGATATGTTTTTGAAGTCACTACTTATGGACATCATGGTTTTTAAATCACTGGTTATTGTTTCATATAATCAATTCACACACATTTTCTTAGAATTATTGATTAGTTATATATTTACAGATATTATAATGCTCATGGTTTTATGAACTTTGGTTGACAACCAAATTAAATAGTGGTATTTTTCAGACTATGTTTTTGTGATGTTTTATTATACTGAATTTTTTTGGCTGGTTGTTTTGTGTTTTTTTTCATTATGAAAAAAATAAACTCTATTTTCAAGTTTCTGTGGTTGGATGAAAGGGGGTATCATTATCAGATGATCAGATGAAAAATTAATAAGATAGTCTTTCGATTTTGGTTTTCTATATTAGAGAAGTATTATGGGAAAAATTAGTATTTGGACTCACATTGCGTCTGAAATAATAAACTCATTTGGGATGAGAAAATTGTGTCATATTCTAAATGTCACCCTATAATATTTGATGATTAGTTTATTAGTTTTACATATTAAATGTGAAAAGTTGAATAGAAGAGCTGTGATGCAATTATTGTGGTGGAAAGGCTAAAGAATGTGATTAGTACAATATATTAGAAAATTCTATAATGATTTCAATGTTCTAAATGTCATGAACAATTCCAAATATATTCATAAGTTTATGGAAGAAAAAAGTCATCAATGTTTTATGTACTGATTGAAATATTCCTATGATTTTTTGATTCACTAGACTATATAATCAATAGAAAGAAAATATCTAGGGGATTAATAACTAGGCCAAAATAAGTGGATATTAACAACGGTCTTTCGAATGCGGCGTGAGAATACATCATCAAACAAATTTTTTCACCGATCAATATGATTGATTTGTTGGGATTGATGGATGAAAAGATTTAGAGAATCATCAAACAAATGAAACACCACAATTTATTCTACCATTTTAATAATAAATGTTTTGGTTTTCATTGATTGGTTCAAGATAAAGTGGATTCAAGTTTATTCTTCTCATGAAACAAAAGTACTATTTACTTTGAAGTAGTCCAAGACTCATCATATTCGTGCTGACAACGATACATCATAAGGATGAAGAGAAAAATCCATCAGATTCATGATGACACCAATAAGTCATTGTTCATTGTACTTAATCATATATATGATTATCAATATAATGGACTAATCAATAGTTCTATAAAATCAAATGTTTTTAGTGAGGGTTTTAAAAGTGTTTTGAAGAGGGTTTATGAAAGGTATATAAATTTCATTATTATTTATCAAAGAATTTCGTTAAATTTTATACCTTTCAGTTGGTATGGATTATCAAAATTAGAAATCATTCTTATGTTTTCAAATAGTAAGGAACAATGTAGTGAGAGTTTTCAACGATACATATGTTTTATAGTAATGAAGATAATTTGATTAAAATATGTATCAAAATTAAGATTGGATTGAAAGAATCCTTCAAGCTAGTGTTTTTAGAATATTTGATATGTTTTTTATAAGAATAAATAAGAGTTGATAAGAAGCTAAATATTCAAATATAAAGTAGAAATGAATGTGAAATTTGAGTTTTAGAAAATTTATATGAGTGAGAAAACTTTTTCAGATTTCCTCCTTTACCTGTTTTTGATATCCTATAAATAGAAGGAAGTACATTGAAATTTACAATTCTTATGACTTTCACATGTCAATAGAGGGAGAGAGATCACAACTTTTTTTTATATAGATAAATTTTATGGTTAGAGTTTTTCTTAAGAAGTTTTCCAAACTGAAAAATAAGAAGAAGAAAAAAGAACTACTAGCTCATACCGAGCCATCTAATGTATATTTACAATGAAAGTTTGAAGTGGTTATAAATTATTTCCAAAGACTTATTTTTTATTTTTTATGAACTAAGATATCTAGTAGATAAACTCGAATGAGCCATTGGAATGTGATCTTGAACAAATTCATATAATAATTTTCTACCTGCTATTGTGTAGGGAAGTGAAGATGTTTGTTTTTATGATCAATTCATGTGGAAGCTAAAAGAGAAGCATAATTACTTGTTTTGAACTAAATTTTGAAGTTTTATTACCAAGTTACATAGAATTTTTTTACCCCATTTATGGTATAATAATTACATTCATTATTCTATTGGTCATAGTTCTAATCAACTGTAAGGGTATTTCCATATTTCTTGTATCCGCACATAAGTACTTTTTCTAGTGTATTGTATGGTATTGGATTATTTACAATAAATTCCCTATGTCTATATACTATTATTGATTCGTGATCCTTGTAAATACTTTGTGTTCTTGTTAATGTTTGAATGTTTTGTTTTTAGAAACGTGGAAATTCATTCAGAGGAGGTGAAGGTTATTAAATGATAAATTTAACATAAATGAAAAAATTATCACTCATTCCCCCTACAAGTTATACATCAATCATGGTTGGGAATTTTAATTTAGTTGGTCAAGGATTAATTAGATGATGATTTTATTATATGGATGAAGAAAATTTTAAAATTTATTTAGGTAAATGAAGATGTTATTGAATATATACTACTTTAAATATGTTCTTAAGAATTATACTGTAAAATTTAACAACAAAATTTATTCACTTATGGGTCAAGGCCTAGATTTTTTTTTGTAATTGAAGATCTAAAAAATATGTGATAACATTAAATATGTGAAAAAATACAACATTTAAAAAGAAATTGAAATTTTAGAATTAGAAAAAATTTATTATATATAAACATAAAATGACAATTGATACCAAGATATTTCATATAGAATAATCACAATAAGATAACTATGGATTGAATATTAATGATTTTATATCACTTTTTTCAATAGAAATACAAAAATAAAAGTTAAATATAGTGGAATAATTATTTTTAAATGTATAAATTGTGTAAATATTGGTTCTTTTTAAAGAATAAACCTAAAAAATAAAGTGATGATGTGGGTGACCAACATAAAATAACACAAAAGAAGATAAAAAACACGAAAAGTGATCATTAAAGAAATAAATTTATTAAAGTAAATGTATGATAAAACATATCATAGAATAATAATTTTATATCATAACATGTTGTGTCATCTTACGAATTAAAAAATGATGTGGGAGAAAAATGTTTTAAGGATTTATGTATTCACAATTTATGTCTCAGTAATTTCGCAATAATCATTCATATGGGAAAAAATAAATAGAAAATGATATCTAATATATAATAATGAGTGTGGTATGTGTGATTTAAAATTATAAAAACATCAAACTAAAGATTCAGTGTTTTAGGAAAACATTAAACAATTCAATATAAAAGTGGATAATAGAAAATAAGTTCAAATCTTGAGAAACATTAGTGATTTAAATTCCATTTATATTGGATCATACACGATACTTGATATTATAACAAAAAATGTGGATGAAAATCAAGATGGGGTTAAACATATTAAATAAAAATTTCTTGACACTAATTATTGAATGAAAAAAATTCAGTTTGAATTAAAAAATTCTTTTAAAAACCTATAGAATCATGTGTATATTCAAATAATGTTTTAAATGCCTCAATGAAACAATATTATTACCTTGATAATTAATTCACACATAATTTTCCCACAGAATACTGCAATGATACTAAAGGCATTGATCAAAAGAATATAATTAAGGTTGAATCATGACATAATGAGTTTAGTATACCATAATAATGATGTTTTGGAATGTGTAAACATGAGAAAATTATCATTATAAATGGAAAAAACATAGTAACGTGGTATAAAATAGAAATTAGTTATATATATAAGAATAGAAAATCATTATTCTGTCAACACTCATAGCTAAGATGATCATTACAATGTTGAAAAGTATTGTAAAATTAGGGATTGGGATAATTCCCCATTTTAATAAAAACTGTGGTTTGGGATCACAACCCTAGTCCTTTACATGTCATATGTTGAGATATAAAGTGTAAAAAAATGAATTTAATTTTTATATAATTTGAGGCCCACCAATCACATATAGATAAGCATATTTATGCTAGCCACATAGACATGAAAAAAGTTCATAAATCTGACATAAAAGAAATAACCAATGATAAAGAAGTGAGTTTTATGGTAATTTAAACTATGAATAAATTAATTATCAAATGAAAGATAGTAGATGATTCAATTAAAACATATATTAATTAAAATATAATAAATATTAAATGTATACTAAAATGGATGAAAAAATATTTAGAAGTGAAATATAATTTTTTTAGATAATAAGTGAAAATAACAAATACTTTTTGATAAATTTTACTTAAAATGGAAATATTTATAAACAAAATTTTAATAAATAGTACTAGAAATTAAAAAAAATTTATTTTCTGAATAATTAAGTATTTCAAATGAAAACTTTAAGGAAAAATAATGAAAATAATTAGAGGATGTTACCATTACTAAAATGGTAAAATTTTCAATATAAAAAATATATAAAATTACATAAAATTCAATAGAAAATGAACTTCATAAATTATAGAATTATGTAAAAAGATATCCAAAAAATAATATTACAAACTTGTGTATGGAAGAAAAATATTCTTGATAAAAAAACAGATAATATTGGTTCTATTTACATGCATTATTATGGGTGAATTAAAAAATAGTTGGAGGTTAAATCATAAATAGACGTGTAAACCAAAAAAATAACTAGGTGAAATGAAAATGGATGGTATTTTAGAGAAAAAGAAAAAGAAAAATCCATAATAGATATTTAGGAAATGAAAATATCATTATCATGAGAGATTTGAAAATAATACCTTACCTTTAATCATTACCAATTCAATCCTATTCTCCAAACCTATATAATAAACAGAAGAATAAAAATTCATTATTCGAGTATAATATTCTCATTTATCACCTTTTATAACTTTCAATTGTATTCATTTATTGCATATATATTAGTTAATTACTTTTTTTTAATCATTAGATGTTAGTAATTTTGTATTTTTTTATATGTTTCATAATATTGACGTTGATCCTCATTATTAGACAAAAAGTTCCCAATTTTTTTTATTAAAAAATTTGTAATAATTTTTTTAAATAATTTAGTCGATACCATTTCCATTTAATATATATTATGGGTTTAATTTATGATAATAGAGTTAATGATAAGCATGTTTTGGGTAATATAATGGTAACAATGAATTAATTTATATTGACCATTAATTTTTGTGTAATACTTCTAAAACCAAATTATTAATTACTCTTTAATATCATATATTAAAAATATTATTATCTCGATAATCATTCATATTTGAAAGGTTGCAGATAGTATAGAATCATTTGTTTTGGTGGTCGGACAGTCCCAAAAAGGAATATGGAATATTTATTAATAAACAAGATTATAAAGTAATATTATCTTAATAACATTTTTATATATGAATATTTACATTATAAGAATATCAATAGAGTTTGAAATTATATTTAGAAAGAGGATAAATGATATGATAGATGAATAATTTACAGAAGATCTGGATAATTATATGGGATTTATCCTTCTCATAATAAGTTCTTTTAGAATAAAAGATTTAATCCTCCCTCAAGGGACTATCAACTCAAAATAATGTAGAATGATGTTATGATATTGAATTTGGGAATGTAATTAAGAAAAAACTAAATGATATATGTGGTTTGGAGAGGATGGTCAAGGGATATTTTTTATTGGTGAAAGTGAGGTACATTTCAATGAAAACATTAGTTAAGTGAAGGGTTGTGGTAGAATCACTAAGGATTTAAGTGAGTTGGGTATGTAAAAGTTTTTTTGTAATTAATAGATGAATGAAAATTAAAATTGAATTTTTGAATTTTATATTTCAAATTATTTACATTAAATTTTATCCTTGTTAATTTACCCCCTTTTTAGTTTTTTTCATCATTAAATTTTTTTACCAAGGTAATGATTTACTACCAAAAATAAAATATGACCCATATTACCTAATTTCAATGTCATAATTATAAATTTTTATTGCATTTAATATAAATAATATTATAAATAATATATTTTTACTATTAAATGGAAATAAAAAATATAAATATAAACTGTTTTTATGGGAAAATGACTTCTTAATAATTAGGTAATCTTTTTCAGAACTCCAGTAAAATAATAATATTTAAATTGGTTATAACATAATCTTTTATAAATTTCAATGATAAATTATAACAAAACCATCCATAAAGGATGATGCATATAGTTTGTAAATATCAAAATCCATAATGAATATTTTTTTTTGAAAAAGTATTATTTTAAACATTAGATGAATTTATGTTATTTATCACCAATTAATAATAAATTTATGAATTCTTATTCAATATATATATATCTATATATCAAAAAGTTTATTAAATTTTATAGTTCAATTATGAAAATTTTAATTTTTGAAATATAAATATATAATATATAATATTAATTTTTTTTAAATAATTTTTTAATTGATTTTGAATCATTATGTTATTATCCCTTAAAACATATTAAGTATTTATTTGTTGTTATTTATTTATCTAACCAATAATTGCTTGAAATATTTTAGACTAATTTATTAAAATTATTCACTAATGAATTAATTTCTATAATAATAATTTTAAAAGAAATATATTTTTTCCATATAAGGAATTGGTATATTTTTATATATTTCAAATTTATTTATTTTATGTAAAATATTT
Organism: Viscum album; assembly: GCA_963277665.1. NCBI lineage: Eukaryota > Viridiplantae > Streptophyta > Magnoliopsida > Santalales > Viscaceae > Viscum > Viscum album. The sequence goes on from OY728142.1 coordinate 957,231,434, forward strand.
TACATATAACAGATTATTTTCATTTATCTAAAAAATAACCAATTTTCCTATTGGATACATGTACAATAGTGACTAAATATCAATATACCATATTTCTAACAACGATATATCCCATAAACATATATCCAATGACTATACATATAAGTTTCACATTAAATTACTCTATGAGACCTTACATGATTCATTACAATTCATTCATATGTTTATATTTTTAAATTCCTAATATTTCTATTGTATTTCTAATGCTTTTTGTTATTTCAATTATTATAATTTAATGAATGGACCTTAAATATTACTTATTCTGGTGTTTGTATACTATATTGACATTAAATTCCAATATAGTATTATAGGTTTATTGTTTTAGAGAATTAGATCATAAAGAAATCATAATAAAACCATATTTTAAAAGTGGTAACTTCTAATTAGTATCCATATTTACAAAAATATAAAACTTTTAAACATATTTTTTTGTCTTTTTATGACATATCAAAAAAAATTAATATTAATGTCTTTATTTTCCTTATTCATACTTAAAAACTTGTTAAAAACATTTAAATAACAAGTTATTATCAATAACTATTTGGTAATTGACAGAAAATAAAAAAAAGAAAATCATTACTCCATGAATAATTATAAAAAATTTCATTTTCTAATCTTTTATTTGGGCTCAAAATTAATATCTTATTACCCAATAAATCACTTTCTCTACCAAAATATTTATGTTAAACATTTTATATGAAAACCTAATTGAAAAATCAAACATAAAATTATTTCATTGAAAACATGAAAAAATAAAGAAAAATTTTTCACAACGTAATATTTTAATCTCTTAAAAATTAGTAAATAATTAAATATGAAAATTTAGATCATTGGTTACATTTTTGGAAATCATAGTATTATAATGATAACTCATATAAATAATAGATAAAAAATATTAGTATCTTGGGAAATAATTTTACATATCAATCTTACAAATTGATTATCCATATGATTGACTTCTATACTCTTTGTTGTGCAGGGATATCATAGACCCACCCTTCATTGGATTATAACATAACCACCCATAACTGGTTTATAACATAACCACCAATCCTTGGTTCCTAAATTAACCACATGTCAATCGTTTATAACAGCACATACATTCATCATAAAAAAGTCCATGAACCATAAAAAAATTATGACACATAAAATCCAATAATTTTCAACATTGATATCATAAAATATTATTTGGGCACATAAGAAAAAAATTCAATAAATTAAAATATCCATCCCATCTAAAAATCTATTTAAAATTAAAAAATATGCAGAAAAATGGAAATATATTTTATTTAAAAAAATGAAATATTTTAAAGGAATACATAAATAAAATAATGTTTAAGGTGGAAGAAAAATGACCCCTAGTATACATTGAAATAGATTATTCCTCTTGTCTTTTAGTAAAAATGTTCCATTAAAAAAATGTAAAATTATTCCCCTTGGAATCATTTGAAAGAAAGTAAAAAGAGACATAAAATTTTCTTTATAATTATTATATATATATATTAAAAAAATTCAATAATATAGACATGAAGGAAGAATAATTAGGAAATAAATATTTAAAATATATATAACAAAGTTTTTAATTTAATATTTCTTTACATAAAACCTAAAAAAGATTCTGTTTTAAAACAATATTTAATTAAAGTGAAATATGGTTAAAATTAACCTTTAACATCCACTTAAATATAGATATTATTTTTATTGAATCATTTATAAATACAATTGTAAAAATAATATAAAAATTAAATATTTAAAACTTATTAAAACGATATTTAAATAAAAAGATCCCTTACCTCGAGTCGGATTCATCATATGTGTTATTTATATGTCAGAATTAAAAAATTATGTTAACTGTTTAATTTATTGAGAAAATTTTTCAAATTTATTATTATATTATTTAAATTATTATAATATTAAAATAAATTACTTAATCAATTAATTTTATGCTATATTTTATGATGATATTTGACTTATATTTCCAAAATGACTTCAGCAGGCTGACTGTGGTCAATGTGGTCATTATTTATAAATATATATATATATATATATATATATAATATTTATGGAATAATTATAAAATTTATATATAACTATTTTTTTAATTTAAATAATGAATTATGGTTATGAAAAATATACTACATTAAAATTATTAAGATGGTATGTTGTACATACACATGTGTAACATTTCGATTTTCAACGATCATTACAGAAAGAAGGTAATTAATATATTATATTTTTTGAATGATAAAAATATAATCAATATCATAAAATATCATAAAATATACTTATATATATATATATAATATATGTGATTTGACGATGAATAAAAGAGTCAAATTTTTATCCCCCATGTATGCACGAATGGCATTATCATTTTTACTACAAAAAATGAAAATGATGTGTTGTATTTTAAAAAATTATAAATATGAAAATAATATAATAATAATTTAATTTAAATAAAATATATTCACTAAATTTAACCTCATTACCTTCCTCTTAAATTGTTATTGAAAAAATACTGACATCGCTTCACGAGGTGATAGTTCTCCAACACACAAGTGACGTTATCTTATCCCCCACAGAATGTAAACTAAAAAGGTATAATCAATATGATAATTAAAGAAGTATAATAATATTAAAAATATCATATTTATATATACATAGAATCCTTAATAATTACAAACCTCTAATGGTAGTGAGAAAAAATGAATTACATCAGTTTGGGAGGCAGTTGTCCACTGTACACAAAAATGATTGTTTCGTTTCCAATTTGATAAAAAAGTAGATAGATTTAGGTTATTTCACTAATATAATAAAATATAGTTTTATGGTATTTACTTATTATATTATATCATCATAATTTAATAAAATATTAATGAGGATGAATGAGAAATAATATTAAAACACTCATTTAAGAAAGATACATATTTTTCAGAAAACCAGTATAGGTTTGTACTAAATAACTTCGTAGGATGAATTTATGATCAAAATATGGAATATAAGTAATGGGGAGTCAGTTGAGTAACTTATTTTAGGGGTTAATGGATGAAAAAATATTCATTGAATGTGTTAAGTGAAGAGAAGTGGTGTTTCCGTTCTATAAGTGGTGGAGAAGACATAATTGGCATTTTTTAAAAGAAAATATACTCTCATTTATTTCATGAAAAAGGATAAAAATGGACCATTATTTATCCTTTTAATAAAATAAGGTGGAAATATTCTTATAAAATATTTTTTTTCAGTATTTCGGTTATTTTTTTCCTTACTTATTTATTTTAACCCTCAGTAAACCCATTTATAGCTTAATAGAGGAAAACATTTTTACTTATTTTAACTATTCATTAAGACACAAAATTAATGAAGAAATATTATATAATATAAGTTATTTTGATTAAAAAGATGGAATATATTTTAAAAAATTTAATTAATATAAATGAAATAATTTATTTTAAAATTAAACCTATAGGATCAATCAAAAAAGTTTTTTCAAAAGATGTATTTTTCAACCATAAAATGATTTAATATTAAATATATGGATAGTAATAATAAATATTTTACATTAAATTAATATATATATATATATATAACAAATTTCACATAAATTATTATTCACTATGGGGTTTTTTAATTAATTAAAATGGAGATACAATATGCACATTAAAAGAGTTTTTGTGTGTGGAAAAAAGCCGTTTTAAAATGAAAAAAAGAAAAATATTATAAAATCAAGTTGAATATAATTCAAATATTATTAGTTGGATTAAATAAAAAAAATAATACTTATTTTACTTCAAATTAAATTCAAATCATAATCGTACTTTTATATTAATTAATTTATCATAAATAAATTATAGTTTTTCAATTTATTTTATTTTTAACTATTCACTGAAAAATTAAATTTTCAAAAAAATACCAAAATTTAACCCTATGTTAATTTGGATTAGATGATGTAAAGAATAAATTTTTTATCAAATAAAATTTATAAAATATCTATAAATTATTTCTAATATTTTCTCACAAAATGCAATAAAATTTTTTTTTGAAGAAATTTTTTTTTTGATGAATAAAATGTACTTAATAAAAATTGAGTTATTTTTTAATAAAAATTTTTCATTAGAATTATATTGACTTGTAATTTTGTAGATATATTTCTTATAGTATTTAAAACTATTTATACCCACCAATTTAACTACTTGGTTATAATTTTCATCTATTTCATGGGTTTCTAACCTCAGTGTTGTGTGTCGTATACACTATTGTACATAATGTAATTCTTTTAAAATGTATGGTTTTTACATTCTCTATATGTTAATAAATTTAATAATTTCAATTCAAATATGTTCTTAGAAAAAGTGTGTTTTACATTTCAAAATACCCCTATTGAAATCTCACATCATAAAATGGGTTAATAAAACTTAAACATGAAAAGAAAGGGAGGGAGATTAGAATTTCATCTAAAATAAAACATAATTGATTTTCTAAATATGGAAAAATAGTATTATTTTAATATATCAACATGAATGAAAAGTGTAATGGTAAAATATTTATGGAGAGTGGCATATATCATTGATCAAAATAAAGTGATTCATCAGGAAAAATCAACTTTCACAAAACCATAAACCAACATCATATGAAAATTCCCATTGATTTCATCAAAAATTATGGTAATATGAAAAGAATTAAGATAATTTTCCATGATTGTAGGAATTAATTGACCATATATATTCAAAACATAAGATAATTTACTTACATGATGAGTATAATTTTATTATTTAATAAATATCCACCACATTATCATCTTATGGTGTAAATGATTAGTATTCAAGAATAATTTTTATATCCTAAAGATATAAGATTTAATTTTAATGTATCTCATATAAATAAAGGGGTTAAAAATATATTTATCATATAATAATATTTTAACCAAAACCAAAATGGTTATAAAAAATTAAGGTAATTCTCAAAATTAATAAACCTTTATATAATGAGACAATACATTAATCTATAAAATTCAATTGTATTACCCAAGTCTCAAACTAAATCATTATATATATAAATGTACCTATATTCAAAATAAAATCCATAATAATAAGAATAAATATTTTTTAAACTAAATGGTTATGTCATACCTTTTATATTACAAGATGCAAAATATATTTATGATCTTATGTAATAAGATTAATCAATTAGTAACCAAATCTCTTTTTAATCCCTTATTCATATATAAACATGATTCCCCATTATCAAATCAACATAAAAGAACATATAAACCATAATGTATATCAATACCTTCTAAAATATGATCAAAAAAATAATGGAATGCTTCTCATTAATCCAAACCTTTACATATACTTTATCCTAACTAAACATCGCTCCAAATTTCATTAATATCATTGTGATTTCGTCACTTAATGCCTCAAAATAGTTGTCTATGAATTTGAATTTATTATCAAACATAATATTATATACCTATGATGGTATCTATAAATATTATGATAACCTCACATAAAAACATCATAATATGAAAAGTTATCTAAACCCTACTTGGATACCACCTATAAGGATATAGCCTTAGCCATTACATATTATAGTGTCTTTAGACTATAACAAAATATCCCTTCAAAAATAGTTTTTTTTGTTTAAATTTTTAGTGAGTGGGTTCATAACTTATTAATAATGAAAATACATTTTACAATGTAATGACTTCTAATTAGTATTAATATTTCATACAATATAAAACATTTAATAAGATATAAGTTTTGTTTTCATGAAATATCTTCAAAATTTTAATCATGAGGTATTCCTTATCCTTACTCATCCTTAAAACCTATTAGAAACATTTCAAAAACATGGTATGACCATAAAAGGATTATTATGGTACATAAATTATAATAATGTAACCCATTATTCTAGGAACACTTATGAACATTTTACCATTAAAAGTAAGTTTTTGGGTTAAAAATAATCATTTTCCTTCCCCAAGAGATCACCTTATCTACCAAAATATTTTCAAAAAACATTTCCTTATAAAACTTAAAGGAATAATTAAACTCATAATGGTTTCATTGAAGACATGGCAAACTCATGATTTTTTTCACAAAGATATAATTTTTACCATTAAGAAGTTGTAAATTATTTATTTTTAAATATAATATCATTACATAACATTTTCTAAGTCATATTATTATAATTAAAAATCATAGAATATATATATATATAATATTGGTATATTTGGACATCAATTCCCATATCTCTATTAAAAATGGAATAACCATGTATTCAACATCCATATCAAATTCATTAGAGGGATTTCAATAACCCACACGTCCTTGGTTTAGAAAATAACCACCCATACTAGGTTTATAATCTTACTACCCATACTTAGTCTATTAAATAACCCCACTTCATTAGTTCACAATAGAACACACTATTATAATAAAAAATTTATATAACCCATAAAAATATCATAACACATGAAATACTACAATTTTTAGCATAAAAATGAAAATATATTCTTTGTACCCTTAATAAAACATTTCTCGGTATTAAAATATTCATCCCATTTGAAATTACAATCTCAATACTAAGATACCCATAAAAAATAAATTATTTATTTATATAAAAAAACCTGAAATCTTATAATGGAAACCATAAATAAAACAATGGTTATAGTGGTGTGAAAAATCATTGTCGATGTGTAAGTATAAATATAGCATTCCATTTGTATTTTTGTCAAAATGTTCTATACAAAACAAGTAAAAATGATCCTTTTAAAAAATATTGAATGAATGTAAAATGAGACAAAAAATTACCTTTATAATTATTTTATATCAATTTAAGTAAACTAATAATATAATTTCATGAATATGGTTATAGAAGAAAATGACATAGAAAAAAATTATTTAAAACATTAGAAAACAAGGTTTTTAAAGTTAAGTATCCCTTATTTAAAACCTTATAAATATTATTTAAAAACATGTTTAAAGGAAGTAAAATTTGGATTACAATGAAATTTATCATCCATTAAAATATAAATAATAATTTTATTTATACATTTATAAGAAAATAAATAAAAAAATTTGAAATTAAATCTTTAAAACTGTTAAATGTGGTTTAAGTAAAAGGGTCCCTTACCTTGAGTCTAATTCATCACATATGTTCATTATGTTCTAGAATAATAGATATATGTTAATTATTTACATTATTGAGGAAATTTTTCATTTATATTATTTATTTTATTTAATTTATTACTAAGTTATATATAATTACATATTAAATTATGTTTAAATCATATTTTTCAATGATATTTGGATTATAAGTCCAAAATGGAATCAATAGGTTGAATATAGTCAAAGGGGTAATTACATAAACATATAAAGAGTAATAATAATGAAACAATTATCCTTTTATACATCAATTATAATATTAAAACCATAATTAAATATTTTTATGAAAAATAAACAATGTTATGATGATGGAGACGATAGACCATATGCACGCTTATGTATCATTTTCAATTTTCAATGGTTATTATGAAAATAGAGAAAGTAATACTTTATCTTAATAAATTTAATAATAAAATAAATGAAATATTATTTATTTAAATTTACTTATATACATCAACCATGTGATTTGGGTATTTAAATATGAATCACATCGATTCATGGTTGCAGTTTTCCACATGTTCAAAGGAATGATGTTATCATCTTTTAGTGTTAAAATAATAGGAAATATATTTTTTAGTAATTATAAATATTACATTAATATAACATTTATTTCATGTATATCACTTATATTTATTAAATTTATCCACAATACCTTCCATTTAATGTGTTGGGGAAAAGTGAATGACATCTATTCGTGATGTGGTAGTTTGTTGTACACAGGAGCGACACTGTCATATCCCCCAAGGAATAGAAAGTAAGAAGTTATATGTGATATAATAATTATATAATTATAAATATATTTTATATATATATAATTTAAATTCATTTTAATAAAAATACATGAGCGGAAGTAATGATAAATGAATTACATCGGTTCAAGAGTTGGTAGTCCACTATACACATGAATGATAGTTTCATTTTCCATTTGATGAAAGATGAGTTGGATTTACATTTTGAAATTTTAATAAAAACATATAAGTATATGGTATATACATATTTTATTATATCATTGTAATTTAAGAATATTTAAAATATGTGTAATAAGAAATAAGAAAAGCGCTTGTTTATGCACGATATCACTTATTTAAAAAACCTTTTTTGGTTAAAACCAAATGCATTTTTAAGATAGTTTTATAATCAAAATAGGGGATTTAATAATGATGATGTATTTAATGAAATTATTTTGTAATGTCTTGGTTGAAATAAATGGATTTAATGTATTGAAGAGGAGAGAAGATGGGGTGGGCTTTTATAAGTGGGGTAGATGACACACTATGAGTTTTTGAAAAGAAAACATTATGAAGAAGTTTTTATCAAGAAACATGGAATCAAAATTGACCGAAAATGAGATTTATATGAGATAATGTTGAATTTTTTATATATAATATTATTTAAATATGGGTTTAGTTCGTTTTAACCCTTACATGTTTAATTTTAAACCCCTGATAAACCCATTTTTACCATAACCACAATAAAATATTATCAAAATTTTCAATATTTATGATGGAAAAAATTAATTTGAACCTATTATATAATAAAAATGATTCTGATTCCAAATTTGGAATCTATTTTAACAAATCCAATTAACCTAATTTTTATAATGTTATTTAAAATTAAACTCACAGATGTAATGAAAAATTAGGTTTTCAATAGGTTTATTTTTTAAGAATAATATGATTTTATGATAAATCTTTGACTAGTAATAATATTTATATTAAATTTTAAATTATTTTTTTAAACATTCTAAAAATGTATAAAAGTCTATATTCTAATATAATATTAGTTTCTCAGAATTAAATTAAAGGGTTTAACCTTGGTACAATATTAATTTCTATCAATAAAAGGGATATATTTATTTATGTTAGAGAAAATATATAAACATAAAAATAAAACCAACAAAACACCCTATAGATAAAGTGATGATGAATAATAACTTAAATGAACTTGAAAAATCATTTAAGTGTTTTAATTAGAAAAAAATACAATAATGTATTATATTTTTTATTAAGTAGTTTACATAAATAAATAACTAAAAATTTAATAATAATGGGAGTGATCATTTTGATCCTAGGTAGAATTTATTTTCAATAGGTCAATATGTGTTCGTAGATGAAGTGGTGATGTGTATAGAATTGTTATTTATTCATTTAATGGAATTGGATTTAATGATTGAGAATTAATCCATTTTTTAACTCTAAAAATGGTATGAGATAATATTTAGATTTCAAATACATGTTCATAGGATATTCACATTGAATACAACAAGAGGAATTCCATGAAAATGATTATTTTCCTAAAGTAAAAAAGTGAAATTAACTCTATAAAGAAAGTAAATTCTTGAAGAATAATTAAAGTCCATGAAATATGTTTTATTTAATAAGAATGTGAAGAAGATTCACTAAAAATGAAAATATATTTAAACATTTTACATGATGGAGAAGTCATTTGGGAATTATTGGAATTGCATACAGTAATTCTATGATGTGTATTTATTAAAAAAAACATGGACGACCATGTGAGACTCATGGTCCAAATCAACCCCACACATGTGGGAGGATGGACTGACCATGTTGGGGAATTATACTATGTATCCCATCACGGCGGAGTATTGAGTGGGACCAAGTATCTGTAAGAACCTGGTTCTTATTTTTGAGGTACAAGCTTCTTATTTTTCCTTTTCCTTAAGTGTTTTTTAGAAAATATGGAAAATGGGGAAAATGATAAATTTTGAAACTACACGCCGTGTACTTTGTCCACACACCGTGTACTTTTGGCCGTGTTGGGATGAGTACACGGGGCATGTAGCCTTGTCGGCAACGAGGGGTGTAAGAACCAACTACACGCCGTGTAGTGGTACCTTACACGCCGTGTAGTCAGTTGGCATGCTTGAATAGTAAGGCAGTGGATTCGTCGCCAGTTGGGCGACAGTACAGGCTGTGTACATGGGAGTACATGCAGTGTACTCATGTCGACGGATGGACAGTGTGGATGTGCCGCCAAATGAATAGTTAAATGAAAGAAGTACACGCCGTGTACTCAGAAGTACATGCCGTGTACTTTGTTTTTTCAGCTTAAAACGGGCAGTAGCCTCCTCATTTGGCAGAGGAGACACTTGAGCCGATTTGGAGACAAAGGAGGATGCCAGACCTTTGAAGATACACTAGGGGTTTTTCTGGAATCGGTTTCCACCTCGGATGATCTCGTTGGAACCGCACGGATCTACGCCGTTCTTGGGCGTTTCTGGAGTCGGTGTTCGAGTATAACATTCGTTGGCATATAAGGTAGGTGTCTTGGTGTAAATTTCCAACTTTCATGCATTTTTGTACATTTTTGTTCCACGAACCCATTTTGGGGTGTTGTGTGGCTAAGGCCGTTTCTATATTTAATGCATAGAATTGATTAGGTATTTAATTGTGATAATAAAATGCTGGTTGGGATTGTTTCTTAGATCCGGAACCACCCCGGGGGCGTGTTCCACTGTTTAGCCATTTGGCCAGGATACCCAAGGGTATGCCTTAAAATTAGTAATTGTAGAATTTCCTTAAGAGGAATTGCTTTTTACTGCTTGTTTACCTATTGGGAATGGCCTAGTTACCTGTTTAGCCTGAGGGCATTGTTGTATTTATCCTGAGGGTGTTGTTGTGATTAGCCTAAGGGAACCGTACTTTTTAGCCATAGGGCTGTAGTATTTCACCTGAGGGCAACCTTTCATGCCTGAGGGCTTGAATTCTGTGCCTGAGGGTGACACGTCCTATGCCTGATGGAAATTTTGGTTATGCCTGAGGGCAATACCTATGGGTTGGATTCTATATGGCCTGAGGGCAAGCCTGAGGGAGTGGTTTACTATTTTAGCCCAAGGGCACAGTTCTGGATGGCCAGAGGTCTTGGTGCTGTTGAGAACAAGAATGTTACTAAATTAAATAAATTAAATGAATAACAAAATTGCAATTTAATTGTTAAGTTAGTTACTTTTTAGTACTGCTTACCGTATTGTATTTTACTATTGCACACTGTTCTTGCATGTTTAAACGCAGTTGGGCATGGGTCTTTGGTGGGTGACTACTGAGATATGTATCTCACACCCTATTTGGGTCATGTTTTTTGGCCCAAACAGATTACGCTTCTCCAGGTGTAGATAGGGGCACGAGTCCATATACAGGTACTTGACTGTTGCTGAGGAGTAGAAGGGCATGGGACCAAGCCTAGGTTTGCGATGCTGCTGCTAGCTGTTTAGCTTGTTTTTTTGTACTACGTATTTTGTTGTACTGTATTGATGTATAACATGTTCTGGATATTTTATTAGAACATGATCATAGAACATGAAACATGTAGCATCATCATTTATATACTGTTGGTTATATCCACTGCTGTAGTTTATTTCAGTTGTGTATGGTTTACTGCTTCCACTATCATTGTATGATTTATTTAAATTCCGCTAAAATACACTTTGAAAAAATGTGGGCATTGTTTCCCCACTATCAGACATGGGCCCTCGCTTCTAGTCAGCAGCCTATGGTGTTTGGGGAAATGCACTTGAGGTCACGTGGCGAACCAGGCTCGGGGCACCCGTTGCGTGGCACCCGGGTCTGGGATATTACAAAGTTGTATCGGAGGAGTTCATTTCATTGACTTACTATTTGGAGTTGTAGTCAGGTATAGGAAAAACAATAGTTGGTAATAAGATTTGTCCGGGCCTAGCTAACCCGCATACAGGGAAAAGCCATTTTACCTCGTGATTGTAATTTTGTTGATTTGGAAATTTACAGTTGACTTGATTCCACCGTTGGGTGACGCACATGAGATTGTGCTGTTCATATTTTATTTGTGGGTTTTATTTAGTTGCATCCCGATGAGATGAGGTTATGTCGTCTCATTCATCATATAGGCATATGCTAGAAATAACATTCCATGCATAGTTTCCATGCCATGTAGGTGCATTAGAATTTTCAGGTTGTTGTGATAGTTGTTGTGCTAGTAAAGCATGCTGTTGTGATAACTGCTTGATAAATACCTGCATGGTGATTGGATATTCCTTGTGTGAGCATGTTATAGAATGGACGTCAAACTTTGGTTTTTGGGAGTATGGGCCCCGTTGACCTGAATTTGATGGATCATTAAATGTTTTTTGGTTATAGCACATATAAGATGTCAAACATTGATTCGTGGGGAGAATGGGCTATCACAGGTTGGAATTTGACACTTAGGTGTTGTTTTACGATATTTTCTGGGTTTCGGAGAAGTTTCTGAGGCATACTATCTGGAAACCCAGTATACACGTTGTGTAGTATTTTTATACACGTCATGTATGTTCTTCTGTTCGAGAATAAAAATGAACTTTTTGAGTACATGCCGTGTACCCTATGTACACGCCGTGTAGTCTCTTCCCGTGTCACAAACTGTGTGGGTAGCGACACAGGGAAGGGGAATGCTTGGCTAAAACACATCGTGTACCGAATGGACATGCCGTGTAGTGTGACCTGGAGTCCGGCCATTTAACTAACAACAAGGGTCGGTGAAATCCTTGACAGAACACGCCGTGTCAATAATAGACACGCCGTGTAGTGTGACATGCGGACTCGGCCGTGTAGCTAACAACACGGGCCGGTGTCACCTCTCCCCGAACACTCCGTGTACCTGTGGGACACGCTGTGTAGTCTTGTCTAAGGACAGACCGTGTGAAGTTATCCTTGTGGTTGGGAAACAGGGTGGTGTACACACCGTGTGCGGGTGTAACACGTCGTGTAGTGTCAAGCCGAGTAGTCGGCCGTGTCACAGATGAAACAGGCAATTGGAAAATAACACCGTACACGCCGTGTAGATATTATATATGTCGTGTAGTTTTGTTCGACAGAAGACGTGTGGCTTTTCCATGTAGAAGGACCTGGGTAGGGGAAGGGAAGTCAAGTACACGCCATGTAGTCATTGTACATGCCGTGTAGTCTTGTTTTGCCAACTTTTCATGCCTTCTTATTCTTGTTTCCTTTGTAATTCCTTCATTTCAGTCTTAATAATCTTGAATCTGAGGCGTGATTTTTACCTTGTAGTGTCATGCCGACTAGACGACCGCGAGTTGTTCTCCAGGATAGCAGCGATGATTATACTCTAGAGATGGTGGTCCATGGGATATCAGTGGATCCTACAATAGATCCAGATGTGGCACCAGCTGTTATACCAGACACGGGCGCAAAGGCGCAGTTCCATGATGGTTTTATGCAGTTTATGTAGACCTTTCAGGGAGCACTGTAGGATGCTACATCTATGGATGAGCTGACTCGTATCTTCCAGAAGGAGCATCTGCCTGCGTTTTCATGTGATGGCGGACTGCAGGATGTATCATCTTGGCTGGGATCGATGCAGACTATTTTTGAGCATCTTAAGACGCCTCCAGGGTGGAGGGTCAAGCTCACGACTTACATGCTGCGTGATTCTGCCAAGAGGTGGTGGGATGTTACCACCCAGTCTGAGCATCATAGGGAGATGACATGGGAAGAATTTCAAGAAGTCTTTTATGACTTTTTCTTTCCCGATATGATGAGGGCAGATATATCTCGAGAGTTTATGTATCTTCAGTAGGGCGCTATGTCAGTGATGGACTATTCTACTTGGTTTATGGAGCTCCAGCACTCTGTACCCATGATGGTGGGTGATGAGACGCTGAGAGCCAGACGTTTTGAGGATGGTCTTCGGTATGACATCCGAGCACTGGTGAATGTTTTTAGGTTACCTACTATACACATGATTGTGAACCAGGCATTTATTACAGAGAGGAACTTGCAAGAATCGAGTGGTGTGGGATAGGGCGGTTCAGCACCAGTTACTGGTGTGATTTCTGCTGGCAAGAGGAAGAGACAGATGGACTTCTCTCATGGTGACAGTACCAGCCAGACATCTTCATCAGGTGGCCTAATCAGGTGCTACCAGTGTGGCAGAGAGGGGACCAATATACCGCAATGTCCATGAGACCCAATGGAGTGCCGAGCTTGCAGAATGATGGTTCATCTTCAGCGCTTTTACAGGGAGTTTTCCTCCAGTGGCTAGTGAGAGGGGTTCTGTGCAGACTCCGCGTGCGGGAGCAGGACCAATGGCTTCTTACCAGTCAGGGAACTGGAATACATCAGGGCATGCAGGCAGAGATGGTGGTCGTGGTCATGGTAGTCAGACACCAGGATCGCATAGGCAGCAGGGCAAGACAGCTCAGGGTAGCCAAGCTGTGTCGTAGGGCCGTGACACTGGGTAGGCATATGCAGTGCAACAGACCCAGTAGAAGCAGGATCCCAGAACTTCTACAGTCATAGGTACTATTATAGTAGCTTCTGTCTTATCTTCAGTACTTTCAATACGGGTGCTACACATAGTTTCATATCTGTGCCCATTTTAGAGAGCCTTTGGATCTATGTTTCTACTTCTTCTAATATCTTGATGCTAGACACTCTGTTGGGGACTAGGAGGGATGTTGTGCATCAGTGCAAGCAGTGACCCCTTGAGTTTGGAGGGTGTCACTTCCTTTGGGACCTCTATGTCTTGGAGATGATGAGATATGATGTCATTCTCGGGATGGACTGGTTGGTTCCCCATCGCATCTTTGTAGACTGCTATCATCGCATGGTGCATTTCACGTCACCAGAGGGCGGAGAGTTTCTATACAAGGGTGAATGGGATGTTCAGGTGATTCAAGCTAGACCAGAGCATCATGGGTGAGGTGGAGTCATAGCCCTGATAGCGAGCTTATATCTAGATTATCAGGGGACTTGTCAAATAGATTTCCCTCCAGTTGGTGATCATTTCTGGGATTTCATCCCGGACAACTTTTCAGGTCTACCTCTGGTGCGTGAGGTGGATTTCTCTATCGAGCTTATGCAAGGAGCAGCACCGGTTACCATTCCTCCTTATAGGATATCCATGCCTGAGTTACAGGAGCTCAAGAGGTAGCCAGAGGAGTTACAGGTGAAGGGTTTTATCCGACCCAGTACTTCTCCTTGGGGTTCTCCGGTCCTGTTTGCGAAAAAGGCGGATGGTACCCTCAGACTTTTCATAGATTATCGAAAGCTGAACCAGTTGATAGTTAAGAACTGATATCCCTTGCCGAGGATTGATGATCTGTTTGATCAGCTTTGTGGATCACGAGTGTTCTCGATGATTGACTTGAGATCGGGATATCATTAGCTGTGCATTAGACCATCTGATATACCTCTCACAGCTTTCAGGAGTAGGTATGGTCTATATGAATATACGGTTATGCCGTTCGTACTGACGAACATGCCAGCGGTTTTCATGGTTCTGATGAATCATGTGTTCCATCAGTGTCTTGATTCTTTTGTGGTAGTATTCATGGAAGACATCTTGGTGTAATATCACACTCAACACGACCATTCCACCCATATTGAGATGTTTTTGAGTACACTGAGAGAGCATGGACTATATGCTAAGCTCTTGAAGTTCCACTTTTGGATGGACCAGATTCACTTCCTGGGTCATATTATCTCAGAGGCAGGAGTTGCAGTAGACCCGGAGAAGGTGAGGGTAGTAGTTTTTTGAATGCAGCCTAAGAACGTGTTTGAGATACGGAGTTTCATAGCGCTGGCTGGATAGTACAAGTGGTTCATAGAGGACTTCTCCCGCTTATCATCACCATTGATAGGTCTGACAAAGAAGGGTGTGAAGTTCATTTGCTCAGAAGCTTGCGAGGCATCTTTTCAGGACCTGAAGGGAAGGTTGACATCAGCACCGATCCTGATACTCCCAAAGCAGGGGAAGATCTATACAGTTTACTGTGATGCATCAGGGATTGGGTTGGGACTAGTTTTGATGCAGGGCGACTGAGTTGTTGTGTATGAGTCTCAACAGTTGAGGCCACATGAGATGAATTACCCGATGCATGATCTGAAGTTAGCTGCAGTTGTGCATGTGTTGGGCTGTTGGAGACATTACCTCTTGGGAGAGCATTTTTTGGTTTTCACCAACCACAAAAGCCTGAAGTATATCTTTACTCTGCGTGACCTGAATCTTAGGCATAGAAGGTGGGTTGAGTACCTACAGTCCTTCGATTTTGAGCTTGCCTACACACTTGGTAAAGGTAATGCAGTAGCTGATGCACTGAGCAGGAAGACTCAGATCCAGGAAGTGTATGAGGCCAGTGGTGAGTGGGAGCTCATGGCTTTGTTCTCTGAGATGCATATGGAGGTGCATTACAGTCAGGGGCAGACTTATCTTTTATCGTTAGCTGTGTCTTCTACCATCATAGACAGAGTGAGGATAAGGCATCTATCAGATTCAGAAGGCCTAGTTCTATGGGAGTCAGTGGAAAGTGAGGAACCTATTTCTGGTTGGACGATAGGCTATGATGAGGTTTTGAGTTTCCATGGACGTGTATGGGTTCCAGGGGATATACGGGAGGAGCTGATGAGGGAGTTTCATGCATCATCTTGGACAGTCCATCCCAGGGTTACCAAGATTTACCGAGAATTGAGACATCAGTACTGGTGGATGGGTAAGAAGAGAGAGATAGCTGGTTTTGTTACGAGGTGTTCCACCTGTCAGCAGGTGAAGGTAGAGCACCAGAGGCTAGCTGGGCTGTTACAACAGTTGCCCATTCCAGAGTGGAAATGGGATGATGTCGCAATGGATTTTGTGATGGGTTTGCTGAGGTCACCTCATGGCAATGATGCCATGTGGGTTGTTGTGGACAGACTCACAAAGGTAGCTCAATTTTTGCCGATCAAGGAGACCTATTGTGTGGACGATCTCAGAAGTATGTATATCCAAGAGATCGTACATCTTCATGGGGTCCCTCATTCTATCATTTCAGATCGGGATGCCCTCTTTAGGTCTCGTTTCTGGCAGTGTTTTCAGAGGGCGCTGGGTACACATGTGCTTCTGAGCACAACATACCACCCTCAGACAGATGGCCAGTCAGATCAGATGATAGTGGTGCTAGAGGACATGCTGCGCGCATGTGTACTACACTTTGGGGGATATTGGGAGAAGCATATACCCTTAGTCGAGTTTGCCTATAACAATAGTTTTGAGGCGACTATTGAGATGGTACCATGAGAGGCTTTATATGGTAGGCCATGCCGATCACCTTTGTGCTGGTTAAAGGCAGGTGATGCTGCTTTACTAGGGCCACAGCTCGTGCAGGAGACATCTGAGCAGGTCCAGTTGATTTGGATGTAGATGGCTACTACGCAGTCTCATCATAAGTCTAACGTTGATCGCCGCAGACGACCTTTGGAGTTCGTGGTTGGGGATCAAGTTTTCTTATGTGTTTCGCCGAGGTTGGGACACAAGTGGATCAGGAGACATGGTAAGAATTAATCGAGGTTTGTGGGGCCATTCGAGCTTCTGGAGAGAGTCGGGCTAGTTGCCTATCGGTTGCGGTTACCATAGCCGTACGAAGCCATGCGCGACATCTTCCACCTGTCTCAGTTGCATCGCTACCATTCAGACCCATCTCACACCTTTCAGCCAGAGGAGGTTGAGCTGTAGCATGATGCGTCCTTTAAGGAGCATCTGATCCGTATCTTTGACAGGAGAACAAAGGTTCTCTAAGGAAAGTCAGTTCCTCTCGTACGGGTGCAATGGCAGCATGGCCGAGTGTAGGATGAGACCTGGGAGCGGGAGGCCGACGTACGTGCTTAGTGGCCAGAGCTATTCTAAGCTTTATCTTTTCCACCCTTGGAAGGGCAATTTGGGGACGAATTTCTATAATGGGGGGGGGGGAAGTTTATATGAACCTGGTTCTTATTTTTGAGGAATGGGATTCGTCTTTTTCCTTTTCCTTAAGTGTTTTTGAGAAAAAATGGAATATGGGGAAAAATGCTAAATTTCAAAACTACACGCCGTGTACTTTGTCCCCACACTGTGTACTTTTGGCCGTGTTGGGATGAGTACACATGGCGTGTAGCCTTGTTGGCGACGAGGGGTGTAGGAACCGACTAAACACCGTGTAGTGGTACCTTACACGCAGTGTAGTCAGTCGGTAGGCTTGAATAGTAAGGCGGTGGAGTCACTGCTAGCTAGGCGACAATACATGCCGTGTACTTGGGAGTACATGCTGTGTACTCATGTCGACAGATGAACAGTGTGGCGGTGCCACAAACTGAACAGTTAAATGAAATAAGTGCACGCTGTGTACTCAGAAGTACATGCCGTGTACTTTGTTTTTTCAGCTTTAAATGGGCAGTAGCCTCCTGATTTGGCAGAGGAGACACTGGAGCCGATTTGGAGCCAAAGGAGGAGGCCGGACATTTGATGATCCATCGGAGGTTCGTTTGGAATCGGTTTCCGCCTCGGAAGATCTCGTTGGAACCGCACAGATCTACACTATTTTTGGGAATTTCTGGATTCAACGTTCATGTATAACGTTCATTGAAGTATAAGGTAGGTGTCTTGGTGTAAATTTCCAACTTCCATGCGTTTTTGTGCGTTTTTGTGCCACGAACCCATGTTGGGGTGTCGTGTGGCTGAGGCTGTTTCTATATTTAATGCCTATAATTTATTAGGTATTTAATTGTGATAATAAAATGCTAGTTCAGATCGTTTCTTGGATCCAGAACCACCCCGGGGGTGTGTTCCACTGTTTAGCCCTTTGGCCAGGATACTCGATGGTATGCCGTAAAAGTAGTAATTGTATAATTGCCTTGAGAGGAATTGCTTGTTACTACTTGTTTACTTGTTGGGCATGGCCCGATTACCTGTTTAGTCTGAGGGCATTGTTGTATTTAGCCTGAGGGCGTTGTTGTGATTAGCCTGAGGGCACTGCACTATTTAGCCCGAGGGCTGTAGTATTTCACCTGAGGGAAACCATTCGTGCCTGAGGGCGACACTTCCTACGCCTAAGGGCAATTTAGGTTACGCCTGAGGGAAATACCTACAGGTGGGATTCTGTATGGCCTGAGGGAAATCCTGAGGGCGTGGTTTACTATTTTAGCCTGAGGGCACGGTTCTGGTTGGCCTAAGGGCTTGGTGTTGTTGAGGACAAGAATGTTACTAAATTAAATAAATTAAATGAATAATAAAATGGAAATTTAATTGTTAATTTATATAATTTTTAGTACTTCTTTCCTAATTGCATTTTACTATTGCACACTGTTCTTGCATGCTTACACGCAGTTGGGCACGGGCCGTTGGTGGGTGCCTACTGAGATATGTTTCTCACACCCTTTTTGGGTCATGTTTTTTGGCCCAAACAGATTACGATTCTGTAGATGTAGATATGGGAAAGAGTCCCTATACAGGTACTTGACTGTTGCTGAGGAGTAGGAGGGCATGAGACCGAGCCTAGGCTTGCGATGCTGCTGCCAGCTGTTTGGCTTGTTTTTTTGTACTCCGTATTTTGTTGTACTGTATTGATATAGAACATGTTCTGGCTATTTTCTTAGAACCTGATCTTAGAACATGAAACAAGTAGCATCATAATTTATATAATGTTGGTTATATCAACTGCTATTGTTTATTTTAGTTGTGTATGGTTTACTACTTCCACTAGCATTGTATTATTTATGTAAATTCCGCTGCTCTACACTTTGAAAAATGAGGGTATAGTTTCCCCACTATCAGACCTGGGCCCTCTCTGCTATTCGGAAGCCTTTGGTATTTGGGGAAATTCACTTGAGGTCAGGGGGCGGACCGTGATCGGGGCATCCGTTGCGTGGCACTCGGGTCCGGGACGTTATAGTATCAGTCCTATAGAAGAGTGAACATGAGATCAGATGTGGTTCCACTATGTGCAAAAGCATGGAATCAATGAGCCAGTATAGGATGGTGTCAGTAAGGGTTCAATAAAAATCCCTTGTACTCAATTCTAGTCTGTTAATGGTTTAGGATGATTGATATATTGTTGCCCAAAACATTAGTGAAACTAATTTTTGAGAGTGGAATCATAGTTACTGTTCCTCTACTTAAAAAGATACATACATCTCAATCACCTTTTTATCACACCAATATGACCCATTTGTTCACCATCAATCATCAACTACTAACTAATCCTTCATTAGAGGTCCTACACACTAAATAATATTTCCAGTCCATCATCAATTGAAGTTTCTGTATCCATGAGTGTTTTGTGATCACGATAATTAAATGAAGAGTCTTTGAATTTCAATGGATGCAATATTTGATTTTCATTAATGAGAATAAATCGAAGTACATGCATTAAATGAATGCAAACTTATGTTGTAGAATTCCATTCAGATAAGAAGATCATTTTGAGCTTACATTATGAGAATCATGTGATCCTCCTCACATACACGTGAGGATTTCACCACGAGGAATAATGAAAACACGGAATTCCACTATTATATAGTTGGGGTTGTATTGTAGTTGAAAAGAAACACTATAATTCTATATATATGAATGTATTCATGTCCCTTAAATATAAAATTTTGGGAGGAAATGATCTTAGCTATGGGATGGCCTAGGAGGAAGCCAAGGTGCGCAACAGGTGGGCCACTAGAGGGTGATGTCATGGGTGGACAATGGCTAGGGCACTGTGGTGGCCTCTCAGTGGTAGAAGGGTTGTTAGGATCAACACCATTGGAAAAGGATGAAGTGGGTCCCCGGTGTGGGTCGACAATATCAGGTTCGCCATCGGAATGAATGGTAGTGTGTGAGATCTCAGGAAATGATAAAGATTGGATCGATAAGTTGATATGAGATGTCTGTGATGGATGGGGCGGTGGTGGGGAGGATCTTTGACAATGATGGTGGATTGATTAGGTAGCTCCAGATGCGGCATCCACTATAGTTAGAGTGGTTAATGTATTAAGGGGGTTTTCTCTAATCAAAGGAGGGGAAACAAAAAAGGGAAAAAATTACCACTATTGGTAAAATACTCATTTGTTGCTCCAGATGAGTCTAGATGAGGAAGAACCCACCAAAAAATGCACATCATATTGGAAGAATGAGAGGGTATGAATTTTTCATCATTATTATGACACATGCAGTCATATATGGGGATTTATTGATGTTTTCATTTAATTTTGATCTATTTGGAGTATAAAAACAGAAACTATCATATAGTGTGGGATTTCTATAGGGTTCCTAGTCTCTAGGACTTCAATGGAGAAGTTTGGGCATTCTGTATTGGTATTTTGGTTCATGTAAGGCCCCCCTCAACCTAATTAAATAAGGGATTATCCAAAAATAATAAAAAAATAAAGGCCTTTGGGATTTCAAGAAATGAAACTATTCTAATTGAATAATATATGAAATATAGCAAGTTCATTAGGGTTTATGGAAATGATGTTTGAACTTATATTTCATATGTTCGATGTAGTATAAAAGAAATGGATATGGACACTTGAGTCTTCAAGAATTTGAATACCATTATGAAGAAGCCTAAAACCATTTGTAATTTTGAATGATCCATAGGTTTTAATGGGGTTGTGTGATGATAAGTATTCACATGATAAAATAGAGACCCTGGGTCCTTTAGGTTTTTTAAAAGAGATTCATGCATATGTTCTAAGTTACATATTATTTCTAATCATCATGAAGAAATACACAGTCCTTCATGTATTTGAAAATTACTAGTTGTATTCATTTATAAAGTGAAGAAATAGAGTGATCTTCTAATAATAATGAGCTAAAACTCTTTATATCCATTAAGATACATGAATGAAAAGAATACGTTGGAAGTGACATTTCTACATGTCAAGAAGAAGTTATTACCCAAAACCCATGGGTATATGAAAAACACTACCTCTATGTGTATGGTTCATTTAATGATGTAAAATAACCGAAAAACCATTCTAGAATTTCAAATAAGAAATAAAATATATAACCATGGTTTATGGTGTATTTGATATGATAAATATAATACCTTATGTTATTTGGGTATTAATATTTAAATGAGAAATAAATCCGTTTATTCATAAAGACAATTTCACGAGGATTTAAAATGAGAATTTTAATTGTGAAATATTGATACACCGTGCACCAAATTATTATGTATAAATATGGGCATGATGGTGATGTAAAGGATATATTGAATTATAATATCCTTTTAGATACATATACATTGTTTTATTGAAGAAAGAAATAATTTCAATATAGAATCCTTTTAAGGAGAAAACTAGAGTGCTATATCATTAAAATATTGTGTAGAATATAGATTGAACCAACTATAGAAGGATAATTGAGACAATCATTGATGAAGTTACTGATGGAGTACATGATCATGCCAGCTTCTACATTATCAAAGGCGAAGAGAAAAGATCAACCCATAGTGTATCAATTCTTCAAATAATGTGATGTCTTGCAATTGGAATTAGGAGTACTTTAAGTCTTTTGGTTGTATCTAGTAGTAAGATTATCATGGTTAGAGGAGGATTAAGAAGTATTTTGGTTGGATTTTAAGGAAAATGGTGTATCTCGGTTGGGTCTATAGTATGAAGCCTTTTAATTATAGTTGAAACAAATTTTATTCACTTGTTTTACAGTAATGGATCCATTTTGGGGTGTTAAACCAACATTTCAAGGAGTATGCCTTCCATTATTGAACCATGTAAGTACATTGTGATATGCTCTCTTATTTTGTTACTACACATGAAGTGATATTGAGATATGTTATATAGTGGATTGATAAACATACCAAGTTAAATAGTTTTAATTAAAAATAAAAATAAATTTTTACATGATTGTAGCATTGATTCTCCCCCCTCTCAGTGGTACCTAATCTAACATGGGGGTTTAAAAGTTTTATTAAAGGGTAGGTCAACTATAAATATCCAATCATTATGTAAAGATATAATATGACAATGATATCAATGTGTTCATCACCCTTCTATCAAGATACTTCAAAAAGGGTAATGTAAGGAATGGAGGAATAGAATTTCTAAAGAATAATCCATCCTAATTGTTTTTATTTATAGTAAAGGTAAAATATAAAAATAGTATTATTTATTATTATAATTTCATTATAGAAAAAAGATAAACAATTTTATAATCTCACTTATATATGAAAAAGGAAATGTGATTATGGTGATGAAGAGAAAAAAACATAAAGTTTTTTCCAACGAATACTCTTGAAGTGATAAAGAATACCAGGGTAGAATCATGGATGATGTTTACTATTCAATGATAAATGATGTGTCCTTGAAAAAAAATATTGAGAAGATAATAAGTGGGCCTTAATATAAGAATAATTAAAATGGTATCTAAAAATGAATGATCAAAGTTATGTGATTGAATAAATTTACCAATAAATTTTGAAACAACTTTTTATAGAGAAGGATTTGAAGGTTATCATCATATCTCATAATAAATAGAATGAATAAATGAGAAAATCGGGTAATAATGATACTTAAAATATGAATTTTATTGTCTCATAAGTGATAGAGAATGATAAAAAAATTAGAGGTAATTAAGAGAAGAAGAACACCTCCAAGAAATAAATATTCCACCAAAGGGTATATTAACATGTATAAAAATAAAGAGAAACCTAAATCTGAAATTTCGAAGTAAAATATTGACCCATGAAAAATATAAAACTATGGTTTCAGAAGAGATGATATCATCATAGTGTTTTTATTATGGTATATTTGGGGACTTCAAGAGTATATGTTTCAAATACAATAAGCATAAATATGTTATTAGAACACCATTACCAAAATCATCTCAATCATGGAGTTATCAAATGAGGTATGAAATTTTTGGTAAATTTTTTATTAGTTTTAAAGTAGGAAACATGGAAAATAATTCTTCTTGGATGAATAAATTTAAGGATAAAGAATCCATAAAGAGATACTCCACTCCAATGTCTTAGAATGTAATTTATTATACTAGAAAAGGGCCTATTACGGTATAAAATAGTCTTATTGTTTTGGACAATAAAATTGATCCCAAAAAAAGGTTGTATCAAGCACTAAAATCTGAGAACTCACATCAAGCCTTGTGGTGGAGATGAAAAAAATTATAAAGAGGTTGTTTTAGATATACTGGTGGTGGAAAATTATATGTCACAAAATGAAGAATTTAATTGTATGAAAATATGCACACAATTCAAGAAGCATGTCAAAAGGAATGAAAGAATCTCCCATAATAAGGCTGTAAATAAGAAGAAATAAAATACGGGGAAAAACTATCACATTGAATGTTTCTTCTAATGAAATAATAATGTACCTACTTATTCTCTGTTATATGTATGATTTGGTACTAAAATTTATGTAATTGAAGGCGATTGTTTTTTTCATTAAGGGGATAATTGAAGATATTAACTTGTAAAATTTTCACTACCTAATGAATGTGGGATTTCTATATTGATTGATGAAAATAGATTTTCAAGAATTACAATCACACTTTTTCTCTTGTTTGTAATTGTATTAGTCATATTAATTAAGTTAGGGGTTTTAAATTTATGTCAAGATATGAAAAATGGGGTGCTATTTTCTTTTGAATTAAAATTTTCTAATGAGTTTGTTGATGTGTGTACATGATTTAGATTTTCATTGAAAAATCATGTTATTAGAACACCTTGTTTGATAATTGAGATATTTCCAAGAATGATTTCACATGCATTGTATTTTTTGGAAAACATAGAAAAACATATATCCATATATCTTTTTTTCTACATTTTTTTATCCAAAATTTACTTAGAGTTGATTTACTAAAGGCTATTTTCTAAGGAACCTTGTGAGATAATCCCTCTCTTATAAGTGACTAATATATTTTCATGTGAGGGATAAGATCATGATTTTTAGAAACAAAGTAAGATGATAAGACGCTCCCACATATCCTATTAACTTTATTCCCAATAGGGGGGGGGATATTTTCAACACATATTTACCTGAATTATATGTGTTGATATTGAAAAAAAATTAAAAGGGTGAAAATTGTGAGCATAAGTAACATTTGTTTTCAGTAACTCAATATGTTTTGGTGGATTATGTAGCGATTATTAGAGACATTATTGGGATTCATTTAATGGAATTAGATGTCCAACATTACCAATTATCCATTTTGTAACTCTAATGATTAATTATTTTGATCATTAAATGTCAGAGACATGTGTTTATGTAAATCACACATCATACAATAAGAGGAAGAACATGAAAATTATTTTTTTACATGAACTGAATAATAGGTATTATGTCTATGATAATATTAAATTCAATAAGAATAATTAATGAAGTTAATGAATTTTGTTTTATTTCATGAGGATGTGAAGAATATTACACATATAAATAAAAATTTATTTATGTATTTTACATGATGAATAATGAATTTGAGAATGGTTGGAATTAGTTGATGAAATTTTATAGTGGGTCTTTAATAAAAAATAAGTCCAACCATGTGAGCCACATGGTCTAACTAAACTCCACACATGTGAGAGGAGGGCCTCAACCACATGGGTACATGGGCCTACGAAACCCATAATGTTGTTATATATGGTGGGATAATGTTAAGGACTATATGAGAGATCACATTGAAGTGAGGAGGTTTCACTATATAGGGTGACATGATGACAGGGAGTTGACAAGAGGTAGTGCAAGAACCACATCTTTTTGTATAAATGTGTGCACACATGTGATGAAAAATATATACTGAATTGAAATATGATTGTATATCCTAATAAATTATTGTATCAAATAAATAATGATTTTGAAGTTAGTATCATTTGAATAATAATATTTTAATGTTCTAGAGGATTTAATGATTATGGAGAATCAAGATTGTACCAAATCTAGGAGGAGTCTTCAGACTAGAATTTCATAAGTTCTTAAGGGAATACAAGATAATGTCAAATCCTAAAATTTCATGGAGGAAGTTTAAATATAATCTTATAATGGATCAATCCTTCAATATATATGAAGTATTCGAGTTGTTGGAGGGAGAATTTGTTGTCTTCTTATCAGAGAAAAGATAAGATGACTTCTGTTTTGATCCATAAAAAACAAAATCTCTTAGTTGATGTTAGAGAAATAAGTCATTAATTTTGATATGAATGAAATTTTATTCACTTTTTTGATAGTAAATAATCCTTGTTGTCATTTATCAATTACACAAAAAGGTGTATTCTTTTAATTTTTTCAAACTTGTATATACTTCATGTTTCCATCTATTATTTTATTACTTCAAATGAAGTGAGAATCAGTGATATTATAGAGTGGATCAAGAATAGTAACAATTTCAATAAGTAGAAATCAAAGCAAAAATTAATTTTTAAAAATGATTTTATCACAGATTAACCCCCTCACAGTGACACCTAATCCATCTTTGGGATCTATAAATCAAAAACAATTTAAAATGGTTGAGTTTATATAAAAACCCTCGAAGGGGAAAAACTGGTTCATGTAACGTTGTTTCACATTAAGCATTAATAGAAATAAAAATATTTCAAAATAAATTAAAAATATGTAATGGATTAAATTTATTTTCTAAGATATAGTTAACTAATAATAATGGCATTTAATTTACAAAAAATAGTGACAAAATGATTACATAAAAGAATGATCTCTTTATTTATTTTTTGGGACACAATTTCATATGATTTTTTGAACGATGTGTTAAAAAAATGATGTGTTTTTTTTAAAAGAATTGGTGCCTCATTTTGAGATTAAAGGATGGACTATTATTACTACAAGGGTAAAATAAGAGAAGAAATATATTTCA
Organism: Viscum album; assembly: GCA_963277665.1. Classification (NCBI taxonomy): domain Eukaryota; kingdom Viridiplantae; phylum Streptophyta; class Magnoliopsida; order Santalales; family Viscaceae; genus Viscum; species Viscum album. The sequence goes on from OY728142.1 coordinate 957,258,247, forward strand.
AATATGTAATTAAGGACAATAATTTATATTTTATTATAAAGGATGATAATGAGTTATTAACCTAAAGAAGTGGACATTTGGGCTAATGAAACAGGAGTAAGATCATTAAATATGAGTCCCTATTAAAAATTTAATGTATAAACTTGATGAAAAGTAACTCATGTTATTTATGTCATAAAAAGTTTCAGTAAACCTAACTCACAAGCCATTAGAGATCAAAGAAATGATGTTAGTTGATAAAATATATCTAAGTGATTGTGTTTTAATGGGTTTTAAATAAAAAAATTTTTATAGGAAATTTAATCATTTATATTGATGATTTTAATTAAATTTACGAGTTTTAGATGATATAGGATAGTTAATATTCTTTTTAGATGTTTAAAACATAATATTGAGTTAGTGAAAATTAAATAATGTATGTTGTGAAAATATTTCATGTGAAAATTGGATCTAAGTACAACAATGGAGGAATCTAAAAATATCTTGATAGGAATAAATAATGAATATAGTTCTCAAAAAACATTTCAATAAAATGGAATAGCCTCCAAGAATATTGGGTTTTTATTAAAATGGGAACAACAAGTTTTTTAGATCATGAATCATTCAAATTATTTATAGATATTATATAATATTAGTTTTCTACATTATCAAATATTTTTTTCTCTATCCAAAATAAGTTATCAAACCTTATGAGATGTTTTTTTAAAATGTTAAAAAATTTATTTTTCATGAAAATATTCAAAATTCAATGTTTTAGTAATATTAAATGATTATATTTCTAAATATTATACCAATAACCTGAAAAAGTAAAATTTAATATGTAGAAACTATATTTAATATGTTATGTTTGTTATAATAAAAATATGTTGAATATAACTAAAATATTTTATTTCATTTTCATAAAAGATCATCTTAATTAATAAATAAATTAAATTTGATGATGAGATTGTATAGTCTTTATGATAATTTTGTGATTAGAAAGGGGTATATTTAATTATTTAAGCATGTATGAAAATTATAAAAAATGATTCATAAGTTTAAATTTATGATTTTGTTCTTGAGTTGGATAGATTTATGTTATCACGAAATCTAATACAAATGGAGATATAAAATAGTATCCAATATAGTGATAATATAATTCCATCTAAATAAAACATGATATGTTTTGACCATAAAATCATACATTCACATGTGTAGTTGAAGATAGTTGAATAATAATTAAAATAGAAGAATTATATTACCACTATAGGGTAATGATTTAATTAGATTTAAAAGAATGAAACTTGAGAATTTGTCAATTTTTAATGAAAAAAATGTAATATGGGATAAATAGGTTTATTTTTCAGTAAATTAATTGAGAGTGGATTGGTTTCATGAAGCCTAGGACATCATATTTTCTAATGTTCACTATCAAATTTAGTTTTTTGACATTGATGAGTTATTATCTCCAGTTTAAATAATTTAAAGGAACTTTTTTTCCTTATGAAACATAGTAAAATAAACTTGAAGTTTTTCAAATGGATTCCAATTTAGTATTCTTGAATGAAGATATTTATGAGTAGGTGTACATTGAATAACTTGATATATTTATGCTTAACATTGATAGTTCTGGGGTATGTAAGTGATAGAAGGATCCTTATAGAATAAAAAAATTAAATTATTAATTTAATAGAAAAATTAAATTATATATTTAAGAACATTTTGTTATGAAGATGAATGATATATAAAAAAATATATTAGTAAAAGAAACACCATCTATTCTGACACTATACATTGATAAAGTTTCTTTATTTAAAAGATGATATCTTATGAAGACTATTCCCGCCAAATGATGAAAAATTTTTAAATATCATTTGAAAAAATTCACATATATATTTATTTTTCTGACATTGAATTAAAAAACCCATGATAAATCAACATAATATGTGAATAGGATCTTTGACTTCAAAACAATAAATACAATCAAATTATAGATTAAATGACTCACCACAAACCCAATCTAAAAAAATTATAAACAACCACAAGTGGAACTAAACCATCAAATATGATGTCCATGATTTATCCTGTGGACAAAAGTAATATCTTATGTAATTTTAGCTATGTGGATGAAGGAATAAATGTGTTATAGAGGAGATATAAGAAAATAAAAAAGTAAAACCCCATAAATTCTAGGGACAAAAAAATTAAAATAGAATGGATCTTAATGGGAAACCCACCTATAGTGTCAATGCCATAACATTATAGATTACCATGGGAATGTAACCTCTAATTAATGAATCATAGAATGGATAGTATATATAGTCGGTCACAATATTCATTTTCAATAACTATCAACTATGATTATCACAACCTCACCAATGATGACATTAAAGAACTAACCATTAAGCATCTATTCCATTGGTGAAATTGAATATATGATAATTCATCACAATAATTCTATAAAAAACTGACCCATGCTCTACTGTTAATATGTGTATGCAACATGAACTAATATCAATAGAGATATGAATATAAGCACTAAAAATAGACAACGTTATTAAGAAACACTATACTAAAAAACAAAAAACTATCCCATGACATGTAATTTTAATCCAACCCTTTAATGGTTCTCACAAATCATGTATAATAAAAACGGATCTCAAATATTGAAACAAACAAAAATGTGGTACCATTCAATTAATTTCCTGAAAACCATATTTGTCTTGGTAAATATTCAAGTTAATTAGAGAACCATAAGTGAAATTAGATTTTATCTCATACCATAACTCAAAAACTCATCATAATACAAAAAGTCCCTCATAAACCATCTCATCGTTGAACCCTATGCAATTGAAATATTGAAAGCCTTTATTTTTTATATTCTCATTAGGAGAAATCATATCCTCCCCTGAAAACTACAATGTTTCATGGGATTATTAAAAATGAGTATAAAAAATATATATAATATAGAAGAAAAAAATTCTAATGAGTTTATAAAAATATTTTTTTGGAAGAATAAAAACATATATCTAATATTATTTTATTTATGAACTAATTGTAAAAGGATAATGAATGAAAAATTAAAAATCAAAAATATATTCAAACTATTATTATAAATTATTATACTGCATTTTTTAAAGTCAATACATATTTTTTATTGTTGTACATTTCAATTCATTCCAAATAATACTAATAGAGTCACATATCATGGATATGAAGATGATCTTGTACTATTCTAAAGGAACTCATGATTGTGGATTGTGATATAAAAATGAAACTTATTAAATATTTATATTTTTTATAATTATTTTTGGGAAGGAGATAGTTAAGATCATAAATTTAAATATAAAAGGGAATTTTGTATTATTGTGGGTTACATTTCTTAGGACGCTTGAAAGGAATATTCTATCAAAAAATATTTAATTGGAAGAAACATATATTGTGGTATTGAAATCCATGACTCAAATTTTTTAAATGAATTTACGACATCAGAATTCGATAAATGTATTTATATATCCATTGACGATTTTCTATGATAGCGAATGTATAACCAACATATAAAATAATCTACTCTAACATTCTAGGTCAAAACATAAAAAAATTAAATATGATATATTCTAAGAGATATTTTACCATGGTGATATCATCATTGTGAAGGTTTTAGAGGGATGTTTAAATGAATGGATATTAAGAAAATAACGTGGATGAATAAATCACTCTACTATATCAAGGTGTTTTTAGAGTGTATTGTATTCCAAAATTCATAAAAGTAAAAGATATATATTTCTACCCTTTAATTCAATCATATTTATTATTAAGAGGGATGAATTTATAAATATTTAAAAAAAAATTAGAATTATTACTCACTTGGGAAGTTGTAACAATGGGAGAGAAGTTTTATTATATGCTTAATTTCAAGAGAAAATGAGGTTTTGTAGGAACATTATTTTTAGGTGAAAAGAAATGTTTCTAAACAATATTAATAGAAAGATTTAAAAGTTATCATAATGTTAGTTAAAAAATAGTGTTATCAATGGATAACTTACTATGACATATTTAATATATTATTTTCAATACATTATGAGTTATAATTATATCATTGAGATTACTCTATTTGTTACTATGGTTTTATGATACCTACAGTATTTGGATCATTTTATTATATGTTTATTATTTTATTATTTCATGATTTTTGAAACTATTTTAAATTTTTATTTACATTCAATATTATCTTGAAAATTTTATAGATCTGTTAAAATTGTGCATAAGGAAAAGAAATTGTGATTTCATGAGTTTCGAAAAACCACATCATGAAAAATGGAATGATACATCGAAATGGTGTCATTATGGAATAAAATTTACATTCATGAGATTAAAACAAAATATATTAAAATAAATTAAATATTATTTATTATATTTTTAATCTTAGATAAAATTAATGATTATAGATTCCATAAAAATTAATTATTATTCCATAATCCAATGATGCGATTTAAGATATTTGAAGAAGAAAAGATTGGTATATAACTATGTTTCCTTACAAATAATAAATCATTTAATTTCAAGTGATCAATCATAGTGAATAAAATTATAATACAATTATTAAGGAAAAATAATTTATTATATGAATTTAAATTTAAGTAGAAATATTTGTAGAGTTGTTTTAAACTATGATGATTTAATGAATATTTTTAGTTTTTTAGAGAAATTTAATCATAAATAATTTTTTGGTGATGTAATTTATTTTCATAATTTCTCTACATTATTTGAGGATCATAATAATTATGTTAAAAATTATAAATAGTTATTTAATGATTTTATCCTTTTTTTGGATACGTGTTTAATCATAAATTACACCTTAATTTATAGTTTATAACTATGATTTATGATGATGTTTTTTTTATAAGGGACATATTTTGGTTATGATAAGTCAAAAAATTTAGAGAACCACCAAATCATTCTAAAATATAATTATAGTTATTAGATAAAAAAAATTAAAAGTTAAGAGTATGGTGAAGCCAACATCCCTTTGTTGGAGGCACTTGATGAGGATCAATGAAGATATTTTATTATCACATAATCATTTTATTAATCTTTCTTCTATATATTTATAATTTCAAAATTTATTGAGTTGAAGACTATATTATAGCTATTATATTGTATTAATTATTCAAAAAAAAGAATTATGTGTGAGGAGGGTCTCAAATATTAAGCACCATGTAATTTATCACTTGCTGAAATGAAAAAGTGAACCTTAAAAAATTCATTTACTAGTGGTATTTTCATTATTTTCACTCTCCCTCAAATCATTGTTCATTTCATCAACTCATTATGATATTCACTAATAATAATGAAAATATAATGTGTTTTCTAGAAATGTTTTTGGATTCACTATTTTCATTCCCTCTTAATGCTTTCCTCTTTATTATTTGGTCAAATGTTTAATTATCCTAGTGCATAATACTATGGACGATGGGTAGTTATTTTTACCCTTAATGTTTTGGGAATTGTGTATTAATCATAGTCTAAGTTATTATAATTAAAATAGTGGATATCCTAAAACTATTTTATGATATTCTATAAATATTTATATTTAATATCCCATTATTATGTTTTTTTTAATTTTCCTAGATTCATGAACTTTCAGAAATGATACAGTTCTTTCATCTATAATTTTTATGTTTCCATGAAATCATGTTATTATATAGTTACTCTTTTATGATGTTTTTTTATGATATACTATGATACTATAATTGATATCACATATAACCTTTTCTTCACTAAGTTATTTAGATCATCATTTTTCTATATTTGTCTATGTCCGTATGATTTCCTATGTAGTGATATGTTTAGATGAGAGTCATGTGTGATGAATTTTATTAATTAAAAGAAAAAATTATTGGGAAATTAGATATATATAGATAATATAAAAATTTATCAATCATGGGGTTCATATGAGTTTTTTAATTGATGAGTTATAATGTATAATCATATTAAATTATTTAAAATCAATGAATATGATTTTTTGTGTCATCAGAGTTTGTTTGTGGGATACTAATGATAATAGATATAATTTTTAGATATTAATTTTTTGCTATTATTTAAAGATAAATTGAAGGTCATTTTCATTATAGATTCATTATGAGTGATCGATCTTCTATTATAAAAGGATTATTTCTAGTCAAATCAACCTTTTATATTTTTATTTTCATCCGGTTTTATTGATGATTGGTTTCTTTAATATACGTAATACAAGAACATTAATAAATTTGATTGAAAAATACTCTCTTTCAATGTTTTTACTATTAAAATTTATAAGTATATTATATTAGTATCCTAGGATCAAAAATACACTTTTAATATTGATATTTTAGATCCAATTAGTGCTTGTATTATAGGTGTTAGTGGTTTTAAAATGATTAGTTTCCTACTTAAACATGACATATTTATTCCACCTCTCACATCATGAATTGTGGTTAATATGGATGATACATCTTTGGTATCTTATGATATTTTAGGTTTTGGTGTATTTACTCATACTTATAGAAGATTTATAGAAAAAATTTCATTTCTCACCAATCAATTATATTTCACTTGATGAAAATATTTGGTCAATGATTCAAGAATTGATAAATGAGAATTGTTTTGTTTGGTGTAATATCTATACTATTATACCATTCAATTTAGTTAGATGAAAATTAGTTTTATATAACTCTTTCTATTCATTATATACCTTTAACTATTCATCTACATACTTCTCCACCAATACACAATGGTGATTTGAGCCTTTTACATTATTTTAATTTAGGCAAGGAGAATGATGTAATTTTTTTGTTTATTTATCTATCTCATTTACATTGATGTTTATTGGATTTAAAAACTCATTTTTTTCATTTTTTAATCTAATGAAGTCTCTCAAACTAATTTTATTTGATGAATGATATTTTCACAAGTGATTTTTGATAAATAATGGTATGTTTCTTTTTCAATCATTAATATTTTAATTCAAATTTTTTGTACATGTCTGGATACGATGATTAGGAACCATAAACATGGGATAAAAAAGGGTGTCCCTTGTATTTGGATATTAATAGGTATATTCAATTGTTCTGTTTTGAATTAGTGGAATTTATTTCACAACGATTAATTTTTTTGGGCATTCTTGCATGGACATCCCTCATAGTGTCTATAATGGATGTCAATGTAAATGAATCCAAATGGGATGCCTATGTGTTTTCATATTTTTATAAAAATTACTTTATCATAATATGATTTTGAATAATATTAATCCTAGAGATAAATGAATTATCTATTATATAGAGAGGAATATTATCATTGGGTATATATATATATATTTCTGTGGAATGATACCCAAATGGGTAGAGTAGTTTTCCAAATATTTAAAAATAAATTCATGTAGGCAAATATTTTTAAGATGACAATTCATACTATGGAATTAATTTTCATTATAGAGGTAATTATTTATTGTGAAAATTAGGATGAAATAATATTACAAAGGACCTAAATAGGCATATCGAGTGTATAAAATTTAATTAATAATTCATCCTGATATTTTGTGACTCTTATTATCATTTTTCAGTGGATAGAGTATTTTTTGACCTTCCCAAAAAGTCGAAATTCTAATTTACTTAGGCATATATAATAAATAATGGATTATGAATTATGAATTAATTATTATAAAAAATATAATTGTTGGAGAAAAACAAAATATATTTAGGTATATTTGATATTTTCGGGTGGTGGTCATAATATTTTATATGATTGAGTTAATTCACTATGAGTTAGTTTGTGGATAATATATGATTACATTGCCTTATTGATTAATTAATTTACAAAATATTTTTTCATAAACCTAAATTATTATAAATAAAAATTGGGTTGTGGATAAATGATATCGCTAATTTATTGATTTTTAAATTTTCTACACTTTATGAACATTTTGTTGAGTTTTTGTAGGAAAAATAGTTACCTTTTGTGCACAAAAATAATTTTGAAAAGCAATCCATAAAATCTAAAAAAAATATTTGAATTGAATTGAATAAATATAAAGAAAATATATACCATTTAATAGTAAATAAAAAACCAAAAGATATTAATTTTAAATGATATGAAACCCTTTATTTACATTCAATGAAGAATATATTTATTTTTATGTGACATTGATGGTGTTTTCTTGGTAGTTGGTATAGAATATACATCACTAAATCTATCTAATAGTAGTATAAATCTCCCAAATTAATACTATGTATTAATTTCTTTACCCCATGGTCTACTAAATCCATTGTTTCATTGGAATATTGGGAAAATTTAGAATGTTTTCATTTATTTCTTCATGTTTAAGATAGTCTCACATTTCCCATACTCTCGACCTCATTTTATAATATTTATAGATACACCTCAAATTTTTATAATACAATATAAGTTTCAAAAAATTTATATTTTGTGATAAATTTAAAAATTACATATGTTCTAATAAATTTTAAATATTAAATATCATTATAAACTCTATAAAATTCAACAAAGGATGAATAAACTATTTATCACTCAGTAAATTTACCAAAATCATTTGGATAACATCTCATAGTATTATCATCAATAAATATTATTGTACTATTGAAGAATTAAAATGTTTGAATACAATATTACTTATTTCATATGATTAATGAAAATTGGAGTGTCCACTTAATAGTCATGTTACCAAATACTAATAAATAGTGCCGATGCTATAAATTTATTTTCTCTATGAAATAAAAACTATAAAAAAATTTATGAATAATGATGAGTGTATATTATTATATCATTTAAAGGATCCATTAATCTGCCATGTTTTCTGAATGATAGGGGATTTATATATATATTAGAAAATAAAATACATTATATTTAACGACTTATAAAATTATATACAATGATATTTTTATATTTCCTCAAAACCCTTTTTTGAGGGGATATTATAAATCTATCATATTGTTTTACAAACACTATCCAAAAAAATAATACTCATTCACACAACTATTTTTATGGCCTTTTTATGGTTAACATTGATTTAAAATTATCTAATACATAATTATTTGTAGATATTGAACTCAACAAATAAATTATTTTCATTATTCTATAAATGGATATAGTGTAATTTGTATCAATTAAATATATCATTATATGTATCACAGACCGTTGTATATTTTACAAATTTCAAAATTATATAATCCATTTTCATTGATATTAGCTGACGATGAGTCATAATAAATTTTAATATCATATATCACTACTCAAACATTCTCATTTATTTTACTAATGAATAAATAAGATGAAAGATCATATAGTTTTTTACTCATCAAAGTACAATAATAAGTCACTTATCAATCTCGTAAATCTATAAGAATCCTATATATCACTTTTCTATGAATAAGAATATACTTCCATTATATTTCTAAAAAGATGGACAAGATTTCATTATTGTCAAAAATAATGAAAATATTATATTGAATAATAAATACCTACCGAATTATCCACAACATCCCCAAACACTTCTTAATTATCTCAATATCAATGATATAATATAAAATATTTCAATGTATAATGTTATACATGTGATATTACTTATTAGTATCTGTTAATGATGATTAATATGAAATATAAGCCACATGTTTACCAATAAATCCTTTACACTCTATGTAGTATACACAGATTAGTCATCCATAACATAAACAAATTCCACAGTATTGAAATCTATATCTCTATATGAGTCCTTACTCATGGTAATATTACATCTCATCATATCCCTAGAATTTCCATGATGATCATTGATTTGTAAGAACACAATGTCATACATTTTAGGTTTATGTATGAGAATACATTCATGATATTTTCATTAAAAAATAATAAATCATAAGTGAATACATTGTTATATATCTTGATAATTGTTTTACCATTCTTAAATTAAATGTAGAATAACAATAAAACCATACATAATAATCAATAATTACAATATATAATTTAAAATGACCTAGAAATTCCTTATATTTTCCTCCTATTATTATTACTATTAAACATGCTACATCCCATGTGGCATTATCATATATCCAGGGTATACCATGATAAATACTTATACTAAGCACCTTTAATGATATGACATCTACACAGAATATTTTTTTGAATAATGGATAATTTTTTTATTTTAATTATTATATTAAACACATGATGACATCATTCAAAATTAATTTCTATATGATATTTTATGTTTTTTTTAATGAATTATATTATTTTAAAAACAAATTTTTATTCTATGATATATACTATATTTATATTTGGAAATTTATATAAATTTTTTTATTTTAATTAACGTCATTTCGATAAAAATTTAAAACTAACTTTTTAAATTATGATCATTCCATACCAATGTACCATAAACACATTTAGGAAGTAAAGTGATTTATACATTTAATTATACTATATAATCATATAATTGGAACACATTGAAATTCACTATCTTCAAATATACACCTATTATCCTCATGCATATTTTTTTTATAAAAAATCTACTTATCATATAGAAATTATATCTTATAATGTAAACAAATTATTCCCTATGTTGAAATATTTAATAAATATATTTTTTTACCATATCTTATATGGAAACATTAAATTTAATAAAAATACTGTAACACTATGATTATAAATAATTTTGTTATTATTAAAATAAATTTTAATTTTTTAATTTTTTTTAACAAAACATGACCTACAAAACAAATTAGTAAGATTTTCTTTTTAGTATTTTTAAAAAATGGGTTTCATCCTATAATTTTTTATTATGATTTTCTAGAATAATTAAATAGATAATTTGGTACTTTTTTGCAAACAAAAATTTATTATATCATTTTGGGAGTTTTTTTTGAATTTTTAAATAGATTATTTAATATAATGGAAAATTATTTCTATTACTATAATAACATGGATATTATTATTAATGTTTTTGAAATAAGGGTACCCCCTCTATTTTAAACTAATTATTGGATATCCTCCCCTATTTTAAAGAGGTATTTCTCCAAATTCCCAAACTTTTCACTCAAATGTATGTTTTCTTCAGATATAAATTTTCCTTCCTATTTTTTTATACTTCTTTGTCCACCTCTCATAATCCTATTTCATAGTTGAAGTTTGGTTATTTTGTTAATTTTAAATTTGGGTGTTTCATAAATGACTAATGAAAACTATAGTAAACATAGTTAATTTATAAATATGGGTAATCAGATTCTTGGGGGTGATGAGTGATGTTAAATTCATTTATTAAACCACTAATTAATCACATTATGTTTACCAATGATTATTTTCCAATTTCATCCTTGATAAAACCCATAAAAAGAGTGTTTTAATTTAAACACATAATTACAAATGGTTTTTTTTCATTAGATTCAATTGTCTTTAACTGATGATTTAGGGAAGTTGGTTACAAATTTTTTATATTTCATTCATTGAACATTTCGTGTTTTATTTATATACCATGTAAATATAATATATGTTTTTTTCAATATAAAAATTTTCTTTCTCTTTATTAATAATGAAATTTGAATAAGATTTTGTTATTCTCATATCCATAAATACTATATAAAATAATTTTTACATGTCCATATGATATTTTATAAAAATATTAATAGAAATAGAACATAATAATTTTATATGAATATTCAATGCATATACGAATAATACATTCTTAATGACTATAATGTTTTAGTGTATTTGGAGATTTGATAAATAATCAAATTATCTTATAAAATATCTTCAATATATCATAAAAGGTTTATCTGTTATAGTTCTCTTTTTATAAATTTGTTACATAAAAACATTCTTCATCACCTAGTAAATATGGAACACTTAAAAAAGAGTGAGCACATATGACCAGTAAGCATAAATGTCGCATTTATAAAGAAATAATAATATGCGAGCATAATACATTTTGGGTAAAATCATTATAAAAACATATGAAATTAAAACAAAATCAGTCAAATATCATTTATCATTAATCATGGTATTTTTTTCCATAAAAAATAAATAAGTAATAATTCTGTGGAATCATCAACAATAAATCGTGATCTAAGAGGACATATCATAGTCATAAAGAATAAATTTTTATCATACACTTAACCATATAAAATCATTTCCATTGTCCTGGAACACTACTGATACTATCGTAGTGTATTTCCTTAACTCTATATTCCATCATTTCATAAGCCAACATTCACTCTATGGACTATCATAGTGGATTATGTCCCTTACATAATTGGGTTCACCTCCCATTCAATTCCTTATAATCTCATGAGGTATCCATATTAACCTAATACATTGAATTGAAATTTAATTTCAGTCCCATCTATCACATAATAAAATCCATACATATCTGTAACACATGATCTGGAAAAAACTATCATATCAATGTTTCATAACATATGGAATGGAAAAAGGATTCATAATTTTTATTATATTTCATTATACTATATCCCATGGAAAATAAATGGGTTTTATAAATTCTTCATCATATATTAATTTATCCATTGGAAATAAACGAGTGTCATTTATTAATCTATAAATTATCATCATCATAATACCACCATTGAGTGAAAATGTACGTAATAATAAGATAATATCACTAGATATTCATAAAAAATGTTAACTAATATTTGCATCTAGGATTTTTTTTAAAAAAATTATCATCATTCTTTGAAAACATGAGAAAATATATATTTCTATTGATAATATTTTTACTAAAAATTACCATAATATTTAAAAAGTTATTTTTATTGAAAATAACTAGGTAAAATTATGATTAAATTATAAATTTAAGGAACTCAAACCCTTAAATTTTTTGGTTCATTTTATTACTTTAACAAGCACTAAATTGTCATTTTTTGATAATTTGAGGTAATTAATTCACCAATAAAATTTAAAAATAAATTAATATGATAAAAAATCCTTCATATTAAAAAGACCTTATTAAATAATATTATAGATACTCAGAAAAATAGAGTAACATTTTTTATTTATCTTTTAAATAAAATAATATAAAAGTCATTATCAAAGGAAAGCAGGAATAAATTGAAAACCCAATAAAAATAATATTCATAAGGTCTAAATAAACTTATAAAATGATATAAATGGTGGATTTTTAGATATTTCTAGTACTTATCGATTTATTTTAACTGTAGTTTTCCCATTTTTCCCTTACTGAGGGAACAAATATTTTTCGTGGTTACTATTCATGATAACCAAATATAAAAAAGACCTACTATTGAAATTCAATCATCCAAATTTAAAAAATGTATTCGATATATTGATATTCATTTTTTATAATTGGTTAAATCAATTTAAATACAAATTTCCAAAATGTTTTGAAAAATTGGTTTAAGAAAAATGTGTTTTTAAAACTAAAAACAAACTTATAAAAAATAAAGTATAATGATTATTAAAATGTAAGTAATTAGATTATATATTATTAAAATAGTCTTATATTACATTATTATCAAATTAAAAATATAATTAGACATTTTAATTACATCATTTAATGAAATTAAATGAATACTTTACAAAAAATCATTATTTTTTACTATTAACTAAAATAGAAATTCTCTCAGAAAAATCTCAACCATTATCCCTAAATAATGATTTCATTAAAATTTAGAAATTATACTAACTTCTCCAAATATAATTATTAATAATAGTTTAAATTAATTACTATTTTAATGCACTAAATGATGTAATAACAAAATTTGAAGAAAACATATTTTCTTAAACCCTAAAATGACTGTAATTAATATTAATTACATATTTTTTTTATAAATTGTTTAATATTCATAATTTGAGAAAGAAATTTATATATATATTTCATAATGTGGTTAATTCTATTCATACTGATCAATATAAAGGCACAATTATAATATTTCACTGTATATTTTAAGATTATTATTGTGTGTCAAGAAGGATATTAAAAACATATAATTTATTTTAATAAATAATATTATAAAAATACTGAGTGTCAAATTATACCAAATTAAATACATTTATCCCTATAAATTTTTGTTTTTAGTTTCTAGGATTTTTTACCATGATATCGTAATAAAATATAACCTTAATTACATCAGGTTAACTAATTCGATTCATAATTTTAGGAAACGTAGAATTTCCTAATATACTATTTATAAATCATTATATATTTAACTATAAGTCTTTTTTGTTTCCAAAAACATACATTGATTGTTGAGTTATACCTTCTATATTAGAATTGATAGATTTATATTCTGTTTACATGAATTGAGGAAATTATTTACTATAAAGGTAGAGAATATATAATAACATGTTCACTTGATTTAATATAATATCTTAATAATAATATCATCCTTTCATTATTCTTCAATAATTTTCCATCATCGATTTATCTCATATTAAATATGATAAATAACCTTGATTATTTTTAATATTAATGTGCTAAATTTAAGTTTAACAAATCATAAGATGATTAAATGAATAAAAATTAATTCCACCTACCTCTATATATTTACAAAAACTAAAATGGTTAGCATATGTCATCCTATATGAATAAATATTCCCAGTCTAATTTCTAAAATATTCATAATAATAACAACATTTCAACATAAATAATTCGATAGATAACTATCATTAAACTAATAAAAGTGTATAAACCAAATTGAATCCCAAATATTATAATGATTTAAAATAATATTCTTCCATGATAAAAAAACATTTGTCCTAAAAAAATATAATGTATTTCATAATTTCACATACCAAACAAATGAATTCCATAATAATATATTCTCTTAAACATGATAATAATTTTCTAAAATAAATTGAGTCACTATAAAACCATATTAAAACTTATATTGTTCTATAAATTAGCTCAACAATAATCCATAAAACTATTTTTACCTTATTCATATATTTTACCCAAAATCTGATAATCCTTTTATCCTAATTAACCATATTAATAGATAATATTATATTTATAAAAACTGATATCAATATATTATAACTTATATCGAGAAAAATTCTAACTAAAATAACCATTTCACTAAAAAATCACTAATAAAAATTCTTGCATTCTCATAAAATTTTGCAAAGTATACTTAATCATCTTATACACCCATCTAATAATACCTCAAAAATGGTTATATATGTCTGTATAGTAAATATCAACCATCTAATTATCAACCCATGTAACATTAGGCATATCCCATATCACTTTGTAATATCATAGGTTTATAGAGTTTTTATTCTTTAATTTATCATAATGGTTCATAATGAAGATTAGAATTAACTAAATCATATCCCTTGAGAGTGTCTTTCTAGGTGTGTAGTCATAGTCCCACTCATCTTTAACAAATAAAGTTTGATTTAATTAATGATTTTCCACTATCATGTTTGTTACCCATTGGTGGATATGTTACATTGCCGCATCCACAAGATAGAACCCAGACATGGGTGTTTTTTATGATAGCCACAAAATCATTCCATTACCAATGATTTAGGATATAATATTATAATCAGACTTATACTTGAGGTTTTTAATATTTTTAACTAAATATAATCTCCATAAATGACTATTTCTTTTTAGGATAGCAACTAAGATAATTTGAGTATATTATACATAAATATTACATCATTTTAGATTGATATTTAATACATCTCACAAGAATAAATTCTCATGGGAATTAATGGTTTAGTTCCTTTAGAGACTAGATAAATACAATCTTATATAATAAAATATATTCCACTTATCCCACAAGGTTTTATCTCATTGAATTGTTCTTATAAATTTCATACCCAGTACCTTTTCACATAGCCTAGGGAATAAGGAAACATAAGAAAAGGGTGAGTTTAGATACAAAGAAAGTGTAAATATATGTCATATGAACAATTGATCATAAGCATGTATAAGAATAGGGGTATGATATTATTAAAACATAATAATATGAATCCTAGTTAGTCATAAATCATTAATCAAGAATCACCGAGTAATGTTTTATTATAAAAAGAATACACAAGTCATATTGTTGAGGAATCATCAATAATCGATCTGGATCCCTGAGAAAATATCACCAGTATAAGTTATAAGTTTGTGGAATATACATAGACATTGATAATATTTTCCATATTCAATGAAAACTACTATGAATATAATTTTGGATTAGGTTCACTCCATATTCCATCATTTATATTGTAAAGTTCTCTCCCATTCCTATCATAGTGGACAGAGTCCATGACTAAAATATGTTCATGCCATCTTCTAATAATTAGTATCCCATGAGATATCCACATATACATAATGAATTAGAGGGATATATAATCAGACAACCAATTATTAGATAATTAAAATCATACATATATGGTCCAAAATATCTTAAAACATTTATCACATAAAAATTCCAAAAAAATTTGAGATGAAATATTTTTCATAAACATTCCATCATTTAATTACAATATAACTCATCGAATAAAAATGGGATTTATAAAGGTTTCTTAACAAATTAGTGAACTCTTATTGAGGAAACATGTTTTTTAAAATCATTCTTAAATCATCATTATAAATAGCTATAAAGAGAAAAAAGTGTATGGTATCATAAAATAGTATCTTCATAAACCCAAAGAAAATCCTTTATAGACATTGAATAAGATGAAAAATAAATTTAAAATAACATTCAAAACCTTCATTGAAAACATGGGAAACTATCTCTAAATTATAAAAAACAATTCCCAAAAATTATTAGAATGTTGAGAAAATTATTTTACTTGAAAATAGCCATAGTAAAATAGAAATAAATATTCCAATGAATTAATGGAAACGATTTCAAGACACTACATTAATATCATATACATTAAAAGATAACATTCTTTTCATAAATTTTCACAACGTCAAAAAATACATGTTCAGAAAACATTTATATAAAAAATATTATAGTTGTAATTTTTTTTAAAAATCTAAACTTTTAAATTATTTAAATTGTATTCAATGATTTATGAAAAACAGTTTTGGTAGCAAAAACAAGGAAGAAAATGTTCATTACCCAATAATTAAATAAGGTAAAAATTTCATTAAAAATATATGCTCTTTCATTTCGAGTACCAAATAGAGAAACATTGTACTAATGCATAAAATTTATTAGAATAACTAGAGTACATGAAAATAAATTGGGATTAATGAAAAAAGACTATATAATTTCCCTCAATGAAAATTTTTCCTAGACAACCCCAAAAGGAAATGAGAATGTAATATAAACCCATACCAATTTCAATGAAATTGTATCATAACAATAATAAAAGAAATTAAATAAAAATTATCATTAAATACCATGAATATATATGGATTAATGATATATCATACAAAAGGTTTAGTATATACACCACATGAAATACATAATTGGTGAATATGGAATATGTATCATGGAATGAAAAGTGAGACAATAAACCCTTTCCTGATGTCTCATCATGCTTGATACATGTTCAAATAAAATTTATAATAAATATAAATTAAATATAAATATATTAAAAAACCATATTCATAAATAATATACAATTTTTCATTCCTTTATAATTTACAATTCTAATTTTATTAATAATTTCATCATTAAAATGAATATTCTGGTGAAAATTGTTATATTTTCTATGCACGTTTCAGTTTTAGGGTGTGATTACTTACCCATTGGTCATGGTTTCATTATCTATAGATTAATAGTCATGAAATAATTATCATATTTATTAATCATATAAAATATTATAATTATTCAAATAAACTGGTGTTTAACATTTAATTACATCACTCTGTGTAGACACTAGTCTGTATGTACGTACGAGTGAAGTTCCCAGTTTTTTATAAATGAAAAAAATAATGGTAAATAATAATTCAAATTTCCAAAGTAATTATTATATCATAAATAATATATATAATAATTATATATATCCATATTATTATATATGAATTTTTTAAATGATAAATGAATCACATTGATTTGTTTAGGTGGTAGTCCACACATATGCACGACCGACCATATCATTTTTGAAAATACTGGAAGATAAGTGGGAAAAGAATATATTATAATTAAAAAAGAATAATTATGTCCTAAATATAATATATAAATACTAAATCCATCATAATAATAATCCATTAAATGCGGTGATAGATATTGAATCATATAGCTATATAGAGACGATATTCCACATATATGAAAAAGTGATACATTTATTTCAAATTTGATAGAAGATGAGATGTATAATTGGTTTAAAATATTCATAAAATAATATTATTGACTTTTAGATACTTATTTATTTTATATTGGAATGGTTAGGAGATAAATGAAGATATTAATAGAAGATGTCAAATGAAAGAAATAGGTTAGAATGATTACCTATTATTTGGGAGACCTAATTTAGTTTTCTTAGTATGGATGATATAGATCATAATTTTTAAATAGAAGAAGTTATTGTAGAGACCCAAGCTTGACGTACATGGAAATTAGATTACATTTGTGTAAAACCTAATAGATAAGAAAAATAAATTCCCAAAGACCATATTAGTTTAGTGTCTTTGGAAACTCAGAACATAATCTTCTACTCATGGAGAAAGATCTTCAACATCTCCCATAAAGATTTTCCCATTTTGTTTTCTTACCTAAAACATTTCTTTATATCCTATGGAAAATAAAAAATAAAAAGGGTGATCTAAAATGCTCAGCAAAGGTAAAAATGGATAACATAAAACAAACCATAAACATTTTAACATAAAAACATGAACATAAAATATAAACATCAAAATATTGAGCAATGAAATAAAATATGATAGAATGTAAGGCATGGATCATAAAGGAACATTAACCATGAAAGAATAGAATTGGAATAAAACATGTAATTATGGAAAACTAATAAACACATATTATTATTTCCATAGTAGCCAAGTAATTTCTGCCAAGACCATCATACTGGATAGAGTCCATTACTGAACCAGGTTTACATGCCCTTCTAACCCTGTATTACTGAACCATATTTACTTTCCATTGTAAACATGTTTATCTGATTAGAATTAAATATTTACCCAAATTCGTTAGAGGGAGATATAGGTCCCACCCATCACAAAATGAAATCATTCTTAGGTGTGCCACAAAATAAACATAAATTATTCATCATAACTCAACAAATAAAATGGGTTTCATAAACATCATCCCATCATAAAATAATCCATATAAAATAAATGGATATAATTTCATCATTAAAATAATCAAAACATGTAAATAATTGAAATATTATACTTGCAACATAACCATATTAAAGAATTTCATCTTAGATGGAATTTTTTTTGAGAAAACACATGAACTGAATTCTTTAAGAAACTATCATTTCTTCTTCAAAATCATTTTCTTTTCTCAAAATTCCATGAAATTTTAAAAGAAAATATATTTTTTGAAAAAAATCATGAAATATTTTAGAGGAATTTTAATGGAAATAATGTGTTATTAAACTGTAAAAATCTATTCATGTCGTATAAGTTAAAAAACATTATTCTCGTACTTTTGCCGGAAAAGTCAAAAAGTATCTCGTACCGAAAATGACAATAGATTACATTAATATATTTTAATAAAAATTTATCATTTTGTAAAATTGTATTTAAAAAATTCTAGGGGTATATAAATAATATTACATATTTTGTAAACATGGATGCAAATGATAGATATTCCCTAGTAAATACTTAAATATATACAATCTTGGATAAAATTGTGATTGCGATATTTTCCCTTACCTTAGGTCTGATATGCTTTTTACCATTCCTTACCTACATTATAATGATTTAAATAATGTCATTTAATATTTATATAATCATAAAAAAATTTATGATATCATATATGGTAATATTCTTATCTGTTTATTAGTAACATTTCAGTGTTACTCATTATTCAAGTGTTAACTACTTTATATTCTTATGCATGTTTTGTTGAATAAATTATTATTACTCTTTTTAGGTTATATTTATATCATTTATATAATGTTATTAGTATATAATATATCATATTTATTCATTAAATTTATATATACAATCATTCTTCAATGAATATCATGTAGAACGAATCACATCACATCGTGGAGACGGTCGGCCATACGTACGCACGAGCGATAATATCATTCCCATGATTATGGAATTATATTGAAGTGTATAGTGTATAATATTTCAGAATAAATATCACTTTAAAAAAATCATATATAGTTATTTATTTTATCATTATACCTATCCGAGTATGTTGGTGCTGAAAAACAGTTTACACCACGACATGGAGACGGTAGACCGTACGTACGCACGCATGGTGATTTAATTTTTCATAGGATGGATAGAATATGGAATATGGTTGTTTATTATTCATAATAAAATATCTGTATACAAGTGATAATAGATTTATTACATAAAAATGAAAAAATTCATATAGAGTAAGTAGAAGAAGAAAAGAAATTTGAAAGAATCGGTAAAGGATATTACATCTTCTTCGTTGTGCCTATTCTAAACCTCCTATTAGGGCATTAAAGTTGGTATTTGTAGAATACCAGGAACTATATTATGTTGATAGAGAAGTTGAGAAGGAAAATTTATAGGGTTTTATTGAGTTTGAAGGCTCAAAATGGAATTAAGAGGAGAGGGAGGAGGTGCCCTTTTATAAGAGAAGAGATGGGTACTTTTGGAAACATCAAAAATATTAATTGATAATAAACTCAAACCCCACATAAAAACCTATCAAATGAATCATATTCGAATATGAGATGATATAGGGTTTTAATATAATTTAAAAATAAAATTTATACATGTTTGGAATTTATTTTAAACCTTATCATTTTGATTTATCGTTATTTAATCTATTTAATTTTATTTGTGGTAATAATATTCTAAACTTTGAATGGTTAAAAATAATTGATTATTTGTTGTGAATTGTCCATAATTGGATAATTTATTACACTTTTTACCATAGAATTTTAATTTTTAAATTTTTAATATTATTTTTATTTTTAAATAATTTAATAATATTTTATTTTTAAAAAATACCAACAGTGTCAATTTTGGAACTATTCATTTATTTAAATTTAAATAAAATCCACACAGAAGATTGATTCAAACCAAAATATTTAATATATTCCAAAAATGTTATATTCATCTATAAAACTATTTCATCACATTAATTAGTTCATAAAATATTTATTTTAATATTTTTAAAACCATTTATTTTATATTTCTCATAATAAAATAATTACTACAATATTTTTGTATAATTATTTAATATACTTATTTTTTGTATAAAAATTAAAAATAAAATACCAAGATGAAGATAAATCTAATAGATTTCATAAGAATACTTTTATTCAAATTTATCTTCTAAAACACCCAACTTTTAAAATGTTATCTTTATTAAATTATGAAGGAGACAACTTTGACATTATTTAAAATAAAATAATGTATATTTCATAATCTCTTTAATAAGTTTAAAAATGGTCAAAAACAAGACCCTTGGATGATTATGGTTTATATATACTTGACCAATAATGTTTTTTACGTGTTTGGTCCTTTTTATGGGTATTATTATTTTAGTAAAACTATATTATTGATTTTTCACTAAATAAATAATTTATGTATCATTAATGTATAAGCTATTAAGGTAATTATATATTTATTAAAAATTAAAAATAAATTACCATGATAAAGAAAAAAATTTATAATTCAAACGAGTAATTATAATCTAATTTATATTATGTATAACCTTATATTAAAAATAATTTAATTATTAATGTTTGGGTGAGACATATTTCACTTTCCTGTAAATAAAATAAATTAAAGGTCTTAATCTCCTCTAAATGGGTTCCAATAGATTCCATTTAGACCCAATTACGTTTTTGGGAGCAATATAATCATCCAATTATATTAATACAAGTGTTAGGGGAATTTTATAATTTTTTTTACCCTTAATTACCTGAGTTACCTTTAACTGTTGTAAATAAAATTTACCGTAGTTACTATTCATAATGCCTAAAAATATAAGTTACCTATTTACACAATTTGGATTTCATGATTAAAAATATGGAATCCATTTTTCCAAATTTAAAACACAGAAGATGATGTAATTAATTGATAATTTATCCCGATGTCGAAAAAATATGTTTTTGTTTAAAACATTAAAAAAGATTGATATTATTTTACCTAAGAATTCAATGTAAAATTAATGATAATGAAATAAATTATATTAAATGGTAAATATATATTCTATTTATACTTTAAAACTATTCATTATTATAATTTAACCATATAAATTACCTCGATTCAAAAAAGTTGTTTTTAAGTAATATTTAACGTATTTTTATTATTCATCAAAATATGAATGTTATGAGAGAAATATCAAAAAATTATCCAACATAATATTTTGTATACTAATTCAAAATAAGAAGTTTATTTTTTCAAATTTAACTTATAAACCTATCAAAAATTAGATTTAATGTAGGTGCGCCATCAAAAGGCGGCAAAATTGCATTTTTTGAAAAAAATACTTATTTTATCCGAAAAATTTATTTTATTCTCATACCATGTTCTAGAAAATGTGTAAATTGAATGATAATGTTATATAATTCAAAATTTGGTAAATACTAATCATAAATTCTATTTTATATCCCATTTAAATACTAATAATATATCGTTGTTTAGTAAAACTTAGTATCGCGTACAACGCAAATTATCAAGGAAGGCCTCTCTTGCGTGTAACGCAAGCCAAGTTAGAGTTGCATGTACTGAAATATTCCTTTGGTGTTTAATATGAAATAATAAAAACATAGTTTATATATTGAACAAAATCTATACTTTGTGTTACGTGAAATGAATTCAATAAAAAAAACTTGGAATTATGAGCAACACAAGCCAAGAATAGTGTTGCATATATTTCATTCTAATACAGTATTTCATATAGAAAAATATAATATTGGTGTAGTGAAAAAAATAACACATAAATAAAATTAAAAAGAATCTATCTCATAAATTCATGGGGTGTTACATTCTACCCCCCTTTAAATGAATTTCACCCTCGAAATTTGTCGGGGGTTATAAATGGTTTACATTATGAAAGTTTCTTTCATAGAAACCCACATCATAAAAATAAATACTAAAACATAATTTTAGAAAGATAAGTAAGAAACATAATAGTTAACCAAATTAACTCATCACTGGTTTTCCACATAAGAGAACAAAGGTGGAACCATGGATATGGAAGATAAATATAACAATCATGTTCTTATGAAGAGTTGTAGAGAACATGTCTATGAAAAAGGAAATAATCACAAAGTCATAAATTTGTGATGATCTATGTTGCAATATAATTCATTGGATATGAGGGTACTTGGACAACATTTTTGGTTTTCATGATCATTTACCTAAATATGATGAATTTTTTCATAAGGAGAAATACTTACTTGATTTCATTGTAATATCATCATTGGTCATTACTTGAACGATTTCCACTTCATCTATTTTTTAAAGAAATGAAGTTGAATTTTTAATTCTTGAAGTATATAAGATCATGCGATAGAGTGACAGGTCATTCTATATGTCTCTATCACAAAAATTTTAACACAAGATATTAAATATACATAAGTCTATCTATGGTGAGGTTAATCATATATGGTTAAAAAATGGACTTATACTTCATCTATCATACCTCTTAATAAAATATAAATAATTTCTACTAACCAGGGACATTTTATAGGCCAGTGGAATGCAATAAAGAAATTTTTCACTTTGGTTGTGGGTTCGATTCCCGCAGCCTTGTCCGACGCGACGGGTTGTCACATGTCCTGCATGTTGTCACCCATCCTGCGGTTTGTCACCCGTCCTGCGGGTTGTCCTTTTTCTAAAACTATACTGTTATAACATTACAAAAATAATATATATATATATATGTATATAAATTCTATCCCTAAAAAATACTATATGATTTCTAACATAATCCATTCTAACCTTTTGTCTTATCCAAAATACTTTTGTCCAATCTTACAGTATAAAGAATACAATTACTAGAAATGTTATATAACAATCATGTGAATACCATCATCTATCCCTCATATAACATAAGATATATCTTTTTGGCCATATTCTAAATATATTAATATCTTAATCATGTATTCTCTTGAAACTATAATTACCATAGAATCTTAATGAAAACATTAATTATATTAAAACTTAACTATTTCCACACAACAAAAATACCAAACAATTCTATATACTTAAACCATGATATCACATTTTTATTTAATCAGTCATGATCTCATTAATACTATAAAACATATTATATTCTCCTTATCCCTTCTATATGCTCATATCGTCTACTTTCCAAAAATATTTCAATCACTTTTCATGGTTACCGTCACCATATAATTATTGAAAACCACAAAAAAACCAATACATAGATATTCCAATATTCTACGATACAATAAATGATATTCCACAACACTATTTTGGAATCCCGTTACATAAACACTTAATCATTACACCACTTCCTTCTCATACTCAAAATCTCCAATAGTGATCGCATGTGACTTCCCTTTTTCCTTTTCATTAAGAGGTTGTTAATGTCTATCATCATTAACCTTGGATTAGGGCATTGGTTAGCATAATCATCCATTTTCTTGCACTTGTAGCATTATAGTGTTGGTGGTGCTTTCTCTGTAGTCTCTTCTCTATACACATCATTTTCTTCCTTTTTCCTATTACTTCAGCACTCAGCTGCTTGATGAACTTCTTTTCTAGACTTAAAACATTGTCTCATCCCTTTAAGATAATCTCTACCATGCTTCATTCCACACTTGGAGCACAAAAAACATTCAACTTCTTTTCAAAATTGTTTTGAGATTTTTCCTTGAACTACATATTTTGTTTCTTGTCAAAACCATGAGATGGATATGTAACACCAACTTCCAGATCTACCTTGATAGCACAACTCACAATCTCTTCATATCTACTGAAGTATCTTATAGAAACTGCCATTCGAAGACTTGGATTTAAGGAATTGAAGAATCAATAAACTTTAATTTCAGGTTAGATGATAAATCCATAATCATACATTGAAATTCTTGTAAAAACTTCCACATATATACCAACATATTTATTATACTTTTCCTTAAGTTCAAGGAACTCATTTTCCAGCTTCATTCGAAGAATATGAGGAAAATAATTATTGAAAAATAATTTTTCGAACTCATCCTATTCCATGGATTCAAATTCATCTTGGGGATGTGTACTATTAATTAGTGTCCACCACTGGTCTACTTCACCTTCTAAACGGTAAACATCCAGGGCATATTTTCATGTTCTGAACAACAAATTATGGAAAATATCATTTCAATAGTACTGATCCATTGTTCAGTAATAAGTAGATCAAAATACCCACTGAAATAAAGTGGACGTTGCCTCATGATGGACTCAATAGAATATTGTTCCCTTCTCTGCTCATTTGGATGTATAAAATGATTTATAGATTGTGAAACTATAGAAATAAATTTTTTCACTCCAACTCCCATAACATTTGGTTGTTTAGGAGGACAATCATTGTATTTCTGAGTTCATTGATCATTAACATGGTTCCTTTGGGTTTCGACCATTATCTAAAACCCAAAAATAATATTGTGAGAGGAAACAATCATACCAGGAAGAAACATAAAAAAGGGGAAGTACTATCAATCTCCACTATATTAGGTTTAATCCTAGGTTATTCATGATCATTTTCATAATTCTAGGATTGTACCCTATAACAACCCTACTTTTTATTACACACTTAAACCTGATTTATTATATAAAATATTCACTTGATACACCATATATGATCAAGAGGTCTATTGTTTTTGGGGATTAGGAACATTACATAACAGCTTAGAACCTAAATCACACAAAATATTTATTGAAAACTTCCTTTACATGACCACTACAATCCCTCGTACTTAGAATTGCATGGGATAACCTTAGGACATGCATACGAAAACGGTGAGATATAAAGCCCAGTAAGGGAGTAAATATGGAATAAAATGAGGAATAAAATACAGGTTAGACAATAGGCATATCAATGGAGCACAAGAGAAACATGAACATAAAGTCATGATAAATCATGATAATCATAACATGGTAATGTGGAAACAACACTTGATATGTAATTAGCATGAGCCAAGGCTCATTGCACATGGAGCATGAGTAAACACTAATTGCACATGAATCATGAGAAAAACCATTTTTCACTTGAATTATCATGAGTCAAAACTAATTGCACATGACATATCATGATACTATACTTTACCCAATGCATTGGAGCTCTATGGGGGAACACCCTTCTTAAACATTTCATTTCACGCATAAGCATGCCACATAGATCATATAACATGGAATCAAACAACATCATCAGTTATTTCATGATTAAGTAATGTGGAATAAATACATGAAGGTACCATTCAATATGTAAATGTTCATAAAGGTTAATACCATTAATAGTTACATGGGTATGGTATTCACTACACAATGATCTTGGCTTGGAAAAATGCAGTACAATTTTGGAAGCGTAACGACGTGACATAAGGATTCATAAAAATGGATGATGAGACAAAAATGGGTGTCTCATCATATGTACAAGAAATGGACAGTAAGGGGTCATATAGATACATTTCCCAACAAACGTAATGAAATTTAGATGCATAATACAAAAGAATTACTGGGATGTAAAAGAGGAGAGAGAAATCTCTCAAGGAATTTTCAACATGGTAACATGTGTACATGAGAGGAATTAATGAGAGATATAGGGGTATCCCATCATCCAAAAATAAAGAGGGATGTATATGGGAGGTGTAAAATCACACCCCAACATTTTTAATTGAAAAAAAGGGCAAAAAAACTTAAAGAAATTTGGATATAAATGAGAAAGGAAGAAATCCCTTACTTGGAAGTGTGATCCCAAAGGCATGGGAGAGGCTTGAGAGAGGATTCTTGGGAGCTTGGGGCACCTTGGGAGGTTTCTGGAGAGTGGTGGTCAGGGGTTGGTAGAACTCTAATGGCTTTGAGTGAAGAGGAAGTGGGAGCTTGGGGGATTTATATAGGGAAGGAGAGGGAATTATTTATTATTTAGGTTTATGACACATCACATTAAACTAAAGAAAACCACAATCTAGCCCACGATTTTCTCTAAAGGGGATTGTAAAAAAGAACTTTATAAGGCCAAAAACATAACTTTTTAATATAATAGGGTTTCTTATGTGGAGGTGAGTCAGACTCTCAAGGAAATAAATTTAAAAAGACAAAATGTTTTATAAGTCCTGAAGGGTCCACTAAGGCTTTTTAAAATAATACAAAAAAATCCAAATTCACATTATTTTCAAGGAAAAAAATACAATGGGCGAACATATTGTTTATATTATTTTATTACATCACTATTGGGTCATTATGATGTCATAAAACATATTATAGATTTCAACGGTATTTAATTTTTACCCAAAAGTTTGACTATCTCAGAAAATTTTGAAAATTTCACCATTGGATAATTTCAACATCCTGATTCAAAAAGTATTATTAATTTTATCTAAATAATTTTATAAATATGTGAATGTTTACTTTTAAAATAAAAATTGACATTTTCAGAAAATTCATGGGTTTTGACAAAAACAGCTTTCAAACCATAATAAAAATTACAATTGCATTCATAAAACTATATGATCATTTATATTTTATAAAAATTAATTTAATTATAAAAATATTTTATTAAAATATTATTTAATTTAAAAATACATTAATTCATTAAAATATATTTCTCTGTTGAATATTAACTAAAAATAATATTTTTTCTTTAAAAACTATTTACAAAGTAACAATTATAAAATGAATTCACATTATTAATAAAAAAATATTGTACATAGTGACAGTTCTAGGTCTTGTTACAAAACCTCTTATAACATGCACATAAGACCGAAGGGTAAGGTGTATGATGGTGACAGACTTTTGGGGTGGCTCAGATAACATTGCTCAGGTGGAAATCTCTATTAACTTCCACTTCTCCCATAGTCAATTCCGTTAACTCTTAATGTGTTCAAGATCAGCTTGGGCTTGGTCAAAAGTGAATCCAAATGATGCCACCTCATTTCCTAGTTCCGAAAAATGGGCTTCATATAGGGAATGTCTACATGACGAGGCCTTCAATTCCGTTGTATGAGTAAATTGTATTTGTTAAAGCCCTATATTTATACTAATCATGTGACCATTGTTCAATGGATATATTAGAAACTGTCATAATTCATAACAGTATTTTAAAATATAGAAACAAAAAAACCAATGAAGTTCACATTTTATATAACCATAATAAACATTTAATTAGATCAAGAAGAATTTCTATTATTGAAAGTTTGGGTTGTCACAATCTTCCCCCCTTAAGAAATTTCACCGTCAAAATTTCTTTTTACCACTCTAAAAAAATGATGGTAATTCTGCTTCATCACTTAATCTTATTCCCATGTTACTTCTTCAAACATGTGGTTTTGCCACAACACCTTGACTAGAGGCATTGTCTTATTCTGTAGAACTTCTTCCCTACGATATAAGATCTTCACTAGTTACTCCTCATAAGAAATATCATCCTCTAGCTGTACTACATCTAAAGAGAGTACATGTGAAGGGTCTGGTATGTACTTCCTTAAGAGGGATAAATGAAATAAATCATGTACTTTGGCCATGGTAAGTGGAAGTGCTAGTTTATATGCATCTGAATGGTTTTCACCTTCTCCACCATTTCTTCGACCATTTCTGGTCCTATCAGCTTACGTTCATCAACATCATCACAACATGCTTGTGTTCTGCACCTCTTCCCATATGGGGCTTCATAAGGTGCCATTTGGATGCTCAAGTGGAAATTGTTCTTGTAAGAGAATTCTACCAGTGGAAGATATTGGTCCCACCCTCCTTTCAAGTCCATAGAACATGATCTAAACATATCCTCTAGTGTCTAAATAGATCACTCATATTTTCCATCAGTTTGAGGATGATAGGCCATACTGAAGTTCAGTTTAGCATCCATATCATGTTGAACACTCTACCAAAACTTATAGGTGAATCCTGGATCTCAATCGGATACAATAGATAGTGGTACTCCATGAAGCCTTACCACTTCCCTGATATATATCCGTTCTATTTGATCCAATGAGAAATCCTACCGAATTGAAATAAAGTGTTCAGACTTTGTAAGACAACACACAAAAACCTAGATTGCATTGTTTCCTTTGGATGTATTTGGAAGTCTGGTGACAAAGTCCATGGTGATGTTCTGCCATTTCTATGCTGGTATGGGCAATGGTTGCCTCATCCTCTTGGACTTCTGCCTCTATGCCTTCACTTACTAACAGACCATGCACTTTGATGTATACTCAGTTATCACCTTATTAATATTATCCCACCAATAATTATCTCGGAGATCTCGATACATCCTTGTGTTTCCTGGGTGAATAGTGAAATTTGAACTATTTTCATCATAATAAAGTTCCTTATTCAGCTTTGGACTTAATGGAACACATATTCTTTTCCCAAATCTCATAATTCATTCTTCATTAACATTAAACTCCAAGGATTTCCCTTTTCTGATAGCTTCCAGTTTCTTCTGAATTCCAACGTCATCCTTTTGAGCTTCCATTAACCTTTATAAAAGAGACGGTTGAACACTCATTTGTGAAAGTATTGATGATTTTCCCTTCTATATGATTCCCATGTCCATCTTCATCAAGTCTAAGAAGATTGTATCCTTCTAAATTCTCATCAACGATATAATCGTCGGGTTCTTTCTACTTAGATCATCTTCCACCTTGTTCAATTTCCCAGGGTGGTAATGGATTAAGCAGTCATAGGCTTTGATAAGCTCTAAACATATTCATTTCCACACGTTTAACTCTATCTATGTGAATATATACTTGAGGATTTTGTGGTCCGTATATATTTCACACTTCTCCCCAAAGAGATAATTCCACCATATTTTTAAAGCGAAGATCACCATATCCAACTCCAAATCATGTGTTGGATAATTCTACTCATTAACATTCAATTTCCTTGAAGCATTGGCAATGATTTTGTCATTTTTCATCAAAACACAGCCCATGCCCTTCTTCAAAGCATCACCGAATACCACAAAAAGTTCTCCACTTGTGGGTAAAGTGATCGCATTCACAGTGATAAGCCTCCTTTTTAAGTCCTTGAATCTTTCTTTGCATTCATCACTCAAAGAAAACTTTACTCCCTTCCCAGTTAGCTTGGTAAGAGGGTTTGACAATCATGATAAATTTCTCACAAATCATCGATAATATCCAGTTAACCCCAAGAAGCTACGAATATCCATTAACGATTTTGGCCTTGAACATCCCTCATTTGCACTTATTTTGGAGGGATCCACAGATATCCCATTTCTTTTGATGATATGGCCCAAGAATGAGACCTACTTCAAATAAATCTCACACTTGATGTACTTTTCATAGATATTCTCCTTCCGTAAGGTCTCTAGTACAGTTCTTAGATTCCCATCATGATCCTCCTTGGTATTGGAGAATATCAAAATATCGTCTATAAATATTACCACAAATTTGTCAAGGTAATCCCTAAAGACTCTATTCATCAAGTCCATGAATATTTCTGCAGAATTAGTGAGTCTGAAAGGCATTCCTATGAATTCATAGTGCTCGTATCTTGTACGAAAAGAAGTCTTGGGGATATCTTTCTTCTTCACCCTTACTTGATAATATCCCAACCAAAAATCTGCCTTAGAGAAGTATTGTGATCCATGCAATGGATATAAAAAGTCATCTATTCATGGAAGAGGATACTTGTTCTTTAACGTGACTTTTTGAAGTGCACGATAATCGATGCAATGGCGCATTGCCCATCTTTCTTCTTGACGAAGAGGACTGGTGAACCCCATGGTGAAGCACTTGGGAATATAAACCCTTTATCCAGACTCTCATGTAGTTCTTTCTTCAGCTACTCAAGCTCCACAACAGCCATTCTATATGGATTCTTGGATATTGGGAACTCCCCAGGTATAAGATCAATTGATAATTCGACATCTCTTCTTGGAAGAATACCAGGAAATTCTTCAGGAAAAACATCAGCAAATTCCCTCATAATAGGCATGTCTCCAAGGATAGTTTCCTCCTTATACTCAATCCTTTGATCTAGATACACGTGCTCATAGGGAAGTAATATCTACGCTTGAGATGATAGACCTAAAGAAGATTCATCTTCCTCCTCGCACTTGTATAGAATCAGGGGTCGATTATCCTCATGGAGAGTGATTTACCTCTCCCAGAAATTTATATTGTCTCTATATAAGGAAAGCCAATCCATGCCAAGAATTGAATAAAATTCCACCAGAGACAGTATTAAGAGGTTCACTGGGAAATTCAATACACATATTTTGATAGGGGATGAGTTATATTCATCACATGACATGATTTCCCCATTTTCAGTACTCACCAAAATCATTACTTCCATGATTTGTAGTGGTGCTGAAATTGTTCAACTAAACTTTTGGAATATAAAAGAATTCATAGAACCTAAATAAAAAAGAGTGTTCGCTATTATTGAATGAATAACTAGCGTACCTATCACCACTTCATTTTCGGGGTTCACTTCGATAATAGTGATGGAAAAAGCTCTCCCTTGCTACCTCAGAGGTTGTTGGTTGCCTCTGAAAACCCTTGGCTTAGGGAACTTATTTACAAGATGCTCTGGTTCTTTGTAGTTGAAGTAATGAACAATGTGTTGAGGTTCAAACAGTACATTACACTCCTCTGTTTTAGCCGTAGGTTTTTCTTATCAGTATTTAATAGCTTGGTTCCCTTCTCTTCCACACTTAATCCATTTCCTTGTCCCCTTCACTAAATTTTTGGGGTGCTTCATTCTGAACCTTTGGAAATTGGAGTGTTGGATCTTCTTGGCAACATTGGATTTATCCATCGGACTACCAGCATTGAAGTCCACCATATGATTCTTATCCCCATTATACCCCTAAGATTCTCCGATCTCCATTTCTACCTTGAGGGCACATCAGACAATTTCCTCACAGCTGTCGAAGTCACGGATCACCATCGATTTCCATAGGCTAGGTTTAAGCCCACCAAAGAAGAATTCAATCTTGAATTCGGGGGTAACGACAAAGCTGAAGGTGTATCGTTCAAGCCTTGTGAAGTTTTATTTGTACGCTCCGACTGATTCTTCATGCTTTTGCTCGAGGGAAAGGAAGTCCCTTTCCATCTTAAGTCAGAGGGTGTGTGGAAAATATTTATCGAAAAACATATTCTGGAAATACTCCCATTCTAATGCCTTCATCTCCTCCTTAGGCTTCATATTTTTGATCAACATCCACCATTGATCAGCTTCACCCTCCATATGATAAACATCCAGGAGAAACATCTCTTGTTCACAACATTTCAGGATGGAGAAGATCTTTTCAATAGAGTTGATCCATTGTTCGGCAATTGAGGGATCATAAGATCCATTAAAACTAGGAGGCCTTTGTCTCATGAATATCTCTATAGAAACTTGTTCTTTGTATGGGGGGTTGAACGTTCCTCTTGACCCATGTTTCTATTCAAATTTTTAGTTAAATGAGAGATAAGCATGACAAATTTCTCAATTCCTGCTCTCATAGGATTAGGCATCTCATTAGCACAGTCATTACATTGATCTTTACATTGGTTTTTAGCCTGAGTTCTTTTATTACTAGCCATTGGCTGGAATAAAAGGAAATTTAGGGGTAACACATAAAGGGTAATCCAAGGAAAAAACTAATCACATGTATATAACATTTATTTCCATAACATATGAATCCATATGCTCATATATATACTATTCATGATCTACTTTGGAACATATACTCTTAGGGGAATTTTTTTCATTCCCTTAATAAGGGTTCATACTAAGCTTGTGAATTTACCAAAGCATATCCCCAAGGAGTGTCATAACCAAGAGTGCATTAGGGCATGTTGTCATGCACCAGTTCCCATTTGAGTTTAGCTCAACGTGGTGTTTTTAGGTTTTACCCCTAGGATACATCTATTCCAGAGCAGCCTCTACCTGCTCGTATCATGATAGGGATGTATTTTTTTGATAAACCACTTACTCAATACTCAACCATAAATAGGGATTTTTTTATAATAATTATTCTTGTCTTAAAGTCTTCAATATGGGTTTCTAATCCAAATCCCAAAAATAATTAAACCTATCCTATGATACCAACTATAACAACCCTTCTTTTTATTACACACATAAACTAGATTTATTATATAAAATATTCACTTGACACACCATAGAAGATCGAGAGGTCTAGTGTATTTGAGGCTTATGAACATTACATAACATATTGGAACATAAAACACACAACATGTTTATTTAAAACTTCCTTTACATGACCACACCATTCCCTTATACTTAGCATTGCATGGGATAAACTGAGGACATGCATAAGAAAGGGGTGAGCTCTAAATCCCAGTTAGGGAATAAATATGGAATAAAATGAGTAATACAATAAATTTTTGATAGTATGAATATCAATGAAGCATAAGATAAACATGAATATAAAGGCATGATAAAGCATGATAATCATTACATTGAAATGTGGCAACAACACTTAACATGGAATTAGCATGAGCCAAGGATCATTGCACATGGAGCATGAGTAAACCCTCCTTTCACATGAAGCATGAGTAGACCCTCATTGAAATTGAATTATCATGAGTAAACACTCATTGCACATGACTTATCATGATACTATACTTTACCCAATGCTTTGGAGTGCTATTAGGGCGCACCCTTCTTAAACATTTCATTTCATGCATAAGTGTGCCACATGGATCATATAACATGGAATAAATCAACATCATAAGTTATTACACGATTAAGTAAAGTGGAATAAATACATGAATGTACCATTAAATAGGTATATGTTCATAAAGGTGAATACCCTTGATAGATACATGGGTATGGTATTCGCTACACAATGACATTGGCTTGGAAAAACACGATGCAATTTCAACAGCATAACGACGTGACATAAGGATTCATGAAAATGATTGATGATAGAGAAATGGGTGTCTCATCATATGTACATGAAATTGACAGTAAGGGGTCATATAGATACATTTACCAACAAATGTAATGAAATTTAGATGCTTAATACAAATGAATTACTTTGATGAAAAAGAGGAGAGGGAAATCTCTCACTGAATTTTGGCATGGTAACGAGTGTAAATGGGTGGAATTAATGAGAGATAAAGGGGTCTCCAATCATCCAAACATAAAGAGGGAAGTATGGGGGAGGTGAATAATCATACTCCAACATTTGTAATTGAAAAAAGGGCATAACAACTTAAATAAAATTGGATAAAAATGAGAAAGGAAGAAATCCCTTACTTGGAAGTGTGAACCCAAAGGCTTGGTAGAGGATTGAAGGATGCTTCTTGGGAGATTGGGGCACCTTGGTAGGATTATAGAGAGAGTATGGAGGGGTTTGGTCGAACTCCAAATACTTTTAGTGAAGAGGAAGTGGGATCTTGGGTGGGTTTATATAGAAAAGGAGAGGGAATTATTAATTATTTAGGTTTGGGATACCTCACATTAAAATAATAAAAACCACAAACTATCCCATGTTTTTTGCACAATGGGAGTGGAAAATAATATTTTATAAGGCCAATGGCCTAACTTCTTAAAATAATATGGTTTCTTATGTGGAGGTGAGTCACACTCTCAAGGAAAACAATTTAAAAAGACAAAATGTTTTATAAGCCCTGAAGGGTCCACTAAAGATTTGTAAAAAAATCAAACAAACCCAAAATAAAATTATTTTAATGGTAAAAAATATATTGTCTGAACATTATGTTTATTTTATTTCATTACATCACTATTGGGTCATTATGATGTCATAAAACACATTATATATTTAAACTGTATTTAATTTTTACCCAAAAAATTCGTCTGTCTTAGAAAATTATGACAAATTCACTGTTGGATAATTTTGACATCATGATTCCAAAAATAATATTCATTTTATCTAAATAATTTTATAAATATTTGTATTTTTACTTTTAAAAAAAATGATATTTACCGAAAATTCATGGGCATTGATAAAAACAGCTTTCAAACCTTAATAAAAATTATAATTGAATTCATAAAATTATATGATCATATATATTTAATAAAAATAAATTTAATTATAATAATATTTTATCAGAATATTATTTAATTCAAAAATCCATTAATTCATCAAAATATATTTCTTAGTTGAATACTAACTAAAAATAATATTTGTGCTATAAAAACTATTTACAAAGTAATAATAATAAAATGAATGCACATTATTTATACAAAAATAATGTACATAGTCATAGTGCCAGGGTCTTGTTACATAACCCCTTATAAAACCTTCATAAGACCGAAGGGTAAGGTGTGCGATGGTGAAAGACTCTTGGGGTGGCTTAGATAACATCCCTCAGGTGGTAATCTCTATTATCTTCCACTTCTCCTCAAGTCGGTTGCGCTCTTGCTTAACGTTTTCAAGGTTGGCTTGGGATTGGTCAAGAGGGAAGCCTAATGAGGTCACCTCCTTTCCGAGCTCCAAAAAATGTGCTTCATATGAGGAAAGTCTATTGGATGAGTCCTTGCTTCCTTTGTCTGAGTAAATTAGATTTGTTAAAGCCCTATATTTATACTAATCACATGATCACTATTCAACAAATATATTAGCAACAGTCTCAATTCATAATGGTATTTTAAAATCCAAAAACATAAAAACAATGAAGTTAAAATTTTATATAACCACAATAAACATTTAATTAGATCAAGAGGAATTTCTATTAATGAATGATTGGGTTGTTACATAACCTATACTTATACATAACCTTAGGGACATCCCTAGACATACCATATAAATATCTTTTGGGATCTCACTAATTTTTTTGCATGATAGTTTCCAAATATTAACTAAAAAATCACTCTGATACCAACTATATAGACACAATATTGACGTACATGGACATTACATTACTTTTTCAGAATAACTAATACTTAAGAACAAAACACCCCAAGACCATATTAGTTTAGTGTCTTTGGAAACATGGAACATAATATTCTAATCATGGTGAACAATTTTCAACATCTCCCATTAAGATCTTCCCATTTTGTTTTCTTACCAAAAACCTATCTTTATATCTTGGGGAAATGAAAAAATAGAGAGGGTTAGATCAAATTCTCAGTAAGGGTAGACATGGATAACATAAAACAAACCACAAACATTTGAACTTAAAATCATGATGATAAAATTTAAACATTAAAATATTGATCAATGACATTAAACTTGGTAGTACGTAAGGCATGGATCATAAATGAACATTAACCAAGAAAGAATAGAATTGGAATAAAACATATAATTATGGAAAAATAATAAGCATATATTATTATTTACATAGTATCCAATGAATTTTTTCCAATACCATCATAGTGAATAGAGTCAATTACTGAACCGGGTTTACTTGCCGTTCTAGCCCTATATTACTGAACTGGATTTACTTTCCATTTCATCCATGTCTATCTCATGAGATATAAATATTTACCCAATTCATTGGAGGAAGATATAGTTCCTACAAATCTCATAATGAAACCATTCTTACATATTCCACAAAATAATAAAAAACCATTCATCATAACCCAACAAATAAAATAGGTTTCATAAACAATATCCCATCGTAACAAAATCCATATAAAAAAATGGATATAATTTCATCACAAAAAAATAAAACAATGTAAATAATTGAAACATTATACTTGAAACGTAACCATATTAAAGAATGTCATCTTAGATGAAAATTTTTTTTGATGAAACTCTTGAACGGAATTCTTGAGGAATCTATACTTTCTTCTTCAAAATCATTTTCTTTTCTCAAAATATCGTGCAATTTTAAAAGAAAATAATTTTTTTGAAAATAATAATGAGATATTATTGATGAATCTTCATGGATATAAGTATTTATTAAATGGTAAAAATCCATTCATGCAATATGTTAAAAAAACATTCATCTTATACTATTTCAAGAAAATTAGAAAAGTATCTCGTACTGAAATCGAAAAAAGATTCCATTCATATATTTTAATAAAAATTCCTCAATGGGTAAAATTGAATTTAAAAAAATTTATGAGGATTGAAATAATATTACATATTTTGTAAAAATGGATGTGGATGATATATATGCCCCAGTAAATACTTAAGTATAAACAATCTCGGATGAAAATTAGATTGTGAGATTTTTCCTTAGCTTAGGTCCGATATGCTTTGTATGTATCTGAACCTCCTGTATAATGATTTAAATAATTTCATTGACTTATTATAGTATAATTATTATTATTATTATATCATATATGGTCATATTCGTATCTATTTATTGGTAACATTTCATTGTTACTTGTTATTCAGGTGTTAACTGCTTAGTGTACCTATGCATGTTTTGTCGAATAAATTATTATCCCTCTTTTTATGTTATAGTTATTTGATTTACATAATGGAATTAGTATAATATATATAATATTTATTCACTAAATTCATTTATATAATCATTCTTCAATAAAGATCTTGTAGAAAGAATCACATCACATTGTAGAGACGGTAGGCCGTATGTACGCAAAAGTGACGATATCATTCCCATGATTATGGAATTTTATTGAAGTGTATGGTGTATAATATTTCAGAATAAATATAACTTTAAAATAATTATATATATTTATTTATTCCATCATTATACCCGTCCATGTATGTTGGTGATGAAAAACAGATTACACCACATCGTGGAGACTTTAGGCCATACGTACGCACGCGTGGTGATTTCAGTTTTTATAGGATGGATAGAAGATGGAATATGGTTGTTTCATATTGATAATAACATATCAGTATACAAGTGATACTAGAGTTATTACTTAATAATGAAACAACTCATATAGAGTAAGTAGAAGAAGAAATATGTTTGAATGAATCGGTAATGGATATTACCTCTTTTTCAACATGCCTCTTCTAAACTTCCTCATAGGGCACTAAAGTTGGTTTTTGAAGAATACAAGGACATTTAGTATCATGATAAGAAAGATGAGAAGGAAAAATTATAGGTTTTATCCAAGTTTTAAGGCTCAAAATGGAGTGAAGTAGAGAGGGAGGAGGTGTCCTTTTATAAGAGAGGAGATGGGTACTTTTGGAAACCTCAAAAATATTAATTTATAATAAACTCAAAACCCACATAAAAAAAATTCAAAATGACTCAAATTAAAAGATGAGAAGATATTTGGTTGTAATATTATAAACTAATTAAATTTAGCCATGTTTGGAATTAATTTTAAACCATATCATTTTGATTTATCCAATTTAATCTATTTAATTTTATTTGTGGAAATAATATTCTAAACTTTAAACGATTGTAAATACTTTCTTATGTGTAGTTAATTGTCCATAATTAGATAATTTATGAAATTTTAGACAATATAATTTTCATTTTTTAATTTTTAAATATTTTTTTTGTGATTTTTAAAAAGTTTAATAGTATGTTATTTCTATAAAATACCAATAGGGTCAATTTTGACACTATTATTTTATTTGAATTTAAATAAAATCCAAACCGAAGATAAATTCGAACAAAAATATTTAATATAATTTTAACATTTTATATTCATATTTAAAATTCGTTCATTAATTAGTTCATATAATTTTTAGATTAATATTTTTAAAACAATTTATTTGATATTTTTCTTAATCAAATAACTACTAGAACATTTTTGTATAATTATATATTACATAAAAAATTAAAAATAAAATTCAATGATGAAGATAAATCTAATAGGATCCATAAGTATACTTTTTGTTGAATTTATCTTCTAAAACACCCAACATTTAAAATGTTATCTTTATTTAATTATGAAGGTGACAACTTTGACACCATTTAAAATAAAATAATATAAATGTCAAAATCTCTTTTATAAGGCTCCAAATGGTCCACAAGTCGACCCTTGGATGATTATCGTGTAGATATACTCTACCAATAAGGTTTTATCATGTTTTTGGTCCTTTTTATGGGTAGTATTATTATAATAATATCTATATTTTTGTTTTTTCACTAAATAAATAATTTCTGCATCATTAATGTATAAGCTATTAAGGTAATTACTTATTACTTAAAAATTAAGAATTAATTTCCATGATAAAGAAACAAATTTTAGATTTCTAATGATTATTTATAAACTAATTTATATTCTGTATAACCTTATATTAAAAATAATTATATTATTCTAGTTTGAGTGAGACATATTTCACTTTCCTTTAAATAAAATAAATTAGAGGTCTTAATCTCATCCAAGTGGGTTCCAATAGATTCCATTTAGACCCAAGTATGTTTTAGGGAGAAATATAATTATCCAATTATATTAAGAAAAGTGTTAGGGTAATATTATAATATTATCTTTACTCTTAATTACCTGATTTACCTTTAACTGTGGTAAATAAAATTTACCGTAGTTACTATTCATGATGTCAAAAAATAAAGGTTAAATATTTAAACAATTTTTTCATCATGATTCCAAATACAAAACAAATTTTTTCAAATTCAAAACACAGATGATGCTGTAATTAATTTAAAATTAAACCCCTTGTCGAAAAAATGGGTTTTTATTTAAAACATTACAAAAGATTGAAAATTTTTAACCTATGAATTCAATATAAAATTAATTATAATGAAATAAATTATATTAAATGGTAAATATAAATTCTATTCATAATTTTAAAATATTAATTATTATAATTTAACCATATAAATTATCTCGATGAGAAAAGTTGTTTTTAAGTAAAATTTAGTGTATTTTTACAATTCATCAAAATATGAAAGTTATCAGAAAAATATAAAAAAATTATCCAATATTAAAATTTATATCTTGATTCAAAAGAAGAAGTTTATTTTTTCAATTTAACTTATAAAAATGTCAAAAATTATATTTAAAGTGGGTGTTCCATTAAAAGGCCACAAAACTACATTTCTTGAAAAATAATTATTTTATCAGAAAAATTTATTTTGTTCTCATAACAAGTTCTAGAAAATGTGTAAGATGAATGATAATGTTATAAAATTAAAAATTTGGTTAATACTATTCATAATGTTCTTTTTATATCTCATTTAAATAATAATAATATATCATTGTTTAGTGAAACTTTGTATTACGTACAACGCAAGCTATCGCGGAAGGTCACTCTTGCGTGTAATGCAAGCCAAGTTAGTGTTTCATGTCCTAAAAGATTCCATTGATAATTTATATAACATAATCAAAACATAGTTTATATATTAAAAAAAATCTATACTTGGTGTTACGTAAAATGAATTCAATCAAAATATCTTGGAGTTGTGTGCAACACAAGCCAAGAATAGTGTTTCATATATTGCAATATAATTCGGTATTGCATATAGAACAATCTAATCTTGGTGTAGTGTACAAAACAATACATCAATAAAATTAAAAAGACTCTATCTCATAAACTCTCTGGGTGTTACACTTATAGAAAATTATCAGGGATAAATATTTGAAATTTTATTCTGTTTTTTTATAGAAAATTAGCTCAAGGTGTTATGAGTAAAAGAGTAGGTGTGGTGTATTTTTATGTTGAAGGAAATGATACACTTAAAATTAAATAAATGTTTTAAATAGAGAAGATTATTTTTCATTTGAATGTTTAAAAATGTTTCTAAATTTTATATAAAATATTTTTATCAGTATAAATGGAATTATCAAATAAATTTTTGACATGTTTAGGATATTCTTTAAATCATATATCTTCATTTTAAACATTGTTAACACCTTGGGAGATTACCAAGATATGAATGTTTTTTACACATTAGAGTCCCAAAATGTTACTATAAAAATAAATAGTTTTTGATATGTGGGAAATAATTTGTATTATAAACAATTTATTTTTCACATGTACCAGGATAATAATTTTATAACTTTTAAATAATTTAATAAATTATTATTTAACATAAAATACCATTATAGTCATTTGGTGGACTATTTCTATATTTTGAATTTGATGAAATTTGGAAAGAAATGAAATCAAAATATAAAGTTTCAAAACAATAATAATATTATATATATATATTTAAAACATTATTTTTAAAAAATTATTTATTCCCATATTATTACTTTTAATATTTTTTAAAACAAGTTTTTATATTTTTCTATTACTTGAACATGAATCTTGTCGAAGTTACATAAGCATTTAAGGTAATTATTCAATAAAAAAATTATCCTGACTAAGATATTTATTTTATATTTAAAATAAATATTTATAGCTGAACATAAATTTTTTTAACCCTATGAAAAAAGCAGTGTTATTAAAAAAATAGAGTGAAATTTTGTATTTTTTCCTTTGTGAAAAATAATACTATAGTTATTATTAAAGATAAGTGGCTATAAATTTCCAAAAAAAATTAAAAAGAATATTATTAAAATTTGGAGTAAAATAATAATGAAATGAATGGATTATTAAGAGAATTATTGTTCCCATTCAATAGTTTTATCTTTTTTATATAGGTTATATCATTTATGAAGTAAAAAATATTTACCATGATGAAAATTCATAATGACAAAAAAAGATAAATATTAAAAAAAATTATACATAAAATTCAAAATATGGAATCAATTTTTCAGGAATAAATTTCTATAAGTATTAAATATAATTATAAATATAAATATGTTAAACTCAATGAAATACAATTTTTAGTATTTTTTTCAATCCTAAAAATGAGCTTATATCAAAACCAGGTATAATACTAATTATTATAAAATTATTTATATTTTTTATAATTAAAGGATACTAAGTCACTCTATGGTAAAATTCAGTCCTTAATAAAACTCTGAACAAATATTATTTATTAAAATTACATGAATTTTTTATAGAAATTTTAATTTTTTAGTATTCAATTAAAAATAAATATTTTCATAAAAATCTCAAAATCTCAGCCTTAGATAATATTGAAAATTTTATTTAATGAATTTTATTCACTTCCTCAAATAAAATTTATAATTATAATATAAATTAGTTATTATTATCACACTCAAAATGGAATAAACTCTATTTTTGATGAAAATATAATATTTTTAATCAAAAAATGACTTTTCTAAATATTGTCTACTTATTTATTATAAATTAATAAATAAATTAGATTTTAATAAAATATTTCTATATATATCATTAAGTGGTTTATCCAATTCATACCCATAAATTTAATATCCATGTCATAATATATCATATTTTTTTATGTTCAGAGTTTCGTGTCAAGAAATATATCAAAATCATACAATTTATATAGAGAAACATTTTAGTCTAAAATATTAGCATGTTATAGAGAAAAACTACCAAAATAAATGATAATAAACGTACGAAATCATTATATTTTATGAGAAATAAATTCACACATGCCAATAAAGTAGACACAATGAAATAATAAAATAATGATAACAACAATATAGCCCTATGCGTTAAACATTAAAACTATAATGAGAAAAAATGAATGAAAATTGATATAAAAGTCACATCTTATGTGACCCTACAAAGAATACACAGATCAATGGATTATAAAATCAAGGGTATGTTTCAAATTAAAAATTAACGAGATATCCATATAACTAAATTAATAATACTTGAATTCAATTTAAGGAAACCAATAGATAATTATAGCCAAAATACTAAAGGTTTAGCTGACCAAAATAAAATTAGCCTAAAGAAATAGTTTCTCGATATATCATTGTAAAGAATTTATTATATAGATATTGGGAAAAAATGGTAGAAAAATGTAGATAAAAGTGTATTTATATTTATCTGAAACCATAGGAAATTTCCAAAGTGCCAATAAGTAATGTTGAGATGTGTTGTCTATTTTAGTTCAAAGAAACGAGTTCAACAATATTTTATTTAATGAAAGATGTTTTTTATCAATGTATAGATATTAATTATTTAATCTCTCAATAAGGTATTTAATCCACTAAAGTTTCCCACATTATGATGGAATCATAGAAGTCGATAAATTTTCGCAAATGGGAGTCTCTGAAAATCCCACATTGTTTTGATCACTAGGGAAAGAATTCACTTATTAGTAGGTTACTATTGATCCCCAGTAAATTGAAAAATGGAATAATATTCATGAATTATGGAAATTAGTGGAACATGTATAACCAACTTGGTATTCCTACAAAAGGAACTCGGGACCTCATGAACAATATACCAATGAATGTACAATGCATCTAAATCCATAAGTAATTTTGACCTAATTTTTATTCAATAGATTATTAAATGTTAAACCTGATTATTTAATCCTTATTAAAGTGTATTATTAGTTAAATGTGTATTTATATTACTTTTGTTGACAATTAATGAATCAATGTTTCCCTTTTTTATTTATAATACCTTTTCAAACCACATATATACAATATGTTCATTGCCATTTATTTTTTCTTCTCTAAGTTTTAATTTCCATTTGTATACCTACTATATTTAAAAAAATGTATGAGGGGTTCAATATTTTGAAGTTAATATGGTTATTAGACTTCCTATATTATAGTACATATAATCAAAGATATTTTCCAAATTTTTAATTTCTTATACACCGATTCTCAGTTGTGTGGGATTTCTGTTGATTAAGATCTAGGATCTGGGGATCACAAAAAATACCACTTCCTAGTAAGTGGTATGATAGAATTGGTTTTTTTATCCCACAAAAAACCCTATGTTAGCTCAGTTTTTATCAATTATTCATTGATTTAA
Organism: Viscum album; assembly: GCA_963277665.1. Classification (NCBI taxonomy): domain Eukaryota; kingdom Viridiplantae; phylum Streptophyta; class Magnoliopsida; order Santalales; family Viscaceae; genus Viscum; species Viscum album. Next base: position 957,302,142 of record OY728142.1, read on the forward strand.
TGTCAATTTCGTTGTAATTTTACAATCTACAGAACGTAAGTTGTTAACTGATGTTATGATTTGAGTTAAATATTTTTAGGGAATGAATTTTTCATTAAAGAAAACAATGTTGGAGGTTAATATAATTTGAAATGACATAGAAATTTAATTAATGGTAATGAATCATGGAAAATATATATACTAAATGGGAGTGGTTGAATAGGAATAACCCTTGTCTGATTAGGATTTAATTAGAACATATTTCTTCCTTAAATATCCATGATGTGAAAATAATGTTAGAACATAAGATTATAAGGGATGATATATATTATAACCCTACATATCAAAATATTTTTTTATATCTTTATAGTTATTTAGTATTATGTTTTTATGGAATACCAGTAGTAAATCATGTGAAGTATTTCAATATGATCTTAGGGAAGCTCCAATATGTGAAAGTGAAATTTTTGAATGATGTTTTAGTGATACTTTTACTATAATCTCTTTCAGAGAGTTGGTATGTGATGGTTACTTTTTTGTAACTCAAATAGAAATATTTACATATTATATGATGATTTCAAGAATCTAATTATCAATGAATAACTTCATTGAAGGGAATTCCATTTATAATATTGTAGAGTACATAATGTTGACATAATTTGATGGTCCGGAAATAAAAAATTGTTACGGAAACCATAAAAAGGTAAGTTTTAATAAATAAGTAACATTAAGTTGGTTGATCCCAATACTTCACTCTAGAGTTATGAGAAGAGAGTAAATGTTAAAAATAATTGCATAGTCCTAAGGTAAACATCTTATTGCTATCAGTTCCAATTCTACCAGTTTAATGGATGGTGGAGACATTGCTATTGTTATTTTTAAAAACATACCAAATCTAATAAATAATTCTATTTTCTTGGGACAAATTGATGATTTGTGTCATGAATTCGATATTACTAATGGTTTGAGGAAAATTATATATGGATCCTCTATTGTTTAATGTGTAAAAATATGAAACTCTTTAATCAACTAGAAGATCGAATTGAATTTCATCTAATGTAAGTATATCATTTGAGGATCTACAAGTTTTCAAGTTTATTCCTAATTATATAATTAAAAATAGTATGAAATCTAAAAAATGTAATAATGAAAATGGATTATATAGAAATTTTAAGATACAAATTTTTTTAAGTGGGGAAACATATAATGGTTTCATTAAACTTAAATGGATGGATGTCATAAAAAGATTTAATGGAACTAGATCACTTGGATATTTATTGAACTTCCTATATCCCATCATTTATAAGTTTTATCTACTTTGTATCGATTTTTTTTTCTAATATAAATGTATGTTTTTGATCCTTGAAAAACAAGACTATTTTTTCCTGGTTTTATTCAATTTAGAAACATGATGGAATGAGAAAGGGGATGGAAGTAGAAATTCCTTCATTATAACAACTTTGGTGAATTAAAAAACATATTTTATGCAATGATTTAAAAAATATAGTGTTTATCCATTAAAAGACAAATTCCTTAACTCAATAAATGGTGTCTCTAGATGAACTAATCAATCATTGACTAAAATGGATCGAAATATGCCATTACACACTAGAACACTCAATGTAATTTTGATTGAGGAAATCAACACTATTGAATATCTTGATAATAGTATTCCAGCATAAATGGTTGTGAATGTAATGACTCCAACACTAGTGTCCTAAAGATGGTACCTTACTTTATTAAATTAACAAAGAAAAAAATATTCATTTCCTAATGAACTGAATAGTTTTAATGTCTGGGAAAACTATATTAAAAACATGATACCTATTTCACATTGGGAAAAGAAAATAAATAATAAAAAAATTTAAGGAGGTGCATCATTGAAACTCATTCCATGAATTCATTATTATATCTTCGGGAAATGAAATAAAAATAAATATGATTTAAAATGATAAGTAAATGTTAAATATAGCCGAAAAAACAATGAATCAATTATAATATTCAAAAAGTAATGTTAAATAATTGAACACCCATTCCATTTAAACAATTGGATAATGCATAATAAATATGTAAATGTAAACAACAATAAAGTATGAAATTTAATCAATAAAACCACAATGAAATACATCCATAAAATTTTTCATAGTGAAAATATCATGGATAAAAAATGCTTAATTCTGAATGATGGAAATTCAAAATTATCAAATGTCATGATTCATAGCCCCATGATACCTTTACTATAAATATCTACCCTCAATATTATTTAAAACGTTTAGGGTAATAGACAATCTAATTTGGAGAACTTATACATATCATGATACAAAAGGTGCATCGAGGGTCTTGAATAAACTGGCCCCAAACTGAAGTATTGAATTTAAAAAGGGTTCCTCATATATTGAATAATAAATTTAAATTAATGAACAATTTTCCTTATCAAATACATGGATTAAGGGTATATATTTACCAATATTTACCCAATTAATCAAATATAATTCAAAGTAAACTCCCATATGTAAAAATTGTGTATAGTTTAAAAAATAATCTTATACATGATAAAAGATTATGAATATTTAATATAAAATTAATCAATAAAGAAATATTGTTACAAAATTTTGATTTTTTCAATAGAAAGTTAATAATCATAAAATTTTTCAAACTAACATTATCACTTCTTAATTCTCATGTCAAATCCACTTGGATAAAATTTTTAAAATTAAAAAATAAAATACAATGAATAATTAATTATTCGTGATATTACATGTTTTAGGGGTATTGTATAAACAATATAAATGCGAATTGGTTCATAATAACAAAAAAGACTCAATAGAATATAAATTTGGACGAAATCCCTTACCTTATGCTCAATTTTGATTAAAAACCCATTAAACATTTGTAAAATGTGTTTTAAAATTATATTAACTTATAAAAAAACTATATTAATATGTATAATATCAGATTTGAACATTTAATGACATCTTATAATCCGTATGTCAAAAATAATTCGATATTTTCATTGTTTCTAGTGTCAATTGATTTATTTTTTCAGTATGTTTTGATTTGTTATTTTTTGATTCTATTAAATAGATAATAATTTTATCATATAAATACTATAATAAATGATTTAAATATAATATATATTTTATATTTATGTATTTATATTTATCCATAAAATTCGGTGATAGGAACTGATGCACACGGTACATATAGATGGTAGGTCATACGTTCGCATAAATGATGTTTCCATTATCACGTAGTTCTGAAAAAAATGTAAATGATATATATATATATATATATTATCATTACAGCATTATTATTAAGTTATAAATATCATATATTTTTAATAAAAACACCCTTTATACATTCCCTTGAATGTGGGATCGAATCACATTACTTTGCGAGCCGGTAGTCCATCGCACACACAGACTACATTTTCATATATCCAAAATGTAGAAAACAAAAAGGTATCTATTATAGAATAATTAAAATGGCATAAATAAATAATTAATATCTTATATATTATATATAAATTTTATTTCCATCATTATACTCATCCTTATGTTGTCATAGAAAAACGAATGACATCTGTTTGTGAGGCGGTAGTTTGTTGTACACACGAATGATGACTTCATAACCCATTTTATAGAATTGTGAAAATTTTAAGGTTATAAACGTAACATAACAATGTATTATTATATTTAATATACTTATCTTATTATATAATCATTTTATATTTTGAATTGAAATAGGTGTAGAAGGAAATAAAATAAAGACGCTTTAATAAAATCATTATCTCTTCTTCGAGAATCCTCATTATTATTACATCAATGAATATATATGTTTAATTTATTCTCACAATAAGTCTTATAAGATGATTGGATGAATTTTGGATAGTTATTTTTTCTATTCTTACCCAAAAATGTGGTTTTAGTGGTTTGATGAATGGGGAGAGGGGAGGCCTTTAATAAGTGGGATGAGTGGACAATTTGAAACCTTTTGAAACAGGGAATTCAAAAAAGGTTTTACCCATGTAAATTGGATAAAATTATGAACCTAAATATATATTATAAGGTATAATTTCTATATATGGTCAGACAATGGGTTTTGGAAAATTTTCTAACTCATTTATCCCCTTATATTATTATTTTTTCCCTTGGTAAATCATTTTTTTATTAATTGTTGTAATTAAGTTCAAATACATCCACTAGTAATTTTAGTTTAAAATTTAGTTAAACTTAATAAAAATTAAAAATTATTATGATTATAAACATTAAATTAATTTTTTCAAACTCAAAATACATAATTTTAAAAAATTAATTTAAATTTAACCCCACAGACTAGATGGAAAATCATGTTTTCATAGTGAAAAAATTCAAAAGTTTACTTTTTTATATCTATATTCTAAAGTAAATTGAATTAAATCATATATATTGGTTAAATAGATGAATAATTTACCTTTAGTTACTTTTAAACTAATTAAAATTATATATTAAAATTATAAATAATTTATTTGAAAAGTCAGTTTTTAATTATAATTCCGCTTTTTTCAATATTTTTCAAAAAATGAAACTTCTCAAGAAAAAAATAACCCTAATAAAAATTTTTACATTAAAATATAAAATATAATTTTTATTCTATCAAATTAAATATATAAAAGTTTAAAAATTTTGTTTTAAAACAAGTGCGCCATTAAAAGTTGGTAAAATTTCCATTAGAAAAATACATCTTTTTATCTAAAATATTAGATTTGTTCTTATCCTATGCATATAAAATATATTTTATGAATATATAAACCTTTTTTTATAAATATAGAATATATAAATCCCATTAAAATAATTTAATTATAGTAATTAATTTGGATAAATCTCATTTGGCACATAGTAATAGTTTTTTTTTAAAAATCCTTTATATTCAATTAGTTTTTATATTCATTTATAATTAATTGATAACCATTGAGTTATTTCATAAATTTAATTCATAAGATATAATATCAATTTTAAATAATAATAATAATAGTATTCTATAAAACGCAGTCTTCCATTTAATACAGGCCATTGAAAAATTCATTGTTGCATGTAATGCATGTTAGCTCAGTATTTTATGCATTGTATGCTATAAATAGAATAAAAGATATTATAAAAGAAAATATTTTAATGTATAGTTTTGTTACATTATTTCCACTGAATACAATTCACCGTAAAAATTTTAGGGGTATTACCATATAAAAATAATAGGGAATTACTTGTTCATAATATGTTTTGGATCCCATGTCACTCCCGGCATTTTGTGATTCCTTCAAAGTAGCTTTAACTGATGAGTCATTCAATTCCTCAATAATTAATATATTGTATCATGGATATTGATGGGTTCACTATAGTATTATAGATCAAATTCCTACTATATTTCATTAGAGGCGAGGACATGTGTTGAGTCTAATATATACTTTCTTAGAAATGATATATGAAACACATCATTTAATTTTGAGGGGTTTGGAGGAATTTCGATATGATCATAAAAAACTATAATTCATTCCATAATTTTAAAGGGTTTAATGTATCTGGGTCCTGGATTCTCTTTCATACAAAAATATACAACACCCATCCATAGATATACATTCAAGATAACATGATCTCTGACATGGAATTCCAAATATTTCCTTTGATTTTTGGTAGAAATCATTTTCCTACTTAGAAATGATTGAATGTGATCCTGAATAGACATACCATCATTGATGTTTATTCAACAAGTTATAGGAATAAATGTTTCCACTCCGAACATCACACCACATGTTTTCTTATGAATCCTCTTTCCATATAATTTTTCTATGGATCCATTTGAATACATCGATGGAAAATACTATTGTAGGGAAACTCTACTGAAGGTAAATACTATTCCCAAAACCTTGAAAGTTGAGTGAGAATGACCTCAACATGTTTTTCATTGTTCTAATTTTTATTTTGGACTATCCTTCTGTTTTAGGATGGTTGGTAGTATTCCAATGAAGCTCAGTATCAAGATCCTTCTGATGAATCATTAGGAACATCTATATAAAACGAGGACTCGATCAGAGATAATTGAATGATATTATCTGTTAAGACATACAAAATCATTAATATAATTCTTTATGAGGGTCTCATGAGGTAAATATTCTATTATATCAAGGAATTTTGTATGTTTGGTCATGTGATCAGTGATAACCCATGTTGAATCATTATTAATTACAGAATTTAATAGTCCTGCAACACTACCTATAGTAATTTCATCCCATTTCGAAAAAGGAATTAGAAGATGTTGCATGACTATTATAGGATTCTTCGTCACAAGTTTCACTTGTTGAAATCCCAAACATATAGACAGATAATCAATAATTTACCACTTCACGTTTTCCCATAAAAAAAATGTTCCCTTAAATCCCTATATGTCTATGTGATACCGAGTTTTATAGGGAAATTCTTGTTTAAAGGGTAATCCAAAAATTCCTATTTCAGATCAGGTATAGATGGAACAAATAATCAATTTTCAAATTTTAGGACACAATCTCTACTAATAAATATTCCAATTTCCCAACATTCATGGTTTTAATTTTCTATAGAAATTTATCATCAACATATTTAGGATTATTTATAATATCTAATAAAATTTATTTTTCAATCATTTGAAGTATAATTATTTTTTTCCCTTCCTTAGTAATTACTATTTCAGTATTTTGTAGCTCCATGAACCTAGGACCCCTCTGAAACCTCATTTGGGTCAGAGCTGCATGATCCTTCACACTCAATGAATCTTCTACCTTATTTTATTTTTTTAGATGGTAGTGTATTTAGAAATTACAATCCTTGAGTAGATCAATCCATCAAATTTTCCTCATACTTATACCATTATATGAAGTGATGTATTTTTAGGATTTTAGGATCCCTTAATATTTCACATCATTCACCATAAAGATAATGTCTTAATACCTTTAAAGAAAATTTCACAGCTACCAACTCAAGATCATGGACTGGGTAGTTCTATTCATGAATATTCCATTTACTTGATTCATATTCAATGAACTTATCAATTTTTATTAGGACACAACCAAGTCCATTCTTCAATGCATCACTATACATCACAAACCCATCACTTCTAGATTGAAGTGTCCACATCAGAGCATTGAAAACTATCCTCCTTAGTTTATAAAAAATTTCATTACATTCTTTTTCCCAAACAAACATAACAAATTTACAAGTAATCCTAGTTAATGGGTTAGCCAATCATTCAAAATTATGAACAAATATAAAAAGGTAACCTTACAAACCAATGAAACTATATTCCTTAGTTATGTTCATTGGTATCAGACATTCTATGACTACCTTTTTCATTATAGGATTGACATAGATTCTATTTTTTGGAAAATATGGTGAACAAAATAAAATTACTGACTCTATAAAGTACACTTACTAAATTTCCCATACTACTCTTTCCTTGTACATGAATCATGAATGGTCTTCAAGTGATTCTCGTGATCCACCCATATTTTAGAAAACACAAAAATATAATCAATGAATACAATAAAAAAATCATTATGATATTCCGTGAAAACTAAACTCATTAGGTCCATAAAAATATAGAGTTAATTAGTTAATTCAATTGGAAATATTCTAAACTCATTATGTATATACCACATTTGAAATGATGTATTCAGAAATTATTCCCTCTTTACTTTCAATTGGTGACACCCATAATGGATATTATCTTTGAAAAAATATTAGGCCTTATGAATTTTATCGAATAATTCATAAATGATAGGTATATGGTACTTTTTATTTGTCATAAAATCATTGATTTCCCAATAATAAATGTGTATACTCATGGATCCGTATTTTTTATTAACCAATTGAATATGGTCTCCCTATAGAGAAACAATAGGGAATATAAATACCATATTACCCAAATGCTCTAGTTGTCTCTTTAACTCCACTATATCCATAATATCAATTATATAGGGGTTATTTGTTATTTATCTTTCATATGGGGTACATTTAATATAAAATTTAACTTCAAACTCTAGGGGATGTCAAATTAATTTCTTAGAAAATACATCAATGTATTCATGTACACTAGGAACATCCTTAATCTGAAGATGAAATTATTTATCCCTAATTTTTTTTATCTTTTTCCGCAATAATTTAATTTAGTAGAGGTAATAAGGTTGGATCAAGCTAAGAATTAGATTATGGTGTTTCTTCTCTAGAGAGAAGGAATTATACATCTTACTCACAAATAATTGTTTCCTTATTGTAATAGAATTTTGCATCATATTTTTAATGATGTTCTGTACTGAGGATTATATCAATGTAAACCAGATATGTGATAATAATTCCATCAAATAAATCATGTTTTTATGTCAGAATGGGGAATTCCTAATATATCTTTGTTTCTATGAGAATTCTATAATGAATTTTGACAGAAAACCCCCATATTAAAGCAAAATGGAACTGTATAGTTTTCATATAATACCAGGTATATATAAAGGATTGTAATGATCCATAATCAAAAACTATACTGGGTAAATTTTATTAATGGATTAATGTACCTTCAACCACATCATTTCATACTTCTTCCTTAAAAATAGTGATTCCATAAGCTTTGGCATATCCCCTTAGCCTCTTCCATGGTATATTCCATTAACAACTGGGGAATTCATTTTCATAGTTCCCCATCCACTTAAAGGTGAATCACTGAATAGTAGTAGTTTCATTCTTACCATTTCATTCCTTAACATGATGACCCTTTTATCCATAATTATACAAAACTCTCAATCCCTTCAATCATTTCCTAGGCAGATTTCCCATAGTTTTGACAAGGTGGAAAGTACTATATTCCCTTATTTATCTTCGATAAAATACCTTTCTCGTGGTTCTTAGATAACCTATTCTTCTCTTGGTTTTTCTTGAATATGTATGATCTAGATATTTCATTCAAAATTTTGAGGGTGTCTAAAAATATTTCATTATAAGATGAATTTTTTTTTGTGAGATCATTTATAAGGGCTCAACCATAAACATTACATAACTTGTAAATTCCTTTAAAATTCACTTCCTTGCATTCCCAAATATCATTTCTGTTTAGAGTTTTATAAAATTATCACATAATTTGTACATATCAACCCAAGATAATACAAAGTGGGAACTACTAAAATAGTATTTATTTTTTCCATAATACAAAATTCATTATTAAAAACATTAAATCATTTCTTAAAAAATATTCACAATATTCATCTTGGATTATCCTTTTCTGTTACCCATCCTTAAACCCTGTGAAATAATTTTAAAACATGGGATGAGAACAAAAATATTAGTAAGGTAGATATAATGATTTATAGATACTGTTAGTCCATGATTGCTAATAATCATATAAAATCATTTTCACACAAGCATACTTCTCAACCAATAAGTACCATATATATACTTTGTACAAATATTGGATTTCCATACAACATGGAAAACATAAATAATTACACAAAGAAAAATTGGGAAATTAATTACATAAGATTGTAACAGAAACTTCTACCGTATGATTTTTAGCCATCATGACTACCTTATAATGTAACTGTTATGGATAACTTAAGATGCAACCCTCATGGCTACCTTATGGTGTAACCATCAATGTTACACTTGGAGTAACCATACAGTTAACCTCCCACATAATAACACCGAATGAATTATAGTTAGACATAGTCCCCCTATTAATCATAATCATTTCCCAATAACCATAACATAATCATAAAATAATAATAGTTTCATAAACAATTCCCTTTGAATTTTGTAAAAAAAGGAATTTAAAAGATGATTTTTAAAGAAATATCCCTTAACAATATAATATAATTGAATTGATAATTATTATAAAAAAAATGAATATGTTTATACTCTTTAAATACAAATAATAACACATAATATAATTTTGTTTTCACAAATAATCTTGGAACAACATAATCAATGAAGTATAAGTTTAAACCAAAAAATTGATATTTGGTTTAGAATTCCCTTACCTTGGGTTCGTCTTACTTAAAACATGTCAAAACCTCTTGTATAATGGTTTATAGAGTTTTATTAATATATTAAAGAACCGTATTCATATTTATAATTACTTATATGATATTATTATAACATCTTTCCACCCATTTATTAACAATATTTTTTTCATTGTATGAGGTGAATATATTTCATTTTTTCCATGGTTGGTTCATTATGGATTTCTTTTTAGAATGGAAGAAATCCCAATAAGTGGAATAAAATGGCATTAATTTGTTTCTATATTTATTTATGATTATACATATAATTTTTTCTAATATGAGGATGAATCATTATATAAAACATTAATGGGAATGATTTAATTTATTTTGGAGGTTTTTATGATAATCTTACAATTATATTATTTTATTCAATATCATGTTTATATTTGGTTCCAAAGCATTAAATAACTTATAGTATTCATAATAAAATATAATATTACCATAATAATGGTTTTATGGCCATCCTTGATGGTGCTAATGAAAAAATGAAAGTGTATCGTCCAAGATAGTTGTAAATCGACACATAATGGATGATGATGTCATTTTTTGGAAGAAGGGAGAAGATAAGATGTTTGATGATGATTTTATACGTAAATAAGATAAAATTATAGTATATATAAGACAATTATGTTTTCATTCCACTTGGATAATGGGAGGTGAATAGAGTGTAAGAAAATGAAAATAATAGAAAATAAAATTAAAGAAAAATGATATGGGATTTTACTCTTGAATTATCTTCCCAGAGAATCTATTTAAGGCCATCGGATTCGGCCTTTTTGTGAGAACATTAGGTATTGGATGCGGGGAAGAGGATCAAGAATGAAATTGGGTAGAAGCTAAACATTACATATGGATTATATGTGTGAGGAGAAGAGGTGGTGAGGGTAGTATTTATAGTGGATGAGAGGGGTGATTTCTCATTATTATATGCATTAGTTTATAATTTTGGATCAAGACTATGAATATTTTCAGAATTATCATCAACAAATATTAAAATAATGAATGATAGTGTTATATTTTTGTTTCACATCATTCTAAAATCATTTATGAATAAATAAATCATGTATTTAAATGATATCGTAAAAATCAATGTATTTAATAAAAATCCCAAAAATTAACCCTTAACATTTTTCGACATGTGGAATTAAAAAATAAACTAAATTTTATGAAAATAGTTATCTAAATATGAAAAATGAAATTTTTAATTAAAATCATAATTTATTCAAAAACAATAACAATTTTAAAACTCTAACTGAATTTTAAACACTTTGAAAAATTAATTGAAGTCTCATAAAATTATCTTGTAATATAAAGAAAAAATAATAATTTATAAATCCACTTTATGAATACATATTTTCGTATAAATCATTATATAAATTATAAATTTTTTATTAAATATTTATGACTCACAAAAATACCAACACTTAATTTATAATTTTTAAAAAATTATATATTTGTTAAATGAAATAAATATATCATATATTTTCTTATAAGATGGATACAATTTTATTTACACATTATTAAATGTGTTTATTATTCCACTGGAAAAATTAATATTCCTAATGGTCATGTTAATATTTATATATTCATGTTTCAATTCCATTCAGGATTATACATTTATAATGAATTTTAAAATTTAATTATAGACTACAAATAAATTATTTTATAAGTACCTAGGTTGTAACATTCCGCCCACCTTCTACAAATTGCATCCTCTCCAATTTTTTACATATTAAACAAGTGAGTATACCTTTCCATCATATAATTTTAGAATCTAATGTTGCTTCCTCAACCATGTGGTTTCTCCACAAAGTAGTAACTCGTTGAATTACCTTATTCTGAAATTATTTTTTCTATGATCAAGAATCTCAACTTCTTTCTCTTCATAAGAAAGGTTCTCTTCCTACTGAACTACATCTAATCTCAAAACATGGGATGAATATTGAACAAACTTTCTCAACATCAAAGCATGAAAAACATTGTGTACCTGAGATAAAAAAGGAGCAAAAGCTACTCGGTGGGAAAATGGTACAACATTATCTAAGATTTTACAAGGACATATGAACTATGGACATAGATTTCATTTATTACCAAACTAATAACACTTTTAAAATGTTAGATTTTAAGGAAATCATGATCACCTCCCACAAAAGAGAAGTATTTACTCCTGTTATTTGGAAAAAATTTCATTCTACTTTGAGTTTTACTCATGTGTTGCTGGATCATTATAACTTTATTAGCCACTTCCTCTACTAATTAAGGTAACATCAACCCCCTTTCTTTGAAATCATACAAAAATTCAAGTGTCCTATACCACTTTCAATATAATTCCTCAAAAGGATGTATCAACATTCTAAAATGAAAATTGTTAATATAAGAAAACTCAACTAAAGAAATATGTTGATCCTATATTCTTTGGTAATACATCGAAAAAGATCAAATAATGTCTTCTATTATATGAATTGTTCACTTAGTATGTCGATCATATTGAGGATGAAAAGAAGTGATGAAATTTAATTATATTCCCAACAACATTTTATAGACTTTCCAAAAGATATAAGTGAACCTCTGATCATAGGTAGAAACAATGGAAAGAGGAAGTCCATGTAACTTGAAAATCTCTTTGAGGTGCAATTGAGAAAGGTGATCTAATGACTTAGTATCTCAAATAGAAATAAAATGTGAAAATTTAGTCAATCAGACAATAATAACCCAAATTTCATTGATACCTCGATATGTCTTTGTTAGTTTTACCATGAAGATGATAGAGATATTTTACCATTTCCACTCTGGCACTAGAAAAGGATGAAGCATACTTTTTGGTAGTTTCTTCTCTAAATAACCAATTAACATGTCAAAAATTCATAGTATAATATGCAATATGTTTTTTCATTCCATCCCACTAGTAACACTAGCGAAGGTCTTTGTACATCATAGTACTGCCAGGATGAACTGAAAATCGAGAACAATAAGATTCAAACAATAATTCTTTCTTCAGTTTGGAATTATAAGGCACACATAATCTCCCCCCAAATCGTAAAACAATATCATTTCCAATGTTAAATTATCGAAAACATATCCCTTTTAACCAATTATAAATTTTTTTCTAACCCACATACTTCCTTATATTCTATCTTAATTCTATCTAATACAGATGATTGTACTGAAACCTGAAAAAACACAGAAATTTCCTGCACTAACAGATTCCAAGACAAAAATCACCAAATCAATAATCAAGGGGTCATGTTCCAAATTTAATTTAGTCAATTATGAATGATGTTTTAAACTCAATAAATATTATACTTTGTTTTCTATTCCAGGATGGTAATTGATAGCACAATCATAATCATTTATGAGTTCCAACTATATTCTTTACCTCTTGTTCAATACCTTTTGAGTAAATATGTACTTTAAACATTTATGGTAAGAATATATTTCACATTTGGATATATATAAATGATGGATCCAAAATTTAAAAGAAATAAACAGAGGTTCTAAGTCCATATAATGTATATGATAATTTAATTCAGGATCTTTTAGTTGTCTTGAAGTATATGAAATTATATGATCATTATAAAACAGAATAAAACCAAGACCTTTCAATGAAGAATCATTGTTGACAAAGAATTCTTGATTTATGGAAGGAAGGTCCAAACCTAGGGAAATTTTTCAATTTATTCTCTAGTTTATGAAAATAAACATCACAGTCTAATGTACAAATAAATTTAACCCGTTTTAATGTTAATTTAGTTATAGGGTTAAATAACCATGCATAGGTTTTAAAACATTTTCCATAATAGCTTTCTTATCCCAGGAAACTATGAGTATTTATATCATTTGTCGGATTTTTACATTCACAAACCTTGTTTATTTTGGCGTGATCAACAATTATTCCATCCTTATTTACAATGTTCCCAGGAAAAGAAATATATTTCAACTAAAAACCAAAATTTCTTGATTTTATGTATAACATCTTTTCATTGATAGTTTATATGAAAATAATTAATTTTTTTCATGATCCTCATATATTTTGGAAAATTCCAAAACAAGAACAAAATTATCTCAATATTCATGGAATATTATTATCATACTATCCATGAATACAATTGAGGAATTTGTCAACCAAAGAGAATAACAAAAAACTCCCAATTCACATATATAGTTTGAAAATCTATTTTCATGAATTCTTCCTCCATCTCATTTAGTTGATGGTACCCAGATCTTAAGTTAATGTCTAAAATATAATGCTCACCCTGGAGCTGATTAAATAAGTTATTGATATGAGGTAATGGATAATTATTCTTAATAGTAATGTTATTAAAATCAATATAAATAATAAAAGGTCACATAGAACCATATTAATTTTTAACAAAAAAAATAGGAGCACCTTAGGGTGATGTGCAATGATGAATGAAACCTTTATCAAGAAACACCTACAAATGATTTCTCAATTCAAGAATGTTCACGTGTGGCATTCGATGAGGGGGTTTAGAAATAGAATTAGGATTTATAGTTAATTAAATACAAAAATAAACTTCTCGATCAAGTATTTAAATAATAATGTCATCAGAAAAAACATACAACTATTCATTTACCACTGGCACATAATTAATCTACACAGTTCCCTAATTTTAAAAAAATGAGTTCAAGATAAATTTAATTTCCATATTTTAACAGCTTCTCATCTTCATGATATGTTATCAATTTTATGGGTTAAATATTTTATAAAAACTAAAAATATTTTTAAAAAACAACTTATTTGCCTCTAAAATCAATCTTAGCATGATAAAGAGAAACCCAAAACATACACAGAATAATATAAAACTATAATAAGTAAAAAATAACAAAGTTTTAAGGTAATGTATTTTAACAAATTATAACATGAAGATTATTATAATGCCTTTTGGATTTAATATTTCTTCTTGGTGTCTTAATCATTTGTTTTAGTCTCATTTCTTGAGGTAAAATTTACAATTTTCCAAAAATAAATTCTTATAGATAATGGAATGTGTTGATCCCATATCAAACATGATATTTGAAAAATCCAAGTAAACAATCAAATTACCTGATACCAATTCCTTTGATGTGATTACATCTTGTGACATAGTCTCAAAGGATCTCACTACACCATTCTTCTTATAATCTGGATTCTTTCCATCATACTGATCTTCAGTGGGCTGTTACATGCATAATTTCCCATCGAAATACATTTATTGAACTTTAAATTTTTATTATAAAAATTAATCTTAATATTATTATCATTTCAATCTCGGCCCATATGTCCAAACTTACCACATCAAAAAAACATCTCGATTTTATTGAGTCATCCCAAGGGTTTATTTTACCATACTTTTCCCAAACCGGAAATTAGACATTTTTACCTTCATATTTATTTGATTGATTCATACCCATTTAATTCTATGTGGAATTTTTCTTATGATGGTTTTCAAAGTGCACATGATCCTAATCAAACTTTGTTTCAACCCTCTAAGCACATTGGAAAAGGTTCTCATATCTTTTGAATTCATGGGATGCTAATACCTTCGGTATATTGGATTGAATTATGAGTAAAAGTAGTTTATTTTTATATCAAGATCTTGGATAAGATCTGGAGGATACCTTTCCAATTAAGAGAAGTTATCTTCATACATGGAAACTTAATCCTCCTACTTTTGTTTCAATCCATGGAATTTATTTTCCATCTATTTTGAACCACCTTAGATAAAAATTTTCAAGAAAAATAATTTTAAAATCATCCCATTCCAAGAAATCAATATCCTCATAATCCATGATATTCTTGACCTTTGACCGCCACTGGTCAAATTCAATTTCAAAAATACAAATGTAAAGAATAACCTATTAATTATTTGAACACCCCATGACATTATATTTATTTTATAGGGATTTAATATACTTTTCAGCTACCACTGGGTCAAAAGATACACTAAAATCATAATCGTGTTTCCTCATAAAATGTTCCACTATTATCATGATTATTTTTGGTAGCTTGGTTTTTCTCTTTCAAGTATTCCACTACTATTTATAGATTATTTCAACTGATCCATTAGTGTCACAAACTACTCGGTTCCAATTCCCACCATTCTAGGATTTAGATTCGGAATGTTATCATCCTCTCAGTTCCATTCTAAATCTGTTTCCTTATATCATTTGTGGAAAACCGTTCTCAAGAAGAAAAACATAGATAAATAAAAATGGTTATATTCAAATACTATATCATTTGATCATAAAAATAATGTCCAAATATTTTATATAATTCTATTAACATCATCCTAACCCCTAATGTTATCCAAAGAAATATATGATACCATCAATAAGATTCCAACATTAAACATTATATAATCTAAGAATACAAAGTGGGTAGTACTAAAACAATATCCATTTCTTTCATAATACAAAAGTATTTAATAAAAACATGAAATCTTTTCATGAAAAGTATTTATAACACTTATCATGGACTCATATTTTCCCTTAAACATCCTCAAACACTGTGATTTTTCTTAAAAATTGGGATGGGGGAAAAATATTTGTAAGGGACATATAATTTAAAAGACAAACTGTAATTCCAGGAATATATATAATCATATGAAATCATTTTCACAAAGACATACTTCTCAACCAATAAGTATTATATATATACATTTTGAAATAGTGGGATTTCCATAAAACATAGAAAAATAAATAATAACATAAAGGTAACTAAGGGAATTACTTACTTATGATTTTAAAACTCATATCTACTATATGATTTTTAACCCTCATATATAGCTTACAATGTAACCCTTATATGATGTATCCCTCACAGATACCTTTTGGTGTAACCATCGTAGTTACCGTTGGGCTAAACATATGGTAGAACTACAACACAAACGTACCCAATTAATTATAGGGAGACATAGTTCTCACACATAATCATAAAAAATTACTATGAACCACAAAATAATAATAAAATAATATTACTTTCATAAAAAAAATTCCTTTTGAATTTTATAAAAATAGAAATTTAAAACATGAATTTTAAAGAAAAGTCCATTACAAATATCATATAACTAAAGTGAGAATTAATAAAACTTATAGAATATGTGTATAAAATGTAAATAAACATAATAAAACATAATATAAACAAAATTAGTTTCACAAATAATCTTAGAAACACATAATCAGTGAAGTAAATTGTTAACCCAATGAATGGAAGTTGGGTTAAGAATTCCATTACCTCAGGTTCTCGTTACTTAAAACATGATAAATAATCCTTTATAATGATTTAAAGAGTGTTATTAATATATTAAAGAACCATAGTAATATTTATAATTACTTATATTATATTCTTATAACATATTTTCACCCATTTAATAATAATATTTTTTTTTATTTTCATTTTTTCAGGTGCATTAATTTCATGGTTTTCAAGGATTGTTCATTATGGATATCCTTGTTGAATGAAAGAAAAAAATAGAAGTGGAATAAAATGGTGTCAATATGATTCCAAAATTTTAAATAATACCATATATCATTTTTTTTTCTCATACAAGGATGAATCATAAGATAAAACAATAATGAGAATGATACAATTAATTCTGGTGGGTTTTATGATCAACATAGACTTATATCATTTTATTCAATTTCATATTTATATGTTTGTTTCAGAAAATAAAATAAATTATAATATGTATAATTAAATTTTACTTAACCATAATAATGGTTTTGTGACCATTATTGAGGGTTTTAATTAAAAATGGAAGGGTATCATCCACGATGTTGGAAAATCGACATAGTAGAGATGATGTTCTCATAATAAGAATAAAAGGAAGAGAATAAGAATTTTGATGATTATTTTTTTTGATAAACATGATAAAATTAATATATATATGATAATATAGTTTTCATGCTACTTGAATAAGGGGATGTGAAGATATTATATGAAAAAATAATTGAAATGAAAATGAAAAAAAATGAAAGAGGGTTTTACCTATTGAATTATCTTTATTGAGAACCTCATTAAGGACATTGGATTTGGAGTTTTGGTCATAAAATCTGGTATTAGGCATGGGGAAGAGTATTGTGAAGGTAATTGGGCCTAAATTAAACAATATAAATGGTTGTGAGCTATGAGGAGAAGAGGTGGTGTGGGGTTGTATTTATAGTGGATGAGATGGGTGTATTCTCATTTTTATATCCATTTGTTTATTATTTTGGCTATATACTATGAATGTTTTTTATCATTATCATATAATATATTAAAATTAATAAGTATATTTTGTGATTTTGTTTTTACATTATTCTTACATCAACTATGATTCAATAAATCATGTATTTAGCATACACCGTAAATTACCATATTCCATTAGCCACAAAAAATTCAAGTATTTAATAAAAAACCCAAAAATTTAGCATTACCATTTTATAAGATGTGGAATTAAAAAATGAATTCCATTATATGAAAATATTATGTTTAAATATGAGAAATTTATTTATTAATTAAAATCACAATTTATTCAGAAAATACCAATTTTAAAACTATAATTGTTTTTTTAACACTTTGATTTTTTTTAAAGTATCATACAATTATATTGCAACCATGAGAAATGAAAATGATAATTTATAAATCTATTTTATGAGAATTTATTTTCTTTTAAATAATTATATCAATTATAATATAGTAATTAAAAATTTATGGCTAACAAAAATACCAACAATTAATTTATAGTTTTCAAAATAATTATCTACTTTTTCAGTGCTATAAATATATCATATTTCCACTTATAAGATGAATTAATTTTATTTTTACTTTATTTGGTGATATTACTAATATATTGGCCAGATTACTATTCATAATTGTTATGTTATTGTTCCTAAGTTCATGTTACCATACTATCAGTTTAAATTCCATAATTTCTACTAATACGAGAGATTTCATTATACATTAATAACAAATTTGAATCTATAATTATAGACTGAAATGAAATTATTTTATAAGTTCCTGGGTTGTTACAAAATAATACTTCAAATACATTTCTTAATATTGTAAAATAAATGGTTGATCTTTCACTCAGTTTCGTGTACGTAATCCTTAACATACGTTGAAAACATTTAATGGTAGTTTAATAGTCCACAACACATTATTCTTCATTTTCCAATCCTCTAAGGAACATACTATTCATCTAAATTTATTGATCATGAGAAAAATATTTATATTATAATGCCTCCATAAAATCTTCAATATCCATTAGTTTTATTTTATATTCCTCCATACTATTATGGATCAATGAGCACCATTGATCAATATCACCTTAGAGACAATACACAGAAAGTGTAACCTTTTCCTTTTCACTTCATCCAATGATAATAAATATGTTCCCCATGGAATTAACCCATTTCTCATATACAATTGCATTAGTAGTCCCACTAAATGAGGAGTGAATATATCGCATAAAGCAATCCATCATATGAGAATCTTATTGTGGAACGTGTTTCTCTATCTTGGAAAGGTTTTTTGTCACATATTGATTAAGATGTCCTAATGTGGACATTATTTACTCTATCCCAACACTACCTGTATTGGTTTCCTCAGAAGATAAATCTATAAATATTCCATGAGTTTTGACACCATTATTACTTCTAGGTAAAAGATTTACACAATGGAATATACTATATTAGTTCATAAAATTAAAAAAATTTAACCCATAATGTATAATTCCAAATATGGTGTAAAAAATAAAATAAATTAAAAATGTATTCATTGTTAATCTAAGAATAATAAAATTTGGTTTCTTTGAGGAAATATTTACTTTCAAATAATTAATATTTGTTTGTTATAAAAATATGAATGGTTCAAAAAATATCCCCAGGGAGTGCCAAATAAAATTTGTAGTGATGAAAATTTTCTTTTTCCAGGTCACACTCGAGTCAACCATGACATTACATTTTTGAAGTTATTACCACTAGGTGAAACTATCATAGAAGCACACCCAATTATTTTATCCTGACATGGATATATTTATAGGAAGAATCCCATAATGTATACCTTACCAAAACTTTACTATTTGATTCTATACTTATCATCAATGTATATCTTTGGTATATGTTCCCTAATATATTGATTCATATAAATAGTTTCCATGGTTTCTACAAATATCACTCCTATACTAACTATAATGACCCAAACCTAATATCCCCAAGTTGATGCATTAATTTTTTACATTTTCATTGATATAAAATTCAAATCCCAAAGGATCGAATAATTTAACATATTTATAAAATCATATTATATACATGATGCCCATTTTACATTTCGAAGAGAAAAGAAATCATAAAAAAGTATAATCTCACCATCCTTTAGACTCATTCTATGAATTTATCATCATATCCAATGGAAATGAAAGAAAATAAAGGTGATCAAAAATGACCATAAGGATTAAATATAACTGAATCAATAATGATTCAATGAGAATAACCAATATGGAAAGGTAAATAATGGAACCCACATACGATTCTCCGGATAAGGAATAATCAATATGGAAAGGTAATCAAATGAAAACCATTGCATTTAATCAGGTATATAATAATGAAATTCATCCTTATATTTTTTTCATAGTGAAATTTTCATAGATAATAATAAATGAATAGTGAATAAATGAAAGTATTAAATAATTGATATCATGATTCCCATACACATGAAACCTTTACCATAAATATCTATCCTCAAGATAGTTTAAAACATACTGGGTAATAACCCATATTATTTGGCCATCTCATTCCACTCATGAAAAATTCAATGCATCGAGGGGCTTGCATTAACTGATTTCCATCCCATGTATTGCATCTCTATAGTATTACAAATATATCAAATAATCGATTTAAATTAATTAATAATGCTTCTTATTAAATTTATGTAATATTGTTATAGATTTATAAATATTTCCCCATATAATCAAATAACATTCAAAGTAAACACCTTATGTAAAAATAGTAGTTGGTTTTATAAATAATAATATCCATAAAACTAGAATATGTATTTTTAAGATAAATTTAATTATCAATGAGAAATTATTATAATAAAGTGATTGTTTCCTTTAAAAATTAGTAGTCACAAAAAAATACAAAAAATAACTTTATCACTTGGTAATTTTCAAATAAAATCCCCTTGAATCAAATATCTAACATCCTGAGTTGTTTTAAAGGAAAGGAAATTATAGATAGTATATAAAATATTCCTCATCAATCTTAAATGAACAATTAAATATTTTTATTTAGATTTTACCATTATAAACTAGCCTTTAGAGTGGAGGGTATGAATACGATTAACTGAATTATGAAAAACTATTTTTTTACTCATAGTGTAATTTTATATATTGAATTAATAAATAAAATATAAAGATAATAATTATATCTATATGTTATATATTCAAAAAAATATTTTTATATTCATAAAATATGTTTTAAAAGTACAATATAAGAAAAAAAATCTAAATTTACATAAAAAAGATGTGTTTTTTCTAAAAGTATTTTTACAACCTTTTAGTGGTAGAAAGTTTTAAAACAAAATTTTGATAATTTTATTAATTAAATTAGAAAAATAAATTTCTTATTATAAACTATGAATATAAAAAATTTCTTTGGTTAAATGTTTGGTAAATTTTTAATGTGTTTTATTTTTTTGATGAATAGTGAAAAATACTACATTTTAATTGAAAATTGAATTTTCATCTAAATAATTTATAATGTTAAATTATATTTTTATTTTTTTAATCTAAATATAGTTAAATAATAAATCTACTAATAAATTTTAGTTAATTTTAATTAATTTCTTATTTAATTTGGATATATGAACATTGTGAACTTTTGTACCTTTTTTCTTTAAAAACATGTCGCATCATCCCGTCCATATGATTAATTTTAAATTAGTTTTATCCACTTCTATATTTTGAATTTTAAATAACAGATAACATATTTTTAATCATAACTTACAATTTTATTAATTAGGATTCTATTATATTTATTTGTAAAATATAAATAGTAATCTTATTAATTTTATTACAACGATTATGGGTAATTCTGGTAACTAAGGATAAAAATAATATTATAAATAATATAAAATTACCCTAACACTTTTATCAATTATATTTTATGTGTATTTATCATTAATAATAATTAAATGATCTGTTATGGGAGAATTTATGGCTATTTGGATGAGAATATAACCATTATAATATTTTATTCATATAAAAGTAAAACATGTCATACATTATTTATATCAATTTATGTATTTCTAATATAATGTAACCTTGGTGATATATTACAATATGAATATTATTTTTAAAAATTAAATATTTAACATTTTCATGGAAATTTACGTTTAATTTATATGGGATAAATAATTATCTTAACGACACTCACAATGATGATGCATTAATTTTATAATTATTGGAAATTTAAAATAAATGATATTAAAAATAATAAAATATATATTAATTTAAATAATTAATACTATAAAAAAATTTAATAGAATAATTTGAAATATAATTCATGCATTAAAAGTGTATTTTTGAATATATTTTTGGTTATGATACTTTTAAAAAGTCGTGTATTGAATAGTGTAAAAATTTCAAATAATGATTTTTAAAATAACTAAATGTTCTATTAAATGATATAAAATTCATAAAATTATATAATTTAAACAAATTTTAGGTATAATGTTTAAAATTTAATCAATGTTTCCTTTATGGTTCTCTTGTTATTTTATAGTAACTACATTAACCTTCAATGAGTAAAAATTCATGTTGTCAAGGTGAGAATTAAAGAGGTTAGATATGGTTTAAAACAAATAGTTGAGAATTTAATTTTTTTTAAAACATGTATAATTTAAATGAGATGAATGTATTTAAATAAAAAATAACTTTATATAATAAATAAATTATTTATTATTCATGTGTAATAAACAACTAATTTATATTAATTTATTATTTTTGTGAAATTCTATAAGTGACCCTCTCCTCTCTTATAAATGGAACCTCTTATTCTCTATTCTTCACATATAAGAACATATTTTTTCAGCCAATATATTCCAAAATCACTTCATATAATCCCTAGTCACATTATAAAGGACTTATTTAAAGAACAACACTCTCTTTATAGGGGTTAAGGTGTTACACAACAAAGGATTTCTAATGAAGATGTATTGTTTTTATCAAGCATATCTATTTTATCTCTTATTTTATTTCTTTAAATAATCAACTACAATGAACAAATAATAACTAAAATATTCTAAATATAAAAAGATTTTATTATTTTAATATTATCACCTAAATCCATTTCCACTTCTATTAAATGATAAAAGAAGTTATCTTTCATGTGTACGACAGATTATTAACTCACAAACCGATGAAATTCATTTCCCATCATGATAACTCAATAATAGTAATAATGATGGAATTAAAGTTTAAATATGATATTAATGAAATATATATAATTTTCAATGGTATTATATCATTTATTTTCTTACCTTTCCATTCACATAAAAATGATAATGTTGTTTATGCGTACGTGTGAATTATCACTTCTATGAGGCGATGTGATTCATTTTTCATCTCCACATCGAATGGATATATATATATTTATATATTTATGAATTATTAATATTATAAAAAATAAATTATTACCATTATTTAATGGTAAAATTATGCATAAATTATTTCAATAATGATCAATGAAAAATAAAAACGTTACTCATGCGTACGTGTGGCAAACCATCTTCATGATTGTAATGTTTTTCATTTTTCATATCCATTTTTAATATATGAATTTAAAATTATAGTTGATAAAAAATATGACAATTATTTCAGGATTATTATTTGGTAGATGATGTACTTATTACCACTTTGACTATTGACATCATACAAAAGTAATTTTGGACTGAAGTACCAACTATCATAAAAAATGTCTAAAAAAATTAAAAAATTAAGTAATTGTTATAATATGGTTATAAGTGAAATAAAAGTAATAATAAACATTATAAGTGTTATAATTCAATAAAATAATTAAAATAATTTTATTATTTAGTAATATAAATGATATACACAATGAATCTAATTCAAGGTAAGTGACGTCATCATGATTTTCTTTCATTAAGGAATATTTTGATGTTATACAACTATATTATTTTCGAAGGTGTATATAACATTCTATTTACATGTAATATCATGAATTTATTAGTTCTCATGAAATTTAATTCTCTATCACATGTTTCAATTTTATTTGTTATACAATTCGACTAATTAAAAATTACTAACAGTATTCTTAACCCAATTTACATTATTTTGGTTAAACTTATACATCGTGATTATTACTTGCTATGATTATGTGTGAAATTAATTTTTAAAAATTTATTTTTTATTTTAACTTGTTTTATTTGGATTTATAGAGAATAAAAGTAATATATTCATTTAAACAATATGATGTTTATAAGGTACTTTTATCCTAAAAAACATCATTTTATATATTTTAATGATTTATTTTTCAAAATAATTCTCTTTCATTTACATGTTTTAAAAATTATTTTATAAAATTATTTTAAATGGACAAGAAAGTATTAAAATGGAAATTTCAAAATTTATCTATATTTTTTCAAAAACGTATATTTTTCATGTTTTATGTAAAGGTAATTCTTTTTAAAATATCCTCTTTAAATGATTATTTTATTATAAAATATAGAATGATTGATTTTATTTCTTATAAGACATGAAATAATTTTCCCACATTCATGATGATTTAAGGTTTTGATATTTCCTTTATATGATTACAAACATATTTTCATATAATTTTTTTCATTTAAAAGAATGTGGCTTTGTAAAAATAAAACGTGTTTTCAAAATGGAAACATTATTCTCTAAAAGAATATTTAATTTATAAAACCTTTTTGTATTATTATTATTTTATGGTTATTGGGAATTTTTTATGAGTACAGATGGTTTTGTGATAAATTTACGGTGGGTGAGCATGTCATATCTCTCCAAATACTTGGGTAAAAAGATAAACTAAACCAGTAGGTTTTCTCCTAAGAGATTAAGGAAATATAGTATAGTGGTAATTCAAAATATAACTATGTAGTTACTCTCTATGTAGCTAGGAGAGAGAAAATATTTTTAACAGCAATATGGAAAATGATGTCCCTTGTTACCTATAGATACCCTCTCTTTTCATACATTAACATTGCATAATATTTGTGAAATACGTTAAAATTATACAAATATATGCATAATGACAATATTATTCTATTTAATTTGTAAACATGGAAACATAAACACGAATACATAATTGAGCTACAATATCTCCCACTTGGTTTATTTCTACTATCATTATTTTATGATAAATCAAACATAATACAAATATTCATAACCTATGGAAGGTTACCAAAAAAAGGGTTATGCTCAGATTCTCTGTAAGGGTAAACAAGGGAGGCATATAAGAATAAACATGATGATAAGGGAATGAGAACGTTATCATAATATTATAAGATCGTATCCCTTATATGTCAATATCATAAACATGAATCATGGAATAAAGATTGGGAGTTCAAAAAACATGAATAATAAATAAATAAAGAACATCTTCCGGAAATCGCAACATATGAATAAGACATGGAATAGTGGTATACACATAAGTATATAATATGATGTCTATAGTAGTCATGGAATTTATTATAGGGCTATATTAGTAGTATGGGTTCACTCCCCATACCATCTTTGTTGTCAAGATTCACTCCCTTGCCCATCTTAAAATTATGAGTTCACTCCACATACCATCATTGTAGTCATTGTTCGCTCCCATGGACATCTTAGTAGTTACGGTACACACCCCAAAACATATTAATCTCTATCTTGAGATATAAATCGTTACAGAATGCATTGGATAGAGATATAGGTCCCAACCATCTCATAATGAAATAATACATAAATTTTTCGTCAATTCATAAACAATCATATCATAACCCATGAAATAAAATGGCTATCATAAACATGTAACCATATAATAAATTTTCAAAACACATAGAGGTTATTAATTATTTCAACAAAATCATAACCCTTGAAAATAATTGGGTTTAAACAAATATAGCCCATGAAAGAGAAATGGGTTTCATAAACATAAATAAATAAAAACATAAACATTCTAAGAAATACTATTAATGGAAACATTTTTCCATTTCCCCATAAAAGAACGAGTAACAAAAAAATATTTCATATTAGATGGGAAACAATTTTAAAAAATATTTTAAAAAAACTTTTCCTGGGTAAAATATACTCTCAGAATTAAAAAAACATATTTTAAAACATAATCCATTTTGAAAAATAGTTTCCATAGAAAATAGCATTGAAAACATATAATTTTATATTTTAAAACCATGAAATAGTATTAAAATTATTTTTCCTATAAAATTATCTTCATAGATCATTTTGAAAACATTTCTGGAAATAGGGTTTTTAAAATAAAATTTGTTTTCTATCTATGTGATAAATACAATCATATTTTTCTTAAAAACAATTTCTCAATTATCTTAAGTAATAAAGAGGGAAAAAATGGTTCTTGTACATGGATATATCTTGAATAAATTTAAGATAAGAAATATCATGAGTGTTATTGAGAGTTGGAATATAAGATTTCATAAATGGGAGAATTATCATAAATAATCTTGATAAAAGAAGACATTATTTCAATAAAATCATACCACATGGTAAATGGAATTATACTCTATATGTATAAAATTTGAATTAAATGGATCTAAAAATATAATTAAATGATGGTTATAAGTGATATAACATGTCAAATAGAAGTATAAACTTAATAAAAAATAATTATGGTGAAAACCCATGTGCCTCAAAAAGGGAAATTGAGACAAAACAATCTTACCAATTAGGTTAATTTGAAAAATAAAACATATGAAAGAAATATCATATAATGGATATGTAAATACCCAAAATATTAAGAATAAAAATCATAAAATACATTCATGATACGCATATACATCATGGAAAAAAAGAGTGGTGAAAATGGCATGTTTCTTAGAAAAATAAAAAATGAGATGAAATTCCATTACCTTGTGTCTTGACTTTCGTTGTACTCAAACAAGTCTAATATATAATAAGTATAAGTTTATTATAAATATAAAAAAAATTCATATATATAGTATTATATATATGATTTCTTTAGGACCTTTTATTACTCATTTATTAACAATTCCATGATAATGTAACGTTTAAGGTCATAATTACATTGTTTATCATACATGTTTTGACTCGTCATTCATGATCCTCTTACATAAATCATGATTTAATTATTTAAAAAAAAATCTAAAAAATTAATTATATATCACATATATTCTATATATTAAAATTTATAATATATATATATATATATATGAAATGGAATATACCATTCATGGAGACGGTAGGCCGAACGTACACATGAATATTTTTTCTATTTTTGTGTCATATTAAATGATATAATGAAATATATATATATATATAAATATATATATATATCTGTGTGTGTGTATCTATATAATATGACTAAAATAGAGTTATTATGTCATTTATGTCATATAATTTTTCTAAACCAATTCTTAATTCATTCTATTTAATGTGTGAATGAATCACATCACTTTCAGGAGGCGGTAGTCCCCACTTCCACAAATTAAGTTGTCGTATTTACAAAAAATAGGAAGAGTGAATGTTGGATTTATATAATAATTATATAAGTATGAATAAACAAAATTTTTCTTATATATAATAGAATTTTTTTTAGGACCTATAGGGGCCTATATACCCTGAGAGGGGGGGGGGTGAATCAGGGAATGTATATTCTTTTTAAAAAATTCTTCCTGCCCCACTGGATCTTGACCTCTTTATTAAAAGGGTCACTTTGTTTTCACTTGTGTGTTTATTATGACCACTTCTTTTCTTCTTTATCTTATGATGATTCTTTAAATGTAATGCACAGAAGTAAGCATAAAGACGCAATGATTTTTATTTGGTTCACCGTTACTAGGCTACATCCAAGGAGCATACAACGACGATGTGCCGCTATACCAAATCCACTAAATCACACTGCTGTTTACAAGGTTCTATCTAGATCACTTGTTTGCCCTGGCTCACTACCTTTACGTGGTTTAGGGTCAGCTCACTTCTTTCCCAAGGTCACTCCCTGTTTTTTTCCCTCTGGTTCGTTGCCGGTGGAGAGGATCGCCTTTTTCCTCTTTGCTCACAGCTCTGGAAAGGATCAACTCATAGTTTATAGACCTGTAGGTATCTCCATTATCATTAATGAATACATCCTCTATTGTATGTAGATTCCCTGTTGAAGTCCAACTTTCACCCGTAGATGAATCTCACTTTGCACCGAAGGTATCGGGAAATCTTCCAGCTTCCACGCAGCCCTGAATCACTGCAGTTCTTTAACCATACCTGGAGGCCTTCTCCAAGCCGGCGCTCAAGTCTTGGTGCAAAAGTTAAAACTGGCGTGCAATTTCACCTCAACCACTTGCGTGATGCTAACTTCTTCAACTCCAAACTTTCACGACTCACACCCTTTTAAGCCCAAACCATTTTTGGCATGCAACCATCAACTATCGCACTTCTTCAAAACCTGGCGTGAAATTATCACCAATCCACTTGTGTGACACCCTCTTCTTCAAATAGAAACTTGTGAGACTCCATTCCTTTCACACCCAAACCACTCTTGATGCACAACAACCAACTGGCGCGCAAATTCTACTTGTGCGACCACACAACCACTTGCGCGACCACCACACCTGCACGACGGGAGAAATAATTTTCCCTATGTGTTAAACTCTCACTGAATGTGGAGGGGTTTAAATCTATTTATAAGCATTTGGACACCCTGCGCGACGGTGAACAAGTCTCATCTGGGCGTGCAAGTTTCAGCGCACAAGTCTCTATTGCGAAAGTCACTTGCGTGACCAACAATAAAAATTGGGAGACCCTTTTCCATTTTCCATATTTTGATGTCCTGATCTTGAAAAACATATTGCATGCAAGTTTCATCTCTTTCAAGACAACGACACACAATTCCCTTTACCAAAACCACTTTTCTCCATTTTTCAATTTTCAGGCCCAAAGAAATGGCAAACACTGGAAACCGGTGCCATCTTATATCTTCCCTTTTTGTACCGCCTCCATATCAACCATTCCTTTGTTGAAGTTCTTGAATCAAACTTGGATCGTTAACCACATCCCTTGAACTTGACATGCCACCATGAAATCCCCTTTGTCAACAATTTTTTATGTCATGGTATTCCTTGTCAACAATCACAATCACAGATGTCCACTTTGTCAACAAACACAATCACCTAAAAAATGATTCAATGATACATCGAGGGATTTTTTCCCAACAATTCCCCGCTTTTGTTTTGTTGAAAATTAATCCATAAAAAGATACATCATTAATTATTCATCCACCATTCACCAATTGCGATTCCGATAGCAATTTTTGGAAATATTCTTACCACATTATAGCACCACTCTTCTGCTTTTATCATGATACTCAGCTGTCGTGATATATATTCTTTGATTGAGCAACTCTAGCATCATCATATTTGATACTGTCCCTGTCTGATGGAATCTTTAACTATTGTCAGCTGCAAACCCTCTTAAGCACTATTTCCTGTGTTTTCCAATCTAAGCTCTGGATAAGCAATTTAAACCACCTTCAATACTCCCCATATCAGGCTGCTCCACCTTTCATCTTTTCCCCGTATCTTTTATGATTTCTCAAATAGCCACACTATCTCCCCCTTGAACAATCACTATTTTCTACCCCTTTGTCAACGAACCCAAAGGTCAATCCTTTGCAGTCTGTAACAGAGTAGAGAACACATATCATCACATGAGGAAAAACACATCATACCTTGGGGAGAGGGGGAGGCCCACATCCACACTTTTTCAATTGCGGGGAGTCAACTGAACTCCCAAATCCAGTTGATGCCTTTCAAATGCTTCCTTGCGTAAGGCCTTTGTCTCACTTTCTGCAACCTGTAGTTCTGTAGGCACATAATCCAACTTCACAATTCCTTGCTCAAACTTCTCCTTGATAAAATGATTCTTTATCTCAATTTTCATTGTATCTGAGTTATGGACGAGATTTTTGTTGAGATTTATAGCACTTGAGTTGTCGCACTGGATTCTGATTGGAGACGTCACTTCAACTCCCATATCATCAAGCTGCTGCTTCATCCACAATAATTGTGTGCATTCTTGAGTGGCTGCAATATACTCAACTTCTACGGTGCTCAATGAAATGAAAATTTTCTTCTTTATTTAACAAGAAATATATAGTCCACAAAGATAGAATGCACCTTCTGACATTGATTTCCTGTCATCCGCTGAACCGGCCCAATCAGTATCAGTATATCCCAATAACACTATCTGATGTTTTCCATTATACATCAATCTGAAGTCCATTGTACCCCTGATATACCGAAGTATATTTTTCACTGCAAGCATGTGGCTTTCCTTGGGATTACTCTGATATCTCACTACTTGGCATGTGGTGAATACAATGTTAGGCCTTATTGCAGTCAAGTACAGAAAACATCCAATAATTTGCCTGTATTCTATGATATTAACTGCCTTGCTATGCACATATTTGGATAGTTTCATCCGGGTAGCAACTGGAGACTTAATATCCATGGAATTTTCCATTCCAAACCTTCTCAAAATCTCCTTGGCATATTTGGATTGAGAAATTAATGTTCCATTCCTTCCTTGTGTCACCTGTAGACCAAGAAAAAATGTTATATCTCCAATAATTGACATTTCAAACTCAATTTTCATGAATTGAGAAAACATTCTGCACTGAACATCGTTTGATCCGCCAAATACTATGTCATCGACATAAAATAACACCATCATCCTTTGATTACTGTTGTTGCTGAAATAGAGATTGTAATCAACTCCACCATGTTGACATCCAAGCTTATTCATATAATGATCCAGCCTTGAGTTCCATGCTATCAGTTCTTGTTTCAACCCATATAGTGCTTTCTTCAATCAACAAACATATTTATCATCTTCATGAATGAGAAAACTATATGGATGCTCAATGTACACCTCTTCTTCCAGAAACCCATTCAGAAATATAGATTTGACGTCTATCTGGATCACATTGAACTTTATTTGCACTGCTATGGCTAAAAAAATAATCTGATTGTCTCCACCCTTGAAACCGGTGCAAATGTCTCATCAACATAATTAACCTCTATTTGGGAGTATCTTTTGCACACTAGTCATTATTTGTTTCGAATCACTATGCCATATTCATTCATCTTATTGTAAAAGATCCATTCAGTCTCGATGACATTCTCATATGCTAGCCTCAAAACAATCTCCCACATCTGATTCTTTTCTGAATCAGCATCAGTCACTTCTGCTCCCCCTGTGTTGCTTTCTTCCTCAACCCCTTCATCAGGAAATTTCTCATTATTTAAGTATTCAATAGCAACAATTATTTCAACTACTTTTCTGAGATTCTTGTTGAAACATTGTTGATACTGTCTTAAAGCTTATTGGTATCCTAAAAACAGTTAGCTGATACCACATTGTCAGAACAAAAGAGATAAGCATGAGAAGTATGATTATTGCTGCTTCTATGGCAATATGTATTTTCTCGATAGATAATCACCTGAGCTGTGTATTACAATTATTTATTTGATGGCTCTTTCATCTGATTTTGTCATTGAATGTTCTCCCAATGTTATGCAACATGTTCGAGAATTAGGCCCACCTTTTAGACCCATAAATATTCTTATTCTCCTACTTCATATATTCTCAAGTTCCACTCAAAATTGATCCATTAACAAAATATCTAAGCAAACTGAGCTGGCACTCAGTGTAGGAAACAAGAGATAAAGTTAATAACATAATCACATTATGTTGTGATCTATTGCTCCCTTTATTCATCAACTTTGGTACCTGATTTGAGTCAATCAAAACTCTGAATCATATCAATTATCCACTTTGAATCTTTAGATGACACTTACCCTTTGATCGTATCTCCCTAAAACCTGAAACACTTAAATCATTAGTTAATAGAATTTATATACATAGGGAGAGAGGTATATTCCGGACTCCTCAAGATGAGGATTGTGGTTGATAATGATGGGTAAACTCTTTGGTTCTTTCTTGTAGAGCATCACACTCCTTCCTTGCTTCTTTTAGTTGCCTATCCAACTTCAACTGCTCTGGAAATATGACTAAGCACTCATTACCCACATGCTGAGTATTTTTATGATATATAGATTCTGTAGGCAGGGTCTTTTTCAAAATTTGGGACTTAGGATCACTGGTACACACTTCTGACTTTGATTTACCACCAATATGCCACTTCCCTTGAATCCTTCTCTCGGTAGTAATCTCTCTTTTTGGAATCTTCCCTTTCTTCTTACACCATTGTAGGGATCTCCATCTTTCCTCCACTTCTCATTGTATCACACAAAATGAAAATTTTTCAATTCATTTGTTGTTCATCTTTCTTTTATCAGATACTTGAATCACCAAACTATTTTTCACTGTTAGCGAGTCCTCCACTGAATGTGCCTTCTTCTTACTCACATCGGGAGTCGATCTCCCCTTGATCATCCAGGATTTTTCACATTCTTTCCATGAAATATATTTACTATGTCTTCCAGTGCATAATTTCTTATGATGCACCACTGGAGATGATAATCTCATTTCAACTTCCTTTCCCTTCTTTCGATTTCTCCTTGTAGCAATGTCTTGCCAAATGCCCATAATCAGAACATATAAAACATTTTCTGTAAAAGGCATACATTATTTCATCAATTATCAACCGAGATATTGATGCATCATGATCTCCTCTTCTGACATTGATCTCCTAAGCTTCTTGACACATACTTATTTTGTGTCCCACTCTTCCACAGTAATAACATCTAATGAATGCTTTCCTCTGAGAGACTCTTCTCTATAAATTCTCATGATGCTTCTTGTTAATCTCAGATTTAGTAATGGTTCTATTTTTATAGCCTAAAATGTATTCCGGATCCTCTGAACAAAAGCTTGATGTGTGGCCATGAATCCCGCAGAAATAGAACATGTTGTCACAACTTCTTGTAACTGTCCTCTTAGGCCTACCTCCAGCACCTACATGATTTTCTCCACATCTGGAACTATTCACATCTCTTCTTTTATCATGCATGGGAGGTGATTCATCAAATCCAATACCAGTTTTCTGAAACTGTATGGTATTTGAGATGAGAAATTTTTTTCTTTCCTTATTTCAGAAATAGAAATTTTTTTTTTCATTTCATCATCACCTCCTGAAGGATAATCAAATAGTAGTTGAAAGGAGTCCTTCATTTTAGGCTTTCCTCCAGCATTGGATTTCTCCACTTCCTTCTTCACTGATTCTAGATCTTCATCCATCTTTTGAATATTAATATTCCTTGATTCAAGTTGGGCATTGTGTTCTCTTCTTATATTCTTTCGACAAATCATCTCATATTCTAGTTCTCGTGTGAGGTTTTCTACCATATCACTTTTCTCCTTTCCTTTAAATTTTTTCATGATAAATAGATTTAGAGAAAAATGAATTCTCTTGTTATATCCTTTGATTATTCTGAACTAGTTCAGATAGCTGTGTAGAAAGATCATCCTTTCTGGATTTCAAATTTTGAATCTCATCTGAGTTCAGATTCATTCCCTTGACATCATCTTTTGATTTTTCTACCTTTGTAGATCTCTTTCACAGTTCCTCTTCTTGAGAATCATTTTTCTCTCCTAGATCAATAGCTACATCAATAAGCCTTTGATTTAAGCCTCTTAGCTCATTGACCTCAATTTCCAGTACTTGGATCTGGATATCTTTAGATTTATCTTCTTCATCCAATTTTCGATCCAATTTCTTCGTCATGTTGACAACATCTACGGGTGACCTCCTTCTTGAATCTTCATCATCATCAGTTTTTTGTATCACATGGAAGATCTAGTACCTCACTCGTTCCTACATCATGATTGAGTAGATAAATCATTTCCTTATCAGATTCATCCAGGACTTCCTTTAGTAAGTTGTTTGATTCTTTTAGTTGAATCACACTTTTTCTATAAACACTTACACATTGAAGAATACTATTTGACTTCTGATTCTTCTTTGATGTTTTCCCCTTTTTCATGGAACACCGAGACAAGAGCAGACTAATTCTTTAACCACATAGATCGACAGATCCATGTCAGATAAAAAAAATGATAAAATAAACCTATCTCTTTGATACCAATTGTTAGGACCAATAGGGGCCTATATATCCTGAGAGGGGGGTGAATCAGGGCACATATATTATTTTTAAAAAATTCTTCTTTCCACACCAGATCTTGACCTATTTATTACAAGGGTCACTTTGCTTTCACTTGTGTGTTTATTATGACCACTTATTTTCTTCTTTATCTGATGATGATTCTTTAAATGAAATGCAGGGAAGTAAGCAGGCAGATGTAGATATTTTTACTTGGTTCACCCTCACAAGGCTACGTCCAAGGAGCATACAACGATGATGTGACACTCTACCAAATCCACTAAATCACATTACTTTTTACAAGGTTTGGTCTAGATCACTTCTATGCCCAGGCTCACTACCTTTACAAGGTTTAGGGTCAGCTCACTGCTTTCCCAAGGGTCACTCCCTATTTCTCTCTATCTGGCTCACTACCAATGGAGAAAATCACCTTCTTCCTCGTAATTTTCTCAATGCTCTAGAAAGTATCAACTCGCAGTTTATAGACCCATAGGTCTCTCTATTATCACTAATGAATACATCCTCTGTTTTATGTAGATTCTCTATTGAAGTCCAACTTTCACCCGTAGATGAATCTCACATTGCACTGAAGGTATCAGGCAGTCTTCTAGCTTCCACGCAGCCCTGAATCACATTCATTCTTCAACCATACCTAGCGCCCTTCTCCTAGGTGATGCAAAAGTCTTGGCGCACAAGTTAAAACTTACGTGCAAGTTCACCTTAACCACTAGCTCGACGCTGGCTTCTTCAACTCCAAACTTGCGTGACTCACACCCTTTTACGGCCAAACCAATTTTGGCACGCAACGATCAACTATAGCACTTCTTAAAAACATGGCATGAAAGTGTCACCAAAGCACTTTCATGACACCCTATTATTCAACTAAAAACTTGGGCAACTCCCTTCCTTTCACTCCCAAACCACTCTTGATGTGCAACAACCAATTGGCGCACAACGTCTACTTGCAAGAACCACACCACCACTTTCACGACCACCACACCTGTGCGACGGGATATCTGATTTTTTCTAAGTGTTGAACTCTCACCGAATACGGAAAGGTTGACCTCTATTTATAGAATTTGGACACCCTGTGTGACGGTGTACAAGTCTCATCTTGGTGCGCAAGTTTCAGCGCACAAGTCTCTACCGCGCAAGTCACTTGCGCGTCCAACCCGAAAACTTACCCCCCCTTTCCCTTTTTCATATCTTGATGTTCTGATCCTGAAAAACATATGGAGTTCATGTTTCATCTCCTTCAAGAAAACGGTGTGCAAGTCCCTTTTCCAAAACCAATTTTCTCCAATTGTCAATTTTCAGGCCCAAAAAATGGCAAACACTGAAAAATGATGCCATCTTGTATATTATATTTTTGTACCGCCTCCAGATCAATAATTCCTTTGTCGATTTTCTTTAATAAAACATGGATCATTAAACACATCCATTTAACTTGACATGACACCATGAAATCTTCTTTGTCAACAAATTTGTATGTCATGTTTTGCTTTGTCAATAATCCCAATCACAGATGTCCACTTTGTCAACAAACACAATCATCTAAAAAATTCTTCAATAATACCTTGAGGGATTTTTAAAAAACAAAATTGAGTGTCCATCATAATTCAAAACTATAAAATATGGTAAATGTAAAACTAACATTAGTGTTTCATGAAGAAATAGTTCATCCTACATAAGAACTATAAGCTCGTTACCCATTAGACGGATGTGTGTGTAAGTGAAGGTAAAAACCATAACATTAAAACATATTAGAATATTAATTATACTATGGATATTATGTTTTTATGGATTACATTTAATTGAGATAATGTATAATGAAAAGAAATGAAAGGATCTTGATGAAGGATGTTACATATTTTTTGGGTAACTCCTTTTGATTTGCACCAAAGGGCTTCTCTGGATGGATTTCACTCCAAAGGGAGGGTTCAAAGAGAAAGGGAGATATGTTGGGAAGTGAATTGGGTAAATATTTTATAATAAAAAGTGGTTTGAGAGGTGTGAAGAAAGGGGAGATAGGGTGATCTTTTATATGGAAGGGAAATGACACAATTGTTATTTTTGAAATCAATTTGGGTGTTTTCATGTTTTTACCCAAAAAAAGACATCCAAATTCAACCAAACTAAATAATGGAAGGTTTATGGATAAAATATGGCCATATAATGGGTTTTGGACAAATGGATAGGTAATTTGATCCCTTAATGTTATGTTTTATTTCCATATTAATATAAATTGTATCTTATTCACTATAATTAATCTGAATCACTTTAATTAATCATTTTGGTCAAAAATTACATAAATATTATTAGAATATTAATATCATACTAGTTAATGATTTTTATTTCTATTTTCTTAAATTCAATTCAAATAATATGAAAAATTAATTTTAATGATATACTCGCAAACACAGTGAGAAAGAGAGGTTTTAAAGTGATAATTTTCAAAAGTTTATTAAGATTTTATATCAGAATTAAATATAATAAGATTACAATAAACTACATTGGGTTAATATATTTGTAATTTACTTAATTTTAATTTAAAAATAACTTAAAATTTAATTTAACTATAAATATTAATTAGATGAAAAATCATTTTTCAATTAAAATTCTGTATTTTTCATTGTTCATCAAAAAATTATGTTTCTCAGAAAAATCCAAAAAAATAAACTAAATCTAATTTTAAATTTACAAATAAAAAAGTATGTTTATAATATCAAATTCAATTTCTAAATGTGTCTAAAATATAATATATTATTTTTTATAGAAGGACATGAATTATAGTTCATTTGGGAAAGTAGTATTTTTAATCATATAAAAACCTCACTGAAAATTAAATTTTTCATTATCAATTTTTTTAAATTTATATTAAATCCATTATAAAAAATATTATAAATTTAGTTATTATTATTCATATTAATATGTTTAATGGATAGGTTATAACAGTGTCGTTTAAATAATTATAACAAGAAAATGATGTTTTGTAGAAGCACAATTTTGTGTGTAACATATGCCAAGTCGATATTGTGTGTAGCGTATGGTAAGTCAGATTAATGTGAAAAATAATTTTAGACTTAGTAAAATGAATGAAATTAATGAATACAAATTTATTCAAATAAACATTCATGAAATATTGGGTTGTTAAATTCTACCACCCTTAAAATTAATTTCCCCATTAAATTCAATTTCTATGTAAACAAAATGAGAACACTTATAATTCATCATATCCTCATGTTCCCATGTAGCTTTCTATGACTAGTTATTTCTTGACAAAACATTGACTAGGTGAGTTGTCTTGTTTCATAAAACATTCTCTATATGATCCATAATTTCTACTGGTTGTTCCTCATAAGAAAGATCCTTCTCCAATGGGGTGAAATCTTTGTTCAGTACAAGTGAAAGGTCATGTGTGTACTTCCTCAAGAAACATAAATGGAAAACATCATGGATTTGAGTGAGATTTGGTATAACTTCCAAGTGATAGGCTTCCATTTTGATACGATCTATAATCTCAATGCGAGGGATATTCCTAGGTCTTAGTTTCCATTTCTTTTTGAACCTCATAACCTTATTCTAGGGATATATTAATAGTAACCCATATTCTTAAAATAAAAATTCTAGATCATTCTGAGGGTTATCAACATAAATTTTATATCAACTTTGAGCTGCCTTGATGTGCTGCTGAGTGGCTCTAACCTTCTCTTCCATTTCATCAAAAATCTCGAGTCCCAATAGATTTCTTTAACTGAATTCACCACAACACATTAGAGATATAAATTTATTCCCATAGGAGGATTTATAAGGTTATATATGAATTCATGATTGAATGATATTATTTTACGAAAACTCAACTAGAGGATTAATTTGATCCCAGAACCTTTGAAATCTAAAAAACAATAACTCAACATATCCACTAGGGTTTGGATTTTTCTTTCAAACTGACCACCTATTAGAGTATGATAAACAATTTTGATACTCAATTCCATATCATGTGATTTTTGAAGAATTCACCAGAACATAAAGGTAAACCTTTGACACCAATCCAATAAAATATAATGTGGTACTCCATGAAACCTTACTACTTCCTTAATATATAACCAGGAAATATGATCAAGATATAAGTATTCTATAATATTGATGAACAATGTTGAATATTTATGGAGATCAACTACCACCCATATAATATAAAACTCAATTGAGGTTTTAGGGAGTCAAACAAAAAAATCCATTACGATTTATCCCATTTAAATTATTGTATGGGTAATGGATAAAACATCCCCTTAGAATTTTGACATTCATCTCTAACTTTTTGGAATACCAAACAACTAGATACAAACTCCATGATATCCCTTTTCATGTTATTCCATAATAATTATTATTACAAGTACCTATACACCTTTATATTTCTAGGATCAATAGAAAATGAAAAACTATAAGCCTCCTCTAATATCTTTTTTGAATCTGGTATGGAAGGAAAACATACACTATTTCTAAACCTTATCAATTCATAATGATCATGGTTAAACATCGGAACATTTATAACATTCTTTTTCAGCTCTACAACTTTATTATGTGCCTCCTTAATCTTAACTTGGATAGAGGATTCTATATTCATTTGTGAAAGATAAGATTCCTACCCTTCCTTCAATATTTCCAACTCCATCATTTTCATATCCATAAATATCAGATCTTTTTTTATCATCATAATGGATAAGATTTCATGATCCGTTCAAATCAAAGCATCAACCACCTTTTTCATATTCCTGTGGTGGTAATGTATTGAGAATTCATAATCTTTTATCAGCTCTGTTCATCATCTTCACCACATGTTCAACTCCATCTGTGTGAATATTTGTTTCAAACTTTTATGATCGGTATATATATCACACTTTTCCCTATAATGATAATGTATCCATATATTTAATATGAAAATTATATCACCTAACTCTAAATCATGAGTTGGGGTAATTTTTTAATGAATATTCAATTTTCTTGAGGAATAAGAGACAACCATGTTATTATTCATAAGACCACATCCCAATACCTTATTTTACTCCTCACTAAATCTTATAAACCCTTCCATATTATAGGGTAACATAATCATAGAGGTGTTGAGTAACCTTTTCCTCAGTTCCTTAAATTTTCCTAACATTCATTGGTCCATATAAATATAACACCATTTCGAGTTAGTAGGTAAGAGGATTATATAGTCATGATAAATTCATTACAAATCAATGATAATATACATATAAACTAATAAATTTATAGATCATATTCACATTTTATGGTCTAGGGAATAATTTAATAGCCATTGTCTTTTATGGATCTAATTATATACCATGTCTTGAGATTATGTGACCCAAAAATAAAAAATTTTACAGAAAAATTTCTGATGTTGTAAAATTTTCATATATTTTTTTCTTTCTTTAAGGTCTTTAGTACAATTATAAAGTGGTATTCACGCCATTACTTTCACTTTTAATAGATAATAATGTCATTTATAAATACCATCACAAACATTTTTAGGTTATCTATAAATACTTTATTTATCCAATCCATGAAGATAATAGGGGAATTAGTAAGACCGAAAGGAATCAATAGATTTAAATAGTGTCCATAACATAAATATAACTTTCTCTTGGGAATAAACCCTTAATTAACCCTAAATTTATGATATCTAGAAAGAAGGTCAATATTGGAAAAGTATTAATCTTGACATAGTTGATCAAAAAAGTCATCATTATACGGAATAAGAAACTTGTTCTTGATTGTGATCTACTTCAACTCTAGATAATCAATGCATAGTTCTATTAGTCTATCATTGTTTTTCACAAAATTAATAGGTTCAACCCATGGTGACATACATGGTTGAATGAATCCCTATATAGATTTCTTGGAGTTTCTTCTTTAATTACTATAAATAAATTTGGTTGATTCTATAAGGAGTATTTGAAATTAGTGTGGAACCAGTTGTTAGTTCTATTGAGAAATCAACTTCACGCTTTGGTAAATAACAAAAAATAGGCATATCATTGATATTAATTTTCTCCCATACCATTTGATATAAACAATCCTTGTTAATGGGAATTAAGACCCATGCACTATAACATCTAATTGATTAAATATCATAAGTTGGATTAAAATATATAATATAACTTCCATTCCTTGAAAATTGATGTGGTATTTATGAAGATACACCCAATACATGCATAAGATGACATCGAATTCAACCAAATTAAGAGTGATAAGATTTATCGGAAGCACAATCCCACAGATGTTAATTGGAGAGGAATCATAGAATTTGGATGCAATCATCATACCATCAAGGGTTTGTGCTTATAATTCCACATATAATCATTTAGATGGAATGTAAATACTATTAGTAAATTATTTCAATATAAATGAGTGGGTAGATACAGAATCAAACAAGACATTAAGAATTCTATAGTGGATTGTATGTATACCTTTCACCACGCCGTTATCACCCCCCTCATATGAAGTATATATTACCTAAGATTTCCCTTTTCCACTTGGATTAAGAGGTATTTAAGATGATCATCATTATCAACCCTTGGGGGTTTTTATTGTACAG
The DNA here is from genome assembly GCA_963277665.1 of Viscum album. Taxonomy (NCBI): domain Eukaryota; kingdom Viridiplantae; phylum Streptophyta; class Magnoliopsida; order Santalales; family Viscaceae; genus Viscum; species Viscum album. The sequence goes on from OY728142.1 coordinate 957,343,104, forward strand.
AACAATTCCCATTCTATTTACACTTGTAGCACTAAATCATGGTAGGTTAATTTTATGATACTTTTCTCCATTTTCACCATTATATAACTTCTTCCCATCACTTTAGAAATAAAATTACCGAATACCTTACCTTAAAAACATAAAAAATTTATTAGAACCCCTAAAAAAATTTCATCCATGATTCTTCCCACACATAGAGCATAGAGGAAAGCTCCTCCTCTTCTCTTTATGTTTTTTATATTTTCATTTAAACTCCATCTTAATTTTCATCTCAAATACATGGGAATAATATGTGAATCCAACCACCATTTCAACATTGATTTCATAATGCACAATCTCTTAATAGCTACTATTATCTCTTATGGGAAATGTTGTTTTGAGAGACAAAATTAGTCTACTGAATAACATGTCATCATTACATTATTTTTGTATAATAAATCTAGAAGTATACTTCTTAATACTTATGAAACTAGACTCATAGGTACCAATCGATTCATCATCCCTTTTCTTAAACTCATGGAACTTTTTCACTACCATTTTATGAAGAATTTGAGGAATGTACATGTTGAAAAATAAGTTCTTGAAGTCATCCAAATCAATGGATTAAATCTCATATTTTTAGCTTGTATTTTTATTAGCATTCACCACTATTCCTCTTCACCTTCTAACTGATAAATAATAAAAATGCCTTTATAATTAGCTAAACTCTAGGTAATGGAGAATATATTTTTAGTAGTATTGATCCATTTTTCAGTAACAAGTGGATTAAAAGACCCTCTAAAAGAAGGTGAATATTTCTTCATGAAGGACTCAACATAATTTTTTTCCCTCTACTAATTTGGAATTCCACCATGATTCATTGTATGAGTAACCTGTGTGAACATGGAAAAAATATTTTTCATACCATATCCCATAGATTTATGTTTCCCATAGGGTATTATAATCTATTAAAAATTTACATGGTTCCTTCAGGTTCCAACCACTGAATAAAACAAAAATCACAGAGTAATAAACAATTATCATAATGAGGAACCACATACTCATGAAAAGTAATTTATATGATTTATAAATTATGAATCATTCTTTGATCTATGTCACCTTAGGTTTATCCTAGGTTATTAATAACCAAATTCTATTAAAATCCATCACGGTGGTTCATGAAGAGTTTTATAATTCCTAAAGAATATCCCATGTTAGTTTTATACTAGTTGTGTATCAAGGCCCATTTTTTGTGTATCGAATTACATTGAGTCAGGCCCAAAACACCATGTTAGAGTAGTTACTACTCAGAACATCTCTTCTGAATCCAAATCCACCCATAGTATCTGGAAATGGATTTATTTCTTATAAAACAATCACTCTATCCTTTATACTGATTCCAATTAATTTTTATACACTTTTACTATCCTTATACTTATCCTTAGAAACACCCTTAGGGTTCTCACTATGGTTTTATCAACCTAGATTCCAAAGGTTAAATAATACTTTTCTCTAATACCAACTATACTAAACCCTAGTTTTAATACATTTAAATTAAATTACATTTTTGGAATAAGAAAAAAATTAGACAAAGAGACTCGCAAAGATCATATTAGTCTAGTAACTTTGGAAAAATTGAATTAAAAGAACCGATACATAAGTGACATACATTATCTCCTTCTATGTTATTGATGACTATAACCCTTCTTAAAAAAAATCAAACATAAAAATTTATCTTTAAAACATGGGGAAGTAAACGTAAATAAGGGTGAGCTTAGATGCTCAGTAAGGGAAAACAAGAGATATATTAAAACATAAGCATTAACATAGGGTATGATAACACGATCGTAACATTAGAAGACCATATCCCTAGATATCATAATATCATAAACATGAATATTATCATAAATATGGGTAGTTCATAAGTCAACAATTATAAGGAAATAAATAAAATAATACATAAAATCATAACATTAGAATAAGACATATAATTTTGGGTGAAACATAAGAATATATTATTATTTCTATTGTAGTCAAGGCATTTCTTCCAATCCCATCATAGTAGTATGGTTTCACTACCCATACAATATTGGGAGATATGGTTTAGCCACATGGCCATTATATCAATATGCATTCACTCCCCATATCATCTTTGTAGTCATGGTTCACTCTTATGGGCATATTAGTAGTAAAGGTTCACTCACAAGACTATGTTATTATATATAATTAGATATAAATCATTACCCAATGCATTGGAGGCAAATATAGGTCCCTACGATCTCATAATGAAATCACATATACATGTTCCACAAAATCATAAACAATCATATCATAACCAATGAAACGAAATGGGTATCATAAACATGAAATCATATAATACACTGTGAAAAAATATACAGGTTTCAAAATCTTTTGACCAAAATCATATCTCGTGAAAAGAATTGTTTTTCAAAAGCATATAACACATGAAATAGAAAAGGGTTTCATAAAAATTATTTCATCAAAACAGAACCATTTAGAGAAAAAAATGAGTGTAAAAATTTAATAATTTCTCTATAAATGTATGAATAACACCATCATATGTAAAATTATATGGGAAATAATTTTTAGATATTTATAAAAAAACATTTCGTGAGGAAAATATCATTTCTTTATTAAAAATTATTTTTAAAATAGAAAGAATTTTATAAAAGTTTTTTTTCTTGTAAAATAGATTTGATAACTTATAAAGGATGTATTGAAACGAATAATTTTTTTCTAAATACTTTATCATTGAAAATTATCTTTTAGGATCATTGAAAAGCATTTTTTTAACATTTTTTATAACATGGGTGTTTTAATAAATTAGATTTTCAATCGAGGAGAAAAATACTGTAAATTTTTTCGTAAATTTTTTTTCTTAAATATATTAAGTACCAAAGAGTGGGAAAATGTTATTATTAAATAAAGATATCTTAGATAAACAAATGAGAATAAAACTCATGATTCTTCTTCGGATATTGATATCAATACTGCATCAATGGAAGCATACTCATAAACAATCCCAATAAACAATGAGTTCGTTTCAATAAATTCTAAAAATATTGTAACATGGTATAATACTCTCCATATGAGCAATTATAATTAAATATAGATAAAAATCATTAAAATAATGATATTTATGATATAATATTTCAAATGGAATTATATACACCTAAAAAAATTGGTTCTTAACAAAACATGAGTCTCAAAGTTGAAAATTTGTAGAGAAATATCTTACCGATTTGGTAAAATTGAATCATAAAACACATGGAAGAAATATCCTAGAAAGGATTTGTAAATAAGAATTAATTTAATAATATTAATCATATAATAAATTCATCGTAATTATATGAACCACAAAAAATATAATAGTTCTGAACATGGAATGTTTCCCACAGAAATAAAAAGTAGGATGAAATTCCATTACCTTGTGTCTTACCTTTCACCATAATCATACATGTATCATTTATAATAAGTATAACATTTTTATAAATATGTCACAAAAACATATAAATATATATAATACTATATGTGTGATTTTATTAGGAACATTCAATTACTCGTTTATTAATAATTCCATGTTAAAGTGACATTTTGGGTAATAACCGCTTTGTTTATCGTACATGTTTTGAATTTTTATTCTTGATACTCTAACTTAAATCATTATTAACATATTCCAAATATATAAAAAATTACTTATATATAATATATATTCAATAAAAAATCATTAATAATAATATATATAAAATATATATATGAAATGGAATACACTGTTCATGGACAAGGTAGGTCGTATGTACGTAGGAACGTTGTTTCTATTTTCATGGAATATTGAAAAAAAGAAAATAAATGAAATATATGCATATATATATAATATAATTATAGTAAAATTATAATGTCATTTATATCGTAATATTTTACTAAAAACATCATTAATAAATTCAATGTAATGTGTGAATGAATCACATCGCTTTGAGAAGGTGGTAGTTCACACTTCCACAAACAAATTTATCGTATTTACAATATATATAATGAATAAGGGTACTATTTATATGATAAATAAATAAATATAAATAAATCATATATATAAAATAAAAACTTATTTTCTTTTATAACTCCCAACCATAATTGGTGTTATAGGTAAAACGAACAGCATCGATTCGTGAGGTTGTAGTTCACCGTACACAAGAATGGTTGGTTCGTTTCCAAAAAGATTGAAGTGTATATAAGTGAAGGAAAATATTTTTACATATAAAAATCTCATTATATTAAGGATAATGGGGCTATTTTGTGTGTTTGAAGGAATTTTAATTGAGGGGGTGGAAAAGAAAATAGCTGAAAGGAAATTTAGGAAGGATGATTCCTTTTATTTAGTACTCCTTTTGGATTACACCAAAGGGATTCCTTGTATGGGTTTATTCCCATATGTTTGATTGATGAAGTAAAGGTGGGATGTTGGGAAGTTTATTGGGTTGTTCTTTTACTAACATATTGGTTTGAGAATTGTCTATAATGGGGAGAGGTGGTTCCCTTTTATAGGGAAGAGATGGGACACACCTGGCCTTTTTGAAAACAAGTTAGGCGTTCCCACATTTTTCCCTAACAAAAGTCATCCAAAACGAACCAAAATCAATTATGGAATTTTTATGGCCAAAATGTGTCCATAAAATGAATTTTTTAATGGTAGATAAGTCATTTGGGCCTATAATTTTATGTTTTATTCCCTTATTTTGCATTAATTTTACGTTAATCGAAGTAATTATTCTTAATCACTTTCACTAATATTATTGGAAAAAAATTAAGTTTATTTTATTACACTAAAAATATAATACTTATTATAACCATGTATTTCCATTTTTCAAATTTAATTCATAGAATAAAAAAATTATACTTAATGCAAACTTCATAGTTGTGGCGAGAAAAAGAGGGACTGTAAAGTGAGAATATTGAAAAGTTTATTAAGATTTTATATGTAGACTCAAAATTAAATTACTGAAATGACCTAAATTGGGTTCATAGATGTATTATTTATCTAAATTTAGTTTAAAAAAACTTATAATGTAATTTATATATAAAATTATATTATATGAAAAATTATTTTTGAATTTATATTCAATAATTTTCATCATTCATCTAAAAACAAAGTTTGTCATAAAAATTCCAAAAATCAACTCGAAGTGAATTTTGAAATTCTAAATTCAAAAAGAAAAAATATTTTTTCAAATTAAATATCTAAATGTGTTTAATATTGATTTTACTTTTTTTCAAAAAAGTACATGAAAAGATGCTCATTTGATAAAGTATTATTTTTAAACATATAAAGACTTTACCAAAAATTATATTGTACATTAATAACAAGTTTTATTTATATTAAATCAATTATAAAAAATATTTGAAAATTTGTTTTTACTATATATATTACATTATTTAATATCTTGGTTATAAATACCTCATTTAACTAATTATAATAATATAATGATGTTTCATAGAAACTCAGTGTTGCATGTAATGCATGAAAAGTCGGTATTGTGTGTATCTCATGAAATTAAGTGCCATCTGAAAGGAATGTATGACTTAGTTCTATTTAATACATTAAAGAAAACAAAAATTATCTGACAAAAGTATAATAAACACTATGGGTGTTACATTACCTACTTATAACTTATATTTTTTCTTATGGGTTTTTATGAAAATCACTTGAATTTTAAAAGGTAAGATAATTATCTTTCTTAAAAGATGATTCCATTATCAAAGTAAAAAATCAAGGTCTTTATGAAAATGTTTTTATGAAATTTAAATAGACTTACATTTTACTATCATTTATGTACATTACTATAGTTTTGTGCTCATCACATGTTTTAAATTTATTTTTTACAAGATTTAAGTGGTAATAGAGATAATGATGATATCAAAGGGATAATTATGAATAGTTTTCATAAAGAGAATCCATGTTTTATTTTAATTTTTTTTTCATTAATGTAGAAAATGGATAATAGGTATATCTATCTACTTTTAATGTATGGGTTTATGTTTTAAGGGGTTTTCCTAATTATCTAAAACACTAAACTAAAATATCATTGAATATGAATTATTTTTGAAAAATACTAGAATATGTAATGTTTAAGGCTGAGTCCTTACATCTAGTATTAGAAGACGGTTTAGAAAACATTGGAGATTAGGATATTCTCAAGAGCTATCGATGTCATGATGGGTTTAAAATTTTGTGGTTGATCATATGTTTAGTGTTGTAGAAACCCCTTTTTAGGATTTTCTGTTGTGAAATTTTAAGTTTCCTAATGGTATTTTTGTTGGAATTAAAATTTTTAGGGTAATTATTGGTTATAACATTTTAGAGATCAGATTTTATGGTATAATATACCCTTGGATGTTAAAACATATTAAAAGTATTTTTTAGGTTGTTTCTCATATTTCTATAATTTTATAAGGATCTTAACAGTATGGTTTTAGAAAAAGGAAAACCCACAGACTATGTGAAAATCCATCACCTATAAAAATTTACACAAGTTTCGAACCCATAACTGAAGTGCGATAATGGTGCATCACCTACCCCTAGATTACGTGATGTCATTGTTATTATGACCTTCTGTTTTTAGCTAAACAATTTTATGGATAATGATTAATTTTATTTTTAAAACACATGTTTTTTCAAATATATTTATATGGGATTAGATAATGAATTGATGATTAATATATTAATGTAATTTCAAAAGACAATAAATATTTTGGAATTATTATAAGAATATGGTAAATAGAATATTATTGGATTTTATTTTAGTAATAAAGGTTACATTTTCATCTAGAGGAATATTCTATTTTATTGTCAGTTTTAGTGATTTGGGTTATTTATATAAATTAATAGAATATCATGGAGATTATATGATTCTAGAATATAAATTATAGAGTGAAAGTTTAAGACCCATTGATGATATTTGGAAGTAAATTTAAAATTTATCTCAAAATATTATGTAATCATATCCTTCTGATTTCAATGTTTCAATCTTAGTTTGGACTATTTTAAGAAATTTTAAGAATAATTATTTATTGAATGATTAATGTTGAACTTTTGGTGTTAATATAACAACCCTTCTATTTATTTCCCATTGAAAAATGATTTATTACATAAAATTACACTTAATACAACTACGAAGATCGAGAGCTCTAGTGTCTTTGTGAAATTAGGTACATTAAATAAAAACTTAAAACATAAAAATAAACATCATTATTGAAAACTTATTTGCCATGAGCGAAACTTATCTTCATATTTAACACTATATAGGATAACATGAGGAAATACCTTAGAAAGCGGTGAGCTATAAATATACTCAAGGAAATAAACATAGAATAACATGAAGAATACAATACATTTTATAATATGGTAATATCAATAGAGCACAAAAGAAATATGGATTATAATGCATGATATAGCATGATAGTCATAACATGGGAAATGTGGCATCAACATAAAACGCTACATCATAAACACAAGTCTCTACTAAACCTATCAATACATCATGGTGGGAAAAGAACCATAATGGAATCAGTTAAACAACCATCCCCAACATGATTTATGATTATATTAACCATTTCCCAATCCATTTGAGAGCTATAAGGGCACATCATTCGTAATAATTTAATTCTCCTGATTACATGTTCCACATAGATCATATAACATGGATTCATTTAACATCATAATTTATTACACGATCAAGGAATCTGGAATACAAACTTGTAAGTTTCCAATTAGTATGTATAGTTTCATAGTGGTGAATACCCATGATAGAAAAATGTTTCTGGTATTTACTAAACAATTACATTGGTATAGAAAATCATGATGAAAAGTTCATAGCAGAACGACATAATACAAAAATTCATCAACTAGGTTGATGAGTGAAAAAGGGGTCTATAATCATTTAGAGATGAAATTGATAAAAATAGAGAAAGGGAAAGACATTACCCAACCAAAGGAATTGGATACGAAAGGAGTAATATTATAAATAAACTTTAACAAAGAGGAGAAAGGAAAGATCTCTTACAAAATTTCGGCATGGTAACCGGTGTGCATAAAAGTTCATAGGAGGGATAAATGAGAGTGAATGTATGGACCCAAACTTAAACATTACTTATTATTGAATTAAATGAATAATTCACATTGAGGATCTTTTTAGGTCTAGAGTTTTAGAGAATTAGGACATAACTTTTAAATCTCAAAGATTACAAAGTAGACACATCTACTCAGCTTCCATTTTTTTCACAAAAATAAAAACTCTTGAACAAAAGAGTCATGTATAGTTCCTTGTTTTAGACAGCCTGACATTTACATGATCCCATCCTTGACCCTATTCAACTATATGTCCTATGAAAATCATTTCAAAAAACATGGGATAGGCATAAAAAGCTCAGTAAGGGTTATAAAAATACGAAAAGAAAAAATTACTCCATGTATACATAAGAATCAATGAAATCTTAGTTTACTCATAAAACATAAGCAATTTAACATACCACATGAAATCATAAGATTTACGAATAACTCATAAAAATCATAAGACATAAAGTTAACTTGAGGCATTTATAACATTCTTACATAGGGATTAACCCTCATGGTTACGTTTGGAATACCCATCATAGTATATTCCCTAAATCTCTTCAGAGAAACCATAACGTTTAACCCCTTTGCGTTACCCAATGCATTGGAGAGCTATATCGGGCTCACCCACACTTAGTTTATCATGGAACCACCCGTATTCATAAAAAATGACCAAGAACCATAACATAATCATATAACATAACCTAAGAATAAAAGAAATATAACATTCCCACGTTGCAATAACAATATAACATTTTAATATAATTAAATAATGAATCCATTCAAAAAAACCATTTTCAAAACCATTTAAAAAATTTAATAAAGGGATTTTTGAATCAAAGTGTCCCATACCACCTTGAAGCTTTTAACATTTTATACCATTAATGTCCATATAAATAAATCCTTAAAACCATTTTGAAAACATGTATATTAATAAGAACAAATCAGTAAAACATTTAAAGTGATATTTTAGTTAAAGGGTTTTTAACAAAATTAGAGACACTTGAATACAAAAATTGAAGAATAACATTTAATCAAAATTTTATAATATCATGAGAATAAATTGATTCATGATATAATATTCCAAAGAACAGTATATACACCATATAAGAGTGAATTGGTGCATAACAACAATGAAATCTCAATAGAAATGTAAAATGAGATGAAATCCCATATTAAGGAGGTATCCTTAAATAAAGGATAAATCAATCTCAAAATTATGTGTGGAAAATATAAATACACCCAATATAACTGTATATTAAGTTTAAAACAATCAGAGGTCATTCACACATATTCAAAGGATGACATATTCAATAACTACATGTTGAACCTAAAGAAATCGAAATTGGGTTAAAAAGTTCCCTTGATAAAATTTGACAGCCTAACGACGTCACTTTATAATTCATAAAATTAATTTATGTGAGAGAAAATGGTATCTCATCACTTGGACATAAAATTTACATCAATGAGGATATATAATAACATATACCAACATAAAAAGAAGTAAATTAAAAGACATAACAAAATAAGTCTTTTTAAAAGAGGAGTGTGAATGGTTCCCTTACTGATTTGTGAAACATTCGAAACGTACACCCCATGAAAGAAGGGTCATAAAATGAAGATGTAACTACCCATAAATGAGAGTATATTATAAAAATAGTAAAATAATTGGTAGTACATAGACCACACAAAAGGAAATAGTGGCCAATGTAGCATGAATCTCACAGTAATAAAAAAAGTGAATTAAAAATCCCCTTATGAAAATTCGGCAGCCTAACGACGCCACATAAAACTTAAAAAAATGGATTGATGAGATAAAATAGGGTCTTTCATAATATTAACATAAAATTTACATAAATAGGAATATAAAATAACATCCCCCAAAATAATAAAGAGGAGCTTAAGGTAAGTGACATCAAAAGAATACTTAAAAATAAAGAAAGAGGTAGGATCCCTTACCTCAAGTCCGACTTGTGTTGTTTGTTTGATTATATTCCTGAATAATAGAATTTGGTAAATTTATAAATTCGTAAGGTCCTCATTTAAATATTAATATTCAGTTCATATCACATATTATAATGTTATAATAATTGGTTAATAATGTGAGTTCATATCAGACATTTTTGTCGATGTTTGGTACATGAGTTAAAAATGAACTTGTTTGAAAATGATTTTCCATGTAGTTATAAGTAAATCATCTCCAGAATAGTATTAATGATTTAAATATCATATATATACAGTAAATATTCATTTTATACTATTCCATAACATTTGGAGATAAAAAGAAATGAAATGCACCATTCATGGAGACGGTAGGCCGTACGTACTCATGAACACTACTTTCATTTCTTTGACATATTAATGGAATTAAAAATAATTGAGAGAGATATATATTATAATTACAGTATAATATATATGTTTTATAGGTCACTGATGTTCATTAATTTCATTCTTTATACATTCCATGTATTGCATGAATGAGTCCCATCACCTGAGGGGGCGGTAGTCCACACTTCCTCGTATGAAATTATCGCATTTTCACAACATGAAAAGAATAAAGGTATGTTTTAAATATAAAATAAAAAATAATATGGAAAACATAAAAACCATATATATCATATATAAAATATAGTGACATACTAATGGCTACCATGAAAGATGTTAAGAGAATATTGAACAATCATCGTTTCATGAGGCAGTAATTCGCCCTCCACAGAAACAGTATGTTCTTTGACCATTAGACTGAGGTGTGTGTAAGTGTATCTCGAATACTTCACATAAAAACATCCTAGTATATTGAAGATACTGGTTTTGTTACAAAAGAAATTAATAAAAAGAGTTTAGGGGTTTGGAGAAGCAAAATAAAACAAAAGAACACAAGTGAAGACATTACCTTTAAATCGGGTAAATCCTTTTGGTTTGAAAGAAATGGGTTTCATGAAGAGCATTATGCCAAAGTTGGGGCTTAAATGATTAATAGAGGTATGTGGATAGATGAAATGGGCAGGGTTTCGACGAGACAAGGGCTTTAGAGGTGTGGGTAAGGTGGTAGAGGTGCGGGCCCTTTATAAGAGAAGAGGAGGGGCACTCTTGGAAAGTTATAAAATATTACTTTATTATAATATGATTTTAGGCGTTTAAAGGTCCCAAAAGGATATATTTCTACGATAAGGTGATAAGGATTCGAAATACTCCCATCCAATAGGTTTGTGACAAGTTTAAGACTTATATTTCACCTTATCTTCTCATTTTATTTAAATCATTCATTTATGAGGTAATCACTATATCATCACAGTGTCATAAATAAAATAATTTATTTAATGTCTAAAAATTATAAAAAAATATCATAATGTAGGAAATATTTTTATCTTTCTAAATAATATTTATAGTAAAACATATGACTTGTACATCCCCATGTAAAAAATTGTTTTAGTAAAACAATACATGTTTGTGACATTTTAATTTTAACTTTAAATAAAATGTTATTGATGTCATTTTCCAACCAAAGTGGCTCCATGCGGTCCCCAAGTTGACCCATGTATTTTATTAGACATACATGACTCATCCAATAAGGGTAGGATATGTGTCAAGATTATTTCATATTATTATAACATTATCTTTACCTTAAATTACACTAATTACCTCTAATCGCGATTAATAAAACTTAAAAGTTAATATTCACCAAAAAATTATTTTAATCTCATTGAACCAAATTTTACTTACTAATTAAAACCATTTATTTAGTAATTTTTCAAATCAAATCACAGAAGTGGTAATGTTTCATTTAAATGAAAAATCAGTTTCTTTAACTACCACTTAGTAGTTTCACTATTCATCAAAAATTGATGTTTTTCAGAAAAATACAAAAAATTCACCCTAATATATATTTGATATTCCGAATTCAAAAATGAGTTCTATTTTAAAAAATTAAAAATATATATGATTCATTAATTATTTTAATAATTCATTCCCATTGTCAAAACAAATAGTGTGTTCTTAAGAAACAATATCTATTAAAAGATTGAAACTAGTTTAAGTCCAATTTCAAAGTGAAATTAATTACAATGACCACCATTGGATTAAATGGTAAAAATATATTCTAAATAAACATTAATATCAATTAAAAAGATAATCTATCCATATAAAACAATAATATTAAAAAGTGGTTTTGAATTAAAATGCAACATTTTCACTAAAAATGATATTTATCGGAAAAATAAAAAAAATTTACACATAGTAAATTTTGATTTCAAGATTCTAAAGAAGTATTTTATTTTTTCAAATACAAAATATAAAATTTTCAAAAGTATATTTAAAAAGGGTTCTCCATCAAAAGGTTGTTAATCGACCTTTTAAAGAATATTAGAAGTTTTATGCTTAAAATTGGATTCATTTTCATTTTAAGCCTCTAACATTTATTGGATAAATGTAAAAATATTTAACAAAAAAATGTAATAATTTTGTACATTTTTCTATTCATTACTATCTTTAAAACTACTAAGATTTAACTATTATAATATTATTATATTATTAGTGTGCAACGTAAGATTTCAAAGAAACTCGTTGTGGCATATTTGGTACGCCATCGAGCATAACATTACCTTTAAAGTATTATTAACTTTTTATTCACAAATATTGATAAAAATTATAATTTAATATAATTTATTTACTTGGGAGGTTACATCCTTCCCCCCTTTTGGGAATTGCGTCCTCGTTGATTGAAAATTGGGCTTGGAAACTTCATTGAAAGTCCCACATCAGAACAAGAGTCAGTAAAACTATCACTTTAAAAGAAAGGGAGAGAAGTACAAAGGTCACCCGAGTTAACCCATACTAGGATTCCATGTATAAAAATATGGATGTGGAGGAGAAAAAAAAGGGTCATGTTCTAATAGAGAGTGATAATAATCATGTATAAGAGAAAGTTAACCACAAGAAAATCACAATCTTGTGATGGGTTAAACGGTATTCAATTCCCCAGTAGGAAAAGTTAACAGACAACATTTTTGTTCTAAGTTACTCTTAATTGAGGAATTTAGTTTTGAGCTTAACTAAATCATAATCAAACATACTTAATTGTCACATAGACATTCAACTTTTACTAGATTCCTTAATCAAACTCATATTTTCTCCAAAAGACGAGTATTTAAGAAGACTTGTTCGCATTAAGAGTACTATAATCAACCTCTTGAGAATCACCTAATCCACAAAAGAGAACTAGATATTTCCCATATCTTTATATCTCAACCAAAACCAAACCAAAAAGTTTAGTACGAGATCAGATAATACCCAAAAGGATATTATTTACAAAAAGAAAAGCTACTCCTAATCTCCAAAATTTTTCAAACAAAACCCAAAGTTCAACGAAGACCATTCAATAAAAACATTGTCCATAAAATTCTTCAATGTAAACCCAACTATGATTAAAACCCAAATATTTGAAGGATTTAATCACATAGTCTACCAAGGTAAAAATTAACAGTTATCTCTAAATAATTTCAGTTTCTCTTAAAGTCCCATACTGAAAACTAATTAACCTATTCACATATCCTCCATGATAGGTTAATAATTTCCATAGATAACCCAAAATCAACTTAATCTTGATTCATAAAATCATATAACTAATCATAATTAGTCAAAATAACCATGGACTTCACGTAGTCCAGTGGTAGGTGATAAATACCAATCACACATTGGTTGTGCGTTCGATTCCCACAGCTTTGTCCGACGCGATGGGTTGTCACCCGGTCTGCGTGTTGTCCTTTTTAAAAAACTATATAATTCTTAAAACATTCCCCAAAATGAGATAAAATCTTCCAAAATAACCATAACATAATTTATCCTCAAGTTTGTCTCATGTCGTTCATATTCCATCATAACCTATAGTAACCCATAATTACCTCAAAAGTAAAGATCATATAAACCCTAATGGTTACCTTTATAATTATTACCTAAACTACCATGTCAAGTTGGTTATCTCATACATGATGAATTAGAGAACTCACCAAGGTTCAAGTGGTTGATCATGACTCCTGATAGTTGGTTTAGAATAACCACGAGATTTCTCATTGAATCCCCTATTCCATCCAGTCTTTTAATCAGAGAACCACCATATTTTCCTTCAAACACAATGTCACTTTGGTGCCTGCTAGATCCATCCATTTACTAAAACCAGAAATGTCAGTGTGAGTATATCAACAAAATCATTATGTACAAAAGAGAATGTTAAACACTAAGATATACTTATCCAATTTATCTCAAACTCATTCCAACCATTAAAAAAACAATGACTCTATCTAATATAATAACCATTGTGGTTATACACAACTTTTCACTATACACTATAACCTATATAGTTATCTAAACCGTCCTTTGATACCAACTATAAGGACCCGACCTTAAACAATAATTATTATTAAATTAAATGAATAATTCACAATGAGGATCTTTTCAGGTTTAGAGTTTTAGAGAATAAGGACATAACTATTAAATCTCAAAATTGCAAACTAGACACATCTACTCAGCTTCCATTTTTTTGACAAAAATAAAAACTCTTGAACAAAATAGTCATGTCTAGTTCCTTGTTTTAGACAGCCTGACATTTCCTTGAACCCATCCTTGAACCTATTCAACTTTATGTCCTATGAAAAACATTTCAAAAAACTTGGGATGAGCATAAAAAGCCCACTAAGGGTTATAACAATACGTAAAGAAAACATTAGCCCATGTATACATAAGAATCAATGAAATCTTACATTACTCATAAAACATAAGCAATTTAACATACCTCATGAAATCATAAGATTTATGAATAACTCATAGAAATCATAAGACATAAATGTGACTTGAGGCATTCATAACATTCTTACGTAGGGAGTAACCCTCATGGTTACATTTGGAATACCCATCATAGTATATTACCTAAATATCTTCGTAGAAACCATAATGTTTAACCCCTTCGCGTTACCCAATTCATTGGAGATCTATATCGGGCTCACCCGCCCTTAGTTTATCACAGAACCACCCGTCTTCATAAACAATGCCCAAGAACCATAACATAATCATAGCACATAACTTAAGCATAAAGGAAATATATCATTCCCATGTTGCAATAACAATATAACATTTTAATATATTGAAATAATGAATCCATTCAAAAAACCCATTTTCAAAACCATTTAAAACATTTAATAAAGAAATTTTTGAATCAAAGTGTCCCATACCACCTTGAATATTTTAACATTGTAAACCATTAATATACATATAAATAAATCCTTAAAAACATTTTTAAAACATGGATATTAATAAGAAGAAATCATTAAAACATTTAAAGCGATATTTTAGTTAAAGGGTTTTTACCAAAATTAGAGACAGTTGAATACAATAATTGAGGAATATCATTTAATCAGAATTTTATAATATCATGAGAACAAATGGATTCATGATATAATATTCCAAAGGATAGTATATACACAATATAACAGTGAATTTGTTCATAACAACAATGAAGTCTCAATAGAAATGTAAATTGAGATGAAATCCCATATAAAGAAGGTATCCTTAAATTAAGGATAAATCAATCTCAAAATTATGTGTGAAAAATATAAATACACGCTATATAAGTGTATATTATGTATAAAACAATCATATGTCATTAAAACATATTAAAATGATGACATATTCAATAACTACATGTTGAACCAAAAGAAATCGAAATTGGGTTAAAAAGTTCCCTTGGTAAAATTCGACAGCCTAACGACGTCACTTTAAAATTCATAAAATTAGTTGATGTGAGAGAAAATGGTATCTCATCATTTGGACATAAAATTTAAATCAATAAGGATATATAATAACATATCCTTACATAAAAATATGTAAATTAAAAGACATAACAAAATATGTCTTTTTAAAAGAGGAGTGTGAAACGTTTCCTCACTGATTTGGGCAACTTTCGAAACATACACCCCATAAAAGAAGGGTCATACAATTAAGATGTAACTACCAATAAATGAGAGTATATTATAAAAATATTAAAATAATGGGAATTACATAGACCACACAAAAGGAAATAGTGGCCAATGTAGCATGAATCTCACGGGAATAAAAAAAGTGAGATAAAAATCCCCTTATTAAAATTCGGCAGCCTAACGGCACCACATAAAACATTAAAAAATGGATTGATGAGATAAAATAGGGTCTCTCATAATATTAACATAAAATTTACAGCAAGAGGAATATAAAAGAACATCCCCCAACATAATAAAGAGGAGATTAATGTAAGTTACATAAAAGGAGTACTTAAAAATAAAGAGAGAGGTAGGATTCCTTACCTCAAGTTAGACTTGTCTTGTTCGTTTCTTTATATTCCTGAATAATAAACTTTGGTAAATTTATAATTGCTTAAGGTACTCATTTAAATATTATTATTCAGTTCATATCACATATTATAATGTTATAATAATTGGTTAATAATGTGAGTTTATATCGGAAGTTTTTGTCGATGTTTGGTACATGAGTCAAAAACAAACTTGTCTGAAAATGATTGTCCATGTAGTTATAACTAAATAATCTCTAGAATAGTATTTATTTTTAAAATATCATATATATCTAGTACAAATACATTTTATACTATTCCATAACATTTGGAGATAAAAATAAATGAAATGCACCGTTCATTTAGATGGCAGGTCGTACGTACGCATGAACGCTACTTTCATTTATTTGACATATTAATGGAATTAAAAATAATTTAGAGATATATATATTATAATTAAATTATAAAATATATGTTTTATAGGTCACATATGTTCATTAATTTTATTCTTTATACATTCCATGTATTGCATGAACGAGTCAGATCACTTGAGGGGGCGGTTGTCCACACTTCCTCGTATGAAATTATCGCATTTGCACAACATGCAAAGAATAAACGTAAGTTTTGAATATAAAATACAGAAGAATATAGAAAAACTAAATACCATATATATAATATATAAAATACATTGGCATCATTATGGCCACCATTAATGTTGTTAAGAGAAGATTGAACAATCATCGTTTCATGAGGCAGTAATTCACCATCCACAGAAACAGTATGTTCTTTAACCATTAGACGGTGGTGTGTGTAAGTGTAGATCCAATACATAAAATAATAACATCCTAGTATATTTAAGATACTGGTGTTGTTACAATAGAAAGGAATAAAAAGAGTTTATGGGTTTGTAGAAGCCAAATAAAACAAAAGAACACAAGTGAAGACATTACCTTTAAATCGGGTAACTCCTCTTGGTTTGAACCAAAAGGGTATCATGATGAGCATTCTGCCAAAGGTGAGACTTCAATGATGAAGATAGGGATGTTTAGAGATGAAATGGGAAGAGGTTGGCCGATCCAATGGCTTTATAGGTGTGGGTAAGGTGGTAGAGGTGGGGGCCTTTTATAAGAGAAGATGAGGGGCACTCTTGGAAAGTTATAAAATATTACATTATTATAAAATGATTTTCGGATTTTAAAGGTCCCAAAAGGAAATATTTCTAGGATAAGGTGATAAGGTTTTGAAATCCACCCATCCAATTGGTTTTTGACAAGTTTAAGACTTAGACTTCACCCTATCTTCTCATATTATTTAAATCGTTCATTTATGAGGTAATTAATGCATCATCACAGTGTCATAAATAAAATAATTTATTTAATGTCTAAAAATTATAAAAGAAATATAATTATTTAAGAAATATTTTTATATTTATAATGAATTTTTATAGTCAAAAATATGACTTCTATAACCCCATGTATTTTTTTAGTAAAACAATACATGTTTGTTACATTTTAATTTTAACTTTAAATAAAAAGTTATTAATGACATTTTCCAAAACAAGTGGCTCCATGGGGTCTCCAAGTTGACCCATGGATTGTCTTGGTCGTAAATGACTCATAAAATAAGGGTAGAACATGTGTCAAGATCGTTTAATGTTATTATAACATTATCTTTACCTTAAATTACACTAATTACCTCTAATCGTGATTAATAAAACTTAAAAGTTACTATTCACCAAAAAATTATTTTAATCTCATTGAACCAAATTTTAATTAATAATGACAACCATGTATGTAGTAGTTTTGAAAATCAAATCACAGAAGTGGTAAAGATTCATTTAAATGAAAAATCAGTTTCTTTATCTACCACATAGTAGTTTCACTATTTATCAATAATTTATGTTTTTCTGAAAAATACCAAAAATTCACCCTAAGCTATATTTGATATTCCGAATTCTAAAATGATGTATATTTTAAAAAATTCAAAATATATAAGTTTCATTAATTAATTTAATAATTCATTCCTGCTGTCAAAACAAATAGTGTGTTTTTAAGAAATAATATCTATTAAAAGATTGACACTAGTTTAAGTCCAATTTCAAAGTGATATTAATTCCAATGACCACCATTGGATTAAATGGTAAAAATATATTCTAAATACAATTTAATCTCAATTAAAAAGATAATCTATACATATAAATAAATCAGATTAAAAGGAGGTTTTGAATTAAAATTCAACATTTTCACTAAAAATGATCTTTATCGGAAATATAACAAAAATTTACACAAAGTAAATTTTGATGTCCAGATTCTAAAGAAGGATTTTATTTTGTCAAATTCAACATATAAAATTTTCAAAAGTATATTTAAAAAGGGTTCTCCATCAAAAGTCAGTTAATCGACCTTTTAATGAATAATAGAAGATTTATGCTTAAAATTGGATTCATTTGAATTTTAAGCCTCTAACATTTATTAGATAAATGAAAAAATATTTAACAAACATATGTAATCATTTTGTAGTTATTTCTGTTCATTCCCTCCATTACAATGGCTAGAAGTTAACTATTATAATATAATTATGTTATTAGTGTGCAACATAAGATTTCAAAGAAACTCGTTGCTGCGTATTGGGTATACCATCGAGCATAGCATTCCCTTTAAAGTAGTATTAAATTTTTATTCACAAATATTGATAAACATTCTAATGTAATATTATTTATTTACTTGGGATGTTACAGTGAATAAGGCTCTCATAAATTTTAAATAATATTAACAGTAATGAGGATATGCAATTACTTATCCCAACATAAGAAAATGGAAATTAAAAGACATCACAACAAAAAGAGTGCTTGATAAAAGTGGAGAGCGGAAGATGAGGTTTCGTTACATGAGTGTGTGATTGCAACGGCTTAGTAGAAGCTTATTGAGAGATTGGGGTGCCTTGGTATGACTTTATGGAGTAGAGGTAAGAGTTTTTACATTCTCTAAGGAGTTTTAGTTTAGAGAAATGGGATTATATGTGGGTTTATATAGGAAAAGAGGGGGATTTATTTATTATTTAGTTTTGTGGACTCTAAAGAATAAAATATTCAAAACCAAAAACCATACCATGGTTTTTCTCCATGGGGTTTTTTTAAATGGGATTTTTTGAAATTATTTTTTAAGGTGAAGGGACAAAGATAATAAACCAATTTTTTCCTTATGTGGAGGGGGGTTACACTTTCAAAGAAACAATTTTAAAATCCAACAATATATTATAATTCTCAGTGGATTTATTAAGGCTAATAAAATAAATCAAATAAAAATAAAATAAAATTATTTTTTATGGAAGAAATATATTTTTCTAATGATACCATTTATAGTATTTATTACATAACTATTGGTCTATTATCATAGAACACACCATATATATATATATATGTTTTTTAATTTTTACCATAAAATTTCACTATCTCAGAAAATTATGAAAAATTAAACATTAACTAATTTAGGATATATTATTCAAAAATTAAAATTCATTTTATCTAAATAATTATTTAAATAAGTGATTTTTCACATTCAGTAAAAAAATTGGTATTTATTGAAAATGAGGGGGTTTTTTGACAATAATAGTGTTCGAGAACTAATAAAAATTACATTTGACTTCATAAAAATTATATGATAATTTAAATTAAATAAAATATATCAAGTAATAATATTTTATTACAATATTATTAATTTCAAAAATCCATTAATTTATCAAAATAGATTTCTCAACTGAATTTGAATATTTACCAAAAATACTATTTGTTCATTAAAAACCATTTACAAGGTAATCATAACAAGGTGAAAATTTATTCATTATTTTATAAAAAATAATATAAACAATCTTATTGATAGGGTCTTGATATATATCCTGTTAATACACCAATATATTCCCAAAGAGTAAGGTGTGTGATGATGGGGCCTTCATAGTGTTATTTACTGACTGTGGTTTGGTTCGTGATCTCGATGATCTTGATCTTCCCCCATAAATGGTTTCTATCATTCATATGTTTTTTGATCTCATATTGGGCTTAGTCATGGTCAAATACTAGAAATTCTCTCTCCCTTGTAAGCTCCGATAAATTGTCTTCATGAGGTATGATCCTACTGGTTCAGGCGATCAATTATTATTTTTTTATAAAAAATAGATTTATTGAAACACTATATTTATAATAGTATTGTGATAATTATTCAATAGATATATTATCTATGGTAATGATAAATGAAGTTCATTTAAATGAAACAAAATATGTTCATACGTTTTCTATAACCATAAGTCATTTAATTAAAACAAAAGTTGGATTTTATTCGTAACAGTTTAGGTCCTTAAATCTTCCCCCTTTTGAATCTTTCCCTGTAAATTTTATTTTCCCACAGTAAAATAGATGAGGGAAACTCTACTTTATCACTTCCTCTAGTCCCCACTTTTCTTCTTCAAAACATTTGGTTTCTCCAAAAAACTTTGACAAGGGGTATTGTCTTATTTTGTAAGACCATTTCTCTATGATCTATTATCCTCACCGACTAATCCTCATAGGAAATGTAATTCTCCTTTGGTACTGCCTCTAGATCAAGTAAATGTGATGGTATTGATATGTAATTTCTAAATAGGGATACATGGAATAAGTCATGTATTGGGGATACGTTCAGTGGGAGTGTTAGTTGATAGAACACTACTCTGGTGTATTCAAGGATATTAAAAGGGATGATGAATATTGGGCTAATATTGAAATTATTACCTAATCTTATCATTTTTTTTTCATGGAGATATGTGGAGGAATACCATGTCTTCAACATAAAACACTAGGTCATGTCGATGATTGTCACCATAACACTTTTGTAGACACTGAGAATCATTGGTGTGTTGCAGAATGGTCTTAAACTTCTCAACCATTTCATATAAAATTTTAAGACCTAGAAGTTTTCATCCACAAACTTCATCTCAACTTGTCAATGTTCTGAACCTCTTCCAATTAGGGGATTAATATGGTGCCATTTGGGTGATTGAGTGGAAACTATTGTCGTAAGAGGACTTGACCAGAAGAAGATGTTTGGTCCCATTATCCATTGAAGTTAATTGAGCATTCTCTCAACATGTCCTCAACTATTTTGATAGTCCAATAATATTTTCCATTAGTTTTAGAGTGATAATAAGTAATAATGTTAATCTCAGTGTTTAGAGAATAATGGATATTGTCCAAAACAACGAGGTAAATCTTGGATCTCGATCAGACACCATCTAAAGTGGTAATCCATGCAGCCCTACCACTTCTATGATGTATATCAATTGTACATTAACCAGTGATAAATCTTCTCAAAACAAAATGAAGTGTGATGTATTTATAAAGAGATCCACAAGAACCAAGATAGTGTTGTTTCCCTTCGATGTATTTGGATGTACAGTGATAAAGTCTATAATGATGTTTTCTCATTTCCAATTTAGTATGGCTAATGGTTACATAATCCACTTAGAATACAACCTTTAAGCCTTAACGTTCTAACATATATGGTCCTTTGATATATAATTAGTGATATAATTCTTCATGTTATCCCTCCAACAGTTCTCTCAGATATCTCGATACATCTTTATATTTCTTAGGAGAATGTAGAAATGAGAAAAATGTGCATCATTCAATAGTCCCTTCATTAACTCATGATTTTATGGAACACAAAGTCTTAACCCAAATCTCACAACTATTTCATTATTAACATTGAACTCATAGGATTTATTGGTTCATATTCATTATTATTGGTTCATATTCATTATTATACAGTAATATATATTTATAATTTTGTGATTCATATATATTTCACACATCTTCCCAATGAGAAAAATGCCACAAAATTATCAAATTGAATATCACAACCACCAACTCCAGATCATGTGTGGGATATTTTTCATCATGAATTTTCAACATCCTTAAAGCATATGCTACGACTTTTTCATTTTTCATCAACACAAAACAAAATCAATTCTTTAAATAATTTCTGAAAATTATAAAAAGATACTCACTTATGGGAAGTGTGAGCATAGGGGAAATGATAATCCTCATATTCAAATCCATGAACCTTACTTCACATACATCTTTCCAAGTAAATTTTACTTCCTTCCATGTTATATTGTTATGATTTTTTTACAAAATAGGTAAATATCTCAAAAATATGCGATAATACCCAGATAACCTAATAAAATTTTGGATATATATCACTAATGTTGTCCATAGCCTCCTTGAATTGATTTTTTATTTTATGGATAAAATTTTACCCCATTTTTTGTGATTATATTACTCATTAATGAGACTTCCTATAACTATAACTCACACTTTATGTAATTGTCATAGAGTTTATTCTTTCACATGATCATTAGCATAATTCTTAGATTCTCATCATGGACCTCTTTGGTGTTGGAAAATATTTGAATATAATCTATAAAGACTACCTAAAATTTATTGAGATAATATCTAAAGACTATATTCATCAAGTCCTTGGATATTTATAGAGTTTTAGTGAGTATAAATGGGATCACTATGACCTCATAGTGCTCATACCTCATGAAAAGCAACCTTTGGTATATCCTTCATCTCCCCCGTGACATGGTAATATCCTAACCGCACATCCACTATATAGAATTTTTGTGCTCTACATAGCTAGTTGAACATGTCTTCAATATGTGTAAAATGATACTTTTTCTTTATCATGATATTATTGAGATCATGATAATCAATGTAAAAGCACATTTACCCATTCTTATTCACGACGAATAGGACTATTTCACCCCATAGAGAACCACTAGGGTGTATGTATCATTTATCTATACTCTCTTATAGTTTTTTCTTATGTTCATAAATTTCCACAACATCTATCCTATATAGAGTCTTGGATTTTAGAAATGCCTTAGGTATATTCCCGATTAAACATTTTACCTCTCAACTAGGAGGACGACCGGGGAAATTTCTTGGGAAACATACTAGTGTATTCCCTCACAATAGGCATGTCTTTGAGGGTGATCCTTTTCTTAGAACCAATCATTTTATAAAGATACAATTTTTCATAGGGAAATAATATACTTACTTTAGATGATGGTGTTAAAAATGATTCATGCTTCTCATTGTACATGAATAGAACTAGGGGTCAATTCTCCAAATGGAGGTTGATTTTCTTCTCTTGATAATATATACTGGATGTATATAGGGAATGGAAATCTATGCCCATAATTGCATAAAATTACCCTAAGTGATATTTTTAAAGGTTCTATGGGACGTTATGTCCACAAACATTGACAGGGGAGGAGTTATATACTTGGGATGATATAATTTCCCCATTTTCCATTTTCAGTGAAATATTTAATTTCATAATTTGGGGCGGTGTTCCGATATTTCTACTAAGTTTTCATGATATGAAAGAATGTGTAAAAATATGGATGAAAAATGTACCATTAAATTTTGGATTTGGGTTTTACTTTATTTGATATAGACTTAGGTATGAGTAATTTTAAAATGTTGAACACATAAACAGTAATCAAAACATATTTAAATGGGTAACATATATATTAAATATATTTTATCATCTTATGAATTTATATAATTCAATATATGTCAAATATGATTTTTTTATTAACATTTATTGTTATGGTAAATTTTCCCTTAATTTTGGTATGTAATGAGATTATAAATTTTAAAACTAATATCCCTTTGGAGTGTCAAACTAGGTGCATAGTAAGCCCTATTGTCTTGTACCATATTAACCTGATTCAGGATCAGAACATCTTGACAAAGTTGTTACCCCTAGGTACATCTGTTTCAGAACCACATCCACTTGTAGTATCTAGACACAAATAATTTGCTTGATAAACCGATTATGCTATAATTACCATAATTGAGGGATGTTTTCTTACACTTAGTATTATACATAAGGAATTCTATATAGTTATCTAATCTTAAGTCTTTCACTTGAGTTTTCTAATCCTAAACCTAAAAAAACTAATCCTATCATATAATACCCACTCTAAAAACCCCTCTCTTTATTTCACATTGAAACATCATTTATTACTATAATTATAGTCAATAAAACCCAAATGATCAATATTCCTAGTGAATTTAGAAAATTAGGTACATTACATAACAACTAAAAAAATGAAAAGAAATATCTTTGTTAAAAATATCTTTCACATGACCAAAACATTCCTTCATACATAACACTATATGGGATAACCGATGGAAATACATATGAAATGGATGGGATATAAAGCCTAATAAGGAAATAAAAAAGGCATAAAATGAAGAATATAATACATGTTATGCAATAATGATATCATTGTATCATAAAAGGAACATGTATAGTAAGGAATGATATAACATGATAATCCTAACATGGGAAATTCGACAACAACAAAAAACACAATATCATAAACATAGGTTAAGGATAAACCTGACAAGAAATCATGGTGGACAAACTATAATAAAAATCTATAAAACCCTATTTTACAACATGAAGTATCATTATACTAACCATTACCCAATGAATTGGAGTGATATCAGGCTTCACCCTTCATAATCATTTCATTCTCAAGCTTAAGTGTGCCACATAGATCATGTAACATTGATTCATTAAACATAATAATTTCTTACACAATCATGGAATGTGGAAAACATACATGTAAGTCACAAATAAACAAGTATAAGTGAATATAGGTGAATATCCATGACATAAAAATTGGTATGGTGTTTACTACTCAATTATTTGGGTAAGGAAAATCGCGATGCAATTTTGGCAGCATAACAACGTTATTTAGAAAATCATAAAATGGATTTATGAGAGATAAAGTGGTATCTAATAATTCATAAATGAAGTGTACAATAATAAGGACATGAAAAGTTGTTCCCCAACATTAGGAATTGAAAATATAAGCCATATCATAATAAAATAACTTGAAGAAAGATGAGATAGGAAAGAACACTTAACAAATTTTTGAATGGTATTGGGTATGCAAAAAAGGTTCATAGGAGGGATAAATGAGAGTTAAATGTGTTATCATATTTTATAAATAAAATGAA
This sequence comes from Viscum album, assembly GCA_963277665.1. Classification (NCBI taxonomy): domain Eukaryota; kingdom Viridiplantae; phylum Streptophyta; class Magnoliopsida; order Santalales; family Viscaceae; genus Viscum; species Viscum album. The sequence continues at coordinate 957,368,598 of OY728142.1, forward strand.
AAATAATATGGATCTTAAATAACTTATCCCATATAAAGACCCGCAAATTTCAATGAAATTGTTTTCTTATTTTTCTTTAAATTTTACAAGAAAAAAGTTTCTGACGGCGCCTGATTTTGAGTCCCGGTGTGCCCGGAATTAATTTTCGATGTTTGGCTCAGGTACATTCAGTGAACGAATGAAAGGGAATTTCTAACTTTTGAACCAGTGCCTGGAATCGAATTCCGAGGGCACCGAAGGAATCGCAGCGCCGATATTTTCCTAGGAACACCTTTTCCGAAGGTGTGGTTTCTATGATGGTGTAATTAAAAATGTAATGGGTAAAAAAAAGAAAGAAATAAAATTGTATAACAATTATTTTTCATTCAAGTGGAAGTTAATTCCTCCAAAGGGATGTTGATGTGGAGCCCATACCCCACCCAACTTCCCATGGGAGGATATGTGTAAGGGAGGTGGGGTCCGCACGAACCCCTAACCTATCACTTTCCCTTAAACCCTCTTTTAACTCCCCCTTAAAACTCATTAACTCCCTTGAACCCCCAATTAAAGGTGAACTATTCACTTCCTCCTTCCTCCATTAATTTTGGAGCCTCTCCACCCATTAATTAAGGGATGTAATTTATTGAATTTGAATCATTTTGAATTCATTAAGCTAACACTATAATAAGATGTGTTGTTTTTATTATTTGGGGGTTGGCTGAATGTTGTGGTGGAGTCATGGAAGGATAAACGAAATAATCTCCTGACGAGGAATGACTTTTCCAAAGAAGAAAGTGAAGTTGAGAACATCGATTCCTCCTTGGATGTCTCCATCTCACTCCTTCCGGAATAATGAAGGAAGCACCATTCACGAAGAATGCAGACGTCATCAATGGCTTTCTCGTTTCTGACGTCGACGAATCGACGCCGCCTCTTCGCGACTTCGTCAACTCATAACGAAAAGCGAGGTTGGTGTTTAGTTCATTTTATTTGTTATAATTTTGCACTTGTTGGACGTTGAGTTTTTCGTTCGCTTAGCCACTTGATATCATTTAACAGGAGGAGACCGGACCGCACAAACACGGTCGATCCTCCATTCCTCTTTATCGTTGATTTCTGATGATACTAAAGATATAGCGTCGTGGTGTCTTTGCACTGCATGGATATGACGAGGACCGCGGCTAGAGCGGGCTCGGCGGTGGTGCGTGGCATCGTCGCTCCGCGCCAGAGAAACCTGTGGAGGGAGTGGTCGAAGTGGCCTACGGTGGAGGGGTGACGAGTCGAACGAAGGCCACGGCCCTCGGCCACGGCGGTGTGGTGAAGACTGCGACCATGGGCCGTGGCAGAGAGGAGGAGCCGCGGACCCCTTGGGCTATGGCTATGCGGTGACAGGCGGCCGGAACTGCCGGCCACCGGCGTGCGGATGGAGGGACTAAAAAAAAGTCCGGTGGTGGAAGACTTCCGGCCGACCGGTTTGGCTGAAGGCCGGGGGTCGAAACCCCCAGCGCGCGACTCGGGCGGGCCCCCTCGAAGGGGGGCCGTTTTAATTTTCAATGGCGCGACACTAATTTTCATGACATGTATTAGTATTAACGGGGGGGGCTTTCACCCCGTGCAGCGTCCAAACAGCGGGCCCCCATGTGGGGGGTCGTTTCCTTCAAGGCGCGACATAATGCCGCGCCGTTTTGAAACCAAGGGGGGGGGGATTCCCCCCCCCCCCCCCCCCCCCCCGTGCCCAGGCCACGCTAGCCGCGCCGCTGCGCCGCCAGCCAGGCCGGGTTTCCGGGCCGGGCCGGGTCGCCGCCCGGGCCGGGTCGACCCCGTTCGGCCGACCCAGGGGGTACTGGGTCGGGCCGGGTCGGGCCCAGACCCCCTATATTCGAACTAAGTTGGTTCAAACGCCCATATCATGGGATACGGACCTCCGATTGTCGAGCCGTCAGCGGAAATTTGATTCTTGGATCGAGGTGGTCATTTCAGTATATCACACTCAAGGTTTAGGAATACTTTGTGTTTGGCCAGGTTGGTTCGTACACGAAACCAACCGAGCCCTCGGAGTGGAAACACACATATATTGAGCTCCGGACGTCCGATTGATGTGTCGTCGACTTGGTTGAGTTCCTCTTAGTGAGAAGGATCTTTTGGAATACTCTGCCCGAGGTTTGAACGCAGGTGGAGTATGGTCGGGTTGGTTTTGCCTTAAAAATCAACCGGACCCCTGGGATGAAAAAGCCAATAACTCTCAGACCGGGCGTCCGATTGATGCGCCGTCTGTTGCGTTGAGTTCCTATTGACGATACGGAACTTTAGAATACATCAACTTCGGTCTATGTGAAAGTTGTTGTATCAGCCTCTCGGCTCGTGGAGCGGACCTTCCCGAATAGGCTAGCTGTGTGCGGGAACCCTAGTGCTGGCTGTGACTGCGACTTCAACGACGACTATGCAGAGATCTTCAGTGGATTCGACGGTGACTACTACGACACTCAGCGATCCTATGAGGATCAGTGCTACAGATCCTGTGTGGGTCCGATCCTATGTGGGCCTATGCGGGGGTTAGTACCTATCGATCCTCTGTGGATCTGACAGCTTTGATGATTCAGTAATGGTCTTGTATCCTATGTGGGTCCCAGTATAGATGAATCAATGAAGACAGCTGGTCTTGAATCCTATGTGGGTCCTAGTTGTGCTGGTCTTGTATCCTATGTGGGTCTGAGCTTTGATGATTCTATGCTGGTCTTGTATCCTATGTGGGTCCCAGCATAGCTGAATCAATGAAGATAGCTGGTCTTGTATCCTATGTGGGTCCCAGCTTAGATGATTCAGTATCTATGTCTGATCATCTCTTTCACCTTTTCGATGATGTATACCTGTGTGAGTTGAATTCTGTTTTCTTTCCTGTGTGGATTGTGTTGTGCTATCCTGTGTGGATTACGTTTTTCTTTCCTGTGTGGAATACGTATACTTTCATGTGTGGACTGAGCTGTACTTGGGAGCGTATTGGAATTGTTGACTTAGGAATATGTATGGGAATATACCTAAGCAGTGTCGGTTATAACTTCGTGATTGTATCTTTCCTTTGTGGTTTATCCTTTGTGGATTTTGGGAGACCTTCGAGGGTCTCTAGGTCCCTACGAGTAGCTTATACTCACCCCTGCACGGGCTATGCCCGCACTATGTTGTGTTGGTTGCAGATGACGGACAGCGTTGATCGTGGCTGAGGCTTGCAGAGTAGGACGGTACCTGGAGGAGGACCACTAGGCAGGACATACTCAGAGTGGACGGAAGGACCCGAGGAGTAGTGGATCTATCTGTACCCACACTTCAGGAGGGATTTCTAGTGGACATCTCGGCGTAGCGGCTTTTACTTTTCAGTAGATGTTTTCCCTTTCGAGTTGTACTTTACTTTCAGTTTGGGTTTGTATTTTGGCCCACTTACTTTCCGCACTTACAGTTGTACCCTATTTATACATAGTGTTTACTTTATCCGATTGCTTATTCTGAGGTGCTTGTTTACTTTACAAAGGTAATGCCTTCCCTTTTACCGGGATTTACGCCTTGGTGCTAGTCACTAGCCACTGGCTTATGGAATGCGGGCTTGGGGTAGTCACGGCACGAGCCCCGAGGACGGGTCATGACAAATTGGTGTCAGAGGAGTTTGGTTCTACCACAGAACTCGGAGCTCTGATCTTTCTACTATGTGAAGCAATAGTTTTTAGCATATTGGGTGTGGTTATCAGTTCAGGGAGTCCAGTGTTGGTACGGCGGCCGACGTATCCGTACACCAGGACACTGACTTCTGATTTCCGACTTAATGCACGAAAACATTGATTGCATGTTTGTTTCATGTTTTCTTTTTGATTACTTGTGTCAGCTCACCAGGTATAAGACATTGACCGTGTCGCATCTGTTCAGGATGTCTCCACACAGACAGACAGTTGGAGTTCTGAGAGAGTACTCGATGACGGCTCACCGAGCGATGAGGCTCTGGTGTAGGGACCTTTTTTCTATGTTGCAACCCTCGGGTGGTGTACCAGCACCACCACCACCTGTTGGGTAGAAGATTACAACAGCTATACTCGCAAACTGTGCACACTGGCAGAGTGTGTTGCACAAGTTCCAGCAGTAGAGGCCTCCGAGGTTACGAGGCGAGACAGATTCCCAGACAGCAGAGCAGTGGCTGGAAGCGATTGCTAGAGTTTTCCGCCTAGCTGAGACATCAGTAGAGTGGATAGTGGACATGGCCACTAGTGTTTTCCAGTGAATTACCATGAGGATGGTCTTCATAGTTATGAGGCTTTGGTACGTGGACCGATGCCTGAGATAGTGCCTCTGGGTAGTGTGTCAGCTATACATCAGTACCTATTGGTTAGCTGTTACAACCGGTGGTACTAGTAGGTGACATGTGTAAGATTACTGCCTTTTATGTGTTCTATATTCAGATACCCTCACGTTCCGAGGATAACCTGACTCATAGGTGGCTGAGGACTGGCTTGAGGAGGTGTCCGAGAGTTTTCTAGAGCTTATACAGTTTCGGCGGGATGATGTATTTATAGCTGAGAATTCATCGAGGCATACCGTACATACCGGGTACTCGATGAATGCATTTCGATCAGTGCAATAGAGCTCGGACCTTTGAGTGTGGTTTGTTTATGGACTTCCGAGTCAGCACCTTTTCTCCATGAATTCCTACTTAGGCTAGAATGATAGAAGGAACCTTTGTGGTTGAGAATTCTTTGCTGATCAAATACAGCCAGAGAATGTTAAAAGTTTGGAAAGCATGAAACTGATGCCAGTCTCGGAGACTTGGGTGTGTAAAATGTTTCAAGTAGAGGAAATTTTAAGGACAGGTGAATCTGCAGAGCAGCATACATGGAAGCAGAGCTAGAAGAGCAGCTTGTGGTGGTGTACATTTCAACATATTACCATCACCCGCCTTTATAGTCCCCGCTAGAATCAGGGAGTTGGAGAGCAGGGGAATAGATTAGCTGCTTGCGTTCAAGGAGTGTGACCAAAAAGGGCTCTAAGGATGATTCAATGTGAGGAATTTTTCCTCTACTATCTGCCGTATCCACAGACATCGAAACGAATCATCCCTTCCTTCCATGAATCTAGTCACAGACCTGGAGTTTCCGGTTAAGCCGTTTACTTGACCCTCACATCTGGAGATACATTTGGGAGGAGACTTGATAGTCACAGTTACGCCGATGGTGTGATATGTCCCTTGAGGCGAGAGTCTCAGTTGGGACCTCTTGGTGGCAGCGTTGAGTCATTACGACGTTAGTTTGAGTATGAATTTGGAAATCACTATTCATACTCAAATTGATGGTATTAGGCAAACGTCGGGATGGGTTTTCCTTGGTCATCGAAAAGGAAACCCTGGGTAGCACAAGTTAAACTCATGCACGGGAGGGTGTGACCGATCACTCTTGAGTCGGCCAACCTTACCCTTGTGGCATCAGTCGTTTTTAGTTTCAGTTCTAACAGGAATTGGAGACCTTTTTAGTTCTAGGATGACGATCATGTTCTTATACAAGTCTCACCTCGACGAAGTTTACAGAGATTTGGCTGAGGTGGAAAGTGGTATCCATTCTTCATCGGACCCTTCCAAATCCTCATCAGGATTGGCGAGGTGGCTTACCGCCTAGCTCTACTGCCTTTGTATCCCTAGTTTGTGTTGAAGATTTACGGGGACGTAAATCCCTGTGGTGGGAGTAATGTAAATACCCGGAAATTTCAAGGAAATTTTTTTCTTAATTTTCTTTGGAATTTTACAAGAATGCAGTTTCTGACGGCGCATGATTCTGAGGCCCGGTGTGCCCGGAATTAATTTTTGATGTTTGGCTCGGGTACGTTCAGTGAAAGAATGAATGGGAATTTCTAACTTTTGAACCGGTGCCCGGAATCGAATTATGAGTGCACCGATGGAACCGCAGCGCCGATATTTGCCTAGGAACACCTTTTCCGAAGGTGTGGTTTCTCGGATGATGTTGTTAAAAATGTAATGGGTAAAAAAAGAAAGAAATAAAATTATATAACAATTATTTTTCTTTCAAGTGGAAGTTAATTCCTCCAAAGGGAAGTTGAGGTGGAGCCCATACCTCACCCAACATCCCATGGGAGGATATGTGTAACAGAGGTGGGGTCCGCACGAACCCCTAACCTATCACTTTCCCTTAAACCCTCTTTTAACTCCCCCTTAAAACTCCTTAACTCCCTTGAACCCCCAATTAAAGGTGAACTCTTCACTTCCACCTTCCTCCATTAATTTTGGAGCCTCTCCTCCCATTAATGAAGGGATGTAATTTTTTGAATTTGAATCATTTTGAATTCATTAAGCTAACACTATAATAAGATGTGTTTTTATTATTATTTGTGGGTTGGCTGAATCTTGTGGTGGAGTCTTGGAAGGATAAACGAAATAATCTCCCGACGAGGAACGACTTTTCCAAAGAAGAACGTGAAGTTGCCAAGGTCGATTCCTCCTTGGATGTCTCCATCCCACTCCTTCCGGAATAAAGAAGGAAGCGCCATTCACGAAGAACACCGACGTCATCAATGGATTTCTCTTTTCTGACGTCGACGAATCAATGCCGCCTTTCCGCGACTTCGTCAACTCAAAACGAAAAGTGAGGTAGGTGTTTAGTTCATTTTATTTGTTATAATTTTGCGCTTGTTGGACGTTGAGTTTTCCATTCACTTACCCGCTTGATATCATTTAACGGGAGGAGATCGGACCGCACAAACACGGTCGATCCTCCATTCCTCTTTATCGTTGATTTTCGATGATACTAAAGCTAAAGAGGCGTAGTGTCTTTGCACTGCGCGGAAATGACGAGGACCGCGGCCGGAGCGGGCCTGGCGGTGGTGCGCGGTGTCATCGCGCTGTGCCAGAGAACCCTGTGGAGGCAGTGGTCGAAGCGGCCTATGGTGGAGGGGTGACGAGTCGAACAAAGGCCACGACCCTCGGTCGCGGCGGTGTGGTGAAGACCGTAGCCATGGACCGCGGCAGAGAGGAGGATCCGCGGACCCCTTGGGTTGTGGCTATGCGGTGACAGGCGGCCGGAACTACCAGCCACCGGCGTACGGATGGAGGGACTAATAAAAAGTCCAGCGGTGGAAGACTTCCGGCCGGCCAAAAACGGCCAGCCGGTTTGGCTGAAGGCTGGGGGTCGAAACCCCCGGCGCGCGACTCGGGCGGGCCCCCTCGAGGGGGGGGGGGGCATTTTAATTTTCAAAGGCACGACACTAATTACCACGACATGTATTAGTATTAAAGGGGGGGGGGGGTCTTTCCCCCCCGTGCAGCGTCCAAACAGCAGGGCCCCATGTGGGGGGCGGTTTCCCTCAAGGCGCGGCATAATGCCGCGCAGTTTTGAAACCAGGGGGGGGGGATTTGCCCCCCCGCGCGCGGTGCACATGCGGTGCCAAGGCCGCACTGGCCGCGCCGCCGGACATGCCGGGTTTCTGGGCCGGGCCGGGCCGGGTCGACGGGCCGGGTCGCCGCTCGGGCCGGGTCGACCCGGTTCGGCCGACCCGGGGGTACTTGGTCAGGCCAGTCCGGGCCCAGACCCCCTATCAGTAGTGCAAAAACACTTTTTCGCGTCGGTTTTTTTTTAATTTTTAACGTCGGTTATAAACCGACGTCTTTATAGGCGACGTTAAAAATAGCGTTTTCGCGTCGGTTCATAGAAACCGACGCGAAAAATAATTCGCTTATGAGCTTCGGCGTCGGTTTTTTATAAAACCGACGCCGAAGCTACATGTAGACATTATTTTCCGCGTCGGTTCATTAAAAAACCGACGCGGAAAACCGATTGGAACAGGATTTTCCGCGTCGGTTTTTAAAAAAACCGACGCCGTAAATAATTTTTTTTTAAAATTATTCGGCGTCGGTTTTTAAAATAACCGACGCCGTAAATTTTTTTTTTTTTAAAATAAAATACATATATTTTCTCCTCCAAACAAATCGGAACCCTGAAAAAAAATAACGAAGTATACAAAAACAATTAAACAGCTTTAACAGAAGTACTTCAGAAAACTCAAAGTAAAGCAGAATTAAAATACACGTACCTACATGGTGCATTTTCTTAATCTAACCATACTCAGTATCAATCATTGTAAGTTTCCTCCCATAGATAACACCAATCCTGTCAAAACAGTAATGAAACGAGTGAAAAAATCAATCCAAGTTATTAGTGCAATGAATAAACATTAAATGAAAATGTGTAATTTATTTGAATCATTCATTTTTTCACAAAGTAAATTACCAAAATGAAATGATCAAAATTCCAGGAACACTCAGCCGATGCAACCTCTTCCTCACCTCCCCCACTGAAGATGTTGGGGGTGTCTTTTCACCATAGAATCCCCACCACCCCCAACCTCAGGTTTTTATATTTGCTCTGTATAGACGTGCATTACCTATTCACTATTGTTATTTGTTTAAGTTATGGAATAACAGAGAAATAAATTTGAGTGCAAAAAATAGGTTAGAAAATTGAAATCAAATGCAGATTGAAGATACATAAAGAAACATACCTTAAAAATTGACGCCTTCTATTTTATCTTTGTGCAAACCCACTAAGAGTTGTTTCAGGTATTATGTGATATGCTTCTCGGCAATCATTTTTCGATATTTATTTGCATAAAAAATAAAAAGGCCTAGAAGATATTTCTGTGCATTCAAGGGAGACAATTTTTAGTGTTTGTGAATGTTATTTCACTATACGAATCTCTATGTTCATGATCCAAGTACCACCCTACAGATTTGTCACTGTACAGACAAATGATTTTAAGAAATAACAATGAAAAGAAATATAATAACTAATTCTGAATTAAAATACACATAACTGAAATATACGACATGCTTATTGTTGGTTATTGTTGAAGGATTCATTTGATTATTAGTAGATTCAATAAAACAGTTTTTGCAGAGGCACTTGAGAAAACTCAGTAAATCAGAATTAAAATACACGTACCTGAAATATATGACATGCTCATTGTTTGTTATTGTTGAAGCATTCATTTGATTATTAGTAGGTTCAAACACCTAATATATCATAAGAGTTAGTTTTTTAAACCCATATATAATATTATTTATAAATATTAGTATACATACCTCAAATCTTAATCAGACTTAACAAATAGTCCGCAAAAGTAGATTGAATATGAATCATATCAGATTGAGAATATGACTGTGAATCATTGAATACCTACAATAATATTGAATGATATGAAATTAATAAATAGAAGAAAGTGGATGAAAATATATAAAAAAGTTAATACAACTAACCTTATGAAAATCAGTAGTTTCCCCAGTTGTGATTATCTCGTACATAAATCGTAGAATATAATAACCACATTCAACGCTTCCATTTTGACGATGACACTGCAGTTATAAAACATTTAACTAATAATGAAACCCAATATATAACAAAAATATAAAAACTAATTACATGTACTTCCACATATTTGATTTTCGTTGGTTTCTTTTCATTTGTAAAATGTTTCCATGAACTGCATTGTTTTATATAAGAACTAATAAAACTTGTGTAAACAATTAAAATTAAACATAACAAACTTCTAAAAATAAAAAAACAACTTACCTGTTTAATAATTTGGAAAACGTTTTACGCACTTTTCCTAATAAAGAGCAAAACCAATATAAGGTGCATTCATTTGGGCAAAATACACCTAACATCCAATGCCCCCTATAATACAAAAAGTTCATAATTAATGAAATTATAATGATCATGAGTTCAAAATTATGTTGATATTCTTACTTATCAACAAATGGCAAAAACCAGCACTGAATCTCTGTTTGTGATAATCTCTCGGATATATATTTAACTTTTTCATCATTTTTCACATGTTTGACTTCCGAGGAAATGTACTCTGGATCTATAAAGCTATAAATTCTTGTAGTTTCATTTTGTAAAAGAATCCTGTATAGATACCTAATTTAAAAAGAAAACATAGTTAGTCAATGACATAACAATATTTTAGTAAAGAAATAGCAATTCAGACGTCAATTTACTTACATGGAAAACAACTGCACCACATTCAGCCCGATCTCTTCAAAATTAACTAAATTCATGATATCTTCTTTCAATATTCTCAATTTATAATTTCTTCCACATATATCGGGCGTCATCCGAAACTCATAGATAAAATTCAAGGAAGAAGAGCACTGAGATAATCTTTTCAACCCAGAAGAAATATCAGAAGTATCTACAGCCGACTGTTTTTGAACATTTTGCTGCATTTGTACAGTTTCTTTTGCTTTCAGATATTCCTATATAAGTTAAATGTCAGAAAACATTATAAGTAATTTGGAATCATTTCTAATTACTAGTTAAAAAAACTCATACCTCATGTGAAATATAACGAAGAAGTGCAGTTGGCCAAAGTAAAAAATGGCCCATGCATTCCCCAACACTGGTGATCTCCGCAGTAGGAAATGGTAGTAGAGCAGTAGGATCTATAATAAAAAGTACTGATACTCTAACCTGACCCATCTGCATAGGCTGATGATGTACCGAGTCCCCCAAAAAATACACTTGTCCTAACGCAACAATATGTACATGAGGATCTCCCGCAAACAACTCACAATATAAGGTTTGATCCGATGGAGGAGGTGGAGGCTCAAAGTTAGCAGGTGGGGCAGGGTAGTCAGGGTGAGCAGGCTGAGAAGTCAGAAAAATGAAAAGGGTATATTAGTGTTTAAAATTTTTAACATAGAAAAATTGATTAAAAATTAAATTAAATAATATACCTCAAATGGTTGCGCAGACGGGGCAGGGTAAGCAGATGAGGCAGGGTAGTCCGGGTGAGTTGGCTGAGAATGTTGAAAAATGGAAAAGTTATATCAGTGTTTATAATTTATAAAATAGACAAATTGATGACATTAAATAATATACCTCGGAAGGCTGCCCAGACGGTGTTGGGTAAGCATATGAGGCATGATAGTCTGAGTGAGTAGGCTGAGAATGTTGAAAAATGAAAAAGTTATATCAGTGTTTATAATTTATAGAAAAGAAAAATTGTTAACAGTAAATAATATACCTCGGAAGGATGAGCAGACTGTGACTGTCTTGCCAAGTGTTCTAATAAAGCCTTCTGTACTGCTGCTTGAATTTGATCACCCATAGACCGTTTCATATCCTGCAGCTCTTCTTTTAAGGATTCAATTTCCGGGTCTCTTGGTTGCTTACTCTTACCAAAAACCTTCCGAATACTAACACCCGCCTGATATCCTCTAACACGGCCGGGGTGTTCAGTCTTTCCCAAAGCAGTGGCTAGGATATCCATCCTACCCTCAGGGATAAAAGAGCCCTGTGTCTCTTTCTCCTGAAGTTCATCCTAAAATGAAAAATAAAAAATTTATATTAGTGTTTATAAATTATAAAAAAGGAAAATTGTTAACAAAGAATTAATATTTACTTACAATTCTATCAGCCACTTGATGAGCTTCGTCTGTAAGATATTGTTCATTTTTTTTTTCTTCTTGCTCGTTTCCATTTCTCATGGCGAGTGGGAGGAGATGGAGGACCATACTGGACCTCTTCTGAACCACTACTTGATCGAGCTCTTAATGCTTCAAATTTTTCTTCAATAATTTTCTGCTCCAAATACGAGTATCCTCCACGTGATAAAGTATGAGGGTATACGTTTTTCAACTGGATCTCCTGATGAGATCTTCTGGAGGCCTGTTACATAAAAATAAACACATTAGTAATAAGGAAAATATAGCATAAATTTTAAAATATAAAACAATTACAATACCTGAAATTTCTCTTCCTGAAGACTGTCAACAAATCGCTTCCATGTTTCTTCATCTATATATGGATACTTAAGACATGGGCTTTCAAACCTTCTCTTTCCAAAAACATAATCTTTCGTCAGTTTGTTTTTAAAATCTCTCCATCGAACCGCCGCTAAAGAGAGATGTCTTTTCCTAATTTCTTTGGTTTCCTCAAAATTGAATGTCATCTGTAATTGAAAAAATAAAATATGTCATTTAAACTATATAATATTAAAAAAATGAGATAAAATAAATAAATAAAGATATTTTACCGTCACGGCCTCCCAAAGCTGTTGCTTCGCCGTCCTATCCACTGACTTCCAATCAGGATATAAAATACTAATCCTGCAACGGCTCTGCATCGCTATATAACTGACAAACTGAACTGCATTTGGGCCAACTGCATTATTATTATCATCAAAACGGATGTGTAATTTGTTATCATCACGAGCGAGTGATAGTTTTGGTAAACGTGTAATACCACGTTTACCAACTAGAGAACTTGATTTTTCAGTAGTAACTGGAGAAGTCTCCTCCGCCGAGGACGCATCAGTAGTCCTGCAATTTTTTTTAATAAATTAACAGTTTTATTTCATTAAATATGTATATTACTGAATATTTAATAATATGTCAAAATAGATATACCTCGGTAACTGCTCATCTCTATCTGTATTTGACATTGCTACTAGAAAGTGTAATGAAATTTTGGGTACCTGCATATCATTAGAAAACTGAATAATTAGAAACAAGGAAATGAAAAATAAATATGTAAAAATAGAGGCATGCATTTGTAAGTTTTAAAAATAGACACAAAATATAAATATTTACCAGAAAAATTAGGAGACTAATTTAGTGTTTTCCCACGTCCCTTCATCATGATCGGTACGTACTGCATGCACTATGTCTGTCTTATATTCATTGTAATCATCTGAAAATTGCATAATAGATGAATAACGCTCATGTAAATCACTAGCATCATCAGAATCATCATCATCACCCAAATGATATCTTTTCCCTTGCAAAACAACTGACCACTGATCATTCGACGGATCAATGACATAAAATACTTGTTTTGCATGTGTCGCCAAGATAAATGGTTCCTCATTGTGATTAAATCTTTTCAAATCAACCAGTTTAAACCCATATTCATCTTGTTTCACACCACTATTACTATCAACCCAATTGCACTTAAAAATAGTGACTCGAAATTTAATATAATCAATTTCCCATATGTCTTCAATAACTCCAAAATATGATGTTGATGCAGAAATTGGGTTTTTATCTTTGGCACTCGAAAAATGCACTGCTTCAGCGAATACCATCACACCACTATTCTGAACGGCACTCTTGTCATCCAGGTTTTTTGTGTAAAATGTGTAGCCATTGATATCAAAACCAGACCAAGTGATCACATTAAAAGATGGTCCCCCTGATAACCACTTCAATGTTTCTGATACAGATATATCTGAGGTGACTTTCTCTTTAAACCATGAAACAAATGTCTTCTTATGCTCAATCATCAACCACTTTTCATTTCTTTTCTGATATCGTAACTTTAATTCAGCAATATGTGAGGATATATATGGTTGAACCTCATCTGTGTTGTTCAAAATGTATAAATGTGCTTGCATCACTTCATCACGTGGAATGAACTTTACCTTTAAGCCTCGAACCCCTCTACCTTCTCTGTCAACTGTCATATGTCGAGATAGAGGGAGACCAATATGCTCCACTTCATTCAAATAATCAGTACAGAACTCAATCACCTCTTCTGATACATATTTTTGAACAATAGAGGCCTCTGGTCGATAAGGATTTTTAACATATCCTTTCAAAATTTTCATATATCTTTCAAAAGGATACATCCATCTTAAATAAACAGGCCCACACATTCTTATCTCACGCACCAAATGAACCAATAGATGAACCATTATATCAAAAAATGTGGGTGGGAAATACATTTCTAGTTGACAAAGAATAAGAGTTGCTTCATTCTCCAACAAATCTAACAAATTTGGATCAACGACTTTGCTACAAATGGATTTAAAGAAATTACATAACCTGATGATTGTCTTCCTGACAGCTTTCGGTAATATACCACGCACTGCTACTGGTAGAATTTGTTGCATTAACACATGACAATCATGTGATTTCATACCTATTAATTTACAATCCTTCAATGACACAAAATTACTCACATTTGAAGAAAAACCGCTGGGTACTTTAATACCATGAAGACACTGACAAAAATTCATCTTTTCAATCTTGCTTAATGTGTGACAAGCCGGAGGTAAATATGTTCTTTTTCCTTTCACAACGGGAGCTAACTCCAAACGTATTCGCATTAACATCAAGTCCAATCTAGCATGTAATCCATCTTTTGTCTTTCCTTTTATGTCTAACAAAGTTCCAATCAAACTATCACATATGTTTTTCTCAACATGCATAACATCAATGTTATGTTTTATCTCTAAAAATCTCCAATAAGGTAGTTTGAAAAAAATAGACTGCTTCTTCCAGATATGTTTTTGTAAACCAGAACTTTTTCTCTTTCCGAATGTTGAATCAATATCTTTCACTCTGTCATAATATTCTTCAGCTGACAATGGTTGAGGGGGGAGGTTGTATTCTTGTAAACCGTTAAATGCTTTTCTCAATCTACGATAAGGATGATCAATTCGCAAAAATCTTCGATGTCCCATGTACACTGTCTTTCTTCCATTCTGCAATTGATAATATGAAGTTTGTTCTTCACAAATTGGACATGCTTTATGTCCCTTAACACTATATCCAGATAAGTTTCCATACGCAGGAAAGTCGTTTATAGTGAACATTATCATAGCACGCAAAAGAAAATACTCTTTCTTGTATGCATCGAAAACTGTAACACCTTTCTCCCATAGCAGTTTTAAATCCTCAATCAATGGTGTAAGATACACATCAATATCATTTCCTGGTTGTTTTGGTCCAGAAATCATCAAGCTCATCATAACATATTTTTTCTTCATACATAGATGTGGGGACAAGTTGTAAAGTACCAGCAAAACAGGCCATGAACTATGTTGGCTACTGAGGCTCCGATATGGATTCATTCCATCAGTACACAATCCCATTCTGAGATTTCTAACTTCACTTCCAAAATCATGAAATTTTTTATCAAAACTCTTCCACTGTGGTGAATCGGCCGGGTGACGTAAGTTACCATCAGAAATGCGCTCATCTGAATGCCATCTTAACCTTTTTGCATCATTTGAATTTGCAAATAGACGCTTCAAACGAGGAATAATTGGAAGGTACCAAAATGCTTTAGATGGAGTTTTGATTTTGGTACCTAAAAATAAACCAGAATTGAATTATCAGAATTGTTTGAAAAAAATATTGGATGATATCATTGGAAAGTAAAAAAATTGATTTTTCATAACGTTACATGACATCACCTGAAAATGAATCTGAGTTGACTTTCTCATCCATCTTATAGCGCGATGTTCCACATGTAGGACAACTTGATAAATGTTCATTTTCTTTCCTATATAGTACACAATCATTGGGGCAAGCATGTATCTTTTTATACCCCAATCCCATTGGGCATAATATTTTCTTCGCCTCATAATTGGAATCTGGAAGCCCATTGCCTTCTGGAAGAAGCTCTTTTAAAAGCTCAAGTAAACTGGAGAAACTTTTATCACTCCACCCATTTTTTGCTTTTAAGTTAACTAATCTCAAAACTGCTGATAACACTGTATATTTACTGCAACCTGGGAATAATGGTTTCTCAGAATCTCCATACAATCGTTCAACAGTTGGTGTTTTTTCGATGGTTTCAACACCTAAATCATGAATTAATTCTTCAATACGATCCTCTGCCTCATTATGAATATCGTCATCAACATTGGATGTTGAATTTTCAGTTATTTCACCATGCAAGATCCAACGTGTATAATTAAGGCTAAAACCATAACAAATGAGATGATCTTTGATTTCTCTGAAGTTTAACTTTCTCATATTTACACACTTCACACATGGACAGAAAATCAAATCAATATTTTGATTATGCCGTTTAGCAAATTCCAAAAAATTGTCAACTCCTCTTTCATATTCACTAGTAGTTCTTCGTAGATAAATCCAATTATGATCCATTAATACCTGATATCACAATATAATTGATGAATATATTAAAACATAAAAACATTTAAATATCTATCAGATAAATTGTAAACAAAAACATATTCCATAAAAACTATTGATAATCAGATAAAAGACATCAAATATGAAACACGTTTACAAATATAGTAAACAGTTAATTTTAATATTATATACATGTGTGTTATATTGAAATACAAGGACAAAATGGTTAAATCAAAGGTTTCATTTTTTGAAAATAAAGTTTCATGATATAAATATTATATGAATGACATACAAGATAATATGATTTCTCACTATGACTACTATTGATCACACTATATTTATTTTTTTATTCATTTGATGTAACATGAATGAATCATGTAAAAATTAATGTGAAAAATAGTGCAATAACTATCCTTATTTAAAACAATGTGTATTAAAACACACATGTGGAAATCGATTAACAAAACTACTTGTGGGATTTGAAGAGTCATTAAAACTATTCAAAAGGGCTCCATATGGTTGGCCTAACTATGGGGGATAGACCTATAGCTACAAATCTTCATCCACCATCACCCCAATATTAAGTGAACCCCCAAATAGATTACACATCATTGGTAATTCAATCATCATTTTTATATCAAACACATAAAACCAATCAAAATCAATATCAAAATCCAACAATAAATCCTAGAATTACATAAACACTCAAGGATTCAAATGGAAAAGATATTATGACACTTTTCCCAATGTGTAGCACTAGATTTTTTATAACCTATATCCATAATAACATTATAATGCCAAATAACAAAGGGAACTTGGAAACCCAAACCCTCTGAAAAATCTTGGTTTTGATACCATTTTCATGAACCAACCCAAGATATCTATCCATTAAACACCTAAACTAGACCATGACATACTTGAGGGGAGTACCTAATCCTCATAGACTAACAATAAGCATTATAGGCATCTAAAACAATCACTAGGTATGATTTCACCCATTAATCATAGTGTAATTAACATCATATTTCTATCAGAAATCTGAAATGACCTATCCATAGGTTATACATCAACACAAAATTTGAATCAGTAGAAATAATATAAAGAATAACTATAAATAGATATAAACTAATTCCCTCAATACACTTCATCTCCTAAATCACCTAGTCCTCACAAAAGTAATTCAATACACTTTTAACCATAATTTTAAGTAGTAAAAACATCATTTAAATGGAAAAAATTTACACATATTCTATTTAAATAAATCCGTAAAAAACCTATAATAGGCACACTTGGGATAATTTGATAAGTAAAACAATAACTGAGCTCAAGTCCCCACTAATCACTAACCCAAACTGAAACAGAATGCATCCTAAGAGGGAAAAAGAACTGGATAAGATCCTAAAACTGAAATGTAGATAAACATGAGTATACAAATACTAATTAGGCCACTACTCACCTTACAAAATTTCTAACTTTTAATTAAAGCCCCTTTTAATCTAGTTTGAAATAAAATAAAATAAAATCTTACATAATTATTTAAAATCCAACATAATATAAAATCTTACATAATTATTCAACCCGAATTGAGATGTTAAATCCAAACTGCGACCGGTATAATTACTTCCAAAAACAAACAATATCAAATCTACACCAACAATGATAATACAAACAAAAAATAATGATAAATTACAACTAAAATCTAACCAATAATCCAAATCACGCAAAATAGGGTTATTGATAAAGAAATAAACAATGGGATATGAAACAAGAGATAAATAGGAAGAACACATACCCAAAATCGTGAAGACGACAAAAAACCTTCAACAATGGCCGTTCAAGATCGCAAATCAAGTTCGAAGGTCGTCGGGAGTCCGAAGCGCCGCAGCGGAACTCGATTTCGACGGACGAACAAAATGAGGGTTTCTGTCCGTGAATATTTTTAAAAGACTTTTCGCGTCGGTTTTAATGAAAACCGACGCGAAATATATTTTTTTTATGAGTTTCGGCGTCGGTTTTCATGAAAACCGACGCGGAAAATATAGTCGAAGAGGTTTTCCGCGTCGGTTTTTCTACAAACCGACGCGGAAAACCGATTAAAACAGGATTTTCCGCGTCGGTTTTTAGAAAAACCGACGCGGAAAACCTATTCGACCGGATTTTCCGCGTCGGTTTTTCTAAAAACCGACGCGGAAAATCCTGTTTTAAGAGGTTTTCCGCGTCGGTTTTTAGAAAAACCGACGCGGAAAACCTCTTCGACCGGATTTTCCGCGTCGGTTTTTCTAAAAACCGACGCGGAAAACCTCTTCAAACAGGATTTTCCGCGTCGATTTTTAGAAAAACCGACGCGAAAAAAAAACATAATTATTTTTGGCGTCGGTTTTGTGTAAAACCGACGCCAAAAATTCCCCGCATATACTATTCGCGTCGGTTTTTAAAAAACCGACGTTATTACGACGACGTTAAAGCCCGTATTTCCACTAGTGTATTTTCGAACTGAGTTGGTTCAAAGGACCATATTGTGGGCTACAGACCTTTGATTGTCGAGCTGTCAGTGGCAAGATGATCCTTGGATCGAGGCAGTTGTTTCCGTATATCGTACTCAAGGTTTAGGAATACTTTGGGTTCAGCCAGGTTGGTTCGTACACGAAACCAACCGGGCCCACAGAGCAGAAACGCTTATATCTTGAGCTCCGGACGTCCGATTGACGTGCCGTCGACTTGGTTGAGTTCCTCTTAGTGAGACGGATTTTTTGGCATACTCCACCCAAGGTTTTGATGCAGGTGGAGTACGGTAGGGTTGGTTTTTCCTTAAAAACCAACCGGACCCCTGGGACGAAAAAGCCAATAACTCTCAGACCGGGCGTCCGATTGACGCGCCGTCTGTTGCGTTGAGTTCCTGATGATGATACTGAACTTTTGGATACATAAAATTCGGTCTATGTGAATGTTGATGTATCAGCCTCTCGGCTCATGGAGCGGACCTTCCCGAACGAGCTAGCGGTGTGCGGGAACCCTAGTGCTGGCTGCGACTACGACTTCAACGATGACTATGCAGAGATCTTCAGTGGATTCGACAGCGACGACTGCAGCACTCAGCGATCTTACGGGGATCAGTGCTACAGATCCGGTGTGGGTCCGATCCTGTGTGGGCCTATGCGGGGGTTAGTACCTATCGATCCTTTGTGGATCTGACAGCTTTGATGATTCCGTACTGGCCTTGTATCCTATGTGGGTCCCTGTATATATGAATCAATGAAGACAGCTGGTCTTGTATCCTATGTGGGTCCTAGCTGTGCTGGTCTTGTATCCTATGTGGGTCCCAGCATTGATGATTCAATGCTGGTATTGTATCCTATGTGGGTCCCAGCATAGATGAATCAATGAAGACAACTGGTCTTGTATCTTATGTGGGTCCCAGCTTAGATGATTCAGTATCTATGTCTGATCAACTCATTCACCTTTTCGATGATGTATACCTGTGTGAGCTGAATTCTGTTTGCTTTCCTGTGTGGATAGTGTTGTGTTATCCTGTGTGGATTACGTTTTGCTTTCCTGTGTGGAATACGTATACTTTCATGTGTGGACTGAGTTGTACTTGGGCTCAGAGGCTGGAGCATATTGGAATTGTTGACGTAGGTATATGTATGGGCGTATACCTAAGCAGTGTCGGTTGTTCGTGATTGTATCTTTCATTTGTGGTTTATCCTTTGTGGATTTTGGGAGACCTTCGGGGGTCGCAGGGTCCCTACTGAGTAGCTTATACTCGCCCCTGCACGGGCTATGCGCGCACAATGTGGTGTCGGTTGCAGACGACGGACAGCGTTGGTCGTGGCAGAGGCTTGCAGAGCAGGACGATACCGGGAGGAGGACCACTTGGCGGGACGTACTCGGAGCGGACGGCAGGACCCGAGGAGCAGTGGAACTATCTGTACCCACCCTTCAGGAGGGATTTCCAGTGGACAGCTCAACGTAGCGGATTTTAATTTTCAGTAGCTGTTTTCCCTTTTGAGTTGTACTTTACTTTCGGTTTGGGTTTGTATTCTGGCCCACTTACTTTCCACACTTACAGTTGTACCCTGTTTATACTTAGTGTTTACTTTATCCGCTTGCTTACTCTGAGGTGCTTGTTTACTTTACAAAGGTAATTCCTTCCCTTTTACTGGGATTTACTCCTTGGTGCTAGTCGCCAGCCCCTGGCTTATGGAAGGCGGGAATGGGGTAGTCACGGCACGGGCCCGGAGGACGGGTCGTGACATCCCAACATAAGAAAATCAAAATTAAAATACATAACATTATAAGGAATTATTGATAAAAGAGGATAGTGGAAGATAAGGTTCAATTACTTGAGTTTGTGACTCTAAAACCATGGGATGGGATTCTTGAGTGATTAAAGGGTACTTGGGAGGACTATAGAGAGTATAGGGAATAGTGAGGTTGTTCTACAAGATGTTTTAGTGAAAAAAATGGGATACTGAAAGGATTTATATATGAAAATTTGGAGGATTTATTTATTTTTTTTTGTTTTTTGACTATACATAATAAAAATATTATGAATCAAAATCCATCCCATGATTTTATCGAATGGTTTCATCTAAAGTTTAGTAGTTTACATACTTTTTTATAGAAAATGGCCGATGATAATAAAATAATTACCTTGCTTATATGGAGGCGAGTCACACTCTCCAAGATATTATGTTGAAATCTTAAAATATATTATAAATCTTTGAGGATTCATTAATTTTTTTAAATAAATCAAATAGACATAAAAATTCATTATTTTTATTTTAAAACAAATTTTCTGACGAGGATGCCTTTTATAGTATTTATTACATCAGTATTGGGATATTATCATAAAACACACCGTATATTTATACAATATTTAATTTTTCCTAAAAATCCAACTTTCTCATAAAATGATGAAAAATTAACCATTAGATAAATTCAACATCCTCATTGAAAAACTTATATTTATTTATCAAAATAATTTTCTAAATATGTGATTTTTCATTTTAATAAAAACCTAAATTTATTGAAAATGACCAGTTTTTTTGACAACAATAGTTTTAAAACCCAAAAAAATTACATTTGACTTCATAAAAATTAAATGATAGTCTATATTTAAAAAAATTTATATAATAACAATATTTTACTAAAATATTATTTATTTAAAAAAATCCATTATTTCATAAAAATATATTTATTAATTTAAATTTAATATTAAAAAAAACTACTTGTGATTCGAATATCATCTACAAGGAAAATATAATCGGAGAAAAATATATTAATTATTTTATATAAAATAATTTAAATAATCCTATTCCTAGGTCCTTGATACATTTTAGTTGAACACACCATCATACACCCTAAAAGTAAGCTTCATAATGGTGGGGATTTCATGGGCCCGTTCAGTGAACGTGTTTTGGGTCATGATCTCGATGAGAATGAACTTATCATATAAACAGGTTCTCACATACTTAAGTTGATGGATCTCAACTTAGGATCATTCTAGGAAAAATACCAAAAATGTTATCTCCCTTGAAAGCTCTGATAAATGGGATTCATGGGGCACAATCTTACTAGTTGGGGCCATCACTTTTTCTCCTGTGACAAATGTATTTGTTTTAACACTATATTTATACCAGTCATGTTATCACTGTTCAATGACTATATTATCTATAGTAATGATAATTAACTATAATTTAAATCAATTAAAATAAGTTCATGTGTTTTCCATAACCATAATACATTTAATCAAGACAAAAGTGGAATTTTATTTATAACAGCTTGGGTTGTTTTAGTTACTATTGAATTATTGAAATTAAAGTAGTTTTTAATCATATAAATGTTTATTATTTTTGGAGAATAATATTATATTATATATTTTTTTATTTTGGTTAATGTTTCAATATAGGATAAATAGATTGTTAATCTTGTTTGGATTATTTCAATCCCTTGAATTTGATTCTAGTGATTTAGGCATGAAAAATTCATCTTGAATACTCATCCTTTGAAAAAAATGACTTTGTGATGGAAATTGATTAAAGGATAAAAAAATAAATTTCAACTATGTATGTTTCCTTATGTTATTCATCTAGGAAGAAAATTAATTCTTAAACTATATTAAGGGTATCTTGAAACAAAAATGACACCGGATTAGTTTTGTTACTAAGAAATCAATTTCCTTTTAACCCATCACAGATGTATGATTTTGTGATGGTGAAATTTATAATGAACTTGTTCTTGATCACACTCTATAAAAAAGGATAGATAGTTTTCTCTTAAATGTTTATTTCTTCCAACATGGAAACATAATTTTTTTTATTTTACAAACATACATTCTTTTCTCTATTATTAAGTGGATGTTTTTTAATCCTTTTTCTGATGTGGGATTTCAATAATGGTATTTTAGAATATTTAAACCCCATAAACCAATTGCAAGTTAAAATTTCAAGGTTGAAATTTATTGAAGGGTGGATAATGTAACAACATAGGTTTTTTGAAGAAAAGATTGTGTTAGATATCATACAAAATACACAACATCAAGAATTAACGAAAAATTAAATATTGTTAAATAAATGTTACTATTATAACATAGCCTTTAGAATGGAGGGAATTAAAAGGATTAAATAAATTATGAAAACATGGTCTAAAAATTATTATATAATGAATTAATTAGTTACCAATTAATTATAAATGAAAAATAAAAACAATTGAAATTAAATATAAATTTTTTAATGATAAACAATTATTATGATCACAAAGTTATTTTATAAATTGAATTAATAAATATTTGTGATATTTCACAATATATATATATATAATGTTCAAACAAATATTTGTACATTAATCAAATACGTATGATATACATAAGTTAAGAATAAATCCAATTTCACAGATAAATGATATATATTTCTAAAAGAGGTTTTAGTGCCATTTAAAAACTCGTTCTTTCACCACATCTATGTGATTAATTTTAAATTAATTTTTCCCCTTTTTGTGTATTGAATTATGAAAAATGGATTCCATATATTGAATCATAATTTACAAATTTAGTAAAATTTTTATTTTTGTTTTTGGACAATATGAATTGTAAACTTATTAATTTTATTACCATGGTCATGGGTAAATCAGTTAATTAAGAGTAAAAATAATATAATAAATATTAGGGAATGTCCGTATCATTTGTAAAAGAATTATTTTAGGAGTATTTATAGATCATAAAAATTAATGGATTAGTTATTTGACTATTTATGACCATTTTTATGATAATATAACTTTTATAGTGTTTTATTCATAAAAAATTCAAACGTGTCATACTTATGTTTTTAACAATTTTAACATTTTTAATATAGGGTTACCATGGAGATATATTCGACTATAAATATTATTTTGAAATATAAAATATTTATAAACTTTATGGTATTTTTTTTTTTTTTGGGAATATATAATTTTTATAAATGCATATATAATGATGATGTAGTAATTGTTTAATTAATGAAAAAATGTAAAAATGATATTAAAAATAATAAAATAAACATTATATAAAATAATTTATGTTATGAAAGAATTATATAGATTAATATGAAATAGTAATGATGTATTAAAATAGTTTTTTCAAATATATTTTATTGTTATGATATTTTTAAAAATTCATGTATTGAATAGTGTCAAAATTGACAATAATTATATTTTAAAACAAAGAGTATTTTCCCTAATGATGTTGAATTCATAAAATATAAAATTAGAAAAAATTAGTGGTAAAAGGTTTAAAATTGATAAATTATTCATTTATGGTTCCTTTAAAACTTCTGAGTAACTATATTATCCTTTAAAGATTAAAAACACGTGTTGTCATGGTAAGAATTAAAGAGATTAATTATGGGTTAAAACAAAAATAAAAGGATTAAAAAATAGTAAAAATTTGTCTTATTTTTACTAGATAAATTTTTTGAGACCCAAAGGAAACCAATATTAGAAATAAATGATTTTTGATCTATTTTAATTATAAATTTAATTTATATTAATTTAATATTTTTTGAAATTAGAGAGCCCCATGTCATATCTTATAAAAGAGAACCCGTTATTATTATTTCTTTAAATATAAAAACGTATTTATTTCAGATTTTTTTCCAAAAATTACATCCTATAATTCCTAATCACATTATAGTAGAATTTTTTTATCGTAACACTCTACTTAAATGTGTTAAGGTGTTACACAACCAAGGATTTCTAAAGAAGAGGTATCATTTTAATCAATCGTTTCTGTTTTGTTTCATTTTCCACTAACGTAAAATATTATTCAACCATTATATAATATTTAATATAATATATAACGAAAAATTAGATTTTATTATTTTAATATCATCACATAAATCCATCTTAACATCGATATAATGGAAAAAGAAGTTATCTTTCATGTGGACGGAGGACTACCACCTCGAAAACTGATGAAATTCATTTTCCATCACCAGCTCTCAAGAATTGTTGTAATAATGTAATAAAACATTAAATATTATATTCAAGACATATTTATAATTTTTGAAATATAATATATCATTTATATTCTAAACTTTACATGCAAAAAACAAGGATAATATTGTTCGTGCGTACTTGTGAGTTATCAGCTCCACCAAACGATGTCATTCATTTTTCATCTACACATCACATGTATGATATTTATATGTATATATAAATGATTAAAATTTTATTAATTATATTATGATCATTATGGAATTATAAAATCATACTTAAAATCATTCCATAAGTATAAATGAAAAATTGGAACGTTACTCACGCATACGTATGACATATAGTCTCTATGATTATAATGTAGTTCATTTTTTATATCCATTTTAATTGATAGATTTAAAATTATAAATGATAAATAATATTATATTTATATAATTATTATTATTATAGATATTTTTTACTTATGAACACCTTGAAAATTGATAGTATACAAAAGTGATTTTGGACTCATGAACCGAATATCGTAAAAAATGTCTAATGTAAACATAAATAATAATGTAATTTTTATATCATGGTAATAATTGAAATAAAATTAATTATAAAATTAAAAATAGTTCTCATTAAAGTAAATAATTTACATAATTTTATTATTTAGTATGAAAAATTACATATAAAATGAATCAGACTCAATGTAAGGGACTTCATCTCAATTCTTTTTCATTGATGCATATTTTGATATTAAGAACCTATATTCTTTTCTAAGGTGTATATAACATTCCATTAACGTTTTATATAATGAATTTATTTATTATCATGATATTTAATGTTTTTTTAAATGATTCACTTTCATGTTGCATACGATTTGACTGATTTCAAATTATTTAGGGAATTATTAACCTAATTTCCATTTATTGGGTTAAACATGTACTTCATGATGATTTCATTCTATGATTATGTGTGAAATGAATTTTTAATATATTATTTCATATTTCAAATTTTTTATGTTGATTTATAGTCCATACATGTAATAGATTTATTTGATTAAGGATCACTTCAACAACATGATATTTGTAAGAGATTTTTTTACTAAAAAACCTTGTTTTAAATGTTTTAAATATTTATATATTTATATATTTATTATTAATTTAATTTTTTTAGAATGATTTTTATGGATTTATTTATATATAAATTAATTTTTTTAAAATTATAATTATCAAATTTCTCTTAAATATTTTCAAAAATGTATGTTTTTTCGTTTTATGTTAGGGTCATTATTTTTAAAATGTATATATTAAATTTTTTTTATAAAATATTTATAAGGAATGTTTTTTTAAATATATGGAATGAAATTATTTCTACAATTTAATAAATCATTAATATTTTTAAATTTCATATTCATGTTCAAAATATTATTTTCAAATAAAATGTTTTCATTTATTAGTAAATAAATATTTTAAAATGAAAAGTTATTTTGAAATGGAAAAGTTATTCACCTCAAGAATTTTTCTCTTTTGAAATATTTTTTTAGTTATAATTATATAATTTTTATTGGGAATCTTTTTTGAGGATCATTGGTTTCATGATAAATCAAGGGAGGTTGATCCTGTTATATCTCTCTAATGTACTGGGTAAAAAGATGGAGTTAAAGGGTAGGGTTTCTCCAAATAGATCAAGAGAATATAATGTAGTGGTTTGTTGAAATGTTACTATGATGACTGCTCTATGTATATTAGATAATGAATATTTTCTTATAAGAGTGATATGAGAAATTATTTCCCAATTTACCTACTTATATATTATATTCATTCATTTGAGTTTTAGTGAAAATTTAAGAAATTTTTAAAATTAAGATAATATTGTCTTTGAAAAGATGATTCCTTTTTGGAGGTAAAGAGGTAATATTTTAAGAAATTTTTTATTGATATTTAAATATTATAACATTTCCCTTTATTTTATGTCCCTTAATAACCTTTTTTTCTCATCATAAATTTCAAAATGTTTTTCATGGTATTTAATAGGGAATAGACAAAATGATGAGATAAAGTGGATAATTGTGCATATTTTTCAAAAAAAAAAACCCTATTTTTTTCAAAAGTTTTTCATTTGGTGAAAAAATGAATATTGAGTATATTTTGACACTTGTAATGTATGTTTTTACATTGTATGATTTTTTCCAAATTCTATAAAACTCTAAACTGAAAAGATCATTTAATGTGAATTATTCTTCAAAAACACTAGAATATGTATTGTTTAAGGTTGGGTTCTAATAACATATTTCAAATTTAAACTAAATATACCACTAATAGTGATTTATTCATGATATTACATGTTAAATAAGAAGTATATACAACCCATAAATTTGAATTTGTGTGTATTAATGAGAAAATCTCCATTGAATATAAATTGATATGAAATCTAGAACCTTACACTTCATTTTTGGTTAACCCCATTAAAAAAAATTTATAAGGGTTTTTTTAATGTTAATAAATTATAATGGAACCATATTTATATTTATTATATCATATATGATAATTTTATAACATATTATCACCCGTTTGTTAATATTCTTTCCTTAATTTCACAGTTTTCTGTGTTAGTGGCCTTGTTTTTCGAGTGTGTTAAGAATTTTTTTTCATCTTACTAAGATAAGGATTTAATAATCTAAATAAAATAAAATTTTGTGTGTTAGTTTCCATATTCAGTATATATATTTATATACATCCCTAAAATTTTTTGGTAAGAAATGAAATACACTGTTCTGGGAGTCTGTAGGCTATACGTAAGAACCGACACTATTTCTATTTTCTTATCATATTAAAATAAATAAAATTAAATCATATATATATATATTATAATTCATTTATAAATATTATTTTATAAATAGAACATATTTTTTATTAAAACAATTCTCAATATATTATTTTTAATGTGTGAATGAATTACATTGCTATACGTCGTGATAGTCTTCCGTACACAAGAAAAATGTTTTCGTATTTCTAGAAAATGAAAATCATGAAATTAAATGTAATAAAAAAATCCATAGGAATAAATAAATCATTAATATAATAAAAATATTCTATAATTGTTTTCATCATTATTCCCTACCTTTAATAGTGGTAATGGAAAAAAAGAACGATTCCAGATCATGAGGTGGTAGTTGGTCGTACCTATGAATAATGATTTCTTAAACCATTATATAGTTTTGTGTGGAGTTTTAGTTCACAAATATAACATAAAAAATCATCATATATTTAATATATTGTGGTAAATATATAATCATTATATAAAAAAAATTAAAAGAGGTAGAAAAGAAAATAGAATCAAAAAGATTTTAGAAGATATTTTCCTCTTCTTCAAGTATCATCCTTAGGATTGCAGTATTGACTTTATATGTTGCATTTTTTCATAAGATATTTATTATATAATTATGTGAGGGATTTTTGGGAGATATTTAGTAAGGTAATTTTTAAAACAAATTGGTTTGAGAGTTGTGAATTAGGGGGAGAGGGTATTCCTTTTATAAGTCGGGTGATTGAATTTTTTTAAATGATTTAAAGAGGAAAATCCAGAAATGTTTTTTCTATAATAAGTTTCTCAAATAATTAAAAAAACAAGATACTATAATATATAATTTCAATATATTTATTTTAAATGGTATTTGGAAAATTTCAAGGTCATTTATTCCCTTAAGATTAATGTTTAGTCTCTTGGTAAACTTATTCTTCTCTTAACAGATATAACTAATTTTAACATGTTTTAGTAATCATTTTGGTCATAAATTTAGTTGGAGTTATAATAAATTATAAGTTATTAAGATTCCAAATTTTTAATCCACTTTTCAAAATTCAATCCAAAATTGGAAAAATATTATATAAAATTAATGTCGCAGACAGGATGAGGAAACCTGTTATAAAGATAAAATGTTCAAATATTTACAAATTTGTATAACTAAATTAAATATAAAAATGACTACAATGACCTAAATATGATTAATATATATAATTGTTCTAATTTTTATTTAAAACTATTTTAAAATATAATTTAATGTTAAAAATTCTTTTGATTAAAAGTCAGTTTTAAATAAAATTCAGTATTTTCACAATTCATAAAAAATGAAACTTCTCAGGAAAATATCAAAAATTAAAAATAAGATAAAATTTAAATTAATATATAAAAAATTAAGTCTATTTTATCAAATAAAATTTACAAAAGTTAAAAAATTTACATTTATTATAAGGGTTCCATTAAAAGGCCTTCAAATTTTCTTTTATAAAAATAGTGCTATTTTTGCGTAAAATTGGATTTTTTCTTATCTTCTGCCTGTGAAATTTATTTGATGAATGTCTAAAAATCATGTTGAATATATTATATTTAAATTTTATTAATATAATTTTCATACATTAATTAATTATGATAAAACATATTTGGAACATTATAATATTTTTTATTAAAAACAATTTCATTATATTAAACTAGTTTTTATATTCATTTTTAATTAATAGGTAACCAATGAATTACAAATTAAATTTAACTCTAGGATATAATTCTCAATTTAAATAATAATATTATCAGTATTTGCTACCACTCATTCTTATGCAATATGAAATACTCTAAAGAAAGTCATTTTAGCATGTAATGCAAGATAACTCACTATTGTGTGCGCTAAAAAGTAGTAATAAAATTAAAATTTTTATTAAAATTATATATTTTAATGTCATAGGGTGTAATAGTGATTGAAATTTTAGAGGTGAAATCAACCAATTAACATATAATATATAACTATAATAAAGAAACTAGATTTTTGGTATATATCTATATTGGTTCCAAGGATTGAGATATGATGGAGGAAAAATAAAGGTGCCTCTTCCAATTGGATATGAAGAAAAAAGATGGATTTCAGTAATGGGATGATGACAAGATACAATTCATCCAAAATTATTGAATGAATTAGAGACACATGGTGACTTAGGAAAATGAATTTTGGAAATGATTAAATAAATTTCTTTTTTGAAATATTATAAAACTGTGGATATTACTAATTTACCTAATTATAAAATAACACTTTAGAATAAGTGGAGTTAACTTTTCAAGGAATTATAAGATGAAAAGAGGTTGTTCAGTGTTTGGATTAGTGTAATCTGATTTACTGAAATAGAATTAGTATATTAATTAGATATTTTATCACATGTAGTTAAACAAGAAACTCTCTGCACAGTTCCAATCTTGGTGGAATTAGAAATTATGTACCTAGAGTATTGGTGTGTAAACCCTACCTTCCATCAAGTAGATTTGGATGAATAAATTTACATCAAGAAACCAATACTTGTAATATAATAAGGGAAGTGGATTTTGTGTGTGTGTATAAGATAATGAATAGTAATTATGGAAACAAGTAAGTACCAATACAATGTAATTATGATTATTTAACTTTTATATAAAAAGAAGGATTCAAAGGAGAAACATAGATATTTTTTTTGGTAGAAGTGGTGGGATGATGGGATATTCATCATATAGCTCTTATATGTGGATCAATTTTTTATGTACGATTTAGATATTTAACATATTCATGAGATAAAGAGTAATTTAGTTACATGAATTAAATTTAATGATTTTGAACAAGTTATAAAAATTATGGTGTTGAGAATAGATAGGGATATAAGATCTAGAACATTAATTTTATCTAAAAAATACTATTTTTGGATGATCATTGAAAATTTTGGGATAGAGAGATGTAATCCTTCATGAAAATCACATTCCAACAAAATCTAAATTTTTTAATGCATGTTCACCCTGATATGAAATATAAGGTTTTGAATATATGTAATGTTCTATATTACTCAATAATAGGAATCTGAATTCATATAATGATTTATACATGGATGACTATTGGTTTTGTGGTTGGAGTAATAAGTTTTATTTTTTTAAACCCTATAAGATAAAAATAATGAGGATCCTAGTAGATCATTTGCAACATAGAAGGATAAAATTTTATTCTTTATGATTAGGAGTTGTATATTATTTATTAGGTGTTGATGGTGTGGATAACCTAGATGATTATAACACTATGAGTTAAATTGATTTCCTTGTGTTCACATATGTTGGAGGGACGATCAATGGGTTTTAACATGTATAGATAATTATTACTCTAAGTACAATAAAGTAGAGTACCTAGCTATAATATAAGTAGGTAAATGGATTGATTATATGATGTGGAAATTGAACGCGTCTCAGAGATATCCATAAGGTCTTGTCTAATTATATGATAATTAGTGTGTGATCTATTTCGATCCCAATATAAATTTATATGCATATAAAATGCACATTGACATGGTTTATCACTTCATCCTAAATTTGAACAACTAATATATTTTTTCAATGTAAGTTAGAGGGGATCCAAAATATTGAAAAAATATTCAAAAAAACATCCATTAATGTATTTCTGGGGAAACATCAGGCCTGATTGGGAATTTATTAAATTAAAAGTTGATAGAGAATCAATGAATAGTGGAAAATAATATGATAATTTTGTTTCTTTGTCTATATGATAGAGAGTTTCAATAGGTTTTACTAAAATATTTATCAACTGGTAGACTATCTACTTATGATGTCTATTTCAATTCATTAGTTAACTTAAATTTTGATCACTAGAAGTTTGGATGGATTGTGTACAAATAAAAATATTTGAATCTCTCCAGGATGTCATAAAAGCATAAAAACATGCTATTTTCTAATGGAATTCATAATGTTTATGAATTTGGAAAAATATATGTCCTTTGAATATTTATGGGGGGTTTCTTTAAGGAAGTAAATTAATTTAGATCGGTGATATAGGATCATCAGTCATATTATATATGAGAAATTTCATTGAATATTGTAAGGTGGTGGAACTAGGATAAGTAGATAACTATTCAAATAAAATGCATTCTCATCCTCGTGAAGATAATAAGTGTGAATTCACAGTGCTTCAAATTAATTTATATGATTCTTACTTGATTTTACATCAGTGAATTATAATGATTTAATCCTTTATAGTTATGGTCATCAAATAAAAACATTGAAAAAATGGTTCATCTTATTTGATTTACCTTATCTGAATGTATTAGTGGAAAAATAAGACATTAACATTTTTTATTTCAATAAAAAAATATAATTAATTAGAATGTTAATTGATATTAAAGGAAAGAAAAAAAGTTATATTTTATGTATTATTAGAATTAATATCAACTAGAGTAGGTTTACTGTTATCCACCACTATGAAAGGAAACATATATATTTAACTCAAGATTGTCACACATTAAAAAAGTGTGAGAAGATTTTTCCATTGTTTTCATTGTATTAATGCAACTATTTGGTTTTCTATAACTATGAATATTTTTTTTTCATTATTGGATTTAATGTTCATAAGTATGAAATATAATTACGTTCATGTATTGATGAAATAAGTACTACTCATTCCACTATAAGAAAAATTTCCCGCACCTTTAACAAATCTGTTTATTATGTTATGTTACAATTTCAATTCTAATTTCATAAATGTCAAAGATAAAAATTTATTAGATTTATTGTAGAATGATGATATCCTAATATGTTTTCCACTATTAATATAATTTCCACCATTTTTAATATAATGGTTTGTATAATTATTCATTTGGTGTAAGAAATAAGAATATGTGGCACTTTTGTTTATATTGGATATATATTTCTAAAATATATGTTAATATTTTAAAGGGATATTGATAAAATGTGGTTAAAAAAATCTACCATTGTTGACAAATATACATCATAACATATTATAGAGTTTTTACTAATTATTTATATCTATTAAACCATGCTGGTCTCCCTATATTTGGAAATTTGACATTTCACAATAAATGTAAAAGGATTTGTGACATAAAGGTAAATTTAATTACATTTTATTTAAAAATGGAGGGTCATCTACACATTATGATAAAATTATGTGAGATTAAACAAAATATATCATCACATATTGATGTATTTAAGGTACAATATCTGAATGGAAATTAACATTGTTTAATGAATGTACATTGAAATCACTTTGTGTCATGGTATAAAAATAAATTCTTAACTGATTTACCATCATCTAAATAATTAATTTGGTTAGTTAGGGATAATGTGTTAATGTGATAACACAATCTAGTTTTTTATTTAAATACTTACACATTTTAAACACAAAAAATGATGAAATAGTTCAATTGAAAATAGAAGAGTAATGTCCATCAATGAAATACTGTATTTTTCACGTCTTAAAGTTTGAAAAACTTTTTTCGAATCAGCATCATATTTTGGAGTTGTTGAGGATGTATAGAATATTAATTATACTTAATTTTAAGAACCATTGCTTAAGTGTAGCTAATTTTATTGTTAAAATGTTGATAAACATATTGAATATTTTTTTATATTCAATGATTTTAAAATATTCACCTCCGAAGAGGAACTATTTTTCAGGGGGATACATGTGATAAAGATATTTTTTTTATTATCTTATCGAATGATTAGTGGTCCACTATTTTATGATGGAATAAATTTATTTTTCTTAATGAGTATTTTGATGATGAAATAGACTAATGTGTTTTCTCTTCGGTAATTACTTGATTAACTAGTGATAAAATTGACTAAGATATATGCATGATCCATTCTATATGAAATTATCATGTTGGAATAATATGAGAAACAACATTTTTTTCTTTCATAATTTTTCAGAAAAATTTATATTTTTATTTAAAAAAACATAAACATGCAAAAATATATTTTTTTTGACAGTTATTTCAAATATATTGATTTGTATCATTTCAATTTTTTTTAAATTTTATATTCATATGTTTTCATTGAACATGTTTTAGTTAAATATTCCTAACACCATTATTTTTTTTGTGAAATTTACATATGTAAATTCTATTTTTAATTATGCTAGGAAAAATCATCTTATTCTTAGAAATCAACAGAAATTTACCAATGCACTAATTTTTTGATAATTTGAATACCAAAAATACAAAATTATGGTCCTTAAATTAAAATCACTAACACACAAATGAATTTAAATAATTAATCTTCCATAACTCACTATAACATTTTAATGAATCTAAACAATATTCAAAAACATTCAAAACAAAATATTTCTTTTAAAATAATCTCAATGAAAAATTTAATATAAATTTCTATCAAATCATAAAACATTCAAAATTCACAAGGATAACCTGAAATTTATCCATAATTTCTATTTTTAAATACCTAATAAATTTCAAATATGATTATTTCTTTCATTTGTTAATTAATTTTTATATCTATCAATCTTACGTAAATATTTATTGGATAATAATTCAAAAATAATTAGAGTTTGTGAAACATGCTCATGTAATGAAACAATATTTTTTAAACTCGTATACTTTTGTATCTATTTTTTAAGATATCAAATTTTCATCAATAATAGTAGTTAAAAATATATATAATATTTTCTTAATATTATTAAACATTAGTATTTTGATTTTTAACAATAATTTTATTCTAATAATATACAAGTATATAAGATTTCATTATATTCATCAATTTAAATAATAAAAATATAAGTAGAGACAATTTTATTGAATTATGTATAAATTTTTTATAGTAATATATATTCAATAATTAAAATATTTAATAAACTTTTTATTTTATTTGTTAAAATTATTTAAATCAGTACCTATGAGTATCATAAGTTATATTCTTATTTTATTTTTTTATAGAAGGCAATATATATAGTTTATATACATGGGTCTATATGTTTAAGAAAATAATCAATTTATTAAAGATAATAAAAGAATATGAATATAGTTTTTTGATATAATAATCCAAATAGCATGCGTGAAAATAAATTTTGAAGTTACATGAAAATGTAGAGTCATTATAGGATTAAAATTTTATATCCTCACTATAAGAGTATCGATAAATTATGAATGATCATTTATGGGGGTATGTGTCAGAAAAATATCTCAACAAATTTTTTATACCATTATAAAAATGGTATATACTATTCCTGACTAATATTTAATATATTAAATTACATATGAGATTTAACTCTCATGAAATGAATAAAATTATAAAATGCTTGCTATCTTTTTATTTAGTTATATTGAGATATTTTAGAAAACAAATTGGTTATATTTTATGTTTTTGGGGAAAGATAGAATGAAAAATAATGCCTCAAGTATTGTTTTCTTGATTTAGACAGTATATATATATTTTTTGATATCATGCAAGATGAAGAATTTCAATTAATATAATTATTTTAAATAAAAAAAATTGTGATCATAATTATCTATAACATGATAAATTATTCTATTATTCATACATAATAGGCACCTTATGATATCTCTTATTGAAAAATTTATATAATTTATATCCTCATATATTATAATATGGAGGGTATCAATTACAACAGTGACAAATGATTACATAAAATTTTGATAAATTTTGATAAAATTATAGAAGTTCCTCGGGAGAGGTTCAATTTTCCCCTCTATTTACCCTCACTCACTATGAAAACTGGAAAATGGAGAGGTTGACTAAAAATGAAATGTTTCTTTTTAATCCATCAAGATAAGTATTAGATAAAATTTTAATCAATAAAATAATAATTTTCTTAAATATTATCAATTTTTTAAATTCATTTCCTTTTTATAATATTTTAATATAACAATTATGGATATCCTACAAGAGAAATAGATACAGAGGACATTTATCCCTGATGGTAGGATGAACATTTTGGATACAAATTTTGAAAATTAAGAACACATAGTCCATGTAAGAGGATATCAAGTGGGTGTTTGTATTTGAAAAAATTATCATCATTTTAGTATTACATCAACAAACTCATTATACATAGGAAAAAAAGTTTCTTTTAAAGAATATCTATGTGAGATATATAAATTAGTATATGGTTGATTTAAATCATTTTTAAAAGATATTTTTTAAATTGTTTTAGATTGATGTAGACTCGGCTACCTACCAACCTAGATCATATACCTCCTTGTTTACACCTAATCTTTTACTATGATTTTCATGATTATAACCATTATTTATACATTTCAAATTACAAAATTATGTATAATTTATTATATTCTATACGTAATCATTTTATATAGTACAATAAGGAATAATTTGTGGTATGAGATATTATTTATCCTACTTCTCATGAGATGCTTCCTATATAGAATTTTTATAGAGTTGGATATACTATTGGTTACCTTTTACTCTCGTCAACTTGCCTTATTTATCAGCTAAAATATGAGGTATATGTTATTTTAAATTTTTATTAACAATTTATTTCAAATAACATGTAATGTTTTCAAACATTTATTTTCTATAGAAGTATTTGAAATCAATAGAATCCGTAAAAAAGAAAAAAAATATTATGGAATCAATAACTTCAATTTTTTTGAATGTTATTAGTAGTATTAAAAAAATAACTCGAAAATTTACTATGTGGTAGTATTGTTTTTAGATTAAAATGACTATTGGAATACGGGGGAGACACAAATTATTAAGAATCATTCGAAAATATATCCTCATTATTGTTAATGGTCATCAGCTCTTTGTACCCATCTTGTAGTTGCTCTCCAAATAAGAAAATTTCTATTTCTATTTCTATTTTTTAAAATAAATATAAAATATTAGGAATTAATTTATTACTTTTATAATTATGTACCACATTCCCCTTTACATAAAAAACAAGAGCACTAATGATTTTTTTTTTTATGGATCTAGATTATATTTCTACAATTGTGAAATATCTCAGTAATTTTATTATAGAACGTTATATAGGTAATGGATTAAAAAATATAAAATATTGGTTATTAATTTCTTCCATTCCTAGATAGGTAATATATGTACAATATAATTATTTAATACTATTCATTTCTATTTTAGTAATATTTTTTATATATTTTTATTTAATGAATATTATCTTCATTCTTATCACTTGAATACTGACTGAAAATTAACTTTTTTATTATCAAAAACACTTTTGAGGGCATTCTATATTTATTATTCTCTTTAATGGGTATATTTTATAAAAGTTTTAAAAAAATTTAGAATTTCTAATATTCATTGTATTATATTAGTTCTTTAATGTTAAATTCCCCTTGTTACACATGTTTTTTAATTTATGTAGAAAATTATATTTCAACGAATATTTTTAACAATGTTAACATATAAATAAATATTATATGTAATATTAAATACAAGAAGGTAAAGGTACATATGTTTTATATTAGTCAATAATTGTTTTATCTTAGATATATAATTTTTCGTATTTTCAAAATTTATTTTCATAACCACATTTCATTATAAAAAATGAGGAGTTGAATTTGGGTATTATATTTTATGATTCTTTGTTGAAGTTATAAGGACCATAATGAAGAAATATTTTCATAAATTTCCCTTAATTACAATTCTTATTTCTTACAAAAATATGTTCCGCTATTAATTTCATAAAATATACAATTATTATAAATGTTTGATGATGATACATCGTATATGAATTAATAATTAAACCAATTTTCAAGATTATTTTCAAAATAATTTTTCGATATGAATAATTTTTAAATAAAAATTTAAAATATCCATTTATTATTATTTATCTTATGGTTAATTTTTAAGAAAATCTTATTTTGTTTCTTAATTGCTTGATTATTATTGCATCCTATATTTTTCTACAAAACAATGTAACTAAATTCATGTAATTGATTTTTAGATATTTTATAATGTTTTTTTAAAACAGCTATAAGGTTTAATTATTGGGTTTTCCTTTAAAACAAAAATTAAACATTCATTGAATGTTAGTTTTAAGAAAAACAGTAATTTAAATTTTAAATTTTTTTTTTTACATTTAAACATTAATTTCTCTTAAAATAGACATTTAAACTTGTATTCAATATCAAATTTTGGATAAAAATGTTGAATGTAAGTAAAAAAACGTAGGTTTCAATGGTGGCTTCAAATAACCAGCTATAAAACTATACTTTTTAACATCATATTAATCAATGTCGCTATAAAAAAATGTTAAAAATAAAATAGTGTGTTAAAACCATTATTTCAACATCTATCGAGGAAAATTCCCATTATAATAATTTAGTAATTTTGGGATGCGAATTTTTTTTATGATGGATTAAATTCATAATATTTTCATTAACCAACTGTTGGGATGTATCAGGGTTTATATGGAGACATTGAATCTTTATAGGAGGTATAGGAACCATTGTAAGTTTCCATCATCAGATGGGATCATGGGGGACTAGAATATTTGAATAATAGAAATAATTATAGTGTTAATATATGATTTTTCAATGTTATATCTGGTCAAATATTAGTGGTTTACTAGAAATCACCCATCACCGTCCAACAAGAATCATATATAGAAATTTAAAAAGTTTGTGGCCTACAAATAGAAGTGGGGACTTCATGAATAGTGTGGAAATGAATTCATGGTTCATTGTATTCATTACAAGAAGATTCTTCATCAACGAATTGTAAAGTGTCAATCCTTTTTAACTTATCCTCACTGATGAATTTTGTAGTTTAAAATTCAGTTATTGAACTTTTAATGATAAAGAAAGAAGTATAATTTCTCATGTTGATGTAGCACAACTTTTCCCAACCACAAAAATATATTATATTATTTCACTTTTGTTTTATTTTTCTATTGGGTTTTATTTCCATTTTATTTCTATGAGTTTTCAAGAAATTATGTGTATAAGGGGATCAAATTAGTGTAGAATGTACAATGATTATAATTTTCATGTTTTTACATTATTTTTAAAGGGATTTTACAGAGATTTATTTTTTGAAGAACTAAATCATTGATGTATGAATTTATGTTGGACTGAGAACATATATCTGGTGGTCATAGGGCCGTCCACATCCCAAAAATTGGTATCAAATTTAGTGGTTCAATTATCACTCCACACACATGGTATAAGGTATGGTTTACTCTCTATTTCTTTAATGTTTATTTAATTTCAATGGCAAACTTTATTTATGCGATGATATTGTTTTTTATAGAAGTAAATATTGATTTTGAAAAAATTAATGGACTATATTTTTGATTCTGTAGAGTATAGATAAAGGTTTAACTGATTTAAAAGGAACTAAAAATTCTATTATCTTGAAAATATCTGAAGAAAATGTAAATGGATTAATGGTATTGTATAGAAAATATTCCACTTGGGTTTCTTAGGATTTCATTTTCATGAAATTTTTCTTTTAATATATATGAAGTCAAAATACTGATATAACACATGAAATCCAAGGAATACATGTGTGATAACCCTAAATCACATATTAAAATGTTCATGATGTGTTTTTTTATCATACTAATATTAGATGTATAACCAATGAAATATCAGGAAAAATATTACAATATTATCTTAGAGAAGCTCAAATCTACAAAAATGGGGGTTTTAGATGTTTTGTGGGTGAAACTTCTACTTTAATATCTTATAGATAGTTGGGATGTAATAGTGAAAATTATTAGTTTCTCCAATGGAAATGTAGAGTAAGTATTTTAAGATGAATGAAATTTAATTATCAATTAAGAACTTCATCGAATGTAATTTTAAGATTCATCCAGTCATGAACACAATTATGACTAAAGAAGACGGTAAACCTAGATGTTATTTCAAATGGAACCATCATAAGTAAATCAAGAGAAACAAGCCAGATTAAGTTGTCTTTACATTATTATATATGTTAGACTTTCATGAAGTGAGGATAAAAAAATCTAATTCACAAGTTTAATGGAAAAAATTATAATGGAAATAACATCTATAATTTAAATTTAAATCATTTTAATAAATGGTTGGAATATCATGCTGCTTTGATTTAATTCTCTTATAGTTTCTTGATCAATTTACACAATATTCATTCAAGTGAATTTTTATAAGGTATAATAAATTTTATATCTTAGATGATTTCAAAATTTTATATAGTGGATAATGAAGCTCTAGAAATTAATAATAAAGGGTATTTCAACAACTGAATAAATAATAGAGGATTATTTAAGATAAAATATGTGTGGGATTTTTTTACATTAAGAATATCATATTAATGTGATATCTTAGTGTGGTAGTGTGTTACACTATATTTGATGATAGAATACAAAGAATTAAATTTTGATTCATGGTGGATTCACAGCAAGTAAAATATAAAACACCGTATATATGTAGAGTTTTAGAGGTAATTGTAGTTTTTGGAAGTATAAAATCATATGAACTATATGTATGGAATTTTAAACGTAGTTACCTAAGTTAATATAATATGACAGATCTAATGACTAAGAGAATATTGATTCTTGAACACATATAAATGTGATGATTTGAATGTTTTACTTTAGGGACAAAGATAAGGGTGTCCTTCAACGAAGATAAAGATAAGTATAGATTTAGGAAGTTAGAACTCATCCAATCAAATGTATAGGGTCAAACCCCATATAGACCATTAGATGTTTTATATAGATTTTCCAATTTATTTATAAATCTAATAGAAAAGTATTGGTTTCTATATTTAGGCACAATTATGATTTTTATTTTGTTTTAATTAATTATAAAGATAATGTGGAAAGGAAATGTTTGTAATTTTTGAAATACCTTTATACTGAAAATTATTGTGAATTAAAAATAAATAAATTCAATATTTTTCTCAGAATAAAGGGATAAAAAATGAAAAGAAATTTCCTAGAAATAAATAGCAGAATTTTGTGGATAAAATAAATGATCTAACAATGATTTTGAAGGATTAAATCATATTGATAAACTCTAGAATGTGGAACAAAATTCGTATGGGGGAAATTAACACTATGGTATATATTTTTAAAAGGAGACCGGTATATATGACTGAGGAGAAACATAAATATAATCTCTAGGATGATAATAACATATATATTTCCCATAATAAATTCTTTAAAATCATAGAATATGTACATATTAATTATAAGGAGTGAAAAAATAATTACTAAAAATCCAAGGTGTTTTTTCTCGTTGGATTTGGAGGTAAAATATTTTGATATTTTTATGTGAGGATGATAAGATAAAATTCATCTACAGACATGTTATTTTACATAAAAAGATATTTCATTGGAAGGACTTGATATTTATGTAGAAATATTTTGAGGAATATAATAAACCTATTTAATACCCAAATGATCTAAATAAGAATATTAAAACTTATGAAATTTGATTAGAATCAAATACAATCCTCATATGTTTAGAGTTGTAACCTATATAATATATTACTGAAATATCAATGACTTCTATTATTCATGTGAGAGCCCCAAAAGATTGTACTCTAAGAGAGATAGATAGATTATCATATATATTTGAGTACCTTACTCAGTTGAGGAGATCAAATAAATATAGACGAGTAGTTAAAAGGATTGGGGATCACTTTATTTACCAATATTTACTGGATGTAGGGTATTAAAACATTTTAAAATATGTGATGAAACATATTGAATGTAGAAGACATTTTTATAGAAATTAATGCATAAATATATACATTAATATTAATTGGAATAAGTGATCTGAATGTTTTATAGGAAGGTAAAATAAAACATTAATATAAGTGTGATTATTGTTCAAAAGAAGAAGATGATTGTAAGAGGAATTTTAAATATTTACTTTTTAAAAGATATTTCCTAAAAAAATGAGAAGTTAATTTATTTTATATTTACAAACTTAGAGATAAATATGAAACTATGTAGATAGTGAGATGATTTTTGGAATTATATGTTTTTTTAAAAAAATTGGGTACAACCGCGAATGCAGCACACAACGCAAGGATGAAAATTACATTAAATTGCAAGCCCAGGGACTTGGCATCGTGACCTGTCCCTCACCCCCCAAACCCTTACCACCCCACCACCAATGGTGGGGTGACTTAGATGTTAATTACTTTGAATACATAGATGTAATGAAAACATTCTTTCTTGGGGATTTATGGGAATAAATATATAATGGGAAAACAGTTGGTTTTACCGAAGAAGAGGAATATAATTTGATATATGTACTAAAGAAAATTATATATAAAGTGGATTAATCTTCAATATAATAGTATCAAAATTCTCACTCTTTAATGTTAGATTAGTTTTTAGATGGTGAAAAAATAGATCATTTTTGTGTTATAAGAAATGTGATGATGATATTCATCACAATACTCATATAATTTATTTAATTATTGATGTAGTACCTATATATTTAATGGATTCACGAATTGAAGTGTATATTTTTTAAAAAATTGGCCTTGAATGATCGTAGAATTTATATTAAAATCCTTGGGATGAGGATATTAAGGGATAAGAAAGCTTTAACTTTAGTGATATCCCAAAATGAATACATTTGACAGATCATTAAAATTTTGGAATTCCATGATGTATGGAAATTCTAATCTAACTTGTCTGGCAGTTTATGTTTTCTAAGGCATAATATCCACCATAAAATTATTAGTTATGGTACACAAAGAAATGTTAATTTAAAATAGTTGAAGCAAAACTAATGTATTCAACTATTTATACTCAACTGGATATTTATATTACTATAGGAGTTATATGTCTCTTAATGTTAAACTCTGAAATGGAATTGTAATGACCCCGACCAAAGTAGCTTAGAGCCAGTGGTATAATTTGTTACATTATCATAGAAACAATACTAAAATCCCAAAGTAATAAAAAATTTAGTAGTTGTAGAGAACATTATTATATTGGAAAAAAATAAATGATATAAAATGTAAAAGTTATTTATCCTCCAAAATCATTCAACAAATTAATTTTTCATACAACAGGGTAATGAAACAAAATAAGGACGAGATAAAATGTCTATTAAGGGTTAATTACAGTAGGGGATAATATGTATAAATAATCATGTTCAACTGTGAATTGTAGATAACTGAACACATAAGCCACATAAATATCTGCATAAGGTATAATCAATATGGAATGGTAAATAATTGAATCACATTACATTAATTCAATAAAATAAGAATGAAATGAAATGATATATAATTTTCTCAAAAAAATATAATGGATAGTAATAATAATAATATAATTTTTAATTAAGGAAATGTTTAAATATGGTATGAATTTGTTCTAAGGAACATGGAACCTTTACTATCAAGACCATTCACATGATGGTTTAAAACATACTGGGTAAAAACTATATGATT
Source organism: Viscum album (assembly GCA_963277665.1). Classification (NCBI taxonomy): domain Eukaryota; kingdom Viridiplantae; phylum Streptophyta; class Magnoliopsida; order Santalales; family Viscaceae; genus Viscum; species Viscum album. The sequence goes on from OY728142.1 coordinate 957,411,181, forward strand.
TTTCCAATAGATACAAATCATGAGACTACAGATGAATCAAGGGAATTACATTGAATGGTTACTAAACCTTATCATATTTATAAACAAAATTACTCATATATCTAATAATCAAATTAATTTATAAACGATGTTCCTGATCAAATATCTGTATTTTGTAAAGTTACTAATTTATCAATATTTCCACAATTAATCAATATATCTCAAATTAAATAACATATGTTAGAATATTATAGTGTTAAGAAAATAATTATATTCAATAAAAAATAATATAGATATTTAAAATGAATTAATGGTCTAATGAAAAATAATTACAATAAAGTGATTATTTTAGGAGAAAGTTAACAATGGAAAAAGAATCTGAGTTTTCATAATAAGTTTTTCCACATTGTAATTTTAAAGACATATCCACATGGATAAACAAAATACAATTATAAAATTAAATAAAATGATGTCTAAATAATCATATTAAATGAAAAATGGGAATTATATACACCATATTAATGTGAATTAGTGAATGATAACAAATAAGTCTCAATGGATTCCAAATTGAGATAAAATCCCTTACATCGTTATTTTATTTTAGTTGTACTTCATGTATAGTGATTTTAAATTTTTATTATGTTGTTAAAAATGATATTAATATTTATGTTAAAATATTTTAGTCTTTTATAAAATCTTATTAACTATTTTTTATAAAAATATATTATTTTCGTCGTTTGGGGTGTTAATTTCCATTATTTTCCTATATGTTTTGACGTGTTATTATTTTGTCCCTATTACATAGATATTGATTTAATAATATCAAAAATTTTAAATATGATATAAATACCATATATATTCAGTATATATATATCCATAGTAATCCATAAAATCAGTGATAATAAAAGAAATACACCATTCTGGGAGACAGTTGGCCATACATACTCAAGAACATTGTTTCCATTTTCTTTTCAAATTGAATGAATGTAATGTAAATTATATATATATATATATTATAATTCTAGTATAATTTTTATTCCATATAAACAAATTATTTTTATTTAAACCATCCATAATACATTCCATGTAATGTGTGGAAGAATTACATCGCTTCATGAGGCGGTAGTCCGCCGTACGCATGAGAAACATTATTGTATTCTCAAAAAATGGAAACCATGAAGGTATATATCATACAATAATTACAAAATCATAATAAAATTATATATATATTCTATATAATATATAGACTATATATCATTCATTGTTATCATCCTTTAAAGATGATGTTAAGAGAAAAATTAACGATGTTAGCTAGAAGCTGGTAGTCTACCATACACACAAACAATGATTATTTTACCCATTTTATTGAAGTGTGTAAACTTTTAGGTTATAAAATTTATATAAAATCATATATCTACATGGAAGACACCAATGTTTTTATATATGAAATTTATAATAGGAATTGAAGGAGCTAGAGAAGGAAATAAAAAACATTATTTCAGAAGAACATTACCTATTCTTTGAGAATATTATTTAGGTGTTAACTAATTACATCCAAAGTAATATTTATACGAAATATAAGGATTATTGGATTAGAGGAGGTAACTTTGAATGTTATTTGGTTAATTCTGGGCTGAACCCACATTTTCTGAAGGGGTGAAGTGGAGAAAAGAGGTGGTGTCCTTTTATAAGTGTGGTGAGTGGCACATAAGAATTTTTTTGAAAGAATGAATTACAACAACATTTTTTCATTTCAACGAGCCCAAATAATGGCCCATTATCAATCATCGAAAGGTTAATATCTGAATAGGTAAATACTATATGTTTTGTAAAATCTTTTGGTTAATTTTACACCTTATATTTTATTTTTTACCACTATGTAAACTCATTTTCTCTATTATCATTGTATTTAATTCTTTCTATATTCACTAATAAATTTGTTCAAAAATTAATTTTGACATATTTAAAATTATGAATTATTATTTTTCCAAATATGGAATCCATTTTTTCAAATTCAATTCATAGAAGTGGAAAAATAATAATTTAAACTTAATCTTGTAGACGAGATGATAGAGGAGGTTTTTAAAGTGGATATGTTCAAAAGTTTGAAATGTATTTATATCTAAATTCAATTTAAAAATGTATACAACAACCTATTTTGGATCATTTTTTTGTATAATTTAACTACTTTTACTTTAAACCCAATTAAAAATAAAATTTAACATTATAAATTATCTAAACTTAAAAGAGGTTTTCAATTATAATTCATTATTATTCAGTATTTATAAAAAATCAAAACTTCTTAGATAAATCCAAAAAAATAAGCCAAATATAATTTTGATATTCTAATTTCTAAAATATACATTATGTTTTCAAATAATTTTAAGAATGTGTGAAAATTTAATTTTAAATTAACTGTGAAAATCATGACTAAACATTGTTTTTTAAACCTGATGTTGTGTGAATTACAAGCTATCAACAAAATTAAAATTATTCTAAAAGGAATATATTGTAATGTCTTGGGGTATTTCTTTATTCCCTTATAAAAAAATATAATCCTCAAAATTTCATGGATATTACCTTATAAATATATTAGGGTAGTTCATATTCATAATATCATATGGTTTCCATGTTTCTTCCTCTATTATGTTCTTCCACCAAAGTAACTTTAAAAGGCTAGTCATCTGATTCCTAAATAATTTCTATCCAGTATGAAAAATATGGACATGTTCTTCAAACATAGATATATCAGTTTCTAAGTATTGTTTTACTGGTGATAATATGAATTATATCCTGTATATACTTCATTAGAAACATTATATGGAACACATCATGTAATTTTGAGAGTTTTGGTGGAATATCCAAAACATAAGAAACAACACCCATAAATTTAATAAATTCAAAGGGAATGAGGTACATATGGCTTAGTTTCCATTTTTTTCAAGTATTATAACACCCTTCCAAGTATATTATTTTAATAAAACATTTTATCTCCCATGGAATTCCAAATAATTCTACTAATTATCGATATAACCCTTTTATGTACATTGGGATGCTTTAATGTGAGCTTCAATGGCCCTCATATTTTTTATTGTATCTTCTATAAGATATAATACTGTGTGTTTAAATTAAAAAACATCATCCCAAAATTTTGCAGGATGGAATCTCTTTTCATATAATGCTTTATATAGTGACCTTTGAATACTTCAATGGAAAATATTGTTATAGGTGAACTCTACCATTAGAAAATTATGAACCCACTTACCTTGAAAGTAATGTGAACATGAACTCAACATTTTCCCAATTATTTGATTATTCCCTTCAGACTATAAATTTGTTCTATGATGGTATACAATTCCCAAATGAAGCTTAACATAAAGATCCTTCAGAAGCCTCTTCCATAATTTTGATGTAAGATGGGGATTTTGATCAGAAATAATTGATAATAGTGCACCATGAACTCCCATTAATTCATTAAAATAGAGAATTAAAAGGTGACCAAGAGGTAAATACAATTTTATAGATAGTAATTGTATACATTTGGTTTGGTGAATAACTGTATCCCATATAGAATTATTCTTTCTAGGAGTATTTGGTAGTGCTGTGAAAAATTCAATAGTTATTTCATCCCTTTTAAACACAGTAATAGGAAGAGTTTGCATGACTCTTCTAGGATACTACATTATATATTTAACTTGTTTTAAATCCAAATATATTGAGGCATAGTCCTAAATTTATCACTTCATGTTATCCCCCAAAAAAAGATATTTCACATCCCTATACATCACCATGATACTATGGTGTATATAGGATTTTTTCAATGATAATGTGGAAACAATTTCATTTTTAGAATAGTTAATAATATTTTATATAAAATATTCATGAATTTCAAAACACTATCTTCACAAATGAATTTGGATAATTTCCCATCATTAAAATCATTGATCTTTTCCTAAAGGACCTCATCTTCAAATTGTGAATTCTTTTTCTTCCCTAACTAAAATAGTTTTGAAATCGTTAGAAAAATGATTGATGTCTCCCCATCCTTTGTAACTACCATATCAATATTTATTATGACCATAAACATAAGGTCCCTATAAATCCTCAATTTTCATCACAATTCCCTGATATTTACTACTCAAGGTATATGCTTACTTATTTTCTATTAATGGGTGGTAATTTATTGATAAATAATAATCCATGAGTAGCTCGAGTCATTTCCTTTGTCTCATATTGAGCTATTTCTTTTAAAATATATTTTTCATTCTTTTATTATCCATGTATATCTCAATTATTTTCCCATAGAGATGATATCTCTATATCTTCAAATAAAATATCATAACATCTAACTCAGGATAATGGTTTTAGTAGTATAGTTTATGAATATTAAATTTTATTGATGCATATGCTATAAAATTATAATTTTTCATCAGGGAACAACCAATTCTCTTCTTTGATGCATGAATATATATCAAAAAATAATCAATTCTAGATGGTAGAGTCAAAATTAGAGTATTTTCCAATCTCCCCTTTATTATATCAAAACATTATTCACATTCCTTTGTCCAATCAATCTGAACCCCTTTTCGTGTATATTTGGTTAATGGGTTACCCAATTGTGTAAATTTGAAATGAATTGTTGATAATAACTTTCAAAACTAATTAAACTATATAACTCATTTATTTTCATTAGTGTAGTTCATTCCCGGAATGCCTTTCTCTTTTTAGGATGAATTGAGTTTCCATTTTTGTAAACAATATGGAAAATAAAAGAAACTTCCAAATTCAAGAGATTAAAATTTCAAAATTCCCATATAACTTTTCCTTATAACAACCTTAGAAATGATCTACTGGGACTCTCAATGTCATCGTAAATTTTAAAATATACTATAATATCATCAATGAATTCAAAAAAAATCGTCATGATATTTTATTAATAATATATTAATTAGATCCATAAAAACATAAGGTGCATTAGTTAATCCAATAGGAATTACTGTAAACTCATAATGTCTATACCTCATTTGAAAAGTTGTCTTTATAATTAATTCCTTTTTTAATCATAATTTATGATACATATAATGCAGATATATCTTTTAAATATATTTTGATCCTTTAAAATATTAAAATATATCATCAATGTGACAAATATGATACTTTTTATTTATCATAATAGCATTGCATTACCAATAAAAAAGAAAAAAACTCATGAATCCATATTTCTTCTTAACAAATTGATCAAAAGATCCCTATTGTGAAACACGATGGAGAATAATACCCTTATTACCCAAATCCTCTAGTTTCTTCATTAGCTCTACTAATTTTAAAACAGACATTCTATTGGGAGTCTTTGATATTTTATTTCATTAGGGATAAAATAAATGTAAACTGAAACTTCTTGCTCTATGGGATGTCCAACTAAAAACTCTAGAAATAAATCATTATATTCTTATACAATGTGTACATCCTGAATTTATGATTTTCTTATTCATAACTAGATATTTTTCCCTTCTTTAGAAATAATTTAATTCATTAGAGATACTTAGGGTGGATATAGATAAGAATTAGATAATGAATATTCTTCTCTAAAGATATGAAAATCTATATTTTCCTCACAAACAATAATTTACTTATTCTTGAAATAAATTTTCTCATTAAATTTTGAAATCTAGTTCATACAGAAGATTATATTGAAGCCAACCATAGGATGGATAATAATGTCAGCAAATAAACTAAATTAATATGTCATAATGGGGAATTCCTGAAACATATTTATTGCAATGAGACATACCTTAGAAGTTTTTGGTGACAACTCTATTATTAAATAAAAATTGAAATGTCAAATTTTGTTGGAAAATAGGGTAGATATGAAAGAGTGTAATGATAAAAAATCAAATAAAAAATTGGATAAATTTAAATATATGATTAATGTACCTACAACCACATTATTAAGTACATATACCTATGTTCTAAACATCATGTAATCTTGACCATCTACCACTATAATCTTCTATAGTATATTCCCTTGATGCTTGGGGAATTCATTTGGGTAGTTCCCAATCTCCTTGAAGTTATAACACTAAATATTAGTTTTTTCCTTCTTCAATATGCATTCTATTGTAGGATGGCCCTTTTACCCACACATATAACAAACTCTTATTACCTTCCAGCATTTCCCATGGTGATTCCTTCCATAGTTCTCAAACAATTATAATTTATTCAAAATCTTCCTCTAGTATATGTAGTTACTTTTTCTTGGTTTTCATATGACCACTTATTATATATTTTTACCATTAACATATATGATATAGTCAATTAATTATCTGTTTTTGTGGAATGTAAAACTGTTTCATTATATAAATTTTTTTTTTGAAAGTACAATGCCTTCAAGAGTCTTGGCTTAAGACTTAAAATAAATGGTTAATCATTCAATTCATGTTGTGTATGTAATATGTAGTATACCTAGACAACATTGTTAATGTATATTCATAATATATGAAAATTTCTTCTCCCTTTTTCTTTAATCTAATGAATATTCTATTCATCTAAATTGTCTTCTCATCGGGGATATATTTATTGAAGATTTTCCCCATAAATGTTCTCCCATATATGAATTCTATTTTCCCCTATTTTATTGTGTTCTAGATTGAATACCACTATTGATCATTATCACATTTGAGAAAACACACTAAAATATTAACCATTTCCTTTTCACTGCATCCCAAGGCTATAAATATCATTTCCAGATAATTAATTCATTTCTTGGATGTAATAATACTAATTATCCCACTGATTGATAGTGTGTTCTACCACATAAACTGATCTAGTGAAAGAACATCTATTTATGTATTAGGTTTCTCTATACAGGAATGTTTCTTTGTTATAAATTGATTAAACTAACCTAATATATCCATAACATTCTCCATTCAAACACTAACTTTATTAGTTTCCTCGGTAGGGAAATCTATACATTGTCTAAATGTATTTATTCCATTATTCCTTCTAGGAACCATTTCTAATGAATAAAATATAATGGATTTTCTCATAAAATTATGAATTTTATATCACAGTGTATAATAAAAAATGTAGTTTAACTATCAACTAAAATTAAAAATTTATAGAATCTTAATCTCAGCATCATAAAAATTAGTTTCTTTTTGGATATTTTTTCATTAAAATCCTTCACAATTTTTTTGTCAAAAAAATAATTTTATACTATTAATATCTAAATAGAGTGTCAAACTAGGTTCACAATATGTCCCATTTTCATGTACTAGGTTACACTCGATTGAATCCTGACATAAGATTTTTAGAGTTATTACCCCTACGTAAAAGAGTACTAGAACGATGTACACTTGTAGTATTTAGAGATAGATATATTTCTAGGAATAGCTACATAATATGTACCTTAACAAAAAATAGGATATTCTTATATACTTATCATAAAATTATATCATTGTGTTATATTACAAAATAGTTATTTTATTAAAGCTAATTCTAAAGGTTTCTATTAAACTTGATTTGATACTAACTGTAACGACCTCTTCCCTAGTTTCCCAGAGGAAATTCCTTACTTTCTTACATTTCACTAGACAAAAGATTCAAATCCAAAAGTACTGAAAGATTTATCAATTATTGAAAACCATAATACATTCATGGTACCCATATTACGCTGGTAAAATAAAATAATAAATAAAAAAGTACAAGATCTATATCCTGGATAATTTTTCAAAGAATTCATCTTCAAATCCAATAGGAATGAAACAATATAAGGGTGATTTCAAATTCTATGTATTGTTTATGTATAGTGGATGCTATCATGAATCATTAATAATTATCATCATGGAATGGTAGAAAAATAAAAATACAAGGCACATAAATATCTGGATAAGGTATAATAAATATGGAAATGCAAATAACTGAAACATTTGCCACTTAATCAATAAACTGATAATAAAATGCATGCACAAGTGATCTCATTGAAAAAATTTGCTTGATAACAATAATACCTAAATTCTATATAGAAAGTTTCTTAAATATTGGATGAATTTTTTCTTAGGTACATGGAACTGTTACAGTAATGAACTTTCACTGTAATGTTTAAAACATACTCGGTAAAAACCCATCTAATTTGGCAAACTAATTAGTCTCATGAGTTTAAAAATGAATCAAGGGTATTACGTTGAAATTTATACATCCTGTGTCATATCAGTCCAAATACTTCCTCATATAAAAATAATTTAATTAATTTATAAACAATTTCCCATTTCAAATATCCAAACTGAGTAATAGATATGTATTTATAAATATTTTTCTAATTAATCAAAACCTTTCAACATAAACAATGCATTTAAAAATGGGATTATTTTGGGAAATAATAATATCCATTAATTAAGTTTATGTATATTCAAGATCAATTATATCTACAATTTAATGTAAATATAATAAAGTGATTGTTTTAAGAGATATTTATTAATGAGAAAATAAATTGAGATTTTATAATAACAGTTACCACTTGGTATTTATAAATTGAAATAATATTTTATAAAATAATTAATCTTAGAACATAAAATAATGTGAAATATAAACCATGATATTACATTTGAATGGGTATTTATATACACAAAATAATTTTTAATTGGTTCATAATAACAAATAAGTCTCTCTGGAATGTGAACAGATACAAAATCCCATACATCACGCCTTCCTTTTTGACGTAATAAATCTAAAATCACATATATTGGATTTAAAAATGGAATTTAATTATAATATAATGATATTAATATTTATGATATTATTTATGATTATTTAATAACATATTATTACACATTTATTAATAATATTTAATTATTTTCATTGTTTTGACCGTTAATACATTAATTTTCGAGTAAGTTTTGATTTTTTATTTTTTTTTCTTAATTTTACATGGATAATTATTTAATAATATCATTAATTTAATCCATTATTTTTAATATAATATATATTTACTGTAGCAGTGGCAGGGCACTGTAACAATGACGGTACTGTGTGGGTACTATAGCAGCCGGGTTACTATTCATAGAATGGCAATTGGGCCATAAAATTGGGCCTACGGGCTATGTAATGGGCTACAAGCCCACTAGGCCTTCGAGCTATTTAATGGGTCTCCCTCTACCCAGTTAAAAGAGGTCTTTTATTTTCTTTAATAATAAGATGAGGCTTCGACCCCAACCTTTTAAAAAAATGGAGATGGTAGGCCGTACGTATACACAAATGCTATTTCCAATTTTTTGTAATTCTGAATGAAAGAAAATTAATTGTTATATTTATATATTATAATTGTAGAATAATTTTTTATTTCATTTATATCACATATATTTATTAAAAACATCATTAATAAATTCCATATAATGCATGAACAAATCAAATCATTTCACAAGGTGGTAGACAGCCATATACACGAGTGATGATATGGTATTCCCAGAAATTGTAAAGAAAGAAATTATGTGTGATAAAATAAATACAAAATCATAATAAAATAATTAATATCATATATTTCATATATAATCTAAATATACATCATTATTCCCAAGCATCAATGATTGTAATGGAAAAACCAATAAAATCAGTTCACAAGGTGACAATCTGTCCTACACACGTGCGATGATATTGTATCCCATTAGATAAATGCGTGTGAATTTTTATTTCATACCATTAACATAAAAACATATTAATATATTTATGATACTATGGTTATTATATAATCATGGTATTCTAGAAATTATTGGTGCTGGATAAGAAAATAAATTAAAAATTATTTTAGAAGGACATTACGTATTCATCGTGTATCCTCATTAGGATTGAAATAATTCCATATTAATTGGTATTTATTAAAAATATAAGGACTCTAAGGTGATTGGAGGGTAGTTTTAAAGTGATATGGGCAGGAAATGACTGAAAAATTGGTTTTAATGTGTGATGTGTAGAGGAGACGAGGAGGCCTTTTATAAGTGGTGTGAGTGGGAAAATTTTAATTTTATGAATGATTGAATTCCACATAACGGGCCCCAATACTTGTAAATTAACAATAATAAAAGTTAAAAGTTTTTAAAATAGTCATCCAAAGGATTTTTTTCACGTTTGAATCATTTTTATACCTTATATTCCATGATTAACCACAAAGTAAACTCATTTTCTTCTTAATTTCTATAATTAATTTTAATTTTTTTCACTAATATATTTGCTAAAAAATTATTTTTTCATTATTAAAAATTATATCTTATTATTATTACAAATATACAATCCATTTTTACAAATTAAATTCTTATAACCGGGAAAAATAAATTTAAAATTTATCTTCAGATGTGACAAGAGAGTGAGTTTTTGTAATTGGAAAGAGTTAATAGTTTTAAAATTATTTATATATATATATTTAATATTAAAATAATTTAAAATACAAATTTTATATTAATTAATGTTTAATGGAACTATTTTGAAATAAAAATGTATTAAAAATATAAATTTTCATTATAAATTTTTTAACTAGAAATGAAAATTTTATTTAAAATATAGTTTTTTTCACTATTCATGAGAATATAAAAATTCAAAGAAAAATCCCAAATATTCACCATAGATTAATTATGATATTCATATCTCAAAAATGAATCTTATTTTTTTAAATACATTTCCTAGAAATTTTTTATTTAAATTTTTAATTATTCTTACAAAGAGTGACTAAACAATGCTTTTTTAAACTCGATGTTGTGTGCATTGTAAGATATCAAAAAAAATTATATTTTTTTATAAAAGGAAAATATTTTAATTTATTGGAGTGTTAAAATAACATTAAGAAGTGGTCAAGTTGATCATTTAACATATACATGCAACAAATGATATTTATCAATGATATGGGTTGAAGATCCACTATAACGTTTCATGGATGCAGAACTCGTAGGAAATTTAGACACCTTAAATATAATGAATGAATTTATATTTCCAAGAAAAGGACAGTGATCATTTACATATTTCACCAATATAGAATTTTTAATCTATATGAAAATGAATTAAATTAGATGGAAAAAGGGAAGTAGTTATGGGGATGGATTTACTGATAGTGTTGTTAAAGGAGTTTGGAAAATGTTTTCAAGCCGAAGTCATATTCTAGGATAATCATATTACGAACCATTAGTTTTCAAGTACCATGTTCTATTAACATAAAAATAACATTTACCTTAGTTATCTCTCTATTTGAAATATTTTTTAGGAAAAAGTTTTATATCTCAGAATGATAGTTGGAATCCCAAATATAGTGACCGTGTTTAAAAAAACATTAGTTTAGTAAATTTTGAGTAAATATCACACCTCAGTAGGGCATGGGTTAATTTAATAATGATGGGAAACAATTCATGGTATAAAATAGTATAAGGACCATACCATAAACATTACTTGATCATGAGTTTTAATTCAAGAATTCATTCTTTTACTTTTTAGGATGTTTTTATGTTTATAGTTTTGGAGAATTATGCCATAAGTCATACATAAAATAAAAATGTAATTAAATGGAGAGACTTACCATAAATAACTAATTTCTTTCAAAATTTGACACTTTTAAGATAAAAATTAATTTATTTTCTGGAAATTATTCAAAATTTTTAACTTGAATTATTACATTTCCTTACCCATTCTTAAACACATTGAAGGACTTTTTAAAAATATGGGATAATAAAAATCCAATTTAGGGATATATAAATAAATAAAACAATTAATATAATAAAACCATAAAAACCCCAGAAATTTTAACAATTATTTCGATGTTCTTTTAGAAAAATAAATAAGTCATTTTCACATGAAAAACAATCAATATCATTTATCTATAAAATCATTAAATCCCAATTATATCATCAATAATATCATTTAGGTGTTTTGAGATATCATTATACATATAAATATTAATAATGGATTAAATAGATAGTTTAATTCCAAACCCAATGCATTGGAGGGGTATCATTGACCCACCCAATCACGGTTTATAATATAACCCCTCGTACTTTGTTTACAATTAAACCAACCATACATGGTTAATAATGTTACCACCTATCCATGGATTAAAATTTGACCAACCATCCATTTATTATTATTTAATTCCCCATCCTTGGTAAATAAAAAAACAGATAATCAACATAAATAATTTTCATGAAAAATCACTTGACAATAACACATAAAATCAATCACTTTTCAGAGGGGGCCCTTTGGGCCAATTTTTTTTTCTTTCATGCCCCTGGGCCTTTAGGCTATGTAATGGGTCTCCCTACACATAGTCAAAATAGTACTTTGCTTTTATCTTATAATAAAAAGATGCTTCTACCCCAAACTTTTAAAAAAATTTAAATATAATATTACTTTTGTTGTTTTTAATTAAGGTCACACATTCCACACTAAGATTCTATTTTTTTGAAAAAAATTACAGGTAGAAAAAATTACATTTATAAAACACTCATGATAATAAAAATATTATTTTAAATACATGGCCATATTATAAAATGTTTGTTTTATTGAAAACATTAAAAATAATAATTTTTTAATAAAAATTCCATTATCAATTTGGAAAACATTTGAATAAAAATGTCCATGAAAGAATAAAATTAATCATATGATAAAATACCACGGCAATAGATAAATTCATTATAAGATATATAAAATGGGATGTATATACAACTCATAAAATTATATCGTCTCATAACATCAATATATGCCTTAACTAAAGAAAATTGAGATGAAGTCCCTTATCATAACACCAACTCATCAAATACATTCTGTTTGTTCATGATTAATAAACATATGTTAATTTTTTACTTGATTATGAATTTTTTTATAATTATTATTACTTTTATTTAAATTATTACAATGTTATATATGGAAACTTAATACAATATTTTTATGTTTGATGTTTTGAGGATATTTAGATTATGTTTGAGAAATGACTTTAGTAGGATGACTATGGTCAAAGAGGTTATTATTTAATCGAATAAATAATTGTAATCATTCATTAATTTTTATATTTATATGTCAATTTAAATTTTAATACCAATCATGAAATATTATTTTGATAAATAAATTATATTACAATCATAGAGACGATAGGTCATACATACAAATGAGTGACATTTCTATTTTTTAACCATCATTATGGAAAAGAGTTAAGTAATATATTATCCTTAAAAATTTATAATTATATAATATATGAAATATTTTTTTTAAATATACATATATATTTCATCCATGTTGTTTGGTGATGAAAATATAGTCACATTATTTTGTGAAGGTGGTAGGCCACACGTACATGAGTGGCATTATCATTTTTTATGAGTGAAAAATAAAAAAATAATATGATATATTATCTTTTAATAATGATATATATTAAATTAATATCATAATTATATCATTTATATAATATATATTTATTAAAATTATCTTTATTACCTTCCCTTTAAATCATTACCAAAGGATGAATAACATCGCTTCGCGAGGAGGTAGTCCTATATACACACACGAACGACCTTATCGAATACCTTTAGAATGGGATGAAAAATTTTATATGTGATATAATAATTAAATAAGTATAAATATATTATTATTATCATATATTTAATATTAATATATCATAACAACAATCCATGAGATGTGATTTTGTAAAATGAATGACATAGGATTGCGAGGTAGTAGTCCGTCGGACACTCGAATGATGATTTCATATCCAATTTGATTGGAGAGGAGATGATTTTGGTTGTAACATTAAAATAATAAAATAAAATTATATGGTAGAAAATTTTATTATTATATAATTATAAATTTTGGAAAATTTAAGGATATGGGAGATGAAATAAAACAAATTGACATAGTTTGGAATTTTACCTTTTCTAGGACCACCTCTTTGTGACTATACGTAATGTATTCCGTGAATGGATTTATGAAAAAAAAGATAATAAAATACGGATATAGATTTTGGGAAGTGATTTGGGAGGTTCTTGGATAACCTAATTTTTTTTGAATGTGTGATGAATAGAGGAGATATAGTGGCCTTTTATAATTGCGGTGAGTGGAACACTTATAATGTTTGAAAATAAAAAAGAGTATCCATGTTTTTCACATTCCAAATAGGTAAAAATTAAATTATTCTACATAATTATAAATTATATGGTTAGAATATGTCTGTGAAATATATTTTATAAAAGTTTATAATTATTTTTAAACCTTATATTTTTATTTTAACCCCTCTAAATCAATTTTTACCTTAATTATGTTAATTAACTTTTACTATTTTCAATATTATTTATAGTTAAAAATAAATATGAACTTATTATATGATATAAATTATTTTGAATAAAAATTTTGAATTAATTTTACCAAATTCAATTCACATAATTCTCAATCTGTAATTTTAAACAAAATATATAGAAATGATAAAAAAAATGGGGTTTCAAGAAGTGTATTTTTCAAGAAAAAGATGATTTTACCTTAACTATATAATTAATAATATTCAATATATAAATATAAATTAATATTTATTGAAATATTTTCAATATATTTCATTTAAAAAATTTCTCATTATGCATTATTTTAATTAATTAATATGTAAAAACTTTATTCAATTTAAATAATTTAAAAAAAAACCCTTTTAAAACCAAAATACAATCTTATAATAAAATAAAATATAAGCGTGATTTGAAATTAATTAATTTAATTAAATATAAATAAACTATTCAAATTGTTACATTAAAACAGATTCAAAACATTTTAGGACTTTTAAATTACTTAATTTATTCAAAAGAAAATTAGTTTTTCACCAAAATTGGTATTTTTCACTACTCACTGGAAAATCAATATTTTATAAAAAGTAACACAATTTAACCTAATGTAAAACCTGATGTGGTGAATTCCAAAATTAAAATAGACATTTATAATTAATATTATAAAATTTATTAACTATACTTTTATATAAAACATTATATGAAAATAGTTTAATTAAAACTATTTTTTTAATTAATTAATATTTTTATAATGAATTAAATCATTAAGTTGATGAATTCTAAAATTACCTTGGTAGTTAAATTCATCCCTATTTTTTAAATTTCCTCCTTAAAATTTATTTACGTATTATACATGTGTGGATATATTTATCATATAATATTTTTAGATTTTTATGTTCTCTCTTCAACCATATTGTTTTTTATAATACATTAACCAGGTGAATAAAATTATCCCATAAAAATTTATCTTTATATAAAAAATAAACATACTGTTCCTAAAATGAAATATTCTATTACAAATAAACTACATCAGGGCTCAAAACATGTGATGAATCCAGAACATATTTGGTTAACATTGAAAATTAAAATAGGCTATATACCAATGATAAATTTGGAGGTAAGAAAACTCAGTAATAAACTAAACAAAATTTCTCTAGGATTTCGTTTGCTCCAATGAAAAATTGACTTATCATCCATGATATCCATATTTCATGCATACATTTAATGGTGTATCTACACCATGATTTCTATATTTAATTGATTATTCTTACCGATTTGTGATCGATTTAATGTTTATTAAATTTTTATTGTATTAAACAGTGAATCCTTAAAAAGGAACTTAAGGAGACAAATATTGGAGATAAAAGATACTTCGCACCATGAGTGAAGCTCGTAGGGCAGAAATTGATTGTTGAAGACAAAGAGGATTTGGAAAAATAATGTAGACCAAATTACATTATCTATAACCCATTTACAAAATGTGAGTTTATTTTAGGATGAGTATTTTGTAGCGATACACTGAGATTCATGATTCTAAAAAATTAAATGATTACACATCATGTAATGACTTTACAGGGCATGTAAATTGTCATGATTGATTTCAAGTGCCAAAATTTATTGTCCTTTGATTTTGGATAGAATACAAGACCTAGGACCCTCCTCGAACCACCACTGAACCAAATCGTAATGATCATTATCAAGTATAGATCCCATATAAAGCCCATAAAATAAAGATTGGGATACTCCTATTGGAAAAATTTAGATCCAGAGATATAATACTAGATCAAGAAGCGTCATGGCCCGTTTTATGTTTTTCTCCCTTCCTTTATGATTTATTTTTATTTTATCCTTCCCTATAATTATATCATCACTCTGATTATGGGGTAAACACACCTTGTTATAGGGTAATGTAATATAACGGGGAATATGGGTTGGATTTATTTCATTTTATTTATACATGTATTTAGTTTTTTGAAATTATATATTCAACTTCCAATACATTTCCTTTTAATTAATCATGAAAATTGATATTAGAATAAAAATCGACCATTAAAATTGTACAAATGATAATAATAATTGTGTCATGTCCATTCTAAAAATTTTGGGAAATAAGGTTTAAAAATCATTTCATGAAAAAATGATTCAATAACAACCTAAATTATTAGACCAAGGGAATTCAAATACTTTCATGTTGAGGAGGGGATACCAGGACCATTGGATCATCCTCATATCGACTACGACATCGATAATGAATTAATAAAAATATTTTTTAATAAAATTTCACTTGAACCCTATAATTACAAAACTCTATAGTGATTTCAAAATCTGTTTCCAAACCAACCAATCAGTCTGCTCCTTTTTTTGCCTCTAAAAATTAATAAAACCGATCTTCTATCAAAAATTTCAACAATCTAATTAAATTAAATCTATTGAAACCCGAAATGAACTAATTCTCCATCTCTGTGGGTTTTACATCTAACTTTCCTAATAAAAAATTTTAATTAAATTGTGTTGCATTTTCTTATTTGTATAAATCGATATCTTTCATAGTATCATAGGGAATTATCGAAGCCCTCTGCGCTTATCAAGATGGATCTTCTGTAGAGGAAAATTTTCTTTTTGTTTTTAGGATTTAAAATTTTAATTTAATTTTATTGATTAATTTCAGTTTATCTATTTATGCTTAGCGTGTTCATGTTAGAAATTTCATATTTTTAATTTGTAAATGCAAAATTACATCACATTATTAACATTAAAAGATATTTTTGACTTCAATCCCATGTTGGATAAAAGTCTCAAAAAGTGAAAGGACGATAAAACCATGGGGGCGGTAAAAAAAATTAACATATTGGAGTTATTCAATGAGATCAATGGTAATGAATTTTCAAATACTACATGCATCCATCAAACATAGAATTTCAACAAAGAATCCTAGAACCCCCATTGTTATAAACCACATTGAGATCAAGCCTTCAATAATTTCAATAATAAAAAATAGTATGATTTTCACCATATTTTTTATGAAGATCCAAAAAACCATATAGGAAGATTCCTTGAACATAATTACACATTCCAAATCCAAAATATTTCAACCGATTCTCTATGAATTCATCTATTATGATATATACATGATTGATCTTGAGATTTGATGAAAAACATGTTTGCACATTCCATCATTACATTGAATGAGATGGCATGAAAATTACTCACCTTCTTCTTTCCAACATATATGACAATTAATATATGGGAAAACATTCTAATATTTTTTTAATTAGAAGATTAATCACAATATTCTTCCTTGGAATGTTACAACGATATGGGTAAAAAATTCCCCATCACGGTATGGAGTTATGGCTCATAATATAATTTTTTAATAAGGATTTTCATATAGAATCTTGTCAATTATTGATAATGTAACTAGAGGAAAATAAATGATTAAATCACTTAAAGAAATCTATAACCTATTAGATGAAAAAGTGAGAAACAATATCCAATGGTAAAGAGAAGGGACACAATAAAAAGGTGTTCATGTGACCAAAAATATTTACCATATGGTGGAACGATTGGAATCATTATCCAAGAATATATACATCGTAATGGGACAACTACAAAACCATCTCGAAGTGTATATTTATTAAGAAAATTAAACAGATTACTATCATGGTAATCAATTTCAGTGTTGGATAACACAACAACAAGGAAAAGGACATCAACAAAGGCCATAAGGGTACCAACAACAAGCACCGCATGGACCCACACTAAAAATTTATGTACATGCATTAGAAAAATTACTATCAACATTCATGACCACTTTCTGGGTTTACTTAAGGAATTAAAAGAATTATCATCAAAACAAAAGACCACATTGCAGAATCTAGAGAATCAAGATGTCCAAATAGAAGATCATCATAGTGATAGATCTAGAGGTACACTATCAGGATCCCCTGATGTTCACCCATGTAAATATTTGATTCTTCTATAGCTTAGAAGTTGGAGGCAATCAAAAGGAAGTGGTATGCATTTTTTTAGAAAAAAAACTATTGAAGAAAGATAAAATGAATATAAATGTAATAGGGAACAAGTAGCTGGATAAGAAGATGAACCAGCCCAGTATAGCCCAATAATATCTTTTACAGAATGAATGGCTCAAGTAAAAATAATGTTAAAAAAGGTACGTTTTTGGAAAACATTACAAAACTTCATGTTAATATACCTTTTGTAGTGGCTCACATGAATATTACAGCATACACAAAAATCATGAAAGAGATGGTAACAAACAAGAGGATGATGGAGGTGATTATAACCAATCCACTCACATGAGAGTTTTCAACAGTGTTATCAACATGCCTACCTATGTAGAAAAGGGATCCAGGTATCTCTTCAAATCCAGTCATTATCGGAGAAACAAATGTGTAAAATATTTCGACGACATAAGTGTTAGGGTCAATATCATGCCTTATAAATCATTCAATAAGTTGGGATTGAAATTCATGAAGCTCACAAGAGTTTCACTCTAATTTTAAATCTCAACAATGAAGAATCCCTGATGAATCATTGAGTCCATCCTCATTAAATTCAAAAAAATATATTTCCTCATCCACTTTCTAGTGATTTATATTAAAAAGTATAAGAATCTACTCATTATGGGAAGTACATTGTTAGCCACAGGTCATGCACTGATCGATGTTCAAAATGGAGGACTCTATCTAAGTGTAAGTAGTGATCAAGTATGTTTTAAAAAGCACCACGGAATTAAGAACTGTGATCTGCAATATGAAAATGAGTTTTGAGAAGGATAAACAACTACTATTGAAGTTGTCAATGAAACTGTTGTTGTTTATGAGTTAGATGCGATTGTTCCAGAGGATTCTCAACTGACGAAGAGAGATAAGCTAGAGACCAATAAAAATTACACCTGGGGAGATACCTAATCCAACTAATATGACAATGGAAAACATGTATAGATGATAAATAAACTCCCATTTATTTCAATAGGATTGAGGATGAAATAATGGGTCGGTCCAGTAGAGATCAGTTAAGTACTCCCATTCAAAAAAATTAATTTGTTCAGAGAAGAAGGAAAGGGGACACCCTATATGGATATGACACAATTGAGACCATTTATGGACCCCTAAGATGTTCAAAATTTTAAATCATCCATCATGTGACCTGAATTAAAAAGATGTATGTTTGATCCAACAATGTTAAACAAATATCTCTTCTAAGATACAACCCTTGTTTTGGTTTTATTTATTTATTTTCTATTTTTTTGGTGTGCATGATATTTATTAAAATACATCAAAATTCATTGATAATGTAATATTATTTCGCCAATTTATTTTCAATTTATAGAACCATAAAGACTAAATCATATAACACACACAATGAAACAAAATAATTGGTTGCAGTAAAAATTACATGCCATGAAATACAATTACACATAATGAATCTTCCACAGTAAAAACATTAACATAGATGATTAAAGAAAAAATTTCAAGGGGATTAATAGTTTTAATTATTTATTTTCTTATTAAATTACACACAATTTATTAGAGTAATTAATTTAAAATTTCACACTCATACTTGATTCTTACTTCAATAAAATGTACTAGGATACATAAAAGAGCCTAAGACCATTATAATCCCATTAGTTTATATTTCTCTATAAATAAATTATAATTTTAAAAATGGGAAAAATAATTAATAGATATAATAATGTGGATTCATATTTTAAATATGATGATTAAGGGGAACATTTTGATTATTATAAATGAATGTTTTCTTATGGTTTGTCCATTTATTAAATTCATTATATTTTCATTCATTGATTTTATTATTTAGAAGCACTTCCCAGAGTAATTACCTAAACCATTCATATCATTCTAGAGACATCAAATAAGCCAATATTTTACATTTTTTATTATTATATTTCTTGAGAAACATTGGTATTTTTCTTCTAGAACTTTTTTCTTCATTTTATAAAAATGACTGAGACATTCTTTTTGTTAGCCCTTATCTTGAGACCCACCATATATTAATTATTTTAAGATAGTAGAAGCCATGAATAGACTTTTTATAAAATGATCCATATTTTAAGCCTATTTTATCCTTTTCTACATTCCCTTAAATATTTTTTTGTGATTATCAAACAAAAGAGTAGGGGAAACGTCGACTAATGGAAGGGATAACAGTTTTATAGGTAATAAGTGTGGTGGAAATATCATAAGCTCTTGGTAATGAACATTCATTTTATTTATTGAACACCCACTTGAACAAAAAGAAAAAAATGTGTTGTGTTTAGATAAATTTTTTTAGGCCCAGATGGCGTCGTTAATTCCTAATAGGTCTATAAAGAAACAAAATTTATAAAAAATCAAAGTACGATACTCTATTTAATTTAAATGTAGTATTAGGAAAGATTGATGTTGAACCCAAATAAATTTTAAATTAGTTTATTTTTTTGTGAAAAATAGTTAGTTTTATTTTATTAGAGAAATACATTATGGAAGATCGGTTTGATTAATTTTGATAATGAAAAATGAAACGAAGCTGGTTTAATGATTGGTTTGGAAATATATTTTGAAAGTCTTCCAGGGTATTTTAATATCAGGGTTCGGGGGAAATTTTATTTAATAAAATATGTTGATTTATACAAGATTGGTGTCATAGTTTAGATTAGGAATATTTAATGGTCCTATTATCTCCTTATCAATGCAATAATACCTTATTTCTCTTAGTTTGGTAATTTAGGGTGTTTCCAAATCAAGTTTGTCTCGATACAATGATTAAACCTGATATCCACTAAAGTTAAAAATGGTTATGACTCTTTAGGGTTGTCATTTAAATTCTTTTAATATTCCTTTTTGATTCAACAATAAATTGTCATGATAAAATAAAAATAAAAAGACAGGAAGTTGAATATATAATTGCAACAAACCAAATACATTAATAAATAAAATTAAATGAATCCAACACACCTTCCCCATTATATTAATTTAATCGAGAACAAGTTCGAGATAACTATCATCCTATTGATGAAATAATAATGGGGAGGATGAAAAGAAAAATGAAGTTTAAAGGAATGTGAAAAAAACTTAGAAACAACCCTAAAGATTCTCACACCGTGATTCTGTATCCAGATCTATATTATTCCAATAAATGCAGTCTATCCCTCCTTTTATAGGCATTATATGGGATCTATAATTTATAAGGATCATTTATATTTTGTCTAATGGTGGTTCAATGTGGGATCCATATCATATATTCTATTCAAAATAAAATATATGCGGATTCCGGGCTTTTAAGATTCATCCCGACAATTAACATGACGTGTAATGTGTTTACAAAACATATAATGCTTTAATTTTTAAGAATCATGAATCTAGACATATGACTTCAAAAAAATCATACCAAAAAAACTCAGATTGTGTAAATGGATTACATGATTTTTAATTCATCCTTTTTTATTTTTCCAAATCCTCTTTGGATTCAAAAATCATGTGTCTCCCAGTGAGCTTCGCTTTCGGTGTGAAGTGTCTTTTAGCTCCAACATTTTTATATTTTATTTCCTTTTCCTAGAATAATTGTATCCTACCAGAAAAAAATAAAAAAGTATAATAACTCACAAATCAGCATGAATAATAAATTAACTACAAAAATAATGCTATTAAAACACCATTAAATGTATGCCTGAAGTACAACTATCAAATTCTTCCAAACTTGAATTACCATTTTTCCTCAAGGATGGAATCTGAAAATATTATAAAGGACGTTCAACATACCATGATTCAAATTTAATTTCAATAAAATAAATTCATAGAAAGAAAAATAATTTTTTTTTAACATCACTATTATAAAATTTATCAATGCCGCATTTTTCGAAGGAACAATTCAACCATGTATTTTACATTCCATCTTTTGAAATATATATGATTTTTAATTTATGCATTTTAATTTTTAAATTCATTAATAATATGAATGAAATAATAAATGTACTTTTCATCAATTTTTCCACTCATCATCATGGTAAAAATAAATATAGAGTTCAGCATATACCTTAAGAACACATAACTTACCATAGGCTTCCATGGCATCTAACACCTTCACCAGGTAAAGAAAGAATCACAATTAAACATGTGGGCTTCACCATTTAGTATAAAATGACTCCGTGACTAAATGAATGTATTTAAATTATGTAGACCAATTAATTCTCAAAATAGATATTCAAATATATATTACCTTTCCAGATAATAAAAAAATCTCAATGAAAGTCTCATTGACCCCTAGTATCCCAAAGTAGGCTCATAACGAGATGAAATTCAATAAATAAAACACCATATTTTATTATAATTTTTCTTTTCTTTTTTGAATGCTACTATTGGGAAAATTCTCCCATCCACCTCTCAACCCCAAATGATCACATCACAACACTATTTTTAATAGTTATAATAAGATATCCAATAAATCACCTTATTTAAAAAAATTCACAACACTTTTCCATAGGGAATCATTGTGAAGGACATGATCACCAACCTCAAAAGAAAGATCTTTTCTCTGGTCATCCACATTGATTTATTGCATCTATTAGCCATTCTCATTTTTTTCTGAATCAAATAAACTTGTACAGTAATTTACTTCACCAACTCTCTTCCCATAAAACTAATTTATACAATATTGTCCCAAAAAATTAGAGGATCAACACCTCATTCTATATAATTCCTAAAAAGGTTTGATATGCATACTGGAAGGAAAAATATTTTTATAAGAAAACTATAATGAATGAATATGTTACTAATTTTTTTTTAGTTAATCCATTTTACATGAATGAAACATGTTCTCCATGGTATGAAATATATTCTCCAATTTACCACCACTTTAATGATGACCATCTATGTTAAAACATAATTTAGTACCCAATGAATTCTTAATTCCTTTACAGAAATTAGATGTGATCCATGTAATATAGTTTGCTAAAGTGGAGATTATAACTCAATGTAACCTAGCTATATTTTTTAGATAATATTTATAATGATGATTAAATAGAAATTTAATGTAATCATTGAATAATGGGTAATGTTCTAAATGTGAAATTGTTAATTTAGTATTATTTTTCTAACTTGAAGCATCAAACATAATGTATTCTTCTCTAGGATGGTAATGAATCTATCAATCAAAGTCCTTGATTAGTTCTTTATAGCTCTTGTATTTCATGGTCAATTAATTATTTATTAATATATACTATAATATTTTATTTCTATTATATATTTCACACTACACACCATTTAAATGATACCTCAAAATTTTTAAAGGAAAAACCACAACAACTAATTCGAAATCATGGGAAGGTTAATTTAGACAATGACGTTTCAATAGATATGAATCATAAGAAACTGCATCATAATTATATATCAAGAAAAAACCATGTTTATTAAAAAATTATCATTTAATATAATAAATTATCCATTATTGGAAGGTTGAGGCAAAATTAGAGCATCCAAAAATCATCTTTTTATTTCCTAAAAACAATCATCACATTCATTATTCCAAATGAAATTGAATCTTTTTCATGTTAGCATTGTTAGTTACTTGTAAAATAATTTGTTTTCTTTATATAATTAAATAGTTAAATTCATTAAAATATATAATGAAATAAGTGATATTTATAAAAATTAAGGAATATATACTATTAGAATTGTAACCTCACATATGAGAGTATAAATAAAATTTATGTATCTTATATGTGAGAATATGATATATTTATATTGGCCAAATGAGACCATACCCAAGTGGTAAGGTCTCCTTCTTGGCATTCAAGAGACCCGGGTTCAATACCGGGTGCAGGAAAATTTCTGGGTACTGTAATAGTACTGTAGCAGTACTGTAGTAGCATGAAGTATTCACCCGATTTGGGCCTTCATGACACCAGTTTGGGCCTATGGGTCTCCAGGGCCTTCAGGTCATCAATGGCCATCGGGCCATAGGGAATTCGGGTCATGTAGACCATGGAGTAGCGCAGTTCACCCAGAACAAATCCCAGAACAAGATTAGAGAAACATGAGTAGTAGCCACCAGATGTAGAGCTAACTAGATTAGAAGAATGAGAGGGTATGACAGCCATCATTGGGACCAGGCACCGTGCAACTTTGTATTGGGGAAATGCTAGCCGATCAGCAATGTAATGTGGGAGATAGGTGATCAATGAAATAGAAAGATGGGGAGGGGCAGTTCAAGTGGGTTGGGCCTACGAGTCATGTATTAGGCATGGTATGCCTCTGGGCCTTCGGGTCGTGTATTGCGGGTTTGTTGGGCCTTGTGCCTTGGGCCTACGAATCATGTACGGGTTCCCCTTCAACCCTTAAAAGGGTTATTATCCATAATAAAATAAAAAAAGAAGGCCTTCGGGCCATTCGGGGGGGGGGGGGGATATATTTATATCGTGGAGTAAGTGAATATTTTGTTTGAAAATCATAAATTAAGTGTTCATATTTTTGTGAATCAAAAATAATTTATTTATAAATTTATAAATAAAATAATTAATTTAAAAAAATTTATTCTCATTAAATAGATTTATAAATTAATAATTTGTTTTATATGATTGTAGTATAATTTTATTTGACGTCAATTAATTTTCATTGTGTCATAAAATGTGTTACAATTTTTAAATTGATATTTTTTTAATAAATGATGATATTAATTAAAAATTAAATTGATCTTGTATTTTTTTTCATACAATGGAGTTAATTTTTGAATTCTGAATGTTGAACTATGTTCAGGGTTAATTTTAGGGTTTTTTCTAAAATATTTGAATTTTTGTGAATAGTAAAATATAATATATATACATTATAAGTTAATTACATTATTCCATGAGTAATTGATGATTTAATCACAATAATATTTAATCAAATTAACTATATCAATATATTTATTGATAATTCTTAAACTATTCATAGTGTTGATCCAAAACAATAAACTAATGAACCAAATATTCAAAAACAGCCCTATCCTCTACAATAAATACTACCCTCTCTACATCCTTTCCTCACACCTATAAATCCTTAACACTATTTAAAACTCTTCCCAATACTCTCCCATATCCTCTCCATACTTATAAGATCTTTTCATCTCAACAAAATAAAAAATAAGATTTCCATAAAGTTGTTCTTGACGAGGATAATTCATGAGGTAAAATACATATTTATTTTCATTTATTTCATTTAAATTTATTTGATTTTCTTATTCTCTCCCCAAATACCATCATACAAGTGAAATTTTAACAATAGTATCTTTAATATACAAAACTAATAATGTTTTTATGGAATATGTTTTATCAAACCTCTCCACTTCTCCCCTTATTATACATAATTAATGTAATGTCTTTGACGTGTCGATTAACCTCCTCCATGGACATCGAATTTTTATTTTCCATTACCTCCTTCAAAGCTGGTCATAAAACCATATTTATGGTTTAAAAATATTTTAATGTATATATTATGAATTTTTAATTTTCTGTAAGTAATTTATAGATATAACATTATATAATATGAAACTAATTCGTCATGAATGGAAAACCCCACAAAAAAACAAATTGTTTTCATTAATGATTTATTTAATGAATAATACAAATAAAATTAAAAAGTAATATATACTTTCATTTAAAATTATCGAAGCAAATTAATACCATTTCATTTCACTTATGATATTTTTCATCCATTTAAAATTAAAATACATAAGGAACCAACAGTGAAAACCATGAGATAAAAACACACGAAACAATAATAATAACAAAATTTTATTAATAAATAGAAGTAAAGTTGATATAAAAATATCATATAAGGTATTATAAATATTCATATAGTTCTATAATAAATTTATAACATTCATTAAACAATTATACACGATTTTTGAGCATGTTTGAAGGATGTCAAACATGAGGTAAAAGACTTTTCATAAAAAATATTTTTTAAATTTAAATTTTTACCAAATTAAAAAATATGTTTTTATGATGAAAATATTAACATTTTTTGAATATTTTATGGTTAATGGTAATTTTTTATTTTCATGTCTGGGTCCATGATATCCCTCTAATGAATTGGGTATTTTTATTTTTTTATTGTCCATAATGGTCCTATTGTAATTGCGATGGTTACACCATAAGGTAGCCACGATGGTTGCATTTTAATGTAGTTTTGAGGGTTACAAATCATAATGTATTAGTGAGGGTTAAAATAATCTATAGGTATATTAAAAAAATGATTCCCCAAGTTACCTAGATGGTTTAGTTATTTTTCCTATGTTTTATGGAAACCTCATGCTTTCACAATGTATATGTACCTTTTCTGGGTAGGAAGTTAATCATTGATGTGTTTATATTTATTAATAGACTAATGGTTTACGTTACTTATTTTTATGTCCCTTAATGATATTATTTTTCTCAGACAATGTTTTAAAATATTTTTCACATGATTTAATAATTTTAATGGAAAATAAGATGCCAAGATGAATATTGTGAAGAATTTTCATGAAGAGAATTCATATTTTATTAAAAACATTTGTATTATGGAATAAATGGAAATTGTTTTCTTATTATAAATTTTTTAATCATGTCGTTTTTCATGTATAAATTATGAATTAATTCAATAAAAATAATTCCCTAAATTATCTTTGGGAATGTAATAAGTGTATTCTAGTTGAATTCACTAGATCATGTAATGTATAAGGTTGGATCCTTTTTGTTGGTATCAGAGAATAGTTTAGATACAAATGGGTGTTATGATGATATTAATAGGATACCATAAATGATTTTTACCTTATTAATGTGTTTAAATGATATTAAATTTAAAAATTACCATGTTTATTCATCTATGATATGTCTGTTCAGAATGGTTTTCTATAGAAAAAAATGGATGCTGATGTAGGAAGGAATATAGAGAATGGTATCATTCCAAATCCACAACATGGAATGGTGGTAATTAGAAGTGAGAAGTTACAATAATGGATTAGTTGATGTAGTCTATGTATGGAAGTTTCATCCATGCAAGAGAATAACCAGAGAAACCATACAGGAAAATGGTGATAAT
Organism: Viscum album; assembly: GCA_963277665.1. NCBI lineage: Eukaryota > Viridiplantae > Streptophyta > Magnoliopsida > Santalales > Viscaceae > Viscum > Viscum album. The sequence continues at coordinate 957,438,521 of OY728142.1, forward strand.
AAAACATTTTATAAGGAAAAACCCCCTAAATTCATTGGATCTTATGAACCAATGGTGGATGAAGGGTGGATTAAATCCTTTAAAAAGATATTTTATTTCATGGGGTTTTTATATAATCAAAAGGATAGTATTTCCATTTATATTTTTGAAGGTGAAGCCAACAAGTGCTTGAAAATAGTCAAGAATATCTAGGAAGAGAAGCGATTGATGGCATGGAATGTGATGAATATAATAATATCTTCCTTGAAAAATATTTTCCTATGGTGGTACAACATAGGATGAAAAAGAAATTACATGAATTTAAAAATAAAAATAAAAATATCTAATTTGAATTATTAATTCTATACTTATGTTAATTGACATTTTAGTTTAAAAAATAAATGGAAGATAATAATTCATTCAATTTTTATTCCTTTTAATATTTTTAGTGTCATTTAATTTAGTTAATTATTTGCTAAATAATTCATGTGATGGAATTTATTAAGAATTTAATGAAATTATTTATTCTCCAAAAAATTATCATGATAAAAAATCATTTAAATTTCCAATTAATATTTATGATTTTTAACCTATCTCCAATATTTAGAAACATTAAAGGCAAGGAAAATAAGGTTCATTCTTTTGGCTTAGGGGTAAGAACCTCGTAATACTACATGAAAAATGGGTGTTAAAAACCCATTGGGCACATGTATTTTAGCAGTACTCTAGTAGTAGAGGCACTATAGAAACAAATAACACTATTGCTACGGCAGGCACTCTAGTAATAGAGGGTACTGTGCGAGGACTGTAACAGATGAGAACTATAGAAGTACTATTCACAGAATGGTCCTTAAGCCAAAAACATTGGTCTTTTGGGCCATGTAATGGGCTACATTCCCATTTGGCCTTGGGGTTATGTAATGGGTCTCCCTCTACCCAGTTAAAAGGAGGCCTTGCGTTGCTTTAATAATTAAATGAGGCTTTATCCCCAACATTTTAAAAAACAAATATAAGTCAGTTTCATGGAATAACATCCCACTAACTCATAAAAATATATCTTAATGTGTTAATGGTTATATAATGTCCTTATAATTGGATTTGGACATGTTGGTATGTAATTTTACAGCTAATATTCTAGGTTTATCCACTGAGTTAACTCATTTTTACCTTAATAAATTTGATTATTGTTAATTGTATTTTATAATAATGTTGTTAAAAAATTCATATTTCTTTATTAATAATTATGAATTATTATTATTTAATATATGTAATCTTTTTCTTCCAAATTAAACTCACATGATTATAGATAAATTAAAATTAATTTCGCAGACACAATGAGAAAGGAGGGGTTTTAAAGATAATATGATCAAAAGATTAATATGTTTTTGTATAAAAATTAAATACAAAATTTATTAAAATTACATAAATTGGATTAATAGACGTATAATTTAAATATTTTGAATATATAACCAAATTAAAATATTTTCTAAAATTATAAATTGTTTAGGAGAAAATGAAATATTCAACAACATTCCAGCATTTTCCACTATTTATCAAAATATGTAACTTCTTAAAGAAATCCAAAAAATTAACCCGTATATAATCATGATAATATAATTTTTAAAAATTATTTTTATATTTTTATATTATTTTTTTCTAAAATTTAAAAATTAATTTTAATTTATGTGCTCAAATCATGATTAAACCTTCTCATTGGAAATTATTATTTTTTAGAAAACATTTCTTTTTATTTTATATGATTCTTTTTATTACTTAAAATAAATAGATTTAAAATAAATGTGTATAAATTATATATTTTTATAAGTTATGTAATCTAATTTATAATCACTATTCAAATTTCTATGCAATAACTATCAAATTAGATTATAATATTGAAAGTAAATTTTTGTTCGGTAATACTTGATCTTGCGTGTAATGCAAGATATCAAAAAACATGTTATTATGTATAAAAAATCTAATAACTATTGAATTAATTTGAATATATTTAATACATTTAATTACATTAAAAAAAATTATTATAATGTCTCTTGATTTTATATTCATATCGACTCTTGGTGTGGCATGTCATACATGCTATCAAATATTATGTTTATATTTTAAAATTTCAGGGGGTTACATATATTATATTTTATAATTTATAAATATTTAATTAATATCATTATTATATCACTTATATCACATATATTAATTAAATTGTTTCTTATTACCTTCCATGTAAGTCATTAGTGAAATAATATCACATCACATCGCGAGGTAGTAGTTTGTTGTACAAATGGGGGACATTATCATATCACCAAAAAAGGAAAGTAAAAAGGTATACATGATAACATAACTCAAAAAGTATAAATATGTTAAAAATTTAATGTATATGATTTAAATCCATCATTGAAACATGACGTCATAGGTGATGATGGAAACTTAATGACATTTATTCATGAGGGGTTAGTCTATTGTTCACATAATTTATGACTTTATATACCATTTTATAGATTGGGAGATGGATTTTGGGTATGATATTAATATAATAAAATTTAATTTTATGTTATATATATTTTAATATATAACTATAAATAAATAATATATTAAAGTGGTTGAAAAATAAATAAATAAAAAATGCATACTGAATAATTTTACCTCTTATCGAACCACATCTTTAGTATTATAAATAATTTATTGTAGAAATAAATTTTGAAAAAAACTATTCTTATATGACATGGGTTTTGAATTTTGGATGTGATATGGAAATCATTGGCCTGTTTAAAATGGGTTGAAGGTGTGATGAAGAGAGAAGATTGGGTGGTCTTTTTTATGTCATGTGAGTCACACATTGTAAATTTTTTTAAAAAAGGTGTACCCACATTCACACATTCCAAAAGCATAAAAATGGTGTTTATATTGATCCTTATTAATGATAAGGTCTATATTTGTCCATAAAAGAAATTTTATGCCAGTTTATATGTCATTTAACCCTTAACATTTTTGATTAATCCCTTGTAAATCCACTTTTACCATAATGACAATAATTAATTTTTTACTATTTTATATATTTTTAATGTTTAATGATTATGTTGTCATTATTAGATAATATAAATGATTATTATTCTATATATGGAATCCATTTTAATAAATTCAATTAATAGATGTTGAAATACTCAATTTTAAAAAACCCCATAGATGGGATGAAAAGCGAGTTTTCAAGTATTGTATTTTTCAAGAAAAATATGTTATTATATTAATTATATGACAAATAATAATCACTATAAGAATAAAAAATAATATTTATTTTTATATAATTTAAATATTTATTTTAATGTTTTTCTCCTTATGTAATAATTTATGGAATTAAATTGAGAAACAATATGCATTTTAAAACTGTTTTTAGAAAAATATACTTTTTTAACACACACAAAAAAAGAACATAAAAAACATTATAAATATTATTAAAATATAATTATGTTTATTAAATATAACTAAAAAACACTTATTTTATATTTAAAAAAATTTAACACATAATGGTAACTGTTAATTAATTAATTTATTGAAAATAAAATACTTTTATTAAAAAAAATATATTTTCACTGTTCATTAAAAAATCAATATTATTTTGAATAATATTAAACGTTTTCCAAAATAAAATTTATATATAATTATATTAAAATTAAAATTAAAATTTTCTAATTCATATTCTAAAATTTATAAATTACACGTAAATAAAACCATTTCTTAAAATTTTAAGTTAAAAATATTTTCTTTTTGATTTAAAAATTACATAATAATTTTATAATGAATGAAATAATTAATGTAATTTATTTTTTAACTACCAGAGATCATTGAATGAGGAAGGAGATTTTATTATTCATATTGAGTGATTGATACCTTCCAAATATTTCCCCAAAATAGTTTTCATGTGGGAAATTATAGGGATGTTATATGTGTTTCCATTCATTTTATATTGTTACTAGAATTTTTGTCACTAGAAGATGGGTTAGAATTATTTATTTACAAAATTAATTAAATATCTCTAGAATAATTTGTAACCATCATAAGTTACTAATTTTTGATTGATTCATGCATGTTATTAAATTTAGGTGAATAAAAGGCTCATGTAAGATTTTGTGGAGTATTTCATAGGGTAAAATAGCCACCTATTTCTGGGTTACTGGATATCACTAATCATAATACAAATAAATCCATTTATAGGTAGATTTTATGTTGGTAAAAAAATGATTATTGGTTTTTTATTCATATAAATTTAATTAGGTACTTAATGAATATCGTTACAATGAATTCAAAGTGTAGAGAATCAATATAGTGATGTTGAACTGATTTTGCATTAGTGAATCACAATGTGTTAGTAATTTGTATTTAATCTTTATTAATTGGTGTTATTAGTTGAATATGTAATGTAATTATTATGATAATTAATAAATAAGTGTTTATACCATGGATGTAGGACACCATCGCCAAACCACATAAATCTCTTATTTTCATTCTCTTTTGTTTTTTTTTCTACTATTGTTTTTAATTTCCATTTTTATTTCTATGGGTTTTCTGGAAAATATGTGTCCATGGATCTAATTAGTGTAATTTTTAGGGTACATATAAATTATACCTTCAGATACACTTACTTTAATATAATTCCCAAATTCATTATTTCATTTATGATGAATCTTTAGTGTGTGAAATTTTAGTGGATTGTGATCCTGGATAAAACAATTTGATGACTACCTGACGCACGCCTGTCGTAGGGCGTGGCAAAACAATTATTTTCTAAGTTAAAATGTAGTAATGTGGTTGACCTAGGATGTCTCCCGAAGAGGATTGCACACAAAATGGGTTGTCACTTTAAAACGGGGGTAAAAATGTTGTGAAAGGAAATTTCAAATTCAAATGATTGAAAAACAATGAAATAAAAAGGGTGATTAGGTCGGGGTCGGTTTCCTAATTATAATGCTATCCTTGTTCAATTTAATTCAAACCTCTTCTTCTTAGTTGATTAAAGTGAGTTTCCACAATCGTTTCCTCTCACTTCCTTGGTGAAATTGTTATTGTGAGAGAAAACCTTACCAAGATCTCAGTTTGGTCAACTCTCCTTCCATGTGTAAAATTGTTGTATTGAATATCCTTAATTGAAATGGGCAATTCCCGATCGGGTTTTGTTTATCCCAAACAATCAAGAACATTCACTACACCTTTTACACGTACTGACGATCGTCGAGTACTTCACCACTAATTCCTAGTTTATTCCATCGTATATAAACCAGAAATTAGTGGAGGGAGATATTGATTATTTTACCAAGGCAAAAATAAATAACGGAATTAATATTCAAGAACGATCGCACTTGATTATAAAATCCGCTATAAGAAATTGAAAACAACTTTGAAGAAGAAAGAAATTTATTCAATTACGTCCAAGAACTCAAGCATTACAATATAGAAAACCAACCCTTCCCCAATCACTCCAAAAGTTTACCCCACCATGGTAAGGGTAATCGAGTTGAATGGGGAAGAAGAAGGCATTACAAAACAATGTAAAAGAAAATAAATAAAAGAGAAAGATGAACTGTTCTCTTTCTTGGTGTCCCAGAAGGAATGGGGTGGAGAAATGATTGAGAATGGATGCTTTGAGAGGGTGGAGCTCTCCTCCTTTTATAGCCAGAATTCTTCCCCCGCATGTCGACGCGTTTTAGCCCCATTAAATGACATCTTCACGCGTTAATCCCTTCATGAATGTTGTTCATAATTCCCTTGGCCGTGTCCCCAAAAAATGTCAGCAGATGTGGACATGTATTCCGATAGTTATGTCCGTTTTACTATGATAATTTATTCTGTCCAGTCAGACTCTCCAAAACGAACTCCTCCGGATTAGGGTGCTTTAATTGCCCCATAAAAGGCCAATTAATTCGGTTATTCCTTCATAAAAGATGCTCCAAAACTCCTTGCGCGTCCACCCTCCGAATTTCACAAGCTTTGTCCCTACAGTGGATGAGTTATGGATCTCACATCAAAACTAGGAAGAACTGAAAACAGTTTTCTTGATCCAACATGTGATCTTTTTTTGAGCTTCCATATGGCCGATTCAGATTTTGGTACAAATATATTAAATGAATCCCTGAATGTGTAGAATCTGAAAAATAAAGAATTTGGAAATTTGGATCAGTGAAGATAATGTTATGGCCAATCTACCGAAATAATTTAAAACTGTTAAAAATCCAAAATGGCCAATTTTTACTATTCAGCTCAAAATAACACCATTATCAAAAAATGAAACAATTAATCTTAGAGGAACAATTTTGTGGGTTTAAAACAATGATATTCAATATAAATTAATTGAAAATATTTTCTCTATCAATTCCCCCACACTTAGCACTTGGACTCCTGGACAAGTAAAAATCAAATCAAATCAAAATCAAAACACATATCAATGAGATCAATCAAATCAATTTCACGAAAAAAAAAAGAAATCATGCCTCAACAAAAACTTTTATTTCAAATTCTCCATTTAATATTTTAATATATTTTCACTTCATGTCTTATCCCATGCACACAAAACACCTACCTCAATGAATTTTCTCTCATCTCACAAATGTAAAGGCTGAACAAGGCTTTTCTCATCCAAACTCACACAAGAGTCACCATAGGTTTGTTAAATTCCTACTTCTCCACCCGATGTGAGTCAAGAACATGTGTTTCTCATGAGGACTTTTCAGGGTTTTTCTGTGGCTTCCGGTTGGTAGGATTTAGATGTTAAAAGTTCTGAGGCCGAAAAAGGAAGGCTTGGCTCTTATTGAAGCAAAATTGCAAGATTCTAGTTTTCACTCAAATATGGTCTCCTTCACTTCCCCTTTGTTGAAAATAGGATCCATAATCATTCAATCAGCTCAGCAGCAAACATTTCAATCTTTTCAAACATGATTTTTTTAAAGCTCCAGATAGGCACAACTTTATTTTTACATTGGAAGCTCCAGAAAGGCACAACTTCTCTTGTCATAAAAGCTCCAGAAAAGGCACAGCTTTCAACAGAATAATTTTTCAGCATCACACACATCTCTTCCACAATTTATTTTCCACCCAAATTATAACCAAATGAGGTAGTACACCAAAAGACATCTTCCCCCACACTTAAGTTCAACAAGATCATGCAATTTTACTTCAAGAGCAGGTATGATAGGGAAAATTGGCTTGTAATGTGGCTAACCTAATAGGCAATTCATGGATACTAGGGGCTACAATGAAGGATAAATGTAAAGGTGGGCCATAATGAAAAGGATTATTTTGAAAAGGGGGCTTCAAACAAAATAAGTGCCTCAATCATTTAAAACACACGTACCCCAACCCCCAAGTTTTGAAAGGAATAAATCAAATTCTGTTTAAAGAAAGCATGGTCTGGTTCTCTCAAGAAATGAGTTGAATGAAAAGAATATGACAAAAACGGTTCAGAAGCCTCACAGTATAGTTATTTCAATGATATAGATAGTGAAATATGGCATGGGTTTCAAAAATCAGTGTACTTTTCAGGAAATTCTAAAAGATTTGAACTTGAAAAGAAGTCATTTCAGCATTCATTTAAGCTCGGTTTCATGAAATAGATTGGTTCACTCATTGACATGGGTTTCAAAAATGGTATTGATAATCTTTTCAGCTCAAAATTTTCAGAAACACACCAAAAATTGAAAAATAAACACACAAATATTTGAAAACACACAAATTTTTTTTTTTTGGAAAACAAACATCAAATAAAAATCCTATACTACAAAGGTTCCCTCCCCCACACTTAAATGATGCAGTGTCCTTGATGCATTCAAGTGGATATAACATGTAAGGAAATTTTCAAATTAATCACAACATCAAGAAAGTGTGAAAGAGAGGTACAACCTGATTTATTCATAGTGCAACATTGAGTTAAGCTCCTAAGTGTTTCACTTTGAAAACCTACAAATAAAAGAACAAAAGTAAACATAATAATTTATTAAAATAAATGAAAATAGAAATAGGATGAGAATAGAAGGATAAATCTTGGTTTAATCCCCCAAGTGGGCCCTGGGTTTTGACTGCCTCCAGAGGGGCAGTTGTAATTGATTATCCACAATCTGATGGTGGATGAGGTTTCTTTGATTTGAACCACCACATGTGTCTCCTCCCAGCTTGATGTTCATTGTTTTTCTTGATGAGGACTCCATGAATAGAGTACACCAGATCCACCCCCTTCGCAATTTGGTACATCTTGCATGGAAGGGGTAGAATGAAGTATGGATAACAAGAGAATTGGGTATGTGTCATCATTTCATTGTGTTTTATTTGGTTCATCCATTTCTCCTAAAAAAAGAAAAAAATAGAGATGAGATTGAATTACTCATTGTACATTATTTTATGACTCATTTCCCTCCCAAAAATAAAGGGCATGAATTGTCATTCATTGATTGTATTCAATTTTTCAGCTCATCCTCTATGAAAAAAAAGAAAAAAAATAAAGCTGTGCCTTTCTGGAGATTTGAAAAAAAAGAGGAGAACTTAGATGATATCATTCATTATAATCACTTATTGGCTCATGTACCATGTCATAAAGATGGGTGGGGTTGTTTTTCACATTTACAAGCAGTATTGAGTGAGGAATTTCCTTTGTTTTCACTTTATTTAATCATGCATTGTACTTAAAAGTTCAACCTCCTCTTTCTAGTTTGGAACATTTTTCAATCATTTTACCACCGACCCTAAGCCACAGAATCATTTGAACCATTAATTAAAGCCCTCATGATTAAATTCATTTTCATGTTTCACGCTGTGGAGAAATGATAATTTTCACAAACCTATGGTGATACATGCGATTCTCAAGTATGAGTATAACTCTAGATTCAATTTCTCTTGAGTGAAGAGTGACATAAAATTCAATGTGAGGTAGGTTGTGATTGGGCCGTGGATTGATTTATGAGGTTGAAAAAAAATTTATGATTGAATTTAAAATGATTGAATTATTATTCATAAATGAGACATGATGGAATTCTATTTTGGATAAAATCATTGATATTTTCTCATTTTTGATTGTTGTGTGGATTTTGATTTGGATGTAAGATGATTGGCCGGGAGTGCAATGTTTATGTGTGGGAGAGTGATGAAGCTCACATTTTCATATATTTTATACTGTAAAACATTGTTTATAATCCCACAATAGTGTTATTGAATGGGTAATTATCTTGTTTTTAGGTTTTAGTGTTATTTTGAGCATAAATGTGAAAAACGACTAATTCTGGATTTTGGACAGAATTTTACGTCAGGGGTATTTTGGTCATTTCAGGAAAAATAAAATTCCAAATTTTCTGATTAAATTTTTTTTAGAATCATTATTGTATTTCCTTCATTTTTGTCTTCTGGACCAGGAGCTGATTCGGTCATCTAAAGGGTCTAAAAAAATCATTGAAGATTGGAATTTTTCGGGGCGGACATCATGGACCCACACAAGGTAACGGACATAAAACGCGGAATAAACATCTCCAAATGATGTTTTTCCACCTGGGATACCTTGAGGACATATAGGGCCGTCCCTACAATTAATGTGGAGGAAGTTGGAGATCATTAACGAGGCTATTGAATGACATTATTTTGGAGGAACCTTCCTAGATGCTTCGTCCAGAAACAGCAACCGAGAATGAAAAATTCATAACATCTACATAAAGTTTCAAAATCATCTGAAATTTGGAGAGGAGACGGAAATGATATTTATGAACAACATTTATGAAGGGTGTAACGAGTTAATATGTCATTAAAGGTGTCTAAAACGCGTCTACATATGATGGACAAATTCTGCCTATAAAAGGAGGCCCTCACCTCCTTCCCAAATCATCCATTCTCCATCCATTCCTTCAAGGCACCAAGGAGGAGATCTCCACCGAGGGAGGCCGACCAGAAATCTTCTCCATTTCATTTATTTTATTTATTTTAATTTTAGTCTGTAATTCATATTTCTAATAAAATTCATGCATTGTTTTTATTTTTGTGTCCACCCTTCCTCCCTGTTTTCTTCTTCATCTTTTCTCCTTCTTTTCTTCTTTTATTATTCTCATATTATCCACCGTGACCTCTTAACCTCAAATATGAGGGGTTAACCCGAGACTTGGCCCGGGGGAGGTATGTGGAAATTTCATTAAATCGGTGCCTAAATTCCTATATTTTATTAAGTTTGTGATGAGTAAGAGTGATGTGCACGGGTGTGGCGATCGTCCACCACGACACTGATCTCAAACTCATTTCTATTCTTTTATTAAATATTTTCCCTCCCTTCCACTGGATACAAGCTCTTCATACGATGGAGTTGAGCCATTCAGTGGTTGAAATGGCATACGATGGAGCCAGGTCTTGGAAGATGACACACTCTCGATCGAGGTGTGCCATCAACCTTGATTATAGGAGGAGGTGAAGTTCAGATTGCGAAATGCATTCAAGATTTCACACCAATAAATAAAAGAATAGTAATTCATGAATGAGATCTCATAATTTAATTAACAAACTTAATTTAAATATCAACAAGGAGAATGATGAAACCCACATACCAACCCATAAAGGCCAAGTTCTTTCTCAATTAATTGCATTTTGTCATTGCATGTTAGTTTTATCTTTTATTAAATTGCATTACATTCATAAATAAAAACAAACAAAAAGAAATAGTTTAGTTAAATTAGATTAAGTAAGTAAACGATTGAGAAATCTCCTTAAGTGAGAGACCCTGGTCAGCTTCTATGCTACACTAGGAAAATTAAATTTCTTTTGCCATGCCTGTCGTAGGGCGTGGCAAAAGAAATTTAATTTTCCTAGTGTAGCATAGAAGCTGACCAGGGTCGTCTCACTTAAGGAGCTTTCTCAATCGTTTACTTACTTAATCTAATTTAACTAAACTATTTCTTTTTTGTTGTTTTTATTTATGAATGTAATGCAATTGAATAAAAGATAAAACTAACATGCAATGACAAAATGCAATTAATTGAGAAAGAACTTGGCCTTTATGGGTTGGTGTGTGGGTTTCATCATTCTCCTTGTTGATATTTAAATTAAGTTTGATATTTCAATTATGAGATCTCATTCATTAATTACTATTCTTTTATTTATTGGTGTGAAATCTTGAATGCATTTTGCAATCTGAACTTCACCTCCTTCTATAATCAAGGTTGATGGCACACCTCGATCGAGAGTGTGTCATCTTCCAAGACCTGGCTCCATCGTATGCCATTTCAACCACTGAATGGCTCAACTCCATCGTATGAAGAGCTTGTATCCAGTGGAAGGGAGGGAAAATATTTAATAAAAGAATAGAAATGAGTTTGAGATCAGTGTCGTGGTGGACGATCGCCACACCCGTGCACATCACTCTTACTCATCACAAACTTAATAAAATATAGGAATGTAGGAACCGAATTAATGAAATTTCCATATACCTCCCCCGGGCCAAGTCTCGGGTTAACCCCTCATATTTGAGGGTAAGAGGTCACGGTGGATAATATGAGAATAATAAAAGAAGAAAAGAAGGAGAAAAGATGATGATGAAAACAGGGAGGAAGGGTGGACACAAAAATAAAAACAATGCATGAATTTTATTAGAAATATGAATTACAAACTAAAATTAAAATAAAGAAAATAAATTAAATGAGGAAGATTTCTGTTCGGCCTCCCTCGGTGGAGATCTCCTCCTTGGTGCCTTGAAGGAATGGATGGAGAATGGATGATTTGGGAAGGAGGTGAGGGCCTCCTTTTATAGGCAGAATTTGTCCCTCAAATGTAGACGCGTTTTAGACCCATTTAATGACATATTAACGCGTTCCACCCTTCATAAATGTTGTTCATAAATGTCTTTTCCGTCTCATATCTAAATTTAAGATAATTTTGAAACCGTATGTAGGAGTTATGAATTTTTCATTCTCGGTTTCTGTTTCTGGACGAAGCATCCAGGAAGGTTCCTCCAAAATAATGTCATTCAATAGCCTCATTAATGATCTCCAACTTCCTCCAAAATAATTTTAGAGACGGCCCTATATGTCCTCAAGGTATCCCATGTGTAAACACATCATTTGGAGATGTGTATGCCGCGTTTTATGTCCGTTACCTTGGGTGGGTCCATGCTGTCCGCCCGGAAAAATTCCAATCTTTAATGATTTTTTTAGACCCATTAGATGACCGAATCAGCTCCTGGTCCAGAAGACAAAAATGAGGGAAATAAAATAAGGATTCTAACAAATTTTTAATCAGAAAATATGGAATTTTATTTTTCCTGAAATGACCAAAATACCCCTGACGTAAAATTCTGTCCAAAATCCAGAATTAGTCATTTTTCACATTTATGCTCAAAATAACACTAAAACCTAAAAACAAGATAATTACCCATTCAATAAAACTTTTGTGGGATTATAAACAATGTTTTACAGTATAAAATATATGAAAATGTGAGCTTCATCACTTCCCCACACTTAAACATTACACTCCTGGGCAATCATCTTACATCCAAATCAAAATCCACACAACAATCAAAAATGAGAAAATATCAATGATTTTATCCAAAATAGAATTCCATCATGTCTCATTTATGAATAATAATTCACTCATTTTAAATTCAATCGTAAATTTTTTTTCAACCTCATAAATCAATCCACGGCCCAATCACAACCTACCTCACATTGAATTTTATGTCACTCTTCACTCAAGAGAAATTGAATCTAGAGTTATACTCATACTTGAAAATCGCATGTATCACCATAGGTTTGTGAAAATTATCATTTTCTCCACAGCGTGAGACATGAAAATTAATTTAATCATGAGGGCTTTAATTAATGGTTCAAATGATTCTGTGGCTTAGGGTCGGTGGTAAAATGATTGAAAAATGTTCCAAGCTAGAAAGAGGAGGTTGAACTTTTAAGTACAATGAATGATTAAATCAAGTGAAAACACAGGAAATTCCTCACTCAATACTACTTGTAAAAGTGAAAAACAACCCCACTCATCTTTATGACATGGTACATGAGCCAATAAGTGATTATAATGAATGATATCATCTAAGTTCGCCTCTTTTTTTTCAAAGCTCCAGAAAGGCACAACTTTATTTTTTTTTCTTTTTTTTTCATAGAGGATGAGCTGAAAAATTGAATACAATCAATGAATGACAATTCATGCCCTTTATTTTTGGGAGGGACATGAGTCATAAAATAATGTACAATGAGTAATTCAATCTCATCTCTATTTTTTTTTCTTTTTTTAGGAGAAATGGATGAACCAAATAAAACACAATGAAATGATGACACATGCCCAATTCTCTTGTTATCCACTGCCCAAAGTATTGACACACACCTCACACCACCCATAAATGATACACGCACACGAAAGGACCTTCCCCCACACTCAAACCTGAAATATCCATGCAAAAATACTAAAAGTGCAGGTAGGTAAGGAAAAATTGGCTTGTAATGTTGCTTAAAACCTATAAGGCAACTCATGGCATCTAAGGGCTTACGAAGGATAAATGTAAAGGTGGGTCTCAAGATAAAATGTGGCTAGCCAATGAGATTCCTCAATAATTTTAAATACATTCCATGAAATCCAAAGCTTCGAAAGAGAATATTCACAAATTCTGGTTCTCACACAAAATTCAAGTTTCCCTCAAGAAAGTGTGGGTATTAGGAAGAATATGTAAAAGTGGTTTAGAATACCTCACAGGATTGGACAAAAAATATTTTGAGTCAGTTGTTTCATGGTCATGGATTTCAAAAATCAGTTAAACTCATACAAATGATTGATAATCCAATTCAAGAAAATGTTTTCACATCAACAATCATTTAAAATCCATTATTTCAAAAATCATTTCAACTCTTTCAAAATAAATTGTTGTGTGAAAAGTGATAAGAATATTCATTAAATCTCAAAATATTTTTTGGACCAAAAAAAGAAAGGAGTTTAAAGGATAATCTTAAAAAGTTAACTCCCTTTTGAAATAATGATTCGGTCCTCTTCCTCTAATTCTCAGGGCTTCCTTCTGCCTTCATGATCCTACAAAAGAAAAATTACTAAATTAATCACAAGGATCATTTTATTTAATCTCAAAATGAAAAGAGGGAGGGGGCCACATGGTAGACTATTTCCTAATTCTAAATTTGAAATCTAAATTCCTAATATTGAAAATTAAATTACTATAAAGAAAGTAAAGGATAAATCTTGGTATGATCCCCCAAGTGGGCCCTGGAATCTTTTACTGCCTCCAGAGGGAAGTACCAGCTTTTATCCATAATCTGTTGGTGGATTAAGTTTCTTTGATTTGAACCACCACATGTGGTTCTTCCCAGCTTGAAGAACATTGTTCTTGTTGAGGAGGACTCCATAGACAGAGTATACAAGATCCTCCCCCTTCGCAATTTGGTACAGCTTGCATGGAGGTGGTTGGAAGAAGTAGGGAACCTCCTCTTCATTTGTTGCTACTTGTGCAAAATTCCCTTTCCCTTCTTGTGCTCTCCCTAGTAAATATTCAGTGTGTTCAGGGAGCTTTAAATGTTCCCCAATAGGTGAAATTTCTTTTCCTTCATCATCCTCCATGGCATAATGTGAGATGGCCGAATCTAAAAATTCAAAACTATTAGGGGTGATACTCAAATCATTTTCAATAAAATTAAAAGAGTTTGAGTTTAAGATTGTATCATCTCCCTGAGTCGGTTCGACTTTAATATCATCTTCAATTGAATGTGCGTCTTGGAGTCGATCTTCACTAGATGGAGGTAGGTAGTCGGGCTCCTCCACCTCAGGTTTGGATTCAACTTCATGGATGTCTTCAGTGAAATCAGGAAAGACTAGTGGCACTTCCTTCTTGGCCTTGAATCTTTTTAAGTCAGCTTGGAGTTCATTGACCATGGCCATCAAATCTTCCAATGAGATCCATGTTGCTATGCCTCTTTCCACTTGCCTGACCGTTATCATCAGTGCATCGGCTCTTCGTTGGAGGGCCTCCTCGGTATAGTCTGTTTCTTCCTCCTGCACCTGTGAGTAATTGTTCCATGCAGAATAATTTGAATTTGAATCGATCATGGAAAAAAGTTTTTTTTCAAATTTGTTTTTTAAAATGGAAAAAAAATCTAAAATTTGAAATTAGAAAATGTAAAGTAAACAACCGATTAGCTCCCCGGCAACGGCGCCAGTTTTGATGCACGCCTGTCGTAGGGCGTGGCAAAACAATTATTTCCTAAGTTAAAATGTAGTAATGTGGTTGACCTAGGATGTCTCCCGAAGAGGATTGCACACAAAATGGGTTGTCACTTTAAAACGGGGGTAAAAATGTTGTGAAAGGAAATTTGAAATTCAAATGATTGAAAAACAATGAAATAAAAAGGGTGATTTGGTCGGGGTCGGTTTCCTAATTATAATTCTATCCTTGTTCCATTTAATTCAAACCTCTTCTTCTTAGTTGATTAAAGTGAGTTTCCACAATCGTTTCCTCTCACTTCCTTGGTGAAATTGTTATTGTGAGAGAAAACCTTACCAAGATCTCGGTTTGGTCAACTCTCCTTCCATGTGTAAAATAGTTGTATTGAATATCCTTAATTGAAATGGGCAATTCCCGATCAGGTTTTGTTTATCCCAAACAATCAAGAACATTCACTACACCTTTTACACGTACTGACGATCGTCGAGTACTTCACCACTAATTCCTAGTTTATTCCATCGTATATAAACCAGAAATTAGTGGAGGGAGATATTGATTATTTTACCAAGGCAAAAATAAATAACGGAATTAATATTCAAGAACGATCGCACTTGATTATAAAATCCGCTATAAGAAATTGAAAACAACTTTGAAAAAGAATGAAATTTATTCAATTACGTCCAAGAACTCAAGCATTACAATATAGAAAACCAACCCTTCCCCAATCACTCCAAAAGTTTACCCCACCATGGTAAGGGTAATCGAGTTGAATGGGGAAGAAGAAGGCATTACAAAACAATGTAAAAGAAAATAAATAAAATAGAAAGATGAAATGTTCTCCTTCTTGGTGTCCCAGAAGGAATGGGGTGGAGAAATGATTGAGAATGGATGCTTTGAGAGGGTGGAGCTCTCCTCCTTTTATAGCCAGAATTCTTCCCCCGCATGTCGACGCGTTTTAGCCCCATTAAATGACATCTTCACGCGTTAATCCCTTCATGAATGTTGTTCATATTTCCCTTGGCCGTGTCCCCAAAAAATGTCAGCAGATGTGGACATGTATTCCGATAGTTATGTCCGTTTTACTATGATAATTTATTCTGTCCAGTCAGACTCTCCAAAACGAACTCCTCCGGATTAGGGTGCTTTAATTGCCCCATAAAAGGCCAATTAATTCGGTTATTCCTTCATAAAAGATGCTCCAAAACTCCTTGCGCGTCCACCCTCCGAATTTCACAAGCTTTGTCCCTACAGTGGATGAGTTATGGATCTCACATCAAAACTAGGAAGAACTGAAAACAGTTTTCTTGATCCAACATGTGATCTTTTTTTGAGCTTCCATATGGCCGATTCAGATTTTGGTACAAATATATTAAATGAATCCCTGAATGTGTAGAATCTGAAAAATAAAGAATTTGGAAATTTGGATCAGTGAAGATAATGTTATGGCCAATCTACCGAAATAATTTAAAACTGTTAAAAATCCAAAATGGCCAATTTTTACTATTCAGCTCAAAATAACACCATTATCAAAAAAATGAAACAATTAATCTTAGAGGAACAATTTTGTGGGTTTAAAACAATGATATTCAATAGAAATTAATTGAAAATATTTTCTCTATCACTACCCAATAACAAAAGTAATTGATCTTTTTATACATTTATAATAAAAACATAATATATATATATGTATCCTAAAAAGAAATATATCATCAGAAATATAGATTAACAGACAAGGGAAATGATCTAGAGAAACCAAATAATCCATAAAGTAGATCTAAATATGATAAATATGAGAATACAACCTTATGATGTGATATCTATAGTAATTATAGCAACCCTTCTTTTTATTATATTACTACAACATCATTTTAAATATAAAATAAAATAAAATAAATACTTAAATAGGGTCCAAAGGTTTAGTATCCTGGGGTAACATGGACCATACATCACTTTTACATTGAAGAAATAATCATTTATTTAATTTCTTCTCATATAGGTTCTTATTGGCCCTTGAATTATCCGTAGTATATGTAGTCAAGGATGATATACATCCATAAGGTGTGAGATTAAATCATAGTAAGAGGACATATAATAAAATGAAACAATATAAAATTTTGGGAGAATAATCATTATTATCATAACCTAGGCATACGATTATAATCATGAGAGTAAGCATTAAGAAAAGACATGGAAGGAGGCAATGCATAAAAATGAAACATCTTGTATTAGTGGTCAACTACCACACATAGTTGTCAAAAAATTTAGCATCATGTTCATACATATTTCACTTTAATCATGAGGTTATTCAAATTAAATAATGAATTGGAGTCTTATATAATTATGGGTTCACCCGTCACATCATAATATTTACATTGCATAATATAATTCTGGGCACACCCATCACATCACAACATTTTCATTATCATGCATGCCATATAAAATATATACCAATACTGAACATATAACAACCCATGTAAAGGAATTTGTTTCATTTTATAATCATATATTTATAAATATTGGATTACAAATGAAATAAGTAATAACATCCTTCATATAAGAATCATAAACCTTGGGTGATGGAAACAATCTTAAGAAGTACAAGGTATGTTATTCTGAAATATGTGTTCTTTTGAAAAACATTTTGTTTTTCATAAATTTATGTTGACAACATTTATATTATAGAAATGGTAATATAATTATTAAGAAATTATTTTTAAGGAATAATCATACTAAAAATGGGGTGAAATTGGGAAAACCCAAAGAAACAGAGTTTGGTTCAAGAACCCCCTTACCTTTTGACCAAAAGATTATTTCATGTTAATATCCTATAAAATCATGTTATATTAATTAATTAAAAATTTAAAAAACTTTTATACATTATTATGATTCATTATGCTGTTATTATGTACTTTTTGGGCCTCTCTATGAGTTACAGAGTTTAATTTCATCGTTTGGGTTCATTTATTTTCATAGTTTCCATGATCAGTTTGTTTGTGTACCTGAATGGAAGTTCGTTTAAAATGAGTATAAACCTCTAGAGTTGTTATTATATGTTATTTATGATCATAAAAAATCATAAATTATCTTAAAATTTATTTTTTAAAAAACATTAATAATTATTCAATAGATAAATTTTAATGATGATCATTTTAGGGAAATTTTGGCCGGTTTTCGATTACAACGAACTTGTTTTGTTTTACCATTTAGTATAATGAATATAAGTTATTCACAGAACATAAAAAGTGTTATAACATAGACTTTAAATTATGTTTTAAATCATTTCATTGTCTTATTAATAGTATTTAAGGTGTTTAAGGAAAACGAAAGTGCATCACCCATGATGTTAGTAAATTGACACACCATGGGTGAAGATTTCATTTTTAAGATGAAAGATAGAGAAAGTGTGGGTTTTATTGTTTTTTCTTCCATAAACAAGATATTATTCTGGTATATGTAATATAATAGAGTTATCATTCCATTTTTATGATTGTAGGTGGGGATTGAATAAGAAAAGAAATTGAATTTGAATGGAAATTAAAAGAAAAAGAGAGGATTTACCACTTGAATTCTTCTCTTGAGATCCTCCTCAAGGAACCTATGATTAGTATTTTAATGAGACCAATGGATTCTGGATGTGGGGAAGTACTGGGGAAGAGTATTGAATTGAATTTATAAAAGTTCCAATGATATAGAGTTGTGAAGGGAAGTGGGTGTGAGAGGTGGTATTTATATTGGAAGAGATGGGTGTTTTCTTATTATTTTACTCGTTAGATTATTATTATTATCAAGACAAGAAATAGTGAGGGTCCATGTGACTACATATAGTAATTATTGCATGTTATTTTGAATCTATGTCCATTTACAATATCCATGACTCAATCATGATGCACAAATTCATTTATTTAGTATATTTCATAAATTATCAAATTTTACTATTCATGAAAAATTAAAGTATTTCAAAAAAATACTATAAATTATCCCTAACCATTTCTTGATACGTTGAATTAAAAAATGGACTACATTTTTTCAAAATATTATTCTAAATATGTGAAATTTAATTTTTAAATAAAGTCATTATTTACATGAAATACACAAATTTAAAATTTAAAACAAATTTTATAATACTTTCAAAAACTAACCGTGGTTTCAAAAAATTCTACGAAAATCATAGGAAAGGAAATATTTATATATAAATGAATTTAAAGAAAATAAATTTTATTATTAATATGTTTATTAATTAAAAATTTTAATTAAATATTCATTACTCACGAAATTACTAATAATTAATTATTAATTAGAAAACAGTCCCTCCCATTTATAATGTGCCTACATTTAAATTAAACATTCACGTGCAAGGTTACTATTCATTTTTTAGGTTTACTATTAATTAAAAGGGGTAATGTTTGAATGGTTATAATTATGTGGTAATTCCTTCCAGTAGTTTAATAAGTGCTTGACATCGACACTGATCTTGATCCTACATGAGTCAGGTGAGGAGTATATGGTGTTTTTTGAGGATTCTAAAGTTGTACATGGAGTAGGTTTAATGCATGGATATCATGTTTTGGCATATGGGTCACTATAGATGAGGCCACATGAACAGAACTACCCTAGGAATGACATGGAAATAGATATAATAGTTTATTCTTTTAAGGGTTGGGGTATTATTTGTTGGGTGAAATGTTTTCCATATATACGGATCACCAGAGCTTAAATTATATATTTTCATAGCGATACATGAATATCCTATAGGGATTATGGTTTGAGTATATGAATTAATTTTATTTTGATCTATAATATATTCAAATGAAGAGAAATATTGTTACTAATACTGTAAGAAGGAAAAATCAGACCCATGTAGTTTAGGAGTCAACCATTGAGTGTAAAATGATTAATTTACTTGATATCATGTATGTTGATGTTCTTGAGAGTTAGGAGAATATGAATCTGAATTCAATTTCAGTGGAGTCTATATATTTTATATGGATCATGGATTTAATGTATGAGTATCCATACTATTTGTACTTGTGGGAAAGCCTTGATGTTATTTAGTCAAGTTCTGGTTGGATCATATATGAGTATGAGACCATTTTTGTCAGGAATCAGGTTGTTATTCCTACAAGCATACAATAAAATCTAATGCATGAATTTCATGCCTCAAAGTGGGTGGTGTATCTAGGTGTGACCAAAATGTTCCATTACCTATATCTAATGTTTTGGTGGCCATGTATGTAAAGGGTTATAGCAGGGTTCATGACATGGTGTGATACCTATCATTATGCGAAGTCTAAGTATCAATGACCTGGTGGTTTTCTACTGCTGTTTCCCATTCCAAAATTGATGTGGAATGATGTTTCCGTTGAATTTGTTGTGAGTATCCCTAGGATGCATTAGAAGAATGTATCTATTTGGATTACTATAGTCCATTAGAAAATATAGCGCATTTATTATTGGTATATGAGACTTTATTAGTGGAGAAAGGAGGATTTTTATGTTTAGGAGATATTCTATCTGCATAATATTCCATGATGTATTGTATCAAAATTTGATGCTTATTTTACATTTTTCATATAGAAGGGTTTAAAGAAGAGTCTTGGTAAACATGTTTTATTGATTATGAAATTCCACCCACAAATAGATAGGATTTCAATGCATACTATACTGGTTCTTGAGGATATGATTTTGGTGTGACATATACATTGGTGGGTCCTAAGAGTAGTTCCTAGAATTTATGGATTTCAAATCTAATTACAATTATCTGGAAATGATATAGATGTAACCGTATGAGGATATTTATGGTAGGTCATGCAGATCTCATCTATGCTGGATAGAGGTAGGTGAGTTAGAGATGTTGGTACTGTGTGTCTTGTAGGAGACCTCAGAGAAAGTTCAACTGATTTACAAATGTATTGTGACTACTCAGGGTAGATAGACGTATTATAATGACAAACATTGATGAACCCTGTAGTTTACAGGGAGTAACTGCTTATTCCTTATAGTGTCTCTTAGATTGGGTCACAGTCAGATATAGGGGAAAGGTATGTTAGTGTATAAGTTTGTAGGACCATTTGTGGTGCGAATAGAATCAGGATGGTGGCATATCGATTGGATATTACACATAAGTATAATGCTATGCATGAATTTTTTCATGTTTCAGATCTTCAACTGTATCATCACAAACCTTCTCATATGACCGTTGTGGATGATTTTGATCTTGATACTATTGTGTCCTTTGAGGAGCATCCAAAATGATTGTTGAGTTGTAGTGAGAAAGTGTTTCAGGGATAGACTATTCAGATAGTTCATATATTTTGGAATCATGGTATTGTTTAGGAGGAATCATGGGAGATAAATGAAAATATGTGGGCTTAGTGGCCTGATCTTTTTCACTCTTAATCATAGACATTCCTGGGAGTACATCTCATGGATGATAAATTATGTAGTGGTCTATTTTAAGATCACAACCATCTCTGGGGATAACTCTATATTGTTTTATGTACATTATTTTTTTAGTACATTCTTAAGGGTTTACCTTGCGTTCGTTTTGATAAAAATTGGGGAATAACTGGAGGGTAGTGGGGTTGTGCATGGTTTCCACATGATTTTCCCAAACCATTTACCGGTCTAGAAAAACATTTGAACCCAAATAGAGGGTATTCTAATGCCGAATTCGTAATATTTTAAATATTTTTTCCTTTTAGGTGTAATAGTGCACCCGTAGAAGAGGTGATCGGTTTAGGCCCATAGTTTGGTAAACCATCCGCCCCTTCCTAGGAAAATGTGGAAGAAGATTTAATTGTCACAAAAATTAGATTATAAATAAATTAACACCTTTATTTTAAAAAAATGACCCTTACTAATACCAAAATGAATTCTCGTCTTTTTTTATTCTCTTTGTTAGATTCCAAACCCTTATGAACTGCATTCCTAATGATTTGAGGATCAAATAGAAGATCTACACCCCTCCTAGTACGAGGTTCTAATCCTAATTGATTTTTTATTTTCTCCCATATTTTTGTCATCCATTTATGAGAGGATTCCCTCATTTTCATTGGATCTATATCTAGGATTGATAGATATTGATTGTTTTGATATTTTACCTTGGATTAATATCTAGATCTCGTTCTTTATCATGTTATTATTCATTACACTTGAATTGAGGATTTCCATTGGTGATATTTTTTCCAATATCATGAGTCTGGTCGTGAAAATTATATTTCACATTAACATTTTAAAATTGCATGATTGAATTATTAGATTTAAATTAAAACATTTGAAAATTAAATGTTGAATTGAATAAATTAATCGAATGATTTTTTTGAAACCCTACATTAGATTAATTTCTTGGTGAATTATTTAATAGAATGTAATGATTATGAAATTGGTGGAATGGAGTTAATTAATTAGAGTATTAATTACTGGATTATTGTGATTGTGTGATTGAATTAATTAATTCATTAATTTCTTAATAGATTGTTCTGATTGTGGAATTGATGAGAAATGGGGATATTATAATAGAGATATTAATTTGATCTTGAATTGATAGAAAATTAATTTTATGATATGTTTTACCTATCAATTAATGGGTTAATTACTTTTATAATTAAATAATGAGAATTGTTTTAATGGTGGATTATCATTATATTCCATGTGAATTAAATTGTTGAAAAATTATTGTTATATAATAGGGTTAATGTTGATTAACCTTAATTATGGTGATATATGTGATATTGTGTTATATGTGATATTTGTTTAGGGGACATGGTCTACTACATATAAACATTGTAGTGAAAAATTGATATTTATGTGTGGGACATGCTCTGCTTCATCAAAATCCCATAGTGATAAATTAGTGTGGGACATAGATTACTACTTCAAAATCCCACATAGGTTATTGTGTGATAAATGAGTTGTTGGTCCCTGTCTTCTAATTAAAATACCCATGGAGTCCTTTGAATGGAGAACTAGGATAAAAATGTTTTCTTTGGACTATGGTTATAATTGGACATCATAATGAATTGGATTGAATGGATAATAAAATTACATGTGTTATAATGAACGGTTAATAGGATATGTGACATGGTTTAGACCCCAACATAGCTCAAATCAGATATTGATGGTGTGGGTTTTTCCAGGAGCTCGAGGGTTTAGGTGGATAAATAAATAATAATTTAATAATTGTAAAATGATTAATTTATTTCTTTTAATGTATTCTTTATTGAACTATATAAGATATTATTGGATGGATATTGGTTTATATGTTATTGGTGGTGACCTACTGAGTTATACTCATACCCTACTCAGACTGCCTGATCAGTACCTAAGTAGTATTCATGTTTGAATTACTTGATATGAGAAAGGGCCATGTGTTAGATGACTGATTCAGGATAATGTATGGATGAGGGAACGAGACATGGTTTTGTGATCTGATTATGAGTTTTACAGTTTCTTTTTTTAGTTTGGGGTTTTTATATTGACACGTGGCACGTAATTGGCATGAACTATCTACAGTTCAGTTCTAGGTATTGTATTTCTTATATTGGTCATAATTTCAATTTGGTTGGGATTTGTTTGGTTATTGGTTTTATCTTTTAGTTTTATTTTTCTATTTTTGATGTTGTGATACTTTGATAAAGAGGTTATAGTCTCACCATGATCAATTTTAGACCCTCACTACTAGTCATAAGACTTTGATAATACGGGGAGATATGCCTCGGGTCATTTGACCAACCACTTTTGGGCACCTGTGTATAACACCCAGGTAGAAATGTTACAATCTGAGAGACTCTCAGTTCTGTACCTCTATATCCCTATTCTAGGGGAAATCTTTGGGAAAAATGTGCCATCCATTAATAGTGATAGTAACATCGACAAAAAATTATCATAAGTTATATTTAATAAAGTATATCTAGGAACCCCAATATATAATATATGGTAATAAGGCTTAGAATTACATGCTTTGGAAGAACATTCGAGAAACAAAATAAATAATGTCACATCGCATCGGATACTCCAACCTCAAACCAATAAAAACCTATAGTGATCATCATTGCAGCATAAGTAAATATGTTAATAAATAAATAATAGGTTAAGGGTGGATGAATGTATAATCCCCCACTACCGCACCAGCCTCATTGATTTTTTGCTTTTCACAAGTACTAAGGTGACACCTACTGTCATATATACATAACCCAATGTACTAATTCAGGGGTGTTCAAACACCAGGAGACCAATGGTAAAAGTAAGTAAATATAAAAGAAAGTAATCATTCTTGAGATTCTAGGAATTTATATGCAGAGGCATACCTAATAGGATTTTTGATGTTGGTCACAACCTTAGGACATGGATGAGGCTAGTGCACAATGATTGTTAATGACCCCGTTAATACATCCAGTACAATCTAACTATTCTATTAAATTACATAATTCAAAATAATGAATGTAAATTTGGGGATTCACCCTTAGGTGATATCCTGAGAATCTATTTAATACTATAAAAATTAATAAATACAAAAGTGAATGTTTGAAAGAACACCTATCATTAGGAATATTTAAACCATTTATAAAAATATCTCGACAACTTCGTCCTATCTTGAAAATAATAAAACCATGCCACCACACCATCCAAGTACCTATCTAACAAATGGAAGGTAAAAAAATCCCAAAAACATTATTTAAAATAGTAAATTATTAAATAAATGTTAAAATACAAATAAATAATTATAGTTTCTATCTAAATTTATGCCCATTGATCATTGTAAATTTGGGAAATCACATGAAGAAGGTTCCATGGGTACCCCCAACACCATTCCCAAAAAATCCCCATCCAACGACATTTAAACATTAATTTAATTAATTTTAAATTATGAATTAATGATTTATAACTTCATTATGGATATAGAACGAAACACAAAGGAACACGAAGAAGTGCAGATGAAATCCCAAATTACCCTCTACTTAAGCAAAGTGAATCCCCAATCACCAGTATCTAATTCAACCCTGATCGGGTTGAATCAAAACTAAAAAGCCAAACTAATGATACCATAGTTGGTGGAAGACGAAAAATAACACGATAGATAGAAACAGAGTAAGTGGATTTCATCAAGGGTTCTACAACACTTGATGTCATCCGATTCCATCCAAAAATAGAGGAGAACCACACAAGGGAATATCAGGAGCGGAAGGCCATGTATAGGCGTTCTCCATACCAATAATAAGAAGAAAAAATGTTCTTACCTCTTAAATAACATAGGGAAAAGATTAATTTCCCAAATTTTAATTGGAAACACAGTTTTGGTCGCATGGTTGGCTAAACCATGTGCCAACTATGTTATTGTAATAGTGAAAGCCCCACACCCAAGTCATGGGCATGCTGCATGGTTATGTAAATATTACAAAGACTATGTAATATGAATTCAATAAAATAAAGATACCCATGTGATTTCCCCTAGCCTTTAACAGTGTATACATAGCCTGCAGGACTAAAAAATCTAGGCTGCACAGTTTGGTCACATAGTTCGCACTAACCATGCACCAACCACGTACCCTCAACCATATTTTTTCCAATACTACGTTTTTGGGTCCTAAGACCCCAATATTATCGTGAAACCTCCCAGAAGTAAACCAAACCTCATTATAATCTGTGAAAAATTATTTATCATCATTATAATCCTTTAATTCCTATTTCGAATATATGATCTTTATTTGACCCATCTAGTAACTAAAAATTCAACATCCTTTATAAATTTCCAACATGAAAAAAAACTGGATAATAAAAATTATTAAAATAAACCTATGAAAATAAATTTTAAAAAAACATCCATATATGGTAATGAAGGGATGGGATGGAAAATGACTGAATGGGGATTAAAAAAACTCACCTCAAATAATCAAAAAATCATTATCTATAATTTTCTTCGTAAAACCTAGACATGTAAAAAAAGAGTCTCTAAATGATATCATCTAGTTTACTATTTTTGGAGGGAGGAAAATATAGGAATTTTATAGGACATTATAAATTATATATGATGAAATTTTAATGAAACCATGACACAACTAGTCTGGGAAAACTATAATAGTATGTTTTTTCCAAGACCATAGTGTTGTATGGTCCACTATTCTATAATAGGATGCAACCAAGCTAATGTAATGAGGAACTATAAAAAATGACACATATACCTTTTATATAATCATCATTTAATCAATTCATACCCTATCATCTAATACAACCAATTAAATGATAATGTGAGTAAGAGACACCATACTATAATAACCCCAAAATTAGATGAACCAAAAGATCTGACCATTGGAAATCCAGGACAATCTCCACTCACTATACCACTAGGACCCTTAAGAAATAAATTTAAAGAATATAAACCCCTAAATACCCAAATTTTATCTTGGGTAGTAAATTACAAGGGTTATGAAATAGAAAACCCACCAAATTGACCACCTAATTATACATGGTATAGAAACTATGACCACTCCACAATGTCTATTATAAAAATTTCAAATAAATACATACAATAGTACCATGATAAAACCCAATCAACCATAGTCCAATGCCCATCCTCCAGCTGAAATTAAATCTCAAGATTCCCGCTCAACCTATATCCTTCCTCTATTATCACCAATCACCAAACAAATAGAAGGACACATGAATTACTGAAACCATACACCAAATATATATTAAAAAAATCTCATCCTTTAAAATGAAACCATAGATAACGAAGAAAATAATAAAGGGGATAACAACCCACTTATTAAATACCTCTTAGGGTTCTCACTATAAAAAGTCAAATCCAACACATTGGAGGAATGAGGTGTAAAAATAAACAACATAAACTATCATCTCAAATATTAAGAAAGGTCATACATATCATCCCCAAAAATTAAAACATATATCTACTCAATATATTGAGCATTTATCTATGACCCATGTTCCAAATTACACTTCATAAACCCAATTTGACACCATTATACACCAACCAAATGAATATCATGCTTGTGAACAAAATTCCCTTCATGATCTTGAATCCCAATAGATTATTCCTTCATGGACACATCATCTTCAAAATTTAACTCAACAAAGTGAATAATGTAGAAATAATCATTAATTTAGTGGAGAAGCTATGATATATTGATGAAATAATGGGGTTTGTTTATCTTTTAGGGAAGTTATAATTGATATTTAGTGAGCCCAACATGCTCCAGTAACCTTAAAATTTTATAAAATTGGGATAAAAATATTATTACCAAAACTATACCTCAAACGACAATGAAATATATATATCTTTAAGATGATGTAGTCTCAAATTTGAATCTCCAAATGCCTTCAATTATGATAAGAAGTTCACATCTAAAAATACTCAGGTTCAGTCAATTGTTTTTGAATCGCATTCTCTTTCTCTTTTGTGCTCAGTTGTAATTATGGTATATACATAATTAAATCATCAACCCTGATAAAGAAAAATTGATATAAAAATTTGTAGTAATATAAGTATATAAAAATATGAATATAGAAGGTGAAGCGATAAAATTTAAAATAAAATAACTCCACTATAGGTAGGTTCCTCACGTGAAAACATCATAAATTTGAAAATCATGTGTGTTACTTTTCTTTAAATTTATAAAGTATCATCTATCTTACTATCCATATATGAATTAAATGTGATTAAAAGGAATATATTAGATCCAAAATAACACTGGATACTTCTCCATTCCATATACGTAACACACATATCATAGTTAGATATGATACTCTTTAAAAACTAATGAAACCTCACCATTTTTTTCAAATACAACCTTTATAAGTCAACCCCCATTCTTGAATAATTAAATAATAAGAATTGAGATGACTTCATCAACAAGAATTTAATCACTAATATAACATCACATATTCCATAGGTCAAGGAAAATCTTTGATAAAAACCATTGATATATACTCCCACATTCCATGGGAAACATAAAATAGATGAAAACCCCATTAGGTATATGATGGGTATCCTTCACCCTATTGCTGAATAAACATTGAGATGGTAAATCTACAACAAAAATATTCATCCCAGGAATAAATAATTGAGCTCTCAATGCTTGGTAAATCTGATCCACAACAAGATGTAACACCAATGGTGAATTCTGAAACACAAATATAACCACCTCTTGAATCATGGGTGGAATGAAGTGAATCAGATGGAATAACAATCCATAAATAGAATCCCAAAAATATCACTCAGAATCATCTGCACAAATGACATGATCTCTCATGACATCCACCATATAATCACAGAGTTGGGACTCCTCCACATACAAAAAAATTGACTACACCATCATCTAACATAGTAAACCTCAACCATCAATGTTTTCAAAATCAATGTGCATTATAGAAATATCGTCCATAAGTCTATAAGAATCACATGACTCATGAACAACATTGATTCAGAACACTAGTCATAGAACAACATCTGTAATAAAACTTTTTCATGGTTCATATAAAATATAAATGTCATAAAAACATAATTATTTCATCGACCACTGTATTTACAAGTTAAAATATGGATGAGAGAATATGTACTTCATGATCATGTGATATTTGAAGCCCGCAATTCATTCACTAATGAGGTAATTTTACCTCAATGTCAATGAAGACACCATTACAATAGGAATGAGATTATGGGTTGTTCTTTTATGCTTAGGATGATATAACTACATAAAACTATATGATATATATGAAACCTAATAAATTAAAATAAAAATCAACCGAAGACACAAATAACCATAAAACCCCAATAATACACTATCCCATTGAAAAAAAGAATCGATGCACTGGCCAACTCTTATGTCAAATGCACTAAGGTAGCTAGGGACTGGTTGGTTCTAATGAATGCTTGATTCATTTTTGTAAAAGTTATCATAGGATTTAAATTCCATGAGAATTTTTGTATTAAAATATGTTAATATCCTTCCATACTAAGGAAAATCTACCACTCTATAATAATTTTAGGGTCTACCAAAGAAAAAATGAATCAATATAAGATGGATCCACAATCTATTCATCATGAGACACAATATATCAGTATAAATAAACCTCATAGGAAAAATTATTTCATTTATTTCCAAATAGTTGATGATGAAAAATAGATCATAATACAATTAATATATTATAGCAACCCTCACTTTCTATACTTATAAATTACATCAATTTTTGTGGAATAATTTATACATTACAAATATAGATTCCCAAAGAACATGTTATTTTAGTTCCTTTAGTGGCTTGGAACAACAATATTCTTACTCAGTGAAAGATCTTAGATGTTTTAAACAACGATATGATCGATAAAAATCCTAAATAAAAACCTATATTCATAACCTGTGTATATGAAACATTAGAAATGGGTGAGTTTGATTGCTCATTATTGGTAAATAAAGGAAATACGTAACCATAACATGAACATAATGGTACGAGAACATTAGAATAATATTTTAAGATAAAACCCTTCATATCAAAGACCATATTGATGAATCATAGAATAATGGTTGGTAGTTCATAAGAAATGAATCATAAGTGTATCAAGTGAATAATCCAAGAAAGTATAATTAAGGAATAGGGATTAGAATTTGTGGCATATACATAAGCATAGAAAATCTTATATCAAAGATACCTACCAAATACTTTTTGACATATATGTATTGGGATACGATTCATGTACCTACTTAATTTAATGATTGGGAAACCAATCATGTACAATCTTGTTTATGGTGATTGACTACAGCCCATGTACCCTATTAATTTTAGGCATAGGCTACAACCCGTTTTCCCTCTTACTTTTTGGCTTGGTCTACAACCCATGTGCCCTCTTAATTTCAATATTTTTCTACAACTCATGTGTTATCTTACTTTTATATTTGGGATACAACCCATGTGACATAATACTTTTAGTCTGGGGATACGACCTAATTCCATTTTTACTTTTAGTCTTGGGATACAACCTACATACCCTTTGAGCTCATATACAACTTATAAATATCCAATGAATTAAAGGGAGATATAGACCCCACCTTTCTCATAATAGATCATTCATAATTTTCAAAAAAGATAATAAAACGTTCATCAAATTATGACTCATAAAAATAGATGGTTTTTATAAATATCAAATCATAACCTATGAAATCAAATGGGTATCATTAACATTTCATCACATCATAATGTATGGTAAATAGATAGGTATCCAAATAATTTCATTGAATCATAACCCCTGAAAAATAGTGGGTTTCAAAATAATATAACCCATGCCTGAGAAAAATATTTCATAAGCATAATTCCATCAAATCATAAACCATTCAATAAGGAATATGAATATAAACATCAGAACATTTCTCATAAGGTCATGAGTAACATCAATGCTTGTCATGTTAGATGGAAAATAATATTGAAATGTTTTCTAAAAACATTTCATGAAGAAATATCATTTCTTATAGAAAAAATGAACTTTGAAACATAAAACATTTTGAATTTTTTTCATAGAAATTTCATTTTATTTCCTTAAATAAATCATGACATTATTTTGAAAACCTTTTTTCTTGAAAGCTTACAAAAGAAGCTTGAAAATATTTTATAAAACCATTTCTTTGAATACAAATTTAAAAATAAAAATTTAAAAAATATTAGAAATTTTGTTTTTGTAAAAAATATCGTTGTTATATTATAATATAATCTTCAATGGAATGAATTTAATGATAGCTGGTAAATCGATACATATTGAACATTCTTTTTTCATAGTAAGAAGTTTTGAAAAGGGGTTCAACTGGAAAACAAGAAGAAGATTTATTTTTAATTTTTTTTGGTTTAAAAGGGAAAACATGGGTAAAAATTTATTTTAAAGACCATAGGATAATTGTAGAATACTTTTGGAAACTATTTTATAAAATATGGTTTTGAAAGAACACACATTTCTGACAGAAGAGAGAGGTAAAGTCAGACATTCTAAAAAGCACATTCTTTAACATCTTATGTATGAACGAGTGAAAAAATGGTAAACTTTTCATGGATATAACATGAATAAACAGAATGTAAGAAAACTCATGAGAGTTCTAGAGATATTATCAGAATAATTCATTAATGTAAATGTAATCATAAATAATCGTGAAAGATTATGAGATAAATTCAGCAAAATATTTCCACATGGTAACTTCACATCATACTCCCCATGTAAGAAAATAAAATTAGATAGAGATTAAGAATATCATGAGTAGAAGAAGGATACTAGCATAAGAAGTAAAAGTAAATATATATATCTCATAGAAATATATAGGTTCCTAAAATGATATCTCTCTTATAGAAAAAAAAATGAGACGATACTACGTTACCGATTTGGTAACATTAGAAACACAAAAACCATTTCATAAAGATAATAAAATGAATATGAAAATACCAATAAATTTAATGATAATATTCAAAATATAAAATTTTGGGTAGTATATATACCATAAAAAATAAATGAGTAGTGTATAAATCTTGTATTTCATGGAAATAAAAAGTGAGATGAATTTCCCTTACCTTGTGTCTTGACTTTCATCGTACTCATACAAGACTCATGTATGGAAAATATATGTTTGTTATAAATATATGTCATGACCATATTAATATATATATAATACTAAATATATTATTTTATTATGAACTTTTATTACCTGTTTATGTTATAGTAACGTTTCGTGTAATAACCGCTTGGTATACTAGAAGTGTTTTGACATTTATTATTCACTCTCTTAAATAAATCATTATTTAAATATTCCCATAATGTATAAAATGACTTATATATCATATTTATTATGTATATAAAAATGTATAATAATATTTAATTAAAACATATATGAAATGAAACTCATCATTCATGGATAATTTAGGTCGTAACTACCCCTGAACTCTATTTCCATTTACATGACATATTGAAAAAAAAAGTAAATGAAATATAGGTATATATGTACAAAATATAAATAAAATAAAATTATTTTTTATATCTTTCATATATGTTTACTAATCACATCCTTAATGCATTCCATGTAATGTGTGGATGAATCACATCACCTTGAATAGGTGGTAGTCCACACTTCTACAAATGTAGTTATTGTATTTACACAAAATGGAAACAATGATGGTTGTATTTATGAAATAAATAAATTGGTAAAAATATATCATAAATATCATATATAAAAATATTTTTCATCATAATTACGTACCATAATATTTAGTATAGGTAAAATGAACAATATCATTTTGTGAGTTGTTAGTTAACTGTACACAAGAATGTTAAGTTCATTACCCAATAGATGAAAGTGTGTGTAAGGGAAGGTAGAAAACATAAAATTAAAAAATATCACTATATTAATGATAAATAGGATATTATTTCTTCATTTAATAATAATAATTGAGTTGTAAGTGAAATAAAATAAAATTAATAAACTTGAAGAAGGATATTACCTCTTTTTTGGGTAACTCTTTTTTGTTTGCAACAAAGGGATTCCTTGTATGGATTTTATCCCACAGAGAGGCTTAAAGGAGTAAGAGAAGTATTTTTGGAATTTTATTGGGTAGATATTTTCCAAAAATAATTAGTTTTATATTTGGGATTAAGGGGGATAGTTGGTGGCCTTTTATAGAAAAGGGAGGGGACATACTTTGAATTTTTGAAAACAAGTTAGGTATTCCAAGGTTTCTAAATAAAAAACAAATTAATAACCATAAAAAAATTAATGTAAGTTTAATGGTCTAAATATGGCATAAATTGGTGTTTAGACAATCTTATAAGTCATAATGAATCTTAAGGTTAAGGTTCATTCCCTTTTTAAATTTAATTTTACCTTTATCGCTGTATAAAATCTTAATCACTTTCAGTAATTTTTTTGGTCAAAAAATAAGTTCATCTAGTATGAATATAAATATATTATTTATTATAATAATGTATTTCCATTTCTATAATTTCCAGTCACATGCGTGAAGAAATTATGTTTAATGATAATCTCACAGATGTTGTGAGAAATCGGGTTTTTAAAGCGAGAATGTTCAAAATATCATTATGAGTTTATATATAAATTCAATATAGAAAAAATAAAATAAACTATGTTGGGTTAATAGATGTATAATTGATCTAATTTAACTATAATTCCAACTAAAAATATAATTTAACTATATAAATTAAAAAAATAAAATATAGTTTTGAATTAAAATTCAGTATTTTTCACTATTCATCCAAATATGAAGTTTATCAGAAACATCCCATAAATTCACACTTAGTTAATTTTGACAATATAAATTCAATATAAGAGTTTAATTTATCAAATTAAATTTCTAAATGCATCTAAAACAAATAATTTTACATAGGACTTGAAAAGTAGTTCACTAGAGAAAATAGTATTTTTAAACATATAAGGACGTTACCAAAAAATATACTTTTCTATATAAATAATTTTTATTCATATAAAACCATTAAAATAAATAATTACAAAGTAGTTATTAATATTAAAATTTCTATGTGTAATGGATTGATTAAAAATTTCTCTTTTAAATAATTGTAATAATAGAATGGTTTTTTTTTGAAACTCAATGTTGTGTGTAACATATGCTATATCGGTGTTGTGTATAACACATGACAAGTCATTGTTGTGTGTAGAACATGCCAAATTGGTGTTTCATGAATAAATTTTTTAAATTATTTCAATGAAATATATAAAATAAAATTAATTTATTCACAAAAACACTCTACAAAAACTCGGGGTGTTACATTCTACCCCCTTAAAATAAAAATTTCCCTCAAAATGTTTGTCTGTTATCAAAGGATTAATAATTAGAATTTCCATTCATATAAACCCACAACATAAATATTAAATAAAAAAATTCCTTTAAAATGGAATGTTGAAAACATAATGGTTACCAAATGCATCACATAACTAGGTTTTCATATAGGAGAACATCGGTGGAAATGGAAGATTGGACATGAAAGAAAAGAATAAATAGGCATAGTGATTGATCCTTGATCACAAGAAAGTGGGTGATCCAGGGAGAGTTAAAAATCAAGAATCCAAAAAAGTTAATATGTATTAAATTGGTCATAGATACCATAAAAAATTATGATAATAGGAATATTTTTTAATTCAAGACCATTTTCCTAAATTTGAAAAGTTTTCATGATGAAATATTCTCGCATGATTCTAGGACAACCTCACCCTTTGTTTTGACACGATCTATTTCCACATCCCCTATATTTTTCAATTCCTGAAGCACTATAAGGTAATGATATACATTATAATATATCACATATATAATCAGTTAACATTAATATAAAATTATTATAACTAGTTATCCAATATGCATAAATCCTCCTGTGTTGTGATATTACTTTAATCTCATAAATGACAACCAATTTTTAAAATAATCCTTATATAAATGGGTTACCTTATAACCCTTCCTAAAGAGTAAAAACCTTAACATTAGAAAAATGTTCCTTAAATTAGCTCAACATTGATCCACCATATGTCATCACATACAAAAAAAGTGAATACTTACATCATATATTCTCTTGAAACATGGTAATAATCATAATTTCTATAAATACTTATTGATAATATACATGCATCCAAATGATAATTCAAAATTTATTCCATAAATAATATCATATATAAAAAAACATTTCATATTGGAATCTTGGGTTCATCCTTGTACATTTATAAAATCAAAGTGATTTTAGTAATCCAAAATTCAGGTAGAGAGAGGTAATAAAGTCATAAAATCATATCAAGTTATTCTGAAGGATGAACAATAATAGTTTCATAGATATTGTTTTTAAAAAATCCCATATGAAATTCCCCACTATGGAGTTCCCTATTTATCATGGTTCACTTCATCCATTGTGATTTGACATGCATTCCCTTTTTTCCTTTGACGTCAAAGGTTTTTGGTGTTGATCCCCATAATTAACCATTGGATTTAGTATTTTTTAGGAAAAATTACTAAAATCCATGAAATTTAAACACTGATGTTTGGGAGGATAATTATTTTTTTATGTCATTATTTTCATCATTATATAACTCTTTCAAATCACTTTATCCTTCATCTTCTTGAAATTCTTTTTTTCCGCACTTAAAACATTTACTAGTCTCATTAAGATAATTACCTCCATGCTTTATTCCACACATAGAGCATAATAGAAGTCTCATACTATTATCTACATGGTTTTTATATTTCCCTTTTAACTCTATATTCATATTATTGTTAAAAATTGAGATTGATACATAACTCCAACCTCTATTTAAAATTTGATTGCACAATGAAAAATAGATTAGTATTAACTAATGTTTTTTATTTCCAAATCCCATTTGAGACTTAGCTCAAATAATCTAAATAAACTATCATCCATACGTTCTAGGTGGATGATAATTCTAGAAGTTTACCTCACATGTCTTGTGAAATTATCATTGTATGTACCGAAAGATTCAACATTCATTTGATTCAACTCAAGGAACTCCTTTTCGATATTCATATTAAGAACATGAGGAAAAAACTAATTAAAGAAAACATTATTGAACTTTTTTAAATCCATGGATTCCATTTCATCTTGTTTCCTCGTATTCTTGTTTACATACCACCACTGGGAAAATTCACATTTCATTCGATAAACTTCCATAATCACTTTTTCATGTTATGATCACCAGATAATGGAGTATATATTTTTAGTGGTACTAATCCATTATTCAGAAAAAGTGGATTAGAAGAACCACTAAAAAATGGTGGAAATTTCCACTTGAAGGACTCAATAATATGTTGTTCCATATTTTTCTCATTTTGAATCTCATCATGATTCGTATCTTTATAAAACTGTGTGAGGTTAGTAATGAGGTTTTTAATTCCATCACCCATAGAATTCAGGTACTCTAGATGAAAATATTTTCATTTTCCAGTTCATTCACCATCAATGTAGTTCCTTTGGGTTCTATCCACTGATTAAAACCAATATCATAGAGTAAGAAATATTTTACATATTGAGGAACCACATCATGGTGAAAAAAAACTTACATGATATCAAAATTATGACAAATTCCATAATCTATGATAGCCCAGGTTTATACTATGTTATTTATAATCAACATATTTTTAAATCCTTTATTATAGTTCATGATGATTTTTTTAATTCCAAAATAATAACCTCTGGGAGTGTCAAACCAAGTTTACAGTAAGACCAATTGTCATAACGAGGTCACACGGAGTCTTGCCCGAAACAACTTGTAAAAGTTGCTCATCCTTAGTACACATATTTCAGAACCACATCCCCTTATAGTATCCATACATGGATGTATTTATAGGAATCTAACTACTCCATAATTTACCAAAATCTAGGATATTTTTTTAAATTCTATATCATACTTATACTAATCCTTAGAGACAATCGTATACATATACTTAGAAATATACCTAGGGATCTAATTAATGTTTTACCATCCAAGTTTCCAAATCATTGATAAAACTTCCCTCTGATATGAAATATAGTGACCCTAACTTTTCATACAAAGACATTACATAATTTTTGGGGAATACTGAATACATTAAAATAACTGAATCCCAATGACTACATTATTTTACTTTTATAGTAATCCAAGAACCAAAAATATTCTAACTAAATTAATGATATTAAATGTTTCCCCCAAATATATTCCCCCTTAACAATCCTACATAAAAAAATTATTCATAACCTGGGGAAAAAACACAAGAAAGGGTTGAGCTCAAATGCATAATAAGGGTATATAAAGGAAATACATAAGCATAACATAAAAATAAGGTTTTGATAACATGATAATAAAATTAAAATATGAAAACCTACATACAAAATATCATAAAATGAGTCATGATATACAAATAATTAATGTATAATACATGAATCATAAGTGAATCAAGAGCATATCCCATGATAGTATAACTGAGGAATAATGCATCAAATTTGTGTCTTTCAAATAAGTATAAAAAATCATATGTTAAGGAAGGATACCATTAAATTTATAATATATTATTCTTGGGATATGACTAGTTTAGCTGCTTATTTTTATGGATGAGATAAAACCTGTGTACCATCTTGTATTCTAGCTTAGTAGATAACCCATGCACCCTCTTAGTTTTAAGTGTGGACTATAACCTATGTGGCCTCTTAATTTTAGGCTTGGGATATAACCCATTTACCCTATAACATTCAGGATTGGGTCACAACCTATGTTCCCACATAATTTTATGATTGGGATTCAACCCATGTGTCCTATTACTTTTAGGTTTGTTCTACATCCATGTACCCTATTACTTTCAATCTTGTGATATAACCAATGTACCCTTTGAGCTCAAATATAACTTATCATTACCTAATACATTATAGGGAGATATAGGTCCCACTTATATCATAAAAAAATTATTCATATGTGAAGAATAAGAAAATAAAACATTCATCATATCATGACGCATAAAAGATATGGGTTTTAAAAATATAAAATCATAACTGTTGAATTTAAATGGGTATCATCAACATTTCATCACATCATAACCTATAAAAAATAGGATGGTTTCCTAATAATTTCATTAAATCATAACCCATGAAAAGAAGTGAGTTTAAAAATCATATAACAAATGGAAGATAAACATGTTTCATAAGAATCATTATATCAAAACAAAAAACATTCAAGAAAGAATCTGTATGGAACTATTAGTAAATTTTCTATAAGGGAATGAGTAACCTCAAAATAATTCATCTCAAATTATAAATAATTGTGAAATAGCGTTTAAAATAATTTTATTTTGTTAAAAATATTATTTATTACATAAACAAGTATGTTTTAAACATAAAACCTTTTTAAATACATTTTCATATAAATTATACTGATAACTTTGTAAGTATTCTTGAAATCATTTTAAATCCTTTTCCTTGAAAACTTATAAAAGAACCATGAAAAAATTTTGAAACCCCTTTTCATTGAAAAACACATTAAAAAAATTTATATTATATAGGAAATTTTTTTTCTTATTAAATAAATTTTTAATATTGTAAATTAAATTTTAATGGAATAACAGTCATGATGATGGGTAAATCAATTCTTACAGAACATTCTTTTGGAACCATTAAAAGCTTTGAAACGTTCCTCGACTGGAAAATTATAGTAAGATTTATTTTTGAAATAAATTTTTATTTAAAAGGTAAAACATGGGTTAAATTTTATTTTAACTTATATAGGATAATTTTATTATATTTTTGGAAAACATTTTATAAAACATGTTTTTGAAAGAACACAGATTTATAAAAGAAGAGAGTGGTAATGTCGGGATTTAGAGAGATACAATTTTTTGATCATGTTATTTACTATAGAGTGGAAAAATGGTACCATTACATGTATATAACATGAATAAATAAAGTTTAAGAAAAAAAAATTAGTATCATTGATAGATTAATCATAATATTTCATCAATTAAAGCATAATCATAAAGAATCTCGACAAACGATGTGGTTATTTCAATAAACTCTTACCTCATGGTAACTCCGAATCATACACCCCATGTAAGAAAATGAATTTAAATAGATCATAAAAATATTATTTAATTCATAATATTCATGATATACCATGTAAAATTCATTATATACACCTCATAGAAAAATATAGGTTCATAACATGGCATGTGTCTGAAAGAAGGTAAATTTAGACAAGGTCACTCTACCAATTTGGTGTGTTTCGAAAAAACCCCCATGAGATAAAGATCATAAAATTCATATGTAATTACCCATAAATTTATGCATAGGATTCATAAAATAAATTCATGGTTAGTATATATACCACACAAAATAAATTAGAGGTGTATAAGGAATGTATCCCACAGAAATTAAAAGTGAGATGAAAGTCCCTTACCTTCTGTCTTGAATTTCCTCATTTTCATACAATCCTCTCATACAATAAGTATAATATTATTTTAAATCTATAAATAAACCATATTAATATATATAATACTATATATATTATTGTCTTATGACCTTCTATTACTCGTTTATGTTAATGTTATATTTCGGGTAATAACCGATTTGTTTATCATACATGTTTTGACTTATCATTCTTCATCCTCTTAGTCAAATCATGATTTAATTATTTCTATAATGTAAAACATGAATTATATATCATATATATTTAGTATATGAAAATTTACGGTAATATATAAATTATATATATATGAAAAAGAATACACACTTCATGGAGATGGTAGGTCATACGTACGCATGGACGTTGTTTCCATTTCTATGTTTTTTTGAAAGAAATAAAGTAAATTACATAGTTGTATATATTTATATGATATAATTACTATATAATTTTTATTTCATATATATAATATAATTATATTAAACCCATCCTTAATACATTCAATGTAATGTGTGAATGAATCACATCGCATTGAGGAGGCAGTAGTCCACACTCCGACAAACAAAGTTAACATATTTTCACAATATTAAAACAATGAATGTAGGATTTATATAATAAATGAAGAAGTATAAATACATAATAATTATCACATATATCATATATAAACATATTTCTCTCATAATTATCAACCATAATATGTGTTAATGGTAAAAATAACAACTTCATTTTGTGAGGCGGTAGTTCACAATACAAAAGAACTATAACTTTGTTATCCATTAGATAGAAGTGTATATAAGTGAAATTTGAACCATTAAAATAAAAACATATAATTATATTAAGGATACAATAACGACTACATGTGAATGTAACAATTAAAATGTATATGGTTTTTAAAGAAAGTAAATGAATTGAGCATGCAGAAGGTTGTTACCTCTTCTTTGGGTAAATTCTTTTTATTTGAATAAAGTGGATTCATTGGATGGAATTATTAGACAATATAGGATTAAAGGTTTATGGGAGGGATGTTTCTACGTGAATTGGGAAGATATTATTTGATCCTATGTGGGTTGAGGGGTGTGAAGAGGAGGGAAAATTCGTGACCTTTTATAGGGAAGGGAGGAGACTCATTTTTCATTTTTTAAAACATGTTATGTGTTCCCAGGTTTTTAATAATATAATATATAAAAACCACCCAAAATCCATAATGGGATTTTATGGATAAAATATTATCATAAAATTGTTTTTTATAAGTTTCTTGGTCAGTTGGGGTTGTATGTTTAATGTTTATTCCCTTATTAAGCTTAATTTTACCTTAATTGCAGAATTTTTTTAAAGGTAGAGGGGAAACCCCCTTATATTGAAAAAGAAAGAACTAATTTTGAATGATGAGAAAAAGGAGGAACTCATTACCAAGATAGATTAAAAACATCTTAAACAACAGGTCACAAGGCCAAATAGGGATCCAAATGCTAGAAAAGAAATAAACATCACAACAAGAACAAGCCAGAAATATGATAAAAAACGCCCCAAAAGTAAATTAATATTTTTGATTCCTAGAAGTGGATAAATAATGTTTATTGTTAATATCATATAAATGGTGTGAAAGCGCGTTTTTATGGTGAGAATGTTCAAAATTACATTAATATTTTCTATCTAAATTCGATATAAAAACTACCAATGACCAAAATTGGGATAATATAAGTATAATTCGTCTAATTTAACAGTATACATGACATAAAATATAATTTATATATATATATAAAATTTTTAATGTAAACACATATTTTAATTAAAATTTTGTATTTTTCAATATTTATCAAAAAATAAAATTTCTCATAAAAATCCGAAAAATTCACCCTAAGCTAATTTCATCATTCTAAGTTAAAAAACAAATTTATTTTAGAAAATTAAATCTATAAGTGTTTCTTAAATTTATTTCATTATATAAGAACATGGAAAATAGTTCACTTTTTAAAAATATAATTTTTAAACATATGATTTATTTACAAAAAAAATCATTATCGATATTTTTTATTTATATAAAAAATTATGAAAAATATTTGAAAAGTAGAAATTTATTTTAATATTACTAATATTAATGGATAAGTTTTCACTATCTCATTTAAATAATGATAATAATAAATTTATGTTTTGTATTAGTTTGGGGCTATGGGTAACGTTTTACAAGTTGGTGTTTCACGTAGTGCAAGCTGATTTGGTGTTTCATGTAGTACTAGTAGATTCAGTGTTGCATGTAGGGAAAGAAAATTTGGTGTTTCATGAAAGGAATGTTTGTATTAGTGAAACGAAATAAAATAATGAAAATTAATTTATTCAATAAAATAATAACATAAAAGCATGGGGTGTTAC
Organism: Viscum album; assembly: GCA_963277665.1. NCBI lineage: Eukaryota > Viridiplantae > Streptophyta > Magnoliopsida > Santalales > Viscaceae > Viscum > Viscum album. The sequence goes on from OY728142.1 coordinate 957,479,978, forward strand.
AAATATTCCCAACATGGTCCACCAATAACATATAGTACATAAGTGTTTAATCATAAATACAACCATGATTTATTGTAGAAATTTATGAAATAGTTAATGCATAAATTCCATGAATATTTCATAAATTTTTTGAGATATAAGGGAATTAATCTAAACTAATAATTCCATTGACGAAATTTAATTGTATTTTTAAGAATTTCCACATCCATTAATCACATCTAATGATCTCTAGATCATAAATTGATCTTAGAAAATTAAATATACCCCCATATTATTATTTAAATGGTCATAATTCTATTTAAAGGATAGTGGTTATTTATTTTCAACTGATTCAAGTGATGATAATAAAAAAAATCCCCTATCCTTCCTCACAAACAAGACTATAACACCCATTGTTATTACACTAGTCCAAATGAAACTACATTATATATTATATTCAATTTGAATCCATAGATCATGAAACTCAAAAGGCATCATCATATATTGATTCATCATTATGAGAGAGACAATATTTTGTAAATCTATCCCAAATAAAATTTCTTGTTGTGGGGGTGGCGGTATAACCTCTTTAGAAAATAAATTAGGTTACTCTTGTACAACCTTGGGAAACAACCTTGGTTGATCCACGACTGAATTTTACAATAAAAAAAACATCAAAGAATAAAATTACTCATCCTAACTCTTACCAATCTAATGAAATATCTCTCCAATAAACATGTATTTTTCACCATCATAGTTATATAGTATAAATAATTTACTAAAAAAATAACATGTACCTTAAAATGAACATAGTGAAATAATTTTTAGGATGGGGTAAAATAACTATATTTGTAAAAATAAAAAATATGCATAAGATCTATGATGTCCTAAAAAACATAAAATATCTAGAATAATCACAAAATATAGCTCACCCTATTACTATAATATTCAATTCCAAGGGATTCAAACTCTACTCGATGCCATTTCCTAGAGAATTGACTCTGGAGGTTGAAATGATGGAGTAAATAGATCATGATTCAGACAAGGCATTCACCTTGGAAGAATATAAGCTTATAATAACTCACAAGATGAATGGATCTCCAGGAGTTGAAAACTACAAATAATTCAGCATACCATGTCCTACTCCATGAAATTTCTAACACTAATAGAAAATACCTCCACGGTTGTACTTTATTCTCTGTCCTTGATGGAATGGGGTATTCGAGATATGTAATTTTTTGACCCCATCTCTACTATGTTAAAAAAAATATGGGGAGCCTTATTATCACATCTATAGAGGAATCTACTACAACAAATGATCTTGAAGTGTTTATCTGTTCCCATACTAACTACTAATGATTTTTTTAATTCAACTATTTAGTATCCATGATATCCACACGAAAAAAAAACCATTAAATATTCAATAGATGTGGTCCAAGAACTTTGAGATCCAGTGAATTTTTTTTAAATAAAGCTTGAATTGACACCCTAATATCTAGGAATTCATATAACATGGAAATTAGGATCCTCTATTAATGGATCTAATCTACAAATTTCTAGGATACTAATTTCCCAGGGTAATTCTATATCATCATGAATCCCCTTGATGCTTTATTCCATTTTTAGAACCTCCAGATATATTGGATACCTGAATAGTGTGACCTAATTTATGATCTCTCGATGAAAATACTCATTAATATTCAATTCCATAGACTTCTCATCTAATAGAACCTCCCCATAATTACACAAGAGGTTTTTATACCAAATAAAAATCACTAATATCATATAACTCTCCTAGAACAGAGTAAGGAACTCTTACTGGAATGAAACCTTCATGTCTAATGAAAGAAAATCAACTTGAAAATGATCATGAAGCATATCCCACAAAATGGTTCACTCCTCAAGATTTTCGAGGAATAAAAATCACCACCACTGTGATAGAACAATATTATGTTAACAAAAAATGGAATATCGTTCTACCTCTATGAATTAATCATGGTGAATGAAAGAACACATATTAATTAACATTCATCTTAATTTTTACTATCCTTCCAATTCAATCGCATATAAAAAAATCATAAATCATTATCCACAGCTATGTATTTACCCCAAAACATAATCATATTACATAGTTTATACAGAAAACATAATATCCTTGAATTAAAACGTTGGGATCCCAAATATATTGCGTCCAAGCTTGTTTTTGAATCTTACATTATGTGGTATGTTCAATTTATAAAAATTTCCTACGAAAACCTGAAATACTATTTAGAACCAATCCCCAAACTTCATCATATATCTCTTAACACAACTCATTAATACGACTCTATCACATCCTCCCCTCCATTGGTACACCTCAGGGGCTATTATGAAGATATTAGTGATTCAGAAATCTCACATATAATAACCTATGTGTACGCCACTAACAATTAGTTTATCAAATACATAAATGGGATGCATTAACAAAAATATATCCTATGTAATAGAAAACATAAAATAATCAAATTCAAACCATAAAAAATTAACCAATCCTTATTAATGAAATTTCATTCTATGAGATAACAAATGTAAATATCTATAATTATTCCTAAGAAACAACCACGAACAAAAATATATGTTGGACAACCACTCTAAGATATTAATAACCAAATATATCTTAATACAGTTCCTATAGAACTAATTTTTTTATACAGGTTATAAAATTAAATTATACAATTAAGGATCTTTCTTAAATCCTCTCATGAAAATATTTAATAAGAATTATAAATACCTTTGAATAAATAGAGTTAATCAAATAAATATATAAATTAGCTGAATTATATACCAAAAATTATAAGTCTTGATTACCCAGTAAGGTAATTAATTATGTAATATAATATCAAAATTATATATATACTAAATATTCCACATAATCACGTTCCAACCAAACCATTCATCCTCACCCCAATGTCTTATGTCATGGTTCTCTAATCCCCTTTATAAGTCATCCCACCCACCTGGGGAATTATATCATATACCTATCCTCATCTCATCATACACCATATATAGTATATCTTATTCGTTTAATCATATCCCATAACTATGTAGTATTTATAAAATCCATCACAGACCTTATATGATTAACTAAACCTCATGTACTTATAGCATTTTCATGAAAAATTATAATAAATGAATCTATAATAACAAGAATTCATGTATATGATAAAAACTCAAACTAATGTTAAGTAAACATACATGTATGGTAAAAAATTAAGTCCTAAGAGTCCATATAAGAACATAATTTCTATACCATAATCCATTACATACTTGAAAACCTTACATACTATGACATATCCACTTTAGAGTGTGGTGTGAGGGAGTACTCCTACATCAATATCATTAGAATCCTATATTTTGAGAAATACATTTGAAACCCAAGGTCATATGAGTGTCAGCTTCCGAACCTACTTTAGTGCTGGAGAGTATGAAATAATTGGGGATAAAAATATTATAGAACACAACCAATTTAAATGAAACTATCCCACCCTTTATTTAACTATAGGTAATAGACCTCAAAATAACCTGAATATCATGTATAGAACATGAATGATTGGTAAACAAAGTATGCATGAATCAAACATCATACTTTAAATTTATATCCCTTACCCCAAGATCATTTTTCTAAACAATTTCATGGTTTCTATTTAATATTTTATTAACACCCTCAATACCCATTTCCATGGGTTTTACTATAATTCATTATCATTCTATATCTATGTATTCCAGTATTCAACATGAGCAACCATAATGAATGATGAACATACAAATTATCAAGAGAATTTTAATAGGATAAATAAAATCACAACAATAATTGTTAAGAATAATAATCACTAAATTGAAAACAACAAGAACATGGGAAATCCAAAAACTCAAAAAATAAAAAATAACCAATCAATATCTATTATACAACAATATGATAATATGTAATCCCATATACCAACTTTTCGCTTAATTTCCTACACCATCCAAACTAATCCACTGCCACAAACCATAGAAACCCCCAATGCCACACTTAATATTCTAACCTTACAAGGTTTAAAAAAATTCATAACATGGAATCTACTATCTGATGATGAAAATATAGTTTTGAAATATATTTTAGGTATAAAAAATTCATGGGAAAATAGATCCACTACGTAAAGACATTAATCTAAATCAAAAAAGGACGGGCTATTTAAAATTCCTAAGAGATTATTAGTGATATTAATAATTAACAATTACAATAATTAATTAACTATGTTTTTTGAAATGAATAAAAAAAATAAACAAATCCATAAAATTATCAATATTATAAAAAATTGTACAATAAAAAAAACAACCCTCATATTTTATGGATCATTCATTATCGTCATTGTAAATTGCGACATTATTTTTCTTGACAAGTTACTATCATATCATTATTAATATGGACAAAAAAATCACATATATTTTTTCACACTTCCTATAAAATACCAAGATGCATTCAAAAATAATCAATAACCAAAAAATATAGAACCCATCTAATTCATCTAAATGACTTACTTCTGATTAACTAAATTCATTGAGTTTAATTTCAACTGATCACCCATATAAGTTTAATCAAGCTAATATAAAAAATAGTAATTTAGGATAAGTTTATATATTCCCTAAATTGAGAAAAATATTTAAAATCCCACAAAATAATAATACATGAAAATACACATTTTTTCAATAACCTATCTCATAAATAACCCATTATTCCAAATTATATCATTATACCGTGAAACTATTATCAATCATCAATATAATGAAATTAATTTCAAATAATTTTATAATGTCATATCATGGAAAGAAATAATGTTATTGGATAAGAACTAATAATAATAAAAATAACATTAGATTATCCATGAATAGATCATTATATGTTTAGTGTTTAATGCAATCAAAGAAACTATAAGTTATGGAATGTGATCCTCTAATCCTCGAGGGTTTTATGGAATATGAAAGGAAATAATAATAATTCAAGATGAGTTTAGAACTTAAATATGGTGAAATTTTAATGAATAATGGGGAAAACATGTCTGGTTATAGAACAATGGTCATGTTTGTTACCATAAAAATGGTGTAACAAGGTCAACCATGCTTTATTGGGTACAAGTCATGGGACAGTAAAGAAACCCATTGGAAGACGCTAATATAATAACCCATATCGCTCATATTTTAATATTCTAAAACCCATCCTGTAATATAACCTTGTAAGGGAAATGTATCAGTTGAGAAAAAACACCACAACAATCCATAAATCAGTTGATCTAATGGTCCTGAACTCTAAGACTCCATTTTATAACTTAATAACCATTCCATAGGGACACTTATGATGGAAGATAAAAGAATCTAAAACCCTTGATATATATTGTGTAGCACATAAAATGAGGACTATTAGTCTTTAAAACAAAATAAACACCAAACCATCCACTCTAGGATCTATAATGTTGATGTCTTGGACACACGACATAAGAAATTTGTCGAAATAAATAAAACTCCATTAGACAACCATTGTAACACCCTCAAGTTTTAAAATATGAAAATAACATGCAATATAAAGTATGATATAAAACACAAAGACTAGAAGGTAATATAACATCCAGAGAATTTAAAAAATATTTATTTTCTAAAATAAATTAAATCCCTTTGATAGCTTGCAATGCATGTGACACTGAGTTTGAATGAAACAAAATACTTTATTGAAATATTATTTTATAAACATTATAATAATAACTTATCCTTTAAATTTTTGGGTATGAATATTAATAAATAAATTATAAAAATAATATGGTTTTAAAAGATATAAAAATAATTAAATGGATATATATTTATTATTGATAACATTGGAACCATTTTGAAGAAATAGAAATGTTTTTTAAAAATGGCACTCTTCAATAAGGCCATTTAGTCACTCTTTGCACACATAATTTATAAATAATTTATACCCTTTTTTAAAAATTTATTTGAAAAAATAAACATTTATTTTTAAATTATCATATCAAAATTATCTTAGGGTGAATATTAGTTTTTTTTCAAATTTTTTTGATCTTTTGATGAATAGTGAAAAATATTAAATATTAATCGAAATCTATTTTTTCATTTAAGTTATTTATAATGTAAAATTATATTGTAAATTTATTTTGAATTAAAATAAATTAATATTTATATCATTTAATCCCATTAAGATCATTGTAATCATTTTCATATTTAATTTTTATATAAAAACTATGTAAAATTTTGAATTTTTTTAAAACCCCAATTTCTTGTCCTGTTTGTGCGCTGAAATGTAAATATATTTTTACACAAATATGAATGGTTTAAGAAAAAATTTATTAAATTATGTTAATAAGAATAATTTATATTTTCTAAATTTAATATCATAATTTATAAAAAAAATTAATAGTATAAACAATAAGAATTATTTACCGTTATGATGGTAAAAATGGATTTTCATAGGGGTCAATCTAAAAAGATAACGGTTAAAATAAATGAAAAAATTACCTTAAATAAATTATATGTAATTATATTCAACCTCTAATTTATATGGCTATAAAATAATCCATTTTTAACCTTTTTTAATGTAAAAAACGTGGGTACACCTTTTCATTCAAACAATTACAAGCACGTCACTCACCTCCCTTATAAAAGAACACCCCCTCTCCTCTTTTATTCATTCCTTATTTACATTTTGGATCAGATAATATCTTACAAAATGACATAAAAAACACCCACTCTCAACTTAGAAGCCTTATTTTTGGATGAAATTCATCCTAGGAAGGCATTTCTACAAAACTAAAGAGGATACCCGAAGAAGAGGTAGTGTTCATCAATGAGATTTTTTATTTTATTTCATCCCATACTATGCAATTCATATTAAACCATGATTATTTAATCTAATGGGTATATTTAATATAATTATTTTATTTTATGTTAATTCCATGGCCTAAAACCACACCCACTACCATCAAATGGGTAATGGAATCACAATTCATGTGCACGTCATACTACTGTCTCACGAACCAATGTCATTCATTTTTCCAATAACACCTCTCATAGTTGGGTGTGATGATGGATTTATATATATATGATATAAATAACATTATTATTCATTTTTATTAATTATATCACATATATATATATACACCATTTCTACGTTCTATTCTACAGGGGATAGCATATCGTCGCATGTGTGTATGACAATCTACCACGTCGTAAAGTGATGTGATTTTTCTTTCACTAATGATTTACATGGAAGGTGATAAGAGTAACTTTAATGAATATATATGATATAATTTAAATTAATATGATATTAATTAAATATTTATAATTTTTAAATATAATAAATCATTTTATATCTATCATCAAAAAATTAATATTTCTCTTGTGTGCTTGTGGTCTATCACCTTCATAAAGTGATGTGACTATATATTCATCATCACACACCATCTATGATATATATAAGTGTTTTTAAAAATTAATTATTTTTTTTTGTATATATTATATTTTGATCATTCTATAAATATTACTTACCTTTTTTCCATAATGATCATTGAAAATGGAAACGTTTCTCGTGCGTACATACGAACTACCGTCTAAATGATAGTAATGTAATTATTTATTGGTTTCAAAAGTATAATTGATGTATAAATATGATAATTATGAAATTATTATTATTATTATTATGTATAATGAATAACCTCTTTGACTTAATAAAACCTACCAAATTCATTTATGACACATAATCCAAATATCATCAAAACATCCAACTTAAACATAGTTGACTAAGTAATCATATATAACACAGTAATATATAAAAGAAAAGCAATAATAAAATTGAAAAAGGTTTTATGAAATTAAATAATTATCATAATTTTATTATTTAGTATTAGGAATATTTTACATGATGATTCATAATCAATGTAAGGGTTTCTCGACTCATTTTACTTCTGTTAGCCATACACTATATGCACCACTTATTTATCCTATGTGGTTTACAAAATGCTATTTATTAGGTAGTATTTTGAATTAATTTATCTTCACGGTATTTAAATGTTCATTTAATGTTATATAATTCATGGGTCTTATGATTAAAATGTTACCAAAGTGGTAAGGTTTTATTTTACAATCTCATCATTATTCATGATTATTTTTTTTAATTCTCCCTTAGGGAAATAATTTTAAATTTATGTCAAAAATTTATAAATTTTATTATCCAATGGTTAATGATGAAATTTTTCAACTAATATTTTCATTTTTCATCTCTATGGTATATATTTTTTTTTAAGTAAATGGTTTTAAGAAAATCTGACTTTCTTTCTCTCTTGGGTCAAAAATTGTTTTTATCCCACAACCATGTTTTCTAAAAATATAATCAATTTTTTATCATTATAAAAAATATTTTTTAATGCAACATTAACCAACGTTATAATAATAATAAATTTAAAGGTATTATCTTTTAATTTTCTAAATAAATAACTTTTCTAAACTATTTATATTGTAAGAGAAATGTTTTTTCTAACTTATATGACCTGCACAAAATCAACCACCATCATTACTATGATCACTTTAAATTTTCAATTGTATGATTAAAATGTTCCTTTTAAATTAGTTTTCTTCTAATATTCAATAAATTCTTATTTTTAAAAGTAATATTCAAAGAAAATTATTTTAACAATATTTTATGAACATTCTATTTTTAAAATATAAAGGGTTATTTTCAAAGAATGGTTATTTCCCTCAAAAAATTTTCAAACTGATGATTCAACAAAATTCTATCTATGGTAACACTATATGATGTTACATATTATTTAATGTGGATGTACTATAATGATACTATCCATTTTATTTCATAGGATTTCAATTACATGAACATATTTTAAAATATAATAATAATATTTTTATTTATTTATTAGTATTAGTATTATTATTATTTTAAAGAAAATTGGTGTGATTTATTTCAAAAACACTAAAGAGAAAGATAAAATTTTTATTTAAACAATGAAATATAGTAGTGATATAAGGGATTACAACTACTCAAGAAAACAAATTGCATGACCCTGTAGATTAAACATAAGACCACCCGACATCATGATGAGATTGAGTGTGTAGCCTTAATCCCTTTAATCCACCATAACAAAAAAAGAAATAGTGAGAAGAATATAAAAAATATACATAGTCAAATTAATATACATAACCATCCTCTTAAATCAGGAAATGATTTTAATCCATTGAATACACTAAATGAGTAGTTATATGGCTTAGAATGACTATTATAAGTAGCCATTGGTGTTTGAATGTGACCGTTGGGTTTTATAGATATTGGGTGTGTTTAATGTTTTTAAAAAATATTTTTTATTAAATGAAATTATGGATTCAAATTAATAACATGGGTAATAAGCATTAGTATATTGTGTGTATAAGTGAGTTAAAATATTTTAAAATAATATTATGGAAAATGGGTGTTTATATAAACCGTAAAATGTGTTTTAGTGTATAAAATTAGGATGAAAATGGTATTTATTTAATGTATGTTTTAAGTAAAGTAGTCCATGGAAATAGATAATTGTAATAAAGGGTGTTAATAATGAGCTTAAATAAAATAATTTTAGAGAAAATTTGTTCTATGTCTAAATTTTTTATTTTAAAACTTTTTATATATTAAAAAAACTGGAACCAACCCTATGTTGGGGACACCTCAACTACGTTGGGGGACCTGGTCAACCCCACTAAGGAGGGTTGTACCTGCACCCTAGGGGGCTTGAGTAGCAGGTTGGAAAACCAAGCGAGCATAGTGAAGGAAAATCATGCATGGACCCATGTATACAGCTCTATTTAGGTGCGAGCATAGGGTGGGATGAGGGCCCACGATGTGGTCCCATGTATATAGACCCCTTGTGTGTGTGTGTGTGTTTTTGTCATTGAGATATGGATCCATATATGGAGCCTTATAATGCTGCCCCGAAAACCCTCTCAGTTTTGATGTGGGATCTGATATTTTCTACATTGTGCAATCACAGCTGCAATATCTCTCCACATGAGATCATTTTCCATCTATGCAGATCCCACATTCGAACCCCCACCACCACATTCATTCATTGTAGTTTTTCTCAAATGTTTGATCTGTTCACCTTAGATATGGACCACTAAACCTTTTTAAAAATGTGAATCTGCATCGACCATCCGATCGAGCCCCAATCAAATATCAGCTATTCATCCCATTTAAAATAAGCTGCTCAACCATAGCTTTCCGATCTGATATGCGGATACATCCCAAACTTCCATTCCTTAGCTTCAAAACCCCCTTTGTCAAATTTTTTTGGGTTAATTCCAAACCTTGGATTGAATCAGTTTTAATATGAACCATCCATTCATTTTTACTTGTTCTTATGAATGATGCCACACGAGTCCCCATCTGATCATGAAGTCATTGACACCTATCCATCCTCTCTTTCTCATGATTCCATATTTCCACCCTCATATCATTTCTTTTAGTATCTACCCCTTGTATTATTTCTAAAGAGGGTGTTATTTAAAAACAAACATCTCCATCCTTGACTCAAATCCCCTTCATTGCTGCAATTTTATATGTTCGGGTGTCAATCAACATGTTGATCATTAATTTTTACTAATTAATTATTTTCTTGGGTCATCTATGGTAAATTAGGAAGAGTAATTTAAAAACCCTATTTTTTTAAAAACCTGACTTTGCACCTATGCTGTTACCTGAAAATTCTATATGTCATGATTTCTCTTTCTCTCCATGAGTTCCAGAAACACTTTGCCTATCCTGATTTGAACCAAGTAAGGTATTTTGTTATTTTATATTTTTTTTTTGAAATCTTATATAAATATACATTCATTTATATGTGTGTATAAAATTTCTTTTTAATCCAAATGGTATATATGACATGAAATCTCGATTTTCAAGGATTTATTTCTAGATAAAAAAGTTATAATGGTGTAATTTTACCACCACATTATGATATATTTTAAAAAATTATATATATATGTGTATATACATGCGTATATACACATATAAAACTTAAATTTTTTAGTATACAGACACACACACACACACATATATGTTAAAAGTTCCTATTTCCGAGAACCTTAAATCTAAGAACTTATGTATATTTGGGTTTATCTTAGTATGAAAAATTTAATGAGACAAGGTTGATATACATACATACATATATATGTTTGTATGTGAATGATCCTACATGAAATTAAAGACATGAACATTTATTTATCAACCCCTTTTTAGTTTGAGTTGTTGGGTGGGTTCTTGTTTTAAATTTTTTAATGAATTATATGAAAGAAATACAAGGACCTGGCCTTAAACATTACATAATCTTGAATTAAATGAATAATCCACATTGAGAATTTTTTTATGTTTAGATTCTTAGATAATGTTTTAAAAATCCATTCATGCAGTATAAGATAAAAAAAAATTCTTCTCATACTTTTGTCGGAAAAGTCAAAAAGTACCTCGTACAAAAAACGACAAAAGATTCCTTTCATATATTTTAATAAAACTCACCAAAGGGTAAAATTGGTCATAAACAATTTTAGAAGGATATACATATTACATATTGAGGAAACATGGATGTGGATGATAAATATTCCCCAGTAAATTTGGAAGTATAAACAATCTCGGATAAAAAATGAGATTGCGAGATTTTACCTTACCTTAGGTCTGATTTGCTTCGTAAGTGTCCGAAACTCCTGTATAATGATTTAAATAATGTCATTGACTAATTACAGAATCATACTCATTGTTATGATATCATATATGGCCATATTATTAGCTTCTTATTAGTAATATTTCATTGCTACTTGTTATTCGGGTGTTTATTACTTTTTCTTCTTATGCGTGTTTTGTCGAATAAATTCTTATTATTATCTTTAGGTTATAGATACCTCATTTCAAGAATGTTATTAGTGTAATATATATCATATTCATTCATTCAATTCATTTATATAATCATTATGCAATGAATATCATTTAGAACGAGTCGCATCACATCGTGGATACGGTATTCCGTACGTATGAACGAGCGATGATATCAATCCCATGATCATTGAATTGAATTTGAGTGTATTTATACTATTTCAGAATTAATATCACTTTAAAATAATCATATATAGTTATTATTTACACCATTATACCCATCCAAGTAAGGTGGTGGTGGAAAATAAATTACACCATAGCGTGGAGACGGTATTCCGTACGTACGCACGCGCGGTGATTTCATTTTCCGTAAGATGGATAGATGGTGAAATAGGGTTGTTTTATAATTATAATAACATATCAGTATATGAGTGATACTTATGTTATTACTTCATAATGAAACAACTAAATAAGAAGAAGTGGAAGAAGAAATAAAGTTGAAATAATCGATAATGGGCATTACCTCTTCTTTGAAGCGCCTCTTTGAGACCTCCTCTTAGGGCACTAAAATTGGTCTTTGAAGAAGAACATGACCTCTAGGATGTTTATAGGGAAGTGGAGAAGAGAATTTGGCAGGTGTTGGCCGAGCTTGAAGGCTCAAAGTGGTGTGAGGAAGAGAGGGATAAGGTGCCCTTTTATAAGGGAGGAGAGGGGCACCTTAAGAAAAACTCGAAATATTATTTTATTATAAAGTAATATTCGGTTTTTAATAGCTCCAAATTTATTTATTTAGATTCTAAGGTGGGTATGGGTATAAATAATCTCATAAAATATAATTTAGGCAAGTTTAGGTTTCTATTTTAACCTTATCATTTTGATTTAACTTTAAGTTAGATAATTTAACTTTTACCATGTCTTCTTGTTTTCTTTCACTATAAGGTTAATAAACTTACTATAACAAGCCAGACGAACCCAAAGTTGTTTTTTATTAATATATATAACCTTATCTATGTCATTTTTCCGAACCATAGATTTTTTGGAATAAAATAATAATTATTAATATAATATTTGTTTTAAAAACTATTTTATGTCAATTTTGACACTATTTGGTAATTGATTTTTGTGAAAATAATAACAGAATGATTAGTTAGAAAAAGGTTAATTAAATCAATAATAACATGTCATATTAACCTATAAAAATATTTTAATTCATAAAAAGTCTCAAATTACATTTATTTGGGTATTTATAACATCAATTATGTCAATATTTCATTAATAAGATAATAACTGCATCATCATTGTGTCTTAAATAAATTAAATTATTTAATGTCTAGAAATTACAAATATAATACAATTATCTATGATATATTTTTAGCTTTCTAATGAATATTTATAGTCTAATTTATCTTATGTATAACCCTATATTAAAATTGATTTACTTATTAAACTTTGATTTTAACTATTTTAACCCTTCTTTAAATAAATTAATATTAAATGTCATAATCCAATCCATGTGGGCCTAAATGGTCATATTTTATTTCTAAGGTTGTTTTTGGTCTAATTACACTTATCCAATAGAATTAGGACATGTGTGATGGTAATATTAATATCATTTTTACCATTAATTACCCTATTTACTTTTAACCGTGGTAAAAAAAGTAAACTGTTACTATTCACCAAAAAATATTTTCATCTCATTGAACCACATTTTTGTCCTTGATATTAACCGTGTCTCTCGGATTATCAAAATTACACTCACAGAAGCGGTAAAATTAGGTTTTATGTGAATTTGGAAATTCTCTTAGGAGGTGGGTAAAAGACGGTGAAAAGTTTCTTAAAATTTTTAAATGTCTAAATTTATTATAAAATGACTCCAATGAATTTAATTGAACTTATATAGTTATTATGTATCAATTTTGACCTAAAATAAATTTAAAAAAACTAAATAATTATTTAAATAAAATTTTGGTTTTTAAATAGTAACCCAGTGTTTTAACTATTCATCAAAAATTGAAAGTTTTCAGAAAAATAACAAAATTTTACCTTAGGATAATTTCGATATTCTGAATCCAAAAATGAATTCCATTTTGAAAAATAAAATTTAAAAAATTTCAAAAAGTGGTTATTACTGTTCATAACGGCTAGTTTTAATAATATTTTAATAGCATATCGTTATTTAGTGAAACTCTGTATTGCGTACGACGCAAGCTATCGAGGAAGGTCGTGATTGTGTGTAAATCAAACCAAGCTAGTGTTGTGTGTAGTGAAATATTCCTTTGATGATTTATATAAAAACAAAATATTTCTAATAAAAGTCTCGGGTGTTACATTCTACCCCCCTTAAAATGAATTTCGCCCTCGAAATTGGTCACTTTGTAACAAATAGACGAGGATACCTTTCCCTCATAATATCCTCAAGCTCCCATGCAGCTTCTTATAATTGGTGGTTCCTACATAAAACTTTCACGAAGCGAGTGGTCTTGTTCCGTAAGACTTTTTTGCTACGATCCAGAATCTATATCGGCTGCTCTTCATAGGAAATATCTTGCTCCAGTGGTAAAACTTCTCAGTTGAGTACATGTGAAGGATCAGGTATGAACTTTTGTCAGGAGAGATACATGGAACACATCATGAACTTGAGAGAGATTCGGTGGAAGCGCCAATCGGTAAGCTACCATCCCAACACGATCCAGTATTTCGAAAGGACCGATATACCTAGGTCTCAACTTTCTCTTCTTTCCAAATCTCATTAATCTCTTCCAAGGAGATATTCATAAGAACACTTTATCAACCACTTCAAACTCTAGGTATTTTCTTAGGTTTTCTACATAACTTTTTTGTAGACTCTGAGCTGCTCTAATGTGTTGTTGAATAGATCAGATCTTTTCTGCCATCTCATCAACAAGATCAGGTCCTAATAGCTTTCTTTCCCCAACTTCATCCCAGCAAGTTGGAGTCCTGCATTTCTTTCCATAGAGAGCATCATAAGGAGACATCTAAATACTGGAGTGAAACCTATTATTAGAATAAAATTCCACCAAAGGTTGGTGTTCATCCCAACCACTTTTGAAATCCATAGAGCAAGCTCTCAACATATCTTCTAGACTTTGAATTGTCCTCTCAGACTGACCATCTGTCTGAGGATGATAAGCAGTGCTGAAACTCAACTCTGTATCCAGAGTATGCTGAAGACTTCTCCAAAACAACTAGGTAAATCTCGAATCCCAATCAGATATAATGGAAAGTGGTACTCCATGAAATCTTACCACTTCCTTTACATATATCCTGGAAAGCTGATCTAGAGATAAATCCTCTCTAATAACAATGATGTGTGCAAAAATTGTAAGGTGATCAACTATGACCCAGACAGAATTTTTGCCTTTGGATGTTTTAGGAAGTCCGGTGACAATGTCCATATTGATGTTTTCCCATTTCCATTCGGGTATAGGTAATGGTTGTAACATCCCCTTAGACTTCTGTCTCTCAGCTTTAACGTGCTGACAAACCAAGAACCGAGAGACATATTCAACAACATCTCTTTTCATGCCATCCCACCAGAAGTACTCTTTCAGGTCCCTATACATCTTTGTGCTTCTAGTATGAATTGAGAATGAAGAACTACGAGCCTCATCCAACATCTCCTTCTTTAATTCTGGGATGGGAGGAACACAAACCCGATTCCTGAATTTTATTATCCCATCATAATCAAGGTTGAATTCAGGAACAACTCTCGCCTTCTTTTGTAACTCTACATCTTCTTTTTATGCCTCTTTAATCTTCACATGTATAGATGGTTGAACATTCATTTTAGAAAGATACGATTTTCCCCCTTCCATTATAATTCCATGATCCATCCTTTGTAAATCCATAAATATTGGATCTTTTGTGATCGTCATTATGGATAAGCTATCATGGTCTTGTCAACTTAATCCATCTTCCACCTTGTTTGCTTTCCTAGGGTGGTAATGAATTGAGTAGTCGTAATCCTTAATCAGATCCAACCGTCTTCTTTGGTGCATATTCAGCTCCTTTTATGTGAAAATATACTTTAAACTTTTATGTTCAGTATAAATATCACACCTTTCTCTATAAAGATAATGCCTCCAAATATTTAATTCAAAGATTACCGCAGCATACTACAAATCATGAGTTGGGTAATTTTTCTCATGTATTTTCAACTGTCATGAGGCATAAGCTACCACCATATCATTTTGCATAAGAACACACCCCATCCCCTTCTTGGATCCATCACTGTAGATCACAAACCTTTCTCCACTATAAGGAATTGTGAGTATAGGTGCACTGGATAACCTTCTTTTCATCTCCTTGAAATTCTCTTCACATTCCTCCATCCACATGAAAGTAACTCCTTTTCGAGTGAACTTGGATAGTGGATTAGATAATCATGAAAAATCTTTCACAAAACGTCGATAATAACTAGCCAAACCAAGAAAACTTCGGATCTCAGTTACTGTTGTTTGTCTCAACCATCTTTCAATAACCTCTGTTTTTCCTATATCCACAGATATCCCCTCTTTTGAAATTATGTGACCCAAAAATGAAAGTTTTTGAAGCCAAAATTCACACTTAGTAAATTTGGAATAAATATTCTCCTTTCTCAGGGTCTTTAATATAATTCTAAAATGATCATAATGTTCTTCCTTTCTCTTTGAATAGAAAAGAATATCATCTATAAATACTACCACAAACTGATCAAGATAGTCTCTAAAGACTCTATTCATCAGATCCATGATGATAGCAGGGGCATTAGTGAGACCAAATGGAATCACTATAAATTCATAGTGTCCATACCTTGTACGGAAATCCGTCTTTGGTATATCCTCCCTTTTGACCCTTAATTGATGATACCCTGAACGGAGATCAATCTTGGAAAAGTACTGAGCTCCGCGTAGTTGGTCAAATAAGTCATCAATGCGTGGGAGAGGGTATTTGTTCTTGATAGTGATATTTTTAAGTTCTCGATAATCAATGCAGAGTCTCATTGATCCATCTTTATTCTTAACAATCAGAACATGTGCTCCCCAAGGTGATGCACTAGGGAATATGAATCAATTATCAAGATTCACTTGGAGTTGCTTCTTCAATTCCTACAACTCTATTGGGGCCATTCTATAAGGTGTCTTTGAAATAGGAAAAGCACCCGGTACGAGTTCTATTGAAATCTCTACTTCACGATTTGGTGGATGACCCGGAAATTCCTCTGGAAAGACATCATCAAACTCCCGTACAATGGGAATATTCTAAATTGTGAGTTTCTCACCAACCATTTGAGATAAATAAGCTTAATTTAGTGGAATAAAAACCCATAAGATGGAAGAAATTTCCACTGGAAGGTTATGTTCATCCTTGCATCGATAAATGATCATAGATTGATCTTGAATATGAAATGTGACTTCCCTTCTTTAGAAATTGATATGATATCCATATATAGAAAGAAAATCCATGCCAAGAATCACATCAAATTCCACTATAGGAAGGATCACAAGATTTTCAGGAAGAACTTTCCCACAAACTACAATCGGAGAAGAATTATTAACTTTTGATGCGACTGTTGTGCCATTAGGGGTTGTCACAACTAACTCAACATCTAATTGTTGATGTAATACAGTGATACCCATAGAAAATTCTACAGAAATAAAAGAGTGGGTGGATCCATAATCAAATAAAACATTTTCCACTTTAGAGTGGATGGTAAGTGTACCTTTCACCACTTCGTTATCGTACTCCACATCACTGATAGAAATTGCATGTGACTTTCCATTGCCTTTAGCATTAAGAGTTTGTTGAGGTCGATCATCATCAAAAACCCTTGGATTAGGGAATTTATTGGCATAATTCCCCATTTCCTTGCACTTGAAACATTGAAGTGTAGTAGGTTCATTCTGTGTATCCCTTCCTTTGTTTGCATCATTAGAAATTTTCTTTCCATTATTTCGACATTCAATCGCTCAATGACATTCTTTTCCACACTTATAACATTTTCTTGTCCCCTTAAGACAATTTACACCATATTTCTTTCCACACATTGAGCATAAGGGAAAACTCATCTTCTTCTCAGTGTACTCTTTAGATTTTCCTTTGATTTCCATTTTCCTCTTCTTATCAAACCCATATGACTGATGGATTACTCCAATCTCCATCTCAACCTTGAGAGCACATCGAACAATTTCCTCATAGATATTAAAGTCCCTTCTGGATAATTCCCTTTGAATACTTGGTCTTAATCCATTAAAGAATCAATCGATCTTACTCTGAGGTTGGATAATAATCCCAGAAGTGTACCTTGACAGTCTTGTAAAATTTTTTCGTAGGTACCAACAGATTCATCATCCTTTTGCTTTACTTCAAAAAACTCCTTCTCCATCTTTGTTCGAAGAATATGAGGGAATTACTTATTGAAAAATATGTTCTTGAACTCGTCCCATTCCATGGAATCAATTTCATCCCTTTTCCTCATATTCTTAATAAGAATCTACCATTGATCAGCTTCACCTCCCAAACGATAAACTGCTAAGATGACTTTATCATGTTCAGAACATTGAAGAACTGAAAATATCTTTTTAGTAGTACTAATCCATTGTTCATCAACTAATGGATCAGTAGACCCGCTGAATGAAGGTGGACGCTGCCTCATGAAGGATTCAACAGAATTTTGCTCCTTCCTTTTCCAGTTTGGAAGTCCTGCATGATTCATAGCTTGAGAAAGTTGTGAGAGCATGGCTACAAGATTTTTTATTCCAGCTCCCATAACGTTTGGTTGCTCAGGGGGACAATCATTACATTTCCCGTCGCATTCCGCATTAACATGGTTTCTTTGGGTTCCAGCCATTGACTAAAACCAAGAAGAATAGTGTGAGGAACACTAATTATAACAGGAAAACCATATAATCAAGAATAAAATTTCACACTTACGGTCTTATCATAGGTTGTTCATGGCCATTTCTAAATCACTAAGATTGTGTTATATGCTTAGACTTATCCTTAGGGTTCATACTAAGGCTTTTACATTATAGTTTCCAAAGGGTGACTATACCTTTCCTCTGATACCAACTATAACGACTCATACTTTACATACATTGTTAATACTTAAAAATTGAAGCACACTTATTACAACATATAACAAAACCAGGAATGGACCGTATAGTTATAGTGTCTTTAGAAACTGGGAAACATAAACAACTGGTTCATAAATCATCTACGTTGTCTCCCATTTATTTCATCATATCTAGAGTCCATTTTTGGCATATACTACTTAATAACCTTCTTCCTGACCTAGGGAAAGAAAACATACAAAAGGGTGATCTCAAATTCTCATTAAGGGTAAAAAAAAGAAATATCAATCACATCATATTCATAAGAACATAACATTTTGGAAATCTTAACCTGCAAAAGAGATTATAATTTCATAACGTGGGATAAATCCTAGTGGTGAAATGTAATCCCAATAATCATAACACAAAACATGAAACATTGTGGCATACACACATAATCATAGAGAATCATTTCATAGTATTCAAGGCTCATAGCCAAGACTATCTTAGCGTACAAATTCCATTTCTGAACCGAGTTCACTCCTCGTTTCAGTCCTGTTTCACTGAACTGGTTTAACCTTTCGTTCCAACCATGTCTATCTCATGAGATATAAATATTTACCCAATTAATTGGAGGGAGATATAGGTCCCACCCATCTCATAATGAAAAAAATTTTAATGCGTGCCACAAAAATCATAAATCATACATCATTGCATAACCCATGTAATAAAAATGGGATTCTTAAACATCATGACATCATAAAAACATTATTATAAGATAAAGGAATTCATAAAAATAATTACTTCACAACATAATCAAATCAATGTAATAATAGGGATAGAAACAAAACCCTATATTATCTTAGATCGAAAATAATTTTTATAAAACACTTGAACTCCATTCTTGAATAAAATATCCTTTCTACATCAAAAACATTTTTCCTTTATTAACATGTCATACAATATTAAACTAAAAGAAGTTGATTAAAAATAAACTTGAAAACGTGTAAAGGAATCTTCTTGTAAATAATGTTTTAAAAATCCATTCATGCCGTATAAGTTAAAAAAACATTCTTCTCGTACTTTTGTCAGGAAAGTCAAAAAGTACCTCGTACGAAAAATGACAAAAGATTTCTTTCATATCTTTTAATAAAAACTCACCATAGGGTAAAATTGGATGTAAACAATTGTATAAGGATATAAATATTACATATTGAGGAAAAATGGATGTAGATGATAAATATTCCCCAGTAAATTCGGAAGTATAAACAATCTCAGATAAAAATTGAGATTGCGAGAGTTTTCCTTACCTTAGGTCTGATTTGCTTCGTATGTGTCTGAAACTCTTATATAATGCTTTAAATAACGTCATTTACTTATTCAAGAATCATAATCATTGTTATGATATCATATATTCCATATTATTAGCTTCTTATTAATAATATTTCATTGCTACTTGTTATTCGTGTGTTTATTAGTTTTTGTTCTAATGCATGTTTTGTCGAATAAATTCTTATTATTCTCTTCAGGTTATAGATACCTAATTTCCACAATTGTATTAGTGTAATATATAACATATTAATTCATTCAATTAATTTATATAATCATTTTGAAATGAAGATCATGTAGAATGAGTCACATCACATCGTGGAGACGGTATTCCGTACATACGCACGAGCGATGATATAGTTCCCATGATCGTAAAATTGTATTGGAGTGTATGTATACTATTTTAGAATGAATATCACTTTACAATAATCATATATAGTTATTTTTTACACCATTATACCCATCCAAGTAAGGTGGTGGTGGAAAATATATTACACCTTGGCGTGGAGACGGTATTCCGTACGTACACGAGCGCGGTGATTTCGTTTTCCGTAGGATGGATATATGGTGAAATAGGGTGCTTTCATACTTATAATAACATATCAGTATATGAGTGATACTGATGTTGTTACTTAAAAATGAAGAAACTAAAGAAGAAGAAGTGGAAGAAGAAATAATGTTGAATGAATTTGTAACGTACATTACCTCTTCTTTGAAGTGCCTCTTTGAGACATCCTCTTAGGGCACTAAAACAGGACTTTGAAGAAGACCAGGACCTCTAGGATGTTTCTAGGGAAGTGTATAAGTGAATTTGGCAGTGTGTTTACGAGCTTTAAGGCTCAAAGTGTTGTGAGGAAGAGAGGGAGGAGGTGCCCTTTTATAAGGGAGGAGAGGGGCACCTTAGGAAAAACTAAAAATATTATTTTATTATAAAGACATATTCGATTTTTAATAGCTCCAAATTAATTTATTTTGAATCTAAGGTGGGGATGAGTCCAAATAATATCATCCAATAGAATTTAGACATGTTTAGGTTTCTTTTTTAACCTTATCATTTAGATTTAACTTTATGTTAGATAATTTACCTTTTACTGTGTCTTCTTGTTTTCTTACACTATAAGGTTAATAAACCTACTATAAGAAGCCATACTAACCCCAAGTTGGTTATTATTAATATATATAACCTTATCTAAGTCATTTTTCCGAACCTTAGATTTTTAGGAATAAAATAATAATTAATAATATAATATTTGTTTTAAAAACTATTTTATGTCAATTTTGACACTATTTGGTAATTGATTTTTGTGAATATCATAACAGAAATATTAGTTCAATGGAAGTTTATAAAATCACTAATAACATGTAATATGAACCTATAAAATTATTGTAATTTATAAAAAGTATCAAATTACATTTATATGGGTATTTATAACATCAATTATGTCAATATTTCACTAATAAGATAATAACTACATCATCATTGTGTCATAAATAAATTAAATTATCTTATTTCTAAAAATTTCAAATAAAATTCTATTATGTAAGAAAGCTTTTTATCTATCTAATTAATATTTATAGTCTAATTTATCTTATGTATAACCCTATATTAAAAAGGATTTACTTATTAAATTTGATTTTAACTATTTTAAACCTTATTTAAATAAATAAATATTAAATGTCCTAATCTAATCCATGTGGGCCTAAATGGTCATATTTTATTCCTAAGGTTGTTTTTGGTAGAATTACACTTATACAATAGAATTAGTACATGTGTTTGGGTAATAATAATATCATTTTTACCCTTAATTACCCTATTTACATTTAACCTTGAGAAAAAAAATAAAAAGTTACTATTCACCAAAAATTATTTTCATCTCATTGAACCACATTCTAGTCCTTGATATTAACTGCGTCTCTCAGATTTTCAAAATTCCACTCACAGAAGTGGTAAAATTAAGTTTTATTTGAATTTTCAAATTCTCTTAGGAGGTGGGTAAAAGACGGTGAAAAGTTCAATAAATTTTTTATATATCTAAAATTATTAGAAAATGACTCCAATGAATTGAATTGAATTTATATAGGTATTATGTATCAATTTTGACCTAAAATAAATTTAAATAAAATAAATAATTATTTAAATAAAAAGTCGGTTTTTAAATAGTAACCTAGTGTTTTCACTATTCATCAAAAATTGAAAGTTTTCAAAAAAAATACCAAAATTTCACCCTAGGCTAATTTCGATATTCCGAATCCAAAAATGATGTCCTTTTTGAAAAATAATATTTACAAAATTTCAAAAAGTGGTTATTACTATTCATAACGGCCAGTTTTAATAATATTTTAATAGCATATCGTTGTTTAGTGAAACTCGGTATTGCGTACGACGCAAGCTATTAGGGAAGGTCACAATTGCGTGTAATGCAAGCCAAGCTAGTGTTGTGTATAGTAAATGATTCCTTTGATGATTTATATAAAAACAAAATATTTCTCATAAAAATCTCGGGTGTTACACACAATTCCTCGAATTGAGGCAGGGAAGACTCGTAAATGTCACACATGACCCAAGTATCGTTCTCCTAAAGTATCAACACAATCCGAATGAATTAGTTCTGTTTTCCGTACATCCGTTGTTGTTTTCATTTAAAATTCTATCCATTTTAATCAAAATATAGACACTTTGAGTGATACTGGCTACATCATGCCTCAGATTGAGGTAGGTTTGACTCATACATGTCACACATGACACGGGAATCATTCTACTAATGTATCAACACAATCTAAATGCATTTGGTCAGATATAAAGGTATTTTAGAGATTTTACTTATTTTTATTATCCAAATCCCAAAGAAAAGTGGTTCATCATTCTTGCATGTTGATGGTGCATTTTATATGTTAAAATAAACAAATAACTCATTGGATAAAGTATTTTTTATTTAATAACAATTACAATTTTCCTACGAACATTTACATACAACAATGTTTCATATTTTGATCTCCTTGACCCCTCTCCAAAATGGCTGCCAATTGTACACATCCCCAAGTCAGGTCTTCATGCTATTTGTGTAAAATCTTCCATTAGGTATGTGGACCACTCATTTTTATAAAAATATATGTAGTCTAGTGAATATGTGGCTTTTCGATAATTAGAAGAGTACTGAAAAATATATAAATATAGAATTAAGAAATAATTTAAA
Organism: Viscum album; assembly: GCA_963277665.1. NCBI lineage: Eukaryota > Viridiplantae > Streptophyta > Magnoliopsida > Santalales > Viscaceae > Viscum > Viscum album. Next base: position 957,503,464 of record OY728142.1, read on the forward strand.
TGAAATAGTTGTATTTTTTTAAATTCTTCTTTAGGGATACTAGTTTCCTGATAGAAAACGATCTCTCTCATAAATTCAAATTCATAATAACTGTAATCATTATCGTTTGTATGTTTTGTACACTGCAAAAACTTTTATCATTAGGAGAATAAGTAACTTGTTTTGATTTGTGTTTGGATAGTGAAATTTTATTATATATCCCCTGATATTTTTCCAGATGTAGTACTTGATCACCTCTTTTTTCTTAGCCCATATCCCCATTCCTTTCTTAGGCGATATTGATACACCACTCTATTATAATAGAATCATCAGTAAAAGATAATATAGGGGTGTGTTGGTTTTTATGCACATTCCTTATTAACAGTACTAATTTGTTGTTTCATAAATGAAATATTGTCTATCATAGTAATGAATACATGTATCCTCAATCAACGTATTAACAACCACAATGTACATGAAACTTATCATCCCCACGACAGAAAACAAATGCATATCATGCTTCTTGGGATATCAGGTGAGCGTAGATAAGGGGAGAGTGTAGGTTTATTTTTCCTTTGGAATCATTCAAGTGGAATTTTGTTATAATAGTCGAAAAACCTTGAGGAATCCTTCCTAAAAGCCTCAGTACATAATTCTTGTGTGAATAATCTACAATAAATGTACTCTAAAAGGGATTGAGAAGAGTAAGACACTGTTTCATTATTTTATTTACTAGTAAATTATAGAAATAATATCGTAATGTTACCATAATTTCATTCGAGATCACAAACATCAGCCCAGACACAACATGGTGCCATGAATATTTGTTAATCGGCAGGAATTGCTGAGTGAAAATTCTAATGTAACTACTAAACACATCCATTTTGGGATTCACATGTTGGCCTCATTCATTCCATCCGACATCAAATTTGATGCCTTTTCTTTTCTCCCTAAGAACTTTGGCAATAACCATCAAACTACGACGCACCGAGGTTTTTTGTGACGCCAGTCCTTCATCCCCAACCATTTCATCGATATCAACATCATCAATTTGTTCATTTTAAATGGTTGGAATGACATGTGATGATGGTTGTTTAACCACAACACTAGGAGCAATAACAGGTTCAGAAACATGTTGTTTCCCTACATTGTGAGTAGCAGCAGTAGCAACTGCTTGAGACCTGTTCATTCTCGAGGTTAGGAACACCAGAACGTGCAGAAGTCATTATCTATAAAAGTGGCTGAACAATTAATTTAGATTAAATAACCTTTGTTTATCCAAAATAACAATGGAATATCATAGGTTTTTCCCCAAATTAATATAAGAAATATAAAATTAAGGTTACTGAACATAAATTCTATCATGAATATATAAAGGATATGCAATTACTCTCCCTAACCTTCCCCAAACTCATACCTAGAACCGCACTCGATGCCTCTATAAGATCCTATTTCTTGGAACACACCCTTTTCATTTCACACTAGTATACTAAAAATAGCGATTTCTATGACACCTTTGTATATAAAAAGGGCCTCAAACAAACAATTAAAAGGACCCCGTCTATATCACCTATATAGCAACCACTTTATGATTCACTAGCTTATGCACATGTTTTTGGATCTCCTCTCATGAACACATCTCGATGGGGGAATTGTTCATCTTCCTTGAAAGTCAAAATTCATACCAAACATCACTAACATGGGGATCTACCAACTCCAACAATATACCTAAAAATCAATTGAAAAAATTTGGAAAAATGGATTCTTGTACCTATTTCTAATAGTACTACAAGAAAAGTATAACGAACATAGAGTGTACCACCAAACACTCCTGGAGCCTCCTGGTAAAAATACTCTAGTGACTACAACTATCCAAGATTCTATCCACTAACTTCCCAATATATGAGTGGTCTACTTAGGGGTAGTATTAGTAAAATGAAACCAAAGTTCCATCCGCCACATGCTGCTCCCCGATCTCCTCCATCACTTTAGTGCTTTACATACCTCTTTTCTTTAGTTCCTTCCTCTACCTAGGCTATTCGTTGACTGCCTCTCTGAATATATCATGAATGTTAATAAAATATAATGTGCTATGTCTACACTCATCAAAATCATATTATATTATTTTGATTAATAGGCTATACTTGAGGTACCTATGAATGATAGTGCCTCCAGAGATGGGACTTGCATCACACACCTACTGTGGGTGGGTGCTGGTAACCCTACATCATAGAAGATCATTACCTAAAAATATTATGACATGAACTCAAACCATAGGCTTAATCATAGAAAACTAATATAGACATACAAAAAAAAGTATTACATGTTGAATTCCCCCAAACCACTATAGGACAATCTATGAATTGAACAACATAAAGTAATGGATTTTAGAAAAAGAGATAAAATACAATCAAACCAAAAAATGAAAAATTATGTATGACCTACATAGAATGGGGGAAGATGTTAATTCACTATTGTTATACACCTCATTATATGTATCCCAAACTAATATCTACCTTATCCTAGTCCACCAATGACTCTGTGAAATTTTCCATCGTCTGTATAAGACATGACATGTATGGGAAGATCCCTTGTAGGGATGTGTATTACAATACCCAATAGAACACCCCAAAAATTCCATACATAAAGAATCAAGAGTATTCATGTCACTAAACACAGGTATTCCAAACAAGATATGAGACATAATTATTACCATGTATATCCCAAATATACTCATAAAAGACTCTGAGTCAAAAAATATCTCAACCACTTATAGTTGTAGATCCACTCGGGGTTTCAAGGTAACACTCCTCTAAGAGGAAATGCAACCCATTCTATAGTTCCAATGATGAAACTCATCTTAGAGGTCACACTCATCCGATCTAGACAAGAAGAATCACACAGGAAACTCAGAGTGTTCACTCAAGATATACATTCTATCAGACTAATAACCCATTAGAAATATCATCTCATGATATAAATACATGGGGTCAATGCCCAAGGCTTGATGGGGGGATACTAGAGTCTACTACCGAAATCCTCCTAGATAGGGGATAAACACTTGTGTAAGTATTTTTCATTCCAATTCATGAAATGCAACATAGGGAAAACACATTGGATATAAGGTTTTCATCAGGCCTCTCAGAGGGATACAATCTCCAGGTCACTGAGAGACCTATAGTCCATTTATCAAGATCATATTTTATACAAACCACCATAAAAGTGAACTGAGACCACTCACTATAGAATAAGTATATTGAAAACTGAGAGTGTTCATCCAAGATACACGTTCCATCGGACTAATACACCATCTGAAATATCAGATATCTATACAAAGAGATGGGGTTAATTCCTAAGGCTTGCTGGGAGACAATATACCCTACATGAAACATCCTCGAATATAGGTGATAAATTCCCATGTAAGTGTTGGTGATTATAATTCTACAAAACAAATATATGGACAACATAAATGAAATGAGAATCGCTATAGGTCCCTTGAATTGATATATGGTTCAAGCCACTGAGGGGTATGAGTTCCAATGATTGGGACCTAATTCCATAATAACCCTCATATAAGTGGATTAAGACTACTCATTTATGAATAATGGAACTTAGCAACACTACCCTAATCATTAAGAAGATATTGAGGGGCCAAAATATTTGGATGAGTTCATGAAGCTGCATCAAGCCTTTATAGGAATGGAGAAAGGGAACACAATCCACCAGTACTAGTCCATGGAAGCTTAAAAATATCACAATAAAACTGAAATAAAAGGAAATAGATCTCAAAAATATCCTCAAAGGAGGACAAAATGTGTCTCTAGGGGTATACAGTGTTTCTAAAAAAGACTACCACGACCCATGTCTCATTTTCACATAGAGTGATCCATGATTCCAACTACGGAATGTGCATTGACCATTCCCCAATTATTCATTGAATCATTTTCCAAATGAGAATTAAAATGATGAACACATATATAGAAGGGAGAGAAATTACCAAAAATAAACCTAAAAGGAGAAGTGGGAGACATACCTAGAGTAGATTTCACTTGTGACGAAGGGAGAGAAGAAGCGTCGAGCAGTCAAGGAGCCTTATACTCTACATCGAGAGGGGAAGGCACGATTGCCATAAGGGGAGGTTCATGGGAGGAGCTTCCAACTGTTGACAATTGGAGGAGTAGGGTTCTAAGGGAGTAGGGTCCAGCAGGGTGGAGGAGATGTAGGGTTCGCGGGGAGGAGGATCCGTGGAAGGGGTTCTAGGAGGAGGATAAGGAGTATGGCTAGAGGCAGAGTAGGGCTAGTGACGGAAGTCCGACAAAGAGAAGATTAGGTGGGAGTTATCTCAGGGGTACAATACCACAAGAGCTTGAGGATGCGATAAACATGGGATATTGTACTAGATTTTATAAAATATGGGACTATGGTTTTATCAACGCTAAAATTTTAGAGCTGATAAAGGGCTTCTTTATCAGCGCTTTTCTAGCACAGATAATGAATCCATTTATCAGGGCTCAAAAAGAGCTGATAAAGAATAAATTTATAAGCAATAAAATTTTAGCACTGATACAGGGCTTATTTATCAGTGATAAAAAATTTATCTTATAAAGGGGTCCTTTATCAGCACCTTTTTAGCACTGATAAACGTCTTATTTATCAGTGTTAGAAATGCTCTGAAAAAGGGAGCCTTTATCAGCACTTTTAATTAGTGCCGATAAACATTTACCTGTATCAGCGCATTTTACATAGCGCTAGTAAAAGGTGGTGCTTCCCTTGCCTAGTTCTGTAGTAGTATATAATCATGGGCAGTACATACACCAAATAAAAGGACATAGTGGAAAACATAGCATGAATCTCAGGGGAATAAAAAGTGATATGAAATCCCCTTATCACGTTGTAATCAATCGAGTCGTATGAACAAAAGTTAATAACCTCCAAATGAATCACAGAATACCATGTATATAAAGAGAATAATGATAATATATATCAAATGGCAGTACACAAAACATCACATTAAATAAATTAGTGGCGAACAATGGAAATCTCACAGAATTAAAAGAGATATAAGAAAAACCCTTCACCACGTTGTAATCAATCGAGTCATATAGCCAAAAGTTAATAACCACCAAATTAATCACAAAATAACATGAATATAAATATAATCATTATAATATATATCAAATTTTAGTACATAATAAAGAACATGCAATGAATAATTGGAAAACAATGGAAATATCAATGAATTAAAAGTGAGATAAGAAACCCCTTACCATGCGTCAGACATGACTTGTTTGTTCCTTGTTTTTCCTAAATAATAAACTTAAGTAAATTTATACATGGTTAAAAAAATTTTATATTTTATTATTACTTTAATATCACTTACTACCTAGCTATAACAATTAGTTAATTATTTGAGTTCATTTCGGACATTTTTTCGATGTTCAGAACTTGAGTTAAAAATGAACTTGTTATAATTATAAATTGACCATGTCGTCAAAAATAAATTATCTCCAGAATGATATTCATGATTTGGATATCATATATATAATATATATCAAGAATATATATGTATTTATAATAGTAAATAACATTTATAGGTAAGAAATGAAATGCATTGTTCATAGAGACGGTAAGCCGTACGTATGCAGGAACGTGACTTTCATTTCTATTTCATATTTAATGGAATTAAAATGTGTTGATAAATAAGAATATTATATTTAAAATATAATATCATATATAATTTAATATCTATATTTTTTATATGTTCCATTAATGGCATGAATTAATCATATCACATGAATGGGGCGGTTGTCCACACTTCCTCAAATGAAATTATCGCATTTACACACTATGGAAACCATAAAGATAATCTATAAATGAAAAACACAGAAGTATTGAAACAATATAAATATAATATAATTCCCATATAAATATATTTCCATTTTAATTTCCACCATAAGAGGTGGTAGGAGAAGATTGAAGAATCGTCGTTTTGTGAGGTAGTAGTTCGCCGTCCACAGAAACAGTATGTTCTTTACCCATTAAATGGTGGTGTGTGTATGTGTAGTTCTAATTATTCCCATAAAAAACCTAGTATATTGATGATACTAGTGTTGTTATAAATTAATGTAATAAAAAAAATTAGGGGGTTGGAGAAGTAAAATAAAACAAAAAAACTTAAGAGGAAATGTTACCTTTAAATTGGGTATCTCCCTTTTGGTTTGAACCAAATGGTTTAACTGAATTTACTTATGACTAGGGAAAGGATTATATGAGGAGTATATGGATGTAGGGAGATTAATTGGGCAGAGTTTGAATAAGACAAGGGGCTTGATATGTGTGAGGAATGAGTTAGAAGTGAGGGCTTTTTATAAGGGGGGTGATGTGCTCTTTAAGAATGTTTAAAAATATTACTTTATTATATAATTATTTTTAGTTTATAAAGGTCAAAAACTTATTAAAGTAGAATATAAAATGACTCATGTTATAAATAAAATCATCCAATAATAATTGGATAGGTTTTGGATATTGTTTTAATCATTATAATCTTATTTATTAAAATCATTCATTAATGATGTAAACACTCCATCATTATTGTGTCATAAATATTATTATTTATTTGATGTCTAAAAATTAATAAAAATATATCATGATGTATGAAATAGTTTTATATTTCATATAAATATTTATAATTGATGAGATAACATATATGACCTCATGTAATAATTTATTTATTAAAGATTTACGTTTGTGTCATTTTTGTCGTTACATTAAATTAATTAATATAAAGTGTCATTATCACTCCCAAGTGGCTCCATGGGGTCCCAAAATCGACCCCAGTATAACCATGGTTGGAACTATATAAATTAATCTGATTTCGACCCATTTTAGGGTTATTTAGAATTATTATGATAATATTTTGTTACCCTTATTTACCAGATTTATCCTTTCACCATGGTAAATAAAATTTTTACTGAAGTAAACATTAATTATGTCTAAAAATAAATGTTAACTATTTAAAAAATTTGGAAATAATGATTCCAAATATGGAATCCATTTTTTAATATTCAAAACATTGAAGTGGCAGAAATTATTTTAAAATTAATTCTTGCTGTCAAAACAAAAAGAGTGTTTTTAAGAAATAATAACTGTCAAAATATTGACACATATTTATATTCAATTTCAATGTAAAATTACATTTGATGACCAACATTGTATTAAATTATAAAAACATAATATAATTAATCTTTAAAACAATTTAAAAATATAATCTATCCTTATAAAAAAATTAGAATAAAATGATGTTTTGAATTAAAATACATTGTTTTTTTACTATTCATTAAAAATGAATTTTATCCAAAAAAATCCATAAGTTTACCCAAAGTAAATATTGATGTCTCGATTCTATAGAAAAATTTTATTTTTTCAAATAGAAAATTTAAAAGTGACTAAAACTATATTTAAAGGGGGTTCGCCATCAAATGGTGGTAAATCAACCTTTTTTAGGAATATTAGAGTATTGATGCTTAAAATCATATTTTTTTAGATTAAGCTTCTACAATTAATTGGGTAAATGTAAAAAATTTTGACAAACATGTACATTCATATTGTTGATATTTCTATCCATTCCCACTAATACAATGGATAGGCGTTAACTACCATTTATAATAATATTATATTATTATTTTTCAGTATGACTCGGCAGAGTGTGCAATATAAGATTTCAATGAAACATGTTGTTTCATATCGGGTACGCCATCGAACATAGCTTCCCCCTTAATGTAAAATTAATATTTAATTTAAAAAATTTAATAAATATGAAAATGTTATATTATTTATTTACTATGGATGTTACATCCTTCCCCCCTTTTGGGAATTGCGTCTTCGAAATTTTAAATTTGGGTTTGGAAACTTTATTGAATGTCCCACATCAGAAAAAGAGTCAATAAAAATATCACTTTAAAAGAAATAAAGTTAAATAAAAAGGTCACCCAAGATAGCCCATACTTGGATTCCATGAAGGAAAAAATTGATATGGAAGAGAAACAAACCATCATGGTTTGATGGAGAGTGGTAGAGAACATGATTAGGATAAAGTTAACCACCAGAAAATCACAAACATGTGATGGGTAAAATAGTCTTTCATTCCCTAGTAGGAAAAGTTAACAGAGAATGTTTTTGTTTTAAGTTACTTTTCATAATGTTTAGGGATTTTCTTAAGAGATTGAATAAGAAAATAAGGAAAAATACTTAATTTTCATGTAGACTTTCAACATTTACTAGATTTCTAACACAAACTCATCTTTTCTCCAAAGGTTGAGTATTCAAGATGACCTGTTCACATTGAAAGTGCTATAAAAAACATTTAGAGAATCACATAACCCAAAAAAGATGAACCATATTTTCCCCATGTTTTTATACAATACCCAAAACCAAAATGGTTAGTACAAGATCAGATAATCCCCAAAAAGGATAGTCTTTCACAAAAAGTAAAACTACTCTTAATCTCTATAATTTTTCAAACAAAACACAAAGTTCAACAAAGAAAATTCAATAAACAACTGTCTATAAAATTATTCATCATAATCCAAACTATGATTAAAACCCAAATCCCAGAAGGATTTATTCACATAGTCTTCCAAGAAAAATCATAAAATTTATCTCCAAATTACATAAGTTATTCTAAATGTATAATATTGAAATGTAATTAACCTAATCACATATTCTCTGTGATTGTTTAATCATTTCCATATATAAACCAAATCACCATATGTCAAAAATAAAAACATAGATTCTTCCAAAATAAAAATTCAACCATTAGTCCACAACTGAGATCCTATAGTATTTAATTTCCCATAAGCATATAATGTTTCCAAAAGAGAAAAAAACTTATAAAATAACCTTTATCACATAATCACGAAATCATTTTCCAATATTAAGGATGTCCATTTGAAAAAACATAAGTTCCCAAAAATCAACTTATTCTCAATCCATAACATCATTTGACTTAAAAGAATAAGTAATAATCTCTAGGGATTTTACATAAGAAAATGGTAAGCGATGCGCCCTTGTCACCCTTCGGTTGGTGGATTGATTCATGCGGCCTTTCCGGATGTGATGGGTTGTCACCAATCTTACGGGTTGTCCTTTTCATAAAACTCAAAAATAACCCTAACATGTTTTAACCTCAAAGGTTTTCTTATAACATTCATTTTCATCACAATAAATTAATACCTCAATATCTTATATATTGTCATTTATTTCACCTCCATATGATAAAATAAAACTATTCCCAATATAAGGAACATCATACCTTGATCATGGATTCCATATGGATTTATCAGCATCTTATTCACATAGATAGAAGGTACATCCATTACAATAATGATTTTGAGATCCTTCAAAATCATTTTCTTCATTCATCCAAATAAAACATGCATAACTTGGGACATAAGGGTGTCCGCAGAGAAAAAGTTTTGAAAAACAATTATGTATGGAATATAATTTCAAAACATCTAACAAAACATGATTTTTATAAAACATTCAGACCAAATTTTAGTTTAGGCTTTTAATCAATGGACTTTTACAATACCATAAGTAGGTTCTGTGAGACTATATTGTAAAAGAAAATATAAATTGTCTTCGCAAGGGTCTCCTTCTCTAGCACCTTTTTCAAAATCATAATATGCTTCAAAATCTTGTGATAAGGTAAAAAATTTGAAAATTCCTTAATAATATTTACCTTTTTGGAAAATATTAGAATATTGATAAAATTGTATTTTATTAAATACAACCCATGATCCATGATGATATTGAGGTATAGTGGAGGTGTTTGATATCTCAAACAACTGCTTGCAAGTGAGTTGTATGCTAGAAAAATTTTCATAATCATGTGGACATGACTTTGTAATAATTATTGCAAGCATGTCATCAGGAATTGATATGAATGTCCTTTGAGATCCCCATTCCATTTATAACCGACATTCCTTGATCTGAAAAATTTATAAAACAAGGATTTATCTAAAATAATAGACATAGGTACTAATTATGTGTTTAACTAAAACTCTTAATCCATAAAATAAAAACTCACATTGAGAATATATTAAGGTTTAGTGTTTTAGAGAATTAGTGCATAACAATTACATTACATTTAAAAAAAAATACAAAGTAGACACTTTTACTCAGTGTCCATTTTTTCATAAAATAAAAACTCTAAAAAAAGATGTCTACTTACATGTTTCAGACAACATGACTTTTCCTTGATTCCATCCTTGAACCTATTCATCTTTAAGTATTGTGAAAAACATTTCAAAACATGGGGTGAAAATAAAAATATAAATAAGGGTTATAATATAAGTAAAAGAAAAAATTATACCATTAATAAATAAAAATCAATGAAACCATACTTTTCATTCATAACATACCTCATGAACTCATAAGATATATTAATAACACACAAAAATCATAAATCATAAAGGTAAATTGTGGTATACATAACATACATACATTGTAGATATCACAACTACATAGGGAGTTACCTTGGAATACCAATCATATTATATTCCATAAATATATTATGAGAAACATTAATTTTTACCTCCATGACGTTAACCAATGCATTAGAGAGCTATCTCAGGCTCACCCGCCCTAGGATTATCACAGAACCACCCGTATACGTAAACAATGCGCAAAAATCATAATATATTAATAACAATTAAAATAATAATAAAGGAAATATAACATTCCCACGTTGCAATCACAACATATCATTTCAAGATATAGACATAGTCAATGATTAATCAATCCTTTTTCAAAACTATTTAAAACATTTAATAAAGTGATTTTTGAATCAAAGTGTCCCATACAACTTTGAATCATTTGAAAGGATTTTAGACATTTAAACACTCATGTCCATATAAATAAATCCTTAAAATAATTTCTAAAACATAGACATGAAATAGAATTATTTGGAAGATTAAATCTTTAAATCATTTTAAAAAATATTTTAGTTACAAACGTTTTAACAAAATGAGAGACTCTTGAATACAAAAAATTGAGGAATAACTTCTATAAAAACATAACAATATCATGATAATAAATGTACTCATGTTATAATATTCCAATGGATAGTATATAAACTATATAAAATTGAATTGGTGCATAACAACAATTAAGTGTTAATGGAATGTAAATTGAGACAAAATCCCATATAAAGATTATATCCTTAGATTAAAGATAAATCAATGACATAATTATGTGTGAAAAATATAAATACACCCAATATAATTAGATTTTATGTGTAAAAAATCAGAGGTTATTCCCACATATTCATAGAACAACAAAATCCAGAAGTAGAAGTTTAACCAAAAGAACTAAACTTGGGTGAAGAAGATCCCTTACAGAAATTTGACAGCCTACGGATTTAATTTTAAAATTCATAAAATGATTTAATGAGAGGGAAAAGGGTATCTCATAACATGTAAATAAAATTTACAGAAAAATGGATATAAAAGAACTTATACTGACATAACAAATTGGAAATTTGAAGACACAACAAAAATAAGTCTTTTAAAAAGAGAAGGGTCAAAGGTTCTCTTACTGATTTGGTAACTTATGAAACATAAAACAAATGAAAATAGAATCACAAAATGAAGATTTAAATTCCCATAAATTAATTTATATTACACAATGAATATAATAATGGGAATTACATACACCACACAAAAGGAAATAGTGGAAAACATAGCATGAATCTCACGGGAATAAAAAGTGAGATGAAATCCCCTTACCACGTTGTAATCAATCGAGTCGTACGAAAAAACGTTATTAACCACCAAATGAATCATATAATACCATGAATATAAAGATAATCATGATAATATATATCATTTGTAAATACACAAAACACCACATACAATATGTAAGTGGTGAACAATGGAAATCTCACGGAATTAAAAGTGAGATACGAAAAACCCCTTACCACGCTGTAATCAATCAAGTCGTATGACAAAAAGTTAATAACCACCAAATGAATCACACAATAACATTAATATAAATATAATAATGATAATATGTATCATATGGTAGTACAAAATACACAACATGCAACAAATAAGTAGTGTAAAATGGAAATCTCAAGGAATTAAAAGTGAGATAAAAAACCCCTTAACTCGTGTCCGACATGACTCGTTTGTTACTTGTTCTTCATGAATAATAAACTTAAGTTAATTTCTACTTTCTTAAGAAAAATTTTAAATTTTATTATTCTTTTATATCACTTATTACCAAGCTATAACAATTAGTTAATTATTTGAGTTCACATCAGACATTTTGTCGATGTTCAGAACATGAGTTAAAAATGAACTTGTATAATTATAAATTGTCCACGTGGTCAACGTTAAATTATCTCCAGAATTATATTCATGCTTTTGATATAATATATATTATATATATCCAGAATAAATATATATATGTATGTATTTATAATAGTACATTACATTTGGAGATAAGAAATGAAATGCACTGTTCATGGAGACGGTAAGCCGTACGTACGCATGAATTCTACTTTCATTTATATTTCTTATTTAATTGAATTAAAATGTTACAATAAATAGGTATATTATAATTCCAGTATAATATCATATATAATTTAATTATATCCATCTTTTATACATTCCATGTATGGCATGAACGAGTCATATCACATTGAGGGGGCGGTAATCCGCACTTCCTCAAATGAAATTATCGTATTTACCCACTATGGAAACCATACAGGTATTCTATAAATGAAAAAAAATCATATAAACAATATAAAAATCATATAAATCACATATAAATATAGTTCCATCTTAATTTCTACCATAATAGGTGGTAGGAGAAGATTTAATAATCATCGTTTCGTGAGGCAGTAGTTCACCATCCACATAAACGGTATATTCATTACCTATTAGATGGAGGCGTGTGTAGGTGTAGTTAAAATAAATCTCATAACACAAACATATTATATTGAGGATAATGGTTTTGTTATAAAATAAAGTAATAAAAATAGTTTAGGGGTTTGTAGAATTAAAATAAAACAAATGAACTTAAGAGAAGACATTATCTTTAAATTGACTATCTCCCTTTGGTTTGAACCAAAACGTTTAATTAAATTGACTTCTGCCTAAAGTAAGGATTCTATGAGGAGGAGAGGGATGTAGGGAGATTATTTGGGTATAGGTTGGATGAGACAATGTGCATTAGAAGTGTAAGGAACAGGTTATAAGTGAGGTCTTTTATAAGGGGGTAGGATGGGCTCTTTAGGAATGTATAAAAATATTATTTTATTATACAATGATTCTTGGTTTATAAAAATCCAAAACTTATTAAGGATGAATATAATAAGATTGATGTTTGAAATAAAATCTTCCAATAAAAATTGGATAGGTTTTTTATAATTTGTTAATCTTTATAATCTTTTTTATTTAAATTATTCATTAATGAGGTAAACACAACATCATTATTGTGTCATGAATATTTTTATTTATTTCAGGTCTCAAAATTATTAAAAAAATATCATGATGTAATAAATTGTTATATATTTGAAATAAATATTTATATTCAAAGAGATAACATTTATAAACCTATGTAATTAGTGATTTACTAAAAGATATATGTTTGTGTCATTTTTGTCTTTACATTAAATTAATTAACATAAAGTATCATTATCGCTTCTAAGTGGCTCCATGGGGTCCCAAAATCGACCAAGGATTCCCATGGTAGAACATGTATCAGAAAATAGGATTAATACACATGTTAGGGTAATTTAATATTATTATAATAATAGTTTGTTACCCATATTTACAATATTTACCTTTTAACCATGGTAAATAAAATATTTACGAAAGTAAATATTCATAATTTATAAAAATAAAAGTTACCTATTTACAAACTTTATAAATCCTTATTCCAAATATGGAATCCATTTTTATAAATTCAAAACATTGAAGTGGAAAATGTTAATTCAAAAATAATTCCCGATGTCAAAACAAAAAAGCGTGTTTTTAAGAAATAATAACTCTCAAAAGATTGACACTTATTTATGTAAAATTTAAAAGTTAAATTATTTAAAATGACTAAAATTGGATTAAATGGTAAAATAATAATATAAATATACTTTATAACCAATTAAAAATATAATCTATCCTTATAAAAAAATTATATTAAAAAGCATTTTTGAATTAAAATACAGCATTTTCACTATTCATTAAAAATGGATTTTATCAGAAAAATACCAAAACATTTACCCAATGTAAATTTTGATGTCCTTATTCTAAAGAATAATTTTACTTTTTCAAATATAACATTTAAATGTGAAAAAAACTATATTTAAAGAGGGTTCACCATCAAAATGTGCTAAATTGACCTTTAAATGAATAATAACGTTTATATGCTTAAAATCCGATTCTTTCTTATTTTAAGCCTCTAAAATTTATTGGGTAAATATACAAAAAATTAAAAACATGTATATTCATATTATAGTTAGTTATGTCCATTCTAGATAATACAACGGCTAGGCATTAACTACCATTTAAAATAGTATTATATTATTATTTTTGAGTATGACTCAGCATTGTGTGCAACATAAGATTTCCAAGATACTCATTATTGAATATCGAGTACACCATCAAAAATAGCATCTCCATTAAAGAAAAATTGATATATAATTCACAAATTTCAATAAATATGAAAATTCTATATTCTTTATTTAGCTGGGATGTTACATGAAATCCATATATGCATATACATGTATATATATATACATGTATGTGTGTTTAAGAATAGACAATTATAGTATATATGACCTTTTTCTATTATTTAGAAATGGTATTTATAAACCTCCAAACAAAATTTTTGGTAATTTTAAACTCTTATAAACACTTTGTTTTCTCAAATTCATGAGATTAAACGTATCATTTTATGTGAAATTATGAAACAAGTAATCATTTCAAGTGTGAAACTACATTCTCCCATCATGGTATGCCATGCATAGTTAGTTAAGGTCAACATCTAATTTATAAACGACACTCCATTCAAATTGGAGAGCCTGTATGTACTTATTTCATTACACTACATATTTTTTCATTAAAAATAGAGACATTTACTAAAAATGTGAGATTAATATTTTTATATGATTTTGGAGGGATTAAGAAACGAACTTTTCAAAGTTCTATGGAACAATTTGGATTGTTTAATGATTATGCACCTCAAGAATTTATTAATGAATTCATTTTCATCTATGATTAGGATTAAATTAAATTAAAGATGTATGGGGAAATTTTATTTAAAGACATATTTTGATTAGACATATGATGAATGCATTGGACATATTATGTAACTTGGGAGGTCCACTATAGCCTCTCGATGCATCAGTAGGTCTCATTAGACCAACTGCGGTATTTATAATATGCGGTGAAAAAAAGGTTATTTATAGTCGTGGCACAAGGCATTGATAATAATTTTATTTTTCATCTTGGAATGAGGCCTTGATGTTATAGTTATAACGTCCCTCATTATGATGTACCTCATTAAGATTATTGTAAGTGAAATTCCATGTGATTATTTGACTAGGGAAGTATCCATTGTTAACGATCATTCTCTTATGAAACTGTATTAATCGGTTTTACATTTTCAAATGCACATTGTAAAATTTTTACATTTAAAAATATACTTATATATGAAATCATCTATTTAAAAGGATTAATAATAAGGTTATAAACTTATCTATCATTTCATGGGTTTCATTTATGTGTTTAATAATAAATGACATGAGTGGCTATGAAAATAATAAACAAATATTATTTCATTTGTAAATTAGTATCCACACTTTTGGCATGTAATGCATAATTATGTATAGTCATTATCTATATTATAGGTGGCATTTAATGCATTATTTTTCACGTCTGTGCATATTTTATAATGCATTTTATTTCTATCTTTTATATAAGAATAGAAATTCTTGAGCATGAGTTCTCTAAAAAACTGATTATTTAGAAATTCTCAAAAAATGATAATGACATGATATGAAAGACATTATTTTATTTTATAGAATGTTATTTAAGTGTGTTTATTTGTTTTAAATAAATAATTTTTAGGGAAATTAATAATTTTTTTAAAGCCACATTCTATGCATTTAAAATGCTCACCCTACAAATGGTAATCACTGCTACAAGTTTAGCAAACTTGCTGCATTGAATCTCAACTATGGAAACAATACACTAAAGAATATTTGTTTTCAATTTGTGTATTTTTGTGAAATTTAAGTAATGTATCTAATTTTATAGAAGTGAGACTTATAAATTTACCCTATTCTATGTAATGGTTTTTATTTATTCATGTTTATTTTTTAATTTTTTACAAGTTATTTGTAAGGGTTGGGTCCAGTTTCATGGGTTCAGGTCCATAGAAGGATGGTTTATGATCACTTTGATAAGGGATACATTTTTTGATTACATTATTTCCATATTGGATGGTATATGATTATGTTAATGATTAGGGAATGTTTTTTTTAATTTCTTATGTGTTTATAAACATGACATTTTATGTTAAGTATGTTTTACCCCTTTTATATAAGGAATGAATTGGTCTTAGTATGTAACAAGTGCGGTCATTCATATCCCCTTGATGCATTGTCATGTCCCATTAAACAAACTAGAAATGGTTTTTTAAAAGTCCTTACCCATTTATATATATTTCTTAGAACAATATATTATGGTATTAGATGCCATTACAGATGTATCTAGAGTATTATATGTCTTTTTATGATTCTTGATTGTATGTTTTAGATATACATAATTAATCATTACATCATTATAATTTTAGTTATGAATATTACACATGTTTATTTGATTAGTTAGAATACCCATGGTTTGATTCATGCTATTGGGATTATTTGTATGTCATTATTTGATCATAATTTATTCCCACCATATGAAGCTCCATTTATTGGTAAAATGGAATTAGTTTCATATATTTACCTTTCTATATTGATCATGCCTTATTTATTCATTTATTCTGTTGTATTCTTACCCTTACTGAGAATCTGATATCACCCTTTATTGTGTTCCATTTTGTCCAATATACTAGGAAGTGTGTTGTGATTGATATGCAGGTATACTCTAGAGATAATAATGGAATTCTCAATGAAAATTATTTTTGTGTTTTATGTTTTAGGATTTAATATTAATTTTCAATTATGTAACTCAATTACAAAGACTAATAAACTATTCATTCCTTTGGGATGTGATTCCATGTGTCTTATGATATTGTAATAAAGTAGACACAGGATCTAGGATACTAGTTTCAGGGAGCTATATTAGGAATCATAGAAAGTTTAGTAGAAACCTCAAGAGCTATATTTAGGAAAATATTGATTATAGAACTTAATCCTATGATATATTTTGTGAATAATTATATAATCACCTCCCAATATTTTTTTATGGTATATATTATTATGTTTTTCCTAAAAAATAATCAATTTATATATACTAAAAGGGTATTTAGTTGAAGAAAATATGTACATAAGGTAAATAACTCCAAATGGGTGCATTGGGCTTGAACCAATCATCATCTGGTGTTTTAAAATAATCCTCACTCTTCACTTTTTTTGATAATCCTAGGGGATATGATTTGTTTAATTCACTTTTTAATTACAAATCATTAAAAATGCATTGAATGTATTGATATTCCCATGTAAACCATGATTACAATTATGAGATATCTATGATTGAAATTTTAAATTTATGTTTACTGTTACCTATTTTTTTGTGATTATATGTTATGTTACATAATTATATAATCTAATATAGTGTATTAATTTTTTTGAAATGTATCCTAATGGAAGGAATGAGAACTGTATCAATTCAAACACTATATGTTGGGATTTCCTTCATAGAAAATATAAGGAATATGGAGTTGGAGTTATAGATGTAACTGATCAAATTATAATAATATTTGAGATTCTTACTCAAGTGATGGGTAATAATAACATTCATAAGGACAACCCTAGGGATACACTATAAAGTGTATCAATGTCAGACTACTTAATGTTTCAATAAAATCCATTAATAATGGAACTACAAATCCGTTTTTAGTCGAGAAAATGAAATGTTCCTCAGGGAAGATATCTCTCTATCTTGGAATTTGTTCAAGGGAAAACGTTTTTATGGATGTTTATCTACACACAATAGATAAATATCAATGGTTTTTGTTTATTTAATACACTAAATATGATAAGGAAATATAGATAATATTGTGGAATGATTTCAAGGTAATATTCTGGGAGAAATATTTTCCTAATAAGAAATGTGTGTATATTAGAATACAGATCTTTAGTTTAATAGATAAATAAGAATAAAATGATTATATTTATGAATAAAAAATTTAAATCTTATAAAGTAATGATATGGACTATGTACATAAAATAAATATAAATATAGAATGTTTCTTTGATATGCCTTAGAAAATATTTTAATGTATATTAGTCTCCCATACATTATCATCATACGATGACATTGTATCATTTTATATCACAACGGTGAACTAATTAAAGAAGTCTTATGGATTCTAAGGGATGAAAAATAATAAGAGGTTATAACAAAAAATAATTAATAAATGGAAGAATGGATTGATAGATTTTTCAACATGTGATACTTGTTAAATGAAACAATTGGGTACATTCTTAAAATGAAAGGTATTTTCTTCAAGTGTGGGGATTAATGCCACCATGATCATGATTGAATGTTAATGAAATAATCTTATAATGTGATGTTATTCAACTATAATTATAAGGGAAACTATGAAAATTTATTCCCCATATTTCATGGGAAAATATCTCAAAAAGAACTAAGGGTTCATGAATAATCTTATGATATTACTAAATATGAAGTTGAATGATTACTCTGACTATTTATATGGATCCAAGAAATGTTTTATAAAAGTAATATATTTTTGGGAGTTTCAAAATGTATAAGTATTGTGAAAAAATAATTTTTAATTATGGATTTGAAAGTGTACGTTTAAAGGTACTAATAACCAAGAAAACCGATTTTTTGGAAAGATGAACATAATGGAAAACACATTATAGGGGGAAAGATAACCACTAATTTGTTCCCTATGTAGATATAATAATGTTGGGATAATTAAATGATTGATAGGGATAAATTAAATCTCATAGTATTGAATAACTTGGAACTAATTAATGATTTAGTGAAAAAGTGGTTCATGCTATCATTTATTAATTTTATAACATTTTTGGATTTAAGTATTATAACTAATAATCTATTTTTTTAATTATTGAATAATGAATAATTCATGTTTTCAAAACATTTTCATTTTAATTTATTTTATTAACATGTTTCAGGAGAATACATTTGGAGGATATTCACAAGTTTGGTATGTGATTCTTAATAGCTACGTCGACTTTTTTGGAAGATTAATGATAAGTTCAATTTGGAAATTCAGTGTCCTCCTTTCTATTGTTTTGGATATTAATCTTTTAGAAGGTTAAAGAGGTTATCCATTTTTTGAAATTTCTTTATATTGAACTATTGATGTGGTTCTGGTGATAATGTATTACATCTTAATATAAGTATTTATGTATATTGGAGAATATGTGCTATCAATTTTTCTATAATAATAGATATATATCTACGAAATGAATTATCATTCTATCATGGATCATGAATTATGTTAAAATTGAATTTTTGTGCTTCATGAATAAAAAATCATCGTTCATATTCCATTCATTTAGTAAGAAATTAATTGGAAAATGATCGACGAACAAACAAAAGATAAAAATGTTCTATAAAATAGAATTATATCAAGTAAGCATATATTCATATATTATCGTTCTAGATGGTAATGGAATTTCTCATCACTATGAAATAGATATTGAAACAAAATTTAATCCTAATACCTTAATTTATGTTACAATGGTGGAATTTTAAATCAGCACATATTTATATTTTTGAGGTCCTCAGCTTTCCATTGACCACTCACATTTTTTTGATCGATGACCACTATTACTCTATATAAATATTTATTCATTTCATCTATGTCCATATAATCACCATCCACTAATGTTCTCCTACATATAAATCAGGATGTGTGATATTCCATATAAACAATGTATTTACCTTATATCTTATCAAGATGGCTATTTATTAAACCATATCATGACATGGGATTTCAGGAAGGATATTTTCAAATGAAAATACATTGAATACCAGGATAAAGATTAAATTTCAAGGGAAAAATATAATTAAGGGGATATAATATAGCACTCCGATAGTTTGAAATATGAATATCATATTGAATAGCAAGTATGGAATCAATCTCCATTCCTATAATGTAATTTAACAATAAAATAATTTATGATTTATTTATTTCTTAAAATTAATTCAATATCATTGATAGCTTACAATGCACGAAACACCAAGATTGAAAAAACACAATACATTATGAAAATATTACTATTTAAACATTAGCATTATCTTCTCTACATTAAACTGATGTGTATAAATAGTACTAAATAATTTATTAAAATTATTTGGTATATACATGTAATAAATATATAAAATTGATATCTACGATATAGAAATATAATAAGAACCATTGTAAATATTTTTTTAAAAAAATGGTATTTTTATAAGGCGATTTAGTCCGTTGTACGCAGATAATTTATAAATAATTTTTCCCAATTTGATAAAATGTAGTTTTTAAAAATAAAATTGATTTATTAAATACGTATCTGAAAATTATATTAGGGTTTATTTTATTTATTTTTCCTAAAAATTATCACTTCTTATTAACGGTGAAAATATTTAAAATTTAGTGGAAAGTGTATCTTCATTTAAATTATTTGTAATGATAAATTATCTATTTATTTTTTAATAGAAAAATAAGTTCAATATTATAATAATTAATAAAACATAGTTCATTGGAATCATTATAATTTTGAATTTTGAAATAAAATCAGTTTATACATTTTAATATTTTTTCTCTAAAAAAAATTGACCGTGTCTTCACATATATGACATTAACATTAATGTAAATATTTATTATTATGTGAATGAAATTTTAAAAAATAGATTACATATTTATAATAAGAATAATTTATATTATCTAATAAATTCAACTTATTTCCTAAAATAAAAATAAAATAAAAATATTATAAATTATATTCACTTGTTAAGATAAAAATGATTTTTATGGGGTTAAACTAAAAAGATAAAGGATATATTTAAATAAAAAATTTCCAAAATCTATTTTATTGTCTTATTTAAAGGTTATCATGAATAATTCCCCATTATATTTCATTTTTACCCTCTTGGAATGTTAAAAATTTGTAGTCACCTTTTTCTTTCCAAAAATTATAAATGTGGCACTCACCTCACTTATTAGTGGTCCCCAACTATCCTATATTCTTCACACATTAAAATCATTTTTGGTCATCCAAGTGATGTAAAAATAAATACTAAAAATCCCTCCTCTGATCATATAATCATTATTTTTGGTTGTAATATAGCCTAGGAAGGCTTTGGAAAAAAACTAAGGAGGATACTCGAAGAAGAGGTAATGTTCTTAAAACTGAGTTTTTGTATTATTTCTTCCCCCAACCCATTAAATTATAATTTGAACATGAAGTTAAAATAACCTGAGTTTGTTAAATATAGTTACTCGTATAAAGGGAATTCCCCTGTGTGGTATTTTCGAACCCTCCACACTAGGGAACCCCCCTCCCTAAGAAGGGGTAACTCCAGAGAGAGCCCCAGCCGGGAAGGAACCGTTTCCAGCCATGATGGATGGTGGATACAATATTTTTATATGATATTAATACAAAAAATTTACCTTCATAATAATTATATCGAATATATATATATTAACTTTCTATAACATAAGAGATACGATAATATCACTCGTGTGTGCGACATACTTTCACCTCAGGATGCAATGTGATTCGTCATTCACTAACGCCTTAAATAGAAAGTGATAAGAATAAATTTAATTTAAATAAGTGATATAAATGAAATTATTATGATATTTATTAGATATTTATCATTATTAAATTTAAAATATCATTTTTTATTACATAGAAAAATGATAACATCACTGGTGTACATGTGGACTACCCCCTTCAAGAAACAATGTGAATCAATTTCAACACCACACCAAATTGATGATATATAAAACTGTATTTAAATAAATAGTATGGTATATATATATATATTATATTATAATCATTATATAATTATATAATATAACTTACATTATTTCCATAACAACTATTGGAAAATGGAAACATTACTAATGCATATGGACTACCTATAGTCTCCGTGATTGCAACATAATTCATGAGTGGTTTAAAAAATATTATTTATATATTAATATGATAATTATTTAATGATTATTATTATTCATATGTTTTAAAATTAACTACTTTGACCATATACAAACTACAAAATTCTTTTTTGACACATAACCCAAATATCATCAAAGCATCAGACGTAAACTTAATTAACAAAGTAATCATGTATAACAAAATAATATGTCAAATAAAAGGAATTTTAATTATGAAAAATGTTCTTAAGTAAGTAAATATTTAACATAATTTTATTATTTACCTACATAATGAATTTATGAGATTATTCACACTCAAGGTAATGGATTCCCATCTAGGTTTTACTTCCATGAGACGTACACCATATTGACCACTTATTTCTATTATGTGGGGAATATACTAAATAGTATTTATTCCAAATCACTAATTAATTTATATGAAATTAACTTATGTTAAAATTTATATTGTTTATTTCATGGGGATTATTATCCATCCATTTCCAAGGTACAAAGAGTTTATTTCACAATCTCATCATTATTCATGATTATTCGTCATTAAGTATACCTTGGGAGAAATATTTGATCTTTCTATCTGAAAATAAACATATTTTATTATAATAATGTTATTCATGAATTCTTTTAGTTTATATTACCATTTTCAATCTATTTGGTTACTAAAATATGTAATTACTTTTTAATAAAATATTATTTTATTCATCCCTTTTGTCGAAAATGTTTTTTCCAAAAACATTCTTTCTATTTTATTTTATTTTATTTAGAATTACCTAAATTATTAATTTAATTAATTTAACTGATGTTTAGATTTTAAAAAAATGTTTTTATAGGAATCTTCTTCTTTTTTCTTAATGAGGAACTTTTTTAACGTTTTTCTCCATTAATTGTTTTTTAACTTACAAGACATGTAGAGAATTACCTTCCATCATAACCATCATTTATTTAGAGCTTAATATTCATGTTTACAAGGCTATTTTTAAGGAAATTGTTTTCTCTATATTATATAAAATCTTATTTTTTAAAATTAATTTTAAAATAAAAATATTTTGACAATATTTTATGAATTTTATAGTTTTGAAATAAAAATCATTAATCTCAAAGAATGGTTAATTTCCAAAAGAAACGATATAAGTGGTATTTAAAAATTAATTAGAAATATAATAAGAAATTCATTGATATTACACATTCTTTATTGGAGTTATACACCAATAATACCATCCTTATTATTTTTCCGGATGGTTTACGATCAGTTTCACTAGGGATGTACAATGTTAATACCCTTATGTTTTCACTAGATGGTTCATAATTATGTTTATTAACTGGGAAAAGTATTTACATATAATATTGTTGTTTAAATACAATTTTTTGTTCTTTATTGTCTTATCCCTACTCAATAAGTAATGAGTTGGACCTAGTAAGTGAATTATGGGCATAGTTGAATAGTTTTTATATTATTTTTAATGAAGGTATTGAAAAAGACTCAATTAAATTTATATTTAAGCCTAAAAATTTTATTTTCAATTTTAGGTAATGTTGAGTTAAGTAATTTTTCATAATAAAGATTATAATAATTCAAAAGTATCTATTAAGAGTGAAATTCTATACCATAATTTAGTGGATCAATGTCAAAGTACATTTTATATAAAAGAATTACACCACAATTTAATTGTGATATATAATTATGTATTAATTTCTAGAAGAGTATTCTATAGAAAATCATTACAATATAAATGTCACACTATAATGGGAGGCCTCATTGAACTGTGCTTTAGGTTGTGGACTACATATCTGAGGTCATATTTCAATTTGGTATTATAATATAAATGTTTGTAGAGGTTTCCATGTATCATAGATTATTATACAATAGTCTTATAGACATTGAATTATCTAAATATATATTGAATAGTTCATAGTTTTTAGGACAGTTATTCATTTTTTTAAACAGACTCAATAATAGAGAGATAATATACAACAATACGGGGAATCACACAATTATTTTCATCATTACTGAAAAATTATCTAATTTCAATAAATATTAATTGTGGAAACATATTATTCAAGATTTAGGTGATTTACATTACCTAATTGGACATATTTCACCATGAATAATTATGTGGGACACATGGGATGACCCTTTAGGATTATGAGGATAATAATTAATTCTCTAGTAGATTAAAGTGTATAAATATCTGGGAAAGATGATAATAATAAGTTAGAAAATTTATAAAAGGGTTAGGAATATTGGGGTAGTAGGTATTGACTTAAGGAGGAGAGAATAGAGGTTGTACAAAAATATAACTAAAAAAATACTATTAATGTGAAATAAGACTCATCATATATGAGGTTTCCCTATTTATATAATGATTTTAATAGGGACATAATTTTTTACACGAGAAATAAAATTATATTAACACGTAATTTATATCATATGTATGATTGAAATTTGTTCATAAATTGAATATGATTAAGAGTTAAATTTTTTGATATAATTACAAAGGATGTAGACACACATAGCTTGGAAAGAATGGAAATTATATGGTGTAAATAACTTATGTGTTAAATATGGATTTATATTATATAATTATTTTTTGTACCAAATTCAAATTAATTTCACCTACATGTGTACAAAATGATTACTTTCTAGGAGAAATGTATAGTGGAAAATGAGGGAGTTTCCCTTGGGTAATTAGTTAAAGATATTTAAACATTTTTCTAAGGTCATATCCCCTTAGTAAGTAGTTACCATGCATGAAACATACTACCCACTTAACATATTATTTATAGTGGTCATTTCCACACCAATACATCACCATATGTATAATATTAAGATGTATCCTTGTACAAATAAACAATAGTAAATTATTTTATTCATATTTTATTGTTTTACCTATATTCCATTAATATTTTATGTGCACTCAATTGATGGAGTGATATATTGAAGTGATAAACTTATAACATGGGAATATGATTTTATAATGGGTAAGAGTTATTGAGGTTTTTTTTAGATTGTCAAAAATTTGATTCATCCCCACCCTATGATGGTGTTTTGGGTCTCAAATCATAACTTAGTTTTCATATAAATTGGTATCATATAAAATAGGTTATGACATAGTATTTAATTCATAATATCTATTATAAGATTTTTAAAACTCTTAAAATCATTTATAGATCAAAATCTATTGATGGAACAAACAGTGGTCGTTTGAAAAAGGAGATGCTTGATTTTTGTACAAGCTTATGAAATTTGATTTATACTGTATATAAAACATAATACATATTTGAAAATTCATATTAAAATATTTCATTCCAAATTGTTCTAAATAATAATATTTTGTGGTATAACCAATGATTTATTCAAGAAAAAACATTATTTGTCTATATATTTTACAATATCACATATGTTTCTGGTTATTTATTTGGAATCCATGAAAGAAGTATTTTTATCAATATTATTTATTACAAATAATATGTTTTTTAGTAATTTAGGTATAAATATATAGGGATGTGGTTTATATCAAAAATAAATAAGAACATGATAAATAAGAATAATATGTACAAGATTTTAGACTCTCCTATTAAACTGAATGTTATTTGTTTTGTGGATTTAGATTAGGCTAATATTGATTAGATGAACCATAAAAATATAGAAATTCATTATCCACTATCAAAATGGAAATGTATCACTATTCCATTTAATAATAGGAAACTATATTACATTTTAAATGTAGATAAGCTTCTTAGAGAAATAAAGTAGGGATATAAAGGATGAAAATACGAAGTATTAAGTGGCAATTTCACCCCTTTTAGTATAGAAAGTATAATAATTGAAAAATCCATATTAAACATCAACAAAAATCATATAACCTTAATGGATTAGAATAAGGATGAGTATAAAGAATAACAATATAAATTAAAAAATTTCACTACAATGAAGTAGAGGAAAATTAAGAAATAAAAGTTTCATCAATGGAATCAATATTATGATAGGGCTAGATACAAAACCACAAGATGTGAAGCTACAATAAAGGGAAGGGAATTTTTACACCTCAGTGTTATTATGAATATAATTTTTTTAAAAATTTATATATTTTAAATTATAAGGTATATTTTATGTATATTATATGTGTTTTAGTATTAAGTAATGTTGTTTTTGGATTCAGATAAGTCACCACTCTATGGTTTGGTAGCACCATGGGTGTTGTGTAGAACTGAATGGCCAAAACTGTGAGAGATCTATGAAACCAGAATCTCATCAAGAGTTTTGGTCCTATAGTTCCCTTATGGAAAATGGGGGTGGGTTAGTTCGATGTGTGTTGATATATGGTTGTACATAGATATGGTGGCTACCTACGGATATACGAAAATGATTCTACCATTGCATGGATAGTTTTCTCTAGGAATTATAGATGGCCTAGAAACCGCTGCCCCATGGTGTAGTGAACGATGAGTGTTTTTGATCCCTATTTAAAATGGTAACAATTTTTTTTGATTTAGATTGTCCCTATAATTATGATCCCCCTAGGGACACACCACATTGTGTTATCGATGACCACACAAAGAGGAATCCATGTTTTTTATTTTATAAGGTATAACATCTTACATATAACCCCCTCTAATATAAACTAATTCTAACTGTCTAGCACCCTCAGTTCTACTCAATATAACTATGGGGTTCTTATGTAAGTTTTATTTATTACTCATCCATAGTTCAAACATCCTCCTCCTTTAATTTCATATGCTTCATCAATGTAATTCTTATTTATTCATTTTATTTTCCTCCTATTCTCCCTTCTTTATTTTCCTATTTCTCTTTAATCTAAAAAATAAAATACCAATGGGGGACATGTTTTTTTTGGTTGGTTCTAACCTGAAATTTTAGTTTATATGGTTTTTATGGTGTTATGTTTTTTGTTTGGGTGAATACCATGGAATGTGACACATTTTAACTGGATTCATCTCTACTAAGGTTGGTGTTCTATATAATTCTTTTACTTAGTAATTATTATGATTTGGAATTTTTGAAATATTTTTTTCTATAGAATTAATGAAATATATTATTATTAGGATGACTTTGATATGTTTATATAATGGCATTTAATGTTTTATTATTGTGTTTTATTTATAAATTTTAGGTAAAAATTTGAAATTAAATAGTTATTAATGATAATAATAAATTAAAATTATTAAATGTATATATTAAATGGTTTTGATGTAAAATTGTGGGCTTAAGACCTATTATTTATTAAAAAAGGAAATTTTGTTTTGGTTGAGAAATGTTTTGTTTTATTATTGATTTATAATGTATATTTTAAAATTTTATATTTTAAAGAGGTGAGAATTACCTCAACATATGGTGTCCTATTTCCTATAAAAGTCCATTTGGAACATTACAAAAAAATCATAATGATTTGAAGACTCGAATTCATTCACTATATTAATTTTTTCACCTTTTATAATTATGAAATGTTATTTGATGTTGTATAATGTTAAACAAGTTTCCTTTTCAAGGGTGTTGGAGGTGAGGAAGTGACATTGCATATTCCTTATTTGTTGATCATAGATTGAATTTTATCTTACCTATTTTATTGATTTATTTTATGGTAATCCTATGGTGTTAGTAAATGATTTTAATGTGTGCATTACCAAGTGTATATTATGTGTTAACTAGAGAATGTTTACATATTTTAGCGAATGGGATAACAAGATGGATTATAGACCGAAGTAGATTTATCACATTATGGATGGTTTATATATGTTTGATTGTCATAAAAGACTACCATGAATATAGATAAGACAATGAGTTTTGTACTTTGGATCCAGTAACCAGTTGAAGATTTCATTAGATTGGTACCCACGGGAATGTCCCATAAAACATGATCCCTTATTAGTGAAACTATATGTTAGATTTCTATCTAATATTTGTTTATTCCCCTTTGTTCATGATATTTTAGTCACCCTACATCAAGAAGGTATTTTAATTCTTATTTTCAATTTTTTATAGATTATTTTCAATAACATTCATTCCTCGTGGTTGATTTGGTATCCTAAAAGATTTTTAAAATGATTTGGGGAAGCTTTTTAAAAATAAAAAGGGAAATGTTTCTTTTTTGAGTATTTAATTTTGAAATTTTTTCTCAGTGATAGAAAATGTTTTTTTGGTTTTATCTAAAATAAAAGACCTTCATCTTTTGGTTTTGATGAATTTTTAGACTATGTGGGAATTTGAATTGCATTTAGGGAAAAGAGAAAGGATTATTTATATTATCTGAGTATATTTCTTAGTTTCACCATTTCATTATCAAAATTGAAGCTTATATTTCATAATATATTAAAATATAGATATTACTAAATAATATATTAATGGAAATTTAAAAAATTATCGGTGATGTCTTACTTGGATAGCAATATCACACTCTGAATACACAATCATATACAAGTGTATGAAACAATTATTATTAAAATTAGTCTTTAGATTCTATATTTCAGTATTTTTATCTCTCTACTAGGCCACCGATGGTGAGTCACGAATATGGAGAGAGATCAGGGTCAGATTGATAAATTCTTCTGGTTTTGTTGGATTCTGGTTTATTTTTGTTACATTTATGATTAGAAAAAATGACCTTTAATTATTTTTAATTTAGTTTATTATTTTCTACCTAGTTTTATATGTATTTGTGTTTAAATTTTTATATTAACACAAAATGATGAATCATATAATTAGTTAGGACTCACATGTTTCCTTTATTTCATTGGGTTTTCTTATATTTCTTTTCATGGTCATCCAATATATGGATGGTCCATTCTCAGTTCACGATAAAGGATCCAATGATTTGTAACTTTAAATTTAGGGTAAAATCACTCCCAAGTGATTATTATTTTATAAATAAGAACCCATTTCCATGACAAAGGTATCTATAATACCACTTAGGACTTGTTGTGGATTGGTTCAAGTTACATGTTTGGTCAGATTGGTCTAGTTCATTATAAATAGCATCAAATCCTAAGGTTTTAAAAATTACGTGGTTATTAAAAATCCCTATAAATATTTTGGAAAATCTGATTGTATATGATTAATAATTTCAGCACATAATCGATAGTAATGGGGATGGTGTAGATATATCTTTTTTGACTATGATCCTTGAGTTACCATGGGTTTTGTTGATTTAAATGTACTTCTACAATATTATTTTTCAATTCATGTTTGATATTATGGTATTTTGATCCCCATTGGCATTGCATGACTTTACATGGGAATTATTAAGAAATATTTAAATATAAATTGAAAAAGTGTAAGAGATATCATGTTAGCTTTTGTGGCATAGAAAACTATGTTGTGATTGAAAAAATTATTTTGGAATCGCTTTATTAGGTATTGGGTAATTGGTGTATGGACAATTAAAACATGTATCCAAGACCGGAATGGGATTAAATACCACTTGGTTTTATTATTTAAACCACTTGATTCATGGATATATTTGAATGGTTTTGGTAATGGTAATTGAATAAATGATGATCTTTTGATATGATGACAACATGTGATCTAATTTTGGTGGAATTATGTATTCTTCTTTCATTTATGTGATTATTGTGAAAATAGTTTTTTTGTATAGTAGTTGTGCATTAAATGAAATATGTTCTCAGATTGGAATGAACACTTAGGGGTTGTAAATAAAAAAGATTTGATTTTTATGTAATTTATTGAGAGTGTCTTGTCATTCTACAATCCATATCACCCTAAATAATAATAGAACAATAACACTATTAAAATATAGGAATTATTTTCTCAACACTAATGTTTTCTAACCAGTATCATGCATTAAATGAGTATCATGGGAAGGCTATTCCACTACTATTATAGAGTGTAATTATAAGGCATTAGCCAAGTGTGTGACCAATTATAATGTAAATAAAGTATGTAGAATTGATTAGATGAGACCAAAAATAATAAAATTAATTCAAAATTATAATGTTATAAAAACTATTTTTGGCCTCCCACCACGCCTTCCATATTCAGAGACTAAAAAGGAAGATAAATAAAAAAACATGAGGACCCTTCGTCTACTCTATGAAACTTTTCATCCATATACCTATATATCATCTGAGCTACACCATTATACAATTCTAAACTAGATAACAAGCATCAAACCAACCTTAACATTGAATTTATTTTTGATAGTTTTTAGGTACCAATGAATAATATCTTCTTGAGCATGTTGTGAGTACAAAACTAAATATGACACCAAAAATGTGGTATCATATAAATCCAAAATGGGTTTATATATGAATATTATATTTTTAGTAGAAATATATAAAGAAACTATATTGAAATAACTAAATAAACAAATATCACAATACATTATTTATCCTGATAACAGAATTTCATTGACCACATTATATGGATGATTCCAACTAGAGAATCACCATTAAACCAATTGAATACATTCATAACAAAGGCTATACCCAAATACTATCATTGATACTCATCTCAATAACCTCAACTGTAAATAAATTATTTGGATAATTTTATATTATCATAGATTATTAACACCTCCTCAATGGATCCTCTTTCCACTCATAATGGATCCCATGCTCACACAAACACTATTAGAGGAATTAGACCAAGGGGTGTCACCAAGAATCCCTAATATGTAACCCCTCGAGGTAAAACCCATAATAATACCTAATAATTCACACTGTCAGGCAGAAAAATAATTTTTATAATGGATAGGCCTTAGGTAATCCCATTTTTCCTAGTATGATTGATTCTTGGGAGACTTATGTAATAGAATAGAATATCATCTAGTATCCCACTTTCACACACCCAGGTGTCCAAATCTCATGGATCCTTAGTTGATCCATCATTGACACCTCTACGTAATCCTAAGGGGACATAATAGACATCAATTGAGGGGATCCAATAGTAACCCATGGTACGTCGAACATCCATTATTAGGGATATACACCCACATAGAACCTCATAGATCTATTTCAATTTTGATAGTCCCTATAATTAATAACCCACTTTACATATTTTAATTTCAATTCTCGGATACACATGTATTCACAATAATATTACAATATGAACACAAATTCCACACATATCAGGAATTTCATTATGTAAAAAATTGCATATTTCTAATGTCAGATACTAGGTACCACCTCTTGGAATCCTCCCCTATGTAAATCGCATCATTCCATCGAAGTCATACAAGGAATAATCTCCCAATATACTATGATATATGACCCAGACATACCAGGAATCCTAGTGTCTCATCCATCTCAATAGATAATTCCTTAGCATCTTGGGATATAATAGTAGTTCATGGACAATGAATGATTCTAATAAATATTGGGAAATCACATGGAATAATAAATAAATTTAAATGAATATAAATATACAATAAGGGTGTGATAAATTCCAACACTTATCATGAACATCCCAACCCCAAGAGGCATACATGTTAGCTCATGTTCAACGGTGAAACATGAAACTATCTATACCCATAACCATTCTTTGTTTAACCGTGTCGGATAACCAATTGGGAACCCAATCAGGTCCCCTAGGTCAAACTATATAAGAGTAATCCATATGAGGGACTTTAATTCTAATAAAAATATGGGTCAAGAATCATTATTTAAAGGACATCACGATCCACAAAAAATTCAATAAGGAATAATGGAATCTCCCTCTATAAAATCATTTCTCACGAGGGAAACAATCAATGGGATGCCTCATGGACCATATTATTCTTCATGGTATCCTTGAGTCAGTAGATTACCCAAACCATCCTTTTGAGGGTTTATTCCTATCAATCTATTCCATCTCATGTCATAAGAGGGAGGGTCACTCACCCGTTATGTTAGTTAAATGAATACTAATGATCCAAGGGGTCATAGAGTTCCAACATGGCCTATTAATTACAAAGGCTTCTAAATCATCTCTCACCACAATATGGGTGTAAATTTTTTAAAATCATGGTTTAGAAAGACATCCATATAGAATTCATCATATAGAAACCCCTCATGGGGATCTAAATGTCTTTTGGAGGTCACATGTCATGGAATTGGCCATCATTTATAGAGGTTTCACATCAACTCCCAAAGACCAATTTGTCCTAGGAACTCATTAATATTACTTAGAATATTAAATTAGGTAATGAATACATTTTAAAAATTTAATACAACTTAAAATATTCAAATTTCATATAAGGGAACCACCTTAAGTGGTGGTCTTTCACATTACATTCCATATGAAAAAATCATAACAACCATAGGTCCTGTTTATGGGAAAACTGATAAATTATATAAATTTAAAATTTAATTATTGAGGAAAATTACCCAACCAAGGATCATTGAGGTCAGTCTATTCTCACACCAAGCTCATGTAACAAAATGATTTCCAAAATAACACATTGAATCCATGAAAATTAATTATATAAAATATAGATAATTAAATAGATTAATTTAAACATGGAATAATTAAATGAAATCAACATAATAGTTTTTCTCATTGCAATAGAAGCCAAGAAACCATGAGAGGTCCAAAAAAACCCCTTGACCTCTATCTCAGCTAAAGACCTATCATGCGACACAAATTCAAATATAAAAATTATTCAATTTTTAAGAAAAATAAAATAGAAAAATAATAATGATTATATAAATCAATTCAAATGAAATTAATTGACATGAATTTTTCATCTTGTAATTACCTTATTGAATGAAAATAAAATACCCAATAATATCATCCAATTCCACCATGCTCTAGTGGGGTCGGGAAGAAAACCCTTATTCAAAAAACTAAAAGATAAATAATAATGAAGGGAAAATAATTGAAATTTAAACAAGGAACAAAGTTATTTATAATTTTTTAATAATTAATAAAACATATCCCCAAAATGAATATATAAGAAAATGTGGAAAGTTAGTGGTCTTTTAGATTTTATGAATCAAATAAAAAAGAAAAGAGGGAGGATTACCCATAAAAGATTAGGGGGAATTTTAATTTCCCACCCTAAAAGGTCCACTATTGAGATGGAATAAGTAATCATCTAGTGGGTTATTAGTGACTATAGTAGCTACCATAATGAAACACCACTAAAAACCTAAGGTTTGATGTATCCAAGGCTACATTAATGACCCTTGCATCTCTGAAGAATTCTTGTGCCCCCTAAACACCAACCAATTCTCACAACTTATCCAATTTTTTAAAACAATAATAATCTCCAAAAATTTGATTCCAACCCAAAATTTTCAAAATGAATAATCCACTAAAAATAGAGATTTAAAATTTCAAATAAAATATATTTGTCCATATATAGATGATGAATTGAAATATCCCCATGATAACACTTCTCATCCCCAAAAAGTTACAATTTTCACCTAATTATACATCCCATCCAATTTGGTTAATCAATTCATCATCAACTAGTTGTGTCAGAAATCAATTTTTCAAATATTATCACAAAGAATCAATAAACAATTAAGGAGCTTAAGATTCCGAACTAAAATAATATGCTCATAACCATTATAGAAACATCAGAATGATTCTTTCCCAAGATATTCTATCTCTAGATATGATATTTTCCTCATCCAATTTACATTAGGCCTTTAGTCCTTCCCACTATAGTTTTTATTACATATTACAATTATATGGTACATCTTCTTACACTGACTGGATTAATTATCAAATTATATATCAACAATCCTCATGATTCACCAATTTTAGTGTCCAACATTACACAACTATCCATATATAAAAAACTTTTCAATCACTAGTACGTACACTTTCTCAAAATCTAAAAGACAATGGAAGAGTCTCCTTAGTCCATGAATAGATAGAAAAAAGTTTTCCTTTCCATGAATTTCCATTACAAAACTCAAAGGCCACCCTTCAAATAAAACAATTCATAAATGATAAATTTTTATGATGCTGCAAACAAATACAAGAATGATCACTAATTAATCCTCAAGAAACCGAATTTTCAAAAAAAAATACTAATTTTACACTTTAGACGCACTATCTAAGATACATGATAGTGAGGATTTTAGTTCAGAAGGAATCCTATGATCATCAGATCTCACCTGCTAAATGTGAGGCCGAATTTTATTTTAATTCATTGGTTAAATACCCAAACAATAAAAATATTTTTCTCAATGTATCATGGACACCAAACAAACACATTTGGATCATTATAATCCTTCTTGATCCTAATACCCATTTTCATAATCCATATATCAATAAAATTGAGGTCATATTGGGAACTCACCTAGCCATTGGCATATAATTACATGCAGAATAATCCACTAATTGGTCTACCAGGACCCTAAAATTACAAAAACATGCTATTTTCACTCATGATCCACATGTATATCTAAATAATAATATGTTCATTTTCCTCACATCACAATGTTAAAACATTTATCGTTAAAAAAGAGGCATCATTAACCTCTTCAAATAATTAATAGATAAGGATGACCTTAATCATTTCTGAGATCCATTAGAAAACCATTTGATTACCACTCTAAGAAGATATTGGGGGTCATGTATCAATTTGTCGATGGTCCACTACCCACCATATGTCATCCACTTTACAAAGTTTCTGGAAAATTCCAAATAGGAATAACTAGAAAACTTGAATTTTTCTTCCAAGATGGTTATCAACCAAATGTCAGAGGCTACTAGTCCCATAAAACACACTAAACTGCATCAGTAGTTTATGCATTCATAGTTCTCAGTGATTTTCAACTAAAATAGCACAACACATAACTGGTGTGTGTACCACAACAATCTCATCCCATCTTAGTAATATACACTCTTGTACCATCCAATCACATCAACTGACTCATTCTCTCATGATTATAATGTTACAAAAAACGAGGTTCTCACACCAAAATCCAATGAGAATACCATCCTAAATGTCATTTCCATCAGTGAAGTAGCACCTGAGGAACCACTTTTTAGAACCATCCATTACCGATCCATAACCATAATTTGATGGCACTTCTCATGCATTAATATCACCACCTAGATCATGTAACCACGATTACTATATCAAGGGAACTAATAAATCTTTTATTACCCCTCTCATATGATTCCTCTGATCATCAAAAAATAACTAAATCACTTAACACATATTTCTTTATGAAGGCCTCTAGGTCCACCCACCTAGCCCATAAATTATGTCTCAATAGTGTTAAAACATAAGGGAAAACCATATGTATCAAGTCAATAACCATATGAAACAGAAAATTCAAATCCCCTTTCAAGTGTCTCATATAAACAATGAATCTAATATTGACTAAAAATCCTACGAAAGCACTAATTAAAAATGAGTATCCACCTATGCTACCACTCCCTCAAAAACCACAAACACATGTCGATCCCCCACTACATCATCCAAGGAAATTCGATCTAAATAACCAAGGCCACATGATTTAGAATAATATATTTTTTTATTAGATATATTGTAAAATTACAAATGGTTTGTCACTCAAAAATTAAACAACCAAACCAAACCAGAAATCTCCCCTAATGGGCTCATCTCTATGTTTTTGAATTTATTTACTAACTCATCATGGTATTTAATCATCCACTACTAAAGGGACCATACCACTATCATTTCCATCAATCATATCACCATGATATTATTAAGACCTAACAATAAATTAAAATTTATGAATTTATGTCATCTCAATTAAGTATAATTCAATCAGGTACTTACATGGGGAACTATCATATGGGTGGAATCTAACACTTTCAATATATAATCCTTATTCATCAGTATTTATAGACACATAATTATATTTATAAATGATGGTAATATTATGATTATGATAAGTTTCATGAGAAACCTCTTGCCTTTATAGGATAAGAGACAAAACACAATCATTTGTAACATTCCAACAAGGCATGGCCCAATATCATATAAGTCATCATTCATAAATCTGAATCTTTATGTGTGCACAGTAGGTGAAAATAAAAAATAACCATAATAGTGAATTCAAGGTACAATAACCCAATGCCACGAGAAACCTAGATATAAAAAAGGGTTGGTGTTCATGAAATATAATTTTGGGTTCCACAAAAATTTCTAACACATCCCTATTTCTCTAGTATACCATCTCCCTATATTTTAGTACAATGTAAATATAGATATGATATAATTTTTTAGAACCCTGTACCATCTCACCCTAAACACTAACAATACTTGACTTACATGAAACCTTAGGTTAAACTCCAGGAATTTTAATGTATTATGACTAATAGAAGAAGTCTGAATATGTTACATATGGAGGCTATACCCCCAATATCAAAGTTCACAATAAAAAGAAAGAAACAATGTATTAGACCTTGAATGAAAAAAACTTTTCAAGGAATAAATAAGATAAAAAATTATACTACCATGAATGAATAACTTTACCCCATGAGATACATCATATTACCCAATTAATTAGACCACTAAATAATATCAATCACACCTATCACATCATATCATTCAAATGTGATATATATTTATGGGCTCTCCCATCACATCATACTAGTTACATCATCATGCATTCCACATAGAATGTAAAACAATCATGTCCATAAAATAACCCATAGATTGAAGTATGTTTCATTTCATAAATCATAAATTCATGAATAAACATTTGGGTTCCAAAAATAGATAGTTACTAACATACTTAGAATAAGAATCATTAGTTTTGAGTGAAGAAAAACAATCACATGAGAAGGAAAATATAATTTTTTAGAATGAAGAGTTCTATTAGAAAAATGATTGAATTTTTCGTAAAACTAGATTGGTAACCTGTATATCCTAGAAAATATAAGATAATGATGAATAAATTATATTTAAGGAATATTAAGGTAATATCCATACTGAAAATGGGGTGAAAGAGTCAAAACCCAACGATTGTTGGGTTTGAGATTTCCCCTTACCTGACGTCTAAATGATTTCATCAGATTAACATCTAGGATAATAAAACTAAATTCATTAATTAAAAAATAAAATATCTTTTATATATGAATTTTAATCATTATTGTTTTATTATGATCATTTATGGTATTTTTTATGGGTTATATATTTTAATTTCATCATTTGGGAGTGTTCATCTTCTTTATTTTCATGATTGATTTACATGAATATGAGTATGGAAGTTTATGTAGAATTGGAATAATTATCTAGATTTGGTTATATATATTATTAATGAACATAAATAGAATTAAAATCTTATATTTATCATTTGTTTAAATTTCATGATTATTAATCGTTATATAAATAGTCAATGATAATCGCTTGGGTTAATTTTTGGGGTTTTTTATCAAAACAAACCTGATTTTTTTATCCTTTAATAATATTTAAATCTTATATTACCACAAAAATAATCATTATAATATATATTATATAGTATTTACTAAAAATTATTGTGGTTTTATGAACATAGTTGAAGGTGTTAATGGATAATGAAAATTCATTGTCCGCGATGTCAGAAATTTGACACATTATAAGGCCCCAGCCTTAAACCTTACTTAATCTTGAGTTATTACAAGATTACACATTGAGGATCTTTTTGGGTTTAGAGTTTTAGAGAATTAAATCATATAACTTGTAATACATTCCACATATAAACAAAGTGGTTACATAAAGATAGTATTCTTCATTCCCATCAATGGAAACATATTTAAAATAAACATGGATTCTTTCTTGACAATTACTTGACACTATCATCATATCATGTACCTTTCCCTTGACCTGTGAAAAACATTTCAAAAAACTTGGGATGAGCATAAAAAGCTCAGTAAGGGATATAATAATATGGAAAGGAAACATGGGTACATATATACATAAGAATGAAATCATACTTTACCCATAAAACATATGAACTTTAACATACCTCATCAAATCATGAATAAATCATTGAAATCATAAGACATAAAGGTAACTTGAGGCATTCATAACATTCTTACGTAGGGAGTAACCCTCTTGGATACGTTTGGAATACCCATCACAATATATTCCCTAAAATCACTTCGGATAAACCATAACGTTTCACTCCTTCGTGTTACCCAATGCATTGGAGAGCTATATCGGGCTCACCTGCCCTTAGTCTATCACGGAACAACCCGTCTTCATAATTATGCCTAGGAACCTCAACATAATCGAATCACATAAAACATGTATAAAAGAAAAATAAAATTTCCACCTTTCAATCACAAGATATCAATACAACACATTGATATAAAAACATTATGAAAACCATTTCCAATACCAAAATAAAATAAAAGTAAAACATGGTATTTATTTTTCTTTTAAAAAGAAGGTATGGCTTGTAGAGGAAGCTGAAACTCAAATAATGGTCACGACGGCGGAGAAGTCATTGTCGCCGCATATGTACGACAAAAACATTCACTTATGTCGTTTAGTAAACGCTTCGTATAAAAAATATTCATTTTGAATAAACGTAAAAGTCAATGGGGTTTATACACCGTATAAAAGAAGGTTGTGTATAAAACAAAATATGCCTCAATGAAAGGAGATTGAGACGAAGTCCCATACCTCGTATCCGACTTGACCCGACCATTCTTTAATCTCCTGAATAACAAATTTGAGTTAATCACTACTTGATTAAGAACCTTTTTCATGTTCATTATTACTTTTATACCATGTTATGAACATCATGTAATCATTTAAGTTAATAATGTTCATTTTGTCGGTATTTGGTTCTTAAATCAAAAATATGCTTCTTACACTTACATGTTGTTAATTTGGTCAAAGGTTCATTATATCCAGAATGATATTAATTATTTGGATAACCTATATATCATATATATTCATCATATAAATGTATTTATATTATTACATCACATTTAGTGGTAAGAAATGTAATGCACCGTTCATGGAGACGGTAAGCCGTACGTACGCATGAACGCTACATCCATTTCTATTTTGTATTTTCTGGAATGGAATCATAATGATATAAGAGTATATTATAATTCCATTATAATAACATATATAATATCATTAACTTTATCTTTTACACATTCCACATATGGTATTAACGAATCAAATCACTTTCAGGGGGCGGTAGTCCGCACTTCCTAAAATGAAGATATCGTGTTTACCCATAATGGAAACAATAATTGTATGCCATAAATGAAAAATACAGAAGCTTAAGGAAATAATAAATATAATATATATCATATATAAAAATATTGACATCGTAATGGCCACCTTTGAAGGTGTTAAATGAGTATTGAACAATCATCGCTTCGGGAGGCGGAATTTCGCCATCCACGGAAATCGTATGTTAATTAACCATTTGATGTAGTTGTGTGAGAGTGTAGCTCGAATAAATCTTATAAAAACATCCTAGTATATTAAAGATACTGGTGTTGTTACAAAAAAATTAAATAAAAAGATCTTAGGGGGTTGGAGAATCAAAATAAAACAAATGAACATGAGAGAATGAATTACCTTTAAAAGTGTAACTCCTTCTGATTTGAGCCTAAAGGCTTCTTTTGAAAGGATTATTTCCAAAGGGAATCTTCTAGGATGAGTAGAGGGATGTGGAGAGAGTAAATGGGCAGGGGATGTCCGAGCCAAAGTCTTCAAGAGTGTGTGAAATGAGGTAGAGGTGGGGGCCTTTTATAAGAGGAGAGGAGGGCCACTTTTGGAAATCATGAAACTATTATTTTATTTTCAAAAGTGTTTCGAATTTATAAGGTCCCACATTGATATATTTAAAATATAAGATGATAAGGCTTCGAATTATTCCCATCCAATAGGTTTTGGACATGTTTAGGTTTTAGATATTACATTATCATTCCATTTTATTTAAATCGTTAAATAATGAGGTCATCGCTGCATCATCATGATGTCATAAATAATTTAATTTATTTAAATTATAAAAATTATAAAAAAATACTATGATGTAGGAAATCTTGTTATATTTCTAATTACTATTTATAATCAAAAATATGATCTTTATAACCTCATGTAAAAATTGTTTTCGTAAAACATATGATGTTTGTGTCATTTTTACTTTTACATTAAATAAAATGTTTTTTATGTCATTTCCCAACCGAAGTGGCTCCATGGGGTCCCCAAGTTGACCAATGGATTGTCTTGGTCGGACATGACACAAAAAATGAGGTTAGACATGTGTCAAGCTCATCTAATACTATTAAAACATTGTTTTTACCTTAAACTGCACTAGTTACCACTAATCGCGATTAAAAACTTAATAAGTTACTATTCACAAAAAAATTATTTTAATCT
The DNA here is from genome assembly GCA_963277665.1 of Viscum album. Taxonomy (NCBI): domain Eukaryota; kingdom Viridiplantae; phylum Streptophyta; class Magnoliopsida; order Santalales; family Viscaceae; genus Viscum; species Viscum album. Next base: position 957,544,110 of record OY728142.1, read on the forward strand.
CATTGAACCATATTTTACTTCTTAATGACAACCATGTATGTCGGATTTTTGAAAATCAAAACACAATGATGGCAAAATTTCATTTAAACAGAAAATCAGTTTTTATAAGTACCACTTAGTGGTTTCACTATTCATCAAAAATTGATGTTTTTTAGAAAATTACCAAAAATTCACCCTAAGCTGTATTTGATATTCCGAATTCAAAATTGAAGTTTATTTTACAAAATTAAAAACATATAAGTCACATATATTAATTTAATAATTAATTCCCGCTGTCAGAACAAATAGGGTGTTTTTATGAAATAATAAGTATCAAAAGATTGATACCAGTTTAAATCCAATTTCAAAGTAAAATTTATTCCAATGACCACCATTGGATTAAATGGTAAAAATATATTCTAATTTCACTTCAAAACCGATTCAAAATATAATCTAATAATATAAATAAATTAGATTAAAAAATATTTTTGATGTAAAATGCAGTATTTTTCACTATTCATTAAAAATTAACATTGTCTTAAAAATATCAAAAATTCACACAAAGTAAATATTGATGTCCCAATCATAAAAAATAAGTTTATTTTGACAGAAATAGATTATAAAATTGTCAAAACATAGATTTAAAAAGGGTTTGCCATCAAAAGGCAGTAAAACAATCTTTTAAGAATATTAGTGTATTCCATGCATAAGATTGTATTTATTTTCATTTTAAGCCTCTAAAACACTATCTTAATCATTAATAGACGTAGATAAAAATATATATTATTCATTACATACTTGGTATGTTAAACACATCACATGCGATAATTTTAGTTTTAGAAAAAAATATAAAGAGAAAGTATTTTGATGATAGATATTCCATTAACATGATATAATTTTTTTATATAAAATATAATACAGTTATAATGATCATTTTTATAAAGCATTTTATGAGATAATAAGAAATGAAAAATAAATTAAAAGAAATTGAAAGATGATGGAAGTGGATTTTAACTCTTAAATCATTCCTCCTTGAGAACCTCATTTGGCAAATAGATTTTTACTTTTGATGAGACCAAGGGGTCCTGGACCTGGGGGGGTTATATTTGGAATATACATGAATAGAATTTGGAAAATTCCCAAATCTTTAGTGTTGTGAAGAATAGAGGTGGTGAGGGATCATATTTATTGTGGAGGAGAGGGGTGTTTTCTAGTTATTATATTTATTAGTTTTTTATTTTGGATCAAGACAATGAATATTTTGGACATTATCAATAAATATATTAAAATAATGAAGTGAAATTAATGATTATGGTTCTTACATCATCGATGACCCAATGAATAGTGTATTTGATTTATAATTTATATATATTATAAATTATTGTATTTCACTATTCATTTAAAATTCAAGTATTTTAGAAAAATACCAAAAATTCACCCTAACCATTCTTAAATGAGTATAACAAAAAATTGAATTTCATTTTTTCAAAATAATTGTATAAATTTGATAAATTTAATTTTTAATTAAAAGCACTATGTACATAGAAAATATAAATTTTAAAATTAAAACTAATTTTGTAACACTCTAAAAAATTATTTATGGTATCATAAAACTATCATATAATTATTCTAATAAAAATATTAATTTATGATTTTTTTATCAAAATAGATTTTTTTAAAATTATTAAAGTAATTATGAAATGATAATTAAATATTTACGACTTAAAAAAATAACAACACAGAATTTATCATTTTTAAAAAATTTATTTACATATGACATGAAATAAATAAATAATATTTTCATTGAAAGGATATCTAAATTTTATTTTTACATTTAATGGTTAAGTTAAAATTCTATTGGATGTATTACTATTCCAAAGGGTCATGTTAGTATTTCAAATTTCAAGTGACTATTCCACCAGTATAGGTTCCTTCATTTAAAAAAATACCTCTAATTTCATTCATTAATCATTTATAATATTTTTATTATGTTAACTTTTTGATTTTATGTTATTTTTAATATATAATATTATTATAATAAGAGTGAAATTCTATTGATAAAGTTTGGTTCGTTACACTTGGACAAATCTTTATATTATTAAAATTGTTTATTATCCTACAATTAAAAAATATAGCGCACTTGTTTTTATTTATTACATGAAATGGGTTAGCCTAGACATTGTGGGTGATGGCCAATTGAGATTAAATATCACACCACATTTGGTCTTCCATTGGAAACCAAGAATATTTCATGAATATAGGTATTCATAAATGGAAGCATGAATCTTATGATGCTTTATTGATTTACCTCTTTAAGATGGATCATGGAGTCTAGGACCGAGCATATTATCATGATGCTTGTGGTGGCAGTTTTTCCCTTCTTTTTTATATTTTCCAATCATGTAGTGTATTATTATCTCCCTAGATCATCATACTCATATTTTTAATGACATATATAATAACATCATCATAATTTTGGAATATATTATTGACATTTTGGGTTTTCTAGTTGTCTACTTCTCGTTCATGGTTTCCATTATGATTACACCGCTTCTCCTATTTCTGATATATGATTCTTCCATTTATTTATATTGTTTACCACCATGAATACCCTTATATATGCATTTATTATCTCCCTAAAGACACACCCAAGGCCCTCTCTACTAGTTGGAAGCCTCTGGAATTTAGAGAGATGCGCGTGAAGTTTTGTGGACCACCATCTCATGCAACAATTTAGTGGCACTCTTGGAGGTATATAACAATTTATCTTTACCCGTGTCAATATGAACTAATTCTTGACTAAGTAAATAACTATATTTTTATGATCTTCGGAGAATAATTTTGTCTATTTTTTATTTTGGTGTTTTCCTTCTAATTTCATATTATATTTTATTATTTAGGTTTTTTTGTGTGTGGAGTAGATGGTTATAACTCGGTCTTCATTTTTTTATATCGAAATTCAAACAAATGGAAGTTTTAGACACACAAGGTAGTGTTTTTTAATCATGAAAAGAGCCAATATTGGAAGAGAGGTAAAATAATCTCTATCCATTTTGATTATCCAAATAAAATAACATAAAAAGTAATATCATGATTATATCAATGGTGAAACATGTTTTCCATATAATTCAATATAATATAAATTATTATATTCAAAATTATCAACTGATAAAAAATATAAAATATTCCAATTAGTTAATAATATATTCAATATGATCATGTCACAAACCTACTTCTCCCCAAAATCCATGATATGTCTCCACCTTAGATACAAAAAATTATCCCCTGATATATATAGTGTAAATCAATAGTTAAATATGTATTCTTAAAATTTCAAAATATTATAAACTAAGATAATAATAATTATCAATAGATAAAAAATATACTATAAACTCAAAAGATAAAGATATTTTTAACATAGAAAATTCATAAACTAACTTCTCCAAATAACTTAAGTAATATATACTCCTTTGACATGAAAAAAATTCTTCTCTCATTGACTCAAAATACCTAAAAACCAAAAAACCCATCCACCTTAATGAATATCAAAAAAGAAACAGAGAAGGATAAAGATAATACTACAATAAGTGTTTAGATTATAAAATTTAATATAATTATAACATGAAATACTAACTTACATTTAATGATTTGAAAGAATTATGTACAAGGAATAAAATATTAAATCATGTAAATCATAGAATATGGATTACAGATAAAAAAATTAGATTCACCTCATCTTAAATAGATAAAACAATTAAATTTAAGAAAGATAATATAAAGAATCTCACGATATGAAAATTATTAAAAGTAATTGAAAAAATTAACAGATAATTTTCTCAAAAAACAAGAAAATGGGAAATAGAAAAAGTTAAAAAAAATAAAGATAGAAATAAAGAAATAAAAAAGAAATAAAATATTCAATGTATAACATCACCCCTATTAGGAAATAATATATGATAGGGAGAGAAAATATATATTTGAAAACTTATTCAATATGAAATAAACTAAATAGATTGGAAACAAATTTCCCATATAGATCATCCATAACTTCATCCGTATGGAAAATTCCTAGATCACATTAACTAGATGAAAAAATAATGAGTTTATTATGGAATGTGATTATAAATAATTTTGGGAGTTTAAAATTAATTTAATTATAAATCCACCAAATGATATATCAATGTGGATCAGTGGTGTATCCTTGAAAAATAATATTGGTTACCTGAAGAACCTCAAAATAAATTTCTATTCTATCCATAAGTGTATCAGTAAGTGTTAATTAATTAATAGCAAGATTGGAAAATCTTTTCAGGTATTTTAAGGTTGGATGAAAAGGATTTAAGATCCAAAGTGTTTATCAAATGTGAATTTCATAGGAATTTGAGAAAAAATATTAACAAATATAGAACTTTAATATATTGAATTTTTACAATATAATTTAAAAAATTAAATTCTTATATTTTAATACTAATTATAAAACATATTTTGAGTAATCCCTTTTAAAAAATATATATATTCCATATATGATTATATATTTGAAAAACCAAAACCAATATTATTTATTTTAAAACATTATGAAAAATGATATTGTTATGATAATTTTAAACTTATAAGAATATCAAAAGATGGATTTTTGAGATCCCAAATTTTTATATTTAAAAACTAAAACATCTTGTTGATTTTTTAATTTTAATACCGAAAAATTTTATTCTTTTAAAATTACTTCCTTTTTTATAGGTGGTTTATTTGTTAATGTTAAGATATTGCTTCAACATATTTCACAGATAATCATATATTGAAATTATTTCATTATATATAATATCCATTTCATCAAATTGATTAGAATGGAATTAAATATAAGATAAAATAGATAAATAAGAGGAATGATGTAAAAACTGAGCCTCAATTATAGTAGTTGAATATTATATTATATTAAAAAATAATTCAATGACAATAATAATATTTAATGTCATAAAACATAAAATTTTATATGGTGAATATTTATTTTTAACATATAAGGTAAAAATAATCATGGAATGAATTTAGGAAATTTTCCCTCAGAAATATAATCTTAGGAATAATAAAAAATAAAATATTTAAACATTAACTATTTTATTTATAATAATTTTTAACAATATTTATTAGTAAAAATTTATTAACTATATATTTTATCGGAATAATTATAAGAACATTATTATTTAATAAGAAATATTTTTTAGAAAACCTTTCATTTTTCAGAAAACATTTTTTTGTCTAAAAACTCATAGTTTATGTCCATTTTATTCCATAAGAATAATCCTTAATGATTTTGAATATAAATTAAATTAATATATTATATATATAAATATATTAATTTAAATTAATTTAATTATTATTACTTTTTATATAGTTTACATAATATCATATTATGCTTGAAAATGCATATAATGAAAATCCATTTTTGACATGTTTTATGAGTTTATTTTTTTTAAATAATTTTATAAAATATGCGAGTAGAATTTGGTAAAAAAATAGTTTTATTTATAATAATTAATATTAGGTACTAAATTCAACATAAATGTAGGTCAAAATTAATATTTAAAAATGTATAAAATTAAGTACTTCAATTAAGGTTAAAACAGATATAGTGGAGGGTTAAACAGAAAGATAATGGTATTTTTTCCAATTAAACTTGTTCACATTGTTTACTATTCATATAAATAATTAAATTATATATCTATTTTCATAATCACTTCAAAAAGATCAATCATATGTAATTTTATAAAAAAAATAATTTTTTGGGATTAGTTATATTTATTCACTTCTTTACCAACATTTCTTTTCATTTTTAATCTTTAAATCATATGTCTTCCGATGACTTATTTGAGAATCATTTTTTATACCATTATATATTTGTGTATTCATCACATAAAAATCCCAGAGATTTAGAAGATGTATATAATTTTCATTTTGAGATTTTATGTAGTCAAATCATCATGAAGAGAGATTCTACTATTGAAAATGTTAGTAAACTTCATAAAAATATTAGTAATATATTTATTTCAATTCATGAAAATCACATCAAAGTCTTTTTTAAACCTATAAATCCCACTATCTTTAATTTTATTCATTCCTTCATGATGATCTTCTATGAGTTTCTTGGTTTTATGAGTAGTTGTTTAAGAATATATGTGATTAAATTAATTTTGGTCATGATCATAATAGAGAGAATTCATAGATTTTACATTATGATCAAAACTATAAATAACCTTAGCTGTAAATTTATCGAAGGAATCATTTTTAGTATTATAAACATGTATAAATTTTTTTTAATCAGGATATCTTATCCCAATAATATTAGTATAAATGATATTTTCTCAATAAGATTAATTTGAACCATTAATGAAACGAGCTCATCTTATTAAATTTATAATGGGATAAACTTGAAAAAATACTCCATATAATAAGAAATGTAAATTTTTGGGATAGGTGGGGATACTAAAACAATGATTTTTGAAAAACATATTGATTTCCTTTGATGCTAATCATTAGAAGATTCAAAATTATATCGAGGTGTACAATGGTTTGGTCCTTATTGTTTCATTGTATTTTCTTTTCTATATATATTTTTTACATGCAGTAGAGGGTTGCTTTGTGGTATTTGTATTTCCATATCTAAATTCTCTAAAATTAAAACATTTAGATATACAAGAGAGTGTTTTTTCATGAAAATGTAAATAGAGATACTAATGTAAAACAATATAGAGGTTGTTCAATCCCCCCTAGGACAATTCCATGAAACCCTAGGATCCTAGGGTTTCTAGGGTCCATAAAAGTTTATTCATTCCTTGTATTGTATCTTTCACCACACCCCTTACATAGTTTTACAAGGGACCAAATAATTCTCTATTAAAGAATGCTTCTTTAATTCATTAGAATTAATCCTCTCATTTGGGTCAGAAAGTCATAGATATGTCTCAGTTAAATGACTTATGCATCAGAAGTTGAGGAATCTCTTTTATTCAATAACTCCAATGAGAAATAGGATATCATTCATTTACTTCATGGTATTCAATAAATTAATAAATTAAATCAAAAAATTTGATTCAATTTAAAATATTCTAATTTTATAAAAGGAACCGCATACAATGTATAACCCACACATAAATAGTTATATGACTAAATGATAAGAGCCATATCTTATACTGACTTTGTTCCATGTAGTAAACCTCTACTATAAAAGGAGCCATTGTTTTAGGTAGATTATACATAGTTTAAACTAAGAATGTACCACCCTTTAGTGTCTCAAAACACAACGCATGGTTTTATTGGAAGAATCATAAAAAATTTCCTTAACCTTGTGTGAATTGTTCATAGCATCAAAACATAAAAATTCACAAAAAAACTCTGAAATCCACTGAATAAAGACCCAAATAATGTTTGATCAAAAAAGATTATAATTAGTAGAATTTTGGTAATGATATGTTTCAATCACCCCATAAAAATTATTTCATCACCCAAAGAACTATAAAAAAGACTCCATTCCAAAGTGATGAGGCGTTGATCTCTCATTATTTCCCTAAGTTTCCAATTCCAATGAGAATCAGAATAATACTTCCAATGAACACAAACTAGAAGTATGGATTTACCCTAAAAAACCTTAATATCTGAATGAATAATCCAAACTAGATTCTCATTCTTGGATAAATCAAGCTACCCAACAATGTATTCATATATCTATAAATGATACACATCAAAAATAACTTTTTGAGCTATGAAACATGGAATTCAGCATGAATCAGTGTTAGTTGAGGTGGGAAATCCACTCAGTAATCCCCCTTTCCAAACTTCTCAATAACATCAAATGACCCCACATATCCTTATGAAATATTTTTTTCAAGACATCGATGACTCTAATAAGGGGAAACTCTTAATAACACCTAGTCCCCTCTAGAAAACATCCAAGGGAATTGAAGATGATTCGTCAATGATTTGAATAAGATATATATCTTTACCATTCACTAAAGAATGAACTAAATATTTGTTGTAATCTCTTAAGAAAACTAGGCCTAACAAAGGATGTTTCAACAATGTCTGCCCAACACAATGTAGATATTCATGGTAAACCATACAATCCTAAAATGGTTCCATTATGATTAAATACTAGTAAATTTTTTTATAAGAAAACATAACCAGTACCATTTGACTAACCTAAGATCCACCGAATTAAAGAACGTATGAAAGAATCAAGTCTCCATGTATAAATTTTTCAAGCTAGTATTCCATTAGAATATGATATATCATGCTTAGTCTAAACTGGGATCCATAACCTTCTATTGGAAACTCCAAAAATAATATGTGAATTGCAGATCCCTATAAATAACTATATAATATTGAACTCTTTTAAATCTTCTGATCTCTTGCATATATAGTCTTCCCATATCCACAACATTTTTCATATAATATATATGTAGTAAGAGAGAATATTTGGTTATTCAACCAATCACTACACATGTCATATTCTTCATTCATAGGGCATGTGGCATCCCAACCATGAAATCCATTATACTTCTACTCCACTTGTTGATGAAATCCTAAATGTTTATAGTGTATGGCCATGACCTGTTCGAAACTATAAAAAGTATAAATAGAGTTAGTGATATATCATCCCATACCTAGCCACCAGGATCATCACCAAATATCATTGAATATCTTAGTGGTTCCATGATGTGTTATCAACTTTGAATTATGAAAATACCCCATCATGGACATTATCACTCGAATTGGCATGACAAACTAGTTCCATATGAATTGAGTATCAAAATAAGATAACAACCAACCATCGATGGTATCCCCATTATAAAGAGAGTTCCTAATACAATGAAATTAAACATCGATCTACTACTCCTGAAGAATCATATCAAGATGATAGGAGGTCCAATGCATGGTTTAAAAAATATTCTTGGACACATCCCCCAAATATCACAAATGTGTTCGTGTGAATACATATATTTGAATCCACACTTTTGAAATGTTATTCATGATTTGGGTTGTATGATTCCTACTCAAGACATCAATAAATACATTCTTTTTGACGAGGGTGTAGGAAATGTCGAAATGAAAATATTATAGGTACTCAACCCATCACCTTTGATAGAGATTCAAATAATTTTGAGAGATTACATAACATGGAATTTCTTGATTTTAATTGATCACAATCCATATTCTAAAAAGTAAAGTCCTTGAACACTTAAGAGAATACATCAATGAAGTGATTTTTAGATCATGTTTCTGAAATTTAAACATCTTCGTCCTAATATATTGAAAAATATAGGGCACAATGTGATCACCCTATATAAGAAAATAGCCCAAAAACCAATATGTTTCATAAAAACCCCCACATATCCCTACCCAACCAATAGAAGATTAATCATTTATGAATAATTCAAATGGTTCTTCAACATATCAAAAGAATAATGACACATTGAATCCCACAAGTATTTTACTCCTTTATATTCGAGTTATGTCATTAGATATTCCAAATTTGAGAAATATATAATGAAACAATGGTAATATCCCACTTACCTAAAAGGGTATTATTCTAGAAAACATTTCATGGTTATTTGCACATAATAATGGAGTTTACCTTATCCAATTCAATATAAATCCAATTTACTTATACAACATGTCTCATGAATTTGAGTTCTTGAGTCCATAGATTACATTTCAATAACTTGTAATAATGTTCAGGATATATCATAATTTACTGAACATGCCTTGGATTATTAACAAGATCCTCCTTTATTTTATATTAAAACAAAATTTCATTTCTAAATACCATCATTAATGAATCAATATAATCATGGAATATTCTTTTTAATAGTTCCATAAAAATAAAAGAAAAATTGGTTAGACCAAAATTTAAAACACAATACTTTATATATACATATCTACAATTCGAGGAAATATTTAGAAAATCAAACTCCGTGATTATTAGCTGGAGGTAACATGATATATGATATGTCCCCAAGAAATTATATGACCCTTCCAACTGGTCAAACAAATCATCAAAATGAGACAATTAATATTAGTTATTTACTATAAATTTATTTATATTTTAGTAAAAAAATGGATAAGGGTTTCATATACAATCATTGAAGAAGAAGAAAGAATTTCCAAAGGTGACACACTTTGGTGAATAAACACTTTATCCCAAAAATAATCTAATTATGTTTTTTAATCATTAATTTCAAATAGTTTTATATGGTATGAATGAATATAAAAATGTTGGGTACTCGGTAAATAGTCAGTATATAACTCTACCTTTTTAAACGGTGGAAATCCATAAAATTCAAATGGAAACACATTAGTACACTATATTACCACTAGATAAATATTGAAACTCAATGATTCTTATTCCATGTCAAAATTTGACACATATATCACTATACCCATCTCTAAAATAGGTGGTCTAGCTATGCTCGACCTTGTGTCCCATTCACCATATAAACCACTTCACACCACAACAGGAATAGTAAATAAGACAGACTTAAGAAAAAAAAATTCATATGATATTTATTGGTAATCATAAAATAACTCCCAATAATGAAATCCAATGTTTTAATGTAAAGAAATAGAAAATATAAGGTGAGATTAATCTCCAATAAAAAAAGGAACAAGCAGGTCACTAAAGACTCTTCCCCCACCTCTTTGTGAGGGTAATATTGATATCCATTAAATAATATTTAAGCTCCATAGGATGTTTTATAAATTTAATAATATGATTCAATATGAGGGAATGGAATAAAACAATAGAAAATAATGAAATCACCAATGGAAAATATATAGTGATGGTACATCCAACTTTTATTGGACATACATCATCTTCTTAGGGATACTCTTCCACAATTTTAATAATCTTCATTACAAATGCATATGGAAAGAACCTCTTAGTTTGTGAAGCATCTAACAAGAATGTACTACAATTTGGGAGTTATGAGATAATGACACCATATAGGTATGAAATGATATGTCTAAAAATCTTCAGGTGGTAATAGTGACCACACAAACCATAGATCATTGGAGTATCAGTACAAAACCACTTCAAATTCTTAGCCTTTCCACATAGGAAGAATGTGAATGAAACTCTTCCAACCCTATAAGAGGAATGAATGATTATTTCTATCATGATCCACCATAAGACGCATCACGATTCATCTTACATTAGTAAGAAATAACCAGAATGCCCATGGGAGATGAAGGAACTCCTTCCATCCCTAATATAACATAAATGTCACACTCATCCATCAATGATATATCCAGTAAATCAACATATGAAGTAAGATATAGCACAAAATGTTAAGATAAAATATCATATTAAAGACCCATCAAGAATATTTGACTCTTCCATTTCTTAGATGTCACTACCTAAAGGGAAAACTAAATATGTTCATCAAGGTTGATCACATATAAAGCCATGGTTCTTTCTCTTTTATGGAGTATGATACATTCCATAAAAACATCCAATACCAAGGATACAAGATATACCTATTCTCTAAAAATATCTCTAATGTATAACATAAAAATCCCTCATGTTTTTTCCATGTAATAATTATATCCCACAATATCCAACTAGGACCTTCAAGATTGATATTAGTATATTTCACCTTTATTGAATTATGATTTTTCAATACACGAAAGCATATAAATCATTTTCAACAATAATCTATATTTTTTTGATAATTTGATACTTAGAAATATATTTTTTTAACAAAGAAATATTTGAGCATAATCAATAGTTTAATCCCTTCACAGATCTACTTCTAGTGCCTAAATATGGGAATTCATAGATGCATGTCCCAAAGAAATGATTTAATACACTAATATATCCAGGAGGTTTTGATCAACATGACGTTTTTCTTACTGAGGTTCAATATAATGGCCCTCCCGAGGCCTATTTCAACTTCTTCACAGGATCATGGTACTAAAAAACACCATCTTGAATCAATAAATATGAGCAAGGATACATATATCATTAATTCAATCAAAAGATACAACAATATTGTTTTCATCTATAAAATTCAATCTCTTAAGAATTCAACATAATCAGATAAAATTTATGGAAAATACATGAATCATTTCATTTTTTTCTATGAGTAAACATTTAATATTTACCCTTAGTTATTGAATTCTTGAAACAATGAAAAATGGAATGGCACTCATTTACAACTTCCCATTAAGTCTTGAAAATCACACCACCTATCAATCAATACATCCCTATATATATATCAACATCATGTAATGATGAAAAGTCTTCCTTTGATACAATTTATAAAGACGAAATCTTGTAGCATTCCATGATTTCATAATAAGTTATTTTATTTAAAGTATTTCAATAGCTTGTGCTACATGCAACACCGAGATTGAGCACACCACGACTTAACAAACTAGCCGTTCAAAAAGCAGTTATGAATAATATTAAGTGAATTTGGAATTTTATATATTGTATATAATTTTAACATCCATATTAAGTGTTTCTTTGACATGATTTAAAAAGAAATTCAATTTTTCAGAAAAAAGAAATATTAAAAAAAATACAATTTTGCCGCCTTTTAATGGAGAACCCTTTTTAAACACAATATTTGACAATTTTATATATCGAATTTGAAAAAATAAACTTATTATTTAGATGTGGGACATAAAAATTTAGTATCGATAAATTTTTAGTGCTTTTATAATTATTTCCTATTTTGATGAATATTAAAAATAGTAAATTTTTATTGAAAAAAACAATTTTAATCAAAATAATTTATAGTGTTAAAGTATATATTTGAGTGGTTTTTAAGTATAAGTAAAATATATTTTTATCATTTAATACAATTTTTTCATTAAAATTTAGTTTACTTTTAAATTAGACATAAACACCAATCAATCTTTTGATAGTTTGTCCTTATAAAAAACCTGCTTTCTGCTTTTGACAATGGGAATATTTTTTTTAAATTATTTTTTAAAACATATATGATTTAAATTTGATAAAATAGATATAATTTTTGAATTTTTAATATCATAATTAGCTTTCTGTGAATTTTTGGTATTTTTCTAAATACTTATAACTTCTTAGGAATAGTGAAAACACTGCATTATTGATTAAAGAAGACTTCATATTTAAATGATTATTTTTAATTTAATTTTATTTTAATATCATAATAGATACATAATACCTATATTAATACAATATAATTCATTGATGTAATTTTATAATAAAATTAGATATATAAAATTTGATTGAACTTTTTACCATCTTTTACCCAGCTTGTAGACACATTTGCAAATTTACATAAAACATAATTGTACCACTTATGTGAATTGAAATTATAAAATCCAAGACTCATGGTTTAAATCAGTAAGTAAAATTTGGTTCAATAGGAAACAAATAATTTTTGGTTAACAATATATTTTGAATTTTATTTACCATGGTTTAAAGTAAATAGGGTAATTAAAGGTAATAATGATATTATAATTATCATAAAATATATCATAATTCTATTGGATTAGTGTATTTTAACCAAAATTAACCTCATGACAAAAATATGATTCTTTATTATCCACATGGATTAGATTATGACATTTATTATAATTTATTTAAAGAAGAGTTAAAAGTGTTAAATTCAATATTTAATTACTAAAACATTTTTAGTAAAGGGTTAAACATAAGATAAATTAGACTATAAATATTAATTAGAAATATAAAATCATTTAATACATAATGGTTTTTAATATATATTTTTTATACAAAAAATAATTAAATTTATTTAGGACACAATGACGATGCAGTAATTACATTATTAATGAAATACTAAAATAACTGATAATATAAATATTAAAATAAATGTGAATTGAAATTTTTGATGCATTACAGTAATTTTATAGGGAAATATGAAATGTTAGGGTTGAGTTAATGTATTTTATTTTTATTTAATCAATTTTTTTAACTTTCACAAAAGCCAAATTCCAAATAGTGTCAAAATTGACATAAATGAGTTTGAAAACTAATATTATATTATTAAATGATATAATGGTCCTAAAAATATATTGTTCTGAAAAAGGAATTATATAATGGTTGATATACCATTAATGAACCACTTGAGGTATTCTTTTCATTTTATAGTATTTTTATTAACCTTGTAATATAAAAATACAAGAATAAACGGTAAAAGTTAATCTATTTCACTAAGAATTAAATATAAAAGATAAGGATAATATGGTGACCAACACTGGTATAAAACCTATTGGTTGAGAATATTTCAACCCATAAATACCCTAGAATTGGAATAAATCCATTTAGAGCCATTATATATAGAATGTGATTTTATAATAAAATAATATTTCAAGCTCTTCCAAAAGTAAACGTCACCTCTCTTATAAAAGGGTATTTCCCCTTATCTCAAATTCACACATCCAATGCATTTGGATCGCCCATCCCCTACTCAAATATCCTCCCACATTCCATCAATTCAACATAGAGGCCATACATTGGTAAAAAATCTAACCTATGGAGCCCTTTTGATCAAATCTAAAGGAAGAACTCAAAGAAGAAGTAATAATTTCACCACATCTTTCAAAGTTATTCTTTTCGTCCACTTCCAATTTCTTTGTTGTTTCCATAAAAAAATAATACCTATATTACCATATACATACTCAGATATTATTATAAATATGGTAGAACCATATTAAATATTCTATCCATCATATGAAGGGAAAATTCACCATATGTGCATACATACAGCTTACCGTCTCCACACCATGGTGTTGTTTGTTATTCAACACATCATTATTTGGATCAGTATAATAATGAGTATAGTTGATTTTAATAATAACTATAAAATTTTAATGATTCTATATACTTGATATAAAAATCCATTTACATATGATTTCACTATCAATAGAAAGATATTGTCGCTCATTCTTACGTACGAATTACCGTCTCCATGAACGCGATTAGATTAATTTCCCATCGTAACCACTCAAGATAAATTTCTATTTTTTGATATAAGATAATGTTTAAGAACCTAATATAATTATGAATATGAATCAAATATATCTAATCTATAATAAAGATGACCTACATAACTGTAGGGTCTTGATAAATCTGCCAAGGAGAATGGGAATCTCCTTAATTTGAGAAAGGATTCTAACTAATTTCCCTCAAAGAATTGGAAAAAAATATAAATAAAAATTAATATAAATAGATAATACTCAAAAATTAGGAAAGGAACGATCGGTCCGTGTAACGTCCCAACATTAATGGTATGCGGGAAGTTCGGCGAGTCGCCCCCTCTGTAGACCAATGTCGTTCGCAAAAGGGAGGTGGGAACTCCTCCGTGGGCGTGAAGCAGGATGGGCGCCAGGCCAGTACGCTATCACAAACCATCCCAGTTATGAGATGTGCCAACCAGCCCAGACCGTGTATACTGTCATTCACGGAATAGAGACAAAGCCCTATGCATCTGCAAAGCACCTATTTGGTTTGTGGATGAGGGTCATTAAATGCTCCCACAAGTTGCAGATTGACCAAGTCATTCATAAATCGGGTTTTCGGTGATGGGCCTCTGCATAACGTGCCACATGACCACAGGTACATCTATTTCACCCTCTATAAAAGGACATCGAGGGGGAGAATAAGTGGATCAATCTAATTCGGGTAGAAGAATTCTGGAGGAAGGAGCTTTGGATTTCATGAACAGCGAAGTTCCAATTCGCGAATTAGAACACGTTTGAAACTAGAAACAAATTAATAAGGAACCGAAAAACGCATAACAAATGAGTGAACCACGATAATGAAATAAGAACCCCGAGCCATGGCCCCTCCGCAGATGTACTCCCCATGGACCAGGGAGTTTATGACCCTTTTTCCGATCCGACGTGCCACATAGCACCCTCCTACATTGGAAAAGCCCTGATCGGTGAACCCCCGATAGACATCGCCCCTGGCCACCGTGGCTCTTGCAGACTCCACCGCGTACCAACCTGGTACATGGGCCGAACCCGAAGCCACGTACCACCCTGTTATGCGGGATGCCTCTCAGTCAGCATACCAAACTCGTACGCGGATGGCCTCTACAGCCGCGTTTCACCCCCCTATGTGAAGGGCTCCACTCCTCAAAACACGTATGCGGACCGCCAACTCATTTGGTGTTCCAAATACCTGAGCCAAATAAAACCCTTTCAACCTGGATTGATCTTTCGTAATCCCTTCATTGGCCTATTCATCAGCCCCGAGCCAAGGCCTCTACTGAAGCCACCAGACCCATATGATGAAACCTTCAGGCGCATTAGCGCCCCACTTCGTGTTTACATACCCACGGTGTGTGAGGACAAAGGGGTTTCCCTGGCCCTTGAGTGGATTTCTGAGGCATTCTCGGTTCACATTCCCATAGTAGTGCGGGGACCGACCCCGAGAGCCCCCTTTCTGCCTCTCCACTCTCCAGGATTGAGGGACCCTGCTCTCGTTTCCTTTTGATGAGTTCCAACGGTGAGAACTTCTTCCCTATCCTAATAGTGGTTGGGAGTCCCTCCTAGAGTAAGCCCCACACCATCCTCACCGGAAGAAAATAGTCCTTCCCTTCTCTTCACGGAAGGTTCCTTGCTCAGCTTCATGACTTCTACCTTCTTCCAGCATCAGGGATAAGGAGAGTCCCATCGTCCTGGCCTTCTCCTCCACCAATTTTCTTCCACCCCTTCGCTCAGTAGGATGAATGTGTGAGACATTCCAGGTCCATCACATTCTCTTGTTTCCCACACCGAGTATGACTCAAGTGGGCTTATAGATTTTTGATGGTCATGATGTCCACACGATGGTGGCATCCCAACAAACTATGTTGGTTTTTATCCATGTCTCCTAATAGGGGTACATAGGACGCCTCCTCGAGGTTTAATCCCAATAACAGGCAACTCTCACATGTAAGCCCTAATCTCCCAAGAACTACATGGACTTCGATTCCTGACCAACCGGGATACGTAGGAAACCTCCCCGAGGTGCAAGCCCGGTATCCAAGTCTGATACACATCCGTTATGTTCATACCACGTTCTCATGACCCCATCAGGACCATATATAGGCCCAAGAAATCACTTCCCTTAGGTCTTCTGGGCTACTTCGGCGGAAGTCCTGCACCAACTTTGATCGGGCATCTCTCGCCTAGGTGTCCTTACCATAAGATGTTAAACTGTACGGTTGGCTCCTTGTTTCATGACCTTAATAGGTGATGTGTCCCGTCATGTGTCACTGAACTACGTGGATTCTGATTCCTCTCATGAGGATACGTAGGAAGCCCATATCATGGGTTTGATCCAAACACTCAAGTCCTTATCTGTCCCCCATGGATGACAATAAACTCCAGAGCGCCCAGTTATTAGGATTCAAGACCGTGTCATCTCAATGAGTCCAAAATCCTCGGATTTATTAATCCAATGAGTGATGGTGAACCTTGGGCCTAAATGATTCTAATTCCCTGTGTTCACCTGACCATTTCCAACTAGGAGTAATCCATGGATACTATTCTTGGGTATAAACCAAATAGTTGTGAACATATGAATACATCTTAAATCTATAAGAGAGTCCCAGAATAGGAAATAATTCCCCCCACCCAAAAGGGGTGCGATGAGCCCGACTTCCCATCCTCTCGACCAATGGGAGTTTTTAAGCATCACTGGAAAAATTACCCAGCGAACTCCTGCCTTTGGAAAGCAGGACCATGAATTTTTGGATATGGAACTCTAGGGATTTTTTAAATGAAAATGGTGCACTCGATGTAAGTGATTAAGCAGAATCCTACCTTCTCTAATCAATCGTCGGGCGACACACGTCTTCCCTCCCACGGTCAAAACAAAAATGGTGAACCTGACGTGAATCTTTAACCAAGCATGATTGAATTAACCTAATCCCACTCTATGCCCCCTTATACTCACGAGGAGGGCCAAACATGGTCATTAATTATGCATGGGATTATGAGATGCTGATTCGACGGGTTTTCTACTTATATTTGTTAACATATTTTACATGTACCAATCAGAAATCCCTTCGATCGAATGGAATCACGGAGGAACACACTGACGCATACTTCTAACAACACAAGGACATGACATCCTCACCAATGAAGGACCCCATCACCCACTCAACGTCTCCAACATTGGGTCTCGGATGCATTGAACTAAGAGGGCCACTTGAAAGGTACTCTCCCAACGTTTGAGGTAGCCATGCACGACCTTCAATTCACCAAGACCCACCAGTCGCCTGCCCAGCAGTGGCTGTGAAAGTATATCCAGACAGCTCCTATTTCCGTCTCAAACCGTTTTGGGAATCTATCCCCCGGAATGAGACAACACATACCTCCCTTATCTTAGGGAGGCATATGAGGTCAACCTTGAGGAATTCATCCCCACTAAATGGGGGTTCCAATCAAAGGCCCCCACCGGAATACGTCTTCACGGTTACGCTGCGACTCAATATCCTCATGCAAAGGAGGATGTTGCACCGAGGATCTAGGCCCACGCTCCCCGAGCTCCATCCCCTAAGACCACCCGATGAGGGCGGAAAACGTGCAACCAGAGACCGGTCATCACCCTTATCTCTGAGGGGGAGCTCTACTTCCCAGTCATGAAGACATATTGCAAGAAGGGACATACACCTGTCCACTCCACCAAAGCCCACCATCCCGACATGGAGGAATCAAATGAGCAGGCACGCATCCCCACCGAGCTCCATCAAGCACATCACTCACACAAGACGAAACCTACCCGGAAGGCACCTCTCCCTACCCAGGGCCATGAAGCCCACCATGCAGACATGGTGGAAACCCAGCACCTATAGGACCAGCTCCTAGAAGATTCTCCTGATGCCTACCAACCCGATGTGGTGGCGATCAATAAAGCCCGCCATCCAGATGTGGAAGAAATTAATAGGCGGGCACGTCTCCCTACCAAAAAAGGCCACCGACTCGATACGGTGGGGAACCAACATATGCAGGGGCGACTCCCTGTGGATGCAAGTAAAGTCTGCCATCCTGATGTGGCGGAAAATGGAGAGATAAACTGGAATATCCAGACACATGGGAAGACTCGTTAACCTGCCCCGACATAAGAGAATTGTCAGTGCCCACTGACCATCGGAAGACCAGAGTCAGATATTCCTACTTCGATAACAAAATGGGCCTTTATACCCATTCCTACCAAAGATGTCTCTCTACATATCCTGGAAATGATGGAGGAGATGGTATCAATCCCAGATCATATATTGCAGACTTTCCGGAATGTAATTGCATTAGTGGAAACAACAAGGACTCGGGCCCGTGAGCCCATCTCCCCAATTGAGACGACTCATCTAAGAGACGAGATAGCCACCTCAGAGCAGATTTTCATCCTTGCTTCTTACCAGGAGGGTCTTCATCTATATTTTACGATACAAGGGCAACCAGATCAATCGGATTCAATCGTTCCAACTAGGGGACACACATCCGTCATGGTGGATACTCCAGAGCAGGAATATATCCCTACTATTAGTGAAGATGTTCGTCGTCATATCCCGACAGCATCACGGGAACCAGTTAGAAAGGGACCCAATGGAAAAGGCCATTGTTAACAGGAAATGGTCCCCACTGTCCACAAGAAAGCGCCCCGAAAGCACCGAAGGAAGCCGGAAAATAAAGTGCAGGTTCATGACTCCGCTCTGCTAGAAGCTGGGGTTCCCAATGCCACTAAGCACATGCCGAAGGCTCAGAACCCAACCCACCCATTACTATATTATGGAAGTTGCAGGAGTAGTTGAGAAGGTCCAACCCGCAATGTCACTACCAGAAACTTTGAAGGTCCTCCCCAGAGCACCCGTGGGGAACTCCCCCACTGGCATATAATGATCGATCACAAGAGCTTCTCTTTTGATGCGAGTCACAAAAGCCCTCAACATGACCAGAAGATCAAGAATCAAGAAGGTCCTCCACTTGCTATGTTCCACCCTGAAGGTCCTCCCATGGGTATATGCTGCAAACACTCTCCATGCAGTGGGACCATAGATTATGATAGTATTACTCGCTATCGTAGTAACAACTATGGAGGCCCTCCCCCCAGTGACATATCATCACAACTAGAAGGCCCTCCCCTTGTCGTGGCCTACCCTGAATATCCTCCCCAGGGGTTACATTGCAAGGACACTCCGCACAGCCAAGAATTAGATCACGATGGTAGTCCTCACCATGCTGATAAAGGAGGTACTCCCCGTAGAGACATCAAGCAACAAGAAGGCCCTCCCCTTATTTCAGTACATTCGGAAGGCCCTCCCCAGGGTGTAACCTGCATAAATTCTCCCTGCGGCAGTTGTGATGGTAGTCCTCTCCATTGCGATAGATGTGATGGTAGTCCTCGCCACCATGGCCGCCATTGTGAAGGTCCTCCCCGCAATGGCCCCAAGCAACAAGAAGGTCCTCCCCTTGTCGAAGTTTGTTTTGAAGGTCCTCCCCAAGATGCACATCGAACGTCAAACCATGATGGTCAACCTCATCATGATGGTAGTTATTGTGAAGGTCCTCCCCGTAGTGACATATCATATCGACAGGAATGTCCTCCCCCTATCGAATAAAGTACAGAAAATCCATCATATGTCGAGGCACTCAGAAGGATGGGATCAAGCATTTCAGATTCCCATCTAGTCTCCAATGAAATCCTTCTTCATTCAAGATATGGTCCGGGGCCACATTCATCTTCTAAACCACCCCGCGATCACCCATATGATAATTCAATACCTACCAGCCCCACTGCCTCCGACCACACTATAGGTGAGCATCTCTGTTGGGCTGACCAGGTAGAGGAATCACTAGCTCAGGAGTATGCTGACATGTTGTACCTGAGGAAAAAACTGGCCAGTGATGATGTACCAATTATGTTTTGGCCCACGACCACCTCTTAATTCGACATACCCAGAAAGTTTCCAAAAAAATTTGTGCACGACATCCGCTCCAATATACGGAAAACCCTCCACCGACTGAAATCAAGATTCCTACCCTACGATGGGTATGTAGACCATGTAAAGACAATAGGAGACCTCCTATGTCACATCCACCTGGAAGCCCTTCCTTCAGCGTGACAACCGCAACCTGAGAGGCGTAAAGGAAACATTGAGTTAGAATGCCTCCGTGCACTGCACCAGTTGTTCCGCCTCATTGGTGATGTTCCAACGGGAGTCCATATCAGAGGATGGGGAGAACATGGAGCTCTGCATTTCACTCTGCTCCCCACCCAGAAGAACTTGTTCGGCATAATGTCTTGCAACGACATCACGTCGAGATAACAAACGAGTGGGGACCCTGTTCAGGAAAGGAGACACACCCAATAGAGATAGGCCTTGAGTAAGTCTTAGAAGAGTCTGTCCCGATGGGAAAAATCCATTCATGAACTATAGAATCAGGCCACCGAAAGCATAAAACATGCCTCTTGCTTAAGATAGGCCAATCAACAGTCATTGCATTTCTCCATAGAGGGAACTGACTCACAGGTGAAATCGGCATCAGATCCAGTTCACCCACGAATGCGGGTACGCAAGATCAGGCATGTAGCAACAGTAGCAGCCACTGCCACAATCTAGGGTCAACCCCAGCCTACAGGACTGGGGGAATTTTTGACAAAAAATTCCCCCATAATACCAATAAAAATGGTATGAGACTCAATGTCCAAGGAACGGAGCCAACCCCATCCCCCAGGGATGGGGGAATTTTTACAACCTCAACAACAACCCCCCCCCTGAGATTCAGTATTCTCTTGTCTAGGGAGGATAGTTGGAATAAGAGGTTCCTGCCCTATCCTGTCTTTTGAATCATCATCCCCTTCAAGAGGGAGGCATACTTTAAGGTCGCATCAAAGAAATCTCCGCATCACCCTTCATCAAGGAGTCCAATAGAAATGTCGGGACAAGAAGGGGAAGACCAGTAAAAGGCGCCCGAGATCCTCTTCCTATTTTGATGATGAAATCTCCTGCACCCTGGGATATGCATCCATCAACGTTATCGAGGTTAACCCCCCAGGTGACACCAAGGATGATGCGGATCTAGATGGATCACGAGATGACAGTTCCGTTCAGGATGTGATTCACAACGAACAATCAGGTGTGCACACCGAGAACTAGAGGGCCGCCCTAAATATGGCCTCCCTTCCAGCTAAACCTCCTCTACATACCCTGAATGATTCCAATAAGGATAAGAACAAAGGATTGGTTACCGTTAACGCGCCCCCTTCTCTTGAAAAAAACGATCCCCAGACGCTTGAATAGATATTCACTCAATAGGAAGAGGAAATGAAAGAATTGAGGCAGCTTAATGTCGAGCTACTTCAGAGGAACCGTCTTATTGAAAGTGATTCCCAAGTAGATCCAAACCTTGCACTCCCAGTAAGTACACCCCACAGACAAAGGTTTTCCCCGGAAAATGAAGCGTGGTGAGGGCTCCCACCCAATGAAGTGCCCGGCCCATCCAACTACGTAAGCATTGGTTTGGATGAATACCAAGACTTCCTTGCACTCGGGAAAAAACCAGAGCGAGTACATATGAGCCCTCCGGAGGTGTCACAAATGACATATGCACCCTTGGTGCCAGCCGACCCAGATCTTCAAGTAGTGCCTTGGGCTTCACCTACCCAAGACCGGGCCCAACAGGATGTAAACTAGGGTCTCACCAACACCATCGAGTCAAGAACATCTCGATTGGAAGAAATTGAAGGTTAGCACGCGTTGGTACAGCTAGATTGAAAGCCCTACCCAGATTGGGTCAGCAAAACGCCTCCTCCACCCAATTTTGGGAGTCCTGTATTCCCTATTTTCAATGGATCAGGTGATCCGGAATAGCATTTGATGCACTATGCATCTTATTGTGACCCTATGATGGAATTTCCGGAGCAACAAAAAGCGGTGAAACACAGATGCTTCGTGCGGACCTTGCAAGCATCTGCCTTTGTCTGGTATATGAGTCAACCAGCTCTGTAAATAAAAAGATGGGAAGACCTTCAGCTACAGTTCCTATTCCACTTTAGCTTAACGCTGCTTAAAACAACAGACAAGGACTTCATGAATTGAAAACTGAGAAAGAATGAGAGGGTCTCAGATTTCATCTCCAGATGAAAGGGTATGACCTACTCTCGGAACATGATAAAGACCCAAGATGATATTCTTGGCATATGCATCTATAACCTTTGAGATGAGCTGCGAACACATCTCATACCAGTGGAGTGCACCACTAGATTCCAAAATCTCTCTGCCATTTCCCAGAGAATTGAAGACTCCCTGCAGCGAACTAATCTGAAGTCCTGAATAGCCTTACAGGCTTCTGCGAAGAGAGCAGTCAGAGATGAAGCTTCCTCTGTCACGCTCAAGCGAGCCCATATGCCTGCTCCACTGCTTAGGCCTCCACCAAATCATCAGAGGCCCCCTGTATATCAGCGGCTGCCTCAACCCAAGTAGGATGATCAAAGAGAATCGAAGCAGAACTAGTTCGAGGAATGAAGACACAAAGTATACTCAATCCAAGAGGACCAAGTCCGCGATTACTTCATCACCGCCATGAATTTCAATTTTCTCCACCTTTTGGAGCCAAGGAAGCCCAAAGAAGTCAGCCATGATGGCAGGCCAGATTACATTATCTACCATCGAATGTTGGGGAACAATATCTAGGAATGATTTGTCTTCAAAGACCTCCTGAAAAGGATGGTAGACTCCGGAAAGGTCGAGATGGGACCACCCCCAGCACATGTGACCTATATTTCTACCAATGACTCTGGAAAAGGGGAGGGGTGGTAGGAAGTCACCAGAAAGAAGGGGCAGAAATTTGATGATTGGATGACACTGAAGACTTTCAATCAATCTCTGGGCATACTACGAGCTCAACTATAGTAGCCGGTGTTTCATCCAGCATCCCCTAATGTCGAACAACTGACAATATCGGCCTCAAAACCCTCCACGAGTTGGTCATACATGCATAATCGAAAGGGTAGGAGACAAACTCAAGATGAGAAGTTTGCAATGTGGCCGAAGCTAACCCCGACACTGTTAGATTTTATGCCCTCAAACTTGGCGCCATGGGCACCGACCCACTGAACGACACGATCAGGGACACTCGACCAGGTTGACCTGTCATAGGACAGGGAGCTAATTTTTGGTTCCATCAACGACTTCCATTAAATGGAATCATTCCTTGACAAAGGGTATGGTTACGAACCCGAGTTCCCAACATAAGGGACTGGGAGGAGGAATCACAGAAGCATGGAATACTAGGGGAGGCATAGTCATGGCCGAAACAAACCCTATGGTTTTACCCTGGCCCAACCAATTAATATCGCAGAATCCCGTGCGAGATCCCTTCAACAGAATCAGAAGGAGAAAGAATATCTTTCCACCTCTACAAGCGGCCACTCTGGCCCTGTCATTCTGTGGTACCCATCAGAGGAGGAACAAGTGTCTGTCCGCCTAGTGTGCACAAAATAGACCGGTCGGACCGAGTCCCCATAATGTGAGAACACCGTCGACATCCGACCCCGCAACCGGTCCCTCCTCGTCACATACTCCAGCTCCCAAAGTGCCTACTAAAACTCTCATGCCAATGGGGAAGCGTCGGCCGCTGGAGCAGAAATACAATAACCTAAAGCAGTTGGCATCTGTACCAGCCAAAATTTTAATCTTGGATGCCCTAAGTTTGTCAGTAGATCTCAGGGAGGCCCTTGTAGAAGCCTTGCTCAGCCCTCATGAGTTTCAAGATGAGGTAGCTGCCGCCGATATTTACTGGACAGAGACTGGCCCAGCTGAATGCAATGCGGTAATATCCTCCACCAAACAGGATGAAGATGCCATCATACAAGGACACATCATACCACTATATGTTTCTGGTACACTAAATGATGTTTTGATCTAGAAATCATTATTGACAACGGCTCTGGAGTTAAACTCATTCACCTACAGACACATTGTAAGTTGGGATACAGTGAGGATTACATAATACCCTTAGCCACAACTCTGTTAGGTTACAACAAGACTGAACAGAAGCCAATGGGAAAAATCAATCTAGAAACCCATTTTGGCGACCTTGTGTCCTACTCGGAATTCCTGGTTGTTCGGAAGAACACAACATTCAATGCCCTGTTGGGATGGCCATGGCTCCATAAGCACATAGCCATTCCTTCAGCCTACCACCAGTGAATCAAGTATTGCGTAAATGGACAAGGTGAAACATTGCACGCTGACAGGACCCCTTTTGAGCTCTCTGAGTCACACTACATTTTCATCGGGTTTTATGAGAAAAAGAAGAAGAAGCCTTCGATCATTGGTATCGACTGGATCCCCACTCTAAACGGTCTGGAAATGGTTCTTGATGATCCCCTCAAGCAGCTCAGTGAAGATTACGTACTTCCCATCAACCATGTTAAGAGAAGGAGTTCATGTCTGGACACGTACTCAGCAATCCTCATGACTTCAGCCACAACGGCCGATCATGACAATGCAGAAATGACCGCTAACCCCCAATTTGGGGGGGAATACTTGAGTGAGGACGCCCAAAATGCCTTGCCTCCAGACATCAAGGAGCCTGTGTCGAGAACTCTCACCCCATCGGATCAGGAAGATGAGAATATGGGGGATGAAGGGGATGAAAGTCTCAAGGATGCACCTCTCGCATTTGAGGAAGGTATCTCCACCACTGTGGAAGAGCACAGGGAAATAAACGAAGATACCAAGGATGACCCGAGGCCCACTCTTATTAGTATGACAATGTCTCCCATGGAGCATGAGGTATATACCTCTTTCTTGAGGCAGCATCGAGATGTTTTTTCCTGGAATTACAAAGAAATGTTGGGACTCGATCCCGAAGTGGCAACACACCACTTAGGTCTGCCAGAAGACCACCGAGGCTACAAACAAGCCGCTAGAAGGACACACACCACACATGCTGCCAAAATAGGGGTTGAAGTCGATAAGATTATTAAAGAAGGATTCATTTGGGAGGTCCAATACCCAATCCGGATGGACAACATTGTACCCGTAAAGAAAAAGAACGGACAAATCTGCGTATCCATTGATTTTAAAGATCTCAATTGACATTTCCTGAAAGATGATTTCCTAGTCCCGATCACCGAGTTATTAATCGACACAAAAACCGGGTATGAGGATCTCTCCTTCATATACAATTATTTTGGGAATAATAAAATAAGGATAGCCTAAGAAGACGAAGAATCTACTACTATTAGGGCCCCTCAAAGAGTATTCTGTTACAAGGTCATGCCCTTTGGTCTCAAGAATGCTGGAGCCACACATCAACGCACCATGCATCGTATCTTTAAACCATTCCTGGAGAGATTCACTGAATGCTACGTGGATGACTGATGGTCAAATCAATACAACGATCAGATCACATGTCAGACCTTGAAATCGTCTTCAACAACCTTCGACAACATAGCCTGAAGATGAACCCTTTGAAATGAGCCTTTGTGGTTACCTCAAGTAAATTACTTGGCTTTATCATACGCCATCATGGCATTGAAGTACATCCTGAAAAGACCAAAATCAATCCTTGGATTACCACCTCCCTACAATCTCACTGATTTTAGAGGATTCCAAGGACACCAGGCCTACATTAAGCGGTTCATAGCCAACCTGGCGGGTAAATGTTTTCCCTTCACCAGGTTGATGAAAAGGGTGTTACGTACTAATGGGAAAATGATTTCCAAGAGGCATTCGAAAGCCTAAAAAAGTACCTCTTACTCCCATCAGTGATCATACCCTCGGTTGAAGGAATACCTCTTATCCTATACGTGACGACCCTAGAGCGGTCACTAGGAGCCTTTCTCGCACAAAAAAATTATGTTGGTAGTGAAAACAGTCTCTATTACCTCAGCCGAACCATGATCGACACTGAAACTCGATACTAAAACATTGAGAAGAGATTATTTCCCTTGGACTTCACAGTTAAAAATTTTTGACATTATCTTCAGCATCATGAAGTCTATTTGGTCTCACGTAGTAACTCGCTCAAGAACATCCTCAACCGCCTGATGCTGACCAGGTGCCTATTCCAATAGACAGTCATCCTACAACAGTTTGACATCCGGTTTGACCTCATAAAGCCATCAATGACCATGAATTAGCATATTTTCTAGTAGAGCACCCCTCGAAAGGGACCACCACACTAGACGTTGAGTTACCTAATGGAGACAACTTCTCCATTCAAGATTATTTCCCATCATGGGAAATGTACTTCGACGGCGCATCCCGAAGCCCGACAGGGAAGAGGATGGTGGATCCCAAATTTAACAAGGTGGGTTCGAAGTTCATACTCATGTACCCGGAAAAGGAAATCCTACCATATTCCTTCCTCCTATCAGAAGTATGTACGAACAATGAGGAAGAGTATCAATCCCTTATTGCAGGCTTGGAGCTCACACTCCAGGTATAGGTACAGAACCTTAAGGTAAAATGTGACTTGGAACTAGTCATCAAGCAAGTCAATGTTGACTATGCTATCAAAAAACGAGGATCTAATTCCCCTGTTCGACCATGTATGAGGGTTAATAGAAGAATTCTCCACAGAACCAACATTGACCTATATTCCCCAGCCTTAGAATTCCCAGGACGATGCATTAGATAATGCGGCAACAACCCTAGATGACCGAGACTGGGATAAAACAATTATCAATATTTCTCATAGTCGAATGGTCTTGATGTTTGTTCAAATTACGATAAAATAAATCAAAGAATTCAGTCTTATCCCTGATCCATATGCTCTTGACACAGGTTGGATGACCCCCATTGCACACTACCATCAAAGGGGAGAACTTCAATCAGACAGGGCTGAACAAGAGCAAATATAGAGAAGGGCAATCAACTTTGTCTTATATGGCGGCATGGGTTAGCAAGAGGTCCTCTACAAATGAGGCCTCGATGGAGTCCTCCTTAGATGCATTGGTGGAGAAGAAATTTCTTCTTTCATTAATTAAGTACATGCCAGAGTATGTGGATCACATCAGTCAGGGTCCAGGATTTCACATCAGGTTTGAAGGCTTGGGTACTATTGGCCCACCGTGGCACGAGATTGAGAGGTCTTTATCGCAAAATTCCACTCCTGCCAAATTCATGCCAACTTCCTTCACCAACCCCCAGAGTTACATCATCATGCCAAGTACTCCTGGACATTTTCCATCTAGGGAATGGATATTGTGGGGCCATATTCTCCTGCCACAGCCAAACAACTGAAGTATATCCTCACAGCAACTGACTTCTTTTTCCAAATAGGCATAAGATGTACTCCTGAAGGAAGTTGGGGCAAGAAACATTGTTAGTTTTGTGAAAACCAATATCGTCACTAGAATTGGAATCCCTCATTCCATACTGACGGATAACGACACTAACTTCTACTCTGCTGAATTGGAGAAACTATACCATGAATATGGTATCAAGAATAACCACTCATCCTGCTACCATGCGGCAACCAACAGATAGATAGAGGCTTTCAATAAGACCCTATCAAACATTTTCCTGAAAATGGGGGAAAAAGACAAGAAATCATGGCCGGATAAAATCCATTATGAATTTTGGGCTTATCAAACCATATCATGCACCGTTACTCGGGCTACTCCGTACTCATTAGTATACGGAACAGAAGTAGTCCTTCCCATTGAGCCCCAATTTCCCATACTCCGTGTTTCCATTTGTGATCAGTTATCCAACAATGTGAAATCATAAAAATGACTAGGTGAATTGGAACATCTAGATGATAAGATGTTGCACACTTTGCACCATCTTGAAGTATATCATAACAGAATCACACAAGCCTTTAATAAAATGGTTCGTATTCCGTCTTTCTTGGAAGGAGAATCGGTGTTGGTCCTATGGACCCCAATTATACCTAGAAATAATCCTCCAAAGCTAGATCCCAAGTGGGAAAGACCATATGATTTACACAAGGTCTACTCCAGCGGAGCATATGATTTGACCTCCATTGACGAGCAGTTCACTACCGCTCCTACAAATGCAAGATTTATGAAGAAGTATTTTGTGTAACCAAAAGCAGTTTTCGTCCGAGCTGCAGGATGTTAATCTTCGAAGCGCCTATCACTTTAGCTACAAGATGTTAAACTACCAATCACCTATCCTCCAAGCATCATGACGTTAAACTGCCAAGCCCCAATGGTCCAAACTCTATGACCCTAAACAGAGAGTATTTCATCCTCACCACATGATGTTAAATAGCACGAATTTCATAGAAATACATATGGATTCATTCCTGCCTTTGAAGGATATGTAGCGGCACCCAGATTCTGTATCCTGACCTAGCCATCCCCAAATAAATTTAAAAGTGCCCTTTCCCCCCTGTGTATGGACCAACCCTGCACGGGGTGTATTCCATTCAAAGAACTATGTACGTATTGATTCTCTCCTCTAGAGGATATGTAGCGATGCCAGGAACCCACATCATGGCCCAGCCACCCCAAAATGAAATGAAATCATAAAAAATGCCATCTTTTCCCGTCTACAGACCAACCCTGCATGTGATCTACCTCATTCAATGAACTACGTGTGGCTTGATTCCTGCTCTCACAGGATATGTAGTGAAACCCAGACCCCCTGACCACGTCTAGCCACCACCTTAATCAACGCCCTCTTCATAGAACTACGTATAGCTTGATTCATGCCCTTGCAGGATACATAGTGACTTCATATCTCCACACCCTGGCCCAGCCACCCCAAATGAAGCTAAAAAAATTGCCCCTTTCCCCCATGTAAGGACCAGAACTACATGGGGTGTATTCATCATCCTTACCACACGACGTTAAACTACACGGATAAATTTTTTTCCCTTTTCTCCCTACGAACCATACCTTCCTAGGGTGTATTCCCCAAAAGAACTACATGTAGCTTGATTCCAGCTCTCGCAGGATACGTAGCCACGCCAGGATCTTATCTCGTAGACTAGCCGCCGATGAAAGAAAACACAGGTATATATACCCCTCTTCCTTACTACATGACATTAAACTACACAGTCCAGTGTCCTTACCGAATGACGTTAAACTACACGAAATACCTTTTTCACATCAGTTCATCTTCATCCTCACCGCACGACGTTAAACTTCATGGACTTCATCCCGACACAACCAAGATATACGGTGAAATGGGATGGGAATACACCTTGCGCATTTAGATGCATCCTATCCATACATCAGAAATCGCGGCCCAGATAATTGCGGATCATCATACCAACCCATGGCTATCATAAGTGGAAAGTTTTCAACCCGTGGACACCTTTGTATGACTATTCATACCATTCCCTTAGTGGCTCTGCGTATTGATAGCCCTGGACCATCTACAAAAGGAAAGATTTTCTCAGGAAATACTCTTCTTATTTCCGTACGCTTACCGGCCTCAGAGCCCCCTATCATATCTCTCAATCCAAAAATTTATGGAGTAGTTGTTTACATGTTCATTCCCCACTCACATCCAAACGTTTCCAGGGTACCCCTACCTGGTTATCCTATGTATCCGCTCGTGGTTCACATGATGATCTGCATCTACAAACATCAAGCCAGGGCTAAGATACTTTTACTCAATGGGAAATTATGGTAAACATGTTTCTTGTATGCTTGGACACCATTATCCCCATATGCCAAACTTTGTACGATGAGAAATCCCAAATTTTCATAATCATCCATGGCTATCAGAAGCGGAAAGTTATCGACCCGTGGACACCTTTTCATGACTATGAATACCATGCCCTCATCGGCTTTGCATATTGATAGCCCCTAGCCCGTCTACCAAAGGTATGTTTTCCTCTGGTGATACTCTTCCCATATCCGTACATTTACTGGCCTTAGAGCCCCATACCACATTTCTAGTTCCATGAAACCCCAAAGTTATAGTTTACACCCTAATTCCCTCACATTTGTTCAGATTATACCAGAGCATCCTAACTCAATTGCCCTCCAGTTCGTTGTAGAAATAGTCACTCAATGGTCTGAACTATAAATCGTTAAACTAAGAGTACTTCATCCTTTCTTCACGAC
Source organism: Viscum album (assembly GCA_963277665.1). NCBI lineage: Eukaryota > Viridiplantae > Streptophyta > Magnoliopsida > Santalales > Viscaceae > Viscum > Viscum album. The sequence goes on from OY728142.1 coordinate 957,575,137, forward strand.
GTTAAACTGCATGGAGTAAAGGTATACCCCATGCGTAAGATAAATCAGCACAGTGAACAATTTGAGTCTTAACATCAACCAGAGATGAACATCCCCAGCATGTCCAGATATTTCTTTACCAAATTACAGACTTCATGGACCGAACAATATCAAATCCTCATAACCATTCATGGCCATCGGAAGTGGAAGTTCATCGACCTATTGACACCTTTGCATGACTATGCATACCATGCCCTCAACAGCTCTGCATCTTGATGGCCCCTGGACCATCTACCAAAGGAATGATTTCCTCAGACGATACTCTTCCTAGCCTCATACGCTTACCAGCCTCAAAGCCCCCATATCATCTCTCTGGATCCAAGAAGCCCCCAAACAATGATTTACACCATCAACCCCTCTCCGTGTCTAGGACATGCTGAAATATTTGAGCCTAGTTACATTCTAATCAAGAGTGGACTCTGCAACTACGTCCTTACCACATGACGATTAAAATTGCACGGAAGAAGTCTTTGTCGCTTGGTGTGAAGCTGCAAAGACCAAGAATTAAACATCTAGGAAAATGCCTCAAACTACAAGAATTTTCTTGGATTAAAAAATTCCCCTCATCCTCACTGCATGACATTAAACTGCACATTATCTTTAATAATGCTTCATATCTTTACCGCATGGTGTTAAATATCAAGGAAGTCGTCCTTACCACATGACGTTAAACTGCACGGTCGAACTCTCCACGGGTTCAATTAGGAATAAAGGTTCTTCTTCTTCCCTCAATACACGGGCCAGACCTACACAAACCACCATCTTATACTAGTGTGAGAAGGGATGACATTACAAATTCTCAGGAAATATAGCCCAGATGTTTCTCCCATATCCAGGCACAGTCTCCTCATTAATCACACTCTGTACCTAGAAATAGACGAATCCTTGTAAGCCACCACTAGTGGTCCTGAATCTCAACTTCCCTGAATTTGCTCGTCTATTGAGAGAATACAATCAATGACCTAACGAAACATTTGTATGATAATGTATACCATGCCCTCAATGGCTCTGCATATCAATCGCCCCTGGCCCATCTACCAAAGGGAAGATTTCCTTAGGCAATGGTTCAATCCATATGCCTCTTTGTATCTGGGCCCCATATCCATCCCTGGATTCGAAAACCCTCGGAGCTACAGTTTTCCAACCTCTTTCACAACCCTCCCTGAGTATGGTGGAAAGCCTCTGGAGAGATTACCAAGAACCAAGGGAAGCCATTATATTTTAAAAAACGTCCCATCTTCATGAAATTAAACTGTGTCAAGCTTCAACCATACTTTACGCTAACTAAATGCTTTGGAATGTGGCCTCCTGACCACACTCTTGATTAATACAGAGGTTCCCAACATACCCATTCCGAGCCACCCATGGTGGTTTTCATAATTCTCCAAGCCACCCATGGCAGTTCCCACAGTCCGGACTTCCATAACGTCTTCAGGCCATCCGAAGTGGACAATCATTGACTTAAGGAAACCTTTGCACGACTATGCATACCATGACCTCAGCGGCTCTGCATATTGATCGCGCCTGACCCTTCTAACAAAGGCAAGTCTTCCGTACCGGAGTGGTAAAGGCACATTCTTGGAATCCAAGAGATCCGGGTTCAAAACTGGGTGGAGGGGATGTTTTGGGTTACATTAGCAGTAATGTAGTAGTCACTGTAGCATTTACTGTTCAGTACTATAGCAGCCCGAACTATTCACTCGATTTGGGCCTTAGGCCAGCGGTTTGGGCCTACGAGTCTCTAGGGACTTCGGGTCATCAAAGGCCTTCGGGCCACAGGTCCATAAGGTCACGTAGACCATGGAGTAGACCAGTTTACACTAAACATGCCCCAGAAGAGGATCAGAGCAACATGACTAACAACCACTAGATGCAGAGCTAACCGGATTGGAAGAATGAGAGGGTATGGCAGCCACCATCGGGACTAGGCACCCTGCAGCTTTGTACAAGACAATTCTATACGATCAAAAATTTAAGGTGGGGAGATAGGTGATTAATGACGTAGAAATCTGGGGTGTGGCAGTTCAAGTGGGTTGGGCCTACATGTCATGTATTGGGCATGGTATGCCTCTGGGACTTCGGGTCATGTACTGCTTATTTTTTCGGGCCTTGTGCCTTGGGCCTACGAGTCATGTACTGGTTCCCCTTCAACCATTAAAAGGGGGATAATCCATAATAAAATAAAAAAGAAGGGCTTCCGGCCATTAGGGTGAAGTCATCCTTAGGTGATTCTTTTCCTACCTCTGCACGTCGATACAGCTCCCATGCCTTGTGACATGCCCCACATGTTGTTAAAATCTAAACATGTTTCCCCCACGTGCATCTGAAAGGTATTGGGACATATTTTAATCAACCAAACCTTTTCGGGGCCCTCATCCCATCATATCTGGTCAAAGCTGTTCGACCTAAAACATCAGTAATGAAAGTCTTGTTGGTGGGACTTTAAACCGCTCAAAAAAAGCGGTGCAAATCCAGCTAGGATGAAAACCCGAAAAGGGAGACCTAAGAAAAAGCTAAGCCATATCTGCTGGGTCCACACAAAATGGTCCCAGGAAAAATTAGGGTATTGATGGAAAGGAAAGATAGTTTGGGGTTTTTCTATATAATACTAGCAATAGTCAAACTTTGTTTTCTAGATCCCATAGTCCAGGCAAAAATTAGAGCTCATTTCTATTTTATCATTTTCCTGAATTATGATTAATTCTGATTCAGTGAGTTGTTATTTATACAACAGTTTTTTTAGTGACAATCAAATTTTACATCAAGGAAATATTGACATCAGATTGTATTCAATTTGGACAAAAAGGGAGGACGTCCACAAGTTGGAGTCTCTCCTTCGCAGCAACAAAAGAGGTAAAACAGAGTGTACGAAGATATCGTTGGAAATCACAAAGGATTCTGGCTCTCTCTCTCTATCAGATCAAAAACTGTGTGGAGAAGGTTATTGAATGTTTTCTCTAGCACCACCTTCTCCCTAGCCTCAAAATCAGCCACTGAAAGAGTATGCCTCACCGTCATTTGGAGATCATTAATCCCTTTCCTGGTATCTTCAATGTCACCAGTCAAAGATGAAAACGGATCCCTCATCATCGCTGCTCGAGCTTCATAATCATCCAGCTCTGGTAGATAGGGCGATCACCTGATCTTGAGAGCTCACCTCTAGTGCTATCAGCTGATGGAGCTTAATCATAGCTTCCTCAAAAGCTCAGGTCCCGCAATGAGAGGCAGTGAGGTGAGCAACTTTGAGTAAACTAGCGGCAACCTCCCTATGGGAAATGACAACCTGGAAGGCGAGAAAATGAAGTTTTCGAGAGTCGAACCCACCTGACCCCATGTCTAGGAAGTGTTTCTGAAGGGCTGTAGTTTTGGTCACCATCTTAACCAGAAGAGTTTCATCAACAATCTCATAAATCCAGAGTTAGTCCCTCCTTTGCACTGCTCAATGGTCCCCCATGACATGAGGATCTTTGGTATCCTCACTAGATAACACAAAAATGAAGTCTGGCATTGTGGCCATTGCAGACATGTGCACACTAGAAGATTGTTCTGAGACTGGAGGGTCAGAAGCCTCTTGCCCTAGTTCGAGCTTTGGAGTTGAGCTATTAAGTCCATCATTAATCGATGGAGCTTCGGGAATTACATCCCAGGGGCCCGAAGTCACGAGGTCATCCTCATTTACATCCAAAAGTATTGGATCTGTCTGAATTTCGGCCGTAGAGGGGTTGAATGTGGAAGATCCCCTGAGCCACTTCGACCTGCGATCCATCAATCGATCATCCCTCAAATATGAAGAGGAAGGTGCGGTAGGAACAACATCCGCAGTAACCCCCGATTTGGGAAATTTCCAGATATCCTTCCCCAAGATCCCATCTGGATAATGATTTATCCACATTCTTGCATACTACAAGGATAGGTTAGCATCTTCTCTTTTGTCAGGAAATGGGATCCTTGTGCCAGATCCCTCACACATCAATATCAACCAAAATTGATGGAGAATGGATGGATGCAGTCCTTGGTCCTGAGGATGAGGAAGGGAAACCTGTAGTTGAATGCATCCAAACTGGTGAGAAAAATGATATGGGATGTATAACTCACCTAGAGAAACCCCATCAATCCACACGGATAAAAACTAGTCCCGTAGTGAAATAATGTAAGAATGCTCTTCTAAGCTCCCCCTATGGTCATCAACCACGACGCCAGAAGGTGTGGGGTAGGGAGTGAAAGCAAACTGTGAAAAGTAACTCAAAATCTTGACGAATTCATCAAAGCTGAGGGACATAAGATGAACTCCAGCTATATTATGCAGGGTAGGATGAAGGGAAGGAAGTGAGATTACTATGTAATGACGATACTCATAATAGTGGAATTGATCCGATACCCAGCCATATAAGAATTGAAATGGCTCACTCAGACGATAGGGTGACCCACCCTCCTTCATGTGGCTTAGTAATTCCAAAATACGAGCCAAAGTGGGCACGACCAGATTCACCGGGAAGCCTCCCGCCAGCCCAGATATCATTAGAAGGGTGTAAGATCTGAAGCCTGGGTTGATATCCTGATATGGGAATAGCCACCCACTCAAAAACATGGCAAAAAGACCTGCCAGCCTAAGCATAGGTGGAAAACTAGGGCACCTCATAACCCCATGAAAGATAGTCGCCTCCCTCCAGAACTGCCCAGTAGGAACCTGGGATAGTTTTTGATTGTTGAGAATGGTTATTACTGGGGCACTTGACCTTCATCACATGAACGGTGGCCTCTAGAAATAACCCAATCCAGGTGCTGTAGGGAATAAGAGAGCGGGAGCGCAAGGGCTGACCTAGTGACTGCTCCACTATAACCAGCAGATCCCTCGCCAAAGAAGGCACTTGTTCGATGTAGTCCCATGCATCAGGAGTGGGATAAACACTTAAATCATCTCACCAATGATCGGAATACCTCCTAGTTGGTATATGTCCCATAAACTTATACCAAATTCAATATGGGCAGGGTGGAAAGTGTTAGTGCTCGAAAACCAATGACTGAGCAAGTCAGGCAGGATCGACGATGGTATGTAAATAGAAAAATGGGAAGCCCACACTGAGGAGTACATATTTACCACTTGCAGTGACTCATTAATTTCCCAGCAATGATAATGGACCCAAATGTCCCAGACCCAGTCATTTGAGAAAATCACCCCAGACCGAAGATCCCACCTATGAATCCATCCCACGTCCGGATCCACTCAAGCAAGGTTGATCATGGAAGGGTAACTCTTGATGACAACCTATTGGGAGAAGCCCTGAGTGTACCGATCACATTGAGTCCAAATAAATTCTCTCAAAACAAAAGTCTCTCTCATATCAGAATCAGAGATCATCTCTCCCAACAGAGCGAGGTTCTCTTGAGCACACTTCGGTGACGCTTCCAAACAAGGGGACATAAGACCAAAAAAGACAGGGGGGGATATGGATGTCGTCTTGAAGGCCGAAACCATAAAGCAGAAGACGATTCGATAGAGGATAGCCTAGATGTTCAGGATAGTGTATGTACTTCACAACACCATCGTCGGGAATGATTTGTTGGCTAGGGTCCTTTTCGATGCTCTCAGCTCTATCTATCATAGCTAGACATCTCCCTAGACCATTCGGAAGAGGCTCGACAGCATTCCTAATCATAGGTCAAGGAGGAACCAAATTTTCTCCATGAATAATGTAATCCAAGAATATGGTTAGTCCGGAATAATAAAATCTGGACAAAAATATCAAGTATTCGACAAAGTACTCTACCAAGGAGCCCTCACGTGGTTCGCGACAACTACATCCCACGAACCAGCCCTGCGCGGAAGAAGTCCACGATACTCTAGCCCGTAGAGCGCTGGCCAGAAAGCTGCGAAATAGGATGCCCCACAGAATCTCAATTCCAAATTTAAATGATTAGGTTCGGAATGTTTAAAATATTTTCAAAGTCAGGATGATTTTTGATCCGCGGACCATCCAAAACTGGGTATCGATTTCCTACACGGACCATCGTGACTTACATTTTAATTGATCCAAAGTTTTATTTCATGGATAGGAGATTGGTCCATGAGTGAAGGAATGTGTGAATGAGGAATGGTTTGCTGAAACAAAAGTGGGTTCGTGGATGAGGAGTTTTGCGAAGGAGCGGGCGAGCGAAGAAAAAAAGAGAGCTCCGTTTTCACAATGGATCTAGTAAAAGACAAGTAAAGGGGCCCCCTTATTTATAAGTATGGTCCCCTACTATATCCCCACCTATACAGAATGCTATCCAAGTTTAGGACCACTCTACATCAGAATATCCGCCTCTTCGTTTTGATCGGACCCCATTCTGATGGGGGGCATTTTTAGGGTCCTGAAAAATCCACAAAGGATAATGGGAATCTATTTAATTTGAGAAAGGATTCTACCCAATTTATCTCAATGAATTGGACAAAAATAAAATAAAAAATAATATACATGAAGAATTCTCAAAAAATGGAAAAGGACCGACCGGTTCATGTATCGGCCGAACATTGATGGTACGCGGCCGGTTCGGCGAGCCACCCCCTCCACAGACCAACATCGTTCGCAAAAGGGAGGCGGGAACTCCTTCGTGGGCATGAAGCGAGATGGGTGCTAGGCCGGTACGCCATCACGATCTGCCCCAGCTGTGAGACGTGCCAACTGGCACAGACCACGTACGCTGTCATTCGTGGAACAGAGGCGGAGCCCTGTGCCACCGAAAAGCACCAATTTGGTTCGCTAATGAGGTGAATTCAATGCCCCCGCAAGTTGTAGATTGACCAAGTCATCCGTAAACCGGGTTTTCAATTATGGTCCTCCACAAAATGTTCCACATGACCACATATACATCTCATTTCCCCTTTATAAAAGAAAATTGAGGGGGAGAAGAAGGGGATCAATCAGATTTGGGTGGATGAATTCCGGATGAAGGAGCATAAGATTTTGCGAACAATGAAGTTCCACTTTGCGAACCAGAACATGTATGAAACTGAAAATGAATTAATAAGGAACTGAAAAATGTATAACAAATGGGTGAACCCCGAACATAAAATAAGAACCGCGAGCAATGGCCCCTACGTGGATGTACTCCCCATAGACCAGGGAGTTTATGCCCCTTTTTTCGATCCGACACGCCGCGTAGCACCCTCCAATGTGGGCGATGCCCTAATCAGTGAACCCCTTACCGGCATCACCCCTGTCCGCCGTGGATTGCGCAGACTCCACTGCATACCAACCGGATATGCAGGAGGATCCCGAAGCCGCGTACCACCCTGGTACGCGGCATGTCTCTCTGTCTACGTACCACCCAGGTACGCGGACGACCTCTCCAGCCGTGTATCACCCCCGACGTGAAGGGTGCCACTCCCCATGCACCCATGCGAATCGCTAACTCTTTTGGTGTTCCCATTCCCCGAGCCATATAAAACCCTTCCAACCTGGAGAGATCCTTCATAATCCCTTCATTGGCCTATTCATCAGCCCCGACCCAATACCTCTAACGAAGCCGCCTGACCCGTATGATTAAACCATCAGGCACAGCAGCGTGCCACTTCGAGTTCAAATACCCATGGTGGGTGTGAACAAATGGGTTTCCCTGGAACTTGAGCAGATTCCTGAGGCATTCCCAGTTTCACATTCCCACGGTAGTACGGGGTCCGAGCCCTGGAGACCCCTATCTGCCTCTCCACTCGCTAAGATTGAGGGACCCCGCACACATTTCCTTTTGACGAGTGACAATGATGAGCACTTCTCCCCTCTCTTGAGAGTGTTTGGGAATCCCTCCTGGATTAAGCTCCACACCATCCTCACCGGAAGACAATGGCCCTTCCCTTATCATCACAGAAGGTTCCTTCCTCAGCTGCGCGAATTCTATCTTCCTCCAACATCAGGGTTAAGGAGAGTCCCATTGTCCCAAACTTCTCCTCCATATATTGTCTTCCCCCATTCCCTTGGTATAAAAAATGTGAGAAACTTTCTAGGTCCGTCACATTCTCTTGTTTCTCACACCGAGCAGGAGTCACATGGGCTTAGAGATTTGTGATGGTCACAGTGTCTACATGATGGCGACATCCCAATAAACTACGTGGGTTTGGATCCCTATCTCTTAACTAGGGTACACAAGACGCCTCCACGAGGGTCAATCCCAATAACAGGTAACTCTCATGTGTAAGACCTAATCTCCCAAGAACTACATGGACTTCGATTCCGGACCAACCGGTATAGATAAGAAAGCACCCCGAGGTGCAAGCCTGATATCCAAGTTTGATACAAATCCGTCATTTTCAGACCATGTCCTCAAGACCCTAGCAGGACCATATCAAAGACAAGTAAATCGCTTCCCTTAGGACTTTTCGGCTGCATCAACGCAAGTCCCGCATCAACTTTGATTGGCCAACTCTCTCCCGGGTGTCCTTACCGCAAGACGTTATACTGTACCGTTGGGTCCTTGTCACATGACCTTAAATGGTGATGTGTCCCATCATGTGGCATCGAACTACGTGGATTCTGATTCCACTCATGAGGATATGTAGGAAGCCTATATCACGGGTTCGATCCAAACACTCAAGTCCTTATCCATCCCCCGTGGATGAAAATGAAATCTAGAGCACCCAGTTATGAGGCTTCAAGCCCGTGCCAACTCAATGAGTACAAACTCCTCAAAGTCATTAATCCAATGAGGGATGGTAAACCTCGGGCCTAAATGATTCTGAATCCCTGCGTTCAACTGACTATTTCCAACCTGGAGTAATCCGTGGATACTATGCTTGGGTGCAATCCAAAGATTCGCAAACATATGAATACATCTTAAATCTATAAGAGAGTCCCGGAACATGAAATAATCCCCCACCCCCCAAAGGGTGCGATGAGCCCAACTTCCTATCCTCTCAACCAATGTGAGTTCTTAAGCATCGCTGGCCAAATTACCCAACGAATGCTTGCCTTTGGAAAGCAGGTCCACACATCATTGGATATGGAACTGTTGGGTGTTTCGAAACGAAAATGGTGGACCTAATGTGAGTGATTAAGAAAAATCCAACCTTATCTAATCAACCACAGGGAAACACACATCTTCCCTCCCATGGTTGAAACAGTAACAAAACATAAAAAGGAAAACGAACCAGTTAAAACCCAAAACAATGATACTACTGAAATATTATAAACAATGAAATATTATAAGATCATATATGATATCATATTTTTGTATGTTTTTATTTTATAATTTAATAACCATGATTTAACTATTATACATGAGGTTAATGTACTCTTGAATAAGGAAAAGTACATGTTAAGGGGGTTTCATCTCACTTTTCTTTCCTGTGAGATTCATGATATATTTCCATTATTTCCTTTTGTGTGATATATGTACTACCCATGATTGTATTATTTGTGTAATATAATTTAATTTCAGGATATATAAATCATTTTTGTATAATCCTTCTTTCATGGGTTGAATATTTTGTAAGTTACAAAATAATCAATGGAATTTCTAATTTCGATTTCCACACATTGGGTTTTATGCAATCTTCATTGATTGTTTTACCCCAAGATTATATGTGAAATCACTATTTATTTATTTATATAGTAATTAATGCTATTTTTTGTGTGGATATAATTTTGATAAACATAATAACTCCATTGATAAATTCTAGAGTCATCAATATGTACTTAATAAGAGTCATCTGAATTCAATTTCCATTCATTGAGTTAAACATCCAAGTCATTAGTGTTGTTTTTACAAGAATATGTGTGGATGTACTCTGATTGATTTATACTGAATTTCCAATCATATTGAGTGTATTTATATTTTTAACACGTAATTATGTCATTTAATTACTCTTAACTTATGGATACGGTATTTATAAGTCATTTCTTCTCAATTTACATTCCATTGAGACTACTTTGTTGTTATGCACGAAACCACTTTTATATGGTGTGCATACTATACTTTGGAATATAATATCATGAATACCATTATTATTATGATATTATAATGTATTTATTTCCTCAATTATCTCTATTCAAGCATCCCTCATTTGGTTAGGAAATGTGACTAAAATATCATTTTAAATGTTTTAACGATTTATTCTTCTAAAACATTATTGTTAATGTCGATGTTTTAAAAATTATGTAAAGGATTTATTTATATTCAGATAAGTGTTTTAAAATTTAAATTTCATTTAAAAGTGTCAATGTTTTATGAGACACTTTGATTCAAAAATCCATTTTGACAGCTTCTTGATAAATAGTGATACTTTTAAATGCTTTCAAGAAAAAGGGCATATTTCTCTCAAATAGTTTTAGTGATTATTTTAATATATGTCAATATCCTTCATTGTTCTTGATTATGGTTGATTTATTATAATACATTTTTTATTTTATATTGAATGAGTTATGTTTGATTGTGGATTTAGTATTTTTATACTATCCATGGTGTGTGCTTAAAATATTGATATTTTGTATGCTAGATTTAATACGTATGTTTAGATTGTGGTTAAATCTTTTCATATAAGGAATGAATTTAAATTTGTATGTGATGGGTGGAGCCCACAATAACTCCATGATGCATCAGCAGGTCCCATGAGACAAACTATTGTTTTGTCATAAGGGCTTGACAAAATCTTATTTTTATTCTAAGCACGAGGCCTTGACTATGTGTTTCTGATGTCCGAAACTATGCATTCCATAATTAATAAATTATCTATTGATATTACATGTGATTATTAGACTAGTATAATATTCATATGAACAAGTAAATGTAATCATTTTATTTATATTTTCCATATTATACTAATGTTTAAGTTAAAATAGCTTGTTTTTTACTCGTATACAATGCCATAAATGTTTATGCTTATCTATGGTAGTTTCCGCTATATTGTTATCCTTACTAAGAATATAAGATCACCCCATTATTATGTATTTTTTGTCAGGATGTGAATAGGTATATTATGATTAACCTGCAGGGATATCCAAAAAGATATGACTGTGTTTCAAGGGGACACACTTTTGTTTTATTTATTTTATAATGTAATGTAAAATTTATATATGTATCTATTACTTCCATGGCTACTAAACTAATCGGTATTTTGAGACATGATATATTATGATCATGTCAATGTTATGTAATAATGCACTAACTCTGGGTAACTAGTGTCAGGGTGTTACAAACCTGAATAATATTGTACACATGTACTTGCTTCTATAAAAACATAGGCATAATGTTGTTACCGATCTCCAAAAGTTAGAGATTATCACTTGGAATCAATTAAATGTCACAAGGAATAATTTTTACAAAAGGATAATGAATCATTATTGAAAACCGAAGGATAAAAAAATAAAAAAAGTTAGTATTCTAAATAATCCAATATAAGAAAAGTACTATTTGAATAAATATATATAATTAAAAAACCTGACATCATCTAAAAGATTAAAAAATATCAATCAATATCAAGTCTCACAATCCTCATGTAACAAGTAGACCATTGATCCAACAGTCAACATAATCACTCAAAAGAACCATCAATCAATCACACTTGCAACCACAAATTAGTTTTTTTTCTTTTCAATTTCCAAGTATGATATAATCTAAAAACACCCCAAGGTAATGATAGGGTGTGAGATAAAACAAAACCTTATGATTTCACCAAATATTCTATAAGAAATTACATATCAATTATTTTATTTGATAATAATTTTTATATAAGGATAAGGAATATAAAATTTGTTTCATATTTTATCCAAAACATTCTTTCAAATCTTGTCGATGTATGATATATCAAAAATGGGTGTAAATGATCATTTTACATATAATGGAATGAAAATTAATAAATTGGTTAAATAAACACTATTATGTGACAATCAAATCAAAATAAATAAACATATTCATATTACTTAATTCTCATTTGATTTTTGTTGTAGAATCCTTAGAATTCTCAGTCAATCACTTTAGATCAATGTGTTTCCACATGTCCCAAAGGCTCAGTCTACAGGATAGCCAGTCAACACCCTAATAGGAAAGGTCATGTTAAATTTTGTTTAGTTAGAGTTTTCATCATCATTACATTATAAGGAAGAAAAAGAAAATTATATATTATCTTAATGACCCACTAATAACCGAGGATTACATGTTATTTTAATTAATAAATCAATAAATCATTATAATAAATTGTTTTCATTAAATTCCACATTCACAGTTCAACTCTTAGATTTAAAATTTTAACATTAAATTTAAATATTAAAAAATATAGTTCTTTTCATAAAATTCATTTCTTTAAAATTAATATTACATTATAATCCATTTTTATCAAGAGTTATCATCAAACGAGCTCACAAAAAATAACTCATATCAATCCATATTTTTTCAAAACCCACCCATTACATTCAATCCTTTGAAAGATGGTTTTATTTCACATATCACAGGCCCCTGAAATCACTCATTATAGTCATCTCAATTAGAGGTTCCAAATTAAATTTAAAATATATTTAAAATAAAATAATAAATCTAGGATTAAATTATAGGAAAAATTCTCACATAAAAACATAACATTATGTCACAGTATCAAAATTCAATCACATAAAAGGAGAGCCACTAATGTTGAAATAAAGGAATGGAATACCAATGAGAAATCTTTTGAATCAAAATCCATTATATCATGTTCTGAATACTCCAAAAACATGAGGGTCCACCATAAATAATGAAGATTAGGTAATAAGAAAAGTGATTCCAAAAAATATAAATTTCATTTACAGAAGAGATAACAATCACATCCACCAACACATATATCCAAGAAAGAGAGAGGTTGTGTAATCAAAATTAGCTCATGAGAGCCCCCAAAACCGAAAGGTATGTATTATAGTTTAATGTGAGTATTTAGAACATATAATGAAGGTATTATGATTATAATTTATATTCATAGGGATTATTATATTGTTCTCTTGGTTTGTTAGGTTATCCTTTGTGGTAAGTAATAAATATCCACCAAAACACGAACCCTCAATTTTCTTCTGGAAAGTGTGAACAGTTGGGACACAAGGACATAATAATTGTTTACCATCCATGAAAACCACCATAATCCTACACCACATTTTTTGGAGGGGGAACATAATTTTTTATAACCATGTGACACTGTCCATTATCATGAAACATTGTAAATTTTTTTCTAAGATGAAGCAGTCAATTTTTTCTAACATTGTGAATACTTAAAAAAATCCAGGAAACTACCTAAATTATATAGAATGGTCCATAAATGACATAAAATAAGACCCAATGAAAATTTGGTCCAAAAAATGGACTAGAATTAACTGAAATATATTAACAGTTTTTATATGGCATGTTCTTAATGTCTTTTGGGTAGTATATTAAGTTCTATTTCTTTATACATTTTCTAAGTTGATTTTTTCAGGATTGAAGATTGTGGTTAGTGGAAAAGTGAAATTTCCATGGATATTTTGTGAAGACATTTTAGTTTATGTGATACTCAAAATTCTTGGTGTTCTGTTATTTGATTTTACATTTTTTGTTGAATTATAAATTGTTTAGAAACATGTGTTAGAACATTGTCCTCCAGGATCTTATTATTAGGTGGTCATGAGTTGGGTTACGTTAGATGTTTTTTTCGGGATTCATTACATATACTTGTAGGATTAATATCCATATTATATATTCAATTTCAAAATATCCTCCTATATTCATTATTTTTTCCGGCCACTTGATCCCTATGATATATATGGACATTTCAAGATTTTCATTCCTCTATTTTTGAAAAAAAAATATCGAGGGGTAGAATGTGGCATAATGGGGAGAATTTTCAAACAATAGTGTCACTATTGAGATTAATTTTATAAATTATTTTCTTATTTTGTGTTTTTCATTAGTTTAATCTTGATATATGGATTTTTTGGCCTCAATGAGTTGTGTTTCGGGATTAAGATACCTCACCAAACCAAGGCATTAGAGAAAGAAAAACATTGTATTGGACTAGATAGAGAAATTAAGGATATCCCTATGGAATAATCATCTGAAAGGGAATTTATGTATTGTAGATCCCCTTTCAGTGATTTGGGAGGGTTTCATCAGCATGTGGGGAGTTGTCATGGTGGTTGGACAATGGTGATACCGAGGGATGAAAAATGGCGAGGATTACACAACATGGTTGGTTTATATTAATCTTTGGGGGGGGGGGGTGGAGGAAGGAAGACCCACATAACACGGTTTAGGGTGTGTGGGTGTTCTAGTTACCTTTAGAAACAAAGAGTAGGAGTGTCTAGTTCTTTGGTGGCTAAACTATTTGTATATTCCCCTCCCTTATTTTCACTCATTCTACTCATCTGGATTTGAAGGGTGGTCTCTTTATTCCTTGTACATGGTTTATACCTATTATTATGACCAATATTATGAAATTAATGTGCTTCATTAGTATTAAAATACAATTTTTATACAATTATTATTATATATAATAATCATTATAATATTTTAATGTGTCTTTTCGGAGTTCTAATATTTACATTAAGTTGTTTCTATATTAATTTCATGTATTGATTTGAAATAAAGTATAGAGGCATTAAAAATACATAAAAATTTCCAGTTAGGCCAATTTAAATGGGGTTAATTCAAAATATGGGGCTTGAGACAAATTTGGGATCTTAAAATGAAGAAAACTAAGTGTTTTTAAATAAATGTTCTAGATGAAAAATATTTTTCTCTTATTTATTTCTAAAAGATGTTTTAAATGTTTAAATTCCAATGAGGTAAAAATTAACATGGTAGGAATAATATGATTTCCTATAAAGGATAACTTGGTAATATTAAAAATAATTTAATAATACTTTATAGGTCCCCATTAATTATCCAATATTTTTTCAACTTTAGTGGGTACCCATTTTAATATGATGTTGTATGATGTGGAAGGGGATGCTTTGTCATAGGGTGTTGTATGCAAGGGAGATATATTACATATTCCATATTATTGATCTGGGATGGAATTTGTTTTTTCACATAAACTATTTATTTATGTAATGGGAATCATAGGTGATAATTTAATGATACGTAGGAGGGAAATTCCTCTTATAGTCACTACACTAACTAGGGAATCATTCTTCGATAACAAACTGGGCTAACTCAATTGATTATGACTTATACTATCATGATGTCTCATAGAATATATTATATACCCTTAATTTCACAATAGGAATACTAAGATCACATATAAGTTCTTTATTATCAGCCGATAGATTAATCCACTAGTTAATGTTCGTGTTACTTTCGAATTTTTAGTTTGGACCCTAATGGTTTGTCCATGATTTACCAATTCTATAGAGGAGATTTCAATATATACTTTGTTTTCCCTCTTTTTCATGATTTATAATGGGACCATTCATTCACTCTAAATGGTAATATTTTTATATGGTGCCTAGTTGTTGGTTACATCCATTCCTCATGGTTCAGTTCATTTCTTAAATATTTTTGAAAAATATTTTCAATAGGTGTTTTAAAATGGAATTAGAGATATTTTTTTTGATTTGGTATTTTGATATAGGATTAAATATGGTAAAATAGTTTTTTTCTCTATAATACATGGGTTCAAAGGTGTTTTATAAATTATAGGGAATTTAAATTAATTTCAGGAAAAAAAGGACTCTTATTATTTTATAACAAGTAAATTAATTGGTTTCATGACTTTATTAAAATATGGAAAAAACCTATTTTTTTTATATTTAAAACTATAAATTAAAAACTTCTTAATTAAAAATAATTCCTAGACTCTTTGGTTTGTCCCTATAAGACCTGTTATCTAACAACCTACATAGACATTTTTGTATGTGTATATGGAAATATTATGTTTTATATATGTTATAAGTTATGCCCTTAAAGTTTTATTACCACTCAATTAGACTTTCAATGGTGAAGTGGTGATGTTGAGAGAAACCATTGGTTTCATTGAGATAATATTATAATATATTTGGGTTTTTTGTTTATTTATAGGATGCTTATCTATCAACCAAGACAACCTTTCTTTCATTTGAATTCAATTTCATTTGTTATATCTAGTTTTAAACTTATTTATGGTTGTTATATTTTTTTATAGAACGTTTTTAATCAAATTCACGATATACAACTTGTTTATTTTATTAATTTATTTGGATTTTCTTATATAGATTCTCATGAATATCTAATATATAGATGTTACAAGCTCGATTAATTGAAAATAATATGCTACATAAGAACTCTATTTTTAAGGTAAATCATTCCCAAAAAAGTATTCCTTTATTTCTAAGTACTATGTTTCTGAATGTGTGGATCAGGATCACCACATGGGACTAGTGATAGATAGGGTTAGGTGATGTGTATGTTCATCTATAGTTGGTTTGTTATGAAAATATTTTTTTTAACTATTTCTATTACTCAAAGAATAGAAAAAATGAATCTGTAGATGTATTTCATAAGAAAAGATTTAGTTTAAATATAAAAATGATATTCCAATACCTGATGATGATATATATGTACCCCCACTAACCATGTGTTTAATTTCAAAAATATTTATTAGAGTGGTTCGTTATTAAAGGGTTGATATGATCTACTATTTTAATACATTATAGAATGTTCAATATGTTCTTAAATGTGACTCAATTTTTAAAATAAATTTGGTAAAAATTATTAAAACATGAATGGATATTAAAATATCATCAGTCAGCTTATGTAGTGTCAATTCAAGAAAATTGATGTCAACTATCTAAAAAAAATACAATTTGACTAATTTCCATATTATAAATATCAATTAATATCGAGTCCTCATAACTTTTTTGAAATAATTATTTATTCATTAAATTGGTATCAAAAAAATGCTATATGTTTATGGTATATATCAAGACATATTTAAAAATATAATAGGAGAATGTGATCATTACAAGAAGTGGATATTCATTTTCATATTGTTTCTTATCTTTCTTTTAAGGGGTATCAAATGGTAGTTCATAAAAAAGTGATATATATATATATATTAATTAGTTTGTAACCATAAATAATAATGAAACATGGATATTTGTAGTAGAAACAACTTTCATGTATTCTTTATTAATTTTATATTTTTAAAATAAAAAATTAGTGAAATTTATTTTTAGGATACATAATTATATTAAAATAATAACATTATGACTAAAAAAATTTTAAAAATGTTTTTGTAAAAATGAAATATGTCTTATGGAGTATTAATGGAGGTTTGAAAATTTTAAACCTCAATCGGAAATAGAGATATAAAATATGAGTGGTGAAAGACAATCATTAAATGTACTATATCTCATATAGTTTTTTCTTTAACTTTTTTTCAGTGAGAATCAATTAATATGGAGATTATGATTAAAGGGATATTTTTTTAAGGATGTGAATGTTAATGCTGTATAATTTTTTTGATGTAAGTGAGTATACAATAATTTATATATCTTATTATTAGGTTATTTAGATTTATATATTGAGGTGTGACTCATTAGTTTTAGAGTATTTTTTATGGATATATGAAAATGTTGTTAGATAAATCACAAAAAATAATTGAAAAGTATAGGTCGTATTGTGAGAATGATGAGCTTCATGGATAGATTCAGAACATTTGAATAAGTATTTCTAGATTCCATAGTAACACAATAAGTGGTCTTAAATATAAATATAAAGAGATGTAATAATATAATGAGAAATTAATAAATCTATAATGTTAATATTAAGCATTTATAAAGTTTTAAAAATAGAATAAATTTTTTCCCTCATGTGGGTGAACAAGAAAAATGATTAAGTTAAGTGGCGATAAATCTGTTACCCAAAAATAGTAAATATATTTTTTATGAATATAAAAAGAAACTATTATTTTGAAATAATTTTGAATTAAAAGTTTTTAAAGAGCTATAAATTGATATAAAATAGGGTTATAAATTACTATTTTAAATTGTTTACTTATAAATATAGTATATATGGTGATGATATTCTATGATATTATGGTAAATGGTGGATAAAAATACACAATACCATATTTTTATTAAATTATAAGAATGAGAGTTAAAGTGGGTGAAAAATATATCAATATATGGTTATATTTTAAGAATTAATATCTTGATTATTATATGGGCCCAAAAGCTAAAAAATTATTACATTGTATTTTCATAAGTAGAATTGATTTATCAAAGAAATAAAATAACCATATTAGCTATATGGAGTCTATGGAAAATGAAATAATGAATTATTTTGTTATTAAAAAAGATAAACAATAATATTAGAGATAAAAATTTCCTTAAGAGTGGTTATCCACTCCCATGTTTTGAAGGAATGATAAATTTGTTAATGGTGTATTGTTTTTGAATTATTATTTAATATGGTGAAGTATGATCCTAATTAAACATGTTTGGTGTAATGATTTATAATTGAAGCTAAATCCATGTCACAATATTAATGAATATGAAATAATATTTTTTTTGAAATTTTAAGAAATTTGATAGTTAGTTATTATATAGTAATGATATATTATCACACTATAATAACTATTGTGTAATTTTAAATGGATAAGAAGAATTTATTATTGAATTTTTGGATTGAAACATTATATCAATATTCAGTTGTTTATTATAAAGGAATTTTTTCTTGAAAAAGAACATAATAAAAATTATATATGTTATAATGTGATCTAGTAATAGAAATAACAGTATTTTAGAATTGATTAGTACATTATAATTATCTTTTTTCAGTGGGTGGCTATATGGAAAGGTGGCCCCAGATATGAGTTATTTCTCAATGGTTATTCAATAAATTAATACAACAATATGTTGGAGAATCAAAGGTAGTGTAGTAAAATTTATTACTATATTGTAATGACATTAAGTAGTAAATTTATAGATATGTATGCCATAAGATTTTTAGGATTTGAAATTTGAATCAGATAATGTTTTTAGTGATGAAGATAACAGAGTGATGTTACACCATACTGTCCAGCAACATAGAATAATTTTAATTATTATATAAAAATATATGAATTTTAATATTAATAATACATGGAATGGAATGGTTATATATTAGAGTGATTAACTAAAAATAATTGATTGATTTTTACAAAACATTTATTAAAGTAAATATGGCGTGATTCTAGAGGTTTGTGTTATTAATAATTACTCCTTTGAAGGTCATAAATATTTGGAGGAAATATTAGAATTTATGATAAAAAAATAGAGAATAATAATTGGAACTATAACATTATTATTTATGTCAAAACAATGATGATAGATAAAATAGTATTTGATCAATTAACATATCCAATTAATTAGATTGGAGGGTCAAAATAAATGGATTTTCATTAATTATTTCATGTTTTTTGATGTGTAAGAATAAACTACATGCCAATTTCCTTTTTTAATAAGTACATGATAGCATCGTGATTACTAAAGTTTATTTATAATGTGAAAATCATTTAGAGATCATTTTTAATTTTTTTATTAAGGAATTGATTGATCTTAGAATATAGAAATAGAAAACCAAATGATATAAATCAACAATAAATCACAAATGGATTTATAGGATGAAAAATATATCAGTGTATTTTTCTATTTTATGGGATGTGAAAGTATAAAAACTTCTTTATTTCTTAATAATGTGCATGGAATAAAAGGAAGAGTATGTAACCCTTAGTTGTTTAATGATCTATAACTAAATATTCATGTATGTGAAATAGAATATGGCATGGAGTGGCCTTGCCTAAAATATTGAACCCCTTAAACAGTGATATTATATTTTATTTTTGATAAACCATTATATAGTCATATGTATACTCTTTGGATATTGGCCATTGTGGGTGAACCAATTGAAACCCTTGTGCTCCCATGTATTTTGGTTTCCCATTATGATATTTATATTATTTTAGTGATATAATAGAAGTATTAATATATTTAAATGAGTTTATATTTATTTTGGAATACAATATAATAATGGTTGAGGGTTACAAATAAAATATTTGAATTGGTCAACACCTTGATTCTTCACCGTAATGAAATAATTTATTTCCCAATATAATATTGTGGTCCTCTTAATGAATTAATATCTCCTTATATGAATTGATGATAAAATATAAGAAATTGAATGTTTCTAAAGTGTAACCCAATATAAAAGTTATATAAAAAGAGAAAATTTTTCTTTTATTTTAAGCAATAATCACTTTTCATTTCAAGATAATATATAATTATAAGTCTGTAGTTAAGATATTTTTTCCTGTTGTAGTTTTAGGATAGATGAGATTCATGAATGTTTCCAAGGATTTGTGTGATTGATAACAATGAGAACTGATATAACATGTGTTTTTCTCTGGGTATGGTCATTATTATAATAAATTTCACCATCTCATAAGAGGGGGTGTTTTTATTGGAAGGAATCCAATGTATTATAGGAGACCCTTGAGGTTAGATGACTAGGATTATGGATTGAGGATGATAGGACATGAAGACTACATTATGGGAAACAATAAACATAATGTGTATTTCCCCAACCTGGGATTGATATGTGGGATCCACAACGATGACGTTGTTATTTAAAATGGAGAGTGAAACAGCCCTAGATAATTGATACATGAAAGAAAAAATGTTAATAAATATATCATAAAGGTGAACCATAATTTTTGGGAACCTTTTGAATTCAAACTACAAAGTTAAAAATGTTTGGTATGGAGTTTTCACTGGATTGGGGACATTTTTTGAAATTTGTCAAGGTGTGTGTGTAAGGACAAAGAGTAAAAAAAGAAATTATATTTGTCTATAGGTATTGTCATTATCTTGATTGATGATCCTGATTAGTAATAACTGATTAAGTGATGGGAAGGAATCTGGGGTACTAAAAGAAACCCAAGGGTTTAGATGTCTAGGTTCATGAACCTAGGGTGTCTTGTCATAACATTTAGCTTGCTGAAATTTATTTTAAATAAGTTTATGATGTTATGGAATCTTATTATGTGAAATATGTGATGAGAAGTGTTATGAACTCTCTACATAATATATTAATATTATTATCACCACAATATTTTCCATAAAAATTAATATACAATGGTATATGTTAAAATTACAAATTATATTGGTATTTTTTTTGTGAGTTAAAATTTTTTTAGCATGTAATAAATTTATATAATTAATCTAATATTTAATTTTGATGATTATTTAATTTAATTTATTAATATTTTATCTGTTAAATGCATATATTAATTTTTTCAATATGTTTAAATGTTTAATGTTATATAAAATATTTAAAATTTTTTATTCTTACTAATAAGTTTGACGATATGAATGAATGATATTGTTTAAAATCCCAAAAAAGTGAAGTTTATAATTTTTTCCTATTATGATAATTGTATTTAAAATGATAAATTATAATAAATGACTAAATTTATTGAATGAATTTACTTTTAATGAATTGTTATAAATGTGACATGGTTATTTTATTTAATTGTTAAATAAAAATGATAATTTTTGAACAAAACTATTATGACATTATGGTAATTAAATGTTAAAGAATATGACTATTCTTATTACATTAAATTGTATTGATTAATATATAAAATGTAAATAATGAAATAAAATGAAATAATTATTTCTCCAAGTATGTATAAATTTGATATTTTTTTCATGCTATTGAATCTATTGTATAATATACGACTCCCAAATTTCTGAATACTATTTTATGATGGTTTCATATTTTTCAATGATTTATATATAAAAAATTTCCATTCAATCGTACTATATTAATGAAATTTGTAAAATAAATTAGGTAATTGTTACCATGGTAATATTGTATACTACATATGTTGTAATTTATTAATGTTGCTATATTTTATATTATGATTATAATGTAATTTTAATGCATGAATATATGTTATTTGGTTAAATAAACAATAACTTATAATATGATTCCATTTCTAGATGAAAATGAAATGATATTAAATAATTTAAAATTCACTAAGAGATACCTTATAAATATTTAAATTTTAATTCGGGAAGGGTTAATTTATTTGAATATGAGTAAATTCTAAAGTACTACCAACTACGAGACAACAAAAGTTCACCATTGATATTTTAATGTAGAGGAAAATAGATAATCAATTGTGAATTAAGGGATTGATATATAGTTCCACTAAATTAGAACACATCAGTATAGATAATTTATGACATTTTTATTTATTAGTAATGCCTAGTATTTCAATGTAAAGTAATTTTTTGGTTATATATGATTGGTTTTATTTTTTATGTGATATTGTGATGAAATAAACATGATCATTGTTTTTATCTTAGATTGTACAATTTATATTGAAATTAAATTGGAGATGATAAATCATAGTGTTTGTATCATATCTGAATCGTTAACCAAGGCGCCCAGAAATTTATGTATAAATTTATACATATTAATATAACTAAGAAGAAAATTCACCTAAAGAATTTTTTTGATCCCTCAACAAGGTAATGACTCATCATCTCTACACAAGGATATATAAACAATTGTATCTAAATGAATAGTTTTAATCACATTATATAAAGGATATAGTTATAAAAATAAAATCGTATTTATTAACTTGTTTAGATTAATACTTATAAGTAATTTTTTTATTTAGTAATTATAAAATCTTAAAAACAATTAAAATATTTATGATATTATTTATATAATATTTCATAATCAAATTTTAGTTACTTAAATTATAATAATTATTTTTTAAAAAAATTTAATTTTTCGGTGAATAAAGATACTCAATGAAACATATCAACTTTGGCATGTAATTTTATGCATTATACTAGAGGTATTGTAGTTGAGCTAATCTGTGAGAGATGAAAAGTCTAGATTTTGTGGTGATGAAGAGGTGGAACACTATTCAAAATGAAAATAAAATTAATGAAAACAATTATATCATGTAAGGTGATATAATATTTTTATAAAAATCCAATCATAACATACATTGATAGTAAATCATTTAAATGGATAGTTAATATATCTCATAGATAAACATATGTAAAACTGTAAAGGGTTAGTGTAATTGGATACTAGACACATAAACATATTTTTTAGGTTCAATCATCATCATACTAAGGTACCGACTATACTGATCACACATAAATAATTCTATCCAGTTATAGGGAAAGAAATCATAAGGACGGGAGAGCTCATATGCTCCGTGAGGATAAAAATGGGAGATATTTATGACCCAAGATCATAATATGATAATAAAAATAAAATAACATAATCAAGAGAATGTACTCAACAAAAATACTTATATGAAATAAATTAATAGATAAAAAACTAAATAAGTATGACACATCCAAAAGCATGACCAATAAAGCTTTCAAATCAGTAATCAAGATTCAAAATTATTAACATCGACATGTGGTATCATAATAATAGGAAATCATAATCTTGTGTAAAAATCTATTTTGAATAATTCCCATTAATAATATTATGATAAAAACTATAATCAAGCCTAATAATTCACCAAAATGAGAACAAATATATTTTCAATCCTATTCGTTCAAAATCATTTGGGAAAATATATAAATAAATTAGACTCACATTTCATAATGATAAAAAATCTATTTCCAACTGTGTCCATGGTTTTCATCATCGCCTCATGATATATCAATATCATATAACTAAATTTATTGGAGGTATATATTTGATCCAACCATCCCATAATAAAAATCCACTCAAACAAATGGAAAAATAATATGAAAAATTTATCATGTTATTAGAGCATAACCCAGGTAAAATAAATAGGTTTCATAAACATATCATCATGATAATCATAAACCATCCATAGAAATAAAATAAATCGTATCATTGAATTATATGCATATAAAATAATAACTAACATGAAAGGATATTATCAAAAATGAAAACATACTTTAAAATATCATTGGAATATTTCTTGAAGAATATACACTATTCATTTTGAAATAATTTTTCTAAAATATAAAAAAAAATTCAAAAAATTAAGCACAACATATTTTCAAATGAAAAAAGTAAGTATATACTGTAATAATCAAAACAACAAGTGTTCATTATATTAGTGAATTTTTTAGGCTATAATCATTAAAACAAAATTTATGTTCACATATTAAATAAAATTTACATTGTTTGGAAAACTATAAGAAAATTAAATCTAAAAAATTTTGAAAAAATTTCTAAAAATAGTAAAAAAATATTAAATCATTAGTTAATAATTAAAGTATTATTTTAAACATTTTAAAGAGAATATGGAAATAGAATAAAAATATTCTAGACCAATGTGGAAATGAAGGCAACTATTCTTAAAAACATTTTATTGATCCCTTTAATTACCAATGAGTTTAAAATGGTATTAGGAATTAAAATTTCATGAAATAAATTTAGGACAATAAAAATAAAATTCTTTTATTAGATAAGGATCATATAATTTAATTAATGGTAATTCTAGCATACAAAAGTCCTATTAAAATTGGATTGGAACATAAATCTCATAAATATTTGGTAACTTTTGAATTATAAGACACATGAAATAAAAACATATAATGAAACATTAAATATAATCAATATGAGGATATTAATGATATAAAATTTCAAATAAGAAGTATTTATAAATTATAAATGAAAATATGTTAATGAGATAAAACATGTGTCAATGAAACAATATCGATACGAAAACCCTTACAACTCGGGAAATCTATGAATAAAAACCTAATTAATGTGATCGAAAAATATATTTACTATTAAATCCCAAAAATGTTATTCAAAATAATCATAAAATAATTTTGTGGGTAGTATATACACTGCACAAAAGAAACTACTGGTGACTATATAATATGTATCACATAAATAAATGTGAGATGAGAAACCCTTACCTTAATTCTTGTATCTCTTCGTACGTGTTAAAACCACCTATATATTGGTTATATATTTATAATAAATATATTATACAAATATAGAAATTTATTAATTACTATGTTACATTCCATTTAAATTTTTTAATTTTCCTTATATTAACAACTCATCCTTAAAATAGACATTTAGGTAAAAAATAGTATGTCTTCAATGCATGTTTCAATTTGATAGTTATCGTACTTTCACATTGGTCATGGTGTCATATTATATTTATACTAATCATGGGTTAATTAAAATTTTTATTCATTATATTCACTTTTATAATTATATAAATAAACTGGTGGGGAAAATATAATTACAGCACTTCATGATGACGATAGTTAACCGGTACACAAGGTTAGTGTTTGAACCTTTTTATGGTTGTAATTGAAGAGAAAAAATAATAATTCACATTTCTAGAGCCATTATTATATCATAAATATCATACATATTTATTAAATTTGTATTTATTACCTTCCATGTAAACCATAAATGAAAAATGAATAGCATTACATCATTGAGGTGGTAGTCCACAAATACACACGAGTTTCATTAATGCTTTCCAATAGATGGATAGGTAAGAGGATAGATAATATTTTATAATTAAATAAAAATATTATCTTATAAATATATTATATAATAATTATATACATCATGATAACTAACCCTTAATTCTGTATATGGAAAAGGAATCATAGCACTACATGTAAGTGGTGGTCCACATGTACACACGAGAAATAAATTCATTTCCCATTTGATAAAAAGTAATATTGATTGTTCTTGATCAATAATCATAATAATTTTTTTGAATATTTATATTACTGAGTTTATTATTATATTATGAATAATAAATAATTAAAGGAGGTAGAAAAAGAATTATATTATAATTGTTCAGGTAATATGATTAACTCTTCTCCACTATACTTCTTTTAGATCCCGTAATCATTACATTGGAACTATATTTTTACAATACATAGGCATATATTTTTGATTATATGGAATTTTAGAAGAGAAGTTGGTTAGTTCTGGAAAATAAAGATGTGTCAAAGTTGTTTAAATATGAAAATAGAAGGATTTCATTTTATATGTAAAATAAAGGTCACACAATGAATTAAAAAAAATATTTAAGTAAAATTAATTAATTTCTCTGAGAATGTGGTGGGAAGTTGAAAAAATTTAAAATAAAATATATTTTTGTTTAATATATATTAATAAATTAGTTTAAACATTATCTTTTATTTTATTCCTTTTTAATCAATTTTAACCGCAATCATAATAACTAATTTTCAAAATCTAATGGGCTAAATATTATCATATATGGTAACAAATCACACATAATTTGAAAAGGGATGAAATTTTAAACCATAATTCACAATATATATAATATTTTAATGACTTTTAAATAATGTTTTAAAAAATTATTTAACCTCAAATACTATTAAATTTATTTTTATAAATATTAACAGATTTTGACATTCAATTCATTAAAAAAGTTACGGAATTAGAACATTAACTCATTGGATAGAAAATATTAGTTAATATTGATAAAAAATTGTTTATATATCATAATTCACCCATAAAATATTAAAATATTTGTTTTAATAAAACATTTACATTGATATTTAAACTGGTTGTGCAACAATTGTATTAGTGTTGTGTAACCATTTATGTTAATTATAGCATTTCAAAAAAAAATAATTTACCATCATAAAAATAAATTATTACTGTTTAATATAAGCCTTTTATATTAATTTATAATATCATTGTATCTCTATGTGAACATATAAATGAAACTTATTGAAAGTGTGTGACATTTTTAAATTTTCATTCCTTAAAATAATATAAACGACACTATCAGGGGAAAATTGCACCAAAATTCCATATATTTAATGTCAAGATTCCCATGGCCAAATTAGTCTCATCCAATTGAATAATTTCATGATTTGGGTTTATTTTGAGACCTTATATCAAAGTGTTTTTCCTATTTTAACCATTTCATCATAACTAAGATGACAAATATTTAACATGGTTATAATTCAAAAGGTCTTAAAATAAAAGGGAACAATTTATACAAAATTTGATCCTCATTATTCTATATTTTTTATTAATTCTTAGATATTTTTTCTATACTGCATTCATATAAAAATTACAATATAAATTCATAAAATGCAAAAAAAATGATTTTTAGAATAATTTGTTTTATGTATAAAAATTAAAATATATCAAAATCATGAACATCATGGATTAAAATTTAATTAATTATTAGTAAATATTTTTTTACTTTTAATACTTTTGAATATATTAATGAATATTTTTAGAGATAATGGCTGATAATCCATGCGATTTCAATTCCCGGTGTCACACGAATGATATAGTAATTTCTTTTAATATATTAATAACACACATCCACATTTTTCATAAATGGTAGAATAAATAAAAATATGAGTCTAAAATTGGAAATATGAAACAATAATTGAATCCAAAATGCAGGTTTTACCCTAACCTTGGCATAAATTTGGTTAGTTCTAGATGCTCATATGTGGGATTTGTAGGTATGTACGTTATGTGGATTAATTAATTAATTAATTAATTTTATAATATTAAAATTCAAAAAACTAATTTCCCCTATTTATTTCATATTATGGAAATTTTCTAGGGTTATCCTCAAAACCTTTGGATATTGGATAGGAACTATGGAATTAATGTTTAGTTGATCGTAGTCAGAAGATGACGATCAATCCGATCCAGTAAGATCAAGAGGAAACAAACACAACGAGACTTCTCCTCCACTAGTGAACATATTATTCACAAAATAATGACACCAAATTGAGTTAGGACTAATAAATTGTGGTTTTATATCTTTTTATTAAAATACTTATTTCTTATTTATTATATTTTATTGATTATATGAGAAGACGTTTTTTTGTGACCCCATAGAACGATTAAATTGTTTAATTTGTATTATTATTGACTATTCCATGTTATCAACTAGATTTCCTAAATATATGATCAGTATCCAAGAAATATTTTCAAATTAAAATTTCACCATTTTTTGGTCTTTTCCCCCAACCATTATTTATGTTCTTCATCATTGTACCATGGGGTAATAGTTTTACATTGTTGGGGTAGGTTTAAGAACAATTTGGACCCCACATTCATTGCGGTTGGATAAATGATGAATATATTGGTGTTTTTTGTATTTATTATAATGGATCATAGGTTTTTGGTGATTATTCAAAGATATTTTGTATGGAGTGGATATATTATCGTGCGAAAGATGATTAGTGGTACACTAGTAAACATTGCAGGCATCGTGTGGACAATTTGATTCAATATTCTTAAAATCAAATACTGAGAATAAAAGTGTCTGAGGATATTTTATTCATTTTTTCCTGGAAAATTGGTCAAATATATTGTAGAAATGATATATCTAGAATATTAAGGGGGGATTCATGGTTTTTGAAAATATCCATAATACATGTTGTGTTTCTTAGAAGAATACAAGGAATGTAGCCCACTGACTGTGGTGTATGGGTTTTTGAAACATTTAAAGATTTCACACTATGTGTGTAGACCCACATCCCATGTGACCCTCCCCACATGTTCAAGTGACATTTAAACTATAAAATTTTGAGGAAAATATGTTTTTGGACACATCATATACTTCCAGAGTTCCCAAGAATGGGATAATACAAAAGCATGGCCATATACATTTTTAAGTATAAGGGAACATCTCAATGTGCATGGTCATAGATTGAACCACACATCTAGGCCATAATAATCCGTGAAACATCATGTACCACCTTTTCACAACATGTATGATGGAATGGATTCAAAACCAATTCCATAGAAGAATTCAACTAGGTGATTGGGTGGGGACACAAATCATGTGGACCCCTTACATACCATGCAATTCCCTCTATAAGATCATCATCCCATATATCCTATATTTTGAATCATATTTTGGTCCTCAAGTGGTATATTTTTAGTAGTTTTACATGTAAAACCTGATTGCGTCTTTTATTGTATAACATGAGATTTAAAAAAATATGTTCATAGGGTGATTCTTCTTTACATTATGTTTGATAGTGGTAGTGACTGGGCCATGATCATAGTAGATATTTAATGGTTATTACTAACTTTTTCAATAGTTTAGGGTTCCTCATACTATCAGATATATATTAGATTCAGTACTCTCCTATCATATTTTGGCACGGGATCCCCATATTCCTTATTATGATAGAGATGATACTCCCCTATCAAACGTTTTCCTTTTTATATATAGTGTCACACCCCCTTATTTGATCTCTAGTGGGGTACAAGTACTTTATATAAGATTTGGAACCCTCATATGTGGAGTGTAGTTGCAAGGGGAAGGACCCTCCACACATATTATTTTGTGGTTGTGTTGGATGTTGGGAATCAATGATATACTTCTGGAGCTTCTGTCTTACTCATAATATTATTCTACGATGTGATATGGAGGTACCCTTTCTCTCTCATTTGGGTTTTAATATGAGAATATATACATATTGGGTTTTAGTTCCCCCTTATTTTTGGTTCATTTGAATACTATAGTTGTTTCATAATATAACTCCCCCTATATCCTTGGGGTTCACTTTTGGGTTTGAATATACTCTCCCCAACAAGGGATTTTTCTACTGATGTTGTGTCTTATATAGATAATGGATAGATAAATGGTGAATTTGGTGGAGTGTAGGGATACTTGGGGGCATTGGCTATATACAATGGTTGATCATAGAGATCTGGAGTCTATATCTCTCATATATCTTTATATCCAGATATTGTCATATTAGAACTTCACTTTGGGTTGGGTTTTTATTTTATATCTTTACACTTTGGTTTATCTGTACGTACAATGATTTATTGTTTAGAGGTTATTTCACAAATAGTTGTCATATGATGGTTATGCCTTTTCTTATTCCTCTAAACTTTTTGATTGAAATGGATGTATGTGTTCAGACATGTATATTAAGAAAATACATCACATTTTATACAATACCTTTTCAAAAAAGTTCATTATCCTCAAGCTTATTGGAGGTTCTCTCGGGGTACTATCAGCTCATACATCCTCTAGAAAAAATATACCTAAGTGGTTGGTTCATTATAGAGGAGTAATAAAAAAATTTATTCCTTGGGATGATGCTATGAGTTTTAGCCTTAAGATAATTGAATGGGTATATGGGAATCAATGTGTATGTGTATCTATGGAGGCTTCCAGTCTAGTGCACCTAGTGTTAGTGTAGTGGTCGACACATCCATTCACCTGCACTGGGATTGCATGCTTTTCGAATCAACAGATAGAGGAATTGGTTTCATTTAAAATTGTACATGAATTCCATAGTATTGATTCCTTTTATTGTTATTATTGAGTTATCACCCCTATATATATGATCATATTACTATCATATATATTTATCCCTTTATGTATTCATACACATTAACACTCATCCAAGTTACCAATTCATGGTCATGAAAATGATCTGATGAGTGATGAGGCCTTGGTCTAGGGTAAAGCTCAATATGTGTTTCTTCCAGGTAGAAACTTATCATCACCCTAACCTATCATGTAACAGTTAATACAAGTATAGAATACTAATTATGCACATAAGTTTATCACACTATGTGATTTACAATGTCATAAATTTCTAGAGTTCCATATAGATCCAAATACCCATGTAGTGGAGGGCTAGACTGAGTTGGTGGGTCAGTTCTATTGATTATTTTGAACCCACATAGATAAGATGGTTTCACTAGTACCTAGTCTCTTCCTTTCAGTAATTGGGTGACGGTGGATTTTGGTATGTATACCCATGAAGTTATGACACCCTCATGGTATGAATTTCATCAAATATTTCATGAGGATTATTATCCATTGTAATTATTCTCAATATAGAGCCACGAGCTTGTTGAGAAATAACAACGTTGTGTGAATTTTTTTGAGTATTCCATGAGGTTCCCCAACATTTTGTGGCACTCTCTAGATATGTAATGAGATCGATTTTTCTATGTGACTGTGTTTAGTAAGGGTTTCATTAGATAAATTTGAGTAATTGTGGTTTTTCTATGCCTACCCACTTGTGTTAGAGTACTAGAGCAGTCACTAGTGACTGAGAGAATCCTAGAAGAGAGAGTGTAATAGATTGGAGACTATAATAGGCATTATGTGGATGATTTTTCTACCACTGGTAGTAGGCATCAGATTTCAAGGGATTAGAAGAGGATTCCTTCCCATTCTTAGCATCATATTTAGAGATCATTATCTCAGGGATCATTTATAGGATCTATTCATCAAAAAGAGGGGTGATATTAGTATACTTACAGGTGATGTCACATAGCTCATGATTTTTAGAATTATTTTAATGATAATGATAGGAAGATAGTGGATGGACACCCCAAAAAATTTCATGTTGTGATAAAGGATCAAATATTCGGGGATATGGAAGCCCATAGGGAGGCGATGCTTGTAGTGGTGTAAAAGTATCTATGGTTGTAGGATAAACTGGTGGATTGTGAAATTACAAGATCCTACCATGACTACACCTAGGTGTATCACATTGTGCTATGTAATATCGCTATTAGGACTCTGGAAAATTTAATATCATGTAGGGATATAACCAGGCTTCAAATAGGCTGATCTGAGGTATGATCTGTGTTTTTAATACTCTTACCCGAGTACTAGTAGATATGGTTTCAATTCACTCCAAAATATTCTAAATATTATTCTATGATATTGATATTATAGATGAGAACTTATACCAGTAGACATGTCTAGAGGCTCAAATAGAGAGGGAATATTTTATAATCCCTTTCTTTCAGTTGTATGAACTATAAATTTCCAAAGATAGATTCTTGGGGGACCTCTGATCCATAATGATCAATAATTATGATTTAATTTTGAGTATGGAGTAGATATACATGTTTGGATCCTAGATTTACTTCCACAGGATATATATTATATGTTTGCAGATAGATGGGATGAGATTACCTTTTACTGGAGAGATTGATCTCATGGTTGATCATGTGGGATGTGCGAGCACGAGGCTATATCCTCTACCCATCAATTGGAATGTTTATCACTTAGCATATTGGGATCTTCATGTGAAATCATAGGTAAATAAAGAATACGACATATTTAATATTTATTAATATTTTTGAATTAATTATTAATTTTACTTTAAAAGGGTTTCTATGTTCGATAGCATACCCGATAGGCAACAACGAGTTTCTTTGAAATCTTATGTTGCACACAAATAATATATTATTATTTTTAACGGTAGATAACTCCTAGGCTTTGTATTGGAGATAATAAATGAAACTAACTACAATATGATTATAAATTTTTGTTAAATGTATTTACATTTATCCAATAAAAGTTAGAGGCTTAAAATATGAATGAATCTAATTTTAAGCATAATTTACATTAAAAGGCCGATTTATCACCTTTTAATGGAGAACCCTTTTTAAATATAGTTTTGGTCACCGTAATACATTAAATATAATGAAATAAAATCCTTCTTTAGAACGGGGACATCAAAATTTACATTGTGTAAATTTTTGGAATTTTTCTGATAAAGTTCATTTTTTAATGAATAGTGAAAAATATTGTATTTTAATTCAAAGGTGCCTTTTAATCTAATTTATTTATATGGTTAGATTATCTTGTTAATTGTTTTTATAGTGAAATTAAAATATATTTTTACCATTTAATCCAATGTTGGTCATTGTAATTAATTTCACTTTGAAATTGGACATAAACAAGTATCAATCTTTTGGTAGTGTTTGTTTCATAAAAACACGCTATTTTTTTAACAATATGAATTAATTTTAAAATTAATTAATGCCACTTCTATGTTTTTAATTTGAAAAAATAGACATCAATTTTTAATTCGGAATATCAAATATAGCATAGGATGACCTTTTGGTATTTTTCTGAAAAACATCAATTTTTTATGAATAGTGAAACCACTTAGTGGTAGTTAAAAAATGACATTTTCATTTAAATGAAATTTTACCACTTTTGTGAAATGAATTTAGAAAATTCGATATACATGGTTGTTATTAAGAAGTAAAATGTTGTTCAATAAGATGAAAATAATTTTTGGTGAATAGTAACTTTTGATTTTTATTTACCGCAGTTAAAGGTAAATAAGGTTAAAAGAATATTATAATAATTCCAAATTACATTAAATCTTGTCCAAAACTTATTGGTTGAGTCATTAACGACCATGGGAATCTATGGGTCGATTTTGGGACCCCATTGATCCACATGGGAGTGAAAATGACCATTTATATTAATTAATTTAATGTAAAGACAAAATTGACATCAACAAAACACTTTTAGTAATTAATTTTTATATGGTGATATATAAGTCCTAGTTTCAACTATAAATATTAATTATAAAGCTAAAAATATTTCCTACAAGATATTAATTTTTTTATAATTTTTTGAAATCAAATAAATTAATTTATTTATGACATAATAATGATGTCGTATTTATCTCATTAATAAATGATTAAAATAAATAAGATTATAATGACTAAAATATTATTTAAAACATGTACAGTTATGATTTTATGATTTTATTTATGTTATAATTCATCTTATATTCTACCTTAATGATTTTTGGACGATTAGAAACCGAATATCATTATATAATAAATTAATGTTTTCACACATTCCTAAAGAGCCCCTCCTCTCCCTTATAAAAGGAGACCATTTATATCCAATTCCTCACTCCTCTAAATCCATCATTCTCGTCCAAACTCTGCCCAAATAAGCTCCCTACATCCCTCTCCTCCTCCTAGAAGCCTTAACCTAGGCATAAGTCATTTCAAGAAGTCATTTGGTTCAAACCAAAGAGAGTTACCCAAATTAAAGGTAACAATTTCTCTTAAATTGTTTTCTTTTATTTTAATTCTACAACCCCAAGACTCTTTTTTATTTCCATTATTTTGTAACAAAACCAGTATCCTAAATATACTAGGATGTTTTTATGAGAAAGAATCGAACTACACTTACACACAACTCCATCTAATGGATGAAGAACAAAATGTTTCTGTGGATGGAAAACTAACGCCTCACGAAACGATGATTGTTCAATTACATCTTACCACCTATTATGGAGGCCATTATGATGGAATTATATTTATTTATGATATATATAATGTTTATTATTTTTTTATGCCTCTTCACTTCCCAATTATATCAAACCATTATGGTTTCCATAGTGGGTAAATATGATAATCTCATTTGAGGAAGTGCGGACTACCGCCACCTCAAAGTGATGTGACTCGTTAATGCCTTATGTGGGATGTATAAAGGATGTAGTTAATGATATTATATATTATATTATACTGGAATTATAATATTACTATGTATCATTATGTTTTAATTCCATTAAAATAAGAAATTGAAATGAATGTAGCGTTCATGCGTACGTACATCTTACCGTCTCCATGAACGGTGCACTTCATTTCTTACCACTAAATTTGATGTACTATTATAAAGACATGTATATAATGGATATATATAATATATATGATATCTATATCATGAATATCAATCTGGATATATGAACTATTGATCACATGGACAACTTGTAAATATAAGGTGTTCATTTTGACTCAAGTACCAAATATCGACAAAATGAATGTTAATGATTACATAATGTTTATAACATGGTAATAAGTGATAAAAAGAATAATAAACATGAAAAAGGTTATTAATCAAGTAGAAATTAACTTTAGTTTATTTTTCATGATATTAATGAACTATCGAGTCAAGTGGACACAAGGTTAGAGATCCGACCTCTCTCTTTCTTTTCAAGTAATCTCTTTTTTGACACTTCATTTATGCTCCATGTTCGTATGTTGGAGGATGTTATTTTATATTTACCATACTGTAATTTTTATTTTCATATTATGGGATACCCCCAATTACTCTCATACATTAATTTTAAGAATTTTTATGTGGCGCCGTTAGGCTGCCAAATTTTTGTAAGGTATTTTCTTATCTCACATTTAATTA
Source organism: Viscum album (assembly GCA_963277665.1). Lineage (NCBI taxonomy): Eukaryota > Viridiplantae > Streptophyta > Magnoliopsida > Santalales > Viscaceae > Viscum > Viscum album. The sequence continues at coordinate 957,610,112 of OY728142.1, forward strand.
TGTGAGATTTCCATTGTTCGCCACTTATTTATTACATGTGGTTTAATGTGTATTTACATTGATATATATTACCATGATTTGCTTTATATTAATGGTATTCTATGATTCATTTTGTGGTTATTAACTTTGTCATACGATTCAATTTGAATACAATGAAGTAAGGATTTTTCATCTCACTTTTTGTTCTCGTGAGATTCATGCTGTATTGGCCACTATTTCATTTTGTGTGGAATATGTACTGCCCATGATTGTACTATTTGTGTAATATACTCTCTTTTATGAGTATTTACATATTAATTGGATGATCCTTCTTTTATGTGGCATATGTTTTGTTAGTTTACCATATCGGTAAGGGAACTCCTTAACCCAATTCCCATTCATTGGGTTGATATTCTCTTTTTTAATTAATGTCATCCTATGAATATGTGTGAATTACCTCTGATTTGTTTACACTTAATATACACTTATATTGGGTGTATTTATATTTTTCACACATAATTATGAGATTGATTTATCCTTAATTTATGGATACCATCTTTATAAGGGATTTTATCTCAATTTCCATTTCCAGTGAGACTTCATTGTTGATATGCACCAATTCACTTTTATATGGTGTATATACTGTCCTTTGAGATATTATATCATGAATACCTTTATTCTCATGATATAATAATGTGCTGATTAAAATTTATTCTTCAATTATTTTTATTTAGGTGTCCCTCTTTTTGTTAAAAACTCTTTAACTAAAATATAATTTTAAATGTTTTAAAGATTTATTCTTCTAAATATTTCTAATTAATGTCCATGTATTAAAAATGGGTTTTAGGATTTATTTATATGGACATTTATTTTTTCAAATTATAATTCATTTAAAAGCTTCAAAGTGGTATAAGACACTTTGATTTAAAAATATCTTTTTACAAGGTTTTGAAAATGATTTTACTAAACATTGTTTATTTCAATATCTTGGTTTGATATATTGGAATGTGGAAATGTTATCTTTCGTTTATACATATGTAATATGTTTTTATTATGTTATGGTTATTGGGCATTGTTTACGTATGCGGGTGGTTCCGTGATAATCCTAGGGCGGGTGAGCCCGAGATAGCTTTCCAATGAATTGGGTAACGTGACGAAGGTAAACATGATGCTTCTCCTAATAGATTTAGGTAATATACTGTGATGGGTATTCCAAGTGTAACTCCCTACATAGCTGTGATATCCATAATGTATGTTTGATATGGATTCCATAAGTAAACATAATGATTTATGATTTGTGTGTGTTATTAATAAATCTAATGATTTCATACGGTATGTTATGATTGAAAAGTTATGTTTAATTAATTTGTATTTATTAATGGTATAATGTTTTCCTTCCATATTTTATAACCCTTACTGAGCTTTTTATGGTCATCCCATGTTTTTGAAATGTTTTCCATAGGACATAATGATGAATTAGTTCAAGGATGGGATCAAGGAAAAGTAAATCTATCTAAAACATGGAACTAGACATTCTTCTTTTTAAGAGTTTTTATTTTATGAAAAAAATGGATACTGAGTAGTAGTGTCTACTTGTAATATTCATGTTGTAATGTAATAGTTATGGCCTAAATCACTAAAACACTAAACCTGAAAATATCCTCAATATAAATTCTTCATTTAATTCAAGATTATGAAATTTTATAGGGCCGGGTCCTTATAGTTGGTTTCAGAAGTTGGTTTAGACAACTTTATGGATTATAAGTTTTTTTAGACACATGGTTAGTTCCTTTTTCAATTATTTCAGTTAAATCCTTTTTTATAACTTTTCCAGATCATGGAAAGTCAGTTACAAATGGATGGAGGAGGATCACAAATGACATTTCAATCTCTTCCTAATGACATGCTTGCAATAATTATTGCAAAGACAAGTTCGGATGATTGTGAAACTTTTTCTATCATACAAATTACTTGGAAGCAGTTGTTTGAGATATCAAACCCCTCCACTATACCTCATTATCGTCGTGGATCATGGGTTTTATTTAGAAAAATACTATTTTCACAATATTCTCATATTTTCAAGACAGGTAAATATTATCAAGGCATTTTCAAATATTTTACCTCATCACAATATTTTAAAGCATATTTTGCTTTTAAAAAAGTTTCTAAAGAAGGAGACCCTTGCACAACCTATTTATATTTGATTTTAAAATATTTTCTATCAACACATACTTATGGTATTCTAAAATGACCGTTAATTGAATGTTTCAACTCAAATTCAGTTCAATTGTTTTATAGAAATCAATTTTTATCAGATGTTTTGAAATTTTATGTCATACATGATTATTTTCCAAAACTGTTTTTCTGTGAACACTCATATGACCCATGTTGTAAAAGGCGTATTTGGATGGAGGAAGCAAATTGTTTTGGAGGATCTCTAATTCATTTTTGTAATGGATGGACCTTCTACTTATGTCAACAAGATGACGATGAAACCAAATGGACACCATGATCAAGGTATTATGTTCTTTATTTTGGGGATTGTTTTATTTTATCATTTTGTGGTGGAATAAGACTTCAAGAATTACGATGTTGAGATCACAATGAATTTGGATGAAAATGACAGGTATAAGGAAACTATTGAGTTTAAAACATTTTAGGTTTATTTTTTAGTTTTATAAAAAGGACAACCCGTCGGATGGGTGACAACCCATCGCATCCGGTATGGCTGCAGGAATCGTACCCACAACCAAAGGGCGACATGGGCGCATTTCCTACCACTAGCCTATATAACGTCCCTGGTTAGTATGACTTATTATTTTTAGAAAAATGTTTTTATGGAACAATAATAAGTTGATTATTGGAACTTATGTTTTATCAAATGGATATAATTAATATTGAAAAATGATTTAGTGATTAGGTGATAAAAGGTTATTGTGGAATACGTTCTCTATTTTGAGGAAACACTATATTACAAAGGAAGATAAAATACTATGGGATTTTAACTGTGGAATAATGGTTGAAATTTTAGTTTGGAAGAATATATGTTTTTATGGACACATGATGATTTTATTTATTTAAGAAAAATAATTAACCTATCACGGAGAATATGTGATTTGGTTAATTACTTTTCAATTTGAGACTTTCTGTGAAACTGGTGTTACACGGAGATAAAGGTTAAGATGTATCTTGGAAGTCTATGTAATTAAATCCATATGATATTTGGGTAAAAATCAATGTTGAGATTACTTTTGAATAATTTTAGGGACAATTGTTTATTTAAAGTTCTTTGTTGAAATTTGGGTTTCGTTAAGACAAAATTTTGAGATTAAGATTAGTTTCTATTTATGTAAAAGTTTATCATTTTGGGGGATTATCTAATCCTATACAAAATGTTTTGGTTTTAGCTAATATTTAAAGACATGGGAAATATATAGTTCATCTTTTGTGGATTATGTGATTCTCTAAAAGATGGTTATAACGCTCTTAATGTGAAACAACAATCATTCTGAATATTCATTGTTTGGAGAAAATATGAGTTTGTGTGAGAAATATAGTAAATGTTGAATGTCTACATAGAAAGCAAGTATATTTCCTTATGTTTTTGGTTAGGCTCATTAATAAATTCCTCAAGTTAAAGTAACTTTAAACAAAAACCTTGTATTTTAAATTTTCCAACTGGGGAATCAAAGACTGTTTAAACCATCCCAAGTTTGTGATTTTCTGATGGTTTACTTTCTCCTAAACGTGTTTCCTAACACTCTACATCAGAACATGACCCATTATTTTCTCCTCTTTATCCATGTTTTCAAGGAATCTTAGTATGGGTTAACTCGGGTGACCTTTGTGCTTCTCCATCTTTCTTTTAAATTGATAGTTTTACTGACACTTTTTACAATGTGGGAATTTCAATGAAGTTTCCGAGCCCCCTTTTTTTTAAATTGTGAGGACGCAATTCCCAAAAGGGGGGAAGGATGTGACATCCTAGGTAAATAAAGAATAAGAAATATTTCATATTTATTAATATTTTTTAATTATATATTAATTTTACTTTAAAAGGGTTGCTATGTTCGATAGGGTACCCGATACGTAACAACGGGTTTCTTTGAAATCTTACGTTGCACACAAATAATATATTATTATTTTAAACGGTAGTTAACTCATAGCCGTTTTATTGGAGAGAATGAATGAAACAAACTAAAAATTATTATACATGTTTGTTAAATTTATTTACATTTATCCAATAAATGTTATAGGCTTAAAATGTGAATGAATCTAATTTTAAGCATAATTTACATTAAAAGGCCGATTTATCGTCTTTTAATTGGGAACCCTTTTTAAATATAGTATTGGTCACCTTAATACATTATATATGACCAAATAAAATCCTTCTTTATAATGGGGAAATCAAAATTTACATTGTGTAAATTTTTTGAATTTTTCTGATAAAGTTCATTTTTAATGAATAGTGAAAAATATTGTATTTTAATTCAATGTTTCCTTTTAATATAATTTATTTATATGGTAAGATCATCTTTTTAATTGTTTTTAAAGTTAAATTAAAATATATTTTTACCATTTAATCCAATATTTTTCATTGGAATTAATTTCACTTTGAAATTGGACATAAACAAGTATCAATCTTTTGATAGTTATTGTTTCTTAAAAACACGCTATTTATTTTAACAATGGGAATTAATTTAAAAATTAATTAATCATAATTATATGTTTTGAATTTCGAAAAATATACATCAATTTTGAATTCTGAATATCAAATATAGCTTAGGATTAATGTTTGGTATTTTCTGAAAAATATCAATTTTTGATGAATAGTGAAACCACTTAGTGGTAGTTAAAAATACTGACTTTTTCATTTAAATGAAATTTTACCACTTCTGTGAATTGAATTTAGAAAACCCAAAATACATGGTTGTTATTAAGAAGTAAAATGTGTTCAATAAGATGAAAATATTTTTTGGTAAATAGTAACTTTTGACTTTTATTTACCGCGGTTAATGGTATATAAGGTAATTCAAGGTTAAAAGAATATTATAATAATTCCAAATTAACATTACACTTTTCCAAACCTTATTTTTTGAGTCATTAATGACTATGGGAATCTTTGGGTCGATTTTGGGACCCCATTTATCCACTTGGGAGTGAAAATGACCATTTAGATTAATTAATTTAATGTAAAGACAAAATTGACATTAACAAAAATATTTTAGTAATTAATTTTTATATAGTGTTATATAAGTCCTATTTTCAAATATAAAAAATAATTGGAAATATAAAAATATTTCCTACAATTTAGTAATTTTTTTATAATTTTTATACATCTAATAAATTAATTTATTTATGACATAATAAAGATGCAGTATTTATCTCATTAATAAATGATTAAAATAAACAAGATTACAATGATTGAAATATTATCCAAAACATGTCCAAATCTGATTGGATGATTTTATTTCGATTATTAGTCATCTTATATTAGACCTTAATTATTTTTGGACAATTAGAAACCAAATATCATTATATAATAAAATAATGTTTTCACACTTTCCTAAAGAGCCCCTCCTCTCCCTTATAAAAGGAGACCATTTGTGTCCAATTCCTCACACCTATCAAGCCATTTTTCTAGTACAAAATCGACCCAAATAATCTCCCTACATCCCTCTCCTCCTCCTAGAAGCCTTAAATTAGGCATAAGGCATTTCATGAAGTCCTTTGGTTCAAACCAAAGAGAGTTACCCAAATTAAAGGTAACAGTTTCTCTTAAATTATTTTCTTTTATTTTTCTTCTCCAACCCCTAAAGTCTTTTTATTTACTTTATTTTGTAAGAAACCCAGTATCCTCAATATACTAGTATGTTTTTATTAGAAGGATTTTAACTACACTTACACACACCTCTATATAATAGATGAATGACATAACGTTTCTGTGGATGGAAAACTAACGCCTCACAAAATGATGATTGTTCAATTACATCTTACCGCCTCTCATGGTGGCCATTATGATAGAACTGTATTTATATATGATATATATTATTTTTATGATTTTTTTATTCTTCTGTAATTCCCAATTATATTAAACCTTTATGGTTTTCATAGTGGGTAAATACAATAATCTCATTTGAGGAAGTGCGGACTACCACCCCCTCAAAGTGATGTGACTCGTTAATGACTTATGTGGGATGTATAAAGGATTGAGATAATGATATAATATATTATATTATACTGGAATTATAATATAACTATGTATTATTATTTTTTAATTCCATTAAAACAAGAAATAGAAATTAAAGTAGCGTTCATGCGTACGTACGGCTTACTGTCTCCATGAACAGTGCATTTCATTTCTTACCTCTAAATTTTATATACTACTATAAAAACAAGTATATACTGAATATATATAATATATATGATATCCAAATCATTAATATCATTCTGGATATAATGAAATATTGATCACATGGATAACTTGTAAATATAATGTGTTCATTTTGACTCAAGCACCAAATATTGACAAAATGAACGTTATTGATTACATAATGTTTATAACATGGTAATAAGTGATATAAAAGGAATAATAAAATTGAAAAGGTTCTTCAGAAAGTAGAAATTATATTTAGTTTATTATTCCAGAAATTAACGAATGATCGAGTCAATTCAGACACGAGGTAAGAGATCTGACCCCTCTCTTTCTTTTTAAGTACTATCTTTTATGTCATTTCATTTATGCTCCATGTTCTTTTGATGGAGGATGTTATTTTATATTCATCGTACTGTAATTTTTTATTTTCATATTATGAGAGACAAACTCTTACTCTCATCAATTCATTTTAATAATTTTTATGTGGCGCCGTTAGGCTGTCAAATTTTTGTAAGGGATTTTCTTATCTCACATTTAATTCTGTGAGATGTCCATTGTTCGCCAATTATTTATTACATGTTGTGTAATATGTACTACCATTGATATATATTACCATGATTAGCTTTATATTTATGGTATTCTGTGGTTCATTTTGTGGTTATTAACTTTTGGTCAAACGATTAAATTTGAATACAATGAAGTAAGGGTTTTTCATCTCACTTTTTATTCCCTTGAGATTCATGCTACATTGGCCACTATTCCCTTTTTTGTGGCATATGTACTGCCCATGATTTTACTATTTGTGTAATATACTCTCATTTATGAGTATTTACATATTCATTGGATGATCCTTCTTTTATGTGGCATATGTTTTGTAAGTTACTAAATCGGTAAGGGAACTCCTTAACCCAATTCCCACTCATTGGGTTGATATTCTCTTTTTTATTTATGTCATCCTATTAATATGTGTGAATTAACTCTGATTTTTTTACACTTAATATCCACTTATATTGGGTGTATTTATATTTGTCACACAAAATTATGAGATTTATTTATCCTTAATTTAAGGACACCATCTTTATAATGGTTTTTATCTCAATTTACATTTCCATTGAGACTTCATTACTGATATGCACCAATTCACTTTTATATGGTGTATATACTGTCATTTGAAATATTATATCATGAATCCCTTTATTCTCATGATATTATAATGTTCTGATTAAAATTTATTCTTCAATTATTTGTATTGAAGCATCCCTCTTTTTGTTAAAAACTCTTTAACTAAAATATCGTTTTAAATGTTTTAAAGATTTATTCTTCTAAATATTTCTAATTAATGTCCATGTATTCAAAATGTGTTTTAGGATTTGTTTATATGGACATTAATGTTTTCAAATTATAATTCATTTAAAAGCTTTAAAGTGGTATGGGACACTTTGATTCAAAAATCTCTTTTTAAAAGGTTTTGAAAATGATTTGATTAAACATTGTTTATTTCAATATCTTGATTTCATATATTGGAATGTGGAAATGTTATATTTAATTTATACATATGTTATATGTTACTATTATGTTATGGTTATTGGGTATTGGTTATGTATACGGGTGGTTTCGTGATAAACCTAGGGCAGGTGAGCCCGAGATAGCTCTCCAATGCATTGGGTAACTTGACGGAGGTAAACGTGATGTTTCTCCTAAGGGATTTAGGGAATATACTATTATGGGTATTCCAAGTGTAACTCCCTATGTATCCATGATAGCTATAATGTATGTTTTATAAGGAATCCATAAGTAACCTTAATTATTTATGATTTGTGTGTGTTGTTCATAAATCTCATGATTTCATATGGTTTGTTATGATGGAAATGTATGGTTTCACTGATTTGTATTTATTGATGGGCTAATGTTTTCCTTCATTATTTTATAACCCTTACAGAGAATTTTATGCTCATACCATGTTTTTGAAATGTTTTCCATAGGACTTAAGGATGAATAGGGTCAGGGATGAGATCAAGGAAAAGTCAAGGTATCTAAAACATGGAACTAGACATGTTTCTTTTTAAGAGTTTTAATTTTATGAAAAAATAGATACTGAGTAGTAGTGTCTACTTGTAATATTCATGTTGCAATGTAATAGTTATGGCCTAAATCTCTAAAACTCTAAACCTGAAAAGATCCTCAATGTGAATTATTCATTTAATTCATGATTATGAAATGTGTTAAGGCTAGGTCCATATAATTTAGCTATCTGTATGCTTTTGGTAGTGGATTAATTTATGGATATATTCATCTAGGATGTTAATAAAATACCTCCATGATGAGAGATAGAATTATACATCAACTTACACCTCTATATCACATCTATCTATTTAACATTGTATAGGATGTACCATGTCGAGCTATGGGAGATGAGGGTGACGTTGGGGGAACTTTAGGATAAGGGATTTATTAGACCCAGTGTGTTCCCTTGGAAGCTATTGTTTTTCTATTTAAAATTACATATAAAATATTGAGGAACTATGTTGATTATTATTTCTTGAAACATGTAATGATAAATAACAATTACCCCCTATGGAGGACTAGTGAACTCTTTGACTAGTTGTGTGATGAGAGTTGGTTCACAATGATTGATTAAATATCTGGATACCACTAGTTGAGGGTTAACAAGGATGATATTTTAAATATGACATATCTATGATTCAATAGACACTATGATTTCTTGGAAATTAAGTTTGGTTTGATGAATACCAATACTATGTTTTTGTGTTTTCTGAATCAGATCATCCATGCATACTTAGACTAATTTTTCATTATCTTCATTGTTTAAATACTCATTTACACAGAATTAGAGGAGGATCGTTAAATTAATATGAGTATGGGCCTTGACATACTCATGGGATCCTTCTTTATTTTAACATCATGAAATTTGTGTCCTGTCTTTTGAAGGGTCACTTCATGGGAAATGTCATTTTTTTCATCTTTTACCTACGAACCTGGTGAATATTGATGCAATTATTGCTGGGAAACCACACAATAGTGTGTCAGAGGTGAGGTATTTCAATTATTTGATAGGTTACTATAGAATTTTCATTCATTAATTTTCTAAATTTTCTTCATATTTGACCATGATGATGTGGAAATTGAAGCAGTTTTTCTATATTGTGAATTTTTATGGATACCTTGAGCCATTGGGGTTGATGTTGTATTTTTCTCAATTGTTGAGACTACCATATATTTTTTCATAGTATGTATTATATTATAATAACCTTTAATGTTTTTTGGATACTTTTTGATTTATAGCTAGGAAGATATCCTATATGGGATAAATAAATTTAGACACCAAGAGAAAAACTTTTCTACTCAAGAGATTGAGTTAACAAACCATAATCTATTCTATAATAATGTAGAGGAATTGTATTCTAGGGAAAAAAAATTTTGTACATTGAACATTAGAGTCTCCAGATTATCATACAGATAGATATGAACTTGAGACAATGATGATGGTTTGAGTTCCTGTAGAACTATCAATTTGAGACAATAAATACTCCTATGACTGGAAACATAGTAGAAGATTCGATTAGAATAAATATTTTTCCTTACTCAGTAGAGGATGTGTACGAGCACTTGGAATCATTTTATATGATCCTAGTTGAGAATAGGGTGAAAAGTATCTTTATTCAATGGTGTTGACACATACACTTATACTTCATGTGATGGATTTTTAGTTGGGAGACATCGAATACGAGGTTCTTCAGAACCAAATAACCAAGAAGATTCATTAGACAGATTCTCTAATGGATTGGATAATATCATCATTTTCAATGGATGGATTGTGATTCTAGTTATGATGTTATAGTAGGTAATGAACGATTTTCACAAATAACATTTGGTTGTACATACTAGTGTCGAAAATATGTATAAAAAATTAATCATTAGTTTTGGTTTGTTGGTATGAGGAGAAGCATTGTTGAGATCGTCTATCACATCTCACCAGTTGGTAGGTGAAGATATATCAACATGTTCTAGGAGGTTTTACATAGGCTCTTGAATTTATAAAGAAGAAATGAGATAGAATATCCATGGTATTTGTAAGAGGTTCCCTAAGGATAATGTTAATCTACAGTGTTATTTTGTTCATAATTGACTGACTTTTCATGTTAATTCACTTCATTGTGATCAGGGTGAAATGTTATGTCTATATATTGGGGATGTTGTACTTGAATGTGAACATCCAACTCCATGGGTACCCTCAATCATTTTCTCCGACTTTGATGTGTGGTTTCAATCATATTTTTGGAGAATGTTATAGGAGTCATTCAGGACCCAGTTGAGGATGAGTACATCATGTCACTACTATACAGATGCGAAGAACAAGAAAACTATTCATGTGTTGGAAGATATGTTTAGGGATTCTTTTGGAAATTGACTAATGTTTTCAGGATCAATTTACATTGGTATATTTCGCTTATAATAATATATATCACTTGATGATCGGCATGGCACATTTCATGGACCAATATGATAGACTATCAACATTATTCAGTATTTTGAAGGGAGAGGTATCACTTGTTGTGCCATAGATTTTGTAGAAAACAATTGGGAAGGTTTAGATAATCTATGAGTTAATGAGGATAGCCCATATCTGGTAGAAAATTTATAATGATCATTATCATAGGACCTCATAGTTCAAATAGTAAGATCATGTTTTTATAAGAGTATCCTCACAATAAGGATTGTGGATGTTTATCCAGAGAGGAAAGCTATTTTCAAGGTTCATCAGGCCATTTATGATATATAGAGGGTTGGAGAGGTTTCTTACTACCTATCCATACCCTGAAAGATAGAGTAGGACAATGACATCATCCATTTTTCATCACTGAGGAGATACATACATGATATGAACCAAATAATTGATTTGGATGAGATGGATATTGTGGATGGGTCAACATTCATAGTGTACCATGTTGATATTTAAGAACAATATGATAGGATCTAGTAATGATGAGGCATTCCCACAATCTCATTATTATGGTTGCACAAGAGCGTGTAGGATAGATTTAGAGAGTGGAGAGAGTAATGCGAGCTCAATACCCCAAAAGTTTTCTATAAATTTTGATTTTAATGATCAAAATACTTTTAGGATAAGAGAATGTAGTAACCATATTTCTACATTGTATGAATTTGGAAAATATTTTGTTATATTTTGGGGGCTAGGAACTAAGATGATGTGAGATTATGCGGCCTTGTGAGCCCATAATTGACATTATCAAAATATTAACTATATTAATATTAGAAACATGTATTTTACCTAAAATAGAATAATAACTCAAAAAATAAATATTGGATCAGAAATTGAATCCCACAGTTGAATAAATAATTTTGGGTTTACCCTATGTGTGACCTAAAGCTAGTTAGCACCAGACATGCAGATGAGGTAGATGTTGGCCGGATGTTAAGGGGATTAACTAATTAAATAAATAATTAAATTTATTTCATACATAAATCCTAATTTCATATTTAAATATCCTATTATATAAATTCTATAGGATTAAATACTTATTTTTAGGAGGCCTAAGAGGACATTTTGATGTTCTTCATTGGTAAATCAACATTTGAGGACAATGGTTGATCAAATCAAGTTTAATCGTGTTGTAATAAATACAATGGGAATTCTCTTTCAATTGAGAAAACTTTCTCAAGCAATAATAAATCCTCTATTCTGGTCATAATTTTTATTTGTTATTTTTACCTTCTTTATTAAAATATTGAGTGTTAATTAATTATCTTCTGTTATTATATAACTACACAGTCTTCATATGATCACTATAGAGGAGTTAAATTATTTAATTCATACCCCTATTATATATTCAATGTTCTCACCATTATTTCTAAAATACTTGATCATTTGAACATAATTATTGGCCAACGATATTTGATTTTTTTCTCATAGCTTTACCCCACATGTTCTTTATGTTTTCCGAATTTTTCCTAGGATGTTGTTGTTCGACATTACTGGGCTAGGTATAAGGATGATTAGACCCCCATATTCATGGAAGTGTGGAAAAAATTAACGTATAAATGTTTTTTGGGTAGATTAGACAATATCGTGATTTTGGGGTGATTTTTGGTTAATCTTGGATCTATTATAGAGCAACATAGGTCAGTAAGTGATGGGAAGTGTAATTGTTCGCATTTTAGTCTTCGTTTGGATCACCGAGATATATTTTCCAAATACTAGAGGATGTGAAATGATGAAAATATGAGATATTTTTCAATATCAGATAGTTAAAAAGTGGTATCTATTTATATGATTCTAGAATTAGTTGATTATATAATAGGACCTGACTACACATTGTGTATTCCCAAAGAACACCATATGTGTTTCCCTTGACTATAGAACTAGGGTTTTGGGAAATGATGTGGATCAGATGTTTTGTGGAAAGACCCACACATAATGTGACCCTCCTTGTGTGGCCAATGAATGTTCCATATAGAACAAACCCACGTATATGTTCTATAAGATACACCGTGTACTCCATGAGTGAATCAGAATGTCTTGGAACCTTGTCAATCCATGTTCACATCTATACAAACATGCATGGTCTGAAGTACATGGGCATTTTCTAGAGAACCATGGAACGTATCAGGTATCCAATATAGGCCATGTACCACCTATATTTTTTGTTTATGAAGACATGGATTCCAAACAACTTCTATAAAATAACACTATTGGGTAATAAGGCTATTCTACATGTCGTGTAGATCCCTTACTCGCCCTGTACTTTCCCCTAGAACTTATCCACAGAGAACACTATAATAGCCTCTATTGTGCTATATGGTATATGATGTGTGATGGTCTAGGAATGAAACTTCTTTAGGAGATGCTCGATTATGGAAGGGACCAGGGTAGGATCATCAAAGAGATGTTAGGTTCAGTACTCCTGTGTCACACAAGGGAATATGTTCATTAAATTGTCAAAGATATGTTGGGGCTACTACTCCTCTGTCACACTAAGAAGTGGGTTCCCCATATTATTTAGGCTGATAGAGGCGGTACTCCCATACACTAGGTATAAGAACTCTATCTATGTAGTGGTACTCCATGATCTTGGAGATCTGATAGGTTACAGGTTCTACATAAGAGTTTTGGTTACCTTAACTATGGAAAATAATGGTGATGATTAGACCCCTACACACATATTCTAGTGAGGTTTCATTTGATTCTAGGCATATGTGATGATCTTTTGTAGTTTAATTCGTACTCATCGACTTATGATGGTTTTTGATACATGGATGATATTTCTCTCTCATCTGGGTTTCTTTAAGAGAATATTTTTTATTGGGTTCAGTTTCCCTTTTTTTCATTGGGATGAGCTTACGACTATTATTGTGATTTTTATTTCAACTCTTATTTTTTTGGGGAAAAATAATTTTTTTATATACTCACCCATAAATGGGTATTTCTAACAAATGTCACGTGTTACAAAAATTATAAAAAGATTAGAAGAAAATTTAGTGGAGCATTGTGAGATGAGGATAAAATTATCATGTATGGTTGTCATGCATGGAGTTCAAGAATTGGGATCACTCGTATTTCTCTATTTCTAAAATTATTTAGGTTATAAAATTATTTCTAACCAGGTGTTATTTTTTTATTTACATTTATATTTTATTCCATTATACTTTGATGTATTCCCTATATGTTATTGCATGCACGGTATAATCTATATAGTATTATCATCTGTTTTCCCTCTATATTGTTTCATTGATAAGGATGAGTGTATATATACATGTACATTAGTAAAAGGAATTCTATTTTTTTATTCCATACCAGTTCCATTATCTATCCTCTGTCATATTAGAGGCGGGTATGGGGTAGTAGCAGGTAAGTATTCTTACAACAAGGCGGGCACAAGTGGATCTACACATTACATATTTAGATTATTATCAATTAAATGGATCATATAGAAAAATAATATAAAATCCAAAATAGAATAAAAACTTTTAATAACTTTATTTAATAAATATAAATTATAGTATTTTAAATGTTGGAATTTTTCAAAATTCATGGAAAAATCCATTGTATCACATAAATAATAAAATTTCAGCCTATATTGATTTGGGTTGGTTGATTTCAATTAGTACTTTAATTTTATAAAATAAAACTAAGAGATCTATAATAAATTAATTTTAATTTCAATGCACAAAGTGAAGTCAAAATCATTTTCAATAACATTCATTATTTGAAGCATAAAATGGCATCATAAAAGTTGTGTTCTTATTTTCTAATAATTAATCAGTACATTTTTATTTATTGGATAATTATATATTTGTTTAAAAAATAAATTACTCAAATTCATACAATCCATGTCAATAACTACGTAATAACATTCACATTAATAAAATAATATTTTTAAAATATAACCCAATTTAATTAATTATTGGCGCTCTATGTTAAGAAAACTATAAATATTAATATTCATTAAACTAAATTTTTCTGTTGTTAAATTCTTACCCCCATGAGTAAAATTTTCCCTCACAATTTTAACTTAGTTATAAAAGATTATATATATAAAAATAAATTTGTCAAAAACCCACATAATGTACAAGGATAATAAAATATAATTTCAAAAGGGGACGTGAAAAAATAGAGATCACCTTAAAAAACACATAATTGGGTTCCTGGATAAATAGAAAATGGTTATATGTTATAATATAGACATGGTTGGGAAAAATAACATATGAGGACCAATATGGAGTCATAAAGAACATGGTAGTGAGAATGTTAATGATTACTAACCACATATCAATGAGGGGTGAAAAGATCATCAATTCATTAAAAATGATAGCAATGGGACAACCTTTTTATTTTAACTCCCTTTTTATAAATTTGATGGATTATTTTATGATCAAGATAGATAACATGATAAAATACAATAACTTGATATCATTTCATTTTCTAAACACAATATTATCCGTTTTTTTGTTCATCAATCACTTTCCACTTCATCTCTTTCATCGATAAATGAATACTCTAGATTGATATTTCGTGCCTGAATAACTAAAATTATGATTTAATGGATCATAATATCTATAAAATAATAAAAATTAATTCCTTGTTTTTCATAATATTCACCATTTTTATCATAATTTATTATATAATGATAATTATTATAAACTATTCTCTCAAAACTCAATAATAACAACTAATAATAATCTCATTAAATTCTAGAAATAGTTAACCAAAATAATCTTCTAAAATAAGGATATTTCATTATTGAAAAAATTGAAATATATGCTAAAATTTAATTTTTTTCATGATCAGCTTCAATATTTATCCTAAAACAACCACATGTTTTAATACTGTCACATAGAAAATATGACCATGATCATATATTCTGTTAAAAGATGATAACAACATAAATCACCATATAACCTAAATGTTAATATATATTCCTAAAAAATATCATTACTCCTAACATAAAATCATGGATTATTTAATATATTACATAAATCCTGACATTTGATGAAGTTAATAAATTATTCATTAAATCAAATTTTTAACAAATCTTAAAACAATTTAGAGGTTAGTAATACTATAACATTTAATCAATCTATGTATATCATCTCTTTTAATTAAATAAAAAATATTATACAAATATATGGAATATTTTAAGAGATGTATTTTAAAAAATAATATACTTCCAATAAATATCATCTTTATACTATATCATTTGTCATGTTTATCAGTACCATTCATTATACACTTGAAAATACATATAAAAAACTTCTAAAAATATTACTTAATTTTTTATGATTCTTATAATTGATATATCATTTATATTGAACTTTTGTAACTTAATTTTAGAATCCTTATACATAAATACTTCATTCATTCCACTATATTTATTTCCATATCATACACCCCTCCTTTTCCATTTAGTTAACCCTTGGATTAAGGCATTGAAATATATAATTATCAAGTCCCCAATATATAATACATTTATTTTCATATAAATTCATTACTTTATTCCATTTTGTTCTATATATAAAATATCTTCCCCATCATTTTATATATTCTCATATGTTCTCATTCACATATTATGGACATGGAGGAAATTGAACATTCAGTACTCTGTGATCATTTCATCCTAAACATCCATAAAATTAATTTTTCTAATTATTTGGAGTATCAGGAAATAGACCTATGATTATATATTTTATCATATATCATGGTCACTAATTAGGCATAATAAACAGGATTCACCTTATAGTACCCATGTCATTCAATTTTTTGGAGGAAAGTAATTGTATTATCCATTACATTAAATGTCAACATGATTATTCATGGTTTATAACATTAAATAAAACCAAAAAATAGTGTTAGAAATAATAATAATTCTGAGTCATCATGTAATCATAAAATATCCTTCATAGTATTTCTAGAACATGACACATTATTTTGAATATATGACACCTTATGTTTAATCGAGGTTATTCTTGTTAATAATCTATTAAAATCCTTTATAATGGATTATAAAAAATAGTAATTAAACAAAGCATATTCCTCTGGAGTTTTAGACTAGATATTTAGAAAAAGATCATTAACAATTCACTATAATGATAGTTGATATATATTTGATCAAATATTTTGGGGGATATTACAAATAGATGCATCTATACCAAAACCAAATCCACTTATAGTATCCATCCATGGATGTATTTCAAGGAAATCCTCATAGTCTCCACCTTAAGAAAACTTTTTGATGTTATCTTATAAGTATACTTATCTGTGGGTTTTCAACAATTTATTTAATCCATGTCTCAAAAAAATACCTAAACCCAACTATGATTCCATCTATAACAACAAAAGTATAACATAAATATATATTACATATTTTTATTAATATTAATTATATTAATCAAAAATAAATTCATGAGAGAGAAAAAATTTTAGTGTACATGGAGACTATATAAATAAACATCTTACTTAGGAGGAATCATTAGTCTCATAAGGTACCATTGTACACACATTAATATTAAATTATTTTATAAAAAACCATGGGAAGGAAGAGATAAGAAAATTTATAGATCAGATGTTTTGTAAGGATAAACTTGGGGTATATCAATCGTAAAAATAATACGGTGACGATTAGGGTATTATAAAATATTCAAGTTAATATTGTCAACATAAAAATTATTAATCATAAAATTAATATATCTGAAAGGAAAAATCATGTTATATCTCGATGCATGATGAATAAGGATGTTGAAAAGGTCATCAACACTAAAAATTTATAACACAAATATTTTGCGTCATATGTTTAGAAACTCATAATATTGTGTAAAAATATAAATGCTATAATGTTAGTGAATAATATTATAAGAAGGATAGAAAACAATAACAATCACACATAAAAATATGAACAAATATATTCTTAATCATGTCCATATATAATTAGGTGAAAAATGTTTGTATTAAATCATAATCACAAATAAAAACAACGAAGAATTTTATCCCAAACAATGTCTATGCATATCATAAATATTCCCCGAGATATCAATATCATATTACCCAATGTATTAAAGGGAAGTAATAGACCAAACTGTCACATATTATAATCTATTCACATTAATTTTACAATATCATAAAATATTCATTATGTCAAAAAACCATCTCATTTTTAAAATTAAAAATATTTTTAAATATATTATTAACATAATAATAAACCATTTAAAGAAATAATAAGGATGATATAATTTGATAATATCCTTTGTAAATAGTAATTAACCACAAAAAATTTATAATAGAAAAAAAACCTCATTTAAAAGCTCACTGGAATATTTGTTGATGAAAATATCATTTTCATATTCAAATAAATGTTTTAAAATATAAATTGTTTCAAAAATATTAAGGTGGAAATTTTATTTGAAATAAACTATGAAAACTTTTAATATAATCTTAAAAACATTTTTTGTTCCTCACAATGTGGAATTTCATTCATGTCATAATCATTAAAAAAATATTTTGTTAACAACCATGCTAAAAGGTACATCATTTTAAAAATGACAATAAAATTCTTTTAATAATATTTTATAAAAAATAAAACGTAGTTACAAATTTACATATTCAATAATTTGAAAGTTTTAAAAAGATTATTTAAGATAGTTTAAATATAATATGTACATGGAAGAAAAATATTCTTGAAAAAAGTGGAAATGAAGCATGTTTTCCTTAAAAACATTTCCTCATATGTTTAAGTACCAAAGAGAGGGAAATGGAGAAAAAAAATTAAAAATTAAAAATAAACATATTATTACTAAAATTAATGGATTTATCATATTTTGATCATTTAATTTTCCCAATGTAAATTCATGAATAATATATCTAGATTGATATGGGAATAGAACATAAATTCATTACTACTTTGGAAACATTTGAATCATTGTCCCCATAAAATAATAAAATTCAATGGATCTATAGATATCATAAAAATTATGATATTCATGATTTATAATATCAAAGGGGATATACCTACACTTCATAAAATAGATGGGTCCATAATATAAAATATATCTCAAATATAAATTATTTAGATGAATAACACTTTAAACATTGTAAATCTCTGAATCAAAACCTCATGAAAGAGATAATACCATATATGGATTATTAAATCCAAAAAATCATCCAAAAAATAATCCATAAATAAATTCATGAGATACATACAAAATAAAAAATGGGAAAAAGTGGTGAATATGACATATGTTACATAGAAATGGTATTGAGATGAGAAACAATTACCTCATGTCTCACCATGCTTCCAATGTGTCAAAAAAACATATAATAAACATAGATTTATTTTTATGTATAATATAACTATATTAATATATAAATTATTATTTAATGTTACTTTTATAAATTTCAATTATCCTTTAATTAACAAATCTTCCTTAATATGGATATTCGGTTGAAAATTGGTGATTTTTCCATGCATGTTTTGGTTCAATGGTTCCCATACCTTCACCTTGGTTAAGGATTCATCATATAAATACTAAATATCATGATATAGTTATCATTATTATTAATGATATTAATATTTTAAATTATTTATATAAACTTTTTGTTATAAATGAATTAAATGACTGCAAGGAGACGACAGTTTAGATGCATGCATCATTTTGGTTTCTACCTTTCGATGGATGTAATGATAGAATGGTAAATAAAAATTCACCTTTTAAAAATTATTATTATGATTATATAAATATCATAAATTTTCTTTAAAAAATTCATTACTACATGTCATGTAATTCAAAAATGAGAAGCGAATGACAAAAAATTATGGAGGAGATAGTCCATAGATATGCGTGAGCGATGATATCTCTTTCTAACAGATGGAAATGTAATAATATATATAATATATTAAAATTTTGGAAGATTAATTTTCACCAAAATAAAATATTTATATATATACATTATATCCATCATAATAACTAGAAATTAATTATGGTGATAGAAAATAAATCATATCAATACGTAGAGGTAGTACTCTACATGTACACGAGAGTAATAATTTAATTTACCATTTGATAGAATATAGGGTGGATAATGGTTGTTCCATAGTAATAATAAAATTTATATTTTTTAGCATATATAATTTATTATTTTATGATTAATAAAATTTATTTTAAGGACATAGAAGAATAAATAAATTAATATAGATCAGGTAATACAATTAGCTACTCTTTGTGAAACCTCCCACAAATCCCTTATTATCAAACATTTTATGCTATTTGAAGAATAAAATCAACTTCAATAAAAGGATATAGAAGTTTAAAAGATATATTGAAAGGTTATTCTAATGATATATGGTTAAATGTGGCATAGTTAAGAGAAATGATGGGTGTTCTTTTTATAAGTGAATGAAAGGAAAACTAAGGAATTAATAACAATAATTATATACAATAAAATAATTTATATTATATTATGGAACGATTATCTAAATTTTCTAGGATAATATAATATGTGGTTGAAATACTTTTATCAAATAGAATTTTTACTATTTTCAATGGAATTATAATCAATATATTTTTTTCTCATTTCATAACCAATATTTACTTTAACTGTGATAACAACATTTTCAATCATAACGGGTTATAAATTTACATATAAGGTAATAATAAGATCATAAATCACTAAGAATTAATATTTTTGAACATTTATCTTCATACTTGTAATCATGAAATATTTTATTAATTTTCAACAACTTATTAAAATATTATTAAACATTAAAATACTATTAAAGGCATTTTAGAAACTATTAACATATTTTCCCTTTAAATAAATAAATAAAGATATGAAATTATAATATAAACACATTGAACATCAATTAAAAATTATTATTATTAATAAAAATATGTTCATGTTATGATTCATCAAAAAATAACACTTTTCATTGTTTTAAAATCATTTATATTGATTTTTCCCCTTCATTCCCAAAAACTATGTTTGCATTGTGTGTGCATTAAAGGAAATTATACTATTACTAAAAATTTAAAATAATTTTCACTTAGGAAAAAATTATTAAATTTTTTGAAAAATTTATATTCATTCTTAACAAATTAGTTTTCTTATGTGACTATATAAGAGATTTTAAAATAAAGGGAGTGATATTCTTGAAATTTCAATAATTAAAATAATATAAATCTTATTATTATTTGAAAATGGAAACAAAATGACATTTATCATATGTTAGGGTTGATAAGGTAGAATGTTTCTCATGAAATGAAATGAAATAATTTTTTGGGGGGAGTATTGGACCTGAGATCATAGTTTAAACCATGTTTTACCCATTTAAAACTAACCGTGGTGAAAAATATTTAACACTGTTACAATTCATAATAAAAAAATACAAGGGAACTATTTTCAAAACTTGATCCTCCAAATTCTAAATATAGTATCTATTATTCGTGAATCAATATCTCTAAGTTGGGAAAGTCAATTTCCATATAAATTTAGCAGACCGAACATATAATGGTCTTTTGGAAAATAAGTTTTATGGATACAAATTGACATACATAAAAATCATGAATATTTATATTTCTACTATAATTAATTAGATCATGATAAATTAAATGGTTAAAATTTTACATTATTACTAAATATAAAATATATGGGGAATTTAAATAAATTTATTTAATGAATATAAATGCTATAATTTTAAGAATTGTTATTTTCCAATATTCACTGAAAAATCAATCATATTAGAAAACTCCCAAAATTTCAACCTAAGTTAATTTTGATATTATTTTTTCAAGAAATATATCCGTTTTACAAAATAAAAAAAATCTAAATATAATAAAAATTAGTTATAACCTCCATGCATAATATCCAATAAAAATGTTTTCTGAAAAAAATGAATTTTCAAGCATAAAATGACATCACTAAAGATGAGTGCATCCTTCCTAAGAATTAATCAATACATTTATATTGAATAAGATAATTATAGATATATTTAATAATATCATATTCATAATAAGAAATTAAATAATAAGGATACAATATCACATTTTAAAAATATAGTTTTATTATTTTACTCTATTCACTAAGGAAGAATTTTTTATATTAAGAAATAAATCATGAAATTTATTATTTTATAAATTTCACATAGGGGGTTACAATTATAGAAATGTAATATAATATTAAGTCATGTTTCATCCCTTACCAATCCATTTAGACATATATATTCTAAGAGGATGGCTAGAACTGGGGCTTCATATATACATTGGTCATATAGTATATTTTTTCATATTAATATCATAAAAAATGGAACCGTGAATGCATGTCACAGAGATAATGTATATAGATAAGGTGAAGAATAAAATCAATGATGTCTAATGAAACCATGATGTGGTGGAAATAAGAGTTAATATATATATATATATATAAGAGTTAAATAAGTGATAGACATCACATTGGGGTTATAGTTCTACAAAATCATAGAGAAATTATGTAGATGGTGAACAATAACCAAATTATAGTTACAGAATAATGATTTCATGGTTTATATCATTGTGTTCCCTCAATTAAGAATATAATGTAGTTTAACAATGAATTCATGGAAGGATTTGAGAGATAATTTGTTTGAAACAACTAACTAGAAACACATTCTGAGTAATTAATCATGAATATATCATGATCTATGTTTGAATATTAATTTTTAGAGCAGGTAAAATAATTTCATAGAATATTAATACATAATAAAGATATAAAAATACACCCTTTTATGATCATAAAAATTCCATAAATTATTTTCTAATTACCAAAATAATTGATAAATCTATAGAATATTGTAGAATATTTCGGATGAATTTTGTGATAAATATATACAATGTCCATGTGTTTAAAGAAAATAAAAATATAAGTGCTTTCAAATGTACATTTATTTCTAAAAACTAATAACAGTATTTTAAGAATAATAAATGATCTAGTGGTGAAAAAAATTATTTTACTTATAAGCCTTCTTTAGTACTCTAGTGGTTTCATATTTTTATGTTTTTCTATAATACTACCCTGATTTATACCCAAAACATTGAAGGATATTTATTTTAAGAAAGAAATAATTTTAAAAGATTATAATTATAATTATAATTATAAATGTAAATATAAATATAATTATAATTATAATTATATATATATATAGATATTATGTTTTCACATTCATATATTTTTTATTTAACATTCTTTTTGTATCATTCATCAATATTGATTTGTAAAAAAATTATAAATAATTAGGTAAACTATCATAGTTGAGTTTATTATTTAATTTATAATTAATCTAAGCTATATGCAATTAGATATAATTTTATTTACCTAGTTTTTAATTTTATTTAAGTACCATTACATAGGAAATATATACTATAATTATAAAAGAAACATAATTCAATGGTTGTTTTTATAATTAATTCCCAAATAAATCTATTATTTATAAAATCATTAAAATCATCCTTAATCTATGATCTTGAAATTTATAATTCTAAACAGTATATTAATTAAATGGTTTAATCCTTAATTTTATTTACTTTAATTAGTATAAAATCTAAATCACTTTAACATATATATTCAACCAATGTCACATTGATGGTATCACAAATTTCACTATTGGTCGGACCCTAAACAATAAACTATAGTACTATTTAGTATATTTATTTATAATGTGACTTATTATAAATTTCGAAACATAGAAATCCATGTAAATTGTTTATTCTTTTAGTATTAATAATTTTTTATCATTTCCCAGTAATAATTTGATATAAAAATATATCAAATTTGATAGATTAATAAATGTCTCTTTTATCTCCTTTTATATTCATTGAGTTTAGTCTCTTGATTTAATATATTTTCATGGTTAGTATTATGAAATTTAGGATAATATGTTTTTGAAATATTCACTTTAACTCAATAATTTATTGCATAATAAATGTGGAAATACATTTATTTTTTACATAAGTCCAAAAGAAGTTTAAATAGTTGAGGAAATTTAGTAAAAATGGTGTGAATTGATTAAATTCAAGAGGTTGATCATGTTATAATGAGAATAAAACTAAAAAAAGAATAATAATATAATTTGGTTTACATTATAATATGGGTGATAGTACCACCATCTCAGTGCCACACATTACTAAAAAAATTATTGATATAATTTTTGTAAAATTTAAAATTATTTATAATTAAATTTAATTTACTAGGATACCTCACATAATTAGAATGTACATAAGGAACAAATTCATAAACTATTTATTAATTTATAATTCAATGTTGTTTCAAATTCTTTTGTAAGGATTATATTATTTGAATTATAAATAATTGAGAATGGAAATTGATAAATTAAAATATTATTAACTAATTCAATAAAAACATGGGGTGCGATGGTATGAAATTTACTAAATTTATTATTTTATCATTAAAAATATATGAATCCCTATGTGAATAATATAAATTTTAATCCATTTAACATAGAAAAAATTTATAAATTACAGAAGATGGTTAGGAAACTATTATGAAAGTTTATCCCTAATGGTTTGGGTTATGGTTGTAAAATAAAATGTAATATATAGGTTTGTATCAGGGTAATAGATCCATTGTTTATATTTTTACCTTATGTCCTTTAATAAAAAAGTTACTGTGAAAATAATATTGGTCACTAGAAGAAAATTTTAAAATTATTTTAAGTTCAAATTAGATGAGATGAAATAATAAATAATAGTTATCATGGTTGGGATAAATTTATTGTTTACTAGGAATGTTGATAATCTTTAAAATAAGGTTTCGAAACTCACATTAATAATAAATTAGAACCGTGGTTTTTTATATAAAATATTTATAATGATTATATTAATATGATGAATAATTTTCATGGATTGAGGTAGTAAGTAAATCATATTTGTAGTGGATAAAATATAAAATATAATAACTGTTATTATATTTCATGAATAATATGGATGTAAATTTAAAACAATCAACAATAACCATTTTAGGAAACACAAATGACTTTCATGATATATACTTGAGATTAAATAAATAACATTGATGCAAATTTCTGAAATTAATTTCCAAAAATAGAAATTTAGACTTTAAATCATGGTAGTTTATAAAATAAATAAATCAAAGACCCCAAGTAACATTTATAAGAGATACAAATATTGGAATAAGGGTTAAATAAAGTATATCACATTAATAATTATATGGAAAATAGAAGAATGAGTAATAATAATGAAGACAACATGATCATAAAACTAAAAATGAGAATAAAGAAGACTATTAGTGTAAGTAAAATCATATGAGAAGATAAGAAATAAGTAATTAAATATTGAAACCAAATTAAATATTTAATTACCATTCTCAGTGATACTAAATGATTTTAATGGTCTAGAAATATATGCATGTTCTATTAATTTTCACTAGACTTCACAGTAATTATAAATTTACATTTTTTTGTAAACATTCACATGGATGAAATTTTTATAAAATAGTTATAGAATACATGGATTAAAAAGATGATATGGGTAATTATTACCCTCACTTGGTAAAGCTCAACTATTGGGAAATTTTTTTCTATTTAAGAAGAAAGATTTAATATACCTTACCAAACTAGATTTAATCAAAATGGAAATAATTTTTTTGATTTTGGTAAAAATGCTTATATAATGTCAAATATAATATTTATACTCAAAAATATTTATTATTTAAAACTGATTAGATTTTCGTTTCATGTAGTGAGTAGAAAAATAATATTTCTTTTATGTTTTGTTAATGATTATACTGTATAAGTTTTTCTTTTTTTCAGAATTCTTTATGCTCAGTATAGAAGATGTTGGAGCTCCATAAAATCTTTGGATGATATTTTTAGATATAATAAGGTACATTATTATTGTTAAATGGGAGGTAATTATCATTATAATTATTTGTAGACCAGGATAAATTAAATATACATCAGGAAAAATTATAATTTAAAAAACTGAGAATTTGTTTTAAATGAGTAAAATAAGCATCGAATTATAAAAATTGTCCAATATATATTATTAATAAGGAATATAGGTTATGAAAATAAAAAAAACAAGAAATAAAGTTAAAAGGTATTAAAATTAGTTAATTTAAAATTTAAATTGTTCTAAAAAATTTGTTTTGAAAGATGGGATAATATTAAAACAAAATTTGAAATTGGTTAATGATTTAAAATTTCATTTTTTAAGAATTGAGATAAAATAGAGGATTTGTCCAAATAACGTGAAAGGGACTTTCTTATTTTATAGTGAAGCGAACTTTACAAAAATGATTTGTAAATATTTATGCATGTGAAAATAATTTGAGAACATTCATAGACATTGATTGGGTAACTTCATTCAACTAAATTTTTACATGACATGTTAAGGTAATGCTATAATAAAATGTTAAAAAAACGAATTACTTGAGGCATGATCTAGTTTCGTATTATTTTCTTATGAGATATTAATTATAGATTATTTATATGATTATTTCATTATATATAAATTAGGTACTCTACTGTATAAAGATTTAATGGAATTAACATTATACTTTAACATGTTTAATTGGTTTTAATGGTTCATATAAATTGAATTTTTTATATCCAAGGAATGATTTATTGAAAATTTAATTTAATGAAATGGATTTACTATTATAAATGCCATATATTATATTATATTATTTATTTATTTACTTTAAGAATAATTTTAATAGGTAAATAAGGTAAAACATGATTGCATTCCCATGCTTAGATTCAGTGATTATAATTTGATATTTTAAAATAATACTGTAATATAAATACAAGTACTACTTGATTAAAATGTTACATAAATGGAATTAATTCTAGTAATATAATACGAGTATACATAAAAGTAGTATATGAATATTTGATTTATGTATCATCATTTAGGTGTTTTTTTGATAAATGAATATAATTTTTTTAATAAATATTACTCAAACTAACTATTTGTATATTAGTTTCATAATTTTTTTTATAATATTATTAATTATTTAAAATTTCTTAAATTTATTATACGAATTTATAGGTAAATACCATTCATTTTGGATAAAATTATATTAAACTATAGTTAGAAAACCCTCCCTTTATAACAAAAATTATAAAAAATAGTTTTGGCCATATATTGGTGCTATTGATTGAGATGTAATAGTAACACAAAATTTTATTGCTAAAAAGGAAGTGTTTCTTATTTATAATATTATAAAAATTATAAAAAATGAAGAATGAAAATATAATATAAATATATAAAACATAAAATCGAAAATGATTATGTGTGTATCTTATTATTAATATAAAAAGAAGGTAAAATTTAAAAGGTACCCTTACTCAAAATATGGATATGATATTTCAAATAAAAAATAAAATATTATTAGGGGGAAAGTTAGATTATATAGTTCATTTAAAAAGTAGTGAGATAAATTATTTTATTAAGTAATTTATAAAATATCACCCATAATTTTAAATTTTATAATTTTTATCAAAAAATTTAAAAAGTGTGATTATGATTTATTTTGATTTAGGTGGTGTGTAGGTTTATGCTTGAGGATAAGAAAAGTTATAGTTGTGGTGGTATTTGATAAGAGAGAATAATATAAATGTATTTTTTTCAATAATAGAGTATATATTTCAGTTCTATTATTGAGTACCATTAAATAATATTTTTTTAGTAGTTATCCGAAACTATAAAAAAATTAATAATTATAATATTTATAACATATTATTTAATATTTTAATTTGGTTTATTTATTTAAAAATATTAATTCGGAATAAAAATTTAATTTTATAGGTGAAGAATGTGTTTACCTAATATGTGTCGAAAAATGACTCAAGATGTTTGTGATAGAAGTACATAATTTTTTCTCAAAATTATATCAACCATACTTTAATATTGGAATGGATATAACCCTCACTCTAAATCATGTATTTAGTGTAACATTGAAACTGAATAAAATTTTTAATCATAGAAAAGTCATTGTTGTTTTGGGTATATATTTATCTTCTAGTCCACTCCATTAATCACTCTCTCATTGAGATTAGTGTTTTTAACTATTAATGTACATTATATGTGGAATTCAATAGTGGAGTGAAAGAAACCAAAACTTATTAAAAAAATGTTCTGAGAGATTATCACTAGAATACCCTCTTTACATGTCTTATTTTTTACATTGTTTAAAAATAATAAAATGAGTGTATTATTTACAATTTATTGGGTGAAGAAATTATTATGGGATATAAACATAGTTTCAAAAGTAATATAATGTTTTGTGAACAACCTCAACTAATGAAATAAAATTTAATTAAATTTGAAGAACATCAATTGTTTGTATATATAAAATGAAATTATATATGAATACAAGATTTTAGTTTTTAGTCACAAAACTAAAATGAGAAGGTAAAATGGGTATTTTTTTGTTAAGTGTTTTCTCTTATTTGATAATAGATTAATATGAATATATTCAAAACCCTTTCATTAATATTAAATTATCTTATTAATTCAAATGATTCGGTGTAAATAACACAATACTCAATAATTAATATTTTTTACATTGCATGTCAGTAAAATTATAAATAATAAAAAAAATGAATTTTTGGCCTTCGATTAAACATTTCACTTCTTTAAAATTTTAGCTTTAATTATGCTGACCATTCATTTTCAAACATTTATAATTTTTGTAAAACAAATGATGTAGATGGAATTCCATGATACATTAAAATGTTAATCATCTCCTAAAACTATATTAAATATTTTAAACATTAATAGAATTATTCATATCCATAAGTATTCAGCATCCTATATTATTTTATTATTAGTCTTTATCCAATTATATGAATTGTATTATTATTATTGTACAGAAACATTTTTTTGGTAATACATCATCATATTCCTTTGTGATTATATGAAATTCTTGACCATAAGCTTTGATTGCGATCATAATATTTTACTGTGAGCATATGGTTTTAATTTAGGACATTAATATGAGATATAATTCTGATTTTAAACCTTCATCATAAGAATTTTGGGTCATTACGAATTAGTTTAAGTGTTTATTTATTTATAAATCTTAATTAAATAATTTTTAGGATATTAATACTTATAGATTTTTGAAAATATTAGATAACATTAATTTATCTTAGAAATTATACCAATTATAAGACATCAGTGTAAGGAATCATTAGTTCATGGGACATTAATGTATGACTTCAATACTTCGAAAAATTATCTAACTAGAATGTAAACATATTATAAACCACATATTTATAACTGTTAAAAATATTGATCTACACACTTCATGATTTGCAATTTGTAACTAAATTGAGGGATTTTGCATCACTAAAATGTTGGATAAAATGAGAAATTATGGAACATTGTTATTGTATCCAATAATATACCCCATCACTATGATAAAAAACCCATGTAAACATAAAACAATATAAGTAACACCCTAATATTTTTAAAAAATAAAACTTTGTCTCATAGTGTATATAACATTTAACATTAATCCTAAATGATCAATAAAATATTATTTTTCAAATATCACCAATAAAATATAGAAATTAAAATGGTGTTAATTAAATGGATTATATTATTTCTGAAATATATATATGTTTACAAATTAGTATATTTTTTTTCTAAATGATTTTTAAATATTCAGTCGAATTTTATTAAAGTCATTTTTCCATAAAAATCACATTTGGTCACTCAAACATCTATTTTTATTATATTTTTAAAAATAGGATAT
The DNA here is from genome assembly GCA_963277665.1 of Viscum album. Lineage (NCBI taxonomy): Eukaryota > Viridiplantae > Streptophyta > Magnoliopsida > Santalales > Viscaceae > Viscum > Viscum album. Next base: position 957,639,769 of record OY728142.1, read on the forward strand.
GAGTCATGGAAAAAAAGGTGGAGGATGAGGGTATCACCACTAACAATTCTCATTATGTCTTGCATGATACACCCAATGTAGTGAAAATACTTATACAGTCAATAATGTTATCTCCTCTGCCCAATGAAACGACTAAAAAATTTCTTTCTCTCAACACATGTGTGACCTCAATTCCTTGATTCAAGATTATTCTACATTTTTTGAAAATAAAAGAATGATCCAAACGTATGCAAATTCTATTGAAAAGAAACCTAACCTGAACAAAAGATTCAGATTTAACCATTGAAATCAGGATATTGTAAATATCGCAAAGAAAATGTCCACTGTGTATGGACTTCCATTGCACCCCAATAGAATTACATGGTCCATCAATATACTAAATCTATGTATCAATGAGCTCATATTTTATTACACTAGGCCTGCCACTCATATATCCCCATGATAAAAAGATCTATCCACATTCTTCTTTATCCCTAAACATAGAGATTTCCATCTAACCCATGTCCCCCAACATGTGCTACCTCTTCCCAATGAATGAAAGATTTTCCTCAGCGAGAACCTATATAATGAAACTAATGTACCCCACTAAAAATAAGGGAACCATGATCTACCAAAATTTATATAAAAGAAATTAATTCCTAAAGGTTAGGATCATTTATCATCCCTCTTATATTCTCTAGTATCCCGTATAATTTTTAAAACCACTAAGAAGACACAACATGAATTTTCAATTCAATATCCGACTATCCTATTCCAAAAAACATAATGATGTAAAATTTATAATGGACTGCCCTTTATGTGTGATACCCATTCACTACCCAATATATATCTACAAAAATGTTCCCAATCATCTCAAAAGAAGACATTAAAACTATTTTCGAACTAAGAGAAGCACAACAACAACACGAAGCCAAATAAACCCAATTATTTTTTTTATTATCCTTTGTAGGGATAGAGTGGGTACATAAATTATAACCAAAACGAATATTTTCATAAGGATATCCCTATAAAAGATCATAGGCACAATTTCATATGGTTTATTGTCTTTATGAAACCACTATAGAGATTCCTTGATTTGTAAAAAAACAACACGATGAATCAAAATAAACACACCTATCAGGTTCATTCACCAAAAAAATACTCACATGCAGCGGTTTTCGATGCTCATACATTGTTGTGTTAATGAAACCATTAAAGGGACTTTCTTTTATAAATTTATTATTAAGAACTAGGAACCATAGAGGGGAATATAGGTTTTAAACCTACCCTATTGTCCTTCTAACATATAACATCAATAAATCCCACCCCCATCTAACCCTTTACATAAGCGTCTCCATCAGTTAAAGAAAACATCTCTCCATATTAGTCAACTTCCTTATTCCATTGATCCATCCTCTCATATATTCTCCATATCAATTTTACATTGATATATCCCATAATTAAAAACCATAAATAATGTACAACATGATCTTAACCTACATGGATTTCTTGGAACCCATGACAATTCATAAGTTGACAACTCTGACCCCAATCAGCTTCTCCAGCCTCTTCTATAATGCCCGATGAAAACTTCCACAGTTTTTGGAATCATTGAGAAAGGTCGTAATTGTTTTCTATAAATTGTTTATATTTTTATGGTGTTCCATGATGATAAAAATTACATGTTTTGGGATGGAGGTGAAGACACTATTGACCTATGTGATCCTTCCTCTTAAGGATAGAAAATTACAAATGAAATTAAGGATAAAACCTATTAATTTGTTGATAATATAACTAATCAAATCCCTATATATCCTATTTAATGAAATAGGGGATCCAAGGTACTCCTTAATAAAGGAAAACTTTTGTTTGAAAATCCTATCATGAATTAATTTAACACCATTAATGAGGGTTTTCTAGAAAATAACTAATTGATGTCACCTTTTTTGATATATTCCCCAGTCCAAATGTTGTATAAACCTAAAAATATGATGAAAATTTCAATGGAACAGAGTCTAACATAGTATAAAAACAATATATAATCATAAAACATTTCGTGAGAAAAAATTTATTTGTCACACCTATTCCTAAAATAAATGATATGCTCTTCCCCTTACTATGGTGAATGTTTCTATTAAGAGCCTCCTACGCCAAAATAATGAGGTTGGGTGAAACCGAGTTTCCCATCCTATGTCCTCAAATATATTTTATGAAACTAAATAATATATCCATGATGTAAATATAAATCCATAGTGATTCATAGAATTTACAAAAATATCCCAAGAATAATTTGAGAAGCAAAAATATCTCATGAAAATCATTATAAATCAATAATAAAGATGATCTTAACCCTTATCCATATCCACATTAATCGTGATATAATATTAAATAGATTGATTATTAATGTCAACCCCCATTCCTTTAGTTATAACAATGTCCCCGTGGATTCTCCACCCTAGAATAAACCATGTTGTTCCACACAAATAATCCTTTGATGAAACTACCAGAGTCTTTATTTAGGATGTAAGAAAAAAATTATTTAAAATTACAAAGACAAATGTTCATATATTGCTAGATCATATATGGATTCATTAATTTTGGAATGTGAACCATTCTTGAGGCACACATCTCCCTCATATGAGCCAAACCTTTGAAAAAGTATTGCACTCCTTCAACCACCTACACCCATACAACATCCCATGATTAACCATAAAAGAAAGATAAAAAAATCTAGAAAAAGAGTGATTTATAGATTTAGAACAATCATATATAATTTTATTTCCTAATATTAAGGGAGAGCACAAAAAGTATCATTATGATTTCATTTATCTAGAAATAAAATTCTACTTAGAAATCCAATATCTTTATACACCCCTGATTTCCACCCTTCATTGGACGAGTCTGAACACAACAAAAGTTTCTTGAAGTGCTCGACCAAAAAATTCACCATGAAATAAAAATAAATTTTAAATAAACTATCCTTGATCCTCATGTTGATCCTGATGGATACCTTCCAATTTTTCACACATTCCTAAAAATAGTTCATGTTCTTGTTCCCTTGTCTGAGACAAATAGCCCAAGACCTATACCTAATGACAGTTCCGATCCCAAATATTTTTATTGCCAATATTTTTTCCACTAAAAGGAAAAAAATTATCATAATTCCATCATGCATTAATGTTATCTTCCAGGTTATCAATGTCCTCCTTTATATCCTCCAGTATAGAGGTGGATTATTTAATTGAAAGCCAACATTTGATGTCATTTTTATGCATCGAAGATGAATAGATAAGCATTATCATGAGGATCCCTATGTCAATTTTTTGGAATATCTCTTAAATTTCTATAAGGTTCCATTTAAAAGAATATATTTATAATAGTTGAAAACGAAAGTGGACATAATGCTTCCCCTCTTAAGGTGAACTAGTAACGGTGAATCATTCGACAGTTCTATGAATATAATTTGATAAAATATATTCTATAATTTTTTTCAAAATAATAAATATTATTTAATGATTTTTAAATTAATTTTTGGTCATAATTAATTGTAAAATATGTTAAAAATATGTTTCCACAATTATTGGTAAAACTGTTTTATCAGTGGTTAAACTAACCAGAAAACCGTTATATTGAAATAAAAACTTTCCGAGTTTCTATTTAATTATCCTATATCAAACATATATCATGTATGCATAATAAATTCACATTCTAAAGCCATATGAACCTGATTATGACCATTATAAAAATTTATGTGAAGAAAATGAAATAATTTAACAATATTAATTTAAAATATCTCTTATTTATTAATATTAGAACAAAATAGTTGTTTTTATTGTTATAAATATTCAGATGACAGATTAATATTTTTTATATAACATAGTTACTTACTTGTTATTTTGAGTGATGAAATTGTTACGTAATATTCGAATATAGAAGTGATGTTGTAATTATATTATTTAAATTAAAACTAAATAACTAATTTCAAATATTTTAAAAGTTATATAATTTTATTAAATAAAGGTGTTCGAAATATTTATTAGTTAATTATTATATGATATGGAATTTGAAATGTATATATTAAAATTCCATCTTTTTATGGTGTCTTGATAGTCAATAAGAGGCCAGTATGTCGAATCAATAATGTTCTTGGGGGATATTCTCATTGGAGTGGAAATATTTTTAATCAATCCAAAATTATATTTTATATATCAAGAAGTTGTTTAGAAAGTAGGTCCATTTCCCCAGCAAGATGTTTGTACATGAGGAGAGAGAATATACCCATAGAGTACATCTGTGAACTTGTTTCCTCATTAAGGATGTGTAAACCACACTTTGGCCACATTGGTGGGAAGATAATTTGATGCATATTGAACTACAAGAACCAGTACCTTTTATTTTGAGGAGGGATAGAATTTTTGACCAACATCTTATCATCCATTTATATATACTCTTTATCATCTCTTAGGGTTTTGAACGGTGATATTTATAACATTGATAACATTTTTGTTGTTGTTATCTGGGTTGCGTAATCAGTTGGGAAAATGAATTAGGCCTCCTAGATAAAAATGGAAATAGAATTTGAGGAGGATTGTATTAATGTAAAGAATATCTCAGACACATTTCAAGGAATTCTTGTCAAGCTCTCTTTAGTGGTGATAGAAGAGAGAATATTATGGGGGAGGTTCATGGAATCTAAATGAAGAACGATTGATTGGATAACATAATATAATTAATCTTTATAAATATTCTTTGATTCTTCCCTATATTTCATATATTCGATCGTGCACTAGATTGACAATGGGAAGTGGGGACATATCTTTTTGGAACCGCAATTGGGATGAAACCAACTTGGGATTCTTAGCTGCCCAGTCACGGATATGTATTTTGGACATTCCATCATACATCCTGCTTTCAAGAAAAATGTATTGGATATAAATTAGTGGTATATCATCAAAAAATTTGATATCAACAATGAGGCTGATAGGTGTGTATTCACAACATCTTTTTTTATGAAAATTATATATTAAATATTTTAGGTGGGCAAAAAACATTGATATTCACACTAATATGTAGAGAGAGACTCATTGGTGGAAGGATATAACACTAAAGTACACATTTTTTATGTAAATAATTAGGAATCATGCAACTCCTACAAATAAAAAATGTTAAAATAGTGGGTATTAATCATATTTCCAGTTGCATATGTTGTAAGAATAACCGAGAATAGTGTTCTAGATCATATATTTTTTAAGGGTGAATGAGAGACTATGTTATGGGTATTTTTTGGTGATTTAACAAGATTATCATCAATGGAGTTAACGGGTATAACATTTTTTGATCATTGATTTCATGATGTGGGGGATTTCAGCCTGAAGAACAAGGCCTGTATAGTGTTTTTAGCCAAAAGCTGTTGGATTATCAGGCTTGAAAATAGCATGTATCTTTAAGAGTTGATCATCTTCTCAACTAAATAATTGATTTTCTGGACTAATAACATCATCTTGGATATAGTTAATCTTCTCATCAATCAGAGGGATGCTCATAACCTATGACCGATTCAGGTAGCTAGCACATGCAACAATCCCACTCTCAATCCCCATTATGGTCACTAGATCTATAGGTTTCTACTTACCTCTAGTTTCAAAAATTCATATGGATGGATAATGTAATATTAGTGGGATTAAGGGTGGTGTCATGGTTAGTGATTCTAGGGGTGTGTTCATTCTCTCATTTGTGGAAAATATAACAACAATTATTTTTTAAAGATGAAATCATAACTTTGTTAATTGGACTCCATCTTGGTATAAAAATGAGAATTGATATAGCATTAGTGGAAGCCAACTACCTTATTATCATTATGAGATTCAACATAGAGGTTCCAAACCTTGGTATATATACTATTCTATTAGACATTTTACATTCCTTATCAGAGCAGGATTGAGGATTATTCATACTGGGTATAAGGGAAATAAGGATCTAGACCACCAAGACTCCATTGTATCTCTAGGGAGTAGTATCTATTTATTTTCTATTTGGACATCTCTCTTCTGATAATGGGAAGAATCTTATCATATGGGATTCCCACAACTTACATTATTTTAGACCATCTTTGACTTTTCATTTTTTATTTATATTTTCTATACATCATTTATTTTATAAAAATAACGATGATGATGAAATTAGTTAAATTTTGTGAAAATAGACATTAATAATAATTTATAAAAGTAGTATTTTATTATATTATATAATGATAATAAGAATATTTAAGGAGGAAAATGTAAAAAATATATGGTTTAAATTTTAATCCACAATCCATCCATGATCCCATTTTCAACTTATATGTAAATTCATTTAAATTTAATAGAAAAAAATAATTACTATAGTTGAGGTTCATATGTGGTTTTTTTGCATCACAGGCACATGTGTTAAAATTATGTTTCCACAACACATAGTTTTTAATTGGTATATTTGATACAATATTTATAATTATAGGTTACAAAATATCTAAAAATTCCAATTTCTTTATTTTTAATAGATAAATAACCATGCTAAAACAAACCAGTTATCAATGTGAAAAAATGGTAAAAGTATGAAAATTTAGAGGCTAATAGAATAACATTTTTAAAGAATACATTTATTTTATTGGTTGGGTCTTTGATCCACTATATCTTCCCTACACTTCCATTTTTCCAATTTCAGAGGAACTATGACATATGGTGACTTCCCATTATAGAAAAGATTTTGTAATTTTTTAAAATTCCACACTTTCTCACTTATAAATGGGTTAATCCTCTCCTACTTCGATCACACATACAAATCCTTTGGTATTGACCAATACCTACAAAAATAACTTTATTAAATCTCTTATGATTTCATAGAATCCCTTATCAGATTAGGAAAACCTCATAATAAGGCTTTTGGTGAAAATAAAAACATAATCTCTGAAGAAGTGGTATCATTCTTAACTATTAATTTTTGTTTTATTCCTTCTCCCACCTCTTTAAAATTATATTAAAATATTACGACAGAATAAAAATGTTATTATATATACACTAAGATGTTAATATTTTAAAATAATTGTAACATCCAAGGTAATTATAGAATAAGGCTTTCTCTTATTTAGTAATATTAAATAAGTATATAGTAATTTACTTTAGATGGTATGCTTGATATAATAGAAAACCCAACAGACAACAATGAGATTCCCCAAAATCTTACACTACACAGTAGTCCGAGTAAATCAAAAATAATATATTATTAAAAATTTTATTTTAAGGTGTAGTTATGGCATACCTATTAGAATGGTGGGAATTAACAATATTAACAAAATTATGAATATATGGTTTACAAATGATTTTATATATTAATTCATTGGTTACCAAATTAATTAGGAAATTAAATAAAAACCAATTGAATATAAGAGATGTGTTTTCTGAAAAAATTATTTAAATGAAAAAAATTTAATTTTATAAACATATAAAATCACTATTTATGGATAATATTAATTAAATATATATGTTGTATATTAAATGTAATGTTTAAAATTCATCTTATATATTTTCATGATATAATATGAGAACAAATTCTATTTTTTTATTAAAGAAGTATTTTTCAAAAAAATGCACTATTACCACATTTTCAGGGAGAAACCAAATTAAATACTATTTTAGAAACATATATATGTTATATTTTACAAAAAAATTATATTCCATTAATGTGGGATATTAAATTTTTTTTGGGTAATTTTTTGGTATTTTTCTGATAACCTTCATATTTTAATGAATAATAAAAAATATTTCAGTTGAATACAAATCTATTTTTAGTCTAATTTATTATTATTGTTACATTATACTTTTAAATGGTTTTATGGTATAATTAGATGAATTTTTTACCCGTTAATCCAAATAGTTTAATGGAGGCCTTTTCAAATTTAAAATTAAATAGAAATACTAGGCGGACTTTTGAAAATTTTACTTAAAAAACTCGTCTTCTCGATCTATTAACGAGATTAGTGTTAAATCTAATTTGACCACTTATGTGAATTTAATTTTAAATTTTTGGAATAGAATTTTTTACTCTGTATTATTTTTTTCCAATATGATCAAAATAACTTTTGTTGAATTGAACATTATGTATTTAATTTACCACAATTAAAGGTAAATCGTGTAATTAAAAGGTAAAAATAATGTTATAAAAGTATAAATTTACCCTAAAACTTGTCCTAATATTATTATATGACTTATTATAGAATATTTACTTCCTTAGGATAAAATTTTTACCATTGGAAACAAGTATGTTGTGATTATGAAATTCATAACATTTAATTTTAAGTAAAAGAAAACATATCATAAATATGTATCTTCTCACTAAATTATCTTAATATAGAGTAATGTAAGTGATATATTTGTATATTAATAGTCATTATAAAGATAAAAATATTTAATAATACATGGTAATTTATTTATAATTTTTTGAAATTATATAATTAAATAAAATTATGACACAAATATGATCCAATAAAAGATTTTTTAAAGAAAATATCAATTAAATGATAATTATATTATTAAAATAAATATAATTTGAAATATTTGATCCCATAAAATAGTTTTATGGATTAATATGACACGTTAGTATTAATTTTATGTGGTTATTTCTATGGAATCGTGTTTTTATGATATTTTAAAAAAGTCATGTAACGATTAGTGTCGAAATTTATATAATTCATATTTTAAAATATAAAATATTTAATTCAATGATATAAAATTAAAAAAATCAAAGTTTCAAACAAAAATCTTAAATAACTCCAAGGGAGACCCCCCACTCTTATAAAGTGAAATTGAATTGAATTTAATAATTCTAATAATTCCAATGGTGTTCCTCCCCACTCTAATAAAAAGAAACCCATTCCTATATATTATTAACACATAAAAACCCTTTTTTATCCACCAGTATCTACCCAAAATACATTATATAATTCTTTCCCATATTTTTTATGCCTTATATTAGGTTTAACACCCTCGTTAGAGGTGTCAAGGTGCTGAGAGAGGTGATTATCTGAAGGAAAGGTAATGTTTTTATTTATGGTTTTCTATTTCATTTATTATTCTACTTCCTTTAAATATCCTCCAAACATGAAGGGATAATAACTATAGTATACTCAATACTTTTATATGTTATTATATTAATATCATCACCTAAATAAATTTCAAATATCATCAAATGGTAAATTATCTTTTTGTTCGTGTGTACGATAGATTACCTCCTCGCGAACCGATGTTGTTCATTTTTCATTACTGTCTCACAAGAATGTTCATAATTCTGAAATTATTGTTTTTATATTAATTTAATAAAAATATTTATCATTAAAATATATTAATACATCAATTATTTTTATAAATTTCTTGCACATAAAAATGATGACTTCTTTCGGGTGCATGTGTGAACTATCACCTCTACGAAGCGAAGTGAATCGTTTTTATTCAACAAAAACATGTATGATATATATAAGTATATTTAAATTATTAAAATGATTTAAATTATATAATTAACATTATATAAATATAAAATATTAATTTCTTTTTTTGATAATGATCAATGAAAAATGAAGATGTTACTCATCTGTATGTATGGCCTACCATCTCCTGGATTAGAAAATTGTTCATTTTTCATACCATAAAGAATTGTCTGATCTAAAACTATAATTAATGAATATATGTTTTCCTTATTTCATTGATTTCATTATATATATGATATACTTAATGAAATCATGGACAATTTATATCCTAATAAGGACATTGTCGACTCAATTACTGAATATCGATAAAACATCTTATTTGAACACTAATAATTATGTAATGTTAATGAAATGGTAATAATTGATATAAAATGAATAATAATCTTGAAATGTGATATAAATAAATTATATATTTTCTTATTTTTATAATTTTGGAATATATGGAATATACGTGATGAGTCAGACTCATAGAATGGGGTGTCATCTCAATCTCCTTTTATTGAGGCATATCTCGATGTTATGCACATTTATTATATTATAAGGTGTATATGAAATCCTTTTGACACATTATATCATGTATTAATATTTTATCATGAAATTTAATGTTTTCCCTAATTTTTTATTTAATTATTTTATTCATTTTTTTTAAAATTATTAAGGGACCATTTAACTAAAACATCATTTTAAATACATTAATGATATAATATTATAAATAATTCACATTAATGTGCATGTTTGAAAAGTGTTTTTAATGATTTATTTATATGTAAAAGAATGTTTTAAAATTTTTATTCTTTCAATAGTTTCAAAATGGAATGGGACACATTGATTCAAAAATCGTTTTTCTAGATGTATTAATTGTGTTTTAAAAATAGATTCATTATTTCAATAACATTAAATGATTTTTAACATATACACCATGAATGAAATTTCTCTATTTCATGTAGATATTATATATTAATTTTTAATTTAAATGTTTACAATTTTATTTTAAAATAACGTGTTTTCATTATTGAGTGTCTGACTTGTAACGATGAAATGTGATTTGAAAGTGGAAATGTTTTTTCAATTATGATTTCATTATACCTCATGATTCTGTTATGGTTATTGGGAATTTTTTATGTATATGGGTTGTTCTATGATAAAATGATGGAGGGTGAGACCATGATATCTCTCTAATGCATTGGGTAATGAGATGGGGTTCACCGGTTGGTTTCTCCTAAGATATTTAAGGACAATACTATAATGGGTATTCCAAATGTAACCATGATGGTTAATCCATATGTAGCTGTGAATGACACAATGTAATATGATATGAATGCCACAAGTTACCTTTCAGTTTAGGATTAATAATAATGTTTTCGTGAATCTTATGATTTCATGAGGTATGTTAAATATTTTATGTTTTATGGGTGATAAGTATGGTTTTTGGAAAATGATTTAATGCGTTTAATGTATTCATGGACTAAAGGTTTTATTAATTATATTATATTACTTACTACAATTTTTTATCTCATACCATGTATTTTAAAAAAACTTCCACAAGTTATAATAATGGGAAAGAGAAAGGAAAAATTTTATAGGAATGTTATAAAGATTTTTATCAAAAAAAGAAATTGTGTTTTATTTTAAAATGTATTAGATTATGAAAAAATAAATATTGATTATACTTGTGTACTTTGTAATATTTGAGTTGTTATGTATGAGTAATGTCCTAATTATCTGAAAATCTAAACCTAAATAGATCCTCAATGTGAATTCATGACATAACACAATATTATATAATTTTTATGGATGAGGCCTTATAATTGGAATCAAAGGATGGTTTAGATGACTTTAGAGGTTAGGGTGATATATAAGCATAATTTACAAGTTATATATAACTATTAAGGTTATCATAATACAAAGATTCATTGTTATTTTTGATACGTTTAATGATTTTGAGAAAACTTGAATATGTATATCTTATTTTTTATATTCCTCGTGAGATTATATGTGATTATTTTTAGATACAGTCACAATATTCATTTTCGTTTTAGAAAATTTCTTGATCTAGTAGGAACCAAAGTAACAATGTATGTGAAGGGAAATGTGTTGGTTCTATGGATAAGAAACCGAATGAAATTGGAGCTTCAATGAGAAATCTCATGGTTATTATAAACCAACTATTATAAGTAATGATTAACCACTTGAAACTTGGTGTTTTTTTGATTAATCATATATGAGGGAAAGGAATCCCTATGGATTTTCAGGTAACGATGATCATAAAGGTATAAATATTCATTAACATATGTGTCAAGGATGCAGAATAAACACTTAGGAAAAAGGTTTTAATGGGACGAGAAGGTTTTATAGATGTGGTAATGATGGTCATAAAGAAATTACATTCCAAGGAAATTAGAAGGGGTTAGTTTACTCTAGAAAAGAGAAATAAGTTCATTACAACTTTTCAATTAAATTTTTGAAATGTTAAGAGTATGGTCATTATGAAAATATTTGTCCAATGTAGAATTTTCATGAATGGGATCATTAAGGCCATTAAAATATAATATTATCAAAAATTAATTACATTCCAATTCGTGACAATGGATCTAAAAATGACATATGAAGGGTATGGATTATTTCTTGACACATGTTTTCACATTATTGAATCTTAGGACATAATTAATGTTTCTTTCATGAAAGAAATATTATGAAATAATATGGATGATTTTGGTTAAGGGAACATGAATAATGAAAAATGATTAAGAAATCTACATATAAGGGATTCAAGAGTTATGTTACATATATGGATGATTAAATTTATAAAATTATTAATTATCATTTGAAGATGGGATTAATTTAGAAGACTTTTTCTTGTATGTGTTAACCTAACGTTTTTTAAGTTAAAATGTTATTTGAGTAAGAATTATCTTCTATTATATGGAAATAAATTATAAAGCAATTGATAACCTTTAGTTTACGTAGGATTTTTTTTTTGTGTTTACTAAGGCTTATTAAATTTTTGGATGAAAAATTACAGGTAATATATAACCTTTGGGGTTAAAATTGTTTATTGTTATTTTTTTAGTTTTATAAAAAGGGACCACCTATAAGATGGGTGAAAAACCATCACTCCAGCAAGGCCTGGGGGAAAGAACCCACAACTGAAGGGAGACAAAGGTGAATAACCTAACACCGGCCTATGTGAACTCCCTAGTTAGTATGACCTTTTCTTTTTATTTAAATTATTTGATGGAAGACATTCACTATTTTGGGAACCCTATATACAAAACTAAAATATAATACTTTGGGATTTTATTTTAGGATTAATGGTTGAATGTGATTCTAGAAGAATCTATTATTTTATTTGTGGACTTACAAAAATTTGAGTTATTTTTTGAAATGATTAACATAACATAGAGAATATGTTATTAGGTTAGTTTCTTTTTAGTATGAGACTTTAAGAGTATTTGATGTTATGTAGAGATAAATATTAAAATATATCTTCGAAGACAATGTAATAAAATTCATTTGAGTTTTGGGTTAGAAACTTGGTATGGATTATTTTTTGGATTTTAAGGAACATTATTTTTTAAATGGTCGATGTTGAACTTTTGGTATGATAGTTGAATTTTGGAGATTAAAAGTAGTTTTTCCTCATCCAATAATTTATTATTTTTGGATAATTTTCTTATCTTATCCTAACCATATTTGGTTGGTTAATGTTTCAAGTCAAGAGAAATGGATATTTAATTATTGTAAAATATTTGATTCTCTAGAAGTTGATTTTAGTGCATCAGACGTAAATAAAAAATTTCATCTTGAATACTCATAATGGGAGAGAAAAAGGATTTTGTGGTATAATTGTATTGAATGATGAGTCCCTAATATTCAATTAATTATATTCCCTTAGGTTCTTATTATAAGGAGAAAAATAATTCCTCAACTTTATGAAATGGTTCCCAAAACAAAAATGTTTTCCATTTATCTTTTCATACCAAAACATCATTGACTATTTATCTCATCAAAAGTATGTGGTTTTATAATTTTTAACTTTCCCCTGACCATGTTTTCTATCACTCTCCATTAGAACATGATGCTTTTTTTCTTATATATCCACTTTATCATACATGGAATCCTAGTTTGTGTTATCATAGGAGACCTTTATACTTCACATTAATTTTTTAAAGTGTATGTTTTATTGACTATTATTCCATTGGGTGATTTCATGGAAGTAATTTTGAAAAGTAAAACCTTAGTTAGTGGTGCCAAATTTAAAATTACGAGGATGTAATTTTTAAAATTTGGAAGGATGTAAATCCTTGGCAATTATATGAATACAATATTTTTATTATTTGTTAGTATTTAAGTATTAGATAATAACATTACATTTAAAGGGATGATTCGTCTAATATATTATCCAAAATGAGATGATGGGTTTTTATGAAATCTTACATTTCACTCAAGATAGAGTTATACCAATAAATAATAAACTATTAATATTATTATTTTTTAAGTTGTAGTTATCGCATAGCCATTAGAATGGATGGAATGAATGATATTAACATAATTTCTAAAATATGGTTTTCAGATGTTTATATAATGATTAATTGGTTAACAAATTAATTAGTAAATGAAATATAAATTAATTGAATATAAAGGATGTGTTTTTCAAAAAATTCATTTAAATACAAATAATTGAGATTATAAAATAATAAAATCACTCCAGATGTATTTTATTAATGACATAAATATGTAATATATTCAATTTAACATTAAAAATTCATCATATATGTTTTATAGACATGATATAAGAAAAAATTCATCTTTATGGATAAAAGATGAATTAAAAATATGTATTTTTTTCAAACTTTTTGATGGAGAACCCATTTTAAATCTTGTTTTTTGACACTTTTATATTTTATATTTGATGAAAAATATATTTTTTTGAATAGGGACATCAAAATTTTGTCTGGATAAATTATTTTTATTTTTCTGAAAACTTTTATATTTTAAAGAATACTGTAAAATACTGCATTTGAATTCAAAACAGCTATTTCTTCTAGATTATTAATATTATTAGGTTATCCTTTTACAAAGTTTTATTATATTATTATAAGATTTTTTATTAGTAAATCCAATTTCATTCACAGGACTAATTTTCAAATTAAAATTTAAATAGAAAAAGTATGTGAACTTTTGAACATTTGAAAAAAAAATTATTTTCTCGACCTGTCAAAAGGAATAGTGTTAAAACTAATTTACCAATTTTGTGAATTTAATTATTAAAAGTAGAAATATATAGTTGTACTTGGTATGAAAATAAAATTCAAATAGATCAAAATAATTTTTGGTGAATTGTAACTATATTATTTTATTTACTAGGGTAAAATTTAAATGAGGTAATTAAAGGTAAAAACAATATTATAATATTATAAACATACCCTCACACATTTACCAATATTATTTGATTAGTTATTATCTATGGTGAAAATCCTTCTTAAGCAATTGTGACCTTTGGAAGCCACATGGTTGTGATTATGACATTTTTAACATTTAATTTAATATAAAGCAAAACTTGTCATAAATATGTTTCTTTTGGAATTTTCTTAATATAGGGTTATGTAAGTGATATATTATAATATGAATATTACCTAGAATTATAAAAATATTACTTAAATCATGGTAACTTGTTTATAATTTTTAGTAATTAAATAATTAAATTTAATTATGAAATAAAGATGATGTAATAATAGATATATTGAAGAAATAATCAAATAAATGATATTAATATTATAAAATAATTAATTTTAAGTATTGGATTCCATACACTAATTTTACGGATGAATATGAAATGTTAGGATTTAGTTAACATAGTTATCTTGATGGAATCTAGTTGTTATACTCTTTAAAAGAATTCATGTAATGAATAGTGTCAAAATTGACTTATTTAATATTTTAGAATATAAAATATTCAATTAAATGATATAAATTTTAAAAAATAAAATATTTAATAATAAAGTCTTTATAACTCAAGAAATTTAATTAATGGCTTGTCCATTGGTCCTTTGGCATGATTTGATAATTATTTTAACACCTTAATTGTAAATTACGTGATTAAATGGTAAGAGATAAAGGGGTTAAAAAACTGAAACATATAGAATTTTAATTGGAAATATATATTTCAACCTATACTAATATTTTATTCTAAATAAATATGTTTTTAACCATTTATAATTGAAAATGAATTTATATTAATTTAATACTTTTTATAACTTCAATGATGCCCCTCCCCTCTCCTATAAAAGGCACCCATTTCTCTATATTACTCACACTACCAAAACCTTTTGGTTCAACCATGTTCTAACCAAACCCCTTTCTAGAATCCCTACACAATTTTTGGAAGCCTTATTTTATGTAGAACACCCTCCTTATATGTGTTATGGTGGTGAGAAATGTCATCATCTAAAGGAAAGGTAATGTTTTTATTTAAATGTTTCTTTTTCATTTATTATTACACTTCCATAAAATATACTCCAAAAGTGATGAGATAAAAACTCCAGTTTCCTAAATATTCTATGATTTTATTATATTAATTTCATCACCTTAATTCATCTCAAATTTCATCAACTTGTAAATGAACTTTTCATCAGTGTGTACAACGAAAAACTGCCTCGTGAACTGAAATATTTTGATTTTCATTTTTGTCTATCGAGATAGGTCCTGATGATGAAATTATTGTTTTTATAGGATTTATTGAATTATTTACCATTTTAAGAGAATTTTATATCAATTATGTTCTTACTTTCCATGCACATTCAAATGATAACATCGTTCATGTGTACATGTGAACTGTCACCTCCACGAGGTGATGTGAATTGTTTTTATGAACCACATCACTTAAATGATATATATAAGTATATTTAAATGATTTTTATGAAGATAAAAATATTATAAAAAATTTGGAAAGACAAATTAATAATTACCTTATTTTGATAATGATCAAAAAAAATTGAAAACATTACTAATGCGTATGTATAACCTTCCGTCTCCACTATTAGATCATTATTAATTTTTTAAATCATAAATAAATGGTTTTATTTAAGATTATAATTAAATAATTTTTGACCTCACATGTTTTGATAATCCCAATCATGCTTTAATATATTTTGGTAATCTTGGTGTGTGTTTATAATTATATATATATATGCTGAATATCAAAATAATTGTTGGAATATGTGAATCAATGCTTATCTATGTTTAATAATATTTTAACAGAATTATAAATCAATCTGGATATGTGTTGCATAGAAAAGATTAGTGTTAAGTCACTGATATGCTCATAGCTACTGATACAGACCTACAGGTACTTAGTCTACAGATAGACATAGTCACCGATAAGTAAATTTCACCAATATACAGAGCTACCAGTATGTATATGTCCACCGGTAAGCACATGTAACTGATAGATCTATTCTAATGATACAGATGAACTACTAGTATAATGTCCACCAGTAAAACATCCACCGATATAGATAGCTACCGATAGAAGCAGAGCTACCGATAGAACAAGTCGACCGGTGTGCATAAGTCATCCTGTATGCACTTAATCACTGGTACAGAACAGAGCTACCAGTATGCACAGGCTACCGATACAAAATTCTATTGATACGAGCTACCATTACACCATAGAAACAGTTAGAGTAAGTCTACCGGTATTAGAAAGTCTACCACTATGAAGTTCACCGCTATAAGGAAGCTCACTGCTAGTCAAGTCTACCGATAGAAGTTCACTGATACAATGAGCCACTGAATGTTATAAGGAGCTACTGTTACAAGGAGTAACAACTACCAATACAAAGGAGCCACCACTACTAGCTCACTGTTATAAGGAGCTACCGATTGAAAACTAGCCACTGTTTCCATAAACTATATTTCTATTTGTTTATTTTGCAATAGTCATATTTGATAATTTTAATGCAATTAATGTTATTTAATGATAGTTGTTGGCATGTCAGGGAACCGTACCACGTACCTGCAAAAAGGTAATCATTCCCATTGACAGGAGCTGAATGCTATAAATGGAAGGACAAAGGCCGTGAATAAGTGTGTGAAAATTAGTGCTGTAGATTGCTGAAAAGTTGTGAATACACACAAAAAAGAAAGGCTACATCCATTCTGGAAAAACACTGGACACACATGAAGGCATTAAATCAAGGAGAGAACACAAGATGCACCTTATCCAAGGAGTGAAGAACTACAATGAGCTCTTCATACACTCATACTGATCAAACTAAACTTGAATAAAATGACCCTATGTTTTTCTGACAAAAACCAGAGAATGACTCAGATGTACTCATGATTAATCAAAGGAGTCCAGAGCTACACTTAAAATCACCAGAGCATTCTAAAACTCATATATACTCTCTCAGTGATTCTTTTATTTACATTTTGAGTAGTGTTCATACTCTGTATAATTTATAAACACCCTTTCTTCTATTCTAAACTAGAAGATTTATAAATCCTCACACAAACCTTCTATAACTATCTTTTATCCCACTGTGGATAGTGGTAGAGGTCAAGTAGGTCCTGGACAGTCAGTGTGTTGTTGTTTTGTTTACCCACGAAGAACTGTTGTAGAGGTCTTAGTACCTGGACAGTCTTTGTACTATTGTTTACCCCAATACATGGTGTGGATCAAATTTATATAAATTGTTTGAGAGGACTAAGTCTCGACTTGAGACCGAACCTCTTGGTTATATCAGCTGTGAATCTTATTTTTAAGTCTAAAGTATATTATAACTTTTTTATTTCTCTTCTAATTACATTGAAATTAAAACTGTTTTAAAGATACTTTGATAGTTAATATAGCAAATGTTTGTAACTATTGTAAATCAATAGGTTAGTTTCAAAAGCTAATTTAATCTTCTGATTAAATTACCTAAGATCTAATCAATCTTTTGAGAACCTAACCTAACCCTTACAGTTTTACAAATTCACTACAGTTTAACTTTGTTTTTAATTGGTGGATTTTAAAAGAAATATTTTTAACAGAAATTTTAATTGGGACTCAATTCACCCCCCCTCTTGAGTATCCACTCCGACCAACATTTGGTATCATAGGGAGGTTTATTATTAAAGGTTTTCGAAACACTCTGTTTTTTAACTGTGATTTTTGTTGTATCTTAAATATGTTAAATTTCTTTTAGTTTTCAATTTTATATCTTTAAATATATTTTCTAAAATATGATTATGGATAATAGATTATAAGGTGCTGCTACTAATAGGCCACCGTTCTTTAATGGTACAAATTATGCTCAGTGGAAGCTTAAAATGAAAATTTATTTAGAGAGTATGGGATTTGACATATGGACTGCTATAAATACTCAGTATAAGATTCTAGAAACTGAAAGAACTACTTGGGATGAACCTATTTAAACTACCTACAACAATAACTGTAAAACAATGAATGCATTGTATTGTGATTTAGGAGATGAAGAATTTAATCACTTATTTTCTTGTAAAACTGCTTACGAAATCTAGGACACTTGGTCTATTTCCTATGAGGGAACAACCAATGTTAAGGAAATTAGATTTAATACATATACTATTAAGTATGATAATTCTAAAATGAAGCCGGGTGAACCCATTTCTGACATCTATCTCATGGTCAATGACATTTTCAACACCATGAGATCTCTTGGTAATGTTGTTCCTACAAAAGAACAGATCATGAAGATATTAAAATGTCTTCCAGAAAGTTGGAGAGGCACATCTATTTCAATAATAGAATCATCTTATATAAGTTCACTACCTGTTAATGAATTAATTGGTAAGATTATGTTGTATGAATAAGAACTGGAGGTAAATAAGGAAGAAGATGATGAACCAAAAAGTAAGTCGGTAGCATTTAAGTCTAATACCTTAAAGAGAAAGGATAAGGAGAAAGTTCACATAACTACTGAAATCTCAACAAGTGAAGGTTCCAATTTTGACACTGATGCTGAGATGGCTAAAATATCCAGGAGATTCAAGATGTTATATTGGAATAAGAAATTATTTAGAAAATAAAATTATAAAGGAACGTATGACAATAATGTTCATTGGAAGAAGGATTGGAAAAAGCCTGATAAAAGTTATGACATTGTCTGATATGAGTGAAAAAGGAAAGGACATGTAAAAGTAGAAATTCCAAAATCAAATTTCATGGAGAAATATGACTACAAAGAAAATAAATATAATAATGCTATGAAATCAACTTGGAGTTCTTCAGAAGACAGTTCAAGTGATTCTGATTCTACTCAGGATAAAAAATCTTAGAAGGATAACATGTGTTTCATGACAAACACATATAAGGTAACGTTGGATACTCCTGCTTTAAATTCATATTATTACGGAGTTGATTCTGATTCTGAATCTGAAATTATGTCCAGTGAATAATTATTTGAATACTATAGTATTCTAGAAGAAACCTGTAATGAATTGAAGGACAAGTATAAAGCCTTAATGAAACAACATGCATTGACCAGTTCTGTTAAATCTGCACTTGATATAGAATGGGAAAAGAATACTCAATTACTTAAGGAAAATACTGAACTGAAATTGTCCAATGATCAATTAAGTAAGGACTTAGAGAAATTAACAAATGGAAAGAATACTCTAACTCAAATGCTAGGAAAACAAGTGGCACCAAAATATACCACTGTAATAGGCTATCATTCTAGACATAGACAGATCACTAATACTATATTTATTCCTAAATCTGGACAGAATGCTGCTAGTTATAGTTCTGGAAATTCATATGCTTCAACTAGTTATTCAATTGGATATAGATCAAATAATGTTTTTCTTTCAAAATCTATCGATCTTGTAAATTATTTGAGACCCATAAGAAAAATCTGGGTACCTAAAGCTTTTCTTGCTAACCTGTCTAGACCTAAGAAAATCTGGGTACCAAAATTTTTTACTGTTTAAACCTATTTTGTAGGAAACTTGCTTGAAAAGTTCTCATAAGAAGGTATGGTACATGGACAAAGGATATTAAAGGAATATGACTTGATATTACTCATGCTTAAATATTTTAATCAAAGTTGATGGATTCCATGTCACCTTTGGTGATAACTCTAAAGGAAAAATCATCGGCCTAGGCTAGATTTATAACACTGATTCAGTTTCGATCTCTAATGTTTTATTTTTTGATGTAATTAAGTATAATCTATTAAGTATTTATCAGCTGTGTGATGATGGTTTCAATTTTAAATTTGAAAATGATTCTTCTACTATTTTTAATTCTAAAAATGTTTTAGTATTTTCTAATTTGAGAAATGAAAATGTTTATGCAGTTGATTTGAATTGGTTAGCTAAAAAAATATTACTTGCATAAATTCTTTTCATAAAGAGTCTTGGATATGGAACAGAAGATTAGGACATTGCATAATTCATTCACTTAGAAAACTGACTAGGAAAAACATAGTTAGAGACCTACCTAAACTTAAATTCCCAACTGTTAAAGTTTGTAATCCCTGTCAAAAGGGAAAGAAACATATAGTTTCTTTTAAATCAAAGAAATAAGTTTCAACTTCTCAACCTCTCGAGTTGGTTCACATGTATTTGTTTGGACCCTCTAGAGTTTCTAGTTTAAATGGGAATCTCTATGTATATGTCTTTGTAGATGACTATTCTAGGTACTGTTGGGTATACTTCTTAGCTCACAAGAGTGACGCATGTTCTTAATTTATTAAATATTCCAAGTCTGTGGAAAACCTTAGTGGACTTAAGATTAAGACCTTGTGAAGTGACCATGGTCATGAGTTTGAAAATCATGAGTTTGAATCTTACTGCTCACATAATGGCTATAGTCAAAATTTCTCTAACCCAAGAACACCTCAGTAGAATGGTGTAGTAGAAAGAAGAAACATAACCTTTCAAGAAATTGAAAGAAATATGCTTAATGAGTATAACCTGCCAATTTAATTTTAGGTTGAAGCTGTAAATATAGTTTGTTATATTATTAATAGAGTCTTTATCAGACCTGTTCTCAAAAATACCCCTTATGATTTGTGGAACCATAGGAAACCTAAGGTTAATTACTTCAGAGTTTTTGGATGAAAAGTTTATATTCTCGATAAAAAGGATAATATTGAAAAGTTTTCTTCTAAAAGTTATTAAGGAATTTTTCATTATTATTATTTAACTATAAATGCCCATAGAGTCTTTAATAGAATAACCAAATGTGTGGAATAATCTATTCACATCATGTTTGATGAAACTGATCCACATGAACCCAAATCATTCATTGAAAATCTTGAATAAGACTTGTCTATTCTAAAGCTTAATGATAAAATCAATGAACCTGTTGTAAAGACATCCAGTTCTGGAGACATTCCAGAACCTACTTCTATTGAACCACAACCTACAGATGATCCTAAAATTTTTAGTCCCACCTTTACTAGATCAACTAGAAATCTAAAGAATCATCCTTTATATATTGTTGTTGGTAATCTTTATAGAGGGACATATACTGGAGATTCTCTAAGAAATCAGGTTGAACATGAAGCCATTCTTTCACACATAGAACCTAAAAATGTCAATGCGGCAATAAATGATGAATTTTGGGTAATGGATAAGCAAGAAGAATTAAATCAATTTGAAAGAAAAAAAGTATGAGAATTAGTTAACAGACATAAGGACACTTTGACCATAGGCACAAAATGGGTTTATAGGAGCAATGTTGATGAGTCTGGAAATATTGTTAGAAAAAAAGCTAGGTTAGTTGCACAAGGTTATAGTCAAGAGGAAGGAATAGACTATGAGGAAACCTTTGCCCATATATCTAGATTAGAAGTTATAATGATCCTACTTGCCTATGCTGCTCATTTGAATTTCAAGTTATATCAAAAGGATGTAAAAAGTGCTTTTCTAAATGGTTTTATAATTGAAGATGTTTTTGTTAAACAACCACATGGATTTACTAATCCTCATTTTACAAATCTTGTTTTTAAGCTAACTAATGCTTTATAAGGTTTAAAACAAGCTCCATGATCTTGGTATGATAAACATAGAAATTTTCTTTTATAAAAAGGTTTTTCTAAAGGGATTGATGACCCAACTATTTTTATTAAAAGAATTTCTAAAGATTTTTTGATAGTAAAAATCTATGTTGATGATGTTATTTTTGGATCTTCTAAACATTATTTTGGTACTAATTTTTCAAAGAGTATGCAAAATGAATTTGAAATGAGTTTAATGGGAGAACTCACATATTTTCCGGGATTTCATGTTTTTCAAAATGAATATTGTATTATTTTGAAACAAAGTAAATATACAAAGGATATTTTAAAACAAATTGGTTTGGATAGTATTAAGGAAAGTGATACACCTATGAGTACTGTTTCTAAGTTGGATGCTGATGAAACTGGAAAACCAGTGGATCAAACCAACTACAAAGGTATGATTGGAAGCTTAATTTACCTTACTGCTAGTCGACCAAATATTATGTTTACTATGTGTATGTGTGCAAGATTTCATGATAATCCAAAATAATCTCATTTACTTGCTGTGAAAAGAATTTTTAAATATCTAAAACATACTGGAAATTTAGTTTTGTTTTATCCAAAAGGACAATGTTTTGAATTATTGAGTTATTCAGATGCTGACTCTGCTGGTTGCAAGTTTGATAGAAAAAGAACATCTCGAACATGTCATTTATTGGGAAAATCCTTAGTATCTTGGTGTAGAAAGAAGCATAATTCTGTTGCATTGTCTACTGCTGTAGTAGAGTATATAGCTACTGGTAGTTGCTGTGCAAAAATTCTGTGGATGAAAGACAATATTTTGGTCTATGGATATCAATTTATACATATATCTATTAACTGTGATAACAATAGTGAAATTAACATTTCCAAGAACCCCATATCTCACTCTAGGACCAAACAAAATGATGTAAGGAACCACTTTTTAATAGATCATTACCAAAAAAGTGATATTACTCTTGAATTTATAGGTACTGATCATAAATTAGCTGACATTTTCACCAAACCTTTAAGTTTGGATAGGCTATGTTACATTAGACATGAGTTAGGAATGATAGATCACTGTTAGAAGCCTCACCGTTAGATACCTCATCCGTAAGGACCTAACTGTTTTACCTCCCCAGTATGGACCTCACCATTAGTGGACCTCACTGATAGATAAACCTCACTGGTAGGAATTCTCACTGGTACGTGTAACTGATGGGTCGTGCAATTTTCAATGTTTTTAATCTATAGCCACCAGAATTTGCATCATTTATACTTTACATATTATATTTTAATTATCAGTTTTACTTTTCCTAAATGATAAAACACAAGTCTTAACCACTCTCGATCCATCTTGAGCCCCTTACCTTCAAAGCTCTCTCAATCCTTCGAACCCTAAGCCTCATGATTCAATGGAAAGAGTAAAGGGACCTTCAATCAATGAAGATTAATAGAGTGCTAAGAGACTCAAAGGCGAGTCTAGCAATGGAAGTGAAGTGAAGAAACCCAGAAATCTACATCTTGTACAAAGGGAGATAGTAGTTGAAAAGGGAGCTATGCACGGAATGGCTAATGTCAAGTGAATCGTTAGTTCTAGAAGTTCTGGAAGATTAGAAATCGATATAATACTTCTCGAACAACAATGGCCCCTACTCTCTGAAGCTGGTAAAAGATTTGTATGAGTATGTTCAGTTTGAGAAATCAGAAGTCGAGAATAGGATGGTATCTGTTGTGAATGGAAAGGAGATAGCTTGTTCTTCTATTGAGTGGGATGAATGCCTGAAGATTCCACACGAAGGTGTTTTTGGATATTTCTTGAAATCAGTACCTCCTACCAGTAATATCTTTAAGTATGAAACTGCTTTGGAAGAGCTAACAAGAGACGGTACTCGTAGAAAATTAGTGGCTGCAGAAATGAATGGAGAGGACCAGCTGCTGTTTAAGTTCATTCAGCATGTTTTAATTCAATGGAGAGGGGATTTTGAAAATCTTAAATACCAGGATATTTACTTGATGCATATGTTGAGACATGGTGTTAAGATAAATTTGTGTAGGATGTTAATGGTTCAGATTGAGGATATAACTAGGCCAAATTCAAAAAGCAATACCATATTCTTTACTAAGTTTATTTCAGTAATGATTAAAGTAAAGGGAGTATTTGAGTATTAGGAAGAGATAGTGGTGGTAAAGAAAAACTTCTGTATCACAAGCACAATATGTAAGTAAGTGAAGATTAATTGGAATCCATGGAAAAGAGAGTGGGTTACTGATGATAAGAAGTTATATGATATGTTTAATCTTGTGGATCATCCATCTAGGGATAAGGATGTGAGGGATATAGGTCTAGGACCTGATGAATAGGATCCACATTATAGTGAAGATTCAGAAGAGGAGGATTCCTCTATAGTAGATAGAGGAGATCCGAACATACTTCTTAGACCAGCTCCTGAAATTGTGTCACAAGAAAAGGAAGTTCAGCATTGATCAGATCATGACGAGGCTTCTCGAGAGAATTAGGTAGAAGATCATGCAAGTGAAGCATATGTTTCTATCAGCATGAGCCTTAGTCCACTGATTGGAAACTCTTTAATGCCTGATGAGGAATTCGATGATGTTGATAGAACTATACCTATTCCCGAGGAGCCTCTTGCTTGCAGAATATGAGATGGTTGTGGGGGATTCTGATGAGGAAGACCAAATAGCTGAGGGTGCTATCTCTATACTAGAAATGTAACAATTGAGGGGGAGCATCAAACTAGGCTTAGAACTATTTCATTGGCAAATGGTATTGAAAACTGGGTAAAAGACCCATGTTTTGTGGTTTATGTATTAGATTTCCCCGATTCAGATAATGAGGCATCCATTTAGAGACCAAAACCAAATTATGACATTCTGTCAGAGTTATTACATGAATATGTGGTAATAAAACATGTCTTGGATAAGTTAAAGTCTGATCTTAAAGCCAGTTCTGTGAAAGAAGTAAAGAGAATGGAAACTTCACTGGTGTCATCTATTCAGACTTTTATGAAGGAATCTGTAGCCAGTATAGTATCTGAAAGAGCTCTTATTGTTGTGCCAACTAATATAATCACCAGTGATGATTTAATAATCCTTGAAGGATGAAATGAAAGAGTTTTTAAATTCGTCTATTGTTGAGATAAAGAATTGTTTTGTTGATGAGATGAGCATCTTGGAAAGATCTTTTGAACTCTCACTTGGGTGTTGTGTATCAACCTCTATGGTTGAGATGGTGGATGGAATCAGAGCTTTCCAGAATCAGATGTCTGGCTTGGGAGAGGATGTTGAATTTATAAAGAAATCAGTTGTCTCTCTGGAATCCTATATGAGTTCTAAAACTCAAGAAAATAAGGATTCGTCCTATATAAAAAGGGTTCTGATCCAGATGGTTTCAATTTTTGAGGGCTTTTATGAAGTCAGTGGAGAATCATGTCAGTACTTAGGATTATCTAGTAAATAATCTTATCAGTGACCTAACTATGTGTTTCAAGGAAACTGTGCCTTTTTATATTGGTTATATTGCTTCCAAACCTTCAATATAATAGGACCAGATTAGAGATTTGATGAAGGAGGAGCTTGGTTCAGCTTCAACCAATGACTCTGTGGACTCATCTTACCTAAGTCAAGTTTTCTCTACCACTAGGGATATTGGAAAAATCATTCAGAGTTTTATGAAGGAGGCTACTTCTTCTCATAAGGAAGTCAATGTCAAAGTGGATTATTATTTCCAATGGGTTTACACCAAGCATCAGCTCAAAAGTCATTTCAAGCTTATGTTTGAAAACATAAAGCTACCACCAGTCAATCAAGCATTTGGGGAAAAAGTAAGAAATCTCAGGGAGCTATCTCCATCCATGGATAAGTTTTTGGAAAAAAAATATGATTTTATATCATCTATGGATAAGGGGGGAATAATCATTATGGATTTATGAAATCTCTTGTTGCCTTTCTTGCATGTTGATGCTCGTCCAGTGATTATACCTTAATCATTATCTATATCCACCTCTACTACTTCTTCTGCTCAGATGAATCCAGCCCAAGCCATCGGTAGCTTTACTCCTATAATCACTCAGAAAGATAGACAGTACATGCCATGAATAGTTTCAGTAGCTCGGCCTCCTCTGATCATTTCTGGTGTTCCTAAGCCTCCACCTGACTCCCCACAGTCTGAGTCTACCTCGGATCTGAAAGGAAAATCCCACATGGACATTCAAGATGTGGATTGATTGCTAGTTAGGACCATTTATACGAATCATTTGTATTTCCTTTGTATTAAATTAATATTTCACTTGTACTCTTCTCCCCACGACATATATCTATGGTCTTGTTTTCTTTTATATATTTCACATTTCCTCTGATAAACTCTTTTCACCCTTCCTTTTTTCTAATCACAAAGGTGGGGAATATGTATATCCAAAGGGGATAATATTTATATAAAAGGGAGAATATAAAAGGGAGAAATATGAATATATAAACATTATGATATTACTCTACCTATGATATAGAAGGGTACATCTGTTGTACATAGAGGGAGAAATATGAGCTTAATATGTTCCATTTCTATCTTACATTTGATACATTTATATTTTATTTTCCTCTGATACCATTCTATTTTATTTTACCTCTGATACTTTTGGCCTATAACTCTCAAATACATTATTGATTTTGATGGTTTATAATACCATGAGTTTTGATTATCAAAAATGGGGAGATTGTTGACCTCACCCATTTTAAAAATCCCAATCATGTTTTAATATGTTTTGATAATACTGATGTGTGCTTATAATTATATATATATATATATTCTAAATATCAAAATAATTGTTGGAATATGTCAATCAATTATTATCTATCTTTAATCATATTTTAACTGAATTCTAACTCAATCTGGATATGTGTTGCATAGAACAGATAATTGTTAAGTCACTGATATACTGTTAGCTACTGATACAGACCTACCAGTACTTAGTCTACCGATAGACATAGTCACTGATAAACAAAGGTCACCAATATACAGAGCTACTGGTATGTATATGTCCACCGATAAGCACATGTCATAGATAGATCTAGTCTACCAATAAAGATGAGCTACTAGTATAAAGACCACAGATACAACATCCACCGATATAGACAGCTACATATAGAAGCAGAGCTACCGATAGAACAAGCTGACCGGTGTTCATAAGTCCACCGGTATGCAGTTAATCATTGGTACAGAACAATGCTACCAGTATTCACATGCTAATGATACAAAAGTCTACTGATACGAGCTATCGTTACACCAGAGCTACCGTTAGAGTAAGTCTACCAGTATAAGCAAGTCTACCAATATGAAGTTCACCGATATAAAGAATCTCACCTCTTGTCAAGTCTACGGGTAGAAGTTCACTAGTATAATGAGCCACTAACTATTATATGGAGCTACAGTTACAAGGAGTAACATCTACCGATACAGAGGAGCCACCACTATAAGATCACTGTTATAAGGAGTTGCCGATTGAAAACCAGTCACTGTTTCCCTAAACTATATTTCAATTTGTATAATTATCAATTATCATATTTGATGATTTTAATGAAATTAAAGTTAATTTATGATTGTTGTTGGAATGTCAAGGAACTGTACTTCATAACTATAAAAAGGTAATCATTCCCATTGCCCGGAGTTGAATGCTATAAAAGGAAGGAAAAAGGAAGGGCATAAGTGTATAAAAATAAGGGCTGAAGAGTGCTGAAAAGTTGTGCATACACACAGAAAAGAAAGGATATATCCATACTGAACAAATGGACATACACGAATCCATTTACTAAAGGAGAGAACACAAGCTTCACCTTAGCCAAGGTGTAAAGAACTACAACGAGCTCTTCATACACTCAAGCTGATCAAACTGAATTTGAAGAAAACGACCATCTGTTTTTCAGAAAAAAACTAGAGAAGGACTCAGATGCATACCTGATTAATCAAAGGAGTCCAGAGCTGCACTTAAAATCACTAGAGCATTATAATACTCATATATACTCTCTCATATATTCTTTTATTCACATTTTGAGTAGTGTGCATTCTCTGTATAATTTATACACACACTATCTCTTGTTCTAAATGGGAGGATTTTTAAATACTCACACAAACCTCTTATAACTCTCTTGAATCCCACTGTGGATAGTGATAGAGGTCACGTAGGACCTGCAAATTCAGTGTGCTGTTGTTTTTTCCCACAAAGAATTGCGGAAGCGGTCTTAGTACCAGGAAAGTCTCTGTACTATTGTTTACCCTGATCTAGGGTGTGGATCAAATTTATATAAATTGTTTGAGAGGAATAAGTCTCGGCTTGAGACCGAACCTCTTGGTTATATATGTTGTGCATCATAGATTAAGTCTAAAGTATACTATATCTTTTATATTTTGCTGCTAATTACTTGTAAATTCAAACATTTTTTAAGTTACTTTGATAATTAATCTAGAAAGTGTTTGTAACTTTTGTAAATCAGTAGGTTATTTTCAAAAGATAATTTAATATTTTTATTAAATTACGTGATACCTAATAAATCTTTTGAGAACCTAACCGAACCTGTATAGTTTTACAAATTCTCTACAGTTTAACTTAGTTTTTAATTGGGGGATTTTAATAGAAATATTTTTAACAAAAATTTTAATTTTAACTCAATTCACCCCTCCTCATGAGTATCCACTCCAACCAACAATAATAAATGTGATTATTATTTCATTAATGTTATTCTAGATATTATTTACTTAATGAACACATTGGATTTTGACATCATAACATGGTCATTCTCGACTCAATTAACAAATATAGATAGAATATTTGATAAGAACATAAAGAATAATGTAATTTTTATAACAATTTAATAAGTGATATAAAAGGAATAAAAAAATAAAAAGGGATCTCTATAAATTATAGATTAACATAATTTTATTTTTCAGAAATATAAAGATTTCCTGTGATGAGTCGCACTCACGGAATGGATTTCATCTCAATGTCCTTTTATTGAGACATATATTGATGTTAAAAAGTTTATTATATTATAAGATGTATATAAACCTCTTTTGACATATTATATCTTGTATTAATATATTATAATTAAATTTAAAATTTTCAATTATTTATTAATTTAATGATTTTTATTAATTTTTTTCTCAAGTAATAAGAAAATATTTAACTAATACATCATAGTGAATAATTTAATAATTTATTATTCTAAATTATTCATATTAATGTCCACGATTTAAAAATGTTTTTAAGGATTTATTTTTATGGAAATAGATATATTAAAAGGTTAATATCTGTCAAATGTTTCAATGTTGTATGAGACACATTGATTCAAATATATTTTTTTAAATGTTTTAATTGTGTTTTAAAAATGGATTGATTATTTCAATAACGTGGAATGTTTTTTTAACATATACACCTTGAATGGAATTTATATCTTTCATGTCACTATTATGTATTGATGTTTACTTCAAATTAATATCATTTTATTTAAAATAATATTTTCTCATTTAGGAGTATGAAGGTTGTAATGATGA
This sequence comes from Viscum album, assembly GCA_963277665.1. NCBI lineage: Eukaryota > Viridiplantae > Streptophyta > Magnoliopsida > Santalales > Viscaceae > Viscum > Viscum album. Next base: position 957,669,821 of record OY728142.1, read on the forward strand.
AATGTGATTTCAAAGTGGAAATGTTATTTTACAATTAAGCTTTTATTACGTGTTATGATAATGTTATTGTTATTAGAAATTGATTATGTTTACGGGTGATTCCATGATAAACCGAGGGCGAGGGAGACCATGATATATCTCTAATGCATTAGATAATGAAATGGGGTTAACTGGTTGGGTTTCTCCTAAGAGATTTAGGGAATATATTGTGAGGGGTATTTCATATTTAACCACGAAGGTTAATCCTTATGTAGTTGTGAATGCTATAATGTATGTATGATATGAGTTCCACATAATACCTTTATGATTAAATAATTTGAAGAAGGTTTTCATCAATCATATCATTTCATGTGGTATAATGGATATTTTATGTTTTATAGTTGAAAAGTATTATTTTTTGAAAATATTTTCATGAGATTAAATTATTCATTGAATAATGGTTACATTACATATTATATATTACTTATTGATATTTTTTTCTCATCACATGTTTTTGAATTCTATTTACACATGTTATAATGATGGTTAAGAGAAAGGAATACCTCAATAAGAATGTTATGAATATTATAAACAATAAAGAGAAATCATGATTTATTTTAAAATGTTTTAAATTATCAAAAAATGGATATTGATTAGACTTGTCTACTTTTTAATATTTAATTTTTTCTATATGGGTTATTTTCTAATTAACTAAAACTTTAAACTTGAAAAGATAATCAATCCAAATTCTTGAATTAAATCATGATAATTTAATGTTTACATCTAGGGCCTTATAATAAATATGGATATTCGTCTACTTCCAAACAAATGGGAAACAAACATGTCCATCATTTTTATCGAAAAATACCACCTCACAAACTGGTGTAATAAATTTACGATCACCACCTCTCCTAAATGGATATAATGAAATATTTTAATTTTATGTACATATATATATTTATATATATTTTATTTAGTAAATACTTATAAATTTTACTTATTATATAAAATTGACCTTAAAAACATTCCATATGTATAAAAATGATGACATCTCTCATCTGTACATGTGGACTGTTGACTCCCCAAAGTGTTTTGAAAAGTATTTATTTTTATATTTATATGGATAATAATAATGATATAATAAATTAATATATATGATATAAATGATATATATGATATGTAAATGTTTCTTTAATTTTTAATTTTTATATACCATTCTTTCATTCTATCTGTCAAAATAATGTATACATTGTTAATGCTTACATACGTCCTACTGGCTCTATGAATGGTGTAATAAAATTTTCAAAATCCATGTTTTATTAATAATTATAGATATTTATATAATGAATATATATAATATTAAGATGATTATTAACATTATTTATATGATGTAACCATAATCAATTTACAATGATTAAAACTAATCAACTAAAATACGCATGAGAAAAGAAGCAATTACCACAAAGAAAAATGATTTTAATAAATAATTATTTATAAAATGCTTATTAGAATTTATAATAAATTCATATATTGTATGATATATATGATTATAGTTTTCATATTTATTTATAAAAATCATATATTTAATATATGTGAGGTTCAAATGTGTACAATGGATGTAGAGACTTGAGGTATGAGATTTTATTCTAATAGTATTTTTGTGTGAAATATACATTATACACCACTTTTTTAGTATATATAATACCCATTAATTACTATTATGATTATAATCATGAATATTATTGGATATATATATCCACTATTTATTCTTTATCTCATGAGGATTTTGATTCAATGTATACCAAAGTGTTCTGGGTTTTATTTCAATATCTTATTATTTATCAGGGTTGTTCATGTTTAAATTTTTTATAATGAAATTTAATGATCTATCTACCAAAAAACTCTTGATTTTTCTCAACAACTAGTAATTTCAATAAATATCATGTTTTTCATTAATTTTACTATATTTATGTAATCATGATACAAAATGAATGTTTTTAAGGAGAAAATACTTTATCTCTCATTTGTTAAATATCCTTTATCATTCATGTCCTTGGTTTTTAAATTTGTTTTAATGATTTTTTTCCAATTACTCACATTTTTTCATTATATTATTACCTTTTTTTTAATTTTAACAAAAAAATTTAAAATCAATATTTTTATCATATTCTGAATGAGTTAATTATGAATTTAAACACATAATTAGAAAGGATTCTTTTTTTTAACGTTTATGATATAAATTGTATTTCACACTGTAACGATAGATCAATTAGTTAAATATTCCTTTAAAAATTTTCAGGTTATTTTAATGAAAAATCATTAATTAATATTTTGGAAATTTTTATATCATAAAATGTGATTTGCAAAGTGGAATGTGTATTTTCCTCTAGAATGATTTTAAACATATTTTAATGGTATTTCTATTCATCAATGAAAACAACCCTTTTTCTAAATATTATTTATTGGGAATATGATCCAATGTTACCACCCTTATTCATTATCTAGATGGTTTATGATTATGTTGAAATTATTTTTATGAAACCTACTTGTTTTCCTCATGTTATACTTAAGAGAACTATTTCTTCTTCATGGGTCATGCTATAATTAAATGTTTATAAAACCCATTCTATTTCTATGTGATATGATTTGATGAATGTTTTAAAATATTTTGAAACAAATATGTATGATTTTTATTATTGGACCATAGATTTCGAGAATTTATAGACCTCCAATACATGGGGGAAAATATAGATATCTCTGAGTGTAAATAGGAATTGAACAGTGATTGAACCTACTTCTGTAATGTATTTTGTTAAAAATTATAATCATGAGAGTCAACATTAAATAACATGATGATTTATGGATTTAATCCATTACACTATGATTTCCTTGGTAATGAACTTTGAAAACAATGGTAAGTATTTTTTATGCTTATGGGTATTCCAAAAATCTATGTTTTATGCCAATTTTTTAATCTCATGGAATATTTCATTTTATTTACTTTATGATTGTTGTTTGATTAAATTACAAGATTTATTAATTGAATCAAGTTTGTGATATATGATATTTAGGGAATGATTTTAAATTGCTATTCCCATGTCCTCATACCCTTATTCTCTTATTATGTTTATATATTCTTTGCTTACACTTACATAGAATTTGTGCCCACTATTTCTTTAGTATACATTACACATGATATAAAAAAAGTTATTATGTATGATATTTCCGTGAAGGATTCTAGTTATGAAGAACATAGTGGTAAGTCACATAGTTTACTAATGACATAGTTGTTTCATAATCCAATTTTCCAAATAAAATAGACCAATAAGATTATATCTTGGATCATTATGTCACATAATGAATATTCATCTATTATTATTTGACATATATATATGAAAAGTATTAGTCACTATTGTTGATATCAGAAAAATGTTTAGTAATTCATTCAAAATATGGATGGGAAAATTTAGTCAAAACCCATAGGATAATACTATGTATAGGATAACAACCTTTATTGTGGTAAATAAAGGATTATGTTTTCCTATAACAACATTTATTTCTATACTCTACAAGTGTATGTGGTTTTCGTATAAATGCCTCTTATGTATGTAACCTCAAAAAGAGTTTTTTGAGTATATATCAACCTTAATTCTAATTCATGATGTCTATTCCCTTACAATACACAATTTTTGAAACTCACTAGTGATATGATTTGGTTAAGTAAAATTTTCATTATTTACCATCAAGAAAGATTTGAATAGATAATGATTATTGATGACTATGGATAAATGAAAGAATCCTAGTTTGAAATTAAAGTGTAATGATTTGGAAATACTATAAATGATTATGTGGTTTCTTACTATGATTATTGTTTTTGATACTATGATATTTACTTTCATTCAATGGAAGGAACTTTTAGGAATCCTGGTATCATTGAATGTGATGGATAATGTAGTGATTATGATAAACTTAACAAGATGACGACTAAACTAAAAGATATTGTGATCAATCACAATTAGTTGTCAAAATATATGATTGACAACTTTCACCAAAACAGAATCATAGACATTCAAATGGAGAGAATTATATAGTTTTTGGGAGATTTTATATATGATAGTATGGAGTAAAGAATATTCAACTTCATTTATGACTACAATTTGGAAATAGACACCTTGGGGAATGTCTTAATGGAAGGGGAAATTGTTTTTTGTGTGAAAATGTAGTATATAGATCAATTAATTTTTGAAGAGTTCAACATCTAGTGTGTTTGGAACATGGAAATTATCTAATTCCATTACACTTTTTAATGGTTAAATCATATTCCAATTAATGAACTATGTAATACCCATCATTTATGTGAGTTGGTTGATGTAATTATGTATTAGGATTCAAGAATCCTGATGTGGAAGTAATTCTAAAATTGTTATTTTTGTTTTCTGAATCATGAAACATGTATATATTATGCTAATGTTGGAAACATATATGTGTCCATTCAACAATATCATAAAATTTATGGATTCTATAATGATTATATGAGTATAATATTTATTGAAAGTTCAAATACCTAAACACCCCTTTTGTTGTTATATGTAATGTGATTTTAATGTTATTAATGAAATTTTTATAGAGGATTTTTGGGATATGTTAAATGTGATCCTTAGTTTCAAAAATAAATATTATTTGGGGAGGAATTATATTTTCAAAATTATAATGGTATTGATACCCTTCATGGTTTATATGATCTATTATGATTGTGGTTATTTTTAAATATTTTTAGTATGATAATTGTTATCATTATTACACATTATTTCATGATTTATTTCAAAATATTACACATGATACAACACAAACGATTAATATGTATAGTGTCATTTGGAATTAGGTATATAACATAAAAACATAAAATATTGGGTACATCACAATTATTTAAAACCTCCAGAACATGATCATAATATTCCATCATACCTAAAATTGATTGGAATAACCTGGGGACATACATATGAAAAGTTTTAGATATAAAGTATAATAAGGGAACAAAAATGGCATGAAAAAAATTAAGTATTAACCTTTTGATAATTAGAAATTAAATTGGAAATAAAAAGTATCATGAACATTAACATGAACAATGAGGCATGATTAACTGTGGTAACATAAAGACAACATGGAAATATGGAAACAACATTAAACATGAAATCATAACATAGATCATGGATAACATCCAAGAAGTAAAAATGTGGTGAAAAAATTTCAATTATGTATGATGATACACCCTAATTCCATTAATAATATCTCAGGAGACTAAATCATCATCAAATTTAATTAACCTATATATTATTCCTGGTTCACCAATCACTTTTATATCATGTATATTCATAAGTATTGCCCATAGAACATTAAAAATAGAATCATGTTTAATTATAATTAATTTGGATATGAAGGTGTGTAGAATAAATACATAAATATCTCCAATAAAATTATTATACATATGTATAGTTGAATAAACGTGAGTGGAAATAATGATGATATTCACAATAGAATGATTTGTCATGGAGAAATCACAATGAAATTTTGGCAGCATAATAGTGGTACATAAAGATTTATAAATTGGTTTAATTAGAGATAAAAGGTTATATATTAGTTTTTCAAATAAAATCGTATGTAGTAGGGACATGTAAAAACATATCCTTACATTATGAATTCTAAATAAAAGGCATAAAATGAATAACATGCATGAACAAATAGGAGAAGTAATGGAACCATTCCCATTAGAGGGTGAATTCAAGGGCATGAGAGGAGATTCTGGGGATCTCGGGGAGTCTATGGGAGGAATATATAAAGGGTATGGATGTTTAAATACATTATAATTTTTTTGAGTATTAATGATATTTTCTTGCGGGTTTATGTAGGAAAGGAGAGGGGAGTTTCTTATAACTCCCTCAACTTATGTTTACGACTCTATATGATAAAATAATCAAAACCAGAAACCATCCCTTTATATTTTCCATGGTTTATTCAAAATTGGAGTGGTTATAACAATTTTATATGTAAAATTTCTAAACATATGATAATATTACCCATGGTGATGTGTAATTGGGTCATGTTTTGAAGGAAATGATTTAAAAACCTTAAAATATAATATAGGATTTGCAGGATTCATAAAGGTTGTATAAAATTAATAATATAACCTCAAAAGAACATTATTATAAATACTAAACATATATTTGGTCATTTAAATTATTTATAATATTTATTACATCATTCTTAGGTCATTATGATGTCGTTATACACACTTTATATTTATATCATTTCAGTTTTTACCCGAAAATTCTAATATCACATAAAATTATTATTAATTCATAGTTGGATAATTTTGAAATTTTGATTCTAAAAATAATATATAGTAAATAGAAATATTTTTCAAAATATTTGATTTTTAAAATTTAAAATAAGAAATTTCATTTATTGAGAATTTTTGGTTTTTTGACAATAACAGTTTTCAAACCCTAATAAAAATTACATTTCATTCCATAAAAATTATATGACCATTTATATTTAATAGAAAATATTAAATAATAATATTTAACCAAAATAATATATATTTCAAAAAATAACATTTTATCAAAAAGAATTCTATATTTGAAATTACATATTACCGAAAAATATAATTTCTTTTATCAAATCAATATTAAAATTATTTTTAAAAGAACAAAAATAAGATGTAAATATAACTATTATTATATTAATGTATAATAAAAATATACATATTATTATCGTATTAATATATATCCTTTTATTTTAGTATAAGACACCGTATGTATGAGGTTTGTGACAATGAAACTTTCATGGTGTGGTTCGACAAACATGGTTTGGGTCATTATCTTAATGAGATTAAAATTCACTTATAAATGATTTCTCTCAAGAATTAGTTTTTGGATATCAAATTGTGATTGGTTAATGGAAAATCATAGGGATTATATATCCCTTAGAATCTATAATAAATGGGATTCATATTGTATGAGACTACTAGTTTGTGTGATCACTTCCTTTGTCCTTTTCAATTCAATTTGTCAAAACTCTTTATTTATACTAATCATAAGATCACTGTTCCAAAAATATATTATCAATAGATACTATTCGTAATGGTCTTTAAGATAAGATAGGATGTAATAAATATATATAAGTGCATGTATTTTCTATAACCATATTACCTAATAGGTAATGTAGTCCAACCAAAAATGGATTATTATTTATAAAAGGTCCGGTCATTACAATCTCCCCTACTTCATAAAATTTTCCCTTGAAGTTTTCATTTCATATATTAAAATAAATAACGTAATTTTTTTCATCAACTAATATAGTTCCCATATGTTCTTTTCAATCAGGTTGTTTCTCTATAGTTTATTGACCAAGTGCGTTGTCTTATTTGGTATAACATTATCTCTAAAATATTTGATTTTCAATATCTTCCCCTAATATGAATGATCATTCTCCAATAGTACAAATTATAGATTCAGAACATGTGAGGGTTCATGGATTTACTTCCTCGTGATTGATATGTGGAACACATCATGTACTTGAGATAGGTTTTGGGGGAGTGTTATTCGATATGAAACCACTATGATGTGATCAAGAATATCATAGGCTTCGATGTTTCATGGACTAATATATCCCTTATTCCAAAATATCATTACTTTATCCCATATAGTTATGTATATGAAAACATTTTATCCAAATATTTAACTCAATGTCTTGTCAACAAATATCAACATAACTGTTTTTTTCAACTTTGATCTTCCTTGATGATCTGCTGAATGATATTGACCTTTTTATTTATTTCATCAACCATTTTAGGACATAAAAGTTTGCTTTCCCCAACATATACCTTTCATATAGGTTTTCATCACCTCTTCCCATACATGGATTCATAGGGGCCATTTGGATACTTGAGTAGATATTATTATTGTATAAAAACTCAACCAAAGTGAGATTATTATCCCATCATCCATTGAAGAAAACCAAGAATGCCCTCAACATATCATCTATTTTCTAGATAGACCAATATTATTTTACAATATTCTGAGGTTGATAGGATGTGAAAATGTACAATTATATATTTATAGAATGTTGGATACTTATCCAAAACATAGAGGTAAATCCTAGATCTTGATAAGATACAGTTGATAGTTGGGTTCCATGCCGCCTCACCACATCTCTAATATATATATTTTCCAGTTTATTGAGTTAGAAGTCCTCTTGAATTTTAATAATGTGAGAAGTATTTATAAGAATGTACACAAAAAAACATAGATTTTTATTTCCACATAATGTATTTGGAATACCAGTGACTACGTCTATGGTTATGTTTTCCCATTTCCATTTATGTATGGGTAATGGTTCCATCACCCCTTAGATTTTTTCCCTTCAAGCATCACTTGAGGACATACCAGACATCATGATGTATATTCTATGACCCCCTTTCTCATGTCATGCAAGTAATACTGATCTTTTAGAACTTGATACATATTTTTTCTCTATGGATAGATGGAGAAGGTCAAGATATGCACATCATCCAATATATCCTTATCTAACTCAAGATTTGATTGTACACATATTATTGACCCTAATCATAAACATCATTCTTAATTAATTTTGATTTATTAGGATTTCCCTTTTTCTAATAGTATACACCTTCTTCTAAATTACCAAATAATATTTTTAGCACACTTCTTTCACTCTAGAATGTACGGTTGAGAAATCATTGGTGAAAGGATTGATGATGTCCCGTCCATTATAATTACAATTTCCATCCTTTTCATGTTAATGAAGATCAAATGCGTATCCATTCTCAACAACAAAAAATTACTTGATCCAATATACTTAAATCATTTTCTAATTTATTTATTTTTATATGATAGTAGTTGAATGAGAATTCATATCACTTAATCATCTCTAACCATGTTTTCTAGCATGTATTCTACTATTTCTATTTCATATATAGTTCAGGAACTTATGATTTTTATATATTTAACACATCTCACATAAGATAAGAAAATAACAACTTTTCAATGTAAAGATCACTATAGATAACTCCAAATTATGCAATGGGTATTTTTTTAATGAATTTTCAATATACTTAAGGCATATGCTATCAGTTTTTCATTCTATATTAACAAAAAACCCAATCCATTCTCTAAATACTATTTCTATATGACAAAAGTTACCCACTAGTGCTTAACATAAGCACATGTTTATTAATAATCCTTTTTTTATGTCATTGATAATCTCTTAACATTAATATTTCTAAATGAACTTTAATCCATTCCATGTTATTTTGGTTATAGGGTTTTATATTTATGATAAATTTCTAACAAATTGATGAAAGTACCCATATAATCCAAGGAAACTGTAGATTTATTTCATAGATATTGGCCTCATCCATCATACAATTATATTTTTTCATTGAAGGGTCCACAAATATCCCATTACTTGAGATATTATACCCCAATAATTAGACTTCATTCTACTAATCCTCACATTTCAAATACTTTTCATAAAAGATCTCTTTTCATAATGTATTTTACATATTTCTCAGGTGATCCCATTGCTAATCATTTCCTTTTTAGTATATTTCAATATCGTATATAAAGACATCCAATTTTTTTGAGGCAATCTCTAAGGAATCTATTCTTCATATCCCTGAATATTTCTAAGAAATTAGTGAGATCGTATGGAATTTATATGAACTCATATTTCTCAAAACTTTTTCTGAAATCAACACTTTGGATATCCACATTCTGCACTGTTACTTGATAATAGGCCAACCAATGATCTATCTTTTAGAGGTATTTGTCTCCACATATCTGGTAAAAAAATTCATAAATCCATTGCAGAGGATACATTTTATTTATCATGATATTTTTTAGCTCATGATTATCAGTGAAAAAAATCATTTTACACTCCCTCTTCTTAATAAAGAGGATTGGTGAAACCTATTGTGATGTAATGGGGTGTATGAACCCTTTATCTAGATTATCATATATGTTTTATTTATCTCATCCAAATCCATAACATCCATTATTTATGGAGCCTTATATAATGGAAAATATTAGGTATATAATATATTGAAAATTCAACCTCTTGATAAAGAGGAAGACTTGGAAATTATTCTATAAACAGATTTGAAAATTAAATAACTATAGTCATGTGTTCATGGATGATATTTTACATAGACTCAATCACTTAATCTATAAACACTTATTCATTTGAAAAAATATCAATTATTGAAATGTCACTATTAAGTTTATTCATAATCTTCCTTACACTCGTACTAAAACATGGTACAATTCGCAGTACAAATAGTTATTTACTTCTCAAAAAAAATTATATTCTCCCCATATAAGGAAATCCATTGAATATCCAAAATTGCATCAAGTTCCACTAAATGGAGTATCAAATGGTTTGTTGGGATGTTAAGTCGACAAATTCATATAGTGGATGAGTTTTATGCTTGGTATTTATTTATTTCTGCATTTAATGATTTCAATATCAACTATACTTCCGTGCTAGGTGGTGGTGTTTTAGTAGTGATACTAAATACGAATGATATGAAAGAATGTGTAGAACCATAATGAAATATAATATTCATTATAATTGAATAAATAACTACAAAACTTGTCACCAGTTCATTGTTAGAATCCATCTCACCAGTTGTGATGTTTAGAGGCCTATTTGTTTCTTGGTAGTACATTGAATTGTTTCTATATTTATTTCAAGGGCAATGTGCTACGAAAGCCGACAATTATGAGGCCTAGTGTGACCGAAATTAATTTTATTAAAATACTAAATATATTTTATATAATTATTTCATATTTTCATAATTAAAATGGGATAACTCTTGAGATAAATCTCAGATGAAAAATATGAGACAACGTTTGAGTCCGTAATGTAGTATCTATATATGGGAAATAAAATAGGATGGTGCATGGCGTTAAGAAATCTCTCTTGTTGGTGGTATGTTCAGTTGGTTAATTAATTAAATTAAATTAATTAATTTATTATTTTAACCTAAAATAAAATTATAAAACTATAATTCAATAGATATTCACTCAGTGTTAGCCTCATATTCTTGGGCTTTTTCTAGTAATTATCATCTTCCTTCCTTTCATGAATCAAATCAGATGATGACAGAACTCTAGATTGGAGCATATCAGAGTGAACATAATTTATCAATATCATTTAATCATTAGATATCATGATCTTCAATGGAAAAATACAATATCTAGGTAAGAATCATCAATTTGTGGTTTATTTCATTTTAATTTAATTGATTTAGTATATCAATCCGTTGTATTGGTCTTTTCAGTTGCAGATCCTTAACGTTCTCACACGTACCAATTAATTTTATTCTTTCCACTAATTTCTATGTCATGTTATCCCCATTCTTTATTTATGGATAGTAATTTATGGAAACAGTCTTAAATCCTTTGATATTGTTCCTTTAACCCTCAATATCATCAATTATTCACTAGTTGGGCACTGGAAACATATTTTGAAGTTTTCGAGTAGTACCAATCCGGGTCGGAAAACTCTAATCATGAATGATTTGCGACAAAGGGACAAATCGATGAATAAATAATATATCTGATATAATTTTAGGTTGTGGAGGTTGTTTTTAAGATTTGAGATGTATTAAATGATGTTTGATGCTATTGGGATGTGGGTTAAGTGTGACTGACCACCGCATAATGACAATATTATATTTCTATCCATTTGATGGACAAAAAAGATCAATGAGTACCATATCCATTGATTTCATAAAAAAATATGAATCTGTAAGAGTAATGAAATATCTACCACACAGAGAGTGGATATGAAATTATATAAAATTACCTTCTACACACAGTGTATCATGATGGACACATGGAGTGTATCCCCTGGCAATGTTGATTAAGGTTTTAGAATATTATAATGGTGGAAAATTGTGTGAACCTTTTATAATCTGTATACTTCATACCAAGATAGATGATCCATGTGATGAATCAAATGGGAGGGACCTATGTTAGAGTACATGGTCAGACACACGGTCATGTACTAAAGTAAATAGACATGGGGTGAGGTACACTAATGTAGCTTGAAGGACAATGACTTTTCTTATATAGTTCGTACATGTTATATAGTATACCCGCATGGAGTATACCCATATATATATTGGGATTAGTTTGATGACCAGATACCTAACATGGATGTGGAGTAGGACCACATGTCATGTGGGTCCCCCAACACACCATTTACTACATTGTTCTTTTAAAGGAAACTTCAATCATTGGTATATGATTCGTATATAATCATGTTTTGGACTACAAGTAGCATATCATGAGTTTTTTTCTATATATAATAGGATGTTTCCCTTTCTTCTAGATTTTTCAGTATGATGTGGAATGTTTTGATGCACAATTCATGGTTAGATTATGCTCGATGACGATAGTGATCACATGGAAACACCACTTGCTTCTTAAGTGGAACCCTACAGGTTGGATGGGCATGGTTCCTTGGTTAATTTTAGAGTGGAACCCTCTAGTCGATATGGGAATGGGTACTGTACCAAATCCCATAGTAGAACCCTCCTATCATCACATAGAATCAGTCCTCTACAACCTTCACAATTGGAACCCTCTAGTCGAGGTATGCATGAGTCTTATATGACTATATTGGAGACCACCTATCCGTACAGGTAATTCATATTCTACAAAAATCCTTATTGGGAGCCTTCAGTCAATATGTGCATGGGTTCTTGATGGCTCACCATGTGGAATCCCCTAGTAAATCTTATAATGTGTCGTCGATGACTTATAGAGTGTAACCATCCAGTTGGGCTGGGCATGGATCCTCTAACACTAGAGTGGAACCCTCCTATTGGGAAGAGGATGAGTCCTCCATTAACTATAATTGTGGAACCCTCCTGTTGTTCAAAGTCATGGGTCCTATACCTATAGAATTCAGACATGAAGTTGTGTGACATAGTGATGAGGCATGGCCTAGCATAGAAGGATACAATGGGGAAGACACAAGAGTTTCTGGGCATCATTGATGAACCTTTTAAACTAATTATGATGCTTCTTCCTAGAATGATCAATGATTTTTACATAACTATTCTCTCTTATATGGTTTTTATTGAATTAGAATACATATATATACTTTGATATTGACATCCATGGATTTGGGTACTCACCTTCCATGGGATGTGAAGACATGCGGGGTATGCCACATCCATTATCTGTTTAGCTTCTCATGGTTGGATGAGTGTACAATCCCATTTTAAGTGAAAAATACTCCATGTGTAGTTCATTTACACACTGTCTTAATCAAATTATGTTTCAAATAGATTATCATTTATTGGTTTGGGCTGATATGTTCTCTTTGTCTACATCCTTTTTGTTATCTAATGTCTTTCTATTCCTATTGTTTCTCTTACTAAGCCCCTTTAGAATTTTGGGGGTCCTACTAGGTATTTATATACCATGACCTATATAGGATTTTCTCAAATTGATCGTGTATTATGTAGATGAGAGACATGTTAGAAGTGACTTCGGATGATCCTAAGGTTACCCAGTACTTCAGCCCGCATAAAGTGGTCATAAATTAGAGATCAGGAGATGGTATATCTCACTGGTTTACATTTCATGTTTTTTATTATTGGGACACATTTTTGACTGGGCATGTATCTTTTCGTATTAATTTTTAGTTTTCACTACCGCACTCATGTATTTTCTAGAGGGTTTTCATAGATATAAGTTCCCTTAAATGTTTGTTTGTTTTACTTTTACTCCCTCTACATTTTTTCACTGAGATTTTTTTTTTCTTATAGGTACATAGAAAAAGGACTCCCCATTTTATTTATGCCCTTGAATCTAGTGAAAATCCACTAGCCTATGGTGGCAGACTTGGGGTTATTACGGGTTGAGCCCTGACTTTGATAAGGTCATGAAAGACTAGTATCAAAAAAATTCAATACATGGGAAGGATTTTAGAGTGGTCCCCTTATGAGAATTTCGTTGGGATTAAGGAAATAGTGTCAATATGTCTTGAGTGTGGAACTCATTACGGGTAATCCAGTGATGGTATGAGTGGATGAAGTATCCATTAATCTAAACCATAACTACCATCTTGTCAACCCAACATGTCATGACATTGGATGCATGGATTAATGGTAAATGAATCATACAATATTGATTCATTGACGGTCCTTTTTGAGTGAGATCTATATATATATATGTATATATTTTCATTTACAGTGGTAAGTCTTGAAAGCATTTGATATTCTTTAGTGATGATAGTTATCCATGATACTAGTTCTAGATCATGATGATGATACGATGAGAGATGATGCCTCAGTTTCAAGTCCATCCATCAATCTTCCACCTCTTGTTGTGACGGTAAGATCACCACCACTTTTCATGTAGAAAATCACCCCATAAGATCAGGTTGGGGATGCACGCAGGTTTCGCATGCTCCGTGAGTTCTAGAGGTAGATGCTGATAAGGTTTCTAGGTGATCTATATCATTAGGTGGTATAAGATCTTCTAGAGATGGTGGTTGGTATCTCTGGATAATTCAGACTCCAAATAATAATTTTGTTTCACTAGAATATTTTCTTTTCCATTGAATAGTTATGTGATGGAGGAGTCTTGTTACTCAGATGCATGACGAATCGACACTCTCATAGACCAAATTCTAGAAGGTGTTTTGTGAGGAGTACTTCCCCTATGGTTTAAACTTAGTTAGAATTTAGGAACTTCTTGAGTTGAAAGAAGGATATATGATGCTGTATCAGTATTAATTGAGATTCATAGACCTTCATCAGTACTCCCCTGACATGATTTGTGATGGAGGAATCTAGGAATATATGTTTGAGTGGGGACTCCATAGAGAGATATGCTCTACAGTGATACCATTTTTCATCCCCGCCTATGTTGGGGTTTTGAATTAGGCACTAGTGACAGGGATATTTTTTTCCCAGGGATGATAGACAACTGAAGTTGTTAGTGGGTTCCCCAGAGCAGAGTCGTGTATAGAAACTATTAGGTTCTGGTTAGTTGGATCTCGACATTGATGAACATTTCACAATTAAATTTAGGTGCATGTTCAGGCAGTAAATGGATAGCACAGAGCACCTGGGAATCCCAAAGTGGACCAGTTCTATGCTTGTGACGGGTAGGTTCATATAGCATGTGTCTTCCCAACCATAGGTGAGAAGGAGTGTAGGTTGATAGCTGATGGACTACCATGGTAGTGGAAATGTTGTGATCATGGATCTCCCATGTAAGGATATGGTAGTCCCTAAGAAGGAAGAGCTAGAAAATTGGTAGGAAGGGCTATGGGTTATAGGAGATTCTATGATATCCATCAACCACCACCACTATGTGGCCAACATCAATATCATAGAGCTGGAGGTTGGGGTCATAGGAAGATACATGCTCTGGATTCATATGACCTAGCAACACATGAAATTATTATAGGTATTATATATGTTTATTGTACTCTTTATTCGGTATTAATTGGCATAAGTGTCAATAATTACTTCATATCTATAATCCTGGTGTGAGAATTAGAGCTTCTAGGTAAGACACTAGCCCATAAGGATCATGTTGAGGTTCCTATAAGGAATTATTCTTTTATATCTTTTATCTACAATCAGTGTAGGATATCTCTTAGTGTGGAAAGTTTCACACTGTTATTTTTCGTTATCCTAATGAAACCATTTGAAATCATATTTGTAATGGACTAGTTATCCATGGTCTAATATTGGAATTTATTTCACTGTAGAAAAGTCAGGTTTTTATGCACTAATGGGATATGATGATCATTTTCTTGGAGAAAAAATATCTTGGAAGGAAATTCATCTATTCCATGTAGTAGGATGCATTAAATCATCCATTTATTGGATAGTATATCTCTATGTGTATTTGGATCATTAGGAATCTAGATTCTCTCAGTTTTGGAGGATTACATGTACATATTCCCTAATATTTTTTTTGGTAAAACCACAGAAGTTGGAGGTGGTGTTTTTCATAGAATTATATAATATCATTTCTCTGAAATAATCTATGGCATATTTGACGTGCCTTACCAAGCATTGAGGAATATAGTTCTAGTTCGAGGACCTCTGAGATGAGGTTTTCATCTGACCCAGTGTATCCACATGGGATGCTGCATTTTAGTTCTTGAAAAAGGTAAATAGGAGTTTGAATATTTGTTCAGATTATCATTAACCAAATCGGGCCAAAATAAAGAACAAGTAACCCTATTATGAATTTACATCATATTTTACATGTTGTGAGACACAAATGGTTACCGAAGATCGATCTCAGGTCTGATTACCAACATTTCAGGGTTTGTGAGTCTAATATTTCAAAGTTGGTTTTTTTGTTTCTATCAACACTGAGTTTATATAGATTCCATTTGGGGTGATGAATTACACCAACAGTGATTATGGATATGATGAACCATATCGTCTATCCATACATAGGGTAGTTTTTTGTAATATTCAATGAAGACATACTCATCTACTCTTCATCAGAGGAGGAGTATTCTAAACACATGGGGATGGTTATATATTTTCATTAGGAGCACCATCTCTATATAAATACCCTAAAGATTCTGTTTTACATATATTGGAGGTTTACATTTTATGGAATGTTAGTTCTATGAATGGTTTAGATATGGACCGAACAATTACTGATGTTGTTGTTGATTGGGATCCACTAAATAGCGTGTCATAGTTGATGAGTTTTATTGTATTAGTAGTTTAGTAGGGGAGGTTTATAGATGACTTATCCTGAATTGTAACCCCTTTGACCACATTGACATGGAAAGGGAGGTCAATTACCTCATTTATGAAGATCCAGTGACCCCATGATGAGTTGAGACTATGAAGGGAGAGTGATTTTGTTTTTACGATACCATTAAAGAGTGTGGAGCATGTGGTGTATTGTGATTCCTTGGAAGATGGGCATGGACGCATGTTGATGTAGCGGTAAGAATTTATCACTTATGGGTCAAGGCAGTTGAGTTCCCACAAATAGAACTGTTCGACCCATGACCTAGAGCTAGTAGCGGTGGTCTTCAAATTGAAAATCTTGATGAACTACCATCTAGGGGATCCTTTTATGGTTTAATCAGACAATCAGAGTCTCAGGTACATATTCACCAAGAGAGACTTAAACCTAAGAAAAAATTACTGGTAGAAGTTATTGAAGGTCTATTACTTCAAGATAGTATATTATCCAAGAAAGAGAACCATAGTAGTTGATTAACATAGTTGTAAGTTCCATGATTTATTGTTGAAGAAGGCTTCTGAGGAGTTGGAATCCCTATGACTGTCCCTATTATAGAAGGATGGTACGAATTTTACGCCATCGATGGTGTTTAATCCTCCACTTTTCTAGCATGCGAGAGAGTCCCAGAGGGAATACATTGTTTGTGATGTCATATGTGACCATATAACCATCGTGGATTCACTTGAAGAATATTCTGATGGAGGGATTCACATCATCTTTTCATAGTGATGGACCCTAGTTCCCATCATGAAGTTGGAGTAAGAGGTGCCGGTGTTCCACCATTCACCCCACAATATACATCTTAATGTAGTGATTATATATTGTGAAATTTTGCAGTATTATTGGTTGTCTAGAATAAGATAGAGCATAACTATGTGTGTCTCTAGATACCTCACATGTCAATAGGTGAAGACTGAGCACCATGTTTCCTTAGGGTTTATGTAGCCACATGAGATCTTAGAGTTGAAGTGGGTCAGGATATCCATAATCATTATAATAGATATTCTACACACAACACATATCCATTATTCAATATCAGGGATAGTTGACTGACTGATTATGTCAACACACTTCATTTCTATTAGGGATTATAGTTTGGTGGAGAGTTTGAGGTAGTTTTACATACGAGATATCTTTCTCCTCTATAGGGTTACCCCAACTATTGTCTCTGATCATAACATGTGAATTTAATCACAATTTTAGAGTGGCATGCTAGAAGAATTCAGTACCCAAATGATAAATAGTACATAATTTGACCCCCGACTGATGGGTGGACTGAGAATGTGATCTAGGTGTCAGATGATATAATGAAGTATTCATGTTAGACATTGGCCAAAGCTTAGAGGATCAATTGTATTTTCTAGATGATGATTGATTGAATTAATGAAGTTGGGGGTGAATTGATTTCCAAAAATATTATATAATACTAGATCACCAACTTCGATGTATGTGAGTTCAATTATTTTTTTAGGAATATATGCACTGAAAATAAGACAACATATTGAAAGGAAATTGAACAGAGGGATTTACAGTTTTTGGGGGAAATGAAATTCCATCGTCCACTCCACCAAAATCTACTCCCCATGTTTGGTGATTTGTACTAAAACATCCCTTTTATTGTGGTCTCCCAGCTATGTAAAATAGCCTTCCACATAGTAAAAAGGTCTAAGAGATATCAACCAGGATCTCCGATTACATAACCTATTCATGGTCTTAAGAATACTCTTATACTGAGTTCAAAGGTAATTAAATAAATAGATAATTTGAGAGGAATGTATGCAGTACACAATTAGAAGTATAAAAAGACAGTAGATGAAGGTTCATCAAGAAAAAAAGATAGACTTCAGGGTATAGCTTGGGATAAACATCAGTTCAACTAATAGAACTGATAATCATTATATGAACAATATTTGATTCCAACTATGTAATGGTCTCTGATGTCTAGTTGTTGTTAACATTCAATCAAATATTTCTTATCTTCATTATTTTTTAAAGACTAACTAATCCTCATATATCTTGTTTCAACTTGATAATGATATGATTCTAACGATTGAGTGATTTTTTATAGTGATCTTGATACGACATAATATTAAGGATATGAAACCGAAATTTCCAAATATAGGATATAATTTTGCATCAATGATCACAAAACATTCTTAGTATTTGGATCATACTATTCATGTCATCTCTTGTGCAGAACTATCTTTTTATAAATGGATAATCTCTTTTTAATGTGTTATAATGTCAAGAAGATAATTATTGATAGATTAACAAGATAATCATTAATTTATGCAATATTGTATAATTGTAAGACACCAAATAAAAGTATTTTTCATCATATGATAACTTTTATAAGATAAGGCATCTCTTCCTCATATGATATGATAACTTCTAGGTAGGGAAAGATAACTATCTTATTCAAGATAAAATGTTACTATGAGGTATCACATAGATTTTTTAATATCTTGAGGCTATGAATTTCAATTTCTAAAGATAAATATCGTTTAAAATTTCATTCAGACAAAATCATATGTCTTGAGCAATGTATTCATTCTTCATATGATAAAGTCTTACATAGTAGAAAATAATTCAGAAATTTTTTATTCAAAGAAACTAAATATTTTCTTCAATTATCATAAGATAACATACTTTTATATGATTAAATGGACTCTTTTACACACATCATAAGATAAATATAATCAGAAACACTTAGGATAAACATGCTAGAATAAAAGCTTGTATTTTTTTAGTCATCAAAACATATAATAAGATGGTATGTTAGAGAAACATATTCATTCAAAAAATCTATCCATTTTTTATGATTGCAAAACCCATCAGATGGGAAATCCAAAAATTTCATTTACTAGGCCAAATATTTTGAGGCATAAAGAAGTTTTCATTTTTATTTTTTTATAAAAATTAATTTTAAAAATATTATTCTCCATTCCTCCTCCATTTTTGAAAAAAAAAATTTTGTATTTTCCATCCATTCTCCATCTATTGGTTTTATAAAAAATGTAGAAAAAAGGAAAACAAATTATATTGTACAAGAATGTTAGTAAAAATTTCATACTATTGATGATGATATGGATTTTGAATTAAATATAGGTTATAATAAAATATTAAAATAGTATATCAAAACAATACAAAAATTATATTGAAAGAAAATCAAAATACATAAACATTTATATATAAAAAAATATAGGGTAATAGAAAATTAGACTTTTTATAAAGGATATTAAATAAATTAAAGCATTAACATAATTGAAATAATTTTTTTGTAAAGAGATTAATATTTTTCAGGGAATAAAATAAAATTTCCTTAATTCAAATGTTTTTAAGATTTCCCATCCACTTGAAAAACCATTTCGGGAAATTAAAATGCATAGCATGTCAACTAATTGTAATGACATATCTTTTTGGAAGAGTATTCTTGAAATATAAAGGATGATCATAAGGTAACTTGGATGAAGAAAAAATATCATCAACAATCATCACAACAACTTCACCCAACGTTAGTAGGGATGCTCTTAGACTTTCTTAATATTCATGAGAAAAACTTATTGGTGTTAATCGAATGTTGATAGAAGATTTTTCTTGCATTTCAAAATCAAAGTTATCTGTAAGGGTAATGGATAATTTAAATGATGGTCCAGGTAAAGATAAATACATTTATTTAGAAAACCTGAGATTTTCCCTTTGATAAACCACATAAGTATCTAATATTTCACTCTATAACTGAGTGGTGGATAAGTTCCGATCACCAATTTATGGGTTGGGAAACTGTCTTCCATGAATTTGAAAAAGTGAATCAATATAGGCATCATATATTTTACCCATGTCATTTTTGCAGTAGTCCATAAGTCTTGTAAAACAATTACCAACATTTTGAGAGAAATTCCTAACCATGTTCGATTGGTCTAACTTCTTCTAACACTTTAATATTAATTTTTTCAACCCTTAAAACCGGTTTTCTATCATACTATTAATAGAAGAAACTTCTTTTCCTTTTGTATATACTAGTGTATCTGAATCATCTAGAAAGGTATCAACCTCTATCTCATAATATTTTGAGAAATTAGGTACGATACTTTTAAAAAATAATTCATCTAATTCTTTCAATTTATTTTATATTACATCAATGTTTTTTTTCTAATGATCACACTATATTTTATAGTTTTGTGAGGATAAAACATACATATTTCTTCACTTTAATTGTATTTTCTTTCACGTCCGGAAACTTCTATTCCAACATAGAAACGATCTATTTTTTATTTATCAAAAGATTCATTAGGATGAACTTGTAACCTTCTAACAACATTTACAACATGTTTTTGAAGATATTGAATTATTTACCTTGAAAATATTTTACAATATTGAGACTCAACAAAAATAGTCATCAAATAAATTTCTTGAGATAATTCCATTAACTTTTAAAATGGATCAAAATTATTCATTATTTCTATAGTAGATTATTCAATAACATTTCTATTTTAGATTAATCTATAATATTTACTTCTTAAATATCAATTTTTGATGACATATTATTATGAAGTGATTTTACATATTGAATTGATTCAATGACTTTAAATTATTATTATTATATCTCAAAAAATAACATCATGTTGCCCTGTTGTGATGATTTGGAAACAGTTCTATCAGTTTATAGTACATCCGCATTTCCATTTTCTTAAATAATAGGGAAAATAATTTCTTAGTTGAATTCTATGATTTATTCTCAAATTAGTTATTTTTCTACATCAACAGGTACTTCATCCAAATGATGTGATTATTGTGACTGTATTCATCATCTCATATTTAAACCCACTTTTCCAATTTTTGAGAATGATAATCAGTTATGAGTGGATACATTATCATTCTTATCGAAATTTCCTTATCCTCACCAAATGGAAACATTTGAGTGATATCTTGGGATTCCCTTTCCTTTTGAACATGTAATGATACCAAAAATATGGAAGGAGTGGTGCTCTTCAGATAACATTTTTTTTGTTTTGTTGAAATTCTAATTAACACTATTTTTTACTTTACATAGAGAGTTTCTTTGCAATCCTGACATTATATGATATCCATTTTATGAGAGGATCCATACATCATCACTGGTATCTCGTGTAAATTAGAAGAACCTCGTGAGTCAATGTAGATTCTAATACAAAAATCTAGGTAATGGGTACCAACATGCTTAAGGAAAATTCCCAACACTATATACTTCTCATTATCAAACTTGAACATAAATTTGTAAAACCACTATTTTTTCATCAGTCTCATCTAATCCAACTCCCATTAAAAAAATAGGGGTTAAAATTCTTCCAGATGGATATAAATTTAGAGACATGTTTTGAACATTACACATATATCATAGAATATATCTTGCTAGAATATCATGTTTTTAAATCATAAATAGATTAAAATATGTGATATCTTGAAAAATATGTTTTTCAAAATAAATTTTTCTTCATTCTATTCCTGATTGAATCAACATGTCCATCAATTTTCTTTCAAATTCTAACCTCTTTAAGTATTCTTCACAACGATCTCTGTTACAAAGAGATAAATTATTATTTTATAGTGGGTAACTACATCTATGGTAGCTAAGTAGGTGTTGAAGAATGGGTCGCTATCATGAGGGGTTTTCTGGGCTTCATCTAACTAAACATAGGTTATCGAGATATTTTACTGGTTTCCCATCAAGGTACCCAAGTCTTAATTATCACAAACAATTAAAGACTAATGATTCAAATTCTCAAATATTTTTTTCTTTACTAGAAATATGGTTCAAAAATAATAAAAACATACTCCCATCCATGATGATTTATGACATTATTCCTCACCAAATCCATCTTTTCTATCCATTGAAAATCAATTGGTTGTACATATAACACTTTCCATGAGATCCATTTTAATTTCTTTCTTCTAGATGATCTACAATAAATTCTTTTCAGTATCTCCATTTAATGTGGGTTTTAAGGTTTGGAGGGTTGGAATATTAGGGAAATTATGGTTCGATAAAACATAAATAGAGTTCAAAGGTTTTCATGCCGTTTTTCATATAAAATTGAAACACAACTATTTCCTTCTCAATGATCAATAGGTCGTGCAATGATGTGTAAGATAATTGTCACAAATACTAGGGGAAATGACCTATTAGATTTGACTGATACTAAAAATAGCTACATTACAATAAACATAAGTAAATAAATTCGAAAATTTACATTAAATAAAATAAATAGGTTATAAAATATTATTTATTTAAGTTGAACTATCTTAATTATTTTTTATTATAATCGATTCTATTAGAATGAAAATATTCTTTAAAAATGTCAACTAAATAATTTCCTATGAAAATGAATTCTGAAGATATATCATTCTTCTATGTATTATCTCTTAATAAATGATTTCTTAAATCAAGAAGATTAATTCTTGAATAGTTTATTGGATTCATTAAGTACTTGATAGAACTCGTGTTATCACATCTTATTTTAACACAAATAAAATAAAATACAAAATCAATTAAGATGTGTTTCACCCATAAAGCCTATGAAAAAACTCTTAGGGAAATATATTCTTCTTTAGTAGTTGATAGTTATACAATGTGTTGCTTCATACTTAAACATGACACTAGAAATATACCCTAAACACAATAAGTTCATGATGTTCTTTTTTTATAAAATAAACATCCAAAAAATATTCCTCTTAGTATAAAATTAAATTAAAATAAGAGTTTTTTAGAAAAATGTTGGGAAGAGATACATTATCTTTTAGATATACAAAAATTCTTTTTAGAAATGTCGAACAAAATTATTTTGGATTAGATTGAAAGATTTATCAAAGGAATAAAAAAAATATTTTCTGGTCTACTTATAGTAAGGTAAAACAAACTCCTAATGATTCCTCAATAAAACTTGTTTTCAATAAGTTTTGTAGTTTCATCCATGTCATGTTTAATATTGGAAAAATTATGATTTGACTAATTATTACTTTATTGAAGCATGTGATTCTTTGGTATATCAATAATTTATTTCCATTGATTTAAAATATTTCTAAAATATTTTTGATAAACTTAAAATATGAGAAAATAGTTTATCTAATTCATTATAATCATTTTAAAATTATTTTTCATATGTTTTGAATTTTCGTTGTTCAATTTTTGGTTTATAGATCGTAAAATTAATCCAAATGAATATATTTTTACTAAAAAATTAATGTAAATAACTTTTCTCAAACAATATAAGATCTTATATTCCAACTAAAAATCGATTTGGTAAAATAAAACAACTTTATCATCAATACAATTCCCTAGGAGATTGATTATTTCTATACAGAGATTTGTTACATTTAAAAACAATGTTTTCAAAATGTGGTTTTTTCAAAAACTAGAATGGTGTTCTGCAATAATCTTCTACCCTTATAAAATGATTTAGAAAGTTATATTTAATATCCATATTATATAATTTAATATTCATATACAACTGAGTAAATAAATGGTTTTTAATAGATTCTAATCTAGCTAAAAGTGAAAAGGATTCCTCATAATTTTTTCATTCTTCTTGATTATTAACTTTGGAAAATAACCTAGATTTATTTCTAGTTATTACACCGTGATTATCTATTTTTCTAAAAACTGAATTTCTTCTAATTATTGGATAATTTGAGGAACATTAAAATAGTTTCCACAAATTGATTATTTTTATTAATTTATCTCTTATTTAATTGATAGGAACCAACATTTATACGATATGGATCATCCTATTGATTTAGGTTCTAGTTGGGATAGGATGGTAGAGAATTCTACAAGATTTTCTACATTTATTCTACTTCTTGCTCCTTTATCTTGGTTTCTAATTACTATTTCTAAAGGATGGTGTTTATGGTTTCTAATAATTATAGGAAACATGATTTCTGGTTCACTAGTGTCTACCTATATTGAATTATTTTTAATTTAATCAATTTACAATTCGTCATCCATGCTATATTTAAAGAAGTGTTCATATATCATATAATGGAATGAGTAATTCTGATCATTATTTTGAATAAATTTGTGACCAAAGTGATAAATTTTAGTGCAAATCACATGGTATGATTTTTCAACAATACATAACCATTTATTGAAAAATCTACAAGATTTATAAGTATAGTAATAACTAAGAAATATACCTTAATCAAAATTTGGATCAAAATTTTAATGAATATCATTAGTGTTCAGAATATAAATATTGCATCCAAGTCCATTGAAATATCTTACATTGGGTTTTCTATTATCCCACAACTCATAGAATTTTTTTCCTTAAAATATGATTTATTAAAACTATGTTAATGATACAATGTGCTATTATAATAACTTCATCCCATAAATGAGTGGTCAAGTTATGTTCAAATAACACAGTCCAATAAATATGTTGCAATGTTCCGTTAATTCTTTTGACAATGCCATTTTGATTTGGTGTCTTGGGGAAAGAGAATATATGTTTAATTATTTTATGAGAGCAATAATAATAAACTTAATGATGCAAAAACTCACCTCTATGATTAGTTTTCAAAGACATGATTTTGAAATCCCTTTAATTTTAAATTTTTTTACAAAATTAAATAAAAATATATAATCCTTCACTTTTGAGTCTTAAAAATTAAACCCATTTAAATCGTGAAAAATCATCAATTAACACATAAATATATGACTTACCATCAATACATGAAGATCTAGTAGATCTGGACATATATATATAGATTATATCCAGAGATATTGGAGTAGGAACTTTTTTATTTGGTTTGAAATGTGACATGTATTTCATACATATTTAGCATGAATCACATAGCTTATTTATGTTGAATTTGGGATCAGGTAAGTTAGAAATAAAATTTCTATTTGAAATATTCCTGAATGAGAGATAATTGAAATTTCCAAGGATTATATTCCAAATACATGATTAATCAATTTTAGTATTTAATATATTTACATTATTTCTACACAACGAATTATTATCTTGCCTATATACATTATAGGATCTAGGTAATTTAAAAATTAGTCAATTGTCCTTAAAAACTATTTTTTCAATGTTAGATAAATTAAAAAAATAACCTTCACAAGAAATTTTGAGAAATACTTATAATTTTTTAAGTCCTTCAACATAAAATACATTGTTAATGAAAATTTATTGAGTATTTACAAATTGTATAAATATATCTATCCTTCCTTTTTAATTGTCATCAAATGTGAAAAATCTTTCATCTAGTTTGTATAGAGAATAATATTATGATTAATCTATACATATATTCCTTGAATATCAAATATCTATTAATCATTTTTTATGGATATTGATTTTATCATTTACCTACATTGAAAAATCAAACAATAGAGTTCTTTGTTACCCCAATTCATCTAGGTATTGATACCTATAAGGGATCTATGAATCCTATCATGGAATTTTTTCCTAGAAAACACTGTGCCTTGTTTAATAAAATATATCATGAAAAAACTTTTGATTCAACAAACAGGATATTATTTAAGATCATAAATATATGTAAAATATTCATATTTCTAGACAATGAATATTATTAACATTTAGAAGGTGCTTATTTACAAAGAAATGCACAAAATGTTTTCTATAATTTTAGCCATTCATCATGGATTCCAATTTTAAATTTATGTTTTCTGAGTTGATTTCATGTAATAGATTTTTTTAGAATCCTTATCATTTTGAAAATAAACATACAAAAAATTTGAAATTAATAACCTCTCATTTTAAGTTATTAATTGTTTTGACATGTATAGTATTTGAGATAGTTGATATTTCCAATTTGGATTTCATGCCTAAAATTTGGTTATTCATATTTTACACTTCACTAAAAAAATTATTATATAAAATTTGAAGGGATTTATTTTTATATTTTGGGCTATCATACTTGATTTATAACAAGTTTTAGTACACAATTAATTCATTTTATAATAATTTTCATTTTTTGATTCTTGTTTATTCCCAAATGAGTAGTAAAAACATATCTCATCCGACTATGAAATAAAACATATATTGGACTTTGGATTTAATGATTAAATTTCCAATTAGGATTATAGAAATTCACTAAAATATTTTGTAGAACTCAATGTTGAATTGTTATCTTTTCTATATTTCTTTTATCCGGTCTTCCTAAGGTGATTCTATTTTTTTTTCTTATCATCTTCGATTTTCGGACAGTCGTACATGATATGTCCAAATTTTTTCACTCATAAAATATCAACTATTTAGAGTATTCACCATGATTCATGTTTTTGATGATGGATATTCTAAATAATATCTATTTTTATAGAACCTTATGAAATTTTTTAGAAAATTTTATCAGCTCATAATTTGATTCAGATTTTATAGAGAAAAAATCGCTTTTGGAATATTCAGTGTTTTTTATTCATTTTTTCTTTCTATCATCTATAGAATTTGAAACCTTCAAGGTATTATTTTCATTCTTGATCACATTATGTTGTTCCCATATAATTTCTATTTTACCTTCCTACATCATGAGAGTCCAAATAATATCTTTAATTTTTACATTTTCAGATTCTTTAAACTGAATGATGGCTGTTGAGATTCCACTTCACTTTGGTGGTAATGCACTAAGAATGTTCAATACCATTTTATTATTAGTTATAAGTGTTCTTAGATCTACAATTTTCTTCACAATATCATTGATTGTTCCATTTAGTTGAGTAATTATTTCTCCTTCATCCATTTTGGATGTATTAAAGGTAATATTAGATGAATCATATATAGGAGCTTCCACATTGTCTGTGCCTTCATATACAGAAGATATAGTAGTGTATATTTCTTGTGATATTTAAAAATTATAGATCCTATTACACTCACCATGTCCTAACCCATATATTATATCATTCATATCTTTGGAGTTCAGGTCATAATTTACTTCATCTAGAACATCCCTTGTTTTAGGTCCAATCTAAAGAGGTTCACAAGGATTAAGTGATTTGATATACACTTTCAGGACATGATTTTTCAAATAAATGATAATGAATGATTTCCAGCAACCATAGTATTCACCAAAAAGTACAAATCTATTACCATTGACAAACATTTTTGGTTATCATACATATTTTCCATTTGTATATTTATAATTGGACTTTATACTTTTATAATTGTAAACTCTATTGTCTCATGATTTGGTGATAATTTTTATCCTAGATGATGACTGAATGAATAACTCAAGAGGGGGATGTATTGAGTTCTTAAAATTTTAAAAAATATTGGACCAACCTCTTCAAAGTATTTGAGTTTGATTATTTCCATAAGAATATTTTCATTGGAAATATCAAATTACACAGATAGGAAATTTAACATATGTTTTTATGGTGGAATGGGGAATAGAAATCCCCTAGTCCAATTCACAAGCACTCTATTCAATGATATTGGTGATTTTCACTAAAATAGAAATTTTAATTGGGTCTCCCAGATGAGTACAAGCTTATGTGACTTAATAAAAATGTCTAAAACATTTCAACCAGACTCTCCCTTTACGATACATAAGAATATTATTAAGAAATATTATACTAATTAAAAACATGAATATTAAATAGGATATTTGAGAGTAACTTATGTCGAATAGATTTTCAAGTAGAAATTGATAGTATGTGATGATTTATACTTATAAAATGATAGGCACCAAGGTATAACTCATGGTGATATTTACTAAAACTGATATAACTGATATTAAAAACAAAAACAATATCTGACTCCATATATATACAGTTCTATAATGCTTTTCTTATTGTTTTTATGATTCAATAAACAGTTCTTCTTATTTCATCCCTTTGTCGAGACTGACTGATACTTTAATATATTGTTTGAACATGAGAATTAGATGATTCTAATGTTCGAGAAAGACTGTACCATGAACATCAAATAAAAATTTGTTAAGGATATTCAGCAAAACATTCTAAATATAGAAATTTCTTGTGTGTTAGAGATCATATAAATATTCTCATTTTTGGGTTTTATTATTCATTGAATGTCTTTTGATGATCGATTTTCAATAAAAATATAATATATTTTTGATATGTTCTAAATTAATGAAGTAACATATCAAGATATTTGGAATTTAATTATGATGTTCTACAAAAATATATCCTTATAAGATACCAACTAAAATAATCATTCATCATAAGGTTAATTTCATAAGAATATGTGTCTCTTCCTAATGAGATAATCCAATATCAATGAAGAGTAAAATAATTCTATAGCGTAAGATAATACGTTAATGTGTTATTATACTATGCTTCTTCATCTTATTTACGTTGTGATATTTTTAGAAGATACAATAATCTTAAATTATCATTTTGAATAAAGAATTAATTTTGAGAAACATAGTAATTCTTCTGAGGATAAATTCTTATGTAGTATAATAGAGTTGAAAACTTTCTAATTCTGAAAACTAAATATGTTCTAAAATTTTTATAAGATAAAATACTTGCATATCTTAAAATAAGATCTTTTTTACATATTATAAGATAAATATAATCAGAAACATGGATGATAAAAATGGTCTAACAAAAGTAGGTATTTTTTGATTCATCAAAACTCATAACGTATAGGAATGTTGAAACAATATATTATTTCCAACAATTTTACCTTGGATGATATTGAATACCCTAATATATACCACTCTACAATCAGCATATAGCCTTTTGAGTCCATGTAAAAGAGACTATACATGTCACCCTTATGATGGATAGATATTCAAGAGGAATCTCTTGTGAGCCTAGAGATAGTGTAGGTGACAACCGAGAAGGTCTAGGTTATCCATGAGAGGATGAGGATGGCTTAGAACATAAACAAAAATTATGGGTAATTCTTTCATATGCCTTTTGAGTTTGATCTAAGGGAAAACAACTTTCTATGAGTCTCCCAAAAATGATGATTATGGAGGTTTGGTTGGGGAGACATGTATCATCGAGGTTCCTCAGTCCATTTGAGAATGTGTAATAGGTTAGGGAGTTTACCTATCACCTATCCCTACCCATACATCTGGAACGAGTACACACCATATTCCACTGGTTGTAGATGTGGAGGTACGTGCATGACCACATGCATATCATCGACTAGGGCGAGCTTGAAATCGAGGATGAAGAAACTTTTATGGATCACCTAATAGTGATTTAGGAATGTGCAACAGATCTCCTCTGAGTGGGAGATTCGAGTGTAGGCTTAGTATCCCGATTTATTTGATTTTTTTCTCTTTTCAGGGTTGAAAAACATGAATGAGGGAATTATTTAAAGACATGTATTTCCATTATAGTTCATTGAAATATTTATATACATATTTCTAGAGTTATTCATAGAGATGACATGAAATTCCATGACCCAGTGTGTCCAGAATTAATTTTTTAAATACACTAAATATATTTTATATTACCATTATATAGTTTCTAAAATATAATGTTATAAATATTAAATAAAGTATCAGATCAAAAATCCGAGACCATAGTTCAGTCCAGAAGACATTGTATACCCCAGTAGTGACCAAAAATAGGTCAGATTCGAGTGTTTGAACATATCACCTATTGAAGGAATGTTTAGTTTATTAACTTATTGAATTATTTTAACTAATGATTATTTTAACCTAAACTAAAATTATATAAGTATACTACCATAGAGATTCTCCAAATGTTAGCCTTATAATATTGGGATCTTCTGTGAACTTCTCTTTTTCATTATATTGGTGAATCAAATCAGATGATGATGAATGTCCACATTATATAAAATCAAAGCACATTGAATGAAAAAAATATTATATCATTAGTGAGTGAGTTCTTTGAAAATTAAATATCTATAATCCATATTTTACTTATAAATTTTTCACCAATTTTTATTATTTTTATTGAGAAAATAAATCCCATCTACTAAATTGAAACAATTATGAGAGGACAAGTTTGGGATAATCAAAACACTGAGAGGGGGGTGAATCAGTGTTGTGGACTTTTTAAACCAATTCCAACTTTTTATCCCTATACCTCTTGACCTGATAGGATCTTGATTCTCTTATTCTCTTTTATCTACCGCATGCAATAATATAATGTAGTAAAAATATGCACATGATATTTTTAAATGGTTCACCACTCATTAAGATCATCTAAATACTTGACATACATGTGAATGACCAGTGCATGGATTCTCCACTATAATATCATATTCTATTATAGTGGAGTGGATAGGAAAACAATCCTTTATCCACTATGATTCCCTACACTTTGGAGGGGGTGGGAGACAATCATCTTTGATGAACTGGTGACAACCTAGTCCAACATGCAACTCCTTGCTATACTACCCCTCAAGACAGTATTCTTCATATTGAATAGGGTTTGCATCATTAATAGAGTCTTACACCTTATAAGTCCTATTGGATGTCAAACTTAGGCTTTATCTTTTACTCTTCACTTATTACATTCTTAGATGCATGAAAGTGACCCACTTCTTCTTTACCAGAAGTAAACCTTAATGCTGTATAATTTTCTTCTCCTACAACTTCAGTGAAAAAGAAACTACACTGATGTTTCTTTATCTTCTTTCAAGAATCATAATCCTCCTTTTGTGATTGCCAAAACAATAAAGGCCATCTCCACTTAGAATCATCATAATTATTCTACCCTATGTTATAATCAGCCTCTATATGGGAACACATTATTCTTGGTGGACACATAGTGATATGGAATAGTGTAATGGTGTCTTTACAAGAACTAGTTCACTTATAACAATTATTCAAAACTGCATCTTGCAAAGCTACTTCTAAAACTCTGTTGCAGATATCTTTTGTAGAGAACACTTCTTTGTAGAGCACGCTACTTCATAGAGGTAACTGCATCATTGAGGTCCCTTCTTTGTAGAGCTGAATACGTCACAGATCTCACTACAAGTCTAGGATCACTGCTTCACAGAGCTCCAACCTTCTCAGAGCACACACCTTCAGGGAGATCTCATCCTTCGTAGAGCTCAAAAATTTCCACAAGTGAATTTCTTTTGCAAGGAAGTATGCCATCACAAGCATAAAACTTTTCCGGATCCCATAGCCAGAACAAAGAAAACTGTCTTCACAGAGCTCACAACTTTTCAAAGCTCACTCAAACTTTTCAAAACAACCGATTATCGCGAAGCATAATGCATTCGTGGAATAACTTACTTCATGAAGATTATCTATAATTCAAGAGATCTAAATTTTCTATTTTTTCCAACTACATCTCTCAGGGGTATACATGGATACTTTTAGGTTTTCTAAACTGACTCTAGAACCTTCCTGCCACCTCAGTGCCACACTAGCATCAAACCATTGAGCATTGTAATTTCCATTGAAATTCACACTATTTAATGAATCACCATGGATATTTTTTGGATTCACAAATATCATCATAATTGTGACGTGTTCCTTGAAATCCTTTGAACTACCGCAACACTCATTCTTCCTTTGTGTTGTAGCGATTTTCATTCTTCTTTTGAGATGCCACAAAGCTTATTCTTCCTTTTCTCTATAAAGCTTACTTGAAAACATCTTCAACTCTGCCATTCATGAATCACATTAGAATCACGAATAAAACCATCAACATTCATAATGTCTTCATGAAATCTACTTTATCAAGACTATATTTTCTATTTAATTTATTTTTTCTTTTGAAAATTAAAAAAACTATATTTTTCATTCCACCATTGATAGATGAACTTAGAACCTTTTTAGGTGAATCATGATGTCATAAAATCAATGACTCATTAAGTTTTTTGATATGAGAACCAGTTTAAATGTTAGAAAAACCTACTCGCACATATATTTAAATGAATATAATTAAAGTTAAAAATTCTATATCAGGCTCACCAGACCTTAGAATCAAGTTCCATCAAAGCATCTGGTATCAAAATAATTCCATATAAAAAAACACATTACACTAAATTTATGATACATTAAATTACCCCATCCTTTTGGGCATCATTTCCCCATAACCCAAAGAGGGATACAAAACAATTGGGGGTACTGAGCCCGAAGCTGAGCCTCACCTTAGATACCTACTTCTGCAAACCCAACCATGATTATTGGATACATATTTTCTCCCCTTTTTTTCATAATGATTTTATCATATGTTCTCCACCAACTTATGAACTTTTTAAAATACAGACCAACAAAGTATGATCAAAATTACATAGGAATGTGTTCTGTCTTCTCTATCTTCCAGCAACATCTTTCATTCCAATATTAACTGAATATTATTGGCATCAACATAAATCCAATTCCTTGTGTGTACTTTTAGAAATTCAATCTGATGCATGACCTCCTATCTGTGCTTCTTTTTCACTTGGTTTGGGTGTTCTTAATTTATGAACAAGATTGCATGCATGACTTGTTCTCAACCAAATTGAATGAAAAATCTTCCCTTATTTTCTCTTTTCCTCTTAATGAGAATCACATAATTATTTTCATTTTCATGTTATCACATAGAAAATCACCTTCCCCCATTTCTTCTTCAGTCATCCTTAAAAGGATTCTACTTCATTGTTAAAAACGTATTATCACACATGATACTAGTTCTTTGAACTTTCAAGATTAGTGCATCAATTTTATGATTTGTAAAAACATGGAGAATTTCCCAGGTGTGGCATCCAATGCTATTAATCCATAAAATTTATCTTGGAATATTCACTTCAACCAGTTTCCATTAACTTTGGAGTTCCTTCTACATTTTGACCATTATTGAAACCCGTTGAGAACAAATACAACTTATACAAAAAGTGGTGTCTACAAATTACTAATCCTTGGAATTCTCACAGGTGAAAATTAATTTGATTCATTTAATTGTTTCTTAACCCTGATTATCTATGTTCTTGATCATTGGACATGAATGATTGTTAAATATTTTTAATCATTTTTTCATGTACCTTTCCCCTAAATTTATTCATGTTCTTCACCATTTATATTCTGCGATTCTGGTTGGATGTTTTCGGCTGGTACTGAGCCTGATCATATCCCGAGAATCATTATAGATTCATGAGAAAGGGAATGATGAATTAATAAGGCATAAATCTGGGATGGTAAATGGTTTTGAATGATCATTTGGAAACATTTATATTGATTAATTTATGGAGGAAGGGATGGTGCATGACTCATGTGTAACAACCCTCTAATAAATGATAAGACTAGATTTTCTTCCCTCGAATGGATATAAATGATGAGTGGTTTCCAGATAGATTGATTTCAGGAAAAAAGAAAGTCAGATCTAATGTTTGAAGGAATGATATTCTTCATAGAGATAAGATAATAAATTCTAGGAAATTCCCGACTAAATGTCATGTATCATGATTGACAAATGACTTGTAGCCCCTCAATGTAGTAGCTAGGTTTTTATATGAATATAATGATGGAATGGTGTGTATTTCTCCGAAATTTCATGTACTTCATCAACAAAAGGATGAAATGTGTGATGAGTCCCACGGGTGGCACCATTGAGGGAGGACATGGCCAGGAACATGGTCATGTACGGAAGTACATGGAAACAAGGTCAAATACATGGCCATGACCTAAATGATCCAACCCTTAATTTGATAGTTTGGACACACCTTGTTATAATTCTTCATGTTGTATACTCTTTCATATATTGGGATTATTTTGATATCTAGATAGATGTACATGAAGTCAAGTTAGGACACATTCTATGTTTGTCCCCTCAGAACCATTATATTACTTTTTTTCATTCTGAGGAATCATCAAGCCTCTATATCTCATTCACAACGAATCTAAATTTATCCCCCAAGTATATTATTCGGAGTTTTTTCCCTGTAGAATGTGTTGGTTCCCTCAGTTTTGGATTTTGAGATACAAAGTTGAATGTTATAGAAATGATTCTTGGTTAGGAAATTATCAAGCACTGTCGAATTCTCATTGGATTACTAGTGGATTGCCAAGTGAAATCCTCTAGTAGGTATGGTAAAGGGTCATCGATGACATTTAGAGTGGAACCCTTCATTCGAGTAGGGAATGAGTCTTCTAACAAATCAAATTTTGGAACCCTCTTGCCAATATAGGTAATGAGTCATATACAAACTTCCCAAGTAGAACCATCCAGTAGAGCTAGGTATTGGTCCTAAATTGATTCTTTACTATGTATAACACTCAAGTAATACTTTACATGGTTCATCAACAACATCTCAAATGGAACCCTCTAGCTGTGATGACCCTAGGTCTTCTAAATCTTGAGTGTATCCCTCTTGAGAGGTAGGGTGTGGGTCCTCTATTGACTATCAAAGTGGAACCCTCCAATTGTACCATGGCATGGGTATTATACATAGAAAATGTGCCCCCTAGAATTTTTATCATAGTGGAGACACATGGATTCACTTGGTTGGTTACTTATGGTATGGAGTGCTCAATGTTGGGGATTTTGGATGGAATTATGGAACTATGGGAGACACTTTTTACTGGGAAGATATGTGAGAAAGAGGTCCCATTTCAATATTTTTTAGATTTCTCTTGAATGATCATATAAAAAATACATCATTATCCATACCCTTGTATTTGGTTACACTCCTTTGATATGATGCGATGAAACACGTGGTATGACACCTGCATTCTATGATTAGATTATCATGATTTTATGAGTCTACTCTCCAGCTATTGGTGTCAAAACCTCATCATGTAGTTCATCTACACACCATATTAATCCCCTTGTTATTGAATGAGGTTATCCTATCTTGGTCTGTGTTTTTCTATTCTATTTATTTTCATTGTCATTATTATATAATGTATTTATATTATTGTTTTAACACTTACTACTCTCAATTAAGCTTTTCAGGCAACGTATTATGTATGTATATATTCATCCCTATATGGAATTTTCCTATACGTGTCATTTCTTATACAGATGATGAATACATAGGTAGTGAATTAAGAGGATCTTAGGGATTTTTGGCAATTCTTACCACATACGGTGGTTGCGTATTAGAGATCAAGAGTTAGGATCTCTCTATAATTGACTTTTATTGTTTTTTTCATGTTGGGACATGTTTCTAGTTGGGATATTTTAATCCCATTACTTTTTATTTTACAATATCTTACCCTGATATTGACTATATCTTTTTCATTCATGGTTGTTTCCGTAGATTTTTTCATCTTTTAATTTTAATCCCTTTTCAATTTTTAATTGATAAGGTTGTGTGTGTGCATATTGGAATTTATGAAAAGAAATCCCCATGTTAGTTATGACTTCGACACTGGTCTATATCCCTTATTCTATGGAGGCAGTATTATGGATGTTGTGGCTCAAGCACTGGTGTGGGTCGGGTCTGGACTTGATGGCATAAGCCCACCCTGATACCAATTAGGCTATTAGTAAGGATTTAATTTCACTACCCTTGGCTTTGTTTATTGGGTTTTAAAGTGACATGGTTCCTCATAGTTGAATCAACATAAAATTGGCTTTTTGTAGGATAGATCATTCACCTCTTCTATTATAGTGGTTTTTTTCTCCCATAAAAAAAATTAATCTATGTTCCCTTCCATCCCACAACTAAATAATTTCATTTTTCCCCTTAGTCCATTTTTGAGGAGCTTTAATCCACACTTTTGACTAGTGTAATGATCATGTTTCTTAATACTATTAAATTTTTTAATTATACTACTAGAATTAAGCTCTAATTTATAATTATTATTTCCATTAGACCCTTTAGATTAAAATAACACCATTATTACTATGTGGGAACACCATATAAATTATTCATATCCATAGACATATTGGATCACTTGGGAATTTTGTAGACAATGTTTTATTCTACTATTTAAGTGGTCAACATTATATATGGGGGGTACGAATAATGTTGGAGCAGTATCATGAAAGCCTTATGATGTTTTAATTGTATGCACTGATAGATTAAAATCTTATAACTTTATGGATTAAAATTCATTTCCATTTTATGTTGGAAACTGTGATGAAAATATTTTTTTAAAAATAATTAAGGAATTAATTTAACCCCATAAATTTTATCGCTACATCATGCTTTATATTTTTGATCAATTTCCACCACTGATTAGTTTCTCCCTCTATTTAATAAACCAAGTATAACAATCTCTTTCTAATAAAATTGATGGATAGAAAATATATTCTCCTTGGATTTGACCATTTTTTTCACGATTTAGGGATTAAGTGATCTTTTTAATGTTAGTGGCCTTTGTCACATAAATATGTCGTTCACTATAGTGACCCAAACCCAAAATCTCAGATCCAATGCATTATCGTATTACATTTTCATGATTAGAATGATTAAAATCCTAAATGACATAATTTTAGTAGTTCTAGAAAACTAGATAACATATATGATACCCATATTATATTATTAAATAGAAACAAATAAGATTGAAAATAAAATTAAATAAACTACAACATTGAAAGATTATTCAATTATTTCTTCTTCATAACCCTTGGAAATGAAACAAAATAAGGGTTATATCAAATTCATGGTAAGTGTAATTAGATTGGAAGAACGAAATAAATTGATGATAATAAATCAATATGGAATTTTAAATAACTAATAACACATTTCAATCACCTATCTTGATAAAAAAAATTAATATATCAATGTGGGAAACTAACACACAAGACACTTATTAAATAAAATACAATTGAATTACATCAAATGAAATGTTTAAACAATAATATCTAGTATAATAATAATAAATTAATTCTCAATAAATTAAATGCTTTATTACTGGAAGTCATATTTCCATGGAACATGATACTTTTACCATCAAGAAATGATAGTTTTATGTAGTATTGTTTGGCCAATAGATTCATCTTATGACACTACTAATGCATTGGGGGGATTCTATTAGCTGGTCCCCAATGAGTAAGAATTGAATTAAATAGCCCCAACACATGTATCTAATGTCAAAATCAGTCCTAATTTATACAATAATCTATTTAATTCAAAATAAAATTTCCAAATGAAAATGTATCCATATTGAATAGAAGATACAAGTTTATCAATAATTCCCCATTTAGTCAAATAACTATCAAATTGAATACTATATGTAAATATGATAAAAATTTCAGGAAGTAAAAATATCCATCAGCAAATATTTTGTATTTTTTAGTAAATAACTGATAAAAAATTATTAAAATAAGGTGATTTTGTCAAGGTAATTTTAATAATCACAAAAGAAAGTAAGAATACAAAGGTAACTTTTATCACTTGTAAATATTACAGCTAAAACCTTGGGTGAGATAATTCAAAGTAAAACATAATATACCAGGAATTATGATTGAATCATGATATGAAATGATATAGGGGAAGTATATACATCCCAAAAAATTGAATTGGTATATAATTAAAAATAAGTCTCAATGGATTGTAAATTGAGACGGAAACCCGTACCTCGAGTCAGGACGGTCATATGATTAGTTATATTGACAAATAATAAAAATTTGTTAATTATTTACTTATATAGAAAACATTATTCGTGTTTGAAATTAATTTTATTTCCATTTTTAGAATGTTTTATACAACTACATATATAGTAAAGTATTGTCATGTGTTTTGACCAAATTTGTATCAGGTGTTAAAAATAACATTGGTAGGTCAACTATGTTGAATTACTTCATTATATAAACATATCCAGAATAATATTTATGAAATAATTATCATAATTATAAATTAATTATATTTTTAAACCAAATCATGAATTATAGTTTCAAAAAATGAAACAATGTGACAATCAGGAAGATGGTTTGCTGTATGTACACATGAGTAATGTTACAATTTCCAATGACCGTTATGAAAAGAAGGTAACTAACCATATATATTTCTTAAATTATAATAATATTTTAAGTAACATTATATTTAATCTTATATACTAATATATATATATATATCATGATGTAAATGTAACATCCCAAGTAAGTAATGAATAATATATATTTTTATCTATGTCTATTAATGATTAATATAGTGTTTTAGAGGCTTAAAATGAAAATAAATATAATCTTATGCATGGAATACAGTAATATTCTTAAAAGATTGTTTTACCGCCTTTTGATGGAAAACCATTTTTAAATCTATCCTTTGACAATTTTATAATATATTTTTGTCAAAATAAACTTATTTTTTATGATTGGGACATCAATATTTACTTTGTGTGAATTTTTTGTATTTTTCATAAAAACTTCAATTTTTGATGAATAGTGAAACCACTAACTGGTACATATAAAAACTGATTTTTCCGTTTAAATGAAATTTTTCCATCATTTTGTTTTGATTTTCAAAAATCTGACATACATGTTTGTCTTTAAGAAGTAAAATGTGGTTCAATGAGATTATAATAATTTTTGATGAATAGTAACTTATTAAGTTCTTAATCGCGATTAGTGGTAATTAGTGTAGTTTATGGTAAAATAACGTTTTAATAGTATGAGATGATCTTGAAACATGTCCTAACTTCATTGGTTGTGTCATGGCCGACCAAGACAAGTCATGGGTCAACTTGGGTACCCCATGGAGCCACGTTGGTTGGGAAATGACATAAATAAAATTTTATTTAATGTAAAAGTAAAAATGACACAAACATCATATGTTTTACAGAAACAATTTTTACATGGGGTTATAAAGATATGATTTTTGATTATAAATAGTCATTGGAAAGCTAAAAATATTTCCTACATCATATTATTTTTTTATATAATTTTTAGACTTTAAATAAATTAAATTATTTATGACATCATTATGATGCAGCGATGACCTCATTATTTAACGATTTAAATAAAATGGAAATATAATGTAATATCTAAAACCTACACATGTCCAAAACCTATTGGATGGGAATATTTCGAATCCTTATCATCTTATATTCGAAATATATCAATGTGGGGCCTTATAAATTCGAAACACTTTTGAAAATAAAATAATAGTTTCATGATTTCCAAAAGTGCCCCTCCTCTCCTCTTATAAAAGGCCCCCACCTCTACCTCATTTCACACTCTCCTCAAGCCTTTGGATCGGCCACACCCTTCCCATTCACTCTCTCCAAATCCCTCTACTCATCTTAGAGGATTCCCTTTGGGCATAATCCTTTAAAAGGAAGCCTTTAGGCTCAAATCAAAAGGAGTTACACTTTTAAAGGTAATTCATTCTATCATGTTCATTTGTTTTATTTTGCTTCTCCAACCCCCTAATCTCTTTTTATTTACTTATTTTGTAACAACACCAGTAAATTCAATAAACTAGGATGTTGTTATAAGATTTATTCTAGCTACACTCTCACAGAACTACATCAAATGGTTAAAGAACATTCGGTTTCCGTGGATGGAGAAATTCTGCCTCCCGAAACGATGATTGTTCAATAATCATTTAACACCTTCAAAGGTGGACATTATGATTTCACTGTTTTTATATATGATATATAATATGTTTATTCTTTCCTTAAGCTTCTGTATTTTTCATTTATGGCATACCATTATTGTCTCCATTATGGGTAAACACGATATCTTCATTTTAGGAAGTGCGGACTACCGCCCCCTGAAAGTGATTTGATTCGTTAATACCATATGTGGGATGTGTAAAGAATAAAGTTAATGATATTATATATTTTATTATACTGGAATTATAATATACTCTTATATCATTGTGATTCTATTCCAGAAAATACGAAATAGAAATGAAAGTAGCGTTCAGGCGTACGTATGGCTTACCGTCTCCATGAATGGTGCATTTCATTTCTTACCTCTGAATGTGATATAATATTATAAAATACATTTATATGATGAATATATATGATATATATGTTATCCAAATAATTAATATCATTCTGGATATAATGAACCTTTGACCAAATTAACAACATGTAAGTGTAAGAAGTCTATTTTTGACTTAAGAACCAAATACCGACAAAATGAACATTATTAAATTAAATGATTACATGATGTTCATAACATGGTAGAAAAGGAATAATGAACTTGAAAAAGATTCTTAAGCAAGTAGAGATTAACTCAAGTTTATTATTCAGGCGATTAAAGAACGGTCGGGTCAAGTCGGATACGAAGTATGGGACTTCGTCTCAATCTCCTTTCATTGAGGCATATTTTGTTTTACACACAACCTTCTTTTATAAGGTGTATAAACCCCTTTTACTTTTACGTTTATTCAAAAGTAATCTTTTTTATACGAAGTGTTTACTAAACGACAAAAGGGAATGTTTTTGTCGTACGTATGCGGAGACAATGACTTCTCCGCCATCGTGACCGTTATTTGAGTTTCGGCTTCCTCTACAAGCCATACCAGCTTTTTAAAAGAAAAATAAATACCATGTTTTACTTTTCTTTTATGTTGGTATCGAAAATGGTTTTCATAATTTTTTATATATCAATGTGTTGTATTGATATCTTGTGATTGAAATGTAGGAATGTTATGTTTCCTTTATGCATGTTTTATGTGATATGATTATGTTGAGGTTCTTGGGGATTATTATGAAAATGGGTGGTTCCGTGATAAACTAAGTGCGGGTGAGCCCGATATAGCTCTCCAATGCATTGGGTAACGCAAAGGAGTGAAACGATAAGTTTTCTCCGAAGAGATTTGGGGAATATACTGTGATGGGTATTCCAAACGTAACCAAGAGGGTTACTCCCTACGTAAGAATGTTATGAATGCCTCAAGTTACCTTTATGTCTTATGATTTCTATGATTTATTCATGATTTGATGAGGTATGTTAAAGTGCTTATGTTTTATGGGTAAATTATGATCTCATCCTTATGTATATATGTACCCATGTTTCCTTTCCATATTTTTATATCCCTTACTGATCTTTTTATGCTCATCCAAAGATTTTTTGAAATGTATTTCACAGGTCAAGGGAAAGGTAAATGATATGATGATAGTGTCAAGGAAGTGTCAAGAAAGAATCCATGTTTATTTTAAATATGTTTCCATTGATGGGAATGAAGAATACTATCTTTATGTAACCACATTGTTTATATGTGGAATGTAATGCAAGTATTATGATCTAATTCTCTAAAACTCTAAACCCGAAAATATCCTCAATGTGTAATCTTTTAATAACTCATGATTAAGTAAGGTTTAAGGATGGGGCCTTATAGTTGGTATCAGAGGTCGGTTTAGATAAATTTAGGAGTTAGAATTCTATTAAATGATTATCCAAAAATATTT
Organism: Viscum album; assembly: GCA_963277665.1. NCBI lineage: Eukaryota > Viridiplantae > Streptophyta > Magnoliopsida > Santalales > Viscaceae > Viscum > Viscum album. Next base: position 957,711,835 of record OY728142.1, read on the forward strand.
TTTATGGTCAAATTTAAGTGATATAGTATTTGAAGATTACCATGTTGCTTCATCTAAGACATGTTTGTTCATAATGGTTTTCCGCAGTTGAAACAGGGAAGCAGTGCTACGAAGGCATACAGAAGGAAATAACCTTCCGAATCAGCATCCTGAGATGGTCGGAATTGGAACTGAGTAGTTTTTTGCAGTAATGGCGCAATTGACTCAAGCGATAAATGGTGGTGGTATCCATGCATGAGATCAGCCAGATCAACCGCAGAGGAACATGTCAGTGTTGGAACATTTCATGAGGCAACATCCCCCATCATTCAGAGGATCATATGACCATGTGCTAGCTGAAGGGTGGATTAAAGCACTGGAGAAGATTTTCGATGTCATGGGGTTCTTAGACAATCAAAAGGTTAGTCTTGCTATTTACCGTTTGGAGGGTGAGGCAGATCAGTGGTGGTCTATGGGTAAAAATATCAGGGACACCGATGAGATTGATGCTCTCGACTGGGATGAATTCAATGGTATGTTTCTTGAGAAGTATTTTCCTAAGGCTGTTCGACTTAGGATGGAAAAGAAATTCTTGTAATTGAGGCAAGAGGAAGACTCAGTGGCTAACTATGAAGAAAGGTTCACTCGATTGGCAAGGTATGCACCAAATTTTATCCGAGACCTTGATAGTAAAATCAGTTGTTTTTACTCAGGATTAAATCCAAAATATCTAAGGGCATTAGACCCTCGTGAGTTTAATAGTTATGAAAAGCTTGTTCTATGTGCGGAGAAGGTGGAAATGGAGTTTGCCGATGATCAAGTGTTCTATAACAACCAACAGAAGAAGAGACCGAGGTGGCAGGAGAAAGGTAAGAATTCTTCAAAAAAGTCTGATGGTAAGAAAACTAAGTTTCCAGCTTGTGATAAATGTGGCAAAAGACATGCTGGGGAATGTCTTCTGAATTCTGGAAAGTGCAACCGATTTGGTCAGATGGGACATAAGTCTCGTGATTTCACTGAAAAGGATCAAGGTGAAGGTAAGACCAAATTTGATTTAAAGTTAGTGAAATTTTTTAAGTGCAATGAGATGGGTCACTATGCAAATGAGTGTCCGACAAAGAGCTTGAGTGATGGTAAGCAGTTAGACTACAAGCAGAAAGGGGTGGTGAAATCCTTTGCAACTACTTCAGCAGATGTCGGGCCGTCAAATGAAGTTGTATCAGGTACTTTGTTTGTTTTTTCAGATTATGCCAGTGTTTTGTTTGATTTGGGGTCTACACATTATTTCATCTTTGAAAACTTTTATAGTAAAATGGGAATACCATCTCAAGAAATGACTCATGAACTTGTGGTAAAGACACCTGAGGGAAATGTTGAGGCAAAAAGAATTTATAAGAATCTTCCTATCCTTATCTGTGGAAAGAACCTACTTGCAAACCTTATTGTTCATCCTCTAGTAGAGTTTGATGTTATCCTGGGTATGGATTGGCTCTCTATTTACCATTCTAAGATTTACTGTAGAGCTAAAGAAGTTTCTTTTCAGAAAGACTTTCAGTTTGTGTACAAGAATGAACCCTTACTATTGATAACATATCAAGAGGCCGAGAAACAAGTAAAAGATGGAAATGAATGTTACCTTGCACACATTGTTGAAAACAAGGGAACTGTTCAGATTAATGATGTGCCAGTGGTAAATGATTATCCTGATGTTTTTCTTAATGAGTTGCCTAGAATAATACCAGATCGGGAAGTTGAATTTACTGTTTACTTAGTTCCTGATGCTAAGCCAATTTCAAAACCCCCTTATCGAATGGCTCAAATTGAACATTTAGAGTTGAAGGAGCAATTGCAAGATTTATTAGAGAAAGGTTTCATTCGACCTAGAACATCACCATGGGGTGCTCCTATTTTATATGTTAAAAAGAAATATGGTTCTATGAGACTTTTCATTGATTATAGGGCCTTGAATAATATCACTGTTAAGAAAAAATATCCTTTGCCTCATATCGATGGTTTGTTTGATCAGCTCCAGGGAGCTCAGTTTTTTTCAATGATTGACTTGAGATCGGGGTACCATCAGCTGAAGGTAAAGGAGGAAAATATTACGAAGACCGTATTCCGTACAAGATATGGCCATTATGAATTTGTAGTAATGCCTTTTTGGTTAACCAATGCACCTGCTGTATTCATGGACTTAATGAATAGAATTTTCCATGAGTTCTTGGATAAGTTTGTGGTGGTTTTCATTGATGATATTGTTGTGTTTTCTAAAAGTAAAGAGGAGCATGAAAGACATTTAAGGGTTATCTTGCAAACCTTAAAAGAAAAGAAATTGTATGGGAAATTCAGTAAGTGTGAGTTTTGGTTGCAAAAAATTTCTTTCCTTGGTCACATTGTTTCAAAAGATAGCATAACCGTTGATCCTGCAAAAACAAATGTTGTTGAAAAATGGCCAAGACCCACAAATGTAACTGAGATTCGTAGCTTCCTTGGTTTGACATGCTATTACCGAAAGTTTGTTAGAAATTTTTCACGGTTATCTAGTCCAATGACTAAGCTAACTCGGAAGGGTGTTAAGTTTATCTGGACAAAAGTATGTGATGATTGTTTTCAGGTATTGAAAAGAAGATTGGTGAATGCTCCAGTTTTGGGACTACCTTCCAGAAATGGTGATTTTGTTAAATACAGTGATGCTTCATTGAAAGGACTTGGTTGCGTCCTAATGCATAATGATCAGGTAATTGCTTATGCTTCACGATAGTTGAAAACTCATGAGGTAAATTACCCTACACCTGATTTGGAATTAGCTACTGTTGTTTTTGCTTTAAAAATTTAGAGGCATCATTTGTATGGAGTAAAGTGTGAAATATATACCGATCACAAAATTTTAAAGTATATATTCACTCAGAAAGAATTAAACATGAGACGAAGGAGATGGCTAGAATTAATCAAGGATTATGATTGTACAATTCATTACCGTCCGGGAAAAGCAAATAAAGAGGCTAATACCTTGACTCGAAAAATTAATGCTTCATTAGCAATGTTTTGTTTGGAACATGATCCTTTGGTTAAGGATTTGATGAACTTTGGAATAGTAGATGTTGGTGCAGGATGTTCTTCTATTTTGTTTCAGGTATCAGTGAGATCATCTCTATCAGATAGAATCAAGAAAGCACAGAAGCAAGACAGTGAGTTGCAGAAAAAGGTAGAGCTGGTTCAGAAAGGTAAGTTGCCTGAATTCAACAATGATAATGATTGCGTTCTGAGATTTGGGAAGAGATTGTGTGTGCCTTGTGATTCATAGTTGAAGAGAGAGTTGTTATGTGAAGCTCATAGTTCTCCGTTTTTAGTTCCTCCTGGCAGTACTAAGATGTACAGATATCTGCGGGAGTATTTCTGGTGGGATGGAATGAAAAGAGATATTGATGATTTTACTATGAAGTTTTTGACATTTCAACAGGTTAAAGCAAAGCGACAGTTACCGAAAGGGATGCTTCAGCCTTTACCAGTGCCAGAGTGGAAATGGGAGAATATATCCATGGACTTTGTTGTGGGATTACCGAAGACATCTCGAGGTAATAATGCAATCTGGGTTATTGTTGATCGCTTGACTAAATCTGCTCATTTCCTTGCTATACGAGATACTTTTTCCCTAGATCAACTATCCAGTTTGTATCTTAAAGAGATAGTCCGGTTACATGGAGTTCCTCTATCCATTGTATCTGATCGTGATCCCAGGTTCACTTCTAACTTTTGGAATGGCCTTCAGAAGTCGTTGGGTACTGAATTAAATTTTAGTATAGCTTTTCATCCTCAATCAGATGGGCAGTCAGAACGAACAGTTCATACATTGGAGGATATGCTACGTTCTTGCTCTATGGATTATCAGGGAAGTTCGGACCAACATCTTTCTTTGGTTGATTTTTTATATAATAACATTTTTCATTCTAGTATACAGATGGCACCATTTCAGGCATTATATGGGAAGCGGTGTCGAACTCCAGCTTTCAGGGATAAAGTGGGTGAAAGGAAGTTGATGGGACCAGAATTGGTAGAAGAGATGGCAGAAAAAGTTCATCTGATTCAAAAACACATGAGAACAGCTCAGAGCAGGCAGAAGAGTTATGCAGACAACAGGAGGAAGGATCTCTCTTTTGAGGTAGGTGATAATGTTTTTCTCAAGGTTTCACCATGGAAAACTGTGATGCGATTTGGTAAAAAAGGAAAGTTGAGTCCAAGGTTCATTAGACCATATGAAATTCTGAAGAGAGTTGGATCAGTTGCATACCAGGTGGATTTACCTCCGAGTTTATCTCAGGTACACAATGTTTTTCACGTTTCAAGGTTGAGAAAGTATATGCCAGATCCATCTCATGTTTTGAGTCCAGAGGTAGTTCAGCTGGAAGAGAACCTATATTATCAGGAACAACCGGTCCAAATTCATGACCACAGGGAGCAAGTGTTATGGAATAAAGTGATTCACCAGGTAATGTTTTTGTGTAAAAACCACATGATTGAAGAGGAAACATTGGAATCTGAAAATGCAATGAGGGATAAGTACCCCCATTTATTCGATAAGTAAATAAATTGCGGGGACACAATTTTCAAAAGGGGGAAGGATGTAACATCCCAAGTAAGTAATGAATAATATTTATTTTTATCTATGTCTATTAATGATTAATATAGTGTTTTAGAGGCTTAAAATGAAAATAAATTCAATCTTATGCATGGAATACACTCATATTCTTAAACGATTTTTTACCGCCTTTTGATGGAAAACCCTTTTTAAATCAATCTTTTTACAATTTTATAAGCTATGTTTGTCAAAATAAAATTATTTTTTATGATTGGGACATCAATATTTACTTTGTGTGAATTTTTGGTATTTTTCAGAAAAACTTCAATTTTTGATGAATAGTGAAACCACTAAGTGGTACTTATAAAAACTGATTTTTCCGTTTAAATGAAATTTTGCCATCATTTTGTTTAGATTTCCAAAAAACTGACATACATGGTTGTAATTATGAAGTTAAATGTGGTTCAATGAGATTATAATAATTTTTTGGTGAATAGTAACTTATTAAGTTCTTAATCGCGATTAGTGGTAATTAGTGTAGTTTAAGGAAAAAATAATGTTTTAATAGTATGAGATGATCTTGACACATGTCATACCCTCATTGGTTGTGTCATGACCGACAATGAAAATCCATGGGTCAACTTGGGGACCCCATGGAGCCACCCTGGTTGGGAAATGACATAAATAACTTTTTATTTAATGTAAAAGTAAAAATGACACAAACATCATATGTTTTACGAAAACAATTTTTACATGGGGTTATAAAGATCAGATTTTTGATTATAAATAATCATTGGAAAGATAAACAGATTTTCTACATCATAGTATTTTTTTTATAATTTTTATACTTTAATTAAATTAAATTATTTATCACATCATGATGATGCAGCGATGAACTCATTATTTAACGATTTAAATAAAATGGAAAGATAATGTAATATCTAAAACGTAAACATGTCCAAAAACTATTTTATGGGAATATTTCAAAGCCTTGTCATATTATCTTTGAAATATATCAATGTGGGACCTTATAAAATCGAAAAACTTTTGAAAATAAAATAATAGTTTCATGATTTCCAAAAGTTCCCCTCCTCTCCTCTTATAAATGGCCCCCACCTCTACCTCATTTGACACACTCCTAAATCCTTTGGCTCGGCCAAACCCTTCACATTTACTCTCTCCATATCCCTCTCCTCATCCTAGAAGACTCCATTTGGGCAGAATCCTTTCAAAGGAAGTCTTTAGGCTCAAATAAAAAGGAGTTACACTTTTAATGGTAATTCATTCTCTCATGTTCATTTGTTTTATTTTGCTTCTCCAACCCCCTAAACTCTTTTTATTTACTTTTTTTGTAACAACAACAGTATCTTAAATATACTAGGATGTTGTTATAAGATTTACTCTAGCTAAACTCTCACACAACTACATCAAATGGTTAAAGAACATACGGTTTCCATGGATGGCGAAATTCTGCCTCCCGAAACGATGATTGTTCAATACTCATTTTACACCTTAAAAGGTGGCCATTATGATGTCACTATATTTATATATGATATATAATATGTTTATTCTTTCCTTAATCTTCATTATTTTTCATTTATGGCATACCATTATTGTTTCCATTATGGGTAAACACGATATCTTCATTTTAGGATGTGCGGACTACCGCCCCCTGAAAGTGATTTGATTCGTTAATACCATATGTGGGATGTTTAAATGATAAAGTTAATGATATTATATATGTTATTATACTGGAATTATAATATACTCTTTTATCATTATGATTCCATTCCAGAAAATATTAAATAGAAATGGATGTAGCGTTCATGCGTACCTACGGCTTACCGTCTCCATGAACGGTGCATTTCATTTCATACCTCTAAATGTGATGTAATATTATAAATACATGTATATGATGAATATATATGATATAAATGTTATCCAAATCATTAATATCATTCTGGATAAAATGAACCTTTGAAAAAATTAACAACATATAAGTTTAAGAAGTCTATTTTTGACTTAAAAACCAAATACTGACAAAATGAACATTATTAACTTAAATGATTACATGATGTTCATAATATTGTATAAAAGGAATAATGAACTTGAAAAAGGTTCTTAGCAATTATAGATTAACTCATGTTTATTATTCAGGAGATTAAAGAACAGTCGGGTCAAGTCGGATATGAGGTATGGGACTTCGTCTCAATCTCCTTTCATTGAGACATATTTTGTTTTATACACAACCTTCTTTTATACGTTGTATAATCCCCTTTGACTTTTACGTTTATTCAAAAGGAATATTTTTTATACGAAGCGTTTACTAAACGACAAAAGGGAATGTTTTTGTCATATGTATGCGGCGACAACGACTTCTCCGCCGTCGTGACCGTTATTTGAGTTTCGGCTTCCTCTACAAGATAGACCTTCTTTTTAAAAGAAAAATAAATACCATGTTTTACTTTTATTTTATTTTGGTATCGAAAATGGTTTTCATAATGTTTTATATATCAATCTTTTGTATTGATATATTCTGATTGAAAGGTGGGAATTTTATGTTTCCTTTATGCAAGTTTTGTGTGATATGATTATATTGAGGTTCTTGGGAATTATTATGAAAACGGGTGGTTCAGTGATAAACTAAGGGCGGGTGAGCCTAATATAGCTCTCTAATGCATTTGGTAACGCAAAGGAGTGAAACATTATGTTTTCTCTGAAGATATTTAGGGAATATATTGTGATTGGTATTCCAAACGTAACCAAGAGGGTTACTCCCTATGTAAGAATGTTATGAATGCCTCAAGTTACCTTTATGTCTTATGATTTCTATGATTTATTCATGATTTTACGAGGTATGTTAAAGTGCTTATGTTTTATGGGTAAAGTATGATCTCATCCATATGTATATATGTACCCATCTTTCCTTTCTATATTTTCATATCCCTTACTGAGCATTTTATGCTCATCCCAAGTTTTTTTGAAATGTTTTTCACAGGTCATTGGAAAGGTACATGATATGATGATAGTGTCAAGGAAGTTTCAAGAAAGAATCCATGTTTATTTTAAATATGTTTCCATTGATGGGAATGAAGAATACTATCTTTATGTAACCACTTTGTTTATATGTGGAATGTAATCCAAGTTTTATGATCTAATTCTCTAAAACTCAAAACCCGAAAATATCCTCAATGTGTAATCTTGTAATAACTCAAGATTAAGTAAAGTTTAAGGCTGGGGCCTTATCGTAAAAGGCTCAAATCATGTTAGGGATTCGGTATTCTACACGTCCATGACTGACGACATCACTTGTTAGTGTGTGAAATGTGAAATAAAGGAAATGATATATTATATTAACCAAAAATTGACTGTGTAATAAACATTACATGTATGTCATTTATGTCACATATTTACAATTAAAACCGTCAATTTTGTATCTCACTACTCCTAGATGCTCGAAGCTGGTGCAGTATTTTATTACATTGACATGATTATATGAAATCAAATCCGTATGGACCGATCAATTTAGCAGTCTTGGAAAAACATATTACAAACATGATACCCATAATAAAATGTGAAATAGAATATAAAAACATGATAAATAATAAAAAGAATAAAATTTCTTCCTTGAGAGATTATTCAAACATTTCTTCTTTACAACTTGGTGAAATGAGACATAATAAGGGTGGCCTCAAATTATCAGTAAGGGTAAGTAAAGTGGAAGAAATAATGAATCAATGTAAATAAACTGTCATGTTAAGGTAAATAATTCATAACAAATTTCATTCAAATTACTGGATAAGGGAAAATTAGTATGGAAAGTTATCAAACTAAAACACTTGCCTTTTAATCAATGATCTGAAAATGAAATGTATCTATAGACATGTCAGTGAAAAATCTCATGGATGAATAATAAATCTAACTAAAATAGGGAAATGATTTATTAATTTAATTCATTTCTAAGGCCCATGAAACATTATTCCATGAATACATTTCACATAAAGGTTTAAAAATATATATAGAAACCCATTTAATTTGTCTAACATAATAATACCATGATAACCTATCGATGTATCGAGTGTCTATATAAAGTTCTGGATCACCCTTCATTACCAGTTCAATGAATTACTCATAGAAATTAATAATAATAAATAATATTCCTTATCAAATATCTATACTGAATACATATTTGGATTTTATCAATAATTCCCTTGTCAAATAAATAACACTAATTGTGAACACCAAATATAAAATGATATATGGTTTAGAGAACAATAATATTTAATGGATGAAATGTGGATATTAAAATAAAATATAAATGTAAAATGATTAGAATAAAGTTATTTTTTATGATAAATTTAACAATCACAATGGGAAGTGATATTTCAATGATGAAAATTAAGAACATTCTTTAAAATAATAATCTTTAATCATTCCAAAGTGTCTCATACCACTTTGAAACATTTAAATCCTAAACCTCGTTATAGAATAATATTCAATTAAATATATATTATCATTATAATAAGTATATTAATGATATAAAATATTAAAAGGTAGTATATACACCAAATAAAAGTGAATGGGTTCATAATAACAAATAAGTCTCAATGGAATCTAAATAGAGATGAAATTCTCTTACCATTACCTTATTTTTGTTGTGTTGTCATTATCCCACTATATATTGTATTAAAATATGATGAAAAATTATACCTAAACCATTATAATGTTTATAATATAATGAATTAATTACTTAAAATATTTTACTACCTATTTGTTAACACTCATTCATTATTTTAAGTATTTCGGGTTTTAATTGACTAGTTTTCTCAAGTATGTTTTTTACTTTTAATATATTATTACTATTACATATATTTTTATTTAATATACTCTATTATTCATACCATGATTTAATTTTAATATATATTCATTACATATAAATTTACGATAATATATAATATTTGGATATTATAAATAAATTGCATTGTTCATGGAGATGGTTGGTCGTACGTACGCCTGAACGCTACCTTCATTTCTTTGTTTTATTTGAAGAGTTATAACTAAATTATAAATTTTTATATTGTAATAAAATTGTAATTTAAATGTTATATATGTTACATAGTTTTATTAAAACATTATTTTATACATTCCATGTGTTGCATGAACGAGTCATATCAGTTTGAGGGGGCGGTAGTCCACACTTCCTCAAACTAAATTATCTTATCTACACCAGATAGAGAGTATAAAGTTATATTGTAAATATAAAATAAATAAAAATATAGGCTTAATAAATATAATATATACAATATCTAAATATTTTTCCAATCAATACGACTATCATCATATGTGGTAAAGGAAAAATAAACAATCATCATTTCAGGGGGTAGTAGTTCACCGTACATAGAATTTTATTTTCTTTAGCCATTATATGGGGGTGTGTGTAAGTATAGGTTGAACCCACTAATTAAAGAATAATATTATGTAAATTATACTAGTTTTATTATATAATAATTGAATAACAAACATTTAGGGGGTGGAGAATTGAAATTGAACTAGAGAGCTGGAGAGAAGATGTTTCCTCAAAATGTGGTAACTTCTTTTGCTTTGTATCAAAAGGATAAATAGAAAAGGCTTCTTCCCCAAGGATGGAATCAAGGGAGCGGTTATGGATTATTTTAATTTCTTTGGGAAAATATTGTAATAACATAAATAGTTTTAGAGGTTTGAGGAATGGGTATTGTTGGTGGCCTTTTATAAGGGAGGAAAAGGACTCGCTTGGTGTTTTTGGAAATAAGTTAGGTGTAACAAAATTTTTACCTAAAAATGTCTTCAAAAAAACAAAACTCAATAATGTAAGGTTTATTTATTATATATTTCTATGAAATTGGTGTTTAACAAGTGGATATGTCATTTTTGACCTTAATTTAAAGGCACAATCTTTTATTAAGCTTAATTTTACCTTAATAATTGTAAGTAATTTTAATAAATTTTACAAACATTTTTGGTCAAATAAAATTTGGTATTATTAGAAATTATATATTATGATGAATAAAAATATAAAATCCATTTTTTCAAATTCCAATAATAGGATTGGATGAAAATAATTTAAAATTTATCTCGTAGGCAATCTGACAACACATGGTTTTAAAGTAAATACTTTTGAAATATTTCTATGTTTTTGTAATTAATTTCCAAGAAAAATTTATTTAAATGAAATAAATTTTAGTAATTGATAAAAATATTATCTAATTAAACATTAAAAACTATTAAAATTATAATTTAATCTTACAAATAAATTATATGAAAAATGAGTTTTGAACTAAAATTCTATATTTATACTATTTAGTAAAAATGAAATGTTTAAACAAAATATCAAAAATTTACCCTAACCTAATTCATATATTTATAATTCAAATTTGATATTTTTTACATATTAAATAAATTATTTTTTAAAAATTAAAATTTAATATGGGTTCTCCATTAAAAGTTGTAAGAACTTATTTAATAAAAATATTATATATATGCATACAATTAGGTTTGTTTTATCATAAGCCTATAAAATCTATTGGATGAATATAAAAAATATTTTATTGAATATATTATGTATATATATATCAAATTAGTATCACTGAATAATTGTAATTAATTGGATTTATTATCATAAAATATCTTTGTGTGAATAAAAAGAAAAAGAAAAATATTTTCCTTTATATTTAATTTGTTTTCATATCCATTTATCATCAATTTGAAAACAATTAATTAATTTTAAATTTGTGTAAACCATATATTTTCATAATATAGTTAATTTTATACACAACCACTAATTTTATGACTACTTTATATTAAATAATATTAACAATATATCATTATTCGATAAAAACTCAGTCTTTTGGGTAACACAAGACATTTAAATAAACCGAGTGTTGTGTGTGATGTATGATGAATTAGTATCATGTTCGTTGAATGATATATCATATACTTTACTATGTAAAAATAGTAGAAACAAATGAATGTATTGGGGTATTATATTCCCCTAAGTGCTTATTGATGCGTGTGATACACGCAATATATTACAATTTTCTAACTTTATAATTTCGAGGTGTTACAATTTATACGTTACATGGATCATGTTAATGAATCACATCTCTTCTATGAGGTAGTAGTCCCCACATTCAAGAACGATGTTATCATATTCCCACAAAATTCAGTGCATAATGATATGTGTTACTAAGGAATTATAGAAGCATAAATAAATTATAAATATTATATATATATATAATATAGAAATAATTTTTCAAACATATTTCCCACCCATGAGAGGTGGTAAAGAAAAAATGAATGAAAATGTTTTGCAAGGTGGTAGTTCAACAAAAACATAAATATTTAGTTCTTTACCTAATAAATGGAAGTTTGTTTAATTGTAGGTCAAACCCTTAGAATAGAAAAAATATAAATAGATTTTGGATATAAAAGAAATAATTTAATTATTCGATAATAATATTTTATAATGTGGATAATGAAAATAAAATAAAAGATCTTGATGAAGGATATAACCTCTTATTTGGGTAACTCTTTTTGGTTTAAACCAAATTGATTCATTGGATGGATTTCATACATAGTTAAGGATTATAAGTTAAGGGGAGGGATTTTTGGGGATTAGATAGGTAAATTTTTTTTGAGACAAAGGTCTTAATAAGTGACATCAAGTACGTGGGGTGTGTTTCTTTTAATAGTGGGGAAAGAGGGGAATTCTTGTAAATTTTTTGAAAAGGGAATTCCACCAATGATTTTCCTGTTTCAGGTTGATACATTAATGGACCAGATTAGAGAAAATTGGGGATATATTATAAATATGAAAATAAAATGTATATTGGACAATTTTATAGGGAATTTTGGGCCTTAATATTAATGTTTAGTACCTTTTATACTAAATCGACTCTTTATCGTTGTATTTAATTGTAATTAATTTCACAAACATTTTTTGTCAGAAACTAAGGTTAATTTATTATACATTATAAATTATTATATTTCAAAATATATATTCAATTTTTAAAAATCCAATCACATTATTGGAGGAAAATAATTTAAAATTGTTCTTATAGAAGGGACAACAAGACGAGTAATTAAAGTAAAAATGTTCAAAATTTTGTTATATTTTTATATCAAATTTTAATTTTAAATTGAATCCAATTACCTAAATTTGATAAATATATGTAAAATTTATCTAATTAAATAAAAAATAAACACAAAAATTTAATTCTTCCTTATAAATACATTAGACAAAGAAGTAGTTTTAAATAAAAATTAAGTATTTTTTCATATTCATCAAAAAATGAAACATCATAGAAAAATATCAGATGTTCAAACTGACCTAATTTTGAAATTTTTATTTAAAAATTGATGTTTATTATATCATATTAAATTAATAAATGTGTTAAAAATAATATTTAATGTACATTTGATTTTAATGTGCAGTAAAATTACCTTTATAAAAATATGGGTTTTATGTGTAATATTGGGTCTGTTCTTATCTTATGATAATCAACTATATAGGATAGAAGTGAAATATATTTTATTTAATATATAATATATATAGTAAATTAATATAATCCACTAATTCTAATTAATTTTCTTTATTAGGATAAATAATCTTCATGAGCATAAAAAATAATTTTTTATAAAAAACATTCCCTTTATTCCATGACCATTGTTCCTATAGATTAATAATAATTTCACTTTAGAAGAATATATTTATATATATTGTTCAATTTCAGAAAAACAAATTATCATTTGGTTGTTCTTTGAACTATTTTTACTTCAATTCTTTTCACATGATGCATTATAAGGTGAAGTAATTCATTAATCTCTAGAAACACTTCAAATGATAAACATAAACCATTTCATAAATGGATAAGTCTTCCAAAAGATTTTAATCCAGCATTTTAGAAGTAAGGCCACCGTATTTCCAAAATGAACTTATAAAATAACATGATGTGGATTTTAATTGTCACAAAAAAACATGTAAATATTGTAATAACATGTATTACCATAAAACCTAATTGAAAACATTTATACTTATTATTATTTAAATTGAACATTGATTGTTTGATATATTACTTAAACCAAAAAATTATTTAGACTCCATCAAGGATTTTATAAGCCACCTTGTCAATAAAAAATTATTTAGTTTCAAGATAGTCATTAGTTATCTGATTTATGTTATAAAAAACAATCATTTCTTTATCTAAACATAATTTGCTTAATATTAGGAACATATTGATGGTTATACTTCCTTTAACTCGGTGTTATACAAAACTTTTTATTTTATAATGAATAAATTTAGTTTGTACCATTCAACGTATGATCTCAAATCCTTTATGAAAAAGTACTATAGTACAATCCTTATATATTCCCTAATTCTTATAACTAGTACATCATTGGAAAAATAATAAAATGATATAATTCATGAATCCAAAGATAATAACATTAATTATTCATCTTCATAAACTTTAATACCATAATCATTAACATGATCCATTATCATATTTTGTGGTATATTCTTTTCATGCATAAGGCATTGACTTGAATAGTGTCCCATCTCCTTATAGTGATAGAATTCCATATTGGAATTTTCATTATTTCCCCTTAATAACATAAATTGTATCCTTTTTATTCACACTTAAAAAAACTACTATTCCATTCAAGAAATAACTAGGGGTTTTCTTTCCATAGTTATCACATGTGGGAAAATATTTCGTTCCCTTCTTCCCATTAATGATTTTTTGACCTCACTTATTCTTGTTTTCTCGCTTTCCTTAAAATCCATAGTTCTTGGAGAATTTTTTACCAATCAATTTATCACATAATAATATTTAATCATATGATGAAAATTCATGGGTGGTTGTTTCACTTCGAATTATTATCCTAAGACCCTAAAAGATATGATCATTATTACAATATAGATAATGTACAGAATTGAGGTTTATGTTCCTTATACTACTCACTATCTATAAATGATTTCATACAATAAATTGATTCATATCATTATAAAGTATAATATATAACACTGAATCTAGAAAAATAAATAACATAAATTGGAAAATATCTTAATATATAATCTATTAATTTGAAACATGGTTTCTTTGGGGGATATTTTTTCCTTCAAATACTCTATAATATTTAGTAATGAAAATGTGAATTATTCTAAGAATATCCCTAGAGAGTTTAATAACAGGTGCATAATAAGCCTCATTATCATGTACCAGGAAACACATGAGTTAGACCTAAGTCTCTTTTCATAGTGGTCACCCCTAGTTACATATATATCAGAACCACATCCACTTGTAGTATCCAGACATGGATGTATTGATAGTAATACACAAAAAATATCTACCTTACAAACATTCTAGGATATCATTATATAACTATCCTCAAATTTTATATTAGGGTTATTATTCCTAATATATGTTCTCCTTATCAAGTTTACATTGTTACATCTAAACTTCCTCTAATACGACCTTTAACGGCCAGACTGTAGAATCTCGAAGCTGATGCATTATTTTTTAAATTGGAATTATTAAAATGAATCAAATGTTGAAGGACTGAATGTTTAACTATTTTGGAAAACAATATTACACACATGATACCCATATTGTAGTGGGAAATTAAAAAAATTATATATAATATAATAATATAAACCACATCCTTGAAATCTTTTTCAATTATTACTTGTTTATAACACAGGGAAATAAAATAAACTAAGGGTGAGAAAAAATGATTAGTATGGGTAATTAAAGATTAATAAATAATTAATATATTATATTAAATCAAAATTTTAAGGTAAATTACAAATAACACATACTATTCAAAAAACTAGATAAGGAATAATCAATATTGAAAGGTGTGAAACTAAAACTCGTTCAATTTAATAGATAACTTTACAAAGAAATGAATTCATAGATATGTCAATAATACAATCAAATGTATGAAAATAATACGTGAATACAAAAAAATTAAACTTATAATTATTTTATTCTATGTTTATTAGGAACATGATACCTTTAGTTTAAAGAGAAGAAAGATTAAATGATACTAGATAAACAAACCAAATCGTCTCATGAGACTACAGATGCATCGAGTGACTTCTATTTACTAGTCCCCAGCACATAGTAATTTCATTAAATTGTTCCAAACCCATTTATTTTATGTATAAGTACTAATTCATAAATAAAATAATCGTCTTAATTCCAAAAATTTCCTGATCAAATTGAATCCATTTTGAGTATAAGATTTGAATTTATCAATAATTACATAGTTAATCAAATCATTGTCAAAGTGAACACCATATGTTTTTATGGTATACCGTTTATGAATTAATAATATACATCAGCCAATAATTCTATATCTATATAAATATGAAATGAAAAATGATTCAAAAAAGTGATTGTCTCAGGAGAAAGTAAACTGTCACAAAAGAAAGTAAGATTGAAAAGGTAACTTTTACCACCTGTAAATTTTCATGCTAAACCACTTGAGTGAAATAATTCAATGTAAAACATAAAAGAACATGAATTACTATTGAATCGTGATATGAAATGACAAATATAATGTATATTTACCAAAATAAAGTTAATCTATGTATAATTACAAAATAAATCCCAATGGAATGTATATTAAGATAAAAACCCTTACATTGAGTCTGACTTGTTATGTGTGTATTTATATTCATGAATAATAAATTTATGATAATTATTTAATTTATTCATAAACTTTTTCATTTTTATAATTAATTTTATTTCACCTATTACATTTTTTTATACAACCACTTATACAATATTGTTTAAATTATGTGCTTTAAAAGAATTCTATTCATGTGTTAAAAATAACATCGGTAGGTCAACAATGGCCAAAGGGGTCAATGTATAAACATCTGCAGAATAATAATCCAAAAAAAATTATAATATTTATACATCAATTATAATTTTTAATTTAACCATGAAATATGGTTATGAAAAAATGTACCAACATTACAATCATAGAGACAGTATGTTGTACATACGCATGAGTAACATTCCCCTTAATCAATGATTTTTTGGAAAGGAGGAAAGTAACACAATATATTTAAATAATGATAAGTATATAATAGATACCACATTATTCAATCATATATACTTATATATATAATTATAGAGATGTAAAAGGAATCACATTGTGTTGGGGATTTAGTAGTCCACACAACTACGACTAATGTTATCACTTTTTAGTTTGTGAAATGGTTAATAAATAAAATAATATATCATATTTTTTGAAGTTAATTATTTCATGAATGTCATATATATTTAATTTATTTCACATATTATTATTTTAATCAAATTTTATACGTTCAATGTATCACGTGAATGAATCATATCGCTTTGATTAGGCGGTAGTCCACATTTCCACAAACGCTGTTATTGTATTCCCACAAAATAGAGTGCATAGCGTTATGTGTTACTAAATAATTATAGAAGAATAAATAAATTATAAATATCATATTCATCATATTCAAATTATTTTTCCATTATAATTTCTACCCATGATAGGTGGTAAATAAAAAAATGACATTAATTTTTATGGTGGTAGTTCATCATACTATAAATGGTAAGTTTGTTACCCACTAGATAGATGTGTGTGAATGTATTATTATAAATCTTATAATAAAACATATATGTATATTTATAATTCTTTATTTATTATGTAATTATAAAATAAGTGTATTTTAGTGGGTGTATATTGAAAATAATGCAAAATTCCTTGAGGTAGGATGTTATCTCTTATTTGGAAAACGTTTTATGGTTTGATTAAGTGGGATTCATCTGATGAATTTTTGACCAATAAATGTATTATAGGTTTAGGGGAGGGTTGTTTGGAGTAATTTAAAAATATTTTTGGTGAGCCAAATATGATTAATGGTTTGTGAAATTTCAAATAGTGAGTGCCTTTTTATATTGGAGAAGGAGTGTAATTCTAGTAAATTTTTGTAAAGGGAATTCCACCACTATTTTTCTCGTGTCATGTGGCTCCAATAACAAAAAATAGCTATAATGGAGTATAGGGTTGAAATATAAATGTAAATTTGATTTCGGGAAATTTTATTGGTTATTTTGGCCTTTAAGTTTATGGTTTAGTCCCTTGATAAGCAAAATTTTGTCTTCATCGCTCTATTTAGTTTTAATTACATTCACTAATGTTTTTGGTTAAAAAATATGTTTTCATTATTATAAATTAAATATTATTATGATTCCAAATATTGACTGAACTTTTTCTAAATTCCCATATCATATGTCGTATAAATTAAATTAAAATTAATCCCGCAATCTAGATGACATTATATGCATTAAAGTAAAAACAGTGAAATGATTGTTATTTTTTAAAATATAAAATCAGAGTAAAATTGGTTAAAATGATCTAAATTGGATATATATATATCTATAAAATTTATCTAATTTAAAATTAAAACAAATAACAAATTTAATTTATCTCAATAAATAAATTATATGAAAAAATATTTTGATTTAAAATTAATTTAATATGAAACTTCAATGAAAAATAAAAAAATTATCCCTAAACTAATTATTAATGTTTTTCATTATAATTGATTTTTATTTTGTCATATTAAATTCATTAAAGTGTGTTAATACACATTTAAATCAGGAGGACTCTTAAATGGAAGTAAGTTTGTCTTTATAAAAATATGGATTTTATGTATAATATTGGGTTTATTCTTATCTTATGCTTATTAAATAGATTAGATGATTGTAAAATATATTTTATTGGATTTATTATATATATTAAATTAATATCCCTCGTTAGTTTTAATTAATTTAATTTATTAATATAAATATTCTTTGTGTGCATACAAAATAATTATTATAAAAACATTACCATTATATTAAATTTGTTATTATATTCATTTCAAATTAATTTTTACCCACTTAAATAATTTATATAATTACATAATATAGATAATCATATTAATAATCATTAATTTAATGGCTAGCTTTTATCTTTTTATATAAAATAATTATATTTTTAAAAATATATTATTTTTCTGTAAATCTCAGTCTTGTGTGTTTTGCAAGCCATTAGGGAAAGTCAGTCTTGCTTCTAACATAAGGATAACATGGTGTTATATGTAGAGAATTAAAACCATTAGGTTATGTTCAAAATAATCTTAGCATTATGTTTCTTATAAATAAACCAAGGGAAATTTTTAATTTATTCAAAAAGAAAAATTTTGTCAGGTTTTTGGGGGTCACAATCACATATGGTTATTTCTTAGGGGGATTTGGGAGTTACTACTAATTCATGTTTTTATTCATAACCTGAGTCAACTAAGATATTTTAGTTATTATTTTCTTTATTACTACTCCCATTGGGCTAGGCATCTCGTTTGGTCTCTCATCATAGTACACTTCACGTTAGTTATTTACTCGGTTCCTCTTATTTTCATCGATTACATATGAATATAGGGAAAAATAGGGATGGATATTCTTAAAATATAAAAAATAGGAATCTGAAAAAATTATTTGGATAAAATATAAATGAAATTTGTTTCCTCAAATTATGAATTTATTCGATATTACATATGTTATCCAAGATCTATTTGATAACATACACACATATGTGATCTTTTCATTCAACAATTGTTTGTAATGACCATGTGAATTTTACAAAGCATATACCATGATTTTATCAAAAATAGACTTACAGAATGGCCAATTTTTAGGCACTAGTTCCTGATCGAGTCTATCTCAATGTGGTGTTTTCTAGTTTTACCAATAGCTATGTTTATACTAGATCCATATATACTTTTCGTATCTAGAGATAAAAGTATTTTCGTGGAAACTACTTACTCTAAACAATACCAAAATTTAAGAATATATTATAATGTTTAGTCTTATCCATAAGGATTTCATTATTATTTTTAAACCCCAATACCAAAAAAACTATACTTTACTTCGATACCAATGATGACAACTCTTGTATTTATTAGACATAATTTCATGTTTTATTTCAAAGGATTACACACAAATTTTCCATGAAAATTGATAAGGTTACTGTATTTTTGAATTAGGTAAATTACATAAAAATTTAAAATATTGGTACAAGGATATTATTGAATACTATAATAACATGATCATAATATTCCATCATATGTAAAACTGTATGGGAAGACCTTGGGACATACAATAGAAATGGGTGACATATACATCCCAATTTGAGAATAAAGATGGAATAACATGAAGAAAATACTATATTTTTGACAATATTAATTTAAAAGAGAGATAAAAATGGTTAGAAACATGAATAACAACAATGAGGCATGATAAAGAAATATAACTAAAAGGTATGATGGAAATGTGGAAACAAATTTAAAAATGATGTCATAAAATATTTCAAGGATAACCTAAATGAAATCATAAAATTGTGGAAAAACTACCCTGATATATTAGGTTCACTCTTTAGTCCCTTTCATGATGTATCAAGTGACTAAAAAATACACAATTAATTGGAGAACAATATAATTTCGGGTGCACCTCTCAATTTCATATCATGTACATGCATATGTGTTCCACACATATCATTTAACATAGAATAATATTTTTTCATATATAATTCAACATTAAAGGATTTTGGAATACATAAATATATTTACTCATTAAAATTTGTATATTTAGGTCTTGGTGAATACCCTTGAGTAGAAATAGAAATTATATTCACAATAAAACGAATTGTTATGGAAAATTACTGTTAGATTTCTGCCTTATAACAATGTCCCACAAAGATTTATATAATGTTTTAATGGGAGATAAAGGGTTACATCATAATTTATTAAAAAAATTAAAAATAACATGTAAATGGAAAAATATAAACCAACATTTTGTAGTTTAAATAAAATATATAAAACGAATAATAATCTTGAATAAGGGGATGAAGATAATCCCTTACATTGAGAGGGTGATTCCAAAAGATTGGTAGGAACATCTTAAGGCTATAGAGGATCCTTTGTAGGAATATAATGAATCTAGGGAATATTGAGTATGTTATAAAATATTTTTATGTGAATAGGAATGAGATATTTGGTTGTTTTATATAAGAAATTATAGGGGAGTTATTTTTAATTAAAAAAACATTAGGTTTAACCTCTAAATAATAAAATAATAAAAAAGTAAAACCATACCACGTGATTTGACATATTATATATTAAATAAGAGAGTATTTAATTTGTTTATATGTAATGTGGCCAAATGTATGAACATATTACCCATGGTGATGTGGAATTTAGTCACGTTCTTAAGGAAATGATTTTAAAACCATAAAATAAAATACATGTTTTGGAGGATTCATAAAGGCTTCATGAAATTCATAAAATAACCTCAAAATCAAAGTATTTTAAAGGGAAAAAATAGATATGGTATTCTATAACATTTATGTAATTTATTACATTGTTTTTACATCATTATGATGTTAAAATACACACTGTATATTTATATCGTATTGAATTTTTACCCAAAAATTAGACTATCTCAGAAAATTATGAAAAATTAAACGGTGTATAATATATATTCTAATTAAAAAAATAATATTTATTTTATCAAAATAGTTATATATATTTTTATATTCAATTTTAAAATAATATTCCACACTTACTGATAAATGACTGGTTTTTTGACAATAATGGTTCTTATCCCTTATAAAAAATTACATATGAGATCATAAAAACAATATGATAAATTTATATTTTACAAACACTAATTTATAATAATATTTTATTGGAATATTTTTTTATTAAAAAAATCAATTAATTATACAAAAATAAATTTCTCAATTGAAATTACATATTACTTAGAAATATAGTTTGTTTTTATCAAATCAAAAAGAAAATCAATTATAATGTAACACTGATAAGAAGTAAATATAACCATTATTCAACATGAATACCATATAAACATTCATATTATTAGGTTCTTGATACATATCCATCTATTAGACCATAAAACACCTTAAGGGTAACGTTAGTGAGGATGGGGATTTCATGGGGTGGTTCAGCATAAAAGGTTTGGATCGTGATCACGATATGGTTGAAAATATATCGTAAATATTTTCTCTCATGCTTAAGTCATTGGATCTTAGATTTTTCTTGGTTAAAGAAAAATAATATTTATTCTTAATCTCTAATAATTTTCAATTAACGTGATTCACATTATATTATCCAATTAATTGAGCCCTTCACTTCATTTCTCTTTTATAGATGGATTTGTCAGACCTCTTTATACTATTCATAAGATATTTTATTAACAATCATATTATACAAGTATATAGTTATTAAAAGTCTATTAAATGTGATAGGATATAGTGAAAGAAAATAATTGAATTTTTTTCTACAATATATATGTATAATAGGGAATTTAATATCAACCAAAAAGAGAATTTTATTTAAAAAATTTCAGGTTATTATATCCTGTATATATCTAGATATGTTTTAACAAACATATTTATATAGTTATAGTAAAAATGAGCACATTTCACAAATGAAAATTCTATGGGGCATGGAACCAAAAATCTAGGAAGACAAGGATAATATTCCTTCAACTATCCTATATGATATATTAGTTAGTACGAAATTTCTTTTTTTATGATGTTACAAATAATTTTAATTTTTTGGGGAAATTTATATTATGGGATTTTACTTGAGTTATAAAGGGTAAATTACTAGTTAAAATAATTTATGATTTAAATGGTTCTTTATGTTGACTTAGTTTATTAAATAAAATTATTTTCATACTTTATATATTTAATTATTATCGAATATACATTTTAATTTATATGACATTATGAGTGACTAGTAGTGATTAGAGATAAATTTAAAATTAAACTTCAAAGAATATTTATTCAATTCCATCATAGAACATGGGTTTAAAAAATGGTTTGGAATATTTTTTTTATAATTTTGAGGTTCTTCATACACCGAATGGCCTAACATGAACTTTTGGTGATATTTTTGTGGCATTGTAGTTTAATGATCTATTTATTCATATAATGTCTTATTCATTTGGGAATTATCTTAATTCTTTATTCCAATTTTGGATTTGGATAATGTTGAAATATTTTAGGAATATTTTTTTATTATTATATTGATTATTTGATCCATTTTAATTTGATATCGAGTGGTTTAGGAATGGAAAATTCAACTTGAATACTCATTGTTTAGAGAAAAATGTGATTGTGGTGGGAATTGATTAAAGGATAAAATTATATGTATCAATTGTATTTACTTATTTTAATTTCAAATATTGTAAGGGAGTTATTAAAAATTAGGAAACTAGATTTAAAATTTAAATTTTACCCCATTACCCTCATTAATAAAGAATCGATGGGTTTTTTCACCCCTCTTAGTTTTATGGGTTTATGGTGGATAACATTTTCATGATTAATCAGTTTCATATGATCAATAATATTAGTATTTATATAAATTTATATTGGAATTATTATTCCATTCCATGTCCATATTTCCTCTTCCCACATATGTGTTTCTACTTTTATACATTGTTGTGTGCCATTCAAGATGACTTATATACTTATCTTTCTCTCTTATAAAGTAGAATATTTAATAACCCTTTGTACAATATGGGATTTAAAAAAAGCTATATTCTGTTTGAAAACATTTTATAAATGAGATTAAATTAAAATTTAAAGAATAACATTTATAAAATGTGTTAGAATGTAATTCCGGATTTTTTTTATAATAAAATTATGTTCGATAGCATATACAACACACAACATAGAACCTAAGGAAATAATAGAATATGATCTCTTAAATGTGATGTTTATAAAATTGTAATTAATTTGGTAGGTATTAATTGGACTAATTTCATTATGAAATATATATAATGTTCATACTTAGTATAAATATATTCAAAAAATTCTAATAAATTAATTTCTCAAATTTTATTATATTCATCTTATTATTTAAAACCATGTTTTCTTCAAAAATAGTTTTAAATATTTTTGTGATAAAATTTTATAATTTACTTCCTAAAAAATCATGAAATGTGAATCTACAATGAAAATCAATTTTGAAATAATTATAAAAAGTTTACATAGGGTTAAATTTTGGGATTTTATAGAAATGATTGATCATCCAATAAATAATAAAAATTACTGATGTTTTGAATAATATCATTTTTCATTAAATAAAGTTAGTCTATATTTTATATTTGGTCTTCAACTGAAAACTTAATCATTTTATTTAGAATAATCAAATTCATTTTATTTTAATTATAAATTTACTTTTTTATGTTATATGTTTATTTTTGTGCTTAAAAACATATATTTATGAAAACTATTTGTTCATGCATAAAGTATGTCCATTTTAATTAAATAAAATAAACCATAATTAGGAATGGTTTAATATAAATTTTATATTATATATCTATCTATATGAATGGAAATTCTTATAATGGATGTTACTAGTCATAGTGTTCATGCAAAATCATTTATTCATTGAAAGTTAATCTTTCATAAAACCTCTTTCAGCACTCTTACATGTATAATTTTAAAATTAAATTCATCCAAATATATGAATTTTAATAGATAAAATGGATTACTTATTTTTAAAAATAATAATTAATTTTATTTAATTAGCTCAATTAAATTTTTTTCCACAATTAACGGTAATAACAGTAATATATATGTTATGATGCATATTTGTAAAATAGTTTTACTAGGTTTTATACTATACATATTTGTGTTATAATGTCCAAAAAAATTATATAATTTATATTGGATGACCATATTGTGGCACTGTATCAATTATGTACTATATATTACAAATTTGGGATCCATATTGACATGATTATTATCTTTATAAAAATTATGTAACAAAAAGGATAAAATTACACTCTCTTAAACTTATATATATTTCAAGTGTTCACATAAGGATAAAAATGAAGTATTTCAGGATATAAATATTCATTTGAAGGAACAACAATTGTTAAGTATAATGGTAAATTATTTCTAATATTTTATTTTGTTATATTTATCATAAATGTTTATGCAATTCCCACTTATTAATTATCTAATTAAAAGGAAAATAAAATAAAAGATTATTAAAAATTGTAAATGTAATATAATTGAATAAAATATTATTATAAAACATTTTGACATAATTAAATCATTTTATAGTAGTTTTAATGTTTTACAATTGAATTTTATTTATTTCATGGTGTCTTTATAGAAAAATTAAATGAATAGTGTGAGAATTGACATTAATAAAATTTTATCCAAGTAAAAAATTATTATATTATTAAAACCCATAATAATATTTAAAGTGGAAAACGTTAATAAAAAATTGTCTAAAATTTCATCCTATTTTCATTTGAGATTTTATTTTATACTTATAAGAAAAAAAATTACTATTTTATATTTAAAATTGATAAGCACACATTAAGTAACAATGAAGTTTTTCTCAGTAAATGTGCAAGTATTAAAATTAAATTTCCAAGAATATATTTTTTTCAATGATAAATTCGATTTAATATTTATAATTTGTGGTTATAAATTATCTATAAAGGTAAATTTTATGTTTTGGATTAAAGGATAAATTACCTATGTAAAATGACTAGTCACCACGTTGAAAATTAAAATGGTAAAAGTATGAAAACATAAATGATATTGGATAAACATGATAAAAAATTGTGTATAAATTTCTAGTATAGGTTTTGATCATCCATATAATACATCTAATATATTATTTATAAACATTGGAGGAACATGGTTTTACAATTACTTCTCAATATTGAATTTTTTTAATAACAAAAATACCACTCTTTCTCTCTTTAAAAAGGGTACCTCCTCTCTAATTTTTCCTCATATACAATTCCATTGGGTTTGTAAAATACTATCGAAAATTCATTAATTAATTCCATTACCATTTCCTTGTAACGCATTTCTATTATGAATCCTTCCTTCGAAGTATTTTGGTGAATGCCTAATGATATTGTCTGAGGAGGAGGTGTTTTTCATGATCGGGAATTTTCTTTTACTTCTTCCACCTACAAAAAGTACTCATCACCAATATTGAAATAATAAATCACTTATATTCAGTATAATTATATTTAAATATGTCAATATAGTTTCTTATATTCATATATTCCAACATCAAATGTGAAATGGAATTATCGATAATGAGTCAAGTAGAATACCGCCTTAAGAAAAATTGTAATTTTTTCCCATCACTCCCTTTTATGGATAGATAAAATTATGGATTCAAAATATATATAACATTAATGGAATAATTATTCTTTTTATCATATAATATAACATAAACCTTCTAACCTTCTATCCCTTTTAAAAGCAACAACATCCCATGTGAGTATGTGTGGACTACCACCTCCACGAATCTATGTGATACAGTTTCTATTTTATTTTTACATGGATATAAATCAGGATAAATTGAATAAACAAATACGATATAAATTATATATTTTTTTAAATTTAAATATTTATATATCATTATTCCATTCCATTTTTTAAAAAGTGAAACTATTTTTTGAATACATATGGATTATTGTCTCCAAAAATTGTTTAATTCATTTTTCTATTTATAAATTTTATGGAGTACTATAAATTTGCATATATTGATTGTATAGAATATTTATATCCTGATTAAAATAATGTTAATTATGTAACCATAATCAATGTACATGTTATAAAACTACCAAACCAAAATACCATTATAAATGAAATTCTAATAAATGATGAATATAATTTAATAAAGTTTTATTAATAAATGGGTGATAAATGGTTATAAGAAAATAATTGTTGGTATGATATATTTTTACCTGGTTCAGGGTATGATTTATAATAACCCTATGTTTATAAAATATTTTGACTTATGTTAAGGTATTTTCTTTTCACATTTATTTTTTTCAGGAAACGTGCCCTATACACCAATTTTTTCCTTTTGATTTTTTATATCCTATATATGAATGTATTTTATAATTATTATCATAAAGAATATGTGATGTAAATATCTATATAAATTTATTTCACTTATGGGGTGTAATTTTAATAATATACCAAAGTGGTTAGTGTTTTATGTTAAAATCTAAGTGCTTATCGAGGTTATTTAAGATTATTTTTTAGATAAAGAAATATTATTATATATCAATCAAAAAAACATGATTTCATTATTTTTTTATTTAGGTAAATTAGGTTTCTAACATTCATTTATTTATATTTATGTATTGAACAGACAAAAATAATGATCATAAAGAAAACCATATTTACAATTCATCAGTCAAAAAATCATTCTCCTTCATGTCCATGTTTCATAAAAATATTTTAAATAAATTTTTTTACCATTATCTGTTGATTATTTAGATTCATTTTCACCATTTTTTACCTTTTTTAAAATGGAATAAATTGTATATTATTATAATTTTCATAAAAATTTACTTTTAAATATTTATAAAAAATGTGAATGGAACAATGTACAATTCAATAATCATTTCATTTTCCAATAATCATGGCCACTCACTGAAATAAATATTCATTTTAAAGATTCATAGGTTATTATAAAATAAATTTATTTCTCTAATATTTTATAAAATTCATCCATTTTGAATTTTTTTTCACAAAGTGGAAAGGGTATTTACATCAATAATGTTTTTAATGATAATTTAATTGTATTTGTAATAAATAATTACAAAAAACATTGATTCTACATATTTGATACTAGGGATATGATAAAATGAAACCATACTTATTAATTCTCGGTATATTTTTTAATATTATGACAAGATGATTATGAACCCCATTTCATTTCCTTGAGTATTCCTTGTGAAACTCATTTCATTTCTATATTTTATTCTATGATGAAATTTTTATAAAACCCATTTATATTATATGGGATATTCTATGACAATGAATTTATTATATTATGTCACACATATGTATGATTTTCATTTTGTGATGGGTGGGCCCAAAATTATATAGCCCTACCATGTATTCGGTAACGATTGATATCTCAATAAATAAATAATACTAAAACGGGGAGTGATGCCAATTCATTAATGGTGAATATTAAATATGATATTTTGGGGAGTGAAATTTGACTACTTCGATGGGTTAATGAGTGAATCAATTCAATTGTTATAGTAGTGGTAATTATATTTAATACTGATGAAATTATAATATATGCTTATGTGTATGCCACAAATAAATGTCTTATTAGAATGATATGATCTCATATCATATTTCATTTTATTTCCTTTATATTACATGTTATATGTACAATTAATATTTATTCCATGAAATATTTTTATGATCTATTATACATATGGTATGTTTTTTAAATTTTATTCTTGTATTCTCAAACCATTTTACATATTTTGTGTTGATATCTCCCTTGATTACCCTTATTGAGCATCCATGGTCACCCTTTTTAATTTTTCCTTTCCCATGGTTTTGAAAAAAGGTTTTATATATTATATATATAATAAGGGTTATAGTCATGAAGAACATAGTTGGAGATTATGTATTTCGCTTATGATTTAATTTCTTAATGTGCCAATGTTTCTAGAGAAAATATACCTATAAGATTTAAGCATCGATGATTATGTTATATAATAAATATTCAACTATTAATATTTGATATCTATGAATGAGAAATGCGGTTCTCATTATAATATGTCCCATATTTTTATAATAAAATATTTCAAATCATTGTTATTTCATAACATTTAGATTAATTTTTTTTAGTTTCTCCAACCACTTTAGTGAGAAAGAAATCTAAATTGTTAAATGTATCATATTAAATATAGAACAATACATTACATGAATATTAGAATATATGAATTAAATTAATTTTATATTGACATTTACATAAAAAACTAACAAAAAATAGGATCAGAATATGAAAATAGAAATAATTAAAACAATAATATAGAGAAAAGTGTAATCCAGGTAATTTAATTAAAAAATAATATAATTACACCGAATATATAGATTAAAAATAAAAATAAATTAATTAGTATTTTAGAACATGATTTATATTTGTGATATTTTTATGTACGTGATTATGAGGTGAATCGTGTGAAATAATTGATGGTTTGGAATCTTGGATAGCAACACATTTCTCAATGAAAATAATATTAGGTTTCATAAGGATCATTTTAGATTCTAGTTAACCTGGAACTATTTTATCTCTTCTCCAATATGTCATTACTAATAAAATAATATTTTGACACCCTTTGGTCTTGTCCCCATATATATATATATTAAATGTTAGAGTATAGAATGATATATTTGGGATATGTTGATATAGAGAAAACAACAAAATGTATCCAAGTTAGGGTAGTGGTCTACGATTCATGATTATGGCATAAGTCGATTGGAATAAAACATTCATTTATCCCCCATATAATATCTTTTTAATCAATATTATTCCATAAATATCCAATATTCTCATAATATCTTCCTTAGAAAAATTAAACAACGCTGCATACCTATTCATTATTACATACTTATAGTAAATGTACACTTTTAAAAGACAATACATGTGGGTAATAGATCAATGCATTATAGTTTCATAATAATAATTGACAATCTAAATTATATAGAAAATAAAATTCCACAAGTATCATAATAGAATTTAAAATACCTTACGATTGATTTTTTTTATCTACAAGAGTTTAAAAATAGGTTGTCCAGAAGGAGGTTGATCATTGATAGGAGAGAGAGAGATTTATCCATGCTTTAATGGATAAGGGTACACTCTAGAAAGAAATATGAAGCTACAATTGCCTTCCTTCTAGATGGTAATTTCATGTCTTCCTCCAAGAATGATCTACAATAAAACATACTGTATAATATTTTTTTGATATATATTATTTCTCAAGAATTAGTTGTTTAAGATATATTTGATCTCTGATTTAAAATAAATCATTATAATTGTACTCCAAAATTTTTACAATCTCATTTTCATAACGGTAGTTTACAATCTTGAATACATTTCTCAAATTATCTTGATTAACTCTATTTGGTATTCCAATAAGATAAATTTTAAATACACCATCGTCTATATTAATCTTTAAATAATAGAAAAAATAATTATATATAAGTGGATGTAAAATTAAATGTTTCTGCTAAGAACCAGCTTACACCTTTCCCTCGTATATATCTATTTAAACATTAGAAAATTTAGGAAAGGATTCATCATATAATGGTCCTTATTATTGAACAACCAAAACGTAATGTTTTTTCTTAATTTCATTCTGATTAGTGTATAAAAAAATAAAATGTTTATTTATGGACACTTATATTTTTTGAATTCATTAATTTATGGGATTATATTGTTTAAAAAATCATATATATTGTAATGGGATAAAATAACAGATTAAATAGATGGGTTTTGCTTAGTAAACATGCTATTATTTGAGGTACAAATTCAAAACTATTCCTTATATTATTAAATATATATTAGTATATAAGATAATAGATCTTCATGAGCTGTATGATTCTTTGTGATGAATTTATATTGAAATATCACTACGAGATTTGTCATATGAATATATTATTTAGAAATAAAAATGTCTTTTAACTATATTAATAGAACTTTTAATCATCTAACCTATTCCAACATTACTGTAGAAACACATGTCTAAATAGGATAGAATTTTTCAGTATTGAATTTTGAGAATACATCATCCTACTTATACTAGATAAATTATTTTTACTGTCAGAAGTCACCATTATGAATTGAAATTCCTATATAGTTTCTTTTAGTTGATTATTATGTTTATTTATCACCACATTGTAATTCCAAAACTCATTACAAAATATAAATACTATGTTTTTAAAATGTTTTTCAAAATCATGATTAACTTCATTATAATTTACTAATTATGATTCATCTTCCTTTATAATTAGAAATAGTGGTAAACATTTTTTTTAATAGAAAATGGAAGATCCTTACTTATTTTGTTTCTAACAGGTGAATATATATTCTTACATAAAACATGAATATGTCTTTTGATGGGAGAAACATTAACATTAAAACATTTTAATTCCTCTATATTCTCTCTATTTGTCCCATCCTTTTTAATTTTTGCTCAAACTATATGAAATGTTTTCATTGAAAAAATTTATTTTAAAATAAATAAGTTTATATAACCATTGTTTTAACTTCAAAAATATGATTCTCTATATCAATAGTTAGTTCGTACATAACTAAAACATCATCCAATTAAATATTTCTAACATGATCCCACATTACTGTAGAAAACATTGACTAATTTGTAACATATATAAAAGTAGGAAGTTTTGTAACATCAATATACTCCCCAAAACATTATCACTGCCTGCAATAATAACATCATTTTTTTACTTCCTCACACCCTTTATTTTTTCATCCAACCCATTATAAAAATAATTCCATTAAAACTACATTCCATTTCAATTGACTTCAAATAGTGCATGATGCCGTTGACACTTGGTAATCTAATCAGAAATTATGTATATTTTTTTTATATTAAAGAGAAATTTAAAAACTCGTATATATATATATATATCATAAATCTCTGATTTGGTTAATAGTAATAATGTCTACAATGAATCATAAATTAAAAGGTTCTGACCCAAAATATTACATATTATGTGGACATTAAAATCGAAATCACTTTGTTACATTCCAAATTTCTTTTAGGTTTATTGTTTTTTAGTGTTAGTTCATAACTCTTCTTAAAAAATCACATATAATACCAAGTGGGAACTATTAACCAGTATCAATTTCTCAATTAATATAAAATTGGTAAAATGAAAAAAAAACATTCTACTCATGATAATATTAATGAATTTTAACTTTAATTATTCAACTCTATTACCCATACAATTTTTTTTAAAAAGATTATAAAAAATCGAACGAGAACAAAAAACCCTGTGAGGGACATAAAATTAAAGAAATATAGTATTTTACATGAATACTTATATAAAATTTCCTTTTTTAAAATATTTTTTTTAAATTAACATTTTCTTTTGGAATAAATCACATTCCCTTCTCAATTATTTTTACAATAAAATTTATAATAAATATTAAATTAACATATAAAACTCAAAATGTTTCTTTGAAATCATTAGAAACTCATAATATTATTTTTTAAAATATAATAATTTTAACTGTAAAAAGTAGCATACACTTTCCTTTACCTAATGAAATCATAAGATTCCTAGAAAAAATAATATAAAGTATTGATAAATCTTATAGGTAACGTGAGAAGACTTTTAATTTCAAACATACATATGGATTAACCCTCATAGATACACATGTAACGACCATTATTGTTATACATGGAGTAACCCTTATAATTACCCATCAAATAGGCATCACTGTTATACTTGGAATAACCATAACATTGTATTACCATAATCTCTGAGGAGAAACCTAGTCGGATAACTTCATCCTTTTACCCAAGGAATTATAGTGCTATGACAAGATCATCTGACCGAGGATAATAAAAAAATCATCTCACATCATAAATAGTCTCCATGAACAACTGTATAATCAATAAAAATAAAAGATTTCGAATTTTAATATAGTGATTCCACCAATAAAAAAATTCCCAGATATTAAATTATCCATTCCATTAAAACTCATTTAGAAAATATAATTTTCATTAAAAAATTAAGATGGTTTTTTCATTAAATTAAACATGAAAGATTAAAAATAAATTAAAAAAATAAAATTATGTTTATGTTGGTTTAGTATACGTTAAAATAGAACATTCATTTATTCCTTTTTAAAGAAATTGAAAACATTCCATAAAATTGTTCATTATAAAAATCCTTGAAAGCTAATAAAAATAGACATAAAATAAACTTAATAAATCACTTATGTACTTAAAAATAAATCCATAGAATAATCTAAAAAATGCACATGCAAGAAAAAGGTTTTTATAAGAAACTTTGAAAAGATTATTTTTAAAAGAAAACCACATACCTTGAGTATGACTCATCACATACATTATTTTTCATCATTAATAAGGAAAATATATTAATTATTTACATTATTAATAACCTTTTTTAATTTTAAATTTTTTATATCGCCGATAACCGTGTTATATAAAATTTCATAATCAGTTATGTTTATATCAGATGTTATGATGATATTCGAAAACTAAGTCCAAAATGACTTTGGTAGGTAGACTAAGCTCAAATTGTTAAATATTCAATTATATACCAAATAATAATCATTAAAAAACTAAAATTTTTATACATCAATTATAATTTTAAAACCACTCATGAATGATGGTTATGAAAAATAAACTATGTTGCAATCATAGAGATTGTAGGTAGTGCGTAAACATGAGTAATGTTCTTATTTGTAAACGATCATTGTGGAAAAAGGTAAGTATCATTTTATTTTTATAGTATTACCATAATATAAATAAAATAATATTATCTATTTAATTTTAATTTTATATATCGTTCCAGCAATTTGGTTATGAAAAAAAATTACATCGCTTCGCGGTTATGTGTAGTCCACACATATGCATAAACGAAATTACCATTTTTCAGTGAATGGAATGTTAAGAAAGTAAAAGACATATTATATTTTATTAATGACAAATTTATTAATAATAAATACATATATATATATATATATATGTGAAATAAATCAGTATAAATATTCTTTGGAGATATAGATGAAAAAGATTTCATCACTTCGGAAGGCGGTAGTCTTCCGTACAAACAAAAAATGAATTCATCACCAATTTGATTGATGTTAGAGATAAATATATAATATTACTTCAAAAAATATTCTTATATTTAGAATATTTTTTTATTTTATCAAATTGAGGAATATTTTATAAAGGTGGAAGAAGAAATAAAACTAAACTATGCAGTTAAAACTATTCATCTTCTTTGGAAATTCAACTTTTATTAACACCTTAACCCATATATGGTTGTTATTATTCCTACAAAACGACAAATAAAATTAGGTTAGGTGTTATAAGAAGGTATTTTGGTTTTTTATGTATTATACAGATAGATTATTAACTGTTAATAAATGAGAATAAATGTTTCCCTTTTATAAGATAGGGGGCACACACTTTTTAAATTCTTAAAATATAAAAATAATCTAATTTTTTTGATGTCAAAATGGACTAAAATCGAAAATATTATGATATTATAAGAGTTTTTTATAAATAATATCATTCTATTAGATTTTTACATGTTTGGATAACATATTAGGACTTATATTTTTGTTTTAACCTTTCTTTAACCCTCTTAAAAATTTACCTCAATATTCTACTTTTCTACACATTATGGGACAATAATGTTAATAAAAAATAAAATAGATCCCTTAATTAGAACTAGGTTGATGTTATTACCCATATCCAATTATTTTTTATAAATATAAAATACTAATGAAATTTATAACAATTAATAAAATATTATATTCATAAAATACCAATAGTGTCAAGTTTATAACAATTCATTTAATTTTATTCTTATAAGATCGATAATACAAAGTAATTTGAATATTTTTAAATAAAATATCACCAAAATGTCATAGATATCTATAAAAATATTATATTACAATAGTTATTTCAAATTATATTAATTTTAA
The DNA here is from genome assembly GCA_963277665.1 of Viscum album. Taxonomy (NCBI): domain Eukaryota; kingdom Viridiplantae; phylum Streptophyta; class Magnoliopsida; order Santalales; family Viscaceae; genus Viscum; species Viscum album. The sequence continues at coordinate 957,746,061 of OY728142.1, forward strand.
TAGTATTATGATATTCAATCTAACTTTTACATTAATTGAATAATTAAGACATCCTCATTGTATAAGATTTTAAGGTAACAATTTATTAAATAAAAATTAAAAATAAATTAAATTCTAAATACTTTAAAATAAAATATAGTTTCCAATAAAAATCAGTATTTATCAATATTATCTAAAAAACATATCTTTCATAAAATGTTAAAAAATTCATCATAAGATAATTTTTTAATGAATAATTCAGATTTTTTCCCATTTTTTATAATTAAAATTTTATAAAACTGATATAATTTTTTTAAATAGTACCCTATAATACATAAAATACACATTGGATTGAAAGAAATATTTTTTCATTTTCCCTAAAAAATTGTCCTGTATTTTTAATAAGAATAAAACTTTATAAAATTGAACAAATGAATACATGTAATTATTTTCTATAAATATTACTTATTATGTTACATAAATAATGAAATATTGATATTCAAAAAAATTAACAGTAGAAACATCATATTAATCGTCTAAAAAAATAAATTTATCAATTAATTTAGACCTTTGAACTATACCTGTCAAAATGAATTGAGAGGACCCTTTGTTATAACCCAATAATTCAATATAAATTTATTTTTAAATTATCTGGGATTATTAAGAGCCTGTAAAAATTAACGGTGCCTGATTCCAAGGCTCTATGTTATTGGAATGGAATTTTGATCTTTTTTAAAGGTGTGTTCTGTAAACTTGCGGGAAACATTTTATATCTTTTGAACTAGTGCTTAGATTAAAAATATGAGGGAACTATTGAATTCCCAGTGTCGAGATTCACTTATGGGAGGCCTAACTTTGACCACAGTAGGTCGGGTGAATAAGTTAGTATTGGCGACTTTTAAAGAAATAAATAAAATTGTTATATTATTTTTCCAACCACCTTTTGAGCGGTGGTGGGGGGACCCATGGGATGTCAAGCCACTTAATGTACTAAATATTCAGTTGTGTAACCACACCATTGGGAATTAATAGGTTCATTAATTAAAGAACCTCATTAATTCTGTGGATGGGTTACTCACCCTCCCCCTTTATTTAAATGAAGCTTGGGTTGGGGTTTCTTTACACATCTTCATTAAGCTAGGAGCCACTGAAAACATACCACAGTATCCTCCACTGATGAAGAATGGAGGCTTGGACAACAAAAATATTGGATCTATGAATGACGACTAATTCATCCAATGAAGTCTCTTCTCCAGCCACTACCGCAACATCACCCAATAGATCATGAGGTAGGGGTTGTTATTAAATTCAATAAACTCTCATTTATTTTCATCATTCATTAATTCAAAGATATTTACTGTGGGAGATTTAAATGGTCTTAAAAAATATCTTTGTGATGTTTTTATTTGATACACGCTTGATATAATGCTAATTCGGAGGGCACTGGTCGAACGAACAAGGCCCGGACCCTCCAATGCTTGATTTATTACTGCGTTCTCCATGAGTGAATATTGAATTTCACGGAATTGAAAATAAAAGGGTCACACACTGGAAAAGGAATCCCGGGAGGCCCGTAGGCCTAGATGGGAGTGGAAACGGAGCTCCAGAGCATCGCCGGAGCCCCGTGGAAGAAGCTCCAGTGCGGTAGCGCCAGCGACCAGTGCTTGCCGACCGTGGAAGTAGGCAGTTCCGCTCAGTGCCATGGAAAAATTGATGGGCAGTTGTCCCTTGGATGATTTTGTTGTTAGAGAGAGGCATTCTGTCCTGTTCCATGAGTGTTTTCTGTGGCTTTGAAGCCGCAACGAAGGAAACCCTCACCCCTCAGTTCCCGCTACCAGCCGAGGCGACACCACGTGGCACCGCTAGTGAAAGAGTTGAACGATTCTATGATTCATTCGGGATCCAGGGGCTCTAGGACCAATCGATTAGGTCATGGAAGCTGGAAGGCCAGGCCGGTCTTCTTCCCAGTTTGTCACGCATGTTGTGGCCCAGCCCAGCCAGTTCAGGTCGGGCTGGACCGGGACCCACTTTATCCCAGAAATGCTAAAACAGTCATATCTCGCAAACTAGACATTCGTTTGGGGAAAATTCAACGAATCTGAAATCCTTGGAACAAGATGGTCCATTTGAGATAAACCTAATGAGTTTTGGAGAGAGGTGGAGAACAAACTGGCTAGATCCTCCTCATATCAAACTGGGACCTCAACACTAAAACATCTGTAACTCTCAGACCGGGTGTCCGACTGACGTTCCATTTGATGCATTGGATTCCTTATGACATGAAATATCATTGAGTTACTTATTCATGGGACCTCATTTAGGTTGAAATAAAAATGATGGCTTAAGTGGCAGATCCTCCTAGAATCAAGCTTTCTATGTACTGAAATCCAATGGTAGGCTGAGACATGAAAATTGAATAGTAATCCTATGTGGATTAGCACCTAGCGATCCTATGTTGATCAGAACCTAGCGATCCTATGTGGATCAACACATAGTGATCTTGTGTGGATAAACACCTACTGATCCTGTGTGGATCAGATTTTGTGTGGGTCATATCTCAGCGATCCTGTGTGGGTCAGCGCATACCGATCATGTGTGGGTCAGCGGTCAATGATTCTCTGTGGGTCAGATCCAGTGTGGGTCAGTGGGAGTTAACACCAATTGATCCTGGGTGGGTCAGATCCATTGTGGGATTGTGGGGGTTAGTACCTACCAATCCTTTGTGGGTCTAAAATGGTTAGTACTGAGTGATCTTATGTGGATCAGTAGCAGAGACCTTGACATAATAAAATATTCTTGCTTTACGACTAATCATCTATACTTCGGTACTAATGTTATACTTGGTTTGAGTTGATTCATTTTATTTGTGATTTATGATTGAGTTCATTTTTGTGTTTTTTCATGGTGGAATTCTAAGAGACCTTCTGGGGTCCTGATATCCCTACTGGGTATTGTTATACTCACTCTTTCACGAGATTCGCCAGCACCTTGTTGTGTCTTGTGCAAGACATAGGTAACCTTGACTGAGACTCATGGATCTAGGAAATGACAGTGGACGACAATGACGGTTGACATGGGGAGTTATGGAGATGAGTTGTACCTACCCTTCAAGTAGGGTCCTTGGAGGAAAAACTCAAAAGTTGTTTTCTATTTTTTTCTGTTGCATTTTATCTTTCTATTGGGCTTGTATTCTAGCCATTTTACATTCAATACAAACTTTTGCTACTACAGTTTTACTTTGTGGTTTCATCTTGTTGTTTTCATGGATATTATGATTGTACAAGTTTAATGTCAATTACTTTCTTTTTTAGGGATACACCATTCCATTTCTAGTCGCCAACCCCTGGTCTATAGACGGTGGGATAGGGGTAGTCACAACACAGGCCCCGGGGGGCGGGTCGTCACAAAGTGGTATCAGGGGAGTCAGTTCTACTGAATAACTAGGACTATGATCCTTACAATGGTGAAATAATGTTATGTGTTTTGAGTTTGGTTTTCAGTTCGGGGAGTCCAGTGTTGACACGGCGGCCGATGTATCAATTCACTAGGACCATGAATTCTAATTTCTGACTTGGTGCATGAAAACACCGATTGTGTGTTTTGGAAATGTTGTACTTTTGATCTCTTTTGATTCAACTCACCAGGTATAACTTATTGACCGTGGAGCACTGTTTTCCTTTTAGGATTCCACTGTATAGACAACCATCCAGGATTACAGAGAGAGTACACGATGATGGACCACCGAGCGATGAGGCTTCAGTGCATGGGGCACTCTTAATGTGTTGGAACCATTGGGTGGTGTACCAAAAAAACCACCCCTTAGAGGGAATACGATACCACCATCCCCACTAGAAAGCCATGCACACCGACTGAGCGCATTCCATGAGATCCAGCGACAGAGCCCTCTGAGGATTTGAGTTGAGATAAATCCCCAGGCAGCTGAGGACTGGCTGGAGGTTGTGGCATGGGTTTTCCACCTAGTTGAGACACTAGTAGAGCAGATGGAGATCCTATATGCTAGCATATTCCAGGGCACAACACGGGGATGGTGGAGTCTGATTCTCCAGAAGCATGAGGAGGTGACACTCACATGGTTGGATTTCGATACCCTATTCATGGCAGAGTTCTTACTAGTGATATTACACTCAGTGCATATCTAGGAGCTATTGCACTTATAGTTGGGCGGCCTATCAGTGTCCCAGTACTTGGTGAGATTCATTGAACTCTCACACTACTCCACTGATAGGATACATGATCCTTTCTATAGGGCCTAGACATTTGACCAGGGTCTCCGGAGGCAGATTCAAGCGTCAAAAATATCGCTTAATATCTCGACGCATGCTGGACTGCTCGAGCGAGCATTATTGGTGGATAGACTTTAGCTGAGCAGGCACCGATGGTGAGAGCCACCATCAGACGACATGTAGTTTACTCATCTGTAATAGGTTTTAGTTGTATGATTCATAGGTCTAAGGGGGCCAGACCTTCCGGGGGATGACCCCAGGACATAGGCTTTGAGGGGAGGAGATCACGAGGTGGGGTAGGCTAGCAGAGGAGCATATTGTACTTCACGAGGGGCGAGCATGGACACATGGCTCACGATAGCCCAACCCGTTGTACCGTTTATTATAATAAATTGTAGGGACCACTGAGGAAGAGGTATAGATTCAAACAAAGTGGCAAGCAGGGCAGTGTAAATAGAAGAGGAGAAGGATGTGTAGCAAGCGGTTGGCGGTGATATAAGGTTATATAGTCACCACCTTCAATTGGATCACCCCGGTCTCAAAGAGAAGGCAGACAGGGACGACCACAGCTTCAGAATGCTGAGGCCTATGAATACGGTGCCATAGAGATGATTCGAGGTAAAATCTATGTCTAATACACCCTAGATGTATTAATTATAGACACAGGTTCCAGTAACTATTTCATTTCTATGAATCTCATTCGGAGCCTGGAGATTCTGGTAGAGCCATTGGATTGATCCTTACGATTAGAGACTCCTAGAAGAGTGGATTTGATGACCGCACTCTAGTTCCGGTAGTGTGAGCATATTCTAGGAGAAGAGAGCATTGGCTGGGATCTCCTAGTAGTAGAGTCAAGGCCTTAGGATGTCATCTTGGGCTTGGACTGGTTATCCATTGTCCATGATCAGATTGACTATTTCACATGCAAAATTTGGTGTTTCTGTGAAGATGGGACCATGTTTTCCTTCTCGGGCGAGAAGGTAACCTTTTCAGGTCATGATGGAATTTCTCGGAGGAGGGTGTAGTTGATCACTCATCAGTTGGCTAGCCTTACCCTAAACTCATTTGACGTGAGGAGTGAGTGTTATCCTATAATGTTGGACCGGTATGCTGATGTCTTTCTTGATGATATTCTAGGACATCCTCCTCGTAGAGAGTTAGACATCTCTACAGAATTGTATGTCGTCCCGACACTGATATCTACACCAACATATTAGATGTCACTCTTGGAGCTTCGTGAGTTACAGGTACATCTAGAGGACTTGCAGAGGAAGGGGTACATAAGGCCCAATGTTTCTCCAGGGGAATCACCAATTATGTTTTCCAAGAAAGCAGATTAGTGTTTAAGGCTTTTCATGGACTTTCGGTACTAGAACCAGGTGACTGTGAAGAACAAGTCTTCAATCTCGAATATTGATGATATCTTCGACTAATGGAAGGGAGCCGGATGGTTTTTGAAGATATACCTCAAATCAAGATATCGCGAGCATAGGTTAAAAGATGAGGATATATCAAATATGTCCTTTAAGTAATGGTATGACCATTATGAGTTCTTAGTTATAACCTTCAGCATAACCAATGCCCTGAAAGAGTTCATGGGACTCATGAATTGGATCTTCCAAGCTTACCTCAATCGTTTAATGGTAGTCTTTATTGAAAATATCTTGATATAATTGGTGTCATAGGAGGAGCATGACACACACTTCTTGATAGATCTGGATACTCATTGAGAGCACCAGCTTTGGGGTATTCTCTTAATGTGCAAGTTCTAGATACGAGAGGTCCACTTCCAGGGGAACGTTATATCGAAGCTTGGATTTGCAGTGGATCTGGTGAAGATAGGGGAATATCTTGCTTAGGAGCCACCTAGGAGTGTGACCAAGGTGCAGAGTTTCTTTGGATTGTCTGGGAACTACCAGATATTTCTACCAGACTTTTTTATATTTTTGACACCCTTTTCAACTTTGAAAAAGAATGAAAACAATTAGTGTGGACCGAGAGATTCCTGCATAGTTTTCAGGAGGTGAGGTAGAGAATGACGAGTTCCCCTATCTTGAGGCTACCAGAAGAGGGTGTTGGGTATGTCATCTACTATGTTGCATCATGGACCAGATTAGGATGTGTCCAGATGCAAGAGTGAACAATGATAGCCTACGACTCACAAATGTTGAGACAACATTATAAGAACTACGCTACCCTTGACCTGGAGTTAGCAGTAGTGGTCTTCACCTTGAATATGTGGCGACACTACTTCATGGGTGAATGGTTTACTATTTACTATGATTATAAGGGTATCAGATATATCTTTTCACAGAAGGACCTGAACCTGAGATAATGATGATGGATAGTGTATTCTATGACTATAACATATAGATAGTCAATACTCATGATAAGGGGAATGTGGTGGTAGACACACTCAATAGGTGGTCCGACCTACATTTGTTGAGTGAGGCGATAGAGAAGCTATCCACATAGCACATATCCTTCATGAATTTAGATGGTGCAGCTTACCTCCAATATGTGATTGTTACTCGCCCACTTCTTCAGTGAGTTAGGTAGGCACAACTTAGAGATGTTGATTGTGAGGCCCAACATGTAACACCGCATGTTTCAACGATACGTTTCAGTTAGAGCAATGTTGTAGCTTGCGTTGTAAGCAACATTGAGTTTTAACACACCACGACCAATGAAAATAGCCATTGTGAATATTAATACTCACATTTTGAAATTTTATAAATTTTAAATTTTAAAAAGGACTTAATTTTTGGATTTGGAATATCAAAATATCTTAGGTTAAATTTTTGGTATTTTTTTAGAACTATCAACTTTTGATGAATAGTGAAAAACACTGTGTTATTTTTTAAAACCAACTTTTTATTTAAATAATTAGTTATTTAATGTTATTATATTTTAGATCAAAATAGATACATAATATATATATATATATATATATGTGTGTGTGTGTTCAATGTAATTAATTGGAGTCATTTTATAATGTGTTTAGATATATAAAATTTTATTGAACTTTTTACCGTCTTTTACCCACCTTCTAGGAGCATTTACAAATTTGCAAAAAACGTAACTGTACTGCTTCTATTAGTTGAATTTCAAAAATCTAGAAGACACAGTTGAAATAATTAATTAAAATTTGGTTCAATAATATGAAAATAATTTTTGGTGAAAAGTTACATTTGACTTTTATTTACCACGATTAAAAGTAAATAGGGTAATTAAGGTTAGAAATTAAATTATAATTATCTTAAAACCTATCCTAATTCTATTAAATAAGTTTAATTTGACAAAAAACAACCTTAGGAATAAAATATTATCCTTTTGGTCCACATGGATTAGATTAGGACATTTATTATTACTTTATTTAAAGAAGTGTTAAAAGTGGTGAATTCAATGTTTAAGAACTAAACCATTTAAAATATAGGGTTATTCATAAGATAAATTAGACTATAAATATATATTAGAAATATAAAAGGATTTATTACATAATGGTATTTTATTTATAATTTTTATATATTAAATAATATAATTTATTTATGACATAATGAAACTTCAGTAATTATCGTATTAATGAAATATTAAAATAATTGATATAATAAATATCCAAATAAATGTAAATTGAGAATTCTTATGAATTTAACAACTTTTATTGGTTAATATAACATGTTAGGATTGATTAAATAAATTTTATTCTAAGTTATTAATTTTTTATGGCTTAACAAAAATAAAATACTAAATAGTGTCCAAATTGACATAATTGAGTTTTTGAAATAAATAATATATTATTAATTGATATAATATTCCTAAAAATATAAGGTTTAGCGGAAGGATATATTAAGTTTATATATATTAATAATTAACCTTGTGGGTTTCTCTTGGTAGATTATAGTCTGTTTATTAACTATATAATATAAAAACACAAAGAGACATGATAAATGTCAAACTATTTAACTAAGAGTGAAATCTAAAAGATAAGGTTAATATGGTGACTTAACAAATCTAAAACCTATTTTTTGATAGGTTTCAACCCATCCTTACCATATCCTATAAATTAATCATTTTTATCCATTATAAACACAAAAATATTTTATTAAAAAAAATATTTCCAGCTTTTCCTAAACTGACCCTCACCTCTCTTATAAAATGGTACTTCCCCTTCTCTTAATTTCAAAACCCTAAAGCCATTTTTTTCGTCCAAAAACTACCCAAATATCCTCCCAACTTTCCTCACATCATCCTAGAGTCCGTATATAGATCATAAATCCAACCTATGGTGCACTTTTGATCAACTCAAAAGTAAACGCCTGAAGAAGAGGTAATAATTTCACCACCCACTTTCAAGTTCATTTCTTCTTCCACTTCCTCTTTCATTGATTCCATACCAAAATTATAAATCTGGCATCATATACATACAGATATGTTATTATAAATATGGTACGGTCATATTCATTATTCTATCCATCCTATAAATGACAATGTCACCAGACGTGTGTTCGTACGACTTACCGTCTACACGTCGTGGTGTAGTTTGTTATTCAAAAACATAATTATTTTGGATGGGTATAATAATGAGTATAAATGATGTAAATAATAAATATAACATGTTAATCATTCATTGTATATGATATATCACCCAATTAAATATTATTTAACCATTAATATGATGATTTTGTCGCTCGTGCATACGTACGAATTACCATCTCTATGAACGCAATGAGATTCATTCCTCATAGTAATAATTCAAGAATTATTTTCTTTTTATGATTAAAAATAATGTTTATGAACATAATATAATTATGTATATGAATCAAATACATCCTATCCATACCAAACATGGCTTACATAACTAAGAATATAAAATATTAATGAATTAGTTAACACCTGAAACGATGATTCTACTGAAATATTATTAGCAAAGCAATATTAGAGGATCATATATGATATAATAATTATGTATATAGTCATTGTATTATTTAATAACAATGTTTTAACTATTATACATAAGGTTAACATATCATATACTATAAAAAATTACAATGTAAGGTTTAATTTTACAATCTCTTTACTTATCCGCGGTTGTTAATACGTAAGTATCTACTAGGACCTCTTTATCATCTAAATCCGTGTTTTCATAAAAATTTAATTGAAAACATTTTTATTATTTACTAGAATATGGGTTAAGGTCATTCATACCATTATTTGACCATATATGTTTTGAAATTAATCTTTTCATCATTTTCCAAACAAGGTACTTTTTGACCTTTTCGACAAAATTAAGGTAAGAATACCTTTTTTAACATATGCGGCATGTGCAGATATTTTTCACCATTATAACATCATCGAAGATTCCCATACAATATTATAAGAATATTTTCAAAGTAATTGTTTTATTTTATAATTATATTAATTTTAAATGATTTCAAAATAGATGGAGATATTTCTCTAAAACGTTTGATTTCATCTATGTCAACATCCTTTGATTAATTTTAAGATTGTTTGAAGTTGATTTATTGGGATAAAAATAATCCATATTTTATTGATGGTTTTGTGATATTTTTTACTATGGATGTGTTATTTTAAATCCATTCATGGTTTAATGATAAATTATTTTCATTTCGTATGCTTGTTTTATTACAAATGTTTATGTTATGTTTAAACCTTTTCATATGAGGAATGCATTAGACTTAGTAAGTGATGGGTGGATCCCACTATAGATCTTTGATGCATCGGTACTTCTAATGAGACAACCCAGTGTCTTGGAAAAAGGCCTTGAAAAATTCGTATTTGTAGTCATGGAATAAGGCCTTGACTATGTGGTTATGAAGTCTGGCATTATGAATTCCATCATTATTAAATTTTCTATTGATATTGCATGTAATTATTAAACTAGTAGAATATCCATGTGAATAAGTAAATGGAATTATTTGATTTATATTGGACATATTATGCATATATTTATGTTTAAAAGGCATATGATTTAGTCTTATACATTGCTTTAAATGTTTATGCTTATTTATGAATGTTTCTGCTATATTTTTATCCTTACTGTACATCTGAACTCACCCCTTTCTATGTTTTATTTTTCCCTGGATCTGAAGAAGTATATTATGACTAACCTATTGGGATAGTCTAATGGATATGAATGTGGTCAATGGAGACAATGTTTTTGTTTTTTCATTTTATAATATAATGTAAAACTTATGAATGTATCTAGTACTTCCAATGCTACTAAAATAATCGGTCTTTCAGGAATTGATCCCTTGTGATCATGGAAATGTTATGTAACAATGCACCATCTCTGGGTAAATGGGATTAGGTTGTTTCAAGACATGCTCTGATATCCTCAGGATAGGCTCCAGATGGATTTTATGAAGGTGGGGAGCATGTCATTTTCTTCATAGGATACACCATGGTTCTGGTGATGATACGAGACGAGGTGTTGAGAGAGTTCCACACATCCCCCATGGTGGTACATCATGGAGTGGAGAAGATATACCAGGACCTCCAGTGTCAGTACTGGTGTCCAGGGATGAAGAAAGAAGTGGAAGAGTTCCTATCATGATTCCTCACTTGTAAGAAATTGAATCCCGAGCATTAGGTACATGCAGTCTTAGCTCAACCACTTGAGGTGTAGGAATGGATGTGGAATAGAATATCCATAAACTTCATCACAGGGATACCACATATATCTATGGGCCATGATTCTATCTGGGTGATCGTTACCCGACTCACCAAGTCAGACCATTTCCTACCCATTCGAGAGTAGGGATAAGTATAGATCTTGGGACATCTCAATGTACCATAGATTGTACAGATTCACAGAGAGCCATCGATGATCATCTCAGATCCTAGAACACATTTTAAATCACGCTTGTAGAAGGGATTACAAGAGTCATTTGAGACTCAACTGCGTTTGAGCCCCTCCATCCATCCTCAGACAGTTGGTTACACAGAGTGAACCATACATACACTCGAGGACATGTTTTGTGCTTGTGTCATAGTTTTTGGCTACAGTTGGGAGGACCACCTACTGTAAGTGGTTTTCACTTACAACAATAGTTATCACTCCACCATCGGCATGGCTCAATTTGAGTCCACATATGGGCGACCTTTCAGGTCACCACAATGCTGGAAAGATCCAAGGGAGTCTGCACTTATTGGTCCAGAGTTGGTACTAGCTACCACTGAGAAGGTAAAGATCATTCGGGATAGAATGAAGGCTACACAAATAAGGTATAAGTCTTATATTTATAGGAGATGGAGACCCTTGGAGTTTGAGGAGAGATACCATGTATTCTTATAGATCTCACCCTTAGAAGGATTACTGAGGATTGGCCAGGGTGGAAACCTATTTCCATCATTTATTGGACTTTTCTAGAATCTCAGTAGAGTAGGAGAGGCGTCGTACCATATAGCTCTTCCCCTAAAGATGAATAAAGTGCATAATGTTTTCCATGTGTCGCAGCTGAGGAGGTACGTGCATGATCCATCGCACATTATTGACTAGGTCAAGTTGGACATCAACGATAGGGAAATGTTTGTGATGTTTCCAGTAAAGATAGAGGATTCAAAGGAGTGAGTCCTTCACAGGTAGTCGATTCCTCTGGTGTGAGAAAATTGGAAGCACGAGAATCTCTAAGAGAGAAAATTAGAGCGGGAGGTTTGGATACATTCTCAATTCCCTTATTTGTTCTCGCAGTTTTGTTATTGCATTCGGGGATTAAGATCCTTAAAATGGGGATAATGTAAAAACCCAAAAATTCAATATAATTTTTTTAAAATTAATTTGAATTTTTACGGGTCTGCGCAAATTAACGGCACTCAATTCGAAGTCCCGATGTGCCAATAATGGAATTTTGAACATTTTTTAAAGGTACATTCAGCAAACGCTTATGTGGAATTTTCTGTCTTTTGAACCAGTGCTCGAATTAAAAATATAATGGCACCATTGAATCTGTAGTGTCAAGATTCTCTTAAGGGAGTCATAACATTGACCACAGTAGGTCGGGTGAAATAGTTAGTTTTTGCGACATTTTAAAAAATAATAAAATAATAAAATTATTATTTTATTTTTCCTAACACCTGTAGAGAGACAGTGGTGGGACCAATGGGTTGTCAATACATTTGATGGATTGACTCTTCAGTTGTGTAACCACACTGTTGGAAATTAAGATGTTCATTAATTAATTAACCACATTAATTCTGTCAATGCATTACTCATCCTCCCCCTCTATTTAAATGTAGCTGGATTTGGTGTTTTTTACATGACTTCATCTAGCGAGGAATCTATGAAAAATTACTGTGGCATATTACACCGATGAAGAATGGATTCTAGGAAAACAACAATCTGAGATCTATGAACACTGGTGACTTTGTCAAATGAAGAATCCTCTCCCATGACGACAACAACATCACACAACAGATCACAAGGTATGTGTTGTTAATAAATTCAATAAACTCTCATTTATTTTCCTCATTCTTTAATTTGTGGGTGTTTGTTGTGGGAAATTTAAATGGGTCTTAATCAATAGCGATGTGATGTTTTTATTCAATACCTACATGATGTGATGCTAACACGGAGGGCGTGGGCCAAACGAAAAAGGCCTGGACTCCATACTACATGATTTATCATTTAATTCTCTATGAGAGAATTTTGAATTTGATGGAAACATGAGTAATAGGGTCACGTTATGCAACAACATCCTAGGAGAGCCGTAGGCACAGACGAGAGTGGGAATGGAGCTCCGGAGCGTTGTTGGAGCCTCGCGGAAGAAGCACATCTACGAAAACACTAGAAACCAATGATGGTTGGTGAGGGTGGTAGCGACTGGAACTAAAGGTCGAGGGTAGCAGTAACCGGTGCCAGTGAGTGAGGGAGGAGGCCGGTGCTCGTGGGCCAGAGAAGGTGGCAGTGGCGCTCGACGCTGTGATAGACCAGACGGGTAGTCGTTCCTCGGTCGGCCGCGTTGGTGGAGAGCGGTGCGCCATCGCGCGCCGTGGTAGGTGGTCGTGAAATAAAAGTTGTGGCGAAGAAGAACCGTGCCCCATGGGGTCCGCTGCCATCAAAGGTGGTTGGTTAAAGTTCCAAATAACTCTTTCAGCTGTTCGGGATCGCGGGGTCGCGTGACCCCACATACAGGTTGAACGAGCTGGCGGGCTAGGCCAGTCTGCCGCCTAGTGGGCCGAGCCCACCGAGGCGCATATGAGCTAGTTTAGGCTAGGATGAGATGGTCAATGACTTAGATGGTCCGAGTCAGGATGGGTTGGACGAAGACCAGGACGGGCCGGGCAGACGACCGGGTTAGACCGAACCCAGACCCACTTCAGCCTAGATACACATAAAAGGACATATCTCACAAACCAGACATCTGTTTGACGAACTGTATGCGGTGCTAAAATCCTAAAAATGAGATGGCCATTTTGAGATACTCTTCATTAGTTTTTGAGAGAGTTGGATAACACCCATCTTGGATCAACCCTAAATCCTACTTGGCCTTCGGCACTAAAATTCTTACAACTCTCAGACCGGGCGTCCGATTGACGCGCTGTCTGATGCCTTGGAATCCTTATTACATGACAAATAATTGGGTTAATTTTTTGTGGGACATCATTACAATTGAAATAAGACTGATTCCTTTAGGATCAGATCCTCCCAAAATTGAGCATACTATGTACGGGAATCCAATGGCTGGCAGAGACGTGAAGAATGAATAATGATATTGTATGGATAAACACCTATTGATCTGGTGTGGGTCAGAACCTAGCGATAAAATGTGGATCAACACCTAGCAATCTTATGTGGATTATCACCTACCGATCCTATGTGGGTTAGTGCTCAGTGACCCTGTGTGGGTCAGCACATTCTGATTCTGTGTTGGTCAGATCATGTGTCAGCGCATACCGATCCTGTATGGGTCAGATCTTATGTGGGTATATGGGAATTAGTACATATCAATCATGGGTGGGTTGTATCCTATGTGGGTAAGTGGGGGTTAGTACATACCAATCTTGTGTGAGTTATTCGAGGTTAGTACCGAGCTATCAGGTGTGGATCAGCAACAAAACCCTTGAAAGAATAAAATGATCTAGCTTCATGAATAATCTTTTTTACTTATGCACTAATGTTATACCTGGTATGAGATGAGTCTTTTTCATTGTGCATTATGATTGAGATATTTATTTTTTGTTTTCTTTTGTGGATTCTGAGAGACCATTGGGGGTATTGTGGTCCCTATTGATTATTGTTATATTATCACCTTCACTGGCTTCGCCCACACCTTGTTGTGTGTTGTACAGACTATGGGAAGCCTTGATTGATCCTCGAGGATCTAGGTCCTAATGGTGGAAGGCAGTGACGGTTGATGTGGAGAGCTATGGAGATGATATGTACCTACCATTTAGGTTGGGTAATTGGAGAATGAACTTAGGTCTATTGCAATTTATCCTTCAGTTGGGATTATATTCCAGCCCCTTTACTTTCAGTACACACTTTTACTACAACAGTTTTTCAGCATTGTTATATCTTGTTGTGTTCTCGGACAGTGTGTTTGTATAGTTTTAAAGGCAAATCCTTACCAATTTAGGGATACACCTTTTGGGTGTTAGTCATCAACCCCTGGACTATGGAAGGCGAGCTTGGGGTAGTCATGAAAAGATCCCCACAAGATAGGTTGTGACACCCTTGGTCAGTATATTTGTGTTTATGTAATTTATTTTTAATATTAGAGTAACCACAAATTGATTTCATAATTACCTAAGGCCTTCTGACATAATGATAGATCATATAGTGGCTATATAGTAACTTACCGTTATAAAGATACAATAAAGATTTATATATCTTCTATGATAAAATAGAAAATACTTTACAATTATCATTAGATTGAACTACATATCCATCTTGAGAAAATAATATTTCAGCATTCACATAAATAAAATATATATAATTCTTTAATATATATCATATATTCCCCTCATAAAAGATCCATTATATCTTTCTGAAACAAGAGACTCTCCTTTATAGATGATTTCACTGATTTAACCAAAAATGATCCATATCACTTATTGTAATTGCATATCTAAACAACATGACTTACATTTCATTAAACCTTCGGAAGCTACATCATTATCTCATTATGATTTCGATAAAATAATAAAGGATTTTTGAGTATAATAATTTCAAGGAGTAGTGTTATCATTTAACTGTGGGGTATATGGAGAGACTTATGTTTGAATGTGAGTGGTTTTGATCAAAAATACTTATCTAATTCTCAAGTCTTATAGAAAAAAAATATTATTTTTAATTTCAAGTGACTCGATATGTGGTGCCCTCAAAAATTAATCATGAAACTAAATAAACTAAATAAAATAAATAAATAAATATTGTAACCATAAAAACCATTTCATACATATGTAAATAAATTAGTAATTAAATAACTCAAAATTTATAATTAACTCTAAAACATATTGATGTTAGAGAAAATCATTTTATGTAAAATATTCTCAAATAATTTTCAATGAAATAAAAAATCTTCTAAAAACATTAAAATCCCTAAAAAACTATAAATCAAGCTAGTATGAAATTTGTAAATATTCCTTCTAACTAATATTAATTAATAAGAAACACTAAATATATATCACACTTTTATGAGTGATACCTTATGAAATAAATCGAATTATCATATTTTTTATATACTTTAATGTAATATTACATTTTTAGAAATGATTATTATAACAGTGTTATCACTTTTGATTGGAACATGGTTATAATTACGTAAAAATAAATTAATCTATGTTTTATAGACACCAAATGGAGACATTAACTATAATATTAAATGAAAATGGATTTAGTAGTTGAAAATAGAAATTGATGTTTTTTTACTTGACCATGAAATTAAATACTTTCTTTAGATGTGGTAGGATTATAAAGTACCCCTTCAATCTAATTTATTCTCACCAAAATTAGAATATGAATATGATATTCAATCAAAAGGGTCATTTTTAGAAAAATTATTTATATAGTTATAATCTACTTAAATACATTACTTTTTTTTAAATTTCACACTTGTTTTACATCTTAAAATATAGGAAATAATAATGAAGAAGACATCATATCTTGTATATTTTCTTTTAGGTAAAGTAAACAACCAATGATTCTTCTATATAAATTATTTTCAATTTGTTTCCATGATTTATCCCAATCAAGGTTTATATTATAAATCATAAGATTGGAATACATCTTACTTCTTTAAATCATAAAACTTTAACATAAATCATACATTTTTTAATCTAAAACATTACCAAAATCATTTTGATAAATCCAGAAATGAAGAATGAAATTCATCTCACCCATATTTTTCATTTAAATTTATTTTTGTTTGATTTTTAAAGATTCATTATAGAATTTATTATTTGTTGATCCAAAAATGAAATCATTAACATAAATTTAAACTATTATGGTATCCTTTGATGATATTTTTTTTAAAAAGTGTGGGGTCTTCCAAACCAATAAATAATCAATTTGAAAATATAAATGAACTATGGATTTTATAATATGATCTCGGTTATTTTTAAAACCCATATAAGGATTTTTTTTGTTTGAAAATAGAATATGGAAAATGAGGATTTTCAAAACCATGAGATAATTTTACACAAGAATTCAACATAATAAACCCATTCAAAAAATATGTTTTATATCCATTTGAAATAACTTCTATTTAATTTATGATTCTTGTACTGAATTTTTTTAAATAAATTCTATACCTGAAATAGTGGAAAAAGGTTGCTCATAATATTTCCTCTTCCTCTGGGATCTAAACATCACCAACTATTATTTAATTTTTCATTCTGATCACAACTTTATCACAATCCTTTAATATAATTACCCATGTATTTCCAAGGATAGGATAATAAGTGGTCTTATCAAATGACTCCCAAAACTTTTTCTTATTGAATCAGTATAACTCATCATTATTGGAATCTACGAAAATTTTATCACATAAGGATTCTTCATGGTTTTTAGGTTCAATATTGGTTAGAAGATAAAAAACAAAACTATGTTTCCATTATTTTATCTAGTTCTAACACCCACATATAAGCTTCTTATAATAATTTATAGTGGATCTTTTTTAATAGTTATAGTATTTTTAGGTTTCACACATTTTTTCTCTTTAAAATAATTTTTTTGAGCCTATATTAAACATTTTCATATTCTAAAACATCTTACATTCATCTAAAAATAGTTATCGAATTCTTAAATTATCCAATGAATCACTTAAGTAATCAACATAAGTTTTTTTTGGATCAAATGGATTAATTTCATCAAATTTTACATGGGCGGATTCATGAACTATGTTAAACTCCTTATTGAAAACACTAAAATATTTAAAAGTGATAAAATAAACTAGAATGATTCCTCCTTAATCCTTAAGAAGAAGAAATCAAATCATATCAATGGAATTTATGACATAAAATTTATATAAAAATAATTAAAATAACCAATATTTGGTTTCTTGTTTTTCCATAATTCATATGTTTTTTTCATAATGAAAAACCATAATAGAACACTATTGATGAAAGAAAAATTTATCATAATATATTCATAAGAAAAGAGCAGTAATTCTATATTTACAATACAATATAATATAAATTTTATTCTACACCATATTCCACCTTTTAACCATCAAATTATAATAAGATGCCATAATTCTAGAGAAGGTATGTTAAATTCCACGTTTTTAGAAACAAAATTGAAATAATGATTCTCAAATACCCCTCATGGCTATTTATCACGAAATCAATTTTAATACCTTTGTAATTTTTTATGGTGTTGTGTAAATTTGAAAACAAATAATATTATCCAATTTCAAATCGTCAGAAATAAATATATATAAATTTATAAAAAATAAAATAAAACTAAAATATTATTTACCCAATAGTTTAGATTTTATATATTTAAAAAATAGTTAAAAATTAATAAGTCATAATGTACTATAAGTTAAAAGGTCCTTTATTTTTTTAAACCATGGATTATGTTTCTTTCCAATTTGGATGTCATCACATATATTTATTTTGACCGATTTTAGTTGAAGAAAATTTTAAATAAAATTATTCTTATATTATTTTGATAGAAATTATAATTTATAATGGTACAACTTTCTATTTAAAATACAACATTATTTAATTAAAACATTAAAATAGATCGATGTAAATTTTATTAAACAGTGTATATCTATAGTGTATAAAATATCTATTCTTGGTATGTTAAATTTATGTAGTAGTTCTTAAAATATGGATTATTAATTGTTAAATATAAACTAAAAACCATCATCATTGAGTCGAGTGATACTTATTTGATTTTGTTTCACCCCCAGAGCATATGAAACATTTTTTATAAGTGTTGAGTTAGAATATCCAAATGAACCAACCCCAATTATTTTTCTTCTGGCTGCATACCTAAATGTGACATTTCTGATATAATTTTTTTAGTAAGTGGAAGTTATCAAAATGCCCAGTCAGATTTCATTAAAAACCACTATCCATAAAATCCTTTTCATTTTTATTCACATTTCCATAGATAAATTAAATAAGATTTTACTTACCCGTACTATCTTAGGTTTAGTAATGTTCTCTATAATATATTTAGGAACCAAATTCTATTTATATTTTTTAAAATTTTCAGAATTAATGTTAGATATGTTTTAAGAAATAATGAACTTTCAATACCCAAAAAATATGGTATTTTAGAAAACAATAATTATCATAATGACCATCTGTACCACAATTGAAATAATTAATATTTGACATGTTTATATTCTCTAAACTAGTAAAAAATATTTTTTATATTTCTTGGGATTTTAACTATTACTACTTATTTCTTGTTCATCCATTTTTTCTTAAATATTACGTAAAATTTAATTGTGAAATTTATAACCCTTATTGAAGACCATAGAATAATATTTTAGATACTTAACTATTTTAATTAATTTAATTATTTTACTATCATGGGAAGAATAACTGGAAGTAATTGAAATATGTTTTGGATTTTTGTTCACATATTTATTTTATTAAAATTTATTTTTCAATGTTAACAAAATCATATGACTTATTTAGAGGATTTTACATTTAAATTAATTATTCATAGGTGTATTGTAACATTATTAGAAATCATTTAATTTTCCCTAAGTTATTTTTCAAAATAAGATTGAAATTTAACTATAGAGGAATAATAAGTAACAGGTTGAACCTCGTATCTCTAAGAATTAAAGCACATGCTGGATTAAAAATTTATATTTCAATCTACTTAATTGGAATATGAGTTAACAATGGAGTCCTTATGAGCACTATAAGTTTCATATATTACCATATTCTAATTTTTATTATAATCATATTTTTTGTGAAACATATTTTCTGGTCACTTAATCTCATTATGCTAAGGACATTCAGGTTAGATATCCTTGAGATTCATTTACTCATAGCATCTACCATATTTTATATTTAAATATTAATTTTTTATATTTATTGTATTAGTATTAAAATCCTCCCCACTTATTATAAATGACTATAGTTTTCTGGAAATCTGAGATAATACTTCTATAGATATGACATATACCAACCGAATTATTTGAATGATTTGGAAAACCATTATTATAGGTATAATTATTTTACTTATAAGAGTGTTTTGGAAAATCTTGTCATAGGTTTCTCCTATTCGATTAGTGTGACAAAAATGTTAGTATAGTTATATATTATGACCACCAACACCTGTTGTTTGGTCAAACTATTGGTATAGGTTGAAGAATTGTTATGTTTAATCATAATTATTATAATAAATACTTCAATATTAGAAATTATTTTTATAAACAAACAAACAAATACATATATATATATATATATATATGTATCTGTGTGTGTGTGTGTAAATGGCCATCAGATCGAGTATGATATAGTGTTAATTTATTTTTAAAATTTAAGTGAGTTCTAAAATTTGAAACAACAAACTTTATATTTTATTCAATAAAAGACTATACCTATAGTTTAAAAAAACATTTTTAATGGTATATATTATTAAATTAACTATATGAACAGTTTTAAAACTATTATTATTAATCAATCATAATATAAAATCCCAGAAAAATTCTTTAAACTACTATTATATGATATAAAAATGATTTGAGGGCCTATAACAACAATTCCATTCCATTGGTATAACCTCTTTTCAAGTAGTGAACTTCTCCATCATATTTTATGAGGCATAAAATTTATTCACTAGATATTATAAATAAGAATATTTCTATGAGTTTTAATTTATCCTTAGAGGTTGAAAATTTATTGGTAGGATTCTAGATTTTAATTATTTTCAGATCTGATCCACTAGCCTTTATTTATACATGCTTCATAATCAGAGTTCATCAAAGATCCTTTATTATCATAAATTTTATAGGTGTTGATTTCTTAATAGAAAAAGATATTCCACATAGATTTAAAGTTAAAACTCTATAAACCTTTAATTATTCATCAATTTGTGATCATTTTATTTGAATGAAGTACAATAGTGGAAATTTTATATGATTTTATTCTAAATTGGAGTTATTCACTCACCATATTTAATTTTTAAGGTTATAAACATTTGGATGATAGTATATTACCTTGGATCCAGGACATTATAATCTGAATTATAAGAAACGATAATATTTTTCAATATTTAGCAAATTATTTCAAAACATTCAATCAAATTTATATATAGTGTGCTCTAATAAAAAATATACCATCTTTAGAGTTTTGATCAAAATCACAGATGATAGAATTCATGGACTTGGATTTTAGATCATATTTAAATTTTTATATAGCATCGCAAGACTCTAGTTCACTATTATGAGTTGGTTAAGTATTAATGTCCAACAAATAAAATTTCTGTCAATTATATTTTTTAAGTAGATTACAATTCTCTCTTTCCATAACCCATTGTGTTTTACATTATCATACAGTTCTATATTAATAAATATAGTTTTACTTGAATTATATGTTTTTGAAACACTAGGGAATGATCTATATACATATATTGGAAATTTTGGATAACTCTAAAGTCAAGGGATATACTACCATGTTATTTCTTGAAATGTGTTTCACAATGAATCATGGGGGGTGAGTTGAGTTCATAAATTTTCCCTTAACTTATAACCACCCATTTTTAATCCAAAAATGAATATATCCTTCACAAAAAATAAAATAAGAAAAAATATAAATTTAATATATGTATTAAAACATAGATAATTTATAGAAGTTATAAGAATAATGATCCCCTAGTCTACTCTACCATTCACTCTCGATGTTATTTTGATGATTTTCAAAATGAATTTACCTTTTTGGGTTCCTAAATAGTTTAGAAATAGAAAATACAAATTTTTACAAAAGGATAGAATATATTTTAAATGATATCTCAATTTTAAAAGACATATTTTTGACAATACCACACTATTTACATTGACTATAATATTTATAAACAACTAGATTGGTAAATTATTATGGGTTTATAATATAGTTGTAATATTCATATGACAGATGGATTAAAATCATCATAGAATAATTTAAAAAATGAAGAAACTATGGAGATTTTATTTTGCTACAAATCTGACACGATACATATAGTTACAGTGTATTATTTTTTTGAGTCAAATTGATGGAATAAACTTAAAAATAGAGTACATGTATGTTCTGTGTTCTCTACATTTTCTTGAAAACATCACTTGAATATATATATAACTATAATTCTTTTAAAAAAACTATATCATAAATTAAAATTGATTTGTGTGAATAATATAATACTCCTAAATTAATGTTTATTCTTTTCATGTGAATGACTTTGGAAAATGTAAACCATAACATCACGTGGGTGTAGATTAATTCATCCCTAAAATTATAAACTTCGTGGAAATGCTTAATTAATTACATCATCCTTTACTTATTTAGATATATATATTTCTGGTAAACCTAATTTATGAGTAAACCTTCCAAGATATATTTAAATTATAACTATCTCTATGATACTATAATAAAATATCTTAAACTTACTTAAGATTACCCAGATTTATATTTCATTAAAATCATAAAAATTGTGATCCTAAGACTTTGGTGAGTATCATAAGAATTTAGAATAATATTGTAATAATTTTCAATCTTACATTAAAATTTTATGACTTTATTGATAAAAAATATTGATTATAATCAGATTAATTTATTATTTGTGTACGGATTTACCATAAGAATTCACAATAGGACTTATGCCTAGTTTTATGTCTTTATCATAAGACATTATGACTGCTATACATCACCGTAAGTATTAATTAGACAACAACGATTGAATGAAATAAATGATTTAGTCATAAGACTTCCAAACATTGTAAAATATCTAATAAGACCATTTCTATTGGAATTTATATTTATCGTAATGATTCAATATCAGGATTCAATATAATGTTTGACTTAAATATATGACTTAAAAAAATATAAATACACTTCAAAAAAAATAATCATGAATATAAAAAACATATATATAACATTTAAAATCGATAATATCAACACTTCAATAAAAATAAATAGAAGAAATATTGAAGTATTATATGATCATTAAAACATTAGACAAAATAGGATATGTTTAAAACATAGTGTGTATTACATAATGAATCTATAACACATGTATTGAAAGATCAATTTTGTTACTTATATTATCCTAGATGTATTTTAGTGTAAGGAAGTTGTGAGAAAAGATAATAATATCACTAAATGATATAAGAAGATTAAGAATTCGTCCTAATATGAATAAAGATATTGAAAATGAATATTTTCGGGATAGAGATAATTAATTATTAGTCCATGATATAATTCATGTCAATTTCTATCTCTGTATCTAATTCAATAATTTTCTTATAAGATAATCAAACCATTATGTTTTGGTAGCAGACATAGTGATCCAAAAAAATAATTTTTTAAGACGTGACCTATAATATAACTATGAAACCCTATCATGGATATAGTGGTTTCAATAAAGTTATAAAATGAAAATTATATTGAAAATGAAACCATATCAGGGTTCTTAATGTTGTGGATGGAAAATGATTTTTCATAGAAGATAGAAAAAAGGATTCAGGCCACACTGTAGTTATAATGAGACCATGATTTGGTGATATGAGAAAAATATTGTAATTTGTAAACACAACTTACATATATTGTAATTTTGTTGTCGTACATATCATATTTCTACCATAGTGATAGAACATTTTCTAGTGCCTTGATGTTTTCATAGTAGGTAGATATGGTGAATCATATTTAAACAACAACATAGATTTTTCCTAAAACAACATCCTAGAGATTAAAAATGAATATTTCCTGAGCAATTATATATTGTACCATTTCATAAATATTATCACATAACATCATAGGGTTCATATTTACAGTAATGATATCAAAATGTTTCACGTTTACTAAATACAATATCAAGGTTTCTTTATCTAATTTCCAAAAAACAATGATAATGTAATAAAAAGAATTTCAATGATTATAGATGATTTATATGAAATGGATATAAAGTATATGTACTTTAAATATAAATAAAAATGGTAATATTAGATGATATATATTCTTATATTAAAATCCATGAGGAACTTGGAGAAAACTACTTGATCTAAATAGAATTTCCAATTACATAGTAATATTACTTTATATTGAATATAGTATTTTATGATTTTTTATGTTTTTAATTTTCATATACATGATTAATAAAGGTCAAATATTTTATTTATATTCTGTTATTCTTAAAGATATTTTTTATGATTTTCATGTTAATATAATGTTTCTTAACCATTATTTTTTCATCATTCATACACATTTTTGGATAATTAATGAATTCTAGTTTGATTTGTTAGCTGTATGTTTTGAATTTATTCTTGATCATAGAATGAATTTCCGTTATATATTTTTAAATATTGGTTTTGGTTATGTAATTGTCAAATATATTTATGTATCATTCAATTTAGATAATTAGTTTACATAATTCAAGGAAAAACACCACCCTAATGTTTTTCATTAACATAAATTTATAGATAATCAATAATTCCTTAAAATGTGTTATGATGACTAAATTTATGAACCAATATTCTATAATTCCCCCTAATATATTAAATATAATGTTTAAACTTTAATTTAATTTATATTAATTAAAATAAAATCCATGTCGCTCAAAAATAATTTTATCATAAGGAATTATTAGAGAACATATATCATGGTACAAGAATGATAAGATAATATATATCATAGTATTGAAACATAAAAAACTAAAAATAATGAAATTTTCAAATATAACATGAAATTAGAATTTTGAAGAATGACATAACAATCAATCTTTATTGAAACACAGTGGTAGGATTTCACACAAACCACAGATATGGGATCATATCATATATTGAGGATAACCACCTTGAAAATCATAACATAGTGATCAGGAATCACTACCTGCATCCCAAAATGGATCAAAGATCACTACCCTCATCCCATAATAAATCAAGTACCACTACTAATATCCCATTAAAATATCAGGACAAAAAATGATTTACATAATGGATTTGAGGGGTATATAACTCCATGATCAGCCATCACATAATGATTAACAATGAATATGCTTTCCAAATGAAATTAATAGTATATCAAATATTGTTTTCCCTTCAAAATCAATGTCTTGCATAGAATTTTAGGTCGTTTCCTATAAAATAAATTAATATTTTGGTCAGTTGAACCCTTATTTCAATCACCCAAAAGAAATATATCTTATTGTAATTTAACCAATGATAAATGAGTCATAATTCCAATTATTATAAGTAATTTATTATTGAAATAATAATTAATTAAATATTATAAATTTAATTTTCTTATATATTTGTAACATTTATGTTATGAAAATTATGTTATAAGATACTTTCAAAATCCATTTCATTTATTGAAAATATTACCTTTAAGACATTATTTCAAAATTGAAACACCTATTAATGGATCTAATAAAGAAAAATAAATTTTAGAAAATTATATATGTGTAATTGATTATATAAAATACAATCATGTCTAAAGAAATACATATTTTATTCATTTAAAATATTTAAATATTCCAACATCAATAAAAGAGTAATTAAATTTATTTTGAATAGAGATAAATAAATATTTAATTTTTTTGGAAAATAATACATATTTACCTATTAATTTATAAAATACTGGTGGAGAGAAATAACATGGATATGGAGGGGAAATACCTACGCTAGATGATGTGATTTATTCATTAAAACATCAAACTTTTATCAGAAAAGAATGTAATCAAAGAAAAACATTTTGAAATGAAAATATAATTTCCATAAAAAGGGTTGTAAAATTAAATATAATAAATATAATTGGTAGAACACATCATACGAATATGAAAAATGAAAATTTAGAATAATATTTACATAATGAAAAGGGTATAGTCAAGAAAAAAAATTGAACCTATAGGTAATATATGAATTGAAATACAACGAGTGTTATACCAAAATATGTAATTTTATATCCCATGAATCAAATAATATCTATGGGTTATTGTTTACACACTGTAAAATATTATTGGTTAGTAATATGAAACATGCCTCAATGAATAAAAAATGTGAGTTAGAAACATAACTTTGGATTTCCACTTTCTCAGATGTCCTTTAACTTCTTATATAACCAATTACAAATTATTATACATATATATAAGAAAATTATTCGCTTTTATTTTAGTTAATACCAATTAATTATAATTAATTAATAACAGTAATTAGTTATTAATTATTAAAAGTAATCATTTTGTGGAAATTTTTTAGTTTTTTCCATGAATACTTCAATATAGGGGTATAAATCAATAAACATTTATCATGTGTAAATAACTTATAGACTTTTCATCAGGAAGATACATGTATTTTTTATATATTTATCGAATCCCATGGACATTTCATGGATGTTATAATGAAATTTTTTTAATAACAATTAAAAATATCATTTTGATGATTTTGTATTCAATAATAGGAATTAATTTTTTATTGTTCAATCAAATTATACAAATTTACATTATATAATTATTAAAAACTTGTAATTTTTTTATTATTATCAAACATCACCGTTATTTATATTTGCAAAATTATTTATGATTAAAAAAACTTGTGATAATTCAGTAGGTTGTAAAGCCAACCTAAACAACAACTAGTTTTAATGATTGAATGAGTACAAATATTTTATTCTATTAATATAATATAAAATTTAAAAAATATGATGTTTTAAAAGAATTATAAAAGTGAAAAAATTGAATAATTTCTGCATAAAATGATAATGAAAAATGAATCTTCAGAGGACACAAATTCTTTTTAAGATATTAATTCTCTCGTAGGGAGACTCTTTGAAATATTGTTTTTGGGATTCCATGTGACCCGAAGTTTTCAAATTTTTAAATTTAGTATTTGGAAGAGAATTTGGGGATAGTTAGATGTGGAAACTAAAGTATATGTGTGAGTAAATGTTGGTATAGTAGCAGACCTATTATATATTGGTTTGAAGGCCATTTATTAGAAATGTAAGTTAGTTTAAGGGTAAATTTGGAATTAAAAATTTGTTATGTGAGTTTTATAATAAAATGGTTGTGGGAATTTTATTATTGACTAAAATACCTATCAATTATATTATATATTGTTTAAATATCTATGTGGTCTTTTAGAATTCAATCCATTCTCAGTATCCCTCTTTTACCCCAATTTTCGTTATTACTTATTTATAATGGAATTTTTTTTAAAATTAAAATAAAATTTAAGCCATATTACTGAATTTCAATATGATGATTCCAAAAGTAGACTCCATTAAATCATTTCCAATATATAAATTGGATATAAAAAATTTTCAAGTGAGAAAATATATTATAAAAAAAATATTTTTCCTAAAAAACCAAATTTTAAATTTTAATATTTTTATTATTATTTTATGACAATTACTAATCATCCCTTGAGTATTAAAATAAATTTCCTAAATTCTGAAATTAAATTTCTATAAATTCATCATTTGGCCATAGTATAATTAATTCTTTTAATATAATAGTTTATAATAAAGAAAATAAATTTTATTTTGAAAATTATCTTTTTAAAAATTGAATTATTTTATTATTATTTAAAAACAAATACTAATAATTTAATTAATTTTAGTTAATTATATATATATATAATACATTTCATTGAATTCCATACCCCAATTATAAGAAAAATTGTGTTTAAATAATGTATAGAATAAAAAATTTTGAGATGAAACATTCTTATATACATATAAATCATTAATTTTTTCTGTGTTATAATTCCTTAATTATATATTTTATGGTTTTAATTTATTCATTAGTTATTGATTGAATTAGTTAAATATATTTCATTATAAATATTTTTCAATTAAATAAATAAATTTAAATAAATGATAAATATGTATTACACTTTTTTATTTTATTAAAAAATTATTTATATTGTGTTAATTATATTATCTTATATGTTGTTTTTAACTCGTTAGTCACTTCTAATTATAATATATTCAATATACGTATTGGACACATTAATATGCATTGGTCATATATCCAGTAACATTATTACAATATAAATATAAACAACATTCATGTATACAATGATCATATTAAATTCCTATATTTATCCTTACATGCTTTACAAAATACAATCATCTATTTTATTTATTTCTCTCTCAAAATTTAACCTATATTTATGATGTTTATCTTGATTCATTAGTTAAAATTAGTGTATAATCTATGACGAAAATCAAAGGGATGATGATTTCTTATTCAAGATCATTTTTTTACCTGTGGTTTAATTTATCTTGTAATTTTTAGATTGATACTTCATATTAATTTAGCATAATTTATTTATATTTTTAAAGAATTTTTATTTATTTATTTTTTAATTATAGAATAATTATATTTTTATCTGATATTGTGGGAAAAAAGGTTCGTTCAACATATTCATGGAATATAATGGTTGGTTATTACATTCTACTATGCTAAAAAATTATAATTCAAAATATCTATTCATATCTGTAGGCATATGAGAGATATATTATCATATAACATTATCAGGTTCCCATATAGTATCTTTAGAAATTTGATTTCTACAAAAAAAAGTTGACTGGATTTGTAGACTTATTTCACAATAATTTATCATTATGATCCAGACATTCAATGGTTATTCAATATATGAGATATCATGTTTCATCTGTATAACTTATAAGATTAATGAATGTGATGGTTTTGGTATAAAAACCTCAAAATTTATATAGGTATCTATAATTTTTTAGACCAAGATAACTAGACATGTCACTCAACATGGCGTGCCATAAGGCCCAAATGGTGTTCCCAATTCCCATGAGCTATCAAAATGTTCATGGGTATCAAGAACATATACCATGGAACAAATTCAACTTAAACAATAATATTTAGGAAAAATACCTCCAAAAAATGGGTATAACCCGTTTATATAAAGGGTGTCTGTTCCCCTAAGTAAATTAAATAAATTATGAGTAGAAGAAAATAATCAGACAATCTCATAGTAGCACTAGTCAAAATAAAACTTATACCATGAACCAATTCATAAAGTATAAAAAATAAAACATCTTTATAATATGAAAAAATGGTATGGGCCGATATAGTTAATATATGAATGGCCTAAAAATTAAACCACACATCACAAACCATTACCAAGGATCCTAATTTTTACCTGCAGTCACCCAACATTGTCTAAATTGATCCTCACAGTCCATCTTGAACTAAACACTTATTTGTACCTAACCATATCTAGGGAAACTGAATGAAAAGATATAATCTATATATAACACAATCCATGAGTAAGGAATGAGAAAAAACATACCTATTTAGATTTCACAAAAGTGTTCATTAAAATTCAATTCAAAAGGCCATTTCACAAATGGATGGTTTAAAATAGATATAAAATATGGTCATGATATAAAATTTATAAAAAATACATCATGTCACCAAATCTTTTTATAAAACATAAAACTTCTATATAAGAAGGATTGGTGCGAAAAACCAAAACATTATTTCAAAACCATTATTAAACCTTTGAAAAAATGAATCCCATATTGTATAAAACTATTGGAATATCCCAACATGTAAAACTGTGATTTTTATTTTAAATAACAATCCAACATAGAAAATAAGAAAATTTAATCAATACCGAAAATGTAAAATATAATCCACTTTCCCCAAAAAAAGTATCAATTTCATCTTTTGAAAAAAGATAATTATTCTATTTAAAAAGAAAAATTAACACTTTTAATATATTCACAAATAAATAAATAAAATTATATAATGGAAATAGAAAATAAAATAAAATAAGAATGATGGGAACCAACTTTTCAACAAACATACTGAAGTTGATAAATGGATAAATGGTGCCAATAAAAATATTAATTAGTAGGGAATGGAATTTATGTGTAAAATTGAATCCCTTAATTCATCATTGAAATGATCTAAGAATCTTGATAATTATACTAAGTCTCGGCTATCTATATTCTGAACTCGTGTCGTGGTACCTAGTTTGGCACTAAAAATCATATTATGTCCCAGAAGTCCTATATAGAAAAAAGGAACCCTCAAGATCAATGTGATCAAATTAAATCTATTTCCACCTCCAATACATTATGGTTCGAAGGAAAACATTATATTATCTCAGAAGTTATTACTGAGTCTTTATACTCAGTATCACACTCTACACTCCAGGATGTACTTATCACAATCCCAACTGGTCAATATAGAGAGCCCCGGAAATATGAAAAATTACTGTGAGAAATCAACAAACAAACATTTCTAGAATAATAAATTTGATAGTGACTCACCCCTAACCTCATAAAACCTATCATTAAATAACCATATTTTCATAAACAATAACATGAATTATAAACCAATAGTAATAAAAAAATTCCCTAAAGGGTCTGAAAACATTTAAAACAAAAAATATAAGAGGATTAACTGAGGGTATTGCACCCACACTGAAAAAGAGTTTAAATTTATAAATATGAAATTAAAATGAATGGGATGAAATATCATTCCATTTCATCTGCCTTTTTTTAATTGCTTGAAATCTCAATTTAAAATCCCATTAAATTCAACCATTTCAACACATTGAACACCATTTAATAATGAAAAAAATTAAATGAAAACAAAATGATGAACACACTCAAACCCAAATAGAAAAAATATTTTAAAACTCTAATACTCATAATAGGATTGATGAAAAGTATTTGTGAAAAAAATTTAATAAATTTTTTTTATAAAAAAACCCTTCGAAACAATTTTAAATCTTATTAACATTAAATTTACAGATAAAGGCTTTATTAGAATCAAATATACACTCACTTATATCTATCAGTTTGAAAAATAGTGATCTTAAAAAGTCAAGTTTATAATGATATTGATTTTAACATAAATTCAAAATAACATGCCCTGAATCAGGTGGAATTCATATGAAACCATTCTGAAATGTGTGACTTAGTTTGGTGAACACTCAACCAACCAATGTAACTCCCTGACCCTAGAAAACTGAAGTCAACGCATTATTTTTTTCCTTTTCTTCATTATATGGAATAAAATCATGAAGGGATAATCAATTTAGTAGTTTTGGAAGACCTTATTATATACATGATACTCATAGTACATTTTCAAATATATATAACACAACAAGATACATAGAAATATGATATAAAATGCATCCTTGAAAGCATATTTAATGATTTATTCTTAATAACCTTGGAAAATGAGTCGCAATAAGGGTGATATAAAACAATCAGTATGTTTTATATGAATAAATAATAAGTTAATTATTTACAATAAATAATATACCTTATCGTAATTTAAAAAAAACCAAAAAAGACATTCCATTAATAAATTAGCTGCAGAAATTCATCAATAGATTTTTTTTCATATTAAAAATCTCATAGAAAGTAATAATTTAGTATTGAATAGATAAAATGATTATTTAGTGGAATTTATGTATCATTAACTTGAACCATTATACCATTAAGTTGGTTTATTTTTGTTGGTAAAACCAAACTAATTGTATTTTGAAACTAACACGAAGGATATTTCACTAAATGTTTTGTCTCATGAGTCCTGTCAACACATTAATGGGATATAGAAGGAACTTCCCTTAAATAAAAGTCCATATATTTCTTTATTCATATATTTAGTTAAATAAAAATATTCCTTTCCAATATCCTTATTTAATAAAGGATAAAAATTTATTAATATTTACCCAATTAGAACAACATTTAAAATAAACACTGTCTGTAATATGGTATACGGCTAAAACAATAATCTTATCCATGACAAAAGAAAATAATTATTTGATGCAAATATAATTTTAAATTAAATATTATCTAAATGGGGATTTAGATACACCACATATTATTTTTATTATTTTCACATGACTGATTAAGTCTCAATGAAATGGAAATTGAGATAAAATTGCTTACCATATTGGAATTAATTGAATCATATAAAAATAAATAATAACGATCAAATTAGAAATTTAATAACATTAATATAAATATATTAATGATATTATATATCAAATGGTAGTATAAATAAACCACTTATAAAAAATTTGTTTCAAATAATAGAAATATCAGAAAAGTAATAGTGACATAGGAAACCCCAAACCTTATGTCTAGTAGTGTTTTGCACTTGATCTTAGTGACCTTGATATCCAGATTAAATCCTTAAATTAGTAAATTATGAAACTTTACTAGAATTTTTTTATTATAATTTTAATAATTTCATTTATGACTTTCTTATGAGATAAAAGATACAATTTCATCGTCCGGGAGTGATCGCTTTCTGGGTTTTCATGGTTGGTTCTCTTATTTATAGGTAACAAAGATCATGTAAAATGAATATAATTCCCAATAATTTGAATTACATGTTATTAATTCAAATAAATTATTTTAAATGGTTTTATATATAATTTGGTTATATAGTATGGGGATGTAGCTTTAGATAAAATTTTACTGATAATTGTATAGATTTTTTTGCATTTTTAATCATCACACAGTAGTTTTGTTTAATTAATTAATAATATATATGTAATGTTTAAAAAACATTAAGTATGATATAATTTATATTCTATAATCTAGTTCAATAATAAAAATGGTATCATGATTATCCTTGAAGGATAAATTGAGAAATGAAAATCCATCCCCCATTAATGTTGCAAATCGACACCCAATAAACGATGATTTATTTTTATAAATAAAAGAGATAGAATGAGAATTTTTTTTGATAAAGGATATTATATATAAATTATATAACTAAATTGCATATATTATACTTTATTTATCTTTCTTTTTAATATATTTGAGGTGAGTGGAGGAAAAGAAATTAAAAATGAAATTAATTGGAAATTAAAATAAAAAGAAAGAGGATTTACCTCTTGAATTCTCCTCTTCGAGTACCTATTTAAGGGAACTTGGTTTTGTATTATGTTTTTAATAGAACTACCTAGATATAGGGGACAGTCTTGAGAATATTATTGGGAATAATTTTTACATGTATAAAAGCATGGACAGTGTGATGGGAAGAGGTAGTGAGGGGTGGTATTTATAGTAGAGGAGTGGGGTATTTTGGCATCCATCATTCCTTTGGGATATTGCAATTGAAATGGGAACTCCAATTAAGCTTGATAAGGAAACTAGGATTATACGTTATGGTCATTTTTCTCGTATTCTTTTTGAGTTTGATATGTCCTTGCCGCTTGTTGAGACAGTGCTGTAGATTTCAAGTGAATTTAAATTCGAACTTGAGATTGAATTCTAGCATGTTCCTGATTTCTGTTTAAACCACTCTACTATTGGACATGTTCAAGCTAATTGTAAGAAGGGTTTACGTTGTTCCAACTGTAAACGTTTTGGGCATCTTGGTGAAGGTTGTAAACTTAAATTTTCATATATTTCGGCTCCACCTTTGAGGAGCGACCTTCCAGATGGTGGAAAGGGAAATTCACCTATCCCTAATGGGGCGAAGGTTTCAGCTTCAACCATTAGGGAAGAACCTATGCAAGGTAATGATAATGTGGGACCTCTATCATTTGCTGATGTCGTGGCTGGTAGAAAAAAAATCTTCTCTATTGATGATTAGATGTGTGGAGGTATGCTGCCTGAGGGAAATGGTGCACCTCCTATTCACACTTCTGAACATGGGGAACCCTCCAATTGGGCGACATTTCTGATGATGATATTGACCCGAATGCTGCTGTTCTTCTTGAAGAACAATTCCACTATAAGGGGAAGTGACATGGAAGTTTCATGAATTATTGTCTTTGTGGGCGTGGTTCTCATGGAACGGATCAACCTGATCACTCAGTTACACAACCCTGTGTGCACTTTTATGCCCCTGATACTGTGTGCATAGCAGGTGGTCCATGTGACTCCTCTACTAATGTGCATGCAGCAGGCAGTCCTGGTAACTATCCTACTGAGAATGCTGTCACTCATGTGACAGCCCCATTTGAGGGAACTTTAGTGACTACCTCTGGTCTGTCTCATGCTACAGATCGGAGACCTTCCCCTGTTATTGATGAACCTATACTGCCACTTGCTCATCCCGTGGACTCAGATGTTCCAGCTTCCAATGTAGCAGGCAGTCCTGGTAGCTCTCATATTGGGCAAGATATTTCTTATATGACAGCCCCATTGGAAGGCACATGTTTGAGCGCCTTGGGATTATCTCCTACCTTGTATTCGGATGTTCTTAACTCCAATGTAGTGGTGTCTCCTGCCACTACTGTTGTGAAATCCAACTTCTTTACAATGTTGGATTCAATTAACTCTCAGTAGATTGACTTGTTGTATATGGAGAGTCGAGAAAGGGCTACCTCTCAGTGGGAAAATACTATTTATGATGCATCCTCTCCTATATTAGGTCCACAGGCTGGACAGCTCCATGGTGAGGTGATTTTGGATGCAGAAGATCAAGGCGTGACTAGCGAGAGGAATGTTGTCACTCATGATGAGGCGGGGCATGGAGGTTTCTGAAGCAATGTCGAAGAGGATATCGACCGAGGAGGTGTGGTGGCCTCTGAGGGAGAGGTGGCAGGAGTATAGGCTACTTCTGAAGACGTGCATGTGGGGCAATCATCCAATGAACAAGCTCAGGCTGATGGTGTTTGGCAGACCCCTAAACAGTGGCAAAGGGGAAGACATCCAAGAGGTAGAGGTGGACATCATGGACGAGGTCGTGGATGAAAAGAGTAACCTTTGATTATGTCTTTCTATTGGTGGGTTAATCACTATTCTACCCTTATTATCCCGTGTGTACAACTTACTTTTTTATAATAATAATAGGTGGCCATGGAGCTTATCCATGGTCTACTCTTTGCAGTATTCATTATTTTATGATTTTGGCTTATGAAAAGATATAAGGGTGATTACTATGACTAAAACTGTAATTGGTACATGTTACATAAAAATAAATGGTTCTTACATCATCTATGCATCAATGAATAGTGTATTTAACTTATAACATATATCTACCATATATTAACGTATTTCACTTTTCCCCATATTTTCATGTATTTTAAAAAAATCCCAAAAATTCTCAAAAACAATATTTTAATGTTTAGATTCCAAAAATGATCCCCATTTCAAGAAAATAAATTTTTAAACATGATAAATATTATTTTCAATTAAAATCATCATTTATTCGAAAAATATTGATTTTAAATTTATAAATCAATTTATAAAACTTTGGAAATTTATCGAATATATCATAATTTTTTTTACAATAATAAGACTAAAAAATATGAATTTATTTATACATTTTACAAAAATAAAATTTATTAAATAGTTTTATTAATTTTAAAATTGTAATTAACTATTTATGACTTACAAAAATACCAGCACTCAATAATTTTTTTTAAAATATTTCTCTTCTTATACTATGATATGATTAAATCATACTATCAATTATAAGATTACTAAATTTTAATTATACTTTCATTGTGATATTACTATTCAGTTGGCTGATTTACTATTTATACTGGTAAAATTAATAATCATATGTTCATGTTTTTATTTCATTAATAGAGGTTTCTTAGCTTCTAGATATACATATTATTTTATTTATTCATCATTTATTATGATTGTATTGTGTTATATATGTTATTTTATTAGATTTGTATTAGGTAATTTTGTGTGCGATGTAAAGTATTAAATGAATTGAATTTTTCTAAGAGGATACATACAATAAAATCATGGGAAATTGTATTATTCCCTCCAATAGAAATTTCATACTCAACATATTTTTATGATAATTGATTCTAAAAATATGAGGTGGTTCTTTTTCATATAATCCTCAGGTTTCGACATTTCTTTCGCAGTCATATGGTTTCTCAAAATAACTTTTACCAATAAAATCATCTGATTACACAATACTTTCTTTCTTGTTTCAATTATCTCAATAGTCTTTTCACAATAAGACAAATCAGGTTCCAATTCTATTTCATCAATGGTGAGTATATTTATTAGGTCTATAATTACTTATTTCAAAGTGACACATGGAGAACATCATAAACATTAGAGAGACTTGGTGGCATTTCTAAATAGTATACTAGAACTCCATTTCTTTCAAGAATTTCAAATGGTCCAATGTACTTGGGGATTAGTGTACATTTCTTACCAAACGATAAGACACCCTTCCACGGAAATACTTTTATAAAGATGATATTCCCCTATTGAAATTCGAATTCCATTTTTTGGTTATTAGTATATCACTTTTTCTTTCTTTGGGATTGTTTAATATGGGATTAAATTTCCTTTACCTATTTTTTTCTTCAATAGGTACTAGTCCCCTATGTTTCCTCTCAACATTTTTTTCACAAACATTTAATGTTCAACATTCTTTCTACACAATGTCTCATATGGATCAATTTTAATGTAAAAAAGAATCTATTGTTGTATAAAAATTCCACCAAAGGTAAGTACTGATCCCATATACCTTCCAAGTCTAGTGAGCATCATCTCAACATGTATTCTAATTTTTGAAATTTCCTTTCATATTTTCCATCGGTTTAAGGTTGATTATCATTACTCATATGAAGCTAAGTATCGAAACACAGCGGAATACTCTTCAATAATTTTGATATAAATTGGGGATCTTGATCAGACACAATCAATATAAGTGCACTATAAAGTGTCACAACTTCATTAAAATTGAGTCTTTCTAAGAAATCCAGTGGGAAATCTTACCTTATTGTGAGTAAAGGCGTACATTTTTTATTTCAATAAGCACTAAGCAATATTTCACATTCCTTATTGGAGTCCTTGGTAGTCCTGTGAGAAATTCCATCATAAGGTCATCCCTTTTCGAAATATGTATTGGAAGAGGTTTCATGATTCATTTTGGGTGTTACCTTTAAACCTTCATCTGTTGAAAAATAAGGAATCTTAACACACGGTCTTCAATTTATTTCTTCATATAATCCTACAAATAATGTTCATTTCGATCTCTCTACATCATGGTATCACCATGTTGTAATGAGAAATTTGATTTATGAACAACTATAAACTTATGTTATTCCAACGGTTTTAAACCAATGATATATAAAAGAAAATTGTTGGTATATCCTATACGAAACTTTTTCCAAACTGTTGGGTGATTTGGCATGTGTATTGGCCTATACCTATGGTTATTCATCAACCGTTGGTATAAGACACTAGAAATTACAGTATACCAATAGTTTTTTTGTAACTGTTTGAATATGTATTAAGCCATAAAACTATTTCATTGGTTACAAAATCATTGGTATAGAGTTTTTCTAATGTTTTATTAATACCCATTGGTATACATATGGTTTACCCAAACTATACTAATGGTTTATAAACTGTTGGTATAGTCTCTTTCCAGAATTCCAAACAGCAGACCCCCAAGTCCTCCAACATTCCATACAGAAGCCTCCCTTAATTTGAAAAAACCAAAAACATCTGAAAAAAATACTAAAATTCCATATAAATAATTTTAAAAAATTTAAAATACCTGACAATACAGTATAATAAAATTTAAATAATTAAAAAAACTAATGTATATAATACACTGAATAATTTATGAAGAATTCATATGTTTAAACGTCTTTCATATATAATTATTCATGATACAATTATGAAAAATACCACAGGAAAAAAATACATTCCACTTTAGCTCAAATTATACACATATCCCTGAAATATGCAACATTCTGGGCATATATACTGTTTATTAATTTCAATTATAGTATACATTTTTTCATATTCGATTATTCACATGTGGTAAATATAATCATTTGTCCAAAAATGTTATCTCTTAATAAAAATCATACAATCATGGGAAAAATATAAAATTCATCCTAAATGTAAATAGTATAATATGAACTCAATGGAATTTTTTTTAATATTACTATATAGGCTACATCCTATCACCTACAATGCATCCCAAAAACACATATCCTAGCACCTATAGGGGATGATATCCACCAAAACAAGGATTCTATCCACACCAAATCGAACACTGGGGAAAACGAACACTAGATAGATTGATGAATTTATATCCATCATAGGATAAAAAAATTTAGGATAAAATAAATCTTGATGAAATTTAAAATGAAGAAGTTAACAATATGGAATGATGAGAGAAAGGAATAAAAATAAGACATAATGAAACTGATGAGAATACATATGAGTACATGGATCTATAATGACAACATCTATGATGTAAAATGTATTTTCTATGTTTTTAGAAGGATTTGATTAAAATATTCGAACAATATGTGATGTATTGGTTGGGGGAACTGTTCAAATATGTTGTTTTTTAGAGGTTAATGATAGATTATATTGTGAAATAATGTGGAGATATGTTTGATATTCCATACTTGTTTTGTTTCTATTATTGATTGATGAGATTATTTATTAAAAAAAATTCATGATGTTTTGGTATAGGTTTTTGATGGTAGGTACTGATTTTTATAGACATATTTAAATGTAGGGTTGTGATGAAAATGAGTAGAATTCTTACTCCGAGAGAGAATGAAGAAACCGTACAAGGGATTTATGGATGAATATTTAAAAGGGATGAGACTATATATAAAACCATTAAAAGGTTCTGTAGTTAAAGTAACTTTAAATATAAGTTAAAAACCAATTGATAAATCATTTAAAATGTCTATAGTTAATATTATGTGTTAATTATATGTATGTGTGTAAAAATACTCAAATTTGAGTATATAAGTTGTAAGTGTTCTATAGAATTGGGCTGAAGAGATTTATAATCTCTGTAAAATTCACAAATGTGTTTTGTTGTGTTTTGATGCATTTTTCAATGTTTGTGATAGCATGGAGATTGATTAAAGCAGCTTTTGATAAAGAAGAATTTATTTTTTGTGGAAATAAAGATAAAAATAAATGTTACTTTAACCTGTATAAGGGTAGATCTCTAATTTAAAATTCAATATAATGGTATGTGAGGACTGGTATAAGGGTAACCTTCACCTATATAATGGTTACTCTATATTTCATATTTTTTGGGTATAGGTAAGTACCTATGTAAAGGTCATACATAACCTATAAAAGGTTCAACAGTGAAATTAAACACCTATACAAATGTTATTTCCATTATGCATAAATGTATTAGTAATAACACCATGCTACAAAAAAGTGAGATGAAGGATAAGTAAAGGTAAGAACTCTAGAAAAACTTACTATATTAGTGATTAACAATTTAAAAATTCATCTAGTGAGAATGAGTTCATTATTATTAACAACATTATTTATAAAAATAAGTAGCTTGGAATAATTTATATTGTTCTGTTGGTTATTGATTGGATGTTTAGATTACCAATTTAGAAATTAACATTGTAGTAACACAAAAGCTATGTCATTGAAATTTATTTAATATTTATTATTATTCCCTTTCTTTATATTGAAATGATAATGCGTGCATGAATATAGTTGTTCCTTATTTCATGTAATAGTGTTTTTTAAGTAGTTGTGAAGAAAATTTTTATGTTCTGTTGAATTCACCCAAAAAAGGGGATTTGGAGAATATGCTGGCCTTTGAAAAATTCTATAATTTCAGTCCACTAACTGTTTGAAGCTGTACGGTGTTTCTTGAATCAGAGAACTCAATATACTTTCTCAAAATCCCTTTGTTTGGAGCTATCTCATGTTCTATAAGGGGTGATGAGAGGGATAATGTTTCTTGGGTGAAACAATATAGATACCATTATATTTCTACATGGTGAGTTTCCTACAATTATCTTGATAGATTCTTAACTAACACTGGTTTCATAATTTGATTAGTCAACATGGGATTTGGAAGCAATCAACATGTGTCTTGTTTGGTCTGTAATTTTGATTCTATGTAGATTTAATTTTGTAATATGGTTAGAAGACGAAACCCTCTCAAAACTGGTGAAATCAAAGGGTGATACAACCTTAATTTCAAATGATAATATGTCCATAATTAAAAAATAATTTTACATAATAGTGTTTAATCTAGATGAGTTTAGTTTTTTCTGTTTTATATGTACTCCAAGCATCTAAGGATCAATACAAATTGATTTAGATTGTCAAGGATGCATCGATAGATGTGAATAAAAAATGATATGATGAGTTATAGTTCACTACAAGAGGTTAGCGGGAAACATAATGAACCAACTCATAATATTTATATTAACCTGTAAGAGACATTGATGTCATTTTATATAGATAATTACTCTCCTAATATAATGTTCTTGGAGCATTAATATATTAAAAAAATATGTAATCCACTTAAAGTAGACCTCCATAATTAACTGAATATAGATCTACTACCACTCTAGTTTTAGAGATGATTTTCCCTAAAAAGGGATCCATTTTGGTCGTAAATGAATTGTTAGATCATATGAGATGCATCCACATCCTCCTTAAGAATTATATATTTGATAACCATGTTGATTTTGGTGGTGCAAAATATCCTTCAATTGTATGTAAACAATTTAATGAAAAAACTACAAAACTATGGAGGTAAAGGGTTTTGGTAAACCTGATGATACCTCAAAGTTGGATTTGAGAATATTTATAAATAATAATTACCTAAACTATGCTTAGAATCCTGGGGAAACAAACCAACCAAAATGATAAAGGATTACATCTCCATAACGGTAAAAATCCTTAGTGAGGTAAGAGACTTATTCTAGTGAAAATACTAAGGGATTCTAGATACATTTTTTATAATCTATAAACATGGTATAAATTAATTAACCCTAAAAAATCACTTTAAATTAAGATAAGATTACAACATATTTTATGTGAAAGAGGATAAAACAACCTAAAATGAAAAATGATAACATCTCCATAGGGGATAGAATCCATGTGAGGGAAGGGTGAACTTTCTTACCTAATGTTTTAAAATTAAAATTTCATCACACGGTAAGTGATAAAGAACTACATACAATGAAATGAACCTTATCACTACAACACCTTCAATGAACTTCAAAACAACATACAATCAGTACATAGTTCACAACCAAGAAAATATAACTTCCTACAATGCAATTCAACTATAATCAAATCCTCAAAACATAATTCACTTACAAACAGAACTATATATAATCTAAACAGAACACAATAAATAATGAAACCAACTGACCACTGTAATCAAACCACCAACAAAATATCCAATACTTACAATGAAACCAAAAAAACATCCTCAATAAAAAACATGAAATGCATCCTATGTAGACTCATAAAATACTAAAAAATCAATACAGAAATAATGATAACATAACAAATCAATTTATCCATTCAACTAATGATAAAATACAAACACAATATCACAAATATATTTGTCACATCAAATAATCTAAAATAATATGTCATAAATGTCATTAAAAATGAAATGGATCAATATATCCCTCATCAGTATCACTATCATCACTGTTATCATCGGCATCATCCCTATCATCTTCCCCCTCCCCATCCTCATCCTCGTCCTCATCCTCATCCTCATTCTTAGTCTCATCTGCACCCTCATTCTCTGCCACAGTCTTAGACTCATCCTCACCATCTCCATCACCATTACCATGAATGAAATCATTTGTACCACCACTCGGACTAATTCTTGATATACTATATAATGAATGCTTTGATTAAATATATAGATCAAAAGATGTGGTGGTAAATGATGGATGTTATAGACATACAACCTTAATCAATTTCATCAATTCAGAATTTAACATAAGAATCCATTATTCCACCCATGTGATCATTTTTTGGACTTTCATGCTCATTCCTTAACCCTTTATAAATATGTGGTACTAGAAATGGTAATTGATGTGGGCCAATACCACATTATTAATATACTCTTCCTAGGTC
The DNA here is from genome assembly GCA_963277665.1 of Viscum album. Classification (NCBI taxonomy): domain Eukaryota; kingdom Viridiplantae; phylum Streptophyta; class Magnoliopsida; order Santalales; family Viscaceae; genus Viscum; species Viscum album. The sequence goes on from OY728142.1 coordinate 957,787,763, forward strand.
GACAGTGTATTCTACCATGGTGCCCATCTCCAAAAACCTAATGTAAGTATCATTTGGACCAATGTTTTCAGGTTCATGGGCATCAAGGGCCTCCAAACAATCTTGTTTCAATTATTATTAGATTATTAAGTTAAACAATATATATTAAAATTTTAAATCAACAATTTTAAACTAATAATATAATGTTGTGTTGGTTCATTAACTGCACTTCCATCTTTTTTTTCTACTCGAGAAAAAAGTTTTGCTTAAGGCATGTATCCTTCAATATTGAAAACCCCCTCTACAATAACATTTCATTTAGGAAACCATAATTTAAAATAGGTCACTAATAATTCATTTCATAAGTAAAATAAAATGGATATTAATATTATAAAAACTTGTAAATAAAAACATATGGTTTGATTGAATTATTTTTAGCTCAATTTTTTTCTGTTTAGTGTGGTATTAGTTGATATTCAATCATCATTACTCTAATAAAACATTATAAACTGAATTAATTATCATTGATATAATATAATGTTCAATTAATAAAGAAAAATTATAAATGACTATCATACCTGATTCCTCTCATGGTACGACATCACAGTGTGCCCCAAAGTGTGGAGGTATTTTTAGCATCAATGTTTTTTTATTTTTTGGGTTGATTCCTAAATAAATTTCAATAATAAAGAAATGTACTAATGAAAAATTAATATTCTCTATTAAAAACATAAAATTTGATTAATACATTGATCTTAATAATCATCCAATAAGTAATCATTTGCAGAGAATGTTTTTTTAGAAATTCATCCATGATATGTATTTCTTAGAAAGGAATTCCAACTCTATCACACAAGACAATATACAACTAATTTTTATAGGATCTCAAAATATAACCTAATTCCATTTGCATGAGATCCTCATACCATCATTATTAGGAAAATTAAAATGTTTCTAATACCAAAATAATAATTTATATAAATAAAATAATAAAATAATAATAAATACAACCTATTTTTTGCCATATTTGTACCCAGGTATTATCCATGACTTATTTTGTAAAGTGTGATAATTAGAGTGGGATGAAAAGAAATTATGTCGGAGTATTTGGAATGATTTTCCAAAAAACTATGACATTCCCACCCTATTTTTCAGTTATTTGGATGTCCTCGTTGTATTCCACCATCATCTATATGGGGCAGTTCCAGATAGCATACATGCAACTATTCCCACGCCGCCTATTAGTATATCTAGATGTTATAGAAAAAAACAAATAATAAATTTATTGGTAATTATATCTAAATGGAATATATGTTATAGAATAAATAATGTGTTCAAATTCTTATGTTCATCATAGATAGGATATAGTTGTATCTTATTTTCAATTCGGTCCAATTCAATTTTGGTTAGGTCAGTTCTCTATTTTTATTTCTCTTACGTTATATGGTTCAATTTTTTCAATTGATTAGGAAATTGTTATATTATTATTTCCCTTTGTTCAGTTGGATTAATTTTCTTAATTCATTTGGAAATTTGTTCATTTTTATTTTCCTTAAGTCATTTGCTTCATATTCTGGGTAAGGTAATTTTTTTTTCATTTTTTGGTTAGGTCATTATTTTCCATTATTGTTTTAATATAAATAATATTAATATAGATAATTCAACTCCGATTGTTTATTTGTTATAATTTAATTATTTCAGTTGGGATTGGTTTCATATAATTTAATACAGTTCAATTAAATAATAGAAAATGAAACTCAAATAAAACTTCCACTAATATATATTTAAATTTCAAATTAAGGTCAATTCGAATAAAAAATATTTGTAAGCATTATTAAATCAATTTGAATAGTACCAACCATAACAACCCATGTTGGGATTAACCAAAATAACTCAGAACACTAATGGATGATGTTATATATTCCCCACCACAAAATCACTTTCATAATCAACTTTGACAATTGAGAAATTGGAGTTATAATAAGTAATAAATAAAATGGGGACAATTCCAGAATGGATGGTGTCAATTCCATCATCACATTAATCAGAAAAAGTCTTGGAATTAATTCAATAATGACACAAAATTTTGGTGGAAAATGATCTTTGACATAAAAAACATGTTACATTATTTATTTTAATGAAAATGGTTCATCAATATAAAGACTACAATTCATTTAAATATCCTGAAATCCATAATCATCAATAAATGCCCCATCCCTCGTTATGGAATAAAAAAACTATAATATCATGATAGTAACACTTCCATGAGAGTTATAATCAAATATTATTATTTTATCAATGACTCCACGATATGATACATTTTCAAATGTAGTTCTATTATATGATGCATTAGAATAAAATTATAGTTTGGATGTTATCATAACACCATCATGTTGTGTTCTTGTTTTCTTTTCTTGTTCAGTGATTCTAAATATATAACCATTTATCACAATTGATTAACATTCACGAACCATGATATTATGAAAAAAATAAAAGGATCTTATTTCCTCATAGATAGAGTGGACATGAAAAATGAATACCTAAAATACCATGGAATATTAAACATAATTAGATATTGATTTTATTAATTTATTATAGTAATATTTCTACCATCAATTTCAACCAAGAATAATACTCTTTTCTATGAAAATTATCTATCCTTCCCAAAAATAATGAACAATGATTACTATTTGTCATATATTAATGTCACTTATAGATAAAAATAGAAATAGTTTAACATATATTTATAGTTACATGAGATGAGATAAGATATACATGTTCATTTTACTTGATGTAGTCATAAAAAATATTCATAGTTGAAGAGAGCATTGTGATGTTCCATCTTCCATTCTTCAAGCCTTAATTCCATCAATGTATACGATTTTGTATTTTCTCATATTTGAGGAATTCATGAAAAATTGGTTTTAATTTACTCATATGATTATTATTTATTTTTCATTGGTCTGTTCAATCTTGTATTAAGAGAAAACAAATACATTAAGGAAAATCCACACATTCCTAAGCCAATTAACCATTCAAAATATAAAATTCAGTATAATAACTATCCTAAACATAATAAATTAATATGTACACATTTATTTTGTTTGGATACATCCAATGAAAATCAACAGGTCCTATGAGAATTACATTGGTTGGATGACGGATAGTCATATGTAGCATCTATGTGAAAAATGTTGGAGGTAATATTTTCTCTAACTAACACTAAATTAATGGTCTCTCTACCAACATTTTTTTGTAATAAATACTTATAAAAATTTATAGCATTAAGATATCTAAAAAATAAGACATCTAAATAAATGAAACCCCTACATTATTGTAAAAAAATATTATGAATTTCTATTAGGATAAACTCATGTAGAAGAACATGATAATCTTGAGTCTTCAATGATTTCAGCTTCAATACTCTTATGTAAACTTGTTTTGATACATTTCATGAATATCCATTAGGAACATTAATAGTCTCTAGTTCTTCCTGAAATAATTTTTTTTTCTATAGGTTTCATCACATAATAAGAACATAAACTATAAAATTTATTTTAACTAATACACACAAACTTCAATTCTTGTATGATCCCCCAATCTGCCAACTAACACTGAGATCGCAAAACATATATTATATTTACCATGAAATTTAATATAATAAAATGATAAATTTTACATATATTATTTTCAATGTGCATTATGTCAAACAAATTACATCAGAAATTGGGTGACCAATTAGGTAACTCAATAAAGATAATTTTATTTTTACAATTGTATCTGGTTTAATTGGAAACATTCTTCCTATTTCTATATTTCATTTGACCCATATAAAATGAAAAAAATGAAATCTTGTAATTCATTATGCACATGAGTAACCGGTATACACTGAGGTAGATCGTTGGTCTCCATTTTATTATAATATCTTCAATTATTATTATTATATGGATTTTCCATTAGAAATAATCATCGATGTCCCATAAAATATAAAATCCGGGAATATTTATATCTTTTGGATCATTTATTCTTTATAAAAATAGGATATGATATTTTTATATTTGTGCACAATATTGAAATAATTTCATAAGAAGGATAATCATTGATCGTCCACATAAGGGAAAGACACATCTAAAATATATCTTTAAAACATGCATCATATGAGCAGACACCCACATCCAAATGAAGTTTCAACTATTTTATTAATGGTTTCATGTATACATATATATCATTATTGGGATTAGATGGGTATCATATTAGTATAATCATGAAGGTGAATGGTTTTTTCATACACAACCCTAGGGGAAGGTTATAAATGTTTATGAAAACTGGACATCTGTTTTGTAAAGTAAGCATCTTACAAAATGGATGAAACCTATAAAAATAAAAACCTGTCATCACATTAAGCACTTAAACTGTGAAATTAGGATATCAAGAATCTAATATATAACATAAAAATATTTTTTTATGGTGAACAAACTCAACATTATTTGTCTTCCTATTTGTATCATCCCATAAATTTTTAACTGGTATTTCCTCAAACAATAAACGATTCTCGAATATGTGGATCAATATAAAGTGCCACAATAGTTTTTATTGTACATGAGACAGTGTTCCATAATCTTTTTTCTTCCATTAGGATGTTCCCCATTTTATACAATTATTTTGTTAAGTATTTTCCTCCCAGAGTAAGATACAATATGTCAGACATGCATGATTTTTTTTAAAAATCTATGGTCCTCAATGAGCATCCTTTCCATATAGTGGTATCATATAATTCATACATCATCTAGAAGTAAGTACTTAATGAAGTCAATATTTTTATTGATGGAAGTATTATAAATCCCATACATTGTTTTTTCATGAAATAATATAATTAATCATTTTAGATTTTTCATTTTATCACATTACCAATATAATAGAGTTGTGGTAGAATTATTCAATTTTCCACCCTATCAACACAATAATTTTCATTAGACACATCATGTGTTATCATAAGGATGTATTCTAAGGTCAAAATCCTTCCCTTATCATGATGATGAATAAATGGAAACTGCTCATATAAAAAATTCTCTAATCCATTCCTACCATTTTTATCATCTTCACTTTGGTATTCCATTTTATCCCCCTTATGAAACCAAACATAAAATTTTGTTTGAAACCCATATTTTCTGATATGGTAGCTAAACACTTCATAGATCAACCAAGGTCATACAAAAAATTTATAACATGGTCAATGTATGAAAACACAACCAATGAAATTGAAAATAGAAACTCCAAAAGCTCTCCAAACTATTTTAAAAATCTCTTGAAATATGACCAGTTTCATACATCCATCTTCTATCTATTATAAAAAATTGTTATAAGTCATTTATGGAAATATTTTCTATAATATTTATGTTTAATAAAAAATATATTTCTGTAAATTATAATTGCTGACTTTATATAACATCATAACTAACACACTACTCTATATGAGAATCATAATATGAAAGTAAACAAAATATTATATATATAAAAAACATTTATAAATGTAAAACCATGATATTAAATTCAATTTTAAATATAATACCATGATATTAGATGGAGTTGGTTATTCTATTTCTATTTTGTTGGGGCATGCCTATTAGGGTTTTATTAAATATTGTTCCACTCAGTTTATTTTTATTATTACTATATAATTTCTTTTAGTTATGTTGAATTTAGTTCACTACTTTTTATTTAACTTCAGATTAATGTATTTTAGTGTTTTTCAGATATAATCATGTATACATGGGTCAAATAAAGTCTTTTAAATTCAATTTAGTCAGATTGGTCAAGTTGGTTTGGTTATGATATAGATAGGATTTGTTATTTTAATTTGATTTCAGTGTAATGGTTTTATGGTTTCAATTCATTTATTTTAAAAATAGCTAGGTCGGTTTGGTAATGTTTATTTTTCATAGGTCCTGATCAATTATTTTCAATTTAGATTATTTTTTGGATCATCATAAAGGAATAAATTTGGAAATTATGTGAAACATAGTGGATGTTATAGAAAATCATTGTATAATGACCATATTGGCAGAAGATGTCCTTATATCCTTTCTATGAAATATCACTTATTAGAAATATATTTTATCACACACATTTCACTATAAAATCCGAAATATAATAAAATTGATAAAAAGTATTTTTATCCTGATTTGTAGATTATTATAGAAAAAAAATATTCATTCAAAAAATAATATACCATGTGTATATCATCAAATACATTGTTAATCATTACTGCATCACTCCCCATCATATCCCTCCAACTACTACCACCATATTATGATGACTAATGTCATATATTATGTTTCAATCCTTTTTATTTTTATTTATGATTCAGGTTTATTTGGGTTTCTACTTCCTGGTTCAGAAATTAAAGTCAGTAAATTGTTTCCACTCTCATTCAAAAGTGATGTTTCTTTAGATTATTTTTACATATTTGGGATTTGAATTTAAAGATTTGATGTAATATCGTTTGAATCCAAACTAATTAAAAAATTGTTGGTTCCCATGTTATTTATTATCATGCATACACTAATCACACATCAAATGAAATTATTTTTTAATCAAAATAAAATTTCCAAACACAATATTTTTATACCTCTCAAGGTGATATATGACCCAAATTGGTTATAATAACCCTCTATGAATTATAATTCCCATTATTGGAATATTCCAATGACATAACATAATTATGGAATGAAAAGAGAATAATGATTTATCATAATTGACTTATATTTTAGGTTTCTATGGTTTATTACTTACTTATACATAAACTCCTTAGCCATACTGACTCAATTTCATATCACACAAACCCGCATTCCTTATATGTACATCATAATAAGAATAAAAATGAATATAAATTTAAAGAAACATTAAGGGATTATCCAACCTATTAAATCCATAGAAAAACCTCCCATTATAATGGGATAAATCTTCTTTGATATTCACAAAAAATAAAAAAATATTAAACCCCCAAACATTTCAAATTTGTGAAAATAAAAATAATATTACATGAGAAAATACAACAAAATTGATACCCAAGGTAATAAATAAAACATAGTGACACAATATATAGATGTATTAACAAAAAAACGTTATAGGGAGTTATGAAAAAGAATAAATGGGTCGCGAGATACATGGGTGACTCCCATATTTGACTGGAATAAAAAGATCGTTGGAGGATGTGGTATTTCCTTAAATAAAATTTTTTATATCTAATATATTTTTTAAATTACCATCAGGATGTCATATACAATAATAAACCTCTACAGGGTACCTGATGGTCTACTTTAAATAACCCCACCATTTGGCCCATCATAGTGTTCCCAGTCACCCAATAACTATTTTATTTCTCACCGCACAAATGACATTGAACCGATCATTTCCTATACTTATTTAAAGAAATTTTGATAATTGAAATATTATAAAGAAACCTCCAAATAAATCAACCTATTTGGAATGCTGTTTGGGATGAAGGTTTCACATGATTATAACAAGACAAGATCATTCATTTAGGGAAAATCAAAACCCAAAAAAATCAGGGAAGAATATATAACTAAGTTAGAACATACTGATTTGTCATGGAAGAATAAAAAATGACTTGAATCAATGATTGATCTCTAGATGGGAAGAAGGGTTCGTAGGGTGGGAATATGGGAGATCTCAATTAGGAAAAAATGTGGGTGGAACAATCCTCAAGGTTGTTATGGGTATTTTAGGTAATTTATACTTATGTTTCAAAAAAACAATTGTGATTCCTTGATCGAGTGGACCCTATCCCAATGGTTCTCTAAATCCATTGGGAAAATTTTCTTTAAAAATCCTTATTCCAATGGTTTGATATAACCATTTGTATAGAGATCATATACCAATGGTTTTTTCAACATGATGGTATTGGGGAATTGGTATTTATGGTATTTACAGTAGCGAAGAACATCATTTAATAGATCACTTTTTCTCTCCGTTATAAATGGGACAAATAACCTCTTCCCATATTTCATAATTCGTTCCTCAAATGAAATTTTTTCCGATCTCCCATCTTTAACAGCTTTTATTTTCTTTTAAAAATTCTCATCATTTGATTGAGATCTTTTAACTTCTATAGTAAATATGGTTTATCAGTACTTTAAAAAATGAATAATGTTTCCCCTCTTTTAATAATTAACATATCAATATTTATAATATCTATGAACACAAGATCATTCTCAATCCTCATTTGGGTTATAAGTCCATGATATTTTCTATTAAATTCATATTCTACCTTATTTTTCATTCTTATGTTGTAGTGTATTGAACAATCACAATATTTGAGTAACATGAACCATCTTTATTTCCATATATTGAGCTCTTTCTATGTAAAAATGTATTTGATACACTTATTAATTGAATATATCTGACATCATTCACCATAGTGATAGTGTCTACATATTTTTAGAGAAAATATTTAGGATTCAAACTCAATATTGTGAGTGGGATAATTTTACTCATTTGCATTGGAACACCATCATGCGTAAGCGATAATGTTACCATTTTTCATAAGTAAATAACTTAATAAATTCTTTGATTCATCGATGTATATCACAGACACATCCTTTATAGATGGAAGAATCTACATTATAGAATTTTCCAATATTCTCTTTAATTATTTAAAACATTTTGTACATTCTTTTATTAATTTTACCCTATTACGTGTGAGATTGGTTATCTGATTAGCCAATCAGAAAGCATTTTATATGAAATGATGATAGTAATATGTTAATCAATCAAAATATGTACCTCAATTATGTTCATTGGTATAAGGTATTATTTTATTTCTTTTTCTTTGCAGGATCAAATAAGATTCCATCATTTGGGAAAATAAGGCCCAAAATGAAATAGTTTAAAGACAGAATTCAAAATTTCTAAACATCCCATATAACACTTTTTTCTATGATCATCAAGAAAAGATCAAAAGTTGTTATAATGGTACTAATATATTTTGGAATATATCAAGATATTATCAATAAGTACCACAATTAATTCTTAAAGTAATACCTTGAATACTTTATTCATTAGATCTATTAAAGTATAGGGTGAATTAGTCAGTGCAAAATAGAATTACTGTAACCTCATAATGTTCATTCCTAATTCAAAATTATTTATTTGAAATATATTCCTTCCTCACACACAGTTGATGATATCCAAATTGATGATCATTAATTGAAAAATATTTAGCTTCTTGAAATTGATCAAATAAATCACTATTGTGATTTAGAGAATACTAGTTCATTATTGTAATAGCATTAATTTATTTATAGTCAATTCATAGCCTCGTGTATACATCTTTCTAATTGAAAAAAGGAATATAAACTTCCCATAGAGAAACACATGGGTGAATAAATCTCTTTTCACTCACTTCCTCTAGTTGTTTCTTCAGTTCCACTAATTCTACATTGTCCATTATATACGGTGAATTTGACATAGGTTTTCCACAAATAATTAAATCAATAGATAATATAACTTTCCACTCTAGAGGATGTACACGTAAATCCTCTGGAAATACATCAATATATTATTGCACAAATTGTATATCCTTAATTCAAATATTAATTTCCTCATACCAAAATGTTTTTTCACTTCCACCCACATAATTTCATTTATTTGAAATACAATAGGTGGATATAAATAATAATTTTATGATGAGGTTCCTACTCTAAAAAAATTGAATTATACAGCTTTCTAAAAAAGTGTAACTTCATTCTTAATGATATAATTTTTTTCATCATAGTTTGAAATCCAGTTCTGATAATGGATTATATCATTGTCAATCATTTGTATAATGATATTTTCTACAACTAATGTATATTAATGTGTGATATAGAGGACTGATTGACACATCTTTGATGAAATGATACATCTCTTAAGAGTTTTGACTGATGACTCCTTTATTAAATATAAAGTGAAAGTATCATTTTCTTGGAAAATATGGATAATATAACAGAATGTGGGGATCTAGAATGAAATAAATCATTAGCTATGATTGAGGAAACAATTACGTACCCACCACCACAACATTTGGAACCTCAGTAATTGTGATCTCGTAAGATTCACCTTGCTGTAGTTCACTTTTCCAATGAAAGAGTACTTTATGATTAGGATAATAATATTCATAGTATCCCATATCCCTAAAATTTTATCATTTAAAATCAACTATTGTTCTCATATGCTTTTATTAATTAGCTCAATTACACTTTTCTCAACACTTTTAACAAACTCACATTCCCTTCAAAATAATTCCATGACGATTCGAACCACATTATTTTCATAATGTGAATTACATTGTTCCATTATTATTATTTGGCACTTCACCTTTTCCATGGTTATCATAATAACTCTCCTTAAAATGATTTCTATTAAAATATTGATCTAGAAAATTATTTCTCAACATTGATGGCACCTAATACTATTTCATCATATATTGAAAATGATTGAGAAGCCAGTGCCCTTCAGAGACATGGCTAAAGACCCTAAAATAAATAATTAATCTTTTTTATAAATCATTTACCTAATCTATAGGATAACTAGATAGTCTTGTGAAAGTAGAGTCATACTCCTCAACACTCTCTTTTTTACCTTTGATTTATGCTAAATAATTCTATCATCATTTAATTTCATTGATCATGAGGGAAGTATTTGTCGATGAATTTTTCATTAAATGTTCTCTAATCCATGTACTAAATTAAATCATCTTTCTTAGTATTTTGGATAAGTGACCACCATTGGTAAACATCTCCTAGGAGAAAATATACTACATGTACAACCTTTTCATTTCCATTTAATCCTGATTTTAGAAATATCTTTTCAAGTGACTTGATCCAATACTCAGCTATAAATGGATTAGTAGTCCCACTAAAAAGTGTGGGATTTACTACATGAAATGATCCTACATAGTTGTACTATTTTTTCTCATCAAAACCTAAGTAATCTGTTCAAATATGGTCTTGATTTTCTCTGCTCCGACACTAACTGTGTTGACATTCTCAGTGGAGAAATACCTACATTGTCCATAAGAATTGATTCAATTTATTTGAGTGAGCTACATCACTAACCAATGTCATATAATAAATTATTTTATAAATCATAATAAATAATTTTTATCAACAAATCACTTACCAAAAATTGAAAATTTACACATAGTTAATCTCACAATCATAAAATTGGTTTCTTTGATAAAATATTCACTTTTAAACCCTTCAAACCAATTTTTAGAGAAAATATTAATTATCTTTAGAATATCCCCAAGGAGTGTCATACTAGGTGTGAAATAAGGCATGTTGTCGTATACCAGTTTTCCCTGAGTCAGGCTGGAAGTACCTTATTGAAGTGGTTATTCCGTGGTAAATTTGTGGAATAACCATGCCCACTTATAGTGTCCACACAGAGATGTATTTCTAGGAAGACACATATAATAAATAATTTGAAAAAATTCACGATTTTATTATATTATTATCCTCAAATTATATCTTAGTGTTATTTTCCGTATACTATGTTTTCTAAATATTGTTTCCATTGTTGTTACTAAACATTCTATGATACCAACTGTAATTCCATGACCCCTAAAAACTGGATTCGGTGCATTATTTTATTACATTTTCTTGAATATAGAGAATCCAATCATGAAAAAATAATTATTTTAATATTTTTGGATGACCAAATTATATATGTGATACTCATCATACATTGGGAATGATTGGAAATACAATATGATATATAGGAAAATGAAATAAACCGCATCCTTGAAAACCAATTGAAAATATTCGTATTCATCAAATAGGAAAAGAAAACATAATAATAGGGATATAAAATTCTTAGTAAGAGTTATATTATGTAATAATAAGATAAGTAAATTCAATATATTTTATACATAATGGTAAGGTAAATAATCAAAATACATATTCCATCAATAAACTGGAAATGAAAATATAACCCTAGATTATGTCATGGTGAAAATATCATGGAAATTAATAATTAAATACTGAATGATGAAAATAAATATTTAGTGGAAATAATTTATCTGAAACATGAACAACAATACCTTCATGATTGAATAAGTCTATGGTTAGAAACCCATCTGATTCTATTTGGAAACAAATATGAAGGCTTTGTCACCAAATCCTTTGTCTCAAGAGACATATCGATGCATTGAGGTTATATAATTATCCCCTACCAGTACTAGAAGACCTAGTAAATATTCATAAAAATATTTAATTCAATAACAATATTACATTTCTATATCCTTATTGAGTCGAGGATACAGATTTATCAATATTTACCATGTTAAAACTGAATTCCAAATAAACTTCATATGTAAAATGTTATAAGACTAATAAAATAATCATATCCATGACACAAGAATACGGATATTTGATATATATAATTTAAAATGAAAAATTATCTCAATGGTTTAGTAGATACACCACAAAAGAATAATTTGGTGCACGGTACCACGTAAGTGTCAATGAAATGGATATTTCGATAAAGTCTCTTACCCCATAGTAATCAATTGAATCGTATGACCAAAATTTAATAATCATAAAATGAATCATCTAATAACATTAATATAAATATATTCATGATATTACATATCAAATTCTAGCATAAATACAACATATACAAAAACTAATCGGTGAATAATTGAAATCTCATAGAATTAATAGTAAGGTGACATACCCCTTAACTTTTGTCTGAAAGTCTTCTATAATCGATACTAATGTACTTGATTATCAGATTAAATCCTTTAATTAATTAATTCAGAACCTCTGCTACATGTATTTTTTTATTATAATTTCATAAATTTCATTAATTACCAATTTTTATGTGCTACAAGATACAATTTCATTATTCGGGAGTGCTCGCATTCCTGGTTTTCATGATCTGTTCGCTTATTTATAAGTATTTATGTTCATGTAAAATGGGTATAATTCTCTTGAGTTGGAATTATATGTTATTAATGAAAACAAATAAGTGTAAATTTTTATATATATATAAATATAATTTTTATTATATGTTATGAGGATGAATCATTAGATAAAATTTTAGTGATAGTTACTTATATTATTCAGTCATTTTTTCAATCATCAAGAACATGTTTTTTAATTAATAAATAATATGTAAATATAATTATTATATAATATTAAATAATATGTAATCCATATTTTATAATCCATTTAATCCATAAAAATGGTTTCATTACAATACATGAATAGAACTAAATATGTCACCCAAAAATGTTGTAAATCGCCACCACATGGATGATGATATCATTTTTTAAATAAAAGAGAGAGTGAAAGGAGTATGACAAAAGATATTCCATTAAAATGATATAATTTAATTATATAAATTATTAATTATTTTTAATTATTATTTAGATAGAGTATTTCCCTTGAAGATAAGAAATGAAAAAGTATGTTAAAAGGAAATTAAAAGGAAAAGAATGAGGATTTACCTCTCGAATTCTTCTCATTGAGTACCTCCTTTACAGACATGGGAGTGGTATTTTATTATGAAAAAACCACCTGGACCTAGGGTAGATACTTTGAAAGAGTATTTGGAAGAATTTGGACATGTCCCAATGCTTGGAAGGTGTGAGGATAAGAGGTGATGAGGAGTGGCATTCGAAGTGAAGCAGTGGGATGTTTTGGGAATATTTTATTAATTATTTTATTATTTTGGCTCAAGGTAAGAAATAATGATTATTATTGTGAGTAAATACAATAATTTGTACATGTAAATTCCAAACAATGGTTCTTAAAGCATTCATGACTCAATGAATATTTCATTTAACTTATAATATATATATATATATATATACTGCAAACTATGGAATTTACCTATTCAAAAAATTCAAGTATTTTAGAAAAATATCTAAAATTATCCCTAATAGTTTTTTCGAGGTATAGAATCTAGAAATAAAATAAATTTTATGAAAATAAATTTATAAATACGGTAAATTTTAATTTTAATTAAAATCGTCATTTACTCAAAAAATTTAGTTTTTCAATTTATAATTCATTTAATAATCATATGAAATATTTACCAAGGTCTCACAAAATTATCTTAAAATAATAAGAAAAGAAAATATTAATTTATTAACACTTAATATGGAAATAAAATTTATTTTAATTCATTTTATTAATTATAAAATTCTAATTAAATATTTATGACCTAAATAAATACCAACACATAATTAATAATTTTTAAAATATGTATATACTTATTCTGTGATATAATTTAATCATATATTCATTTATAGGATTCAAAAATTTTATTTATATTTTTATTGGTGATGTTAATATTTATTTGGCTGAGTTACTATTCATAAGGGTCATATTACTATTCCTAATGTTAATTTACTACTTCATCAATATGGGTTCCTTAACTTATAGAAATACATCATATTTCATTAATTATACATTTATAATGGTTTTATTTTGTTCTCTATGTGATTTTATATGATTTATATTTAATAAATTTATGTGATATAAAAACTATAAAATGAAATGAATTTATTGAAGATGATACAGACCGGAAATTCATGGGAAATTATTACAAAGAACACAACATCCATAATATCTGGAAACAAAAATCCCTAAAAATAAACATCCATCATCCATAAATCCCTTCACAATAACCCCTAAGGTTTCTAGAAGGATAAAAACATAATGTATAATGGTTTAGGGGGAATGATATGTAAAAATCGGTAATAATTAAGGGATTTACTTATGTAAACCATTAATTACAAGGCAGAGGAGTTTATACAATTGAATAAATATAGAGGGAGGGAATATCCCTTAGTGTGACTGATTTGTTCATGAAAAATAGGGGAGAAAATTTTGGAAAAACCATAAACATAATGAGGGGATAGTAAGTAAGACCTAAAATGTTTACCCTAGTGTGGCTCTCATGGATATATTTCATGGTTTTATAAAATGTGGGTTAATTATGTTGATTCTACATGAAATAGATTCCACTGTCACATAGATTCTCTATATGATTACTCTAGAATGTGCACCAACTGTGTTGCAGCCCAAACCCATAGAAGTGTAGGACTCATAGTTTATCCTATAAATTTTATAAACCATGCACAACCCATTGATAAAAACCATGAATATTGTAAATAAAAATTATATATGTGTATAAAACGGACACATAAGTTCATTACATATTTTCCTTTAAATTTTTCACTCTAAGTAATGAAAAAAGAAAATTTCCTAAATTTCCAATGGAACTCCTAAAATTATATATTACCTCCAAATAAGATAATATAAATCTAAATAATATGGCATGGTGACATGTGGATTCCACAATTGTCTCCATCATGTAACTTATTATCCAAAAAAGTCAATTATAAGGGTAAAAGTAATGGAATATCTAAAAACCCAATGGATAAAAATTAGGTTGGAGGTAGTATAAAATTTGAAGGGTCTTACAGAATGGAAAATATATCACAGATGATTCCTGAACATATAATAAAAAACCCAAAATATCATCAAAATTATCCAAGAAGTAACTATCTCAGCACCATTAACGACTAATATCTAAAAAGATAGAGACCACATAGAGGTCTCTCCACCATTTAAAACTCTTCTCAACTGATAGAAACAACCCATAACCTCTCATGGAAATCATCAAATAGTGTTTCATTCAAATAATAAAACTCCCTCAAATCATGATCATATAAAACACCAAAATACATCAACCTCAATCACTTACCCTAAAATTCGGTCAAAACCACAAGAAGAGACCAGCCCAGAGAACAACCAATTATGATCATAATAATCATATAGGGAATAAAATCCATCCCCATCATCACATAATATATAATATAAATTATAAACATACCCAAAATAGAAATAATATTTATTATGAAACTCTATGGATCATAAACATGAGTCACAAAACTAGACAGAAGACGAAAACTAGGACCTCATAATCACGTTACAACCCGATGGGTAAACCAAAAAATATTGAAAACATCATCACCATGTGAATGATCAAAAACTTTTTCATGCCCATATTAGTTACCCAAACCATGCCCCCAAGACTCACCCATCTCTAATATAGGAAACACCTAACCATGGAAAAATATTCATGCAAATATTAATGAAGAAAATATATCACTATGGAATCATCCTCACTAACATTATGATTGAATCCACCAACCATAAGAACCAAAATAACCAAATTGAATTTATCCAAAGAAAAAATATCATTCTAATCTAAATAGATGGTATATTAAAAGAGACAAGGTTTATATCTAGTAAAAACAACCATATAACATCAATCCATTTGAATTATAACAAACACACAAACCAAATTATGATACAAATTTGTGAGCACTCAATAACGTACAACATTTATGAAATCTAAGGATTATATACCCATATAGAACTAATGAAGAATATTGAACACCTAAAAAGAGATGGTATTGACTCAATAAGTTTTAGGAAAATATATAATTATTCCTATGCAATCAGTTTAGGGTTTGGGTAAATACAAGGACTAGAAGAGACACACCCATCAAAAAGAGTATATTCCCTAAGGCATATCCTCTAAAATATTTATACTTAATATCTCAATAAATTTATAGGAATAATAAAAAATAAATATTAAACATGATTTTATCCTACTCACATTTACGAATGAAACAAACAAATTTCACCATGCATGGTAATGAAAAATAACAAAAAAATCAATTGGAAAAAACACCTAACAATTCATCATTATGAATCTTAATTAACTTAAACTATTATCCTCTATCAATTAGTTTTTATTCATTAATCAAACACATGCATTATTTTAAAATATTACATTACACTTTAAATCATTCCCCATTATTTATAAAACTTCTCCCAAATCCACATTTCATTTTAATAATTCAAAATAATGTTTACTAATACCTATAAATGCTTTAAGAAATATAATTTTTTATCACTATGACCCATGTTTCCTTTCAAACAATCCCCATTAATTTCTAAATCATACCAAAGATTCGTAATGAAATAAATAATAACCAACATATTCCAAATTAATCCAAACTCATATTTCAGAAAAACCATAACACCTTGTTTGAATAACCAACATATTTCACACAATCCTAATCTTAAATCGAAATAATACAACACATTAAAATGAAAGAAGTAGGATGTCTATTTCAAAATATTTCATTGGAACTATAATTCATTTTGTTACTTCTCAATAATTTGTTTTAATATTAGGTCACATCATAGAATCTCAATTTCCTTTTCATAACATATTGTCAAATAATACAAAACCAATTTTTAAATTTAAAATACCAACATAAGGCTTAAGGAATAAAAATAATAATCTAAGAACATCAATACACTATAAAAACTCTCTAATTATCCTCACACTAATGGAATTAAATATCAAAGTAGATTTTTCAATGAAGGGATAAAAAATATAAAATATATGGTGAAATAATAGTTGTGAATTATTTGGAAGAAGTATTTGGTGAATCTTGTGATAACTATGAAAAGGTCTAGTATCATGGTTTAATATTCATCCACAAGGGATCCATATGGTTCTTCAATCCATTTATAAAACCATGATGCTCTTATTCTATACCAAATTTAACTCTATAATCCCTAAGAAACCCCTAAAATAATTGGTACCCTAAATGAATATGAAAATAACATAATCTTATGTTAAAAAACATATAAAATTTTAAAAAATTAATTTAAAGATTAAAACAAAAAATTCCAATTCTAGGTCAAGTATTAGGGTGATAAAGTTCTTATAATTATCTTCCCAAGACTAAATCATAAGTCTCATCATGGTGTTCACAATCTCTATAGGCTGGAAACAAGTTATTAGGAATTATAAATGTATAAGTTATAAATTTTTTAATCCTCTTAAAATAATAACTAAACCTGAATCTCACCACAAAATTCTAGCATGACCTATCCAGATAATGGACACCCGCACCCCCAAGAAAAAATGATACAATATTAATGAATTAAAATAATTCATAGAAACTCATTTTAGAAATTTTTTTAACTCATATATGGAAGTAATTTATAAATGAAAAAATCCATACATCAGGATAATATTAAAATGTATAACACTATTGTCTTTCATGTATGATACATCATTGGTTCTAAAATAAAAAATACCTAACCACTATCCAAGAACCTCTTTAAAACCTATGGTTCCTCACTAATATCTCAACTGACCATCATGGTCTAACCCAAAAAAATCTACCATAATTACTGAACTATAGTTTTGGTTCCTGAAAATACATAAAATTTCTACACACCAAATGTTGTAAGCATGTTATGAGAAAAATATGAACAATATTATTTCACTAAATAGGTTTTCCCATGTACTCTTAAAAGATCATTTAAAAAAATTCTTGATTTAATATAGATAGAAAATAGGCCTTTACATAAATTTTATTGTAAATAAAATATCATTCCATGAAATATTTAAATAAAATATCTTCTTATTGAGAAGAGTAATATAAAATATTAACACAAACATTTTTTATAAATCTAGGATGAAACCATTGGAAAAAAAATGTGTCTCATATGGCCTAAAACAATACTTTTCATACAAACTGAAAAAATAATGGATTTATTCAAAAAATCATTTAAAACAAGAAAATTTTATCATTAAATCAGTTGAAATAAATACCATTTCTCTATATTTTCCAAAACAATTAATCATTGGAATCATTTAAAACATGATACATATTAATGATTAAAATAAAACTATAAATTTGAAGGAATTTCTAAATAATTCTAAAAAGTAAAAATGGTCCAGAAACCAGAAAAACAACCACATTAGGATTGTCTATATAAAAAAATGTTCCAATGTGTATAAATTGAGAAATGGTGTCAACAAACAACCAAGAGGATGGGGATGTACTAGTGGTGTAAAATAAAAGACACAAAGTCATCCTTAAAATGATTGAACAATCCTATTCATAATCATAAGACTCAATTATCTAGATACGAAACTGGAGATGATGAACATGCATTAGAACAATTAAAACTATAATGTTCTGGTAGTTCTACAAAAATCCGAGATCAATCGTGATTTTAGATCTCAAAATTAAACAATGGGGATTCAAAAACATTTTATAACCATGAAAAAAATATTATTATCTCACTAGGTGAAATGGATTCTTTTACCTAGGTAGAAAACATGACTATAGGGGTGCAATTATTATGATCTATAGTGTTTTACTGGGAGTTCCCATGTAATATAAAAAATAGAGAAGATAAAATAATAATCATATAATATAAGAATAATAAATTTCATAGTAAGTCACGCCTAACCTCCTATACCACTGTACCAAATTTCACCTTTTCCATAACCAAAAATTGATATAATTAATATACAATGATATTATCCTTCTTTAAAGGGTCTCAAATCATTTAAAGTAAAAAATTGATCAACTAGGGGTCTCAAATACATATTAAAAAACTTCTTGAAGTACCAAATGAGCCTTTAAAAATTAATTTTTAGAATAAAAAAAAATTACTATACCATATTTAACCATTTAAAAAATTATTTCAATTTTTCATTTAATATAAGTTTTTAAATAATTTTAAATTTATTAAATAATGTAATCTTTTCTAATGAAAACCATGTATTCACAAAATTCAAACAGATGTAGGTTCAAATCCTTTAAATCACCGAAATAAATTATAATTATTCTTTTTTTAAAACATGTGGCATTATCACAACTTTATAAAAAACTCCTTAAAACATTTATAAATCATTATATGGAGTGAAATAATACTTAAAAAAATCTGAAAATCAAATTGTTGGTCACATATATCGTTTTTAAGAACAATAGGGAATTTAAAAAATCATGTTTAAAATAATATGACTATTAAAAAAATGAAAAACATCTATCTTGAAAAATTTAGAATCATTTTATATGAATTATCAAATTTTTATCTTACAGTGGTGAACAATCAACCAACATATTATACATTCACCATAATCCATTGAAACCTAACACACCACGTATCAATAACCTCAAACCCAAAATACAGTCATGATATCTACTATGCTTTTTAGTATGAGAGGAAATCATGGAATATGGGAAGATGGGAAATTAGAGGGTGAAAAAGAATAACAGAGTGAAGTCCTTGGATAAATCAATAAAAATAATGTGGAGGAGGCTATAAAAATGAATAATAAATATGGGAAGATAACTACCTTGGTGTGATATGTTCATCTAATAAAAAGAGGGAAGAAATATATTTGTAAAATAAACTAATTGAAGAATATAAACATTTTAAAAATAAAAAAATATACACCTAGGTAACTCTTATATTTATAATGCACAATATGATAAACTAACTTGAAACTATTTTATAGATGTAGGAAAATAGAAAAACTTCAAATGATTTTTCCACAGGATTACTCTTAAACGTGTCCAACCATGTCCCATAAAAATATAATATAAGGATATATCACATGGGTTATACTATGAGTCATAAGTATTATACACAACATATATAGGGAAATACATTCACATTCATAATGAATTACAATTAAGAGTATTGAATTGTCTTGTAATTTTACTCAAATTGTTTCTTGAAAACAATCCCCCAAGAATTTATTTTTGAGCTTATTTGTATAATTATAAAAAAAATTAATTGAGACTCCCATTTTTTAAATTCAATCTATATAATATATAATAAAATAAAATTTAAAGCAACAGTGACAAGTTGGTGTCATAGGAATCCATCCCATATTGGTGAGAGGATTTCTGGAAGTGGAAGGTGATAAGTTATTATACCCAAGTGCTGAATAATAATTAAGGTAATTATGTATCATAAGAATAATATTCTATTCTTATTAATTTTTATAACACTATTTCATGGTGTTATTTGAAATAACACTCTGTCTCAAAATCCAAACACCTAATCTCTTTGATAAATATCACTATAAATCTTCCATCATCTTTTTGACTATTCAAAAAATTATAAAATAATTTTAATATTAATTTATGTCTTTTATTAATGTTATAGGACTATAATATTATTATATTTTACTTCATCTCAGAATTATGTCGTTATTTATCTCTTCCCATAAAGAGCATCATATAATACCATTTCTATGTTTTAGTAGAAACAATTGCTAGATAAGAACTCTTCAAATAAAATATCATAATGTAAACCTCAATTGAAATAAATCATATAGGATCTTAATATACCATAATGATATTTAATGGTCCTCTTTGACTGACCCTTATTTTGGAGATGATATGTTATTTGAAAAGATATCCTTGTTACAAATTCTTATTGATGAATCCTCAATAACATCAATGTAAAAATCACTACATTATCAGATACAATTAAAAGTGGTATATCAAATATCTTTAACACCTCTTTAATATATTATAGGAATAGTTTATATAGTGACAAATCCTCTCATATATAAATGAAGTGTTCTAAATTCATAAGTTGATCAATTCATTAGAAAAATGTAATTATATCATGTATATGTATTGATAAGTACTTGAGAACAATCTACAATGATATTTTATCATTTTTGTGTGTATTTATAGTTGTCACGTCATCCCTTTAACCTTATAGAATTACACCTTAAATTTCTAGAAAACTAAGAATCATGATATGTAATTTGTAGTCCAAAACTTCATTTTTTCAACTAGAAATATTCATTATGAAAATAATACATCTTTTTTCTACTTGAATGGATAGATAATGATTAGATATGTGTATCATCAAAGATCTACATAATTAGTTCTTTTATTAATGTGATTAATATTTACTTCATAAAACACATAACACTTCCATTTTCATGTTTTCACTCAATAATATTCATTACATTCTACTGTATCCCCATATAATATTTTTGTTCCAATTTGGTCTTTACATTGACAAATTATCGAGTAATCATTTTGAAAAAATAGGATTTCAACTCTCACGTGATGATTACTAACTCTAAGCTTTTCATATATTTAAATAATGTACACTTTTAATAATTATCATGGATACCAAATCATGTTTCATTTTTCTTAGAGTATCATCCAACTAGATTTCCTTATATGGATAGTAATGTATTGAGAAATATTGGTTCATTATAACCTCTAACTATCAATTTAGATTAATGTTCAACCCCTACTATGTCAATATATTATTTATGATCCTATTATTAATATATATATCTAACTTCTATTTGAAATGGTGATGATGAAAACAAAATAATTCAAACAAAATGTTAATAACTGTAAATCATGATTCATGAAAGTTTACTAATTTGGTTATAATTATGCTATGTTATATGCTATCAAACATCCACTATATATAATTAAAAATCAAAACACATTCATTGATGGATGATTATATATCACAAACTTCCACTGTAAAGAAATGTCAGTATATGTATGGTGACTAATATCTTCTTAATATCACTGAATTTTTCTTCACATTCATATGTCCAATGGTATTTTCTCCATCATCATATAAATTGGATTGAAGATTGGAAAATCTTGTTTGATTTCTCACAAAACAACAATAAAATGTATTTAATCCTAGAAAATTGTGATTTTTTTTTATAGTTTTTGGTCTGACTATTTTTTAATAACAAATATATTTAAAGGATCCATAGAATTACTCCCAATTAAGATTACACAAACAAATAAAGATTATTTTTTAGATAAAATTCATGACGGATGAATTAGAAAATTATTTCCTCTATCATAAAGTCATTGTCAGTATCCTCAAATATAGTTCACGTTCATTCTTTATCTTGTAATATGTATAAACATTAAAAATAACGACTACCATTTATTTATCATGATAATCTATAAATACAATATCTATCACCATAATGAAGATCATCGTCCTATTTTTAAGAATTTATGGAATTAATATGAATTATTTATGTCAATAACCTATATATATGGTAATAGTAGGTATATATTCCCTGTTCATGTCTGATTGTGATATCTTGATCATTAATCCACCTTCAATAATGATTTATCCCCTATATATAAGTTGATCAAATAATTTATCAATGCAAGGAATATGATAATTTTTCATTATTTTTCTCATGGTATTCTAATTATAATAAAAAAAGACACATTTACCAATAGATTTTCTTAACAAATTTACTACACAAACCCATGATGCGGCATTAAGAAACCGAAAACAATTTTATAAAATATCATAAAGTATCTTCCTTAACTCCTACATGTAAAATTAGGTTATTATATTTAGACATAATAATATATTCATTAATCATGGTATATGTTCAATTGATAAGTCAACCTCATGTTCATGGGTAATTCAATATATCACATTAGAAAATACGTCCACAAATTCCCTTACCTTTTAAATTTTGATATAGACTCAAATTATTTGAGACAAAAATCCTATTTTATTGGGTATTATGGCCCATATTATGTTTTTTTTTCACAGTGGGTCTCATAATCGTCCTGCCAACTAGAGTAGAAAAAGTTTTTGATGTCACCATTTGAACTTCGGTTATATATAACCAACGTCAAAATCTACGATACGTGGTTTTGTAGTCGGTTATTTTATAAGTGACGTAAAAAATACTGATAGTGAATTTTTTACATCGGTTATAAAATAACCGATGGAAAAAACCAAATCGCGGCATTTTTAACATAGGTTATTTGATAACCGACGTAAAAAATGAGGTATTTACTAAGTTTTTATGTCGGTTATAAAATAATCGACTTAAATAAGGCATCATCTGAGGCATTTTTGACTTCAGTTATCAAATAACCGACATAAAAACCTAAACCACTGAATTTTTCACGTCAGTTATATTATAACCGACATAAGAACCCAACACCCGACAATATTTATATCGATTATAAAATAACTGACATAAAAACTGTGGTTTCTGATTTTTTTTAAATCGGTTATATAATAACCGACGTAAAAAACTAACACGCGGCTTTTTTTACGTCGGTTATAAAATAACCGACGTAAAATCTATGTTATCTGATACATTTATAATGTCTGTTATTATAATAACCGACATTTTAAATGTAATAAAAATTGTGTATTACGTCGATTATTAAATAACAGACGTTATAAAACATTTAAAACATTTACACGCCCTGTGGATTGTCATTTATTAATGTTTGGTCGACAAATAGGAGACTCATCTCTCTCGCATGGAAAACCCTAATCGACTCTTCGATTTCATTTCGTTAAACTCATTTTCCACCATCGTTTATCATCTTTATTCTCCTCGGATCTATCATCTCCACTCAGAACACTCAGGTAATCCTCCCATGACTTTATTTCGTTCATTTTTTTCCCTGATAGTCTATATTTACGTTTTTCGATATTTTTGTTTAAACTATGTAAGATTCTTAGATTTCGAACCCTTTTAACTCATTTTTCCATCATCATCTTATTTATTATAACCTGATCTATTAGATCGACTCACAATATTCACGTTAGCCTCACCTACTTCTATTTTGTTTGTTTGGGTTTCGCGGATGCCCGACATTGATGGTAATTTTTGTTGTCATTGACAACTAATGATATCATTCATTTATATTAGTGAAATTTATATGTAAATCATTGTGATACACACATTCCATGTACCAGTGTGATTTATTTTATAAGTATATATGGTTTTTCATGGTGGAATGTTTGTTTTGGATCCTTGGTTGTTTCTATTATGGGAATCTGTATTTGTTGTTCCATACTCTATTTACGTCGCTTATTTTCATGGACTATTTTAATTCTTCATATGCTATTAATACCTGATTCATTGCACAATATAGAATTTTAGACTACTAGGAGATACAGTTCTTGGTTTTCATTTTGAATATTGGCATGATACCGAAACTAGTAGCTTGATGTTAAAATACCATGGTTCTGGGGGGGCTGTTAAGAGGGTTGGTGGCTGTCCAGGGGGTTGGTGGCTGTCTAGGGGGTTGGGGGATGTCTAGAGGGTTGGGGTCTATCTAGGGTGTCCATGGAGGTGGGGTGTGGGGGAAGTCCATGGGTGTGTGTGGGGGGGGGGGGTCAAGGGGTGGCAGTGTCGAAGGGGGTGGGGGGGGGGGGGGCTATCCAAGGGGGTGGGTGGGTGTCGGGGATGTCCAAGGGGTGGGGGATTGTCTAGAGGGTTTGGGGGGTTTTCCGGGGGCTGGGGGGATTTCCATAGGGTTAGGGGTGTCTAGGTGGTGTCCAAGGGGGTGGGGGTGGTGTCCATGAGGGGTGGGGGTGCTGTCTAGAGGGGTGGGGGCTGTCCAGGGGATGGGGGGCTGTCTAGAGGGGTAGGGGCTGTCCAAGGGGGTGGTGGTGTCCAAGGGGTATCGAAGGAGGTGGGGGTGGTGTTCAGAGTGTTCACGGTGTTTTCTAGAGGGTTGGGGGGTGTCCAAGGTGTCCATGGAGGTGGGGGGGGGCAGTCCAGGGTTGTGTGTGTGTAGGGGGGGGGGGGGGTCCAAGGGGTGAGGGTGTTGAAGGGGGTGGGGGCAGTCCAAGGGGGTGGGTTGGTGGGGGAATTCCAAGGGGGTGGGGGCCTGTCCAGAGGGTTTGGGGGGGTTTTTTGGGGGTAGGGTGGGGCTATCCAGAGGGTTGGGGGTGTCCAAGGGGGTGTCCAAGGGGGTAGGGGTGGGGGGGTGTCCAGGAGGGGTGGGGGTGTTGTCTAGAGGGGTGGGGGCTTTCCAGGGGGTGGGGGCTATCTAGAGGGTAGGGGGGCTGTCCAGAGGGTTGGGGGTTGTCCAAGGGGGTGTCCAAGGGGGTAGGGGGTGGGGTGGGGTCTAGGAGGGGTGGGGGTGCTGTCCAGAGGGTTGTGGGTGTTTTCTAGAGGGATGGGGGATGTCCAGTGGGTGAAAGGGGCGGTGGGGGGCTTTCCAGAGGGGTGGGTTGTCCAAGGGGGTGGTGGTGTCCAGGGGGTGTCCAAGTGGGTGGGCGTGGTGTTCAGAGGGTTCATGGGGATGTCCAGAGGGTTGGGGGTGTCCAGGGAGTTCATGGAGTTGGGGGGGGGGGGGTAGTCTAGGGGTGTGTGTGGGGGGGGGGGTGTCTAGGGGGGGTGTTGGGGGGGGTGAAGGGTCTGGGGGTAGTGGAAGTGAGTGGGTGGATGTTCCCACTTGGATTTGTTTCATTAACAATGATCTATCCGGGATCAATATGATGATAAACGCCACTCTCCATGGATCGAATCACAGAAAAAGACAAAGAAGAAGATTTTTCCCGGAACCATAAAGTATGATCATTACAGCTTGATTATAATTAATTTAATTAATTGAAAAGAAATACCTTTTGGGTGTTCTTTTTTTGTTGATGTTCTTGATCACGTTATGATGTGATTCATCATTGCGTTGTAGAAGCCAAGTGTCGACTTCCTCTAGCTGTGATCCACACGTGTACCTCATATATCGGGACATCGCCAAATGAGTCTTCTGGTGTTCGCATGGAGAAACCTTTGCTTGCGTTGTCTCCCTTAGATTGTCTTGATCCGATGGAAGAGGATCTCTCTCGGTCTTGAGAGCTTTCTTGGAGGAAGAGGTTATTTTAGGCTTGAAAGAATTCCCCAGAATTGTTCTGTGTTGGTAGGAAAAGAGTTGGGTTTGTGGGGATATTTATAATCGAGTTTGAGGTTGTAGAGTTATGACAATAAATAAACGCATTACGCATTTTATTTATTTCATTGACTATTATTTAAAACCCGATGTCGAATAATTATTTCGTTGACATGCTCCCATGTTGATGATAATAAATATCATTTAAAACAATATTATATCCTCAAAATCTTGACTAGAAAAACTAAATGGCGTGTATTAATAAATACACGGTGTGTACTAGTTTTTCATTGAAAACTACACGGTGTGTACATTAAATGTACGCGGTGTGTATATCTTGTTTTCATTTATTCATTTCCTTTCCATAAAGAAAACTACACGGTGTGTAATTATTAATACATGGCGTGTATATCTTGTTTTTTATTTCCTTCTTCCTCCATGATTAAAATGATTTAGGCTTCCTTGATTAATTATTAAACCACGTATGGGAATAATCTTTATTCTACTTGAGATATTTGAATACACTTAGTGAGTGACCCTCTAGGCCTCTTTCTCGTTGGCATTAGGCAAGATTTTCGAAATTCCAAGATCACTGTCTAGCAACGGGTCAAGGCACCCAAGAGAAAAAAGTTGACGCTGCATTGACGTATCACCTCATACAAATGCTTAATCTGTAATTTAATCACTTTGTCTCGATATATCATCAATAAGGTTTCATGGCAGTGTCATAAACCTATCTGCTTGATATGTCGTTCTTTGACTACCTGAAATAAACTCATCGTTTACACCATGTCAATGGAATTTAATGTGATATTTCTATTTCAATCAAAGGGCCGAGGTATCAACTTCCATAAATGGAATGGACAAATCCTTCCTCGACTTATACATTAACAACATGTCACTCGTGACACACCCAACGTACCATACTTCCCTCCAACTGTCTGCGTGACGGTTTTCGTCTGTAAATATAAGTGCACGATTCATGACATGAGTTAATGATAATCTTCCAGTCTAAGGACCATTACACACAGTCGTAGATAACAATTTCCAATGACACCAAGACATGGAGAATTGCTACTGGTGGGTTTGTTCTCATAATCTCCTTTCTTTGAGATTACCATGTGAAAACTCCATGAGAGAGAGTCTCATCTTCTTACAAGTAATCGCACATGAAGGTCTGTATAATATGTGTCCTATCATATTATGTCATCCAACTGCAGAACATTATTTTAGAATATTGTTATAGCATTTCAAGATTCTCATCATAGTGGTGATCTTCCATGACCGTGTTAATGAAACAAATAATCCAGGACATTATTATATTATAGTCATCCAGCACAATGAACAATATATAATAAGTTAATATTCATGTAATAAAAGTAAAAAACAATTGTTTCTCACGACACCAACCCTTAAAAACTCCCACTTGGACTAGAGCCAACTGCCTATGACTTTTAGTCCGCTAGACCTCACATGATGATCATGTTTCTACTGAGTTAAGGATTTAGTCAAGGGGTCATCCATGTTGTATTTCTTGGAAATAATGCTCACTGAAACTTCACCTCTCTGAGAAAAATCCCTCCAGAGATGATACTTCCGAAGTATGTACTTTGTCCGCTGATGTGACCTTGGATATTTTCCAAGTGCCACCGATGCAGTATTATCACAATAGAGTGTGATAGGATCTTTACTGCTCGGTTCAACATCCATCTCTTGGACGAAGCATCGCGTCCAAACTGCTTCTTTAGTTTCCTCAAAAGATGCAATATACTCGGACTCCACTATAGAATCTACCACCACAATTTGCTTTGATCTCTTCCAGATCACTACACATCCATTGAAACTAAAGATGTAACCTGTATATGACTTCATATCATCTTGATCAGTCTGGAAACAAGCATCTACATGCCCTCAGATGACTAGTTCCTCATCTCTTCCATAAACTAGGAACATATCCTTAATACACCTTAGATACTTAAGGATAGTCTTGACTGCTATCCAATGGCGGTATCCTGAATCAGCTTGATATCTGCCTACCGCACTTAATGAATAAGCAACATCTAGCCTCATACATAACAAAACATACATGACTGACCCAATTGCGGATGCGTAAGGTATCATTTCCATTCTCTTTCGTTCCTCATGTGTCAGAGGGCACATTTTCTTAGAAAGATGAATGCCATGTAACACTGGAAACAATCCCCCCTTGGACTATTTCATACTGAACCTCTTCAGTATCTTGTCAATGTATGACTTTGACTAAGGCCCAACATTCTCTTGGATCTCTCCCGATGGATCTTGATCCCAAGAATATATGCTGCATCACCCAAGTCTTTCTTGGAGAAGCATTTATGAAACCATGCATTAACTGACTGTAAGACAGGTACTTCGTTTCAAATTAGTAATATGTCATCAGCATATACTATTAGGAAAACGACTGCACTCCCACTAAACCTTTTATAGACACAAGGCTCACATTCATTCTTAACAAAGACAAATTTTCTTACGACTTCATCAAAACAAATGTTCCATGACCTTGATGATTTATTTAATCCATAAATGGATTTCTACAACTTTCATACCTTGTTGGAATCCTTTGGAGTCACAAACCCTTTAGGTTGTGTAATATAGACATCTTCCTGGAGGATCCCATTAAAGAATTCTGTTTTGACATCCATTTTCCAAATTTCATAGTCATGGTAAGCGGCAATGGCCAATACAATTCTGATGGATTTCAGCATCGCAACCAGTGAAATGGTTTTATCATAGTCAATTCCTTGACACTGTCTAAAACCTTTTACAACCATTCGTGCCTTGTGGGTGCTGACTTGCCCCTCCATGTACAGTTTCTTCTTGAATACCCATTTATTACCAATAAGATTTACATAAAATGGAGGATCTACCAAAATCCAGACTTCATTTTGGTATATGGAATCCATTTCAGAATTCATAGCTTCTTGCCACTTGGCATGTTTTGTGCCTTAAACTGCCTCCTTGTTGGTAAAAGGATCATAATTGTCAACCAATAATGAGTCACCATTCTCGGTGACAAGAAAACCATATCATTTTGGTTCTCTCACCTCTCTCATGCTCCAATACAGTTCTTGTGTCTCTAGAACATATTGTTCTGCCACGAGGCTTTGTGGAATATGTTCTTGTACCAACTGTTGTGTATCTTGAGCCTCGACTTCATCGAAGTCTATCTCGCTCCCAAAATCTTTTTTGGAGATGTGCTCACTCTCAAGGAATATGGTGTGTCTTTCCACTGTAAACTTTTTCTATGATGGGTTGTATAGGTAATATCCCCTTGTTTCCTTGGGATATCTTATAAAGATACACTTTGTGCCTCAGGGTGCAAGTTTGTTACTTTAATAGGCCTTAACAAATGCTTCGCTACCCCAAACATGTAAATTCGATAACATGGCTTTGCGTCCACTCCATAACTCGAATGGAATACCATTTATCGATTTAGTTGGTACTTGGTTTAGTATGTGTGTTGCTGTTTCTAATGCATATCCCCAAAAGGATAATGTAAGACTCACATGACTCATCATTGATCCCACCATGTCCAATAGGGTGCGGTTCCTCCTTTCACTTACACCATTCCACTGTGGCGTGTAAGGAGGAGTGAGTTGAGATAGAATCCAAAACTCCCATAAGAAATCAATGAAGTATTGATTAAGATATTCTCCTCCTCTATCTGAGCAGAGTTTCATAATCTTCTTACCAAGATGGTTCTCAACTTCGTTCTTGTATTCTTTGAACAGATCAAAAGAATCTGACTTATACCTCATTAAGTAGATATATCCATATCTACTAAAATAATTAGTAAAAATTAGGAATTATGAGAACCCACCCCTTACCTTAACTGGAAATGGTACACACACATCTGAGTAAAATAAATCTAGAAGATCTTTGTCCCTTTCAGCTTTCCCACTAAATGGGGCTTTGGTCATTTTTCCTTATAGAGATCCATGACATACACCAAGTGGTTTTAGTTCGAAAGAATCTAAATACCCATCTTGATTTTATTTTGTCAAACGTTTCTCATTGACATGACCTAGCCGGTGATTCCAAAGTTGCGTGTGGTACGAGTCTTGCGAATTTACTTTGTCATCGATTTCCATCACTTGGTGTGGGTAGTCTAACACATAAAGGACGTTATATAAATCTGCCCTACCAAAACTAATGTTATCATTATAAAAGTAGCAACATTAATTTACAAACTTGAACATGAGTCTATAAGTATCTAATATGGATACTGAAATAATGTTTTTAGTAACAGAATGCACATAATAACAACCATTTAACACCAAGATCATTCTAGTTGGAAATGTGAGGTGGTAGTCTCCGAGAGCTACAACAGCAAGTCTAACTCTATTTGCTATTCGTAGATCTACCTCCCCCCGATCAATCTTCTTGAATATACATGGTTCCTATATTGGAATACAGATGTGAGCACCAAAAGCAGTATCTAATACCCAATTAGTAGAAACATATAGATTGCATTTGATAACAAACGCACTTGAAACTTCCCCTTGCTTCCTTGGATGGGTGTAATTTTTCTTCTAGTGGCCCTTCTTGACACACGCGAAACAAACAACATCGTGTTCCCTTGCCTCCCCATTGATCTTCCTTTTCTTGTAAGGCTTTGAAGAAGCTTTGGGCTTAAATCTCTTCTCTTTCTCATTCCTTTTATTCACCATGAAGAAAGAAGGATTTTCACACTTCATGTCAGTGTCAATTTAGCGAATGAGGATGAGAAGATCAGATAGAGACTTCTCAATGTTGTTCATGTTGAAGTTCACAACAATGTTTGAGAAGCACTGGGGGAGTGATGAAAGAATGAGATTAGTACCTAGTTATTCGAGGAGTTTAAACCCTATAACCTCCAAGCGCTCAATGTAGCCAATGATCTTGACTACATGAGGCCCGTCTGGGGAACCCTCTCCATGCATTCTCTGAAATAGAGCCTCAGAGATCTCAAAACTTTCCCGTCTTGCTCCCTCCATGTATAGACCACGGAGGTGGTCGATCATGATATAGGCATCCAAGTCTTCATGAGACTTCATGATCTCACTAGACATCGATGATAGCATTAAACATTGAATATCAAGTGCATTGTTCAAATGTTGATCATAGACCAAGAAATCTTCATCACGCGCCCCTGGGGCAGGAGAATCAGGAAGTGAGGACTCCAGCACGTAAAACTTTCTTTCATAGTGTAGGATAACCTGAAGGCACCTAAACCATTCCTCAAAGTTACATTCGGTGAGGATATTGTCTTTATCCAGTATTGATCGCAGAGAAAATGTGGTTGATGGGTTTGTCATTTCGATTCTACAAATTAAAAGAGCAGATTTATCAGTAATTTCATGATTACATTTTTATGAGAAATAATAAATTAATTAATTCTCCCACTATTTTATCAACTCCCAATGACCCTCACCATTGAACTCGGAATGTCCTGTTGCTTTTACATTCAAGTGGAAAGGATCAATATTTCCCTTCACATAACCCCAACAAGGGTTGGTCAAGCTATTTGAAGGTATTTAGGTAGGAAAGTCTTTTCCAACTGCGAGCTTACAGTTCCTTGATCTGTTGAGTGGACTCCCCAATCCTGAAATCCTAACTTGGATTTCCTCAACTCTTTCCTTTAAGATTACACCAAGTCTAACAAGGGCTAATTATAATGATTTTATATGGTTAAGATAACCCGAGACCTTTCATAAGGGATTGCTTTGTAAAAGTAAGTGTCCCATCAAGGGTTGGTCAAACACATAGTTTTATTGAGTATTTCCCTTAATTAGGTAACATAAGGCTTGGTCTGAATTTATATGGTATTGGGGGATTTTATTCCTTTCTGCGTAGTTTTGCATTATCACATTCTCGTTAATATTAAGTGATTCTTTCTTAAGTGATTAACCATGATCTGATAATGTTTACACATAGTCCGGTTTTAATTTTATTACATCTTTGCATGCTTATTAATTTTATTAATTATGTGATCGCGACCACACATACATTATAAATAAACCATGCAATCAGATAGAAATAGAATAAGATGGCATGATCATAAGCTTTTATTGGTTAGATTATCTAGCGGTTTTGATAAGCTAACCCCGACCTAGGGAAAACACCTTGAACCTATTTGTTTGTGTTTTTCCTCTCCCACCTGTCCACCTTTGTATCTTCTTGCGTCAGCTTCACCTTGTCTTTGAGATTTGAACCGTCTCCTCTAGTTTAGGAGATCCTCCATTACATGTGTTTACATTAAAGAAACCATGGGCACACATGCCATAAATTTTATTATAAGATGGCTCGCAGCCCAAAAAATTTAAATTAAATAAATTTTAATGAAATCATACACATAAAAAGGGTCTTTGGTCTAGCTCATGATCATCCACAACACGCAACACCATTTACGCATATATAGAATTCAAAAAACTTAAATCTCTTTTTCATTTAAGATATTTCGCACTCGAATTCAATAAATTATGATCTTATAATTAATCAATTTTTTATCTTAAATTCCTTTCTGAATTTCCGCGGTATTCTTCTCATCCATATTCCTTGTACGGGTCTTTGTACATTGGAGGAAACCTGGTGAAATTCAATTTCTAGAAAGTACACGACAAGAAGTTTATATTTAAATGGCATGTATTTATTTTCACCTTGTTTCCAAAGTACAATCCAAGGATTTGGCATGTTTCTCTACTTTTTAAATTTTGGAGTACATAGTGTGTAGATGAATCATACATGAGGTGTACTTCCTTGTTACGCATTAACCGGCTTGGAAATCATGTCTACGTGGAACATGAATTCTCCATGTACATGGTTTCACCTGGACTGGATCAGACTACAAGGTGTGTTGTTCCAACATACAAACCATGTATTCTGGTTCCCACGTGTCATTCAATTATGGTCAACACAGTGTGATTAATACTTAGCCATAATCAATTCACACAGCGTGGTTTGGCAGACTAGTGTCGGTTCATTGAACCTAAGTACACGGTGTGAAGTTTTAATTACACACCCTGTAATCCCATGTTGTACAGACAGAAAGAGATACTCCTCTGGATGAATTACTGGTTTTTATTTTAATCAAAATTAAAATTAAAAATCCATTTCTGTGATATGAATCGAGAAACGAATGAAGAAGAATAGATCTCATTTATTCAGATTTATAGAACAATATATTTTGAATTGTATCAAATATAAATGTGTAAATTATAAATGAAAATTAAATAACTATAATCAACATTGTAACCTCGCTCTGATACCATTTGAAGGTTTCGGGCGCAGCGGAAGCGCATGGGTGGATGTGCCCACTTGGCTTTTTTTCATTAACAATGATCAATCTGGGACCCATACGACGATAAACGCCAGTCTCCATGGATCGAATCACATAAAAAGAAAAAGAAGAAGGTTTTTCCCAGAACCAAAAAGTAGGATCATTAAATGTTGATTATAATTAATTTAATTAATTGAAAAGAAATACCTTTTGGTGTTCTTCCTTTGTTGATGATCCTGATCACGTTCCAATGTGATTCGTCGTTGCAATGTAGAAGCCAAGTGTATACTTCCTCTAGAGGTGATCCACACGTGTACCTCGTATCTCGGAACATCACCAAAGGAGTCTCTGAGTGCAAGCATGGATAAAACTTTTCTTGTGTTATCCGCCTTAGATCGTCTTGATCCAATGAAAGAGGATCTCTCTCGGTCTTGAGAGTATTCTTGGAGCAAGAGGTTCTTTCAGGCTTCAAATAATTCTCCAAAATTGTTGTGTGTGGGTAGGAAAAGAGTTGGAGTTGTGAGGTTATTTATAATTGGGTTTGACGTTGTAGAGTTATGACAATAAATAAACACGTTACGCATGTTATTTATTTCATTTTCTCTTATTTAAAACCCCATGTAGAATAATTAATTCCTTGACATTCGCCCTTGCTGATTATAATAAATATCATTTAAAACAATATTATATCCTCAAAATCCCATCAGGAAAAACTACATGGCGTGTACTTGTTTTTCATTGAAAACGACATGGTGTGTACATTAAATGTACATGGCGTGTATATCAGGTTTTCATTTATTCATTTCCATTCCACAAGGAAAACTACATGGCGTTTGATTATTAATACACAACATGTATATCTTGTTATTCATTTCCTTCTTCCTCCATGATTAAAATGATTTAGGCTTCCTTGAATAATTATTAAACCATGTACGAGGATAATCTTTATTCTACTTGCGATACTTGAATACACATAGTGTGTGACCCTCTAGGCCTCTTTCTCATTGGCATTAGGAAAGCTTTTCTAAAGTCCAAGATTACTCTCCAGCAATGGGTCAAGGAACCCAAGAGAAAGAAGTTGATGTCGCATTGACATATCACCTCATACGAACACTTACTGTGTAATTTAATCCCTTTGTCTCGATATCTCATCAAGAAGGTTTCATGGCAGTGTCATAAACCTATATTCTTGATCTGCCGTTCTTTGACTACCTGAAATAAACTCGTCATTTACACCATGGCCATGTTATTTAATGCGACAGTTCTATTTCAATCAATGGGATGAGATATCAACTTCCATAAATGGAAGCGACAAATCCTTTGTTGACTTATCCATTAACAACATGTCACTCATGATGCCCCCAACGTACCCTACTTCCTGCCAACTGTTTGCGTGATGTTTTTCATCAGTAAATCTATGTGGGTGAGTCATGACACGAGTTAATGATAATCTTCAAGTCTAAGGACCATTACACAAGGTCGTAGATAGCAGTGTCCGATGACACCAAGACATGAGGAATTGCTACTGGCGGGTCTGTTCTCAAAATCTCATATCTTGTAGATTACCAAGTGAAAACTCCTTTAGAGAAAGTCTCATCTTCTTACGAGTACTCGCACATGACGGTCTGTATACTATGTGTCCTATCATAGTATGTCATCCAACCGCAGAACATTATTTAAGAATATTGTTATAGCATTTCAATGTTCTCATTATAGAGGGGATCTGACCTGACTTTGTTAATGCAACAAATATTCTAGGAAATTATTATATTATAGTAATGATGAACAATGAACAATATATAATAAGTTAATATTCATGTAATCAAAGTACAAAACAGTTGGTTCTTAGGACACCAACCCTTACAGGGGGGCTGTCCAAGTGGGTGGGGCTTGTCCAGAGGGTTTGGGGGTTGTTTGGGGGGGGGGGAGCTATCCAGACGGTTGGGTGGTGTCCATGGGGTTGTCCAAGGGGGTAAGAGGTGGGTGGTGGTGTCCAAAAGGGTTCGGGGTTTCCAGAAGGCGTGGGGGCTATCTAAGGGTGTGGTGGGGTCGAGGGGGTGTCAAAGGGGGTGGGGGTGGTGTCCATGGGGTGGGGGGGGGGGTGGCCGTCCAAGGGGGTGGTGGTGTCCAAGGGGTGTCAAAGGGGGTGGGGGATAAATGTTAGTTGGGATTGACTACTACATCGTTGTTTGTGAGATTATGACATGATGATTGTATAGTTTCATGGATATTAGTGTTCAATATGATTCTATTTGGTTATATATATATTTTGACCAGTCATCGACTATGAGGAAATTATGGGTTATGGGGGAGACCATGTCATGGTTTTCAAATATGCGTAGTTATCCTGACCCCACTGTGTCGTGATGATTGGCATTACATTATGATTTTCTCCATTTGAGTTTTTATTTTAAATTTGATTTGATACTCAAGTTTCCAAAATGTTCTCCAATTTTCTATCAACCATTGGAGGCCCCATGGTTTTCTTTATGTCAATGGAATTTAAAACTGTTATATCTAACTATATATTCTTTTTAAAATCATATTCAAGCATATTTTTTAAACATGCAATGATTTGTTTTATATTTCAAAAAAATTTTACATTAAAATTATGATTTTTTTCATATAAACAAATATTTGACATATCTTAAAAAGATTTATAATTTTGATATTTGTTATAGGTAATAATGGGTCGAAATTGGATTATGGCACATCGAATGAGCAATGAATATGAGGAAGGTATTGATGTCTATTTTTAATTTGCTAAATGAAATGTTCCAAGTAGTGACATTTTTTCTGTCCATGCCTGAAATGTTTTAATATGAAGATGTTGAATAGTAGGGAGATAAAAGATCATATGATTTGTCATGGTTTTAATCTGAGTTACAGGCATGGGATTTGGCATGGTGAAGCTGGACGGAATGCCACTCATGATGATGATTCACAAGATGGTAACTCCGATGGAATTGAAGAAATTATTTTCGATATTGCAGCAGAACAAATTGAGATAGAACCGACAGTTGCACGTCTATATGGTGATGCTCAAATACCATTATATTCTGGTTGTACAGATTTTACAGTTTTGTCGATAGTTATAAGATTTATTAACATGAAGGAGAAACATTGATGGAGTGATTGAATTTTTACCGAGCTAATACAATTCATTAAAGACATTTTTCCAAAAGATAACGATCTTCCAGATTCACATTATAAGGCCACGAAAATATTATGCCTAATGGGATTGGGATACAAGAAAATACATGCATGTCCGAATGATTATATTATATATAAGAAGGAATATGGATTTCTATTAGAGTGTCCAAAATGTGGGACATCATAGTATATGGTGAAAGAAAAATCATAGGCTGATGTTGAGATTACAATGATCTATTTTAAGGTATTTTGGTATCTTACTATAAATCATCGTTTCAAACTTTTTTTTGCTATTTCACATGATTCAAAAATATTACGATGGTAGGAATATGAGTGGTTATGTGATGGAAAAATACGTCATCCATCTTATTTTCCAAAATGGAAGAAAATTGATGAGTAATATTCTATATTTGGAAATTAAATTAGAAATCTCAGTCTAGGGTTGTGTACAGATGGAATGAATCCACACCGAACCCTCAGTAGCACACTTAGTTTATGGCCTGTTTTATTGGTAATTTACAACCTCTCTTATGAAGTTTGTATAAAGTGTAAATATGTCATTTTGAGTATAATGATCTCTGATCTGAAGCAACCCGACAATGATATTGATGTTTACTTGTCATTTTTGATTGATGATTTGAAAC
This sequence comes from Viscum album, assembly GCA_963277665.1. Lineage (NCBI taxonomy): Eukaryota > Viridiplantae > Streptophyta > Magnoliopsida > Santalales > Viscaceae > Viscum > Viscum album. Next base: position 957,825,420 of record OY728142.1, read on the forward strand.
TTTTATGGGATGATGGTATTAGGGTGTATGATTATTATAAAATGGAATTTTTTCAACTTCATGCTGTGCTTTTGTTCACTATAAATGACTTCCCAGCATATGTAAATTTGTCTAGATACAGTGTTAAAGGGCATAAAGCATGTCCAATTTGCGAACAACAGACGTCCTATTGTCTATTGCATCATGGGAGGAAAACAGTGTACATGGGTCATCAAATGTTTTTTCCTATGGATCACCCATATAGAAGACTAAAAAATGAATTCAATGGCTCAAAAGATTTTTATATTTCTCAAAAACCATTATCCCCTAATATGTATTTTGAGAGGGTGGAAAACCATTATGTGACATTGGGAAAGACACCGAAATCTGGAAATGATAGACATATTTGGATGAAAAGTTCAATCTTTTATTAGCTACCATTTGGAGATATCATGAAGGTAAACATAATATTGATGTCAAGCACATGGAGAAGAATATCTATGATTGTTTTATTGGAACATTGTTAGATATTAAAGGAAAGACAAAATATGGGTTGAATTCTATATTATACTTACTATCAATGGGAATACATTTGGATTTAGCTCCCACTCCTAAAGGAAGACAATCATTTCTTCCCCCGGAATGACATACATTATAGAAGAGGGATAAAATTAGCTTTTGTCAGTGTCTTGGTGATATCAAAGTTCCTCAAGGTGATTCTTCAAATGTAAAAAAATTTGTCTCCTTGAAGGACTTGAGGTTGATAGGTATGAAATCACATGATTGTCACATCATGATGCAACAAATTCTACCAGTTGCATTGTGTGGAATATTGGCCATCCGTGTCAGAAAGACTATAATAAAGTTGAGTTATTTTTTCAATTCATTTATAATAAGGTGATTGACATGAATGATTTGATAATTTTGTAATAGGATGCAGTTTTTATACTTTGTAAATTGGAAATGTATTTTCCACCAACTTTTTTTGATATAATTATGCATTTAATGATCCATCTAGTTCGAGAAATAATGCTTTGTGGACCTATATATTTTCGTTGGAAGTATCCTTTTGAAAGGTATATAAAAATACTGAAGGGGTATGTTAAGAATTAATATCGACCTGAAGCCTCCATTATTGAAAAATATAATTTTGAAGAGGTTGAAGAGTTTTGTACGAGCTACTTGGCTACGGCACAACACATAGGTTTGCCTCCATCTCACCATGAACGAGTTAACAATGAAGGAAAGGGGATTCGTGGCTTGAAAGTCATATAATTTTTAGCTGAACATATGAAGAAGATAGAATCATACATCATGAATAACATAGCTGATGATCAACTGTATATCACATTGCATATTAATGAGTTGAAACAACGTCACCCAAAGAAGAAAGTAATGTGGATTTTAAATGACCACAAAAATACATTTTTATCATGGTTTAAAAAAACCTTGCTTGGTAGATTAGATTTATCAGAGACATTAAAATGGATAGTGGGTGGTCCATGTTTAAATGTTATAACATGGTCCGGTTATGACAGTAATGGCTGTACATTTTATACGAAAGCTCAGAACAATAGAACTGCAGTTCAGAATAGTGGTGTGTTGGTGTTTGCAGAAGCAATGAATTTTTCGAGTGCTAAAGGCAAAAACCCAATTTTTTCATCAAGTGCATATTATGGAGTGATTAAAGTCATATGGGAGGTTGATTAATTTAAAATTAAAGTTCATGTTTTTAACTATAAATGGATTATCGGTTACAACAGTTTCAGACATAGTGAATTTGGAATGACACTTGTTAATCTGAATAGATTGGAAGACACAACTGATTATTTTATAATGGAAACACATGAAAAAAAAATTTCTATGTAGTAGGTAAATCAGATATGCAGTAGGATATTATTTTACAAGTGAAAAACAATATGTTGGTGAGGATGAACTTGATGAAGATGCTGATTTATGTGAGATCCGTACTTCCATGGAAAGATTAACAAAACATAATGATGAACATGTTGAAGACATGGTTTGTTCCATAAGGAACGATCACGAAGAAGGAATTTTGGAATACAATCCATTTGTACATTCCTAAAATTACAGGTAAAATATGTTTATTTCTTATTTACATTTATTTTTATTAATAAAATTTTAGATATTGTAAGTTTTTTCTTTATTAAAACATGTATTAAAACAAAATAAGTATAAGTTATTGTTTGTTTTATGTTTTTTTATTTTTCATTATCATTTTTACCATTACATGAATTATATATCTATTATTTTTGTTCAGTGACAATTACTTTACCACGTTTACCCTGTTTACCAGGTCTACCATGTTTACCATCTTGACCATCTTGACCATATTTATCATTGTTTAACATGATTACCATTTTAAAAATGTTTACTACTACATAACTTAGTATAATTTTCTATTTTCTGGTTACAATAGTATTAAAATATTTTTATTCTCATCTTTGTGAACTAATGTTTGTTATTTTTTTGATTTGAAGGATAATGAAAGATCTTTCATTTGATCAACCACATGATTATGGAGATTAGAATATTAGTCATACCTCTAGAGAGGAACATTCACATGATCCTCTTGATGTTCCCCAATCTTCCTCATGTGCTCCTATTACAACAAAGAGTTCAAGAGTTAGTAAATATTGGTGAAAACGTTTACCAAAATTAGCACTTTCTTGTATACAGGATCAGAGGATAATCATTGAGTTTGATGATGATGATATTCCTGGAGGTCCAAATGCAAAAGATTTAACGAGTTTTGTATCAACTCAGGCTAAGAGAAAAATAAGAATTTTGTATGATGACTCGAGAAGTATGGATAAAGAAATAATCTCTCAGTCATGGGAGATGATTTTGGTAAGATCTTTTTCGGTTGTTTGACTATTATTTAAATGTTTCTAGTATATATAATATGTTTAACCTCTTCTTCATTAGATGTCATTTGATATTCTTGAAACTGGAGGAGTCAGTAAGAAATGATTATCGATGGCTGCCAGAAGATGGAGGGATTTCAAATCAACCCTCTCATATGATTTCATTTTTGGTCATCGGAGTCATGAAAATCCAGGTCAGATATATCCTTTTATAGATGAAGACACATGGAGACAGTTTGATGAAAGTAGAAGAAAAGAGTTATTTTAGGTAAGGGCAATGTAAAATTATATATGATTTCTTATATAAGTGATCTTATTAATGTTTTATTAATTATTTATTATTCCTAATTTATAGCAAACAAGGAATGTTCATCATGAGATCCAATCTAAAAATGTATACCCTCATAGTTTATCTTGGGGAGGGTGTCCATTTTTGGAAGAACAAATGATGGCAGAAAAATTTCAAAAACTAAGAGCTGATACTTCAAGCTCTGGAGAGGTGGCCCCTCCATCCCCTCCATCTAGACATGAAAAATGGAAGAGAGCTCAGGTGGGATAAAAGGGAAATATCATTCTTAATAATCAAGAATCGTAGCTAAGAGGATTGTAGAATATCTATTTTATTTATTTAAGTTAACTATTTTCTTCATATAATTTCAATCATTACTGAAATGTTCAATTAATTAATACAGGACTCTCTTGGGGAGAAGAGATCACATAGGTCATTTACAGCTACTAGGTGGCAAGTTATTTTATCTATTGCATTAAAAAATCCTGAACATCCTCGTTGGGTAAGAGGATATCCAGCAGGTGTATCGGTAAGAAAAGTGTTTCCACGTTCTTCAACTTCTAAGGTTGAGTGTGTTTATAAAAAAAATATAATCCTTGTAGGCTAAAGTTCATAATATTAATGTGATGATGGAGGAAAATATTAGAGCGTCGGTATAGTCTATGTTTGCAGACAAGAAAAGACAATTTCAGACTGCAGCTCCCACTCCTACACCTCCCCCTAAAGACCCCATTATTTATCCTCCACCTCCGCACGTAGCTCACACTCCCCCACCTCAACCTTCAGACCCCCTTTTTTATCATACTCCTCCTCTAGAGCTTCTTACTTATTTCTAGTTGTATGTTGATGATACTAAACATCATATAGTTGCATATGGGTCGGTATATTGTATAGGAGATACAGTTCATCATCAAAAATTTGAGGTAGAGAATCAGAGGGTCACTATACATGATATTATAGATAGATCAGCTCGAGTTCCATTACCAACAAATGAGGTGACGATAGTTGGATATAGTATCAACCGATTTTTAATTTGTAAATCCATACTTCTTTGACTCATTACCATAGAGTTATGAATGTTATATATTTTATTTTATTTTTTTAATTAAAGTTATTTTATCATTTGAAAACTAATATATTTTTCTATTTATTTTTACAGGAATACTTAAAAGGTAAAGAAATACTATATGGAAAACTACAAATAGAAATAGTTATTACATCAGATAGAGATTTTATTAATCTTGAAAGATTGTTAAGATATTCAAATTTGTTGGCGGGTCATTATGAGTTTCCAAGGGAAGCTCATGTTTGTGGATGTGCAATAACTGTGGGGTTTATGAAAACTGATATCATGGAATTTGTTACTGGAGATAAGTTGGGTGTCAAAGTGGTGCAAATTTTTCCATGTATGTATTAACACATTTTCCCTGGGTTATATTTATTAAAAATGAATACATATGTCAATTTTGTATTAGGTATCTTTATAACATTTGTGAGATGAATGAGATGAAAGATGTATATTAATTCATGGACCGACAATTTATTTCCCATGAAGCATGTGAATTAGATGAGGAACAAAGAATGATTTATATTATTGAAAGACACGAATAGAATATAGGCACACGATATTGGATGATTCATTTTTGTGAGAGATATTAAACAAATCTCTCTCAAATAGTTCATCATATTTTAACATAAAAAATAACTAACCTTAAATTTTCTTTTATCAGTGATCATTGGATGTTAGGGGTTTTTTCCCAAGGGAGAAAACACGTTATTGGATATTCTCTGTCCATGATGATGTGCATGAATGTTTTATGAATATATTGGAAATGTAAGTTTCAATTTATTAATAGTTTTATATATTATAATGAATTTTAAATTTACCCCATTCATATTAAATACTAACAGGGCATGAGTTTACTTTCGAAAAAACAAAAAGAAAAGGAGTGCAAAGATAAAATATGTAAATGTGAAGGTAAATATACATTTATAATTTGTACTTTTTGATTTATTACATTAAAATTATATATTGAATTTATACTCCTTCAAACATAATTATCATGAACAACAAGGTGTCATAGAATGCAGATATTATATGTTAAGATTTATGTATGAAATAATTACACCAGGGACAGTTGTGAAATTTGAACTGGTATGATTTCCTTTTAAAAATTTCTATAATATTTCAATTTGATTTATTCATTATACATGTTAACTAATATCCTTTTCATTTGTATATTTTTTATGACCCTCAACCCTAAACTTATAAATACATCAAACACTTACAAGTGGAGTGGTAAAATTATTTTACAGTTTTGATTGAATTTTAGTTGTTTGTAGTGTAAAATGTAATTTTGAATATTGTTGTTGTAATTTTGTATTTGGTAGTCGTTCAGGTTGGATTTAGTTTTTTTTTATGTTTACAGTGTATGTTTTTAATGTTATATATTTGAATGTTTAATTTTGCTATACTTCTTGTGTTAGTCTACATATGATGGTTTTTCTGGCATGGATTCTGGTTTGAGGGGATGGGTTCAAGGGTGTTTGGGTTTGTTCAGTGGGGTGGTGGTCTCCAGGGGTGTGGGAGGGCTGTCCGGCGGGGTGGGGGGAATCCTGGGTTTCCAGGAGGGTGGGGGGAATTCCAGGGGGTGGGAGCATTTCTAGGAGGGTGGAAGGGCTGTCCAGGGAAGTGGGAGGCTATCCAGGGGATGTCCTATAGAGTGAGTAGGCTTTCCAAGGGTGGGGGGTGTTTAGTGGGGGGGGGGTCAGGGTTTCCATGGGGATTGGGGGGTGGGGGCAGTCCAGGGCAGTCAGAGAGGAGGTAATGCCATCCCTCAGAGGGCTGAACACCGCTGGAAGGTATTCATCACTCCCACATGTGAAACATTTTGAGATCTCAAGCTTCGCTTGTGGGAGTGATGAGTACCTTCTATTGGTGTTCCCCCTGAGGGGGTGTTCAGGAGGGTGTCGACAAGGGTGGGGGTGTCTAGTGGGTGTCCAGGAGGGTTGGGGGGGGGGAGTCTAGGGGGTGGGGGAAATCCAGCGGTTGGGGGGGTGTCCAGGAGGGTGGGGGGGGTTGTCCAGGGGTGTGTGTGGGGGGGGTGTCTAGGAAGGTGGGGGTCGTCCAAAGGTGTGGGGGGATTTTCAGGGGGTGGTGGGGGAAGTCAAGGGGTGGGGGTGTCAAGGAGGGTGGGGGTTGTCCAGGGGGTTAGGTGTGGGGGTGTCTAGGGTTGTGGTGGGGGTAGTCTAGTGGGGTGAGGGGTTTCTGGTCTGTTTTTGGTAATGTTTTGGCCTGTTTGAGGGGTGTGGGAGGACTGTCTAGGGGTGTTTGAGTGTTATCCAGGGGGTGGGCATATACAGGAGGGTGGGGGATTCTCTAGGGGTGTGTGGGGGGGGATGTCTAGGGGGATAGGGATGTCCAGGGGTGGGGGGGGGGGTTCGGGGGCAGTCCAGGGGTGTGTGTGTGTGGGGGGGGGGGGTGTCCAGAGGTCTGGTGGGGGTTATACAGAGGGGTGAGGGGGCTGTCCAGGGGGTGGTGGGGAAGTCCATGAGGGTGGGGGTGTCAAGGGTTGTTGGGGGCTGTCCAGGGAGTGGGGCAGTCTAGGGGTGGGGGGTGTCCAGGGGTGTGGGGGGTTGTCCAGGGGGTGGTGGGCTGTCCATGGGTGGGGGGGGGGGGTTGTCCAGGGTGGTGGGGGGGGGGGTTGTCCAGGGGTGTTGGGAGCTGTCCAATGGGTGTGGGTGTCCAGGGGTGTGGTGCGGTGTTAAGGGGTCTGGTGGGGTGGGGCTGTCCAGTGTGTTGAGGGGGTTCTAGTCTGGGTTTTGTAACTTTTTGGTCTATTTGAGGGGTGTCGGAGGGCTGTCCAGGGGTGTGGGAGTGTTGTCCAGGGGGTGGGGGTATATAGGAGGGTGGGGGATGTACAGGGGGTGGTGATGTCTAGGGGTGTAGGGGTGTCTAGGGGTGTGGTGGGGGAAGTCCAGTGGGGTGAGGGGGTTCTGGTTTGTTTTTGTTAACTTTTTGGTCTGTTTCAGGGGTGTGGGAGGGATTTACAAGGGTGTGCGAGTGCTGTACAATGGGGTGGGGGGTATACATGAGGGTGGGTGGGGGTTCCATGGGTGTTTGGGGCTATCCAGGGGGTCGGGGGGTAGTCCAGGGGTGTGGTGGGGGTTGTCCAGTGGGGTGAGCGGGGGTGGGAGGGTTGTCCAGGGGTGTTGGAGTGATGTCCAGGGTGTAGGGGGTATACATGAGGATGGTGGGTTGTCCCGGGGTGTTTGGGGCTGTCTAGGGGGTCGGGGGTCAGTCCAGGGGTGTAGTGGGGGATGTCCTCTAGGGTGAGGGGGGCTGTTCAGGGGGTGGTGGGGAGGCTGTCCAGTGGGGTATGTTTTAAATGATATCAATGTGAATTCTTAATTTTTCATCGGTTCTTGTTTTGGTATACTTCCGTTTTTGTGGTATAAATTCTTGATTTGGTTTCTGGTTGTTTCTGGGGAGAGCAGAGGACTGCATTCCATTTAAAAAAAACTGGTCTTCAACATTGGTTATTTTATAACCGACATGATAAAGGAATGGGGAAGGGTTTATCACATTGGTTATTTGAATAAATGGCATGATAAACACCTGTGGAATGGTTTATCACGTCGGTTATTTAATAACTAATGTGATAAAACCCCCCAGACTGGTTTATCATGTAGGTTATTATACAACTGACCTGATAATCACCCCTGTACTATTTTATCACATCAGTTATATAATAACCGATGTGATAAACCCCCTTGTTTTTTACACGTCGGTTAATTAATAACCGACTTGATAAACAACACGATGTTGTGTTTTTTACGTCAGTTTTTTAAATAACTGACATAAAAAACATCATTTATAACGTCGTTCGTATTAACGTCGGTTAAAAACTGATGTAAAAAATGAAAAATAACACACGTAAAAAATGTTTTCTGCACTAGTAGACATTAATATTTTATCATGGAAGGATATGGGGTATGAAGTTATATTTCAATATCAAGAATATTAATTTTAGAACTATTTTGTGAGAGCCAATACATAGAAAATATAATGTAATATTTTTCGATGGGAATAATTATAAGATTTTATAATATTTTATTCATTAAAATATCAATCAAATAAGATTTATATGCTTGGAATACAATCATTTTCAATCTGATCATGTCTAATGTTAACCCAATATATGAAATTTTAGGTGTGGAATCAATAAAGTAATATAATATAGAAATTAATGTGACTAAGTATAATGAAATATTGAATTTTAATATGAGGAATTCATAATAACAATGAATTTATCTGTCTGGTTATTGTTCAAACAATTTTCTAATACTAAAAGTGTTAACATGAGAGGTAAATAATAATATATTCCAAAAATAAAAATAAATAAATATATTAGTATGAAAATTAAAACATATGATGTCTTACATTACGAAACCTTCTATTCAATATATGGAGCTATTGGATTAACTTGTAATGTTTTTTGTGCATCTTATAACGCCACTGGATCAACCTAGTTTGATTTATGTACGACACACATATATTTATTATAATAATCCCACAAAATAAATATGACTCACACAAATACCCACAATGGTGACCTAAAAATAACATACATATAACATACATTATTTCCAATATTTATAAATTTAATCACTCAATATTAAAAGTTAAACACACTCCCAGAACCCGATGGTTCAATGTCTTCTGATATTAGCCACATAACCATAATATAGAATAGTGATTTAATATCTGTAACAAAATAATCATCATATTATTTATTTATTGACATTTTATTCTATATATGTTCTTGAGGAAATTGGAAACAAAAGAAAAGGGTGAGCATAAAATCTTTGGAGGGGAAACATATAATTGTTTTATAAATGATTAAATAATAAACCTATAAAGGGAAAATGAGAATGGTATAAATTCAAGATTAAAAAAACTTGTATTTAAAATATTTGTTCGCAAGGCATGATATTATTATATAAATGTAAATTTACCAACACATACTATAAAAGAATCACTATAAAATATAAAATATATTATTTTTACGTAGAAATTTGGACGTATGTGACAGTAATCATGATCTATAGAAAAAAAAATTGCTGTTATAGAACTATTATAAGAATAAACGATCAAAACATATTACAATAAAAATCAATATGATTATCATAATATACTAGATCACACATTACTACCTTCATTCAATACTGGATTGTGCATCACTATCCTCATCCCATAGTGGACTGAGTACCATTAATTGAATTTAAAAGTAATCTCTTGTTATATCAATATTTGAAGAAAGGATTGGAGTGATATATAATTATAATCCCACCAATCACATAACAATTACAGAAGAATATGTTTTACATATAGAGTAAATCATAAATCTAATTTTTCATATCCCTTGGAATAAAAATGGGTTATGTAACATTTCAAATGTCATATCATAAAATCAATCATGAATTGGAATGGGGTACCCAAAATTCAATCACAAAAAAACATAGATTAACAGAACATCGAAGGTGATACCTGAAACATATTTATATTGAAGATAGATTATATATATGTGGAAAACATAATAGAATTAAAATCACAAATAAAATGTTTAAATTATTTTAAAAAATTGATGCGATGAATTAAAATATGTGTTACTTAAAAATTAATTTTCAAATGTTAAAAATTGTGCATTTAATAAATTATATAGAAATAAAAAATCTTAATAATTTATTCTTTAGAGAAACGTAATGTTTAATGTTTGATAGATATTGATTTTAAGATATAAAACATATCTGTATTAGAGGAAATACACATTTAAATCTATTTAATAGTTTTTAGAAAACACCATTGATAATTTAATTATTTTTTTCTTATAAGTAATGAAAAATACCAAAGGTTCAAGATATACAATGTATTTATCTATGAAATTAAATAAATAAAATATGTATAGTATTAAATAACATGAATATGGAGTTTAAATATCTAATATAGAATCTGTTAGTTTTTTAAGATGTTAGTCTTTTATAAAGTAAAAAATAAATTCAAGAATATGTTTTGTTCATGAAAATATAATTTCAATTGAGATTATAATAAAATTACATATTATAATGTAAATAATTAAATCATATCTAATATATAAAAATCTAGTCAACGAGAAAATATTTTACATCAATGAAATGATTTAGATTCAAGAAAAACTTTTATGATTAAGGTAACATATGAATTGGGAGGCAATGATAGGGTAATAAAAATATGAAATTGGAAATACTTTTTCTCAACTAAAAATAATGATAACAAATTTTTATGGGTCTTATATACCCTGACTGAAATACAATTTTTTTGAACAATTTGGAAAATGACTCGAGTAATTGTAATTGAGATTTAGAATCCTTTCCCCGTATTCTTAATTGTCCAAAAATGATCTAACACCCTATATAATCAATTTATCATTAATATTAATCTATATAAGATCATTATTCATTTTTTTTAATAATTCTCATTTTTAATTCCTTATTATCGATTTATTAGTTTTTCATTGTTAAAATTAGTTGTCGATTATTAAATATAATATCTATTCTACGCATGATTAAATATGGCCTTCTCTATCATTGTTTCTTTTTCATGTGTTCATAAGATCTATAATGTTAATAAATACAACACTAATATATTCTATATATTTCTGGACCATCATGGTAATTTCATAGAATATATGTTTACATTTCGTAATGAATGATTAAATATATATTTTATGTGAATTTGGATTTCATAAGAAAATTTTGTTTTAATTAATTACTATAATTATATATATATATATATATATTAAAGTAATATTACTATAGAAACATATTAATTATATTATTATAAAAATATATTAGTATTTTTTTAGTTTTTTAATCATTCATGATGTGATTTTTATTATATAATTCACATCAGTGGTAAAACCAAACAAACTAAGAACACTTTATTATGATTGAAAGAGTAATAAACTTTCATTGTATTATTAGAAAATCACATTTAGAGAAGAATATTGATTTCAAAAAATAAAATTAATTCGGTAAATTTTATTGAAGTAGAGTGAGATAAATAATATGAAACATTATTAGATAAGGGATAACTCATGTGATAGAGAGTATAATCCTCTCCTAGATATCCTCTTAAAATAAGAGATGTGGTAAAATTTATTTCTAGAGTTTACCAAACATGGATGAGTATTTTTAAGGATAGAATTTTGGAATGGATTCCAATGAAAATTGAATAAATGTTTGGGATTGTTGTGGGTAGTGTATAATCACATCAATTGGTCAGTTTTATGGATATATCTTTGGAATCTAATGATAGGAGAAGGGAAAAGATGGAATAACATGATATTTTAGTGGTATGGGTAATAATTTTTTGGTAGAAAATACTGGATTTTCTAAAAAACCTAATAAAGGAAATACATAATTTCTTAATCTCCTATTATTTGTTTAGAATTTAGGTCATTTAAAATAACCTAGTTTTACTTATATTTATCATATTTTATTATTAACCAAAATATTTATTTTTTAACAAAAATAAAATATATACCATTTAACATTATTTTTTTATGATGATACAAGATTCAGAGTCCATTTGATTAAATTCAATTTCTAAATATTGAAAATCATATTTTAAATGAATGCATGTGTGATATTGAAAAACTGATTTTTAGGAAATAATAACATTAAATATTAAGTATTCAAATTCTTATTTAAAACTATTAAAAATTATCAGTTTAATTTTAATATATTCTCTTTATATAGAGATTATATTTTAATAAAGACATCATTTATATATTATATATTTAGTTGGGTAAAATTGAATTTTAAAACACATCTATGATTTTTTAAAATAATCATTTAAAAGATTAATTTATTTTAATCTTATTTCTACCAGATTAATAACATTATTTTGAATGTTACTTCATTTATATATGTATATAATTCATTCTATTAAATTTCATACCATAATTATGGTAAATTTATCCTCTAATTAGTATATATAATTAAAACAATTTTTCTTACAAAAATCATTTTTCTTTTAAAACAAAATCAATAACCTTTTAATTTTTAAATTTCTAAATAATGTTTTGTTTTTAATTTAATTAATTTGTTATTAATTCAGTGATTTTTTAATATATTTTACTAAAGTAATTCTTTATTTTTTAAAAATTATATTAAATAATAGATCAAAATGAATTAGTATTTTTTTATTTTGTTACAAAATTATTTCAACTATGTTAATTACGTTGTCAAATATATTTTTTACAACCCATTAGTCACTACTGGTTATAATAATTTGATTGTAAAAATTTAATTAATATATGATGAATGATATTATATCCAAAAACAATATCATAATGGATATAAAACAAATATATATATATATATTTCATGTTACATATGTATATATGATCTTACATGATTTAGAAAAATTAATTCATTATATTCGTTTACTTCATTCTAAAAATGCATTTTTCATTTCTAATTACTTTTATGCCTTTTATAGTTATAATTGGATGGAAATTTTCCAAATAAAAGCATAGTGACATGGATTTAATGATTGTTGTAATTTTATTTACTTAAGGATTATTTCTTCTTATAATTTTCATAGCGATGTTTTATATTTATTAATCATAAAACATTAGTGTAATGTATGTATTTTAGCATTTTATTTTAATAAAATATTTCACTTTCTTCATCTTAGTTCATTTTTAATTGTGAAACAAGTCATTCACAAAATATATGGAATAAAAATGTGGTGTATTACAATCATGCCTTTTTTACATAGCCTTGAAACTGAACTAAATATTATATTATTATATATTATTTTACCAGATAATTTGATCATATATATATATTTAAATATATATATATATATAATAATTAATAATAAATTTTTATGTGTTATGCAATGGGGTCACCGGGTGTCCACGTATTCACATATATGTACATGTAGCCAAATATGAATTAGAAAAAAAAATTTATGAGGATAAATAGTAACCATAGTTTTTATTTATTTATTAGAAAAATTATACTACATATTTTTAATGAGTATAATATTTTATCCAATGAATAATTGTGTTTTTATTTTAGATATTAATTGAATTAATTATTCCTATAATGTTATTTTTCATATAGGGTACCCAAATAGTAAGTCTAGTGTGAAAAATCTAATGAGTAAATTCACATGAACTATAATAATTGTTATATTTATTTTTTCATATACCGATTCATTCCACATAAAAACAAATGTTCACCCTTTCAGATATTGGGAGAGATAAGAAATAATTTTTGAACATCAAAATTTATTGTAAATAATAAAAAATGGTTATAATTGATTAACTTAATATGATTATGCTTAGTGAATGTTATAATCTAGTACTAATAATATTTCATTTATTTTAACTAATGATATGTGGGTTCATCGGTGTTTTTGATTTGAGTCCTCTTCCTTATTCGTTATTTAATATATTGAATGTTATATTACTTCATTACTTTTATTCTATTATATAAATTCTCATATGGATGGATGATTTCACTAACTTATTGTTTAAGGCATTTTATAGAGTATTTATGATTCATTTACATGAAAGTTTCATAGAAATTTTTATATAAAAATATGGTTAAAAATAGTTATTATGTTATAATTTGATATGATATATTAAATTGTATTATGATTGATTCCATCATGTTAGTATTACTAAAGGGATTTGGATAACAAATATGAAATTTTATATCTCACCATGATTTTATGAGAATTATATATTATCTCATAAAAATATGATATCCCACATAAAAATAATATTAATTTTAATATACCTCACACAAAACAACTTAATCTCTTCTATTATATATAATTTGGGGTAATCTCATTCAAAATATTCCATACCTTATGACTATTAAGAAATTCATTTCTATAGCACAACTAATATTTTACCATATATATAATATATTATTCATAATTTCTATTAATAAATTGGGGGTAACCATATATATATTATTATATCCTTCTTAGATTCCGAGTAATAGGTGGTGACATATTTGGTTCTATCAACCATCATTTTTCATGAGGAAGAGGGGACTAACTCATATGATATACGAATGGTTAGATGAATTTATTACAGCATTCCCTCAAGTATATAAAAATGATAATGTTACTCTAGGAAGTTTATCATGTTATATTTCATAATTTTTTATTAATACAAGATATATTGGGTTGAGAACACAGGTTACCTATTGAGAACATTGAACCATGACAAAATTATTCATTAAGGTGAATAATGGATAATTCAGGGACCTTAAAGGGTATGAATCAATATAACATTATCATTATACGTTTTAATCTATCTCTTAATTATTTTCTATAAATAACTGAATCACTATTTATGTGATGAATTATTGATCACTTTTTGAACACTGAAAAGACATCTGCAGACACAAAGAATATAATAGAAAAGTACACATCACATAATTATTTTTATATTGTTTTTCCCAAATGGGGAAACCCCTTACTTGATGTATTCAACATTCATTTAGTAATAAATTGTCATTAATATATTATTTTAGTAAAAAGTGATAAAATCTTAGAAAATAATTACTTAGTAGTTATCATCAACTTCCCAATAGTGGTTATCATACACATCCCTTATGTTATCTACTAAAAAAATTAGTCACTCAATTGGAATGGTGTCGTTTATACAAAAACCATCACTCTCTAATGTTCCTTTTTGATTTATATTAATTTGGCCTTTCTTATACTCCAGTTGACACAACATCACCATTATAAGATATTCATCCTTAATAAGGAGGCCTTTAACCGTTAAAATATAAGAATCCAAAACAGTTTTAAGTTACCCTTGTTTTCAGCTCATTCATACTATAATAATTATTCATAGTAAATAAATGATTTTTGAGACTCTTAGTAAAATATATAAGTATTGGAAATAATTTTTGATCTTTTTATGATACAGTTATTCAATTTCTATAATAAAGGAATATAATATGGTTTCCTCTTTTTTTCTATATCATCTATTATAACGGTAGGATATTGTAGGACTCTTATTCCTTCTTCCTCGATTCACAAGGGCTTCTTTATGGATTCCAATAACTTAAAATAATTATATACATAAGTTATTATTATTTTACATTAGTATCATTTTACAAAATCACATTATTCTTCTACTAACCATTCTTTTATATTCGTTTAATATAATAAATATAGTTTCTATAGTTCAAATATGTGAATTCTCTCAGATTCACTAAATGTTATGTTCTCATACAAACAAGTAGATATTTCCAATTTGAATTCTCACAAAATCCTATCCAAAGACATGATTATTTAATATACCTAAATACTTAGTAAATTTACTATTTCAAAACTCCATGAAATAATTATATATTTTAAATTGTTTCAGTGACAGAATGTATGAATAATTTCTTAGATTGTATAGATATATTAATTCATGAATAAATTATTCTTCAAAAAAAATTACTAGTATTTATTAAAAAATTTAATCAAAACCCATTCATTGAGTAACTATGTTTTTTATTTAAATAATGTATATATTATTCATGAAAAATTTAACTTCTAGAAATATATTCCAGAAAATTTTCACCTAAAATTGTCCTAACTCTTTGCTGTTATAAATATTATGATACCATTAAAAATTATTTTCATACAGGTTGGTGAGTTTTCTAAATTTCTAAATAAAATGATATATCATCTGATTTACTGAATATTATGAAACTCTAATGTTTTACTCAATTGCTATTTTTTGAACCAAAAAAAATTCATAATAGTTAATGAATCTTATAAATTACAATGACTCTTAAAATATTGATATGAATCTTGTAAAATACCATTTAATCTTATACTGTTATCATTAATGTATCATTTACTGCTTAAACTAATACTTCATAAGAGTAAATGAATCTTAAAAAATCCAAAAAACCATATAATTATTCCTTTATTTTTAATATGTTCCCATGGAATTCATATCATAAGGATAAATGATTATTATGATGTTCATACCTATCCTATTAAAGTCATGGATAATCTTTACATTATTTATATTATTTATAATAATACATATGAATTCTAAAAATCACCCTTATAATCATCAAAATCATCCTTTTGGTTTTTTGAAATTGTCTTTATGAACTTTATAACTATGAATTATGTAAAAAAACATTACAAAATTATGAATCTTTCAGTGAATAAATATAAGTCATTATTTTTAACATCAGAATACTTTTTATGATGTCTATAAATCATCCTAATGAATGTCAGACTCGTCCTTATAAAGTCTTAATATATTATCTATCATATCATGGAATAATCATTATGAACAATAACTGACCCACATGAAGTGATTCCTAATTCTTAGAAAGTTATTCCTCAATCATATTATCAATATCAGATGCATTGGATAACTCATTGGATGTTTTATGACTCTTTAGGATAATTTCATAGAGAATTTCTACTAAAAATCCAAAATAAAATAATTCTTTTTATCATTTTATATCTTCTTAAATTCAACCTAATTCCTCCTAAATCATTCCAAATCCTCTAAAAACCGCATCCAACAGATCAAATTTACATGATATAGTTGTCTCTATTCTCGATTATCTTTATATAATTTCTCTAAATTTAAGATGGATTTATTAAGAATTTAAAAAATATCTCATAAATTTTATTTATTTATATGGCCTTCTCTATATTTATAATGTATATTAGATAGTTCTCACAACATATAATCACCACATGTCATGGACATGAATATCAACACTCTAATCATCTTATTTAATTATTTTTGTCATGAATTTGTCTGCTCAAGAACTTCATGTAGAATTTTTTATTCAATGACACTTGACATTCATCCCCACATCCTTTTCAACTAATTATATATGTTAAAAACTAATGAAATATTTTATATTTTCACATATCCTTATTATGTATTCACATTTTTTCTCATTGATATATAAACAATAAATGCATCCAATTCATATATTCAACATAATTAAATTTAAATTTGAAATATCCTACTATGTATTTTGTATTTATACCCAAATCATCTATTAAGTAAATAGTTATAACCCCCTATTTGAGAATATGTTCAAATGTGAAAAAATTTGGTCAATATTCTCACTCATCTACATTAAACACCCATTATTTGAAAATCAACTTTTTGTCCCATTTTTATTTCAAATATATACCCTAATTTTCATAATTAAAGGATCAAATTAAATAAAACAAAATAAAAACATATATAATTTTTCATTTTTGATGGATATCGTAATATCTTTTAGTTTTTTCTTTCTCAACACTAATCATTGGATTAAAAAATTTATTCAATTTATTATATATGAGATCATATTCACATACCATTTATTTAATATTATTTGTTTATAGTGTTTTCCTATCATAAAAATGTGAAATGTGAATGATTTTAAGATAAAAATACATATTATAACTTTGAAAACTTCTCTTAAATAATAACATAAATTATATGAATTATAAAATCTATTTTAGAAGGAGATATCTGTCTTATTTTATTGTCATTTTTCTAAATAGTAGTTTTTCTTTTCCATTAATATTTTCTATAGAACATAATATTTTTAAAAATATTTATCTTTAAATAAATTTACATTTTTTAAATAGATTTAGTTACATGCATCATAGAGTTTAAACAAACCACAATATATTATTAAAATATTTTTTAAATGTGATAATTATGAACTAAGCGTTCAAATTGGTGGAAGGAATATAAATAAAATCATTATAAAAAAATTATAATGGTTTTATCTAATACATATACATTTATTAATGTATAACAAAAATATAACTCATTTGTTTAGTAAATTATTTTTATGCTTCAAAAATAATTCTTTAAAAATGGATTTTATTTATTTTTATAAGATAGTCTAATGACAGATTTTTTTAAATTTAAAAATTAAAATTGATAAAAAAAATTATACCTTATGAAATCATAATATTAAAATGTCATTAGAGTGGACTGTTTGGATATTATCTGAAAACATTTATTTTTCATTGAATATTTTATACAATATGATTTTTTAAAATATCAATTTATTTAATTATATAATGTAACTGAAAATTATTATATCATAATAATATAACATAAATCAACTTAAATTATAAATAATAAAATTTATTACATTGAAATTTTCATTAAAATTGATTTTTTTAATTATTCATTTTTGGTTTAAGAACACATTTAAAAAAAATTCATTTGTTTTTTTATTTTTATCTCATATTAGTTTAATCTAATTATAGTAATTGAATTTTTATAAATGAATCCCCTCTTAAAAATAATGTGGTATAAATTATTTAACTATTATATTTTTTTCATTATGAATAGTGGCCATAGTAAATTTCATTACCATGGTTAAGGTAGATCGTGTAATTAAGGTTAAAAATAATATTTTAAGGTCTGAAAATCTACACAAAACATTTATGTAATTTATTTTATAATAATATTTCAACCAGTATAATTATAAAATTAAATATTAGAAAATTTAATGCCACTTTTATCTGATTATAACATTTATATAATTTAATGTAAATATAGACTTAAAAATTTCATTTTTCTTCTTTTAATATATGTAATAATCTACGATAAGGATAAAATAACAATATGTTTATTTATAAATGGTTAATTTCAATTCAAATAATTTTTATTATATTAATATATATTTAATTTTTTATGATGAAATAATTATCATAAATTCTTAAGCAGTGCAGACATAACATGTATGAAAATAGTAAAAAATCACTTAAATGATTTTAAAAACTAAAAAATTAATATTTTTGTGTTGTATATAGTTTTATAGTTATTTTAATGATAAATATAATATATTCCAGATTTTTAGTGGCATATATTCACATTTTATAGTTTTCATGTTGTTTTTAATGTGAAAATATGTGAATAGTATTCAAATTGACATTAGTAGTTTTTTATAAATATATGATATTATATTATATAAATAACATAATAATTTTAATGTCTGAAAAATTGGATTTTAAATGATCTATAATTTTATCCATTGACCATTTTTGTTCTAATTTCACCTTATAAGTAAATGTATGACCCATTAATATTTAAAAATTCATTTCCACATTTATGGTTCGAACATGTTAACCATGGTTTTAAACCAAATGATAAGATTTAAAATTATATACAAATAGATATATTTTTAATTGGATGATTATTAGGACTATATCCTCCATTTATTCAAATCCAATTCATTCATTATGCAATTTATAAAGTTAGACACATATTATATTACAATATATCATGTATTTCAAATATTTTCATTAATTTATTTTGTAGTCAACCATATATTTTAAAATGATTTAAATTTCATATAAACTCTATATTAATAATTTTTGTTTTAGGTTCTTTAAAATATAAACCATTATCCATTTACGGATCTATTATCATTTTTAGTGACTTTCTTTACCTCTAATGAGTAAGAAATTTTGATATCATGGAAATGGAAAGAAGGGTTAAAAAGTGTCAAAAAAATTCATAATGATGAAACAACGAACTAAAATTATAAAATACACATTTTATGAGATAATTTAAACTCATCATCATCATCATATTTTTAAATTTTATCAATTTAGAATCAATTTTCATAGAATAATAATTAATATAAATTGTAAAACTTATAAAATTCCACTACTGGAAATGGGAGTTTTCTGAACACTTACATACCAACGGTTATACAAAACCATTGGTATAGGAAGCATACACCAACAGTTTGAGTAAACCATTGGTGTATTGGATTTTAAACAAGGATTTCCCAACGGTTTACCAAAACCGTTGGGAATGGTCACTCTTTTCCCAAAGGTTACAAAAAACCGTTAGGAATTGTCACCTTGGAAGCATGTATACCAATGGTTTTTTAAAACCATTGGTAAATGTCCTCTTGGAAGGATGTATACCAACAGTTTTGTAAAACCGTTGGAAAAGAAGACATTTTCCCAACGGTTTTTAAAAACCATTGGGAATGTTTTCCCCAATATACAGCAGCCCTGATTCTTTCCCTTCCCATGCGAATGAAACCCTAATTCCAATCTTTGTGGAAGGTCTCTCTTTACCCTGGTCTAAGAACTTCTTCCATCATCTTCAATCAATCAATTTTTTAGTTCTACACTCTAAATTTGTAAGGCTTACCTTAGTTTTAATGTTCTACTTCTATTATTCTTGGTTTCTCTTTTGATTTTACCTAAACGATATCTGATTTGTTTCTGTTTTATGTTTTTGTTACATTTCTTAGTTTTACACTTCTAATCTATAAGTGATATTATCATTTTAATGTTTTTCATCTACTGTTTTGGTTTTCTGTTTTGATTTGGGTGTGTATGACTTTTTTTCTATTTGATTTGGTGTGTGTTGGGCATTGACATTGAATCAAATTTGATTCAATATTATTTATGTGTTAATATCATCTGTAAATTTTTAGTTCTTAGAAATCATGGTATTTTTGGGAATTTTCTGTAAATATCATCAATATTACACTTGATTCACATCATGGTAAGAATGTGTAATGATATTGTTGAGATGAGGGAGGAAACTCATACACTCTATGTTGTTTATAGTGGCATGGTTAGTCATGAGTGTTAATTGGATTCCTATGATGATTGTACTAATGATTGGAAACCCCCCCGAACAGCCCCCCGGACAGCCCCCACCCTCCTTGGTCCATGGACAGCCCCCGGACAAACCCCCACCCTCCTCGTTGCTACCTGTACAGCCCCCATACAGCCCCCGGATAGCCCCTGGGATAGCCCCCCCACCCTCCTCCCTAGACCTCGAACACACACTAGACAGCCCCCAGACAGCCCCCAGACAGCCCCCCCCCCCCCCCCCCACCCTCCTCCTTAGTCCCCGGACAGCCCCCCGGACACCCCCAAATAGCCCTTGAACATCCCCCCCACCATCCCTCCTTGGTCCCGAGACAGCCCATCAGACACCCCCGATACAGCCCCCCGAACAGCCCCCCCCCCCCCCCCCCCAACCTACCTCATTGGTCCCCGGACAGCCCCCAGACACCCCTCGGACACCCCCCTCAGACACCCCCCGAACAACCCCCCCACCTTCGTCCCTGGACCCCGGACAGGCCCCAGACACCCCCCAAACAGCCCCCCCAGACACCCCCCGGACATCCCCTTGACCTCCTCCTTGGTATCCGGAAAACCCCCCGGACATCCCCCCAGACAGCCCCAACTAACCCCCCGGACACCCCTCGGGACCACTCAAACTGTCTCTCTTTTGTTCAAAATGGACTAAATTTTAAGTGAAATCAAAAACCGGCATATGGGAAACTGACCAAACGCCTTCGGATTCTATTGACACTTTAGTACAATGATATATAGGTTATATGTGATGTGTAGGAGTCATCCTTGCCTCAATACGAGGCGTTGTGTGGCCGAAACCACCAAAACTATCTATCTTTTGTTTAAAATGGACAATATTTTATGTACATACGCCAAAATGACCAAACTCCTATGGATTCTGTTGAAACATTAGTAAAACGATTCATGGGTCATATGTGACGTGTACGAGTCAACCCCACTACAAACTGAGCCATGGTGAGGCCGAGACCACTAAAACTGTCTCTCTTTTGTTCAAATGGACTAAATTGTAAGTGAAATCAACAACTGACATAAGGGAAATGGACCAAACGCCTTCATATTCTGTTGACACATTAGAAAAATGATCCATTGGTCATATGTTTCATGTACGAGTCAACCCCACCTCAATCTGAGGCACCGTGGGGCCGGGACCACCCAAACTGCCTCTCTTTTGTTGAAAATTGACAATATTTTACGTACATACGCCAAACCGATCAAACAGATTATGATTGAGTTTAAACGTTATTATAATGATCCATGGATCATATGTGATGTGTACGAGTCAACCCTGCCTCAATCCGAGGCCCGGTGTGGCCGACACCACTCAAAGTGGCTCTCTTTTTTTAAAATGTACTTATTTTTAAGTGAAGACAACAACTGACATACGTGAAACTGACCAAACGCCTACAGATTATGTTGAGACATTAGGACAACAATACATGAGTCATATGTGACATTTATAAGTCAACCCCACCACAAACAGAGCCGCGATGTGGCCGGTACTACTCAAACTGTCTCTCTTTTGTTCAAAATGGACTAAATTGTAAGTGAAATCAACAACTGACATACGGGAAACGGACCAAATGACTTCAGATTCTATTGAAACTTTAGAAAAACGATCCATGGGTCATATGTGACGTGTACGATTCAACCCTGCCTAAATCCAAGGCACTGTGAGGCCGGGACCACCCAAACTGCCTCTCTTTTGTTCAAAATGGACAATATTTTACGTACATAGGCCAA
The DNA here is from genome assembly GCA_963277665.1 of Viscum album. Classification (NCBI taxonomy): domain Eukaryota; kingdom Viridiplantae; phylum Streptophyta; class Magnoliopsida; order Santalales; family Viscaceae; genus Viscum; species Viscum album. Next base: position 957,848,020 of record OY728142.1, read on the forward strand.
ACCGATCAAACGGATTCTGATTGTGTTTAAACAATATTACAGTGATCCATGGATCATATGTGACGTGTACGAGTCAACCCTGCCTCAATACGGGGCCCGGTGTGGGCGACACCACTCAAAGTGCCTCTCCTTTGTTTAAAATGGACTTAATTTTAAGTGAAAACAACAACTGACATAAGCCAAACCGACAAAAATCCTTCATATTCAATTGAAACTTTAGGAAAACGATTCATTGGTCATATGTGATGTGTAAAAGTCATCCTTGTCTCAATCTGAGCCGCGGTGTGGCTGGGACCACTAAAACTGTCTCTCTTTTGTTCAAAATGGATTAAATTGTAAGTGAAATCAACAACAGTCATACGGGAAACAGACCAAATGACTTAGGATTCTATAGAAACTTTAGGAAAATGATCCAACCGACATATGTGACGTGTAAGAGTCAACCTTGCCTCAATCTGAGGCGCGGTGTGGCTGAAACAACCCAAACTGCCTATATTTTGTTCCAAATGGACAATATTTTACGTATATACGCCAAATCGATCAAACATATTCTGATTGTGTTAAATCATTAGGAATATGATCCACGGATCATATGTGATGTGTAAGAGTCAACCCCTCCTCATTGTGAGGCCCGGTGTGGCCGACACCACTCAAAGTGCCTCTATTTTGTTTAAAATGGACTTAATTTTAAGTGAAAACAACAACTGACATACTGGAAACCGACCAAACGCCTACGGATTCTATTGAAACATTATCACAACAATTCATGGGTCATATGGGACTTGTAAGAGTCAACCCCATCTCAATCTGAGCTGCAGTGTGGCCTGGACCACTCAAATTGTCTCTCTTTTGTTCAAAATGGCCTAAATTGTAAATAAAATCAACAACTGACATACGAGAAACATAAAAAAAGACGTCGGATTCTATTCAAACGTTAGAAAAATGATACATGGGTCATATGTGATGTGCACGAGTCAACCCTGCCTTAATCTAAGGCGCTGTGTGGCTGGGACCACCCAAACATCCTCTCTTTTGTTCAAAATGGACAATATTTTACGTACATACGCCAAACCGATCAAACAGATTCTGATCGTGTTTAAACTTTATGAAAATGATCCATGGATCATATGTGACATGTACAAGACAACCCCGCCTCAATATGAGGCCCGTTGTGGCCGACACCACTCAAAGTGCCTCTCTTTTGTTTAAAATGGACTTAATTTTAAGTGAAAACAACAACTGACATACGCCAAACTGACCAAATGCCTTAAGATTCTGTTGAAACATTAGTAAAACGATCTATGGGTCATATGTGACGTGTATGAGTCAATCCCACCTCAATCCGAGCTACGGTGTGTCTGGGACTACTCAAACTATCTCTCTTTTGATCAAAATGGACTAAATTGTATGCGAAATCAACAACTGCCATACGGGAAACCGATCAAACGACTTCATATTCTATTGAAACATTATGAAAATGATAAAATGGTCATATTTGATGTGTACGAGTCAAACTCCCTCAATCCGAGGTGCGGTGTGGTCGGGACTACCCAAACTTCCTCTCTTTTGTTCCAAATGGAAATTTTTTTTACGTACATACGCCAAACTGATCAAACAGATTATGATTGTGTTTAAACTTTAGGAAAATGATCCATGACTCATATGTGATGTGTAAGAGTCAACTCTGCCTCAATCTGAGGATAGTTGTGGCTGAAACCACTCAAACTACCTATGTTTTGTTTAAAATGGACTTAATTCTAAGTGAAAACAACAACTTACATACCATAAACTGACCAAACGCCTTCGGATTCTATTGAAACATTAGGACTACGATCCATGGGTCATATGTGACGTGTATGAGTCAACCCCGCCTCAATCCGAGCCACGGTGTGGCCGGGACTACTCAAACAGTGTCTCTTTTGTTCAAAATGGAATAAATTGTAAGTGAAATCAACAACTAACATACGAGAAACCTACCAAACACCTTCGTATTATATTGAAACTTTATGAAAATGATCCATAGGTCATATGTGACGTTTACGAGTAAATCCCACCTCAATCCAAGGCGTGGTGTGGCCGGAACCACTCGATGTGTCTCTCTTTTGTTTCAAAAGGACATCATTTTTAGTGAAGACAACAACTGACATACGGAAAACTGACCATATGCATTCAGATTCCGTTGAAAAGTGAGGAAAACAATCCATGAGTCATATGTGACATGTACGAATCAACCTAACCTCAATAAGAGGTGCGGTGTGGCTGGAACCACTCGAAGTGCCTCTCTATAGTTTAAAATGGACTTCATTTTAAGTGAAAAGAACAACTAACATACGGCAAACCGACCAAACGCATTCGGATTCTGTTGATACTTTAATAAGAGGATCCATGGTTCATTTTTGACATGTATGAGTCAATCGTGCCTCAATCTGAGCCTCGGTGTGGCCGCCACATCTCAAAGTGACTCACTTTTCATTGAAATGGAAAACATTTTATGTGAAAACATCAACTGACATACTAAAACCCAACAAAACACATTAAGATTCCATTGAAACTTCAGGAAAATGATCCATGGGTCATTTGTGATGTGTATAAGTCAACCCCACCTCAATCGGAGGCGCGGTGTGGCCGGAACCACTCGAAGTGTCTCTCTTTTGTTTCAAAAGGACATCATTTTTAGTGAAAACAACAACTGACATACGGAAAACAGATCAAATGCATTCAAATTCTATTGAAACATTAGGAAAACAATTCATGAGTCATATGTGATGTGTACGAGTAAACCCCACCTCAATCCAAGGCATGGTTTGGCCGAAACCACTCGAAGTGTCTCTCTATAGTTTTAAAGGGACTTTATTTTTAGTGAAAAGAACAACTGAAATACAGAAAACCGACCAAACGCATTAGGATTCTGTTGATACTTTAGGAAAAGGATCTATGGGTCATTTTTGATGTGTATTAGTCAACCGAACCTCAATCTGATCCTCGGTGTGGCCTCCACATGTCAATGTGACTCACTTTTCTTAGAAATGGAAAGCATTTTTAGTGAAAACAACAACTGACATATTGAAACCCAACAAAACGCATTCGGTTTCCATTGAAACTTTAGGAAACCGATCCATGGGTCATTTTTGATGCGTACGAGTCGCTCCGCCTCAATCTGAGCCTTGGTGTGGCTGGGATCACTCTAAGTGTCTATCTTTTATAAAAAACAAAAACCATTTTAAGTACATATGGAAAACTAACCAAACGGATTCTGATTGTGTTGATACTTTAGCACAAGGATCCATGAGTCATATGTGATGTGTACAAGTCAACCCATCGTCAATTAGAGGTGCGGTGTGGCTGACACCACTCATATTGTATCACTTTTGTTAAAAATATACATCATTTTAACTGAAAAGAACAACTGGCATATGGAAAAACAACCAAACGCATTTGGAATCAGTTGAAACATTAGTAAAATGATACATGGGTCATATGTGATATGTACGAGTCAACCCCACCTCAATCAAAGGCGTGGTGAGGCTGGAACCACTCGAAGTGTTTCTCTTTTGTTTCAAAAGGAGATCATTTTTAGTGAAAACAACAACTGACATACGGAAAACTAACCAAATGCATTCATATTCAATTGAAACGTTAGGAAAAAAATCCATGAGTAATATGTGAACTGTAAGAGTCATCCCCACTTCAATCCGAGGAGCGGTGAGGCCGGAACCACTCGAAGTGTCTCTCTATAGTTTAAAAAGGACTTCATTTTAAGTGAAAAGAACAACTGATATACGGAAAACTGACCAAAAACATTTGGATTCTGTTAATACTTAAGGAAAAGGATCCATGGGTAATTTGCGACGTGTATAAGTCAACCGCGCCTCAATCCAATCCTCGGTGTGGCCGCCACAACTCAAAGTGACTCACTTTTCTTTGAAATGGAAAACATTTTAAGTGAAAACAGAAACTGACTTACTAAAACCCCAAAAAACGCATTTGGATTCCATTGAATCTTTAGAAAAACAATCCATGGTTCATTTTTGATGTTTACGAGTCAACCGTGCCTCAATCTGAGCCTTGGTGTGGCCGGGACAACTCAAAGTGACTCACTTTTATTTCAATTGGAAAGCATTTTAAGTGAAAACAACAACTGACATAATAAAAACTGACCAAACACATTAGTATTCCGTTGAAACATTCAGAAAACGATTCATTGGTCATTTGGGACGTTTAAGAGTCAACCCTACCTCACTCTGTGTCGCGGTGTGGCCGGGATCACTATAAGTGTATGTCTATAGTTTAAAATGGACTTCATTTTAAGTGAAAATGACAACTGACCTACGGAAAACTGACCAAACACATTCGGATTGTGTTGATACTTTAGGAAAAGGAACCATAGGGCATTTGTGATGTGTACGAGTCAACCGCGCCTCAATCTGAGCCTTGGTGTGGCCGCCACAACTCAAAGTGGATCACTTTTATTTGAAATGGAAAGCATTTTAAGTGAAAACTGCAACTGACATATGAAAAACTGAACAAACGCGTTCAGATTCTGTTGAAACTTTAGGACAACAATCCATGGGTTATTTGTGACGTTTATGAGTCAACCCCACCTCAATACGAGTTGCGGTGTGGTGGGGATCACTCAAAAAATTCATTTTTTAAAATGAACCACATTTTAAGTGATAATAACTGGCATACAGAAAACCAACAAAACCCTTTCGGAATATGTTGATACTTTAGGAAAATGATCAATGGGTCATGTTTGACGTGAACTAGTCAATCATTCCTCAATACGAGGCATGGTGTTACCGGTACTACACCATGAGCATGTATTTTGTTTAAAATGGATATCATATATAGTAAAAACACATGTATACGAAAAACTGAATAAATTATGAATTAAATTCCAAATTTCACATATAATTGTCATCTGAATTTAAAATTTAAATCTAAATGAATTTTAAAATGAATTCTAAATGAATTCTAAATGAATTATAAAATTAATTCTAAATGAATTCTAAATTATGTATCATTATAATTACGTTATGAATTCTGATTAAATTCTGAATGTGTATAGTTTCAGGATGTATTATATGTTAAATTTATATGAATTTTTTCTGTATATGTATATGTTAGTTTGTTATTTTAGGTAAAGGAGAGGGATTGAAGAATCACAGCTGAATGGAGACCCTGCTCCTCCCCTGTGAAAATTGTATGCTCCTGTGAAAATTGCAGGCTACTGTGCAAATTGCATAGCATAGGCTATGCCAACGGTTTGAAACCGTTGGCATAATCTTCTAAGGAAGTTTACACCAACTATTCAGATGGAACCATCGGTATAAACTCTATCCCCATGATTTCAAACCATTGGGAAAAGATGTATAGTTGGATTTTTCCCAATGGTTTTGAGTGAACCATTGGGAAAGATAGAGATTTTGTTGTGTTTTCCCAACGGTTTACTTGAAACCATTGGGAAAAAATATTCCAACGGTTAATGTAAACTATTGGGCTAGGTTGATTTTTCTAACCTATCCCAATGGTTCTTTGTAAACCATTGGGAAAACTTTTCCCAACGGCTTAATTCCCCATGGTTTTCAGAACCGTTGGGATAGATGTTCCCAATGGTTCTGCTGCCTTTCCCAATAGTTGTGAACCGTTGGAAATGCCTCTTTTTCCAGAAGTGTTCCAAAAATGGCCCTCACATTACTTATAAGAGAGAAAATCTTCTCCTATATTACTCACAAATTTTGAGCCATATATTCTAGAATATGACTTCCATAATACCTTACAATAATCCTAAACTCATCCTTGATCTTGTGGTCCTTCTCATATACCGTTCTTTCTAGGATTAAGGTGTTTTCCAAAGTAGATTTATTGATGAATATGTGTAACACCCAAAAAATATGTTTCGATTTTATTTCTTCTTATACAAACTATAAATATATTTTATCCATTATAAAATTAAGAATTATGTATATTAAATATAATTATGTATATTCATCTTCTTTCCATTCTACCCAATGAAAATGCATCTCACATTCTAACGTACAACATACCATTACCACGTAGCAGTGTAATTCAATTTTTATCACCATAATACTTGTATGGATATAATGATATATTTAATAAATTTATATTTTATTTATATTATTATATTTATCTTTTAATGGTGAATTATAATTTAACTTTCTTTTAATCCATCTATCAAAAAAATGATACAACGTTCATGTGTGCATACGTCCTACTTTATCAATGAACATTATAATTTGTTTTTCTACCTCAAAATTTTAAGAATAATTATAAATATATACATAATGAATATATATCATGATTAATATTATGTATATTATGGGTCTATTATTGTTGATTTAGGATCAAAATTATTGAAAAAAACATATATGAAAAATGAGACCATTTACACATTGAATTGGCGATTTAAATGATGAATTATTATTAAAAAAGTATTAAAATATTATAAATTGAAAATATATGTTATTTTTAGTTATTATATGGTTTTTGTATAGAATTAAAATTAATTTTAAATTATTATACTGGATATTCGTGTAAAATATACGAATGTTAAGCTTGAGGTATGTGTATCTCATCCCACTTTTACTGTTATGATACTTCTACCATATTCCCCACTTGCTTCATTTTTTATTGGGTATAAACTATCCCATTGATATGTTATGTCATGAATATATTTAAATTTATTTTATATACCATTTCACTAAAATTTATTTCTTTCATTGAGGATATGATTCAAAAGATACCACAACAACTATAGTTTATTTCACAATATCATTGTTATTGGGGATGGCTAATGATTGACTCTATAGAAGGGGAATTATATTATATTTATATATTAAACACAAAATATATTATTATAATATATTTATTCCAATATATAAAAAAATTTATTCCATTTTTCTCTCATTTTGTTTGTATGATAAAAACTTATTTTTTTATGAAAATCCAATTTTTTCAACTATATTGGGACCTGTTTTATTCTATGTATATATTTTCCATGAAATTTTTTCAATAATGTTTTCAATATTAAAAAATTATTTATTAAATAAATTTATAGCCATGTTTCACTTTTTTTAAAAAATTAAATGGAATTTTCTTTTTCTTTTAGAAATGAAGTGCTTTGGAATGTTTTACCCAAAATACGAAAGGGATAATTTTTTTTAACATACGTGGTATAACTAGGATCTCTCACCATCACGATCACTCAATTATTTTAATATTACTTCACATATCTATAAATATTTCATTCAAAATTATTACCATTAATTTTTTAGAATGTTTATATTTTAAATAATATATTTCCTAGCAAAATGGGTTATAATCATACAAAATATCCCAATTCTATTTTTAACTATTTTTATCTATGTAAAAATATATTATTCATTATTTTGTCTTTAAAAGAAATGTATTATTGGTACCATAATACACATATATATGGATGGTTTACAATTAGTGTGACTTAGTAAATTAGGGAAATTATTTATGATAGTTATTTCTATAAGGACTGTTCTTTACTATTGTAGCATGTTAATTAAGTTGTATTGTTTATTGAAATAATTAATGAATTATAATTATTATGTTATTTAAACCATTCACTCCAGTCATCCGTCACTTGGTAATTTATTAAAAGGATAACTGAAACAATTCATGAATATAACCAACATAAGATATATTGATAGAGTTAATGTGGAAGAAAGAGATACAACAAAATCCATAGAATCTAATAAAAATAGGAAAAACTAGAAAACATGATAACATAAAACTAATACGCCTTTATTTCATCAAAATTCACTACCAAACCATCCCACTACGAAGGAAATAAATGACAAGAGATCCGGAAATGATACATGATTCCCTTCCCATTCTGAATGTCTTGAAAACAATGTATACTACTCTGAAATAGAGAATGTGGGGTGTGATCATTGTTCCTAGTATTATACCACCAAAAAATCTATATAAGTTCTAATACAAATAATCTATATGTTCAATATTTAAATGAAACCCATTGTAAAGATATTATTTCATTGTAATACCATTTGTAAATGTAATACCCTGATATTTTTAATTAGTTTCTCAAATTATTTTAAATTTTTTGATATTTTTAATTTCACATCATTCTGAATATAGATGAGGTTGTATGAAAGAACCAATTTATTATTGATATTTACATAAAACAAATTAAAAATTTCACTGCACAAAAAATATAGATTATCTTTTTGTACAGGAAACACTATTTTTATCATGTGTAACACACAATTTTAAGTTCCTTCAACAACTTTTGTAACATACAATACCTAGTTTTACAAAAATATTGTGTACTATTAATCCTATTTTTTAAATATTTATATAGTTCTCACCTATAATTTCGAATTTTGGTTATGAATATGAATAATAAAATTATTAAAATATTGATTTTACATGTATATATGAAGTATTATTTAGTGACAAAATAACAATAATTGAATATGAAACCATTTGAAAATATAGGAAATCTTTTTCTAGAAAACTACATTTATGAATTCAACCATGTTTTACCTTACTATATTTATTTAATAAATTTTTATAATTTATTTTAATGATATATATATAAATATATATATTATTCAATCAACTATTTATGGAGCATCTTATGTGTTTTCTATAAAAGAGAGTAGAATAAAACTAATTTTACATACAAAGATATATATTATTCTAACAGGTAACATTACCTCATATTAATGGAAAATAAATTTTATATATAAATTTTGAAATATTAATAATTTATAACAGATAAAATAAACTTCACTTTTGAATATTTAACAAAAAATTGTCTTATAGTGATTTTTCTTTCTCTTAATTTTCATTTTTTGATGAATAGTGAAAAATAATGGATTTAAATTCATAAATGTATTTTTACAAAATTTATTGAATTATTTAAATTATATTTTAAAATAATTTTAAAGTATAATTATTTCCATTATATGTAAATTAATCTAATTTATTTAATTTTAATCAATTCCAAATTGAAATTGGTTATAAAATTATTTCAATCTTTTAAACTATTCACATTAAAAACTAATTGTCTCGTCCCATCTGAGGGATTAATTTTAATTTAATTTATGAAATATATGTGATTATAATTTGGAAAAATGGATTAAATATTCAGAATAGGAATAATTTATAATTTCTAATAACATCAACATCGTTTTGACAAAATAATATTAGTGAAAGTAATTAAAATTAATTACATCAATTAAGGTAAAAACAAGTTTACTTTGTGGTTAAACATTAACATAAGAGGCCAAATAAAATAGGAACATATAGATACCCATTTTATATAGAAAATTATACCATATATTCCATTTTATATAAAATTTACCAATTCTTTATAGATATTCTGTTAGGGATACCTATCAATAGTGTTTTCCATTTTATATATAGAAAAAATGAAACTTCTCGACTATAAAATTGAACCCCCTCGCCTATTCACCCCTATAAAAAAATTCGGTTTGTCTAAAAATATACCTCACATATTCAAAAATTCCTTCCATTCATCCTATAATCCTCCTTTTTAGGAAGTCCAACCAATTAATCCCTTCGGTATAATCCAAAAGTAGTTTCCCAAAGAAGAGGTGACATCCTTCAAAAAACACATTTGTTCTATTTCATTATCCACAAACTAAATTATTATTATTATATGCAAATATAATAATTTATTTTTCATAAATATACACATATTTTTCTATTTTAATGGTTATACCTATACTAACAAAATCATCTGTCAAATTGGATGAACAATTATTGTTCTTGTGCACAACGGACTACCGCTTCACGAACCAATATTGTTCGATAATTAATTATAACCATTAATCAAAGAGAATAATGATGAAATTAATTTTTTATATGATATTTATTTTTTATTTATGCTTCTTAAATTATTATATAACAAATACCTTCATTATTTCCATTTTGTGGGAATATAATTTCATTATTTGTAGATGTGTAGAATACCACCTCCTCAAAAAGATTTGGTTTGTTCATGATTTACATGGAATGTGTTGAGGACGTGTTTAATAAAAAAAATTATATATGAAATTATAATTATAATTTCATTAATATATATACATATATATATTCTTGTCATTTACTTTTCTTCTTTGAAATGTAGAAATAAAACAGAATCCCCCTTCATATGTATGTACGATATACCGTCTTGACGAACGATGTACATCATTTTCTAGGTCAATAATTTTTTTATAATAAAAAATAAATATATACTCAATATATATGTTATTTTATCTTTATTTAAATTTTGTATATAAAAAATCACAATCAATGAAATAGAGAAAAATAATTCAAGACATACATGAAAAACAAAGCAGATATTACCTGAAATGTAACTATTACATGTAATTATTAACAGACATGTAATATTAATTAATAATTAAAATATATAGAGTATTATATATAATAATATGGTTTTGTGATGTATTTATATTAAAATTATATTTACTATAAAGTGTCTATGAACAAGTATAGTGTGAGTCAAGACAAAACGTAAGAGGATTTCTAGTCTCACATTTATTTCTGCGAGACAAATGTAATATTCATCACTCATTTATATTGTGTGGTGTATATATTTACAATGAATGTATTCTATTCTTATTAATCATAAATTTATGCGTATTTAAGTTCACATTTTATTATATATATTTATTAGCGTTTTATGGGTCAATGTTTCAAAATTATTGAGGCAATTTGGTCTCCATTTTTCTTCTTTGAGAAAGATGTTATGTTATGAAAAATATCAATTAAAATCTGTATGTAAATACCATATACATGATGTATCATGAATATTTTATATGAAATTTTAATATTATTATAATTTCATTCTATAATGGGGAATAGAGTAAATGTTAGTAATGTGTAAGTAGATTACTGCTTAAATCTCATCATCTATCAGGGTTATTTATGATTATTCTTCAATTGATAAATTATTATGATTGATATCTCTAGAAAACACATGATATTTATTATACACTTGTTATTTATGATATATTAAGGTATTGGTACCCTTCTTCCACTATTTGATACATAACATATTGAAGATAGTGTTTTTAATAAAATCTGACCTTATTTCCCTCTTCAGTCTAAAATCTGTTTTATTCCAAACCCATGATTTAAACAAAATCAAATATCATTAAAAAAAATTATATTTTATGATAATTTTTTAAGAATATGGATTGTAAATATTTTTATGGTTTTCAAAGAATCATTATATTTATCAAATCTATTTTTATAAAAACATTGTTCAAATGTTTCCTTGCTTCCTTTATAAGATTACCAAGTCCATTCTAGAGAAAAAGGTTTTCCAAAGGATTTTATTATTACACTTTATGTTTTCATGGAATAATGTTTTCAAAATGATTTCATGGATCCATTATAATATTTTGAACAAAATGGTTTTAATGATTCCTTAATATGTTTTCAAAGAAAATGGGTTTAAATATATTTTCACGGTTCCTTTATTATTGTTCATATATATTAGTTTTCAAAATGTTTTCCAGACTCATATATATGGTTTCAGGGTTATTTCTAATAAAAAATTTTTTCAGTAGGTTTTAGATTTTTAAATGATATTTTTTTGAATAAGGGATATTTTCATCAAGAAAGGGTTTGTAAAATATTTTTATAAATAATCATTCATTTCAGATGGAATCTATTAGTGTTACTAATGACATAATGAGAATATGATCCAAGGGTTCCATTCATATTCATTCTCTATATGGATTATGATTTTATTGAATGTTTTTTATGAATCCTATTTCTTATTAATGGGTTATATATGTATGAATTTTTTTTCTCTTTCACATGATATATGTTTATAAAATCACATTATTTTTGTGGGAAATGTTTTGATTAAATGATTATGAAACGTCCCTATTTTCCTTGGCATATAAATTGATGACATGTTTATTATACCCATTTCATTTCTTCGGTTATGATATCATTGTTTATGATCTTGGGAAACATGTATGAGTGATATCATAATGATATGGGTGGGACCTGTATCTCCCTTAAATTAATTGAGTAATGATTTATATCTCATGAGATATACATGGATAGAATAGGATTGAACTCTGTTTAGTAAACTAATTTTACCATAAAGAAGGTTTTTTGAGTGATCATTTAATAATAAGATTTTCATGAGAGATAACCATGATTAACAATATGATTTGGAGAGTGAAACCTTTCCAATAATATAGAATTTTGAGTGATCTTTGACTAATATGTTGTTCTTTTATAGGTTGTGATCTTGAGTCCCTTGTGATTCATGTCTTATGAACCTACAATATTTATCCCAAGACTCTTGATTATGATCACTCATATGTAGGGTATTATATTTTATTGTTATGGTCAGGTTCTTAGTCACTTATGATCATTATGATGATTACATATCTCATTTTTTAAACTTACTTAGAATTTGATCTCACCATTTCATTTTTTTAGTTTTCCACAGGTTATGAAAATATGCAATAAGTATTATGTCTCTAAGACAGTTTCTTGTCATGTAGAATGTAAAGAACCAAAAATTCCATGGAATTTTTTCTCTTAAATACATGGGATTTTTACAAGTCTGCGAAATTTTATGGCGCTTGATTCCGAGGCCCAGTGTGCCCGGAATCAATTTCAGATGTTTTGTTTTGGTACGTTCAGTAAATGTATGAGTGAGTTTTTATAGCTTTTTAATCGATGCTCAAGACTGAAATCTAAGGGCACCATTGACCATACATCACCAATTTTCTCTTAATAATACTTTCACCACGATGACAGTTGGTTGAGAATAAAAGTTTTTTTTTGGCTTTTTTAAAAGTAACAATAATAAAATAAAGTGTACAACACTTTATTTTATTTGAAGCTTCCATGTGAGTGTGTTTGTAAAAACCCCCAGTTGGGAGTTAGAGGTGGGACCTCCACACCCTATCCATCCATGAGAAGTTATGGTGGTTGGGCCCACCTGAACATAACCTCCCGTGAGATGTTATGATGTGGGGACCACATGCGGCGAAACCCCCTATTAATGGAGGAGGATAAAACCTCCTCAACACCCCATTAAATGGGGAGAAAAACCTTGACCTTCCCCTTTAATTAAATAGATCCAACCCTATTTAATTAATATACCAACCTCTGGTGGATTAATTGGAGGATCTTATGTAATTAATTCACCTTTTTGAAATTTTTTCCAATGATTAAAATAATATCCTAACTATTATTTTGCGCACTTTATTTTGGTGGAGCTTGGGAGGAAAGTGAATTCTCTCCAATGATGAATGATCTCCAATGAATAATGCTCTTCCAGTGAAGAACACTCTCCTGATGAAGAACGCCAAAGAGGGACGACTTCCACTATAAAGAATGACCTCCTACAACCATATTCCTCAGACTCCTTCATCATGGGATGTGTTCGTCTATGATGGATCAACAACTATCTATCTGTGATGTCAACGACTGATGACTGCCGAATCAAAGGTATGGGTTTAGGTCTTTTAAGTGTCATGTTCTTCATTTCTTTTAAAAACGAAGAACGATGATGTTTATCTTTGCGGGTGGAATGTTGTGATTCATTCTTGAGAAAAAATTGCTATCACCCTAATTACAGAAGGTGCGGGACAACCTAACATGGCTAGACATCCTCCATCGATCTCTCTTCTTGTCATGTTCTACGACATGGCGTTAAGGTGACGGTGACGAAGGCGGAAATGATGAAGGCTGACCTACCCACGATGCATGTGAATCGCGCCACCCACGTGGTGTACCGATGCACCCGACCGAACCCCGCTAACCCGAGAAGGACCCAACCCGCCAACCTGTGGTCGTTCGACGCCCTACCGGTGCATGGTCCCGCTGGCCAGCGTCCTCCCGGTGCCCTGCAGGCGTGTGACATGCCTACCTGCGGCCCCCCGTGCCTTGCCCGATGCACCGCCGTTGCTCCGCAGCCTACCCGGACGGTGCCACATCCTACCCGATGCCCTCGCGGCCTTCCCAGCGCACCACAGAAACCCCGCGGCCGGCCCAACCACTATCGCTCCCTGTGGCCTGCCCGGCTGCGCCCGCACCCTCGCCGACGCCCCTACGGCCTTACTAGAGACCCTGCGGCCTGCCAGACACCCTTCCGGCCGCCCCCCGAGTTGGCCTCAGTTCATTCCACCCATAACCGACCACCCCCGAGCAGCCCTCTGCATGAACCGCATGCTCCCGGCTGAGCTGGTGACCCAGCTCCCTCGCGCCCTCTCAACGCTCCAGCCTGAACAGGCCCCAAGCCCGGGCCGGGCCTAGTAGACTGAGCCAAACCTAGCGGGCTGACCTGCCCAATGGGCCATATTAGACCCAGCGGGTCTGTCTGGGTTGACTCAGACTGGGTCATCCTAGTCTGGGTTGGGCCGAGACAGTCTGACCCAGTCGGACCGGGCCCAGACCCATTACCGACACCTTTACGTTCCGTTGGCTATATCTTCGGCACGAGATGACCGTTTGAAGAATCGTCAGCGACGATGGTATTCTCGCCACAAAGCTGTCCGTTTGAGAATAATGCACTAGAGTTCGGGGAATATTTGAGTTACGGTCAGGTTGGATCGTACACGAAACCAACCGAGTGCCCGAGACTAACAGGCTAATAACTAATATATCGGGCGTCTGATTGACGCTTTTTATGTTGCATTCAGACCCCTATGAAGTGGTGGAACTTTTAGAAACATTTTCATGGAATATCACGACAGTTGGAGTATTAAATAGTAGCTCGTGGAGCAGATTCTTCCAGTGACGAGAAGTCAGTGTACGGAGACCTAGTAGCTGGCAGACCTGACGATTGCATGACCGATTTGACTCAGAGTGATTCGACTAGCTCGGTGGGGAGTGCCTGGTAGTGGGCGGTAAAACCATGAAAAAGGAGCGCCTGTTAGTTAGTGGCAGACTCGTGGTACTCGACAGGAGGAGTAACTCTATAGGCTATTAGTGGGAGTGTCTAGTAGTTGGTGGACGACCCACAAAACAGGAGCGCCTGGTAGTTGGCAGTAGACCTGCTGTACTCGACAGGAGGAGTACCTCAGCAGTCCAAGGTTAGTGAGAAGTCCCTCGGTGGTGCGATAGGCCCACTGTACTCGACATAGGAGGAGTTCTCCAATAGTCGTGGTTTCGATAATGATAATCCTAGTTTGAGCTTAGTCAATGAATTTTGTGTTTTCCTCATGATTGAGATGGGTTACTAGATAACTTTGGTATATGTATGGGAATATACCTAAGTAATGGTTATCTGTTGATTTCATACTTTGTGGTTTATGCTAGTTGGATTTTGTGAGACCATGTGGGTCTCGGGGTCCCTAATAAGTATCATTATACAAACCCTTGCATGGGCTATGCCCGCACATGGTTTTGTTGGTTGCAGGTGAAAGACAGCGCTGACTGAGGCAGAGAGTAGCAGGACTAGATGATACCAGAGGTGGACCACTCGGTGTGACGGTACACGGAGTAGACAGATGGATGAGGAGTGCTGAGGAAGCCATATTTACCTACCCTTCAGGTAGGAACCTCGGAGGACGACCCAGTAGCTGCTTTACTTTTCTTCGGTTGTACTTTTTTTCATTTTTACATGTAATTTATAGTTGGGATTTTATTTCTATCCCCTTTTACATTACAACACTTCATTTGTATACAATTTTACATAGTTTTTTACTTCCTGTTGTGAACTATGTTGTATATATTTTCAACTACCATGGTAATGACTTTAGATTTTAGGGATTTATTTTTTTGGTGCTAGTCTCCAGCCCCGGGCCATTGGAAGGCGGGCTTGTGGTAGTCACGATATGGGCCCCTGGGGATGGGTCATGACAAATTTTTATCAGAGGAGTCGGTTCTACCAGAGATCTTAGAAATCTGATCTTTCTTTTATGTGAAGCAATAGTGTAAATGGGAATAAGTGTGGATTTCAGTTAAGGGAGTCCAGTATTGGTGTGGGTGGCTAACGTATCAATACACCAGGACCCTGAATACTGATTTCCAACTCTATGCATGAAAACCCTAATTGCGTGTGTGTTTTCAAATGTTTTCATTAAGTCAGCTCAACCAGGTCAGCTCATTAGGTATAATATTTTGACTGTGTCGCATCTTTTTCTTTTAGGATTCCTCCCAGCAGACAACCAGTTAGAGCCCCGAGAGTCGTATGCACTGACAGCCCTCCATGTGACGAGGCCTTGGTGCAGGGCCCTTTACCAGTGGAGGCACAAGCGGTACTACTCCCCGTTGGGCCACTGATGCCACCAGCCCCAGCAGCAGACAATGCACGTCGCTTGACCGCATTGTATGAGTTACAGCACCATAGGAGACCCATGTTCAGGGGAGAGATGGACCCATAGGCATCTGAGGATTGGATGGAGGCTATGGTGAGAGTTTTCAGGTTAGTAGGGACACCAGTAGACTTTATGGTGATCCTTACTGTCAACCTCCTCCAGGAAGCAGAAGGAAGATGGTGGATCCTGATGCTTCAAGTGCATTAAAAGGTGACACTAATATGGACAGACATCGAGATCCTATTTTGGGCGTAGATTGTCCCATCCACCCTTTGAGCGGTGCAAATACAAGAGCTACTACATCTACAGCTAGGTAGCATGACAGTAGCACAATACTCAGTGAGGTTCACCAACCTCTCGTGCTACTCCAATGATATGGTACGAGTCCCATTCTTTAGGGTCTGCACCTTTGAGCAGGGGATCATGTGAGAGAATAGAGATCTGATGATCTCACATAGAATCCCGATGCAGGCGGGGGTGCTAGATAGATCCCTCTTGGTGGAGAGTTTCTTTACTGAGCAGTCACCAGTAGCGAGCCCCACTATCAGATGACATGAAACAAAGTCTTCTATAACTTGCAGTATACATATGTCGTAGAGGTCCAAGAGAACTAGACCTACAGGTGGTCAACCTCATGACTCAGGATCAGTTGTGTGGGGCAGCTGGAGTTGGGAAAACGCCAGTCATGCCAGGAGCGGGCAATGTTACTAATGTGGAGGGCACTATCAATGGCTCATGGCTGTCCGACCCGCCATTCTGATGAATATCATACAATTGAGGTACCTCACGGGAAAAGGTAGAGGTTCGATCGAGGAGTCCGTAGGAAGGATGCGGACGTGGCAGATGTGTTGGATGTGCAGCTGGCGGTGGACTGCGTTATGAGGTGTTACCACCACCACCACTAGGAGGTCCACCCCGATTAGAGGGAGCATGTGGACAGGGGAGAGCTCAGCTCCAGGCAGCTGAGGCTTATGATCATGGTGCTCCAGAGTTGATACGAGGTACTATCTATGTCTATTCCACCTTAGCTGCAGTTTTTATAGATACAGGTTACAGTTAATCTTTTATTGCCACATCCCTCGTTTGGAGCTCCAAGATTCTGAAGGAGCAGTTAGTTTGATCCTTATGGCTAGAGACTCTTATGGGAGCTAATTCAGTGATTACATGCTGGTTCTGGCAGTGTGACATAACTCGGGGAGGTGAGAGCTTCGGTTGGGATCTCTTAGTAGTGGTGGCAAGGCATTACAATGTCATATTTGGTTTTGATTGGTTATCTACAATCCATGATTAGATTGACTATATTAGGTGAAAATTGTAGTGCTTCCACAGATATGGGACCAAAATTATCTTCAATAGTGAGAAGGGAACCTTTTGAATCACATGAATGACATAATTGGAAGAGGGTGCAGCCAATCACTCACCAGTTGTCATGCCTTACCCTCAGATCAGTTGATGAGGAGAGTCCGACTTATCTTGTAGTTGTGGACAAGTACGTGGATTATTTCCCTGACGATGTTCCAGTACTACCTCTCCATTGAGAGGTGGACTTCAACATTGACCTGTACCCCGGGATGACACCGATCTACTCCAGCATATCGGATGGCTCCCGTTGAGCTTCGTGAACTGCAGGTACATCTGGAGGACTTGTAGGGGAAGGGATTCATCCAGCCTAGTGTTTCTCCCTGGGCAGCCCCAATTCAATTCTCCAAGAAGGAGGATGGGAGTATGAGTCTTTATTTTTACTACCTTCGCCTAAACTAGGTGACTGTAAATAACAAGTACTAACTTATGAGGATTAACGACCTCTTTGATGAGTTGAAGGGAGCACAATGGTTCTCAAAGATAAACCTAAGATCGGGCTATCACCAGCTCAGAGTTTGAGATAAAGATGTGTAGAAGACTGCCTTCAGGTGTCGTTATGGCCACTATGAGTTCTTGGTTACTCCCTTTGGCATACACAATGCTCTAGAAGTGTTCATGAGTCTCATGAACATGATCTTTCATCCTTACCTCGATCGCTTTGTCATAGTCTTCATCAATAACATTCTGATCAACTTGACTACTGAGGAGGAGCATGCCTACCTTTTACAAGTAGTACTGGACACACTCTTAAGGAACCAGATTTATGGTAAGCTCTCGAAGTGCCATTTATTGAATCGAGAGGTTCACTTCTTGGGACACATCATCTCAGAGGCTGGATTTGCAGTGCATCTAGCGAATATTGAATCAGTACATCCTTGGGGGCCACCCAGGAGTGTAACGGAGGTACAAAGATTCCTCAGTTTGGCTGGGTACTATCGGAGGATTTTTTCCAGACTTCTCCAGAGTTGCATAACCACATTCAGCCTCGACAAAGAAGGGTCAACCCTTTGGGTGGTTGTAGAGATTCCAGCAGAGCTTTCAAGAGCTGAGGTAGTGGCTGACTAGTGCCCCCATTTTTTAGGCTTCCAGAGGAGGACAATGGGTACGTAGATTACTGCGACACCCCAGGGATCAGACTTGGGTGTGTCCAGATACAGGATTGAGCAGTGATAGCATATGGTTCTCAGAAGCTGAAAAATCATGAGTATAACTACGCTACCCATGACCTGGTTTTAGCAGCAGTGGTATTTTACTTGAAAATACGGTAGCACTCTCTGATGAGTGAACGTTTTACCATGTACTCTGCACACAAGATTATTAGGTATATCATCTCTTAGAAGGACCTGAACCTGAGAAAATGGAAATGACTTGAGTTCCTCCAGGACTATGACTTTGAGATAGTTTATATTTCTAGGAATGTAAACATTGTTGTGGATGCGCTCAGTAGGAGGATTGCATACAACTACTAGGAGAGGCGATAGGACAACTGGCTACTCTATAGATATCCCTTGTGGATAGAGACGGAGCATCATTCCTAGAGTCTTTTACAATCACTCCCCCAATTCTTCAGTGAGTCAAGGAGGCACAAGATGGAGACACTGACTGCAAGACTTGACGTGCCCAGATATCCACAGGGCAGGAACCTGATGGATTTTCTGAAGGTGGGGAGCATGTCATCCTCTTCCGAGGACATACATTGGTACCAGTGTCACTCTAGAAGTAAGTGTTGAGGGAGTTCCACACATCCCATATAGCGGTACATCCAGGTGTGGTGAAGATGTACCAGGACCTCAGACGACAGCATTGGTGGCCAGGTATGAAGAAGGTAGTTGCAGAGTTTGTCTCTCGATGCCTCATCTGTCAGCAAGTGTAGGCGGAGCACCAGGTACCAGCAGGCTTGGTTCAACCTTTATATTTCCTAGAGTGTAAGTGGGATGGAATATCCATGGAATTCGTAATCGGTCTTCCACATACATCCAGGTGTCATGACTCTATTTGGGTGATCGTTGACCAACTCACCATGTCGGACCACTTCCTACCGATCAGAGATCAGGGTTCAGTAGATAGCTTGGGTTTCCTCTATGTACAAGAGATTGTGTGTTTACATGGAGTACTTTCTTCTATTGTCTCCGACCATAACACAATGTTTACTTCCCGGCTATGGAAGGGGTTGTAGGAGTGTTTCGGGATACAGCTTCACTTGAGCACCGCCTTCCATCCTCAGACATATGGTCAGACTGAGTGGACCATTTAGATCCTCGAGGATATGCTATGTGCATGAGTCCTCGACTTCGGTCACAGCTAGGAGGATCACATGCCTTTGGTGGAGTTTTCTTATAACAATAGATATCCCTCCACCATAAGTATGGAACCGTTTGAGGTGTTGTACGAGCAACCTTGCACATCACCGTTGGGCTCGACTGACCCTAGAGAGTCAGCACTAGTGGGTCCATAGATGGTGCAACCTACCACAAAGAAGGTACAGATTATCCAGGAGAGGATGAAGACTGCATAGAGCATAAATAAGTAATATGATGACAAGATACAGAGACCTCGAGAGTTCGAGGATGGAGAACACATCTTTTTATAGGTATCACCTCGATGAGGTCGACTGAGATTTGGCTGAGGCGGAAAGCTATCTCTGAGATACATCGGACCTTTTCAGGTCCTCAGTAGAGTTGGAAAGGTGGCTTATCACTTATCTCTTGCACCTCAGTTGCCCCGGGTGCATGAAGTCTTCTACGTATCTTAGTTGAGGAGATACATGCACGACCCTTCCCACATCATCGACCATAGAGAGATGGACGTCGATGATGGGGGGAGCTTCACAGAGGTTCCAGTGGAGAATGAGGATCGACAGGAGTGAGTCCTATATGGACAGTTGATACCTCTGGTGTGCATTCACTGAAAGCACAGGAACCTCCAGGAGACAACATGGGAGCGAAAGCTCAGATGTGCACTCAGTACCCCCATTTGTTCCCTTAGTTCTAGTTGTAGCTTATGGGGAAGTAAAGCCCTGAGGTGGGGAAAATGTAAAGACCCGGAAATTCCCTGGATTTTTTTTCATAAATACATTGGATTTTTACGAGTCCAAAAAATTTTAATGTGCATAATTCCGAGGCCCGGTGTGCCGGAAATCAATTTCTGAAATTTTGTTCAGGTATGCTCAGTAAACGTACGAGCGGATTTTTATTACTTTTGAACCGATGCTCGAAACTGAAATCTAAGGGCACCGTTGAACACGCATCACCGGTTTTTTTCTAAAAAGACCTTTACCTCAACGACAGTTGGTCGAGAATAAATTTTAGTTTTTGGATGTAAAATAATAATAGTAATAAAATAATGTGCACAACACATTATTTTATTTTACACTACCATGTGACTGTGTTGGTTAAAACCTCCAGTTGGGTGTTGGAGGTGGGACCGCCACACCCTAACCTCCATGAGAGGATATGGTGGAGGGGCCCACCTGAGCATAACCTCCAATCAGAGGATATGACGTGGGAACCACACGAGGCTTAACCACCTATTAATGGAGGAGGATAAAACCTCCTCAAATCTCCATTAAATGGGGAGAAACCCCTTGACCTTCCACTTTAATTAAATAGATCCAACCTCCATTAATTAATATGCCAATCTCTCGTGGATTAATTGGAGGAGCCTACATAATTAATTCCCCTTTTTGAAATTTGTTCCAATGATTAAAATAATAGACAAACTATTATTTTTGGACCATTCTTTTGGTGGATCTTTGGAGAAAAGAGAATTCTCTCCAATGAAGAACACTCTTCCGGCGAAGAACACTCTCCTGACGAAGAACACTGATGAGGGATACCTTCCACTACGAAGAACGACCTCCTCCGACCATCTTCCTCGAACTCCTTTAATACGGGACATGTTTATATACCATGGATCGATGACCATATTTCTGCGTCATCAACGAATGAGGACCGACGAATCAAAGGTAGGTGTTTTGTTTCTTTTAAGCGTCATGATCTTCCTTTCTTTTAAAAACGAAGGACGACGATGTTTATATTTGCTGGTGGAATGTTGTGCTTCGTTCATGAGAACCAACTGCTATCACCCTAATCACGGAGGGATCGGGCCAACCTTAAATGGACCAACATCCTGCATCGATCTCTCTTCTTGTGACATTCTACATCATGGCGTTAAAGCGACAATGATGAAGGCGACAACGACGAAGGTCGCGGTACATGCGGCCTCCACGAATCACGTCGCCATCGTGGCATACCGATGCACCCGGCCGAACACCGCCGACCCGAGCGGTTCCAAACCCACCTACCAGCGGCCTTTCGCGCCCTGTCGGTGCGCGGCACCACTCGCCCGCGGCCTCCCAGCCTGCGGCCCGCCAGCCTGCGGCCCCCAGCGCCCTGCCAGGAAACCCGTCGGCACCCCATGGCCTTCTCGGCCACTACTGCACGCAGCCCGACACCATTGCGCCCTGCCCGGCGCACCGCCTGTTCCCCATGGCCTCCCTGGTCGCTGTCGTGCCCTTCCCGGCACCCATGTCGCCTGCCCGGCCACCAGTGCGCCATGCCCTGCGCCCACGGGGCCTGCCCGACCGCTGAAGCACCCTGCCTGGCACCCCAGGGCCTACTCAGACACTGTCGTGCCCTACCCGGCGGCCCCGAGGCCTGCTCGGTGGCTGCCGAGCTCTACCTGGTGCCTCCACGGCCTGCCTGGCACCATTCCTGTGCCCTGGCGGCCCGCCTGGCACACTGTCGCACCTTGTTGCCCCCCCCGCCCCCCCCGAGCTGACCTCCGTGCATGACACCCCAAAACGACCGCCCCCGAGCCGAACTCCGGTCATCCCACGCGCTCCTGGCTGATACAGTGACCCGGCTCCCTCGTGCCCTCCGGGCCGCGCCCTCGCAATGCTCAGGGCCGAATTGGCCTGCATCCCGGGCCGAACCGCCCCCGATGGCCGCTGGTTCGGGCCCAGTGGGCTGAGCCAAACATAGAGGGCTGACCCTCCCAATGGGCTGGGTCATACCTAGGAAGTCTGTCAAGGTCGACCTAGATCGGGTAGGACCGAGCACAGGCCCATTACAGACACCTTTACTTTCTGTTGGCCATATCTTTGGCACTGGACGACCGTTTGAAGAAACTTCAACGGTGCCGATATTCTTTGAATGAAGCCGTCCCTTTGAGAATAACCCACTAGAGTTCAGGGTATATTTGAGTTACAGTCAGGTTGGATCGTACATGAATCCAACAGGGACCCCGGAACTAAAAGACTAATATCTAAGAGGCCGGGCGTCCGATTGACGCGCCATCTGTTTCATTGAGACCTATATGAAATTGATGACCTTTGATATACTTCTTCATGGAACTTCATGATAGTTAGAGTATTGACCAGTAGCTCATGGAGCAGATTCATCCAGTGAAAAGCAGTCATAGTGTGGAGAACTAGTAGCTGGAAAACCTGAAGACTACTTGACCGATTCGACTCAGAGTGATTCGAATAACCCAGTGGGGAGTTCCTAGTAGTTGGTGGAAGAACCACAGCGGAGGTGATTCTGGTAGTTGGGTGAAGACCTACAGTACTCGACAGGAGGAGTACCTCTTCAGGCTATTAGGGAGAGCTCTTGGTAGTTGGCGGCAGAATCATAGTGGAGGAGCACATGGTAGTTGGAAGCAGACCCACGATACGTGATAGGAGGAGTAACTCAACAGTCCAAGGTTAGTGAGAAGCGCAATGGGGTCGCGATAGACCCACTTTACTTGATAGATGAGGAGTTCTCTAGAATACATGGTTTTGATAATGAAAATACTGGTTTGATCAGAGTAAATGAATTTTGTGTTTTCCTCATGATTGAGATGGGTTAATAGATAACATAGGTATAGGTATGGGCATATACCTATGTAATGGATATCTGTTGATTTAATACTTTTTCATTTATCTTTGTTTGATTTTGGGATACCTTGTGGGTCTCTGGTTCCCTACTGAGTATCGTTATACTCACCCTTGCACGGGCTATTCCCTTACCTGGTTCTATTCGTTGCAGACGACAGACAACACTGACTAAGGCAGAGATTAGCAGGACTGGATGGTACCCGGAGGTGGAAAACTCGGCGAGACAGTACACAGAGTAGATGGAAGGACATGGAGTGCTGAGGATTCCATATGTACCTACCCTTCAGGTAGGAACCCTGGAGGAAGACCAAGTAGCTGCTTTACTTTTCTTCAATTGTACTTGTACTTCCCTGTTGGGCTTGTATTTCTGGCCCCTTTTACTTTCCAGAACTTCTTTTGTATACAGTTATACATAGTGTTTTGCTTCTAGTTGTGTACTATGTTGTGTTTGTTTTCAATTATGAAGGAAATGCCTTCCCAGTTTAGGGATTTCTGCCTTTGGTTCTAGTCTCCAGCCCCTGGCCTATGGACGACAGGTGTGGGGTAGTCACAATACAGGCCCCGGGGGATGGGTCGTGACATAAAACCTATTAGGAGAAAATATAGCCCACTTTTGTTTTGTTTTTATGTTTCTGTGTTTCTAAAGGATCTAAATTAATATAGTCTTTGGGTGTTTGTTTTTGTAATGTATAATGTATTATATAAAAATTAGGTAATTTCTATGCATGAGAAGCATGGTTCACTATATTTGATACCAGAGAAAAATTTTATTCAACCTCTAGAAACTAGTATGAAGAATATTTAGTGAGGTCCCTAATGTTATTTTCAAGGATGTGTTTAGGATAATTATAATGATGAATCAAAGTACGAGAAAATGACTTCGAAATTTTGTAAAGGATAAAGAGAGTAGTTTTCTAAAAATATATCTATAGCAGTATATTAAAATTGGATGTAGATATGGATCACATGTAACTTAGGGTAATTTTTTTTAAATTTCATATTAATATATAAGCGATCATAAACTAGTGTCTGAAAATTGGTCATGTTGTACACCTTATTTGGTACTCCTAGCTCATATTATTTGTAAATTCATAAACTATTCAGGAACTATAATGAAGGATTCAAATAGAAGATGGATATGAATGACCAATGATTATCCTAAGGTGTGATAGATTAAATATGTAGTCAAATATATACATCCTTCAAGTTTTTTTAATGATAATGATGATTTCTACTATGATATATATTTATTACTATGTGATTTTTGGTTTTAGTTAGTGGTGGGAACCAAAAAAATAGGGATAACTTAGAACATGAATGGAATTTTTTCTAATGACTAGTCAAAGAGGATGATGTATATAGTAAAGGATGTTGTGATCACTACTAATTATTTTTCATTGAAAATGATTGATCATATATATATTTAACATCTCTCAAACTCACCAAAGATGTTATGAAAATAGTTCTATAAGAATTTAGCAAATAAAAGTCATAGGTAAAAGAAAAATTACATTTATAAATGTTTAGAATGTGGAATAAGAACCCACATGATTGTCTTAGAGGAACAAGAATATGTTTTTACTGTGGAAAATGACACAATGAAAGTAACTATAAAGATAAAAATTAAGAGTTCTATTAACGTAATGGATGGGGATAATGGCCTAACATAGACATCATCAATGATTATATTAATTAAATCTGGAATTAATGGGCATTATAAAAATCTATGTCCTAAGTGTAAATATCATGAAGGGAATCCACAAAGTAGTATGATTAATGGTTATATTGCATATGAAGATGAGACTATATTTTAAATGTGAGAGGAAATAATTTTTAATTAGTAGCATGAGGTATCCTTATTAATGTATTAAGGATAATGTGTAAAAATTGAAGTTATTATGTATTTGTATGCAAAAATTACGTTTTATGAATTATAAAACATATAAATAATGGTACATTTATATTTTATCTTGTGGATTTAAAAGAATATTTTGAATGTTTAAAATGGAATAGAAATGTGATTTAATGAAAGTGATATTCATGGGATACACATTATTGATAGAAATATAACCCTTAATATGTTACTTATGTTAAGATACTGATGATTGGATAAAGTAAATTTGATGGTACTGATTACATTGGAATCGATTAATGATTTGTTGACAAAGTGTTTCTTGTTACCATTGATGTTGCTTTCAACATTTTTTTATTTGTTGAATATTTAAAATAAACTTTTGAATAAGACAACATGCATGTTTTCAGTAAGGATTTATGTTAATTCTGTTTATCACCATGTTCCAAGAGAATACATGATGAAGGTATTCACATGTTTGGTATGTGACAACGAAGAGATAATTTATGATATATGGTGTATCAATGTTAAGAATATTTCACGAAATTTGGTGAATTTATTCCTTATGTTTTGTATTTTCATATTTCATAAGGCTTTTAAGGTCAAAAAATTAGGTAAATTTTATGTTAAACATCAGATGATGTTTGTGAGATTAATGTTTTAATTAACCAGATAAGTAATTATACATATTAGATAACCACTATTAACCTGTTTTCATGATTTTAAATAAATACTCATGGAATGAATTATCATTCTAACTCATGATATATTACTACCTCATGAATGAAAAATTCACCTTTATTTTATATTATGATATATAAAGTGGAAATAACGCATGTTACAACAAATGGGTTAGATTGAGCAGATGAAAATGAATTAAATCATGTATGTATATTTCCAAATGTTATTATATAGTAAAATAATTCCAAAACTCTAATAAAATGGTAATGACAAATAATTTTCCTAATACCTTCATTTTTTGAACTGATGGTCTGATAAATCATCACACATTTATGGTTTTGAGACCCTTAATGTTACATTGATCATTCACTTGCTGGTTGTCATTGATTTGTATCACTCTCTTTAACTATTTTTTCTTTTATTCAATTTAGAATATTCACTCACACCCTTTGTTATATTATTTAGAAACCTAGTTACGAGTTTCTCATAGTAACCCTTATGGTTCAAAAAATCCATTTTAAAGGAAATTACAGTTTTAATTTTTATGATGTAGGTTTCTATAAAAGGAAATATCTAGTATTAAACTTGTGATAACCTACACTAATTTATAGGTTGAAATTAATGTGGGGGGGAGGGTATATGGTAACACACAATGATTTTGTGATTTTTTTTCAAATTAATGTAAAATATTTGACATTTTTCATTTCATGCCACACTAAATATAACTTCTATTATATGAAATAATTGAGTTATTATTGCATCGTATAGAACACCATGTTTACCTTATTCAACACATATACCATATATTTTCATATAGTTCATGAAAATGAATGTTTTTTTATAATTTACACAAAAGTATGACTTCTAACTACAACTTTTTTCACATTCAATACCATGTTTTACAAAACTACAATGTACTATTAATATTATTTTTAAAATATTATTATTTTGGTCACCAAAATTTTAGAATGGTGTTAATGAAATATATTATTTAAATTATGAAATTATTCTTTAAAAAATTATTTAATAATAATTTTTAAGGGACCAATTACCTAGAATTCAAAAATAATACCCTTTTAAAAATATAGATAATTCTTGGCATAAAAACATTATTTTTCGCAATGAAAAATGTTTTACCGTAATAAATTAATTAAAACAGTTTTGATAAATTATTTTAATGATATAAATATATATATTCAATAATCTACTTAAAATTTATCTTTTTATTTTTCTAGACAAGAGATATGAATAAAACCAATTTTACGCATAAATATATTTATATTTCTAAAATGTAATCATAACACCTTTTAATGGAAGAGTAATTTTAAATCCAAATTTTGAAGAAATTTATAATTTTTTTTGAAAAAACATAATTTATTTATAATTTTTAGTTTTAAATTTATATTAGGATTCATTTTTTGTATTTTTCTACGAATATTCATTTTTAGTAGAAGAGTCAAAATTACTGAATTTTTATTAATAACTAAATTTTCATCTGATTTATTTATATAGTTAAATTATTTTTTTGACTCTTTTTAAATCATAATTAGATCCATTCTAAATTAATTAATCCAATTTATTTAATTTAAAAAAAATTATATTTAAATTGGATATAAAAATATTTCAATCGTTTGAAATTTTCACTTTAAAACACCATTGTGTCAACCCATATGTTGGATTGATATTAAAGTATTTTCTGCCACTTATGTGTTTTTAATTTGGAAAATGGATTATATATTTAAAATAAAAATATGTTATAATGTATAATAAGGCCAAATTTTTTTTTCAAAACAAAAAAGAAAATGTAATTAAAATTAATTACGACAAATAAGGTAAAAACAAGTTTACATAGTGGTTTTACTTTATCTTAAGAGTAAAACGAAACTAGAAACATATAAAAAACAAATTTGATGGAAATATTATAACATTATAAGTAATTATATTGAACATGGATCATTATTAGGGACAAATGATATATGGGAGACCACTCAATAGTGTTAGCTTTTTATGTTTACTATAATTCCACTCCTCATCTTTTATAAAAGGACACTCAAGCCCCAAGACTAATTCACACATATAAATCAAATTCTATAACAAAAACCCGACTCAAATAATGTTTCAACTTGACTCCCATAATCATATAATCATGACATTATGAAAAAATACATCAATGGATGCACATTGGTAGAAACCAAAAGAGGTTACCCAAAGAGGAGGTAACATACATCAACAAACAGTTTTTGTATTTATATATCAATCCATAAATTATTATTATTATATGATTATATAATGAACTCAATATCCTTAATATAATAATATTTTTTAATGTTATGGTTTTAACCTACACTAACACCTTCTTCTATCAAATGGGATACACAATCATTGTTTGTGTTTACGATGGACTACCTCCTCACGAACCGATGTCATTCGTTCTGACATTACCACCTTTCAAGGATGATACTAAATATAGATATACTATATTTAAATTATATATATGATATATATGATTTATTTATTCTTATTATATTATTATATGATACATACCATCATGATTTTAATTTTTTGGGAGTGTGAAAACGTAGTTTGTAGTCATGTTGACTACCACCTCCTCCAAGTGACATGATTCATTCATCCATTAGAGCTAATGCATTAAGGATATGTACAAGATAAATATGTTTTATATATAAAATGAGTGTTCTAATAGAAAAATATTATATATATATATATCATTTACATTTACATTTTTTTCTGTCAATATGATATGAAAATGGAAATAACATTCTTGTGTACATACGACCTACCATCTCCTTGAACGGTATATTTAATTTTATATTTCAATATTTTTTAGGTAATTATAAATTTATATATACTGAATATATTTTAAATTTATATAATTGTTTTACATTCTGGAGATAATGAAATCATGATCAAAGAATAAAAACCAAAAATAAAAAGTCAAAACATATTGGAAAAATAAAGAGGATATTACCTGAAACGTTACTTTAACATGGAATTGTTAATAAATGAGTAATATAATGACACATGTAAATCATATATGTTATTATTTATATTAATATATTTCTTTGATAGATGTGAAATAAAATTATATTCTATATCTGGTTTTTTTAATGAGTGCACCAAGAGTCAAGACATACGGTTAAGGGATTGCTAGTGTCACTTTTATTTCCATGAGACTTATGTCATATTCATAAATAGTTTCATTTGTATAGAATATTAAATTGCCAAGAATTTATTTTATTATGATTATAATTACATTTACTAGTATTTACATACCATGTTTATAAACTCTTTTTCATGTGGTTTAACTATTGAAAAGTTACCAAATCAGTAAGGTAATTTTGGATTAATTTTCTTTCTTTGAGACACATGTTCTATTATGCTCTTATATTTATCTCATAAGGTGTTTAAACTAAACCTTTAATTTTTTTATCATGAATGAAATTATTTTTAGTATATTTTAGGATTATATAAATTTCATTCTATTATTTTCATAACTATTGAATGTTTCCAAAGTGGTAATAGTTTATTTTGACAATCTCATCATTTATTAGGATTGTTTGTGATTATGCTTCTTGATGAAATATTAGGTTCCATCACTTAGTAACACTCATAAATTTTATTCCCTTCAATTGATTCTTGATATATTAATTTATTTGTTCCATTTTTTGATTGTATGTCACAAAATATAATCATTTTGTTTTAATAAAATGTGAATTTATTTCTCTTTGTTTGGGAATTTATTTATTAAAAAACAATGTTTTCAAAATTTATTTGAAAAAAATAATATTTTAATATCATTTTCAAGGAAATAATAATTTTAAATTTTTTATGGTTTTCAAAGATTCACTAAATGTTTTTAAATAAAATTTAAAATAAAAATGAATTTAAAATGTTTTTAGCAATAATTTAAATTTTTTCAACGTAATTTTCAAATAAAAATGATTTCAAAATATTTTGATGCTTCATTTAAAAGTTTTATTGGAAAAGGTTTCCAAAATTTTTAATGGTTCATTATAATTTCTTGAGGAATTTTTTATTTTAAAATTACTTCAAGATTCCTTTATATTATTTCTTGGAAAATGGTTTTTGGAATAGTTTTCAATTATCTTCTATATGTTTTCCACGAAAAAGATTTAATTTTTTTCAATATTCGTTTCTAATATTTCATAGAAGTATTTTTTACAAATTTTTGAATCATCCTTTATAGTTTTTCATGTAAATTTTCAATGAAATTTGATTTCATTATGTTTTATTGTATAAAAAGATTTTTTACAAAGAATATGAGATATTTTCATCAATAAATGTTTTTATAAGGTTTTTAAAATCTAGGTTCTATATAAGATTACATATATTGGTGTTAAACATGCCTTAATGCAAATAATGTCTAAGGCTTCAATTTACGGAATTTCTCTGAATGTTTTATGTTTCTACTGCATGATTTTTCTGAATCATGTTTATCTTTCATGTGTAATATGTTTATTAATCCCCATTATATTTCATAGGTTATATTCTTATTAATATTTCATTCCTTTTAATGTTATACTTTGATTAAATGATTCTGATTTTTTTACATTACATGGGTTATAATATGATGACATCAATATGATACCAATTTAATTTCATGAGTTATGAAATTATTTTTTGTGATATTGTGGAACATAAATGTCTGATTTATTTATTATTTGTTTGAGACCAATATATCTAAAAAATTAATTAGTTAGTTATTTATATATCATGAGGTAGTCAGGTAAGGAATGGGGAGTTTACTCGATTGGGTAAAGGAAATTTTAGACTTATATGTTCTTTGGAGTGAAACTTAAATATTAAGATGGTTATGAGAGTGAACTATGACTACCAAGATGGTTTAGGGAGTAAACCCATTCCACTAATATGGACAAGGAAATAAGGTTTGAATACTATCGAAATTGATTCATATTTGTATTTTTCATCAAGAAATACATGTCTTATTCCAATTATTTGATTTCAAAGCATATTCTCTTCATTACCTTATGATTAATATCTTATGAACATCCATTAGTTATTCTATGAAACTTTATTATGATATTTGATATGGATGGAATGACATTATAATGTCATGATCATGTTCTCATACTCTTATTCTCATGATTATGCTTAAAAATATGATTTGTTTATTCTTACTTAGAATATAATTTATAGTGTAAAAGTCTTAACATACATGTATATTATATCATCCTAGATGAATATTAGGAAAATTACGAAAATATATGTTTGAGGATAGTAACAGTTTATTGTCTTTTGAATCTTGGAGAAAAAATATTCTATTATGGGGAAAGATCTTCAACATCTCCCATAAAGATATCCAACTTTAGTATTTACACCAGAAAACAAACTTTATATCCAGGGGAAATGAAACATAATAATGGGGAGAGATTAGATGATTAGTAAGGGTAAATAAAGGAAATGTGTAAGAATTACTTGAAAAAATGGTTATGGAACATCAACATATCATTTGAGGATCATACCATAAATCATAGATATCATAATAAATATTGTAATTTTATAATACATGTATCATATGATAATTTAGAACAACCGTTATGGAATAATATCATTGGAATAAGGCACTAAATTTTTGGCATGCACATTAGTTTATAACATTTTGAATAGGTTTGATTACAAAAAGGTTAAACCACTAATTATGGACATGAGACCAAGCCCCCACATTAACTTATGGACATGTAACTAGGTCTATGCATAACATTGTGAACAAGTAATCAAGATCACTCATAACCTTATGGACATGATAATAGGTCCACAAATAAAACAATGAACATGTATTCAGGTTTTCACATATAAATGTGAACAAGTATTCATCTTCATGCATAAACTTATAGACACGCTACCAGGTACACAGATAATATTGTGAACACATAATAAGGTTCAATCATAACATTGTGAATATGTAATCCGGTTCATGTATAAATATATGGACATGAAATTAGGTCCATTAATAATATTATGAACACATAATAAGGTCTACTCTAAAAATTGTGAACATGTAATCAAGATCACACATAAACTTATTGACATGAAACAAGGTCCATGTATAACATCATGAACATGTAATCAGGTTCAAACATAACATTAATACTCATTATGCATCCATAATTACCCAATTCATTATAGGGAGATATAGGTCCCATGGATCTCATAAAAAAATCATTCATACATGTTCCAAAAAGTAATAAAACATTTATCATATCATTAACCATAAAAATGGATAGGTTCTATAGACATAAAATTATAACCCATGTAATGAAATTTTTATCAGTAACATTTCACCACATCATAAACTATGAAAATATATAGGTTTTATAATAACATCATGAAATCATAACCCATGAAAAGTATCAGGTTTCAAAACCATAAAACATATGGAAGTGAAATGGGTAACATAATATCCATTCTATAAAAACATAAACCATTCAAGAAAAAATATGAGTGGAACCATTGGATAATTTCCTAGAATTACAATATTAACATCAACAAATGCCATCTTAGATTGAAAATAAATACAAAATTTATTTTGAAAACATTTCTAGAGGAAAATATAATTTCTTCTATGAAAAAATATTTTCAAAGTAAAAAATATTTTTGAAATCCATTTTATCTAAAATAATTTGAAAACATTTAAATAAGGATTGAAATCATTTTAAAAACATTTTAACATGACAAATTTTAAAATAAATCTAAAAAAAAATTTAAATCCTTTTTGATTGAAAACGTATAAAATAATATATGATAAATTTTAAAAAATATTTTTCCTTGAGAAGTTTTAGAAGAATATTGTAAACATTTAGAAAACAGTTTTCCTTGATAATATATAAAATAATCTTCAAAACATTTAAAATTTTGTTTTCCTAGAAAACATAAAAAATAAGATTGAAAAAAATTTGAAATCCATTTCTTTGATTTTTTATATATTTTTCTTTACTAAAAATTATCCATTAAAAATGAATAGAACGTATCTATGGATTGATGGTGGATAAATTCGTACATGTCGTATGAGGTAAAAAAAATTCCTTTTAAAATGTAAAAAAGTAAGAAAATGTCTTCATTTGGGAAGAGAAACAAACACACCATAAATAACATTAAAAAAGACAAAAGGTTAAAAATATATTTTAATGATCATAGGAGAATAATAAAATATTCTTGGAACCCCTTTTTTGAAACATTATTTTAAAGGAACGCATATTTCTTACCATATAGTGGGTAAATTCGTACATTATTTAAAATACATAATTAACTATATTATGTATAAAATATTGGAATAAATAGTAATTATATAAGAATAAATAATGAATAAATATAGGATAATTAAATTCATGATTGTTTCAGTGATGGAACATAATATTTCATCATAGGAAGCATAAAAATAATCAATCTTGAAAAGTTTTAAGATTTTCTCAATAAACTATTACAAATTGGAATATTAGGATCATACTCTCCATGTAAGAAATGATAATTTCAGGATCCTAAAAATATCAAAAAAATAAGGAAATTAATGATATAACATATAAAATGGAATTATGTACACCTTAAAATGGAATTTACGTGAATAACACAACACGAGTCTCAAATAAAACAAATTGAGACAAAATTATTTTACTGATTTGGTAAATTTTGAAACATAACCCCATGAAATAAATATACTAAAATTGATATGTTAATAACCATAGATTTAAGTACAATATACATTAAATACAATTATTTTCAGCACATACACCACACAAAAGGAAAGAGTAGTGACCATAGAATGTATCTCATAGAAATAAAAATAGAGATTAAATCCCCATACCATGTGTCTTGACTCTCGTCATTTACTTTTAAAACCAACTATATAATAAATAAATATTTATTACAATTATTTTAAGGAACCATATTATTACATTTAATACCATATATGGTCTAGTTATTTCCTTATATTACCCACTTGTTAGAAATCCTATGTTAAGGATTCACATCAGGTAATATTCACTTTATTATTCTTATGCATCGTAATTTGTTACATAATTTGTATTTATAATTTTTATCAAAATATAAATAATTTAAAGCATTATATTAATTTATTTTACATATAGTATATGTTCAATATAATAACCTATATATTATATAAGTATGTAATGGAAAACACTGTTCATGGAGATGTTATGTCGTATGTACGCATGAACGCAATTAACTTTTAATTATCATGGTGAAATAAAGAAAGTTAAATAAATATATATTAATATATTAATTATTACAGTATATTTATGATGTCATATATTTCTTATATATTAACTAAAACAATCTGTAATTCAATGAATGTAGTGTATGAATGAGTCATGTTGCTTTGAGGGGGCGGTAGTCCACACATTGTCAAATAAAATTATCATACCAACACAAAATTTAATGAAAAAAAAATATTTTTTTGAAAAGGAATAAATAATATTAAGGAAATACAAAATAATATATATCATATATTAATACCTATTCATTTTAATATCCACAATGAGAGGCGGTATGGAAAATTGGACAACCATCGTTTAGTGAGGCGGTAGTTTGTCAAACACTTAAACAGTATGTTCATAATGCATTAGATAGAGGTTTGTGTAATTGTAGATTCAAACCATAGAATAAAAATATAGTAGTATATTTAGGATATCATTTTTTGTACAATACATGAAAAAATAATGTGGAGGGGGTGTCAAAATAAAATAAAAGAAATGATTTAGGAGAAGACATTACCTCTTAATCGGGTAACTTCTTTTGGTTAGTGCCAAAAGCATTCCATGGGATTCATTAATACCAATTTAAGGATTATAAAAAGAATAAAGGATTTTTGGGAAGTTTATTGGGTAGATATTATCCATTATTAAAATGTTTTAGAGGTTTTATGAAGTAGGAGAGGTGCAAGCCATTTATAGGGAAGGAAAATGACTCACTTTGAATTTTTGAAAAGAAGTTAGGTGTACAAATTTTATTACGTAAAAAAGTCATGAAATCCAACCTATATCAGAAATGTAAGTTTTATGGGCCTAATATGTCCACAAAATGGGTTTTTTAGAAGTTTCATGGTCATTTGGCCCCGCTAAGATTAATGTTTACTCACTTATTAAGCTTAATTTGGTCTTAATAAACGTGATAAGATTTGATCACTCTTACAAATAATTTTGGTAAAAAAATCTATATGATATAACTAGACTCAAAATATTATAATGAAAAAATTATATATGTCATTTTTTCAAAATTTAATTCACAGAAGTGGATAAATTAAGATTAATGGTAATCACATAGAAGAGATTAAATGCCATGTTTTTAAAGTAGAGAATTGTTCTAATGTTTGTTATGTTTTTATATTCTAATTCAAATTGAAATTGATTATAATCACCTAAATGGTATTAATTGATTTATAATTTATCTAATGTTACCATAGAAACAAATTTAATGTAAAATTTAACATTAACAATTATTTAAACAAAAAGGATGTTATTAACTAAAATGTAGTATTTTTTTTACTATTCATTAAAAAAATGAAGTTTCTCATAAAAATTTCAAAAATTATCCTTATGATAATTTTGAAATTTAATATTATAAAATAAAGTTTATTTTATCAAATTAAATTTCTCGATGTGTCTAAAATTAATTTTATTTTTTCAAAGAAGTGCATGAAATGTAGTTTATTAGTGAAAGTTTTATGTTTTAACATATAATGACATTACCAAACATTTAACTTCCATTACCAACACGTTTTATTTATAAAAACCCATTATAAAAAATAGTTAAAAATTAGTTATTAATATTCATATTACTACATTTAACAGGTATGTTATAATTTTATTATTTAAATAATTATAATGGTAAAATTATGTTTTATATAAACATCAAGGTTGTTTATAATGTATGATGACTTTATGTTTCATGTTACGTACACCAAGTTGGAATTGTGTTTAATGTACAAAAAGTCATAGCTAAGCTTGTTGTTACATGTAGATAATGCTAAAATTCATGTTGGTAGTAGTTCATTTATAACTTTGTGTTGAATATAACACAAGCCAACCATTTTAATTCAAAATAAAATAAACTATTTTTAGTGTTACGTGAAATGAAAAATATCACAATGTTTAAATTAAATCAAAAATAATAATTGAATGAAATATTTAGGTTTAAAATTATTCCCCCATAAATATGATTTGTGATCTGAAATTCATCAGGTTTATCAAAGGTCTAATACTTTAATGTTTTATTCATATAAACCCACATCACAAAAATGAATACTGAAACATACCGTAAAAAGAAATATGGAAACCAAATGGTTACCCAATGTAGCATATAACTGGGTTTCCACATAGGGTAACATATTTTGGTAGTAACAACATGGTCACAAAATAAAATTTTATTTATCATGATCTGATAGAGAGTGATAGAGAAAAAGGAATGGACAAATTTAACAACAAAAAGCCATAAATCTGTGATGAACTAATGGACAATCTAATTCATCAGAAATAGAGGTACTAGGAAAATATTTTTTTGTATCAAGATCATTTTACCAAAAGTTAATTAAGTTTCATGAAAAGACATACATGCATTCTTTTAGGAAAGCCTCACCCTTTTTGTTCCTTGATCAACTTTACCTCATTCTCCAAAAAAGAAGGATACATTTTCATTCCTAAAGTACAAAAATATCATGGGGTCCATTATAAATCAACCCATATATCAGTAGTTACCATCATCAAAAATATGTAATCAAATATGAATAAGTCCTCAGGTGGTGAGATAATACATTAATCTCAAAAAAAATTATTTTAATAATGACATAATATTTCCATAATGGGATAACCTTTTTACCCTTCACAAATATAATTCACCATTCTTTCCTTTAATATGATATTATCTTATAACAAAATCTTTTTTTGAATACCTGGGTTCATTCATGCATTGATATAACATTAAATGTGATTTATTATTCCAAAATAAACATATAGGGATATAATCACATGAAACATCACTAAAGGATGAAAAAACGATTATCATGGGGATAATTCATACATAAACAAACATGAACATCCCAACTAAGGGGGGATAAGTTTTCTCTTGTATTTAATTACTCACTTTATCATTTTTGGTTGAATAAGAGTTCCCTTTCTCTATTTTCCTCAGAATTTCTTATGTATTATCATTCATATTAACCCCTGTATTGGGGCATTGATTTGTATATTTCTCAAAATCCATGCAATTGAATAACAGAACTGTGGTTGGTTCATTTTTTGGAGCTTTCTCTCCACTCATTTCATTAAGTTTCCTCTTGTTATCACTTTTATATATTTTTTCCTGGTGGGAAATATTCCTACCCATGAAACACCTTATTATTCCTTTATGTCACTCTTGTTAGTGCTCTTACCCATAGTTTTAGAAAGGAGGAGTTTGAAACTTTTTTTCTCTCTATGGTTTTTAGATTGTCCCACGAAATCTATACTCATTTTCTTGTTAAAACCATGAGATTGATTTTTATATCCAACCAAAATTTCAACTTTAATTGAAAACACACAATAACATCATATATACTGATGTATCTTTTGGCCAAAACCTATATAATACGTGGTTTTAATTCAATAAAGAACATTTCAAGTTTTCATTTGGGTTGAATGATAATACCATAAGAATACCTTGCATGTCTTGTGAAATTTTCCTCATAGGTATTGATTGATTCATCATTCTTTTTCTTAAACTCTGCAAACTAATTTTACATATTATTATAAATAATAAAAGGAAAGTAATTATTTAAGAATAAGTTCTTGAAATCAGACCAATCTGTGGATTCAGTTTCATCTTTCTTCTTTGTCATCTTTATTAGAGTCCACCAATGTTTTTCTTCACCCTCTAGCCGATAAATAGCCATAATGAAATTCTCATGATCCAAACACTTGAGAGTAGAGAATATAATTTCAATTGTACTAAACCAGTGTTTAGAAACCAGTGGATTAGATGACTCTATGAAAAAAGGTGGATGATGGATCATGAAGGACTCAACAGAACATTATTCCCTCCATTGCTCACATAGAAACTCAACATGATTCATATCTTGAGAAATATGAGAGAGTATAACAAAAAGGATTTCTAATCTAGCCCTCATATGATTAAGATAATTAGTATTACATTTGTTTCATTTTTTTCCACAATCACCATTAATATAGTTCCTTCAGGTTCCGACAATTGGATAAAATAAAAATCAAAGAGTATGAAACAATTATATTAATGAGGAACCACATAATCAAGATGTTTCACTTATATGATGTCTAAATTATTACACCTTTATTAATATATGATACCTTAGGTTTATCCTTTGTAATTCATAACCAAATTCTATTTAAGTCCTCCATTATGGTTTTTGAAGCGTTTTTTAATTCCCAAATAATGCCACCCAGGAGTGTCAAACCAGGTGTGCAATAAGTCTCATTATCATGTACCAGATTACCCTGAGTCAGACTTGAATGATCATGTTAGAGTTAATACCACTTTCTATATATATTCCAGAGCCACAACCATTTGTAGTATTCTTATAGGGGTGTATTTCTCGGAAACCACTCACTCTATCCTTTACGAAAATTTTGAATCATTTTCCTATACATTAACTTATTCTTATACTTATCCTTAGAGACATCCATATACATATCCATAGAAATATATCTAGGATCTCAATAATGTTTTCTCATCCTAGTTTCCAATGAATGACTAAACCTTTACATTGATACCAACTATAGTCACCTAGGCTTAACATACATAGATATTACATCATCTAAGATGAATATTTAGTACATTAGAAAAAGACAAGCTTGGGGAAGAAAATTGTATTGTGTATTTGAAAAAAAGCGATAAAAATCTTCTATACTTGTGATATATCTCCAACATCCACCATGAAGATATCCATATTTAGTAAATATACCAAAATCCTACCATCATAAAATGAGGAATGAAAACATAAGATAGGGCTGAGACCAGATTCTCAGTAAGGGAAAATAAATTTTTTTTTATGCATAACATGGGAAAAAGGGTATGGAACTTGAGTATAACATTTTAAGATCATACCCTAAATTTTAAAGATCCTAATAAATATTATAATTTCATAAGATAGGGATCATAAGAGAATTAAGATAAAAAGTTGTGAAATCCTATCATAGGAATAAGTCATGAAATGTTTGGAATGCACATTGTTTTATAACATTGTGAAAATTTATAAGTTGAAATAGGTTAACTCTTTAAGATAAGGACATGATATCAGGCTCCCACATCTACTTATGGAAATGCGACAAAGTTCATGCCTAAAATTGTTAACGTGTAATTAGGATCATGTATAAACATCTGGACATGAAACCAATTCCATGTATAACATTGTGAATATGTAATTAGGTTCACACATAACATTGTAAACATTTAATCAGGTTCACACATAAACTTATGGTCATGAAACCAGGACCATATATAACATTGTGAACACATAATAAGGTTCACTCATAACATTGTGAACATGTAATTATGTTCATGCATAATATTTTTGATATGAAACCAAGACTATGCCTAAAATTTCTAACACGTAATAAGGTTCACCCAAAACACTGTGAAAATGAAATCAGGTTCTTCCATTTACTTATATACATTAAACTATGTCCATGCATTCTATTGTGAACATGTAATCAGGATAATTTATGACATTTATACTCTTGAGTCATCTATAATTACCCAATGAATTGGGGGGGGGGGTGATATTGGTCCCTCCTAAATCAAAATAAAATCATTCAAACATTCACCATATGATAATAAAATATTCATTATATCATGACCCATAAAATAGATACGTTTTATAAACATAAAATCATAACCCATGAAATGAAATGGGTATCATTAAAATTTCATCAAATCATAACCTAAAATACTATATAGGTTTCATAATAACTACATGAATGTATAACCCCTTAAAAGAAGTGGGATTGAAAATCATAAAACCAATAGAAGTGAATCAGGTTTCATAAGCATCATTCCATAAAAATATAAACTTTTCAATAAATAATATAAACAATGCCTTTGGATCATTTCCTATAAGGGATTTAATAACATAAAGATATATCATATTATATATAATATAACTTGATATGATATTATGAAAAAAAAAATTCTTAGGAAAATACCCTTTCATCATTGAATATTTTTTAGAATGAATCCTTTTCATAATTAATTTTAATTGAAAATACTTTGAATAAATTAAAATATATATTGAAATAAATTTAAAAAAAAATTCATTGAAACCATTTAAAAAATGATTGAAATCTTTTTCAAAACCCTTTCCCCAAAAAATAAAATAAA
Organism: Viscum album; assembly: GCA_963277665.1. Classification (NCBI taxonomy): domain Eukaryota; kingdom Viridiplantae; phylum Streptophyta; class Magnoliopsida; order Santalales; family Viscaceae; genus Viscum; species Viscum album. Next base: position 957,888,536 of record OY728142.1, read on the forward strand.
AAATAAGCTTCAAAATATTCAAAAAATAAATTTCCATGAAATCATATAAATGAATACTAAAAATCTTTTTAAAACATTTTTCCATTAAAAAATATAAAATAAACATAGAATCCTTTAAAAAATCATATTACATGAAAACTCATAAAATAATTTTGAAAACCATTTCTATAAAAATATATTTTTTAAAAAAAAATCCTAGAAATTACCCTTTAAACATGAAAATAACTCTTTAAATTATTGATGGGAGATGAATCCATAATTGTCATATGAGGTAAATAGAAAATTCCATTTACATAGTAAAAAGGATATAAAAATTCCACATTTGTAAAGAGACAAGAACATTACTTTGAAAAAATTGGAAATTTAAAAAAAGGTTAAAGTATTTTAATGATCATAGGAAAATATGAGAATATTCTTAGAAACCCATTATGGATAACACAATTTTAAAGGAACTCAAATATCTGACCAAAGAGTTGGTAACGTCGGGCTTCCTTAAAACAAATTATTAACAATTTTATTTTTCAAAGAGTAGAATAAATTGTACATATACCTGAATAAATCATAAATAAATATAATAGAATTAATTAAATTTATTTTTGTGATTGATATAACATTATATTTCATCAATGGAATCATATACATAAAAAAACTTGAAAAGCGATAAGATTGTATTAATAAACTCTTACAATATTTTAACATGGGATCATATTCTTTATGTAAGGAAAAAAATTAAATGAATCCTCAAGTATCATAAAAATAATGAAATTGGTGATATAACATTTAAAATTGAAGTATATACACCTCGAATAAGAAATAAAGTGTATAATAAAACATGAGTCTCAAAGAAGGAATGTTCAGACAAATCTATTTTACATACTTGGTAACTTTGGAAACATAAAACCCATGAAAGAAAGATCATAAAATGTATATGTGAATACCCATAAATTTAAGTATAATAAACATTAAATAAAATAATGGGATATACATACATCACACAAAAGAAAAGAGTGGCAATCATAGTATGTATCTCACATAAATAAAAAGTGATATGAGACCCCTTTACATATTGTCTTGACTCTTATCGTACTTGTTTGATACACCTGTATAATTAGTTCAAATTAATTATAAATATTTCAAATAACCATATTTTTGTATCTAATACCATATATGGTTTGATTATGGCCTTATATTACTGTCTTGTTAACTATCTTGTGGTAATGTTTCACCTTAGGAAATATCTACTTTATTCTTCGCATGTGTCGTAATTTGTTATATCTTTCGTATTTATAAATTATATCATGATTTTAGGAATGAAAATCATGATATAAATAACATATATATATAGTATATGTTTATAATAATAAAAATCTATAGAATATATAATTCTGAAATAGAATACATTGTTAATGGGGATGGTAGGTCGTACGTATGCATGAACACTATTTCCTTTTAATTATAACGCTCAAAAAATAAAAGTCAATTAATTATATGTGTATATATGTATATATATACATCATTATTATAGTATATTAATGTTATCATAAGTGTATTATATATTCACTTAATCTATCATTAATACAATCAATGTTGTGTATGAAGAAAGCATATCACTCTGAGAGGGTGTTAGTCCACACCTCCTTAACCAAAATTATCGTATGAAGACAAAATAGAAAGTAAAAAAGATATGTGTTGTAAAAGAAATAAATAAGATTAAAAAAATATTAAATATAATATATTACATATATAAATATAGTGTCTATACTAATTTTCACCATGAGACTCGGTGAAGAAAATTGAACAAGCATCATTTAGTTTGGTTGTAGTTTTCCACACACATAAACATTATGTTCATTATCTATGAGATGGGTGTGTGTGTAAGTGTAGTTTGAAACCATATCTTAAAAAAATTAGAGTATATTGAGGATATAGTTTTGTTATTAAATAATGCAAAAATGATAGTGGAGGGGGTGGAAGAAAAATAAAATAAAGGACTTGAGATTAAGCGTTACCTCTTAATCAGGTTACTCTTTTTAGTTTGTGACAAAAGGCTTCTAGGGCATGCCTTCTTCCAAAGGGAATACTTATAGGATTAAAAAAGTACTTCTAAGAAGTGGATTGGGTAGATTTTTGTATGAGCTTAATAGGTTTGTGATTTGTGAGGAAGATGAAGAGGTGGCGACCTTTTATAAGCACTATAGGAAAATAGTGTTTTAGTAGCGGTTGTTTTGCGGTTATTTTCAATACCGCCACTAAATGTTTTTCGATCAAAAACTCAGAACCATTTTTTAACATAGTATTTAAAAAATATGGATAAATATTTTTAAAATGATATTTATAAATTAAAAAAATGTACAAGTATTTTTACCAGCCATTTTTTAAAAACTGCCGCCAAATTAAAGGACAAAAATTAAAAATATATATATTTATTAATTAAGTATTATTTTTTATTTTTTGTTTAAAATAAATTATAGTTTATTATTAATTTTTTTAATTAATTTTAATGTGTTAATTAATAAATATTTATATTTATAAGTTCATGATAATGTGAAACTTAAAACAAATCTATAAAAACATGAAAACTAGACTTCGCCATCAATGGACCATAAAGTCTGATATGGGAGTCCATTTCATCTACAGAACTAGTCAAATCGAAACATACGAATTTAGATAAAGCCAAGTGAGATTTAAACCATGTGATAATTGATGGAAAAAATATTAAAGTTTCAAAAACATAGAAAATTGAACACAAATATTTAGCGACTATAACTTTTAATCCAGGTGTCTGTTTGGGCTCTACCACATATGAAATCAAATATTTTACTGAGCTATACAATATTTTGCTCTTATAACAACTCATTGTGCATTTTATATATTTTATTTCCCCAAAAGGCCAAGAATGCCTCCAAAATAGAGGTTTTAGTTGTTTACCTAGTTTTCTTAAAATTCAAACGCTTATAACATTCCATCCCGGTGTTTGCTCAGCCTATACACCATTACATATCGAAGATCATTTCATGATAATGGATTTGAATTGCTGTGGAGCTGAAAAAAACTCTCTCACATCAAATTTTATGGTCATTTTAGTGTTTTAAGGGTGTTCAACAGTTCTTAAAATTTTGTGATTTATCTAATTATCTATTTAATTATTTGTTTTTTTATTTATTTAACATTTATTAATTATTTTATTATTTAATAATTACTTAATTAATTAACTATTTATTTATTTATTATTTATTATTTATATAATTATATAATTATATATTTATTTATTTAACATTTAACATTTATTTATTTATTTATTATTATATTATTAAGTAGACATTAATTATTAATTTTTTATTAATTTATAAATTAATTAATTATTCTTTATTTATTATTAGATTATTATTAGATTATTATTAGTTTATTTATTTATTTAATTACTTATTTAATTATTTATTTTTTATTATTTATTAAATATTTAATATTAAATATGAAATAATTATTATTAAATTTTATATAAGAATTATTAATTATTAATTATCAATTACAGTTATTACATTTTAATTATCAATTACAATTATTAATTATTTTTTATATTTAATTTTATATTTTATATTTATTATTTATAAGTTATTTGTTGTTAGTTATTATTTATTATTTATTTATCTATTTTCTTATTCTTATTTTATTCATTATTCTTTATTCTTTATTCATTATTCTTTATTTCATAATCTTTACTCTTTATTCTTTATTATTTTATTTTTATTTTATTAGCTATTTATTAATTATTATTTTCTTACTCATTTATTTTTTATTTATTTATATATTCAATATTCATTATTTATAAATTATTAATTATTTATAAATTCTTAAATGTAAAATATTAATTATGTATTATAAATTCTTAATGATAAACATTAATTTATTAGTTATTAAAAATTATTTGTTATATATTATGTATTATTTATAAATTATAATTTCTTATATATTAATTTATTAATTTATTCATTCATTCTTTTATTTTTTATTCATTATTTATTTTTTATTATTTTTATTAATTATTATATATTATATATTTATTGTTAATTTAGTAAATATTTATTTATTATTAGATAATTATTCATTTATTATTTTTTTTATTTTTTTATTTATTTTACTTTTATATTTTTAATTAATTATTATTGAATTATTAATTACGAATTTATTATATATTCTTTATATATTCGTTATATATTTATTATTTTCCAATTCATGATTTATTAAATTATATTTTATATTTATTATATACTACCTCTTATTTAGTAATTTATTATTAATTTATTATTTACTTATAAAATATTATTTTATTATTTAATTAATTGTTTATTTATTCTTATATAATATATGTTATGTATTAGATTTTAAATATTGAATATTATATGTTATATATTATATATTATATGTCATGTATGATACAATATATTTTATGTATTATATATTATATGTTATGTATTATATATTATATATTAAATATTATATATTATATATTATTTAGTGTTTAGTAATTAGTATTTATTATTAACCATAACTAGTTAGTATTTACTATTTAGGATTTATTATTTTCTATTTATTATTTATTATTTACTATTTATTATTTTATAATTTTTAATTATTGTTTACTTGTTTATTATACATTTATTTATTTATTATTAATTTATATTCTATTTATTTTTTAGTAATTTGTAATTAATAATTACAAAGTATTAATAAATAATTATGAATTATGAATTATGAATTATTTATTATTTATTATTTATTTTTGATTAATCAATATTGATTAATAATTATTGATTAATAATTATTTTACAACGGTTTAAACCGCAATGAAATCATTATACAAAGGTTTTAAAAAACCACCGCTAATTGATAGTCGACACATGATTTAATAGTTATTTTCCAAAAGTGTCGTAGAATGATTTACTAGTAGTTTAAACAACAATTAAAAGAAAAAGAAAACTGCCACTAAATTAAAATTTTGGTATAGTAAGGGAAAGAAAATGATAAACATGGAATTTTTAAAAACAAGTTATGTGTACACATGTTCTTACCTAAAAAGACATACCAATCCAACATAAATCATTAATTTAAGGATTGTGGAAGAAATATGGCAACACAATGGGGTTTGGACTAGTGGCTAAGTCATTTTCCCCATAAGATTAAGGTTTAGTATGTAATTAAACTTAATTTAACCTTAATCTATATGATTAGTTTCAATCACTCTCACTAACCATTTTATTCAAAAATAAACATTATCTAATTATAGTCTAAATATTATACTGAATATAATGGTGTGTGTGAATTTTTTGAAATTCAATTCATAGAAAAAGAAAAATTATGATTAAGTTTAATCCCACAGATGAGACAAAATAATGAGTGTTTAAAGTATATATTTTTTAAAAGTATGATATGTTTATATATTCAATTTCAAAGGAAAATTAATGATAATAAATTGAATGATATTAACAGATTTGTAATCGATCTACTTTGACCGTAAAAAAATTTAATTTATTATTTAAGGATAATAATTATTTAAATAAAAATGAAGTTATTATTTAAAATGCAACACTTTGCATTTTTCGTCAAAAAATGAAGTTTCTCATAAAAAGCATAAAAATTCACTTTAATAAAACTTCCACAACGTAAATTCAAAAAAGAAGATTATTTTATCAAATTAAATTTCTATATTTTTTTTGTAATTAATTTTATTTCATTTCATAGAAGGACATGAAATGTACTTTATTTGAAAAAATATTATATTTTTAAATATATGTTCTTTACCAAAAAATATATCTTTAGTTATAAATATGTTTTATTTCTATAAAACCATTATAAACAATATATTAAAGGTAGTTATCAATATTCATATTACTAAGTTTCCCGACTAGGGTATAATTATCTAATTTAAATAATTATAAAATGAAAATGATATTTCATAGAAACATCAGTGATGCATGTAACATACACTATTTTGGTGTTGTGTGTTGCATACGCAAAGTCAATTTTGCATTTAATGTTTGCCAAGTGATAGATAAGCTCTATGTTCCGTGTAGAGAAAAGTAAATTGACATTGTTTGTATTACATGATTAACTTTGTGTTGCATATAACGCAAGGGAAAAATAGTAAATTAATATAAAATAAACCATTTTTAGTGTTACGTGAAATTAAAAATATGTCAATATTTAAATTAACTTGAAAAAATATAATTCAACAAAATACTGGGGTGTTATATAAGCTCAAATTTTATGATGTTTTCTTTCACAAATTCATTAATATATGTATTATGTATAGTTTTTCTAAGAAGGCGTCTACTCCCAGATAACCTAATGGGAGAAATTATAGCTCACTTATATACCATTGTTTATGTTTCCATTTTTCCAAAGGCACAAATCAAATGTTTTCTTGGTAAATCGGTTAATATAATTTTTATTGTATTCTGAAAAATGATGTAATTTCTGTGCATATGAATCATGGGTCTCTATATACACAACACCTTTATTTTCCATAAATTTATACAATATTTACAAAATAATGTAAAATATTAGGTGTTAAAAATATTTAAATTAAAAATGTTAGAAAATGACCATGAAATAAACCATAATACGATAAACCTAGTTTTAATGACAATGCACGCCATTTGGGATCTATCATATGGGAATACATACTAAATTCAAAATAATTATGAATATGGAATAAGTATGTTCCAACAAATATTAAGTCCCTCCATTGTTTCTTCGATATAAAAAAGGAACCCCTAGTGGTTCCACACACACAAAGATCACCTATGTCTATTTCCCTACACACCAAAAGTTATCAATGTGCCATGTCTGTTGAAAACAATTTCCAAAACCATGCTCACATTAAATTAAAACATTTTCACTATATAAAATCCATTTCCCAGAACAAAAAACGAAATCATCAATAATATATAGAAATGCATGAATTTAAAACACATCAATAGATACTCCAACCTATAGATTGATAGAAACCTATCTTCCTTCGATAATGGAGAAAACAATTAATGGAAAAGAAATCAAAAGATAAGTCCCAACATTAAAATCTAATGGGTAGATAGAAAAAAAATGTATTATGAATCTAAAACACACACACATATCCAAAAATTCAATCTCTACAAAAAGTTAACTAAGAAGATGAAAGACTGATTTTCTGTGATTTGTGATGAAACCACCTGATGAAGTAAACGATTAATGAATATATCATGAAGGAGGGAGATCACCCAAATTCTCTGTAAATCAATGTAGGGTTTGAGATATAAATATGGTCAATGAATGGTAAATTAATCTGGAATTTGTTTTATTTAAAAACATATGATAGAAGAATTTCATGTCATAAATCCCTTTCACAACATGAATTATCACCTATTAAAATATATTTATAAATGAATTTCCTCAAATAAAATTTAATCCTAATTTTTTTTCAATCCGTGTAAATATTTAATTTCCTATAAACATTGCATCCAATAAACAATTTTCACAACATCTTCCCCACACCATATTTATATCTTGTAAACCGTTTATGATGTGAAACTGTAGAATAGGTAGTGCTCTACCCAGTTTCTTTACAAAAAAATGAAATCCAAAACATAAGGTTCTCTAATACCAATGATCTCACACTGAATTAATTTACTCAGCTATAACCATATCCTATTTACTCAAAAATATGCATCCATTACTATTAGTTCATTTTCCCCAACGATGGCTCTCCATTCCCAAGAATCCTGCAATGCATCCCAAAAAAATGGAATCCGTAAACAAGATATGGTTAATACCTAAAGGAAGGTAAAATGGTGTTACAATATCCCCATAACTAATTATGTATGACCATGGCAATTTTTGAAGACCATGGGCTCACATAATGTGAAGGTCTCTACTACCACCCCATCAATTCTTACTCCAATGTATAGTGTTTATCCCATACACTCTTTTATAGTACATAGACCAAGGAATCATTTTACCATGTAACATATTCTCTCAAAAATACTAAATATAAACTTGATTCTAAGCTACAATTATGTTAGGCTCAAGATCAACATCCTCCTATTTAATCACATGGGAAAAATATTTTATTATATATCCTCATTTGAGAAATAAGAAACTCTTCATGGATAGAAGTCAAAAAAGATTGCAAATCCAATTGATAGGTTATTATTCAATGTTTTTTAAATATATCAAAGGGCCCCACAAATGTCAATTCCAACTTTCCCTTATTACCCAATCGAAAATTTCCCTTGAAATGTAAAACACTAAGAAAAAACTAATCACCATTATCAAACACTAGCGACATGCGACCATGATTCATATAATATTTCTAATGACCCAATGCCAGGAACAATCTATTCCAGATGAACTATATCAAATTCTTCATCTCCTGAATAAGACATGTCCCAACCAAATATATCCCTCCTAACAATTACTAAAACAATGGAGATCTTCAGGGATTCCCATAAAAATCTTCAATGTCCTCGATTTTGATCAGGGTGAAATAATTATTTTATACGAAAAATTGACAAGATTAAAAATATTTTTCAAATAACCACGAAAATAATGACCACTTACCCATGGAATATCCTCATGAACCTGGATATCGCTCAACATCTGACCTCCTTCTACAAATTATATTCTATTTTGAATTTATTTTGGGAACCCATCACCTCCTACAACCACTCAAAAAACTATATTTGTACCTCAAGTCCCTATCAGAAATAACTATATATGTATCGAAATTAAGTATCACAATATCACATAAATACAAGTCCTCTTTTTGTTCTACATTCATTGATTATTTGATAGGTAAGAAGTGCATTGATTTAATGTGTTGATGAATCATCACCAAAATCACATTATCCCCACTATGAGTTTAGGGTAATCGAATGATGGAATTTAAAGAAATACCATCCAATTTCTATACTGAAATGTGTGAGGGGTAAAATAATCCCAAAGTTCTATGGTGTTCTACCATAATTCACTAACATATATGAGACCATGATATAATACCTACAATCGAACTTCTCAACTATGAGCACCAATAAAAACATTTTAAATAAGGATTCATCCTAGTAGTTCATGGGTGTACAGACCATCATGAATGGTGTCTAAATTTAACCAACACATAAATAATGGAAAAGGGAACAAGTAACCCAATTCAAAAACATTATGTGTCACTGGGTGACTGAGACCAATCACCTAATGTCTCCCCCCATAAATTATTTCCCAAAATCAATTGAACTTGGGATTAGAAATTTAATCAAAGAAAACCCCCTAATAAAATGTTTAATCATACTTTATCAAATAAAAAAATTTCCCACCCATCCACTTATTATATTTCCATGCTCATCTCATCAATTAATTTCATCAAAGACCTCTCTTCTGGTGATATCTTCATTGACTGTGTTAGTAATTTTATTATCAATGCATAAGTGACAACATTTTACATTCTAAGAGTATAATAAATACCGAAATGTAATGTTTGGATATTCTCTACCCCTCATATATTTCACAAACTAAGTTCCATCTACTTAATAATACACCTTATTATTATATGATTACAATATACCATAAAATGTTACACAAATAGATATTATGTTTTTACTTCATACATAATAACAAAAAAGGGTATGATAGTTCTTCTCATGATAGAATAAGTGTGGAGATATATATAATAGCACTAGCCTGACCTGCATCAACACACAACCCAAACCCATGCCTAAAGCATTAAAAAACATCAAAACCCAAACTTGGTTATGATAGAATCAAGACTAGAATAGATATCAATCACACCTTCAATTACTCAAAACATTTATAAATATTTTTATTGTACTCATTCTTGATACCCTTTCTAGATTAATCTATCATCAGATATACATGCATGGGGAATTACCAATTAAAAAACCAATAATAAATATCCTAGGAAAATAATTATCATACACCACCCAAATTAATAGAATTCTTCTAGGACATAAATTCTTATTCCATTTCAGGATCTACTCAGACTCCCCTATCAGTTATAATATGCCAATGAATCATTATTTCTTCAATAGAAAACATGCATTTGTAAATCGTAACATACATAAAATGTTCACTCAATGTTTAATGAATGATATATAAATGGTCCATGTGTTGCACCTCTTAATTGAAGTAAACCAAACTATCAAAAAAAATGGAAACAGAAGATTCTAAGAAATGAGGAATGATCCTGTTTATTAATGAATTAAACACCACATGAAACTTTGATATTTCAAATATAATAATTAAAAACTCAATATTTTTATAAAATCTCTTAAATTTTTTCATTGGTAATCCCTTTCTCAGAATATCAATGGGTGATACCCTGAACACCAACTAAGCTTTGAAAACCAATGATCCCCTCTTAGGTGATCAAAGATATCATCAATCTAGAGAAAATGATATTTTCTCTTAAAGGTAAACTGATTTAGCATCTTGAAGAGAATAAAAAGTATGTGAATTATGTATCCCTTATTATAAAAGAGTACAAGACAATTACACATTGATGAAATTGGTTAAATAAATCATGTATCCTTAATATTCGAAAGACGAACCTCATGTTCTATACACATAGAAGGAATAATAAGATAATATTTAATAGAAATAAGAATCATGGCCAAGAAAATGTCAATAGTAAAATTGATCTCACATTATGGAAGAGAATATAAAAATAATTTTACAATACCTTAGTGTATGGACATACCATCATAGGAATGATATAGACTAGGAATGGGTCAATAGCATTAAGAAATACCTCTGAAAACATTCATGAGATAACCCCATCATAAGGAACAACAATTCATTCCCATCATGATCTGGAGTACCAATCCCCCATAAAACATTAACAAACCCATCAAAACACAAAATTTGAACACAATTGTAATAATAGACTAAGTTTTCCTTACCAATTAACATAAAATCTATAACAGTAATCAAGTTAATGATGTCATGATCAGGTAAAATGAAGTCTCACTCCACTTAAAATTACTTATCATAACCCGACATGAAGAATACTTCAAACCTTATTTATAACTATTTACCCTTGGTGTGGAAATATAAAATGGGAATAGAATATGTTCTAAACATAATACCAACACATGGACAAGATTTTATGGCATGAATGAATGAGTAGAAACTTTATCACTAAAAACTAGCAATATATGGGAAAAAATAAAATATATACCTATAATAGTAGATGACCCAACTTCAGATTCCATTAAAATATAATCTACTTCTTAATTAATCTCAGTCTAAGCCACACCCATATCTTTTTTAGCCACATGAACATCCCCCTTAACTACATGTTATGATCCACCACCCATGGAAGTGTATGTATTAACTTGAAAGACCATAGTGAATATGGATACAATACTACTACCTTGGGAATTCATGTCACAAAAATAACTCAATTTTCTTCAGTCTACACAATGATGAAACATCCAAGGACCATATGCACAATTATTTTTGGTATCATCATGAATATCAAAATAATTTTAAACATCCTAATGATGTCCAGATAAGGCCCCTAAAATAAGTTATGATGAAAACTTACAACATTTTATTTCCCTTTCTCTCATAAAGAAACACCCTATAAAACTATTTTATAAACTGAAGATTCCCCAAACCATTTTTTTCCTTTTCAACCAAATAATTTTTTTCATCTACCACCATGAAGGATATAATTCACATGATAATCAACATCGACAAAAAATTAGGCCTCAGTCCCAAATCATGCCTCAGAGCCTTTAAGTATTCATTAGTTAAAATATTCAGTTTGAGATGTACCACCTTTTCAAAACTTGTGGAATTCTATAGAAAGGTATGATCCCCTTTTCCATGTTCAAAAAATCCCAGGTTTTTCCACATGTAATGTATCAATATAGATCTACTAATTAAATATTTTCATGAATGAAGTCCTTGTATGTTCCATGAGAAACATTTTTTGGCAATAAATTCGCACTATATCATTCCTAATATTTTAATAATATTCAAGGTAAAACCCACCAAAGAGTACTTTGGATCCATTAAGAAGTTTGAGATCCTCTCAATCTAGTAAATCCATTCTTCATATTCACGTGGTCCTATTTCACCATGGAATTATGATGGATACTGTGTTCTCAATTAAGATTCAAGAGCCACATTTTGTTGTGGGTTCCAGACACTTTCTTAACCCAGAGTCCAAATAAAATATACTACAGCTTTTACTGATGAAGGTTCCACTGGATTTTTCTCTTAGGAAATTTTTCTTATATATTCTATAATGACACATTGATGATCTCTTATAATATTAATTATTTAACAATCAATAGATAAAACCTATTAGTTATGAGAATATTCCAAAATCATATGACCAACATCATGTATCGATTTCAATGTATTAATTAAATATTAATTTTATCAAATTGTGATTTATTTGAATAAAATATGATTCATTATTAATTAATATGTTCATTTAAATAAAAATCACATATAGTTCATTAGAATGACCTCAAACACCAAGCCATAAACATGGTAAAATCTTTATGACCACCGACTGTAACACAAGTTCAAATATGAAAGTGAGCTATCCATTAAACTTACAAAACTTACTATCCAAATTATGATTGTAAAAAATTATTTCAAAAATAGACACACATCCGAAAATATATATTGTTAACACACGTGAGGGAGAGAATTTTCTCTAATACCAATTTGTAACAAACCAACCCCTGTCAGTTAAACCAACCAACTGAGTCGTCCTTCACATGGTGTGGCATAAAAAATAGAAGTAAAATAATTCATTAATATGACCAAAGAATATAGACAATCATTGTAAAGTGTGGAATAACTATATACAAAAACATCCATGAAATCCAATCCAAAAAGGCCTAAGCAGAAAAGTATGATATGATAAGACCAACAAGTCTCCATGTAACCAACCTTTACCTCCAAACTATCCCACTATGAATGTAACAGATGGAAAGTGAAGCTAGAGTGCTACGTTAAGAAATTTCATTTAAATATATCCTAGAAAAAAGTTCAAAAATATCCAAAACATGAAATTAAGGTGTAATAACATATCCCTGTAGGATACCACCAAATAATTTATACATGTTCTAATATCAATAATTTTTATGTTTTATATTTTAAAAAATCCAATTTATAAATTTTTTTCATATATCAAACCATTGGTAAATATAACAGCTTCCACAAATACATATAATATTGACCAAATGTAGGAATATATCGTCTATTAAATAAAAATTATAAAATTAAACATGTTATTAAATTTCCTTGAAATCGACCATAATGTGATAAACCTGCTATAGAGTAAAAATAAAACCAATTTGATATCTATCCTATGGGAATAATACTACGAATAAATGAATCCAAAATAATGAATAATTTGGTTCAATTAAATATTGAGTCCTTCTATAACCTATCGATTTCACAAATGTAACCCCTAGTGGTGTCACCCACATGAGGTATAAGGCCCCAGCCTTAAACCTTACTTAATATTGAATTAAATGAATAATTCACAATGAGGATCTTTTCAGGTTTATAGTTTTAGAGAATTAGAACATAACTATTACATCTTAAAAGATTACAAAGTACACACTTCTACTAAGTCTCCATAAAATAAAAACTCTTAAAAAAAGATGTCTAGATTCCATGTTTTAGATAGCATGAAATTCCCTTGATCCCATCCTTGACCTTATTCCACTTTAAGTCCTGTGAAAAACATTTCGAAAAACTTGGGGTGAGCATAAAAAGCTCAGTAAGGGATACACAAAGAATGAAAACTGTTAGTTTTTCAAAATCAAGTAAACCATGTATACTCTATCTAAGTAATACCTTCAGCTTCATGAAGTAGTAAAACTCTTCAATGAATAAAGTAACATAACATACCTTTTTGTAACCAAAGTATAACCATAAAACCCATATAAAGAACACATAACATATATAAAGATAACTTGGGACATAAACATACTTAAGTGGAATAACCATACGGTCGACTTCCACACTTATCACTTAATGGAATAGCCATACGACCAATTTCCATACATACTTAATGGAATAGCCATATGGCCGACTTCCATACCCAATGCATTGGAGGTTATAACGTAACCACCCGTCATGGTATTCACGGAACCACCCGTCATATGGTTTATAACGTAACCACCCGTTAAAATGTCCAAGTACCAATATAAAATCATAAAACATAAAACCAATATAAAGGAATGATAACATTTCCACAATTTAATCACAATATATCAAAATATATTGACATAATAGAATAATTTATCAAAACCATTTTCAATACCAAAATACATAAAAGAGTATATGGTATTTATTTTATTTTAAAAACATTACGGCTTGTTGAGAAAGCCAAAGATCAAATAATACTCACGGCGGCGGAAAAAGGTCGTTGTCACCGCGTACGTTAAAAAAACATTCCTTTCTGTCGTTTAGTAAAACGCTTCGTAGAAAAAGATTCCTTTTGTATAAAAGTAAAAGTCAAAGGAGTTTATACACAATATAAAATAAAGTTGTGTATAAAACGAAATATGCCTCAATGAAAGGAGATTGAGACAAAGTCCCTTACCTTGGGTCCGACTTGACTCGATTGTTCTTTAATGTCCTGAATAATAAACTTGAGTTAATTTATACATGATTAAGAACCTTTTTAAAGTTCATTATTCTTTTTATATCACTTATTGCCATGTTATAAACATTATTTAACCATTTACGTTAATAATGTTTGTTTTGTCAATATTTGGTTCTTAAGTCGAAAGTTGACTTCTTACAATTACATGTTGTTCGTGTGGTCAAGCGTTCTTTATATCCAGAATGAAATTCCTGATTTGGATATGATATATATCATATATATCCATCATATACATGTATTTATAATATTACATAATCGTTTAGAGTTAAGAAATGAAATGCACCGTTCATGGAGACGGTAAGCCGTACGTACGCATGAACGCTACTTTCATTTCTTTGTCATATTAGTGGAATTAAAACTAAATGAGAGGTATGTATATTTTAATTCCAGAATTATATTCATCATTTAGATATATCATTAATTATATATATACATTATATACATGTAATTTTAATAGTACATTACATTTGGGGATAAGAAATGAAATGCACCGTTCATGGAGACGGTAAGCCGTACGTACGCATGAACGCTACTGTCATTTCTATCTCATACTTTATTGGAAAGAAATAATAATGATATAGAGGTATATTATAATTCCAGTATAACATAATATATAATAACTTTAAATCCATCCTTTACACGTCCCACATATGGCATTAACGAATCACATCACTTTTAGGGGGCGGTAGTCCGCACTTCCTTAAATGAAGATATCGTGTTTACCCATAATGGAAACCATAAAGGTATGCCAAAAATGAAAAATAAAGAAGCTTAAAGAAAACATAAACATATTATATATCATATATAAAAATAGTGACATCATAATGGCCACCCTTGAAGTTGTTAAATGAGTATTGAACAATCATCGTTTCGGGAGGCAGAATTTCGCCATCCACGGAAACCGTATGTTCTTTAACCATTTGATGTAGTTGTGTGAGAGTGTAGCTCAAATAAATATTATAACAACATCATAGTATATTGAAGATACTGGTGCTGTTACCAAAGAAGTAAATAAAAAGAGTTTAGGGGGTTGGAGAAGCAAAATAAAACAAATGAACAAGAGAGAATGAATTACCTTTAAAAGTGTAACTCCCTTTTGATTTGAGCCTAAAGGCTTCCTTTGAAAGGATTATGCCCAAAGGGAATCCTCTAGGATGAGGAGAGGGATGTGGAGAGAGTAATTGGGTAGGGGTTGGCCGAGCCAAAGGCTTGAGAAGTGTGTGAAATGGGGTAGAGGTGGGGGCCTTTTATAAGAGGAGAGGAGGGGCACTTTTGGAAAGTAAAGAAATATTACTTTATTTGAAAATGTGTTTCGGTTTTAAAAGGTCCCACATTGATATAATTCGTGGATAAGGTGATAGGGGTTCTAAATCCACTCATCCAATTGGTTTTGGACATGTGTAGGATTTAGATTTTTCATTATCTTTCCATTTTATTTAAATCGTCAAATAATGATGTCATCGCTGCATCATTATTATGTCATATATAATTTAATTTATTTAATGTCTGAAAATTATAAAAAAAAATACTATGATTTAGTAAATCTCTTTATCTTTCCAATGACTATTTATAATCAAAATTTGGACTTGTATAACCCCACTCAAAAATTATTTTAGTAAAACAATTTATGTTAGTGTCATTTTCACTTTAACATTAAATAAAAATATATTAATGTCATTTTCCAACTAAAGTGGCTCCATGGGGTCCCCAAGTTGGCCCATGGCTTTTCTTGGTCGGCCATGACTCACCCAATAGGTGTAGGACAAGTGTCATGATGTTTTCACATTCTTATAATACCATTTTTACCTTAAACTACACTAATTACCTCTAATCACGATTAATGAAAAAAAGTTACTATTCACCAAAAAATTATTTTAATCTCATTGAACCACATTTTACTTCTTAATGACAACCATGTATGTCGGATTTTCAAAATTCAATACACATTAGTGGTAAACTTTCATTTAACTGAAAAATCAGTTTGCTTGATTACCACTTAGTGGTTTCACTATTCATCAAAAATTGATGTTTTTCAGAAAATTACCAAAACTTCACCCTAAGCTATATTTGATATTCCGAATTCAAAAATGAATTCCATTTTACAAAATTCAAAACATATAAGTAAAATTAATTAATTTAATAATTAATTCCCGTTGTCATGACAAATAGCGTGTTTTTGTGAAACAATAAGTATCAAAAGATCGACACCAGTTTAAGTCCAATTTCAAAGTGAAATTGATTCTAATGACCACCATTAGATTAACTGGTAAAAATATTTTCTAATTTCACTTTAAACCCAATTAAAATAATAATCTAATCATATCAATAATTTAGATTAAAAAGAGGTTTTGAATTAAAGTACAACATTTTACACTATTCATAAAAAAATGAACTTTATCAGAAAGGTACCAAAAATTTACACAAAGTAAATTTTGATGTCCCGATTCTAAAGAAGAGTTATATTTGGTCCAAAATAAAGTATAAGAGTGATCAAAAATATATTTAATGACAGTTCACCATTAAAAGGTGATAAGTGAACCTTTAGTGAAAATTAGAGTATATATGCCCTAAAATTGAACTCTTTCCGTATTTTAAGCCATTATCTTTTATTGGGTAAATGTAAAATCATTTAAAAACATATATAATCATATTTTAGTTATTTCTATCCATTCCCACCAGTACAATGGCTACTCGTTAACTAACATTTAAAATAATATTATTTTATTACAAGTGTGCTACGTAAGTTTCAAAGAAACTCATCGTTGCGTATCAGGTACGCTATCGAACATAGCAACCCCTTTAAAATAAAATTAATATTTAATTCGTAAATATTAATAATTATGAAAATTATTTATTCTTTATTTACCTGGGATGTTACATCCTTCCCCCCTTTTGGGAATTGCGTCCTCGCAATTTTATTCACTTATCAAAATAAGTGGGGGTATTTATCCCTCATAGCATTTTCAGATTGCCACGTTGCCTCTTCAATCACATGGTGTTTCCACAAAACCTTTACCTGATGAATCACCTTATTCCGTAACACTTGCTCCCTGTGGTCAAGAATCTGGAGCGGTTGTTCCTCATAAGATAGGTTCTCTTCCAGCTAAACTACCTCTGGACTCAAAACATGAGATGGATCTGGCATATACTTTCTCAACATCGAAACGTGAAAAACATTGTGTACCTGAGATAAACTCGGAGGTAAAGCCACTCAGTATGCAACTGATCCAACTCTTTCCAGAATTTCGTATGGTCCAACGAACCTTGGACTCATCTTTCCTTTCTTACCAAATCTCATCACACTTTTCCAAGGAGAAACCTTGAGAAAAACATGATCACCTACCTCGAAAGATAGATCCTTCTTCCGGTTATCCGCATAACTCTTCTACCTGCTCTGAGCTGTTCTCATGTGTTTCTGAATCAGCTGAACTTTTTCTGCCATCTCTTCTACCAATTCTGGTCCCATCAACTTCCTTTCACCCACTTCATCCCAAAATGCTGGAGTTTGACACCGCTTCCCATATAATGCCTCAAATGGTGCCATCTGTATACTGGAATGAAAACTGTTATTATAAGAAAACTCAACCAAAGAAAGATGTTGGTCCCAACTTCCCTGATAATCCATAGAACAAGCTCTTATCATATCCTCAAATGTCTGGATTGTTTGTTCTGACTGCCCATCTGATTGAGGATGAAAAGCTGTACTAAAATTTAATTCCGTACCCAACAACTTCTGAAGGCCGTTCCAAAAGTTAGATGTGAACCTAGGATCACGATCAGATACAATTGAGAGAGGAACTCCATGTAACCTGACTATCTCTTTAAGATACAAACGGGAAAGTTGATCAAGAGAGAAAGTATCTCGTATAGAAAGGAAATGAGCAGATTTGATCAAGCGATCAACAATAACCCAGATTGCATTATTACCTCGAGATGTCCTCGGTAATCCCACAACAAAGTCCATGGATATGTTTTCCCATTTCCACTCTGGCACTGGTAAAGGCTGAAGCATCCCTTTCGGTAACTGCCGCTCTGCTTTAACATGTTGCCATGTCAAACACTTCACAGTAAAATCAGCAATATCTCTTTTCATTCCATCCCACCAGTAATACTCCCGCAGATCTCTGTACATTATAGTAATGCCAGGATGAACTGAAAACGGGGAACTATGAGCCTCACATAACAACTCATTCTTCAACTGTGAATCACAAGGCACACATAACCTCTTCCCAAACCTCAAAACACAAACACAAACTTATCCAAGAACTCATGGAAAATTTTATTCATAAGGTCCATGAATACAGAAGGTGCATTGGTTAACCCAAAAGGCATAACTACAAATTCATAATGGCCATATCTAGTACGGAACGCAGTCTTCGTAACGTCTGCTTATTTTACTTTTAACTGATGGTACCCCGACCTCAAGTCAATCTTCGAAAAATACTGAGCTCCCTAGAGCTGATACCACTTCATTCTATGGCCCAACATCTGCTAAAGTTGTTGCAAAGGATTTTACCACCCCTTTCTGCTTGTAGTCTAACTGCTTCCCATCACTCAAGCTCCTTGTCGGACACTCGTCTGCATAATGACCCATTTCATTACACTTAAAACATCTTACCGTTGGCTTTTCATTTCCTGCTTGATCATCTTCCTTAGAGTTACGTGCAATATGACCAGACGTACCACACCGAAAGCACTTACCAGACTTGGATAAACATTCTCCAGGATGCATTTTACCACACTTATCACATGATGGATATTTGGTTTTCTTACCTCCTTGCTTCTTTGATGAATTCTTCCACTTTGCCTGCCAACTAGACCTCTTATTCTGTTGTTTGTCATAGAACACCTGATCATCGGCAAACTCCATTTCCACCTTCTCCGCACATCGAACAAGTTTTTCATAACTTTTGAACTCACGAGAAGCTAAAGCCCTTCGATACTTTGGCTTTAACCCTGAGTAAAAACGGTTTGTTTTACTATCAAGATCTTGTATGATGTTTGGAGCATACCTTGCCAATCGAGTGAACTTTTCTTCATAAGTAGCCACTGAATCATCCTCCTGCCTCAATTCTAGGAACTGTTTTTCCATCCTAAGACGAACACCTTAGGAAAATATTTCTCAAGAAACATACCTTTGAATTCGTCCTAGTGAAGATCCTCAATCTCATCACTATCCCTTATATTTTTCACCATCGACCACCACTGATCAGCTTCACCTTCAAAACGGTAAACAGCAAGACTAACCTTTTGATGTTCTGAACACCCCATGACGTCAATAATCTTCTCAAGTGCTTTAATCCATCCTTCATCTTGCACAGGGTCAGATGATCCTCTGAATGATGGGGGATGTTGCCTCATGAAATTTTCCACCACTGACATGTTCCTCTGCGGTTGATCTGGCTGATCTCGTGCATGGATACCACCACCATTTATAGCCTGAGTCAACAGTGCCATCACTACAACAAACTGTTCAGTTCCGATTCTGACCATCTCAGGTTGTTGATTTGGAAGGTTATCTTCCCCCTGATGTCGTCCCAACATAGCTTCTTTGTTTCCTCTGCGGAAATCCATTCTGAACACAGAAATATCTTAGGCGAAGCAACATGGCAATCTGTAAATGCTATATCATTTCAATCATATTATAATTTAACACTTTTCTAACTCCTAATGTTGTCTAAACCGACCTCTGATACCAACTATAAGGCCCCAGCCTTAATCCTTACTTAATATTGAATTAAATGAATAATTCACATTGAGGATCTTTTCATGTTTAGAGTTTTAGAGAATCAGAACATAACTATTACATCTTAAAAGATTACAAAGTAGACACGTCTACTAAGTCTCCATAAAATAAAAACTCTTAAAAAGAAAGATGTCTAGATTCCATGTTTTAGATAGCATGAAGTTCCCTTGATCCCATCCTTGACCTTATTCCACTTTAAGTCCTGTGAAAAACATTTCGAAAAACTTGGGGTGAGCATAAAAAGCTCAGTAAGGGATACACAAAGAATGAAAACTGTTAGTTTTTCAAAATCAAGTAAACCATGTATACTCTATCTAAGTAATACCTTCACCTTCATAAAGTAGTAAAACTCTTCACTGAATAAAGTATCATAACATACCTTTTTGTAACCAAAGTATAACCACAAACCCATATAAAGAACACATAACATATATAAAGGTAACTTGGGACATAAACATACTTAAGTGGAATAACCATACGGTCGACTTCCACACTTATCACTTAATGGAATAGCCATACGGACAATTTCCATACATACTCAATGGAATAGCCATACGACCGACTTCCATACCCAATGCATTGGAGGTTATAACGTAACCACCAGTCCTGGTATTCACAGCACCACCCGACATATGGTCTATAACGTAACCACCCGTTAAAATGTCCAAGTACCAATAAAAAATCAGAAAACATAAAACCAATATAAAGGAATGATAACATTTCCACAATTCAATCACAATATATCATAAATATATTGACATAATAGAATCATTTATCAAAACCATTTTCAATACCAAAATACATAAAAGAGTATATGGTATTTATTTTATTTTAAAAACATTACGACTTGTTGAGAAATCCAAAGATCAAATAATAATCACGGCGGCGGAAAAAGGTCGTTGTCACCGCGTACGTTAAAAAAACATTCCTTTCTGTCGTTTAGTAAAACGCTTCGTAGAAAAATATTCCTTTTGTATAAATGTAAAAGTCAAAAGAGTTTATACACCGTATAAAAGAAAGTTGTGTATAAAACGAAATATGCCTCAATGAAAGGAGATTGAGACGAAGTCCCTTACCTTGGGTCCGACTTGACTCGATCGTTCTTTAACGTCCTGAATAATAAATTTGAGTTAATTTATACTTGATTAAGAACCTTTTTAAAGTTCATTATTCTTTTTATATCACTTATTTCCATGTTATAAACATTATGTAACCATTTACTTTAATAATTTTTGTTTTGTCAATATTTGGTTCTTAAGTCGAAATTTGACTTCTTACAATTACATGTTGTTCGTGTGGTCAAACGTTCTTTATATCCAGAATGAAATTCCTGATTTGGATATGAGATATATGATATATATCCATAATATAAATGTATTTATAATATTACATAATCATTTAGAGTTAAGAAATGAAATGCACCGTTCATGGAGACGGTAAGCCGTACGTACGCATGAACGCTACTTTCATTTCTTTGTCATATTAGTGGAATTAAAACTAAATGAGAGGTATGTATATTTTAATTACAGAATTATATTCATAATTTAGATATATCATTAATTATATATATACATTATATACATGTAATTTTAATAGTACATTACATTTGGGGATAAGAAATGAAATGCACCGTTCATGGAGACGGTAAGCCGTACGTACGCATGAACACTACTTTCATTTCTATCTCATACTTTATTGGAAAGAAATAATAATGATATAGAGGTATATTATAATTCCAGTATATCATCATATATAATAACTTTAATTCCATCCTTTACACGTCCCACATATGGAATTAACGAATCACATCACTTTTAGGGGGCGGTAGTCCGCACTTCCTTAAATGAAGATATCGTGTTTACCCATAATGGAAACCATAAAGGTATGCAAAAAATGAAAAATACAGAATCTTAAAGAAAACATAATCATATTATATATTATATATAAAAATAGTGACATCATAATGGCCACCCTTGAAGGTGTTAAATGAGTATTGAACAATCATCGTTTCGGGAGGCAGAATTTCACCATCCACGGAAACCGTATGTTCTTTAACCATTTGATGTAGTTCTGTGAGAGTGTAGCTCAAATAAATATTATAACAACATCCTAGTATATTAAAGATACTGGTGTTGTTACAATAGAAGTAAATAAAAAGAGTTTAGGGGGTTGGAGAAGCAAAATAAAACAAATGAACAAGAGAGAATGAATTACCTTTAAAAGTGTAACTCCCTTTTGATTTGAGCCTAAAGGCTTTCTTTGAAACGATTCTGCCCAAAGAGAATCCTCTAGGATGAGGAGAGGGATGTGGAGAGAGTAATTGGGCAGGGTTTGGCCGAGCCAAAGGCTTGAGAAGTGTGTGAAATGGGGTAGAGGTGGGGGCCTTTTATAAGAGGAGAGGAGGGGCACTTTTGGAAAGTAAAGAAATATTACTTTATTTGAAACTGTTTTTCGGTTTTAAAAGGTCCCACATTGATATAATTCGTGGATAAGGTGATAAGGGTTCGAAATACACTCATCCAATTGGTTTTGGACATCTTTAGGTTTTAGATTTTTCATTATCTTCCCATTTTATTTAAATCGTCAAATAATGATGTCATCGCTGCATCATTATTATGTCATATATAATTTAATTTATTTAATGTCTAAAAATTATAAAACAAATACTATGATGTATGAAATCTTTTTATCTTTCCAATGACTATTTATAATCAAAATTTGGACTTGTATAACCCCACTAAAAAATTATTTTAGTAAAACAATTTATGTTAGTGTCATTTTCACATTAAAATTAAATAAAAATATATTAATGTCATTTTCCAACTAAAGTGGCTCCATGGGGTCCCCAAGTTGGCCCATGGCTTGTCTTGGTCGGACATGACTCACCCAATAGGTGTAGGACAAGTGTCATGGTGTTTTCACATTCTTATAATACCGTTTTTACCTTAAACTACACTAATTACCTCTAATCGCGATTAATGAAAAAAAGTTACTATTCACCAAAAAATTATTTTAATCTCATTGAACCACATTTTACTTATTAATGACAACCATGTATGTCGGATTTTCAAAATTCAATACACATTAGTGGTAAACTTTCATTTAACTGAAAAATCAGTTTTCTTGATTACCACTTAGTGGTTTCACTATTCATTAAAAATTGAAGTTTTTCAGAAAATTACCAAAAATTCACCCTAAGCTATATTTGATATTCCGAATTCAAAAATGAATTCCATTTTACAAAATTCAAAACATATAAGTCAAATTAATTAATTTAATAATTAATTCCCGCTGTCATGACAAATAGCGTGTTTTTGTGAAACAATAAGTATCAAAAGATTGACACCAGTTTAAGTCCAATTTCAAAGTGAAATTGATTCTAATGACCACCATTGGATTAACTGGTAAAAATATTTTCTAATTTCACTTTAAAACCAATTAAAATAATAATCTAATCATATCAATAATTTAGATTAAAAAGAGGTTTTGAATTAAAATACAACATTTTACACTATTCATAAAAAAATGAACTTTATCAGAAAGGTACCAAAAATTTACACAAAGTAAATTTTGATGTCCCGATTCTAAAGAAAAGTTATATTTGGTCCAAAATAAAGTATAAGAGTGATCAAAACTATATTTAATGACGGTTCACCACTAAAAGGTGATAAGTGAACCTTTAGTGAAAATTAGAGTATATATGCCCTAAAATTGAACTCTTTCCATATTTTAAGACTTTATCTTTTATTGGGTAAATGTAAAAACATTTAAAAACATTTATAATCATATTTTAGTTATTTCTATCCATTCCCGCCAGTACAACATCTACTCGTTAACTAACATTTAAAATAATATTATTTTATTACTAGTGTGCTACGTAAGTTTCAAAAAAACTCATCGTTGCGTATCGGGTACGCTATCGAACATAGCAACCCCTTTAAAATAAAATTAATATTTAATTCGTAAATATTAATAATTATGAAAATTATTTAATCTTTATTTACCGGGGATGTTACATGAGGGTCACCTTAGTCTATTTCCAAATGCACACAATGATCTTAATGAGATATATTTATTAAAAATCATTTCCAAAACTGTGCCCAAATTTAATTAAAATCATATTCACCTAAAAAATACATTTAAATTAATTTTCCAAATAAATCAATAATATAATATTGAACTTCATGTATTATAGTCACTTTCCAAGACACAGAAATATATAGATCGATGGAAATCCATATTCCATTGACAATGGATTTTGAAAAACAACACAGATGACTTCTAAATATAATGAATGATAAAAATATAAAAACTATCATTAGAAATAATTAATCACCAATGAATCAGAAACTCATAAACAACCATCACCACCTCTTCAACTAAAATCACTAAATAAGTAGAATGACCGCTAACTAGGGATATGTAGTGACACCACTATAGGAATGAAATATCGAACAAAGAGATTGATATGGAGTTAGTTCACCCAAATTAATCCAAAATTTTCATAGGTTTCTTGAGGGAATGTTTCACATTGAATGATAAAATAATTAGTTATTTTTTGACTCAAAAACTTTTAGACACAATTATTTCACAACATGAATCCTTTTCATTGTGTAAAATATCATTTATTAAAAATACACTGAAAATTAATCAATAATGATTAAATTAAACTCTGATTGAATTTTTCATAACACGTTAATATTTAATATCCTATAAAATTTAAAAAACATACATGAATTTCTTGGAGTTTTTATATAACATATTCACTTCTTCAAAACCATTCATGATGTGAAATTATCTAGCAGATAGTTCCCTACCCAGTATCGAGTAGAAGTTAATAGATCCAAAACTTGTGGATCTTTGAAACTAAAGAGTACCCTCTAAATCAATTTCAAAATTTTTAACAATAACTCATTAATTAAAACAAACACACATCTCTTAAATTTAGATATTTTTTCCCAGAAAAGGCTCTCTATTTCTGAGATGACCTCAATGCCCTGAGTCAAAAAGGGAAACCATATAAATGATTTGATTGAAACCTAAAGGGATATAATGGGATTTTATATATTTTATTTATGAAATTATTTGTATTCAATAATGTTTAATACTTATTAACCTTAATTAAATTCCATAAAAAATTGATACATCATTCATGTCTACTTACATATAACCATCTCTATGAATGGTGTAATTAATTTCTAGAATTCAACATTTTATAGATGATTATAAATTTTTAAATAATAATTACACGTCCTGAATAATAATATTTAGATGATGATTATATAATGAATTTACATGGAGAAAATATTATGGAAGGAAAATAAAAGAAAAATGGCATGATTAATAGTTGAAAATGATGATTTTAATAAAAAATATTAATAAACAGGTATTGATGTATTATAATTACATAATATATGATATTTTAGGTATGTTAATTTTTATGGTATATAAGTATAAAAAATTTAATTTATTATTAAGGATATTATAGAACAATCAATGCAATTAAATCTTCAGGTAAGGCTTCCTCATATCACATTAACTCTTGTGATCCATAAGCAATATTAACCACTTGTTTATTTTTTGTGATGTATATATTGAGCCTTTGTGATGTTAAATCATGAATATATTTAAATTAGTTGTATTTAATATTTTATTCAAATTTATTTACTTTATAGGGTTATGATTCAAAAGTTACGACAACAATGAAGGGTTTATTTCCCAATCTCATCATTAGAAAAGATTTTTTATATTTAAATATATTCAATGGGAATTTTTCAATATTTATAACTTAAATACAATCTATTTTGATCCCATAAATATTTTTCTATAAATTGTAATATTTTCCATTTATTTTCCTCTCATTAAGTCGTCAAGATATATATATATAACATTTTTAAGGGAAAACAAACTACTTTTTTCTATTGGGTCAATTTTTTTTATTCCATAACAATAATTTATTTTAAATATTTTGAATTTTTTTAATGTTAACTAATAATTTATTAATGAAATTATTAACAATGATTAAATACTTATGAAATGGTTTAAATGGAATCCTATTTTATTTTTCCATATGAAATTATTTTTACTTTTTACTATTAACATTAATGAAATATTTCTTTTAACATAAATGACATGAATGAAAATTTTAATTATCATTAATAATAGATTAATTAAAAAATAATCATAGGTTTTAATATTTATTTTAAATTAAATGGTTTCATTAATATTGTTAAAAAATTTAGATATTACTTAAATGATTTCAAAGTGAAAAGATTGTTTTCTTTATGAAATTTACAATAAATTTTTTTATATATTTTCATCCAGGTCAACATCAATTTTTGAATCCATTATTTAATGAAGATATACTATAGTTATAACATCAACCATTTTTAATTATTTTATTTTTGATTTGTGTGACAAGAGAAATTATTTGAATTTCTTCTCTTATATATTCCTTTATAATCTATTTTTTATCTTCATACATTTTGATTTAGAATTATGCATTGGAATTACTATGATATGGGCATGCCCCATAATCGCTTGTCACCTCAATGATTTGGCAAGACTCTTGAGATAATATATTTTGGATATTCTGTCAAGGCCTTACCCATTTATGTAGGATATCTTGTGTTGATGATTTGATGATTTTTTAGGAACAAGTCATTATGAATTTGATTAAGATTTCTAGAATTATTCATTTTATCATTTTAAAATTTATGATTGATTTCCATGTAATAATTTTAATAGTTATAATATCCATGTATTTATTTAATGATCAAGTCATTATATATATGACATTTTTTTATCATCATTTATTCCTTACATATTATTATTTATTCTCATGTTATTTATTAAATAGAATGTTTTTTAGTTATTTAACTTTATATATTGATTATTACATATTATTTTCAAGATATATTTTGTTCTATTGATTCCATTACTAAAAATATCGCATCAGCAATTTGTAATGTTTTGTTTTCCATGGATTCCACTAGTTTACAATGACTGATATTCACGTGTATACTAGAGAGAATAATGGTTTTTCGATGAAAATTAATTGGTGTATTTTATTTTATCAAATTTTCATGAGATTCATGTATGAATCTATTTCTCTAATACTAATAAAATGTTCAGTCCATTGGGATGTGATCACTTTTATCTAGTGTCAATGTAATTAAGTAACAAAAATATATGTGATACTAGAGTCTATATCTTTATATTTGGTATCATAGGAAGTTTAGTTGAATACATGAGAACTTGATATAGGAAAAGATAGATTATGGAACATTACCTTGGGACTAAATTTAAGGAATATCTTATTTATAAGATGACATCTTAATGTTTTTAATAGATTCAAATTATGTGTTTTTTCATAAAATAAATCCATGTTTAGATAAAACATGTGGATCTAGATTTCGAACAAAATCATTCAGAGGTAAAAAATCATAATACAATTGGTTGAGTGTATTTCAAACCTCATTCTGGTTCACAATTAATATCTTTTTATGGTTTAACTGGTTTAATACTCTCAGGGTACATGTTTGGATAAATTAATGTTTTTATGAACTATTAATGAATGATATGATATATCCATTGGAAAATTATGCTATTACAATGTGAAAACGGATAAACCAAAATTTCTTTGGGTGGATAACTCTATGGTTGATCATAATATTTATGATATATATACCCGTTTGAGGTTTTATGTTATGGGAGTATGACAAGATTTAGGATATTTTTAGAGAAATTTATGGGAACAAAACCCTTTACTATAGTATATTATTTTTTTAAAAACATAATTAGAAGAATAATGCTTTTATATTTTTTACATATAAGAATAATGTTGTTGATAAACATTAATCTCGATATGATCTTGATGTTGAGGTTATAATAGTTAATTGAAGTTATTTAATTTTAAAAAAATGATATATAGAAAAAATAATGGTTAAATGGTGATTTGATGATTAATGTCATTTCAAATGAAGTTATTCATATTTTGTTTGAAAATTTATATAAATTAAATTAATATAGTTTTATAAAATGAAAAATAGTAGGATATGTGAAAACCCATGACATCTATAAAGTACGTGAGTATTAAAATAATAAGTAATCGGTGATAATGGTGAAACACCTATCATCAGCCTACATGAATTCTTATTTATTATGAGATTGTTTTTACATATACAATTTGATGGATAAAGATTATGTTTATTTTTATACATATAATATAGGATCAAATATTTTTGCCTATTTTATAATTTTTCATGATTAAGGATATTTTGGGAGACATATCCTTGCCTTGAGGTACATATAACCTTTAATCTTAATGAAAATGATTATTTAGTAAAAATGATATTACCATTTTTGAGGTATAAGATGATAGGTATGATAGAATCATTGAGGTTAATATATTATTTAATTTTGAGATTATTAATTTTTTTAGGAAGTATTAGTTATTTTAATGAATTGTCTATATTAAACCAATTCTTTTATTATTATTATTTTGTTATTAATGCGTTATTTTTTTTATTTAAGGATTTTTTCATTTTGGGTGTTATCTTACAATATAGTAACAATTGGGGTATTAGTAAAGATACAAGGAGTTTCTTATTATTATTAATGGGAGATTAATATTGGTTAAAATTTATTTTTAGTTCTCTAGTCTTGTAAAATTCAACTTCATTTTTGGTAGTTAAAGATGATGCGAAAATTGTTCTAATCACCAAAAAATGGTGAAATGATTCTTATATAATGGAAATAAATTAAGTAATTATATTTTTTTATGTTCATTATCCTTAGAATAAAATGTTCCCTAAAAATATAGAAAATTATCATAGAAAAAACTTAATACATTTCCATCATATTAAATGAATCTATATTCTTATCGCCAATAAAAGATTTATGATTTTGTGGTCGTTGACTTTATCATAAACTATGATCTTTATCACACTATATTAGTCCTTGGACTTTTTTCCCTACATTTCATAATTTTATATTCATACTTATTACATCTATATTTGGGAATCTAATTATGTGATATTTTAGGTAACCATTATCATTCCCACACCCCCATTTCTATAGATTTTTTACCATCCCTCTCCACGATGTGGGTATTTCATAAAGATATATTCAAATATTGAACCATTGATGACCAAGATAAAATTATGATGGAACACATAATTTTATTAATCTAGAATTTTGAAGACTAATATTTTATAATATATACACCTTTATATAAATTTAATTTTTATGGATTGCTATTTCTACCTAAAAAACGTGTTTAAATGAACAGTGATACACTATTAAAAATAATATTTACATATGACCAATATAACCTATCCATTTAAATTGGTATAACAAATATAAATATTCATGTAATGAAAAATACCATTTATGGTTTTATATAACTGAATCACATTTATCAATGTATAAAAAGAACTAAATTTTTTAGTAAAGTAATTTTATGCTTCAAAAATATATTTTCTTTTAAAAATGATTACATTAGTTTTAATGAGAGAATATTATAATTTTTTTAAATAATAAAATATAATTGATAAAATGGTTTCATTTTTTAAATAAAAAATATCAAAATCTTCTTAGGGAGAAATTTTAGTATTTTTTAAAAATGACAGTTTTTTCAGTGAATAGTTAAAAATACCGATCTTCGTAAAACTATCCTTTATTTTCATTAAATAAAGGAATTTAAAAGAATAATTTGATCACAGAATAAAGTAATTGTAAATAAATTATAAATAATATAATTTATCACATATTATTCATCAATACACCATATATTGTTATAGTATCATTTTTAGAATTAAAAACACAATTTTTTTAAAACTGTTTTTCTTTATGTTTTTCATTTTTATCATAAAGTAATTTCTACCACATAATTTCATTTTATATTAAAAAAAATAATCCTTTATTTCTTTCCATGATATTAAAATGTACAAAATAATCCCATTTTATGATTATAGACAGTAATCCCAGTAAATATTTGTTACCCTGTTAAAGGTAAATCAGATAATAATGCCAAAATATAATATGATAGTGCCTCAAAATAAAAAAAACATTAATATATTTCAGCGTAGGGGTATATTTTGTCCAAAATAATCATAACATAAAAATTTGGGATTTTTCACAAATTCCAATGACTGTAAATTTTTTATTTTTAGGTAAATACAATGTCAAAAAATTCACTCTCTAGATTTAATTTTTTATAATATTTTCTAATAGGGATAAAAACAAGTTATTTTATGTTATACATGGTGTTTTAAAATAAATATTAATTTTTGAATCATATTATGTCATTTTTAATTTTTAGTGATGAAATAATTTCCTTAAATACTTACACAACAAATAAGTACTACTTTTTATTTTAGATAAAAAATCAAGTAAATGATTTTAAAAAGGAGAAAACATCTTTTTTAAGATAAAATGTACCATTAATTACTATGATTAATATTAAAAATTATAGATGTGTTAATGTTATAAATTTTAATTCTATTATTTTCATTTTCCCCAAAATTCTAATTATGTGAATATTGCTTAAAATCACAATCATAGTCATTTTAGTTAAAAATATTTTACTAAAATATTTAAAAAAATTAACAAAGATAATTAGTATTATAAATTATCTATAATTACATCCCTTGTCTATTTTGAGTTAATTTTCCCCGTATAAGTAAAATTATAACCCTTTAATACTGAAAATGTCATTTCCATTGTAATGGTAAAAATTTGTTAACTAAAGTGTTAAAAAAATATAAGGTATGAAATTACATCTAAACATTTATAATTTAAAAATTATGATTATATTAGCACCTTATAATCATTATATTCAATTTAGTTCTATTCTGTAACCATTTTACATTAGTTAGAAACACAATATATTATTATATTTCATTTACACCCAAAATGACATTAATGATATTTTAAATTAAGAAATATTTGACTAAATGATTTAAAATTCATTAAAATACTATCATTAGCCACATGAAATATATATGGAATAATTTTTTAAACCATTTTCCATTCATGGTTCAATTTTTTTTTAGTTTGTTTCATTTCCCATAAATTGTAAAAAAAATTATATCATGGAAATTATAAAAAGGTTTAATGAGGACGATAACAAATAGATAAGGGTGAAAAAACTCCTAAACTTTTTCAAATTTTACTGGATTAAAATATTTAGACTCACTTTAATCATATATAAAAATTTATCAATTTTGTATTAATTTTATAATGAAAAATAGTTTATATTTTTTTAATACTCCTTGTAGTTTCAAAAAATACTATAAAACAAGAATTCGATAGTATGGGTGTTTATCCGCGATAGAAAAAAATAGAAGATAAATGGAATCTTCATCAGTTCAAATGAAAGCAGTGATAAATTTTACCCTTCATCAGTGCTTTATTTTTAGCGCTAAAAAAGGAACACCTTATCAATGCTATATTTTGAGAACTAATAAAGGAGTCCACTATCAATGTTTTTTAAAATAGATAAAGGTCCAAATAAAGAAAATGTGATTATTAAATAAATAAAAAAAATAACAAATGATTTTATTAAAAAAATTACAAATTTTATAAATTAAATTATTTTTGATAAAAAAAATAAATTGATTATACTATATATGAATTATAAATAATAATAAATAGAATGGATTAAATATATAGATATATACAAAATAAATATTAAACAAATTATAATTCAATATAAGTTAATTGGGAAAATTATTACACATTTTTTTAATTAGATGATTGTCGATAATGTTAATAAATAATATATATTAAATATAAAGATATATATTAATATATATATACGATTTATATATTACAAAATATTAATGTGGTTTACATTAAATAGACATGGATTTAGTGAATAATGGTTTATAAATAAAAATTAATATGAAATAAATATATTGACTAATAGCACATTGTAATGGACATATAATTGAATGTCGTTTGATTTTTCAATATACCATAGATCAAATGTTTGTTATATTGATTTCATATATACATAAATAATCAATTTTTATATAAAATTCACACACATAAAACATATGCATTTTTTATTAGTATTAAAGCATTATTGTTTTTAATATATTCAATTTCACTCATTTTTAACATGCATGTAGTTAAAATTGGATATTCATTAATAATGTTAAAAAAAATCTTTCTATAGAAATATTTATAAATAAATATATTTATAAATGTACGTATTATATTTTTAAATGTAGATAAAATATTTATAAATATATATACTATATTTATAAAATTATATATTAATAATTATAAATGAATAAATATTTTTTAAAAGTATTTATATAATATATATAAATAATTATATATATTTAAATAATTATATATATTTAAATAACTATTAATTTTAAAATCAATTTACTTAAATAATGAATATATTTACTATATTTATATTATATATATTTATTATTATATTTATATACATATATATTTATATAAATATATATATTGAAATAAATATTATTTTCTAAAAATAATTATATAATTATAAATAAATAATTATATATTTTAACAGTTATAAAATTATAAGAAATATATTTAAATAAGGAATATATTTACAATATTTATATTAAGACATATTTACTGTTTTATTAGAATTATAATTATAAATCCTATATCAGTGCTTAAGTAATAAGCGATTATAAAATAAATATTTATTAACTATTTTTTAGTGTTAATAAATATGACTTTTATCAGTGCTAATTACATGGGAACTAATAAATAGACTCTTTATCTGTGCATTTTTTAAAGCACTGATAAATGTAACCTGATCTATTTTAAAAAACAAAACATATTGCGAACCTCTCACGATATTAAAAGAATTCTATGGAAACCACCCCATATTCAGCACTCCTCCTCGGTGAGTCGATGCTGGAATCACACAAACCCATCGAATCACACCAACCCAGTGCCTCTAGTTTCTCAACCATCATCCATCTTTAATGTCTACTAACAGCTAGGGTTTCTAATAAAAACATCATTATTTGGACCATAGGGTTTCATATTTTCTTCAATATAGTGAGGTAGTCATGTTTTTCCATTGTAGGTTCATATTTTCTCTCTAAATTTGTTGTTTCATTTTTTATTTCTTCTTCAACGATGTCATCAGTTATATTTTCTATGGTCATTGTATAATATTTTTCTATTGATTATGATCTATTTTTTTATTTAATATTAAATTAGAAATATTGTTTTTGTTTTTTAAATTGGGTTTTGAATCTATTTTATTTTCTGTCAGAATTTATATCCAAACTAGATTTGGAAGTTTAATTTTGTTACTATTTTGAAATCATAGAGAATCTCCTTATGTATACAGATAAATAAATTAAATAAATATATATTCTGTAGTATAAAGAGTATATCATATGGATATAAAAACCTTATATGGATGATCAAATTTATTTAGCATTATATTTCTTAGTCTGGTGATGGTGTGAAGTTTCAACAGAAGGTGATTTTATACAATTCATGTGAGAAAAATTATTTATTTAAAATCTATTTTAATATTCTCTTATATGGTTTTTTCCTTAGAAATTTATTGTCTCTAAATTGTGTTGTTTTATATCATGATAAATCTTAGTAAGGGTGATAACTTCTTTTATTTTCAGTGGATCTCTATTTGTAAAATTACTATGGGGTTGTATTTATTTTACTATATTGTGAAATTCTGTTGTATGGGTTACATATATTTTTAACAACATGAGTTTATTTTATAAAGATATATATAAATATATATATATATATATATATCAATGTGAATTTATTTATATATCTATATAATTAAATTATTTTTTAGAACATATAATTTAAGGGTGATTTTATAATTATTATTTCAAAAATTATTGTTCTGGATTTACAAAAATAGGATGGGATTATATTTATTTTCATTAAAAATAATTTTAAAATGTGAATTTTTTGATATTTTGTGTATTATAAATTAAATTATATATATATATATATATATTTATATAGAAATTGAATATAATTTGCAAGGGTTTTTGTGTTTTTCTCCCTTATTTGGGATATATCTGGTTAATGTGTACTGTATCTTTATGGAATATTTTTTATTAACCTCCCTTGAATTTCTAGTATGGGTAAATGTGTATTAGATTACCTACCAAATATCCTTAGTATGTGTAGATATGATGCGAATGCCAACCTAAAATCACTGAGATAGGTCAGTGTTGTGACATGCATCCCAATAGTTTGGAGATATTTTTAAATATTTGATATACCATTGCTTTTAAATGTAAAAATTACATAGGTTTCTGCATCACTTGTTACAAAATAAAAGAATGAAAGTTACCCAATTATACATATTATAAAATAGTTTACGTATTACTCATTTTATGAATAAATGTATTGGTTCCACCACAATGAATCTTAGATTAATATCCATATATATAAAATAAGTCTTTATATATTAAAATATTTTATATATAAATTTTTATATCTTATAATTGATTGAATGAGAGTTTATTATTCTTATTTATTATATTCAGGTTTATTATTACTCCTTAAGTTTTTATATTATATTTTCATTTTTTATGGGATTTATGAAATGATTTATGTGTGTCGAACAACAATCATTATTTTTATTTTAGCGTGAGCCACATCCCCCATAACATTTATATACAACAATTATCTTCATCATATTAATCCATCGAATAGCCATTATTAAAATTTTTTGCTTGAAACTCGTCCCCCATATCTTTTTTGTTTCTTTTAATACTCTTAGAATTAGTCATCCCATGGATGTCTAAAACTTAGAGTATTTAAATAAACATGGGTGCAAGTTAAGAAGAAATGTAGAATGTGTCAAACAAAAAAATGAAATGATAAATGTCTCAGAGATGAGTC
This sequence comes from Viscum album, assembly GCA_963277665.1. Taxonomy (NCBI): domain Eukaryota; kingdom Viridiplantae; phylum Streptophyta; class Magnoliopsida; order Santalales; family Viscaceae; genus Viscum; species Viscum album. The sequence continues at coordinate 957,923,872 of OY728142.1, forward strand.
GTCTATAACATTTACATTTGAATTAATTCATAGATAACACATGCCGTAGTGAAGTAATTATTTTCATGAATTCAATTACACATTTTCATTAACATACTAAAATTTGTTCAAACAATTAAATCTCATGTTTCCATTATTAGAATTGTCTATAACATTAACCTTTTATAATGAAGATGTTATGCATATTTATTTATTTATTATACAAAATAATATTTTATGAATATATTTGGATGGATATTAACTGAAAATGGATGCATGTTAATCATTTGAAAAAAATATTATGAAGTTAGAGTTAAGGAGTTCAACTTGTTTTAATGAGAGTATTCATACGGCCCTTCTAAAATCCTCTATCCATGTCTACATTGTTGCTATTCAATATATTATAGTTTATGGATCATTTGAAATGAATACCGTTGTAATGGATAATGGAGATTCGATGAATTAAATGACAATGTATATTGAATAGGACCTTCATTATTGTACAAAATTGTTTGAGGAGTTAAATATATATTCAATGAAAAAATTTTATACTTGTTGTACAAAATACACAACATTGTGAGCTGTATTGATGTTATATATTTGGAAAACTAGTAGTGGGTTGAGTGAAAATAGCTTTACAGAACTACATGATATATTGAATGATATTATAACAAAATAAACTGAACAAACATGATGAAAATATGAAGCTAAAAGAATGTTAAATTCAATGGGAGAGATATCTAAAAATTAAAGATTTTCCAAGTGATTTCATACTATTTTTCGAGGACCATGAATCACTCCCAAAATGACCATAGTGTGGCATAGATCAAAATAAGAAAAATTTATCAATTCCTTCAAAATACGTACAGTATATTCCTATCATTCCATGGTTTAGATGACTATATGGATGTTAAGAAACTATGAGAAAATTGACATGGCATGTAAATGAAAGAATTAAAGATGGTAAGATATGTTATCCAGTAGATTCTCTTTAGTAGAATAAAATTATTTATGAGTATCCAAAATTTGGGAATGAGTTGAAAAAATTTCATCTTGTTTAATCTAACGATGGAAGAAATCCTTATGGTGAATAGAGTAGTATGCTTAGTATATTGGTTGTAATTTTAGTAAATCATAACTTTTTGCCATGATTATCCATAAAGCACAAATAAAATATTTTTCCTATGATTATATATGGACCAATGTTACCTGGTAATGATAATGATGTCTATTTGGATCCATGGATCAATTATATAAAATTGTTGTGGGATTCATGTGTTAAAATTTATGATGCTCATAGAAGTGAATAATTCACATAGAGGGCTATCTTTATTGAAATGATAAATGAATTCCTGACATTTGTAAATTTATCAGGCTATAGAATTAAAGAAATATTGGGGTGTCCTATTTTTGAAAACACATATAATAAGTTCAGTTTAAACATTCATCAAAGGCTATGTTTTTATGAAATTTCAAATTTTTACCTCGTTGACATAAATAGCAATCTTGGATGAAATCATTCGATGGGAATATCAAACAAGGTACAACACAAACTTAGGTAATGAAAATAAACTACTCAATAAAGTAAAATATTTTGAATCAATCTTGATTAAAACAGATTCTAAAAAAATTAAATAAATAGGTTTGATGAATATATCAATTTTTATTTAATTGAAAAATTGGAATTGTTTGTATGTCAGATATTTTATTGATGTCATTCATGTAAAAATATATATTTCATAGTGTTAATTTAATGTTACAAAATGTTCCATGAAAATGAAAGATAGAATCAAGGCTATGTTGGACTTGATTAAAATGGGGATAATGGGATAGTTGGCACTAGTGAAGAGTAAAGGTTGGTCTTTTCTTACTTCGGTATCTTACACTCAATATAGATAAGAATGTTTCAATTATTCCATTTACATAATACTGTAAAAGTTCTATATTGTTATTATTCAAATATCGAGAATTTAATTTCAATTACATAGTTTATGTTACATGAAAAATAAGAACACAATTTTCATGTTCTGGTGTAATATTTTCTTTTATGTTGATTTTTATTGCATTCATCCCAATAATCTATGACATACATTAACCAAACACTATTTATTTTTAAAACCCTTATGCTGTAAAGTTATACACCTGATGAAGTTTCTAATTATGAATAAGGAGTTTACAGTAATATTATGTGAATTTGATATATTCATCACACAAAAATTATTTGATATAATGATCAACCTAATTGTTCACTTGCTTAAAGAGTTTCAACTATATGACTTTATCCATTAAATATGGACGTACCCCATTGACTAGTATATGAATATTTTGAAAGGGTATGCCAAGAATAGAAGTTAGCTAGAAATTTGTATTGTAGAATGATATATTGTCGAATAAGTTATTGAATTCTGTATCGATTTACTAGAATATGTTGACAATATCAGTCTCCCATCGTCACATATCAATGAACACCTTATGGTTTAATGGATTTATATAAGTGATGTTGTTACAATTACCTAGACAGAGTGGGACCACATACAAGTTTAAAATTTACATAATAGTGTATATGATGATCTACAAATTAAATCCCACAACGAAATTATTAGACATTTGAATCTATCAATGACTTAGTGTAGATATCATATACACATAATCAATATTTTATCTCCAGTTTTTTAGATCAAATTTTTATGGAGTTACCCAGAAAGAAAAATTTAAATTCTGAATGGCATCAATGGCTAGCTAGAGGACTAAATGAAAATGTTACATCTTACACTGGTATTGTAAAAAATGGTTTTATTTTCTATAAAAAAGAACATTATGACTACTATAGAATGAGAAATATTAGTGTTATGATTATAGAAAAAGTGATTAACATATATGGTTGCAAGGATTGAAATTCAATTTATGAAAATATTCCATGTTTCAGCATTATTAAAAAAATATATGATTTGGTTTATACAACATTTGACATGCCAATTTTCCATTGTAAAAGGGTTGAAAATATCCTTATATTGAAAGTTAATGAAATGGGCTTCATGAATCTTAATTTTGTCATTAAATGGGAAAAAGAAGAGCTTTTCATATTGGCATCACTAGTAGTGAATGTATTTTTTTTGTCTCTGGTCCCAAAAACTAAAATGGTTGATTTTATTACTGGAGAATAAATCAAATGTCGGGTTAGATGAAAATTCAGTCGAGAATGATCCTTTTTATTGGGAGATCCCAATCACTACATGCCATTTCCAATGCAGAAAATGTCTGGTATGCTAGAGGGGACCACAAAGAGGAGATTTGGAATATCGATAATGAAACCAAATCCTCGAATCATTAAAAAAATAAAGGGATTACAATTACCAGGTTTATGTTTTTTCTAATATATAATCTTTCCTTCATAATATTATAATGTTCTCTACTGAATTAGAAAAATCTAAATTTAATGTTTAAATACACTTGTAGAAAATGTATTTCTCTCATGATGTTGTAATTAATCCCTTATAAGAACAAACTATAATGATGGGAACCCATAGAAATATGTAAATGTAATTTTATGATTAATTTCTCTATTTTACAGAAAAATTATTTTATCGAATGTTGATTTTATTTTCATTATTACTTGGAATGTTTGTTTACTTTAGAAGATTCCTATCCATTTTTCATGCCTTTGAAAAAAAATAAACATTGATTTGTCTACACATTCATATAGGTAATCTTTATGTTTTCAGAGTAAAATCATTTTACATAGAATTAATAAATTTTTCAATATTTATATTTAATTTATTTCATATTATTATTACTCACACAATAATTTATTTCTTATACTGGTGGATTGTTTTGTACAATTTGGTCTATACTGTCTATATTTCATGCCTTTATCAACCAAAATGGCCACATACTTCTTCTCCCTCAAAAATATTTTACCCCTACATCATTTAATTTATCACATTCCGTTAAGATCCCTCCACTACCTTTGTAGGAAGGGAAATGGAAATGCTTGTAGTCAATCACTAAGGTAATATTGATGTTTTCAAAGTAAAATATTTTCAATAGTATTAAATATTTTATACATAATTGTGATTATTTTATTTCCTTTTACTATTAAGAACATAAAAATTGTTTTTTTATATATATGGATTCTATTATTTGAGTTGTGGTGTTTTTTCCATATTTCATGCCATTTTGTAATAAAACATTCACAAACTTCCTCTCCATCAAAACCATTTTACCCCTATAGTGTTTCATTTATAACATTTCTTCGAGTTCCCTCTACTGCCTTTGCAAGAAGAGTAACGGTGCTTCATATGCTCAATCACGAAGGTAATCTGGATGTTTTCAAAGTAAAATATGTTTCCCTAGAATTAATGTATTGTTTCATATTTATCTTTATTTTATTTTATTTTGTATTAATCATGTAATAATTTCATTCTAATATTGATGGATTATTTTGTTTAATTTTGGGTGATATGTCCATCTTTCATTAGTTTGTGTACCAAAACATCTATAGACATCTTCTCCCTCAATACCATTCACCCCTACAATGTTGTAATTTATTAATTTTCTCTAGGTTACCTCTACATTTCAATACTAGAGGTAATATTTATGTTTCCATAGTATAATAATTATCTATAAAATTACGGAATTATTTCATATTTAGAAGTAATTTATTTATTTCTAGTATTACTCCTATAATAATTGTTTTCTTATATAAGTGAATTATTTTTATCAAACATGGGTGGTTTTTTAGAAGCTTCTCATGCAATACTAATAGTTTGTCAGAGAAAGTAAATGGATATCGAGGTAACATTGAAAACTATGTTTTTTCACACTTTGGAATGTGTATGAATCAACCACACTAAAATCTGACACATCGTGTTACCAGTATGACTACAAGTATTCTTTCTATTTAAAAATGACATTAATTTTTGTAAAATAGAAAAGTGGTATAAAAAAGATTGAAAAAGCATATATATATTGTTTTTGTACATTAATAAAATGATCCTTATGTATTTTGGATATATATGAATCAGGTGCACCTCAATCCAATATAGGATGTTCCTAATATAACTCAATATGTCTGTTATCAATTTAAAATCGACATTTTATTACAAAAAGTGTCACTCACAAAAAACCAGTCAAATGTGCTCAAATTTTTAATAGTAATTTAGGGAGAATATTTATATGGTATTTTAGATTTATAGGGATCAGTTTCATTTCATACTGATACACAATGTGTTCTGAATGAGTCAAAGTGTGGGTTTCCTATTTTAAATAAGATTTTACTAAAATTAAATATAGACGCACTCAAAACCATGAAAATGAATTAGGATTATATTATTCTTTAGGAAAATTATCCTTAATTAATTTGAGATTTCTAAAAAACATCCTCACCTAAATACAACCCATCGTGTTACTAGTAATGTGCGTACATTTATTTAAAATTGGCATCAATTTTAGTAACATGGATGACTACCAAATCAAAACTGAGTAAATGCATTTATATTGTATTAATACTTTATAAAAATGATGTCTGAGTCATTTTCGACACTCATTTATCATCCTCATCTCAATCTGATAAATGATATGTTTAATATGACGTAATGTTTCCGTTTACAATTTAAAATCGAGATTTTATTTCAAAAAGTATCACTCACTAGAAACTGATCAGACACAGACATATTTTCTTGATGATTTAGGAAAATAATTCAAATGTCATTTTTTATCTGTAGGGATTAGTTTCACATTAAAATGATACATGATGTGATCATAATGAGTCAAAAGTATGTGTTTCCAATTTAAAATGAAATTCTAGTAAGAAAGGTAAATGATGTACTCAAAACAAAAAAAAATTCAGATTGTTTTGATGCTTTAGGAAAAGGATCCATAGATCATTTTAGATGTTAAGGAATCAAACACAACTCAATTCCATCCATTGTGTGACTGGTATCACTCAATGTACATATTTGTATTTCAAATTGACATTATTTTTATTAAAATGGACAATTGACCTAGTAAAATCAGAGAAAACACATTCAGACTGTATTGATACTTTACAAAAAGTATCCCTAATTAATTTTTGACATGTAAAAATCATTATTACCATAATCTGATACATAATGTTCATATTATTAAATAAAGTGTATGTTATCATTTTAAATTAATTTTTTTTTTCAAAAAGTTTCACTCACCCAAAATTGATAAAACATGCTTAGAATTTCATGACAACTTATGAAAACCAACTTGGAAAAAACTGGGAATTTTTGAAAAGTTTCCAAATAAGTCACTTTGACCTCCAAGAACACCTCAAACACCAGATTCTCACAAAGTAATGTGTTGGAGGGGTCTGAGACGTTATACATGGTGTAGTTCCATTTTCTCCGGTCGTGACAACACCAAGCAGTTGTAGTTTTTCTCAATGACACACCCTATGTGAAGTGTGTTTCTAGAAGTCCTCTTCCTCTTGCCAATGGCATTCTCAGGTATGATCCCATGTGAACCGGTCAAGACTCATCTTTAAGAGTATAGGAAGATGTTGGAATGGTGAAACCAGATTATTTTGGATGAAGTTGGACCAATTACTACCGTCCCAGGCTAAACCGATCATTTTAACAACTTTGACTTGGGTTTGTTGTGGCACTGTAGCACTGTGGACTTACTATTTAGTTGGAGGAATGGTGCTTCGTCTACTTTATTTGCTCAATTTAGGTACATACACTTTGTGTGAAACTCTGATTTTCTCCATTTAATTTAACTCGCAAATTAGTGAAGTGATTTGTCCTCTCTATGGTGTAGGAATTTACCTCAAACCACGTAATTTGATGTGTTTGTCTGCATCTTTTTCAGGTTCTTTTGTTCTGTCTTTTCTTTATCTGCAAACCTATCTTTCGTTGAAACTCTCATTGTTTCCAGAATAGAGGAATCCTACAATAGCGTACCTCATCCCATGAAAGAAGCTCCAGTAGTGTGCCAGTATTGAGAAACTAGGAGGCAATGTGAGGTCAGAACAATTAATAGAGACAGAGGACTCCTTGAATGTCTATAAGTAAAAAGAATCAAAGAAATACAACATATGAGGATGAAGATGGATGGAGGAAGATACTTCGAGGGAGGTTATTTCATGACCCATCTTCTTCCAGAAGTGGGGAAAAATAACAAGATGCTAAGAAATTTTTTCACAAAATGAAAGAGAGATAATGACCCCTGAGTCCCTCCTCCAATAGGCCCTGGGTTGGCGACAAACACCAAGGGTATAGAAATATCACAATGATGGGAAAGAATTACAATTTTTTTTGAAACAATGATCGGGAGATAATATTTATCGACCACAAACAACTCGATGATATATATACATAAATAAACCAAAATCCACCCCACATGCATGTTTAGAGTAAAATGGCTAGAAATACAAGGAGAACACCAAAATAAGTACCAAAATGAAACTAAACGGCAACACAAAAACTGTCCCAAATGTCCGAGCTAGTAAGGTCCAACACATTCCACATAATCTCCCTAGAAACCAAAAAACACTTTTATATACGTAGGGTGAGCATAAAACTATACTCAGTAGGGAAATCCAAAGTCAATCATGAATAAGTGGGAGAAGAATATTAATGCCCCTTTGAGAAAACAACAGAAACCAATAACACATAACAGGAAAAACTATCCATCCAACATCATTAAAGCACATTCACCAAATAATGCACGTGAAGTAAAATAATGTAGTATTAAAATCGTTATTTGGGAACCCACACCACTTCCCACTGGTTAACTACTTATTGCTAATGACGAACATCCTGACGCTACCACACTCTTCCACAAGCCCCAATTTCATGACCTATCTGCACACACCTGGGCCATATAACACATAACATTTCTCATGCAAACACTTGGGCCACAAACCACATCACATTCCAACTGACAAACACCTAGGCCCAACATATACCATGCCCTACCCAAAAACACCTGGAACTTATCCCAAAGACACCTAGGAAACAAACCACCTATCACACAGCCAATACAATAAATATAGTAATAACCCTCAAGCAATTACATTCTACCCAAATAGTCTTGGGTGATGAATTCCTAGAAGAGAGAGTAGAGAAGAGCCGATAATCATCCATATATCCTTCCACTAGGATGTTGGGAAAGGACACCCTCCCCCATAACAATGGGGTGTTCGGCACATAGTTCTCAACACGAGTGGGGTGTTTATAAAAATAATAAGGAAATACAAATATATATATATATAGTTACCAAACATTCATACCAACCTACGAGTTTCAATGTAAGTAACCATCCTGCATAAAACTACACTTGTTTTTGCCTCTAAATGCATGTATTTACACCAGTAACTGTCACTTCATCCATTGGTAGAAGGAAGCCAGATCATAAATGTCCCTTACATAACACTAATCCAAAAAAATAATATTAAGAATTATCTTTACTTATTCTATCCCTACTAGGGAAACTAATAGACATAAAATATACAACCGTTTTCAAAAGGATAAAACCCACTAAACACTGCCAAGTCAAACAATGAAAAAGGGACCAAGGTAAGACATCGATTTAACACCCATTCATAAAAACAACAGAGACACCCATCTTGTAGTGCCACTACACACCACTTTTCATGGAAAACTGTTCAACCACTTCCAACTGTCATTCTTGAACGATATCCCACTATATTCATGCCCTCACTACCAAACCCGACAACCCCCTCTGCACAACAACACCACACTCGACACACCTATAAACATTAAATCATTGAAACCTAGTCATGTATCCCCGGTTCCCAAACATGTACTAGATGCAGTAGTAATTAATAACGAATACATCCATTCCATAATAAATCATTCTCTCAAACTGAGATATCAACACACCACTAGTACAACCCCATACACTAATCCCACACCAACCACCACGAAACCACAACCCTGTTGCACACACATTACACAACCTTCTCACAGAACCAATTCCTCTGTCCACCCCTGAACCCACAACTGTGCTTCTGATAGCAGAACCACATAACCCACACATGTCAGAAAATTCAAAAGAACACAACATTCATCCACACCTATCAATGGGGGTGTATTAATATTTTTCCAGCACTGTTCCTTAAATTTTACTTTGATAAGCTCATATGTCATTTGTGATGTGTAGAAATTAGATTCATGTCAAACTGATATACAATGTGATCGGAATGATTCCAAATAATGTGATTCCAGTTTTAAATGACATTTTAGTTAAAATGATATGTAATGTACCAAAAACTGAGAAAAATAATTAAAATTGTTTTGATACATCACGAAAATGATACACAATCCATTTTAGACATGTGGGAATCAATTAAACATAAATTTGATGCACAATGAGAAAAATATTACACTAATTGGGTCTTTTTATTATAAATTTACTTTAATTTTAGTAAAATAAACCCTATCTGTTAATTTCTTTCATTATATTTTTACTAATATATGAATTTTTTTCTTATATAGAAGTATTATTGTGCCAATGAAGGAGTGTTCTGTTTAGAAATATAATGACTTGGGTATATGATTTAAAAAAATTGATCATTGATGTTTTTGAATGAATGAAATAATATATTTTTATGTAATTTTATAAAATAATGTTTGAAATTTCTATAATATAGTTCTTTTTATTGTATTTGTTTTATAAATTTCATTTCACTGAAATTATGCATTGAGATTATTTTTGATTATATATGGTGTGTTTTTGGTGATGCTGTTTTATATTATAGCACAATACACTGGTGATGCAGTGTGCTTTTTGCAACACACTATAGTATGTACCCATATCACCTCTTTTAAAATCCATTATAAAGTACACATTTATGAATCCTTTTAAAAGTGCTGATAAAAGAAACATTTTTTCAGTTCATTTAAAAGCTCTTATAAAGGTAAAAACTACCATCACTTCTCTAAGAACAGATAAAACTCTTCATCAGTAATTTTATATGCACCGATAACTAGGGTCTTTAATGGTACTAAAAAAGTGATGATAAATGGGTCTTTTTAAATAGTTTTTTCACACTATTAAAGGACACCTTTATAGTTTCTTTTTTAGAATTGATAAGAGACTGAGTATTTTAATATCACTTAGGTTGTCATCACTTTTCAAGAGCTGATAAAGGCCATTTCTAGAATTGTTAATGGATTATTTTGTAGTAGTGAATACTGCCCCTCCCCTCACATATAAGTGGGAAATAATTCTCTTCAATTCCATACACATATTTAGCCTTATATTTCAGTCAATACTATCTATAATACCCTCTAATATTCCTTCACCACATCATATATCTTATTTTATTTCAAAAATACCATCATTTAAAAGTGTAATGAGTAATACAAAAGAGCGTTATCGACGATGACAAATGACTATGAATTGATCCTTTTAAATTTTGTTTTTTCTTCTACATCCTCTAATTCAAAGATATCCATTATAAAATAATGAATTAATTAAATAAAATATAACTAATTTTTATAATTATGATCTTGAAACCATTATACATCTTATATCCATCATATGGAATGTAATGTCATTGATTGTGCTTATGTTCATTTTGACGTCTCCACCAAGTAGGGTAATTCGTTTTCCATCACCAAATTACATAGATGGTTATAATGATATATTTAATAAATATATATTTTGTTTATGATATTTTTATTATTCAATAAATTTGAATTATTATTTATCACTCTCTCCTTTTTAGAAATGGTTGTATCATTCCTACGTATATAAAACCTTTCGTATCCATGAATAGTGTATTTCATTTTTATATACCTAAATTTTATAGATGAATATATATATTTACATAATTAATATACATAATTATTTATATTCTAAATATGATGAAATTATGATAAAAGTACATGTATTTTATTTTTTGAACACAGACATACAAAAAAAAAGAGGTAGCTAACACTTGGAAATGAACTTTTTAATCAAAAATTATTTATACATAATTATTAGATCCACATTAATTCCTACTGTGTCATTTTTATTTCTATGTTTTCTTGATTTAATAAATATTATTTTTCAATTATTAACCATGAAATATTAATTATGACTAATCTTTTCAATATAGATTCAACTGTTTTCATTCCCTTACTGAGCATATGAGATCACCACTTTCTTAAATTTCCTTTTCCCCTAACTCTAGAAAGTGTTCATTATTGATTTACAATTATATACTAGAGTTAATAGTTATTTTAAAAAAGTTAATATTTTTTTATTTTATATTTTTAATTTATGTAAGCTTCAGTTATGAATCTAGTTTACTATGACTGCTTAACTATTTGTCCATTTGGGATGCGATCACTTATATCTAGTTCCAGTGTAAAAAAGTAACCACAAGATCTAGGATATTTGGTTTGGGGTCTTTACATTTTCTCCCATTTAATTATGATTTTATATAATCTATGCGGGTTTATATATTATTCCAACACTCAATTTCCTCATGTCTAATGCTCCAGAAATACTCACAGTGGGAATATACCGTTGCTCTCAAATTAAGATACATTTTTTTGAGACATTATAACATGTGTACATTTCTATTTTTATATAGAAATATAAATATTTTAGTCTCTCTTTATGAAGATCCCCATCATTGAAAAAGGAACATACATTAAGGATGTCTTTATAGGTATGTTAGCATTTTTATCCACCAAAATCATCACAGATATTGATTTGAAATCTATAGAACTAAGAGATATATAATTATTATAGTATCTTTTATTTGGGTTATGGGTGACATTATTCAATGATATTATTATATATTGATCTAGAGAAGATTTCATGATTCTATTTCAACAGATATGAGTATTTTTTGAGACAAGACTCCAATCATTTTTTTGTGTGGAAACACTTCTCTTGACAATAATAGGAATGTTCTAGCATGTGATGATTATAGATTTCCCAACATTACCTCAATTTTGGGACACCTCATCTTGAGATAATTCATTAAATATTATAAGGCATTGTGAAAGTAGTTTGGGCCCATCCCCTAATATTGATTTCATTCATTTTGTCTGTAAACATAAATAATAATGGATGAATTAAAGCCTTGAATATATTTATATAGAATCGTTTGACTTATAATTTTTAAATACTCTTATTAAAAAATGATTTATAATCATATTAAATTATTTCTAATTTTTTGATTCGGTTGTGTAATATTTTCATACAATTATTTTGATAATTTATTCAATGGTTTAATACCTCTATATGTATTTACATGTTCTACATAAAACTCATAATACCACTATAGAATCATTGGGTTATAGAATAGATAATTATAACCTCATAAAAAATTAATCATTAATCAAAATAAGAATATTATCTATACATGACTTATTATATATAGTTCTCCTACTCTTTAGAGGTTTATATTAATATATTCTATCCATTATTGAGTGATTGTTCTACTAAAAATACACTAATTTGTTGAGATAAAAATCTATAGAATGTTTGGGAACAAAAAATTATTTTTATCTTTAGAATTGATATAAAATGTATATTATACATATTTTATATAAGTGGTTATTTCATAATAGATCTTTATAAATATCTTAGTACATAGTAAAAACTATGTATATTATTATTACTATAAAACCCTTCTCGTGTGAAAAACTCATTGTTTTTAAAATTGAATTTATTAAACTAATAAATTAATATTTATTTAAATAATTTAGAATATATCATATTATCTGAACCGCTAAATCGAACCACCAATCCCCATTCAATTTACTAAAACTTTCTTAAAAAATTTACACCAAAAAATTGATATTACTGTATTATTTATTCATGAAATATATAGATATTTGAATCTCTAACACATGAATAATAACTTATTATAATATTCAAGATACACATATATTATTATGAATAATTAGTGACAAAATTTTCTTGATCGACCTATCCCAAATTATTATAATTATTTTTCAATTCATAATAATTTTTATTCTAAAATAAAATTCATTTTCAATTTACAAGAGTTGTTGGTTTCACTTAGTATGTGGCCACCACTTTGATTTTCATTAGGTGAACACACCTAAATTCAAATATTAGTGTACAGGAGAATGTAAAAGCCTTCATAAAGAAAAAAATTAATCTTTAAATGAAAATAACCTCTTAAGAATGATCATTATTTTATATAATAACTTTATCTCAATATATAATCAAGTAGGTCTCATTACTTATTCCATCAACCTATATGAATGATATCTCTCTCTTTGACATTCCTAAAAGAAAATAATCAAAATTATATGATGTTTATATAAATAATCACATGGATCTAAAAAAATAAATGTGCATGAGATATCTACTTCCATTAACATAGAATATACAAATTCTTTTTTATTTTGTTAATGTATTTGATGTAATTTATAAAAAACCCAACATATCATCATTTTTAGATAGAATATGTATTAATTATTCTTTTCAATCAATATATGTTTGTGATTCATGATATACATTTATAATAATTTCATATCTAATGAACAATACACAAAACCTCATATAAGTATATCCAATGAAATATATAACTTGTGGAATTCATATAGGATGATATGTTCTCATAACTTCATATCATATATATCACCAATTACATACTTCATAAGAATTAGTCCCAATGTATTCTGAGACCCCTATATAATTTATCACAACTATATCTCTATCCTATTATATTTATGTTATAATAACATAGAACATACATTTAAGAATATAATTGTAGCACTTTAATGTCCTCATCATAGAAGGTAACTATTATGATCAATCGATGAGATAAACACTCTATAGAAAATATCATAACATTTTTATAATCGATTACACTCATTATTTGATATATTATTTATTAATATTAAATAATATCTAAATAAAATTTGTTAAAATTAACATGTAGTTTGTTCTAGAGAAAAAAAAATCTTATATACTTCTTTCTTTCACTAGATCCAACCAATACTGAATTTCTATCTGCAAGCTCTCACATGATGTTCATGTGTCTATAAATTTAAGTCATTAGTCATTGATTTTATCATGTTATCCTTTATGTAAAATAATTTTACTATAACCTCACCCCTTGTATAAATATACCTCAAGGGTGATACTTCTATAGTATATTATTCATCTATTGAAGTGGCCTTTACACCATTATGAAAATCCCATGTACAAAATCATCATATTAAATTATGGAAGGGTCTTCACTGCTGGGTATGATATCAATCATCTAGATTATGTTTCATATTCACATATATTTTTAGCTACATTTGATGATGAAATATACTAATACTCAATTATATAATCAACAACTAATAGCCTTTGTGAGTTCTACCAGTTTACAACACATCTATTAAGATAGATGACACTCCCCGAGTGATATTTCAAGTCATTCTAACCATTTACATAAATAATATATATATATATACACACTTATGAATAGTTTCTAATTCTGTAAAAATCCTATTAACATATACTTTTTATTATTTTGATAATTTAGGATATTCTACACAGTCATCCAATGTTCAACTCATCAGTTTCCATGATATTTTTCTGTCATTATCAGGATGTACACAACATTAAAAAATGTACATATCATGGAATAAATGATAGAATATTTTTATAATCCTATTTTATCATACATATTCTCTATCCCCCCTCTCTCGTATTTAGTTTGAGGATAATTTTTCATAGATAATTGAATACCATGGAAAACATAAAATAATCCCCTATTGTAATTTTCATTATAAAATATCCTCAGTTTCTATTTAATATATTTATCCTATCATAGCCCAAGTATCCTCATTGAAATATCATGAGAGATATTTATTCTTAGAATTTAGGCTTCTACATCTATGAATTTCATGGATTATCCATCTGTTCAACCTCATATTGAATGATAGTGAAGGTTGTATCTTATATCTAATTAAGAATAATTCAACAATATATACCATTAATAAAATTAATACACAATCATAAAACCTCTTATTAACATAGGATTTACATTGAATCACTATGAAACCAAGTTCTATTATGGGTTCATCAAATTGAATGTTCCACAATATGGATTTTTATCGAAACCCCTAAATGTATCTCTATAATTTTCAAAACATATTTAAATCCTATGGTGTGACAAACCATTATGATTGTATCATATTGGAATCTTCATTAAGGTTCCTATTAAGAAAAAGTTTTTTTTGTAAAATTTACAAATCATATAATCTTATTAATCAATTATGGAAAGTATTGTTTTGGGAATATTGCACATAATCTAGTGAAACAGATTTATCATATTCAATTATATGAAATTTCTTATACCATTAATTACCTTTTAATTAGTTTTGGATACTAAATTTAGAATCCAAATAGTGGTTCTTCCAGAACACCCATTTTCCCCCAGCAGGATCTCTATCCACTAGAGTATCTACCAAAACATAAACATGGTTTAAATAAATGGAATCCATATTATAAATAATGGTTCACTCATTATAAAATCATCATATTTAATAACTAATTATGTATTGGAAAAGGATCATTATTATTAATTAATGATGGGTCACCATCCATGGTGACTACTAAATCAAATCTCACTAACTATCTAACCTATCTGGTAATTTTATTTATTAGTTTTGTCTCTCGAAAAACATATTCTATGGGATCCTATGATATATATTCCAATTCAATTACAAGTATTGTTCGACCATAAAAATTGATGAATTAAATGTTATTACAACAATATGTTTTGAAGATGACTTCTTAGTCAAAGAATATGTATTTTATTTCTGATATTAAATTCATTTCTGTAGGTTTTATATAGAAAATATTCCCAGGTTTATTAAATCATTAGTTTAAATATAAAGCTGATAAATTATGTATTGAGTTTATTTTATAGATATCATTCAAAAACACTACACATATTCAAACATGAGTATGTGATAAAAATGGTTATTATTTCACTCCAAAACACAACAAGAATCTCATTTACTACTTTTTCTGAAACATTGTTTAGTAAATATACCATATTTAATAATACATATACCTAAATATAATATAGATTCTATAAATCTATCTCTATCAACCGCACTATATTAAAAAAGTTAAATTTTATCTTTTCACTAAAAAAATTCCTCTATTCTGTATAAGGAGGAGTGAGTTGTGATAGTATCCAAAAATACTATTAGGTGTTTTTGAAATCTACATTAACATATCCTCCACCTCAATATGATCAGAGTATATTGATATTATTACAAATGTAATTTTATAATTCATTCCTAATCTCTTTTAATTTTAAAATGGATTGAGACATATACCCCGTTATATAAACATATACATATATACTAATGTTTTTTATGAATGTAATGAAGTAAGAGTCTTCACCGCTATCTTAAACTAAGAAAAATGTATCCACACATTTATGTGAACCAATTTAAGATGTTACGTGGCCCCTTCTCCATTTCCACCAAATATATGTTTGGTCTTCTTCCCTTACAGACATGAATGAATAAAACCTAGTGGCTTTAGTTCAAAGAATTATAAATAGACCTATTGATACAACATTGTAAATATATTCTACTTTAGAAAGAAAATAAACTAATTGAAAAACAAATTATGGAATAAGTCATGTGATTTTGATTTTTTATCAATTTGTAAAATTTATTTTATATATCATTGTAACTTAGGACCATTACTAAGATGTGGCATATCATAAATAAATGTTATATTTTTTAAAAATAGAATCTTTTTCCCAATCAGTAATTTATTTACATACATTTCAAAACCAAACAAAAATATAATATTTTTGGTAACACTATACATATTATAACTATTTACTATGGATAAAATCAATCATTTCCACAGTGTATGTTGGTATCCTCTAACAATAATTGCATCCAATATTGACAGGTCGGAAGCTCCAAGATCTCCCTCTCATATAGAAGCATTCTTGAATATATGTTGGTCTTGAATTTAGATAGAATTATTATAATTATAATATATATACAATTATCAAATAATATAAATTATAATTTTAAATATGATAAAAATTTACTTGAAGCTCCATTTGTTTGTTGATACTATATAGCTACTCTTTTAGTTTCCCATCATTCTACATGGAAATAATTCCTAATTGTTTCCTTTTCAAGCCTTTGGATCTTCCCTGTATTGGTATAATGGTGAGAAGAATATTTAGACATGGAAATAGTCTTACATACCTTTTCTTTTTCCCTTATACTTTATCACTACAATGATTGTAGTTTTTTAATGTCACATGTCCTTAACTTCATATAAAATTAAAGTAAGTAGTTCAATGAGAAACTTATAATTATATATTATAATTCATAATAAAACATAAGAAACTATATGGTACTGAGTAAAGAATGTACTCAAATTATGGAGAATAAGGTAAAACCCAAGTTGTTATAATGCATAATATATTGAATCGTTTATACTATATGAGGAATATTTATAACAATTTATCTATGAATTCATGTAAAATTTTCATTATATGTTTGGGACCTATCGTCTCAAGAATTATCCTAGTAAAGATCATGAAGTTTTAAAAACATGGTATATAAGTCTATATCCCCAAATATATTTGATATCATACAAGACATGGTTGAGAAAATTAGGAATTTAAAATCTAATGAAACAACTATGTGTTTCCTTAAATTATATTACTCCTCTTCACTATCCTCCATTGAATTATCATTATAGAGTAGGGGACTCCATCACATTGAATTTTGATAATGGCATAAAATGATGTGAAGTAGGCTATACAACTCCTAGAAATACATAATAGTTTAGATATTGTATTTCAAAAATAGTAATCATTTTGATACTATTAAAAACATTTTACTTTTCATTTTCAAAAGAAAAATATAAGAGATTTTTAGAATTTTATATCGATTACCAATATGTGATGCAATAAATTTTATTTTCTAGTCTCCCACTTTCTTATAAAATAGGAATAATCATCATAATTTAATTATAAATAACATATCAAATATTTATTATCATGGTGACTATCCATATATCTATTCAATTAATCTGAACATCTTCTTAGAAAATTATTTGAATTTATTTAAACAATTATTCTTGGAAAATTTATTAACTAATAGTTCTTTTGAATTTTTGGGGGACTCCCCAATCCTAATATCATGAAATTATATTTCCTAAGAACTATCCTCCTAGATATATCAAATGTAACATAGAAAAAACCCTTTATGTCAATTAGTATATGTCAACCAAAAAATTTAATTTAAACAGACTTACAATTTAATGCACCTTAACGTGATCTAGGAAATAATTTTGAACTTTAGTTAAATTTTTCTTATGTAATAGATGTTTTACTAAATTAATATTTATTTTGGGATATTTTTGTCTTATACATAATTATATTTTACATTATCATTTTATATCACTATTATTATTATGTCATCATTGCATCATTAATTAAACATGTATTTATAAAATAATTTGTGAATATTTACTTTATTTTTTCCATGTTTTATAACTGTTATATAATTTTTTTGATCACATTTAACATATAGAAATATGCATATCATAAAAAAAACATAACTTATAGTATTCTAAAATAAAATAATTATATGGCACTATCATGATAATTACTTCATGTTTGTTAAATTATAAGACGATAATACAACCAATGACCTAATAGGTAAAACTCATAGAAGAATGTTTAGTTTGATTTGATACAATTCACCCTGAACATGTGTATCTCCTTGGTGGGTTTCACCTTAGCATCATCTTGTATTGTCCCCACTAGTATAGGATCTCCTTATTTTACCTATTTATACTCACATGAATATGGGGGGAACTTTGGGATTTGGGTAACATAATAGAAATAATGGACACAGAAGACCTCATATAATAAGATGAGCGATGATTTAAAGACTATCATTTTAATTTGATAATATTTATCAAAAAAACTCATGACATAATAACTAAATTAAATAAATCCCAACTAATTCATAACTCAATCAATAAAATAAAATTACATGCAATAAAAAACTATTTCATCCAACCTATTTAGTATTCATTTCAATTTTTTAATTTTTGAGATAAAATAATTATACTTGCAAATAATTTATATAATTATTTAATTAATTATTTTATCCTAAATTTTAGTCAAAATTGAACTGAACATTAAAATAAAATGTAATTTTAAATAAAATAAAAAATTTAATTTAATTTAAAGTTAATTCACACACTTCACAAAATAACTAAAAAATTAATTTGTAACTATCTATTCTATTCTAAATTTTATCTATAGTGTTAGAATGCTTTTATACTAGAGGAAACAGAGTATGTACCATTATAGTCTATAAAATGTGCACTGTCACAGACATGGTGTGTGACCTACACTTGTTATCATTCATTCCATTTACTATGAACTTATATGACATGTATCCATACATATCATGCGATGATACTATACATCATTTCGATCTATGAGTTAATACAGATAATAATCATGTTATTTAGGATTACACAACACATGATTAATATGTATGTTATGTACCTCTAGAAATCCTTATAAAGTAAATGATGTTTACAATGCCTATAAAAGTTGTGTAGTAAAATGTATATGGAAAATAATAAATTTTATCATTTAATTAACAAAACATATGATAAATATCATTAGGTTTAATTCATGGGAAAACCAATTGACATAGTGTGTAAACTAGCTACACATTATAGCATTAAATTTTAATACAATAATTATATTTATTTCACTAAATTAATTCACATTTTATATTATGTATCAGATTGTAATCTACATGAATGGTTATGAGTTACCTATTATGGAAAACCCACTACACATCATGTAATCATTTATGTAGTCTTATTCACCACACACCTAGAGACTCATTGTGTATTATTTATATAATTTTATGTGTTTTATGATAAAACTTCTTTCCCAAAATAATATAATCCCAACATTACCTTGTTTATTAGTTGTCTATTAATACATGTCATCTCATAAATACATGTCACATGATCTGAGTCCTTAACTTCAGTGATTTATAAGGGGCTTAACCATGTGGGATTTCTATTCATGAACACTAGCGACACACCATAATACCCTATCGTGTCATTTTCTAACTATCAGGCCACAACATTGAATGTATTTTCACTAAATAATATATTTCCAAATTATGTGTCATGTTCTTCACATATCATCAAGGAAAAGTGAACATGGATACATAGTGGATACATGTCAATTACATGTCAGGTATTCATGTCATCCTTCCATAATCTTCAGCACCTCTGGATGAGTTCATTGATTTTTATTTATTTGTTCTTGTACTTTTATTGGTCATTTATAATTTAATATTAATGTAATATTTAATTTCAAATTAAGAAAATAATATTAGAGATTAGTATTAACAAAATAAATATTTATTATGATTAACAAATAAGAAAAAAATATAAACTAACATATTATCATTCCGACTTCACACGATGGTTTTGCAGCACATCATATGTGAGGTCTACATGTTTCATATAGTGTATTTTCATTTATTTATTCTGATAATTCCATAAATCCCGATGAATTTAACCCTTCATATTCATAAAAAATATATTTCCAACTTGAATGTATAATTATTTTATATATACATGAATTCACTTCTCTTCAAATTATTTATTCATTTTCCAACATGATGGACACTATTTTCATAACATCATTATGATAAAGGATCCAAGGGTAGAATCCTTCAAGAGATTTCCACACACGCTCTAGGAGCCTGAGAATATCCTCATAGAATATCCAAGTGAGAACTTGAATTATTCTGACCACTCGATTACATAATTATTTATAGTAATAAGAATACCAACAGTATAAGAACGATTATATCTTGTTTTATCAATCTTAAGAGGGATGAGAAGGATCCATGTCCTATTTTACTTAGTAAATTATATATAAATTTGCCTCTATACATGAGAAAATTATATAGACTTAAATTTTGTGGTAAAAAAATCATTTTAGAGCCTGGAAATGGTATAAAATAGGATATATACAAGCATAAAATAATTATATATTTCAAAAATTCCCTTAAGCAATCTCTTAATGATAGGTAAAACAAATATTTAATAATAGTAATATTTAATTGATGTATTAAAAAATTGATGATATTTAAATATCATATCAAAAATAAATTAATAAATATTTATTTAAATTTTTTAAATTATATCATTTATAATGAACCCTTAACGTGGAATTTCAGTCCTCCTATGCATTTATTAAACGTTTAATTAAAACTATTTATTTAATTATATAGAAATGAACATATTATTCATAGATAAGATAAATAAATATTTTTTCCCTAACTCATTAAAGTATTATTTATCTAATTTTCCACTCACATATATATACCTTTCATCACCTTGGGACTTAATATTTGAGATCAAAATAATGTTAATAATTATTATTCCCAATAACATTATAAAATTAATTATTCTATTTAAAAGATCAATTATAATTTACTATGGTTTTTTATACATATATTATGTGACCCTCTAGGCCTCTTTCTTAATATCAATAGGTAAATTAGCCATAAGTCAATGATTATTTTATAGTGATACATCAAGGAAACCATATATATATATGGGTAAGACATAATGAAGGAAACCTCCCATGAATTATCTTTGGGTAAAAATAACCCTTTATCTTGATATCTCATTAATAATGTTTCATTACGTGTTTGATCAATATATTCTCTTGATATATCATTCAATTAGATTCATGAAATGAACTCATTATTAATCTATCAGGGCTATATATTTAATTAGATTATTCATTTACAATAAATTTTCTTGTGTTATCTGCATCCATTAAATTATATGGGAAAATCCTCTCTTGAATTATTCATTAATTTCATTTAACTTATGACCCTCCCAATGTATAATAATTTTCTATGATCATATAACATCATGATTTTCTTCAATACATCTATGTATGACATGTATGATGAATAATAATAATATCAATTCTAAGGATCAGTAAATATGCATATGTATAGGATTATACAATGTTATATATGACTTTTAAAATTCCTACAAGCTAAAATGCTCAAATAACATCATCTCATTGAGATTAGAAAGTATTTTATTATTGATAATAAGTATAAATGTCATATGAGAACCACACACCTAGTATTTTAACATAATCTATTAACCAGAATATATATTTCATCTCTCCATAGAACATGTTTTTAATAATGTCATTATATCACTTAATGCCTCATACCAAACATTTGTATTTCAATGACATTTATATGTGAAAATACTCTAAGAAATTCTCATATTAATTTCATGTAGAATATTTATATTTATATAATATGATATTTATTATTAATAATTCCTTAGATTATATATTCAACTGAATATATTATTAATTAAATTATATAATCACAACTCTATCCTTCTCTACACCCTCAACTGATCACATTATCCCTTCCCAGTCTTCGTCCAGGTTCTTAGTGTAATCATTATTTTTATGCTACAATATTTCAATGTATTTCCATGGTCCTTGACTATTTTAGTTTTTATAATTGATCCAAATATATGACATCAATAATAGAATTTGGGGAATCATATAGTGTATGGATGTTCACTTCTAGTAAATTAATTATATAATGTTTCCAAGACACACTTCATTATAACTATTCATCAACTAGAGAGAAATTCTCATTGAAAATGAAATAAGATTATAATTTTTCTTTGACAATTTTTTAACTTTTTTTCATCATTATAATTTATGTACAAAAAATTATCTCTTTATTCATCATATTATTCTATAAATTATTTATCATCAATTAGGTTATTGATAAGACCAGATAAATAAGGGACAAATCAATGGTATCTTGATTTAGATAGTCCATGAATCCAGTGGAAAGTACTTGTACTTTTTCAAAAGAATTAACCTCCTCATATTCCTTATAGTTTGAACATACTTTTTCAAAATGATCATTCATTAAATATTTAGTAGAGTGAAAAATCTAAATTTTATCATCTAAAATTTGTGATAAGTGATTATTTTGTTTTTAGATATCCTTTAACTTCTTGTTTTCCCTTCTCTATCTATTCATTTGTATTTTTTATAACCTCTATTTGGAACAAAAAACATAATTTCTCTCTATATGAGAAATTATTAAGACATCTTAAATCTTTTACATCATATAGATATCTTAAAATAGTTATGTAAAAATTTAGATCCAATTATAGGAAACCTACTTCTCTCTGATAAAAATTGTCATTTTCACTAGATCATGTAGGGACACTTGGGGTGATTCTATATTCGACTATTTTATTATTTTTTATATTCTCTTTTTAATATCCACATATGATACTTGAAACACTTTTATAGTTCTAAAATATGTATTTCTTTTTTTTTGCACATGGCACCCACTTCCAAAAAACAAAATATATAAATTGAAAATACATTAATATAAAGATATATTTATATGGTTTAATTGAATGATGAAAACTAATATTTTCTAGGTTTTATTCCTACAAATGTAAAAATTATAACTATTCTATTACCATTATTAATTTTTTTAATCAATTGTCACAAAATATTTTTGTCGGTATAATCTACTTCCATTGGGAATGAATCATACAATCCCTTAATATATCACCTAAATGCTACTTTAGCATCCCAATTGAAATGAAAATATTTTTACTAGGACCACCCATATCTGGTGGTTCTTTTTGAAAACCGGTAGTCAGATATTACTCCTAATTCAGATTTTAAAACAAAAATATAACACGACCATTGTACATAATAAATTTTTCTAAAATCAATATAATATACAAAAACATCATATAGTTATCTACTTACTTTAGCTTGGTCTTAGAGTGATCTTTAATCATAGTATCTCTCAAATATTATAGAATCTCAACACAAAGGATAAGAATTTTGGGATTCATTTGTATCCCTCTATTATATTTATTTTATGATGTAAGAATATCATAGGTCTTACCCTTTATATTCTTCTAAATCATCTTCTACTACAATATCCTATCATAGGATTAATCTTATTTCTTCCAAAATTTAATTTTTTATGTATATCATCATATTCATCTACGTCAATATATAGGTTATTATTTTTAACTTATGTATTAACTAAAACAGAAAAATTATTATTATTTTTCTTCTAATTTAAAACTCATAGAATACCATAACTATTGTTTCCATAATCCAAATATTAAAATGATTCCTACTTGAAAATATGAAATCATTAAATTGAAATAGGTATATGTTTCCCATTTGTATTCTCACAAAATACCATTCAAATATATCTTCATATTTTATTCAAAAATTATTGGAATATTTTGTTCTTCAACATTATATGAAATCCATGTATCTTTTGAATCATTTAATTAATTCCATGCATAAATATTTTTTCATAATGGATAACTCCTATATGGTTATTTTCAATTATTCTGCGAAAAAAATTTATTCTTATTCTCAAAAAGTATCATATATCACTTTATGTGTAATTTTGATTCTTATTTCCATGATTAATAGATATTTCATCATGCGAGTAATCATTAATTAATATATTCACAAAATAATTCACCTAAATTTTTTCTATTGGTTGAACACTTAAATGTTTTGGTTTCATTAATTTCGTTCTTTGGGTAGTTTTGTTCCCTTTACAAATTTATATATTATATTATATATAGTAATAGTAAATTAATATTATGATCCTATCATGGTCCATATGTTTTCTCAATTTTTGACTCATCTAAATTATGTGTGAGTAAAAAACTCTTATAGAATAAAATACCTCTTTTATTATAGAAATGATTCTTAGGAAATACCATTGAATATTATAATGTTTTTATACCTTTTATATTGTACATGTTAATAGAATCACTATAAGAATAAATAACTATTATTATGTATCTAATGAATCTTATTATATATCAATTCCTTTTTTGAAATTCACATTGCATTAATTTCAAAAAGATAATTATCCTTATAAAGATTAGTTTTATAATTACACTATCATGAATCATCCTTAAAGTATTTAGACTATTCTGTGAAATTCAGACTCATACTAATGAAGTTTATAATATATCTTTTTAAAAATTAGACTCATCATTACAAATTCTAAAAAACATTTTCAGAAACATCAAATTCATCTATATAGTGTACGAAAATAATCCCTATGAACATTATAATCATCTTTATGAGTTCATAAATCAGAACTATGAACATTAGGCTCATCCTTATGATGTCAATAAATCAAAATTAATAATTAATGGAATCAACTTTATGAAATTAAAATTTCAATTATAAATCACTACAAGACCCATACAAAGGAATTCCTTTGTCATGTTTTCAATATAACCTCCATTGGATGAGTCTTATATGGTTTTCTAGGTCATACAAAAAAATTAATAGCCCATTTCCAATATATCATACAATTATATAATTTTTCACATAAGTGTAGAGCTTACTCAGTTCAACACAGAGACTTATTAATCAATCCTTATTTGAAGAAAAAAATAATCTAAATGATATCCTTGACCTCATAAAGTCATTTATATTCACATTTCTCCATGGAATGTTTCTCAAATTTCATGAAATCATTTTTCTCTTCTAATCACATATCTTGAACATTTTTTTATATCCAACCTACTCTATAATCATAATCAATAATAGATAGTTCGTTACCTATATATTAGATAAAATTCATGTATATTGAGAGTTTTTTCTCCAATAACATAATTCATGTCATCCAAAAACATTAGTTTCCGAATCCCACTCACAAAAAAACTTAGTCCCCCCCCCATATTTGATTTGGAGAGGAGTAGAGGAACTTGGGTTTAGAGAAGGGATTTGAGAAGCCGAAACAATCCAACTAGGAATGAAAAACCAATCCAAGGACTAATAAACATTGAACCTCAATATAATTGCGCATATAAAACCTCATAAAAGGCCCATCACATCTCTTAGTTATGAAAGCATTTGATGAGCCTCCTAGAACTCCCTCAAACGGTCAGACATACATCACAAAGCCATTATGAAACCACTACCACTAAATGTTTGGGAGAGCGATGAGGAAACTAAAATCTAGAGTAGCATTGAATTTGTCTAGGGATTTGGAAAAGAAGAGCATACACAACTAGTTTCTAGACCCACCCACTAATTTCAACAGCAAGTGAAAACCTCACTGGAAACAAAATCAGAGTATCCATATCGAGGGTGATGGGAAGAAAATGAGGATAAATAGGGAAATGATCAAAGAGGGGAGACAAAACCAGAGCAGTGAGCTGATCTCCCCCCACCGTGGAACCACCTCAAAAACACTATCTTAGGCAATTGACTAAGATAATCTTATTATAGTATTGGGTTATATATTTATATAAATTAAATATTAATTTATTGGACATGTTTATGTCCAATTATTAACAACTTATTGTGTTCTCATACTCACACCCAACACACACTTCTCAGATTGGTGAAACATTTATATAATGTTATGTATATATGGACTAGGACCATAAGAATAACTTGTGATATATTATGGGGTTGAATAATATATATAGGGGTGGGATAAAAATAAAACGGGGATTTTTCGGAAGCCTCGTCATTTAATTTTTATTTTTAGTGATTATTTATTTTGTGATCAGCCCATTAAATGATTTGTCTTATATTAGGTGTATGGATCAAATAAAATTAAATTATATATATATATATTATCATATTACTAATATATTGTGGTCTAATTTATACAACAATCCTTAACTATGATTTTTTTATTATAATATTTTATTTATTAAGTAGTTTTAAATTTTTAAATTGAGGGTAAATCTCTCACTTATGATGGGAAAACCCACAAAACTAGTAACCAAACGTTATGGATGGGGAATTAATCAGTGATCATTTACAATTGTGGATTATAATGTATTGTTGGTTTTATTATTGGATATAACGTTGTTTAATTTTATTTATAATTATGTTATTGATCTCTCTAAAATTAACCCATATATTAATTGATCCATCATTCATCTTAAAATAAATATATTCTCTCCCTAAGGTGAAAACCTATTTTATATCAATCCCTAATTACACATTTCATTTAGATATTATTTTTACACTTCAAACTTTTTTAGTTATATTTGATAGTTTTATGTCAATATTAAATTTTTATTTGTAATGTTTTCAACAAGGAATTAGAAATCTAATTCATTATGAAATCCATTTAATTTTATCAAATATATATCAACTTATTCATACATATTTATAAATATTTTACTTTTATAACCTCTCTATCCTTTATCATCACTATATCATCTATCTCATAACCAAGAATTATTTTTTGTCAAACAATATATAACAAAGATTATGCCAAATATAACCCCAACCAGGCTGCTCAAATTTGGATGAGGGATACCCAAATAAGGTTCCATGATAGAGGTGCAATATAATAGAGTTACCTATGACATAAAAAAAATCAATATCAAGGTAACACACTATTGCTAATTTCACAAGGGACCTATCAATTATGGAAGAAAATAATGAGGCATACTTTATCGGTGGAATCTATGACTGAAAGTGGGCCACTATACTATACTAGAAAACACAATCATATATGTTTCGTAGATTTAGAGGAGGACTCACCATGACCTTTTCCATGATTATGTAAATAAATATTGAACATAGGCTAACCATATGTCACAATCATAGGAATCAATTGAAGGAGGGACTCAATCATACAAAAGGAGGTATGGTCTAGGTGGACAGTCGGAGGTAGAGGTTAGTCTATGTGATGGGATCACTGAGGGGTGTATTGATTGGTTTAATAGTAATTAAAATAGACATGGATTTTTTATGAAGTTAAATAGGTTTTCATTATGTCTGTACATCACAAGAGAGGTGAATACACATGGTAGGATCACAAAGGAGTTGATCAAGACATAAAATATGTAAGGTGAAATGGGCTTCACATGATGGTCATGTGAGTGAATACCCATGAGTTTAATGCCTTAAAAATCATATGTGTATTTTTTATGTGATTATAAAATTTGTGCATATTGGAAAATATAGATTCCATATGTTTTAAATTGTGTCATTTAAGAAGAGGCCCTGAAAAATAAAAGAATAAAAATGGTTCATGGACTTTGTCAGTTATAATGAGAAAAATTTCTTTCTCAAATATTACATTAATTCCAAATGAGTATTCCAACAATAAAAACTAGGTTATTTATAAGAATTCCTAGATAAAAAAAATTCTGCAATTTTTTGTCAAACTACTGATACTATGTGACCATGTGTCTTAACAAGGATATAATGTGAG
Source organism: Viscum album (assembly GCA_963277665.1). Classification (NCBI taxonomy): domain Eukaryota; kingdom Viridiplantae; phylum Streptophyta; class Magnoliopsida; order Santalales; family Viscaceae; genus Viscum; species Viscum album. Next base: position 957,952,191 of record OY728142.1, read on the forward strand.
ATGATTTAGATGAATAAGTGGGTTTCTATAAGGAATTTCCATCTCATTGGAAAATGGTTTGTAGGTGGTGACCTGGTTGGTAATAGATCAAGTGGAATGGAACCATAGAGTCAGGTAGTAATTGGGTGATGGTGTGAGATACCTTTTTGGATTCATTCATGATTGACAGTATGCATAGAATAAAATAGGTATCACAATAGGTTGTTATGAAGATTCTTCTATCAATAGACTCTATAGAGGGTACACAATTTTCTAGTTTCATCCATTGGTGGTCTATGTATAACAGAGGTGGTTACAATGTACTTTCATCCCATGTTGTTTTTTAATGAATACACGCTTTGTCTTAAAAAAAGATCATGAGAATGAAGAAATTCTCAGCCCCTCCTATAGAATGTATTCTGATCATCATGGAGAGGGGTTCATTCCATAGTATTAAATAGAATCTAGTGTCCATTAATGTATAGTCCCTTATAAATACAATAGTTCATGTGGTGTGGTGTATATATCAAATTATTTTTGGTCATATTATCGATCAAATATGATTTTTTTATTTTATTTTTTCATCCTAAATGTTTCCAATATATTTTATTGGGAGAATCAGATTGAGAGAAACATTGATTTTAACCTCACCACACTGTATGAAAATTTTACAAGTTTTTCCAGACTCAATTAATAAATTTGGTAAATTTCATGTCTAGGTAGTATTCATTTGACCTTTTTCTCATGTCCTTCATTTTTTGGTTTTTGACATGATGATTTAATGAATATTTATTTATCTAGTTTTAATGTAATTGTATTAGAAACATTATAGCTTATCCTTATAGTTAGATATCTTTAGAGAAATGATAAGGTGGTCAACATCAGAAAATGGAATAATTAGAGACTCAATGGAAATATGGGACCTAATTTCTCTAATATAGATAGACTTGAGAAATTTTATACACTACAGAAATTCATAGTGATTCAACCAACGATTTGGGATATTTTTGAAAAAACAACTTTAAACAAAATATAAAGAAATATTTCAGAAAATATTAATAATGCAAAAAATATCTGAATAGAAGCCCCATTCCACAAGATATTTTGATAGAAAAAACATTATGTTCATATTTTTTGTACCCCAAATTTTCGATGTTAATTGGAGAACAGCTTCAACAAAAATTTACAACCTTTCATCCAGTATTTGTTAGGGAAAATGTAACATCAATGAAGGTCATATTATTAAAATAGAATATACCAGAAAATGTTTATCTAGATTATGGTCGTTAATCATAGTCTATCATTTCACGTGGTTTAGGCTCACTTGATGAGGACCGATCAAATTATTAATGACAATTTATTTTATCCTCACTTTGAAAATGGGTGCCACACAAAAATTTATTTCATTGATGATAATGAATCCATTAAACGAATTAATTAGGAACTCAGTAAATCATAACAGAAGTACAATGAATTAATTATGACAATATAGGTCTTGTTTGTTGAGGATAGTCTTATACCATCTTCCAAAAATGTGTTCTTATACAATGGTGTTAGTGTGAATAGATATTATAGGTCCACCTTCTTATGATGACAACATGGATCTTTCTGTAATTCTATGTTTTGGGGGACATATAGAAATCCATGTGAGGGGTATTTATATATATACATATATAGGTGTGCATTGCTGTTTTATAAACTTGTTATAAATGGACATGGAATATTTTTCGGGATTTAAAAAATTAATCAATTAACTATGCTCATAAAGGAGAGCATAATCAAGGGGGTATATTAAATTAATTATTTAATAAATCTATATTAAACAAATTTCCTTGAATAAAATATTTTATACATCATTTATATGCCTTTTTTATTGACTAATGTGTCTAGAGATCGTATGTCAACATTTACTAGGTCCATGTGGTGGGCCCTTTTATCATTGATCACTTTTTCTATGCGCATTATAACTTTACCCTACCCATTTAAAGTGGATATCAGAGTGATTGGTTAATTATATTTTCTCATGTTTCTCATTATTGGTTTTTTCTATTATATGCTTTGTGTATATTTCATTTGCAGTTCTAGATTTTGAAATTTTATCTATTAGGTGCAAGATCTTAAGGTCATGTGGGTTTAACTTAAGGATTTTTGATCCATGCAACAAGGGAAATGAAACATCCAACATGAATTAAGGATCAATACAAAATTGAACTACCTTAGTTGGTGTATATATAATTTAATGTCATGATTTTGAGAATAAAATATTATATAGTAAACCTAGAAAGGGGAAAGGGAATCCTCGACATGAATGAGGCCATAGGGCTCTTTTATTTTTTTCTCAAAGACAGTGCACAAATTATAATTACCTGATGTTTATACCATTATGTGAATTGGATAGGGATAATGGTAATTAAAATGGGGATTATGGGTTCAACATCCTCCAAAAAATTCCCAAAAATGAGAGGTGGTAATATAAATTTCAACCCAAGATTTCATGGATTGTGAGTAATGAAAAGTGGTGGGTAATAAATAGATTATGACATTCCATGATTATATAAAAGTTACACAACAATAATGTGAGGCCATACCAAGATTAAATGATCATCTCCCTAGAAATAAAACATGCCTCAGCTTAGCAGACGATATTGAGTCTCCATATTAATACCAAAATGTGGGCCTTGTATGTATAGACAAAAATATGTCTCCCTTAGAGTTTAATATGCATATCATAGATATTCATTTTATATTTGAGTAACTAAAATTAAATTGAGGATAAAATTATGCTTTTTGATAGAAGATTTCAAAATAATGCAGTGGAGGAATTATAGTATTAAGACCACCCTTTATAGGATGTTACAGTCCTTTGGAATGGGATGAGAAAGGATGATGGTTGTGGGAGTTAGAAACACTAGTGTTTTTAAGAATGATGAAAATTTATTTCCCTATTATGGAATCTCTTATATTGTTCACTCCAAGATGAATCTGTCTCGTAGGTTGAATAATTGATTTATCTCGTACTGGTTACCATAGTAGTTTATTTTATTTATAGATGGACCATTAATCATTCTATTAAATCTATGGAAATAAAGGCTTTTTTGTTTCATAGTTTAATTTCATACTATGATGACTAGGATGTCATGCATTTTAGTTTCATGTGATAAGGACTAAGATTTTTATTCATTTTAACAACATAAAATAATGACACATATTTAATGAAGTTTAAATTTAGATTAAAAGGCATTGGGGTTTAAAAAAGTTATCATCATAAAAAAAATAATTAGATGTTAAGATATTTAATTTCATGGGAGAAGGAATCAGATGTTCTCTAGATTCATGTCATGTGATGCACAATATAATGTAGTCTAGTTTAACATCATATAATGTGGACTCATATATTATGTTGTCTAATTTCATGAGATAAGGATTTTTTTCATGAAGATTAAAGTCATGCAATAAGGATTAAAATATCATGTAGTTTAATGTTATTCAATAAGGAAACATATGTCATTTATCATAACATCATGTGAAAAGGACTTAGATTCCATGGATTTTAGCATCATGTAATGGGGGAACAAATTTTATCATACTTAACATCTTGTTATGAGGCCCCATATGTCATAAATATTATCATCATACAATGAGGACCCAAATTTAATATAGGAAGGTAAGGGAACTTGGGACATGTAGTTGGGACTAGGATATAATATTTGGGTTTCAAAATAATATGGAAATCAAACCGTATTTAGTCATTGAGGGTAACCCATATATTTAGTTGGCATAATGATATGGGTGGGAGATTAAAAAGGTGGATGCCCTATCATTAGAAAAAATTATCCAATATGACATGAATGAAAATTTATCGCATTATCGGGGCACCACCCGTAGAAGTGGAATTTTTATTAGGGCCTAGTATTAGATATCCAAGCATCACAATGTATCCAATAACAATATGAATTGAAAAACACATATTTCATAATGTCGCTTAGTGTAAGTGGTCCTTCTGAATGACATGATACATATGTTGAGTACTCCTAAACTTGGATGAATTAATTTAGATTCATTCTTCTATGTATTTTCACTGATGATTCTGCACTAGAAGATCCTACTTAGAAATAAATCATATATATGAGGTGGTATTTAGATTAATTTAATTTTTGTATGGGCCTAATATTAGAGATCTAGGAATCATGGTATTTTTTTAATAAATGGAATCAAGCCACATGTAATTCATGAATGTAAAGGGAACGTTGTCAAAAAATACATAAATGTATGAAATTTTATTATATAAATTTGGACCTCATGTAATAAAATTACCATATTAATAGATAAACCATGAAAGTTTTATGATTCATGTACATAATTCATTATATTTCACTCTTTAATGACATGTTACTATAAAATATGTCCCTACCATTAGAATATGGTTAACCTTAATAAAGAAAATCAGTGTAATTAATAAAGACCTATTTTCTCACTTTGGTTATTCACTGGTGAGAAACTAGAGATGAAAAATAGATTTCCCATGTTTCATAAGTGTGGTTGATATGGGAGATATAGAAATGGGGGGTATTACTATTTTTTTTTCTTTTGAGTAAGGGAACATTTATGGATTTGGGAAAAACGTGTAGATTAATATATTATAGATGGTAGGAGGTCATTGATGGAACCAAGATAGATGATTTGGGTAGAGGAATCGAGATAAATAATGTTCTTGTGAAATGGAAGAATTTCAATCTGGGTATAGGATAAAAAAATACTAGAATCCATTCACTAAAATTTTATTTATGTATCTGGATCTCAGTTAAGGTGTTTAATCAGTATGACGTATTTTATTCTGTTTTTTTTTGTCTTTCTAGGTGAATAGAATTATATTTATTTTATAATTTTTATTATTGGATAATGTTATGTAGGGTAATTTTATTCACTAAATATTTAGATTTCATGAAGGTTGATTTCATTTGATAAGGACTCAGAGTGACTGACGTCTGGGAGAAAACATCATTATGATGGGTTATAAGAGGTGGGTTAATGTAGAAAATATTTTTAAAAAGGTACCATCTTCCAGGAGGGCCCATAGTTGGGTTAGGGATGAGTGATTTGGAATCTTGCTAAATATCTTTTCTAGATGGAAATCAAGACACAAGTAGTTCATAAGGGTCCTCAACACATATCATTCACTTATAAAAGGTAAATGGGGAATTTTCCTGGGTATGGGTTCATGGGTAATGAAAACTATTTTTATGGATCCTATATAGATCTAACATATATGTAGAATAGAAGAGTTCTCATGATTCTGTAAAAAATTCCCAAATAGCTAAATACTATAAAGAGTTTTTTAGTATCAATATGATTTTGATATCATTGAAATTATCATCAATATCACCATGAATACCCTCGTAATCATTACATATATTTTTAGAGGAGGTATCAATCCATCAAAGTTCTTGAAAATTATAATTGATGGATGGGTACGCAAAGGTATAGTATCATCTTGAATTAGGATACATATTTTGTTGTTTTTCATTATGTGGGATGGATGATGCCATTTAATTTTGAATCATCTAAATTGGAAAATGTTAGGTATTTCAAAGTTATGTCACACAAAGTTATTCATGTAGTTTAATATTATATGACATAGAAAATAACCACGAATTGTTACATCATATCCTGGGTAAATTTTGAACTAGTGTGAAGTATATGAAAAGTATATTTTCCAAAGAATTTCATTTATGGTATGGGTGATGTACTCACCATACATGGAAATCAGTGTGTAGGAATCAATGGAATAGACCTTATGTTTAGAATAAGTGACCTCCCCATTGGTTCAAGACATAAAGGATTATTCCTTGGGATTATGGGAGTTATAGGATCCAAAAATAATTCTCCTAGGAGAAATGAGATGTGGCGAACATTCATGTTGAATACTCATGCAATCTGATTCTTATCGATTTTTTGGGTTTTCAATGTGTGATACCTTTTCTCACAAGACCACTATAACTCATAAACTCACATATTGTATTTTTCATTTTATAAGATCTAATCATAGACACATGTGGGGTGTAATAATATAATAACATTGAGGGGAATCTCCACCAATGTCCTTCGGACACATGAATAAGGATACACCTTCTTGTAAGTATTTGTTTCATTTATAATCTAAAAAGTATTCAAAAAAATTAGAACTAAAACTTCTTATTATTTTCTACCATTTTCTATTTGATATTTGCAATTATTTTAATAAAAAGTATTTATCTATACATTAAATCATGAAGTGATAAGTGTGGTTAGATTTAATGTTATATTCTGGATATAAACCTTTTAACACAAATGAATCAAAATTTGTCCCATTGTGTTCTAATATTTTATTGGGGATACCTATACTAGTGAACGTGTTTGTCTTTAAAAATATCGTGATATTTCTTATATTAAGAACTTTGATGGATATATCCAAACCCATTTAATGAATTATTTTGTGTTATTTTGAATAAATATAGGAATATTAATTTATTCTTAGTGATGCAGCTCAAGAAATATATTCCCTTAATGATAAATGGAAAAGAATATCTTGATACCTGTAACATCTCTAGGTGTTGATGGATTAATTTTTTCTTTTATTTATTATGCATAAAGCATCATATGAAACATTCTGAAATCATAGATCATCATTTCTAATAAACATAACATTCTACTGAATTTCTGGGAGAGCATAATTTCCAAATGATGAGTGCCAAAGGAAATATTATAAACATTATTTATAATGAAAATTCATTTTTCACCATCAATTAATCTATGGAGTAATCCATCAAATAATCATTTTTCAAGGATTTATTTTATTTTCCAACCGCTATATTGGATTATTTTTGTTATGAATTGTTTGATCTATTCCTTTATAGATTGTGTGTATAAATTTTTCCAAATTGGATATAATCAAATATAGGGTAAATTTATCTATTAGAGACATCAGTTGATGAATATCTTGGTTTACCTTACTATGGGAGTGTTTTTAAAGAATAATATCATACAAATTATTGATATCAAGTCAGAATAACACACTTTGATGTGTGATGTGGATTACTATCTCATCCTAGTCAGGGTTATCCATGTTCATGGATTTATTTTCCACTTCATCATCAAGGGAATTTTGTGAGAATGATATATGATTTAGTATTGTCTTGAGGGAGAATTATTTCATTATCCCTCATACACAATCATTTATGGGAAAAAATGTTTTTTTAATAATTGTATATTAAACATTCATCTAAATAATAACAACCACCTAATCAAATTCGATGTTTAAATGGATTTTCTGGAACATCAGGGATAATTTTAATCATTTGATGAGAACAAAGAAATATGCCTCATTGTTGGGTAACACATCAGAAAGCATGAAAGAATTCGGTAAAACAGAATTTTTGGAGTTTATGAAGTCAATACCATTAACCAAGCAATTTTTAATCACCATTTTAATTATTTCATTGTTGTTCATCGATAAAAATCATCAAAGTTTATCTACTATATATTGGGATTTCAATGAGTATAATAGTATTCTTTTTTAGGGAGATCGATATTTTCTAGTATAATTTCAATGTAATGGTATACATGGGGAAAAAGCTAATAGATAATATTTTTTTTCATTTTATATGACAAACTAAGGAAACCTAAGAATAATATATATAAAAATATTTCATTTTTATAGAAAAATATATAAAATATTTCCAAATGATACATCAAATAGAACATAAGTGTTTAGTAATATTAATGACTATATTAATATACATTTTTTTCAAGATGGATCTTAAATATATGCGAAAAATTTCTTCTCTCATAGTACTATTCATTGGAATAATCAAACTTAATAACATTCATAATAACCTAGGAAAAACTAAAATATATGAAAGAGCTTTCACAGATCCTCATAAATTTTAAAAATGAGATATATCAATCGATCATAATGTAGAAGATTAATATAATCATAAGGGTATGTGATAAGAATCATAAATTATGAAGTTCATACACAATCACTCATCGATTGTAAATAATTATTTCTATCATAAACCATTATTATTTTAAAATTCACAAGTAAAAAGAGTGAGGAATAAACATTATTCAATAATGAGAAATGAGGAAATATAAAAAAAATTTGAAAATGCCATTGAAATTATGGAAAAATTATAAGAATAAAAATCATTTCACTAGTAAATGTTCACTTGAAAGACTATCATGGTGTAAAAATTACAATACTGTATAGAATTTAATCCCCATTCCATCATATCCATTTTTAAAATTTACTCCCAAAACTCTCATAATAATGAGAGTCCCTATAGGGATAGGTTCACTCTGCATTCTAGCTCATATTATTAATTGTGATAACTCTAATTACATTCTTAATTGGATAGAATTAAATGGCCAACTCTTTATATAATGAAAATCATAAATATATATTCCACTGGATCATAAAAACATTGATTAATTAATCTTATATTAACCATGGAAAATACTAGTTTGAAAAAAAATTAATCATTACATAATCCTATATCATAAAAATATATAACACGGATGGTATAATTAGATAATATCCTTAGTAAATCATATAAAACATAAATAATTATTGATATAGAAAAAAAATAGAATATAAATATGATCTTAACATTTATTTTAAATTGGGGTAAAATATTATTTTCCAGCATTATCAATGAAAATTTAAATTTCAGAAATATTAAGAGAATAATTTTCTCAAAAAATGAACATGGAAGCATGAAAGGATCATTCAATTAAGAGAGTAATTAAAAAACATAGAAATTTTTTTATAGTAAAAGATAAAACAAATATTCACTTCACATATTTAGATAAAGTGTAAACTTACATCATTAAGAAAAAATTATGAATATTCCACTTAAAAATTGAAAATGGAAAATGTGGTTGAAAATAACATTAAATAATAATTATATAATAGAAAATAAAATAATAGATTTTTTTAATTATATGGGTACGGAACAAAAACTTTATCGACCAAATACAAAATAAGTTTATTTTTTAATAAAATATTTTATTGGTCATTTTGTGTATCAGATAGATTTAAATGGTACTAATTCAAGAAATTTTTAGAAAAAAGGAAATAAAATAGATTTTTCTTAAAGTCATTTTTTCATATAGTTTCCCTTTAGTGAAAATATCTTATATAATATTATGAAGGGAATTGATATTGTAATATAAAACCTTACCGCTTGTGTCATTAGTCATGGAACATGTTCTATTCTACTCATCTTTTGGTATCAACCATTTAGAATATCATAAATGGTTCTTGGATGCATATTTTTGGAAGACCAGAAACAAAAAGTTCTGCCTACTTATTTTTAGAGGCTATTTGGGAAGAGTCTAGTTGAGATAAAGATATCAACTCATATGAAGAATATATGAGAAGTGGTTACCTTCTATATATTATGGGAGTGAAAAACATGTAAATTCATAAAACATTAAAAATAATAAAATAATATTCATGTAGAAATTGAACCAAATAAAACAACATTTGAAGATAAGATAAGGGTGGATAATAATCCACTTATCCAAAAATATTAATACAATATAATAGATTATTATAACACTTACCTATTTTGCATAAGACTGTTATCCTTTACCATAGTAATGAATATTTACCTCAATTAATATTCACAATGACCAAAAATAAAATCCATCTCATTTAATAATTTGGACATTATAATTAGTATAATAGAAACTATTTCATGATATTAAATTATTATAAGTAGGTAAAATTAATATGAAAATTTGTTGGAAATAGTAATATAAACTTTATAAATTAAACATTAGAATGAAATTTGAATTATTCCAATTACATGAATATAAAAAACCATTAAACTAATTTCAATTAGTTGGTTAAATACATTATATTCTCATTTAAATAAATTCATTCATCAATAGTGGTAAATTTCATTTTTTAATCATAAAAAATTTTCAAAATTAGATGTTTGTTTTCAATAAAATACATTTTTCTTCATTCAAAATCAATTATTATAATTTATAACCATTATATAAAAAATGAATTCATTTTTAACATATAAAAATGAAAAATTTTGATATTTTATATGGTTATAGTATTACAATCTAATATAAAAATTTAGTGAAAACTGTCACATTAAATAATAATAATTTAATAGTCTATCTTGGATCATTTAAACATAGTGTTGCATAAAAAGAAATATATCAAATAAATCAAATAGTATATAATAGATTATTTAAACATTTTCATTTAATAATAATATTTCAAAAATATATCATGGTTCATTCAATATTGTTCTTCTCTATTTTTCTATTTTAATTTAATCACAATTATATAACTAACACAGGATACTTCTGCCTCATCACATCCAAAGGTTTCCATATAGATTCATCAAATTTATCATTTCCCTAAAAAACAATAACTAGGTGAGTGTTATTGTTTCACAACTCCTTTACTTTTTGAAATATAATATCTAATTACAATTCAACAAAATAAGGAACATTATCCTATTATAAAAACTGTAATTCAAGTACATATTATGGATTTACTATGTTGTTACTTGGGAGAGATACTTGGAACACATCATGAACATGAGAAAAATTTAGTGGAAGTTCCAAGATATAAGAATCCATCTTGATATTATCATGAATTTAAATGTGTATCATATATCTAATGATCTTAATTCTGACATTAAAAAACATATATCCTTATTCAATGCGAATATTCATAGAATTAACTTACCCCAAACATTGAACTCATGATCTCACCAATGATTTCTAAAATAACGTTTTTAATCAACTATGAGAATCCCTAACATGTTATTGAATTGCTCTAAACATCTCTATAATTTTCACAAATAGATTAGGTACCAATTTATTTTCTTAGATAACATTATACCACCACATTAGAGTTTATAAATTCAATCCATACAGGGATTAATAAATTTTTATATAGAATATTGATTGAAATACATTATATTAATAATAACTTATGAGAGATACGTAATGATTCTATGAACTATTGAAACCCATTTCACATATTATCAAAATATATTCAATGTTTTTCATGTTACTTTCAAATATAATATCTATCTAAGATAATAACCACTTCAAATGTTCAACAATATATTCAAATGTTATTGAAGACATATATAAAACATTGAGTAAATTCTCATAATTTGATTAGATATAATATAATGTGGTACTCTATTATGCATTACTACATTTCTAATGTATATCATATAAAATTTATCAAGGGGAAAATATTATCTTATTTCATATAATTGCGTTTAATTCCCAATCTAATCATTTGTATCCTAGATATCATTATAGCCTATAATGTTTTATAATGTCTGTCAATAAAATTCATGGTTAGATTTTCTCATTTAAATCCGTGTGTGTGTAATTGTCACAACATCCCATTATAATTATATATCTCTTCCTCATGTTTCTTACATTCTAGGTATTTAGAAATATACTATGAAAAATTATATTTCATTTTATACAAATATATGTAATATTTTTGATATCCATGCATCAATATACATCAAAGATGAATAGGGACGGTTGAACTATGAGCTTCATCCAACAACGCATTCATCAAATCAGGTATTGATGAAAAAAAACATGGTTCCCAAACATTATCATTCTATCAATTTCATAATTGAACTTATGAACACTGATTACATCTATTAATAGCTTCACATATTCCTTATATACTACATTTATATTCACATGAATTGAAAATAAATTATTTATTTTGTAAAGATAATATCATTATCCATTCATTATGATTTACTGGTCCATAATATAAAAACCCATAATTATATTATCTATGTCAATCCCTATCATGGATAAAAATTTATGTTCCTTCTGAATTAATAATCAACCACATTGTTTACCTTCCAAGGCTAGTGATGTTTTGAGAATTCAGAATCATTAATGATTTTTAACAATCTCATTTGGATCATATTCAACCCTTTCTATGTGATAATATACGAAAATATTTTATAATCTGAATCCATGTCACACATATCATCATAAGGAAAATAACCCATATCATAAATAAAAAAATACCACCTACGATTATAAATAATTATTCATGTAATTTTTCCTATTAACCCTCAATTAATGTGAGGACAAAGATACTACTATATCATTATACAATGGAAAACTCCTTAGTCCCTTCTGTTATGCATAAATGTTAATTATAAACCCTTTTTTGTTGTATAGTAGTGTGATCATGGGTGAAACGACCAATATTCTCTTTGATTTGTTGAAATTCTATTTATATTAATCTATTTAAATTAACTTGGGTCCCTTATATGTCATCATTTTCTATGGATTTTATATCCATGTGAAATTTCTCCCAATTTATCAATAGTACCCGTAAAATCCATGAAAACTATATACATTGGCGATATTTTTGTTTTTTTTTTGTTTTTTAAAAATTAATTTCATTGAGCGTTAAAATTATATATCCTCTCTTATAATAACATGAGCCTTGATGGAAGATTTTGATATATAGCTTTGACATTTATAAAATTTAATTTAAAACTCCTTTGCCCTCAATGTATTCAACTCAATCCTCAAATGATCCTAATTGTATTCCATTCTCTTGGAATATATATCAATATCATCTATAAAGACTTCAAATAATGGGTCTAGGTAATATTTAAAGATTCATTTTGTCCGATTCATGAAGATATCTTTTTAATTGTAGAGTCCAAATAGATTCTCCAAAAATATATTTTGCTCAAACCTCAAATAGAATATTATCATAGAAATGTAGTCTTTTTTGACCCTAAACTATTCATATCATTACTTGAAGACAATATTTTAATGGTATTGAGGTAGAGACCCAATCATATCATAAGAAAATATTACATATTTATAGATTGATATTTACTACATTACACAAATACACATTGGATGGTCAGGAACATTTAGTTCTTTAGATATTTGAAAACTAAAAAAAACATGTTTCTAATAAAATGTAACACATATCATAATTATCAAGGAATATATTGGAAAGGTGGAGCTCCAATTCATTGTAAGTGTAAAAAATGGAAATATGTAAACAAAATAAGAGTATAAGGGAATGAAAGAGGATCATAATATTTAAAAATAATACCATGAAAATAAGAAATTATAATATTGATTCATGGAATAAGTATTGGAAGTTAATATTACATTAATCATAATGGAATCAAATAACATAAGCTATAATACCAAAAAAATAGCAAGAAATTTGAAATATTGTCACACATGTAAGAATAAAAACTAATTTCTGTAGTAATCATGTCTCATTTCTAAGTATATCATTGAAGAATTTTTTCACTCCATAAATTATCATTTTAGTCATGGTTCACTCCCAAGAAAATCGTAATGGACAAAGTTTCTAACTGAATAAGAATCACTCCCTATTATATTCTTATTTATCTGTTAAGATAAAAATCATTACCCGATGAATTTGAAGGATATATAGGTCATATCTATCACATAATTAAATTCATAGATACATGTTACAATACATCACAAAACATTCATCATATCAGATCCCATGAAAAGAAATGGGTTACATAAACAATTCATCATATTAGAAACCCTCAAATGAAATAGGATTCATAAAAATCATATCCATATAAAAATATTCCATCTATATAAATAATAAATATCGTATCATTGGATGATATTCAAATTAATTATTTAGTAACATCAATAGATTTCATTTATTATGGGAAAAAATTTTGAAAGAAAAAACACAAATAATGTTTCCTAATGAAAATAATCTTTTTAAAATAAAAAAATCATAAAATATTGTTGAAATTATTTTATTTGAAAATAAACATGTAAACATATAAAGGATATTGAAAAAAAATACATTTCATGACTAAAAGAGATTCCATTCATGTCGTACACATTAAAATGACGGTTCCTTTCATATTTTATGTACAAGACAAATTAGAATTATTTAGAAAAGACGTAATGATGGTATTTTAAAAAAATTTAAAAAAAATGTTTAGTAATTTCTATAATAAATCATTTTATAATGTTAAAACTTTTTTTAATTCATTACTAGAATACATGTCTATGGTATAAAAATGTTTTTTAGCTGAACAAAAAAATAAAGATTATTTTTCTTAGAAAAAATTTCATTGGTCTATTGAGTACATAATTATAAGAAAATGGAAGGAAAAAATTTATTTTCTATAAATAAATAAAGTATAATTAAAATATATACGTCCTTAGGAAATATAACATAATATTTTATCATTGAAATCATAATCATAAACAATACCGATAACCAATGAGATTGAAACATTTAACCCCTAGCATGTTGGTATCTTTTGAATCGTAGGTCCTATTGAGGAATAATATAAAATGAGACATTGAATATCATGAAAAGAATGAAATTAAGGATATAAAATATTAAATGGCCAGTATATACAACACAAAATATAAATGATTGGTATATTCTGCATAAGACTCCCAGAAATGAAATTAAGACTCTAAATCCATTTCCAATTTGGTGACTTTTGAACTATAACCCCATTAAAAAGTGGTCCTAAAGTGGATTTGGAAGTCCCCATAAAATTTAGGAGAGTTATAATATCATATATTAATTAACATCAAATACACCACATAAATTATAATATTGGTTTATATGGAAAGTGTCTCATATAAAATAAAACAGTAACAGAAAGTATTACCTTTTGTTTTGACATCATTTGTAAACATTTAAACCTCCTGTATAATAAATATACATTTATTACACATATTTAACAGAACCATAATTATATATATCAAATAGTAATTTGTTTACTTATGACCTTTTATTAACCCATTATAAAAAATTCCTTGATAAAATCATTTTTTGAGTAATAACTTTATTTCTATGTATGTTTTGATATGTTACTTTTTGTCCTTTTAAATTGATCATAGTTCCATAATATCAATAATTTTAACCATTATATAAATATAAGTTATATTCATTACATATTTGTTTATAGTAGACTACAATATTTTTATATAGAAAATAAAATTTGTCGTTCATGGAGACAGAAGGTCATACGTATACTTGAATGATGTATCAAAATTTCTCGACAAATGAAATGAGAGAAAGGTAAATAACAAATTACCTTTTCAGAATCATTTTTATTTAATATATATCATATAAATTCCTCAAATTTTTCAATATTACCTTTTATTCAATGAGTTTGTGAAAAATTATTTACATCTCTTGGTGAGGTTGTAGTCTACCTTATACTTAAATGAAATAATTGTATCCACTACGAAATTGAAAGAGAGAAGGTATATGTGATATAATAATTTAAAATTATAATAAAATTATAAATATCATGTATTTATATTAAATAAAACATAATATTTTTCTATTTATGGTGGTGATATAAAATTAATTACAACGATCTGTAACCCAGTTGTCCAACGCATAAACGAATAGAGATTTTTTTATACCATTTAATGGATGTTAATATCGATTTAGGTTATTGAATTAATATAATGGAATATAATTAAATTGTAATTTTTCTTATTATATCATCATAAATTAATAATATTTTAGTGTGGTTGATGAATAAAAAAATTGGTGACGCTCAGTCAAACATGGTACTTCTTCTTCAGAAAACCTCCTTTTATAAGAACCAAAATGCATCAAAGAATTAATTTATGAATATAATAATGGATATATGATAATGGGGAGAATTAAGGATTATATTTGGGTAGTTATTGTTTGATAAAAATAGATTTTCAGGTTTGAATAGAAGATGAGAGGGGAGGCATTTTATAAGTGAGGTGAGCTCCATAATTGTAATCTTCAAAAACGAAAAGGTGGGAAACATTTTTCACCTTCCAAAAGGCTCCAAGATGATACATTATAGAAAATAATACATTATTAATTTTAAAAATACACATAAAATGGGTTTTGGATAAGTTTGTAGTTGATTTTACCCCTTATCGTTTTCATTTAACCCCACCAAATAAAGTAGTTTTAATGTTAAACGTTATAATTAATTTTTTTACTGTTCATTTAGAAGAAAAAATAATTTAAACATACAATATATCATAAAATATTCATGTATAAACTATGGAATTCATTATTTTAAATTTAATTCATATAAGTGGGAGAATTTAATTTAATATTAAACCTCCAGATGTTAGGAAAAAACGGGTTTTCAAAGAGAAAGTGATCAAAATTTTAAAATGATATCAAAATTCAACATTAAATTCACATAAATGAAATAAAATAGATTAATAAATATATAATTTAACTAATTTTAGGTTTAATTTTTTAAAAATATCGTGGAGCTTATAAATTGTTTAATTCAAAAGGCTTCTTTCAAAAAAAAATGATTTTTAACAATTCATCGACAATTTATTCTTTTCAGAAAAAAACCGGGAAATTATTCCTAAAATAGTTTTGATATGATAATTTCAAAACTTTATTTCATATTTATGAATTATTTTTATAAAATTTTAATACATTTTTTTACTATTTCTTCATTGAAATAAATAAATACATGTTTTTGGAAAAATATTATTTTTGAATCATATAAAGACTTCCCTAAAAATTGAGTACTTTTGAATCAAGATATTTTATTTATATGAAATATTTAAACTTAATATTTAATATTTCTTTGAGCTAATTCATTTCTCTATGTTTAATTTATGTAATAATGGTCATTAATATATAATATTATTAGTAGGTTTCTATGGTTTTTTAAAACATGATTTTTCATGTACCACATGTTATAGAAGAAATGTAATTCACTCAAAAAACGTAGTCCATAAAATATTTGGGTGTTACATTGTAACCCTATTCAAATGAATTTATCCACTGAAATTCATCATTATAATTAAATAATATGTTGATACTTTTTGCTAATCATATCCTATGGGTACCATGTAGATTACTTAAATTAGTTATTTGGTGACAAAACTTTTACCATGTGAGTGGTATTTCATTATTTAATAGTATCTATTTGATAAATAATGTCTACTAGTTGTTCATTATAAAAAATATCTCACTCCAATATTATGACCTCTCAGTTTAGTATATGTTATGGTTTTCTTATGTACTTCCTCAAGAGTGATTCATGGAACACATCTTCAACTATACATAGGTTTGTAAAAAGCGCCACTAAAATAGATACAATCCCATTATTAACAATAATTTTAAATGTATGAATATACCTTGGTATTATTTTTTCCACTATATTCAAATATCATTACCTTATTCCATGAATAAATTCATAAAAACGGTTTACCAAAAACTTCAAATTCTATACCACAACTATGATTATCATCATAATAATTCTATAAAATTGGTTTTTCCCTTATAAATTGTTTGATGGATGTAACCTTATTTATCATTTCATATTCTCTCACATGCCCTAATATATTTAATTTTCCAACATCATTCTATTATTTCATATATCTACACTACTTTTTATAGAGGGACTCATAATAATGAACGCTAAATACTTTAGTGAATGTTATTGTTGTATGAAAACTCTAATAGAGGACGTTTTTTTATCCTAATGACCTTTTAAATAAAAAAAATTATCTTAACATATCCTATAGGGTTTTTTTTGTTTTTTATATCAGACCATATCTATGTGGATGATAAACACTAATAAAACTCATCTTTGTATAAAGTGCTTGAATAGATTATCCCTAACAATGATTGAAATCTTGGATCCTGATTGAACACAATGAAATGTGGTATCCCTGCAACATGAATCCTTATTTAATATAAATCATGAAAATATTATACAAATAAAAATATTCAGTAATATTAGTGAAGCATTATGATTTATTATGGAGATAAAATATAAACCATATATAATTATTCCCATTTGATGTTTTGGGGATTGTGACGCCAAAATTCAGGGTTATGTTTTCCCATTTCAATTATAGTATGGGTAGTCTATGAAACAACCCCTTATATTATTGATTCTCATCGTCAATAGTTTTACATAACTTGAACACAGATAATAACTCATTGATATATGTATTCATTTTATCCAACTATAAATACTCATTCAAATAACTTTAAATCGTTGTACTTCTATAATGAATAGAGAATATTGAACTATGAGATTAATCTGATGACTCCTACTTCAAATATGGTCTGGATTGAACAAAAAAAATCATATCACTTATAATTCAATCATGATCAATTTTAATCATGGTATGTTTCTAACCTTATTTTGGAGTTATACATCTTCCTTAAGTACCTCTTTAATCTTCCCCTAGATAGTTCAAAATTCAATTAAGAAATATAAGATATCTCCCATTTTTCATGATATATATATAGATATATCCATTGGAAATATATAAATATTTGTCCCTTTGGGACCCTCATCATTTATATTCTACCTGGATCCTTTTGACCCACCACATCAACCACCTTGTTTTTATTCCAATGGTGGTAATGTATTGGTTAATAATAATATTTAATTACCTATATAATCTTCTTGGTTTCATATCCAACTCCTTAAATGCGAATAAATACTTTAGTATTTTCTAATAGGTATATATTTATCAAATGTTTCTCTATAAATTTAATTCCATTATAACTTTAATGAAAAAAAATTACTATAGCTAACTCTAAATCATGTTTTGTTTAATTTTTCTTATGGACCATCCATTTTTATGCGACATTAGCTATAACCATGTCATTTGTCATAATAAAACATTGAAATACTTTATTTTATGTTTGGAATATAGATTAAAACCCCTTATACACTATATGGTTATGTATACACAAGAGCACTGACTAATCATTCTATCAGTTCCATTAAATATTCCCTGATTTCATTTATCCACAAGTACTTATCTCCCTTACAAGTTATCCAAGGGAGTAGATTATATATTGGTGATAAATTATCTATAATACCTTGATAATATCCAAGTAAACTATGAAAAATATGGATATCAATAACCATGGTAGGTCTACACTAACATTTAATAGCCTCTGTCTTTGATAGATCTATAGATATACCCTCACTTGAGACTATACGGCCAAAAAATGAAATTTTTTATATATAAAATTGACATTTTTTTTATTTTTTTCATGCAATTTATCCTTCAATTGGGTATTCAGTTCAATAATCATGCAATATTCCTCGTGTTCATTATACATTGAATAAATTTGAATATCATCTATGAATACTACCAGAAACATATCAACGAATTATTTAAATACTTTGTTCATTAAATCCATGTTGATAGTTGTGGAATTATTAATACCAAATTGAATCACTATATATTTCATACTATACCTACATTGTTGATATAATTATCTTGGTTATATACTCTTTCTTTACCCTTAATTAATTACATTGAGAATGAAGGACAATGTTGGAAATTTATTGTGCTCCGCAAAGTTGGTCAAATGTCTCATCAAAACGGGGTACAAGATACTTGTTTTTAGTCATGTTATTGTTCATCACATGGTAAGAAAAATAATGTTACATTGTTCCATATTTTATTTTTATAAATGGAATAAGTTTACCCCAACGTGAAACACAAGGATTAATGAATCAATTTTCATGGTTCCCCTGGTGTTTCCTTTTCAATTCCCACAACACAAATGGGGATTTTATATTGGGAATCATTAGAATAGGAGTTTCACCTACTATCAGTTATATATAGAACTCAATATCATAGTTCAGAGTAAGACTAGGAAAAAATTCTAGAAATACATCTAAAAACAAACTTATAGTTATAATATCATCAATGTTGTGTTTCTCTCCAATGATGAGACATAAATTCCCCTTTTGAAATGTAATCAAAAAAGACATATAGTGGATGTGATTTCAACCCAAATATTATATTTATTTTCACACTAATATACGATAATAGGTAGATTTAAAATATAAAATTCTTCTTAACATCCTTTTAATTTAATTTTGGATATATTTAGATATATAAAAATCATTCCTCATACAATATAAAATTCATATAAAGAAATATTCATAAGTTTTACTGTAAGTGCCTTCCAAATATCATCAACCAGGGAGAAATAAAATACATGATAGGAGATCATTAGAACATTTTGGTCATTCAATTCTAATTACATGTCTAATCGTTTGGGTGGAATCCATATACCCTTATAAAAGTATTCATATGAATGAATGGGTAGATCCTTATTCGAATAACAAATTAATAGTTCTAAAGTTCTTTAAATGTATACCTTTCAACACATAGTTATCATGATCCAATAAAATATATTCATCACATGATAATTTCCTCTATCCCATATTTGAAGAGGTTACTAACATCCATCATCATAATTATCCTTCATATTTAAGAATTGGTTTAAATAATTCCGTTTCTCATTGAAATTTGGACACTAGGGTGTGAGTGTTTTATTCAATAGACATTACTCCTAATTTTGATCATTAGATGTATTATTCTCATCACATTGGAAATAAATTTCTCATTGACCATAATACCCACACATAAATCATTTACCAGTCCCCTTAAGACATTTTCCTCTATATTTACTTTTAGACATTGCTAATTAAGAAAATATCATATTTTTCTCTATAGTTTCTTGAGTTTCCTTTGGATTCTGTATTTCTTTTCATTTCCAAATTATACTATTTATTGGTGACTTCAGTTTCTATTTATACCTTCATAGAAAGATTAAATATTTGTTTATATATTTTGAAGCCCAAATTTTTTTGTTCCCTTCAGAGACATTGTTTTCAACAAAAAAATTATTGATCATCCTTAAAATCTAGTATGATGTTAAAACCAAAATCTTACTTAAAAATATTGTAAAATTCACCTCATATGTACCAATGAATTCATCATACATTTACATTAACTTAAGGAATTATCTAATCACATTATGGTAAATCATATGAGGAAACTATATATTAAAAATTATTTTATTTACCTAGTCCTATCATTAATTTCATATAGTTAACTTGTATTCATTATAATAATCCACCATTTATATTCTTCACCATCCAAAATATAGACATAAAAATGGTGTTTTAATTCTATAAAAGAATTATAATAAGAAATAACTTCTACATGCTATTAAAACAATTTTTAAATCATGTGGCTCATTTGAGTCACTATAAAGGGTGGGTGTTTTCTCTTGAAGGGCTCAATAGTTTTTTATTCCCTCATTTTATCATTTGGATGTTCCACATGACTCATAGATTGAAAAAGGTATATATCAATGATATTTTCATTCTAGATCCCACAAAATATTATTTCTCATAAGGAAAATCATTTCATTGTCTATCACACTCATCATTAACATAGTTCATTTGGGATAAATCCGTTGAATAAGAGACACAAACTACTCATACATAGATATCCAATCAATATAGATTAATATTACCTATATTAAACCAAAATGAACACATGAGGATCATAATGGTTTAGTTCTATTGGAAACATGAAACTGAAAAATATAATTTCATAAGAATTATATATAATCTCCCACTTAGTTCCCCATAACTATCACCCTACCAAGATATATAATAACTAATACCTATAAAAATATCATGGGGAACCTAAAAATATTTAATGGAGATCTAAATTTATTAGTGAATAAAATAAAAGATATATTTAAACGTATCATTAGATTTTGGGAATACTAATATGAGAATAATATTTGAATAAAAAAAATTCATATCAAAGATCATAATCTTGTGTCATGACATAAATATTCCTAGTTTAGAACACATGAATTATAAGGGAATCAAATAACATGATCCATACACGATTAAGAGTGGCTTAAGAACATGAATTTTTTAATAAACATAATAATAAATAATCATTTACATAGTATTCAAGAGTCATTAGGAAGGATATCATAGTGGAATGGGTTCACATTAAAAATAATAATAGTAGTCAAGTTTAACCACCACGAAAAACAAAATGAACAAAGTCCCTTACTAAAATGGGTCAATTTTTAATTCAATTCTTGTTTATCACATGAGACATCAATATTTACACATTGAATTTAAAAAATATATAGGTTACACCCATAAAATATGAAAATCATACATATTTGTTGCATAAGATCATAAAACATACATCATAATAGAACCCATAAAGTAAAATGGGCTTCATAAATCATTTATATTATCAGAATCCATGAAAAAAATGGATTTCATAAAAAAATTATAAAAAAAAACCTAATGCATCCCGAGAAATAATAATTAAGGCATCATTAGATCAAATGCAAAGTAAATATTATGATACATCAAAGGATTTCATCTTATATGTAATGTGATTTAGAAAGAAAAATGGCATCGAATATTTCATTTGAAAATATAAATTATTTGAAAAAAAAATTTAATAAATAAAACATAAAATATTGCAGAATTTGTTTTTATATAAAATATATTTGAAATAATATTATATAATCTTCAATGAATATAATTTTTAGGACTGTATGATATTTTTAGCATGTTAAAAACTTTAAAACAAATATTCCATACAAAAATTACCGTAAAAGACAAATGGTAATTTTTTGGAGAACTTCATAAAGATAAATTTTAAAAAAATTAAAAAATTAAAAAATGGTTAAAAATAAATTTAGTAAATCATTTTTATAATGTTGAAATATTTTAGAGAACTTGGATATGGAAGAAAAAGTGCATCTGACCGATAGGGGACATAAAAAAGATTTTTCTTAAAAACATTGTTTTGGTCCCTTAAGTACATATAGAGAGAAAATTGAAAGGGAAATATTTATCTTTAATAAATATCCAAGGTAACATAAAATTGATGAATTTATTTATAAATATATCATAACATTCCATCATTGAAAGTGAAATCATAATCAATCCCGATAAACAATGTAATTATAACGTCAAACATTTTCCACTTTATTATATTTTTACTCATAGGAACCATTATAGAATATAATCAAATGGAACTTTTAATTTCGTTAAAATAATTGTATTCATAATATAATATTTCCATGTTTAAGTATATAAACTACAAAAAAGAAACTAATGGTGATTTTTACATAAGTCTCTTAAAAATAAATGTGATACTATAAACCCCTTTCCAATTTTGTAGCTATTTAAATTTAAACCCCATGAATTATAGTTTCTAAAATTAATATTTAAAAACCCTTATTTTTCATTATAATCATCATATAAACATTTAGGTAAAATATATATAATATATCAACAAAGCATGTGCGGTATATGACATCTGTCTCATAGAAAATAAATGTGATATAGAAATCCCTTACCTTAAGTCCTGACTTCCAACATACACATTCAGAAATATTTATTAATATTTACAAACCTATTATATATGTATTAAGTGACCATACTTATATATATATATATATATATATCATGACATATATTATTTAACTATGCCCTTTCGTTACCTCTTTACAAGAAATTCCTTGTTAATATCATGTTTCGGGTAATAACATCTTTTTTTAACTTTTGGTCCTCATACATTTATCATGGTTAAATATTTTCTAGAATGTCAGCCATGATATAAATACCATATATATACCATATATATGTATTTATATTAATCCATAATATATAGATATATATAATGAAATACAACTTTCATGAAGACGGTATGTCGTACGTAAGCATGAACATTGTTTCAATTTTTTTGGTGGGTGAAAATGAATATAAGTAAATAATATATTAAATTTGATGAATAAAATTTATGTTATATATCACATTTATTAATTATATATACCAATATTAAATTCAATTAAAATAGTTAGTAAAAAATTAACCAAATCGGTTTGCGAGGAGGCGGTCCACCATATACACAAAAGATGTTATCTTATCACCCATGGAATGGAAGGAAAAAATTAATATATTATATCATAGCTTCAAAAGTATAATAATTTCATTAATATAATTTATGATATTAAATAAATAATTATATATATCCTTGTATGGTGATTATGGAAAACAAATAACATCAGTCTCTATGGCGGTAGTTTATTATACCAATGAATGATGATTTTGTATCCCATTTGATGAAAGAGATTATGGAATTAGGTCATTACATTAAAATAATTAAATATTATAATATGGAAGATACATGTTTAATTATATAATCTTAATTTAAAAATATTTCAATGATATGGAATAATAAATAAAATAAAGTCTCTGCGTTAAGCACAATACCTCGTCATGAGATAACCTCGTTGGGTATGCACCAAAAGACAATAAAGGATGTATTTGTGATAAATATAATTGATCTAGGTAATTATAATAGAAAAAATTAAAATATTGTTTTGGTAAATTTTGATTCAAATTTATTTTATGGTGTAAATAAAAAATGAGAGGGGTGGAATTTTATAAGTGAGGTGAAGGGGACACTTGTAATTTTTTAAAATAAAATAGTTTACCCATGTTCTTAAAATGACACAAGGCCAAAAAATGATTCATTATTGAAAATTTTACATGATATGGTCATAATATGGTCATAAATGTTGAGTTGGAGAAGTTTTTCTTTGATTTTACCACTTATCATTTTAATTTAACCCCTTTGTTGACACGTTTTAACCATAACCACAAAAATTAATTTCTAATATTTTTTCTACTCAATTTGAAAAAATTTATTTTAATATTTTAATGTAATATAAAATATTATGATTCCAATTATGGAATCCTTTTTCAAAAATTATTTTTATTAAAGTGGAAATATTTTATTTAATATTAAATTGTCAGTTTCCATGAGAAAGTAGTTTTCCATATTAGAAATGGTTTTAAAAATTATTTATATAAAAATTCAATATAAAATTGATTACAATTAACAAAATTTGATTATAAAATATATTATTTATTTATTAAAGAAATAATGTTTTTTAAAATTTAAATTTTTTAATTTTTTAAAGATAATGATTCTTTCAATAAAATACATTATTCTTAACTATTGATCAGAAGATTAAATGTGTTAATAAATACCAAAAATTCACCTAAATCTAATTTTAGACCCCAAATTTTTAAAAAGAATATTATTTTTTAAAATAATTATATTATATTTTTTTTCTAAAATTTATTTTATTTATGTTTCACAAAAAATGAATACTTATTTTTTTAGAAAATAGTTTTTTTGGAAACATATAATGAATTAAATCAAAATTACATAATTTTTAACAAGTATGTTTTAATTATATAAACAATTATACATATTATTTTAATTGGGGTTACTTATATTTATTCAACCATATTTAACAACTTGGTAATAATATTCAATTTTAAATAATAATATCAATTTTTTTCATAGTTCAATAAAACATGGTGTTGTATGAAATATAAGATGTCAAAAATATTAAACACATTATAAAAAAATATGTCATAAAATCCAAAGTTTTTACAATTGAGATTCCAATATTAAGTCAAAAAATTCAACAATATGTGTTGGTGATTACTTTTTCTTAAGAGTTTCTCGTTAATCACTACAAATATACATTTCAATTTGAATATTCAAAAAAAAAAATAAGTGAAACCCATAATGATGCACTGTATCGTATGAATACATTTTTTAAATTCACATTGTGTTTATTTAAAAATTCCTTCAACTCTATCTGGTACCTTCTATATAGAGTTTTTGAAATAGTTTTAACAACAAATATGACTTCTAATAGAAAATAAAATTCAATATTCATTAGAATATAATTAATTTCATAAAAATATACATCAACATATTCCCAAACAATATGAATATCTTCAATTATTAGTATCTCCCAAACCATTTAATATAAATAACCCTATTGAATATATAGTAAGATCCATATAGTGGAAATAAATTCTTATAGAGAGTCATATCCATACTAACACCAAAATATAATAATAGATTTATTAAAAAAATCATATGGGACTTCCATTCATTGAAAATTGGTATGGGCTTTATATAAGGATAACTAATTCATTCAAAAAAAATCAACTAGAAGGATATTCGTGACATTTTCATTAATCATATACTCATAATATTATATTAAAGTGGAGTTATATAATTGATATGTTATCATGATACCATTATTATTTTCACCTATAATTCAATATCTAACAACCAATGTGGTGGTATGATACCCTTAGTAAATTCATCAAATGTAAAATTGTTGGTAGAACAAAAATCAAATAATAAATTAATGTTATATATTCAATGACATGTGTTCTTATGATCACATTATTATATTTTCCCACATTGGTAGTTGTGATCACTTGAACAGTCTCATTAACTCTAGGAAAAATAGGTTTTCGATGTTTCTCTTCACTATTAACTATTAGAGTTCGGAACTAGTTGGAATAATTACCATAATTCGATTTTTTCCATTATAGTGTTGATGGTGAGGTTAAATAATAAATCTCATTATTATTTCCAGTAAAGTTTAATATTAAAATGACTTTTACATTTATTTCTCAATATACTTCATTTCCAAAATTGAACCATTTACTAGTCTTTTAGAGATAATTTCCACTATGATTCTTCCCACACATCTAGAATAAGGAATAACACATTCTCTATTCTCCATGGGGTTTTTATTTGAATTTCCTCAAAACTCTATATTTATCTTCTTATCATGACACATACAATGATAAGAGTGTAAAATATAAATTTCTATTTTGAGATAACATCGATTAATTTTTTTTTATAAAAGTTAAAGTCCCCTATTGATAGTGCATTTTAGAGACATTGTTTTATCCAATTGAAGAACTGATAAATTATTATATTTGGATTAATGATGACCCAAAATTATACTTTTAATGTTTTGTAATTTTTATCTCATTTTTTCCAATAGGTTCATTGATATTATATATAAGCTCATGGAATTCTATTTTCCTCTCTATGAGAAGAGTTTATGGATATTAATTACAAAAAATACCCTATAATATTATATCATTAAATCGATTCAACTTATTCATATAGCCTTATATTCATAATAATATTCATTCTTTGGTATGGTTATTATTCCAAATGATTTATTTTTAGATTATTTTTTTATGTTCTGATCATAGGTGAATAGAAAATATCATTTTATTGGTGTCTTTCCAATAATCATCCATTAGTTGATCTAAGGACCCACTGAAAGATGGTTGACGTTGTCTCATGAAAGAATCAACAGTGTGTTCTACCCTCCTTTTCTCATTTATAATCTCAACATGATTCAAGGATTGATATATTTTTATGTGAATAAAAATAAATAATTTTCATTCCATATACTATGATAGTTCGTTACTCAAGAGGAAAAACATTGCATCATCATCCAAACGAATTTTCAACAAGATTTTTTATGGTTCAATCCATTGACTAAAACCAAAAAAATTATTTCTAGTATCAAATTATAATAATTATATATATAAGTTATATAATCATAAAAAATTATCAAGATATCCTAAATATTGAAAAATTCATATAATCTTTTGAAAATTTAATGTTTTTACTGTATCACTTTTATTTATTCATATGTTGTCTTATGTTATATCTATATATTCTTCATATAGTTATCTCCAAAAATAAACATGCCATCCAATGATACAATCTAATGAAACACAAGTATAACATATATATATATATATATTGTATAATTTAAGATGAATATACAACATATTTAATAATAATACATTCAAAATAAATATTATGGTTTAGTGTCTTTGAAGACTAGAAACATAGTAATCATATTTAATGAAATATATTCAACATATCCCATAAATTTCATCTCACATAGTATGCTTCTTAGAAATATTCCACTTAAACAATGTCTTTATAACTTTAGTAAAATTGGAAACATAAGAAATGATGAGATCTTATTGTTAGTAATGGTAAATGCATGGGATATCAATCAATGAACCTATTCAATCATAAAATTATAATAATGTTATATTTATTATAACTTATGACTCATGTAACCCAATCACTTATAAACCATATATCTTGATTCATGCCATAAATCTTTAGAAAAAAATACACGATTCAAAAGTGTGATGGATCATCATTATTTAACCATGATCTATAAGAGGATATAATTAGCATGAGAACATGTCCTATGAATTTTGGCTCAATAGTAAAGATTGAAAATCAATTAATTAGTGAGTTTTCACTTCCAACACTATCATAGTGTGAAAATTCCCTTATAGGATTGGGTTCACTTCCCATTCCATAATTTCCTAAGTCAAGGATTACTCCTAGGAGTATCATAGTGGATAGAGTCCATCACTTATCAAGGTTAAATCCATATTTCAGTTCATAATAACTTATGAGATATGAATTATTAAAAAATTAATTATAGGTGTTTAATATACCAACCTGCCATATAATTAAAATCATGTATATGTGTTCCATAAGATCCTTAAAATTCCACAATTCATTATAGCTTAACCATGGAACAGAAAGGTGTTATATAAATATAAATATTTCATTTTCACATAATAATAATTAATACAATGACAGAATATAGATAATATCATTATACCATATACCCAATGAATCCTAAGATACATATAAAGGCATTAACATAAATGAAAATTATCATTAATATAGAATTTGAATATTTCACTGAAATTATATTAAAATATAATTAAAAATAAAAAAAAATCAATAATATTGTGAGAATAATTTCATTTTAAAAAAATATTGGAAATTAAAAAGGGATTCATCGATGTAAATAATGGTTATGATGATGGTAAAAATTTTCGCTGTGGTAAATGTCAAAAAATATATTTTTTTTACATTTTTTTGTAGTACATCATACAATACCTCATTCAAAATATACAATAAAACTCACTTAAAAAAATTAAAATGGAGATAAATATAAGTGAAAAAAAAAATTTGGTAATCATTTTATCATATTAAATAACATTAATTGATATATTCTAATAAAAATGGACATGGAATAAATATTAAAATGATCAATTTTGAAATAAGATCATATTTTCCTAAAAAATTTAATATGTGATTTAATGAAGCAAAGGGATTAAAATGTTTCAAGTATATGAAAAATTTAGAAATAACTAAACGAGAATAAAATATATATTCCTAAAATGTTAAGAATCATATGATAAACTCGAATAGAAATTTAACATTAATAATAAGGAAAAGAAATGATATTGTAACATAAACCCTAAAATCAAGTCTTGTTTTTCATCTTACATATACATACCACCTCTTCTAACACAATCCACCGTTTTAGAGCTCTTTTAGGATTCATTGATGAATATTTTGAATGTAAAACACCTCATGGTAAAAGAAATGAATAATTATAGGGTATTTGAGAATATATTGGCCATGATAAATGGATCAAGTGATATGGAGAATAGATTATAGGTGATACAATTTTATAAATATGTTGAGTATAACTCTAGTACATACATGAAAAATAATATATAGTCAATTCATATTTTAATGAATGTGGAAACAAAGAAATAAAAATATAAAAGTTAGATAAAATGGGTCAAAATTTATATAACCAATAATAGTGAGATGAGTTATTATGATTTTTAACCCTTACCGTTATTGTTTAACCCCATTCTAACTCTATTAATAATTAACATTCTATTGATTTTAACATCGAATACTATTAATAATTTCAGAAAATTTAATTGGACTCATTACCAATGTATGAAATTCTAAATTAAAATATGGTAACCCTTCTATTAGGATCATTTTTTTTAACTGGAAGAAATTCCTTTTCAAATTAGTTCACTAAACAAAATGAAAACCATTTTTAGAAGAAGTAATTTTTAATCATAAAACAAAATGTATTCGAATTATTTGACCATTAAGAACCATAAAATGAATATTAAATTATTATATTTAATATATTTTGAAAATATTTTGTTAAAATAATTCAACATAAGTAACAACTTTATTTTGTTATTATAAAAACACATTATGCGCATGAATTTTGTTTTTTAAAAAATACTCTTTTTTACATTAAATTGATTTTATTTTCATTTTTGAACAATACATAACCAATGAATTATTTTTTCAATTGTAAAAAATATCATTATTTATCTATTTTATTTATACCCACAAATCTAAGAGCTAGAAGATAATTATCACATTTAATAATAATATTTCAACAGTATGTCATAATTCATATAATATCATGTTTCATTTAGAGAATCATATCAAATAAATTAAGATGACTTTAATAAAATATATATATTATAAAATCATGGTGTACAACATGAATATAATATGAAATTTCTTTATGATATCCTCCCATCCATCCATGCTTTTTGTCAACCTCCGTATGCTGATGATGTGCTTGAGTAGATCAGTGTGAGTGAACAATTGGACCTCATGGTGATATATGTAGTTCCTAGACTTTTTTAAAATCATAATTATTGTTATCTAGATATTTTAGTAATTTTTATTTTTATTCTCAATATCTATCATTGATTTAAAGTGATAGAATAGATTTATTTCATCCACACAACAATTTTTATATGATAAGGTCATCAAGACATTTCTCCAATGTTTCCACATATGGAATAAGTTAGTTACCTCTTATAAGTTTCATTTGGATATGTGGGTGACATAGATATATCTTAACATTTTATAATTATTCATGAGTGTATTTTTCACACTATTAAGTAACTCCCTTCTTCATGATTCTGTTAAAGGGAATCCACTTTCCAAAAAAATAGTCTATGAAGAACTTAATATAGGAAAGGAATTTTTTAAGCCCTTTGAACTTATTCGGGTTTTGAAGAGTTCCCATGTCATTGATCATGAGGTTATTATTGGAGTATAAATTGAGGAAATTGTGTCACAACATGAATCTTATGAGTTTCTTGGACATCACACTGAAACTAATCCTCAAAATAGTCCTCATGAAGTTAAGATACCAAATTTTATTAAAAACTATCTCAAATCAAAAAGATGATATTATAATTTCTTGAATTTAAATAGTATATCACTGAAATATAATTCAACAACATTTACTACAAATGGATGTAATATGTAATTCTTTTAACATTGAAATGTTGTTACATCTTTATTCAACATGAAAGTAATAACTTAATAGAATAATATATATTAGTTTGATATGAATGTAGGGTATTCATTGTTAAAAAAATGTTGTATCTAATTTTACCCTATACTACAATCTATGATAGAAATTGGTTATAAGAGTTTTGTTGAATAGATCATAAATTCTATAATCAAGGCTAATAAATCATCATAATGGTTGTAATGGTTTAGAAAACTAAATTTTATGATAATTTTATCGGCATTTTTTTATTAATAAGGGATGTTTTGGTGATCCATTTAAGGTAATTAAATTATCAAATGATGTTTTACTTTGTAATATTGTGAAATTTTCCACACACTATAGGATCATGTGACAGATCCATCTTCGTGGATTCTCACGTGAAGCCATATTGATTTTATTGAAGGGTCAAATTGTTTGTGTCAACATCAGGGTCTAGTCTTGGAAATTCATTGTAGTTTTATAAAAATTGATATTCTTGTTGGATAAAAAATAAGATAAGTATTTTATAATTTTTAAGAGGTATGGGGGTAACTAATAAATATGGGTCATGGGTCCTCTGTTGTACCCATATTTATTTTTATATGTTTATTTATAATGGTAAAGATACATTCCTCAAATTTAGGAGTGGTTATTTGAGATCATATTCTTCCCTTATTATAGGTTGATGTCATTAAAAGTAGGATATAATGGGACATTTTAATTTATTTTTTGTGATTTATATATTTCACAGGGTTCTAGAGAGGCTTGTGTTGATACCTCCTCAATTGGGTTTTTTTGAACTGGTCTCCCCTTTTCTAAACTATCATTTCGTGTAGAGACTTCACAAACTTCAAGAGATTAAGAGAATGAAGTGAGATCGTTGTTAGCACTTGGAGATAGTGGAGTAACCTTTTTGGGTTCCACACATGATGATGTGATGATATATTTATAATCTAAAAATAATGGAGTGGCATCTTTTTTATAGGGATTATCATTCCCATCAGTGTTTTATCACTCTTCAATCATGAAATATCGAGTTAGAAAAGACAATATCAAGACTAGTGAGGTAAATATTATACACCATTATCTTTATATAATTTTACTTATTTATTTTAACAAATTTATGGACATTTCATATTCCCCCCTAAGATAATTTAATAGGTTGGTTGGAAAAATTTAAAGGCTGTTGGCAATGGCAATCTGAGTAATATTACCAACCAATGGTAGTTTCCCATCTAGTTTATAGAGTTTTAAAAAATATACTAAGTCTCATGAGACTCAATTTATTCATTATCATTATATAAAACTCCATTTGTTAACTTTAAATAATTCATAAATCATTGATAGTTAGAGGAAGGAAGTATTGTGTGGTGATGTAGCCAAAATATTCCCTATAGGGAATTTTAATACATATCAAAATGAACTACCATTAATATAGAGTAAAAGTTGAAGTTCCCAAACTGAGTGCTAGGCCTGAATAGACCAACATGATTTTGATAACCCTTTTTATATACCTAGAATTTCGTTTTGGAGGGACCTATGTTAGCCTCACTATAGCCTAAACATTAAAAGATTCTGAATTTTATGTTCTGGATCATGGTGTCATTATAGATTATGGGTAAATAGATATAGAGAATGTTTAGATTTCAAATAATTAATAAGGATAAAATTTTTATTCATTGGATAACTTCAATGTCATTATCTATAGTGGATACAACTATCTGGCACTTCATTGTGTCGGTCTCTACGTGGTAAACCTGAACTACAAAAATATCATACTCAAACTATTAATGGATTATGAGGGACCCAATGGGTTATTCTTGGACCTCTTTTAAAAGGTGAAGAGAACCCCAAAATGATATATTATCAAGGATAATAGTGAGTCATTTCAAAAGTTCATACTTTTATGGATGTGACCTTTATTATGTACTGCCATTTTGTTCCACGGTTCATAGTGTAGATTTGATGTAGGATATATGCAAAATTACTTATTCTAGTATTTGTAATGTCTCATGTGTTTGTATAATTGACTGATTTGATATTTCTATTGTCTCATGATGACCAGATGCAAGTGCATTTTTCAATTGGTCCTATAATATTAATGGCTTCTACTGGGCTATAATCAACTCTAGAGTGGATTGGATGAATGGATAATAATGTGGAAAGGTTTCTACCCATATTTATATAGTATATATGTGTTTAGAAGAATAATGGCTTGGATATAGGGATTATTTATAGAATTTTGGTCAACACCTTTTCCCATAGCTATTATAGCCTCTATGGCCTATTTCTCTACATCCCCTAATTTTTTAGGGACATTATCCTCATATGTAAATTCTTAATTAGATAATCATTGTACCAAGTGGATGGAAATATCAATGCTATTTTTCGAAACATTATCTTATTAGTGTTCATTTTGGGAGGGGCGATTAACATGATTTTAATGCCTGAGGCAGATTATTGTGAAGAGTCTGAACTCTTTTGATAACTGGTTTGAGTTATTTTTCCAATACATTTTCCGTTGTGCACCATCTATGCCAACTCACTGAATAATATGATTCTAAAATAGGTTATTCATCTTTTATAGGTGGAATGGTCACTATAATTTATTTATTTACTTGACCCTTCAAGATCACATGTGCACACTAAACTGATTTTCTAGTAATGTAACCATCAATCCTTCATGAGTTATTATCTGATAATTTGTTACATTCTCTTTTCTCACATATTGAAATGAATGGATCATAATATAAAAATATCACAGTTTTAATGAACATGAACTATAGTGAATCAACAATCCCCAAGAAACTGTATTTAAAGAAATGAACTTACGAATGTTATTCCCCATTTGGTTTTTGTTCTCTTGTAACTTAGGAATTATTATATAGTGGTAAAATGAATTATCATGGAAATTTTCCATTTTTAATGAATATATTTTTTTATTTAGATCCTAAAATGGATAGAATAGTTATTCCTTCTCATCTAAATGGGAACATTTTTTTATTGGCTGGTATTCACGGGGATGTCTAACATGATATAGGGCATATGTTTCGGGGTCAACGATGGTGTCAGATAAAGTATAACAACAATCATATATAATGTAATATTTCTGATTAGTTTTTTTTCATCTTATTTTACATTCATAATGTGGATAAAATAAAAACCTTCATCTATTACAATAATATTTATGGTCATTTAAATCTACTATGATATTTTTTTGGTATCAGTGGTGTTTGTACATCATCATGAAGATTCTCTACATAGTAATATATCATTTTCTTTTATGGGAAAAATATATTGAATCAGGTCATTAGAACCATTCGTATGGTGAGGAATGATGATACCTTCCAATTCTCATTTTTCATAAAATTCATGAGGACGGTGACCATTTTCTTTGTCAACGATGAACTATATTAATGAAGTAACCACTGTCATAGGGATTATCAATCAATGATCTAGATTATTAGTAAGAAATTATATCTGTTAAATTTTATTAATTCCATTATATAAATGAAGAATATAAACATTTTTTTATCATGCCACTCATGTGATCTCTTCATGGGGACACACGAAAACATGAAAGATGATATGTGCTAATTCGGGTAACCAATTCCATTAATAATTTGAACATTTTCATCTCCAATATTTTTGTGTTGGATGAGTAGAATCCACTAACCAAAATTAAAACTTGATATCTATTCTCACCGAATCCTCAAACCATTTTATGTACCCCAATTTTGATGTTGGAGACTATATATAGATGAAAAATTAATTAGATAGTATTCTAAGAAGATTGACGAGTAAAGGACATAGTTGGGGTTTGATATGGACATCCTATAATGATTCAGTTAAAAGTAATTATCCAAACATGGATCCAACTAGAATCCAATATGATGAAGTTAATAGTCATATTTATCCATTAGTTACAGCTACTCAAGTTTCATAGATCATGATATTACTATATGGTTATCCATCAGCTAAGTGATTTTCTCTTATTGGGTATTCATCATAGGGGAAACATTAACTTACAGTTTGGAGTTTTACTCTATTGAAATAATTCCCCAGATTAATTTAGAATTAATATATTTCAGCCATTCAAATTAAACATCATATAAAATGAAGGTTTTTTAAAATGTATGGTTTTATTTCACCACGAGAGTTTTCATAGATATAGAAATTTATTTTTTTCCCATGGACAAATTATACTAATTGATTGAAAAATGAAAATTTATAGGATCCCATAAATTAATAGTTCTTCTACAGTGATGGGTATATACACATTCATTGCTTGTTTTTTTAGATAGTATTATAGGTAGAAACTAGTTCATCTTTTTCTTCTATCTATGTGTCACATTCCAAGTCAACTCCAGGGGTGATGGTAAAGAAATATATCTATGAATAATATACCAAAGTAATAATTTTTTTAACTAATTTTTAAGTGTATATATCATCTTCTATATATGTTTTTATAGATGAACTACATTTTTCCTTTGTCTCCCATTTATGAAGTGACTTATATATTTGATATTCCTATATGATTTCACCTTTAAACCTAAATTATTTTCTAGATGTGGTGTCTAGAGGGTGATCCTATGTGAATCCCTACTATTATTCACTAAATGTGATCTAGATTAATATTTAATATTACATTTTTGAAGGTATGGGGGAGTGGTTCCTATAATTATGATCCCAGTCTAGATATGACTATGTTCCTTAGAAGAGGAGGGGTGAATGTAAAAAATCCAAAAATCCCAAAAGTATGTGTTTTCATGACTTTCCTTCAATTATTTCATGGATTTTTTGGGGTTATGATGTCCATAAGGATAGTGGTGATAATAAAAATGATGAAAATTGTCCCAATCATATGGGATAAGGATAGTATAATATTTCATTGGTAGTAGATATCATATCTTTCTTTATAAAATTCAAAGATTTTTTCTAATAAAAAGCCACATGCTGAGAACATTATCGATATGAAATTATGATTATATAGGGATTCCCTAATGTTGGAGGTTTTTATCCTTACATCTGAATCCTACTAATATTTCTTTGAATCCATTCAATAAAACATATCAATTTCTCCATCACACTAAGTAAAATATTTTTGGGATTTGGAATTGATGGTATTCATCTAAATATTCTATTCATTCTATGAGAACCCCAATAATGCTAAATGAATTAGAGTTTAAAAATTACACAATTTCATTTTGGGAAGACTCATCTCGTAAGGGAGTGGAGTGAAATAAAATACTCTAATGTCACCCTATACATTGATATATGTCCCATAAAAGAATGTAGTGACTATCTAGAATAGATAATTCAAGATATTGAGGTAATCCTGATTGATATATTTATACTTACTTCCTAACGTTGAGTGTTGTGAAACAGAAGGGGCATACACATAAATGTGTTGGAAGATTACTCCAATTTTCTTAAGATGTTAGGTTTGTAATACCCATTCTCAAACAACCCTAAGTAGTTTCATACTTTACTACTTTGTTACAATATATAAGGGATTGTATGATAATTTTTTTTTGTAGTGGTGCATAACATACATAAAATTTATTCTCATATAAAATTGAAAATATAAAAAACATAAGTATAAAAATCATTCATCAATCATTCAAATTATTTAATATATCATTCTTCCTATTCGTGGGGAAGGAAATAAAATAAATATTGTGCTCAATTTATTTTCTTCAGTCACATACAATGGAATATATCAAATATAAATTAGGCATAATAAATATGGAAGAGTTGATAATCAAAAAAATTTCATTTAAACAAAAACATTGTCTTAATTAAAATCCATGGATAATATTAAAATATAAATCTAATATATAATGGAAATTGAATTATCCATAATAGAAATGCATGAATCCTAACACTCATGAGAATTACATCAAGACCTTGACCATGTTATTCTAAATCTTACCATCAAGGCCTCCCAAACAAGAAAACATTTTCAACAAATTGGGGGTTGTAGACCAGATACCCCTCTAATGTGGAATTCATAATAATTTTTCTTAAGTGGTATATCCATGGATCAAATGGATATATAAAATCATCCCCATCCATCTCTTTATCATAAAATGAATTCACCATATATATTGAGTAATAAATTATTTTCATCCCCAAAATTCCATTTAAATCAACAATAATCTATATTGAGTCATGAATAAAAAATATTTAATGGGAAAATTAAATATATATTGAAATGGTAGATAGTTGAAACATAATTAGTGTAAAAGAAATGATGTTGAATTCAGAAAAGTTATTAAAAATATGGACATGATGGGGGGAAATAATGTGGAATGAATAATGAATGGTGATATAGAACATGATTATAAGAAAGTGAATGATCTCAAAAAAAATTTATAATCCATTATCAACAAAGTATTATAGAAGGTTATCTATTATTGAAAAATGATTTTTTTAGTAAAACCAAGACTATAAAAAATAAATTATAAGTAAAAAATTTGAAAATATTTTCCGGATAACTTTTTATAAGAAATGAGTTATAAATCGTGTTCAAATTTATATTCATTATTTTATGAAAATTTGTCATTTTTTATCTGATAACATTTTAAATTTAATTCCAGAAATATTGAAAGAACATTCTTTCCAAATAACCAAGGAAACATGTAAAGGAAGCTACTAAATAAAGAAATATCATTACATTGTGAAATTTTATTTTTGCAAAAATTATTAAAAAATATTCCTTTCACCGTTATTTTAAAAATATAAAAAAACTCATTTGGAAAATGAAAAGAGAATTTCTTTTAAAAAAATGTATATGAAATCATAAATGGTTTAAAATACCATCAAATAATATTTTTATAATAAAAATAACATTCTTAATACATTTAAAATAATATTGACATTGATGAAAATGAGTTTTAGAGAAAAAATTAAATCCTTCTTTCTATAATAATGTCCCAAATAAGTAACGTTCATGCTGACTATTGATCCAAAAATATAATAAATGGAATATAAAAATGTAAAAACAAATATAATAAGAGGATAATAAAATAGATTATATTTAATATATGATAATCATATAATTTTTATAATTATAATATGAAAATAAATAATCCCAAAATACAATTAGATTGTGACAAATATCTGTTACCTTGTGTATCCTATTAGACATACATGTTTCACTATCTTCTATATTGGATTAAAATTTATTAAATAATTTCTTAATATCCTTTTTCATTAACATTCCATTTTTATTGTCAATTTATAATAATTTGAAATTCATTCACTGAATGGTTAATTATTACATCAACCATTTAAGGTTGTTCGGTCGAATTCCCCAAATTTAAAGGATTATACTATCATTCTTTATTGAATTTATTAAAAAGTTACATCACGTATAAAATTTTATGAAGTTTATGAATGAATTTTTTATGTATTATATAATACTTTATATTCATCCATACTTTGTTGTTATAGAAAAATGAATCATAATTCTTCATAAAATGTTTCTGTCCACAACTACACCCAAGTGATGATACCACATTCCAAAAAATAAAGGGGTAAAATGTTAGATGATAAATTATATTAAAAAAAACATTATAATTTCATAAATATTAAATGTGTTCATTAATTCTATCTTTATAACCTTCAAAGAAAAAATGGTGATGAAAAATAAATTACACCGATTTGAGGTGAATATATGTCATAAGATTCAATAAGAGATTTTTTTCTATATTATGGAAAGGAGGTGGATTTTTTAACATTATCATAACAACTTCTCCGTATATTAGTTATACTATATTCATTTCCACATAAGAATATACAGATTTTACATGACTCTTTTAGGATATTATCTCCCAAACATTACATGCTGAAAAAACAATCATCTTGATATATAGTTTTTATTTTCCCATATCATTTTATCCCACCATAAATTTGCATTTAAATAGAGATAAAACCGGGTGATAAAAGGGTATATAAATAAATTTCAGTTATTTGATCTGTCTAATAATTCATTTTTTTGTTCACGTATGGATGTAACAGATACCCTCTTTATAAATTTTAATATAACATCTTCATAATAGAATTCACCCAACTTTCCATCCTGGACATCTTTGATTTTATTTTTAATATTATTATAATAAATAATGATTCATCTTATTTTCTCTAATATTGGTGGCCTAGAAATCATTTGTAATTTATACGATGTTTCCTTTTATATAGTGGTTCCTATATTCAACTTTACTTAATATATTTATATATCTTACTTTTCCAAACTAATTTTAATGAAAATAAATTTCATTCATAATCAATGGATTAGAAACCTTATATTCCATCCCATGGGTATAGTAAGTTGAGAAATCATAATCCATGTGTAGTTCTATTCATTTCCTTTTTTTCCATGTTAGTCTATATTTGTGAAAAGATATATATTTTTATCTATATATATTTAACATCCTTAACCATAAAGGTAATTTATCTATATATTAATGAAAATATTATGGAATCCAGAATATAGTGGGTTGGATAATTTTATTCATGAATTTTTAACTACTATAATGCATAGGCCTCAACTGTATCATTATTTATAAGGATACATCCAAGTCCCTAATTTTATATATAACTGTATATCCCAAATCCATCCCATCAAGGTCGTAATATTAATTTTTTTTAAGAAATATCCTATTTTATTATTCGTAAACATCTATTCCATTCATATAACTATATGAACATAACCACATTAAATGTCATCATCAGTAATGGGGCTGCTAATTAATCAAAATTTTTAATTGATCATTAGTAGTAACTTAATAATGTATTAAAACAATGAATCTTTGTTGTATTAATTAGCGTTGTCCATTCAATAACTATTTATTTCATTAAAGGAAAAACTAATATTCCATATTTATAGAAAACATGGGGATGAAAATAATCTTATTGATTTTTTAATTCAAATATAGTAAATTTTACATATAAAAACTTTTCAATAAAATTCTTCTTATTGAATCTAAAATTAAATGGATTCTCATCATATATTTTTGATAATATCATGATATCATCACGAAATATTGAAATTAAAGTTAACAGTTATTCCTTTAATTATTTTTTCATCATATTCACAAAAAATAATGTCTAATAGTCAAACCAAATGGAATTTATTAAAATTTGTAATGTTTATACCTCATTTAAATTTTAATGTTTAGTATATATTATTTTATTAATCATTGTTTATGATACACATAATAAAAAGAGTAATCATTAAATAACATTTATCTTCATGTTGTTGATCCGACAAATCATCAGTGTGGGGAAAAGTATACTTGTTCTTTATAATAATAGAAATAATATTCTGTTAAAGGATCCAAAATATAATATATACATCATTATTATTGACAAAAATAATAATGGATACTCATATTGAAACATGAGGGAATATAAATCCATTATTATAAAAACTCATGTATTTTTTTGTTAGTTTCATAAATTCCACTATATTTCTCTTATATGGATCTTTATATAAATATTTTTCATTAGGGATATGATCAATGAAAAACTAAAATTCATGATAAGGTTGATGTATATGCAGTTCTTTAGTAATAAAATAATTTTATTCCATGACTATATCTATATTCTCTATTCTAAGGATACATTTCTCATTAATATGTATTGTTATCTCTTATTCCATAATAAATTAATTAAATAGAACTACTAGATGTGGACCTAAAATGATTCAGATAATATCGTATCTTATTTAAAAATAAGGGATTTTAATTTCAATAAAGAATCTAGATATATTTCTCTTAGAAATAAATTTTTAAACAATAAATTGAAATCTAATTAAGAATAAATATTATATCAACGTTAACCGTAAGTATAATAACAAATAATGACAATACTTAATGACTATGTGTTATTGAGGTAACTGACTAACACACCCCCATTGAAAAAGGATTTCCATTAGCACTTCTAACCGTTAAATCCCATCTTAATATGATTGGTAAGAATAAAATTTTCATTAGATGAATAGAAGATAGAAAATAGTGAGAAAAATTAAAATCAATGAATTAATTATCTAAATTTTATTTTATGATTCAAGAAACATCCATGAATTCATTAGTAAATTCCATATCAGATGTAGTGATCATAAAATCATGTCCCATCTCCCTTATCATTTTCAATAGAAAACTCCATTGACACTTAGGGATATCAGTTATATGAAACCTGGTTTTCTTCTCTGGGGTGCCGTGATGTCTGCCTTTTCTCCATGACGACGTCGATATCTGTGTCGGTCCCATTCCCTCCGGTGGGGGGGGGGGGGACCTCCGATGTTCAAAAAGTGTGTAGACTATTCTTTCCCCCCTTTCTAACCCTTACCTTCTTCCCCCCATTCCTTAAGCTCTGCTACGTCCGAACTTCCCAGATCTATTTGAAGGGTGACCCAATATTTTACTCTCACTCTCAGAGATTTAAGGAGCCTCTTCTATTCTGAATCTCACCCTGATTGCTCGATTCAAGAAGAATCACTCCTGAGTTGATTCATTCGATCGACATGTCTTCATGTCATGGGATATATTGCAACTAGCAACGGTGGGTTTGATTGAAAACATGTATATCATGATTCGATTTTCATCAGAAGAATATTTAATCAGGGCCCTGTCCGGGGCTCCTCGTGACTTCAACAGCACCCGAATCTACCTATTTCACTGGTCTTATGACTTTCATATACAATGTGATTCTCCAATTGTGGCGCTTTGGGTGAGTTTCTCTAATCATTCTCTTCTATTTCAAAATCCCTCGGTGATTCGATTGCTTGGTAATTTATTGGGTAAATACCTTTGTTCTGATAGCTGTACTGAGTCACTTTGAAATCATGATAACTTACATGTCTGTGTGGAAGTGGATGTGTCTAGGGTTCCTTTCATGTATATCTGGATTAAAGTGGGTGAAGAGTTTATGTGTATACACTCGGTGGTCTATGAATCTCGGTCTGAGTTTTGTTCAGGATGGAAGAGCATGGTCCATTGGTAGTCAATCTGTCGACAGGGGGCTACGAATCTCTCCAAAGATATGCCTAAAGATAGTGGTTTGGGAACATAGGACCATGATGATTCAATCATGCCAAAGTAGAATCTGGTGGGTGAGGCTTCTAAGTGTACTACTGCAAGGGGCATGCCGAGTGGATCGCAGGAGGTGAATCCTTTGGAGTCGAAAGTGTTTAATCACTTTCAGATTGATTTAAGCATGCATAATCTCTCTCTGACTACGACTTTAGGTAATTAGGGCTCTAATGTGGAGGAGGAATGGTTTACTAGTTCCATCAACCTGGTGGTTCCACAGATGGTGGATGAGGGAGTTTCCAAGCTACCTGGGATGACTTCCTATGCGGAGGTCGTGAGCTCAGGTGGTGGTAAGCATGAAAAAGGTCAAGGGAATCCTTCCAATTACAATAATTAGGGGAAGGAAATTGGAGGATCTTATCCTTATGAGTAGAATTCAAGGATTCACAGAAGTTTGGATGAGGCGTCATCAGTTCGGGATTTGGATCCCACCTCCCCTAAGGGTCTCTAGAGGCTCAATCAGGACGGGGTTCTGAAGCAGGTTGATGAGGGTGTCCATAGGCTTCCCATGGATGTCACACTACCTTCATGTGATAAGGTCTTGGAACAAGATGAAGAGAGTATGGTTGTATTCATATGAAGCTCAAAATAGGTTGAAGGTATGGAGCTGGGAAATCATTTTTATGTTCTGTTATATGAAGATCCCATTAAAAATGCTAGATATTACTTGGTCAGAACCTCCATGGATGTGGATATGACTACTGAAAGATAGTCCAGTGATGAATGATTAAGCTGCTTTGCTGGCGATATTGAGGACGAGGCTCATGAGAGAAGGTACCCAATTTTGAGGCGGAGTAAGGATAAAATGTGTGACCGGAAAGAGAAAAATGACTACTAATAATTACCTTTTCCAATGGAGACCAGATCGACAAAAAGGTTGAAGGGAAAGCAAGAGTATTACGGATCCCACCTCTCCAAAGAGGTCTGCCAGTAGTGGGAGGTTCTTGATAACACTTTGTAATTGATTTTGATCTCAAAATATGTTATATTAGAAACTATCCTACCAATCAGAGCTCCAAATGATGAGGTATAATGAATTGTGGTAAGGGCTCTTGAGGTGGCCACCAATGATGAGCAGGGCACCTGGATCGACATGTAGAGCCTGATTATAGTTTGGGGTTTCAACAATGGAAATATAAATGTAGAGGAGTACATCCAGTATTAAGTCAAGAAGGCATTATGGTTTTAAAACCTTATGAAGGAGCAACCGGACATCCCAGTAAACAATATCTCATGAAAAATTATAGAGAGATTAAAACTGGTAGGTTTCAATTTCACTTTAATGTATTTGTAATCTCCTTTAGTGGTTGATATGG
The DNA here is from genome assembly GCA_963277665.1 of Viscum album. Taxonomy (NCBI): domain Eukaryota; kingdom Viridiplantae; phylum Streptophyta; class Magnoliopsida; order Santalales; family Viscaceae; genus Viscum; species Viscum album. Next base: position 957,995,570 of record OY728142.1, read on the forward strand.
TTTCTCACTTTTCTCATTAAAGCTGTTCAATAATTAAAATTTAATTTTGAGTCACTTGGGATAACAGTTTGAGAAATTAACAATATACATATATCATAAGATCTAGATAATATTGGTTTCTCTTCTTGTCATCCATTAATGATCCTTATGAAGTCATTCTCCACTTTACAATGAGCCTCATATTCCTATTAAGAATATATCATGGTTTTTCATTCCACAATTTTCATATATTTTACCTCCCAACATCCTTTTATTCTAAATTGATACATTTAATTTTTCTTGGTGAATTGCCTTTTTTGTAATTTTTTGATGAGTTTTTATTTGATAAAAAACAAAATTTTAATTTGTTCTGAAAATGAAGACTATAATTGATGTTGATTGATTTTGAAAGTTTGTTTTTTAGGATCTAATTTAAGATACTAAATAACTATGTGGATTTAGTAAAGATATATATTTTGGAGCTCAAATGTTATTTAAATATGGTTGGATGTTTTTTGGTACTGCCGAAAATTATGCTTAGAATATATATTCTTATTTTTTATGAACATTTAATGCAGTTTATGTTTTTAAGAACCATCAATGAGATGTTGAAATGAAATATCATATTTTGTATAGAGTGCTGATGATTCGATAATTTCTGTGGAATAATCTTATATAATTGGATGTATTTCATGATAAATTCTCATTGTAAGTGTAAATATTGTTGAACCAATACTGTTTAAAAGTACTTTTAGAAGTGAAAATAGGTGAATGTATATTTTCTACTATAGTAAAGAATAAATATTCGTCATCAAATATTGGTTTTTGATTATAATATACAATTAAGATATCCCTTCTAATGTTGGTTTGTAATTTGATGAAGAAATATTGATTGGATGCAGTCATACAAAAGTTTATTTTCCGGGAAATATTAATTTTTATTATGAAATTTTATGAAAATGTGAATGGATAAAATTAAATTTATATTGGTAATGAAAATTTATTTATTTGTAAAAAAGGTATTTATTTTGAATGTTATAAATGTATATTTACTATTTAAAATTTATGTAGAACATTATTAAAAACATGGAAATCCATCCAGCATGACCCATTTGAAGCCACTACTGAGGTGGGTAGTATGGTTTACCACATCATGGTATCATGGAAGGTGTATGTAATAAGTGACTGTATAAATATAATGGTGTTCATATAGGTGAAATTCTATCTATAGGCTACCCGAATGGGGGTTATCAGGTCGAACATCCCAATGTGGTGTGTGATAATGTTTCTAGCGTCGAAAATTACTTCCATATCAAGATATTTATAGGTGGATTTACGTACTATGTAGAGTATTATAAATATCTAGTCTGATTTGGGACTCATGAATGCAGGCCATTATTCACATGTTAAATGATATAATGATATAAATTCTATCATCAGATCTATTTAATCTATCACATTTTACTGACCCCAAAATTTTATCATCTGTCTAGTATCACTTTTCATTACAATCTGCATAGAAAAACATCCATCCATCACCACTGATCATGGAGAAATATCAAAAATAATACAGTATGGAAACATAAACTTCATGAATAAAATTGGTATCTTGAACACATTTGATGATAATAAAAATAATATAATGTTCTAGTGAATAATAATACGTGAATATATTCATGAGTATACATAATAGAAATAGACTTGATCATTAATCTGGAAAGTGGGTTCCTACATGTTCTTACATCGGAAGGTTGGGTGCCTATTAGTATTCCCATAAAAGTAAATAATCACATTCTATATAATTATCCAAAAGGTATATATGGTAATCATTAACTGGAAGGGAATTTTTTTAGTGAACCTATATCCAATATTAGGCTATGCCATAAAATCAACTGATGTTAAGGAAGGATCGAATTCATCAGAGGAATGGAATTCCATATACAATGGGATATATCATAACACCTAATATTTCAACATAAGAATATATTTGAGATCATTGGTTGTCGAAATTATGGGATACTACGCCATAAAAAATACACTACACCATAATAGTGTTTATGTTGAACCATAGAGAAAATTGTTACGCTATAATAACCATTCATTAACAAATGAGTGAGGAATGAGTACATCACTGAAATATGTATTTTGGGTAAATATGAAATAAATACAAAGTCTTCAGTATATTAAAATGATTAAACTGATGGGAATTTATGTAATGGCCCGACCCCAGATACCTAGAGTCAGCTCATTATTATATAACATTGGCATGATTACATGGAATCAAGTACCGAAAGACTGGTCAGTTTTTTAGTTTTGGAAAATAGATTACATACATGAAAATTACATTACATATTCGATAATAAAACAAAAAATAAATTATCTTTTGAGAACGCCATTAATCCACTAGCTTAACCAGTCTCATCAATCATAATAAACTTCTTAGAATCCTGGGAAAATAAAATATAAGAAAGGGGTGAGCTCAAATGCTTAATAAGGATAACAGTATATCAGAAACATTCAAAAAATAAGCATAATCATTTAAGGAAATGTAAAGACTAAAACAAAAACTTTTTAAACATAAAATTCATAATAATATTTAAATGATAAAATCAAATAACGACATTTAATTATTCACATGGATATTCTACTGGCCGAATAATCACAAACAATATGAATGGATACTTTCATTATGATGGAATTCATAATTGCAGACATCATAACACATAGTCAAGGTCTTGTGCCAAGACTAAAAATAATATTTTGTCATGTCCTTTTTCCAAGACACTAGTTTGTCTCATAAGACATACCGATGCATCGAGGAGATATAGTAGGTTCCACCCGTCACTTACTAAGTCCGATTCATTCCTCATATGAAAATGTTTAAACATAACATAATCATTCGTATTAAAACTATCATACAGATTGTCATTACTTAATCCATAAACCATTGGAGATATAAAAATAAAACATCTACAGTCAAATATATCACAAAACCATCAATACAATATGAAATATTGTTATCATAATAAATCAACATCGTTCATGAATAATATCTAGTAAAGGATGTCAACATTGGTGAAAATGATCAGTTAAACACTTTGAGAGAAATATCTTTTTTCATGAAATCATTTTAAAAGTCACACAATTTATAATGGAAGTCAGTTAAAAGATTATTTTGAATCAAAGTGGCCCATTACACTTTGTAACATTTTAAAGGAATTAACATTTAAAAACATTCATGTCCATATAATTAAATCCTTATAATCATTATGAAAACATGGACATTAATGAGAAAGGTTTAGAAGAATAAATCATGAAAACATTTAAAATAATTTTTTAGAAAAATAGTCCCTTAAAAACCCTTTGAAAACTCATTTATGAAATATGTACATGGATAATAAATATTTCCCTGTAAAAACTTACATAGAAACAATCTCAAATAATAATGAGATTGAGGGATTAACCCATACCTTGCACTTTCCTTTGGTCGAGGGCACGATTAACATCCTATATAATGACCATACTATGTTATTAAATTATACCAGAGCCATATTCATATTTATTATATCATACATGATTCATTTATGACTTTATACTATGCATTTAATAATTATTTCCATGTTAAATTAACATTTTGGGTAGTATTCTCTTTCTTTATCATATGCATTTTAACTTGTTATTCTTGATCGTATCATTTAGATCATGATTTAAATACTTCCAGAATATAATCATAGATTTATATATCGTGTATATTTAGAATATAAATATTTATAATATATTGATATATAAAATGGAAGGAACCATTTATTGAGATGGTAGGCCGTACATACGCATAAACGTTGTTTCTGTTTTCATATCGTATTGAATAGATGTAAGTGAATAAGATATATGTAAGTACATACATATATATATATCCAGTATCATTATTATGTCATATATTACATACTTATTAATAATAGATATTTTTATAATCATCATTGAATGGTAAACGAGGGAATGAATCTCATCGCATCTTGGAGACGGTAATTCGTACGTACGCACGGGCGATAATATCATTATGTTAATGGTAAAATTATATGTAATTGGATTGTAAATGATATATAAATAATCATTAATATTTTATATTTATTATTTACATTAGTTATATTCATTATTATACCCATCCAAATAATGAAGTGTTTGAATGAAAAACTACACCACGACGTGGAGACGGTAAGCGGTACATACGCACGTATAGTGACTTTGTCATTAATGTGATGGATAGAATATTAAATTTGGTTGTACCATTTTTATAATAAAATCAAATTATATAGAAGATAATGGGTTTTATTATTTTAGAATGGAACCAACAAATAATGAGGAAGTCTAAGAATAAAAGAACTTAAAAGTAGTGATAAAATATTTACCTTTTTTGGGGGTCTTTTTTTTTATTTGATCAAAAGGGATCCTTAAGTTGGGTTACTGACCAATGGAAGGCCTCTAGGATAAAGGGAAGAATGTTGGGAGAATATTTGGGCAAGGGTTGGTAGATCTAAAAGTCTTTGGAGGTTTATAATTAAGAGAAGGTGAAGTGCCCTTTTATAAGAGAGGTGAGGGTCACTTTAAAAAGCTCTTAAAATATTATTTTATAATAAAAACATTTTGGGTTTCTAACGACTCCAAAATAATTTTTTTAATGTCTAATGAGAGGATGGGTGGAAAACCTCTCACCCAATTGGTTTTAGACAGTTTTAGGTCCTTATATTAACCTTATCTTTTAGATTTAACTCTTAGTTAAATAGTTTGACATTTACCATGTCTCTTTGTATTTTTATATTATATGGTTAATAAACATACTATAACAAGCGAAGATAACCCCAAGTGGTTCATTTTTAATATATATAACGGTATCTATGTCTTTTGGGAGAACCGTATTTTTTTAGTAACATTATATCAATTATTAATATAATATTTATTTTAAAAACTCAATTATGTATATTTTGACACTATTTAGAATTTTATTTTTTTGAAAGCCATAAAAACATTACCAGTTTGAATAAAATATATTTAACAAACCTTATGATGTCATATGAACCTATAAAATTAGTCTAATTCATTAGAAGTCTCAATTTTCATTTATTTGGATATTTATAATATAAATTATTTAAATATTTCTATAATAATGTAATTACTACATCTTCATTGTGTCATAAATAAATTAAATTATATAATGTATAAATATTATAAATAAAAAACAATTATGTATGAAATATTTTTATCTTTCTAATTAATATTTATAGTCGAATTTATATTGTGTGTAACCTTATATTAAAAAAGGTTTAGTTATTAAACTTTGAATTTAACACTTTTAAGTATTCTTTAAATCACATAATAATAAATGTCCTAATCAATTCCATGTGGACCAAAAAGGATCATATTTTATTCCAAAATTTTTTGGGTCGACTTACACTTATCCAATATAATTATAACATGTGTTAGGTTAATTATAATATCATGGTTACTCTTAATTACCCTATTTACTTTTAACCGTGGAAAATAAAAGCCAAAAGTTACTATTCACCAAAAATTATTTTCATCTTATTGAAAAACATTTTACCTATTGATTTCATCTGTGTTTCTCAAATTTCTGAAATTCAACTCACAGAAATAGTAAAATTTAGTTTTATGGAATTTTGTAAATGCCCCGAGAAGATGGGTAAAAATCGGTAAAAAGTTCGATAAAATTTTATATATCTAATTTTATTATAAAATTCCTCCAATTAATTATATTGAACATATATAGGTATTATATATCTATTTGACTTAAAATAAATAATTATATACATGAAAATTCGGTTTTAAACAATAACTAAGTGTTTTTCACTATTCATCAAAAATTGATAGTTTTCAGAAAAATACCAGAAATTTACTCTGAGATAATTTTGATATTCTGAATTCAATAATGAAGTAATTTTAAGAAATTCAAAACATATATGTTGCATTAATTATATTAAAATAAATTCCTATTGTTAAAACTAAAAGCAGGTTTTTAAAGAAAGTAAAACTATCAAAAGATTGACATGTGTTTTTGTCAAATTTAAATGTGAAATTAATTATAATGACCTAAATTGTATTAAATGATAAAAATATAAACTAATTATACTTCAAAACCATTAAAATGGAAAATTTAACTCTATAAATTTGGTCGATTAAAAAAGTTGATGTCGATTTAAGCCTAGTTTTTTCACTATTTATCAAAATATGAAAGTTATCAGAAAAGTACAAAAAATTGGTCCAAACTATATTTTTTTCTCCACTACTAAATAATAATTTTATTTTGTAAAATTTATTATGAAAGTGTTTGATATTTCATTTAAAATATATTCACCATTAGTAGGAAGTAAAATTACATTTTTTAAAAATACTTCCTTTGTCTGAAAAATTGAATTTGTTCTTATATTATATAGAAGAAACTCATAATATGGGTGTTAAAATAATATAGAATATATTATATTAAAAATTCTATTAATACTATTCAAAACTGTATTTTGAATGGCTAGTTTGGTATGTTTTGGTGGACTTGAACTCGGTGTTATGTGTAGCACAAGATATAATATTACTTTAATGAGATAACATACTATGAAATCCCGGGGTGTTATAATTGAAGTGATTTTTAAGGACAATTATGTGGGAAAAAATTAACCCATTTTAATGATAAGATACCACTGGTGGGAATATTACGATATGAATTATTACAATATTTAGATATTCTAAATAATGGAGGGAAAAAATTTCATGATCATGGAAATAAATTTCAGAAGAAGAAGAAAGTTATTTTATTAATAGTGTTTTAATAGGGAAAATTTTTCATTTAAGAGAGAGATCTTATACAAAACATTATGCATATAGTGACGTATCAAAGTTATAGAAACAGATGAACATGTGATACACATAAATTTTTTTTCCTATTCACTAAATAAGAAGATGGGAAGAAGAAATAGAGTGTTCAAAAAAATTTGGATAACATACATGGCAAAGATTTTTGTTTCCATCATACAATATACTCTTATTTTTTAAAAGTCTGGAGAATTATAAGCATCCCTATATATTAATGCATATTCTAAGAAATCCATTTATAATGATCTAAATTAGAGGCTTCCTTCTTATTTTTTTATTTTGAGAAAGTCTATAATGATTATTATTTTCAATTAACGAAGACATGAACTATATTACTAATCATTTCAGAATGGGTAGGCCAAGATCTTACATCTTATAATTTAAAGATTATGTCTTCTTGTAACTAGTCAATATATGTTGTTTTATCAATAATAAAATTAAATTTGCGTGTCTGAGAGATAATAACAAACATACATTAGGGATATAGTTATATTCACTTGAAGAGAATGGTAACACCATAAGATTTTGTGAATTAATTATTTTTAAATTAATTTATCCTTTGTGATATTTTTTTCACATAACAATGATAATAGTTTATTTCATATTATATCACTATTTTTGGCTACTGTTATTAACAACACTAATTTAATCATTCTCTATGTAGAACAAAAAGTGTAGCTTTAATTACACACAACAATGACTTTACTTGATGGGGTTGGTAACATGCATAATTGAGTTTTAACATACAATAATATATTAATAAAATATTGTTATTTATTATAATAAGATATAACATAGAAGTTAAATTAGTGGTTATGAATGGTATTAACTAATTTATGAAAATATATGGTATACACAAGTATAATATGAATTCATTGGTTATAAATTAATTAGAAGTGAATATAATAACCAATTGAATATAAAAGAAAATTTAAAAAAATATTGAAAAAAAGATGTTTTACCCAAATAAATTAAATAAATAAAAATTAGTGAGGAGTGTTAATGTAATATATATTTTACATATCCAAACAAATATTTTTTTATCTAATATTTTTGATATACAAAATGTAATAACAAAACTAATTTTATTCATAAAAACATATATATTTTTTAAGGTAATTTTAAAACCTTTTTAATGAAGAACCCTTTTAAAATCCAATTTATGGAAAAATTATAGATTTAATATGTCAAAATAAGCTTTAACATTGTATGATAAACTTAAAAAAATTTAAGATAATTACTTTTTATTTTTATGTAAGGTTTCATTTTTTATTGAATAGTCAAAAATACTTGATTTTATTTCAAACTCGTGTTTTCATTTAATTTATTTATAAAGTTAAGTTGCATTTTAAATTAATTTAAAAGTTAAATAATATAATATTTCTATAAAATAATCCAATTTATGTCATTATTGTAAATTTCACTTTGAAATTGGCTATTAAAACATAGAAAATTTTTCAATTTTTCTAATTTAAAAACCTGTATTTACAACCAGACTACTATATTAATTTTAAAATTTTCTTCGCCTTATTTGTGATTGGAATATTTAAAATTGGATTCCATATCATTCATCATAATAATTTTTCATTTCTAATAAGTTTAAATTAGTTGTTACCAAAAATATTAGTGAATGTACTTTAAATTAATGACATTGATTGAGGCAAAATTATGCATAACCTTTGACTAAACCATTTAAGACTAAAGAAGGCATAGAAAATTTTCAAAAATAAATTGGATAAATATATATTGACCCTATATTCTTTTTTTGAATTTTGACCATTATTGGATCCACTAGCAATATGAAAAATGTGGATGGAATTCTCTCTTTAAATTTTTACAAGAGTGCCACTCTTCCTTCCCGATAAAGCCCACCAACTCTATATCATATTAACACCTCTAAAACAAATTAGGATTGGATAATATAATCCCAATAAATATTAAAAAATAATTACCTTCCTCCATGAATCGGTTTTTTAATAATTCCTTCAAAGGAATCCTTTTGGCACATACCAAAATGATTTTCAAGATTTAAAGGTAACACCATCTCCCAATCTCCATTATTGGATTTTTTATCCACCATGTAAAATAAAATTATTAGATGATTTATAAAAAATTTTAATCTCAATATAATAATAATTTTTTAATATTATTTTTATACCTACACTTACACACACATCTATCCAATGAGTAAGGAACATACTATTTATGTGAATGACGAACATCCCCCTCACAAAACGATGATTGATCAATTTTCATTAAAGCCTCTCATGGTAGAAGTTATGATGGAAGATATGTTTATACATATTATATATTATATTTCTTATTATTCCAGTAATATTTATTCTTCTTAAATCATATATCATTTTTACATTCCATTAGGTGTTAGTATAATAATTTCGTTTGAGGAAGTATGGACTATCGCCCAATCAAAGTGATAGGATTCATTAATATAGTACATGGAATATATTAAAGATGGTTTTAGTGAAAATATATGATATATATAGAAATATAATGATATAATAATTAAATTATATACATATATAAATTTATTTCATTTTCATTATTTATTTCAATACTACATTAAATGGAAACATCGTTCATGCATACGTACAACTTACCGTCACCATGAAATATGTATTCAACATAGTACTTATATAATCTATAGATTTTTATAATAAAAATACAATTGATATAAATTATATTTATATCATGTTTTATAATCGGGAATCATTATATAATAATAAGTACAAATGATATTACAAATTAAGACACATGCAAAGAACAAAGGGGATATTATCTGAAGTGAAACCTTAACATCAGATAATTAAAAAGAGGGTAATATAAGGTAATAATAAAACAATATATGATATAAGATAAAATAATATGGCTGTGTAAAAGATTTATAATAAATTTATATTTATCAGATATGTGTTTTTAATGAATACGATGAGAGTGAAGACAAAAGTTATTGGGATTTCATCTAACTTTTTATTTCCGTGAGATGCATGTTATTTTTGCCAATATTTCATATTGTATAGTGTATGCACTTCACATCATTGTATTATATGTATATAATAGTTAAATTAATGTGTATTCACATATCTAATTTTTATCAATCCTTCATGGGGTTTAAGATTCAAATGTTACCAAATTCGTTGAATAGTTTTGTCTCAATTTTCCTTCTTTGAGACTCTAGTTGTGTTAGGATCTTAAATTCTATTTCGTGGTGTATATAATTCAATTTCACATGTTATATCCTGAATTGTATTCTTTTTAAGATATTTTATGTTTAATTTAGTTCCCTATTCCTACATAAATTGTATGATCCCATGTTACCCAATTATAAGAATTTGTTGAAACAATCTCATCTCTTTTCAATATTGTTTTTGTTTATTATTAATTTTGATGAAATTTTATAATCCATATCTCAATTTAATTCATGAATTTTTATATCCTTGTTTTATTAATGAATTATTCATATATTAGTTCCATTTACTCCACTCTTTGTTTCATAATATATTTAATAATTTGTATTTAAGGAAACTCATATTTACCCTCTCTTCAGTCATAATTCTATTTACCTTCAAAACCCTATTTTAGAAAAAGGGTTCCAAAATAATTGCGACATTATCATAAAATAATTAAAATAAATTTTTATCTTTTTTTCATTTAAAAATATATTCTATTGAAACAACTTGTCTCTTTCTAGACACAAAAATTTTATATCAATTTTACAATGGAAAAAGAATGTTCTTTTTACCTGGTATGACATGTCCAGATTTACACTCTATCATTTCCTTGAATATTACATTGATTTTTAAAATGATAATTTTTATGGAAATATTTTTTAAATTTATTTCATGTATATTTGATTTAAATTTTTTTTCAATATTATATTTTATGTTTCATGAAAAATGTATTTCAAATATTATTTTAATCCTTATTTACATGTTTTAAAATTCTTTTCAAAGAAATGGTTTTAAAAAAAAATTCAAGCTACTTTAATATGTTATCAGGTAAAAATGTTTTTAAAGCACATTCAAGAATTTCTTATATTTTTTAAATTTATTTTTGAGGAAATATATTTTATAACATTTTTAATCTTCCTTCATATATTTTATTGTTAAAATGTTTTCAAAACATTTTAAATAATTAATTATTTGTTTACGTTTTTTCAATAAAAAATGTTTTTTAAAATGTTTTAATTATTATTTTCACATTTTGAGGGAAATTTTTCATTAATATTAATCAATGGATTTTTTATTAGTTTTAAGTTATTTTTTAAATAAATTATTTTTAATTGGTTTTATTTATTAAAAACCTATTTTCAAAGAATAAAAGATATTTTCATCATGAATTTGTTTAGAAAGTTATTTTTAATAAAATCATCTATGTTGACATCTGTTGATGTTACTCATGCCTATATAGAAAATTATATAATGTTTCTATTTATATTTTTTCAATAAATTGGTTATGATAAATTTTAGGATCTTTCTGAAACCCATTTCCTGTTGATAGGTTGTATGTTTATGAAATATGTTTCACAGTAATAGGTTATTATTTTGATGAAATTATTATGGAACATATCGTTTTCATCAGGTCATGATATGATTACATATTCATAATACCCATTTCATTTAATGGGTTATGATATTATTATTTATGATCTTGTGGAACATGTATGTTTTATTTTATTATGTGATCAGTGGGACCTATATCTCCTTCCAATGCATTAGGTAAATATCTATATCTAACGAGATAGACTAACATGGTCTTGGGAATGAACCTTGACTACTAATATGGCCATGGTAGTGATCCATGACTACCAATATGGTGTAGTAATGAACTCATGCTACTAATATTCTCATAGGAGTGAACCACGACTACTAAGATGCTACGAGTAGTGGACCCAAACTACCAGGATTTCTTGGTAGCGATGTCATGGATAATATGAAAATCATATTATATGCTTATATGTCTACCACAATTCCATGTTTTATTTTAAAATTGTGATTTCTTAACTTATGCTCCTTTTTATATTATGATACATGTCCTATATATTTAAAATAATAATTATTATCTCTAATATATATGTAATTATATACAAATTTTATGCTCAATTTATATAACCATGGTTCATGTTATGCTTAAGAATTTACATTATTTTTCTTTACATACAAAATGAGCTCAACCCTTTATTATTTTACCTTTCCCCATGTTTTGAATAAATGTTTATGGTTGAAGTTATAAAGGTGGATATATTTATAGAAGCTCTTGAATATCATTCAAGATGATATAAACTTTTCTCCACATATTCAAAGACACTAAACTATTATGGTACTTAAGAATGTATTATTTTAATGTACTAATGTTTTATATAAAATAGATGTAATATCCATGTATGTTAATGCCAGATCTCTATATATAATATCAAATTAAAGGTTTAGTCATTTTTTAGAAACATGGATGAGAAAATTTTAGTGAGATCCTTAGGTATATTTCTAAGAGTATGTCTAGAGACATTTCTAAGGATAAGTATAAGGAAGATTAAATGTTTAAGATAATGTCTTGGAATTTTGGTAAAGGATTTAACAAGTGGTTTCCAAGATATAAATCCATGTATGTATACTACATGTGAATGTGGATATAGAACAGAAGTAATTAGGGGTAAAAAATCCAATAAGATGTTTTGGGCCTCACTCGGTGTAATCATTTACATGACAACATGCCTTGCTGCATTGCTGGTTTTACAGTCCTGGGGAATTTCTTTGAGAATTGAGAAACACTTCATCAACTATCATGAAGGATTTATATAAATGTTGGCTATTAATAACCTATGATTAAACTTGGGTGTCATAGATTAAGGAAGGTTTCATGATTTAGAAATTATATAAGTAATTCTTTTCTTGACAATGTGGATTTCCTCTATGATAAGTAATTTTCACACTATGATTATGGTTTTATTCAATTGTGGGGACTGGAAGGAACTCGAGAAATGTTTAATGTGATAGACGAATTTATAAGGATATGTCAACTAGAATGATCACTAGAGTGAAAGATGTTGTGACCATGCCTAATCAATTTTAATAGATTATGATTAACAATGTGTACCTTGACTAACTCTTGGACTCACCATGGAAGAGAAAGAAGTAGTTTGACGATAGTTTGCGAAATGGACACTATAGAGGGAAAAAGAATTTGGTTTCTTTGTGTTGTAAATATGGAAACAATCAATTATTTGAATGTCTTATAGGAACAAGAATATGTTCTTATTTTGGTAAACAAAGACACAAATCAAGTGACTTCTGGGGAAAGATGAAACATTTGGTCAAAATGGATAAGAATATTGGCTTCCCTAAGGGATCATCGAAGGTTGAGTGTTTTAATTATGGAATAAATGGATTTTATGCAACTCGTTTTCCCAAGTGGATTGATTCTAAAGATAATATGCAAGGTTTTATGAGTAACAGTTATATGGATAATGATAATGATACTACGTATGAAATATGAATGGAAATAGGTACTTTGTAATAGAGTGGGGTACCCTTGTAATGGAATTAGGATAAAGTGGAACAATAAACGGTTTCATGTGCTTGGTATGAAACATTATGTTATATGAATGATGAAATATTCAAGATTTTCTCTGCATATGTTTTTCTCTCAATATTTATAGGTTCATATTGTATATTATTGATAGTATAGCGATGTTATTTAATGACAAGGAGATATTTTTACTAAGGTAAGGTAACCCATAATATGTTATTTATGTTAGGATAATGATGTTAAGAATAATTAAATTGGACTATAATAATTACCTTGGAAATAATTAAGGACATGTTAACAAGCAGTTCCATCTATCATTGATAATGATTATAACATCTTGGACTAATGTAATATATCAAGTAATCTATGAAATTATGAATATTTAATGTTTTCTTGAAGAATTTATTGCAAATCAGGTTATTACCATGTTTTAAGAGAATATAAGATATGGGTATTCACATGTTTGGAATCTGATAAACAATATCTAATTTCTGATATAAGAGGGAATAAATATTAAGATAATTTCATGCCTCTATCTTTAATTTTTTATATTTTCATTAGAGAAACGGTTTATAATGTTAAACATTCAAGAAATGAATAAGTCAAACTTCAAATGAAGTATTTATGCACCACTAGTTTATTGAATACATTATTTAAACGTTTATTTAGTGATTAACCATATTTTAAGGATGCTGAATCTATTTATTTAAAAATTATATCATTATTGCTTTAGAAAATGTCATCATGTATATTGGGTGACAACCAATAATGTGCAGAAAGGCCATAGGTCTTGAACCCATGAATGAATAATGATAAGGATTTAATGTCTACCATTGGCCTACGTGATGTCCCGGTTAATTTATAATTATTTTTTATCAAGAAATATTTGTGAAGAACCAAAATTGTTAATTTTTATGTTTATATATTAAATTAATAAAAATATTTTTTTTGAAAAATAGTTATAGAAAACTAGTTATATTTTTAATCTTTTATGGGCTTTAATATCTGCTAAAAGTGTATTTTAGTGCTTCAGGTATCATGGTTAGTTTTTAGGCATCTATTTCATGAAGTAATGGATGAATTAGTAATATTTAAAAGCACAACCAGTGAATGAAATTTTGTTTACATAAATATATCATGTAATTATATTTCCTTATATTCTCAGTCAATAAAATAGTTTCTCAACGTTAGGACAATGATCTAAATAAATTGATTTGTCTTAAAAACATAATTTTTTGAAACAATTGTCTTTTTAATCATCACCAAATTATGAATTTTAGACCCTAAAATTTTATTTGGTCATTCACTTATTTGTCATGGATGACCTCAATCGCTCCCCATAAATATTTACACATTTCATCCATGTTCAATATTCAACCCAACCTACATTCACTTATTTGGAAACATAGTTATATTTTACATTGGGGAACTGTTATTGTTACAACATTCATTTTAAGGGCTATTTTAGTCTCAATTTTGTTGATATGGGTTTCTATAAATGAAACATTCTTGAATTAAATCACTGAGAAACATGAAGAATTTTGAGGGTGTAATTAATATTAAGGGGGGTTGAATATAACACCCCAATATTTTGTAAACTTTTTTATGAGTTAATTTATCATTTATGATATTTTTATTTTCAAATAACACTAAAAATAGTTTACTTTATATTATATCACATTATTTGGATTGCATTACAAGAAACACCAAGTTAATTATGCTATAAATAGCGTACTGAGGTTTTGTTTTATTATAGAAAATAATTACTTTCCTCGATGTCTTTCATAACACCCATGACCATGTTTTAACAAACAAGAATATATTATTAAAATATTATTATTTAATATAAAAAGTTATAACTGTGAAATTAAATCTGATGTTATGAATAATATTAACTAATTAATGAAAATATATAGTTTACAAATATATATGATGAATTCATAGGCTATCAATTAATTATTAATTAATATGAAAACTGATTGAATAATAATGAAAATATTATTATTTTTTTGATAACAAATATATTTTTACTTAATAAATTAAATTAATTATAATTAGTGTTTGATATTAATATTATATATATATATTATATTCAATCAAATATTTTATCTTTTCATCGAATATAATTGATATACATATGATAAGAACAAACCCAATTTGGTGCATAAAAACCAATATTTTTTCTAATGCAAGTTTTAACATGTTCTAATGGAGTTATATTTTGAAAAGAATGTTTTGGAAATTTTTTAGACTTAATATGTCAATATAAACATTATATTTGGGATAGAAACATAAAAATTAGGATATGATATTTTTTTTATTTTTTCACTAAGGTGTCATTTTAAATTAATTGTTAGATTTATTAGAAATTAATTCAAAACTAATTTTTTGTATAATTTATTTATAAGGTTAAATTAGATGTCAAATTTTTTTGAAGATTATTTAGATAATAATTTTATTAATTAATCTAATTAAGGACATTAGAATCTATTTCACATTGAAATTTGATATAAAAATTTACCAAACTTTTGAATGTTTTTACTTTTAGAAATATACATTGTTGGAACCGACTATGAGATTAATTTTAATTTAAATTAATAAACATATGTAATTAGAATTTGGAAAATTTAATTCCATATTTGGAATCATAAAAATTCACAAATTCTAATAAGTTATATTTATTTTTCGACAAAGCAAATATTAGTGAAATCAATAAAAATTAATTACAATGATTAGGGTAAAATTAATCTTTACTAAGGACTTAACATTAAATTTAAGAGACAAAAAAACTCATAAACAAATAAAAATGGAAATTTATATAAATATTTATACCCTATAATAACTTTGATAGAATTTGGACTATTATTAGATCTATTTACAATAAGAAAAACGTGGGTGAAATTCTCTCATCAAATATTTACAAGATTCCCACTCCTCATTCCATATAAAAGGCCACAACCTCTCCCTCTTCTTCAAAACTATCAAACCACATTGGTTTGGATAAATTCTTTACAATAAATTTCCAAATATCCCTTTTTACTCCCTGAATCCTCCCTTTGGTAAGAATGTCTTCCATGTTGTCTTTTTGGCAGAAACCAAAAGGAGTTACCCGATTAAGAGGAATCACCTTTCCTCAAGATCCTGTCATTTATTTTCCTTCTCCACCTCCTAAACTATATTTATTAAATTATTTTGTAACAAAAAATGTATCCTAAATATAATAGAACTTTTTTATTCTAGGGTTTCATAATAAACCTACACACGCCTCCATCTAATTTTTAATGAACATATTATTTATGTGTAAAATGAACTTTCTCCTTACAAAAAGACAGTTGATAAAAAAAATTTACCTCCTATAATAGGGTAAATTATGATGGAAACAATATTTATAAATATTATATATTATATTTATTAGGTATTCATGTTTCTGTATTAATTATACAACAAATATATTTTTTTACATTCCATTTGGTGTATATATGATAATTTCGTTTGAGGAAGTGAGGACTATAGCCCCCTCAAAGCAATATAATTCATTCACAGGCGACATGGAATGTATTAAAGACAAGTTTATTGAAATTACATGATATTTATAACATTATTATTATAATATAATTATATTATATATTTATATTTTCCATATTCTTTCTTTCTTTCAATACGCTAAAAAAAATTTAAACATAGTTAATGCGTACATACGACTTACCGTCTCCATGAACAGTGTCTTCCATTTCTTACTAATATATTATATAGATTATTATTATAAAAATATAATGGATATAAATTATTTTTATATCATGGTTGAAATTATAGAATCGTCATATATTAATAAGGACTAGCGATTTAAAAATTAAGATACATGTGAAGAATAAGGGAAATATTATCTGAAGTGAAACCATAGCATATGATGGTTAAATATAGTGTAATATAAAGGAAACATAAAACCATATATGGTACTAGAAATATTAATATGGTTATATAAAATCTTTATAATAAATTTATATTTATTATACTGATGTTTTGAATGAGTTCGACGAGAGACCAGACACAAGTTAAAGAGATTTCATCTCACTTTTTATTTTTCTAAAATACATGTTCTATTAGCCACTATTTTATTTACTGTTTTTATGAAATTAATATGATTGTAGGGTATGTATATTATTATTAAATTTATGACTATTCACATAAAAATTTTATAATATCTCTTTCATGGGGTTTATGTTTCAAAAGTTACCAATTCAGTAAAATAGTTTTGTCTCGATTTGACTTCTTTGAGACTCATGTTTTAGCGTGGACATAAATTAATATTTGAGGTGTATATAATTTCTTATTTCATTCAATTCCAAACATTACACTGTCTTCAGAATCATTGGTCCTTACAAACCATGTTTCCCAATAAGGATATGATAGAATATTATATTATTCTATTAAAATATTTAAAATTCATTTTAACCCCTTTTTCCTTTTACTAATATCTTAAATGGAATAAACTTGTCACTTTATTAATAAGGAATAATTTTACCAATTTTATCATGAAAAATAGATTTTTTACCTCAAAGGACACGTACGGATTTACATGCCATAATTTCTTTAAGGATTCCTTTTAAATTTTAAATTTTTAATTTTTATGATTTTATTCAAAGTTATTTCCAAGGATTTTAATTCTTAATATTTTCATCCTTATTTTATATTTTTTCATGGAAAATTACTTAAAATATGTTTTCAATCCTTATTTAAAAGTTTTCAAATTATTTTCAATGATATTATTTTCAATATATTATACATATAATTTCAAATGTTTCCATGTAAATAGGATTTAAAAAAATATTCATAATTTCCTCACATATTTACAAAGTATTTTCAATAAAATGGGTTTCAAAAAATTTTCATGCTCCTTTGACATATTTTGAAGTAAAAAATTTTGAAAACCTTTTCAAGCATTCATTCTATGTTTTCAAATTATGTTCAATGAAAAATGGGTTTTAAAATGTTTTGACGCATATTTTTATGTTTTCAAGGAAAATTTTTATCTAAATGATTTCACGATTTATTTAAAAAAATTCACGGTATATTTTTAAAAAATATTTTTCAAATGTTTTTATGTATTTAAAATCATTTTTTAATGTAGAAAAGATATTGTCCATAAGAATCATTTTTGAAAAATAATTGAAACTCATCTTCCATCTAAGATGGCATCTGTTGATGTTTCTCATTACCTTATTAGAAAAGATATAAAGGTTCATGTAATAGTGCATGATTTTTTGAGATAGATTATTTTTAATTTCCTTGATGTATGGTGTTGTACACTACACCAATATTTTCTTGCACTATATGAAAACCTGTATTAGCTTGCTGTATACACAACACTATTATTGGCTTGTGTTATACACAATTTTGTGTTCTTTTGATAGAATAATTTCACGAAACATTGAGTATAGATTTTATTCTATATATATAAGAACAATGTTTGGAGTATGTTCTACACAACACCAGTGTAAGTTTTCACTACACGCAACACTGACAAGGCTTGCGTTACATGTAGGAGAGACCTTCCTCGATAGCCTGCGGTTTATTCAACACCGGGTTTCACTAAACAACGATATATTATTAATATATTATTATTTAATGGGATATAAACTTGCAGTTAATAATAGTGTTACCCATATTTTTAATTTTATATAACATTAAAATTCATCTTATATATTTTCTAGAACATGATATAATAACGAAATAAAATCTTTTCGGATAAAATAAGTACTTTTTCAAAAAATGTTGTTTTGCTTCCTTGTAATGGAACACCTATTTTAAATCTAGTTTTTTAAAAAAATAAATATTTTATTTGATAAAATAAACTTAATATTTTTATTTTTCACAAAAAAATATACTTCTGTGGAATTTTTGGTATTTTATGATTATATTCATATTTTGATGAATACTGAAAAATAATGCATTTTAATTCAAAACTACATTTTAATATAGTTTATTAATATAGTTATATTACCTTCTTAATTGGTTTTAATGTGTAATTGGATTATATTTTTATCATTTAATCCAGTTTTGGCCTTTGGACGTAATTTCACTATTTAATTGGACATAAACACATGTCAATCTTTTGATATTTATTACTTCTTAAAACCCTGATTTTTGGTTTTAACAACAAGAATTATTTTTAATTAAATTAATGAACCTTATATGTTTTGAATTATTAAAAATGGAATCCATATTTGGAATTATAGGTTTTAAATTGTTCGGATTTGTACCTTTAATTTTTTGGACATTATGAATAGTAACTTTAGTAACTATTTTATTTACCATGTTTGAAGGGAAAATATGTTAAATAAGGGTAAAAATAATATTATAATAATATTAAACTACTCTAACCCATGTCTGAATCCTATTGGATGAAATATTTTAGACCATGGGAATCCTTGGTTCAATTTTATGACCACATGGAACCACTTGGATATGAGAATGACATTTTATAAGAATTAATTCAAAGTTCTGTTAAATATAACATAAACATGTATCTTGTTAAAAAAATTAATATGGTGTTATACATAAGATAAATTTGACTATAAATATTAATTGTAATGATAAAAATATTTCCTACATTATGGTATTTTATTTAGAATTTTGAGACACAAAATAAATAAATATCTGTATGACACAATGATGATGTAGTGATTACCTTATTAATGAATGATTTAAATAAATGTGATTATAATTATTAAAATAAATTTATTTTGAAACATTTTATTCCATAAAAAAATTTATGGATGATTATGTCTTTTTATATTTTCATTAATGAATTTATTCCAAAATAATAATGTTTTTATGGATTCTTAATAAGTCATGATATGAATTGTATAAATATTGACATGAATGAGTTTTTGAAAAGAATACTATTCATTAAAAGATATAATTGTCGTAAAAATATAAGATTCATTCAAATGGAATAGATAATGTTTAAAATATCATTAATGAACCACATTATATAATATTGGTATTTTATATTAACTATATTAACCATATTATATGAATATAGAAGAAGACATGGTAAGAGTTAAATTAGTTAAGTATGGTATATTGCTAAAAGAAAATGTTAAATATGAGGCCTTAACTTGTCTAAAACCTATTGTATGAGAGGTTTTAGAGCCTTCAAAATCATAGGATTGAAATAAATGAAATTGAGACCATTATAAACCGAAAATCCATTTATAATAAAATAATATTTCATGATAATCCTAAAGTGCCCCTTCTCCCTCATATAAAAGGCCACCACCTCTACCCATATAACTCACACAAAAATAGACCATTAGCTCAGAATACACTTGCCCAAGTCACCTACCAAATTCCATAACATCATCCTATAGGCCGCTATGTGGGCATAAATCCTCCTTAAATAGTACTTTTGTGCATACTAAAAGGAGATACCCAAAAAAGGTAATTTTTTTATCAGCACTTTCAAAATTATTTTCTTCCTATACTTCCTCTTATTATGTTTCTTCCATCCTAATATAATAAATTATTCATTATAATTCATATACCATCCAATTACATACCAATTATCCATCAAGAGAATGATATCGTCGCTCATACATATGTACGACATACCGTCTCCACGACGTTATGAGATCAATTATCCACGTTAAAAATTCAAGTATGATTATAAAATATATATCATAAGTAATTATGGAATATATGACATAGTAATGTTACTAGATTTATATATATATGTCATTTACTTACTTCCATTCAATTCAATATGGAAACGAAAACAGCATTCATGCATATGTACAACCTACCTTCTTTATGAACGGTGTATTACATTTCATTTATATATCTATTATCGAATGTATAAATCATTTTTTACATTATATAAGTACTTAATTAATTATATAGCTAATAATATCAAGAATAACATGTCCAAACATGGACGATAAATAAAATGATTATTACCCAAAACATTTCTTTAACATGGAGTTGAAAAATGAATGGGAAATATATAGTCATAAGTAAATCATATACAATATCATAAATATTATTATGGTTGTGTTAAAAATTAATAATATTTTTAAACCCACTATATAGTATCATTAAAAACATACAGAAGATATCCGAACAAAGGTAAGGGATTACTTTTTATATCTCATTTTTATCCAAGATTGTTTATACGAAAGAATTTACTTGGGGTATATTTATCATCCATTTCCTTGTTTTATAAGATATTTTCATAAAATTTTTAATACTCTTCTATGTATGTTTTAATTTGTCTTACCCATTTTGACATTTACTATATGGTTTGGAATTTATTATTCTTACATTTACTATATCAGGTACTTTTAGACCATTCCAAAAAAAGTATGAGGATAAATAATTTTTAGATTATATAGCATGAATGGATTTTTATGCTTTCATAACACATTAATTACATGAAATTAACATTATAATATTTCATGTCTATATTCATTTAAATTATTTTATTCTAAATTTAATGACATTTTGAAAAAAGGAATTTTTTTTGAAGAAAAATTGATATTTTCCTCAGGAATTTTGTTCAAGTGTTTTATCAAAATCATTTCCATATCAGATGACATAGGGTTATGTTTATATACATATTATTAAATTGATTTGAATAATTTTATGGTTAATTTTTTTTATGAAGTCCATTTAGCTTATAATGATTTTTTTTTGATGAAATGATGTTCAGGAATCCCATTTTATTTCATGGGTTATGTTATGATGATTTATTTATGTTTTTTTGGAACTTGTGATAATTGTTTCTTTTTGAGATGGGTGGAACCTATAACTCTATTCAATGCATGGGGTAAAGATTTATATCTCATGAGAGATACATGAGTAGAATGTAAAGTAAATCTGGTTCGGTAATACTTGGCTGGAATAGCATGTAAACCCGGTTCAGTAATGGACTTTTCCACTATTGCAGTCTTGGAAACAATGCCTTGGCTACAATGGAAATAATATTATGTGCTTATTAGTTTTCCAAAATTACATGTTTTATGCCAATTCTATTCTAAAATGGTCAATGTTCCTTTATGATTTGTACCTTATATGCTAACATGATTTATTTCATGACTCATGATTTTGATATTTTATCTTTATGTTCATGTTTTTACATTCTAATGTTTATGGTTTATTATATGTACTCTTTGTTTACCATTATTGAGCATTTAATCTCACACTTTTTATGTTTTATTTTCCGTAGGATATAAAGAAAGGTTTTAGGTAGGAAAACAAAAGGGGAAGATCTTTATGGGAGAAATAGAAGATATTTCACCATATTAGAAGATTATGTTCGGAGTTTCCAAGGACACTAAACTAATACGGTCTTCAAGAATCATTTTGTGACTTGTATGAAGTATTTTTCAATAAAATGTAATTTATATGTACACAAATCATGTGAATCAATAGTTTCTATTAGAGATAAGGTTTAGTTAAACTTTGTAAATATGGATGTGAAAACATTTGTGATATCCTAGAGATATTTCAAATATATTTCTAGGGATTTCCCTAAAGGTATGTCGAACTACAGTTTACAGAATTGGAATTATGGTAATGATCAGGAATAACCTATCATTAAACCTAATATTTTAGATATTGAAAGTACTCCCCCGTGATTATTTTGATTTCCTAGTATGATTATTTCCTCTCACACTAATTATTTTGGGTTTTAATACAATGAATGGAACAAAAAGTATCGACATTAATGTTGGATGTGATAGTCAATGCAATGATTTCCCACCTAAACAGCCAAATGTTATTTGATCTTGAATAAAGTATATTTTTTCCATGACCACAAATCTTTTTAGGATTAAAAATGACTAAAGGTGGGGAAAACTTTCTCTTTAATCCTTTTCAAGGTAACATCCCCCTTGTTTTAGGGGAAAGACCAATCCACTAGTTATAGAGAAATGGATTTGTACTGTTGAAAATATACTTTTCATTATCTATTGTTCAGAACATGAAAAGGATAAGTTGGGAACTTATTCTTGGAAGCTAAAGTGAATATATAGTGGAACATTATCATGAATATGAGGAAATAAGATAAAATTGACTGCATGGATTGGGATGAGTTTAAAAACATATTTTTCAGTATACACCTTCCTCATATTTTTCTTAAAAAAATTGAGATTACAGTTTCTCATCTATCACATGGCTAAGAAAAGAATAAAAGGATATAATTAAAAGGATACAATAAATCATTAAGGAGAAAAAAAAGATTATATTTTCTTTTTTCACAAAGTGTGGAAGGAAACATGGATAAAACTGTCTTAATGGGACTGATAAATGTTTTATTAGTGGGAAAGAAGCTCATCGAGAATTTTACTACCAATTTAATAGGAATTAATAGAATGTTTGAATGATTAAACCTCCCACAAATACATGTTGTAATTGAAATTAAATAATGCATTATACTATCCAATTCCCAAATCCAAGGATTATAGATAATTAGCGATGTCAACAATCTCTTAATTCCAATGAAAAATGAAAATCACATGCAATCACTATTGGTGATATTGAGTATGATAACGAAGTGGTGGAATGATTAAGCGTTTATGTAAAGGGACTCCAAAATAGTGTTGTTAAATCTCTTTTATAGTATTATGGAATATTGGAATTTCTATGTATTGGTCTGTTATGGTTTTTATATGTATATGGTACTAGTAACCATGAAAACTAATTAAAATATTTTTTGAAGGCACATGATATTATCATAATGAAGGGATATGAAGATAAAGAGATGTTTGATAGTATTAATGATCCCATGAATAATATTGTCACAACCCCCTCACCACAATGTGTATCCCTCCTAGGCTGGAAATGTGAGAATGGAGATAATGACCCCCAATTCCCACCTCCAGTAGGCCCCAGGTTGGCGACTAGCACTGAGGGTATAGAAAACACACAAATGGGAGGCAATACCCTCTAAGAGAACACATGCGTAATAGAGAGATAACATAAAGACCAACCAAATATCACTCAAATAGAAATATAAATGAAAACAAAGGTTCACATATATAATTTCATGCAAAACTACTACAACAGAAATGGGAAAAACAGTAATTACCAAAAAGAAAGTAAAATAGCAGCAACCACAAGGCCAAACAGCTCCTGCAACCCCAAGCTAGTAAACACCAGCCTGATCTCTAACCCACTCAATGTAACCTGAAATACAGTTTATACATACATTGGGTGAGTAAAATATTATACTCAGTGGGATCCTCCCTAAATACTCTTGTGAAAAAGTAAAAGAATCATCATAAAGCACTGTGAACAACAAGTGAAACTAAATCATCACCTAAGCAAGTATACTATGTTCCCAGCCTCACTATGTCTACTCTTACAAATTAACAACACCAAGAGTATATAATATAATAATGAATATCAAGGGTACCTCGCTACTACATCCCCACTAGTTTTCCACTTTTCCCCAATGTCACACGTCCTAAGCATATCTCTCTTAAAAGGCTTGCCTACAGACACCTAGGAGAAGAACCGCCACACGCACCTCGTGCAACAAAACAACCATGTTCATGTAAAAAAATGTATCCAGGTAGTTTTTTTGATCCACCACATCTTGTATAACATGTATCATACATCTGGTATTATACTTCAAGCCATTACATCACATACATCGTGTAAGGATCATTAAGCCATCATAGCATATACACGTTACACCTATAGTAGTCCAAAGAAAACTATATCAAGAATAAATGTGTATGAATAACAACAGGACATTACAAACATCTACACACATATTAGGGGAAAAATAACGAATGTGCCTTCCAGCACAAGTAACTACCAAGAGAAGAGAGCGGGGCCAAAGAGAGTATTCAACCATCCATCCTCCCACTGAAATGTTGGGGAAAACACCCCCCAGGCTCAGAATCCCCGGAGTGTCAGTTGCCCTTACTGATAGGGCGGGGAAGCATATAGAAACACAAAAAGTACAAAATATATTATACCTCACAAACACAATATGGGAATAACTAGTCATACACACCACTATAGCTAACAACATTCAGACTCTGGGCCACTACCTCTAAGACTAGGTATCCTATCAGCAGACAACCATTTAAAGGGATTTAATACTTTATTTCATTCCCTTTTTATCAGTTTCACTTAAAGTTAATTAATTCCTTCAACATTAATTAACCAAAAATAATTCTTCATTAAATTTCATTTGCATCACGCCTGAAGTCCACTGTCCCATTAAAATTGTAACTTGATCATTTCATTCCATCAAACTCCAACCCCCTTGGTTAACATTATTTATTCTATTATACATTAAAAAATTACTTTCCCATATTCCAAATCATTCTAAAAGAACATTCTATGCTACTAAACACAAGGGGGATCAACATAGTGAGTAGATGTATTACCCGTCAAGTCTTTTCCGCCTATAGCTAGACCGTAGACCCAGCATCCCTTGAGAAACTAAACACAGAAAGCACATGGCATACCCCGTGTGTCTTCACCTCTTTCGGAAGAAGGGTATGTATGACCAGTTTCCTTGAGGAGTGGGGGAAAGTAAAGTACATAATCAACCAATAATAATCAATAAGAATCCAACAATCACATCTATCTCATTCCATTACTCCTAGTGTCCTCCCCCACACCCAAATGCATAAACTGAGGCATCTCTCCACTTGAGGCGTCATCTGATGCCACAACCATATAGACCTCCATGCCCCCCACATATCACAATATCCATCCATGCTAACATCACAACATAAGAAGAATGAATACAAACATCTTAGCATTTGGGCTCTTGTCCCTTAATCAATCAAGAGGGTAACTCAGAACCCTTCAAATAATTTTCAAACAATCAGTTCTTTAATCCATCTTGAATTAACCGATTTATTATTCATAGGTTCCAAAATTGGGAAACCTAATCATTAAGCTACAAAAAATAATTAAACATGCTTATTGTGCCAATTTGATGAAAATAAAATTACAAAAAGGAGAACTAGATTCATTTGCATGGATCTTTATCTTTTAACCAAATAATTATCAATTAATTTCGGTTCACGTTCATTACCAATTTCCATCATGAACAAATATCTAAACAAATAAATCATATATATCACACTATCTAGAAAAACAAGTGGCAATAAGATACGATTGATATCAATTTTTTTATACAGTTCAAATATTTATTTTGTCAATTCCATTATTATCCAGTGGGACCAAACAAGCTTACAATACAGTTGCATGTAAAACAATAGAGAAGCAACAAATCACGTACCTCAAACAGTTTTTGACATTCTTTATACGAGAACATTCACCACAACTGTTCACGATTTCCTCCTCTCCCGACAACTGCATCCACCCGAGGATTCCACGGTATGACCACACCAACCAAAACCCAAGAAAACTCCATAATATGCATGGAGATCACATGATATAATATATAAATGGGAAACAAAAGAATATGAACCCAAAAATAATGATGATAAAACATATCTTATATCGAAGAATGATGGATACTTCATGGGTGCACCAAAACAGGGGGTGCATTTGTAGTAAGAAGGGCGTTGAGGAAACCAATCCACAGGGAAAAGTGTGATCTCACGATTCATACGGGAAGGAAGGAAAATTTTGAGTGTCTCACACCAGAGAATAGGGAGGAAGAATAAGGGAGAAAGATATCTTATCCCTTTTGAAAATTTAACAAATTGATGGTTTAATATACGCTTGATTTCCTATTAAAAGAGAATTGCATTAAACCATGCAGTTTGACCATGTAATAACATCTCAAGCCTTAGTAATAATTAATATATGAGTTATGGCCTTTTAAATCGGCCTTAGAGTCTTTAAAAGGAGGCTTTAAAAGCATTTTACGTCAAAGGAAATGTCAAATGGGAAAAATTGTAGGATGCTGGAAAAACTGTACACCAAACTCAAAATTTGGAAAAGGAAATATAGGCTTTTGTTAGAATATCACTGTTCTAAAAACACTGTTCATGAACTCAAAATTTGGCAAATAAAAATAAATGCTTCGGTTAGAACCTCACTATTCTGGAAATACTGTCCATGAACTCGAAATTTCCCAAATAAAATAGAGGTTGTTGTTAGAACCTCACTATTCTAGAAACACTGTTCATGAGCTCAAAATTTGGAAAAAGAAAATAGAGGCCACTGTAAGAACCACACTGTTCTGGAAATTTTTTTCATGAACTCGAAATTTGGAAAAGGAAATATAGGCTGTTGTTAGAACCTCACTGTTCTGGAAACACTATTCATAAACTAAAAATTTGGAAAAAGGAAATAGAGGTTGCTATTAAAACCTCACTATTCTGGAAACACTATACAAAAAACTCAAAATTTGGAAAAGGAAATAGAGGCTACAGTTAGAACATCACTGCTCTGGAAACACAGTTCATGAACTCAAAATTTTGCAGAGGAAATAGAGGTTTTTGTTAGAACCTCAGTGTTCTGGAAACACTGTTCAGGAACTCAAAATTTTGAAAAGGAAATAGAGGCTAC
Organism: Viscum album; assembly: GCA_963277665.1. Lineage (NCBI taxonomy): Eukaryota > Viridiplantae > Streptophyta > Magnoliopsida > Santalales > Viscaceae > Viscum > Viscum album. The sequence goes on from OY728142.1 coordinate 958,023,479, forward strand.
TGTTAGAACCTCACTATTCTGGAAACACTATTCACAAATTCGACATTTGTCAAAGAAAATAGAGGGTATTGTTAGAACCTCACTGTTTTGAAAACACTGTTATTGAACTCGAAATTTTGCAAAGGAAATAGAGGGTATTGTAAGAACCACACTGTTCTCGAAACAATGTTCATGAAATCAAAATTTGGAAAAGAAAATAGAGGCTACTATTAGAACCTCACTATTTTGGAAACACTGTTCATGAACTCTAAATTTGGTAAAGGAAATAAAATCTACAGTTAGAACATCACTATTCTGGAAACACTTTTCACAGAACTCAAAATTTGGAAAAGGAATGAAAAAGTCACCATTGGAAGGTAACTAATCTGGGAACACTATTCACAAAAATCAAAATATGGCAATGGAATGAAAATGTCACCTTTGGAAGGTCACAGTTCTGGAAAAACTATTCACATAGCTCAAAATTTATTAAAGGAATGAAAAAGTTTACCATTTAACTGTTCACAACGGTCTACCATTGGGAATGTTCACCTAAGGTTACCAATAAACTATTCACAACAGTGTACCATATAAACTATTCACAAAAGGTCACTACTGCATTTTTCACAACGATTTACTATTGGGACTATTTACCTAAAGTTACTGATGCACTGTTTACAATGGTCTACCGTTGGAACTGTTCACAGAAGTGGAAAATTAGAAAATTTTTGGGGATGAGTCACATTGACTTCCCAAAACACTCAAAAACCATATTTTCACAAAGGAATGGATCATAGAGGTCTAAGCCATTACATCAGATACCTCTCAAAACATTCTCGTCCTCTAGAATTCAAAAACCACCTAAAGGGAAAATGAAACGGGGTCTGAACAACCATCCATCGAGATACATCTCAAAAGAGAGCAAGCCAAAAGATGTAACAAAAGAAATTCAAATTATAAACATGAATGGTCTAACCACAAAGGGGACATCATTACATGAAAAGTGTTAAACATCAAACAACTCTGGGTACTGAGCACGTATCTATGACTCACGTTCCCAGGTGCTCTCCTCTATGTCGTTGTGTCTCCAAAAGACAAGAACCAAGGGAATAGAACGTATGCGCAACACCTTCACCATGCGGTGTTGGATCTCCACATGTCGCTCCTCAAAGGATACATCATCAACAACATCGATCTCTCTCCAATCATTGATGAGAGAGTCATCAAGAAGATAACGATAGATCTATGATACATGGAAATCATTATGTATTTAACTCATCTACATGGGAAGTGCTACTCCAAACGCCACAACTCCAACACAAGTTAACACTTCAAAAGGCCCAACATACCGTGGAGAAACTTTACTCCCACGACCAAACCATCGCTGTCCATGACGGGGAGTTGCCTTTAGAAACACGTGATCCCCAATATTTGACTATAAGGGGTCTCCTCCTTTGATCATCCAATGATTTATAATGATCTTGTGTTGTCTTCATCTTATCACGAATCACATGAACTATCTCTATTTTATTATGCACTAGTTTTGGTCCGAGAATTGCTGACTCTCAGACCCCAGTCCAGCACAATGGAGAACAGAAATGTCAGCCATACAAGGTTTCAAATGGTGCCATTCCAAAGGTGGGGTTAAAACTGTTATTGTAAGCAAGCTCCACCAAGGGTAAGTGCATCATCGATGAACCTCCAAAATCAATAACACAAGAGTGTAACATGTCTTCACGATTCTGGATGGTTCTCTCTATCTCACCATCCGTTTGAGTAGGAAAACCAGTGTTAAGGTATCGTTGAGAACCAAAGGCATGTTGGAGACCACACCAAAACCTGGAGGTAAAACAAGGATCTTGATCAGAAATGATCATCCTTGGGACTCCATGACGTCTCACCACCACCCCTAGATACTTCCTTGACAAAACTTCCACTGAGCTCGACTCCTTGATCGCTATAAAGTGGGACAATTTTTTTTAAAAATCCACTACCACGCAAATATAATCATTTCATCCATGAGCTCGAGGTAAACCTGTAACAAAGTCTATTGAAATTTCCTCTGAATTCCATTGAGGAATATCAAATGGATGGAGAAAACCACCAGGATCACAATCTTCGGCCATCACCTTTTAGCAGAACAAATATCGAGACACAAACTCCGCAACCACATGCTTCCACCTAGTCCACCAAAACTGGATCCTCAAGGCTCGTTACATATTTTTCATTCCAGGATGTACCACTGAAGGTGAATTATGGAACTCTCTAAGAACCATCTCATGCATTTTCAAAGGAACAAAAATCCTTCTGTGATACAACACTCAGTGTTGTTCATCCTCCGACCAACCATCAGGGGCCTCGCCACAAACAACTTAGTCTCTCTAGACCTCCACCTCTAGATCCCCCAACTGGGACTCTTCCACCTTCTGCACCAGGGATGATTGTAAAATCATCTGAAAAATACAACCTCTTCCCCCAACATCTCCCATATCAAGATGTAATGCTGGCAGTTCTTCTATTACTCTCTTGGAATCATCGGATTCGCGCACAGCATCACTACGTAACTTTTGACACATCATATTAGCTACAAAATTCTTCTTTCTAGGTGTATATGATATCTCGAAATCATATTCATGTAAAAACTCCTTCCACTAATGTTTTCGTAAGTTCAAGTCATGCTGGGAGAAAACATTCCTCTATGTCTTATGATCGGTGAAAACCACAAAGCGCTCACTAATGAGGTAATGTCTCCACAACATCAGGGAAAACAATAGGGTTTCCAACTCAAGAACACGACTAACATAGTTACGTTCATGGCGACACAACTGCTGAGACCCATAAGAAAAAGATGATCTATGCTACATCAGAACACAGTTTAACCCCATATGCAAACCATTGTAGAAAACATCAAAATGAACTCCTTATGCTGGAAGACAAAGAACTAGAGCACTTACTAACTTCTCCTTTAGATAATAAAATTCTCCTTACACTAATTAGTCCATATGAACTCCTTATCCTTCCGGGTCAATGCTTTTAGAGGAGTCTCAAATTGAGAGAAATCGACTACGAACCATCTGTAGTAGCCTACAAGTCCAGGGGATCTTCGCACCTCTGACACTGTCTTGGGGGCTTCCCAAGACACAACTGCTTCCATCATTGAGGGATCCATAGCTACTCAGTATTAGGACACAAAATTCCCTAATAAACGGACTTCTCGAGCCCAAAAATCACACATTGACAACTTCCCAAACAACTGATGTTGACGAAGAACTCTCAAAACAGCATGTAAATGCTCTGTATGTTCCTCCTCAAACATATAGTATACAAGGATATCGTCAATGAAAACCCCCACGAACATGTCCATGAAGTCCCGGAACACACTGTTCATCAATCCGATGAACACAACTGGATCATTCGTCACACTGATCGACATTAAAAGGAACTCATAATTCCTATGATGACAATAGAAAGCAGTCTTCTGCAAATCCTTATCCTTCACACGCTTCTGATGATATCCTGACCACATGTTGATCTTAGATAACCAAATTTCACCCTTTTGTTGATCTAATAAAAGTTCAATATGGAGAAGAGGATATCTATTCTTTACTATCAATTTGTTTAAGTGATGATATTCAACACACAACTGCAAACTGTCATCATCCTTCTTCATGAAAAAAACAGGTGCACCCGACAGTGACACACTTGGACAAACAAAAACACACTATAACAGACCCTCAAGCTATATATGTTGATCTTTTAACTCATAAGGGGCCATTCTATATGGGGAAATAGAGATATTAGATGCTTTTGGTTGTAGCTCAATCCTAAAATAAATCTCTCGTCGCGGGGGAAATGCTACAACATCTTTGGGAAATACATCAAGGTAATCTTCTATGACACTAGGAAATACCAACTGGTGAACCTCTGAAGAACTCAGAATTATCTCAGACATCATGGATAAAAAGGATAGAACATGCATGTATCCCATCTGAGGGTCTCGCTCACCATCAAACACCATCGACTCTCCACCAACATTGAAACACAGAACCTCTCCCTGAAGCAATCCATAATATCATGCCCTGAATAAAACCAATCCATGCCAAGGATGACATCATATTGTTGTATTTGTAAACATAGGAAATCTCCCCAAGAGCGGTAATGCCCGAACACTAGCTCACAATTTCTACATACTTCAAACAAGGCAGCTCGACCTCTAACTATCATAGTCAACACCAAGGGCACTGGAAGCCTCTCTACCTCAAGTCCCAATGCATGGACAAGGGGTAGGTGATAGGAAGGAGTGTGGATCTCCTGAATCAAACAAGGAATACACCAAGGTAGAAAACTAGCATAGGGTACCTCGAATGACGTCTGGCTCACATGGAGCTGGAAATGCTAGAGCATTAAGCAGACCACGACTTCCTCCAGGACCTCTCTAACCCTGATTTCGACCACCAAAATAGTTGTGCTCTGCTCTCTAAGGATGGGGAGCATCACAAGGATTTCATATGTCTTCCCTATCAAACCTCTATTGATATAAAGATGGTGCAACCTGTTATGAAAGCTTCAGCTGGAACTACCTTAATAGAGGAACATGGAGAAGAGGACCTGGTGCACTATGACTGTTCTGAATGGTCAGGAAATCCCGCAACTGATGACCTCGAACACCACAAGAAAAAAATGTGCATGATCCCTTGGAATAGGCCTAAGAGTTGCTGCCTCCAGAGAAACGAGATGTGAAGGGCTGGGACCTACCCCCGGTTGAACGGAAACTCTTCTGCCCTGAAAACCGGGAACCCCATACCACAACTCTACTTCATGAGGAATCAGGATGACTCCCCTCTCTTGATGATCTCGTTTTGAACAAAGTCCTCTCGACAACCTCTGCTCACTCTAGTACCTCAAGATACGTCTTCAGCATAAATGGGGTGACCTGGCGCTGGATCTATGGATGTAAAGCCTCCTCCAAATGCCTCGCCCTGGCCTCCTCACTTGGCAACAGGTCTGAAGCATATCATAAAAGGTTCTTATAATGTATTCCAAACTCTCGCACACTAGATCTCCCTTGTCGAAGGGTAAGAAGATCCTGGTGAGTGGTCGCCTTCGCTGTCAAAGAAAGAAACATGACCCTAAACTTTTCTTGGAACTCCTCCCATGAGATAGATGACTCTTTGTGATCCTTGAGGAATAAGAACCACCACTGCCTCGCTGCTCCATGCAGCATCATCACAACCAAGAACACCTAGTTCTCCTTCCGAGCATGGATCATACTGAAGCCTATCTTGACCTCCTCCAACCAGTCTTCCATGACTACATCTGAAACGGTGCCCGCGTACTTCTGCTGACTCTGGCAACGAAAAACATGGACTGTCTTCACCCAACTATCATTGTCCTCAACCTCTACCCTATAGTGATCTTCTAGAATATCCTGTTAGACATATTCTGTGCGAAACTGAAGAGGACGTCGACCTGAAGCCATACCTATAAAATAAAAAATAGTTAGGGCTCCAAAACCTAGAATATGGAAGACTCAACATTAATTAATTAACTATTTTCATTTATTCATTTCAGATTAACATATCCCCAGGTCTACCTAATCAAACACAAGAACAAAGAATAATGATGCATGATCATTTTCTAGGTCTCAACCATGAAAATTGTATCACCTAATTTAGTAGACATTGTAAATTTAATGGTCCTTACATCAGATCATAAGGGGGCCTAAACGCCTATGTCTTAGCTTGTCTCCATTGTTTACATCACTTTCTAAACATGAATGACACTTTTGGCCTACTAACCCATGCAACCTCACTTGTTCCTAACACCAAACTCCATCATATCCCTCAACCAGACCTCTAATAACTCTCTATCACGACCACCTCCCCACAAAGTGTACCCCTCCTGGGCTGAGAACATGAGAATAGAGATAATGACCCTCGAGTCCCACCTCTAGTAGGACTCGGGATGGAAACTAGCACTGAGGGTATAGAAAACACACAAATGGGAGACATTACCCTCTAAGAGAACACATGAAGAAGAGAGAGATATGATATACCCCAACCAAATCCAACTCAGATAGAAATATAAATGAAAACCCAAGTACCCTTTTGAATTGTCCGGAAAAACTACAACAACTGAAAGGGGAAAACTATAGTACCCAAATGAATGTAAAACAACAGCAACGACATGCCTAAACAGCTCCATTAACCCCAAGCTAGTAAACACTAGCCTGATTTACAACCTGATCCACGTGACCTGAAAAGCAGTTTATATATACATTTGGTGAGTATAACAGTCTACTCAACAAGATCCTCCCCGAAGACTCTCATGAAAAAGTAAAGAAAGCATGCTAAATCACAGTGAACAAAAAGTCAAACTAACTCATCACCTAAGCAGGTATACTATGTTCCCAAGCTCACCATGGCTACTCTCACTATGTCACAAATACTAGTGTATATAATATAATAAATAATATCAAGGTAACCCCTCTATTATTTCCCCACTGGTTTTCCACATTTCCCCAATGTCGCACGTCCTAAGAATCTCTCTCTAAAAAGGCTTTCCCGTAGACACCTAGGCAAATCACCGCCACATGGACCTCGTGCAACAAAACCACCACTTCCACGTATGAAATGTAAATAGATAGTTTTTGGGATCCACCATAGCTCGCATAACATTGATCATACATCGGGTATTATACCTCAAGCCATTATAGCCCATACACCGAGTATGGATCCTCAAGCCATCACATCCTATACAAGTTACTCCTATAATATTCCATATAAAACTATATCTAGAATATATGTTTATGAATAACCACAATCCATTACATCCCTCTACACACATATATAGGTAAAACTATCCAATGTGCCTGCCATTACAAGTAACTACCAAGACAAGAGAGTAGGGCTAAAGGGGGTAGTCAGCCATCCATCCTCCCACCGGAATGTTGGGGAAAACACCCCCATGGCTCAGAATCCCCAGGGTGTCAGTTTCTCTTACTTAAAGGATGGAGTAGCGAATAGAAACACAAAAATTATAGAATATAATATACCTCACAATCACACTATGGGAATAACCTAGTCTTGGACTCAACTGCAGATAATGTCTCTCGGACTCTCGGCTTCTACTTCTAAGACTAGGTATCTTATAAGCACACCACCATTTAAAGAGATTTAATACATTATTTCATTCCCTTTTTATCAGTTGAACTTTAAGATAATTAAATCTTTAATCATTAATTAACCAATAAAAATTCCTCAATAAATTTCATTAGCATCACACCCCAAGTTTGATGTACCTTTAACATTGTAACCTATGCATTTCGTTCCAGCAAGCTCCAACCCCATGTGTTAACATCATTTACTCAATAATACATTACAGAATTACTTATCCATATTCCCTGACATTCTAGAAAAATATTCTATGCCAGTAAATAAAAGGGGGATCCACAAGGTGAGTATATGTACTACCCGTTGAGTCTTTTCCGCCTGTAGCAATAGAATAGACCCATCCTCCCTTGAGAATCTAAACATCAAAATCACGTGGCATAACCCATCATTATTTGCCTCTTTTGTACGAAGGGTATTTAATACCAGAATCCTTGGGATGTGGGGAAATGTAATGTAGAAAATCAACCAGTAAGAATCAGCAATCATCCAAAAATCACATCTATCTCGTTCCATTATTCCTGGTGTCCTCCCTGACACCCACATACATAAAGTGATGCATCTCTCCACTATAGGTAAGATTTTCTACCACAACTAAATACGCCTACATGCCCCCACATATCACAACAACCATCCATGCTCACATCACAACACAAGAAGCATGAAAAAAACATCTTAAAAATTGGGCACTTGAATCATTAACAATCAAGAGGGTAAATTAGAACCCTTCAAGGAATTATCAAACAATCAGTTCTTTAATCCATCTTGAATTTACTAATTTATGATTCATAGGTTCCAAATTCAAGAAACCTAATCAGTAAGCTACCAAAAATAATTAAACATGCTTACTATGCCAATTTTATTGACATCAAATCACAACAAGGAGAAGTAGATTCATTTGCATGCCTCTTTACCGTTTAGCCAAACAATTATCAATTAATTTCGAATTAATTTCATTACCAATTTCTATCAACAAGGAATATAAAAACAGAGAAAACATAGATATCACAGCATCTACCAAAACAAGAGGCAATAACATACGATCGACATCAATTTATTTATCTAGTTTAAATATTTATTATGTTAATTACATTATCATCTAGAGGGACAAAACATGATAACGATACAGTTTCACGTAAAAGAAGAGAGAAGAAAAGAATCACCAACCTCAAACAGTTTTTTATGTTCTTTATACTAGAACAGTCCACCCAATGGTTCACGATCGCCTCCTCTAAAGACAACTGCGTCCACCTGAGGATGCCACGGTACGACCACACCAACCAAAACCCAAGAAAACTCCATTAGATTCAAGGAGATCCCATGATATAACATGGAATGGTAAAACATGAGAAGATGAACCCCAAAATAACGATGATAAAACACACTTTACATCGAAGATCGATGGATACATCTTGGGTTCACCGAAACAGGGGTGCACTTGCAGTAAGAAGGGTGTCGAGGTAACAAATCCACGGTGAAAAGATTGATCTCATGATTCCTATGGGAAGGAAACAAATGTTCAATCATTAAACACTAGAGAAAAATGAGAAAGAACAAGGGAGGAAGATATCTCTTACATTTTGAAGATTTAATAGAGCGACGGTTTATGATACGCTTGATTTCCCATTAAAAGTGGATCACATTAAACCATGTGGTTTTTCCAAGTAATAACATCCTGAGCCATAGGATTAATTAATATAGGAGTTATGGGCTTTAAATAGGCCTTAGAATCTTTAAAATGATGCTTTAAATGCATTTTACATCAAAGGAAACATCAAAGGGGAAAAACTATAGGAAGATGCAAACACTTTTCAAAAAACTCAATATTTGGAAAATGAAATATAGGCTGCCGTTAGAACCTCACTTTTCTGGGAACACTGATCATGAACTCGAAATTTGGAAATCAAAATAGAGGCTACTGTTAGAACCTCACTGTTCTGGAAACACTGTTCATGAACTTGAATTTTGGCAAAGGAAATAGAGGTTGTTGTTAGAAGCTCACTATTCTGGAAATGATGTTCATGAACTCAAAATTTGGAAATAGAAATAGAGGCTCCTGTTAGAACCTCACTATTCTAGAAACACTATTCATGAACTCGAAATTTGGAAAAGGAAATAGAGGCTGCTGTTAGAACCTCACCGTTCTGGAAACAATTTTCATGAACTCAAAATTTGGCAATTAAAATTGGGGCTTCTGTTAGAACCTCACTATTCTGGAACTCTGTTCATGAACTCAAAATTTGGAAACGGAAATAGAGGCTGCTATTAGAACCTCACTGTTCTGGAAACACTGTTCATGAACTCAAAATTTGGCAATGGAAATAGAGGCTGTTGTTAGAACCTCACTATTCTGGAAAAACTGTACATGAACTCGAAATTTGGAAAAGGAAATAGAGGCTACTATTAGAACCTCACCATTATGGAAATATTTTTCATGAACTAAAATTTTTAAAAAAGAAATAGAGGCTGTTGTGACAACCTCATAGTTTTGGAAGCACTGTTCATGAACTTGAAATTTGGAAAAGGAAATAGAGGCTGCTATTAGAACCTTACTCTTATGGAAATACTATTCAAAGAAATCAAAATTTGGCAATGGAACGAAAAAGTCACTATTGGAAGGTCACCATTCTAGAAAATTACATTCCCAGAACTCAAAATTTGGAAAATAAATGAAAAGGTCACCGTTGGAAGGTCACTGTTCTGGAAACACTTTTCATAGAACTCAATATTTGGCAAACGAAAAGAAGGGTCACCATTACACTATTCACAACGGTCTACCATTGGGACTGTTCACATGTGGTTACTGATGCATTGTTCACAACAGTCTACCGTTGGAATAGTTCATAGAAGGTCACTGTTGCACTGTCTACAAGGGTCTACCATTTGGACTGTTCAGCGTAGGCTACCGATGCACTGTTCACAATGGTCTACCATTGGAATTGTTCACAGAAGTGGAAAATTGGAAAATTGTTGGGGGTAAGTCAGCTTGACCTCCCTGAACACTCAAACACCATATTTTCACAAAGAAATGGATCATAGAGTTCCAAGCCATTATATCAGATACTTCTCAAAACATTCTCATCCTTGAGAAATCAAAACCCACCTAATGTGAAAACAAAATGGGGTCCGAACAACCTCCCATCAAGATACCTCTCAAAAGAGAGAATGTCACAAGAAGAAACAAAATAAATTCATATTATAAACATGAAATGTATAACCACAAAGGGGACATCAATACATGAAAAGAGTTAAAAACCAAAAAACTCTGGGTACTGAGAACGTATCTGTGACTCACGTTCCCATGTGCTCTCCTCCATTCCATCATGTCGCCAAAGGACACGAACCAAGTGAATTGAATGCCCGCGCAACACCTTAACATTACAGTCTTAGATCTCCATAGGTCTCTCCTCAATGGTTGCATCATTATCAACATCAATCTCTCCCCAATCGATGATGTGAGAGTCATCATGATGATAATGACGGAGCTGTGATACATGGAAAACAACATGCATCTGACTCATCTGTAGGGGAGGTGCTACTCGATACGGCAGAGTTCCAACATGAGAAAACACCTTGAAAGGCCCAAAAAGCTTGGGAGAAAGCTTAATCCCATCACCAAACCTTCCTTGCCCATGATGGGGATTCACCCTCAGAAACACGTGATCCCCAAAATTAAATTCTAAGGGTTTCCTCCTTTGATCAACATATGATTTCTCGTGATCTTGCGCTATCTTCATCCTCTCATGAATCACCTCAACCATCGCGCTTTCATTCTTCACTAGTTATGGTCTATGAATTGCTGACTCTCCGACCCCAATCCAGCACAACGGGGAACGAAAAGGTCAACCATTCAATGTTTCAAATGGCGCCATAACAATAGTGGAGTGAAAACAGTTATTCTAAGAGAACTCTTCCAAGGGTATGTGCCTCATCCATGAACCTCCAAAATCAATAACACAAGAGCATTCCATGTCTTCAAGAGTCTGGATGGTTCACTCTATATGACCATTCGTTTGAGGATGAAATGCAGTGATAAGGTATAGTTGAGAGCCGAAATCATGTTGGAGACCTCTCTACAAACTGAAGGTAAAACGAGCATCTCGATTATAAATGATTTTCCTTGGGACTCCATGAAGTCTCACCACCTCCTCCAGATACTACCTTGACAAAACATCCACTGAGCTCGACTCCTTCATCGCTATGAAATGGGCCAATTTTGTTAAACGGTACACTAAAACCCAAATAGCATCATGTCCACCCTGAGCTCAAGGTAAACCAGTAACAAACTCCATTGAGATGTCCTCCCACTTCCACTGAGGAACATCTAATGGCTGGAGAGTGCCACCAGGAACACAGTGTTCAGCCTTCTACTTCTAGCAGACAAAACATCGAGACACAAACTCCAAAACCGCACGCTTCATCCCAAGCCACCAAAATTGGCTCCTCAAGGATCGGTATGTCTTATTCATTCCAGGATTCTTTGCTAATGGTGAACTATGGAACTATATGAGAACCATCTCGTGCATCTTAAAAAAAAGCCTCCTGTGATACAACACTAGGTGTTGTTCATCCTCTGACCAACCATCGGGGGGCTCACCACAAACAACTCAGTCTCTCTGGACCTCCACCTCTAGATCCCCCAAATGGGAATCTTCCTCATTTTTCACTAGGGATGACTATACCGTCATCTAAGAACGACAACCTCTAACCCCAACTTCTCCCATATCAAGATGTAATGATGGATGTTCTTCCATTACTCTCCATGAATCCATGGATTCATGCACGGCATCACTTTGTGACTTTCGACTCAGCGCATCAGCTAAAAAATTCCCCTTTATAGGTGTATATGATATCTAAAATTCATATTTATTTAAGAAATTGATCCACCAACATTGTCAAAAGTTCATGTCACACTGAGAGAAAACATACCTCGAACTATTATGATCTGTGAAAACCACAAAGCACACTCCAATGAGGTAATTTTTGCACAACTTCAGAGCAAACAATATGACTAGAAACTCTAGATCATGGGTGGCATAGTTACGTTCATGGGGAAACAACTACCGAGACCCATAATAGACAACTAATATCTACTGCATCAGAACACAACCTAACCCCAGATGCGATGCATCACAGAAGAAATCAAACTAAACTCCCTCTTCTGGAAGAAAAAGAATTGGAGCACTTACTAATGTCTCTATTAGATAATCAAAATCATCTTAAAACAGATCTGTCTGTATAAACGCCTGATCCTTCATGGTCAAATCTGTATGAGGAGTCTTAACTCGAGTAAAATCGGCTACGAGCCTCCTGTAGTAGCCTGTGAGACCAAGGAAACTTCACACCTCTAACACTGTGTTAGGGATTCCCAAGACACAACTACTTCTATCATTGATGGATCCATAACTACTCCCTATTAGAACACAATATTCCCTATGAAATGGACTTCTAGATTCCAAAATACACACTTCAAAAACTTCCCAAATAGCTAATGTTGATGAAGAACTCTCAATACAGCATGTAGAAGCTTGGCACGCTACTCCTCAGACGTGGAGTACACAAGGATGTCATCAATTTAAACCACCAAATACTTGTCCACAAACTGATGAAACACATCATTCATCAATCCCATGAACACCGCTATAGCATTCATCACATCGAACGGCCTTACAACGAACTCATAATGCTCATGACAACAACGGAATGTACTCTTCGGGATATCCCCATCCATTACATGCATCTGATGATATCCTGAATGCAATTAAATATTTAAGAACCAACTCTCACCCTTCAGTTGATTGAATAAATCATTAATATGTGGAATAGGATAGTGATTCTTCACTGTCACTTTGTTTAAGCGATGATAATCGACACACAACCCCAAACGGTCGTCAGCCTTCTTCACAAACAAAACTGGTGCACCCCATGGTGACACACTTGGATGAACAAAACCGCACTGTAACAGACCATCAAGCTGTATATGTAGCTCTCGTAACTCCAAAGGGTACATCCTATATGGGGACATAGAGATAGAAGATGCTCTTGGTTGTGGCTCAATATCGAACTCAATCTCTCGTCGAGGGGGTAATACTATAACCTCTTTGTGAAATACATTAGCGTACTCTTCTACGACCCTATGAAACACCAACAGCTGAATGTCTGAAGAACTCAGCATCATCTCAGCCATCATGGATGATAAGGATAGAACATGCTTATGACCCATCCGAGGGTCTCTCTCACCAAAGAACACGATCCGCTCTCCATCCGCATCGATGAACACAACTTTCATCTTGAAGCAATCCACAATATCCAGCACCAAATACAACCAATCCATGCCAAGGATGGCATCATATGGTTATATTATTAAATATAGGAAATATCCCCAAGAGTGGGGATTCCCCAACAGTAGCTCATAGTTTCTACATACTTCAAACAAGCCATCTCGACCTCCAACTGGCATAGTCAACACCAAGGGCACTAGAAACATATCTACCACAAGTTCCAATGAATGGACAAGGTAGGTGATATGAAATAGTGTGTTTCTCGTAAATCAAAAAAGGCATACATGGATGTAGATAAAAAAGAAAAGGGTACCTCAAATGACATGTGGCTTGCCTGGTGCCAGCAACGCTAGAGCATGAATCTGATCACGACCTCCTCCACAGACTCTCTGACCCTGATGCTGACCACCACCATAGTCGTTCTCTGATATTTGAGGATGTGGAGTGTCATCGGGCTGTCCTCTACCTGCCCCATCTACCCTCTACTAATCTACAGCTGGTACAACCTGCTGTTGTTTCCTCAGCTGGAACTAACTCAACGTACGATCATGGAGAGAAGCACCTGGTGTATGATGAATCCTCTGAATGGTTGGGCAATCCAGCTACTGATGATCTTGGCCACCACAAGAAAAATATGCGCCTAAACCCTTGGAATAGGATGGAGAGTTGTTGCCTCCAGAGAAATGAGATGTGAAGGGCTGGGACCTACCCCCAACTGAACAGAAACTCTTCTGCACTGAAAACCATGAACCCCGGACTACAGCTCAACTTCATGAGGAATAACGATGACTCCCCTCTTCTGATGATCCAGTTCTGGCCAAAGTCTTATAGACAACCTCTACCCTCTCCAACACCTCAAGATATTTATTCATCACAAATGGGGTGACCTAGCGCTGGATCTCTGGTTGAAAAGCCTCCTCAAAATGCCTCACCATGTACTCCTCATTTGGTAAAATATCTGAAACATATCTTAAAAATCTCTTAATACAGATTCCAAAAACTCGTACACTAGACCTCCCTTTTCGAAGGGTAAGAAGCACTTGGCGACTGGACGCCTTCGTGGTCAAAGAGAGAAACTCAACCATAAACTTGTCTCCGAACTTAGCACATGTCATCGATGACTCATCGCAATCTTCAAGGAACAAGAACCCCTAATCCCTCACTACTCTACGCAGCATCGTCACAAACAAGGACACCCGGTGCTCCTTCCATGCACAGATTGAACTGAACCCTATCTCGACCTCCTACAACTAGTTTGTTTGTGACTTCATCAGAAATGGAGCCCTCATACTTCTTCAGACATTGGCGCTGAATCTCTTGGAGTGTCTTCCCCCATGTGCCATCATCCTCAACCTATACCATGCGGTGATCTACTGGAATAGCCTGCTGGACATATTATATGCGATCCAAATGAGGATGTCGACCTGGAGATATACCTATAAAGTAACAAACAATTAGGGCTCCTAAACCTGAACTGTGGAAGACTCAACATTAATTAATTAATTGCTTTATTTTATTCATTTTAGACTAACCTATCCCAAGGTCTACCCATTCAAACACATGCACAATGAATAATGATACATGATCCTTTCCTAGGTCTTGACCCTGCAAATACAATAACCTTGTTTAGTAGACATTATAAACATAACGGTCTATACATCAGATCATAGGGGGCCCAAAATTCCTATGTCTCAGCCGGTCTCCAGTGTTTACATCACTTGCCTAACATGAATGACACTGTTTTCCTACCTACCCATGCATCCACACTTGTGATTAACTCCAATCTCCATCCTATCCCTCAACCAGACCTCTGATACCACACTGTCATAACCCTATCCCCTTAATGTGTACCCCTCCTGGGTCAGTAATGTGATAAGGGAGATACTGATCCCCAAGTCCCATCTATTGTATGCCCCATCTTGGAAACTAGCACTGAGTGTATAAAAAACACAAAAATGGGAAGCATTACCCTCTAAGAGAACACATCTGGAAGAGAGATATAAGATAGACACCAACCAACTCCAACTCAGATAGAAATATAAGTGAAAACCTAAGTACACATTTGAAATGTTAGGTAGAAATACTATACCGAAAAGGGGAAAAACTGAAAGTACCCAAA
Source organism: Viscum album (assembly GCA_963277665.1). NCBI lineage: Eukaryota > Viridiplantae > Streptophyta > Magnoliopsida > Santalales > Viscaceae > Viscum > Viscum album. The sequence continues at coordinate 958,039,027 of OY728142.1, forward strand.
ATAATGTAAAACAACAACAATGATAATCTCGAACAGGTCCTGCAACCCCAAGCTAGTAAACACCAGCCTGATCTCCATCCTGCTCCAAGTGACCTGAAATGAAGTTTATTTATACATAGGGTGAGTATAACAGTATACTTAGTAGGATCCTCCCCAAAGCCTCTTGTTAAAAAGTAATGAAATCATGCTAAAGAACATTGAAAAACAAGTGAATCTAACTCGTCACCTAAGCAGGTATACAATGTTCCCAGCCTCACCATGGATACTCTCACCAAGTAACACATACAAGAGTATATAATATAATAAAGAATATCAAGGGTACCCCACTACTACTTCACCACTGGTTTTCCGCTTTTACCCAATGTCGCACGTCCTATGCATCTCTCTCCAAAAGGCTTTCTCGTAGACACCTGGGTGAAGCACCCCCACATGCACCTTGTGCAACAAAACCACCAAGTTTCTATAAGAAATGTAACCATGTAGTTTTGGGGAGCCACCATAGCTCACATAACATGTATCATACATCATGTACTATACCTCATGCCATTACAGCCCATACACCGAGTAATGATACTCAAGCCATCAGAGCCTATACATGTTACACCTACAGTAGTACATAGAAAACTATATCCAGAATATATGTGTGTGAATGACCACATGCCATTACAGCCCTCAACACACATATAGGGGGAAAACTAACCAATGTGCATGCCACCACAAGTAACTAACAATAGAAGAGAGCGGGGCCAAAGAAAGTAGTCATCCATCCATACTCCCATCAGAATGTTGAGAAAGACACCCCCTTGAGGCTCTAAATCCCTGGGGTGCCAGTTTCTCTTACCGACAGGGTGGATTAGCGTATAGGAACACAAAAAGTACAGAATATACTATACCTTGCAACCACACTTTGGGAATAACCTAGTATTATACTCAACTACATCTAACATCTCTCGAACTCTGGCATACTACTTCTAAGATGAGGTATCTTATGAGAACACAACCATTTAAAGATCATTAATACATTATTTCATTCTATTTTTATCAGTTGAACTTTATGTTAATTAATTATTTAAATATTAATTTACCAATAAAAATTCTTCATTAAATTTCACTAGCATCACACCCAAAGACTAATGTTCCCTTAATATTGTAACCTGAGCATTTCATTCCAGCAAGCACCAACCACATGGGATAACATCATTTATTCAATTACACATTACATAATTACTTCCTCATATTCCCAGGAATTCTAGAAAAGAATTCTATGTTACTTAACACAAGGGGGTTCAAAACGGTGAGTAGACGTACTACCCATCTTGTCTTTGTCATCATTAGCAAGAGTGTAGACCCATCCTCCCTTGAGAATCTAAACATGGAAAGCATATGGAATACCCCAAGCATCTTATCCTATTTTCGAAGAAGGTTATGTAAGACCAGATGCCTTGAGCAGTGGGGAAAAGTAAAGCAGATAATCTACCAATAAAAATCAGCAAGCATCAAACAATCACATATATCCCATTCCATTAATCCTAGTGTCCTCACCGACACCCACATGCATAAACCGATGTATCATTCCACTTTAGGCATTATCAGCTGCCATAACCAAATAGGCCAACATTCCCCCACATATCACAAATGTCATCCATGCTCACATCACAACACAAGAAGCATGAAAACAAACATCTTAACAATTGGGTTCTTATACCTTTAACAATCAAGAGGGAAACAAAAAACCCTTAAAGGAATTATCAAACAATCAGTTCATTAATTCATCTTTAATTAATTGATTTTTTATTCATTGGTTCCAAATTTGGGAAACCTAATCAGTAAGCTATAAAAAATTACTAATCATGCTTACTGTTCCAATTTTATTAATTTCAATTTACAACAAGGAGAACAAGATTCATTAGTATGAGTCTTCATCTTTTAACAAAACAATTATCAATTAATTGAGGTTTATGTTTATTAAAAATTTACATCAGGAATGAACATCATACCAAAGAAAGCATCAATATCACACTATCTAGAAAAAAATAGGCAATAACATACAATCAACATCAATTTATTTATTTGGTTCAAATAATTATTATCTCAATTCCATTTGTCATCGAGTGGGTAAAGCATGATAACGATATATTATCATGTAAAAGAAGAGATATTCAATGAATCGCTTACCTCAAACAGTTCTTGATGTTATTTATTTGAGAGTAGTCAACAAAATGGTTCACGATCACCTCCTCTCACGACAACTGCATCCACACGAGGATACCACGGTACAACCACACCAACTAAAACCCAATAAAACTCTATTAGAAACATGGAGATCACATACTATAATATGGAAAGGAGAAATAAGAGAAGATGAAACCCAAAATAATGATGATAAAACATACCTTATATCAAATATTGATGGATTATTTTTGGGTGCACCGAAAGTAGGGGTGCACATGCAGTAAGAAGGGATTTTAGGAAACCAATCTTTGGGGAAATGTTTGATCTCACAACTCCTATAGCAAGGAAGGAAAAGTTCGAGCCTCTCGCACTAGAGAACAATAACTAAGAACAAGGGAGGAAGATATCTTTTCCCATTTGAAAATTTAACGGAGTGATGGTTTAATATACACTTGATATCCCATTAAAAGTGAATTGCATTAAACCACATGGTTGGACCAAGTAAAAACATCTCGTGCCTTAATAATAATTAATATATGAGTTATGGCCTTTTAAATCGGGCTTAGAGTCTTTAAAAGGTTGATTTAAATGAAATTTACATCAAAGGAAATGACAAAGGGGAAAAACTGTAGGAAGTTAGAAACACTATACACCAAACTCAAAATTTGGAAAAGGAAATATAGGCTACTGTTAGAATATCGTTGTTCTGAAAACATTGTTCATGAACTCAAAATTTGGAAAAGCAAAATAAAGGCTGCTGTTAGAACCTCACTATTCTCGAAACATTGTTCATGAACTCGATATTTGGAAAAGAAAATAGAAAGCGTTGTTAGAAACTCACTATTCTGGGAACACTGTTCATGAATAAAAAATTTGGAAAAGGAAATAGAGGACACATTAAGAACCTCACTGTTCTAGAAACACTTTTCACGAAATCAAAATTTGGCTAAGAAAATAGAGGCTACGGTTATAACCACACTGTTCTATTAACATTGTTTATTAACTCAAAATTTGGAAAAGGAAATAGAGCCTGTTGTTAGAAACTCACGGTTCTGGGAGCACTGTTCATGAACTCGAAATTTGGAAAAGGAAATAGAGGCTACTGTTAGAACCTCACTGTTCTGGAAACAGTGTTCCTGAACTTGAAATTTGGCAAAGGAAATAGAGGCAGCTGTTAGAACCTCATTGTTCTGGAAACACTATTCCGTAACTCGAAATTTGGAAATGGAAAATAAGGCTTCTATTAGAACCTCATGGTTTTGGAAACACTCTTCATGAACACAATATTTGTAAAAGGAAATAGAGGCTGCTGTTAGAACCTCACTATTTTGGAAACACTGTTCATGAACTCAAAATTTGGGAGATGAAATAGAGGCTGCTGTTAGAACCCCACTATTTTGGAAACAGTGGTCATCAACTCGAAATTTGGAAAAGGATATAGAGGCTGGTGTTAGAACCTCACTTTTGTAGAAACACTGTTCACAGAAATAAATATTTGGCAATGGAATGAAAATTTCACAGTTGGAAGGTCACCGTTCTGGAAACACTGTTCACAGAACACAAATTTTGGAAAAGGAATGAAAAGGTCAATGTTGCACTGTTCACAATGGGTTATTATTGGTACTATTCACCTATGGTTATCGATGCACTGTTCACAACAGTCTACCATTGGAACTATTCATAGAATGTCATTGTTTCCTTGTTCACAACAGTCTACCGTTGGGACTGTTCACCTAATGTTACAGATGCACTGTTCACAACGGTCTACCCTTGGAACTATTCATGGAAGTGGAAAATTGGAAAAGTATTGGGGATAGGTCACCTTGACCTCCTAGAACACTCAAACACCAAATTTTCACAAATAAATGGATCAGAGAGGTCTGGTCCATAATAGATTTGAGTAAAAAGTGATATCGTGGTTTGAGTGAATAGAATATTTGGTTTTTTGTGTGAAAAGTGTTAATTTTGTTAGAATGCATATTTTCTCTAAGGTTCTACGATAATTCTTGTTATTATCATGTTTCAATAGAAAAGCTGATTAAGGTATTCCCACATTTGGAATGGGATAACTAGGGACTGCCAAATGAGATATGGGAGACAAATGTTAATTTTATTTAGTTCACCTTCTTAGAATGTTTTATATTTTCAGTTTTTTGAAGTGTTTGAATATTATCCATTTATGGATAGAATATGTTACATTCCAATTGATGTTTATTAGGTAAATTTATTATCTCACTATTGGTGGACTTATGCATATTTGAAAATATGTTATAACCTTTTTGTTGAGATAGATGGAATGACCTATCATTATATCTCTTGATCTACATATAGTTCAAGAATGAAAAATTCATTATCATTTCATTCAATAAGAGATGATGTAGAAATTTTTTAGGGAACGACCAATGGTGACATTGTACTGAAATCAAGAAAGTATTTTCATTCATGAAAAAATTCATCAACTTTAGGAAATTGATCTTGATACAAAAACTATTATCCTAGTACCTTCTTATCTAAAGAATCATATGGTCCATTAATTCATCGTAGATTTATCGATTTATAGTAGTTAACTTTCTCCAAAAACTTATTCAATTTCACTATCCATCTGAACATTATAGTTATATTTCTCTTCCATATCCATTTTTTGCCTCCCCCCTATATTCTCCTATGTGAAAACTGAGTGATGAGTTACATTGGAGGGAAATTATGTTTCTAAAATTCCTGTTTAGAATGAAGTTTTAGTATCCATTTTTACAATGTGGAATTCCCTGAAAGAAACTTTCAAGTAGAAACCACTTATATCCCCGACATATTTTGATGGTGAAATTAATTTTTACGGGGGGGGGGGGGTGAATATAACAATTCAAGATTTTATGAGATATATTATTTTTAATTTACCAGGTGTTTGTTTTTTTATGATACACCAATATTATATTATTCTATACACAACATTGTGTTAGCTTACAGTATACCCAACAATATTATTGTCTTTTGTAACCGAAAATTTCTTGTTCTTTTAATAGAATTCATTTCACGCAACATTTAGTATAGATTTTCTTCAATGTATAAATGAACTATGTTTCGATTATGTTTTACCCAACACCAAAGGATGTTTGGACTACACACAACATTGACTTGTCTTGTGTTACATGCAAGAGCGACCTTCCTCAATATCTTGCACAGTACACAATACCATGTAACATTAAAAAATGATATATTTAAAAAAAATACTATTTTATTGGATATAAATTAGCTATTATGAATAGTATTAACCAAGTTTTTGAATATTATATAACATTAATATTCGTATTATTTATTTTCTAGAATATGGTATAAGAACAAAATAAATTTGTTAAGATAAAACATGTTCTTTTTCAAAAAATGATGTTTTCCTACCTTTTGATGGCGCACCCATTTTAAATCTAGTTTTTTTAACAATTTTATATATACTATTTGAAAAAATAAACCTATTATTAGTAAGAGAGACAGATAAATTTAAATATGTTGAATATTGGGAATTTTTCTGATAAAATTCATATTTTAATGAATAGTGAAAAATACTACATTTTAATTCAAAACATCATTATCATATAATTTATTTATATAGTTAAATTATATTTTAAATTGATTATAAAGTGTAATTGGATTGTATTATTATCATTTAATACAATTTTTCCATTTAAATTAATTTCAATTTTATATTTTACATAAACACATGTCAATCTTTTGATTGTTATTATTTCTTAAAACACGTTTTTTAGATTTGACAATGGAAATTAATTTTATAATAATTAATAAAAATTATGTGTTTTAAATTTGGAAAAAATGGATTCCATATTTTGATTTATAGAATTCAAATTGTGTAAATAGGTAGTTTTATTATTGGATATTATGAATAGTAACTTCAGTAATTATTTTATTAACCATGGATAAAGGGTAAATCTAGTAAAGAGGGGTAAAAATAATATTATAAAATTATTAAACTATCCTAACAAATGTATTAATCCTATTTAATGAGATATTTCTTATCATGGAGATCTTTAGGTCGATTTGGGGTCACCATGGAACCATTTGGATGTGAAAAATACATTTTATAAGAATTAATTTAAAGTAATGGGAAATATGACATAAACTTGTATCTTCATTTTAAAACAATTTTAATATGGGGTTATACATAATATAATGTCAATTAAAAATAGTAATTAGAAGTAGAATAATATTTCATACATCATGTTATTTTATTTATTATTTTTAGACACCAAATTAAAAAATTTATTTATGACATAATGTTGAGGTAGTGATTGCCTTATTAATGAATGATTTAAATAAATGAGATTATAAATATTAAAATAAATTTATTTTGAATCTTTTTATGCCATCAACAAATTTTATGGATGATTATGAATTTTAATCTTTGAATTAATGATGTCTTCTAAATTAATCTTGATTTATGGATTTTAAAAAATTCATGATATGATTATTATAAAAATTGGCATAAAGTAGTTTTTTAATCAAATACAATTTTATTAAATGATATAATTGTCCTAAAAATTTACGATTCAGCCAAATGACTAAAATGAAGTTTAAAATGACATTAATTAACAACTTACTGTTCTATTTGAATTTTATGGTAACAATAATAACAATATAGTCTAAATATAATAGATGACATGGTATTAGTTAAAATAGTTAACTTAGGTCTAAAGCTAAAAATGAAATTAAATTTGGAACCTAAACTTGTCTAAATCCTTTGGTTTGATAGGTTTGCAACAAAAAAACATCTTATATTTGAAATAAATGTCTTTGGGACTATTTGAAACTGAAAATCAATTTATAAATAAATAATATTTCAAAATAATTATAGAGTGCCCCACCTCCCTCTTATAAAAGGCCACCACCTCTGCCCACATTACTCACACCTCCAAATCCCGTTGAATCAGAAAACCCCTACCCAAAAATCATCCCAACTTCTATAACGTAATCTTATATTCCACCCTATGGTTATAAATCCAACGTAAGGAGTCCTTTTGTGCATACCAAAAAGAGATACCCAGGAAATAGGTAATTGTTTTATCACCCCTTTCAAATTCATTTTTTTTCTTATACTTTATCTATTTATGGGTATTCCGTAATAAAATAAGTACTAAAATATATAAAATATACGGAGATGTTATTATATTATTTTATGACCTTATACCTCCTTTTATCCATCCAATGAATATCATTATCACCATGCTTGTGTGCGTACGACTTACCATCTCCATGTTGTGATGTAAGTTTTTATTAAAAAAATAATTAGGATGGGTATAATGATGAGTATAATGGATTTAAATAATAATTTTAACATGATAAATGATTATGTATAATTATTATACCATCCAATTACATACCATTTAACCTTCAAGATAATGATATCGTCTATCGTGCGTACGTACGACCAACCGTCTACACGACGCGATGAGATCCATTATACATATTAACCATTAAAAATGATTATAAATCATATATAATAAGTAATCATAAAATACATGAAATAATAATTCTACTATATTTATGTATATATATATTGTTTACTTACTTCCAATCAATTCAAGAATGAAACGAAAACACCGTTCATGCATATGTACGACCTACCGTCTCCATGAACAGTGTATTCCATTTCATTTATCTATCCATTATATTATGTATAATTCATTTTTTACAGTATTCAAGTAATTAAATCATGACATAATTAATAATATCATGAAAAAAAATTTCAAATATGTATGATAAAAAACAATTATTACCCAAAACTTTGCATTAACATCGAAGTGACAAATGAATGTGTAATGTAAAGTCATAAATAAAATATATATGATATTATAAATATTATTATGGTTCTGTTACAAGTTATTAATATGATTAAACCCACCATACAAGTGTTTTAGAAACATATGAAACAAATCAGACCTATGGTAAGTGATAAATTTGTAACTCTAATTTTTATCTGAGATTGTTTATATATACGTATTTATTAGGTGTGTATTTATCATCCATTTAAAGGTTTTATAAGAATATTCTCATAAAATGTTTAATATTATTCTAGGTATGTTTAAAGTCATTAGACTCATTTTGACTTTTACTTCATGGTTTTTAAGGAATGTTTCTTACATTTAACAAACGTTGTACTTTTTGACTTTTCCGGAAAAAGTATTAGGAGAATGTTTTTTTATTAATATAGAACGGACTGATTTTTACACTTTCATAACACATTAATTTGATATGGTGTCCTTTAAATATTTCACTTTTATTTTCAATTAAATTGTTTTATTTTAAAATTGAATGACATTTTGAGAAAATATTACCTTTTTAAAGAAGAAAAAATATTTTCCTTAAGAATTAAGTTCAATTATTTCATCAAAATTATTTTCCACATCAAATGACATAGGGTTTTTTTTATATACCTATTATTACTTTCATTTGATAATTTTGATGATGAGATTATTTTTATGATGTTAATTTCTATTATATGTATTATGTTATGATGAAATTATGTTTAAGATTCTCATTTTATTTCATAGGTGATACTATGATGAATGATTTATGATTCTATGGCACATGTGAGAATGATTTAATTATGACATGGTTGGGACCTATATCTCCCTCCAATGAATTAGGTAATGATTTATATCTCATGATATATACATGACGAGAATGAAAAGTAAATTTGGTTCAATAATATATAGATGGAAGGAAAAGTAAACCCGGTTCAGAAATGTGATTTCTACACTCGGATGGTCATGGAAACCATTCACTGGATACTATAGAAATCATATTATTTGAAAAATAGTTTGAAACAATTACATGTTTTATTCCAATGGTTTTATATCATGGTTAATGTTCCTTTATGATCTTTACCATAAGTACTTACATGATTTATTTTATGAATCATTATTTTGATATTTAAACTTTATGTTCATGTTTTTTACATTCTAATATTTATGGTTTATTTTATGTCCTCAATGTTTACCCATAATGAGCATTTGAGCTCACCCTTTTTATGTTTTCATTTCCTGATGATATATAGAAAGGTTTTAGGTATGAAAACAAAAGAGTAAGATATTTATGGGAGATTTTAAAGATCATTCAAAAAGATAGAATAATATGTTCTGAGTTTCCAATGACACTAAACTAATATGGTCTTTGAGCATATTTTTGTTCATGTATTATGTATTCATAAAAAGAAATGTAATTTCCAGGTATGTCAAGATTTGGCCTCTACAGTTCCATATATATTATTTTTATAAATGGGTTATGAATAATTTCATGGAATCTATGAAATAAAATTCCCTATTACGGGTTATATATTTATGAAATATATTTCCCTTTTATGGGTTATTATTTTGATGAAATGATTATGAAACCGCTATTTTTTCATAGGTTATGATATTATTAAAATTTTAAAATTCCCATTTCATTTAATGGGTTATGATATTATTATTTATGATATATTGGAAAAGGATTGTATGATTTCATTAGGATATGTGTGGGACCTATCTCTCCCACCAATGTATTGGGTAAAGATTTATATCTAATGAGATATACTAAGATGTTATTGGGAATGATCCTTGACTACTAAGATGGCCATGTAAGTGAACCTTGTCTACCAATATTGTATGAAGTGTGTACTCATTATATTAACATGGATATGAAAGTGAACCATAATTTCTTATATAGTATGGGGAGTGAACCCATTCTACCAAGATGGTCTTAGAAGCGACGCCTTCGGTACAATAGAAATAATATTATATGCTTATTTGTCACCCAAAAATTAATATTTTATTTATAAGTTGTGCTTTCATGACTTATTCTATTAATTCTATTATGATCCATTTCTTTTGAAGTTCCAATATTCATTTTGATCTCTAATATACAATGTTTTATATTAAATTATTATTCTCAAGTTACAAACATTTTTTTCATGTTAAGATTACACATTTATCACGTTTACCCTTACTGAGCATCTAATCTCACCCATTCTTATGTTTTTTCATAGATTATGATCAATGGTTTCAGGGTGAATTTATAAAGGTGGCGATCTTTAAGGAGGATTTTTAAGATATTTCCCCAATATAGAATATTTTTTTTCCAATATTCTATATACATTATACTATTATTGTCCCTAGACATGTATTTTTCTAATGTAATGAATATTCATCTAAAATGACGTAATATCCATGTATTTCAATCCTAGTTCACTCTAAGAAACTCATTATAAATACTTTTTATTATTTTTTATATACTATTTTTTGTTCATTGTTGATAACTATAGGTGAATAAGATAATATAATTATACTCTAAATCAGTGATAGAGTTATGAAATGTGATAATGTTTTTTAAATTTTTTATAAATTCATCCCACAATGATTCACTTCCACCATCATATTTATTTATCAAATAATTGGTCTAAATATTTAGTATCAAATTAAAAAGACACATCTCTAGTTGAATTATCATACTTGACGTGTATTAAATATATTATATATCTGTTCTCAATTCAGAATGGATTGAAAATATAAAAGATTTGGGTCTACTGTATATCAAAATTCAATCTCATCCAATACTTTTAAAAGAATAATAATGAAATAATTTATAAATATAATTTATATACTCTTATGAAGGAGGATGGTGAATCAAATTCCCTAATAATATAATAATGGAAAAAATGACTTTCCTAAAAGTTATTGATGTGTTAATTTTGTTTATACCTAATAGAAAGAAAAATAGTTCTACCTTAAGCGATGCCTCATTAAAACATTAATTTATATAAAAAATGATATATTGTTAATTTTTTTCATAAATATTATTTTAGAATTATTGTTAGTGATCATATACTAGAAGAATTCAATGCTAAATTAGTTGTAACATTGCATGAAATGTTGCATAGTTGTGCTATGGAAACTGTCAATTTTATTAGTGGATGATTCAATAGAATGATGGAATATATCACCCATATTTACAACTAAATTTGGGATTTTTTTTCAAATGATTTAATGAAACAATGAAATACAATATTATTCTCTCTAATATAATTGGATCCAAAGAAAAAGATATTGTTGAACCTGAGGAATGATGCTCTATTTCGGATGATTAGTTGCTAAAAAAATTTATGGAATTTTTTTTAAAACAATGTAATTTGATTACATTTACCATTCATTAGATTAGTAGAAAAAATATCATTTATTTCAAGAAGATTCAACTTGAGATCTAAGTGTTGGAACCAGGTTCTCCAAAGCATGATTTGGTGTATGGTTTGTGTTTGTTGTCAATCCTCAGTGGAAGTTCCGAATGTGTTCCAGCAAAGTGATCATACAGTTCAAGCAGACAACAGTTTTGAAGGTGGCGCTGTTTCCCAGTGTTTTCCAAATTTTTGGGCCTCAAAATCGGAAAATGAAGACATGGATTGTCTGCAAAAGGAGCTTCGCAGAAAAATGAAGTGGTGCGCGAAATATAAGAGTCTTGCGCGAAAAACTTAAGTTAGGCGCGGAAAACAGCGGGATGCGCGAAATAGTTTTTCGCGCAAACAGTGTTTCGAAATCAGAGTGGTGAAAAATGGCAAAGGCATGGGCTGCGCGGAAAATCAGGGATGTGCGCGAAATACTTAAGTTGGGCGCGGAAAACAGCGGGATGCGCGAAATAGTTTTTTTTCGCGCAAATGATGTTTCCGAATCAGTTTGGTGAAAGATGGCAAAGGCATGGGCTGCGCGGAAAATAAGAGTTGTGCGCGAAATATATAAGCTGGGTGAAAGATTACGCGCCAGATGAGAGATTTTCCGTGCCGAAGGGGATTTTGCGCGCAGTGGTCTCAGTCGCCTATAAATATGAGGTGACCCCCTTCATTCGGTGTGGTTGGAAGACTTAGAGAAGATCCGAGGTCTGATGCGCGAAAAGGATCACGTAAAGGAGCTTGCGCGAAATATTTGGAGTTGCGCGAAAAAGGGGATTTTTGCGCGAAATATTTTTCCGCGCCAAAAGAAAATGTTGCGCGCAATAGTATGATTTTGCGTGCAAATGGTTGATGTTTCGCATATTTCTCAGTAAGGTTTGTCTGCACGTTTTGGTTATCCAGTTCAGTGGTTCTGTGCGTTCTAGTGCATCTCTTCCGGACTTCGATGCAAGTAGAGTCTCGTGCTGAGCAGAGGCAAAGACTTCAATGCAAATTTATTGAAGAGACCTACACGTCTATAAACTGAGTGAGACTTCACCAACGGCAGTGAGCCAGGGGGAGTCAACGGGAGTGACCCGAGGGAAGCAGTGAGCTATCCCTAAACCTTATGTAAAGGCAGTGAGCCTGGGACAGAGTGTCTGTACCCTAACTTTTGTATCCGCAGCTAGTGAAGCATAGTGGATTTAGGTACGACCGACAATCTGTCGGCGTATGCTCCTTGGACGTATCCCTTAGTGGTGAACCAAGTAAAAATTGTTGTGTCATCTCTCTGCATGTGAATGTTTAATTGCTGATCATATCCTTCATACAGGTTTAAGAAGTTCCTGCCAACGTGGGAACAAGATCCACAACTTTAAGAAGAAAAAGTTGCCACCCTGATTCACCCCTCCCCTCTCAGGGTGTCCCGGGGTCCTTCAAGTGGTATCAGAGCGAGGTTGCTGGTCTTGAATCTGTCCTTTGTCGCCATGGAGAATGCAGCCAATGTGAGGGGAGTCCCTCTCTTTGATGGAAATAATTTTCAGATCTGGAAGAATAGGATGCGATCTCATCTAAGATCTCTTGGAATGGAAGTTTTGTTTTCTATTGTGCAAGGAATACAAGTCACTGATCAAACAGGACTGGCTATGACTGACACAGACAGGAAAATTCTTGATGCAGATGCTAAAGCTCAAAATGCACTCACCGCAACTCTTTCTGATCAGATATATCTAAAGTTGATGAGTTGCACTTCAGCAAAGTCTATGTGGGATAAACTTGAAAACATTTATGAAGGAGATAGCAAGGTAAAGGAGGCAAAACTTCAGGTTTTACATAACATGTTTGACGACCTAAAGATGCATCCCAATGAAAATGCAGATTCATTTTTTAATCGAATTACTGAAGTAGTGGGAGCAATTCGAGGTCTTGGAGAAGAAATCAAAGACATTGATATCGTTAAGAAAATATTGAGAAGACTTCCTCCCATGTACAATGCAAAGGTGTCAGCCCTCGAAGAAAGAGATCTATCCAAACTTTCTCTGGATGATTTGTTAAGTAGTTTAGTGGCATATGAGATGAGAGTCAAACATGAAGATGCCACGACTCGCGTGAGCAATGAAATGGCATTCAAAGCCATGGACAAACTGAAAATTTCAGAAGAAGTAGTGGTGATGATGACGAAGAAAAAGAAATTCTTTCCCTCATCGCGAAGAAGCTGAAAAAGGGTAAAGGTAAATTTAGAGGTATGTTACCTCTTGCATGTTTCCGTTGTGGAAGAGTTGGGCACATTGCCTCTCAGTGCCAAAGAAAGTTGGATAATGATGAGAGCGAAGCTGAAGACATTGAAAAGCCTCGGAAAAGGTTTTTCAAAAAGGGTGATTTCAAATCTGGAAAGAAAATGCAGAGGAAGAGATTTGTCTGTGAGGAAGAAGATGATGATATTGAATTCTGTGAGGAAGAAGAACCAGAATTTAAAACTGAAAAACATGCTTCCATGATGGCTACCACTGAAATATCAGATTCTTCAATCAATAAAGGCATAAAAAATCAGAGTACTGCCCTTGATAATCCAAAGGTTCAAATTAAGGATGCTTTCTCCAAGATTGAGAGTAAATGTAAGAAATGTAATAAGTGGAAGGAAATGGTCAAAGAGTCATCAGAATATGTTGATGAACTTGAAGCTGAAATTGAACGTCTGGAAGAGTTTGTGAAAGTTCAGTCTAAAATCATTGAAAGCAATGATGATGTATTGGATCTTAAGATAAGAATTGAAGAGCAGGGAAAGGTCATCAATGACCTCACCTCAAGACTGGAAGAAAAGTCCAAGACTACTGAGGGTCTTGAGGAGGAAATTTTTACTCTTAGGAGTAAACTTGAGACCGAATCTTTTTCAAAAGAATCAAGGAAGAAAATACAGCCTAGAAGATTCTCAGATGCTGAATTATTGGCAAGAGCCAAATGTGGTTCTGATGGAGTTGAAAAAATCTTGAGCGTTCAAAGACCCGCCTGCATGGGAAAGCGTGGAATTGGATGTGAAGCTGAGACATCAACTGCTGGAAATAAAGAAATTCAAAAGAAAGACAAAACGAAGGTTGAACATGTTGAAACATTTTCTAAAGTGCTGAAAAAGGAACCCTCAATCCAAACTAGAAGGATAACTGACAATTACCATCAAACATTTAGAAATGATAGGCAGCTCAACTACTCTCACAGGGATGAAGGTATGAGGAGAAATTCAGGTGTGAAGGCATTCCCTCACATGAAGTGTCAATTCTGTGGCTATCTGGGCCATACTATGTCATATTGCGAAGAGGCAAGGAGTTACCTTAATGGAGAAGATCTGGGAAATCAACAAAGGAGACTGATTTCATATCCTCCATCTTATAGAAGAAATATCTTCTATGGTTACTGTTTTAATTGTTCTAACTTTGGCCATAAAGCTATGTTTTGCAGGCAGCGGTATGACAAGAGAAATTCATACAACACCCAAAGACGGGACAGGGTTCATCCTCCTGATAATGTTGTTCTCAAAAATAGTTTTTCTCTTCTGGAAGAAGATTATGGGTATGAAGACTCAGATTATGTGGAAGAAAGTTTTAAAAGGCCATCAGTTTCTTATGCTCAATCCAATATCTCATGGAAAGAAAAGAAGAAAATCGAGAAATCCAATCTTGCGGAAGTAGCCCTCAAAGCTACAAACAGTAGCAGCACCTGGATTCTTGATAGTGGATGTTCTTCCCATATGATAGGAAATGCTGACCTTCTGAAGAACATTGAAAAGAAGGTTGATGGAACAGTACGGTTTGGTAACAATGGCGCTTTGAAGATTAAAGGCAGTGGGAATACTGCTCTCGCCAACGGAGAGCTGAAAAAGACTGAAGTTCTTTATGTGGACGGTCTACGCCATAATCTCCTCAGTGTAAGTCAACTCTGTGACTCAGGGCTCATAGTAACCTTCAATCAAAAAGGCTGCACTATAAAAGGAAAAACAGGGAATTCTCTTATGAAAGGTTGTAGAACAGATGGAAACTTATATCAGGTTGACAGCAAAGTGAACTCTTGTTACTTGTCTGTTGACGAAGAAAACAATTTATGGCATCGAAGGCTGGGGCACATTAACCAACAAGACATGGAAAAGATATCTAAGCTGAAGATAGTCATGGATATTCCCATTCTAAAACGCGAACGGGAAAAATCTTGTGATGCATGTATTCGTGGGAAGCTGGTCTGTAATTCGTATCGTCCAAAGAAGAAAAGGGCATCACATCTTCTCGATCTCATTCACACTGATGTATGTGGCCCAATAAATGTTGCTGGAACCTATGGAGAGAGGTACTTCGTCCTTTTCATTGATGATTATAGTAGAATGGCTTGTGTAATGGTGATTCACAGGAAGCGACAAGTACTTGATTGCATGAAAACTTATCGCCGAATTGCCGAGAATGACACTGGACGGTCAATAAAAGTCCTTCGATCGGACAATGGAGGGGAATACACATCCATTGAGTTTGAAAACTATCTAGAGAAACATGGAATACAGCATGAGGTAGCTGCTGTGAGAACTCCACAACAAAATGGAGTTGTTGAGCGTCGAAATCGACAGGTCAACAATATGGCCAGGACTTTGTTGATTGAGAGTGGTATCTCTCGCCATTACTGGAAGGAGGCTGTTGAAGCTGCAGTTCACATTCAGAATCGAACAGGGCTCTACATGGGAGAAACGAAGACACCGTACGAATTATGGCATGGAAGGAAGCCTTCCTTGAAATACTTTCGGGTTTTTGGAAGCAAATGTTTCATCCGGAATAAAGAAGGAAACCAAGGAAAGTATGGTGACAATGCTGATGAAGGAATTTTTCTTGGGTATCCAATGAACAGTAAAGCTTACAAGTGTTTCAATAAACGCTTGGGGAAGATTGTGGTAAGCAGTGATGTTAAGATAATTGAAGAGAAAACCACAAATGCTTCAAGGGCGCCATATGCGGATGTGATGGACAATCAGGAAGAAAGTGAACGTGAAGAAAACACAAACACAGAGATAGAGGAAGTTGTTCAAAACTCTCAGCAGTCACATCATGATGTTGACTCAGAGGAAGAATCAGAAGAAGAACCTATAGCTGAAAAGAATGCTACTGAATCTCTCAGGAGAAACCGAAGAGCTGAGATTTATCCATCCAACATAATTGGGGACATGAATGCACCCACTCAAACAAGGAGGATGAGAAATAACACACCTTCTTCATTTCTATCAGTTGTAGAGCCAACCTCATTTGAAGAAGCTGCAATGGATGAATCCTGGGTGAAAGCCATGAATGAAGAGTTAGATCAGATTGACAAAAATCAGACGTGGGATTTGGTCCAGAGACCCAAAAATCACAATGTGATTGGCACCAAATGGATTTTCAAGAACAAGTTTGATGAGCATGGAAATGTTATCAGAAACAAGGCTCGACTGGTATGTAAAGGGTATTCTCAGATTGAAGGTGTTGATGTTGAAGAAACCTTTGCTCCAGTGGCTAGATTGGAGTCAATCAGGCTATTCCTTTCCATGGCTCTCCAAAGAGGATATAAAGTATATCAAATGGATGTCATGACAGCATTCTTAAATGGTGTACTCGAAGAAGAAGTCTACATTGAACAACCAGTGGGTTTTCTTCTTGGTGCTGATGAATCAAAGGTCTGCAAACTAAAGAAAGAACTTTATGGATTAAAACAGGCACCAAGGGCATGGTATTCTAGACTAGATTCGTATCTCAAAAAGCTGGAATTCAAAAGAGGAGGAGTTGATCACAATCTCTATGTGAAGAATTCTCCAAAAGATCAGTTCATGGTTCTTGTTTACGTCGATGACATTATATTTGGTGGCAGCAAACAGAAATCAGTGGATGAATTTTCCAATCATATGAAATCAGAATTTGAAATGTCAATGATTGGGGAGCTCACATATTTCTTGGGACTGCAAGTGACTCAGAGGAAAGACTACACTTTTATCTCTCAGGAAAAGTATGCAAGAGAGCTGCTGAAGAAGTTTAACATGCAAGACTCCAAACCAATGTCAACTCCGATTGCAGTTGGAACCAAACTTGGGAAGCATGAGGATGGGAAATCTGTAGATCCCACCCTGTACAGGAGAATTATTGGGAGCCTATTGTACCTGACAACGACACGGCCAGATATTGTCTTTGCCACATGTCTTTCTGCCCGCTTTCAGAGTAATCCAAAAGAGGAACACATGACAGCAGTGAAAAGAATCATGAGGTATATTCAAGGTACTTACAAGTATGGATTATACTTTGCTGTAGGAAGGGATAGTGAATTATCCGCATTTTCTGATGCTGACTGGGCTGGCGATGTTGTGGACAGAAAGTCCACCAGTGGTGGAGCTTTCTTTATCGGAAATAATTGTGTTGGCTGGTTGAGCAAGAAACAAGAAAGTACTTCTCTTAGTACTGCTAAAGCTGAGTATATATCTTCCACAAAGTCATGCACTCAACTGCTATGGATGAAGCAACAATTAACAGATATTGGTGATGAGGTAAAGCAGCCAATGGTGATCTAATGTGATAACAAAAGCGCAATTGATCTCACAAAAAATCCGGTTCAGCATTCTCGTACAAAACATATTGAAATACTGTATCATTTCATCAAAGAAAAGGTTGAACAAGGGGTGATTAGACTAGACCATGTGGGAACTGATAAGGAGGTAGCTGATATCCTGACAAATCCACTGTCAGCAGCTGTGTTTGAAAAGCATCGGTTGAACCTAGGTGTTCAACCACCTCCTGCTGCATAAGGAGGTTTCGAAACTCCCCTCTCCCCGTTTCTTTTAACTGTTTTTATCTGCTTATGGATGTGATGCAGGTTTATGGGGGAGATACTATCCAGGGGGAGTATGGCTTGAGCTGAACGTTGAAAAAACTTTTCGGTCTTTGGTTTTATTGTCCATGGGGGAGAAAGGAATAAATTCACGGCAAGAGAATTCAAGGCAAGAAATTCACAGCAAGAAATTCTTCTGTGATGGAAGTGTAAGATTGTGATGAGAAGTTTAATAAGGATAACATCGGGCGTCATGGAGAATTTCAAAACACTAAGACCCAATTCAAGCTTCCTCTCTTGTTTTCTACACCGAGCATTGCTCACGTAGACTTAGAGTGTTGGCTGAGTTGATTCTTGCGTTTTGGATTTGCTCATGGTTGGAGATCTATTGAATTTATTCTGATTGCCAACAAACCCAAAGGGGGAGATTGTTGGAACCAGGTTCTCCAAAGCATGATTTGGTGTATGGTTTGTGTTTGTTGTCAATCCTCAGTGGAAGTTCCGAATGAGTTCCAGCAAAGTGATCATACAGTTCAAGCAGACAACAGTTTTGAAGGTGGCGCTGTTTCCCAGTGTTTTCCAAATTTTTGGGCCTCAAAATCGGAAAATGAAGACATGGATTGTCTGCAAAAGGAGCTTCGCAGAAAAATGAAGTGGTGCGCGAAATATAAGAGTCTTGCGCGAAAAACTTAAGTTAGGCGCGGAAAACAGCGGGATGCGCGAAATAGTTTTTCGCGCAAACAGTGTTTCGAAATCAGAGAGGTGAAAAATGGCAAAGGCATGGGCTGCGCGGAAAATCAGGGATGTGCGCGAAATACTTAAGTTGGGCGCGGAAAACAGCGGGATGCGCGAAATAGTTTTTTTCGCGCAAATGATGTTTCCGAATCAGTTTGGTGAAAGATGGCAAAGGCATGGGCTGCGCGGAAAATAAGAGTTGTGCGCGAAATATATAAGCTGGGCGAAAGATTACGCGCCAGATGAGAGATTTTCCGCGCCGAAGGGGATTTTGCGCGCAGTGGTCTCAGTCGCCTATAAATATGAGGTGACCCCCTTCATTCGAGGTGGTTGGAAGACTTAGAGAAGATCCGAGGTCTGATGCGCGAAAAGGATCACGTAAAGGAGCTTGCGCGAAATATTTGGAGTTGCGCGAAAAAGGGGATTTTTGCGCGAAATATTTTTCCGCGCCAAAAGAAAATGTTGCGCGCAATAGTATGATTTTGCGTGCAAATGGTTGATGTTTCGCATATTTCTCAGTAAGGTTTGTCTGCACGTTTTGGTTATCCAGTTCAGTGGTTCTGTGCGTTCTAGTGCATCTCTTCCGGACTTCGATGCAAGCAGAGTCTCGTGCTGAGCAGAGGCAAAGACTTCAATGCAAATTTATTGAAGAGACCTACACGTCTATAAACTGAGTGAGACTTCACCAACGGCAGTGAGCCAGGGGGAGTCAACGGGAGTGACCCGAGGGAAGCAGTGAGCTATCCCTAAACCTTATGTAAAGGCAGTGAGCCTGGGACAGAGTGTCTGTACCCTAACTTTTGTATCCGCAGCTAGTGAAGCATAGTGGATTTAGGTACGACCGACAATCTGTCGGCGTATGCTCCTTGGACGTATCCCTTAGTGGTGAACCAAGTAAAAATTGTTGTGTCATCTCTCTGCATGTGAATGTTTAATTGCTGATCATATCCTTCATACAGGTTTAAGAAATTCCTGCCAACGTGGGAACAAGATCCACAACTTTAAGAAGAAAAAGTTGCCACCCTGATTCACCCCTCCCCTCTCAGGGTGTCCCGGGGTCCTTCACTAAGAAAACAAGATCAAGTAGTTTGAAACTTTCATATAGGGGAAACACAAAATTCATGATGATGAATTTTTAATGGTCATGAAATAATGTAATTATATCATCAATCCATTAAAAGAAGAGAAATTCACTTAAAATAAGAAATTTCTTAAACAGGGAGTCAAACTAGCATGATTTCAAAATAAATTTGAAGAGTCTTCTCAACAGGCTGAAAGAATATCTCTTACTATAAGAGATTCTGAAAAAACAAAAGATATTTATTATTCATATCCTAATAGAACATCATATGATAAGAAGATTATATTGAAATCATACATGATTAAATCTCATAACGAATCTATGAAAATGGTACCATATATCTCTGTTGATAAAGATTGGGATAATTGATTATTTATTCATAGTTTAGGTTCGAAGACTAAACTGGTGAAAAAGATTATGAAGAATTGAAATGATGTAATTTACAATATATGTATGGTAAAAGAACATAATAATAAGAGAAACTTTTCTCTTAAATATGATAAACCAAAATATGAAATGATATTGAAACAATAATCATATAAGTCTATCCAGAATATTAGTAAAAAAGAATGATCGGTATTTTTTGGCTACTAATAGTTCTATGAAATATTTGGGAACAACACATATGATTATTGGTATAATATGAAATATCTGAAAATCAATGTATTCTTACATCAAGGGGAGAAATGTTTATAAGAATAAAATATAATATATTAATGGAAATAGTTATCTTGTTTGAAATATATTAAATTTTTATAATAATTTATGTGGTATCTACTATAGAAATGGTCATAGTAAAGAGGTTTGATGGTTTTAATCATTCATTCATTCAACTATAACAATTCAGAGTACAAACCATAAGAAATGAGGCCTTTCATGGGAAATAAATGCTAGAATATTTTTTAAATAACATTACTATTAAATTTACAAAAAACTTCACCCTCTTACCCTTGTGTAAGAAAAAAAGAAGGATTAAAAAAATAAATCCATTAAGATAAAGAAGTTTTTATACCAAATGTAATAATATACTTCTTTTGTATAAGAAGTGAGAAAACCATGGATCACTATATGAAGGCTAGGGACACCATGATAAATGAATGAAATCTCAAGAAATATAAAATATGAGATATCCCATAGAAAAATAAATGGTCTAATGTGGTAAATATAAAAACCAAGAATTCATGGGGATGTACCAAAGAAAAAAAAATTTCATGAAGAATAAATTCAATGTAATGGGAAGAAGTCTACTAATGACATCCCATGATTTAAATAAACACTATGGAAAATGTGAAAAGGGCCTAACATATATCATATAACTACTTATTCATAATTCAATCTGAAGAACTAATTCTAAATAAGAATATAAAAACATTTGGTGGTGAATGTTACATCATCGATAGTGTAAAGAAAAAATATCCACATAGACCTCTTACGAAAAAACTAAAGATTTTATTCTGAAAAAATCTTCCAATTATTCTTTAGAATTTATCATGAAGAGTTCATCCTTATATGGAGATGAAAATATTGATGTTTCACGGTTGATAAACAATTCCCTTTATGATATATCTTACTAAAAAGTAGAGGAGATCCAATGTTTTCTCATATTATTTATATTTTTTCATTAATTTTAGGGAATTGATGGTGAAGATTATACATAATGGACACTTAGATGTAGTTTATATTTAAATATATTTAGAATCTATAATATTAATTATAAATATTATGCATGTATCCAATTTATTTCAATCGATAAAATGTAATCTTGAAGAATATTTATTATTAAATATTAAAGATCAACCTAGAAGATGATGATCAATCTATTATTGTTTATTAAACAAGTTGAATTCACCATCAGCGATTATATCACAATGATTTGTATCCACATGTACAACAATTCATAAGAATAAATGACAAGAAGGTAGTTCATGACGAATTGAAGATGGAGATCATCCCATGAGGGGGTGTATCAAAAGATATTCTCAACAAATTATATATCATCCAAAATCTATCATCTATATAGGGAAATTGATCAGAAATTTAGTGATAAGGTTTATGTTTTTCCTATATCATATCAAGTAAAAAAATTTAAAGTAATTATAATCTTAAGGTGGTGAAAATAAATGAATCCCTAACATGAGGAATAGAATCTTGATGTAGTTCCTAGAATTATTCTTAAACATAACCATCCAACTATACTTTAATGATTTTAATTTTTGTTTTGAGATGAGTGTAGGAATTTCCAATTATACATTTTAAGATAATTTTTTTCAATAAGTGTTATTAGATAAGCTCTACTTACACTGTATCAATTTGTAATAAAAAATTACTATCAACCTGTAAATTGTTGACTAATATCAAGGGAATAAAAAAATATGGGGTATTTCAGTTGGAATCATATATTGAATTTATGATGGATAATGTTGACGCTTTAATTAGATCCCCTTATTTTCAATACATGGTTAACCCTAGTAGACGTAGAGTGGATTAATTGACATCTCATTTCTTAAGAATTAAATGATAGTATCCACTTACAAGTGATTATAATTTATTATCAATAAAGAGAGATAAGGGAATTAAAATATCAAGCATCAAGGTGTGGAGAGTAAACAAATCATATGTGAAAATAGGAAAAACATATTGACAAGGAATTTTATATTAGTATTAACAACAAATATGAATGGGGTATTGAATTTATTGATTTTTTAGTGTTTATTAGTTCAATGAGTTAGTTTGTGATAAATATGTTAATTCCAATATTTTATAAAAATTAAGAACAGATTAAAGGTTGATTGAATTTCTAAATAATTTTTTAGAAATATTGAAGAATAGTTTCTAGGTAACTATCTGCAATTACTAATAACTAACTTTGTAAAGATAGATGTTTACTAAAGAATCAGTTATGTGTTTTTAACCTCCAATGATTATTACCCAAAGATTTTTGAATATTTATAAATCACATATCTTATGAATTTTATGTTTTTAGGAATATCATTCAATGAAACTTTTAAAATATCCTATAATATTTTTCATGAAGTTGGGATGCTTATATAATATCCATGGATTCATCTTAAGTCATTGTATGTTATACATGCCCAATTCTCCTTGAATGTGTGGAATTTTTTAACTACTCAAATTTTCAAATACTTTTTCTTGTGACATTAAGATAATTAATAATTTATATGATAATGAATAATTATGATTCTCCATATAATGTTGGATTGTGATTGCAATAGTGAATGAAGTTATTGCACCAAATGTTTCTTTATTATTGGAGGATGATGTTTTTATTGGATGATGTCTTACGAAGGTGGAAGTTAATTCCAATATTAATTGTCAATTATTTTTTTTAAATTCAATTATAAAATGGAAATATATTCCTGAAGAATCATTTTATTTATAATATGGAATTTGATTTAGAGGTGGAAAATTCATTTGTAATATTTTCTATTTATATGGGGATTTATAAAAATATAGCCACCCAACTAGCCAAATGACACATGTTCATTTACTACTAAGGTGGAAAATTTGGTTTTCCAAGGATATAATGTATGGATTAAATATATAATAAGTGCATATATATGTGGGATAGTTTACATGGAGGCTTGAGTGTAAAATGGGTGAAAAGTTCCCATAGGTTATGTGGGAGGGAGGGAGTGGGTCGGCACACCCCATGTGGTGTGTGAGTGTGTTTCACGATCCCAACATCTTCTCTAATACAATATATCTATGGAATAGATTTCACCACTATGAATAGGATAATGAAGCTTCATTGTTATGTGCGACCAACATATACAAAACATTATCATCCCATTGAATTGGAAATAGAAATTAGTTGTGTCATCAGATCTATTTAATATGGACCATTCAATCGACCTTGGAATTTTTTTCTACATTGAGACTTCACTATTCACTATGATAAAAAAATATGAACATACAACCTTCCCCACTAATCATGCTGATGTAAATTACGATACATCCATGACACATCGATGCTATGCACACAATTACAATTTTATCTTCACCCGATGATAACAATAACAAGATATTTTCTGACAGAAGAAGAGTTTTCCATGATTGTGGTAGTATCTAATATATGAATAGGTTGGATCATGTCACATTATATGATTGATACATGCTCATGGGAAGATGGGAATACATCGAACAATCATGCATGTAATCTTATATATTCATAAATTCAAATATGATCCACTTTAAATAATCTGATGGGTTCCTATTTGTGATTATGTTATAAAGCTAAGAGCCTCTTCATATTCTCATTAATGTTAATAAGTACATGCCATATAATTAACCCTTAATTTTTTAAGAAAAAAATTAAAAAAAAGAGCCATTTATTTTGGAACACTTATCATATAGTAGGATAAACCAAATCTTTTTTCCAATGTCATGGAATGTTCAAATTCATAGTGTCATGGGATTTTATCTATAGAGAGATACATCTTAATACCTGAAATCACACCACATGGATATATTTTATATTAGTGGTTGTAAAAATTATATGTTTTTTCATAGTGGAAGAAACAATACACCATAATGTTTTTAGTGTTACATAATAAAGATAACAGTTTGGTCAAAATAGGAATGAATGAATAAAGGGGTGATATTTGAGTAGATAATGGATATTTTAATACCAAATTTATGTTAGAATAATGAATTGGTGTTAATAAGATATAAATGATGATCAAAATGGGATTTCAAGTGACACATAATGATAACTAAATAGGGAAAATTAATTTATTAGAATGATAAGATATTGTTCATAAGCATAGTGGGAATTCTAAAATTTGGATATGAATATATTATCTACAATGATGAAAAATATTTTCACATGTAAGAATTTATATTATAAGAATAATGATAATTACAATATTTTTGTTTCAAAAAATTTTATTAGAGGAAAATTCATATGTCAAGAGAGATATCAAATACACAACCTATTATATTTTCTATTATTTTGTTGTTAGTTAAATGGAAGAACATGTTCTACACAACATGAGTTTTTCATTTGAATGAATGAAGAAGAAGTGAATAAGATATACTGTTTGGAATAAAATATTTGATAAAAATGGTCTAAATATCTGAGTATCCACATACAATATATTCTTATATTGTAGAATTATAACGAATTAAAGGCATTACCATTGATTTCTTTATATTTTGAGACATTATTTTGAATTAGAAGTAATTAATGGAATATTTTGATTACTAAATTTTGAGGAATTTCATCTGAATTGTTATTATCTGTTGAATAAGGATTTAACTACAATATTGATCACTTAAATAGTGGTGGATTAACATCCATAATTTTTAGTTTAATTGATTTTTTCTTGAACTTCGTCGATGCTAGCAGAATAGATTCAAGAACATACCCTTACCCATTCTCTATTGGATAATAAAAATGACTTTTTGTGAGTTGGATAATACCTATTTTATGTTGGGAATATACTCATCCACAATGGAGAAGAACCTTTTTTAAAATCCCTATTGTTCGTGGTGATTTATTGTTTTCCGAACATGTTTAAAAACTATTGGTGAAGATGAAAAGAGAATAATTCATCAAATATGAGATATAAATATATAAAGGGAAAAAATTTATAGTGTTAAAAATTATACCCACACTGATTCACCCAACCACCACCCCCATTTTTATTGTCTTACAAGTGATAATAATACTTTTTCCCAACCAACCTCATCTTTTCATTATTAAAAATGAATATATAAGACCTAGAAAATTCATTGTCGTGCATGATTTCACTTCATAATATATCATCATATAATGAAGGAATTTGAGGAACACGTTCACATTGGGGACATGACTGATTTCTTTTCTAATTAATAACCAATCTTGATTTTTGGATTACATATATAGTCCAGAGAATGCATGGATAATTTTTTAATATTAGCCTTATATTATGAAACACTTTCTTTGTACATATTATTTAAAGTGAGATACATCCACAAAATGTAATCTTTTATGAATTTAGTAATGTATATTTCAATGAATATGAATTTAAAATTTCATTGGTCCATACATTTTATTCTATTAACATCTTTTATTCTCTCAAATCAATGACCACCATTGATCATCATCTCCCTTCAGACAATACACTTCCATAATAAAAAATTCCCTTTCATTATATCCCAAGGCAATTTTTTCGGATCCCCATAATTCATTCTTTAGCTAACAATGGTTTAGTAGTTACATTAAATGAGATAGTAGTGTGTTTCATTAAGCGATCCAACATAGGTCAATTATGTTAAAGAGGAATAGGTTTTTCTATACAGGAAAGGTCATTCATCATAACAAAAGTCATATTCCATAACATGGATATAATATGAATTGGTAGGCACCATCTATATTTTCTTAATTATAATGTTCATCTCTATACTGAATAAGGGTTTTGATTCCATACATTCCACTAGGCTCCATATTTAAACAATTTCAGAAACTACATTTGAGCATGATCATCGAAAATATTGAGCAATAAAACATTCCCTTCATTTTTAAAATTTCAAAAAAAAACTAAGGAAATATGATAATAATTATCATAAAAATATTCATATAATATCTATATCACAATGTTCCTACTAAAACAATACATACTAATAAATTTATCACCCAAAATTCAGTAATGCAGAGTCGATGAATACTTAATTACATTGACTCAAGATGCATGTGATCAAACTCTCAAGGGTCAATCAATATAGTAGTCTTAAATAACTATATTCATCATTTATTATCATATTACATTAGAAATTGAATAATATAAAAGAAGAAACTTTTTCCCTTTTTAATTCATTCAAAATATTTTTCTTCATATCCTAGAAATTGAAAAATAATTTAAGGGTCAGTTGTAACACCTCGTGTTTTTGTGAAACTATTTTTTGAATAAAGTAAATTTCATTTATTTCTTACATTGCATGAAATAATCCATTCCTTGTATATGGAACCAACATGGCTCTCTTTACACACAATACTAACTTGCAGTACATTACACCCAACATCGAGTTTCCATGAAACACTATTTTATTGTTATAATTATTTAAAAAATGCGGTTATAACCTTGCCATAAAACTTAGTTATATGAATAGTAATAACTAATTATAAAATTTTATCTAATATGATTTTATATAAATAAAACATATTGGTAATAAATGACATAATTTCTTTGGAAAAATCTTTAAATGTTTCCAAAATAATATTTTCTCAAATGATCCTCTTTTCATGTCCACATATGAAGAACAATAAAATTAATATTAGGAAATTTTATAAATATAATTTTCAAACATAACCTTCATATTTGAATTTATTAAACTAAAATATACTTAGGGCGATTTTATAGTATTTTTCTAAGATGATTCATTTTTTTATGATTAGTATAAAATAGAGCATTTTTGTAAAAAATATCCTTTTAATTTTAAAAATTATTATAATTTTAATTTCATTTTAAAGGCACTATAGATAAATTATAAATATATTAATCCAATTTTGGTCACCAGATTCATTATTATATTTAAATTATATATAAAAACTTATTGAACATTTTAACGTTATATTTACCTTCCTTCTCAACATGTTTGTAGGATTAGCGTTAGACATAATTTTACAGCTTATGAGAATTGAATTTATAAAACTGATAGAAATGGATGTAATAAATATTTTATTTTAATTCTATTAGTACAATCTTAATTTTTTTAGTATACTATGAATAAAAATATTTATAAATTTATATTAACCACAGTTAATGGTAAATCATTTAATTAAGTGTAAAAATATTATAATATATTGAAATTAGCCTAAAAAAGTCCTAATTTAATGGCATGAGTGTTTTTTGACCAAAATAAACCATAGAAAAAATTAAATCCTTTTAATCCATTTCTGTATGAATATCACATTTATTATATTTTTTCTAAAAATAAGTTAAAAATGTCATACTCATATTTTCAGTAACTTCTTAATTTTTAATATAAGGGCATAAAAAGAAAAATTAGGCTATAAATATTCATTCAAAATAAAATACATTTACCTTCTTCATGGTTATTTTTTATAATATTTATGTATAAAATAATTTAATAAAAGTTATGCATAATGATGACATAATAATTGTTTAATTAACATAAATATCAATAAAATTATATTATAAATATTAGAATAAATTTAATTTTACATAATCAATAAAATCCAAAAATTTTATAGAAAAATTTTACATATTAGTGATATTTTATAAGTTTATATTTGAATTTATCATGTTAATATGTTTTTAATAGAAAAATAAATTATTTTATCAAAATTGAAAAAATGATACATTAAAACTAGTAATATTTAAATAAATGATATATAATTCATAAAAATATAAAAATTTCTTAAATAACTAGAATAAGGTTTAAAATTTCAACAATGATCTAGTTGTTACTAGTTTGGGATTTTATAGTTACTATATTAACCCTAAAAAGTTAAAAACCCATGTTGTCAGGGTAAAAGTTAATGGGTTTAACTAATGGTTATATCCAAAATATAATGTTAACATTGTGACCTAATAATGTCTAAAAATAATTGGTTGATAATATTTCAAGCCATACTCATCATAGTTTCTAAAGAACTCACATTTTTTTATTTGTAATTGATAATCAATTTATATTAATTAAATATTTTGAGAGTATCCAAAAGTGCCCCTCCCCTATATTATATAAATTCACATCATCCATCACATCCTCAACCCACCTTGAGCCTTATATCAAGACCAAAATATATACATCAGTCATCTTAACATGATTTTCCAAGTATTTGTGGTTCTTGTATTATCAAAAGAATAATTCTAGTATCCCAAAGAGAAGATCTAGAGGGAGCACCCTGAAGAAAAAAAGCCTCAACCCTATTATTTAGAAATCGATAAGTGAATCCAAGATACCCAAGTTCAAAATGGGGCAGAGAAAAAATTTTATGGGTATCTGTAGTGGTACTTTAGTAGGTACTATATCAGGAACTATTTAGTATTGTAGCAGCCAAAACTATTCATATGTTCAAGCTTTCGGGCCACCGGTTTGGGCCTCAGGTACTTCAAGGCCTTCTTTCCACCCAAGGCATTATATCCAGTATGATTTTTGGGCCACCTCAAGGCATTTGGTCCACCTCAAGGAGTTAGGGCCACCTCAAGGCCTTCAGGCCACCTGAAATTATGCTTAACGACCAAGAACACACTACAAGGATCAGATTCTAGATGAGGATTCATAGCAGGTGCATTCACCAGAGAAGATAAAAAGTCGGATTTGTCAAAATGATAGGGTACGACATTTTCCATCGGGAGCAGCCTGTGCTTGCTTGGCAATTATATCCGAACTGGCCATACGAAGTTGGAGAGCTAACATCACGATGAAGAAGCCAGGGGGTGCAGTTACATGTCATTATGGCCTATATATTTTCTAAGACCTACAGGTCATGTAATCATTATTCTTACGAGACTTGTAAGGTTTTCCCCTCCCCCCTTAAAAGGGGTTTTATCAAAAATCAATAACAAGAATGCCATCGGGCTATTCGGGTATAGGGAGCTCTATAAAGAAAATGAAATCTCCTTTACCAACTGTCTCATGAGTATTTACACTTCTACTTATTCTTCATATGTTGTTTCCATTATAAAATAATAAATATAGTTTGAACTATATTTTTATATGTTATTATGATTATGTAATAACTATATTCCACCTTTTATGCATTCTATGAAAAATTAAATCACTACGCATGCATACGTAGGACCAACTATCTCCACATAGTGGTGTAATTGTTTTTTAATCACCAATATAATTGTATGGGTATAATGATGGAAATATTGAATATATATAACAATAAAAACAGTGGACTAATTCTCGATAAATACATATACCCTTCACTCTCATACCATTTGACAATGAAGAGATTGACATTGTCGCTCGTGCATACGTACGACTAACCATCTCCACGAAGCAGTTTCATTCATTTTTCATGATTACCAAAAAAGGATGATTATATAAATATATATAATGAATAAATATGTTTTATATTACCTTGATATTAATCTTTAAATTACATAAATATATCCTATCTTTAAAAATGGGGACCAATACAATAAAAAATGAAGCAGTTAAAAACTGAAAGAAGAGTGATACTGAAATATTATTAACAAACTAGTGATAATATTATCATATATGATATCATTTTATACGGTTCTGAAATAATTCATTAAAATTCATTAATCCATTATAATTAAGTTTCATATACATACAAATGAAATCATAACTATGGAAAGGGTTAATTTCACCATCTTATAATTATTTGAGATTGTTTTTACATAAGTATATATAAGGTAATATTTATATTCCATGTCCTTTATTCTTAAAAATGTTTTCCAAAATATTTTTACCATTATTATATAATGATTCAAAGTCATTTTTACCAATGTGTGAAAATAATATTTATTTATATTTTCCAAATGAGGTAAATAATAACTTTTCAGCCTATGTAATATATCATTTTTTCTTTTAAACATTTAAGGAATGAATGTATTTGTTTGATTTCATAACACCTAATTTTGTTCTCCTTACCTTAAAAGTATACACGGTTATTTTTGAATAAATTTTTCTCTTTTAAAAGTTCAGGGTATTTCAAGTAATGAAAACATTTTCAAATTAGAAAGTATATCTTTCACATGAAATGTTTTCAAGAGTTCTCTCCACATTATTTCTCAACTACACTTACAATTTTTTTTGTTACATATGTTTTCCATGGGATATTATTCAATGTTTCCATTATTGTTATTTCTATGAATGTTTTATTTTTATATTGCACAGATATTTATGAAACACATTTATTTTTCCTGGGTTATGTTATGATTGAATGATTTGTATGATATCCATTTCATTCTATGGTTGAGGATATGATAAATGATTTTTTATCATGTGGAACTTGTATTTATGATTTCATTATGAGATTGGTGGGATATATATATCTCTTTAATACATTGCGTAATGATTTATATCTCATGAGATAGACATAAAGGACTTTGTTCACTAAGATGGTCATGGGAGTGAACCATGGCTACAAAGAATAAATGGAAAGTGAACCAATACTATCCTGATGGCCTTGGTAGCGATGCGTTGAGTAAAATAGAAGTAATTTTTATATTCTTAGGTGTCTTCCACGGTTCCATGATTTATTAATATGTTATTCTTTCATAGAATATGTTCTATATTTCTTTATGATTTACTTCTTATGAACTGCCAAAATTTATTCCATAATTATATATATGATCATTGATGTGGAGGGTATGATCTTTTATTTTAATGATCATGGTTTCATACTATTATGGTAATGATTATGTTTACTTGTGTCCCTTTTTTACCCTTATTGAGCATCTGATCTCAAACATTGTTATGTTTCCTTTCACAAATGTTTTGAGGATATGTACGGTTAATGTTCTATGTATGAATGATTCTAGTCAGGAAGAACCTAGGTGGAGATAATTTTTCTCACATATGTATTAGTGTTAATGTTTCAATGTTTTGAAATGAAATTGGCTAATATTGTCTTTGGGTGTTTTTTATGTAATTTAATATTTATTCTTTTAAATAATTTTTATATTCATGTATTTATATTAAGGGTCCCTATATTTGGTATGAACACAAAATTTTAGTTTCCTTTTAGAAACTAGGATGGGAAAACTATAGTGATAACCCTTACTATATAAATAAGGACAAGTTGTTGGATAATGAAAAGTATTGTAAAATTTCAATGAACTTTGGTAAATGATGAGGGGAGTGGTTTGCAAACAATCCATCCCAATTTGGACACTACAAGTTGATGTTTTTCTGGCATATAAGTACTTAGGAGTAATATCTTTGACAAGTTTTTTAGTCCTAACTCTGTCTTAACATGGTACACAAGAATGATCCTTGATGAACACATGTTTTGAAACTCTTGTGGGTTATGATTTGGGAATTCCAATCTATTCATGAACCATTATGAATTATTTAAATATATGTTAGCTATAAATAGCCTATGGTGAACCTTAAACTTTATAGATTAAGGGATTTGTTGTGTATTCTAATTAATAATATAAGGAGGCAATATGAAATTGAAACCATGGATTCAGAAAAGTTCACAAACTTATTTTTCAATAATTACATTCCTTGGATTCTTCGATCTTAGATTGAGAAATAGTTACTTGAGTTGATGCAAAAGGATGATGAATATAATGGTACCTACAAGAGTAATTTAATGAGACTTGCAAGTTACACTTAAGTAATTATCATCTAACCTAAATGTAATGTCGATAGGTTCTTCAGTTACTTAATGAAATGTCTTGAAAGGGAGTTGGAAAAAAGATACATTTCTAGTTATGCTGATATTGTGAGTTATAAAATAATGATTGAAATGGAAGTTCGAGTCATGTACTAACCCCAAGGTATTGACAGTAAGAGGAAAATGGAGTTTAAAGGGAAATATAAAAACCATGATAAGAAAAATTGGAACTTTTCTTTATTCTCAATATGTGGGAAAAATAATGGAGGAAATTATATTAAGTGGTCTATTAAATGTTTTATGTTTTCAATGCAAGGTCATCTGGATTTTTATTTCCAAATTGATGGGAAAAAGTGATACAATGGTGTGAGGTGAGAGAAAGAAGCACATAATGCATCTCTCATGCTTCAATGCTACAAGTGTAAGGATAATGTAAATTATGATAACCAGTTCCTAATATCAAGTTCTAGTGATGATGACTGACATCAGAGAACTCTTAATTTGAAGGAGAAGTGTAAATCCCATGTTATGACTATTTATGATGAGTGACACAATTACAATGTAGAGAAAGGTATGCATACCATCTAGAATAGAACTATTAATTTCATATTTGTTTTTGTATCTTCGTAATCATTCATATCTAAAGTATTTTATAAGGTTATTATGGATCCACCTATAATATTAGATATGGAGTTGGCATTGAAAACCCCTTATGGTAAGAGGATGGCTACTAAATTTTATGATTCCGCTCTGGTTAAAGTTTATGGGAATTGGAATCCAACAAATATTTTCATTATTCAATTATTTGGATTGGAATCCATCTTAGGGATGGATTAGAGTTCTATGTATAAATCACACATCAATTGTGAAGGAAGGGAAATCATGTTTTATGTTTCAAACCATCCAATTTTTATTAATATATGTGCTGATAAGTATGAAATTCTTATTAATATTAAATCCAGTGTATAGGTATTAATTCTCATTGAGAAGGGTTGTTTATCTCAAATGGTTGGGGAGAAATTTTAATTCGATGATCTTCTTATTTTTTGTGATTCTATGGAATTCATTCCATATTATTTTCACAGTCTTCCTCAAAAACGTGAATTGGAGTAATCTGTATATCCATAAATAGTTGTACACCAATTTAAATGACTCCTTATATAAATTCCCCAATTCATTTGTCGAAACTAAAGAAGAAACATCAAGAAAAACTTGATAATGGATTGATTTGGCCAAGAGTGTCGGCTTGGGGTGAGCTAGTACATTTTGTGAAGAATAAAGATTGATATATGTGACTCTTCATTGATTATTGATAGTTGAATAAGATCACAATCAAGAACAAGTGTCATATTCCCTATATTGATGACTTTTTTGATCAACTGTGTGGATATCAATATTTTCCAAAATTTTACATCATTCTACACATCATATATTGATTTTCAAGCAGTAGGATATATCCAAAACATAATTCAATACAAGTTATATACAATATGTGTATATTTTGGTTCATTTTAGTATAACCAATTCCCATGTTATCATTATGGATTTGATGAATTACGTCTTTATAGATTATCTCAATCATATTGTGGTAGTCATTATAGTTGATATTCGTATCTATTCAAATAGAAAATAGGAGTACTAAGACTATGTGAGAATTGTACTAAATGCCCTATGGATGGAAAAAATATATACAATAATTATAAAGTGTGAATTTTTGAAACAAAATGATTCATTTTCTGCCAATATAATCTCAAGAGAAAGAATCATAGTAGATCCATCAATGACAGAGGCTCTTTAATATTGGCCTAGAACAAACATGTATAATAAGATCCATATCATTCATTATTTAGTGGGATATTATCAATGGTTTTTGGGGAATTTTCCAAGACACTAAATTACTCTAACCATGTTAACTTGGAAGGTTGAAAATTTCTTAGGGACAGATGGATGTAAGGATAACTTCAATGAACTGAAGATAATGTTATTCAGAATACCAGTAGTTACATAATCCCATAGTGTTGAAGGGTTTTTAATCTATAGTGATGCATCCAAGAAAGGATCGAGATGTTTTATTTTACCGAATAACAAGGTTATCACTTATGCCTCACCACATTTCACGATTCATAAGAAAAACCATCCAACTCGATATTTGGAGTTAGATTTGGTAATTATTGAATTAAATATATGGATGAATTATATTTATGGTGAAAAGTGTTATATGTATACTGATCATAAAATACATAAATATGTATTCACATAAAAGAAGTTGTGAATACTCCTGATAAGATCATTAGAGTTGATAATAGATCATGACTACTTAATACATTACCACCATGGAAAATCAAACAATGTGGTAGTTTCTTTGAGTTGAAGTTATCATTCTATAGTTTTCATGATGTGGATAAAAAAGATCCATTATTTCTGGATTTGAATAGAATTTATCAAAAAATATTGAATGAAGGGGAAACACATAGCTTCCATAATTTAATGTTCAACTGCCAATCCTTGTAATGATTAAAGAGTCAGGGATGGAAAATGTGTATATGAAAAATAATGTTAGAGATTTTGATGAGTTTATCCTTTATAAGGATGGAATGATATGGTTCAGGAATTGTGCATGTATTCCTTCTATACTAGATTTGAGTCAGAAAAAGCTACTACAGGAGGCTCATAGCTCTTCCTTATCTATTCATCCCGGAAGTACAAAGATGTATAGAGACATAGAGGAATACTCCTAGTAATATGTAATATAGATAAATGTTTAAAAAAATTTATCACGATTATTTGTATGATATCAAGATAAGAATAAAATATAAAAATCTATGTGGATGTTGCATACAATACCAATACCAGAATGGATGTGGGAGAACATCACCATGGATTTTGGTGTTGGAGTCCCAAAAACCACAGAAGGGTTAAATGTTAAATGGTAGGTATTCAAACACTTTACTTATAAGGACCCGGCCTTAAACCTTACTTAATCTTCAGTTATTTCAAGAATACACATTGAGGATATTTTTACGTTCATATTTTTAGAGAATTAGATCATAAATGATGCATTACATTCCACATATAAACAATGTTGTTAAATAAAAGATACTATTCATTTTTCCCATCAACGGAAACATATTTAAAATAAAACATGGATTATTTCTTGACACTTCCTTGACACTATCATAATATCATGTAAATGTCCCTAGAACTATAAAAAATATTTCAAAAACATAGAATGAGCATAAATATATCATTAAGGGATCTACAAATATAGAAAGGAAGAATTAGTACATGTATACATAAGAATCAATGAAATTATACATTACTCATAAAACATAAGCACGTTAACATACCTCATGAAATCATACGATTTATGAATAACTCATAGAAATCATAAGACATAAAGGTGACATGAAGAATTCATAACATTATTATGTATTGAGTAACCCTCATGGTTATATTTGGAATACCCATCACAGTATATTCCCTAAATCTCTTCAGATAAACCTTAACATTTAACCCCTTTGCATTACCCAATGCATTGGAGAGCTATATCGGGCACATCCGCCATTAGTTTATCACCGAACCACCCATATTCATAAAAATTTCCCAAGAACCATAAGATAATCATATCACATAACTTAAGAATAAAGGAAAGATAACATTCCCACATTGTAATAACAATATAACATTTTAAGATATTGACATAATGAATCCATTCTAAAATCCATTTTCGAAACCATTTAAAACATTCAAAGAGTTATTTTTGAATCAAAGTGTCACATACCACATTGAATCTTTTAACATTTTAAACCATTAATATCCATATAAATAAATCCTTAAGACCATTTGGAAAACATGGATATTAATGATAAATATTAATAATAATAAATCATTAAAACATTTAAAATGATATTTTAGTTAAAGGGGTTTTAACCAAATGAGAGACACTTGAATACAATAATTGAGGAATAAAATTTAATCAGAACTTTATAATATCATGAGAATAAATAGATTCATGATATAATATTCCAATGGGTGGTATATACACCATATAAGAGTGAATTGGTTCATAACAGCAATGAAGTATCAATAGAAATGTAAAATGAGTTGATATACTTTATAAAGAAGGTATTTTTAAATTAAAGATAAATCAATCTCATAATTATGTGTGAGAAATATAAATACACCATATATAAGTGGATATTAAGTTTAAAAAAATCAAAGTTAATTCAAACATATTAAAGTAATGACATATTCAATAACTACATGTTGAACCAAAAGAAATTGAAATTGGGATAAGATGTTCCCCTGGTAAAATTCGACACCCTAACGACGTCACTTTAAAATTCATAAAATTAGTTTATGAGAGAGAAAATGGTATCTCATCACTTGGACATAAAATTTACATCAATAAGGATATAGAAGATCATATCCCATAATAAAAATATGTATATTAAAATACATAACAAAATATGTCTTTTAAAAAGTGGAGGGTGAAAGGTTCCCTAACTGATTTGGGTAACTTTTGAAACGTTCACCCAATGAAAGAAGGACCATAAAATGTTGATGTAAATATCCATAAAACAAGTATATTACAGATTTAGTATAATAATGGTAATTACATACACCACTCAAAATAAATATTGGCAAATGTAGCATAAATCTCACGGGAATAAAAGTGAGATGAAAAAAATCCCTTACGAAAACTCGGCAACCTAACAACGCCACTTAAAACATCCAAAAAAATGGATTGATGAAATCAAATATGGTCTCTCATAATATCAACATAAAATCTAAAGTAAGATTAATATAAAATAACATCCCCCAACATAAGAAAGAGGATCTTAAATTAAGATTCATAAAAAAGAGTAATTAAAAAAAAGAGAGTGGTAGGATCCCCTACCTCAAGTTCGATTGTCTTGTTTGTTTCATTATATTACTGAATAATAAAATTTTGTCAATTTATAATTTCTTAAGTAACTATTTAAAATTTTATTATCCATTTCATATCACATATTATAATGTAATAATAATTTGTTAGTTATGTGAGTTCATATTAGATGTTTTTTCGATTTTTGGTACATGAGTCAAAAATGAACTTGTTTGAAAAGAATTGTCCATGTAGTTATAAGTACATAATCTCCAGAATAGTATTAATTACTTAAATATTATATATATCCAGTACATATTCATTTTATACTATTCAATAAAATTTGGATCTAAAAAGAAATGAAATGCACCGTTCCTGGAGACGGTAGGCCGTACTTACGCATAAAGGCTACTTTCATTTCTTTGTCATATTAATGGAATTAAAAATAATTGAGAGATATATAAATTATAATTAAAGTATAATATATATGTTATATAGGTCACATAATTTCATTAATTTCATTCTTTATACATTGCATGTATTGCATGAACGAGTCACATCACTTGAGGGGGCGGTAGTCCACACTTCTTCATACGAAATTATCGCATTTGCACAACATGCAAAGAGAAAAGGTATGTTTTAAATATAAAATTCAGAAGCATTTAGAAAACATAAATACCATATATATCATATATAAAATACAGTGACCTCATAATGGCCACCATGAAAGGTGTTATGAGAAGATTGAACAATCATCATTTCATGAGGCAGTAATTTTCCATCCACAGAAACAATATATTCGTTAACCACTAGACGAAGGTGTGTGTAAGTATAGCACTAATAATTTACATAACAACATCCTAGTATATTTGAGATACTAGTGATGTTACAAAATAAAGTAATATAATGAGTTTAGGGGGTTGGAGAAGAAAAAGAAAACAAAAATACACAAGTCAAGACATTACCTTTAAATCAGGTAACTCCTCTTGGTTTGAAACCAAAAGGGTTTATTGAAGAGCTTTCTGGAAAAGGTAAGACTCCTAGAAAGACATGATATATGCGGAGAGATAAAATGAGCAGAGTTTGGTTGATCCAAAGGATTGAGAGGTGTTGCTAAGGGGGTAGAGGTGGGGGCCTTTTATAAGAGGGAGGAGGGGCACTCTTGGAATGTCTTGAATGATTACTTTATTATAAAAAGATTTTCGGATATTAAAGGCCCCAAAATTATATATTTCGAGGATAACGTTATAAGGGTTAGATATACACCCATCCAATAGGATTTTGAGATGTGTATGTCTTAGATTTTACCTTATCTTCTCATTTTATTTAAATCATTTATTAATGAGGTAATCGTTGCATTATCATGGTGTCATAAATAAATTAATTTATTTAATGTGTAAAAATTATAAAAAAATACTATGATGTAGGAAATATTTTTAGAATTATAATGGATATTTATAGTAAAAAATATGACTTGTATAACCCCATGTAAAAATTATTTTAGTAAAACAATACATGTTTGTGACATTTTTATTTTAACTTTAAATAATAAGTAATTAATGTAGTTTTCCTACCAATGTGGCCCCATGGGGTCCCCAGGATGACCCCTTGATTGTCTTGGTCGGATATGACTCATAAAATATGGGTAGGGCATGTTTCAAGGTCATTTCATATTATTATAACATTATATTTACCTTAAATTACACTAATTACCCTTAATTGCGATTAATAAAACTTAAAAGTTACTGTTCAAAAAAAACTTATGTTAATCCTAATGAACCAAATTTTACATCCTAATGAAAACCATGTATGTTGGATTTTTGAAATTAAAATCACAGAAGTGGTAAAGTTTCATTTAAATGAAAAATTAGTTTTTTAACTACCAGTTAGCGGTTTCACTATTCATCAAAAATTGAAGTTTTTCAGAAAAATACCAAAACATCACCCTAAGCTATATTTGATATTCCGAATTCAAAAATTATATCTATTTTATAAAATTAAAAACATAAAAGTTTCATTAATTAATTTAATAATTAAATCCCGCTGTCAAAACAAATAGCGTGTTTTTAAGAAACAATATCTATAAAACAATTGAAACTAGTTTTAGTCCAATTTCAAAGTGAAATTAATTCTAATGACCACCATTGGATTAAATGGTAAAAATATATTCTAATTGAACATTAAAACCAATTCAATGGATGAACTAATCATAAAAATAAATTATATGAAAAAGAGGTTTTGAATTAAAATACAACATTTTCACTAAAACTGATCTTTATCGGAAAAAATAAAAAAAAATTACACAAGGTAAATTTTGATGTCCATATTCTAAAAAAGTATTTTAGATTTTCAAATAAAGCATATAAAAGCGTCAAAAGTATATTAAAAAAGGTTTCACCATCAAAAGGCGGTTAATCGACCTTTTAAAGAATATTAGAATATTTTTGCTTAAAATTGGATTCATTCGCATTTTAAGGCTCTAACATTTATTAGAAAAAAGTAAAAATATTTGACAAAAATATATAATCATTTTGTAGTTAGTTTTGTTCATTCCCTCCATTCAAACGACTAGGCGTTAACTACCATTTAAAATAATATTTTTTTATTATTACAGTGCAACTTATGATTTCAAAGAATCTCATTGTTGTGTATTGGGTACGCCATCGAGCATAGCGTTCCCTTTAAATTAATATTAACATTTTATTCAAAAATATGGATAAATATGAAAAAGTAATATTCTTTATTTACCTAGGATGTTACATCCATCCCCCCTTTTAAGAATTGCGTCCTCGTAATTTTTAAAATTGGGCACGGAAAATTCATAGAAAGCCCCACATCGGAAAATGAGTAAATTAAGCTGTCACTTTAAAAGAAATAAAGGGAAGTACAAAGCTCACACGAGTTAACCCATACTAGGATTACATGTTGGTTAACATTGATATGGAAGAAAAATCAAAGGGTCAGGTTCTGATGGAGAGTGAAAGAACAAAAGTTTAGGAACAATTTAACCACCAGAAAATCACAAACTGATGATGGGTTAAACGGTATTTGATTCCCCATTTGGAAAAGATAACAGACAAATTTTTTTTTAAAGTTACTTTTCATTGAGTAATTTATTTATGTGCCTAAATAAATAAAAATTAAACACACTTACTTGTCCTGTAGACTCTCATCTCCTACTATATTTCTTTAAAAAACTCATATTTTCTCCAAAAGATGAGTATTTAGGATGACTTGCTCACATTAAGAGATCTATAATCAACTTATAGAGAATCACCTAATCTACAAAAGAGAACTATATATTTACCATTTCTTTAGACCTTATCCAAAACCAGAATTTTTAGAACAAGATTAGATAATCCAAAAATGGATAATCCTTTATAAAAAAGAAAATATATTCTTAGTCTCCAAATTTTTTCCAACAAAACCCAAAGTTCAATGAAGACCATTCAATAAAGAATTTGTTAATAAAATTCTTCAAATTAAACCAAACAAAGATTGAAACCCAAATTGTTGAAGGATTTAATCACATCGTCTTATAAGGTAAAAATTAACATTTATCTCAAAATAGCATCAGTTGCTCTTAATGTCTCATATTGAAATGTAATTAAACTAATCACATATCGTCCATGATAGGTTAATAATTTCCATAGATAACCCAAAATCAACTTAATCCTAATTCATAAAATTATATAACTATAATGAATTAGTCAAACTAACCTGGGACTTCATGTAGTCCAGTGGTTGGTGATAAATACCAGTCAAACATTGGTTGTGGGTTTAATTCACGCAGCTTTGTACGACGCGATGGGTTGTCACACGGTCTGAGTGTTGTCCTTTTTCTAAAACTATATAATTCTTAAAACATTCCCCAAAACGAGATAAAATATTCAAAAATAATCACAACATATTTTAACCTAATGTTTACCTCATGCCTTTCATTTTCCATCATAACATATAGTAACCCATAATTACCTCAAAATTAAGGATTATATAAACCCTAATGGTTACCTTTATAATTATCACCTTAACTTCCACATTGAGTTGGTTCTCTCATAAAATATGAAATAGAAAACTCACCAAGGTCCAATTGCTTGATCATGACTCTTGATAGTTGGTTTAGAAAAACCACGACATTTCTCATTGAATCCCCCATTTCATCCTGTATCTTAGTCAGAGAACCACCATAGTTTCCTTCAAACCCATTGTCACTTTGGTTCCTGTTAGATCCATCCATTTACTAAAACCAAAAAGTTCAGTGTGATATTACCAAAATCATCATGTACTAAAGAGGAAGATAAACACTAAGATATACTTATCCAAGTTATCTCAAACTCATTCCAACATTCAAAAATAACAATGACTCTATCTAATATAATAAACATTTTGGTAATACACAACTTGTCACTAATGCTTAAACAACACTCTAACCTCTAAAGTTATCTAAACCGGTCTTTGATACCAACTATAATGAAAAAACCTTAAACCTTACTTAATCCTAAGTTATTTCAATAATACACATTGAGGATATTTTCAAGTTTAGAGTTTTTGATAATTAGATCATAAATCATGAATTACATTCCACATATAAAAAAAGTGGTTACATAAAAGATAGTATTCATTTTTTCTCATCAACAGAAACATATTTAAAATAAAACTTGGATTCTTTATTGACACTTCCTTGAAACTATCATCATATAATGTACCTTTCCCTTGGCCTCTGAAAAACATTTCAAAAACATTGGATGAGCATAAAAACCTCAGTAAGGGATATATAAATATGGAAAGGAAACATTAGTACATGTATACATAATAATCAATGAAATCATACATTACTCATAAAACATAAGAACATTAACATACCTCATGAAATCATAAAATTTATGAATAACTCATATAAATCATAAGACATAAAGGTAACTTGA
Source organism: Viscum album (assembly GCA_963277665.1). NCBI lineage: Eukaryota > Viridiplantae > Streptophyta > Magnoliopsida > Santalales > Viscaceae > Viscum > Viscum album. The sequence goes on from OY728142.1 coordinate 958,081,093, forward strand.
GGCATTCATAACATTCTTACGTAGGGAGTAACCCTCATGGTTGTGTTTGGAATAACCATCACAGTATATTCCCTAAATCTCATTGTATAAACCTTAATGTTTAACCCCTTCATGTTACCCACTACATTGGAGAGCTATATCGGGTTCACCCGACCTTAGTTTATCACGGAACCACCTATATTCATAAACATTTCCCAAGAACCATAACATAATCATAAGGCATAACTTAAGAATAAAGGAATATAACATTCCAAAATAGCAATAACAAATAACATTTTAAGATAGTGAAATAATTAATCCATTCTAAAAACCATTTTCAAAACCATTTAAAACATTTAATAAAGTGATTTTTTAATCAAAGTTTCCCATACCACTATGAATTTTTCATCATTTTAAAACATTAATATCCATATAAATAAATCCTTAAAACCATTTTTAAAAAATTTATATTAATGAGAAATATTTATAATAATAAATTATTAAAACATTTAAAATGATATTTTTGTTAAAGTGCTTTTAACAAAATGAGAGACAATTGAATACAATAATTGAGTTATAAAATTTAATCAGAAATGTATAATATCATGATAATAAAGAGATTCATGATATAATATTCTAGAGGACAGTATATACAACATATAATAGTGAATTGGTGCATAACAACAATGAATTCTCAATAGAAATGTAAAATGAGATGAAATCCCTTATAAAGAAGATATTCTTAATTGAAAGATAAATCAATCTCATAATTATGTGTGACAAATAGAAATACACCCTATATAAGTGGATATTAAGTGTAAAACAATAAAAAGTAATTAAAACATATTCAGGGAATGACCTGTTCAATAACTACATGTTGAATCCATAGAAATCGAAATTGGGTTAAGAAGTTCCCTTGGTAAAATTTGATAGCCTAACAGCGTCACATTAAAATTCATAAAATTAGTTGATGAGAGAGAAAATGGTATCTCATCATTTGGACAGAAAATTTACATCAATAATGATATATAAGTACATATACCAACATAAAAAGATGTAAATTAAAAGACATAACAAAATAATTATTTTAAAAATAGGAGGGTGAAAGGTTTCGTTACCGATTTGGATAACTTTCGAAATGTTCACCCCATGAAAGAAGAACCGTACAACATTGATGTAAATTACCATAAAAGAAAGTATATTAAAAAATGAGTAAAATAATGGTAAGTACATACACCACTCAAAATAAATAGTGGCAAATGTAGCATAAATCTCACGAGAAGAAAAGTGAGATGAAAAATATCCCTTACGAAAACTCAGCAGCCTAACGAAGCCACTTAAAACTTCCAAAAAAATGGATTGATGAAATCAAATATGGACTCTCATAATATGAAAATAGAAATTACAATAATAAGAAATACAAAATAATATCCCCCATCATAAGAAAGAGTATCTTAAATTAAGTTTCATAAAAAAGAGTACTTAAAATGAAAGAGAGAGGTAGGATCCCATACGTCAAGTCCGACTTGTCTTCTTCATTTCTTTGTATTCCTGAATAAAAATTTTTTGTCAATTTATAATTTCATAAGGACCTCCATTAAAGTTTAGTATTCAATTCATATCACATATTATAATGTAATAATAATTAGTTAATTATGTGAGTTCACATCAGATGTTTTTGTCGATGTTTCGTACATGAGTCAAAAATGAACTTGTTTGAAAAGAATTGTCCATGTAGTTATAAGTACATCATATCCAGAATAGTATTAATGATTTAAATATCATATATATCCATTACATATTCATTTTATACTATTCCATAACATTTGGAGATAAAAAGAAATGAAATTCAACGTTCATGGAGACGGTAGGCCGTACGGATGCATGAACGCTACTTTCATTTCTTTGTCATATTAATGTAATAAAAAATAATTGAGATATATTAATATATATATATATTTATAATTATATTATAGTATATATTTTATATAGGTCACGTAAGTTTATTAATTTCATTATTTATACATTCCATGTATTGCATGAACGAGTCACATCACATAAGGGGGTGGTAGTCCACACTTCCTCATATAAAATTATCGCATTTTCACAATATGAAAAGAGTAAATGTATGTCTTAAATATAAAATTCATAAGCTTATAGAAAAAATAAATACCATATAAATCATATATAAAATACAGTGACATCAGAATTTCCACCATGAAAGGTGTTAAGAGAATATTGAACAATCATCGTTTCGTGAGGCCGTAATTCGCCATCCATAGAAACCGTATCTTCTTTAACTATTAGACGGATGTGTGTATATGTTTAGCACCGATATTTCACATGAAAACATTCTAAAATATTTAATATACTGTTTTTGTTACAAAATAAATGAATAAAAATATTTTAGGGTTTGGAGAAGCAAAAAAACAAAAGAACACAAGTGAAGACATTACCTTTAAATCGGGTAACTCATGTTGGTTTGAACACAAAAGGGTTTCGTGAAGAGCTTTCTGTCAAAGGTAAGACTCCTAGGATGAATAGAGGGATGAGGAGAGATAACTTTATCATAGTATGTTCGAGCAAATGGCATGAGAGGTGTGGGTAAGGGGGTAGAGGTGGGGGTCTTTTATAAGAGAGAGGAGGGGAACTCTTGGAATGTCTTGAAAAGTTACTTTATTATAAAATAATTTTCGAATATTAAAGGTCCCAAAATTATATATTTCATAGATAAGGTTATAAGGGTTTGAAATCCACCCATCCAATAGGTTTTTGACAAGTTTAAGTCTTATATTTTACCTTATCTTCTCATTTTATTTAAGTCGTTTATCAAGGAGGTAATCTTTTCATCATCATGGTGTTATAAATAAATTAATTTATATAATGTCTAAAAATTATAAAAAAAATACTATGATGTATGAAATCATTTTATATTTCTAATGGATATTTATAGTCAAAAATTTGACTTGTATAACCACATGTAAAAATTGTTTCAGTAAAACTATACATGTTTGTGACATTTTTACTTTAACATTAAATAAAAAATAATTAATGTCATTTACCTATCATAGTGGTTCCATGGGGTCCCCAAGTTGACCCATGGATTGTCTTGGTCGTCCATGACTCATCCAATAAGGGTAAGACATGTTTCAAGGTAATTTCATATTATTACAACATTATCTTTACCTTAAATTACACTAATTACCGTTAGTCGCGATTGATAAAACATAAAAGTTACTATTCACCAAAAAATTATTTTAATCCCAATGAACCACATTTTACATTCTAATGACAACCATGTATGTTGAATTTTTTAAATTAAAATCACAGATGTGGTAAAGTTTCATTTAAATGAAAAATCAGTTTTTTAACTACCACATAGTGGTTTCACTATTCATCAAAAATTGAAGTTTTTCAGAAAAATACCACAAATTCACCCTAAGATATATTTGATATTCTGAATTAAAAAATGATTTATACTTTACAACATTAAAAATATAAAAGTTGAATTAATTAATTTAATAAATAATTCCCGCTGTCAAAACAAATAACGTGTTTTTAAGAAACAATATCTATTAAAATATTGACACTAGTTTAAGTCCAATTTCAAAGTGACATTAATTCCAATGACCACCACTGGATTAAATGGTAAAAATATATTCTAATTTCACTTTAAAACAAATTCAAAAGGTGATCTAATCATATAAATAAATTATATTAAAAAGATATTTTGAATTAAAATACAACATTTTCACTAAAACTGATCTTTATCAGAAAATTAAAAAAAAATTACACAAAGTAAATTTTGATGTCGAGATTCTAAAAAAGGAATTTATTTTGTAAAATATAACATATAAAATCTTCAAAAGTATATTTAAAAATGGTTCTCCATCAAAAGGTGGTTAATCGACCTTTAAAAGAATATTATAAGATTTATGCCTAAAATCTGATTCATTCTCATTTTAAGCCTCTAACATTTATTGGAAAAAAGTAAAAATATTTGACAAACATATATAATCATTTTGTAGTTAGTTTTTTTCATTTCATCCATTATAATGGATAGGAATTAACTACCATATAAAATAATATTATTTTATTATTAGAGTGCAACGTAAGATTTGAAAGAAACTCAATGTTGCATATTGGGTACGCCATCGAGCATAACATTCCCTTTAAATTAATATTAACATTTTATTCACAAATATGGATAAATATGAAAAATTAATATTATTTATTTACATGGGATGTTACATCACTAATTAATCACAATTCATTTCTATCAAATAACACTCCTATCATGATTAACCTGCTAGGATATACATTATGGAAGTTTTAATGTTGTAGGGAGTACCACATTGTAATGTATCTAACTGAGAACCTAGGATTACCTACAAATTTAGGAAAATTATTCAGTAAGAACATGAAACATAATTTGATTCCAACACTTATTACCAACATCTGATGGATGATAATGACGAAAAAACAATTCAAACCCTAGAGGATATATTCAGATCATTTTCTCAAGATTTCAAAGGTGGTCAGGATGAACACCTTCCTCTAGATGAGTTCTCTTACTAAAATTTATTTAAATCAATAATTCATATGGTTACTTATAAATCCATATATGGGATGAAATATAGAGATCTAATATTCTTTCATAAAGTTTTATAATGAAATCTATTGGGACCTATGATCATTGAAGAGATGGTTGAGTAAGTTAGAACCATTCTGTAGCATATTAAAAAAGCACATAATTGGTTTAAAAGTCATGAAGATAAATGAATTTGTGAAATAGAATTTGAATTTTTTGAGATGTTTCTTTAATGAATTTCTCCATAGAAAAATGTTATCAAATTCATGAATAAAGAGAAACCAAGAACATGATATATCGGTCCCTTTGAAATTATAGATTAAATCGGGAAAAAATCCTATAGCTCAAGAATGTCTCCAAATCACTAACACATCCATTATTTGTCCCATATATATCTCTTATATATAATTACTAAACTAACACATCACATTTAATAAACTAAGAGGTCATACCATTGGAGCATGATCTCTCATACGAAGAACAACTAGTTCAAATTTTGGATCGTAAAGAAAACGTCCTCCAAAAAAACACCACTCACATGGTAAGTGATTTTTGGAGAAATCACCAGTTAGAGTAAGCTATTTCAGAACTTTTTTATATGATGAGGAATAATAATCCTAATTTTTGTATCAGAGTGAGGAATTTTGTGGGATAAATTCATTATTAGGGGATAGAATACAACTCTCTAAATTTTTGTGAATTTTTTCTAAATAAATTAATATTCAATGATGTCTACAATTAACTAAATTGGACATTTCATTCACATATAACGGAAATTTATTTCTCTACACGCAACACTGAATTGGCGTATGTTATAAGCAACATATAGTTTCCACAAAACAACACTTTATTGTTATAATAATTTAAATAATATTGTTATGACCCAGACATTAAACATTGTATTATGAATTGTAAAAACTAATTTTACAATATTATATATAATTATTTGATATATAAAATGTATAGATAATGGAAAACATAATTATTTGTAAATATATTTATAAGTTTAAAAGTTTTATTCTCTCTAAAAAACTTCTTCTCATCTCTTTCTATGCAAAAAAAATTAATTTTTGGAAGCTTTAGAAATTGAATTAGATAAAATAAACATTATTTTTCAATTAGGAATATCAAAATAATCTTAGGGTGTATTTACATCATTATATTGAGAAGTTTTATTTTTTGATGAATAATAAATTATAGTACATTGTAGTTAAAAATACACATTTATTAAATAACTTTTTTTTACATTAAATTTATTTTTAATGTTTCAATAGATCAAATATACCAAGATTAATCATATTTATATCATTATATTCATGTTTATATTTAAATAAGATATAAAAACATATTGAACTTTTGAACATTTTTTACCCCCCTTCTCACCACATTCATGGGATTATCGTTAAACTTACTTTTTCTGATTATGTGATTTGAATTTTGAAAAACAAACATACATGGTTATAAATAAAATTATATTTTGATTCTAAGGGGATAAGCTTAATTTTTTGATCTTATTAATACCACTATTAGTAAATTTTTATTTACCAAAGATACGGGTACATTAGATAATTAAAGGTAAAAAAATATTATAATATTGTAAAATAACCATGAAACATGACCTATTTTCATTGTATGAGTGTTTGTAGACCAAAATCAACTTTAATATTAAATTATTACATTTTTCAGCCACTTGTGACAGAATATGACAGTTGTTATATTTTATATAAAGATAATTTAAAAATATCATACTCATGTTTTTAAAAACAATATCATTTTTAACATCGATTTATAAAGAAGTCAAAATTAGACTATAAATAGTAATTTAATATATAAGAATTTTATTTTATTCATGATAATTTATATTTAAATTTTTAAGAGAAAATTATTTAACTAAAGGCATGCATAATGATGATGTATTAATTTTTTAGTAAATATTAATTTCATATATATTATATAGAAAATATAGAAATAAATATAATTTAAGATAATTAAATAGATTAATTAATTTTACAGATAAATTAAGCATATTATTGAGCTATTTTCGTTATTTTTTATAAGTTTTCATGTTAATATGTTTTTTAAATGAAAAATAATAAATAGTATTAAAAATGAAATAAATGATATTTTAGAATAATTATTATTCTATGAAATGATATATATTTCATAATAATATATAATTTTTCCAAATAACTTTAATAAGGTTAAAAATTTCCTCAATGATCTAGTATGGGTTTTTTCATTTTATAGTAAATTGTTTTCCCTAATGTGTAAAACACCCATGTTGTTAGGGTAAAAGGTAAAGGGTTTAACTAAGGGTTAATCCCAAAATATAAGGATAATATTGTGATCTAAAAATGTATAAAAATCAATGGTTTATAATATTTAAAACTATATTCATCATATCTATTAAATAAATCACTTTTTATCTATTTTAAATCGAAAAAATAATTATATTAATTTAATAATTTAATGTTTTCCAAGTGTTCCCCTTCCCTCTCTTATAATAAGGAACCACTTCCCTCACTTCCTCATATCACCTTGGGCCTTATAGTTCAACCAATACCAACTAATTTCTCCTTCTATCATCATTATACATACAATTCATATATTTTTTCCATTATAAATTTATAACTTTAGTAACAACTATATTACAAGATTGTATTATGAATATCTAACAGTCATAATCCACCTCTTATCTATCATATGGAAAATGAAATCACCACATGTGTGTACATACAACCTATCGTCTCCATGATGTGGTGTAATCTTTTTTTTCATTATCACTTTATTTGGATGGGTGTAATGATTAAAATAAAGAATATATATTATTATTATAACATGATATTAATTCTATAACAAACTGTATACCATCAAGTCCCATAAAAATTCACAACTAAGGGAATGATATCGTCGCTCGTGAATATGTATGGCTAATTTTCTCCATGATGTGATGTGATTCATTATCCATGATTACCAACAAGTAATGATTATATAAATGTTTATAATGAATAAAAATGTTTTATATTATCTTATTATTATTAGCTAAATAATATAACTATATCTTATTAGCATAAAATTGGACTAATATGATGGAAAAGGAAGCAATTAACACCAAACAGAAGAGTGATAATAAAATATAATGAACAAATGAGAGATAATATGATCATATATAATGTCATATTAATATAGTTATGAAATAATTTAATAATATTAATTAATCCATTATACAAGAGTTTTAGATTCTTATGTGTGGATTCAAACCAAATTTAAGGTTAAATTTTATAATATTATTTTTATTCGAGATTTTTTACAAATAAGTATTACTCATGGAATATATATCTTCAATGTCCATGTTTTTTAAAAATGTTTTAAACCATATATTAATCATTGTTATACAATTATTTGATGTAATTTTTACCCATGTGTAAAAATAATGTTTTCTTCTATTTTTCTAATTAGGTAATTTTTGAGTTTTTTAGAAAAGGTATGAGATTAGTGTTTCATTTTAACTTCTACAGAATGAGTGGATTTTAATTCTTTCATATCACATTATTTCCTTGAATGTCCCCTTACAATATTACAAGGTTAGTTTCATAGAAAATTTTTTCTTTTAAAATTGTGCGTCATTTCAAGTAAAGAATTTATTTTCGGATGAGAAAGGATATTTTCCTAAAAAATTATTTTGAAGAGTTCTCTGCAAATTAATTTTTGTTTTAGATAACCTTGTCTGATTTTCATTATGTTTTACTGGGTATATGCTTAAATTTTTACATTCTAATTATATATATGAATTGGTTATGTTTATGATGGAATTATATTTATGAAACACATTTCATTTTCATGCCTTACGTTATGATTCCCGGATGATTACTAAAAGGATTTCATTATAAGAGTTATGTTATGATAATTTTTTTAACATGTAGAAAAAGTACGTATGATTTCCTTATGAAATGGGTGGGACCTATATATCCCTCCAATTAATTGGGTAAATATTTTAATATCATTATATAGACATAAAATACTTTTTCCACTAAGATGGTCATGGGAGTGAACCATGACTACCAAGATGGTAGCGGAAGAGAACCCATACAACCATGATTGCATTAGAAGTTATGCCTTAACTACCATGGAAATCATTATTATAAGATTATGTGTCTTACATAGTTATATTATTTATTCGAATGTTATGATTTCATGCCTCAACATATTCATTTAATTATGATTCATCTCTATTGAAATTCCAATATATATGTCATGATCCTCTTTATAGTCTTTGATATATAGGGTATGATATTCTATTTTCATGATCTTATTCTCATACCCTTATGTCAAGAGTATGTCTACATGTATTCCTTGTTTACCCTTACCGAGCATCACAGATCTACATGTTTTATGTTTTCCTTTATCTAGGTTATGAAGATATGTATTGTCTTTGATGTATCTAAGAAGGGTTCGAATTAAAAGGAACATATTGGGAGATAATTTGGCTCAATTATGTACCATTTTTTATGATTCCATATTTCTAAAAGAACTTTAATAATTTGTTCTATTTAATTTTTTGTGTAATGTATTATGTATTTCACAAAATTAATGTAATTTTCATGTATGTAAGTCGAGGGTTTCTATATCAACTTATATTCTTTATAATGATTTCGTACACTAGAATATATCATGAGTGAGTAAGTAAAAATAAATATGGTGAAGTGGATAATAAAAACACATGTGACTCAATTAAAAAATGCAGTGCATTCAAAAACCATGAGTAATATCAACTTATAAATAACATGGATAAAAAAAATATTAATAAAGTAAATACACAGATTGGATATTCAATAACATTATATCAAGGCCTTGATTAATATATCAAAAATCTCACCATCAAGGTCGTTCAACAAATACATTAATCATAATATATTGGTATGTGTAAACCAGATACCCATCTTATATTGAATGCCTACTTTTTTTATGGAAACATTTTGATTTATTGAGGGGATATCTACAAATGGTCCCAACATGTCACTTGCACATACTATTCATTCCTAATATTTATGGAATTATTAATAAAATTCCTTCCTAAAAATATTTATAAATCAATAATGATATATTTTGAATCAAGAATATTGAAAATTTTTCAAATTAACAAAGCAACATTATTCATTCAACTAATACAATATATATTTTAGTTAAACATTTGAAAAATAATAAATATAATACAAATTATATTTAACTCATCCATGATATTAATAATATCTATATTAATGTGATGAATGTGTCCAATGACTAATGGATACTGATAGATAAATAATCAAATGAAAGTGAAATATCTCAAAATAAGGTATAATCCATTATCAATAAATAGTGATAGAGGACAATTAATTCATCAGAAATTAAGTTTGTTTTGTATAACCCATCTCCTATAAAAAATAGAATTAATAAATTAAAAAATAACATCCTCGTATCTTTTTGCAAGAATTGATTTATAAATTAAATTCAAAATACTTTTAATTCTATTATGAATGTAATATCATTTTATTTTTATTAAATTTTAAATACCAATCAGAAAATATTTTGAAAAATAGTTTCCTTCAAAATAAAAATAGAAAAAAAAATTAATGTATGATTTATGTATAGGATAGTCATGGCAAATAGAAATTATTTTCGTATATTAAATGTTAAAACAATGATTCTTCTCACACTATTATTAAAAACATAAAAAGTAACTCGTTTGAAAATTGAAAATATTATTCCTTTTGAAAAATTTATATAATGTCAAATATTGTTGAAAATTAATTAAAATAATTATTAGTGTGTAAACAAGAACACTGTTGAAAAATTTAAAAGAAATTCGACACGGAAGAAAAATAGTTGGAAGGAAAACATTTAAACAATATTTTTATAATAAATTTCGTGATATGTAACAAAATTGTTTTTTCTTGATACAGTAAGAGAATAAATAGAGTATAAACATGTATATATAAAAAATAACAATTTCATTTGAAATTATATTGCGTTTATGATATTCAGATCATATATTTTTTATAGAGGAAATCTGAAAATACAAAATCCTAAAATAAAATGAGGTTGCAATGAAAATCACTTACCTTAAGACATAGCTTAGTTATATGTGTTTTATTCTCATGAATAATGGATTTAGAATTAATAAATTTAGTTTTCATAACCATTATAATTAATATTACATTTGTTATGGTCCTTCAATAATCATTTGAAATTCATTCATTTAATAATTCTTTCTTATGTTGACCACTAATGGTTTTCAGAAAAATTAATTGGGTATATTGATCGTACATAGAGGTGTTAGGAAACTGTTCCATCGTTGAGTTAAATTTCATAATTTATTTTATAAAATTTGTATTCATTGTATACAAATTTAGAATCATCCATGCATTGTGCTAATAAACAAAATGCATATTGTTACTTCATGGAGGTGGTAGTCCACACATATGCACATGATACATTATAATTAAAAATAGATATAATGGTAAGATGTCAGCTGAAATATTATATTTATAAAATTATAATTATTTTAAAAAATATCATATGTATCCATTAATTACATGCTTTTTATAATCCAATTAGAACTATGATGGAAAGTTAATTATCGTGCTACATAGAGATGGTAGGATGTACCCACATATGATCAATTTATTAGTTATACATTGAATAGAATGGCAGTGGAAAAAATTAAATTATAATAAAAAAATATTATTTTATTTTTTGAATTATATTCATTGCATAGGATAGATATAATATATTTATGTTAATTTTAAGAAACAATAAATTTTGAAAGAGTCTTGTAACGTGATTACTTCTTTTCTAAGAGGCCTCATTGGCATACACTAGAATACATTTATGATGCTATTTTAATGAAACCATACCCTCTCAGTTGTTCCTAGTATTGTTTTAAATGTATTTTTATTGGTCATGGTAGTGTTATGAAGCTCAAGAGGTGTCATTTTGATAGTGGAAGATATGTTTAGGGAGAGGAACTCTTATAATTACAAAATGTTTCAAAATATTAATAGATTTTAGTCATGGTAAAGTGGAACCAAGGAACCTAAAATATATAGGTACGATGTTATAGGTTTTAAAAACACTAATTCAACCACATTTATACATCATTATGAGAAATTTTATGCCTCAACGCATTGTTAAACACCTTTAAACCCAATTTAACCTTTACTGTGATGGTAAAATATTTTATCATGATAATATATTCATGTAAAAAAATATAATGGGACATATAAGAAAATTTTTAAATGATAATTCAAAATATGGAATTTATTTTATCATATTAATTTTTCATATTCTTCAGAAACTATTCTTAATAAAAGGACACACAATGAAAAAATTACAGTTTTCATTGAGAATACCAGATTTGACCATAAATTTAATTACACTAAAATAAAGTAAAAATGAATATTTAAATAATTTTTTTATTCAATAAAATATGAGTTTTTTATTTATTTATAAAAAAATTACAAAATAAAACATTCCAACCATATCATTAAATACAATTACCAAACAAATTTACATTTTAATAATATATAACTCATGTTCAGAAAATACATTCCTGGGTTCCAAAATAAAAAATATTATTCCAAAATACATTATTGAACTACATAAATACATATTTATTTTATATTTTTTTATATTTATTACTTCATTCCTATACCATAATAATTTCATAATATTTATAGTATTTTAAAAAATTATAATTGTAACTATTTACTGAAAATTAAATTATTTACAAAAATTAATAAAATTCACCCCAAACTAATTTTGAGAAGATGAATTCTAAATATAAATTATTTTAAAAAAATTTAAATTTATAAAATTTTGTAATTTAGAGTTATAATAACATTTAAAATAAAGTTGTTTTTATGTTATTATTTCTTTATAATGAAATGTTTACAAAAAAATAATTGAATCTTCGGTGTTATATGGTGTAAACATAAAATGATATATATATCACCATAAACAGAAGATAAGTAATCCTTATATTTAGATGGAGGTATTGTATGAATTATTTTATCAGAGCCTAAATTCTATAGAAATTACATTGAGTGAGATCATTATAGTTATATTTCTTTTAGATATATTTTTCCTCATTATCATATAATTGTACTCATATTTTTGATGATATTACTCCACCTAATCTAACTATGGTGGCCAGTTCACTAATACTTTACAAAAAGGATTATGATTTTTTGGGATCCACTCTACCTCATTTAAGGACATTAATTCTAAAGGTGGAATGGGAAATAACTATTTTCTCAAACTTCTCCTTGGGAGAGAAATGATATCACCATTTAATGAGGAGGAACTTAATGTAATGAGACTAAAAATATCAAGAACCTCTTGAAACAATTGTTTATTTGGGGTAACATTTATAATTGGAGTACCTTATCAATTTAAAGATATTTTAATTTTGTGAGTTGCTATAATAAAAGGTTCTATAGGGAGGACCGCTATAGCGAGTGATGCTTTATGAAGTAGAAATGGAGGAACCTTCTTAGAAATTAATATTATAGACATGAGGATGATTTTTCATGACATGTATAATGGGAAGATTTCCCATGAATGATCCTTATACCATTATAGGGCATACCTTCATGATGAATCTTCTAAAGTGGACATATTAAATTGATGAATACAGTACTATAGGGGTGAACTTCCTAACAACAGACACATACCTTTTATGATGATAAGTTAGTAGGTTCATAGGATTCAAATGATAAATACTAAAATGATTCAATGTATTAAATTTCAATTGGAATTGGGGTATGGTCTACCATACGAGTTATGCCTTTACATTTGAACGATCTCATTCTGGAGGTTCCCTTTTGGGATGATTACAAGGATCATTGTGGACATTGGCCTTTATTGATAGGATCCTTCTTGGGAAAATTCATTTTCACAACATGAATATACTGATGAGTCTGTTGGGACTAGAAAGGGATATAATCCAACAATTTCGGGTTCATTATAATATATCAATATGTTTAAACATTATTAGAAAGAGTATGATCCATAATCTTGGATACTTTTAGTACATTCTATCATCACCCTTTATAGTGACATAGATATGGGATATGAGTGTGTTCTTGAGTATTTTTTTGAATTAACTGATGAGTTGTGGTAGTTTTGGTAAAAATATTATTTTTTATGAATTAATTTTCATAATGTTTTGATTATCAACACATGTTATTAGAAAAAATTCATGATTCAGATCATCATTCTTCATTAGATTATATTAAAAATACTTTGGTATGGAAGTGGGAATATGATCCAACTCTATAGAAACTCATAGAATGTGTTCATCTGCAACTTCAATAATACATGGAAATGAATATGGGTCATTGAAATATTTTTTATCATTATATTATAATATAGTCCATATACATTGGATAATGCTTCTAGGATATGATATAAATATTGTAAGTATTGGGAAATGATATAAATATTCTCCTCTATTTTCATTATGATATTTATAATGGATTAAATAATAGGAATAAAGATATGGGACCATTTCATGGTGATATTAGAGATATAGTCCAACATTTATACCATTTTAAATATTAATATATGATGAAGGGATTATACTAATTGGTTGGAACATGACCATTTCCTTGTATGGATATTGAGATATGTCTATCTATTCCTCTACACATTGCCAAAGTATTTTCATAGTATTATAGAGCCAAATATAGGATATAATACTACAATTGGATATCTTTTAGAGAGTGTCGATAATAAATTTATTAGAAATGGGGATATGATCATTTTCTCTACCTCTGGTAGTTTTACATACCTGATAAGATCTTATAGGGGCCAGGTCATAGGTAACTGGACACAAGACCTATAAGGTGGATCCCATTGTTGTTTTTTTTGTTGAGTATGGGTCATGAATAAATAATGGAGATGAAAGGTAGTCATATTAATAATATGAAACTTCTATATGTTTGGAATGTTATAGCTGACATTCTCTTCCATATCCTAGACATAAAATCCATATGTGTTGTCTTACTTCGATGAAAGGATCCTAAAGTGTTTCATTGAGGTGACAGTTTCCATATGATTCAATGTGGTCTTACAATATTGAGGGGGTCACCTATGGGGAATGGTATCCAACGGTCTCTTTAATGTAACCTCTAGTTTGAGGATTTCACTCCTAAACTGATACTCCATCACAAGTGAATTTGGAACTTATTAGTGGAATCACAATATGGGTTATAGAAGCCTTTAATTTATAAAGTCCATAACATAAATAATAGTTGTTGTGTTCAATTATAACATGGATTGTTCATAAATTTTTATATAATGTGGATCTGGCCTATAGACTACTATAATAAACAAAAAACAGAAAAACAAAATCTCATTTGGGTAGCATCGCAACCAAGAGAATGTAATATTTGTTAAAATAAATGGAATATGATAACTCGGTTATTTTCGTTTTCAAAATATTCACAATAGGTTCACTATTTCATTTTTCAACATAATATATATTTGTTCTTCTACGTCTGTGATAGTTTAGCATTATTTATCATTGGGTTTTAACTTTCCAAATGTAGTAGCCCATTTTTCTTTTTTACTAATGGCAATTCCAAATACAATTTTACTGATAAAATGACAGGTTATGTTTTTCTATCCCTTTTGAGGGAAATTATTACCTACTCACAAACACATTGTTACATTTAAAGCATATTCATAAATCCAACCCAAATCCCTTTATTAGACCAGTTACCCTTACACTGATGGTGGATTATTAACATGCATTGATGTGAACATCAATTTTTATTAGAGTTTCTCTATCTATAAATTACTAATTAAGGATTCTAAATTTTTAAAGTCGTGTTTAAATCCATATAGTTGGGTTCTCTGGAGTATATCACCATCATGGAATGTGATGTATGTTATAATATAATATCCTTGAAAGGTTATAATACATACCCCATTGAAGGGAATTTGAAAATACATTATTTGATGTCGCTTAATGGGAAATATCATACCTTCTATTTTTATGAAAAAAATGACTGATTCCAACCTATATAAATCTATATGTGGTCGAATTATAGGTTTAAGGTCCCTAAAAATGGTTTTCATGGGACTTATACATGAGTTTAAACTTTTTGCAAACCTTTATGTGAATACGGACCAATTATAATAAGTTAGTTTCACTTGGAATATGGCCTTATAATGTATGATATTGGTATACATTAATGGGATTATAGATCACAGAGAATAATATAATTTCATCAAGAATAGGAATTAATAACGAATATATGGTGATACATGGAATGAAATAGAGTATGGATTGTTTGATTAGGATTATAGACCAATGAGGTAGCTCTAATTGAATATATCATAGGTGAACAAGGTCTCTATGCTCACAATGAATATTACCGAAAAATAAATAATGTAAGTGATTTATGAGGAATATGACCACAAAACATTGAAAATGGAAGGTTGATGGTGTCGAGTTTTAACCACAATGGAATTTTCTACATTTCCTGAATAATAATAATCCAATCCCATGAAATTATACAAAATAAATCTATGGTTGGTTTTTAGTATTCTACCATTCGTTTTAACAACATTTGGTAAAGTGGTTTTCATGTTATTGGACAATTTGTGACTAATACTTTGGAATTTTTTTGTAAGTCATGTTTTGGAGATGTATGTGTTTATAATGTTGTGAAAACAAGGGATTAAATTGGGCTTATGCATATTGGTCTACCATTTTGGTACATTATGTTTTGTTGAGTGGAGAATAAATCCATCATTCATTTGGAATTTGAGATTTACACAAAAAGTAAATCCCAATCCCATTTTATAAACTATAAGGGAATTCGGTGACCTTATACCAAATTTGGATTCCTCCATTTTTAATGTAATTTTTCATCCTTAGAAAACCCTATTCAATAAGATTAGATTTGGGTTTTTTCATAATAGATTATATGAGTGGGCAATGGTCTCATTGATTTTCCAATAATATGGACCCTCTTTATCATGGAGTGAATAATGATAAATTCACTAAGACTCCTATTAGTTAATCTAAAAAAGTATGAGACACCCTTTATCTATGGAATCCATGATGGAACATGATTAACTCTAGTGTACATGACACCCTGATTATATTTTTATGGTGGATTTACTGGTGGTCTAATATTGACCTTTCAGGTGATTCCTTGGAAAACATGGGCTATAGACTAACTGTTAATCCCAGAAATAGGCATCACTAGAAGGAGGGTCTTAGTAACTCTAAAGGATGGATAATAAGTATGATTTTCTTATATTTAAATATAAACTATAAAGTAGGTTTTTTGTAGTTGGGACCAAGTTGGCTGGAGATGTTTCTTGGATGTAAGAAGTGGTTGTTTTTAGAGTGTTTTCTTTTGTTGTCAAGGAATTTTGAGAAGAAATGAAATCACTTAACCTTTTATAAGTGGATTATCTGAATGATCATCATACTAAAACTTTATGATTCAAAATTATCAAGAATTTACATTTTATTTTGTAGGAAATACATTACTATAAGATAGGGAATTTACAATAGATTAACTGGTATTTCCGACAATACTTTTATGGTTTGAATTTCAAAAATATGATAAGTTTTTTAGATAACATTTAATGAAATAATTATTAATGTAAGAGGGATAAATCATGTTTATGGACAATAGTAAATCATCATGGTTGGTTTTGTCAATTCATACTTTAAGGTGGAACATTTTCCTAATGTTTTCCAAATTTTTGGAGTGTAAAATTTGATGTTTGGATTTCATTGTGAAAAGAGGATTTTATTGAAGTTAATATTAAGATATAGTAATGGAATTTATTTTTTGGATATGTTATTCTTGAAGAGTTTTTTATTAAGTATTAATTAATTCTGATGATGATCTCCATGAATAGCAATGAGTATCGTGAATGGTGAAGGAGAGGAGCATCGCGACGCCATGAAGGTTTTTGTTGCCATGAAAATTTTTCCTGACCATTAAGGTTTTTGATGTCGTTATGGTTTTTGATGGAACACTACATTATTATATTGTGCATTGAGAATATAAAATATATATGAATCTTCATGAAAAAAGGGGTTTACCACAAAGAAAATGAATGACCATCAAGAAATGGTTATGAAATGGCCCAAAAAGTTTGAGAATCAATGGAAAACCTATAAATAGGCCTTTACCACCTTGAAAATAATGAGAGGGACTCAACTAGAATTCATAGTCGTTGGGTTTATGAAGGTGGTTTTTGAAGGTGTTATGGGAAGATGTTCCCAAAGACTATAAGCCAACTGAATGTTCTGAGCATCTCAAAAGTGGTTCGTGAAGGTTGTATCTGAAGATGTTGGTGGAGGCTAAAAGACAACTGAACATTCTAAGAATCTAAAGGAGTAGTAATGTTTGAAATAGCTAAGTATGATTTGTGAAGGATGTGGGTTCCATGAAGATGGATTTCTTCATGATGAGTGAGAGCTTAGTTAAGGGAGATTCACGAAGGACATTCGTGAAAATAAGTTTTGAATACCCAGTTTAGGTGGAAAAAACGTTCATTAAACGTCACAAATAGAATTAGGCATTTGACTAAGTATCATTACAAGGTCTATGAGGTTATTACAAGCTTCTAGGTAGGAAAGAGAATAATTTTTTTTTAAATATCCAAATTTTGGAAGTGGATCAAGAATCACAATAATGTTGAATTACGTAATTTTGTGCTAGAATAGACACATGCACATTTGGATTGTTTTCATAGTGATAAATGAGTGTAGAAGAATAAATTACTCATTATATTCCACACAAAATTATTATTTTCTAGTGTATTGTGTTGTATTTGATTATTACCATACCCTACCAAGGACGTAGGCACTATTGTTGAGTTGCGAACCTTGTAAATTATTGTGTTCCTGTGAATGTGTCTTTGGACTGTGATCATATGAGAATATGATATTTAATAGAAGTTGATGGTTGTTTAAAAAATAATGGAATATAAAAGAGAAAGATATCACTAATTCACCCGTCTCCCTCCTGGTGATACTTGGATCCTGAATTAGAAACATAAATTGTTATGTTATACAAGGTTCTATTAGTTTATTCTTTACTGATGTTTTGAAGAGTGGTTGTGATAGATAATCTGAATTTTGTTAATAGTAATGGGATTCTAATATTTTATTGGATGAATTTTCATATCTGGAGAGATAGAATGATGCATTATCTCATGCCTCCTAGGTGTTATGTTTTTGAAGATACAAAAGATGGATTTACTACTATTAATGATAATGTTACTCTGACACCAGTCGATAAAAAGAATATTGAGAGTGATGGAAGAGCTAAAAATTCATTACTCTCAGAACATTCTGAATGTGAATTTATAAGAGTTAAAGGTTTTTACACAACTAAAAGTATTTTAGATAAGAAAAAATCATCTATGGAGGAAAAAAAATTAATGAAGGAATAACTATATATGTGGAGGCTGAAGTATGAAGATTTGAAAATGGTTGAGTATGAATATATTTGGGAATTCTATAATAGAGTAAAAGACAATGTCATCACAATCAGATGTCTTGGTGAAAAATTATAGGATTCAAGAACTGTTGAAAATATCTCAAGAATTTTACCCAACAAGTTTGATCCTAATGTTTCTTTATTCTAAGGCATAGATCCTGAAACATTATCTCTATATAATTTTTATAGCACCATTATAATATATAAAATGATAAGGGATAAGATTATGAAGAGTAAAAAAAAGATGATAAAGAAATTTCATTCAATGATGCCAAGAAAAAAAGTTTATGAAGGATCATGAGGAAGTTGAGTTTTCTGAATCTAACTCTAAAAATGAGAAATGAAAAATTTTTGAAGGTATTTAATCTTTAGTTTCTGAAAAATTCAAAACAAGTACATGAAAATAAATATGGAAAGTTCCCTTTCAATGCTTTGAATGAGTAACTATTGGCCACATTGCAGCTAATTGCACTCAGTGAAGAAATGATGATGATAGTGATGAATAATGAAGAAGTTGAAGAAGGCCATTAATGAAATATGGTGAAAAGGATAAAAAAATTTAAGAAGAAATGATAAAAATTTCTTGAATTCAAAAACAAAACACTTTTTTAAAAATGATGATGATGATTATGACGATGATAATGACAATGAAGTTTAATATGAAAAATATTTTGCTGAGAAATCTAGAGAAAATACCTTTATTGAATTAGTGAACATTGATTATTCTGGGAGTAGTAGTTCTGAAGAATATGAAACTCAACATAAATCAAATATGAAATAATAGTTAAAGTATTTTCTAATTATGTTTATAATACTTTAGAAGGAAAACATGAATTTGATAAATTTAGTTTTTTCATCAAAATATCAGGAAGGTTTTCATGATGATAAATTGAAGCTAGAAAAATTTATTATTGATATTTGTGTTCTATTAAACATGAAAATAATTGTAATGAACACTTGGATGTGAAACTTAAGGAGAAATAAAGAAGAGTTGGAACTTGTATAACAAAAAATTTCATAACAGAACAAAAAATGGATGTTTCACAAAATCTATCTTATAAACTGGTGAATTTTCTAGTAATGGTGAATTAAAGAAGGACAATAAATATTCCTTCAATGGATGAGAAGAATGTTATAGTTAGCTATGAGAAGAAACAAGCTGATAATGTTATGTATGTGTCCAAAGTTAACAATGTTGGAAATCAAGATATTCTAAAAAAACTAGAGACAAGAAAAACATAAATGGATATGATAAGTATGGAATCAAATCTAAGCTAAATAAAAAAATTTCATGTTAAAACAAAAGGGTTGATTCTCAATAATGTTCTACTAAGAAATTTGCAGAGTATCATGTTCACAACTCTAGTTAATATGGATGTTTTAGAGGAAATGTTTTTTAAAATATACTTCTTGTATTGTGGTGGATTCGTAGATATAATAAATATGTCATGGTTCCAAAAAAAACATTACTGTTATTCCATAGGTCATTGAAGACAATTATTGAGGGGGAGTCAATCCTCTCAAAATAAGAATTATGAGAAAGAAGTTAGGATGAAATCTGAGAAGGAGGGCGTGGAAGTGGAGAACTCATTCCAACCACTAGATATTATTTGTGAAACATGTGGATAATCTTGAAAATTTTCTAAGAAATGTGTTTTTTATTTACTGGCACAACAAAATTTTCCTAACAATTCATAGAATCCAGAGGTGAAGAATGCAAAGGAAGAGGAAAAAACTGTTGTTGTCGAATCCTATTTGAAATCTATAAATGGAGAATGACATTGGATTCTTGATAGTGTTTTTTATCCCATATGACAAGAGACTTACTGATCTAAAATAATGTGAATGAATTCAATGAGATAATAGTGAAATTTAGAAAGGATGAATATATGAACATCAAATGTGTGGGATCAACAAATATTTGGGAAGAAAAGAGGAATTCCAATTTTAGATATGACTCTATATGAAATGTTTTAGGAAGAATTTCCATGTTTGATAAACTATATAGTTTTAGGGGAGTCTTTGAGTCATAAAGAAGAAATATAGAAACCTTGTAATGTTTTAGCAAAAAAGTTATGATTTAATTTTTCTTCACTATGATCCTAAAGTAATAGGATATAGACATTTCAGCAATGAAAAAATAAAATAAAAATTATTCTGATGATGTGAAAGTTATTGAAAATGATGAAAATGAAGAGAAATATTTTGCTGATATGGACGTTGACAATATAAAGAACCTTTTTTAACAATACTGATAATATTGAAGATAGTGGTAATCCTACTCAAGAAGAATTATCCAACTCATGAATTCCATGTGAAAAGGATTAAATTCAAACAGCTCATCTTAGGTTGAGGAAGCAAGTGTAATTTGATAACATTATTAGTGAAGAACATCAAAAGTTTCAAACATAAAGAACATAAAAAGTTATTACAATCACATTTTTGTATTCAAAAGTTGAGACTAATAATGTGAATAATTATTTTGGGCATCTAGAATGTGATATGGTTATATATGAAGAGCTTGATTAGATAGAAAATAATGATTCATGGGAACTCATACCTATGTCAGATAACAAAAATGTTTTTGGTATGATATGGGTTTTCTAGGACATTCTTATTGAAGAAGGTGAAGTGTTAAGAAACAAAGAATTACTGGTTTACAAGGGATATTTTCAAATTGGAGGAAATGATTTTGATGAAATCATTTCTCATAGAGAAAGGTTAGAAATAATCTGAATCTTTTAAGATATTTATGTACAAAGAGGACTGAAGATCCTTAAAATGGATGATAAATCTCTATTCTCAAATGGTGATCGATATGAGGAAGTTTACATTGAACAACCTCAAGGATTTATTGTTGGGAAAGATTAATGTTACATGTGTAGGTTGAATAAGGGCTTATATGTGGTAATATTCATTGATGGAATGGTATTCAAAATTGGATACATGCATGAGGAATGTGAATTTCAATAAATATGGGTTGATAGAAATCATTAAATCAAGGAAAATCAAGAGTTTTCCTTGATTTTATAATTTATGTTGATGACATTATCCTTTTTAGAAAAGTTGAAAGATATTGTTTATTATTTTATCAATAGATGAAGAATTTTGTTGATATTTCCTTGATAGGAGAAATGATATACATTCTTAGGTGAAAAATTTTGCATAAGAAGAACCAAATTTTTCATTCTCAAGAAATGTATGATGAGGAACTTCTAAAGAAGTTTGGCATGGAAAATTCCAAACCAAATTTTTGCACAATTTCAGTGGGAGCCAAGTTGCCTAAAGATGGGGAAGGAAAGAAATCTGATCATAAAGTGTTTCAAAAGCTGATAGAATGTCTTTTATAACTCACTATATCAGGACCCAACATTTTATATGTTGTTACATTATGTAAATGATTCCAGATTTCCCCCAAATAATCATATTTAATTACTGTAAAAAGGATTCTTATATATATCAAAGGCACAATTTTTTTTCGAAAATGGTACGATGGATCATAATATATCGAATTTATTGGGTATTCAGTTACTAATTGGGTAGGAAATTTTTATGATAGAAGAACCACATCTGGTGGAGTTTTAATTCTGGGGAAAATTTATTTTAGATCAAATATAATGAAATAGAATTCGGTAATTTTAATCATGGATAAATCTGAGTATATTGCTACAAGTCAATCCGCTACCCAAATTATGTGGATGAAATCTCAATTTCAAGACTTACCTGTTGAATAAAATTTACCTTTTATCTTGGGATGTGGCAATGAATTTTCAATCAATATTATAAAAAATCATGTAGAAAATTC
The DNA here is from genome assembly GCA_963277665.1 of Viscum album. Classification (NCBI taxonomy): domain Eukaryota; kingdom Viridiplantae; phylum Streptophyta; class Magnoliopsida; order Santalales; family Viscaceae; genus Viscum; species Viscum album. The sequence continues at coordinate 958,103,990 of OY728142.1, forward strand.
TATGTCAAAAAATGTTGACATAAGGTACCACTTAATCAATGATTATGTGGAGATGAATGAACTGATGCTGGACTATGGTCCAACATCAGAACATGTTGCTCACATATTCACAAAACTTTTAACAGAGGAACCATTTTTTAAATTGAGGTTAAAGATAGGTGTCCATCCTTCATCACGTCAATATTTAGGTATGTTATTTATCCCCACTCTCATATAACCTTTTAATAGTGTTGAAAAGGGAGATAATTATTTCACAAATCAATCCTTATGGAAGCATCCATAAAGAGGGAGTTCTGGGTAATCTATTAATCCCACATGCATGTGTCTAAACTATTCTATTTTTTTGGATTGGTTTTATGAAACTATTTTTTTGTTTTCCAGGAATGTTTAAGATCAGGATGTTATTTTTTGAAGAAATATGATGATGTTTTGGTGATGCCTAAGGAGGAAAGATATACATGTTTCATAATCAATAATTTTTGATAGTGTGGTTTTTTCTATCAAAAATTCATGTTTCTCTCAATGAGTTATCTCACATAGTATTAGAATTATTGATATGTAATCCATAGCGTGTGGTTACAAGGTTTACTGATATTTTAATCTTGGTTGAAAAAAAATCCAAAGGGGGAGATTGTTTAGACCAAGATTGCTGGAGAAGTTTCATGGAAGTAAGAAGTGGTTGTTTTTATATTGTTGTCCTTTTTTGTCAAGGAAGTTTGAGAAGAAAGGAAATAGCACAACTTTTTATAAGTGGATGACTGTATGGATCATTGTACATAAGAATTATGATTCAAAATTCATTAGAAATAAAATTTTATTTCGATGAAGAGATGTTACTGGATGAAATGGATGTTACTATACATTTCTTGGTAAATTTGATGATGCTTTGATCGTTTGAAATTCACAAATAAAATAAGATGTATGAAGAACATTTGATCGATGAATTATTATTAAAAGGGGAGAAAAGATGGGATTATGAATAGTGATTCATGAAGGATCATAGAAATTTGTTGGTGATCTCCTCATATTGTGATGAGCATCGTGAATATTGATGGAGAGGTTCATCGCGAATCCATAACGGGTTTTGACACCATGAAGGCTTTTGATTACGGTGATAGTTTTTTACGCTGTAATGGTTTTTGATAGAATTGTTCATGATTACAATGAGCATTACAAATGGGAAATTTCTATGGGTCTTCATGAATAAAGGGGTGTTCTGTGAACGAAATGAATGGGCTTTTTGAAAAGGTGATGATGTGGCCCAGAAGGTTTTGGAATCAGTGGAACTCCTATAAATATAAATCAACCGCTTTCAGAAAAATGATATAGATTCAATAAGAATTATACGTCTCTTGGTTTTTGAAGGTGGTTCGTGAAGGTGTTATGTGAAAATTTTCACAAGGGTTATAAGCCAACTGAATGTTACGACCATTGAAAAAGTGGTTTGCGTTGGTCGTATACAAAGATATTCCGGAAGTCTATAATCCAACTGAACCTTATGATCATCTTTAAGAGTAGCGATGTTAAAAATGGTTTAGTGAGCATCAAAAATGAATTAGGTTCTATGAAGGAAGATTGCTTCACAAATAGTGAGGGCTTCAAAATGGGTCTTCATGAAATTTAGTTTTGAATACCCAATTTACAGAATTATAACTATCATTTAACATCAAAAACAAACTATGGTGTTGGAATGTGTAGCATTATGAACTCTAGGTGGTTCTTACTAGCTTCTAGGTAGAAGAAATAAGAAATTTTTTGAATGATTGAAATTTTCAAAGTGGATTAGGAATCACCGTAATATTGAATTATATCATTTTGTGATAGAAAATGAACATGCACTATTGGATTTTTCTAATAGTGATACATGATTGTAATGGGATATCCTAATCATTTTATTCTACACCGAATAATTATTTTCTATTGTATTGGGTGGTATTGGATTATTTACAAACCATACAAATGACATAGCTACTCATGTTGAGTTGTGAAACTTGTAACTACTTATGTTCTTGTAGATATGTGTATGGATTGCGATCAGATGGGAAAAATATCTTTAACCAGAGGAGAATGTTTTTTAAAAAACAATGGAACATAAAGTAAGAATATATCACTCATTCACCCCTAACCTTTAAATGATACCTGGATATTGACTAGGCTACTAAAATTGGTATCTGAGACCGGGTTCTATTCATTTATTCATTGTTGATGTTTTGAAGAGAATTTGTGATAGAGAATCTGAATTTTGTGAATAATATAGGGATTCAGATATTTTATGGGAAGATTTATCATATCTATAAATATAAAATAATAACTTATCGATGTATCTTGTGTATGATGTTCTTGAAGTTACAACAGATGGATTTAATGTTATTGATGACAAGGTTCCTCTTACACATTTCGATAACAAGAATATTGAGAATGATTCAAGAGCTAAAATTTATTTACACTCATAAAATTCAAAAATATAATTTTTAAAATTAAAATTTGTTTCCATAGATAAAGTTATCATAGAAAATATGGATAAAATAAATGAATAAAATAAATAAAGTGAACAAGGAAAAACTATAAATCTAGAGGCTGAATTGTTCTGAATTGAAAATAGGTGACAATGAATCTATTGGGGACATCGTTCTAATGGCCCAGAACCTTATGATCCATCCCTTTTCCAAATTCTAGGATCCTAAGGGGTCTCCCATCGTCGGTGCGACCGATTGGTGTTATCTAGCATCGTCATGTTTTCCTTCTACGTTTTTTCCCGTAACGCCTCTTTTGTGCCCTTTTTGACGTTTTAAGGTGTTTCAAGGCCATTTTTAACCCATAATTAATATCTAAAAATCCCAAGAAACCTCTCTATTAAATAATAGTTAATTCAGTCGTATGTAACCACCCAACCGCGTGGGGAACCATGATCTAAATTTAATGCTGGTCAATTCTCATGTCCCGTAACAATGAGATCTTATCTCTATATCACACAGGAATTTATTCTTCCTTATTTTTCCTCTTGGCTGGATTCCTTTCTACTTAGTACGTTTGTAGCTCCCAACTCCCCTCCCCTAAAAGTCATGTATGCCCTGTTCTTGGCACGTGGAGAATGACATCGATCTTTGATCAATCAAGTAGGGATTTTCTCCTTTGTCTCTTTTTTTTGGGTATCATGCGGGGTGGGCATGATTTTGTCTCTATTGAAATTGATTAAACTGAATGTAATGAAGATAATGAACGGACATTTAAAGAATTAAAGGTGAGAGTGATCGATGTTCTTCTTTACTATTTTATGTTGATATGTGTTGTGAATTGTACGGGCATTTGCTCACTAAAAATCATGGTCGTTGGTGGTCTTTCTCTGTGCACTAATGAACCTCGGTGCTCGTGAATGTTTAAATAAACCTAACATGAAATTGGTTCATTAAATATACTTAGTGTAATAAATTGAAAGCACTAGGATCAACCCCATTTTTTTGATAACCCCGGTTAAAGCACAGTGGAATTGAAACCATGGAGTGTGTTAAATATTTTAAATCTGAAAATTCCTGCATGGGCCTACCTTGTGTTAATGGTAGCAGTCGGTTGTTTCTTTCACATGCCGTTTTCTTTGGTGATATTGGCAGGGATGGGATCCCCTGTTGTTATACATTCACTGGATGTGAATTTGAGATTGTGGTTACCCTGTTTATATCAGGAATTGCAGTGGAATAATCTGTTGTTGAGAAACTGTTGGCTCATGGATTTTGTGGAAATGGGGCTATATCTCGGAGTGTTCTTTGATTCCATCACTTTGAGGGATCTCACTTATCCCTTTGATGTTGTGAATTTACAGGAGAACCGAGTGCGAATGTTTAAGTTGTTGTTTGACTGACTTCTTTCTCTAGCTTGCAGTTTTTCCTGTTAATTGCCCAATATTGTAGAATTCACCTTAATGGGGGTAAATGAATATGAAAATAGAAATAGTTTAAATTGGAATTGTTTTTGGGAATGAGTTGTGGCTTGGCCATGAGTTATGTGTTGTTCTTTCATGAATGGGTAGTGACGAGGGTGTTTGTGCTTAGGTTTTGGAACCCCTAGGTTGGGATGAGTGTTTGTTACCTATACATATATCTGTAGTTTTATGTTTCTTATTCGCGCCCCACCCAAGTTGTGCACTTTGTGTCGAACACCTCATTTCATGGGGAGGGTGTTTTTTCCAACACTCTTATGAGTGGCTGGTAATTGTCTCCTTTTCTGCTCCCTTTCCTGAATAGCCCAAGACTCTTCGGGCAGGATGTGATGGCCTAAAGTCCATTAATTAGCCCAAGAATTTTATGGCAGGGTAGTTGTGGTGGTTGGCCCAGGTTTTTGCGGGCAAGTTGTTTTCGAAGTGTCTTCGGGATGAGGCCTAGGTGTTTTTGGGTGTTGTAGTAATTGTTCTGACCTATGTGTTTGTGGGTATGGTTAAGCATGGTTGTTGTGGCCTAGGTGTCTTCGTGAAGGATAGTTGTTCTGGCCCAGTTGTGTGCATGCGAGGTTTGGTAGTGGGACTGTGGTGAGGCTGTACCCCAAGTGTGTGCAGGTGGGGTTTGGCAGTGGGACTGTGATGAGGCGATGGCCTAGGTGTGTACGGGCAGGGTTTGGTAGTGGGACTGTGGTGAGAATGGTGGGATTGGCCCAATGCATAGGATGTCTTTAATAACCAGTGGGAAAGTGGTGCGGGGTACCCAAATAACGACGTGCTATTACATTAATTTTCTTTACATACCTTGAGTTACTTGGGGAGTGTTCCTTGGTGTGGTTTGGGTGGATAGTATTTCCTTGTTGAGTGTTTGGTTATCTCTTTTCCCATGGGAAATTAGAATGTCTCCTCACTTGTACATGAGATTCATTGGATTTCCCTACTGAGTATAATTTTATGATCACCCTACATAGATAATAATACTTTCAGGTTTATATGAGGACTTTCGAGATCATGGGGGACTATAATAACTTGGACCATTGGGGCGTTTGTTGTTGTTGATTTCCTTTTCGTGGTATCTTTTTTACTTTTGGAGTTTTTTGGGCTGTATCTTTTACCTTTGAACATGCAAATGGGAATGGTTTACTTTTAGCCGTACTTGCACTTTCAGTTTTGGTATTGTGGGATTTACTATCTTATCTCCCGATCCTACTAAAAGAAAAAAGGTAATGCCTTCTTTTTAGTGTGTGATTTTGTAACCTTGGTGCTAGTCTCTACTCCGGGACCTCTTGAAGGTGGGTCTTGAGGGTCATTATCTCTCTTTGAACATGAAGAAGGAAGGGTCTGGTAGTCTGTTGTCCCTTCCCACCTCTAGGTGAAGGCGGGTCATGACAGAATGGTATCAGAGGGGGAGGTTGAGAGATATGATGTAGTTTGGAGTTAGGCATAGTGAGGATTGCATGGGATTGTTGGGCAACAGTGTTGGGTGACCTTGGTGCATGAATTAGGCCAGTGGAGACCGTCTAGGACACGGGATTTTAGCCCCCGCCCCCCCTGTGATCTGATGCAAGGACTCTGGACCAACCGAACGACCAAGTGAGGCCACACTGATTGTAGGGTAGAGACCCTAGGAAAGGTAGATGCATCATAATGACATGTTTTCTCATGTTTCTAGGGTGTTTTGGGAAATTGAAATAAATAAAAAATTTACGAAATTTTACCAACAATGTTTTTCACTACATGGGATTAGGCATTCATTGTTTACCTTGCAGCTATGGCACCTGGGAGTCGACCACGAGTTGTACATGCGATCGAGACCAAGGAGGTTGACTTGGCCGATCAGCATAGGGGTGATCGAGAGGAGGACTACTAGTGGAAGAAGATGCTTCGAGCCTTCCAGCGACAGACCCTCGAGAAGTATGAGGGAAACACCTCTAACATGAAGATTTAGGGCTGGCTAGAGGATCATTTGATAGATTTCATCTTGATTAGGGATCCGACCAAGTACAGGGTTCCTCTAGCCATAGCCAAATGCGGGGAGCAACACGTCAGAGGTGGACTCTCTACCTGGGAGAGAGGAGAGAGGCTTAGGTGGCATGGGATGATTTCGTGAAGGAGTTCCGGGTGGAATTCCTCTCTTCTATGATGAAAGCTGGTAATAGGCAGGAGCTACTATCCTTCCAGCAACATAGTATGTCAGTAAGGGAGGTGGGGATCAAGTTCAAGCATCTCCTCCACTTTTCTCGGGACCTATTTCCGGATGAGGAGTCTCGGGCGAGACGTTTGGATGAGGGGCTCTGTCCTTCCCTCTCGTAAGTTGTTACCCCCTTCACCTTTCTGACATACATGGAGGTCCAGAAGAAGGCAGAGGTTGTGGAGAGGATGAACACGCTGGGAGGTGTGTGACAAGAGGGGATCCAGCTGGGATCATCAAAGGGGAAGGCCGTCAGCAGTAGGCCTCCAGCATCAGGGCCCTCTAGGTTGCGACTGGCAGGGAGCATGCCCCAGGAGTTCCATTTCTGATCTCCCGGCCCTTGCCCTTTCTCTTCGGCCCCAGGACTGAGGTTCTTCATCTGTGGGAGCCATGGAATTCTCCTAAATCAGTGCCCAGACTTAGTACAGTACGCCGGTGGCAAACCGGCCCAACACCCACCTTAGCAGCAGCTTCCAGCTAGACCCTTTCAGCTGCAGCAGCAGGGGCGGTGAGCTCCCGCTCCTCCGGGTGCAGACGTAGTAGTGGGATTCCGACCTCAGGGTTCTCCATAGAGACCTCGACTAGGTCATGGTCGGGGAGTTTGCTGACAGACGAGGGGAAGAAGAGCCAGGCGTGGACAGTTGCATGCCATGGAGGTCGTAGTTCCATTAATAACAGAGGTTGTTCGAGGTACAATCAGTTTTTTCATTACCCTTGCTTACTCCTTGTTCGATCCCGGAGCTTCGCACTCCTTTGTTGCACCCAGTCTGGACCGTGCTCTAGGTCGAGATTCCAAGGGACTTCTAGTGCCCCTGGTGCTGAGCACACCAGTCGAAGGTCAGACTGACTTGTTATATGTTTGTAGAGGATGCAGACTGATGATAGGGTCATATCAGTTGGTTAGGGATATATTACTGCAACAGATACATCCATACGTTGTCATCCTAGGCATAGACTGGTTGTTCTCTATGTGTGCCATCATCAACTACTTCTGAGAAAGGGTTGTGTTCTCATACTTGGGAGGTTGACATGTTACTTTCACCAGTGAGAGGAGTGGCCAGAAGGGCAACTGGCGAGAGGAACCCCTCCTCTCCATGTTATCTGAGCTGTTGGTGGAGTCAGTAGATGCTGGGATGGTGGAGGTACCAGGGATCGTCAGTGAGTTTAGGGATGTATTCACTGAGGAGGTGATGAATCTACCCATTCGATGTGATATCGAGTTTTGGATATACTTACAGCCTGGTGCTCCTACAATTTCGATGACTCCCTTCCGGATGGCACCTTCGGAGCTACGGGAGTTGCAGATTCAGATTGACGATCTAATGAAGAGGGGTTATGTTCGACCAAGCGCGTCACCGTGGGGTGCTCCAGTCTTGTTCACAAAGAATGAAGATGTTTCTCTTAGGTTGTGCATAGACTACTAGAAGCTGAATCGGGTAACTATCACGAATCGCTACCCTCTTCTGAGGATAGACATTCTTTTCGACCAGCTGAAAGGGGAAGGATGGTTCTCGAAGATCGACATGTGGTCTGGGTATCACCAGTTGACAGAAAAGGAGGGAAACATCTCCAAGATGGCCTTAAAGTGAAAATATGGGCCCTTCGAGTTTGTGGTCATGTCGTTCAGCGTTACAAATTCTCCAACTGTGTTCATGGGGTTTATGATCTCCGTCTTCTAGGAGTATCTGGATCAGTTCATAGTAGTGTTCATCGATGACATCCTGATCTATTCAAGTTCAGAGGAGGATCACACTGAGAACCTGAGGACAGTTTTGGAGGTCCTCCGATAGCACCAACTCTTTGGGAAGTTGTCTATGTGTAGGTTCTGTATGTGATAAGTGCACTTCCATGGGCACGTAGTGTCCGATCAGGGAGTAGTGGTAGACCCATCAAAGGTCAAGGCGGATATTTCTTGGTAAGCACCCAAGAAAGTGGAATAGGTTCGTAGTTTCCTCGGACTGGCAGGTTACTATCGGAGGTTCGAACCCAACTTCTCCCAAGTTGCATCACCTTTGACAGCCTTGACGAAGAAGGATCGAGCTTTCGTATGGGACGAGAAGTGTAAGGCACCCTTCAACTATCTGAAGGAGATGTTGGTTAGTTCCCTAGTTCTGAGGTTACCAGAATAAGGGGCATCATATGAGGTTTTCTGTGATGCTTCCAGGAAGGGCCTCAAATGTTTGTTGATGCAGCAGCAAGGGGTGAACTTCTATGGTTCTAGGCAGCTACATCCCCAAGAGCATAACTATGCCACCCATGATCTAGATCTTGTGGAGGCTTTGTTCGTACTAAAGTTGTGGCAGCACTACATCGTCGTGGAGCGCTTCGTGGTCTTCACCGATCACAAGAGTTTGAAGTTAGTCTTCTCCCAGTGGGACCTGAACTTAGAGTAGCGAAGGTGGGTGGAGTTTCTTCAGGATTACAATTTCGAGATTTCCTATACCTCAGGGAATGGAAATGTGGTGGCTGATTCCTTGACCAGGGAGACATAGAGGGATGCGGTCCGAGAGTCAGCAGATGCTTGGAGGGCAATGGAGGAGTTGGCTGCGCTACAACTGGATATGAGGATGGATGGAGGTTAGGATTGCCTATATCAGATGACATTACAATATTCTCTGTTATGTCAGGTGGAGGAGTCTCAGTGGGTATACCTAGAGTGTGAATTGATGCATGACCGAGTTGACCACGGCGATGCTCCAGAAGTATGGATAATGGATAGTCAGAATCAGATGCTCTTCTGGGGGAAGTTGTTTGTTCCAGAGACGATGCATGGAAAGGTTCTTAGTGAGTTCCACAACTCACCCCTAGTGGTACACCAAGGAGTTTCCAAGATGTACCTGGGTCAGAGGAGAATAATTTGGTGGCCCAGGGAAAAACGGGCGGTGGCAGAGTTTGTGGCTAGGTGCCAAGTGTGTTAGCAGGTGAAGGTTGAACATCATGTTCCCGGTGGTTTGTTGCAACCTTTAGATGTCCCTGACTGGAAGTGGGGTGACATCTCGATGTATTTCTCCACAGGTCTACCCACAGTTCAAGGAGGATGTGATGCCATCTGTGTAGTAGTGGACATGTTGACAGAATTGGATCACTTTCTGGCAATCGAGGAGTCGAGTACAGTGGATGTCTTAGCACGAAGGTACGTGGATGAGGTTGTGCGGTTTCATGGAGTACCAAGATCTATAGTCTCGAATAGGGATGCACAGTTTACCTCACGAGTCTGGAGAGGATTGCAGCATGCCTTTGGCACCCATTTACGTCTTAGCACTGCTTTCCTCCCCAGAAAGATGGACAGATAGAGCACACCATCCAGACCTTGGAAGACATGCTACGAGCATGCATCATGGTCTTCGGGGGATCATGGGTGCGACACTTTCCTCTGGTAGAGTTTTCCTACTATAATAGACATCACTCTACCATAAGCATGGATCCATTTGATGCCCTATATGGGAGATCGTGTTGCTCACCCGTGTGCTGGACTGAGGTTGGGGAAGCAGGTGTTCTTGGCCCGGAGGAGGTGTAGAGCATGAAAGAGATGGTTCAGCTTATACGAGAATGGATAATGGCAGCTCAGGACCAGAAGAAGTCATATACCGATGATAGGAGGAGACCCTTGGAATTCGAGGTCGGGGACCACATGTTCTTGAAGGTCTCCCCTCAGAGTGGAGATCGAAGGTTCGGCCGGGGAAGTAAGCTTTTCCCTGGTTTGTCGGACCCTTCGAGTTATTTCAACGGGTCGATGAGGAGGCTTATCAGCTGGCATTTCCACCATAGCTACAAAGGGTGCATGGTGTCTTCCCTATATCCCAGCTTCATCGGTATCTTCATGATGATTCACACATCCTCGACTGGGGAGAGCTATATATCGAAGACGATGGAACCTTTGTGGAACGACTAGTGATGATCGAGGGTCATGAGGAGAAGGTGCTTCTTGGATGAACCATCCAATTGGTTCGTGTGTTATGGAGGCATGGTGGGATTGAGGAGAGTACCTGGGAGACAGAAGCGTAGATGCGTGCCCAGTACCCAATGTTTTTTTGAGTTTTATCCTATTTTTTCAGTACTTGTTTTCTATGTAATGCATTACATTTTTTAATATGGGATGTGAAATTTCCTTTTCTGTGAATGTGTGTGATGTTTCCTAATGGATGGGGAGGGGAGGAACTAATTCCTAGTTAGGACGCATTAAAGTGGATGTGCCTAAACTCGTGCTGGCGAGTCAGTGCTGCCCAAAGCGGATAGTATCTTAACACGAAGGAAGGGAAACCCCTCTCCCACTAGACCTAATTGTTTGGCCCTTGTTTTGCATGGTTTCATGGGGAAATGAGTGGTAGGGTGTTTGTGTTTGTTTAGGGGATAGGGTGATCCTGTGTCGGAGAGGTTCACTCCTAAGAGGTATCTTCCAAGGGTGGTTATTCAGACCCCCCCTCTTTCCTTCGGTTTGGGTTTTGTTTCTCAAGGATGAGAATAATTTGATAGGTATCTGATGTAATGGCCCAAACCCTCATGATCCATCCCTTTTCCAAATTCTAGGATCCTAAGGGGTCGCACCTCATGGGTGAGACTAATCGGCACACTCGATCGGCGCGACTGATCAGCATGAATGATCGGTGTTATCCAACCTCTTTGGGTTTTCCTTCTACGGTTTTCCTCGTAACGCCTCTTTTAGGCCCTTTTTGACCTTTTAAGGAATTTCAAGTCCGTTTTTTAACCCATAATTAATATATAAAAATCCAGAGAAACCTCTCTATTAAATAACAATTAATTCAGTCATGTGTAACAACCCAACCACATGGGGACCCACGGTCCAAATTTAATGCCGCTCAATTCTCATGTCCCGTAACAACGTGATCTTGTCTATATATCGCACGGGAATTTATTCTTCCTTCTTTTTCCTCTTGGATGGATTCCATTTTTCTTAGTATGTTTGGAGCTCCCGACACCCCACCCCTGCAAGTCGCGCATCCCATGTTCATGGTCTGTGGAGAATAACATCGATATTTGATCAATCATGTGGGTATTTTCTCCTTCGTCTCTCCTTTCTGTGTATCATTCGGGGTGGCATGCTTTTGTCTCTGTGGAAATTGATGAAATCAAACTTAATGAAGATAATGAATGGTCCTTTAAAGAATGAAATGGGGGATTGGTCGATGTTCTGCTTTACTCTTTTATGTTGATATGTGTTGTGAATTGTACGGGGCTATGATCACTAAAAATCATGGCAGTTGGTGGTCTTTCTCTATGAACGAATGATCCTAGGTGCTCATGGATGTTTAAATAACCCTAAAATGGAATTGGTTTATTTTGTATATTCAGTTTAATAAATTGAAAGCACTAGGATAAACCCATTTTTCTGCGATAACCCTAGTAAAAGCACAATGGAATTGAAACCATGGAGTGTTTTAAATCTTTTAAATCTGAAAATACATGCATGGGACTACCTTGCGTTGGTGGTAGCGGTTGGTTGTTTCATTCACGGGCCGTTTTCTTGGGTGATATGGGTGGGGATGGGATCCCCTATTGTTATACTTTCTCTGGTTGTGAATTTGAGGCTGTCGTTACTCTACTTATATCACAAATTGGTGTGGAATCCTCTGTTGTTGAGAAACGGTTGGCTCCTGGATTTGGGGTACATGGGGATGTATTTCGGGGTTTTCTTTGGTTCCAGTACTTTCAGGGATCTCACTTATCCCTTTGTTGTTATGACATTACAAGAGAACCAGGTGTGAATGTTTAAGTTTGTGTTTGACTGTATTCTTTCTCTGTCTTGTGGTTTTTCCTGTTAATTTCCCAGTAGGGTAGAATTCACCTAAATGAGGGTACTTGAATTTGAAATTAAGAACTATTTTAATGTGAATTTGTTTTGGGAATGAGTTGTTTCTTGGCCATGTGTGTCGTGTTGTTCTTTCATGAATGAGTAGTAATGAGGGTGTTTGTGCTTATGTTTTGGAACCACTAGGTTGGGAGGAGTGTTTTTTACCTATAAATTTATCTATAGATTTTATGTTTCTTATTTGCACCCCACCCAAGTTGAGCACTTAGTGCCGAACACCCCATTTCATGGGGAGTTTGTTTTTCTCAACACTCTAATGAGTGGCTGGTTATTGAATTCTTTTCTGCTCACTTTCCGGAATAGCCCAAGACTCTTCGAGCAGGCTATGCTGTCCTGAAGTCCATTATTTATCCCAAGAATCTTCGGGTAGGGTAGATGTGGTGGTTGGACCAAGTGTTTGCGGGTAGGTGGTTTCCCAAGTGTCTTCGGGATGAGGCCCTTGTGTTTTTGGGTGTGGAAGTAATTGTTCTGAACTAGGTGTTTGTGGGAAGGTTGATTACCAAGTGTCTTTGGGATGAGGCCCATGTGTTTTCAGACATGGTAGTAATTATTCTGACCTAGGTGTTTGGGGTTATGGTTACGCGTGGTGCTTGTGGCCCAGGTGTCTGTGGGCAGGATAGTTGTTCTGGGCCAGGTGTGTGCAGGCGGGGTTTGGTAGTGGGACTACGGTGAGGCTGTGGCCCAGGTGTGTGCAGGAATGGTTTGGCAGTGAGACCATGGTTAGAATGGTGGGATTAGTCCTATGCTTAGGATGTCTTTAATAACCAGTGGGAAAGTGGCTTGGGGTACCCAAATATCAATGTGCTATTACATTACCTTAATTTACTTGACTTCCGTTATTTGGGGAGTGTTCGTTGGTGAGGTTTGGGTGGATAACTTTTCCTTGTTGGGTGTTTGGTTATCTCTTTTTCCATGGGATAGTAGAATGTCTCTTGACTTGTACACACGAGTCTTTGGTTTTCCCTAATGAGTATACATTTATGCTCACCCTACGTAGATAAAACTGTTGATAGGTTTCAAGGATGACTTGCAGGATCGTGCGGGACCGTACTAGCTGAGACCTTTGGGGCAGTTTCTATTGTTGATGTCATTTGCTTGGTATATTTTTACTTTTGGAGTTTTTGGCTTGTATCATTTACCTTTGAACATGCATATGGGAATGGTTTACATTCAGCCGAACTTGCACATTCGGTTTTGGTGTTGTGGGATTTACTATCTTATCTCTCGATCCTACTAAAATAAAAATGGTAATTACTTACATTTAGTGTGTGATTTTATACCCTTGGTGCTTGTCGCCTCTCCGGGACCTATAGAAGGCGGGTCTTGGGGGTCATTATCTCTCCTCCAACATGAATAAGAAAGGGTCTTGCAATCTGCTGTCCCTTCCCTCCTATTGGTGAATGCGGGTCGTGAAATTCATTGATGGGGTAAATGAATATTTTATCATAACCATATGTATTGATGAAAAATTGAAGGATTATACAGTTGTTGAAACAATCATAATAATTATTCCTAACATCATTAATGATAAAGTTTCTTCAATGTGAGAATAATACCCTAAAAAATTATCTCTAAATGATTTTTTTATAACTCTTAAAAATTATGAAATGAAAAGGGAGAATACTATTAAGAGAAAAACTAATGTTGATAGGGAAACATCCTTCAAAGCTACAAATATATAAAAGTAAAAGAAGGTGCTTGAAGAAGATGATGGTGTTGACTCTTTCTCTAAAAATGTGGTTTGTAAAAATGTTGAGTAATTTTTATTCATATTTTCAAGAAATTTAAGAAGGTTATTGGAAAATAAAAGGTGAAACATCACTTTAGTTTTTTTTAATGTGGAGCTATTGGTAACTTTGTGGATAATTTCTCTCAATGAAAGAATAATGAAGACAACTATGAAGAAGAAAGAAGGTAAAAAAGGCTATGGAAAACACACGGTAAAAATGATAAATATCTTTCACAGTAGGACGGGTAAAAAGTTTTTGAAATACAAATGAAAAATATTTTCAATTAAAGATGAAGAAGATGAAGATAGTGAATAAGAATCTGAGAATTATTTTTCTGATAATGATGGAGAAAATATATTTAATTTGGAATTGAACATCGAATACATTGGAATAAGTAGTTCTAAATAAGTAAAATCCCAACATTATTCTCATCTAAAAGAATAGTTGAAATAATGTCTGAGAAAGAGTAGAATTCTTGAAAAGGAAAAATGGATGCTGATAAATGAAATTTCATCATCAAACAGTCAATAATGTTTTTTGATGAGAAAGTCAATATGGTAAAAGAGATTTTTGATCTGAAGATTTCTCTTAAACATGAAAATAATGATAATGAACACTAGAAAGTGAAGTTGAAGGGAAAAAAAAGAAAAGTTGGAACTTCTTAAAAAAAATTCTAAAGCTAAAAAAAGAAACCATGATTCAGAAATCCCATCTCGGAATATGGTGAATGTTATAATAAGTAAGAATCGAATAATGATCAATATATGTTACCATCAAATGTTGAGAGTAATTCTGGAGTTATCTATGATAATAAAAAAAATGATAATGATATGTATGTGGCCAAAGTTTAAAATGTTGTCAAATTAAATGTTTCTAAAAAACCTGTTTCTCGAAAAATTTCAATTACAATTAGATCATATAATTCTAGAAAAAAATCTAAGTTGAAGAATCAATTTTGATTTGAAAACAAAATGTTGGATGGTTAACATTGTTCAATTAATAATGTTACAAATAATGATGTTCGTAACATCAATCAGTATGTAAATTTTAGAGGAACGTTTTTCAATGGATACTACTGGTATTGTGGGTGATTCAAATATATAAAAAATATGTGATGGTTCAACCAGAAAATTACTATTGTTTCATATATTATGGTATAAAAATATTTAGGGGGAGTCAATCCTTTCGAAACAATAAGTATGTGAAGAAATTTAAGATGAAATCTGAGAAGGTTGGTTTAAAAGTGATGAATGGGTTCCGACCATTTGAGACTATTTAAAAAATATGTGATAAGACAAGGAATCATGCTAAGGATTTTCTTTTTTTTCTTCCAGCATAATATATGATTCCTTACAATTCTCTGAAGCCGGAGGTGAAGAATATAAAGAGAGATGAAAAAGGCCTTATTGGTGAAACCATATTGAAAGCTATAATGTGACATTGACCATAAATTCTTGATAGGGGTTGTATATCTCATATGAGAGGATACTTAATGTTGTTGAAAAATGTGAAAGAGTTCAAATAAGGAATGGTGACATTTAGAAATGATCAATCTCTAAGGATCAATGGTGTTCGATCATCCATCATATGGTAGGAAAAGAAGAAATACAAGAAAATATTAAATGTTGATACGCTGAAACATAATATTCCAAGTGTTTCAAAACATTTTGATGAGGGATAAAAAGTTATATTCAGAAAATATGTGTTTTTTGAAAAGTAATGAAGGCGAAAAGATAGTTACAAGGGGCCAATGTACAAAAGGGGACTTGTTCCAAGATTTTGAAATATAAAACTCTTCTAACAAGGGTATGGTAGAAGAAAATAAATTGTGGAATAAATGGCTAGGACATATGTGTTAGTGAAACATGAGTAAGAAATCAAAGAAAGATAGTGTCTAAGATATTCTCAATATGTCAAGATAAAGAGATTAGTGTTTCACTTTTTGTTAGAAAGGGAAAATCATGGGATCAGCGCAAAAGAGAGTTGAAATTTGTTCAAAAAGAACAATGAAACTTATTCCTTCTTATATCTACAGGATATTGAGAAAAAAATAAACCAATAGAGTTAAGTAATTCATCACCTTCATTGATTACTTTACCCACATTACTTATGTTATGTATATGAAAAAAAGTCAGATGCTATGAAAATGTATAAGAGTATCAGGATGAAAGAAGATAATAAATGTGAGTATAAGGTGAAGAATTTGAAAACTTATAATGGTGGTGATAATAAGAATGAATAATTTGAAAAAATATCTAGATAATTATGGCATTCATAATGAGTTCAGTTCACCATACCCACCTCAAAAAAATTGATTTTTTGAATGAAAGAATAGAAGTATGGTGGAAATGGAGAGAACTATGTTACTTGAAAATGGTTTATCTAATTCTTATTGGAGGAAATCCATGAATACTACTGTATATATTCAAAACTAATTTTTTTATAGGACATGTTTATATGTGAGTCTGTATGATATTCTTTAACGGAATACTCTATAGTTGAAGTACTGAATAGTTATTGGGAGTATGTGCATCATAAAGAAGAAAGGTGGACACCTTGGAATGTTTGAACAAAGAAGAGATGATGGAATGTTTAATAGAAATGCTTTAGAAGGATGGGTATATTGATGTTTCATCAAAAAACATGGAAAATTATTGATTTTAATAATGTGAATACTATTAAAAATGTTGAAAAATAAAACCAGTCTAATGCTGATATGGATGTTGAGCATGATAAAAAAAATTTGTTAACAATTCTGATAATTCTACAGAAAATGGTAATTCTACTCAAGAAGAAGAATCAGAATAATCAATATCATGTGACGAGGATGAAATTATAAGAGATCATCATAGTCTGAGAAAGAAAGTGGAATCTCATAAAATTATTGGTGATGAAAATAAGAATATTCAAACAAGAAGAACCTCAAAAGATGATACACACACGTATTTTTATTCGAATGTTTAGCTGAATGATGTGAATTAATGATTTGAGAATTCAGAATGAGTTTAGGCTATGAAGGAAGATCATGATCAGATAGAAAAAATGATACATTGGAACAAATACCTAATCCAGAAAACTAATATGTTACTAGTACATAATAGATTTTCTAGAATAAGATGAATGAATAAGGCGAAGTGGTAATAAACAAATCTAGACTGTTTTTCATTGGGTATTCAAAATGGTAAGGTATTGATGATTGTGAAACCTTTTCTCTGGTGGAATGGTTAGAAAAACTCATAATCTTTCTAGATATTTTTCTAAAATAAGGTTACAAGATCATTCAAAGGGTTTATTAAATATGAATTCTTGAATGGTGATGTTGATGAGGATATTTTTACAATGAAAACCCTTATGTATTTTTTGTTGGGAAAGATGAAAGTTAAGTGGGTAGGTTGAAGAAGGATTTATATGAGGTAAAATAATTTTCCATGGATTGTTATGAAAAATTGGATACTCTCTTGTGGAATATCAATTTTAAGAAATTTTGGGTTGATATAAATAATTAGGTCTGGTAAATCAATGATTTTTCCGTCATTGTAATTATTTATGTTGTTGAAATTATCATTTATGGGTAATATTAATGATCTTGTGAAGGATTTCCCAAAGATATGAAGAACTTTTATGAGATTTTCATTCTAGGAGAAGTGAAATAATTTCATGGGTTACAAATTTTACAAAAGAAGAACTACAATTTTGTTTCTCAGGAAAAGTATGCTTAGTAAGTTATAAATATGTATGAAATGGAAAATTTGAAACAAGTTTCCAAAACTATTTTAGTGGGAACCAAGTTGTATAATGATGTAGAAACCAGGGAAGTTGGTCATAATGAGTTTTTAAATTGATAGTAAGTCTCTTATATCTGACAGCATCAAGACTCAACATTTATTGTGTGGTACCATATGTGAAATATTTTATAGTTCCCCTAAAGAATTACATTAAATTTTTTAAAAAAGGATTATTAGATTTAGAAATGTCAACTATAATTATGGAATCATGTATGATGGATAAGAACATATTGATTTCTTTGTGTATTAAGATACTGATTGGGAAGGAAATGTTGACGATTGACGATCCACATATGGTGGAGTTTTATTTTTTTGGAAACGTTATGTTCGATAGAATACAACGAAACATAATTCAGTAACTCTAAGCATCAATGATGTTGTGTACGTTTCATTCACTTATGATGCTACCCAAATTATGTGGATGAAAACTCAGTTGGAAGACTTACTAGTTGAAGTTCTGTTACAATAGATATTTGTATGTGATAGACAATGCGCAATCAATCTTACAAAGAATCCAATACAATATTATTATTCAAAACATATTGAGATAATGTTACACATAATCAAAGAGCATGTGGAGAATAATGAATTGAAGCTAGAGTATGTTTCTATATCACTAAAAATTGGTGACATAATCACAAAACCTTTACCATAGGAAAAATTTTCTAGATTAGGGTTGAACATGGGAATACATCCTAATTCTAATCAAGGTGGAGGTATGTTTTCCTATACCCACTCTTATCTTATCATAGGACAGTGTTTCCAAGGTGAATATTTATTGCATACATCTATCCTTATTAAAGCATGCATAAAGGGGTGTTTTGGGTATTCAGTGAATCCCCCATCTATGTGTGTGAACTATTCTAATTGTTTATTTGAGTGGTAGTACAAAACAAGTATTTTTGTTTAACATGAAAGTTGAATATTATGAATAAGGATGTTAAAAAGAATGAGGTTGTTTTGGAGAAGGCTGAGGATAAAAGTTGCATAGGTTTCATAGTCATTACTTTGGGATGGTGTTGTTTTTCTCCCAATAAGTCGTGTATCCTACAATGAGTTATCTCATGTAGGCTTAGAACTATTGATATGTAATCTATAGCTTGAGGTTACAATGTTCATTACTTTATGAATCATGGTTGAAAACAAAATACAAATGGGAAGATTGTTGGAATATGTTGGATAGAGAATTTTCTTAGTAGTAAGATGTTATTGATTTCAGAATGTTTTCATTTTGTTTGTCAAGGATGTTTGAGATGAAATTAAATCACATTATTTTGAATATGAAGATGAGCAGACTTATCTTAATGATCAATAAATCTGATTCAAAATTCTTACGAATGTTCATTTTATTTGTAAAGAATTATTTTTCTAGAATACATGGATGATACAACACAGTACTTTGTAAATATGATGATTCTTTGTTGGTTTTTATTTCACAAATAGTATATGTTGTTTGAGAACAAGTGATGAATGAATTATGATTCTAATAGTGAAGTAGAAGAGAATCATGAATGTAACATCACAATGCTGAAATGGTTTTTGATATCATGCATTTTTCTGAAAACTATGATTTTTAACCCATTATGTTTTTTTGTGGAACTCTTCGCGATTGTGATGAGCATTGTGATCATGAAATTTCTATGGGTATTCACGAAAAAAGGGGTGCTCCATGAAGGAAATGACTAGGCTCTATGAAATGGTGTTGACATGTCCTGAGAGGTTCTAGAATTATTGTAAAACCTACAAATAGGTCTCTACCCAATTTATAAGAATTTCAAATACTAAAAAATAATGTTAAGTCTCTAGGTTCATGCAAGCGGTTCATGAAGATGTTATGTGAATAAATTCATGAAGGATATAAGACATCTAAATGTTTTGAGCATCACAGAAGTGGTTTGTGAATGTGGAATGAGAATAATTTCATGAATGATATAAGACAAATGTACATTCTAAGCATCGCAGAGAATAGTGATGTTTGAAAAGGATTACCGAGCTTCGTGAAGGAAGTAGGATTCACAATTTTTGTTTTCTTAATGAAGGGTGGGAGATTTATGAGGGGAGATTCATAAAATATCGTCATGAAAAGAAGTTTTGAATACCCATCTTAAGTGAATATAACATTTATAGACCATCAAAAAACATACTGAGGTATTAGACTAACTATCGTTATAATGTCCATGAGGTTCTTAACACCTTCTTGGTATGAAAGAGAAGAATTGTTTTGAAATATCATATTTGTTGACGTGGATCAAGAAGCTCTGTAATGTGTAATTGCATAATTTTTTTCTAGAAGAATCACATTCACATTTGGATTGTATTCAAAGTGTTACAAGAGAATATACTACTCCTTGTATTCCACAACGAAAGATTATTTTCTAGTGGATTGTGTGGTATTGGATTATTTCTATATCTTACCATGGACGTAGCTACACTTTTTGAGTAGTAAACCTTGTAAAATCATGTGTTCTTGTGGATGGGTATTTTTATTGAGATCCACATAGAATAATCTCTTTAAAAAGATGTGAATGTTTTATCAAAAATAAATGAACATAAATGAAAAAAATCTCACTGATTCACCCCTCCCCCACTTAGTGAAACTTGGATCTGGATAGGGTGATATCATTTGTGATGGCTTGAGTTTTTTAGTAGGAACATGAAAGAATAAGGGTTTTATTCTATGAGTGCATGGTTTTGAAATTGGGTAGAACTCATGAGGATATTGTGTCCACTTGATGGATTACAGAGGAGTTGATATGCACATAGTATCTATGTAGTGAATTGGGTCTTCACATGATGGTCAAGCGGGAGTAAACCAACATGGTTCAAACCTCAGGACAAGTACTTACATGGTGAATATAGAGTATAAATGGTGCACACAGGGGAAAAGATCTATGCAATTGGATATAAATTAATCATTCGTAGAATAAGCACATGAGATGAGACATAGAAAATGGTTCTTGAAAATCATGAATTACCTTTTTAATAATTATTCTATCTAATTTTCGTCCAATTATATATGTATCTCCCCAATGTTGTAACTAGGGTTTTTTTCTATCAATTGATAAAACTGATATCTTAAATTTGAATTCATGTAATTTGGAGTGAACAAAAGAAGGTTTTATTTACCTTGTTTCCATGAATGTGGCTTCTGATTAATGCGAATGTATTGATGGGAGGAAATTGGTTGCAATGATTCTTCCATATTTGGTTCATGTGGAAGCTTGGTGGTTGAGTTGTTTCATCTAATAATGGTATATATGTTAGGTTATATATTTTTAAGTTCCCTCATCCGATGAGGGGTTTTAATAATTCCTGGACATTGAATTATTCATAATAACCTATGAGAATCAAAAACATTTAATGAAATATATCAAATATTCAAGTTAAAAAATGATAAATAATACATCATAAAAAAACATAACTTTTTGATATCAAAAGAAGATGAATTCCTCATATAATTTATTATAATAATGTAACTTATTCATGATTTTATGTTATAAAATGAGAACTACAAAATCATTATTCTTATGTTTCGTTCTGGATATTTTCAACCAAAAAACTCTATATAATTTTTTACCAATAAAACCCGTTTTCCATTATAAATATTTTATATAAATTTATTTTTTGTTAAAAATATAAACCCCTTAATAAAGTAAAAAGTAATATTCTATAATGAGTAAAAAATAATTAATAGATCCTATGAATAAAATCTTGAGTAACATGGTTTTATGATAAACATGTGACATATTATATATTTCAGTATTATAATATGAAAAAGAACCTGGCAATTTTTCTTACAATGAATTTTTTCCAACAATTAATATGAAATAATTATATATATATACATTTATCACTATCATTTCATTTCTACCTGTATTAACATAAAAATGATTAAAAATAATTTATAATTATAGTTCTTCCTTTAATTAATTAAATTATTACATGTGAAATGAATTTTATCTATTTAATATCATGAGTTATACATAACACATGTCATAACAGTTTGTATTATGATAATTTTGAAAAAAATAAAGACATTCCTTATATTTTTTTCTAACATGGGATAAATTTCTATTGAGTGTGTTTTCTTGGTATGAGTTGATGTCCTCACGATTCATTACTTCATCCCCAATTATCTTGTTGGTCACATTATTTCATAAATATTAAAAACAATTATTGGGAGTATGAATATTTTTTCATAAAATACATAAATAATGACATAGGACTTCCAACTTAGTTGAATAAAAAATGTTTCATCAAAAAATATTTAATTTTAAAAAAAATTCTTAATCATTCGTTTTTTTAATCATTAAAATTCATGAAATTATAGAAACATACTTTTATAAATTTAATTTACACATTAAATTTAAATTTTAATCATATATCATAAAAACACGCACACACATATATATATATATTCCATCATAAGGCATGAAACATAAAATAATTATTATATAATGGGTTTATTAATGAAAATACATAATTTTGTTATAAATTATACATTGTTTAAACTTTTATAATCTATTTTATGTAACATAATCACATTAAACATTGATTATAAAATATAAAAAGTAGAACTTCTTAATAAAAAATGATCTCAAAACATAATTCGGAACTAAAACAAATGATAATGATGCTTGTGTATCACCAATGTTTTCTTCCATACAACAGTAACCCTTTCATATAATAAAAATTATTATGAAATCAAATTATATAAATCAAATCACAAGGGGACATAAATGATTGTTTCCTTGTAGGTATTTTTGTCCTATAGGATATGTTAAGTTCAATTAGCTTCATTTCACTATTAAAACATGTATTCCAAAAATGTAACATACTCCATATTCGATCATAACACTAAAACAATTTTTTTATGTTGGTTTTCAATAATTATTCATGTTAGTGTGATAGGAAAACTATTTTTACTTAAAATACATGTATATTAAATGTATTTAATACTAATAAACATTATTATTGAATTTTGTTTTTTGTTCTCCATGACTCTAATATAATAATGTAATATGTTATATTTCACATTGATAAGGTCATAGAAGTTCCCACTATGATTATATTCTTAATGTGCTAGAACATATTCTCAAATTATATTCTATAGTTGGATAACGTACTATGATGGGACTCATAGTACATAGACGATCGGGTGAGTTCACTCAAAAGAATACAAGCCTTCTTCTCATTATGATTTCACTTAGTAATCTTTAAGATGGGAGATTATAAGGATAGACCAGCTAGTGGGAATTCCAAATATTTTGATGTCATAATATATTCCCATCTAGAAGGTTATGAGAAGGTTCTAAGACATTGTGATTATTATTAATTCATGTTACAACTTTCATAATTAGATGTTTTTTGTAAACCATGAAGTTAATAGTTCTTGTAGAAGTTGGATATGTTGGGTGTATCATGAGTGGAATTTAATTAATTAATAATTTTAGAATGTATTTTTCCCCTATATCTTTATAGAATATGATATCTCTTCCCTTTTTTTGAAAATAAATGTCACATTAAATTCCATAACCATGGTATAATGATATGTATATATCATATTGTCATGGGAATACAAATCAATAATATAGTATTTAGACATGCATGTGTATCCTACTAGATGAGATATAGTGAAAATGAGATTATATTACACAATGAGTATTTGTATGTGGTTTTAGATTTTATGAAATTAATTACGTTCTATGGGATTCCCTGACTTGTTTCTAGACATTAATCATGGAATTTAGGCAATCACACCAAATTCCCATGAGAAATAATCCTATAGGGTCACTCACTATGTGTTTCTTTTGATCATGATTACAATATTTTTTTTAATTAATAAAATAATCATTATTCTCAAGTATAAAGAATGATTTTATTCAAGTTAAATTGATCGAATAAATGAAAAAAATATTTATTCACTTTATTGGGAATAACATATTTATTTATTTTATTATTTATTTTAATAAATAGTTATTTTCTAGATTGTGAATAAACTTTTAATTTACGAATGAAATATTTTTTTGGTTTTTCAGTAAATGTAACATGATTTCAAATAGACCAAAACTATGTCTAGTGAAAAATATTAATTATCAATGCCATTGAATAATATTTTTTTATTTAGAAAAACGGTGCACACCAAAAAATAATATAAATATAATTATTACCATGTATAATGGTTTTATATAAGGTAATAATTTTTATATGAAATTAAATAATATTTTAACTTAAATCACCAACCTATAAAGGGAAAATTATGTCTATTTTTCTGAGAATCTTAAAATTGATAATAGAAAATTATTTCGTATGATGAATTATCTTTTAACTCATCATTATGTCTCCCTATAATGATCTATGAGTTAAAGAGATATTTATTCAAGATCAAAGAATGAGTTATAAAGAATGAACAACAAATGAAATTCAAGCACCACACTAGCACATGGAGATAAAGTGGGTTTTCTCAAAGATCATAGGAGCACATGTTGATAACTCATAAAAGTATTATATCCTTGGATACTCACAATGTAATAAAGGTAATCTGAATGTGCCTAATCAGAAAATAATCATTATCCAAATAAAATCATCACAAGCCCAGGAATTTATTTCCTCGAATATTAAATAAATTCCTTATAAATTTCATGTGTAAGATACTCTTTACGGATTTTGGAAATAATTATTGAAATAAATTTTACTATATCACCCACTTCTACACACATACACTACACCCAAATATATTAGTTCATATTAGATCAGTCAAGTTTAAATTTATAATTATTTATTTGATTGTTGATCTATGATCAATTTTGTTTAGATTTTAATTTCATGTTATTCTTTCTCTAATATGATTTCAATTACCAAGGTATCAACATATTAATCATTTTATTTCAGTTTTTCATTTTCTTAAAGGTTTATAAAATATTGAATAATGATAAAAGAATCCATCATGAAATGAAAAGTATTTGGCCAGTAAGACTATTATCCATGGAATCAATCTAGAGTAAACTCCATATACCCAGGAGCATTATATCTTGATGAACCAAGAAATTAATTACATATGATTCTTTCATTGGACACCACATATTGACTATGCCAACCTAGTATATGGAATGAAGATACAGGGTGTGTAGCTGGTATATACACATCATGTAGTGTAGTCAAGTTAAAACACTACATCCCTTTACATGTGATTAGGATATAAAGACACTGAGGTGCCTCACAGGTAGCTGAATGTACATGATGTGTTGTCTCTCATTAATGGAAAAAATTAATATTTCATTAAATTTGAGATTTTCGACATTGAAACCATATTTTATGGATTAGAAAATCATTGTGTGTTTGAATATTTAAAAAAGGGGCTCAAAAAAATTAATTTCTCAATTAATTTATTATAATTAATATGTTTTTATTGGTTCTACTATTTATTTTTCATAAATTGAAATAATTATGGGTATCTTCAAATAAGATCGTATGTTTATTAAGATAAAACTGATTTAATTAATTTAATAATTAAATTACATCTACCTTAAATAATAAAATATTTAATAAATATATGAATTCTATACATTTTTTTCATATTCATTGCATGTATGATTTTTCATGATCTTGACCAAGACATGTCTATGTGTGGGACATTTTAATTTAATTTATTGATTGAAATTTATGTTATTTAATATTAAATAATATTATGGTCTTTGATCCCTCCCTCCCTCCTTTATTATGTAGGGCCTGAATGTATAAGGATGTTTATATACCCCCTTTAACCAATCGTTTTGATCCCCTCCCCTATGTGTGAGTAATAATTTTTTTTATACAATGGAGCCTACCAAGGCTCATGGAGGTAGTTCAAGAGGGAACCATATAAATTCCAACTTAGTTTATACATAGGTGGACCAGTTGACTATTCTAACTCATTCCAAGACTAATAATATGAGATATTTCCCATAGTTAAATGTTTAATTAATTGAATTCTCATTAAATAACACATTAGAAACATATCATGAAT
Organism: Viscum album; assembly: GCA_963277665.1. NCBI lineage: Eukaryota > Viridiplantae > Streptophyta > Magnoliopsida > Santalales > Viscaceae > Viscum > Viscum album. Next base: position 958,129,456 of record OY728142.1, read on the forward strand.
GATTCATTTAGTCAGATAATTATTTATGTCAATGCAATTATTTATTTTGAGGATGCATGTTTGTGATCACATAAATAAATGAATTATTATATAAAAACTAAAATTAATTTAATTAATTATGAGTAAATATTTTATTCAACATGGATAATTAATTTTGAAACATCCACTAAATACTAACATGACATGTAATGGATAAAAAAGCTAAAACATATGTAGAATAAATTTAAATCCCAAAATTAAATGTTATGTCATGATAATCCTTCCATTACATGATTTGGAATGAAACAATAGAACAAAGTGTAGTACACATTCAATGTTTTGATACTTACATTTATTGGGGAGTTCTCATGATGGTTTTGGGTTGAATTGACCAGAATTGTATTTAGTTCAATAGATAAATTACATTGAATACATACTTAGAGGAATGTGCTATGAAAATCTAGTTTATGATTTCTGGATAGGGGAATCCACTCAACAGATCAAGGATATGAAATTCTACAGTTGGAAGGACCACCTAAATAATTAACTTACAATTATTTTTAATACCAATTTATTGATCATTACGTAATGTTATGGGGATACATGACACAAGAATGTAAAAGTAAATAGACATTATTTTTTAAATGGTGAGGGCCAATGAGACATGATATAATAGGTAAAGATTTAATGAATCAATAAATAAAACATTTAATTTATTATATATCACATATTTTTTAATAAATAAAATAATGATAATTTGTACTTTTTTATTGAATAATTAAATAAAAAATTCAACATCAAAATTATCCCTATGACTTTTATTAGAGAAATATATCTTCCAAAATAGAATTAAATTCAATAATTGGTATAGACATCATCGAGTTGTGTTACACCATGAACAGAAATCTTACATGCTAGAATCATCAATATAGGATCCATATGATAAATATTTGAGTTATAAATAGTTCCTTTCCCATGAATTAATTTAGAGATACGTGGTCTAAATTCAATGTTTTATGAATCAATCTATTTATAGTGATCAAATTATGTCTAATTATTTAACTCCCAAATTCTAATGTGAGAACATTTTATTTGATAGCATGAATCACAGACATCACCATGCACATATATGAATAAAATACCCCGAGACATTCTTTGGTATTTAATATTTTATGTAAATTAAATCTATAATATATCTTTTAATGATCTTGATACTGAGTTAGCGTATGTCACACAAAACAAAATGTTTCTTCAAATGGCATGTGTCACATGAAAGGATGAGTTTTTACTGAATAACGACATATTAAAGGAAATATTTAAAATAAACTAGCCATTAAATTAGTGGTAATTAATAAAATTAATTATATTATGAAAATATATGGTTTACCCAAATATAAAGTGAATTCATTTGTTACAAATTAATTAGAAATGAATCTGAAAATTGATGGAATATAAAGAAGAATGCTAATTTTTTTATTCTCAATAAATGATTTACCCTAATAAATTAATTTAATTTAAATTATTGAGTGATATTAATCATATATATATTATATATTAAATAAAATAATTTTAATATTAATCGAATATATTTAATTCAATTAGGATAAAAACAAACCTAATTATATGTATAAAGTATTATGTATCTATGAAGTTAGTTTTACAGCCTTTTAATGGATAAACCATTTTAAATATGAATTTAAAAATATTAATTGTTTTAATATGTCAAAATAGACATTATATTTTAATATGAAAAAAAATAATTTTGTGAACGTGAATTTTGGATATTTTTATGAAACATTTGGTTTTTAATAAGTAGTTAAAAATAGATAATTTGAGTTCAAAAGTTAATTTTATTCTAATATATTTATAAGGTTATGTTATAATTTTAATTGGTTTAATGTTTAATTAGAAAATATTTTTTTTTATTAATATTATTTATTTCAATAAAATAATTTTAATTTTTAATTTTTTTATAAATACATAGAAAACTTTTCAACATTTTTACATTAAAAACCTACATTAGCATCCTTCCTACATGATTAATTTTAAAATAATTTCTTCTAGTTATGTGATTAGAATTTTGGAAAATGGATTAAATATTATGAATAATCCTAATATATAATTTTTATCAATTCAATTTTTTTTACCAGAAATATTATTGAACGTAATTAAAATTAATTACAAATATTAATGTAAAAAATACCATAATAAAGGACTAAATAATTAATTTAAGGGCCCAAATTACCATAAAACAAGTCCAAAACCATTATTTGGACATAAATATGCTGTGAAACATAAATAATTATGTTTTTTTATTGTTTTTAAGTCTTTTTTATCTATAAACATGGGTACAGATAACTTCTTTTCAAAAATACCAATTGAGTCATTTTCCACCCATATAAAAGAGAACCACCTCTCCCCATTTTCTTAAACCTAAAAAACAAGTTATATTTTAAAAATGTTTTCCTAAATACCTTACCAATATCTATACTCTCACCATTGATGATACCATTTGTTTAGAGATACTTCTGAGGAATCATTTTGGTACAAACCAAAAAAAGTTACCTGATTAAGAGGTAACATCTTCTATAATGATCTCTAGTTTCATTTATATTATCCACCCATAAAATATTTCAATTACTAGATTATATAAAAAATATTATAATAAATATACTATTATGTTTAGTATAAGGGTTTACACCTACACTTTCACACACATCCATTTAATTGGTAACAAACATACTCTTTCTGTTTACGGAAAACTACACCCTCATGATATGATAATTATTATTTTTTTGATTACCACCTCTTATTGTTGAAATTATTATGAAAAATATATTTATATATGTTATATATTATATTTATAATATATTTATTCTTCTATAATTTTTATTCAGAACATATATTTAGGCTTTCGATATTGTGTAAATAAGATAATTTTGTTTGAGATATTGTGGACTATTTCCCCCTCAAAGTGATTTGACTCATTCATTCCAGACATGGAATTAATAAAATTATAATTAAAAAACTATTTAAAATATATAAAATATATATTATAATGGAGTTATAATATTGAAAATTATACCATTTAGTTTTCATTATTTTAATACAACAAATAAATAAAAGTAGTTTTCATGGTTACGTACGGTCTACAGTCTCCATGACCAGTGCACGCTTTTTCTAAAATAAAAATATTATAGATCACCCTAAATTAATAATTACATAATATATATTATAATTAAATCATGGTTTACATTATTGAGGTTATGAAATAGTGATCTATGTTATAAGAACAAAAAATGAAATGTTAAAACATATTTGAGAAAATTAGGCAATTGAGACCCACAATAGTTAAAATGATGAAAGGATGTTAGAAAAAGGGTAATAACATAATGTAAGGAATATATATATGATTTTATAATTATTATTATCATTATATTGTATTTTATTGACATATTTTAAAACACTATATAGTGGTATAAATACCATTTAACAAAAGGAACATTAAGGTAAAGGAAATTCTTCTCAATTTATATTCTCTTGAGACTTATTTATTATTATGGAATGATTCACTTTTATTTGGTGTATATACTACCATTTAATATGTTATATCTTGAATATACATAAAATAATGATATTATAATATTCTATTAATATTATTTCATCATGGGGATTATTATTCAAAGGATTCAAAGTGGTATGGGACACTTTGGAATGTTTGAAGGTTGTTCGCCTAAATAATGTTCTTAATTATTATCTTTGAAATATTAATTACTTTTGTGATTATTGAAATTATATTAAATAAGTTAATTTATATTAATTAATTTAATTTGACTTTTACTTTAATATACCTATTTCAACCAATGGATATTAGTATGGCCTAAATCGTATAACATTTTACATACGGTGTTCACAATGAAAGTTATTTGATTAACTGGGGAATTATTGCTAAAAATGTATTCTTTGATAAATAATGATATTTTTTTTGTCATAGTATTAATTTTTATTAATTTCTATTTGGAAATAATAAGATTGGTAATGATGGGTGGGGCCCAAACAAGATAAATCCATCGATTCTTAGTTAGGATCTCATGAGAAGATAAAGTTGCCCAAATTAAATGGGGTTTATCTATGTAGTATAAACCCATATTGTGAAAGGGATTAATGATATAGTTTTTCATGTGTGTTATACATTAAATTCATTGAGTAATAATTTCCCACAATCAGATTAAATTATTATTCACCCATTATATTTTTTTGTCAGCATAACTATGGATACATTTTATTTTCAGATCATTTTTTAAATGTCATATATATCAGTTTCTTACATTTTCATATTGATATTTACCAATGTTTTTATTTGAATGGAATGTGTTATTAGTTATTTACCCTTCCATATTAATTTATTCTCATTGATTTGTTATTTCTTCTTCTTTACATTCCCTTACTAAGAATTTCATCTCACCCTTATTATGTTTCATTTCCCCATATTATGAAGAAGAAATATTCAAAAAAGAATTCAAGGATGCAATTTATTTTATTTTATTATTATTATTATTTATATTTAATATTTAAAAATGTATTATGGGTATCATTTATGAAATATAACATCCCATGAATTTTAAGTTGATCGGTCCTTCGAGATTTGATTCTTGTAATCATACCAATGTAATAAAATAATGCACTTGCACAAGGATTATACGGTCGGGGTATTACACATGAAACGAGGATGAATATAGAATTATTTAAAAACTCTATGGTATTTACTAAGAGTTAGATATATAGGAACAATTGGAGACTTATGAGGATCTCTCTCAGAGTAATCATGGAGAGGGTTTGTCACAATCCTAGGTGAAATGTCACCCAGCTAGACATTCAACCCTATCCTAGACATGGACCAACGGGTGTTTTTGAACCCCATTAGTTAGCATCTAGTCTTAGGAATCAAAATAAACCAATAGTGATTATTTATCCCCAATAATAACCAATAAAAAAATAAAAAACTAAAATATGAAGCAACACTAAGAATAAATGAATATAAATAAACATAAAAACTATTCCAAATACAATAGTTGAAGAAATACAGAAGATGAAATAAAACTAAAACATGACCAGGACAACAAGATCTCCCTATGACATCTTGCTCACATCCATCAATAAAACAAACATTCTCTAAGAGAAACCAAACCAAAAACCGGAACCTACAAAACAACCCGGTTCTACTTGTGCCGAGAGGCACAAATTGGGTGTGGGATTACATATCTATGTAGGAAACACAATAGGTTATATGAATTTAGTTTACTAAAATAGTGAAAAAAACACCACTCTAAAATACATTCATAAATTATATATTAAATATTTTAAGAAACTAAATAAATCATTCCAAAAATTATCTATTTAATACAACACAGAACACTTTCATTTTTTTAAAAAAAGTTTCACATTTCACAACCTTGTTCTAAAGCCAAATCCCAAGTGAAATTTAAACCATGTAATAAAAAGGGGGTTTGAATAAAGTAATGGAAAAATATAGGATTAAACTAATAAAAAAAGTAACCAAAATGTATCATAAAATAAACTATATATAGAGACAGACAATAATTATAATTTCATAAACATCACTAGAGCGATCATTGTACGTACTCAAATCTGACTCACCTGCCTACATATGGTTCATCCCTATAGTCAATAACCATCATGCCAGTCTAAAATTTACAATCGAGTGGTATGTTCATCCTAGCACTATAATATAAAGGGGGCTCCAACCCATCTAATTAGGGTCCATAAGAAACCCTTAATAATTCCTATAAGAGATGCCCAATAATCTAATTATATTAATAGAGATACACAATTGAAGTAGAGTCTCTCTCTTGCATATCTCACCATACCTACCACAACTGCACTTTCCTACCGTAACCACTGACACCACCCAGGTCATAACCCACTTCCCAGGAAATCCTCCATAGGTGTTCTCATCTCTCAATAATCTATCCAAAAGTGACAAACATGACTTCAAATCATTTTATTTTTTAAAAAAATTTCACAATCATTAAAAATTACCAACTGAGCCTTTAAATCACATCATATCGAAACCAAAAATTCCCAAACATTACAATGTACAAACCTGTCTTTTGATATTTCCAATCCAATACAATTACAAAACAATTTTCAAACTACAGTGCGAATTTCCATAATATGAAATGTTCCAAACTATCCTCTTATGACACCTAGTTTCCAAGTGTATCTAAAATTTTTAAACATGATAGGATTTAATAAATCTATTTGAAGTCACATTTTTTAGTCAGTTGTAGAAACACATCACTATTTGGAATGCAGGGAACCATTTTTGTAAAAAGGGAAGAGAAAAAAAAATAGAAACTTTTTAAAAAAACAATGGCTCAAAGAAAATATCAATTTTAAATTCCATATTCATTTGAAAGTCCATCCATGTGTGAACCACATACACCCATTGATGCGTCAATATACAATGACATAGTTAATGTGTCCATAATACCATTAAAAAAACATTATAAATAATTCCTTGTGGCATTAAACCAAAAAAACACAAATCACAACATCAAAATCATTAATAAGTATTTGTGAACCTTAATAACCTTTCCAAATCATTTTTCCAAAATACATCAAGCCATAATGAGGATCCCAAAAGACAAAACATACCCAAATTGTAATAAAAATCATGGAATGGAATGTATCCAAGTAAAAACATCTCTACAAGTTCTCAATTTCATTTTAATAAAACAATATACATTTTATCAAACATCTTATGTTCATTGAAATTTGTCATAATTAAATAAACCCCTTTTAAAATCATTTATCCTTCATTTTACATTGTAAAAACACAAAACAATGTTCAAAAACACCAAAATAAATACTATAACATATTTAAGGAATAAAATTAAAGATCAACAATTAAATGAAAATTCCAAAAATAAAAGGGATGGAAGCACCCACCATAACATTGTGAGAATAACACGGGAATTATAGAGAACAAAGAGTGACCCCAAGGAACAATATGCACACCCTAAAATCCAATAAAACAAGTCACACATAATCCCAAACCATTAGGGTTAAGATGATAAGGAAACCCCACAAAGGGAAACTAATAATTCAAGTAGGGAAAGTGAGAAGAGGAGGAAAGGGAATGATTTGATGATTAAATCATGTCGAATCACTAAATTTTAGTGAGAAATATCCCAAAAAGTGTTCTCAATAAGAATGAGAACTAAGGGGTGGTTCATTCTAGTCCATACCCCACTGATTAGGCATCAAATGGGAGGTGAAATATCTTGAATTAGGTTTTGAAAATTTATGTTATATAGGATTTCACGGGATGCATGGTTTTTATATAGGGTTTTGTAAACCTTGCACAAACTTTTCGAATTCTATTAGAAACATTATGAAAACTTGTAGATTTAAGATGAAATTTTTGGGAAACTGTGGTCAAAACCTGTGGCTATAAAAATTTCCTAGAAAACCTCAAATGAAACCACAAACAATAGTGGAGTCCACCCAATGATCCTTAAATTATTTTAAAAAAATTTACTAACATTGTGGGTGCCAAAATCTCCACACTATGCCACTTTTTTCAAATAATTTTCAAAAAAACTATTCACATGGCTATAAACACCCCCAAAAATCCAATATACAAAGGCAAATTTTGACCACACAACTTGAACCTCATCCAAAATATCCAACACTGAGAAATAAATAAGGTTAAATGTATATCACGGTCGAGGTATGATAATTCTCCCAACCAAAAACACATTATGCCCCCTGAAAGGCACCCATCCAATTGGTAAAAAAAACTTGATCACAAACTAAACAGAATTAAAACAAAAGCATGATCCTCATGGTGAAATTTTATTTTAAAATTTAAAAAATATCAACTTAATGATATTACATAATAGAATGAATAATGGGAGAAAACGAGAGGGTACTCCCCACCACAAGAACCAGAATATCACCATAGAACTACTTCAGACCATCCCAATATAGAAACTCCCTACACAAACCAAGAACATCCCACCCCCTATCATAAGGGGAATCCCAAATTGGGGTTAAAACATTATATGGGGAAACATTAATTTCCCATTTTTGATGATATAGATAAGCCCAACTATTTTGACACATGGTTTTAAAAACTCTGCCCAATCTATGCAATATTAAACTGCACGATTAGAAAACCTAAATAACTCTAGCAGTATGATTTCTATAACTGTACATAGTTCTTAATCCAATACCCAGTCACCAAACTCAATCCATACAATTTTCTATAAAAATGTGCATGGTTTTCAGTAACTGTGTGCTAATCAGGTTCCACATGAGGCCAACCCCAAAATTTTCTTTTTTAAATAATAAAACTGAAGGATATAAAAACAATAAATATAAAATTGAGACTAAAAAAAAATATCCATCAACTTCTTACACAGATAAAAGAACTCAAAATAATATGTAAATAACAATAATAAAATTAACCAATATATACTCCACAACTAGAGACAAAGCCCCGTCCATGGATTCCCATGCCTTCAATTATTTTTGACTATGCGCAAGCTTCACTCTAAAGCCTATAGATGGAGCAATGATGTTTAAATATTCTACTACCTTATTGTTAGAATCTAGCTTCCTCTTATCAATATAAATTAATAGGGCAATACTTCCTATAAAACATTTCAAGATAAACTAAATGGCCAAAATGATGGAACAACCTCAAAGGATTGTAATAAGACATATTTGAATGCCAGAACTAGAAACACTAGATTTGACCAGGAAGCATTATTGTGAATGATAGAATCAAACCAATGATGTTGAATCCTAATGGAAAAGTCCCTCTATAATTCACTCCTCAACATATGGGGAACCTCAATGAGGAAAAGGAGCTGGTGGATTTATAACTTGTTCTATAGAAACCAACAATGTAATGAATGCTTCATCCTATAACTTATTGAAATGACTATAATTGGATAGTATTTCTCACCCCTTGATCTGTGGAAAATGGAAAATGATGAAAAAGATGCTTTCAACAGATCTTATGACTCTATTTATAAAGAGAAAAAAACCAGCTCCTTAAAATGTAAAACATAGGCCTTCACTATCAGCAGGGCTTAGTAAATACAATAAATATTTTCTAATTTCATCTCCTTCACCACCTCAGTTTTGAAACATTGGAAAAAAGTTGTATTAAAACTTTCCAAGTCATCCCATATTGTAACGATTTCAGGATAATCACATTCCACTAATCCATATCTAATATTTCAAACAACCCCATGATAGATCAAACCCACACCTCTAAAGGAGTTCCCAATGATCCAAATACACTATCAACTACCTCAATCGATTACACTACCTCTAACATACAATGATCATCATGAAAGTTATGAAATAACTAATAAAGAATAAAAAATGGATAAGAACCACTAACAACCTTGGGGAAATTTCTGAGTGGCATATTCTGAATAAAATCAAAACAGAACAACAAAAATCAACAAAAAAGAACAAACAAGACAGACAACATAGTAAAAAAACATTCCCTTGATCCAAACATCTCAAAAAATTTAGAATCCTCTTTTCAAAACCAAAAATCAAATTCTGATATGAAAACCATATTCATTCAGTGCTACTTCCCAACTATAAAAATACATTTTCATAATCTAGTTGAAAAATAAATTTATTATTAATAAATAAATCTCATTCTGAAAACCATTTCCCATTTGAAACACTTTTTCCTAAAAAATTACACAACAAAACCAACCCACACCCACCAAAATCAATCCAAAACACAACTCACACCAAACTACAAGGATAAGGAACTAGTGTCTATAAATATAATATATACATGGTTAGTTGGCCATTACAAAAGTAAGCATCAATAACTATGTGGACCTTGAACCATGAACTCGGACTCTAAATGGGTCCTTACTGTATGTGAGATCACAATATGACACCAGCTCACCTCCATTTTAATTCTTAAATTCAAAACAAATAAAAACACACAAATCCTGGAAAACCCCTAGAATCTCAAGGATTAGAATGAGCAAGGATTCATGACGTCCTTTTGATTCCTACATTTCGCGTCCTTATAGTCTTAGTGTCCAATCTACCTAACACTCCAAATTGAAAAGGAGCCTCCTCTAATACCATTTTATCATGAACCAATCTAGGATTTCATCCAAACCAACACCCAACATATTCTGAGATATGTCCCAAAGGGCGTTCCAAATACCCATGGGATGAAAACTAGTTTCGGGCATCAAAATAAACAAACATGAACAATTTATACCATAAAATAATCTGGATCAAAATTAAAAAAAATTAAAATTTGAAATATTAAAAATAATAACCGAATAACATTTAATATACAAACTTCTCCAAATACAATTGTTGATAAACAAATAGAAGATAAAAAACCAAACTAAAACATGAACACACCAATAAGATCTCCATGTGAACTTTTTTTCAATACCATCAAATAAATCATACATGATCCTAGATAAAATGAACCCAAAAACTGAACATTCTAAAAATTCTGGGACTACCGATGCCGAGTGGAAAAATTACGGTGTGATATTAAATTGCTCAGTAGGTAATCACCACTGATTCCATGCATTTCCTTTGTCAAAACAGTCCAAATACAAATGTTTGAAATGCATTCATAAATTTTTTTTAAAACACATTAAACAACTAAATAATGCTCTCCACAAGTTCTCTTCTTAAAAAAATAGACATAACATTCATTTTTAAAAATGGTTTCACATTATACAGATGAGTTCAAAATCCAAAACCCATGTGAAATCTATACCAAGTAAAAAAAGTGGTTGTGAAAAAAGTAAATGAAGACAAACATGAATGTAAAACAATGAATCCTAGTAACAAAAATAAAAAAAAATAAACATAATATTCATATAGATCATCATGGTAATTTTATAAACATCCATAGAGAGATCCCTTGACCTACACATATCGAACTAACATGCCGATGTATTTTTTAGCTCCATAGATAACAAAAACTGGTCCATCTAAACTATCTAATATAGTGTCACGTCCCTCCATTTCCTATAAATTCACAAATTTCCAGCCCATCTAATTGGGTTAAACAAGAAACTCGTAATCGACCCCCTAAAAGAATCCCATGAATCCCATGATAGTAATAGTGATACATAGTTGAGAGAGAGACCCTTGGATGTGTAGCTCACCTTTCCTTCCATCACCATACTTGCTTAACACAACCACTAACACCACCCACGTGATAACCCACATCTCTATAAATACTTTATAGGTTTTCCCATATTTCAATAATCTATAATAAATTTACAACTAGGCATTTATATCATTCGAGTTTCAAAAAACATTCCAAAACATTATAAAATACCAAATGAGCCATCACATCAAATCATATTGAAACCAAACATTCCAAAACATTACAATGTACCACTGAGGACATTGAAATTTCCATTCAAATACATTTAAACAACAATTTCCCAACTATACTGAAACATGAATCTACATGAATAGTGTCAAATAAGACTCTTATGCCACTTACATACCATGTGTGTCAAATAATTCCAAACATACCAAGCTTTAAAGAATACAATTGAATTCACAATCTTATGTCACTTAAAGAAACACTTCACCCTTTATAAATCAAGGAACCATTTTCAGAAAAGGGTAGCAGGGATAAATGATAATCTATTAACAAACCAATTCCCAAGTAAAGTATTATTTTTAAATTCCATCATCATTTGAAACTGATCCAGGTGTTCACCTCGTGCATCCATGGATGTGCCAACATTCAATGGAAAACTTAAAGTGTCTATGAAACCATTAATACCCCATATTCAGGAATTCTACTTGACATTAAATCAACATAACATGTAAAACAATGTCTTAATCAAAAATAAAAATTTATGAACTGGAATAAACTTTTAGGATAATTTTACCATAATTTCTAAATTTATAAAGAGACCCTCATACCACAAAACATTACCAAATTGTAATTAAAATCATACCCTAGAATGTATCCAAGTCCAAAATTCAGTAAAACTTATCAATTTCATTTTAATAAATGAATAGAAATTTTATCAAACACCATGTGTGAATTGAAATTAGGCATATTTAGTGAAACCCAATTTCAAACCATTTCACACTCATGTTTGATTATGAAAAATCCGAAATAATTTGTTTCAAAACACCACAAGAAATATTATAAAATATTTAAGGAACTAAAGGAAATATCAATAATTAATTTAAGGATCTAGATAGTAAATGGATTTAAACACTCACCTTAATTATGTGTGAATGACATGAGACTTCCATATAATAAAGAATACTCCCCAACGAACAATATGCATAGCCTAACATCTAATAAATAATTCTACCAATCAACCCCAACCCATTATATTTTGACAACAAGGAGAAAAAATTAAGGTAAACCAATAACTCAAGAGGGTAAATAGAGAAGAGTAGAAAAGGGAAATATTTTATGAATAAATCAAGAAGAATCACTAACATTTGGTGAAACATTCCCCAAAAATTGGAATAATACAACAGAAAATGATGGGGGGGATCCCTATGGTCAATACCCAATTGTTAGGGCTTCAAATGAGAGGTTTAATTACATAAATTGGTTTTTTAAAAATATATTTAATATAGGAATCATTGGGATTCATGGGTTTTCTACATAGCTTTGTAAATCGTGTGTGAACTGTGAAATTTAAAATATAAAAATTATTGAAATTGTAAATTTATTTTTCATGGTTTAGGAAAACATTTTTGAAACAGTTCCAGCTAAATATTCCCACCCCCCTCAAATGACACCCCAGACACTAGGGGAGTCCACGCAAAAATACTTGAATGATTTATATACAATTTAATGACACTATTTTTGTCACAAACACCCAACCATGAAACTTTTTCTCAATACCTTTCAAAATAACCATGCACAGGGACAGAGTCAGACCAAAACAACCAAAATCAAAAGATTATTTTCATACATATAACTCAAACCTCATCAAAAAGATCAAAAATTTAAAAATAAATAAAAAATATTAGAAAAACATGGTTGATATGTGATTGGGTTCCCCGGGTAGGGAAAATATAGTCATGATCATTGGCTACATTAAGTGATTCGAGGTACTAGTGTTTAAACTCCTCAAATAATATTGCACTGATATCATTCTGGCATCAATCCCTCAAAAATTATACAAATTTAATGTGAATATTATTATGAACAACTTAGATAAGACTATTCCAGATCATCTTCATCTTGTTAAAAAAGTAGATAAGGATATAAATCATGAAAAAACATTTATCTTTGTGGTGAACAAACAAAAAGGGAATGTGAAGTGATTTAAGACTAAAACTTATTCTTGCAACTCTGAGAAGAGGTATATCATAGGGAATAAAAGGTAACACGGCACTTTATATTTATATTAAGGGAATAAGGTCCTCTAAAATAAAATTTCACACAGATAAATTAGAAAGGGAAGCTTTAGGTGAATTTTTTATTGAGTTCAATTTACCTACATCTATAAATTTGGTATTAGATATATCTTGTGGTGCTCACATATGTATTAAAATATATAAACCAAATATATTTAAAAATAGTGACTAAGGATAGGTATATCTAGAAGTATCCAATAGATCTTAACTTTCTTATGTGTCTATTGGTGTCTACCACCTCATATTACTAACGAGAATGATCTTAGTTTTGTGGGGTTGTTATTATGTTCCTTAAATTACAAAAAAAATTATTTATGTATCTATAATTTATGAAGATGATTTATTTTGATATATGTGAACAAATGTTTCTTTTTATATAAAGATTTCATTTTTATTCTAACAAATATTGTAATAATTGTATTTATATGTTGTATTACAAAATCCAAATAATGGAAATCGATGATAATGTTTCTTTACATGAAAGACACCACACTGAAGTTTTGATTCATCATCTAGGTCATGTAAATGAATTTTTTTTGAATAAATTACATAAATATATATATTTAGAATCTGTTTATCTAAAACAACTTTCATTTTATCATATATTTTTACAAGGAAAAATGACCATATCTCCATTTTGTGGAAAATGTGAAAGGGATAATGAGATTCTTGAATTAGTTTATAACAATGTGTGTGTAACATTTTCTATTGATGAAATGGGTGGGTACTCGTAATTATTACCATTTATTTATGATTTTAGTAGTTATTTATATGTTACTAAATGAGGTATAATTTGGATTCTTTTGGATAAATTAAAGGAATAAAAAAATGAAGTTTACAACCATATTTGTAAGAAGATTAATAATCTTCACCTAAATCATGAGGGATAATATATTAATCAAGACATCATTGATTATTTATGGGAGTTTGAGATTTTTTCTCAAGTAACACCTTAAATTCCACAGAGTAATATAGTAATTGAATGGGTGAACTGTACCTTGTTGGACGGGGTGAGATCAATGATGATTAAATTAAATCCTCCATTATACATTTTGGAATACAGATTACAAACAGAAACATACGTACAAATTCGAGTTCCAACTAAAGAAATAGATAGTATAATATACCACTTATGGAATGAAATTAAATCCATTTTGTCTTACATACATATATGGGGTTTTGAAGAATTGTTCAAATCTTGTTCAGGTAAGAAGCATACATCCTTGTGAAAAAGTGTATTGTTATAGGATATCCCAAAAACAATTGGATAATACTGTTAAATCCTTGGGAAAAAATATTGTTATTAAAATAAGTCACACATTTCTTAAGGATGATATTATCTATAAAATATATAGTGGGAGAGATATATATAATTAGATGAAGTATAGGATAAAGATATACAAGATTTTTCATAGCATGAAATTCCAAAAATCCCCATAGAAGAAAACATTATTTCAAAGTCACGATTTCAATGTTGGAGTCCAATAGGGGTCAGAGAACTAGATTGTTAGGTTTTCCAATCACTATGGATGGTGACTAATTATTAGTTGATAATAAGGATCCACTAACTTATAAGGGAAAATTAAGTGGCATATATTTTTCCATGTTTCAATAATCCATGAATTATAGAATTGATTCCATTTTCCAATACCAAGTCTAGACTTTGGTAGACCCTCCAATAGATATAATTCCTATTGTTTAAAAATGGAGATTAAAAATGAAACTGTACATGGAAGGATAAGTCAGTTCCTATAAGGTGGGAATGATTTCAAAGGGGTTTAAACAACGTCAGAGAATTGCCTATGATGAATCCTTTTCACTAGTTTGAGTGACTAAATCCATTAAAAGTAATCTTTAAATTACATCATTCCATGATTATGTGATTTGAAAAATGTATTTCAAATATCCTTCGATAATGGGAGACATCATAAAGTTTTTTGAATGACAGAACCAAATCGGTCTGTGACTCCAAAGGAAGCCCAAAAGATATACATGTTTCAAAACCCCATTTATGGACTAAAGCATGAATCCATGTCGTGGAATTTTTATTTTCATAATGAAAGAATACAATTTGGTTTCATAAAGAATGAAGATGATCCATGTTTATATTAATTGTTTAGTGTGAGGGTTGTTATTTTCATTAATAGTATATGTTGATGAAATATTACTCATTTGAAAAGAAATAAAAGTCTTACAATCTGTTAAGGCATGGTTGAATAAATGGTTCTCTACGAAGGAATTGGCTTCGGTAGAATATATTCATTGTATTAAGAGCCATCATGATATATCAAAAGGGGATTCATATTATTTCAAATTACATACACTGATAATATACTAAAGTTATTCAGTATCAAACAATTCAAGAGGAAATTGTTTCAAACATTTCATGGAATTCATCAATCTAAAAAATGTGTCCTTAAAACATGATAAGTGATTCCTAATGATAAGGATTCCATACCAATTAGTGATTCGATCAGTCACATATGATATGATATGTTATAGAAATGATTTTGCCTATGGATTATGTGTAGTAAGAAGATATCAATATAACCTAGGTGACCTCCATTGGATAGTTTTCAAGACTATCCATACGTATCTAAGGCATACTAAGGAAATGTTCGTAGTTTATGTTGGAGATGAGGAAATATCAATAATAGGAAATGCTATACTAGTTTAAAAATTGATCAATATGATATGATGTCACAAAAATGATACATCTTCACTTTGACTAGAGGTGATGTGAGCTGGAAGAGATTAAAGAAAGTTATAGTTGCTGACTTAACAGTAGAGTCTTAATATCTTGCGTCTTATGAGGTAGCATAAGAAGAAGTATGGATGAACAACCTTTTTCACGATATTGATGTTGTATCTAGTGGTAAAGATCATTTCACACTCTATTTTTATTATAATAAAACTATTTCTCTTGAAAAAGTTCCATTGTCACATTAACAACTAAAACACATACTTCAGAAGTATCATCTCCTGAGGTTCTCAAAGAGGTTAAGTAGCAGTGAGAAGTATTTATATAGAAGGAAACATGGTGGGGCCCTTGATTAAATCCTTGACTCAACATAAACATGAATATCATGTGAGGTCTAGTATACTTATGGTCACATGCAGTTTGATCTAGTCCAAATGGAAGTTTGTTGGAGTTTTTGTTCAAGGAAAAACTATTTTTACATTGATTACATGTATATTCGATGTATTGAATATGAATTAAACATATTGTTACATATTTTTTGTTGTTATGGATGATGAATAAGTTACAATTCCTTACTTCATATGTCAAATTGATGTGGTCTTTGTAGTTCCCCGATATAAAAAGAACCATGATGTGCTATGTTGATATTCATAAATAAAGTTTTAGGGTTTGATAACATTCTATTATGGAAAAAATAGTACCTAGATTTTAATCTTTTAATACTCATAAGTAGATGCGTGTTCTTCTCATGATGTGTTCACATATTAATCTCTAAAATTTGAGGTTATGAGTGCAGACCCACCAGTAGAAATTATGTATGTTTTGGTGACATCGTATATTCCTATCAATGAGTGTGTGTGATGGTACTTATATTTTACGATTATTATTAATACATGTTACAACCCAAACACTTTTTTGTATTTTATAAACGACGAAGTAAACAGATCATGGTGAATTTAGATACATTGGGTGTGTTATGAGTGACATGTAATTAAATATTAGGTTAACGAATGATTTTGCACTTCCATATTTATGGAAGTGGATATATTAGAACTTTTATTGGAATAAAACCGTCACATTAAACTCCATAGCCATGGTATGATGATTTTTTATTTTAGATAGACAAATAATGACACATCCAGCATACAGGTTGGTAATACAACTTTGAATCCAACTTGATGATATATTATGAATAATGGATTATATTATACAGTGATCATTCATATGTGGTTTTTGAAATTTCTATATTAAGTTCTTTATGTTGGGTGTATTGACCCATTTTTAGATGTTAATATGAAATTTTTGAATGGTCAGAAAATTCCAATGAGATAAAATACTAGAGAGTCACACACTAAGTGATTCCATTAATCATGATAAAATTATATATGGGTTTCATTTGTGTAATAAATATTATTCTCAAATATGCGGAATAAATTTATTCAGGTTATATAAATATCATCAATTAAATAAATATTTATTCTTCATCTTATGAATAATATATTAATTTTATTAATTGAATATTAAAATATGTATTTAATCTCTACACTGTGAATAAAATATCTTTTATGAATAAAATATTTATTTGGTTTTTTAATAAATTCTAGAGGATATACAATTGTCCAAGGCTAAATCCACTGGAAAATATTAATTAACAAAATTACTACATAATATTTATTATTGCGCAAGTTGTCATGGACAGGAAAACAATAATAGTGTATGTACTATTATCTAGAATGGATTTTTATAATGGTAATAAATGTTATATAATTGGTGGTATAAGATTAAATAATATTTTAACATAAATACTATTTCTATAATGGGTAAATATATCTATTTTATCAAAAATAGAAGAATTGAAAATATATAATTATTGTGCCGAACAATTTTAATCTCAATTCATCCATCTCCCTCCCTACCAAGAATAAGAAGGGAAAGAGAGATTTCATCAAGTCTGAATAATGATAAATCAGTATTGAACAGTGCAAGACATTCATCCCGCCGCACTAGAACCCATAGACTGAGTGGTGTTTCTCAGAGACTATAAAAGAACATGTAGATCACCGCTAGAGTGGTTCTATCCTTGGGTCCTCACAGTGGAATGAAAGTATTATGAAAGGGTATTCTCAAATGATTAATATACACCAATTAAAAAAGTTCACAAGCCTTGGTGTTTAC
Source organism: Viscum album (assembly GCA_963277665.1). Classification (NCBI taxonomy): domain Eukaryota; kingdom Viridiplantae; phylum Streptophyta; class Magnoliopsida; order Santalales; family Viscaceae; genus Viscum; species Viscum album. The sequence continues at coordinate 958,147,769 of OY728142.1, forward strand.
TTCATGATATATTAAATAAATTAATTATTAATCATACATGAAATATTTGAACTCTTTGTTTAATGAAACTGTTATTATAATAATTTTTAATTTATCAACCACCTCCACAGACTTTTGATACGCCTAAACCATCAACAACATGCCACTAATTAAACCCACCCAAGGATAGTAGTAAACGTGAGAGTGACCCATGAATCCGGCATCTAATAGGTCATGGTTTTGTTATTAGAACCAATGGTATAAAATTAAAAAATGATAGGAATTATCCTCATTAAAAAATACACATATATAATGAAACAACTAATCAAATCCAAAAAAAATACCATGAAATAAATAGTTTCCATAACCTGTCCATCATTTTTTTTCAATTTGATAATCAATAGATGATGAAAAATTTATAGAACCAAAAATAACAAAAGTTTATAGACCCATATCCACAATATCCAAATGAAAATCATCTCCAAATCTTTACAAATTACTCTGATAATTATACTAAATCAAACTATGGATGGGTGAGAAATTATCAGTACATGGTATGAAAATGTTCCTAAATAAATAAAATCCATGTAGAATTAATTTTTAGGGGAATAAATGATTTCTATAAACCAATAAAATAAAAAATAAAAAATAGTTATTTTATAAGAAACAAAACATAAATAAAAAATAGATTACATCTTGAGTTTCAAAAATTTCCTCCACTTCTTACATCACCTACAACCACTTTCCCCCAAAAACTAATTATATACAATTTCTAGTCAATAAAATTATTTCAAAATAATAAATAATAACCTTTAATGACTATGAAATGTCATCAACCCCATAAACATCACCAAAACCGAATAAATAATTATTCTTAAAAATTTATCAATGCTCTTACATATAAGCTCAAATGATGCTCCAACGCACATTTGAGCTATAATAAATAATAATAAAACCCCTTAATAACTAATAAATAATCATATAACCAACAAAATATTAAAATATCATCAACATGTTCACATGTCAATCTAAAAACCACCCAACATGTCAATATACCACACCGCCATATCCACAACCACATCCATATCCGTATACAATTTCACAATACATAAAAATATCACTACCACATCATGGTAGGGTAATATAAACATGATAGATATCAACATAATTCCCACATCCATCCATGTACATCCCCATCCGTGTATTTTTCATTCCACATCCACATCAACAATATAATTTATTAAAAAAAATCAGGAAATCAACCAAGCTCCTTTATCCTACAATGTATTTTCCCCAATTTGCATCACATCAAAGCCACATCATATTAAATCTTACCACTATTTATTACACCTCATTATTGATAACCATGATACATGTATTTATATATATATATATATATTATATAAAAACTATCTCTTATATCTTATATATACAAATTATCTAACCTCGATCTGTTATAACACATAGTACTTCCCATTATCTTCTATTACCACATCACCACCTAAAAACCACTACATCATTACAAACATAAATTAATAACATAGTAAAATATATATATAAAGAAACAAAACTAGACCACCACTATCATACATAATTTATAATACATAGAATAATATAATAAAAAATAATTGAAAACAATTTAACCAGTCACATTAAACAACATCTAGCATCATTTATTCGAAGAAATTCATTTCATACAAACATTTTCTTGAAATATACCATTTCAATTTCCAAAACATACTACCCACCTTTGAATAAATTGATCCATTATTTTTACATAGTAATTATAAAAGACTACACACATATATTATTATCTTTGAATATCCAGGAAATGCATCCCCCATATAATTCACCAAAAATTAATACTCCCCCAAACCAACATACTAAATAATGTTATAAAAGGAATAAGGGAGATGACCCAGCTAAATTAGTTTCTAATTCATCTCATAAATCACTTCATTCAAATTCTCTTTTCGATCCACATTACTAATGACTTACATATTTAGTACACAACCTATGGAAATATAATGGGAAACAAAATACTGATAAAAGTATCACCTCCTCTCAAAAAATTACTATTATAAAACCCATAATTGGTATAACTATAGTAATATATCAATGAAAATTATGCCTGAAACCTTCTATGTGATGCATCAAAACCTAACTAAAATAATATAATAATACCTCATAGGGATAATGGTTTCCTAGAATCAAAATATAAAACACTGCCCAAAACAATATCATTATTGAGATAAAGATAAAAAACACCAACCAAGACAAAATGAACGTCCAAAACCTTCAATACCTATAGATTAATACATATTTATCTTTGTCTTGTTCTTTATTTATATAATCAGAATCTCTCTTCACCTCATCATTTCTATCATTGTCTCATTTCTATTATTTATTTTCAATAACAATAAGTAAACATAGAAAACGTCATTCTATCACTATAATAAGAGAACACCAACACCCTTTTTGACCACAGTGAACCAACACAACCGTGATTACTCTTATCATAACAAGGGAAAATAATAACAAAAAATATTAGTAATCAAATAAAAGTAATCATAATTGTATTATAAATTTTTAGATTGTATATTTCCATATCATCTTGAAATTTCCATCATTGAGTGATATGATATTATGAAGGGTTATAAAAGAACTATCCAAACTAATGAAATAATGGGAGGGATAATATAGAAATATCGACTCCTATCATCCCAAACAAAAATCCAATTATTATATATACTTAAGAGAATATTTTTAAACCTGTAAATAAAGAGAAAGACAAGAAAATATAAGGAACCCTAAATAATTATCAATACATAAATAATATAAAGAATATAAAAATTACTTCAAATAAATTAAGTATAATTATTTTTTGTGATATAATTTCATTTAAAAAATCAGAAACCTATGTTAATATTAAAAATAAAATTAAAAAATGGATTAGAATGGAAAATGGAAAAAATTTATTAATTAATGGGAACTATTCCGAAACATAGAATGTAGAATTATTTATTATTAAATATTTACCACTGATTAATACCAATAACCACTACTAATACATACTTTCAAAAACAACAATAGTGGGGAAGAATAGATAGAGTATGGGGGTGCTACCTTATCAAAGAATTCTGATCACATGAAGACAAGGATAAAAGATCCAATAATGTAAATTAAGGATCACCCAAGATGATATAATGTGATCCTTTTATTCGAAGGATGATTTAGAAAAATGAAATACATTCTATAAGAATGAATAATTTATCAATAATATAAGATTTTATAACAACAAAAGTGGGTAAGGATGTTCACACCGTAATTATGGCCCATTCCAAATATGGTAGTTTGGTCTCCCCTATAACAAATAGATTTGAAATATTTATATTTAATGAAAAAATATATGGTCACACCACAATTTTTACTTTAATTTTACAACTCTTAAATCTGTGGGGTTTATAATTTATATCTAAATCTCAACATAAAATGTGATAACTCCCCCCAAAAAACATCACGATGAATCATTGTCCACTATAGTGAAATGATCCAAAAAATAAAGAATAAAGGAATTTATTAACCAAGCCTTTCTCATTGGGACAACCATAATCACAGTGAAATTTCACTTAGGGAAATTTTATTAAATTCATCCAAAGTCTCTTCATATCTGAATCTAAAAAACTGAGGTTCAATTGATAAATCCCTTATAAAACAATTAAAATAAAGTATCATATCTTATACCTCACACAACTACCATAAACCTATCCTTGATAATAAAATGATCACATTTTAGAAAACTATACTCCACATACCCTTCATCTTTAGGAAACCACCCATATCAATGTGAATATGGTCAAGGCATGATCCATTTTTTCAACAGAAATATTAACCACCCCTCCACATTTCTTTCACAAATATCATTTATACATCATCTCAACACCTTCGATAACAACAAAATTAAATTTGAAGGATAAATAAATCAAAAAATACTATAATAATGGGTAGAATATAAAACTATTCATGTTTTGAATATTATTCTCTATAAATTAGTGTTATAATAACTACCACCTAAATAATAACCTTTTTTTCTTAGAACTAAATTTGAAAGTTCTAATTATATATTTAATTTATCCCATAAAATATGAAAAATTTAAACATCAATATACACTTAATGATTATTCTAATGTACCAACTACTTCCTATATTTTAAAAAATATGTGTATATATTGGTTATAACTAAGGAATTTTTATGTATGTCAACTGATTATTTTTCTAAATCTATCATAAGGTACCTCAGTGTACTAAGAAAAAATAAAAAAATAAGAGAGTGTGTAGAGAAGAAATTAATAAATATAAGAAATAATTAATAAATAGATAATCATTTTCTATTTAAACATGTCACACGTATTTTTTATCATTCATTATTGTAACAACAAAAAACGTAATCGTGTACCACAAAAACACTTTATTGTAGATTATCTGGATGCATAAGGTAATAATTAGTATAACACATCATATCATTATAGATGATACATTTTATATCGGATTTTCATCTTCACTTATTACCTTTTTGATCTTATTGGACACTTTCTCCACACCTAAACCAAATAGTAAATACTTTTAAGCATCCGACTACTTTCTTATTCTAATATATATTCTATATTTTTTTATACAATATTATGATATTAAATTTGATAATTACTTTTTTAATATATTTATATATCAACCAACTTTCCTCTAAATTATCTTTATGATTAAATTAATTCAATAAATATTTTCTTATATTGATGTTGCTCATCTTAAAATTTGCATAAATTGAAAAGGGTTAGGTGAATTGATCCATTTTTATATTTTCACTATCCCATTAAATAATAAATCTCTATATTATTCTAATATATTTATATATATATTGAAACCAGATTCAGTAAATTTTTTATTTTATCGTTATATCTTATATTTTTCCCTGGTTATAAATTTTAGATTTGCATATCAATTTTCTCCTACTTATCCCCTTAGACGTAATTTTCAAATAAAATTTTTTGATTTTATTCTACTCCATGTGTTTTTATCTTTTTATGTATTATAAATCCGAAACTAACATTTTTTAATATTACATAAATGAATATATACATTCATAACAAAAGTATATTTTTTTAACCATCTAAGCACCATTAAAATATTTTTAAAATATATAATCATTTATTCAACTAATAACATATTAATGGTTATATTAAAATATTGAGGATGTTAATTAAAAAACTGATCAATGTATATCAGAATATATTTATTGTAAAATGTTTTCTCCATAAACATAATTTTTAAGGTGAAAACCCATGTCACCAATTATAAAATCAAAATAAATATTCTTGATAAATTATATAATCATCTGGTAGGTTATCCACACAATCCCTAAATTGTTCCAAAGTTTTTTCATAGTTTATATTTAATTAATATGGATCCATTATATAATTAGTGATATAACATAATTATATTATATCTACAGTCTAAACTATAAATAGTGTAAAATAATATATGTTATGATTCCTATTTCATTAATATATAAAATAGTGATCTTTTTGACATTAAACTCATTTTAAAAGTGCTTTTGAAATATTATTAAGGGTTTCCTTTAAATCTCTAATTTGGTACTCATATAATTTTAAAACATTCAAAAAAAATTCAAAAATAGTCACTAAAACTAAAATTAATTCCCCCAAAAAATGTTCACATTGATTTAATAGTTCTATATTATATCGATAATAAATTAATATTGTTTTTATTTAAATTAAATGTTTAAATGTATTAGGAGGGTACATTAAAAAGGTTAAATTTATAATATTTAAAGGCTTTAAGAGACAAATAAAATATTATAAAGATATTTCAATATTTCCAAATAAGTGTTTTTGTAGATTATATATAATCCCCATATTTATTTATTAGGTCAAATAATAAAACATAATAATGTAGTGAGTTAATATGCTTGGTCATATCAAATGAGATATAAATTCATCAATGAATAATGATTATATTTATAACATTGAATAAATAAGAAGTCCTTATAATTTATATTTAATAATAACACATATCATAAAAATAATCACATAATTATAAATCCCATAACGTTTATAATAATAAACAAAAATAGATTTCATTATAATAATAACCCATACTAAGAGAAAAAATATTTTTTAATTTCTCTATCTTATTTATTTCAAGTGAAAACCCAATTAATTAATGGGATATATATTTTTAGCATCAACATAACACATATCTCAACAAATAAAATTAATCAAAATATAAAAGCCCATATAAAATACATGGAATGACATATGATAATGACAAACATGTTACTATATTGAATATTGACCAATAAGGGTAGACTAATAAAGTTTAAACTTTATGGACATAATAAATATGTTTATGGGTCAATGGGTTCCCTAGATAATGAAATAATATACCAATATAGATGAATAAACATTAATGAAATATATAGTTCTATAATAAATGATTAATGAATCATTAAAAAGGGGTTTTGAATCAATGAAGACAAATTTTTATTATTTCAAAAAAATACCCTCTTTCAAATGAAAGAATAATTAGATTCACATTAAATATTAAATTCACATTATAACCCGTAAGCAATGAAATAACATAATTATATTAAACGGAAAAATGTTTATCAGTTATCGACCTATAATATGAATGATTTAATTCTTCATGTGACTATTATCATTAAATTAATATATAAATTCATTAATATGATAAATAAAACTACATATTTTTTGTTAATGTATTATTATTAACACATTATGAATGAAATCCCACAATATTTTAAGAATAACTTTAGTTTAAAACTAAGAATAAATCATAATGGAAAGTAAAATCAATAAGATTTTAGATATCTTTATATCAACCAATGTCCCACTTATATTTTTGAGAAATACAATAGCTATATCTGAGTTGAATTATTATATTACTATATATTTCTCTAAAAAATATACTTTTTAGATTTTAATTTATTAATTATATGCTGTTATCTCTCACAGTAATTTCATTCTTCATTTATTATTCATATAATATATATATTGATATAAAAACTCGATGATTCCAATTCCATTCAAAATCAAATATACTCTAATCGCTATTACCATTATAATTAATATTATATAATTTTAAATATAAATTTATAAATATCTATTTCATGTTAATGTTTATTTTCTTAATATGGGATTAATATAGAGTTCATAAGTGAATTTCCATTTATTTAACATAGATATAGAAAGAAGTTTTCTCTAATCATTGGAATATGAGATTTATTTCACAACCAAATAAATAAATATAAATAAAAAATAATATGCAGTTGTATTACCGAAAAAACCCAAAGCAAAATCCATTTTTTCCCCTTAAATAAATATGGATCAAAGAATTCAGTAAAATTCGAAACATAGGGAAATGATTTATTTAAAATTTTTGGTTACTAGATATAAAGTATAAAAAAGGGGAAGGAAAATAATGTTCTTATCATGATACCACAAAAGGATGACTCATGTGACCCCAAGTCATCCTCTCTAGATAATAATAATGTTTTTGATTATTATTAGATGAGGTGGAATGAAAACATTTACTCCCAATGAGCTAAAATATATATATAGACCCTAAATATGAAATTATATATTTTAAATATTTATTAATTTTTAATTAGGTTTTTCTATTTCATTCCTATATTTAGAAAAATCTTTCATAACACTATCCAAAACCTAGTGGGGTTTGAGTAATTATATTATGTTTAAAAATGTTTCCTTTTACACCCAGTGGTGAACAATTAGGATTTTGGTGCCTTGGCTACACCCATACACTCTTTTAGTTATTCCACCAATATTCTCTACGTCTCTTCAAAATTAATTATAACATCTATAAAATATCTTAACACATCATTTAACAGTATAAAATAATGAAAATTAATGTAAATAAATATCCTATACAGATAGGGTTATTACGATATTTTTCCCTTAAATTATTTCCCCCAAATAGGTAATACTCAATGTATACCTCTACATCATTATTTAAAAATACATCAACATTAAAATTGAATTTATTTATAAAAACACTTTATGTTTCAATGAAATTTTTTAATTTTTTTGAGAGAAATAATCCAAAGTACTATTATTCTCAATTTTATAAATCACTTTATTAATATATCTCACTCATTATTTATGCTCGAATTCATCATTAATATGATGGTTTTAAAATTTTATAAATAAGTTTATTTAATATATTAATTTTAATCTTCTCATTATCTCAACCTTATTAATTTTTCCTCCAATATTTAATTGACATAAAATTTTAATTATAATTTATATGTTATTTATTTGATTTGTATACAATATATTTCTCCTGAACACTAGTGAATTTACAGTCATATAAAAACTAGGTCAATTATTTCCATATTGTTTTTCATGAAAATTTCTAGATTTATAAACAACTTACTAAAAATATCATCATTTCAATTATCATATACAAGACACATTATTAGTTCATATTCAATTATTTTAACTTTATGAAAGTCAATATATTAATGATAATTCGTATTCCAACACATGAATATTATTGGTCACAATATCATATGAAATAATATTGGAATGATAAAAACAATAATTAGTTCTGAATACAAATATACATATGCTTACAACCACTTTCCTGAATTTATTTTAATGTTTATACTAAAAAATTAGGTTCTATTACTCTTAATTAAGATTATATTTTTCTCTCTGTTAAATTATTTTTGGGGATATGTATATAGTAAAATATTCATGTATTCTTTCATGAATTTCAAAATATTAATCGAATGTATTGGATATCTATCCATAAACAACATTCCTTCTCTATTTCATGATAAAAATTCTATTTTCATCATCAATAAATCTACTAAATACCATAAATATCTCAGTAAAATAATAATTTTGAGTCATAAATATTAAATAAATATCCCTTTTAAAATATCAATGAATTTATTGAAATATTATTTAAATATATTTGGTTGAGGTCTCATGTGATTAAAAAAATTTAATAAATTAAAACAACTAAACATTTTGAATGAATGTCAGTTTTTTCATAACGTCTACAATATAATTTTAATCATATATATTAAACATGATTATGTATTTATGATGGTTGTGTATTATATGGAAATATTTTTCTCATACATAACACCAAAATTTAAATATTTTTTATAGTTTGTAAATGGAAATAAAATTTCCATGGTTCTATCTCTTGTAGTAATAAAATTTTCATGTGTTAATCTCATAAATATTCATGTTTTTTATGTATATAAGATCAATTTTGTCACAAAATAGTAAATTACCACTCAATATGTTGTTATTTAACACATAAACAAAGAGTACTTCTTTGGATTTAAGTTCCTAACATTAAATCTAAGATAGAAACCATCATTTCATTATCAAGGAACTATCATTTACATCTTCCATAAAATAAATCTTAATACATTCTATGAAATTAAATATCATTGTGCCTATAGTGATGTGATAATAGCATTAATTTCATAAGTTATATGTATTTTTCATCATAATTTCATAGACATACAGTTATAAAACATAATATTTTCATCACTACATCTTTAATGAGGATTTTGGGCATCAATGTAATGCCCCAACCCCAGTTACCCACAGTCGGTGCATTATTTTAATACATTATCATGAATTCAAGGAATAAAGTCTTGAAGTACCGATCAGTTTAGCAGTCTTAGAAAATAGATTACATACATCAATGATACATTACGCATAATAACATACAAAACGACATAAATAATCTTTTATGAACACCATTATTCCCTTTTCTTAACACTACATATCAATCACAATACACTTCTTGGAATCCTGGGAAAAATAAAACATAGAAAGGGGTGAGCTCAGATTCTCACTATAGTTAATTATATAACAGAATCTTTCATAAATAAACATTAACGTTTAAGGCAATATATAACTAAATAAAAGGCTTTTAAACTTGAACTTCAGCATAATATGGTGAAGATAAAATGAAATAATGCCATTTACTTATTCACATGAATATTCTACTAGTCAAATAATCACATGCAATATCATTAACCAATTTCATAATGATAGAATGCATAATGCCAAACATAATTTCCTGTGATAATGCCTAGTGCCAAGACCTAAGGGATAACTGTAACCGGAACCCAACCCGGAGAGCCTCTATAATGGACTCCAACTTGGAGTGCCTCTAATAACCGGACACCAACCCGGAGTGCCTCTAATAACCGGACACCAACCCGGAGTGCCTCTAATAACCAGACACAAACCCAAAGGGTCTGCTATAACCGAACCCCAATCTAGAACATACTAGTCCAACACATTCATCTTAAGAAGAGAATGAAATATAACATAAACATTCGTATTAAAACTCGCATACAAAGTGACAAAACATTAATCATAAACCATTTACGACATAAAAATATCTAATCCATAGTCAAACATATCAGAAAACCTTACATACAACATAGATGACTTGTATCATAAAAAATCAACTTCAAATAAGTGTAAAATTTATCAAAGGATGTTGACATAGATGAATCAGAACTATTTGAGAGAAATATCTCTTTTTTTAAATCATTTAAATTTAACATAAATATAAAATAAAACAATTAATTTGAAAATATCCTTATTATATTGTAAGGGAAGCTTTGAAGATTTTATAATGGAGAAAAATAGTTGCACCCTCCGTATAAGTTAAAAAAATACATTCTAACCTTAACACTGTCGAAAAGGTTAAAAAGGACCTTGTTTGGAAAACGACGGAACGATTCATTTATAAACATCATATAAAAATTAAACAATGGTAAAAATAAAATTAAACCATAGTCTATAATATAGTAAGAATGATTTGAAATACTTTTTTTAAGAATAATGGATGTTTCTGATAAAAATATCGCAGTAGATAATTACGTATAAATAACCTCAGATAATAAAGAGATTGGGAAACAAACCCTTACCAATTTTGTAACTTGCAAAACATACACCCCATGAAAGAGGTATCAAACAATAAATATGTAAATACACATAAATTAAATTTTATTATTCAAAGAATACAATTATGGGTAGTATATAAACCACACAAAAGGAAAAAGTGGCAATATGGGATGAATCTCACGGGAATAAGGAGTGAGATGAAAACCCCTTACCTTGCACTTTCCTTAAGTCGATGGTACATTTGGCCTCATGTATAAAGACTATTGTATGTTATTAAATTATAGCAGAACGATACTAATATTTATGATATCATACATTATTCATTTATGACTTTATACTATCCATTTAATAATAATTACCATGTTATATTAATAATTTGGGTAATAATCGCTTTCTTTATTGTACGTGTTTTGACTTGTTACTCTTGATTGTATCACATAAATCATGATTTAAATATTTCCAGAATATAAAACATGATTTATTTATCATATATACTTAGAATATAAAAATTTGCAATAGACATATATAAGAAATGGAAAACACCATTTATGAAGATGGTTGTTCGTACGTACATATAAACGTTGTTACCGTTTTTATATAGTATTGAACAGAAGTAAGTGAATAAGATATATAAGTACATAAATTATTATATATATAAATATATATATCTCTAGTTGCATTATTATTTCATATATTACATACGTATTAGTAATATTTTTTTTTATAATCGTCGATGAATGGTGAACTTGGAAATGAATCTCATCGCGTTGTGGAGACGGTAATCAGTACGTACACACGAGCGAAAATATCATTCGTTTAATATTAAAATAATATATAATTGGATGGTATATCATATATACAGAATAATTATCATGTTATATTTATTATTTATATGAATTATACATCATTATTATAACCATATAAATATTAATATATTGAATAACAATTACACCACAATGTGGAGACGGTAGGCCATATGTACGCACGTATGGCGACATGTCATTAAAGGGATGGTTAGAATAATGAATTTGTTTGTTCCATAATTATAATAACATCATAGTATATAGAATATATGGAAGTTATTATTTTATAATGGAAATAAAAAGTAAACAAGAAGTTGAATAAGAAAGGAACTTTAAAGAGGGTGGTGAAGAAGTTACCTCTTCTTCGGGTTCTTCCTTTTGATTTCATCAAAAGGGCACCATAGGTTGGATATCTGATCAAAATAAGGCCTCAAGGTTGAAGGTAGGATAGTTGAGAGGGTATTTGGGAAGGGATTGGTCGAACCAAAAGGCTTTGAAGGTGTGAATAAATGAGAAGGGTGAGTGCCCTTTTATTAGAGGGGTGAGGTGGTCTTTAGGAAAAGCTAGAAATATCATTTTATAATAAATTAATATTCTGTTTATAATTTCTAAAAAGTGGATTATTTAAAGTTTATGGAGGTTATAGGTCAAAAACAACTCAAAAAATAGATTTTAGACAGGTTTTGGTCATTATATTAACCTTATCTTTTAGTTTATACTCTTAGTTAATTAGATTGACATTTACCATGCCACTTTTTATTTTTATATTATATATTTAATAAAATTACCATATACATCCAAAAGACCCCCAAGTGTTCAATTAATGATGAAAATATCATGATATATGTCTCTTGGCCAATCATTAGATTTTTTGGAATTGAATATCAATTAATAATATAATATCTGTTTTAAAAACTCTTTTATGTCAATTTTGACAATATTTAATAATTTATTTTTCATAAAGTATAAATCACATTATTACATAGAAACTAATTCATTTAATCAATTATAACATGTCATATAAGCCTATTAAATTCGTGTATGTCATCAAAACTTTAATATTATATTTATTTTAACATTTATAATACCAATTATTTGATTCTTTCATTAATAAGGAAAATACTGGATCTTTATTGTGTCATATATATTTTTAATTTTTCAATGTCAAAAAATTATAAATAAAATATAATTATGTAGGAAATCTTTTTAGATTTCTAATTAAAATTTATAATCGAAAATATAACAAATATAACTCTATGTAAAAATTGTTTTCTTAAAGATATAAGCTTTTTACATTTTGGTATTTTCTTTAACTTAATTAATATAAAGTGTCCCTATCACCTACAAGTGGCTCCATGGGGTCCCAAAATCAACCCCAAAGTGACCATGGTCGTAAAGTTATCCACCAATAAGGTTTGGACACATTATAGGGTAATTAATTATTATTATAATATTATTTTGTAACCCTTATTTACCGGATTTACCCTTTAACCATGGTGAATAAATTATTTACCGAAGTAATTATTCAAAATGTCCAAAAATAAAAGTTACCTATTTACACAATTTGGAAATAATGTTTACAAATAATGAATCCATTTTTTGAAATTCAAAACATAGAAGTGGCAAAAATTAATTTAAAATTAATTCCCGCTGTGAAAACAAAATGCGTGTTTTTAAGAGATAATAACTATCAAAAGATTGATACTTGTTTAGGTCTGGTTTAATTGTGAAATTATGTCCAATGACAGAAATTGTATTAAATGGTAAAAATATATTATAAATATACTTTAAAACCACTGAAATTCACAATTTATCACTACTAATTATTTTGATAAAAAAGTTGTTTTTAATTAAAATTTATTAATTTTCACCATTCATCAAAATATACAAGTAATCCGAAAAGTACCAAAATTTCACCCTAGGCTAAATTGGATATTCCGAATTCAAAAATGAAGTCCATTTTGAGTGATAAAATTTATAAAATTTCAAAAACTAGGTATTACTATTCATAAAGGCTAGTTTTTTTTTGTTGTAGTGTGTGTTAGAACTCAAAGTTGCGTACAACATATGATGTTGTATAATTCAAATAGAAGCGTACCGTGGAAGTTTGGGGTGTTAAATTGTAAATTTTTTATGTACCCATTATAAAGAATAAATTTATTTAGTCAAATTGAATATATAAAAGTTTAATATATTGGATTTAAAAGGGTTCACTATTAAAAGTTGGTAAAAGTTCATTTTTGAAAATTACTTCTTTTGTATGGAAAAATGAATTTGTTCTTACATTATGTATATGAAACCAATGATATTGGTTGTAAAATTATAAGGATTATATAATGTTCAAAATTTAGTTAATACTATTCATAACCTCTTTGGAACGGCTTGTTTGGTAAGTCATGGGGCGCTTGAACTCGGTGTTGCGTATACTGCAAGTTATTGAATTATTTTGAAGAAGTAACACTCTATGAAATCTTGGGGTGTCACAATCAGAGTATATTTTTACATAACCTTTAAATTAACAATAGATTCTATAAAATAATATTGGTATACTCAAGAAAATTTTTCATATAGATATTTTTTTAATATATTTTGTATAAATATTACTCACATAATGATCTTAATTTCAAAATAAATTTTTTTAAATTAATTTCTAATATCATTTGACAAACAATTTGAGATCCCAACATTTTTATATTACCAAATATATATTTTCCACTAATTTCCTACTTTCATATAATTATTTCCTAATAGAAAATTAATATTCATCATGAACACCAATGGATGTTTCAAAATATTCAACAACATTTTTATATTATTTTTACCATCATAATAATTTCATTGCACGTAATGCAAATATATCCCTTTGGATGAAACATAACGGTCATGTTTATATTTTAATTTATGAATAAAAAAAATATTTTAATTATTATTAATAATATATATCTAGGTTCTATTAATTTAAAATCAAATTTTCCACTTGTTTCTCAAATTCATAATATTGCATCTTAATTTCCATTTTAAGCATCAAAAATCACCAATACATGCTTAGAATTTATATTTCAACTTCTCTTTCACATAAATTTCCTTTTATTATTCTTCACTACTAGATAATTTTTTATCTTTCATAACATTATTCATAAAAGTAATTTTTATATATTATTTGATTTCTTATTAGCTACCATTAATGGATATTTAACCATTATCTTCTGATTAACCTCTCATGAAATAGATTCTTTTAATTTATGAAAATATTTTATTTTATTCATAATATTTCATACCCTCTTTTTGGTTGCGTATATAACTAAATTGTATCCTTTATATTTTTTATTTATGTTTATATTTTTTATTAATATAATTAGATCTCTTTTGATAGCCAATAAAAACATGGAATAAAACTTAGTGGATAAATTATTCAATAGTTAATTTTCCTTTTTTACCTTTACCCTTCATCATTAAAAATTATTGATAATTACAAAGTTGACGTTTCCTTAGGATATTAATAATTATATTTTTAATCAGAGTAACTATATGAATATTTTTCTTTTTTTGCTGAAACATTGTGTTATTCAAGGATTAGTGGTTACCTCTTTTTCTTAATTGATTTTTTATTGAAACACAAGATCAATATTAATTACATATTCAGTATTTATGTTGTGAAAGTAATCATGATTATGGTAATTAATATTTAAATCCTTAAATGTAGTTATATGTATGTAAATTCTGTTATAGTGCATTCTTAAAAATTTATTTACCACACTAGATTCTTCTAGCATCTCAAAAAACTATTAATGTTATTAAAAATTTTATTTTTCCTTTTTTCAACTTTTAAATATTATCATTATACTGAAATAATCACATATGGGAAATGTCAATGCATCAAATTTGATTAAATGATTTTTTAAACAAATTTGAAGAAATGTAAACAATAATAATTTCATTAAGGGGAAATTAAAGGGTCTTTATGGATTGAAAGATGTTGTGTGGTCTTTGTGTCTAAAAATATATTTTTTATGAAGTGTGTACAATTAAAATAATCCAATAAATTCTACCTATATGTGTGGTAAAATTTATGAAGGATATGTAATACTGATTTTTTATTTTGATAATATAGTATAACATTTAAAATATAACATAAAAGGTTATGTATGTTTATTTAGAAAAATTAATGACATTGTTGTTAAATTTGAAAAATTTATATAATATTAATTAGTTTATCGGAAGTGTTATTTTTAGTTTTTATCGTGTGGATACTGATATTTTTTTGACTTTTAGCTAAACTGAAAATAATATATATTTATGAGATTTGATGATTTCACATGTTTCATAAGGGTTATAAGAATGGTTTTTCATATTTAATAGATTGTTTTAATTGTTTTTTGATTTTAAATTTAATAAATATAGGTAAGTGAATTATTTTATATTTTTATGCTAATATTCATCAGTTTCGTTATTATACATAGTACATATCTATTAAGATATTTAGTATTTTATTCTAAATATTATTTGATGATTTGTTTAAGGGGGAATATTTATGATATTTAATTTATTATTAGGTAAAATTAGTAAATATTTATTATTATAAATATAAAAATAAAAAATAGATATTATTATTGATTCAAAATGATGATAGATTTGACTTAAAGGATTATGATTTTTTTAAATATCTGATTCATTAATATATAATAGATGTTTCATAAGATTTTATTGAAACATGATTCAACATTTTGACTATAAAACTATGATTAATGATTATATTATTTAGTAACCAATATTGATTTATGTCTTTAATATTTTATATAAATAATACTGCAAGATGATTATAAATTGAAGATATATTGGTTCATTATTGACGATCCTAATTTGATAGAGGCATTAAATAAAAAAATCATGTTAATTAAGATATAATGTAATATATGTATTAATATAATCTGATGTTGTATAATTGAGATATTAGAATAATTTCATATATTATAATCGAGATTTCTTATATAAAATATTTTACAACCAAGGGAATATATTATAATTGAATATATGATCCAAAAGATATATAATCTGGGAGTTTTTCATCTCTACAATCACTTTTTTAGAAAAATTAATTAAGCATTAAATGAAAGGGTAATGTAAAAAAGTCATATCATACCATTGGTCTTGCTGAAAAATTCTAAAAATAACTTCATATGTTGAACCCAGATAACAGAACATTACACCCTCCTCCTAGATACTACAAAAAACTATTATTTCTAAACATATCATTATTTCACCAACATCTGGGAGTACATGAAATATACTCACAGAAACATTACAACATAAGTCTATCATAAATCATGGGAACCATATAGATGACCCCCCACTCGATATAATTTCACCAAACATGATGCCCCAACTATTAAAGGCAACACACCATTTGACACTGGTGTATTTATTTATATTTTTCAAAACCATGAAAATTGAATTTGGTAGGAATGATTCTTATAAATAATTTATATGCAATTTTTTTGAATTAATGATAGGGAAATTATAATTAAATTTTGATATTAATGGTTATCTATGTTATAGGTGTTATCATAAACAGTAAGGATGTATTCTTCTAATCAAGGATAAGAACCTCATATAAGTTTTCATTTTTTATTATTTATTATTTTTCAAAAATGTTGAGACTATAAAAAAAATATAAAAAGTAGATATAAAAAAGTAAAAATTATATAGGTATATTTTTTCTAAAATTTATAAAAATAGAGAAACATTAATTTACTCAAACCTTCCCTTTATATCATTTTCACTGATTTTTTGGCAACAAAACGACCTCATTTATTCTTAAGGAAAAATTCAATAATTGTTTAAAAATTCCATGACATTATATCTTCCAAAATACAAAAAAATATATGTAATTTAACATCTTTTACCTTTTTATTATAATTATGGATATTCATTAGTTTAATCAAAATCATTTTTGTTGTTTTTGAACCCATCACAATAGTGAATTCATTTTACAAGGAATATATAAGACCTGTAATGTATCTTATTTACCAATCTCATTATTTCTCTTTTTTTTGTTTTGATGGAATTTTTTTATTCATTAAATTTTAATTTTTTTATCATTATTTTAGGGAAAACATTATTAAAAAAATATAATTAAGATGAGAATTATAGATATTTTACATAAAACTCGACCCATCATTGAAAAAAATCAACCAAAAATTTTAATTGATTTCCCTTGCATGAACATGAACTATGGAAAATACTTATAAATCTACAAAGATCATTCAATAAATATTTATATTGTAATTCCATGTATAATCTACACCCTTGATCTCACATTTGTTTTGGGATTCTTTGTATAATGTAAATTCTCAATGACCTATTTGTGATCATAATCCACATGGTCACCAAAGATGCTAAAAGAGTTATGAAATGAAACATGATATGATGTTTTTATGAGTTCTTATTTAAATTCATCGCCTTAATCATCTTGATATGTAATAAGGTCTTATAAATATTTTTCTATTTTCTGTAAATAAACTACACACCTCACTACCTAGTAATTATTTAAAAATATACATGTAATGATGTTATATAAAATAAACTAACATGTTGAGGATATGGATTCACCAAAAAAGGAACACCCATAACCCCCATATTACTACTAAACTAAACCATACATTTTTTTAATAATATAAAAGAATATAAAATAATATCACTTTATAAGAGTAATCAAACATAAATGCATATTCATATTAATAATAAAATTTTTATACAGTGTTGTTTTCTTAACCTTATGAAGAGAGCTCACCATATGATCAAACCCCAAAACATGGAAAAAATCAAGGGTAAATTGGTAGTATTATATGGTATAAATATGAAATATAAAAATATAAAATTTAAAAAATAATCATGTACTACTACTAATGATTAATCTTGAATCTTCGGGATAGTATGCCAACCTTAGTAGGCATCAACTAAATATAAAAAACACAGAAAATAAAATTTTCCTATAATGTTTAAAACATTGGGTTTGGGGTATGTGACCAAAGAATTGTAAAACAAGAACACATGTAATTTTGAAAATGTGATTTATCTTTATTATCAATATAATTTTAATTACATAGGAAATTATTTTATTGATTAAATATGTTAGTACATTCATTACGGTCGAGAATTTCATAAAATATTAGACATTTATCTCATTATAATTGTAACTGAACATTATTAAATAATTAAATATCATTGAAAACATAATTTATAGATTTAATGATAGTTTTAAATTCCATTCTAGAAATAAAAACTAACACTAAAATTTTTAAATATAACTTATTGTCCATATACGATTAGAATATTAAAAAAATTGTTTAGATTTTCAATATTTGTTTTATCGAATGTAATATAATATTAAACATATCATAGTTATGTTATTTACTATATAATATCCAGTGAAAAATACCCTGGATAAAGAATTAAATATTCATGAGTGTCTACAAATTATTTCCAACTATTTATTTTAAAAAAATATTTAAAATGAATTATTGTCATTAAAGATAAAGTATGTAAGATAAAACATATTGTAATAATTATTTTAGATTTTGTTTGAGTAAATTGTAACTGCATAACATTGATAAAATACTTTTAAATTTTATTTTTAAAAAAATAATTAGAATATAAAAAAATTAAAAATATAATTTTTTAGAAAAAAATGACAAAAATTAGAGAATATAATTGAGAAATTTATGAATTATATTTTTGGATATATAAATTTTTTTATTTTTCTCATTTTTGACGTATAATATTTTTCTATTATTTAGAGAATATTTTACAATAATTTATTAATAAATTCCTAAATGAATTTGATATTCCTTTAAAAATTAAAATTTAAAACTATTTATGGATATGCTATATTGTCTATGACTTTTTAGGCTTAAAATTATATCTTTTAAATGAATATTAAACACATATAATAAATACATAACTAATGATCATATAGTTAGAGACTTGATACATGACCTTATTATTTCTTGAAACATCATCAACAGATCACATAAATACCTTCCAATAAAGTACTATCTTTAGACATACCGTTACTTAAAACCTTATTGATAACATAGTGAAAGGAAATATAACAAATTCTGAACTCATATTCATTATAAGGATAAAATGGTGGATATTAATCATAACTTAGGCATATAATGAGCATAAGGGTATGAGAACACGATCATAACATTTGAAAACAATGTTATGCATAAAATAGATCATAATATAGAGTCAGGGAATAAATCATAGAAATTTATAAACAATGAATCATAAATGAAATAAATTCTCATAAGACAATAGTGAATACATAGATATTTGAATCTAGATATATATGATCTTATAACATTATAAAAATTTATAAATATAATAGGTTTTACTCATTGTTAATGGAATATGAAGGTAGGGCCTCATATAAACATATTGACATGAAAAACCAGAACATGAATAATCTTATGGATAAGAAAACCAGGTCCACCCATAAAAATAAATTAATGAAAAGCAACTATATAATTAACATATAAACATGAAATCTATATCCATGCATTAAATTGTGAAGATGAAAATAATTCCACACATAACATCTTTACCTTACAATTTATCCATTATTACCCAATTCATTGTAGAGATAAATAAATAATGTATTGACCATCAATAAATGAAAATAAAACATATGTGTTATAAAATATTATTAAAAAACATCATAGAATAACCCATAGAGAGTAAATACCCTTCATAAACAATTAATCATTTTATAAGATCTAGAAATAAAACTGCTTTTAAGAGAAAACCCTATGGAAATAAAATAGGATTCATAAATATCTTACCATCAAAATCGTAAACATTATGGACAATGAATTAGGATGGTATCATTGTATCATATCCCTAGTATATCATAACTATAATCGAATGATGTTTTCTCCAATGAATAGAAATACCACTAAAAATATTAAAAATCATGAGAAAATACCCTTTCCAATTTTAAAATACCCTCTTAAAATATAAATATTCCACAACTATTAAATAATTTTCTTTTTTAAAAAATAACCTTAGAAACCATTTAAGTAATAAATATATATTTTATTTTTATTTATAGTGGAAATTTTTTCCATGTCATACATGTTAAAATAAATATACATTTCACATTTTCAGTTATAGGTTAAAAATGCCAAATTCTGAAAATAACAAGATTTTTATTTTTACACCATATTTTTATAATTAATAGTGGTAAAAATGAAATTAAATTGTTATTATTTAATTTTAATAACATTATTTAATCCATTTTTAGAAAATACGAACATGGAAGAAAATGAATTTTCACTGAAGATATAATTAAAATCAATTTTCCCATTAAATATTTATTTAGAATCATGGGTACATATAGAGAGGAAAATGAATGGAAAACATGAAATTTCTCTAAATAACCATAGTATATGAATAATCATGAGTTTATTAAGATATATATAATAATATGTCATTATCAAAATCATAATATTAAACAATCTTGATGAAAAATGAGATTGTATCATTAAACCCTTAATAATTTAAGAAATTTTGAATCATAAGAACCATAAAATAATGAAAATTGGATGAAAATTTTTATCCAATAATTTTCATGAGATAAAGACTACAATAAATAAATGGGATTTATATACACTACACGAAATAAATTATATGTTAATATGTCATGTGTCCCATGGAAAAAAACAAAGAATAAAATTACCTATAACTTTGTTAATCTTTTGAATCAGAATAACCAAGAAATAATTACCTAAAATTAAACATATAATATCATGGAAATAGTTATGATCATTATATAAAATTAAAATGGGGTTGTATATACACCTCATAGAAGACAATAGGATCCTAATATAACATATGTCCAAAAGAAGATTACTTGAGACGTTAAACCCTTACCTCAAGTCTTGTCATTCTTCAATCATGTTAAAAAATACTTTACAATAAATGTAGATTTATGAAAACTATATTCTATAATAATATTAATATATATCATACCATATATTGTTTACGTATAATCATTTATTACCGTTTTATTATTATTTTTGTTAAAATCAATGTTTCGGGTAACAACTTCTATGTTTTTCATGAATATTATTGTCTAGTAATTTGGTTTATTGTACCTTAAATATGGTCAAATAATAAGAATAATTTTAATAACTATATATACGTCATATATAATATTAATATACATATTTATATTCTTCCATTAAATTATTTATTAAAAAATGACTGGAACTATACATGGAGGCGGTTGGTCTTATATGTACTTAAATAATATTATCATGTTTTCTACGACTCAAAAAAAAGTAAATAACAGAAAATTATCAAAAATAATTATTTTAAAATATATATCATACATATTTATTTAATATATACTTATTATCATTCATTTCGAAATAAAATTAAAAGCATTTCACATACCGTCCTTGAGTGGTAGTCCATGCATACGTATGAGTGTCGTTATCATTTCCCATTGAATTTGATTGTAAGTAGGTAGATTTGATATTATAAAAACAGAATTGTAATTATTTCATAATTATCACACATATATATATTAAATACATAATTATATCTATCTAGTGTAGGCGGTGATGCGAAATGAATTACATCACTTCACAAGGAGGTAGACTGTCACACAAGTGATTTGGAGATATGTTTCCCGTTTGAGGGTAGAGGAGACATATATAGGTTATGAAATTAATACAATACAATAAAATTATATTTTTGATATTTGTTTGATATTTTAACTATTAATATATTAATTAATGTGTTATGTGAATAATAAAAAAATAATGTGTTAAGTGATGATAATTACCTTCTCTTAGAAAACCCCCAATTGGATATCTTATTAAAGACCATAGGGTATTTCTTTTGGGAAGACCATGAGATCTAAAAAATGGATATAGATTTCAAGGAGATATTTCTTCTTGGATTTATTATGCTAAATGGATTATTATTTTTAAATAAGTGATGGAAGGAGGTTCCCATTTAAAAGTGAGGAGTGGAATTTTTTTTAAATACCCAAAACTATTCAACAAAAGGAAAGTCACTCTCTACTCAAGTGCCTCCAAATTTGATAAATATTGGATTTAATGGAAGGTATTTTTTATCAATACCATCATTAAAATATAATTGATCATTTAAATTATTTTTTCCCGAAATCCTCAATGCATAGTCATTTATCATATTTTAATTTTCACACCTCTCACTAATTTTTTTATTTACCTGGGTAGATGTTCTTTTTAGGATTAAAAATAAATTTGTGTTATTAGATAATTTTGAAACATTTATTATAAATATTAAATATTATTTATCAAATTATAAACCATTGTGTGTGTAAAAATAATTTTATCACAACCACATTTGACATCAAAACACATGTTTTAACATTAACTGTGATAATTAATATTTACTATATATAATATTAATTAGGAACATAAATTATGTTCATATTATTAAATAATACATATTATAAATATTTAAAATAAATAATCCATTTTACTTGATTAAATTAAAAAAAGTGATAAATATTAATTTTGAATTATACATATAGGCATGTCTAAAATTGATTTTCACAAAGAATTATTTTTCTAAATAAAAAAAATTTCAAAATGAAAGACAAAATTGATTATGATGACATAAATTGGATTATTTAAAATATTATAGAGCTAATTTTACTTTTAAAACCATTTTAAATAAATGGCACTTTTTTAATATATTAAATGTAAAAATAATTATTAATTAAAAAATAATTTTTCGCTATTCAACAAAAAAATTATTTTTTCAAATAAACAACTCTATAATAATATTTAAATTTAAATTTTTAAAATTAGTCTAATTTTTTAAAATATATTTCCTAAAATTTGAAAAAAAAAATATCTTTGAAATAAGTACAATAAATGTGATGAATCCACATTTAAAAAAAAATTAAGCATAAAACTATATTAATTCTTATCTAATTTCTAGAAAAAAGGTTATATGAATGATAAAAAATTGATTAAATATATAATATCCAAATTTCATTATAATAATCTACTAGTTTTGAAAAATTAATTTTATTAATATAAAAACTTATTCTATTCATAAAGACAGTTTTTCAGAAAAACATTTCTTTTACATCCAAATAGTTTTTTATTTACATTTCAAATAATTTGATAATGAATGAATTTATTTTAAAAATATGTAAAACATATACATTTTGTATTTTGGTTAGTCTAATTTCTACCCCCAATCCAATGTCTACATAACAACTATCATATGAAATAATTAACTTTTAAATGTATATCACAGTTCATTTGAACATGATATTTCGTATAGTGAAATCTATCGAAAAAAATAATTTTATTTGAAAAATATAATTCATAAAATCTTGTCGTGTTATATCCACCAGATTAATTAAATGTTTTCTAATAATTTGAACTCTATATTAAAAATATGGTGTTTAACATTTTAAAAACTCATTCTTGGAAAACCCATATCGTAAAAAGTGTTAATAATATATTCTCTAGAAAATATGGAATGAAAAATATGAAGGTATTACAAAATAACACATAATTAGGTTTCCAAATATGCATCAATTAGTGGGATGAAAAAATATGTACAAGGAATAAAATTAGTGTTCATCGATCATTAATCACGTGAAATTGAATAGTCATGATAATGTTAATGACCAAAAACCATAAACCAATATAGGGAGAAAAAAAATAAACTCACTATAAATGAGGGTATTAATATAGAATTAAAATTTCAAGATTTTTCCCAAAAAATATAAGGAATTTTCATGATAATATATTATTACTTAAATTTCTTCAATTTCATAAGAACAATCTTATTCGTTGACTAATCATCATTAAATGTACACTACATATCTTACATTATGAAATGACTATTCAAGATGATATTTTCATTCCTCAAACACTAAAAATAACTTTTAATGGATCGTATTATCAATTAAAGGATTTAAGGTTATTTTTTTGTCTACATATATTTACCAAACCCAGATTTTTTAGTACAAGTTATCGAATATGTTTAAACAAATAGTATTATATTTTAAAACATAAACAATATCACCCAATGTTCTACATAACACATTCCAAAAATAGTTAACATTAAAACTCCCCCAAAATATGTCTTACCAAAATTGATTCTGAATATTTTTTATGATTTGATATCACATCCTTCCATAATAATATTAAACATTATTATTAATTAATTTTACTCACTCTTAACATCTTATAAAAATGTAGATACCTTAATAATTCTCCAAAATGAAGTTAGAAAAAAAATCATACATTCTTGAAGAGGATTATTCGCCCTTTATTCCTCCAATATATGCATATCATGGGGAAAAACATTTCCATTGGAATATTCAGTGCATTATTGCATTGGTTTATGATCACAGTTTGATTCATAATATAAAATTTTATTCCATAAGTCTAAAATCAATGTTAAGGTATATAATCATTTATGAAAACGACATCATGTTGATTTTTTTATTTATTCAATGAAATATAACAATAAACTAGATAAACAAAACTAGAACACATGGATATGGAAGACTGAAATAGTGTAGTATGAGGGAATGACCTATTATAAAATTCCTCCCCTTTGGGGTAAAGAATTTCATCCATGAGATTTAGGTAACACTAACTCCTTGGTTCACCATTGATGCAAGATAGCTCACAACCTTGTTTTACTGCAACCAGGTGTAGAGAACAAAATTTTTTTAGAAGTATTTTTACATTCTGAAAATATAAGAGATCAAACAATAGATAGTGGCTATTTCATGACAATAGATGTGAAAATTATAAAGTATTTTTACACTTCTTTGAGAGCTATATTATTTTTATGGAATAAACTTAAACTAGTCAACCTATCATTGGATTCATCCTCAGGGGAGTGTATGAAACTAAACTGAGATGTAGAGGATCTGATCAGAGAACCCCTAGGTTACCAAACAAAACCATACCAAAAAGTTTCCATGGTGAAAGGGTCATCTGTGTTCAACTTGAGGTCTATAAAGGTATGATTACAGCAAACCCAATGTCCCTAGGAATCATTTCATATGAATTAGTCCAGAGGACTACTCAGTTGCAATGGTCTTATAGTGGTGGAGTCGTACCAGTTCCTAAATAGACTAATTTTATAGAAGATCAACTTACATGTTCTAATGTTAAGTGATTCACCAATTTCAATAACCTCTTCATGGTGATCCCTATTTATAGCATTCTATATAAACCAGCATAAGGGGTTCATCACAGTGTCCTGTGCCAAATTTTCAGTTCATATAGAGAGCATACCATGAATACATCTCTCGTTAAAGAATGTGTTGAGAAACTTCTCAGATGATGAAGAAGTAAAATAACCGAGTAATCTGCATATATATCACACCTAATCACCTTCAAAAAATATGTGATCTTAATTATCATCTTAAGGATCCTTGCAACAAATTCACTTATAGGTTAGGTAGATTCCAGTTATTTTAATTTCTTCATTAGCAGGCACACCATGGTTCCATTTTCTCTATGTTAGGAAATTATAAAACTTAGGAGTCATTATTAATGATAAAGTCTCACTCTAACTATCAAAATGCTCCCAATTGATCATCTCCCATTAGAAGTCCATCATGGAGAAATCCCCTTAATTTAGGGCTATAAATACCCATTTTAGGTTAATTTTTCATGTTAATGAAGTCAAACAGATCTTGCTGGTCATTTTATAGGGTATTCCTTGTAAATAATGTGTTCTTGAAAACATCTCTATAGTTGAGACTTATAGTTGTAAAGCCTGGGAAACCAATATTTTAACCTTCCCAGTTATCATTCCAAAAATAGGATATCACATTTCCCATGATCAAATTGTTTGGTGGTTTTTATGTTGACATCTGAGAAAAAAATAAGATACCATAATGGAGAAGCATGACAGCTCATCACCTCTGTATCACCTCAATATTTAATATACATAACATTTTCATGGAGATTATTTTCTTCTAAACCAACTCATGCTTGATTTGCATGCATGAAATATAGAGTTTCATATAGATTACTCATATTGATGTCCTCTTATTGAATTAGTCTTTGCATATTATCCCAAGAAACCCAATGCTGTTATCCTTCTTAGAGAGAATCCCAACAAAATCTAGACAACATACTATCAATAGTATATATAAAAAACATCATCACTTTGATGTAATAATGTTCATGAATGGTTATGGTATTGAGGGAACTATGGAACAAAGTTATCATACCACTAAAATATAATTAATGGGTTTTCCAATTCATATATATGCTCACAATATTACTAAAAATTTGGTTGATGTGTTGAATACAAATCCTACCTAAAGGCATTGGGACACCAAGATACTTCGTCAATAATATTCCCCTATTTATGCTTTGGATTTAGAACAAGGAGGTAACCCATATGTACAGACATATTTTTAATATATAAGGGCCACTATCTTCCCTATTATAATCTGGCCACATTGATAATAGTACTCATCAAGTATCCTATTAATTATCTAATCATATCTATTGCATGAATTCGTCAAGATATTTGTGTCATCTATGAACATGAGGTGGGCGATGCAATAAGGGATCATCTGACATCATAATAGAATAATACCTCAAATATTCATTCTCTTATTAAAAATAAGACTTGCGATATATTGAGTAAGAAAAAAATTCTTAGGAATATAGAATCTCTTTTCCCAAATAGTGAATTTACATGAAGAATCCATGGGTTTTCTCATAAATGAAATAGCCATCCAAAAAGAAGTAAAAACCTAAAAAACAAATTATAGGCTCAGGATGAGAAAACCAAACATATTAACACATTGATGACAAAGCTCCATTAAATTATATCATATTTCCTAATCATATAATTTTTGATTTCCTTTTCTTAACCATGATCCATGATATTGATGTCATTATACATCTCTTGTTCTAGTACTATGGCCCCTTGAATTGACTATCCATTAATATATTTGTGTAGAATGTTGGAAACCCAAGGAGGAATGTTAATATATAAAATTATATAGATGACACAAGAATATTTTTTATATAGAATATTAAATATTCTTACGAGACTATAGTGTCAGAAGAGGAAGGGTCCTTAATTTTTGGTATGAGCACTAAGGTAGTTATTTAGGGGAAATGTGGTAGGCCTCCCCCAAAATAAGTCTTGAATATAAATTACCAAGTCACTCCTAACCACATTCCCAAGAAATTGAGCATGAGAAACCATCAGGTCCTAAAGCACTCTTAGGGTCAAGTCCAATTATGTCCACAAGAATTTGTTTCTCCTCGGGGACTGCTTCGAGGGTATCATTATCATGGATTGAGAAAATCATGGGGATCACATCCAAAAAACTCATCATTACATATTGTGTACCCTTCAGGCATACATGGATTTACTCCTACAAGGAGAGTTTTGAAATATGACCGATCCATGTCACCAACCACATCTCGATCATCAGAGTATGTGCCATCCTAACTCAAAATACAGTGTTTAATTAGACATATTTCATCTTTGATTCTTGTATGGAGATGGTAATTATGATTTTCACCTTCTCAAAATTATTTTATCATTTAATCCTCTAACACCACCTGTTATTGTCTCTGTATTATTTCTACCATACAGTTATTCTTTCAATTTAGTTATTAAAACAATGTTTCATTCTAGTCATTCTCAAGGACAGATTCCACCCAATAAATCTCTTTCTTAATTGTATCCATGTATATAGGTCTAGGTGGGCATTACCTAACCCACACATTTATATCTAGTTTGAGTTGTCACATTTAATTGTGAATCATTGTCCACATTTTTCACTAAATAGGCATTCTCCACAAAATTATTACAACTAGTTGGTAGCCTGTAGTGCAGCTCCATTGAATTAAAAATATGAATAGCCCATATATCTCCTTCCTATAATAAATGGAAACCATCAGTGTTGAATAGTCATAAATACCATGAACTAGGTTAGCTACCTTCGCATTGAGATATGTACAAATGGAATGGATTTTATCCATGAATCTATCATGGTGACTCCAGTATCAACCCACCATTTGATTAATGAACTATATGAACTGATAACCTATGTAGAAAATATCTATAGTACTCTTTACATCCAGGAATTGGATTAAATCCACACACAAAAACTGGGGGGAATACTCCTCTACATTTTCTCATGTCTGGATTATCAATCACATTAAATTCCCCTCCAGTAATCTATATAGAGTCTCATAGGTCAAAAGAATCCAGGATTTTCCCTATGGATTTTATTATTTTGGAATCACATCTTCTATAGATGAAATAAAAAACTATTTGTCAGTGTTTTTGGTCACATTATTAGTGACAAACTATTCATCTTCCTATATTAGTTCCACTTAGATATTTCTTTTCCATAAGATCCGGGTATTCATATAGTGTGGTTTTCATTCAAACATGATTTCATTCTTATTTCATGAAAAAACTATCGTATTTTGGATTCATAAAATTACTTCAATATTATTTTACTCAATGACTAGATTTTCTACACTTGAAACAATTTCTTGTTCTTTTCATACATTCACCTAAGTATTATATACAACATTTTTGAAAGTAGGAGATCTAAATGTTTTTATCCCTATATGTAATAATCCAATATAGATTCCATTATACTCTATAAAACGTTTCTAATCACCAAAACCAGGTGGGGTTGTAGCTTCCATTTTCATCTTTAGTTTGCATTTAATGACTTATTCATATAATCCAGATTCACATAAAACTATTTATTTTCAAAAAATTTGATTAAAAAACGTAAATAAGAAATAAATTTATAATTCAATGTTGATTATTAACCATAATAATACATTTAAAGTATCTAAAATTTTTATTTAAAGGTAGTAGTTTCTTCATAATTCTTCATATTTAGTTTAAGAATGTACATCTCTATTTCTATGTGAAAATTATGAGGTAATAACTTAATGAAAAGTATCCTCTTTAACACATACAATTTCATGGATGCATATTTCATCCTATTTATCAATATTCTTAATAATATAATTCCATTGGTATAATTTTCCTTCCAAATGATAAATTATTATGAAAAATATTTCATTGTCCAATATATGAATAATGGAAAACATCTTCTCCATAAAATTTAACAATTGAATTGAATCAAGTGGATAAAAAGTACCACAAAAGTGGGGTGGAATGTTTTGCATAAAATATTCAATTCTATGTTTCTCACTCCATGGTATATTCATAAGTTCATCATATCATGTTTTACAACTTATATCTTGAGAGAGTTTAGTGATAATAGTAACCAAAATATTGAGTCTCATATTCTAAGCCATTTAGTTTCTCAAGAGGATGGCCATAGATTTTTCCATTATATTAATTTTTATTATAATTCCTTGAGTTTCCATCAATATAATATTACCAAACTAATGTGTGATAATGAAGAATCATTCAAGGAAACCTTATAATAATGAAAAATTCATTTATAGGATGTCTAAATTATGAAACCTTCTTTTCAATATTTGATCCCATATAATTTACGTATTCTATTAATTTTTATAAAATACTAAAACCCTTCATTATTTTTCATAATGTTATTTTTATCATCCAGTAATTTTAACCTATGATTTTGAAACCAAGTATTTTTTAGGGTCTACTATCATGCACCACGTCTTGATTGAGTCAAAACCTAATGCTGCCTTTTTAAAGTTGTTACACCTTACTAAGAGTATTCCAGAGCCACATCCACTTGTACTGTCTAGGCATGGATTTATCTCTTAGAAAACCTGGTAATCACTTATTTACCAAAACATTATGATGTTATCATATTATTAAACATATATATAGGGATTTCATCAAATCTAACAAACCACATTCTACACGGATTAACTGAACCTATCCTATTATACTAGATATAGAGGGCCAATATATTCATACATAAATATTAAAAAATTTATATAAATATTCTATTAATTACACAAATAAACACCTAAAGAAAATTATGGTTTACTGTATTTGGTTACAAGACAAACAATATTCTTATTTCTTGAAAGACCTTCAATGTGTACAAAAAATATCATTCAACAAAGCCCTCTATTTGTACATTCGCTTCATAAATAATTCTTCATATCCTATGAAATGGAAACACAAGAAATGTTGAGCTCATGTTTTCAGAAATACTAATAAAGGGTGATATTAATGATCACCTTAGAATTGCATGTTTATATGTGTAAGATAATACATGATTAACATTTAAAACATTATTATACATAACGTAGTTCATAATCATGTGTCATATAATTTTTTAAAATAATTCATAAGAAATTACTAACATAAGAAATAAAATATCTTAAAGGATAAGAGAATATCTAAGACATAATAATGTGACAAAAATAAGCTTATAACATTGTGAACATGTATAAATAATAGTATATTCACTCATTAAGTTTAGGATATAAATTTATACCCTCATATAAAATTATTGACATGAGAAAAATTCCATGCATAATCTTATAGATATGAAAGCCATGTCCACCAATAAATATATAAACATGAAAGCTATATCCATGAATAAAATTATGGATGTGTAATTCTGGTCCATGTTTGAAATTTTGAATATGAAATAAGTTTATCAAATAACATATTTTCCTTAAGTATTATCAATATTTAACCAACTTTTTATAGGGATATATAAATTTGATCTCACCCATAAAGAATGAAAATTATTTATAGGTGTTCCAAAGTATCATAAAACATTTATTATATAATTACCTAAAGAATATAAATTTTTTACATTGACTTTTCATCACAATATAACCCGTAGAATATAAATGGATTTTAAAAGCATAACTAATGATAAACAAATGGGTTTCATAAAAATAAATTCATCATTATCATACACCATGTAGCGAAATAATAGTTATGGTATAATAGGATTATATAACAAATAGATTATAATAATAATCAAGTGTTGTTTTCATTGATGGATATAAATACCATTAAAATATCACTAAAACATTCTTCAGGAAAAAGCCCTTTCGACTTTGAAAATCAAATTTTAAAAACCAAAATAATCATAAATATTAAACAAAATATTTTCTTTTAAAATAGAGATATAACATTATAACATAATAAATAAATAAATTTTAGTTTATAATGGAAGAAAATAAAATTCATGTCAAACATGTTAAAATATATGTTAATTTATCTTTCGGGTAAGAAGTCCAATGTACCTTATTCATGTAATGAAATGAAAACAATGTTATAAAAAATTAAACATTAAAATAAATGGAACATTACATTAAAACTGCTTTTATAATAGAGGAAAAATTATTTAAATATTTTTATAAAATATTGACATTGAAGAAAAAGGGGTTTCAATCGTAGAGAGAAATAATATGTTTTTCTCCCATTAAATCATTATTTTGGAATCTTCAATGAATAAATAGTGGAAATTGAATGGAAAAAATGTCATTTCAAGAAATTACCATATTAAAATAAAATTAATGTGTATTTTGAATGATGAATCGTAATTTTTTTATTGGAATCATAATAATAAACAATCACGTTATATAGTGAGATTGTCTCAAAAAACCATGACCACTTTGGTAAAATTTGAATCATTGGACCCATGAAAGAAAAAACCTCATATTAACATGTATATCCAATATTTTTTATGAAAATAATCCTAAAAAACTTTAATAGGTTTTATACTCACAATTTAAAAGAAACAGAAAGTGAATATGGCATGTGTCTTGTGGAAATAATAGTGAGACTAAAATCACTTTCGACTTTGGTGATGTTTTGAACCATAATACATAAGAAATAGTAAATTCATATGAAAAATTAAATATCTTAAAAATATGGGGAATAATGATATATCCTATCAAGGTGGTTGTATATAAAATTCATAAAATAAGATAGGTTCATAATATAAGATAATTCTCAAAGAAGACAATTTGAGATGATTAACCCGTACCTCAAGTCTCAAATTACATTGACCATGTTAGAACCTCTTTTATAATAAATATAGTATTTTTGTGTGTATATATATATATATTATAGAAACATAATTATATCAATCATTCACAATATTATTAACTTATTTCATTTTATCACCCTTTTATAAACAATTCTTTGTTGAAATAATAGTTTCTGGTAATAATTGCATTCAATTTCCTGTATGTTTCAATTTAGTAATTTAATTCCTTTTAATTTTATTATAATTAAAGAATATCTATAATTTAATTAATTTAATTAATATGATATATATTTTGTATATTAATATTTTCATTCATGCATTAAAATTAGAGACAAAAAATGAATTACAAAGTTCTTTGAGATCGTTGTTCATACGTATGCATGAACGTTGTTTTCATTTTTTATAAATATTGAATAAAAAAAGTTAAATAATAATAAAATTTCTGATAATAATTAATATAATATATATATAGATTAATTTAATATTTCTTTATTTCACTCATTGTCAAAATAAATGTATTAACAAATCTCTTCGCTTTGTGGATGAAATAGTCCACCCATATGCACAAGGGAAGTTAACATTTCACATGGATTTGAAAGAAAAAGGTTGTATGTTATATAATGATTTGATATGTATAAATAAGTCATAAATATCATATATTTATATTAAAACCATAATTATATATATCAGTGATATCCGGTGATGGAAATAAAATTATATAAGTTCGTGAGGTAGTAGTCCGCCATACACACGTTTGTCAGTTTCATTTCCCATTTATTTGAAGCGGATATAGATAAATTTTATTCCATTAACATGACAAAATTCCAATATATTTTATAAAATAGAGTTACTATATTTCAATTATTTGTTTTTAAATAAAGGTGTTAAGTGAAGAAGTAACAAAAGAGTTGAGTTAAGACAATTAACATGACATAAAAAAACCTCCTTTGGATATCATCTTAAGGATCCTGGGGTTGAACATTTAAGAAGCAATGTATCTCTATAACTTGGATAAAAATTTTATGGATATATCTTTTCTGGGTTTGGTTGAGATAATGGCTTATGAGGTGTGAATTACTTAGGAGAGGATATACTCTATTATAATTGATGAGTAGTTTCAATTTTTTAATTACCCAAAACTAAACAATAATGAAATATAAATATCAACCCATGTTCCATAAAAATTGATAAATATAAGATTTTATGGAATCTATTTTCAATCCATACCAATGCCACAAAAAAACATGTCCAAAAAATGTAATTCCTATATCCTCTAAGAATACATTTGCAATTTTAGTTTTCACTATGGAAAATAGATTTTGTATTTTCTTGGTCAATTTATCTTATAAAATTAAAAATAAACATTCCTTAATAGATAAATTTTATTGATTTATTCTAAATACCAAATCCAATTTATTAAATAAAATTTCTATGTTTTTGTAAAATCAATTGTATTACAAGCTCACTTAATGTGAAAAGTGATGTTTTAACCATAATCGCGGTAATAAGTGTTTACTGCATTAAACATTCATTTTGACTAGTAATTAAGATTATATTATTACAAAATATTTATTATTTTTATCCTAAATAATAAATCTATTTTATCTAGTTGATTCCATATAATTGAAATAATTTAATTACAAACAGACCTACAAACATGATTAAAAAGGGTTTCCAAAATAAAAACATTTCTATAGTATAAAAGATTTCATTAAAAAATCAATATAAAATTGAATATAATGACCTAAATTGTATAATGAATAGTATAGTGAAAAAAATTTTACAATTAAAACAATTTTAAAACCAAATTTTTTTTTCAATATTATAAATGAAAAGTCAATTTTTAATAAAAATAATTATTTTTTACTCTTCATAGAAAAATTAATCATCTATAGAAATTCAAATGACGAAAATTATAAAAAATTTATTTCAATAATATATTTAGTTTTTCAAAATATATTACACAAATATGAAAAAAAAATTAATTTATATATATTATTTCACAAAATATGACAAATATTTCTTTAGTAAAATATGGGTTTAGGAATAAAACTAGATATTTTCTCATCTCATAAAAATTAAAGGAATTTTAAGGGTGGTAAAAAATATTATTTCATATATAAGATATTAATTTAATAATATCATTTAATAATTTCTATTAATATAATATATTTTTAAATCATTGTGTTGTGTGCAGAAAAATAGTTGTTATAAAATATTTCATTTATATTAAAATATTTCTTTTAATTTAATTTATAATGAATTGATACACAATAAATTTAGTTTATAGATGTGAAAAATATATAATTTTAATAATTTATTTAGGTCCATTCAAACCCAAAAATCCAACATTTGGATAACAGTTACTATATTATGTAAAAATATTTTAGTAGTCTATCATGGTTTTCTTGATGTCGGTGTTTTGTGTAAAATATTATATCAAAGAAAATATTTTTATTGGAAAAAATTAATTTATAAATTTCATAGGTGTTAAATAATTTTTTGAGGATTTATGATAATATTGCATTAAAATATATAATAATGAGAATGATTAAAAAAATTGTAGAATATTTTATATAAAAAATGATATAAGAAATTAGTCCTTATTTATTAATTCTGAATATTTATTAGTTGTGAGATTTGAATAATCGTGATTTTCCTTATCACAAGTTAATCATGAATGATTATTTTACTGGTACTGAATTATTAGATTAGAATGAGTTTTATCTATCAATTCTGGAGCATTATAATATTTTGGGATCATATTACTCATTTGACTTGTTTAAACAATGGTAAACAATACAAGTTCTATATAAATTTTTCAAGAGAATAATCTTCTAGAAATGACTCTTAGATCTAGGAAAATACATTCCCCATCATGAATTTAATAAATGATATCAGAGAATTATTTTAGTATTGAATTTCATGGATTATGGAAATCATGTGAAAAAACACAATAATGGTGTAACATGTAAAAACTGAAAGTTATTTTTGTTATTTATTAATTTTTTAAATTCTAATGATGAATAATTTTATACATTAAGTTAATATTAACACTAATAAAATACTTATATAATTTGACATGAGATTTTAAAATCTAGTAGCACTAATTCATCCTTATCTTTTACTATCGTAGTCCTTCCTAAGTACCTAAATTATTATCATATCTATTATGTTCATCTAAATGATCCATTAAGGAGAGACCAAGATTGTTAATGAGTATTACCCTAGTTTCTGTTAGTTATTTTTTTGAGATAACATTATAAATTAATAACTCTATCAACAGTAGAATAATTCATTTATTTAGTTGAAATGCTATCATTGAGGGAATTATATGATAATTCTCTATCACTTATTACTTGGAATAAAGGCTCTTTATGTTTCTATTACTATTTTCATGTCACACACTAACCTAAATGATATCTATGATTATATTCATTTACCTATTTTTTATCTTTCTTTTCATGATCAATTTCCTTGATTTTTAATGTTGTGGTTGAGTACTTCATGTCACATGGTCTGATCATAGTTAGTATTAACCATATAGAAACTATATTTCAAGCCTGTGGTTTTTTAGTGATGAAATTAATGGGTTTTTCTTTATAAGTCAAAATTTTATTCGTACCACACTTCATCTCACACATCATCTATTGAGGCTCTCATAAATATTTCACAGTTTCACAAAATATACATAAAAACAATGAAAAGTGCCCATATTCATTAAAATTGGTAATTTACTATTTTTCATAATTTATTTTTAACCATATAATTTCCTCCCTCCACTTCTTAGACTCCATTAGCTCATTTTCCTCTCCCCATTTTATCCTAATACTCTCCTTGGCGAAAACACGGATTTATTTAAGGTTTGATGTTTGATATTTTTTGTATTGTCATTATATCATCTTGTTCATCCTATATATTTCCTTTCTTTTTTATTATCTTACAATACTATTTCCACGGTGACCTATGCCTACATATAATTTTTTTAATTAACCAGTCCATCATTTCTATGTTAATCATGGTCCTTTAAAGCATACTAAAATTGAATCATTTAAAATAATTTAGATTCAGTTAGTTTTCACAATGCATAACTCCATTTAGATTAAAGCGATGATTTATTTTATCTTTACTTTATGATTTAATAATTATGAGAACCTACCCATGTAATAAAATTAGTATTTTTTCAGAAACTCTATTTTTCATCGAAATAATAAATGTCAAATCAATTTTCCTTTTAGATTAGGAGATTAAATTCGATTTAAGAGTCTATTCTCAATAATGTTTTATTAAAATGAAGATTTCAAATAATAAATTCTATCTTGTGAATCGGAGGAAAATATTATTATTTTTGAAAGAAAATATGATATAATTTTTCAAATTTTTGTGTGGTACTTGTGCATTTTAAATTAATTAATTAAATATTTTGATTTATATGAAATTATTAATGAATATTATATTATTAAATTTTAAAAAAATATTATTATTTGCAAGGAATGTTTCTTCATGCCCTATTTTCACATTTCTAATGTTTTTTATAAATGATTTACCCTTTAATAAAAACTCATTATGTTTTATTGGAAACATTGTATGTTTAAATTTTGTTATTAAATGTGACAAGTACCCTATCCCATGATGCTATATATGTTTTTTATCACTACTGATTACACGTGTGGTTTCTGTGATGTTTGATCGGTGGTGAGGGTGAATAATTTATAGTAATTATGATTATATTATTATATAATAATTGTTTAACTCACCTCTATTTATAACTCATTCAAATATTTGGAAACTATATAAAATGTATAGTAACATATTATACACATGTTTCTAACCACACTTAGTCTACTGGAATTGAGATGAGTTTACAATGCATATGCGATTTTCTCCACTATTAGTTCTGGTTGGGAAATACCAAACACTATGGATGGTTATGCATTATTTAGGACCTGAATTATTTATATTTAGTTCATTTATCCTTTTCCAGGACTAACCCTTTGACTCCTTGGTTCCCATGATATGGTATTTAAAATTATTTATATTGAAATTTTTTATAGAATAAATGAATATGATTTTTAAATAACAAATAATTGTTCATTATTTATCTATTAGAGAAATGATATGTTTTTACATTATTCTATTTCTAAACATTATATTTTCCGAATAATAATCTATTATTTTCTTCAATCAAAATTAAAAAAACTTGGTGTATATATATATATATATTATTGGTTTTCAATTTTAAAGAAATTTTAATGTGGTGTGTGGTGGGACCTAATGGGCTTTATTCTTCAAGCCTTTCATATTAAAGGTTTTTCCAATCCCACTTTGATGTGATATTTGTTTATTTTATTCCTAATTTGGGTTTAACAAATGTGGAAAGTAGATGTTTTTTCCTTACATATAGATTGATTTTCTTATGGTTTGTTCATTTTATTTATTTTAATTGAATTAGTGTATTACCCATGTTATACATTGGTTGTGGACTTTCTTAGTAAAAATACGGTTATCAAATATTGGTTCATTATTTTCATTAGTCTCTTAGAGTAGTGTCTTGGGATCCCCTTTGATGTATATTATTTATTTTTCCATTCTATATTTAATTTTTTTTTTCTTTTTTTATATTCTTTTGTGGAACTCTAATGTGTGGAATTGTCATCTTAAACATTTAGGGGTACATTGTTATATTATTATTGATTTATCCGGATAATCATTCAGATTGGATAAAATTTAATTTCTTATCACATATCTTTATCTTGTGGTGAACAAAAGCACACCTCTAGTATGTCCCAGTCAAAATATAATTACCTGAATTAAGAGAGCCATGAAGTTGGTTCATTAAAATATGGTATTAGAATAATGGTTTGAAAAATATATAGGTTCATGTACCATACTTTATTATTAATGTGAGTTTGTTATATTGATGTTTGGACACCCATATCATAAAAAGTGGGTGTATAAAGATTCTAGCTAAATCTTAGTCACGTGTATACTTTAGTAATCAGAGTATATTGGGTTAGGTGGCATGGATTTTGATATTAGTTACCATTTTTATTAATTCATTTTTATTAGGAATGTTATTGTTTTGGATGATATTGATATAGTGTTAGTTGATTGATTCTATTCATGTTTTAGGGAAAAAATTTTGTTTAACTAGAAGCACATAGTTATATAATAAAATATAGAAAAATATATGGAGACCATTTTCATACTTATGTAGGATTCTATATATAGATTCATGGTTTTCACCCAATCCTAGAGAGCAGACATCCAAACCATAAACAGCTAGTAGACCCCCTAAAAAATATTTTGGATTTATATTGATATTTATTTTCTTTAGTTTATTAGTGGATGTTATTTATGTGAATATTTATTCTTATTTTCAAAACCAATTCTTGTCTTTTTTTGTTTTGATGGGATTTTTCAAATGAAAATTCATTTTCAAAAGGAGGGAGGTATCTTTATTTGAAATCCAAGATTCATTTTATAAAAATTTATTTGTAGATAATTGGTGATTTGGTTTTAAATGGTAGGGGATAGTTTTAGAAACTAATAATGTAAATATTTGCTTATATATCAATATTTCTTGAAAGTATTTTTTTGTTTTTTGAGATGGTAATTAGAATTTAAGGGTGAATAGTGAGTTTTAAATTTAATAAAAAAGCCTTCTAATGTGGATTGAATTGAAAACGTTTTTTTAAATTTCCAAATATAATTCAATGGGGGTGGTTCTTGGAAACTACAAAATTTTCGATAAGGGATGTTTTGAAACTAGTAAATATATTATTTGATATGAAATTAAAATAGATTTATTATTTAGTGACAAGAAAATATTTCTAATGAAGAATACAAAGAGGTTTAAAATAATTGTAAAAATAGAATAAAAGATGTAAATGAAGGTGTATGGTTTTGAAATTTATTTCGAAATAAATTTTATCTTTTTATATAAATTTAATTTTTACTTATAGTCTTCAGGTACATTAAATGAATGTAAAAAGATTTTGGAGATTTTTATGTGATCTTGTTTTTTCAATTTTTTTTGAATTTTTCCTCATAGAATATTTCAGGGGAGTCAAATAGAGTCATAATCATTGGGATTTATTCAGAATATTATATCTTATATTATGATTGTTTCCTTTCTACTTCTCTTCCCAACCCAAACTCTAATTAATTTTTAAATGTAACCTTTCTCTTTTTTTATCTTGAAAAAATGGGATATTTCCTTTCAATTAGGAGAACCTTTTAACTTTTTTTTGATAATCCAAAACCCTCTTGTTAGACTTCCCAATTTATTCTCTATTCCCATTCAAGAAATAGAACCTTATATTTTGGGATATTATATTCATTATATTTATTTGTAAAATGAAATATTGGATCTATAGAATAACAGATACATTATTGGTTGAAAATTATTTTTGAGGCTTTCCATATTGAATGTTGGATTTTTATTTATAGATATTATTTTGGAAGGTCCTTTTTATTCCAGTCCAATTTTGATTTTTCATCCCATAAATTTTATGTCTTTTTTTTAAATTAATTGACCCTCAGATACAAGCTATGATTGATTCATTCTATAGATACAGTATTTTTTAGTGGTTTTGAATCATTAATGGGAATATCCACTGGGTGTATTTTTTGATGATGGACTCTCACTATTGTAAAAATTATAACTTATTGAGCGGTGTTCATATATAATTCCTTTCATTTGATAAGAATTATTTTATTCATTAAAATTTTGAGAGTAGTTTTTTATTTAAGTAGATGTTTGTTCTTATGAAAATTATGTTATAGTGTGGACACAATCATGATTTTACCTGACCTTGCAGAGAAATCCTTGTTTCTTTATATGGTGTAGTATTCTAGTTAAAGACCCAACCCTTCTATAAGGTTGATTTATTATCATTTTTCCCATATAATTTATCTAAACATATTTTATACTACTGAAATTTTTTACATTATATAATGTTGGTATTAATGTTTTCTAAGGGAATTTCTGGTATTTGTTTGGGACATTCCAGTTAACATTAGGAATCACCTTTTGGTTGAAGTCATGATGCTCCTTGGTTTTATTTAGGCGTTTCTTGTCCGTTATAAATTTAATCCTATTTAATTTGTTGGTCCACCTATTTTTGGGACTTTTTTGGGGTATAAGATTATGTGTTGGGGAGAATTTTCACACCCTTACCTCACTATACACAATAATATATTTGTCTCTACGTTTCAAATTTATGTTCTCTACATTTCGTATAAAATTCCTTAAATTTTCAGGTTTTCGTCGAGCATTTCTTGGAACATGGTGATAAAAACCCCTCCATCAAAAGTTTCATCTCTTGGGCTCAAAATCAAGGAATATGGATATTGACCCCCAAGTATTTCCTTCAATAGGCTCGAGGTTAGTGACAAGCACCAATGGGTTAAAAATCACAAATAAATAGAGGGAGTTTCCATCTTTAATATAGGATTTGGATATAAGATTAATAAATTTCTAGAAACTACATGTCATCATCAATTTTTTTTTTGAAAACCATCCCTTAATGAATGTATAAGTTAATAAGATACAAAAAGTCTCCAAATCTAATACAAATTATCATACTGAGGCTGCAACTTCAAAAATACTCTGAATCTAAATGTTGTAATGTTTAGTATGCTCCATGAAGTCCTCTATGAAAAATGGAAATGTGATTTTATATATTTATGGTGAGCATACAAGTATACTCTGTAGGATCATACCCGAATCATATTGTAAACATGAGAAATGTTCATGGTAATGCACTAGTTAGAAAAAAGAAGAACCAAAAATACCAAAACAGGTCAACTAAAAATTCCCATCCTCACCATGGAATGCATAGAAAATAAATAATCCAATTATGGTAACACAATAAGAATTATATTGATAATAAGTTACCCCAAACTACATTTCTAATGGGATTCCACATTCACACCATAATATTACACATCTTCGATCACCCATCTATTCCATATAAAAAACGTTTTTAAACACCTATGATATCACAATACATGAAATCTTTTGAGTAGACACTGTTTCTGTCACATTCCATCAAATGTCAACCACTGACACCTGGCCCATCAAATCATATCACATGTCACTCATATTTACTTGGGTCATTACTGCTCATAACATCTATCATGTAGACCCTTAGTCTATCACAACAAATATCAACCACAAATCCGACCAATATAGTATGGTTGTGTGAACATGAAAGAGATCAACATCATTCCCCATCCTTCCATGCACGATCCCCACTATAATCTATATCATCATCTCATTAATCATAATTATAGTGAAAATTTTATTTCTGACCATCAAATAATGTGTATATCAATGTATCCTGGAAGAGAGTGCATGTAAGAGTAGGTAGTCAGCCATCCATAACCACCCTTAGGATGTTGGGGATAAATAACTCAAAATATTGTTTTTTTGAAGCATATTGATCATAATTGTTTCGCTATGTATATAAATCATATTAAAATAAAACATATGTACATATATCCTAACACAAAATCTAGACCTATGGGTTCAAAATAATAGAATCATCCTATCTTTTAGCATCCCCCCTTGATCTCACAACCTTCAATAAATTCACAGTCAACACTAAACGCAAAAAAATTAAAATGATATCCATTATCCACATGACATATTTAATCATATTTCTCAAATTAATTAATATTCCAAATTTTTTATTTTCAAACAATTTTATTATTCCCCCATATTAATTTCATTATACCATACCATCTAGTTCACATTTAAAAAAATCATTTAAGAAACACATCTAATTTTTAATCAACATTTCATTTACCAATTCCTCCAATATCATAACTAATTCAATATTAACAATTATATCCCCACTAAGAAACTACAATAA
Organism: Viscum album; assembly: GCA_963277665.1. Classification (NCBI taxonomy): domain Eukaryota; kingdom Viridiplantae; phylum Streptophyta; class Magnoliopsida; order Santalales; family Viscaceae; genus Viscum; species Viscum album. The sequence goes on from OY728142.1 coordinate 958,190,457, forward strand.
CACCACTCAAAAAAATAACTCATGGTTCCCATGCCAACAACTGCCATATCAAAATGACTTCCCATTTTTATACCTCTCACACTAGAACCTTCCATAACAACCACCCATCGAAACCACACATCAAACCCAAAAACAACTTCTTAAATATTTCATTTTATATTTAACAAGGATAATTATTTCAGATTTCCTTTAATTTTCAGGCGTGTTATCACCCAAAAAGAAATTCCCATGGAAAACTAATGTATTATAAAGATATATGATCTGATATAATTTTATTCAAAGTGGTATAAAATTATTAGACAACATCAGATCAATAAACATATCTACTAAAACACCAACATATCCCCAAATGGTCTTTATTTTTTTTAACGTTTCAATCATGTATAATCACAATAACAATAATAATAACAATGAAAAAACACTTGTTTCATTCCCCTTACCATTCAATTTCAATTAATCTTATTATTTATCTTCATTAAACCAATATAAACCATCATCCCACTAGATAAAAAATCATATCCCATCCCGTATAAAACTACTAGAAGAGAAATAAAATATATATTACCATAAACAAAGGCATCCAAATTGATGTGAAAAGTTAGAATAAGAGGAATTCAACCATCAAGAAACACAATGAAGAAAGACACTAAAATCAAACTAGTACATAACAATATGTGTCATAACATTTTAAAAACAACACCATAGACATAGGGTTACATGGAATAACCTCTCTGGTGATGATAAACTAGAAACAAATATGGATAGGGAAGGAGGGGAACTAACTTAATACCACAAAAGATCGATCTCCTAGGGTCTGGGTAGAGGTAACTAAAAGGGGTCTGGGAGACCTGTTAAGGATATGCATGGGTAATCCATGAAATGATAGAATATCATGAAAAATGTAGGGTTTATGTGTGTTTAACAATTTATACATAGTTAAAAAAGTATAACACCATAGAACATGACCACACACCATGTCGTAACAGAGCTGAAATTTTATTCACCATGGAGTGATGGGTGGGAGACCACACTACAACCTAAATGATCAAATCCACATATGAGAAACATAGTGAGGTCCGTAATATTGATATAATTAAATATAAGAAGGATCACAACATAGTGGAAACACCGCTTCATATAACCCATTCTCTAATAAATGCATACCTTGTAGCCGGCTTTGTGGAACACCGCTAATATAAATTGCTAAACCACTAACACCCCTCTCATGACTCCAAACCACAACCTCTATCCCACAAAAAATACATTATGACAAGATGAATATATCAAAACAACTAAAATTATCTTCTACGTCACTATGCCATATATAATACCTCCATATCATTGAACATAAATTGCTATGATACATCTTTGGTCGACGATGTAGTTGTACCATAAATTATGGAACACCAGAAAAGGACCACCCTAAACCTCTACATGGTATGCAACATCTCTATTCCACATTGACCACCATTACAGTGTAACATTATCCCCCACACCATAGAAACATACAAAGCTTCATCACCCCTTTTTTACTCTTTAAACTATTATAGACTTCAATCAAACACTTCCCCCACTAGAATCCCTACATTGTAAAATAATAGAATGTTCTAGACCATTACAACAAATATCTCTCAATATATTATCATTCTCAAGACTCAAAACCAAAAAAAATAAAAAATGAATATGGAAAGTGGTCTAAACAACCACTTTGTGAGATACCTCTCAAAGAACTTATCACAATTGAAACACCACCCCACCTCCCATAAACCTCAAGAAAACTCTCTTTAATAAAAAATGTATAGTTCTTCTCCCAAGGTCCCCAAAAGTTCATGATGAATGCTTGAAACATATACACCAGCGTCTATATATTTTTGGTCATATGTTTTTCTATCTGAGGGTGGACATAATTTTTGCGGTGTAACTATGTGTCAAAATCATGTTTTAATATTCTCATAACTCTCAAGGAATGATGATAATATTGATATGATATAATGGGTCTCCTAACACCATGTAATTTTCCAACCTCATCCATGTTTCCCTTTGTCCAGACATCAACCACTCCATGATTTCTATGAAGTGAGCTAACATCATCAGCCACTCCATGATTTACTAAAAAACAACACATCCACTATGAGATTGGGTAAATCATAAGATGTGGTAAATCAATATTTCATCCCAAATACACTTAATAATATCCACAGTTAACAAAAACAATGAGGAATATGGTGCTCAACCTCAAACTAATATAAAACCATACATCAATCCACAAACAGTTCTGCCACGTATTATATATTGGGTGTCCAAAACAACATCCTCAAGCCATGATACATCTTAGATACTTCCAATTATACCTATGTAGGTGATCAATGAAAAACACGATGGAATCCCTCATGAATCACCATTGGAAGACATAACTTTTTATAAAATAATATTAGGTTTCTACCTTCCTCATGAATCACCATTGGAATACATAACTTTTTATAAAATAATATTGGGTTTCTACCTTCATCTGACCAATCTTATGAAACATCACTGTGGCCTTCATGGTAACACTTCACTTATACAGACGAGTCTGTCAACCAAGACTCATCCACCTACTACATTATATAATATTTCACTACCTTCTAAAAAAATTAACATCCTTCATCAACCACCATCTGAGGAAATGGAAGGGCTTCTGACTCCTCCATTTCACCCTAATCATCTCCAAACTCTAAAAAAATCCCTTTTCAACATCCTTATCAAAACATCTTTCATAGCAACAACCTTATAGGGTGTCTAGGAGATATCAAATTTATACTCCATGTGAAACACAATCCCTCTACACTACTACATATTTATATCACTATACGAAAGATAAACTTCATGATATTATCATCAGTGAATAATATAAAGAATCACCTAATTCTGTAATATCTCAACAACATCAGCACAAACATAACTGCTGCTAGCTACATATCATAGGTGGCATAGAATGGATATGTGAGTGGAACATCATAGAAAAATAAGAGATCATTGCATTATACTACATTGAGATGTATCCCAAACCTAACTGTGAAGCATCATATAACTCCACAAGCATCACCACCAGTTCTAGAAAATGAACCCCTAGATAACTAATCAATCTCCCCTTTATGTATTGAAAGACTTCCTAACACTAATAAATCCTAATAAATGCATGGACCTTCTTATGAAATTGTTAAAATTGGTCCAAAATCCATGTTAAAATATACATTAAACTTCTTTAATAGACCATGATACTAAGGAAACTATGAACCTATACCACATTCTTGTATTCTAACCAAGAAAAATATTCCTTAAAATTTGATGAGTCCATGTTCAAAACCTATTGGGACACCACAAAACAAAGAAAACACACCAATATTGTAGAAAACTTATAGTTGGACACATTTACATAGAGAAGATTCCATTCAATGACCAAGATGATGGCTTTGAGATGACCATAATAATCCACATATAGGTGTTGTTCTTATAATAATGAATGAAATTACCACCAAATTGAAATGGTCAATCCTAAATCCGATGGAATTATTTAGGATATCATAATTCTTTACCCACAAATGGTGAAACATAGAATTTATATCGATCCTGTAGAACCAACTATCCAATCTCAACTATTTTAAGAGGTAATAAATCCTTATAATAGTGTATTTATTCTTGAATATTATCTGATTTTGCCTCCGATAGTTTATAAAAATCCTCATTCTACAAACGTCATTCGTAGAGAATAATACCGTCAAACTTCATAGTGATACATTGGGCTGGAAGAAACCCCAATGCCTCATATTTTATATATAATTTACATTGTCCTACAACTTATAGGGTGACATTAATTAAGGAACCATCACAATTGGAGTATAATCTGGTTGTAGAACCATCCCGTACTCACTATAATGTCCTGGGGGTAGAGTCACGACCTATTTTGAAAAAACATCCAACAAACACCCACCGACCAGAGGAAAATTTACCATACAAGTGTCTACAAATTAAACATACATCACTGTGACGACGGATATTAGGTTCTCCGTGTATATTATTCCCAAGTAAAAAGTCCAATTTTTTATGAAAACATTATGTTAACCATCCACATATGAGAACACAACTCTCCAAACAAATAAAATGACAACCAAATACATACAATTCAACCATTTGACACCGATGATGACATTGTACAACTGAATCTATAGTAATAAAAATTTGATCATGATTGATGAGGCTCCATCCTCAATCTACACCATCAACAAACATCAAACATGTATTTCTGGCCTCTAACTGGTGTAGTCAACACAAATGGAATGGGAATACTCTCTCTATATATTTCTAGAGTGTGGACTAGAGATAGTGAAATAAATAAGTGTGAATTTCCTAAATCAAGCAAGGAACATTAAAGTGTAGATGATCAGATGATCATGCCTCTAATGATATATATCCCCTTAGGTTTTGGAATCTCTTTGACATAAAATTACTAAATCCTACATCCCCTTACACACTATTTAAGACCACATCTATAGCCATGTTATGTCCAGTGTCACTCAATAAAAAGAAAATATTGTGTTCAACCTCTTCTTAAATAATCCTATATTGTAATATCACAATCCCAATTCCCCTACAGATGAAACAACCTCTCTAGGAGCTTCGATTATGGCTAGTACTAAACTAGATCACCTCCACCTTGTTGAGAATTGAGGACTACAGGAAACTGATTCTAATGATAACTATGACCCACATAAATTGATCAGATTATTCCAATTCCCAATGGAAATTTACCTAAACCACTGGAACTATAATGATAATGATCAATTTTTTGACGATGAATCCCTAATAGTTTAAATGTCAATGGCCTTGTTTCCTAAGACCTTCCACTGACAACTCTGACTTGGCGCCAACATGACCTCATTCTCTGGTCGGGCATGTATCCTTCTAATGGTGTTACCTAGAACCTTTAAGTAGTTTCTTATATCCACATCACATATTATTCCCTCATTTTACTCCAAATCCTACCATTGGAAGGAATGTAATTTCCACTTTTATAGATCATTCATGTCAAACAGATAAACCATTTGATAATAAACCAATGAAACCTACTGGACCTAAAAATTTAAAACCACATGTGGATGACATACATGAGCCATATATAAATGTTAAATAAGGATATAATAATACTATTATTCTAATTAATTGAAAATATTAATTAATTTTGTTAATTTAGATTTCGTAGAACCACCCAATTTAGATAATAACATAGTCAATAATGAGTAATGTACCTCTCCTATGTCTATTCGCTGTATGTGGTGTCACATTAATTGTTTATACAATATTAGATTAAAAGATCCTCTAAATTCCCTTTTCATAGCTAGTATTACCTAGCCTATGTCATGCACGAATATCAACTAACATAGTTTCCATATGAGCTCATCAAATCCCTATAGTACATAACTATAAAATATATCCAATCTATCAACTAAACCATGTGACCCCACATTATCGTGAAGCCCTCCATCCAAAAGAATCCCTCTCGGACACATTAAGAATGAATTGAGATAATAACACCATAAGTCACTCCTTTAATAGGCCATGTGTTGAACACAAGAACCACAAATTAAGAAATTTAAAATAAAAGTAAATAATTACCCTTTATAATATAGGATTGAGAGTTGGGATAAACCAACTGCAATAAAGTCCATGTAATATTATTAAAAGTTAAAAAACCATCCCATAATTCATGTATAAGGTAAATAAATATATAGATTCCCAATATATAATAAAAATGAAAATTATATTTCATTTACACCACACGAACTCAAATTCATGTGCTATAAATGTCTGAAAAGGTCATGGATGTCCTCCATAAAATTTAAATAATATTTTTATATACATAAGTTGAGAAATTGTACTATGTATGATCTGGTCCAAAGTCTCTCATGAACATGTTAAAATACCATACTAATTCACTAGTGAGAAAATAATATCACCATGATTAGATAAATAGGTAAACTACCCAATCTTATCCTCACTGTGGTATGCTCGCCAAATAAAAAATCTGAGTATGGTAAGATAATAATAATCATAATTATAACAGGATACCCTGCTTCAATTTTCTTCTAGTATTCTTATCAAACTCTCCAACATTGCACATCTTTGTTCTCCAATCTGTTTCATATAGAAATCATTCTTTTAAACACTTGGGATAACATGGGACATCACATGTCATTTGTAAAAACCCAGGATATCACACCATATCACATCACACCTATAGACAATAATGGTATTTCATCACACCAAATATTTCTTATTGACCCCTAGGTCATCAAAAAACATCACATCATGCCTGTAGACATTTGGTTCATCAAAAAACATCACAACCAAATCCACAACTGGGATAGTACAATGTCAAGAATATGACTTACATCAACCTCATGCCCTCATCCTACCATTAAAACCCCCCACAACAAGCCATATCATAATCTCATAGACATAACCATATTTAACATTTGACTTCTATTAATCACATCCCATGAACATAAACATCACATAGAAAATAGATCATTGAAGAGGCAGTAGAGAACCATCCGTCCTCAACAATGAGATTTTATGAAAAAACACCATACTATTTGACTATAGTCATATATTTCTCAATATTGGTAGGATTCATATATAAATATATAATAAATAAAATTTATATATGTATATGTCATAACACACTATACCAACTTATGGGTTCGCAATAAGAGTATTATCATAACTCATAAAAATAAACCCAAAGGCCTCACAACCTTCACTACTATTTCTATCACCACTAAATGAAAAACCCTACACAAGAAATCCACATGCAAAAAGACACATGTCATCTTACTTCAAAAATTAATATATTTTAATGATTTTATATCTCTATAAAGTTTCATTATTCCATCCCCTCCATTTCATTATTTCAGCATATTTATTTTAAATTTAACCATAACCATTTTATAACAACTGCCCATTTTTATTTGTGACATCATATTACAATATATACCCAGATAAATAAAACTTTTTATTAACAAATAATTCCATCGCCATCAAGAAACAACCACAATAAAGCACAATAAAAAAACCTCTTATGAATTTTTTCCAACAATACATTACTTTCACTTCACATCACTAACAATTACCATCACAACTTACACACACCCCATCCACATTTCATCACAACTTCCACAAATATAAACCATATCACACCACAACAACCACATCACCACCACTTTATATTTCAACTACCACTCACACCACAATCACACATCACAACAACACCACTCAAACACACATGAAAATCACTTTTTAATATTTTCATTTTATAATTTAAATGGGTCCATTTAACATAGCTTATTTATCTTTCATGTGTATTCTAGAAAAAAAATTAAAGGGGAAACCAATTTTTTTCTTAGATGTACTTTCTTGACCAATTTCATTCATAGTGATATAAAATAATCAAAAAATTAAGGGAACCAAAATCATATCCACTACAGGACAGACATATCCCATGATGGGTATGATTTTTAGTATGGATTCAAACATGTATTATCTCAATAAAAATAACATCAAAATAAGTAAAAAACATATTTCCTTCTCATAACCCTTCAATTATAGTTAACCCGATCAATTAACATTATGATGAAAGTATAAACAATCTCCCAAAAAGATAAAAAAATAATAACCCATCCCAATATTATACAAATAAAAGTGAGATGAATAATATCTTACCTAAAACTAAGAATTCAGAACTGATAGTCTATATTGGAATATGTGGAAGACAATTTTCATGAAACACAGTGAAGGAAAACACTAGGATCAAACTAGAAGCAATGAAACCCATCATTACACTACCAAAAAATACCAAAAAACTTTATATTTCATGGGTAGAACTGCACAATATGTGAAAAAATGAATACAATAGGGATAATGAAGATGTATAACTAATCTAAAACTACCATAGACTAATCTCCCTTGAAAAGTGATAAAATCCACTAAAATGGGTTTGGAACACCTCTTATGGATTCATATGGGTTTCCCAATAACTGATTTAAAAACATGTTAAAGGGAAGGGTTCAAGGGGGTTTAAGAATTAATAGGAATTCTAGAAATCATAAACCACAACACAAAACCACACACCACATCGCAGATGTAACAACCCATATTTTTTAATTAGATGAAATTCGAAAGGAATTTGAATTTTTTCATTTTCTGAATAGACTGTTTTCAAAATCGATCTTTGGAATAAAATTCCAAGATTTGGAGCACCGCAATGTTATTTTTTGGGACTTGGTTGAAGACCTGATAGGTGGTTTGGAGGTATCATTGAGTTTTGGTAGCATCGAGGCCATAGTTTAAAAATTTTGAAGGATCAATAGGGGGTGCACAATTTGTCAAAAACCCTACAGCCCAGAACATCAAACCATGTGGTATGTTTTATAAAAGAAAATATTTATTATAATAAAAATAAATATTCAATTTTAAATGATATTAATGATATTAATTAGATAGTGGAAAAAATGAAGAATTATTTTTAATAATAATAATAATTTACATGTTTTGGTAATAATGATAATAATAATAATTATTAATTGTGTTTGCTGAAAACATAAAGTGGGTCACCCCTTACCCCCATCATACGACACCCCTATTCCCCTTCTTATATTGGGATGCACAATTCCTCCCTATGGCTCCCTCTCCGTATGACATTCTCAGGAATATCCTTCATGATTTCCCTTTGATTTTTTAAGGTAAGGCCTTATACTCTTATATCTACCCTTATATGGCCATTTATCCTCTCTCTATCACCTGATATGTTTTGTATGAACACTAGGTTTGGGATAACATTGTAATTTTTCATTTTTTTTCCAGAGTTAGGTCATGAAAAGGATCTAACTAGATACCCTTGATCATATTCCAGCAACAGCTTCCAATGGAAAAGTGGATTAGATCATTTCAGTCAATCCGTCCACAATTTCGGTTACGGTTTTCATCCCTTCCGTCATTACTCTGTTATATTTTTTGGAATTTTTTGTTTGTGAGTTCGCAATACATTTCTTAAGTGCATTTTGATATCTCATTCACGAGGAGGACTTACATGCATGTGATGGGGTAATATATATATATATATATATATTCCATCATAGTATATATTCCCTCATAGTGAGAGAAAAATGTGAAAATTAGCTAGAGGTGTTATATATATATAAGTGTATGTTATTATTTGTTTAAAGACCATATTTGAGTTAAGATCATCATATTTTTCAAGTGATATGTGTTTTTATTGGTTATCTTTTGAGGTAGGATCCCATTCCGTTTCCCCTAAAATTTTATAATAAATTAATTAATTGATTTTTCATATTACTTGTGTTTAATTAGTGCTGAATGAAAATTTAGAAAAAATTTGATAAATCTTTTGAAATGATTTTTTAATGAACAATGTATCGATATTGAAATAAAACACATCCAGCAGAGGTGTGTAGTCTTATAAGCAAAAAATTAATGTTACATTTATTCTTTCTTGGTTTATTTATTTGGGCTTTCTCCATGCTTTGATGTGTTTTTCATATAAGTGGAATGCTTGTACATGGACTTTATTCATGCTAGTAAATTGATATTATCTTTATTAAAATATTTCATTGACCATTTAACATCTTAATTTCATGTTTAAAACACACCAACTTTAATGACTAGTTAACTGAGCTCCCTCTAAAGGCATAGATTGACTTTTAAATGGATTTTACCTAATATCTAAGTGCCCCTTTTTTATGATACCCTATAAATTCCCCTAAAACCTTGATAGGTGACATTCCATGTTTTGTTAACTAAATGGAATATACTGTAATAGTTGAATTAGTTGATCAAGATGGATTGGGTATCTTGGCTACAATAAATTTTTAGTTTGAAATGGAAATAAATAGGATTGTATGAACACCCCAATGTTTAATTTACTAAGCAAGACTTATGATAATTCAATGGTTTTAAAGGGTGACATATTGGTAGGATTGTTAAACCATATATTTTGTTATGTATAATTGAAATTCTCTTTTGTCAAATGGAAAACACCATAATTACATGCCCATTTCCTAGTACTTATGATATGCTTAGTGAGAAGAATCCATAGTTAGATGCCATATATGATTTCCTTATATGAAATAGTTGTACTTGCTTGAGATAATGACTTGATAAAATTCCTTCTTGATGGAATTTAAAAATTAATGCTATTACTTTTGATATATATTTATTGATATGGATCACTTGAAACAGGTTGGGAGAGAACATGGGTTTTGTATTAAGGAATCATGGATGGACTCATGTGCTCGATCGGTCATAACCCAACATGATGGGGGAGATGATTTATCTTGAAAATTTAAGGCTTACTATGAGGATTATTATACTCCTGACTGATACCGGTTCCCTCTAAGAGAAACCATTGATGGAACCACTGTAAAAATCTCTACACCATTCCTTGGGTGATACTTGGTCCCCAACGTGAGATAAACAGGATGGCGTCAGATTTACCTATCTTGAGATATATTTATGATGCATTTTAGGTCACCTTTGATGGGCTTGGTGGTATTGGATTACATCAGATGTTCTCTTTGCGATACATGTGATCTATTATAGATCTCCTTGGATGAGAACAAGACTCCGCTAATGAATTTTGTGGATTTATTTTTTCTCTTGTGCATTGCAATGTTTGTTTGAATGATTATGATGAATTATATTTATTTATTTCTATGTGGTATTCCTTATTGATATGGTTCACTTGACATGGGTTGTGGGAGAACATGGGTTCTGTATTATGGACACATGGACGGAATCACATTCTCGATGGGATACAACCTAATGCACTTAGGGTGATGCCTTGGAATTATATGAGAGAGCTTCCTGGGTGGTCTATTATACGCTTGTGTGATATTGAATTCATATGGGAGAATCCATAGATGTATTCATTGTAAATATGGTTATTTCATGACATAGATGATACGTAGTTCCCTACATGAGATACTTGGGATGAGTTCAGAGTTACCGGGCCTTGATTAATGCTTGAGATTACTTATGGGTCACCCTAGACATTCTCAATGGTATCAGTTTATAGCAGATGTTATCATTGTGAAACATGAGATCCTTTGTATATCTACTTGGTCGGGATGAGACTCCACCACTGGATTTTATAAATTTTTATACTTCATTGATTGAATTCTTTTCCCAATAGCTTATACCATACATGGTTGTATTTTATATTATACCATGTAATGATGAATCTCACTTTCTTACTAGAATACTTATGTTAGAGAAGTGAATTAGACCCCAAGTTGATGCAAAATATTGATTTTATACCTTCCATGCTATTACATTTTTACTTTTGGCCTCATATATATATATATATATTGTGCCTTTCAACAGTACCTCATTTCATATATTTAGCTTAGGCCCAAGAAGATGGTATGATATGGTTGACCATTCCTTAACCTAGACCAAGATTATCTTTTTTAATTTGTTTTTGTAATTCATTTACCCTACATGAGACACTTATTAATTCATATTGAATTAGATGGATAGTACTAGAAACTATTGTTTCCAACATACTGAGATTTATATCTCACAACATTCTCAGGCCACCTTTTCCCTGGGATACCCGATTAGTCCTACATGCTTGCAAGTCTTTGGATTGATTGCTTTTGTTGTGCTGCATACTTGGGATCTGGGGAGCACAGGACTGAGGTAGTACATAGGATGCTCTTTGAGTTGAATGTTGGGTTTTTAATTTTCCTTTTTTATAATGTACTTCTTATAACACGTATGAAGACATGAAATTACAAGCACCATTCTATGGAATCAGTACTTGTTGTTTTACTTTTATTTCAGATATTATATTATTCTTCCACTATTATATCTCTTCTATTTATTATATTGGTTCTGGTATTTATTTCTATTTATTATCTAAAAAATCATTATGCTACTCTGACCTAAGTGTATATTTTCCACATTATCAACTATTTATACATTCATTGCTAGTTTTCATCTTTTGGCGTTTGACGATGTCTGCTTGACACCGTGTGACCCACCAGTCCGGCCACCATCTTAGTGGTGATCCGGATAGGATTGTTACAAAGATGAATCATAGCTTATTTTTTCATTGTATTACTATTTCGTGATGGTGTACAATAGACTAGGAATGTGTCATCATTCTATAAATAGTGGTGTATGGGACTGATCATCCCATCCATGGGGATATGACCAAGTATCCAGGGGTGTGAATTGTTGTTTATGTCGTTCCTTGTTAAAATAAATAACATTTCACCTTGAGTGACTGAATTACAATCTGTTGATTATTGATCAATGAAATTATGAAATTTTACCCTTGGACTGGTATGGAATGTATGAGAAATTTCATGAATCATAATAGGCACATAGGGATTAACATGTCATACATATGTTATTCCATGTAGTATCATTAGTGTTCGGCATGATATTATGATTGTATGCATTGAGTGATATGTAATTCTATGATTTTTACCAAATTAGGTAATGTTTAATATTCATGTATTTATCAAATGTTTGGGTGTTTTGTTTTTGTATGTTAGCTTTCTTCGAGTAAAATATTCAATGTTTCTTGTCTTTTTTATATGACGTGCTCCCATGTTAAATCATGCTTCTATGTTTATTGCTTATGATGGAATGATTTTCTTTGTTTATTTATGATGTCTGAATATAATGAAGAAATAGTGGATGTTAATAAAAGGAACCAAATTTCATTTTTTAGGTACATGGGAACCCGACAACCATGAAATGGTATCTCATATATTCAAACCAACTTGAGAAATATTATTATATACACTTTAAATCTGTTGTTAAAATGTGTAAGGCTACTAAGGTTAAATGTAAACGTGTATAGGTTGTGATAAATGGGTGCCAATTATAAATTATATTAGTGTATGCGCTATTCATCATTTGTAAAATGAAAACCCATATAATATGTAAAGTAATGATGTGATGTAAAATGGTGAAATGTGAATGTTTGGTTTTAAATATGTAATAAATTATTTACCTTCTAAAATGAACAAATGGATCCAGGTATGTCATTAGAGGAATTTTTCTTATGGGGTGACCCATTTATGCATTTCAAACTGTAAAATAATTAGCAACTACTGTTGGGTGGAATTTTTATGAATCTAAATTGTATTATGGGGACACTCATAGGTCACCTTATTTATTAAAATTGATATATATGTTAAACTGACTATAAATAAGAGATTTATAATAAAAGTGAAATGTTTAAAAAATAATTTCAACGAGACAAACCAATTTTTATTTGAGTTGATTATTAAATAATGTTCCCTTTTGTTTTGTTTTAAAATGGTTAATTGATGTTTCATTAAATCTATTAAATGATTAATGATTAAATGTGAAAAAATAAAAGGAACCAGAATGGTACCCTACAATGGTGTCAATGGATGAAACCCTCATGTAAGGGTAGTTTGAGTTTTTCTTTAACAATAATTGCAAAGAAACATTAGGAAATTTTTTTATCCTTCTTATCATTTTTAGAATTCAATTAAATGATAGGATCTTGAGTTGGTGACTTATTTTTGGCATGACCAAGTGATAGGGTTTACATTTTTTATTTCATAAGGTACTAGCTCGTGGTAGGTATCACCCTTATAACTAAATTTCCTTTCTTAATACTCTGAGTTTTGGACGTTTGGTGTCGTTTGGGAGACTTTTTCCCTAGTAGTATGCCTCACCTTCAAAATACTCATGTGTTTGGAGGGGTGGTCATGGTACCTTATACCCTTATTATAGGCATGGCCATTGATTAATGCTCGTTTTTTGTAGGTTAACCATGCCAAGGGCATGGTCATCCATTTAGGGGTTCTCATGACACTTTCTTCTTTACCAGTGATGGAAGACTTGTTATTTCATCATCAAAGGTGATTGTATTATATGGAAATACATGTTTTCGTTAAATCTCATGTATGGATCATATGATTCTGGAATTCATAGGGAATACAACCAATATATAGAATTTATTCTGTTCTATTTTCTCATGAAATATTGCAGTATTATTCGTGGGTATACATGGTTCCTATCGAGTGTTTAATGATGTAACAACCAATCTAGTACAATGGTCTTTTTGAACCTTTTTATTTTTATTATGTTCTCAAGACATTTTTAGTGGAGTGCAAATGGGTTAAAGAAATCAAGTATGTCTCAATGATTGGTATAACATTCAAGAGACTATGGTGTTCTGAAACACTTATTGTTTTTTTGGTTTTCTTTCCAAATTATTGAACAGTTGTAGTTATGTTCAATATGACCTAGTGAACTGGTGAGAGGATTTTCTATGATTTCAATTGATGACTAGAAAAATCCTATGGTTGGTAGTGTCACATCAGTTATACTATTTTCATGTCAATTATTTCTTCGTAGTAAAACATTTATGTGGTTGATTATGTGTGCCTCCATTGAGAACACTGATGGTCATTGATGAAATTGGTGGTTATTCTTGAATAATAATGGAATTCCTTTGGGGATAAGGATAATGGTTCAATTAATGGTTATGTGTCGGTAGGTGAAGTCTATCTCTATCTTTATGGTTGAATAGTATTAGTTCAACCATTATTTTTATAGTAATTGAGTATGATTGACTGAAAACCATTAAAATCCTCTTAGTGTACTCTTTATTGAGAGATGAGCATTTCCCCTATCTTGACATCATCTTTGATACACTAAGAGAGTGTCGGTCATACATGGTGATAAATCATTAAAGATGATTATATTATTAGGTGGTTCCTTATCGGTGTTTCACGTTGAAGCATGGTTCTTATCTAGGATCCGTTAGTCCTAGGTATAACTGGATTCATGTGTATGAATTCCTTTCATGGACACTTTGACACTATGAATATATATTGACTTGAACTCCAGGTAGATTCCATTTGTGGCACAGTTATAAATCTAATGTGGATTTGTTGTCTTTTTGTGAACATTTCTTTTTTTATCATGGCGTATGAACTACTTGTGGTTAGTTATATGGACTCCGATCATTTGGATCCAAGGTTGTATTGGAATTTTAGTCAGGATCAGTGGTGTGTTTAAAGGGTAACAACAACAGTGGGTGGGTTTAGGTTACCCCTTGTTCGTTATGAGGAATGAAGGATTAATGGTTCGATTAGTGGTTTTATCTCAGGAAATCACTGGAATCCATGTGTGGAATTCAGTGTGAACCATTGTAATAAAATAAAAATTCTAGGGAAATAGGAATTGTAGTTGTGATGTATTATTTCATCCATCTAAGACAGGTGTTTCAGAAATGGTTATATGGAGG
The DNA here is from genome assembly GCA_963277665.1 of Viscum album. Classification (NCBI taxonomy): domain Eukaryota; kingdom Viridiplantae; phylum Streptophyta; class Magnoliopsida; order Santalales; family Viscaceae; genus Viscum; species Viscum album. The sequence continues at coordinate 958,205,815 of OY728142.1, forward strand.
TTGTTTGGGATTTAGTTATTATTGTTAAACATTTATTATTGGTTCGGAACCGTTTAAAATAACATATCAACATTTAATAGAGTGAGGAATAAGGGTCAGAAGTTTCTTCCATGGAAATATTGTGTGACCAGTTTGGGGTCGGTTGATTAGAATTCAACCATTTCATCTCAATGAGGTCTTTGATAAAACTTCATATGAAATTAGGTTCTCCCTCTTCAAGAAATCATGCGATAATCCTCATTATAATTCTTAGAGGCATGCTTGTAATGATATTTTGACTGTGGGTTGAATCATGGTTTGGAATTAGATGTTGAATGAAAAATCCTATGATGGGGAGAACCATCAGCCTAAATCTTAATGGGATTATGATGTGATCAGGTCTATGGATAAACAGGCTCAGTTAAGCACTTCCATATTGTTTTGTGTGAAAATATGAGTGTTTGAATGAGTTTTGATAACTGAAGTGTCACATAATTAAAAAAATTCTCAGAGGTGTGTTGGACATTTCAAAATGCAACATAACCAATGAAATGAGGCTTCACGACCATTGTATGTTGGGTGTTGTTTTTGTTTCTCCCAATGTCTTCTCATAGATTAGAAGCTATATGATGGAAAGGTTGTAATGACCCATGTTTTTGAACAGGATACAAATCCAAATAAATTTAAAATTTTCATTTACTGAAAAATTCATTATTAAAACCAAGTTTAGAAAACGAATTTTAAGAGTTTTAACACATCAAAGTGATGTTTTTGGACATGGTTGAAGGCCTTATTGGTCATTTGGAGGGATCATTGAGTTTTGGGGGTGTTAGGGAAAGAATTCCCGATTTTGAAGGGTTTGGTGAGGTCACACAGTTTGTCTAAAACTGTTCGGACTATAGCAGCAAACTATATGGTATGTTTTCTTTTAATAAAATAATTATATTAGTTAAACTAAAATTAAAATGATGAAATAATTAAATAATAATAATTAGATAATGGAAAAAATGTATAAATATTTCTATAATAACAATAATAGTAGAAGTAATAATATTATTAATTAGGTTTTATGAAAACATAATGGGCCCCTCTCCTTACCCCACATCGCACGACTCCTGTCTTCCCCTTCCTTTACACTTGTTCTTGACACCTCCATCAAGATCCCTATCTCTCAAACATTATCTTGATAGGCCATAATGATTTTATTCATTTCCTTGAGTTAATCCCTTCTTCTCTCATCTCCTCCTTTGCTTGGTCATTTCCCCCACTATGTTTCTTAACAAGATTCGATTGAGCCAATTTTTTTGTTTATCTGGTATTTTTAGTTGTCTTCCAGTGTTAGGGTGTGGAAAATCTCTGTCGTGACACCTATGATTATATTCCAAGAACAAGCACCAATTGTGAAGTAGTTCAGATCGTTTTTTCTTCCTGTTAATGATTTTTGTTATGGATTTAATCTTTTCTTTATTTATTCTCCTTTTAAATTTGGTTTTGTGTAGTTTATGAGTCCTCATTGCCTTTCTTTAGTGTGTTTTCATAATTCCATGAACAAGGGTGAATTGCATGCATCTGTAGGGGTAAGAAAAATATATATGCCATCTTTTCACATATTCTCACATGGAAGGTGGAATATGTGAAATGATTTTAAGGGTATTATATATACATATAAATTCTTGTTCATATAAGTATAATGACTAGATTCTAGTTTCCTTTGTCAAAGTGGTCAAGTGCTATGTGTTTGGCTTGTCTTTATTTTGAAGTAGGATCCCCTTCATTCCCCACATAAATTTAATAACTTATTAATTAATTGATTTTACACTTTCCTTGTGTTTAATTAGTTTTTAATGAATTTTTAGAATAAATATTAAAATATTATTAAATGAATTGTTAATATAAAATGTCATGATTTTATAATAAATCTCCTCCAACAGAGGTGTGTTGTCTTCTAAGATAAAAAGTAATTTTTAGACATTTATACTTTCATGGATTATTTCATTGGTCATTATCCATGATTTTATATATTGTTTATATTTTTGGAATGCTTTCACATATCCCAAATTCGTGTTAGTAAATGGAGCTTTTCTTTACTAAATTTTTTCATTGAACATTAGACCTCCAAGGTGCATGTTCAACACACTCCTACCTAAATAACTATTGAACCAAGCTCTTATAAGTGTGTGAAATTAATTATAAATGTTTTTTCTATAGTTGTAAATTATACATTTTGTTCATGATACCCTATGAATTCTCATTTAACATTGATAGGTCACTATCATGTTTAATTAACTAAAAGGAATATAATGCAATAGTTGGATTACTTGTTCAAGATGTCTTGTGTATTCTGAAAATGTAAAATGGTTAGTTTGAAATTAAATAGAATAGGGTTGTATGACCACACAACTGGTTAGTTTAATAAGCATGAATTATGAGAATTTAATGTTCAAAATGGTTGAAATATATGTAGGATGGTCAAACCACACATTTTGTTATGTTTAATTGAAATTATAATTCTTAAATTAGAAAGGTCCACATATAATTGCATATAGGCTAGTGCATCTGTTATGTTTAGTAAAAATTATCGTTATCTACAATAAATATATGGTTTCCTTATATGAAATGATTAGACTAGATTAAGATAATGTCTTCTTACCAATCCTTTTAATGGCCTTTAAAAGTAATGGACTTCCTTTTGATATATGCCTCTTGATATGGTTCACATGTCACAGACTGGAGTGAACATGGGTTCTCTATTAAGGACTCGTGGATGGACTGACATGATCGATGGGTTATGACCAGATGTACCAGGGTTAATGATTTATCTTTCTAATAAAGGGAATATCGGGTAGATTATTATACACCTGAGTGATATTGGCATCCTAGGGAGAAATCATAGATGGACCCATTTGTAGTATGGCTACACTAGGGATTTTGTGGAACGTGGTCCCTACGTGGGATACATGGTATGGGGTCAGAGTTACCATGAATCAAGTGATACTTGGGATGCTTTATAGGTAACCTTGGATGGGATCAGTGAAATTGGCTTACATCAGATGTTCATTCTATGATACTTGGGATCATTTCTAGATCACCTTGGAAAGGAACGAGACTCAAACATTAGATTTTATCGATTTATTATTTATATTGTTCATTGAAATGTTAATTTAAAGGATAATTATTAATCCAATATCTATATTTCCATGTGATATTCCTTATTGATATTGTTACCTTGACATTTGATAGGAGAGAACATCAGATCTGTATTAAGGACTCGAGGACATACTCATCTGATTTTTGGATTACAATCTGATGTGTTGGGTGGCATGATTTGACTCTCTAGGTGAGGGATCCTCAGGGGGGTTTATTATACTCATGATTGATATTAGTTCCTAAGGGTAACTACAATGTATGGACCCATTGGATATATGGATACACCATGCCTTGGGAGATACTTGGTCCCTTACGCGAGATACCTAAATGGGAACGGAGGTACCATGCATTGAGTGTTGCATGATACGCCATATGGGTCTCCATGGATGGGCCCAGTGGTATTTTATTACATTGTATGTTCCCATTGTAATACATTATATCCTTCGAAGATCGCTTTAAGATGAAAAGAGACTCCACCACTAGATTATGAAGGATTGGTTGTATTATACTGATTGGATATTTTTCTTAATTTAATGTTCCATACTTTCTTCTATTTCATATTATACCATGTACTTATGATACTTATCCATTTCTTACAAGAATACAGATGTTATTACATGTTAATAACACCCCAAGATGAAGCACAAACATGGGTGTTTTCATTTTTTGGTATTCCTTATTTAATTATGGTTATATACATATATATATTGTTCCTTACATACTTACCTCCTTTCAGATATCCAACTTAGGCCTAAGTTTGTTGTATGAGGTTGGTCACCATTTTAGAACTCATACCAAGATGATATTATTTAATTTCTTATCACTATTCATTTACTCTCTATGGAACATGTAACACCCCATGATTTTATGAGATATATTATTTTTTATTTCATTGATGTATTGTGTTGTACACTACACCATGATTAGCTTTCACTATATGCCAAACCGTATCAGATTAAAATATATGAAACACTATTCATGGATTATGTTGAACAAAATTCCAAGTTCTTTTGATTTAATTTATCTCACTTAACACCAAGTATACATTTTTTCAATATATAATCTAGGTTTTGATTATGTTATATGCAACCACAAATTAGTCTTCCAGTACACGCAAGACTAGCTTGGCATGTGTTACACACAAGAGTGACCTTCCTCGATAACTTGCATTATACGCAATTCTAAGTTTCACTTAACAATGATATATTATTATTATTTAAAAAGGAAATTAACTATCCATTATGAATAGTATTAGCCACATTTTTAATTTTATAACATTATCATTCATCTTACAAATTTTCTAGAACATGGTATGAAAACAATATATATTTTTCAAATAAAATAATAGTTTTAGAAAATGCAATTTTGCAACCTTTTGATGGTGCACCCACTTTAAATCTAAATTTTGACATGTTTATAAATTCAATTTGAAAAAAAACTTGTTCTTTTGAATCAAGATATAAAATTTTATATTGGATTAATTTTTGATATTTTTCAAATAACTTTCATATTTTGATAAATAGCGGTAATATGAAAAAATTTTCTAAAAATTTTCTTTTTTCCTTGAGATAATTTATATGGTTAAATTATAATAATGAATAGGTTTAAATAATAAATAGAATATATTTTTACCAATTAATATAATGATTTTAACTATCATTATTTTTACATTGCATTCATAGGTAAAAACATTTCAATCTTTTATAATGATTTAAACAAAAACCCATTTTTCAATAATGGGATTATTTTTAAATTAATTATGGATTCTTATGACTTTTGAAATTGGAAAAAAAGATTCCATATTTGGAATCAAGTTGTCCAAATTGTTTAAATAGGTAACTGTATTTTTAAATATTATGAATAGTAACTATTGTAGATTTTATTTACCATATTTAATGGAAAATCAGGTAATTAAGGGTAAAAATAAAATTATAAAATTACCCAAAAACTTGTTTTAATATAATTTGACGATTTTATTTTGCCATAAAACATACTTGGGTTGAAATGAAATCTATTGGAACCCACATGGATGAGATTAAGACCTTAAATTTATTTTATTTAAATGAAAGTGAAATATGTCTCACTAAAACTTTAATAATTAAATTACTTTTAATATAAGGTTATACAGAATATAAATACTATTATAAATACTCATTTGAAATATAATATGTTTTGATTTATCATGGTAATTTATTCTTAATTATTTTGAAATATATAATTACCTTAAGAGCTTAATAATTAATGATGCATAAATTATTTATTTACTGAAAAATCAATAATATAGTTTTAATTAAAATAATAATACCCATCAAAATAACCAAAAACATGACCAAAACATATTTATTGTGTATATATAAACTATAATCATACAAGGGTCTACTTGTGGACCATTTGAAGACTTATAAAAGAGATTATGAAATTTATATTGTTTTATTTTAAATGATGTCAAAGTTGACACCATCATAATTTAGTAAAGATAACAACTTATATGGATTATTTAACAACATATATACCATCCACTTCCATACCATCACACAATTATCAGAATGATATCATCGCTCATGCGTACGTATGGCTTACCGTCTCCATGATGTGATGCGATTCAATATACATCATATACATTAAAAATGAATATATATATATGTAAATAATGAATAAATATGATTTTAATTATGATAATATCATTTTTAAATGATATAAATATTGTATAATATGGATAAATGTAGCTTATTATGCGAAACATGAATAAGAAAATGAAGTAGTTTTTACCCGAATAAAGTGTAATAATGAAATATTATTACCAAACAGATGATAATATGATCATATATAATATCATAAAACTGACTATGATTCTAAAATAATTAAATAACTTTATTTAATTCACTTTACAGAAGGCTTGAATATATACTAAGGATTTGAGACCTAAGGTAAGAAATAGTTTTACAATCTCATTATTTTCTGAATTTTTTTACATAAGTATTAATGAGGGTGTATTTATCATCCACGTCTATGTTTCTTATGTATGTAATAAAATTTATATTCTTTTATAATTATTTCAAGTTAATTTTACACATTTTTGAATTGTTATTTAATGTTATGAAATGAATCTTTTTTCATTATTCTATTCCAGGTTCTTGACTTTTCTGACAAAATTTCTACGAGAATGTTTTTTAACATTTATAGAATAAACCGATTTTAATCTTTCATAATGACTTAATTTAATGAATCTTCGATTATAATATTTAAATTTTATTTTCTATTAAACTGTTTTCTTTTATGATTTTTTTTGTATTGAGAATATAAAATATTTTTGAAGAAGAAAGGATATTTTACTTAAAAATTAATTTGATGTGTTTTATCAAAATTATTTTCCATCTAATATTAAGGTTATTTTTCAATTATACTAACCCTATTATTATTATGGTTCGATTATGTTTATAATGGAATGATATTTATGAAATATATATGATTTACATGGATTATTTTATTATAGATGGATGATTATGAAACCCATTTTATGTTCTTTGGTTATTCTATGATAAATAATTTATGTTTTTTGGCACACATAAGAATGATTTCATTATAAGAAGGGTGCGACCAATATCTAACTCTAGATAATTGGAAAATAATGGATAAATCATGAGGTGTATATGTTATGCATGATCTGGATTTTGTGTTCACAATTCTATTTGCGGACTTGGTTTTCAAGTCCAAAATTTTATTAGTGGACCTAGTTATCATGTCCATAGGTTTGTGAAAGGGCTTGTTTTCAAGTACTTAATATAATGACTGAACCTGTTACTATTTATTCATGTTCAAAAAGTTATATGATTATGTGTATGCTACAATATCATATCATTTGTTAATTTTATTAAGGATTGTATTATGTTCTTTGATTTTCCTTATGATTCGAGTTTTCCATTGATATGAAGTGCACGATCTCTTATTGTTATGATCCCATTCTAATAACCTTTATTATCATGTTTATGTTTATATATCACCCATGTTTATCCTTTCTAAGAATCTAAGCTCATCCCATTTTAAGTTTTCTTTCACAAAGATTTGAAGAAAAGAATTCTGTAATATGTGTTCAAAACGGTCCTAGTTATGAAGGTTAAAGAAAGAGATGAAGTATATGTTTTATGAAGTAGATTTTTATGTTTCATAGTTTCCAAATACACTAAAATAATATTGTATTTTGGCATTTATTTTTTTAATTTATTATGTATTCTATAAATGAAATGTAATGATTATGTACATCAAGGTTGGGTCATTAAATTAAGGGATAAAATCAATTAATAAATTATTTATAATTTATGATGCCCAAAACATATTTTATTTTAATTTTATGGATGTGGTAAAATGATATAATAAATGGAATTGACATCTCAGTATTATAATTATATGAATTATTTTAAATAAAATTCATTGAGAAATGTACAAAATCAAAAATTGGTAAGTAAGATTTATTTTAAAATTAAAATATGGCGCATAGAATATATAATATGGTAAAAAAATAGTCCCCTATTCCACTTGAATCTATATACCCTGATTTAAATAGTTGTATGATGCACAAGATTGTTGTTGTTGAATAATTCATGATTTTATATGTCATATTTAAAAACAACTAAGGTAGTTTAGTAAGAAGATGAGGAAAAATAACAGCTGAAATATAATAGAAAATAATTTGAGCGATAAAACATTAACTGTGATATTAAACATGAGTCCAAAAATATATATAGACTAGAAAAAAAGGATATTAAAAAAATTAAAATTGAATTGAAAAAGGTAGAAACATGATGATGGAATTTAATCTAAAAATTTCTATTAAAGATAATATTTTTCAACTACAATACACATTCAATATTTATTTTTTCGAGACTATTATAAGATTCAACTTCTTATGAAATAAGGTATAAGAAAGAATTATTTGTTAAATAGTTTAAGGTATTCAATTATAATTTTAATGAAAGTAAAAAATATATATCTTGTATGTATTTTAAAAAGGTAGAAAATGAATTTTTTTCAGATATTCATCTAATTTTATTAGCTAAAGTTTTTGGAATAATAGGTTACATAATATTATTGACTATTATGACGTGAATATTAATCAAAATATTGCATATATGAATGAGTTATGCAATGAAATTACTAAAAATAAAATGAATCATACATGTATAACATGGAATGGAATTTTAAATAAAAATTTAAAGATGAATAAAATAATTCGAATCTTGATTCAAGACGTATATGTGTTAATGAGTTTTCTTATATAATTTAAATATATGTGTACATAGAAATGATGAGGTAAAATAATGTCGAAAATATAATTGAAAATAGAAATTTCAGAATAGAGAATGAGAATTTTCGGATTAAATAATTAAATATCATTGATATAAGTAATTTATCAAACTCATTATTTTATTTTAAAAATCATTAGATGTTACATTCTCCCCGCTGAAAGATTAAATCCTCATAATTTGAACTTTGGCTCAGTAACAAGGGTTTGATAATTTAAAATACCTTCGTTGAAATCCAATATCCTAAAAAGGATAGAAAAATCATCAACTTGGAAATAACAAGGGAATTATAAAGGTTACATGGAATAACACATACTAGGTTGGCATGTAGGATAACATATGTGGAAAGTTAAAACATGATCATGAATGAGAATACCGTATTCCATGGACTGATAATGATTTATTGATAACATTTTCATAATAAATTTGACCCTTAAAAAATCATAAATCTAGGATAGGATAATTGGCCATTGATTTATATTTATAATGATTAAATAAGTAATTTCATTCAATCACTATACATTTACTAGAGTTTAGTAATTTAATTGTGAACTAGAATAGGAACATATGGAAACATATATATTTTAAAAATAGAGTATGATACTTTAATAGAATTTTTTAACCTAAAATATTTTCATAAACCACTCATTTTTATCCCAACCCATAATTACATTATCTTCATAATTTAGAATATAATTTATGTCTTCAAATCTTAAATTTAAACTCTCTATGATTTATGTAAAACTATTTCATGATTAATGAATTTCATACCTTGATCATGGTGTACATTTGATTTCATTCTAATTTAGTCCACTTAAATTGTTATTCCATGGATTGCAATAATGTTTCTAGTATTGTTCAAAGTACCATTATTTTGTTTTAAAAATAAACATTCTACAACATTGGTTATATGGATTTTGGCATGTAATAGTCTTTGACAATATTTTTGTATGAAATAAAATTTCATAACCTTTTATAAAACATGATTTTAAAAAAATCAAACATAATTTTCGTTGAAAAATTCAATTAATGATCAATTTAATATACCAGAAGCATAACCGATAAGACTATATGTTAAAAAAAATTATAAATATGTTTCACAAGGTTAAAATTCATTTAATTCTATATTAAAATAAAAATATGATTCAATTTCCTATAATATGGTAAAATATTTGAATATGACTTGATGATATTTACCATTTTGGAAAAGAAGAGAAAATTTAGGAGTAAGGATTTTATTAAAAAAACTCATGAACCATGGAGGTATCATGGTATTGAACAGGTATTTTATAATAACTATAACTATGTCATGAGAGTTGTATGTTATAAAATGTTTTACAATCAGAAGGAAAAAACATTGAAATAATTGTTGAAAAAAGGGCATTATGAAGATATAGAAATGTTGTCTGAAATCCTCCTCCATCCATTTATAAATTATTTATCTCGATCTGAAAAAAATATGGAGAAATTTTATTACTATGATTATATACATAGAAATTTAACTTATTTTTAACAAAAATTCATAATCTATTATTTTATGTGAAACTTTCTTTTGTACCAACTATAAGGAAATGGCCTTACAAATTACATATTTTAGTGATTTAAACTAAAATTAACATCCATTAATTCACAAATATCTTTTAGATTTTGTGTATCATATAATTATGAAAAAATATAACAAATTAAACAAATATATTATATGTGGACACTACTAAACATCATCCATTTCTTTATAAAACTAATTTCTTTATAATAAACCATGATTTATTTTCATGATAAATTTTCCCACTTTACATTATGACATGATCCTTATTCTTACTATCCATTAACCATGTGAAATTTATTTTCAAATGTTATGAGAACAAAAATATCATTAAGGAACATAAAAATAATAAATAAATCATTAATCCATAAACACTTATAAAAATATTCATTTTTTAATATATGATGTGGGTTAAAAATAAATATTTTTTACCCAATTAATAAAATTTCGTACCAATATTTTTCCATAATACATATCATATGATATCAAAATGAAAATAAATACATATAGGTTTTATTTAGAACTTGATAAAGTCATTGTATTTTTTCCCATTATTATACTTAAATGTAATATGTTCTCTCTCATGAATATAAAATCAATAAGATACATTATTAAGACATGTTATATATATATATATATATATATTAAAACATCAAAAGAATAAATATGTCAAATATCTAACCTTGTAAATCCTTTAATTATTATACTTACTTATTATATATCCTTTAGGGCAACCATATTATTGTAACCCTCAAAGATACCATAAAATAACCCACATTTTTATACATTCAATGTAACCATCGTAGTAACATTAAGAGTTACCATCATGCTAAAATTCCAACATACCCAATGAATTGGAGAGATATCATGTAATCACTTATAATTATTTTATAATGGAACCAACCTTCATTATTAACAACTTCCAATGACCAAATCATAATCTAACGAAATGAATACTTGCATCCTAATAACCTTTGTTGAGGTAAATCAGTTATTTTATATTAATGTTGTCAACGTAAAAAAGAAATTATTTTTAAAATTAAACAAGTGATTTTTAATTGAATATTGAAAACATTAATTCATCATGATGTTGGTAAAAATGATCAATTAAAATGTGTTTAAAAAAACTTCATTTCAGATTTTGTTAAAAAAATATATTAAAGAAGATTTTTAAATTCCCATATTTGAGATGATAAAAATAACACTTTTTTAATAAATTTTATAGAAAATAGAAAATTTACTTTAAAAACATTCTTGTCCATATAATAAATTTGTAAAAATCATTTGAATATCATGGAAATGAAATAGAAATATTTGAAAATAAATCCTTATAGCATTTTAAACATATTTTTTTAGTGAATGTGTTCATTGACTTATATCTAAATGTGTATTACACATACACGTTACATCATTGATAATAAAATTACATAAAATAATTACTTAATTAAGAACATATTCCAAATATATTTTAGTTATGATCATTTTTTTAAATTCATTTACATCCATTTTGATGATTTAAAAAACCAATTTCACAGTTCTGGGAGTGTTCGTTTCCCGGTTCTATGGTTGGTTAAGTTATGTTTATTTGTGGACATTCTTATAAAATGGAAATAGTACACCAGATGTGATATTTTATGGTATTTATTCACCTGTATATTTTTAAATAGTCCTATATATCATTTTACATTCTCACATGATGATGATTCACTCGATAAAAACTTAATGATTATTTTTTTTTATTTTGAATTTTTCAAACAATCACAATGTTTTTCATTTTATTCGATATAGTGTCTATATATTAGTTCCAAAAAAATTAAATAAGTCATGATATAATTTTTCAAATGTTATTAAATATTAATAATAGTTTTATTTCTAATCATGAATGTGGTGATAAAAAATGACAGCTAATTATCCCTGAGGACAGTTACCCACCATAATTTAGGCAATGGTTTTGTTTAATTGAATAAGAGGTTATTAGAAAAAAGTTGGATATAATAAATTGAATAATGAATATAAAATTAAATTATATAATAGATAATATAGTTATTATTCCTTCAAGTATGAGTGAGGTGAGGAAATATTACATTAAGAAAAGAAGTTAAGATAGGTGATTAAAGAATGTTACCTCAAGAATATCATCTCCTTTAAAAGTCTATTAAGGAACATGGAATTGTTATTTTTGTTAGAAGAATAAAAAACTAATATTTCCAAGGATTTGTTGAAGATAAATTCGAATAATATAGTTTTCATAAATGTCTTATGGTGGTGGAATGAACTGAAGGAGGGTGTTCCCTTTTATAAATGTGGTGAGGGGTATATTAAGAATTTAAAAAGATATTAAAATATAATAACCATATTCTATATACAAAAAACATTAAAATAGAAAATAAATGTAAATGGTATGAAATTTTATAACATATATTATAAACTATTTCCTTATTGAAAATTTTAATAATTTTTATATAATTTAAAAAATATATTATATTCTTGAAATATCATTATTGTCTAATTTAGTATTATCCATTACTATGACTTTAAAAACGTCAATAAATGAGTCAAATTTAAACCATATATTTCATAATATCATTTTAATTTCATAGTTATCTATAGAATACTTGGATAACATTAAATACCTAAAATTATAATTATTTAATATTTTTTGAAATCATTTATTTATTTCTTTCATTAAGATGATAATAATTCAATCATTGTTGTGAAAGTCAACAAGGTAATTTTTTCTTACATAAAAATGAAAAATAAATTTTCATGAGAAAGAAAATTATTTTTTCATTGAATATACTATTTATGGTCTAATATATCTTCAATATTACCATATATTAATTATTATATACTTATTAAAAACATTAGTGTGACAAGTTATACATTTCATAAAATAAATCACTATAAGGAAATTAATGTTAACCAAGTTTCCCCAAAATGTCATAAATTCTACCCATGGATAATTTTTGTCAAACTTTAATCATAAAATAACAATTTTACATGTTTTATGGTAATTTTAAAATCCTTACAATATTAATTTCTCCTGAATTTCTATATTTTCACTAAAATGTTTTAAAAAAAATTACTATGTTTTCTATTCATATTGTCCAAAAAACTAAACGTGAAATTTTTGTTAAATTTTAATCCTATGTTTCCAAATATTTAATCAATTTTACAAAATTAAAAAAATAAAAATTGTATAATTTAATTTAAAATTATACTTGATAAATACAATGAAAAATTAGTTTTTAGTAAATTAGTTTTTTAAAATATAAAAGGTTTCTATAATAAATTAAAGTATAAAAACCAATTTCAAAACATATTATAAAAATAATATAAATAAGTACTAATTGATTTAAATTTTATAACTAATACATATCAAAATTTCACCTTCTAAATAAAATATGGTTTTCAATCAAAAACAGAATTGTTCAATATTCATTAAATAATAAAACTTTTTACAAAATAATCAAAATTGTACTGTATTAAAATTATGATATGATAATTTCAAAAATAAAGATATTTTTATAAAAAACATATATTATTAGTTCAATAAAATAATTTTATTATTTTTTCATAAAAATAAATAAAAATAATATTTGGATGGTAATAAATTTTAATGAATAAAACGGATTTTCTAAAATTATAATAGAATGAATTTACTAATAATATAGAACATGTTTAAAATGAATTATTTAATAAAATATCAATGAGTATGGTCACAACATATTTTATAGTTCTATTTATACTATTTATTACTTTTAATTTAATTTATCGACTATAATAGGAATATAAAAATAATATGACTATATTGTTCATTTAATCTCAGTGTTACGTATCTTGCACATTATCAAACATAGAGTTTTATTTTAAAATTATGGGTTTTTACATTAACTATGTCATGATATATGATATCTGCAAACTCAAAACAGTGACTAAGTTGATGTTGGGTCTATACTCCATAGAATTTCCTTGAATGACTTCTAAACACTTGACACTAGGATAAAACTTGTATGATCAATTTATGTAAAAAAATTTAAATCAGTATATACTATTTATTTCAAAACCATAAAAATTTACCCTAGAAAAAATTTGGAATCATATACCTCTTTAAATCATTTTCAATACTGATAATCATGTCTCCTCAAACACTATTCATGGCCACATGATAGGTCCATACTCATGAGCAGTTTCTCATCGATCCACCAAGTCTTCCCTAGATAAACAAGATCAGGTTCCCTAATTGTATACGCCCCTTCCATTAGGTCATGTCTACTAAAAATGAACTCACCCAAACATTGTATTCTAAACCCTTATAAAACCATTCAACAAACAGTTATTTTTATAAATAATTTAAACAAAACATTTCCCTGTATAAATCCCTTAAATTTAAAACATTCAATTTAAAATTATAAAAAAAATGAGTGTTATAAAATCCAAAAAATTTCAAAAAACCTCAAAATACAATACCAATATAGATTTTTACCAAGAATCACATAATTATTTGACAAACATTACAATAAAATACTAAATTAAAACATGTCATTTAAGTTCTAAATTAGGTGGAGATAAGAGAGAAGCCACTAATCTCACCATAAATAGCGTAAAGAAAGAACAACACCATAAACACCATGATCTGATCACAAACCACATCCCACTAACTAGATCCAATAATATTTCATCATAAAATTATTCTTAACACACATATATGGATATTCATAAAAGACTAGATATGTGATTATAGGAGATTGAATAACCTTGGATCTAATAAAAAAGGGAATGAAAGGGTACTTACTAAAAAATATAGGCCTCCAATGCACATTGATTCACCTAAGGTCTCTCCCATATTGAAGGGGATCACCACATTAGTCTTGGGAGAGAATATAAAATGGGTAATTTTGAGTTTAGTGGAAAAGTAGGGTTAAACTAATTAATTCATATTAGTTCCACAATTTTAGGAGGTAAACTGTGCACTATAGAATTAGGCTATATGGTTTGGAAAACCATGCACAAACTATTTTGTGCTACTATTTTAAGTCCACACCAAGATCATTTGGATGGTATGTTGAGATAAACCATGTTCCAACTATTCATTTCCTTCTATTTTAAGATGCACAATTTCTCCAAGTCATTCCAATGTATTTCAAATAGTTATTCCAAAATTCAGTTTTATAGTTCCCATTTTAATCCCTTTCACTTTTTCCTTGATATGCTGCACTATTCATACAAACTATTCGAAAACTGTGTACCATCACAAAATACTCTAAAATGTAGAATTTCCCATCATAACATCCAAAACTATAACAAAAACAATATATAGACTCAAAATTAGATGAATAAAGGCTTATTTACCAAAAACACTATGGTGCTACATAAACCATATCAGGATACAGTGACTTCCACATTGTATTTCTTTCCATAATCTTTTATTTCATAATTTTTATCTTCTCAAATCCCAATAATAAAACTCCTAGCTTCCTAAACACTATATTTTTTCATAATGTTATACTATTATGGGAAAACAATTTTACATCTATGTTATAAAAATTAATTATAATTAATATTAATATTAATAAAAAACTTATTGATCCTTGTATAATATATTATTCAATAAGGTTCTATAAAAAAGAAGACATTATTTTTATAATATACCATTAATGATGGTGTAATATCATTGCCTAAAATTATATTAATTAATTAAATAAACATCCTTATTTAGGATTTTTCTCCTTATTTACTTATTTTTATATCAAATTTTTAATAAATTCATATAAATTTTATATGTGTACAAAACATATATTGTTCATAAAAAAACTTTTTAGTAAATAATTCCGCTAATCATAATATATAAATGAGATAATTGTAAAAGAAATTTACAATTATTAATATAAGATTTATTTATTTGATTAAATTCAACACTTGTATGTAACAACACTTTTTTTCATCAGTTCAAAAAAATTATAGACTTTATAAATCTGTTACTTGATTTTAAACTCGTGTATATTTCTAGCATTTATAAAATATTTATTTGGTACCATATAATCTTCAAAACTAAAGAATAATTTTTTAAATATTAATACCTGACATGGAAATGGTGTTCCAAACTTCATCATGTATCCTAAATGATTCAAAAACATGGAATAAATGTCCTTCTTAACACAAAGAATTTATTTTAATGACCTTAAATTGCTACTTGATGAAACACTATTAAACTTTACAACTAACTATTCTTATTTGGGTTTTACATTTTTATCACTAGTACTGTCAATATAGCACTAAATGAAATAAAAAATATTTCTACTCATTTACCCTAAAAATTATAAAAATAATGTAATCATTTTATGAATTTATTCACAATGTAGAAACATTTCAAAATGAAAGAATTCTATAATTTGAAAAAGAGATAGACTATATATTAAACCTTTCAAATGAATTTGAATGGTCAGTCACATTGAATTCAATATTGAAGAATAATATTCCATAGGGAATTTAAAATATAATAAATATGAAATTTAGGTGAACATTTTTATGCTTTATCATAATAAACTACATTCATTTTTTTGAAAAACATCAACATTTTGTACCTTAGAAATATATTTTTCTAACAGATATAATTTCTCATACATATGAACATTTCTTAAGTTACTATACAATCCAAATAAGGATCGTAAAAATTTATTATCTATTAAATGATTGATCCTAAATCCATGTTGAAAACTAATGATAATTTTTATCGACATTAGGTATTTTTATCAAATTTCATTCATGTTATATATTAACATAAAATTAAATTTTAGTAAATTACACCACATAATATATAATACCTTTTAAAATCGATCATATCCATTAGTGAGTCATGATATAAATTTCAATGAACATTTGTACACTTTATCATTTCTACCATCACATCTTAATTTATATATGAAAAAAACCCAATAATATCATATATAAATATTGTATAATTGATTTCAAAATTACATTCCCAATAAAGTGTATGGATAAACTAAATTTCATTCTAATGGTAACCTAATCATATTATGGTCTACTGTCTATGTGTATCCTAAATAAAAAACCAATAATGGGCACATAAACTTATAAGGGATACCCTATACTTAAATTAAATGTTTATGATAGGACAAGGAACCCAAATGTAGTATGACCTACCATGTTGGCAGATCAATGCTTTAATATGTGTTCACATTTAAATGAATCTATCACTTAGTATTTTTAAAGAGAGTTTAATCTTATCATATTATTTAATATTATTCCATTTATATGTATATATTTATTCGAATTATTTAAATCATAAACTCAATTCCTTAAAATAAATCAATATGATCAAATCATAATGATCTGTAACTCCTTATACAACTGTTAAACGTGAAAATTTTGATGAAAATGAAAACTAAAATAAATTTCATACCTAATATGTGACACTGTAAAAAAATTTATAAAAATTTACCAATGAAGTTGAAAACATTAAACTAAATCATATATCATAATTATTAATATAATATTTGATTTTTAGAATAAAGCATGAATAATTAATGGATAATTTCATATTTTAAACATGTCATAAATTATTTATAAACAATTTAGAAGTAAATCTAACTATAAATACCTTATAATATTGTTAATAATTGTGGAATTTTTTTGAATTAGTTAGATATAAAAAGTTATATTTTTCAATTATATAAACTACTTTATATAATTCTTTTAAACGAAATTTACATTAAATATTTTATATTATATGAAATATAATCATATTCTCAATTTTAATTTGTGAAAAATTTACATAATCAAAATATCACGTTAATAAGAATTAAAAATTCATTAAATGTATAATCAAAACAAGTTTTGATATTTCTTACCTAATTTATCGAGTAAGACCATATAATTTTAGTAATTAAATTTAGTTATTGTCAACAATTCTTAATATTAAATATTATCAATTTTATTTCAATTCATATTTTTATGTAATTTATAATCATTTTAAAAATTTCCCGTATGATTTCCAAATAAAAAAATCATTTCTAGATTATATGGCATGATATAAAATTAAAAAACGTATTTTAATAAAAATAATTAACATTTATGTATATTTGTATAATAAATAATTAGATAATATTAATTAATTAATTATAAATAATCTATTGTTAATTTATTTTTAAAAACTATTATAAATTTATGAATAACCAAAAATACACTCTTCAAAATTTAGAAACTATATATAAATTATTTAATTCATTTCATATTTTATTTTTAAGGAAAATAATTTTCCTTAGTATATTAATTTTAACTATATATGAATATTATATCTAATAATATCAATAGCACGTTCAAGTATTATCAATAATAATATAAAATTAATATTGTAATTTGGATGATATTAAAGCTGTGTATTAGGAGATACCTAGTATTAACTCTATATATTGGTGTTTTCCATTAATAAAGTTGTGTGTTGGAAAGTTGGTTTTTTATATGATTGATTTATAATATTAAAATTGTTTGAAAATTCATATGTAAGATTAACATCATTGTTTTTGGATATTATGATAGCATAACATTAAACCCTTCAGTCTATAACCTATATGATGTTATGGATATTACTTGAGAGTGTTCCAAGTTTAACACAAATTAATATTGAATCATTTTAGATGAATTTTCAATATATATTAAAAATATAAATTCTTAAGGAATGTAAATATTTAGTTTCTTTAAAGACTAGATACATAATCAACTTATCTATTAAAATATCATTAATATCTCACACAAATATTTTCATATTACTAAAATTCTATATATATGAAATATAATTCCTTCCATCCAAACCCATATAATAAAAATATAATAAAGTGTGAACTCATATTCTCAGTAAGGTAAAACATGGGAGATATCTATCATATGAGATCATAAGATGATCATAAGGGTATGATATTATAATAAAGAATTTTTTTCAATGTAAACTATTCTAAACCAAATATTTATAGATCATGAACATCATAACCAAGTCATATATATACATATAATTAATAAGGTTTTCAAACAAGTAATTATTATTCAATATTAATATAATATACATGTTCCATCCTAACAACTAGAAATTATAGTATATTAATCATGGTAATTAACAATAATTCAAATGAATAATTTTGTTAGAATCAGTATAATAAATCATAATCACTCATAAAAATGTGAACATAGATATTCTAAATCATGTCCACATATAATCCTGTTAGAGTAGATTGAATCAATCTTACTCAAGAAAAAAATTGTGAAAAAATATACCCACAAAAATTTCAATGCATAACACCATAATCTCCTAAGATATCAATATCACAAAATGCAATGCATTGGAGTTCTATGATAAACACATCTATCACATGACAATAATCCTTTCAAATGTATTTTGTGAGTTCATGAAAGCATTTATCATTTCATCATAGATCAAACTAAGCAAAAGAAAAAGGGTTTGATCAATATTTAGTAATCATAATCAATAATAATACTGATAATGTATAAGGATTTCATTATAGGATCATAGGAATGTTGAATCATATGTAACATCAATGGATGTAAATGTAGATGAAAGTACCCATAAAATATCACCAAAACATTTCTTGTGGAAAACACCCTTTTAATTATAAAATAACTTATTTATAATCTAAAACAAATTCCAAAATACTAGGGAAACATTCCAATTAAAATAACTCTGAAATATTTTAAAAGAATATTCAATTAAAATATTAATCATAATAAAGATAAATGTTGTGTGTGTGGTAAAAATTAAAAAGAAATAAGTTATTCAAGTCTTTAGTAAAAAAATACCCCGCTCTAGAAAATGAAAGGAAAAATCATTTAAAACATTTTAGATAAACAAAATTTTTGTGATAATTTTCTTTTCAAATCATATAAATATATATATATATTTCTTTGAATTGTATTGATGTTCAAGAAAAATAACCCAATAAAGAGATAATAATGATTGTTTTTCTAAAAAATATTATCTTTATAATTTTAAGTATAAGAGAGTGTAAAATGATATTTTTAATTGATAATTTATTGAATAATAATATTAGAAGAAAATATACTTCTTTAATGGGTAATATCTATAACATTTCAACCAGTAGAAATTTCACATTGATAATCCTGAAAAGAAATGATTTTTTTAACATAATTCTATTTCCACATTAGTAATCTTAGAATAAAAACACCATAAAAGAGAGAAAAATTGACAGAAGTGTAAATAATTATAATTTTCATGATAATTACTAAATAAGTACATAAACTCCAGTATATACACCACACAAAAGAAACATGTTTTGAATATGTAAAATTTATCATAGAGGTAAAAGTTAAATGAGAAATCATGTCCAGAATTTAATAATATTATCACAAAACATTTATATAATAAATATAGATTTAATATAAATATACTCCATAAAATTATTAATATATATTTTGAAACATATTATTTATTTATAACATCTTATCCAATGTTTATAAAAATTTATTAATCAAAATCTATGTTCCTGGTGATAAATGTTCTACATTTCATGCATTAAGAGGATTAAAAGTTCTACTCATTGTACAATTAACATTGTTCCCCTATATAAAAACTTTTAATCAGTTCATAGTTATCATATGTAATCATTACATAACCTTTTAAACTATTCATATAATGTGGTGAGGAAAATGAATTACATCACTTCCTAGAGATAGATGTTCACACATACAGATGAGTGTTGTTTCAACTTTTCAGTGTATATAAAAAAAGAAATTAGAATAATAATTCACATTTTAATAACTATATTAATATCATACATATCTTATATACAAATTAAATCCATTATTATGACCATCAATGTGTAGAGATGATAAAAAACTAAATGCATCTCTTCATGGAGTTGGTAGTCTAAATATACACATAAATGATGAATTATTTTCCCATTGAATAGAGTGAATATGTAAAATTGTTTTTAAGAAAACCTAATAAAAATTAATTATATTCAAAATATTTAATTTATTTTTTTATAATGTGTACCATAGGTTTATTGGATATATAATAATAAATAAAATTAAAAGTGATCTATTATGATTTATATGTATTCATTGAGAAATAACCACTAGTTTGAACCTTAATCATTGAAAAGATGGAATTATTAAATGAACATAATATCTAAGGCTTGGATATGAAATCATGAATGGTATTAGGATAGTTATTATTTGATATATAGTTCTAAATCATTGTAAAATGGTCGGAGTGGATGCTCCCTTTTATAAGTGATGGAAATGATAGACATGGAATTACTTAAATGATTATATAATTTATATATATTAAACATCTCATGTGGTTTCAAGGAGAACCATATTAGAATCAAAAATATTTTATAGGGTTGAAAAAAGTAGAATAATCACATTTTGATGATTTTAGTATACATTTTAAGCCTTCACTCGTAGAAAACCACTTTAATCCCATATTATCCTTAACGATGATAGCTTAACTTTTTATCAACATAACATAATTATCTGAAAAAAATTAAATAAATAATTGTAAACAAATATGGAAATTCTAATTCCAAATTTGGAATAATTTTTATCAGATTTAGTTTTTGTTGATAGAATAATTTATTTTAGTATAATAATAAAAAATAAATGAAAAATAGTTTTTTTAAGCACATTAGTAAACATAAAATACATTTCACCTTAAAATAATATATTAATATTGTTTCCATGAATGTTTTTTTAAAGAATAAAAAAATATATATTAGAACTTTGGATAAATCAAAAACAAAATTTAATCTTCCAAACATTCTATTTAATGGAATGAAAAAAATAATTTTAAAATTGAATAAAATATATCTTATGTTCTCCAAAAAGAAAATCCACATAGAAATTAAAAATAATGTTTCAAAATTCATAAATTAATTAATATGAAAATATATTTTATCATGAATACTATGCAAAATTTTATTAATTCATTTATCAATCACAATAATGTCATTAAAGTGACAGTATTTGGAAAATTTTTGTTTTTTTACTATTCTACAAAAAATCAACTATTTTAGAAGAATATAATATAATATTCTTGACATAAATTTCATAATATGAATTAAAATATTATATCTATTTTTTCATATATAGTTTGTATGACTTGAAAATATTAATTATACATTATGTTTGGGAAAATTAACTAAACTATTTTATGTCAATTCTAAATTTAGTATATAACTAAATTTATTCTTATTCAGTTACATATAAAAACAAATATCTCATTATAAAAAATAGATTTAATATATAATAAATAGGTTTCACTAAATTATTTTATGAATTAATCTAATTAAAAAAACCTATTTTTTTCAAAATATTATTTTTCTGAATGGAGACTCTATTACCATCCAATTATTTTACTCCCATTTCTAACCAATTAATAACCAATTAATTCAATTAATATATGTGTAAATAGGTGTTTATTATAATTAAGTTAGTCCAATTAAAAACCTTAAATCCACATAATATTTTATAAAATTCAAATTAAATAATTATATTTTAATCATATGTCATGGAATGTCAAAACTCTATGTTTAATGTAAAACAAGCTATCAATGAAATCATTCTTATTTAAAGTGAAATTTTTTACAAAATAATAATTAATTGTTAGATAATACCTACTTACAATAAATTAAATATCAAAATTGAATTAATATGATTCAAATGACTAATAATACTTCTATATAATCACATCATCAAATTCCAACATAGCATTCTAAAATTTAATGTTTCACCACAAAACATTCACCAGGTGAGTGGTATTATTATTCATCCCATTCTCTCATTAATATAGAATATCCACTAGTTTTCCCCATAAGAAAGATTTTTATTTAGTGGTATGACCTCATATTTTAGTACATGAGAAAGATAATGTATATACTCTAACTGGATAGATACATGGAACTAATCATGAACTTGAGATAGGTTCATATTAAAAGCCAAGAGACAACAAATTTCCTCAAAATGATCAATAATGTTAGGGAGACCAATATATATAGTCATTATATTATCTTTAATTCCAAATATCATATCCTTATTCAAAGGATATATTCATATTAATTCCTTTTCACCTACTTCAAAATCTATGTCTCACCAATGATTTTCATCATAACTTTTAATTCAACTTAGGGCATTCTTGATGTGTGTTGAATGTGTCTACCATATCTTCAATTTCATGGTCTCTATTGGTACACATTAGATTTATTTCTTAAATTTCATCACATAATATTATATTTCAATACATCATATTGTATAGGGATTCATGAGGAGAATTATGAATACATGAGTGAATACTATTATTGTAATAAAAATTGACTAAATAAAGGTATTGATCTCAACAATTTTTGATGTCTATATAAAAAGATCTCAAAAAATCTTCTATGGTTTGAATAAAACTATCATACTGAAAATATTTATTACTATTATATGTATCATAAATACCCAATTACAATCTATATCCTACAAAACACTTCTAAATAATATATAAACTAGATTCAGATCCCGACCAGATACAATATTTTGTAGAAATTCATGAAAACATTAAAATTCTTTAATGTATATCATTGAATGTGATAAAGAGGTAAATAATCTCTAAATTTGATAAAATGTGATAATTTATTAAGGATTTCAACTATAGCCCAAATAAAATTATGGATTTCGATGTTTGGGGAGTCTAATGATGAAATCCATAGTGAGGTTTTCCTATTTCCATTAAATTATGACTAATGGTTAAAACAACCCATTAGGATTCTATATCATAGACTAAACTTACAAAAATTCCAAGAACCAAGATACATACTCTAAAATATCAATTTTTGTGTTATCCCTCCTAAAATGATCTTATATAACTCTATAAAAATTTATAATTCCAAGAAGAAAAGTGAATTAAAGACTTAGATCTTTATCTAATAGATCCTTAATCAATTATTATATTGATGAAAATCATATTAGGTTATTGAACATTATAATTGTACCATAATTAAGTTTGAAATTATTAAAATTTCCTATCAAATTTTGTAGTTCCCAAGAATCATTTCCTACCTATTTATTTCTCACATAGATGTATGGTTGAACAGTCATCTAAGAAAGTTCTAATCTTCACACTTTCGTCATAATTTCGTGATTCATATTTTCAAAATATGTAATTATTGAATCTATTTAAATCTTTATAATAGATAACCTGGCATGGTATTTTTACCACAAAGAATTTTCCACGCTGTTAAACTTCCTACGGTGGTACTGTTATGATCATTACTAGTCCTTAATTAATTCCAACGATCTATTTTTTTTTTGAATATTCAATTTTTCTATGTGAAAATATAAATTAATATTTTATTATCCTTATATATATAACATTCTATTAAATATAAATATAATGACTCAAAATTTTCAATGTAAATGGTACCAATTCAATCTATAAATCCTGAGTTGGGTTAATTTTTTTCATGAATTCTCAATTATCATGAGTCTTAAACAATCACCATGTAATTATTCATGAGGAACCATCCATGAACCTTCCTCAAAAAATCATTATAAAAAAATCATTCCCTGGTACATGGTAGAGTGATCACGAGTACACTATCTAAACTTCTTTTAATATCCTTCAAATTTTCACCACACTCATCTATCCCTAATATTTTACCTCCCATCAATGTGAACTTGTTTTTGGTATTAAATAAATAAGAAAAATTAGTCGCAGAGTATCGACGATATCAATCCAACATAAGTAAACTACATATTTTAGTTACTATGGTTTCTCTTTGAAATTGGTAAATAAAATCCTATATGAAGGATCTAAATATATATCCTTACATGAAAGTATAATAAACAATAATGAGAACATGTACATCTAAAATTTACACTTGTTAAATTTTTCATAAAAAATATCCTTCATCGGGGCCTTCAACACAATTATTAAATTATCTTCATGCTTTTCTTTTATAATTGAATATATATGAATATAATCTATCAAAATGACAAAAAATGCTCATTTTATTCTTTAAAGGCCATATAAATTATATTTAAGAAGTTAATGGAGGAATTGGTGAGTCCCAATGGTAATATTTTTAATTCAAAATGGCTATACCCCCATAATGAAATTTATGTTAGATTTATCCTCCTTGCTGAAACACAAAAAATGATATCTAAAATAATAGTGAATCCTTGATAAGAATTTATATTTTTATAGTCAATTAAGAAACCCATCAATATGGTGTAACTTATACTAGTTATTGGTATTAATATTATTGTGAAATTATATGATAGAATATAGTGTGGGAGTGATGATCATGAAAAAAGGAAATATCCCACTCTATTACTTATCAACTGAAGGATTTCCATATTTAAGAAAGGTAAGGTAAGTTCCGGAAGGGTGATCCAAATCGTTGCGGTGGTATGATCTCACTTCAGATGAAAATTGAACGACCATTGAAAGAGGGAGAAACAAAAAAATGATATAAATCACCAAATATTATCTACTGTAGATATTAGGTAGTCTTATGTTGACAACTAGTTAAAAAATGTCTTTAATACAAAATCCCTATAGACCTTCATTCATTCAATTTCAAGAACTCAATGAAACATTTGTTTAAGGAGTCCAAGGAGGGATGTTTCATGATAATGTGATCTCCCATGGAAAGATCCATAATCACATATGATATCTTGAATTCCAAGAAATATATTATAACAAAAATAACCCCATAAATTCATGGCATAAAATTAGTTAAAACAACTATAGATAGGAATTTGGGGAGTTCAGAAGGATTGGTTAAAGTAGAGAAGGACATAGATTCTGAGGGAATGGAGGAGGAACTTCCCATATCTATGAATGATTGAAGAAGGGAGGAAACAATAAGTCCATTATTTCAAATCATTAGTGGTGATATGGGAGGAAAGAGAAGATATATGAAATTTCAAAATTTATGGAATCAAAACATAAATTCATCTATTTTAGAGTATTTGGGTATAAATGTTTTATTCCAAAAACTTAAAAAATTAAGATAAATTTGATTCACAATATGATGATGGTATTCTCTAATGATATTAAAATAAAAGTATGGAATAATGAAGCCCATTGTTTTGAAATTTAAAATCAACATGATTTTTTTTATATAATATGATTATTTTTATAGTATGAATCAATATCATTGATATTGATATGATGTGATAAGTATATTTCTTATGAAAAAAAATTTAAAATGGAAAATGAATCCTACATTGTTCATCTAGATTTTTTTATAATAACATGATTGTGAAAATTTATGTTAATGAAATTATTTTTCAATCATCATGTGAAAATACTCTCACTGAATTTTTAGATTTAATGACATCTGAATATGATAAATTATTATGGAGGAATTCAAATTCATCCTTAGTATTAAAATATTTTAAATAAATGATGGTATTTTTGAAAATCAATACATGTATTATAAATAGTTAGTTAATTGGTTTGGTTTAAAATATTAAAAAAGTGAAAATACTTACATGATTAATACATTATATTTAGATTTAAATATATAAAAAATATTAACGATAAAAACCCTATATGATTTATTAAATGTTTATTATATTTAATTTATTCAAGGCCTATTATGATATATTCAGTTTTCTTATGTTTTATTTATCAATGTGATTCTAAAGTATTATAAATTCATTTATAAGGATTTGTAGATGTTTTAATGGTTCTTTGAATCTTTTTTTTTATTTTACTCATCTAAAACTAAATATGACCTAAAAAGTTATTCTGATTTGGATTTTGGTGGATTCTAAAAATAACTATAGTATACTTCTGGTGTGTTTTGGTTTTCTAGTAAATAATTAGTTTCATAAACATCAAATAAACAAAAATAAAATTCTCTTTCAAATGTTTCTTATAAATATATATCTACTACACCTTTTTGTTCTCAATATTGATGGATTAATAAATCACTTTCTAATTTTTTTATTTTGATAATATTTATATTTTGTGATAAGAATTATACTATTCTATTACTAAAAATCCATTATAATAGTCTTGGAGTAATCACATTAGTGTTAAATTTTATTTTCTTAGAGATAATGTTCAAAAAATAAATATAGGTTTGGAAATTATTTTAATAGAAAACAACCTTGTTCATATCAATAAAAAACCCCAAGATTTTTCAATGTCTATGAAAATAATGTTTCAACTCTTTATTTTTGTGATTTATGTTTACATTTATATGAAATTAACTTAGGGGGTTTGAGTATATTTATATGTTGAATTGTTTTTATTTAAATTTCATATATAAAATATTAAATAAGTTTTTTATATATTAATATATTTAAATAATTCACATATTTATTTATTATACTTCTATTATAAGTCACTTTATACATAATATAGTATGTTAACATACTATTTATCTTTTTTTATGGAAATATTGTCTATAAATTATTTTTTAATATATATCACACTCATATTTCAGAATTATTCTCATTACATAGTGTATCCTTGACAAATATTTTGAAAAATGAATGTCATTTTAATAGCTCCATTCCATATGTTTTGAAAAACTAATTATTAAGAACTATTTATACCTAATTTACATTCATTTCTATTAGAAAATTATTATATTGAAACATTACATTTTTTATAATTTCAAAATGAGGGAATTATTTTTTGAAATTATACTTTTTTTAATGTTTAAAAAGCGGTCGAATTTTATGGGGCTCATTGATCCACATTATTTTTGGATAATTACACAAAAAAAATTCCCTTAAAGATTATTGAAAAAAAAATTTCATTTATATTAAATTATTATAAAATTTTGTCAAAAAATAATATTTTCCATCCTTAAATATCTTATGATTTCGGAACTTCATTGGGTTTAACATCTTCAACATGTTTCATATTGAGTTACTATAATAAATACATCATCCAAGGTCTTGAAATATCATCTTAATATGATATTTTTTGTTCTCACATAGTCGTTTCGTGTATATGTTTCTCCCATGTAGTGAATAAAAATTGTAATTTCACCCACATAGTCGATTCACATAGATGATTTTCCATAATCATGTACCTTCTTGAATGTTGACATTATCTTGGGAAATGTAATGCTAAATTGTGTAATTTATTCAGTATTAGAAATGTAATTTTTTTGTACATTTAATTATAATAAATTGAACTCTTAATCTATATCTATCATGTATAAAATTAGGCTCTAATTCATATAATATATTCATTCTCGATTCCAAGTTTCTTTAAAACTAATTTTCTACTTTATTTTAATGATAATAAGAGATATAAATTCTTTTCTTATGAGACTCTTGGTTACATGGACTGATAATGAAATATTATAAATATAAGTCTATTTAAACTAAATCTATTTTAATACTTTACACGGTCTTTTTAACATATGATATTTGATAAGTCAAGATGTTTACACATTTCTAGAATTTGACTACATGAGTAAGTCATCTATGTGAGTAATTCAGCTACATGATAAAATCCCCTACAAAAATAACAAATGTGGGCAACCTATGGTAACCCATTATATGGATCCCATAAAATAATTCCTTATCTGAATCCCCTATTTTATCCCCCATGTAAATATTATACATGAATATTTTTATGGGGTTTTTTGAATCTCCAAAGGATATTAGAAAACATTGAAATATTATCTATTTTTTGTAATGTTTAAAATTTTCATTTTCGTTAAATATAGTTTTAATATATTTAATGTTTTTATTTTCTAAAATAACTTATTAATTATTTATATTTCATCCTAACTTATTTTAATTATTTTCCTAGGGTAATAAATGTCGTTTTCATGGGATTATGTGTGTATATATATTCTGGCTGAAAACCCTAAAACATAAAATATTCAAATACAATTCTACCGGAATATGAATTTTTTATTTACTATTAGAGACATTTATGATGATATTAATTATTATTATTTACTACTATATTAAATGTTCTAATGAGTTCTACGATATGGTTTTGACATTGTTTTAGATAATATCGAGGTGAATACACATAAATATTCCTATTCATTTTTAAATAATAAAAAAATGGAACAGCTTCTCGAAATTAAACAACATGTTGTTATTTCAAGATGCATGTGTGATTCAGGCTCCAAGAAAATGAAATATGCAATGATCATCATATTTGGAAGATATTGTACACAAAGAAATTCTATTTAAATAGAGTTGATATAATCAAATCAAGAGAAAGTGGTTAAAGATAATCATGAATAACAAAGGGATTCGTGATTAATTGATCACCTACTACTCTCTATTAAACATTAATAATATGATCTCTTACTATTAGAGAGTTCGCTACTACATCTACACTCAAAAAAAGAAACTATTCATCTTGTAATGTGATTCAACTTCTTATATTATTTTTTTACGTGCATAAGTGTAATAGGATATATTAAAATTTAAAGGTGTTATTTTGGGTTATGAATCCCATTCAAAATTCAAGTAATTTTTTGTGCCTCCCAATTGAAAAAGGCTAGTTGTTCAGGTTGTTCCTCTAGGTAAGAAATTTTTTGGACTTTTTAGTTTTTGACTCTGGGGGAAAAAGTATATATAATTTTGTTATGACTCCACGTGGGAAAATTTTAATATAATATTCTATTATATTGGTTATTGTTGGTTCCAACATGCTCAATTACTATGAGGGGTGAAGAGTGTAGTATGATAATTTCAATTTAAAGTACTATAAAAATAACTATGCTAATTTTTTCTTTTATTTTCCACTACATTTACTTTAAAAATATGATATCATTTAATATTCATTTTCAAATTCAGATTCACCCCACAAATGCTTCTATTTTTCATCAAAAATCTAGACCAACAACCATTGGGTGAGAGGGTATATGAAAATAAATAAAATGGAATGTAAAGGGTTAAAAATTACGCCTCTTGGTTGAGAAACAAATATTTGGTTCAAATCATAAGAATTTAAATGATGGTATTTAGGTATGAAAAGTATCTCTATGATATAAGAAAGTAATATATGATTGTATTAAGGTAGTTATGCGATGATATATGTCATTTAATCATCTTGAATAAGGGTGGGTTGGGAAGTTACTATTTGTATTTGAGGGAAATAATAAACATTTTTTTACATGAAAGGGAAAATAATATATATATATATATATATATATATCCTAATCCGTTGAATTAGAACGAAGGAACTGAAAATTCAAATAAAATATCTTATAGGAATGAAGAAAACCTAATCAATCACGTTTATACTTGTTTTGGAAACATTATAAGCCTTATCTACTAGTTACACCAGTTTAACCCCATTTTATCATTTACCATGATAACACACAATTTTACGATGCTAAAATAATAATTTGAAGAAAAAATTGAACTTTTAACCAAATTAAGAAATTAAAATTCTGAATTCTGAATCCAGTTTATTATATTCAATTTCATTATGTGGAAGAAATTTATTTTTATATAAGATCACAAAATCATGAATAATGGTTTTAACGAAAATACTTGATTTCAGCGTATAATTTATTTTACCTTGAAATTAAGTAATAAGTTGGTTTCTACAAATTTTTTTAATTAAATACTAAATAAATGATTCAATTTAAAAAAATACAAATAAAATATAAAATGGAATCATTGAACTAGGAAATTTATTGTAGATACCGAAAAATACTATTAAATTTGAATAAGATGTATCTAATGGTCACAAAATTCATACGTGGATTCAAAAATTACGGATAAAGATTTAAAGTAATTTATTCAACATATTTAACATAAAATTGGCCAATCCAATGGGTTTTAATATATTAATGTATTCTTTATTCAATATAATACTGTAAACTAGATAGTATTAGAAAAATAGGAATTTTAATTATTCATCAAATAATCAAATATTTCATAATGAATTCAAATAATTCCCTATATGAATAATTTCATGTGTTAAATAAAAAATGATATGCATTTTAATGTTTTTTGTAAAATTTGTAGAATTCCATTTTTTAATAGGTGTATAGAATAGATTAAATCATTGTTTTTAAAAAAAATCATATTTTAGCATAAAACCATTTTCCATTCATTCTCATGCCTAGTAAAAACCATTAGTTGAATATTAAAAAATTTGATCTAATAAATAGTCATTAAATTGGTTTTAAATCATTTATCCTTCAATTTAATTTATAAAAACCGATTTTCTGCCTAAAAACTACTTTTTAAACTTCTCTTTTACCACTAAATTATTATATTTTCATTTATGGCCAACTAATTGCCAATGATTTAAATTATTAAATTTATATAAAAATAAATTTTAGATATTTTAATTATACAAATTTATACTCACCAATCTAACAGTCAGGGGATTAATATCATATTGAAAATTAATATTTTATTTAAATATCATGGTTTGATAAAACTATGTTTTTTGTGTAAGGAGATCTACAAAGAAATCATAGTAATTTAAATTTAGAAAATATCATAAAATAATGGGGTGGTTAGTGGTGGATTATGTAACATAGCTTATGTATGATAAAATAAGTGTTCTTTTAAATTAATTATATGGGGGAACCGTTGTATAATATTAACTTCCTATGGCAAGAAATCTATATATTATTAATCCAAATTGTCTCACTAGAGATTAAATATGAACTCAGAGACCCTATGTGGTATTAAATATATACTACAATGATATTTGGATTTTATAGGTACCCACATGTGGTTTCTCATGTGAGACTAATCAAAGTATTATAGGTTCATACAACATTAATCCACACAACCCAATATTGGTCATGACCAATGATATGAATTCTAGGTAAAAGTAAAACAATATCTAAACACAATTAATCCAAAAGACAATTTACAAATTATATATAGTGATATCATGATTAATTATTTAATTTCAACAATTACTATATAATGTATATCGTAATGTTAATATAGTGTTATGTTTTAACATCAGTATTAGAATTTTCATTTCATAACATGATTTCAATAACATAAATCCATATTAAATATCTAATTACACATATGGGTTTCCATTCATTCATCATTTTTTTAAATCAATAAAAAATTCATACCCAATATCTACCACTTGATAATTCTGAAAATAATAATTCTATATAAAAAGAAGAAACTTGTTATGTGGATATTGAACAAATTATATAATGTTTCATTTTCAAATTTATAGACTATATAGAAATAATAAGAGGATGCCTAACCCCCCATGTGGTTTATTCATTGGTCATTTCTAAATAACCCCTTGCATGGTAAGTACCCTTTCATTTTTCATGGAATTATAGTTCCTATCGATATAAAGATAGAAGAATGATGTAATCTGATATATTTTAAGAGAATCGTATGAGGCTTGGGCAAGATCAAATTGATAATTTTTACGACCAAAAGGGGCCTATATACCTAGATATTGGGAGAGGGTAAATCAAGGTATGTATATTCTATTTCAAAATTCATCCTACCCCACTGGATCTTGACCTCTATATTTTAAGGGTCACTTTTATACTCTTATGTTGTTAACGATTATCTAGTTTGTTCCTTATTTAAGTGATAATGATTCCTTGGCTGCAATGCAGAGAAGCACACATCCAGACAAAGATATTTTTACTTAGTTCACCCTCACTAGTCTACGTACAATGGGCATACAACGAAGATGTTCCGCTGTACGAAATCTAGTAAATCCCAATACCAATTTCCAATGTTCGGGATAAATCAATTCAATGCCCAGACCCACTACATTTAAAATGTTTTGGGTTAGCTCACTACTTTCTCAAGTGTCACTCTCTATTTATCCCTCTCTCTGGCTCACTTCCATTAGAAAGGATCACCTTCTTCCTCTTCCTTTTCTCACAACTCTAGAAAGGATCCACTCACAGTTTAAGGACTTTTAGGTCCCTTCATTATTTCTAATCAAATTTTAATCCTAAAATATTGATAGATGTTGTGTTGAATTCAAACTTTTACTCATAGATGAATCTCACTTTGCACAAGGTGTACCGAGTAATTCAAATTTTTATGCACAGCCTTCACTGGGCCCTGCACATAATTTCCTACTTTTGTGTGAGATACACAATTTGGAAAACACCTCTCTTACGCACAAACACTTATTTTATGAGAAATTTTTTATTTTACGTGCAACATTTTCTTTACGTGTAAACACCTATTTTAAGTGAAATCTTTTCTTTACGCACAAACACCTCTTTTACATGCAACCCTTTCTTTATGCGCAATCACCTATTTTACAGACAAACTTGTCGCTTACGTGCAAATCCTTTATGTACTCCAATATTGCACGCCAGAGCTTAGATTCTCTCTATGTATTGATATTATTCTAATGAGGAGTCACATTATATTTATAGGATAAATATTCCATCCATAAAAATGCTTCTAGAGTGCCTAATACTCTTAAAGCTTGAAAAACACAACTTTCATTCACTATAGTATTTCGTACACTCCTCTAATTTTCCATGCACCTCATGCCTTTTCCAATTTTCGAGCATCAGATTTCGAAACACCTCTTGGGTGAAATAAATCAATTCCACTATTTCATGGACCACTCTAATATTTTACACACCTTTCTTTTCCCAAAATGGTTCCACCTTGTAAATGGTGTTTTTGTACCGCCTCCAGATTTCCATTTCTTTTTCAAGGTTCTTATATCAATCATGGATTGTCAAAAACAACTCTTGAATCAGGAGAATCACAATGGATTCCCCCTTTTTTAACAAAAATAAACAACATGGCCTTATTTCTCTATATATATAAAATATAGGGCCACTTTTTCAACAAACCCAATCACCAAAAAAATGCATCAATGTTACCTTGAGAGATTTTGTCCAAACAATCTCCCCCATTGGGTTTGTTAACAACTCTTCTCATAATATAATACCATGTTAATGCTTCATCAACCATTCACCACATTAGATTTTTATAGCAATAAAGAATTACCTCAACACATACTCTAATCCCACTTGATCAATTCTCTGTGTGAGAAACAAGATTAAATTAAAAGTTTATCAATGAATCACTTCATTTTTTGACACCAATTGTTGATACCAAACTGATAATAATTAATAATCGCTCTAAACCATCTGACACCATTTCATAGACACTCTTATGATTTTGTCATGATCCTCACCTTTAGTGAAATAAATTCATTGATTGATCACATTAGCATCCTCTCATGGCCTCAAAGGATGGTCATCGTGTGTGAAACAATTTACTCGTTTGGAATAATTAAATTAATTTGGTAAAAAAAATTATCCCAATGAAATTTTATACTCTATATCATTTCACCATATGAAATTATTGTATTTTTGATATCCTTTCATTTATAATTGATTCAAACATTAGTATCTAATAATTTATGGACTATTATAATTCATCCATACTAATAAATTCTAATATCATCATATCATTTTTCATGAATCTAAAATGGCTACTATAATATGATATAATATACACACAAAATGATATAACCTTTAGACATAAAATATTCATATTTTACTATGGTTTGAATATAATAATATATCCCTTATATAATCTCATAAGATATAATATAAATGCATCACATGCACATAAGATTTAAGGGATATCTTCATCACTTTCCACATTCCACCACCCATAAAAATTCACTCAACCAAACATTCATCAATTCAACCTAAAAAATTCAAAAATATAAGTTCAAAATCACTAAAACTCAAAGGGTGAAGTACCTACCTAACCGAAGACAGTGAAATTCTCACTTTCATAGTATTTTTATTCAAATGATATTCACAAGGAATCACTCACTTCAAAGTAAACTATACATTATTTCTATAATGTAAACTAATTATTCTACATCTCTTAGTGAATTGGATAATGCTTACACAATACTCTCTTTAATTGATTATTCTATCCTCAAAATATCTTATCATACCTTTCATAAAATAATTATAATATTTTAATAAATTTTGTATCAAATTACAAATCCACCTCCTCATATGGATGATTAAAAAATAAATCTCGATGTTACATACTAATCTGAGAGACATGAATCGTGTTATAAACTATATCATACTTTATAGAAACATAAAATGATCATTTATTTAACTAACTCACTCAATTATCATGAATAGATCTATTTAATGGGGTTCTAAATTGCTTTTCCATCCATTTATTTGATGCCCTAGGTGTGGTGGAACTCACAAGAAGAATTCATCCCAATCCATAAACTCTAATTGAAATCATTAATAATTAGAATAAGTCTTCTAAAATGTTTGAGTTACCACTAATAACTTTTTTATAATATGCAATGAGTATTTTTTTTAATTCAAGAATGATAAAACATAAAATGACTCCATCTAAATTTATTCCTTAAAACAATTATTATATAAAATTATTATTATAGTAACAGGTTTTTCTAATGATTTAATAAAATGAAGAACACTAACTCTAACATTGTCCTCAAAATTCTATATAAAATGTTTAGTATGTCCATGTATCGAAGGGTGAAATGAAATAATCATCTATAAATAATTAACAATATCTTTTTACACCCTATTAAAAATATAAAATTATTTTTTTTCATTTATATATTACATGATAGAGGAAGGAAATCCCCGAATCCAAACCACTTATTCCACTATGACATACCCATCTCCTCAACTAAGAACATCTCTTGAATGGGTAAGAAGGGTACTGTATTTTTGAACAGGTCAAAAATTGACCCCGTATATTCTTGGTTATTTCATGATCTAGTGAAATAAATAATTAAATTTATATCAATGTCTCCCTAATTCCATAGAAAATTAATAAATGCTTTTACAAGACTCATAGGTCCCTGATGCTCCATCGTTATCCACTAAAATATTTGGTATATAGAGATATAATCAGCTAGACACCACTTAATTATTTACCGCATCAACATTATTCTAATATTATGAAACATCTTTATCATTGTATTGTGATCTTCTAAACATGAGTTCTGAAATAACCACACGATATACTAATTTTAACTAAAAGAACCATTAATCAATCCTAATTTTTTTTGGATTCAACTATTACTGACTAAAATTCCATGGTATCCTCACCATTTATGATGACGCTAACTCTCTTTAATTTTACATAAATCACTTATCCCTCTTTTACCTCGTTCATTAGCATAAAATATACACATATGAAATATAGAACTAAACCACTCCCTTATTCACATGTTTCTAGATGCATATCTTACATCAACTGTTTCTACTAACACTATTATATTGATTCCTTTAGTGCATGATACATCCTACTAAATATATTTTCTACAACATGACCATAACTAGGTGTATAGTATAACTCAACCTTAGAAGTCTAATGAAACTCCACCATTCTCCATTTACAAATGTTCACATCCGGATAAGAGAATTTATACCTTAGGATCATATAATTTGATTACAATACGAATCTCTCAACCAAAAGTTAATGTATACATTTCTATATTTAATAAACTATGACTACTAACACTATATCATTTGTTGGTTAGTTGTTATTTTATGATCTTAATATTGTCAATCCATACAAAATCACATTATCCCCTTGCATGATCATGCACAATAGTCCATATCTAAATGAATCAGAGTAAAATGAAAATACCATATCAGGCACATCAATAATTTTTTGTAGAAGACATGTCAAAACCTCTTATGATGGTTATTTAAACCTCTCTTGAACTTATTATTACATCCAAACATCATGTACTCTTATGTTAACACTTTCATCAAAGACCCCATCTTCAAATAATATTTTATGAAGCTTCTATAGTAACATTACAGTCAAAGGAAACATTGATTATAAAAGTCACTTTTCCGTTACTATCAAGAAATTACAACTGTAACTTTCCAAAGGTTCATAATGGAACCCTTTTT
Organism: Viscum album; assembly: GCA_963277665.1. Taxonomy (NCBI): domain Eukaryota; kingdom Viridiplantae; phylum Streptophyta; class Magnoliopsida; order Santalales; family Viscaceae; genus Viscum; species Viscum album. The sequence continues at coordinate 958,242,699 of OY728142.1, forward strand.
ATAAATCATCTACCCTATAAACTTCACTACCCATATTAAGAACGATCATTTTTATAGTATCACATACGACGTATTATCACAAAATATCTATATTATAGTCTTTATGATCCTTATATAGTCCTAATACAATCCATAATAAATCAAATTATCATCCATAAACATCATGAATAATAATTCAATGTATTTTTGAAAGACAATATTTAGAAATAAATAATAAATAGTAAGATTATTAATAACCCCAAAATAAATCAGGAATCATTTATATTGTATATACCTACTTCTAAATGTTTTCTTTGTAATTTATGCCTCTTCCACCAACTTATAGTGATATCCCTGTCAAAATTCTATAATTGAAACTTTTTTCTCCCTTCAAATGATTTAACATATCATTGATGCTATGTAGACAATATTTATTAATTACCATCACTATATTAAACATCTAATAATTAATGTAAACTTATCATTTACCCCCCCCCCCAAACTGTTACTTATCAAAATTATTACTGACTAGGGTTAAACACCTGATTTATTAAATCCTATAATGACGCAAATATATATAAATGAAAGACATTTTTTGAAATGATTAAATTCCTTATTAAGAAATGATATTATTGAAAACACATGAAATAATTTGTTTATTATGTAATGTTATTAGATGTATCATGTCAGATTAAAAAGACTATTAATCATTATAAATGTTGATAATATATCCATTATATAGGGACCATTAAGATAACTATATTGAGGGTTATGATAATGTCCATTAAACACATAACAATTAAGTGATGGCATCAACCAATAATAGTGTACACTATGAATCCCATTTATCAAAGAATATGAGGGAGATAACATCACATGGAATTAATCATGAATAAGGCTAATCATTGGTTCAACATCTTGATCATGTTAAAATCCATTTATGTGATAATTTCAAAAGCAACGTAATCACATCCCATCCAATGTGGTCCAAACCACCCCATTTAAATATCAACATCACTCGACCTAACCATAGGATATTTCTGGTCTAATAAAGGTATATGTATCAAAACCCGAACAATATGTTTTTTAATATTTTATCTTTAATAAACCCATAATTAAATTTATCCCACTTTATTAATAATTTATAAATTATTAATTATGTATTTTTATAAAAATCGTATTTTAATATGAAAAATCATTTTGGAAATGTATTATTTCAATGCGGACACTCCTTTTAATGAATTCAAGAATTTAAAAATAAATTTTATTTTAATAAAAAGTAATTAAAGATAAATTATAGTTTAATTTGACATAGTCGCGTGTTATTCTCAGAAGGTTTAGAATACTATTGTTATCAAAAAAGCCCAATTTATTAATAAATGTGATTTTTTCATTTAAATGGGTAAATTAATATATTTAGAGAATAATATTTATAAAATTATTATTATTTTTACAATCATCATGTCAAAAGATTCTAAAATTAAAATTTCCAAAATATTCTGAGATAATTGAATTTTTGTGTGCAAATTAATTATCGTTATTTTATACAGTACGTATTGGGACATCATAAAATTGTAAAATAGATTTATTTAGTACTATAAAGATTATAAATGAAAAAAATTATGTTTCCCCTTAAAATAATATATTTTTAAGATATTTGATTAATTTTATAACCCCTTAATGAATCCCCCAAAACCAAGATTATATTTTATATTTTAAAATAAATTCTTCATAAACATGATTCATGTCCACATAAACAAGGGAATTATTATTATTTTTCAGTTATTTAACACATATAACAATTAAAAACACTACTATTTTTTAGAGTACATAGGAAAAAAGTCTAGTTTTTTGTTTTTCTAATTATCATATATATTCAAAAACCTATATTTGAAAAGTTATAAAGAATTCCCCTTTATTTTTCTATATAAACACAACCAGCATGATATTCCCCATCACTCAGAACCATTGGATTTAATATTTACTGTACCCTTACATCATTTTAGAACTCCTAATGTCCCCCCATTCCATTATTAACCTCTTCCATCATCTTTTGATGTTCCCTCCCATGTTAAGAAAGCATCTTCCTCATCTGTTTATTCAAGAACCATCTTTATCTCAAGCCTAATATATTATAATTGATCAATTTGGGATATGATTTTCAAAACCATATTTATACTCTTATTATTCTAATGTAATTATATTTCACCTTTCAAACTTGTTAATCCCATCTATTAACTTTTATGCACATTTGTTATGATGTAGAAATTTTGCTGTCATTTTCCATGAAAGACATTTTTGTTGTGAATACCCACCTTCATTTCCACTCAAGGTTGTTCAACTAGTTTCATAAATCCATCATTTATTGTGTGATTATAAGTATTTATTAGATTATTGATTATAATGGGGTAATAATTGAATAAATATATCAATATTTTTTTGATCTTTGTGGAACACTTATGCAAGTACATGATATTAAAGTGACATGTGAGCCAAAAATTATGTGTCCCTTGAATGCATTGGGTAATGTTTTTATCTCATGAGATTCCATTTATTATTCATATTTTTTATCCTAATAACACAATTGTATGTTGACTTGGATTTTTTCCTTAAACTATGTTTATGATTTCATGTTTCGTGTTATTTCCATATTTATATATTGTCTTTATCTTATCATGTTTTAGCATGCCTCATTGTTCAAAATTAAGATTCTCATCCTTCGTAGGATAACATTATATTTATCTTGGATCAAATGTAATAATTTAAATTATTCTAATCTTTTTGTATTACCATATTGGGCTTTACATCACTCCACATTCTTGTGTATGTCCCCTGTTTATCCCATGCTACTTTAGAATATCCAAAGAAATAAGAAAATGTTTTGTTGTATTAAATTAATTATGATGTACCCATGTTTAACTATAATGTTATATACACATAATATCCCAAGAATAGTAGTACTCGTGATCTTTTATGGATGTAGTAATTGTATCATTATTTAATAAATCATTAAAAAATTGTAATTATCTATGGGTTTTCATAGTTTGTATGAGAGGAAAGTCTATATATTTTTGAAGATTTATATTATAAAAATTTAGTTAAATCATTTGGGATAATACTAATGATATGAAAAAATCCCAAAATTTTTATAATGTGTTGAGTAATTGGTTTTCATAAAAATGCATCCCATTCAATATACTTCTAGTGGATTTGGCACCATTATAGTTCCACCTCGGGGTAATAAAACCAAAAAATGGTGTACTGCGATAGACTAAGTCATCACCAAGTATATGAAAATAGGTATTTCTACAAATCTAGATTGAGTCTACTAGGGGATATGCATTTTTATATTCAGAATCACTATCTGGATAATTATTAAGGAAATAAAAATGGCTATAATATTTTATGACAAGTACTAAATCTTTAATAAAACATATTGAAAACTAGAAAATCATATGACAAATAATATGTATCATTATTCAATTATCCCATTATTTTTATTGGTTTCATATTTATGTATTTACTATATAATATATCTTTATACCTAATTTTCTTATTATAATTAAAAAATGAGTAGAAATAGTATAAACTAAATCAACAACCAATGTGAGTGAATATATGATGACTACTAAAATGTGATTCTGAACCTAATGGGATCATAAATAACAAAACAAATGACAATACCTTCTCCATTGTATCATGTATTGAAAGAAAAACTGAACAATGATGAATTCCCAAATTCCCATAAGAAATAAGAAGATTCAATTGAGACCTTCTTACGATACAACCCTATTACATTCAGTGGATCCTTCTATCCCTTAATAATATATAAATTTATCAAAACCGTTGAAAATATCTTCTATATAATTCAATTCAATGAGTAAGATATGGTTGTGTCGGTTTTTTATCATACAGATGGAGAATATGGTCAATAGAATATGTTATTAAAAATATGATTCTCAAGGAGGATATTGATGTGCTGGAATATAGGGAAATCTGTAATTTTTTTGTAATAATATTTTCCTCACACTCTCTGAATTAAAATGGAGATGTATTTCTATAGACTCAATCAAAATGATAATGAATCAATTATAGAAGATCAAGAAAACATCACAAAACATACATGATACTGCTCAAACTATTTCTTTTCCCCAAAAAGTTTTGTCGATATATTATTTTGTGTGATAAAGATGAATATAAAAATATTAATTTGCTCTTCGAGACATTAAAATCTATGATTAAATTGTTCGATGTTCCCTAAAAGACAAAATATAGATCAGTGAATCTCAATGATATCTTGGGACTGGAGATGGGAAGTGGAAAATAGATTTTAATTCTGATGGTGTGATAGATAATCTAATGATGTAAGAATTTCAATCATCCCACTTGAAAAATGTGAGGGAGAAAGATCTTTGATATTTATTGAATGGGAGAAAGAAATTATTTATATGTGGGAAAGAATAGTACCTATATAGAAATTGATGATTGAGGAATCCTTTCAATGAGGTTAAAGAAAATAATTCTCTATAAACAATTATCATATCATACATTATTTGAACTATAATAAAGAGTGACACTATGAAAACTATTTACATAAGCTAAGGGTTGTCGGTGATAACAGAAGAATAGAACCTCCATGACCTAGATAATAAGTGATACTGTATTCCATCACAATGGCTCAAGTGTATCCTTACAATGAAGTGGTGACCAGTATACGTTTTATTCATTTTATGATTGATAATGTACTATTAATTATGGTTCTGGGCATTATTTCACATCACTAAATTTTATTAGAGCTATTAAAACACCACTTAAAATCATAGATGTTGAGTTATCATCAAAATATGAAAAATAGGTAAATTACTGTATCCCTAGAATATAACTCATCCCATGTCAGAATGTTTGGGATGGATTTAAGAGTAAACCATCTAATAGTCCCTTTAATGGAATTCAATTCATTTTTTCATCGATTTTATTTCCTTTCATAGAACCAACATAAATTGTTAAGAGAAGAAAATCACCATATATATCGCAAATCACACTCGGATTTTATACAAATAAAAGGAGGAGGATGAATCTTTTTGGAAACAAAATTTTCTAAGTAGATATTATTTTATTATGAGATACTCAATATAGATAAAATGATTGAGAAAAATAAAATATTTTCCTTGCTGACATGCCCATTATAAAGTAATATGCTTATGTGTTTCCTGAAAAAATTTCAATTCTACCTCCTAGACATGATGTTGAATAGTTCATTGAGATCATACCCTAATATTTTAAAATATATAAGCCTTCGTAAAAAATTATTTTTTTGATGTTGAGGAGATGAAGAAATAATTACATTAGAATCTTGAAAAAGGGAATATACACCCATGTTCATTACCATGGGGAGAAAATATCCACTTTGACAAGAAGAAGGATAGGTAACTACACCTATGTATTGGTTATCATGAGTTTCACAAGATCAAAATAAATAATAATTATCCTCTTACATCGATCGATTCCTTGTATGATCATATACATGAAACCCATTACTTCTATAAGGTGCATCATTGGTCGAGATATTATAATGTTGTAGTGATGATGGATAATATCCCCAACACTGATTTTATTACAATGTACATGGACTACATGTTCATAGTAATTCCATTTAGACTCACTAATCCTTTTGAAATCTTCAATAACATAATGAATATGGTCTTTTCGGATTACCTAGAAGAAATAATTATAGTACTTATATATGATATTCTTATATACTCCAAATACATGGAGATGGAGATAATGAGTATTTAAATATTATACTAATGACCTTATAGAAGTAATTTTTTTTATGAAAGGTGTTATAAATGTATGTTTAGGTTGAAGCATTAACTTTATTGGGACATGTTATCTCCAATAAATAGATATTTATAGATCTGTAAAAAATAATTATAATCAAAGGATGGACATGATCAAAGTCTCTAATTGAAATATATAGTTTCCCTGGATTATCTATGTACTATTGTGATTTTTCAAAAAACATTTTTTGATTTTAATTCCCACAAACCGAGCTTACTCTTAAGGGTGTCAGTTTTTAATTGATTGATCAATATGGTTAAATCATTAAATAGTGGAGAAAGTGGATAATCACTACTATTTATCTCATATTACACACCAGTGGGGAGGAATTATTGATCTACAATGATGAATCTAAAAACGGACAGGGTAGTATAATCATGCTTGATGATAATGTGATATCTTATTCCTTCCAATATTTATGCATCCACGAGTATAAAAAAGCATATAATAGAATTGGAAATAGTGATCTTCTTGTTGAATATTTTTTCACATAATACTTATGGGGCATAGTGTGATAAATAATAGGATCAAAAAAATCCACATGTATATATTCACAAAAAAGGAGATCAATATGTTCCAATAAGTGTGGTTAAGTCTAATACTGAATTATGATTATTAAATATATTTTGATCATGCGAATTCAAAAAAATTTGATGATTCCCTAAGTATAAATAATCCCACAACCATATCAGTTATGTGGATTCTATGGGATCCAATATTCATGGACATATAATGGATAGGAATCAGAATAATTAAAAAATATCCATTATACCTTCCACAAATAACTTCTCAACCATCTATTCTTAATAGGATCAAGGAGGGCTCAAAAGATGATCAGTGTTAAAGAAAAAGGTGGATAATATTCTAGATTTAATCTATTCTAATGATGGATTATTATGGTTTGGAAGATGGATATGTATAAAATCAAAACTACAGCTAAATAAGTATGTTCTAGATGTTTTTCATAGATCATTAATATTTATTAATCCATGAATCACTAAGGCCAATATATATTTAAATTAAATATTTATATGGGAATACATGATGGGGGAGATTACAAAATTTTTAAATTGATTTATAGTATCCCAAAAAGTCATGGAAGAATGATAGTATTATAAGGCTATGATGAAAACATTTCCTATACCAGTATATAAATAGGAAAAAATAACCATAGATTTCATCATAGGATTCCCCATGACACATGAAGGAGTCAAATCCATCATGGTGGTAGTAAATATACTTAACATGTTAGCATATTTAAATGTTATCAAGGAATATTTATCTCTAGAAAAACACACCATGATATATATATATAGTAAGTAGTAAGACTGCATGTAGTTACGCTCTCTATTATATGTGATTGGGATTCAATGTTTACCGTGAGGTTCTGGAGAATCCTTTATAATGAATTGGGTAGAAACCATTGCTTCAACACTAATAGTCAACCACAAATATATGTTCATTCTCAATAGACCATTAAAAATTTAGAGGATATGCTGACATAATTTTCATTGGATTGTGAACGATGTGTGGAAAAAAACCTTTCCCAAGTGGAGTTATTATATAACAACACTTTCTATTATAACATCAAAATAGAACCTTGTGAAGAACTATAAGGGAAGTGGTGTTGGAATCCTATATTATAGGATTAATTATGAATGTGGAATCTGATGGTACATGACATATTCCCTAAAATGATATAGAATTTTAAAAACATTCTGTGTCATATGAAATGATCAAAAAGTTGATAGAAAAGTAATGCAAACAAATTTAAATGAATCATTAATTTTTATGATATAGATAATGTGTTCATCTATATATCTATATAGAATAAATTAATGTGGGTTGGAAAGAATGGAAACCTTAGTCCTAGATATATAGGCCCCTTTGAGATCCTTCATCGCATCAAAGTAGTTTCATATCGACTAGGACTCCCACCTACCATATCTCAATTACATGATGTGTTCTATGTATCCGTCATGAAGAAGTACATACCAGACTCATCACATGTAATTAATTTTTTTTGGTACCATTGGATAATTTTTTTCATATGAGGAGAAGTTTGTGAAGATCATATATTATAGAGAAAAATATTAACGAAACATGAAATCTCACATGTCCAAATTGTATGTTTGGAATAAGAAGTTTGAGGAAGTGACATGAGAAATAGAAGAGGTGATGAAATAGATGTTCCATCAAATTTTTAGTGTTTTAATTGAAAATTTTAAGGGTGAAATTTTTAAATGTGGAAAATAATGTAATGGCCTAATAATTTATAAATTATATTACTTTTATAAATTGATAATATTCATTATTATGAAATAATGTCATATAAAACACATAAAAATATTAGTTATTTGGGATTTTTATATATTATATCATGAAATGTTCAAAATAACATGAAGAATCATAAAAATTGAGAATATATCCATTTTCCATTGATCATTATGATTAATATATTGAGGATTATAATAATGTCCATTTGATAAAGATAAAGGAAGTGAAAGACTCAACCAGTCTGATTATAACTTCTGAAGCCGATTTATCGATGATTATAAGGGAGATTAAATCACTATTATTTTCCTTTAACTATGGCCATGCTGAGATACGACAATTGAAGAATGAGTGAAACTATTTACTGGGTATGTTCATGATTATTGAGATCACAGACCAAACCATTTTCGCCAAACCACCAGATGAAAAGCTCACCATCGAACACCATACCCTTATGGAATTAGCTAGTTTAATAAAGGTATGTGTATCTAGACCCTAGTAGAATAATTTTTTTTTATTTTTTATAAAAATCATCCTAATATTTATCCTTTTCTATTATTAGTTTATAAATTATTATTTAATAATTTTGATAAAAATTGATTTTAATATATCAATGCTCATAATTAATTTTTGTGAAATATAATGTTTCATAAAAGAAATTGTTTTTGATGAATCCAAGAGTTAATGAAATAGTTTTCTTAAAAATATATATAAATATATATATATATTAAAAAATGTTTCTAAATATATATTATAATATAATATTATGATGTCAAATTTAATTTTCATTAGTGTTAGAAAACAATTATTTTCAAAACTCAGTATTTCTAATCAATGGGGATTTTTTATTTATAAGATTAAATTCTCAACCTTAGAGAATTTTTAGGAAAAATTATTTATTTTTTTGAAATTAACACATTAAACTTATCAAAAAAAAATTTATGACATAATTTTATTTTGGGATATAAATTAAATATGGTATAATTATACAATACATATAATGACATCAATGATTACCAAATGTACTGTAATAAATATTTTAATGATTACACACAACCAAAATTATGATTCCAGTATATTTAAATATTTTTTGAAGTTATTTTATTAATTTTATAAACCCATGTTTTATTGTTTAAAACCTATATTATATTTTTTGATTTTAAAATAAATCATTTATAAACAAGACTCACATCCATATAACTAATGGAAATAATTTTAAATTTATCATTAGCAGCATTCTAAAATGATGAACAAAAATCTCTTTGGTAGAATCCTTGGGGGGAAACCATGAGATGGTTTTTTGTTTTTATTAATTTATCATATAGTGACCAAAACAAATGTTTAGAAATTAATAAAGAATTATCCTATCTTATTATATATAAACCCACCCAACATCCCATTCCAAGTCAAATTAAAACCATAGAGAATGATGTTAATATGAACATCCTAATCAATAGTCTTCCCAAAGTTCCTCTAATCTCTTGATAATATACTCCCATTATTTTAGAAGTTCTCTCTCAAGGTAATGGATTCACTATTTCCCCTCATTATTAAATCACCTTCTATTTTTCAAGAAAATTATTACCTATTTTTCTTTTTGGGATATGTTTTTACAAATTCTTATTACTATATTTATTGTTACCAAGTAATTATACACCCTCATTATCTTTTATTTTCCCTTTATATAAATCATTATGTATGCCCGTTATGGTACAAAATTATCTTCCTATTTTCAATGCCATGCATTTATGTAATGAATAACCATACCCACATAACTTAAATGTTATTCACCTAGTTTTACATATAAATAAATGATTGGTAATTTATATTTACTTAACATTAACTCCATAATAATGGGTTTGAAATTGATTATATACATCTGTATGTTGTATAATCTATGTATCACCCTTATGTATTTACATGATATAAAGTTGACGAGTGGGATATGAATTATACATCCATCCAATGCATTGGGTGATGTTTTTATCCCATGAGATTCCATGTATAGTGTACAAGAGTTTATCCTAAACGAACATTATTATGTTTTCATGGTGTTTATCCTTGACTGGTGTTTATGATTTCAAGTTTTATGATGTTTCCACATTCCTATGTTGCCTTTATGTTTTCTAGTTATATCAGAACTAATTTTCTATATTATGATTCTCAACATTTTACATTACCTTGTTATACCGATTGGATTTCATGTAGTTATTTACCTCATGTTATTCACTACGTATTCCCTTACTAGGAATTATAGCTCACACCTTTCTTATGTACGTATATATATTATCCCATACAGTTTTAAAATATCCAAGAAAAATAAGTTTTTGTTTCAGGGTTTCAAGATAATGATGTTAAACCCATGATTCATTTTATGATTAAATAAACCAAATTTGACAAATACACTATTCCACTTATTCGTCTATGGTTGAATTAATTGTATCATGTAACAATCATTAATTACGTTTTTATAATATATGTGTTGTCATAAATCCCTTGACCTATAATCCCTATAATAAAATTTTTATTTATCACAACATTATTAGAACCTTATGAAACAATTATAATAAGAATTGAAAAATCCTAATAATATAATTAATGTAAAATTATACATATCTCTCTAGAGTTAGGTTGCATAAATCTTATAAGAACACATATAAAAAATCATTCACCACTATTGAAATTTGAAGAGAGATATTAGATTCTATAAATCAGAGATCCAACCAATCAAACCGATTTCTCAAATCTCTACGATCATTGAAAATGATCACCATATGACTAGAATGAATATCACCATACCCTTATAATGTGAGAACACACTCATCAGGTGTTGTAAAGAAAATTCTTATTTATTAATGTCTAAAAATTCCATGAACATCACTATCCAATCCATACAAATTTTAAAATTTTATATTTTCATCATTAAAACCAATAATTACTCTATAATTTCTAATATATTGATTATACAGAATAAATATGGACTTTTTGTCTCCAATTATATAATTTCTTTTATTTATGTCTTTGTTTTTAGGGAATTATGGATTATATCTACAAGAAATTTTTTTTATCTACTACTCATTTAAACATAAATTAATTAGACTCATCTATATCAAACAGAGATAACGTCATATTATTTTTTATAATTATAGTACCCTCACTATGATAGGGTATTCATCAATCTCATCTAGTGTATTTTATATAGAGAAATATAAATTATTGACTCTTTTAGGCCTTATAATATCGATATATTCCATTAGTCTTCCCAAAAAATTGAACTGCTACTTGTATTTACTTCTCTATAGGCATCATTGATCACTATGATTCATTGGATCCTCTAGAACTATATACGCGTGATAAAAAATTGTAGAATTTTTATTGGTTTCAAAGTTTCCCACCATTATTAAAAGTTATATATATTTTTAAAATTTCATTAATAAAGTGTATCATGTAACTAAAAAGGTGATACTAATGTTTTATCCTCTGCGAAGAGGCATCTAAACTCATCAATTTCTTCTAATGGAATCATGTATTGGATTCATTCCACATACTCTTTTTTCAACTATAAAAATGTTATCCATACACATCTTATAAAAGATAATATTTGTTTACCTTCATTTCAATCATGTTTTTTTGTTTATGTATCTCTTATTTTCTACCACTCTATTTGTGAGTAAATAAATTAAAATCTCCCATGATCAGATCTAAGGTTTAAGAGTCATCTTGAATCATTGTTCCATGAGACTCCATTATTGTTAAAATCCTAGTGTTAAACAAACAAACCTTACAAAGTGAGAAATAATCTCTAGAATCACCATATTCCTTGTCTCTCAATCTAGGAATATATAACAATTCCCTTACCTAAATATATTTAGATTAATCCACTTATTTTACTTATTTTTTATGTTATTTATTGTTTCTTTCCCACCATGTATCATTCATATAGTTATCTCTTACAACATACAGGACTCTCCCTACAAAATGTATGTACCAAACACCACCATTGAAATCTTAAGGTTTCAAAAGAACATACCTATTTAGTTATTCCACTATAAGAAATCATCATCTTTTTTTACCCCGCTATCTCCCTTAATTAATGGAGGATTTTCTATCTGGAACATTGACACATGATTTTCTTCCATAGGTCACATATAATAATCACACATTATATGATGTTGGATTAGTTGAACCAGAATTTATGATATTTTGAGAATAGTATCCATATCACTATGCCATACCTCATGGATAGGTTCACTTTCAACATTCTGAACTTCTTCTTCATAATAATTATATCATTATAAAAGTATCAATTTGACACCATCAACAAAAAACTAAAAACTCACACAAGAAAACACACAAAAATTAAATTTTCTTACACCATAAGAACTAAAACATAAAATCAAAATTCTATGCCTATGTGGATTTATTAAATATCTATTGATTCATTTTTTATAAACCAATTTTCAAACAAGAAGGAAATATGTATTCAACAAAATATTTTAAATCTAAAATACATATAAATCAATTTCCAATTTTCTTAAAATCAGAGAATCCATGTTCCAAATATAAATTTTATGTATTTATTTGTACAAATTCCTATTATAATTAATAAATATGTTTCATATATAAACCCATTATATGTATTGAAAACTGTAATGACAAAATAATCGACATCCTTTAATTGACCCATTTAATCTTGTGTCCTTACCAAAATCCATCATAACTAAAGTCTCTCTTTAAAAAGGTTATCTATTTATTTTTTGATGAAACACTTTATTTATGACTTCCTTAATCTCTATTTCCACCAGTTTACATTATCTTAACTCCTAAAACCCCAAACTAATGACATTTTTTGTTACCCCAACCTATGAGTGTGATTCCCGAGGTCATGATTGAGTCACTAAAAAGCCTCATTTCTGTTCAAAGATTCCCATAGGATCTAAAATAGTGTTGGGGGATGAATATAATAATTATGAAATGATTTTATATTGATAAAACACCCAAATATATGGGATATAAATGATGAATACTATTTAAAAAAATTAAACCAAACATTAAGAATCATTTAAATTAAACTACAAACTAAATAATGTGAAATGAAAAAAAATGTAAAAATAATGACCTAAAATGAATAATATATATTAAAATTACATTAAGTAAAAAACCCATGTAATTACCTTGATCTTATCACCCAAAAAAACACTAATTCTAGACACCATAAGGCCGTAGAATTATCTTTTTATCACCATAGTTTATAAAAAAGAGATATGTATTTATAAAATACTGATGGGAAATGGTTTTACCCATTTTCCTTTCAGATACTAATAAATTGTAAATAATTTATAAATGATTTGGAATAAAAATAACACCTCAAAAATAACTAAGGTAAATGTCTATAATTCAATATAAGTCACTAATACTATTGGAAAATGTTGAAAAACAACATTTCCCAAAATCCACCACTATGTGAAACTCGATTAATAATAATGATGACAATACATATCAGGAATAATTAATTTAAACATCTACTTGTACCTATAGGTTCCTATTAAATAGTCCATGAAACTACGTATCCACCAGAGCTCACATACAATGTGTAATCGCGTAATACTCCTAATAAAACAAAAAAGATTCCAAAATATATAAAATAAACTCAATTGTGTGCTTTAGATTAATAAAATATTTCACATAAATATATAAAAATATATTTTAAATTATTTTAAAAAATAATAAATTATAAGATATTAAATCACTTTACTTCATAAATTAGAATTAACTATATATAATATTTACCTATATTATGAGGATTAATAATTGACACACTTACTTTGGTCCAGTCCTCATAATCTAAGTGGACATGGTCTAAATAACCATGGTACCCTTCACATCATACTAAGATCATATAAATTCTTCCAATGGCTGATTTTGGTGTAAAGCCTCTTCCCATGGAGTGTGTAAACTAAATATACGTGTCAATGACCTATCATAATTTCCCTTTGTTGATAAGATAAGAGGTACACTAAAGCTGTAGATTTGAATTCCCATCCCATTCACCATTATCTAGACAAGACATACATTCTCAACATATATACAGTAATAAAATAACCTTACTCACATGATTGTTAGGTACTGAAATAATATTCACTATCCTGGAAGCATTAATATTTACACAAATTAGCATGCTCAGTATAAAAAAGTAATAACATGATTCAGATATCAAAGTAACATCCATGATTGAGTAATGATTCCATCATAATGAATCTAATTTTAAAAAAATGCATGGTTTAAAATAATATAGAAAATAATTATACTTAGTCACACAATATCATAAAAATAATGAAAAATTACTAATGAATATTACATTATGTAATGAAATAGGTATAGAAATATCATTCCAATGTTTAAGGGGTTGTGGGACTAAATTAAAAATATGCCACTGTAGATACAAATTATATTATTACTATATTAAGAGGGGGAAAACAACTCATGGTTTACTTAATAATATTCAAATCTGTAACAATATTATTGTTTTTGACAAGTTTAAATTAGGATATTTCTATGTAATAGATTAATTATGGTATCAGTCATAACTTATACATACTTAATGTAACCTAAAATAAGAATAAAATTATGTAAATGTATTGAAAATGATATCTTTAAAGTAAATCATCTTCTGAAATATGTCTTCATATTTAAAAAAATTACATTTTAATAAAAATATTTTTTAATAATAATATTCAACATTAAAAATTTTCTAAACATGAAATATATACTTTGTAAAAACATAATTTTAAAAACCTAATTGAAAAAAATAATTTTATAAATCTAAGATGAATTTAAATTCTTTTTATAAAATCAATATCAAATTTAATACTTAATAGAGTCAAATTAAATAATATTTCATAGCAATTAAAAAACATAGTTAAGGAATCTAAATGAATCTATAAATAAAACCATTTCTTTCCAGTCAATTAACATAGATATTACAACACCACCTTTACATCGTCTAAATTAGTGTTAAGTAAAAATCATTGACATGTAACCCATGTAGTTTAACGTATGAATTAATGATCTACTTAACAATATTTGTTATATAATACAAGGAAGTATGATTCTAGTTTAACAAAATCACCATAACCATGTTATTTAAGATATTCCAACCCAATTAGATTATTTGTATAAAAAATTTAAGAACCCAAAGGGTCCATAGGGAAGCTTTAAGGTTATAAACGGAGTCCAACCCATATACCTAATTTAACTAGAAACATAATGAATTTAAATTATACACACTCTTGGATACATAAGTGTAATATTCCTAAAAAAATTAAATGCTTATAAATGTTAAAACACATTAAAGACATAACTAGAGATATGTTATTAAATAAATACATTACTAGCTTCATTTATGCATAAGAATCATTTTTAAATCATTACCTCTTAATTAAAATATTACCATTTTCTATATTTTACCAATTAAAATTAAACATAGATAATATAAGGGTGTAAATTCCAAACATCAATGATATATATATGAAATAATAATATTATAATAACATCAATATTAATGTATATCAAACAATAAAAAACTATAACATCCATATTAAACAATTATTTACTTATGTTTTAAAACATAATTGAAAATGTCAATTTCATTAGAATTTGATTTAAATATCTAATTTTGAAAACTTTTATTTTATATCATTGTCATGTGAGTTGAATTTCATTTATTATGTTAATGAAAATAATGGAAATAAATCCAATGTAATTTATATAGATTTCATATGGGTCAAATCCACTACTCGTTATTATAATCATTATAATACATCATTTACACCACAATAAGAACATAACATTCCATAAAAATAAATTTGAAACTATTTATAATCAATTACCCATGAAAACATAATTTATATATTGAACCAAAAATTGAAATATAGAGAAAACTAGTGCAGAACACCATAATAATTATGATAACCATTAGTTGAGGGAAATCATTAATTATAGAAGACCCATGGAACCATAAATCAATGTCCTAAATAAAAAAGATACTAATAAAATTATATCACAAATACACCTCACTAAAATAGTGAACTAAACACAAGTAAACATTCAATTTTGCCTTATTTAACAAAAATAAAGAAGAGAGTATGCATTGAATTTATTTCACTAAGACATTATTGACTACAAAATCAAAAGAAAAATATATATTAAATACATATAAGAAAAAAATAAAAATTTAAATAAGGGGAGACAATGTTATATCTCATTGATGTTATCTTGAATAAATCCCATAAAAGTTCTTAGGATAAATTGGACATATGAGATAGAAAAGGATACCAAGATGAGGAAATAAAAGGGATCCTAGGTTCTTGATATAGAAAATTAGTTTAAAGGTAGAATAATGAAAATTAAATGGTATAACTAGAAAATCACCAAACATACCACTATAAAAAATAAATCCAAGGGATAATAGGTTCTTGATATAGAAAATAAGGATAACTAAAGAAACTCTAAGGACATCAGTGACTCTTCCAAATCATTTTGGTACGAAGTGTCTTCAAACAAGGTACTCTATGTCATGTAAATTTCTAAAATACTTATGTTAATATTTCTAAGACACAATAAAACAACCAAATGAACTAAAAACTACATTAAAAACACTTAATAATTTATCTTATATAAACATAAATTAGGTAAAAAAATTAACTAAAACATTTTCACACCATCAGAAAAATAAAAAAATAAGTCATCATTTATTAATACAAAAGTCAAAATAAATATACTAAATCAATGTAGTTGGGAAATGGTCCCTTAAAACCAACCCACCATAATACCTATTTTTCATGAGAAGTCTCAAATGAGTTTTCTAAAAGATTCACTTAATCTATATAATAATTACATTTAATGAGGAATCCACTAAATCATGGTATAAAACTCTCAAACCCATGTAAAATTATTAAACAATTATCACATAAAATATATATGAACTAAAAAAATCAAAATACATGTCTTTACCTTAGTTAAATGTTCATAATATGATCCATCCTCCAAAATATTATATAATAAAAATATCAACAAACATTATGATATTACATAACCCGATTACCCATCATTTTTTCAGTTTATGACTATTAAAACCAGGAGTTACATACTAACTACTATACGATTTCAACACCGTAGATGTACCGCCACACATTTTATTTTATAAAAAACATCAAATAGTAGAATAAAATCTATGATAAGCCCCAACCCTCCACCATAGGAATTAAATTTGGTTTTCTTATCATAAAAAGCCAGAATTTTTTATTACTACCAAAAACAAGGTCTACACAATCATGCATGGTGAAATACTGTATGTTGGGGAAATCAGCTCTATTAATGTGCACGCACTCATGGGTGAGGGATCCCAAATTGAGAAATATGGTTAATACACATCTTCGGGGTCCCTAAAAGTAATAAAATCATATACTTTATTGACCATATCACCATGAGTGGGTCAATTACACCTTCCCATTGAGATGAAGATTAATTATTAGGATAATATAAATGATACTCCATGTAGTGGAGGCTAGATTTGTTATATAATTGTATGTAATTAGGGAGTATATCTACATTTCCTCAAGTTTTAGCTTATAGCCCTAGAATAGATTGATTAAATAGATTATTGCATTGGCCAACATTTGGAGAGAGTCTTCATGGTCATATATAGAAGATAAATAAAGAATAACCAATCCTCGGTGTCACACTCATATTTTCAATTCCATGCTTTGATTAAAATCATCTTTTGGATCGTATCATTCTCTTGGTTTTCAGGAGTTCTAGGTTTGATGTTTTGGTTCCTCTTTTGTTATTGATCTATGAACTTATTCTCCAAGTTCTTGTGTAGTACTTGAATTTAAATTTTGTAAAAAAGATGGTATAAGGTTGTGGTGTTTTGGAGTTGGTTTTGTGACACTCCTAGTGTCACCACTTGTAGGGTATATTGTTGTGGTAGTTTGTACCCATGAGTTTGATGAGTTTTAGGTTTAAAAGGATGGTTTCATTTGGGACTTTTCCTCATATATCCTTTTCATATTTTTCCCCTCAGTTTTCCACTTGGACTCCACCGAAATTGTGTAATAATGGAATGTTTTTTATGTCCAGAATAGGCCACACGGTCTGGCCGCATGGTTTGTTAAACCATGCAGCCAAACCCCGATTTCCTTTCTAGCTCATTAAAAAACATTTTTAATTACAATTTTCTATTCCATAATAAACCCAAATCCACACATTT
This sequence comes from Viscum album, assembly GCA_963277665.1. Lineage (NCBI taxonomy): Eukaryota > Viridiplantae > Streptophyta > Magnoliopsida > Santalales > Viscaceae > Viscum > Viscum album. The sequence continues at coordinate 958,261,063 of OY728142.1, forward strand.
TCGCCATTTCGTGCACTACATCAATGGAAGTGCACCAATATCTCTCCCCCTCCCATTGAACTAATCTTTAAAGACAGTTTGATGGGGGAAACATCAAAATCATGAAATTAAATCCTCCCCTCTTTGATGTATTCCCTTTATTTAGGGTTTAATTCTCCCCTTCTTGATTTCTAAATTATCTAGCAACTGGGGTTCATACCTATGGATTAACTTCTTGTCTTTTGGGAGAAAGCATGAAGTTTTTTGTTTCTTAAATCTCCCATGTGGTGCGGCGGAGGTGTGGTTGAGGTTTCCCACCATGATTTGATGGTTTCGACATAACGGTAGGAAATTCCATGTTTAATCATTTCTTGATGAGTTCTCATGCTGGATTTATTAATTTTTCATGTTTATTATATGTTATGTGTGGTGTGAAAACTATTTTTGATGTATTTGTTCAAACATTTAATTCTATAGTTTCATTTTGATTTAAATTGGTTCTATTTCCATGTGAAACTCTTGTGGTATTGTTTGGGCTATTCTCTAACACATCCAAGATATTTGGAAAATGTTGTTTGGGATTCCAATTCGGATTTGGTATGTTATTTGTGTGATTTTGGGTTTTAAGGTGGGTTATTGAATGGGTTCAATGTGTAAAACCATGTTATAATTCTTTAATATGATTTATGAAAACGTGTGTTTTCATGGGTATCTTTTGTGGAATTATTTGAGGTATTTCTATAGCCCTTTATATTTATATAATAAATGTTTAAAGGAATTCCAATTTGATTTTGGAGTGGTATTGGTGTGATTTTGGGCTTGGATGAAGCTTTTGAATGGGTTTTGTGTGCAAGACATAGTTACACCCATTGGGTTTGTTTTGTGAAAATTTTTAATGTTTTATTTTGTTAAACAAAGTGGGAAAATGGTGTATATGTACTGTTTGGCTATTTTTTCACCTAATGTAGGTTTTTTAAATGTAAAGTGGTGATTTAATATGTCAAACATTTTTAGAATGATTTATAAATTGCTGAAATGTTTTACAAAATTGGGATGTGGGTGCGAAACATGTTTGTAGACCGTTTCTTATGAGTTTTATGAAAAATTTAATTTTGAAGGAGAGAAGGATATTATGTGATATGTGTGTGCGCTTTTATGTGAGTTATGATTTCCTGGAAAGGTCTTATATAAAATTTTAAAGGATTTTTGGAAGTGTTATAAAATGTGAAAAGTGTTGTGGGCTATTTTGCTGTGAGTATGATTTCAAAATGCATTTAAATGAAAAAGTGGATTTTGTGACTTGTGAGCTATTTAGGGGGGTGTTTGGTTAATGTTTTATGTATATGTGGTATTTTCATGTGCAACATATAATTCTGGACTTGTTCAGGTTGTTTGATCACAGGAGGGAAACCTAGGTATCTAGGTGGGTGGATGTGTACTAGTTTGCTAGTGATCCCCTAGGGTCTGGCTTTAGCTTCATGTAGCAAGTTTGATGATTTCACACTAACTAAAATTTTATTATGATGATGATTTGGGACAACTAGTTTATGGTCATGTTCCCTAGTAGTGGCTTGTGCATGATAACAAATATTGTGATCGTTACTCTCACCGAGATACGTGGTATGTGGGACCCACAACAAGCTAGTGCCTAAGGGTTATTTTGTATTACATGAGCTCATTAGATACTTTATTCATACTATTGGCATGAATTATGGTTGGATAAAAAATTATGTACTGTTGGAATTATTTTTTAATGTGTTTATTCTTTAAAATATCCCACTTGAAAACTATTTTCTTTAAAGATTCAACTTTTTAAGAAATTGTTACTAGATCTTCATGTTACGAAAACATGCATGCTTTTAGTATTGGAATTTTTATCACATGAAATATCTTAGTGTTGGTATCCTACTGATCTTTGGCTCACACCCTACTTACTTCTTTAGCTGTCCTTTATGATGCAGTGTTGTGGAGATGGCTTGAGGGTGGTGCCACTTTCCATATAGAGGTTCCTGGGATGTCTTTTACTGCCTTTATACCTTTTTAATAGACTTTAGAAATTTTTTAAATTTGTATAATTCAGTTCTTAATTTTTGTTAAAGATGTTTTCGTTTGAAAATTCCAGATTTGGTTTCATGGTTCCGTTTTTTTTGTTTTATGTTTATAAATTTGGGTGTATCATTCATAAATGTGTTTTTATGATACTTGGGATATTGTGAAATCCTGTGGGGGTCATGAAAAACCATTGGTCCTTGTCACTTGCTAGTTCGGGTGCCGGTATTAATGGCTACCAGATTCGGTTCATCACAAAATGGTATCAAAGGAGGTTTAGGTTAAATCTTTGGGTCAAATTATTAGGGGAAAATTTGGGATAGTATGGACTTAGGATTGTTGGGAAATGTTATTTTGGTTATGGGTATGGTTTCTGATCACCACACTCCATGACGGGATTCAAGTTTCCCTGGGAATTCAGGATTTCTCTAAGTCCTTTGGTTTTCTTGGTTTGATGAAGATTAGGGAAATGAAAAGAGAGTTCGGTTAATGTCCACAGTGAGCTTGCAGGGCCTGGAAAACCTTGTGGATCCGGGAATATTTCCATATAATACTCTCTGTGGTAGTGAATTTATTGGTGTGTGGCTTCCAACCATATGTCCAAGTCACCCACTGAAACTAGTTTCCTCTCACATTGTCTTCTATCCTTTAGTTTTGAAGTCTCAGAAGATCCATTTTAAAGAAAAAAGTGCATGGTTTTAAGAATCATAATGTTTCTGTGAAATTATTTTCTAAAAAATAGGGATTGGTTAAATTTGTGAAATAGTAGAACGGAATTTTTAGAATTGTTTTGGAATGGAAAATGGTGTGGTTTCACCTCCTTTGAAATCAGGAAATTATGTTAATGTTGGTTTTGAAAAAGTGTCCCCAATAGAGTTTTCAAAACTATTGAATGTTTTTTAATGGGATGAGATTATTTGAAATTGATGTATATGAGTTAAAAGTGAGTATTCAATTGAATGATTGGGATGTTGATTTCATTGTTAGCAGTCTTGAGAAAAACGATGTATTGGTTGATTGTTTTGTTTTTGAAAGATGGAATGAATTATTTTTTTAACCATTGGTATTTCTATAAGCTAACACATGCATGGGGTTATATATTATGATAGATGGTTAATGGAACAACTGGAAGTTTTTCTAGATGAATATGATGAGGGTGTCTGGTATGGCACAAAAACATGCATGTGCGAGGCCCATGGGTACCATTGGTGGATACAGTAACCGCTAAACCATTTATTTTTCAATGAAATGTTTTTGAAGGAAAACATGTTGTTTTTATGACTTAATTGGGATGGTTTTTTTAAAATTTGGATGTTTTGGATGTTTTGAGTCCAAGAACCCCTTCTATTTGAATTTTGTTTCAGGTTAATGTTTGGTAGGTATGCTGGGTAGAAGGACTGGTTAATAGTCTCTTCTGAGAAATGTTTGGGAAGCCTTTAAGGTGGTTCCATTCTTGTTTTTGGATCTGTCTTGTGGCATGTTTTGTCCATTGGACCATCTTGGATTGGTCCTTGGATTTCCTCATTGGATAATGTACGTCCCTATTAAGGTTTAGTGCACTACTGAAGTGCAATCTGGATTTCATTGCCATTGTAAAATCCTTCAATTGATCGATATAAAACTATTTTTCTCAAACTCTAGAGATTGACTTTACACCAGTTCCTTTCAATGATTTTTTGATCCTCTTGTAGAAGAATACTTCTCTTGTAAGGTTGAAATAATCCTCTGTTTCTTAAGTTACCAGATTTTTCGATGTTGTAAGTGGTCTGGGGTTGTTAGTGTGGATGAGTATCTAGAAGGTGTCTAAGAGGGCCTCTGGGTCCTTTATAGTCTCTTAGAAGTAATAGTTTATTTTAAACCATTAGTTTGTGAAGTATGGTCATGAGTATATGTTATGGCCACTTTCTAGAATTGTGTCCTGTATGGGAATTGAAATAAGATCTTTTTCCTTGTATTGTTTCTATCAGTTGCAATGATCATGTTCTATGACACATTTTGATTTCATGTGATTTTTTGAATATTAAAGTAATGGTTGTGTAATCTTATTGGAGTCTCTGTTATGTTGGTAGTATTTACCCCATTTAAAAACATCACATTCCTCTATTTAATAGGAAGGTGTTTATATGTGTCCTTTCCTTCTATTGTTTCTCAACAGAAGAAACAAGGTCTGATGTGTGTGCATCTTATAATCCCTTGTTTCAGTGAAATTTTTAGAAATGGTAATGTGAATTTGGAATGTGTTATGTCATTGTAAACTTATCAAGTATTGATGTATGGTTGTTTTTATCACCGGAAGAAGAGGTTCTATACTGGGGTTTCTAAAGCGTAACTTTGTGGCCGAAGATGCTTAAATCTTTTGGGCTCCAACCATAGGCCTTAAGGAGAAGCTGACATGTAGTCAGGTAACATCCTAGGGTCATTAAAACCCTTGTACAAATTACTATCCTCAGAATGAAACATAAGAAGATTTTCAACCTCTAGTGTCATCATCTTGCTTCTATTGTTCTTGATTGGTTGATATAGTTAGAGGGCCGCATGCACATGTTATCGGCTAATGTCATTATCTTACCATTTGGTTTTCATGGATTTTTTTTAATATGGTTGTAATTTTGACTAGACAGGTTGAGTGCATACTTTTCACATGGTCAGTAGTAAACATTCCCCATAAAACAATGAAAGTAGAAGAATCCACACGGTTAGGGCATGGTTTCCCAAACCGTTTGGATTAACCTTGTGGTCGTCCCAACTCTATAAATTTTTGTTTTTTTATGTTCTGACACATGATGGTTTGTTAAGATGGTTGGTTACATATGGTGGGGATACCCTCTGTGAATATCATGTATGTTTTTTTTGGAAAGGCCTAATGCAGTCTACCCATTGTACCGGGGAGTCCATTTGGGCCTCCCCCCGTCTGTGTCCTGATTCTATCTCGAGAAATATTTTGGATATATCTTATGTTGGGGATCCAAGTTGTTTATCTCTATGTTTGTAACATAGACTGGTCCATATACTTGGATTGGCAGTAGGTAGTCTTGTTCGGAGCTGTCTAAGACCTATACATCCGTGGGTAAATGTTATGATTGGAGAATGTCCAACAGTTTGGTTGGAGCAAGGTAAGTGTAACTTTTTTCTTTTTTATTATTTATTTGGCCAAGTTTATTGAATCTTGTTCAGATAGTGTTTGAGGAGTTTTATTTCGGGATAAAACTTAAATTTGGTTGATAATTTCTGTAATGATATGTAAGTTTTGGTTTGTGAGTGTATTCCTTCCTTAATTGATCAGTGGAGGTGTTTTGGCCTTTGGGGGAGGAACTTCGCAATGGAGTGTATAGTGATTTATCTATTTTGGTTTGTTGTTTCTTTGGCCTTGATGTGTAATTACAAGGGAAAAAATCATAATGGTGGGGAGAATTGTCAGACACAGATTTTCAATTCCATGCTTTGATTAAAATCCCCTTTTGGATCTTATCTTTCTCTTGGTTTTTGGGTGTTTCAAGTTTGAAATTTTTGTCCCTCTTGTGTTATTGATCTGAGAACATATTCTCGGGGGTATTTGGTGGTACTTGACCTCCTCTTTTGTCAAAATAATGGTTTTATGTTGTGGTGTTTTGCAGTTGGTTTTGGGACACTCATAGTGGCACCGCTTGTGGGGTAAGTTGTTAAGGTGGTTTGTACACATGAGTTGGATGAGTTTTTGGATGAACAGATGGATTGATTTTGTACTTTTTATCACCTATCCTTGGCCTATCTTTCCCCCTAGGTTTACCTCTTTTACCCCCCCCCCCAAATTGGAGGAGAATTGCAGGTTTTTGGGTGGTTAGAACAGGCTACAAGGCTTGGCTGCACGGTTTGTTAAACCCTGCAGCCAAACCATGCATCCCTGTACAGCTCATTAAAAAAATTATTAATCCCCATTTCCCTTCCTTAATAAACCCAAATTTTCCAATTTATTCCCCATTTCATTCCCTACCTCCATCGACAGCCTCCATGGTCTTTCCCCCTCCCTTGGACCTCAACTTTGAAGGTATTTTTTATGGGGGAAACATCATAATCATGAAAGTATGTCCTCTTCTATTGGATTTTTCCTTTTCCATTGGGTTTAAATGAATCATTCAGGAGTTCTAAATTTTCCATAAACTAGGGATCATACCTAGGGTTTAAATTCTTGTCTTTTGGGTGAAATCTTGTGGCTTTAGGTTTCTTTTATCTCCAATGTGGTGCGGCAGAGTGGTGGTTGAGTTTTCGCAGCAAGATTTGAGTGTTTCAACATAAAATGTAGGTGATTCCATGTGTAAGAATTTATTTATTTGTTATCTTTCTAGATTTATTCATTTTTCATGTTCCTCGTATGTTATATGTGGTGAGAAATGTGTTTTTTATGTACATTGTCAGGCATTTATTTCTATAGTTTCATTTTCATTTAAATTTGGTGTATTTCAATGTGAAAACTCTTGTGGTATCATTTGGGTTATTTTATACCATATGAAAGTGGGATGGTAAATGTTTTTTGGGCACCAAATTATTATTTGTAGGTTCATTGTGTGATTTTGGTTTTAAAGTGGGTTTTTTAACGGGATCAATGTGTAAAACCATGCTATACTTCTTGAAAGTGATTTAGGAAAACCTGTGTTTTTCATGTGTTCCTTTTGTGATAGTATATGGGTTATTTATATATTACTTGAGAGTGGGTTAATATATGTTTCAGGGGATACAAATTCTGTTTTGGAGTGGTATTGCTATGATTTTGGACTTGAAGGAGGGTTTTGAAAATGGTTTTCTGTGCAAGACATAGTTACACCATTTCAGTTTGATTTGTAAAAATTGTAATTGTTTTAAATGGTTAAAAAAATTGGGAAAAGTTTGTATATGTACTGTTTGGGTGAGTGCCTTAACCTAATGTTGGTTTTTGAAAGCTAAATTGGTTATTTAAGATGGAAAACATTTTTAGAATGATTTATAAATTTCTGAAATGTTTTATTAATTATTGATGTGGGTGTGAAACTTGTTTATAGACTTTTTCATGTGAGGTTGATGATAAAATGAATTTTGACAGTGAGAAGGGTATTAGGTGTTATGTGTGTGGGTTTTTAAATGAGTTTTAATGTCATAGAATGGTTTTATAAAAAAAGTAAAGGAGTTTTGTAAGTGTTAATGAATTTTGAAAAGTGTTGTGTCCCATTTTAGTGTGGGTATGATTTCAAAATTCATTTCAATGAAAAAAGGGATTATGAGACATGTGTGATATAAATGGTGGATATTTGGTTAATTTGTGAATTGGAAGTGATATTTGAATGTGAAAAGTATATTTCTTGACTTTTTGAACATGTTTGAGCACAAGAGGGAAACCCATGTATCTAGGTGCGTGGACATGTACTAGTATGCTAGTGAGAGCATGGGGTTTAGCCTTAGTTATAATTAGAATGTTTTATTCCAACATCACTAACTAAATTATGATGATTATGATAATATGGTACCACTAGGTTATGGTTATGTTCCCTACAATTTCCTCAAGCATGAGACCAGATATTGTTATGGTTACTCTCACAGAGATACATGGTACCTAGGACCCACATTGATCTAGTGCCTAGGGGTTATTTCCTATTGTTTGTGCTTATTAGATACATTGTGCTTACTGTGGGCATAAAATATAGATGGCTGGAAAATTCAGTAGCACTGTCACTATTTTTTTAATGTTATTATTCTTTAAAATACCCCACTTTAAAATTGTTTTATTTAAAGTTACAACTTTTTAGAAAATTTTTACTAGCACTTCAGGTTATGAAAACATGAAATATTTTCGTCTTTGAATATTTATCATATGGAATATCTTAGTGGTGGTATCTTATTAGGATTTTTCTCACACCCTACATACACCTTTGGGTGTAATTATACTTTTTATTTTTGTGATAGGTTTGGTACTACTTTTGTGCCAATGGTTAGGGATTAGCGGTCCTTCGTGATGTGGTGTTGTGGAGATGGCTTGAGGGCGGTCCCTCTTGCCATGTGGAGGTTCTTGGTTTTTCTTTTCATGGTTTTGTAACATTATAATGGTCCACAAATATTGTTTAAAATTGTGTAATTTAGATCTATAATTTTGTAAAATATTTTTTCATTTAAAAAATACAGATTTGGTTTCTTGGTTCGACCTTTTTGTTTTATGTTTATAAATTCAGATAAATATTTCCCAAATTTTTTTTATGATACCCAGGCACATGTGACAGCCCATGGGGATTGGGAATGCCCTTCGGTCCTTGTCATGGTCGGGGTCGGGTGTGGTTTTTGATGGTGACCAGATTTGGTTCGTGAAACTTATTTATCACACACCATGGTATATCCCACACTAGTCCATATGTATTGGATCCATAGGTATTTAGATTGAGGCCTTTAGAAGGAAGATTCCATTTCACTCATCTACCTAGTGTAACTGATATTTTATCATAAGTATAGGAAATGCTTCTAGCTAAAACTATTATTATCAAGGGGTATTTATCCCGGTTTTCTAGGAGTAACCTAAATTCATCCCCCACACTCTATGATCTAACTATTAAAGTCATCTACAAACTATGAATACCCTCATTTATGGAATTATTAATTTCATACCATATGCATTAGTTTCCTTTAACTAAAAACAGTAATCTATATTTATTCTAGAACCTATTTCTTTTAGCACCTAAGAACTCTCTTTGAAGAAAACCTTCAGCCATAGCTTTATCGGGGGAAAACCAAATGGTCTCCTCGAACCGCGACCATACATTGTCAACCCACTCCCCTTGGAAAAATAATTGAAGTTTCAAGTCCTCCTTGGGAATTTCACAACATGGAAACTTAGAGAAAAGGGGGACTTTATCTCAAAATCTATAGGAATAGACTGGGCTCTGATACGCCAAACCAAAACTTGGATGGGATCTTATGACACTAGAGGATACCACACCACTCATCCCAAGTGACGGATCCACTTCTCGAATACCCGTAAACATATGAATATAATAATCATGAAGCAGAACTTGTGAACATAAAGTTATCCAACTCATCATACACAGTAATAGACTCAAATAAATAAAACTATTGTGGGTTTTGATCTACTTGAGTAAACATTGGGAAACTTCTAGCTTAGATGATAGTGATATTAAGAGTTAGCAACCAACGTAAAGTAAAAGCTTAAAATGATCCCAATTTTTTCCATGAAATTTATATCACCACATCTAATTATGAATCGTGAGTTCTAGTTGAGTTCTAGAACATGAATATTCATTTGTTTCAATATTCATAAAGATTTATCCCTTGGAAAATCCTAAATTGATCAGTACTTCAGTTTAATGAATTTATCCTACATCAACTGCCCTTCCATTACATTCCATGCCAACTTATCTTGAGTGTAGTTAGTTTTGTCCAAAAAAACATATCATATTGATGCACCTAGCATCCGATTATTTCACCATTATATGACAAGAAGCCCAGGGATATCATCCTTCCTCCTGCATGCCCCATATAAAAAAAATATATTTTCTTATTATCAATGTTTTTAGAACATTAGGAGTAGATAAAATATGAATGTGAATTGATAATAGAACACAATTGACCAATGCTACATGGAACCTGAATGAGAGAGAGCAATTTTTTCAATTTCTTATTTGGGTAGTTATCTTACCAAGAAACCCCTCAAATTAATGGAATCATATTTTATCTGGGGAAATTGGGGAACCCATATAATCCATGAGAATGTTCCACCTTATAATACCAAGAGAGTTCTCAAATTTTCTCCCCACCTATCCATGCATCAGTTGAAGATAAAAACATTTCTTTTTTTTATTATCATCTCGCCACACCACTTGAAATATTCATCCAAAGTCTTGATTATAATTTTGAAGATCCATATTTTACCATTGAAAAATAGAAGAATATAACTAATGAAAAGTGTATGGTAAATACCATTCATGTTGTGTCTCCAAGGAAAAGGAATAATTGGTCCATTATTGATACCCCTAAAGATATATTTTTTAAGGGAGTCATGGATAATAATAGAAATTTTTGGATACCAAGTGTCCCCTTTTGAAAGGCCCCGTACAACTTTTAATAACCCACATTTTTTCCCATTAGGATGATATGGAAACATCCAGAGCTATAGCATCAAAAAATTAAGTAGATCACCCATACAGAGATTCAAATATACACCATTTCCTTGATAATGAATATTCACACCATTATGCCATATGATTTTTCCGTGATGATTTTGATAGTAAAATTGAATCCTTGTGTTTTGATATTGATGTCTCAAATAATCTCTTGTTCCAACCCAATTAAAATCGGTGTAGATCTAACTTTTATTAAATTGTGTTGTTCCTATGGGGTCATATTTTGTTAATGTGCTATGATACTTCGATTAATAATACTAGCTATTAATATGTATGATAAATTGAACATGCTTATGGGTTTATAATTATTAATGAAGGAGGGGTCTATAACATTTGGTATGAGAATTATCAAAGAAGAAGAGGCCACCCTTGGCAGCCCACCACCCTGATAGAAGTCAGGAATAATCTCAACCAACTCTTAAAATATTAAACTCAATGTAGCCACATAGAATTATCCTAGAAATATATATAGAACTATGATTCTCTTTGAGTTGAAAGAAATAACAGACTATAAAAATTCATCCACATCTAGGATGAAACAAAGATTTAAATTAACGGAGTTTGGCACAACCAAGGGAATAGATTAAAAAAACATTAACATAACCATCAGATATCTATAATGTATAGGGGTATTAGAATCACTAAGTGGGCATTGTACATGGGACATGAAAATAACCACCATCTCATAAAAATAATTATAAAAGGATTAATGTTCCATTTTAAGTTTTATATTGGGAGATATTTTACTCTATTTAATATAGGCACAAAGGAAATCTATGTTTGGATCACCCTCATTGACCCATAAGGTTAAGAATGGGAGATATTTACTTCTCTTTAATATATCCCTTCCTTATCCCAGAATAATGTTTGTGAACTGGCCATTCTTGCTGACAAAGACACTAAAGAACTCCTCATCCAAATAATTCTCAAGAGATCTATCATCTTGTTCGATCTTGATTTTCAATGACTCCATCCCGAAAAAGGCATATGAACTGTTTAAACTCCAATCATGCAACTCTTCTTTCTATCCTATTGAGTTTATTATGAATGCAAACCCATGAGTTGGCCAACATTGGACTACTCTAAGAAATGAGGACCATATCATAGATATAATCAGTCAAGTTCCATATACTGGAGAAGTCAAAACACTTTAGAGTTCTCCTGTATCAATCTAGTAAAACAAGGATAGGAGAGTGGTTAGATAAGTATTGCACAATATGAGAAACCTTTACAACTGAGAAAGAGGAAACATTCTGTAAATTTCCAAAACAACGGTGTAACCAACTCCATGTTTTCATCCTTCCATCCTAGTTGTTACACCATATATACTTGTATCTATAATATCCCATATACATTAAATTTAATCCAAAAATGAATGAAATAAAGCTCTGCCTAATCTTCTATGAGCTAAGACCACTACCCTTTTCCTCCAAGGCATCCTAAATTGTATTAAAATCGCCCAAAAAAACCATGAAGTATCTCTGGGGATAAAATAATCTAGATCCTACCATAAGTAATCCCTCTATATAGTTTTTCATTTTCTATACACAAATGATAAGAAGAAGGATATATTACCAAGTCTAGTATTCATAGATATATGTTGTCTTCAGATAGCGAGTTGTTCCACATTGAATTAATTAACCCCAAAAATACATATATTACTATTGGTAGAATCACCTTGCAGGTAGACAGATATGCCAAACCATTGAGAGAAAATCTAAATTCTGGAATATTGTTTCTTAGATTCTATAACAATGATAACAAAAACAAATGAGAGGCATCTATCATAATCCAATAAACATGTTTTGACCCGTTCTATGAGTCCTTCGGTGTTCCAAACAAGGATTAAGATCATGTAAATTGGGGAACCTAGATTTGGACCTGGGTGATGAGAGGATTTACGTGTAAATAGAGAATGAGAATAGCATTTCCCACCTTTAGGATCTTGTACATATGCTAGTAACCTTAGTGAAAATAAAGATAAAATTAAGATATGAAGTGCTAGTAGAATGAGATAAAAAGACGATGAGACTACATATATATAAAGACATCCACGTTGTGAGTATATAATAAATAGTAGGAAACCATTAGGGTTCTAGAATATATGAAATAGGCCAAAGTTTGTGCTTTAGATTATTTAACTAATCAACATAAATATATTAAAATTTATTTATAATGGTTATCAACAAAAATATTTTAGAAACTCAAAATAATTGAATTCATAAATCACTATCATCTATAAATGATATTTCACAATAAAGGGATGGCATATACGTAAAATCCATACATTAATACTATCACTCAAAATCTGAGATGTCCTTGAAAAAGAAAACATGATTACCTTCTATCATACGAAGCTCAAGTAAATACTTCCCATGGATAATTCAAGGATAAAACATCGTCCCATGGAAATGGGGAGAAGCATATAGACATAAGAAACAAACAATCCATTTCTTTAGGGATAGGGAAAGGTGTATACTGGAGTTAGGTTATTGCGACCACATCATATTCATCACACTCTAGAAAATCCATGATTGATCAACCTTTATAAAATAGTCCAGAAACTATTATTATATTACTATTATCTATATAAAATGTTTCCCTAATTAGCGAAATTTTTCCAATTAAAAAAATCAACATTATCGATACAATAATGAAACAACATGATTGATATATCAATATAGAAGTCATTATCAAGTAGTATTTCCTTATTAATTAATATAATGCTCTATAAAAAATATAATGTTCATTTTTGTAAAATCTCGATCTCGGTCGCCACTAAGGTGGTGGTTGGACTAGTGGGTCACTTGGCCTTAGGCACGCCACCCCATAAGCCCGAGGATGCCAACTCGTAGAGAGGGTCTATTGATGGTACAGTGTAGAGACTATAACCTCTTCATTACATTCTAACATTGGTATAATAATATTAAATTGAATAGTAGTGGAAGAGAAAAAATAAAGACAAGCAGGGGAAGAATAATATAATATCAGAATAAAAAATTCCAACATCAATCCACAACAATGCGTGTATAAATGATGATGATACAATTACAGTTCGTACATGTTATCAAATAAAATGAAAAAAAGAAGGGTCAACTCCTCAAGCATCTTGAGAAAGACCCCTCTCTTTTTCATCAAAGACCCCATTTATAAAGAACATCATAAACAATGAATACAAGGACCGACAATCAACAATACCTACCTAGGATCCAAATAGTTCCTGAGTAGTGTGTGAGATGTAAATCTCAGTTGGCCGACACCCATAGTTTCTATCCCAATCCATTTAAAAAAATTAATAATAAATGACAGTGTTACACACATTATGAATGAATGGTGATAAAAAAATAAATAATAGTAACATGTTTTGGGGTCTTAAATGGACACCCTTCCCATAAATTCTACTGTGGCCTAAGCTGGATATCTATGTTTGTATGTAGATCCTCCAATATCAGGAAGGATCGCCGAAATTTCTGGATTATTCTCCTATCAAGGATGATTCAGTTAGAATATACACTAAAAATATTGTCTTTTTTCCTTAGGCTAACCAAAACACACTATCATGCATACCAATAATCTCTCCCTTAGGCAATCCATAATCTCACTCTCATGCATAACTCGAATCTCAACCTCAGACAATCCAAAATCATGTCGTTGGGAATGACTCGAGTCTTACCCCCAGACATCGAGTAACTATGCATCCATCCCTCATATACCCCACATTAATATATAATTATTCCTCTGGTATTCAGTACATGTGATCCTTCCCCTTAGATGATATGAAAAAACGCACTGACCCCTATGGTGTCACATTAAAATTGGCTTGTATATAGGAAAAATCAACATGCCTAACAGTATCAACCCTAATGTATTAATCACATTGATATCACAGAATTTAAAAATCTATGTATGAAAAATATCAATTCAAGTATCAAACATACCAGATTTATCATCTCGAGACACAATTTTCAATTTATAAAACATTTCCATCTATAGACCAGTTCAGTTCATTAATACAGGTTTCTAGTTATCATCATTATTATATCATATGTTTTTAATTAAATCTATAAATCATATTTTCATTAATATTAATTAATCAATTTATCCAAGTTCATTCTAGCATAACAAAATAAGAAGATTTATTATTACGCCACTTCAAAAGTCACAGACAACAATCAAACAATTTATCCAATTTATAATATATCTTTAATGTCAAACAGAAAAACGCTTAATAACTACCAACGCTGGAACACCAATCTATTGGGATCATGTCTCAGTCTCCTTGCCTATTGACCCAAATTAATTCATGGGATGGTTTGAACTGAACAATAATAATTTAATAGGTTTTATTCGATTTATTTTTTTTGGGTTCGTCATGCCATTGTGATCAAACATATTACATATAATTTAAAAAATTATATCGAAAAAAGGGATTTGGTTTAGACCCCCCACATGAACCCCATATATATTTATCCAATTAATCATAATAAGGGTAATGATTTAACCATCCTATATATATGTATACCTTTTAAAACATTTATTTCTCAAAAGCAGTTCTTATTAAATTTACCACCATCATGGTCATTCCACCATATTCAGTTCCATTTCAAATTAATAATTAAATTAATTCTATTTAAACTAATCATAAATAGCAACTCAATTCAAATTATTTAATATGTTCAAATACTAACTTTCCACATAACAAGCACTAACAGGAATTCATATGGAAAGCTCAAACCATAACTAAGCCTGATATAAACATCTAATACTAATTTTTATCTTTATGATAGTGCACCTTTGATAGATGTATTTTTTAATAAAACCATTATATTGTTTATCAAAAAAATCATTTATCTTATTTAAACATTACATCAAATTCAGTATGGGAAAAAATATTGAAAATTCACCATATATAGAAAAGAATTATTTAAAAGTGTAAATAACATGCAATTAATTAATTAATGCATTCTCAATATTAAAAGGGAATGGAAAGGGATCATACCTCTGTGGGTATACAAGTCAACAATTTATGCTCTTGAGGAATTCTAACTAGAATTTTTTGCTACCCACATAGAGCATATTCAACTTCGCATACATATAACGACGCCTATCTCCTATGCACCTATTCTCATGGCACATGAATATGTGCAAGGGTATCCTTACATATATTCTTATATGAATACACCCATATATACTTAACTATGTATTATTTTTTCATATATATACATAAGTATGACTTTATTCATATATATTAACTCCCATGAGTGAATATGCCCATAATAGGGGAACATATACATACCTACCTAACTATGTAGACGTTGGAAATTCCGATTTGACTATGGTGACTCTAAAACACATGGAAGGGTCCAGAGCAATACAAATTAATTACTAGGAACCTCAAAACACACAAATGACACAAAAAAAATATAATAAAAGAAATAAGCAGTGGGTATAAATCATTACCTCAGATGGCAGCGACAAACTGAATCAACCTGAAACCACATGGAACAGTCCAATGCACTACTGATAAATTATTAGGGATTAAAACAGTTAATAACTGTAATAAGACAGTTGTAAAGAAATATAATAGATGAAACCAAAACCTCACATTTACAACTATGACCCAAAAAGAACTGATCTGGTTCAACTTTAGCTTGGAATGTTGGAATACACATGAACATAACCCAAAATAATAGGGTTTTAGATCAACATGATATAGTGATGAGATGACCAAAATGAGATTGGAATGGAGAGGTAAATAATGATGTAGTCTTACCTCACAAGATCAGATAAGGATTACAAAGGAAACTGTGGTACAATCGACGAATATAGGAGAAAATGAGGATGGGTTATATGTGCTAGGGGATTTCGGCCAGGGGGTGTGCACTAGAGGAAGGAGACACTTTTTGGTATCTCAAAAAAACTAACCTAAAAATAATAATGAAAATGAAAATGAAAATAATAATAATAACAGTAATAATAATAATAATTATTATAATAATGATAATAATGATAATATTAATAAC
Source organism: Viscum album (assembly GCA_963277665.1). Lineage (NCBI taxonomy): Eukaryota > Viridiplantae > Streptophyta > Magnoliopsida > Santalales > Viscaceae > Viscum > Viscum album. Next base: position 958,277,246 of record OY728142.1, read on the forward strand.
AACAATAATAATAATATTTGTATTGTTATAATTTTAAAAACATTTCATTATTTTCTTATTCTCATTTTATTCCCATATAATTCTAATTAAATTAATGTAATTTTTTAAAAAAATCACATCATAGTGTTTCATCTCCTGAAATAATGATCCAAAGCTCGGTTTGTAAAATCGAACATCCAGAAGATTCCAAGAGTTTAAAACCCCTGGGATTTTGTTCTAGTTCAAAGAACAAGATATTAAATCCTTCCCACCATAGAACCTATAATCCCTATTAAACCATTGAGAACAATGAAAAAATTACCCAACCTATAGACTTGATGACTCATTCAAATGATTGTGTTGCATTTCCCAATGCCCAATGTACCTTTCAACACTTGTTAAATATAATACACAAAATCTATTGAAACCCCAGGCATGTCTTATTTCCCATCCAACACATATTTAAGGAACATACCGGAGACCGTTTAGCTAGATACATGATCCCCTCATTTTCTCATTAAAAATCTGGCCAAAGGTACTTTCCACCTTAGGATTTAATCATAGAAATTGGAAACTTTTTGTGACACGACACCTTCCACTTTTGGAATTTCAATTAAGACACACTATTAAGAATTTTATTAACTCTTCTAAAATGTTTTCCAAAATTTTTAAAATATCCAATTACTTATTGAAGATAGAGCCAATGTCAAGCCAACTTTTTACAAAAATACCTGGACTAGAAAAACCATACACATCCCACTTGATGGCATTCCATAAATAGTCCTCCACTGGCCTTTCTATTTAACATGAGAGACAACTAGTTGAGCAACTCTGGTCAACCATTCAATAAGACTCTAGACTTAGATGTTTGGATTTTTACAAACTAAAATTTGATGCCCTCTTCTAAGGTATCTTTCATTTACAATGAAAATTCTCACTAAATTCCATACCTATATTTGGGTGACATTACATGATTTATGAATCACCAAGATCAACAACAACTCAGGGATAAGCTTGAATTAAAATGAGAATGGGTGTTATGTACTAACTAATATATTCTACACACTATATTCATGAGTGGGATTTTAGAACAAGATCATAACATCCACATTAAATCACTGATGGAGTCCAAAGAATCATTCTCCTAGCGGTCAAGTCAATGTAAGAAATGACTATTGTTTGAGAATCCATCCATGGTGTTTCTATATAGGATCCCAAGATTCACTCAGGACTAACCAAGATTTGTTAAGAACCATGTTTCAGTGTGAAATACTATGGAAACAAATGGAACAAGCCCAATATCTTTTAAATGGTTAATATGGTGTAATAACAATGATCTATTGGGGGATCATGTATGGATTCCAGAAAGGGGACAAGATCATCACTTAAAGAAAAGTATTCTATGAGTATTAGATGATTACCAAGAAGATGAATTAAACAAATACTAGTCGACTTCCATTGTAAGAAGCATGGATTCACATGCTAACATACCACCATCAGCTGATCACTAAGGCTTTACCACACGTGGTATTTCCCTGATCGTTCAAGATTATCCAATGAAGTCCACCCATGATCAAAAGTGCTTCAATAGGGTTGGATACACAACCAACCTCAAGGGAATCATGCTCCCACGAAATCATTGACATTTACAAGCCTCAAGGGCATTTAAATGACCTTTACCATTTTGAAATGATCCTATTAATTTATATCCCTTCTACCTTGAATGGCACATTTACCAAAATTGTTGTGGTTCTCCTCTGATCCATGATCACAATGTCAAAACATTTGACATGGAAATAAAAATCAAACTAACCGACATGTCAAAACACCTATGTATTGTGATAGTTTTTCCAATCATATGGACAGACATGATTTCATTTTTCCTAGGTCACTCTACCTTAAACACGGCACATGACCGTACCCAATAGTGCAAGGCTCAACAATCCTACCCAACTCGATCGATTTGTTATGCCATTAAACACTCGATCGGTACCACGTATACAAACACATACCACCTTATGATTTAAGAATAAAGTGAAACATCTGGAATTAAATCCGTAGTTTTTCCACCATTTGGATTCAAGAATAATATGGTTTGTATAAGAGTTTTAACCCAATGTCTTATTTCCCCATATGACCATTAATGGAGACGATGACATACCATATTGACCATCATTGAGAAAGAATGGTTGAAGTGGACAAAAAAGTAGCCAAACATGCCCAATGAATATATAACCAACTAAAAAAACAATAACTAAGGTTTACACTCATGGAAAAAGTCACGGATACCGTGACCACCAATCTAAACAATGGTTTCATTGATAAAAAAAATTTATAAAATGAACAACGTCTCCCAAATGAAACTAATCGTTTGAAAACACATGACATTGGAAAGGAATTAACTTTCTAAAGTTATACCAACCACAGGATATCCCATTACAAGAGCATAATCATTGACTCTAGAACCAGGTCAAACAAAATAGAATGTCACCAGCCTCAAGATCCTACCATCTTATCCATTTATAAAATTAAATAAGGGCAATGGAAATCACTCATGTTTCTATTGTAAGGAAATACAAGAAGAAACTCTCAAGCTATCCTATCATAACTGTTTAAAAAAAATACACCACATAGGGATCCATTTTAAGTCCATCACATGTATTCCCATTTAATAACTAAATAGTTTAATGATTTAAAACAAAAATCAAGGAACAATAGGAAAGTCTCATACAAAATCCTTTTTAATTATTTTATATTAATTTCCATCCCATCATATATTTGGAAATTTATCAACATAAAATATTTTTAATAGATGAGGCGACAAACGAGGGTCCCATTAAGCCAACCTGGGTTCTTTAGAAATCAACCCAATATAAGTTCATTACTTATTAAAATTATAAACATCCATTAAGGTATATCTCACAAGATTCGTGTGTTAACCAACCCACATGGGTCCGGTTGTGTATTGTTGAAGTGGGACCAAGTCATCTAGATATATGTTAAACAATGTTTTCATTTTAAAACCATATCAAAATACACAATGGTTAGACAAAAACAGTTTCGATTACATTTTCATCCATTTCCAAATTCAAAAACCTATCATACAATTCATGAATAAAAAATTGTATCCCATTAATCATACCTAATCCACGTTAACATTTTAACTTTAGTAGCCTTTTACATTTTAAAAACACTGTTTAATCATTTAGATCTATAAAAAACAATAATTTCAACTAGAAATAAAGAAAAAGGAGATTGTTATGTCAAAAAAACATGAAAAAAGATGCTAAAATTAAACACCCAAGCGTGTTATCTCTATAGACATGATAAATAATTGAAAATAATGGAATAACACTCAAGGTACACAACCAAATAAGCAAGAAAACTAAAATTAAATTAAATAGAATTTCATATACATGAAATGTTAATTATTATGTGCCTATTATGATGCATGTTATTATTCATCATTTCCTGACCAAGATAAGGGTAAAAACAAAACAAAATACATAAATCATAAATAGGGAAATGTACAATAATCACTTAATGTAATATCAAATCCAACTGTAATAAAACACAGCATAAAAAATCTCTACCCTGACCACTTGGTCATTTCCCCATATGTGGGGTGATCAATACAAAGAGTAGATATTTACCAATAATTGACACATTCCAAGTCCTATGTCTCCTGGCCCAAAACAATAAGAAAAAAGGAAACTAACAACCTCTAATGACACTTTGTAAAATCCAGAACTGGGTTACCACTAAGACTATGGATGTACCAATGTATCACAAGGCCTAAGGAACACCTCCACATACACTATAGTTTGGGGACTAGAAGCGAGGGTCTATCGATGGTATAGTGGGGAGACTATAACTGCTAAATCAGAGTCACAAAATGGTATAATAATATTAAAAAAATTAATAGTAAAAGGAATAATAATAATGAATGAAATGGAAGAATAATATAATATAAGCATAAAATAGGCAAATTCCAATTTATAATAATGCATGTATTAAAGATGATGATACAATTATAAGTAATAAAAATTTTCAAAAGAAAAAAAACCCAATAGTTTACTCCTCGAGAATCCTGTGCAAGATCCCAGTCATATGATCTATATCTCCCACATACACAACACAACACAAGAAATTATTCCTATGTCCTGTGATCAAGAAGATCAACTGAGGTACCAAAAAATTCTAGAGAATTGTGTGAGATATAAATCTCAGTAGGCTAGAACCCATGGTGACTATCCCAATCCATTTCGTACAATTAATAATAAAAGATAGTGTTCTATACATTGTAAATGAAAATTGACAAAAAAAAGTAATAGAAAATTTGTCTAGGGTACTAAATAGACACCTTTCCTATACCACCTACTTCATCCTAATCTGGATATCAATGTTTGTGGGTAGATCTTCCTGCATCAGGAAGGATCACCCAAATATGTGGCTAATTCTCATAATAAGGATGAATCACTCAGAATATTAAATAATCATTTGGTCTATTCCCTCAGGACAACCAAAACCTCGCCATCGGTAATAACTAGAATACTTCCATCATGATTTCCACAATATATCCCTCCGGAATAACTAGAATCTCTCTGTTAGGCATATCTAGAATCACACCCTCATGCATTAATTTATTGTCTCTTAATGAAATTGTTTCACTGTACATCTAGCCCTCATGAATCCAACATAAACATAAAATCTACCCTCCAGAATCTAGTACTACTGTTCTTAGACTTCATGTTGTAAGAAAACATTCATAAAGACCTCCCACATCACATTAAACATGAGTCTGATCCAGAAAAACTCAACTAGACAAAATGTATGAACCCTCATATATCAATCCCATCGATATCACATAACCACAAAATCCAAGTAATAAATATCCCATTTATAGTATCATACATACCATATTTGTCATCATAAGACACAATGAAAAATTTATAAAAAAATTACTATCTTTATACTAGTCTGGTTCATTAATCCATGTTTTGAATCATCATCGTAATGATATCAAACCTATTTAACCAAATCCATCAACCCTATAGTCATTAATATTAATTAACCTATTTTTTTAATGGTGATTATACCATAATAAAATTTATTATTCTTACACTTCAATAGTCTAATCCAGCAATCAAACAATTTATTCAATTTAATACAGGGCTTTAAAGACAAACATACCAAGTCTTAATAATTTCCAAGACTAAAATAGCTATCAGTTGGGTAAAGGTCTTAGAATCCTTTCATATTGGTCCAATGGAATCCAATGTATGGTTTAAAATGATAATTTATAATTATATATGGATTATTTGATTTATTTGGACAGGCGCGGTGCACCAGGGCGACCAAATATCCTGCATATACTTTAAAAAATCATTCAGAAAAAAGGGATTTGGTTTAGACCACCCTCGTCAATCCCATTTAAATTTATTCAATTAAACATTACAAAAGGAATGATTTAACCACACTACATATATGTGAACCATTTAATCCATTCATTTCTCATATTCAGTGCTTATAAATTAACCAGAGGTGTGGTCGTTCCACTCTATTCAGTTCAATTTCAAATTAATTATTTCATTCATTCCGTTTAAACTAATTGAGCATAAAAAACTCAATTAAAATTATTACCAAGGGGTAGTAATAACTTTCCACATAAAAATCACTAACAAAAATGTAGATGGAAAACTCAAACCATGAATAAGTATGATATAAACAACCTATATTACTTTTTAGCTTGATGATAATGCACCTCCAATGGAAGGGTTTTATTATAAAATCATGACTTTGTTTATCAAAATATCATTTATCTTATTTAAGCATTAAAACCAATTCACTCAGGAAATAATTCAAGAAAAACCACAATACGTAAAAAAGAAATAATTATAAGTGCTAAAAATGTGAAATTAATTTATTAATACATTCTAAAATTTAAAAGGCGAAAAAGGGGTACTACCTCTAGGAGGAACCAAGATGAACACTTAGGATCTTTTTGCTTTCTATTTAGAATAATTTGTGACCCCACTGAGCATATTCACCTTCACACGCATATAAGGACACTTATCCCATATGTACCTATGATCATGGCCCATGAATATGTAGAAAGGGCTCCTAACATATATATTTATATGAAAACACCTATCTCCACTTACCTACAAAGAAATTTTTCATATAAATATATATATTTACATCTATCAACATATATATATATTCACCACTGGGGGTAAATATACACATAATGGGGGGACCTACATATATATATATACCTAACTATGCATATAAAGGCAAGTCAACACAGACTCTGGTGAATCTAAACCACACAGAACTATCAAACTCACTACAAAACATTATCTAGGAACTATAGCACATCAAAATGGTGAAAAAATATATGAGTGAAACCAAGAAGTAAGTATTGATATTTACCATAGATGGAATAGTAAAACTGAATTAACCCAAACCCAGATGGAAAAGTACAATGGAATATCAATAAAATATTATGTTGTTAAAACCCTAAATTAATATATTTATTATATAAGTATAATTAAATTTATTATATTGAAGAATGTAGTGGTATAGGAATTCATATTAGGACCTATGTAATTTCCTATTTTTCAAAATCATTATCCATTGAAATAGTATTAATGACTATACCTTTAAAAAAAAGTAGAAATATTATGGCCCCTAAAAACACATTTAAATCAATTTATATTCGAATACACAATACACCATAATAAATATATTGAAACCCAAATTGAAACCACTAAAAACTATTGGAAGGAGACAAAAAAACTATGCTAAAAAATAATCAGAAAAAATACCCAATTAATAAATTCCAAATTATTCCTAAAACATGGTCATTGGTAAAAAAACATTAACTAAGTGATTTCATAAAGATAAATCACCTAAAAAATTAGTGAACATTTCTCTATAGATCCATCATATATGCATTATATAACTCAAATAAGGAAGTGACTAGGTATTCCAATTGAGGTCACCAAGAATTTCGTGACCTACCAAATCAAAATATCTATTTATAAAAAAGAAATAGTAAAAGGAACATAAATTAGAATAAGAGTAAAAATAAGAGATGTTGCTTTATTTTATGCATGAATAAATCCAATAAAACCACATCTGATCATAGGGAAAGAGGACATGGATGGTGTTATTGGGATGAGTATGTAAAAGGGTAATTTAGGGACTATGAATAATATTATATCAATGTAATAAAAGAAGGTTCATTATAAGGGATGGAAAATAAAATTAAAAAACTAAACTCTCTAAAAAACGCACACAAAGGAAGGTGGATTCTTAGTAAAACTCATAAAGTACCCAGTGGCACTCCCATTTAAAATGGGCCATTTCATTGACTAGAGGGTACCCGGTCACCTCCAATTAGGTACATGGTATCACCTATAGTTCTAAACCATATGTGGAAATTTCCATAAGAAACTCCAAATCCCATGTCTCATCCTTACACCTCATCTCAAAATGATAAATAATTTATCTTAAAACGTCCAAAATTTGGTCCAAATCCTCAAATTAAAAAATTTTACATAATTGTGACCAAAATTTATAATGTTTCTATAATTTAACCATTCTAAATTACAATATAAAATTTAAAATCACAATGGATATAAAACGATCCATTAAAACCCAACTAATCAATCACATGCATGGTCAAACATATCCAATTACACTATAAATTCATATCCTACAATCTATGACCAATGAACATTGCATCATTTCCCTTACCTACACCATGAAATAATACGTCTGTACGCACACTAAATATTGTGGGTATTAGAGATTATAATGATACCCAATTGGATTCTCTATGGATATCATGAAATTCCATGCATTATCTATTCTCATTAATGTATCAAATTCCATTAGAAATAGGTTTGAATATTTAAAGAAAAAAAATTGGTTTAAAAAGATTGATAATAAAAGAAAATATACATATATAAATAATAAAACCAGTTATTTTTCCAAAGTACGGTTACGTATCATTATTAAACCATAACATCAATATATTAAACAACTATTATAGCTCAATCATATATGAGGAATAATAATTAATTTAACTGAAGTTCATAGCTATAATTATTACGTGTGTCCCCTATGGATCATCATCTATTGTACTCTTTTAAAAAATATTGTGGTCGTACTCATCCAAATTACATATAAATATGAAAATTTAATTCTCTATCCTTTGCATGGCACTAATGTATGTACTCACAACTTACAGACATTTCTTATACTAAAAATATTAATTTAAGGAAAATATTTAAATCATGAAAAAATATATAGAAAAATATAAAATATAAAATATTAATGACAACTAGATTATGATTTATAAAATCCTATTTTCCACAAAACATTATTTTAACAAAAATCCCACAGTTGACAATAAAATTATAAATTCCCAATTTTTATAAAGATGAAAAATTATAAATTAAAAAAACAATTCAAATCCAATATATGATAAATAAAAAATAAATGAAAACTCTCAAAAAGAATATAAATAGCATAAAAATGAATCATTATCCACCAAAGAATAAATAAGTTCCACCTACCATGGATGATAAATACGTCATGATTTTATTAATCGTGGATCTGATGCCATGATCAAAGATCGGATCACCCAACCTATATAAAAAAGGAAATCAGGATTATTTCATTCTTGTACCCAATAAATAATTCAAATAAAATACATCTAATTAAAAAATATTTATTAAAAAAAAGAAACATAATTATAACAAAAATAGATTCATCATTAAAAATTTTTGGTCATCGAGTTCAAACCTCATATATAATTTTAATCTGATCAAACCAAGGGTGAAACAAAAAATTTCTCGAGAAGAAATCCCAAATTTTACCCTTAACAATCCCTTATAGAATTTGAGTTCAATTTTAGACATATAATAGAGTTAAAAATAGGATAATCTGGTATTTAAATGGGAAGTCAAAAAATCTAACCCTAACTACATTGTGAAACAAGAAAAATTCCCAAGGGAATGTGATGACTATATATATATTCTTATCTATAATAACAAGAATACATGGTTTTTATGTATAGTTTGTATCACAAGTATTTGATTTATTTTTGATATAATTTCAATGAACTTTTTTTTCATGTTTATAATTTTCCCCAGTTTATTATATTTTATATAATTTCATTTTTTTGGAAGAAGCTTTTAAAACGAAACAAATATACAATTATTTGAATTTATTCAATATATAATTTTATTCATGATATGTTTTGGTATTTTTCACTAACAATTGAATATTTTTAGATGAAAGGGGATAGGATATGTAAGAAGGAATAGATGAATGATTAATGTTGATTTAGAATCACATTTTACTGTTAATAATATATTTATATAAAACCTAACAGGAATTGATAATATTATGGATGCATCCACTAAAAGATATTGTCAATGGTTTTCACATCAATATTCATTTGGAATCCCACATAGCACTTTAGAGTACTCCCAGAATCTGTTGAATCCAATTTGACATAGAGTAAAGGATCTAAAGCACACACCATGTTCAACATAGCCTTGAATAAAAAATTGAGAACACTATGGTGCCCAAATGGAATCTCATATACATCACAGAAGGATATATATACTAATCAATGGAAATTACATCAATCTAATTGGACTAATCCATACACTGCATAATGCAGGGGAAACAATGTAAATGTTGTAACCACCAACATTATCCTGTGAAATCAATTATAAGATACATCCTCAAGTCAAAAAAAACAAGGATGTCCATCATAAAATAACCACTCAATAAAACTAAAAATATATTTCAATCCTTTTCTTCATACATTTTGTAAAGCTATGTGATTGAGACTACAATTCGATTCCTATGAAAAAAAATCACATCTTAAGGATATCCACTTACTAATATGATATTACTCTATCATTGGGGATACATTCAGGCTTTGATAAAATGACAAGTAGCGATGTGTGATAATATAGCACTGTTGAAGTTCCAATTTATCTTCAAGATTCATCTAGGGATTTTTTTTATCCAATGTATCCATATGGATCCAATTTCATATAATGAATATTTCAGAAGCATCTAGAAGAATTCATAATGACTTAAATCATTGAAATGCTACATTAAATAACTAATCAAATGGATGGTGAGAAGAACAAACATTGGGGGATGTTAATCAATATAGATTTCACATGATGAACATTAAAAAATCATAAGGTCCAATGAATTCCTCATACTAAACTATTTAACAATATCATGGAATATATTGAGTTAAACAGATACATGATTATCCAAGGGAGACATTTGTAGATTCATGTGGGTAAGTTAGTGGAGCTTCACGCAAGATAATGCATGTTACATATTCCTATAGAATGATATAAAAATTCACAATCCATGTGTGATGATTATATAATGTATAAGGAAATTGAAAATGATGATCTAATACATATAGAATATTACTCAATTTTATGGTTTGGAGTCTAACACTTAGTTTTAGAATGATAATATTGAATGATAGGTCATTGGGGGAATGTTTTATACATGATCCCCATTTGAGATGTATTTTATTACTCATTTTTTATTTTATTTTCTATAATAAAAATCATAGGAAATTTATTTTTTGGGGTATAAGTGAGGTGTAATTGTGTACTAATACCAATTATTGAATGAATATCATGCCTCTATCATAATATTTTATTTATAAATATTTTATATCTTGATAACATAGTAATTAAAATTAGGGTATTGGTTGAAGAAATGATCCTTGGAAAATAATGTATTGAAACAAAAGTATAATATTAGTTATATAAATTATGAGAGTGTATTGAGAGTCTAAGGAACACAAAAATCCTAGACCATAAAGAAATTAACACTCTAAATTTAGTCAGTACATGAATCCTTATATGTAAATGTGAATTTAATAAGATGATAAAGTCTATATTTAAAGAATGATTGAAAAAAACTGAGTGATTATGCTATAAATGAGAAAGTGAATGCCAAATATACACCTAAACACTTCTCATTATCATGCCCATAATGTAGTCTTAATTAGAGAATTTCACTTATTATGCATCAGGAAATGAACTGGATAAAATACTAGTTAAGGTGTTATAAAAATTTATGCACTTGTATGGTGTCTTTTTATCTACTACTATTGTAAAACCCTAATATTTCAAGGTAAATTTCTTTTTATATAAATTCAATAGCTTCTGTTGTGCGCAACACAGAGTTCTAGCGTACTAGGATCTATCTAACATGTCTCTTAAAAAGTATTTATGAATAGTATAAACAATATTATGATACATATAATTTTTTCAAAATATAATTCATTTTTTAATTTGGAATATGAAAAAATATTCTATGGATAATTTCTAATATTTTCTGAAAAGTTTCATTTTTTGATAAATATTAAAAAATACAGAATTTTTTTTGAAACTCGATGTTTTCATTTAAATATTAATTTTAAGTTAAATTTATTTTAAAGTAAAAATATATATAATAAATAAATTATTCAAATTTAGGTCATTGTAACTATTTTTATAATATAATTAGATATAATTTTTTTGAACTTTTGAATGTCTCTTGAACCTGTCTTTTTTCCACATCTGCAAGATTGGCGTTAAACATAGTTTTCCTATGTCTGTGAATTAAATTTCAAAAAATGGAAATGCATGATTATTATTAGTATAAATTTTTTATATAATAGGATCAACATAATTTTTCTATTGAATAGTTACTATAATAAATTGTTTTTATACAAAATTTAACGGTAAATCAGTTAATTAAAGATAAATAAAATATTATAATATTTAGTAGTTACCCTAAAACTCTTGTTAATTTCATAGGATATATGGGTGATGACCAAAATCCACATCAGTCTGAAATTATGGAATTTTTTATTCCAGTTGGGTAAGAATATGACTTCTATAATATTTTATTTAAAGATTAGGTAAAATTGTCATAATCACAATTTTAATAAATAAATAATTTTTAATATGTGTTTATACATAAAATAAGTTTTATTATAAATATTTATTTGAAATATAATAAATTTATCTTCATCATGAGAGTTTTTTTATTTTTTAGAAAAAAAAATATTTTAATTTATGGATTTCATAGTAATGATATAGTAATTGATTTATTAAAGGAAGAATAAAGTAAATGATATTGATAATATTAAAATAACTAAAATATTAAATATTTTATTCCCTAAAAAATTTGGAATACTCTATCATGATAGCTATTATTTAATGTAGCTTTTTCGAATAAATCACTTGTTTATGAGTTTTCAAAAATTCATGTAATAAATACTGTCAGAATTGACATAACTGAGATATTAAAATAAAAAATATTTTATTATATGATACAAAACTCATAAAAATATAAATTTCCACAAAATAACTTGGATAATGTAAATTAATTCATATCATATACAATTGGTGTTTTTTTTTTAATTTTATCGTATGAATATTAACCCTATTTTGGTAAAATACATGTTGTCATGACAAGAGTTAAATAATTTAACTAAGGGTTAGTTCCAAATGACTAGGTTTATTTTGTGAAATAAACATGTATATAATTACATTTTTGAGATTATTTAGATATATACAAAGATTATCTTCAAATTAAATCACATTGTAGGTTTTTTAATTGGAAAATAAATTTATATTAAATTAACAGTTTTTGAATATCCAAATATTCCCCGTCCCTCTCTTATAAAAGGGAGCATGCCCTTCTCTTTTATTCACACATATAAATACATTTATATAATAAAACCCCATAAAATGTATCCTCAATACATGTCTCATTAAATCTTAGAGGCCAAACATTGGGCCAAATTCCAACTCAAGGAGTCCTTGTGTACAAATCAAAAGGAGACACTTGAAGAAGTGGTAATTCTTTTTCCAACTCTTTCAAAGATCTTTTATTCATCTAATATATTTTTTTAAAATTTTTTCCATAATAAACTAAAAATTTCAGAATATAATATGTCATGAGTTTATTTTATGATTATTGTATAACCACATTCCTCCTTTTACCCATCCTATGGAAAACAATATCACCATTTGTGCGTACATATGGTTTACCATCTCTAAGATGTGGTTTAAACTATTTTTCAGCTATAATTTATTTCTATGTGTACAATTATGAATATAAAGTATTTAAATAATAAAAATTACATGATAATTTTTTATAATTCATATTCCATCTAATTCCATACCCATAACCATTATGGAATGATATAGTCACTTGTGTGTATGTACGACCTATTGTCTCCACGACGCAATGAGATTCATCCTACATTATGACCATTTTAGAATGATTATAAAAATGTATATACTTAATAAATATGAAATATATTAAATACTAATTATAATGTAATAATATATATATATATATATTTCATTAACATGTTTCAATTCAACATAATAAGACAACAGAAACATCATTCATGCGTATAGACAGACTGCCTTCTCCATGAACATTGTATTTCATTTCATTTTTCTATCTTGGATATATATTTATATATTGATTATGTATGATATAAAAATAATGTTTTATATTCTTTAAGTAAGTAAATCAGGATATCTGTAATAATATCAAGAATAATAAGTCAATACTCGTACGATAAAAAAGCGAATATTACCAAAAAATTTGGTTTAACAAAGAAATTACTAATAAAATGGAAATATAAATTAATCCATTAATCATATATTATATCATAAATATTATTAATAATATGGTCAAAACCATTATACAAGAGTTTTGGGCATGTACAGAGAGTATCAGACCAATGTTTAGGGAATTTTCATCTCACTTTTAATTTTCATGAGATATAAGCCACATTCACTACATATTTATTATGTTTTGTGTATGTAATTACCCAACTATATTTCCCATCATGAATATATTTATTTTTCTTATGATATAAACGTTAAAAGTGGAATGGGATTTTTTTAATGTTTTAATAATTATTTTTTCTTAATTATAATATTCTATATATTATTTTACATTGATATTTATGTGGATTTAAAAATATTATAAAGGATATTTTATGTCTATTTTTAATTTCATTACAATCATATCAAATGGAATCATTAATTTTTTTATGGAAATTAATTTTAAATTAAAACATTGTTTGAAATGTTTGTAAAATTGCCGAATCGATTTTTTGTTTTCATAAAAGGCCACTTTAAGGGAATGTTTGTAAAATTAATTCTTATAAATCATTACAAATAATATCAATGTTTTTAAAAATAATTTTATCCATATATTAATAATGAGATAAATATTTTAATATAATAATTTTCAAATTTCACCCAAAACGTTCAAAATGGAATTGGACAATTTGAATCAAAAATATATTTTTAAATGTACCCATTTATAAATGTGAAACATTTGAATAAATTATTATAATGTAAAATGGTATTTTTCCAAGAAACTTTTAATGATTATATTACTTTATTTGCATCTATGTCAACATAAATTTTGATTTTATACTTAATTGTGCTACATTTACTATAAACAATATAACAAATTTTATTGGAGGCAATATGAATGTTTTGATTGTGGAAGGTATATTTTTATTCTATTCAAAGTTTATTGGTAATGTATTAAGTTTTAGATTGTTATTATTAATATGAATTTTTATTTTGGTTATGTTTTACCTGTTTCATAAGAGGAATGCATTAAACATAGTAAGTGATGAGTGGGGTATACTACAACCCCTTTATGTTATAGTCTGTCTAATAAGAAATACTAGTTTAGGTTTTAACATATATACACATAGTCTTAGTATGAGGCCTTGATAGCGCAATTATGATTTCCAACAATATTTATTGCCTCATTATTATGTTATTTATTGATATTACATCTGATTATTAGACTAGTAGAATGTCAATGTGAATGTTTGAATGGAATTATTTGTTTTATTCATTCTATATTATGATGAATATTTTGTTTAAAAGGCTGGTGTTTTAATTTTTTTCCTTTCCTTATATATTTAAGCATAGTTATGAAATCATATGCTATATTTTTTTACCCTTACTGAGCATCTGAGCTCACCCCTATTATATATTTTATTTTACTAGGATTCCAAGAGGTGTTTTAGGACGAATATGTTGGGTTAAAATAGAAGAATAACGACGTTCTCAAATATTTATCAATGCTTCATAATATATTTTTAATTATAATTTATAGTTAACATATGTAATATATTTTCCAAGTCTAAAAAAACTCATCATCCCTTTAGGATTGGATTCCTTTTAATCATGAAAATGTATTAAAATACTACAACGGCTCCCGGATTCGGGGGTCGGGGCATTATTTTTGGAATCAGGGAAGGTTTAAAAACAACCATGAAAACTAGATTTATAAAACATATTTTAGGTAACATTACCCTATGATATAATTTGAAGTTTAGTATTAGAGAACATACTAGAATATGGGTTATTTAGAGATTATGTGTGTATTCCTAGAAAATATATCCATGTCTTCATACTATAAGTGGATGTGGTTCGGGTAAAAATGTACTTAGTAGTAGAAACTCAGACAAGATATTCTGAGCATTACTTGGGGTAAATTGTTACATGACAACATGCCTTGCTATGAACCTTGTATGAAACTCATGCGGTATATGATTAGGATAATTCATATTTTATATACAAACCATATTGAAGAATTTAAAAGTAATAATATCACAAAAGAAACTATTTTTGTTATTATGAGACTAGATACACATAAATATTCAATTTATGTTATGTATTTTTCTAGTTTTTTATTATACATTATGATATGATCTAACCTTCTATGGGTTTTCCTTTTGAAATGGCACCCAATATAAGGAATTTGAACCTCACAAATACACATGATCCAGAGAGTAAGAATGATCATATCATTGATCATCTTAAGAGAATATTTTGAAAGGAAATAATCTTCCAATTATTATTGTTATATATGGACATAAAATTATGTGATATAGGGATAGGTATAGTGTAATCTATGTATTATGGGTTCATAGGGAAGTATGAGAATAAAAGGATATATGGGTAAAATTTAGATAAAGGGAATAAGGGAAAGAAGTATTCTACCACATTTGATAATTTGGTAAGGAACCACTTGGGTGCCTTCTTAAAAGGAAAAGGTGGTTTATTCAGGTGTGAAGACAAAATCAAATATGTTCATGATTGCAATGGAAAGAAGAAAAAAATTAAATGTGAAATGCGTTCACTACAAGGATATGGGACACTACTCTAATAAATCTCTCATGCGTCAAAGGAGTATACCCCAAAAGAGGCTAGTGTATCATTATCATGTCATTGATACTACTAAAGACGGATATTAATGATCAATGTACTTATTTTTGGATTCAATAATTTCTTAATTTGATTATTTTTTCAATGATTTAATATTTATAAGAATTATGAAATATTTTAATATTGTAATATAGTACTATTTCATTAAGGATTTGTGTTTTTATGGTACCTTGAAAAGTGACATAGTATCAGGTTAAACATTATGTAAATGTTAAGAATTTATGAAATGGTTTATATTGAACATTGGATTTGGTTTTAGAGGATGGTGTATTACTTCACCATATGATGCAATTTATACAAATAGAAAAATTAATAACATTTCAAGGTTAAATAAGAAAGATAATATTGTGTTTATACAAATTTATATATATTAATATCCTCAGATAGTGAATGAATCATAAAACCAACAATGATATCCTAGTAATTATTCCTATGAATCAAATGGTCCCTTTATTCATTACATATTTAGATGGTTTCAATTGTTAACATTCTTATATTCTTCTTCTCTATAACACTCCCTCATAACATGATGGTTAGATTTTTTTAATGTACATGATTTTCTACATGGAACCCTTGTAAGGGTTATCTCGTGTAACGTTTTTGATTCTCTTTCTTTATTTAAAATTATCCTTTTTATCGACCCTTGTTCAAAAGAATAATTTCAAGAAAGGAAGTTTTTAATAGTGAAATGTTATTTACCAATCAGAATTTTGATAATTATGAGGAAAAAATTTATTGAAGTAGTGATGAATGTAACACATCATGATCTTAGACTATGCTTCTTTTTAAATAAATTCAATAGCTTATTATGTAAGCAACACTGAATGCGAGTGCACAATGATCTATCAAACTAGAAATTTAAAAAGAGATAATTAATAGTATTAAACACAGTATGACAATTATTATTATTATATCAAAATAGACTTAGTTTTTGAATTTATAATATAAAAATTATCTAAGGGTAAATTTTTGATATTTTTCAAACAATTTTATTTTTAGATTAATAGTTAACAGTAATTCATTGTTGTGAAGAAAAATTCTTTTAAATATTTTCTTTTAATTAAATTTATTTTAAAGTCAAAATAAATAAATAATACATATATTAATCCAATTTAGGTCATTGGAACTATTTTTATAATATAATTAGATATAAAAATCTACTGACCTTTTGAACATCTCTTTTATTGGTCTTCTCGCCACATTTGCTGTATTATTGTTAAACTTAATTTTCCCATGTCTGTGAATTAAATTTTGAAATATATACATGCATTATCATAATTAGTATCAAATTTTTTATCTAATTTGATATACTAAAATTTCTTTTGAATATTATCTTCAATAAATTTTTATTTATTTACCACTATTGCGGGTAAATTTTGTAATGAAACATAAAAATAATAATATAATATTTAAAATTTACCTTAAAAAATCTATTAATTTCATTGGATAAGTGGGTATCAACCAAAATATAATTTTATTCTGAGATTATGATCTTTTCTATGACACATGTGTATAAATAAGACTTTTAGTTTATTTTATTTAAAGGTTAGTTAAAAATGTCATACTCGTAATTTTAATAACTAAATCCTTTTTAATACGGGCTTATACAAAAGTTAAATTAAAATAAAAATATTAATTTAAAATATAATAAATTTATCTCCATTGTGATAATTTATTTTAAATTTTCATGAAATAATTATTTTAATATAATGAATTAATAATGACGATGTAATAATTGATTTATTAAAGGAAGAATAATGTAAATGAGATTGATAATATTAAATAAATGTATATTGAATTATTTGATTCCAAAAAAAGATTTTTTGGGAATAATTTTTCATGTTAGGGATGATTTAATGTTTTTTTTATCAATTAATATTTTATGATTTTTTAAAAAGTCAATTAATAAATACTGTCAAAAAAGACACAAATTATATTTTAAAACAAATAATATTTTATTAAATGACATAAAATTTATAAAAAAAATATTTTGGAAAATTAACTTTATTAATGTTATATATTTTATAAAATATCTAATTTAGGTTTATTTATCATTTTATATTAACTATATTACACCTACAGTGTAAAAAACTAGTTTCCATAATAAGAGTTGAATTATTTAACTAATGGAAAATTCCAGACGATAAGTTACATTTCGTTACCTTAACATGTATAAAGTTTATTTATTGAGATAATTTCTACCTATAAACATCTTATATTCTCTATAAATCACTATGGAGATATTTATAATCGAAAATCAATTTATATTAAATTAATAGTTTTGGAGTTTCTAAAACTTCCCATTCCCTCTCTTATAAAATGGAACGTCTCCTAATCTTTCATTAAAACCTCTAAAATAATTTTTCATGAAATTAAAAAAAAATTCTTATAAAAAAATCGATATATTCTTCTTAGATTTAATGCTTTGGGAGAAAATCCAACCAATGGAGTCCATTTGTAAAAATCAAAAGGAGACACTCAAAGAATAGGTAATTTTTTTTTACTAATTCTTCAATGTTATTTTCTTATTATACTTATTTTTACTAGTATTTTTCCTTTATAATGTAATAAATCCATCACCTAAAATATTCCGAAATATTTTTATAATTATTGGATAGCCATATTCCTCCATTTTCCCATTATATAAAAAACAATATCATCATGCATGCGTACATACGACTTACTATCTAGATGATGTCGTGTAAACTATTTTTCACCTATACATTAGTTTGATGGGTGAAATAATTAATATAATGGATTTAAAAAATAAATATGATATTATATTTTTTATTTATAATTCATATTCCATCCAATTATTTACCTTTTACCATTACAGAATGATATCATCGCAGGTGTGTATTGACGACAAACCATCTCCATGACGTGATGAGATTCATCCGCCATTAAAACCACTTCAAAATAATTCTAAAAATGTGTATATTGAATAAATAAGAAATATATGAAATAATAATTCTACTAATATATATATATATATATATCTAGTACATTCTTTCATTCAAAACTATATGAAAACAGAAACCACGTTCATGAGTACGTATAACCTACCATCTTCATAAAAAGTGTATTCCATTCCATTTATATATCTATAATATATATTAATATAATGAATATATATCATATATAAATAATGTTTTACATTATTTCAGTAATTAAATCATGATCTAATTAATAATATAAATAATAATAAGTCAAAATACATACGATAAACAAAACAATTATTACATGAAATGTTTCTTTAACATGAAAATTAATATAAAAATGGTAATATAAAGTTTCAAATGAATCATATATGATATGATAAACATTATTATGATTATTCTATAAGTTATTATTATTTTTAAACCCATTATATAAGAGTGTCATATACATATAGTGAGTATCAGACCAAAGTTAAGGGAATTTACATCTCACATATAATGTTCTTGAGATATAATCCATGTTCATCAATTATTTTTATTGTGTGGTGTATGTACTTCCCACATTATAAATCATATCATGAATAAATTTATCTTAGTGTTATTTAAATATTCATTTAAAAATATTTTTATTATGAATGAAAATTTTAATGTATTATAGGACGCTTCGAATGTTTAAGAAATTTTTTCAGTCTGTATTTCAATATACATGTTGTTATTTACAGAACAATTTATATGGATATAAAAGGATAATAATGGAAATTTTATGTCTATATTTTGGTTATTTAAAATTCTTTCAAATGTTATATTTGATGTTTTTAAGTACGAAACTCTTTAACTAAAACCGCATTTCCAATTTTTTGTAAATTTTACTCTCCAAAATATTTCTAATTCAATTCCTTGTTTTCAAAATGGAATATAGGGATATATTTAGAAGTATTGGAGTATTTTGAAATAAAAATTTTCAAATTTCTCAGAAATATTTCAATGTGTTATGGGTCAATTTCCTTCAAATATTTATTTTTAAATTTATCCTTTTATAAATGTGTGACTTTTAATAAATGATTACAAAGTAAAAAATGTTATTTTACTCAAGAAACACTTAATGATTTTGTTTGATTATTTTCATCTATGTAAATTTTTTTAATATTTTATGCTTAATTGAGGTCGGATTATTAGGATAAAATCTACTGAATTTTATTGAAGATATTATTAATAGTTTGACTATGAAAGTACTATTTTTTTACCATTAATGTTTTACAAATAATTTATTAATATTTCATATGATAGTTTTAATAAAAAAAATTATTTTTGATATGTTTCAACCCATTAATTATAAGAATGAATTGAACTTAGTTTGTGATGGGTGGTGCCCACTATATCCCTCTTGATGAATTAGTAGATCTCATGAGACAAACTGGTTTGGGTTTTTAGCTGTTTATTTATTTTCTTGGCTTGAGGTCCTGACACTGTGGTTATGATGTCTGACATTATGCATTCCCTCATTAGGATATTATTTATTGATATTACATGTGATTATTGAACTAGTAGAATATCCATGTGAATATTTAGATAGAATTATTTGATTTATTCTTTCTATTGTTTTTCTAATGATTATGTCTAAAATGATTTTGTTTTAGTTTTGTACCTTGATTTAAATGTTTTTGCTTATTTGTTAAATAATATTCTGTATTGTTAACCATTACTAAGAATATAAGCTCATCGATTTCTTATGTTTTATTTTCCCAGGATACTAAGAAGTTTTTATGACTGATATTCAGGGTTATGATAGGAGAATAATAGTGTTTTCAAAGAATTATCTATTTTTCTTATTTTGTTTTTAATTTTAATGTAATATTCATGTATATAATATATTTTCCATGATGTCTAAACAAATAAATCCTTTGGGATTTGATTCCATGTAAACATGCTAGTGTATTAAAATAATGCACTGGCTAAGGGCTTATTGGGTCGAGGAATTACACCTTGATAGTTTCAAATCAATTATATTCATTAATCCTACTAGGGAAAATAGGTTCATTTCATAATTTTTTATTTTCAAACACATAAAAATCCAAAAAAAATATTATTGATTCATCGTCATTATGGATTTGTAATTTAAACTGATTTTATACTAGTTAATTCACATACTAAATTGGCTTATAGGTGCCTGGACATAATTATTTTGATTAAAAACCAATTTCCTTTCATTCTTAAAATAAATATACTTTTCCACAAAATATGAGATAAGATAACTGACGACATATATGTATAAAAAATTTAAATGATAAAAGTTGATAAATTAGTAAGACATTCCACAACGAGATATCCAAACTGAATAAGTGTCTCTATGGATGACGTATTTGTAAGAGACATGGGTCTATGTAAATCCCTAATATATGAGTCTGTTATTGAATTCATGTATATATGAGATAAAAAAATATTACTTATAATACATCATAATATTCAATGGATGCATATATAGTATTATTTATCTTTCAAAATGGAATTTATAACAATTTTCATATGCTTTACACTCAATAATGTGAGTGAGGATGAAGATATGATGATATTATTTTCCATTTATATCTATTCGGATAATCTATAATATGATATATATATATATATATATAATAGGATTACTTATTCAAAACCTTGGGAAAAATTAATACTGCATTCCTCAAAATATTTTATACTACTTAAAGTAACATTGATTTAAGGACATAACCCTCCACACTTGTATAAAAGGATCAAGGGTATTTCATTGAATAATGGAAATGATTCAAGGAAAAAACTAACAGTTTCCTCATAATAAATTTCTATACCCTCTACTTACAAAATTATTCTTTAAAGTGTGTATTCAATACGCATGTTGGGAAGATGTATGTTCATGGTTTTATTATTTATTTTTGAATAAAAATAATGGGTTTATTATCAAAAACATGAAAAGGAAAGGATAAATACAATTACCATGGTTTTTTTTGGCCATAATGGAATCCACAACATGATAATTGATATTCCAAACCAAGATTCATCATAAAATCTTGTGGGTAAAGTATGATATATGGAAATAGTCTATAAAAGATATTCTTTTAGGAATAATCCAATCTCATTAAAATATAATCCAAGATGGAATAACCAACCAAATTATTCTTGAAATGAGAATATAAACCCCATGAAAGGAGGAAAAAGTGTAATTTTAATAGAATAGATAAATTCACTATTAAGCCATAAAAATCCAAGACATTTATAAATACCAAGAATTGATAACAAAAACAATGGATATCTCTATATTAATAAAAACTAGTTATGTAATGGGTATAAATGTAAGAGAATATGATAAACCTATTCAATATATAATTAAATTTAAAAATTGAAATAATTTTATTGTAAATTGTAGAAGCATGCTAGTGAAACAAAAAGGAGAAGTTGGGAGGAAAACAATTCTATTAAAAATAATAAAAGAATTGAGAGAGACTTTAGGAGAGCGTGTCATAAAATTATTGTAAATTATTTAAATTCCTACGATCCACCTACATCATTCATATAAATAGATAGAAATCTAGATAAATATAGAGACAAAAGTTTAAATAGGTTTATAAAAAGATTTAAAATAATAAGGCTGCTATTCCTCTCCAAAAAACATAAAAATATAGTTCAATTACTAAGAGGAAGATAGATAAAAAAGGATCTCTATATTTTAAAGATCCCATGTGAATTTGATGGTAAAAGAGAATTCACAAAATTAGTTGATCTGGGAGAAATTATAAACTTGATTCCTCTTATATTTCCCAATTAAATTGGAATTATAGAGCTTAAACCAACAATATTCGAATAGTAAACAGAAAAAAGAATAATTAAAATTTCATTATAAGTTTTTAGTAATTTGTTTATAGGGTTATAATTAAAATATTAATTGTATATTTTTTATTTTTAAATATATAAAATGATAATTAACTATCCATAATCTTCAAAAAAAACCAATCCTGGCCACTTGGGGTGCTTTAATAACCATTGTTTATGGAAAAGTCACTTATTATGTGAAAAAATAGATCTTATCAATGCATTTCATGTTTTGAAGATTCCATAGAGTTTATATTACTATATTTTGGTTGATGTTATAGATCAGAATTTCATATTTGTGTTATAGTGTCTTATAAATTTTTATCTTGATGAAATTATTAGAGAAATAATATTTTCATCCCACTTATTATAATGAATTTTAAGTAAATTTAGAGAAATATGTAAATAATAATTAATTATGATTTTTGGGAGCAATTAATGTATTAAAATAGAGCTATAAAATTATCAATTCAACAATCATTACATGGGGAACTTTAATGCATTTCCTTCAATGGTAAATTATGAACAGTTTGGTGAATAATAGAAACTACTATCCATTATTTTAGTTGATCTAGAAGTTAAAATATAAATCATATTTCTTGATTTGATTAAAAACCGAATGATATAAATTTCATAGACTATATAACACATTAAATGGATTAGTAAAAAAATATTAATTCAACAAATCATATGGATAATGTGTTAAACAAAACAATATAGTACAAAATAATATCGAATCAATATATAAATAAATTTTTCATTATTTTGAGTAATAAAATTTATTGATTATGGGATAAGTTAACCCATATTTGAAAGTGTATAGGTAAGGTCGTTTGATAATATACCAAATAATGATGGTATAATTATGATCAGAAATTAGAATAATGAAGAAATTTTAATATGGATTGTAACGATATGAGGAGTTAGTATAGATTACATAATGTTTTTAAAAGTTTAAAAAAAGAATGTTTTCTATACCATATCATATATTTGATAGGAAAATTGTAAATTTTAAACAGAAAATTGTAAATTTTCCCTTTTGATGTTTACATAGGAAACAACATGGTGTTAATTAATCCCACATACCAATTGAGGAAAACAACCACCCATTTATATGGAATATTTTCAAAAAAAATATGTCGATTCTGATAATATGGAAAAAATCAAATTTATTGATGCAAGATATATATCATATAAGGCATGATATAGAATATCATTGATGTTTTTATTGATGAATTTTCTGTAATTGGGACTACATTTTTGTATTCATCGAAGAATATATCCCAATTTTTAACTACATATGAAGATGGTTCATAATTAGTAAAACATCCAATTCATGTTAAAATAAAGCATAATTCATGACTATATAGACTCTAGGGGTGGATTTGGAGTAGATGAGGCCAAAATTGGAGTGATTTTGCAACTACCTCCACCATTACCAATTATGAAATTAATGATATTTATTTATGACATTTTTTTTATAGAAGATTAATAAATTATATTTCTTGGATATCTAGACCATTATGCTCATATCTTATAAAGTACTCATTTTTTTTGGTTTATGGGATATTCCAAAAAGAATCAATAGATTAAAAAAGTAATTGTTCTTAGATAACATTATCACATCACCTTATTGGAATCAACCCTTTGAAATCATGTGTAATGAAAGTGATGTTTTTTTTAGATAAATATTTTGGAAAAAAGTAATAAATAATAAACATGATATTCAATATGATATAAAACTAATAAATTGATCACGTATCAATTTCTCCAAAACCATTAAAAAGAAGCTAATAATGGTGTATACTATAGATAAATTCATACAACAATTTATTGGGAGAAATGTGAAACTTTATATAGACTTATCTATATTAAAATTCTCTTTCCTAAAAAATGAAATAAAAACTAAGACATATTAGTTGAGATGTATTATTATTAGAATTTTATTTAGAGATAAATGATATGAATGTATTTAAGAAGTAAAATTTTGATCATCTTTCATGATTAAAATACCGTAAGAAAGATAATATTCATACTATCAAGGGTTAAATACAAGATTAGAAAATATATTTTGCATCAATAAAATGGTCAATATAGTATTTATAGTATTTAAATTACATAAATACTTGGATACATACATATGAATTGAAAATTTTTAAAATGAAGAGGTTTTAGGAAAATGTGAAGTACATCATATGGGATGATCAATAGATATAAATGTAATGTGCTAATATAATTCATAAGATATTTATTCTAGAATATATATATTTACATGTTCTAAATAAATTTTGCACACTAACATGTTGGGGACATTATAGAAATATAAAAAAAGTTTGGTAACTTTTTTAGAATGATTTCTACTCTCCTGGTTTATTTAAGATTCAAGTAGAATATTTCAAGAACATTGAAAACTAATGAATGTAAGGAAATGTGTAGATAAGGATGTATATTTCAAAATAAAGTGTATTAAAAATTAAATTTTTATATTTTGGGTTTAGAAATTATGAATATATTTTAAATTTTAAATTCTAATGATTATATCATGGTGGTAGTTGATGATATATCAAAATAGTTTGTGACGATTTCTCTGAAAAAATTGGGATCATCTATAGTGATATTTGTAAAGAAAAAATCAGTATATATATATAGTTCCAAAGGATTTTATCAAGTATAAATAATCTCATTTTTTGAATTATTAATTCATGGTGACTAGGAAATATATCAAGGTAAGAAAAAGACATGAAAATTGTATCATATACAATTTAGTGGTTAGGGTTATATCACCAAACAATACCAAAATGAAATTATTGAAATCATTGCAAATAGATCAAGGAAGGATTTGGGTATAATAAATGAATATTAAATATAGGAATATAGATCTACTGATTAAACACCCATTGATATAATACATTAAAACCCAGTATTTTGAAAAATATCCCATTAGCTAGTAAATATTGAACTCATTGTCCTTTGGGCTATGAATTTTGTAAATTTAGATTAAAAGATTTATTGTGAGAAAATGGTGTTTGATCTAAATGATTAAAATTATATCAAAAAAGAGTTTTATGAGAATGAAAATATTGAAAAATAAATTTCCATGTTCTTCCGTGATAGGGTTTTTCAAATGAAATAATTCAAGGAATGAAAATTAGTTCTCTTATTCAACATATGGAAGATGATTTTCCTAGGTAAAATAATTTTCATATGGTTTGGGATATTTAATTTACATTATGTATAAAAAAGGTGAGTTTTAGGATTTCTATAGATAATATATATTCAATAAATATGAATGGAATAATGACTAATGTTGTACATTAAAGCATATAATCTAGAGAAATTTAATAATTTTCATATTGGGGATTAATGGGATGATGTTTCAAGCTGATAACTGTAAATCGAGTGATCAAAAGAGTAAATTCAAAAATATTCTTAATTTTTAAAGGTATGGGCCTTCTATGTTGCTAATTTGTGGTAATTATGGTGGTGGAGGTGTCTGAGGATATTCATGATGGGTTTAGAGGGTAAAAGGAGGAGTTGTCACCGAGAAATACAATTTAAAAGGACACTATATTTTTGAGGATTTTTATATTCCATAGATCTAATGATAAGTTTTATATGTCAATGTTATGGCCTAGTATCTTAGGGTGTTTTTTTGGTAGTTCTTCCAAGATTTTCACAGCTTCATTTTGGCCACTCAGCTGCAATGTGGAGTCTGATAGGATTGGGTTTGGAGGATATGTTGTTCTTAGGGGTAGATATTTTGTAGAGATGGATTGTGTTATATAGTCTATGAGGAGTTATAATGGAGGTTATATTTTTTATAGTATTTATTATGCGGAGTAGGGCTACAACATAACCTCTACATTATATAAGTGTTTTATGGAATGGCTATTCAACCCACAGCAAGGTCCATTTCATTAGTCATGGAAAAAAATTCATGAACATCCATATTTTATATTTTATTTTTATTTACTAATTTTTGTTGTGTTATAACCCTTTGTGTCAAATTATTATCCCAATTTAATAGTTTTGGGTTGTGGTGTCTGATTTTTCATCAGGGCCTTTCATTTTATAGGCCACCTATAGTACCCAAAGTCCCCTCAAACCCAATCATTTCCCCAACATTCTTCTCATTTCACTGGTGAACCATGTTTATAAAAAGGTGTCTTTTAGACACTTTTCTTTATCTTTCAACCCCAACCATTGGAGATCAGTCATTGTAGGATAATTGTATGTTTCCTCCTCCCCTCTTTTCCATTTCCCCCTTATCCCTCATCATGAGAAGGCTACTCTAACAAAAATATGTTTGTGTTGGTGTTTTTTTGGTAATAGGATTTTGTGGGATATTATGTTCGATGTAATGAAGTTGTTTCCCATTCGTGTGGTTCTTGGGGTTTGTATCCCTCTAATTCCAACCCCATGGAGTGATTGGTAATAAATATTTTTAAGTTAGGGGATCATTCATCTCTAATTTTCTTATGTCATATAGGAGGGGTTATTCATTTTTCTTAGTTTGGTAGGATGTTATTTGTTAACTAAATGAATAAAATTAATTAAATTATTTTAAATTTATTTTTAAGGGAAAAAAAATTTCATGTTTTACCATTTTTTATATAACTGTTATTAAACTTATGCATGTTAATGACATACTGAAAATCAATGTTGTTTGGATCCTTTGTTTATGCTGAGATTAAGGTTCTTGTGGAAGGATTTTTTGTGTGAATGTACAATATAACATTTATTAAAATGTATAAGTTCATAGATATGTCTCATAAATTGATGGAACCTGGGAATTTCTATTTTTCTAAGAATTCCCTTGATAAAATGAGTAAATGTGATGAGACGACCCTTGGGTAAATATGAAAACTAATAAGTTAACGGTGTGAAAAAAAATTTAATTTATGTTTTTCATTTATGGAGTGGATGTAAACTTAATTTTTTTGATATGTGGTGGATGTAATGGTATATGTTTTTTATGAAAAGGTGGAAATATATGGTTATTGGAATTCTAATGTTGGGTTGTATGTGCCATGTGGTTGTGTAGTGATTGATTCTCAGTAATAGTGGGGTAATTAGTTAATAATGAAATTGAAATTTCATTGTCTTGTTTGGCTAATGATATGGTATCTATAATGTATTGAAATAATTAATTAATACTTGTTTTCAAATTGGATGTGCTGTTTATATGGTTGTTATTTAAATATGAAATGAATGGTATGGAATAATGAAATTGGATGGTAATGTTGAAATTTTCAAATTGGATTAACATGGAAAGAAAGATGGACATATCGATGTGATTGTAACATTATAATGCACTACATTTCATTTATAAATGCCAACAGAAGTGAAAAAGGATGTGAGGCTTGTGGTATTGTCGTGCGTTGGGATGAATCTATTCCTATAAACCCTTAGGTTGGTCTTGTGCTTTGAGGTTATTATGCATATCATGTATAGAAATTGTTATATCTATATGCACCCACTCATGTCAAGAATGTTTTTCCGATAACCATATAATTTGGAGGTATTTTACAGAACTTCCCACTGGTGAGGATGGATAGATGGATACCTACTCTTCCCAACTCTATCATCCAGAAAACATTTTTATGAATTTCATTTTATGGGAAGAATTAAAAATTGATGAATGATTTGATTGTATGAGGGGATCATGGTAGCTTATAGTGGGGGTCGTATATGGAATGATGAGGGAATGATGTTTAAGTATATCATGTTCATGATACCTTACTATTTGGTATATGGTAGTGGTGATATGTGATGTCATGATCTAGGTGTCTATTAGATAGATTTCTGTTGATGGCCTATGATTCCTTGGGAGATATGTGATGTGATGGACTATGAGTCTTCAAGTGATATGTTTTTTGATGGATCATGTGTCTTTAGGAAATATTTGATGTGTTTCCCCATGTATACTTGTGTAGGAAATCATATGATTGAGATGGGATTTCCAGGATGTACTATGTTGGTGTATGAGATAGGAAAATTGGTGGGAAGTGGTGCATGGTATCGTTCAATCGATGTACCTCATACTATGATACTATGTTTGGATGCTTTATTTTTTTATAGTACATTTGGTGATGATGGATTTGGTTTGTTGGATTGTTTATGTTTTTTTGTTTGGTTTTTTTCTCATTTATGAAATAGTATTCTCTTTTCAATAGTGCAGAAGATTCTATGGGTGTGATCTTATTGAGTAATCGTGTATACACACAATATTCATGTAAAGTATTATTCATGTGTTTTGGGGACATTCTGGAACCTACTCGATATTTCTTGATCAAGAATGGATATTATTCTATGTCTCTACTATGGGAATGTATTTTTGGAACAGTATTTTGAGATTCCTTGTATCATGTTCATTTTTACATACATTGTCAGATAATTTTGGTTTACTTTTTAAATTTTTTCATGGAGTTTTATAATGTTTACTTATCTTATCTCTTGATCCTATTTCATATAGATGCAAATAAAACACATTTTGGTATTTTTATATAGTCTGTGATTTTCACCAACTTGGGGCCTACTCGAGTTGTTATTCAGTGATTTATTTTCTTTCTTCCTTTAC
This sequence comes from Viscum album, assembly GCA_963277665.1. Lineage (NCBI taxonomy): Eukaryota > Viridiplantae > Streptophyta > Magnoliopsida > Santalales > Viscaceae > Viscum > Viscum album. Next base: position 958,306,924 of record OY728142.1, read on the forward strand.
TATCGGCTGATGAGGGGTACCTTTAGAAGTAAGAGTCCACACATAGTTGTATAATTGTTTTTAGATGTTTTATTGGGTAGAATTTGTTGTTAGAAATTGTGAGTATTGCATAGACCAAAATGGAAACCGTGTGAGTTGATCACAGTGCCCGATATAGGCTAGAAAATATTTTCTAGTAAATAGATTATTAGTTACCTGTGTTATCCACTATAAGGACTCTATGCCTACTAAACAACCAAGTGATATGACACTTCTTTTCGGGTAGATACCTAAGAAAATTACATTAAAATTTATTTCATATATTCATATCTAAATTGGGTTGTATTGTGAAGTTAATAAAAAATAACATAGTAAATATTGATAAAATTAAGGTCCCCTAGCCTGAGGATATGCAACATCCCAGGTAAATAAAGAATAAGACATTTTCATATTTATAAATATTTCTGAATTAAATATTAATTTTACTTTAAAGGGGTTTCTATGTTCGATAGCGTACTTGATACAAAACAATGAGTTTCTTTGAGATCTTACGTTGCACACCAATAATATAATAATATTATTTTAAATGGTATTTAACATGTAGCTATTGTATTTAAAATAACTAAAATATGATTATATCTATTTTTTAAATGTTTTTACATTTATCCAATAAATGATAAAGGCTTAAAATAAGAATAGAATTCAATTTTAGGAATAGATACTCTAATATTCACTAAAAGGTTGTTTTATCACCTTTTGATGGAGAACACTCTTTGAAAATAGTTTGGTCACTCTTATATATTCTAGTAGACCAAATGAAATCCTTTTTTTAATCTGGACATCATAATTTACTTTGTGTATGTTTTTGTTATTTTTCTGATAAAGTTCATTTTTAATGAATAAGTGAAAAATGTTGAATTTTATTTCAAAACCTCATTTTATTCTAATTTATTTATATGATTATATTATCTTTTTTAATTGGTTTTAATGTTCAATTAGAATATATTTTTACCATTTAGTCTAATGGTGGTCATTAAAATTAATTTCACTTTGAAATTGGACTTAAACAAGTGTCAATCTTTTGATAGATGTTGTTTCTTAAAAACAACCTAATTGTTTGGACAATGGGAATTAATTATTAAAATTAATTAATGCAACTTATATTTTTCGAATTTTGAAAAATAGACATCATTTTTGAATTCGGAATATCAAATATATCTTGTGGTGAATTTTCGGTTTTTTTTTCTAAAAATCATCAATTTTGGTTGAATAGTGAAACCACTAAGTGGTAGTTAAAAAACTAAATTCTTCATTTAAATGAAACTTTACCACATCTGTGAATTGAATTTCAAAAAATCCACCATAAATTGTTGTCAGTAGTAAGTAATATGTGGTTCAATGGGATGAAAATAATTTTTGGGTGAATAGGAACTTTTAAGTTTTATTAATCGCGATTTAAATCTAATTAGTGTAATTTAATGTAAAGATGTTGTTATAATAATATAAAATCACATGACACATTTCATACACTTATTGGATGAGTCATGGATTACCAAGATAATCCATGGGTCAATTTTTGGGACCATATGGAGCCACTTGGGTAAGATAATGACATTAATACCTTTTATTTAAAGTAAAAATAAAAATGTCACAAACATGTATTGTTTTACTAAAACCATTTTTATATGGGGTTATATATTTGATATATTTGACTATTAAAATTAATTATAAATATAAAAATATTTCCTACAACATGGTAATTTTTTTATATTTTTTAGATATCACATATATATAATTATTTATGACACAATGATGATGTAGTGTTTACATCATTAATGAATGATTTAAATAAATAAGAAGATAATGTTTACAATAATTTCAAAAACGTTTCCAATTCTTATTGGATGATTATATTTTTAACATGGGTCACCTTATCTTTGACTTTAATAATTTTTGGACCTTGAGAAACAGAAAAACATTATATAATAAAATAATAGTTTCATGCTTTCCAAAAGAGCCACTCCTCTCCCTTATTAAAAGACACCACTTCCTACCAATTTAACACACATATAAAGCCCTTTGTCTCATCTAACCTATAATAAAATAATCTCCCAAGATCCCTCTCTTCATTCTAGAAGCCTTACCTTAGACATAAAGCTTTTCAAGAAACCCTTTTGGTTCACACCAAGGGGAGTTCCCCGATTTAAAGGTAATGTATTCTCTTATGTTATTTGGTTTTATTTTGCTTCTCCAAACCCCTAAACTCTTTTTATTCTTTTATTTTGTAACAAAACAAGTATATTAAATATACTAGGATGTTTTAATTAGATTTATTCTAGCTACACATACACACACCTGTGTCTAATGGTTAATGATCATATTGTTTCTGTGGATGGCGAATTACTGCCTCACGAAACGATGATTGTTCAATATTCTCTTAAAACCATTCATTGTGGCCATTAAGATGTAACTGTATTTATATATGATATATATTATGTTTATTTTTTCCTTATGCTTCTGTATTTTTCATTTATGGCATATCTTTATGGTTTCCATAATGGATAAATGCGATAATTTCATTTTTGGAAGTGCGGACTACTGCCCCCTCAAAGTGATTTGAATCGTTAATGCAATATGTGGGACATATAAAGGATGGAGTTAATAATATTACATATGATATTATACTTGAATAATAATATACCTTTATATTATTGTGATTTCATTCCAATAAATACTAAATAGAAATGAAAGTAGCGTTCATGTGTACGTATGGCTTACCGTCTCCATGAACGGTGCATTTCCTTTCTTAACTATAAATGTTATGTACTATTATAAATACATGTATATGCTGGATATATATGATATATATGATATCCAAATCATGAATATCTTTCTGGATATAATGAACCTTTGACCACATGAACAACATGTAATTGTTTGAAGTCAATTTTTGACTAAAGTACCAAATATAGACAAAATGAACATTATTAACATAAATGATTACATAATGTTTATAACATCGTAATATGTGATATAAAAGGAATAATAAACTTGAAAAATGTTCTTAATCAAGTAGAAATTAACTTTATTTTATTATTCAGGAGATTAAGGAACGATCGAGTCAAGTAAGACACGAGGTAAGGGACTTCATCTCAATGCTTTGAGTCGAAAATAAAGTGGCTAATGCTTTGAGTCGAAAAAAAATTTCTTCATTAACCATGAAATGTATAGAATGAGATAATTTTGTTTTTGATTTGATGAACTTCGGCATAGAATTTTTTGGTACATGAAGTTATTATTTTTTGTTTCAGGTGTCAATGAGATCATCTCTATCAAGCAGAATTAAGAAAGTGCATAAGAAAGACAATGAGTTGCAGAAAAAGGCAGAGTAAGTTCAGAAGGGTAAGGTGCCTGAATATAACATTGATAATGATTGTGTTTTGAGGTTTGGGAAGATATTATGTGTGTCTTGTGATTCACAATTGAAGAATGAGTTGTTATGTGAGGCTTATAGTTCCTCATTTTCAGTTCATCGTGGCAGTACTAAGATGTATAGAGATCTGCGGGAGTATTACTAGTGGGATGGATTGAAAAGAGATCTTGCTGATTTTACAGTGAAGTGTTTGACTTTTAAGTAGGTGAAAGCAGAGCAGAAGTTACTGAAATAGATTCTTTTTTCAATACTGGTGCCAGAGTGTTAATGGGAAAATATATCCATGGATATTGTTGTCGAATTACCAAAGAAATCTTGAGATAATAATTCAATCTGAGTTATTGTTGATCAATTGACTAAATCTACGCATTTCCTCCTATTAGAGATACTTTCTATCTAGATCAACTTTCTCGATTGCATCGTAAGTATATATTCAGGTTACACGGAGTTCCCCTCCCCATTGTATCTGATTGTGATCCCAGGATTACTTCTAACTTTTGGAAAGGCCTTCAAAAGTTGGTCAGTACTGAATTAAATTTTAGTACAGATTTTTATCCGAAATCAGATGGATAGTCAGAATGAACAATTCAGACCATGGAGGATATGTCATATGCTTGCACGATGGATTTCCAGGGATGTTGGGACCAACAACATTCTTTGGTTGAATTTTCTTATAACAATAGTTTTCATTCCAGTCTACATATCGCTCCGTTTAAGGGATTATATGGTAAGTGATGTTAAACTCCAGCTTTTTGGGATGAAGTATGGGAAATGAAGCTGATGGGACCGGAATTGGTAGAAGAAATGGCAGACAAAGATCAATTGATTCAGAAGCACATGAGAACAGCTCAGAGCAGGCAGAAAAGTTATACGGATAACTGGAGAAAGATCTATCTTTCGATGTAGGTGACCATGTTTTTCTCAATGATTCACTATGGAAAAGTGTGATGTGATTTGGTAAGAAAGGAAAGTTGAGTCCATGGTTAATTGGACCTTATGAAATCTTGGAGAATGGTGGATCACTTGAATACATAGTGGCTTTACCTCCATGTTTGTCCCAGGTACACAATGTTTTTCCTGTTTCGATGTTGAGAAAGTATATGCCAGATCCGTCTCATGTTTTGAGCCTAGAGGTAGTTCAGTTGGAAGATAAACTCTCTTATAAAGAACAACCAGTCCATATTATTTACTGAAGAGAGAAAGTGTTGCGAAATAAGTTAATATATCAGGTGAAGGTTTTATGGAAAAACCAAATGGTTGAAGAGGCAACGTGGCAATCTGAAACTTCTATGAAGGATAAATACCCCCACTTATTTTGATAAGTGAATTAAATTGTGAGGACGCAATTCCCAACAGTGGGGAAGGATGTAACATCCTAGGTAAATAAAGAATAACACAATTTCATATTTCTTAATATTTGTGAATAAAATATTAATTTTACATTAAAGTGTTTTCTATGTTTGATAGCATACGCGATACGAAACAACGAGTTTCTTTGAAATCTTTCGCTACACACTAATAATATAATAATATTATTTAAATGGTAGTTAACACGTAGCTATTGTATGTGTTGGAATGAATATAAATGATTAAAATATGATTAAATTTTTTTGTGAAATGTTTTTTATTTATCCAATAAAAGGTAAAGTCTTAAAATAAGAAAAGGATTCTATTTTAGGCATAGATACTCTAATATTCACTAAAAGGTCGATTTATTTCCTTTTGATGGTGAACCCTCTTTAAAAATAGTTTTCCTCACTCTTTTAAATTCTATTAGACCAAATAAAATCCTTCTTTAGAATCGTGACATGAATATTTACGTTCTGTATGTTTTTGTTATTTTTCCAATAAAGATCATTTTTAATGAATAAGTGAAAATGTTGTATTTTAATTCAAACCCTCATTTTAATCTAATTTTTTATATAATTAGATTAACCTTTGAATTGGTTTTAAAGATAAATTAGACTATTTTTTACCATTTAATTCAATGTTGTTCAATGGAATTAATCTCACTTTGAAATTGGACTTAAACAAGTGTCAATCTTTTGATAGATATTGTTTTTTAAAAACACGCTAATTGTTTTGACAACGGAAATTAATTATTAAAATTAATTAATACAACTTATATTTTTAAAATTTTGTAAAATATACATCATTTTTTTATTAGAAATATCAAATATATCTTTCGGTGAATTTTTTGTATTTTTCTGAAAAACTTCAATTTTTTATGAATAGTGAAATAAGTAATTGGTAGTTAAAAAACTGAATTTTTTGTTTAAACGAAACTTTACCACATCTTTTAATTTAATTTCAAAAAATCCAACATACATGGTTTTGATTAATAAGTAAAATGTGTTTCAATTGGATGAAAATAATTTTTTGGTGAATAATAACTTTTATGTTTTATTAATCGTGATTTAAAGGTAATTAGTGTAATTTAAGGTAAAAATAATGTTATAATAATATGAAATCACCATGAAACGTTTCCTACACTTATTTGAGGAGTCATTTCCGACCTATAAAATCCATGGGTCAATTTGTGGGACAACATGGAGCCACTTGGGTAATATAATGACATTTATACATTTTATTTAAAGTAAAAATAAAAATGTCACAAACATGTATTGTTTTACTAAATCAATTTTTAAATGGGGTTATATAATTGATATATTTGAATATAAATATTCATTTTAAATCTAAAAATATTTCCTACCACAAGTTAATTTTTTTATATTTTTTATACATCACATAAATAAAATTATTTATGACACAATGACGGTGGAGTGTTTATGTCATTAATGAATGATTTAATGAAATAAGAATATAGTGTTTAAAATAATATACAAAACTTGCCCAATTATTATTGGATGATTTTATTTCGAACATGGGACACCTTATATTTGACTTTAATAATTTTTGGACCTTTAGGAATCGAAATGCATTATATAATAAAATAATAGTTTCATGCTTTCCAAAAGAGCCCCTCCTCTCCCTAATAAAAAGTCCACACTTCCTACCCATTTCACACACTTCTCAAGAACATTGGCTCATCCATACTCTACTAAAATAATCTCCCAACATCCCTATATTCATCCTAGAATCCTTACCTTAGTCATAAATCACTTTAAGAAAACCTTTTTCTTCAAACCAAGGTGAGTTACCTGATTTAAAGGTAATGTCTTCTCTTATGTTATTTTGTTTTATTTTGCTTCTCCAACCCCATAAACAATTTTTATTGCCTTATTTTGTAAAAAAACCAGTATCTTCAATATACTAGGATGTTTTTATGATATGTATTAGAGCTACACTTACACACACCTCCGTCTAATGGTTAAATAACATACTGTTTTTATGGATGGAGAATTATGGCCTCACGAAACGATGATTGTTCAATATTCTCATAACACCTTTCATGGTGGCCATTAATATGTCACTGTATTTATATATGATTTATATATTTTTTAATGTTTTCCTTATACTTCTGTATTTGTCATTTATGGCATACTTTTATAGTTTCCATAATGGATAAACGTGATAATTTCATTTTTGGAGGTGCGGATAACCACCCCCTCAAATTGATTTTAATCATTAATTCCATATGTGGGACGTATAAAGGATTTCGTTAATAGTATTATATATGATATTATACTGGAATTATAATTTATATTTATATAATTGTGATTTCATTCCATTAAATATGAAATATAAATGAATGTGGCGTTCATGCGTACATACGGCTTACTGTCTCCATGAACGGTGCATTTAATTTCTTACCTCTAAATGTTATGTACTATTATAAATAAATGTATATGATGGATATATATGATATATATTATATCCAAATAATTAATACCATTCTAGATAAAATTAAACATTGACCACATGAACAACATGTAATTGTCAGAAGTCCATTTTTGACTTAAGTACAAAATATCGAAAAAATGAACATTATTAACATAAATGATTACATAATTTTTATAAAATGGAAATACGTGATATAAAATGAATAATAAACTTGAAAAATGTTCTTAAGAAAGTATAATTTAACTTTAGTGGTTATTCAAGAGATTAATGAACGATCAAGTCAAGTCGGACATGAGGTAATGGACTTCGTCTCAATCTCATTTCATTGAGGCATATTTTATTCTAAATGAAGACTTTATTTTATACTATGTATAAACACCCTTGAATTTTCAAAGGGACACTTTTCTATGAAGAATTTTACTAAATGAAAAAAAGTAATGTTTTTTTAACGTAAGTGGGGACAATGACCTTTTCCACCACTGCGAGTATTATTTGATTTAAGCTTCCTCAACAATCTGTAATGTTTTTAAAAGTAAATAAATATCATATACTCTTTTATGTATTTTGTTATTGAAAATGGTTTTGGTAATTGATTTTTTATGTCAATATATTTAAGTGATATGTTGTGATAAAAATGTGGAAATGTTTTCTTTCCTTTATAATTGTTTTATGTGTTATGATTTTATAATGGTACATGGACATTTGATGGGTGGTTACGCGATAAACCAAATGATGGGTGGTTCCATTAATACCAAGATGGGTGGTTACGTTATAACCTCAAATGCATTGGGTATGAAAGTCAGTCGTATAGCTATTCCATTTAGTGATATGTGTGTTTGTTGACCGTATGGTTATTCCATTTAAGTATGTTTATGTCCCAATTTTCTTTTATATGTTTTGTGTTCTTTATATATGTTTTATGGTAATATTTTGGTTACAAAAGGGTATGTAATGATCTTTTATTTAGTGAAGTGCATTTACTAATTCATAAAGGTGAAAAGTATTATGATAATTTATTCATGGTTTATCTATTGTTTTGAAGTAAACTAACAGTTTTCCTTCTTTCTATATCCCTTACTGAGATTTTTATGCTCACCCCAATTTTTTTAAATGTTTTTCATAGGACACAATGTGGAATAGGATCAAGGATTGGATCAAGGAAAAGTCATTCTGTCTTAAACATGGAACTATACATGACTCTTTTTTTCAAGAGTTCATGTTTTGTAAAAAAAATGGAAACTATGTAGAAGTGCCTACTTTATAATCTTTTGAGATGTAATAGTTTTGTCCTAACTCTCTAAAACTCTAAACTTGAAAAGATCATCAATGTAAATTATTCATTTAATTCAAGATTAATTAATGTTTCAGGGCTCGGTCCTTATAGGATATCCTTGTTTCTATTTCTGTTATGACTCCTATACATTTTCCTTATGTGGTTCAAAATGTTGAGGTCCAGTAGGTTGATGTGTTTGATCGTTGAAGGGTTATTCCATTTTAGGAGGATGACTAGTCTCTAGGGACTTATCTACATTCTAGCAGATGTTTCTGAAAAAATATAGTGGTAGTATATCTATTATGGATAAAGAGAACACGTTGGTGGAGATTCAGAATGAACTTGGTTTTTTAAGTTCTTGGGTGGAGTATGGGGTCTCGTTTGTAGTTGGTCATATGCAAGGAGTTGAGTGTCAGTGGTGGATGTTATATCTTGTTAATCATGATTATTTAGATGTGTTTTAACCATATTTTTATATAGTGTCCCTCTTATATTTTCTAAAGACATCCATGAGAACTGTATGGATGAATGGAATCTTATCTATTCATAAGGGAATAATATCATCATAGGAGCATGAGATAAAATTCAAGGATACTTTGGATTCCTCCTTTGATCTTTTTTCAAATGATGAGTCTCAGTTGAGAAATCTTAAATAGGAACTTCATCCATCTATTCAATATCTCATTACTCATTTTATGTTTTGGAATTAAAAAGAATTACATAATAAGGTAGAGGATGTCAAGAATATGTAATCCCAAAGAGAATCCCCTTGAGAGGGGTTCTATCAGGGGACCTCAAGGAGTAGAGTTGTTAGTTGTATATCTCAATGGGTAGGGCCTTCATGGTCTCTATTAATAGGGAGTTGTCCATATTACCTTCCATTCAAGAATTCATGGGATAGTGGTCTACGTACATTTCTAATAGGACATGGGTAAGTGTGATTCATCTATGGGGGCAGTGTTAATAATCCGTATTAGTTCATATTGGTTCTTAGAGATATGTATGTTGGTGGTGTTCTGGTTTTGTGACAACCTCTATATAATCTGCAAGGCAGTTCATTTTAGTAGCTGGGGTAGTGGTTTTATGATCTACTAACAGGATAAGGGCTAAGTAGAGTTCTAACTATGAATTTTCATCATCATTAGGGACCAATAACTAGGTTTGGTTTTAAATTTAGAAATCAGTTCTAAGGAAGGGTGTCTAAGAATAGACTGTTACATGTTGGTTGGGTATCAGTGCCACATAATCTATAGATCATTAGAGGTGTGATCAGCTTTTCACCTACCAATGTTTATGCCATAGTTTATTTAGAAAATATATAGTCCTTATTTCTTAAAAACTATAGTCTGGGTTCTAATACTAGATTTTGAGAGCCATCATTTTCACTTGTTGCTCACTATGCCAGTTAGAGGCTAGAACATCTTATTTAATGTGTGTTAGAGTTGTATATTGGTGATAGGGATACATCAGTCATGTGGAGATAACATATTACATTAGATATATTCATACTATATCATACTTGAAATTTAATGGTTGTATGGTATATATATTCTTATTTAATTATTCTAGAGGACGGTGATGTTTTCAAATGAGGTTGGATAGAATGCCATTTTTTTGTGGACAAGGATATCATTTTGAATGTATATATTGGAATCCCTTTATTTTTATGATGGATATGAATTCTATATAATAAATGGATACTAGGATGGAGGAGGATCCAGGGGTCATTATCGATTTTTATGTCAATTTAAATAAGGTTGCAGTGATACACCCTCAATATTTTATCATGTTGGAGAAATATCTACATCACCGTTATTCTCATATTTGGATGGCTACTAATTGGATTAAATAGTTGGAGTTATGGTATTTGAGTACTTACAAAGATGATATGATGTTGAAAGGATTCATCTGGACTAGTTTGTTTTATTGAGGTGCTTTGGTATTACTCTCCAATAATATGGGGGAAATCCTTAGTCTATGCCTACACTATTGGAGGTTAAATCAAGTGATTATCATGAATAACTAACCTATTATATGTTATATTGATAGTTTTGAAAAATTGAGAAGGGTTAGTAGGTTCTTTATGATTGACCAGTGGTATATGAATAATTAGTTTATGTTAATGTAGGATAATACCCCATAAACCCCCTTTGGATGAAGATATAGTAACATTGAGTTCGTGCTCATATCATTTGGTATTAAAAACGCAACCTATGTGTTCATCTGGATTATGAAATACATTATTTTTTATTTCCTTTACCAGTTTTCATTCATGTTTTTTTGATAAAAGAAGGATTCATTAATTGGGAAAATCAGTAGATGTACATAATTGAAGCCAAGTAGAGAAATCGTCTAGCCAGAGCTGGTTGATATCAAAAGGCCCAGCTACCACCAATTGATGGGTAGCCTTGTTTCCTTCCCTTTTGGTAAATGATAAGATGCAGAAAGAAAAGCGGAGATGGATGGATATTATTTTCCTGATGAGGGGCCCAATGTAATGAAATTATAGGGGGGACATGTTCATCTACTCGAAATTAGAGGGGGGCATGCTGATCACTGTATTAGATTATTACAAGTCCTTCAACAATAAACCATCAATCAAATGTTTTTAAAGTGTATGGTTCGGACATGATAAGTTAATTTACATGGGCATGTAGACTCCCAATAGGATGTGTTCATGGATACTTTGGAGAACAAGGAATCTGTTTCTTTTTTAGGACCCATGAATGTGGTAGCAGTTCAAAGTTGCCTCAACATCTAAGGATATTATCACAGTTTTATGTCCTATTTATCATGTACTTCATGCCCTTTTATATATTCTACCATGAAAGGACATTCATTAATATATATTTATTTTTTTCAGAAATAATTTTATTACCTTAAAGAAAGATAGATCAGTCCTATAGTGTTTCGGTTGCCAGTGGAGGTGGTGATGTATATTGTTTTCTATGTTGCTTCCCTTATTTGATAGGGATGTGTCTTTATATATCATAAAGTTGTAATCTCATATGGGTCTAGAATCTTATTCTTGTAATATCATAACTATGAAACTCCTGAACAATTTCTAGTAGTTATTATATATGAACTAAATCTGTAGATAAATTTCTTCATCAGATAATGAATTTTTGTCTACACTAACCATAAGAGAATAAGGTATATATTTTATCAGTGTGAACTAAATCATATGTAGTGGGTATGGATAGAGTTTCTCTAGTATTATGACTTAGAGTTCTCCTACAACTCCTAATAAGTTGATTTTAGGCCTCACACATTAATATAGAATTTAAAAAGTGGTTATTTTAAAGAGTACTATGATTCTTGTAAATCTATTGACGAGAATTATATCCCCACACATGGATATGAATATGGATAATGGTGGAGGTTTCTTAATTCAGATGATAGTGTGGATTAATTTGATGTATATAGTGGATGATTCTAAGAGGATAGAATCAAAGGTGGATGTAGTGTGTGTCTGATTTGGCAATAGTAATGCTCTAAATGGATGGTTGAAGTATGGTAAGAAACATATATTTATTCAGGTGAGGTTTTTTGTTCTCTTAGTGATGCGTTAGTGATTCTTTAGTGAATTTATTAGCACACATTTAGTATCACACCCAATATTATATAAAGTGTATCAAGGTTTTAGGATGTAGTTTTGGTGTCCTAGGATAAAGTGGGTGGTGAAAGGGTTAATGACTCGATATCTGCTTTTCTTGAAGTTAATAACTAACAACCGTGTTCTTAGGGATTTTATGCAACCCATGAATGTTCCCAAGATTTAGGGGGATGAAATATTTATAGAATTCATTATGGTATTACCTGGTTTTCTGGGATGATGTGATATCATATGGATAATTATTGAATGGTTGATGAAGTTGGATCACTTCCTAGTGATCTAGGAGTTAGGCACCACAGATGTTTTACAATGTGTTATGTGGATGAGGTGGTGAATCTACATGGAGTTTCGATGCTAATTATCAATTATCTAGATTCTTGTTTTACCTTTTGATTCTTGAGAGGATTTTAAAATGATTTTGGAACATAGGTTTTCCTTATAACTTCATTCCAACCACATACAGACAAACAAATATAGAAGACTATATACATTCTAGAGGATATATTGTGGGAAAGCATCTTGGAATTTGGAAGATATTTGGAAAATCACTCACCATTGGTGGTGTTTTCTAATAATAATAGCTACAGCTTATCCATTATCATAGACTCATATAAGGATTTTTATGGGATGTCATGTTATTCTTCATCATGGTGGGATGAGAATTGGGAGTAAATAGTTCTCAATCCTCATCTGGTGTAGAAATCTATAAAAACGTTTCAGTTGTTCGTGAGAGGATGAAGTCGTTACAGGATCAAAATAATCCTTATGTTCATTGTTGTTGGATTACCATAGATTTTGTTGTGTTAGACTATGTTTTCATAAATATTTTTCATAATCATGGGAAGTATAGGTTTCGGAAGGGTGTAACCACTCACCATGGTGTGTTTGTCCATTGAAAATGATAGGTAATGTTTTTAATGTTTCTTATTACTTTTTATTTCATCCATGGATAGACTAGATTCATGGAATCTTCCACGTATCTCATCTATATTAGTAACTTCATGATGAAATCCATTTCATTGTCTGGGGATAGTTAGATATCAATGATGATTATATGTTAATACAGTATCAATTAGAGATCCAAGATCATTGGGAGAAGGGGTAATTTGGATATACCATTCCTTTCATTCATGTATTGAATAGGTAGGGTTTCCAAGAGGAGAATAATTATGATATGAGATGTTTATTCATTCCCTATACCCAATGATGTTTTTGATTTTTAAATTATTTTTTCCTTTGTTTATGTGATGTTAGGATCCTATTGTTTATTGAGATATTATTTTCCCTTAATTTTTTTATGGTGTGTGGCTAAGGATTCAAGTTTATAAAGAGGCAATATCCCCTTACAAATCAAGACGTGTTATATATTAACAAATTTCAGACCATGTGGGATAGATAGTGTTTCCTTGAAGGGATAATATCTTGATATGGGAATATGATTTAGATTATTTAAGGTCATAGGAACATTCTATTTGTTGTATGTCATTATCATTTAGTTATGATTTATAAAATTTGTAATGGTGGTATATATTGTTTTGTGATAACTTTTTCTTGATGTTTTAAATAATATTGTGTGGTTATATTGGGGCTGCAATGATATCCTTGCGAGGTATCTCATGAGATGATTGGTTGGACATATTTTAGTCCTTTTATTTTGTGGGTTTGGGTTTTAATATCATGTATGAACATAGTTTTATAGGTATCAAATGTAATATTATCCGCCTTCCGTGCCATTAATTTATGAGAATTGTAGTAGTGGAGGATCCTATGGTATTTTATGAAGAGTTTAAAGGGTAAAAGGATGATTTTTAACTAATTATATTAGTGGATAAGGATTATACAATGTGTAGGATTTAGAAATGTCATATTATGCAATAGATGTGGTGTGGGGGTGATGGATACTATGTAGAGTCTTGGGGTGGAGTTTCAGTTGGTTTTTTCAAATTTAGCATAACTATGGTATGGTCACATGATATTGTTATGGACATTGAGATGAGTGAGTTCATACATTATATTGTTTTCAAGGTAGTATCCCCAGGGATCATGGTATTACATATATTCTGTGAAGATCATGTTTTGAGGTTTTTATGCCCTCTCAGTAGTTTTCCAATGGATCAGGGATACAACGTATCCACATATTGGTTAAAGGTTTCTATGGTGTGGTGGTTCATCATGTTTTATAATCATTTTTCTAGTTTTTGAAACTAATGCATGGACCTTGTAATGTATCTCAGGCATAAATTTGACTAATCTAGTTATAGTGTGGTCTAACCCATTATGATCTTGTATATTCCTTTTTATTAGTTATGTGGAATGATGGGTGATATCACATTATCGTCTTATGTTTTGAAGAAATCTTAAAAAATAGAAATTCCCCTCGAACCCCCTTATTCTTCTAACTATCTTCTCTATCAATGGGGCACCAAAATGCTTTCTAATGAGTTATTTTGGCCATTTTCATTGATTTTAAACCCCAGCCTTTGGAGATCAATCCTTGGAGGTTCCTTATATGTTTAATTCTTCCCCATTCCATATTTTCTCCATTTTTTTAATCCAGATAAGGCATATGAGATGTAAAAATATTTGTGTTGATGATGTATTTGTAAGATGACATTGTGGACTACTTTTACATGGTGATCAAAGTGTAACCCGTTTTTTGTTGTGTTTGGATGTTTTTTCCCTCTTGATTCAACCTTATGAAGTGGTTCTGAAATAATTATTTAAATTAGGGGATCAATCGTTTCTCCATTAGTTGTATCATGTGAGAGAGTTTTTTCTTTTTTTCATTTGGTAGGTTTTTATGCATCATCTAAATTAAGATAATGAATTTTATTAATTGATTATGAAGAGAAATAGGAAATAAATAAAACGTTTTACCATTTTTATTTATTTGATATTGATTTTATGCATGTTGATTCCTTTTTAAAAATCATGGTAATTAGGAAGCTATTTTTGTTGATATTTATAATCTTATATAATTTTTTGAGTTATTATTTGACTCTACCTTGAATAATGTTTCTAATTACATACATATGTCGAATGAGTTTTTTTCACATGGGAAATTGTATTTTTATGTGATAATTCCATTGAAAAGTGAAGAAAATGTGATGATAATCCCCAAGCATAATTCTTAAAAATTATATGTGAATGATTTAAAAGGTGTTGTGATATTTTGTTTTGATGTGTAGAGAATATGTGATGAGATGTGTTTTTCATATGTGGCATTTGTAATGAGAATTTTTTATGATGAGAAATTTTGGAAATGTGAGGCTTGTTGACATGGGAATATTGAATTGCCTATATTTTTTGGTTTTTTATTCTAGTATCCCAATATTGATGTAATAACTAGTTAATAATTAAATTTAAATAATGTTGGCTGGATTGGCTAATCGTATTTTTTGGATAATGGGTTTAAATATTTAATAACTATTTTAAATTGAGAATTGAATATTTAATGGTTATTGTTTAGATATGAAATGAATGGGATGGCACAATAAAATTGGTATGTAATGGGAAAATAAATATATTTAATAATTTTAAAATAGTGGTGGAATAGGAATCGAGTTTTTTTATTTATTTTATGGTGATTTTCAATTAGAAATGGTACCAGATGTGATAATGGTTTTCATTATTATGGTAATATTGTGAGTTTGGAGAAAAAAAATTATTCTGAGTTATTAGGATGTGATATTTTTTTGATGGTACTACATATATATTTCGTGTTCATAGTGATTTCCACACGCATCGTAACTGCATATATTAATTTTTTCAAATAACCAAATATTTTGGGAATGTTTTTCCCAATATCACAATGGTGAGGACGGATGGTTGAATAACTGATCCTCACCTATCTCTCTCTTCTAGGTGAAATAATAATTCATGGGATATTATGGATAAAAGTCTAAATTAAACTATGATTCATTTTCATGGGGATGATGTTCTGGATTATAGATCATATTAGGAGGAGGGCCCAAGGTGAATGGAATTAATGATTATGATACCCTATTATTCTAGTTACAGTATTGGTGAGTTGTGATGTGATGGCCTTGGTGTCTTCAGTCAATATGTGTTGAGATTTCCTAGATGTATTCTAGTTATATGTGATTTCATATACCAATTTTCCTCAGGTCATATATTATGTGATGGAACTGATGCCTTTTAAAATTATGTGATGTATTATATTAGGTGTCTTCCGTCAAGATGTTATATATAATATATAGGAATAACAATGTATATAAAATTAGTGTATGAGATCCAAAAATAAGTTAAAAATTAGTGTGTGGTATCATTCTATTGATATGATTCATAATATTTTACTATACGTAGATAAGTTATTTTTAGGGGAAGGCTTAGAGAGGACGGGTTTGGTTTGTTGCCATATTTTGGTAATGATGGATTGGTTTCTATCTCACTGGTTAATTAGTATACTCTTTTCACTTGTGCATGAGATATTTTGGGTATCATCCTTCTGAGTATACTAGTATGATCATCCAACATATGTAAAAACATTTTTTAGGTTTCATAGAGGAATTTATGAAATCTATTATACATTTCTAACTCAGGATTAGAGACTTTGTTATGTCACTGCCTTAGGACTTTCTTTTTAGTCCTTTGATTTGAGATTCTATGAACCTATTTACTATATAAAAGAATTTGGGAATGGTTTTTTTTATTGTTTCATAGATTTTATTCTAGTTAATCTATCATGTAGCCAAATCATGTGTTTTTTTGAGGGTCATGCTACCCATTATGATATTTTAATACCCTCGGTACTTGTCAACAAACTAGATCCTACAGGGGGTTGGAATTGGGGTTCATTATCTCTTTTCCTTAACTTCCTTCCTAAGAGGGTTACATTTGGAGGGAGGGTTTCATGACATGATTAGTTTTTTGACGTTCATAATTTCAACAAGTATGTGTGTTTCTTATAGTTAATAAGATAAAACGAAAGAATACTATTGAAGATAATTGGAAACCATACACCACAAAAAAATCAATATTTAAAAATTATAATTTTATACTTATAATATAGAAATAATTTTATCTTACTTTATCACATTTTCATTTAATTTTAAATGAGTATTTTTAGCTCAATGGAAAATCCATGTGTGATGGAGAGGGTTGTGTGAATGGTTTTAAAATTAATAAATAGAATTATTTAATAATATCTATATAAGATAAATCTCTATGAAAAAAGTGAGTTTATAGTTTTTGAACATTTTAAATAAGTGTTAAATGTTATAGATTTTATAGGAAGTGGAAACTGAAATTTTCACAATAATTTGATCTTGAATTTGTGTTAATTATATATTTTAAAGGGAATGATTTCTCATATAGAAAAATTATTATAAAATAATATAATTACATTAATACAGGAGTAATATGGGTAAATTAAATCCCACTCATGATTTATATTTTTACTATTCATTAAGTGTGAGAGTGAAATGGTAATATAATATTTTTCTACCCCTATTAGACTTCCAAGCCTTGGTTATCCCAAAAAGAAAAATAGGAGATGTCTCACACCATAACCATATTTTCCATAATTATTTTCTTTCATTCATGATATTTTATTTTTTATTTAATACTAGGATGAACTATTTTATATTTCATATGTATCATAATTTTAGAACATTGGAACATTTGGCACATGTTTAGTAGAAATCAAGTGAATACCCTGAAAATGCATCTGTAATTCAACAGATCCCATGTTAGTGCACATTTTTTTGTTCATGTTTTGTGATCATGTGAGGTTTTTCAAATCCTTTAATTGGAGGCACACGATTGGTTCATCCAAGGGCTAGCTATGTTGTCAAACTGTGTTGAGTTTCAAATGAATTAATTTTTTTTTTAAAAATTACATTAATGAACTATGTATTAATTTACCACACATAATCCCCTCCCATCCCTAGTCCTTTTTGTGAGTCCTAGGATTAAATTCCCCAATTCATGACTCTTCCTCCTCCTTCACCATGGTTTTTATTTATTATTCTTAATGATTTTGGGTGTGATCTTCACATGTTCGGGTTTCAATTCTTCTATTCCCTTATATTTTTCCTTTCTTATTTTTTACCACTCTCCATTATCATGTTATTTCATTATTTTTTACCTATATTTGATTGGAGTTTTATATTTTTATTTATTCTTGGTTTCTATGTGTTTGTGAGGCATCATTCAATGCCCAATACATGAGCTTCATCAATGGATATGATCTTTAGTTAATTTATGTTTGTTTAACTCTTATTTTGGTACTCAAATTTATAAAATTATTGGTTATTATTTAAGTACATGTTTTATGCGTTTATTTATAATAATTAATGTATCCATGGACTCGTTAAATGTGACACCATGTTAATCCAGGTTAATGTTGAGGTCCCATGGCATTTTTGTTCAAAATATTTCTTTTAAAATTATTTTAAAATTTCCCTACTCGTGCTGTGTTTGAAAAATTTCTCAAATGTACTTTATATATTTTTTCTAATGATTTTGGGGTTTTGGCCAATAAAATTAATATAAATTGGTTTAATATTTTTCGTGGTATTTCATTTAATACATCAAATTTAATGTAATGATAAAAGGGATTAAAAAAATATTTTGAACAAAATTTCATGGTTCGAAATACATTTTTATATTATACACTGATACATGAATGTATACACAAATATATATATATATATATATATATATGTACCAATTCCCATTGAAGTGACTGAATCTTTAAAATGATATTCATCAATATATGTATTTATGTATATATGGTCATAATGTAGGATAAAATATTGGGGTTTTAAATATGATACTCAAACTTAATTTTCAAACCACATTTATGTGATTCGTAAAATAAATTATAAGGCCTAGTTGGGGACATTCAATAATATATTAATAATTTATGATATTTTTTATAAAATACATATTATTTTATTAGAATTCATTTTACAAGTATTATATATGTGAATAATACCTGACATGGGTGATCTATTGATTTTATGTGACTGTTGTAATAATAAAATTTCTAAATGATGTTAAAATTTACTATTGTATGGTTGCTGTTTATAATAAAACATCTTGTAAACCTCATGACCATGTGTAAGTGAAACATGATAGGATACTATCCCTTTCCACTAGATATAGAGATAATGTCTATTTATTTTCTACAGGATACTGACAGGTTTTAATATATTCCATCTAGATACTAGTGATGTATATTCCTAGTTTCCCTAATCCCTTGGTGTCTTTTGGTTGTTTCACCTATGATTCCATTTTAAATTATTACCTGTATGAGTTATTCCTACCATTTTAATGAATTATATTTTCCATGACTTGTAGAACTATTTTTGTTTCATGAGATTTATTCCTCTTTAGTAAAATTGTATTCTAAATAAGTAGAATACTAAATTATTAAAGGGTGTCTCAAAGATAGTTATTCATATGGGTGTTTTAATAAATAAATATTTATCCTAATAAAGTGTTTTCATAGTGAATGTTATCATTTGATGAAAATAAAAAATGGAGGTGTTTAAAATGATTAGGAAAATAATATTGGTCGTTATATACTTATGTAATAAAAAAATAGTATTGTATATCTAACTAGAACGAAAATAATATTTTATTTAAAGAACTAAAAATTATGTTTTGTTTATTTTTACATCTGTATTGATATCATTTTCCCATTCCTATTTTTATAATTTTGGTTTGAATGTCCATCTATTTTATTACAACAGTTGGATCATTAATATTTAAGTATTTGATGGTGACATCTAAAACCATTTTAAGGTATGTTTATTGTTTTTTTATTTAACTTTCTTCAACACATCATAAAATTATTCCTTTTAATACTTTCATTTATCAGTACTGGTGGTGTATTATACATGTTGTGGTTCGAGAAAATAAATATAGAGGTAGTTTTTTTACACTTGAGGGAGTTATGGGTGCACATTAGGGATAAATAAAATTTATATATATTTTTACTTGAAATTTTCTAATACTTTTAATTTTTATATTTTATTATGGTTTAGACATCCAATATATGTATATTTCATTCTTATTTTCCCATTAGGTTTTTATCTCTAATTATATATCTTAAATAATTCATAGTTCTTACACATAAATTCCCTATAAAAAGTTTCTGTATTGCGGTGATCAGGAATTCATCACACATATTTCATGGGAAACTTCATGCATTTGAAAAAAGGAATTTCTTATATTGGTTCATGACAATGAGTTATCAAAGAATTTATATATGGATGTATCTTGTATATGGATATCAAATTATAGGAACATAGAATCAAGTAGTGATAAGTGAACTATGAAATCATACTCATTTAGATCCTCTTGTGTCCATTGGTTTTCTAGTTTAATTATAGAATTTTGGGAATCCATTATAAAATTTTGGTTTTTGATGATTATTTAAAGGGGTTTATATTTTAATTGATGATAATGGGCATGAACTGGAACCACACAGTCAGCTTATAATGAATAAATAACCATTTGGATCCCATGGTAATGTTTAACATTAATTCTAATGCTAATTTCATATTTTTAAAATGTTATCATAAACCATGTGTCCAAGATATTCCAAAAAATTATTCCATCTTGTAATGTTTTGTGTGTTGTACGATGTTATTGGTTAGTTTATGGTTTGCGTCCATTGGTTTTAAAAATATGTTTTTATTTTAAAAATTTTTAAATTGGTTTTATTCTATGAAATTGATATTAAAATAATTATTTTAGAGTATAGAAAATATAATTTTTGGATTTCTATATTAATGTATTATGTTTAAAAGGTTGGGTTCTATTCTACAGGTGATAAATGAGTTTTTCTAAAAGGGTTTATAATGATTTAAAGTATTTTTACTTTAGAATGATTATAATTATATAATTATGAAGATGTAAAATAATTTTATGAGGTATAGGAATTAATGATGGATATTTCTTTGAAAAAAATGAAATGAACATCATATGTAGATTTTAAAAATGACCTTAAAGAAAAAGTTTCAAATTCATAAAATTATTTTTGAAATGAATTTAATAATTTCAGTACTGAAAGGAAATAATTTTGAATTAAAAATTATAACCATGATGTTTCATAATAAACTCAAGGAATTAAAAAATTATTTTCAGGGAATTTTTGGATTATGTTGATTTTTAAAATGGAAATTTCTAATTTTATATTTTTTTTGAAATTGGGAATAAATATTTGTTTTTTACTTTATTTTCAATGTACTTTTGTTTGTGACTTATTTCCTTGGTATTTTCCCATTTTACAATGCTTTACACATTATACGATGATTTGGATTATGGGCTTACTTGATTTTAAATTACATATTGTATTATTTATTGGATTACCCATTGGAAATCCCTATTTGATTTAATGAATTATTATTCTCAGGAAGTACCTGACTAATGTCTCTTATGGTTGGGAATTGTGATTATTTGGTTGAAGACCATTCTCAAGAGATACTTGGTGGTTTCTATTTACCCTTTTGAGTAGAGATTAATTTCATGGGTAAATGATTGAAGACTCATTGGATGTTCGATTTTTGGGATTTAGGCCTTCATCCAGACCCTCATTCATAAGTTTTATTATATAACCAAGATCCACTTGATGATGTTATGAGTATGTATGTAGGAGTTAATATGGAATTAAAGGGTAGAACCATGATGGAAGGTCACCCTGATAGTCGTCTGGTTGAAGTTCCTCAATCCTAAGAGGATCAATTCCCTAGTATGATCTAGTGTGTTGGGATCAAGTAGCCTGAATAAGTTTATTTGTGATGGTTTATTGTGTACCTTTATCTTCATGTTATCATTTTTTCTTATATTTGGGGTCTTGGGAATAATCTTTGAAGAAAATTTCAGAGACTTGGTATGGGTATCATGCTTTCTCTTATATAAATATTACATCATTTTAATCATAAGTATGATAATAGTGTTACAAGTACATGATAGAAAGGTTTAGTGTCATTGAAAAATTAAGACCATACATAATATTTAAATAATAAAACATAAACTTTAAATTAATTCCATATTTTATCGATTTTTTTGTCCCTCATCTTCTCCTTATTTCATGTATTCACATGGGGATATACATCAAAAGAATGGGTGAGATAAAAGCCCAATAAGAGGATGAATATGAGAAATGAAACATGGGTGATCATAATTATCATAATCATAACATAATAATAGGATAATAATCATTATAATTAGAGGAATAATTAGATAAATTAATGTAATGTGGAAATGCATAAAAATGAAATATCTTATCTTACTGGTCAAATACCACAAATATTTGTAAACAAATCTAGCATCGTGTTCAAACATATTTCACTTTAACATATGATATAATTCATATTACCCAATTAATTATAGTGCTATCTAATTCAAGGAACATTTGTCACATAGTAAAATTTACATGCACTATATAACTCTGGGTGCACCCGTTACATCATAACATTTACAATATCATGCATACAAAATAGAATGCATATCAATATTAGATATAAAATAATCCATGGAAGTGAATCAAATTTTTTCCCATACAAAACATTCATGAATAAAAATTAGAGTTCCCAAAATAAATATTTAATAACATACTTGATATTATGATAATCAATCTTGAGTGGATAACATTGTCACGAGAAGTAACATATGTATTTTTGGAAAGAATAGTTATTTTGTAAAAAAAATATAGGAATTTTTTATAAAACCATATTGGAAACATGTATATCCCATAAAAAAAATCGAGACCAAAAAAATAAATTTTTTAAGTATTAAATAATAATCACACTATAATTTTCCTAAAAACGTGAATAACTCAACGAAAGAAAATTGGGTTTGAGAAATCCTATTACAATATGTATGAATGTTCTATTAACATTAATATACTGGATAATCAAAATAATTTTTTAATTATAAAATATATAACCTTTAATAAATTAATTTCAATCATTATAGTTTTACTAAGTTCATTTTTTGGATTTTATATGAGATATAAAGGTTAATTTCATCATTTGGGAGTGTTTGTTTTCTTGGTTTTTATGACCAGTTCGCTTGAATTTTAGTATGGAAGTTTATGTAACATTTGAAAAAATATATATAATTGAAATTATATGTTATTTAGGGTCCATAAGAATATAAAATGTTCTTATATATCATTTTTTATATGTTATTATGATGATTTATTATATTTATCATTAATGACCATGATTTATTTGTTTTTCAGTTTAATGACATTTGTGATCTTATATCATTTTAATTTACATCATGTTCATTTTTTTATTATAAAACATTATATAAATTATAATATGTATAATAAATTATTATGTAACCATAATTATGGTTTTATTTCTATCCTTGATGGGATTAGTGAAAAATGATAACACATCGTACACAGTGGAGGTAAATCGATACACCATAGACAATATTTTCATGTTTATAAATAAAGAAAAACATTAAGAGATTAGAAAATGGATTATTCATTTAACATTATAAAATTATATTATATAATAGATAATGGTGTTATCATGCCTCTTGTATAGGTGTAGGTGAGGAGATTATAATAAAATAATTAAATTAATATGAAAAAAATGATAGAGTATTTTATATATTGAATTTATCCTCCTTGAAAACCTCCTTAGGGAAAATAGGTTAGTATTTTGATGAGACAAAGGGATATTATACATGGGGTATGAGCTTAGAATTTTTACGATGCTAAAATCATGGAAGGTGTTAGAAGAATATGTGGTTAAGGGTTGTATTTATAGAGAATGAGAGGGGTGTTTTCTCATTATTTATTTATCATTATAATAAATCATCTCAATACTATAAATAGTTAAAGAATTATCATAAAATAAATTAAAATAACAATGGATCATATGATATTTGGGACTTACATTAGCAAAATATCATCTATGAGTCAATAATTCATGCATTTACATTTTACCATAAATTATTGTAGTTTACTATTCACACGCAATTCATGTACTTTATAAAAAAAATAAAACCTAACCATTTTTTAATGTGTATAATTTAAAAATTAACTCAA
The DNA here is from genome assembly GCA_963277665.1 of Viscum album. Classification (NCBI taxonomy): domain Eukaryota; kingdom Viridiplantae; phylum Streptophyta; class Magnoliopsida; order Santalales; family Viscaceae; genus Viscum; species Viscum album. Next base: position 958,331,072 of record OY728142.1, read on the forward strand.
TTTTATTGAAATAATTTTTTAATCATGAGAATGTTTTTTAATTAAAATCGGCATTTACTATGAAATTATCAATTTTAAAATTAGAACTGATTTAATAAGAATTGGAAAAATTAATTGAGGTCTACTAAAATAATCTTATAATCATAAAATACAAAAATATTAACTTATGATTATGTTTTGTGAAATTAAATTTTATTTTAGACCATTATATTAATTATAAAATTATAAATGAACATTTATATTAAACAATAATACCAACATTAAATTAATAATTTTTTAAAATAATTATTTACTCATACAATGATATAATTATATCATATTATCAAATATAATATGCATGAATTTTATTTGTAATTTCATAGATGAGGTTACTATTCTAGTGGGTGATTTACTTTTCCAAATGGTCACATTACTAGTCCAATTGCCAAGCTACTATTTAATTGGAAAAGGTTTCTTAACAGATATAAATACCCATTATTTCATTTATTCATCATTTATAATTTTTTTATTATGTTCTCAAAGTAATTTTATTTGGTTAATACTATATTAAATTATTATAAGAAGGTAATTTTGATTCATAAAATTTTGGGTCATTAGAAGTGGATGATTGAGATGAGGGAAATTATGGATATATCCTTGATTAAGATCTTTGGTTAAGACCCATTGATTTAGAGCCTTTATCAATCATAGTATTTTACATAGGTGATTATTTAATTCCATTTACCTTTAATGCTGATAAAATATTTACAGAGGGGAGATCAATCATTGAACTCAGTTAACATTGTGATAATCCGCTAAGGAATTTAGAATTTTTATTTGTCCTTAAAAAGGATTTAGTGTTTTGGATATTTATGGTCTGGAATATATTTTTAAATTATATTGAGTATCATTGTAGATGAATTTAAAATAATATTTCTACTACAATAGGGATAACACCCTATTTAGTTTTTCCTTATATTTTTTGTTGATTCTATTTATAATTATTTATGAATGATTGTCCTGGTGAGATATTTCATAGTTAATAGCTGTGGATTATAGGTCACTCTAGAAGCCAGACTATGTTTAGGTGGTGAGTATATTTCATTTCTATTATCACTTTAGGCCTAGTTTCATCAGTTCATGGTGTTCCTTGGTTTTATAGAATTGGGTGATTGTTGAGGAGGTCGAATATTTTGATTACTTTTCCATCTGAATCACCGAAGTATAATTGGGGGTAGAAATCATTTTAGATGATAGTTTATTATTACCTATACATTTTTTAAATTTCTATTTTAATTATAATTTATTTTTTACTCATTATCCATATCGAACAGTTTTAAAAGTTTCAAATTACAAAATTCTAGTGTAGGTCCATGGTTATTTGAGACTATGAATTGACCACACATATGAATTTATAATTTAAAAGATCCAAAATATATAGATAGATCCCGGCATGAATGATCGCCATATGTCATGGACCAGACCTTATGGCCCAATAAATTTAAACAAATCTTATGTTTGAGTTGTTTGGGATAAGTCTGAGGGGTTTTTGGGATAGGTGAGTCATTCTAACGGTGTGTCGTTCCAACTGTTATTGAAATTTCTAGCTTTCCAACAACATGTAATTATGGATTTTTATCATTTTTAATAGTTAAAAATTACTAGTTTCCTAATTATGTTTTATTTTTAGGGGTATTTCATTCTAACAGTGTTTCATTTTGAATAGTTTTCTAACCTCCCAGTTTTTCAAGGATGTTTCATTTCTAGCGGTGTGTAATTCTGGTGGTGTCTCATTTCCAACATTTTTCTAAATTTCTAGTTTTCCATTAGTGTGTCATTTTTGGAGGTATTTCAATATTGAGGTTTCTCATTTCAAAAATTTCTCCAAATTTATAGCTTTCCAATGGTTTTTTTTCTAGTGGTGTGGTGTTCTGGTGGTGTTGCATACTTGCACAATGTTGCTTTAGAAGCTTGTTTTGGTGATGTGTCATTCTAGTGGCATGTTATTCTCAAGGCATGTCATTTTGGCGGCATGTCATTCTAGAGGCATGTTTTCGTGGTGGGTTTTTATCCCAGAATTTTGTTATTTCTTGCAGTATGTCATCATGGAGGTGTCTCATTTCCCAAAGTTTTCCTAATTTCTACAATTTTCTAGTTTTTCATGTTATTCCCTTTTTATTTTTTTAATTAATGTAAAATGAGTTTAATTTATAATTTTAATAGGTTTTAAGTCATATCAATAGAAATAAAAAATTTCATTAGTTTTGAATAATTATTAAGGCTTTAAAATGGTCAAAAAAATTGGTCTTGGTCAGATCTGCCTTTACAAGTAATATAAAATGTATCAAATCCCAGTGTCTTAGATTTGATTTTTCTGGAGACAATATATCATTCCTTCCCTTCATTATTTTTTTTATAATTCACTTGACACTATATTTCCTCAATACCTTTTTACATGGAGAGTTTTCATATAGATGGTTCTTGTTTCCTTAGAGATCCTCCAGTTGTATACACACCTCTATTTTTGGTGCAACAAGTATATGTGACTAATTCTATTCCAAATATGATATCATTTTTCTTTTTTAATTGTGTATTATGAGAGACATATATATAAATGTTTATATTTGTGTATATTTTATTTCTGAATTAATAATGATAATCGAATTGGTTTGAATGAAATATTAAGTGGTTGGGTAATATGACACATGATCATACAACTTTTATTTGATTTTTTTGTTTTGTTTTGTTGTTATGAATTATATATGATATATTACCCATTGAAAATATTTGTCATTTTTTGTCCCTATATGTTATTATGATGATGAAAACAATAGAATGAATATTGTGTGAATACTGATGTCACTTATTATAAATTGAATTAACCATGTAAATTCCATAACAAAATGGATTCCCTAAGATCATTAGACTTGTGTGATAGCACACTAAATCAATAAAGTGAAATTAAATAATGGATTCAGGGCTAAATATGAAAATATGTTTTTATCTGGATTTTATTGTAACATGTTTGTGGTCACATTTGTGTGATATGTTTTGGATTTGGTGATATGATGGATCTGATATGACTATGTTATGATAGGTGGGGGTAGTGGATGAGGTGTTTTATGTAGTGGGGATGTGGTGGAAGGTGGAATTATATTTGGCAATTGGATTGTGTATTTTTCTATGCAACTTGATATTTGTAGCATTTTGACCATATCTTGGTTGGTATGGATGGAAAAATGAACTATAATCATGAACATAAATTATTAAATGAAAATGATTTGAATGGCATGTTTAATGGATAAATTGATGAAGGTATTTAAATAAAAATCAATATACCAGTTTTAGTTTAAAGGGATGCTAGTAATGAATCTATAAAATGATTTAATATTAATTAATCACTAAAAATAAAATCTGGCATCAGTTTTTCTTGTATGATGTTATGCATTTTGAAGTGGCAGCAAAGGTGATAGTGTAGTGAGTTGGTTAGATTGTTTGAGAACACATAGGTTGGGATTGAGTTTTATATACTTTTTATACATTTATTTTACTATGGTTTCTATATTCACCCCACCCATGTTTAGAACTATGTGTCGAACACACGCATCATCACACATGGTGTGTTTTTCTAAAAATTTTAGTGGGAGGGTGGATTGATGGCCACCCACTATTCCCTATTCCCTCTTCCAGGTAGTGACGACCCATGATTTTATGGGTAATATGTGGTGATATGTATTATCCCATTTGTCTTTGGGATGAGTTTTGATGTGGTGTTTCAGGTGTCTTTAGGAGGAGTCGTGATTTTCTTTCCCATAAATCTTTAGGATGAGTAGTGATGTGTTGTGATAGCCTAGGTGTGTGTGGGTGGTATGTGATGTGTTTTTATATATCAGGTTTGTGCGGGAGGGATGATAGGTGTTGTGATTCCCAAGTGTGTGTGTGGGGGATGTGAAGTTGTATATTTGGTAGAGGTAGGAGTTCCATGATGTTTTCCATTGGGGTGTGAGAGGGGATAATCATTGGTAAAGATCTGTGGCATACCCTATCATTGATTTTATTTATGTTATATTATATTACTTGATGTGTGCTATTTTGTGGGAATTCAAAGGTGAGGTTGTGGTAATTATTATTCTACATGTGTGTTGCTTTTTGGTTTTTCTATTCTTTCACAAGTTCATTAGTATGCTCCTTCCTCTTTTGCACGATGGACTTTTGTTTTTATACTGTGTATACTTGTATGGTCTCCCTAGATATATATAAACTATTTTTAGGTTTTCAAGAGGTTTATGTGAAGCATGTGGGACGATACTATCTTGGGCCTTGGGGTGGTTGAGTTGATGCTTCTCTAGTTTGTTTTTTCGTATAAACATTGAAGAATTTAATTTGTATCATTTCTCTTTACATATGCATTGTGGGATCATTTATGTTTTCATATATATATTTCATGGAGTTGATTATGGTCGATACATACTATATATTGATCTTATTTCCTTATAATGTTAAATACATTCCATTTTTGAGATTTTTTATACCCTTCGTGCTAGTCGCCGACCGCGGTCCTACTGGAGGCAGGACTGGGGGTCATTATCTCTCTTTCTTCACTATCAACCTATGAAGGGTGTCTTTGGAGTGAGGGGTCATGATATAGTGGTAGTAGAGTGTGATGGTTGAAAGATATCTTGGAGTTTGGAGATAATCATAGTGGGGAATGAAAGGGTTGGTATAAAAACAATGTCATTTGATCTTATTGTGTGACATAAGATTGGGAGATTGGCTAGGACATTGAATTTTAGGCCCCCCATGATCCATTGCACATACTCTAATCTTATAGAATGGCCATGTGATATTGGATTTCTTACAGGGTGGAGACATATAAGAGGTACATGAATCATGATGACTAGCATTCTTTATTGAATTGGTTTGTTTGGGAAATTTAAAAATGGATAATTTTAATAAAAAAATTAAAAAAAATATTATAATGAAAATAGATACAATGAGGATTAGGAAATCATTTTTTCTTTTGCAGCTATGGTTCCCAATCATCATCTGTGTGAGGGTTAGGCAGTGGACATTCTACAGCCTATCCTATTTGATCGATGGAGGGTTGATCGGGATAGGGATGATGATCACTGGAAGAGGATGTTTTGTTCCTTTTAGAGGAAGTCTTTGGAAAAGTATGAGGGGAGAGTTTCTGATGTGGAAATAGAGAGTTGTATAGAGGATATGGAGACCACATTCAGTTTTATCAGAGCCCCGATGAATTATAGGGTCTTGTCGGTGTTCAGTCATATGTGTGGAGTAGCGGATTAGTGGTTAACATTTTTCATTTGTTAGAAGAGGGAGGCAGATGATTCTTAGGTTGAGTTCCAAAAAATATTTAGGCAATGTTCCTCTTGTAGACCATGAATGTTGAGAAGTGGAATAATATACTCTCCCTTTTTAGGGGATTATATCTATGTGGGAGCTTGGGAACATGTTCAAGTACCTTTTACACTTTTCTATTCATCTTTTTCTAGATGATGATTCATAAAAAATTCATCTTGAGGAGGCACTTCATCCTTCGATCCAATATACAGTTACACCTTTTACGTTTCCAATGTTTTTTGGGTTGAGAAAAAGGTATGTGAAATCAAGGAGATACACTCATGAGGAGTGTTTCCATAACAGTGGAACCAATAAGGTCCAATTAGGGGTAGATTTGTTAGTAGTATGTGTAAGGTTCTAGGGCCTTTTAGGTTTTGACTAACCGGGAATTGACCTTGGCACCTTCCATTTCGACCTTCTAGTTTTCGTAATCATTCAATGGTCTTAAGACAAATGAATTTTTTATTTTGGTTTGTGTCCATCTTTAATACTAGTGTTGAGTGGATTCTCAATATCAATTTACATATGGCATATAGGTTCAGTGTTTAGCTCAGTAGTTGTTATCGGCGAGGTCATTCCAACTTTAGGGTAGTAGGGTTATAATATAGCTTGTGTTGATGGATTAGATAGAGCATGAACATAGGATTTTCTCATGTCAGGGGACCTCGATCTAAGAAGGGTTTTGGAGACTACCATCAGTAGAGAGGTAGGGGAGATGGGTGTGGTTAGTTTCATGCACCAGAGGTATCTGCACTATATAGGAAATAGATCATTTGAGGTACGATTAGTTTATCACCTATATCTTTTTACTCTTTTTTATTATGGAGCCTTATATTCCTTTATTTCAATCATCTTATATCATTCTCTATGATTATATGTAGATAGTATTATTATAACCCTTGTGTTGACTACACCAGTCGGAGGAAAGGACATCTTGTTTGATGTCTTCCAGGGGTGTAGAATGATGATAGGGTTGACTCATTACCGTGGTGGTATGTTCTTTCTTGATATTAAGCCATTATATGTCATCCATATCATCAACTTGTAGTATTCTGGGAATGCTATTATTGACTAATTTTGAAGGAGAATCATGTTCTCATACATGGATAGCCAACATGTAGTTTTCATTGGCCAGTGGAGCTCTCAGGTGGGGAAAAGACACACGGATCACTTTCTTTCCCTAATATATCATATTTATATGGATCTAGTGGCTATTATAGTAGAGATGGCTACTAGGGTCATTAAGAAGATCTTGTACATTTTTCTTCAAGTCATTGTGAAACTCACCCTCATAGTAATGTTAAATTTATAATATAATTATTGATCGATGCTTATCAGATTTTGATGGATCCTTAATAGATTTAACCCTATATGTTTTGGTAGGTGATGATTCTAATTAATGATATAATTTATAATGGATTAATCTTTCGGATTCTGTCACCATGGGGTGCTCTAGTGTTTTTTACTAATTAAGAGAATTGTAGTATGAGGTTTTGTATAAACTATCAAAGCTTGAATTATATGAAAATAAATTAAATTTTCCCACTTCCAAGGATCGATAATATTTTTTAGCATATAATAGGGGAGTGTTGTTTTTCTAAGATTTACATGTGGTCAATATTTTACCAGTTAAAGGTGAAAGAGTTTGATATGTTGAATACTGCCTTTATATGCAGGTATGGGCATTCAGTGTTTGTATTGATGTCGTTCCGTGTTATGAGCGCACCCTCCATGTTCATGGTGCTCATGAACTATTTGTTTCTATTGATCCTAGACCATTTCATCATTATATTCATCAATTATATATTTATCTAATGAATGACAGAAGAGGATAATGTTGATAATCTCTAAGCTATGTTTCAGGTTCTTTGATTCTACCACCTCTATGGGATGTTTTCCATGTGCATATTTTGGTAACAAGATGTATATTTTCTTAGAAATATGGCTCCTCAGTAAGGTGTGGTAGTTGACCCAATGAAGGTTGTAGTATTTTTTTCAAGTGAAGAATCCTAGAATGCAGTATTATTTAATAACATCCTCGATCATGCATGATATTATCGAAGGTTTTTTCCTTATTTATCTCAAGTTAAAGTTTTGGTGATAGCTATCATTTGGAAAGAACAAGATTTTGTGTTGAATAAATAGTTATAGATGGAATTCAGATACACAAAAGATAAATTTAGATACTGTTCTGGTGCTCCAATTTCATGATGAAGGGGTGTGGTTTGAGGTGTTTTGTGATGCTTCTCGTATGGGATTAGGGTGTGACCATATGTATAAGTAGGTAGTTATCTCTTATGGGCTAGGAAGTTGTGTCCCCATGAGTGAAACTATGCAACCCATGATCTAAAGGTAAAATATGTTTTCTATTTGCTAATTTTTTTAATGTTACCTCAATGGGGAGCTCTTTGTAGTCATCAAACACCACAAAAGATTTTTTTAGGTTTTTTCCATTATCAAATGATTTCGAGACAACAATAGTGTATAGAGATTATTCAATACTATGATTTTGAGAACATAAACACCTCAGGAAACGGGGATTTCATTACCGATGCATTAAGAATAATGTCAAGTAAGGATGTTGTTCAAGATTCTACGAATTCATGGAGAATATTGGAGGATATGTAATCTGTACATATAAAAGCATGGGTGGATTGCAGAAATGGATGTTTGTTTCAGATGATGATTCATTATTCTGATATACAACAGGTGGAGGAGTTACAATGTCAAATCATTCATTGACGGAAATTACAACTGTATCCAATCCCTGTGTCTCTGATTTGATCTTTCTAAAGTAAATATATCCTTACATCCCTGTATTGATTTGTTCTTAATTTATCATGATGATAGAAATCCCCAAGAGAATATTCCTTGGATAGTTTTCATGATGATGGTTTGTGTTTACCTATAGAGCACACAACTATATGCACACCTCCTTTTTTGGTGCAATAAGGTTCTTTCTATCATCCTTCTTCTAAGTAGGATTTCCTTTTCCTTTCATAATAGTGTATCATCTGAGATATGTTTATAAAATTTCATCTTTATGGAGATTGTTGGATCCAAATTAATAAATATAATATAATTGGTTTAAAATAAATATAAAGGGGATGGGGAAAATGACACATGATCTTAAATCTTTTATTTGATTTGTTTTTGTTCTATGTTGATGTTACAAATTGTTTGGGAAAAATTACCCATTGAAAACTGTGGTCATTGGTGGTCCATGCTTCTGTTAATCATGATGTTATCTATGTAATTCTTGTTTTATCTCTATATACATCACCTATTGTAAATATGGTAAACCATGTATATTCAGTTAATAAAATGGATTCCCCAGAATCATAAGACTTGTGTAATAGCACCCATAATCAATAAAGTGAAATTAAATATGGGATACCTTGCTAAATATGAAAATATGATTTCACTTGGAATGTTTTTAAGGTGTTTGTAGTCACAGTTGTGTGTTGTGAGTTGGATTTAGTGATATTTTTGATGGGATAGGGCTATATTGTGATATATGGGTGTATTGGATGACACATTTTATATAATGGGTTTGTGGTAGAGGGTTGATTTTTGTTTTTTGGTTGGGTTGATTCTATTACTTTACAACTTGATATGTGATGTGATATGATAGTTTTCTAGTTGGTATAGATGGATAAATTAAAAATATTCATGACCATGAATTATCACATGATAATGATTTAGACATTATGTTTAACGAATAAAATTATGATGTGGTTTAAGAATAATATGAACTACGTGTTTTAGTTGAACATTTTGGTAACAGGAATCTATACAATGGTTTGATATTAATTAAAGACTAAAAAATAACCATGGGTCATGTTTTTGTTTTATGGTTTTATTTATTTATACGTGGTAGCAAATCTAATGGTATTGTGAGTTACTTAGTTTGTTTGTGAACCCATTGGTTGGGATTGCATGTTTGATATTGTATATATATTTGTATTTTCCTTGTAATTTATATATGCACCCCACCCATGCAGAAAACTATATGAAAAACACTTACATCACTATGAAAATGTATTTTTTCCAATATACTAGTGGGAAGATAGATGACTTGACAGCCACCCATCCCTACTCCCACATCCAGGAAATGATGTCCTAGGATTATTTGTGTAGGATGTGATGAGATGTGGTATCCTAGGTGCCAAAAGGATGATCTGTGATGTTTTTTGATAGCCTAGGTGTGGCCGGATGGGATACGATGTGTTTTGATAACCGAGGATTGTTGGGTCAGGATGAGATGTGTTTTAATGCACATGTGTTTGTGGTTGGGATGTGGCGTGGTATATTCAAAAAAGGTGGGGGTGCTAGGAAATTTTCTATTGGGGTGTGAGAGAGGCTAATCAGGGGGAAAGTATTTTTGTTTTATCCTATCATCAATGTTCTCTACATTATATTATATTAATGACAAGTGTTATTTGGTGATCATTCATTGGTGATGTTGGGATTTTTGTTAGTATACCTTTTAGGTGATGTTTGGTTTTTCTATTTTATCACAGGTGCATTATCATGCCCCTTCCAATTTTACCTGAGAGACAATGGTTTTCCTACTCAGTATACCAATATGATCACCCTATGTATATAATTACAATTTTTAGATTTCTAAGAGGATTACATGGAACATGGTGGATGTTTCGAGATCGGACCTTGGGATAGTTGACATGTTGCTACTCTAGTTTGTTTCTGGATATTTTCGTTGGAGAATTTTATTTTTATTAGATCTTTTTTTACATGCACTATGGGATCATTTTAGTTTTCCTATATTTATGTCATAGAGTTCATTAGGTTTTATTCATTTGATTTCATGATCTTTCATCCTTCTAAAGGGTAATTTTATCCATTTTGTGAGATTTTTACACCCTTAGTGGTAGTCACCACCCCAGGACCAATTGGAGGCTGGACTCAGGGATCATTATCTCCCTTTCCTCACTTACATCCATGGATGGGTATATTTTAAGGGAGGGGGTCATGACACCATTCGTTTATGTGATAGGTTTTATAGATCCTCTAGTATAAGCATCAGGATTGGAACATGGATAATACAATCCTATGGAGAAAACAATGTGTTATTGACAGTGAATTAAAATTGTAATCATTTATCACTGTTACATTTAATTTAGTTTACCTAGTCTCAGACCCCCCCTACCTTATAATTTTTATGTGACCAAGGCCAACAACCCACATGAAATGACTCCCCAAACTCGTTATCCAAGAATTCTGACTATTCTTCTTGTCACATTGAAGATTAATATTTTTGGATTTGGGTTTCAATTATTTTGTTCTCTTTTACATCCCATATTATATTGTTTTCCACTCTCACCCTTTAATTTTTTCACCATGACTATAACATATATTTTATTATTGTATTTTAATTTTTAATTATTTTATAGGTTTTGTGAGGCTCGATGGAAGGGTTATCCATGCAGTGACCATCGAATATTATGTGTTCAGGTTGATTTCTAGAAGGTTTTCCCTTGTTTTGGCCTTTAAATTTTAGAACCATGAATAATTAAACCTTAAATACTTGTTTGAAATATATGTTAATAAGAAACATGTCCATAATTTTATTTAAATTGGAAAACAAGAATTTCTTTGTTTTCATTTAGTTTATGTTTTGATTTTTCAAAATGTTTGTTTTTAAATTATTTGGAAACTGCCACACACATCATGGGTTTGACAAATTAACCAAATTGTATTTACTTGTGAGTTTTTGTAATTTAATTTTTTGGTCTTTAAATTGAATTTTAATTTTTTAGTCATATTTCACATATAATTTCAATATATAATTTAAATTCCATGTATTGAAAAAAGGATTCCAAATTTTTTCATAAAAAAAATCTTAAGATGAAAATTCCATTCGGCATTATACATATATAAATTAGTATACATATATATTCATATATAAAAATACCAATTGTTATGAAATTTTATATTTTTTCAATATAAGATATTTATATATATATGTAAATTTATATGGCCATAACTATGGAGGAAATATTGGGGATATAAATATGGTACTCAAACACAATTTTAAAATTGGTTAAGAGATTCCTAAAATAAATTATGACACCAAGTTGGAAGATTTAAATAATTGTTTAATCCTTGTTTTATTGGAAAATAATTTGGTGTTACGTGGAATATATATTCAAAGGATTTTATTTGTGATTTTGACCTACCATGGGTGGTCTATGGATTTTATATTATTATAGTAAAATTAGAATTACTTAGTAATGTTTCACTTTACTATTTTTTGATTTTTGTTAGCATTAAATCTTCAGGGAAACCCCAAGGACATGGTAGGAGAAAATAGATGGGATAATAACCCATTCCAATAACTATTAATGCTAGGTCTATTTATTTTCCATTTTCCAATGATGTGTTACAATATTTTCCCTCAAGATACTAGTGAAATTAATTCCATTTTTCCCCTTTTCCATAGTATCGTTAAGGTATTTTTCTGATGATTCTCATTTTGAATTATTTTTTTAATGTGTTACAATTCCTCTTATATTAATATTTAATGTCTATGAAAATTTTCCTCTCTAATAATTATGTGGATTAGTTCCCCTTTTGTTAAATGGTATTCTGAATTACATTCATATATTTTTTCTGAAGGGTTGTTTAATGGTTGTTATTAATTGGGTGTTTTTATAGAGGAGGCTTCAGCCCGATAAAATTTTACATTGTGATTTTTTTCATTTAATGAGTATAAAAAAGTAATTTTTGTAAAATTATTAGTAAAGTGATATTGGTAATTATATACTTATATAAAAATTATATTATATTTCAAAATAACACGAACAAGGTCTTTTATTTAAAAAAGTAATTTTGGGGTGTGGTTTTTGTAGAATTCCTCTTAAGCTTTGTGGGTAATGAATATTATTATCATTACACTTTTAGGTTAATTTTTATTACCATTCTTAGGGTGTTGATGTTTTATTATGTGATGGTGACTTATAAAATCACATTGAGGTATGTTCGATGTTTTTATTTAGCTTTCATTATTACATCGGCCAAATAGGCCTTCTAAAACATTCGGTTATAATTATTTATTGTGAGTTATATATGTGTAGGTCAAAGGAAATTCATATATAGGTTGAAATTTCTCAAAATGAGGTGGTTAGGATTGAGTAGAGGGATTAGATAAATTTATATTTCATGTTTGTTTAAATTGATTTATCAGAATTTTTTATTTGATTCTATTGTGGATGTAAAATGTATAGACTCGTCATGCCCATTTTCTGGATGATTTTGAACTCTAATTTCTAGGGAAAACCATTTCTGTTCGTTACATTTTCATTCCATAAAACAAGTATTCATCCTAGGGGGGGCTCAATAATGTGCCTTAGGTACGTTGTGGATCTGTTTGGGCATCTGATCGAGGGAGAAATTTTGTTGTTTCATTATAGGATGCATGATATAATAGATTGTTTACTTTTAGAATATCCTTAATCAATTAATATGTGATTAACACATGGAATGAATTTAAAAAAAATAAATATATTATGCCCCTAACTTCAAAAATGGATGTGAATAACAAGGAATATTTATCCCATATAATGAAGGAAATTGTCATATATGATTTTTGTTTTATTTATACAAATTCTGTAAGAAACCATTAAAAGTATATGTGTAACACCTGGAAATTTTATAATTAATTTTCTTTAAATTAAATATCCTATTCATTTTGGTGTATTACATTAGATAATAAACTAAATTGATAAATGAAATTCCTTTTCACAATTCATGTTATGAGTTAATACATTATTTTTATATGATGTGAATGTTATTAATAATATTTTAATAGAGCTAAAAATATTCTGTAAATAAAAAGATGATGTAATTTTTTTATAAAAATTATATTTTTCTTCCTCACACATTATTATCAATATTATTAAATATCTATTTATGTGTTTAAAACTAATGAATTTATTAAATATAACCTTTAGAAGATAAATAATTAATATTAATTGAATGTGATTAAAAATATTTATCATTAAATATATATTTCTTTAAGAATTTTTTTATGTGTTGTGTATCAAATTAAAATGACAATATTTTATGAATTCTTTTGAAAAATTGTTTCAATCTATAAACAAATAAATTAACAATCAATGTTAATTGATAAGAATAAAGGTTAAGATAACTTAATGTTTAAATATTTATTTTTTTATAGAAACATTTTTCATTATGTTTTCTATTTTCTTTTAAATATTCAGTTATCAAATTTTAGATTTTGAATTTTTAAAATTGAAACACATTTTTTAATTTCATAATGAAAATATTATCTTAGGGTGAATATTATGAATTCTTTTAAAAATGATTCATTTTTATGGGAATAATGAAAACTTTAGTTTTTACAAACACCATAAATTTTCATACATCATTAAAATATAATAATGACATAAAAAATAATAAAAAATATATCAACAAATAAAATTTTGAATTTAAATAAATCATTTAAAATTATAATGTTGAATTTTGACAGCTCTTATTGACGGTTTAGAACCTTATATCTATTTTATTCTAGTAAAAAATATTCTAGTCATTTTTTAATTGTGTGTTCATAGTGATCAATTTAGGATTGGATTTCCTTAAAACTCATAAAAATAAGCATGATTTAATCATAAACAAATATTATTCATTTTAATCAATTATATAAAAAAATTGATGTGAATTCATTTTTTTACTAAAATGTTAATTTTTATATGAAATATTTTTTTTACATTAACCCAACTTTTATTTAAATTTATTTTTACCACATGTAGAAATTTTATATTATAATATAAATTCCAAATTTGAATCATTATTTTCATATAATGTAAGTTGTTTTATTTAATTTTTATACATAAAAATATGTTTCCATAGTAAATGTGGGACACGTAGGTAAAGGTTAGAATTGGTAAAATGGTTAAATTAAGGAATAATGTAATAAAATGTCATAAAAATGTATATTTAAATGGATTTATAGAAGATTTATATACATACACAAATTAATTTTCAATTTTAATCAGATTTTGATGAATTTTCTTTCAGAATGAATTTATTATCTATATTAATAAATAAATATTACTGAAAGGTCACTAATCTCACTTATAAAATAAGTCCATCTCCACCACTTCATATCCACACAAAAGTTACAAATATTCCCTATAATTTTATATATTTCATTAACGGAAAATGTTATCCCAATTCTTTTATCCAATGGTCACTATGTATTATTCAAATCACTTCCACAAATATGATGGTTTCTAAAAGAGAGATGATTTCTTCTATATAAGTAATGGATTCTTATATATCTTCTAATTTAGCATCATTATATCACTCTTCTTGAATTATTTTATTAGTTTCAAAATATATTTTTAAAAACATTAATAGTCTTCAAATGTTATTTTATCACCATAAGACTATATTTTTATACTCAAACAACCATTAAAATGTTTTCCATTTTAGGGAGATTTTACCACCTATGTTAACATTTTTATAATTTTTATTTGATTAATTACTATGAAAAAATGAAAAATAGTAATAATATAAAATAATTATGAATTTAAAATTCTTTTATAATTTAATAGTGGTGATATTAATAATTACATATTCATATAAAATCACATTTTCCAATATAATAATAAAATAAAATGGAATTGTTTTTTGTTTTATGGGATCTGTCAACATAAGGTCCATGAAATGTATATGATACTCTGAAAAAATATAAAAATAACTTATTACAATAGAATGAATATTATGGATGTGATTAACTTGGAAAAAATAAATAATGATCAAAACCTCCAAATAGAAGCACGTAAGAGAAAAATAATGGTTAACAACAATATATTAATTTTATAAATATGAAATTAATATAAGGGTCAAAAGGTATTAAAAATGGATTGTATAAAGTAAAATTACTATAGATAAGGTTCTTAATAATATTAATAGTGAATATAAATTTACTACAGGATGAATTTAGACCATGTTTGTTTGAGAGGATGTCTAAGATAATGGTTCTTAGACAAAATTTCGGTTCCTTCAGATATGTTTCATTTTAAACAGATTTTTTTAAAATGAAATTAAATATACTTAACAAAGATTAAATATATTATATTATGTTTTTATTAAATTAATAGTATTTATATATATAAATAAAGTTATTTATTTTAATGGATTTTGATTTATGCGTTATATTTTTCCTAAGGGTTTCATCGACTCAATTTTTTTTCCATTAGGTTACAAATAATTTTCATTCACTATTATATTCCAAAATTAATTTATTATAATTTTTTTTATTATATATGGTATTTTATATGTTTTTTTATAAATTAAATTGTCAAATTAATATTTTACTATTTGATTAATCTATTTCAATATAAAAATTTGAAACTTTTTAACAAAAACTCTCATTATTTATTGTTTTTCTTTTTCTCACATGTCAATAATTTTTAATACCCAATTTTATAAAAAACTTATATGTGAAATAATAATATTAATTTTCTATTATTTTCTTCTTATTTATATTTATAACTTTCTAAAAATATATCTTTCAACTCTTTCTTAATTTTGGGTTTTTTAAAACCACACAAAAGCTAATAAAAGGAGTATGTTTGTTCTTATACCATTTTATCTTATAATATAAATTAATTATGAAACATTAATTGAATATAAAGGATCATTTATTTGGTATTAATTTAAGATTATTTCTAAAAAAGTATTCATATTAATGGTTTTTAATAGATTTTTTTAAGTGATTTTTACCCAAGACCTTTTTTAACTAAATTACAAAAGCATGAAAAAGAGTTTTTATTAATATTTAATATTTGATATCATTATCTCACTATTGTTTATATTCATCATTAATAATCATCCATTATATAATTCCACAGATTCATAAAGAAGTTAATATTCACATGGTATTATAAAAATATTTCATTTTTTAAAGTTAACTATTGAAAAAGATATTTCTTTATATTTCATAAATAATATTTTTAATTATTTTATAAAATTATTTTTAATCAATGTAATGATACATTAATGTCAGTTAGGTTTCATTGGGGAAATTAACTAATGATACCATCCACCATCGTACTTTAGATTTCATATGATAATCTTTTAATGATGTTTTCATAAAACCGATTTTTTTCTCTGGGTTAACTATTTTAAGATAAAATTATGATGTTTTTTTTGTTCATGTGGTATAAATATGAATTATTTATCATTACTTGATTAGTGATAACAATATAGACCACCAATGAATTTTTTAACGATCTATCTCTCCTCATATAGTTATATAAATTTAGTTTTGATGCACAACCCATTATGGTAAACCAGTAGTTATGTCAAGTCCATTAATGGAAACATGCATAGATTGCTAATCCACTATTGGAAACAATTATTTATACATGATCCAAAATGTTTTGATGTCTATTGAAGTTAAAAATTAAACATTTTTTTATTTTATATTCTTATGATTAATCCTCATTCTTATACCACGTTTCATTATTATGCCTCATCGCTATATTATTCTCTAGGGATCATGATTATAATGTTGTATATATACATCTTTATCTCATAGTATGTTTATGATATTTTGAAGTTATATTCCCTTTTAAAATTCATTGTGAACAAATCTTACGATTCCATTTTCTTTTTAATTAGATATTCATTGCCCTAGTCATGTTTTCTCAAATGCTTATAATCCAACACCTTTATGACTTAGCAAAAAATATTCCCTTATAGATAATTTGATATCAAACTTATTTGGTTTCCATTTCCCTATGTTAGGAATATATGTATTTAGAGTGATATGTATTGAAAGGTATCATGTGTCTATAATTATTTGGGTGGATTATAGGACCCTTTTTTAAATATTTAGTTTATGATGTGGTGGGAAAAATATATATTGGGTGAGAGGGATATAATTTTTGCCAGTAAAAAATTTAAAAGATTATCTAAAATTATAAACCTAATTTTTTTAGTATTAATTCGAACCAAATTTGGTTATGTATTATGAATTTACCAATAATAAAATTTTATTCTCTTCATTTATTATCAATTCTACTATGTAATTGACCTTTTTAGCATAATATATGGCTATAAAAGTATGTGGCATCCTAGTTAGAATTGGTGCTGTGTTTTGAAATCATTAGTAATTATTTTTTTATAATATGATTATATTAAAATATTTTTGGATACCATCATCGGTTAATACATTTATGTTTTATTATTATTTCATATTCATAGATACCCATTTGAGGAAGTATGTGAATGAATTTTGAGATGATTAATGATATTTTGAGAGATTAGGGTTTGGATTTAATAAGAATACATGAAAACGGTTTAGATAAAACAATTTTGTCATATTTGATCAGATGTTTATATAATCATGTTTAATGATTATAATAATTTAATTGATATAAGGATTATATGTTTATAAGTATAAATTAGCTTAGGGGTTTTGATGTTATTGAGTGTCATGTTGATTGAGTTTATTTTGGAAAATCATTCATATATATTTGAATGTATTTGTGACTAAGTTATATTTTTTGAAATAAGGTAATGTATGATAATAATATATTTTTCTATTTATTGTAAATTTTATTTTAGATTAATAATGTTAGTTGATGGTTGAATAATTTGTTCATTGTGAACCATAATTCCAGTTGCGACTGTGAAAAATGTTGTTGAGTATGGTTTCATTTCCTATAGTATATAAATTATTTTTATTATACTTTAAAGTGTAAGAAGTTTTTTTCCATGATCATATAATGGTTATGCAATCACATAAGTCAATATAGATCATAAATTCATGTTATTTTAATATAATATCTTGATGAGATCTTGTGAGTCACATATAGTTTGAAGGTTTATGTGATGAAGATGTTTCAATTGTGAAAATAATTTTATAATGGGAATGATGGATTTCATTTTGCGGAAAAGGTTTTTAGGGAGTGTGTATTCATATACAGATCACGTGATCAAACATGTTCACCTAGTGCTGGTGATCAAATAAGTTGTGATGGATAATCCTACCATGTTTCTAATTTATCAAAACATGGGAATTCATTATCATTGCACAATTTAATTCATATGAATCATGTATATAAATATATGATTGGAATGATGTTTCTTTTGGGTGATTTAATAAGGAATTACCATGATTCAAAAAGAATATGAGAGTGTATAAGCATGTAGGATTCTTACAATAGGGTTATGTGAAGAACATGAATTTTGAAACATTAAAAATAATTATAGTTTATGATGATTTCGTAAATTTCTCATTTTATGGAGTCCCACATCTTAAATATCATAATAGGAATTATGTTGAATATCTCATTTGATATGTGTATCTTCAAATATAGTCTAGCTTTATAGAAACTAACATACCTGAGATGGTGTAATAGATGTAAGGATACATATTTAAACTTTTGATCCCATGGGATAATCATATAAATTACCATTAATAACCATGTTAATGTTTATGATGATGATATTGAAAATTTAATTTTGAGGGGGGAGTGTTACTAAGAATCACTCTTGTGATCTCATAAAAGGTTAGGAAATTTGTTCTAGGGTCTTCTACTCAATCTCTTATGACTGGGTTTATACGCTATTTCTTTCAAAGGAGATACACATTTGGATCTTGTTATTAGGGTCTTGTGCTCAGGATTTTTTCAAATGAACTTGTATATAACATACACGCTAGTGTCTTTTACATGAGACCATATGCCCAATATTACACCCCAACAGGCCTATAGAGGGAGTTACATTCTTTTGGCCTTATAATCGGGATCTCACTACTAAAGTTACAATACATAGATCCATGAAAGGGGTACTAACCATGAGGTTATATGATATTGGTCTTTTCTAATGGATTATAAAATGAATTTTTTTATATGGGATTATGTGATGCACATTTCTTTTAGTAAAATTTTTGTACTATAAAATTAATTTATTATGAAGATATTATGACGAACAATAATCATATTGAAGCATCATAATTTGGATTTAATGGTGTGAAACATTAATTTTACCTTCAATAAGGAAAATAGGTGCTTAAATTTGTTAAATTGGGAAAATATTCATTTATATTAGTTCATATGGATGATTTAGTGGAGGTGAATGAGGGAGACAATAAACTATCCCAGAAAACATTATAATGTAAATGAAAAAATCATGGAAATTATATTTCTAAATGAATGGAATCCATATAAAATATAAAAAAATAGTATATTTAAGTAGAACCTATAAAACTTAAAATAATATTAATTTTCATAGAATGTTGTGTTGAACTGATTAAAATTCATTGAGTTTTTTTACTTTAGACTAATTAAGTGATTTTTTTATGTGTTATATAATTTGAAAGGTCTAAAAAATTCCTACCAATGTTGTGATATTTTCCTTAAATCAAAATAAAATGTTTTAACCCTAATTAAACCATCCCCTATCTAGGCCTCCTCGGGTCTAAGAAGTTCTGTCAATAGCATGGTTCTTCGGGATGAACCTATATTCTAAAATCAAGTCACATTGAGAACAATTTCAATTCTACAAAAATAACACTCTCTGATGGGAGAAACCATCTCATATTCAAAAAAATTAAGTTATGTAATTTCTATCTTGGGATTGAAGCGATATTATTATAAATAAATGTGCTTCAGGTCTATGATATTATGGTGTATGACCCTAATATTTTCACACATATTTCATTTAAAAAATCAAGAAGTATTTGATTTATTTACTTATATTCAATCCGTAGTATGAATAAATTATGAGAGAGTATACCTATATAACCATGTTTTTGGATTGGCGAGTATAAGGCCCCAGCCTTAAACCTTACTTAATATTGAATTAAATGAATAATTCACATTGAGGATCTTTTCAGGTTTAGAGTTTTAGAGAATTAGAACATAACTATTACATCTTAAAAGATTACAAAGTAGACACTTCTACTAAGTCTCCATAAAATAAAAACTCTTAAAAAGAAAGATTTCTAGATTCCATGTTTTAGATAGCATGAAATTCCCTTGATCCCATCCTTGACCTTATTCCACTTTAAGTCCAGTGAAAAACATTTTGAAAAACTTGGGGTGAGCATAAAAAGCTCAGTAAGGGATACACAAAGAATGAAAACTGTTAGTTTTTCAAAATCAAGTAAACCATGTATACTCTATCTAAGTAATACCTTCACCTTCATGAAGTAGTAAAACTCTTCACTGAATAAAGTTTCATAACATACCTTTTTGTAACCAAAGTATAACCATAAAACCCATATAAAGAACACATAACATATATAAAGGTAACTTGGGACATAAACATACTTAAGTGGAATAACCATACGGTCGACTTCCACACTTATCACTTAATGGAATAGCCATACGGCCAATTTCCATATATACTTAATGGAATATCCATACGGCCGACTTCCATACCCAATGCATTGGAGGTTATAACGTAACCACCCATCCTGGTATTCACGGCACCACCCGTCATATGGTTTATAACGTAACCACCCGTTAAAATGTCCAAGTACCAATATAAAATCGTAAAACATAAAACCAATATAAAGGAATGATAACATTTCCACAATTCAATCACAATATATCATAAATATATTGACATAATAGAATCATTTATCAAAACCATTTTCAATACCAAAATACATAAAAGAGTATATGGTATTTATTTTATTTTAAAAACATTACGGCTTGTTGAGAAAGCCAAAGATCAAATAATACTCGCGGCAGCGGAAAAAGGTCGTTGTCACTGCGTACGTTAAAAAAACATTCCTTTCTGTAGTTTAGTAAAACACTTCGTAGAAAAAGATTCGTTTTGTATAAAAGTAAAAGTCAAAGGAGTTTATACACCGTATAAAAGAAAGTTGTGTATAAAACGAAATATGCCTCAATGAAAGGAGATTGAGACGATGTCCCTTACATTGGGTCCGACTTGACACGATCGTTCTTTAACGTCCTGAATAATAAACTTGACTTAATTTATACTTGATTAAGAACCTTTTTAAAGTTAATTATTATTTTTATATCACTTATTTCCATGTTATAAACATTATGTAACCATTTAAGTTAATAATGTTTGTTTTGTCAATATTTGGTTCTTAAGTCGAAAGTTGACTTCTTACAATTACATGTTGTTCATGTGGTCAAACGTTCTTTATATCCAGAATGAAATTCCTGATTTGGATATGATATCTGTCATATATATCCATCATATACATGTATTTATAATATTACATAATCATTTAGAGTTAAGAAATGAAATGCACCGTTCATGGAGACGGTAAGCCGTACGTACGCATGAACACTACTTTCATTTCTTTGTCATATTAGTGGAATTAAAACTAAATGAGATGTATTTATAATTTAATTCCATAATTATATTAATAATATAGATATATCATTAATTATATATATACATTATATACATGTAATTTTAATAGTACATTACATTTGGGGATAAGAAATGAAATGCACCGTTCATGGAGACGGTAAGCCGTACGTACGCATGAACGCTACTTTCATTTCTATCTCATAATTTAATGGAAAGAAATAATATTGATATAGAGGTATATTATAATTCCAGTATAACATACTATATAATAACTTTAAATCCATCCTTTACACGTCCCACATATGGCATTAACGAATCACATCACTTTTAGGGGGCGGTAGTCCGCACTTCCTTAAATGAAGATATCGTGTTTACCCATAATGGAAACCATAAAGGTATGCCAAAAATGAAAAATACAGAAGCTTAAAGAAAACATAAACATATTATATATCATATATAAAAATAGTGACATCATAATGGCCACCCTTGAAGGTGTTAAATGAGTATTGAACAATCATCATTTCGGGAGGCAGAATTTCGCCATCCAAGGAAACCGTATGTTTTTTAACCATTTGATGTAGTTGTGTGAGAGTGTATCTCAAATAAATATTATAACAACATCCTAGTATATTTAAGATACTGGTTTTGTTACAAAATAAGTAAATAAAAAGAGTTTAGAGGGTTGGAGAAGCAAAATAAAACAAAAGAACAAGAGAGAATGAATTACCTTTAAAAGTGTAACTCCCTTTTGATTTGAGCCTAAAGGCTTTTTTTGAAAAGATTATTCCCAAAGGGAATCCTATAGGATGAGGAGAGGGATGTGGATAGAGTAATTGGGCAGGTGTTGGCCGAGACAAAGGCTTGAGAAGTGTGTGAAATGGGGTAGAGGTGGGGGCCTTTTATAAGAGGAGAGGAGGGGCACTTTTGGAAAGTAAAGAAATATTACTTTATTTGAAAATATGTTCCGGTTTTAAAAGGTCCCACATTGATATAATTCGTGGATATGGTGATAAGGCTTCGAAATCCACTCATCCAATTGGTTTTGGCCATGTGTAGGTTTTAGATTTTTCATTATCTTTTCATTTTATTTAAATCGTCAAATAATGATGTCATCGCTGCATCATTATTATGTCAAATATAATTTAATTTATATAATGTCTAAAAATTATAAAAAAACTACTATGATGTAGGAAATCTTTTTATCTTTCCAATGACTATTTATAATCAAAATATGGACTTGTATATCCCCACTTAAAAATTATTATAGTAAAACAATTTATGTTAGTGTCATTTTCACTTTAACATTAAATAAAAATATATTCATGTCATTTTCCAACTAAAGTGACTCCATGGGGTCCCCAAGTTGTCCCATGGCTTGTCTTGGTCGTCCATGACTCACCCAATAGGTGTAGGACAAGTGTCATGGTGTTTTCACATTCTTATAATACCATTTTTACCTTAAACTACACTAATTACCTCTAATCGCGATTATTGAAAAAAAGTTACTATTCACCAAAAAATTATTTTAATCTCATTGAACCACATTTTACTTCTTAATGACAACCATGTATGTCGGATTTTCAAAATTCAATACACATTAGTGGTAAAATTTCATTTAACTGAAAAATCATTTTGCTTGATTACCACTTAGTGGTTTCACTATTCATCAAAAAATGAAGTTTTTCAGAAAATTACCAAAAATTCACCCTAAGATATATTTGATATTATGAATTCAAAAATGGAGTCCATTTTACAAAATTCAAAACATATAAGTCAAATTAATTAATTTAATAATTAATTCACGCTGTCATGACAAATAGCGTGTTTTTGTAAAACAATAATTATCAAAAGATTGACACCAGTTTAAGTCCAATTTCAAAGTGAAATTGATTCCAATGACCACCATTGGATTAACTGGTAAAAATATTTTATAATTTCACTTTAAAAACAATTAAAATAATAATCTAATCATATAAATAATTTAGATTAAAAAGAGGTTTTGAATTAAAATACAACATTTTACACTATTCACAAAAAAATGAACGTTATCAGAAAGGTACCAAAAATTTACACAAAGTAAATTTTGATGTCCCGATTCTAAAGAAGAGTTATATTTGGTCCAAAATAAATTATAATAGTGATCAAAACTATATTTAATGATGATTCACCATTAAAAGGTGATAATTGAACCTTTAGTGAAAATTAGAGTATATATGCCCTAAAATTGAACTCTTTCTGTATTTTAAGCCTTTATCTTTTATTGGGTAAATGTATAAACATTTAAAAACATATCTAATCATATTTTAGTTATTTCTATCCATTCCTGCCAGTACAATGGCTACTTGCAAACTAACATTTAAAATAATATTATTTTATTACTAGTGTGCTACGTAAGTTTCAAAGAAACTCATCGTTGCGTATCGGGTACGCTATCGAACATAGCAACCCCTTTAAAATAAAATTAATATTTAATTCGTAAATATTAATAAATATGAAAATTATTTATTCTTTATTTACTTGGGATGTTACATCCTTCCCCCCTTTTGGGAATTGCGTCCTCGCAATTTTATTCACTTATCAAAATAAGTGGGGGTATTTATCCCTCATAGCATTTTCAGATTCCCATGTTGCCTCTTCAATCACATGGTTTTCCACAAAACCTTTACCTGATGAATCACCTTATTCCGTAACACTTTCTCCTTGTGGTCAAGAATCTGGACCGGTTGTTCCTCATAAGATAGGTTCTCTTCCAACTGAACTACCTCTGGACTCAAAACATGAGATGGATCTGGCATATACTTTCTCAACATCGAAACGTGAAAAACATTGTGTACCTGAGATAAACTCGGAGGTAAAGCCACTCGGTATGCAACTGATCCAACTCTTTCCAGAATTTCGTATGGTCCAACCAACCATGGACTCAACTTTCCTTTCTTACCAAATCTCATCACACTTTTCCAAGGAGAAACCTTGAGAAAAGCATGATCATCTACCTCTAAAGATAGATCCTTCCTCCGGTTATCCGCATAACTCTTCTGCCTGCTCTGAGCTGTTCTCATGTGTTTTCTGAATCAACTGAACTTTCTCTGACATCTCTTCTACCAATTCTGGTCCCATCAGCTTCCTTTCACACACTTCATCCCAAAATACTGGAGTTCGACACCGCTTCCCATATAATGCCTGAAATGGTGCCATCTGTATACTGGAATGAAAACTGTTATTATATGAAAACTCAACCAAAGAAAGATGTTGGTCCCAACTTCCCTGATAATCTATAGAACAAGCTCGTAGCATATCCTCCAATGTTTGGATTGTTCGTTCTGACTGCCCATCGGATTGAGGATGAAAAGCTGTACAAAAATTTAATTCAGTACCCAATGACTTCTGAAGGCCTTTCCAAAAGTTAGAAGTAAACCTGGGATCACTATCTGATACAATGGAGAGAGGAACTCCATGTAACCTGACTATCTCTTTAAGATACAAACGGGAAAGTTGATCTAGAGAGAAAGTATCTTGTATAGAAAGGAAATGAGCAGATTTGGTCAAGCGATCAACAATAACCCAGATTTCATTATTACCTCGAGATGTCTTCGGTAATCCAACAAAAAATTCCATGGATATATTCTCCCATTTCCACTATGGCACTGGTAAAGGCTGAAGCATCCCTTTCGGTAACTGCCGCTCTGCTTTAACCTGTTGACATGTCAAACACTTCACAGTAAAATCAGCAATGTCTCTTTTCATTCCATCCCACCAGTAATACTCCCGCATATCTCTATACATCTTAGTACTGCCAGGATGAAAAAACAACTCATTCTTCAACTGTGAATCACAAGGCACACATAACCTCTTCACAAACCTCAAAACACAAACACAAACTAATCCAAGAACTCATGGAAAATTTTATTCATAAGGTTCATGAATACAGCAGGTGCATTGGTTAACCCAAAAGGCATAACTACAAATTCATAATGGTCATATCTAGTACGGAACGCAGTCTTCGGAACGTCTGTTTCTTTTACTTTCAACTGATGGTACCCCGACCTTAAGTCAATCTTCGAAAAATACTGAGGTCCCTGGAGCTGATACCACTTCATTCGATGGCCCAACATCTACTGAAGTTGTTGCAAATGATTTTACCACCCCTTTCTGCTTGTAGTCTAGCTGCATTCCCCAAGTTGAGTTCTTCGTTGGACACTCGTTTGCATAATTTCCCATTTCATTACACTTAAAACATCTTACCGTTGGCTTTTCATTTCCTGCTTGATCATCTTCCTTACAGTTACGAGCAATATGACCAGACTTACCACACCGAAAGCACTTACCAGACATGGATAAACATTCTCCAGGATGCATTTTACCACACTTCTCACAGGATGGATATTTGGTTTTCTTACCTCCTTGCTTCTTTGATGAATTCTTCCCCTTTGCCTGCCAACTAGACATCTTATTCTGTTGTTTTTCATAGAACACCTGATCATCGGAAAACTCCATTTCCACCTTCTCCGCATATCGAACAAGTTTTTCATAACTTTTGAACTCACGAGAAGCTAATGCCCTTCGATATTTTGGCTTTAATCCTGAGTAAAAACGATTGATTTTACTTCCAAGGTCCCGGATAAAATTTGGAGCATACCTTGCCAATCGAGTGAACCTTTCTTCATAGGCAGCCACTGAGTCTTCCTCTTGCCTCAATTCCAAGAATTGCTTTTCCATCCTAAGTCGAACATCCTTAGGAAAATACTTCTCAAGAAACATACCTTTGAATTCATCCCAGTCAAGAGAATCAATCTCGTCGGCATCCCTGATATTTTTAACCATAGACCACCACTGATCTGCTTCACCCTCCAAACGGTAAATAGCAAGACTAACCTTTTGATTATCTGAACACCCCATGACATCAAAAATCTTCTTCCAGTGCTTTAATCCACCCTTCAGCTAGCACAGGGTCAGATGATCCTCTGAATGATGGTGGATGTTGCCTCATGAAATGTTCCACCACTGACATGTTCCTCTGCAGTTGATCTGGCTGATCTCGTGCATGGATACCACCGCTATTTATAGCCTGAGTCAACTGTGCCATCATTGCAACATACTGTTCAGTTCCGATTCCGACCATCTCAGGTTGCTGATTTGGAAAGTTGTCTTCCTCCTGATGTCGTCCCAACATAGCTGCTTTGTTTCCTTTGCGGAAAACCATTCTGAACACCGAAATATCTCAGGCGAAGCAACATGGTAATCCATAAATGCTATATCATTTCAATCATATCATAAATTAACTTATAATTTAACAATTTTCTAACTCCTAAAGTTGTCTAAACCGACCTATGATACCAACTATAAGGCCCCATCCTTAAACCTTACTTAATATTGAATTAAATGAATAATTCACATTGAGGATCTTTTCAGGTTTAGAGTTTTAGAGAATTAGAACATAACTATTACATCTTAAAAGATTACAAAGTAGACACTTCTACTAAGTCTCCATAAAATAAAAACTCTTAAAAAGAAAGATGTCTAGATTCCATGTTTTAGATAGCATGAAATTCCCTTGATCCCATCCTTGACCTTATTCCACTTTAATTCATGTGAAAAACATTTCGAAAAAACTTGGGGTGAGCATAAAAAGCTCAGTAAGGGATACAAAAATAATTAAAACTTTTAGTTTTTCAAACATCAAGTAAACCATGTATACTATATCAAAGTAATACCTTCACCTTCATAAAGTAGTAAAAAAAATCTTCACTGAATAAAGTATCATTACTTACCTTTTCTAACCAAAGGATTACCATAAAATCCATAAAAAGAACACATATCATATATAAAGGTAACTTGGGACATAAACATACTTAAGTGGAATAACCATACGGTTGACTTCCACACATATCACTTAATGGAATAGCCATACGGCCAATTTCCATACATACTTAATGGAATAGCCATACGACTGACTTCCATACACAATGCATTGGAGGTTATAACGTAACCACCCGTCCTGGTATTCACGGCACCACCCGTCATATGGTTTATAATGTAACCACCCGTTAAAATGTCCAAGTACCAGTATAAAATCATAAAACATAAAACCAACATAAAGGAATGATAACATTTCCACATTTCAATCACAATATATCATAAATATATTGACATAATAGAATCCTTTTTCAAAACCATTTTCAATACCAAAATACATAAAAGAGTATATGTTATTTATTTTATTCTAAAAACATTACGGCTTGTTGAGAAAGCCAAAGATAAAATAATACTCGCGGCGGCGGAAAATGGTCGTTGTCACCGCGTACGTTAAAAAAACATTCCTTTTTGTCATTTAGTAAAACGCTTCGTAGAAAAAGATTCCTTTTGTATAAAAGTAAAAGTCAAAGGAGTTTATACACCGTATAAAATAAAGTTGTGTATAAAACGAAATATGCCTCAATGAAAGGAGATTGAGATGAAGTCCCTTACCTTGGGTCCGACTTGACTCGATCGTTCTTTAATATCCTGAATAATAAACTTGAGTTAATTTATACTTGATTAAGAACCTTTTCAAAGTTCATTATTCTTTTTAAATCACTTATTTCCATGTTATAAACATTATGTAACCATTTAAGTTAATAATGTTTGTTTTTTCAATATTTGGTTCTTAAGTCGAAAGTTGACTTCTTACAATTACGTGTTGTTCATGTGGTCAAAATTTCTTTATATCCATAATGAAATTCCCGATTTGGATATAATATGTATCATATATATCCATCATATACATGTATTTATAATATTACATAATCATTTAGAGGTAAGAAATGAAATGCACCGTTCATGGAGACGGTAAGCCGTACGTACGCATGAACGCTACTTTCATTTCTTTGTCATATTAGTGGAATTAAAACTAAATGAGAGGTATGTATATTTTAATTCCAGAATTATATTCATCATTTAGATATATCATTAATTATATATATACATTATATACATGTAATTTTAATAGTACATTACATTTGGGGATAAGAAATGAAATGCACCGTTCATGGAGACGGTAAGCCGTACGTACGCATGAACGCTACTTTCATTTCTATCTCATACTTTAATGGAAAGAAATAATAATGATATAGAGGTATATTATAATTCCAGTATAACATCATATATAATAACTTTAAATCCATCCTTTACACGTCCCACATATGGCATTAACGAATCACATCACTTTTAGGGGGTGGTAGTCCGCACTTCCTTAAATGAAGATATCGTGTTTACCCATAATGGAAACCATAAAGGTATGACAAAAATGATAAATACAGAAGATTAAAGAAAACATAAACATATTATATATCATATATAAAAATAGTGACATCATAATGGCCACCCTTGAAGGTGTTAAATGAGTATTGAACAATCATCGTTTCGGGAGGCAGAATTTCGCCATCCACAGAAACCGTATGTTTTTTAACCATTTGATGTAGTTGTGTGAGAGTGTAGCTCAAATAAATATTATAAAAACATCCTAGTATATTTAATATACTGGTGTTGTTACAAAAGAAGTAAATAAAAAGAGTTTAGAGGGTTGGAGAAGAAATATAAAACAAAAGAACAAGAGAGAATGAATTACCTTTAAAAGTGTAACTCCCTTTTGATTTGAGCCTAAAGGCTTCCTTTGAAAGGTTTATTCCCAAAGGGAATCCTATAGGATGAGGAGAGGGATGTGTAGAGAGTAATTGGGCAGGTGTTGGCCGAGCCAAAGGCTTGAGAAGTGTGTGAAATGGGGTAGATGTGGGGGCCTTTTATAAGAGGAGAGGAGGGGCACTTTTGGAAAGTAAAGAAATGTTACTTTATTTGAAAATGTGTTTCGGTTTTAAAAGGTGCCACATTGATATAATTCGTGGATATGGTGATAAGGCTTCGAAATCCACTCATCCAATTGGTTTTGGCCATGTGTAGGTTTTAGATTTTTCATTATCTTTCCATTTTATTTAAATCGTCAAATAATGATGGCATCGCTGCATCATTATTATGTCATATATAATTTAATTTATTTAATGTCTAAAAATTATAAAAAAAAATACTATGATGTAGGAACTCTTTTTATCTTTCCAATTACTATTTATAATCAAAATTTGGACTTGTATAACCCCACTTAAAAATTATTTTAATAAAACAATTTATGTTAGTGTCATTTTCACTTTAACATTAAATAAAAATATATTAATGTCATTTTCCAACTAAAGTGGCTCCATGGGGTCCCCAAGTTGGCCCATGGCTTGTCTTGGTCAGAAATGACTCACCCAATAGGTGTAGGACAAGTTTCATGGTGTTTTCACATTCTTATAATACCATTTTTACCTTAAACTACAGTAATTACCTCTAATCGCGATTAATGAAAAAAAGTTACTATTCACCAAAAAAAAATTTTAATCTCATTGAACCACATTTTACTTCTTAATGACAACCATGTATGTCGGATTTTCAAAATTCAATACACATTAGTGGTAAAATTTCATTTAACTGAAAAATCAGTTTGCTTGATTACCACTTAGTGGTTTCACTATTCATCAAAAATTGATGTTTTTCAGAAAATTACCAAAAATTCACCCTAAGCTATATTTGATATTCTGAATTCAAAAATGGAGTCCATTTTACA
Organism: Viscum album; assembly: GCA_963277665.1. Classification (NCBI taxonomy): domain Eukaryota; kingdom Viridiplantae; phylum Streptophyta; class Magnoliopsida; order Santalales; family Viscaceae; genus Viscum; species Viscum album. The sequence continues at coordinate 958,361,406 of OY728142.1, forward strand.
AAATTCAAAACATATAAGTCAAATTAATTAATTTAATAATTAATTCCCGTTGTCATGACAAATAGCGTGTTTTTGTGAAACAATAAGTATCAAAAGATTGACACCAGTTTAAGTCCAATTTCAAATTGAAATTGATTCCAATGACCACCATTGGATTAACTGGTAAAAATATTTTCTAATTTCACTTTAAAAACAATTAAAATAATAATCTAATCATATAAATAATTTCGATTAAAAAGAGGTTTTGAATTAAAATACAATATTTTACAATATTCATAAAGAAAATGAACTTTATCAGAAAGGTACCAAAAATTTACACAAAGTAAATTTTGATGTCCCGATTCTAAAGAAGAGTTATATTTGGTCTAAAATAAAGTATAAGAGTGATCAAAACTATATTTAATGACGATTCACCATTAAAAGGTGATAAGTGAACCTTTAGTGAAAATTAGAGTATATATGCCCTAAAATTGAACTCTTTCCGTATTTTAAGCCTTTATCTTTTATTGGGTAAATGTATAAACATTTAAAAACATATCTAATCATATTTTAGTTATTTCTATCCATTCCTGCCAGTACAACAGCTACTTGTTAACTAACATTTAAAATAATATTATTTTATTACTAGTGTGCTACGTAAGTTTCAAAGAAACTCATCGTTGCGTATCGGGTACGCTATCGAACATAGAAACCCCTTTAAAATAAAATTAATATTTAATTCGTAAATATTAATAAATATGAAAATTCTTTATTCTTTATTTACCTGGGATGTTACATCCTTCCCCCCTTTTGGGAATTGCGTCCTCGCAATTTTATTCACTTATCAAAATAAGTGGGGGTATTTATCCCTCATAGCATTTTCAGATTCCCACGTTGCCTCTTCAATCACATGGTTTTCCACAAAACCTTTACCTGATGAATCACCTTATTCCGTAACACTTGCTCCCTGTGGTCAAGAATCTGGACCGGTTTTTCCTCATAAGATAGGTTCTCTTCCAGCTGAACTACCTCTGGACTCAAAACATTAGATGGATCTGGCATATACTTTCTCAACATCGAAACGTGAAAAACACTGTGTACCTGAGATAAACTCGGAGGTAAAGCCCCTTGGTATGCAACTGATCCAACTCTTTCCAGAATTTCGTATGGTCCAACCAACCATGGACTCAACTTTCCTTTCTTACCAAATCTCATCACACTTTTCCAAGGAGAAACAATGAGAAAAGCATGATCACCTACCTCAAAAGATAGATCCTTCCTCCGGTTATCCGCATAACTCTTCTGCCTGCTCTGAGCTGTTCTCATGTGTTTTCTGAATCAACTGAACTTTTTCTGCCATCTCTTCTACCAATTCTGGTCCCATCAGCTTCCTTTCACCCACTTCATCCCAAAATACTAGAGTTCGACACCGCTTCCCATATAATGCCTGAAATGGTGCCATCTGTATACTGGAATGAAAACTTTTATTATATGAAAACTCAACCAAAGAAAGATGTTGGTCCCAACTTCCCTGATAATCCATAGAACAAGCTCGTAGAATATCCTCCAATGTCTAGATTGTTCGTTCTGACTGCCCATCGGATTGAGGATGAAAAGCTGTACTAATATTTAATTCAGTACCCAACGACTTCTGAAGGCCTTTCCAAAAGTTAGAAGTAAACCTGGGATCCCTATCCGATACAATGGAGAGAGGAACTCCATGTAACCTGACTGTCTCTTTAAGATACAAACGGTAAAGTTGATCTAGAGAGAAAGTTTCTCGTATAGAAAGGAAATGAGCAGATTTGGTCAAGCGATCAACAATAAACCAGATTGCATTATTACCTCGAGATGTCTTCGGTAATCCAACAACAATGTCCATGGATATATTCTCCCATTTCCACTCTGGCACTGGTAAAGGCTGAAGCATCCCTTTCGGTAACTGCCGCTCTTCTTTAAGCTGTTGACATGTCAAACACTTCACAGTAAAATCTGCAATGCCTCTTTTCATTCCATCCCACCAGTAATACTCCCACAAATCTCTATACATCTTAGTACTGCCAGGATGAAAAAACAACTCATTCTTCAACTGTGAATCACAAGGCACACATAACCTCTTCACAAACCTCAAAACACAAACACAAACTTATCCAAGAACTCATGGAAAATTTTATTCATAAGTTCCATGAATACAGCAGGTGCATTGATTAACCCAAAAGGCATAACTACAAATTCATAATGGCCATATCTAGTACGGAACGCAGTCTTCGGAATGTCTGCTTATTTTACTTTCAACTGATGGTACCCCGACCTCAAGTCAATCTTCGAAAAATACTGAGCTCCCTAGAGCTGATACCACTTCATTCGATGGCCCAACATCTACTGAAGCTATTGCAAATGATTTTACCACCCCTTTCTGCTTGTAGTCTAGCTGCATTCCCCCAGTTCAGTTCTTCGTTGGACACTCGTTTTCATAATGACCCATTTCATTACACTTAAAAAATCTTACCGTTGGCTTTTCATTTCCTGCTTGATCATCTTCCTTACAGTTACGAGCAATATGACCAGACTTACCACACCAAAAGCACTTACCAGACATGGATAAACATTCTCCAGGATGCATTTTACCACACTTCTCACAGGATGGATATTTGGTTTTCTTACCTCCTTGCTTCTTTGATGAATTATTCCCTTTTTCCTGCCAACTAGACCTCTTATTCTGTTGTTTGTCATAGAACACCTGATCATCGGCAAACTCTATTTCCACCTTCTCCGCACATCGAACATGTTTTTCATAACTTTTGAACTCACGAGAAGCTAATTCCCTTCGATATTTTGGCTTTAATCCTGAGTAACAACGATTGATTTTACTTTCAAGGTCCCAGATAAAATTTGGAGCATACCTTGCCAATCGAGTGAACCTTTCTTCATAGGCAGCCACTGAGTCTTCCTCTTGCCTCAATTCCAAGAATTGATTTTCCATCCTAAGTCGAACAGCCTTAGGAAAATACTTCTCAAGAAACATACCTTTGAATTCATCCCAGTCAAGAGAATCAATCTTGTCGGCGTCCCTGATATTTTTAACCATAGACCACCACTGATCTGCTTCACCCTCCAAACGGTAAATAGAAAGACTAAACTTTTGATTATCTGAACACCCCATGACATCAAAAATCTTCTCCAGTGCTTTAATCCACCCTTCAGCTAGCACAGGGTCAGATGATCCTCTGAATGATGGTGGATGTTGCCTCATGAAATGTTCCACCACTGACATGTTCCTCTGCGGTTGATCTGGCTGATCTCGTGCATGGATACCACCGCCATTTATAGCCTGAGTCAACTGTGCCATCACTGCAAAAAACTGTTCAGTTCCGATTCCGACCATCTCAGGTTGCTGATTTGGAAGGTTGTCTTCCTCCTGATGTCGTCCCAACATAGCTGCTTTGTTTCCTCTGCGGAAAACCATTCTGAACACCAAAATATCTTAGGCGAAGCAACATGGTAATCCGTAAATGCTATATCATTTCAATCATATCATAAATTAACTTATAATATAACAATTTTCTAACTCCTAAAGTTGTCTAAACCGACCTCTGATACTAACTATAAGGCCCCAGCCTTAAACCTTACTTAATATTGAATTAAATGAATAATTCACATTGAGGATCTTTTCAGGTTTAGAGTTTTAGAGAATTAGAACATAACTATTACATCTTAAAATATTACAAAGTAGACACTTCTACTAAGTCTCCATAAAATAAAAACTCTTAAAAAGAAAGATGTCTAGATTCCATGTTTTAGATAGCATGAAATTCCCTTGATCCCATCCTTAACCTTATTCCACTTTAAGTCCTGTGAAAAACATTTCGAAAAAACTTGGGGTGAGCATAAAAAGCTCAGTAAGGGATAAAAAAAGAATGAAAACTGTTAGTTTTTCAAACATCAAGTAAACCATGTATACTATATCAAAGTAATACCTTCACCTTCATGAAGTAGTAAAAAAAATCTTCACTGAATAAAGTATCATTACTTAACTTTTTGTAACCAAAGGATTACCATAAAATCCATAAAAAGAACACATATCATATATATAGGTAACTTGGGACATAAACTTACTTAAGTGGAATAACCATACTGTTGACTTCCACACATATCACTTAATGGAATAGCCATACGGCCAATTTCCATACATACTTAATGGAATAGCCATACGGCCGACTTCCATACCCAATGCATTGGAGGTTATAACGTAACCACCCGTCCTGGTATTCACGACACCTCCCGTCATATGGTTTATAACGTAACCACCCGTTAAAATGTCCAAGTACCAGTTTAAAATCATAAAACATAAAACCAATATAAAGGAATGATAACATTTCCACATTTCAATCACAATATATCATAAATATATTGAAATAATAGAATCCTTTTTCAAAACCATTTTCAATACCAAAATACATAAAATAGTATATGGTATTTATTTTATTCTAAAAACATTACGGCTTGTTGAGAAAGCCAACGATAAAATAATACTCGCGGCGGCGGAAAAAGGTCGTTGTAACCGCGTACGTTAAAAAAAACATTCCTTATTGTCGTTTAGTAAAACGCTTCGTAGAAAAATATTCCTTTTGTATAAAAGTAAAAGTCAAAGGAGTTTATACACCGTATAAAAGAAAGTTGTCTATAAAACGAAATATCCCTCAATAAAAGTAGATTGAGACAAAGTCCCTTACCTTGGGTCCGACTTGACTCGATCGTTCTTTAACATCCTGAATAATAAACTTGAGTTAATTTATACTTGATTAAAAACCTTTTTAAAGTTCATTATTCTTTTTATATCACTTATTTTCATTTTATAAACATTATTTAACCATTTAAGTTAATAATGTTTGTTTTGTCAATATTTGGTTCTTAAGTCGAAAGTTGACTTCTTACAATTACATGTTGTTCATGTGGTCAAAATTTCTTTTTATCCAGAATGAAATTCCCGATTTGGATATAATATGTATCATAAATATCCATCATATACATGTATTTATAATATTACATAATCATTTAGAGGTATGAAATGAAATGCACCGTTCGTGGAGACGGTAAGCCGTACGTACGCATGAACGCTACTTTCATTTCTTTGTCATATTAGTGGAATTAAAACTAAATGAGAGTTATGTATATTTTAATTCCAGAATTATATTCATCATTTATATATATCATTAATTATATATATACATTATATACATGTAATTTTAATAGTACATTCCATTTGAGGATAAGAAATGAAATGCACCGTTCATGGAGACGGTAAGCCGTACGTACGCATGAACGCTACTTTCATTTCTATCTCATACTTTAATGGAAAGAAATAGTAATGATATAGAGGTATATTATAATTCCAGTATAACATAATATATAATAACTTTAAATCTATCCTTTACACGTCCCACATATGGCATTAACGAATCACATCACTTTTAGGGGGCGGTAGTCCGCACTTCCTTAAATGAAGATATCATGTTTACCCATAATGGAAACCATAAAGGTATGCCAAAATGAAAAATACATAAGCTTAAAGAAAACATAAACATATTATATATCATATATAAAAATAGTGACATCATAATGGCCACCCTTGAAGGTGTTAAATGAGTATTGAACAATCATCGTTTCGGGAGGCAGAATTTCACCATCCATGGAAACCGTATGTTTTTTAACCATTTGATGTAGTTATGTGAGAGTGTAGCTCAAATAAATATTATAACAACATCCTAGTATATTTAAGATACTGGTGTTGATACAAAAGAAGTAAATAAAATGAGTTTAGAGGGTTGGAGAAGCAAAATAAAACAAAAGAACAAGAGAGAATGAATTACCTTTAAAAGTGTAACTCCCTTTTGATTTGAGCCTAAAGGCTTCCTTTGAAAGGATTATATACAAAGGGAATCCTCTAGGATGAGGAGAGGGATGTGTAGAGAGTAATTGGGCAGGGGTTGGCCGAGCCAAAGGCTTTAGAAGTGTGTGAAATGGGGTAGAGGTGGGGGCCTTTTATAAGAGGAGAGGACGGGCACTTTTGGAAAGTAAAGAAATATTACTTTATTTGAAAATGTATTTCGGTTATAAAAGGTCCCACATTGATATAATTCGTGGATATGGTGATAAGGCTTCTAAATACACTCATCCAATTGGTTTTGGCCATGTGTAGGTTTTAGATTTTTCATTATCGTTCCATTTTATTTAAATCGTCAAATAATGATGTCACCGCTTCATCATTATTATGTCATATATAATTTAATTTATATAATATCTAAAAATTATAAAAAAAATACTATGATGTAGGAACCCTTTTTAGCTTTCCAATTACTATTTATAATCAAAATTTGGACTTGTATAACTCCACTTAAAAATTATTTTAGTAAAACAATTTATGTTAGTGTCATTTTCACTTTAACATTAAATAAAAATATATTAATGTCATTTTCCATCTAATGTGGCTCCATGGGGTCCCCAAGTTGGCCGATGGCTTGTCTTTGTCGGCCATGACTCACCCAATAGGTGTAGGACAAGTGTCATGGTGTTTTCACATTCTTATAATACCATTTTTACCTTAAACTACACTAATTACCTCTAATCGCGATTAATGAAAAAAAGTTACTATTCACCAAAAAATTATTTTAATCTCATTGAACCACATTTTACTTCTTAATGACAACCATGTATGTCAGATTTTCAAAGTTCAATACACATTAGTGGTAAACTTTCATTTAACTGAAAAATCAGTTTGCTTGATTACCACTTAGTGGTTTCACTATTCATCAAAAATTGAAGTTTTCAGAAAATTACCAAAAATTCACCCTAAGTTATATTTTATATTCTGAATTCAAAAATGGAGTCCATTTTATAAAATTAAAAATATATAAGTCAAATTAATTAATTTAATAATTAATTTCCGCTATCATGACAAATAGCGTGTTTTTGTGAAACAATAAGTATCAAAAGATTGACACCAGTTTAAGTCCAATTTCAAAGTGAAATTGATTCCAATGACCACCATTGGATTAACTGGTAAAAATATTTTCTAATTTCACTTTAAAAACAATTAAAATAATAATCTAATCATATAAATAATTTAGATATAAAAGAGGTTTTGAATTAAAATACATCATTTTACACTATTCATAAAAAAAATGAACTTTATCAGAAAGGTACCAAAAATTTACACAAAGTAAATTTTGATGTCCCGATTCTAAAGAAGAGTTATATTTGGTCCAAAATAAACTATAACAGTGATCAAAACTATATTTAATGATGATTCACCATTAAAAGGTGATAAGTGAACCTTTAGTGAAAATTAGAGTATATATGCCCTAAAATTGAACTCTTTCCGTATTTTAAGCCTTTATCTTTTATTGGGTAAATGTATAAACATTTAAAAACATATCTAATGATATTTTAGTTATTTCTATCCATTCCCGCCAGTACAACGGCAACTTGTTAACTAACATTTAAAATAATATTATTTTATTACTAGTGTGCTACGTAAGTTTCAAAGAAACTCATCGTTGCGTATCGGGTACGCTATCGAACATAGCAACCCCTTTAAAATAAAATTAATATTTAATTCGTAAATATTAATAAATATGAAAATTCTTTATTCTTTATTTACCTGGGATGTTACAGCGAGTATGAACAAGATTTACCATATTATGAAAAATATGTAAAAATGTTTTATTTTATGGAAATTTATCTTTTAATTCTTAATAAATAAGAATAAAATTTTTAGTGCAGTTGTTTTAGGATTCAAAAATATATTTTCATCAAAATTGGAATTTGTTTCATTTTGTTCGAGAATATTATAAATAATTTATATTAAATTTTAAAAATTAAATTTTATAAAAATAATAATTGTTTATAAATCATTATAAAAAATTATCATAAGTTTAAAGTTTTATATTTTTATGAATTGATTAATTTCTTATTGAGTATTAAAAAATATCAAACTTATTCAAAATAGTATTTTCCATTAAAGTATTTAAAAATTTAAATTTTATTTTGAATTTATTTAAAAATTTATTTGGTTAATTTTGATTAATATAATAGAATTAATTTCAATATAATTTACATTATGGAAAAGTTTTGTATAAAAACATTTTTTCTACTTAACAATAAATTTTTCTATAAAATTATTTTTCATTATGTTTATCAGAATTATTTTAAAATGGATTTCTGCCACCTATATGGATTCAATTGATTAAAATGGATACAATATTTATAATATTAATAATTAATATTATATGTTATGGTTGGCTAAAAATTTTTCACTATGATTAATAACTTTTAAAAAATTCATCACTATGTTAAAGCTTAATGGGGGTTAATGAGGGGTTAATCTATGGAGATAAGTGTTAAAATGAATTATAAATTTGTTTAAAACCAATTTATTGATATATTTTCGTCATATATCATTATATATTATAAATATTACAAATTTGGATCTATTTGGATTGATTATAACATTATCATATTTTAATCTTTAGAGAAATTCCAGGAATTTCCTCTCCCTCCCTTAAAAAATGAATCCCCTCCTCTGTCTTGTTTACACCACTTTGAGCCGCCATATCTCGACCAAAGCCTACCCACTTATCTTCTAAATGTTTCTATACATTATGTAAAAGTTCTTTTCTTCTTAAAACCAATTCTATGTGTCCAGGTAATGGGATATAAAATAATTCTGCTATGGAAAAGGTAATTGTCCTACCCGACCTCTTTCAAATTAGTACCTCTTCTACATCCACTAAATATATTTAACTAATAATTAAATAACCGATTCATTATAATAAATATTTTTAAATGTTATTATTATTTAACTACCATTATCCTCCATATTTTCCATAAAAAGTGAAATTAAATTATCGCTCGTGCGTATGTGTGGACTACCTCCTCCACATATAAATATAATTCATTTCCAATAACCAAAATTCGTGGTTGTATATAATGATAGATTAAATGTCTAAATATGATATTTATAATATAATTATTTTTTTAATAACAAGTTATTTTATTAATTTCATTAAGATGTTTTTTAGAAAATAAAAATAGAAATCGTGTATACAGACAGCCTACCATCTCCAAGAATAGTGAAATTCATTTTTATTTTTAAACCTTTTAGGGATGAATCTAAATATGTATATAATAAAAATATATAAAATTATGTATAATGATTAATGTTAAAAAAAATTATGAGATCGTAAGTAGAGTACATGGATAAGAACTACTGAACTAAAACATTCAGAAAAAAATGAAATAGTTAACACATAGTAATAGAAATTTTAGTAAATAATTGTTAATAGATTGGTGTTGAAATGTTCTAAATGGATCATATATGATATTACAAGTACATAAAAAAATTTAATATAAAATTATAATAAATAAAACATAATTTATTTTAATTTTGAGAAATTATTAAGAAAGTCATATACGAGCTAATATATTTATGTTTCAATCACATTTTAATCAAGATGTTTAATACTTGAATTTCTATTGAGTAAATTATATGATCATTTTATAATAAACTAATTTCATTTTATTCTCATATTATAATTAATGTTAATATCATCTAATATTACCATTTTACTCTCTATTTTGTAATTATATAGCTTTCTTGACATGAAACAACTAGCTTTAAGGAAATTTTACCCAATTTTTCGTAAAATCACTTTATGTTTTTAAAATATGTTTTTTTAATAAAATGGGTTTTATTTAATTTTGGGAGGGAAAATAATAATTTATTTATTTCACTTTTATAAATTTTATTTTATAAAAATATTATCATTTTTGAAATCATCATAAAAAAATTTCGTGAAATATCGTAATATATCTAAAAATATTGATCTTTCAGTGAATCATGAAAAATACATATTTTTCTAAAAAATTCATTTTTTATTGAAAATTCCCATTATGATTTAAATATGATATTATATAAAAATAATTATAATTATGATAAAATAAATATCAATTATGTCGGAGCATGTTTTATACAGGATTTTGGTATTAGTTCATTTTTGGGAAAAATAAACATTTCTCTAAAGACAATTTTTATTTATTTTTTGTAATTTATGTAAAAATATATTTATTAAACTTATATGAATTCAATTTGATAAATTTACTAGATTTTTTGAAACATAAATTTTAAATTTTAAATTAGTTACCATTCATTGTTTATCATTATTAATAGTAATAATGGTAAATATCTATCCCCTTGAGAAGGTTAAATCGAGTCATTAAGGTTAAAAATAATGTGATAAGGATTTTAAAATATATATTAAAAATAAATTTTTTATGTGGGATGATTTTTTTCCTACAAACCCTTTATATATTCTAAGATATGGAATTTTGGGGTCATTTACTTTTGATAAATATAATTACATTATTTTATGTAAATGAAATTTCTAAAATGTAACTCTCTTTTAATTTCACTTATATGTTCACAATGGGATACAAATTTTTTTTATTGAATAAAAAGTTACATAGTAAACATAATTTATTTAGTTTAGTTATGTTATTTTGTTATTAATTTATAGTGATGGTATAATTAATTTAAATTATCACACAATGCTGACATAGTATTTGTGTAGGCAGTATAAAAATAAAATAAAAATTTCAGAAATACTAAAATAAGTATTTCATGGGTGATTTATGGTGTCCCATGATTTTTTAGATACATATTTTTTTTTTGGTGTTTTAAAATTTTAATTTTCTATTACACATATTTATTTATATTTTGTAAATTAAAATTTTGTGAATAGACTTGATAATGACTTTAATGGTATTTTATGTTAATTAAAATATAATTAAATGTTTTAAAATTAATAAAAACATTATTATTGGAAAATTAAATATTATATGGACTAGTGTGTCAACCATTGTCAATTTATGGGTCAATTATCCTTTTATAGTGACTTTATTGACCCCTAAAGAGTAAAAAAATTGATATTCATTTATTCGCCAAAAGTGTTGGTTGGGGTTAAAACTAAGAGATAATTGTTAAAAAAATCACTTAAATTTTTATAGATTATAATGGATTAGTATATTTAGTATTATAGACATCATATATTTTAAATATTTTAATTTTCTACCACTTCCCAATGAAAATTAATTTATATTAATTTATATTTAATTAATACTTTGTGAGATTCCCACGGTACCCCTCCCCTCACTTATAAAAGACATATCCTCTTATCTATTTGTATGCCATTAATATAACTCTTTATCCTAAAATAATAGAAAAAATAAATACTCGTCATTCCTAATCATGGTCTAGATGATCTGCTCTCCTTAAAAAACCATACAATAATGATTAATGTGTAAGCCAAAGGTATCTTTCCGAAGAAGTGGTATAAGTCTTAAAAAAGTGTTTTTATTTGAATTATTTTTTTATATCCTTATATTATATACTAACAATTTAATTATAATATAATAAGTACCTACCATATACATTTTTATAATTATGTTAATTTCATAACCTAAATTGTATCCTTTTCTATCGAACAGTGGAAAAATAACTATTTGTGCATACGTATGGACTACCACCTTTATGAAGCAATGTGTTTTGGTTTCCATCACCATTTATTATTATTATTTAAAATGATGTATATAATTGATATATATGAAAGAAATGAAATAATTTTAATTCTTAAAATATAATATATCATCATTTTCTTTACCCTTACATCCATTAGAAAATGATAATGTCATTGGTGCATACTTGTAGATTATCATCTTCATACAGAGATGTGATTATTTTTCCATGTATGTATATCACGGATAGTTGTAAAATTTTATTTTATGTATAAAAATGATTATAAATAAATTATTATTAATATAGGTATTATATAAGAATTTTCTATTTTTCAACGGTTAATATACCAAAGTGGTTTTGCATTTATGGACCGAACGCCCTAAAAACGTGAGGCAGAATTAATCAATTAAGTAATAAAATATAAAATTGAAATTAATGGTTTTATTATTAATTAATACACCTAAAAATTATTATAAAAATAACTAATAAATATAATTATATTATATATGATGTAAAGGGCATACATAGCAAGTTATGACTCCAGGTAAGGGATTAGATAACTAAATTTCCATTCATCGTGTAATACATCTACTTCATTGAATTTTCTATGACATGAATTTTAATCTATTGACCTATAATGGTATTATATTTTTTTTAAACTTGAATTTTTTGCATTTAAAACTGTTAAATATATTTATATAATCAAACAATTCTAATATCTATAATATGATCAATGTAAGGATTGTTTCTCTCAATAGTGTTTCCTTGAGACATGTCTTAAAATATGTACATACTTCATTTTATAAGGTATATATGCTACCTTTTGTGAAATTCTATCATTTATAAATCATTGATCATTATATTTAATTTTACTTTGAATTTATATCTTTCATGGGATTTTGATTTGAATTTCATGAACATTTTAGGTATTTTTATGATCTCAATTTCAAATTATTGAGACAAAATTCTAGTTATTCTACATGAATTAAATATATAGTTTAATTATTTTCCCATGAATTTGTCGCAACATATTATTTCAGGTATATTATATTTTTTATAGAAACATGTAATTTCCCTTCCTATAATTAAATCTTTATACATTACCCAAGTTGCATGGGTTTCGGATCTCAAATTTTATTCTTTTCAACCTGTTTTTTGATTTATTTACATGGATATCTTAAAATTTGGTATATAATAACTCATGAAATACTATATAATAACTCTTTTTTACTCATAATATTTTATATACCATCATTTTTAATTACATTAAAATGGTTTTTAAGGGTCGTAAATGAGTATTTCATTAACAACATAGTTTAATGGATTGTAAATACTTTTAACCAAACACATCATCCACACTGTTAACCTTATGTAAATAATGTTCTTTTATAATCATAAATTATTTCCTAAATTTTCCTTCCATAATGTTTTATCTTCTTTTAAATGTTTTAAAGTGAAATTTCATTAACATTTTCTATATCAGTCACTATTAACTATCATTACAAAATATTGAAAGGAATGAATATTTTTTATATCATGAATATGAACATACCTTTCCTCCAACATAAATGTTATTTTACTTGAATATTACATTGCAATTTTCCATGATTATTTTCGAATAAAATATTTATCCCTATATAATGTAACTTTTTATAAATTATTACCAATAGAATATGGTATTTTTTCATGTTTTCAATGAAATTTTTTTATGTTCTTTTAAATGAATTTTCATCTATGCCAACATCCTTTAAATATTACTCCACATTACTTGTAATTTGATCTTATGATACCATAAAATCCTCTATCTCTATATATATTATGTTTATTGTTTTAATTATATCATAATGAACCCCATTTATTTTCAATGGGTAAATCAAGAATGATAGGAATCCAAGTTTCTTTTAGATTTTAGATAACTAAAATGAAAGCTTACATGTGTTATATTAATTAATGATACTTAAACATTGTTAATGATGATGGGATATTCAGATAAAATATATATTTTTGGTGATCCTAATGTAGCGTATATTATAGGCGAGCCTGATGCATATTATTAGATGAGTCTTTCCGATAAAGTTTTCTGATACATTGGGTAATGTTCCTCATTTTATATGGAAAAATGTGGGACATAATTAGTGTGGTTTCTCCTGTGGTTTTCACTAGGATTCCATTATATCTAATATTAGTGATCGTAGGATATATAGATAAAGTTCCATGATACCACTAAATTTTATCTAAGAATTATATGATTTTTTAATGGTTATTTTGATTAATGTTAACATTACATGGCTCATGAGTGTTGATTCTCATGATTATTTTGTTTGATAAATCATTATCCCATGATACTTGTTTAATGATACAGTTTTTTATGAATATATTTTTTCCTATTATGATCAGAAACATTTATTACGTCACCATATCATTATACTAATCTTATTCTCACACATAAAAATGAATTTTTAATACTTATGTTTACCCTTATTGAGCATTTGATCTCACCCATATTTTGTTTACACGTCTATTTGTTATGAAGAATGATGTTAAAATACATGTATCTAGAATGTTTTCATTTGTGTATAATTTTATGGTTGTGTTTTTAGAATTTTTTAAATAAGAAAATCTTGGTATCATAGTAAAAGTGATCAATTGAAGATAACAATATTTTTATATAATTGTTTTATTAATTATATAAAAGACTAAACATTTAAATTACATTGGAATATAAGTGATTGAGTATTTCTATTTTATTTTTTATGTTTTTAATATAAAAAATTTGGAATGGTTTATTATTATAATCATTTGAAATAAAAATATAATGTTTTTAAAAATAGATCAGGGAGAGTGGTTTTAGGGTTGTAACAGTTGGTTTCAGATCATGATTTAGATATATTTGAAGATTATGATGTATTCATGTGAGGTAAATGTAAGAATTATAGATATGCTAATGGGTTTGAAAATTAATGGTACATCATAACTTAAAATGAATAAACACATTTTTAAGTTTTAACTGACTACATTTTAGGGAGATTCATGATATTTTGGAAAAAAATTTATATGTTTATATGTATGAAATTCTTAGGTTTAACATGAAGGAATCAAAAAAATGTTATTAAATTTTTTGGGATGTCTGAAGTAAGGATTGAGAAAACATTGAGTATAAAAAATTAATTAATGTTGATGTTTTTAGGGATAATTGGTATATATGGTTATCTATTTATGGAATGTCCAATGTTTAATGTTTAGTGTTATGGATTAATTTTGTTGATTAATGTATTATTTATAAATATAAAGGATTATTCATTTCGTGTATTATTTTATCATGTGCTATCAATTTTAGCTTAAATAAATGTAAAATAATATATTTTTATCCTTTAATATACATCATGGTGAATATGATGTTTATTATAGTGGTTTACTAATTATATCTTTTTGTTATTTGTTTGGAGTAAAAGATGAGATAAAGGTGGAAATAGATTGAAACACACAACCAAAGGAATAAATTTCATTTATGGATTTGAATAAAATCGTGTATTTTTATTTTATTATTATATTAACTAGTATGGAAACAAAATTCTTTAAATCTAGTCAGACGATATTGAAATAAAAATGATATCACATTACCATTACTTCTAATTAATTGATGGTATTCTTAATAATTTATTGATTTTTTTTAGACATTAAATTTTTCATGACCATATTGTTTTTTAAATTTCCATAATTTAGGAAAGAATTTTTTACTCCATTTCAATATATTCACTTTCCACTAATGTTATTTTTTTGCGAATCTATTTATGTGTTATTCCATATGACCTTAATATTTATCTTACGCTCATTTCAGAAGGTTATTTTAATAACCCTTTTATAATGTGTGTTTTAAAAAATGTAATTTTAAATTGTTAATCCCTTTATTATTGAGCTCAAGATAAGATTACAAGGACATAAATTACTAAGTCGGTATAATTTTATAGCCAATTATTTTTAAAAGATCATTATACTCGATATCATACTTAACGCATAAAAATGTTATTTATGTGAATTGTGATATAAATTAAAAATAACATTATTTAAATATGATTATAAAAACATATATTTTTAATTATCTAAAATAAATAGATGTAATAAAATTATGAAATATATATATAATTTTCATCATATAAAATATCTATTCATAAACTCCTAGGATATAAGCACTCAATTTTTAGTAAATCCATTTTATATTTCAAAATCACATTTTCTTCAGAACGTCATTTTATTAATTATTGTGAGAAAATATTATAGTTAATTTAATAAAATTTGAGAAATTTTATTTAATAAAAATGATAAATTTGTTGAAATCATAATTTCATTATTTTAGTAAGGTTAAATTTTTATATTATTCTAACAAAATTTGAGAATAGTTAAAAATAATGATTTTTTAAGAACCATCATTTATGTTCATTGAAAAATCCCACTATGTGTAAAATTTTCAATGATATTATCATTAATATACTTTATTTTTAAATAATTTAATTAATTACATAAGATTAATCATTATATCATATTTAGGTATAACATCATTGTTGGGCTTAGAAACAAATTGTTAAAAAACTATTTTTCATTGTGTTTTCTATTTTTATATAATAATTTATTATTGAATCATAAAGTAATTATAATTGATAAAATTAATTCAATAATATTAATTACTAGGATCAAATTATATAAATATTATCATTTTATATTTTGATATTATTAATAGTAACTATGGTAAATATTTGTCCCCTCAGTAATGGTAAATTGAGTAACTAAGTTTAAAAACAAAATTATATGACATTAAAAGTATATATTAATCCTATATTATTTCAATTTTATGATATTAAATTTACTACCCAATTCATATATTTTAAAATATTAACTTTTGGTTGCATTTTTTCATTGATGTTTACCTTTATGTTTTTTTAAATAATGGAAAATTCCAAAATGTCACTCTCTTGTTTTTAATTATTGTTATATGTTCATATATTGTAATTAAAATTTAATGAAAAAATATAAACATGTATTTTTAAATTTTTATTTTATTTTTATATTCT
Source organism: Viscum album (assembly GCA_963277665.1). Classification (NCBI taxonomy): domain Eukaryota; kingdom Viridiplantae; phylum Streptophyta; class Magnoliopsida; order Santalales; family Viscaceae; genus Viscum; species Viscum album. Next base: position 958,378,023 of record OY728142.1, read on the forward strand.
TATTTTTTTTAATTTTTAGTTTTATTATAATTATTTTAAATTATTAAACAACGTAATAATAATGATTGTGAATGGAGTTGAAAAATCATGTAAATGATGTTAAAAACAATATATGAAGTATTTCATGGGTGAGTTATAGTATCCAATTATTTTTTAGATACATATAATGTGTTTTTATTAATTTAAATGTATAAATTTTAATTGTAATTTATCTGGATAGTTCGTTAAGTCATCTTTTTTGAATAGTCCTAAGAATAATTTAAATGGTATTTAATATTCAATAATAATTTATTAAATTATTTAAAATTCATAAATATAATTTATTAAGAACATTTATCACTATATGATCTATAATATAAACGATTTTATATTTATGTTTTTCATTTACTTTTATAGTAGCCTCTATGACCCCTTAAGCGTATAAAAAATTAATATCACAATATTCATTAAAAAGGTTAACATGCATTAAGACTAAGATACATGGGTTAAAATATCACCTAAACTTCTATAAATTTTTTGATGAGATTATATTGAATAATAATCATACTATATTTGAAATATACCAAATTATATCTACTTCCATGTTAATTAATTTATATTAATTTAGTACTTTGTGTAATTTCAATGGTGCCCCTCCCCTAACTTTTAAAAGGGAACCTCCCCTCCTCTATTCCTCACACCTTTTGAGAACTCTATCATCGAAATTACCTTACCAAATACCATATTATACATACATTAAATTTCCTAGTAGATATTTTTTGATCAAAATACCAATCGTTATGGTTTAAGGTGTAATCTAAAGTACTTTTTTTTTGAAAAAGGGTTATAAGTATTAACTATGCGATTTCATTTTAATTATTCTTCTAACTCATTAAATTATATCATAACCATTCAAATTTAATAAAATCATTATCAAACATATAAAAATATGTTATTATGGTAACTTATTAAGCTAATTCATCTTCATTTACACCCTATAGGAAATTAAAACATCATTCATGGGTATATGTGGACTACCACCACCATGATGTGATGTGTGTAGTTTTCCATCACCACCTCTCATGATTATACATAATGATTTATTTAATATTTATATATGATAACAGTGAAATAATTATCATTATTTAAATATTATATTTAATCTTCTTCATTTCCTACCCATCTTTTGTAAAATGATAACATTGTTCATGCATACAAGTGGATTACTATATCCATGAAGCTGTGTGATGCATTTTTCATGTACCACATTCATTAATGTTTATAAAATTATATTCAACGAATAATAATGATATTTATGTCATGATTATTTTTCAAGATATGATGGAACTATTAAATCTTTTACCATGGCCTATATACCAAATTAGTTTTGTCAAATTTGGATCTGAACATCCTTAAAACACATGACATGGAATTAATTGATTTAGTAATTAAATTAGTCATTGAAATGAATGAAATAAATTTTTTAATTATAAGGTAATATAAATATTAATATTAATTATAGAAGTAAATGTTTTTAAAAAAATATTATATAGAAGTTAAATTACAAATATTTCATGTTGTCACTCGAGATAAGAGATTTCATAACCTAATTTTTATTATTTTTTTATTCATATACTTTATTGACTTTGTTATGACAAAATTATGTGGGTAATTACCATTTATTGTACTATTTTTAATTAGATTTTTTGAGTATATTTATTATTTTTACACATAATCAATTCACTGATTACTTCTTTATTTAATTATAAGATCATTGTAAATATTATTTATCACAATATTTTTTTGAGACATGACTAGTAAGATGAACATAATACATTTTATAAGGTTTATATGTCACCTATTTAATTCTTAGACACGTTATTCATGGTACGCACCATGATTGTTTTATATATTCTAATTATTTACCAATAAAATGATTTAACATATAATTTTTGGTATATTATGGTTTTTGTAGAATCATGTTATGTTACTTTATTCTATATCTTTCTTCATGGATTACTATAGTAACAAGGGTTTCTCATCTCAAACATCCTTCTTTGAGACATATTTTTTATTGATGCAACTATATTTATTTATATTGTGTATATAATCACAATTGAAATATAATATCATGAATCATTTTTCCCATGTAATTTTCTGTTCCTTATTTTGATTCTTATTTCAAACAATTTTTGGTTTTAAAATATTGTAAAGGGATGTTTTTTATAAATGTTGTTTTAATTTTTTAAAAAGAATATAAACAAAATATTCCTCAATGTTCATGATATTATTTAAATGGCATTTCTTCTAAATATAAATTATTTCTAAAAAATACTTTATATGATCTCAGGACTTATTTTTAATGTATTAAAATGAATTATCCATGATTTTTGCAATATGGGTTACATTTGAGACTTTTTACAAAACTTTGAAATGAATGTCTATTTTTAACTTTTATGAATAGAATATGTTTTCCTTCAATCATTAAAACAATTTTATTTTTCGATTTCATCATAAGATCCCATTTTTACTATAAAATAAAATATTTTTTCCAATATTATATACATTTTTATTAAATATTTCAAAATGAAATAGGGTTTTTCACTTATTTTTGAATAAAAAATATAAATGTTATTTTATAGAAATTATATACTGTTCCAAAATCCTTTAATGATTCCTATAATTCACAAGTAATTTTATCTTATGATACCATCAATAATCTTTATCTGTTTGTCTTACGATGATTTTTTTAAATACATTATCATGAAACCCTTTTCTTTTACATGTGAAAATAACCCTATAAAGAAATGTGTATTATTTATAAAATATCAATGATGAAAATGAATGATTTCATTTTTTGTATTAATGTATGGCATGTTAAAATTAATTATGATGATATGTGATCCCAATAAAACTTATATGGATGGCGATCCCAATATATATCTCCAATTAATTGGGAAGTGTTCTTTATCTTTAATGGAATGTGGGAGGAGGTTAATAGAGGAGATTTCTTCTATGAACATTACTAGCTATTAGTTATTTCTCTCACGAGTGAACATGGGTTATTAATATAATTTTTCAAGATACCAATATGTTTTATCAATTATTTATATGAGTTTTAATTTGTTCATTTAATCACGAATCACATCACATGGCTCCTGATTATTGATTATCATGACCCTTCCCTTTAAAAAATATTTATTCCATGAGAAGAGGTTAATTATCCAGGTATTGAAGGGTATAAATTTTATTATGTTATTATCAGGAATATTGATTATATCATCAAGCCCTTATTCTATTCATGTTTTTATTCGTGACATTATATTATTATTTTTTTATTTACCCTTATTGATGGTTTTCTCTTAGCCTTATTATATCTTTCATTACCCGATGTTATGAATATTGATTCTAAATTAATTAATTATAGAAAGTTTCAATGTGTGAATAATATTATTAGAGATGTTAAAGATTTTTTTTAAAATAATAAAATATTAGTATATTAGGAAAAACGATCACATGATTATAGGGGTATTATTTTGTAAGAGTTTTCTTAATTCATTATAAGTCTAATCCAAAGTAGTATTTGTGAATTTTAGTGATCCAATTATTCATTCTAGGGTTGTTTGTTTTTGGACTACTGAAATTGTATCGTTTTTACTAGTATTGAAGTAAAATTTTCTAATATTATGTCTTTAGAACAAGGTGTATGATTATATTTTTAGGGATGTTATATTGGTACTTAAAACGACCGAGAAAATATTTTAAAGAAAATTTGAATTTACTTCCTCATTGTTCATGAATTTTTTTCATCCATGACTATGTTTTCATTAAAATGTTTTAAATAATATATATAATATTTTACATTGATTTTTGAAAATCATTTTTACCCAGGTTTTAACTTATTTAAAAATGTTTAAATCAAATATTAATGTTTTTTTAAAATGATGTACTTTTTAATTTTAACCAAAAATGTGAAAGGTATTTTCATTTTATCTTAGTAGAAATAAATGGATTTTTCTACTACTATAATCTCTTAATGGATTGAAGCTTACTTTATATTTTTCCATTGTTATTTTCAAATAATATGTGTTCATTTATATTTATTAAATATTTTTAATTTATGTAATTGATTTCAAACTGAAGGATTATTTTTCTCAACAAATGTTTCATGTCATATTTTAATGTAATTTTTCATCCAATGTGATATCCTTTGATGTTACATATGTTTAAATGAGGATTTTATTATATGATATTTTTGTTATTCATTCTTTGGATGATTTATGGTTATGATGATCATATATTTACGAAACTCATTTTCCATTTCATGGGTCTGGTTAAGATGGAATGATAAATGTTTTCATGGTCCTATAAAACACATGTGATGGAAATTATCAATATGAGATAGGGGTAAAAAATTATATATTCATCTCATTAAATGGTTTAAGATTAATTTTAAATGATTTCAAATGATACATTTTAGGTTATCCCAATCCCAAAAATGTGGTGCATGGGATGTTATCCCAAGGCCTAAAGAGAGTGGAAATGATGTTATCCCATGAATGAACGATGGTACACTATTGGTTACCCTAATACTGAAATAGGTACAATTTTGGTTACACCAAGCCAAACATTTAATGAATATCTTGGTGGTATCCTTGACATAACATTGTTATGATTATGATAGTGACACACATTATACTACTCTTTTATTAAATGAGATTATTCCAATGTTATCCTATCATGGATTATGTTTTTTTATTTTTTTTATGATTCATTACTTATGAACTATTATGATTTATTCCTTGACTCATGATTAAGAAATATAAAATATTGGGTATGGTTTTCAAATACTACATTCTTTTTCTTTGCAATTATAATCATGTTATACTTAAATAAACATTTGTATTTTCTTTTTTACCCTTAATAATCATCTGAGCTCAATCATTATTGTGTTTCCTTTTCCCCAATATATAAGTAATGGTTTTAGATATGATGTTTCTAATAAAGGTCATAGTTTTGAAGAACTATGTGTTAGATGATGTAGACATTTTATGTACTTTCTCTTTATGTGTCCATTTTTTTAAAGACACTAAACCCTTACAGTTATTACGTGGATAATAATTTTATATAATTAATATTCATCAAATAAAGTGAAATATTAATGTATGAAATGATTGTTTCAGTTTTACTTTACTCTCTATGAAAAAAATTGACAAAAAACATCAGGATATGGATGCTAAATATATATGTTCATTATGTATACCCTTTTAGATAAAATTTAAAAGTAATAATTTATATAATTGTTAATTTATTGTGGGATAAATTGGAAAATATATATGACTTGGATAATAATATGAAGGTAGAAAAGTTATAAGTGTTTCAAAACATATTAGATGATATTAAAATCAGTTCAAATTAATATTCAGATAACATATTTAATATAATTACAGTAGTTGTTAGATCTATTTGGGGGCTTTGAGAAGAAATAAAATATAAAAATAATCATCAAAATTATTTTGTTATTTCTTCTCCTCCAATAAAATCATGAAGATCTATCACTTGAAGAAAGGTATTTAACCCAAATATCGTTATTTTTCCATCTATAGAGAATTATAGAATATAAAATTTTATTTTAACCAATGAAAAGTGAAACCCATACAGGTAATTAAATGTCATCCAGGGATATAGAATACATTATTGGTAAACAAAATTTAAATTGCTAAGATTCAAAAGATGAGAATTTATGAATAGTTAATATATAAGTCAAAATATGAAAACTAAAATTTCAAGGAAATCTACAACCTATATTCTACTAATGTGGAAATGCTGTGAACATTACTGTAAAGTGGCTAAGTAGATTATATAATGAAAATTGTGAAGTTCCTATATTTGAAAATCCATGTAGAAACTTCCCATATAAAAATATGATTTTTTATTGAATGAAGCTATAAATGATGATCCATGTGTTAAAATAATACAGTGATGATAAATACTATCTATATAAAGTTTAAATAAAAGTTACTTATGAAATTAAAGGCTCTATGATTAATTTTGATGAAAATAATGTTCTTAAATCATTAATGGTTAACAATATATTAGGAGATGGTGATATAAAGGTGGAAAATAATGGATCCCTTGAATACATTGATATTAAATAATATAAAAGTTCATTGATTAATCTGTTGGTCAAGAAATCCTCCAAATATGCAGAACAACTTGATGAAAATATAACATGACTACAAGAATAGTTGGTTGACCCTTTAAATAGTTAAGAATGTTTATTAGATGTTTTGGACTATAATATATAGAAAAAATGACTGAATAAGGTGACTGATAACTAAAATAATTCTAAAAATGAGTTAAAAAATAAGGTAGAATCACATTGAGAATATGTTTTTTCTCTTAGAAAACATTTTTTGATAGAAATTAAATCATGCTATCTTAATAAAAAATTTCATTATAGAAATTACCCTTATTGTGGCCTAATATAAATAGCATATAGTGTCTCAGATGGTGTTAGAATCATTTTTTATAGAGAAATACTGAGACTAAAAGGTAAAGAGGGAATTGGTTATGAGTTTGAGACATTTAATATTGATAATTAAATGTAATATGAAAGTGGAAAGTGGAATAATAATGATCATTATATCAAAACTAAAATATAATATGTGAAAACAAATGTATACCTATTTTAAAGGAAATCATAATATTGGAAACACCTCTCATTATAAAAGTGGTCACCAATAATAAAATAGATTTACAATACCTATAGACATGTGAATGATTGAAAAGGATAACATATTTCCTCTTGTGAAATTTTATTTTTGTGGCTACCGAGGTCACACCATGTCCATGTTTAATAAAGAAGAAAGAAATTTTTATAGTAAAATACCTAGATATAAATAAGGGAGAGTGGGACCATATACACCATTTCAAAAAAATAATATTTTATATGGATATTACATTCATTATTATGACATTATAAAAAAAATATATTGATTACAATGAAAATTGAAGAGGTGATTCTAAAAATATAATTCAAATAAAAAGGATATTAATTAAATAAAATAATTTTTCATGGAAAATAGGTACTCTGTATTGGTGTAAGAAAATGAGTATGATTACACATATTATATTAATGAAGGGATGGAAAATACATTTTTTTCTCCTACTCAACTATAAATCTCATAGAAAGAAATGATAATTATTAACAAGGATATAATTATATCAATTTATCTCAAATAAACCAAAAATATCACCACATTTATTATTGATAGTGGTTTCACATACAATGTGACAAGTGAGAGTAATATTTTATATTATGTGAATTGAAGAGTTGATGTAATAGTGAATTATAGGAATGATGTTGCTTTAAAATAGAAGGTAGTGGGAGATGGACTAATGATAATATAATATATTTATATTGATGGATTGTAAACAAAATCTAGTGAGTTAGAGTCAGTTATGATTTTCAAGACTCAAAGACTCTTTCAATTTTAGATTATTCATTATTAAAGGAAACTCTAGTGATTATATAATGAAATTATATAGGGCTAATGGTAATCTTTTCCAGGATTATTTTTATGAATACACATGTATTTTTATTGTTGAATCGGAATACAAGTGGTGGAACCAGCGGCTTGGACACATTCCCCTAAAATATCATAGATAACACATCCATGTTAAAAGAAATTATTAATATTCTAAATTTTAAACATGATAGTGAAATAACATGTGATGTATGATTGTGGGGAAATGGATTGAAACCTATATTGACCAAAGAAAAAATTGGCATCAAATCTACTCAATATGATTCACATTGATGTTTATGGTTCATCAAACATATTTAGTATATATAGTGAAAGAAAATTCATTATTGTTATTTATGATTATGGATGAACAACATGTGTCCTGTTCATAAAAAGAAAGTGAGTGGTCATGGGATGCATGTAGATATATCATAGAAGAGTTGAAAATTGGACTGGGTGTATTATTAACAATTTTTATAATGATAATGTAATGGAGATCACGTCCATTGATTTTAATAACTATGTCAATAAGAATTCCACAAAACATGAGATATCATTTGTCAAAACCCCAAATCAAAATAGAGTTATTGAAATTGAATAATATTGATAAGAATTATTCTAATTGAGATTTTTTTTCTCATTGCTCCTAGAGATGTGTTTTTAAGGATTCTATTTACACTCAAAAAAATTGGTAGAGTTCAGTTGAGTTGAAGAGATAATTTTCTATATAATTTTCTATAAAAGGTTGTATTCTCTAAAAAACATTCTTATATTCTTAATCCAATGTTATATTCGAAACTAATAATAAAATAAAGAAAATTATTAATATATAGTACATAAATGATTATTTCATTCATACTCTACGAAAATTAATTCATAAACTTTTCATAATAATAGATTAATTTTTTTAAGAGATATTATTTTCATATAATTTATGAGAATGATGTGTAAAATAATCGGATTAAACATTATGATGTGTTTGGTGAAAAATAAGATGAATAGGAAAATTAAATCGGCCAAATATGGATATAGTTAACTATCCACCAAATGTTCAATAATCCCAAATTGATAATGATTTTCATCCTGGATTATATCAGGATACAATTCCTTAATAAATTCATTTTGTACCATGAAGTTGAAGTATAATAGTAGAAGTTGACTCATATAATATTATTTGTGACTAATCTACTCAAACTTAGATAAATTGGATGAATATTATGGACCATGTTCCCAACTATCCATAGTGGATCCAACAACATTGGATGAACTTTAAAAATTTGTTTTATAAAATAAAATGATGAAAGATGAACATGATCAGATTGGTATGAATCATACATGAGAAATTATGAAGAATAAAGAACAATATATTTTCATTGAGGTGTAATGGATATTTAATAATAAATATTAAAAAAATTGATTTTAATTAAAGAATTCCAAGTGTTTAAAGGAAATATGAAAATAAATGGTGTTAATGTTGATGACATCTTTACTCTAGTGGCTCGACTCAAGTCCATATAAAATATGATATAAATAGATATTATAAGGGATTCAGTGTCTATCAAATTCATATAAAAATTTAATTCTTGAATGTTAGAATTCAAGAGGAGGTTTATAAAAAATAACTAGTATGATTCTTTTTTAGAAAAGATGAAACCAAAGTGTGAAGATTGAGAAAGTCCATGTATAGTAAAAAACAAGAACCACATGGATGGTGTGATATACATGAATCATATTTAAGAAAGAATAAATTAAAATTTAGTGGAGTAGATTATAATCTTTATATAAAAACATCCAAGGAATAATAGTCCACGAGGATTTCCTATTCGGATGAGATCATGTTTTGTGGAAGTAAATATATTTTTGTTGAATAATTTTTAAGACTGATGAGCACACAATTGAAGGTATATATGATTGGTGTAAGAATAGATTTTATCTAGATATAATTGATTCATAAGGAGAGATATACCTTTTCCTCCACATATTAGTATGAAAGAGAGATTCTGAAAATGATCAACATTCAGAAATATAAAACAATATCATCTCTATTTATAGTCACTAAAAAAACATGAGAATATTTATGATCGAAAATATAAATATCCCACTATATAAGGGAATATAATTGAAAACATTCTATACCTGAATTCAATACAACTTAATATTTTTTTTGCTACATATTTAGTATCTTGATTTTATAGGCATATAAAAAAAGAGCATCTCACTTGTTTTAAAAATATTATGATATTCCTACAAGGTACTATTAATCATGGTTTGATGTTTTACATGTGAACTAATAATGAATTTTCTAATTTTTTTGTGTGTATTTGTATAGAGATGTGGTGGACCATAAATTTATAAGCATTAGTGTTTTCTTCAATTGAGTTAAATGTATGTGATGGTTAAATAAAAATCTAGAATGCACTTCACTGAGTACTATAGAATAAGAATTTATCTCTACATCAAAAAAATTTATGCATCTTCTATGAATGAAGAAAAAATTAAAAGATATTGATACAATAATTAAACAACCTATAGTTGTCTTCTGGGATAACAATAGTGTTATTAATCTCACAATTAATCTTGTACTTAACTCCCATTAAAAACATTTTGAAATATACTTCAATTTTGTTTAATAAAATGTGGAACATTTATTTTTCATTGTACTGAATTTTCATTCTAATTGGAAGATTAATGGTATCATAACAGAACACCTTTCTGCTATAGTGTTCTAGAAGAATTAGTTGAAACCTTAAGTTTACTGAACTCCCTCGTCTTTGGAGGTTTAGATAATACCCTTTCCGAATTTCATTTATATCTTTAATATTTTGTTCATGTTTTGTAAAAACATTCACATTGGGTTTATTTTCAACGATGGTGATATATTTCATGAAATTCAATGTTTTTTATGTTTTTTGCTTCTTGGAGTTGTTTTTTTATCCAAATAACTATCTTATTCATATGTAGTTTATGGTGATTATGTTAAGATGAATAACGATCTTTGAGATTGTGATGCATGTGTAGGGTATGTATATTTTTTTATGAATGGTGACAGGAGGATTATAGAATATCTCATGTCATGGATTTATATCATGAACTCTTTTTTTCGTCATTGTTCATTTCTCACAAAGACATAATGTGGGGGAATAGATTTTCATTAACTATATGATGTGTGTATAAGTGAATTTTACTTTGGATTTTAAACAAACCAAAATGAAAATAATGTTAAAACCAAGTTTATATGTACTGAAAGATGGGTTTTTATTTGACAAACTAATTTTGGAATGATCATATTGGTTTATCCTTAAGGAATTTTATATTTGTGATGAATAAACCCATTTGAGACTAAACAATTGTGGATAAGATGAAATAATTTCCATTTTATTAATTTTTTTGTCATAAATACTATAGTATTGGAAGGTTTATCATATAACAATATATTGGTCATGTGATTTTGTATGATAGAATGGATCGCATGATTATGAAATCTTAAAAGATTATCCATAAAATTTCTAGAGAATCATATATAGTGTATGGGTTTATGATATAGTGTTATTGAAATCTCAAAAATAATATTATGCTTGGAATAATTGATATAATTTTGTGGAAGAGGTTTTCATGGATCAGATATTCTTATATTTATCATGTAATCCTATGTGTTTGAATGGTCTGGGAGATTGTACAAGCATATGTGGATCATGTGACTGTGCTAATATTTTTGAAAATCACATATTTTTATTTTCATTATGCAGTAGTGTTTAGATGAATCCAATATAGAATGATATAATTGATGGGGAGGGAGGTTTGTGGGATTGAAAAAAAAATCCCATGTATATCGAAGAATGGGTGAGTGCATAAGCATGAATGGTTTCTGTTAAGGGGTCATGTGAAGCGCACTAATGGTGAAAGACAATAAATGTTAGTGTTTTTAAGTGATTTATTAGATCTCTAACATGAAGTTTCTATAAAACAAGATTCTCATGACAGACGTTAGGAAGTGTAGGTCATGCACTTGAAATATCATGATATACAAGATGGTTTAGGTAATGTGAACATGAATCAGGTGGTTGAATGTATTGATGAACTAGTTTTTTGAAGGTAATTTGATATGTTATTCCTATAAATACCCTATATTCACCAAATTAATGATAATAAAGAGAAGATTATGGATTTATCATGCATTCTAGAGTGTTCGTGTGACTCAGCCTCATGATCGCATAAGTAGGGAAGTGATTCACTATAGGGTCTTTCTCCCAGGCAATTGCAGTCACATATACACATTGATTAATTTTGAAAATGATATAGAAGAAGGGGTCTTTCAATCAGACTCTTATTATCATATTTATGTGTCATGGTATTATTGAAAAAATATATGCTTGGGGTCTTCTGATCAGGATCTTGTAGACATGGTTACCTGCCAGCAGATCTTTCAAGGAAGTTACACAGTAGTTCCCTTACCATTGGGCTCTCTGTACTAGGTTTACAAACCATCTGATCTTTCAGATTAATCTTACCCCCACGGTTACATGATAGGTGTCATGTTTATGGGGTTATGTGATGAAGTTATGTGTGTGGGATTATCGTATTCATTGATCTTTCATGAAAAAATTGTATGAACATTAATGGAATTTAATTAATAATATATTCTAATGAACAAGGAATATATTAAATCATCATATTTTAGAAATAATGATTTGAAACACTCAATGTACGTTTAGTAAATGTAATAAAACATTTAATTCCCAAACAGATATTGAATTTAACCATATAAATGCATCAGGAGGATTCAACAGTTATAATCAAGGAGAGGTAGTTTGCTATCCATAAATACATTTTAAAAATAGTGATCCTAGCATGGATTTTCCACAGTAGAATAATTGTAATCAGAAAAAAATAAGGAAGAATAATGGATTCTGGTATGATTGATACATCATCTATGTATGTTACTTGGATGTAGACCTTTGTGGTGAACTATGTAAAATTCATTGTGTTCTAGTTTACTTTAATGTATTTATAAAATTGGTATATATAATATATGATCTGAAGGGAATAATAAGTTTTTTCCCTATGGGTAAAACCATTAAATCAATAAAATCACACCACTATTAATACCTCCCCTTTCAGGGTTTTCAAGGGTCTAAATAATATATGGATTGTTATTTGATTCATTTAGTGATTAATGTTTTATAGGGATAAATGTAATATTGAATTATGGGATCATAGGTTTCCATAATTTTTTGGTTTATAATGTGGTAGTAAATATAATTATAATTTTTGGTTAGTTGTTTTTGGGGATTAGTTTAATGCTATTAAGAAAATAAAACATCAGGTATTCAGAGTTGAACTAAAAGAGTGCCACTGTGTTATAATTAAACTAAACATATCATGTATTGAAGTAAAATTGTTGTAGGGTAATAATTTTTTTGATTGATTATTCATATCAGCATATTTATTACATGTTATTATAACCATATTTTTTTATTTTTTTATTATGGGATCATAAAAATACATATGTGAAAGATATGAATCCAGAAACTCTTATGTGTAATAACTAACTAAGGATCTATTTAGGGAAAAATGATTATACACAATAAAAAAATTATATATTCATATTATGATGTAAATGATGAATATTATCCATGATATGATTCTAGATTACTCATTAAAAATTGTATTAAATGACATGTTTATATTAATAACACCCTTATATATTTTGAACAGTGACAAAAATTAACATTGGAAGAATTGAACTAAACAAAGGATATATGATATGACACACGATGTGTTTTAGTATATATTTTATATTTAATAACTACTATGTTGAGTAACATGTATCGAATGGGAGACCAAACTGAAAATAACAACAATATTATTTTTTTATAATACAATAAAAACATTAATACATTATGGGTATACAATTCAAAACATCTGTAACAAAATTAAAATAATAATAAAACCACAAGTAATTCAAAATTTAATATAAATAATTATTATAAAAACAAATATTTTAATATCTTATATTATTATTATTATTATTAAAAAAATTTATTTTTTTAAAACATATATTTATATTATATTAAATTTTCAAAGATAAATAATTAATTTTAATGGAATGTGATTAAAACGATATAATGTTATCAAGGGATATTTTTCCAGTAAATATTTATAAAGTTCATTATTTATCATAAATTAAAGATGATATTTAAAATATTATCCTAAAAATTCATTTCAATGAGAAAATAAATAAACTAACATTCAATGGCAATTATTATTAAATATTGGGAAGATTAATTAAAATATTAAAAACACAATTTTCTATAAATATAGTTTTCATAATATTTTATATTTTTTTTAAAAAATTATTCTTAAAAGTTTATATTTTAAATTTGATAAAATGTTCATAATTTCATAATTAATCATTTCAAGCTTATCTTTAGATGAATTTTAATTATTTTTCTGAAATGGTTAATTTTTTGGTTAATAGTAGAAAATATTAATTATAAAAATACTTTAACTTTTATGAAATAATTATTATAAAAACAAGAATTAAAAGAATATTAATCATTTTACTCAACCAAAAATGTGGTTTTAAATAATATATTTAGAATTAATTTGATTAATTTAGATATTTATTCTTGTCTTTTTGGAACCTATGTTTAATTTAATTATAAAAAACCATTTAGTCATTTTCCATTAATTAAGTATTCACAATGATCTATTATGTTTTCTATTTATTTTAGATCCATAAAACATATAATTTTTTAATCATTATCTAATGAATATCATGTGAATCAACACTACCCAACATTTGGGTGTAAATGTATTTATATGCATAGGAATTCATTTTCTCTAAAAAAGTTCTTTTTTTAAGATAACGTTTATTAAAATTAATTTTTTCATCCTATATAAATTTAATATTCTAATATAATTTTTAAATTTTAAATTATTAGGTTATAATTACGTAAAAAGTTTCATTTATTTTTTATTCCTACACAAAATTTACCCAACTATGTGTGAGAAACACTGATAAAGGCTTAACATGGTAAAATAGTTATCTTAAGGTTTAAGTAAACACAATATCATAAAAAATATCATTTAATTTGTGTATAGATTATTTTTCAACCTACCCCTTATCCATTTTCAATTATAATTAGTTTTTGATCCATTTGATTTGAAAATGGATTTACTTTTTAAAATATTAAATTAATATTACTAAAACTTAACTCAACTCACTATTAAAGGAGACCTCCTTCATCCCATCCAAGAAATATATGAAATTAGAAATGTCCCTGATTATTGACCACATTAACATTCTCAAAAATCATCCTACCAATTATTTAGCCAATCGCCCCTAGAGAATGTCCAAATCTCTTCAAAAGTAAGAGGACTTCCTAGATAAGAGATGTATTCGTCATTATATGTATTGGTGTCTAATCTCAATTATCAGTTTTCATCTTCATTTACCTATCATTGAAAATAATTTATCACATAAAAAAATCCAAACAATTATTCTTCTATAATAGATATATTATCTATACATGACGACAGCTTTTTACTCATTCAACCTTTATAATGTTTTTATGTTTTTTTCGGTTTTACCACCGATATGGATGTTCTTATAATTTTTATCTCAGGAATGACAATGAAAATTTAATAATTTATATTAATTTTTAATATTTATGAATTTTTTGATATTTAAATAAATATTTCATCCTATTATTTAAAATAATATCTATAAATTCAACTCTTTTGTTTGTTCAATTATCACTAAAAGGTGAATGTTTATGTGTTTCACACAAATTGTCAACAGAAGTTACATGAAATGGATATGGGAATTATGAACATTATAAAACCCATTTATAAACATAGAATAAATATTTTTAAGTGATTAAGTTATGAATAAGGTAAAACCCTTATATTTTTTATGAAGTAGATTATATATGACAGCGTATACGATATGCAAAATCAAGCTTAAATGAACCACAATGTATTATTATTTTAATGTGATCGTAATAAACATGTAATTGAATTTGTGGATATGAATTGGATTAAAAAATAAAATATATTTATAAATATCCATGTAAATAAAATGAAATTCGTTTATTATTACTAAATAATCATTCAATTTTTTAATAATGTCATTTCACTCATCAAAAAAAAATTCTTCAAAAATAGTTTCAATTTATTTTCATAATAAAATCTTATAATTAACTTCAATAAAATATATAAATGTAATTTTATGAAATTAAAATTTGTTTTTAAATCATAATATCAAAATTATAATATGGTTAAATATATATATTATTTCAAAAGATTGTTTTTTCAAAAAATATTAAAAAATTCTATTTTTTATTAATTATTGTGTTTTAATTTAAATTAGCTAAAAATTAAAATTATATTTTTGAATTGTTTTAAAAAAACTATTAGATAATTTTCTTAAATATAATCCAATTATAGTCTTTGGAATGAATTTTATAGTTGAATTTAGTATAAAATCATTTTTGTACTTAAAAGGCATTTTTCTTAAAAATCTTTTATCCTCAACCTTTTCCTGTTTAATTAAAAATTAAATTCAACCAATTAAATATTATGAATCATGATAAATGGGTTAAATATTTTTAATCATGAGGTCCATATTTTCAATATCTTTTGATTTTATTTTATGAATATTATAAAAAATAACCTTACTAATTTATGTTTTTAGGGTAATGGGTAAATCCGTCAGTTTAGGTTTAAAATAATACTGTAAGGACTAAAAAATGACCCTAAAACTCACCTTAATTCTTTTGGATATTTATATCTCATGCCTAAAAATATGAATTTATAATATATGTCCCTTTTCACCATTTTCCCATTATTTTTACATTTATAATATTTAACTTGGTATAATGCCAAAAAGGTCACACTCTTACATTTAATAACTATAATATTTTTTGAAATTGGGATACATAGAAGATGTGTTATATTCTATATAGTCATATAAAATATAAATAATTTATTTATTTTGGCGATTTTTTTTTTTAGTGATGAAATAATAAATGTAAAATCTTAATAAATATTATCATAATAATTATTCAATTAATAGAAAAATATAATAAATGTTATTATAACCATTAAAATAATACAATATTAAATATTTATTATGATCCATAATTATTTTGGATAAATATAACATGTTATTATATTTTTTTCATTATTTTATTTTAATTCCTTTGTTTTAAACATGTAATTTAATTCAATGAAAATGAAATGATTTAAAATTTCCATAAAACAATAAATAATATATTATTAAATGACTTAAAATTCCTAAAAAAATTATCTTCAACTAAGTGATTTTAATATGGTTTTAAATATTAACCATTCACCTTTTATGGGAATATTATTTATTTATTGAAATTATCTTGACCCACAAATATTAAAAAATATTGTTATCATGGTGAATGTGAAAACATTTGACGGTGGGTAGGAATTAAAAGCAAAGTATATGTTTAAAAAAATTATTTAATCTTATAAAAATTTTGTTATATTAAATTATTTAGACTCATAATCATCTTATATTTGAATATTATCAATTTTTAGCCTTTCTAATATGAAAATTAATTTATATTAATTTAATAATTTACAAAATTATAAAAGTACCCATCCAATATCTTTTCAAAAGAAACAATGTATTCTCATTTGTGCACACCTCAAGAACCATTTTTCAGAAAATACATCATAAAATACCATCATAAAAACCTCAAGCCAATTATATAGGTCAAATTTTACAAAAAAAATATAAACCATAGAGGTCTTAAGGTGTAATGTAAAGTAGGTTGTCTGAAGAAGATATATAGTTCTTATCTGAGCATTTTCATCTTATTTCTTTTCCAACACCCTCCAAATATTTTCGAACCGTGAAGAGATAATGAAATCATTATCTGAAATACTATAATTTTTTATTATGTTAGTTTCATACTCTATATCTATCTCGAACCCCCCATCTAATGGAAAAAGAATTCATCCTTCATGTGTAGGGACGAATACTGCATTGCAAACCGATTTAATTTGTTTTCTGTCTCCCCATATTATGAATAGTTATAATGATGGATTTACTATATATATACATGATATTTTTTTACATATCTATCTTTATATATAAATAATATATCATCTGTTTTATTAATATAACATACACATAAAAATGATTACATTATTTGTGCATACGAGTGGACTACTACCTCCATTAAGCGATGTGAGTCGTTTTTCATCTCCACATCACATGATTGATATATTTAAGTGTATATAAAAAAATATTTTGTTTATAATATTATGATCATTATGAAAATTTAAAATAATACACACCTTTCCAAAATAATCGTTGAGAAATGGAAATGTTACTCATGTGTACGTATGATCTTCCATCTTAATGATTCTAATGCAATTCATTTTTCATAACCATTTTTCATTATTGATTTTAAATTTTAATTAATGTAAAAAACAGATAATAATTTTTTGATTATTATTCTTAATATTATTGAATAATTACCACTTTGACCATGGTCAACACACCAATGATTTTTGAAATTATGGACTAAAAGTTCTCAAAGTACCAAATTTGGACTTAACAGATTATGTAATGATCTATTTCATTAAGATAAATTAATTAAATTTTTTAAGGATAAGTAATTAAACAAATAACATTTTCTTAATAAATCAAATAATTTTTATGAGTTTATTATACAGTTGTTAAAGGATATATAAATCAACACTAAACTCAATGTAAAGGATTCTGTAATAATTTTCCTTCATTGAAAAATATTTTATTTGTATGCACTTAATTTATTTTATACAGAATATATAATAATATTTTACATGTTATATTATTAATAACTCATAATTTATGGTATTTTGTGTTGAAATTTTAATTAATTCATCCAAGGAGTTTTTGTTAAGAGTTTTTCCAAGAAGAATGAGGTTTCTTAACTCAATTTCATTTCTTGGGGTTATACCATTTCATTATTTATTGTGTTATGTCTAGATTATGTGTGTAGTGAATATTTATTAATTCGTATTTTATCACCGGTTTTTTATATGCATTTATGACATAAATCACTTCATTTATTAATTATAAATTCAATGATATAATACTTCTAATGGTTGTTTATCTATAATTACCTTTCTTTGGGACATGAATTTTTGATATACAAGTATTTTCTTTTATGATGTGTGGTTGTTACCCCTTTTATAGTTTTTATCATAAAACACCTTAGGTTCAGGATATTTAATGTTTTATTTGATGTTATTCTTTTATGGTTCTTATGATTGAAAATTTACTAATGTGTAAGAGGATTTTTGTTAAAATATTCAATATTTTCATGATAGTTTTTGTTCAATTTTCATTAAGAGAAAAATCATCACATTCATTTTTTTAAACTACATATATTTTATTTACATATAGTTAATAATATTGATCATAGGTTTTATTTTTATTTCATATATTATTGATTGAAAAAACATCATATTTTTTTTAAGTGAGACTAATCTTGTATCATCCTTTACATCAGTAATCATTCTTATCCATATCGATTTTTCCAAAAATAATAAAAAATATTTATTTCTAAAAATAAATTTTTACCTAAAAATATTTTTGATTAAAATATATCTTCTTCAAATTATTTTTAAAAGGCAATTTCCTAATATTTTCTATAATGGCCACTTTGAACCACTTTAAGAAAATATTTCAATGGAGTTTTTATCTTTAGAGTTAACTAAATATGATAAACACCATTGATTGGTATTTCACACTAGTATTTTAGAAAATATTTATCTTTATATAATTTTATTCATTCAATATATTTTGTTATATGAAACACTGTGTTTAAACATATTGTGATACACAATTACTATATTACTGTTTAATGTGTAATTTATAATATGACCATTAAATTAGTGGGTATGAATATAATAATCTAATTTATGAAATATTTGAAACATTTATACTCATTATAAATGTATTTGAAAAAATTTGGTAAAAAATCACTCAATGTTTTGTTAACATGTTCTTCAGAAATACTTCTTCCTCAAAACAAATTTTTTTTGTGGGAAAATGTTATAATTAATTTATAAAAAAGTTATAATACTTTTAAAATAAAACTAATATCATTTTTAAAAAGATAATATCAAAATTATTTAGGGGTAATTTTGGTATTTTTCTAAAAGGATGGATTTTTTTAATTGTTGAAAATATAAAATTTTACTAAAAAAATTATTTATTTTTCAAACATTTAAAAAGTAACGTTTTGTTTTTAAAATTAATTCAATGAAAAATATCATCTATTATAATATTAATAACATAATTAAATTTATTAGAAATAACATTATTATAGAATATTGTATAAAAACTTTTTTATTCATAATACACATTTTTCCTAGATCTGATTTTCAATATTTTATATGCATTTATATTAATATTTATTTCTGAAACTTATAGGAATATAATTTCATGGAATATATCATAGTTTTTTATTCATAAATAAAAATTAATCCTTCATTGATTTTTCTTGATATTTTATGAAGATGAAAAAAATAAATAGTAAAAATATACATATTATATAAAATATGTTATCATTTATGATACCACAAAGACCTAAACATAATAAAATAAATTATGAAATTTATTGAAATATTAAAGTATGATAAAATAATAAAAATAACATATATGAGTAATTAATAAAACATAAATTAGACTTTATTCCATGATAAATATGAAAATACTTATTAGTGTCAATGCCGAGCTTTCACAACATTGGAAATGTATAATTTGGTACCCTAAAGATAATATTTGAGAATTAATATGTCCTTTCACGACTATTTTATTAATTATAACCAAGTGGAGATAATTATTATTATTATAAACTAATTTTTCAGTTATATAGCAATTGAATTATCCAAAATCATATGCAATGCATGTGTAAGCCAAAAAAATCATCAAATAACATATTAAATAAGTTGTCGTTAAATATATATGAGTTATAATATATATTTTAAAAATATAACTATCTATTTTTAGAATGATAAACTTATTTTAAAGATGAAAAATATATATAATTTTAATTTATTAGATAAAAAACCAAAATTCTTGCACAACGGGGACACAATATTTTTATAATTAATAGAGAAATAAAATATTTTTTTAAAAAAATATTAAACCTAATATAATAATAAATAATTAATGTATCCAATAAATTTTATAAATATATATAAAATTAAATGGTTTTTTAAATGATTATATTCATAATATTCTTTATTGTTGATTTATATAAAGTCAAATTAAATGAATATTGAAAAAATTGAAAATAATAATTTTTTATCAAAATAATTTTTTATTAAATATTCTTAAAATGATAAAACAATAAAATAAGAAAACTTGGTTATTATATGGTCCAAAAATTTTAACTATTCCATTAATTGGCCAATTTTCACCTTATTTGTTAAAATTACAACCTTTAACATTGAAAATTATTTTAGCACAGATACAATTAAAATTTTATAGCTAAGGATTATTTAAAATTGAAAGGTTTAATATGACCAAAAAACTTGTCTAAATTATATTGGTCTATGGCATTACAACCACATAAAACCTTATCTTAAAAGTTCTATCCATTTGGAGTTATTTTTCAGTATTATGAATTTATTATAATTTAATCTTTTGAAAAACTCAAAAAGTATCCCTCCACTCAATTATAAATGGGAAACTCATACCTTGATTTATTAAAGTTCATTAAGCCTTCTAGATCATTTATACTCTACCACTTTCACGTATATAATATCTTATCCACATTATTGAAATTATTGTCTTCCCAAAATTCTGACCATAGAGCGGTTTAGAGGAGATCTAAATGAGTAGATTAAAAGAAGATGAAATAACCACAACTAAAGACTTTTATTTCTACTCATATTTTCCTCCTCAAAATTTATTGTATTTATCATATAAATACAATCAGTATTATAAATAATCTGAAATAATATTATTAATATACAAACACACATATACACCATCTTTTTTATCAAATGATAGTTGAATTAATCCCTCGTGTGTACGTAAGACTTACCATCTCCACGTAATAATAAAATTCATTTTTCATTACTAACTTTTTTGGATGGGAATAATGATGAATTTAATATTTAAATATGATATTTTTATAAAAATTGTACTTTTTGCAAGAAAATATCATGTCTACCTTCTTACCTTCTAATAATTTTGGAAATGGTAATGTTGCTCATTCGTGCGTATGGACTATCACCTCCACGAAGCGATATGATTCATTTTTCATTTATATTTTACAAGGATAGTAATTATAATTAATTTGAAAAATATATCTAATATATATGATATAATAATTATCCTAAAAATTTGTATTAATTATTTAATTTATTTCATTTTATCTGTTGATATATTAAAAACAGTGTTCATGTGTATGTATGACATACCATCTACATGAATAGTGTATGTGAGAACCCAGATCTTCTTTTAAGGTATGTTTTTCCTTTTTTGGTCATTTTTTAGGAAAAAGGAAATTCTAGAAATTTTCTAAGTACACGTTGTGTACTTTATGAGTACATGCCATCTACTTCATTGTCATAGGAGGCCATGTGCTGGTCGTGTAGTGGCCACACAGACAACAATGTGGGAGTGACTTGGGGGCCGCTTAAAGAGGAGTACGGAAAAAGAGATTACACACCATGTACTTCAAAATTACATGTTGTGTACTTTTATTTTTTTCATTAAATGCATCGGGGTCGCGTCTAATCGACCAAAACACCCCCTTCTTCATTCATTCACCTGAGAGAGCCCATATGGCTGCGGATCTACGACGAGCCCCCGAGCCTCCGTCCATCCTCTGAATCAAACACTGTTGGATGCGTTTGAATCGCATCAGTGATTTCTCCCATCATCTTGAACCTAGTTTTGTGATTTATCTTCTCTCCTGAGATATCATGGGTTGAAGGTTTTAGATTTTCTTATATATGTTCAACGTTATAATGATATTAAAGTTTCTAGGTTCACATATATTGATCACCCAACACCAAGGATGGTGGTTTGTTCCTTTCCATTCAAATTCTTTGAGTATTATGTGCAATTTTCACCAATACCCTTGAACAGGGTATTGTGTGTTTACCTTTTTACCCCTGTTGATTACCTGTGTGTTTGGTCCTGTTTAGCCAGTCTGGATGCCTTGCCTATTTTCCAAGCCTGCTGTTGTAGGATGGGTAGTTGTATTCTGATATGCTTGTTAGGCTGTAAACAGTTTATCCAAGTTGTTCTATTGGTTTATTTGGCCATATTACACTGCCATTATTGTTGACCTACACAGGGCCGTGAGAACCTGGTGTAGTAGACTATAAGGGGAATTGACTGGGTGAGCGTACGTAGAGAGTCTTTGAACACTTTTGAGGAATAAGGGGGATTGACCGAGTGAGTATCCTCAGAGAGCCTAGAACCACTTGGGGATATAAGGGGAATTGCCTGAGTGAGATTCTTTAGATAGACCTTTATTACTTTAGACTATAAGGGGATTGACCGCGTGAGCTTCCACAGAGAGTCTTTGTTTTATTCATGAAATTTTTAGACTATAAAAGGAATTGATGGTGAGTGTTTCCTCAGAGATTCTATAAATGACCTGGGATATAAGGGGAATTGACCAAGTGAGCTTCCTCAGAGAGACTTTGACCTTGGGGATATAATAGTAATTGACCGAGTGATCTTACTCAGAGAGTTCCTAACTCTTGACCACTATAAAAAGAATTAAGTGTGAGTGCCTCCTCAGAGAGTCTTCATATGCATAACCAGAGGGGTTAGACCTAGTGTGCTTCCGAGAGGGTTGCTTGTACTTTTTAAGTATGACCAGAGGGGATGGATGTGAGTACTTCCCAGAAGGGTTACCTGTTTGAGTTTAACTATTTGTTTCACTATGGATTGTTTACTGTTGAGTAATTTCCTGTTTACACATCGTGTACATTATGTACACAAAGTGTAGTCTCTAACCATGTCGTAGGACATGTGGGAAGAGACATGGGATGGGGAAGGTCTGGTGGGAACACGCCATGTACCAGACGAAAACATTGTGTAGTGTCGACCCTGTGTCCTCCCTTGTAACCAACAACACGAACATATAATTCCTTGAGCTATGCATGTCATGTTCGCGTTTAACATGCCTTGTATTCTAACCCAGGTACCCAGTTGTGTCACAAACAACACGGGTTAGTGTAATCCTTTGACGCACATGCCGTGTCCGTCTGGAACATGTCATGTTGTGTGAGCCATGGGTCATGCCATTCTACTAAAAACACGGGCCATTGAAGCTTGTCTAATACAAGTCATATCCTCGTTGAGCATGCCTTGTAGTCTTGCCTTATGAGAGTTGGGTGGATTAACCGTGTAGAAGGACTCAGGTAGGGGGATAGGATCCAAGTACACACCTTGCGTTAAGATAGCACGCCATGTGTTTAGGGTGATACATGACCAGTTCGGGTAGGAGTACATGCCCATGTAAATGACTTAAGGGAACATGTCGTGTAGGAATTGTACCTGCCGTGTAATCATGTTTTGTAAAACATGAATTATCTCTTTATCTTGTCCCCATATTATGATTCTAACTTTCGATACTTGATAATATTGACCTAAGGTGTGTGTTTGACCTTGCAGAGTCATGCCATCGAGATGTACCTTGGTTGTATGCCAGTTGCCAGACGGTAATCACACACCGTACATGGCCGATCATAAACATCCAGAAGATCCTCCCGTCGTGCTAGTCTTGGAACTAGCCATTATATCATACACAAGTGCTGATGCATTGTTCAGAGAAGTCTTTTGAGGATGATGAAAACTTTTAGGGAGCACCACCTCTTGCCCCATCAATGGAAAAATTGACGTGGTTCTTTCAGCAGCAGCATCCTCCCACTTTCTCAGAGGATAGAGGACCCCGGGCTATAGAGTCATGTCTAGAAGCCACACTGATGATTTTCGAGCATCTAGAGATACCTTCAGATAAGTGGGTGAAGCTCGTTACCTACAAGCTCCGAGACTCCGCCAAGAGGTGGTAGGATGTGATCTCACAGGCGGGCCACCAGCAAAACATGACTTGATATGAGTTTTAATGCATCTTCTAAAATTAATTCTATCCATAGACCATGAGGGATGATCGATCCAGATAGTTCATGAGTTTGGATTAGGGTACTATTACTATAATGGATTATTCCTCTCGCTTCACATATCTGCAGCATTTCACACCTCTTCCAGGAGGTGATGAGTTGTTCCTTGCACGGATGTTTGAGGATGGTCTGAGGCACGGAATTCTATGGTAGGTGAACATCTTTATTTGACATCAATATCTTCTATCGTCAACCAGACAATGACCACATAGTAGAATATAATGGATTATAGAGTGGTGAGTCAGGGAGGTTTGGCATCCAGAGTTAGTATTCCTCCTCCTAATAGAAGATAGCGTCGCAGGAAGTTTTCACGAGGAGATCAGAGTAGGTGGGATTCATCTTATGGTATCCAGGTGGTGTGATACCATTGTGGGAAGATCTGGAATACGAGGCCTCATTGCCCAAGAGACCCAGTGGGTTTCCAATATTACGGCAAGATGGGTCACCTTCAGCGCTTTTTTCAGTTCTTCACACTAGCAGCTGGTGAAAGGGGTTCTTCTATGACCCCTCATTAAGGAGAAGCACCCTGCAGTTTCTCACCATTCTGGTAACTGGCGTTATTTCTACCATTCAGGCCAAGGTTGAGTTCATGGCCATGGGGGCCAGTCATTGGGATTTTAGCGACAACATGGTGGATCAGCTTAGAGTGGTCAGGTAGGGTTACAAGGCTGCGGCTTAGGCCATACTTTTTTAGTGGAGCAGACCCAGCAGAAGTAGGATCCCGGACCATCTACAGTTCGACGTATGATCGTTAAAGCCTCAGTTTTATCTTCTTCTCTTTTTTCTACAGGGGCATCCCATAGATTTGTCTCTATTCTTATTGTGGATATCCTTGGGCTCTACATATTTTCTTCTGCTGATATTTTGATGCTGGAAACACCGTTGGGGACTAAAGCAGCTAGTGTACGTCAATGCAAGGAGTTCCTGCTAGAGGTTGGTGGATGTCACATTCTATGGGACCTATATGACCTAGAGATGAAAGGATAGGATTTAATTCTTGGAATGGACAAGTTGGTTCCTTTCTAGGAAGTCGTCAAATTCTATCGTCGTAGGGTGAGTTCCATATCACTAGAGGGTGGGTCGTTTCTTCATAAGGGTGAATTGGGAGTCCAGGCGAGCAGAGCGGGTCCAGAGCATCATGGGTTAATAGGAGTTACAACCCATATAGCTAGTATATATATGGATGACTAGGGGACATCATAGATAGACTTTCCTCTAGTGGTGGATCGTTTCAGAGATGTCATTCTAGAGGACTTTTCAGGGTTTCCTCCGGAGCGTGAGGTAGACTTTTATATTGAGCTTGTGCCAGTAGTGGCACCGGTGTCCATTCATGCTTAAAGGATGGCTACACCAGTGTTTTAGGAGCTCAAGAAGTAGTTGGAGGAGTTACAAGAAAAGGGATTCATCCGACCCAGTACTTCTCTTTGGGGTTTGCCTGTCCTTTTTGCAAAGAAGGAAGGTGGTACCCTTAGGCTTTCTGTGGATTATAGGAAGATGACCTAGTAGATGGTCCAGAACTGATATCCCTTGACTAGGATGGACGATTTCTTTGATCAGCTTTGAGGAGCCCATGTGTTCTTGAAGATTGACTTGAGGTCTTGTTATCATCAGTTGCACATTAGTCCATCTGATATACCTCTTACAACCTTTTGGAGAAGGTATGGTCTATACGAGTATATGGTTATGTTGTTCGGTCTCACGAACATGCCAACAGTTTTAATGGCACGGATAAACCGAGTATTCCATCCATAGATGGATTCCTTCACAGTTGTTTTTGTGGATGATATCTTGGTGTAATCTCACATTCGACACAGCCATGCTACACATATTGATATCGTTCTGAGTACACTGAGAGAGCATCAGTTATATGCTAATCTCTCAAAGTGCCACTTCTAGATGGATTAGATTCACTTCCTGGGTCATATTATCTCAGAGGCAGGAGTATCAGTAGGTCTAGAGAAAGTGGGAGCTCTAGTTTTTTGGGAGCAGCCGAAGAATGTCTTTGAGGTGAGGTGTTTTCTATGGATGGTTGGATACTACAAACATTTTATACAGGACTTTCCATGCTTCGCAGCCCCACTGACAGGCCTGAATAAAATGGGTGAAGAGTTGTTGTGGTTAGATTCTTGTAAGTTATCCTTTCAGGAGCTGAAAGAGAGGTTGACTTCAGCACCGATATTAGGGTTTCCACAGCCGGGAAAGAGATATAATGTGTACTGTGATGCATCGGCTATCAGGAATTGAGTAGTTCTTATGAAAGGGGAAGGATTCATTGCATATGGGTCTCGGTAGTTGAGGCCACATGATAGGAATTACCTGACGCACAATCTCGAGATGGCAGTTTTTGTTCATTCACTACGCTATTGGAGATATTATCATCTAAGAGAGAACTTTTTGGTTTTCACCGACCACAAGAGTCTCAAGTATATCTTCACTCCACATGATCTGAATTTGAGATAGCACAGGTGGGTTGAGTATCTTTAGTCTTTTGACATTGAGCTTTCCTACAAGATTTGAAAGGGAAACACAGTGGCTGATGCGTTGAGCAGGAGGACTAAGATACAACAAGTTCCGGAGGCCAACAGTGAGTGGCAGCTTATGGATCTATTCTCTGAGATTCATTTGGAGGTGAACTACAGACCGGGGTAAACTTTTCTATCTTCTGTAGTTGTTACCTCTACTATTCTTGATTGAGTTCGAATGAGGCAGCTATCAGATTCTGAAGGCCTAGTCCTATGTGAGAGAGTGTGAGGAAAGGACCCTATTCTTGGATGTACCATAGGTGAGAATGATATATCGCATTTCCAGGGGAACATATGGGTGCTAGCAGGCATGCGCGACGAGATTATGTGATATTTTCATTCCTCAATCTGGGCAGTTCATCCAGGAATCACCAAGATGTATCATGATCTACACTATCAGTATTGGTGGCCAAGTATGAAGAGGGATTTTTCTTGTTTCATCATGATGTGTTCCACTTGTCAGTAGGTGAAGGCGGAGCATCAATGACCTGCATGGCTTCTACAGCAGTTACCCATTCCCAATTGAAAGTGTAATGATATCACGATGGAGTTCGTGACTAGTTTTTTAAGGTCACCTTGGAGGAATAATGCTATTTGGGTTTTCATTAACAGACACACAACGGTTGATCACTTCATGCTAATCAAGGAGACTTTCAGTTTTGATGAAATTGGATGGATGTACATCTGAGAGATCGTACGTCTTCATGGAGTTCCACACTCCATCGTTTTAGACAGGGATACATGTTTTACTTCTCGAGTCTGGTAGGGGCTTCAGAATGATTTAGGTACACAGGTAATTTTTAGTACAAATTACCACCCCCAGACCGATGGCCAATCTGAACGTATGATTCAGGTGCTTGAGGATATGATCCGAGCATGCATTCTGGATTTTGGAGGTTCTTGGGAGAAGCATATACCTCTTTTGGAGTTTTCCTACAACAATAGTTTTCAAGAAACAATTCAGATGGATCCTTTTGATTATTTGTACGGTAGATCATGCTGATCACCCTTATGTTGGCTGGAAGCAGGAGAGGTAGATTTTTTGGGATCTCATCTTGATCATGAGAGCATAGAGTAGATAGAGTTGATTCGTTAGAGGATTGCTACTGCACATTCTCGACAAAAGTCTTATGCTGATCAGTGGAGACGACCACTGGAGTTCGAGGTCAGGGATCAGGTTTTCATGCGTGTCACACTGAGGTTAGGACACAAGAGGATTAGGAGACAGTGTAATCTTTCACCGAGGTATGTAAGGACATTTGAGGTGTTGGAGAGAGTTGGGTTGGTTGTCTATCGGTTGCAATTACCTCAATGGTACCGTGCTATGCATGACATATTCCATGTTTCTCAAGATCAACGTTACTTTTCAGACCTGTCTCACATCTTCCAACTCGAGGATGTTGAGTTAGAAGTTGATGTGTCATTTTAGGATCATCCTATCTGGATTGTCGGTTTCAATACAAAGGTTCTTCGTGGAAGGTCTATTCCTCTAGAACGAGTGCTATGGTTGCACAGGCAAGTATAGGACAAGACTTGGGAGAGGGAGGCAGACATGCGATCACAGTGGCTGGAGCTGTTTGGGGTTTCTTCTTCTATGCCAAACTAGGGAAATTCTGCATGAATTTTTTTGAGGGGGGAAGTTTGTAAGAACCCAGATCTTCTTTTCAAGTATTTTTTCCCTTTTCTGGACATTTTTTTGAGGAAAAAAGAAATTCTAGAAATTTTCTAAGTACACGATGTGTACATTAAGAGTACATGTCGTGCACTTCCTTACTGTAGGAGGCCGTGTGATGGCCTTGTAGTGGCCACACACATGGACATGTGGGAGTGACATGGATTCCACTTAAAGAGAAGTACGGAAAAGGCGAGTACATGTCGTGTACTTCAAAAGTACACACTGTGTAATTTCTTTTTTTTCATTAAATGCACTGGGGTCGCGTCTAATCGACTGAAACACCCCCTTCATTTTTCGTTCACCTGAGAGAGTCTGTATAGTCGTGTATCTTCAACGAGCCCCCAAGCCTCTGTCTATCCTCCAAATCAAACATTGTTGGTTGCGTTGGAATCACATCGGTGATTTATCTCTTCTACTTGAGCCTCGTTTCGTGATTTATCATGTCTCGTGAGATATCATGGGTTGAAAGTTTTAGATTTATTTGTAGATCATTGAAATTATAAAGAGATTCAAGCTTCTAGGTCCACATATATTGATCACCCAACACCATGGTAGGTGGTTTGAGGCTTTTCATTCAATGTCTTTGAGTATTATGTTCAATTTCCACCAATACCCTTGAACGGGGTATTGCATGTTTAACGTTTTACCCCTGTTGATTTCTGGCCTTGCTAGTATGATTGTGTATTGGTTTAATGGATATGAATAGGGATCAGTTTCTATTCTTTGGATGTATTTCCCTTGCATGTTTTGTTTACAACTGTTTGGTCCTGTTTAGCCAGTTTGGTTGCCTTGCCTGTTTTTCATGCCTGTTGGTGTAGGACAGAGAGTTGCATTCTGACATGGTTGTTATACTGTAGACTATTTAGAAAAGTAGTTATATAGGATTACTTGGGCATATTACACTATTATTCTCATTGACCTACATAGGTCCATGAGAACCTGGTGTAGTAGAGTATAAGGATAATTGTCCGGGTGAGCTTCCTCAGAGAGTCTTTGAACACTTTTGGGCTATAAGGGGGATTGAACGGGTGACAATCCTCAGAGAGCCTAGAACCACTTGGGCCTATAATGGGAATTGACTGAGTGAGCTTCCTCAGAGAGTCCTTCATTTCATTAGACTATAAGGGGATTTACCATGTGATCTTCCTCGGAGAGTCTTTTTTTTATTCCTGAAGTGTTTAGACTATAAGGGGAATTTACAGTGAGTGCTTCCTCGGAGAGTCTATGAACGACCTGGTCTATAAGGGGAATTGACCGAGTGAGCTTCCTCAAAGAGTCTATGACCTTGGGGATATAAGAGGAATTTACCGAGTGAGATTTTTCAGAGAGTTCCGAAATACCTTAGATTATAAGGGTAATTGATTGTGAGTTCTTCCTCAGAGAGTCTTCATATACAAAACCAGAGGGGTTAGACCGACTGTGATTACCAGAGGGTTGCTTTTACTTCTTATGTAAGACAATAGGGGGTGGCTGTGAGTACTTCCCAGAGGGTTACTTGTTTGTGTTTAGCTATTTGTTTCACTGTGGATTGTTTACTGCTGAGTACTTTCTTGTTTTCTGTATTCTATACTTTTACTTGCCATATATTCACTGACTATTAGGGACAGATCTTCAGGTGGTTGCCTACTGGTATTTAGTCTCACACCCTATTTGGGCCATGATTTTGGGACCAAACAGATTATATTATTTTAGGTATAGATAAGGGTATGCACCCTTCTACTTCAAGTACTTGACTTGTTGTGGAACTGGAGAGCATGGGACGAAGCTTTGGCTTGTGATGCTGAAGAGCTGTTTACCTTTATCTTTTGTAATTTGGTTTATCACTGGTTTTATTTTCAGCATTTTGAATTGTTTAGATGTTTTCCTAGACATATGTATCACGCATAATTTTATATATATATATATATATATATGTTCTCTTGTTTATTATTATTCCAGTCTATCACTATTTACTGTTGTTGGACATTTTATGCTTCCTCTATTGTATATATTTGGTTAGTTCCATTGTGTACTCTACCAATGAGGGAATAGTTTTCCCACTATCACCCCAAGGCCCTCATTTCTAGTCAGCATCCTCTGGCATTCTAGGAAATTCACTTGAGGCCATGTGACTAACCGGGTATGGGGTGCCTTTGGTTGGCTTCCGAAACCGGGATGTTATAGTGTAATTCATTTTTTCATATATAAATGTTTTTTATCAATATAAATATGTATATATTGAATATGTATAAAATTTATATATTTTTTAATATTTATTGGAGATTATATTGACAATATATATGTACAATGACCAAAACTAATGAATTTAATTCATCATGATAAAAGAAATAGGTAACACCTAGAAATAATGATTTTATTTATGAATAATTGATAAAAGGATGTGCTGAAAGCTTTTAAAGGGATAATATATGATATTATAAGTATTTAAATTAATTTTTTATATAAGAATAGTAAATTTAAATTTATTATATTGAGTGATAAATTTATTCTAATGCAACAGGGTCTCTAGGTAAGGTAATTTGCTATCGAACTATCTTCTTTGGGACATATGTCAATCTATGCAACTTTATTCATTTATGAGGTGTATATAGATCACCTTTGAAATATTATATCACAAATTTATTCATTATATTGATATTATGAGTTTAATTTAATTTTATTCTTTCATTGGTCTTATGATTCAAAAGTGACCAAAGTAGGTAGTGGGTTTTCTTCTCACTTTTCATTCTATGGGACACATGCCATATTAAACACCTGATCATTTTTTATGGTATATATATACTAACATATAATGTATATTATGATTATTATTATGAATATTTTATAGATTTAAATATATATATCTATGGTAATTTATTTCATGGGGTGTGTGATTCATATGTTACCATGGTAGTACATTGTTTTTTGTTACAATATCATTGTTTGTCAATATTGTTTTTTATTACGTTTTGATAATGAAATATTATGACCATCCTCTCAAGAAAACATATGAATTTTCTTCCCCAATAGTTAATTTATTTAAAATAATATTTTTCCTTTCATATTCTTCATCTTATATACTGAATACCAAAAATATTTTGTTTATAGAAAATTGACTTATTTTCTCCCATGAGACAGAAAAATTTCTCTTATATACATATTTTTATAAAAATGTTTTAAATAATATGTTTAGTATTCTAAAATTATTTTTTAATTCCATATTTACACATTTTTTACATTTTATGATATGAGTTTAATGGAATCCTCTTTTTCTAATGAGTTACATTATGAATTTTCTAAAAAAAGATTGGAAGCAATGTTTTTTTACTTATAAAGCATGAATAGATATTTCCACCATCAAGAATAATTATTTATTTGAATCATCCATAATATTTTAAAAGTTTATTTTAATAAAAAAAATATTTTATAATTTTTCAGTTTTTTAATAAGT
Organism: Viscum album; assembly: GCA_963277665.1. Taxonomy (NCBI): domain Eukaryota; kingdom Viridiplantae; phylum Streptophyta; class Magnoliopsida; order Santalales; family Viscaceae; genus Viscum; species Viscum album. The sequence continues at coordinate 958,410,345 of OY728142.1, forward strand.
GATTTGAAAATATAAATATAAATTTCCTCAAGAATGTTTTAATAATCTTTTAATGATATTTATATTCATCAAAGACAACACCCTTAATTTAAATTATCCTTTACTAAGTATGTAATCCAAATATCCAACATTATTATTTCCCTAGATGGTTTGCAAATATGTTGAAATATTATTTATGAAACCTATTTATTTTCCATGGTTTATGTTGTGTTGAAATGATGAAATTTTTAAGAAAAAAAATTGTTTTTCATTGGTTATTCTATAATGAAATGTTTGTGAGACCCACTTATTTTCATGTGTTCTAATATGATGAATAATTTTTTATCTTATGGAACATATATGTATGATTTTCAATATTTTATTGGGGGACCTATATCTCCATTCAATGCATTGGGTAAATAATTATTTCTCATAAGATACATAGGATTGGAATATGTACATAATTCAGTAATGTTAGGATATTTTTCTTTTACAATAGTCATGGGATTAGATATTGACTACTACATTGGTTTATGGAGTAAACCAATTCCAGTATGATATTCTTGGAAAATTACCTTCACTAAAATGAAATTGATTTTATATAGTTATGTGAATGAGACAAATCAATGTATTATGTCTATATTAATATTTAATGATTTGAGTTCTTTGATTCACTTATGATTAATATCTTACAAACATTCATGATTTCTTCCATCAGTTAAAATTATGATCTTTGATATGCATGTTATGGTTTTAACATGTTACCATCATGTTCTTATACCATTATTCTTATATTATTATTATCTGATCATTGATATCTCCCATGTTTACACATACTAAGCATCTGATATCCCCTTTTACATATGATACATTTCCCTAGGTTATGAGGACTGATATTTAGTATGATAGGTATAATAAATGTTTTAGTTATGATGATATATTTAGAAGAAGATATAGATATTTTATGACCCATTTTTTTAAAGGTGAGTGTCAAGCACCCTTTTTTATTTAATTAAAAATCATAGAGAGAAAAAATAGTAGTGAATGAAAATAACAGATTATCAAATCTATCTTAACGAGCTCCCATTGTTTTTTGAAATATTATTGGTAATCATTAATTCTTTGTCCTGTAAGTCTCCCCAATCTATTCCATAGTTGGAACCTCATCCATGTATCCTGCTGTGTAGATCATCCAAATATTTTTCTTGTTGTATGAGAGTTTCAATGTCTATATCATCTGAGTCTAATACCATAGATAGTGCATCCTTCCTTGATACAGGTTTATCCCTTCTATGTCCCAATTCCCAACTTATATCATGCCTACCATGCTTCCATGATCTAGCTTGATAACAAGAGTCTTCATTTTTCGAAGTTGGGTGGTGTGTCACCTCTTATAGAGTTGTATGTATTGTCTGCATATGAAAAGTCTACATCCGTGAAAAGGATATCTGGTTGGAATTTTCTTATTTGGATATCCCATTCCCATCCTAATAAATAGAATGGTTCTCCAGTACAAGACTAAAGTTTCAATAAGAGATGCATTGTAAAATGTGGAGGGTTTAGAAACCAAATAAACCCACTCATTTTCATATCCATAGGTTTGGAAGGGGCCTTCTTCTCTTCCTGGATAAGAGGAAATGTCTTAACTTTGTGATTTTTCACTAAAGTAGAGACAATGGTGTTTAAAGACCACAATGTTTTAGAATAATCTAGTGTACAAGAAGAGGAAGGATTCTTCTTATAAGAATATTAAATTTCCACGTGAGTATTCCCCTCAATGTCACTAGACATTGAGCCCTTTATCTTATTGGGTAGTATAAAGAGATCAACCAAACCCCTTTCAATGATGTTAACATAAGAAAAACTGGTACCATAGTGATTAGGGGTGTTAAAATCATCAATCAGGATTATTCCATGGTCAGTAGGGCCACCATCAATATATGAGGATGTGATTTTCTTATTAGTATCAAGGGGTAGAATCAGTCATTATTTGTTCATGTAATTTTGGAATTTCCTAAGTTAGGTTATCTAGTGGTTTTAAACAAAGTTTTATATTTGTTCCTTTTAAAACATGAATTCTGATCATGTACACATAATACTCAATTATCACAAGTAATGGACCTTCTAATTTTTTTTCATATCTTATGATCATACAATATAGACAGAACTGTGCAAGATTCTCAGATTCAATCTTCAATTCGAGTTCCGCCTCATTAGTAGAAAGGTAAACCTTATAAATAAGAGTAGATAATAGATCAAATTCAACTAATAATCTAGCATAATATCCATATCTATCAACGTTTTCTCCTTATCCATTTTAATCAGAACCCCTATTTCTAGTGAAATTTCATTTAAAATGCTAGGATTCCAAATTATATAGATTAACCTAAATAATTTTACCCAATATTTAACTTAGGAGGTACCAATTTCTAGATGGTTTAATTTACGATCCCATTCTCAAATATGTAACGCTCTAGATTTGAATTAAATTGAGACATACCCCAAGAAAGCATCATGAGTTCATCGTATGGGAAGAGCTATTAGAAGAAACCCCACCCTAAATAGATGCAAATAAAAGAGTTAAAGCCCCATATATTTGATAGCCACTCAGTGAGGTAGTAAATCTTCCATGGTGCATATACTTTTGGAAGGATGAGGCATGCAATGATTGAATGAGCTCCAATTTTGAGCCTCTCTGATACCGCAAATGGGTCATATTCGACTTGTGCTATAGAGAACATCTGAAGGATACCAACATTTATACCATTAAAAAGAGAGAAAGATCAGTTGTGATCACTAAACTCAATTTTGTTAACATCAATTTATGAACCCGTTGTTAAGGTTTACATGTTTCAAAAGATATTGAACTTAAATTATTCAATCATTGTTTAAAATTTTATGTAATGAACATTATTTTATTTAGATATAGTATCATTATATGAAAAGTATATGTTACTATAGTTAGTATAATAGCATGTTTTACTAATAATGTTGGAACAAAGATGAGATAACTTTAGAGAGAACCACAGAGATATGTTCAATTATAAGATTAAATACTAATGTTTTGGTAATGATGATGAATAACTGAGGTTAATCTTAATGTTTCATATAAGAACATGTAACTATTTAGTTATCCTTTAAATGTTTTTCCTCATTAAATGGATTCAAAATATTAATATTGGTTCTCGTATTGTGATTTTCGGTTATATTAAATGGTAAAAAATCAAAGGAATTATATTAATGTTTTATGTGATAGTCAATAGGATTACTATTCTCATGAGAATACAATTTAAATAAGATATATGAAATTAAACATTTTTATTATGTTAAATAATATATCTAATTTTATGATTAAAAATATGATGATTCTTGGGTTTCCTAACACACCTATTAGGTTAATTATTGAGTTTCTTAAAGGCGTTGTATGCAAGAATATTCAACTTAAAACATGTCAACAAATTCGGAAGAAGCACTAAAATTAATGTATTAAAGGAATAAAAATATGATTTGAGCATGGAAATAAAACTAAGAAAGTAATTTTCAACATAAAATGAAAATTTTAGATAATGTAATGGATAATAATGATTGGTTTCCAATGGTATCCTTGGTTGATAAATGTTTTAAATGTAGAAATAATATTCATATATAAAATTGATATCCTAGGGGAAATCATGATAATAGAATCATCAAGGTTGTGTGAATACTTTTTTTATTGATGATGGTGAAGAGGCAATGAATAATGAATGAATGTTATGTACTTTTTTAATAGAATTTTCTATGTTAAATGAATGAAACATGATTATATTTATGTTTATTAATCTTAATAAATGATTAATATATAATGTTTTATGAAATATTTGTTAGGTTATTTGATTATGAATCTAAGTTAATGGTTAAAGAAATATGTGACCTGATTGATGTTTTTATATATTTTGATTCAATAATTTTTTTATAGGTGTTAGAATAATTATTTTCAAGTTATAAAAAGTGAAACATATAAGGTCTTTTCCTAAATAGTTTTTTGTTAATATTTGAAGACATTTTTTTAATGGTACTGATAACCAATAAAAGTGATTTAGTAGTAAGGTGAATTTTTTTGGAAAAAAATTACTAAGGAAATTATAATCCTTAATATGTTTATTATTTTGTATTGATAATTTTTAGTTTTGATAAATATTCGATATACATTTAATGTAATAATAACCTTGAAATAAGTTATTGATATGATGAAAATTTATTTAGGTTATATTTGATAATTTTTATATCCATTATGGATTTACAGAATGTATTCAGTAGTTGAGCATTTAATTAAGTAATAGGGTTATTTTAATTTGAGAAGAATGATTTTTTTATAGTGAGGTTAACTTATAATTTATTAATACCATCTTGTGTTTTTAAATTAAAATATGATAATAAGTATAATGTCATCAAAACCTCCTTCTAATACTTTAATCTATGGGATTTGGATGTGATTTCCAACTTTAACTATATATTAGGATAAAAAGTATATTTAGGATTAAATTAAAAATTAGTATTGGTATATGATTTTAGGTTATGTTCTTTATGGTATACAATATTATTGGATATAGATAATTTTTATGGTTGAAAAATGATTCATAAAACATTTTATATTTTAAGATATATTTATGGAATAAATAATAATTATATTTTTGAATTTTATCGAAATTTTATTCATGATATTTTTTTGAAATTTACTACAATAAAAAGTTATACATCTATTTATCAAGGTCATTAATTATATTTTGTAAATGTTCCATGGTGTTGCGGTATATGTAACTTGTATGCTTAAAATGTTCTGTGACCAAAAATATTATTTGGGAGGAATAAAAATAAATATTTAAAGATGAACGGTAAAGGGTACGATATAGTAATTTATTTTAAATTCTTTTTTTACATTTATTGTTGCTGGGGTTATTTGTTATGTATAATTATTTAATCAAATGATCTTAGTGGAACCATTTTTGTGTTTATAAAAAAAATTTAGTCACAAGTATTATGAAAATGTATATTCATTTTGAGAATAATCATGTTCTAAAGTTTTTTTATTTTGGTAAATGAATAAATATATGAAGAATATATTGATATATGTTTTTGACCTTTTAGATGTTGATTTAAGTCCTTTGTGTATAAAAATTATCTCATATACTCATCCTTTGAAGAAGCCTATGATGTTGTGGTGGAAACTGATTAAAGGATAAAACTGTACGTTTCATGTAAGTATATTTCATTATTTTATTAATGTAGATAATAGATGAATACATAAACTCTGGGGAAATGATTTCAATACAATCAGAAATTCCAATAACATTCATTTCTAGTAAATTGATGGCCTTTTAACCCATCAATAATTAATGGTTTGGCGGTTATTAACTTTTTCTCGACAATGATATTATATCACTCTCCATTAGCCTGGTGTTGTTAGTTTTTTCTCCCAAATCTATATTTTAAATTTAAAATAATGTTATAATATTCTGAATCCCAGTCTTATTGTGACCTTCAGACTTCCCTTACCCTCATTTAAAGGGAATGTTTTTTCTAACCCTTGTCATGATGCAGGTTTTCAATAAAGGATTTCTCAAATATCAATCCTTTCACAATCGACTAAAAGTTAAAATTATAGGAATATAATTTAATAATGGGGGGGATAATGTAACGCACTAATATTTTTTTAAATAGTTCTCTCAAAGTAATTTTTTTTCATTTATATATTATGATACATGCATCTTTGTGTTTAAACGAACTGTGGTGCACTATTAAAATTTTAATATTTAATGTGAAAATTATAATATATGTGTTAAATTTAAATGTATGAATATGATTAATTACTTAATGAATTTTTTATAAATCTTATAATTAGTATTAATTTATTGAAAAATTCTTAGTATATAATCAACCAATCTTTAGTAAAGTTATGCTTTAGGAATATATCTTCTTCAAAAATGAATTTAATTTTTTTATAATATATTATAATTATTTTATGGTTCCTTAAGAAATATATTTTAAGAAAAATAATATAATTTTTTAAATAAACATATAAAAATTAACTTGTTATTTTTTTAAAAATGTTTACAATTAATTTATTTTTATATTAATAGTGAAAAGTATTGCATTTTATTGAAAATTTTATTTTTTTAACGAAATTTTCAAATTTCAAATTTTATGTTGAAATGGTTTAAAATTAAAATTTTCCATTATATTATAAATAATCCAATTAATTTTATTACAATAAATTTTATGGTTGAATTATGTATATAATCATTTTTAGACTTAAAAAATGTATTTTTTGACAAGTATGATTTACATTACATTTTAGGAATTTATATTAAAATTTATTTATAACACTGATAAGAATTTAATTTGATGAGATAGAATTTATTTTTAGGTTTATTATGTACATTTTTTCATTGTATTATTTTTTAAAATATCTTATGAAGCAATTAAATTTTTAGGGAATAATAAAAAATAAAGATTATATTAAATGTAATATCTATTAAGATATCGTCAAGACCAGAACATAACATAAACATTAGTAAAACATATGGAATTAATAAATTTTTATAAAATAATAAAAAATTAATCCACAAGTAGTTAATAAAATGTAATTTAAAATTTATTCCATTATAAATTTGAAAATCATTTTCTTTGTCGATACAGAGCTTGCGCTATGAAGGACGAGTAAAATATTGTATGTTAAAGACAATATTTTAGATTTTATAATTCCATGACAAACTTTTTTATGAAATATTAAGTATTTTTGTTTATTTTTATGATTATGCTTTAAATTTAGGGTTATATAATATGTGGCTTATCACAATTCTTATGCAATTCATTCCCAAGAAGAAAAATTCTAAACTACATAATAAATAAGATTACATGGTTGATATATCAGTTAAAATGAATATTGTGTGAATAAAGATATATATTTTTATAATAATTATGTTATTTTTATGATGGTAATTTGTGAATAATTTTGGGTATTAAATAAATTCCTTAAATTCTTGAACAAAGTTGACAGAAAATTTATTTAATTAATATTACAAATATATTAACAAAATAGTATAATTAATATAATATGAAATAATTAATTTATCCTAGAAATTTTCTAAATTGATATGGAATTTTATGGATGTTTTAATGGATTTTATTTGAAATCCAATTTTCTCTTGATGTATATGATGTTTAATTAATTCAATAATGTCAGAACAGAAAATAATGATATTGTTTCAAAATACATTTTTTAAAATTATTTAAAAATCTGAAATATATTTAAATTAGACACGGTGGATATGATACAGTCTACAAATTTCAAAATTGTCCGTTTAGAGGATAATTTTTACCTTATAAGTAACAATTACAACCTTTAATATTGAAAACGTTGTTACTTTATTTAAAAATAAAATTTCTTAATATAGGGTTAAACTAAATGATAATGTTATAAATGACATAAAAACTTGTTTAAATTAAATTTTTTTATTGAATTAAAAACTAATAAATCCAAAATATATGAATCCCATACCATTTTGTTGAATTTTTCTTATGATTTAATTTATTATAATTTCATATTTTAATAAATTCAAAAAGTCCCCCTCACCTCAATTATAAAATGGCACATACTACATCCCTTATTTGTAGCACATTGATGATTATATATTGAAAAACCACTAAGAATTTCTGTTATAAACTTTCCTAAACTCATTATATAGGTTTTATTCCTCCCAATATACCGACCCTAGATCTCTTTACAGTATATGTAATGGATTTGTTTCAAAGAATAAGTAAATACCTAAACAAATCACTTTCTTTTATACTCTCCATCACCTATTCTAATTCTATCATGTTTATCATCAAACAATATGGTATCCTAAATATGATAAAATTTCATTATTATTACTAAAACACCATTATACACCCTCTATCCCATCAACTGATAAATGAAGGTATCACTCGTGTGTACGTATAGCTTACGGCCTCCATGTTGAGATAAAATTAATTTCTCATCACCACAATTTTTTGGTGGATATTATGTTGGTTTTATTTTTATACATTATATTTATTAATAGATAATACATATTTAATAATAATACCATATCAACCTCCTTACCTTCCAATCCTTAGGGAACCGATAATGGTGCTTGTGGGTATATTAGAACTACCACATCTATGAAGTGATTTAATTTGTTTGTCATTTAAATATTATTTGGATTTTAAATAAGGATGATTTTGGTTAATATATATGATATATATGATATAATAATTAGTATAAAATTTATATTTAATATTTCAATTTCTTTTATTCCATCTGATAAAATATGAAAACAATGTTTATGCATACAGACTACTTACGCTCTCTGTGAATGGTGTATTTCATTTTTATATCTATGGATTTTATGAATAACTATAAATGTGAATATAACTAATATATCTGATATTAATATAACTATTAATATTCTTGAGATGATGTTACAAAGATAAATATTAATGTACCAAAACTAATGAATAGAAATATCCATTATAATCTAAATAGTTAACAACCAAAATGATGATTTTAATAAAAAATTATTTATAAAAGGAGGTGGTAAAATGTTATAAAGGTATTATATATTATATTATAAGTACTAAAAATACTATTTTATATAATTATAAAAAAAATAAATTTATTATATAGGTTGTTTAAGTTCATATGAAGCAAAGAGAACTTGAGGTAATGGAATTTCATCTCAAATGTTCTTATTTGGAAAAAATATAAGGTTATACACCTATCATATTTTATGAGGATTATAGATAGACCCATTGAAATGTTATATTATTAATTTATTTATTATGATGATATATTATGTTTAATTTATATTTGTTCCTTCCTAGGTATTATGAATAAAAAATTTCTAGGGAAGGTAATGGATTTTAATCTCATTTTTATTTCTATAGGGCACATACTATATTCAACACTTATTTCTTTTATGTATTCAATATACTAAACTATATGTATATTATGATTATTATTATTAATTTTATAAAAATTAATAAATCATTCTGTCATTATTTATTCAGTGGGGATTATTATTAAAATCCTACCACATACATAAGGGTTTTATATTTAAATCTTATTATTTATAGGGATTATTTAGGATAATGTTATAATGATGAAATATTATGATAAAAATCTCAAGAAAACTCATTAATTTTATTCTATTATGGTTAATTTCAATATAATAAATGTATTCCTTCTATTTTATTCATCTTATGTAATCAATTAACCTAAAATATGTATTTATGTTAAATTAACATCAGTTCTATCTTCCTTCAAAACATGTTAATATTTTGTATACATGTTTTTCAAAAAAAATTAAAAGAAGGATTTCAATAATATCTTATGATTGTTTAAAGTCATTTTTACCCATATTTTTTCTTTTTATAAAATGTTTTTAAAGGAATCATTTATCAATTTAAAAACCGGGAACTCTATGGATTTTCTGACAAAATTGTGGAAGAATGTTTTTTAATATTCTTTCTAATTAAATAATTTTCCTATAATTATGAATAATTTTTTCATTAAAGTTTGATTTACATGCTAAAAGTTTCTTTTTAAGGAATTTTTTTATAATTCACATGTGTTTAAATAGTATATTTATAATTGGAAAGGTTATTTTCCACAAGAACGTTTTAATGATATTTAAATGGTATTTTAATTCATTAATTATGACAACCCTTGATATCACTTATGATCTACTAAAAATATGATCCTTGTATACCATCTATAGTTTTTCTATAGATGGTTTATGTAACACCTCGAAATTTTATGAAAAATATTCTTTTTAATTTCATTAATGTCTTGTGTTGTATGCTACACCAAAAGGAGCTTGCACAACACACATCCTTGACTTTCCTTGCATTACACGCAATCACGACCTTCCTCGATAGCGTGTGTGGTACGCAATACCGAGTTTCACTAAACAACGATATGCTATTAAAATATTATTATAACTAGCCGTTATAAATAGTAATAACCACCTTTTAAAATTTTAGAAATTTTAACTCTCAAACTGGACTTCATTTTTTGGATTCGGAGTATCGAATTTAGCCTAAGGTGAAATATTGGTGATTTTCGGAAAACTTCAATATTTTGATGAATAGTGAAAATTACTAAATTTTAATTAAAAACAACTTTTTCAATCGAAATAATTAATAGTGATAATTTATTAATTTGGGTGGTTTTAAAGTATATTTAGAATATATTTTTACAATTAAATACAATGTTGGTCATTGGATGTAATTTCACATATAAACCAGACATAAACAAGTGTCCATCTTTTGATAGATATTGTTTCTTAAAAACACGCTACTTGTTTTAACAGCGGGATTTAATTATAAAATTAATTAATGCAACTTCTATGTAATTAATTTGGTAAAATAGACTTCATTTTTGAATTCGGAATATGAAATATTTCTTAGGATGAAATTTTGGCATTATTCTGAAAAACATCAATTTTTGATGAATAGTGAAACTACTAAGTGGTTGCTAAAAAAAACTGAATTTTTCATAAAACATAATTTTACCGCTTTTGTGAATGTAATTTCTAAAATCCGAGAGACACGGTTGATGTTAGTAAGTAAAATTTGGTTCAATGAGATGAAAATAATTTTTGGTGAATAGTAACTTTTTAATTTTATTTACCACTGTTAAAAGTAAATAGGGTAATTAAAGGTAAGAATGATATTAATATTACCCTAACACATGTACTAATCCTATTGGACAAGTGTATCTCGACCAAAAACAACCTTAAGTGTAAAATATTATCATTTATGCCCACTTGGATTAGATTAGGACATTTATTGTTATTTAATTCAAAGAAGAGTTAAAAGAGTTAAAATCAAAGGTTATATACTACAACATTTTTAATATAGGGTTATACATAAGATAAATTCGACTATAAATATTCATTAGAAATCTGAAAGGATTTCCTACATAATGGTATTTTATTTGTAATTTTTAGACATCAGATAATTTAATTTATTTATGACACAAAGATGATGCAGTAATTATCTTATTAATGAAATATTGACATAATTGATATTATAAATACCAAAATAAATGTAATTTAAGACTTTTTATGAATTTCAATAATTTTATAGGTTAATATGATATATTAGTGTTGATTTAATCAACTTGGTTCGAACATATAATTCTGTTATGACTTTCACAAAAATCATATATCATATAGTGTCAAAATTGACACAAAATAGTTTTTAAATCAAATATTATATTATTAATTGTTATGTTATTCCTAAAAACCTAAGTTTAGTCTAAATGACTTATATAAGGATATATTTATTAATAATATACAATTTGGGGTTCGTTTGGCATGTTATAGTAAGTTTATTAACCATATAGTGAAAGAAAACAAAAAGACACAGTAAAAGTTAAATTATTTAACTTAGAGTTAAATCTATTTGATAAGGTTAAAATAATACCCTAAACTTGTCTAAATCCTATTGGATGATAGTATATAGACCCATCCCCAATTTATCTTCGAAATAATACCCTTTGAACCATTATAAACCGATTTTGACTTTAATATAAAATAATATTTTGAGATATTCCTAAGGTGCCCCTCTCCTCCCTTATAAAAGGGCATCTCCTCCCCCTCCTCCTCACACCAATTTGAGCACTCAAGCTCGTCCCACCCCTGCCATTTTCTCTTCTGCACTTCCCTAGAATAATCCTAGAGGTCCTGGTCTTCTTCAAAGACCAATCTTAGTTCCCTATGTGGAGGATTCAATGAGGTGTTCCAAAGAAGAGGTAATATCCATTACCGATCTTTTCAATTTCTTTCTTCTTCAACTTCTTCTTCTTTAGTTGTTTCATGATAAAGTAATAACGTTAGTATTTCTTATATACTGATATGTTATTATAAATATGAAACAACTCTAATTAACCTTCTATCCATCCTACGGAAAAAGGAAATCACCGCGCGTGCGTACGTACGGAATACCGTCTCCACGCCGTGGTGTAATCTATTTTCCGCCACCAACATAATTGGATGGGTATAAAGGTGTAATGAGTAACTATATATGATTATTATAAAGTGATATTGATATTGAAATAGTATACATACGCTTCAATACAATTCCACGACCATGGGAACGATATCATCGCTCGTGCGTACGTACGGACTACCGTCTCCACGAAGCGATGAGATTCATTCTCAATGATTAACCATTCATGAATGATTATAAAGTATATATAATAAGTACTAATGAAATATATGACCTAATAATGGTACTGGAATTATATATATTTATATGTATGTCATCTACTTAATTCCATTCAATTCAATAAGGAAACGAAAACAGCGTTCATGCATACGTACGGACTACCGTCTCCATGAACGGTGTATTTCTTTCCATTTACTTATTTATTATATATTTGTATTATGAATATATATATATATATATAAATCATGTTTTATATTCTGGAATTAAGTAATCATTATCTAAGTAATCATATGAATAATTACAAGTTAATAACACGAACGGCAAATGAGACGATTTTACCCAAAACGCTACTTTAACATGAATTTACAAAAGAAAGGGTAATACAAAGTCATAAGTGGACCATATATTATATAATAACAATGAATATGATTCTGGAATAAGTCAATAACATGATTTAAATCATTATACAGGAGGTTCGGACACTTACAAAGCAAGTCGGACCTAAGTTAAGGGAAATATCACAATCTCATTTTTATCCGAGATTGTTTATACTTTGGTAATTTACTGGGGTGTATTTTATCATCCACATCCATGTTTTCCCCAATATGAAATATTTATATCCTTATACAATATTTTATATTCAATTTTACCCTTCGGTGAGTTTTTAGTAAAAGATATGAAAGGAATCTTTTGCCGTTTTTCATTCGAGGTACTTTTTGACTTTTCCAACAAAATGACGAGAAGAATGTTTTTTTAAATTATACGACATGAATGGATTTTTACAACATTATTTCCAAGAAGCTTCCATTATAAGTTTTCAAGTTTATTTTTAATCAACTTATTTTAGTTTAAAATTGTATGACATGTTAAGAAAGGAAAAATGTTTTTGAAGAAGAAAGGATATTTTTCCTCAAGAATGGAGTTCAAGTGTTTTATAAAAATTATTTTTCCATCAAATATAATAAAGGGTTATGTTTTTATCACTATTATTAAATTGATTTGATTATGTTGTGTTGGAATTATTTTTATGAATTCCTTTATCTTATATGAATTTTTTTATGATGTCATGATGTTTAAGATTCCAATTTTTATTACATGGGTTATGAAATGATGTATGATTTATGATTTTGTGGCACACATAAGAATGGTATCATTATGAGATGGGTGGGACCTATATCTCCCTCCAATGCATTGGGTAAAGATTTTGTATCTCATGAGATAGACATGGATGATATGGTAGGTTATACCAGTTCAGTGAAACAGGACTGAAACGAGGGTTACTCGATTCAGAAAGGGACTTTGTCCACTAAGATAGTCTTGGCAATGAGTCTTGACTAACAAGAAATGATTCTCTATGATTATGTGTGTATGCCACAAAGTTTCATGTTTTAAGTTATGATTATTGGGATTTCATTTCACTACTATGATTTATCCCATGTTATGAAATTATGCTCTCTTTTGCAGGTTAAGATTTCCAAAATTTATGTTCTTATGAATATGATGTGATTGATTTTTCTTTAGTTTACCCTTACTGAGCATTTGAGCTCACCCTTTTATATTTTCATTTCCCCAGGATATAATGAATGGTTTTAGGTAAAAAAAGGGAAGAACATTATGGGAGATATTGAAGATCTTTCACCACGATTAGAAGATTACATTCCGAGTTTCCAAATACACTAAACTATTACGATCCTTGTGTGTGTGTTTTTGTTATGTACTGAGTATTCCGCAAATATAATGTAATGTTCATGTATGATAAGCTTAGGGTCTCTACAGTTGGCATCAGAGGAAAGGTTTAGTCAACCTTTGGAAACTAGGATGCGAGAACTTTAGTGAGATCCCTAGAGATATTTCTAAGGTATGTCTAGGGATGTCCCTAAGGTTATGTATACGTATAGGTTATAGTACTAGAATTACACTAAAGATCATAGAATTTAACCTAAGATGTTAGATATTAAAGGTACGCCCCCTTTACTATGTTGTTTTCCCTAGCTTGATTTTTTCCTCTCACACTATTATTTTTGGGTTTTAGACGATGGCTGGAACCCGGAGGAACCGTGTTGATCAATGCAATGGACAATGCAATGATTTCCCTCCTGAACAAACAAATGTTATGGGAGATGGAGTGCAAAATCTTATTGCTATACTTACACAAGCTATGAATCATTCTGGACTTCCAAATGAGAAGATAAGGGAACAATATTCTATTGAGTCCATCATGAGGCAACGTCCACCTTCTTTCAGTGGGACTTTTGATCTACTTGTTGGTGAACAATGGATCAGTACCAATGAAAAGATATTTTCAGTTCTTCAATGTTCTGAACTTGATAAAGTCATCTTAGCAGTATATCATTTGGAAGGTGAAGCTGATCAATGGTGGAATATTATGAAGAATACGAGGCAAAGAGATGAAATTGAGTCCATGGAATGGGACGAGTTCAAGAACTTTTTTTTCAGTAAGTACTTCCCTCGTATTCTTCGAAAAATGATGGAGAAGGAGTTTCTTGAACTAAAGCAAAAGGATGATGAATCTGTTGGTATATACGAAGCGAATTTTACAAGACATGCAAGGTATGCATCTGGAATTATCATCCAACCTGAAAGTAAAGTTGATCGATTTTTCAGTGGCTTAAAACCAAGTCTTCGAAGGGAATTAGCTATAAGAGAATTCAATATCCTTGAAGAAATTGTGCGTTGTTCTATCAAGGTAGAAATGGAAGTTGGTGTTACATATCCATCTCTTGGTTTTGACAAGAAACGAAAGATGGAGTTCAAGGAGAAATCTCAGAATAATGGTGAAAAGAAGATTAATGTTTCCTTATGCACAATGTGTGGAAAGAAGTATGGTGGAGATTGTCTTAAAGGGAATAGAAAATTTTTTAAGTGTGGAAAAGAACGTCATCGAGCAGCTGAGTGTCGAAGTAATGGAAAAAGGGATTCTAATGATGTGAAGAAAGCAAACAATGCCGAGAACGCACCACCAACACTTTAATGCTTCAAGTGCAAGGAAATGGGGCATTATGCTAATAAGTGCCCTAATCCAAGGGTTAGTGATGATCAACATGAGCAACCACTTAAGGCAAAGGACAAAGGGAATTCACATGCGATCACTATTGGCGATGTTGAATTTGACAACGATGTGGTGGAATGATTCAGTGTTTATGTAATGGGATTCCAAAATAGTGTTGTATATAGTATCATGGAATATTGGAATATAAATGTATTGGTCTATTGTGGTTTTCAATAATTTTATTGTACCAGTAACCATGGAAAGTGATTGAGATATTTTTGGAAAAAGAATGATATGCGCATAATGAAGGGAAAATGAGAAAATTAAATATTTGACAGTATTCATGAGCTCATGATTGATATAATGACTAAGTGATATCATGGTTTGAGTATATATAATTTTGAGGATTTTGGTATGTGGAAAGTGTTAACGTTTAACTGCATTCATGTTTTCAATAAGGTTCAATGGGTATTCAAGAGAATACATGATTAAGGCCTTTGAATGTTTAGAATGTGACCAACAAGACATATCTTATGATATATGGGGATCAACGATGGTATTAAATCTCTGAAAATCGTTTTCACTATGTTATGAGAGTGGACTGCAGTATTATGGATAAGCCTAAAGATTGAAATGAATTATGTAGGAAATAAGTTAGTATTGTTTAAGGATAGAAGTTTTTTCGATATTATTGATGGGATGTTATAGTTTTAGAAAAAGGACAACCTGCAGGACGAGCGAAAGCCCATCGCGTCGGACAAGGCTGTGGGAATCGAACCCAAAACCGAAGTGCGACTGGCCTTTATCACCTACCACTAGCCTATAGGAAGTCCCTGTTTAGTAGAAACTAGTTTTTTTATTAAGAAGTATGATATATGATGTATAAGTCCATTTTAGGAACCATATATGATTAATCTCACTATAGAATGACTTATGAATATTTAATAACTTTTTCTAACCTTTTGTTTGAGACAGATGGAATGACCCGTCATTCTATCACATGATCTGATAACACTTCAAGATTAATAAATTCATCTTCATTTATTTAAGAGATGAATTGTAAATTGTACAAGGCACAAAAAACAGTGAGATTGTAACAAAATAAAGTAAGTATTTATTCTAATTCAAATTCTTCAACTTTAGGGAAACGATCTTGAAAACCAAAAATGTTGTCCTAGAGCTCTTATATATGATTAATCAGATGGTACCTTAGATCGTCACAAATTTACGGATTTTTGATTGTTGGATTTTCTATAGCCATGTTCTCTACCACTCTCCATCAGAACATGATGGTTAGATTTTTCTTCCATATGCATATTTTCACCTATGTAGAAACCCAGTGATTAGTTTATTTGGGTAACTGTTACGTTTCATACTTTTGTTTTTAATGATTGGTTTTGGTATTCCTTTTTACGATGTGGGTTTCTCTTAAAGAAACTTTCGAGTAGTAAACCATTTATAACCCCGACGAATTTCGAGGGAGAAATTCATTTTAAGGGGGGTAGAATGTAACACCCCTAGATTTTATGAAAAATATTCTTTTTAATTTCATTAATGTCTTGTGTTGTATGCTACACCAAAATGAGCTTACACAACATACATCCTTGACTTGCCTTTCATTACACGCAATCGCGACCTTCCTCGATAGCATTTGTAGTACGCAATACCGAGTTTCACTAAACAATGATATGCTATTAAAATATTATTATAACTAGCCGTTATAAATAGTAATAACCACCTTTTAAAATTTTAGAAATTTTAGCTCTCAAAATGGACTTCATTTTTGGATTCGGAGTATCGAATTTAGCCTAAGGTGAAAGTTTGGTGATTTTCGGATAACTTTCATATTTTGATGAATAGTGAAAATTACTAAATTTTAATTAAAAACAACTTTTTCAATCGAAATAATTAATAGTGATAAATTATTAATTTTAGTGGTTTTAAAGTATATTTAGAATATATTTTTACAATTTAATACAATGTTGGTCATTGGATGTAATTTCACATATAAACCAGACATAAACAAGTGTCAATCTTTTGATAGATATTGTTTTTTAAAAACACGGTATTTGTTTTAACAGCGGGATTTAATTATAAAATTAATTAATGCAACTTCTATGTTATGAATTTGGTAAAATAGACTTCATTTCTGAATTCGGAATATGAAATATAGCTTAGGATGAAATTTTGGCATTATTCTGAAAAACATCAATTTTTGATGAATAGTGAAACTACTAAGTGGTAGTTAAAAAAAACTGAATTTTTCATAAAACTTAATTTTACCGCTTCTGTGAATGAAATTTTAAAAATCCGAGAGACACGGTTGATGTCAGTAAGTAAAATATGGTTCAATGAGATGAAAATAATTTTTGGTGAATAGTAACTTTTTACTTTTATTTACCACGGTTAAAAGTAAATAGGGTAATTAAGGGTAAGAATGATAT
The DNA here is from genome assembly GCA_963277665.1 of Viscum album. Lineage (NCBI taxonomy): Eukaryota > Viridiplantae > Streptophyta > Magnoliopsida > Santalales > Viscaceae > Viscum > Viscum album. Next base: position 958,428,012 of record OY728142.1, read on the forward strand.
TAATATTACCCTAACACATGTCCTAATCCTATTGGACAAGTGTATCCCGACCAAAAACTACCTTAAGTGTAAAATATTATCATTTAGGCCCACTTGGATTAGATTAGGACATTTATTATTATTTAATTCAAAGAAGAGTTAAAAGAGTTAAAATCAATGTTTATTTACTAAAACATTTTTAATATAGGGTTATACATAATATAAATTCCACTATAAATATTCATTAGAAAGATAAAAGGATTTATTACATAATGGTATTTTATTTGTAATTTTTAGACATCAGATAATTTAATTTATTTATGACACAAAGATGATGCACTAATTATCTTATTAATGAAATATTGACATAATTGATATTATAAATACCACAATAAATGTAATTTAAGACTTTTTATGAATTCCACTAAATTTATAGGTTACTATGATATATTATTGTTGATTTAATCAACTTGGTGCAAACATATAATTCTGTTATGACTTTCAAAAAAATCATATATCAAATAGTGTCAAAATTGACACAAAATAGTTTTTAAATCAAATATTATATTATTAATTGTTATTTTATTCCTAAAAATTTAAGGTTCGGCCAAATGACTTAAATAAGGATATATGTATTAATAATATACAATTTGGGTTTCTTTTGGCATGTTATAGTAAGTTTATTAACCATATAGTGAAAGAAAACAAAAAGACACGGTAAAAGTTAAATTATTTAACTTAGAGTTAAATCTAATTGATAAGGTTAAAATAATACCCTAAACTTGTCTAAATCCTATTGGATGATAGGATTTAGACCCATACCCACTTTATCTTCTAAATAAGACCCTTTGGAACCATTATAAACCGATTTTCACTTTAATATAAAATAATATTTTGAGATATTCCTAAGGTGCCCCTCTCCTCCCTTATAAAAGGGCTCCTCCTCCCCCTCCTCCTCACACCAATTTGAGCACTCAAGCTCATCCAACCCCTGCCATTTTCTCCTCTCCACTTTCCTAAAATAATCCTAGAGGTCCTGGTCTTCTTCAAAGACCAATCTTAGTTCCCTAAGTGGAGGATTCAAAGAGGGGTTCCAAAGAAGAGGTAATATCCATTACCGATCTTTTCAATTTCTTTCTTCTTCAACTTCTTCTTCTTTAGTTGTTTCATGATAAAGTAATAAAGTCAGTATTTCTTATATACTGATATGTTATTATAAATATGAAACAACTCTAATTAACCTTCTATCCATCCTACGGAAAAAGGAAATCACCGCGCATGCGTACGTACGAAATACCGTCTCCATGCCGTGGTGTAATCTATTTTCCGCCACCACCTTAATTGGATGGGTATAAAGGTGTAATGAGTAACTATATAAGATTATTATAAATTTATATTGATACTGAAATAGTATACATACACTTCAACACAATTCCACGACCATGGGAACGATATCATCGCTCGTGCGTACGTACGGACTACCGTCTCCACGACGCGATGCGATTCATTCTCAATGATTAACCATTCATGAATGATTAAAAAGTATATATAATAAATACTAATGAAATATATGACCTAATAATGATACTGGAATTATTTATATTTATATGTATGTCATCTACTTAATTCCATTCAATTCAATAAGGAAACGAAAACAGCGTTCATGCGTACGTACGGACTACCGTCTCCATGAACGGTGTATTTATTTCCATTTACTGATTTATTATATATTTGTATTATGAATATATATATATAAATCATGTTTTATATTCTATAATTAAGTAATCATGATCTAAGTAATCATATGAATAATTACAAGTTAAAAACACGAACGACAAATGAGACGATTTTACCCAAAACGCTACTTTAACATGAATTTACAAAAGAACGGGTAATATAAATTCATAATTGGACCATATATGATATAATAACAATGAATATGATTCTGGAATAAGTAAATAACATGATTTAAATCATTATACAGGAGGTTCGGACACTTACAAAGCAAGTCGAACCTAAGGTAAGGGAAATATCACAATCTCATTTTTATCCGAGATTGTTTATACTTTGGTAATTTAATAGGGTGTATTTTATCATCCACATCCATTTTTCCCCAATATGAAATATTTATATCCTTCTACAATATTTTATATTTAATTTTACCCTTCGGTGAGTTTTTAGTAAAAGATATGAAAGGAATCTTTTGTCATTTTTCATACGAGGTACTTTTTGACTTTTCCAACAAAATTACGAGAAGAATGTTTTTTTTAACTTATATGACATGAATGGATTTTTACAACATTATTTCCAAGAAGCTTCCATTATAAGTTTTCAAGTTTATTTTTAATCAACTTCTTTTAGTTTAAAATTGTATGACATGTTAATAAAGGAAAAAAATTTGATGAAGAAAGGATATTTTCCTCAAGAATGGAGTTCAAGTGTTTTATCAAAATTATTTTTCCATCAAAGATAATAAAGGATTCTATTTTTATCCCTATTATTAAATTGATTTGATTATGTTGTGATGGAATTATTTTTATGAATTCATTTATCTTATATGAATTGTTTTATGATGTCATGATGTTTAATATTCCCATTTTTATTACATGGGTTATGAAATGATGTATGATTTATGATTTTGTGGCACACATAAGAATGGTATCATTATGAGATGGGTGGGACCTATATCTCCCTCCAATGCATTGGGTAAAGATTTCGTATCTCATGAGATAGACATGGCTGAAATGGTAGGATATACAGGTTCAGTGAAACAGGACTGAAACGAGGGTTACTCGATTCCGAAAGGGACTTTGTCCACTAAGATAGTCTTGGCAATGAGTCTTGACTAACAAGAAATGATTCTCTATGATTATGTGTGTATGGAACAAAGTTTCATGTTTTACGTTATGATTATTGGGATTTCATTTCACTACTATGATTTGTCCCATGTTATGAAATTATGCTCTCTTTTGCTAGTTAAGATTTCCAAAAGTTATGTTCTTATGAATATGATGTGATTGATTTTTCATTTTTTTACCCTTACTGAGCATTTGAGCTCACCCTTTTATGTTTTCTTTTCCCCAGGATATAAAGAAAGGTTTTAGTTAAAAAAAGGGAAGATCTTTATGGGAGATATTGAAGATCTTTCACCACAATTAGAAGATTACGTTCTGAGTTTCCAAAGACACTAAACTATTACGATCCTTGTGTGTGTGTTTTTGTTATGTACTAAGTATTACGAAAATGTAATGTAATGTCCATGTACGATAAGCTTAGGGTCTCTACAGTTTATGAATATTATGACACAATGTTTATGAAATTCGATTAATTTTCAAGGGATATGATATGATGAAATGATGAAATGTTTATGAAACCTATTTCATTTCTATGGGTTACGATATGATAAAATTTTTATGAAACCAATTTTTTTTCATTGGATAAGATATAATGAATTCTTTATTATCTTTTGGAACACAATTTTAGGATTTCCATTATGAGATGGGTGGGGCCTATATCTCCACCTAACTTATTAGTAAATATTGCTATTTCATGAGATAAACAAGACTATAATGTGGATTGAACAATGTTTAGTAAGGTATATTGAGGACTATTACAGTCTTGGGAGCGAATCATGGCTACTAAACTGTTATTGGGAGTGAACCCATTCATCAATGATAGTATTGTAAAAGAACCATTAGTATTAAGGACATGAAATTCAATATAAATTTGTATGCCACAAATCAATGTCCTATGTCTATGTTAATATTTCATGGTTCATGTTCATTGATTCCATTATGATTCATGTCTTATGATATCCAATTATTTATTACATGACATAAGATTATGATCCCCGATTTGTAGGGTATTCTTTTCAAAAAATTATAAAATGTTATCGTATCTTTATGCTCATCAGATTCTATATGATAATTGATATCTCCCTTGTTTTCCCTTACATTTAATTTGAGGTCACCCTTTTCATATGTTTCATATCCATAGGTTATAAAGAAAGGTATTAAGTATAATAGGTCTAACAAGGGAACTAGTTATGAATATAAAAGTGGGAGAAGATGTTTACATTTTTTAACTAGTTGTATATGTTACCATGTTACCAAAGATACTAGACCTAAATGATTATAACATGGGTTGAAATTTTATTTAATTTATATTTTCCATATATGATTTAATATCCATGTATGAAGAGTTTGAGTCATTATAGTTGGTATGGATGAGTTTTTTGACAATTGGATAAATCTTATGGTTTTGGTATTTATCTTGGATGACCTAGGTTTACCAAAGGATTCATAAAATAATGTGTAACAATTTAGATATCATTTAAATTATTTTTACTGATTATGAGGTTTCCCAATAAGATTATTATTTACCACATTGTGAATTTGGTTTTATTTAGTGGACGGAACCAAAAGGAATCATGTTAATGTTAAATGTGATGGTTAATGGAATTATTTTCCTCATGAGAAACAAATTGAAATTAGATATAGAATGTAAAACTTTGTGATTATTCATATTTATATATCTCGTTATGTGTGTAACAATCTCATATTTGGTGAGTTTATTGTCACTCGTAATAAAATAATGACAGAGGTTCATAAATACCATGAAGGTATGGGGATCGACCTTATAAAATGTCTAGTTTTGGGAAAGAAGCACTCAAATGACTGTCTCAGTTTAATTGTAAGATGTTTTGATCATGGAAAATATTGACTCAAATAAACTAAATGAAGAGGAAAAATGAAAATTTATGTTCATTCACTGGATTTGAATAATGGTATCCCTACTGTAACCCCTATGGTTTAATTTTTTAGAGGTTTAAAGTATATGTATTGTGATAATCAATGTCTTGTGGGATATGCTCTAGAATAGAATCCGCAAGGTTATATAAATAATGGGTTTATATATTATGATATAGAGATCAACAATGAAAAATGAATGTTATGGGATGTTTTAATAGTATTGTATATAGTAAAATTCAGAAACCTGATTAAATTTAAGATGACGAATCTTAATAAATAATTCAAATTTTAGATTGTAGTAAATAAGTATTAGAAAATCATATGACAAATCCTATCTAATGTTTTATTAATGAAGAAGAACAATTTTAGTTTTTATGTATTATGATTCAAAAGTTAGGTTGTACAAGTGTTATATTAATTATATTCCATTTATAAAATACATGTAACCGATAAGGATTGTCTTACTATATTTTTTCATTAATTGTTTGAAAAAATATTTTGAATGGTACTGATAATTAAGAAAGGTAATTTTAGTAGAAAGCGGCAATTTTTTAGTAAACAAAATTATTGGACAAAAAATGAATGTGTTTAAGATGTTGAGATGATAATTTTTAGTTGGGATAAAGCGATGATAGAAAATGATAGTATGAATAATCATGAAATAAAGTTTAGAAGTGATAAAAAGTTATTTGGGTCATTTTTTATGAATTATATTTCATTTTTTAGATTTATGGAAAATATTCACTAGTTGTTAACTTATTTTAGGAATAAGGGATTTGATAATTTTGGAAGAATTTTTTTCTATGTGTGGTTAAAATAAATGTTATGGATACTATTGTGGGTTTATAAATTTAATTTTGATAATAAGTAAAAAGGCATCAAAGCTCCCTTTTATTGTTTTCTGATATGAATGTTGGATGTGATTTGAATTTTTTAGTTTATATTAAGAGAAATAATATATTTTTGTTGAAATAAAACTTTTGGGTTGGTAATTTTTTTAATTTTTAGAAAATTATGTTTTAATCAATTGTGGGATGTAGATAATTTTGTCTTTTTAAATAAATCAATGGGAAAAGTGTATTTCGATCTTGGGTCTTCAATAGTCAGGCACTGGTCCTTGTGAAGCTAGGATTTTGGGTCATGTATGGGGATTATGCCTCTAGGCCTATAGGATATGTAGTGTTCCCCATCAAACCATAAAATGTGGATTATCCAAAAATATATAAAAAATCCAGGGCCTTTGCGATTATAGTAAAATATTTTATATTTATTTATTATGGTGATTAATGATAATTTAGAGATGTTACATGGGGTTAAGGTATATGTAACCATTAGGTATAAAAATTTATTTGACATGAAGGATTATTTGCGTCAAATTCAGATAAATATTGATTATGTAAATTGAATGGTATGACATAACCGCTATGGTTAAAAAATTATTTAATGTGGAGTTTAGTGAGGTAATTTTCTAAGTGAGAAAATTCTAGTTATTCTAGAAAATTTTATATTCACATTTTTTATTTCTAGGTTTATTTATTTATGGAATTATTTGGTGATAACAATTTATGATTTTTCTTAATTCCTAAATATTGAGAAATATCTTGATATTCCTTTTCAGTCTATTAGAAACTAGTTTTAATTATTTGCACATTAAAAAAACCATCTCAAAAACTCATTGTTTGGAGGAAATTGTGAGATTATGGTGGAAATTTATTAAATTATGAAACTATTCTTGTAAATTAGGTATAATTAATTAATTTCTCAGAACATATGTTAAACATAATTCCTCAAATATATGTTCATTATTTTAATAAAATAATTTCCATATACCCTTCAATTCTAATTAATTGATTGTATTTTCACCCCTCACTGATTCATGGTTTTTTTGTAAACATTATCCAAAAACATTTATCTATCACTCCGTATTAGATCTTCGGAATTATTTTTCTCTACCAAGTCCATATTTTCACCTACCATTGATTTTATCTTTTTTGGAAACCCTGTTTTGCGGTAACTGTAATACTTCACATTCTGTCCTTTTACAGTGATGTTTTATTAACCCTTTTTATAATGTGGGTTTTTAGTAAAGGAATCTTCAAACAAAAATGCACTGATTTCCAAGTAAAAGTTATAGTTATGAGAATATAATTTATCAAATTGGGGATAAATTAATTACCCTTTATTTAAGAAAATAATTATCTGTAAATAATTTAAATTTTTTATAGCTTTTTTCATACCCAACATTGGGTTTAAATGAACCATGATACACTATTAAAATATTTTTAATGAATGTGATTGTTATTTACTAGACATCAAATCGGTAGGTATGAATATCGTTAGATAATTTATGAAATATATGTAAATTTTATACTCAATATAAATTTAATGTTAAATTATATTCATATAATCATTCAATGTTTAGTGAAGTAATGCTTCAAAAATATGACATCCTCAAAAAATATTTTATTTCTTTTTGTGAAAAAATATTTTAATTAAATTGAAGGTGTTTTAGAAATTTTATTTAATAAAAATAATTTAATTTTAAAAAAGAATCATATCAAAATTATCTTAGGGTTAATTTTAGGTGGTTTTTCTAAAAATATTGGTTTTTTAGTGAATAGTGAATAACTGAATATTAATGAAAATGTTTTTTATGATTCAAACATGTATAAAGTACTAATTTTTTTAACAAATTGTTTAAAATAAAAAAAACCGATTATATTTTAAATAATCCAATTGTTTTCCTTTAATCATTTTTATGGATGAATTCAGTATAAAAACATTTTAATATTTAAAAAGCAATTTTTCTACAATTCGATTTTCATTATGTTTTACAAATTTTTATCAAAATAAATTTATATCACTTATAGGAATTGAATTATAAGTAATGGAATTTATTTTTGCGTTTATAAATTAAAATATATTGTCAGATAATTTTTTTTACATTTTTATTGAAAAGATAAATTTTTAGTGAATACTAAAAAAACTGTTCGCAAAAAATACAATATCTCATAGGATATCGCCAAGACATAAAAATTTTATAAAAACATAATAAACTTATGGAATGAATATATTATGATATCATAATAAATATATCATACACTTTTTATTCAAAAAATATATAAATTGGAATTTATTCTGTGAGAAATATGAAAATCTTTTTCAGTACCAATGTAGATCTTGTGCAATAATAGAAATTTAAAATTTGGTACCCCAAAATATATTTGGTATTGAATAATTATATTATAGAAATTTTTAATAAATATTAAGTATTATAGATGATTGTAATGGTTAGAATCGAATTTTGGAGTTATATGACAAGTGTCTTATCCAAATGCTTATGCAATGTTTACACAAGGATGGAAAAGTCGGTGTAACATATTAAATAAATTATCATGACATAGATATGAGTAAAAAAATATTTAAATAACATGAATATATATATTGAGACTAATAAACCTATTTTTATTATGGTAATTTATTTAAATGTTTCAGGTATTATATAAAAAACACAAATTATTTCAAAACACTAACACAACATTTATTTAATTAACAGAAAAAATTAAATATATTTATAAAATAGAAAACTATTTATTTTTGATATAATTAATATATAACATGAATTTTATAAATCTATATGAAATTTTAGAATTTTTTTAATTTATTATATTCTAAATCCTTGTTTGTATTGATTTATTTAATATCTAAGATAATGAATCGTTTTTAAAAAATTAATGATATTTTATCTAAATAATATTTTATTAAATTATAAAAAATATATAAAAATGATTATTTAAGGAAATATTGATATTATACGGTCTAAAAGTTCATAAATTTTCCATTTATAGGACAATTTTAAACCTATAATTAGATATTACAACCTTTAATATTGAAACGTTGGTTACTCTAATTAAAATTAAAATTTGTTAACTAAGGTTTAATCAAAATGATAAGAATTAAAATGATTTCAAATCCTGTGTAACGTATATTTATTAAGGGGATTAAAACACTATCAAAAATTAGTTTCAAACACAAATCCATTTCAAGGATTTTTTCTTGAGAATTTTTTTAAAATTTAATCTTACTCGAAATTCCAAAAGTACCCCCCCACTTTATTTATAAAAAGAACACCCGACCTCAATTTTATACACCAATTTGAGCTTTCTATATCAACAAATATGAAAAATATTCTCTTATGAACTTCCATATACACATTATAGAGGTTTTTTCTTCGAGATAGACCAAACCTAGTTCCCTTTAGAGGATATCTAATGGAGTTGTTTAAAAGAAGAAGTAATTTAATTAACTGATCAATTTCTTTTAGACTCTTAATAAACTCTAATATTTCTATGAATTTTTTTATAAAATAATAAATTTAAAATATTTAATATTAGTAGATGTTATAATATCTAATAAAACCCCACATACACCAATTTCTATTAAATAATATGTGAATGTATCGCTTGTGCGTCAGTAAGGCTTGTCGTCTCCACGTGGGGATACATTTCCTTTTTCATCGCCATATTTCCTTGGTGGGTATTGTGATATATTAAATATTTATATAAAATATTTATAAAATATTTATATATTATTAATGATAATATTTGAATACCTTCATTCCATCCAATCCACATGTAAATGATAATGCCACTCATGCGTATGTGTGGACAACCACCTCAAAAAAGCAATGAGATTTGTTTTTTCATTTATATTCTATTTTTATTGTAATGAGGGTGAATTTTAAGAATTTATATGATATATATGACATAAAATTAGTCATTTAAAGGTGAATTAATATTTTATTTTATTTCACTCCATCTATCGAAAAAGGAAAATAATGTTCATGCATTTTTTAGGCTAACCGTCTCCATAAAAAGCGTAATTCCTTTTTCTATTTTTAAATTTTATGGATGAATATATATATGTACACAATGAATATATATGATATTTATATAATGATTAATATTGTCTAGATGATGTAACCATGATAACTATACAAGGATTGAAACTATTAAACTAAAATGCACATGATAAATGAAATAGGTAACACCAAAAAATAATGATTTTAATAATGAATGTTTTACAAAATGAAGTGGTTAAATTTTATAAAGGGATCATATCTGATATTATAAGTATTAAAATTAATTTTTTATATAATTATAGTTAATTTAATTTATTATACAGGAGGATAATGTGCTTATGATGTAAGGATAACTCAAGGTAAGAGAATTTCGCATCAAATTGTCTTATTTATAAATTATATTATATTATTCACCTGTCTTTTTTATGAGGTATATATGTAGTCCATTTAAAATTTTATATCCTTTATTTATTTATTTAAATGATATTTAATATATCAAACAATGTTATTCTTTAATGGGCCTCATGATTCTGGAGTTACCAAAGCAGGTAAGGTATTTTTGTCTCACTTTTATCTCTATTGGACACATACCATATTCACCACTTATTTATTTTGTCTGGTGTATATACTACACTTGAATGTATTTTATTATTATTCTTATTTATGTTTTTTGGATTCACAAAAACACACATTCACACACACACAAACATATATATAATAATATTTTTTCATGTGGCTTCCGATTCAAATTTTACCAAGGTGGGTCCGAGTTATATGTCACAATCTTATTATTTATAATGATTGATTATGGTTCAATTATAATGATGAAATGTTATGACCATCCCCTTTATAAAAATTATGAAATTTCTTATCGTATAGTAATCCATTTAATATAAATTTTTCCTTTCATTTTCATCAATTTTATACTCAAGATACCAAAGGAAAATTGACATCATTTGTCCCTTTTAAAAATTCATTCCATCCATTTCTATATTTTTCCAAAAATAATATAATGTATTTTTTTATTATTCTCCTATGATTATTTCAATTCATTTTTAACTATGTCTGAAATTTTTATAAAATAGTGTGAATGGGATATTTTTTTCATTCTAGACGAGGTATTTTTTTTACACTTTATTGATGAATGTACAAACATGATGTTTATTTAACTTATATGGAAAGAAGTGTTTTACTATCTATTTGGAATAATTTTTCCTTTCAGTCGTCATTAATATGTTTTCAAGGTTTTTTTCAATAAATATAATTCCTTTATAATTTTCCAATTTATTAAATTAGAGTTTTCAAGTAGAATTTTAATTTTCTTTATAATTTTTGAAAAGTTCTTTTAATTGTATTGACTACCACAGATCAATGTCTCTTAAATTTTACATTTTATCCGTGATAAATAAAAAGTACTGAGAAAAGGTAAACATTTAATAGTGTTAAAAATCACTATTAAAGGTGTGCGCATTATCATTATTATTCATAGAATTGATAAAAGATTATAATAAAATATATCATTAATACATATAAAATTATCATATTTATATACAAAAATATATTTTTTTCATTTATTTAAAAATGAATATATTTTTTTATTATTAAAATGATTCATTAATATAAATTTTTTTAACAATTCAAATAAATATATATAATATTTTCCAAAAAGTATTTATGAATTATAAATAAATATATATATATATATATAAACAGATTTAAATAAACATGTATATACGTAAATTATTTTAAAATTGCAATACTATTATTTGAATAAGAAATATTTTTTTTATAGTTATAACTATATATATTTACAAATTAATAAATATACATAAAATTATATACATATAATTATATTTATATACAAATATTTATAAATATATTTATTGATAATTTGAATTATAAATATAAATATATAATTATAAAATTATAATAAATATATTTAATTGAAATATATTTATTATATTTATAATTTTATATACAAATATACATATAATATATATAATATATATATATTTATATAATTATATAATTATATTTATAGTTAGGTACAAATATTTATAATTATATTTATTTATAATTATAATTATAAATAAATATTCTTATATTTATATATTTTTAAATAATATTTATATTACAATAGGTATTTATATATCTTTTAAAGTAAAATATAGATTTAAATTATATACCTTTTAATAAAAAAACTTATTTTAATAATTATAAAAACAAAAAATATAAAATTTATGATAGTTAAAATGTTTACTAGTTTTTTGAAATAATAAATATTTTAAAAATAAATATTTATAAAAAGATATATTTATAAATATAAGTATAAATTTAAATATATATATTCATATGAATTTATAAAAAATTTATAATTATAAATAAATAATGTTTAAATATATTTATTTATAATTATAAATATGATTAAAAACATACATAAATAATTATAAAATTATAAAAAATATATTTATATAATGTGTATATGTTTTATATTTATATTTATAAATTTATAATATTATATAAATAATTTTAAAATATATTTATTTATAATTATAATTCTAAATAATTAATTATATAATGAAAGTATAAATATAGTAATGAATGTTGTAATTATGTATTTATATATATTCATATAAATATATAAATTATATAAATATTGCAATATAGTATAGATCATGAGGTATAATTATATAGACAATGGATACCTCCATGGTTCTCATTATTCTGGAATTATTATTAGAAATGTTTTGAAATATATTTCATTAAAATGTTAATGGAAATTAATAAATATATAGTTAAATAATCATAAAAGTTTAACAAATATATTTAAATAAATTTTTTTATTATAGTATTAAAAATATATATATTAAAATATTAACAAAATTATATATATAATTATATAAATATATTTGTATAATTATAGTTATAAATAAATACATATATTTGTAAATAATTATAAAATTATCTAATATATATATAATAATAAATTTATTTAAATAATAAATTACATTATTATAATTTTATAATAAATATATATATATATATATATATATTTACATAAAACTATTTGTATTATTTTATGAAATATTTATAAATATATTTGTTTTGTAATTATAATTATAATTAAATAGATATATTTTTAAAATAATATAAAAGTTTAATAATATATATAAATAATATATATGTTTAATATAATTTTATAAATAAATATATATATATATATATATAAATTAATAAATAGGCCATAGGGTGCAGGTCATTTGGTGACCTGCACCTGACTATGGCATCCATATGTGTGTGTTGATTGAAGTTTGATTCCCACCACTGCATGTTTCAGCCTCAGTTTGGCATTTTCAGTTCAATGTGAACCGATTAGTCGGGCCATGTGAGGGTAAGTCATGCGGGCATAAAAATGTGATCGGTGTGTGTAGAAGGTGATGTCTTTGACTGGGTTAAGGGCAACAGGTGATGCGAATGGGGGGTAGAACTTCATGCGGCGTGTGATGAGCTCCGGGCGGTGGGCGCGTGACGTCTCTATCAGAGCAGAAAACATGTGATATCAGGAGAAGTTGTGGGTGGCGGGAGCATGATGTCTCTGTTGATCGTAGCATCATGGGGAAGGAATGCAAAATCACGACCGGTGGGGGCAGGTGATGAAGATGGTTGTGTCTATAGGTAGCGGGCAAGTGGTAGATGACCAATATGAGTGCACAGTGCGGTGACAGCCTATGGTCAGTGAGAGGTGGGACATGATACATGTTGTGAGAATAAAATTCTTTTTGACCTGGTGTGGGGTTCTACTTGGTCATCGTACAGTAAAATAAAATCTGAGCAGTATCATGCACACTGTTTCTTTGGTGTGTCGGAATTTAATAAATAAGGTTTGATTGGTGGACTATCTCCTTAGAGGGCTATGAACTGTCTTTCTGACTACTATGTGATGTGTGCATGTTTCATGTAATTGTACCGCCAAAGCACGTAATATTTATATATTAATAAATATATATATCTATATTTTTAATATTATATTTATTTATAATTATATTTAAATACTTATTAAATATACTAATCAATAATTATAATTATAAAAAATTCACATATATATAATAATAATAATAATTAAAATAATTATATTTAAATAATAACTGGATATAATAGGGACATGGGGCTTCAACTACATTCAAACACACACACACACACAAGACACAAACATTCCAGAAAGGTAGGTCATATCCCCCCTAAGAGGATAATGCACCCATCGGCATTTATTATTTATATTATGTGGCCTAAGTCCATTTGAGGCTATTAAACCCATGAATACGAATGTCTATTTCACTGTCTATTAGTCACTTTGGGCCTCATCCTTTCATCATCCCCTCACCTGTTAGCCTCCAGGGGTCATTCACCACACCATCTGTGACAGTAGGCATCAACTCCTTATTATCCTATTTCATGTATGTCACTCGAGGACGACTACATTGCCCTTACATCACCACACACATGTCTTCATCCTTGCATCAAAAGCTAATCGCCTGCTGTTGTGGATGAAGACGCCCCTGGAACCACCATCGTTCTCCTCCATTCATCACTGAAGATCGCTCCGCTGACCATGAAACTCACATCTTATTTCTACCGAGAACTAATGGCGGCCATAGTCCACCTACAGGGTGCACGTAAACCCCATCATGAATGCCTGACGACAACAAACTGCATGGTCTCACACCATATGTGTTACCTGCCATAGAGACCCTCTACCCAACACTGTACCCTCCACTGAGACTTCATATATCAACCACCATCTACGGAATATACCGCAATCAAACCCCAATTTGGAACCATCCAGGAATTGAACCCTCGATTTGATGCAAAATTACAGGGTGGTCATACAACATGACAACCACCCCAACTAAAAATTTGAACAATCTCAGGATTTTTGTGTGTCTTACTTGCTCAAGGGCTATGAAAATCATAAATTTATCAATCCAATTTTATCAGATGTCTCAAAAGATACAATATTGTATGTGGGTAATGGGGTATGGGTGAGCTATCCCTTCAAAGGGGCTATGAATAGCCTTTTCAGCCTATGTTTGTGGTATGTATGTGTTTAATGTATTTGTACTCCTAAAAACCATGTATATAAATTTATAATTATATATTTATATATATTGATATAAATAATCATAATTATATAAATATACCTAAGCAGTGTAGACCATGAGGTATAATTATATAAATATATATAATGATATAAATATATATAATGATATAAATATAGAAATAATTATATAGGAATACTTTGAAATATATTTTTTATAATTATTATGGAAAAAAATAAATATATATATTTAAATAAATATAAAATTATAAAAAATATAATTATATAATAAATGTGTTAATTATAATTTTATAAATATATATTTATATGGTACTAAATATGTATTTAATTATACAAGAATAATTATATAATTATATGAAAATATTTATAAATATATTTATTTATAATTATAATTGTAATTTATTTAGAAAAAAGGTATTGTAGACCCTATATAAATAGAAAATAATGTATAACAGGAATGATGAGGATCGACGGATAAATAATCCCAAAAAAATAATAGAAAAAACCACAAATGACTTACTCTGGAACCCCAGTTCCTAGGGAACCATCACTTAATCCATGTGTTACACCCACCACTTCCTGATTTGGACTCCTTATAGGTTTCATAGACTTCATCAAAATATTATTCAGTTGAGACCACTATGATGGAACAAACATTATACTTTTATGAAATGTCATGAAAATTCAACTCAGAATTACAAGATAAGTTCAACTCAAAATTGGATGATTACAGTTTCACTATAGTGAGGTATTCCTTGAATCCAATGATATGTGGTTCCATTTAAAAAAAGAGAGATTAAACTTATGTATAAAAAAAACTTTTAGAATCTTCAGAAAGATCTCTTGGATTCCTTTCACCTACCAATTTCTCCATTAAAATATTTATTTTATTATTTTAGACTTTAGAAGCTTCATACGTCTCGACAGATACTATATTGAAGTCGTCCAAGGAACTCCTTATTAGAATTGAAAATTTATGTGGAAATAAAATCACCCATTATTAATATCATTAGCTTATCTACATAGTGAATAATTCATTAAAATAGGAGGAAATAGGTTTATAACCTAATCAGATGAAGATAAAAAAAATTCTCTTATATGTTACTCTTTAAAATTGATGTTTCAGGAATAGTTGGCTTCCCTATTAGGAATGATTTCTTTTATGAACCAAGTTGGAAGCCATCATCTTCAACAAATATATTCTTTATCTTCATGTTTTTTATCAGCTATTAGACAAAGGTTGATTACACGCATTATTTAATTCCTTATCCACTTATTCTTAAACAATATTCTCATGATCAAATTTCCCTCATAGGAAAAACCATTTTCATGACTGTTCTTTCATAGAACCTCTTTATCTGCATTAGCCTCTTCATTCACCCATGTTTTATTATTTTTAGCAAAATTCTTCTCAATATATAATTATGAATGCTTGCAGAATCATTTACCTCCAATCACATGATATATAACCAAATCTAAGAAGAGGGAAGATGTATTATTTTCTATGGTAGTATGGGAAGATACTGTTACCATATGCATCTGATTCTTTTTTTCTAGTAGGATCATCAATAGGGCAAGGATTTCCAACCCCCCCCCAATATGATTCACACCTTTTTTAGGATGCCTAACAGTTTCTGAGTGTTTTTTCTTTAAAAAGAAATTAATTTTTTCATTCCCTCTGACTATGCGAATAGATAAAATCATTGTTCTTCTATAGTTGGAATAATCAAGTCCCATTATTCTATAATTTAAAAAAATTATATATTTTCTCTTAAAAAATTCTCAAAAAAAAAATCATCCTTGTAAGTGAGATTTAGATGGAAAATTTTATCACTTTGACTACTACTAGTATTGATGAATAAGATTGTAGATGCAATGATTTTCTATTGGAACCTGTTATGTACGTTGACTACCATAAATTGTTGAGGTTGTTAGTGTTGTTCTAGGGTGTGTCCTTTTCCAACTGATGAGAAATGTTGCATTGTGAAGCCACTGGATGCAGACATTATAGGTCATGTTCCATAGGATGATGAGACTGGTCTATTTAATGTTCAAAAGAGCACCAATTATCTTAAAAAGATTCATAATGTCTTTAGATGTTCAGGAATATCTAGAAAACGTGGAAATATTTCTAATGATGGAAGTGATAAGGATAATTGGTTTATTTTTCTTGACACTTCTTAGCTCTGATCTTCAGGAATTATCGATATTTTCTCTTTTATGGATGTTGTTATTTTTGGAAAGGGTAAGATAGTCAATAGTGAAGGTATCACTCTATTTCCTCCCAAAAGAAGGACATAATGGTATTATTCCAACATACCCATGAATTTGGATACTAGGTCATCTTGCAAGTCATTAATGATCCATCTCACTCTAGAACATGAAATGTACAAGGATAGGATTATTGGGATCTTTAATCAATGACATTACCAATCAGAGTGTGAAATGAGTGATGAAGATGATGCTGATTTAGATTATGATTTTCTAAATGGTCTTTCTTTTTTTGATCAATAGTTATCCTTCTAGATAAGTTCATGTCCTTGTATGACCCTGTATATCTTCTTGTTTGAATGTTATCTTTTTCTTTAACATTAATAAATGGTCATGAGCTTTGGCTTATTACTGGACCATTTTTGGAAAGTCATCCTTGTTTGTTGACATTATTATACTCTCAACAAGGTTAGTACTCAAGTCTACATCAATAAGAAAACAGAAAAATTCACAAACATAGCAAAAAAGTGTTTATAAAAGTCCTCATTATCAGAGTTAGAATTTTAGTTCTCATAATTTCTAGTTTTATCATCACATTTTTAGCACTAACAAAGGGTGGTATATCAGTGCTAAAATATAGCTGATAAATGGTGGTTTTATCTACACGTTATTTTTTAGCACAGAAAAACCACTCTTTATCAATGCTCTTTTGGATGATCTTTTAATGACATAGTAGTTTCTATAAAAATAATCATAATTGAGTCTTCTCATCTTATGCTTCCAATCTCTCATAGAACCCTATAACCACTACCGCCTTTGTCACTGAATCTTGCCACCGCCACTACACTCGATGAAAAAAATCATCTCTAAATCTATTATATTTGTGCCAATTTATTCTTTGTTTCACTGTATTTGTTGTATTTCAGTGATTTTTTCCTCTATCGTTTGGTTTTCAACCTTTCATTTTGTTCTACCCTGGCGCAGTGTCTAGTGGTTCGGCCTTAATGGAGTAACGTCCTGCATGTCTAGTGGTTAAATGGTTTATCATCAGCACAACGACTAGAAATTTGGCCTCAGCAGTCATCCATGGACCACCGTGCACCCCACTCCTGTGTCGTTGCCCTTACCCTTCTTCACTTTTCACCATCCATATCTTTCCCCCCCTCCCATTCCACCTACTGTATACCACCTGTTGCCCCTCCAACCAAGACGCCCCTCTATTGCTACCCTCTACCACCGACCCCCTCCAATATCGCCGCTCATCGCCCCTCCCTTTCTGTTGTCCACCTCTTGTCGCCACTGTCTTTCCACCAACTACCAACCAATTAGTAGCTATGGTTTTTTATTTAATATATTAAAATTTTCTCATTTTATTTATAATAATTGTTTTCATTAATAAAATAAACTCATACAATAATTAATATATATATTTATATTTAAATAATTATAATAATTTAGTAAATATAAATAATTAATAAGTGTATATTTTATATTTATAATAAAATACACTCAGATATTAATTAATATATATATATTTATATACAAATATTTACAAATATATTTATTTATAATGAGACTTATGAATTATATTTATATATTTGTTGCGTGGAGTATAATTATAGTAAAACACTAACATACACACATACCTTAATGGAACATCAGAGTCCATAGAATTATACATAAATATATATTTAAATAATTTAAAATTTTTAATAAATATTTTGACATTTTTATAAAAAATTTATAAATATATTTAATTAATAATAATATTTTTATATTTTTGAATTATGTCAAAAATAATTAGTAAATATGGAATATAATTCATAACTATATCATTATTAGTCAAAGTAATTTAATAATTATTATTGATTAATTAATATTAAATAGTAGTTAGTAGTTGATAATTACAATTTAGTATTAATTATTTTTATTTAATTTCTAAATAATTAATAAATATGATTAATAATTTGTTATTAATTAATAAGTAGTCATAATTAGTAATTTAAAAACTATTTTGGATTAATTAATATTGAATATCCAATAGTATTATTATTACTAGTTATTTTTAATATTTTCTTAATAAATTAATATTTTATTAATAAAAAATCATAATTTTTAATAAATATTAATTATTACATATTTACTAAAAATAATAAATATTTATTACTAACTAATTTATTATAATATAAATAATTAATATTTAGTAATAATTTGTTATTTGGAAATATTATTAATGAATATTTAATAATAATTAGTAATCATTGATAATAATTGATTATTAATAAGATAAACTAAAATTATTATAATAATAATAATTAATAATAATTAGGCCTAATTAGTAATTTATTTTTTTAACCGATTAAAATTAAATATCTCATTAATTAACAATAATTACAACATTTTAGTAATTTGTTATTATTATTTTATTAAAAATAATAACAAATTTCTTCTTTGCAAAATAATTTTTTATAGTTCATTGATGTACCTTCTTGAGTTAAACTCAAGAAAAGATATTATTTATTTGAATATTGTAAAGTTGGAAAACATTTATATCATCATCTCTAATTATTTGATAATATATTAATGACAAATACTTATTATTGAAAAGGATAACCATGGTTTTACGCAAAACAACTATAGTGGTAAAGATAAAACATTAAGAATTATACCAATGTTAAGAATACTAAATACCATTTTTATAACAAACTCATATATCAAATTGAATATTCTATAATTGGATTTCTATACTATGACCAATGTTGAATGATTTTCTTACATCACTCACTTGAATGTGATTTTCACATTAGTCCCTGAAATTCCGTCCTAACACAAAAATAATTTTACTTTTCAAGTGATTGGTTCCCCATATTTAAAAAATCCATTTGTTTATTTATTTATTTTTTTAAATATAAATGTTAAGGAATCTAATATGATGGATATGAATTGAAATTACATGGATTTCAATCTTATAACAAAATATAGTGAATATGGGGTGAAATAGTTCATCAAATTTGAAAATATCAGGCATATAACCCTTCTCAAATCCATTATCCATATTTGGATGTTTTTATTCCATACTAATTTTTCTATAAGAGTTTTAATACCACTTGATTGATCACTAAATAGATCGATGTTATAGATTTTGGAATAAACACGGGGACAAGTGAATGTAACTAATGACTATGACAACACTAGTGTGTTTTATGGATCATAAGATATGATTACAAGTGCATATAATAAAGAAGACTTTATCGAGGACAAAATTACATGTCTAATGGATGATGAAGATCACATTGTATAAAAGACAATGTTTGTTGAAGATGAACTTTGTGATTATCCAAAAAAATTAAGATGTTAAAGACTTATAAAAATATTGCATTATAAACTGGTTGTACTAATTATAAAGCATTATCACACATATCGAATTTCAGTAATTTATAATCATTCAAGGGATGGGTTGATGCCAATTTTTCTGATCCTAATTTCTTTTTGGAATTATATGATCCCAAAATATAATGAGCTTTCTAGATAAACATAGATGCTAGAAAAATCCTACATTCAATGGAGATGATATGTAAAATAATACATGCCTATCTAAATGATTGTATACTGTTTCTCACGGACAGAAAATTACCTAAATAATTTCAAATGTTTGGTGCTTCTTGATACAAGAAATAATAATCATGTCATATGAAAACATTAAGGTAATTTTAAATATTTATGAGGTTTATGTTCCAATATGGATGTGAAAAGACAATAAGTAAATTGATGTGGCATAAAAATTTAGTAAATAAATATGGGAATCTTTTTCACTTGACTTACTCTCCTCGAGGAAAGTGAATGGATAACTAGAACCCAGAACCTAGAAATGTTATGAGAAAACATCTTCTTGTGATATCTATAGATGGAGTAAGTACTTTTAGTTTTCAAATAAGAACTCACAATACAAGAGAGGTCATGTTGGTAAATTATAAATTTCCACCAAAGTTATGCATGAAATGAAAATAAATTATTTCATCTAGGCTTATATCTGGATCAAAACAACCAGATAATGATATTGATTTTTATTTTGATCCATTGATTGAATATTTGAATATATTATATGATTCAGCTGTAACGTTGTAGGTTACATTAAAAAAAAGATTTCACATTGAGATCCATGTTGTACGCGATGATAAATGTAATTCATAATTATGAAAAAATTTCGGGTTGAATAATTAATGTAATAGAAGAGTTTCCAATATGTGAACATGGTACATGGTCAATTAGACTGATACATTAATTTCAAACTGTGTTTCTATGAGATAACATCTGTCTACCTCAGTGATATAAGTAGTAATGTTGGATAACATCATTCTGTGGGAATTAAAAATAACCTATATAAAAATATCTTCTAACATGAGATGAAAATTGTGAGAATGAAAAAAGATATAGTCACTTATTTTAGAATGAAATTTGTAAACCATAGAAAAACTTATTGGAAAAAGATATTTTTTTTAAAAATAGCATATTAAATTTATCTATATGTTAGAAATTTTATTAATGTTATTCATATTTAAAAAACATATTTGTGATTGTGTAATTGGAGAGCTACAAAATGCACTTAGAAAAAAATGATGGAATTATGGTTAGGATGGACATGGTTGGCATAATAATAAAATAAGGGTCAGAACTAGTGAAGATTAAAAAATGGTATTCTCTTCCACCAACTACTTACACTTTTTCTTGGTAATAGATATCTCATTTTTTAAATATCATAAATAATGTAATTGTTTTAGAGGGGTATTCATAAAATATCATGAATATAGTTCCAATGACTAATTTAAAGTTATTGGGTCTGAAATCACATGACTATTATGTTTTAGTGAAAGATCTAATTAATTTATATTTATGTTTCATTTCATCCAATAATTTTCATCAAACATTAACCTAATTAATTTTTTCTTTGAAAGAAATATGAATAAAATTTATTGACCATGATAAATTTCTATCTATGGAAAAATAAAATATTGTCATATTATATTAGTTGGAAATATTCATCCCACCGACATTATTTTTATATGATGGTTCACATGGTTAAAAAGATTAGACTATGTGGTCCTATAAATTATAGATGGATGTAACCCAATGAATGGTAAATAAATAATTTGAAAGAGTATTTAAAAAATTTAGGTTGTGCAAAGGGTTGTATTTTGGAGAGTTATATTGTTGCGGAAGCTATTGAATTAGTTACAAAATACATATCCAGTGTTGAAGGAATTGGTGTACCAAATTCTTGACAAACTGGGTGGCTTGTGGGTGAAGAAATTTCTATAATAAATGCTGTTGAAATAACTATACAGATCGAGATTAGTCCAACCATTACATTTTTTATACTATTTCAGAGGTTTCCCCATATTGTGAAACCCATAAGGAAATTCATAAGCATTTTAATCAATCCATTTCTGAATGATTGATATAAAATTCACATAATAAAGAGTTTATAGGATGTTTTGGAGACCACATCGTTCAAGAGTTAGATGAAAATATAACATCAATTTTATAATGACACTTATGTATAGCTTGAAGGCCATGTATTCTTGTATTATCTTGTAGTTGTTATGTAATTAATGGTCATATGTTCTATAAAAATAATCATGTTCAAGATAGTACAATGGAAAATTGTTGAGTTACACTTTTTTCCAAAGATTTTCATGTATCTGGTAGCTATAATAGAAATCCATTTTTGTGAATATGGAATACTTTGGCATCATCAAACAACTACAAGAGTTTGTTTATACAACATTCATAGTGTGTATTTTTCAATGAAAGTGTATTTATAATAGTAGTGTTATTAAATAGATGAATTGAGATTCATATAAGTTGATTTAAATAAGAAATGGGACAAAAAAGAACCTCTTTTTACGGAATCACAAGAATTACTCGTATTTTAGGTTCCGGATCCCATAGACTGAATGTGTTCAACTATTCTGTTGTCTATGAAAACAACTGAAGGGTCTAATAAAAAATCAACTAAGTAAGATCCTTTCATTGATTCCTCATAATCATTTCACAGTGCTCCTAGTGTAGATGTGGTCTCTTATTTCAGAGGATACCACAATGAAGGTATTTAGATACTCGAGTAAGGGGTCATTTCCCTTCAACCATAAAAAATAATGTTTAATAATTTGGTTATATATATTTTAATATGCATTAATTTATCTCATTTTATTATATGTTCACTAATATAATTATGTAATCTAAATTAAATTTTTAACCACTTCTACATATAATTACTTTAACACATGATTATTCTCCAAACACCTAGGAATAGTAGGTATCTCACCCAGCTACTACTTATAGTGTAGAGGAACATGGACCATTTCCAAATTTTGATGCTACCAATCCAGGAGATCCACATATTGAAAAAATTTTATCCTGGTAAATGGTAGATGATGAAGAATAAATGTAACTAAAAAAGAAGGATTGTCATATCATGAAGATGTTTGAAAGAATTATTTATGGGAAATTCAACGGAATGAATTTTGAGTTCAGAGAGAATGCATGAAGCCAGCCTGTTAACCCCTACAAGTCCATGTTTAGTAGTTTCATTAGGATCTCCACACGACAATCTATTTTTATTGATGTATATTCGTTCAACAACATTATTCTAATTCTTAGGACACTTATTTTAGATGAAATTGGGGTAATATTTTGAAATCATTTCATTATTTTACTAAAAAATAAAATAATTAAACATTAAATTTCTCTTAATTATCCCGTTAAGAGTGCATTTATAGTATATTAATCACATAATAAATAGGTAATAATGATTTCTAGAAAATTCCACAATGTCTATCTCACAATTCAACTGAAAGTTTATTTTAATGTTACAAAAGAAAAAATAAACCTCCACCCACTACATGTTTATGAACACATTATAATCTAATCAACATCGGATGCGTTTACTAGATATCATGGGGAGATATATTTTTTGGTACATTATTTTATGTAATAAATTGTTTGACAATACATGTACTGATCACATTGACTAAGAAGTTATAATTGATGAAATATAAACTGGGTGTTGAAATTCAGAAATGAGGATCCAAAACAATATACACCTATTGTAAAGCAAGAATAGAGAGTTCTTCACTTAAGTAAACTAGTATGTATTTTAAATCTATAGTAATAATTCTATGTTTTATAAAAAACATTCTAATATTCCTCTTTATATATAAATATTGATGAATCCAAATTAAAATCCACTTCCATCCCACACCATCTGTTATAGAAGGAGGCAAGTGTAAAAAAATATTGGCTACCAATAGACGATCACACCTAAATGTGTTGGAATCATGTGTATTTTGGAATAATAAAAATTAGTTTTTTCTTTAATCACTACTATATAACAATTATTACTTTTTTTCTTATATTTTATATCAAAATTAGATATAATGATCCTCAATAGTTATAAGGGAGGAACACCTACTATCAGTGGCTCTAAAGCATCCAGAATAATGTCACTACATTAGAGGTGCATTCTTAAGGGTGGAACCATGAACATATTTTGAGAAAAGAAATGAAGAAAGGGGTTACAGATAAATAATAAAATGATATGAGAGAAATATTTTTATACCTTGAGGAAAAAATTAATACATAGTCTATGTTTCTATAAAATTTTATGGGGGTGAGAAAAGAGAAGAAATGAATCACGAAAAACAAATACATGAAAATATCACCATCAATATATTTGAAGTGTGGAATTCCTATCAAATATCTATATTAGATGACATAATAAATATTATCATAATTGTTTCTCTGAAATGTGAATCAGAAAAAAACCGATACCTTTTCTATAATGACATTATATACTGTTAAAATTACTATGATTTATACATATGAACACCCACCCATCACCTTTTTTCTAGGGATTCCATTTTCAATATCCACGAATACCATCAACACAATAGACAACTTCTAACAATTCATGTGGGAGTGTGGATTAATATAGCTCCTGAGGAGAGAACCAAGAAAAATGTTCCACTTGATGACACACATATTTTTATGGTCGAGAAATATATAATAATATTTGTAGCATGGCCATTAAGTATTGTAAAATATAAGTCGATAACGTGTTATTTATTTACAATTTATTTATTTGGGAAAAATATAACAATTATTTAAAAAAAGTATGAACCAATGAGTGTTACTACAGATAGAAAAAATGAAATGGTATGAAACAAAAGGTCAAATAAAAATTATATAAAGGATCAAAGAACATATAAAATATATCTTTAGAAAAAATCTTTACCCCACCTGTTCAATATCGACATTTACTAACATTGAAGGTTAATGTAGATAAAATGTTACAAACGGGAAGTAATCACATAGATGATTATGATGAGAACTTGTATAGAGAGGCCATTATAGACTACATTTCTCTTGATAATGTATATTAAATACTCAATTATGAATAAATTTTTTTATCAATTGTAAATGTATGCATGTGCTGTGTTTTTATGCTTTTTTTCAATATTTGATATACTTTGTTAATTATGAATAAATACATTTCATATTTTTCAAGAATATATATGAATAAAAATTGATGGTGTTACCACATTAATATAAATATGTACTAATTATTCTTCTCATCACTTGTATTGACCGAAAATTAACAGAATAAAAAATGAATGAAATAGTAGAAAAATTGGCCAAACTGTTTGAATGAAGAGATATGGATGAAAAAATATTGTTTATATCAATGATGCTGGGGTAAAATAATAAAATTTAATCATAAAAATATATATTCATTACATTCATTACTTATTGTTTTCTAGTATATTATGAAACAATTCATACTCAATATGGCCATTTTGGATACTGTAAATATTAATTTTGAAGATTCAGGGCATGAAAAACCGACAAACATACAACACATGATGGTGTTTTTCAATTTTTAATACACTACATTCAATATTTTGGAACTAAAATTCATGTTATACATCTTATATTATGTTTTAATGTGATTTTTTATGATATTAAAGAGTTTAAATGTCATTAAAATCATGGAATTAGGATATTCCATGCGTATAAAGATCCGATCAACTTCTACAAGTAGAAAATTATCATGGTATATATACTAAGATTTCACCATCAAAACACATATTACAACAAATTAATTATTATTTTAAATATATTAGTAATTTCTAAAACAAAAAATATAATATAATATTATAGTTATTATTTTTTAAAATTAATGAGATATATCATATACAATCAACAAACAAACATTCCCGAAGAGATATCTTTGAATATAATTACTATTTCATTTAAAATATATATTAATACTTTTTTATTTATATTTTTAAAATACTACTATTACATTTAAAAATCAAAAAATTCATAATAAGAAAAATATAGATTTTAGAAATTAATGGGAAGCATGAATGATGGTAGAATATATTGATATATCATAAAGTTTAGACTTTATACATCTTATTTAGTTGAATTTATAATCATTTTATATTATTTATAGTTAATTTCAAAATCATTTCAATATAATACATTTTTTTAATATTAACAGGTAAAATAGAGAAATTCATTTTTCAACCAGGATGATTCACTATTGTAATATGATTATGAACTCAATATGATTCATGGAATTTCTAGTACGACTCAAAAATTATTGTTTTAGTTTAAATTTAAAATTTTATTAATATATTTGTTTCATATTTATGTTCAATTTATTTCTTTACACTATTAATAACCTAATAATTGTTTTCTTATAATGATGAAATATTTTTCTAGGGTTGGGAGGTTTTTTTGATGCCACTCAAGGTCATAGGATATTGGGCTTCAATGCTAAAAATGAGATATTAAAAAAAATAAATGGGTCAAGAACGTATACAACCATTATTAACACGTGACTTCTAAAAAATTATTTAATTAAATTTTCCATAAATTTATATACTATTTGTAAGTTAATTTTCATATCATTTTTGTCTATTTCATGACCATTACTTTATTATATCTTTTGGGAAGTCATAGTTATCTTTTTAATACCATAAATAAGGAATAAAATATAGAAAGTTTCCATTATAATGGTATAAGAAACCCCATACTTCTTGAAAGATAAAGTGTTTAAGGGATCATGGAGTTTCTTCTATCAGGATGAAATATTATTACTCTTTATTTTATATTTTTAGATGGTTGAAATCAAAACACATATCACATACTCAATTAGATACACCTCAATCTGATACACAGTGTGCTTAGATTGACTCATAATGTATGTTTTTTTTTATAATTTAAATTTTGGTTCAAAACAGACATTTCAAATTCTAAATTAAGAATACACCTAACAATTTTATATACTTTTGGAAGTCAGTCCTTATGTCAATTTTGACATGTATAAACCATATGCTCATCAATCTGATGCACGGTGTGTCCAGTATAGAACCAAGTGTTTTATTAAAATTTAAAATTGACATTAATTTCAGTAAAAATAATAATTTGCATAATAAAAACCAAAAAAACAATTTATTTATTTTGATACTTCAGGAAATTAATAAATTAGTCATTAGTGACATGTAGAAATCAACCACACCTCAATCAAACACAAAATGTGACCAATATGACTACAATTGTGTTTTTTTATTTAAAATTGATATAAATTCTACTAAAAAGATAATGTGGCATACTAAGAACTGATAAAAACATTACGTTTATTTTGATACATTAGGAAATATAACCATAAGTCATTTTTGACGTTTAAGAATCACCCACACCTCAATTAGATGCATGGTGTGACTGATATGACTCCAAGTGTGACTTCTAATTTCAACATGACATTTATCTTTGTAAAAAGAAAATGTGACGTACTTAAAAATAAGAAAACACAATATACTTTTTTATAGTTTATAAAAATTATCCATAAGTCATTTTTGACATGAAGTAATAAACCTCACATCAATATGACACAAGTTCTGACTGGTATAACTCAAAGTGTTTATTTTTATTTAATCTTTTCATTAATTTTAGTAAAAAGGACAAGTGACATATTGAAAAAAGAGTTTTTTTTGATATATTAATAAAATGATTTATTAAACATTTTTTTATTTTTTGGAACAAATCCTAACTTTATACTACCCACGGTCACCTGGTATGACTCTATGTGTGTCCTTCCATTTAAAATGCACAATAATTTTACTAAAATAAACATGTGACACACTGAAGATCGATCAAATGAATTTTTATTGTTTTTATACTCTATTAAAATGATCCATATGTCATTTATGATATATATTATTAATCATCACCTCTATCTAATACATGATGTGACCTGAAGGACCCAAATTGTGTCTTTTTATTTAAAATTAACATTAATTTTAGAAAAATGAAGAAGCGACATGTTGATCACCAATAACATGCATTCAAATTGTCCTCGTACTTTTGAAAAAATATCCATAAGTCATTTTTAATATGTTGAAATCAAAATCACCTCAATATATTTTACAGTGTGAGAAATATGAGTCCAAGTGCATTCTTTTATTTAAAATTATAATTAATTTTCTAGAAAAGATCACATGACTTTCAGAGAAATGAGAAAAAATTCACATTTTTTTAGTTTAGGAAAATGATCCATATGTCATTTGAGAAGTGTATAACAAACTACACCTCAGTATGAAGAACAATGTGTCCGATATGACTCAAAGTGTCTATTATTAGTACAAAATTGATATTTTTTTCAAAATGTGTTACTCAATGAAAAAATGAGAACATGCACTGATTTTCATGATAATTTATGAAAATTATTCATAAGTCATTTTTTATATGTTCTAATTGGTATTATATAATCCCACCACATGATGTGACCAATATGACTCAAATTGCATGTTTTCGGTTTGAAATGATATTATTGTAAAAAAATACGTTGAATTCTAACAATCAAGAAAAAACATTAACATTATTTTGATACATTTTTAAAGTTATTCAAAAGTAATCTGTGATGTGTAGGAATAATCTAATCCTCAATAAGACACATGGTTCTACTAGTATAACTCTAATTATGTCTTTTTATTTAATAAAAACATTATTTTAGAAACAATAAAAAGTTACAAACTGAAAATAAAAAATAGCACATTCAGATTGTATTGATACTTTATAATAATGATCCATAAGTCTTTTTTTGAAATGTAGGATTAAACCACACCATAATGTGATGCACAATGAGACCTTTATAACATCAACTATGAATTTTTATTTAAAATGTATGTTTTTATTAATGTTTTATTTCATATTTATGTTTACTTTATTTTTTTTACTACTTATAATTTTATATTTTTATCATTTTTGTAGGTGGATTTTTGTTTCTTGTGTTTCAGTGATTGTTTTGGAAATTGATACCATGTTCAAGCTGTTTTAGAGGGGATCATGTTTTCCCAAGATGATGAAACATTAATGTTTTTAAATGTTGTTGGATAGTAATAGTAAATGTAATTATACAAAAAAATATTTTAACTGTATGTAGTAGTGTTTCTTATTCATGATATATAATTTCATTCAATATTATCATATATTTGGTGACAAGTGTATTTTCTTGCCGGTTACAAGTGTATTTCTTGTAGTGTGCTATTATTGAAATATCACACTTTAGTAGGTTGTGCCTTTTAGCGCTATTTATAGGACTGATAATAGTGGAACTTTATTAGTTCAAATTAAAAGTACTGATAAAGGTAGTCCTTTATCAGTGATTTTTTAGTGATGATAGAGGAAAACTTTTATAAGTTATTTTTTACCTCTAATAATGATCACTAAGGATAACATATGTTTTATAACTATTATATACCTTTTTATTACTATAAAATTGATTATATGTTGTATCAATTTTAATGCATGAAACTAAAAAACCATTGATTTCACATTTTCATACAATGGTTATGCTCTAATCATACCAACCTTATTCATTTTCTAACTGGTCTATGAATGAGAAGAAAAAAAATTTCTATGAAAGCCATTTATTTTCCATGTGTAATGTTGTGATTAGATTATAAAATGTATATTAAAACCATTTTATTTCCATGGGTTATTATATAATGAAATATTTAAGAAACTGATTTATTTTCATGGGTTCTAATATGATGAATTATTTAGGATTCATATGTATGATTTTCACTATATTATGAGTGGGACTGATAAATCACATTAATGTATTGGGTAAATATATATAACTATTGAGATAAATAGTATTGGAATAAGAAATAATCCAAGTTTAGTAAGGGGATTTTTCCACTATGATAGTCTTGGGATTGACCCTTGGCTGATATGTTTTTTTTGTAATGAACCCATTCCACTATGAATGTCTGGGAAAAGATCCTTGACTACAAAGAAAATGATTTTTTATTATTATGTCTATGAAATCAATTATTTTGGTATGCATATGTTAAGATTTTATGGTTCATTTTCCATTATTCCCCTATGATTCGTGTCTTATGAACTGCCATGACTTATTTCACGAATTAAGATTATGGTCCTTAATATCTAGGGTATGATTTTCAAAGATTAATGTAATATTATTATACCCTTATTTTCATGTTATTCTTATGTTATAATTGATACCCACCATGTTTACCAACACTTTGTATCTGACCTCAAAATTTTCTTATGATTACTTCCCCTATGTTATGAAGAATTGTATTAAGAATAATATTTCTAATAATGGTTATAGTTATGAATAAATAAGTGGGATAAGTTATAGATATTTTTCAAACCAGTTTTTTATTTTTAAATGTTTCAAATATACTAGACCTAAATGATTATACCACTATTTCAAATGTTATGTAATGAATATTCATTAATTAAGATATAATATCAATTTATAAAATAGAGGGTTTTCTATGATGTCACATATACCCCACTGGGGATATTTTGTAACGAAGCCATCCATAATCTTTCTTTGAATGTATAACAATTATTTTAAAGAAGTCGTCACAGATCATGTTTTTATGGGTTTGTCAATTTTTTAAAGTAATAATGATTATTTATAAAAAAAAATTGATGAAATACATGCTTAATATACTTTATTCAAGTTATGGTTTATGGAATTTGTTTTTCATAAGGGATGAGATCGAGACAACCTATATGTTGGGTTGAGCACCACTATAGCTCACAATGAATTGTTGAACCTAAGATAGATTATTTGATGGGTTGAGACCCACTACATATTATTATAAATATTTGATCCTGGTAGATTTCATACAATGGGTGATCCCCATTATAGCACTCTAATACATTAGATAATGATTATGTTCCCTGTAAAATTGTATTAGAGCCAACCGTATGGTTATAACAATTCTAAAGGTTCTTATAAGGGGTTTTTGAAGATAATGTTCCGATATACCAACACATTCTCATTATTATTTTTATGGGTAATAATTTTTTCCATTGACCAAGTTTAATGTCACATGGCTCATGATTATTGATTCTTATGAACATTTCCATTAATAAAGCTTTATTACAAGTTTAATGTTTTATTATCTAGTTATTTATGTGTATAAATTATATTATGTTATGATCATGTATTTTCATAATGCCTTTATGATCATCCAATACTCATTAATATCATTCAATTATTAATTCATAGGATTTCCATTACGGAGTATTTCAGCTCACCCTTACTATGCTTCCTTTTCCATGAGTTATGATAAATATGATAATTATTTGAGTCTAAAATGGTTTAATATTTGAAGAATAATATGAGAGATGTTGAAAAAAATAATATGCAATGTGAAAATATGGTTATATTGGTAAAAATACTCCCCAAATTTAACGAGTGCTATTTATGTAATATCATTTCTTAATTATTTTAAACTTTAACCCAAAAAGTTCATTAGTTATATAAGTGATTGTATATATCCATAATATGTATTAGTTTTTGGTTAAAAAAATTGGGTCACATTTTTTAGTTCCAAATCCAAAAATATAATTTTTTTTAATATCCTATCACGGTTGAGGATTGTTTTAAAATTAGGATTCAAGTATCTCTCCAAGAAAAACGATGTAGATTCATTCATCATTAGATATCGATCCATTTCGTGGTATAATGATTGATTAAGTGTATTTATCCTTGTTTTGTCATTCCTGTGATAAATATTAATCAATCATCAAAATAATTGACTCGTATATTAAGAATACTCTGGACATGATTTAGATTATCTGGGATTTGTGGATTTATTGTGATTATTATGTTATATATCATTGTCTATCATTCTTATAATAAATAATTAATGCCAATATGAACATTGGATGTGGTTAGTTTCTAACAAATATATTTAGTCTATTTCTTCTCATTGTTTCATTCAACATGAAAAATTACATTGTATTGATTTTTTATAAATACCCATAAATAAAACATTTCACACTCATTCTGTGGCACTATAAATTTATACCACAGCTATAGGTCAGGATTGATGATGATATGATACTAAAATGCATGATTGGAATGAGATCATATTTGTTCATGAGGGTTTTGGCAGACAATGACTAATAGATTCAATGTGATGGTTTTTCCCCTAATATTTGGTGGCTAGTTTCTAGAAGGAGGTTGTGAAGTGGGTTATTGGAACATCAACCTACATACCGACATGATTTGCAGTCGGATCAGAGGTCGGAGGAGAAGATGATTATGTGAGAAATGAATATGAGATTCTCGAAAATCATGGTCTACATAGAGTGTAATCTATAACTGCACATCGTGTAGCCCCCCATGAGAGGCTACTAGGGTTTACTAGTATAAAAAATGACCACTCCTTGTGTGGTCCATACCATATATTGTGTGGTCCCTAACTAGACCTCTCAGTATATAGATTGTGTACATGCCTTGGATACCTATTGGATTTACATGACGTCTGGGAAATTCCAAAACCAGTGTACATCATGGAAGGTGGCTCAACATATATTGGAGGTAAATGCCTAGGGTACTATGTGGATTCACACATCATGTGGGGTGACACACACTATTTATGAATACATAAAAACATACCTAGGTCGTGATACATGAATAGAATTCAGTGCTAATAAGACATGTTTTGTAGTTCTAGTACACACCATTTGTTTCTTCAACTGTGTCTTGGATCCCATTTCATCTTCACCATGGCCATGTTTTTTAGGGTATGTTCCCTTAATCCATTCTTTGATGGTTTAGTATGAATTTTTGTATTATACCATGTATATTGATCCACTCTAAGGATCTTCATTCTTCGATATAGTTTCAAATATGTACATGAGGCGCATAGTGAGATCCTTTGTTGTCATCTTTTTTCTAGGTGGGGTTCTTAGTATTATCATGACCAACAGTACATGGTATTCAATCCCTTACTTATAGGTTAATATAGATTATGTTTTTGGTATACCCCATGGTCGTGGTTGTGATTCCCAACTATGTATTGATCTCTTCATACTTCAAGTGTGTATTTCTTATGGTGAGAACCGATGAGCAAGTTATCATGGATGGACTCCATCAATGCCATCTGACATGTGTAGTGTGTTCTCTTAGATGAATTTTATATGGAACCTTCGAGTACAAATCCTAGCCTAGCTCTTTAGCTTTCACCTTAACATGATATTGTGTGTTTACTATGAGAATATTATTATATACTTGTTATATATTCCATTCACATATACCCTTAATAAGATAACTATTATTGTTGATTATGTAGGTTTTTTTATTTTTTGTTTTCCAAGTGGGTATGGTTATACTCACCCCAATATGGGCTTTTCCAGCTCGTGTCATGTCTCATTCAAAAGATCGACCTTTTCATGGAGTCTTACAAGGGCCATGTCCTTGTAAATATTAGTGTTCTATACAGACATAGGTGTTTTCCAGTTTATACTTTGATAATAGCTAACTCCTACTTCATTGATTATACATTCTATCATTTTATTTTAGTGGGATTTTATTTCACCAATTTCATTACAATACTTTAGTTTCAACCTCTGATGGTGTGATTTTTCTCATATACATTCAGGGTTATTATTTGTTTTACATTTCACAATTTTATGAACTTGAGGAAGTTTGTGTGTGTGGGGTATGTTAGGATAAGGCCTCTCATGTGTGTGATATTACTACTCAACACTGGTCTCTATCCCCAAGCCGTTTAGAGGATAGCTTCAGGTAGTTGTGGATCACACCATATTGGCCCAGATCTTGATAGAATGCTATTGGATTTGTCATTTCTACCTTAGTATTGGAATATGCGAGATCAGTTTGTTATTATGAAAATTGTGTTACGTGTTTTTAGTTTAGATCTCAAGTAA
Organism: Viscum album; assembly: GCA_963277665.1. NCBI lineage: Eukaryota > Viridiplantae > Streptophyta > Magnoliopsida > Santalales > Viscaceae > Viscum > Viscum album. The sequence continues at coordinate 958,462,225 of OY728142.1, forward strand.
GGGGTTCGTGATTTGGTTTTTAGGATGATGTATCCATTCACTAAGACCTTGAATTAAATTCTTTTTTGACTATGTAAATATAGACATTGGTTACAAGGAACAACATCAGTACACGATTCATGTAGTAATGTGTTCTGGTTTCTATATCCTTCTTCATTCATCTCTCTATATACACTCATTGATGGTGGTACATGTTTTCTATTTCAGGATGTCTCCATTACTTTTTCTAGCTATGACTCCGTAGAATGATCAGAAGGATATTCCCCTTTGTGACGAGTCTTTGATACATGGACATGTTCATGAGGTGTTACCTCTAGGTGGTGCACCATTCCTACCACCACCTATTGAGAACAATATGGTACATGTAGTACTAGAAGATGACATTCATATAATTACAATTTTTCATGAGTTTCATTTATTGTGACCCCTTTGGTTCTAACGTAATCTCAACCCCCATGAGACCAGGTAATGGCTTGAGATGGTGATGTTAGTCTTTAATATCATTATAACACATTCATATCATATGGTGGTCCTGGAATCAATCCTTCTAAATCGATATTTGGGATAATGGTGGTGCTCAGATACCTAGTATAATAATGAGGTGACTCTTTCATGGTAATAGTTTGAGAACCATTTTAGAGAATATTTTTCTCTAACTATGTTGAGGGATATGAACATCTAGAAGAATATAATGATTTAGCTGGGAGGTATGACTATGGTCAAGGATCATTAATGTATCTAGATAAAATATTGATATGTTATGTGATCGGTTATTTTGGGATGAAAATTTTGAATGAGTTCTATGGGAAGATATCAAATCTAGTTTAATAACTCTCTAAATCCCAATATACAAAAGGGATCTACATAATTCATTGGAAACCATGAGTTTCTTAAATAATGAGATCTATACAATTGGTGTTGGCTATGGTCACACAAGAGAAGTGACTTTGGAAGTAGAGATCTAATAACAAATACTGGGATGTGGATGTTTGATTCCTTTTAGGAGGTGATCATTGGATATAGGTTTTGTTGATTAGGACTCACAGTATCAATCTAGTTTGATTGGGGAGTGGTGGTGATACACTTTTTACAGTTAGGGTAATATTTCATGATATTTTTATATTTTATGTATAGAAGACACAGAAAATGATGATGGGTTTCATAGGAAAATGCTACGAATAGTGAAGGTAGGTCTCCACATAAGAATACATTACAGAGAAGCTGGTGGTTATAGAGGATATGACATTTTCCACCACCACACTCATGTGCTCCATGCAGGGATCAAGGAGTTGGGGGATAGGGGTTAGGGTTTCTACTGGTTGTTGAGGATTATAAACCAATGAATCTTGGGATGATATGAGTTACAATCTAAATCTTCTCTACTTTAGTTACAATATTTATAGACATGGGTGCAATCCACTCCTTTATTTTCATATATCTAGTTCAAGACATAAAGGGTTTTGTTTAGAATTTGGATCAGCCGTTACACTTGGAGACTCATAATGGTGGACACTCAATGATCACATACTTCTGCTGATGGTGTGACCTGACTCTTAGAGGTAAGATATTATATTGAACATAAATTCTAGAAGCAATGAGGCCATACAATTTAATGTTATTTATTGAATGAATATATAATGTTTGTGACTAAATAGGCTATTCCTCATGGGGGATTCATTGTGTTCATAGTTATGGGATGACATTTTTCATTATGGGTATAATGTAAATCCTTCTAGATAATAATGGACTCATTCGTAGGAGGGTGAAATTGAATAAAAAAAAATTTCTTGCATTAATCATAGAGTAGAGGATACAATGTGCATCTAGATAACCATGGTGGTGGAAGAGTATGAGGATTATTTTTATAGGTATACAGCAGTCCTACCTCCCCACGGATAGATAGAATTCTTCAATTATCTACACTATAGTCTAGATAAAATATATTTTCTTGAATATTATATAGCTCCAAAAAATCTTCACTGGATAATGGTACAGTTGGAGGACATCCAAAGGAAGGGTATTGTCAAACCTAATGTTTCTGCCATGGTTGTCCAAGTATTTTTCAATAATAATGTGGATGGGTTCTTGAGTTTGTTTTCATATTAATGTCCCCTATTGTTCGATATTGTGAAGAACAAGTATTCAATATCATGTCCTGATGACCTATTTGATTAGTTGAGAGGGTCATGATAGTTCTCAAGATTGACTTCTTATCACGTTATTCCCTACATTGATTATGGTATGAGGATATAACGAATACATCATGATGATGTCATTATTTTAATATGAGTACTTAGTTATGTTGTTTTGTGTGAATAATTCCACAGTAGTGCTCATGGGACTCCTAAAATGTATATTTCCACCTTTCATATACTGGTTTGTGTAGGTCTTCATCGATGATATCCAAGTGTACTTAGGGTTCAAGGAGGAGCATGAAAGAAACTTGGGGATGATTTTAGACATACATTGAGAAAACTGCCATTATTGGATGATACCAAAGTTCCATTTTTTGATTTAGGATGTCCACTTTTTGGGACATTTAATATCCGCAGATGGTGTAGTTGAGGACCCAGTAATGGTGAAGTTGGTGTTAGGTTGGGATCCAAACAATAGCCTGATGGAAGTTCAAAGCATCCTTGGGATGAAAGGATAAAATTGTATATTTTTACCTAATTTATCTAGGATATTATCTCTGTTGATATTGTTTTCCATAAAAAGGAAATCATTTGTGTGGATGGAGAGGTGACTTCAGTCTTTTTAGGAGTTGATGCATATATTAACGGGCACACTGATCTTCATACTTACATAGGAGGGTGTTGAGTACATAGTGTTCTGTGATGAATCATGGAATGAGATTTGTTTTTGTGATTTAGATTCATGTGATGATTTCCTATGTTTCATTAAAATTAATACCACATGAAAAGAAATACATGACCCACAATAATTATCTAGCAGTGTCATTCTTTGCACTAAAAATGTTTTGACACTACCTTATGGTTTAGAGATTTATCATGAATTATAACCATAAGAGTATCGAGTATGTATTCTATTAGAAGGATACTATCATGAGATTTATGAGATGGATAGATATTTTCAAGTATTATGACTTTTATATTGTCTATATTCATTGGAAGTGTAACATGGTAGTAGATGCTCTCAGCAGGAGGTATTGTTCATAGACACTGAATGATGTGTTAGAGTAGTTGAAAAGATTACAATTATCCTTTATAAATAGATATAGAGAATATTATCTCTAGTGGATGTTTTTTTCCCTCCTCTTTTATGAAAAGTTAGGCTTGTATTTTTTAAGGATACCGACTATGAGGTCCAACGTACTCAAATATCCATTGGGATCGCTCAAAATGGATTTTCTATAGATATAGAGTATGTATCCAATTTAGAGGATAAATGGTGGTACCATTTGTGATGAGAGGGGAGGTGGTGATGCTATCTCATGCGTCACCCTTATTTGTACCTTGATGTGTCGTGATGATATACCAGAACCATTGGGAGCAGTTATAGTGGTCAAGAATATAGGGGAATATTGTAGGGTTTTTCTCTTAATGCCTTACTGTTAGTAAGTGAAGGATGAGCACCCAATTCTTGCATGTTTATATCATACCCTTTAGTTTATATAGTGTAACATGGAATTTATATCTCTGTACATCATGACAGGGTTACCATGAACATCTACAGGACATGATGATATCTCGGTGATTGTTATAGCATCCCTCCTTTTTAGTACAAAACTTTTCATTACATTTTACATACAGAGGATCTTTAATGTCTAGTGTCTTGGAAATCAGGAACATAATACATGAAAAAAAACATAAAAAATTCATCTATACCACCTGTAAGGAATCATCATAGGTTCATCCTATGTACATTTAATACATCTCATATCCTAGAGACAAACATCAAAGGAAAGGGTGAGCAGAAGACCCAGTAAGGGTAAACAATGGAGTCAATGTAATTGTGATATCAATAAAAACAGGAAGACATGAGAAATGGAAGAACATGAATATCATAAAGAAAATAACATGGAACATAATTTGAATATGTGGCTAAAACATTTCATTTAGACATTAATGAACATATCACCAAGGTCCATCCCCAAGGTGTCATAAAAATTACCAAGGTTATTCACCAAGGTATCATGAAACATGTCATCTCTGGATATTAAATCTTAACCTAATGCATTGGAGAACAATCAGGGCGCACCCTTAATATGTTTTTAATTTTATGTGATCCACATATATCATAATCAAACATTTCATAAATATCCCTTGGATAATATAATAAATTGGGGTCATTTCAAGATCATTATGATATAAAAGTTCTTAAAAACATAAGATCATTATGTCATTTATAAACCATGAAAATGGAGTGAGGGTTATATGTATGTCAATTCCAGAATCAAATAAATTATCTTTATATATTTATGAACACCCAAAGAAATGAATTTGGTCTAGGTATTCAGTTAAATAAAATAAGTGAAAATCTGGAGAGAAAGAGATAAAAATTTTGAGGTGAAATTTCTATAGCATAACAGCTATATAACATTGTATTTGAAAACATTGAAAAGAGTGGGTACAAGTGTAAACCACTCATAAATAACTTATTATACATTATAAATATATAAAAAATGGAGATAATAAAATGTTATGAAAATTTTAATGACATACCACATAAAAAGAAAACATGAATGAAAAACGAAGACGTGATTCCTTTTACGTGAAATTCGGCAGCCTAACGGTGTCACTTGAAAATACAGAAAACAAAATGATGAGAGAAGAAAGGGTCTCTGATAATTTGGAAATAATTTGGACATTAATAAAAACATATAACAACATACCGTAAACATAAATAGATGGAAAATATAAGACACAACAAAAGGGAAGTAATGACATAAAAGATTTGGGTGAATGAATCCCTTACCTTTAAGAGTAACTTCAAAATCATGAATGTCGGGACCTTGGGAGGCTTGAGGGCACATTGGGAGGACTAAAAGGGAGTTAAGGAGACCAGAACATCATTGGAGAGTTTTTGGAAATGAAATAAATGAGGGAAAGGCTTAGTATTTATAGGAGAAGTGAGGGGACGAAACTTTAATTTCCAAAGGACACCTCATTGGTGGTATTGGCAGAACCATGGGATTTACCATGGTATTTTCCCATGGTATTGGCCAAATTGGACACCTCATACCTTATATTACTATTCATATGTCGACCAGAATTATTTCATACTTATTACATCCTTAATGATGTCATTAAACACCCAAAACTCAAAAACGATATTTTCATTATTCACCGAAAATTCATCTTTCTCAGAAAAATTCCAAAATTTCACCTTAACCAAATATCGATGCTCCAATTTTAATAATGAGCTATATTTTATGAAAATATTTTTCTAGATATTTTCAATTTTATTTTTAAATAAAAACAATATTCAATGAAAATTTAACTATTTCAGAAAAATCCCAAAAATTCAATTTAACCAAATATCGATGCTCTGATTTCAAAAATGAACTATATTTTATGAAAATAATTTTCTAAATATTTTTAATTTAATTTCTAAATAAAAAAACTATTCACCTGAAAAAACTAATATTTAACCAATTATATCTGAAACAGTTATTTACCTATTTTATTGAATCACATTACTTGATCATGGTGCCTAAATTATATTAATACTTTTTAAGTGAGGTCACTTAATCCATTTGATCACACTACTAATCATAAGTGTAAATCACTATTCATAATTTACTATTCATGAAAAATTACTTTGATCTTATTAGACTCTATATTTCTTACTAAACATAACTGTAGAAGACAATTTTTTGAAAATCATTCCACATTATTAATTATTTAAGGTTTTCATAAATATTTTTTAAATTTTCTTTTTATAAATTCATCAATAATATGCATACTATATTTATCTAGACATTTAAAAACTCACAAACTTTACCATGAGAATAAATCACAATTTTTATTTAAATCAAAGGATTACTCCAGGCAGTTACGGTCTTATTACATTGCCCTTTATAACACCAGCATAGGACCTAAGAGTAAGATGTGCTAGGGTGGTAGAATCTTGGGGAGGCTCAACCCACATTGCCTGAGAAGTGATTTATATCAGCTTGAACTTCTCGCGAAGGTGATTCCGTTCCAGCTTAACAGGATAATGTTCGTCTTGGGTTTGGTCCAGAGAAAATCCCAAAGGTGCTACCTCGTTCCCGAGTTTGGTCAGATGGGCTTCGATCAGCCCGAGACTACTGGATGGAGCCATTGAATCTTCTTTCTATATTAATTAATCAAGATCACTTGTATTTATAGACAATAATGGAAACGTTTAGTTTCCAATGGTCATACTGACCAACAGTCATATAAAAGTCCAAACCCAATGGTCTTATTTTAATTATACGAATATTATTAAATGAAATATTTTTGTTCAATATAAAATAAAATAACACAGAAAGTTAGGAGATAAAAATTAATCAAAATTTCAGGTCGTTACAATCTTCCCCCCTTAAGAAATTTCCTCCTCACAATTTGAAAATTGGGCTCGGAAATTTCGTTGAAAGTCCCACTTCAGAAAAAGAGTCAGTAAAACTATTACTTTAAACGAAAGGAAGGGAAGTACAATGGTCGCCCAAGTTAACCCATACTAGGATTCCATGTATGAAAATATGGATATTGAAGAGAAAATAAATGGTCAAGTTCTGATGGAGAGTGATAGAAATCATTATTAGGAGAAAATTAACCACACGAAGATCAGAAACATAAGATGTCTTAAATAGTTTTTGATTACCCAGTATGAAACGTAAACCAACAACGTTTTTGTTTTACGATTCTTTTCATAATTTTGTGGAATTAATTTACTACATAGAATAAAAACATAAGGAAATATAATTACCTTCATGTAGAGTTTCATACCTTAATAAGTTTTCACCCAAAATAATCTTTTCTCTAAACAATGAGAATTCAAAAAGACTTGGTCTCATCAAAAGCACAAGAATCATCTTCTAGAGAATCACACAATCCACAAAATAATAACTATATATTTCCCTTGTTTTTGTCATCAACTAAAACTAAAAAGGTTAGTAAGTGATCATATAATCCCCAAAAGGATAATCCTTTATAAAATTAAAAAAAATCACTATTAATCTCCAAAATTCAACAAAAGTATCTAGAGTTCCAGAAAGGCCATTTAATACACAATAATTTTTAAAATTCTTCAGAATAATCCAAACTAAGATTGGAACCCAAAACTCAGATAGATTTAATCACATAGTCTTCCCCAATAAATCATAACATTTATCTCCAAATAACATTGACTACTTTTTAAGTCTGACACTAATGTGTAATTAACCTATTCACAGTTTCTCTATGCTAGGTTCATCATTTTCCAAAAATAACCCAAATCAGCATATATCCACAATAAATACATAAATTCCTACAAAATAAAATTCAACCATTCCTCCTCAATTTTAATCCGGTAGTATTTTATTTCCATTAGGCATATAGTACTCCAAAAGAGAAAAAATAGTCTAAAATAATCTTTATCATTTAATCACTAAATCATTTATCTGTACAAAGGATGTCAATTTGATAAAACATAAGTTTCCAAAATCAACTTATTCATGATCCATAAAAATAGGAGGTTCATTAGTCAGTCTGAAGGGCATAACAACAAACTCATAATGCCCATATCTTGATTGGAAGGAAGTTTTTTTAATATTATGATTCATTACCCTTAATTGATGATAGCCAAGAACGAATATCATTCTTAGAGAATAATTGAGCCTCATGAAGTTGGTCAAATAAGTCATCAATTCTTGGAAGATAGTATTTATTCTTAACTGTGATCCCATTAAATTCTCTATAATCATTCAATAGCTGAATCGATCCATCCTTATTCTTCACAAAGATAACTCGTGCTCCGCAAGGAGACACACTTGGTCGGATAAACCCATTCTCAAAAAGATCTCATAGTTGTTTCTTTATTTCCTCTAGCTCCACATTTTCCATCCTATATGTGGTCTTTGACATCAGATGAGATCCAGGTACGAGTTCAATGGAGAACTCTACCTCTCCTTCTAGGGGAGGTCCGGGTAACTCATGAGGAAATATGTCATAGTATTCCTAGACAATGGGGACATTTTCCGAAAGAATAAATCCTTAGTGAGAAACTTATTTCATTTACAAATCATTTAACTAAAAAGGATTTTATGTCTTAAAACTTCATTCTTAGACAATTACATTTTTCTATAATTCCATTATAATGATTTATAAAAAGCATGCGATTAACCAAACATATCCCCTTGGAGTGTCGTAAGAAAGAGTGCAACAAAACCCGTTGTCGTGTACCTGTTCCCATTTGAGTCTAGCTCAATGTGATGTTTTCATGTTTTAACCCTATGTACATCTGTGCCAGAGCCACTTTTACCAATTCTTATCCAGACAAGGATGTATTTTCTTGAAAAACCACTTAATCCATACTCACCAAAATACCAGGAAGATTTCCTATATTTAAACTTTTCTATAGGGTTATTCCTAAAGTTTTTATATCCGAATTTCCATAAATAACTAAACAATATTTTGATACCAACTATAACATACCGCCTTTTAATACATAACTTTTCATTACATTTTACATACACAGGATCTTTAATGTCTAGTGTCTTGAAAATCTGGAACATAATACATGAAAAAAATATAAAACATTATTCTAAATCAATTTTAAGGCTTCATAATAGTTTCATCCTATTTACATTTATTGCATCTCATATCCTGGAGACAGAAATAAAAGGAAAGGGTGAGCATAAGTCCCAGTAAGGGTAAACAAGGGAGTAAATGTGCTTGTGATATCAATAAAAACATGAAGATATGAGCAATGGAAGAACATGAATATCATAAAGAAAATAACATGGAACATAACATGAATATGTGGCTAAAACATTTCATTTATACATTAATGATCATATCACATAGGTCATTCCCCAAGGTATCATAAAAATTACAAAGGTTACTCACCAAGGTATTAAGAAACTTGTCATCTCTAGAGATTAAATATTCACACAATGTATTAGAGTTATATCATGGTGCACCCTTAATCGTAATTTAATGTAATTTTATCCACATAGATCATAATCAAACATTTCATAAATAACCCATGGAGAATATAATAAATGGGTTTCATTTCACGATCGTTACATTTTAAAAGTTCTTTAAAAAATAATATCATTATGTCATTTATAACCCATGGAAAGGGAGTGAGGGTTATATATATGTCAATTCCAGAATCAAATACGTTATATTTATATATTTATGAACAACCAAAGATACTAAATAGGTCTGTGTATTCACATAAATAAAACAAGATAATTTTTAGAGAGAAAGAGATATATATTTTGAGGCGAAATTTCGGCAGGATAATGGCTATATTACATGGTTTTAGAAAACAATGGAAAGAGAGGGTACACGAGTAAACCACTCATAAATAACTTATAATACAGTATAAATATAGAACAATATGGAGATAAGAACATGATATGTAAATTTGAATGACATAAAACATAAAAAGGAAACATGAAAGAAAAGAGAAGACACGATTCCTTTTACGAGAAATTCAGCAGCCAAACAGCATCACTTGAAAATTCAGAAAACAAAGTGATGAGAGAAAAAATGGTCTCTCATTATTTTGACATAAAATGGAAAGTAATAAGAACATATAAGATCATAACCTCAACATAAAGAGATGGAAAATATAAGACACAACATAAATGAAGTCATGACATAAAAGAGGAGGGTGAAAGAATCCCTTACCTTGAAGAGTAACATTAAAAGCATGAAGGTCGGGAACTTGGGAGGCTTGAGGGAACCTTGGGAGGACTACTTGGGAGGTAAAGATACCAAAAACTCATTGGATAGGATTTAAAAATGAAATTAATGAGGGAAATGCTTGGTATTTATTGGAGAAGTGAGGGGACAAAGCATTAATTGTCAAGGGACACCTCATCGGTGGTATTGGAAAAACCATGGGCTTTAACATGGTATTGGCCACTTAAGACACCTCATACCTTACCTTACTGTTTATAAGTCTAACAGAATTATTTCATAATTATTACATCCTTAATGGTGTCATTAAACAACTGAAACTCAAAAACACTATTTTCATTATTCACAAAAAATTCAACTTTCTCAAAAAAAATCCCAAAATTTCACCTTAAACAAATATCGATTCTCAGATTTCAAAAATGAGCTCTATTTTATGAAAATAATTTTCTAAATATTTTTAATTTAATTTTTTAAAAAATACACTATTAACTGAAAATTCAACTATTTGAGAAAAATACCAAAAAATCACTTTAACCAAATATTTGTGATCTAACATCAAAAATGAGCTCTATTTTATACAAAACATTCTAAATATTTTAAATTTAATTTTTAAATAAAAAACACTATTCACCTGTAAAAACTAACACTTAACCAATAATTTCTAAAATAGTTATTTACCAATTTTATTGAATCGCATTAATTAATAAAGGTGCCTAAATTATATTAATAAATATTTAAGTGAGGTTACTTAATCCATTTGATGACATTAATAATCATAAGTGTAAAATCACTATTCATAATTTACTATTCATCAAAAATTATGTTGATCTTATTAGACTCTAAATTTCTTACTAAACATAACTGTAGAAGACCATTTTTTGAAAATCATTTCACAATATTAATTATTTATGGTTTACATAAATATTTTTAAAATATATATTTTCTAAAATTCGTCAATAATATGCATAGAATATATATCCGGAAATTTGAAAATTCACAAACTTCACCATAATAATAAATCACAATTTTTATTTAAATTAAAGGATTACACAACTCAGTTATGGTCTCGTTACATATCCCCTTATAACACAAGCATAGGATCTAAGTGTAAGGTGTTCTAGGGTGATTGAATCTTGGGGAGGCTCAGCTAACATTGCCCGAGTAGTGATTTCTATCAGCTTGAACTTCTCACGAAGTCGATTCCATTCCATCTTCACACGATGAATTTCGTCTTGTGTTTGGACTAGAGCAAAGCCCAAAGGTGTTACCTCCTTCCCATGTTCCGTCAGATGGGCTTTGATCAGCCCAAGACAACTAGATGGGGCCATCGAATCATCTTTCTATATTAATTAATCAAGATCACTTGTATTTATAGACAATAATGGAAACATTTAGTTTCCAATGGTCATATTGACCAACAGTCATATAACAGTCAAAAACCAACGGTCTTATTTTAATTATAATCATTTTATTAAATGAAATAGTTTTGTTGACTATAAAATAAAATAACACACAAAGTTAGGAAACAAAATTTATTCGAAACTTCGGGTCGTTACAACTGTAAACTGACTTGCCAAGTCAGTCCACTTCTTATCTATTCGAGATAAGTGCTAAGTGGATATCATGGGGAGCCTCTATGTAAATAAGATATTCTGATTCCATGGATTTCTCGCTATGATCATGTCTTATTGGTATGTTTTCATCACATATCTATTTTTTTGGGATTACAAAATGACTTTGGAAATTAGTTTCTTTTGAGAGCAGTGTTTCAGCCACAAAATGATGGCTAGATTGATTAGAACTTTCGTTTCATGGAATACATGTTGAGGGATTTCATGTTGGACTTTGGTCATAGCAAGGAGGATTGCCCACCATTTTTAAAATTTTCATATGAAAATATCTACCATTCAACCATCATTATTTCAACATTTGAGGCACTGTACGAGCAACATTATAGGTCACCAATCTGATAGACCAATTGAGGTGAGTTAGAGATAATGGTCTTAGATCTAGTTAGAGAAATGAAATAGAATGTCAATATCATCTATGAGATAATTAGGAATACACACATCCATCGTTAGTCTTATGAATATTGATGATGGATGCCTCTATAGTTTGATGAGGGAGACCTTGTGTTCCTAATTTTTTCACCTCAACATAGACTATGGATCTTTGGTTGGGGTGGAAATATATCACTGATTATAATTTTACCATTCAAGATACCATGTATGGATGTTGATGTGTATTAACACTTGGATCTACAACCATTGTTAAACTATAACAAAATATCCTCCACATGTATGGAGTATCGTTGCACAATCGGGATTCAAGAATCATGGGAAAAAATTATGTAGATTCATTCATCATATGAGATCGACCCATATTGAAGTATGAAGTTTTTTATGTGTATTTATCCTCATTTTATCATTCCTAAGATTAACATGAATCAATCAACTAGTTAATTGATTCACGGACCTAGTGTGTTGCATGTATGGCTTAGATTATTTGGCATTTGGGGATTTGTTATGTTAATTATGCTATATCTTTTCATTAACTATTATAAATAAATGAATCGATTCTAAAAAAACAAAATCCAAAGGTTTGTTCGTCACATTTCTGCATTATGCATTGTTTCCCCCCTTATTCATTAAACACATAGAATTCCATTGGTTTTTTGTTTGAAAAATACCCAATGACCAATTATTTTTCACTAATTTCATAGCCTAAAAAATTGATACAATATATACAATTTTGGATTGATGAAGGTATCAAGCTAGGATGACTGATAAAAATTAGATTGGATTTATTCCGAAATGTTTTGGCACATAGAAATTAAAATATGTGATAGAAGGGTTTCCCCATCCAACATTGTGGAAAGACATTGACAAGAAGTGACAATAAGGCTTAGGAGAACATGTTCCTTGAATACTAGTGTGATTCATAGAAAGATCAATGGCCATAGGATAGGAATGTCATGGTAGAAATGAAAATTGTATTCTGGATAAGCCTATGTTACACAATGTGTAATATATAATGACACACAATGTGTGATCCACTTGAAATATGGCTAGGGTTTACACCCATAGGAATGGATCAGTTACATGTGGTATGTACCCCACATTTTGTCGTACCTAGACAACCCACTCTGCATGTATAGGGTGTAAATTCCTAGGAAACAGAGTGGAGTTAAACACCTTGTGGGACATTCAACATGAAGTGAACACCCTCTAAGGAGGCTCAGTGTGTACAAGTGGTATATGCCAGACCATTCTGATTCACACACAATGTGGTGGCCCACAAACCATGTGTTAAAACACAAACATTATCATGGGCCATGAGACATGGGTAGAACCTAGTCTCAAAGTGACATGTCATTTATTTCAAGTATACAATGTAAAATTCTTCAAACATGTCTTAGATCCCCTTCCCTATTTATCTTAGGAATGTTTTCTTAGGGTATGTTTATTTTGATCCATTACTTGAGGGTTTAGTATGGTGTCTCATTTAATGCATCGGATGGTGGTTCCCTGTAAGGAAATTAATAAATTGATATAGTTTGTAATCCCTCCATGTGGCTTAAAGTGGTGTCCATAATCTTCTTATTTTTCTTTTCATAGGTTCATGGTATCAGCATGACCAATAATACATGAACTTTGAGCCCCTAATTAGAAGGATAATTGATAATAGGTTGTTGGCATAACCTATGGCCTCGAGTACATTCCCTATCTATGTATCGATCTATTCAAACATCATACATGTACATATTATGGTGATACTCGATGGGAATGTGAAATTTTGTGGATTTTATCTAGGATATTTGACATGTGTATTGTTCTCTCCCGTATGAGTGTTATGTGAAAACTTCATGCAGTAATCCTAAGCTGGCTTTATATATATGTCTTTACCTTTAGATTTTGTGTCTACTACTAGTATATTTGGATGTTCTAGTTATATAATCCATTGACATATACATGTGAGGAGATGAATATCTTTCTTGATTCTATATTATGTGTGATTTATGGGTGTTATTCAAGGTATTGTGACTCTCACCCCTGAATAGGATGTAACCGCATATGGAATTTCTTATGCACATGAATAACCTTTTTATAGAATAATAAATGGACTAAGACCATGTTTATTTTAGTGATATAAACATAGAAAAGTCTATTTAAAAGGTATATTTGACAAAAATTAACTCATACTTCACAAGTTTTACTTATTTTCAGTTTCCCTTGGTGGGCTTGTATTTTCTTCTATTAATTCTAGTATATTTTTTTATACTCTATTAGTGGGATTATAGATGTATGCATGTATTTTTATAGGTTTTTATATTTTATTATTGTATGGGATTAGATGTATGTGTGTGTTTGTTCAAGTACATTAGGCTAATTCCTTAAATGTTTGTGATATACCTACTTGATGGTAGCTTTCATCCCCAGGCCTATTGGAGGTGGGCATGGGGTAGTCGAGGATGGGGCCCCATTGGGCTAAGTCATAATTTTTTTTTCATATAATATTATTATCACTATGTAAATATAAAATTATGATTACCTAGTTTTTATAATGTTTGTCAGAAAATGGAAATGCTTCTCATCCATACAGACATACTACAGTCTCCCATATTGCAATGTAATTTATTTCTAATATAAAATAATCATGGTTGCTTTTATAATTTTAATTCAGGTATAATATTGATAATTATTTCATGGTTGCTATTCTGTATATAGTGGAACAATGGCCCCTTTTACCACATTCAAAACACAAAATCTATTTTCAAATTATGGACCAAGAGCTCTCAAAGTACCTGATGTGGATTTACTGATAAGTAATTAACTATTAAATTAAATTAAAATAAATAAATGGTTTAATGATAAGGGATTAAAACAATATAATTTTCTTAATAAATCATATAATTTATATTATTTTATTATATATGCATTCAACAACTTGTATAGAAACTATGGACTCGAGATAAAAGATTTCACATAAATTTTTATTCATTGATGAATATTTTATTCTTATACACCTAATTTAATTTATATGGTGTATATAAAGCACTTTTTCATGTTATATAATGAATAATTCACAATTTATTGTATATAATGTTGAAGTTTTAATTAATTCAACCTAATATTTTTGATTGGGAAATACCAAATCAGTGAGAGGTTTCTTAACTAAATTTCAATTATTTGGGTTATACCAATTAATAATATATTGTGTCATTCCAAAATTATGTGTTAAATGAACATTTTTAGTCTATGATTTTTTCCACAAGTTTTTAATTTAATTTTTTGATTCATAATCACTCTATTTTTTATTCACAATTCAATGATATGATTTTTTTTAAGTGTTATTCATCTCAAATTCACCTTCTATAGAATATATGTATATGATATGAAGCTATACTATTTTTTGAGGTTTTTATGCTACCCATTTGACACATTATATAATGAAACTCCATATGTTAATAATCTTAAAATAATAATTTCATGTTATTTTTCATAGGGCTTATGATTGAAAAGTTTCCAAGTTGGTAAAGTCTTTATGTTACAATATTCTTTCATTGTGGGATTGTTTATGTTCATGGTTCTTTAGGATGAAATCATAGGATATTTTCTCTTGAATGAAATCTATTTCCTTATCCTCATATTTGTAATATTCTTCATATTTTTAACTTCTATTTCATCAACTATTTATGGAATAGACATCAAAATGATATTTATAAGTGATATTGATCTCATACATTCCTTTTGATTGGGAATATTTCTATTCAATATCTATGTTTTATAAAATATTTTCAATCAAATTAATTTATAAAAATAAATTATTTCATAATTGTGTTTTAAATAATCTTTGATATTTTCTTAA
The DNA here is from genome assembly GCA_963277665.1 of Viscum album. Classification (NCBI taxonomy): domain Eukaryota; kingdom Viridiplantae; phylum Streptophyta; class Magnoliopsida; order Santalales; family Viscaceae; genus Viscum; species Viscum album. Next base: position 958,477,932 of record OY728142.1, read on the forward strand.
TATGATTTAAAATTTTATCTTTAAACATCTTCTACATTAGTCACTATCAAATCCTTTAAATTCTTTGAAAATAATGATTATTTTTTAAGTTTATGGTATTAATGAATTTTCCTTAAATCATAAATACTATTTATTTTCGAGATTCTACTATAATGTTAATGGGTTATTTTCAATAAAAATTATATTCAAAATATTTTAAAAAAATTATTTTTTAAAAGTAATTTGGAATATAAAAGTGTGTATTCCCAAATAATTTATAATGAACTATTCAATGATTTTTCCATTAAACAAATAAAACCACCCTTATTGTCACATGTGATCCTCAATTGATATATTGTGATTAAACTATCCTTAATATTTATTTAGATGGATTGTCACGAAATTAATATGGTTAACAACAATACTGGTACCAAACTCAACCCATGGCAAGGTACAAACGGAATTCCCTATCCCCACGGGCTGGAACAAGTTCCCATGTATCATTTATCTTGGTTTGAGAACAATTTACCTGAATTTGTATACATAAAACATAAAAAACATTTGATAAACTGAGTCTGAAAAATTCATACCATCAAGGTTTATACAAATATCCAGAACTAAACACATAAGTTCAAATAAAATACAAAAGGTACGAAGACACAATGAAAAAGGTGAAATACATCCCCAATAACTCCACACTACAAGGGGTCATCACGAACAAGTCATCTCCACAACTCCACCCCAAGGATGGGAACTAACACCCCAAACCGCCATCACCAAGAACCTTTCCTTTAATTGAGTCAAGAATAATAACATCTACCTACACCCAAGGGGTGTAAGTAGGGTTTGAGACTAATATCAACAGGATACTACCCAATTATTCTAAAGGGCGTGCAATACAAGGTGAAAAAGAAAGTATTTATAATATGAAATAAAAAGCGGCGATAAATTCCTGGAAATTCTACTTTCAATTGGTAACAGTTTTCAGGATGAAACATTCAGAATGTTAACACATTTAAATGGTAAAGTTAGCTACTATGATATACTTCTTGACACACAAAAATAAAAGGTAAAATTCCAAAAATTCAATGAGAAACAAAATCGGGAACACCCCTAGCCAGAAGATAGTCTCGGGCCCCATGTACCTTGTACCTCGGAGAATGTTAACCGTAGTAAAAACTGTTCTCGTGCACGATCCATAAGTAGGGAACACACCCCTGACCTATTAGTCCCTAGTAATCATCCATATAATGTATTTAGAGTTGTATTTATCGAAATTCTATGTGAAACAAGGACAAAACCCATCTGGTCCACTTGTCGTACTAGTACATATCCACCCCACCTAAGTACCCACGCTTCCCCCTTTGCGCTCAAACAATTTTAGCATGCTATATAAATCTATTTTCAAATAAAACATAACTATTTTTCATATACAATCAGTATAGTGGATATTACCATTTTAAACCATTTAAAACACTCAACAAAAAAATTTCAATTTTAATGAGACAATTTCTCAAAATCCCGCATAGTTTTACACCCAAAAATCATTGAAAACACCACATTGTGCACTATCTGCACACTTTTTGCATACCAAAACCGAAAATGCAGCCCAATACATTTCAATGAAACCAAAAAATTAATTTTAGCTCATCCCCATGTGAACAAAGAAATGATAACTTTGAAAAACCTCTATTTTCAAACAAACATAGCACTTAAAGTTCACATATTCCACAAACACCAATAAAACCCATTTTCACAGCAACAACCAAATGAGATTAACATTAAAAACATCATTGAAAGCCCAATTTTAGTTCAATAAAACCCTTTAACTATTTATTGGGCCACTACAAATAAAACAAAAAAACATTTCTATGAAAACCACCAATTTCACAAAAAATTGGCATTTAAAATTTATTTTCAATACAAACACCAATTTTTTTCAGCAACAATAAAATGATATAAACATGAAATTATAATATATACATCATGATAATACACAGAGATTGCATAAACATGGAATCACCAACAAAAGTAATGAAAACACTTGAATCCTTTGTGAGAAAACTGAAATGCACCGCCACCGCACCTCTAGGAAGGTAAAACAGACCTAAAACTAGAATTTCAGATAATGAAACATATAATAAAACCCTAATTTTAGAACCCTACTTTCATAACATTAGGAAATTAATGAATAAGTGATGAAACCCTGTGAAAATGGGAGCACAAAGGATGGAAACCCACTCACTTGAGGGATCTTGAAGAAATTTCACAAAATACAGCAGTATCTGAATTTCAATATAAAAAAAATTCAGGTGAGGTTCTAACAAGGATGAGAAGGTCAAGTAGAAACTGTAATGGGGGAATAGAGTATGAAATAAAGAAGTTATGATGGAAAGAAGTTACCTCTTCAAATATGGATGATTTGATAACCCCTATGAAGGTCTGCCTTAATTTTCAATGCATACGAGATCTAAAGAATGGGGAAAGTTTATGGGGGTGCGCATAAGGATGTTATAATCAATTGTGACATTGAATCACTAACAAAGGGTAAACACTGAATATGTTATTAAATATACAAAATTTATTTTCAAAACTGAAATGGGCTTTCGGGAAGGCCCAATTCCTTAAATGAAAACCCAAATCCACCCCGATTAAGGATTCTTAAATGGTCCAAATTAATATAGTGGTGTCAATAGGTCCAGGGAGGCCAATTATGAATTTTAATGGATGAAAAATGTTAAAAATGAAGGAGTTATGAAGGGGAAAAAATTATTTTTAAATCTAGAATTACGCTCGGGGTTTGACCCAAATCATTAAAACACACCTATTCCTCAAAAAATGCATGGGGACACCCCCCCGAAATAAATAATGGAAATTAATTTAAAAATATCATTAAAATATTTTATACATGTGAAAATTATACCCACCATGAAAGAATTTTTACCCTGGAAATTCAACCTGAAGCTTTCTCGGAAAACAGGAATGGGTACTCTTTCTCTACCCATGACTTCTGCTCACAGGTCTCATGTGTATCAGTACCATGCTACCATAAAAATCGGACCAGTGGAATAGACTCCCCTAGAAGCACCTTCGCTTTGTAGTCCACTATTTTCACTAGTCATTCAATGTATGAAAAGTCAGGCTCTATCTCCAGTTCATCCCATCTCAGCACATGGATGGGATCTAGGTTTTATTTCTTCAATTGGGGGACACAGAAGACATAATGGATGGATGTAACCTGAGAAGGTAAAGACAACATGCATTCCACCTTTCTAATACCCTCGATGATCTCAAAAGGGCCGACATATCGCTATGTCTACTTCCCTTGCTTTCCCAATCGACGATGGCCCAAAAAAGGGCCACTTTTCAGAATACCTTGTCACCCATAGAAAACTATAGGTCCCAATGACTTCGGTAAGCATTTGATTTATAACGACTCTGGCCTATCAATAAGCACTGTTAAATCAACTTGACCTTCCCAGAAGTCTCTTGAACATGGCTCAACCCCCAGAGTGAAATATCACCAACTTTAGCCGACACAGTGGGGACTTACAAGGCCAACCAGAGAGAACCTCAAAAGGAGCCATTAAAATTATGGATTGGAAACTATTATTTTAAGAAAACTCAACCAATCCAAAATGGCTATCATAGGAACCTCCAATGTCCATAACACATGCATGGAGCATGTCCTCCAAAATTTGATTCGCCCTCTCTATCTGACCATCTGTTTATGGATGTTATGATGTGATCATCTTAGTCTAAGACCCCAATGCCTTCTGATGACCATACCTGAAACGAGAAGTGAAACAAAGGTCTATATCTGAGACAATGGAGTCTCACCACCTCTTGAAGATAAAAATGGCCCAACTCATCCACAATAGTTGTATCTTAGATCTAAATGAAGTGAGATGATATGTTCAGTCGGTCAATAACCACCCAAATGACATTTTTACCACGTGGTGTATGAGGTAAGCCAACAATGAAGTCCATTGTGACCTCGCCCCACTTCCAAGTAGGAATGGATAATGATAAGCGAAAACTAGAGGTCCTTTGATGCTATACATTCACATGTTGGCATGTATAGAATCTCAACACAATGTATGTTATGTCCCATCTCATACCTGGCAACCAGAACCATCGTCATACATCATAATACATATTGGTGGCACCTGGATGGATAGCCCATTGAGACTGGTGGCTATCCTGCATCACAACATTTTTCAAAGACAACGACAATACTGAACGACCCTTGAAACACAAGATTCCATTATGGGATGACCACCAATCAGAGGACATCTCCCCACCATGAAAAAACTGCCTTGAATTCTGAAAAATCTCATCACTCAGCAATTCCTGCTGAATCAACTCCAAGAGACAAGGAGTCAACTTGATGCTCTCCAAGAATGAACCACCATTGTGATCCCTAGTATCCACATGAATATGAGAAAAGAGTACCTTCAAAGCCCACACATCACTGGACTTCCTCAAAGTCTACACTGGAACTCTTCCGCTCAACGTATTGGCAACAAAATTATTCTTTCATAGAGTATAGACAATTTCAAAATCGATCCCCTTAAAGTACTCAATCCATTGACGTTGTCTTATGATGAAGTCCTTCTGCAAGAAGATAGAGGCAAAGATTTATTTATCAGAGTAGACCACAAAAATCTTCCCAATGTGGTAGTGACACCTTGCCTTCAAAGAATGCACCACTGCTACAATCTCTATGTCAAAGGGCAGGTAGTTCTTTTCATGTAGTCAGAGTTGGTGAGAGCCATATGCCACAACGTGATCATCCTGCATAAGAACTCACCCAAGACCCAAACCTGAAGCACCACAATAGACCACATACCATTTCCATCCTCTAGAAAAATTACATGGGGGCGGTATTCAACTGCAGCTTCAGCTCCTCGAAGGATACCTGACATTCTGGTCCCCATACAAAATTCCCCCCTTTTCGGGTTAGTACGGTCATTAGTGAATATAGCTGAGAGAAATCCCGAATGAATCTCTTATAATAATCAGTCAGGTAAAGGAAACTATGTATCTTGAACACATTGTTCAGTTTCTCAAATGACATGACCACACTTATCATCTTTGGGTCCATGGAAACCCCCTGCTCTAAGATCACAAGCCCCAAAAATTTCACCTCCCTGAACCAGAAAGTGCACTTTGACAACATTGCATAGAGGTGGTGATCTCGAAAAGTGCCCATGAAGATACTCAAGTGATGTTCTTGTTTCTCATTAGAGCCATAATACACTATAATTTCATCCAAAACACCACAACAAAAGAATCAAGGTACTGATGGAACACCCTGTTCATGAGTGCCATAGATATTTCTGGATAATTGGTTAAGATGTAGGGTATAAACAAATACACAAAGTAGTCATACATTCAGCAGAAGGCTGTCTTTGGGATATCAGCTTCCTTCACCATGAGTTGGGGGTATCCTAAACACAAGTATATTTTTGAAACCCACCGTGCCTCCTTCAACTGATCAAAAAATTCATCTATCTTGGGAAAAGAGTATTGGTTCTTAATTGTTACCTTATTCAGCTTCTCTTAGTTAATTCCCAACTTAAGGGATCCATTAGCCTTTTTCACAAACAACATATGAACGTCCCAAGGATAGATGCTCGGGAGAATTAATCCTTTGGATTTAATGTCATCTAGGAGTATCATTAATTCCATCAACTCGGTGGGGTCCATGAGATATTATGGAAGAGATATTGGTTGTGTTCCTTGTGCCAGATCAAATTAAAACTCCACATCCCACTCTGGAAGAAAACCTGAAAAATCATCTTGGAATACCTCCGGAAACTCATTCACTACATGAGGTAGTGCGCCTTTAGGGAAAATAAAATCTTCCTATAGTGTGAATGATGATACCTGGAGGATATAACTTCCCAAATCTGTCAGTGGATGTCTTGCACGACCCGACAGAGGATCCAGTTCTTCAAAAAAACCTGAGGACTCCCTGCATGTGTAGTGAAACTCACTTGCCAGCTGTAACATTTGATGTGTTCCTAGAAGTGTACTACCCAATCCATGCCATTTTTCATATAAAAATATCCATATCTAAGACTAATAGGTCCCACTCAATATCAATCCCTAACACAGAGATCACACACGATGGGCACGAGAGACCCGGCTCCTTCTGCTTTCCCAGTGGCGTCACCAACTCCATCGCGCAAGACAAAAACACGGTAGGTAAATTAAGTGTTTACACAAAATAGGAATAAATGAAGGAAAAATTGGGTCTAGTATAAAAAAATCAGCAGGTATAGAAGATGAGATCAAAATGGTAACTCGAACTGTCGATAGTCCCGCATATGACCAGACTAGTGCCTGACCAACCGCATGGAGATGTACAGTCTCTACTTGAGGAAAAATGATAGTCTGTGGTTTTTCCCTAAACAGGATCTTCCCAGATGATAACCCAACTCTACCACCATAGCCTCCAAATCGAGATACCCCAGTCCTCGATGGCTCGGACTATGCTGGCACTCCTCTTGATGCCGCTGACGCAGCCCCACTCGGAAGTGGACATGTGACCCCAGAAAAGTCCTGCAAATTCCTGATACCTCATAACTGGTAGCAAGGCTTCAGAGGAAGTGGGAATGTTGGTAAGATGTGCCCCATATTCCCACACTGGCGGAACACGGAGGATCTCGCATCAAAAGCCACAGACGGAAACTGCCTGGAACAGTGGCCTGAACTACCCCCCCATTTCCTCACATGTTCCCCCCTCTTCCTTTTCTTCTCTAAGGAGAATCCACTTACCACTACTAATATTTATCCATAGAAACCAGCCTGGACTTTCTGGTCAATCTCCACCTTGCATGCCTGGTCAACAACCTCATCATAGGTCATCAACATGAACAAGAACACCTAAAACTATATCGCTGGTCGCAGGCCTTTCATAAACCTCTAGGTCTTTGCTTTCCCATTGGAAACGATTTTAGGAGTATACCGATCCAACTCAGTGAAATGGCTGGTGTACTCCATCAAGGATAAATTCCCTTGAACAAGGTCTATGAACTATCAGGACCTAGAATAAGCCAACACCTTAGGGTAGTATAGTTCATTGAAGATAGCCTTGAAATCTCCCCAGCACATCTTCTCATTCTTCCTAGTTTGAAGTACCCATTACCACCACCTGCAGTAGGGACCCATCAACAAAAATGAGGCACATTTCACCCTGAGTTTTTTAAGTGTATCCAAGAAATCGAACATGAATTCGATCATTCCAATCCATTCTTCTTCTTACTAGGGTTCTATGATACCACGAAAGGTAGGATGCATATTTTTTAAGAACTCCTAGGCCTTGTCCTCTCTAGGACTAGTATCATCCTATCTAACAGGAGATAGAACATGATATAGGACTTTTCCAAGAGCCTGGACAACCCAGATCATGGCCTCAACTAGCATATGATCAATTTGTGTGGGAGAACTCTCTTTGCCTTCCTCTCATGGGTGTATGGGAGTTTTTGGTGAGGCATGTTGCTACAAAATGAAACAGTCACAAAAACAATAGTCAATACCACAATTTGAAAAAATTTAATCAAATACATCAAATATAAAAAATCTAAACACATTATAGTAATATGAAAACTACTACTACACCCCTGCCTGATGTCCAAGTGTGGCTTGAAGCCCACACATCACACCTGAAAGTGAAGTCAATCAGACAATTGCGACGTCCCCTGGTGACTCATGGTCATCCATGAGAGGTGTGGTACAAACACAATACTCATGACCAAAACCCTGATCCCCAAAAATCATAGCTCTTTTCTATCCCGAATCATCCCAAAATAGTAATATAATCCAGAAACATTAAGCTCATCTAATACAATTTTTTATCAAACTAAATTTGGTCGCCACCAATTCCAACACAAAACCCAGACCATGCTACACACAATGGGAATTCCTTATCCCCATAGAATGGAACAAGTTTGTTGGAATAATTTATCTTGGTTGGCAATGATTTACCAGAATATGTATACTTCATACATCAATAACATTTGATAAACTGAATCTGAATAATTTATACCAACATGGTTTATAAAAATAACCAGAAATGAATTCATATGTTCAAATGCAATAAAAAAGGTCCAAGGACCCAATTAAACAATATAAAAACTTTCCAAAATACTTCACATGAAAAGGGGTCATCACCCACAATCCATCACTAGAACTCCGCCCCAAGGATGGGAACTAACACCATGAACCTCCGTCACCCAAAGCCTTTCATTTACCATAGTCAAGAATAAAATTTCTAGTCACACCCAAGGGGTGTATGTAGGGTGTGAGCCTTAGCCCAATAAGATACCACCCAATTAGTCCAATGTGGATTCAATACAAGATGAAAAAGCCAACGGTTTTAATATGCAATGAAAAGTGGCGACAAATTCCAAGAAATGCCACTTTTAATTGATAATGGTTTTCGAGATGAAACATTCCGAATGTTAACACATCTAAATGGCCATGTTAGCTACTATAATATATTCCAAACACACCCAAATACAAGGGAAATACCACTAATCCAATAAGAAACCAATTGAGGAACACCCCTAGGCAGTAGATAGTCTCGGGCCCCATGTACCTCTTATCTCGGTGCAAAGTACACATAATAAAAACCGTTCTCATGCACGAGCCACTAGTAGGGAAAATTTACATAACCTAGTGTCCCTAATAATCATTCATACAGTTTAGTAAGATTTTTCATTCTCCAAATGCTATGTAAAATAGGGAAAAAACCCATTCGGTCCACTAGTTGTACTAGTACGTATCAACCCCACCTTGGTACATGGGCTTCCCCCTTTGTGCTCAAAAAATCTCATCATTATACAAAAATAAATTTTTATATAAAACAACATTAATGTTCACATACAATCAGTATAATATCTATTCACATTTTAGATCATTTAAAACACCCATCAAAACACTTTAATTTTTTTGAAATAACTTCTCAAAATCCCTTATTGTTTTACACCCAAAACTTCTTAAAAACCCCACATTGAGAACTATGTGCACACTTTTATGTTACCAAAACCGAAAAGGCATCCCAATAAATATAAATGAAACCAAAAAATTAATTTTATGGTATCCCCATGTAAACTAATAAATGATAACTTGGTAAAACATCCATTTTCACACAAACATGGAAATTAAAGATCGCATATTCCACAACAACCATTAAAACCCATTTTCACAGCAACTACCAAAGGGGATAGAGAATTGAAAACATGATTGTAATCCATATTATAGTTCAATACTATCAAATATGTATTTATATCATAGCCCCAAATAAACAAACAAAACCTTTCTATGAAAATCCCAAATTTCATTTAAATTGGAATTTAAAATTTATTTTCAATACAAACACCACTAAAACTAATTTTTTCAGAAATAATAAAATAATATAAACCATAAAACATAATAAATAAATCATTATAATACAAAAATATTACATCAACCTAGAATCAACTACCAAAGTAATGAAAACACTTGAATCCATTTTGCAAAAACTCAAAATCACCACCACTGCACCTCATGGAACGTAAAACAGAACTAAAACAAGTATTTGCAAACATGAAACCCAATATCAAACCCAAATTTTAAAACCTTACTTTATAGAAATTATTAAATTCATGAATAAGGGAAGAAAACCTAATAAAATGGGAGTAAGAAGGATGTAAACCCACTTACTTGAGGGATCATGAAGAAATATCCCAGAATACACTAATAAATGAATTTCAAAACAGACAAAAGTTTAGGTCAGGTTCGAACAAGGAGGATAAGGTAATATAAGAACTTGAATGGGGGAACAGAGTGATAAATTTAGTAGTTATGATGGAATGAAGTCACCTCTTCAAATTTGGACGATTTGAGAACCCCTTTGAAGGTATTCCCTAATTTGTGATGGATACAAACTCCAAAGAGTGGGGGGGAAGGAAATGGGGGCGTGCCTAAGGATGTTAGATTCGAGTGGGAGGTGTAATCATTGACACAGATTTAAAAATAAATATGTTATTAAATAATCAGAATTTATTTTTAAAACTAGAGATGGGCTTCCGGGTAGGCCCAATTCCTTAAATAAAAACCAAAATACACCTTAATTAAGGATTCCTAAAATATCAAAATTAATATGGTGGGGTTAATAAGTCATGGGAGGATAAGTAGGAATTATAATCAATTAAAAATGTAAAAAATTGAAGGACATATAAAGGAAACTAAATTTACTTTTAAATCTAGAATTTGGCTCATGGTTTGGCCAAAATCATGAAAACTCGCACATTCCTCCAAAAATGTATGGGAAACCCCAAAAACAAAGCAATAATGTAAATTAAATTAAAAATAAATTTAAAATATTTCACGGATGTGACACTGATTATGATTAATTTAATGATATTTTTCGGGACCATATTTATTTTCCACTTCTCAATCTAGTTTTGAAAGGATTAATGGTTGTTTCTATGAGTTTTATGATTAAATACAAGATCAAGGTACATTATCCATGTTATTGTTCTTGTAATTTTTATATGATTATCAGTGATCCTGATACAACTGATACAATGGGTTCAGACTCATTATTTCTAATGAAAAAATTGGTGATCTCAATACTTCATATGTGATGGGTTGAGCCCCATTATATCTCATTGTGAATGGGTGAATACGATACACATTATAAGATGGGTGATACCTATTATAGCTCTCCAATGATTTGGTTAATGATTATGTTCTGGGGATATTTATATTGGAAGTTGAACATATGTTTATTCCAATCATAAGGGTTATTTTATGGGTTATAAGTATCTGATGTTCCAAGACACCAACATATTTTTATGCATGTTATGGGCTATAAATATTTAATTTTATCATGGTTGACTTACTACTACTCATGATTATTGATTCCTATTACTCATTCCATTGATAAATCTTTATTCCATGTTTCACGTTTTATGATCTAAGTATTTATGGCTATAAAATATAATATATTATTCTCATGAAATTTTATTATTACATTGTTATCATCTTATTATCACTGATGAAATTTAATTGGTAAGCTTATTTTTAACATTACTAAGAATTTTAGATCACCTTTATTATGTTTTCTTTTCCCATGGTTATGATGAAAAATGATAAAATATTTGAGTATAGAATGGTTTATATGTGAATTATTTTATATGATAGTTTGAAGACATAATTTGGATTATGGAATACAATCTATATAATAAAAATACTCACTTGAAGTGAATAGTATTATTTATCTATGATTTTTTGTTAATTATCTAAAAATGTAAAATAAAAAATACCTTAGGTATTTATGTTACCCATTATTTATATAATATGTAGTATGTTTTGGATGAAAAAATAGGCTATGATTTTTCAGTACCAAATTAATAATTTTAATTCTTATGTTTATAACACTAGATTTGGGAGTTTGGTTATGAGGCTGTTACAAAAATGGCTCATGGAGTAAATATTTCTGCTGAAGCAAGTAAGGGAAAAATAATTTTTAACACTGAAATGTTTAATTTACTAATAAATAAATAATTTTTGGATTAATTTTTTTTAAATCTATGGTATATGTTAATTAAAAATGAAATATGTATTTTTAAATGAATAATAATCAAAAAAATTAATACTATGAATTTAAGAAGAGTATAAGAAAATATATGTCAGATGAAATGGTTCTTCTTCTCAAAATTAATTAATTAAAAATGATTCATTTTGTAAACCATGTTTAATTTTAATTTTATATCGATTCACTAAACCATGATTATGTTATATTATTTTTTCCTTACTAATTAAAGGTATTTAAAAATCAAAATCATGTTATTTATTTCAATTAATTTTCAATCTACTGTTATAAAATTTAAACGTGTTTCATCGACTCAAATTTCTTTTCAATGGATCATGAACTATTTTCTTTCCGAATAATCTTCCAAGATTATTTTATTCTAATATTTCCCTATTATATTTAGGTATTCTATTTTTATTTTCATAAATTACATTCTAACGTCAAAATTTTCTTTTCTGTTGGGTCGCCTACTGAAAAAAAAATTGAAACTTATTTTTAATAATTTACACCATTTCATACAAGTCATTTTCTACCATTTATGTATTCATTCATACCAGTGATATTATATTTTATTTACATGAAATCCAAATATTTTTTACCTAAAAATTTCTTTATTTCTTTTTAAAAATTAATATTTAACTCGTTCTTCAATGCGCCTTTTTAATGATGAATATCTAAAAAATAATATCTTACCATGCTTATACCACTATTTTTATTCAACTCTAAATTCTATATATATCACTTTTATTTTTAAAGATTTATTTTATTTGTATTTATTTATGTTTATGTTGTAGAATGTTATCTTATCAATATTTTTAAATACAATCCTTTCAATGATTTCTCTAAATGTTATTTTTGAAATTATTTATAAAGGTTTCAAATTAATTTTTTTAATTCTTTCCACTTGAGTTAATTTTACAACTATTATTTATGTTATTTATTAATAATAATTTTTATGTTTCCAAAATTATTTATAGAAAATAAAATTCCCTTCGTTCTGTGAATTTTTGTTATTATGTTTCATGTATGAAAGATATTTATACTTACATTTTAAATCATTTGTTTAAATATTTTTTAAAAATATTATCTATATATGTTAATATAATTTAATGATTCTTAAGGTTTATTGAGGATATTATTTATTTATACCATCCAACATCATACTATGGATATATTATAATACTCTTTTAAAAATTATTTAATTAAACCCATATTTTTTCACATGTTAACAATGATATTATAAAATTAATATTTTTTACAAGTTCTTGTAAACAAAATAAATAATTTTTATCATTATTTGATGAGTGGGACATATATATCCCTCTAATTAATTGGTTAAATAATTTTATCTGGTGGGATAATAATGAGAAATGATTTTTTATTCTCGATCTAAAATGGAAAATTAGAAGTAATGTGAGATAAACTAGGGGAAATAGTTAGTGATTCCAAATCCAATTTGGGAAATAATTTTTGAATCCTAATCCATATGTTTTGATGGCCTTAGTCGATACATATTATATGATTTACTATGTTTTTTTGAGTAACACATTCTTATACATTATTTCTATGTTATACCTCCTGTTGAGGTTTTTCTATTGCGCTCATGATTATTATCTTATATATCTATATTCCCATTCCATGGTATGTTTTGATATTATGAGATTATATTCACTTTATTTCTTACATATGGATTAATATAATGATTCCATGTTCATTGTTAATTTGTTATTTAACACATGATCGTGCTTTATCACATTATTTGGATTTAAACCCTTTATAAATAAATGAATTGTTTCCACATACTGATTATTTGATGTAACCCATCATAAGATTTAATTTCCAAAGGTTATAAAAAAATTATTTAATATGATATGTATATAATGCTATCCTATTTGAATAGTTTTATGAGAGATGATGAAGACTTTTTGTAAAATAATACTTTATTTTTATCAAGTGAAAAATGTTCATTGGGTGAGAATAATATGGGTTTTCTTCCTAAACGTTTTTCTGAAATTCCTTAAAATAGTAAATCTAAATGTTCTTGGGTATGTAATTTTCCCAATTTTGGATATTGATAATGCAATTATTGTTGGTTAAATTTGGGTCACTTAAATCAGTATCAATTCTAGTATGTAAAGGGATTATTTTTAATAGTGGATCCAAGTGTATGGGTGTAGACACCCAAAGCTTGACGTACATGGACAATACATTACTTTTGCGGAATACATAATACATAACAAAAACAGACACATAAGGATCTTAATAGTTTAGTGTCTTTGGAAACTCATAATATAAACATCTCATCATGTTGAAAGATCTTCAAAATATCCCATAATGATCTTCCCCTTTTTGTTTCCTTAACTAAAACCTTTTTTTATTTCCTGGGGAAAATAAAACATAAAAAGGGTGCGCTGAAATGCTCGGTAAGGGAAAACATAGAAAATATCAAACAATACATAAACATATTAAAGCAAAAACATGAACATGAAATCTAATCATTAAAACCCTGAACAAAGACCTAAATCGTGGAAGTACGTAAGGCATATATCATAATGGAACATCAATCATGATAAAATATAATGGGAATAAACATGTAATTGTGGAAACCATTTAGCACATGTCATGATTTCCATAGTATCCAGGGCATTGCTGCCAAGACAATCTCAGTGGACAAAGTCCCTTTCTGAATCGAGTTCACACCTCGTTTCAGTCCTGAAACACTGAACCGGATTAACTTATTATTTTATCCATGTCTATATCATGAGATATAAATCATTAACTAATTCATTGGAGGGATATTTTGGTCCCACCCTTCTCATAATGAAATCATTCTTAATTGTCCCACAAAATGAACATAAATCATCCATCATAACCCAAATAATAAAATGGGGTTCATAAACATCATCCCATCATAACATAATCCATACAAAAAATGGATATCATTCATCATAAGAAGAATAAAACCATTTAAATAAATGATACATTATACTTGAAACATAATCATACTAAATAATGTCATCTTAGATGGAAAATAGTTTTGATAAAACTCCTGAAATGAAATCTTGAGAAAAATATCCTTTCTTCTTCAAAATCATTTTCTTTTCACAAAATTCCATGAAATTTTAAAAGAAAAGGGTTTTTTTAAATAATCATGCAATCTTGTATAGAATGATTCATGAAAATGAGGCATTATAGAACCGTAAAAATCAGTTCACGCCGTATAAGTTAAAAAAACATTATCCTCGTACTTTTGTCAGAAAAGTCAAAAAGTACCACATATGGTAAACAAAAGAAAGATTTCTCCCATAAAACAAAGTAAAAGTCAAGATGGGTATAAATGAATTTAAAAATTCATGGAATAATATAAAACACTTTATGAAAACATTTTTATGGACATGGATGAAAAATATAACCCCAGTAAATACTTACGAATAAGAAATCTCAGATAAAAATGAGATTGCAATATTATCCATTTACTTAGGTCTGATATTCTTCATACGTATCCGAACCTACTGTATAATGATATAAATAATGTCATTTCCTTATAACATATTCATATTCATAGTTATGATATCTTATATGTTTCACTTATGACTTTATATTACCCGTTCTTTTGTAAATTCCATGTTAAAGTAGCGTTTTAGGTAAAATCATTTCATTTATCGTATGTGTTTCAACTTTTCATTCTTGATATTATTACATATATCCTGATTTACATAATTCCAGAATGTAAAACATGATTTATATATCATATATATTCATCATATACATATATATATATATATTATATATCGATACAAGAAATGAAATACACCATTCATAGAGACTGTAGGTCGTACGTACGCATGAACATTGTTTTCATTTCCTTTTTGAATTGAATGAAACTAAATAGATGAAATACATATATATGTAAATAAATCTAGTAGCATTGTTATTTCATATATTTAATTATTATTCATTATATAAACTTTATGATCATTCATGTATGTTTAACATGGAGAATGAATCTCATCGCGTCGTGGAGACGGTAGTCCGTACGTAAGCACGAGTGATGATATCATTCCCATAATTATTGAATAGAATTTAATTGGATGGTATAATATATCAGAATAAGTATGATGTTATAATAACCATTTATAGTTATTCTTTACACCATTATACACATCCATGTAAGGTGTTGTTGGACAAACAGATTTCACCATGGCGTGGAGACGGTATTCTGTCCGTACGCACGCGTGGTGATTTGATTTTCCGTAGGATGGATGGATGGTGAAATAGGGTTGTTTCATACTTATAATAACATATCAGTATATGAGTTATTCTTATGTTATTAATTCCTAATTAATCAACTAAAGAAGAAGAAGTGGAAGAAGAAATAAAGTTGAATGAATCGGTAACGGACATTACCTCTTCTTTGAAGCGCCTCTTTGAGACCTCTTCTAAGGGCACTAAAATTGGTCTTTAAAGAAGAAAAGAACCTCTAGGATGTTTCTATGGATGTTTAGAAGATAATTTGGGAGGGTTTGGCCGAGCATGAAGACTCAATGTGGTGTGAGGAAGAGAGGGAGGAGGTTCCCTTTTATAAGGGAGGAGAGGGGCACCTTTGGAAAAACTAAAAATATTATTTTATTATAAAATCATATTCAGTTTTTAATAGCTTCATATTGATTTATTTCGAATCTAATGTGGGGATGGGACGAAATAATCTCATCCAATAGAATTTAGACAAGGTTAGGTTTCTATTTTAACCTTATCATTTAGATTTAACCTTAAGTTAAATAATTTTACTTTTACCGTGTCTTCTTGTTTTCTTACACTATAAGGATAATAAACTTACTATAACAAGCCAAAAGAACCCCAAGGTGTTTATTATTAATATATATAACCTTATCTAAGTAATTTGGACGAACCTTATAATTTTAAAAATAAAATAACAATTAATAATATAATTTTTTTTTTAAACTAATTTATATCAATTTTGACACTATTTGGTAATTGATTTTTTTGAAAATCATATCAGAATGATTAGTGCAAAAAACGTTAATTAAATAAATACTAACATGTCTCATTAATCTATAAAATTAGTTTAATTCATAAAAATTCTCATATTACATTTATTTGGGTATTTATAAAATCAATTATGTCAATATTTCATTAATAAAATAATTACTGCATCATATTTGTGACATAAATAAATTAAATTATTCAATGTCTAAAAATTATAAATAAAATATCATTATGTATGAAATAATTTTATCTTTGTAATGAATATTTACAGTTGAATTTATCGTAAATATAACCCTACTTTAGAAATTATTTACTTATTAAACTGTGATTTTAACTATTTTAAATCTTCTTTAAATAAATTAATATTAAGTTTTCTAATCCAATCCAAGTGGGCCTAAATGGTAATATTTTATTCCTAAGGTTGTTTTTGGTCGAATTAAACTTATCTGATAGAATTAGGACATGTGTTAGGGTAATAATAATATCAATTTTACCCTTAATTATCCTATTTACTTTTAACCGTTGTAAATAAAAGTAAAAAAGTTACTATACACCAAAAATTATTTTCATCTCATTGAACCACATTTTAGTCCTTGATACTAAACGTGTCTCTTGGATTTCTTAAATTCCACTCATAGAAGTGGTAAAATATAGTTTAAATTAAAAAAGACATTTTTTTAACTACCACTAAGTGGTTTCACTATTCATCGAAAATTGTTGTTTCTCAGAAAAATACCAAAAAATAAGCCTAATAATTATTGGATATTATAAATTCCAAATTGATGTCTATTTTTCCAAATTAATAAAAAATAATTTCCATTAATTAATTTTAAATTTAATTCCCTTTATCAAATCAAATAGTGTGTTTTTAAGAAACAAAAACAATCAAAAGATTGATACTTGTTTATATCCAATTTCAAAGTGAAATTAATTCCAATGAACAAAATTGGATTAAACGGTAAAAATACATTCTAATTACACTTTTAAACCAATTAAAAATATAATTTATCCATATAAATTATTGTGATGAACAAAGTTGTTTTTAATTAAAATATAGCATGTTTTTACTATTCCATAAAATATGAAAGTTATCAGAATAACATGAAAAATTTATCAAAAGTAAATTTTTATTTCCTGATTCCAAAATAAAATTTTATTTTGACAAATTGAACATATAGACATGTAAAAAACAATATTTAAGGTGAGTGCATCATCAAAAGGCGAAAAAAACAGCAATTTTTTAAAAATACATATTTTATACGAAAAATTTATTTTATTCTCATGCCATATTTTAGAAAATGTGTAAGATGAATAATAATGTTATAAAATAAAAAATGTAGTTAATACTATTCATAACGGCTAGTCCATAATAATATTATAACAATATATCATTGTTTTGTGAAACCTGGTATTGCGTACAACACACGCTATCGAGGAAGGTTGCGATTGCATGTAATGCAAGCCATGTCAGGGTTGCGTGTTGTGCAGGACTCCTCTGTTGTTTCGTATAACAGAATCCAACCATATTTCATTTATACATTGAATATATATATATATATATATAGAAATGCAATGTTTTGTAGAAAATCATTTATCAAAATTATGTGTAACATGATCCAAGAATAGTGTTGGGTATACTCCAAGCTCATATGGTGTTGTGTATAGCGCAAGGCAATCTTGTTGTAGCTTGCAACACAATACATAGATTAATTAAAAGAATATTTTTCATAAAATCTCGGGGTGTTACATTCTACCCCCCTTAAAATTAATTTCTCCCTAAAAATTCATCAATGTTATAAATCGTTACTATTTATAGAAGCCAACATCGTAAAAACGAATACTAAAACATAATTTTAAAAACTAAAGCAGGAAATGTAACTATTACCCAACAAAACTCATCAATGGGTTTCCATATAAGAGAACATAGGTGAAAATATGGATATGGAAGAAAAATTTAACCATCATGTTCTGATGGAGAGTGGTATAGAACATGGCTATGAAAAAGCCATCAATCAAAAAGACATAGATTTGTGATTATCTAAGGTACCATCTGATTCATCGGATATAAGGGAACTAGGACAACATTTTTGTTTTTCAAGATAATTTCACTAAATTTGATGAAATTGGAATTAGATAAAATACTTTTGTGATTTTGGTACAGTCTCACCGTTGGTTATTCTTTGGACAATTTCCACTTCATCTCTTATAGAAATGAAGTTGAATTTGTCATTCATGATGTGTTTGCAGATCATTTGATATAATGATGGTTCATTCCGCCTGTCTCAAACAAAAGGTTATAAAAGTTATCAAAAATACATAAGTCCATCTATAGTGAGATTAATCATATATGGTTCCTAAAATGGATTATACTTCATATATCATACTGATTAATATAATAAAACTAGTTTCTACTAAACAGGGACTTCCTGTATGTCAGTTGTAGGCGGTAAAGGCCAATCGCACTTCGGTTGTGGGTTCAATTCCCACAGCCTTGTGCGACGCGGTGGGTTTTCGCCCATCCTGCAGGTTTTCCTTTTTCTAAAACTACATTACTATAACATCCCATTAATAACATCAAAAAAGTTCTATCCTTAAACAATACTAACTTATGTACAACATAATCCATTCCAATTATTTATCTAAAATACTTCGGTCCAAGCTCATAGTATAAAGAAATCGATTAATTGAAATGTCATCAACCAAGCATGTGAATACCATCATTTATCACCCATATTTCTTGTTGGTGACATTACAATCATGTGAATACCTTAATCATGTATTCTCTTGAAAAATGAATACACATTAAACCTTAGTGAAAACATTAATGCTGTCAAAAGTTAACTCTTTCCACATACCAAAATCCAAAAATTCTATATTCTCTAACCATGATATAATTTTCTCTTTATATCATTCATCATCTCATGAATACTATCATACATTTAATTCATTCCTTATCCCTCCATTATGCACATATCATATACTTTCCAAAAATATCTAAATAACCTTTCATGGTTACTGGTACAATTCATCATACACTTTCGATACTTAAGGAAAGGCAATACTGTAAAAATCATTAGCTGTCTCTTTATTCCATAGTACCATGAGATTATTTATACAACATTAAACTTGATAAACAAGTGTTCATTCCACTACCTTCTTAAACCATTGTCTGAGCTTCAACAATTCTTTCAACTGACATATCATTTGTAGTCTCTTCATCATTATCAACATAAATACTACCCATACGACCATACTGATTCTCTTCATGAGACTTTCCCTAAGGGCATTGGTTTGTATAATGCATGTACATTCCACATTTAACACATTTAACCATTTTTCATGTCGTAGCAATACCATTATCCACATACATGGTGTTAACTAAACCTTTTCCTTTGCACTTACTGTATTTGAGTCCTACTTTTCCACACCCAAACCATCATCCAGTTCCTTTGAAACATTCTCCTTGATGCCTCTCCCCACGTGATTTACATAGGAGAAATTGAACTTTCATTCCTCTATGTTCATCATGAAACTCCATCTTTCTCTTGTTAGCCGAGTCAGAAAACTTAACAAATTTGAGTTTATTGATCATATTATGAGATTGAATATTCAGCATAATAATGATGTTTGGACTTCCAAATCCCATTTCATTTGGTTGCTCATGAAAAATACCATTTCATTGTCCATCATATCCTCCATTATCGTGAATCTTCCTGTTTCCAGCCATTTTCTAAAACCCAAAAAGAATAGTGTGAGTCAAAAATCATGCTAGGGAAAACAACATAGTAAAGGGGGATTACCCCCAATATCTAACATCTTAGGTTAAATTCTAAGATCATTACCATAGTTCTAGGAATATATCCTATACGTATACTTATCCTTAGGGACATCCCTAGACATACCTTAGAAATATCTCTAGGGATATCACTAACATTTTCGCATCCTAGTTTCCAAAGGTTGACTAAACCTTTCCTCTGATACCAACTGTAGAGACCCAAATCATGACGTACATGGACAATACATTAATTTTTCGGAATACTTAATACATAACAAAAACAGACACACAAGGATCGTAATAGTTTAGTGTCTTTGGAAACTCGTAATATAAACATATAATCATGTTCAAAGATCTTCAACATCTCCCATAACGATCTTCCCCTTTTAGTTTCCTTACCTAAAACCATTCTTTATTTCCTAGGAAAAATAAAACCTAAAAATGGTGAGCTCAAATGCTCAGTATGGGAAAAAATAGAGGACATAAAACAATCCATAAACATTTGAATGCAAAAACATGAACATGAAATCTAATAATTAAAACCATGAGCAAAGTCATACATTGTGGAAGTACATAAGGAATATATCATAATGGAAGATCAATAATGATAAAATATAATGGGAATAAAAATTTAATTGTGGAAACCATTAAGTACATGTCATTATTTCCATAGTAGGCAAGGCATTGCTGCCAACACCATCTTAGTGGAAAAAGTCTCCTTCCGAATCGAGTTCACTCCTCGTTTCAGTCCTGTAACACTGAACCAGATTAACTTACCATTCCAGCCATGTCTATCGCAAGAGATATAAATCATTAAACAATTCATTGAAGGGATATATAGGTCCCACCCATCTCATTATGAAATCATTATTACGTGTTCCACAAAATGAACATAAATCATCGATCATAACCCAAATAATAAAATGGGCTTCATAAACCTCATCCCATAATAACATAATCCATACAAAAAATTGGATATCATTCATCATAAGAAGAATCAAACCATATAAATAATGGAGACATTATACTTGAAACATAATCATACTAAATAATGTCATCTTGGATGGAAAATAGTTTTGATAAAACACGTGAAATGAAATCATGAGGAAAATATCCTTTCTTCTTAAAAATCATTTTCTTTTCACAAAATGCCATGAAATTTTAAAGGAAAGGGTTTTGTTGAAAATAATCATGAAATATTTTATAGGAAGATTAATGAAAATTAGGCGTTATGAAACCATAAAAATCTGTTCACACCGTATAAGTTAAAAAAACTTTCTCCTCATACTTTTGTCGGAAAAGTCAAAAAGTACCACGTATGGTAAACAAAAGCAAGATTCCTTCCATAATACAAATTAAAAGTCAATATGGGTATAAATGACTTTAAACATACATGTAAGAATATTAAACACTTTATGAAAACATTTTTATGGACATGGATGAAAAATATATCCCCAGTAAATACTTACGAATAAGCAATCTCGGATAAAAATGAGATTGGAAAATTATCCCTTACCTTAGGTTCGATATGCTTCTCACGTATCCGAACATCCTATATAATGATTTAAATAATTTAATTGACTTATTAAATAATCATATTCATTGTTATGATATCATATTTGTTTTACTTATGACTTTTTATTACCCGTTCTTTTGAAAATTCCATGTTAAAGTAGACTTTTGTGAAAAATCATTTCATTTATCGTATGTATTTCTACATGTCATTCTTGATTTTATTTCATATATCCTAATTTACATAATTCCATAATGTAAAACATGATTTATATATAATATATATTCATCATATAAATATATATATTATATATTTATACAAGGAATAAAATACACCATTCATGGAGATGGTTGGACGTACGTACGCATGAACGTTGTTTTCGTTTCCTAATTGAATTGAATGAAACTAAATAAATGAAAAACATATATATATATATAAATAAATCCAGTAGCATTATTATTTCATATATTTCATTATTATTCATTATATAAACTTTATGATCATTCATGTATGGTTAACATGGAGAATGAATCTCATCGCGTCGTGGAGACGGTAGTCCGTACGTACGAGCGATGATATTGTTCCCATAATTATTGAATAGAATTGAAGTGGATGGTATAATATATTAGACTCGTTATTATGTTATAATAACCATATATAATTACTCTTTACCCCATTATACCCATCCATGTAAGGCATTGGTTGAAAAAAATATTTCACCACGGCGTGGAGACGGTATTCCGTACGTACGCACACGTGGTGATTTCGTTTTCCGTAGGATGGATAGATTGTAAAATATGGTTGATTAATACTTATAATAAAATATAAGTATATGAGTTATAATGATGATATTACTTAATAATGAAACAACTAAAGAAGAAGAAGTGGAAGAAGAAATAAATTTGAA
Organism: Viscum album; assembly: GCA_963277665.1. Lineage (NCBI taxonomy): Eukaryota > Viridiplantae > Streptophyta > Magnoliopsida > Santalales > Viscaceae > Viscum > Viscum album. The sequence goes on from OY728142.1 coordinate 958,500,703, forward strand.
AGAATCGGTAATGCACATTACCTCTTCTTTGAGGCACCACTTTGAGACCTCCTCTTAGGGCACTAAAATTGGTCATTGAAGATGACCAGAACCTCTAGGATGTGTCTATGGAAGTGGAGAAGAGAATTTTTCAGGGGTTTGCCGAGCATGAAGGCTCCAATTGGTGTGAGGAAGAGAGGGAGGAGGTTCCCTTTTATAAGGGAGGAGAGGGGCACCTTTGGAAAAACTAAAAATATTATTTTATTATAAAGTCATATTCGGTTTTTAACAGCTTAAAATTTACTTATTTAGAAGATAATGTGGGGATGTGTCGAAATCCTCTCATCCAATAGAATTTAGACATGTTGATGTTTCTGTTTTAACCTTATCATTTTGATTTAACCTTAAGTTATATAATTTCACTTTTACCGTGTCTTTTTTGTTTTCTTAAACTATAAGGTTAATAATCATACTATAACAAGAAAAAAGAACACCAAGTTGTTTATTATTAATATATATAACATTATATTAGTCATTTGGCACGAACCTAGATTTTTAGGAAAAAAATAACAATTAATTATATAATATTTGTTTTAAAAACTATTTTATGTCAATTTTGACACTATTTGGTAATTGATTTTTGAGAAAATCATAACAGAATTATTAGTTGAAAAAACGTTAATTAAATCAATAATAACATGTCAAATTAACCTATAAAATTAGTGGAATTCATAAAAAGTATCAAATTACATTTATTTGGGTATTTATAACATCAATTATGTCAATATTTCATTAATAAGATAATTACTTCATCATCATTGTGTCATATATAAATTAAATTATTTAAGTTAGAAAAATTATAAAGAAAATACCATTAGGTAGGAAATCACTTTATATTTATAATTAATATTTATAGTCGAATCTATCTTTTGTATAACCCTATATTAAGAATGATTTACTTATTAAACTTTGATTTTAACAATTTTAACCATTTTTTTAGTAAATTAATATTAAATGCCCTAATCTAATCCAAGTGGGCCTAAATGGTCATATTTTATTCCTATGATTGTATTTGGTCGAATTACACTTATAATATAGAATTATTACTTGTGTTATGGTAATAATAATATCAATTTTACCCTTAATTGTCCTATTTACTTTTAACCGTGGTAATAAAAGTAAAAAGTTACTATTCAACAAAAATTATTTTCATCTCATTGAACCACATTTTAGCCATTGATATTAACCGTGTCTCTCGGATTTTTGAAATTCCACTCAAAAATGTGGTAAAATTAAGTTTAAATTAAAAAAGTCATTTTTTTAACTACCACTAAGTGGTTTCACTATTCATCGAAAATTGATGTTTTTCAGAAAAATACAAAAAATTCACCCTAAGCATTATTTGATATTCCAAATTCAAAATTGATTTATAATTTTCCAAATTCATAACATATAAGTGTCATTAATTAATTTTAAATTTAATTTCCGTTATCAAAACAAATAGCGTCTTTTTAAGAAAAAAAATAATCAAAAGATTGATACTTGTTTATATTGAATTTCAAAGTGAAATTTATTCCAACGAACAACATTGGATTAAACGGTAAAAATATATTCTAATTAAAATTTAAAACCAATTAAAAAGGTAATATAACCATATAAATTTTTGCGATGAAAAAAGTTGTTTTTAATTAAAATATAGCGTGTTTTTATTATTCATTAAAATATGAAAGTTATCAGAATTACATGAAAAATTTATCCAAAGTAAACATTTATATCCTAATTCCAAAGAAGAATTTTATTTTGTCATATTGAACTTATATACATGTTAAAAACCGGATTTAAGGTTGGTGTGCAATCAAAAGGTGGGAAAACTGCAATTTTTTAAAAATATTTATTTTAAACGAAAAATTTATTTTGTTTTCATACCATATTCTATAAAATGTGTAAGATGAATAATAATGTTATAAAATTATAAAATTTAGTAAATAATATTCAAAACGGATAGTACATAACAATATTATAACAATATATTGTTGTTTAGTGAGACCCGGTATTGCGTACAACACACGCTATCGAGGAAGGTCGTGATTACGTGTAATGCAATCCATGTTGGGGTTGTGTGTTGTGAAAGACTCCTATATTGTTTCTTATAACATAATCCACCCATATTTCATTTATAAATTGAATATATATATACACACAATTTTTCGTAGAATAACTACTATCAAAATTGTGTGTAACATGATCCAAGAATAGTGTTGTGTATAATGCAAGCTCATACGGTGGTGCATATAGCGCAAGTCAATCTTGTTGTTCCTTACAAAAAAAGACATCAATAAAATTAAAATAATATTTTCCATAAAATATCGGGGTGTTACAATGGTTCAAGTGATTCTTAATATGGAACATGAAAGGAAAATATTTGTGAATGCATATCATTTTGGGATCAGGATATTACCGAATAAAATTCATTTAAAAATTCATTTAGATTAGAATATAACTTGAGATCATTTGGGATCCACATGAAACATTTTTTATGAAAATTACATTGGTACAATAAATCACTCAATCTTGGGTAATGTGCATTGCAATAATCTGAAAATTATTCAGGATGATTCTTCAATCATTTTTTTGTTACTTTCTTTTATTTTATATAGTTTATGAATTTTTATATAAATTTTTTTATTAGGTTTCAGATAATATTATTAAGTATATATAAATTTATTTTTATTTATTAAATCAAAAATTGAAATCATGAAATTACTGGGGATGAGTCATTGCATGTTGGTCTTATTGGGATGCATGGGGATAACTTGAGAAAGAAAGAACATAAAAAATATATTTTAGAATCATTTTTAGTGTTAATAATACATTTAGATATGATAAAATATGCATCTGAAACATAATTATACATTCCCTAGAAAACTTAGTCTCAACCCTTCATCTCATAAGGGGTTAGGACATCAACATAACACTATAGAGAACCTCGTACATCCATTGAGGCCTACATAACGTAGAAGAAAAGTGATTGAGAAAGATTCATGTGAATTGGATCCTAGGAGTACATTATAGATCAAAATACATCCCATGTTCATTATAATGAGTCTAATTCTTGTCATAAATATACATTTCATTAGCATACAAGGACTATTCCAACCACAACATAGTTATAGGAAAACAATTGATATTTTACCTCTAATAATTTTATCTTGGGAATTCCAATGAAATGTATATTCATTACTCAATGTAGAATGGAGGTACATCATAGAGTATAAACTTATGGAAACAAAAATTATGTTATGAAACTCTAATTTTAAGTATTTGTAAAATCGAACGAATGAGACTCAATTTTCAAGCTTATGAAAATTGGGTCATATCCCATGACTATTACATCACCAATGTGTCCTACATCATTCCCCAACGATATTTTTGATATAAAAAGTAATTTCAAAGAATTAAACATAATAAAATTTCACTCTAATTTATCTCAATGACCCCAAACCAAGACTATGTTGAAAATCCAATATATTACCAAGATTTATTGAATGATATATAATCGCAAACGTATCCTTAGCACTAGGATTTCATAAAATAATGTTGTTAACATTTTAAATGTTTTATAGGTATATAAAAGAAGTCATTAAATCTTAAATAATAAGAAAAATAATTTAATATCATAAAAATAGAATAATATAATCATTATGCTCTAGGGGTCATTAATCAACGGAGATTCCACATGAAGCACATTCAAAGCTCTTGGGGACCATGGGAACCCTTTTATAAAAATATTTAATGAATATAAAAATATGTTAGATAGATGGTAATTGGTCTATAAGAGAGGTTAAAATATCAACATGGGTATTTTATTAGAAGTTATTCCGGAGGAAATTCACATTTTTTAGCATTTTAAAATATCTAAACATTTAATATCCAGGTGGAATTATAATATAATTTTGAATGGAACGTTGTTCATGTTAATTTTTTCCCATATATCCCACATATCCACTATTTTAATTATAAAAAATATATAAATTTTATTAATAATGGGTTTTATTTATATATGAAGACCAATATCATAATATTATAAGTGATTTTCATGATTTTTTTATTCAGAAATAAATTAAATTATATTTCAATAAGTTATACCTTCAAGACATAATCTCTTTATAAATTATTTTAATGTTCTTATTTTTAGTAATTTTACTATTTCATCAATGCTTACAAAGTATAAAATTAATATGATAAAAAATTATGTTAGAATCAAAATATTATGATAAGTATTTATAAACAAAATAAATTAATATGATCAGTATAATGGAAAATGGTTAGAATGAAGTTATATTAATAATAGAAAGTATTATGTTCATGATAAATTCATATGATCAATGCACGCTACAATATTAGGGGCATGTCCTACATTCTGAGATAATATTAATATTTAGAATAAAATTTTTCTATTCAAAAGAAAACAGTAACATTTTTTAGAAATTACATATATTTTAAAGTAAAAGGCTTGGGTTTAGAGTTAAATAATAAAATATTAATAAATTCTTATGATGTTAATAATTTCATATGGAATTTGACCTAGACTTATAAAATTTTAAGTATTTTAAATGTGAAAAAAATATGAAGTCTAGTATTTTCATGATATTTTATTATAGTTCTTGGGAGATTTTTTAAAATTGAAAATTTTAAATTGAAGTCTTCTATTACATTATGTTTTTCAAAAGTATTGACATCTAATTGAATAATATAAGAGTTATTTAATATTTTTATTTCCAAAAACAAATTAGTTATAAGGATGGCCATAGCTACACAAAAATGTAATAATTTTTATACTATTTATAGATCATAAGGTCACATGAAAATTTTTTTATATTGATGAGTTTTTTTTCAGGAAAAAACCTACATGAACATACATTTTTTATGTTGTTATTGATATGCAACAAATAATAAGAAATTTTTTGTTGTTGTGTTCACTTAACATTTATCAATAGAAAATGACGATCCTTAAGAGTTTCTCCAAAAGATCATTCATTATATAGAAGGGTTCTCTATCAATTTTCAATTACAGCTTATAATAGTCTGATTAACATGAAATGTTTTTATACACATATTTATTTGTAAAGTTCATATTCCTTATATTTAGGGCTGAAAAATCCATGGATTGTTGTTTTTTAAAGTTTATTTGAGGTGTAATATCTTGTAAAATTTTAAAAAATTAGTTTTCATTAATATTTTGAGGTCCCTACGAAAAGAATTTTCTAAGTAAAAATAACCACGATTACTAAGGGTGTATTTATAGCATCCAGTCTTTTTATAACATAACTTTTCATTCCATTACACGGAACTGGGGATCTTTAAGGTTTAGTGTCTTGGAAACAAGGAACATAAAACATGAAACAAAAAAAAACATTCTTCTTAAACACTTGAAAGGCTTCTCCTCATGTTCACCCTAGGCTCATTACTACATCACATAACCTGGGGACATACATCAAAAGGAAGGGTGAGCAGAAGGCCCAGCAAGGGAAACAAGTGAAACATTTTACATATGAACTTGAGATACATCAATAAAGTCATGAAAAGAACTTTAAGGCATGAAAATGAAATCATGAGGCATATCATAATAAAAATAAAACTATTTAATAACTTGAATATGTGGCTACATCATTTAACATAGATAATCATGAACATATCACCAAGGTCCATCCCCAAGGTGTCATTTCAAAATTACCAAGGTTATTCACCAAGGTATCGTGAAAATTGTAATCTCTAGTGGTTACATCATTACCCAATGCATTGGAGCGCTATCAGGGCGCACCCTTAAATTTTCCTTTATTATCATGTGAGCCACATATATCATCATAAAAAATTTCATAAATAACCCATATAGCATAAAATAAATGGGTTTCATTTTATAATCACAATGTTTTAAAAACTGCTTTAAAGACATGATCTTTACGTCACTTTAAAACCCACAGAAAAGGAAGGTGGGTCTCATGTATGTAAATCCTAGAATTTAAAATAAAACATTTTGGTATATATGTGAATACCCCTTTATAAGAAATAGCTTTTAGTATTCACTTAATAATATAAAAGAACGTTAGAAAAATATAGAGACATTTTGAGACGGAAATTCTGCAGCATAACGGCTATGTTACGAGGTTTTAGAAGACATTAAAAAGAGAGGGAAAATGGGTCAAACATTCATAAATGACCCATAAAACATTAGATGGACAGAATAAGAAGGATAAATGATCATGGTAATGAAATTTCAAGGACATACCATTTGAAATGAAAAACATGGAAGGAAGACAAAAATTAGATTTCTCTTATGAAAGTTCGGCAGCCTAACGGCGTTACTTAAACTTCAACAAAAATGATTTGAAAAGATCAAACAGGGTCTCTCATCATTTGAACATAAGAGTTCAGTATGATAGATATAGAGATAATTCCCCAACATAATTAAAAAGGATCTTGAAAGACTTGACATGAAAGTAGAACTTTTAAATGAATGATAAGGGTGAAAGAATCCCCTAAAAAATTCGGCAGCCTAACGACGCCACTTAAAACATCAAAATACTGAATTGAAGAGATCAAATGGGGTCTCTCATCATATGAACATATGAGTCCAGTATGATATATATAGAGATCATACCCCAATATAACAAAAAGGAACTTGAAATAATTGACATGAAAGTAGAACTTCAAAACGAGAAGGGTGAAGAACCACTTAAAAATTCGGCAGCTAACGGCGCCACTTAAAACTTCAAAATACTGAATTGAAGCGATCAAATGGGGTCTCTCATCATATGATCATAAAAGATCAGTATGATAATTTAGAGATCATACCCCAACATAATAAAAAGGAACATGAAATACTTGAATGAAAATAGAACTTGAAAACGAGGAAGGTGAAAGAATCCCTTAAAAATTCGGCAGCCTAACGGCGCCACTTAAACATTCTTAAAACGAATTGATGAGAGCAAGGGGGGGGTCTCTCATCATATGAACATGAAATAGGCAGTAGGATGAATATAAAATAACATCCTCCAACATAAGAACATGGAGTATAAAAGAAATGACATAAAAGAGATTACTTGAAAAGAAAGAGAGGGGTCAGATCCCTTACCTTAAAATGTAACTCTTAAACCTCAAAGGTTGGGACCTTGAGGGCTTGGGGGCACCTTGGGAGGACTCCTTGTGAGGTAATGAGACCCGAAATTCGTTGGGAATGAGTGGGGAGTCGAATGGATAAGAGGAGGGCTTGGTATTTATAGGGAAAGTGAGGGGACAAGGCATTAATGGCCAAGGGACACCTCACATGTGCTTTTCTCAAACCCATGTGCTCTCCCTTGTCATTTATCATGGAGTTAGGCCACATGGGGCCCCCAAAACAATAATTCATCACCCTTGGCCGGCCAACCCTCAAAATATCTCATGACATCATCATGACACCGTTATGATGTCATTAAACATACCGAAATCCTAAAACTGTATTTTTACTATTCACTGAAAATTCAACTTTCTCAGAAAAATCCCAAAATTTCACATTAACCAAATATCAATGCTCTGATTTCAAAAATGAAATCCATTTTATAAAAATAATTTTCTAAATATTTTTAATTTAATTTTTAAATAAAAACACTATTCATCGAAAAATCATTTTTTAGAAAAAACCCCAAAAATTATCATAACATAATATCGATGCTCTGAGTTCAAAAATAAAAATAATTTTCTAATTATTTTTAATTAAATTTTTAATTAAAAAAACACTATTCACCCGAAAAAACTAATACTTGAATAATAATTAATGAAACCGTTATTTAGCTATTTTATTGAATCACATTACTTAATCATGTTGCCTAGATTATTTTAAAACATTCTTTAAGTTAGATTACTAATACATTTGGTCATATTACTAATCCTAATCATAAAATCACTATTCATAATTTACTATTCATCAAAAATCAAGTTGATCTTATTAGACTCTAAATTTAGTACTGAACAAAATTGCAGAAGACCATTTTTTAGAAAATCATTACACATTTTTAATTATTTAGGGTTTACATAAACATATTTAAAATAGTATTTTTCTAAAATTCATCAAAAATATGCATAATATATTTATCCGGTCATTTCAAAATAGATAAACTTCATAATAAGAAGAAATCCCAATTTTTATTTAAAACAAGGATTACACAAGGTAGTTACGGTCTCGTTACATAACCCCTTATAATACCAGCATAGGACCTAAGAGTAAGGTGTGCTGTGATAGAAGCTTGGGGCGGCTCAGTCAACATTGCCCGAGTAGTAATTTCTATCAGTTTGAACTTCTCACGAAGGAGATTCTGTTCCAGCTTCACATGATGAAGTTCGGATTGGATTTGATCCAGAGCAAAGCCCAGTGGTGCTACCTCCTTCCCAAGCTCTGTTAGATGGGCTTCGATCGGTCCAAGACTACTAGGTGAGGCCATCGAATCTTCTTTCTATAATAATTAACCAAGATTACTTATATTTAGAGACAAAAATCAAAACATTTTGTTTACAACGGTCATATTGACCGATGGTTATATAATAGTCAAAACCCACTGATCTCATTTTAATTATAATCATGTTTATCAAATAAAACATTTTTTTTGAGTATAACAATAACACATAAAATTGGGAAACAAAATTTATTTAAAAAATTTCGGGTCGTTACAATCTCCCCCCCCCTTAAGAAATTGCGTCCTCGCAATTTTAAAATTGGGTTTTGAAATTTCATTGAAAGTCCCACATCGGAAAAAGATTCAGTAAAACTATTACTTTAAAATAAAGAAAGGGAAGTACAAAGGTCACCCGAGTTAACCCACACTAGGGTTCCATGTAGGAAAACATGGACATGGAGGAGAAAACAAAGGGTCAAGTTCTGAGGGAGAGTGATAGAGAACATGATTAGGAGAAAGTTAACCATGAGAAAATCCCAAACTTATGATGTGTGTAAACGGTCTTTGATTACCTAGTAGGAAACGTAAACCAACAACATTTTTGTTATACGTTTCTTTTCATAATTTTGAGGATTTCATTTACTACATAGAACAAAAACATAAGAAAATATACCTACCTTCAAGTAGAGTTTCATCCTTTAACAAGTCCCTTACAACACTAATCTTTTCTCTAAATGATGAGAATTCAAAAACACTTGGTCTCATAAAAGCACAAGAATCATCTTCTATAGAATCACATAATCTACAAAAGATTAACTATCTATCTCTTCTATCTTTAAACATTATCCCAAAAACAGAAAGGTTAAGGTAAAACAAATCTTCAAAAAGAAAGAATCCCATAGGAATGGAAACTACTTTTAAATCATCAAAGTTCCATGGTACTACCCAAATTTCATCATAGACCATTCCATAAATAACGGTCCATAAAATTTCTCAAAACAAACCAAACAAAGATTGAAACCCAAATACAATAAGGATTTGATAACATAGTCTTCCAAAACAACTTCATTGTTCATCTCCAGACAACATCAACCACTCCTAACATCTTATAAAAAAAGTAGCTAACCTAAACATATTTTACCCAAGATAGGTTATTCATTCCCATAAGTAACCTAAATTACTATTAGTTCACCTTAAATTCATCGATTCTTCAAAATATAAGTCAACCTTACTCAATGAAAATATCGTAGTAATCTATTTACCTCGATCAAATATGGTTCCCAAAATAATTAATGTCTTCCAAAATAATAATCATATTTTAATCCCCTAATCATCCCTTTCATATTAGTACGAAAATCGTCGCATTTCCTATCACATTGGTTGTCGGAACATGTTCTTCCATTTCCCACCATTAACTAAGAAGGGAAAGCATAATTAAGGGCTTAAGTACTTAGCTAATAATCATGAAAAGGAACTGAAAGCATATAAGGATAACTTTTATATGAAAGGTATACCCTAACTTGTGATCTCCTAGGTTCCCATCTAGGTAATGAATGATCATATATTCTTATGTGAACATTTATTTTATTTTATCTTTGTTCCTTTAACAATGGTTCATACCAAGCTTATGAATTTACCAAAGCATATACCCCGGGAGTGTCGTAAACAAGAGTACAGCAAGGCCCGTTGTCATGTACCAGTTCCCGTTCGAGTCTAGCTCAAAGCGGTGTTTTCGGGTTTTACCCCTATGTACATCTGTGCCAGAGCCACCTCTACCTGCTCGTATCCAGACAGGGATGTATTTGCTTGGCAACCCCTTACTCAACACTCACCAAAATACCAGGAAGATTTCCTATATTAAACTTTTCTATAGGGTTCCTCCTAGAGTTTTCATATCCTAATTTCCAGAAATAACTAAACCATCCATTGATACCAACTATAGCATCCCGTCTTTTTATAACATAATTTTTCATTCCATTACACGGAACTGAGGATCTTTAAGGTTTAGTGTCTTGGAAACAAGGAAGATAAAACATGAAACAAAAAAAAAATTCTTCTTAATCACTTGAAAGGCTTCTCCTCATGTTCACCCTAGGATCATTACTGCATCCCATAACCTGGGGACATACATCAAAAGGAAGGGTGAGCAGAAGGCCCAGCAAGGGAAACAAGTGAAACATTTTACATATGAACTTGAGATACATCAATAAAGTCATGAAAAGAACATTAAGGCATGAAAATGAAATCATGAGGCATATCATAATAAAAATAAAACTTTTTCATAACTTGATGATGTGGCTACATCATTTAACATAGAAAATCATGAACATATCACCAAGGTCCATCCCCAAGGTGTCATTTGAAAATTACCAAGGTTATTCACCAAGGTATCGTGAAAATTGTAATCTCTAGTGGTTACATCATTACCCAATACATTGAAGCAATATCAGGGCGCACCCTTAAATTTGCCTTTATAATCATGTGAGCCACATATATCATCATCAAAAATTTCATAAACAACCCATATAGCATAAAATAAATGGGTTTCATTTCTTAATCACAACGTTTTAAAAACTGCTTTAAAGACATGATCTTTACGTCACTTTAAAACCCACAGAAAAGGAAGGTGGGTCTCATGTATGTAAATCCCAGAATTTAAAATAAAAAATTTTGGTATATATGTGAATACCCCTTTAGAAGAAAGATCTTTGAGTATTCACTTAATAATATAAAAGAACGTTAGAAAAAGATAGAGACATTTTGAGACGGAAATTCTGCAGCATAACGGCTATGTTACGAGGTTTTAGAAGTCATTAAAAAGAGAGGGAAAATGGGTCAAACATTCATAAATGACCCATGAAACAGTAGACAGACATAATAAGAAGGATAAATGATCATTGTAATGAAATTTCAAGGACATCCCATTTGAAATGAAAAACATGGAAGGAAGACAAAAATTAGATTTCTCTTATGAAAGTTCGGCAGCCTAACGGTGTTACTTAAACTTCAACAAAAATGATTTGAAAAGATCAAATAGGGTCTCTAATCATGTGAACATAAGAGTTCAGTATGATAGATATAGAGATAATTCCCCAACATAATTAAAAAGGAACTTGAAATACTTGACATGAAAGTAGAACTTTAAAAAGAATGATAAGGGTGAAAGAATCCCTTAAAAAATTCGGCAGCCTAACGACACCACTTAAAACTTCAAAATACTGAATTGAAGAGATCAAATGGGGTCTCTCATCATATGAACATAAGAGTCCAGTATGATATATATAGAGATCATACCCCAATATAACAAAAAGGAATTTGAAATAATTGACATGAAAGTAGAACTTCAAAAAGAGAAGTGTGAAGAACCACTTAAAAATTCGGCAGCCTAACGGCGCCACTTAAAACTTCAAAATACTGAATTGAAGCGATCAAATGGGGTCTCTCATCATATGATCATAAAATATCATTATGATAATTTATAGATCATACCCCAACATAATAAAAAGGAACATGAAAGACTTGAATGAAAATAGAACTTGAAAACGAGGAAGGTGAAAGAATCCCTTAAAAATTCGGCAGCCTAACGGCGCCACTTAAACATTCTTAAAACGAATTGATGAGAGCAAGGGGGGGGGGGGGTCTCTCATCATATGAACATGATATAGGAAGTATGATGAATATAAAAGAACATCCTACAACATAAGAACATGGAGTATAAAAGAAATGACATAAAAGAGATTACTTGAAAAGAAAGAGAGGGGTCGGATCCCTTACCTTAAAATGTAACTCTTAAACCTCAAAGGTTGGGACCTTGAGGGCTTGGGGGCACCTTGGGAGGACTCCTTGGGAGGTAATGAGACCAGAAATTCGTTGGGAATGAGTGGGGAGTCTAATGGATGAGAGGAGGTCTTGGTATTTATAGGGAAAGTGAGGGGACAAGGCATTAATGACCAAGGGACACCTCACATGTGCTTTTCTCAAACCCATGTGCTCTCCCTTGTCATTTATCATGGAGTTAGGCCACATGGGGCCCCCAAAACAATAATTCATCACCCTTGGCCGGCCAACCCTCAAAAGATCTCATGACATCATCATGACACCGTTATGATGTCATTAAACATACCGAAATCCTAAAACTGTATTTTTACTATTCACTGAAAATTCAACTTTTTCAGAAAAATCCCAAAATTTCACATTAACCAAATATCAATTCTCTGATTTCAAAAATGAAATCCATTTTATAAAAATAATTTTCTAAATATTATTAATTAAATTTTTAAATAAAAACACTATTCATCGAAAATTCATTTTTTTAGAAAAAACCCCAAAAATTACCATAACATAATATCGATGCTCTGAGTTCAAAAATAAAGTCATTTTTATAAAAATAATTTTCTAGTTATTTTTAATTATATTTTTAATTAAAAAAACACTATTCACCCGAAAAAACTAATACTTGAATAATAATTAATGAAACCGTTATTTAGCTATTTTATTGAATCACATTACTTAATCAAGGTGCCTAGATTATTTTAAAACTTTCTTTAAGTGAGATTACTAATCCATTTGGTCATATTACTAATCGTAATCATAAAATCACTATTCATAATTTACTATTCATCAAAAATCATGTTGATCTTATTAGACTCTAAATTTAGTACATGAACATAATTGCAGAAGACCATTTTTTGAAAATCATTACACATTTTTAATTATTTAGGGTTTACATAAATATATTTAAAATATCCTTTTTCTAAAATTCATCAAAAATATGCATACTATATTTATCCGGTCATTTCAAAATTCTTAAACTTCATCATAAGAAGAAATCCCAATTTTTATTTAAAACAAGGATTACACAAGGTAGTTACGGTCTCGTTACATAACCCCTTATAATACCAGCATATGACCTAAGAGTAAGGTGTGCTAGGGTGATAGATGCTTGGGGCGGCTCAGTCAACATTGCCCGAGTAGTAATTTCTATCAGTTTGATCTTCTCACGAAGGCGATTCCGTTCCAGCTTCACATGATGAAGTTCGGATTGGATTTGATCCAGAGCAAAGCCCACTGGTGCTACCTCCTTCCCAAGCTCTGTTAGATGGGCTTCGATCGGTCCAAGACTACTAGGTGAGGCCATCGAATCTTATTTCTATAATAATTAACCAAGATTACTTATATTTAGAGACAAAAATCAAAACATTTTTTTTACAACGGTCATATTGACCGATGGTTATATAACAGTCAAAACCCACTGATCTCATTTTAATTATAATCATGTTTATCAAATAAAACATTTTTGTTGAGTATAACAATAACACATAAAATTGGGAAACAAAATTTATTTAAAAAATATCGGGTCGTTACAGTATTGGTGGAGTATACTATGAAATATATTTTCCCGAAATTACAATAAATCTATTTGAATCATACTTTTTGAATTTTTTATAATTCTAAATTATATTTATTTGAGAACATTAGGACATGTTCAAACCATTATAGGAGGTTTATTGTAGGTGTATTTCTTTTAAAACCTAAATCCACCACACGAGATTATTTGTGATTCTCTACAATGATAATAATCAATATTCGTGTTATTGATTTTTGAGTTCTCTAATGTTATCAGTTAATATATAAATATATTTTCTATGTTTCTAAAATCATAAAAATAAAATAAGAAATGTCAATGGGAAGATAAAACTAATAAATTGGACAAAACTATCATTACTAAATGAATATAATTAATATATATTTGGAGAAACAAGGTTTTAAATTCTTCCAGAAATCCATCAAACCATGAAAAATTTTATAGAGGAACTCTAATTATGGATTTATTCTTATGTGGTATAATATGTTATAAGTTTAGTTGAAATGAATTCTATTATATTTGGACTTCATTAAGATTAATTAAATCAAGTCTCACAATTCAATATTTAAAATGAGATTTTTTAAACTATTATGGAAGCCTAGGAAGGAACTCACAATGTATATCAAATAAATTATAATACATCTAAGAATAAGTTTAAAACCATTAGAATGATAGATCGTGAATGAATAACTAAAATGAATAGTAGATTTTCTGAAATTTTATGTGATATCATTAAATTGATAAATCATGGTCGTGAATCAGATAAATAAATTAATTCTCTTAGTGTTTTATCATATAAATGTTGTTAAATGACAACATCCATAAAAAAATTTACATTTGTAAAGCTTTTTTTAAAACAAAGGATCTGATTTTCCTTTTTTTATAGTATGATCTATAAAAGTAGGTATAAATTGATGGTCACAATTTTATAAATAAGAAAAATAAAGCTGTAAATTTTTTTTACTTTTTAATATTTGAAGGATGAAAAATGGAGACTATTATTTGAGTAATCTAGTAAAGAAGGATAAAGTTTCTCAGCATATGATGACGAAAATTATTAGTTTTAAAAAAAATTTCCAAAACATTATAATAATATATTTGTAATCATGAAATACATAATAAAATATAAAATTATTTAATGAAATAATAATGTACTATGATGTTGTGAATTTAATATTATTGGTAATATCACTCCCAATTTCAATCAATTGAAATATATGAAAAAATTTAAAAATAAGTTCAAAAGAAAATATGAATACAAAAAAGAACAAGAAGAAATTAACGATTGAAAAATTGGTTAAATTTAAATAATCTAGTTGAAATTAATTTTCTAACATAGATGTTTAAATTTAAAGTAAAAAAATACAACATGTATTTTATGGCTATAATTAAGGTGAAATTTTATTATTCTTATAATCATGAATCATATGTGGAATGAAAAATAGATCATAAAAAGGAATTAAATAAATATTTTTAATTTATAGAATCTTTTATGAGTATATTAAGAATAATCAATAGGCTCTTAAATTTTATATATATATATGTTTTAGTTGAAAAAGTTAAAAAATAAAAATAGATTTTAGAATTTAAATATAATAAATAAAAATATACTTATAGTTTTACTACAACTAAAAAAAAATAATTAATTAATGACTATAGGAATAAAATCCAAATGTTGTTTTAGTTGTCTTTACTACGGGATGAGATTACCTATACTAAATACATAGTAAAAAATCAATAATTTTAAACAAGTTATAAGTGGTAATGGAGAAAAACCAAATCAATATAATAAATATATAATTCCTAGATCTAAAAATATAAAAAAAATTATTTAATTATTAGTTTCCATTATGGTATGAATGGTAATCATTATAATTATTATTTGTTTTTATATACCTAGTTTACAATGAAAAAATGGAATGTATTTCTGAAAACATATCTAAATCTAGTTTTGGAATTTTTTTAAATTCTTGATATCTAGAAAGAGTAGACATTTTGTGGTTCCAAAATTATTATGGGTTTACAAAACTTGACCCAAGTTCATTTTGGTACCAAAAAATAAATTTTTTTCATTGTTTTTCAACTAAAAAACACATAAGAACAATAATAATAAAAATGTTTATGGATAGTGGTTTTTCAAGACATATGAGTGGATATTATTCTAATGTCTACTCATTATCAATGATTTATATAGTTTATGTAACATTTTGTGATGATTACAAGAAATTATTTTTGGACTTTTACATATTTGAGACTCACATTTAGTCCTCCTCAATAATGTACTTTATATTACAGTCCTAAATCACAACATGATACCTATTTATCAAAATCTAATTATTAATTATCATTTAATTGAATAATAATTCATCTACTATTTTTAAATTTTTGTTGCTTAAAAATAGAGAACCTATAACTTAAAAATTATACATTCAATATCATTATAAAAAATAGATTATTTGAACTCAAACTCAATGAATATTTTATGTAGAATATATGGATTTGACATTTTAATATTCAATATTTGGAAAATTATTTCTGAAAATATATATTTCAAAATTTTCTAAACACAAATTTGAATAAAAAACATTATGTTTCATTCCAAATGGGTATGAAACATAATTTAAATTTCAAACTTATATAAGTGGATTAAAATTCTATTCCACTATAAATTATTCATTTGATTATTCCAACATAGAAATAAAATATTAGGTGGAAAATATTTTTTAGGTTTTAGTTAATGATTATTCAATATTTAAAGTTTTTTATTTTATATTACTTATGATTTAAGAATGATATGTTTTTATAAGATTGTTAAATATAGTAAAAATTAAAAAGATTTAAAAAATTTCTCTTTGAGAAGTGACCAACATGGGAGTTTTAGAACCACTAAATAAATTATTTTTTCTAGAAATAAAAGAATTAAACATAACTTCTATTCCTGATGGACATTGTAATCGAATGTTTCTGTTAATAAAACTAATTATCCATTTAAAAAATTCTACATAAATTTGTTTTAAATATAGAATTACCACTCAATTTGGGTTAAATTTATTAGAATAATATGTTATGTAATAAATATTGTTATAATAAGGCCCATAATAAGGAATAAATCCTATAAAAATGGTATAATAAAAATTAAAATGTTAGATACTTTATGGATTTTAGATATAAAGTGTATAGCATGGATAGGAATGTTAGTACTCGAATGTTAACTACTGAAAAAACAGCCTATACCCATGGTCCAAAACCATGTGTTTAGCCCCCAAAACCATGGGTACAACCTATACCCACGGTTTTGGGAACCGTTGTCTTTGGTGGCATCGGTATAGGTCCCCAGCCTATACCCACAATTTTCCATAATCATGGGTATAGCTGTTTTTCCACCGTGACAAAGCATCATACAAAATTACCTCACTGTCAATGTCTTTTACCCATGGTTTTAAAACTACGGGTATAAATCCTAAAAGATTGTGGGCGGCGTGTTTCGATCCCGCAACCTCTTTGCAGCAAACACCGCATATTACCACTTCCCTAACATCAGATGTGTGTATATATATATATAGTTATCTATAGTTATATAAACCATGGGTATAGAGGGAAGAACCGTGGGTTTAGGACTCCCATAAAAAAAATTTCTCCCCGCGGGGGAAAAAAATTTCCCGTGCACGCACTGGAAAACTATACCCACCGTTTTTCAAAATCGTGGGTATACATATTTTATCCCAGAACTATCCCCATGGTTTTGGGGAAAAGCATGGGCATAAGTACCCCTATACCCACAGTTTTTGAAAATTGTGGGCATAGAAAACATTTTAGGACCTATACCCATGGTTTTGGAAAACCATGGGTATAATCCCCCCTATACCCACGGTTTTCGCGAAAACCATGGGGATAAGTCCATTTTCCAGTATTGGTTGGATCCAAAGTCTAGTGAAGTAATCTTCAATGGTGTTTATTCAACATCAAAATCCAATATAGATTTTTAAAAAAGATAAATATTGTTGAGAAATCAATATATGTGAATTTTTTTAAAATTTATCACTTTAGTGAGAAAAAAAATCAAACTGATAAACTATGTGATTCCTTAGATAACCTGAGACTTTAACATCTATATGATAAAAACATGATGATGATTTATAAAATGATCATCAATAATGCAATCTTGAATAAACCAAATCTAATGAACCTGAAATTGTGTTTATTATATGGCATATGACCCTTAACAACCATATAATATATACTCTAATAGGAATATTGAATGAGGTGGTTAGAACTATAATTTGTGTGGGTATCATTGATGAGTTTTCTGATTTCCTAAATGATCATAATCCAAAAAAATAAAGAAATATTTTAATAATGAGAGTAAGATAGTTTTTATTCAGGAAGATCTTAAACACATTATCAAGGTATAAGAGTTAGTTGATAGATCCTATGATTTTCCTATTAGAGTAACAAAAGTTTTATTGAAATATTAGTAGCATTAATATTTTTTGATCACAATAAACTAGGCTAGGTCTATTTTTAATGGTTATAACCTAGTTGAAGGAATATACTATGATGTAACCTTTACCCATACTGCTAGATTATAATCCATTTTCATCCTCTTAGTATATAAATATTATATTCATGTTAAATTATTTTATATTTGTGTATGAAAATATTAATAAAATTGATTTCTAATATAGGAGTTTTATAGTGGACATCCTCTAGGTTTTGAAAATTCATATTTTTAAAATCCTGTTTTCAATAATAGAATATCATTTTATGGTATAAAACAAAATAAAATTTGTCGGTATAAAATTTTTATTTGATTTATTTTAGAAATTTTTTTTCTATGTTTATTGGAAACCAATATTTTTTTAATAAAATCATAAGAACATATTTAGTTAGTTTAAATTGATGTTTCTAATGTTATTTTTCTTTCAACAAATCAAAAATTGCGTATTGATCTTACAAAACTCATGTAAAAAATTTTAGATAAGAAATATGGGAGAGTTGACATTTTCCCCTAGTTTTCACATTTATATAAAACATTTTTTTGAATGTTTCATGTCAAATCAGATATATACATGATTTACTAAAATGGTTTCGACATGAAAATATTGATGTGTGTGAAAAGACCATAATTTAATAAAATTGTTTAGAAAAATCTTGTACTGAAAAATGTTCTATGGTTTCATGGATAGAAATGGATTTTTAAAGATAGTAAAACTGGAAGTATTTATAGAAATTTATTATGAGAGTTATATGGGAAAAATTAGTTTTAGATAACTCTAACAGTATATGTTGTTTAGTCAATGGTAAAAGAGAGTGTTCACTATTTCATATATGTATACAGTTGAGGCTTATTATTATGACTATTCTGGTAGGAACCCCAATAGTCATTATCATATATATGATGATGATATTAAAACTTTTACCATAATGAAATCTTTTTTTGGTATTCTTATTGTGAAAATAATATTAGATATATGTTGGACTAGATCAAAGTGTTCTATAAGAATACATTTATAATAGAATGTCCCAAAGGTAAAAAGAGTTTTAGAAAGAAATTTTTCAATACATATAACTATTGTATGTGCTGGTAGATGATAAATAGAAGAACTCTCCTCGAAATATGACTCACTATATTTATTTTTTTTTTCATCCACATAAAATTACTATTTTTATCCTTATGGAAGTTTTTAACCCAGTTTTTTAATAGGTACAATGAGGTCCAAAATAAGAATGAGGCTAATCTATGCCCAAGAACTCATGATATATCTGGTATCATTTTATTAAAAATATAGTTGGTTTGGAAGAATTTATATAATAACAGTATTTTAAAGAAGAATATAGATAATTATGTATAAGAGGGTGATAATGGTGTTATTAGCGATCCTGGTGTGAGGGAGTGTTTCAAATATATGAATCCTCATGTTAGACCAATGTAAGATATTTCTATTAGGCTTAATACAAAAAAAGAGAAAAATTTAGTTGTTGGAGAGAATATAGATCAAGGAATTGAATTTATGGAATCTCAAATATATTCTAATATTGTGGGTAATATAGTTATTTTTAGTTTTATGTTAACCAAGAAGAAGTTATTGTTGAGACAATAACTGAAGATAGAGGTAATTTACTAAAAGTGAAACCTATAAACATGCATTATGAGTCTCATATACATATAGTTAGTTATGTTGATAATATTATCCCTATAAATGTAAGATATATTACTTTAAAATGATTGTATATTTAGAGATATATTAGGAGACATATGATCTTATAATTCATGTGTTACTACAAGGAAGAGATATAAAATTTTTATAGAACATTCACATACTTTGGAGAAAAGAAACAAGTGAAAGGTTTCCATCAATATGTGAGACTATACAACTACCATTTCATGATGTTTAAAAAAATTAATCCCATTCAAAAATGATGAGTTTAAATCCAATTTTGAATCTAATGTTCCATCTTTTATGGTTAAATGTTTTTAATAAGTTTAAAATGGAGAAAATAAATTTTGTTGAGATTAAAACTAATATGAAGGCCTCTATTAAGAAGTTGAAATATTGATAGAAAATTCAGTCTCTGAGATTGATTTCTTTAACATTATGTAAATAATGGGTTCACGTAATGAGCTTCTATAGATTACTCTATAATATTAAACCACATAATTATTCTATAGATATGGAGAAAATAAAATTTTTAATTGTTCATTTGAATGAATTATAGGAAAACTGTGTCTATATGTATGAGGTAGACGAGATGAATGACTTGATGAAATCAAGATCTATTAATGTAATAACATTCAACCAATTTTGATAGGTGACAAAATTGTTGTTTCGAATGAAGTTTAATCATTAAATGATCAACTAAATGATTTACAAGATTATTATACTTCATGAACAAACATTAAACAGGTGTAAATGAAAAATGATGGGATGCCAAAATTTGTTATCATAAAGAGATATTTAATAATTAATATGAAATTATAAAGAGTCTATTAATTTCTAGTTCAGATATCTGATCATCACTTATAGTGGAAACAATCAATCATATAATTGTAGTAATGTAAAATTTTCATCTTTTGAGTATTGTGATGGATTGATAGTATGACTAAATCAAAAGGACTCCAAATTATCAAACATATAATTTTACTATTTCCAATGAATCTATGTATGAAAATACTTATTTTTTTTAAATGAAAATAATTTCATCCAATGTGGATATACTAACTAAAAGAATGAAAACCCTAAAAAAGATCTCTACATATATAGATTATCTTATAAAATGTAAAAATATTATATCTATAGAAGTTTATTATACCAAAGTCAATATTAAAATAAGTATTTATGGACTATGCTCACAGGGCACATGTGAGTTAGTTAAAGGCGGTGGCGTCCAGACCCCGACGATCCGGGTTCGAGTCATCGCAAGGCAATGTGTACTATATTGTAGCAAACTACTCGTGGGCCCCTCTACCCAATTGGGAACTGGCCTAAGCCTAAGGGTTGGCCACCTTGGGCCTCGCTAGGGACGTACGATGCGTAGGTGGGAAGGCTATCCAAATACCTCGTTACCCATCAACACATTTGTGAAATCAAACATTACATTAAAAAATACATTGACACCATCTATTGGAGCTTTATTTTCAATGCCCTTAAAGATTTTGGGTTCAATGATACTTTTATTGGCCGGATAAAATTCCTTCTAAACTTGAATTTTATATTCATCCTTGTTAACAGTTCTCCTATGGGAAACTTCAAATTATCAAAAGGGGTGCGTCAAGGTGAACCTCTTTCTGGTATTCTCTTTTCCATTTTGGAAGACTACCTTAGTAGGTTTCTTTCCTCCCTTGTTCACCAATGAATGATCAAACCCATACAGGCTGCCAGAAATATAGTTGTTCTGACCCATCTCCATTATGTCGATGGCATTATTTTGTTCCTTAATGGGGGTATAAAAGATATCCTTAACCTAAAAAAGGACCAGTCTTACTGTGAAGAGGTCTCTGGTCAATCCGTTAGTAGGAATAAATCCTTTGTATTTTTTGGGAAAACATCCCTCCTTCTAGACAAGGTTTTATCATTGAAAGTCTTGGAATCAAAGAGGGATCCATCCCCTTTAACTATCTAGGAGTTTCCTTCTTTTGGGGTAGGCCTAAATATATGTACATTAATGCTATTGTGGATCAAGTGACTAATCAACTGGCCTCAATGAAAGGTAAATCCCTCTAAATGGCTGGTAGGATCTGCCTTTTGAAATCCACGATTTTCTCTAAAATGGTTTACTCTCTGTTGATATATAAATGGACTAATAGTATTATTAAAAATGATAATGGATACATCAAAAACATTTTTTGGACTAGAAGTATTCTTGAACAAAAGCTTGTTACTGTCCCTTGGTTGACATACTGCATATCTCTTGAAAGAGGCGGTCTTGGTATTAAAAATCTCAATCTTTTTAATGTGGTTGTTTAAGCAAAGCACACCTGGAGGTTGATCAACAATAAATCTGAATAAATGAACTTTCTTCATAATATATTTTTGAAAAAACATAAAAAACTAAAATCTAGTTACTTTAATTCTTCCCTTTTTCCATCCATTAGAAATTCCCTTATTGGCATCATGCATAACTCAAGATGGATGATTAGTTCAAGTTCCACTGTGAACTTCTAGCTTGATTACTAGACTGGCACCCCCCTCATTTCCTTATTATCTCAAAATTATTCTCCTAATAACATCAACCTCACCGTAAATAATTTAATTCACTCTAGCCATTCTAATATCCCATATCACATTATGCACGTTGTGTACAACTACCCCTTTGTTAATGGGGGTGATTTATTTACATGGGAGAATGGTCACAATGGTATTTTGGATTCCAAAAAACTTTTATAACCATTTTTTCACTAACTCTAGCCCAATTTTTTCATAGTTGAAGTTTTTTTATATAACTTGGATTAAACCTTCAAGACATAACCTTGTCTGGTGCATTTCCCATGAATGTATTCCTAGAGAGGATTGTATTTAGTATTTTGGTGTCCAAATATGCACTAAATGTAAAATATACCATCAGCACAGATATGAAGCCAATCATCTTTTCTTGTCTTATACTACAGCCTATGCTCTTTGGAATTATGTTACTGGCCTGTTTGACTGCAGATGGTTATCCTCTGACTCTAATTTCTCTCAGCTAAAACATTGTGTGGATATTGAATCTTCTCGAAAAATAATGAACCACTTCCTTTTTGCTGTATCTGAGCTCCTACATGTGATATGGTATGGTAGAAACATAATTATTCACAAAAATTACTCACTTAATCTTAATGAAGGTCGGAGGAGGATTCTTATTGCAATCAGGGAAGCAGCCCTGCTTCAGAAAGCCCACTGCGACAATTCAGTTGGGGACTTTGTGATTCTTCGATGACTCAAAATCGATGGCGTATACACTAAGACGAAGAATTATATCGAAGTATTTTGGAAATCTCCTATTCTAGGTTGGATTATGATCAATGTAGATGGTGCTTCTCGTGGAAAACCTGGTCTTGCAGGATATGGGGCCATTTTCTGAGACTCTCTCAGATGATGTCATGGATGCTTCTTTAGGAGCTGTGGAAATTCCCCTGCTCTCGAAGCAGAAATGATGGTAGTGATTCAGGCCATTATTTTTAACAATCTATATGGATGGAATATCATCTAGATAGAAAGTGACTCCACCACCAATGTACATGCTATTTGGAATGGGGTGATCCACCTTTCCTGGCCTCTCACCGCACGCTGGATGAACTGCCTCAATTATCTACTTGAAATCTGATACATTGCCACCCATACGTATCGTGAAGCAAATATAGTGGCAGATGGCCTTTCCAACAAAGAATTCAACCAATCTATGACATGGAGTGATACTTTTCCAGTTGATCTTCTCCCTCACTTTGTAATATATTGTTATAAAATACCATCATTCTGGTTCATGTAACTCATCTCTCTTTTTTTAATAAAATTTCATCGATCATTAAAAAAATTACATATGGATTATTTCTCATTATTTTAAAGTTATTTTTTAATTTAAATTGAGTTTGGGTATTTGGATATAAAACCACTTTCCATTCATTAGAAAACTACACCCTTCTTGAAAATCATAAGGGTGTAATGAAATTATATCAATGATAAGTCCATAATTTTTTAAAAAAAATTATAGAATTTTTGAGGGATATGGTGGAATTATTTTTTGAATTAGTAACATCTTACAATGAGTAAAATATTGGGGGATCTAATTTTATATGGTTTTCAACTAATTTAAAAGAACCATTTCTTGGAACAATTCCCCATCTCTATTCTTGTAGTGCCTACTACTCGTCAAACCTATTTAGAATAAAGTCATATTGTTTTTAATATGGTCATAATTATTATTTGTTAGTTGATTTAAAGAATAAATTTTAGGGATAATATAATAAAATACTTCTCTATCCAATAAAAATACAATCTCTCAGAGATGTAGAATAGTTACAATTATAGTCTAAAGAATGTGATCACTATTTTTATTAATAATTACAATGGTGATCCTATGATGTGGTTGAACATGATTATAAAATCCATATTTTATATAATAAGATGAAAAACTATGGGTTATGTACCACCAAATTTATATCCCTAAATTATGAAATGATTGGAAGAATGTTCTTGTCCTCCCATCTTCTACACTACCTATAAAAAGGGACTTTTTTATTTCCTACAGAGTATAGCTTTTTGAACTTTTGATCTATCCCTCCAAAACTAACGAAATTTTACACTATTGTTTTTTTGAGAAATATGTATAATTATAAAAGTATTCTTGATGATATTTTAAAATAATTTCAATGGATGAGTATAGATAACACCATTCATAGGGATACTAAATCTAAAAAGTGCCCAATTACACCAAAATATGATTTAATTAAGATAAAACCTCTTGAACTTAGGGTCAAACTTACCCATTCAGAACCTACATCTCATAATCTAGAGAGTAAATAATCATCAAACTACAATACTAATCCTTGAGAATGATGTATATTTATATAATGGATATTATACAGTTTTGTCTCATTGTAATTATGTTATTTACTCAATGACATTCAGTGATATAGTATTACTGAAATTCATTCTTTAGATTCATAATATCATTTCTTAATTTAATATTAATTAATTTTTTTAGATATTTCATATAAGATAAAATATAAAATTGGGATTCATTTTTCTTCATAATTAATACAGTTCATTATTTCAGTGTGTATCTTAATTGTGTCATGTCTATTAGTTTCAATGTATTTTTGATTTCACAAAATGAAAGAGAATAAAACTAAAAAATATAAAAATAATTCAACATTAACATTCTAAACTATTATATTTGTATAATTTTAAAATATTCTGATCTAAAATATTTTTTTTTGAAATATACTATAAAATTATATTTCTTATGTTGTATAGGTTTTGTGATCATAAAAAGAGGGAGATATTTTGTCATCCTAATTTTCATCCATCAAATCACATTTAATCATATGTTTTTATGCTCCCAAAATACCTCACTTTTTTTACTAATGACATTTTCACTTATGAAGATCAATCTTATAATGTTTTAAATGAATCACATAAGATATTTTTTAATATGCCTGCATATATATTGTCTATTTCTTGAAGTAATATATTCATGATGTACACACTATGAAAAAATATTATGGTGTTCTTGTATTAGGAAAATTTACTAAGTATGAATGAATTTCAAGGTCTATATGTCATATTACAATCACACTTGTTGGGATTTTATTCTTATGAAAAAGGATAATGATAAAACACCATTCATACAATCCGGATAAAGTCTTATGATCATTCTAAATTAATAAAATTTGGATAAAACATACATTCCAGATAAATTCATACAATCAATATAATTTAGATGATCAATGGTATATCACATATTATACGAAAATTCTTTTTTAAAAATAAAAAATCAATCCTTCAGAAAAAAAGAATTTCATTAAAAAGAAAATACATACATTCAAAAGAAATGGCCTATATGAAGATAAAATTCATGCTATATCAGTAAGGTCTTGTGACTCTAATAAATTCATATGAGATTCGACAAAAAATTATAAAATATGAAGATATATGAAGTATGTTATTTTAATGGTATATTATTATAGTTATAATAATATTTTTACCATTGTATCATTTCAATTAAAATATACACTTACGCCAGTTTTATAAACAAGTGATGTTTTTATGAGTAAGGAACAACTAATTGAATATTGATATTTCCATAAAACCATAAAGTTCCATGGAATGTGATATTTACACCAAAATAGATTACTCTTTTTCTCAATTTTCTAAAGAATAAAATCACATGAAAAGGATGGATCATTAAATTTTTATTCTTGTATTATTTAATTAAGATCATTTTTAATTAAAATGAGAAATTCAAATTTAGAAGAGGATTGTTGTGTATATACTAGAGGTACAATTTCAAAACAACATATACTATCATTCTACAAGTTTTAATCTACATATATTACATAGATAAAAATAAATAATTTGGTTTTGTTGTGTTCATTCAAAATTTTCATATATTATGTTTAGATCTTTCATAGATTCTCCAAAACGTAATTCTTTCTCTGGAAGAGTTCTTAATCACGTATCATGTAATGTTTACAACTATGTGATGAATAAAAAATCTTTTTCTATATCTATTTTTATAATGTGTACGTTCCTTATACTTAGTATTTTAAATCCCATGGATAGGAATTGTGTAAATTCATAGATTGGTGAAATATCATGGAATATTTGTGAAAAGTTGAATTTGCATTCACTTAACTATGGAGGCCCCAATGGAAAAAGACTCAATTTGTTAAAATCATCAAGCTCACTATGAGAGTGTCGATAGAGTTGAATGGGTATATTTTTACCCCAAAAAACTATAAATATCTTGATAAACACTTTTTATCATTTATTTTCTAATTTATAATATTTTTCTGAGAATATTTTGTATATGTTTTAACCATTTTAAGAGGATGGTGTTTCATTGGATAAAATTTTAAAAAAATCATCCAACTCTTGAGTATTTGATAAACTCTACTAAGCCAATTGGATATAAATAAATTTTATCCCATGAACAGATATGATATTTATGTGTGGGGATTAATGATAACCTCTAATCAAAAGGAAAGGGAGAATAATGATCTAGTCATTAGTGGGAGTTGTATCTAGGAAATTCTTATAGAGGCATTTTTGTACTATTTTTTTTATATTGTGTAAAATGAAAATTCTTGACTATTTCTCCAATGACGTTTTGGAGTGGGGTAATTGTATAATTTTTTAAATTCTTTAATGTGTTATACAATTTTATCTTTTCATTTTTTTCCTAATTCTCTCCTATCATGATCACTTAGTAATTCAACATAAGAAATTGGGTAAATAAATTAGAGATAAAATATAATCATTATCATTTAAAGAAAGAAATTATTTATTCAAATCATATTAAGATAATAAGGAACACACTAATCACAAACTATTTTTATGATAATCATTTTAGGGATGTCATCTTATTTTATCTTAGAAGGACTTATGAATGAACAAAAAATATGAATATAATCTCAAGATATATCTTCAAAGAAATGAGAGAGTGTTCTAGAAAAGAGATGGCGAATTCAAGGAGATTTAATATAATACACTGATCCCAATACAAAAACAATTTTTTAAATATTTGTTAAAACATAACATTATAGATCTAGTGATCATATCTACTATATAAGTATCAACTATTTTTTATGATACTTTCTTAATTTTTTTTAATATACATTCCTCTACACTTCTCACACACATTCTAAAAAAAGCCTTCATTTAATAATGTTACATATTTTACATTCAAAAATATCCTAGGTAACATTCTTTTTAATATTCTTAAACACCCTATACACTTATAGTGATCTTTTTTAACAACCAATATAACAATTGGAATCAATTAAAAAGTTATAGGGAGCATGAACTAGCCATGAAGAATTCTCTACCTCACATAAAATACTTTCATTTATTATCTGTATTCCCACATTGATAATTCACTCGATCATACATTTTTAGATCCCCTTAAAAAACACACTCTTTCAATACCAAAATTTTTAAAACCCCAAGAGAAAATTAATTACTATAATTATGAAATCAAATAAAAAATAATAGCTATTTGTATAGTGGATTGATAAAACCACAATGATAAAAAGGAAAATTATAGACACTAAGGAATTTACTAATTAAAACATTGTTAAACCTTATATCAATGAAGAACTGATTGATCATTATTATAATCAAATTTTCTGGTAAGTCAATTATGATTGAATGGAATGAATTTTTAAATTTTCATTCAAGTTAAATCCAAATATCACCTCATAATGATTTGATCCCTTGTATGTATAAATCAAATCTATGTAATAATGATCAGATTCATATAATTTTTATTTATTTTAAATCCTATGAATTTGGAAATAATTTTAAAAATAAACAGTTTTAATGTGAAAATAAAGAACAACTAGATAAAATTTTGAGATAACATTTAATAAGATTTGTAGAATTTTAAATGAGATGATTTTTCCAAATTTCTCTGATGATTAATTTTGGATCATTTTTTATATAATATTTTATAATTAATGATTCAATATTTTTTTAAACATTGTTTTAAAAAATTAAAATTTGGATGCTATTAATGATGATATTTTTTATATATTAAATGCATCTTCCCATTAAAAATATTACTAAGAATGAGGAAAGAATTACTAAAGATTTTGTGCATAAAAATTTAAGAAATGATCACATTTATTCATTATAAATAAATATTTCATGTTTGATTTTTATAAATAAAAATTTTGTTTTATACAATGGAGTCTATATAAGTGTGTTATTATTTTTGAAACATGGTATAGATGAAGGTCTATATGTTGACAATGAACAATTATAACGATTTTTGAAAATATTTTTTGGTGGATTGTGTTATGAAATTATAAATAGTTGGTATCCTATATAAATATATATATGTAAAAATATTGCCAAATAACTCTTCCATCCTGGATAATAGCATCCATATATTAGATAATATTATATTAATGAAGATTTATTTGCATAAGGGGTGATCCAAATGAAATGTGACACCATAATTACATAGGAATACACTAATATTATCTCTTATTCCTTTTATGATGGATAGTTTTTGAATGTAAAAATTCATGCCAAGTAATCATATCCCTGGGGCATTGTGTTTTTTATCACTTACTAAGGCCCTTTTCCCATTAAAATAATATAAAAGGTCGATTTTCACATAGTTGTAAAATGGATGAACATGTTCCAATAAATTCAGCATCCGAAGAAAATTCACAATGAGGTAATGATGATGGAGTATCCCTATTATAGATATGAACTACAAATCCCATAGTTAGCTAACATAAAACTCATAATAAACTGTATTTATTATCAATTTTTTCTAAATGTGGGGATAATGTTAGATGCATGATAAGAAGTCATTTTTGAAACCATAATGGTGATAATAATAATTTCATGGAGATTTTAAAATATTACAGTTCCTTTATGGTGATTTATATTTGTTATATTATTATGATCTTTGATAGTTGAATTTGAAAGGGATGAGAATCCCTAGGTATGTTTTAAGAGAAATATTTTGGGGGGGTATACAACAATACATTCTGATCAGACTCTGCCTAAATTTACCCCATGAGTTTGGATAATTCACATTAGATGAAATAGTCAATATTCCTAATTAGGTCACCATAAATCGCCCCATAAATATTTTTATAAATTTAGGTCAAGGAACACTATAGGTTTATCCATTACAAAGTGATGAAATACTTATTAAAGTATCTATATGAACATCTTTTCTAACTCATAAAATATTGGTAAATATTTTAACCATTCATATGTTAGGAATCCACCATCATTTTATTACCACTAATTATCCACCATATAATACACATAGTGTTTATATATCATTTGGATTGACTCCCTCAAAATTGGTGACCAATAAGATAGGATGTCTTTGCTTAGTAATCACAGCACCAAGTAGAACTCTCATACACTTATGTGAACTCAAGACTAACAAAAATTTAATACAAAAAACCATAATGGAATGTCTACTTGAGTTTATATGGTCTAGAAATCATCCCGATATCCATGGGAGAAACACAAGATCCTTTTCCATTATAATTACAAAATAAAATAAATAAAATAAAATTTTCCAAGTCAAAAAATTAGATCACTAATTACAAATAATCATAAGTTTTATCCTAGATATGTGTACTAATAGTCTCATTTACTTATAGAAAGAATTATGTGGTCATTTAGTTGCACCAAAATAAAATATTCATGAATAACCAACCATTAAACTCATTAACTTATAGGATCCTATTAAAATGCCTATTTGAATATTTTATTCAATAAATTAGGATGGTTTCCCAGTCATTTATAAAAGAACACGAGGATGAAAACTATATATTTTAATAAATACTATCTTGTCCAATGATTGGTGAACATGCTCATCAATTGGTTCTATCATCAAATCAAAATATCATTCTCTAGAGACATTTTATTTCATTTCATGTATTCCAATAAAATTACATCTTATAATTCTTCTCTATCTAATAGAATAAATCTAGAATATGAATAAGCTTCACATTCGAAACAAATTCCATCTTTAATACTAATTAAAGGAATTCCTAGAAAATATCCCACAAATTTTGCTCAAATTTTTCTTTAGAACATCTATAGAAATAACATTCAATTTTCAACGGTTCCCCCTTCCATTCACCGAAGAACTACTAAGGAACTATTTTTCTTTAAAAATTATTGGAATAATAACTCCGTGAACATATCTATTGGATTCATATTTTTAGCTATCTCCAAAAAATCCAAAACACTTTCCTATAACATTTTATAGATGAAATGATATTTTAGGTTATTATGTTTTATCAATAGTGAAACATAAAATTCAAACCCAAATCCTTCACACTCTGATTATCACAGAATAACACTCCACCCTTATGATTGCTTTAGAGTTCCATTAACAAGTTCATCAACATTTCCCTTTTTTCATCTCATACATAAACAGAGCATTTATTTTATATATAGTGATCACTACTTATAATCACATCATCTAGCATATTATAGTTCCCCCATTGGTAAAAACAAACCCCATGGTTCTCTTTCCTATATATTTATCCCTATAAAATTCATCATAAATGTAATCATACAATGGGTCATCCATCATAATTCACAATGTTCTATCTTTTAATCCCTTCAATTACAAATTATCCACTTCATATTCTCCTTATGTGCCTTCTTTGGATTCAACATGAAATGGATCACAACTATAACTTTTAATGTAATATAAAATGATGTATATATAATGGAATATATCATCCTACATTACATTGATGAAAATGCAACTTTATTCATTTTACTAGACTCATATTTAATTTTAGGCGCATTCTCCTTATAAAATTTAATTTTTTCAGTAAATAATATTTAGGCCAGATTATATCTAAACATTCAAAACATTATTATGATATTCCATATAGAGTAAATTTTATATATATCCAATGCATTATATTACCTATCTCTCCCAAACTAGATACCCAATATCTTCTTTCTTGACCAATATATTTTATTTCAAATCTTCATGAAAACCATATTACAACATTTGAATCCCATTAAAGTCTAGAATAGTCAGTATCATATCAATCACAGGAAAAATGATTATGATTAAACTATCATAATCTAGAAAATTTTGTTTGAAATAGGGATATGGTATTAAATAAGTGAACTCATACCCATCCTTGAAATCATAGTGATTTGTATTCCACTTCCTTGGTGCATGATTCAAGCCATAAATTCTCTTTTTCATCTTCAAACCATGTCAGAATTATACTAATCCATGAAACCTATCAATTACAATATAAAAATATATTCCTCCAAATATCAATGAAGAAATAACATATTTTCTATTATCTACTCCAAGTGAATATTATCTAAAGAAAAAATTCAAAACATTATTTAGATGGTAGAATTCTTGACTGCTGATGAGACAATTTCTATGAAGTTGGTCCTTTTATTTTGATAAATTCCCATCACCATCGTTTCATACTAATTCCACTTATTTGAATTAAATTCCTCCTTAAATATTAAAGCATAGTTATTATCAAGTTCCTTACTCCCTTATGGTAAGATAGTCAGATCCCATTTTCTATTGGTATATAATGAACACATTTCTTCAAATATCCCTGACTCTTAATCTCGTAAGTCACTATCAGTGTCAGCCTCTTCAATACTTTTTGGTTCTACACAATCTATTATAAGTAAGAATTTTATTTAAACTCCGAACATCTAAACCAATATCTTGACTCTATTAGATCTTCTCATTGTTAATAGTGTCTCAACTCTATATGGTATTACAAAATTTAGTGCTCTATCTTTCAACTCCCAAATGTTTAATGCTCTAACTTTTGAATCGTTTCCTCAAGATTCAGTAATTCAAGAGAACTTTGTAAATTATTTTTTTGTTCAATATTCCAAACATCTAGTTCTTCTATCTGAACTCATTGAATCTAATTTTATTCCAATAATATCACCATGATTTACCTATACATGGTTGGATAATTTTTTTATCTCATCTTCCTTATCTTCTAAGTACAAGTACATAAAAATAACCATCTCAATAAAGAAAAAATTCTAAATTATAATTTTTTTTTAATGATAACAATCCATGAGATATAATGTATAATTTACATCTCTTTATCCAACATTAAAACATGTCTTTAACATTTTCTATTTTTTCTCTTTATCTACAAAATTGACATGGATATAGGATGTTATCCTATAAATTTTTATGTGAATAAATTCATTTTTTATAGACAATAGTTTTTCTAAAAATTGTTATCCTAAATGATTTGATGGACATTAAAATTTTATGATTTTTGTTAAATAGTTAATTATAAATTATCTCGGGCGTTTTCTAATACACCCTCACGATGTTTTAATTTTCAGTTAAAATGTGATTGATTTTATCTTGCACAACATTCATATAGGTTGTATTTGGAATAGTATTATCTATCATGGTTTCTTGATTTTATCATATGTTCTAATGTAACATATATTATAAGCACCACTATTTTTAGACCAGATTCATTTTAACATCTGGATAGTTTCTCTATCCACCATGGATTTTCATAGAATGAATGTTATAAATACACCAGAGTTATTCATCCAAAACATAACCCATAATTTTATTATCACATCATTAATTAAATTCATAAATTAAAATGACCTTCAAGGAGATCGGACTGGTGATGGTCCCTATGTTGGAGTTGGTGGCCTATAACCAACTATTTTGTTGTTTATTAATTAATGAATGCTTTATCACATATTTATTGTTCTTCTGCGTGACAATTCATGTGATGATGTCCTAAGGATCGCTGTTGAATTAAAGGGTCATAGTGGATCCCTGCTATGATGAGAACCCGGAAGTGCCATAACACTATTCATGAAAGTTTTCTCTATGGCTGAATGATGTTATTTGAGGCGCACAAATAATATAGGTCATTAAGGGTGAGGACTCATAAAATTTTGAGGCACCTTCACATGGTGCGCGCCCTTGGTAATATCCAGGAGGATATTATAAGAACCAGACCCGCCAGTAAGAAATCCAAATTTCATAGTGTTATTGGATATTCCTATCTGGGGACATGTTTATTGGTCCTTAGACTTTAATATTATTATTATGTAGTATTACAACTCACACACTTATATGTATTGACGAAAATTTTGAAGACACACTGTTCGCAGTGAGGTAGGATACGTTAGGTGCGTCACTGGTAATACTGCATTAATAGATAATGAGATAAAGGATTTGCCCCTTCTGTTCCATAACAGAAGTAGATATCTCAGGCCCTTTGATGGAATTGATATAGCCTACATAAATCCATGGCCATGGTAAGGTATGGGCGAGTTCAATTCCGGGAAGTCAAAGAAAGAATAATCGAGCACATGGGTTGATGGCACTAGCATGTAACCCACTTGATTAGAGATATTGAGAAAAATGTATTATATTTCACTGTAAGAATTCGTCGGAGGTGACACGTCATTGCAGCATTAACTTCTTTCTCTATGGGTTCCTTGGCGTGTTACTAGACGCTAACCTTGGACTTTATGCAGGCTCCACCTAATGCCACTGAGAAAGAGGCCTAGAGGGCCACACACTAAGTGTGTCCATGTATCTCAGTTAAATATTAATTTATCAAATTGAATAAAGATTATTCCCGATTGTGGATTAATAATTATTCAAGGATGTCTGATCGTATTTATTTCGACACTAGTTCTTCGAGAGAATATATTGTGGACGAAATAATTTGTATTTCTTAGAGAGTAATGCAGTTACATTTATTTAGAAATAAATAGCCATTACTGAAGGACTAATAAATGAGGTGGAGGACAATAAATAAAACTGGAAAAATAAAATTACACGTCGTGTATTTTTTTACATACAAGTTGTGTAGTTTGTTTTTTCAAGATTCGTGAGATAATATTGTTTATTTAATTAAATTATATTAAATGTGATACATTGGATGCATGTCAAGTAATAAAGATGGCCAACTGTCATTATTAAGACACGAGGAATTACTAATAATTAAATGAAATAACTAAATGCTGTTGGGAAATTAATTCCTTTTATTATTCTATGTATTATAAATCCCAATTACATTATTCTCAACTGGGGTTAGCCATTTGGGTTGTGCACAATAGATTGGAAATACTCTCAACCCAACAGAGAATTCCCATTCCACCAAGAATGCTTTCATGTTACGAAAGCAAGATCCTCCAACAGATCAAGGCGATCGAAGATGGACATCGCAAGCGAAGGATCATCCGCTCTGGCACCCGGAGTTCCCTTCGGTGACATCCGGAGATACGTAGAGCACGTGTGGATCACCACAAGATTAATCCTGCTCTTGGATTTTACAACGTAACGACAGATCACGGGATCGTGACCGGAGGCATCAAAGAAGAAATAATTCCATCGAGTTAATTCTTATTAATTAATTAAATTAATTATTATCAACATATGATGATCCTCCTCAAGGTTTCTGGAACTCTTTTTTATCTTTTTCATTCTTTGTTATATTCCTAAGATCTGGTGTTTTATATCATGATGGATCTCGGATTGAAGGTCGTTTAATTCTAAAATTAATGTTGGGCAATACCACCAACGCACTTCTACTGCCCCCAGAACCTACATGTGGTATCAGAGGGGTCATATCGTTGATTATAATTATTTAGTTTTTTGTTGGTGATTTACGCATTTAATACTTTGGTTGTTTTTATTCATGTTTAATCTTTCTGTAAATATGAATATTGAGATTCATTCCCCCTCCCTTGTTTCTCGTTCACCTCACAGAAACGAATTTTTCTTTTATTTTTGATTAAAATAAAATAGAGGAACTCATCCGAAAGAGCCAAACGTTTCTGGCCGTACAACACCAGAATACACGGCGTGTATTCCGAAGTACACGCCATTTAGTCTAGGTTCAATGCATTAACCGATCCGCCAAATCAGGTCATGTATTGAGGTCATTTATGTCACTGTGGATTGACTGGAAATAGGTGGCACACGGTTTTCGGATTAAACGTTGTGTGGTCCTACTGAACACGACGTTCAGTCCCTTCAGGTTCAGGTTGGGTCGTGTACCCCGTCATGGCTTCCCTGGCTAAAAACCATGTAATGCGCAAACTACACGGCGTGTGTCCACTGAACACGCCGTGTACTCCGAAAAATTTCCGAATTAGATTAACATTCCATGTCCTTGGGTGTGTACTTCGGATGGACGGTGAAGAAAATTACACAACGTGTAGTCAGAACTAAATGCCGTGTACTCACCCAAAATACGCAGATTTATTAAAATTTAATTATTATATTATAAAAAACCTTGAGACGTGTACCATAGTGCGGGCGTAATGTTGAGGCACAACACGTGATAGGTTTTTTATATATGTGTGTTTAATTTAACATATGTTTAATGAAAGGGAATTCATCAGGATGCCTCCAAAGAACAAGATACGTACTCTGATAATTTTAAATGAATTTCTTTGTTTAAAATTATGATAGATGAGAATTTCACGGAAGTTAAGAAAAGGTTTTATCATAAAAGGATTGATTAATTAAAGATAATTAATTAATTCGAGCATGATTCATCTTAAACAAGAATTATTAAATAATTGAATGCTAGTTTTATTTATGCGTAAATATCGGTTCATGTGTGGATGATCATGAGCTAGACTGAGACCTTTTTACGTCAATGGGTTCTTTTAATTTATTTATTTAAATTAATTTTGTTGTCCTGTGAGCCATATCCTCATTAATAAGTTGGGCCTGCATGCCCAAGGATTATTTTATGTAAAACCCCCTTTTTACCCCTCACCTGCATGTGAGATAAATGCATTTGTAATGGATGGAGCTCCCAAGCTAGTGGAGGTGGCTCAAGTTAGGAGCCATGGTGAAACCAATCCAAGGAGATATAAAGGTGGATAGGTGGAAAGCTGTAAACAAGAACCCGCAAGGTTCAAGGTGTTTCTCCCCTAGGTCGTGTGTTAGTTTTCCAACCGCTAGATAAACTAACGAATAGAACAAGCTCATGATCATACCATTTATTTTATTTCTGTCAGTTGCATGGTTTATTTATTATGGGTGTGTTGTCGTGATCACACAATTAATGAATATAACAAGCATGCAAGATGGAACTAAAATAAAAACCGATTTATACGTAAAAATTATCTTAGACATGGTTAATCACTTAAGTATGTCCCACATAATATTAACAATCATTTAATCAGAGATAATAAAATGTAAATTTACGTATAAGGATAAAATCCTTCAAAAGAAATATTAAGTCTGTATATCCTTCCATAATATTGGTTAGAATCGAACCATTGTTCAAAGTGCATCACCAACCCTTGTTAGGGTGATTTCAATTATCGGGGAATTCTAATTCAAGGTTTTGGGTTTACATGACTTGGTTCGCGTCAAGGGTTGACTGCCACAACAGGACGTGGACTGACCAAGAGGCAAAGGTTGAGGAAATCCAAAATAAAATGATTTCAGGATTGGGGAGTCCACACAGCAGATCAATGAGCTGCGAGTTAATACAGTTGGCATTTGGAATGCCTACCAAATACCCTTCTGGTTGATTAAAAAACCCTATTTGGGGTAATGCGAAGGGAAATATGGATCCTTTCCACTATAAGATTTAGGCAAAAGAATATTCCAAAGTCAATGGTCAGGGATATTGGAATTTGGTAAAATAGTGGGAGACTAATAAGTATTAAATTATTTATTTGTCTCGATTTTTGTTATAAAGTACTAAACCTTTGCTCATCTTAATTTGTATAAATGTCAAGAAAATGACATCAAACATATCATTGCGCACCATACTCGAGAAGAAAAATCTTCTCACAGGAACCAATTTCCAAGAGTGGCATAGGCGTTTACGCGTCGTCCTTCACCACGAACGGAAATTGTATATGCTGGAAGTGCCTATTCCAGTTGTGCTTGGGAAAGAGGCCAGTGATGAGGAATTATCTCTCTATATGAAACACATGGATGATGCCACAGATTTCCAGTGTTTCATGCTATCTGCCATGTTCAATGAGCTCTTAAAGC
This sequence comes from Viscum album, assembly GCA_963277665.1. Lineage (NCBI taxonomy): Eukaryota > Viridiplantae > Streptophyta > Magnoliopsida > Santalales > Viscaceae > Viscum > Viscum album. Next base: position 958,538,194 of record OY728142.1, read on the forward strand.
AACATGAAAACATGGATGTGTATAGCATGATGTCTCACCTTAATGATCTCTACCAAGAGAAGACGAGACAGGAGAGGTATGAGATCTCCAATTCTTTGTTCACCTTGATGCTTGGAGAGTCTGTGCCAGCTGGGCCTCAGGTAGTGAAGCTTATTGGCTACATTGAGTGCCTGGACATCTTAGGGATTAAATTCATGGATGAGTTGCGTACATATCTCATCCTATCATCACTGCCCAAGACGTTCTCTAGCTTCATTGTCAACAATAATATGAGTGGAAATGAGAAGAGTCTATCAGAGCATCAAACCTTGATTCGCTAGGTAGATAAGGACATGGAGCGTGACAAACCCGCAGTCCATATGGTGAACAAGAAAAGGAAGGACAAGGAAAAAATATCCAAGGACTTATTAATGGTCTAAATCCCCTGAGCGTCGTCCCTACAAGAAGGGGAAGATCCAGAGGCAGGGCAAGGAACATGAGGAAGTGTGTTTTTCATGTGGCAAGCAGAGCCACTAGAAGAGGAACTGCACTTAGAAGCGTGGGGATGCTAAAGGTGCATTCATTATCGAGTGAAACTTTCTATTTCTATGCATTGGTTATTAGATACAGCTTCTGGGGCTCACATCAGTATTCAAATGCAGGAACCAAGTAGATTTAGAAAGATCGCCAGAGGAGAGGTGGATCTTTGAGCTGCCAATGGTGCAAGGCTGGCTGTATTGGCTATTGGAGACTACCACCTCTCATTGCCGACTGGGATGATTTTGGTTTTACATAACTGTTATTTTGTGCCTAGTGTTACCAAGAACATAATTTCTGTATCTTGTTTGGATATGGATGGATTTTTTTCATGTTTAGAAATAAGGGTTGTATCTTTTATAAGAACAATGTATGTTATGGTATGGAACATTTGAATAATGCTTTGTATGTATTAAGTTATGAAAACAAAGTGTTGGCAATCGATAAAGAAACAAACTCACATGACTCATACATCACCCAGTTGTGCCATCACCGCCTTTGTCATGTAAATGAGAAGCGCTTGACAATGCTCTGTCAAGATGGCTATTTAGACTCTACTGAGCTAAAACAACTTGATAGATGTCATGCTTGTTTAAGAGGTAAAATGACCAAGCTACCTTTTTGTGGACAGGATGAAAGGGCCATAGAGCTTCTAGGATTGGTACACACGGATGTATGTGGACCATTTCAAGTAGAAGCAAGAGGTGGATATTCTTACTTCATTACTTTTACTGATGATTTGAGTAGATATGTATTTGTATACTTAATGAGGTATAAGTCAGAAGCCTTAGAGAAATTTATGGAATTGAAGAATGAAGTAGAGAATCAGCTTGGTAAGAAGATAAAGAAGCTTCGATCATATTGAGGTGGAGAATATCTGAACTATGAGTTCATCGATCTTCTACAGGAGTATGTGATTCTATCTTAGCTCACTCCTCCTTATACACCACAGTGGAAAGGTGTTAGTGAAAGGAGGAACCACACCTTGTTAGACATGGTGAAATCGATGATGAGTCATGCTGATCATCCATTATCCTTTTGTTGATATACATTACAAACTGCAGCATACAAATTAAATCGAGTACCAACTAAGTCGGTAAATGGAATTCCCTCTGAGTTATTGAATGGAATGAAACCCATTTTTTCGCATACACGTGTATGGGGATGCGAGGAGTTTGTTAAGGCCTTCTCATGAAACAAACTAGCACCCCGGGGCACGAAGTGTATCATTATAGGATATCCTAAGGAAACAAAAGGATATTACCTATATAACTCTCAAGACAAGAAAGTGATTGTCGGAAGACAAGCCGTCTTTCTTGAGAGGGAGCACATCCTCAAGAAGTATAGTGGGAGCAAGATTGACTTCGACGAAGTTGATTCTCAAGATACACAAGAGTTGGTACAGGAACAAGTTCAACAGGTCCCCGTGGAAGAGGTTCCAGAAACACAAGTACTGCGTAGGATCTCAAGAGAGGTAAGGGAACCAGAGATATTTGGTTTTTTAGTCACCGAGGATGGTGAATCATTATTGTTGGAAAATGATGAACATATCACCTACAAGGAATTAGTAGAAAGCTCAGAAGATGCATGATGGATAGAAGATATGAATTATGATATGGATTCCATGTATCAGAACCACGTTTGGGTTCTGGTTGATGAGCCAGTTAATGTAAAGCATGTTGGATGCAAATGGGTATTCAAGAGAAAGCTGGACATGGTAGGTCATGTTAGCACCTATAAAGCAAGGCTAGTGGCTAAAGGATTCAGAAAGCGTCAATGAATTGACTATGATGAAACCATCCCGCCGGTTTCCATGTTTAAATCCATTAGAATCATACTTCCCATAGCAGCTTACCATGACTACCAGATTTGGCAGATGGATGTCAAAACAACATTCCTTAATGGGAACCTTCAGGAAGATGTCTATAGGACAAAACCGGAAGGGTTTGTGACACCAGGTGAAGCCAAATGGGTTTGCAAGTTGCAGAAATCCATATATGGATTAAAGCAAGCATCCAGGTCATTGAACATTCGATTTGATGAATCCATAAAGGAATTTGGTTTCATTAAGAACGAATGTGAGAAATGTGTTTATAAGCAGTTTAATGGGAATGTGGCCTTTATCCTAGTAGTATATGTTGATAACATATTGCTTATTGGAAGCAACGTAGCAACTTTACAGTCAGTTAAGGACTAGTTGAACAAATGCTTCTCCATGAAAGATTTCGGTGAAGCAGCTTACATTCTAGGGATCAAGATCATTCATGATAGATCCAAGAGGCTGCTTGGACAATGTCAAGGTACATACATTGACCAGATACTAAAGAGATTTATTATGGAACAATCGAAGAGGGGATTGGTTCTAGTGTCACATGGCCTACATATTTCTACTAAAATGTGTCTTCAGACACAACAAGAGAAAGATAGAATGAGTAAGAACCCATACGCTTTGGATATAGGATCCATCATTTATGCCATGTTATATACCAGGCTTCATGTTGCCTATGCACTAAGAATGGTAGGAAGATATCAAGCAGATCCATGGGAACATCATCAGACTGCTTTTAAGACTATCCTTAAGTATCTGAGAAGAACTAAGGATATGTTCTTGGTGTATGGAGGGGAAAAGGATATTTTCATCAGAGGGTATGCTGATAATGGTTTTTCAGACAGATCAGAATGATCTAAAGTCACAATCTAGATATGTTTTCTATCTCAATGGAAGAGTTGTGAGCTGGAAGAGTTCAAAGAAGCTAGTTGTCGCCGATTCTACTGCAAAGTCTGAATATATAGCGGCTTCTGATGCAGCCAAAGAAGCCGTCTAGATTTGGGACTTTGTCCAAGAGCTAGATGTGGTGCCTAGAAGTAAACATCCCATTACATTGTATTGTCATAATACTGTAGCGGTGGCTCTTGAAAATGAACGAAGGTCACATCAACGGACAAAGCACATACTCCGAAAGTATCACCTCTTGGGGGATTTATATCAGAGGGTTGATGTTACAGTGATCATAGTTTCCATGGAAGAGAACATGGTAGACCCAATGACTAAAGTCCTATCTCAGTAGAAGAATGTATATCATGTGAGAGCTAGCGAGTTAAAGGTTGTTAGCAGTTGGCTCTAGTCCAAGTGGGATTCTATTGGAGTTGGTGTCCTAGAACCAATTATTTTGTACATTATACATTAATTAAATCTTTATCACATCTTGATTGTTCTTCTGCGTGACAATGCATGAGATGATGTCCTAAGGATAGCTGTTGCATTAAAGGGTCATAGAAGATCCCTGCTATGATGAGAACCCGGAAGTGCCAAAACACTATTCTTGAAAGTGTGTTCTATGGCCGGATGATTTTATTTGAGGGGAACAAATAATAAAGGTCATTAGGGTTGAGGAATCATAAAACATTGAGGCACCTTTTCATGGTGTGCACCCTTGGTAATATCTAGGAGGATATTATGAGAACGAGACCCACCAGTAGAAATCCACATTTCATAGTGTCATTGGATGTTCCTATCTGTGGATGTGTGCATTGGTCCTTAGACTTTAATATTATTATTAATGAGTATTACAACTCGTGCACTTAGATGTATTGACTAAAACTGTGACGAAACACTATTCGCAGCGAGGTACGATACGTTGGTTGCGTCACAAGTAATACTGCATTAATAGATAATGCGAGAAAGGATTTGTCCCTTATGTTTCATAACATAAGTAAGTATCCCTGGCCATTTGATGGAATTAATCTTGCTTACATAAATCCATGCCCAAGTTCAATTCTGGGAAGTGAAAGAAAGAATAATTGAGCACATGGGTTGATGGGACTAGCATGCAACCCACTTGATTAGAGACATCGAGACAAAGGGATTATATTACATGGTAAGCGTTCTTAGGAGGTGACACGTCATTGTTGCATTAACTTCTTTCTTTATGGGTGTCTTGTCGTGTTGCTAGGCGCTAAACTTGGACTTTAGGTAGGATCCACTTAATGCCACTGAGAAAGAGGCCTAGAGGGTCACACACTACGTGTGTCCGTGTATCTCAGTTAAATATTAATTTAACAAGTTGAATAAAGATTATTCCCGATTGTGGTTTAATAATTATTCAAGGATGTGTGATGGAATTTATTTCAACAATAGTTATTTGAGAAAATATATTGTGGACAAAATAATATGTATTTATTAGCGAGTAATGTAGTTACATTTATTTAAGAAATAAATATCCATTAATCAAGGTATAATAAATGAGGTGGAGGAAAATAAATAAAACTGTAAAAATAAAAGTACACGCCACGTACGTTTTTACATACATGTTGTGTTGTTTGATTTTTCGGGATTAGTGAGAAAATATTGTTTATTTAATTAAATGATATTAAATGAGAGAAATTGGATGCATGCCTACTAATAATGATGGTAAACTGTCATTATTAAGACATCGGGAATTACTAAGAATTAAATGAAATAATTAAATTATTTTGGGAAATTAATTCAATTTATTATTCTATGTATTATAAATCCCAATTACATTATTCTCAATAGGGGTTATCCATTTAGTTTGTGCACAGCGGATTGGAAATACTCTCAAGCCAAGAGAGAATTCCCTTTCCACCGAGAACACTTTCATGTTACGAAAGCAAGATCCTCTACCAGATCAAGGTGATCGAAGAAGGACATCGCAAGCGAAGGATCTTCTGCGCTAGAACCCATAGTTCTCTTCGGTGACATCCAGAGATACGTGGAGCACGTTTGGATCACCGCTAGAGGAATCCTGCACCTGGATTCTATGACACAATGACGGATCACATGATCATCACCGGAGGCATCAATGATGAAAGAATTCTATCGAGGTAATTCATATGATTTAATAAAATTAATTATAATCGATATATGATGATCCTCCTCAAGGGTTCCAGGACACTTTTTCTTATTTTTCATCCTTCGTTCTATTCCGATGATCTGGAATTTTATATCATGACAGATCTCAGATTGAACATCATTTAACGCTAAAATTAATGTTTAAAAATACCACCAATGTGCTTCCGCTGCGCCCGGAATCTACACCCTAAAAAACTGAGTGATTAAATTATAACATCTAGGGTTTTGGGATTCCATATATTCATGGAAAATGATTCACATTTCAATTAATAAATTAAATTGTAATGTTTATTGGATTTTAATTTTTTGTATGTTTGTGTTTTGTTAATTTTTTATGTATCTTAATTATCTCATTAATTGGTTGTATAGGAGGGGGTTTTTGAAAATTATGACAACATATAGATTAAATTCTTCTATAGGGAGGCAGTCAGGGAATGAAACATTGGTTCCTTGAAATGAAACTTATATTATGAGATTATTTTGGTCAATGAGAATGAATATCCAAAACATGATAGTGTTGGTAGAGGTAAATTCCCTTTATATAATATAAATCATGTCCTAGAACTTTTAAGCCACGCTATGATGAGACCTGATCAGTGTTCACCCTAATGTTACCACCCCAATTATATTTTCACAATGTAATTTGGTTTTTATGGTATATATATATATATAATTTTACATGGATCCCATTTATAACTTTACCCTCTTCCTCCCATGACCAATATAGAATTTAGATGAATTTATGATCTTCCACTTAATGATTTCAACTCCCCCTCTATGATATTTTATGTTTGGAGTGTTTCTTCTGTAAAGAAATGTTCGTGATATGTCATTAATAATATAATACCTAAATTTCCAAATATTTCCTTTTCTAATGTTTTTCTATGTATAAAACCTAAATTTTAGTATTTAGGGCTCATTTTGGGGTTTTTTTTCAAAGATTGATTCAAGGAGTGTTTCTTAGTGAGTACATTCCATTATAATAAATAATAAGTTCTTATCATACTATGTATTTCATATGAAGTTTTATTAATTTAAATACATATTGGTTTGTGTGTGTGTGTATATCTCTTTTACAATCTTAATTTTTATCAATGTGATTGGGTAAATATGTATAAGTATGGTTGATACCGTAAATGGGGATCTATGCATTTATAACAAAGAAAGGGGGAAATCCTACCACATTCCATGTGTAATGGTAGGGTTGTACGATGGGGAAATTGATCATTGAAATGGTAATTCATGCATAGTAAATTTTATTATGACATATTAATTGTAAATTTGGGAATGGGTGATTAGTCCCCTCACACATTATGATGTTTTAAAATTGTTTTCATTCTAATGAACTTTAAATGATTTTTTTGTGATTATCGATATTTGTGGAATCCTTGAGTGATATGGTTTTCGTTGATTAAAAATATAATGCCCTCATTGATTGAGAAAAAAATTTCATGATTATAAATTTTGGATATACCTTGTGTTATAACGTGTGAAATAAGTTCAATGAGATGGAATGATCAAGGGATAAGATAAACCTTGAGTGATATGATGTTTGTTCTATGAAAGTGAACTCCCTTGAGTAAAAAGGGAATGTATTGGTATTTTTAATTTTAATTTTTCTTAAGTGAGAGGGAATCAACCATGTTCTATAAAATATTAAAATATTATATGAATGTATTATTCTTTCATAGATCTATGGAACATATGGATGGTAATTCATGTTTTCCTAGTTGGGTAATTATAATATGGATTTATTTATATTTTGTTCAGTCATGTAAATTAATACCCATTTATACATCTACGTTATATATATTAAGGGCCTATTAGTTTTATCATACCTAGTTTATAATAACACAATACATGTAATCATGTGGTTCTGTTTTGGTTTGCTTCATGATCAGGAATCTAGTGAAAGAAAAGAACTCTATGAAAGACTACTGAGTTGATGGAGGTGGGTGAGATTGAGGTAATGTCAGGACACACTATTAAATCTATTATGGTTTCCCCTCTTTTACCTGTTTTTTATTCATTTTAAATACCAATACAGTAAATATAGGGATTTTATAAATTTATGTAATAGTTGTTCTATGCCATTTTAATATTAAATTTAATGATATTATTTATTAATTATTTTATGTTATGCAGATTGATTTTTTAGAATTATTTATTCCACCATAATTTTTTGGATGGTTATCTAATAATTATGTAATAGTATACCTAATGTATGAACCCTGACCACACTGATAGTTAGAAACCTCTTGCATAGAGGGATATATTCATGTGGTCATATAATGCATGTACTCAGACCTAGTGATCTAGGACATGGATTCAAAAAATAGTATCATCAAACACTTTGTTAATAGAATATTTCTTACTCGATATAATGGAGATAATATTATATGAAATAATCTAGGAATATATGCTTGTTTCTTTCCAACACATTAATAGTGGACAATCAAGTTACTAGGGCAATGAATTTTTTTATTGGTTGTGATGTTTGAATTTCTTTTTGATCCTATCATATTATTTTCTTGTTTCTTTATATGATTTTATATTTCATCAATGGTTTAGAGTTGGTGATTTCATGCACTATTTATTGACACATAGGTTCACATGTAGTACAACATATTTTCTACTATTGAAATAGGGTAAAATTAATTAAATTCCTAAAATTATATATTTATTGCTTTAAAAAATATATCACTAGTGAAATATAATTTATACAATATCATCATAACTACTATTATTTTATTTATATTGTGGATAAAAAGACGATAATAGAGATATGGGCTTAGACATAGGATGGGTATTTATTAGTTATGCCTATTTGTTATGGTAGACCACGATGTCATCTATCAATGGAATATTTTATACATGTGTAACTGATTATCTCTTAAGTATTTTTAATTTTTATGTTATTAATGGAATCTATAAGTATGTTTTTTCATTTTAAAAAAATTACTCTTAAATGTCACAGGGTGCCACCAAGGGTCTAGGGTGAAGATATTTTTGTAGTAGTTAATGATCATGATGTACCTCTAGATGTATAAGACGCTTCAAATGAGAATTCTGTTAATGATAACATTATATACTAGGAAATGGTTCCTCTTCATCTAATTTTGACACTAGGTTCTAGTGTGTATTGGGGGTTCCATTAGGGAGGGATTATGAGAAGAGATTTCACTCAAGATATTCAGATACAACACTGTTGCTAATTTTATAGTGATGATGTTCATTATGATACCAAAGAATGGATCATGATACATGAGGGGATATTTGAGATTATCTAGTTTCCTAATGAGTTTTTAATGGATAAGGCAGTGTCAATTCTATAAGAACCCTCTAGGAAGTGTTTAGGTGTGATAATCCCGACTAGGAATCATTAGTGTCTAACATGGGTAGCCTTTATGTACATAATTTTAATGAATTTTATCCATCATATTATGAGCATCTATCAATACTATGAGTTTATAGATATTTATATGTGGGTAGTTTTCATAGATGGTTACTTGACTTATTTTGGGGAAACAGTCTAATTTTCTTCTTTGTGGGTCTAAAAAATGCATAGTAGGCCAGACTATTTGAGATCATCATTTATTTAGAGTCGAGGTACCAGGTTATGTAATTTCACATAAATAATTCACTAATGTGGTTTTTAAGGCCATAAATATTTATAAAGTCATATCAAATGAAATATTGTTAATATTTTAATAGATTTTTAGGGATCTATTTGACAACCCATATATTTAATATAGGATATTCCATGATTTATTAAATAAGAACACACATAGTGTAACTATAAGATCATGAATCCTAGTTTATTTTGGAAATAACTTTCATATAACCTGAAATTGATACATGGTTAAAAAAAATTATTGAAAATTCCTTAACATGCTATAAAATTCCATTGCCCTAAAAACTGCACGTGATAACCTCCATACATACTTAATAAGTGGGTGAGATAAAAATCCAAAAAATGGAATATAAAAATAGTAACATTACTAATGTATTAAATATTAGTAAATATGGATTTAAATGGGATATAAAATAAGTTATAATCATCATCTGGAATAATGATGTGTGATACAACATGATATCATAAACAAAATAGTGGTAATGTGGAAACAAAAATATACATGACCCATAAATATAGAACAAGGATAACAACCAAGTCATAATAACATTGTGTAAAAATACCTTAATGGATTATGTTTACTCTGTAATCCCATACATGAAGTCTCATGAGACTAAAACACTACACAATTCATTGGATCATTATATATCTTTGGATGCACCCGCCACTTTCATATCATGTATATGAATATGTGGTCCACATAGATCATTCATGATAGGTTTATTGTTCATTAAATTTAACACCAAGATTAATGGGTATAAAATAAATACATGTAATTAAAAAATAAATTAAATATAGGTATGTCTATGTTAATAACCTTGAGTGTAATTGAATAAGGTATTAATAGTACAATGGTTTGGAAAAGAAAAATCATAGGATAATTTCTATGGCATAATGGGGGTTCATAATGAATCATAAGATTGATTAATTAGAGTTAACTATGTATCTCATCACTTGGAAATAAAAAAAGTAGTAATAATAACATTTAATAACATAATCCAACATGAAAAATCAGGAATTAAAATTCATAAGACAAAAAAGGGTTCTTGGATAATATATTGTTATGGAAACATCATAAGATAGTTTCAGCACCATAAAAGTTGTATATAATGAAAAATGGGATGGATTAATTAGATCCAAATTGGTTAATAATAATTTGGAAATTATAGTTTCAATAATCGGAATCTATGGGAACATACCCCAACATGAAAGAATAGAAGACAAAAGGCATAACATAAGGGAGGTTCTTGAATAAAGAGAAGAAGGAGATCATCCCTTACATGGACATAGTAATGGATATGTAATGGTTATACTGAGAAGGGATAAATGTTTTATAATTATTATAAAATTAAATTTACAGTAAACATATATTTATAAATCCAACAATTTTTTTTATTTTCATTCAAATACCTAAATACAAATATGGGTCTTGAATGGAAACGAAGAGAGAGACCCCTTACCTTGAGAGGGTGTTTTCAGAAGAATTTTAGGAGCATATTGAGATATTGGTACACCTTTGGAGGAATATAGAGATATATTTAATTTTATATTTTTGTTAAAATTGTTTTTATTGAATGGTAATTAGGGTTTGGGTTGAATTATATACTAAAAGATAGGGTTTTTTTTCAAACAATGGTTTTGGAATCCTAAAAATAATGCAATAAAAAAATTGTCATTTTTTTATCAATGATTTATACCAAAAAAAGGTAGTTTTAAATATTTTAAATTTAATGAAATGATAACATTAAAACAATACCCAGGGTGATGTGTGAGTGATTCATGATTACAAATAATTTATTTTAAAACAACCAAATATAATATCGGTTTTGGTGGATCCATAAAGGATTAAGAAATTTTATAAAATAACATAGAAACACATTATTTTAATTGGAAAATTAATATTTGGACTTCGATACATTTTATATTACATATTATATCACTTTTGGGTCATTATTAGGTTATAATAAAGACTATATATTTATATAGTATTTAATTTTTACCTTAAAATCCATCTATCTCGAAAAATTTTCCAAAATTCACCACTGGAAAATTTCAACATAATGATTTGTAAAAAAATATTTATTCTCTTAAAATAATTCTATATATATTAAAAATTAATATTTTAAATTAAATTCCACGTATATTCAATGATATTTGTTTTTTACAATAACATTTTTCTGGCAATTATAAACATTACATTTTCACATCATAATAATATAATAAACTTTATTTTTAATATTTAATATTTAATAATAATATTTAATAATAATATTTAATTAAAATATCACTTCTTTTAAAATATAATTAATTCATCAAAAATGATGTCTTACTTGATATTACATATCACCAAAAAATACAATTTTATTTTTGATATATTAAAATCAAATTTTTATCAAACTCTTTATTTAATAATTTATATATTAAAGTGGTAATGAATAAATATAAGAATTATTTTATTGAAAAGAGAATGTACAAATTCATAAATTCATGTATGAGATACAAAACATGTTATTATATCATCTAATTCCCTAAGGGTAAGGTGCGCAATGGTGATATTTTATTAGGGTCGTTTAACAAACATTGTTTGGGTCATGATCTTTATGAGCATGAAAATATACAATAAATACTTTCTCTCATTCTTTATTTGGTAAATATAATCATTAGATTCATCAACGGAAAAACCAAAAGATACTATCTCTTTTAGAATATCTAATAAATTGGATTTATAGGGTATAATCATACAAGTATAGGCCATAACATGTTTTGTATATGTAAACTGGATTTATTATAACCCTAAATATAAACAAATAAAATAATATCAAATAAATAGATATATTATAAAAAATCATTATTTTTAATTTCCATTTATATAATATAGTATTTAAAAAAATAAGTGCATATGTTTTATATAACCACAATACAAAATATGGAATTTAATTCAATCATAATGTGATATATATATATATATGTTAGATTCATTAATTTATTCTCCCATTCAAAAATTTCAACCTCAAAATTTTCATTTCATGCACTTAAATTGATGAGGTTACTTGTAGTTCATTTCCTCTTTTGGTACCCATATTGGTTCCTTAATCTTGTTGTTCAACCACAACACATTGACTAGGTTAGTTTCCTTGTTTCATAGAACTACTCCTCTATAATTTATGATATTCACTAGTTGATCCTCTTATGAAAGATAATTCTCCATTCGTACCTCCTATATATTAATTACATTCGATGAGTCTGGCATAAACTTTATTATGTGTATTACATGGAATACATCATCTACTAAAGATAATTTAGGATGGAGTTCTAATTGATATGCCGCTATTCTGATGCAATCAATGATCTCAATGGGGTCAATTTACATTGGAAAAAGATTTCTTTTCTTTCTAAACCTCGTGAATTTGATCAACATACATAAACGAAGGAACATATTTTAAAAAATCTCAAACTCCAAGCCTCATTGATTATTATCCACATGGATTTTATTCTGAATTTGTGGGAATTTAATATAATGTTTAATGGATTAAACCATCATTGTCACATCATGAATAAAATTATGTCCCATTAACTTCAAATAAATAACTTCATCTTGGAATGTTGTTGTCTAATACCTATTCCCATATATAGCTACATAAGGTTCCGTTTGAATTCTAGAATTGAAACTATAATTCTATGATGAATCCACTAGGGGAAAGTGTTAATCCCAAAATCCTTATAATTCTATTTAACATGATATTATAATATCTTCCAAAGATTGAATAGTCCTCTTAGATAGACCATCCATTTGAGGGTGATAAGAAGTGATGAATATTATTCATGTATTTAATGCTTGCAAAGTGATTCTTGAAGACCATTACATAAACCTCAGATCTTGAATAGATACAGTAGATATTGGAACTTCATGAAGTCTTACAACTTTTGATATGTATATATTGGTGATTTGGTAAAGAGATAAATTTACTTTGATGATAAAGAAATGCACTGACTTAGTAAGGAGATCGAATACCACCTAGATGGTATTATTTGTATTGTGTGTCCTAGTATGTACAAATATGAAATCTATGGTTATGTTTTCCCGTTAATATACTTGTATAGGAAATTGTTTCATCAAATGCATAGACTTATGTGGTTTTACATTAACTTAACTCTATTCCCAGAATCAAGATACAAAATCATAAATATCCATCTTCATGTTGTCCCACTATAAATTCAACTTCAAATACATTAACATCATAGTAATTCCTAGATTAATATGGAAGGATGTGCTATGTGCATCTTCTAGAAGTTCCCTATTCTGTTTTGGAATGGATGGGACATATATCCAGATTTAAAAACATATAACTCCATCTTCAGTAATGTTAATTTTTGGAATATTCCATACTATATTCAAAAGAAATATTTTATCTTTATTTCCCTCATCATCACTTCAATGAATGTATTTTTTGAGTAGTTCTATGAAAAATTAAGGATGGAGATCCATTTATTATTCACATATCCATCCTTTTCACGACTAATAATTTTTGGTCTCTTATAATCCTCATCATGGATATAGTTGTGGGATCCTTTAAACTAAAATAATATACCACTTTGTTTACTTTTATGCATTTTAACTAATTATGAAATCATAATCATTAATTATATCTAACTACCTTTATTGGATAATAGTAATCTCCTTTTGTGTGAATATATACTTCATACTTTCATGATTTATATATATGTCACACTTTTATCTATGTAGGAACTATATTCATATCTTTAATGAGAATATCACTACATATAATTTTAGATCATGAGATAGGTTATTAAACTCATTGATCATTATTTAGGGGAAGGATTAGGTTATTAAATTTTTATCTATCATGAGTACACAATGCAATAACTTTTTGGATGCATCATTATAGATCAATAAAATTTCCCCACAAGTGGGTAATCTAAGAACAAGTGTAGTGAAAAACCTCTTATTTATCAAAATTAAAATATTATTTGAATTCAACAATCTGGAAAAACATTACTCCCTTCCATGTTATCTTGGTTAGTGGTCTTTATAATAATAATAAATTTTCCAAAAATTGATGATATTACCCAGCTAATTGAAAGAAACATCATATTTCTATCACATATGTTGTTCATGGCCATCCGGAAACTTCCTTGGTTTTTAATGGATCCACATATATCCCTTCAATATTAATGAAATATCTCATATAGGTTACGTGCTCCAACCAAAACTCACATTTTTTATAACTCACAAAAAATATTTCCATTCACAAAGACATGATTATAGAATTTTAATCCTCCTCATGTTCCTATATAATATTTAAGAAGATTAGAATAATTTTTATAAATAGAACCAAAAATTTATCAGGGTAATTTATAATGTATCTATTTACAATTTCCCTTAATATTAGTGGAGCATTAGTGATTCCAAATAGAATCATTATTAACTCAGAGTAAATTTAACTTGTACGAAATGTAATCTTGGGGATATGATCCTACTTCACAATTACATGATAATATCCCACCCAAAAGATCTAACATAGATATATAATAGGATAGATGTAGATGATAGAATAAGTAATAAATCTATGGAATAGGCTCATCTTTCATTGCCATGATATTTTGGGCACGACTGAATCATGGAAAAGGTTCTTTTACCCATCCTTCATCTTAATTAAGATGAATGATGCACCCCGTTATAAAGAAATTGGTTATATCATATCATTATATAGATTCGATTATGGATATTTTATATGGAGTCTTCAACATAAGAAAATAGCTATTTATATGATCGATTAATAATTTTAATCTCTCTCCTATTAGGAAGAACTTGAAATTATTCAAGAAACTCATCATAATATTCCCACACAATGGGAATGTATTCCAAGATGATCATTTATTTAGACTCAATAATGTTAGCAAGATTTTATTTCTTATATATTAATAGTACCCATTCCTAAGATGATAATGGAATGTAAGATTGACCCACTTCCTTGAATTGTATAGAATTCGAGGGAAATTCATGATTCATAGCGTAATTTACTTATCTTGTAAATTTATGTTGTATTTATAAATGTAAAACCAATCCAAAACTAGGATAACATCTTTAAAGACCCAACATTTCTGTGGAAGTTATTTTCATAAATACATAAGAATTTTACGAGTTCGTGAAAACTGACAGCACATGATTCTGAGGCCTGCTGTGCCCATAATCAATTTCTGATGTTTTGTTCGGGTGCATTCAGTAAACATATGTGAGGGATTTTATAACTTTTGAACCAGTGCTCAGAATTGAAATCTAAGGGCATTGTTGAACACACAACGCCAATATTCTCTTAAGAATACTTTCACTTCGATGGTATTGGGATGAGTTTAAAAGGTAGATTTTGGGTTTTCATGGAAAATAATAAAATAAAGTGTGCATCACTTTATTTTATTTAAGCTGCATTGTGGGTGACTGGTAGTAAAAACCATCTCATTGGATTTGGAGGTGGGGCCACCCCACCTTAACCTCCCTTGAAAGGTTATGGTGGTGGGGCCCACAAGAACATAACCTCACACGAGAGGTTACGACGTGGGAACCACACGAGACTAAAACCCCCACCAGTTAATGGGGGGAGTGGAAAATCTCTCAACTCCCCTCATTAATTAGGGGGAGTCCCTTGATCTCCTCTAGTATTTAATTGGTGCCCACTCCCCAATTAATTTGTGGCAACACACGTGAATTAATGAGGTGTAGCCTTTTAATTTAATTTACCCTTTTGAATTTGTGCCAATGAAATGATATGTTAACTAATATATTATTTGGAACAAAAATTTCTCTTGGGTGATTGAAGAGGAATTTATCAACGGGGAACCTCATCTTCAAATGAATAATTCCCCTCCCAACGAAGAATGAAGAAAGCTGATCTTTCTTGAATTTCTTCCTCGAAGCTTCAACCGTCGTGAGACGTCTTCGATGACCAACTTTCGCGACTCCGTCAACAAATGATGAATGACGAATCAAAGGTAGGGGTTCTTTTCTGTATTTCTTCTTTCCTTTTCACTTCTTTCAATGAAAGGAAATGTTGCAGAGGATTGAAAGAATAATTGGCTTTCAACTTTCTCCCCCTTTGTTGAAACTGTTGATATCACCCCTAAACATGGAGGGTGCGGGCCAAACTAACATGGCCCGACTCCCTCCATCGATCTCCTTGTGATGTTTCATCGGCAAGGCGATGAGGTGATGAGATGACGAAGGCGACGATGACAAAGGCAGTGCAACCCACGTCCTCCACGAACCGCACTGCCTCACAGTGCACCGGTTCTCTCATCCGAGCAGCATTGGCCCGCGCCGACCCGAGCTATGGTGGATCGGCCCGCCCGGCCGCCACTCGACATGACTGTGCGCCTCACTTTCCTAACCACGGCCTCCAGCGCGCCTAGACCGGCCGGCCCGCGGCCTCCCACACGCGCCTCCTGACCTGACCACGTCCTCGCACTTGCCCCGTCGGCCAGCCCACACGCCTCGCCGTCCTGCCCGGCACCCCGTCGGCTTGCCCGCGGCCTTCCTGCACCCCGCTGGCCAGCCCGCTCCTCACCAGTGTAGAGACCCCAATCCTCGGGTTCCTCATGAGACATGATATACCAGCATTTTAATACCACATTTACAAATAATATATCATGTCCCATTACTACAGAATATCGCGAGGCTCGGGATTCTGGGAAACCAGCTGCTTCTGATAAACTTCATTAGTACAAAACATGCCTGAAAAAAATTAAAACAAAACGTAGGGTGAGAAAATATGCCCAGTAAGGGTTTTAAATAAAACTCTTTCTCAGAACAAACATTTTGAAGATAATGAAACACATAACTAAAACAAAGCATTATCTTTTCTTAAAACATGTAAATCCTACATTTTTTAAAACCACTTGCACAGAAAAGAAGTAAGAACTTGAAATAATCTATAAAGTAAAAATAATCAGAGAGCGCAAACACATGAAGGATAGAATATGCATAATTTACAACCAATATTTCTTCAGAACTAAAAATCGGTGATTAAGATTGTAAAAATATTCATAACATGATTCATGGGAACATAATGGTCTTATAACAACTTACCACATGAATTACTGTTCTTATCTCATAATTTCATTCTCAATGTCAAGGGAGTTTTCAACTAGGGGATGTCCTGTTAGTTGGACTATCCCATTGGTTGACCATTTATCATTACATGTAGAGGGAAAGTATAATTCCTTAACTTGTCAAGACCTTGTGTCATGATCTTAAAACAAAACCTAGTATGGGTCAAGGCACATCTCCAATCCCGTTTCTCATAGTAGCACAAGACAAGGCCAACTGCCAAGACCGTCGCACATGAAAGCATAAGCCATGGCTAACCACCAAGAACGTCGCACATAAAAACACAAGCCAAGGCTAACCTCCAAGACTTTCACACATAAAATAACAAGCAAAGGCTAACCGCCAAGACCATCGCACATAACGTCTCATGAGACTCTTACTTTACCCAATGCATTGGAGCACTATATAATTCCGGGAACACCCGTCCATAAACATTTATGTTCAAAACATCCCTCACAGATCTTGACATGGTCTTTTTTTCATAGGGTTTCATTCATACATTCTTAATCAAACCCTCTTTTTACGTACATATTCATAACCTGAAGACAATTCAATCATTAATAAAACTAAGATGTACGTGATAAAAATTCGTACACTTAAGAAATTAACTTATCAATTGAAAACATGGGTTTTAAGGAAATGAACATAAACACTTTAACATTCCAAACATCATAATACCAAGTTAAAAACAAGGTTGTTCATAACTAATACACATGCTGATAAATGGTAATGGTGGATGTTATTTAAAACTATGTGATATACATATATTTATAAAGTTAGGGATATAAAGTGTGCAATTAGCTCCATCTTGGGAATTCATGTATATATGTATAAAAACTGCAAGAAGATATATAATGCTATGTAAAAAATCATTTTCACTTTAAATAACATGAACTTTCCTTTGAAAAGATTCTAATCATCATAAGAAAAAAATGTGTTTGAGAACATCATATTGATACAAGGTTGTATATACCGATATATATATATTTATATTTAGGTGCGTATACACATGTGCATGGGTTTTCCAAATTAGACCATACTCAATAGTATTTCTCATGTTATACATTAAAAAAATTAATATCTGTAAAACCGAAAGGGGTTCTTTTACATATTCGAGAGGTAAGGGAATTAGTGGGGAAGGATTCACATTCTACTTTGAAGGTGCGAGGCCCCTTGCATATTATGCGTACCCAAAACATTTTTGGAAAACTTTAACATACATTTTTTTAGTTTAAAGAATGAGAACCCGTATTTGCATATATATAAAACACACATATACTTGTATAATCTTATAAGTTCATAAAAATTTTCCGAATCCCCCCCCCCAATTTCAATGAGGCAGAGTACAGAAAATACCATAAACATATAAATAAAATAGTGCATACAAAGGTTATATGAATTTATATTAAAGAGAAGTGTATGCATATATGTATCCACCGGGGCTAAAAGAAACTAAACAAACAAAACAAGGTAGGGTGTTCGATTCTTCATGCAAGAATAGATAAACAGGTACGCAACGGTGCTTGTGGCCTTATATATATGTGTGTACTCAAAGAGTATATATATACGTAGAGTGTATATAAAGAAAACGGTGTATCAAAGCTAGAGAAAACAAGAAAAATAAAATGATTTCCCTTATCCCAGTTTTTGGGACTCCAAACATAAGTGGATCAGAACATTTATCAAAGTCATGCATATATGTATAAACAAGGTGTATATAAATATAAGTTTATATATAAACATATGTATAAATGTATATACCGAAGCTAAAATAAATAAAACAAGGATTGTCCCTTACCAGTTCGTAGAGGAGAATAAGGAAAACGAAGCGCCGGACTGGTGGTAAGAGATCCCAGAGACTCGAAGCAACCTTCCTTGCGATCGGTGCAGGATCCTTCTCTTCCGTTTAAACCGAAGCTTAAGGAAGGAACGATGGCCGACCTATTGATGAGTCGGTGAAGGATCCAAGTCCAAGCAATAAATATGCGGTTCCGACTCTGTGGAATGAGGGGGGGTGTCCACTGTCGGCTTAGGAAGAGAACAACAGAGCCTCACCCTACTGGTATAGTGCGCGCGCGAGGAAGAAGAAGTCGCGGGGAGAGATAGACGCAAAAAGGATTGGACGGCCAGGATCAAATGCATATCGATTTAATGGATGATATATGATGCAATATTAAAAATAATGGATTTCCGCGATCGGAGGGGGAAGATCGGACGGCTAAGCGCAGTGCGATGTTTAGAAAAAAGAGGCTTTCGTTTTTAACGTTTTAACAAAATATAAATTTTTTTAAAATTCGTTATCATAAAAAACTGATGTTTTATTATTTTATTAAACCTATTATAAAATCATTAATATAACCTTATTAATAAACTATTATTATCCTATGTCATGGGTTATAAATACACCAATATATTAAACTATTAAACCTATATTTAATTTATAAAATATATTATTGTTTTCCTTAAAAAACAATTATCTTAATTTTATAATTATATGGAATGATTTCAATACATTTTCTATTAAAATTTGGTTGCTTAATCCTATATTTAACATAATTTCAAAAACACAACTTCATATAACATACCAATTATTTTAAATTTTGTTACAATCATTCTATTATCTTCATTGTTTTTAAAGTAATAAGAGTATTCATTTAAGCATTAACATAAAGACACACAATTTGTAATGTAAATAAAACCGTAATTTGACATAGTTTCAAAACTGTTAATAAAAAGGTCAAATTATAAATATTTTCATTATTATTATTACTTATATTTAATTTAGAGATAAGTGTAATACATTTAATTTAAAGTTTGACGCAACATATATAACTCAAGAGTTTGAGTGCATATTTTCTTAAACAAAATAAAAACCCATCAGATTTAATATAATTACAAGACAAAAGTTTAATTGGTCAAGTTAAAAACATGTAGTAAATAGTGGAAAAAAATAAAAATATTAATTCTCACCATTTTGAAATACATAATATAATTCACATTTTGAGAAAACAAGCAATAAATTAATTATACTATTATTGATTTCATTCTTTAAATATTAAATCAAATAACAGAAATAGCTTTTATAACCTTTCGGTGTAATCAACTCTTACCTTCGATGGTCCAAAATAAGAAATTAGAGGGTAAGAGGATCATGGGGATCCAAGGTTATATTTATTTCCTTTTGGGTCCAACGGTCGAATTAGTGTTCTTATAAAGAGTCTGGTCTCGGGGTATCCCTTAATTAAGGTGACTGAAGGAGAAAGGAAGAGATAGTTCGTGTGAATCCCTTGGTTCTCAGCACGGTTGTATTGGCTTCGGCCATCCTCATTTTTATTCTGATTGATGCAAAAAACCCTTACCTCCTTCTTGGGGTCCTGGTGGTTTTAAGCGGTCTCCCTATAATTGTAATCAGGTTTTTAATTGGGATTTTTGGTTAGCTTATCTTCTTGTTCGATCACTGTGAGTTGTAGCCACCATGATGTTACTCATTTGAATAAAAGTGTCTTTCATTCATTTTGATGTGTTTTCTCTATTTTATTATTATCATTATCTTATAAGATAATTTTTTGTTCAATTAACGGGTGACATTGTAAAACAAACTTGTCATTACTCAAAACACGGTTTCTTGGGACTTTACAGTCGGCCTCCTCGCGGCCTACCCAATGACCTCCCAACTAGCCAACGACCAGCCCAAGACGCCACCTAGCCTTCTCGGCTGCCCCGCCCACCTACCCGAGATGCAACCCGGCTCTCAGCAGAACCGGATGAGCCGCGCCGGCCTTCCGAGCTGGCCCACGTCATCCCTCATGGCGCCGTTAGCTGAATTGACTCGGCCTTTTTGGCACAGCTGCCCAAGCCGTGCCCCTCATGGAACTGGATGAAACGGCTGTGACCTCTGGGCCGAGCCGCCTACACGGTGACATACGGGCCAAATGAACCCTATTATCCGTCGGGTCGGGCCCAGCGGACCTGGTCGAACCTAGCGGGCTGACCCACCCAACGGACCAGGTCAGACCCAGTAGGTCTGACCGGGTCGACACAGACCAGGTCGGCCCAAACTGGGTTGGGCTGAGTCGGTCCAACTGGGTAAGACCGGACTCGGGCCCACTACTGACGCTTTACGTTCGTTGGTCATATCCTTGGCACAAGATGCCCATTTGACAAACCGTCAGCGGTATTGATATTCATCTAATGTGACTATCCTTTTTAGAATACCCCACTAGATTTCAGGGTATATTTGAGATACGGTTAGGTTCGATCATACAAGAATCCAACGGGCCCCCAATAATAAAAGGCTAATAACTCACAGACCGGGCGTCCGATTGACCCGTTGTCTATTGCGTTGTGACCCCTATGACGAGGCAGACCTCTAAGATACATCTTCATGTGTATTTGTGGTTGTTGACTTATCGACTCTTGGATTTTGGAGCAGACCCTCCCGGAATCAAGCATACTCAAGTGGAAACTCTGACGTTGGCTGTGCTCCGACTATTGTTCCTGGATCCTGTGTGGGTCTGGTAATTCTAACCATTGGTCTGGGATCCTGTGTGGGCCCGATAGCTCTGACTACTATTCATGGATCATTTGTGGGTCTGACAGTTCTAATCACTGGTCTTGGATCCTTTGTGTGTTTGACAGCTCTGACTACTTTTCCTGGATCCTATGTGGGTCCGACAGTTCTAACTGCTGGTCCTGGGTCCTGTGCAGGTTCGATAACTCCGAATACTGTTCCTGGATCCTGTGTGGTTCTGACAGTTCTAACAGCTTGTACTAGAACCAGTGTGGTTCTGATAGATTAGAGGATTCAGTGGCTACATCTGATCATCTCTATCTCTCTAAAAACGTTGTATACTTGTGTGAGTTGAGTCAGTGACTTCTGTTTTTTCCTCATGATTGAGAAGGGTTACCTGATAACATAGGTATATGTATGGGCATATACCTACGTAAGGGCTATTCGTTGATTTCATACTCTATGTTTTGTCCTTTGTGGATTTTGAGAGACCATTGTGGTCTTGGGGTCCCTACTGAATATCGTTATACTCACCCCTGCATGGGCTATGCTTGCACCTCATTGCATTGATCCAGACGACAGATAGCACTGGTCGAGGCTGAGTGTACAAGGACTGGACGTTACCCAGAGGTGGACCACATGGCGTGATGGTACACAAAGGAGATGGACGGATGTGGAGCGCTGTGGAGGCTATCTGCACCTACCCTTCAGGTAGGATTTTCCGTAGGACGATCTAGCATTTGTTTTACATTCCTTCAGTAGTACTTGTACTTTCAGATTCCTTGTACTTTATAGTTGGGCTTGTATTTCAGGCCCCTTTTACTTTCAGCACTCTTTTGTATACAATTTTATATAGTGTTATACTGCCAGGTTGTACACTGTTGTCTGTGTTTACTTTTTATAAAACCAATGCCTTCCCAGTTTATGGATTTATGCCTTTGGTGCTAGTCACCATCCCCTGTCCAATGAATGGTGGGCTTGGGGTAGTCACAACACATGCCCTGGGGGATGGGTCATGACAATTTGGTATCATAGGAGTCATTTCTACCATATATATTAGGACTATGATCTTTCTTTTCTGTGAAGCAATAAAGTTTTGTGTATTGAGTGTGGTTTTCAGTCCAGGGAGTCCAGTTTTGGTGCGGTAGCCGACGTATCCAAACACCAGGACCCTAACTACAGACTTCTGACTCAGTGCATGAATACATGGATTGTGTGTGTTTTGAAGAGTTTTCTTTGTGATATCCTTGATTCAGCTCACCAGGTATAACTTATATGACCGTGGCACACATGTATCTTTTCAGGATGGCCCCATGTAGACAGCAAGCAAGGGTTTCGAGAGTAGTACGAGATAGCAGCCCACCTAGAAATGAGGCCTTGATGCAGGGCCCTATCACAGCGGAGGCACCAGTGGTATCACTATCCATTGGGCCACCAATACCACCAGCCCCAGTAGGAGAGAGTGCATGCCGTTTGAGCGAGTTGGACGAGTTCCAGTGCCAGAGGTCACCGTGGTTCAGGGGTGAGATGGACCCAGAGGTAGTTGAGGATTGGCTGGAGGTTGTGGTGAGAGTCATCAGAATAGTACAGACACTAGCCGAACTTATGCTGATCCTTTCATTGATTATTTTTCAGGAAGCAACAAGTAGATGGTGGAGCCTGACGCTCCAGGTGCATGATGAGGCAACACATCTCTAGGTAGACTTCAAGAGCATGTTTATGGTGGAGTTTTTACCATCCAACCTACGTATGGTGCAGATACAGGAGCTACTTCATCTACAGAAGGGTAGCATGATGGTGGCACAGTACTCAGCGAGATTCACCGACCTCTTGTGTTACTCTACAGATATGGTGCGAGACCCATTATTTAGGGCCCAGACCTTCGATCAGGGGTTCAGGCGAGAGATCAGAGCTTCAATGATCTCCCTTAGCATGCCAGCGTAGGCGAGGGTGTTGGAGGGAGCCCTCATAGTGGAGAGTTTCCTTGCTGAGAAGTCTCCAGCTGCGAGACCCACCACTAGTCGACATCCAGCAGAGTCTTCTGCAGTTGGAAGTAGACATATGTCACAGAGGTCCATGTGGACCAGACCATCTGGTGGATGACATTAGGATACAGGTTTAGTTGTGCGGGGCACACGAGATAGAACCGGTCTTTCTAGGAGTGGTCAATGTTACTGTTGAGGTGGGCAGGGTCACATGGCTCAGGACTGTCCAACCTTCCATACTGACGATCAATAGGCAGTTGAGGGACCTCCTTGTTAGAGGCGTACGTTCAATCGAGGTAGTCCACAGGGAGCAGGCGGAGGTGGAAAAGGAGTTGCTCGTGCAACTGGTGGTGGACGACATTACAAGGTGTTACCACCACCACCCCCAAAAGGTCCACCTCGACCACAGGGAGTAGGTGGAAAGGGGTAGATAAACTCTAGGAAGCTAAGTCTTATGACCATGGCGCTCCAGATATGATTCAAGGTATGGTTTTTGTATACTCCACCTTAGATGCATTTCTTATAGGCAAAGGTTCTAGTCAATCTTTCATTACTACTACACTCATTCGGAGCTTGGATATTCTGACAGAGTCGTTGGATTGATCCATACAGCTAGAGACTCATGCCGGAAAAGACTCAATGTTCACACACTGGTTCCAGTAGTGTGAGCTTACTCTAGGAGGTGATAGCTTCAGTTGGTATCTCGTCATAGTGGCGTCGGGGCCATACAACGTCATCTTGGGTATGGACTGGTTATCTACAGTTCATGCTTAGATCGACTGTATTAGGCACAATGCGTGTTGTGTCCGCACGATGGGACTAGGTTCACCTTCAACGGCGTGAAGTGAGCCTTCACAACACATGACGAACTTACTCGGAGTAGGGTGCATCCATTCACTCATTATTTGGCTGCCCATACCCTCGAAGCAAAAGATGTGGAGAGTATGAGCTATCCTGTAGTGGTGGACCAGTATGAAGATGTTTTCCCTGATGATTTTTCAAGTCTACCACCTCATAGAGAGGTGGAATTATACATTGACATTTACCCCATGACGACACCGATATCTAGACCAGCGTATCGGATGGCTTCTGCAGAGCTTTGCGAGCTGCGGGCACAGCTAGAGGACTTGCAAGGGAAGGGATTCATCCGACCTAGTGTTTCTCCCTGGGCAACCCTGATTATGTTTTCGATGAAGGATGATCGGAGCATGGGGATTTGTGTTGACTACCATCTCCCAAACCAGGTGATCGTGAAGAACATGTACTCACTCCCGAGGAATGACGAACTCTTTGATCAGCTGAAGGGGGCACGATGGTTCTCGAAGATAGACCTCAGATCAAGTTTTCACCAGATCAGTGTTCAGGATGAGGATGTGCATAATACAACATTAAGATGAAGGTACAACCACTATGAATTCTTGGTTATGACATTTGGTGTAACCAACGTTCCATCTATGTTCATCAGATTCGTGAACAGGATCTTCCATCCATACATTGATCTCTTTGTCGTAGTCATCATCGATGACATTCTTATCAACTTGACTACTGAAGAGGAGCATTCCTACCATTTGTATGTAGTACTGGACACACTCCTAGAGAAACATCTATATGGTAAGCTCTCGTAGTGCCAGTTCTAGATCCGATAGGTACACTTTTTTGGTCATGTCTTCTCAAAGGCTAGAGTTGCAGTGGATCCAGTGAAGATTGAGGCAGGACATGCTTTGGAGCCACCCAAGAGTGTGACGGAGGTACGATGTTTCCTGGTTTTGGATGGTTACTACCGGAGGTTCGTTTCAGACTTCATCAGGGTTGTAGCACTACTATCAGCCCCGATGAATAAGGGGAAACCATTCGTGTGGTCGGAGAGATGCCAACCGAGCATTCACCAGCTGAGGCAGAGGCTGACTAGTGCCCCCCATCTTGAGACTTCTAGAGGAAGGCATAGGGTACGTAGTCTACTGCAACGCATCAGGGACCAGACTTAGGTATGTCCTGATGTAGGAGAGAGCAGTGATCGCGTATAGTTCCTAGAAGCTGAGACCGCACGAGCATATCTACGCTGCCTATGTCATGGAGTTAGCTGTAGTGGTCTTTGTCTTTAAGATGTGGAGACACTATCTGATGGCCAAGCGTTTCACAATCTACTATGATCACCATAGTCTCAGGTATATATTCTCTCAGAAGGACATGAACCATAGATAGTGATGTTTTCTTGAGTTCCTCTAGGAATATGACTTCGAGATATTATATACTCTTGGGAAGGGGCACGTTGTATCAGATGCAATCAGAAGAAGATATGGTATACTGCTGCTAGGCGAGGCGACAGAGCAGCTGGCTGTATTACAAATATCCTTTATGGATAGAGATGGAGTATCTTTCCTACAGTCTCTTACATTCACTCCCCCACTTCTTTATTGAGTCAGGGAGGAATAGCATTGGGACGCTAACTACGAGACACGAGGTGCTCAGATATCGATAGGGCAATCACCTAATGTATTTTTTGAAGGTGGGGAGCACATGATCCTCTTCATAGGACATACCTTGGTACAAGTGGCACTTCATGAGGATGTTTTGTGGGTTTTCCACACTTCCCCTCTAGCGGTACATCCAGAAGTGGCGAAGATGTACCAAGACCTCAAACGACAGCACTGGTGGCCTGGAATTAAGTAAGAAGTTGCCGCGTCTGTCTCTCTATGCCTCACTTTTCAGTAAGTAAAGGCGGAGCACTAGGTACCGGTAATATTGGTCCAGCCTTTAGAGGTCTCAGATTGGAAGTGGGATGGGATATCCATGGAAATTGTGATGGGTATTCCACGTACATCCAGGGGTCATGACT
Source organism: Viscum album (assembly GCA_963277665.1). NCBI lineage: Eukaryota > Viridiplantae > Streptophyta > Magnoliopsida > Santalales > Viscaceae > Viscum > Viscum album. The sequence continues at coordinate 958,564,670 of OY728142.1, forward strand.
TGATTTGGGTGATCGTCTACCGACTCACCACGTCAACCCACTTCCTACTGACCAGAGAGCATGGCTTAGTATAGAGATTTGGATGCCTCTATATGCAAGTGATTGTGCGGATACATGGAGTACCTTCTTATATTTTCTCTGATTATGACACATGATTTACTTCACATCTATGGATGGGGTTGCAGAATTCTTTTAGCACACAACTTTGATTAAGCACCGCCTTCCATCCTCAGACAAATTGTCAGAACGAGAAAACCATTCAGACCCTCGAGGACATGCTACGTGCTTGTGTCCATGATTTCGGTCACAGTTGGGAGGATCACATACCTTTGGTGGAGTTTTCATACAACAACAACTATCACTCCACCATCGGGATGACACCTTTTGAGGCCTTGTATGGTCGACCTTGTAGATCACCATTGTGCTGGATAGACCCATGGGAGTCAGCACTAGTGGGATCAGAGATGGTACGAGCTACCACAGAGAAAGTGAATATCATCTAGGAGCAGATGATGACTACACAGAGGAGGAAAAATTCGTATGTTGTTAGGAGACAAAGACATATGGAGTTCGAGGATGGAAACCACGTCTTTCTATGGGTCTCACCCCTACGAGGTTTACAGAGATTTTTCAAAGGCCTCATGTTTTCTCCGCGATTCATCAGACCATTCCAGGTCCTCAGTAGAGTAGGAGAGGTGGCTTACCGCCTAGCTCTTCCACCTCAATTGCAACGGGTGCACGACATCTTCCTTGTATCCCAGCCAAGAAGACACGTGCAGGACCCTTCTCAAATCATCGACTAGGGAGAGATGGACTTCGTCGATGGGGTGACATTCACGGAGGTTCCGGTGGAGATTGACGATCTATAGGGGTGGGTCCAAGGTGGACATTCGATACCTCTGGTGCACATTCGCTGGCAGCATGTGAATATCCAGGAGATCACATGGGATGAGGAGGCTCAGATGCGTGCTCAGTACCCCCAGTTTTTCCCATAGTTTGAGTTGTAGCTTACGGGGACATAAAGCACTGAGGTGGGGAGAATGTAATGACCCAGAATTTCTGTGGAATGGTTATTCTTAAAAACATGTAAATTTTACAAGTCCGTGAAAACGAACTACGCGTGATTCTAAGGCCCGATTTGTCTGGAATTAGTTTCTAAAGATTTGTTCAGGTACTTTCAGTAAACATTCGAGTGGGATTTAATAACTTTTTAACCAGTGCTCGAAATTGAAATCTGAGGGCACCATTGAAATCGCAGTGCCGGTATTCGCTTAGGCATAATTTCACTTCGATGGCAGTGGGTCGAGTTTAAAAGATAGATTTTGGGGATTAATGTAAAATAGTAAAACAATGTGTGTATCACTTTATTTTATTTAAGCTGCCATGTGGGTGACTGGTAGTTAAAACCTCCTCATGGAAGTTGTAGGTTGAGACACCACACCTTAACCACCCTTGAGAGGTTATGGTGGTGGGGCCCACCAAAACATAACCTCCCATGAGAGGTTAAACGTGGAGACCACACGAGACTAAAACCCCCAATTAATGGGAGGAGTGGAAAATCTCTCAACTCCATTCATTAATGAGGGGGGAGTCCCTTGACCTCTTCTACTATTTAATTGGTGAAAAGTCGCCAATTAATTTGTACCAACACATGTGAATTAATGAGGTGGAGCCTTTTAATTTAACACACCCTTCTGAATTCTTTCCAACGAAATAATAGGTTAACTAATATATTATTTGGCACAACGATTTTACTTGGGTGATTGAAGAGGAATCTCTAAATGAGGTACCTCGTCATCCATTGAAGAACGCACCTCCCAATGAAGAACGAAGAGGGAAGGAAGCTGATCTATCTTCGACTTCTTCCTCAATGCTTCAACTATCGTGAGGCCTCTTCGACGACCAACTTTCGCGACTCCGTCAACGAACGAAGAACGGCATATCAAAGTTAGGGGTTTTTTTGTGTATTTCTTCTTTCCTTTTCTATTCATCAAATGAAGGAATTGTTGTGGAGTATTGAAAGAATAATTGAAGTTCAACATTCTCCCCCCTTTTGATCCAATTACAATCACCCCTAAATGCGGAGGGTGTTGTCCAATCTAACATGGCCTGACTCCCGTCGCATAACTCCTTGTGATATTTCTTCACCATGGCGATGAGGGAGAGAGATGACAAAGGCGACAACGTTAAATGACATGCTACCCACTGCCTCCACGAACTACCCTGCCCCCCTCGGCGCACCAGTTTTCCCGGCCGAGCACCTCCGTCCTGAGCCATGCCAAACCAGCGAGCGTGGTCGCCTCCTGGTCTGCCCGCACACCCCGCTGCCTTCCGCTTGCCTTGCCCGGCCAGCCTGCGGCCTCCCATGCACCCTTCCCGACTTGGTTATGGCCTCCCACACACCCCGTCGGCCTGCCTGCGACCTTCCCATGTGCCCCTCTAGCCTGCCCGCATCCTGCTCGCACCGCGTCGGCCTTTCCGCACCTCATTGGCCTGCTCGCGGCATGACCGGCGCCTTGTCGACCAACCACCGGCTTGGCCAGCCCGGCCGCCCACCAGCCTACCTGGGCAGCACCTCGACTCTCGGCCGCGCCAACCTCACGAGCCAGCCCACGTCGTCCCTCATGGAATCACTGGCCAAACCGTTATGGCCTTCCGGGGAATGCTTCCCGGGTCATACCCATCGTGGCACTGGCCGAACCGGCCCTGGCCTCCAGGTCGAGCCGCCTACGTCTCGACCTCCGAGCTGAACCACCCATGTAATCCACTAGGCCGGGACCAGCGGAATGGGCCGAACCTTGCGGGCTGACCCACCCAATGGGTGGGGTCAGACCCTGCAGGTCTGACCAGGTCGACCAAGACCGGGTCAGAACGGACCTGGGCCCACTACCGACCCTTAACTTTCTTTGGCCATATATTTTTCACCGGACGTCCGTTTTATTAAACATCAGCAGTGCTGGTATTATTGGAATGTGATGGTCCTTTTAAGAAACCCCAATGGAGTTCGGGATACATTTAAGATATGGTCAGGTTGGATCATACATGAATATAACCGGTCCCCTAGGACTAAAAGTCTTATAACTCAGAGACCGAGCGTCTGATTAACACGCGTTATGTTGCGTTGAGACTCCAATGACAAGGGGGACCTCTGAGATATTTATTCGTTGGTCTTTGTGGAAATTGATGTATTGACTCTTGGATTAAAGAGCAGACCCTCCTGGAATGAAGCGTACTCTAGTGGAAACCATGATGCTTGCATTCCTCCGACTACTATTCCTGGATCCTATGTGGGTCCGACAGTTCTAACCGCTAGTCATGGATCCTGTGTGGGTCTGACAGCTCCGAATACTATTCTTGGATCCTGTGTGGGTCCGACAGTTCTAAACACTGGTCATGGATCCTGTGTGGGTCTGACAGCTCCGACTACTGTTCCTGGATCCTGTGTGGGTCCGACAGTTCTAACTGCTGGTCCTGGATCCTGTGTGGGTCTGACAGCTCTGACTACTGTTCCTCGATCTTGTGTGGGTCCAATAGTTATAAACGCTTGTCCTAGATCATGTGTGGGTACGACAACTCAGATGATTCAGTGGCTACATCTGATCATCTCTATATTCCAACAAATGATGTTAACCTGTGTGAGCTGAGTCAGTGACTTCTATGTTTTCCTCATGATTGAGATGGTTATATGATAACTTAGGTATATGTATCGGCATATACCTAATTAATTCCTATATGTTTATTTCTTATTCTGTGTTTTGTCCTTGGTGGATTTTGAGAGACCTTGGTGGTCTTGTTGTCCCTACTGAGGATCGTTATACTCACCCCGACACGGGCTATGCTTTCACCTCATTGTGTTGAATACAGACGACGAACATCACTGACTGAGGCTGAGTGTACCAGGACTGGATGGTACCAGTAGGTGGACCACATTGTGTGACGGTACACAGAGGACACAGACAAACGTGAAGAACTGTGGATAATATCTTTTCCTACCCTTCAGGTAGGATTTTCCAGAGGATGATCCAACAGCTATTTTACTTTTCTTCAGTAGTTCTTGAACTTTCAGTTTCCTTGTACTTTACAGTTGGTCTTGTATTTCTGACCCCTTTTACATTCAAAACTCTTTTGTATACAGTTTTACATAGTGTTTTTCTAATTTCTCGTACTTTTTTGTGTGTGTTTACTTTTTGTAAAGGCAATGCATTCCCAGTTTAGGGATTTACACCTTTGGTGCTTGTCGCCAGCCTCTGGCCTATAGAATGAGATCTTGGGGTAGTCACGACAAGGGCCCCAGGGGATGGGTCGTGACAACATCAAATTCAACTAAAAGGATATTGATATGATTTTAAAGAATATTTCTAGAAAAATTATATTATAATAAAATAATCATATATTCTTTTTCCCAATGAAATAAAATCATTTAGGTGGTGAATCAATGTTCTTGGATAACATACATGATATAATAATATGTCAGGATTTGAAAGGAAACTAGAGTAGTGGTTCCATGTACTCCAGTCATCAGGACCCATATAAACATAGGATATTCCTTATTCTCCTTTCCTTTTAGTTTGTTGGTACTCATCAAGCATGAAATCCCAAATAATAGAGTATTATCTCGTATAATGTCTAACTTATACACATTTAGGACATATAACTATATATGTTTTGATGGATTTAAATTTAATTCCATCAATCACATTATTAATAATCATATAGAAATTGACTATTTTCTACCATACAGTTTACAACATTAAATATATCTAAATTCCATTGTGACATTTCCCGTAGTGCCTCATTCTTAATTTTCTCAAAAAGGAATCTAGGTGGGGGGATGAGGGCTCACGCTGTGGAGGGTTTCGAGTGCTGAACTCCGCCAACCTAGGCGGTGATAGCCTCCGAGCAGGATCCTCTCCCCTTAGGTTGGGAGGGACCTACCCTGCCTCACAGTGGTGGTCGCCAATCCTTTTCACCCTTCTTGGATCCTGATTTATTACCTTATTTTCCTCAGATTACCATATCCACCAAGGTTCCTCAGATCTACCACGGGATCCTGTAGCACTTGATTTTAGCTCATTAATTCACTGATGTCTCTTCCCTGATTAACCTAACTCTGATTGCACGTTTCACACAGTGACGTCCATCTATTGATCACTTCGACTGTTGCATTTTTAATTCATGGGTTCTATAGGAGCGCGCCACCATGGGGATTCTTGGATCCAGGCATATGATGACTCAGTTTACATCCGAATAATATTTGATTTTTTCATGGTCGGCCACCCCTCGAACTTGCGATGGTGCCCGGTTGTTCCTCTTCCACGGGTCCTACGATTTTTATATGCGTCACGACTCGACTTTCACTGTGATTTCTGTACAATTTATTTAATTACTTCTTCAATTTCAAAATCCATATACATTGTGAATGCTTGGAAATCTTGTTGGAATGTACTTGTGCCTTTATAGTAGAACTAGGGCTGTTGACACCCTTTTTCACCGAGAATCTGTGTATAGGATTATGTTTCTCATCCCCCAGTGGATTCCTTCTTCATTGCTGTTGGTGAGGAATTCTGATACAAACAATCAGTTTTATTTGAATTCTGGGTTGGTTATTGTAATCATTTTATGTGAATTGGACACCAAGTTGAACTGTGTAGAGGCAGGTAAGGTGATGTTAATTTGGTTAAGGAACTGCTACCCTATGTGGCATCTAGTTCAGGTAGTCAGCAAGTGGGGATAAGTCTTGCGGAGAAGGATTTGATAGAGGAAGGTGCTCAGCTAGCTGTTGGTGCACATGCCACTCTGGAAAAGCTTCATCTAACCCAGTATAATCCAACAGTAGACAATATATTTGATAGGCTTCACCAAGACTTTGATGTTCCCAACTTGCAGGCTCCTAGGCATGGTGGTTCCTGTGTTATCATGGGTGAACCAGTGGATAAATGAATTGGGGAGGCTGTAATTTCTAATTCCATGAATCCTTCTTTGTATTCTGAGGCTCAACTGACTGGTCTGGGATCGTAAAAAAATACCATCATCAAGACTCTGAGGCAAGGTTCAGGTCTCGTTCGAGGAACAGGTATCCAGGTATTAAGTTGGGTAACCACTTTGCGGGGATAGAGGACGATGGATCTGATAAAGATGTTGATTTTCCTCTGGAGGGGTTTGATGATGAGTCATCAGATCAGTTTGATGAAGATAGTGAGATATAGTTTCATGTTAAATATACATGTGATCAGTGGAGGAGGAAGGGGCGAAAAACTAGTAATAAAGGCGACAAGGATTAGTCCTGTTTACCTTCACCTATGGATACTCAAGCTTCTAAAAAAGATAAAGCAAAGGATAAGGGTAATCATTCAAATCCTGATAGAATCTCGGTTAGTTTGGAGGAGGGGGGTTGGGGGTAGGCATTCATAGGGATGATCAGGCGGTGGGTCCTTTGGATCCTATTCTGCATTCTGCAGAGGATATGGAAGAGGAATCTCTTGTGATAGATGCCTCCACAGAGGATGCTGAGAAGAAGATTGGAAGGCCAATTCATGTGCATACTAACAATTAATAGGGCGAGTGGATTGAAAAGAAGAGTCTAATTTTAGTTAGAGGTTTCAATAACAAGAAGATCATGCAGGAGGAGTACATGAATGTGTGGGATCAGATGGTGTCTCACTTTGAATGCCTTCTTGATGCTGCTCCAGAAACACAAGTTACTTCCTTATCTAGTAAAATATTTAAGGATAAGAATGCTGATAGGGTCAAGTTTCATTTCAATGGCTATGTTTTTTCATTTAGTGCATGTCTTGGATAAACTTGGGGTGTTTCACTTTTTCCATAAAAGTGTTTTGATAATAAAAAATTTAATTTTCAGTCAAAAAGGAATCTGAGACATCTTTCATTTATAACATTTATCAGATAAACATTCTAGAGATGAAATCCCCCCCTTCGTTGAAATAATTGGACATTCAAATATGTTCCAATTGTAAATCAAATCTATTTTATAGGTGATTTTGCATAATCACCAGATGTATTACTTCGTCTCTCATTATGTTAGGTGTCTCATTTGGAAATTCATCACATTTACCATCACATTGGTTATTAACTCAATTCCCCCTATTTTTATCCATTGAATGTAATAAAGGGAAAATTGGGGATAAGTAATTTTAAACTTTTAAACACATAAAAGATAAACTATGAGTATTAATGTATTAAATCATAAATAACATATATTTATAAACCACTGAAATTGTATTTTTTAATTTATGTATTCCCAGATATATTTCCTAATATATATTATTTTGTTTATTTTTTAAATTATTCATGGTTTTTATTGATCATGTTATTTTACTAATGAATATACCCTGAGAGTATCAAACTAGTTGTACAACAGGGCCCATTTTCTTGTGCCACGTCATGATTGAGTCTAAATCAATATATATTTTTAGGGTTGTTTCACCTAGGAATATCTGTTTTAGAACCACATCTAATTATACTATCTAGACTGGAATATATTTTATTAAGAAACACATACACATACACTATACTTTATTAATTTCAATGTATTGTTTATTTTGTTATTTTTAATGTGTATTTCCCTAGTTTTTTATAATCCCAAAAATAAACATGAATTACTTTGATACCAACTATTACAACAGATAAAATTAATAGACTTCATTACATGATTTACTATATAAATAGACACATAGTATAACTCATAAGATCTTGATTCATAGTTTCATTGAAAAATTAGGTACATAGAATATTAACATGATATTTAGATATAAAAACATTATTTAAAACATCCTTAATATGCTTGAAATTCTATTTCACTTAAAAAGTAATTGGATAACATGAGGAAATACATAAGAAATTGGGGAGTTATAAAGACCAATAAGGAAATAAACATAGAAATATGTGAAACATTTATTACATGTTAGGAAAATTAAACTGTAATTGGATATAAAAGGAATTATAATCACAATCATGGGGAAAACGACATGATAAAGAAAAACATCATATAGAAAATAATGGGAATGTGGGAAAAACACTAATCATGACATACCCAACACAGCTCAAGGATAACCACCAAGACCTCATAATATTGTGGGGAAAGTACAATAATAGATTAGGAGCACACCCTAATCCCATACATGATGTCTCATTTGACTAAAACATTACCCAATTCATTCCAGAACTATATAATTTTGTGTGCACTTTTCTTTTTCATGTTAGATACATAAATAAGTGTGCCATATATATACCTCAAAACAAGATAATATTTTAAATATTTTAATATCATGATTATGAAGTGTGGAATACATATATGGAGTTCCCAATTCATTGAAGGATAGTTATGTCAATATGAATACCATTGAGTTTAAATGGTGATGGTATTCATAAAACAATGTTTTGGAATGAGAAAACAATAAGATAATTGATGCGCCATAATGGGGGTAAACAATTAATCATGGGATTTATTAATGATAGTGAAAGGGGTGTCTCATTACATGGAAATTATAAGTTAATATGTGGTAAATATAAAAATATAATCCATCATGAAAAATTCTGAATTAAAATTCATAATAGAAAATGGTTTCTCAAATATTACCATGAGTTAATTAATAGTTTAGATTTCGAACCCTCGTTGAATCAGGTACATCATCCAAAAATGTTGGAATCTTACTGATCATGTGGCCCTGAACCATATGTGTCATGAAGGAAACAAAGTGGATGAATTTTTGGCTTCATACCATAATCATGGAAATCATAAAATTATTTTTTCATGTTTTGGTTTCCTCCCCCCATAGTGTTCTACTCTTCTTTGTGCCGATTACTAGGTATTATAAAATTTTAGACCTCCATAACAATTTTTATTGGGGTAATTTAATAAATTTCATTAACTTGGATATAAAAAGGTTTCTTGATTAAATTATTGAAATAGAAAAATCACAAGATAGTTTTGATAGCACAACAGCAGTACGTAATGAAACATATTGGTGTTTAATGATAGTGAATGGGGTATCTAATTACATATAAATCATAATCTATGTACATGGATTGTTTGATAACATACCCAAATGTTAAAAAATGTATGTAAAATGTAATAACACAATGGAGGTTCCTAATAAAAGAGGATATATAGAGGATCTGTTTATTTAGTGTAGTAACAGATTTGGTAAGGGTTATAACAATTGGTGATAAATGATATATAATTATTATAACATAAAAAGGAAATTAAATTAATATTTATAAAGACATGAATATAAAAATAATTGATATTAAAATGGATAAAATCAAATATGGTCCTTGAATGGAAATAAATTGATAGATCTGTTACAATAAGTGGTTGTTTCCAAAAGCATGGTAGTATCTTCATGAAAGCATAAGGGAAGCATCATAGGTATCTAGAGAGGAAATTTAATATTATAGTTGTAATATAATTATTTTGAGTGATGATTAATGAGATATTTGTTGGGATTATATAGGAAAAGAAAATGGATTACTACATTATTTTCAAAACATAGGTTTTGGACTCTATATAATAATGTATTCAAAACCAAAAACCTACCATTGATTTTAACCCATGGTTTATACCAATGGAGAGTAGATATCATTATTTTATAAGTCCGTGAACTAAGAAAATTAAAATAATTCCCTTGGTGCTGTGTATAATATTCATGTTTAAAAAAATTATTTGAAAACATTTTAATATAACATAGATTTTCAAAGATTCATAAAAGTCTTATAAAATTATTTATATAAGCTCTAAATTAATTATTTCAAAATAGAAATATATATTTGGTAATAGAAACCTTTTATTTCACATATAACATCCCTTTTTGGAAATTATGATGTCTAAATACATAATGTATATTTATACCATATTTAAAATTGACTCAAAAATTTGGCAGTCTGAATAAATTATGAAAAATTTAATATTTTATAAATGTACTTTTTTTATTCTAGATATAATAATTATTTAATCAATACGATTCTGAAAATATTATATATTATGAATTTTAATAATATTCCTCGTTTATTTTAAAATACATTGTTTTTTATAATAATAATTCTATGACCCTTATAAAAATTACATTTTCCCTTTCTAAAATTTTATTAGGATTTATATTTAATATATAATATATCATAATAATATTTCATTAAAATAAAATCTATTTAAAAAAATTCATGAATTAATTTAATGGAGTATTTTTAGTATAAATTTCATAATACCCAAAAATATAATTCCAGTTTGGTCATATTGAAATCCATTTTTTACCAAACTCATTACTTAATCATTTATAATGTAAAAATAGAATGAAATAAATTTAATAATTATTTTTTTGAAAATAAAATATTTTTATTTTTATTATCATTGTGAGGATACATTTTTTATTTAGAATAAAATATATGTGTTTATACTATTAGGGTCATGATACAAACCCCTTATCATACTACTGAATTCTTTAAGGGTATGTTGTGTGACGGTGAGATTTTTTTGTGGTGATTTGGGGAATATGGTTTGGGTTTTGATCTAATTGAGAATTAAATTATCCTATAATAGTTTTTCTAAATCATTAGTTGTTAAATCTCATTTAGGTCTTGGTCAAGGGAAAATCCAAGAGACTCAACATCCCTCGGAAGATATTGTAAATGGGATCCATAGGGTATGATCATACTAGTCGAGACGGTCACTTATTTCATATATATCAATTGGTTTTATCATAATCCATAATTTATACAAATCATATGATCACTATTCAACATAAATATTATCAATGTACATTATTATTATTTCTATTCTAAATATAAATGGATACAACCTAAGAACTAAATGATTATTTTATAACCACATTATATATAAGATTATTTAATTCAATCACTAATGGAATTTTATTTTAAATATTTCAGTTGATATAGGCTAGGGTCATTCCATTTAAGTGGTGATATTAGATCCCATTCAAGTGGTAGATATGGGTTGTCTATGGAGAGGGAATATGGAAAAGAGAGTAATTTTTGGAAAGGAAGGTTTTTTATCCTACAATATAAGGAGGGTCTTCCCATGTATTATTTTGGTGTTAATAGACTGGAAATATATCCCGAATGGGTACTTCTGCATTGAAGGAGTGCCACCCATGTAGGAGGATAGGTCAAATCTTGTAGTTTCTGTTAAGGATATACCATTCAGGTATAGGTACATGCTTATGTCAGATATATTCATGGAGGGACGAATCATGGTAGGCCTACAAGGATAAAAGAGTTATTTGTAGGAGGTCATGTTATAGGTTTGTGTAAGGGTCTTAGAGACTATTAAGTAATAAATGAACTAGTGAAAAGTTCTGTAGATGATAGATTGATCATGGATTTAGATCAAAATATATTATATTGGTATAATAGAAAATTTGGAGTAGATTATAACGTTAATAGTTGATGGTTTTTTGACATTCATATGTACATTTTCACCACATTCACACTTTCATATGCCTTATTTGATGATATAATGTCTCATTATTTCATTTCTACACTTATTGTATCTAGTTCTAGGTTGGTCATGGAGGTTTTCCTGAGATTTTAGTGTTTTATTAAACTCTTTATAAGTAGTTATGATCGTGTTTAGAGGTTCATAAACTGTGTTATAGTGGTTAGATGTTGTGGGTAATTATAGGATTTTTATTTTTTTGATTATGAAGATCCTTGACCTCTTTTTGGTATGCATTTTCCAACACGCTTCATGAATATCATTTATTACTACTAGATATTGGAATATGTTACTTCCCTTATGGGATATTATATGTGACATCCCGGACCCGGATTCCACATAGCATGTGCCCGGTGCTCGGTGGGCCACATGGCCTCAAGCACACATCTTCCCAGATTCCAGATGTTGCCGACTAGCAACAAAGGCCTAGGGTGTTTCTATGGGAAGAGTATTCACTCACATGCAGATTGTAGCGCAATGGAAGTATTATAAATAAATAATAATGAGCAGAATAAATAAAAATAATAGAATAAACATAAGCAACTGGTGGAATAGATAAATGAGAATAATAATAACAGTATCAACTAAGAAAATAATGATGTAATGTCATGTCACTAGAAAACTGGATACTATGGAAACAAGATATCATCCATAATATGATCCACAATTAATGGAAGACACAACTACTCCAAGAATCCCTAGCTCCAACTCAGCCACCTGCTATCAAGCTCCATCCTATCAGCACGTAATCAAGTTTTGGATGCATAATTAATCCCTTTATCTATACTGGAACCATAAAATCTACACGGGGTACAAATAGGTTCCCGGAGAGGGTTTGAGATAAATCTCAGTGGGCCACCCCCAACTTTTTCTATAACATTCAACCCATGTAATAGAATATTGAAGTGTACTGGCATGCATATATAAGGTAAAGAAATAAGAACAATATAACTAAATAACCACGTACCTACTTTATCCCATGACTAGTGTTTGAAATTGTAACAAGTACATACATTAAGGAATTACCATTTAAATTCAATAGGCCATGTGAGGAATATCTAGCACTGACATCACCTCATGATAATATATGTAGTGAAGGTCCCCAGACAAGATAAGGCTACCATAAAATGATTTCATCTAAGGGATTTCTAGTGTATTAACTAAGTAAATGAAAAATCTCAAAGAATCATAACTCAATAGTATATGATTCTAGCTAAATGGGTAAGAGTTTAATCCAAGGAGAATAATCCAAGGAATTCTACAAAAAGTCTCCTACCGATTCCAAGGTGTTCAACTAAGGAAAATGGGTCTAATCAAAGATAGAGCCTTATAGGCTTTCACAAGGACACATACTTGTTAATGTTAGATCTAAGGATAGTATCTCATATATCCTATAATATTGAAAGGGTCCCAATAGTAGAAGACATGGCATTTTAGGAATAGAAAAGTAGCAGAGTCTATGTGGGTATCGTCCTAAGCAAACTCCATCCTTGAATCCGAATGGGGTTCTCGAGACACAAGGTATCCTCATCTCATAATCCAAGGTGAGATCGAGTCATTACATTCCTATTTGATATTGTAATCATGTAATAATTAATTTGGTTTATGGTTTTCCTTCCATTAGTGTGGATAGGTCAGGTAGAGTTGAAACCATTTATTGATTGGTCCAATCCTTGTCTTCCATTATTGTGGATTGGCCATGTTGAGTTGCAACTAATTAATCAATTCTTAGTTAGCCATTAAGTATTGTTAAATTATTGAGGTTCACTCCACTGCCTTCCATCAACATGGAAAGGGGTGATATAGACATGTAAAATTTTCTCAATATCTTTTTATTAAGTCCATGTTATATACTTAGTATACATTCTATTTCACATTAGACATTCTACTTTTAATAACAATTTAGAAGCACTTTCCTATGATGGGTCAAGTAAAGATCATACATGGTACATGCCATTATATAATTCTTAGAAATAAAAAGCCATTTATGATTAGAGGGAACACCTTTAGAGAGTTTAAGAAAAGGCACACATGAACAATGGATCAAACGTTCTTAAACACTAAAAACCCAATTATGGCATAATCTTTGACATAGGGTTGATTGAGTTGTGGGTGTAACCACTAACCACTAATCACATAATATTAAATATCATAATCATACGATTCTAACATGTATAATCAAGGAATGTAAATTTAGGAAACTGTTTACAATGAAACTAGTTGTCCCCACACAAAAATTCCAAAAACAATGAACATTAGGGATGGGTTATAGACCACCCACCATAGGTTTTTTTGATTATTCTCCTCCAGTGTCAGCCCTTGATTTTCTTTAGATCAGAGTAGATCTAAGAAAATGTGAAAAAAAAGCTCACATGGAGATAACTAGTTCAAGAGAGAAATATAAGAATAACAGAAAATGAGGACATGAGTAAATACTGTTTCATATCCAACGTGATGAATAAAAACTCGATCGGATGCAAGACGAAGAATATATCTTGATTCAAAGCATTTATCTTCAAAAAACCTGAAATTGAGAGAGAAATTGGTCAGTCCAACATAAACATTGATTAGGGTGGAAGGGGTTGTCTTAATAGATCATCAAGGGCTGTTTATACATTTTACTCATGCTTTTAGCCTACGCATGGTTTATCCGCATGGTTTAAAAAATAGTGTGAAACCCATGAAAAATGGTTCTGCTTGAAATTCTTCCTCTATACAGTTGTATCAGACCATCAAACATCCATACCTAGTTACCTGGGAAAAAGGATTGTTCATAGGGTTAGGTTTCACAATCATGTGTCAACCATGTGAGGTGCCACTACCCAAAAAAACAACATCCTAAATGAAAAATAGGGTTCTTATAGTCTCCCCTTATAAATGAACTCCCCCCATGAGTACTCCTTCCATTGGTAAGGAAACACAATCTGTGAACATCTTTGGACACTGATCATGTGCATCGGCTTCCCTCTCCCTTATCTCATCATGTATTTGGCCTTAGTACTATACCACCCATATGAGAGGGAAAACTTACCTCGGAGATCCTTCTTGCTTCAAACCATAATGTTTAATTGATATTCCTCAAAAGTAACATTGGAATCTAACTCAACATCCTCAGGATCAAAGGTATGAGATGTGAGACATGAAAGACATTGTTCATGGAACAATACCTCTGAGGTAGTAACAACTTACAAGTTACCTGCCCGACTCTCTCTAGAATCTCGAATGGCTCAACGTAACAAGGAGATAACTATCCATGAATTTTTAACCATCTGTGACCTAGCCTAGGGGATACTTGAAGAAAAACATGATCCCCAACATCAAACTCAAGGGTTCATCGACAATGACCAACAAAAGATTTTTGTCTAGACTAAGCCTTAGTCATACAATTCCTAATCAGCTGGACCTATTCTAAAGTCTACTGAATGATACGAGGACCTAATATGAATACCTCACCTACATCTAACCAACACAAGGGTGAACAACATGACCTACCATATACGGGCTCAAAATGATCTATCTATGTCATCGCCTGAAAACTGTTATTATAAGAAAACTCTACAAGAGGGGTATGCATCTCCCACGAACTGCCAAAATCAAGCATGCATGCATAGATAATGTCCTCTAAAACAAGTATTGTCTATTCTGATTTTCCATTGGTTTGAGGGTGAAAACTTTTTCTTATAAGCACCCAAGTTCACATAGCTTTCTACAAACCCGTCAAGAACTGTGATGTGAAATGATCATCCATATATGAAATGATTGTTTGTGGAACCCCGTGCAGTTTTATGATCTCACAAACATACTTTCTTCCTAATTGATCAACTGAGAAAGTATCATGAATAGGAATGAAGTGGGATGTTTTCTTTAGTCGGTCAATGACTCCCCAGATAGAATAACTAACCCTCGATGACCTAGTTAAGATAAATAGGAAATCCATTGCAACATCTTCACATTACCATTTTGGGACTAGAAGTAGATGTAACAAGCCTGCAGGTCTCTATTGGATCACCTTCACCAACTACAGGTGGAACTTCTAGTGATGAATCCGGTAATCTGAAGATTAATCCTAGGCCACCAATAATAGTGTCACATATCTCGATACATCATTGAGATACCTAGATGATATGCCTAATGAGAAGGATGATACTCTTTAATAAACTCCTCTCTCACATCTGTAGTAACCCAGATACGTGCACGTAGATGTAGGATGTCATCTCTATCCATAGATGAATCCGGAGGTGGGTTATCTACTAACATACTCTCATAGAGAATCAAACCATTAGGATCAGAACATTTTCTACTCTTCACCATCTCAGGGAGGGAAGATCTAACTATTAAGGATGATAGGTAAGACTTATCATGACTATCATTTATCTCTAGATGATGTTTAGAAAAATGTGCCATTAACATCCATTCATCATTGGCTTCCTGTATGGCCTACGTTTTATTTTTCTGAAATAGAGCATCGATAACCACATTGCCCTTTCCAAGCATATATGAAAGCTTAAAATCAAGGGGATGTTGATAATAGACCAATATTAATTGTCAAAGGATCATTTCATGCTACGAAAAGATATACTTGAGGCCCTTATGATCTGTATACACAACAATGCACTCACCCAATAGATAATGTATCTAGCAATGTAATGCGTGAACAACTGTTTCTAGATCGGGATCATGCATTGGGTAATTTCACTCATGAGGTCTCAAACTATGAGATCCGTATGCAAAATGTTTTCCCAACAACAATAATTTGTCTAGTCCAATGCCTGATGCATCGCAGAAGATGATATAACCCTTACCTAGTTCTGGAGGAATCAGAATTGGTGCTGAGACAAACCACCAATTATCTCTGAAAGAGATTTCTCAAAGGATTCTGACCATGTGAACTTGACAACCATCTTGGTAAAACTAGTAAGAGGTGTAGAATGTTGAGAAAAGTATTGTCTGAAACACTTTTAATAACCAGAGAGCCTTCAGAAACTCTTGATATTGAAGAAATTTTTAGGATGCCCCCAAGAAACTACAATAGTATACATTTAAGGGTCAATAGATAATATTGATTCTAAAATAATATATCCAAATAAGTGGATGTTATCAATCCAGAAGCTACATTTAGCAAGCTTGAAATAAAGATGATGCTCTCTCAGTGTACTCATAATGATATCAAGATGTTTTTCTTGGACGTTACAAGTACTCGAATACACCAAGATGTTATCCACAATGAACACGACAAAAGAGTCCAAATTGGGATGGAAATCCCAATTCATAAAATCCATTAAAACGGTAGGATTTTTCATAAGACCGAACTGGATAATAGGATACTCATATAGGCCATACCTACTACAGAATGATGTAAAACGTATGTACGACAGTCTGACACTCACCTGATGATAACCCTATCTCACTTTGATCATGGAGAACACCTTTCCTTCTTAGAGATGGTCAAGGAGATCATATATTCAGGGTAGTGGATATCGATTCTTGACCGTAAGATTGTTCAAACTTTTGTAATCGATGCAATAATAGAGATGTTCATCCACCTTCTTTGCGAAAAACCAGGGTGAACTCCAATAAGATATTCATGGATGAATAAAGTCTTTGGAATCTAAGTACTCTATTTACCACTTGAGATCTGGAAGCTCAGTAGGTTCCATCCTGTATGGAGGAATGGAAATTGAAGCTACTCATGGAACTAGCTCTATTTTAAACTCTACCTCTCTCTTAGAAGTTAAGCTAGAAAAGTCAACAGGAAAGACTTCCCTAAATTCATCAACGACTAGAGGGAAATTAGCATGAATCTAACCCTGATCCTCCATGAAACGATTTGAAATCTGTTCTAACACTCCACCTATCCAATGATGTTTCATTCTAGTACTCCCATCTTGAACATCCCACTCACCTTTGAACAAAAAAATCCTACCTTCAAGTGATGTAAAATAAACCCTGTAGAAAATGTATTCTACAAAGGCGTGATAGTGAACTAATACGTCCATCACAAGAATGACATCAAATCTCTTTGTCTCGAGAACAAGGTGATTACACAACAAATGGTAACTTCCTCTTTCCAGGGGACAATCCCTACACTGTATTATTCCCTCTATATGTATTCCCAAAGGTGTATAGAGGGTCAATACACCATAGTGATATTGCATCTCTAGTATGAGAAATTATATGATAGATAATGAAATAAAAGAGTTTAAAGGACCTATATCAAACAATGCAGAGAAAATTGTGGAGGCTACTATAATAGTACCTTTTACTATAGATGTTCCGACAACCTTATCATTGGGTAACGATTGCAAATCATGAAACTGATCGAATCCATGGCCTTGTGCAATAGATGGACTACCACAATAATGAATGCAATGATGGCGATGTTGGTGATTAGGGATTAGACTAATATGGCCACAACCTCTTCCTCAAACAGACCTACCGGTGCTACTCCAACTCCAAGCCTGATGCGACATAAAAGAACTCACTCCTGAAGGTGGAGCTGAATATTATCCCTTTAAACTCTAAGATGGTGGAATGGTCCTACAAAAGCACTAAATATAACCCATACATCTTAAAGATCGACACTCCATAGGGTCTCTATCACATGGGGGGGGGGTCTTATGCTCTAGTTTTCCACACTGGTGAAACACTACAAAGCTATCAAACTAGATATTGTGGACGACACTACCCTGATAAAAAACCTCATTTGAATGTTTCCTGCCACCAGAAAAACTACTCACCAAACACAACACCAATCCATTAAACCCAGTACTCACACTATCCCGCAGGATACACTCAGTGATATGTGCTCGATCAACTATTATAAAAAAGGTAAGAAAGTGAATGTCATTTACCTGAGTTCGGATGGCATAGTGGAGCCCATCCTCAACACGTCTATCATGTGAATGCTAATCACCCACTAGAAGTAGTGGCCAACGTTGTAAATTAGTGAAACGTGATGAAAATTACATAACTGACATAGAACCCTACTCTAGATGAATGAAATATCTATCTTTTTCACCGATCAGTGACTGTGGAAAGATCAGATCATATAAGGCAGTCTAGAGGTCAACCCATAACATGCCTTGATGATGGTCGACCTGGGTAACAACATCCCACAGATGATTGGCTGAATCCCAAAGCATGTATGTAGGAGGATTAACAATCCAATATGAAGGTGTTTTCAAATGATCAAAGATATAGAAAATTTCCTCTATCCAAGTCTTAGTATCTTGAGAAATTCTATCCCATAAAAAAGTAGGAGGAGGATGCTGTTGGGACTCATGGGTCAGATCAGCCATCGTAGGTGCAATCCATGGAGCACCAATCATTGACTGCATGATACGTAAGAAACTATAATAGACATGGTAATCAATTTCCAAATTAGGTACAGTAGGCAGGGAATCATGTGGCACTCCATGAAGTAAGACGAGCGGCATAGGTCCCACCTTGTCTAGGGCATGGTCTGCCCCACCATCCTGGTGAACAACCTGATGACATCATGGATGCATTGGTCTAAAAATTCAAAGCACACACCTCATAAATATTATAGAAGCAAATGATAGCAACACTAGTATAAAAATATCATACAAAAACCCACTACCCATGGCATACTACCCAAACTACCTGCATGGATGACCATGTGTCGGTTAGTTCTCAAATATAAGTTTAAAGTCATTTTGTAGTTAATTTCTTGGTTTAGTCCATTACATTTCATAAAAATGACAAGGAGGGATAAGGATGTGAAACCAATTCATTTTTTATTTTAGGATTCACATTATAATGGATATTCATTTTTGATGAATCTGTACCCATACACCTATCAACACAAACTACACCCATTTACTTATAGCATAATGGCATGACTTAGTAAATTACTCATCCCTATCCACAAGGGCCCACACAACACCTGAATTGAGATAAGAAATAACTAAATCAAAGACAAAGTAATAAAAATTCAAGTAACTATTAAATCATCACTCAGAAACTAATGGAATATTAAGCAATGAAAAATTAGTGAAATGCACCTATATGGCATGGAAATATGCATTACATATGAATTATAGGTTCTTATAATGATGCATGTAGCAATAATCCCTGCCCTCATATTATCAGGATATAGATGAAATAAATTCTAAAAAGTGTAATAATCAACAACACCACACAACATGTGCATCACCCAATGGTAAAATAATATCAACTTTAATAGGAAAAATCAGAACAATAATTTTATTTAGGGTAACTTTGCTTTTACCATAAACATGGTTTTGTGACGTAAAAGAACATCTTGTGACCAAGTTCCAAGAATTCTCATTCTCTAATATATTGTCTCCAAATAGTAAATAATGAAAAAAAACTTCCTTTAATACCACTTAGTGACTTCCAAGACCCAAATACCACATAGCTGGTTCCCTGAGCATGGGGGGCCACACGACCTCAAGCACATCCTCCCGAACTCTAGAGGATGACGACTAGCAGTGATGGCCTAGGGCGTGTTTGTGGGAAGAATATGCCCCCATTGGAAGAGTGTAACAC
Source organism: Viscum album (assembly GCA_963277665.1). Lineage (NCBI taxonomy): Eukaryota > Viridiplantae > Streptophyta > Magnoliopsida > Santalales > Viscaceae > Viscum > Viscum album. Next base: position 958,584,669 of record OY728142.1, read on the forward strand.
ATTATAAGTATTATAAATGAATAATCAAAAGAAGAAGTAATAAAAATAATAGAAACAATAGAAGAAACTGTTGAAATAGATAAATGAGAATAATAATATCTGTATTAACCAAGAAAATAACTATGTAATATCATGTCACTAAAAAACTATAAATCATGGAAAAAATACATCATGTATAACATGTTTCACAAGTAATGGAAAACAAGGCTACTCCAAGAATCCTTTAATCCAATTCAATCATATTATATGAAGCTCCATCCTATCAGCATGTAATCATGTGTTGGAAGCTGAATGCTTACCTTTTTCATTAACTAAAACCATTTAATCTACTTCGGATACTAATCATCACGTGGAGAGGGAGTGAGATAAATCTTAGTGGGCCATCACCAATAATGTCTAAAACATCGAACCTATATAATGGAATATACCAGTGTTCATGAATGATTATATAAGGTAAAGAAATTAGTACAATATATATAAATAACCATGTAGCTTCTTCATCCCTTGGATGGTGTAAGAACATGTAAGCAATTCAATAATTAAAAAATTTCGATTTAATGTAAATAGGTCACGTGATGCATTGCAGTCACGGACATCACATCATGATATTATGTAATGAAGGTCCCAAGACAAGAAAAGGAAACCTAAAAATGATATTCAGTGAGGGAGTTCCAGAGTAATAACCAAGGTAATGTAAATATCCTGGAATTCTAACTCAGTAGTATATGAGACATTCTAAAGGGGTAAGATAGTAATCCAAAGAGTGTAATCCAAGGAATTTAACAATCAGGTAACTATCGAGTCCAAGGTGATCTACCAAGGTAAAATGGGGATAATAAAAGAAAGGGTCCAATGGGATTCCACCATGGAACCTACTAGTCAATGGTGGATACAATGAGTGTATCTGAGGTATCCTATAATAATTAAAGGGAACCAATGGTTAAATACTAGCCATCCAAGGAATAGACATGAACTAAAGTATAAGTGGGTATCAACCTAAGAATACCGTATCCTCGAATCAGAATGGGATTCCTGACACGCAAGGTATCCTCCTATCAGAATCCAAGGTGATATCGAGTCAGTCCATTCTTATTTGATATTGTAATCATGTAATAATTCATTTGGTTCTAGTCTTTCCTTCCATTTGAGTGGATAGGTCATGTAGAGTTGAAATCATTTCTGTATTGGCGGAAGCCTTATGATTCATTATTGTGGATATGCCATGTAGCGTTGCAAACATTGAATCAAATCTTAGTTAGCCATTAAGGCATATTCAATTATTGAGGTTCACACCACTGTCTTCCATCATCATGGAAAGGGGTGATATGGATAGGTAACCATTTTTTCATTATCGTTTTATTATGTCCATGTTATATAATTAGTATACTTTCTATTTCACTTTTCACTTTTAACAATAATTCGGAAGCGCTTACCTTAGACGGGTCAAGTGGTGAGCCTACATGGTACTTTACATAATGAAATTCATAGTAACAAGAAGCCATTTATGATAAGAGGGCTAACATTTATGATGTTCAATAAAAGGCACACCTGAATGATGGGTCAATTGTACCAAAACACTAAAAACCCAATTATGGCATAACCTTTGACTTGGGGTGGATTGAGTTGTGTGTGTAACCAAAAAAAATGAATCACATAATAATAAAGATAAAAATAATTTTATTCTAACAATTATAATAATATAATGTAAATTTAACAAACAATTTCCAATGAAACTGGGGGGCCCCACTCAAACATTCAAAAAACAACGGAAATTAGGGATGGATTATAGACCACCCACCTTAGGGATGTATGATTATTATCCTCCAGTATAAGCCCTTGATTTGACTCAGATTAGAGTTGATCTCTGAAAAGGTAAAAAACACTCACATGGATATAACTAGGTCAGGAGAAAGAATAGAAGAAGAACGGATAAACAAGACATGAGTACTTACCATTACGCATCCAACGTGATGAATGAAATCTTGACCAGTAGATAAAACAATAAGATCACTTGATTCCAAGATTTTTCTTAAAGAACCCCAAATTGAGAGAGTAATAGGACAATTCTGTATAAACTCAGATTAGGGAGGAAGGGGTTGGATTAATAGATCATTTTGGATGTTTCGGTCATTTTATACTTTCATTTATCCTACACAAGGTTTCTCTGCATGATTTTCAAAATCATGCACAAATTGTATGAGATAGATCTACCTAAAAAGTATTCCTCTAAATATTTTGATAAAACTGTGCACTATCCATGCACAGTTACCTAGAAAAAAGGGGTGTTGCAATGGTTATGCTTCACGGTCGTGTTCCAACCATATGACGTGCCACTATTCAAAAATCACCATCAAAACAGTTTTCCATACTGTGTGGGATTCCTCTATGGTTTACTATAAACCATGCGAAGAGTCTATTTCCTCCAAAATGAAGGGTTCTAAGATTTAAACATGCCCCACAGACCCTCAGAACCTTTACTGATACTTTAGGAATACTTATAAAGGCCAAATTAATGATTTAGACTAAAAAATTGAAGGATCCATTTATGAATAAAAAAATAGATTCTTTAATATGTTTTTATATGCAAAATGGAATGTCAAGATATGTAGATCTAGAACTGAATTATGTTAGGCAGGAGCCATGAAAACACATATGGTAGGTAAGGTTCTTCTAGTAGACTAAATGATAGTTCCAACAAAAATATGAAATTTTTGGACTAATTATAAGAATTATTTCTAGATTATTTCATTAGAATCCTTCCTAATAAGAAGATATATTTCACCATTCATATCATATAACATATATATACAATAGAAATTATACCTTACCATACAAAAATGTAAATGATTTAGTAGTTGAAGTGACAACATAAGGACCTTTAAGAAAATGATTTTTTGATTAAGTACCTATCCTTAGGGTTGCATGATCTTGTTCACCATGAAGTTTGACGGTGGATTCAATTTTTTCTTGGTTTAAAAAAATATGATTCAATATATGATAAAGAACTGATATATTTTATGGTGCATTAAAGAATTGTTATTTTCAACTATGGTAATCCTAAGGGTTATCCAAGATCACCCAATTTTTGAGTTACAAATAGTTACATTTTTAAGTGGAGGACAGACCTTAGAAGGCGTTTAGGAGTGGGATTGAGAAAATATGGCTACATTGTGATTCAATTTATTTGATGAATAAATAATTTATTTTCATGTTTTTCATGAACTAGATAATTCATATCTACCTATTATCATTCATTTTGGTGTTTTTAATAACATTTATTTATATTCACTAGTGGAGGAGTCGCATTCCAAGCATATTGGGGTTTTAATGAGTAAAATTTGAGAACATCGAATTTTTAAAATGTACTAGAAGTTCCAATTCGAGTTTATGTGGTTTGTTTATTTATGAATGTGATCTTAGAAGAAGGAATCTTAGTTGGCATACAGAGAGTGTAGTTGATGATGTCTCAGAGTTAGCCTATGAATATATTAAAGATATAGAGTTATCTATCATTTTATAGATATTATAGACGGTTAATTTAGTATTTATCTATCATAGAAATTACTATGATATAGATGACCAAGAATGAGATCATGTTTTAATGGACTAATTAGTCTGATGATTTTTTCTATGATATGAATAAAATGTTGACATATATGGTGATAATAAATATTTCAAAACGGTATATCAGATATATTCCATATTATGTTTCCATGGGAGTTTGATAAGGAGTTTTTTGGATGTAGGGTGATTGGGTGGTCACTTGTGGGTCTCGTTAGCTAAATACCCTATAGTAGAACTACCATACCCATGATTTGTTACTAGTGGTCACAGTTCATGAATTCATGTATTGGTACCATTACCTATTTTCGAGTTATTTTTCACCTACATATACCAGAATATCTTGTTTTATATATTCTACAAGTAGGACATGACCTTGTGGTAGAGGCTTGGGGTCATGTATTTGTAGACCATAAACCTTTAGATGGAATATTCCACACAAAACTATAATGTAATAATAGATACTCCAATTAGGATGAGCATAGAGTTGAGGTAGTGTAATTATAAAGAGGATTGGATGCTAATTATCATAATCATTGGCTAAAAAGTGAATGTTTTTGAGGGACAAGTGGTGGTTCTTTTTAATTAATTTATTATTACTTTTTCAGTGTTGAATCAGGTTATGGCTATCTAGGATCCCAATTTTGATCATATGATGATATAGGAATGACTCATATGGTATCTTCCTCTCCTAGGATAGTATAAATTTGAGGGTAGGGTAGTGATCTATTATTCAATATAGGAAGAGATAATTAGATCTTTACATGATTCATATTGGGTAGTATATCCATGAATCACTAATATGGGTTAGGATATTAATCTATTTTTTTTTGTGGAAGGGTATGAAGGATGATTTTGTGTGTTTTCTCTCTCGCTACATTACTTATTAGTGGAAAAATATTTATCACAAAAAATTAATTGATTTACTTCAAACCAATGAACTCACTAGATGAAAATGAGATGAGTTTTATATAAAATTAATAATTTGATAACCCATGAATCCAAGATTCGTGATATTGTGTAGTTTGTAGTTATTTAGTTGATAAAAGATTTTCTTTTATTTCTTATTTATGAGGAATAGTTATAAAATGAGTTTTCCATGTTATATGTGCAAGAGATAGTTTGGTTTAAGGTCATATCAATAATAATATGCTCAAATAGGGATTCATGTTTTATAATTATATTCTGGAATGGCCTATAGAAGGCCATTTGATCTCTACTAGAGTTTATTACAATATATTCCTCATCGAAAAATGTTAAATTGGATATAGATGGATATTATTAGAGTTTCCATACTTAATTTTGGTGGATATTGGTATAATAATCTACCTAGAAGAGTTAATATCTAATAAAAAAAATATTTCCTTTGATATTAAAGTCTCCTATTGTGGATATTTTTAATAGAACATACCTCTCACCATTTTTTTTAGAGGCTGGAGTGCTAGTGATAACCTGACAACACTTGGTGTTGTAGAACATATAGTTTGTTCATATGATTAGTATTTTTTAAATTACCACTAAATTTAGGGAGTGATTATATTTAAACTAGAGGATAGATACCTTAGATTTCCCCATGGGTGATCAGTTATTCTTGTAAGAATCACCTTGGTTGTTTCATTCATGTTTGAGGAAGCACGGAAATCCAATAAAATGATTTATTTGTATATTTAGGATTGTATAGTCCATTTGGATAATGCCTTATCAATTGTATCTTACAATGAAAATTTTGGGTATACATAATTTGTTTTATATGAAGTAGATTTATAATAATAAACCATATCCCACACATACGATTTATAGAGACAATGTTGATTTGGTGGCATATACTTTATCTAAGAAGTATCAAGTGCAGATTGAAAATTAGATTAAGAATGTGTTCTATAGAAGTATAGTTCCTTTCATCTATTTATTATGTAAGCATGAATTGAACCAGGATGGGATTAAGAGTATGAATTGGATGTGTATGCGAAATGGTTGACTATATTTTTCTAGGTCCCCTATAGATACATAACTAGAATGAGAATACCTTAAAATGGATTTCTGTGACACACATTGAATTTTAAGGTGATTTTTTAAAATTTATTTATTTATTAATATTGATGAATTATTGTTTTTCTAGTAATTCGTGGTTGTTGTAGAGGGAGAATTGGGTAAGAGGTCTAGAATACTATTGATATTTTTTGGTGGATAGGTGGACGCAGTGTAAATGATTGGGTTTCATGGTATGATTCAAAGGGTGGGGGAGGATTATAGAATGTGGGGATGAATATTCAAGCACTAAATTTTTTGTAAATGTTATAATACCTATACATGAGAGAAATCACATTATAACCCTTCTAGTTCATATTGTGACAAGACGAGATAGTGGCGCACCTCGATAAGACAACCCTAATTGTGAAATGACAGTGTGAATATTTGATTTTTTAAGGCTAATATCTATAATTTGACCTTCTTCACCCTTATCAGTTCTCCCTTGTCTTACCATAACCTATACACAATTTTTTTGAATGTGATATCTTACTCTTAAGGCTTTGTGCTTCTACCCTAACAATTCTTGTCCTTTTGAAACACCATTTGTCTCAAATATAATCTCTAGGTAAGACAAAATCTATATAGAATTTTATGTCCTCTTCAACCTCTATAATATGATTGTCCTTGTTTAAAACCAATATTTGATGACATAGTTTTTATTTTAATGTTATTATGGTTTGTCATTGAATCAAGGAGAATGGATTAGAGAGTATATTCTATTAATAATTTTGTATGATGTTCATAATAAGATAAAAAATCCATATGAATTTGTATGCCTTAAGTTGAATATGTGGTTGATTGTGTGTGTGTGTCCCTCTGAGACTCTTCTTTTTTTATCCATGTGACTAGGTAGGTCCTTATATATTTGGTTGAACACTTGGTTGGAGTGTTATGGGTTTATGAATTGGGAATGTTAGAGTCATACCTTTCTTAATTAAAGATATAAGGAAGTATGAATGGGTAATTAGGCTATGAAATTATCGTCTGTGCTCAATAAAGGCATGGAAGACTTTGTAAATCGGAACTTGGGTATTGGTGATGATTCTCGTCACCCATGATGTTTTTTGATGTGTGTTTCTATTCAATTGCATGCCTTGTGAATTTCTATAATTGTGGATGTTTGGTCCCTCATTGTGTGATATAGTGTGGCTTGAAAAGTGAAGTGGTACCTTCCTTGGGTGAGAAAGAATGGATGGGATTTTGAATTTTGGGCCAACCATTAGTGATAATGTGTGACAGGAGACAAAATGTTTGGTATACCTTGAGTTATATGGCATTTTCAGGATATAAGATGAACCTTGAGTGATTTTTTTCTATAATGGTAACCTACATTGAGTGAAAATGGATTGGTTGGGTTTTTTGAATGGGGTTGTGCCTTCAGGGAAAAAGAAAAACTCATGATCTAAAAGGCATTTAGAGGTTCTATCTGATTCTTCCTTATAACATGGATTCAAATCAAATATGGCTAGGAATTCATATAGTCATGGTTAGTTCTTGTTAACCTAGATATAGTTGATTGTTCATTTAGTTATTCATTAATATCAATATAGAAAACATTATATATATATATTACTTATGTTAAGGTAATGTTAGTGGTGTCCTATTGGGTTTATATGTACACCCAGCATTGACATCTCGATGAGTGTAAAGTCTTCAAGAGGAGACATAAAACAATGGGCAAGGGCCCTATGATTTACTACTGTGTATATTTAGGTGGAATAGATTTTAACAAAGCCGAGAAACAATATGAGATCATTTAAGTTATTAATTAGTTATCCTTTTTCCTTTTTTTAATTTTATATATTGATCCACCACATTTGTGGATCCTTATTACATAGATTTACTAATTGTTATATGTTATTTTGATACTCTGTAAAATGACTTTGTCGTTTTTTTCTATACTAATTGTTTATATTGACTATATTGATTCATTGCTTCAATTGATATTGTTATGATTATCTAATACATACAGAATAGTCAACACATTATATAAGAAAGTAACTTGGTTCTTGTTGGTAGCCTCTTATGTATAGATAATCATGTCAGTTCTTAGGTAATGAACTACCTTAGACCCGATGGTCGAGGCCAGCATGTCACAAACACAATTAACTAAATTCCCAAACTCAATGTGATCAACCTTCGTTATTACTTTTTTTTAGAAATATTAAATACTTCTCACTGAGATGTCCTATACAACAATTTGATAACTAATGAATAATATAAATTTATCTTCCCAAAATTACCACTCTATATGATCTTCTAATTACATATTGAGTCACATATTTTACACATTATCAAACCACCTTGGATAATTATGTCACCCTTAATATTACACTAGTAAATCGAGTGCCTTGTTTTTTCTTATTTAAATATCCCATGTCAATTAGGTTCTTCTATAACCATAGTATATGTATAACTTCTTTTATATACAATAATATTCAATTCTTAATTTGTACATTAATATCTCCTTCCTCACAACTTTTAGAGTTTCATCATTCACAAAATATAATTTATTAAATAGTTCAGGTATATAATCAATTTTATATCCTTACTCTATCATTGAGTGTAATTAGGTTTCAATGTTAGTCACCCTTTAATAGATTGCAATGTTGAAATTGATCAAAAATTCATTTTATACCTTTTCAATAATCTTGGAATTTGAACATATTGAAGATGATCATCTAGATTTTGAATTTTGGACTCTCGAATCGTTATTGGGATGATCTCTTTTCCTACATTTCCAATATAAAAGACCAAGACAGACCACTTTTCCTTAGCATATCCCTTTATGTTCTTCTATGAATTATTTTTTTGACTTCTTTGTTGGGGACATCATTATCTCTAATCTACATTATGGGAACATCTTTGATTGTAATTGGTTCTCCCATTGTTGGACTTCTTAATTCAAGACCAGGTTCTGGAAATCCTAAAACACCAATTTAGTTTTAATATACTAATTTCTAGTTTTTGTTACCAATAAATACGACAAATCTATTAGAAATGAACGTAAGGGAAACACCCAAAAAAATTTCTATGAAAATAAAATTCCCTAATTTAATCTATCATCAAATCATGTTGATTCAATTCATCTGGAATGTTATAGGTACACCTAATGATATCCTCACATTGAAAAAACATTTCATCATGATAACTTTGTTATATTATTTCATATTATCATACATATTAAACCAAAAAAATCATCAACTCTATCATGTTATTCACTTATCAAATGTTGAAGGCTACATTCAGTTTTAATGACCTCTTAAACAACCCAATAACGCTTCTATCCAATTGTTCCTTTTCTATAAATTAATCATCTAAATATTGGATTCCATTAATAAAAACTAAAAATATTTCTCAATTAGATAGTAATACATCAATATTCTTTAGAAACTAGAGTTTATTCAATAAATGTTATCCATCCAGGACATGCCTTTTTCCAACAACAAACCTTCAAATGAAAGAAAAATCCCACAAAATCCAAATAAAATCATGGTAAGAGAGTGAGAGATACCTAATCTACCTCATACTGTATTGAATAGTGAATTAAAATATTTACAATCTTTAACAGCTCTTATTGGGAATATGATAAAATCTAAAAATAAAAAATTATTTACTTCAAGATATATATTGTTGACATAGATTATTTTGATATATTCCATCGATATTGGTGAACTAGAATACATGAATTTTATATTTTATACTCACCACACCGAGACAACATTTCACACATTTAGGAAAAATCAAGACTCAAAAACATTTAAGATTATAATTATAAAATAAAATGACCAATATTAATGGGATTTAGACACAAGTCATATAGATATAGGAGAAACATTGTTATTGTTTTCATCATTACGATAAGAAAAAATTATTACAAAAAGTTTTTTCAGGATAGTAAATTAAATTGATAATTAAAATTAATCATCTAGTGTATCCAAACATGTGTATTGGCTTTCCCACTAACTTATAGTAAGTATCAACAATTCATTTAGTTTGACCACCATCTAATATTTAAAAGTGTCCTAAAATTGAAACAACTAACTATGGATTTTATTTAAAAATCAAAATATAACCACTATATTCAGTGAATAAAAAAGGTTACCCAACCCTTTTTCACAATCTATGAGGAAAAATCCTATGGCGTAATTAACATTTTATGGACAACTATACAATTTACACACCCATCAGACAACACCATCATTTGATCATCATGTCATCCGATAGAGGAATCCATCACCACTACCTAAATCGCAAGACAAATATATCATTCAATTCTCATGTTTCTAGTATAATAACTAAATAACATAAATAGGTTTCAAACTACCAACTCCATATATAGTATTTATACCCATCATTATTCGGAACACCTTTCATACTAGTAGAATAAATACTTTCAAATTTTCACTGAAGAAATCAATAAGAATATATATATAAGATTCTAATAAATTATATTAGGATTTTATGGGTCCAATTAATTATGTTCCTCGATATTATGATAAATGTTTTAGTATCTTAAGAAATATAGAAAAAAATACAATGAGGGGTGTGGTTAAATCTAACATAATAAATTATTATTATTTATTATTAATAAACCTATATCATTTGTTTGATAAATTTTATCCACATCAATTTTTATGTTTACACCCTCACCCATAAGAACCGAAATTAAATAAGCATAATAATTATGCTCTATTTTTATAATGTATACCCCCATCAATGGTTTGAAGTTAATATTTTTATTTTTAATAGTAACATAAAATCCATATGTGAATTCACTTATACAATAAAAAGAATTATATATTTTTAAAATGGGGTGCCATATTTAACCCTTTATTAATAAAATACCATTATATTATTGGAATAAAATTTATTTATAAATAAACTTTGAATCATAATAGAAAATATTTTCATTTATATTCTATATTTAATTGTATCAATCATAATATTATTTATATGGTGTTAATAATTAAAAATATATCAAATAGTTTCTCATATAATCCATATTCAATAACTGACACAACATTTTTTTTGTTATGAAAAATATATAAATTATTTTTTTCTAGGGTGGCATAGTGGATGACTAATGTTGTCTTACTTGAGGAATGGTTGTATTCATTTTCTAACTATTCATAATTCACTTCTTATATATTTTTTAGTTTTTTCAATTTATGTATGTAGCATAAATTTATGGTTTTAGGTTATTAAATGAAAACAACTTAATATGTAGAATAAATATAAATAGAATGAACGTTGTTATAAAGAAATGAAATACTCATGAGATATTAATTTGGTGTAAAAATTAATTCTCTTATTTCATAATGACTTAATAAACACACTTTATTGTATATATGAACATCTTATTATACCCTAGATGTGAATATAGTGATGAATAAATTTTCTATTATAATGCACATTTACATACTTCATCAAATAGTGAATGGTTGTATATGAATAAGATAAACCATTGAGAACCATAATGAGGCTAACTTATCTCACTATTAGTAATCCTCAAATCATCTCAAATCAGATTCGGAATAATGATTTGGGTTCAACATTGGATTACTCCACCCAAGATAATCCTTATATTGGTTACTCATTATCACGAGTATATAAGATAATAGTGATAATATAGTCGACGAAAAAATTTGGAAAAGAGGAAGAATGTTTATTAAAATAGATAGAAAATTTTAATTAAAACTATGTAGCATGACATACCAATGAATGAGAAATAAAATTCTGAACAATAATATTATAATTTTTTCAAATATATATAGATAAAATATCTATTTTTTAATAATTAAAAACCCCATATAAATAAGAATAAAACTTATGTACAGATTCAATGCAAGGATAGGGTTTCAAAATTTATAATATGGAATGATGAAAAACCAAGTCAAATTATATCTTAATTTCTGTGATTCTTGGTTGAACCTCCAAAAAGAAAAACTAGTCATGGCTTCAGTTGAAATTAATATTTTTCATGGAGTTCTATATCAAGTTGAAATAAATTTATTTTAATTTGGGAATGGATGTAAAATTTATTTTATAAATGGTAAAGTGAGGTCAAATCAGTTAAATCTAATCCATCATTGACTTTGGGGTTTGTTATCACTTTTAAAAATTAAAATCAATCTAATGGAAATAAAATAAAACATATGTCATAACATGGGTAAAATTATTGAATAAAATTTAATATAAAAATTTAGAAACATATAAAATTATAGGATAAATATAAAAGTACAACAGTAAGGGAAAATTAGAATTTCCTTGGGGTATTTCACTTCAATCTTATCTTATTTATTCTTATTAAATCATATCTACAAAAGAATGGATTAAGTAATTAATATAAAAGGGGAATAAAAACACTATAGAATCCATAATTAATCCATTTTCTAAATTAAATCAAAATTATTATTTTAATCAAAATATTTTGTAATTACCCATAGATAAATTTATTTTTTAGATTTGTAACATTAAAATTCATTTAATGAAAATAAAAATATTAACTCTGATAATTCCCCAATAAAAGCATAAAATCTTGGGAAATCCATTAGATTTTACTAATCAAAAATAATTATACATCCTAGGTTCAAACACCAACTCTATAAAATAATATAATTAAAGATATATTCATCACTAAAAATATTTTTCCTAATCTAAAAGTATTATCTTTTACCCCACATTAATTTAAGTAAATGTTCATGTTCTAGGGTTGTGAATATAATGAAATTTAATTCTTTTAATAGTTTAAAATGTGTAACTATCATGAATCTATAATTACAAATATTCTAATAAAAAAATTCCATTTCTAACATCACTAAAAAAATACAAATAAAATTATGATATATTAATGTCTCCATTCTTCATATGGTGTTCAATATTCCCCTCACCGAAATATATTACTTTATAATAATTTGGAATAATATTTTATTGTTATTTTATTGTGATGTTCTTTATTATTTCATTATTTTTAGTGCCAATATCTCTGAACATCACATGATATCCTAGTTTTCCATTTTAATCTCTTATCAAAAGAATTATATGTATGTTTTTTTTGGATTTCCCCCTAAAATAATATTTTATATAATGAAAAATTTTACATAATATATAATAAAAAATTATATTCTCATCATTTTATACTTCTTATTCCAATTAATTATTTTCAATTCATTAATATTTCCTAATTATAAATAAATAATTTTTAAAAAATCACTTAAAAGACACAATAAAAAATAAAATTCATTAAAAAATAAAATTTAATGGAATCCTAAATACTGCCTTTAAAATTTTTAATTTAGTATAGATGAATTTATTTCTCAAATTTATTAATGTAAAAACACACAAAAAAGTATATGTAAAAAACAAAACATGAAAACCAAAATGCATTGGTACCATTCCACCACACACAAACTATTAATACCCAGATTTTGATAAAAAATGATTTCTTCATTATATAATTCATAATTAAATGGGGAAGTAATAAATTAAGTATAAAATAGAAATAAGAAAACTTATTGGAAATTTAATACTTGAGGTAAAATCCTAAAATTAATTTTTTTAAAATATACTAGTATAAATATAATACATAATATAATTTATAGAAATCAGAATTAAAAATAAATATAAAAGTAAATAGATAATAAAATATGGATATATATTTATTTGGGCACCCAATTGGGTACTAGGGTTTTACTACCCCTATCCAAGAAGTTTATTTGTTTATCCAAAATAAGATGGTGAATAAGGTTTATTTGATTGGAACACCAATATTTCATCATCCCCAGTGATCCTAGAATTATATCATATGGATAAAATCACATAGATAGAGTAAATTTGTTCAATAAAACTATAAATAAGATATATCTTATATTGTGGTGTAGTATAAAGAATGGGTCCTTCTCATTTTCTTTGGATACAACTTTGTTTTCCATTTATTCTTCATCCATGGATTTATCAAATAATATTACAATAAATTATATTTTAAATAGGAATTGTAATAATAATATTTGTAAAATTATATATAAACAATTTTAAATTAAATCTAAATCACCCTCATAATTTACTACATTAGAAGTTGTTTCATTAAGTACAGCCTCTAGAATCTTTTTGGGTACTTTATCCAAAACATTATCTGTAATTTTAGGGAGATCCATGTGTTTCACATCTGGTGCATCTTTATTTTATTCATTACCCTCCAATAAAAACCATTTGTTAGACTAATATTAAAAAATTATATAGTAAAAGTTATTAATGATTTTAGATTAAATAAAATGAAATGGAAGGATATTTAATATAATTTTAATTGCATTATTTTGTCCATATTCATTCTTATTATTTGGGAATCTTGTATTGAGGTTGTTTTTTCAAGGATGAGGGTAGGTAGTAAGACTCCTATAATATTTCTTAAAAATTATTCCATATTGGTGGATTGTTCTTAAAAATTCTTTGAAATATAATGTGCTATTAATTATTCCTTTTAATGATGGGGAAAATCATGTCACATTTTACCTTCACCAATGTTATTACTAGATTATTGTATCATTTTTTGATCCCTTTAAGTGTATAAGCAATCATGTTTTCTGATAATAACAACACTATGTATATATGTGTGTGGATGTTGATATTAATCTATAAGTAACACATTATAACAATTTTTGTGTCCCTTTGCATAAAAAATTGGGGCAGATATATTTTCATCTCTTGGTAATTGTATGAGCTCATTTTTGGGTTTCTATAATTACTTCTCCAAAGATGTATAGATATATTCTAGGGAAAATATAATTTCGATCACTGAGTTTCACATGTATTTTATAAATTTTTTATATGATATTTTATATGAAAATGCTCTTCCTAATCTTATTTTATTCCTGAGTGTAGTCAGTTTTCTTCTAATAACTAAAACATGAATATATCTTGGAAAATATGTTTTTAAATGAAAAAAGTGACTTTGCTAAAAAATGTTACATAAATAGTGATTTAAAATTTCTTGGATCCTTGAAAGTGGGGTCATGTTTTAAAACACCTTTAATGGGGAGAAAAAAGTATATTTTCCCTAGTGTAGAATAATGGTTGTCTAGGTTTATCTCACTTGAAGAGAAATTAAGGACATTCACTGATGATTACTAATTAATTTATTATAATTTTTGGATGTTTTAAATTTATGAATGTAGTTGAACTTTTTGGGTTTAGGTAATAGAATGAAAAACTATAAATAAATAAATTTATACAATTTAGATATAATTAATGAATTTAGAATGAATGGAAATACATTGGAAAGAATCATCTTATATGAGCATTTATTGTCTTATTTAAAATCAACATAATGAACACAGTATATAGTATGTATGAACATCCTATTCTACCATATTTGTTAATAAATAAAGACCTACAAATTAAAAATTACAATATTCATCCACCTCATACATTTAAGGGATAATGGTGGCATGAGAAGAAGCTATTTCTTAGATAACCATAATGAGGATATCCTTCCTCATTTATAGTAATAGTTGAATCAACCTAAAGTAGATATGAAAGAAATACTTGGGATAAGCATTGGATTAAATTACCTATGATATTACCTAGTTTAGTTAGTCATTATTATGATTATAGGATTTCATAGTGAAAATATGGGTGAAAATAATATAGAAGAGATAATGAAAAAAAGACAAATAAAAAATTTTATGAAAAATCTTCAACATGAGACTATAGTATAATAAAAACAATAAGTTGAATAAAACTAATTGAAAAGTGAAAAATAAATCTAAAAAAACCCTACTATATCATAATTAACCAAATCACCTTAAATATACTAGTGACACCAATTTATTTTGTGTAGGATTGGTTAGAGTTACAAAAAAATTAATATAGAAAGTTAAAATTTTCATTTGATGAATATCCTAATTTATCTACCTCTTCATTGACCCTCCCAATGAAAAAACTAATAATATATCTATTTTATTCAAATATTTGATTTATATCAATAAATCATGTATAATACTTTCATATAAATATATTAATTGATGTCAATGATAAGGTCACTATGAATAGGCGAGGTAAAATATGTCAAATCCAATACATGAATGACATCTAGTCCCATTATCATTATGAATATTTTTATCATTATCAATGAAATTAAATAAAATATGTATAAAATCATTTTTATAAATTTTAACTAAAATTAAAAAATTTACACATAGTTTATTTTAGGATAAGAAAACTAATATGTTGACTTATGAGAAGAACTAGAATTTCTATATAGTTTCAAAATTCATGATCATGATAATTGTTTTTGTTAAATAATCACATAAAATGTCATTATTAATTAATAAATATAAAATATGAATAAAAACACTATAAATTACTTAATTAATACACTTTTCAATATAAACCAAATTACTTTTTTGATCTGAATATTTGAAAATTACACATAAATTGTTAAAAAAAATGGATTTTAAAAATTAAAATTCAAGTAAAAATATGAAAATACAGGTTTCATATTTAAGAAAATATAAATATTTTATAAATAATTAATTTTATTTTATTAATGGAGTATTCTTATAAAATATTATAAGGGGTTTTTATGGGTTGGGAGGCTTCATTTGTGGGTTTTATAAGTTATGAAGAGAGTTTCATGGGGACTAGATGAAAGGACTCTCGTTGTCATTAGGTACTTTCTATTATTGATCTACTCAATAATTACAATGTAAAAACATTCATTCACAAAAATATTATTGATATTATCCCTCTATTTTTACTTAATCATATATGAAATGGTAAGGATAAGTCATTATAAAACTAAATATTATGGTAAAGAAAAGAAAGAATGAAATGAAACAGTAACTAAAATAGCAACATGAAGTTATAATCCAAAGTATTAATCTATTAATCATTTTTCATCGTATATTAAATATTTTAAATAAATGTTTCCCCCAATTATTTTGGTTTGTGAAAACCACATTATATTCAACTTTTTTGAATCCTTTAATACTTTCCTTTTACGTGGATCCTTCATCCTTCGTGATTTTTCCTTCTAAGAAACATGTGGATTTAATTATTTCTTATGATCAATATAAAATACATTTTTTAATGAACCTGTAAAACTTCTATTAATTACATTCATGGTACTATGGAATCCCTGCGGTTTGGTACAAAGTGTAGGTGTGTTTTTGGAAGCCCATATATGACCATGTATAAATTCATTTTTGGAAAATTCATGGGTTGAATGTGAGGATTAAATGGCCATGTGGAAGATTATTATATGATTAAATTGATAAAAATGATGTATTTTTAGACATAGGGTGAAAGAATTTATCTCATAGAAGGAATTTAATGAAAATACATGATGCAAACAAGAGATAGTATTAGGCTTACAAAGTCTACGAATAATAGATACACTGGGTACAACATGGTTATGCAGAATAAGAATCATTCCTATCTACATTATAAATTATGGTTACATAGTACCATATAGGAATTTATTATTATTATGTTGGGTTAAAATTATCCCAATACATCCCATAAATGATTCTTAAACAATAAGAGACTTATTCAATTATTCATGATTCCTTCAAGGTGGTGTATCCTTAAATAACCTCCATGAATCACCACTGTAACAGCCCAAGATTTTATAAAAAAATATTCTTTTTAATTTTATTAAAGTCTTGTGTTGTACGCTACACCAAAAGGAGCTTGCACAACACACATCCTTGACTTGCCTTGCATTACACGCAATCACGACCTTCCTCGATAGCGTGTGTAATATGCAATACCGAGTTTCACTAAACAACGATATGCTATTAAAATATTATTAAAACTAGCCGTTATGAATAGTAATAACCACTTTTTAAAACTCTGTAAATCTTATTTTTCAAAATGAACATCATTTTTGGATTCGGAGTATCGAATTTAGCCTAAGGTGAAATTTTGGTACTTTTCGGATAACTTTCATATTCTGATGAATAGTGAAAATTACTAAATTATAATTAAAAACAACTTTTTTAATCGAAATAATTAATAGTGATAAATTATTAATTTGAGTGGTTTTAAAGTATATTTAGAATATATATTTACAATTTAATACAATGTTGGTCATTGGATGTAATTTCACATTTAAACCAGACATAATCAAGTGTCAATCTTTTGATAGATATTGTTTCTTAAAAACACGCTATTTGTTTTAACAGTGGGATTTAATTATAAAATTAATTAATGCAACTTTTATGTTATGAATTTGGTAAAATAGACTTCATTTTTGAATTCGGAATATGAAATATAGCTTGGGATGAAATTTTGGCATTGTTCTGAAAAACATCAATTTTTGATGAATAGTGAAACTACTAAGTGGTAGGTTAAAAACTGAATTTTGCATAAAACTTAATTTTACCGCTTCTGTGAATGGAATTTAGAAAATCCGAGAGACACGGTTAATATCAAGGACTAAAATGTGGTTCAATGAGATGAAAATAATTTTTTTGGTGAATAGTAACTTTTTACTTTTTTACCACGGTTAATAGTAAATAGGGTAACTAAGGGTAAATATGATATTAATATTACCCTAACACATGTACTAATTCTATTGGACAAGTGTAATTCGACCAAAAACAAACTTAGGAATAAAATATGACCATTTAGGCCCACTTGGATTAGATTAGGACATTTATTATTAATTTATTTAAAGAAGGGTTAAAGTAGTTAAAATCAAAGTTTAATAAGTAAATCATTTTTAATATGGGGTTATACATAAGATAAATTCGATTGTAAATATTCATTAGAAATCTAAAAAGATTTAATACATGATGGTATTTTATTTGTAATTTTTAGACATCAAATAATTTAATTTATTTATGACACAAAGATGATGCAGTAATTATCTTATTAATGAAATATTGACATAATTGATAATATAAATACCAAAATAAATTTAATTTAAGACTTTCTATGAATTCCACTAATTTTCTAGGTTACTATGATATATTAGTGTTGATTTAATCAACTTGGTTCGAACATATAATTCTGGTATGACTTTCACAAAAATCATATATCAAATAGTGTCAAAATTGACACAAAATAGTTTTTAAATCAAATATTATATTATTAATTGATATTTTATTCCTAAAAATCTAAGGTTCGGCCAAATGACTTAGATAAGGATATATGTATTAATAATAAACAATTTGGGGTTCGTTTGGCATGTTATAGTAATTGTATTTACCATATAGTGAAAGAAAACAAAAAGACACGGTAAAAGTTAAATTATTTAACTTAGAGTTAAATCTAATTGATAAGGTTAAAATAATACCCTAAACGTGTCTAAATCTTATTGGTTGATAGGATTTCGACCCATCCCCACTTTATCTTCGAAATAAGACCCTTTGGAACCATTATAAACCGATTTTGACTTTAATATAAAATAATATTTTGAGGTATTCCTAAGGTGCCCCTCTCCTCCCTTATAAAAGGACACCTCCTCCCCCTCCTCCTCACACCAATTTGAGCACTCAAGCTCGGCCAACCCCTGCCAAAATCCCTTCTCCACTTCCCTAGAATAATCCTAGAGGTCCTGGTCTTCTTCAAAGACCAATCATAGTTCCCTAAGTGGAGGATTCAAAGAGGCGTTTCAAAGAAGAGGAGGTTCGGACACTTACAAAGCAAGTCAGACCTAAAGTAAGGGAAATATCACAATCTCATTTTTATCCGAGATTGTTTATTCATAAGTATTTACTGGGGTGTATTTTATCATCCACATCCATGTTCCCTCAATATGAAATATTGTTTCCATCCACTTACAATAGTTTAAATCCAATTTTACCCTTCGGTGAGTTTTATGTAAAGAATATGAAAGGAATCTTTTGTCGTTTTTTTTCATACGAGGTACTTTTTGACTTTTCCGACAAAAGTACGAAGAATGTTTTTTTTAACTTAAACGGCACAAATTTATTTTTACGGTTTTATAATGCCTTATTTCCATGAAGCTTCCTCAAAAATATTTCATGACTATTTTCAATAAAATCTCTTTCTTTTAAAATTGCATGATGTTTTGTGAAAAGAAATTGATTTTGAAGAAGAAAGGATATTTTCCTCAAGAATTCATTTCAAGTGTTTTATCAAAATTATTTTCCATCTAAGATAATAAAGGGTTCTGTTTCTATCCATATTTTTACATTGATTTGACTATATTGTGATGGAATTATGTTTATGAATTCCTTTATCTTATATGAATGGTTTTATGATGTCATGTTGTTTAAGAATCCCATTTTTATTACATGGGTTATGCAATGATGTATGATTTATGATTTTGTGGCACACATAAGAAAGGATTCATTAAGAGATGGGTGGGACATATATCTCCCTCCAATGCATTGGGTAAAGATTTTATATCTCATGAGATAGACATGGCTGGAATGGTAGGTTATACCGGTTCAGTGAAACAGGACTGAAACGAGGATTACTCGATTCAGAAAGGGACTTTGTCCACTAAGATAGTCTTGGCAATGGGTCTTGACTAACAAGAAATGATTCTCTATGATTATGTGTGTATGCCACAATGAGTAATGTTTTAAGTTATGATTTCATTTCACTACTATGATTTATCCCATGTTATGAAATTATGCTCTCTTTTGCAGGTTAAGATTTCCAAAAATGTTATGTTCTTATGAAAATTATGTGATTGATATTTCTTTTGTTTACCCTTACTGAGCATTTGAGCTCACCCTTTTATGTTTTCTTTTCCCCAGGATATAAAGAAAGGTTTTAGGTAGAAAAAGGGATGACCTTTATGGGAGATATTGAAGAACTTTCACCACGATTAGAAGATTACGTTCCGAGTTTCCAAAGACACTAAACTATTACGGTCCTTGTGTGTGTGTTTTTGTTATGTACTAAGTATTCCGCAAAATTTAATGTAATGTCCATGTACGTCAGGATACGGGTCTCTACAATTGGTATCAGAGGAAAGGTTTAGTCAACCTTTGGAAACTAGGATGCGAAAACGTTAGTGAGATCCCTAGAGATATTTCTAAGGTATGTCTAGGGACTCCCCTAAGGATAAGTATATGTATAGGATATAGTCCTAGAACTATGGTAACGATATTAGATTAAACCAAAGATGATAGATATTTAAGTTACTCCCCCTTTATTATGATTTTTTCATCTAACACTATTCTGTTTGGGTTTTAGAAAATGGCTGGAAACAAGATGATTCACAATAATGGAGGATATGATGGACAATGGAATGATATTTATCATGAGCAACCAAATGAAATGGGATTTTGAAGTCCAAACATCATTATTGTGCCGAATCAGCAATCTCATAATATGATCAATAAAGTAAAATTTGGTAAGTTTCCTGACTCGACTAATACGAGAAAGATGGAGTTCCATGATGATCATAGAGGAAAGAAAGTTCAATTTCCCCAATGTAAATCATGTGGGAAGAGGCATCAAGGAGAATGTTTCAAGGGAACTGGAAGATGCTTTGGGTGTGGAAAAGAAGGACACAAATCAAGTAAGTGCAAAGGAAACGGGTCGGTTAACACTATGGATGAGGATAATGGTATTGCTACAACATCAAAAATGGTTAAGTGTTTTAAATGTGGAATGTATGGGCATTATGCAAACAAATGCCCTAAGGGAAAGACTCATGAAGAGAATCAGTATGGTCATATGGGTAGTATTTATGTGGATGATGATGAAGAGACTACAAATGATATGTGAGATGAAAGAATTTTTGAAGCTCGGTCAATGGTTTAAGAATGTAGTGGAATGATTACATGTTTATCATGTGTAATTTAGTATAAGTAATCTCATGATACTATGGAATAAAGAGACTTCTATGGATTGTTACACTGTTGTCTTCCCTTGTGTTTTGAAAAATGTTACCAGTATCCATGAAAGGTTATTCAGATATTTTTGGAATGTAGATGATATGCGCATAATGAAGGGATAAGGAGAAAATGAAATTTTTGACAGTATTCATGAGCTCATGATTGATATAAGGACTAAGTGATATCATGGTTAGAGTATATAGAATTTTGAGGATTTTGGTATGTGGAAAGTGTTAACTTTTAACTACATTCATGTTTTCACTAAGGTTCAATGGGCATTCAAGAGAATACATGATTAAGGCCTTTGAATGTTTGGAATGTGACCAACAAGACATATCTTATGATATATGGGGATCAACGACAGTATTAAATCTCTGGTAATCGTTTTCACTATATTATGAGAGTGGACTGCAGTATTATGGATAAGCCTAAAGATTAGAATGGATTATGTTGGACATAAATTATTATTGTTTTTTCGATATTATTGATGGGATGTTATAGTAATGTAGTTTTAGAAAAAGGACAACCTGCAGGACGGGCGACAACCCATCGCGTCGGACAAGGCTGTGGGAATCGAACCCACAACCAAAGTGCGACTGGCCTTTATCGCCTTCCACTAGCCTACAGGAAGTCCCTGTTTAGTAGAAGCTAGTTTTATTATATTAAGCAGTATGATATATGAAGTATAAGTCCATTTTAGGAACCACATGTGATTAATCTCACTATAGATCGACTTATGTATATAATTTTTGCTAACTTTTTGTTTGAGACAGATGGAATGACCCGTCATTCTATCACATGATCTGCTAACACTTCACGAATAACAAATTCAACTTCATTTATTTAAGAGATGAAGTGGAAATTGTTCAAGGCACGAACAACAGTGAGATTGTACCAAAATAATGTAAGTATTTATTCTAATGAAAATTTTCATCTTTAGGGAAATGATCTTGGAAACCAAAAAAAAGTTGTCCTAGTTCTCTTATACCTGATGAATCAGATGGTACCTTAGATCGTCACAAATTTATGGATTTGTGATTACTGGCTTTTCCAAAGCCATGTTCTCTACCACTCTCCATCAGAACATGATGGTTAGATTTCTCTTCTATATTCATATTTTCACCTATGTGGAAACCCAGTGATTAATTTATTTGGGTAATCGTTACATTTCATACTTTAGTTTTTCAAAGCCAAGTTTTGGTATTCCTTTTTACGATATGGGTTTCTATTAAAGAAACTTTCGAATAGTAAACCATTTATAACCCCGACGAATTTCGAGGGCGAAATTCATTTTAAGGGGGGTAGAATGTAACAGCCGAAGATTTTATAAAAAAATATTCTTTTTAATATTATTAAAGTCTTGTGTTGTACGCTACACCAAAAGGAGCTTGCACAACACACATCCTTGACTTGCCTTGCATTACACGCAATCACGACCTTCCTCGATAGCGTGTGTAATATGCAATACCGAGTTTCACTAAACAACGATATGCTATTAAAATATTATTAAAACTAGCCATTATGAATAGTAATAACCACTTTTTAAAACTCTGTAAATCTTATTTTTCAAAATGAACATCATTTTTGGATTTGGAGTATCGAATTTAGCCTAAGGTGAAATTTTGGTACTTTTCGGATAACTTTCATATTCTGATGAATAGTGAAAATTACTAAAT
Organism: Viscum album; assembly: GCA_963277665.1. Taxonomy (NCBI): domain Eukaryota; kingdom Viridiplantae; phylum Streptophyta; class Magnoliopsida; order Santalales; family Viscaceae; genus Viscum; species Viscum album. Next base: position 958,607,761 of record OY728142.1, read on the forward strand.
TATAATTAAAAACAACTTTTTTAATCGAAATAATTAATAGTGATAAATTATTAATTTGAGTGGTTTTAAAGTATATTTAGAATATATATTTACAATTTAATACAATGTTGGTCATTGGATGTAATTTCACATTTAAACCAGACATAATCAAGTGTCAATCTTTTGATAGATATTGTTTCTTAAAAACACGCTATTTGTTTTAACAGCGGGATTTAATTATAAAATTAATTAATGCAACTTTTATGTTATGAATTTGGTAAAATAGACTTCATTTTTGAATTCGGAATATGAAATATAGCTTGGGATGAAATTTTGGCATTGTTCTGAAAAACATCAATTTTTGATGAATAGTGAAACTACTAACTGGTAGGTTAAAATCTGAATTTTGCATAAAACTTAATTTTACCGCTTCTGTGAATGGAATTTCGAAAATCCGAGAGACACGGTTAATATCAAGGACTAAAATGTGGTTCAATGAGATGAAAATAATTTTTTTTGGTGAATAGTAACTTTTTACTTTTTTACCACGGTTAATAGTAAATAGGGTAACTAAGGGTAAATATGATATTAATATTACCCTAACACATGTCCTAATTCAATTGGACAAGTGTAATTCGACCAAAAACAAACTTAGGAATAAAATATGACCATTTAGGCCCACTTGGATTAGATTAGGACATTTATTATTAATTTATTTAAAGAAGGGTTAAAGTAGTTAAAATCAAAGTTTAATAAGTAAATCATTTTTAATATGGGGTTATACATAAGATAAATTCGATTGTAAATATTCATTAGAAATCTAAAAAGATTTACTACATGATGGTATTTTATTTGTAATTTTTAGACATCAAATAATTTAATTTATTTATGACACAAAGATGATGCAGTAATTATCTTATTAATGAAATATTGACATAATTGATAATATAAATACCAAAATAAATGTAATTTAAGACTTTTTATGAATTACACTAATTTTCTAGGTTACTATGATATATTAGTGTTGATTTAATCAACTTGGTTCGAACATATAATTCTGTTATTACTTTCACAAAAATCATATATCAAATAGTGTCAAAATTGACACAAAATAGTTTTTAAATAAAATATTATATTATTAATTGATATTTTATTCCTAAAAATCTATGGTTCGGCCAAATGACTTAGATAAGGATATATGTATTAATAATAAACAATTTGGGGTTCGTTTGGCATGTTATAGTAAGTGTATTTACCATATAGTGAAAGAAAACAAAAAGACACGGTAAAAGTTAAATTATTTAACTTAGAGTTAAATCTAATTGATAAGGTTAAAATAATACCCTAAACTTGTCTAAATCTTATTGGTTGATAGGATTTCGACCCATCCCCACTTTAGATTCGAAATAAGACCCTTTTGAACCATTATAAACCGATTTTGACTTTAATATAAAATAATATTTTGAGGTATTCCTAAGGTGCCCCTCTCCTCCCTTATAAAAGGACACCTCCTCCCCCTCCTCCTCACACCAATTTGAGCACTCAAGCTCGGCCAACCCCTGCCAAAATCCCTTCTCCACTTCCCTAGAATAATCCTAGAGGTCCTGGTCTTCTTCAAAGACCAATCATAGTTCCCTAAGTGGAGGATTCAAAGAGGCGTTTCAAAGAAGAGGAGGTTCGGACACTTACAAAGCAAGTCGGACCTAAGGTATGGGAAATATCACAATCTCATTTTTATCTGAGATTGTTTATTCGTAAGTATTTACTGGGGTGTATTTTATCATCCACATCCATGTTCCCTCAATATGAAATATTGTTTCCATCCACTTACAATAGTTTAAATCCAATTTTACCATTCGGTGAGTTTTATGTAAAGAATATGAAAGGAATCTTTTGTCGTTTTTTTTCATACGAGGTACTTTTTGACTTTTCCGACAAAAGTACGAAGAATGTTTTTTTTAACTTAAACGGCACGAATGGATTTTTACGGTTTTATAATGCCTTATTTCCATGAAGCTTCCTCAAAAAGATTTCACGACTATTTTCAATAAAATCTCTTTCTTTTAAAATTGCATGATGTTTTGTGAAAAGAAATTGATTTTGAAGAAGAAAGGATATTTTCCTCAAGAATTCATTTCAAGTGTTTTATCAAAATTATTTTCCATCTAAGATAATAAAGGGTTCTGTTTCTATCCATATTTTTACATTGATTTGACTATGTTGTGATGGAATTATGTTTATGAATTCCTTTATCTTATATGAATGGTTTTATGATGTCATGTTGTTTAAGAATCCCATTTTTATTACATGGGTTATGCAATGATGTATGATTTATGATTTTGTGGCACACATAAGAAAGGATTCATTAAGAGATGGGTGGGACCTATATCTCCCTCCAATGCATTGGGTAAAGATTTTATATCTCATGAGATAGAATGGCTGGAATGGTAGGTTATACCGGTTCAGTGAAACAGGACTGAAACGAGGATTACTCGATTCAGAAAGGGACTTTGTCCACTAAGATAGTCTTGGCAATGAGTCTTGACTAACAAGAAATGATTCTCTATGATTATGTGTGTATGCCACAATGAGTAATGTTTTAAGTTATGATTTCATTTCACTACTATGATTTATCCCATGTTATGAAATTATGCTCTCTTTTGCAGGTTAAGATTTCCAAAAATGTTATGTTCTTATGAAAATTATGTGATTGATATTTCTTTTGTTTACCCTTACTGAGCATTTGAGCTCACCCTTTTATGTTTTCTTTTCCCCAGGATATAAAGAAAGGTTTTAGGTAGAAAAAGGGATGACCTTTATGGGAGATATTGAAGAACTTTCACCACGATTAGAAGATTACGTTCCGAGTTTCCAAAGACACTAAACTATTACGGTCCTTGTGTGTGTGTTTTTGTTATGTACTAAGTATTCCGCAAAATTTAATGTAATGTCCATGTACGTCAGGATACGGGTCTCTACAACCACTCTTATCCTATAATGTGTTCTAAATAAAGGAAAACCATATTTAATTGAGTATTACTTGTCCTTCATAATATCAAGATAATGGAAAAATATTTCCAAGGCATTTCTGTCACATAAAAATCAATAAAGTAAATTAAACACCCAATTTAGCCATTCAAACACAATATCGACACTATCAAATCATTTTCACTAAAAATTAAAACTTATTATAACTTTATAATTTTTTAAGTATTTAGGAATAAAATTAATTTAAATTGAATAAATTTTTATGAATTTATTAAATATGTTGATTCTTGTATATTTATATTGAACAATTCATTCAAGTTAGTTCAAAAACATTAACAAAGAAATATTCAACCACATAGATAATGTTTTTTAACCATCCCATAAAACACCCCTAAAATTATAATAATTCATAAATTATAATTATTACATTATATCCAATAAATATCTTTAATTTAATCTCACTTAATTTAATCCTTGATACACATATTTACCCGTGTTCTTGGAATATTTCACTCAACATTGTATTTTGATTTTTAGGAAATGTAGGTCTCATTCCTTGTTCGTACTTGTTTCAACATATTATTTCTTAATTTGTTAATATGTACAAAATTATTCAAATGTTTTTTAATATAATTATATATTATTTAGGGTTTTATATGGCTTAAGGATTGGTTGGAATTGAATGTTAAACTATAGTGGCTAAATGGAGATGATTGACTTAATGTGGAATATCAAGGAATGATATTTAGTTTCTTATAAGAATTGTTGTTTCCATCACATACACTCCAATTATATAAGCATTATATTTTTTATTTATATTTGGATAGCTCTCATCCTTCTTCAATTCAACATTAGAAATAATTTCCCCTATTTTTTCTTTCAACAAGTTCTAAAATTTTCTTGTTCAATTCTTGATAGATGTGGGGGAATATTAATTAAAATATATGTGTGTTAGATTTGAAATTCTACATATTATTAAGTATATTAACTTATTTATTATGTACTATTTTTTCCTTTATTAAACCTCTTTAGTGTTTTTTTTTCAAAAAAAATCGTACCAGAATGTACTTTGTCAATAGATTACATAACACATTTTCATCTTCCAATAAACATGAATTATTCTCCTAACATCATGGTAAATATATATTTAACACCCATTTATCTTAAATAACTTGTTTCATTTAAATCATAATGTGTCTAAAATCTTGTAATGAATATAATAATTAACTAATATGAAATGTGATAAATTAGATAACAATAAAAATATAGTTGTATAATAAGAAGTTGAAATAGTGGTAACTAAATTATGAAAAAAAGATATGAAAATTATAAACATTTTTCTTTATTAAAATTAATTAATTGGTAAAATTTAATTTAAAAATATAATATCTAATAAGACCAGTTAATGTTAAAATTTATTTTATCTTTAATTTTATTTATATGAGATTTAATTTATGAAAATTGATATATTATATATAAAATATAATGTTGATAAAAATAATGTATTAATTCTAATATAATTTGTAATTTTATTTAAATAAGAATTAGATCATTTGAAATTCGAAAACGTTATTTTCCAATGAAAATAAATTTCAATATATAATTATTTAAAAGTTGAATTCCCCAATTTTAGAATTTAGATTTTACCTGAAATTTCATTTTTAGGTTTATATAAACCAAATTATCTTAAGTTGATTTTTTTATTTGCCTTAAGTTTATTATTTTTAAGTGGATAGTGAAAAAATATCAATATTTTTAAATAATTTGTTTTATGAAAGTATCATAATTTAAGAATGATTTAAATTTGATTTAAACATTTGTATAATATATATATATCTACATATGTATGTATGTAGAAGTTAAATGAGTCATTTAAAATTACTATGTTCTATTTATAGAACAAATGCTAATCATTTTCGAACTATAATTAATATTTTACGCTAAAAACTAATTAATTTTCTTATATTAAAATATTATTCTTATTCACTTATATAAAATAAATTAAAAAAATTATTTACTATTTTATATAAAAATATTAATATTAAGTAATAAATTTTTATTCATTTCGGGTTATAATATTATGATCACAAATATTAATGTTAACAGCCATGATGGTGATAAAACTCTTATTTTCAATGAATTTTTTTATTAATACCGTGTAATTTATATCTAATAAAGTATGTTATTATCCAAAAAAATTGAATATAATATACTTTTTAAATATATATTTATATAAATTATCACCCCTTCAATAAGAAATAAATATTAAATAAGAATAAGAAAACATTATTGTGAAAAAATATTTTTCTACAAGGGAATTATATATATATATATAATGTTCCACTTTAAAAAATAATTTTACATTATTTATAAGTAAAATTAAAATAAATTGAGATTAAATTTAGTCTCATCATATCAAAATTCTTTAATATGGGTTATTCTATATTTCTAGAAAAATATATGTTACTTGGGAAAAAACCTGTTACCCTGGTTAAAAAAAGTAAAATGAAAAAATATGAGAATAATTGAATTCAAAGATGTAAAAAATATGTGTATAAATAATTTTTTTTGAGTTTTTATATAACCAATAAAACACCACACTTAATTATTTTTTAGTTTTTAACCATTTACTCTTTTATATTATCATTTCATTATTGAAAAATAACGGTTGTTCACAAAAGTACCATTTTTCCAATTATAGAAGGGGGACACATCCACCAATTCATGACTTACAATTTAATTCTAATTTATTTCTAAAAAAACATAAATTTTTCTATTTCTATAAAACAATCTCATTTTTATAATCCTTTAGCCTCAATTAATTATCATTTTCCATCATTTTTAAGGAGACATCCAAGATAATGTTCAAGCTGCCAAAGTGAGTACTACATAATCCTTATCTTTTTATTCTTATTATTTTACATAATAAATTACACTATACATTTTTATAAAATTATAGAACTAAAGATTTTATAATAAATTTTTATTATATTAATGTACTAATAATTATGTATTCCATTACATCAACTTCAAAAAGTAAACAAAAGTTAATTGTGTGTTGTGTGGACGACCACCTTTTGGAAGCAATGCCATTAATTTTTCATCACGATTTTAATTCATTATAAAAACCACTTAAAATTGAATAATGTATATAAAAAATATAAAAAATATCAATAGTTTACTATTATTATGATACTTTTATCTTTTATATCTTTACCAACCCATTGAGATCTTGTATGTTCATATTTGGGGTCGGTTTAACCACCTACATGAATAATTCAAAAAAACATTATTACAGATTAATTTGGGAACATAAATACTAATTTTAAAATAAATTAATATGAAATTAATTGTTTTATATGTTTTTTAAATATTATACATTGAATTTAACTTATTACCAAAATATAATCTTCTGTCGCTAAAATTAATGAAATAATCCCTCGCTAAATGAATTCCAACACAGTATAACTAAAATGTTATTGTAATGATATAAGGTAATTAAAAATAAATATAATTTATCAATTATAGTTACTTAAATGGTCTATCCCTGAAGAAATTTATGGAATAAAGATTTAAAAAAATGATTTCACATAACTAGTTAAAAATGATCAAGATAAGTCACACCAGATATTGAAATTATATAATAACTAACAGATACACATGCATAAATAATTATTAAGGAATTTTATAAAAGTTTACTTATAAGATTAATATTATTAATAGGCTATTGAAATAGATATTTTTTACAATATATTCATGTTATTTTGTGGAAATCATGAATTTTTTAAGGGTTTACGTTAACTCAATTATTTTCCATTGAGTTACAAACAATCTTATTGTACATTATTATTCAAATTATTATTTAATTTTTTTAACGAATATATTTTATTTTATTTCCTGCTTTATTTTGGTGATTCTATAATTCTTTTATATGTCCTTATTATTAAATAATTCATACCATAAATATTGTGTTACAAGAATGAGGATTCATGTCTCAATTTTCACCACCTTGAGTCATATGTCATATTATACACCATGTTTCATTTTATATGGTGTAACATACAACCCTTATATATATTTTAAAATTATAATTTCATTATTAATGGTAATTAATGTTTTATTTAAAAGTTTTTCTTTTGAGGGGTTTTGATTTGAATGTTTCGAAATTTGTATGTGTTATTTGTATCTATTTTCAATTCCACGAGACATGTTTGATATTGTATCCCATATTTTAATTTATATGGTGTATTTAATACCCTATTTACTTAATGTCTATTGAATATTCTTCATTTCATTATATTTTAATTTAATTTTTTCCCTATCATGTTATTTGGATTTGTACGTTACAATTAATTTTGGGGTGTTTGCATCACAATTTTGTTTCATTGAGATATGATTCTTATTTCACCAGTTGATTCATTTTTCAATGTATATACTATCCTTATATTACATTTCAAATTCTACTATACTATTTTAATCTGGTTTGTTAATCCATAAGGAATATATCACTTACATTTTTTTCCATATCATTATCTGTTATAGGAAAGATTTTTCTTCATATAACTTCCCCTTATTAATACCTTAATTTTAATTATATCGTTCTATGGAAATCATTATAGATTCCATATTTCAATAGATTAGGGGTATTATTTACATAACTACAGACTCCATTCTCTATATATTTTTATTTTGATATATTCTTGCATTAAATGTTATTCTTTTTATTGATTGGGGAAATATTGAACAACTGTATACTTGTTATTCCAATATTGATGTTTATTGATTTTTATGTAATATTGTTTTTATATTGTTTTGATTGTTTATTACTTAATATTATGAATCCATCAGAAATAATTAGGTATGAGTAAGGAATGTAATGGCCCCTTGATGCATTGATATGTCTCATGAGACAAACTATATTGGGACCTTTTGTGTTACCTAGAACAAAATATTACATAGGCAAAGGTCTTTTATAGAAATATCATGATGTCTTTGATAATTTCATCAAATTAGATATCTATAATAAGGAAATTCATCATTAAGGAACTAGTTATTGTATCAATGGGTTTATTTATTTATATGACAACTATGGATATGTTATTATAACTATTTGTTTTGAGTATGTAATTTTTTTGATTATATAATCTGTCCTTGTGATTTATTCTCAATTTTTTTTAGTTATGATCTTTTATTATTTTCACTTATGTTTACCCTTATAGGTCATTTTTAGACACCCCTTCTTATGTTTACATTTCTATATATTATAGATAAATTTATTATGAATGATATTTATAAAAAAATATCCTGTGTAGAATTTATTGGGATATGTTGAGAACATATTACAAATTAATTAGTTTCTTATATTGTGAAAACATATAAATTTATGAGATATATGTTGCCTTTTTTGTTAAAAAAATATATTAAATCTCTAGAACTATAAACCTAAAGTGTCTATTTGATGAGAGTGATTTGTTTTTAGATGTTTTTATTCAATAATAGTTAGAATTGGATCACTTTAATTCTTTTAAAGTCCAATAAGTAAATTATGTGATTATTCACACTAGGTTTTAAGATCAGGTGTCTGAGCACTAAAATTAGTAATAAATGAGGCTTGAGAAAAATTAATTGGTTATGATATAATTTCATGATATTTTATGTTTTGGAAAATTATTTTTTATCAAAAATAATATGTATAGGTAACTATTTAGGTTAGTTGTAGTAATATGTAGTATTATAAGAATCTGGATAAGAGATAATTTGTGAAAACTCGAGGAATAAGTCTAATAGATATGTTTATGTACATGATAGAATCATGAAGATTTCGTGACATAAATACTATGTGGTTATCTTAGAAATTAAGTACCAATTTAAATTATAGAAAATGGATAAATCTATGTCATAAATACAACTATGGGTAATCACCCTAAAATGGGATGGTTGAATACTAACTCAATATTCACTCTATTGTATGATGAGTGAACCAAATATTATAGACCTTATAGACACTATTAAGGGTTATTATATGGTTAATGGAATTATATATACATTCCACCATAATTATTTTATATTATTTGGAATTATAATGAGGAATATGAGAAAAACTAACCTAAAGAAATATAGAATGAATAGATTGATTTGGGAAGAACAGAAAGATAATATAATAATTTTGAAGAGTAAGAAAACTTAAAGGTGGTTATGTCATGTAATTATAATAAAATTATAATAATGTGGTTTACATCACTAATAATTAAATAATTTTGGTTTCATTAATGGTTGGATCCAAAATAATAAATGTTATTGATGGATTTCACGAACAATGAGGAGTTTATTCCAATCTACAACCAAATGAGACAAGATCTAGAGTAATTTTTTTTGAATATGTAAAACCATATGTCACAAATTATGATTAATTATTTTAACAAAGGTGAATCCGAAAATACAAAAAATAATAGATAGGTTGAGTCTCTTAGTTTTTTGTGTGAAAAATATGATGAAAGAAAGAAGATTCAATTTTCCATGTGACACAGATATTTGAAGAAACACCTAATGGTTTCCTTGACGTGAATAATAGTTTTCTATATGTGTGAAAATTAATTACTTCAAAATCAAGGGTTCAATATAAATATATACGTTACAAAAATACATTTCCATACTTTCATATAAATTAGGAACTATGAAAATCGATTCACTAATCAAGTGGCCAATTAAAAAAATAGTCACCCAAAACCTCCAAAAACATGGTAAAAAAGAAAATCATATGATATGAATAGTACTTATTAGGATATTGATTATGAAATTTATTTTTTTCTTCTGTATTTTTAAATATACAGTTTTAGAAACTATTGGATATAGATATATAAATAAAAACACCTTATGGTATTGTTATTAATAATTATTATTCAATGTTTGTGGGAAGATATTTCTTAGCTATAATGCTTTTTCCATTAATTTTAATTTTGTTTTAGTAATGGATTTTCTCTCTTTTTAGAGGTTTTATATCAATTTTTATTTGTAAATAACACTACATTTGTTATATAAACCCATTTTCATTTATTGATGTTTAATATGATCTTCAAATGAAAATTACTTTTTCATATAGATCTTGAGACCCAATAATGGGTTTCATAGTATCTAAAATAGTAAGTCTGATATCTTATTAAAAATTAAACCTTTTATATTATATATATTGTGTATAGAAACCACTATTTTACATTTTGAAAAAAAATTTAAAATTATAAGGATTAAATTTATTCAAGGGGGTAGAATAAAAATTCGCAATATTTTAAATTTAATTATTCCTTTGAAACGTAATGTGTTCAATGACATGTAATGAATGAAACACCAAAAAAATAAATAAAAATAGTACTTCATAGATCCATTAAAATATACAAAAAATTTTATTGGGTAAAAATATAGGTAACATAATTATGAAATATATTTAAAATAAATAAATGTGCATATTGATATTACTGAACTCAAAAATTGAATTAATATAGTTATATAGATTATAAAAATATATAATTCGATTAATATATTCTTTATAAAAATTATTTTTGTTTGTTTCCTTTTTAGAAAATATATTTAATATTGTTGAAATATATTTTTTATATGAATTATTAATTAACACTAATTTAATTATTAATTTACCAAATGAGAATAAGAGTAGTTGAAAATTTTAATGATTTTTTCCTATAAAATTTTTTTTCATACCTTTTCATTCATAAAAATTTATATTCACAAAACATAGAATTTTAATTTGAAAAAAATTATTTTTGTACTTTGCATAAAAATATTATATTAATATTAATTTTTGGTATTATTCTGATGTATTTTATTTTCAGACTAATACTGAAAAAATACTGTTATAGTTAAAATCGTCACTTTTATGAAACTATTATAACACAAGAATTACCTAAATATTTTTGAAACCATTTTATATAAAATATATATTTAAATTTAAATTGAATCTATAAAAATTACTATGTTTTATATATAAAGTCCTTGTTTATCTCTTTGGAATCTTAAGTAATATTTTTCTCTTAAAACAGTTTTATTTGCGTAAATTAAAAAATTAGTTTATATAACTTATATAAATTTTGAGGAAAAAAGTTAATTTAATATTTTATATCAACATCATAATATTATATAATCATATAAATTTCATTTTTGGAAATAAAATTTTGATTATAAAGAATATTCTTAATTACCATGATATTGATAAAAATGTCATTTTCAATGAATTTTTTTATTAATATTGTGTAGTTTCTGTTCTAATGAAATAAATTAATATCTTATCAAAAGTATAATAAATATAATTTTTAAACTTATATTAAAATAATTTTTTACTTATTTATTAGGCAATTAATACTATATATTATTGAGAATAGTTAATGGTGAAACTAATATTTTTCTGCAAAACAATGTTTTTCTATATATAAAATGTATTAATTTAAAAATAAATTATATATTAATAAAAAATTAGATTATATTAAATTAATAATTATTTTTAGGTTCTGAAAAATAAAAATAAATTATTATGTGTTATTTTATATATTTTTTAAAACATAATTTATTTGATTAAAATCTAGTTACCTAAGTAAAATCAAAAAAAATGTAACTCTAAAAATATAAGAATGAATGGATTTCAAGATGTTTAAAAAATCTATGAAAATACTCTTTTTTAGAATTTATAAATGAAATATTCCATCACGAACCATTATTTCTCACTTTTGGAACCTTTTACCCCTGAATAGTGTCATTCTATTATTCAAAAATAAAAATTTTTCACAAAAGTTCTCTTTTCCTCACATATAAATGGTGAAACATTCCACCCCATAAGGCCACATACATTACATATAATTTCTAATTGGAAATAATTAATTTTAATCCAATAATATACCTATATCTTATTCAAACCACTATGGTCTCTATTATTTATGGAAATACCATCACTTCCAAAAAGACTTCAAGATAATGTTCAAGGTCCCAAAGTGAGTACTACACAATCCTTTCCATTATATTCTAATTATTTACAATAAAAAATATCCTAAATGTAGGTATATATAAAACTCATTATCATTATTATACTAATGTTTTATTATATTAATGTAACATTCATTATTTTATACTTTTCATCCTCTTAGAAAATCAAAATAACGTTAATTGTGTATTGTGTGGAGTACCTCCTCGACGATGTACTATATTTTTAATGTGGAATTTAATTATCTATAAAAACCAATTAAAATATTATATTTAAAATAACATCATTATTATATTGTTATAGTGACACTATACACTACTTTTACCATACTCACCCATCGAGATATAGCATGTTCAAGTTTGGGGTGGGATTAACAACCCAAAAGAAAATTGATATAAATATATATAAATATTTCTATGGGAAAATATATAAAAATGTTGTTATAATTTAATAATTAAATTATTATTGTATTATCATTATAAAAAATTTATTTTACATTTTAAACTTATTATTAAATAATATTTTTAAAACACAAAAAATCTAGATATAAGTCGATATCAATTAAATTTTTTCACAAAAAATAACTATGAAATAATTGAACGTGATAATATATTTATCAATTTATAAATGATATAAATTAAATTCCATTAAATTTTATATTTATAATTATATTTGGGAAAAAAATAAAGAATAGAACCACTATTATGAAACTAGTTCAAGATGATCAAGATAACTCACACGTGATATTAAAAATAGATAATAACTAAGTAATGTACAGGTAGAGAATAATTAAGAATGTATTTTATAAAAGGTTATAAATTAGAATAATTTTATAGAAAAGGTAATTAATATTGTATTTTTTTATATAAGAGATTCAAGCACTTTAGTGGTTGTTATGAATTATGGTTTTGTTTTTCCAAATCCTTTTTCTTCCACTGAATTATTAAATTTCTTATTAAATTATATGGTAAAAAAGTATTATTTATTTTTAATAATGAATAAATATTATTTTATTTCCATTTCAAGGAATTGGTTTATAAAATTAGTCCGTATATGCTCCTCATCAAATGAATCTTACCTCAAATATTATGTTAATTGAAATGTCTTTATTCTCGAAATTCTCACCCTATAAGACATATTTATTATGGTGTACCATATTATCTATTGTATGGTGTATCTAATTTCTATTTAATATTATGTGTATGGATGTCTTCATAATACATGATATTTTTTGACGCATCTTAATTTTTATTCTGTTAGGGATTTTTATTTGAATTTTTATAAATCCGTAAGTGATATTTGTCTCCATTTTCAATTCCATTAGAAATGTTTGATATTATCCTCCACATTTTATTTTATATGGGGTACTAACTACCCATGAATGTGTAATTAAGGGATTTCATTTAATTATAACTGAATTATATGGCATCCTCCTCATGTTTTTTATTCTTATTTTACCATTAATGTAATTTTGTTTTCATATCAATTTTGTTTCATTATGATATGTCTCATATTTAACCCCTTATTTTCTTTTTGTTGTTTATATATTAACCACATATTAATTTATAAATAATTTATTAATATTCTCCTCTAGGATATTAAATTTTATAAAATCCATTATTTCCTTTTTCTTGTTAAATCATCCTCAATTATAGGTATGATTTTTCTTTAAATTCCTTTCCCCTATGAATACCCCAATGATAATTACATTTTTTAAAGGTAAATATACTAAATTAAATAAATAGAAATATTAATGGGATTTAAAAAAATCATATATGTCTTTATCTATATTTTGTTATTTTGAGTGATTAATGCATATAAATCCATTCCATTTATTGATTGAGGAAATATTGAAAATTTATATTCATGTTATTAACATAAGAATGTTTTATTAGTATTATTATGGAATGTTAGTGGTATGTTGTATAACTTATTACTTTCTTCCTATTATTAACTAATTGTTCATATTTATTTATAGGTGGGTCCTATAATATACCATTAATGTGTCTAAATATCTCATAAGACTGAGTATATTGATTCTTTTGGTGTGTGTCTTATAAAAACAAATTCATAGACAAAGGGTCTTTAGGTAAATATCATGATGTCTAAGATGATTATGTCTTATAGTAATGCATGAAATTTTTTTTTTGTATTATTAAATTAATATCTAATGCTTCAGTTATTGTTATCCATTGTGTTATTAATTAATAATACTTCCATGAATATTTTTTGCTATATTTTTCTTTAGAATATAGAATTTTTTTTATTATCATTTACTATAATATTATTTGTTTTAATTTTATTCTCACATAAGATCTTGGATTTTTACTAAATATGTTTATCCTTATTGAGAATATTATCTCACTACTTATTATGTTTCCATTTCCATAGGTAATAAAGAAATATATTACACATTATATTTTAAATATAATATATTGGGTGAAGATAATTGTTAGTTATTTTGAAGACTTGTTACAAATTAAGATGTTTATTATATAGTGGGAAATTTTTCTATTTTATGAGATAAACCAAATTTTTTTGAGATAAAATAATTTTCAAAAACTATAAAATGTTAAAACAAAAAGGTATAATGGATGAAAGTGAATCAATATTTTTTATCAATATTATAATTATTGATGGTTAGAGTTGGGTCACAATGGTTCATTTCAAATATCTTATGTAAAGTATGTGTTTAAGTACACAAGATTCCACGAAAAAATATCATGTAGTGACCGATAATTTTTATAAAAACATATCACATCATAATATATATATTCTTTATAGAACTCAATGATAGATTCTAGAATCATATATGTATACTATCATTAGAAACTTTTACATTTAAAAAAATGGTTCATACGTTAAACAATTCATCTCCTACTATGTTCTTTATAACTATAACCCTTCTAAAACATATCACAACTAATATCATACTTCAAAACCTAGGGAAAAAAATATAATAAAGGGTGATCAAAAATTCTCCATAATGGTAAATAAGAAATATATTAACGTAATATGACAATAAGGGTACAAGAACATTAGAATATCATTTATAACCCATAACCATCATATCATAGGTCAAAATATTGAATCATGGAATAAATATCAACATTAAAATATATTAACGTAACATGAAAAAAGGGTACGAGAAATTTAAAATATCACTCGAAACCCATACCCTTAATATCACAGATCAAAATATTGAATCATGGAATAATTCTTAGTAGAGAATCAGTCCATAATTATAATGGAATTAAATAATATGATCTATAAGATCATTGCATAGACATAATACATGAGTTTTTTGAATACACAAAAGAAAAAAAATCATTTCCATAGTATTAAAATCTCATTATCAAGGATATCAAAGTGGAATGGGTTCATTCCCCAAACCATCATAAAAGTCAAGGTTCAATACCATGACTATCATAGTTGATAGAAACATTTAATGAATTGGTTATATAAGGCCCCAGCCTTAAACCTTATTTAATATTGAATTAAATGAATAATTCACATTGAGGATCTTTTCAGGTTTAGAGTTTTAGAGAATTAGAACATAACTATTACATCTTAAAAGATTACAATGTAGTCACTTCTACTAAGTTTCCATAATAAAAAAAACTATTGAAAGAAACGTGTCTAGTTCCATGTTTTATATAGCATGACATTCCCTTGATCCCATCCTTGACCTTATTCCACATTAAGTCCTGTGAAAACATTTCAAAAAAAACTTGGGGTGAGCATAAAAAGCTCAGTAAGGGATACAAAAAGAATGAAAACTGTTAGTTTTTCAAACATCAAATAAACCATATATACTCTATCAAAGTAATACCTTCACCTTCATGAAGTAGTAAAAACTATTCACTGAATAAAGTATCATTACTTACCTTTTTGTAACCAAAGGATTACCATAAAATCCATAAAAAGAACATATATCATATATAAAGGTAACTTGGGACATAAACATACTTAAGTGGAATAACCATACGGTTGACTTCCACACATATCACTTAATGGAATAGACATACGGCCAATTTCCATACATTCTTAATACAATAGCCATACGGCTGACTTCCATACCCAATGCATTGGAGGTTATAACGTAACCACCCGTCCTGGTATTCACGGCACCACCCTTCATATGGTTTATAACGTAACCACCCGTTAAAATGTCCAAGTACCAATATAAAATCATAAAACATAAAACCAATATAAAGGAATGATAACATTTCCACATTTCAATCAAAATATATCATAAATATATTGACATAATAGAATCCTTTTTCAAAACCATTTTCAATACCAAAATACATAAAAGAGTATATGGTATTTATTTTATTCTAAAAACATTACGGCTTGTTGAGAAAGCCAAATATCAAATAATACTCGGGGCGGCGGAAAAGGTCGTTGTCACCGCGTACGTTAAAAAAAACATTCCTTTTTGTCGTTTAGTAAAACGCTTTGTAGAAAAGGATTCCTTTTGTATAAAAGTAAAATTCAAAAGAGTTTATACACCGTATAAAATAAATTTGTGTATAAAACAAAATATGCCTCAATGAAAGGAGATTGAGACGAAGTCCCTTACCTTGGGTCCGACTTGACTCGATCGTTCTTTAACATCCTGAATAATAAACTTGAGTTAATTTATACTTGATTAAGAACCTTTATAAAGTTCATTATTCTTTTTATATCACTTATTTCCATGTTATAAACATTATGTAACCATTTAAGTTAATAATGTTTGTTTTGTCAATATTTGGTTCTTAAGTCGAAAGTTGACTTCTTACAATTACATGTTCTTCATGTGGTCAAAATTTCTTTATATCCAGAATGAAATTCCCGATTTAGATATAATATGTATCATATATATCCAGAATATACATGTATTTATAATATTACATAATCATTTAGAGGTAAGAAATGAAATGCACTGTTCATGGAGACGGTAAGTCGTACGTACGCATGAATGCTACTTTCATTTCTTTGTCATATTAGTGGAATTAAAACTAAATGAGAGGTATGTATATTTTAATTCCAGAATTATATTCATCATTTAGATATATCATTAATTATATATATACATTATATACATGTAATTTTAATAGTACATTACATATGGGGATAAGAAATGAAATGCACCGTTCATGGAGACGGTAAGCCGTACGTACGCATGAACGCTACTTTCATTTCTATCTCATACTTTAATGGAAAGAAATAATAATTATATAGAGGTATATTATAATTCCAGTATAACATCATATATAATAACTTTAAATACATCCTTTACACGTCCCACATATGGCATTAACGAATCACATCACTTTTAGGGGGCGGTAGTCCGCACTTCCTTAAATGAAGATATCGTGTTTACCCATAATGGAAACCATAAAGATATGCCAAAAATGAAAAATACCGAAGCTTAAATAAAACATAAACATATTATATATCATATATAAAAATAGTGACATCATAATGGCCACCCTTGAAGGTGTTAAATGAGTATTGAACAATCATCGTTTCGGGAGGTAGAATTTTTTCCATCCACGGAAACCGTATGTTCTTTAACCATTTGATGTAGTTGTGTGAGAGTTTAGCTCAAATAAATATTATAAAAACATCCTATTATATTTAAGATACTGGTGTTGTTACAAAATAAGTAAATAAAAAGAGTTTAGAGGGTTGGAGAAGCAAAATAAAACAAATGAACAAGAGAGAATGGATTACCTTTAAAAGTGTAACTCCCTTTTGATTTGAGCCTAAAGGCTTCCTTTGAAAGGATTATTCCCAAAGGGAATCTTCTTGGATGAGGAGAGGGATGTGGAGAGAGTAATTGGTCAGGGGTTGGCCGAGCCAAAGGCTTGAGAAGTGTGTGAAATGGGGTAGAGGTGGGGGCCTTTTATAAGAGGAGAGGAGGGGCACTTTTGGAAAGTAAAGAAATATTACTTTATTTGAAAATGTGTTTCGGTTTTAAAAGGTCCCACATTGATATAATTCGTGGATAAGGTGATAAGGGTTCGAAATCCACTCATCCAATTGGTTTTGGCCATGTGTAGGTTTTATATTTTTCATTATCTTTCCATTTTATTTAAATCGTCAAATAATGATGTCATCGCTGCATCATTATTATGTCATATATAATTTAATTTATTTAATGTCTAAAAATTATAAAAAACTACTATGATATAGTAAATCGTTTTAGCTTTCCAATGACTATTTATAATCAAAATTTGTACTTGTATAACCCCACTTAAAAATTATTTTACTAAAACAATTTATGTTAGTGTCATTTTCACTTTAACATTAAATAAAAATATATTAATGTCATTTTCCAACTAAAGTGGCTCCATGGGGTCCCCAAGATGGACCATGGCTTGTCTTGGTCGGCCATGACTCACCCAATAGGTGTAGGACAAGTGTCATGGTGTTTTCACATTCTTATAATACCATTTTTACCTTAAACTACAGTAATTACCTCTAATCGGGATTAATGAAAAAAAGTTACTATTCACCAAAAAAATTATTTTAATCTCATTGAACCACATTTTACTTCTTAATGACAACCATGTATGTCGGATTTTCAAAATTCAATACACATTAGTGGTAAACTTTCATTTAACTGAAAAATCAGTTTGCTTGATTACCACTTGGTGGTTTAACTATTGATCAAAAATTGAAGTTTTTCAGAAAATTACCAAAAATTCACCCTAAGATATATTTGATATTCTAAATTCAAAAATGGAGTCCATTTTAAAAAATTCAAAACATATAAGTCAAATTAATTAATTTAATAATTAAGTCCTGCTGTCATGACAAATAGTGTGTTTTTGTGAAACAATAAGTATCAAAAGATTGACACCAGTTTAAGTCCAATTTCAAAGTGAAATTGATTCCAATGACCACCATTGGATTAACTGGTAAAAATATTTTCTAATTTCACTTTAAAAACAATTAAAATAATAATCTAATCATATAAAAAATTTATATTAAAAAGAGGTTTTGAATTAAAATACAACATTTTACACTATTCATAAAAAAAATGATCTTTATCAAAAGGTACCAAAAATTTACACAAAGTAAATTTTGATGTCCCGATTCTAAAGAAGAGTTATATTTGGTCCAAAATAAAGTATAAGAGTGATCAAAACTATATTTAATGACGATTCACCATTAAAAGGTGATAAGTGAACTTTAGTGAAAATTAGAGTATATATGCCCTAAAATTGAACTCTTTCTGTATTTTAAGCCTTTATCTTTTATTGGGTAAATGTATAAAAATTTAAAAACATATCTAATCATATTTTAGTTATTTCTATCCATTCTCGCCAGTACAACGGCTACTTGTTAACTAACATTTAAAATAATATTATTTTATTACTAGTGTGCTACGTAAGTTTCAAAGAAACTCATCGTTGCGTATCAAGTACGCTATCGAACATAGAAACCCCTTTAAAATAAAATTAATATTTAATTCGTAAATATTAATAAATATGAAAATTATTTATTCTTTATTTACCTGGGATGTTACATCCTTCCCCCTTTTGGAAATTACGTCCTCGCAATTTTATTCACTTATCAAAATATGTGGGGGTATTTATCCCTCATAGCATTTTCAGATTCCCATGTTGCCTCTTCAATCACATGGTTTTCCACAAAACCTTTACCTGATGAATCACCTTATTCCGTAACACTTGCTCCCTGTGGTAAAGAATCTGGACCGGTTGTTCCACATAAGATAGGTTCTCTTCCAGCTGAACTACCTCTGGGCTCAAAACATGAGATGGATCTGGCATATACTTTCTCAACATCGAAACGTGAAAAACATTGTGTACCTGAGATAAACTCGGAGGTAAATCCACTCGGTATGCAACTGATCCAACTCTTTCCAGAATTTCATATGGTCCAACGAACCTTGGACTCAACTTTCCTTTCTTACCAAATCTCATCACACTTTTCCAAGGAGAAACCTTGAGAAAAACATGATCACCTACCTCGAAAGATAGATCCTTCCTCCGGTTATCCGCATAACTCTTCTGCCTGCTCTGAGCTGTTCTCATGTGTTTCTGAATCAGCTGAACTTTTTCTACCATCTCTTCTACCAATTCTGGTCCCATCAGCTTCCTTTCACCCACTTCATCCCAGAAAGCTGGAGTTCGACACTGCTTCCCATATAATGCCTGAAATGGTGCCATCTGTATACTGGAATGAAAACTGTTATTATAAGAAAATTCAACCAAAGAAAGATGTTGGTCCCAACTTCCCTGATAATCCATCAAACAAGCTCGTAGCAAATCCTCCAATATCTGAATTGTTCATTCTGACTGCCCATCTGATTGAGGATGAAAAGCTGTACTAAAATTTTAATTCAGTACCCAACGACTTCTGAAGGCCTTTCCAAAAGTTAGAAGTAATCCTGGGTTCACGATCCAATACAATGGAGAGAGGAACTCCATGTAACCTGACTGTCTCTTTAAGATACAATGGGAAAGTTGATCTAGAGAGAAAGTATCTCGTATAGAAAGGAAATGAGCAGATTTGGTCAAGTGATCAACAATAACCCAGATTGCATTATTACCTCATGATGTCCTCGGTAATCCCACAACAAAGTCCATGGATATGTTTTCCCATTTCCACTCTGGCACTGGTAAAGGCTGAAGCATCCCTTCCGCTCTGCTTTAACCTGTTGACATGTCAAACACTTCACAGTAAAATCAGCAATATCTCTTTTCATTCCATCCCACCAGTAATACTCCCGCAGACCTCTGTACTTCTTAGTACTTCCAGGATGAAAAAACAACTCATTCTTCAACTGTGAATCACAAGGCACAGATAACCTCTTCACAAACCTCAAAACACAAACACAAACTTATCCAAGAACGCATGGAAAAATTTATTCATAAGGTCCATGAATACAGCAGGTGCATTGGTTAACCCAAAATGCATAACTACAAATTCATAATGGCCATATCTAGTACGGAACACAGTCTTCAGAACGTCTTCTTCTTTTACTTTCAACTGATGGTACCCTGACCTCAAGTCAATATTCAAAAAATACTGAGCTCCCTGAAGCTGATACCACTTCATTCGATGGCCCAACATCTACTGAAGTTGTTGCAAATGATTTTACCACCCCTTTCTGCTTGTAGTCTAGCTGCATTCCCCCAGTTGAGTTCTTCATTGGACACTCGTTTGCATAATGACCCATTTCATTACACTTAAAACATCTTACCGTTGGCTTTTCATTTCCTGCTTGATCATCTTCCTTACAGTTACGAGCAATATGACCAGACTTACCACACCGAAAGCACTTACCAGACTTGGATAAACATTCTCCAGGATGCATTTTACCACAATTCTCACAGGATGGATATTTGGTTTTCTTACCTCCTTGCTTCTTTGATGAATTCTTCCCCTTTTCCTGCCAACTAGACCTCTTATTCTGTTGTTTGTCATAGAACACCGGATCATCGGCAAACTCCATTTCTACCTTCTCAGCACATCGAACAAGCTTTTCATAACTTTTAAACTCACGAGAAGCTAATGCCCTTCGATATTTTGGCTTTAATCCTGAGTAAAAACAATTGATTTTACTTTCAAGGTCCCGGATAAAATTTGGAGCATACCTTTCCAATCGAGTGAACCTTTCTTCATAGGCAGCCACTGAGTCTTTCTCTTGCCTCAATTCCAAGAATTGCTTTTCCATCCTAAGTCGAACAGCCTTAGGAAAATACTTCTCAAGAAACATACCTTTGAATTCATCCCAGTCAAGAGAATCAATCTCGTCGGCGTCCCTGATATTTTTAACCATAGACCACCACTGATCTGCTTCACCCTCCAAACGGTAAATAGCAAGACTAACCTTTTGATTATCTGAACACCCCATGACATCAAAAATCTTCTCCAGTTCTTTATTCCACCCTTCAGCTAGCACAGGGTCAGATGATCCTCTGAATGATGGTGGATGTTGCCTCATGAAATGTTCCACCACTGACATGTTCCTCTGCGGTTGATCTGGCTGATCTCGTGCATGGATACCACCGCCATTTATAGCCTGAGTCAACTGTGCCATCACTGCAACAAACTGTTCAGTTCCGATTCCGACCATCTCAGGTTGCTGATTTGGAAGGTTGTCTTCCTCCTGATGTCGTCCCAACATAGCTGCTTTGTTTCCTCTGCGGGAAACCATTCTGAACACCGAAATATCTTAGGCGAAGCAACATGGTAATCCGTAAATGCTATATCATTTCAATCATATCATAAATTAACTTATAATTTAACAATTTTCTAACTCCTAAAGTTGTCTAAACCGACCTCTGATACCAACTATAAGGCCCCAGCCTTAAACCTTACTTAATTTTGAATTAAATGAATAATTCACCTTGAGGATCTTTTCAGGTTTAGAGTTTTAGAGAATTAGAACATAACTATTACATCTTAAAAGATTACAAAGTAGTCACTTCTACTAAGTTTCCATAATAAAAAAAACTCTTGAAAGAAACATGTCTAGTTCCATGTTTTATATAGCATGACATTCCCTTAATCCCATCATTGACCTTATTCCACATTAAGTACTGTGAAAACATTTCAAAAAAAACTTGGGGTGAGCATAAAAATCTCAGTAAGGGATACAGAAAGAATGAAAACTTTTAGTTTTTCAAACATCAAATAAACCATATATACTCTATCAAAGTAATACCTTCACCTTCATGAAGTAGTAAAAACTATTCACTGAATAAAGTATCATTACATACCTTTTTGTAAATAAAGGATTACTATAAAATCCATAAAAAGAACACATATCATATATAAAGGTAACTTGGGACATAAACATACTTAAGTGGAATAACCATACGGTTGACTTCCACACATATCACTTAATGGAATAGCCATACGGCCAATTTCCATACATACTTAATGGAATAGACATACGGCCGAATTCCATACCCAATGCATTGGAGGTTATAATGTAACCACCCGTCCTGGTATTCACGACACCACCCGTCATATGGTTTATAACGTAACCACCCGTTAAAATGTCAATGTACCAATATAAAATCATAAAACATAAAACCAATATAAAGGAATGATAACATTTGCACATTTCAATCACAATATATCATAAATATATTGACATAATAGAATCCTTTTTCAAAACCATTTTCAATACCAAAATACATAAAAGAGTATATGGTATTTATTTTATTCTAAAAACATTACGGCTTGTTGAGAAATCCAAATATCAAATAATACTCGCAGCAGTGGAAAAGGTCGTTGTCACCGCGTACGTTAAAAAAAAAATCCTTTTTGTAGTTTAGTAAAACACTTTGTAGAAAAATATTCCTTTTGTATAAAAGTAATATTCAAAAGAGTTTATACACCGTATAAAATAAATTTGTGTATAAAACGAAATATGCCTCAATGAACGGAGATTGAGACGAAGTCCCTTACCTTGGGTCCGACTTGACTCGATCGTTCTTTAACATCCTGAATAATAAACTTGAGTTAATTTATACTTGATTAAGAACCTTTTTAATGTTCATTGTTATTTTTATATCACTTATTGCCATGTTATAAACATTATGTAACCATTTAAGTTAATAATGTTTGTTTTGTCAATATTTGGTTCTTAAGTCGAAAGTTGACTTCTTACAATTACATGTTGTTCATGTGGTCAAAATTTCTTTATATCCAGAATGAAATTCCTGATTTGGATATAATATGTATCATATATATCCAGCATATACATGTATTTATAATATTACATAATCATTTAGAGGTAAGAAATGAAATGCACCGTTCATGGAGACGGTAAGCCGTACGTACGCATGAACGCTACTTTCATTTCATTGTCATATTAGTGGAATTAAAACTAAATGAGAGGTATGTATATTTTAATTACAGAATTATATTCATCATTTATATATATCATTAATTATATATATACATTATATACATGTAATTTTAATAGTACATTACATTTGGGGATAAGAAATGAAATGCACCGTTCATGGAGACCGTAAGCCGTACGTACGCATGAACGCTACTTCCATTTCTATCTCATACTTTAATGGAAAGAAATAATAATGATATAGAGGTATATTATAATTCCAGTATAAAATCATATATAATATCTTTAAATCCATCCATTACACATCCCACATATGGCATTAACAAATCACATCACTTTTAGGGGGCGGTAGTCCGCACTTCCTTAAATGAAGATATCGTGTTTACCCATAATGGAAACCATAAAGGTATGCCAAAAATGAAAAATACAGAAGCTTAAAGAAAAACATAAACATATTATATATCATATATAAAAATAGTGACATCATAATGGCCACCCTTGAAGGTGTTAAATGAGTATTGAACAATCATCGTTTTGGGAGGCAGAATTTCGCCATCCACGGAAACCGTATGTTCTTTAACCATTTGATGTAGTTGTGTGATAGTGTAGCTCAAATAAATGTTATAACAACATCCTAGTATATTTATGATACTGGTTTTGTTACAAAAGAAGTAAATAAAAAGAGTTTATAGGGTTGGAGAAGCAAAATAAAACAAATGAACAAGAGAGAATGAATTACCTTTAAAAGTGTAACTCCCTTTTGATTTGAGCCTAAAGGCTTCCTTTGAAAGGATTATTCCCAAAGGGAATCCTCTAGGATGAGGAGAGGGATGTGGAGAGAGTAATTGGGCAACGGTTGGCCGAGCCAAAGGCTTGAGAAGTGTGTGAAATGGGGTAGAGGTGGGGGCCTTTTATAAGAGGAGAGGAGGGGCACTTTTGGAAAGTAAGGAAATATTACTTTATTTGAAAATGTGTTTCGGTTTTAAAAGGTCTCACATTGATATAATTCGTGGATAAGGTGATAAGGGTTCGAAATCCACTCATCCAATTGGTTTTTTCCATGGGTAGGTTTTATATTTTTCATTATCTTTCCATTTTATTTAAATTGTCAAATAATGATGTCATCGCTGCATCATTATTATGTCATATATAATTTAATTTATTTAATGTCTAAAAATTATAAAAAAAATACTATGCTGTAGGAAATCGTTTTATATTTCCAATTAATATTTATAATAAAAATGTGGACTTGTATAAGCCCACTTAAAAAGTATTTTAGTAAAACAATTTATGTTAGTGTCATTTTCACTTTAACATTAAATAAAAATATATTAATGTCATTTTCCAACTAAAGTGGCTCCATGGGGTCCCCAAGTTGGCCCATGGCTTGTCTTGGTCGGCCATGACTCACCGAATAGGTGTAGGACAAGTGTCCTGGTGTTTTCACATTCTTATAATACCATTTTTAACTTAAACTACACTAATTACCTCTAATCGCGATTAATAAAAAAAAGTTACTATTCACCAAAAAATTATTTTAATCTCATTGAACCAAATTTTACTTATTAATGACAACCATGTATGTATGATTTTCAAAATTCAATACACATTAGTGGTAAACTTTCATTTAACTGAAAAATCAGTTTGCTTGATTACCACTTAGTGGTTTCACTATTCATCAAAAATTGATGTTTTTCAGAAAATTACCAAAAATTCATCCGAAGCTATATTTGATATTATGAATTCAAAAATGGAGTCCATTTTAAAAAATTCAAAACATATATGTCAAATTAATTAATTTAATAATTAATTCCCACTGTCATGACAAATAGCATGTTTTTGTGAAACAATAAGTATCAAAAGATTAACACCAGTTTAAGTCTAATTTCAAAGTGAAATTGATTCCAATGACCACCATTGGATTAACTGGTAAAAATATTTTCTAATTTCACTTTAAAAACAATTAAAATAATAATCTAATCATATAAATAATTTATATTAAAAAGAGGTTTTTAATTAAAATAAAACATTTTACACTATTCATAAAAAAAATGAACTTTATCAGAAAGGTACCAAAAATTTACACAAAGTAAATTTTGATGTCCCGATTCTAAAGAAGAGTTATATTTGGTCCAAAATAAAGTATAAGAGTGATCAAAACTATATTTAATGACGATTCACCATTAAAAGGTGATAAGTGAACCTTTAGTGAAAATTAGAGTATATATGCCCTAAAATTGAACTCTTTCCGTATTTTAAGCCTTTATATTTTATTGGGTAAATGTATAAACATTTAAAAACATATCTAATCATATTTGAGTTATTTCTATCCATTCCCGCCAGTACAAATGTTACTTGTTAACTAACATTTAAAATAATATTATTTTATTACTAGTGTGCTACGTAAGTTTCAAAGAAACTCATCGTTGCGTATCGGGTACGCTATCGAACATAGCAACCCCTTTAAAATAAAATTAATATTTAATTCGTAAATATTAATAAATATGAAAATTCTTTATTCTTTATTTACCTGGGATGTTACAGGTTACACCTCTCATTCCAGTCCAATTTATCTCTTGAGATATCCATCATTGCCCAATTCATTGGTAGTATATATAATCCCTGACCCACCTATCACATAATTAAAATCATAAATAGGTGTAAAAAATGAAAACATATTTATAATAGCATAACTGATAGAAATGAAATATTTTTCATAAAAATTTAATCATATCATATCCCAAGTAAAATTTTGTTTCAATAAGAAAAAATCATTGGAAAGAAATGGGATTTAAAAACATCATTTCATAATAATAATAAACATTCCATAAAATTAATAGATATTGAATAATTATATCAAATCACTATTTGATAAATAGTATAATCAAGGGTTGATTTTATTTATGAATATAAATACCTTTAAAATATCATTAAATCTATTTTTGAGAAGAACATCATGTCCACTTTGAAAATATATTTTCAACATATAAAAATTAATGAAATATTAAAGAAATAATTTCATTTAAAATAACATTATAAAAATTTAAATTAGTGTTTCAATCATTTAGTGGTAATTAATGTATGAAATATTATTCATGTCAACCCAATTAAAACCAATATTCTTGTTACATGTTTTCTAATAACTCAAAATACCCCAATAGAATAAAAGAATATTCCTTTTAATCCATTTTGTAAAAAGTCAAAAACAATTTATTAAAAAGTTATTATAGATTATTAATTAAATTCTCTAAAATATATTTATAAATTATTGATGTTAAATAAAAATTATTTTTGACTAATGAGAGATAAATTCATATTTCCTTAAAAAAATTATTTTGGTCTCTTGATTACTTAAATATAGGTAAATTAAAAAAAATTAAATTTAATGAAATATATATGTGATAATAAAATTTATGACTTTCTTGGGAGATATATCAGAATATATAATCACCATAAACATAATCACACAAAACCCTGATAAATAATGAGGTTGTGACATAAAACCCTTACGACTTTGTTATCTTTTGAATAATAATTCCAATTGAAAAAATAACATTATAATGATTTGTAAATCCCATAATTTTCATTATATTATTTATAAACGAAATTTATGTGGAGTATATACACCACTAAAAATAAAAAATTGGATTTAATGGCATGAGTCCCACAAAAATAATAGTGAAATAGAAATCCCTTACCTCAAGTCTCGGCAACCTTCATTGAAATTCAATCATAATATATAATTAATTATGGGTTTTTATCTCTATATTATGAAACTATAATAATTTATATCGTACCATAAATTATATAAATTGACTCTCTTATCTCTCATTTATTAATATTTCTTTATTAAAATCATAGTTCGGAGTGATAACTACATCATTTTTCATTTATGTTTTTGTTTGATAGTTTTTGCCTTTTCACATTGATTATGGTTTCATAATATCTATAATTATACTAATAGTATAAAAATAAAATATATTAATTATAAAAATATTAAGATTCATCAATAAAAGTTAGAGATGGTAAAATGAATTACCTCATTCATGGAGATGGTAGGTTGTACATAGAATGAACGTTGTCTCCATTTTTTGACAGATGAAATGAAATAAAAGTATATAACAATTATAATTTACCAAATAATTTTTATATCATATATATTCATTAAATATATCCTTAAATTCATGTATTTCAAGATAAAATTAATAAAAATTCCCATCGCTTTGTAGAGTTGATAGTCTAAACGTACGCATGAGTGATGGTATCATTTCTCAATCGATTATAAGGTTAGAATAAAAAATTGATATTTTATAATTATAAATATTTAATAGATATCATATATATATATTTAATACATCAATAAATCCAATCATTATAGGTGCTTATGGAAAAAATATTTTATTTCATGAGGTTGTACGATACTTCACACATGACCAACCGTTTTGATTCCCATTTTTTAAAAGAGGTGAGGGATATTGATTATGAAATTTAAAAA
Source organism: Viscum album (assembly GCA_963277665.1). Lineage (NCBI taxonomy): Eukaryota > Viridiplantae > Streptophyta > Magnoliopsida > Santalales > Viscaceae > Viscum > Viscum album. Next base: position 958,636,048 of record OY728142.1, read on the forward strand.
ATAACATATAAATATATTTCATAATTTTTTGGTATTATTTAAGGTAAATTTAAGTTTATTTTATGGTGGAGTAAGACGAAATAAAATCGAAATGCATGGTTAAGAACTATACCACTTCTCCAGGCAACCTCTTTGGGGTTATTCCAATATCCATACAATGATGGTTTTAATATAAAAATATAGAATATATCTAATGGTTAGGGATTTAATTAAAGATTTTAGAGAATTATTTAATGGGAAAAAATTTTCTTTAATTATGGAGAGGAGTGGTAAATTCATTTTAAAAGTGGTAGAGGTAACCCACATGGAAATTTCCTAAGATAACCAAATTGAGAAAGTCATTCCAAATCCATATTCTTCCAAATGGATATATAATTATCCGTGGGATAATATAGGGTCAAAATATGTCTATAAAATAGGATTTATATTGGTATAATTTTTAAATATATCCTAATAGTTTGGCCTAACCGCTTGTGTAATCAAATTTTTACTATTAATTTAGTAATTAATTTTATTATTTTTAATATCAATTATGTGAAAATATAAATTTCACAAACTTATATAATATTATATATTATATTTAGAAATGTGGAGTCCATTTTTTCAAATTCAATTTATAAAATTTCAGGGATTTTATTTCAAATTAAGCCCAAAAGCGTAAAAAATCAATTTTTAAAGGAAAACATTTCCTCAAGTATAATAATATGTTATATAAAAAATAAACAAAAGATTCAAATTACCTAAATTGTATTATTAATAATTTAATCGAACTATTTTTAATTTTAAAAAAAATATAAGAAAAATTAATCTTCTTGAATTCTTTAAATTAAAGTGCAATTTTTAATAAAAATCAGTATTTTTCACTATGCATTGAGAAATTAATCTTTTCAAAAAATTTCAAATATTAAATTAAAAATAATATTTAAATTTCGATTCAAAAAATGATTCCCATTCTTTTCAAATAACTTTCCTAAAATTGGGAAAATTTTATTTTAAAATATGATTACAAAACATGATGGAACCATTTTTTTGAAAAATACAGTTTTTGAGAAAGAAATTGAATTTATTATTATCCCTTAACTGTGAAAAAATTAGATGAATGATAAATAAATTGAATATATTTCAAAAAATACTTCATAAATAGATATTAATTTAATTTATTAATATAAACAACCTTACATGTGTGAGAAAATGTTGTTCAGTAAAAACAACTTTATTTAAAAATGGTTTTTATTTACATTTATATTTACTAAGTAACCAAAGTATAAATTTTATACATATATAACACATAAAAATTTCTTAATTTAATTATTCTTATTCATAGCATTTTATTTATGGTATTTTATGTAATTATTTTACTAATAATATTATAATTGTACATCATAGTTTGTTTAATCATGATATTGTGTGTAACGCAATATAATATAAAAATTAAATATATTTTTTAAAAAATTCCTATAATATCATCTTTATATATTCTAATACCCTTAAATTTATTTCATAACTAAAAATTATAATATACTAATAACAAAATGAGGACACATTTTCCAAATCATATCCTCATGTTCCCATGTGGTTTTCTCAAATTAGTTGTTTTTAAAAAAATGATTTACCATATGAGTTGCGTTATTTTCTATCACATTATCTCTATAATAAAAAATATGCACTCATTGTTCCTCATAATATGTATCCTTATCCAAAGTTATCACAAATTAGTTTAGTACATGGGAATGTGTATGTATATAATTCCTCCGGATAGATACATGGAACACATTGTGGACTTGATAGAGTTTCGATGGAAGATCCAAAAAATAAGAAATTTTTCCTACTCGATTAAGAATCACAAAAAGAAAAAATATTACTATTTCATTATATTAATTTATTATATAATATCATTACCTTCTTCCCTTGGAAAACTCATTGATTAATATTCTCACCAACATAAATCTTCATATCACATTTATAATTGATAGTATAACATATTTGTAGAATCTAAGATTCCTTAATGTGATATTAAATGACTTCGAATATCTCTTCAATTTCATAAAAAAGATCATGTCTGAATAAAATATATTATAAAAAATTCATCCCATCACATTTTATTTCTACACATCTTTCCATATAGGGATATATAAAGATCCATATAAATTATAGAGTGAAAGATATTTTTCCTTGAAAAATAACAAGAGAAAGGTGTTAATCCTAAACACATATAAAATACATAAAAATATCTCTACATATCTTATAGGGTTTATATTTTTTTCTTAGAATAAAAATATGTATATGGATGACATGTATTCTGGAAAATAAACTCTATTTCAAAGGCATTTAAGGCTTCCTAGGGACTTCCAGGTAAACCTCAAATCCTGATCAAATAAAATAAATGTTATAGTCAATAAAAATTCACAACTTCTATAATGTGTATCTAAAACTATTCTAGGTATAATTATAAACTAATAGAAATTATTTGTGATGAATTATTAAGTTGATTCACTACAACCAATATAGCATCTTAGTATTTAGACGTTTAGTGGATTCTATGAGTAAAAATTATGGTGATATATTTCCATTTCTATTATACTTTAGGTGATGTTTGTATCATCTCATTAGAACTTTTCCTCTCATACTTAACTAGATGGTGTACCATGTAGTGAGATAGAAACTAAAAAATATTTCTTTTCATCTAATCCCACTATTAATACTCATTTAGATCTATATAAATCATTATACATCGCAAATGAATAAGGAATGAAGAAAAACAAGAATCCCCTAAAATATCCATAAAAATGGTATTGAAGTATCACATACATGGTTAATAAGCCTTATCATTATATTATAATGAAATTTAAACCCCAATACATCTTTTAATTTATTCTACAGTTCTAGATCATCCATCCACACCTCTTTAATTTTCACGTGGAAATATGTTTGAACACTCATTTGGGAAAGAAAATATTGCTACTCTTCATTATGTTTTTCAAGATTCATCCCTTGTAAATCCATAAATAATGGATATTTTATAATACAAATCATATATAATCATGAATTATCCTTTCAACTCAATGAATCATCCACCTTTTTCTCTTTGGAATGGTGGTAATGTATTGAGATTCCATAATCATTAATCAACTATAACCATCATTGTTAGTTCATATTCAACTCTTTTTATGTGAATATATGATTTAAACATTATTTATCAGAATATATTTCACAATTTTCTCTATAAATATAATTCCCCTTTTAAATTATTGATAAAATTAGCACAACTAAGTATAAATCATGAGTTGGTAATTTTTCTCATGAATCGTTAATTATTGTGATGCATATGATATCACAGTATAATTCCTCATGTTGACAAATACCAGTCCTTTAATTCATGGATCAAAATTTATTTGAAATCCTTAACCAATTTACGGTAATATAAATTAGGTGGGATGAAAAACCTTTTCCTTAATTCATTGAAATTTTCATTACATTAATTTTAATAAAGGAACTTGTCTCCCTTACATGTTAAGAAGGGGTGGATTAGATAATAATGAGAAATTTTCAATAAAACATCAATTATATCATAATAAACCAAGAAAACTATTGATATTAGTCAGAATGGTTGGTATGTAGTAACAGTTATTAACTGTAGTCTTTGTTGGACCCATAGAGATACCCTCTCTTGAGATTTTATGACCCAAAATGGAACATTTTATTTCTAGGATTTATAGTTAATAAATTTTTTATTCACTCTCTCAATCTATGTTGTGCTTAGTACAATACATAATGATATTCATTTATCCTTGAATATATAAGAATATATTCTATAAAGGAAACCATAAATTGGGCAAGGTAACCTATAAATACTCTAATCTTTAAATTCATGAAGATAATGAGGATATTTTTTAAGAAAAATAGAATAACTATATATTAATTTTGTTGATAACATGTATGGAATACTATATTGGGTTTATACTCATTCATAATCCTCAATTTATGATATATCAAATGAGTTTTAATCATGGAAAAAAGTATGTTATATCAGCATAGTCGATCAAACAAGTCATCAAGATGGTGTAGATGATACATTTTTTTATTGTGATCGTATTTATTTATTGATAATAATAAAATATTCACATAGAAACAAATTTTTCTTAACAAATAATATATACATGTCCAAAGGAAAGATAATTGGATTAATGAATCCTTTGTCAAGATTCCTCTGGATTTTTTTCATTAATTCTTATAACTCATTTGGGGATATTCTATATGTAGTATTTGAAATAGTCTTATCACCCGGAATGAGTTATATCAAAAACACCTATTCAATGGTCAGTGTAATAATAAGAAACTATTATAAAATGAAATTATAAAAATCTTATGAAAAAGGTATATCATTTGTCTTTAGATTATCCTTAACCATATAAAATATTCACACATTTTGAGAATGAATCAATACCCATACCCTAGATGAAATTTCTATTATAAGTTCAAATTTATCATCATGGTGATAGATGATACTTGTTTTGTTCGGAATATGGAATGTGACTTCTCTAAAAAATTATTGAAGAATTTATATAGATAATGAAAATAAATTTCAATGAGAACATAAATTTAAACCATGGAGTTAATAATATGATTTTCAATAAGCACATTATAAAAAAACATCAATTGAGTAAAAATACTAGAACTAAGATGCCATCATCATACCATTTCAATTTTTCACTACTAATTAGATATATAATCATAGAGGATATGAATCAACACTCCTATATAATTTTAATTATATAATGGAATTCATATAACTAATCTCAAATAATATTATTCACTATTTGAGAATCATCACCTCAACTTGATCATTCTATCTTCATTCCCTTTTTAAATTAAAAATTGTTAACATAGAAATAATTCATCTTTAATCAGGGAGATAAATAATGAAAAATATTTCATAATATGTCTATAAACAGACACATTATTTTTAATATATAGAACCTTATGTATAACCTTGGATATTGAGGATCATCACCTATTAAAATATTTCATAATATTTAATAAATAAAATGTAAATCATCCTAAAAATACCCCCTTATTGTATCAATCTAGGTGTGTAGTATGGCCAAATTGGTATCAACTAGGCGATGATCAAGTATATACACATTGCACCAATTTTGAGGTTATTACCCCCTGGAATAATTATACTAGATCTACATCCACTTTTAGTTTATAAATATGGAATTTTTTTTATGAAAACCGTGTTTCTTTTTTCCATAAAATAAGTTGTTATACTATACTTGGGATTATCCTAATGGTTATGAGTAAATTTTAACCCTCATAGTTTTAAATGTTTAATTAAGCCTTGTGTTGATACAAAATATAGCAACCTACACTTTTCATAAATAGATATAACATCTTAATATATCAATATTAATTACACAAAATAATGATCACATACAAAATATTTTAGGTCTAGTTCATTTGGAATCATGGACATGTAAATAATTAGGTCATAAGTTAAATAAATAATCTCCCACTAGGTACTTCATAACCAAAACCCTTCATAAACATATCGTAAAAAATATTTTTCTTCATAACATAAGAACAGTTGATCTCAGATGATCAGTAAGGGTAAAAAAGATAGGTATCAATATAAAATGATCATAAGGGTTTTGGAACATGAGAATAACATTTTAAAAAATACCCCACATACTATAAATCATAAACTCAAGCCATAGAATAAATATTGGATGTTCATAAGGCATGAATCACAAAAGAATCAAAGAACATGAGCTATGAGTTCACAACATAAGTATAAGACATGTGTTATTGTTATACACATATGTATAGAATATTATTTTCATAGTATTTAAGGATATTTCCAAGGATATCAAAATGAAATGGTTTCACACACCAAACCATCATAGTAATCATAGTTCACTCTCAATAATATAAATGTGAATAAATTCACATAATAAAATGGGTTCTCGCCTCATTATAGTCTTGTTTATCGCATTAGATGTCCATCATTTCCCAATTTATTACAGTGATACATAATTATGAGTCCACCTATCATGTAAAAAAAATCAACATATGTGTTACATAAGATCATAAAAAATTCATCATAACATAACCTATTGAATGAAAATGGTATTTACGAACATTTCCTTTTATAATAACCGTTAGAATAGAAATGGGTTTCATAAGAAAACCCCATGGAATTAAAATTGGTTTCATAATAAATATTCATCATAATAGTAATAAAAATAGAGAAATAATATGGTTTTCCAAATTGGATCATCTCTCTAGTAATAAATAAGTGTAATCAGTGGTCATTTTCATTGATGAATAGAAATATTGTTAAAATACTATTTGAAAAGATATTTTAGAAAAATATACTTTATACTATGAAAATAACTTTTTAAAATATAAAATATTCAAAATATTAAATAAAACATTTTATTTAAAATAAAATTGGAAACAAGTAAATAAATCATTAAATCATTGAGTATTCATTGTAGTGGGAAAAATTGTTCATTTTATAAAAGTTTAAAATAAACATTCTTTTAAACTTTTTATTTAACAGTCAAAATATATTTGTTTGGAAAATGAAAAGAAATTTATTTTTAATCTATTTTGTAAAAATCCAAAAAAGTGTACAAATTGTATAAAAACACAACTCAATAATAGTAAAAATGATTTTAAAACATTTTTAGAAAACATTAATTTGGAAAAGAAAATTATTTCTTTTGAAGAGAGATAATGTTTGTTTTCCTTAAAAATATTTTCTTGTTATCTTGAGTAAATAAAGAGACTAGAATGATGAAAAAAAATTTAATTTAAAAAAATACATTGAATAAGAAAATTCATCAATTTTTTGAGAGATATGTCATAAGATTTCATCATCAGAAGCTCTCACGAACCAACAAAGGTCGAACCTGAATCGGTCACCCAAGAGGATCTATGGTAAGTCACGAGAGGTGTTCCCGATCATCCTAGGTTGGCGACAAGTTCCAGAGAATCAATAGAGCACCATGTGATTTATTTCTCCAAATGTAAATAAACTAAGAAACAACAATAAATAAAATAATGAAAAATTAGTTAATGATCGACAAAAGAAAGATCGATCAACAACATGGCTAAACCTGACCACGACTCCATGTAACCTCTTGGGTCACTCTTCAAAACCAAAACCAGACATCTCCCAAGGAAACCGAATCTCATGTGGGAACATACAGGAGAAACTAAAAACACGAAAACACTATAGGCATGAGTATTAATACTTGGTATGTAGGCCCGAATAATTATTCCTAATTCACACCCTTTAAATAAAGAAAAAATTGATTAAAATGATTGAACTATAGAATATAAATATTGGATTTCCCAAACTATTCATTTTAAAACAATTATATATAATCCATTTTCCCTATTAATTTAAAATAAGGGTTTAGGGGAAAAGTAATATGGAAACAAATAAGAAAAAAATTAAGAGAGAGAGAAGACAATATTTATTCTTACCAAAACATTTCTTCATGAAATCATTTTTCACAAAAAAAACATTCACAATTTACCAAAAGAGATCCAAAACCAAAAAAATATCATAATTCCATAATGTGAGCATAATGGCACTAAAGGTACTAGTATCAAAAGAACACGGGATGACCTAGGAACTCCAAGGTGAACCAGAACATTATAATACACGTGACTCATCTCGAAGGAATTCCCTAACTGGTGAAGTCGTAATTCACAAATTCTCAACCACCCTAATCCAGGACTAACTGAGGAGCCAAATACCTTAGTAATAAACCCAAGTATCTACCTATTATGGTCCACTAGCAGTGAACAATATAATTAGAACAAAAATAATTCTTAGTAAACCTATTTGTTATGCAAGGTTTCCACATATAGTTCTCATGTGTGTGTGCCATGAAATTAAAATAACATGGCACAAATATATATCTATCACCAACCACAACAGAAAACCCAACACCACCCTGTCCACTTCAAGATTAGTCCCTATATTAAAATAAATAACAAATGAGGGAAATCCAGTGTTGTGGACCATCATAACTCACGATCAACCAACTAGGAAAGAGACCCATCCCAAAAGGGGATTTCCAAATATCCATTTCAAAATTCAAAATGAGGCTTTAGCATAACAACATTTAACAATTTACCAAACACTTATAAATCATTTTCCAAAACATTACCAGAAATCATCCTTATAAAAACATGGTCAAATGGGCCTTACGAACTTTTCACAAAAATAGTTCATTTATTAAAAAATGGAACACAACCCACCTTCGTAACCAAGAATAAATTTCAAAACCCATTTCATCAGTCCCACACAAAATTCAAAATTAGAAACCCATATGCAATGACCAAATGGAAATATACCATTAATCACCTAATGTGAACAATCCTATTCAAATACCTAAATAACCACTTTGAACTTCACAAATGTGTTTATAATAATTAAACCATGCCATAATAAATCACTAGTCATTTTAAGGATCCAATCAAGATATTTAAATAATACATTCTTGTGCACAACAAGTAAAAAATGTACCACACATTAAAATCTATAATCAAAATCATGTGCACCTCAAAATAATTTTAAAACATAATACATTCCATTTAAATTATTTAATAATCCACTTTAAATATCTACAATAAATTTAGAGAGTATCATATATATTTAAATAGAGATAACCCATTTGAAAACCTCTTTTATTAACAAACAGACACCCACAATGTAGCAAAATAGAATGTGCACCCCTTGCACAATTGAATAAACTAATTATCCAATTTATTAGAATCTATTAGACATAAAAACATTAGTTTCCATAAAAAATTCACATTATATCACATAATCATGTTACAAAATATTAAATGAAAAATAAACTTTTTTAAAAACAAAATTTTCACCAAACTAATTTACACAAAAACATGTCAAACCAATTAGAAGGGTAAAACTATTAGTCTAAACAATGATTCTCTACCGAAACCATCTAATTTATGCCAAAAAAGTTATTCTAAAAATAAAAATAAATATTTAATATTCATTGAATGTGAAATATGAAATAACTCACAATATTTGATAAGATTAAAGGGAAATTCAATTTTATCATCCCTCGATTGATGAAGAAAGCCCAGAAATTTGTGTGAAACACTATGTGCTCCTCAATCGCACTATAGGGAAGGTAAACCTAACCTAATACAACCAATGAAAACTAAAAATTGAGGTACTAACTCAAAAATTTGAACCTTGACAAAAATGATTTAGGAAAACTGAAACCCCTTAAAAAATGTAGACTAAGCACTTAGAGAGTAGAAGAGGGATGGTTATCGCCAGAAATAGTGCGCCATAGCAATGGGGAGATGCCGGTGAGGGGGTGATGGTGATGGGATGACGCTGGTGAGGTAGCTCACTAGAGGCCACAGGTAAGAGGCTTAGAACTCTGAATAGGGGACATTTGGGGGATGCGGTTGAGTTGGAGGCCATCAAGCGAGGGCGATACCAGCTCAAAACTTTTATTGGGTGGTCTGGCTGGTCGGAGGTGAGTGGTGTGCACAGACCATGTCATAGGTGTTGTGTCGCAATGGGAATAGTATTGTTGGTTGAGTGAGGGTCCCAAAACCCAAAAAATTTACGGAAAAAATAAACAACTAATTATGAAACACTTAACAATGATAATAATAATAATACACACATTAATAACAACACTAATAATAATTTAAATAAACATAGTAACATTTATATTAATAATATAATAATAAAACTCACAATGATAATGATAATAATATTAATAGAATAACCAATAATAATAATGATATAAAAATAATGATAACACAAATAATAAAAAATTATAAAAATTATAACATAAAGACGAAGATATTAATAATAATACCATTTATAAGGATTTTTAAAAACAATATGGATAATAAAAAATTTAATAATAATAATATAAATAAAAAAATTCAGTTATAGTATTTCCATCTACTTAACTATATTTTTTCATCATTTTCATCACCACTTTTTATTAATTATATACCAAAATAGCACGGGTACCAGGGCTGACTGCTCAACACCCGCTAACCGTATGGTGCCTGCACACAAGCCTAAACATTAATAATAATAATAAGAATAAGAATAAATGTATAATTTTAAAAAAGGTTTTTAACACTTGTTTCATTCTTAATAATAACAATATTATTAACGTTTTTAAAAATTAAGAAAATATTAATGAAACTTTTAATAATAACAACTATGATCATCATTCCATCTTTACTAGTAGTTAGTTTAATTAAAATTTTAAATATATTAATAATGAATAATAATTTAATGAGTTTAATAATAATAATATACTTGTCCAAAATAATGATAATATTCTTATTATGCTTAATATTATCGATCACATTATTTTATTTCAATACAAATTTTAACTTCAATTCATTATTCATTAAAATTTTAAATTTATTTTGAAAACCGAGAATGCCACACGGTCTCTGAACTGTGCCCCAAATGTTCACCCTATGCTAATAAGTGAAAATATTTCATATTTAACTAAAAATTAAAAAAAAGAATAGAGACCTCCCGAAATCCAATCCTGAGTTGGAACCATGGTATAAATTAAACTTGTAATAACAATTATCCCCACCGTAGCTTTACAATCGTAGAAATCCATAAAAAGGTTGAACCCCCCAAAAAAAAATTGATACCCCTTTACAGTTGAAGGATTCCCCCAAAGAAAAAAAATGAAGAGATCAAAAAAACACCACCAATGAGATAAAGGGAAACTAGAAGAACATATGAGACAAAGACGGACTCCCTGATATGTGCTACCCACCCCCAAAAAATTAAACACCCCTAGTGTCAAGACGCCCAAACCAGCCTTAACATGTGAATACATTAAAAATTTTCAAATTGAACTCGTAATATGTAATGAACTATGATATTGACATGGGTATGCCTGAATGGACTCCCTACCATAACAAACAGGAAAAACATAAATTCATTGAGACCTGCGATAGGTTTCCTCACCATCAAAACTAGATATATTAACCACACTCAAAGACTCTCCAAACAAACCCAAAACCCCCACCATAAGAGATGGGTGGGAAGGTCCTAATAATTCTAGAATAAAAACTACATTAATCATTATTACAACACCTTTACACCCCCGACAGAACACTAACTATGCCACAATAATGAAAGAAATTAGACCAAAGAATTTTTACACATCTGGGGTTATCCTGACTACATGCCAGCATCAATATGGGACCTATGGGTAGAGATCTAATGACTAATGCATCTCTTTCACTACAGTTAGGATTTTGAAACTCCCAATCATAACACATGAATTAATATTTCTTGAAATACATGTTCATTAAAATAATAGTTAAAAATAGATCAACAACAACTACCTTGATGTTGGAAAAGATAAAAATACCATAAAATTATATTAGAAATGATGATTACCTCCGAGGAGCACTACCGATATAAAACCCCAAACAGATCCCAAACATTGTCCTTGTCCTACTGATTGGATGAGGTGACCTTCAATGAGTTGGGACCAACATCATAGCGCTTATTGGAAACACCCTGACAGAACCAATGCATGTGAACCAATCATTAAAACGTGTGGATGGTTCTTTGAGCACTCGGTGACACAGATTCTTGTGACCATACTTACCACACTGATGAAAGATCACAACATTTTTCTTGGAGGAAGATAACAGGTGGTGTGAAGGCCTCTTATATCCCATACCAGCACCACCAACATTAGGCCACTTCCCATTCATCTGATTGACATCCTCTATATAGCTTACAAAGACCAGAGGAGGATTATCCATCATAAATCATTCTATTAATTCAACATCAGCACAAAAGGATTTCTTCACCAAAACATAGAAGGTGGTTAGGTTTAGTTCTACCAGCTTCGACTGTAGTTTAGGTTGGAGTGAAAATTCAAAATGTCGAGCTTTCCCTGGATCAGTTGCAGCATATCATGGGATATATTGAACTGGGTACAAGAAATGTTGATATAATTATAACACCATCCTGACACCCTATTGAATACAACACATCTCTTTCATCTGTATCATCTTCGTTATCTCATCGAAATATTGTTGGAATGACGATAACATGAAAAACTCCTATGTAAGATATTCTTGATAATTTCATTGAGACACGGTCTTCCACCATTTCTAGAATGGGCCTTCAATCGTAAAGGTAGAAAACTTTACATTTAATGAATCAAGAATAAAAAGGTAACTGAAGTCTATCTCAATATTTTCAATCCACTCCTCCACTTCTTGAGTATCCCCTTGACTAAAAAATAGAGGAGGATTCAACTTCCAGAATTATTTAAAATAGTGTATAGGATGATCAACTAGAATATTTCCAAAAGATTATCCTTGTGGATCCATTAAATCTTCATGGGGGAGACACTAAAAAACAAGAATGAAAGTAACTTGGTCAAAACAATGTCATTATCATTTCAATTTTCACTTTTCCAATTTCAAAACAAGAATGTTTAAAACAATTTTCCAGAATTAACGAAAACATGAAATGGTTCACAAGGGGAACTAGTGTCGAGGGGTGACTCGGTCATATAGTTGTTGGATATACTCCTATCTCACAACCATCATAGGGAGAATTCCATGGCAATATCACTAGATCCACTTGGATTTCCGGGCCCCACAAACTCACATAGCCCACTACCTAACTTATTTTTCATCTCTTAACATAAATAAATCCTCAATAACCAAATAAACCCATCACATAGACATCCCATGGTAACCTAGGGGTTGGAATGAGAAAGGGTTCATAACTTCCTACACATTCTTGCACTCGAGCTCGATAATCTGACCCCTTCTACCATGAAAACCCCCAAAATATAAATTGGTTCTCTAAAAGGGAGGTCATCAAATTAGTCGACATTCTCTGATACCATTTTGTAACAAATCAACCCAGGTCGATCCTGAATCGGTCACCCCATTTGATTCATGACAAGGCGCAAGAAGCATTCCCAATCCTGTTAAGTTGGCATCAAGCACTAGGGCATAAAAAGAGCATTATGGGAATAATATTGATGAATTAAAAAAAACTATGCCCCCGAAATAAATACAACAATGAAAAAAATAAACTATATGAAAAAAAAGGAAGAAGGATCCACAACACAACTATCCTGACCATGAATCCACATAACTTTGTGGGTCGTTCTCTGATACCACAACAAAACATCATCCAAGGCGACCCAAAACAGAGATGGAACATGGAGGAGAAACTAAAAACCATAAAACAATATAGACATCAGTATTAAAAGTCAGTTGGTAGGCCGGACTAATTTATTCCCAATACATACTCTTTAAATAAAAAACATTTATTAACATGTTTGAACTTAAAATATTAATATAGACTTTCCCACACATCGAATTTAAAAAAACATACATAATTCATTGCCTTATTAACATAAAATAAAGCTCAATTGGAAATCATAAGAGAACCAAATAAGAAGAACATATTTTTTCATAAAGGAGAGAGAGAATAGGGTATTTATTCATCCAAAATCTTTTACTCCAAAAATCCTTTTTAACAAAAACACACTTTTGTGATTTACCAAAAGATCACTCAAACCAAACACAATGTCACGGTTCCACATAGTGAGGGAAATAAAACTAAAGGTAATAGAATTAGGAGAACAGGGGAAGACCTATAAACTTGAGGAGAACCAGAACAAACTAATACATGTGACTCATCCCGGAGGCATTCCCTACCTAATGACCTCATAATTCTCAAATTCGAGGTCACTGTAACCTAGGAAAGGCTTAAGGGCCCAATCCCATAGCAATAAACCCATTTATCCTCCTACGAAGGGCCAATAGCAGTGCACAAACATACTAGTGTTGTAATCATTCTCGATGAATCTCTTGGATATGCTAGGTTCCCATGTATAATTCTCATGGGGTGTTCCGTGAAATTAAAACAAAAAGCAACTTAAATACATCTATAACCATAAATCAACACAAAAACTGAAACCACCCTGGCAACCTCAAGGTCAGTCCCCTACCTTAAAATAATTATCATATGAAGAAAATCCCATATTTCAGACCCTCTCAAATCATGATCAACCAACTAGGTAGGAGACCCAACCCAAGAGAGGTATTCTAAATATCCATGTCAGAAATCCAAATGGGACGTTTGATTAACAACATTTAACCATTTCACAAACCCTTTGAAACCATTTCAAAAACATTACCACACAACATATTTATACAGATATTACCAAAAAAAGCCTTACAACCATTTTAAAAAAATATTTCATTTAATAGAAAAATACACACATCCCACCTTCGCAACTAGGAATACATTTAAAAACCAATTTCATCATTAAATCCCACCATTAAAATTAGAAACACCATTTCAATGTCCAAATGGAAATATAACAGCAATCGCCTAATGTAAAAAACATATTTAAAAATTAAATCACCAATTTGAACATCAAAAATGTGTTTATAAAAACAAAACCATCCTATACTAAATCACTAGTCATTTTAAATACCCAATCAGGATATTTAATTAAAAGACCTCTATACACAAGTTTTAAAAAATGCACCACACATGAAAATATATATTTAAAATCAAGTGCACCTCAAAATATTTTCAAAACATAATTCAGTCCATTTACAATATTTACTAAACCACTTTAAAATTTATAAGACAATTTTGATGTGTATCCCATGGATATACACACCCAAACCCCATTCAAAAACTTATTTTACGTACAAACACACACCCATAACAAACCAAAATAGAATACACACCACTTGCACAGTCAAATATACTAATTATATAATTAATGTGATGCTATTAGATAGAACAATATTTGTTCCTTTAATAACACATTTTATTTCATGTAAATATGCAACAAAATATTAAATGCAACCAAAACTCTTTTAAATACTAATTTGAACCAAACTAATTGATCACAGGACACATCAAACCAATTGAGTAGGTAAAACATTTAGCCAAAACAATGATTCTCTTCCAAAACCATCTAATTTCTACTCAAAATGTTATTATTAAAATCTTAAATAATTAATTAATATTCAATGAATGTTAAAATTGAAAGAAAAAAAAATATTTTCTAAATTCTAAGGGAAATGAAATGGTATCCTACCTTGATCGAGGAATACTTCTTATAAATTAGTGGAAAACACTATGTGCATCTCAATCAAACCTGCTGGAAGTAGACCCTAACATAATGCGACCAAGAAAAACTAAAAAGTGAGGGATTAACTCAATAAATTGAACTCCAATGACTTGGGTTTAAGAAAAATAAAAACCATAAATAAAACTAGGACCAAACCATTACCGAAGGGAATAGGGAAGGCTATCACCGAATTGAGGATGCAATGGAATGGGGGTGATGCTGGTGATGGGGGAAACAGTGAGGGGATAATGCCCTTGAGGCAGCTCGCTGGAGGTCATTGGCTAGAGTAAGTGCACACTGAACATGGGACACTAGGGGGATGTGGGCTAGCTGAAGGCAAGCAAGAGAGGGCAGGGTCAGCTTCAAGATCTCCGATGGGAGGTTCTGCTAGCTCGAGGTGAGTGGCACAAGCAAACTAGGTCACATGCGGTGTTGTGATGGGGAGATGAGATTTTGGGGAGAGAGGTTTTGAAAAATCCAAAAAATATAAATAAAACAAAGAAAAAAGAAAGAAAACTATACTAATATTTATGAAACTCTTAATAGTGATAATAATAATAATTCAAACAATAATAACAACACTAATAATAATTTTAATAAACATAATAACATTTATAATAATATAATAATAATACCACTCATAATAATAATAATAAAACCAATACTAATAATAATAAAACCAATAATAATAATGATATGATATTAATGATAAATTTGTTGACCACATGAATTCTACTAACCATATGGTTCCCACACACCAGCCTCAACATTAATAATAATAAAAACAATAATAATAACATAATGTAAAAATATATTTTTAATTATTTTATAATATTTAATAATTTTACTATTAATAAAAAAATTATAGTAAATATAATATTAATGATACCTTTAATAATAACAATAATCACCGTCATTTCATTTTTAATAGTAATAAGTTTAATAAAAATGTTAATAATAGTGATAAAGATTAATAATATAACGAGTTTAATAATAATAATATGATTATCTTCAACAATGAAAATTTTATTATTATTCTTAAAATTATGTATTTATTTATTTTATTTCAAAACTAATGTTTACTTTGTTTCGTTATTATCTTAAAGTTTTAATTTATTTTGAAAACCAGGTAGGCCACAAGGCCTCCAAACGCTGCCTCGCCCGGTCACCCTATGCCGCTAAGAAAATAGAACTCTTATTTAAATATTAAATATAAAAACAATAACGTGGAATCCCCAAAACCCTGACCCAAGCTAGAAACAAGGCAGAAATAAAACCCTGGTGTGGTAGAAAATCAATAATAAACAACCCCGATAAAAAATGAGACTGTCATATACAACCCTTACTACTTTGGCATCTTTTGAGTCATAAGCTCAATGAAATAATGAAAAACATATGGATATTTTTATACCATAATTTTTTATTATAAAAATAATAAAATACTTTAGTATTCTGTATATGCACAAAAAATGAAACAAGTGTTGTATATGGAATGTGTCCAACAGAAATAAAAGGGAAATAATAATTCATTACCTCCATTATCGACTTTCTTCATACATGTTTGAACATATTGTATAGTAAATATAGGTTTATTATCCATATATTATATAATAAAATTCATATATATCATACAATATATTATTTACTTATAACCTTTCGTCTCTTGTTTATTGACATATCTTTAATAACATCACTATTTTGAGTGATAACTACATTTTTCATGTATGTTTTCGTTCTGTAGTTTTGGTCACTATATATTTATTATGATTTAAACATATCCATAATGTTAATAATGACATAAATATCATATATATTATTTTTATACATTTTTATAGTCATCCATAGTATTTAGATATATGAAAATGAATTACACAGTTCATTAAGATGATAAGATATATATGTTCTGGAACATTTCTTCTATTTTTATGATGGATAGATTGTAAAAAAATATGAATAATAATTCACATTTCAAGAATAATTTTTATATCATATATATTAATTAAATCTATAATTATTTCCCACCATATAAAAAAATTAAAATCATGTCACAATGTATCTTGAGGTGGTAATCCACACATACGTTGGAGTGAGATTATCTTTTTTCAATGGATTGGAAGGTAAGAAGTTATATGTGTTATTATAATTATATAAGTATAATTATTTCATAAATAATATATATATATATATATATAATATAAATCAATCATTACATATATCCATGAGAGCGGTGACTGAAAATAAATAACATCGGCTCACGAGGTTGTAGTCCTCTGTATACATAATTAACAACTTCATTTCTCATTTGATGAAAGAGGAAATAGTAAATTATTATTTCATTATAATAATAAAATCCTTCTATTAGGAATATATTGGTTTTAATTTTTATCATAATTGATGAATATTTGAAGGATTTGGAAGAATAAATAAAATGTAAACACGCGGTTAAGAATTATACCCCTTCTTCAAACAACACATTTATGATTATACCTAAATCCTTATTAGGATTTTTTGGTTATCAAAACAAGTAATCTATGTCATGGATAGACATGTAATGATTTTTTATATATATATTGTTCTGGATTAAAATGGCTCGTGAATTGTAGAGGGAACACAATAATAAATTTCTGAAATGAATCCACAATGTTAAACTCATTCCAAAGCCAAATGATTCCAAATGAACATGTATACAATGGTGGAATAGGATAAGGTAGAAATATGTACATCCAACAGTATTTAGAATTTTTTAATTTGAATCATAAAAAAATATTGGTTTTTACACTCTAGTAAACTTGATTTTACTATTACCACAATAACTAATTTTTACTATTTGTGCTATTTATTGTGACGAAAAACTAATTTGACCTTATTAACTAATAGTAATTATATTGATCAAAAACATGTAATACATTTTTTAAAAGTAAAAAAATAGTAGTAGAAAATTTTATTTAAAAGTTTCCCAGAAGCATGATGAAAAGTTGTTTCCCAACGAAACATTTTATTTAAGTCTAAAATGTTTTCATTTCAAAAATCTGGATAAAACTGAATACTACAAAATAAATTTGATGAATAATAATATTATTGAACTAATTTTGAATTTGATACATTTTTAAATCGAAATATAAATTTTTAAAATATTTCAATGCAAAGGAAATTTTAATTAAAAATTAGTAGTTTTCACTATCCATAAAAGATTTAAACTTTCATTAAAAATCAGCATAACTAAATCTAATTTAATTATAAAAGTTTTATTCTAAAAATTAAATTTATTTTTCAAAATACAATTTAGAAAAAATTCAGAAATAAATTTTAAAAGAAATCATCCCAAATTAAGAAAAACATAATTTTATAAAAATACAGTATTTAATATTTAAAATAGATTTATTCTAAATTCATTTCTTGAATAATATTAGATGAATTAGAAAACAAATTATTGAATATATATCACAAATATAAATCAACCATTTTTTATTAATTTAATTAATTATGATAGACACACATTGGAGGCATGAAAATAGTTTTTTTTTCTGAAAAACATATCCATTAATTTAATATGGTTTTATTTTCATTTCTAACTAATTTATTTCTAATGAATTCATTTTATACAGATGTAAACCATATTTTTTTATATTTTATTTATTATTATTCATACCTAACGATTTAATTATTAGGTTATAACTATCATATTAATAAACTTTTAATGGAATATCACAACTCATTTTTACTTCGTGTTTCATATAACACATGCTCATGAAGGAATACAATTTATTTTAAATTGTATAATTCAAAAAATAGAAGTGTTTTACTGGTAAAATTTACTACAGAAACCCCTTTATAATTATTTTAGAATCATCAAATCCTTTTCTTTTTTCCATGTTTTCAATAGCATTGTTTCTTCTTTTTTAAAACTAAAATTTCACTTCAGAATCAAATGTTTCCGATCCTGAGAAGGAATTTTTTTCATAAAATGTGTTTCCGTAATTCATTGTAATAAGTAGTTTATATAATGTAAATTTTACTGTCTATTAACTATGAATTTTTTCCCAAAATAGTAGTAATTATGTTTTTAAAAAAAATTCAAATTCAAATAGATTATAAAAACTTATTTTTTCTATCTCTTTTTCTCTATTCTCCCACACATTAATTCAACATGAATAATGATAAAATTAAATAGAAATATATGTAGAAATATTTTCATTATAAATTGGTCATATAATAATTCATTCTTATATACTATAGTAAATACGGAATAATTTCCAGGTGGACATGAAATTTATTTCATTGTAAATGGGGGCATAAAATCCAAATAATGACTTAATATTTTTAGAAATATGTCCCTAAATTATCTATGTTCGTGATTAGATAAATCATCAAATAATTATCATTAAATATTGGATTTTTTCTCTCAATAAATTTATTATTTTAAGAAAAAATGTCAAAAAATGTTCATAATCCTCTTTTTTAAGTCATTAATAATATAGCATAGTATGTCCTTACATGAGTTTCTAAATTTATTTATCATGCGTGTTATTCCTACAAATTGAATTTGAATGAAATTTTATTTTTTAATTTAAATATGGTGAGTTATTGGGTCATGTAATTTTCTAAATATAGTGATGGATTCACTTTTTTCAATGGAATTAGAGATAAATGCGTAGATATAAAAAAACATCACTATAAATGAAAAAGAAAATAGGAAAAAAAAGTTATAAATTTTTTAAAACCATAAATTTTAAAATAAATAAACTATGGTTACCTCCATCACACATAAAATATTTATAGTACTCAATTAATTCAAAATAATATAACATTTAATCATATTATAAATAGACTAAAGGAAACAAGTGTATCATAAGGAGAGTTATAGTCGAGTGGTTTTTATATATCATCTGTTTGGAAAAATTTGTTCTCCTCCACTAGTTCTTAGGGAAGATTCCCATATTAGATCATCAAAATATTTTCAATAAAAGTTAATTGGTTTTTTTTTGTCTTCTTTCAAAATATACAGAACACCAAACATGATATATTTCTAAAAATAACTGGTCCATCTCGTCCAGAATAAAGTTAAATTGTAATAATCTTAAGTCTAGAATATAATAATATTACACGGTCTCCAGGTTGGAATATTATTTGTTAAATAAAATATTCATGAAACAATATTGGCCTTTATTTTAAGATTCATGAATTCTAAATTTTTTATCTCTTGATTTATTCAAACCCTTATACAACTAATTTTCTCTCCTTTTAGCCTTATCAAGATTCATATTAACATCATTAACACACTAATATGACTTGTGTTAAAATACTATTGGTAGATGAGAAATATTCAAATAAATCAATATATATGGACTCATTTTTATGGACGTATTATATGTTGTACAATAGACACCAAAGTTTTCATCCAAATTTTGGCTCCAATATATCCAATTTAGCCTTACAGTCTACTTGAAAAAACTCTTTATTTTTTTTTGAATCTGTTGGTTTCAGATTTATCTATGGATGAAAAATGTTTAATGAGTCATGATATACTCTATATTTTCTTAAAAATCCTCTATTATCTTTTTTTAAAAGTGAGTTCTCTCATCACCGATAATGGATTTTTCCACTCTAAACCAATAAAAGATTTGAACCTAACAAAATTGTACTCATCTAGGCACCATTACTTTTGGCGGTCTTGGATTAAACCCATTTAAAAAAATAATATACATATTGAATAATATATTACTTACCATAATATATTATAAATGGTACCATAAACTATATTACCCAGAATTAATAAAAATACAAATTATTATGGGATTTAGGGGTATTTAAAAATCATTTATATGTTTCCAAAAACATGGAATTTAAATCATTATTTACAAAAATCATGTCCATTATTAAAAAAGTGTAAAAATAATATCAAATTATAATATATTATTTATATCTCCTTGGGGACTAAAGTGGAGTCAATTTTGTGAACAAATTTAACAGTAGACTCAAGCTCACATACCAGAAAAAAAATTATTCATATTACTTGACCATTGAAAAGATTCTACCTGTATGGATATTCCAATGTGTAAAATTTTAGTTGAGATCTATTACTAATACTTTTATAGGGATTAATATTAGTTTATACCCATAAATTCACTAAATAAATTTTCTTTTCTACATATTAAGTTATTTATCCTTCAAATAAATACAATTTTTCTTTTGGAATCATGTCATTCAGTGGATCCTTACCTCAAATTTCTACTTTAGTCATCATGTGTAATCCGTTCAAGTGATTAACTAAATTATTTAAAACTCATTTCTTAATGATAATTGCTAATTTGGACCTTATATGTAATAACATACATTTATATATCCTTGACATTTCATCTGAATTATTTATTAAGTATCTATGTTTTTGATGGTTTAAAAAATAGTGACATTAGATTATTGAAGGAAGGATCTGAATTAATAATAATAAAAAAGACTTCAAAGAACTATTATTTTTAGAATTTTTATACATTATTTAGAAAGTATCTAGTTTCCTCATTAAAAAAATTACTTGTTTTCTACCTAAACTAATTTCCTATAACACAACCCTCAGATCCTTGTTAAAAGCATTTCAATGTAGCTCAAAAGGTTTCTTTATGTTTCTTGTTTGAATCTCTGATGGGGTAATTAATATTTTTCATTATTTCATCTAATTGTTCCCATCATTAATCTGTAAAATCAAAACTATCTTCTTCCAAAAGTAACCCAAATAAAATATTTTAAATATGAATAAATTTCATGATAAACCTATGGTGAAAACATAAATTCCCAAAAATTTATCTTAGATGTTTCAAAATAAAGTCTTATGTAGAATAGCTTATAACATTAATTTTTTATATAACCACCCCCAAGTAATTTTTGTGTGATTTCATATCCAAGGAATATCCCTCATTTAACCATGAAGTGACACATTTCAAAATTTAAAAAAAATTAATGAATGTTTTCAAAACATTATATAGATTAGTTATACATTGATTAAAATATTTACCAAATATAGTGAAATTATATATGAATACCTCTATGTAATCCTTAATGTGATCTAATAATAAACTGACAATGAACCTTTTAATACTATTGGAAGAATTTTACAACTCAAATAGTATCCTTTTATAGGAAAAAGTACTAAAGGGACATTTGAAGGTTTTATTATCTTAAACCTATAGATATATGGAAACCTAAAAATATTATAAAACCATCTAAAAAATAAAAATGTGTTTTACCTACCAACATATCCAGTATCTGGTAAATGAATAATATAGGGAACTAATCTTTCTAATTAATATTCTTCAACTTCCTATAATATATACATAATCTCCAGCTATTTTGAATTCTCACAGGAATCAATTGATTTTTTTCAGTTAAAAATTATTTAAATATATATATAAATTTAAATGATCGAAATGTATTTCACTTCATGATCCACACACAAGAAAATAAAATGAAACTACAATATATTTATATGAAAATATATATATTTAGAATAATTATTACTAATTAGTTATTTAATTAGAATGACTTAATATGAAAAACTACTATGTTAAATATTTATATAAATAAAACAAAATCCATGCTTTATATGAATAAAAATCAATATGTATAGAATGAATAACTAATATGATAACTATATGCATATAAATGAATGTTTGAAAATATTTCTTTTCTATGCGACATTAATTACAATTTCAAGATTCATATGACTAATGATTGTAAAATATATTTTATATGAATGATTGGTTAATATTAATTTAGTTGATAAATGATATGAAGTATGTTAAAAAATAGTTATTATTATGGAAAATTTATTTTCTTATAAAATTTATTTTCATTATATAGGAAATTTTTATTTAAAAGATAAATTTTTTAAATTTATAAATTGAATTTTAATCAATGAAATTATACATAGATTCATTATAGAAATATTTTCTTTAGTATAATTTTTTGTATTTTTTTAAAATAATCATTGTTAAGTAAATAATGAAAAATAACATTTTTACAAATAATATGGATTTGATAAAATTATTTTTATATAAATATGAATTATAAAATCATGATACGTTTTTATAATTAAAAATAAGTATATAAAATGTGACTTTAAATTTTTAAAATTGTCGGATTTAATTTACAATCTCATATTTTATATTTTATAACATATGTATTATTTTTTCAAAAAAATTCTATTATTCATTTTTTACTTTAAAATAAATGCTTATCACTTTTATAAATTGAATCAAATGAAATTTATTTCAATTATATAATCATTGTGTCCAAATTATCTAATAATATCCACATTAATATTAGGCATAATTATTATGTTACTTCAAGGGAAAACTACTTACCATGGTAAATGTTAAAATGATAAAAGCCAAATTTTAGGGTTAAAGGTCTTGAAAATTGATTAAAATTTTCTCCAATTATATGAATTTGAAACATTTACAAAAAAATCATCCTCACCACATATAGATGAGAAATCTCACCACCCACTAAATCAAGTCTATAAATTATGTTTTTTTCTAGAAAACCTACCCTTTATCATTATAATAGAGTAATATTTCTTTATTTTTGGATTTTTTCCATAAGATATTAGTTCACTTCATATGTTTCCAAGAGACCTTCCAAGGAAATCTAAAATACGCTAATTGTGAGTGATAATTTTTACATAACTTCTTTCTGTTTTATTTTTATTTTTCAATTAAAATTTTCCAACCCTTATGTAATGAAATTGGTTTCAATTATATATAGAATTTTATTTTTATATGTGAATCTACATCAATTAATGTTTAACCTTTTTAACATAATAAATTCAAAAAACAACCTTCGTGTGTGTGTGTATAGACTACTCTCAACACAAAATGTTGGGTTTCGTTTTCCATAACCACCTTATATGGACGGTATAAATGGAAAATTTAATAAATAATTACGATATTTATTACATATTTTATATTTATAAATGATTAAATATATTATATATTTTCCCTATTTTATGGAAAATAAATCATAGAACATGCATACGTTTGAACTATATCCTCCATAAAACAATTTATGTATAATTTTATTTATCACCGCCTTGTATGGTTGGTCATAAGAATTGGTTTAATTGATAAATAATATTTTTATTATATTATTAAGGATGTATTATGAAAAATGTTAGAAACTATTAATGATATGATCAGTAAACAATCATCATTAATTCAATCATTTAAGATAGTGTACTGAGAAGAAAATGATTTCGTTTTTCTAGGTAATAAAAATATATAAGTTTTATTTTATTTATAATTATTTATAAATATAATGTATCAAATTAATTTGAATAAAATAACATCATTTTTCTACTAAAATTATTATATTACAACTAAGCTACATCGTAATCATTAATTAATTGTGGAGGGTTCATATTTGGGTTGATTTAACCACCTACTTAAACAATACTATACATTTATATTGTGGATTACAATGATAAAATAATTAAATGTATACAATTATATAAATAATTAAATGATGGGTTTTTTGTTTTAGTTATGTTGTATGAATATTTAACTAATTGATTAATAAACAACATGTCATTCATTAATAATCCCCAAAAGATTCTCATCACTGATTTAAACCTCATGAATCCTGATGAAAAATACAAATAAATGATATTTAATAATTGAAAATTATATTTTAACCTATATTAAATTTCCTTATATGATCTACGAATCATTTAATTGGAAAAAATAATAGATACCAACTCCACTTTTATGAAACTAGCTCAAAATGATAAATATTTCTTACACATAGTGTAGAAAATATGAAAAGACTAACTAATGTTTTTTTAGGATTATTATAAATTATTGGTTTATATATTTGTAGTTATTAAAATGAATCTTCAATTTTTATTGAATGAACAGAATTTAATTATTCTGTTCATTTGGTACCTACGTAGAATAAATCTAGGCTGTGGTTTTTGTTTTCATCACAAATCCTTTCCTTGAGACATGTTGGTTATTATGAAACAAATTCCATATATGTGGTTGATATAATAATTATTTTAGGTATCGTGACATGAATTATATTTTAACCATTTTATTATACGTTCAATTACAATCCCTCAATTTCAAGTTGGTTTATTATAATATTAATCAGAATGTAATGGATATTTATCTTAATCCTTATTTCCTTGAATCATTCTTATGTATTTCACCCTATTTACCTTTGAATTGTTAATTCACTAAAAATAGATAAATTTTTAAAATATATTATTTATTCATTTTAAAAACTATGCCAAATATTTTCCTTTTCATCAATTAGATTTTACTCAGTTCATAAAATGGTTGTAAAACATTTTGGAAACTCATTTTTCATTCAAAGTGTTATGATCGTTTCATTTTTACTTATTTCAATAAATTTGGAGAAATTATAAAATTTTATTATATCATTTTAAATTTTCTTTATTCACATTACTACTAAATAACCCCACATTAAATATTTCTTAATCCATGTATTTTGTTTCTCTTAAGAGCTATTGATTACTCATGTTGTAATCCTTGAGTTATATTGTTCCATCAAGAACATCTCCCGTTATTTCATGGGTTCTTCCACCATAATATTTTTATTGTATGTCAATTTTTATAAATTTATATGGAAGTAATATATTTTTATACAAATTAATGTTTTATAATCGTTTTTTATGTGGGTTGTCAATAGAGGTATTTTGGAAATAATAAAAACATATTTTCCTTTCACATTTTTATCTTTTGTCTTCCTATCCTAATTTATCCAAGATATACTTTATGAATTTTAAAGGATCTATTATCAGAGTTTACTCATAAAGGAATACTTTTTCAAAATATTTCATGTAACCTTTTAAAAATATTGATAGTTATATTTAAATTTTATTTTACATTAATATTAAAAATTGTATAAAATAACATTAAAACATTCAATACCAATTCACATATTATTTTTAAAAAAAATTATCCTAATAGGGCCTTGGATTCAAGATTTATCTTCTAATAGATCTATTTACCCATTGGGGAACTAAACTCATGGAATCAAAAGAATTCTATTTTGAGTCTCTTATTTTATGATATCGTTTGAAGCTTTGTTTTTGTGGGAGTTTGATTTCATTTATATCAAAATATTTTTATGTTTATATTTTTTACACTAGGTTTGTGTTATTTTTTAACCATCTACCTTATTTCTCTATATGGGTTGTGACAATGTTATGAATTTTGTTAACATGGGAAAAATTATTGGTGTTTTCTTATTTTTATTCCAATATTTATAATTATTACCATATTGACTATATATTATTTTACTATTCACCCTATTTATTTTCATGGTTTATGATGATGTTATCTCTTTTAATAAATCAGTGAAAAAATGGAATTTCATATGTTTTTAACATTTAATAGATGATTATTGGAATATTGAATATGTCTTCATTGACCATACACCGTATTTCTCTAATTGAGTGATGGTAATGTTATCCCTTTTGTTGGTATGGGTAAAATTATTGACGTAATTGATTATTATTGACTTATAACATAAGTTTATTATGTATTGAAATATTTTATATTTCATTTGTATAAAACTATGTTTTTATTAAACCCTAGTGTCCTTATGGAATGTAATGAAATGTCTTGTTGACTCTTATGGTGAATTATTCATCATAAACATTTAAAAGTTAGGTATGGTAATTATATATACC
The DNA here is from genome assembly GCA_963277665.1 of Viscum album. Lineage (NCBI taxonomy): Eukaryota > Viridiplantae > Streptophyta > Magnoliopsida > Santalales > Viscaceae > Viscum > Viscum album. The sequence goes on from OY728142.1 coordinate 958,662,952, forward strand.
TTGGATGCATCTACATGACTCTTTAGAAAAAAATATTGGTTTTTGGTGTATACCCCTCCCCATATCGGAATAATTTCGTCATACAAGTCCTTGCCAACATGTTTTTTATGACATGTATATCATGTATATGTTTTTTTAAAGTATCAATAATATATTCCTATTTTTAAGAGTTTGAGATCACCCCTTTATTTTTTTATTCCATATATCATGATTAATATTAGTTCATATCATATTCTTATAAATATTACATGTTTGGAATAATTTGTGGGAGATCATGAAGTCATATGATGAATTTAGTAGTTTCATATTCATAAAAAATATCCATTATTTGAGAAAGAATTGGTATTAATTAGTTTATGATTTTTTCTAATTATAAAAATATCTTATCATTGAAAAGATCATTTGGGTGTGTGATATATAATAATTGCTATTTAATTTTTAATTAGGGATGATTATATCAAGGCTGTTATAGCCAGTATCAAAGTGAATATTTAAATTACATGTTTGTGGAATTGGATTCAGGATCACAGGCCAGATGCATCACAGTTGGTATCAGATTAGGGTTTAGTTAAATTTTGAGATTATGATATTTATATAGGGTAATTTAAGGGTTTATGAGTTAGGTTTTATTATAATTTGAATATAATAGATAACTTTTTGGGAATTATATGACATAACATTAAGTTATTAATCCATATTTTAACATGGAATTGGGATAAGGAAACTTTTTTCAAAAGCCTATGGATAATCCGTGGAGGTAATTCTAAGTATATGATAGCATATTTATTTTTTTGAAAGTTTTGAGTATGTGGTTTCATTGGATATTAAATCCCTATATTAATTCTTCAAGGTAGTGAATTATATAGAAATGATGTAAGAAGGTGTAAAAATAATGGAAATGGAATGTTTGGTATTAACACATTCATCACCTAGTGCATGATAAATAGGCCTAAATACCCTATTTGACCCTCTCATGGGATATGATTTTGTTAATTAAATTTATATTTGTAAAAAAAAGGATGGATTTGAATATGTTTAGGTTAGATTACCTAATAGGGATGTGACCACATATAACATTGATTAAAATGTATAGATCCATAATTTAATGAACATATTAAATAATATGATCTTTATTGTATAAATTATATGTTATATTTTGAGAGATTATATTTCAAGTTTTTTTGGGTTTAGAAAACTCTAGATAATTTCATGGTAATTTAGTATATTTATATTGAGGTATTAGGTTAATAAGTGAATGATAACCCAACTTAATGTAATCTGGTTTAAATAAGGATTGGTGTATCTTGAAATAAAGTAATTAAATTCTAATGTGATGATATGGGGATGAAGAAATTATCCCAATGAATAACCTAATAGGATAAAGGCTAGAGTGAGAAATCTTATAATTATTCTATGCCAGATATCAAAAATGATGATTCATTATGTAAACAATGTTTAAGTCCAAAAATACCCAAAGAATATAAGTATTAAGCATCATTTATATTTGAGTGACTAAGATGATGAAGGGAAAAAAATTCAATTTCATATAAGTCAAAAATATGGGAATATGCATTGAGAAAATTACCTTAATGGAACATGTAAATACTATAAGTTCGTATATTAATGTCCTCACAATCATATTTTTAATGGAAATAGAGAATTTATAAAATATTTTTCTTCAATTTCAAGAGAGCTAGGAATTATGAAACATAATGTCCCAATCTATACTATAGTGATGGAGATAGGAAAAAAACACGAAAAAAGAAAAGACCTTTGAAACCACTACTAATGTAGTTTATAGTTAGTTTTATGTTTGTATTTTCTAATTTCATATGTAATTTATGTTTTTACCAACTACTAGATACTGAATGATAAATAAATCCCCCAATGGAATGATTATCTTATAAGTCATTTTCAATGTATATGAGTACGTATTACTTTTGGAACATGATCTTCTCCCATATGTAAATTTTTATAAGATATTATTGAATTTTTTAGCTCACGTTATGGATAAAATAATGTAACCATTCATAAAGATGTATCTCATTCCACTTACTAAATAAACAAATGATCATGATGTAGTGTAATGTTAATTATTATTTTCCCGTGGAAATTTATATGATATAATGAGAAAAATTGTGAGGTTGTGATTCATTTAAGGTGGAATGTAGCAACATAGTATTTTAATGTATAACTTCATTTAAATTATCCATGTGTTTTCGATTTCATGATCCATAGGCAACATAAATCAATAATGAAATGGAGATATATTTATATTAAAATATAAATATTATGTATGAACCTCAACATGAAGCCATTAAATTAGTGGAAATGAATATGAGTAACTAATTTATGAAATATTTATAGAAAGAAAATAAAATTTACTTTTAGTTTGAATCAAATTCAATTATTATATCCCAAATAATCAATACTATCATTTTATTATTAGAAATGGATTCTTCTAAATATTTAACTTATATGAGATATTAATTTCTATTTCATAAAACATGTGATTAATGGGGATAAAATATATTTGTTATGAATAATTTGTTCATAGTAATTTAATTAGTAAATAATAAGAATTATGAGTGAGAATGGACAAGATTCTAAAAAATCATTTTCCATATAATTTTTTTTCCTTTATGTATCACATTTTTATTCAAAAGTTATATTTCATTTATTTAGAATTATAATTTAAATAAATATTATTTTTTTATTAATCATATTTATATTTTCTTGAGATCAACTTTTTGTATGTTCTTAAAGAATGATTCTAAGGTAAATAGTGTAAAATACAATTTCTAAAATTAACATTAATTTTATAACTTCATTTATATATAATTTTGAATTTCAAATTAATGAAACATTTTTCAAATAAAGAAAATATATTTTATATGTGACCATATAATTTATAAATTTTTTAGCATTTATAAACATGTATCTTATATTTTATAATATAAGTAATATTTTCTCAAATATTTTTTTAATACATTATACATTTTTATTTTAGAAATCATTTGTATAACTTTTATAAATTTAATGAAACAAAGTGGATTAATTATTTATAAAAATTATGACAAAATTATCTAATAAGGAAGTAACGTCCCGACCTAGGTGGCACATGGCGGTGGTCCAAGCCGGTTCGCCACATGAGCTCAGGTGCGCATCCCCATACACTGTAGGTTATCGACTGGTAGTGATGGTCTGCTAGGTCAGTCAAGGGGAGACTATACCATCATTTATCAAAGTAAAATGAGATCATAAATTAAAAACAGAAGTGGAAGAATCTACAACCAGAAAAAAACACATAACACAAGTTAACCAAATGGGAAATACAAGACCCAAATTAAAGGGAAAACCTGATATACCAATTCATGTGTCAAGTGTATATAATGAAACTGAATTTAAAAACACTACAACTTCCCAAACAGGTCCCAAACCATGTCTAGTTCCCTCCTCCATGCTCTATCCCCAATCATCCATCTATCATAAGGCCTTTTCGATTATCGAGTCCTACAAAATTATAAACTCTTAGAGTAAAGATTAGGCATCTTGAATAGGGTGTGAGTAAAACTCAGTATTCCATCACCAATTATGTCTAAACCAATTAAATTCCAAAGATAGTGTATACATTTATATATGAAATAAGTACAATATGTAAATTACTAGTTCTTACATTATCATTTATTCAAATCTAACTACATTAACTCCGGGGTTCCCAAGGATACCCATACCACAACACTGACTTCTTCTCATACTAGATACTGATGTGTTCCCTAGGTAATATCATATCTTAAAACCTTCTTCTTGTCGATGCTCTAAGTATTCAAAGATTCTATGATATCATAGTACCTGATTTGACTCATACCGGACTTCCAATGTTCTCATGTGAGGACATAACTCAGAGTTCCATTATTTCCACTCTTTAATTTTACATTTATAAGAGACACTGAAAAATCTACCAATATCACAAATGTAAGTAAGATGACCTTGTTACCATGCATACTCCTCAATAGAATGTACATGTTCCCATTCTATTTTCACGTAATTATAATGACCTTGTTACCATGAAAACTTTTCTATTTAGAATGGCCTTATTCTCATTCTATTTACACATAGGCATGATGGCCATGTTACCATTTCTACTTCTCAAATTACAATGACCATATTCAGAATCATTGTCACATAATTAAATTACCAATTAATTATCCACCCCAATACCTTTACTAATTAAACAATTTGTTAAACACATCCATTCCATTAGTGTACTCAACAATTAACTATGTGCTTCAAACCATTAATTAATTCATTACATAACTCATCAATATTACAATTTATATTCCATAATTAATTTTCTAAAATTAATTATCTCATTTAAATCTCATCATTCCATAATTAATTCCATAATTAATTATCTAGATCATATTATCAAACACACATAATTAATCAAAATAAGTTTTCTCAACTTACCCATTTAAATATCTCTTAATTAATCCTATGATTAATTATCTAGATTACCTCCCCTAACAATTATAATCAATTTTCCAAAATTAATTATCTAATAGGTTATCCCATTATTCCCATGATTTATTCCTCAATTAATCACTAATTTGAAAAAAAAACTTTGATAAATTAGTCGGTCAATCTAATTAACCTAATTTAAAATAATAAATTTCTAAAAGATTCTAGAAATTATTAAATTTTCATATACATATAAAATTAATGACTATGTGAATTTTATTTTAGACCACCTACCTCAATTCGTCGATCGATGTTCACTCAAAAAAATCCACATAATCCCAGCATCAAAATGACAAAGTTAAATGTTTAGGATCTAAATCACTAAATCAAGATTGAGGATATCCGGATCTATTCAATATAGATCTATATCTACAATATTAGATCTAGATATCACCAAATATGTTTATCTATAAATAAAAAGTGGATAAATTCCTGCAAAAAATCAAGGAAAATGAGAGGATAATAATCAAAATAAGATCCACTAGTCGGGAGAAGATCAGACCATCAATTTGGGATTTGGATCCTGGAGAATGGAGGTCAAAAAGCCTTGGAACACCTCTATAAATCTCTGGGATCACCCAAAAATCATCAATTACCTATCCAAGGTTCAAATTGATGGGTTTCAAGGGTTTGGGGGATCTTAAAACCAATTTTTTGATAATTAAAAACCATGCACAATGTTTCTTGGGAAGGGTGGTATGGTTATGAAAAACCGAGCACCAACCATGTGGATATCACATCCTAGGGTCACATGATTCAATGGGTTCAAACCCATGTTTTTTCAATCCATGCACTAGCTATGTGAACCTCTCTACCTAGTTTTTCAAGGATAGTTTGGTGGGGAATGCAGTTTAACATAACCATGTGCCAACCATTCCCAGAATCATTTTCTCAAAATTATTCTTAAAACTACACCCAAACACACCCTAAGTCATAATTCCAAACAAGGGTACTTGAATAAGGTGAAAATCACAAGAATCATTTCTTGATATAACTCCATAAATGGTTAGGATCTTAAAATATCTTTACCATATAATAGCTCATCCTCGAGCTGCACTTCCAAGAAAATCTAATATTTTGATACAAAAATATCAGTCTAGTGATCCCTCATATCTTCTTATATTTCCCATGTTTCCTCTTGTACATGTCCATGTTTCCATAACACATGAACTATCAGCACAGTCCTTCCTCACAACACTTTTTCACCGTGGTCCAACACAAGTACCAGATGCTCCTCAAAGGAAGCAAATATCTCATGTTCAACCTCATCCACATAGATCACATGAGAATGGTTGGGGTGATACCATCGAACTTGTGATACATGGAATACATCATGTGTAGCATTTTATATCTATTGAAGATACATTTAGTATACCACAAGTCTGATTTTCTCCACCATCTCAAATGGTCCAAAAAACCATTGAGGCAACTTTCCATTCTTCCATATCCAAATGTGACCCAACATAGGAGACACCCAAAGAAACACATGATCTCCCTTTGTAAACACTATGGTTCATCCCCTTTTATTAGTAGGCCACCATCAATGGTTTCTAAAACAATTCTAGTCAAAAGATAGTGTATTCAGTTATATAAGAAATAAGTACAAAGCATAATTGACCAGTTATTACATTATCATTTATTTTTTTCTAACTACATTAAGTCTAGAATTCCCAAGGATACTCATACCTCAATACTAACATCATCTTATACCAAATCTAGAAGCGTTCCATAATTAATATCATATCAAAATACCTACTTATTTATATATCTCTAATTAATCCAATGTTATATGATATCTCAGTAATTGATTAGACTCATGTGGGAATTCAAATATTCTCATGTGAGGCTATAAGTTCCATTATTTATTTTCATTAATTTTACATTTATAAGCCACATTTCAAAATATACCAATATCACTAATGTAAGAATGATGACCATGTTACCATGGTTACTCCTCAATAGATTGATCATGTTCCCATTATCGTTACTTTTATGTACAATGACCATATTCCCATTCTCTTTACTCATATGTATAATGAGCATGTTGGCATGTATACATATCAATTTAGAATGACCATGTTCTCATTCACTTTACTCACAAGTATTATGATCATAATACCATTTGTACATATCAATTTAGAATGACCTTGTTTCCATTATTTATCACATAATTAATTTACCAATTATTTATCCACCCTAATACCATTACTAATTTGAAAATTAGTTAAACTCATAAAATCCCTTAGTTAACTCCATAATTAACTATGTGCTTCATACCATTAATTAATTAAAAAATTAAGTAATCAATATCACAATTCATATTCCATATTTAATTTTCCAAATCAAATTATCTCAATCTAATTGAACTTTCAAAAATTAACCCCATAAATTATCATCTAGATTCTATTATCAAATTCACCTAATTAATCAACCATTAATTGTCTCAACATAGCAATTTGAATATCTCATAATTAATCCCTTGATAAATTATCCAAATTAAAACACCTACCACTTATAATTAATTTTTAGAAATTATTTATCTAATATGTAATCCCCTTAGTCTCGTAATTAATTCCCAAATTAATTCCATATTTTCAAAAATCTTTGATAAAACCATTCTTCAATATAATTAACCCAACTCAAGAAGATAAATTGCTAAATGATGCTAGAAATTATACATTTTTTCATTTTCATATCAAATCCACGACTATGGTAATTAGATGTTAGACCACCGAACTCAATTATTTTATGGATGTTCGCTGAAGTGATATCCCCAAAATCTGTGAATCCCAACAATGTAGATAAAATTTCAAGATCTAAATCTCTTACTCAAAATCAAGGATATCAAAAAATAATCAATCTTGATATTGATCTACAATATTAGACGTATATATCAGGAAATATGATTAGATATAAAGGTAAATAAAAACCTTACAATAATATTATTATATAATTATTTATATAATTATTTATGGGGGATTTTATAAGAATATTTAACTCAATAACTGAAAAAACACTCCTTGTTATATAAGAACCATAAAAACATGTTCATTGTGGATTGCAACATCATAGATAAAAATAAAACTCTCTATGAAATGAGAATATAGATTTATAAAATATTTTTTATCATATATTCTTGTACATTAGATGATCTAATAATAGTGTTATTTTAAAAATTAATAGATTCCATCAGTACATTTATGAATATTATTCAAAATAATGAATATTAAATATACTCATTGTTGAAAATAGGGAAAAAAAATATATATATACATATATATGTTATAAATTATTATTATATAATTTTTAATTTAAGAATATTGTTATTTTTTGTTTATTTAATGAACTCAATTTATTTATTTAGGGAACTTGGTGCCAGTGCAGAATGAATTGGGCCCGACGTATGGATTTTCATCTCAAATTTCATTGTTTGAGACATTTTTGGTATTGTAAACCTAATTACATATATGTCATTTATATATTTCATATTTTAAATATCATATCATGAATTGAATTTTAATTCAGAAATTTTAATTTCAATTACAATCCCTCTCTTTCAAAGGGTTATGATTAAAATGCTACACAAGCTGCAGGGGTTCCTTTAATCAAACTCTAATTCGTTAAGACATTTTTATGTTATTCACCATGGTTTAATTTAATATTCAATTCAAAAAACATCTATTTATCTTTATCAAATATTTTTTTATTAATGGGAAATAAAAAAAATTGATTCCTTTTCATCTAGGTAGATGAATTTCAAGCTAGAATTTATCATCATCCGGGGATATGGGGATTGTTTCATGCTGGGACTAAACCTATTAATGGTATTTATAAATATCCTTGTGAAAGGAATTTGAACCCACTTAGTTAAGTGCCACTTAATAGGGAATAAAATACCTTTTATGGTTCTGTGATGAGGACCAAACCATATAGTATAATTTCATCTGGGAATTAAGTCTAGGTGGAATGAGCATAGTAAATGTTTAGTGTTGGGAATATGAAGAAAATACCCATGGAATTTGGTGTGGATATGAGTTTCCATGTTGAATTAGACCCTACTGGGGATATTTCTTAGAAAAACATGGCTGATTTAGGAGTTTGTTTTGAACTTTAGTGGGTTTCCTACATATCCCATTTAAGTGGAAATCAAATCCCACGTACTTTGGTAAGACATGTAAGGGATTATGGCCCTTTTAGATGATAGGTCCGGGCTTACTATTGATATAGAAACCCTAGTGAATGGACCAATCAGGGGAATTTTAACTGATGGTGGATGTGATTCTTATTTGGAGATCATTCATTAGGAGAATGCCTAGTGAGCTCATGCCCTTGGTGGGCATCACTTGTATCCTGATTAGACCATGAATCTATGTTCTCATCGTTCAGACCTTCAAGTGGATTATATTGATGCCTTTAAAATAAATAACCACTAATCCCCTATTATTCATGATCTGTGTGGGAAACAAGATGAAGTAGAATATTTGATAAACCACTCAATTTTTATTTTTTCATGGTGGAGGACGCCGAGTCTATTTTGGAAGAGGTCAGGGCTATGGCTGATGAGGTTAGGGCTATGAAACATCCCTATCTTCACTTTACATTATATGAGAGTCCAAGGAATGGAAGGAATGAAGGTTAAGGACATACAGGTCGATAGGAGAAATACTGTAACCTCCATAGGAAAGACAAGGGGCTTAAACATATAGGGATACCCAAAAATTTGTTTGGTAGTAGGAGGAGGATCTTATTCCAAGATGAATGGAATAGAAAGTGTGATCCTTACCCTCTATGTTGGGAGATGAAATCTCAGTTCCTTATAGTTGAGAAGGTTTGGATTTAGTCCAACCCCAATCCTCCATACCATGTACAATTAAACACTATTCATGGGGTAAGTCTTCTTGTAACCATATATATACATATCCAAATATTCCTAGAGGATCCTAACCCTCCTGTAGGAAATGTGAGGGAATCCTATGACCACATAAATATAAATCAAATTGGATGACATTCTAGAGTGTAATTTTATCTAGGTTTTTAAGTTAGGTGGTCTTGGTAGAAGAATTGATTTGTTCCATCTCATACAAGGGAGCCAAAGGAGGATAGGGCTGACCACAATGGCTTTGTGGAATGCCCAATATATGGATCTTTCTAGGTAGAAGGTATGGAGAACCAATGGGGATCATGTAGGTGGCGCACCACATATGTATAATTATTTGAATAAATATAACCTTCAGTGATGGTCCACCTAGGAGACTAAACTTATAAGCTAACTTGTATAAGCCTCCAAGGGTCTCTATAGGTGTTCTCGGAGTAAGTCACGTAATATTTTTTTAAAGAAGAGGACCACATGCTAGTATTCATTTATTCAGGGTTGGTAAAATTACTCAGATAGTTTTTCCTATTTTAATCCCTAGTAGAACATATGATCTTATATTACCTTTTCATTCCCCATTTATTGGGGTATAATGATGTTTCCAAATAGTTATGTTAAACAGTTGGGATAGTTTTTCACCAAACATGCTAAATCCCCCACTTCCATTTCCAGATTTGATCAATTTATTTTACTCACCTACCAGAGCGGTGCTCTCTTCCCAGCCGGTAACCCCTCATCTTTTAGAGATCCATCCTTTTTGTTTCCACTTAAAATTAGTGAGTAGGAGTTACATGTTATGCCTACATTTATTTTGTATTTTTATATTCCATGATTAGTTTATTTCCTCATATGTTGTAATATCTCATAATTTAGGGTTTTCAGTTGTTCTGGAATGTGAAATTGTCATGTTCCAAATACTTCATCCTATACATAGACAATTAATTTCCCTTATTCAACCACTACCATCACTAATTTTTCTAGGACTGTTACACAATATGATAGTTGTATGGGTTCTTTATTTTCACCCACTAGTGGGGGGGAGGCTGTGCGGGTGGGGGTGAGCAGGTAGGGGTGGTACAGTGGGAGTTTACTGGGGATGAGGTGGGGGTGTAGGTGGGGGGATGTGCAGTGGATGAAGGGGGATATGTAGGTGGGGGTGTGTAGTGGAGGGGGGGTCTGTTGGGGGTGAGCTGGGGGTGTACAGGTTGGGGTGGGGGGGGGATGTGCAGGTGGGGGTGGGGGAGGGGGTATTACAAGTGTGGGGATGGGGGTGCATGTGTGTGGGGGGGGGGAGGGGAGTGTGCATGTTGGGGGGTGGGATGTGCAGGTGGGGTTGAGGGAGGGTGTTGTGAAAGTGGGGGTGTAGGTGGGTGGGAGGTATGTGCTAGTGGGGTGTGTGTAGGTGGGGGATGGGGGCAGTGAAAGTTAGTGGGGGATGGGAGTTTGCAGGTTAGCGGCGGGATGTACATGTGGGGGTGGGGGATGGGGTTTTACAAGAGGGGGGGTGCATGTGGGGGGAGTGTAGTGGGTGGGGATGGGTCTAATGGTGGGGGATGTGAAGTAGGTAGGGGGAGGGTGGTGCAGGTGGGGTTTACATGTGGGGGGGGGATGTGAGGTGTACAGTTTGGGAGGGTGGGTGTGTAGTGGGGCCTGGGCTATGCAGGTGGGGGTGTGCAGTATGGGGGGAGGGGGGCTATGTAGGGGGAGTATGATGGGGGTGAGGTGTGGGGGGTCTATACAGGTGGGGGCTAGTGGTGGGCTATTCTGGTTGGGTTGGGGAGGGGGGCTCAGGTGGGGGGAGGGGGTTATACAGTGGGTGAATGAGGGGGGTCTGCAGGTGGGTAGGGGAAGTGAAGTGTGCATGTGGGGAGGGGGTGTAGTAGGGGCGGGCTGTGTAGGTGGGGGTGTGTAGGTCCAGGTGGGGGGCTTTGTAGGGGGAGTCAGTTGGGGGTGAGGTTGGGGGGGGGGGGCTGTGCAGGTGAGGGTGGGGGAGGGGGTGATGTGCAAGTGGGGGGTGGGGGCAGGTGGGTGGGGGTGTGCAGTGGGTGGATGAGAGGGGGTGTGTAGGTGGGGGTGTACAGGTGGGGGACATGAAGTGTGTATGTGGGGAGGCAGCAGTGCAGGGGGAAGGTGGGTTGTGTAAGGGGAGTCTGTTGGAATGAGGCGGGGAGGGGGCTCTGCAAATGGGGAGGGTCTCTAAATTAAATCAGTGTGGAGGATAGAACCTCAGTACCAATAACTACATGCATTATAATAACTTAATAATTGTCCCTCTCACTACTATCACTTGTTTACACTTAAAACATGTACCAGGTGAAAAAATTGCATTGTATTCCCATATCATTTTGTGTATTAGGTATAAAGGCATGTTCCACCCAATATATCATTCAACTCATTATCTCGAAGTCATACCACACAAAATTAAAGTGACCATTCTATATGACATGTCATCATGCCATCCAAGATCAGCCTTTGAATTCCTCTAAAATATCATGCACTTTAAATGTTCCATGATCTATCTCATTGTCACCCACCAGGAATTGTCATTGCTAAATTGTGTGAATTTATCTATACACTACGTTTTTACAACATCATCCACATGCTTACCCACAAACTAACATCACCAAAACAAAGAACATCTTCACACACTCCCACAATGCCCTTATATCTTTATATATAGTGGACTAATTGCCTCATCATATAATTAAAAGGATAATGGATGATCCACTCTATAAAGGATGAAATTTATATAAATTACATGTTTCATTATTAGCTATCATGAAAAAGACACCCTCAAATGTACCCTCTTTATAGGCCTTTATACCACTTTTGTTTACGAGGATATCCTTTTCCAAGTATTTTTTTTCTTTTAATGTTTTCTATGATTATTTATCACTTTCATCCATATATGTGTTATTAAACCTGGACTCTAATGGTCCAAATTTCCCACCAGTATGATCATATCAAGGTATTGGCATAGTCCATTATAACCCCAATGGTTACCAAAATTGAGGGAATCATCACTAGTGTCCCCATTTCAACACACAAAATTAACTACTAATTTTTATTATGGTGCATATACAAAGATTTTTTAATTGTATATCTTTATCTTCACCCCTATATAATTTAGAGAAATTTACAGAACCCCACATATATTCTAAACATATGGATTGAACAAGGAACTAAGAATCAAATAGAATTTGATAAATTCATACCCATGAACACGATCCACTATCTAGACTTATTCTACGTAAAATATACTAATGATTCATAATAAATACTTCCATATATAAAATTTCAATGTTACTGATATAATTCAGAAATTCATATACTACTAAACTGATTAATTTATGACTTTCTGGATAGACAGTCATTACAAAGGCCATTACCTAGAGTCTGAGACATGGGACCCTTATAAGCTAGATATATCTATTTAGATACATCTCTTAGAAGGATACCAAATTAGTAGACCATTATTTATTAATGATAACCACCCAGCCCCAACCATCAAATTATCTATCCTCCATAGTTAGCCAATAATCCCTGGGAATCCATCACTTCTATAGATTTGGATAGGTTTGAGTCCTCATTGGTTTTGGTTCTTGTCTAGTCATCTTGATGAGTAAGGAATAACATGATCAAAATTGGAAAATACCATTGAATGAATTACTCCTCCCACCACACATTTTTCTAGAAATAATAGATCACTGGAAAGTGGTGGGAGCCTTTTATATTCCTTTCATACAGAGACCAGGGATGGAAAATCCCCATATATATTCACCTAGACCTAGGACATAATACCATATACACATCCTATATTCATAATCATGCCACTCAATATATTAAAAAAATTGTGATTCGTTCTAGACTTCAGCTTCTAATGACATCCTAAATTTAATTCATGTTATAATGAAAAAAAAATATCAAGGAATCCATACAACTTCATTTTGGAAAACACCCTTAATCATCATGACATGATGATGAAACCCCTCACAAAATCATTACCAAACATTATATCATTCCTAATAACTACCTACAGATACTCACTAAACGGTATTCCTACCACCAAAATCTAATGAACTAACATTTTCCCAATTCCAAACATGATATCATTATGTTATCAATTCCCCAATCCAACCAAATTGGATTTTCCATAAAAAATGATTCTCTAATCCTTAACATCCATCGTTTGTTTTTCACAACATTAAAGACAACCCAATTAAATCTCATTTCTCTCAGTCACAGATGAAATGTGTAAGTAAAACCTTCATTGACTCCTTGAAAACGTGATTGGATTTATCACTATAGTGCTAGATTAATTATCCCAATCATGATGTCTCAAAATTAATGAAATTTCAGGGTTAATAAACCACATAAACTAGAGTGACACATAATCTTCATAACCATGATACATTATCTTTGATGACATTGCATAAACACCCAGTTAACTACACCATATTTTAATATTCTCTCCCTTTGAATCATGCTAAAACTCTACTAATTTATGTAAAATAGAGGATATACTCCCTCCCCTAGTACTGGAATACCAAAAACTCTTATCATAATAGGTCTTTTTATTAAATTAAGCACTAATTACATAACCTTATATATAGATTATTCTTCTTTACAAGTGTACATTCTCTTGTACACTCATGCATTGTTATGCACTAATTACATAACCTTATATATAGATTATTCTTCTTTACAAGTGTACATGCCCTTGTACACTCATGCATAGTTCTTCAAAGATATTTCGAAATAAATATAGTATTATGTTGTGTTTTATATTATAATTCTCATATAGAGTATTGTTTCAGTTGTGGTCTCATATATACTGAACAATTCTCATTTAATTAAATATATTTTTGATGAAACTTCAATCTAATATAAATAATTTTGACGAAATAACTTATATCAATTTTTCTACAGAATCCATAGATGTTGGATGTATGAAACCAATCAAATCTCAAGAAATTTTCAAAAATATTTTATAGATTTTTAGATTTTTCAATTAACAATGCATCATATTGTGGTCACATACACTGCCCCTACAACAATTCTGTTGGATAAACATGGTTGAACTATGAAGAAGTCAGATACCACCTAACCAAATATGTTTTTCCAGAAAAAAAACTCTGTGTAGTATCACAATGGGGATAAAATGAAATCTCAAATTTATAAAGATCCAAATGAAAGGAATGGATTTGAGAATTTTTTATATGACTGGTTTCCATTTATTCATCGTCATGAAAATGAATGGATTATAACCCAAGAATATTTCTATAATGAGAAAACATGATGCTTCTAATGAAAATGATGATGTTGTCAAGGTGAAGAAATTTAATGTTGCTGCCATGACTCCTGTATATCAACAATGTGGTAAATTGAAAAATATGGAATTTTTAATCGAATTTTTTCATCAGAAAACTATGTATGAGATTTCTAATAATGTCATCAATTACATTATTACCTTACTGAATGGATTACTACCAGATGATGTAGATATTCTGACAAATCAACATAGGGAATGGAATTTAGTTGAGGAATGTGGATTTTCAAGAAATAAAATTCATGCTTACTCAAAAAATTTCAGTTTTTTCTGGGATAAAACTACTGAATGAAGTGATTGAATAAAATGTGGCACATCCCTATGGAATTCATAAGCTGATGGAACACTATCATGATTTCTAATGAAATTAATGTGACACATTCCATTGATTCCCAGAATCTATAATCATTTTATGTATGATTAAATATCAATAAAAATACAATAACATGATACTGAGAGAAAGATGACTATTGATGAGTTGGTTCACCCTACAAATGAATTTTCATGGCAGAGATTTGATGCTCAATATCTTGATTTTTCTACTGATGGGCATAATGTGAGGTTGGGTCTTTCATGTGACCGTTTTAATCTGTTTGGGAAGATACTTACGCTACACAACACATGGACCATTTTTATACACATTTTTAACCTTCCCCCATGGTTGTGTATGACAAAACCTTTCACTCTCATGAGTATACTCATATATGGACCCTCTAATATCGACAATGATATAGACGTATACATGCATCTTTTAATAAAAGAGTTGAAACTTCTTTGGGATGTGGGTGTGTGCACAAATGATGCATGTACAAAAGACATTTATAGGATGTGTTCTTCCCTTATGTGTATGATAAATTATTTTCCTTCTTATACAATGATGACTGGATTGAGCATGAAGGAAAAATTATGATATCTAATTTGTTTGAAGAATACACAATACAGAAGACTGAAGCATAGTTATAGTTTAAGTTGAATGCGTCATTGATTATTTTTCAAATAGAACATCCATATAGAAATAATCATCGAAGATTTTACAATACCATGGAGACCATTGATCCACCTCATCGTATTTCTGGAACTGATGTGCTTAATGAATTTAAAGATTTCTGTTTTTCATTCTGAAATGGTCAAATGAACTCATGAAAGAGATATAAATTTTCCACTGAATCATGTTACAATTGGGAGAAGGGAAGTATTTTCTTTGATTATCCTTATTGGTCATCCATTTTGTTACGTCATTGCACATAAGTAATTCACATTGAATAAAAAAATGTGAAATGTTGCTTTTGATTATTTAAAATGTTAAGGGAAAGAAAATATATGATTTATAGTCTTGACATGACTTGGTGGTTTGTGGCAAGGGTGTACACACATTCGTGTGGTGTGGAACATCCATACGTAGTTGATGGTGGACTACAATGAAGATAGTCAAATGATTGGAAAAACAGGGTAGCAATTTCATTGTTTTTTGTGACGCTTGAAAAATAATATGAAATCATCCATGTTAGCCCACTCTCATGGAGACAGTTTCCAAACTAAGTCAATGATAAATCTTGGGAAGATATATGAGTATGAAAACTGTATTATTTAATGCAATATATTATTTTCTGTATTTAAATGATTTAATATTTTGGTGTAAACTTCGGTTTAATTTTTTCGATGGTGAGGGTGTATGGACAGCATATCTAATGGAATTAGGTGACCTTTGGAGAGCCTATAAGCATGATTTGTATATGGGATAGTGTGCTAGAGTTGGAACAGAGTTAGTCGTGGTCCCTGTCATGGATGATCGTTCATTACAACAGTATCGACAGATTATTACTCATTGGATGACTATTCATTTTATGGTATTAATCACATTTGATGTATTTAAATGAAAATTATCATGCTTTTAATTTATAAAAATTATTGAACATTCCTTGTGTATCATCTAGATGAATTAAAAAAAAAATTATTCTACAAAATAAATCCAAACATTTGGACATACTACGATGCCAGATCTTGAGAAGAAGTAGGTATGAGAGTTTATAATTTTTCTTTATGATTTGGACTTTCTCTTACTTCGTCCAAAATTTATTTGATTGCTAATGTTGTTATATAATTTTAGTTATAAAATTAATTATTGGAATCATATTTTTAAATATTTTTTCCTACATTAAATTTCATTGTAGAGGCATAAATTAAATATAGAAGGACGTGTGCCTCGAGAAAAATTGTTTTTCTCGTGTAGAAGGAAGAACGATGGAAGTGCAGTTAATTAATAGACATGGCTTAAGATTGTAAGATTTATTTTGTTGATTAAAAATTTTAATCTCTATTTTGTTATTTAGTAATATATTTATATTTGTCAAATTCTACATTAGAGGGCCATGATGCCCAGGAACCTAACAATTTTGGGCCAAACGATCACTTACATCAGGGTTTGGGAGATGACCACCCAGGTAGAGTACGCTGCTGCCCTGGGAAGAGTATAGTTTTTACAAGTTATTGGCCCTCCTCAGGTATGAGTTGTAGTTCCATAATGTTCTAGCAGGTTACGAAATAGGAAGAACAAGTTGAGAAAGTTCCACATAGATGGAAGAATAGTCTACTAGGGAAAACACTACATTTTTTAATCTGATTGAAGTTTTATGTCTAACACTTCTACGAGATGGCGTCACAGATTGTGATGAACATATGTGGTCAATGAGTTATATATATGTTGAAATAGGTTCCAGTTCTATTGG
The DNA here is from genome assembly GCA_963277665.1 of Viscum album. NCBI lineage: Eukaryota > Viridiplantae > Streptophyta > Magnoliopsida > Santalales > Viscaceae > Viscum > Viscum album. The sequence continues at coordinate 958,680,401 of OY728142.1, forward strand.
CGGTCGAGATGATGGTGAGGAGGAGGTCGAGGTTGAGGAGGAGTGTGAGGATGAGGCTGAGGCGGACCAGGAGGCCAAGGAGGATGCCAATGCAGAAGAGGAGGCGATGAGGAGGTCTAGGCGGAGTATGAGTGAAATTATGAGGGTGTTGAGGAGGGGGAGGACGATGATGAGAAAAATGATGAGGATGAGGGTGAGGCGGATAATGACTGTGATGATAGAGATGGCGATGAGTGACAGATTGATCAATTTCAATTTTGACAGATATTACTGACCTTTAATGTTTATTGATTTATTGTGCCTTAATATATGTGTGATTGGGTAGATGAAATTATCTTTTATTATTTATTTATAAATAATAAAACTTGAATTTATGATTTTTTGTGAATGATTCACCCCTCCCTTGGACACCCCCTTCCCCGACCCCCCCCCCCCCCCCGGACACCCCGTACCACCCTAGATAGCCCACCCTCCCCTTAGACACCCCATACCCCCTTGGATTTCCCGCCCACCCCCGGGGACTCTTTGTAACCCCCTGAATAGCCCCCACCCAAGTAGATAGCCCGCCCAAGCCCCCAGACACCCCCATCCACTTGGATTCCAACCACCCCTGTACACACCCAACACCTGTGGACAATCCCCCAACCCCATGGACATCCCCCACCCATGGACACACTGCCCCCACCCTTGTGGACACCTCCCAACATTCTTGGATGGTCCATCCACCCCCTAGACACCCCCTACCCACATGGACAGCCCCCACCCCCCTAGAAAGCCTACCCACCCCAACCCCCACCCCCTTGGATAGACCCGCCCACCCCTGGACACCCCATTCCCCCTGCACAACCCCGTCATCCCCGTGGAAAGACATCACACCCCATTGGACACCACGTACCCCCTAGATAGCCCCGCCACCCCTGTGGATAGCCCTCCCACCCCTGGACACCACATACCCCATGAACACCCCCACCCCTGTGGATAGCCCGCCCACCCCTGGACACCCCCATCCCCCCTAGAGAACCCCCAGCCCCCATGGATGGCCAGCCCATGCCCTAGACACACCATACCCCCTGGATATCCCCACCCTCGTGGATATCCCACCCACCCCCTGGACACCCCATACCCCCTGAATAGCTCCCACCCTAGTGGATAGCCCACCCACCCACCCCCCTAGACACCCCAGACCCCCTAAATATCCACCACCCCCCGTGGATTGCTCGCCCACCCCGGGACACCACATACCACATGGAAATCCCTCCCACCCCTTTGGACACTCCATCCCCCCACCCCATGGACACCCCACCCCCATGGACACCCCACCACACCCGTGGAAACCCCCACCCATGGACCTCCCCCCTAGACACACCCACCCCTGTGGACAAACCCCCAACCCCACCCCCGTGGATATCCCACCCACCCCCTGGATACCCCTACACCAAGGACAGCCCCACCACCACTGTGGACAGACCGCCCGCCCCTGGAAACCTTGTAACCCAAGTGGAAATCCCCCACCCCACCCGTGTGGACTTGCCACCAACCGCCTAGGCACCCATACCACCAGGACATCCCCCCACCACTGTGGATATCCTTCCCACCCCCTAGACACCCCTACCTCCTTGAAAGCCCAGCCACCCACCTGGAAAACCCCCCCCCCCCCCACCCACCCCCCACCCCTCGGACACCCCGTACCCCCTGGACAACCACGCCACCCCCATGGATAGCCCTATCATCCCCATAGACACCAAGTATCCCATAAACACTGCCACCCTCATGGACAGCCCCGCTCAACCTAGACACCCCCCACCCCCCCGGACACCCCCACCCCCATTGACACCCCCACCCCCTCGAACACCTAGCCCCATGGACACACCAACTGCCTTGGATAACCCCCAACCCCCTGAACATCCCCCAACACCCTATACCCCCCCCCCCCCACCGTGGACAGCCGGACCACCCCTTGGACATCCCCTACTGTTCTGGACTGCCCCCACCCCCATGGAAAGCCGACCCACCCCCTGGACAGCCCTACCCCCTAGACATCCATGCCACCCCTTCGACCCCCACCGACTGCCTTCCCACCCCATGGAAACCCCTACCCCTTGGAAACCCCCCCGCCCACACGCCCTCATGGATAGCCTGCCCACCACCCTGGATACCGTTCACACCCCTGGACACCCCAAACCCCATGAACACCCCCTACCCCTTGGATAGCCCCCCCAACCCCCTGGATGGCCCCCACCTCGCATGGAAACCACCCCACCACCTAGACACCCCCCATAGTCAGATGTTCAACATGTAACTCTAACTATCATGGGCTCTCTGAAATGTGAGTTCCCTGTCACCATTATGAGATGTATGCAACAAATAAATTGAAATGGGTTGGTTGGAAGAGTGGTTGTCATGTAAAGATTGTAATGGGAAAACTGTGTTGTGGTACATGTCATTTATGAAAGAGTCTATTGTTTTTATATGCCATTGCTTGTTTTTTTGTTCTTCTTTACGTGTTGTTTGTAGGTGTGCGTTTCTTTGTTCTATTATAAGTGTTGTTTGAGGGTGTGTTTGCAGGTGTATTGCATGTTTTTTTGTTCTGATTTAAGTGTTGTTTGTAGGTGTGGGGTTTTTTGTTCTATTCTAAGTATTGTTTGAAGGTGTGTTTAAAGGTGTATGAAATGGAGGGGATGGGTGGCTGTTGTGCAGTTTTCTGGAGATAAACAATACCAATGGTTTTAAATAATTGATAATGTGCATTTTGAAAATAGTTTTTCCAATAGGTTGAATATACCGTCAGTAATACACTATACTAATGGTTCAAAACAATTGGTAAATTGTATTTCCAGAATATTTTTACCAACAATTTTAAAGAACCGTTGGTAATACTATAAACCAACGGTTTCTAAACTGTTGGCTAACTATATGTTAACAATTTATCCCAATACATTATTAACTATTGGTATAAATATATACCAACTATTTCTATAAAACCATTGGAAAACTAAAGAATACACTACCATATAAAAACAGTTTGAGAATAACAATCTGTATATGCCTTTTACAACACTTTACTAACCAACTGTTTGCAAAACTGTCACTATATAGTGCACGAATTTTTTTTATGCCTATACCAACTGTTTGAAACTATTGGAATATGTTTTATTTCTAGTAGTGAACCCCCATGAAAAATTGAGAGTCGCACTAAAAACATTTTGAGTCATGACGATGACGTTTTGAGCCGTGACACATGGATATCCAATCTACTCCATATTCTAGCATAAATAATTATTTCTTCTCAAACACATTAATAGATGTCTGTGTGAGGGCCGCTTATTTATTTTTGTAGAAAAGTTATAGGAACACATTCCACTATGTCAATCACCATCTAGCCACAACATTTATTAATAACACATAACATTTTTGGGAATAAGATCACTTATATAATTTTCCTCTCAATGTTTATGTGTGATAACAATGTTCATTGAGTACATGTCCAATGTAAATTATTTCCATTGTGATAGAATTTACCATTAAATATTAAATTAATTCCTCTTAATATCTTGGAAAATGTAATAATATTCACACTCAATCTATAAGTACCTCCATTAATGATTCATTGTAATTTTGATGATATTAATAATGCCAAGAATCTCCACTTCCAATTAAAAAGTGATGCCACTTTGAAAATAAAATCAATAAAATATATCCTCTAGATGATCCCTTAAAAATATTCCACATTATTCAACTCTTGGATTACCCCTTTAAGAACCGTCAATATAGATCATCACCTATCATTGAATAAGGTATTTTCAAGCAATGATGAGGGACCCCTATGCTTTCATATAATTAGAATGAACTATAAATCTTAGGAAAATAGAAAAGCCTCTAATATTCTTGTCCACATATCCAAATTAGTGTACATCATCCTTATCTTCACCGCCCCTACCGTAGGTATCCCTATTATAGTTTAAAAGGATAAAGAGAGATAATGGACATTTAGTTCCCCCATCAGTGGGATCCAGGTTGGTGAAAATATCGAGGGTCTAAAAAATCAAATATGTCAGGAATTTACCTAAATATATAAGTAGGATCAAGATATAGGATATTAACAACTAAAATACTCCATAATATTATAAAAGGGTTAACCCACAAGTCATTTAATTTCATGTGAATACAAAAATATTATATATGTATAACATCAAATACAATCCTATAGTCGCATCTAGATAACATATCCAATTCCCATGAAAAAATTATCTAGCCTAGTCCATGAAATCCTCTTAAAAACCTGGAAAATATTTTACATACATAGGGTGAGCATTAATGGTTACACTGCTGAATCATATAAAAGTCTCTAGTATACATATGAGGAGATCATACTAATGAACCCAAATAATATTATAACTAACAATAACTAAACAGATGAACTAATTGACCCAATCCTCACTGAGGAACTCTCAACAAATAATGCAACCAATTATAGAGAATAAAAAGATGAATGTCAATAAAAAGGGTACCCCAATTATCTTTCCCACTATTTTTTTCTCTCATAGCCCAACATGATACGTCCTACTGCTCTCATCTCTTCCTTAAAGTAATAATTTACGAAGACACTTGGTAAGCCAATTTATTTCAAGATCCCCATGTTCAATTGGCCATCACATTCATCTTGAAGACACATGGTCCATAAATTCACATATTTCTTGATCAGACCAGGGTCATCATATAACATCCCAAAATCCCCTAAAGACAAATATACAATCACATCACATATAACCACTACCATATCAAGATTAGTAGGGTATCATTAATATGAAAGACATCAAAAGCATTCCCTCTTCTTACCATGAATGACCCCCACTATAACCAAACTCATAAATCTCATCAAACCATCCTTTTAGTTCACTATATCTGATATCCATCCTATATAATGTGTGAGAACCTTTCTTAGAAAAATGATCAGGAAAGAGGGGGTATCATGCTATCTATCCTCACAATCTGGATGTTAGTAAAAACACTACCACATCATTTAGGGTTCTACACATAGTGATCTACTCATGTGGGTAAATATAAAACCAAAACCAAAATAAAATATATTATATTTAAATACTTGAAAACTCTATAGGAGTACACAACCAAAATCATAAATCCATCGCAACCTTAACATCACTAACATCTCAAATCTCCATTGCATCCATAAAAAATGAATCACAACACACAACTATCAGAAAAAATCTATACAAACCCACATTCAATTTTAAGTTCCATCATTTCCATATTTATCACGTTTTCATTACCTCCAAGCCACTAATCCATTCTATTCCATAGCCACACAATCGATTTAGTTGTATTTAAATTTTATTTTTCCCAAATACCACACTTCAATTCCATATTTTGTTATTAACCACATCCAATACCAACCATGTTCACATTCAATTATCACTATTCAATATCTGAAGTAAACATCATTATCCCATTTATATTTAATTTATTTCCTACTAAAAAACTGTTTATTATAGTCCAATTTTATTTAAACTTATTTCGATTTTAATCATTTCATATCTATTGGGAATATACCAACCCAAATCACAACACCACTAACTATTCCCATTTCAATTATCTATTCTAGCATCAAAAATCACCACTATAGAAGAACAAATTCAACACCAAAAACTAGCACACTAATAATTTCGTTTATTACATATTCCATCACATTAATTAATTTCACAATTTAATGGGAAACAAATCAACTTATTTCATGAAAAACAATGTTAATTTTAACATATGATAATAATTCTACATCGATTATTTATTTTACAGTAATAAAATTATAACACCTCATGCAATTACACATTTTTATTTCTTTGAAATATAACCTAATATATATTAACTTCATGTGACAATCACTTTATCTTTCTAGATAAATCTTTTGAATATGAAAATTATCACAATCACTTATTTTTATGCACACATAGTTTGTTCAATCACCATCACTAACAGATTTACCATTCTCATGTAAGGTTATTTCGTAATAATGTTTTAGAAAAAAACATATTCATACATAAAAAAATTCTATAATCAATAATATATAGCAGAAAATTAGGGAGAATATATATCATGAAAATAAATGTGACATGTGATATCACCCCTTCCCCTTAATTTTCATGTTTGATCTAATTAATTATCTTATTAAGATTGTCCATATCATGTTCCCAAAGTATAAAAAAATCATGATCCCTAATAAATGTTATAACAGGATGAGATATAAAGTATCTCTTACCAAGGGATGAGGATGTTTTCATGCTGCACCAGAAACAGAGAGGAGAGAGAAACATGAATGAAGCTGGGAACATTCAAAAGAGTTCCAGTAGATTTTTTTAGGACTCTACACTAAAAAAAATAATATTAGTGGATTATTTTTTTATTTGAAAGCATTTTAAATCATCTGAAAATGTTTTTATGATGGTTTCTAAAACCCTCTGATAAATTTATCATCGACCTCAAACTCAAGATGGTTCATTCCATTTAGTGGAGTTTTATAGGAACCCTCATTGAATGTTTGTATAGAAGAGGTTTTTATGGTTTTTAAGGAAGTTTTACAAAGAAAAAAATCTCTATGATATAGTGGATAATAAACATATTTTATATACCTGATATTTGGGGGGGGACCACTGCTAAAAAAATGTTTATATTTTTTAACTGTGATATAAACCACTGCTAAGAATAATTTGGTATATAAAGAGGCAGTATAAATGGTTTCTAAATAACTATTATGAAAAAATTTCTCTTAATTTTTTTTCACTAGACCATACAAATAAAAATTAAAACCAGTATATCATAAAAAAAATATCCATCCCACCTCCAATACCCATTAACAAATATCACATTTCATGTATAATAGAATCATTCCATTATCTAATAATACCCCATTACATGTGATCATGAAAAAAGATAATAAAGGGACTCAATATGTTTGTAGTTTTGAAAATTAAAATCATTATACATAAAATACCAAATGGGCCATTGGATTATAGTACTAATCATATAAATTAAAATTCATTTCTAAAACCACATTGAAAAAAATGAAATCTAAAGAACACATAAGTATCATGAAAACATAATCACAGTCATGTAATGAATTCCCTAAACGCATAGCATATACCAAACACACGTTTTATTACTTAGGAAACTAATTAAACTATGGAATGACCAACTCCATATGTCATATTTTTTTAAAACACCATGTATAAGATATTCTATTTTTTAAAACCCCTCATTAACATTTTATCAAAAATTTAATGGGAGGAAATTTATAAATACATGAAAATGGTAATTATTTGGTGGTTCGATGGTGTACTATATATAATATAACAACAAATGGGAGTGACACATTCTTATTGTGTCATGAAATAGGACCATAAGTGGTGAATAACTATTGTTGTGAGCATGTTAATGCATCCAGGATGGAGGAAAGAAATTTGGGCTCCCTGGGGGACTCATAGTGCTAACCTCCCAATAAGTACCTGAAATCTGATCAATTCCTTAGCTATTAGAATGAAAAATTTATTAACCATGAATAATACCAAATATACTTGGCACTATAACATTAATTCACTAACCAATTTGTGAAGTGCATGGATGCACTCATGATTAAAATTATACAATTATATCATCACTTTTAAAAATCAAAAACACACTCATATTAGAAATACCCCCCCCCCCTTATGTGAAAATTATATTAATAAAAAAATGATAATTCGTGATAAATCTAAAATAATTAACTTATATTATATTCTCTTATACAATAATCCATGTTTTAATGTTCTAAACACCCACGAAACACTCTAATAAAGTGAATTGAATAAAGAAACCAACCTTAATTGATGGAATCATTTCACTTTTAATGAATAATACATGAATAAGTCAAATAGGTACTATGAAATCCTTATAAACTAGGAACAAAATTTAAGATATCCCTAGACATGAGTCCAAACCACCTATGCCTTTAGGGTTAGAGAGGAATAGAAGGGCATGGATGAAACCAAGAGAAAGAGGGGGGTAATGAGAAGGAAGATATTACAATAAGATATGAATGATAAATCCATAATTAAAATTATTAGAACCACCCAAAGAAGAGAAAAGTGGGTAGGAATTATCTGGCATGTGTTCATGGGATATATATAATTCAATGTGAGGGATATATAGAAGGGTTACCTAAATTTAAAGAAAATCGAAAAGAATCAAACTATCATCCAAAAGTTATTTTTAAGATTCACCCATATGGTTATAAAAATCATTTAGTAACCATGAAACCTCCTCAATAAACTCATGTGAGTCAACCTAATTTCCTGAAAGTCCTACATGTTATGTATTAATTGTGTAAAACTACACTGTAAAGCCTATTCAGGAATGATGGACATATAAAATAAAAAAACATCATCATGGTCTAAAGGATACATTATTATTTAATTCATTTAATCCATTAATCACTGAAGGTTATGTAATCCAATGAACTACCACCTAAGGGTATTAAAATTAAGAAAACACAACCAAATTGATCATCAACTGTTATACATAGTCATAGAATTTATTACTGATTTAATACATGAAAATAAATGATTTTTGATTTAAAAATAACCCACTTATCATAGATGATGTAGTTCAATATTTTTTCAAGAAGGGATACCATTAAAACATTCAATGAAAAAAATTTACACATTTCAAAAGAAAGAGATATAACCACGTACACTATCATACCATAGAGAAACTATCTTGGTTTCCATGAAAAAATAGTCCAAAAAACCCTGAATGTTGATATTAAAAAAATATAAGGAAAATATAAAATTCTACATAATGTGTCAAGTGGTTTGTGATGACATGAATAATCATTTCAATAAAGGATTAATTGGAAATTATTGAAAACCCATTGGAGGCCTGTTAGTTTTCTTCTTCTTCATAGTAATATGTTGATTCAGAAAACCAACATCACCCATTTATTGTAATTTAGAAGAACATTTTTTGAAATCATGTCAACTTAATCGTCTCCCTAATAAAGCAAGATGTCATGGTACAAGGATGTATATTGTATAATTTAGACCAATATTGCTAAAAAAATTCATAGAATTAATGGACTTAGGGATCAATGCTTTCAGAATTGCATCATGCTAAAATTACAATATCATGTACATCACCTTACTTATAATTCCACATAAAAAATTTATATAGAAAAACATTAGTAGAGAAGTAAATTTATAATATCTAAAAAATCTATGATAGTGTTCTTGATTTACATCATCAACTAAACCATGAAACACATTTGTTTTCTCATTGAAGTCCTCTTAAATAGTAGTATACTACTAATTAAAAGGATGATCCAATGATATGTTACATTCACGATCTGTTTCTCCTATTGACCCAAAACATCACTTTTTAATTTTCTATTTATTGACCCCTGAATAGGTTGTTCTAATATGTTTTGATGTTTATTTTGTATTCATGAAATTCTGAATGTATCATTTAAAATAATTTTCATTTAATTTTATATTTTCAATGAACATGTCATCTCAATGTGTCGATTGACCATAATGCTCAATATTTCTGTTATATTCTGTTTTCCATGCCAAAAAGAACACAAATATTGAGAAAGGAATTGATTCAATATAATTTTTTAATAGAATTAATATATCTTTAACCATAATTTAAATTTATATTTATAAAATGTCCATATTATTCTCTCATCAGCAGATCAATTGGAGGTTAAAAAATCAAAAACAATCTTACAAACCCTTAGCATACTTAGGTGTGTTCATGGGTAATTTGATCCAATTGTTATCCATATATATCACAATGTGCCTGCACATAATTAAAACAACAAAAACACATATGTATTACTATTTATGAAATAGATAAATGGATGTGAAAAAAACCCAACCCATGAAGTTATAAAGAGAGTCCAATATGTACTAATAAATTCATTGTAGAAAAAGGAAATCAATTATGGATTGTAATATGTAAAATATTAGTATGAAAAAATCATAAAATCATTATGAAACACCCAAATATGCATAAATAAAAATCATCCCCGGGTGGGATCATAAGTCTCTATGGATATAAATATAGTCACACAAGTCTCAATAGGGTGTCAAAATAATATAATTAATTTTTCATAAATTTTCAATTGGAATTTAATTAATATCTTCATAATCCATACCATTTTCACACCATTATAAAAAAAAATTAAAATATTCATATAAAATCATTTATCAATTCACAAATTGAAAAAAAAAATTAGAAATATAACTTTTCCCAAAAAATAAATTTTGAACGAAAGAGACCCATCGTCAAAGGTAGTCTACTACTGTCAAGAACAAATTTTCAAGGACAAACATTTTCCTTTTAAAAACTATTAAATCCACCATCAGAATTATGGTTTCAAAACCATTTCAAAGGATATTAACTTTCAACTACCACCAATTCCTAAAACATTCCTCCAAAACAAAAAACAATCATTTTAAAGCCAAAATTGATGTCAAACACCCCTTCTAATAGTTCATTACCTTTATAAAATCCATGAATAATTTTGACAGCCACTTGTTATGTGATAATTATAGAGTAATGATATCCCCTGTGGGTGTTAATCCATTACATAAATTGAAAATTTTAATTATTAGATAAGAACGATTTATATACTATTTATTTATATTAATTTTAAAAATAAATTATATCATTAATAACGTATTATATAATTCTAATTTGAATTATAAATAATATATAATTAGAATTAAATTAATAATTAAAGAGAATTGTGATATTTTCTACATCATATGAAAAAATAACTTTTAATCAAATAATCTAGATTTATACTAACCTAGGATAACAAAAATCATTGAATATACCCAAATAAGGACATACACCATTAGACCATTCCCCTTTCAAATAATTTACACAAGACCAATCCAAAAAAAAACTATTTTTTTAAATAATTCAGATGAAACCAAATTTTTATGTTTGGTAAAAATCATTTTTAAAATTTTCCATTCCCATGATATATTAATCAAATGAAAATAATAATGATTTCCAAATACCAATGGGATTCCATAAAATTCATTCTACTTTCCATCTTGTCTAAAATAATGATTTAAATTTAAATGTGTTTTTCCTAACATATGATTTTATATGGAGACAATAAATTATATTAACAACCTACTTAAAATAAAAATTCATTTATTTAAGACTACTCATTTAATAAAATACTCAAAAAAATCAATTCATTTGTATATATGCTATGAAACATTTAAATAATTATTGTAAGGAACAAAGTATTAGTATATCTAAACAAAATACTTAGAAAAAAATGGATTAGAATCATAAATATATGGTCTACCTAATAAAACCCAATCAAAAATACCCATGAAATCCCATATAAGGAATAATGTAAATAAAAAGGTAAAAAATTAATAAATCCATCCTCTTGTTTTCAATTTATATCATTGATATTTTTGGTAAATATCATTTCAAACCCAAAAAAAATTATAATATGAAGTATTTTGATAAATGAAAAATAATAAAAACATCTAAGGGGACACACACACATAATATATTTATTTTCCAAATATTTATAAAAATCTCCCAAACCGATTCCCATAATCATTTCAAAATACCCCCATTTATTTTAGAAAACTATTATATATGAGAGAATTATAAAACCTATTAGGTTTAAAACATTCAGTCAGTTTAAAAAGTAAATAAATGAAATATCTACAACTCAAAATAAATATTACATCCCATAAAATATATCAAGAGACAACTATGATGAATTAATTTTTGGAAACACCTTTTATAATATTTTTCATATAATTAAGACACATCAGTAATTATATGAAACTAAAACATGACTATTACCATTATACTTTGAGACCTAAGTGATGTATACACGTTATCAACTTGTCAATAAAGCCAACAATCATCCTCCTATACCTAGAAAACCATAATCCAAATCATTTTTTCTTCATAAGAGTTAGTAAAAGTAAGAAAAATTGTAATTGGGGGAAAGGGAATAAGGGACTAGAAAAAATATCAAGAAGGGAGGACACTCCACTATTGAAGTCAAGGGATATGGGGTATAAGGGTTTTGTAAGTGATGGTTCATGTGGAAAGTCTAGGGTGGAGGATTGGGGGCTATGGTTTGACCGTAACATTAGTGTGGTCTCAAGAGAATGTGATGGCTCCGAGGAGGGAGAGGGATAGGGAAACAGTGATATCTCATGAAGGAGAATAGGTAGGGGTGACAGGTTGGGGGGAAATAACCATAGCACCTGTGAGGGATCAGTGGGATCAAGCTCATAGGTCTCGCAAGATAACTTAGGAATGATGAGGGGGAACCACAGTGGTGCTAAGTCTTGGGGTTGAGGGGAGGGGGAGCTTTGGTGAGAAGGGTGGGAATCAAGGAAGAATGGCGGGGCATGGAAGAGATGTTTATTTTTTAAATAAAAAAATAATATTTACCAGTGGATTTTAAATAACCATCATGAAATCATTTTACTATTTTGGTACAGTTTTTAAGTCATTGCTAAACAAAAAATATGTTATACTATTATAACCTGGGATAATGGATATTGGATAAGCCAAACGTGAGAGGAATAAAGATAGAATAAAATGAGTGATTTTTTTAAATTTCATATATATCTATCATTTCATACTTTTTCAAATTTTATATTTAATTCACCATTTAATTTTCATTTATCTCAATACTTATATATGAATAATTTGAAATATTAAAAAATGATCATTTTAATAAAAATGAATTTAATAAATCTAATCCCATGATTTTTTTACATCTATATAAATCAAAGTGGTTTGCAAGAGGTTATTGAAAAGAAAACATGGGTTTTAAAAAAAATGATTCACATATGTTGTAGTAATGTGCTGCATAAGGGTAAGGTGGTTTAATGCTTATGTAGCTGGTTACCCTTATGTGAGACATCCTCTCTACATAAGAGAAACTCGATTATTTCCTTATATGGGAATAGCGATCTCAGAACTACCATTAAATGACTTTAAAATTACACTTACATAGGTATTTAAAATTTTGGGTGATCATTACACAGCGTTAGGAGGACCTCTATATGAGCCTGCCACCCTTATGGATATTGTGAGCTACCATCAAGGATGGAATTAACTACCTTTTTGTGGGGCTTGAAAAACTCTCCTTCATAGTTACCCAACATTAAAATTGTGAACCTTCACTTATAAAAATATCATATTACCCATACATGATATGGGATCAACCTTTATGCAAGCCATGGATTTGGTTGTCCCTTATCCAACTCATGGAATTTAAAGAATACATTTATAAAATAGTTCAAAAAACAGTTTAACTTTTAATAGGGTTATAGAATCAACATTTCCTTTATAGAATATATTAAAAACCACATATACCCTTGTGAAAATTCAATATCATTCACATGTATTAATAATTCAATGAAAATATTAAATTTTCAATTAAACAAATGTATATAAAATATTGATAAGTATTTTCTTATCCCTTCTTGTAATTCCAAAACAACACCAAAATTAGTCCATTCTTTTTCAAAACTGAATAAAAAACCTTCAAAAATATTTGATTCGCATTTATAAATTCTAATAAACTTCTAAATTAAAATTTTTACACTTTAAATTACATGAAAATTCTTAAAATAAAGTGAAACTACATCAAAACTACAAATCCATTTCAAAAAAAATTGTAAATTATAAACTTTCACCAAAACCACTAGAAATCAAGGAATAAAAAATGTAAATGTCTTAAAAAACAATACCCATAAACTCCAATATGATTTGAACAAGGTGTTTCATAGAATATATTATTGTGGTAGTTTTCCCATCATGAATAAATTTTTTTTTGAATTATAAAATGTACCATAATATATCCAATAAACTATATAGTAGGATCATAATTTCTAGATACATTTCACCAGTGATTGATAATTTTAGAAGATACCCTATGATAATGGTCGGTATTAAGAACTCCTCAAATAGATGTGAAATGATCTTCCCTACAGTTTTATAAAAAATAAGTGAAACCATGATTAAATATCATCATTAGTTATTGAAATGTAAAACAAAAAAATTGGAATAGATTAAAAAATAATATAAATCATCCTTTCCTTAGTTGGAATTTTTTTAAAGTCCTTCATTTGAAACAAGTTCTATATACACACAACAAAGGCTTGTGATGATTTTTATGATTGCCCAAAATAGATTTTTTCTCCTAGTGATGAATAAGCAGTACAACTTTTTTTTAATAAAGACATTTTAACTGGTTCCATTATTAGTTTTCCATTATTAGTCATTAAAATGTATTTTTCAATTTCATGTTAAATGATATTAGTTATATCCTCAATTTGGTCAACAAGAAAATCATTGATAGAGTCTTATAAACAGAAGAAAATACTAAAATATTATTTCTTCATATAAATATTTAAAAATAATATATATATATATACATAAATATCCATTGAAATATAATTTTATATGAAAATATGATATTTATTAATATATAATTTTTATATGATTTTATGAGCATAAAAAAGTTCTAATAATGGAAGCTCATTATTTTACCTTTAAAAAATAAAAAATAACTGGTGTCTTTTATCAATACTAAAAAATACTTGATAATGGTTTTCCATTATCAGTACTAAAAAATGGGTGATAATTTCCTCCCGTTATGAACATTAAAAAATATTTGATAAAGGGAATCATTTATAAGTTCTAGTAAAGTGGCGATAAAGGGTTTCTTTTATCATACTTTTTAGAAAGGAAAGGGTTTTCTTTATAATTTATTTTATCTTGAACTGATAAAACAGTAGCACCGAATAAGAATAATTACGTATAATTTTTGAGGAGACACTAACCAAGAAGAATTAAAGTTCAAATAAATTGAGATCGAGTACCCATGTTGAGTCGGGAAACTTTATAATCCCTACCGCGAAGATGTCACACCTTCCTACATGTATATGTAACCAAACTATATATATATATATTCTATGTATTATTAACTCAGCCCAAATGTTTGTTTGTATGTGTGTATAAATATGTCCAAATAGATGTTAAATAGAGAAGAAAAGAGTGACTATATATATAATTTATAATATTAAATTTACTATTTTATAAGATAAGTACTCTTCCACTGCTAGAAATAAAATTGATAAATACTAACTTTAATCAGTACAAGAATAAATTTTAATAAATACATAGACTTTTATCATTGATAAATAATATAATGATAATGCATTCTTTTATCCAAACACATTTCTATCACTTATATATTTAAATATTAATCAGTGCCTATTAAAAATGCTAATAAATTTCACTACATTATTTCACTATTTCAATATAAATGTTATGATTTGTGAGTCTTTTCAATGAAATATGTATCATTTTTATGGTATACCCTAGACTATTAATTTCAACCCCAGATTATTTATGTCACCTCTTATGTATTTTTATATTTTATTTTTACAAAAAGGAAATCTTTATTTGTTATTCACATTAATATATGTGATATATTTATATTAGAGAGCATGACCTTCTCACCTAAAATAACCAATTTATTAAAACTTCCTTTGATAACATGAAATATCCACACAAATTTATAATAAAATACTTTTTACCCTATCTATAGATATCCATTTATGAATCCAATTGGAATAAAAAAATATATACATGAATAAGAATGTGTATAAACTATATTCTATTTCATAGAGTGCAATATATTATTTATAGTTAATGTCTTACTTTTTATTTTTGACATATAATATGAAATATTTTTCATGAATTCCGGTCTATGTTTGGGGATTTTCTTATACTAGTTTTGATGTATAAAGAATATTCCAAATTCTAGAAATATTGTTTTGGCATAACCATTTTTTATATTAATTAAATATTCTAGTTGGTCCATATCTACAATTAAAAATAAAAAATTACAGATAAAATATTTTTAAAATATATATTAATTGTTAAACTTATTATTGTTATCACATAAATTTTTAAATGAGTTTTTTTGTTACAAATGATGCTACATTCTATTGAAAAAAATTCATTTCTTGTGTTGTGATCCACAAATATTGAGAAAGTTAGTTTAATCCTATAAAACATTGGACCATTTATCTTTCTAATACTATGGGTTGAGGCTTGATAAACACCACTACTAAACTCTAATAGGAGGAACTTAAAATCCATAACTCAAAACATCAAGGATCCGAAAAAATTGTTATTTAAAACAAATTCAATAACAAAAAAATAAATATGATAAAGAAGAATATATAAATTTTAATAAAAACCATTAAAGAAAATAAATAAAACAATAAAGCATCATTCAAAACAACTATATAAAATAATTTGGGTTAAAGAAAAAATTATTTTTTGTGTTATAAAAAATGAATAAAATATTATTATGTTTATATATGAAAAAATATATGTTATGTGACTCCATAATAAATATATATTTGGTAAAATGGAATAAAAGGACTAATACATAAGATTAATTCCAATGAAAGTCTTGAAATTTTTAAATAAATTCAAAATATATATCTAAGAGTTTACATCATTGAAATAAATTCGACACATTGGTTCTCTATGGTATTTCATAAATATGGGTTAACAATAATAATTGAAAATAATAAATGAAAATATATAACAATCACATGAAACAAATAATACTAATTGTCAATAGTAAAATATTCATAAAACATAAAATAAAAAATATCCAAGATAGACATCAAAATTATATTATAACTAAAGTTATCTTCGTAAAAGAAATAATATCCAAATAATTAAGATTGTATAAGAGATTAATATTTATATATAAAATAAACAACCGCAATGTGAAGAAAAACGATGAACATAGAATGTTTATAGTAATTTATATCACCAAGATCATACTAAACTATTCAATCATCTATAATCGTTGAGAATATCATTTCCCACTGACAAAAATCACTTTTGAAGAGGTGAAACCCAATTTATAGAACATTCCTTTTTCAATAATCTAATTCAAAACCAATAAATGAATTTTTATAGCATTCATTGCCTAATCTGTCTTGAATTTTATTCAATACTCACAACCTAATAATCTTCCATTTGACTGGTAGAATAACCAATACCACAATTTTTATTGATTATGAAAAGCATAAACCAATGATAAAAATTATAATCAGATGACATCGAAATAATATGATGAAAACCAAAAAAAATGAAAACCTTGTAGAGAGAAGAATATGTGAAAGTTGATGTAGCTTGGGTGACATTGATCACTTAATTTAGAATTAATATAATTCGTATGTTTATTTATAATCATTTTAATGAAACATTTGTCATGATAGGGATTTAACACTTTGAAATTATCATAACAATGACATATTTCTCTGTATATCACCTTGAATAACCTCTTTCAATATTTTTATTCTCACAGACCCTAAATACCATCCCAAATAGTAATCATATATCATTAAATCGAATATCTTATTTATTAAAAAGGAAATTCTGAATAACCATTCTCAATATAACATCGGTTGTAGAATAATAATAATTAGAATAATTCAATTTAGGTGTAATTTGAACTTTCACACCCATTATAGATGAATTTTCATGCTCTTTTATTCTGTTCTTAAAATTAATAAAATGATTTCAAATAATCTTGTTAGAATAAATGTGAATTTTTCAAATTAATAAAACAATAAAAATTATTCACACAAACTGAATAAAAATAAATAAAATAACATAATATGAAACCTATTAATAAAAATAATATATTTATGATATTTTCACTACCAAAAATCATACTCACAGTAATTAAATTATATATTTATTTAAAAAAATTATAATGGTTAAAATATTTTGAATAAACATGTTGTTGATTAAAGTAATAAAAAACGAATAAATAGATTAATATAAAATTTATATGGTTAATCTGAGAGAAATTTGTAATATCTTATATTCATGTAATAATTTTAATAATTTATCCAAATATAAATTAAATAATTATTTAAATATCCAAATCTAAAATGTATCAAAATATATATTTATGTATCCAAATCATGTAGATGAATATGATAGAAATGATTTATAGATGAAACCTTATAGTCGATTTGTATGGAGCCAAAGTGAAAACATGTATGTAATTTATCTTCATAGAAATGTGATTAAAACACTATAAAAATACCTCACATAGGTTTTATATCATTAATAAAAAAATTAATAATATTCAAAAAAATATACACATTTACCAAACATTAGAAAAATCAATATAACATGAAAATCATAAAATTGAAAATACATAAAAATTATAGATTAATGTAAGGGTAGGTTACAAGGATTTATAAATTTATATAAAAAATTCTTGATAGTAAGTAATTTGAACCCATTTTTTTTTACATGAATCATACTGTTAATGCAGCACGCTAGTTTTTTCAGATACATTTCTGTTTGATAGCCTATAAAACACATTACACGATGCCTAAAAGAACCATGAAATATTTTTATTTAAATATGATAGTCATAACCTAGATGTTAAATAGGAGGATATGAATATGATTAAATAATTTATAAAATATATATAAATCCCTACCTCAAAAAAATTACTGAAAATTTAAGAAGGAAGCACTTAATTTTTAATGAAGAAATTTTATTATTCCAAACAGTTATTTATTTATTATTGTGAGAGAATTTGATAAATAATTTATATAAATTGTAGAAACATAATTTCATAAAATATAAAAAGTTGATATCATTATATCATTGTTAACTTTGGGAAATAATTTTTTTATTTTACTGAAATGATTGATTTTTCGCTAAATAGTGAAAATTACCAATTTTTCAAATACTGTCATTTCATTTCAAAAAATTAAATAAAGTTATATTTTGGATTTGGGATTAAATTTACATATGAATAATTTTATTTATAATAATCAGATTATTTTAATTTTAATTTTCAAATCTCACTATTTTGGTAGAGGTTTATTTTTATACTTAAGAAATAATTTTCTGAAAATATTTTTCAAGTGTATAAAGTTTATCGATTTAATTAATTAAAATAACATCTAATGAGGAATGAAATATATTAAATATTAAAAATATATATATATATATATATATATAAATTTAAATTCCAATAATGAATATTACTAGCCAAAGAGTTTATGCAAAATAATATTTTACATGAAAAATTACATTTTTTGAAAAACCTCTTTTCATCATGATTGTGTGTTTATTATTTAATTAAATTAAACCACCTATATTAATAGAATTTTATAAAATTAATTCCATATTTAGAATAAACATCTTTAAAATTAGGTTATATGGTCCACTTAGTTTTTTTCATAATGAATAGTGAACATAGTAAAAATGATTATTACTGTGGTTAAGGGAAAAACGTGTTCTCTATGGGTTAAAATAATAAGATAAGGTTGATAATGACTTAAAATCTTGTAAATATTATATTTTATGGAAATATTTTGAGCCTATATCATATAGGGCATGTAACTTTCCCATTTTGGATCTATATTTCAATGATTATTAACTTTAAAATGATTTAATAAAATAAAAGGAAAAAATGTCACTCTCTTACTTTTTTAAGTCTCTTATGTGTTCATGGAGGGTTAAAAATTAGTATGATCAATTATAAATATTAATTTTAACTATATGTAATTTTTCATTATCATACAAATTTATTTGAAAATATTAGTGTTCAAATAATTACATTAATAGCATATGTATTGCTGATAAAGAATTTATTTTATTAAATGTAATATAAATTAATGATTTTATATGTATTTATATTTAAATAATTTTAATATATTAATTTCATCCAAAAATTATATGAATAATTATAATTTTTTATTGTTTTTAAAGGGTTATATTGGAATTACATTTTTCTTGAGGTTTTTAAAGTAAAATTTAATATATAGTGTCACAATTGACATTAATTATATTTTGTAATAAATAATAAATTATTAAATTTTTTCAAATTCCTAAAAAAATATATTTATAAAATTCATTGATAAATTGTTTATAATATCAATAATGACTAAATTATGGTCAATTTTTTATTTTTATAGAAAATGTCTTTTCCAATAAGTGGTAAACACTTTATTACCATAATAATTTTCAAGAAGGGTTAAACGGGATTAAAACATCTATGTAAGGGTGAAAACATCGCCTAGACATTTTCAATTGTTAATGGATGAGATTATTTTGACACACCAAAATATTTTCCTACAATATTATTAATTGGGATCCATTTCAAAATTAAAATTAATTTATATTAAATTAATAATGCATAAATTCCAAAAGTGCCACTCCCCTCACATATAAAAGGGAACATTCCCTCCTCCCTTATCCCAAATTCAAATGACTTTTATTTAATACATTACCTACCCAAATACCTACAGTATATTACTCACCATTTCATATAGACCATTTTTTATCATAAAACGAACCTAGGCAAGATTCTACTGAAATCCAAAAGAGGTTCAGTGAAAAAGTGATATCATTATTAACTATGATTTTTTATATTATATCTTCTTCCACACACATAAAATTTTCCCAAAAAAGATTAAATAATAAAGATAGTATATTCCAAATACTGAGATTTTATTTTGTAAATGTAATAACCTATATTAATATCCTCCTCCATCAAATGGAAAATAAAACCATCAATCGTGTGTACGATGGAAAACCACATCGCAAACTGATTGAAGTTGTTTCCATCACTGCTTTTCATGGATAGATATAATGATATATTTAATATATATTTGATATATTTCACATAATTTGAATTTTTAATTATAATATCAGACATACCTTCATACCTTCTAATCCACTGAAAAATGATAATGGCACTGATGTGTACGTGTAGACTAGCACCTCCACAAAGTGATATGATATGTTATTAATTTTATATGGACATGGATGATAATAATGGTTGATTTAATGAAAATATATGATACATATATGATAAATGTATGATATACTAATTATTATTGAAAGGGGATTTATTATATACCTTTTTTATTCATAACAAAATTTAAGCAACATATAAACATAAACAAAACCTACCATCTCCACAAACGATGTAATTATTTTCCCTCTCATTATTATATGGGTTACTCAAAAAATTTATATTATTGATATATAAATTTATTATATTTATATCATGATTAAAATTTTGGATATGATGGAACCATATTCAAATTACAATTACAAAAACTACTGAACAAACATATACCTGAAAAATAGAGTACCTTTCAATTTGATCAGTGAATTTAATAAATAATGGTTCTATAAAAATTAGATAAAAGGATATAAGTAAATAATATATATTGGTTTATATAATATTTATAAAATAAAACATTATTTATTATATTTTAGCTTTTAATTGGTATGCCTGAATTTGAGACTTAAGGTAATGTTTTTTTTTTACTTTTATTTTTATGGGACACATTCTATTTTCAACACTTATTTATTTATTGGGGTTTATATTCTTCTCATGAATTTCTTTGATATTTATTATTATCAAATTTACGAAATATAACTCTCCATATGAGGTTTATTATTTCATGGAGATAAAAATTAAAATGTTACCGATTTGGTAAAGGATTCACATTAGAATCTCTTTGATTATTAATATTATTTATGATTATGTTTCTGATGGTGTAATATTAGTCTCTATCACACAAAAAAACTTGTAACATTTATTTTCCCAGGGTTATTTCGGAAAATAACTTTTTTCATTTATTTTTCCTCTATTTATATACTCAAGAGACAAAAAAAATCGTATTTAAGGAAACCTAACATTATATTTCTTCAATTCAAAAT
This sequence comes from Viscum album, assembly GCA_963277665.1. NCBI lineage: Eukaryota > Viridiplantae > Streptophyta > Magnoliopsida > Santalales > Viscaceae > Viscum > Viscum album. Next base: position 958,702,262 of record OY728142.1, read on the forward strand.
CCATTATCTTCTAATTCAATGTTTTAAAAAAATGTTTAATATTTTTTTACTATTCACCAATAATTTTTAAAATTAATTTTTACCAATGATTTATTATTTACTAAATGGTTTAATATTAATCTTATTTTCATTTTCAAAATATGGTACTTTTTATTTTTCAATCAAAATATGAATGGAATATTTTTTTGAATACATATATATTAAATGTTATTTCTTAACATCATGATTGTCTAATGATTTAAAGAAAAATTTAAATGTTTCCAAGGTTGTTTTAAAATAAAAATTTTTCATTTAAATTTGATAATGTTTTTTTAAAAAAATAGATTTCCAAGGGGAAAAGGTTATTTTCTTCAAAAATATTTTTAATGTCATTTTAATGAAATTTCCATTCATATTTTACAGAAACACTTGATTATACTTATTATATAGTGGGGATATGATCCAATGATACCATCACTATTATTTATATGGATTTTCTACGATTATGGTGACATGACATTTATTAAACATTGTCTTTTTTCCACAGGTTGGGCTTATGAAACCCATTTTTTTCCACAAGTTATTCTATGATGGAGTTTTTATAAAAACCATTTTCTTTCAATATGTTAGGATATGGTCATTATTTTAGACAATATAAAACACATATGTATATATTATATTATGTTATTAGTGGTACAAGAATTAAATATATATTCAATTCATTGGTTAACGATGTGTATCTCATGAGGTAAATAGGAATGAATTGGATAGTGAAATAAGTACAATAGTTGAATCCTTCCACTATGATAGTCTTGGGAGTTAATCATGATTACTATGTTGACTTGTGGAGTGAACCCAATACACTATGATTGTCTTGGAAATGATCCTTGAATACTAAGGAAATTAATTTCTATGATTATGTGTATACATCAAATATATGTATTATACTAATTTTATGCTCTCATAGATTACATTCTTTGATTATTTATGATTCATGTCTTCTGAACTGGCATAATTTATGCTATATATCATGATTATGATATTTGATATGCATGTTACGGTTTTAAAATTTTAATCTTACTTTCTCATACCCTTATACTCATGTAACCATTATATGATCATTGATATCTCCCTTATTTACCTTTACTAAGAATACTAGCCCACAATTTATTATGTTTCCTTTCCCCATGTTATGAATAATTGTTTTTGGAATGATATATTTATGAAGGGTTCTATTTTGTAATAAATCAATTGTAAATAATTTATTTCACTTATGAACTAGCTTCTTATGTATCTTTATTACAAAATTCACTATAAATATAAGAATCTATCATGGATCATTATGTTATATAATGAATATTGATAAATTTAGATGTGATATCTATTTATGAGAAGTATGGGTCACTATAGATGGTATGAGAGCTTGTTTCATAGTCCCCTCCCCCCAAAATTAATGCAATAAAGGGAGAGAGATAATGACCCCTGAGTCTTCCCTACATTAGACCCCAAGTAGGTAATTAGCACCATGGGTATATAAATATCATAGTATTGGAGGAATTACCCACTATAAATGAAACAAGATAAGGATATGGGATAAATATTTACCAAAACACTACAACTGACCATATAAAGGTAAACCAAAAATCATCGAACAATTCATATATAAATAAAATTCTAAGTATAAAATTATCCAAACTAAATACCATGATGAAAATTATATGATAGTGACTGAATATAAACTACAATCCAGTTAGTATGGTTCATCTTCATCCCCAATACCCTCCTAGAAATCTGTGAAAATAATTAATATACATAGGGTGAGAATAATGGTTATACTCAAAAGGGAAAAACAATGAATAATGTGTACATATGGAAGGGTAATTCTAATTCACCGGTAAAAAAATTATAGAATAAAAAATAACTTATGCAGATCATATAACCAAAGGTAACCTCTCTATTGATCACTCACAAACCTATGTATCCAATATATTTTTATAAGATTTAGAACTTAATAAGAAAGGGACCCATCTAACTCTTCTCCAATAATTCCCTATTCTCATTCTCCAAATGTTGAATATACTATGATCACATCCCTTCCACACATGTCACATTCCATCTTTCTAGTAGACACTTGGGCCACACATCATAACACATCACACCCCCTTGTAGACACCAGAGCTACAAATCATAACACATCACATCAAATCCTTCCTTTAGACACATGGCCTACACATCACAACCAGAACCAGGGTAGTAGGGAGTTATTAATGTTAAGTACATCAAACACATAACATTTTCCTACCACACATGACCTCCGCCACATATCACATCACACAACATCACGTCTCACCCATAGATGCACGGGACGACACAACACATCTTTCTCATAGACACGTAGGAAACACATCACTACTGAAGGAAGACTGAGAGAGATGGGGTAGTTATCCATCTGTATCACTTCCATCATAGATATTGGGGGGAAACACCCTAAACACAGCACCTATTAGCATTGGTAGGGGCATCCATCTCAGTTTTGGCACTTATAAAATAAAATAATATACATGATATAATGATATCACGCAATTCCAAACCTGAGGAAATAATTAACAACACTAGTACACACCACGTCACCACAATATACCATACGCCAGAAGTCACAACTCTTTCTACCACTATATGCAACACACCAAACAACCACCACATAAGGAAGAAAACATATTCAGAATTCATCTTACCAATTTCACCGTATTTATTCACCAATCCATTTACCACATATCAACTTTTATACCATTATATTAAATTTATATCCAATTACATTATTAATTTCACTTCATTTTGATATATTTAACACATAGTTGTTTCAAACCCATCTAGTTTATTTATTGGCCTATTTTATTTCATTTTTCATCACTATTTATATATTGTCTAACTAGGAAAATATCTCAATTTTTCCACCCTATCAGTCCAAAAAACACAACTACTACCATATAACCACCCATACACTATTTTCATCATGCTAGATAGCATAATCCCTTTCATCAAAAATATTCCATTATTCCAAAACCATATCACCAAAACCACTACGCAATAACCTCTCAACCAAATCCACTATTCTAGAACAACTAAACCACAATCACTCCACCCCAACCTCACAACTACCCAGATAACATCATTTCCAAAAATCCACTACATCATTGTCCCACATTCCATGAAACCTAACCGGTCACAAAATGAACCATAAAAAATCACATTCCACACAATGAATCACAACAAGAATAGCCACACACAACAACAATAGATCCCAACATCACATTTATTCATGGGATTTGTTATATTAATTATTTATATTAGTATTGTTATTATCGCACAACCTAGATATCTATGGGAAACTAATCAATAGCCAAATAAAATTTCTTTAACCTTTATTCATGTGCGATCACACAAAAACATAGAAAGGGTTACCACAACAGGACAACTGCAATGAAAGAAAGGCTCCCATAAGCCATTATTTATAGAATTGGAAATAATCATGAAGAATAAGATCAAAAAAAATTAAAAGGTAGTAAATAATGTGAAAACTCCCCATAAAAAATATTAGAAGTTTAAATTAATTATATGATTACACTGACCCTTTATACCCACCCAAAGGAATGAAAAATTAGGTATATCCCACACATAACATGTAAAAGAGTAACAACAAGGATATCATAAAACAAATAATATTTCCAAATCATTATCCATCATATGGTGAAGAATAAATTCCCAAAAACAACTAATAAACCATGATAAACCACATATCAACCTACACCACAACCAAGGACCATCAAAACACAATCCAAACACACAACCCAAACCAAATTGAACCACTTTAGTGAATCTCCGATAAAAAACCGAATGAAACATATAATAACAATAGGATAAATCACCATATATTGAATAAGGGAAGCCAATAATTAGTCCACATAAAAAGGAATCTCATACTCATGAATAATATGTTTCTGGATATGCTCATATGAGAGATGGGTGTTCCCACCATAGGGTTTGAAAAAAACCTTAAACACTCCAAACCTTGTGACCTCACTACACATAAGATTTAAATTGTGTGTAGTGTAAACCTGAAAAGCCATAAAAATGATAGGATTTATGTTCCTCTAAAAAACATACCATCTCAAAGAATTTTTACACCCGATTTTTGCACATCATGTACCAGACCTACATAAGACATGAACCCTACTCTAACATTGTGTGAACATTACACATCATGTATTTATTTTTCTTCCAGATTTTTTTCATTATAAATCATTCTGACCTTCTCTGGTCCTCCTATAAACACCTCCATAATGAAAAAAACATCAATGTAATGTACCAAGAGGACACACAAATTGCATTAAGTTAGGATGAAGTTTTATGGATAAGAAAGTTTGAAGAGTTAGATTCTACAGAGTGTTGTCTTTTCTAGTCAAAGAAGATAAATCAATTACCTCTATAAAAAACATAAAACCAGATGATGCTTTGATGTTATGTATTTTCCAAATATAATAAGTCATTTGAACATGTGATGCATGCCTTATGAAGTAAAGGGTAAGAAATGATGATTCTAGTCATATAAAGTTTTGATTAGAAGGAATGATTTTCCTAAAAGGAAGGGAAGGTTCAGTAATTTCTATTGTAATTCTAATGATGCTAAATTTGATCTATCAAATGATATATATCATGATAGTGGAGTTCATGATGAAATATGAACAATGGTTTTGAGAAAAAGTGAAGAGAGAAATGAAAAAGGAATGGAAAATCTGGAGGCGGCACAATAGAACGGTTTAATGTGGCGTTGTTTTCTAGTGTTTTCCAAATTTTAGGGCCTGAAAATCAAGACATGAAGAAATGTATTTTTGGCAATAGATGATGCACACAATATTGAAGATTGTTTAGATTTTTTCGCACAAGGAATGATTCAAGATCAGAACATTGAAAAATTTCAAAGGCATTCAGTGCGCGAAAAATTTGGCAGAGTGCACAAAACAAATGAGGCTAGTCAAAATAGTAGTAAGATATGAGAAAAATCAACGGGATGCATGAAAAAATAAAGGATGCGCAAAAAATCAGTGGTTCGTGCGAAAAATAGAGACTGCATGAAATATTGGCATGGTGGGAGAAATAGAGGATTGATGTTTTTCGTGCAAAAGGTGTCTTGAGATCAGAAGATCAAAAATTGGAAAAGACATGAGGTGTGTGAAATATTAGAGCATTGAGTGAAATATGAAGTTGCGTGAAAGAGTTTTTACGCTCATGAAAGGAGTTTTATTTGTAGATTGGTGTTTTTTCACGTGGAGTTTAAAAGTCCTATAAATATGAGGTTATCCCAACTCATTGTGTTTGACTCGAAACTTAGAAGAAATTCTGAGTTTCGGTGTGCGTAAAATATTATGCCATGTGAGTTGTGCGAAAAGAAAGAAGATTTCATGAAAAAATGAAGGGTGCACGAAAAAGTGGGAAGCTGCGCGAAAACTAGAAAGTTGTGCGGAAAAAGGTTTTTTGCGCCAAAAAGACATTTTTACGTGAAAAACATTTGAATTGCGCCCATGAAACCCTAAAGGTTGCGTAAAAAATTTGGGGTCTTCGCACATATTCAGTTATGCATATGAGAGTTCTTACCAGCTTCTCTGTAGAAAAGTGAAGATTTTTACGTCAGAGAATACAACTGTTCAATTGTAAAGAAGCACTAAAATAATGTAATTCCCTATTTGTGCTAAGAGGGTGCACAAACACTAGAGGATTGTCTTCAAAGTTTTACACGAGTGTAAGGGTATATCGTAATCATTTTATTCCACATCAATTGATTTTTTTATAGTGGATTGTGTGGTACCAGATTCTTTCCGTACCATACCAAGGACTTAGTTACTTTTGTTGAGTAGTGAACCTTGTAAATCTTGTTTTACTATGGTTGTGCAAGTTCAAAAAGGAAGAAACTCTTTAACAGGAGGTGAAGTTTGTTTCAAAAATAAGGAAACATAAAACGAATAAGATATCATTGATTAACCCCCTCCCCCTCTCAGTGATAAATGTATCCTGACTAGGAACTTCACATTAGATACATATCAAACGACTCTCTCACTCAAATGATTTAAAACCAAGCCTAGAAGGGAAGGGGTCTGAACAACCACCCTACATGATACCTCTCATGGACCTCATCATACCTCAATGTTATAACCCTCTAAAAATTTCATACAAAATAGCCACAAAACTTCTCATAAAATATTATAACTACACATCATCAAAACCCAACCAATAACCACTGTAACCCTAAAACCTCACAAACCCGAACATATGAATCCAAGGATTGTATCCTCATTGTAATGATAGTATATGTTCTCAGTGCCACTGACTCTCCCACATGTGCTTAATATAATCGAAATTAATTCATCTTAGTTAGGAATAAGGTCCTACACTTTCCATTTTTGGGGTTTTATTACCCATCACACGTCATGTGAAACCTCACATCTCATAACCTGGAAAGATCCAAACATCACATCATTCAATAAATAACAAATAAATCATAATGAATCTAAAAAATGATCTATGTTCTGGGAATGAATATATGTATCTATCTCACATGTACTCTACTTTAGGCCACTATACATCCACAACACATAGACCAAGGGAATGGTCTGACCACACTACACCTTCTCTCGAAAATCCAACATGTCTACTACCTTCTCCATGAATGCCGTGTCATCCTAGATATCCAACTATCAACAGTCAATAACATGGGAGTCAATGTGAAGATATCGAAGATGTTGGGACATGTGGAAGACATCATGGATCCTATGAAATAGTGGTATAAATTCCAACTAATATGATACCATTTCAATAAACCCCAACACCTCTAAGGGACCAACCAACTCAGGATAATTCTTACCCCCCTTCCAAACCAAAAATTCCCATAGTGGGGGGGGGGGACTCTCAAAAGAACATGGTCTCTGACCTCGAACTATAGGGGACTATTAATATTAACCAAATTGGTTTTCTAAATGTCTGTCACTACCCTCATCCATACACAAACCAAATAGATATACTTTGTCATGATGGGCACCACATCAATACAAAAAACTAATGACTCTACAAACTTTTTTCAAAACAACAGTGAATGAAATTAATACCCATACAACACCTCAAATAGAGTATCAATAATGCCTGAGTGATAGAAAATTTTGAACATAAACTTGAACAAATAAATATTTCAAACCAAATATCCCCCAAATTTCAGGATGCATGACTACAACATTTCTTCTAGTGTTTGGATGGTCTTCTTTGTCTACCCATCAGTATATGGGTGGAAAGTATTGATAAAGTGAAACTGAGAAATAAAATAATGCTTCAATCCCCTCCATAATAAAAAAAGTAAAACAAAATCTTAATTATATATGAATGCCCTTCGTACCCTATAAATCCTAGACACATCATCCATATACAACCGTTCCAAAATATCTGCGACACTCTTCTCACAGATCACCACAAGGTGAGGTCATTCCATCAATTGGTCCACTATCACCCAAACCATATCAGAAAATCCCAATTCTCTTGAAGGAACCTATGATGAATTAATTTGATATGTTCTCCAATTTCCACTTGGGAATATCCGTGTACTACAAAATACATCATAGAATGTTATGTTTATATTTAACATACTGAAAGACCAGGAATCTTGTCAAAAACTCTACTACTAACCACTTGATCCCGAACTACCAATGTTGTCTCCTAAATCCATGATAAATATTTTACACATAAGTATATAACACTAATTTTTATCTATTAAAATCATGGATAAGTCCCTCACACATCACCTGCGGGACAAACAACATCTATGAGTACAACACCTGCTTCGAACCATCTACTACCCATCCCTCAGGAGCATCACCATGGCCAAGATGATCATGAATCACTTATATCTATGGGACTACCCATAGTAAATCATCCAACTTATATATCAAACAATACTCTATATTCATTTAATAATGAAAAACATGACGACTTATCTCTCCTATGTTAAGATGCATTATTGCATGCTTCTTCTTTCCTTTCTAAAAATCTACAGAATAACCAGCTACATCCTCTAAGGATTTCCAATTCAACGCATCAGAAACTACATTACCCTTCCTTTGGGTGTATGATATATCAAAATAATAATCCTATAGAAACTCAATCCACCTATACTAGCATAGATTTTGATAAGGTTTAATGAAAACATAACACATGATCTTGTGGTTAGTGAAAGTCAAAAAACATTCATTGATAACATTGTGACTCCATAAATTTAGCATGAACACAACCTCTACCAACTCCAAATCTAGGGTGGAATTGTTACTTTTAGAGGGATATAACTTCATAGACCCAGAAGATATGGTCTCTATCTACTGCATTAGAATTCATCCCAAGACTAGAGAGCATGCATCAAAGAAAACATAATATAATACACACTCATCATGAAACTGAAGTAATATATCACTATCAAACATCTCATTCCAAAAACTGAATGACTTCTAAAATAGATCTATTCACATGGAACTCTTTTCCATTTTTGTCAATAGTAGTGATAGGGATAAAATTGAGAAAAATCTTGTATAGTCCTCTAATGGTATCCCATGAGACCATAGAAACTACAAACCTTTACCAAATTAATTCGTGCTTCAAAGAAAAACAACCTTGAAATTCATTGGGTCCACTTCCATACCCTATCAAGACATCACTTTTCTATGAAAATTCACCTCTCATGTCTAAAACGCACACATTGAAAACATCCCATAATGTTGGTGGTGGCAAATGACGTGAATGAAAACTCTAATATTCTTGGCATGATACTACTCTAAATTCCAATATAATAAGATATTATTCATGAATTTAATGATGAACTAGTCAAGAAACTCATCAAATTAAGAGGTGATAATTCATATCAACATAGATGGTGTGTTTATAACATTGAACGACATGAACACATACTTGAAGTTCCCATACCATCATCTGTAGTTAGTATTCTGAATATCTTTATGTTTTACCCTCATATGGTGATATTAATACTTTAGATCAATCATTAAGAACCATCTATATCCTATAAACTAGACTAACAAGTCAACCATCCTCATATTAGGGTAATTATTCTTGACTATTACCTAGTCAATCCTTCGATAGTCTATATAAAACCTCAGACTACATCTGTATTCTTATAGAAAAATGCTGAAGCATGCCAATGGTAAAACACTAGGTCAGATAAAGCCCGAATAGATCAGATTTTCCACCTATTTCCTAAAATCCCACAACTCAATGTGCACCATTTGATAAGAATCCATGTAAATCAGAGATGCACCCCGGTGAAACTCTATCCTGAACGTGACATCACTATGAGTAGTAATACCATATAATGCTCCATGAAAACATCCAGGAACTACTATAAAACCCTTTTAAACTCCCAAAATGATCTTCAGCTGATATCTTTACCAAATACGAAAAAATAATCCCAACTTTCCTATGACCTAATTGATAACCACATTCACTAATGAATTCCAATTGATGTACCTCCACATTAAAAAATTAGAATCTCCTGTAAATGTTATTGATGAATGCATGAATATAATATTTCTAATCCAAAAAAGGATAAAATATTTTTTTTGTCTACAAAAAAAATATGTCCCCGAATGACTTGTGTTGTCTCATCACTAGTCTACATTCCCAAAACACAGAAAAAAATGAATCTTGGACTCCAACATGCATAGATAACAGTAGGGGAAATAGAATCATCTCCATGTCCAGTCCAAAATTACAATCAAATGAATGAGTAATAAATAAGTAAAAGGATTCTGTATCAAATTAACCAAAAACAATGATAGAAAATAAATTGATAATACCTCGAACAACTCTTGGCATTTCTGGAACTAATGCATCTAACATGTACATATGAAAATTTCCATCTCTTCCACATCTCTATTGTTAGCCACCATGACCATGCTATGTAATGAGTCCATATTGATGGGAACTATCATGAGGATTCCCTTTTTAAAAACATACTACTCACATATTCTAAACAACAACATTCAGTCCCTACCGCTCAAAATGTCTCAAAGGAAACTACAGCTACAGAAAAGGGGACATAACGCCCATTTAAAATTGGATTCCCTGAGCAGTCGAGCAATAAGCCTGATGGAACACATATCACTGAAAAATAAGTAATAAAAATAGAAACCCCATGAATTGTTATTAGAATCCACATATCCCTAATGGTCTAGAAAGATACTTTCATGGAATTTTCCTTATTAAGTGGACCCCTGATGGCCGAAACACATGAAACCCACTACAAGAATCCAAGTTCCTCTAAACACATTCTTGGAAACTCTACTAGGGATAAAATCCAAAAAAATTAGTTTCTGATAACATTATCCTATTTCTTAACCTCTAGGTATGCTAGGAGCTTAAATGGAGTGACTGTATAACTAATCATATGGAAGAAATCCTCCTCCAAACACCATTCTCTAGATTCTTCATCTAGAAGAACATCTAGAAAAAAAAATAATGTCCTTGAACCTGATCCCATTCCCCCGCATGATCATATGATACTATTGAAGGAGGTGAATCATGCCTCTTGGATTCCCTTATTATAGATGGAAAAAACACTACTAGAATCTCCTATGAATGTGAGGTCACAATATATCTTCCTCCTTAGAGTAACCATGAAATTGCGCCCACTAATAAGAAGAAACTCCCCATATATAAATACCTAAAAATGGTACCCAAAACACATATCTTGCTAGGATCATATTTAAATTGATCTTGACATCCTCTATATAGTGCATTGTCCCAAGATCAGAGACACTCCCTTCATTCATAGCCAAATTCTGCTACTGAAAATGCCAGAAAATATCACTTTCATGAATCATCCTCCTCTGTCAGGTCATCCCTATATAAATTAATTGGTTTATCCTTTTGAACCTCAACTGCCTAAGAATGTTATAGACGATGAACAAGTACCATTCATAAAAACATGGGGAACAACCAAATCCAAAAATATTTATCAATGATAATTTCATTTGATCATTTTATTTTAGAACCGGATTCAAACATCAATATAATTCATCATGATGTAGGTACCTCTCATAGGTCTCAACAGTACAAATATGTCTACCTCACTTAGTCATTAAATAATCATAGAGTCTAAGAATTGGACATAGGGCCCATGAATCATATGTCCTAGCTGGTCTCCCTAGCCTTTTTCACGCACCACGGTTAACTAGAACTTCCCACATACTTCCCGTGAAATTATCTTTATTAATAACTAAAAACTCTATACAGTCACTCAACCATCACCTCTGATACCACTATATCATGACCCCCTACCACCAAAAATACCACAGTGAAGGGAGAGAAATAATGACCCTTGATTCTAGCCTATAGTGGTCCTTGAGATGGAAAATAAAAAAGAAGTTATAATCAAATCATAGTATGGGAGAAATTAACCTCTATACATGTAACATGATAAGAAGATAAGATTATAAATCATGCACACCCTCTGGTGGATAATATAAAGTTAAACAAAAAACAATCCCATAATACATGTTTAAATAAACATATACTTATAAAAGTCTCTAAAATAAATAAAACTTGTCATGACTATATTGGTGGATCAACACTAACTCCAACCCATCTAGTAATGACTAGATTGGTCCCCAATGTACTCCAAGAAACCTCAAAAAAAAAATTAAATATGTAGTGTGAGAATAAGATATATACTCAGTAGAGACATAACCAAGGCTACATGTAATCTTGTGAAAGGAGAATACTAATGTTCCAGAGAACAAATAACATAACCAACAAGCACCTGTATAGTTCATATAATAAAAAAAAGCCTCACTAAGGCTCAGTCATCAAATCATTCATCAAATATAATTATATTGAATCATGATCATAACAAGGAATGGTTCCTTACTTCCTCCTCCCCACTTATTTTCTCCTCTAATTCCCTTAATGTCAAACATCTTATTGTCCCATCATATCCACACATATCACATCACATCATTCCCAAAGACATCTAGGAAACAGATTTCAACACATTACATCCCACCCAAAGACACCTCAGTAACACATCAAAACATATCACATCACATCACATCATTCCCACAGATACCTCATCCAAACATCCAATCTAGAATGAATAATGTAGGGTATAATGAATGTGATGGACAGAAATTTCATGACCTCCTCCAAACATGTATGACCCCCACCACATATCACATCATAAAAAAATCAGGTTTTCTCATTGACAAATAAGCCAAAATATCCCATATCGTTAGTATACACTGGGGCCACACATCACTACTGATGGACGGTCGGGGGTGATGGAGTACACAAAAATATGAATCACTTATATCCTGGTTTTTGGTTAAAACACTAGGAACATAGAACCTATGATAATTGTTAAGGGTATCTAACTTAGGTGGGGTGCATATAAAATAACATAAAATATATGATATATAGGAATACCCAACACCCAACCTAAGGGTTCATATCAACAACACTACTGCATACCAGATCCGCAACATGTTTCACAAATCAACCATAAAAAATATTTTTTTCACTATATGCAACACACCACACAACCACTATACAAGATAGAAAACATTCTCTACTTTCATCTTACCAGTTTCACTACTTTTATTCAATAATACATTTACCATTAATAAAATTTTATCCTAATATATTAGACTTTCAACCCATTAATTTATTCATTTAATTTCATTTTTTTATATTTAACACATATTTGTTTCCGTCACACCTTTTTCACCAACATATTTTTTTGTTTGACATCATGGTTCATACCATGGATAACTAGGAAACTATCTCATTGATGCCACACAACTGGCCCAACAAACATAACTACTACCATGACACCACACATCCATAATTTTTGTCGTATCACATACCCCAAGTCATTTTACCTCAATTATTACCAATTATACAACAACTTTTCCACAACCAAGATAATAAAACCTTGACACCACAAACTCAATTCCAAAACCACTATGCTACAAAGTCTTAACTTCCAACATAATATCAATAAAACCCACCACTAAATCGTTTTTCCACGTACTACATATTCTATATGGTTACTAAAATCATTACACAATAATCGTAAGACACACAAAGAATCAATACAAGAACAACCACACACAATAGAAAAACATCCCAACATCACATTTAATTCGGGAATTTGTCTCATTACTTCTTTATATTAGCACAATTATTATCACACAAACTAGATGTCAATACAATACCAATTATAATCTAAATATACATTATTTTATCTTTTATTCAGGTGAAATCACACAACAAAATAGAAAGGTTCATCACATCATAAAAAATACAATGAAAAAATTCATCCCAATAGCTGTTTCTTTCATAATTGAAAATAGACATGCATAATAACATCAAATTTTTTTAAAAAATCAGTAAATCTTGTGAAAAGTCCAGAAAACCATAAATTTTAGACATTCCAATTAATTATATGATCACACTAACACCAACTATCGATCTAAAGGTAAGAAAAATCACATATATCCAACACATAGCTAGTAAAATAGTAATAACAAGGAACCCCTAACTCATGTAATCTTTTCAAATTTCTACACATCATAGGGAAAAGAAGAAACACATGTAAATGACAATCGCAGCCTGAAAAACAATATATCAACCTACACCACACCAAATGACCATAAAAATATTGTCCAAAGACACACAAAAAAACTAAAATTCACTTTTTTAGAGAAACAATGAAGAATAATAGAAGGAAACACATGATGATGAATGGAGAACTCACCCTAGATCAAAGATCAGATGTTGGGAATCATTTCTCTGTAAAAGGAATCTGAAATTCTTGAATAAGGTGTTAATGGATCACATGGAATGAGAGAAGGGAGTATCAAACATAGTGATTGAGGAAAAAATTTGTGCACATGAATCTTTATATCCTCACTTAATTGATAATTTACATGAAATGTAATGATAAAATGTCATGAAAACATCAGGATTTATGTTCTACTAAAATACATATTGCCTAAAAGGATTTTTACACCTGATCTATTACACATTATTAATTGGATATGCACATGTTTTGAACCCTAATTTCACATAATAAATTCTCTATAGGGTGTTCATTTTCTCTTCTTTAAGATTCTACTATCTAAAATCCTTTAGTCCCACTTTAGGACCACTCCAAACACCTCCAAATACAAAAATATGCAATGTAATATACCTAGAGAACATATACCATTACAAAAAGGTTTAGAAATCATCAATAAATAGGGATGATATATATTTAGTGAGAACCCTTAGGATAATCCTATGTATAGAAAAACATCCTATTTCATGGTAAAAAAAAGTAGTGTGGAATTACTATAAATATCCATATATGGATAGTATGTGTGGAAATTGTTTTGAAACATATTCTTCTTAGTTCAATAACCCAGAAAATTATTGGTCGAGTATATATTGCCTATAATTGTAGTGCATGGTGAGTGTTCTGTTACTATACACCTAGTTTTACACTCATAAAATATATTCATTGGTTAATTCATCTTTTCTTTATTATGTATTGGAAAGGATTTTAATAGATGATGTTAATGAATAAGTTATGTTAAACCTAAGGTCTCTTGGATTTAAAATAAGGTTTCAGGAATTAGACATCATAAAAATTATTGTTTTTTTACACTATGATTATTCATTCTCATACTAAGCAATAATTTTTTACTCAATGGACCATGAATGTGATATAAAACATAATGGTAATGAAAAACCATTTTGGATGATTACTAGAGAAAAAGATTTTATGATTTTTTATTAATTTCATATAATGATATATGAAAAACAACTTACACCTAAATGTACTCTCATACTCATTGATAAATAGAAGGATATAGTTTCTTATACATCAGTTAGTAGAGACCAAGAAGGAAATAAGACTCAATTTCATTCATGTTTGAAATGTGGAATGATAGACCATGGAAAAAGTCTCAATCGAAGGGGAAGATTTTTTTTGTGTGTGATAATAAAGGACATAGTGGCATAAATTGTTGCGGAGTTAAATTTTATATGTGTGGGTAACATAAAAATTAATCGAAGTCAATTCCCTAATACAAAGGTTAACACCTTGAAAAATAAAATACATACTCCATGGAAATCATTGAAGTGAGGTTATTGAAGTATTCATGTGTTGGTATTCAAGAATTATATTTTTATTAATGGTATTTTGTTCATAATAATCATGAAAAATCTAATTATTTTGTTAATTTTATAATTAGATATGTCTTCATGTGATAATAAATAAAGAGTTATGATTACCATTTATGAGTTTAAATTTGATCATAAGTTTAAATAATGAAACATTAGTTTTGGGATTATGTCATTAGATTTGAATGTGATTAATTTCATTTTGGGAAAAGTTTTATTGTGATATGCTATATGTAACTCTCAGATTCAACATGATTTACTATTTGATAAGATTTTTTTTTTCATAATTTCAAATGTATTGATAACCTTTAGGGTTTATATGATATTTGATTATTCAAGTTATTTTTTAATATTTTCATCATATTTAGGGGGATATTAAAAAAAGTATATTAATATAGATATAGTAAAAAGGAAAACCCATCACATATGGAAAGGTTTTGAGGCTTAAAACTACAACTAGAGGGTGATGTGGGTGGAATGCCTACCACTAGCCTACATGGTGTCTTATTCACTATGAAAACTTTTAAATGATGGGATAGAAAAATATTATTATTTTTTGGGAACATTTGTTTTATCCTAGAGATAACAATGGGATTTAAAAATCACATGGAAATTAATGTTATTGTAAAATAAGTTCACTATTTGGAAAACTAAATATGATTAAGATAGATATAAAATTATGGGATTTTATTTTTGGAATAATGGTGGGATAATATTTTGTAAAAATATATGATTTTAATGTGGAATTATTGGTATTCGGGTTATTGATGGAAATTATTATCATATCTAGGAGATTATATGTGCATGGTATATGCATTTTTTGTTGGATAATGTTGTCACCAAAAAAATGTTTTCATGCCATTCCATATATTCGACTCTGTGATTGGAGGAATATTCCTCCCGAATGCGTCGAAAAACATCCTATGAGCCCTTTTCAAAGGGTCTTGTGCAAAGTACTCAGTGCGGCAGACACATTTCCATACCGACACCTCTGCGAATGGATCCATGGATTCCTAGCATCAAGGGAGTCTGACACCAAATGGGGCCCCTCTGCAGCATCACATCCCCTCCATGCCATGCTCTACGACAGCCATGTTGATGAAACTTTGCTCAGCGTCACACCCCTCTGCGGGGCCTACGTTGGTCGGCGTATCAATGACCATACACAGTGTCACTCCCCTCTACGGTGAGTTTTTCACCCCTCCGAATAGGTTTGACTATAAATAGAATGTTCCCCCTCTTCCAAGTCAGTTATACTATGATGTTTCAACTTCCCAACTGCCATTTATCATAGACCATCGTGAAACCCTCAAATGGATTGTCAATGGTTCTTTCCCATTGAGAACTGCTCCCCTTTGTGTGCTTTTCAGCCTCTATATATTGTGGAGATTCCTTTTGTGAAGCCATATGCCCTTTGTAGAGGAAGGGGCCCCTTCAGGGTGCCTAATGTTTCACAAATCATAGAGCCTTCATGAAAATATCTCAATGTTTCATGAAGCAGAGAGACTTTACGAAATTATCCCAAAACAAAGAGGAATTTTCTAAGGCAAAGTCCTGGTCCCATAAGGGCAACTATTTTCAATCCCTTTACCTATCGAAAAGATCCGACTCTTTTTGAGTCCCTTTTCCATCATGAATCCCATTTTCTCTGAGAAATTGTTCATCTTCACAAGGGCCATCTTCTTCACAATGCCCATCCTCATCATGAAGAACCTCTTTGTGAGACTTAATTACTTACACACCCCTTTTCTGTGTGGCCCTCTTGGTTTGTAGGAAGTGATTTCAAGGTCCCTTGGGTGGTTCATTACGTGGTTTTTCTTAGCCTTGTGATTCTTCATATAGGCACGTTAATGACTATTTCTTCTTTGCATAGACATGCCAATGTGGGACCCTCGGTGGATAACTCCACAACACCCTCTTACCACATAATTATAGATGCCTTCCCTTCATCAAGGTTAAAAGTGTTCTATTTTTGTATGCCCTAGGAGTGTGGAGTGAAACCACCTCGTCTGAGCTATATGATGTTAAACAGCCAAGTTCCATCATCCCTAGCACATGACATTAAATTGTACCCTCGCCGAATGCATCATATGTGGGGTGCATCATCTCAGAAATTCTCTACGCCCACTCGTCTTCATGAGAGTGAGATCTTCCTCACATGGAATGAGATCCTCTATGATCGAGTGGTTCTTGTCAGTAGGGAAGGAAAACCACCATGGTGTAATCCCTTAGCCTTTCTTGTAGGATGAAGTACCCCTACTCATCTCTTCTTTTGTTCCAAAGACTTGAGGAGAGAGGGCCACATGGACCATCGTTTCCACATCACTCCCCTTCTTGGATTTGTCACCATCGGGCTCCAACCTAGATTATGTCCCAATATTTATCTCCCAAGGATTCTAACAACATGAATGCCCCTATTTCCTCTTTGGGCTACTAGCCATGTTTAGGCCCCTCTCCACTTCCCATGGTTGAACTTTTGCGACGTAATTTTCAGGTCATTGTTGCCTCTTGTTTCTCACACCTAGCATGACTCATGTGGGCTTAGACTAAGCATTGAACCTATAATACTCTATAGTCATCCTTAGTGTGAAATCCCCAAACTATTCTAAACTACCGAAAATATGATCCCAGCCAAGGTAATGTACTTAGGATGCCTCCCTGCGGTTCAATCCCAACACCTACTTTTCCTGACCACATCAAATCGATTTAACTTCATTCCGAATGATTTTTTACTGTATCCACCATTCTAAATGATGTGAACGTTGATCCCATCAATTCCATGGTATGTAGGAAGCCTCCCTGAGGTTCAATCCCAACACATACTTGTCCTGCCCCTTCACGTCTGCTCACCTTCATCCCTCATGATGTTAAACTGTACTCCCCATTCCGAACTATGTGGAATTTGTTCCTTTCCAAGGTAAGGTACTTAAGAAGCCTCCCTGAAGTTCACGCACATCACCCATTAATCTCGACCACTTCACATTGGTTCACCCCCATCCTACATCACATTAAACTGAACACCCCTCTTTTCATCCCATTTGATGTAAAACAATACCCATTTGAAAGACATGTGATTTGATCCTTGTCTCCCAGACATGGTACATAGGAAGCCTCCATGAGGCCCAATCCCGATATATGGTAAGCTGTTGTACCCCATAAAGAGGTTAGTAGTGGGAACCGAAGTCAGTGGTATGATTTTGTGTTCCCGATCGATGGTAAGCCATTTTAACCCAACCAGTGGAAGTGCAGTGTAACCCTTAGTTAGCAGTAATCCGTTTTGTTCCCCAATAGATGGTAAACCATTGCGAACCCCAAACAGCGATAAGCCGTTGGAACCCTACTCTATGTAGGCCATTTACAACCCCAACCAGTGGTAAGCAGTTGGAACACTAGTCAGTGGTAGGCTATTTTCAACCCCAACCAGCGGTAAATCATTGTAGCCCCATCCAACGGTAATCCATCGTAGTACGAAATTGATGATTAGTCGTTGTAGTGCCCTTCACTAGGACCCACATCTTTTTTCCACCTTAGAGTTTCATAATAACCCCAGGCTGCTAACCATAGGTAAGCCTCAGTATATCATCGATTTTTTTTCCTATGCGAACACCGTTATTCTATACCCTTATCCTGAACTACGTGGACATTGAATACCTACCATGGGGAAATGTAAGAAGCCTCCCTCATGGTCATTACCATCACTCATGTCTCATCTTTGTCTTTCCCTCGAGCCTATGTGTTTTATGATGGTCATGTCCCAACCCAAGGGTTCCACTTCCTTTAGGTCCCATCCATGTGACCATTCCCATGGGCCGCCTTCTCAGGTGTCCCATCGCTCATGTCGAACTATGCAGACATTGATTCCCTACCATGGGGATACGTAGGATTTCTTTTCAAGGATCGAACCCAACATCATAATCACACTTGTGTCGCCTACATCTCACTCTCTATCCACTTTCAAAAATCCATATCCATCCTGATTCTTACAATGGCTGTCACATCCTTGGGAGATCATGTCACCCACTTTTTTTCATTGCTCATAGCAGAAATCGGGTAACTACAAACACGTTAGCCCCTACATCAGTGTTCCCTCAAGGGGTTGCACCCATCTGATCCATTGTTATCACTATTCCGATCAATCTGATCCATCTCTTTCAGATGTTAAACTCACGACATACCTTGTGTTTAACCAGGTATGATAAGGAAAAGCTTAGAGACATGCCTATGGTATAACATTCCCTGCATTCGATGTCGGATTCATTGGGCTTCTACTCCATCAAGAAGCCCTATCATTAGGGGAAGAATCCCAAACACACTAGTGTTCTAGCATCCAGACATTCCAATAATGTCCAAGGTGACTACTACCATTATCAAAGTTCGCTGCCCTGACTGGACCCTTTGGAATGTCCTCATAGAAGAAGCGTAATTAACCAGCATCCATGAAGAGATGGCACTAAGTATAATTTCACAAACAATGTCTTTTGTCAATGAGGGAGACCCATACTAGGTAACAAGTTCTAAGGAGGAATCCACTGAAGGAAGAGCTGACATCCCACCACCCCATTTCGATCATGGATCATATGTCAATGAATAAGTGACAAATGGTGCTAGCATTTGGAAAGTGGGAATGTGGGGAAATAGTTGTGTGTCCTCCTCCAAAACAGATAGATGCATGTCCCAGCGAAAGCATCAGAAATAGAAATGGTGGACTCGATGTGAACTTTTTCTCCACCATATTTAGATTAGTAGTGTTCTAGACATTAGTGGATTGACATGTCACCTGATCTATGTATCCGATGCTAGGTCCCACCAAGAAAAGAGTGGGCTAGGTGTGAAACTCACGATAAATTAAGGTAGTTGAACATTGGAAATCCCGGCCTGTGACATTATTAGCGTGGATCCTTCTTACCAACCGTGGAAGATGGAATGGCCTTGAGGAACCAGACGTCGCTTTCCTTCTTTCAGCACTAATGATTGAATCTCCTGCTTTGTAGAACTCAATATTCATTTACAGGGAACCAATCACCACTAACACACAAATGTAGGGATAGAGGAAACATAAACATGGAAATCCAATGTGGCCTCATCCCTTGCATAGAAGCCTCCACATCCACAGCTACTAGGTTCCCACGCCACATCTCCACTTCTGAAATCGTTCGTAGATGGGTGATTAATGACCCAGTTCAATGATACAAGGAGGAGGGGATTATCCCAACTTGGGATATGTCCTGTCATGAAATAGAGGCTTTTTCACCTCATTTCCACCACCACCCCCAAGGGCTATGTAGGGAGCCACTAATCCCCAGTCCAACATTTACAGTTTCGGGAGCCTCTCCATAGAAGACTTTCATGACTCCCTCCCGTATGCCAATGAGGTTATGTATGTCCGGTCCAGCCTGAATGGGATCATGTTCCATGGGATCCCAAGGAGGGATCCCACTAGGCCGCGTCAACTCCACCACCATGCCCCAAGAGTTTAGGAGCAAGTATTCTATATGCATGCACCATTGACCCCAGTCATGTTGACCCGACGCCAGTGTCGGGCGCAGGTCGTGGGGGACACCCGCCGAGGGGCATCAACGTCAATGACTACTATATCTGGGGCCACTACTGACACATACCATCAGTCCCCTATTTATGCTGAGTAGGGGAACTCATAATCCCATCCCAGATCGAGGCCACAACTACCCCACAAGTATGATGGGTCAACTCTCTCGGTCGCCGAAAAAAAGTAGTTCCCACCGAGGGATAACCTACAATAATGACTCCTAGTACGGAGGTCCTTTTTATACCATCACTAATGAGAGTGCAGGTTCATCCCGCTCCCAAGGTCGACATCAAGGTACTCCCTATGTCGTCTTCAATCCGAATGAGGATTAAACCCACTGTAGTGATGCTCAGTACGAAAGTATCTTTCTCACCCAAGACCTCAGACATGGATTTGTTCCTCTCATCACATGTTGCTGATGTGAAGAATCTACCCGCCTGGCAATCCGTCAGCATGGCAGTCTTCTATATGTCCTTACAACAGCCAATGAAGTTCCTCCATGTCCTATAAATCACAAAAGTGATGGTTTTCCCCGCTTTATAGCCAGATAACATGGATTTCCTACCCGTGTTATTCTCAACCAATATTAGGACAATCCCCGCACCAATGTTGCCAAAAGAAATAAGCATGACAACCCTACCCATGCTCCCACAAGCTCTAATGGAGGTCCAACCCACTCTAGCACGTCTTATGGAGATTCCCTCTATGCGTTATGCAATGTACACGTAGTTCCTCACTGTGTTCCCTTTGAAATCTGTCTAGGTTCTTCTCACACCCCGGCTCAGCCATGCAGATGTCCTCTCCACCCCAGCATCAATTTTTATGAAGACCCATTTTGAGAAATAATATATACCCTATCCTGAAATGCCATCCTGGGGTATGTGGGAAGGTAATTGGATCCATAAAAAGAGTTCTTAGAAGATTCATACCACAATTTGGCATGTCCACTTATCGGATTCAAAGGGGGAACACAATTCTACGATGGTACCCCCACCTCAATCCTCCTTGTCGAGGGACGGGGTAGGAACGAGCTGTATCAGCCTTATCCTTCCAGTATATGAGGTCCAATTAATTCCCAAATCCCTCCATACAAACATCTAGGATGGGGATGATTTGTCCCATTTCTAAGTCCTATCCATGAAATCCTCCCTATCACCAATGGGGCCATTCTCTACCTCATACAGAGATAATGAATATTTATTTTAGGGACTGGTAAAGGATAAACAATAGTATAGACCAACATCAGTGACTATAACACCTATTATGGAATCCATTGTCTCCATCTCATCTTATCGAGATGTAGTGGCTCTTCATTGCATTCATCATAGGACAACATGAGATCTCGCGGCTTTCCAGCTCGTTCGCCATCTTCACCACCAGCCAGTCTACCATCTCAGCGGTCTACTTTAGTGCCACTACCTGTCCCCCAGCTACCCCCAGTTTATTACTGGGGGAACCAATGGCCATATCCTGAATCCGAGCTAATGAGTATCTGGTACACCCTTACAGTGAATCATTTCTCAGAAATATTTTAGTCGATTGAGACCACCAACTTCATTGTGCCAGAATTGTTTACCTATGAGGAAGTCGCGTGCTTTCACCAAACCCTTTTGAAGACTCACCTGTGTCTCTATTGTCAGTTCGTGTATTACCCCAAGATTCAGGCACACATTAATGGCATTGGACAACAATTCCATATGTTCCACTTGTCTACACTCCCTATGTCATAGCACCCTATCTTGGCTGGTCACCATCGGACCCTCCAGCAATGATGCATGTAGATCTTTAATTTGCTCCTGAGAAACCTCAATGAGTATTTCCCCTACATTAACGTATATTGTTAGGGGCAGTATGATGCCCTTCATTTCATTTCAATCTAGTTCCAACTGAAATTTCCATGTGATATCACTGATATGCCTCTAGGTAGAGTCACCATTTATATGGACGACCTCCCAGGGGGATAGAACATCCTAGATCTCCTCAGAATGGACACCCCCCGAGGGAGTATCACACCTATTAGATCCAGTGGGAAGGATCACACTCCAACAAGGAAATTTACTAGGTCGTTCTGTACCTTCCAAGTCATTATCCCTCAGTTTGAATCCCAACTAGGGAAAAGATATCCTTGGAGCCATTAAAACCATTGACCCGTATAGCTTAGTGCAGAAGAGGGAGAATGCACTAGAAAAATACACATTGCATCAATATCCCATAAAACACAAGAAGATGGCTGATGAAATTCTTTTTTAATGTATCGTGGAATGGTGGTTAGACTGCAGTGATCCTCGGTTGGGGCAGTAGTGGCAGGTACAACTCCCCCCCCCCCACACAGTGAGTTTCCCTAGGTAAACCTGACCATCCTACCCATGTCAATAAGATAGAATCCTGAACATATGGAAAGAGGGAATAATATGTATCGGCCAATCTACCAGAGCAGCCTGATAATATGAGGGACCCAGCTCAAGTTCCCCCAACCGCTCCGCAGGTTATCCCACCAGCTGCACCACATGATTTTGGGCCTGCTTATCACGTTAAATACCGTTCAGTGCACTGGTGTTCCAAGATCCTTATCAAGATAGTAATCCCCACCCAGATGATCCAATGGGATCACTCATTACTCACCTCGAGGCATTGGATGATCGACAGTTGGCAATACCACCTGAGGAAATAACATATCCACCATGGGTGAATGATATGTTGGCACCCTAGGTTTCATAAATCACACATTATCCTACTTTAATGGGACATGAAACCCACATCATAATCTAGATGATTTCATCTTTCGGTGTTGACCCATTTTGGGAACTTCAGTGCAGTAGAAGGCATCCAAAATCTGGTGTTTCGTATAGACATTGGAAGGGCCATCATTTTTCTGGTATAGCCTGATACACATCGGGTCCTTCACCAGATGGGAAGATCTCTGTAGGATTATTCTATAATAGAAGAGTATTGTATACATCTTCAAGTGTATACAGAGGCCTAATGAGTGCGTCACAGACTTTGTTGCCCAGTGGAAAGGCCTCACCTACTCCATGGATATGTCTCTGACTCAGGAATAGTTGCTGAAAATGTGTATTGGGAATGTCATGACCAAAATGTTCCCCTCACTCCTTAACCAAAATAACCCTGGGGGATTCTGTGACTTCTCTAATAAGGCATGACATCTAGAGGAATCCTGGCAGCAGGCCAAGCTTGCATGTGCGTTTCCTCCTGCAATTCCTGCGAGAAGGGTTGCTAAGACCGAGCCTACCACCATGGCCCAAATAGAGGCCCCTAGGAAACTAGAGTTATTACCAATGGAGCCACCTCCATAGCCTTTCAAGGGCCCTCTACATTAGGTGTATCCTCTGTCCCAACAATGCTAACATCAGAATCAGCAGGCGCCCCCGCGTAATGCACTACAACCACCTAGGCGTGATAACTAGGCTCAACCTCCACGACAATATTCTCCAGTCCCTAGTCAGGGAAAGGCACTAAGGTCCCACTTCCCGTACATTTGAAACTTGACCTACACATTAAAATAGACTCATGTCCTCAGTTTTTTCCAAAGCGCCTTGGAATAGAGGAATCTAGGTTTTCATGAATGTAGGAGACCATAAGAGGCGGATCTCACTGATTTCCCCAATTACTACCGCTATCAACAGATACAAGGGTACACCCTCCAATATTTATATGAGTTTAAATACTGGCTTCAAGAGCAGGTTGATAACCACATAGTCAGCTTTGGACCAATCCCGACATAGGTGGAATGTGTCTTCCTAAATCCAAATAGAAGCAGTGAAGCGAAGGCTAGTGGCATCAGGTTTCTAAATGTGGATCCCAGTGATATGACAACTGGATGGATCATAAGGTAGTCACCCATGCCCATGGTATTATCCATGAATTCCCGACCTGAGCCTTAATAAGACACTGCATCACTCACATGATGTACTTCTATGTTAATGGTTCATCCTTCCTCTTCCGAGAAGAGCAGGCATCTGCGACGCAAGGGAAAACAATTCCCCCACTGATATCATCTTCATCCCGTACCCTCGGAGATTTCATGCCCTTGGAAATTGAAATTACACCAGGAATCATTTAAGCAATTGAGGATTCATTAGTTCATGATCAAGTGTATTCCTTGGTTAACACCATGGATCTGGTAAACCCTTATGTGATTTCTAAAGGAAAAGAGCTCCAGACGGATCCTCCCAACATTCCCAGTCATCTCCATCGTCGACAGGTACGTGGCTATATGGGTCGTCAAAGTTCCTCGGTCTATACATCCATCTATACTGTGCATGACACTGAAAGAAGACAGCAGGCCCAAGAGAGAGCTAGTAATTCACATCCATCTCATCTAGTGTCATCAGGTCTGCCTTCACTGCCATTTGTGTTACTTGATCAGGAAGATCCAGCTGGACCGCACAATGATCATCCACGCTCTGTTGCATACTAGCCTCATTAATTTGACCCACACATGGTAGTCACTCCATGAGCTTCAACTAGTGAGAAACGCGACATTACCAGCACTATTTATCCCCCATTTCAACTAGAAGGATCAATCCTCCCCCCTGCCATAGAACGACCTCTTATATGTAGAATTTCATGTTTGGCATAGAATTTTGATGTCCCTAATAATTTTTCCATCACATCAATGAGGCTCTCTGACCTTGAGGCCCTACAACTATCAACGGATATGCATGAATACCTAAATAAAGCTTTATTAAGCCCCTCTAGTTTTCGACGTAGGTGGTAGTCACTAAATCCTTCCATGCTTTGGTAGTTGAGAGTAATGAATGTTAGGCCATTATATCATTCACTGTAGAAGATGAAGGCTCTCCCATACAGGGTAACATACTCCCACTATACTTCACTAGCCACTTCAAGGGCATAGAGGTTCATCACTGTCTTGTCGACACAAGCTCCAGGATCATCCAAATTCATACTAATACACTTCAAAAAATGGGATTTTCTAAGGATGATGTGAGTCCCTCTGGCCAGAAAAATCAACGTTATGATAGAATGTACTAGACATTAGAAAGCATGATCCACTTTAATACCTTGTTTTGTGGCCTAGTTTCCTGCACCGAGTTTATGGTTGTCTCCTAGGATACCGCCTATAATGTGGTGATGGGTATGTGATGGCTTCACTTGCATGAGATAGTCCCTTCATCATATCACTAGTGCCTTAAGTACTCCCTTAATTTTTGATTGCGTGTACTCCAAGGTGACGTGTCCCCCTTCTCATCTTGTGAATCCCGCTACCTGGATGCCTACTTTTACAATAGAAAGGACAAACAGATTCAGGCTAACAAGATAGAACATGCTACGGCTGCAACCGACTCATGGAAAGACCAAGATGATGCCTACATCTTTCCAATCCATCGATTGGAGGGTACGTCCTCGGATATGGGTCAATGAGTTGTTGTTTTTTGGAATGTGGGCGGAGAAACATCCAATGTCTAAGAAATATTGGAATATCACCACATATTTCTATAGAAATCAGGCTCAGGTGATCCCAGAGCCCCCTACACCAATAATGTATTGGGATGACCTCCCCATAAAAATGGAAATAATCCTTACTTTCTTATTTTGTCAGGATGGGATAATCCTAATCAATACAACGTGTCACTGTTTCTTTGATATCATCATGTGTGTTCCCTTGGAAAAGAGGCTAGATGGGATCAGGTCGACAACTATCATTGTTGTGGTTTTGACAACACATGAGTTCCCAAATACAGTGTCTATTGCAACTCTGGCTAGCACCAGTCTCCCATCAGGATCTGTTGACTCAGAAGAAAACTTCTCCCAATGAGTATCACTCCTTCATAAGTGAAGAAGAGGACTTAGAGGATTCTCCTCTTACTTTCGAAGAGGGTGTCTCCACCATGGACGATGAATTAGTACAGGTGAATATAGTTAGTGAGATTGATCTAAAACCCATGTTGATTAGTGCCTCTATACATGTCTAAGAGAAAAAACAGTACATGGACTTCCCAAAATAGCACCACGATTTATTTTATTGGATTTATGGAGAAATTCCATGATTAGATCCTTTGGTCATCGTACACTGCCTCAATCTTTCAAAAAATCACCACGAGTTTGAAGAGACTTCAAGAAAGATTATCCCTTCTCACGGTGCCATGGTCGAGGTCGATGTTGATAAGATCCTTAGAGCCAACTTCATCAAAGAGGTCATGAACCCAAAATGCCTTTCCAACATTATCCATGTTAGGAAGAAGAACTGGAAAATCAGAGTTTTTATCATCTTTCAGGATCTCAACTTTCACTCTCTGAAGGATGATTTTCCCCTCATAGTGATAGAGTTGTTTATTGATTCCACATGTGGGTTCTAGGACCTCTCCTTCATGGATGTGCTAAATATGAATAGATCTTGAGGATGAGTGGTTTACATCATTCTGGGCACCACAACTAACATTCAGCTTCCAGGTAATTCATTTCGGTATAAAGATTACAAGAGCCACCTATCGGCGTGCCATAAACTATATTTCTAAGATGATCCTCGTAAAATTGGTGGAATGTTACATGGATGATCTGGTGATAAAGTCTCTTCAGTTTCAAAACCATCTCAAAGACCTTGAGAAATTATTCGGATTCCTCTGTTCTCGCCATATTTAGACGAACCCATTGAAGTGTGACTTCGGTTTGACCTCTAGAATGTTTATCGGCATTGTGTTCAGATACAAGGGCATCAAGATCAACCTAGAGAAGATCAAGGCCATCAGTCAGATGCCTCCCCCGAGCAAAATTTTGGAGAATTAAGGCTTTCAAGACCACTTTTCCTATATACATCAATTCCTCATGAATTTGGAGGAGAAGTGTAATTCATTTTTTCACCTCATGAAGAAAGGCACTGTCTATCAGTTGGATGAGGATTGTTAAATTGATTTTGAGGAAATAAAGCATTATCTTCTCCAGCCTTCATTCCTAATGCCACCCATTTAGAAAAAGCTATTCCTCCTGTATTTGACCACCCTCGAATGATCTCTCGGTACCTTTATCACGTAGAAGAACAATGAGGGAATGGAGAACAGTCTTTACTATCTCTACTGCATGCTCCTTGATATGGATAGCAGATACTCCCCTATCAAGAAGAGATGCATTGAGCTTGTATTCACAGTACTGAAATTGTGATAATAATTAAAGAACCATGAGTTAAAAAAAGTGTCCCTAATTGATCCACCGATGTACATCCTGAATAACCCCATGTTGATAGGCCATCTAGCTCGGTGGCCACTGATCCTACAACAGTTAAACATCAGGTTTTTCCCTCAGAAGCCTATTAAGGTTCAAGCACTGGCAGACTTCCTTATCTCCAATCCAAATCCCACGGACCAGTCTATGGACCATTATTTTCCTGATGAGTAAATCCTCTCGGTTGGACAAGCTATTCCATGAGGGAAAATTTACCTTGATGGAACTTCCTGGATCCCTACCAGTAAAAGGTTTAATGAACCCAGACTCAATATAGTAGGCATGGGTATCGTCTTAATTACGCCAACACATTTTGTTCTGTTATATTAATTCCTTTTATCATAAGTTTGTACCAACAATGAGGAAAAGTATCAAGATCTTATCACGATCCTCAAGCTATCCATAGAGATTGACATTCCCCAGTAGCATGTAAAAGGGGACTCCAAACTAGTTACAAGAATATGAATAGTGAATATGTCATTTGAATGCTCGAACTCATACCACTGTTGGAACACACCCTAAAGCTGATGGCCTACATCTGATCTTGGAAAGAGGTTACTCATATTCCTCTATCCCAAAATGGTCGAGACAATTCCTTTTTTGGCCTAGCTACATCTCCTTCGGAGACCGATCAGGATGATTTGATGATCCATGTTGCACACTAGAGAGTCATAGTTGCTGCCACCCTTGATGACAATGATAGCCCATAGGTAAGCAATCTTACCATAGGTGCCTCCACGTTATGACTCCCATGCCCCCCTTATGTAGTTATATAATTGAATCCTAACTAGAGGACCCCATTTCTCAGGTACCTTCATCATGGAAGCCTCTTGGAAGATCGAGTCGAGCATGAGAAAATCGGATGCGGCATGTTTCAGTTTACCCTCCAGAGTGGTCCCGATCTCGATCATAACCACTACAAGAATTGGTTTGATGGTTTTATCCACTATTGAATTCTAGGAGTTGAGATTTATCAAGTTATTCAAGAGCATCAACCTGGTTCCTGTGGAGCTAATCATACCGGGATGAAATTCTCTCCTTAGCTCCAAAGATTTTTGGAATTTTTTGGCCCTCCATGATTCGTTACTACATCAATTTTTCCAAGTGGTGTTAGGAATGCCAGATTCATTACAACATTATGCATGGGACTCTAGAGCCTCTCCACTCTACTAATTATTTTTGGCCCTTTTCTGTCAGGGGACTCGATGTCGTGGGGCCATATCCACCGACGACAGCTCACTAGTGTAGGTTTATCATGACCACTACAGATTTATTTTCCAAGTGGGTAGAGAAAATTCTACTAAAGGGGGTCATGTGTCATGATATCATTGAATTTTTAATCTCCAACATCATCTAGCAATTTGGAGTCCCTCAGGCCATCCTCACTAACAATGGAACCAACTTCCAGGTAAACGAGTAGTGAACATTGTACACCAAGTGCAACATTCATTCTAACCATACCTCCTGCTATCACGCGCAATAAAAGGGGTATATTGAGGCATTCAACAAAACCATCACTAATATCTTGTAGAAAATGTTTGGTCAGAATAAGAAGAGTTGGCTGTACAAACTCCCCAAAGCCCACAGGGCCCATTAGACAACATATTACTATTCCACATAGGTAACCGCATATTCTCTAGTGTATAGAATAGAGGTCGTACTTCCCATCGAGATTCAATTGCCTTCAATATGCGTAGTTATCTATGACAAAAAACCACCCGATAAGTTAGTTAAAATCTATCTGGATGAATTGGATGCACTATATAAGAATAGGCTTTGTGCCCTGCAAAATCATGAGAGACATCAGAATAAGTTAGCTCAAGCTTTCAAAAATAAGGTTCTCCTCCGCTCTTTCATGCAAGGTGACCATGTGTTGGCCCTGAAAACCCCAATGATACCTGGTAGAAATCCACCCAAATAGGATCCCAAAATGGAAGGACCTCATATCATTCACAAGGTTTACCTCAATGGTGCGTACTTCCTGGTTATAATGGATGGAGAGTGTGTAACGCCTCCCACTAATGTCAAATTCATCATTAAGTAATTTTCTTGAACATATGGTCCTTTATGACCTTAAACTATTTCTTCCATCATAACATAAAAATTCATTTTCTTCCCACATGACGATAAACTACCAGATGTCCAGAGCTCTATTACCATAAACTAAAATCTATACGGTATTTCATGACCTTAAAATGTTGTTTCTTATCCACTTGATGTTAAAATGGATGATACATCCAGACTGAAAGACATAAATCTATTCACTATTTGTCCTTAATGCATGACCTTAAAATGCATGGAACTGTCATGAACTATGTATGTGTTGATTACCATACTCATGGTATACGTAGGAAGGCTCATACACCTTGTCTTGTGTCTAGCCTCAGACTCTTCTATTTGACTATCCCCCAAGGTGTAGTATCGTTATAGGTTCCCACATGTTGTAGTGTAGGATTATTTTCCCCTAATCATGTTGGGATTATGATAATCACACTATGTTCCCTTCTTCATTCTTCTATCATCCCATGTCGTCCCATCATGATGTTAACTACATGTCCTTTCCTGAACTACATATGGCTTGATTCCCATCATAATGAGGTACGTAGGAATACTCTGATATTTCATCTGTTAGCCCAGTCACAATCATCATGATCTCCCCTTAGGTCAAAACATATGGTGTTTTTCATGTTTTCTATCATTAACATTGTGTTCACCATGACCTCCCCACCTATCCCTCTCCCTAAAGATCCCCACCTCATTCCTCATCTCGCTGGATTATAAAATGAACAGGAACATTCATGATTCACACACTCCCTTTACATTGGTCTTTATCACCTTTCATGTCTGAATGTTCTCCCGAATGGCACATATGATTGGCCTAAGCGATCTTCTACCATTTTAGGCCTACTTCTTGAGGATCTCAAGTGAAAAATTGATACAAGCCCTATATTGAAAACATGGTCAGCAATCGACACTCATTTTTTTCTCCAATTCTAGGTCATACGATGTGGATGTGGTGTTTCGAACGCGGTCAACAGTCATCCTTCATCATTTCCACCACCCCCTATATACCAAGAATTGGGTGCAGTAATTTATTTTGTTCCATTATACCTTCAATACTCAATCTGCCTCAGGCAGGAGTGTTATTCTGGAAGCTGTACCCTTATCTTTTGGGGAGATCTAGATCTCATTCCTTATTTCAAACATCGATCATCACTCATGGAGGCCAAATATTTTTGGTATGGGAAACCTGAATAAAGTCACATATGTCCACAGTATGAGTTTTATGACCTTAAAATAAGATCACAATCATCCTCAATGCAAGATGATAAACTTCAAATAGGCCAGGACTTCCTCTCTCAGGTCCCTTGACATTTTTGATCCATTTCCCAATTTCTCACTTAAGACTATGTGGTGTTGTGTGGACTCTTTGTCCTCATTCATGTCAGGTTATTTTTTCCATACCGCATACATCCCTCTGAGAAACCCCACCATCTTTGTCCTTGACGCAAGTTTTTAAACATTACATGTCTCACCATTCTTTGTGTTCCCATCATCTGGGTTTCCTCCATCAATCACATATAAAAGGGCCCCTGAATGGAATAGATGTTTGGACTAAGGGATCTCATATTATTTTGGGTTAATGTCCTCGAGGATCTTGAGTGACAAATTGATATGAGTCATGTGTTGCGAATATGGTCAACGGTCGAC
This sequence comes from Viscum album, assembly GCA_963277665.1. Lineage (NCBI taxonomy): Eukaryota > Viridiplantae > Streptophyta > Magnoliopsida > Santalales > Viscaceae > Viscum > Viscum album. The sequence goes on from OY728142.1 coordinate 958,733,958, forward strand.
ACTCAATTGTTTTCCCCCATCCTTGGACACAAAATATGGATACTATCTTGCGATCATGGTCAAAAATTATCCTTGATCATTGTTGTCATTATGTGGTCTCCCGCATAATAGGCGTGTGGATTCATCCCTTCTATCCAACTGTCCCTCACACATGACATTAAACTGGATGTCTACATTCTGAGCCTTATGACCTTAAACAAAGAGCACCATCATCCCCATCGTAAGACATTAAACTATATACTGGATGGGAATTACTATCTCAAGTCCCTTAAACTTTTTTTCCCACAGGCCCAAGTCATGGTTTGGGATTGTATGTTGTGTCATGGTCATATATTCTCATTCAGGTTGGGTTAACCATCGCGTCGTTCACATCCCTCTTTCAAATACCTTTCCCCTATCTGCGTCCTTACGGCATGACTTAAAACTGCACTACATCCCCCAGAAATACTCGTGGATTGATTCTCATCCTTGTGGGATACATAGGATCCCACGATCATTTAGATTTCAGGTCCATCCCATTTTCATAGAAACCATCGTGTCATCTTGACCCTTGGCCCACGTTCGTCCAAGAGAGTGGTATAGGGTGTAGTATGGGCTTGTGTCTTCATTCATGTAAGGTTTGAGAAAACCACGCCACATGCCTATTTATCATAATATCTATTTTCCCATGTCCAATCCTCATCTTATCAAGTCGGTTTCTATTGGGTTGGGCTCCTAGACCCTCATTGACAGTTCAAAGTTATGCCATGGAGCACTCTGGTTCAGGACCTAGAGTGTTGGATTCTACAAGAAAAGTTATAGCCGATTTTTAGGCTTTATGTTCCCCATTATTTGGAATTTCATCACGTTTCAGGTCCAAATGAGACCATGAATAGTACAGATGCTCAGTCTAAGGGATGTATTACAATTTTGGGCCAATGTCTCCATGGATATCGAGTGAAAAATTAATACGAGTGTGGTGTAGTGAATATGGTCAGCGGTCAACACTCATTTGTTGTTCACATTTCAAGTCACACGATATGGATGATGTGTTTCATACATGATCAACAATTATCCTCCAAATTCACACCATCCCCATAAATACCTAAATATCGTGTGCATGATTCACATCCTTGTCCACTCCATCATGTCCAAATGGAATTTTGACACTCATGGTACTGTCCCTTAGTGTGAATTTGCACGTTAGGAGGAAAAAGCCATGGTGAGGTGTCAATCATGGCTCCACACCTATTCCCCCTGTGTGTATGTTCCATATGATGAGAATGCCTTCTCCTCCAATATTTTCCACATCATGCATAACTCATGTGGTCTTAGAGATTTTGTCGAGGTGTCTACCTATTTGGAAGAGTCTTGCTTTCCTATGGTCCGAGTTCAAAGACCTTAAACTAAGATACCTCTACACCCTTTCTGCAAGGTGTAAGGACTACATCTCAGGGAGGTATGTACGTATTGATTCCTATCATTAATGGATATGTAGGAACACTTATAAATTTTATCTTCTGGTCCAGCCCCATATTATCTAACCTTTCATAGCCCCTCTACCCAAGGTTTCTTCTCTATAATTTTGTGGCACATGATATGGGATTATGTACTCATGCACTTCTAGTATGATTCATTACACCATGCACATTTCTTTTAAAACCCGGTTTTTTTGTATTTTTTCCATGCCATATGAAGTTAAACTATATTTATACATCCCAGATGACTTTAAACTATTTTGTCTTTATTGATTGATGTTAAAATACATTGGTTGGTCATATCATACGAACCTAATCTATAACATTATCATCTCAGACGCACGATGAAAAATGACACTACATTTTGATGTAATCACTTGAGGGGATATCATGTTTGGTAGCGTTCATCCACCACAAAATTTTTCAATGCCTCAATATGGAATGATTCATATATCAATTCCAGGATTCTCTATCCTAGGTTTGTCACATCACAAAAAAACCCATCCATCCTAAAGAAAGAACATGATCTAATAAATTCCACTTTTTTGTGCATGGTCCAGACCCACATGACATTATTGTCCCTGGAATTGGTATTCTACCATGCCACCTCAAGAAAATAGTATGGTTTTATCACCATCAATATGGGGTATGTAGAAATTCACTGGTACCTAAAACCTCCTCATGATGAACATGATGTGATATGGACTCCTACCATTCTTATCCACATCAGGTTTTTCAATTACAGCACCACGTGTCTCCCACCCTCTATTCTATCTATCGTCTGAGTTCAATGAGGCTACACTAATATCTCCCTATGGGAACTATGCATTGGGTTTGGCTACATAGCGCCTCATGTGAGAATTTCATTAAATCGGATACCCTCTTAATGGTATACTATCTTACCTTAAGATAGGAGCATGTGACACCTATAGCCTTGTCCTTGGAAAGGAATTAGACTCCATCTATCTGATGCATCTTATCGTCACACTCAAATGTGTCGTGACAAAGAACCAAAAGTGTGGAATTTTCACATGGACATTCCCTCAATTCATGTCCAAGATTCATGAGCCCTTAATTTGGATCTCCATCCTCATACATGTCTAAATTGACCCCTTTACAGCCTGGTCTCATGCAACATTGTCTCTCCTACCTTCTTGGGCCAATTCCCCTGAAGAAACAAGACAACGTTTGTGGCATGTACCAAGTTTTGAACATGGTTAGTGGTCAACCCTCATTTGTTTGTCCCTATTCCAGGATAACATAGTAGGGATACAATGTTCCAAAAACAGTCAACATTTATCCTCCATTTTTACACAACCATCATTGTTATCCAAATATCAGGCTCCATGAATCAAATCATTCCACTCCATTATAATCAGGTGTAATTCCATCACACTCAGTTTTACACCTTCACGCATTAATGGGCATTAAGCAGGCGGGTCAATAATTTTTAGATTCCATTGGCCTAGAATTTCACTAGCCCAAATGTGTGCCTTCCAATACCAGTGAAACCCCATCTCTATTCCTTGTTTCCGACATTGATTAAGATTCATGTGGGCATAATATTTTTGGTGGGGCGCATACTGGTGTGGGTATGCCACGTACACCTTTCATCCTACATGACGTTAAGTTGTGATCCCTGAACTATGTGTGGATTGATTTCCCCGGAAGCCCAGATTGTTCATTTATATTCTACATTATTATAAATTGGTTGTTACTACCACATTCCAAAAAACTAATGATATGACCATTCCTTGTCTCGCGGATCGGGTATGACCCACGCGAGTTTAAGGGTTAATCATTGGATATTTCCAGGATGTGATGGAGATGCGACAATCATAACAGACAATGAATTCATTCATGAATTCAATTTTTTTTATGTGAATAATGAAGGAGCATTTATAAAGTTCACACCAATCACATTGCCCAGGGGTCGGCCCCTCCCATATATGTGTTGACCTCTTTAATCATGTGTTTCAGCTCTACCACTCGCTGAATTGTAGCGTCTTGAACCTCTTGTCGCTTGTTCATCTCCTTACCTTCCTCAACGATGACATGGAGTAGTTACTCAGCCTTTATCTGGGCCTGGTCCTCATTGGCCCAGATAAGGATCTTATCATTAGAGGCTCTCCTCATCTGTTCTTCAGCCTCTACCTGCCAGGCCTTTAGGCATGATATGATTCCCAACTGCCCTCGACGAAAGTAGATTGCTCATTAACCTGTTCCCTTAAATTCTGGATCATTTTTTCAGCCTCTTGAATCCTTTAAATATTGATGGTCCTTCTCCACTTACAGTTGACATTGAGACTTCATGCGTCTTCCTGCACCCCTTCGGTAGGGTAGTCTCTAATAAGCGCATACGGGCGTTGGGAATTTACTCCTCCAGTGCATATTTTACGGATCCGGGTATGTATCCTCCCCATCTGACCTATCCATTGTGCTTGTGGGGACCCTATGATAAATCATTTGATCAACATCAATGATTATTGATGAACAGACTTGTTTTCCTCTTCGTTGGAAGAAGTTTCGTGTCGATCCTATGGGTTAGAAGGCTCATATGTGGTAAAGGCCTCAAAGAGATCAGCATCATGGTCTTCCTTGAGTTGTTATTCACCACTAGATTCCACTTAAATGACGTACGCCCAGTTAATGTTAAACCCTGTCCCACCAGAAATATTTTATGTCATCGTTGTCCATTTATAGGGAACTACGACCTGGTCATCTAGGGCACCCAATGTAATAATGAGCGGCACATTGACTCGGAGTGGATATCTGGGTCTTCCAACCATTTGTATTGATAGCATGCACACTATCCTAGAAACTCTGTATGCATTCGAAATGTTAACCAGTTTGACTAACATGGTAATGGGTTCAGTTCTGGAGTAGGAGGATTACTTTGTGCTGCCTCTTGGTTTTACCTCAAATCTACCATCACTGGGAGGCCAGGGCGTGGCCCCTATATAAAATTATTGGTTTTGCGGGTTCTAAGAAGGCATCCTATGCTCCTCTTTCATCGCTGGACTCTACCACCATTATCCCCCCAGTTGCGGGTACATGTGTTAGGTCCTTTGCGACTTCCACACATCATTCCACATCAGCAAGAGTGGCAGACTGAAGGTTCTCATTTACGGGTATCTGTTATTGGATAAAGTAGGAAAAGGTAGGAATGACACTAGTATGTTGAAAGAGAGCAGAAACCTACTTCCAATGTTGTGGAAAATTCTACCCTTGAGATCCACCCTATGGTTGGTATCTCGCCTACTTAAAGAGAATCTCCCCTAAAGGTTACCTTTGTTGCCTAATGTGTGTGTCCCAAGATAGCTTCTTCCTATCACGATTCGTCTGTGTGGATAGGAAAGGGGAAACTCTCCTACAGTTGATATGTTGTTAGTTCTGTAGGAGTAGTCATATTCAGAAACACCCTTTCTTAGTGTGATATCGGCCGCATATCGCCATGGAAATGTTTTACCTCCTAAAGTTCCATCACAAATATTCTACCCTCGGTAGGAGTGGCATTGAATCCACCTTTCACAAAGTTGATCTCCCCTAGATAAATCCCATGTTTATTTAGGTTTTTCAATAAACCATTGATTCTAGGATACTGATTGTTCTTTTTCCAGTCATTACATGCCTATGGGATGACGACATCCAAGGGGACTAATACTGGATGTAGTTATTTCTTGGGAGCTTGAGGGGAAATCCTATGACATACTTGAGATAATCTGTCTCCCTCATGGGACCTCTTAGATAGATTCATCGGGCCTAGAACTACCCCCTTACCCTGTTCATGTCCGGTCAGCATTGGTCAGGTGTTTGGAGGTTCACGACCCTCCACCCATACTGTTACAACATATCATCCTTGGCGAATTTATGTATTACCTTCCTGATACCCCCTGTTGCCACTGTCTAGAGGCGTGTTGTTGGAACCACTTTGCTGGCTCGAATGGTCACTTTCTTTATCATTTCGCCATGGTTGGCAGCCTCCCAACTCTATTCATACTCTTGGACCAACACAAATGTAGCATAATATGGGGGTACCTAATTCAACATCTTTATGTCCTCCATTGTAAACATCAGCCATAGTTGTCGAGGTGTCTACCTATTTGGAAGAGTCTTGCTTTCCTATGGTCCGAGTTCAAAGACCTTAAACTAAGATATCTCTACACCCTTTCTGCAAGGTGTAAGGACTACATCTCAGGGAGGTATGTACGTATTGATTCCTATCATTAATGGATATGTAGGAACACTTATAAATTTTATCTTCTGGTCCAGCCCCATATTATCTAACCTTTCATAGCCCCTCTACCCAAGGTTTCTTCTCTATAATTTTGTGGCACATGATATGGGATTATGTACTCATGCACTTCTAGTATGATTCATTACACCATGCACATTTCTTTTAAAACCCGGTTTTTTTGTATTTTTTCCATGCCATATGAAGTTAAACTATATTTATACATCCCAGATGACTTTAAACTATTTTGTCTTTATTGATTGATGTTAAAATACATTGGTTGGTCATATCATACGAACCTAATCTATAACATTATCATCTCAGACGCACGATGAAAAATGACACTACATTTTGATGTAATCACTTGAGGGGATATCATTTTTGGTAGCGTTCATCCACCACAAAATTTTTCAATGCCTCAATATGGAATGATTCATATATCAATTCCAAGATTCTCTATCCTAGGTTTGTCACATCACAAAAAAACCCATCCATCCTAAAGAAAGAACATGATCTAATAAATTCCACTTTTCTGTGCATGGTCCAGACCCACATGACATTATTGTCCCTGGAATTGGTATTCTACCATGCCACCTCAAGAAAATAGTATGGTTTTATCACCATCAATATGGGGTATGTAGAAATTCACTGGTACCTAAAACCTCCTCATGATGAACATGATGTGATATGGACTCCTACCATTCTTATCCACATCAGGTTTTTCAATTACATCACCACGTGTCTCCCACCCTCTATTCTATCTATCGTCTGAGTTCAATGAGGCTACACTAATATCTCCCTATGGGAACTATGCATTGGGTTTGGCTACATAGCGCCTCATGTGAGAATTTCATTAAATCGGATACCCTCTTAATGGTATACTATCTTACCTTAAGATAGGAGCATGTGACACCTAGATCCTTGTCCTTGGAAAGGAATTAGACTCCATCTATCTGATGCATCTTATCGTCACACTCAAATGTGTCGTGACAAAGAACCCAAAGTGTGGAATTTTCACATGGACATTCCCTCAATTCATGTCCAAGATTCATGAGCCCTTAATTTGGATCCCCATCCTCATACATGTCTAAATTGACCCCTTTACAGCCTGGTCTCATGCAACATTGTCTCTCCTACCTTCTTGGGCCAATTCCCCTAAAGAAACAAGACAACGTTTGTGGCATGTACCAAGTTTCGAACATGGTTAGTGGTCAACCCTCATTTGTTTGTCCCTATTCCAGGATAACATAGTAGGGATACAATGTTCCAAAAACAGTCAACATTTATCCTCCATTTTTACACAACCATCATTGTTATCCAAATATCAGGCTCCATGAATCAAATCATTCCACTCCATTATAATCAGGTGTAATTCCATCACACTCAGTTTTACACCTTCACGCATTAATGGGCATTAAGCAGGCGGGTCAATAATTTTTAGATTCCATTGGCCTAGAATTTCACTAGCCCAAATGTATGCCTTCCAATACCAGTGAAACCCCATCTCTATTCCTTGTTTCCCACATTGATTAAGATTCATGTGGGCATAATATTTTTGGTGGGGTGCATACTGGTGTGGGTATGCCACGTACACCTTTCATCCTACATGACGTTAAGCTGTGATCCCGGAACTATGTGTGGATTGATTTCCCCGGAAGCCCAGATTGTTCATTTATATTCTACATTATTATAAATTGGTTGTTACTACCACATTCCAAAAAACTAATGATATGACCATTCCTTGTCTCGCGGATCGGGCATGACCCACGCGAGTTTAAGGGTTAATCATTGGATATTTCCAGGATGTGATGGAGATGCGACAATCATAACAGACAATGAATTCATTCATGAATTCAATTTTTTTATGTGAATAATGAAGGAGCATTTATAAAGTTCACACCAATCACATTGCCCAGGGGTCGGCCCCTCCCATATATGTGTTGACCTCTTTAATCATGTGTTTCAGCTCTACCACTCGCTGAATTGTAGCGTCTTGAACCTCTTGTCGCTTGTTCATCTCCTTACCTTCCTCAACGATGACATGGAGTAGTTACTCAGCCTTTATCTGGGCCTGGTACTCATTGGCCCAGATAAGGATCTTATCATTAGAGGCTCTCCTCATCTGTTCTTCAGCCTCTACCTGCCAGGCCTTTAGGCATGATATGATTCCCAACTGCCCTCGACGAAAGTAGATTGCTCATTAACCTGTTCCCTTAAATTCTGGATCATTTTTTCAGCCTCTTGAATCCTTTAAATATTGATGGTCCTTCTCCACTTACAGTTGACATTGAGACTTCATGCGTCTTCATGCACCCCTTCGGTAGGGTAGTCTCTAATAAGCGCATACGGGCGTTGGGAATTTACTCCTCCAGTGCATATTTTACGGATCCGGGTATGTATCCTCCCCATCTGACCTATCCATTGAGCTTGTGGGGACCCTATGATAAATCATTTGATCAACATCAATGATTATTGATGAACAGACTTGTTTTCCTCTTCGTTGGAAGAAGTTTTGTGTCGATCCTATGGGTTAGAAGGCTCATATGTGGTAAAGGCCTCAAAGAGATCAGCATCATGGTCTTCCTTGAGTTGTTATTCACCACTAGATTCCACTTAAATGACGTACGCCCAGTTAATGTTAAACCATGTCCCACCAGAAATATTTTATGTCATCGTTGTCCAGTTATAGGGAACTACGACCTGGTCATCTAGGGCACCCAATGTAATAATGAGCGGCACCTTGACTCGGAGTGGATATCTGGGTCTTCCAACCATTTGTATTGATAGCATGCACACTATCCTAGAAACTCTGTATGCATTCGAAATGTTAACCAGTTTGACTAACATGGTAATGGGTTCAGTTCTGGAGTAGGAGGATTACTTTGTGCTGCCTCTTGGTTTTACCTCAAATCTACCATCACTGGGAGGCCAGGGCATGGCCCCTATATAAAATTATTGGTTTTGCGGGTTCTAAGAAGGCATCCTATGCTCCTCTTTCATCGCTGGACTCTACCACCATTATCCCCCCAGTTGCGGGTACATGTGTTAGGTCCTTTGCGACTTCCACACATCATTCCACATCAGCAAGAGTGGCAGACTGAAGGTTCTCATTTACGGGTATCTGTTATTGGATAAAGTAGGAAAAGGTAGGAATGACACTAGTATGTTGAAAGAGAGCAGAAACCTACTTCCAATGTTGTGGAAAATTCTACCCTTGAGATCCACCCTATGGTTGGTATCTCGCCTACTTAAAGAGAATCTCCCCTAAAGGTTACCTTTGTTGCCTAATGTGTGTGTCCCAAGATAGCTTCTTCCTATCACGATTCGTCCGTGTGGATAGGAAAGGGGAAACTCTCCTACAGTTGATATGTTGTTAGTTCTGTAGGAGTAGTCATATTCAGAAACACCCTTTCTTAGTGTGATATCGGCCGCATATCGCCATGGAAATGTTTTACCTCCTAAAGTTCCATCACAAATATTCTACCCTCGGTAGGAGTGGCATTGAATCCACCTTTCACAAAGTTGATCTCCCCTAGATAAATCCCATGTTTATTCAGGTTTTTCAATAAACCATTGATTCTAGGATACTGATTGTTCTTTTTCCAGTCATTACATGCCTATGGGATGACGACATCCAAGGGGACTAATACCGGATGTAGTTATTTCTTGGGAGCTTGAGGGGAAATCCTATGACATACTTGAGATAATCTGTCTCCCTCATGGGACCTCTTAGATAGATTCATCGGGCCTAGAACTACCCCCTTACCCTGTTCATGTCCGGTCAGCATTGGTCAGGTGTTTGGAGGTTCACGACCCTCCACCCATACTGTTACAACAACTCATCCTTGGCGAATTTATGTATTACCTTCCTGATACCCCCTGTTGCCACTGTCTAGAGGCGTGTTGTTGGAACCACTTTGCTGGCTCGAATGGTCACTTTCTTTATCATTTCGCCATGGTTGGCAGCCTCCCAACTCTATTCATACTCTTGGACCAATACAAATGTAGCATAATATGGGGGTACCTAATTCAACATCTTTATGTCCTCCATTGTAAACATCATCCATAGTTGTCACATCACGCACTGGTGATTCTCGTGGCACATGTTCATGTACACCCAGGGAGTTAGCCTCTACAAAAAATGGAATATTTGGTAAAACCGGTGATGAGTTTATGGCTCACATAATGGTTCTTAATCTACATATTACACTAACACACCACAATTAAAGGACTGTAGACTTTTACATTTCTCTATCGTATCTGTGCCGTCATTGAAATAGACCCCGGTTGGTAAGGGAAATGGATGAAAGAATAACTTTTCTTCTCACGTCGTCTTAGCCAGCATGATCATAGCATCCTTATTCCATGGGACACTCCCTGTGATGTTCAAAATGGATGGGTGAGAATGTTTCCCTGGTGGATAAATGGGTTTATGGTATTCATAACCCCCATGTGTGATGTGATCTAGCTGTAAAAAAATTAAAATGACTCGCACACTCACAGTGGCATCTTCCCCTCACTAACGTGCCATGGCAGATGGTACAACCTTTCCATCATGGGTATGCCCAGATTTATGTGGTCCCAAGCAGTCATTTGGGCCACCATGATAAATTTTCTTGGCCTCACCCCCCTGTGGGAATGTCTTACCATCAATATCCATCCACAGATCAGTGCTACGATAAACCTTGAAAGCCTGACTATCACTCGCTGATCAATCTTGATACTATATCCCCACATCTTAAAATGGCTATCTTCGAGGATTCACTAGTATGAACCCTTTTTATCTCACAGATATCCTTTCAATAAAATAATGGGCTTCACCGGTAATGATCCCTCCACGGAAGGGAAATTCATGAAGTCACCAAACAACCTCGAGAAGAAGATGTCTCGGGTATTCTGTTTGTCCTCATCGATTCTGAACACAAGCCTTAAAAATTCCCTCACCAAAGGACGAATTTTATCCCAATCTCTCTAGGAATTCATTATAGAGAGGAAATCATCATATATCCCTCCCATGATTGTGATGCTATAAATTTGATGGAGGTTCAAGAGGATGATGACAACCTCCCCATGATACAGGGGAATGGTGTTGGTATTTGGCAACTACCGGCTTAAAAACTCTAGTGTGAAATTTTTCAGTTGGGAGATGCTACATTGGGAGGCCCTGGAATCTTCATAGAGGCCAAACTACCTTATAACATTTTTTAACTCTTCATAGTACACGCATGCCCGGTAGGTTCATGCCCAATAGTCTATGAAGTTACATCCCTAGCACAAGTCCCAACATACGATCCACCACTTTTCGGGATTTCTGAGACCGACCTTGATGATCATCCTGTAGAGTGGTGGGGATACATCCTATGACAGTTCCTTTCCATCAATGTTGTTGACATGATTATAGAGACAATGCGATGTGACATGGGTATGATCTTTCCTGAAGTACCCATCCATGGCCCTATGCCACTAATATTTCTTGGGGGTACCCCAGAACTAGTTGGATAACCCATATTTTCTAGTATTGGGAACGAATACTTCATCCCGCAAGCTAAAAACATATAATGGAACGAACATGTAGAGAGGATATTTCCTTTTCACCTCTTTTAGCTGTTCTTTCAGCAATTTATGATCAAAAGTAATTCGGATGTTCTCGCTCATTTTTTTTCAGGGCCTCCCTTCGAGTAGTATCAACACGAATCTCTCAGGTAGCCACCAGAGTGGCCATTGAGCCAATGTACTTTGAGACGATTGGGCTGAGATACAAGAGTTAAGTAAGGACCTTTCACAAATACTATTTGCTTAGATGCTTCACCGAGATGATCAAAAATACCCTTTGCACCATAAAGAAGATGGGGGTTCAGCCTATGTTACAAAGAAATGAGTGGATCGTGATGCTCCAATTCTCTAAAAATATTTTGCGAAAGCACCGAACTAAAGACTCTGGTTTGCGAAAACTTTTTCAGAGAGGATTTCTCACAAAGAGAGCCTGAGAAATTTCATTCACGAAGATCTAGGTAAGGAAACTCCTCTGAGCTCCTATATATAGGTGAAAAAGGCATTGTATTCACGGCGATCCACATGCTCATTGCGGCTCCCCTAGCATCGCAGTGATCTCCATGCTCTTCGTGGCATCCTGAGGCTTCACAGTGTGGTCTGCAATTGGCACACCACCCCCAATTTCTTCATAGATCCCTACACCACGTGAACATCACCCACTTCATGAATAACCCTTTGTGATAAGGGGAAGGTTCCACCCATAGCGATCAAGATTCACCACAACGTTCGCAAACCACTGCGAGTTATATCATCTCATTTTCTTCGGTGTCTTACACTCAAAATTCGACCTTCTTCTTTTCACCGACTCCAATTCTTAGTGTTGGGGGAATTTTTTTTGCTGAAAAAAACTTCATCTTGCCCATTCAACAGATTTGAATCTGTGATCAGAGGATGCTGCCTCCTGAATAGGTTGAAAAAGGGCCTTCAATCCCTTTGAAAAGGGTCCTGCTTGAAGCTCTCTGTGCGGTTTGCACATTTCTGCGATGACGCCTCTAAGAACCGCTCTACAGCATCCCTACTTCACGGGAGTCTGACACTGACCGAGTCCCCTCAGTGGTATCATGTCCCCTCTACACCATCCTCCATGATGTCAGTCTCCATGAATCTCTATGTGGAATCACCCCCTCTGTAGGGCCAATGTGGGCTGATGGAATGATGCCCTTTCGCGGCATCACACACCTCTGCGGTGAGTTCTTCACCCATTTTACCGGGGTTTCCTATAAATAGAAGTTCCCCCCTCTTCCAAACCATTTTTAATCTGACCCTTCAACTCTCCATCTCTCGTCTCTTATAGAACGTCATGAAAAACTCAAATGGATTTCCAAAGGTGCTTTCCATTTTCAAATATTCCCCCTTTATGTGCTTTTAATCCTCTACATGTGTTGGAGATTCCCATTGTGAGGTCATATTCCCTTCTAATAGAAAGGGGCCCCTTCGGAGTGCCCAATGTTTTGGGAAGTGTAGAGCCTTTGAAAAATTCTCCAAATGTTTTGAAAAGCATAGAGCATGATTAGCCACTAAATGAGGCTAATATTCATTGGTAATATATATAATATTCATGTTATTTATTATATAAACACCATTTTAGTTCATTTTACACTTTGAGCATCATTTCACATTATGATTGTAATACCTTCTTAAAATTCACTATTATGTTGTACATTTTTTAACATCATTTAAAGTACCCAATGATTCATCTGATTTTAAGGAATTGAATTATACATATTTTAATTTGATATTTTTTTGAACTTGATCTAGACTTAATTATGAACATGTTTGATTCAGGGATCAATGGATAATTAATGGAGGATGATGGAGATATTTGGTAATAAAATGAAGCAATTCTAGAGAAGGCAGATTGGACACTATCCCACAGATGAGACTGTGGGGCCCAACATACCAGCCCAATTAATCCCAAATTTCGTGGGATTCGAGTAAAAATATATAGGAACAAATCACTCTTCAGGATCCAATTATAAGTCGGCCTCCATGGTGGCTCTTTATGCGGCCCAAGTTAGAGATAAAAGTCTGGACCAGGTTCTGCGGCCCAGCAAAACAGCCCACAAATCTAATCATAACTCCGAATATAAAAATCCAAATGGGTCCATATTTTATAGAAGGTTAGGGGCCATTCGGAGATCCATTTTTCTTCTTCTATGTAACACTCTGATTCGGTCATCTAAAAGATGTTTCAAGCATGTCTGTTCGGTGCATGAAAACTGGATGCCTTTTCGGGTCAAGGGTAGAAAGTCTTTTTTCCACAAACTTTCCACCACCCTAGACCTACCATGCTCAAGTGGGATGACTTGTACAGTTGGAGGCTCTATCCAAGGGCTAAAAATTATTATTTAATTCAGTGGTGTTGGTGGATTTAAGAATATTTGGTGCTTGGTTTCATTGTAGTGTTATGATGCTGCTTTATGTCTGTAATCGCATTTCATTCTCATGTAAGTTGTTTAATTCACCTTAGTTTCTTAATAAATGTTCTTCATTTACTCTTATTATGTTCTTCTACTTATCATGTTGATACCGTTGGTTCAAGGTGTGGATTTATTCACACCATACTTTGTGATATTTATCACACAACGGAGGAGTGATCTTTTTGTTGTTGTTTTTTTCCTTCTTCAATTCCACCCTTGTAAGTCTACTTCCCGCTTCCGTTGAAGACATGTCATCAATGGAGGGATAAATATTTTATGGGTTGATCCAAGGGAGTAGAAAGGGGATGGATTTAATGTTATTTATCACTCCATTAATGGCTAATCACTTCTTTTAAATGGGATTTTTATTTGATTATTTTAAAACATCTTCATCTTTATTGAATTTAAGGTCACACATTTCAAGTGCTAATACGAACCTCTACCTTGGAGTGCTCAAAACATTGATACTTCAAGTGTATATGTGATTAGTATTAGGGGTTTTAGGCATTAAACTAGTAAGTGATGATTTTGTTTGATCTTCTTAAATGAATCCATCTCAATTATAAGAAATTAAAATCATTAAAAAAGTAATTCATCCAATACACCCTGAGCGATAACCTAGGATCAACTCATTCTTTTAAATTGAATTCACTTAAATCTGTTAGTTATCCTTTAAAACCATATAAAATCAACCCAATTAGGCCCTTCATAGCAAAAAATAGTACATATAATGTACGTTTCTATAGGGTTTTTCTTAGGTCTCTGAGGATTATATAACCCAAGCTAAACTACAATGACCGTTCTACCTTCATCTCTTGGGTAAATTTGAGCGAGAATCAAATTTTGGTGTTGTTGCTGGGGACACAAGTAAGTCATCTAAACACCCATTCTATTCTCACCCATTTCTTCTTTTCTCATCAAAATTCTCTTATCTTGTCCCTTTCTTGTTTTTTTTCTTTTGGCGCATGTCCGCTTACACCCACGATCAATCAAACCGTCTAGTTAGGGTGGATAGTCCAAGGGTTAGGGAGTCAAGTACACTAAGGGAACTCATTCCATTAGATCCTAATCTTCCTAATACTCTAGAGTCCAAAATTGATCCAATTTCAATGGAAGGTCTTCAAAGAAACCAACTCATAAACCCGGGTTGGAACCAAAATGGAAACCTAAATGAGGCAGCCCCAAACTTGGGGAATGCAATTGATCAAACCATGAATGACTACCTCACACCTTCCTGGACCAATGCCCCCTCATGCATTAGACAGAATTCACTAAGATATGCCAACTACATCTTTAAACCCCATGTCCTAATCCACCTTCCCACATTCCATGGAATTGAGTTCGAGATTCCATACCTGCACATTAATGAGTTCAATGACATTGTAGAAACCATGTGTCCCGCACATCAACTAGAATCAGCTAAGATGAGGCTATTTCCTTTTTCATTAAAGGATCAAGATAAAAATTGGCTAAACAATTTGAGACCATCATCCATCAACTCTTGGGACCAACTACAAAGAGAATTATACAAAAAATACTTTCCCCACCATAAAACAATTGCACTTAAAAAGATTATCCAAAACTTTTTTGAAATAGAGGGAGAGTCATTCTATGAAACATGGGAGAGGTTCAAAGACACTCTAAACCTGGTTCCACACCATGGTTTTTCTATTCCTGAACATGTGAGAATTTTCTATGATGGGATGGGTCCGGGGAACAAACAATTCATTGACATGATGTGTAATGGAACCTTTAAAAACAAAGCCCCAAATGATGCTTACGAGTATCTAGAAAGCCTTTCTGAACAAAACCAAAAATGGGGAACATCACATTATTCTGAAAAGCCACAATGAACTACTGGAATTCATACACTTAGAGAAGTGGAAATCCTTAGGGTTAAACTCACAGCACTCTCTAGGAAGGTTGAAGAGATACACCTTAGGAAAGTCCACGAAATCCAAAATGTTGACCCTGTTTTCACAATTTGTGACAAACATGACCATAAGACATACAACTGCCCAACCATTCCATCCATCAAGTATGTTCTCTTAGGAGGACCCCCAGCAGAATTAAATGCTTTTAACTTTCAAAATCCTCAATACCAAAACACCTTCAACCCAAGGTATAACAACCACTTAGGCTTCCGCTGGAAAGATAACCAACCACCTAGCCAACCATAGGGACAAAATCCTTAACCCAATCAGAAATACAAAACCCATAACCGGTTCCAAACCCATCCTATCCAATACCAACATCCACCAGTCCATTTTCAACAAACCATCCCACCTCCAAAATATCCCCCTGGGATAAACCAACCTACTCAAGCACCCACCCAAACTGTTCCGCAAAGCCTACTAGAACAACTATGCTAACAAATGGAGAGGATAAACTCGGTGGTATCTTCCCTAAAACAAGAACATAAAACCATCAAAACTAGAAAGGCACCCATGCCTACTTAGGCGGAACCGTCCACAACTTCAAGAGGTGGGTCATGTTGTGCTCAAACAACTCGTGAATAACTAAAGGATGTGACTGTTTTAAGAAGTGGGAAATCAATTGAGAAACCTGAACAACTAATTCAGAACCAACGTGAAGATTCAAACATGGATGAAAATTAAAATGAACCACAAGATCAAACTGAGGAAAATGATAACATTTTCAAGGAAAAAACTCTTCAACAAACATCCCCGCTAACCTGCACCATTTCCTCAACACATGAGGGGGAAACCCAAGACTGAACTGAGTGAAACATTGATGGAAATCTTTTCACAAGTCAAGTTGAACATACCACTTATCAATGCAATCGAAACCATACCTTCCCACTCAAAGTAACTTAAGGACTTGTGTACTTTTAAAAGAAAATTTTCATATAAAAACCAAGTCCTTTTGGCTGCCAATGTGAGTACCACCATTAAAGGGACCATTACTACTAAGTTGAAAGACATGGGTTGCCCTTAAATCAATGTTGAAATAGGAGATAGAAAGGTTTTCAAGGCCTTGTGTGACCTAGGTGCTAGTGTTAATCTCATCCCATATGTTATGTACTTCCAGTTAGGCCTAGAATAATTCCAACCCACATCTGTCACAATTCAACTTTCTGATCGTAGCATTTGGGTTCCAAAGGGGATTTTAAAGGACATTCTGGTAAAGGTTGAAAACATCATCTAACCTACTGATTTCATTGTCCTTGACAACCATCCAAACTTAGTAAATAAGGAAAAACCACCAATTATCCTTGGCCATCCTTTTCTTGCAACAATAAAATCTGTTATCCGAGTCCGAAATGGGAACATGACCATCACCTTTGGGAACATGAGTCTAGACTTGAACATCTATAATGCAAGCTCACAAATAGGGGATGACGGGGACATTCATGAAGTAAACATGATAGGAACCATTGATAATGAATCAATTGAACATCAAAGAATATTTGATGAATGTTTAAGTCAGGATGAGATTTATTTCCATTGTTCATATGAAGGAAGTTTATCTCCTTGGCTTGAATCATTTTCAAATTACTCTTATGATGATGTCTTAGGTCCCACAATTAGTGAAACCTCTCAGCGAACCACATTCATGGAGACCGATCAAAATTCCTTCCCTAAATCTGATCAAGACAACCTAGTAGCTGAAACTTCTACATGTGGGGAATCAATCTAATCTTAAACTCTAAAAAAAGAAGTCGAAATTGATACAATGTCCCAATATTCTATTGAAATTCTGAACCAACCTAATCTTGAATTGACGGAACTTCCCGCTACACTCAAGTATGGTTTCATAGGAGACAATCAAACACATCCTGTTGTCATTTCTTCTTCTCTTAGAGCCAATCATGAAAGGATGATTCTATATATCCTTAGGAAGCATAAGAAAGCCATTGGATGGACCCTTTCTAATATTCTTGGGATTAGACCACTTGTTGGGACTCATAAGATTGTTCTGGAATCTGATTCAAAGACATTTCATCAACCTCAACAGCGACTTAATCCTAATCTCATGGAGGTAGTAAGAAAAGAACTCCTAAAATTGCTATAAGCCGGTTTCATATATCCCACAGCTAAGAGTGAATGGGTGATCCCAATCTAAGTGTTTCCAAAAAAGGCTGGAATCATGGTGATAACAAATGAGGATGGAGAGATTCTTCCAACAAGGGTGAGTAGTGGATGGAGGGTCTGCATTGACTATAGGAAGCTAAACTCATTCACCAAGAATGACCATTTACCCTTACCATTCATTGACCAAGTCCTTGAGAGAGTGGCAGGTCATACCTTGTATTGTTTCATAGATGGGTACTTATGGTACAATCAAATTGAGGTCTCCCTAGAGGATCAAGGGAAGACTACATTCACATGTCCTTTCGGTACCTTTTCCTTCAAACTCAGGCCCTTCAGGTTATGCAATGCCCCTGGAACATTCCAACGGTGTATAAGGGGAATCTTCTCAGACATGGTAGGGGATTTTATAGAGGTCTTCATGAATGACTTCTCTGTGTTTGGGGATAAATTTGAGGGATGTTTGAGGAATGTAGAGAGAGTCTAGTCAAGATGTGAAGAAAAGAATCTAGTCCTAAACTAGGAAAAATTCCATTTTATGGTTATAGAGGGACTAGTTTTAGGCCATATGGTCTCAGGTAGGGGGATTGAAGTTGATAAATCCAAGGTTGACATCATTCGTCACCTTCCATCACCCAAAACTATCAAGGAAGTGAGGTCTTTCTTAGGAAATACTGGTTTCTACAGAAGATTCATCAAATACATTAGTTCAATATCATGTCCCCTTTGTGCTCTCCTAGTAAAGGATGCTCCATTTGTTTGGACAGAAAGCTGTGAGGGTTCATTCTCAACCCTCAAATCCTCTCTCACCTCTCCTCCCATTATGAAATCTCCAAATTGGAACCTTCCTTTTGAACTTATGTGTGTTTCCAATGACTTTGCTGTTGGAGCTGTGTTAGGAAAACGCTGTGATAAAACACCTTATGTAATTTTTTATGCAAGAAAGTCCTTAAATGATGCTCAAATAAACTACACCACTACTGAAAAGAAGTTACTTGCTATTATGTTTGATTTAGAGAAGGTTAGGTCCTACCACTTAGGATCCCCCATCACTGTGTTCACTAACCATTCTGCACTAAAATACCTCTTCCAAAAACATGATGCCAAGGATAGACTAATTAGGTGGGTCCTTCTCTTACAATAATTTGACCTCACAATCAAGGATAAAAAGGGATCTGAAAATGTTGTAGATGATCACCTCTCAGGGATGGAATTAAAAGAAAACTCAAATCACCTTTCTGTGTCTGATTTGTTTCCTGATAAACACCTATACTCTGTGAGTGACTTCCCTTGGTATGCTAACAAAGCAAATTTCTTAGTGACAAGGGTCATTCCAAATTTATTAGGGACTCAAGATCGAAGGAAATTTCATTCTAATGTTAGACACTATGTGTTTGATGATCCATACCTCTATAAGTTCTTCCCTGACCAAATCATTAGAAGGTGTGTTCCAGAATCTGAACAAGAGTCCATCCTTAAATTCTGTCATAGTGAGGCATGTGGAGGTCAATTTTCCTCTAAGAAAACATCTGCTAAGATTCTTCAATGTGGTATTTTATGTCCCACCCTCTCAAGGGACTCCTATACATTTTTTCAAAGTTGTCCTAGGTGTAAACAAGTAGGGTCCATCAAAAAAGGAATCAAATGCCACTCACTCCCATATTAGTGGTTGAAATATTTTACTGTTGGGGAATTGATTTCATGGGTCCCTTCCCAATCTCTTGGGGATACCTCTACATACTCTTAGCTGTTGACTATGTCTCAAAATGGGTTGAGTCCATTCCCAATAAGTCCAATGATCATCACGTTGTGATTCGATTTCTGAAAGAGAACATATTTTCAAGATTTGGAATTCATAGGGCTATAATTAGTGATCGAGGAACCCATTTCTCCAACTGACCATTCTCTTCACTCATGTCTAAGTATGGTATTTCTCATTAAGTGTCCACTTCATACCATCCTCAAACCAATGGTCAAGCTGAGTTAGCGAATAGGGATATTACGAAAATTCATGAAAAAAACATTCAACCCCTCTAGGAAAGATTGGTCTAAGAAACTCTTAGATGCTCTTTGGGCCTATAGAACCGCATATAAAACCATTTTAGGGATGTCCCCATATAGGTTGGTTTATGGTAAAGCATGCTATTTTCTAGTGGAGATTGAACATAAGGCCTTTTGGGAAATTAAGAAAATGGATTATGAACTCTCATTGGCCGGAACAAAAAGGAAATTAGATCTCAATGAACTGGAGGAACTAAGGATAGAGGCTTATGAAAATTCAAGGATCAATAAAGATAGATTTCAAGCCTACCAATCTAGGAATATCAAGGTCAAACATTTTGAACCGGGAAAACGTGTGATCTTGTATAGTTCAAAACTTCATTTACATCTAGGAATGTTAATGTCTAGATGGTCAGGACATTTCATAGTGCATCATGTATTCCCCCATGGGGTAGTAGAGATTCAAGATCCCACAAGTGGTTACATTTTCAAGGTCAATGGTCAAAGGTTAAAACTATTCATTAAATCATTCAATAAACAGGAAATAGAGGTTGAGTTAACTGAGCCAACCTATGAACAAGGAAAAAATTGTTAGATTTAGGGTCCATGTCGGGCTAACGACTTTAAACAAAGCGTTTCATGGGAGGAAACCCATGGTTTTAATGTTTCTTAACATTTTGTTGTTTTAATAAACATTATATTTTAAATAGGATTAGTTAATCATTTTTATATTTTAAAAAAAGACTATTGACATGTTCTTCTTTTATGAGTATGGATGGGTATGAAAGGGGAGCATCGTATTCATCCGTGTCACGCGGTGTGATCCCTGAGTAATAACTTACCCAGAAAATTAAAAATAAGACAATGTATCATTAGTTTGATTTAAAAAAAATAGATAAACAAGAAAAACCATAAAAATAATGATACTTAAAATTAAATAAGTCATTGTGTTGTTTTTGTTTGCTGGTTTGTTCTTCTTTTTTTAGGTACTATTTTGGGTGATACATGTTCAATCAAGGAGGTGCCTACATCCCCCAAGAGATCAAAGGACTAATTTGGAGAAACAAGAACTTTAGCTTCAACCACCAGGTGATTTCATTTCATGATCCTCAGTTTAATTTACTTTTTGAACTTCTATTATCTGCCTCTACTCCATTTAAATTTTCATTTCTTCGAACACTACGGATAGTGTTGTTTTAAGATGGGGGGAGATAAAATAAAAAAATGCTTTTGTGTCAAAAAAAATGAATGATTTGAAGAAGAAAAATTAAATGGAAGGAAAAATTCCTTTAACTTTAAATATGGTAATACACATTACACACATTGAAACTAAATATGAAATAATTTATCATACCCTGATTTTGATTTTAATCCTTGTATAATTTCATGAGCATAGATTTTGGAAAGTGTGGCTGTCCAATGTGATATTTCATCATTTATATTTTCATCCAAATAAAAAAATCACAATGCCCATCCTTTGGATAGTGGGGTATTCGTTTAAGTTCATGGGGTCCCCTAAATAAATAGCATTGGTTTGGTGATCATTTTAGTTTAATATGAGTATTCAAAAAAAATTGAAAAATTTTGCGTGTAGAGCAATGAAATGACCTAATGCGTGGCTTTCAGAACTTGGGGATCGTTATTCCATAGTTGTCTGGCTTAGAGTTAGTAATTTTGCCTCTATTTTTGGCAATTTGAATTTGTTTTTGACTGAGTTAAGTCGAGATGATGCCTGAGTATGTGGGCTTCACTTGGTGCCCTAATGTCTATGAGCCTCAGAGTCATCGTCAAAGTCTCGCTACAGGGGTTGACTCTTTTGAGTGCAACTTCAATTACCATGGAAAAATTGAAAAAACAACAAAAAAATAACAAAAAAAAAACAAAAAAAAAAAGAAAACTCAAATTAATATTGAAATGTGATTCCACCTAGCGCTTCTCTAATTTCCCCCTTGAATAAAGATGAACCCCCATGTCTATTGTGATGCACAACATGTCCTCATACTTGATTGATATTGGATGAAATATGGCAATGAATTTTAAAAAAGGAATGGGCTTGGGATTGGGAACTGCTTATGAAACTCTCTTGTGTTAAAATATTTTGATGGGTTTCATGATTTTTTGGTATAAGGTTTTTTGGTGATCATTTTGTATTAAAATGTTTTTGTAAAAGGTAAATCGAATTTCATATTGTTGAGATATATTTTGCTCGGGACTAGAAAAAGTCAAGTTGGGGGTGTGATTAGCCACTAAATGAGGCTAATATTCATTGGTAATATATATAATATTCATGTTATTTATTATTCATAAACACCATTTTAGTTCATTTTTCACTTTGAACATCATTTCACATTATGATTGTATACCTTCTTGAAATGCACTATTATGTGGTACATTTTTTAACATCATTTAAAGTACCCAATGATTTATCTGATTTTAGGGAATTTAATTATACATATTTTAATTTTATATTTTTGAAATTGATCTAATCTTAAATATGAACATGTTTGATTCAGGGATCAATGGATAATTTATGGAGGATGATGGAGATATTTGGCAATGAAAGGAAGCAATTTTAGAGAAGGCAGATTGGACTATATCCCACTGATTAGACTGTGGGGCCCAACATACAGGCCTAATTAATCCCAAATTTCGTGAGATGCTAGAATCAATGTATATAAACAAATCCCCCTTCAGGATCCAATGCTAATTCGGCCTCCATGGTGGTCCTTTAGGCGGTCCAAATTAGAGATAAAATTCGGGGCCAGATTCTGCGGCCCAGAAAAACATCCCACTAATCTAATTATATATCCGAATATACAAATCCAAATGGGCCCAAATTTTACAGGATGTTAGAAGCCATCCAGATCTCCATTTTATTATTCTATTTCCCATTCTGATTCGGCCATCTAGATGGTGTTTAAAGCACGTTTGTTCAGTGCATGAAAGCTTGATGCCTTTTCAGGTCAAGCGTGGAAAGTCTTCTTTCCACAAACTTTCCACCACCCTAGACCTACCATACTCAAGTGGGATGACTTGTACTGTTGGAATATCGACTCAAAGGCTCAAAAATGCCTATTTAAGGCAGTGGTGTTGGAGGATTTAAGAATATTTGGTGCTTGGTTTCATTGTAGTGTTATGCTGCCGCTTTGTGTTTGTAATCACATTTCTTTCTCATGTAAGTTGTTTAATTCACCTTAGTTTCTTAATAAAAGTTCTTTATTTACTCTTATTCTGTTATTCTACTTATCACGTTGATATCGTTGGTTCAAGTTGTGGATTTATTCACACCATACTTTGTGATATTTATCACACAGTAGAGGAGTGATCTTTTTTTGTTGTTGTTTTTCCTTCTTCAATTCCACACTTGTAAGTCTACTTCCCGCTTCCGTTGAAGACATTTCATCAATGGAGGGCCAACTATTGTATAGGTTGATCCAAGGGAGTAGAAAAGGGCTATATTGGATAATATTTATCACTCCATTAATGGATAATCGCTTCTTTTAAATGAGATATTTATTTGATTATTTTAAAACATCTTCATCCTTATTGAATTTAAGGTCACACATTTCTAGTGATAATACGAACCTCTACCTTGGAGTTCTCAAAACATTGATCCTTCAAGTGTATAGGTGATTAGTATTACGTTGTGTAGGCATTAAACCAGTAAGTGATGATTTCTTTTGATCTTCTTAAATGAATCCATATCAATTATAAGAAATTGAAATTATAAAAAAAGTAATTCATCCCATCCACCTCGAGCGATAACCTAGGATCAACTCATTCTTTTAAATTGAATTCACTTAAATCTATCAGTTGTCATATTAACCCATATAAAATCAACCCATGTTGACCACTTTATATCCAAAAATAGTCCATAGAATGTATGTGTCTATAGGATTCTTCTTAGGTCTCTGAGGATTCGATAACACAAGCTAAACTACAAAGATCGTTCTACCTTTATCTCTTGGGTAAATTTGAGCGAGAATCAGAGACTTTGAAATGTTATCCCAAAACAATGAGGAATTCACTAGAGCAAAGCCCTGCTCCCTTAAGGGAGCATCTTCATGAAGCCATGAACTTTCTCAAAGATCCCCCTCTTTGTGAGTCCCTTTGACTTCTTGAATCCCATTTTATCTGGGGATATAATTCATCTTCGTGAGGGACATCCTATATGTGAATCCAATCCTCTTCACAAAGCACCTCTTTGTGCGACTGAATGTTTTACACGCCCCTTTTCTGTTTTACCCTCTGGGTTTGTACGAAGTGATTTTATGGTCTATTTGGATATTATTTACATTGCCTTTCTTGGCCTTATTCTTCTTATCATAGGAACCCTATTGGCTATTTGTTCTATGCATAGCCAGCTAACATGGGCCCCTCACTAGATCAATCCATAACACCACCTTACCATGGAATTGTTGGTGCCTTCTCTTCACCAAGGGATAAAGTGTGGCAGTTAGGTATGTCCTAGGAGTGTGGAGTGAACTTTCCTTATTCGAGATGTAGGACGTTAAAATTCCAGGCACCATCATCCCCAGAACATGACGTTAAACTGTGGCCTCACCACATGAATCATACCCAGGGTGCCTAATCTCAGACATTCTATACACTAGCTCATCTCCATGGGAGTGAGATCTTCCTAACATGGAATGATATCCTCTCTGATGGAGAGGCACCTATCCGCGGGGAAGGGAATCCACCTTGGTGTAATAACCAAGACTTTCATGAAGGAGGAAACACCCTTGCTCATCTTCTATTCTTATGAGCGAAGGACTTGGGGTGATTCGGTCACATGGACCTTCGTTATAACATCTCTCTCCATCTAGGCATTGTTTCTATTGGGCCTACATCCTGGAGTAAGTCCCAGTCTCCATCTCCCTAGGATGCTAACCACACGTAAGCCCCTTTATCCTCTTTATGCTACTGACCACATGTAAGGCCCACCCCACTTCTCATGGATGTACCTTTTGTGTGAAGATTGTAAAGTCATTAATGCCTCTTGATTCATACACCGAGCATGACTCACATGGGAATAGAGTAAGAATTGACATTAGAATCTTCTATGGGTGTCCTTATCATGTAAGACCCAAACCATTCTAAACTATGTTAACTTTGATTCCTTAAAAAGAAACGTATGTATGAATCTTCCATGAGGTTTAAGCCCAACACCTACTTGTCCCGACCCCTTAACATCAGCTTAACTTCATCCTACATGATGTTAAACTCTACCCCCCATTCCTAATATGTGGACTTTAATCCCTACCAAGGAAATGTACGTAGGAAGACTCCTTGAGGTTCATCCCAACACCTACATGTCCCAACCCCATCACATCAGCTCAACTTTATACCACATGGAATTAAACTGTATCCCCAATCCGAACTACATGGACTTTGATCCTTACCTTGTTAAGGTACATAGGAATCCTCCATGAGGATGAAGCCCAACACCCATTGGTCTGAGCCACTTCATGTTGGTTCACCCCATCCTGCACGATGTTAAACTGTGCACCCAATTTTTCATCCTTCATGACATTAAATTGTACCCATTTGAACTACGTGGGCTTTGATCCTTGTCTCATAGATAGGGTACCTAAGAAGCCAAACTGAGGTAATTTCCCGATCGATGGTAAGCCATTGTACCCCATCCAGTGGTAACTCGTTTGAACCCTAGTCAGCGGTAAGATGCTGTGTTCTTGATCGACTGTAAGCCGTTATACCCCATTCAGCAGGAAGTCATTGGAAACCATGATAGTAGTTGGACTTTGTGTTACCCAATCGATGGTATGTCATTATGAACCCCAACTTTGAGTAAGTCATTGAAACCCCATTTAGTGGTATGTTTTTTTCAACCCCAATCAGCAGTACGCGGTTGGAACCCAAGTTAGTTGTAGGACATTGTCAACCCCAACTAGTGTTAAGACATTATAGCCCCATCCAGCAATATGCCATTGTAGTCCGCAAAATATGTTAAGATATTGTAGTCTTCTTCGCTGGGACTCATATCTCTTATCTTCCCTCAAGTGTTAGACCAACCTTAGGCTTCTAACCACACCTATACCCCAGTATATCACATGTTCGTTGTCCTATGCGTACACCCTGATTCTATAACCAAATCCAGAACTATCTTTACTTTGATTCCTTTCCTTGAGGATATGTGGGAAGCCTCCCTGAGGTTCAGTCCCATCACTCACATCTCATTCTGGTATTTCCCTCAAGCATATGTGTTTCGGTAAGGTCATGTCCCAAACCAAGAGGTTCCACTAACTCTAGGTCCCATCCATGCATCCATTCTCACAGGACACCTCCTCATGTGTCCCATCGCCCCACTGACCTAAGTGGACTTCTGTAATGGCCCGGACCTCCCTGGTCCATTACATTGTGAAAATCTGGTGTTGGAGGTGTTCCGGGAGGTCAAGGTGACTTATCCCCCAACTGCTGCCTACCGGTAGCTCGGTCTACCGGTAGCTGCTGATTACCGGTAGCTCGTTCTACTGGAAGCTACTGATTACCGGTAGCTCGGTCTACCGGTAGCTGTTGATTACTGGTAGCTCGGTCTACCGGTAGCTGCTGATTACCGGTAGCTCCGTCTACCGGTAGCTGCTGATTACCGGTAGCTCGGTCTACTAGTAGCTGCTGATTACCGGTAGCTCGGTCTACCGGTAGCTGCTGATTACCGGTAGCTCAGACTACCGGTAGCTGCTGATTACCGGTAGCTCGGTCTACCGGTAGCTGCTTCTTACCGGTGACTCAGTCTACCGGTAGCCACATCCTACTGGTAGCTGGGTTTACCGGTAGCCACAGCTTACTGATAGCTCGGTATACTGGTAGCCGTAGTCCAGCAGTAGCTCGGCTAACACTTTTCCAAATTTCAAGTTCTGTGAACAGAGTTTTCTATTAGTGAGGTTTTATCGGTGGACTTCTATTGGTAGACTTGAACAGTGTTTCTATCGGTGAGGTTCTATCGGTGGACTTCTATTGGTAGACTTGTACAGTGTTTCCAGAATCCTAAGAGCTACCGATTCCATACTTTGCCAAATTTCACGAATGAACAGTGTTTCCAGACTTCATGAGAGCTACCGATTCCATACTTTGCCAAATTTTGAGTATGTGAACAGTGTTTCTAGCTTCGCAAATTTGACGTTTTCTTTGACGTAAATTACTTTTAAAACCTTATTTTAAGGACTTTAAGGCCGATTCAAAGGCCATAAATTCTATATTAATTATTCCTAAGGCCGGGATGTTTTTACTTGGTCAAACCGCGTGGGTTAATGCGATACGTTTTTAATGGAGAATAAATCAGATCTTAAACCGTCGCCTCTCTAATTTATTTTTTAAAGGGAACGAGATATCATTCTTCGTTGTTCTTCCTCCTGGTTTTCATCTACGAGACGCTAGAACCTTGTAATCATTCCCGTTGGCGTTTCACAATCAAACGTTACTCGGATCAGTTCCGCTCTGTTTGATGCAACAATGTTGTGTCGATCGTTCTTCCATATAAGGTATGTTTTATCCCCTTCTCTTGTTCTTCCTTCCATATTAGCATGTAATATCCATGGCTCTAATGGGTTTTCTTGGGGTTGGTTGGTACTGTCGTACCGTGGCGTCCTCCGGTGGATGCAGTTGTCGTGAGGAGAAGAGGACTGTGACCCGTTGTATGGGTAAAGGACGTCAAGAACTCTTCGAGGTAGGGGAATCATGGCTTCTCTAATTGTGTATGTGCAATCGTAGAATTAGCATGATTTAGTCCTTTGGATCACAATGAAATTGACCTAATTAAATACTTGAACCGGATTAAAGGAATTGGTTGATCGCATGTTGTTGCTTTGTATCGTGATAACGGTTTGCCTCATGTATTTCCTAAATAGAGTAATATCTATGATTTTCTTTAATTTGTTTCTCGTTCATGATGGAAATTGATAAAGAACGTAAAGCCGGAATTATTTGTTAAATAATTGGATAAATATAAAGAGGCATGTTAATGAATCTGTTAATTCAAGATGGATTAAAGAACTATTAGTTCGATAATTTCAAAAGGGTTCTGAGTTACCCGCTTGCTTGTAAGGCTGAATGCCTTGTGTTTTGGAGCTCTGAGTGCTCATCTTGTATGAAGGCTAAATGCCTTGTTAAAGGGCCAAGAGACCATTTTGTGATCTTTGATTTCCTGCTTCTTGTGATTTGATGTGATCCTGGATGGCTGTTGTGATATGTGGAGGCATGGGGACTTGTGGTTGTGGCAGCGGATGACGCTTAGTGTGGCGAGATGCATCAGTTTATGCATGTGGGTGTCGGGGAGGACACCAAGGATGATG
This sequence comes from Viscum album, assembly GCA_963277665.1. Classification (NCBI taxonomy): domain Eukaryota; kingdom Viridiplantae; phylum Streptophyta; class Magnoliopsida; order Santalales; family Viscaceae; genus Viscum; species Viscum album. Next base: position 958,761,984 of record OY728142.1, read on the forward strand.
GTATGAGATGAATGTGATGGTTTGATGTTGGTGGTTTGATTGTTTATCTGCTTTAATTTTCCCCACTGCTCAAGGCAGCTGGTTTTTCTTACCCTCTTTCCGAAGGAGACGAAGACACGCGGGGTATGCCACGTGCTTTCCATGTTTAGCCTCTCGATGGAGGATGGGTATATGCTCTTGCTATAGGCGGAAAAGACTCGATGGGTAGTATATCTACTCACCGTGTTGAGCCCTTTGTGTTTAGTATCATAGGATGCTTTTCTAGAATGCCTGGGAATATGGGGAAGGTAATTCCATAATGAAAGTCTGTTTAAATGGTGATAATCCACGGGGATGGAGAAACTGGAATTTAATAGTGATGTGAATCCTAAAAAGGAACAGTTTTTGAATGTGATTCCAATTTAGTTTAATGTGGTAAATTATTCATGGTTAATTAATGTTTAAAGAATTAATTAACGTACATTGGAATTGATAAAATGAGAATAGAGTAATCTAATAAAGCTCTTCAAATGGTTGTGTGCATATAGTATACCTAGTCTTAGAAGTAGCAGCCTGGAGTCTGAGAGACGTTAGCTGCAGTTGTGCCTATGACTAGGTAATGCCCATAGCGTGGTTGTGAGTTATATATATTCTGTACTTTTTGTGTTTCTATACGCTACTCCACCCTGTCGGTAAGGGCAACTGACACCCCTGGGATTCTGAGCCCTGGGGGAGTGTTTTCCCCAACATTCTGATTGGAGGTTGAATGGCTGACTACCCCCTTTGGCCCCGCTCTCTTCTCTTGGTAGATACTTGTTCCATGAGGAAAGCGGTTAGTTACCCCATATATGTGGGTAGAGGGCTTTAATGGATTTTGTTTATTCACACGCATTTATTCTGGATATAGTATCCTATGGACTACTATAGGTGTAACGTGTATAGGTTGTGATGGCTTGAGGATCCTTACTCGGAGTATGGGCTGTAACGGCTTGAGGTATTATACCCGACGTACGATACACGTTATGCGAGCTGTGGTGGCTCCCAGAAACTACCTGGTTACCTTTGGTTGTGAGGATGGTGTGGTGCTTCACCCAGGTGTCTGCGGGCAAGCCTTTGGAGAGAGATGAACAGGACGTATGTCATTGGGGAAAAGCAGCAAACCAGTGGGGAAGTAGTAGCGGGGTACCCTTGATATTCTTTACTATATTCTATATTCTTGTATGTGTTACTTGGTGAGAGTTTCCATGGTGAGGTTGGGAACTTAGTATACCTGTTTAGGTAACGAGTTAGTTTCACTTGTTGTTCACTGGGCTTTAGCATGCTTTCTTTACTTTTGCACGAGAGGCTTGAGGAGGATCCTACTGAGTATACTGTTATACTCAACCTATGTACATATAAACTGTTTTTCAGGTCACTTGGAGCAGGTTGGAGGTCAAGCTGGTTACTTCTAGCTTGTGGTTGGAGGAGGAGCTGTTCGGGCTTGCGGTCGCTGTCGTTTTACTTTCTTTTGGGTACTTTAAGTTTTCCCTTTCAGTTGTAGTACTTTTGCATAACATTTCATATATGTACTTGGGTTTCTTTTATATCTCAGTTCCAAGTTGTAGTTGATTGGATTTTATTCTATCTCTCTCTTCTACATGTGTTCTCTTAGAGGGTAATGCCTCCCATTTGTGTGTGTATTATACCCTCGGTGCTAGTCGCCAACCCGGGGCCTACTGGAGGCGGGACTCGGGGGTCATTATCTCCCTTCTCACATTGCCGGCCGAGGAGGGGTACACTTTGTGGGGATGGGGTCGTGACAGAGTGGTATCAGAGGTCTGGTTGAGGGATAGGACGGAGTTTGGAGTTAGGCACAGGTGAGGATGCATGGGATGGTATGGAAACGGTGTCATTCATGTTTAGAAAGTGGGGTAAACACTGGAGACCGGCAGAGACATAGGCGTTTAGGGCCCCCTATGATCTGTTGCACGGACCTTTAAGCTTACGATGGCTACTAAACAAAGTGATACTGGTTGTAGGGTAGAGACCTAGGAAAGGATCATGCATCATTATTCTTTGCGCCTGTGTTTGAATGGGTAGACCTTGGGATAGGTAACCTAAAATTAATAAAACAAAATAATTAATTAATTAATGTTGAGTCTTTCATATCCCTGGCTTAGGAGCTCTAACAGTTGTTATTTTTCAGGTATGTCTCCAGGTCGACGTCCTCATCAGGTTTGTGCAGAAGATGCCCAGCAGGCTATTCCAGCAGATCACCGCTGAGTAGAGGTTGACGAAGATGAAACTTGGAGGAAGACACTTCGAGTGTTTCAGCGCCAGAGTCTACAGAAGTATGAGGGATCCGTTTCAGATGCAGTCACAGAAGACTGGTTGGAGGAGATCGAGATAGGCTTCAGTTCGATTCGTGCTCGGAAGGAACACTGGGTGTCCTTGGTTGTGACGATGCTGCGTGGAGCAGCGAGGTAGTGGTGGTTCTTGTTCCTCGGCGATCGTGAGGAGTCAGAAATCTCATGGGAGGAGTTTTGAGACAGGTTTAGAGTCGAGTTTCTTTCTTCGACTGCGAAGGCATCCAGTCGCCAGGAGCTTCTTACCATTCGACAGGGGAGCTCCAGTGTTCGAGAGTTTGGAATCCGTTTCAGGAACCTTCTACGATATGCTTCAGACCTGTTACCAGATGATGAGGCCAGGGCGAGGCTTTTCGAGGAGGCTTTGCATCCAGAGATCCAGCACCAGGTCACCCCATTTATGCTAAAAACATATCTTGAGGTGCTGGCGAGGGCAGAGGTTGTTGAGAGGACTTTGACCAGGACTGGATCGTCACGAGATGGGAATCGTCATGATTCCTCACGAAGCAGAGATGTGGTCCGAGGTTCCCGGTTTTCAGGATAGAAGAGTTTTCGTTCACCTGGGGGTAGGTCCCAGCCCTTCCCATCTCGTTTCTCTGGAGGCAGCAACTCTCAGGCCTATGCCAAGGGATCAGGCGCTTGTTTTTCTTATGGTGGTCATTGACATCAGCAGCGGGAGTTCCCGACTTTTCAGAGCAGTCATCGTGCACCGAGCGCTCCACTCCAGGTTCCTCCGTTGAGGCAGTTCCAGCCGAGGCAGCAACAGCAGGTTGCACCAGTTTTAGATCACCAAAGGGTAGATGGAGTAGGCAGAGGACAACCCCATGATGCTCCCCATCCTCAGAGAGCAGAGCGCGGCCGTGGTGGTGGTCGTCATCAGGGTCAGAGGGGCCGTGGAGGTGGTCGTGGTCAGCTTCATGCTCTAGCGTTGCCATCCCCAGGTGAGCCAGACGTCGTCCGAGGTACCCTTTGCTTGTTTTCTACCTTGGTGTATGCCTTGTTTGATTCAGGAGCGACACACTCCTTTATATCCCCTACCCTTTTCCACGCTTTGGGACTTGAGGTAGAGAGGCTTCCAGTTCCCTTGGCGTTGACTACGCCAGTTGGAGGTCGAGCTAGCTTGTTTGAAGTATGTAGAGATTGTGAGCTAGTGTTGGGGCAGCACCGCTCTTGGGGAGATTTCCTATGTTTACGAACACAACCATATGATGTCATCCTTGGCATGGATTGGTTGTATTCGGTGCAGGATATTGTGGATTTCTACAGGAAGAAGGTCGTTTTCTTTGATGAATATGGAGAGGAAGTAGTGTTTGTTGGTGAGAGAGATCCTCAGATGAGTCATAGACGAGTTTCATCCTTATCATCCTTGATGGCTGGGATGATGCTGAGTTCTTCAGAGGTTCAACAGTTAGCGTTTCCTAGGGTCGTAGAGGAGTACCCTGACGTCTTTCCAGAAGAGGTTGTATCCTTACCCCCTCGACGAGAGATCGAGTTTGGGATCGAGCTACAGCCAGGAGCGTCTCCTATCTCTATGTCTCCGTATAGGATGGCCCCTTTTGAGTTACGAGAGCTACGTATTCAGCTCGACGGTCTGTTGCAGTGTGGTTTTGTTCGGCCAAGTGTGTCACCGTGGGGTGCACCAGATTTTTGTGTGAAAAAGGCTGATGGATGTTTGCGATTGTGCGTCGATTATCGTCGGTTAAACAAAATGACAATAAAGAATTGCTATCCTCTTCCACGGATTGATGACCTATTTGATCAACTGAAGGGTGCAAGTTGGTTCTCAAAGATCGACTTATGGTCAGGATATCATCAGATGAGTGTAAAGGATGAGGATATCCCGAAGACTGCTTTCTGTTGTCGTCATGGGCATTATGAGTTTGTTGTAATGCCAATCGGCATGACGAATGCTCCAGCTGTTTTCATGGGGTTGATGAATGATGTGTTCCGTGAATTCCTGGGCAAGTTTGTTGTGGTCTTCATCGACGACATCCTTGTGTACTCCACATCTGAAGAGGAGCATGCAAAGCATCTACGAGCCGTTTTGGGTGTTCTTCGCCAACATCAGTTGTTTGGGAAGTTGTCCAAGTGTGAGTTCTGGGCTCGAGAAGTCAGTTTCTTGGGACATGTTGTGTCCCAACAGGGAGTAGCTGTGGATCATTCGAAGATAGAAGCAGTGGTGTCTTGGCCAGCCCCCAAGACCGTGTCAGAGGTGGGAAGTTTCCTTGGTATCGCAGGCTATTATAGAAGGTTTGTAGCTAATTTCTCCCGAGTTGAGACTCCTCTGACAGTTTTGACCAGGAAGGATCAAGCGTTCATATGGACTGATCAGTGTCAGACAGCTTTCGAGTATCTAAAGGAGAAGTTGGTAAGTGCTCCCGTCCTTTGTCTTCCAGCGGAGGGAGTCCAGTTTGATGTTTTCTGTGATGCTTCACATCTGGGGCTTGGCTGTGTTCTCATGCAGCAGAGGTTAGTTGTTTCTTATGGGTCTCGGCAGTTGCGTCCCCATGAATGCAACTATGCCACCCATGATCTTGAGTTGGCAGCCGTGGTGTTTTCTCTAAAGTTGTGGAGACATTACCTCATTGGTGAGCACTTTGTGGTTTTCACCGATCATAAGAGTTTGAGGTATGTTTTCTCCAAACGTGACTTGAACTTGAGGAAGCGTCGGTGGATGGAGTTCTTGCAGGAATACGACTTTGAAATATCGTATACACCTGGAAAAGGGAATGTTGTAGCTGACACACTAAGCTGAAAGATACGTAATGATGTTGTGCATGAATCTGGTGATTCCTGGAGAGTTATGGAAGAGCTAGCAGCTTTGCATCTTGATATGGGAGAAGTTGGGGGTAGAGGTTGTCTTTTCTAGATGACGGTGCCGTCATCCCTGATGCAGAAGGTGGAAGAGTCTCAGTTGGGTGACCTAGAGGTGGAAGTTTGGAGAGACAGAGTTGTATGTGGTGAGGCCCCTGATGGTTGGTCGGAGGATGAACAACACCGAGTGTTATATCATGGCAGGCTTTTTGTTCCCTTGGCGATGCACGAGACAGTTCTCCGAGAGTTCCATATTTCACCCTTGGTGGTAAATCCAGGTGTGGCGAAGATGTACCGATCCTTGACGAGTCAGTTTTGGTGGCCTGGGCTGAAGCGTTCAGTTGCAGAATGCGTGTCTCGATGTTTAGTCTGCCAGAAGGTGAAGGCCGAACACCGTGTTCCTGGTGGTCTTGTACCGCACTTAGAGATTCCTCAGTGGAAGTGGGAGGACATCTCAATGGACTTTGTTACAGGTTTACCTCGAGCTCCGGGATGACATGATGCTATATGGGTGGTAGTGGATCGTTTAACTAAATATGCCCTCTTCATAGTAATCAAGGAGTCGAGCTCAGTGGAGGTTTTGTCGAGGCAGTATCTGGAGGAGGTGGTGAGGCTTCACGGAGTACCTAGGATGATCATTTCTGATCGAGATCTTCGTTTTACCTCTAGGATGTGGAGAGGTCTCCAACATGCTTTTGGATCTCAACTATGCCTTAGCACTGCTTTTCATCCTCAAACGGATGGTCAGACAGAGCGAACCATCCAGACTATTGAAGACATGTTGCGCTCTTGTGTTCTTGATTTTGGAGGTTCATGGGTGAAGCACTTACCCTTGGTAGAGTTCGCTTACAAATATAGTTTTCACTCTACCATCGGTATGGCACCGTTTGAAGCCTTGTATGGCCGACCATGCCATTCTCCGTTGTGCTGGACTGGGGTCAGAGAGTCAGCAATTCTCAGACCAGAACTAGTGCAGAATACAATAGAGATGGTTCTGGTGATTCTTGAGAGGATGAAGACAGCACAGGATCGTCAGAAATCATATGCTGATCATAGAAGTAGACCGTTATAGTTTAATGTTGGGGATCATGTGTTTCTAAAGGTGACTCCCCGTCGTGGGCAGCGAAGGTTTGGTCGTGGAAGTAAGATTTCTCCCCGGTTTGTTGGGCCTTTCGAGGTGTTAGCTCGTGTTGGAGCTGTGGCGTATCGAGTAGCACTTCCCCCTCAGATGAGTCGGATACATGATTTTTTCCATGTATCACAGCTTCGTCGTTATCTTCATGATGAATCTCATGTTATCGATTGGGGATAGATCGATATTGACGATGATCCAACCTTCGACGAGCGACCTGTGGAGATCCAAGACCACAAGGAGAAGGTGTTGCGTGGGCGTTCTATCTCCTTAGTTCGTGTCTTGTGGCGACACGGTGGCATGGAGGAGAGTACCTGGGAGCGTGAGTCACAGATACGTGCTCAGTACCCAGAGTTGTTTAATGTTTAACTATTTCCATGTAATGACGTTTCCTTTATGGTTAGACCTTTCATGTTTTATTTATGTACCTTTGATGTGATGTTATGTTTGAATTGATTGGTTATGGATTATTAGTTTCCATACTCTCGGATGTCGTAGTTTTGTTCCAGCTTTTGAACAACTCATGGTGGTTTTCCCCTGAGAGGTATCTTATGGGGTGGTTGTTCAGACCCCTCTTTTCTTCTGGGTTGGTTTTTAATTCTCAAGGATGAGAATTTTTTGAGAGGTATCTAATGTAATGTCTCAGACCTCCCTCTTCCATTACTTTGTGAAAATGTGGTGTTGGAGGTGTTCCGGGAGGTCAAGGTGACTTATCCCCCAGCTGCTGCCTATCGGTAGCTCGGTCTACCGGTAGCTACTGATTACCGGTAGCTCGGTCTACCGGTAGCTGCTGATTACCAGTAGCTAGGTCTACCGGTAGCTGCTGATTACCGGTAGCTCGGTCTACCGGTAGCTGCTGATTACCGGTAGCTCGGTCTACCGGTAGCTGCTGATTACCGGTAGCTCGGTCTACCGGTAGCTACTGCTTACCGGTAACTCAGTCTACTGGTAGCCGCATCCTACCGGTAGCTGGGTTTACCAGTAGCCACGGCTTACTGATAGCTCGGTATACTGGTAGCCGCAATCCAGCAGTAGCTCGGCTAACACTTTTCCAAATTTCTAGTTCTATGAACAGTGTTTTCTATCGGTGAGGTTCTATCGGTAGACTTGAACAGTGTTTCTCTCGGTGAGGTTCTATCGGTGGACTTCTATCGGTAGACTTGTATAATGTTTCCAGAATCCTAAGAGATACTGATTCCATACCTTGCCAAATTTCACGAATGAACAGTGTTTCCAGACTTCATGAGAGCTACCGATTCCATACTTTGCCAAATTTTGAGTATGTGAACAGTGTTTCCAGCTTCACAAATTTGACGTTTTCTTTACGTAAATTACTTTTAAAACCTTATTTTAAGGACTTTAAGGCTGATTCAAAGGCCATAAATTCTATATTAATTATTCCTAAGGCAGAGATGTTTTTACTTGGTCAAACCGTGTGGGTTAATGCGATCCGTTTTTAATGGAGAATAAATCGGATCTTAAACCGTCGCCTCTCTAATTTATTTTTTTAAATGGAACGAGATATCGTTCTTCTTTGTTCTTCCTCCTGGTTCTCATCTACGAGACTCTAGAACCTTGCAATCATTCCCGTAGGAGTTTCACAATCAAACGTTACTCGGATCAGTTCCACTCTATTTGATGCAACCAAGTTGTGTCGATCGTTCTTCCATATAAGGTATGTTTTATCACCTTCTCTTGTTCTTCCTTCCATATTAGCATGTAATCTCCATGGATCTAATGGGTTTTCTTGGGGTTGGTTGGTACTGTCGTACCGTGGCATCCTCCAGTGGATGTAGTTGTCGTGAGGAGAAGAGGATTGTGACCCGTTGTGTGGGTAAAGGACGTCAAGAACTCTTCGAGGTAGGGGTTTCATGGCTTCTCTAATTGTGTATGTGCAATCGTAGAATTAGCATGACTTAGTCCTTTGGGTCACAATGAAATTGAACTAATTAAATACTTGAACCGGATTAATGTAATTGGTTGATCGCATGTAGTTGCTTTGTACCGTGATAACGGTTTGCCTCTTGTCTTTCCTAGATAGAGTAATATCTATGATTTTCTTTAATTTGTTGCTCGTTCATGATGGAAATTGATAAATAACGTAAAGACAGAATTATTTGTTAAATAATTGGCTAAAGATAAAGAGGCATGTTAATGAATCTGTTAATTCAAGATGGATTAAAGAACTATTAGTTTGATAATTTCAAAAGGGTTCTGAGTTACCCGCTTGCTTGTAAGGATGAATGCCTTGTGGTTTGGAGCTCTGAGTGCTCATCTTGTATGAAGGCTGAATGCCTTGTTAAAGGGCCGAGAGCCCATTTTGTGATCTTTGATTACCTGTTGCTTGTGATTTGATATGAGCCTGTATGGCTGTTGTGATATGTGGAGGCATGAGGACTTGTGGTTGTGGCAGCGGATGACGCTTAATGTGGCGAGATGCAACGGTTTATGCATGTGGGTGTCGGGGAGGACACCAAGGATGATGGTATGAGATGAATGTGATGGTTTGATGTTGGTGGTTTGATTGTTTATCTGCTTTACTTTTCCCCACTGCTCAAGGCAGCTGGTTTTTCTTACCCTCTTTCCGAAGGAGGTGAAGACACGCGGGGTATGCCACGTGCTTTCCGTGTTTAACCTCTCGATGGTGGATGGGTCTATGCTCTTGCTATAGGCGGCAAAGACTCTATGGGTAGTATATCTACTCACCGTGTTGAGCCCTTTGTGTTTAGTAGCATAGGATGCTTTTCTAGAATACCTGGGAATATGGTGAAGGTAATTCCATAATGTAAGTTTGTTTAAATGGTGATAATCCACGTGGATGGAGAAACTGTAATTTAATAGTGATGTGAATCCTAAAAAGGACCAGTTATTGAATGTGATGCCAATTTAGTTTAATGTGGTAAATTGTTCATGGTTAATTAATGTTTAAAGAATTAACTAACGTATATTGGAATTGATAAAATGAGAATGGAGTAATCTAATAAAGCTCTTCAAATGGTTGTGTGCTTATAGGATACCTAGTCTTAGAAGTAGCAGCCGGGAGTCTGAGAGACGTTAGCTGCAGTTGTGCCTATGACTTGGTAATGCCCATAGTGTGGTTGTGATTTATATATATTCTGTACTTTTTGTGTTTCTATACGCTACTCCACCCTGTCGGTAAGGGAAACGGACACCCCTGGGATTCTGAGCCCTGGGGGGTGTTTTCCCCATCATTCTGATGGGAGGTTGAATGACTGACTACCCCCTTTGGCCCCGCTCTCTTCTCTTGGTAGATACTTGTTCCATGAGGCAAGCAGTTAGTTACCCCATATATGTGTGTAGAGGGCTGTAATGGCTTGTGGTTATTCACACGCATATATTCTGGATATAGTATCCTATGGACTACTATATTTGTAACGTGTATAGGCTGTGATGGCTTGAGGATCCTTACTCGGAGTATGGACTTTAATGGCTTGAGGTATTATACCCGACGTATGATACACGTTATGCGAGCTGTGGTGGCTCCCAGAAACTACCTGGTTACCTTTGGATGTGAGGACGGTGTGGTGCTTCGCCCAGGTGTCTGCGGGCAAGCCTTTGGAGAGAGATGCACAAGACGTATGTCGTTGGGGAAAAGCGGTAAACCAGTGGGGAAGTAGTAGCGGGGTACCCTTGATATTCTTTACTATATTCTATATTCTTGTATGTGTTACTTGGTCAGAGTATCCATGGTGAGGTTGGGAACTTAGTATACCTGTTTAGGTAACGAGTTAGTTTCACTTGTTGTTCACTGGGCTTTAGCATGCTTTCTTTACTTTTGAACGAGAGGCTTGAGGAGGATCCTACTGAGTATACTGTTATACTCACCCTATGTACATATAAACTATTTTTCAGGTCACTTGGAGAAGGTTGGAGGTCAAGCTGGTTACTTCTAGCTTGTGGTTGGAGGAGGAGTTGTTCGGGCTTGTGGTCACTGTCGTTTTACTTTCTTTTGTGTACTTTTAGTTTTCCCTTTCAGTTGTAGTACTTTTGCATGACATTTCATATATGTACTTGGGTTTCTTTTATATCTCAGTTCCAAGTTGGAGTTGATTGGAGTCTATTATATCTCTCTCTTCTGCATGTGTTCTCTTAGAGGGTAATGCCTCCCATTTGTGTGTGTATTATACCCTCGGTGCTAGTCGCCAACCCGGGGCATACTTGAGGCGGGACTCGGGGGTCATCATCTCCCTTCTCACATTGCCGACCCAGGAGGTGTACACATTGTGGGGAGGGGGTCATGACAACTTTGATTCCCTTCCATCGGGATATGTAGAAAGTCCTTATCAGGCTCAATCCCAACATCACCGTTTTCCCCATATCACCTCTATCTCACTCTCTATCCACTCTCAACAATCCATAAAATACATAATTCTTACTCGGGCCGCAAAATCCCACTGAGATCATGTCACCATGTTTTTTCGCTTACCCTACCAGAAATCGGGTAACAAACCGCGCATTAGCCCTACCATCATTGTCCCATCTAGGGTTTTCACCTATTTGATCCATTCTTATTAGTGTTCTGATCAATCTGATCTGTCTCTGCCAGGTGATAAACTCATGGCATTCTCAGTGTTAAACATGGGAAGCTGAAGAAAACCCCTCAGACATTCATATGGCATAATATTCCCCACATTTGACATGGGATTCCTCAGGGTTCTGTGACCTAAAGAAACCCTATGATAAGAGGAAGAATCCCAGATGCACTAGTGGTCTAGCATATAGACACGCCAATGATGTCCAACGTGACTACTCCCCCAATCGAAGGTTGCTTCCCTAACTAGAATCATTGGAATTTCCTGACAGTAGCAGCGTAATTAACTGGAATCCATAAAGACATGGCACTGGGAATAGATTCACAAACAACATCTTAAGTCTATAAAAAAGTCCCGGATTAGGTAACAAGATTCGAGGAGGAATCCATAGAATGAGGATCTGACATCACATCATCCTATTTTGATCATGGAGAATATGTCCTTGAATAAGAAACAGATTCTTCCCACCTATGGAAAGAGGAAATGCATGGCAGTAGTTGCATGTCCTCCTCTGATACAAATAGATGTGTGCCCAACAAAATTGTTAGAAATAGATATAATAAATGTGATTGATGTTATATGGATATAATTGTTAAATTCATCTTCGAAAAATATTTGATAAAATCATTATAATATTTTTGGTTTAATAATAGTAAATAATATTTTTATGAATTTAATGGTTAGTTATTTGATGAATGATCTATGTTCATATTTGGGTGTTATTATTGGGGCATTTGTGATATATGTTATATTTCTTAATGTGGTGTGTTTTTCATTTTGATAATTATATTTTACGAACCATTTTGGGTTTGGTTAATAGATAAAGATTGGAGGAAATTTTTTTATCCTTTTTTGGATTATGGGATCCATTAAAATATAATTTGGGTTCTCTATGAATAAAATATTTCAACATGGATATACATTTGTTGGAAAAATAATTTATTTGTAAATTGAACAATGCACAATAAAAAGATAAATTTATTATTATGAAATAAAGAATATATCAACTTACTATTTTTTAAAATAATCCCACAACTTTAGAAAATGATCACGAATTGAAAATTTCATCATATTATCTTAATTTAGAATGAAATTAAGGCCATTTTTACCCCGCTTTGGTTTATGGTTTTGTGATATTTAATTTTTTTATGATCATTAACTTTATAATGATCAATGATCCTTGTCAATATACATCAATGTTTGGGAATTAATATTTTATTCCATGTCCATATTTTCACATCCTACTAATGTTTTACTACTTGGAAACCATGTTTTCTATTATTCTTGATAACCATCACACCACCACCTCCCTCTTATCAAGTGGAAGTTTTATTAAACCTTTTTATGAAGTTAGATTTTAACCAAGGTTTTTTTCATATAGAAAACCATTGATTACCGAGATCAAGTTCAAATTCAAAAATGAAATTTATTAATTTTGTATAGAATGTTCCAACCACAGTTTTTAAGAAACAAACAAATTTTTTATAGAAAATACGACATGCAACACCAATCATAAAAGAACCGTACAATATTATTATTTGAAAATGTTGGTTATAACCTAGAAGATAAAATAGAGTATATGAATAGAATTAAACAATTCATGAAAAATATATAAATATAATAATCAATATAAATGTTTTGCTAAATTTTTATAAAATAAGAACTCAATTTTTAATGATATCATTTTATTCTTCAAAAACATTCTTTCACCAAAAATGTATTTTATAGATAATTATGAGTAAATATGATAATAAATTTATAGAAATTTTTTAAATTTTTATTTCACAAAATTTTCAACATTTTTTAAATCAAAATATCAAAATTATCCTTGGTTAATTTTTTATTGATTTTTTTAGAATGAATGATTTTTTAGTGAATAGTTAAAATTATTGACTTTTCGAATACTGTCATTTATATTGATTAAATCTAGTATAATTGTAATTTTTATTTGATATTACAGTACAATATGAACCATTTTATTTATATTATTCCAATTAATTACGTTTCTATCTTAAAATTTCATGATTTTTATATAAGTATATTTTTATGCTTTTAAACACATTTTTCTAAAAACACTTTTTAATTTCAAAATGCGTACCCATTTTAATTAATCAAAATTAACAAAAATGATAAATAATTTAAATTAAATGAATATTATATATATCATTCTATTTTACATAGAATTTATATAAAGAATATTACTAGTAATAGAGCTAATATAAAATAATATTTTCCAAAAAATGTATTTTTTAGAAAACTACCTTTCATCGCAATTGTGGGGTTTTTTAATTAAATTATACCACATATATTAATATAATTTTGTTTAATTAATTTGATATTTTTAATTAATAAAATTAATAATAGTTAATAATGAACGCTTAATTTTTTCAAATAATAAATAGTAAAATTAATTTACCATAGTTAATGGTAAAAGAGGTTTATATTGGATTAAACAAAAGTGATAAGGATTATAAAGACCTAAAAGATGTATCATTAATATCATATAACCATATTTAAATCATATCTCATCTAATTCCTAGAAATTTACCATTATATTCATATTTTCATGATTATTACCTTAATAATAATTTATTTAAAGGAAAAAATGGCAATATCATATTATAAAAAATATCTTATGTGTGAACATATGTGTAAAACAAGGATATTTGGTTATAAATATTAATTTTAACGAAAAATAATTTTTCTTTACCATGTTAATTTATTTCAAATTTTTCATGATGGAATAATTACTTTACATCCATACGCAATGCTGTCATAGTTTGTATTTAATTGAAAGGAAACTAAAATAATCTATTTTAGTAATATAATAAGAATTATAATTTATAAAGTTATTGTGGTCCACAAATTTGTAGATAATTATATAATTTTAGGAATTTTCAAATGTATAATTCGAATATAATATTTGCCTTGATGGTTTTAAAATCATATTAAACGAATAGATTTAAAAATTACATTATTGGAATTTATAAGAACTAAAGTTTTATTAAATTATTTAAAATTACTAAAAATATTATATTATACAAATTTAAGGTTAAATTGTTTATAATATCATACATGGTCTAATTATGGGATTTTTTTCCTTATATATGAACTTTCTTTACCCTTAATGAGTTAATATTTATTTCCATAGAAATTGTAAAAAAAGTATTAAATGGTGTTAAAACAAAAAGATAAGGGGGAAAATATAACCTATAAATGTATATTTTTCAGTTCATTAGAGTATTTTGACAATATATAATATTTTACAAGAATATTCTAAATTATTATTCTTTTGAATATGTAAATTAATTTTTATTAATTTAATAACTTTAGAAATTCTAAAACAGCCCCTCCCCTCACTTATATAAGGGAACCACTAATCCTCCCTCACACAGTTACATGGCCTTTTAGTTCTACAAATACCTTCCTAAACCTATTACATACATACCTACATATTCCTTAGTGGAATTGTTTTTGTCTAAAAACTAAGTAAGGATGATTTGAGTGAAAACATAAAGAGGTTGTCTAAATTAGAGGTATTGTTCTTAAACAAGAATTTTTGTTTTATTTATTCTTCCACCACCCTAAAATTTTATCTGGATATATTGAAATAATTAAAATTTTATCTTCGATATAATAAAATTTTATTATTTTAATATCATAAGTAATATCCATTTCCTCCTCTATCAAATGAGAAATGAAATCGTTAATTGTGTGTACAGCGGACCACCACCTCGTTAACCGATGTAATTTTTTTTCCATAATATCTTCTAATGAATTGATATAATGATGGATTGAAATTATATTTAGGAAATAAATATACGCTTTGAAATATATTATCAGATAAAAAATCTTACCTTTTTTGTTGAAAATTTATTACGTCACTCATGCGTACATTTGGATTAATGCCTCCACGATGCGATGTCAAATGTTTTTAATTTTGTTTTGACATGGATCATAATATAGATATATTTAATGAATATATATGATATATGTCATATAAATATGATTTTTGTTATTTAGTTATTATATACATTTCTCTTTTTACATCCATCAAAAAATTGAAACAATTTTCACGTGTAAGTATGACCCACCATCTCATTTAATTGTGTCATTCAATTTTCCATATCAAAATATTATGGATGAATATAAATTTTTATATACTCAATATATATGATATTTATACAATTATTAATGTTCTTGCTATGATTGAACTAAAATAAAATTACCAGGACCAAATTATCAAACCAAAATATACATGAAATATGAACTAGTTTTCACTCAGAACAGTGGCTTTAATAAATAATTTTTTTTAAAAAGGGTGATAAAATGTTATAATTAAATAATATAAGTTTTGAATCTATAATATATTTTTTAAAAAATATATATTTATTTTATATGAGGTTAGAACATTTATTAATAAATTCGAGACTTCTATTAAGGTATTTTCATGTTACTTTTATTTTTATCACACACATGCCATATTAACCACTTGATTATTTTTTATGGTGTATAAAAATTACATGAATGTATTTTATGATTATTATTATAAAAATTATTGTACATAAATTTCCATATAATTTTATTTCATCTATGGGTTTCAGAATTAAAAATTAATTATTTTATAAGGGTTATACATTATAATCTCGTTGTTTATCTGGATTGTTTATGATTATGTTTTTTATTATGAAATATTATGATCTATCTCTAAATAAATTCATTAATTTCGTTCTACTATGGTTATTTTTGAAAAATTCCATTTTTTCATTAATTTTACAATCTTTCTGTACTCATGATAACATAATAAATTTTTAAGCAAAAATGACTTTGTCTCTTTACAGTTGAAAATACATTCTTTTCTATGTCCTTGTTTTCTAAAAATGGTTCAAAAAATAATTGTAATATTATCGAACCATTTTTCAAATTCATTTTATACTTGTTTTAATTTGTAAAAATGTTTGAAAAGTAATTTTTTCAAAATTTTATGAATGATTTAATTTTTAATTTATTATGAATTATTGAAAGGAGTATTTTTTTAATGTGTATGAAAGGAATGAAATTTTCCCACAGTACAGACAAATTAATGATTCAATGCATACAATATTAGTATCAAAGAGTGTTTTCAAAAAAATGTATCCAATAATATTTGATATATTTTTATTTTAAAATGTTATTTGGAAAGTGTTAGGGGTATTTTCCTCGAAATCATTTGTAAATATAATTTAATAGTATTTGTAGGCATCAATGAAAGTATTCCTTGATTGTATTTATGCTTTAATATGGATATTTTTCAATGATAACATCCATATTCATTTTCTATATGGTTAATTATTATGATTATAAGATTTTTATGAAACATGTTTCATTTCCATTAGTTATTCTTATGAAACTCATTTCTTTTATACATGTTCTGCATCGAAAAAATGTTTATGAACCCCATTTCCATTCTATAGGTTATGATATGATAAATGTTTTATGATCTTTTCCTCACATATATTTTAATTTCATAATGTGATGGGTGTTCTTGGAAGTATATATAAATCCAATTATTTGGTTAATTATGGATATATCATGAGAAAAATAGGATTTGAATGGTTAGTGAACCCAACTTAGTGAGTCCATCCACTATAGTAGTGTTGGGATTTAATCTTGTCTACTATGATGGTTTGGGGAGTAAACCTTGTCCGCTATGTTAGTCTTGGAAATGAACATTTACTTTAATGAACTTATTGTCAATGCTTATGTGTATGCCAAAAATATATGTCTTCTTCCAATGTTATCTTCTCTTGTCTTATGTTTTTTAATTATTTTTGATTATAGACATATGAACTGCTAATTTAAATGTTATGTATCAGGATTGTGGTCTTTGATATGCAGATTATGGTTTTAAAATGTTAGGATCACGTTCCAATACCCTTATTCTCATGTTATAATTATATGATGATTGAAATATTCCATTTTGAGACATACTGAGCATCTGAGGTCATTATTTCATAGGGTTTCTTTCCATAGGTTATTAAAAAATGTTTAGTTATGATATGTACAATAATGGTTATAGTTTTGAAGAACATAATGGGATATGATGTAGTTAACTTATAAAGCAGTTTCTAATGTATAAATGTTTCCAAACTAAGTACAAATTTATGATTATAGTGTACATCATTATGTTAATTAATGAATATTCATCTATCTAGATGTTATATGAATGTATGAATAATATGGATCACTATATGTATGTTTTAAAATATAAAAGCTGGGTAAAGGTGGGATTCAAAATCTAAACATTGTACAATGATAGCATTAATTGATATAACATGCGTATGGGTACTTTTATCAAGTTATGTTGGGGTAATGAATGAATATAACTATTTTTGTAAAGTTAAATATGTTTTAACACTAGTTACGTTAGGTTAAATTATAATTTCATATAATCTTGTAAAGGTATTCTAAAATTCATGTAAAATAGTTTAATTTTTTATACCCACTTAAGGGAAAAAATATAATTGTATATGGGTAACCATATACATTCACAAGGTTGATGTGCTTCTCAAATTTGGGTAACATAGTTATTAAGGAGGCTACAGAAGGGTTGTTCTCATATCATGTAAAGGTAATCTAAACCTTATATGTGTTGTGTAAATGTTATTCATCACCTCTGTAAGGGTATACCATGTTTTCCAATAACCATGTATGGGTAATATGGAGATTCAAATAACAGTATATGGAACACAATGTTTAGGTGAAGCAATGTTACGTAAGGGTAAATGATAGTATATAAAGCTTATATAAAGTTAAATAATCACTTATGTAAGGGTAAAGTTAACACATGTAAAGGTAATATGAAACCTAAAATTGCAATATAAGGGTAAAATATAACATATAGAAAGGTGAATTAATTTAAAAGAATCATACTTAATGGTATAAAAATCATTCTAATACATGTGTAATTGTAAATAATAACATAATTAATTGTAGTTAAAACACTTAGAAAATTTGTATTAAACAATATTTGACAAATAATAATAATAAAAAATAAGAATAAATGATAAATAATATATATATAATAATATTATAAAATATTATTTTGAAATCGTAATAAATATAATTGTGAGGTAATTAAAATTTAATAAAACACATACATTTAATTTCAAGTTCAAATACTTACAATATACCACTTTGTAAATTAAAAAAAGAAAAATTTTATTTTAACATTCAATAACACTCTCCCCAAAATTTAAATTTATCAAAAAAAATTTCAAAAATATGGTAAAAAATAATTTTCAAAAGAATAAATATTCAAAATGTGTTTCATACAATATAAAACATATTCAGGAACAGTTAACAATTAATATTATGTATATCAAATTATTATGAATCTAACATACGATGATTAAAGTTTATTTTCATAAGACTTATATAATATATTATTTTATTAAATATGTCAGAAATATATTTTCAGTTGGAAAAAACTAAAAAAATATCAAATTTTTATAAACGGTTCTATTGAAAATTTATTTTAACAGCTATATTTTCATTTATACTATTGTAAAGGCTTTTTAGAAATTTAAATTGGAATATAATAATCATTGAATATTGATATTTTACCCAAACTAAATTTAAATAATGTAAATTATGTTTAATGAAAATACATTGAGAACAACAACGAGTTATAGAAATTTACTCAACCTCGGTTATAAATAATTAAACTGATTTTTTTTCTTATAACTCCATAAAATTCAATTCTTACAAAATATATTACACATACCTATTTAACATTTCTAAGAATTTCTACTACCATTAATTTAAGAGAAATAAAATTATAATAAATCAAAACCAATATAATTCAAATAAAATTTCCATTTACTAATATTTCATTTGATATATCTAATAACACTCTTAAGTTCATTAAGATTTCTTTCATAATGGTTCTATTGAAATCTAGCAAACAGAAAAATAACAAAATTATATTTGGTTATGATGTATATATATAATGTAAGATCCATATCTTAAAACTCTATTGTTTAATATCCTCCCATATTCTAGATTCATCTAGATCTTATTTTTAATTTGTTATCATTAGTATTTTAATAGAATTCCATGAATCAAGTACAAACACTTTCCATTTTTAATTACACTACATAGATTGATTTTTGAAGACATCATTTTTTCTTTAGTAACTTTGAAAGATAATACAAAAATTGAATCCTACCATTAGGTTCAATTGAATGTCACTTGTCATTAATTTAGAAATAACATTACCAAGTAAATAATTTGTAGAACCAAATATTATATCATCAATACATATTTGTAAAACCAAAAAATCAATTGAAATATTATTTAAAAACCAGGTTGGATAAACCAATAATTTCTCAAAATAAATTTGAAAAATAAATTGAGGTAGTTTCTCATACCAAACTCAGAGATATTTTTTAAGATAATGAAATTATTTTTTATGTTTAAAAAATTATTTTAAAATATTTCATGTCCAAATATATGGGGTTGTTTAAAAAATTCTTATTCTGAAATTATTAAATTTATAGAGACACTCTTTACCTCAATTTTAAATAGTTTAATATTTTGAAAATAAGAAAATGATAATAAAATTTTAATATAATCTATCCTAGAGACATGAGAACATGAGTCTTAAAAGTCAATAAACAATTATTGAGAATAAATAAAATCCACTAGTATTTCTTCATTAATAAATATTTCAGACATATTATGTTTATTATAAAAAATACCATTAGTTTTATTTATTTATTTATTCTTTGGTAGTTAATAAAAATCTCACAATTGTTTTTTCTTTAAAATTGATTTAATTCATCAAGCATATAATTAATATAGTTTGAATCATTTAAAGCATCATCAATTTTATTTAGGTACTCCTCTCACCACTACCTATGTCATAACATACATCCCCCATTTGTTTGTGCTCACTCCTCATTCCACCCTCCTACTCAAGAACTATCCCCCCACCACCACCTATAACATTCACACCCCTATTTATCATCATTGCCCCCACTTATAGCTCAACCACACATCTATGTATTCGAACATAAGACCTCCATGTGAAAAGATAATTCTATTACTGATGTTTTGTCTTGTTTTATAATATATTTATGATATATCAACATACTTATATATTTATACATACAAATTTTTTATCCATATATTCATATAATTACTTTTAAAAAAATTTATAAAATCTATCTTTTTGTGTGTACATTCTTATGTCTGTTTTTACACAAACACACAAATTTTTCTATTTGTATATTATATATATATTTAAATATATTATATATTAATATTCATTTCCATTTATTAAGATCTATGTATAAAAATACATTAATTTTTATTAATATACACACAAACATGTAATTTTAAATAAACATTATACATATGTTTGTATTCATATATATACATTTATAATTATTACAAGGTAAATAAAATAGTTATATATATATATTTTTTTAATAAATTTATAATAATTTTTTTTCTATGTAGTTCATATATTTAAACTAAAATATCAATGTAAAATATTTAGTTATAATCGTCAATTTTTATATGTAAACATACACAAATATGTATATATATATATATATTAAATTATACATAGAACTACAATATGATAATCATTAAAATTTCAACCTCATAATATCAATATGAATGTAAAATCTGGGAAAAAATTACATCTACACATAAAAAAAGAATGAATACTCTCTTAAATGAAGCTGATATACCGTTGAATGTTCAAACATTAGGGGATTCCAACTAAAACATTAGCTTCAAAGGCCTTTCTAGCCTTTTTTATCAACAAAAAATAAATTATTGGGCCTCCCCTCTATTTAAATGGTGTATAATTCTTTACAGGATATGATTTGACATCTTGTGTGTAACACCCCAATATTATGAAAATAAATTTAAAATTGAATGCATGAAACACTATGTCTCTATAAAATACCACTTTGTTATAACCTAGTTTGTAAACATAATTTTCCCAAATATGTGATTTGATATTTGAAAAAATAACATACATAGTTACGTTTTGTAATATATTTTGAGTCTGATAAGACAAATATAATTTTCAATGAATAGTAACATACCCTTATGAATAATAATATGAATAATAATATGACCCTTATGAATAGTAAAAAATAATATAATATTATTTTTTTAAGGTTATAAGATAATGAGATCTTGATTAATTTTTGAATGTGATATATAAGAAATACTGTTTCAAAATTGTTATTTTTCAAATTTTCTATGATTTTATTTAAAAATTAAATTAATAGTAGTTATAAAACTATTTATAAAAAATATATTTCATTTTTGAATTATAAATGTCAAAAAATGGTTAGGGTTATTTTTTTGGGAATTTTTCGAAATACTTGAATTTTTATGAATAGTATAATATGACAATTTGCCATATTTATACATTATCAGTTAAATTAACTATGCCTAGAATCATGGATGATATAAGAACAATAAGTTCAAACTCACATGAATGTATTACTATTAAGAGTCTAATGAATCAACATTATTGGTTGTCTTGAAGAAAATAATAAAATAATGAATATGATGTTCAAAAATTACTCGTCTCCTCCTCTACACCCCCTCACTCAATCTTCTCTTTGCTCCTCTAAGACTTCAAACTATTACATTATACACCCAAATACCCTTCCCTAATCACACCCCACACCCAAGAGCTATGGGTATTTCCAATAGGCCAAAACCCCTTCCCTTAAAGAGGTTCTCAAGGAGGTAATTTCAAGAGGTAAATCATATTTCTTTTTCATTTAGTTTCATTTTAATTAATGTTATCTTATTTTCCCTCCTAAACTCCTCTGTCCAATTTATCCTTACAACTCTATTATCTTATCTATACAGTAATTAAACAATTACAATATAATAAACATTACCAATCTTCTTTCTCTCTCTCTCTCTCTATATCTCTCTTTTATAAATGAAATCATTGTCTGTGATGTTCCAGTTTAAAAACGTCACGGAAAAAAAACATTAACTATTCAAATTTCACCATTATTACTGATCATGAAACCATTATTATTGTTGAACCAGACTATAATATATATAGTATAAAATAATTAATGTTTAACAACCTGTATATGTTCATAGTATTAATTCATATGACAAAAATAGTTCAAAATAATCCAAATACCACCAAATAATCTTACTGATTATCATTTAATCCAATGATTCATCCTCATAAAGTGTAATAAATTGTTATATATACATATAACCATTAAAACATATGGATGTTCATAAATAAAATATAATTTCATTTATGGAGAATTTCATCCCTTCCACATGAATATCGATACTCATATACAAATGTACTGATCATGAAAACCAAGGAAACGAACACTCCAGAACGACAAAATTCAATCATAAAAGTTACCAATAAAACATAAATGAACATAATAAGATTATGATAAAATTAATAAATGTATAATAGCTTCTGAATTAAGTTATTAATAAGTGTAGTTTCATATTCCAAGTCCCTACGTTCTAGATCGGGATACATTACGACTTAAGACAGAGGCTTTCCACAGGAACCTCCTTTCTTATTTGGGTTACTTTTATTGTCCAATTACCGCAATGAGGTTTTTATGTATTATTATGTACTCCTCTTTAATTATCATTGAGTGTTATATATATGTTTACTAACTACAATAAATTATTATTTTATATGGATTTAAACATTTTAAAGGGGCCTTTCAAATTTTTTGTGAAATACAAGCCTGATTAAAGGAAATTTATCAAATTCTTACATATTTCCAAGGGAACTATATAATATTTATTTAGAAACCATTATATTTCCAAAATAACTCATTGGATTATAAAAATACTATCTTATTTCTATTCAGGTTTTATACATAGACTGTTCCAAAAGAAATCATCTTTTCAAAATAAAATAGTATTTATCTTAAGAATTACCCAATGATTTTATAAGAGTATATTCATCTATTTCAAAAATCATTTTTATTATTATGTATTATTGGGATAAATATTTTATGTTTTCTTCATCCATATTTAATTTAATGGTTTATTATTATTTATAATGTAGATGTGCTATCCAAAAAAAATCATCAATTTAATATGAATTGTTAGTGTTTATTCTTAATGTTCGGGGAATGATATTTACATTTAATATGTTAGTTTCAAGGTGATTGTATATGATTTTTATGTTTATTCCTACTCATATTAAGAATTACTTGGACTTATTATGTGATTTTTGGTGCTCACTATCATCCCTTGATGCATCAATAGGTCTCATGAGACAAATAAATATGGACTTGACTGATGCCTTGCCCATTTTTAGATATACTTTTGGTCGTGGCCTTAATAATTCTTAGACGTCATGGCCGAGTCCTTGAAAATATGTTTCAAAATGTATAGAATATTCACTTACCACATTATAAATCAATAAATTGATAGTTCATTTGGTTATATGAATTGTATAATACCCATGATTACATTTTATGTTGTAAATATTTACTCAGCTCATACTCCTACTATATTATGTTCGATTTTATTTTTAATGGCTTGTGTCTTCAATTATTTACCATGTATAACATTTATGTTATCTTTGGATATAATGTTTACCCTTACTGATCATCCGAGCTCACAAATTCATATGTTTCATTTTCTAGGGCTTAATGATATATATTATGATTGACTTGTATGGATAATCATAGAGTGGTGGATGTTCATATTGAGATTTTTATATTGGTTTTCTCCTTAGGTTGTAGTGTTAAACTATCGTATGTATCTAGATTTCCAAATCTACTAAACTATTCATTCCTTCAGGATATGACATTTCTGTACTCATTATAATTTAATATAAAAAGGCATCAGTTCTGGGAGACTGGGGTCGGTTCTTTATAGTTGTTATCTAAAAAAATTTAGTGGAAAACTTGGAAACTAGATTTAGAAAATGTAGATTAAGGAAAAACCCCTAATATAGTATTTAAGGATAAATAAACCAGAAAAACCAAGTACTTTTGTTAGGAATATATTATGTTTATAATTCATTATAATACATCCATTTATATATACTATAAGAGGATGTCAGTCTATAACAGATTTACCTATAAGTTAAAATTTTGACAAGGATTTTCAACCTTGATTCGGTGTATCCAGGTACTAAACAACAAGCCTCATTGAGCACCTGGTTTTACAATCCCATGGGATATTTTTAGTATAATTCATATATTATTTATAAGACACTATAGAGTATTTGAATGTTAATTTTTACTCAAAGAATCCATGTTTATGTTTATGGGATTATCCGTGCATATGATTTCAATTTATGTTATGTATTTTTTCTAAGTAAAGATAGTACATTATGATTGATAACCTAATATTGTGTATGCTATTATTTAGAAATGGAACCTAATAGCTGAAATGTATACTGCATGAACACGCATCTCCCATTTGGGGGTTTTCCTTCAATGAATGATAATGATGTTAGATCTTGAGCTATGACTGGTGGTAAGAAACATACAACTATACTCGAAAAACTGAATTTGGTTATGAATAATATCCTCATCCATATGATGCATCGCAAAACACAACATGGTGTAGATATATTGTATCTCTTTATGTGATAATATCCTCCATAATTCAAGGGGACTACAAACCCATTTTTAGTTGAGCAGTGGATAAGTTTTCTAGAGAAGATACTTCTCACTTTGGGATGTAATGAAATAGAGAAGGACATCATGGAGGTTTATCATCTATTAGGATATGTAGATAAGTGGTGGTCATTAATCCAAAAAAAGTAGGAGTAAGAGATATATGATATATAATGGAGGTTCTTTAAAGAAATATTCCTAGAGAAATACATTCCTCGTGAACAACGGAAGATATGGAAAGGCAGTTTCTAAATTTGAGCAAAAAGGAAGTAGATAATGTTACAAAGTATAAATATAACTTCACAAGAATATAATGACATAATATAGACTACAATGAAAATCCAAGGATCAATATTGACTTATTTTTTAATTACCCAAATCCATTCATTGAATGGGCAATAGTTTCCTAAAGCTTCTCATCATATGAATACATAGTTTCATCTTCTATCAATACAAAAAGAAAATTCAATAAGTCATATGAAATTAATAAAAAGTTTGAGAAGAAGATATTTGACGAAAAATTTGGAAATGTAAATATGAAAATGGGGAATAAGGGAATAGTATAATTTAATCCATGTGATTAATATGGAAGGAAACACCTAGGTGCCTTGTTAAAACGGAAAATGAGTTTGCTAAAAATATGGATATAAAGGCCATCATGATGGTGATTGAATGGGGAAGAAAGATGATATTAATGTTCAATGTTATAATTTTAGGGAGTTTTGAAAACATTCTAATGATTTTCTAATGTGTCAATGAAACATGCCACAGAAAAGAGAAAGGGAGAAGGGACAAGCTTATGCAACCACAACTACTGGTATTGAAGTTTATAATGATGTGGTGTCATGTACTTTAGTCGTTTCCTCAAACATATCCAATTATTTATTTGAATATATGACATCAATTTTTTTCATATATTCCTATTTTTCCAAGAAAAATAGATATTTATAATTTTATTTAATGTGGTAGTTATCAATCAAAACTCCTAAGGGAAGAATCATTGATACAAAGTTGTTTCAGATGGTCCCCATTATGGAATATAAACATGCTTTATCTATTTATTTTATTTTCATAACCATGATTTACGTTGATATAATCTTCAGTATGGATTTCCTTTTGAATCATGATGAAAAAATTTATTACATGAAGAAAGAAGTTATAATGTTTTAGGATGATGTGGAATCTCTTGTCATTAGGGACAAAAACTCACCATTTGATTCTCATCTAGATCCACCCCGAGTATCTCTACTAAATTTAATTATTGGAGGGGAAGGGAATGAAATAACTATGGGTGAATAAGGGAATGTTTATATAGAATACAAACTTATTCTGAAAGAATATGTTGATGTGTTTCTAGAATATTTACCTAGACCTCCTCCAAAGTGGGAAATTGAGTTTTCCATTGACATAATTCCTAATTCATGGCCCATTTCAAAGAGACCTATAATAATATCCACATTTGAGTTAGTGGTACTAAATAAACAACAATAGTAATTTAGTGATAAAGGATTTATTCTCTCTATAGTTCTTCCATGGGGAGCCCCTATTCTTTTTGTTAAGAATAAGGATGGATCTTTGAGGTTATGCATAGACTCCAGGGATATCAATTGTTTAACAATAAAGAACATGAATCCCTTACCTTTCATTGTTGATTTATATTATCAACTTCATGGAGCCCAATATTTTTCAATGATTGACCTTCTATCTGGATATCATTAGTTTCTTGTGAGGAAGGAAGACTTTCCAAAAACAGTATTTCAAACCAGGTGTGGGCATTATGAGTTTACAGTACTGCCTTTTTGAATAACTAATGAACCATCTATTTTGATGGATCTAATGAATGTAGTTTTTAAGGAATATCTTGATGGATTTTTTTGTGGTTTTTATTGATGACATCATGGTATACCCCAAAAAGCTACAAAGATCATGAAAATCACCTACACACTATCCTAAAGTCTCTAAAAAGAAATGAATTATATGGTAAGTTTAGAATGTGTTTATTTTTTCTTCAATAAGTTTTATTTTCATGGCCGAATTGTCTCTAAGGATGGAATATTTATTTATCATGAAAAGGAAAAGTTTTTCAAAGAATGGCCTACTATAAAGAACATAACTAAGGTATGTAGTTTTATTTGTTCAAAAAGTTATTATCATTGTTTCTTTCATGAAATCTCTTGTTTATCCAACCCAATGGACAAGGTTACATGTAAAGGGGTTATGATCATATAGAAGAAATAATGTGAGGACTGTTTTGAAGAATTTTTGAAGAGATTAGTGAGTGCTCTGATCCTAACTCTACCATCAGGGAATAATTGGTGTGTAATCTATAGTGATGCATCAAGGAAAGGACGTGGTTGTTTCCTTATACAGAATGATCTATTTATTTCCTATACATCAAGGTAGTTAAAAATTCAGGAACCAAACTACCCTAATCATGATCTTGAGTTACCAAATGTAATCATTACTCTTATGATATGGGGACATTATCTCTATAGAGAAAAAATGTGCGATATATATGGATCAAAAAAGTCTAAAGTATATCTTCTCATAAAAAGAACTCAATATGAAGACATATAAATGACTCAAACTACCCAAGGGGTATGATTGTTTCATAAACTACAACCCATGAACAGAAAATAAGGTATTTTATACATCGACCATGAAGGTTCATGGTGTTCTCAATAAAATGAGGATTAACAAGGATCCTTTATACATGGATCTAGTATGTATGGACGTTGAAATTAACAAATTAGGTGAAACATCATTACATAATCAATTGTTTTCCCAAACATATTTATTATAATGGATTAAGATCTCCCATCATGATGATGAGAAACTTCAAAAGAAAATTAATCCTATGAAATATGAGAAGTTGGCTGGCATTGTATGTGAATATGAAATTTTGAAATTTTGGAAGATTCTATGTGTTCCCTCTATACCCATGCTAAAATGCAGTTATTAGATGATTCTCACAGCTCAAATTTCTCTATAAACCCTGCTATCACTAAAATGTATAGATATTTGAGAAAACATTTCTATTGGGATAACATGAAGAGGAAAGTTTTTGAATATGTATCCAGATGTTTAGTCTGTCAACAAGTGAATGTCAAACGAAAAAATCCTAGAGGAGTTATGGAACCTCTATATATTCCTACATGGAAATGGGATGACATCACCATGGATATTGTCATTTGATTATCCAAAACACCAAAAATGAATAATGAAATATGGGTAATTATATATCGACATACGAAATCTTCACATGTCCTCGCTATAAGGGATGATTTTCCATTGGGTAGCCTAGCACGACTCTATATCAATGAAGTTTTGAGTCTTCATTGAGAACCTCTATAAATTGTTTCTGATCATAAACCATGAATTACATATAAATTATGGAATAGTATTCATAACACCTTGGATACTAAACTTTGATTGAGTACTTCTTATCACCATAAAACTATTTTGAAATCAGAGGGGATGATCCAAATTTTAGGGGACATGTTGAGACCATGTTCACTTGAATTTCAAGGTTTTTGAGATCAATATTCACCTCTAGTGGGTTTTACATCAATAATAATTTCCATTCATGTATTCAAATGGATCCATATGAAGCATTGTATAGATAGATAATGCATACACCAACATGTTGGGATTAAGTTGAAGAAAAGAAGCTTGTAGAACCTGAGCTTGTGGATGAAACAATATCAAAGGTAAAGACTATTCAAGGACATTTCCAAGATGCAAAAAGAAGAAAAAAAATCTATGATGCTAATTAAAAGAGGTATTTGTAATTTCATGTAGGATATTCTAGAGGGAATGGGATCTGTTTCATATTATTTGGATATTCCACCTATCCTGTCTAATGTACACATTGTGTTCCATGTTTCGTTGTTGAGAAAGTACATGCCAGACCCAACACATGTCCTCACATCTAATGTGATAAAATTGGAACCTGACCTGTCTTACTGTGAAGAGCCTCACAAGATTCTTGACACTAAAGAATAGGTGTTGATGAATTAGATGACTTGACTACTAAAGATACATTGGATAAATCATAAAATCTAAGAGGAAACATGGTATACTGAGGAGATAATGGTGAAGAAGTACCCAAATCTTTTTGTGAGGTAACATTCTAGTAATTTTGAGGAAGTAATTTTTTGTATGTAGGGGATAATTTAACACCCAATGATTCTACAATAAGTTTAGTATTGAATGCATGAAACACTATGTCTCTAAAAAAACATCACTTTTTTATAACTTGACCAATAAACATAAAATTTTCCCCACTATGATTTCAAATTCGCAAATCTAACATACACTATTGCGTTCAGTAAGATATTTAGAGTCTAATAAAACAAACTTAATATTTAGTGAATAGAAACATACACATATAAATATAAATATGAATAGTAATATCATCCTTTTGAATTGTAAATAATGATAATATTTTATTTTCTTATGGTTATAAGATAACGAGATATTGATTAAATTTTCAATGTGATATTAAATAAATTATTGTTTTATAATAGTTAATTTTTTAATATACTTTTATTTTATTTAAAAATTAAATTAATAAAACATAGATTTTTAAAAAAAATTACATTTCTTTTTTGAATTCTACACATTTAAAAATTGTAAGGGTGATTTTTGGGTATTTTTATGGAATACTCGAATTTTTGATGAATAGTAAAATATGGTGATTTACCATATGTATACATTATCTATTATATTCAGTAATACTAGAATTATAGCTAATGTAATCATAGATAGCATGAAATCACATGCTCTTATTACTATTTGGGGTAACGTGAATGAACACTATTGGTTTTCTTGAGGGAAATAGTAAAAAAATGAATAATATATTCAAAACTTACTTGTCTCCTCTACTATAACCCCACCCCTCCTTCCGTCTTCTCTTCACTCCTCTAAGCCTTGAATATTCTCAAATATCTGCCCAAATATGCTTCCCTAGCCACTCTCCAGGTACAAGAGTTCTTGTTCTTTCCAAAATTCCAAAACCCCTCCCCCTAAAGAGGTTCTTAATGAGGTTATTTCAAGTGGTGAAGCAACTCTGTTTTTTATTTAGTTTCATTTTAATTTATCTTCTTTTCTTTTCTATCATAAAATTTTCTATCAAATTGATCCTTATAAATCAATTATAATCTATATAATGGAATTATACCATGTTAATTTAAAAACCATTATAAATGTTCTTACTCTCTCTCTCTCCCTCTCTATCTTTTATAAATGAAATCATAGTTCCTGATGTTCCAATTTACAAGCTTCATTGATGATGATGTTTCATTCTTTATAATAAAACTTCATTATTATTCATGAAAAATATTTATTATTGAACTAGACTATAATATATTTATTATTTCCAACATAATATTTTGTAACTTTTATATGTACATAGTATTAATTCATATAAAAAAACTAGTTCATAATAATCCAAATACCACCAGATAATCTAAGGTATTATCATTTCATCCAATGATTCATCATAATAACATGTAAAAGAATTCTATATAGATATACCCATTAACAATTTTGGATTTTCATAAATAATATATAATTTCAATTTTGGAGAATTAATTCCTTTCCACATGAACATCCACACTCATATTAAAATATACCGATCATGAAAACCCAGGAAACAAACACTCCGAATCGACAAAATTAAGTATTATAACTTATCAATAAGGACATAAATGAACTTAATAAAATTACAATAACCTAAATACATGTATTTTAGGTTCTTAATTACGTTATTAATATGTCTAATTTCATATCCTAGGAAATTATGTTCAAGAGAGGAACACATTTGGACTTGGGGTAATGGTTATCCACATGATCCTCCATTTTCATTCGGGTTACTTTTATTGTCTAATTACCTCAATGAATTTTTTTTATTTATTATTTACTCCTCATAAATTTGGTGCAATGTTTCTATATATTTATACCAACCAGAATTTCTCCATATTTTATTTGGAGTTTAACATTTTAAAAGGAACTTTCAATATTATTTCGAAAATACAAGCCCTATTCATGGGAATTTCTCAAATTCATACCTATTTTCTAGGGAACTACATATTCGGTTTTTAGCAACCATTATCTTTAAAAAATAACATATTTTATTATTAAAATACTATCTTATTAATGATCTATTTTTATAAAAATAATTTTCAAAAAGTACTCTTCTTTCCAAAATAGAAGAGTATTTATCTCAATAATTACTCGATGATTTTGTGAGAGTATCTTCATCTGTTTTAAAACTCTTGTTGATTCTTATGTATTATTGGGATTAATATTTTATGATATCATGTACCATATATAATTTAATGGATTATGATTATTTTTACTATGGATGTTCTATCTTAAAACCATTAACCAATTTACTCAGAATGGTTAGTGTTTATGCTTAATGTTCAGGGAAAGTTATTTACCTTTCATATATTAGTTTTAATATGAACATATATGTTGTTTATGTTTATACCAAATAATATGAGGATTTATTTTCACTTATTATGTGATTTTTGGGGCCTCTTATATCCCCTAGATGCATTTGTAGGTGTCATGAGACAACTAGATATGGGCTTTGCTGAGGCCTTTCCCATTTTGTGATATGGTTTTGGCCAATGCCTTAATCATTTATAGACATCATGGATGAGGAATTGAAAATATGTTTTATAATTTTTGGAAAAATCAATTCCATCATTATGAAGCTATAAATTTATAGTTAATATGTTTATTAGACTAGTATAATATCAATGATTACATTTTATAATGGAAATATTTACTCAACTCATATTCATGCAATATTATGTTCAAGTTTATTTTTAAGGGCAAGTGTTTTCAATTATTCACCATATCTAACGTGTCTGTTATCTTTTTCTGTAATGTTTTCCCTTACAATGAATCTGAAATCACCCATTCTTATGTTTCATATTTCTTAGGGAATAAAGATGTATTTTATGATTTACTTACTATGATAATATTAGAGTGGTGCATGTTCCTAGTGGAACTTTTATGTTGTTTTTTCTCCTCAAGTTGTATTGTTAAAATTGTGTATGTATATGGATTTCCAAATCTACTAAACTATTCATTATTTTAGAATATTAATTTATTGTAATAATACAAATGTAATGTAATAAGGCATCAGCTCTGGTTTATTTAGGTCGGGTCTTTACACTGTGTAGCCCAAACAGACGTCTGGATCAAAAGTTAGAGTTGTTTCATGTTCAAATCCTTTTTTACACTTTTTTTAAGATCTTAACTAATTAATTAATTATTTTTATCATGAAATGTTTATAAAAGGTAAATGACTCGATATTAATTATCATATTATTAATTAAAAATTAATTTTAATGTATTTTATAAAGAATTTCTTTACTAGAAATATGAAATAATAAGTGTTAATTAATATTTATTATTACATAAATCATATTTAATCAAATATTATAATTATAAAGAGCCACCCATAGATAGAAGTCCCTGACTAATGAAATTATTAGAAAATATTTTAAAAATATGGCAGTGATGGTGGTTTTCATTTCCCTCCTTCCAACATATATTGAAAATATCGAGAATCATTATCCATCCACACCATCGCTGGATAGTGAAATCCATTTTTAGCAATAAGATCACCTATAGAACATATCTCACTAAAATTATGGGTGAAGACAATGTTCATAAATTAAAGTGTTAATATGAATTTTTTTCATTTCGGTACATGGTATCATGAAATATTAAAATACTTTATCCTAATAGAATAGAAAATGAAATAAGAGTCACAATCACGCCAAACATTCCTCAAATTCACGATGCATCATAATTTTGATGGATGTAATGACGGAAACAATTTCGGGTTCTAATTAAAAAGTGAATCAACATTGGTCATAAAAGTAGAAAACTATATCCCTCATGTTATTACTATAAATTTATCCATATCCAGCCTATTATGGGCTCCTTTACGGAGAAACATCGGTGTTGATCTCCACCCATTTGGGAAAAATGGATTTCCCATCAATGATGGAAAATCCCTTTTCTTTCTTATATTTACCCTTGACTCTCAATCTAATACAAAAAAGTCTTTAATGTTGTTGTCTATATATAAAACCAAGTTTTTTTGGTCCCTTACTATCAACCTCCCGCCTTGAAAGGTACCTAAACATTCATATAAAATTAGAAAGGGAGATAATGGCCCTATGTCCCACCATTAGTATGCCCCGAGTTAGAGAAAAGCACCAAGGATATAAAAAATATCACATATAGAAGGCATTCACCTCAAAATATAAGTAGGATCCGGATATATGATATTAATTACAAAACAAAAACATAATATTTGAAAAGGGTAAAACCAAAAATACATATAATTTCATGTGAATACAACCAAATTATCCTGGTAAAACATCACTGGAAATATTAAAGAATCAAATCAATAACAGGTCCAATTTCGATGCTCAAAATCTCTATCATAGTCTCCAAAGTCCTTAAGAAAACCTTCTAAAACTTTATATATATAGGGTGAGCATACATTTATAATTAATAGGATCATATAGAATTGATTCACAAATATGTTAATATATCACAGTAATACACCAATGAGAAAAAAGTAAAACCAATAACACTTATACAGGTCAACATACAATTCCAATCCCCACAGAGGAATGTTCACCAAATAATTCATCCATGCATATTAACATAATAAGAATAATATCAATAGATAGGGTACCCCACAAAAATTTACAATTGGGTTTCTAGTGACACACCCCAATGTCGAATGTCCTAGAACTCAAATCTTCCCATCAATCCTTTCTGAAGGAACCTAGGAAACCACATCATTGAAACCACCTTGAGTGCAATTGGGCATCACATATCACCCAATGACACTGGTTACATCACATTACATCATCCCCAAAGACACCAGAATCATCACATCTTGTCTCACCTAATGACTAACAAGCTGTCAGATCACATCTCAACCACTACCACAACCAAAATATTAGGGTATCTTGAACATGAAAGACATCAAACATGTCCCCTCCTCCTACCATGCACGAACTACACTATAATCCACATCATACATATAATTAAACCATACTATATGTGAACTATATTTACAATCCATCATAGACATTGTGTAATAACCTCTCCTGGAAGAGAGAGTGGGGAAGATATGGTAATCATCCATGTTTCCTTACCATATGGATGTTGGGAAAATAATTGAAATGCATTTTAATTTTGGAACATAATGGTCAACATGGGTGGGGTATGTATAGAATTCAAAATGAAAATAAATAAATAATAGTTAAACACAATCCAAACTTATTGGTTTACACAACCAAAACTACCCACCAACCCTATCCTCCACATCACCACAATCACACATCAAAATCACTTACACTACTATTACATCACACCACAAAACCCCCACACACATTTCACATAATCCCACCTTCAATTCTTAGTTCTCTAATAATCATAATTATTGATTTTTCATTTACATTGAACCACTAAGACATTTCATTTCATATAAAAACTACTCAATAATTTGTCATTTAATTAATTTGATCCAATTACCATGCATAAATTACATAGATACCAAATATCCACATCAAATAATAAACAAATTCGCATTTATTAATCAAATTTCCATATTAAAATTATACATCATTTTCCAATTTACAGTTCATTTATTTCCATCGTTAAACCATTTAGTCTAAACCAATTTCTTTTAATAAGATCTCCATTTCGATCCATTCATTGCTACGAGGCATCAACCAAGCTAACTTCAAATTCCATAAATCATTCTCATATCATTTTCGTATTAGTACATATTTTGTAACTACCACATTTCGATAAATAAAACTCATCAAATAAGAACACCTTTTATTCAATACATTACAAATATTATTAGATTAATCAATTTCATAAGTCAAGAAGTAACATGATAACTCATTTCATATAAAACAATATTAAATTCAATATACAATATTAATTCAACTATGATTCATTAGTTTCGAGATTATCATATTATAACACTGCATACAATTCCCCAAATTTTTTAGGAAATATAATCACATAATTTTTATGTAATGACCTTTACTATTATTAATTATATTTGATTGATAATGAATAAATTACTTATTGAATAAATTTAGTTATAGAAAAAATAATGAATATATTCTTTATATTGGAATATTATAAGTTATATCCAATCATATTTAAAATCCCATTACACGTCATAACCGTTGATAATATAGGAATTCTACAATAATTCTTGTGATTAATATATATTAAGGGTTATGATAATTCCAATGGTCACATATGAAAGAAGAGATGAACTCGACCAGTTGAATCATAGCCTATAAAGCCAATTAATCAAAGCTTTGGAGGGAGGTGGAATCACTATGCTTTTCCCTTAACCAATCCCATGTCGATATTAAATAAATAATGAAAGATAAAACCCATTATCATTAAAGGTTCAATCTTATTGAGATAACAACCCAAATCATGTTTGTCGAACCACCCCAAAAAGGTTTCACCATCACAAACATTTCCCTTAGAACATATGCTATTGTAATAACAGGTTATGTATGTAAACACTAATAGTATGAATTTATATATTTTTATTTTACAAAATAGGGGTTATATTTATCCATTTTTATTATTACTTTAAAATTTAATAAATAATAATTTTTATGAAAATTTTATTTTTATAGGATGAAACACTAACAGTATTTTCCTAAAATATATATTTTTAATAAAGTAACTTTTTATTAATACATGAATTTATGAAATAAATTATATTTAATTAAAATATTATTATTAATTAATATTTATTAAATAGAAATGATAATATAAAATAATGATGTAAAATGCAATTTTTATAAGTGCGAGAAAATGATTATGGTTAAAAGCACAATATTATTTCAACATATTTTTATTTTTTATTTTAATGTATAAATTATCATATTTAGTGAATTATATTGACAAAATAAATATTTTTCCATTGAAATTATCTTGTATAACATATTCAAAAGTGATTTCATGATAATTTTATATGCATTTTAATTTTTCAATAAAAATTAAATGCATAATAATTATAGAGTATGTATTAAAAAATTATATAAGCCTAAATGTCAGGTAATAATTAATATAAACAATATACCTAAAAATAATTATTTTCCCATTAAACATAATCTGTTTTGAGGTTATATTTTCAATTTTTTAAACCCTGAATGATTTCTGAAAAACCTATATTATATTTTAAGGTTTAAAATGTGATTTTTTATTGTCATGACTCAATTCCACATCATGAATGATATTATTTTAATGTGTTCATTTCTTGGTATAGTAAAATAATTAAATCCACTACTCTTTGTTTAACACCCCGAGGATATAAAATTAAATTGAAAGGAATGACACATTGTGCTTCAACATAATGACCAATTATTTTAAAGAGATAGTTGTAAATCAGCTATTAAATATAATTTTGTTACTTTTATGATTTGAATTTTGAAAAACGAACATACTTAGTTGCGGTCAATAAATTATTTTGATTTTGAAAGAAAAAACATAAATTTTCATGAATTTTAACCCACCATTATAAATATTAATGTTACCGTTATGAATATTAATCTGACCAAATTAATAGAAACCACACAAATAAATTTATAACTAATTATTTATGAGATGTTGATTAATTATTAATGGTGTTATAAAATCATTTTTATTTTTATCATTTTTATTTTTGAAATAAATTTAAATTTTATTTAAAAAATATTTTTCTCAAATTTAAGAAAATTATTTTTGTAAAATGGTGTTTATTTTTGAATTTTTCTTGTCGAAATATTGTTATGGTACTTTTTTGGGATTTTTCCAAAATACTCGAATTTTTTATGAATAGAGAAATACAAAAATTTTCTATATACATACATTATATGTAAAATACACAACTCCTAGAATCATGGATTATGCAATCTCCCTTAGTTAAAACTTGAATTATATATGTACTATTTTTGTTTCACATGAATCAAGTATATTCAAAGTCTTCAAAAAAATATTAATATAATGATTAAAATAATGTAAAACCCCTCCCCTCCTTCACTGTAAATATCACCCTCAACCCACCTCTTACTCTCCCAAATATCCATATTTATGAATTGGATAAATTTTACCCAATAACTTTTCCAAGGATCATCCCCATGTCTAATATTTATAGGTGTCACCAAAATGCCCAAACCAAAGTCCTTAAGGAGGATCTCAAGGATAGGAGATCAAGGTGTAAAAATCCTCTTTCTTTTTCTTCTGTTTTCTTTTTCGTTATGTTATTTTCTTATACTCTCATTAGCTACACTTATCCAAGGTGAATTAAAGATCTATTATTATATTTTATTTTATTTTTATCATGTTCTTGGGATAATTCATAATAATTTTTCCTCTCATATTTTTCTTATTCTAAAAACAAAAACAACATATGTGATGTGTTGATTTACTGACATCATGGATGTTGCATCATCAATTAACATTAGTAAACTAAAATATGGTTGTAAACACATATTAATATTATAAATTTCTTGTAATGTTTATTCAATGACCTCTCTTATGTTTTTTAATTAATTTTTATTAATAATATTAACAGAATATGATGAAACAAGTTCGTGATTATCAAAGAACTACCAAAATGGTCTAAACGAATATCACTAATGATTTATTTAATGATATATCCTCATACTATATATCCAAAATTATTTATGGAATAATTTAATATTTTGGAAACATATCAAAACCATTTCATTTTACTTCTATAGTTTCTCTTCCATTTGAAAAGAGAATCATTTACAATCCTACCATGAAAATCTTGTAAAGAACACACCCAATACAATAGAAATAATAAATTATTATTAGTAAATGGGTCGAATGATGTTATAAAATTTTGATATATGGTTTTATCAACAATATAATATATATTTAAAATATCAATTACACCATTTTAATCATTATACAGTATGTTTAAACATGTTTTAAGTAGGAAAAACCCAAGTTAATAGAATTCTTAACCTAATTTCCATTTTTTGGGTATACCTTCTACATCAATAATTATGTTATAAAAAGATTATTTGTCTAAATAATATCATTAATATTATGATTTATTATGTTTATTTATAGTTTATAAAAATAATAGTTTCATTATAATAACTTTCACTTTAATTTTATGATATGTTTTCGCTTTTCCTTAAAAATCCTCTTATTAAAATAAATATTACGAAATTCAAAAAAAAATGATTTTATGAAATTACCCATGTTATTATGATTATGTTCAAATTATTGGGAATTATAATTATTATGGGTTTGAACTATATCTCCATATAATGCATTGGGTATGTTTATGTGGGTGGTCGGTCGTATGGTTACAACAAGTGTCACTACGATGGTTACACGAAAAGGCAACAATGAGGGTAACATTATAAGGTATCCTTGAATTTTAAAAGTCATAAGATTTCTATGAGGGTTAAAATATAGTTATTTAATTTACCAAGATACCATTATGGTTTCATGTATGTTCTTTAGTGTTTTATGGATACCACATGTTTTACAATGAAATTATATATGTGTGAGAAGTAAATCTTTGTGAAAATAATTTCATATGTTTATAATTATTCATGGACTAATGGTTTCATTCGTTATTTTTATATCCCATTCTATACATTATATGCACATACCATTTTTTAAATTCTCTTCATGGGTTATAAGGATGTGTATGATAATTAATTAATTCAATTTAAATGTTATGATGATTTTCAGAGAAATCATGTTGTTGTTTTGTGATAAACATTTTATGTTTTGGAATAGGTGGATACTATTTTAATTGTACCCACATTTTATGCATGTGGGTTTATATGTAACATCCCAAGTAAGTAATGAATAATATATATTTTTATCTATGTATATTAATGATTAAGATAGTGTTTTAGAGGCTTAATATGAAAATAAATTCAATCTTATGCATGGAATACACTTATATTCTTAAAAGATTGTTTTACTGCCTTTTGATGGAAAACCCTTTTTAAATCTATATTTTGACAATTTTATAAGCTATTATTGTCAAAATAAACTTATTATTTATTATTGGGACATCAAATTTTACATTTTGTGAATTTTTGGTATTTTTCTGATAAAGTTCAATTTTTAATGAATAGTGAAAATGTTGTATTTTAATTCAAAACCTCTTTTTAATCTAATTTATTTATATGATTGGATTATCTTTTGAATTGTTTTTCAAGTGAAATTAGAATATATTTTTACCATTTAATCCAATGGTGGTCGTTGGAATCAATTTCACTTTGAAATTGGACTTAAACTAGTGTCAATCTTTTGATACTTATTGTTTCATAAAAACACTCTATTTGTCATGACATCGGGAATTAATTATTAAATTAATTAATGTGAATTATATGTTTTGAATTTTTTAAAATAGACTTCATTTTTGAATATGGAATATCAAATATAGCTTAGGGTTAATTTTTGGTAATTTTCTGAAAAACTTTAATTTTTGATGAATAGTGAAACCACTAAGTGGTACTTATAAAAACAGATTTTTTGTTTAAATGAAATTTTGCCATCTTTGTGTTTTGAATTTCAGAAATCTAACATACATGTTTTTCATTAAGAATTAAAATGTGGTTCAATGAGATTATAATAATTTTTTGGTGAATAGTAACTTTTTATGGTTTTATTCGCGATTAGAGGTAATTAGTGTAGTTTAAGGTAAGAATAATATTTTAATAAAATTAAATGACCTATACACATGTCCTACACTTATTTGATGTGTCATGGCTGACCAAGACAAGCAATGGGTCAACATGGGGACCCCATGGAGCCACTTTGGTTGGGAAATGACATAAATAACTTTTTATTTAATGTTAAAGTAAAAATGACACAAACATGAGTTATTTTACTAAAACAATTTTTACATGGTGTTATAAAAGTCAGATTTTTTACTATAAATATTCATTAGAAATCTAAAAAGATTTCCTACATCATAGTATTTTTTTAATAATTTTTAGAAATTAAATAAATTAAATTATTTATGACATCATGATGATGCAGCGATGACCTCATTATTTAACGATTTAAATAAAATGGAAAGATAATGTAAAATCTAAGACCTACACATTGCCAAAACCAATTGTATGAGTGGATTTCGAACCCTTATCACCTTATACTCGAATTATATCAATGTGGGTCGTTTTGAATCCGAAACTCATTTTAAAATAAAGTAACTTATCTTTACTTTCCAAGAGTGTCCCCCCTCTCCTCTTATAAAAGGCCCCCACCTCTACCTCATTACCCACACTCCCAAAGCCTTTGGATCGGCCCAAACCTGCCCATTTTATCTCTCCAAATCCCTATATTATTCCTTGAAGCCTCACTTTGGGCATAAGTCTTCCCAAGGAAGCCTTTGAGCTCAAATCTAAGAGAGTAACCCGATTTTAAGGTAATTTCTTCTTTTGAGTCCTTTTGTTTGATTTTGCTTCTCCAACCCCATAAACTCTTTTTATTCTTTTCTTTTGTAAAAAATCTAGTATCCTCAATATACTATGATGTTTTTATAATATGTATTAGATCTACACTTACACACACCTACACCTAATGGTTAAAGGACATACTATTTCCGTGGATGGTGAATTTATGCCTCCTGAAACGATGATTATTCAATATTCTTTTAACACCTTCAAAGGTGGCCACTAAGATGTCACTATATTTATATATGATATATAATATGTTTATTTTTTCCTTAAGCTTCTGTATTTTTCATTTTGGGCATACCTTTATGATTTCCATTATGGGTAAACGTGATATCTTTATTTAAGGAAGTGCGGACTACCGCCCCCTCAAAGTGATTTGATTCGTTAAATACCATATGTGGGACGTATAAAGGATGGAACTATGATATTATATATGATATTATAATGGAATTATAATATACCTTTATATCATTATGATTCCATTCTATAAAATATGAAATAGAAATGAAAGTAGCGTTCATGCGTACGTACGGCTTACCGTCTCCATGAACGGTGCATTTCATTTCTTACCTCTAAATGATTATGTAATATTATAAAAGAATTCATTACTGGATATATATGACATATATGATATCTACATCATGAATACCATTCTGGATATAATGGAAACATGAACAACTTGTAATTATAAAGGGCTTATTTTTTACTCAAGTAATAATGATCGTTAAAACAACCGTTGTTAGCTTAAATAATTACATAGTGTTAATGAAATGACAATAAGTGATATAAAAAGAATAATTAACTTGAAAAAGGTTCTTAAACAAGTATAAATTAACTAAAGTATATTATTCAGGATATTAAAGAATGACCGAGTCATGTCGGACTCGAGGTATGGGACTTCGTCTCAATATCCTTTCGTTGAGGCATATTTTGTTTTATACACAACCTTCTTTTAAACGGTGTATAAACCCCTTTGGATTTTATGTTTATCCAAAAGGAATATTTTTTATACGAAGCGTTTTACTAAATTACAAAAGGGAATGTTTTTTTTATACATATGCGGCGACAACGACTTCTCCGCCACCGTGACCGTTATTTGAGTTTCGGCTTCCTCTAGAAGCCATACCTTGTTTTTAAAAGAAAAAAAATACCATGTTTTAATTTTCATTTATTTTGGTATTGAAAATGGTTTTCATAATGTTTTTATATCAATGTGCTGTATTGATATCTTGTGATTGAAAGGTGGAAATATTATGTTTCCTTTATGCATGTTTTATGTGATACGATTATGTTGAGGTTCTTGGGAATTATTATGAAGACGGGTGGTTCCGTGATAAACTAAGGGCGGGTGAGCCCGATATAGCTCCCCAATTCATTGGGTAACGCAAAGGAGTGAAACGTTATGGTTTCTCCGAAGTAATTTAGGGAATATACTGTGATGGGTATTCCAAACGTAACCAAGAGGGTTACTCTCTACGTAAGAATGTTATGAATGCCTCAAGTTTCCTTTATGTCTTATGATTTCTATGATTTATTCATGATTTGATGAGGTATGTTAAAGTTCTTATGTTTTATGGGTAAATTATGATTTCATTCTTATGTATATATGTACCCATGTTTCCATTCCATATTTTTATATCCCTTACTGAGCTTTTTATGGTCATCCCAAGTTTTTTGAAATGTTTTTCACAGGTCAAGGGAAAGGTACATAATATGATGATAGTGTCAAGGAAGTGTCAAGAAAGAATCCTTGTTTTATTTTAAATATGTTTCCATTGATGGGAAAGAAGAATACTATCTTTATGCAACCACTTTGTTTATATGTGGAATGTAATTCAAGTTTTATGATGTAATTCTCTAAAACTCTAAACCCGAAAAGATCTTCAATGTGTAATCTTGTAATAAATCAGGATTAAGTAAGGTTTAAGGGTGAGGCCTTATAATTGGTATCAGAGGTCAGTTTAGATAACTTTAGGAGTTAGAATTCTATTAAATGATTATCCAAAATTTTTTTATGGTCAAATTGATGTGATATATCATTTGAAGATTACCATGTTACTTCATCTAAGACATGTTTGTTCAGAATGGTTTTCCGCAGAGGAAACAGGGAAGCAGTGCTAGGAAGGAATACAGAAGGAAATAACCTTCCGAATCAGCATCCTGAGATGGTCAGCATTGGAACTGAACAGTTTGTTGCAGTAATGGCGCAGTTGACTCAAGCGATAAATGGAGGTTGTATCCATGCATGAGACCAGCCAAGTCAACTGCAAAGGAACATGTCAGTGGTGGAACATTTCATGAGGCAACATCCCCCATCATTCAAGGGATCATCTGACCCTGTGCTAGCTGAAGGGTGGATTAAATCAATGGATAATATTTTCGATGTCATGGGGTGTTCAGACAATCAAAAGTCTAGTCTTGCTATTTACCGTTTGGAGGGTGAAGTAGATCAGTGGTGGTCGATGGTTAAAAATATTAGGGACACTGATGAGATTGATGCTCTCAACTGGGATGAATACAAAGGTATGTTTCTTGAGAAGTATTTTCCTAAGGCTGTTTGACTTAGGATAGAAAAGCAATTCGTGGAATTTAGGCAAGAGAAAGACTAAGTGGCTTCCTATGAAGAATGGTTCACTCGATTGGAAAGGTATGCTCCAAATATTATCCGAGACCTTGATAGTAAAATCAATCATTTTTACTCAGGATTAAAGCCAAAATACCGAAGGGCATTAGCTTATCGTGAGTTTAAAAGTTATGAAAAGCTGGTTAGATGTGCTGAGAAGTTGAAAATGGAGTTTGTCGATGATCAAGTGTTCTATAACAACCAACAGAAGAAGAGACCGAGGTGGCAGGAGAAAGGTAAGAATTATTCAAAAAAGTCTGCTGGTAAGAAAACTAAGTTTCCAGTTTGTGATAAATGTGGAAAAAGGCATGCTGGGGAATGTCTTCTGAATTCTGGAAAGTGCTACTGATGTGGTAAGATGGGACATAAGCCTCACGATTACACTGAAAAAGATCAGGGTGATGGTAAGAACAAATTTTATTTACAGTTAGTGAAATGTTATAAGTGAAATGAGATGGATCACTATGCAAACGAGTGTCCGAAAAATACCATGGGTGATGGGAAGCAGTTAGACTACAAGCAGAAAGGGGTGGTGAAATCCTTGGAAACTACTTCAGCAGTTGTCAGGCCATCAAATGAAGTTGTATCAGGTACTTTGTTTGTTTTTTCAGATTATGCCAGTGTGTTGTTTGGTTCAGGGTCTACACATTCATTCATCTCTGAAACCTTTTCTAGTAAAATGGGAATACCATCTCAAGAAATGACTCCTGAACTTTTGGTAAAAACACATGGGGGAAATGTTGAGGCAAAAAGAATTTATAAGAATCTTCCTATCCTTATCTGTGGAAAGAAACTACTTGCAAACCTAATTGTTCTACCTCTAGTAGAGTTTGATGTTATCCTGGGTATGGATTGGCTCTCTATTTACCATGCTAAGATTGACTGTAGAGATAAAGAATTTTCTTTTCAGAAAGACTTTCAGTTTGTTTACAAGAATGAACCCTTACTTTTGATAACATATCAAGAGGCCAAGAAACTTGTAAAAGATGGAAATGAATGTTACCTTGCACACATCGTTGAAAATAAAGGAACTGTTCAGATTAATGATGTGCCAGTGGTAAATGAGTATCCTGATGTTTTTCCTGATGAGTTGCCTGGAATAATACCAGATTGGGAAGTTGAGTTTACTGTTGACTTAGTTCCTGATGCTAATTCAATTTCAAAACCCCCTTACCAAATGGCTCAAACAGAACTTTTATAGTTGAAGGAGCAATTGAAAGATTTATTAGAGAAAGGTTTCATTCGACCTAGCACATCACCATTGGGTGATCCTGTTTTATTTGTTAAAAAGAAAGATGGTTCTATGAGACTATGAATTGATTATAGAGCCTTGAATAACATCACTGTTAAGAACAAATATCCTTTGCCTCATATCGATGATTTTTTTGATCAGCTCCAGGGAGCTCTGTATTTTTCAAAGATTTACTTGAGATCAGGGTACCATCAGCTGAAGGTAAAGGAAGCAGATGTCCCGAAGACCGCGTTCCGTACAAGATATGGCCATTATGAATTTGTAGTAATGACTTTTGGGCTAACCAATGCACCTGCTGTATTCATGGACTTAATGAATAGAATTTTCCAGGAGTTCTTGGATAGGTTTTTTGTGGTTTTCATTGATGATATTTTGGTGTTTTCTAAAAGTAAAGAGAAAAATGAA
Source organism: Viscum album (assembly GCA_963277665.1). Lineage (NCBI taxonomy): Eukaryota > Viridiplantae > Streptophyta > Magnoliopsida > Santalales > Viscaceae > Viscum > Viscum album. The sequence goes on from OY728142.1 coordinate 958,806,275, forward strand.
AGACATTTAAGGGTTATCTTGCAAACCATAAAATAAAATAAATTGTATGGAAAATTCAGCAAGTGTGAGTTTTGGTTGCAACAAATTTCTTTCCTTGGTCACATTGTTTCTAAAGATGGGATAACTGTTGATCCTGCAAAAACAAAAGTTGTGGAAGACTGGCCAAGACCCACAAATGTAACCGAGATTCGTAGCTTCCTTGGTTTGGCAGGCTATTACCGAAGGTTTGTTAGATATTTTTCACGGTTATCTAGTCCAATGACAAAACTAACTCGGAAGGGTGTTAAATTTATCTGGACAAAAGAATGTGATGATTGTTTTCAATAATTGATTAGAAGATTGGTGAATGCTTCAGTTTTGGCACTACCTTCCAGGAATGGTGAGTTTGTTATCTATAGTGATGCTTCATTGAATGTACATGGTTGTGTCCTAATGCAGAATGATCATGTAATTGCTTATTCTTCACGACAGTTGAAAACTCATGAGGTAAATTACCCTACACATGATTTGGAATTAGCTGCTTTTGTTTTTGCTTTAAAAATTTTGAGGAATCATTTGTATGGAGTAAAGTGTGAAATATATACCAATCAAAAAAGTTTAAAGTATATATTCACTCAATAATAATTGAACATGAGATAAAGGAGATGGCTAGAATTAATCAAGGATTATGATTGTACATTTCATTACCATCTGGGAAAAGCAAATAAAGTGGATGATGCTTTGAGTCGAAAAAGTAATGCTTTATTAGCAATGTTGCATTTGGAACATGATCCTTTGGTTACAGATTTGATGAACTTTGGCATAGAAGTTGTTGGTGTAGGAAGTTCTTCTGTTTTGTTTCAGGTATCAGTGAGATCATCTCTATCAGATAGAATCAAGAAAACACAGAAGCAAGATAGTGAGTTTCAGAAAAAGGTAGAGCTGGTTCAGAAAGGTAAGTTGCATGAATTCAACATTGATAGTGATTGTGTTTTGAGATTTGGGAAGAGATTGTGTGTGCCTTGTGATTCACAGTTGAAGAGAGAGTTGTTATGTGAAGCTCATAGTTCTCCGTTTTTAGTTCATCCTGGCAGTACTAAGATGTACAGAGGTCTGCGGGAGTATTACTGGTGGGATGGAATGAAAAGAGATATTGCTGATTTTACTATGAAGTGATTGACTAGTCAACAGGTTAAAGCAGAGCGGCAATTACCGAAAGGGATGCTTCAGCCTTTACCAGTGGCAGAGTGGAAATTTGAAAATATATCCATGGACTTTGTTGTGGGATTACCGAAGACATCTCGAGGTAATAATTCAATCTGGGTTATTGTTGATCGCTTGAATAAATCTGCTCATTTCCTTGCTATAAGAGATACTTTTACCCTAGATCAACTTTCCCGTTTGTATCTTAAAGAGATTTTCAGGTTACAAAAAGTTCCTCTCTCCATTGTATCTGATTGTGATCCCAGGTTCACTTCTAACTTTCGGAAAGGCCTTCAGAAGTCGTTGGGTACTGAATTAGATTTTAGTACTGCATTTCATCCTCAATCAGATGGGCCGTCGGAACGAACAATTCAGACCTTGGAGGATATGCTACGAGCTTGTTCGATGGATTATCAGGGAAGTTGGGACCAACATCTTTCTTTGGTTTAATTTTCATATAATAACATTTTTCATTCCAGTATACAGATGGCACCATTTCAGGCATTATATGGGAAGCGGTGTTGAACTCCAGCTTTTTAGGATGAAGTGGGTGAAAGGAAGTTGATGGGACCTGAATTGGTAGAAGAGATGGAAAAAAAAGATCAGCAGATTTAGAAGCACATGAGAACAGCTTAGAGTAGGCAGAAGAGTTATGCAGATAATAGGAGGAAAGATCTCTCTTTTGAGGTAGGTGATCATGTTTTTCTCAAAGTATCACCATGGAAAAGTGTGATGCGATTTGGTAAGAAAGGAAAGCTGAGTCCAAGGATCATTGGACCATATGAAATTCTAGGGAGAGTTGGATCAGTTGCATACTGGGTGGCTTTACCTCTGAGTTTATCTCAAGTACACAATGTTTTTCACGTTTCGTTGTTGAGAAAGTATATGCCAAATCCATCTCATGTTTTGAGTCCAGAGGTAGTTCAGCTTGAAGAGAACCTATCTTATGAGGAACCATCGGTCCAGATTATTGACCACAGGGAGCAAGTGTTACGAAATAAGGTGATTAATCAGGTAAAGGTTTTGTGGAAAAACCACATGATGGAAGAGGCAACATGGGAATCTGAAAATGCCATGAGGGAAAAGTACCTCCATTTATTCGATAAGCAAATAAATTGTCGGGACACAATTTTCTAAAGGGGGAAGGATGTAACATCCCAAGTAAGTAATGAATAATAGTTATTTTTGTCTTTTTCTATTAATGATTAAGATAGTGTTTTAGAGGCTTAAAATGAAAATAAATACAATCTTATGCATGGAATACACTAATATTCTTAAAAGATTGTTTTACTGCCTTTTGATGGCAAAACCTTTTTAAATCTATCTTTTGACAATTTTATAAGTTATGTTTTTCAAAATAAACTTATTATTTATGATTGGGACATCAAAATTTAGTTTGTGTGAATTTTTGGTATTTTTTTTGATAAAGTTCATTTTTTCATGAATAGTAAAAAATGTTGTATTTTAATTCAAAACCTCTTTTTAATCTGATTTATTTATATGATTAGATTATCTTTTGAATTGGTTTTTAAATTGATTCCAACGACCACCATTGGATTAAATGGTAACTTAAACTAGTGTCAATCTTTTGATACTTATTGTTTCATAAAAACACGCTATTTGTCATGACATCAGGAATTAATTATTAAATTAATTAATGTGACTTATATGTTTTGAATTTTGTAAAATAGACTTCATTTTTTAATTCAGAATATCAAATATAGCTTCGGGTGAAATTTTGGTAATTTTCTGAAAAACTTCAATTTTTGATGAATAGTGAAACCACCAAGTGGTACTTATAAAAACTGATTTTTTGTTTAAATGAAATTTTTCCATATTTGTGTTTTTAATTTCAAAAATCCGACATAAATGGTTGTCATTAAGAAGTAAAATGTGGTTCAATGAGATTATAATATTTTTTGGTGAATAGTTACTTATTATGTTTTTAATCGCGATTAGAGGTAATTAGTGTAGTTTAAGGTAAGAATAATGTTTTAATAAAATGAAATAACCTAGACACATGTCCTACCCTTATTGGATGTGTCATGGCCGACCAATAAAAGCCATGGATCAACTTGGGGACCCCATGGAGCCACTTTGGTTGGGAAATGACAGAAATAACATTTTATTTAATGTTAAAGTAAAAATGACACAAACATGAGTTATTTTACTAAAACAATTTTTACACGGGGATATAAAAGTCGGATTTTTTACTATAAATATTAATTAGAAAGAAAAAAATATTTCCTACATCATAGTTGTTTTTTTATAATTTTTAGACATTAAATATATTAAATTATTTATGACATCATGATGATGCAACGATGACCTCATTAATTAACGATTTAAATAAAATTGAAAGATAATGTAAAATCTAATATCTACACATGGACAAAACCAATTGTATGAGTGTATTTCGAACCCTTATCACCTTATCCTCGAATTTTATCAATGTGGTACCTTTTGAATCCGAAACTCATTTTAAAATAAATTAACTTATCTTTACTTTCCAAGAGTGCCCCTCCTCTCCTCTTATAAAAGGCCCCAACCTCTACCTCATTACCCACACTCCCAAAGCCTTTGGATCGGCCAGACCATGCCCATTTTGGCTCTACACATCCCTCTCTTACTCCTTGAAGCCTCACTTTGGGCAGAAGTCTTTCCAAGGAAGCCTTTGAGCTCAAATCTAAGAGAGTTACCCGATTTTAAGGTAATGTCTTCTTTTGAGTACTTTAGTTTGATTTTGCTTCTCCAACCCATAAACTCTTTTTATTATTTTCTATTGTAACAACTCCAGTATCCTCAATATACCAGGATTTTGTTATAATTAGGATTCTAGATACACTTACACAAACATACATCTAATGGTTAAAGGACATACTGTTTCCGTGGATGGTGAATTTATGCCTCCCGAAACGATGATTGTTCAATATTATTTTAACACCTTCAAAGGTGGCCACTAAGATGTCATTATATTTATATATGATATATAATATGTTTATGTTTTCCTTAAGCTTCTTTATTTTTCATTTTGGGCATATATTTATGGTTTCCATTATGGGTAAACGCGATATCTTCATTTAAGGATGTGCGGAATACCACCCCCTCAAAGTGATTTGATTCGTTAAATACCATATGTGGGACATATAAAGGATGGAACTATGATATTATATATGATATTATACTATAATTATAATATACCTTTTTATAATTATGATTCCATTCTATAAAATACGAAATATAAATGAAAGTAGCGTTCATGCGTACGTTCGACTTACCATCTCTATGAACGGTGCATTTCATTTCTTACCTCTAAATGATTATGTAATATTATAAAAGCATGCATGTACTGGATATATATGACATATATTATATCTACATCATGAATACCATTCTGGATATAATGAATACATGATCAACTTGTAATTATAAAGGGCTTATTTTTGACTCAAGTACCAATGATCGTTAAAAGGACTATTATTAACTTAAATAATTACATAGTATTCATGACATGGAAATAAGTGATATAAAAGGAATAATGAACTTGAAAAAGGTTCTTAAACAAGTATAAATTCACTCAAGTTTATTATTCAAGAGATTAAAGAACGACCGAGTCAAGTCGGACCCGAGGTATGGGACTTCGTCTCAATCTCCTTTCATTGAGGCATATTTTGTTTTATACACAACCTTCTTTTATACGGTGTATAAACCCCTTTGACTTTTACGTTTATCCAAAAGGAATCATTTTTATATGAAGCGTTTTACTAAATGACAAAAGGGAATGTTTTTGTCGTACGTATGCGGCAACGACTACTTCTCTGTCGCCGTGACCGTTATTTGAGTTTCGGCTTCCTCTACAAGCTATACCTTGTTTTAAAAAGACAAACAAATACCATGTTTTAATTTTCATTTACTTTTTTATGGAAAATGGTTTTCATAATGTTTTTATATCAATGTGTTGTATTGATATCTTGTGATTGAAAGGTTGAAATGTTATGTTTCCTTTATGCATGTTTTATGTGATATGATTATGTTGAGGTTCTTGGGCATTATTAAGAAGATGGGTGGTTCCATGATAAACTAAGGGCGGGTGAGCCCGATATAGCTCTCCAATGCATTGGGTAATGTGAAGGAGTTAAATGTTAAGGTTTATCTGAAGAGATTTAGGGAATATACTGTGATGGGTATTCCAAACGTAACCAAGAGGGTTACTCCCTACGTAAGAATGTTATGAATGCCTCAAGATTCCTTTACGTCTTATGATTTCTATGATTTATTCATGATTTTATGAGGTATGTTAAAGTGCTTATGTTTTATGGGTAATTTATGATTTCATTCTTATGTATATATGTACCCATGTTTCCTTTCCATATTTTTATATCCCATACTGAGCTTTTTATGCTCATCCCATGTTTTTTGAAATGTTTTTCACAGGTCAGGTGAAAGGTAGATGATATGATGATAGTGTCAAGGAAGTGTCAAGAAAGAATCCATGTTTTATTTTAAATATGTTTCCATTGATGGGAAAGAAGAATACTATCTTTATGTAACCACTTTGTTTATATGTGGAATGTAATTCACGTTTTATGATCTAATTATCTAAAACTCTAAACCTGAAAAGATCCTCAATGTGTAATCTTGTAATAACTCAAGATTAAGTAAGGTTTAAGGTTGGGGCCTTATATTATATGTATGAGTTTTTTTTATAACTTTCTATAACTCTAAATAGAAAATAACATTAGTAATATAAAGCAGTGAAATATAGTTTAAATGGATAGATTATGTAATTTTTTACGTCAGGTCCTTATAGTTGGTATCATAGAATGGTTTATATAATATTAGGTGATAGTATGATGTTAATATAATACCATAATTGATTTACCTTATCTTGAATGAGTATATAATTTTATGATTACATGTGTTTCTTCATCAATGATATGTCTGTTAAGAATGGGTTTCTATGGAAGAAAAAGGAAACTGATGTTGGAAAGAACTAAGAGGTTGATATCTTTCCGAATTCAAAACCGGAAATAGTGGGAATTGGAACAGAGTTTTGTTGATAGTAATGTATCAGATGACACATTCAATAAATGTGATGACTTCCATGAAATAGAAAAATAAGATCTACCACAAAGTAACACAATTATTTTAGAACATTTTATAAGGAAACACCCTCCTTCATTCACTAGATGTTTTGTCACTACAACAATTAAAGGACTGACTAAATCCCTTAAATAGATATTCTATGGTATGGTATGTTTAGATAATAAAAAGGTTAGTCTAACCATTTATCGTTTTATATGTGAAACTAATCACTGGTGGTCAGTGTTCAAGAATATCAGGGATATGGAGTAGATTAAAGTCCTAAAGTTGGATTAATTTAAAATTTTTTCCATGAAAATTGTTTTCCTAAAGTTATTCGACATAGGATAGAGAATAAATTACTTGAATTGAAAAAAGTGGACGATTCAGTGGACGTGTTTGAAGAAAACTTCAGCTGACTTTCAAGGTATGCACTAAATCTTATTAGTGATATTTATAGAAAAATAAATCACTTTACATAGGATTGATGCCATGATATGGAATGGAATTTGACATCCAAGAGATAAAACATTATGAGAAACTTTTTTGATGTGATGAGAGTGTAAAAATGGAGTTTTATGATGATCACACAAACAATGCCAAGAAATAGATAAAGAGGTCCATATGGTAAGCTATGTGTATGAATCAAGGAAATAAATATGATTATAAGAATGTCCAGTTTCCTATTTGTGAAAAGTGAGGTAAAAAATCCCTGTGGAATGTCTTAACATAACCAAGAAGTGTTTTTATGTGGTATATTAGAACATATTTACCAATATTGTAATGAAAAAAATATTAAGATCAATTATGATAAGAAAATTATAAAGTGTTTCAAATGTTGTGAGATGGGTCATTAAGCAAATTCCGACCCGAAGAATGTTCTGAGTGATAGAAAGCAACCAAACTATAAGAAGAAAGGTGTAGTGAGATCCTTTACGACTACATCAACCGATTTCTTTCCATCCAATGAAGTGGTATCTAGTACTTTTTTCTAATTAATCATATTATTCTAAGGTCTTCTTGGATAGAGGGTCCACACAATGCTTTATTTTTTAGGAATTATTTTATAAATTGGAAATATCACCTCAAAATATGAGACCATAAATTAATTTTAGAACACAAGGGGGAAATGTTATATCAAAAAGAATTTTATTAATATTCTTATTGATATATTTGGAAAGACATTAACTGAAAACCTGGTGGGTTTTACCATAATATAGTTTTATTTCATCTAATATATGAATTTGATTTCTATTTATCATGCTAAGATTGATTGTAGAGATAATGAAATCAGTTTCCAAAAGATTTTCAGTATCTATACAAGAAGGAACCCATAAAATTGATAACATATCAAAAATCATAGAAACTATTGAAATATGAAAATGAAGGTTATCTTTCTCGTATTTTTGATAACAAGGTAACTCTTCAGAATAATGATGTTCAAGTGGTAAATAAATACCATGATGTTTTTTCTGATGAGTTACCTGGTGTTATACATGATTGGAAAGTTAAATTAAAAATTTAATTAGTTCAGGATGCTAATCCAATTTCAAATAAACCCTATAGAATTTATCAAATGGAACTTCATGAATTTGAAAATTAGTTATAATTGTTTCTTAAAAAAGGATTAATTCATCCTTAGAACTTTAAAATGGAGAGATCCTATTTTTTTCATTTAAAAGAAAGTTACATCCATGAAAATTTTAATTGATTATAAATCTTTGATTACCATTAATGTTATGAATAACTATCCCTTTTTATGTCAATTACTTTTTTGATCAGCTCCATAGAGCTGCATATTTTTCCTAGATTGACTTGAGATTTGGGTATCATTAGTTATAGGTGAAGGATGATGACAATAAAAAAATATATTTTTGAATTAGACATGGTCATAATGAATTTATTATTATGATCTTTGTGTTAACTAATGAACATGTTGTATTTGTTGATCTAATGAATATAATATTTCATGATTTCTTCAAAAAGTTTGTGGTTTTTTATTAATGACATTATGGTATATTCTAGAATTAATTAGGAGCATGAATAAAATATAAGTGTTGTTTTAAAAAAATGAAAAGAAATGAATCTTTATGGAAAAACCATCTAGTGTAAATTTTTTTAAAAACAAATATATTTCTTTAGTCACGTTGTTTCTTAAGATGTCATATATGTAGATCCTTCTAAAAATAATGTTTTAAATAATTTTTTCAACCTACAAATATTATATAGATTCTAATTTTTATTTTTTTGGTAGGATATTTCTAGAGGTTTGCTGAAAAAATTGCACGATTTTTTAGTCCAATGAATACATTAATTCAAACATGTGTTTAATTCATTTGGACAAAAAAATGTGATGATTATTTTTAGTAATTGAAAAGAATATTGGTGAATGATCAAGTTATGACCCAACCTTCTAGAAATGGTGAGATTTTCATCTATAGCGGTGAATCATTAAATGGACATTGTTGTGTTCTGATGAAAAATGATCTGGTAATTTCTTATTATTTAAGGAAAATAGAACTTTATGAGTTAAATTATCACACATGTGATTTGGAATTAGAACATGTGGATTTCACTTTAATTTTTTTTTCAAATCATTTATAAAGATCAAAAATGTGAAATATATACTAATCACTAAAGTCTGATGTATATATTCACTCAAAAGAAAATAAACATGAGGTATAAAAGATGTCTGGAATTGATTAAAGATTATGATTTGATGGTAAATTACCATCCTGGAAAAGAAAAAAATGTAAAAGATGCCATGAATTGAAAATATCATGCATCATTTACTATGTTACGGCTTGAAAAAGATCAATTAATAAATTATTTAATGAATTTTTTTGGATGTTGTCGGTGTATGAAATTCCTCTATTTTGTTTATGGTTTTAGTGTATTCATATTAATCAGACAGAATTATGCAATAAAAAATGGAAGATAGGGCGTTACATAAAAATGAAGAATTGGTTAAAATGGGTAAGTTGCTAAAACCTAACAATGATAAAGTTTGTATTTTATGTTTTGGAATTAGATTAAGTGTACCTTGTAATTTTCAGCTGAAGAAAGATTTCTTTTGAGGAACTTATAGTTATCCATTTTTAGTCCATCCTGGAAGCATAACGATATATAGAGACATTCAAGAGTATTTCTATTGGGATGAAATAAAAATAGATATTGAAAATTTTACAATGAAATGTATAACCTGTCAATAGGATAAAGTAGAGTGGTAGTTACCAAAGTAGAAAGGTCAGCCTTTTCATGTGCTTGAGTAAAAATGGGAAAATATATCCCTGGACATCATTATGTGAAAAATAAATAAATCTTGACATAATAATGAAATATAGGTTATTATTGACCGATTTACTAAATAATACCATTTATTACCTATTCTAGATACTATGTATTTGGATTTGTATTCGCGATTGTAAATCAATGATATTGTCAGGTTATATGGAGTTTATCTTTCCAATGTATCTGATCAGGATCCTAGGTTCACTTAAAACTTTTAGAAAGTCCTTCATAAGTCATTTGGAAAGGAATTAAATTTCATTACATATTTTTATCCTCAATTAGAGGAGACGTCAGAATAGATGATTCAGACTTTGGAGGATATTATATGAGTTTGTTAAATTGATTACCAGGGAAGTTGGTATCAACATATTTATTTATATGAAATTTCTTATAATAATGGTTTCATTCCAGTATACCTATGAAACATTTTGAAGCATTATATGGGAAGTTGTGTCCAACTACATTTTTTTGGGATGTAGTCATGGTATATAAGTTTATGGGACCAGAATTAGTAGAGGAATTGGATAATAAAGTGAATAAAATCTAGAAACACATGATGACAGCCTAGAGAAGGCATAAAATTTTTGTAGATAACAAGAGAAAATATATTTCTTTTAATGTAGGTGATCATGTTTTTATTAGAATATTACTATTTAAAAGTTTTATATGTTTGGTTATGAAAGGAATGTTGAGTCAATAGTTCAATGGAACTTATAAAATCCTAGAGAATGTTGGACAGATTACCTACAGATTATCTCTTTCTTTAATGTTATCTCAGCTACACAATACTTTTCATGTTTCAATGTTCAGAATGTATGCTATAGAGTCATCTCGCATTTTGAGCCCAAAAGTAGTTCAAATGGAAGAGAACATTTCTTGTGAAAAGAAACTTATTCAGAGTCTTGATCAAAGAGAAAAAGTATTGAAAAATAAGTAATCCACTAGGTAATGTTTTTTTGAGAAACCACATGGTTTAAGAAAAAAAACATAGGAATCTGAAAATTCTATTAGGGAAAGGTACTGTCATTATTTAATATGTAAATAAAATTTTGTGGATGCAATTTCCAGAATATGGGGAGAATGTAGAAGCCCAAGTATTTATAAATAAATTGACATTCACGAAACTCTAAGTCTCTAAGTAATAACACTTTTTTAAAGGAGATAATTGTAAACAATATGTTAAATATATTTTTGTCACTTCTATGATTTTAATTTCAATAAAAGAACATGAACGGTAGCGATTAGTACGTTTTTTAGAGTCTGATAAGACAAACATAATTTCTGGTGAAGAGTAACATACCCTTATTAATAGTAATATTATCCATATGAATATTAATATGAAAAAATGAATTGTAACATCACCCATGAATGTATTTATAATAATTTATGATACCTTAATTGATTTTTTATGTTGTTATAAAATCAATTATAGTTTTAGAATTTTTATTTCTAAAATAAATTATGATTTTATATAAAAATTAATTTTCTCAAATTTTGAAAATTATATTGATAAAATGGGGTTCATTTCTAAATTTTACATATTGAAAAATATTAAATTTTAGTTTCTGAGATTTTTCTGAGATACTCGAATTTTTAATAAATATTGAAATACAGTAGTTTACTGTATATATAAATTATATGTTAAATACACTATTCCTAGCATCATGGAAGATATAACCACCCTTGGTTAGAATTCACATTCACTATATACTATTTTGGGTCACATGAATCAATTATATTTATAGTATTGTGTAAAAATACCAAACTAATGATTAAAATAATGGAAAACCCTCCCCTCCTCCACTATGAATACCACCCTCACCCCCTCATCCTCTCAATCCTCTCAAGATTTGATCATTGTACAAATTATTCCTGATACACTTTTCAAGGATATTTACCAAGTACAAGACCTTCTGGTTTTACCGAAATTCCTACTACAAAGGCCTTAAATACGATTTCAAGGATAAGAGATCAAGAGGTATTAATCCTCTTTCATTTTAATGTGTTTTCATTTCAATTCTTTTCTTTTATTATACATTCTTCACCTCCCCTTATCCAATTGGTATGAAAACTCTAGAATTATATATATTATAGATTTTTATCTTTATTATGGGAATATTCATCATCATTCTTCATCTTCTATTCCTTTTATTTTAAAAGAAAAAACATCATCTGTGATGTGTCGATTTACCGACATCATAGACAATGTGTCTTCAATTTCCTTTACTTCCTCAAAAAATGGTTGTAAACCCATTTTAATGGTTGAAACATATTTTATGTTTTATTATTTGACTTCATCTTTGTTTTTTAACTTACTTATATGAATAATATTAATGATAAATGATGAAAAAAGTTTGTGATTATCAATAACTGCCAAAATGATATAAAAAATATCACTAATGATTTATCTAATGAATCATTTTCATAAAATATTACAAAAATTATATATGTAATCATTTTATATTCTATAAACATGTTAATTATATTTCAATCCTCTTATGGTTTTTCACTTTCATTCGATAAGAAAATCCATTACAAACATACCATGGAAATAATGTAAAGAATGCACATGAAACAATGGAAATAACAAAATATTATTAGTAAATGGGTTGAATGATGTTATAAAATTATCATATAAGGTTTAATAAACATGATTATGATTCTTTAAAATATTAATAAAACCATTTTAACCATTATAATGTAGTTTAAAACATGTTTTATGAAATATGAACCGTAGGTAAGAAAATTCTTAACCCAATTTCTATTATTTTGGTTAGCCTTCTACATATATAATTATGTTATAATGAGAATATTTTTGTTATTAATTTTTTTATATTATGATTTTTTATGTAAATTTATAGTTTATATATATAATACTTTCATTATATTAAAAATCATAACAATTATATGATATTTTTAAGGTACTTCTATTTAAAAACAATCTTTTAATATTTTATTTTACGAAATTCAAAAACAATGTTTTTGTGAAATTACATGTATTTTATGATATGTTATGGTTCCAAGAAATTGTTTATGATGAACAATGGGACATATATTTCTATCTAAGGCATTGGGTATGTGTATCTTAGAGGTCGACCATATGGTTACTCCAAGAGTAACTGTGGTGATTAGACTATAAGGTAGGCATGAGGGATACATTGTAAGGTAGTCGTGAGGGTTACAAATCATAAGGTCACCATGTGGGATATAATATTGTTACGTAATTGCATAAGATACCATTATGGGTTTTTATATTTTCCTTAATGTTTTGAGTAAATTTTATGTTTCAGAAAGTAAGTATATATGTGTGAGAAGTATATCTCTGTGAAATTGATTTCACATGTTTTCTAAGTATTCATGGAAAAATGGTTTCATTCCTTTTTTTTATTTCTCCTACTGATATTTCAATAGACATAACATGTTGTAAAAGATTTCGACTAGTTAGAAGGATCTTTATGACAATGAAAGAAGTCATGTCAAATGTTATGATGATGTGTCAAATAAATCATGTTGTTGTTTTGTGGTAAAATTATTTATGTTTTAAATGGATTATATTTTAATGGTAACCACTTTGTATTCCTACGAGTTGATATATATAAGTGATATCCTAAATTTCTAAAACCAAAAACCAAAAAGTTCATTGGGAATGTAACGATGTAATATCTAGTTGAAATAGATAGATTATTTAATTTTTAATGTCTGGTCCTTATACGTTGGAAACAATCATGGTAAAAACCGTGGGATTGTTTTTGTTTTGGATTAGTTTATCATATATAGTAAAATATATATGTTTAGAAATTAATAACGAAACCTCATATATTTTTTTCTATAAACCCACCAATCCTTGCATTCCTCTTCCATGAAATCCATTTGAGAAAAATATTACATTGAACTCCCATCTATATATCCCTCCCAAGGTTTCCCCAGACTCTTATGAAGATCCTCTCATTCTTTTGAAATATCCCTATCAAGGTAATGGATTATCTCATTTCTTATTTATTCATGAACAATCATTATTTCATGAATTTTTTATTTAAATTTTTTCATATTGGGAGATTTCTTTACACATATGTATTACTATCCTTATGATTCCAAAGTAATGATATACCCCTTTCAATCTCATTCACCCCCTATATAGACATTTATGTACACCTATTATGCTGTCAAAATTATCATGTGATTTTACATTCGAGTTTTTGTTGTATTGAATAACCATATCCATTTCCACTCACGGGTAATGAAAAAAGTGTACATATCCTTAATTTGTTATTTTTTTATATTTATTTAATCTGCACTCCATAATCATGGGGTTAAATTTTATGAAATACTTACGTTTGTTTTATGATCTATGTGTCTTATTTATGAATGTACATGATATGAAATTGACGGAAGGTCCTGAAATTATATATTACTATAATGCATTGGGTAATGTTTTTATCTCACTATATTCCATGTATATTTCATGGGAGGTTATCCTAGGCACACGATATTATGTTTTCTTGGTGGTTATCCTTTAATTGTGCATATGATTTCATGTTTTATGTAATTTCCACATTTCTAATTTTCTATTATATTTTATTGTTCTAACAAGAATTTTTTTCAAGAATAGGAATCTCTGCCCTCTTATTTTATATTTATGTGCCTCTTATCTCACATGTAATACTTCACAATATGCTATGCATTGTTTATTCCCTTATTGGACTTTATATCTCACCCCTTTATTATTTACATCACCGGGTTATCTGGTGGAAATTTAGAAGGGAAATGGATTTATAAGATCATGTAAAATGTGTTTTAAATAATGATACGATATCCCCATTAAATTTGTTAAGCTATGGGTGTAATTTGAAAAATATTTTAGGCCTCACAATCATCTATGATTGTATTTTGTGTACCTTTATACAATTAATCATGGATTAAGGTGTATTAATGATATGGGTTATCATAGTTGTTATTAGAATATTGTCTAGTTATCTTTAGGGATTAGGATTAGAAAAATCATTTAAAAGCTCTAATGATAAGAATAAAAAAAAGAATGGATACATAAATTTTGGTAAATTATTGAGTAAGTATCTTCCAGTCAAAAACATCCCTATCAGGATATTATAAGTGGATTTGTATCTAAGAACAGTTGCACTTTGGGGAAATAGACCTAAAAAGGGCACATTGAGCTTGTCGCTATCATCACAGGGTTCATTAGAATGGGCCTTTCTACACAGCAGATTTGATACACTTTTTGTATATCACATAGTAAATTCAAAATATTTTTTAACCGTTATAAAGGGAACAATAATGCTAATAAAATTTCCAGTTATGAAACAGGTCATTGATAAATTATAAATTCATAGGTTGGATAATATATATCAATTATGAGTTATACATTCAATGTTAATTGTTACCCTTTTATGTGTATAATATTATAAAACCTCATCCCTTATTTTACCTTTATTTTTTGTTAATCGATGTAAATATTCGGAACCAATTCAAGGAAAAATGGGTTGGGAAATGTGATGAAAACCTAATTTAGATGCCTAATATTATTGTAAATAAATTAAGTCATATTATGTTTATTCCAAGAGAACTATCACAGGTTGAGATTAAAAATTAGCATATAACTGCATCTCAAAACAAGTCATAGAATAAGAGGAAAACATCTCATGGAAATTCATCTGATTAAGGTTATAAAGGAACGAAGATCCAATTTTCTATATGTCAAAATTGTGAAAAAAGAAACCAAGGTAAATTTCACAGAGGAACTGGATGATGTTTTTGTGTGGAATAATAAGGAATAAAGTTGCTAACTTCCGTAAAAATGAAGAATATTATTAACAAGATGGTGGGAAATAAAGGTCAATATAAGGTAATATTAAAAATTCATTGTTGTAAATGTGGGGAAATTTTGAATAATCCTATGCAATGATCCATTATAAGGTCTAAAAATGATGATTATTACCAGTATTCTCTACAACCAAGAGAACAAGTATGTTCATATGTGTTGAAAATCACCAAGATAGATCATGATGATTTATGTACAATAAACATATACTATATATTTGAGAATGTTTTATTTTATTACAATTAATTCCAAATTAGCATATCTTGTATGTTTTATAAGAACATTGAGTTATGTACCCAAATGATTTGATATCAAAAAATAATTGATTTTTATTATTGTATCATGAGTTGAAGTCTATGAAAATTTAAATTTTAAAAATATTATCATCCTCACTTTAGTGAAATTATATGTTATCCTACATATTTATTGGTTTTCCATATATAGATACAACATAAATTTATGGTATAATAAATTCACAGTTTTTATTAGAAGTCACCATATGATTATATTTAACTGTAAGTTAGTGGATGGATCTCATTTGGAATCATCATCTCATGCATGGATATTATTTTTTTATGAGAATGTGTATCTGGATAAAATTAATTATACTAAGTAAAAGATCAGGATTAATGACATTACCCCAATGAGAGACTATATTCCTCCTATAATGGTCTGGTATTACTCCAAAACAAGAGGTTGAGTTCCCAATAAAAATTATATCAGTAAAAATTAACATTCCTTTGGCATGTTGTCACCATCGTAGAGATATATATTTTGATCCAAAAACAATAGTGGCAATTAAAGGATGGACCAAACCAACATCTTTGATAAAAAACCATAGTTTCATTAGATTAGTTGGGTATTATCATCGATTTTTGATAAACATATCATGGTTTTCAATCCCAGTAACTATGCTAACATGGAAGGGTGTAACATTTTTCTTGACTTAGGAATGCGAATAGATATTTAAAGTGTTGATTAAGAGGCTAATCACTACAACTATACTCATATTATAAACTAGTGGTGGAAGATATTTTATCTAAAATATGCATCAAAAATAGGATTGGGGTATGTAATCATTAACTATGTAAATGTGATTGAATTTTCCTCCCAAAAATTAAGGATCGATGATAAGAACAACCCAACACATGATATTGAATTGGATGCAATAATCTTTGCGCATATGTTTTAATGAAATTATCTCTATCAAGGGATGTTCTATATATAGATATATCATAAATCCCTCAAGTATATATTCACACAAAATAATATGAATATAAACAAGGAAGGTGGTTGTAACAGATCAAGGATTTTTATTAATCAATCCATTACCACCCTATGACGGTGAAAAAAATAGTAGAGCCTCTTAGTATAAAGGATCATATCACGCAATACACAATGAAAATTTTATGGAATCTAATATATTTGGACATAAAGGGGATGGGAATGTAAATAATAAAAGAATTTTCACCTACCATTCTCAACTAATAGCTCAAATATATATTCTTGAGTGTATCATGGAGGCCCAAAAGGATAATGAGATGCTATATAAAAAGGTAGTGAATATTATGGCGGTAAAATTTTATTAATATAGATTTATATTGTCTGAAACCTAGATATGTCACATATAGAAATTATAAATAAGGTGGGAATATTAGGTTTATGTACATAACTCATCCTTTTTCATCCAACCACTAATTAGAAAAATGTAAATGGATTTGATGAAAAACATCTCATATGATAACATGAAGTGGGATATTACATAATTTTCACCATTATTCTTAGTATGATAATATTTTAGGTTTAAGGTCATATGTAAAATGCTATGATGCTACCATTTACCATACTAGAATGTAAATATGAAAACATAGTAATGGATTTCATTGTAGTACTCCCCAAGACCCGTTAAGGAAATAACACCCTCTAGGTGGTAGTCGACCAGTTTACCCAGTCATTGTATTTCATTGTTATCAAGGAAGATATATCAGTTCATAAACATTCAAAAATATACATAAGGGATGTGGTAAGACTTCATAGAGTTCCACTATCTAATGTATATGATCATGAACTGAGGAATAATTCGATATTTTGGAGAATCCTTCAGCAAATATTGGACACCTACATCTGCTATAGCACTTCTCATCAGCCTCAAAATAATAGTATGTCTGAAAGATCCTATAAAACTCTTATGAAAATGATGAGATAATTTTCAATATATTTTAAAGGATGTTGGGATCATCAAAGTTTCCTAGTGGAGTTCTTGTATAACTCAAGTTTTCATTCTATTATTCCAATGGTTATATATGTGGATTTGTATGGAGATCAGCGTTGGAATCCTACATGATGGAATGAAGTTGAAAAATCATAGCTGATGGGACCTAATCTTATCCAAGGGATCATAAGGAAGGTTCAAAACATTTTGTGTCGTAATAAATCCACCAAAAGTAGATAGAAAATATATTTGGGCAATCATCAATGTGATCTAGAGTTTTTGGTTAGAGATTAGGTGTTCCTTCACATATCGTGAGAGAATATAGTCATGAGGATCTGGAAGAATAGAAACCTTAGTCAAATATACACCATCCCCATTTGGATACATGATCACATTGTATCTGTGGAATATCAACTAACACTACCACAAAACCTATATAAATGTGGGAGTAATTTAATTAACCAATCATTTTTAAATGAAATTTATTTTTTAATAAATAAATTCGTTATCAACGTAATATAGTTATAAAAAACATGCCAGAATTTTTTTATTTTAGACCATTATAAGTTTTATCATACTAGATTTAAAATACAGATACACACCATAACTGTTGATAATATAGTAATTGTAAAATGTTCATTTTGTTAATTATATATTTAGATTTATGATGAATACAATTTAAACAGACTAAGGAAGAGATTCCATTGATCATTAGGATTGTACATTATATTGATGATTAATTGGAGCTTCCAAGGGGGATGGAATTCCATGAATTTTCCCCTGACCAAACCCAAGACAATATTCATCAGCTAAAGCATGATCAAAATCATTTATAGTTGAAGTTAAAGATTTTCAAGATCACATCAAAAACCTTATTCACTTAACCACACCATGAATGTTTAACAATCAGACACCATACCCTTAGCATTTATACAAGTGTAATAAGGGTTTATTTATCTATAACCTAACAATATGACTTTTAATATTTTTATATTTTAAAAACATTGACTATATTTATACCTATTTGTTGTTAAGTTATAAATTATTAAATAATAAGTTATTGAAAATTGTATTTTGATACAATGAAACACAAATATAATGTTTCAAATATACATAGTAATAATCCAGACACTCTTTTTGATGAATTAAAAAAATTTTGACGTAAATTTTATTTTATTAAATTTTTTTTAAAATAATATTTATTAAATATAAATGATTATATAATTTAATGAAGTCAAATGAAATATTTATTAGTTCCAAAAAACTATTATTATTAAAAACCAGTTTTTTTAGTAAATGTGGATTTTTTAATTAAAATGGTAAATTCTCATTTCAATATAATTACTTTAATAAAAAAATATTATTTTTTAAATCAATTATATTAATTATCCAATGTTGGTGTTTTCATAATTCTATAAGACAATAAATTTTTTTGGTACAAACTAAATATGATATAATTATATGATAAATATTATGAAATAATAAAATCCAAAAAATGATGAAATAAATACTATAAATATTATCCACGAGCAATATTTTGTTTTCCCTATAAAATAATGGTTTTTGGAAGTCATTTGATCAATTTTATAAAACCATAAATGATCAACCAAAGGCCATATTATATTTTGTTATTTTAAAATATATAATTAAAAAACTTGATTCTCAGGACTTATGTTATTTGATTGATTATGATTCATGTCTTATGAACTACCATGATTTATTCCATGTCCAAAGATAATGATATCTGATATGCCATGTATGGTTTTCAAAAGTTATGCTCATTTTCACATACACTTATGATCATGTTATACCTATTTGATCATTGATATCTCCTTTTTTACCCTTAATCGGCATCTAAAGACACCATTTCTCATGTTCCCTTTCCACAAGTTAAAAATAAAGGTATTAACTATGATATATATAATAAGGGTTACAGTTATGAAGAACATGGTTGGAAATGATGTACTTCACTTATAAACTTGTTGTCTCTGTATCCATGTTTTAAAATGAACCTGACCTATATAATTTTGGAATTGATCATTATGTATTTTATTGAATAATAATCCATTTATATATGATATCTATTTATGAAAAGTAATGGTCATTATAAGTAAGGTGTAGAATATATTAATCACTTAATTCTGAGTTTCAAAAAATAAACAATGTGTAAAGGTAACTTGAATTAATATAACACTTGAAAGGATAGTTTTACTGTGTTCTATTGGTGTAAATAATGAATATGACATGCTATGTAATGGAAAATATGTATTATTACAGCTTGTGTAATGGTAACATGTATGTTCACCTTAGTTTGTAATGGTTTTCTAAAATTCACTAAGGTTACATTATTTTTTACTATACCATCATAAGGGTAGACACATACTTATGTGTGGGTAACCTTACACTTCCATAAGGATAATGTGTTTCTTACATAAGGGACACCATGTTATTAAATAGGGAACATAAGTTTCATTCCCATGGCGTGTAAAGGTAAAAAAACATTTTTTGTGTTACAAACATTTTACTCTTTTATTGTGTATGTATATATCAGGTGTCCCAATACCCACATAAGGTTAAGATGGAGATTTCTGTAAATGTACATAGAAATCTATGTAAAGGTGAAGAAATGCTGTGAAAGGGTAATGGAAAGTTTATATCACACATGTAAAGGTAAAATATGGCTTATATAAGGTTAAATATAACTCATGTAAATATAATCTAAAACATAAACTGGATAACTATAAAATATGACTTATATAATGGTAATATAGTGATAGATAATCATACGTAAGGGTAGAAATAAAATTACAATACATGTTTAAGGGTAATGAATAAATTTTTATGCTTAATTAAAATACTTAAAAAAATCATTTTCACCTGATTTATACAATAATAATTATAAATTATAATAAGAATAAATGTAAATTATATAAATAAAACCTAATTAAAATAATTTTTTTTTAAAAAAATGTGATGTATTTTTAATTTAATAAAAAAATATAATTTCTTGTTGAAATACTAAAAATATCCGAATTTTTTAAAATTTTTTGTCAAATTATTTTTTACATTAAAAAACATCCCCCTTTCAAAATTTTCAAAATTCAAAAAAAAATCTACAAATGCTAAGGAAATAGTTTTCAAAATACAATATCTAGAGAATGTTTTTAACAAAATATAAAATATTCTCAAAGAATATTTACCAGTTAATAAAATTTATATCAAAATATTATGGTTCAAAAATACCAAGTTCAAATTTAATTTTCTCTAAGCTTATAGAATATTGTGGTTTTGTAAATATGTTAAAAACTTGTTTTTCATTTCAAATATACACTAAACTAATATATATTTTATTTATATGAACCCTCATAAAATAAAATCAAATATCTATATTTTCTTCTACATTGTTGACTAGAAATTTAGAAATTAAAATAACACCATAATAGAAACAAAATATCGAAATTTAACCAAATCTAAAATTAAAATCACATAAATATTGTTTATTCCAAATAATTTGAAATAGTAACTAGAAGAAACAACATACCATACCTCAATTGTATATAATTCACATGGCAGTTCACTCATAAAACTATATTAAACTAATTTTATATTTATAAGATGACACATAACAATAGTTCTTTTCTTTTCAAGCCGACAACCTATCAAGTCATAGTCGGAATATGATAATAAGTAAAAAAATTCATTTGAATAAAATATGACAGTAAAAATATTTCCATTGATATATATAATATCTCTCATAACAGATTTATGTTGTCTTTACCTAGTATTAGACTCAAATCTATAAAATAACCAAACTAAAAACATTTTCTCAAATAAAGATGTTGTAAATTAATGTAAGCAACCTATCATTCCTCTATAGTGTTTAACATCATCCCATTTTCCAAATTATTCCAAATAAAATTAGGAATTTGTAGTAATTGGTTTTTTAATAGAATTAAATTAATCAAAGACAAAAATTATAGAGTTATTTGTCATACTAATATTGATTTAATAAAACATAATATTTTCTTTAGTAGAATATTTAGCCAAAAACTTCCAATTCTCCCATTAATATCAAATCAAACACACTAGTTATCTATTTACAAAACAAATTACAAATTAAATCATTTTAAACCAAATATTATACCATAAATAAGAGTTTTTATTATCAAAATATCATTTGAATATTTATTTATGGAAAATTTATGATTGAAATTTAATTTATCAAAACCATGTTTTAATAAAAATAGATTTTTTTTCACTCATAACATTCTAAAGCTGCTTTCATAATTCCATAAAAATTATTATTATGTTTACAAATATGATTTGGAGAGAATTAATTTTAAAATCGATGGGGATGTTTAACAAACAATATATTATAAATTGTTCTTCTTAAAGAATTACTTTGTATATCAATTTGATTTGATTTAATATTTTTTTATATAAGCAAATACTAATAAAATTATGATAGCCACTATACTTACTACACGATCAAATGAATATTCTGATTCAATTTTGTCTTTGTTGGGTTTTCAAAGCCCTTGGTCAGATCTCACCCCTCATCCATCCCCCAACTCAAGTGAGGTGCCCGTACCCCCCTACTATTTTCACCCTTCTTATTAGTAGTGCCCCCACATTAATCTCAGTGGTGTGTGCCTGGATTCGAACCTGAGACCTACATGTCATAATATAACTCCCATACCATTTCTATATCTTAATTACTACTATATTTTATGATATATATATTTATATATTTATATATATATATAGATATTTTTATCCATATATTAAATTATTATTTTTAAATTCATTTATAAATTATAAGATTATGGGCCTGTATTAAAGTGTCTGTCTTTATATATACACACACACTATCATGGTTGTTTGTTTATACTATATATATATATATATATCTTTCAATATATTTTATATTAATATTCAAAAATACATATTAGGATTTATATATTGAAGTATATGCATGTCTATTAATACGTACACAAAAAAATATAACTATATATAAACATTATACATACATTTTTATAGTTATATTTATATGTTTTTATAAGGTAAATAAAATGGTTAAAAAATAAAAATTTGATCTATAAAAAAGTTCTTCCATAAAATTTATAAATTTAAAAATATATTTTACATGTAAATATGTATAGTTCTTATTTATAAAAAATATATATATATAATAATAATATAAATATATGCATGTATATATATATATTTTAGTCTAGAAATAAATTTATAACATTAATAAAATATAAAATTTAAACACCATAATATCATTATAACTTTAAACTCATGGAATAATTTTAGTCACCACCTAAAAAAGATAATAATTCTCTCTTAAATAATGCCAAAATTCCGTAGAATGATCAATAATTAGGGCATCACAACTAAAAATTAAATTTCTAATGCCTTTTATTCCTTTTTTATCAATAAAAATAAGGATCAAGCGTCACTTATATTTTAATAGTGTTGGTCTCTTTCCAATATTTTATTTGACATCTTTTTGATCTACAACATACAACTAAATCAAAAGTTTTGATTGATTGAAATTAAAATACTTTTTTCAACATTTCATAATATAATAATTAATTTACTATTTTTTTCTATCCTGGAATTTTTGTTAAATTACTATTACTCAATACTAATTAGAAAATTATTAACTAAACATTTATTTTTAGTTATTTTACAAATCATTTTTTACTAAATATTTTATATAATAAGTATAAATACATATTTAATATTATTAAAAACATATTTAATCAAATATTATAATTGGAAAGAGGTACCCATGGTGATATCTCGGAAAAAATAAAATTAAGAATAAAAATATTACAAAATTCTGTTAGTTATGGGGGTTTTTAATTTCCCTTTTTTTACAATATCATGAAAATACCAAGGAGTGATATATTTCCACACCATTGTTTGGAAATGACTATCCTCTTTATTTAGAGGATCACCAACATAATTTTTCTCCTTGATGTTATGTGCGATGAAAAGGTTTATGAAGTGCTAGTCTAATAGGGATTATATCCATTTTGATAATACATCCCATGAATAATTAAAATTATATCTGTCGATGTCTTGTAAAAGTTAGGAAGAGTCACACTCAATCCATACATTCCTGAATTGAGGAACAATCATAATTTTGAAGGCCTTAATGACACAAACATCTCTACTACCAATGAAAATGTGATGACACATTGGTCATACATATAGTAAGATATTTCCCCATGGTCCAAAAAATTCCTCCATAACCAACCACTCTAGGGTCCCTCTTTGTAGACCCTTTAATTTTTATCTCCATCTATCCTTGAATAAGTAATTTCCATGTGGTGATGATGGATCCCTTTGTTCTCTTATAATTGGAATTAACTCCCAATCTATTGAAATAAATTAATACATTGATGATATGTTCTACATATCTAACATGGTTGTGTGGATCCTCATTGTTATGACCCAATTCTTCCAATGGTACCCTTGTTGATGAATAAAGTGAAAAATGGGGATAATAACCCCTGGAGTCCCACATTTAGTAGGTAATGGGTTGGAAACAATATCCAAGCGTGTAAAACATCTTATATATAAAACACACTACCATCAAATGATCAATAACATTGGTAGATAGGATATAAAACACTAAACTAATATATAAAATAATAAAATGTCTAAACCCGAAATACTTATAATTTCATGTGAATACAAAAAAAATCCCCAAGTAAAACATCAGTTTCCATCTTACGCTAGCAACTCACTAACAACTCCAATTCCCATGATAAAATTTTCCAAATTAGTCCCTAATGTGCACATGGAAACCCTATAAATTGTTTATATATATAATAAAAATACATGTATACTTTTTAGGATTATACTATACTCTCTCAGGCATACGTTAAAAAATAATTCTAATACACCAGTGAGAAAACCACAGAATCAACAACACTAAAATCAGTTAACTAACCAATTTCATCATCATCGAGGCATAATAACCAAATAACAGATCCATTTATAGTAACAAAATAAGAATCACTTCAAAAAAAAGAGTACCAAAAACCATATTACCACTAGTTTTCCACTCTCACACCCTAAAATTTTCATCCTTTAACTGCCTTGTATTCTTTAATGTAATCATGTCTAAAGATGCATGGGAAACCATATCATGCGAAGAACCATGCATGCAACTAGCCATCGCATCCTACCCAAAGATATCTAGGTCATCACATTACATATCCCCTAAAGACACTTAGTAAATCACATAACATCCCACCTAAATACATCTAGTCCATAACACCATGTCTCAATCAGTACCACAATAAAAATAGCCGGTGTTGTTAACATGAAGGTAATAATAAGTGTTCCATCCTACTTCGATGCATGACACCCAGTGCAATAAACCTCATCAATCCCATCAAAACATCCCATAAGTGGACTATATCAACAATCCAACAAAAAGTTTTTGTAATAAAATTTCATGGAATATGGATTGGGGAATATGGGGTACCCAGCCATCCTTCATCACCTTATGGATATTGAAAAAAATACCCCCCAAAACATTTGGCTTTTGAAACATTATTATTGACTATAGTGGGGTGTATATTAAAATCACGATTAAAATAAAATAGACAATAGTTACAAAAATGTGAATCCTATGGATTTGAACAACTAAAATCTACCAACCATCAAAACCCACACATCATAATTAACATACATTAATATTTTTTCACAACTAATGCATCACAACTCACAACCACTACACACAAGACATAAATGACCTCTATAAATTTAAACATCCATCATTTCTTGTATTATCATGTTTTCATTATCTTAAAATCACTAATACATTACATTTAATTTCAACGAAATTCATTCGTTTATTTTTCAATTCATTTGATCCAATTATAACATAAAAATTGAATATTGGTCAATTAAAAACATTAAATACTAACCATTTTCATATTCATTAATCGTTTTCCATATTAAAATTAGATATATTTTTAACATTTAAATTTAATTTATTTCCATCCCAAAAACATTTATACCAACCCAATTTCTTTTAAAAACATTTCCATTCCATGTATTTCACAGATACTATGTATCAACCAATCCATCATACAACACCATCAACTATTCTCATATAAATTTTGTATTCTCGCATTAGATATCACCACCACTACCCCAAAAATATAAATCAACATAAAAATTACCTTTTAATTCTATTTATTATACATTCCATCAAATAAACAAAATTAACATGTCAAGGAGAAGCACAATACCTTATTTCCTTATTTTTTTTAAAATTTCATCATAAGGTAGTAATTTGACTATGATTATATAATTTATAGATTATAAAATTACAACAAAACATGCAATCCCACATTTTTATTTTTATGAAATAAAATCATATATATATTATATTAATATTATAATCACTTAATATTTATAGTCTAATAATTTAATTATATAAATTTAGAATACTAGTTATTTTCATCAGACCCAACCAGTTCAATAACCATATGTATGGGATTTAACATTTTCATAAGAGTTGATTCCGTAGTTATGTTTTAGGAAAAACACACATATTAATAGTAGAGAACACATTCCATAAACAATAATAACCATTACAAAATCATATAGAATCAATGTCATGAAAATAAATAAATCACATGTGATATATCCACTTCAACTTCATTTTCATATTTGATTCGATAATTATCTTCATTAATTTGGTTCATACCATCTTCCTAGAGGATAAAAATCTAAGATCCCACCTAATTTTTATTACTATAAGAAATAATAAGGAACCCCTAGATGCCTAAGAATGTGTTTTCATGTTTCACCTAAAGTAGAAAGGAGGGAGAAACTTGAACGTGTCTCAAAACCTTGAGAATAGATTCATTCAATTTGGGGAACACTCTCAAAATTGGTATAGTGCATCTTTGATTATTTGGACTCAAGAGGAATGATGAGAAACTAAAATGAGAGAAACATGTTTTTTACATTCAATGATATCTCTCCTTCGATACTCTATCAACATCCATATTCTATTCCTAAATTAAAATATTCCATATTATTGGCTTTAAAATCATTGAAAGTGGTTTACATGGGATTTTAGAAGGGAAATTGACGTTTTTAATATTTTTATCCAATATATACATAAGATACCTTCACTAGGCATATGTAAAGTGATTTTACCATTATGCATCTAGGTTACCATGATTTGACTCCTAACTACAATGTAATGGTAACATAGTTTCACTCTTATTGGGATTACTACCCTTATTTGATCTGAGGGATCTCACAGAGACCCTTACAAAACAAATAACTTTTCTTTATAAGGGTATTAAAAATCAACGATGATACATACGTAGATTCAAGAAGTCCCTTTTGCGATCCTAGTACCCATATTCACAATGTGGTCTACCTTTTCGAATGGAACTAATAACCTCTACATGATCCATGGTAACTCTCCATTACCATTAGTAAATCTGGAAACTTGAACCTACCCTTACAAAAACAGACTATTACCCTTATGAATTGTGGGATAAATATTTATGCACTTAAGGGATTTGGTTTTACTATTATAAAACTCATGTAATTGAATACATTTCATTACACAAATGTTCAAAAGGGATGTTTACCTTTAAGTAGGGCACTAAATTCAATATTACCTTTACACATGCTATTAAAACCAATCTTTACTGTTACAAAACAAAAATGTCATTCTTATGGATTAATATCTAATTAAAAATAAAAAAAATCAATTTAACTAATTTATAAATAATTACAATTATGGTTTAATTATCCATTCATTGAATTCAAAAACACTGAAGAAATTAATTAAATCACCTTCAAAACTCTAAAAAGACTTCTATAATATTTGAGTCATGATAAAAACATATAATTAAACTATCAAGTAAATTTTTAATAATTTGAAATTACTTCCAAAATATGAGAAACCCTTTTAAAACTACATCATAAATTATGAAATTCATTACAAATTTTAAAATATATAAATTACTCCTTAACCATCATACATCTAACAATGATGAAGAAAGTGTTTGGGAAAACACAAAAATTTAATAACGATACCTCTCTATCTATCACATCCTCATGAATTAAAACAAAACGGGGATGTATGGAGGGATATATGGGGTATAAATCACCCACCCTTTGAGGTACCACTCACATAACCCTCTATATTTGGAACACAAAAACTACACAAAACCAATACCTCAAGGGAGACAACTCCCAAAAAAACAAGGAATCAAATATTTACAACTCCATAAAGAAATAAATAATAATAAAACAACTATGACAATGCAAGTAAGGGAATTCCTTTGTAAAAAATTCACCCACATGTTTTACAAAAAATTCATAAAACTTTTTCTGAGAGAAAAAATTATTACGTCTTTCTCTAAAACAAATTTATATAGGCATGACATAAAATGAAAAATCTATACATTCTTTTTTCTCATTTAATATTATAGAAATTTTAATTAAAAATATTCAAAACTCATCATGCTTATAATTTCATAAACAATATATACTTTCATTTTTTCATAAACAATTGCTGATAAACTTCAAAATTCAATTTAAAATATTTCATTGAGTAATTATTGTTAAGGAATTTAAAAACTTAATCATACTTCATAAATTATTCTTTACTCTATAGACATGTATCACAAAATTTATTATTAATAATATTTATGTTTAAATTCATAACGATAAAAACATTACCATTACTAACAAATTTAATTTATCCAGCTCATTAATTTCATATTATCCATTAACCACATTAACAAAACTTTCTATATTAATTCAAGATCTCAATTAGACATTTTAATGTATGCCATTTAATTTTCATCATTACCATTTAATTACGTTACTACCTAGGAACTAACACAATACAATACAACACAAACAACCCATATTTCTCATCACCTTTTCATGCAAAAAAATCCACATTATTTTACCATCACTACACATTTTAACTATGTCCTCAGCACAACATTGTAACATCATGAACACATACTCATGAATGATGACTCTTATCAGAAACACTTCCTCATAAAAAATTACACATATCATAACTACTTACTCATCAAAACCATCTCATATCAGTACCACATTTCTTATCATTCAATTTAGTTTAACATGGGGTATTTCATCACACACGCTTCATTACTTTTCATTAGAATTCTCACTCAAAATTGAATTACCATAG
The DNA here is from genome assembly GCA_963277665.1 of Viscum album. NCBI lineage: Eukaryota > Viridiplantae > Streptophyta > Magnoliopsida > Santalales > Viscaceae > Viscum > Viscum album. The sequence goes on from OY728142.1 coordinate 958,835,111, forward strand.
GCAACCAATTTATTTTCCAAATATAAATTTTTGTCCAATTTTATTCAACGTAATACTAAAAAACACATAATAAGGTTCCCATGATTATATCAACACAAAAAATAAAAATGAGATAACCCAATTTAACATATCTAATTCATCACAAATAAGAAATTATGAGGAAAGTTTCCGCACTGACACAATACAAATTTATATTTCTTCATATTATTTATTTCCATCATTTTATTATAGTTTTGGATTCATCCTTTTTTAAAAAACATTATCAAAAAATAAGGGGGGAAATGGACAATCACATAGTTACCATATGGTAATAATTGACCGTGTGGGGCCTATGTGGGATCATAATCAATTTTAAAAATCCTATTTAACATGGTTGGTTCTATATTTCCTTAACCATGTGTACCAACCATGTGTCTCCACATGTATTCCCTATAAAGGGATAAGGAATGGTGCATTATTTCTCTAAACAATGCGGAAACCGTGCGTTTTACACATCCCTTTAATAGAATCCAAAATTAACCTTATATTCATAAAACCCACAAATTTTTTCTTTTAAAACACACCTCAACCACACTTTCTTGATTACTAGGATGACCCCATTGTTGGGCTACACTCCTCGTTTTCAATCAATTCATGGTCAATTATGATTTTTATTTTCTATGTGATTATCTCAGGTTAGCTTCCCCTCCACTCATCTATATTCTTCGTCATTTTCTTATTTATATTATTCCATTTATATGGGATATTCATACTTTGACTAATCCCTATCACTATTTTGGCTATTTTATTTTTTATATTTAATTTTTAGGGTTCTTTAGTACCTTTGAGGAAGATTCAAGTTGTGGGGGTTAAAGGTGATGTGTTATCTACTAAATCCAGGTTGGGATTTATCTTGTTTTCATTATGGATCTATTTTTAATTAATTATTTTATATCATTTAGGTTTCTTGTGTTTTTCTAATGTGACTTAGACCATCTTCATGTAGATTTAAGTCACCATCATTGACGGGGACTTACATGTGAATGAATAGGTAATCATATATATATATATATATATATATCCAATGAACTTATTCACTCATGAGGATGTGAATATAAAAAATGAGACTAGAGGTTCTTATATATATGTGTGAAAAGGTTCTTTTGTGTGAAAAGTTAAAAGGGGAACACTATTTTTCAAGGGTTCTTCCCATGTACTCTTACATTCATTGAATTCTTTAATGTTTTTTGAGTGGCTGTCTCCAAAGGTTATATTTTTTCTGGTTGGTTTCCATATGTTAGAGCCTCAAAATTGAAAAATGAACTTTATTGTGTGTTTTATTGTGTGGATAAATTATATTATGATGTTAGTGAGTTGTAAAAAAAATATCGGTTGAATTCATTTGGTTTATTTCCTGATTTTCATCACTTTTCTTATGTTTTATTTGGGGTTTTTCTTATTTAAACATATTTATAGAGTAGTTTTTAAATGTTGGCATCTTGAGTGATTGAATGGTTTTCAAAATGAATTATTTCTTGTGAATTAGAAATTTCCAATGTTTTTTTGTCTTTTTGAACAATGTTTCATAAATGTATAATGACATGTTTATTTTTTCCAAAGAGATCTATAATGGGTATTCAAATGGGAATGGGTTGTTTTGAAATAATGAGGCACGAATTATATCGTTGAATGTTTCCTTGAATAAATGACACCACCATGGATATTGTACACTTTTTATGGAATTCTCATGGATGGTTTCAAGAGGTGGGATTAGCATGTACGATGACTTTTTAATATTAAGATTTTTTAGTTGTTCTTACTCCTCTCCTCCCAAGTTATCTAAATCATTTGGATCCTAGGAATTGTAGTGAGAGTTGGTATAAAAATACTATTTAGTCTTGGTTAGATATAATAGATCACCATGTTAAGGAAAGGAAACATGGTTTGGTCTACTGGTTATCTTTGTTTAGAGTAGCTTGGTTGGTTTTTTATTTTTCATTGCATCTACAGGTCGGTAGATGGTTTTGAACAAAATATGTGTAGGGTCTCCTCACATGTTTTCTAGGTATATCCCATGAGAAAAAATACACATTTCTGCTAACTCCACACTTTATTTAATGTATTTATAAAACCATTTCATTTATTGTTTTACTTGAAATAATTATATCAGCACCAATTTACTTGAACTCTTATATCCCTTATTTTTTCATCATATTCAGATATACATTCAACTAATTTCTTTTATGTGAGATTTTTCCTTAACCACATGTTTTTTCTATATAAAATTTTTTATTGTAAAATAATTCATTATTTGAAAATTGATTTTGATATATAAAGGAAATATGGTTTTTTATAAACATTAGCTTGTTTCTTTTTTTAAAATAAATAGAAAAAAAGTTTTTATATATCATTATTTTTGACCTATAAAAAATGGATTTCTATTTAAATTCATGTCATAAGGATTTGTTTCTTTAGAATCTCTATTAGTAGTCTTAGTTCACATGCCTAATCTATCATTTTTAGTTTTAGGTTCTTCTTGTTTTAGATCACACTCATAGTGAGCATCGTTTTGAGATTTTTTGGTGACCCAAAAGGTCACCAAGAGGTATGTTTAGCCATTTAGATTTATTTATTTTACACTGCATGTGCTTATTTTCTTCAATGATATTTATATTTATTTATATTTTTTGTGCAATGAATCATTCTGAACTGAGTATACCTTATTCTAGACATTATTTTCTAGATTAGGATGATTAGGAATGCCTCTAGATCCTTTTTGTGGGCCACCTCTGGTGCCCAGTATAGGGGCTGACCCGGGGTGGTTTCTGAAAAACATTTGTCATACCATCCCTTTTACATTTTTGAATTTATGGTAGGTTGGAGATTAGGACTATTAGAATTCATGTTTTGGGAGTAAGAATATTTTCACATTCTCTTACTCATCTTGAACCTCATGCTTCCATTGGAATTCGGGTTTGGTGTCCTTTTTTTGTTAGTTGTTTTTTTATTTTTATGTTTTTTGATGAAAAATTGGAGTGAAATATTTGAACATGGTGATCTAAAGGCCATGGAAATCCATGTGGACCCTGATTACATGGTTAAAGATGATTCCTAGTGATGGTTTTGTTGTTGGAACATGGTTCACCAAGCCATGTGGCCAAGATGAGAACCAATACTAGTTCCCTCCTGAAATTATATGTCGGAATCATTTGGTTTAGTTTTTTTTGACTATTACGGGTTGTTCTATTTTGGAGAAAAGATGAAAATTAGTTTTAAAATATTCATTTTAAAATAATGGTATTTTTTTAAAGATGAATATTATTCTATTTTGGTGAAAATGGTTTCGATTTAAATGGATTTTGAAATTAAATTTTGGTTTAAATGTGAAATAAAAGTGGGGTTTCAAATTAATGAGGTTTCTATAAAATTGATATGTCCCATTTTCCACTTTTAGGATATACCTAAAAAATAAAAAACCAGTTTTACAGAAACCCTTGATTCTAGAATTTGAATTTTCATTTAAAGGATAGAATTTATAATGTATGCTCAGTTAGGGAGATTCTGCATTATTATGAATCATAAGGAAATAAGTGGACGAAATTAGAAGGGGAACGTTAGGGCAAAGACCTATTATTGTTTGAAATGAAAATATTTTCTGGTTTTGAAATGCTCTGGAGTGGGGAATGTTTTAAAAAATTAAACTATGTAATTTAATGTGGTTTAAAATTTGGAAATAAGGTTTCTAAATTTTGAAATTTGAAATGTAAATATTTAAATGGTGTTAAAGGATTATATTAAAAAATAAAATTATATTCTTTGGATAATTTTCATTTATTGATTATTGAGTTGAGTTGAGATTAAATTCTATATTTGTTGGATTTAAATTAATGTTTTCATTGATCTATCTCATTTTTATTTTTTTAATTAGAGTGTACCTCTGAAAAGAGTTTCAAGGGTTCATAATTGTTTAGGGGTGTCTTGGTCAATTGAATACAGCACCTAGACACATAATAGAGTGGTGGGGCCAATTTTAATGAAATAGTTTCTTATATTTTAAGGTGATCTAGATTCAAGAGAGGTGTTAGAGTTCCTTTAAAAGGTTGATAAAGTCTTCCAATCCTTGGGGATTCAGGATTCTATCAGGGTTAATGTTTTTTAGAGTTTATTTAATGGCTGAATTTTGATATGTGGATGAGTATCATACCATATTAATAGTAAATTGGAATGTCATGTGATCTTCTTAAAACCCTATTTTCATAGTGGTTCCTTCTTAAGGGGCTTAAAGAAGAAAATTTTGTATAGTATATTTGCATTTAGTATGGTTAATGAATAGTGAATGAGTCAGTTAATAATTATAGTGACTTTTTTATTTTTTCTCTTGAATTTTTTTCATGTAATTCATTGATGGATCATCAGTTTGTGAAGGGTATTCACCAAGATCTCAGTGATGGAGTCCTTTCAGTTGGGAATCCATTTTTTGGAGTTGGGGAATGATTAATTTATATCTATGTTAATATTTTTGGGGAAATATATTTTGAGTAGTTGATTTATTCCTTTTGGATTTGGTGAGGTCTACCGATTTGGTAAGAATTTAAGACCAAAGGATCTTGTCTTACGTGAACCTCCAAAAATAGTTTCTTCATCAAAAAATGAAGTCTCCTCTAATGTGTTTCTTATTAATTAAATTTGGAACACCAAGCCCTCTTGAAAGAATATTCCAAAGACCCATCTCCCCTACGTTTAGTTGGGACACATGCATAAATTCTTTATTTGAAATAATCTTTTAAGAAATAGACCATATCAAGCCTCCAGATCTAGATAGTGGTTTACATATCTTCGAGGTAATTTTTCTTTTTTTATTTATTGTATTATTATATATATTTTTTAATACTAATTTGGAGAAGTCTCATTATAGGTCTTGTAAATTTTTTGTCTTCTTTATTGTGAATATTTCTTTCAGTTCCAATACATTTAGAAACCTTTTCATAATGTTGAGTTTTTCTCTTCATTGTAACGGTTTATCGATGGAGAGCTAGTTCCTTTGTGTAATTATTTCATGGTGGTAAGACCCACAATGGATCTTATTTTCATTATATATTTATCTATTTGGGTGTGAATTTTAGTGATAGAGGTCACAAAATTATTTGTAGTTTTTTTCGGCATTAGTTTTGATTTAGAGATCTAGTTTCAGGAGTTATTTTTTCTCGAGTTAAGGGTTTCAATTTTATTCCTATCTTAGACTTGATGACTTTCAGGTGAAAAATGTTTTGTGGTGGGGTGATTTCTCAAAAATAAAATTGTTGTTTAATTAATTTATTTGTTTCTATTCTTTTTTATATTTTTCGAACCATCCATTTTTATGAATTTTTTTTTAAAAAAATGGCTAGTGTCACAGTAACCACTTTGTTAGAAGTAACCATGATGTGAGCATGTGGTTATGTTTTAAATTTTATCAGAACCATTTATCATGGTTACATAATTGTTTTCTTATCCATGTAGACTAACCATGTGAATAAGCATCTGTTTTTAGTAAATCATGCATGGTTAGTGCATGGTTAGGGTAAATCATGCAAAAACCATTCGATTTCCCCATCACATAAATGAATTCCAGATTTACATTATATTTTTGAAACAAATCAAAGGTTTATTTGTCCATACACCTCCCCCACACCCATTTGATGGATAAAAGAGCAACCCAATCCAAGTTTCATTACTCCCCTTACTTTCACCATTCAAGGTGGATTATTCTTCGGATATTTGGTGTGATTATCTTGAGTCAGCTTCTCCTCTTATCCACTTCCTTCTTTTTCTTTTTTCATAGTTTTTGTTCTCTCCCATGGGATGCACATTCCATGGTAAATCTCTGACATGGTTCTGGTTATTTTATTTGCTGATTATTTATTTTTATGGTTCTTAGTTTACATTGAGGTCAATTTAATCCACTAATGTTGAAGAAGACATGTTTTCCACTAAATCTGGGTAGGGTTTCATAAAATTTTATTTACATATCTATTTTTAATTTTGATGTCATTGACCTTTGGGTATTTCATTATTTTCAAGAGTCCCTTGTACCTTTTTAGTTATATTTGAGCCACGGTTGTGGAAGGATAATTATGTGTGTATGCATATATAAGAATATATATATATACACACACCCTCATTGTACATATTCACTCATAGTACTGTTAATATATACAAATAGAAAATAAGTACTTATATATAAATATATGAAATGTTTCATATTAGTGTAATGGGAAAAGAATACTTTATTTATATATGGTTATTAATAGTTTCAATTAATTTTGTCGACCTCTTTGAAGTAGTTTAAAATTTCCTTCATAAAAGGAATTGTGTTTTGAGTTATTCTACCCTATGTTGAATCCGTTAAATTTAAAAGTATAATTATTTGTCTATTTTTTGGTTGTTTTTATTATATTATGAAGTTAATAGATTTTATAAAAAATATTCTGATGAATGCAATTTTTTATTTCATGATATTTAGAAATTTTCAGTTCATGTTGTGGGTTTCTCTTATTAAAACATGTTTTGAGATTAGTATTAAAATTATAGTCCTCTTGATCACTTGATTGGTTTTCCAAATTATTTATACAGGGTGAATTTTAATAGGGCAAATATTTTGGCCTTTCAAATAGTTGTTCATCCAAAATCATTATCATGTTGGTTTTTTAAATAGGATCAATATGGGTTTTCATATGGGAAAGGGTTTTTTTCTAATGATGAGGATTAGTTAGAGTATTAGATTTTTCTTTGATAAAAGTAAATTTCCCTGGATTCAATCCCATATAGATGTAATTTTCATTGGCAGTGTTGGTAGGTGTGCTTAGCATGTATAATGTATTTTTTGAATTGAGATGTTTTAATTGTGTTTTCGTCCCCACCTACCCATTATTTATATTACATGTGATACTAATAATCATAGTGACCATTTATACATGGTTCTTATTTATTATTTATTATACAAACTAGATCCCCATTGTTGGGAATGGCTATGTTGGATCTTCTTCCAGTGAGTCTAGTTAAGAGTAGTCATATTGGTCATTGAATATGGATCACATAGATATGCCAAAAGATTATTCCAAAATGAGTACATATATGGTATTTTTATATGTTGTCGTGTTATATCCCATAATAACTATTTCACTTTTATTCATTATTTTCTTTTTTTGTGATTTTTTATAAATTAATTTCAATTATTCTATTTTTTCTAAAAATTATTATATCAACTAATATTTACTTATACTTTCCCTCTTATATTTTATTATGATGTTTTATTATACATTCCACTACTTAATTTTCAATAAGATATTTCCTTCACCTCATGTTTCTATTTTTTAAAATGACTTATTGGAAAAAAATCATTGTTTTGATATTGTTTTCAATATACAAATGGTAAATGTATTTTTAGAAGCATTACCTTATTGCTTGTTATAAAATAAAAATAAAATCACATATATATATATATATTTATATATATATTTATATATATATTCATACTAGAAATAAATTTATTTCTATTTAAAGGTAAGGAATAGATAATTTTTTCATTGGCATCCCTATTGAGCATCTAGGTTCTCATGTATACTTTATACTTTTCAATTTTGGGGTCATCCAGTTTTGAATCACTTTTGGATCAAGTGTGGTTATATGATTGGAGATGACACACAAGGTCACATGGAGGTATGTTTATACATTTATTTTAATTTATTTTTTCTAATTTTTTTATTTTATTAATGTTTTATTATATTTATTTATCTATTTTTCATGGGATAAATTTTTTCAACTGAGTATTCTTGATTCCAAATAATTTTTCCCACCCTATGAGGATAGAGAATGCTTCTCAGGCCTTGTGATGAGCCTCCCTGGATTCCTAGTTCAGGGGCTGACCGAGTGTGGTTCGTGATACACATTATCTAGCTGTAATGTTTTCCATTTATTTTAACAAAAAAATTATTTACCATGAGTAAACCAATTCCAATTTTCAATGGGTTTAATGATATTGTTTCATTTTCTCATAAGTGTATTCCATTTCATCCAAATGTTTCCCTAAACATTTATCTACCAATACAGTCACTCATATAAACATATACAAGGCTATCATAAGAATACTAATCAAAGAAACTCATCCACCATGCCATGATATTGTCCACTTTTGGTGGCACAAATTCACCCACATGATTTTAAAATGTGTTATAGTATAATCTGTCTTGATATGGGAAAGGGCTTATCTCTCTATATATGTTTGATGATATAACATATTCCACCATGATGGGATCAATCACAACAAACATACCAAAATATATATCATTCGAACACATTCATCATATATTTCATAAAAAACTAGGTTTGGTAAGAAATATTATCTTTATAAATTTTAATATTTTATAAGAAAACCCTTTTCATTTGTCAATATAAGCAAAACACGACACATAGTCACATAAATGGTGTATTATCTCAATAGAAAGAATCATTATCTCATAAATTAGAAGATATTTTAGATATGAAATATAAAGGATGCATGGATTATCCTTCATTATTGAACATCTTCTTCCTAAAATTCATTTCTAAAAATTAATATTATAATTTTGAAACATATTTTCAGCAAGGAATATCAACACAAAAATGTGCAAACCCATAGACACACAACCACAATAACAATGAACATTTATAATCCATTTCCAAGGAAACCACATGCCTTAAATTTGAATAACACTAACATGAATCCATGCTAAATATAAAAAATTAACATATTTGATCTCGCACATCATGCATAAAAAATTAAATAAAAAATTATAGGATCATCTTTTTTCAAAGGAGACACACTCTAAAATTTGTTTGAAAATTTTATACATGCATGGTTCTTGGGATCAATTGAAATAACACATTAATGTTATAATTATTTCCCTATTCAAAAAAGATGCACTCATCTCATAAAATTAAACATACACATGTTTTATTATTATGTATAATTTTTATGATTCTCAAACTAAAATTCACTAAACATATTCTTTTTATAGGAAAACATGTTTATACACTACAATAAGGGTAAAATGATTTTTCATAAATATATAAATACAACAGGATCAATACATAACATGATTTCATATTACAAATATGATATATTGGACATGATAAATGCTCATGAATCAAAAACTAGAATTACCAAAGTGACCTTAAAATTTTTTTAACATTAGAAATGCTTCCAATAACAAAGTACTCATGACACAACATGTGGAGAATAATTATTATAGAACTAATAATTCATATCAGTCATAAAAAGTACATGATAAATAATTTAATGTGTTTTGAGTCCCAACAACTTACCCAAATCATGCTTTTCATTTTCCTAGAATATAAAACATAGTATATCATAATAATAAATTTAAAACACATGCAAGATATATATCATGAAAAATAAGGAAACAGTTGGCATCAAATTCAAATTTTTATGTTTATTAATATGAGAGATCTAGTATAACAATTTTTTTAACACACTTGAGAAACGAGAATTTTTTTTGTTTTAGTAAATCCATCCGAATATTCACAGTTATCATTATAAATGCATTATATTTAACATAATTTTGAAATAATGACATAATAATTTCTAGAAAACACATTATTGAGAAATATGATTATACTAGTAAAGTTAAGTTGAAAACATGTGAAATTTTTTTTCTCAAATATATTATTGTAAAAATTTTAAAATAGAAATGAATTATCATTAATATAGATGGTCATTTATTTTAATTTAATATTTTATATTTCCAAGACCATGTTCTACAAATAATTCCATAGAATATTCTAACGATAAATTACTAATGGAAGGTAATGCCTGGATTGTTAATTTTAATGGAACTAGAACATAAATATGAATAGTTTCTAAAAAATAATTTTCATAAGGGGCTATGAAATCTACCCAAAGTAACATAATTCATTAGGGTTTTCCAAATTTAGCAGTCATTCAAAAATAATACACTAAACATTCTTCTCTTACAATTTGAAATATTATGAAAAATAGGTTATTGTGTAATGAATTATAATAATAGGACCAAATTTTATTCATGATGAATTATGCTATAACATGTGAAGAAACACTATATTCCAGTTTAAATAATTTTTTAAACAAATGGATAGAGCTTGTTAATCACTGTTTTACTCGTTAAATTGACATTATATGACTAATTTGGTAAAGTATAATAGATTATCCTCTCTAATTGGGGTACATGTGAGTGGAATGTACCCCGTACATGGAATCCGAATTTAGAGGATCAAATCCCACTAACTGGTTAAGATTCTCTATTTAGGGATGGGCTCATTCTCCCTAGTGGTGGGTTGGGTTCGTATGATAGAGGGTGGTTGTGAGAATTTATTAATGATGAGGGTAATTATCCTAGGTCTGGATGAAGTGAAATGTTGTGTCTCTATGCCAACATCAATGGTGGGTGTGATGGTCGTGAGGTGATAGCATTTAGAGGTGATGTGAATAGGTAAAAGGCCTAATGGGTCAGATGATTACAATAACTATAGAAATGACCACAACAGATGTGTTTGAAGTGAGGTGTGAGGAGGTTCAATAAGATAGATGTATGATGGTATGGTATTTTCAGTAGTTATGGCCCTCATAATGGGAATGTTCTTCAGTGAAAAAAAACTTGGGCATTTAGGGAAACTATAGGGTCTCATAAAACCATTGGGTCTGGGCTTATGTTCGAAATTTTTTTTTGGTTTAATTGCCTTTGGGACTGGGAAATATGTGTAACAAAATCTATTTTACTAGTATAATAAGTGGATTGTTTATATTTTAATATTAAAAGGTGGGATTCCACCTACATATTTAAAAAAATTTGTTCATCAATACCAACCCATGTGAACATTCAGAGGAACCCCCATAACATTAACATTAATTTTTTAATAAAATCCCATATCTTCCTAAGACCACCTTGTTTAACCATAGGTACAATAAATCATTATGAATTTTCCTCTTCTAGACCTCTACCCTCCAAGAATAACCATCAGGCTTGGTTATTCACTACACTTAGAGTCCATTCATCAGATCATGGGGGCCCTAAAATATCATGTCCATGTCGGTTGTCCATAGAATATTTCACATAGAAATATCAAGGGGTTTTATTGTATTACAAACAAATGAAATCTTCAAAGTAACTAAATCTGAAATCCATCATATCTCTCAACATAAACCTCTAATTCCACTTTTTCATATCCACCTCCCTCCAAAAGTACATCTCATGTGTCGGAAAATGAGAGAGGGAGATAATGACCTCTGGGTACCAGCTTCAGTAAGGCAATTCCCTAAAAATAAATATAGGATTATGATACATTATAAGAACAAAAAAACTCGATAACATAACAAAAGGGTAAATTCCAAAATACATGTATTGTCATGGAAATGTAATGAAATTATCTAAGTAAAACATTAAAAAAATCACAAGATAGATACTAAAAAATATCTCCAATTCCCAAGATAGAAATGTTCAATTTAGTCCCTAATTTACTCATGGAAACCCAAAAACACATTTTATATATAGATGGTGAGCATACTAGTAAACTTGATATGATCATATACAAGTCTCTCATCCAAATGTGAAAATATCATACTTTTTCACCTGTGAGAATATAGTAGAACCAATTGAACCTAAGCATGTCATCTATCCTATCACATCCTCACTAAAGAATACTCAACAAATAATTAATCCGAATATAGTAATATAATATAAATCATATCAATAAAGAGGTTAGACTAGAACAAATTTAAAATAGTATTTTAGTCACACACCCCAACATCATACATCTAGGTGCTCTCATCTATTTAGTTTGGTAATTATGATCTATGAGACCTAGGTATCCACATCATCCAAGAACCCTATGTGAAACTGGATATCAGATTCCCCCCCCCCAAAATAAACGTAGTACATAATATCACATATCTCCCAAATAAACCTAGTCCATCACTTCACATCACACCTAAAGATACATGGGACTTCATATCACATATCAACCACTAATAAAACAATAATAGTAGGTTATCTTGAAAACGAAGTACATTAACCACATAGACTCCTCCTATCATGAATGTCCTCCACTATAAGACAACTCATCAATCTCATAAATACATCCCATATGTGAACTAAATCTACAAGACATTGAACCTAGTCCATAAGAACTAATCTTGGAAGAGCAGGAAAGGAATAGGGTGGTGCACCCATCAATCCTCACCATCTAGATATTGGAAAAAATACCCCCTAATTTTTTTGTTTGACACAAATTTCTCGACTCGAGTGGGTGCACATTTAAATCACAATGAAAATAAAATTCTTAATAGTTACAAAAAACCCAAACCTATCGGTTTACATATTCAAAAAACACCAAACCACAACAACCCCTTCATCTCCACTGTCAAACATCAACATTTATAACACAACTAGTGATTCACAACACAGATCAACGAAATACAATCCCAAAATTACCCATTTCAATTTCAAGTTCCACCATTTCTAGAAATATTATCTTTTTACTAAATCCATTCATCCAAGGAATTCCATTTCATATCAACACAACACATTTGTATGTTATTTAATTCATTTGATCCAATTAGCACACACCAATTCCATGTTTCTCAATTAACCACCTCCAATAATATCTATTTTCAAATTCATTTATAATTTATCCATATAAAAATTAAAAATCATTATCTCTTTTAAATTTAATTGATTTACAGGGCTAAAAAATTTAGTCCAACCTAGTTTCATTGAACAAGATTTACATTTGAATAGTTTCCTAGCTACAAAACATCTTATGTGCCAACTCCTAACACCAAAAACCATTCCCAGATCAATTCTATATTCCCACATCAAAAATAACCACCACAACCCCAAAAGATAAATACCATAAAAAACCAACCCAAATTACATCCATTACACATACCATTACATTAATCAATTTCATATATCAATGAGATCCACCAAAACATCTTTCCAAAAAAATAATTTTAATTTCATCACGTAATAATATTTTTACAATGATTATTTAATTTATAGTTATGAAATTACAACACCACATGAAGTTATAAAATTTTTATTTTTGGGAAATATAATAAAATGTTGATTTTATTTATATGATAATCACATTACCTTTCAAATATTATTTTTTATTATATTAATTAACACAAACACTTCTTTTTTTAAGACACAACTATTTTATTATCCATCTTTAAGGGAATTACCATTCTAATGTGACATGATTCCAACAATGTGTTTCAAAAAAATTTATATTCATAGAAAAAAAAATTCCATACTCAATAATATCTGTCTCATAAACATGGGGATGCACTATCATTTAGATAAATAAATCACATGCGATATCTCCAGTTCACTTTCATTCTTAGATTTGACTGAATTAATAATATTCATTAAGCTGGTCAATAACATCTTCCTCAAGGATAAAAATTTATGATCCCTCCAAAATGTTACAAATATAAGAAATATGATAGATCACCTACCTATAGAAGAATGATTTTTCAGGATACACCCAGAATAATGAGTAGATAGAAACATGAATGTAGATGAAAACATTGAGAAGAGATATATTCGACTGGTATACGACTCTAAAAATTGGGATTATAGATCTTGGATCACCTTAACATGAGAGGAATGAAGAAAGAAAAAATGAGAGAAAATATTTTTTATTATTCAAATATTTCTCTCCTCAAATACCCCCTTCAAATTCCATATTGTATTCCCCATTTAATTTTAATTTGACTCAAAACATAAATGTGAAGCATTCAAAATTGTCATAAATATTTTTTAATAAAAAATTGTCGATATGATTTATATGAGGATTGTAGGATCTTAAATAATTGGAATAAATTTTTTGGAGGTTCTAGATAAAAAACATGGGTTTTTAGGGATTTTAGACAACCCATGCATAGAAGGCATATTCTACATAAAGGTAATGTACTTTTAACCTCACATAGTAAGTTAACCTTTTGTGATACGTACCCTCTATGTAACGGTGACCCCGATTTTCTCTTATATGGATTACAACCCTTCTCTGAGATGAGGGATCTCATGACTACCATTACATGAATAACAACTTACCCATACATGGGAATTAAATATCACAGGGGTACCATATGTTCCTTTGGGAGAAAACATATCCAATCATGGTACCCTTAATTATGTTGCAGTCTACCTTTTAACAAGGAATTGACTCCCATTATTCAACAAATTTAAAATATCCTTACTCTTACATAAATTATGAAGATTAAACCTAAACTTATACAACTAGCCTATTACACTTACGTATTCTTATATAATGCTTTATGTTTGTAAGGGATTAGGTTGTACCCATATAAAACTCAATGAATTAAAGGCTTAACATTGCAAAAAAGTTATAAAATGGGGGTCGCCATTATATAGTGTTATAAACTCATTATTACATTTATACAAGCTATTAAAACCCACTTTTCCCTTATGAAACATCAATTTCAGTTATAATGGTATGTATTTCCTTGATAATGTTAATTTTTTAATTAAGGTATCATATGAATACTTATTAAAAGGGATTTATTGTCATTTTCAATAATTCGAAAACACTTCTAAAATTCATAAAATATTTTTCAAAAATTCAACAACACTTCTAAAATATTTGATTCCCTTTAAGAAAATGCAATAATTTTTTCAATTAATCATTTAATACATTGGAATTATATTAAAAATTTGTAAATTCCTTTTAAAACTACTTAATAAATTTAAAATTAATTAAAAAAACTTCTAAAATATGAAAATCATTCATGAACCATCATATATCACAGTATGATAATTGATGTGTTTGGGAATACCCACACCATTAAACTCCCTTATTATACTAAAAAGGTGTTTTATTAAATATCCTATTGTAGTATTTGGCCATTATGAATAAAAAAATTCCAAAAAAATGCATGATGTTTCAAACATTGTACCGTTTAGTATGTTTATATATTGTAAAATTAATGAAGCAGTTACTGGGAATTTCAGGTGATCCACCAAGTTTCTGGACGTCATTGTTCAGACATTAAATATATAAGAGATGATATTTCCAATACTTCTATAAAAAGAGCATTGAAACTATCAATGATTATAATATTAAAGGATTTATTTAAAAAATACCCATATAAAAAATATTTAAAACATAAATACATTATCCTTTCATCTAATGAAAATAATATTCATTATCCATCATATGAAACATGTTCTAAATTTTAGAATCTAAGGGTTGGATCATTATTAAACTCGTCATGTCTATATTTTTATTACCAATGATAAATAAGTATTACAACATGTTGTTATGAAGGAAATTTTAGCCTGGTTTCTAGATTAGTGTGTCTTCTATAGGCATGAAATAGTATTCTTCAAAATGATACCTGGTAAATCCTCAATTTTGTCAACAAGAGAATCACTAATAGAGGCTGCTAAACCAAATAAAAGAGTAAAATATGACAAGAACATGGAAATATTAATGTAAAGATATATTTTATATAGAATATTTTTAGGGGATAAAAAACTCATTAATTTAAATAGTGGATTTCATAGGTATTGGATTTTTTATATATGAATAATATGTGAAAACATATGTCTCTTTAGAAGTTTCTTTATTAATTATGTGACTATATAATTTTATTTGTTTCCAGTTTATAATGTATTATTCAATGTTTTGTTGATGGTATGTGGTTGATGGATTGTGTGTCCACCCATTTCATGAATATATAATGTGATGAACATATGTTTTGGGTAAATAAAAAAGAGGATTTGTTGTTAGAAATACAAATGAATTATCACATGTGGGAAAATTAGATTGAATATGATGAATTATATGTGAGTATTTCACTAAAATCATATGATTATTGAACTAAAAATATTGTTCAATACATGTGATCAGGTGTTTCAAAGATCTTTCTACAACATTCCGACAAGAAGATAAGTGAAGATGTATTGGATGAACAGATATATCTAGTTATAGTGGAAGCTCTAATCTAGGTTGGAACTGAGTCAAAAAAACTATACATTCTTTGTGTATTCCATGATGTACATGACATGAGAGCCAATGAGACTGAACATTTTTTGAGGAAACATGAGAAAAAATCTGAAACAATAAGATAAATCTTGATAAATTTATAATTAATTTTATGTGGATAAAAATAAAGAATACCACATTCATGAGTTCATTCATTGAAAAAAAAATTAATCATGTGAAACCCTTTTGGTCCAATGTTGTTGTGCTTATATTATCCAAGTGTAGAATCATTCTTATGATTATCCACACATGCTCCTTTGATCTCCAAAAAATTATTGTGGATTTTCTGGTTCTAGTGTGATAGATCAATCATCTTTTGGAGTTCTCCATGATTATGGTGATGATTACTTTGGGTTTGAAGAATTATCCATACACTACCATTATTGTGAATATAGAAGAGGGTCGTTATTCTCATGGACATTAGAGAAGAAAACCTAAAGTGTTCTTTGTTTTTGAGAGAGATCTGCAAATTTTATTGTGGGCAATAATTCTCTAATTTGATTTACCACAGAATAATAGACATAACAATCTATTTATAGATTTAGTGTTAGGGTTAAATATTATTTACTTTCATATAGACTATTATTATTAAATTAAACTACGAAATGACCATATTTCATTTAATTATAATAATATTATTAATTTCTCATGGAGTGTTCCAACTAGAACAATGAAAAATATTATTTGAACATCTTGAAAATTAGTATCTATCATCGAACCTCATTTTGGAATGCTTTTATTCCTTGAGTTTTATAGAATACTCAATTAAATATTTATTTATGAAATTCATAAATAAATATTTTATATCCGTGTAATGAAATAATTTCCTTGAGAATAATTACTTATTTAATTTATCACATCAACAAATCCTAAAAATAATTTTTACTCAGAATTGGGAATAATCTTAATTTAAATTATTAAATAATATTTTAATTAAATTTATATTTATAGAAAAATATAGTCTGTGACCCTGTATGATTTTTCATCATTGCAATTAGATGGTTTTTCCTAAATTCAATGATTACTGTGTAGAAACCACTCAAGAAATCCATGATAAATAAGTTAATTTTATAACATCGACAACCATATAAGTGTGTTGAATGTGAAATATAATCAATTCGTCTCGATATCTCATCAAAAATGTTTCATACATATGTGATCAACATTAATTCTTGATATATATTTCTTTCATTGTCAGGAAGGAACTTGTTTGTGTAACCATATCAATGAGATCTATTTTGATAGTTCCATTCCAATCAAAGGGATGAGTAATTAAATTCTATAAATGGAAGGCACAAATCCTTCCCCAAGATACTGATTAATAAACTAACAACTGCGACATACACCATGTATCCTAATTTGACTCAATATAGTTTGTCATGGGATTGGCCAACACATATAGGTATGTTATACATGATATGAATTTATAATAATATTCATGATTAAGGACCATTACCCAATGTCGTATAAATGAATGTATGATGACACACAAAAATATTGAATTCCAATTATTGAGCCAATAATGTCCAGGAATCAGATTCCACTCAATAGTGCCATGATCACTATGGGTCACATGGCCTCAAGTAAATCTTCTATAATGCTATAGTATTCTGATTATCATTAAAAGACTAAGTGAGTATTTAGGGAGGATATTCCCACAATAAAAGAGTGTAACATAGCAGAATCAGTAATATACAAGTGAATGACGTAGTTCAATTTCCATAAAAGATTTGTACAATGGAAAATTATGTATAAATAAAGCCATAAGTCATCTCATATACAAAATTATATTACATGTCAAATGTTTCTAATAAAACAAACACAACATGTATACAAGGAAGATATAAAGTACATGTAAAAATTTGAAAAGAACAAAATATCCACTTGGATCATGAGTCTCATCTCTGTCCCATTCTCCCTTACTTCAAGCAGCTGTCAATAAATTTTATAAATGTTATTTCCCTTATCAACATAAGAAACAATATATTTTGTTTAGGTACCTAAGGTGGCCTGAAAATGGAGTGAGATAGAATCTTAGTAGGCAACCATCCAAGGTAAGGTTCCAATCAGTTAGGGAATAAATATAATAGAAAGTGTGTATGAACAAAATTAATATATAAAATATGTAGTCTTATGTAAATATATGATAATCTAGTTTCTCATTTTAATAACCAAACAATTTAATTAATCTCTTTAAGAAGGCATGTTTCCTATTTAATTGTCAGTCCTATACCATTTAAAACATTATAATTTAACTAATAGTTCATTTAATTTTCATGTCTTGGAACATGGAATACAGACCATTATCCCCATTATGAACATATAACCAAGGGTTCCCAAACATGCCACCCAAAAAGTGTACGTCATGTTTGAATCGAAGATTATGATTTTTCTTGGCAGACACATCATATAAACCAATTCATTCATTCTTCATTTAGAACCATTGTGTGTCCTTATAATTCTTATGTTGGAATCCATGTCTCACTCTAGGTGTAATATAAACTGACACCCTACGATTCCATACATGTTGTGCATCTCAAGAACCTAGGAATCACGGTAGGTGTGGTATAACATATCATCCACTCGAGTCTGTCCACAGTGGTCCACTATGGGAGCCCAAGTATCATACTTGTCATATATTACTAATTTACCTTGAGTATATCTTTATAAATCTATAATGAATGCATGTATCACTCAACATATATCATTAAAAACCCCTCTGAATCGATCCTTGGATAACCATGTATCACTCAGACATAAAATTAAATATCCATATAAATATTTCCATGACATTCCCATTTGAATTCATGTGTCACCCATGAATAATAATAATTTAACCAATTAAAACCAATTGGTCAACTCTAATAAACAATATCATTTAACATGTTATGATTAAACTAAGAAAATTACAACTCAAACCTCACCCTAAGGGTTGCTAGAGGCATGAGTCAGGCTTTCATTTCAAATACTCACATGGGAAAAATATAATAACAAGATTCTCAAGCATAAATAAACTATAAAGATACATAGTTTCAATCTATATCTCATGAGAATAACAATAAAATGGGAAATTCTTGCTTAATCAATAAATTGCATAGTAAGGGATACAATTTCAAGGAATACCCTTAATAATTAGCATATGAATTTTATTTAAAGAAACATATCAAGATTAAGAAGATATTGTATGGAAAGGATATAGGTCCTTATAATCCATTACCTAATCCTAATCAATTACAATTACAAAAATCCATTCAAACCCCAAGGTATGGAAAGTCACACCTCAAGAGTAACCTTGTTTCAAAATCCACCCATGGTGGTCCATTTATATAACCAACATGCCGAAGGGGTGTTTCAAAATCATGGTCCAGAAAATATAACATGAAGTAATGGTCCTCTCTAATCACATAAGCTACACCTAAAAATTCATATCAAGGATCATAATCAAATTTAATGTGTTACCTAAAAATTGAGAATGCGAAACATCGACTTATACATAAATCAATAAAATTTAAACAAAATCACGAGAGCAACTACTTTAGGTCTGTAATTGATAGCTTTCCAGTATATTCTCTTCAATTGACTCAAATCAGAATAAAATAAAATAATAGACTAAGAAAATAGTAATATATAATAATAACGTATAACTAAATAGTTAAACATATATCCCTAATAATGATGAATGACTAAAATTGAATTGAGAACATACCGGTGTTGATCCAATTAGACATACGCTTCTTGAATCAAACATCAGATGGAGGAGTAGGATCAATTCTGAGATTAGACACTATTGGGGAGCTTCAAATGTATTGTTGTCTATATGAGGAAGAAGGGTGAAATAAAAATATCTTTTATGAATTAACTAAGGTAAAAAAAAGGGCTTCTTACCCAAAATATCCGGGTTTCATGGTTTAGTCGCACATTTTTATCTTATAATGTGCAACCCATGGTTGATTTGTGGCAGGGTAGGGAAACCCACATTTTTAGTCTTCACAGTTTGAATAACATTAAAAAAATATTACACAACCACTATAAAATTTGAATACATTGCCATATGACCATGCACCCCAAATCGCATGGTTTTGTTTAACCATGTGGCCTACCTGTCATGGTTTGAACTAACCATGTTCCCGGAATTTTCCTCTCTAAACATGGGTTATGGGCTCCAAAACAGACTTAGAAAATCCCCAAGGACTCCATTACCTCAATGGAAATTTATATTGGGCCATTATAAAAAATTTAAATTTGGAATTTATTGATATAAAATGATCTATACCTCAATGAAGAACTAGGTTCTTACAATCTTATCCCCTTATATCAATTCATCCATGAATTTCCTTTACAACTGTGTTGAATCATGGCCTGATAACATCCATGGAAACTATTATCATACATCAGCCTTTGGAAACTAGGTCTTATGCTACACTCATTCATGCATCCACAACCCCCATACCAGTGGAAAAGACTGACCATGGAGATCCTTTATGTTATAATCCACAATTCATATCAAATGATCCTCAAAGGAACCATCTACTTGTAACTCAACCTCATTGGTGTGAATGTAATTATATGGGTCTGAATAGTAACGTCACAACTGAGAAAAATAGAAGACATCATTCATGACTTGATACCTCTAAGGTAACTACAACTGATATGATATTTTCTTGAATCTCTTTATATGCTAAAATTCCATGACATAAAGTGGTGAGATATTACTCTATCACCTAATTATCTTTTTTCCCTATATCATAGAAACATGATAGAAAACCATATCAGGACCTGAAACTCTAGATGTCATCTTTAGTGATCGAAATATTTTATCCGACATTAAAGTGCAGTAACAATCTGCTTATGAATCAACTACACCTAATCTGTGCATCCTAAACAATAAGAGCTCCAAGCATAGCTGTCTCACCTACCTCTAACTAACACCGGGGTGATTTGTGTCGCCTACTATACAAATCCTTATAATGCACCATCTGAACAGTATCCTAGAATTTATTTTATTATTTGATTTCAACCATGTGTATATGGATCTCCCAAGAGCCCCCTTAATCTAGGATACATTCTCACAACATATCCTCAAGCACCTGAATCATGCACTCTATGTGTCCATATGTGTCAGGGAGGTATGCCGTTTATAGAAGCACCTATTTACCCAATTCCCTATTTAACCCGTTATAAAATCATGAAGTAAACTGTGAATCCCGATTTTAAATGAAAATAATTCGGGCCCTGTGAAGTCATACAATCTCATAGACATACATCCTCCCAATCTCATCAACTAAAAATATCACCTTGATTATAAGGAAATGTTAATCATTTATGAGTGTTTCAACAACAACCCGTACAACATCATTCCCATGAGATGACCATAGTAAAATTTTCACAAAATCCATCATGACATCATTCCACTTCCACTCATGGAATGGCAAAACTAGAAAATTCTAGATGTCAATTAGTGTTCTTCCTTCACCTGCTGATTGGGGGAACACCTCTTGAAAAAGCCGACTACTTATATTTTCATACCTATCCACTAGTATTTTTGATGTAAATATTGATACATCTTGATAAAATCAGGATTCAATTCCCAAGATAACGCATGGATGTCTCACATCATCTCCTCATTCATGTCTGAAGAGACCCCTACATTTCCATGTACTCACATGATTTTATCCTTGCCTATAGTTCAACCAGGAGGAGGGTCCATAACTCCCACAATATATCATTAGAATAGGCCTTCTATGTATGATAGTTTCCTCATCCCTACTCAATCTAGATGGGTATAGGTAACATATAAGGATGATAGGAAATTCTTCCCATGACAGTCATACACCTCCAAGTTCATCTCAAAAAATAATTCCATGCACTGCCACTCGCTAATAGCCTACTAAACTTCTTGTATCTTACTCCTCCTTCGTAGTGAATTTTCTTATGAATTTATCCTTCAAGGAATATAGACATGCTCTAGGTCGAAAAAACTGAAGGTATTCAACCCACCACCACTACATCAAATTATGATCACTCTATGAAAATATGATTTTGAAGATTTTGTGGTCCATATACACCACAAAATGCTCTCCCATTAAGTAATGTCTCCTATAGTACTATGCATGAAAAACTATAGCTAACTTGAGATCATGTGTTGGGTAATTCCTCTCATGTGGCCTCAACTGTCACCACCCATATACAATGACCTTATCTCCCTATATAATAACTTCTAAAAACCTAATACATTATGCATTATAGTGTATAGTGTTACTCATGCATTGATATGGAAAAATAAGTATCCAAAATAATTTCATTATCCCTTTAAAATCTTAAAAGGCTATATTACAGTAATGTTTCTATACATATATAATACCCTTATTAGTCAAGCCTTTCAGCAGTGCTTTATGTATAATATATACATCATGGAGTTCATGTAGTAACCATCTATCGCCATGAAACATCATAACTCAATTATTTCTATGGTATGATCCCTTGAATCCACAACTCTCACCTTATCTAGGTATTTGGATAGTCTTATCTCTTAAATAATATGAACCAGGAAGTGAATTTGATCCATCCAAAACTAGCACTTTGCGAGATTCGCATATAACTAATCTTATCTAAATGTTTTCAAAATGAACAAAAGATATTTGTAATTGTCATGTAGATTTTGAGAATATTTCAAAATATCATCCATGAAAACCATAAAAAATCAGTACTTGGATGGAACACTCAATTCATCAGTTCCATGATTAATTCTAGCACATTCATGAGACCAAACATCATAACCAAAAACACATATAGACCATACCTACTACGGAATGATATGGGAGGTATGTCTGATGGTCTAACACCAAGCTGATGATGACTTGATATAAAATCAATATCCTAAAAATCTCAATCTCCTTGTATATGGTCGAGGATTTAATCTATTCACAGAAGTTGATATCTATTCTTTACCATCATCCTATTCAATTTTTATTAATCTACAAATAGATTGGGTTTTTTGTCTACCTTTTTGGTAAAAAGTAATGGTGAACCCTATAGAGATGTATTGGGTCGAATGAAGTCCTTTTCCTCTAAATCATGTAGCTTCCTTTTGAGATCTTAAAACTATGTAATAGACATCATATACGGAGGAATAGATACCAGTGTAGATGCTGAAACTAAATAAATAGAGAACTCTACCTATCTCATCAATGGTAATCCCAAGTCATTGGATGGAAATATAAATGACGTGTTCTATGGTCATCGAGATATAAACTAGTAATCTGTGTTTTCATCCTACCGAACCCACGATACTTGGGTTCATCTCAAATCACATGAACATCCCACTATCCTTCGTGAATAAAATCTCCACCCTCCGGTGACATTAATCTCACTCTATGATGGCAGAAATAATTAAAATAATGAAATGGAACTAGTCATTCCATCATGATTATGCTGTAAAAACCTACCATCTCAATCAAAAAAAGAGGTCCCATACAAAGTGACACCCACCAATCACAATGGGGGACTCCCTTCCCAGACATACACCTTCCGTTCTAATCCCCAATGGAGTGTCAATCATCATAAAACCATCTGAAATCAAATCATTGATCCCAAGGATATCCCCAATGGGAACAAATACAATGATATATGAAGCCACTATATCAAAACGTTTATAAGCTAAATTAAAGGCCACTTGAATAATACCTTTGATAGTAGAAGGTTCAGGGTCCTGCTCCTCAAGGTTATGTTGTACTGTGTATTCCTAGACTGAACAATGGCCATGTGACATTGTCCGGATACCCTTTCAGATCCATCATGTAATATCTATTAAATTAGTGTTAGACTACCAAGGACATGACTGCCAACTCATCCTTATCATCCTGTTTTACTCCATCTCACTGTATAATGAGAAGTTGATGACCCTTCACCTGAACATTGGGTTAGTGAAAACCCTCTATCATTGGATACTTAAAGAAATGTTCTAAAAAGCAGTTGTAGAAGACCCTTAATTTTGAGGGATCACCACTAGATTGTGTCTTGTGGACACTATGGACATGTTTTTTCTAACCTACCACACTAATATCACCACAACTAGAAACCTAAATGTGTGCTCTGACTACTAATATCCCCACGTGAAATCTCCAAATGATGATTTCTACATACAATCAATGAAGTACTAGATCAAGATGAGAAACCACCGTGGCTTTCACCTCCGGCCTCTATCAGGTTATACTGTAAGATAAGTTCTTGATTAACTATTTTAATAATGGTAGTCACTTGAAATAGATTTACATGTGATCATATTTCATACATGATGCCATCCACAAATTAGTTACCTTTTGAGAAGTCTTCACCCATTAGAATAGGTGAAAATGCTATATCTTAGTAAAACAGTCTGAGTATTCCACAACTGATAGTGAGCCCTACTCCAGGTGCATGAACTCCCTGGATTTTTCATCCCTTAACATATCATTATAGAAGTAGTTATAAAAGTCTATTTAAAATCCATCTAATCCGTCTCCCGATTTCATTTTTTAAGTAATAACATACCACCATCTCTTTGTGGAATCATGTAGTATATATGTAGTGAGATTGAATCTCCTCTAATGAGGTGTCTCAAGATGATTGAAGTTAGATTGCATTGACCCCCTCTATTAAAATTCATCAAGTGGACTTCCAAACCCTGAAAACATGGTTGGATGCTATTTCTGAGACTCACAGGTCAACAAAACCATAGTCTAGGTAGGTTGTGGTTATCCATAACTGGTCTTTATGAAATGTAACCACCTATAATTAAATTTTTCCTTAAAACCACATTTCAGTATAACTATTGTTGTCATAGATGGTAGGAATAAAGGATCCATTTTTATTCCATGGCAAAACACCTATTGATTATGATCATAGTCACTCTATTGATGAGCCACTAGAGGTGGTCATTGTAGAATTTCTCTATTATGCCAACCACATACCTCTTTTCCAGATCATAATGATGTTTCACAACTAAAAGGGTTGATATTTATGTAGGATAGGTAAAATACTTTCTACTTAAGAACAAAACCCTCTTCCTGCTCCTTGTGATAGGTATGTGCATGATACAGATCAAGTGAAAGAGAGAGAAACTACCAATATTCCACTACTATGGTCGGGTCTGGGTCAAGATCTCTTCTATAAGAAACTGAGATTCTATATAAATTCTCACATTAAATCACATATTAATTTTTATTTTTCATTTAAATTCATGCTTATTTATCATTTAATCATATACATTATATAATAGTTCAATTTTAACTGTCTAACTAACGGTTCTCCAAAATCGGATCCGTGAGGACCCATACTCCTTAGGGACCAAATCTTGGATTCCATCTAATCCATATGATTTTTTTTACAGAATTCCTATCAGAACATGAGGTATATAACGATCACATCACATATCATAGAAACATGAAACAATTAATGCATCCTAAATGGATTTTCATAATGTGTAGCCTGTGATTTCTAGAAAATACCTAATATGATGCATGAGATTGAACACAATCATATCATCAGGTTACAACAGAAATGGAACCCATATTAATATATATAATAACATCAAAACTCATGTTTATCACCCAATGGTGAAATCAAATCAACTAAAATTGACAAAAATCAAGAAAAAACAATTCAATTTGAGGAAATTTGGCTTTTTACTATAAAAGGATAACTATTCTTGGGCATAAATCATTAAAAAAAATTCATTCCTTCTTATCCATTTCAATTGTAAAAAAATTATAATGAAAACCAAAAAATACCCTCTGATACACCTTTGTAACGTTTCATACCCAGATTCCACTAAATAGTTCCTCAATCCCACATGGCCTCAAGTGTATATCTCTAAACACTAGGGGTTGTCGACTAGTAGTGATGGCCTAGGTGAGCCTGTTGGGATACAATTCCCTCAATACTAGAGTGTGACATAGTGGAATAATTAATATACAAGTGGACAAAGTAGTGTAATACATAGATAGTATGTAAATAGTGGAATACTGATATATATATAAAATCAATTAGTAATCTCATATACAAAATGATGTTACATGTAATATGTTTCTAATAAAGTAGACAAAAAATTTATACTAGAAAGATTTAAAATATGTGAAACAAAAGATAAAATGGATAAAATAATCCACTAGAATCATGAGCCTCAAATTATTCACATGCTCCCCTACTCCAAGAAGCAATCAAGAACTTGTATTATAGAGCTTTCCCTTATCAACACTTGCAACTATATAATTTTTTCGGGTACCCAAGGCAGCCTGAACTGGGTGTGAGATGTAATCCTAGTAGAAAACTACCCATGGAATGCTTCTAATAAAATAGTCAATATATATAATATACAGTGTTCAGGTAGTCAAAAATTAGTAATGGAAGTAACCAAAATAAAAAATCCTATAATCTAGGGTCTCAATTTAATAAATCATCCATTTATGTAGTTTCATTAAAAAGGTAAGACTCTAATTTAATAGTCAAGAATTTTTCATTTACAACAACCTCTTTAACCAAAATTCAATTTAATGATTATTTATCAAAACCTTGAATATGTCCCTACATCCCCCATATGAACATGTAACCAGAGGTTCCTAAACATTACATCTATAATTTGTAAGTCAAGACCATAACAAACCCTGGGAATTGGATTGTAGATGCATCATATTAATCAATTCATTATCTATTCATTTAAAACCTGATTTCGTCACTTACATTCCTAAACTAGAATAAAATTCGCATTTTAGTTGTAATATTAACCAAGACATTGTGATCCCAACCATGGAGAACCTCTCAAGAACCCATGAATTTCATTATGTGTGGATTAATGTCTCTTCCACTCGAGTCTATCATTGGTGGTTCACTAAGAGATCCCATGTATGACCCATCGAATATATGATAAAATTAACTTGATTGCATCCTTGAAAAATCATAAGGAATCCATGGGTCACTCATCATATAATTGTTAAATCCCATATGAGACCATCCATAGAAATTAATGTATCACTCAGTAATAAAAGTCAATATCCAAAGGAGTTCATCCACGATATTATCATTTGAATCTATGTGTCACCCATGGACAATAAGAATTTAACTAATTCAATGAAATTTATCAATTCCATTAAACAATTTTATTTAACCTGTTAAGGTCCAACCAAGAACATTACAACGCAAACCACACCCCAACAGTGGATAAAGACACATGCCAATCTTGTAAGGCTTTCCTCTAAAATAATCACATGGGAAAAACTGAATAACAACATTATCAAGCATAAATAAACTATTACATGACATAGTATCTATCTATCTCACATGGAAATAACAGTAAAAATGGAAACTCATTATTAATCATGTAGTTGCATAGAATTGGAAAAGATTATAATTCATAAACATAATTACTCACTTGGTCATTTCATATGAAGAAACAACTCCAGATTAACAAGCTATTTCCTTCCAAGGATTTAGGGTAATGTAATCCATTTCCTAAAATTTATCAATTAAATTACAATTCCATTAATCCTTTCAAAACCCACGGCATGGTAAGGCACTCCTTAAAGTTATCCAAGATTCAGAAGCCCCCAATGGTGGACTATATATATAATAAAAACACCAAAGTAGTGTTTCTAAATCATGGTATAAAACCTATAACATGCATTATCAGTACTCTTTATTCACATAGTTCATACCTAAAAATTAATATAAAGGATAACAACCAAATTTATGTTTCCACCCTAGAATTGGGTGCACGGAACAACAACGTATACATAAATCACTTGACATTATACAAAAAACACAACACCACCTACCTTAGGTCCGCAGTTTATAGCTCATCTTGTATGAGCTCTTGATTCTATTAAATAGGTAAGAAAATTGAAAAATTAATGAAGAACCAAATAATAAGGAATATTATCTTTCACCTAAATATCCCAGATGATATCATGAACTATGAATATTGGTTAAAAAATAATTGAGATCTTACGAGTGCTGATTCCACAAGATAGACAGTTCTTGAATGGAACACTAGATGGTGATGGAGGATCAATTACTAGATTATCCACCAAGTGAGATCTTCCTATGGGTTGTTGTATATAGAAAGAATAATATTGAAATTGAAATTGGTTTCAAGAGTTAATTAATGGAAAATTTTGATTTTACCCAAATTTTCTTTGTCACACGGTTTCGGTTCATGGTTTTATATAACCATGCACAAACCCTGCATAGTATTCTCTAGGGAAGGGGTGACCACACAATTTTCCCATATAGTTTGTCTCATAATGAAAAAAAATTCCAAACCCCAATATCAAATTGGAATACATGGCTATAAGGTCATGTTCAAATAGTCACATGGTTTGGTCTAACATTCTGACCTTCCACTATCATATTCCCAAGTCACTCATATTTTATCATATTGTGTATCCTACCTTTTACTATTTTCACTAACTATGTACCATGAATTTTCCATTTTATACTTGGGTATCGAGCTTCAAACCAACCTTGAACACCCATGATAAATCTATTAAATCAATAAGAATTCATATTTGTCCATTTTTAAACATTTAAACTGGGAATTAATAGAAAGAAAAGGATATGTAACTCAAAAAAAAATCAGGTTCTTACATATCATAACCATATAAACCCCATCTTAGAGATTACTAACTATGATCTTTATGAGATAAACCTTATCCTCTTACGAACACTCTCACAGGAGATTCAAAAAACTTAGTTCCCTATCATATTTCATCTCCCAGACCAGTTTTTTTAAAAAAAAGAGATATTATCATATAATATCAAGGTTCACATCATAGCGGGGAAATTATATAACCTATATTGATGCGATATATATCCTTGAACATTATCAAATTCATTTCATGCAGAAGAAAGATCAATATTTGATTAGATATATTTAATATTATTAAATTTTAATATAACTATTAATCTAATGTAAAAAGGAATTATTTTTGTGAAACAAATTTCCAAAAAACTCCCACTTTGTCTACAATAAAATGTTAATGACATTTGGTTAGCTATATATCACTTGAAGATCAGGTTTTTTATATGACAAGGGTTTTTCAATGGTTCCACCACATTATTCTTCATGAAAATATTACTCGCTACAGCATCACGTCAATGAGAAAAATCACTCAGGAGTGTATACTTTTAGAGAATGTGCATAATCCATTGATATAACCATGGCTATTTGATGAGGGCCACCACTACAGTATTATCACAGTAAATTATGGCAAGGTTTTTACTTTTAGGTACCATATCCAACTCTTGGTTTAAATTACATGTCCATGCTATTTATTTAACTTCATAAAAAGATGCAATATAATTTGACTCAACTATAAAATTTCCAACCCTACTTTATTTGACATCTTCTAGATCATGGGTCCTCTAATGATACTTAATACATATCTGAATTGCGACTTAAGATAATCTTGGTATGTTTGGAAACTAGAAGCTATATATCCACTGATAAATAGATCCTCATGACCTCCAAATATAAGTAATGCATCCTTAGGTCACCTCATATACATAAATATGATTTTGATTTCCATCTAATGGAGTTCTCCTGATTTTGGCAGATATAGGCCTACAATACATAAGCATAAATAGTATCTATCCAAGTTAAAATCATGAAAAAATTGACTAACCAACTTGTAGATACATATGGAATCTTGAACATTCATAGTCTCTCTACAAGTTTTTAAGGATACATTTTATTGGAAATATGAATTCCATGTGACATAGGCAATAATTATCTCTTGGATTGTCTATAATAAATCTCCTTAGTATCTTGTCAATATATATATTGTATCTTAGAATAATATATGTATTGGATATATCAAGATGCATCCTAATCCCAATAACAAATGATGCTTTGCCTATGTCTATCATAGAGAAGTATTTATTTAATATCATCTTAATGGTCTGTAAGAATAGTATCTTGTTTCCAATGAGTAAAATTATATTGACATATAAAAATATGAAAATAACTGCACAAAGACTAAAAGTTTTATATACACAAGGATCACAATCAGATCTTATGAAAAGAAATTTTATTATGGATTCATCGTAACTAATGATCCATGACATGTATTATTTCTATAATCCATATATGGATCCGTGAAGCTTGAATACAATATTTGCATTACCTAGAGTTGTATTCCCATATTTTCGTATCATATAGACACCTTCTTAGCAGTTATAATTGGGAATTATGTTTTTCGAAAAATATTCTAAATATAAGAGACATGGTATGTGTCTATAGAATGAATAATTCTAAAGTATTTATGTGTAGTGATTGGTGAAATGGTTTAATAATTGTTTATCCAATGATGGGTTTTCCCTTTTAGAACCAGTCATTATTTATAGGTACTAACATGACCATTCAGTTCTAGTATTTTCTGGAATACATATTTGGAACCATGAGGCATGGCATCAACTTGAGGACCCACTAAAATATAGACTTGGTTTTGTTACATGGAAAATATTTCAAAATTCATTCCTTATTTCCATTTAGAATCATTTGTTCCACTTAATAAACCCATATAGGTTAGAGGATTATTATTACAAAATTATAGTGATTCACCATCCTCAGTGACTAGAAAAATACATATTTTAGGTTCTATAACATCTCATATACTCTTTATCAATAATAGTGTCTCTAGAATTGTTTCTTCTATGGGACA
The DNA here is from genome assembly GCA_963277665.1 of Viscum album. Classification (NCBI taxonomy): domain Eukaryota; kingdom Viridiplantae; phylum Streptophyta; class Magnoliopsida; order Santalales; family Viscaceae; genus Viscum; species Viscum album. The sequence goes on from OY728142.1 coordinate 958,865,869, forward strand.
TTGTGGGACACGTTCCTATAGAAACACTTGTGTATCTAGATATTCGACTTCATCAATGTATATCATTCTCCCACTATCTCCATTAAATATTCACGCCCTATCATGTAATACTATATTTATGTCCACTATTATATTCTAATTTGAGGGTTCATACAGGTAATATCATATTGTTTCCATTGAGTATCCTACAAAGACACACTTTGTGAGTTAGGGTGCATGTTTTATTTTCATGAATAGTCATTGACAAACATTTCACATCCACAAACATATAAGATTTACTTTATGAGTTTCGTTCCACAACATAATTGGTATAGAATATCAACTTTCACGTTAGTTGGTACCTCGTTTAGTATGTCCACTTCTGTTAGTAATACAAATCCAAAAAAATGAAAGAGGATGGTTTGCATGAATATTTATTGAACTCACCATGTTAGAAAAGGTGTGGTTACTCCTTTCACAAACACCATTCCACTGGGGTGTATAAGGGTAATTGGGTTTTGATTAAAAAAATACCCCCATATATAGTCAATGAATTAATAATTACAATATTTTCCACCAAATTTTTATCAAAATTTCTTAATATTCATGCTATGATGTTTCTAAACCACATTCTTGAATTCATTGAATTTCTAAAAGGATTTTTACTTTTACCATATTATGTAGATACATCCATACAAATTATAAATGTTATGATGTAGGATTACCCACGCCTTTCTTCAACTAGGAATGTTCGACACACAATAGTGTGAACCAACTCTATAAGATATGTGGCCCTTTCACATTTTTCATTGAAAAGAGATTTATTCATTTTACATGGTAAAAATGATTAAAAAAACAAGTGGTATTAGTTTGAATGAATATAAACAACTATCTTAATGGAACATATTTAATCTTTTCTCATTTACTTGAACTATGAGATTATTCCATAGCTAGGTGTGGTATGATTCATGTGATCCAGATTTTTTATCTATTACCAATACATGGTTATCAAAATCCAATATTTAAAGACCATTTTGTAAATTTTCATTACATTAACACATTAATTATTTTAAAAAGAATAAAATTTCATTTATGATATTGAAAATAAAACCTTAAATATAAAATTCATATACATAAATAATTTTTTTGTTAATTCTAGGAAAATAGTAACAATCATTAAGAACCAAGATCATTCTCATCTTCAATGTGAGGTGGTAGTCACCAATAGGTACCGCTTCCAACATAAATCTATTTGCAGACCACACATTGACCTCTACCCATGATAATATTTTATATATACTAGGAACATGAATTTTTATAAATATGAGAAGAACACATACAATATAAAATTCCTTGTTTTTATAAATTTAAATTTTATACTTGATAAAAAAATACATAAAGCACCACCTTTCTTCTTTTCCATAGTGTAGTTTTTATTCTAATTTCCCTTATTTATATAATGAACATATATATAATCCTACTCCATTGCTTACCCATATATATTCCTCTAGTTATAAGGGTTGTGTGTAGAATCCTTAGGCATGGAAATAGGCTTGGTAATCATTTACTTTCCTTTCCTCTAATTTACAATAATATGGTAATAATTTTTAGGCATCAGTTTCTTCTCATTATTGTGAATTAATTTGAGGATATCATGGAAGAAATTATCATTATTTTTTATATTGAAATTTATACTAAATTTATACAATCTATGAGGAAGTAAGGTGAGAATGAGCTCAATGTATAATTCATTAAGTAGTTTACAGCCTAAATCATCTAAACAGATGTTATAGCCAATCATTTTTACTCTGTTTTGTCCAGTGTGTGTCCGTTATCTAAGATTTCATATGAATATTGACTTGGAGATATAAAAATGTTCTTGTTATTATCTCACTTAGTAATGATCATGGAGATAACATAGAATTTAATATACATCCATGGTCTCATTTTATTTTTTCATTTAACTGTATAGAGAAGATTACATAAAAATTAAACATCAACTAAATCATCTATGTGTTTATTGTCGACATAAAACTCTTCCTCACTCAACTACTCACCACTAAACATTGTTAATCAAGATCTAGGGACTCCAGCATAAATAACATCTATTTATGGCATAGTTCTATGTGCTAGGGCATGTATAATTCATGGATGTTTGTACTGGTAAGGTTATTTCCTTTAAACATGATAGTTTGCAGGTATGGTGTTGCAGTTTATGAAATTGAAATTTTATTCTCGAATAGTTTAGATCAAATTATTAGATAATTAACTGGTTATCAAAAGTGAGGTGAAATAAATTTAATTATATCCCACCAACTATTAAATCTAGTCCCGACAACCCTCAGCAATGGTATGAGAATGTCTACTTACATGGATATTCTAATGGAAAGGATCTATTTGGACCCTCTCATAAAAAAATAAAGGGGTTGGTCATTTTTAGGAAGGTATTTATGTAGAAAATTCTTTTCCAACATTTAGCTTCCAGATCATTGATTCACTGAGTGGACTCCCCAGTCTAGAAAACCTCAAGCAGGTTTCCTCTATAGTTACTTCCAATTTATATCAAGTAATCAATATATAATCATATTAATTTAAATTTATAAATTCAACCATTAATTTTAATAAGATATACATGATAAATTTAGGTGTCCCAAAATGGTTTGGACCAACACATAGTTCTATGGCTTCATTTAAAATCAAGTAATGGATGGCTTAGTTAAAATTAATACTTTACAATGGTATTTTATTTATTACATGCATAATTTATTGTTTTATCCTTTACACGTCTTCTTAATTTTATATGGATTTTAAATTAGAGATTATCCATTATCTAATGAAACATTTTTTCATAATCCTTTTATATTAATTTAACTTTTTTATTAGTCTACATATTAATGATATAATGGTCATACTCCCGTAAAATAAACAATGCAATAGAAAAATAATAATGAATTAATGAAATGACACAACAAGGAGATTTATCTAATAGTTTATTTATTGGGAGAACACTAAATCAACCTATGACCTTAGGGGAGACTCCTTATGTAGGTATTATCGTGAGTTGCTACATTCCACCTATCCACATATGTATTTCCTAGGATGGTTTTTTCTAAGTATCATGTTGAACTTCCTCCACATTGGTGTTGCCTTGATCTAACTCCTGGTACCTTAAAATAATCCTTTTTATTACATATTCTTTTTGAAATAGAAATAGGTGAGGGGAACCAAATGATTGGTAATGTAAAATTACATGGGTCACTCAGGTCATACATAATTAAGGATATAAGGATTACACACATACTATCATATTTCATTTAACAATAAATAATTATAACCCCAATAAATAGAATAAAATAAAATTAAATAAATACCTTCATAGATTAAGTATAACATCATGATCATCCATACACTATCAGAAACCATTAATTTAAAACAACAATCTTGAATTAATTTCAATTCATTCATTTATAAGATAAATCATTCACTGCTAGATTCAGAACTTTTTGGGATGGTTCAGTTGCAATGAGTTCTCATCGAAAATAGTCAATTAAAATGGAAACCAACTACAATTTATCTATAAGGGAAAATTAAATTGGAAAAACATTTTTTCTGAATTATAATTTTCTTGTCGCAAATAGTTTTTTGTAGTGTCCATCAAAAAGAATAAATAATTATTTTTTGTGACGAAATCTAATTTTCATCACAAAAGGTTATTAGCGATACAAATTTGTATATTTAACTACTAAAAATTTATAAAGGGAAATATGATTCCATAAAAAATATAAACAAAATAAAGACATAAAAAAATATATACATCAAATATATGAAAAAAATTACATATAAATTAAACATCATATGAAAACTAAAATTTCAATCCAAATACTTTCATAATATTTTTTTCGATAAAAAATATCATCATATGAAGGACTAGGTGGACGGAAATTTATCCATATAACCAATGAATTTCATCACATGTACTCTATCATCTACTCATGTTACTCCTCCTAACATAAATGATGCCACACTTACTACAAAAAACAACCTATTTAGATAAATCTCTTCTTTTTATCTATGAATACTCACTATTATTTCATTATAAGCTCAAAACCACTCCTCATAATTAGAATATGATGATGTTTCCTCTCCATTAGCTCCCCTAATGTTGAATGATATTCAGGAATCATTATCATAATAACGTTCAGATGATAATCAAGTTCTAATACCAATCACTCATCCTTTCTTTACACCATAATGGGTTGCCTACATCCAATCTGCCTTATGAAATCCCAACTCATATGTGTGTTGACCCTCATTGTCATCCCTAATCTCACATTCAATAGAAGACACAATATAATATTGTAACACTGTGAGTTTTTATGAATTATGTTTTCAAATAGGATAAAATTATTTAATATCTTCAGGTACATATAACATTTAGTTTTTCATGCTTTACACATAAAAAAATATTAAACAAACCATAATATATTATTAATATTATTATTTAAATGTGACCATTATAAAATAGTCATTAAATATAGTCATATGAGTAGTAATAACTACTTTTAGAACATTATGAATAATTTTTTTATATAAATAACCCATGTGGATAAAAAAGAAATTGATTTTTAGTAATGTATTTATATGTTTCGAAATTAATTTTATCACGAAATAAATATATTTTCATTCCTTTTTTGAACATTAATAAAAATAACTATTTACACATATATAAAATTAATTTTATAAAATATAATAAAATTTGGAAATCAACATGTTTAAATTAGCATAGGGTTATTTTTTTCTTAAAAAAATAATTTTTTAGTGAATATAGAAAACAACTAATTTTATTTGAAAGTGCATTTATTTAAAAAAAATTATAAGGATACTTTTTTAAGTAGTCATAAAAGAAAAAATAATTTAATTTTCTATCAATTAATCTAATTTAGATCCTTTAAATTCTTTTAACGCTGAATTTTGATATAAAAAACTTTTTGAACATTAGATCATTTTCTCCTAAAAAACCTTCTTTCTCATTGTGTCCACAAAATTAATTTTGAAAAAGTTTTTATCATTTATGTGAATCAAATTAGGAAAAATTAAGTACATATTTTTAAACAAATTAACGTTTATTATCAAATAGAATCATATTAATTTTATCCTTCATGACTAAAAAAATAGTAAAAATTATTTACCGTGGTTAAGCTGAAAATGAGAATACTGGAGGTTAAAAAAAAGATAAGGTTTTAAAATGATACAAACATGTCTAAAACCAATTTTTTGTAAATATAATGACCATAGCTATTTTATTCTGGATAGTCTTCATTTTCATCCTTATGTAATATCAAAAACATTGATGCAACTTTTTCTTTTAAAAAATTACATGTATGCTACTTACATCGCTTATAAAAGGCCACCCCTCTCCTCTCCTAGTCAGAAATCCAAACCCCATTGGATCATCCAAAACCTATAGAAATTAATTCCATAATTCCATACTTCGATCCTAGAAAACATATTTTTTTACATGAAACCAACATAATAATCATCTTGGTGAAAACTGAAAGAGGTTTTCCAAATAAGAGGTAACAGCCCGGATAGAGCATCTTATTTTATTTCTACATATAAATAAATAAATTATTTTTAAATCAAAATTATATTATACCCTAATTATGATAAATATACTTATATTATCCTATGATAAGGTAATTACCTAAAAAATATCATCTTACATCAAATGAGATATGAAATCACAATTTGTTTGTATGGTGGACTATCGCATTGTGAACAGACGTTATTCGTTTTCCATCACCACATCTATCATCTGAATATAATTATGGATATATTGTATATATATATTATTTTTAAAATATTATTATAGTTATAAAATTATTATATCACATATATCATCATACATTTTATTCCTTGGGAATATAATAACATCGTTCGCATATGGAGAACTACTACCCCCCTAAAGCGATGTTATTCATTCACAACTTACATGGAAGGTACTAAGTATGATATTAATAAAAATATGTGATATATATATGAAAAAAATTATTATTTAATGGTAATATATTTTTTATATTTCTTTCCTAATTTTCATCAGGAAAATGGGAACAATGTTCATGCGTACGTATGACTTACAATCTCCATGAATGGTGTATTTCATTTTCTAGCTATAACATTTATTAATCATTTTAAAGTAATTTATAATAGAATATATAAGATATTTATTTATTTCATAACATTCAAGATATTAATTACAATTGATCTAAGAAATATTTTCAAATATAAAAAATCAAAACATTCATGAAAAACAATGTAGTTATTTCCCAAAACGTGACATTAATGAATACTTTTTAATAAATGGGTAATAAAAGGTGATGTTTAAATAATATATTAATATATATATATATATATATTAAATAATATATATATATATATATAATATACTATTATTTATTATACAAAATTTTAAAATGTGTATGACATAAGTCGAGACCTAAAGTATGGGATTTTTGTCAGTCTTTTTAATTCTGTGGGACACGCACCATATTCACCACTAATTTTTTATGTGCGGTATATAATACACATGAATTTATTTTATGATTCCTAGCATGAATGTTTTTTCAATTTACATATCCATTATAGTGTCATTCATTCACGGGTCTTATAATTCAATGATACCAAAGTGGTATAGGTTTTATGATTCAATCTCATCATTTTTGGGATTGTTTGTTATTATATTTACGTTGGTGAAATATTATGATACAACTATCCAGAAAATTTATAATTTTTAAATTATTTGTTTATGTCATGAGAACACCTATTTTCCCTTTATTTTCCTCTCTTTCTGTACTCATTTTTTCAAAAGATTGTTTTTAATAAAAATCGTATTTATTTCTCTCTTTGTATGAAATATCGTTTTACATCTAAACCAATGTGTTTAGAAATATTTTACAATTTTTTGGTAGTATTAAAATGAATTAGTAAATAATTATTTATCCATATTTTACTTTTTTACAAAAAAAATAAATGAAATCTTCTTTTGGTTTTCCAAGAAATTATAATTCGGATTTTACTGAAAATTTGGGGAATTATTATTTTAACACGTATGGGATGTATATGATATTTTATTATCATGAAAGAATAATTTTTTTAAAAATAATTTATAAGATTTGAAGTTTATTTTCAAATAAGTTTAATTCCATAATATTTTCTAATGTTCTAGTTTTAAAAATTTATTTTCACCGAAAAAATATGTTCCTCTAGAATACTTTCATGTGATTCGTGTTTCAAAATAATTTTTTATATAAGATGGAATACTTTAATATAATGTATTTAAATAATGGGAATATGAATCAATGATAAAATTATTATTCTATATCTAAATGTTTTATGATTGCACATTATTTATGAGACATTTTTATCTTCCATGGGTTTTACCCAGATAAAATTATTTTGAAACCCACTTATTTTTCCATGGGTTATTATATAATAAAATGTAGAAATAATTATGAAACTGATATTTTTCACATATAATATGATCTAAAGTAATTTTTATGGATCCCATTTCATTTAATGGGTTATTATATGATTACTGTTTCCCGATCTTATGGAACATATACTTTTGACATTAATTACATAATGGTGGGACCTATATCTCTCTATAATGCTTTAGGTAAATATTTATATCTCATGATATATAAAATACTTGAACAGGTAGGGAACCAGGTTCAGTAATGGAATTTTTTTTGTTATGATGGTCTTAGGGGTGAACCTTGACTATTGTGATGGTTTGGAGAGTGAACCCAGTCCACTATTATAGCCATGGAAGTGATCCATGACTACTATGGAAATTATTTTCTATGATCATATGAATGTGATGATTTTATGTCTTATACCAATGTTATGATTTTATGCCTCGTGTTATTTAATTTTCATATGATCCATATCTTATGAAATGATAATATTTATTCCCTAAAATTATATTATGATCTTTTATTTCTGAGTTATGGTTTTAAAATGTTATGATTATACTATCATATACTTTTTTTCATATTATGATTATGTATCTCTGTTGTTTACCATTAATGGGAATCCGAGCTCACCCATTATTATGTTTATCTTCCATAGGTAATGAAGAAATTTATTGGTTTTGATATTTAAAAAAAGGTTTCAATTTATGAATAACTTATAGGGAGATGGTGTAGTTAAAAAATGAATATGTTTTTTATGTTTCCCTTTTTCTAAAGTCACTATACCATTATGGTCCTCTAGAATGTTTTTGTGTAATATAATAAATATTTATCTAAAAATATATAATATATATTTATGAGAGTCATGGAGTATTTTAGTTGGTATTAGAGCATTAGTTTACATAAAATTCAAAAACATGGATGAAAAAACTGTAGTGAGAAAGCTAAGAACATCTCTAATGAATGTACTCATGATGAGTCAACTTATATGAAAAAGTGATAGATTTTTTTGAAGGATATAGAAAGTTGTTTCCACAAAATTTCACCTTTGTATAGATACTAAAAGTGGATTTGGCTCTACCAAAAAGCTACCAATGAGAAATAACTCTAAAAAGGGTGCGTTGAGATGGATTTGATCATCAAATAGTTCAAAACAATGGGTCTTGCTGCACAGCTGGTATGAAACTCATGTGGGATATTGTTTATTTATTCACTAACTCATTACATATCATAATGATGTATTAAAATATATGATGACAAAAAAATGTCCTCAGATAAACCTATGGTGTTTAATCATTCTCTTTATGAGGTCATCCAAAGAAAAATTTATAAACCCTATATATAGCATAGATGATAACATCAGGGTCGCTCTCAAGGAAGTAGTGTTGAATGCCCTTGTGTTAATCCCGAGAATATTTTTATTTTTTAAAATAATTTGAATGTATTAAAATAAATATTAATTGTGTTTGAAAATCAAATATGTAGTGGGGCATAAAATGAATAGTAATATTGAACACAATGCTATAAGTAGAAAATAGAATACGAAAGAGAGATGGAAGTCATTGTGAATAAAACTAACTTTATAATGGTCATATGTTCCACTACATATCACTGATCTATAGGATTATGTTTTTAGCACTCAATCTAACTCCAAGGTCAATCGATGAATCGATACAAAAAAAATCTCTGCCTTCTCAAATAGTAAAAAATCATGAAATAAATTTCTTCCAATAAAAAAATCAACTCATAATTGTGAAGTGGATCATAGGTATAAATCAAGTTATCATATAATATATTCTCTAAAAAAGTTTGTGTCACAAGATAATAAAATCATAAAACAGCTCTTTATATTCACTATGAATCATCTAGGAGAATTAGTGGAAAAAATAGAGAATAAAAAATTGGAATCTAATTTTTAATGACGAGTTTGTGGTCACACTCCTCACTTCTTGATAAAAAATTCCAATGTGTGTAAAAGAAAAGTATGATTTAAAATATAATAGATATCCACAAAAAAATAGAGCTTCACATTTGGGAAGAATTCTATATGTGAGCCTTCAATTTCTAGAGATATGAGATCACAAATCATGATAAAGTAACTATAAACAAACCTGAACTCATAAATTATAATATATAATTACACTCTGAAAAAAATTTAAGACGAAAGGAGAGAAAGAAATAAAATTTACAAAGGTCCCAAATCTAGAGATCTATTAAACTATAGTGTGCATGAATCCCAAAAATAGAGCAGACCCCCTATTATTTGGAAAACAAAAAAATAGAAATGCATCGACGTCTGAAATTAATAGGTAGGTCATTGCACATGGAACCTTTTAACGTGATCGTAACCCTCTTCCAACGAAGTACTATTTAAAAAAAAGAACCCATATCAATGTCCTACACTTCACATTGAATATGTGGAACAATGTGTAATTATGACTTCTTCACTTGTATTTTTATCAACCTATCCCAAATCTGTTATCTAAGATAAAAAATTCAAGGAATTAGACACTTTACATGTTGGAAATAAAATTCTCATTTCAAATTTTTAACATACAGGATGAGTTTCCTAAGCCCATGCAGTGCACTTCCCATACCCATATCCTCAAACATTTATTTGGACTTAGATTATAGTGACGTCTGAGAATTTTTTCAATATATTATGAATATATATTGTTAACATTTATATTCCAAATCAAATTTATATTTAAAATTTTTCATGAAAAATTATGTTATTATTTTTATTATACAATTTTTTTGTAGAGACTTTTTTATTATTATCAGCCATCCATGTGGGCCTCTATTGCTTCTAGGCTTTGTGTTGGTCTTTCAAATGCTTCCTTTTTGTTGGGTTATTCACATATTATGTTTATCCATCGGCCCAACTTTTCTTACCATGTCGTCCTAGAAATCCTCACCTCCTAGCCATTGATAAATATTAAATTAATGGCTTTGATGTCATCTGATATGTTTCTCATTGATCCAAAATGGATACCACCCTTATGTTCAATGCCTAGTATGTGTCCCAGATTTGAGGTGATCTATTGATCTTTCCTGGAATCTAAATTGCTATATTCTGTTTCCACCATCCACATATCCCCTCAAATGTTACTACTGTCATTCCATTTATTCATAATTGTTATACCTTTATTACTATCTGATTCCCTTCATCATGGGTGTTGTTCTTCAACATTCACAGTTAGTCTGGAGATACTTTGGGATTTAATGATCTCTGGTGTTTCTCTACATTGTTTCCATTTAAGAACACCCTAGATCAACGATCCCCTTTGGTAAATACCTTACCCCACACGAACATTGTTCTACTAACACTCCTTCAAGATGTTCTTTCTATGAATGTATATTTGTTTAGCTACTCCTTCTATGTTTCTCGGTTTAGGCCTGTGTGTTACAATTCTGTTATTGTTTTTTCATTTTTATTGGATATTGTATCTTCTTCTTTCTTATAATATGATGTTGGAGTTTTCTTCCATAAGTCTCTCCAGTTTAAGTCTATATGACCATATTTGAATTCAAATTCATCACTGGATCCTAGAGTGATAAGGTCCTAGTTCACAGATAGCATATATCATTTGTGTTCATTTCTATTTTCATTACACCCTAGGTTTGTGTTTGTTTTTTTGTTTATCATAATAATAATGAATTATGGTGGTGTTATTAGAATGTATTTAGACCAAACTAGTATGAACCACATAAATCATTTACTTTCATTACTTTTGTGCATTTCATTTTTAGTATGATTGTTTCCCCCATTGGTTCTAATTATTGTTTACCAATGTCTTTCAAACTATTTTTATTCTCTAATCTTATTCATGTCTACCATATATTCTTTGGTATGTTTTTTCTATTTTAACACCCTCATCATACTTCTCAATTGGTATCAGAGCCTTCATTTTTGATATAATAATGGATTCCCTTAAACTAGAAGATGATAAATATTATGGAGAAAAATATTTTAAATTTTGAACACTAAAAAAGGGGGTGCTTCTCATCCATAATAAATTTATAGGTACTATTTTATGTCTTATGAAAGATTTAGTCACTATCTCTACCAAATGATTTTCTTCCACCACCTATGTTGATATTGACCCCAATATAATTCATAATTGTTTTTGTATGATATTTTTAACCTTAGGTAATAAATTCCTTTGATAAGTCATGCATGAAAATACTCTTAAGGGAATATGTATTAAACATGAACATTTATAAATTTCTAAGTCTCTTCTTGGTAATTTATATAGGAAAATTTGTCATTATACCTTTAATATGAAACCTAACTCTTCTGTTCATGTTCATCTTGATGATTTTAAAAATTCTATTCTTGAATTAGCTAGTATAGATGTTAAAATAATTTATGAATAACATTCCATAATATTTTTTACTTCCCTTGATGATTCATTTAACTCATTAAAAAACTCTATGATGTATGACAAGGAATAAATCACCATAGAAGTGGTTAAATTGGATATGTTATCTTGAGACCACAAACACATGGTTTGAAGGATGATTTTAATCAATTAATATCAAAAACTTGTCAAATGGATATTAGGGGTCAAATGAAAAATAAATAGAGGAAATATAAGAACTAGTTTTAGAATTTTTGGTTCTATGAGTGTGGAAGGATTGACCATATGAAATGGTACTATCTAAACTTTACAAACAATAAAAGTTCGACTGGATATCATGTGTTATTACCTGGGTTTTCCATTGCGGATGTGCTTTAATATTTTATATCCATTTTTTAGAATAATTCTTATATTATTTTTATAATATCTTCTATGATACAAGGACTATCCCTTATTATTATCTATTGAGGAAACATGTTAAGGGATAGGGTTTTGTAAGGGTTGGTCTATGTCGTTCAGGCTTAAGTGGAGACTTTTCTCATGCCTAATTTATTTTCTTGGTTGATGAATGTCTCTACTAAATTATTCATATTTTATTATTTTTAATCATTGTTAAATTTTCATTTTCACCCAGATTTTCCCTGAGGAAGGTTTTGTTTTTAGGAATATTCATGCTTGGGTGTTTGTTTTTAAGGTTGACCAAGGTAATATTGGTGATCTATTTTGATGTTGATTCTGAGATATTAATATTAATAAGATAGTTTTATTAATTTTGATAGCAGTGGATGTGTAGCATGGGTGGAACATGGGCCACTACTGGCACATGCTAAGTGGTATTCAAACTGGGTGAGTACTTTCCATGCTTAGTTTTCTTTTTGAATTTATGAAAATTTAGCCACAATACTGATAGGTTAGGGGGTAGATATGTTTCAAGAAAACCGTCCATATTTGTTTTTTTCATTTTATTTTAAAAACATGGAGATCTTTTAATATTGGTATTCAAAATTAAAATCACATTTAAAATTTTTACATGAAAATGTTTTTTGTGTTATTATTGTAAAAAAATTGTTTTGGCGGGCCTTCTTTGTTATCATGCCTTTATATGGGACATTGGGGCTAATGGGATACATGATAGGATGTGGGGAGCTTTATACTTACTAGTTTGTTCTCTCGGAGTGTTGATCTGTTATATTTCTTTGCCTTCCATTTCACTCGGGTGATCCATGTATACTGGCCATTGATAGACCTTCATCTAAAGGCTCTCACGTACTTTATTTATTCTCAAAAATCATTATCCACTTCCACTCTTCCAATTATTTCTTATAGAATGTCTGGTATTTCATATGATATGTTGAGACTTCATGGATTCTAAATTATTTTGTTTTCTTTCTACATTTCGTGCATCCACTTTCATGACGTGCCTTCCAGCCCATCACATTGTCTCTTATATTCATTTATTACTTTCAGTGGGTCACATCATCATGGGTATGGTTCTTCATATTTTATATTCCGTCCAGATATATTTTTATATAGAAGGATCTATTGTGGTTCTCTACTTAGATACCATCAAATCTCCCCATGTTCTGGAGATCCCCTCCAGTGAAGTCCTCATCCCTCGCGAGTCTTGTTCAACTGAGACCCCTTCAAGATGATCCGGTTATAGTATTCCAATTCTCTAGCTATCAATTCTCGAGTTCTTGGTATAGGCCTGAGTTTTGTATGAATTTTTTTTGTTTATTCCCTTGGATTATGTTTTGTATCTTCTTATTTATTCACAATTATGTATGGGGTTGGTGTTGTAGATTCCTTCGAATTCAAGGTTTTACATTATCATCTTTGAGTTAGGATTCATTATTGTATCCTGGTGTGAAGAGGTCCCTATTCTCAGATAGCCTCTATGACCTATGTGTGTTTCTCTCTTCATTAAACTCTCTTCTTCAATGATTGTTTTTTTGGAATAATAATAAATAATCATGGGGTTGTTTTTGTCATAGAGTAGGAACAAATTGGTCTGAAATACATAAATCATTTTTCTTCTTTTTATTTTCTGATTTATTTTTTTATGTTCATTTATCCTCACTAGTTCTCATTCTTATTTACCTATTCCATTAAAACTATATTGATTCTCAAATTTTATTTTATTATTAAATTATTTTTTTGATTGTCTATTCTTTTTGAACACCCTCACCCTAAATTACTTATATATTATTATTATTAAATGATAAATATGAACATATTTACATATATGCGGTCATTATTATTATTATTATTTTTGTTGTTGTTGATGTTGTTGTTGATTTTGTTATTATTATTATTATTGTTTATATTAATATTATATTTTCATCATGATCACTATTATCAACATTATTATTATTATTGTATATTTATTTTCAAATATCTATTATTATTTTTATTCTTCTTCATCCATGGGTCTACTAGGGAATTTTTTATAGTGGGTTTGGCTTCTCCATCATCATTGAATATTCTTTTCAAAGACCGATTAATTTTCTATCATCGAAAACTTGTCTTAGTCCTGATGTAGTGACTCATGCTCTAACATATTTTCTTTATATAGATTCATATGTAGAGGCTTTACATGGAACACAATTTGGGGTTTACTCGTAGAGGTCGTCTTCTCCTGTGAGATTGGGTTTCAATGGAGGCTTTTAATTAATCTTCTATAGAAATGGATATGTGTACCTTAGGACAACAGACTAGGATTAAAGAGTTTGACTTGTAAGGGATCTGTTTTGAGCTCTTTGGTAGCCCTCTCCTTCATGATCTTCAGTGATGAACATGTGCTTATTTTCATAGATTTTTTTGTAGGTCAATGACTTTGTGTAAAGATTATAGTCGAGATCAGTCTAGGCTGTAAGTTCATCTTCACGGGTTCATTGTCCAAATCCGGTGAGGCATTCGTTTTGGTTCGACCTTATCAAGGCCTCGGTTTGAATGGATCATGGTAAGCATGGTAACTATGAGAGTCCTCATTGTATACAGGTAAGGTTGGTAAGTCATTGTCAACTATCGTTCCATAAGTGAGGTTACCATTATAATCCTCAGCGTAAGAAGGTATGGTGTAATGAGACGTCAGACACCATATGGTGAATTTTCATTCTTTGGTATCAGTTTGATTTGGAATGCATTGTAGGGTGACACGGTAGGAATACACACATAGTTCATTGATTATGTTTACACTAGTTGTGATTAATTTTCTAAAAAAATAATTTTTTATACATTAAATAAATAATAAAAAATACAAATTAAATTTTTTAAAATTAATTAGTTTGATGTAAAAATGATACTGAAATAAATAAAATAATGAATGAAATTAAATATTTAAATTATGTATTTTGAAATAAATAAATAAATGGAAAAATGAATTTAATAAATAAAATAAAAAAATATAAATACATAAATTTTTTATTTTGAAATATAAATTAATACGACATTAATGAAATTACGAATAAATTTTTTTGATAAAATTATAATTCTGGAAGAAGAAAATTAAAAAATAATAAAAATAATGTTAAAATATAATTTTGTATATAAGAATAAAAAAGATTGTAAATACTTAATTATTTATTTGAAAATAAATGATCTAAATAAATATTATTAAATAAATAAATTCATATTTTATCATTTAACATCAGACTAAAAAAATAAATTTTTATATCTAAATACATTTATGGATATTAAAAACAATATTAATTACAAGAGAAAATGACGGAAATTTAAATTAAGAAAATTTCACATAAAATTCCTTCAAAATTAATCAATTTCAATCTGGGTAAATTCAATTAAATTAATTTAATTTTAAAGACTAATAAATAATATATGATTATCTATCCTAGTTCAATTATACATGTCGGAATTAAAGGAAATAAAAAATCACTAAATCCCTTGAATTTGTCATTTATCTTATGTGATAAACAGCCACCGCCATACTGTAATACAAATACAAATTTCAATTTTATATATGAAAACCAAAGATAATGAAGTTGAATTAAAAATATTACAAAAGTAACTACTAGCATCAACTCTCTCAAAGGTCCCTTAAGCCATGGTTCAACTTCCCACTTCATTGATACAATTCAAAAAAAAATTGTTATAAATAAAATTTCCTATTTTTAATTTGGTATCAATATTCCCCTAAACTAAATTAACTCATTTTTTGCAAGGAACATTATTTAATTTTTTCAAGTAAATATTCCTTTTTAAATAACTGTGTACAAAACCTATTGAGTTTGACATTTTTTAATTTAAAAAAATCACCTAGAACCCTAGTCTCTTTTACTCAGCATGGGATCCCAATTTCCCATTTTATTTTGGATTCAATGGATTTATATTACTCTTAATCGAGATGACTCCCTAAGACATTTCATTTCACCAAGGATAGATTTTAAGGTTCATGTTCAAACATTTAGGTACATCAATTTAAACTTGTACTTCCAAAAAATTCTAAACAATCACACACACATTTCTAGTTTTCAAAAATCATTTACATAAAAATAATGGATGGAATTACATAGTAATCATTCATTTATAATAATTTATGAACCTTTGAAAATACTCAAAAGTAGAATTAATATATTTTTAGGTAAGAATAGTTTATTTTTGTAATTATTTTTTATTTGATATTATTATTATTGTTATTTTATTTCTAACATAGATATGTACCATTTTCTTATTTACATAAAAAAGAAAATTCTATTTTTATAAATCTAATTTTATGCTTCACTGAAAGGTATTTTTGATAAAAACAAATTATTGTTTTGATGTGGTCTATATTGAAGTATATTTTTGATTAGCTAAGACCAATATATTATTGAATCTCAAAGTGGGAGACAAAATTATATTAGTTTGATTCAAATAAATTTAAAAAATACAACAAATAAAAGGTTTTGTGTTATGGGGTGATAGGGAAGTCCAAGTATTATTTTCCAACAAATCAACTAGTAATAAAAAATAAAAAAATGATCCCTATCAGGTGCTACAAGATATTCAAGAATAGAAATGGATTTTTTAAATGTTCTTGATTTTAATTTTTATAAATAGTCAAAATATTTTTCAACTAAATTCAACTAGAAACATGGTAAACAATGAGGCCAAAAAAACAATATTTGAAATAAGAAACAATTTTTGGGGAACTATCCAAATTCTGAAATGAAATTTATTTTAATTTTAAAACACTGTAGACTCTATAAACATAAGGACCAAATTTTAGAAAATATATTAATTTTTTTACAAAATAAATCAAGAGGTGTTCCCACACTATAATAAATACAAAGAATGAAAATAATTAAATTGAAAAATCTAATAACAAACACTCTCCTAATGAAGAAGCTTATCATTTTTATGTTTAACCAAATAAATCCTCCCAATTTTTATTCAAAAGATTCCTCTACTTTCTCTATTTAAGTACCAATATATGTAAACCAATTATCATTAGTATACATATTTATAGATCAAAGTGAAATACAACCAAATTACGAGTTAGAGATTTTAATCTGGTTAATCAAATTTTATTCTCATGGAAATAAAAATTAGAATGATTTGGCCAAAGATTTTCATTTGTTTATAGGGAAGCTGTTAATAATTAAACACCTTATTCATGGACTAATTAGTTATTTCCTAAAAAAACAAATTAAAAAAAGAAATATGAAAACAAATCAACGAATATATTGGATAATCACGGGATAAACCCCCAATATGTGTTGTGTTTTGACATTCCATAGCTTGATAGTCTTTAGGTTAACCAAAATATAATTGAGGTTGTAGGGTGTTTCATAGAAACCATCATATTTTGTTTATCCCAACTTTAGATCTATTCCATTTGTGAAGTATTACTTTTACAACATTCTACAAGTACCTCTCCTTTTACATTGATCTCTTATGATGTACGGGAGGAGAAGACAAATTTTAAATCCACATCCCCTCTTCTTTATCTCAAGGTTGCACGTCTAAAGTTTTTGAGAAATAAACTATAGGGTGAAACTTTTCTTCTATTTTAGTCCAATATATCATTTCCTCATGAACAAAAAAAGTTATATCTACACTATATTTAACAAAAAAGCATACTTCCATGAAATCCTCTTCTACATAATATTCTCCCAACCTTAATGTTTTGGTAAAAATATGGAGTTACAATAGTTACTAAATAGGTTCAACCTTCTCAAGACTCTTCATAAAATCAAGAAGTTTAGCTAACTCTTTAGAACATACAATGGGAGAAGAAAAATCAACATTAGAAACATAAACATTAGAATCAAATTAAAGAAACCACTTCTAAATTAATTGAAAATATCCCTTTATTTGGTCATCTTTACCTTCATCTATAATAAAATATGACCCTTGAAGTATATCTAGGTATGTGCTGAGGTAGTAAATCTCCTTCGGCATCTCTTCAAAACAAAACCTCTCTGGTGGGTTGACGTCTATGTAAAATTAACGGATTTCTAGTTCTGGATCGACCTGTTCAATCATATAACTATTAGAAGACAAGTAAATGTTGGAAAAATAGACCAAATGAATATGATAAATAAAATGATCCACAAAAATTCTTCGATATTCATCAGTTTTTTATTATCTCATCCTCTTCTAGTCTTAAAAATGGGTGCCATAATGTTGCTCATACTACATTATCATTGCTTCCAAAGGATTGTAAATCTAAAAAATCCATAGTTACAATTTATATGAGTCATATTATACTGGTTACTGGAGTGTTTCAGTTATCTTTTGACCCTATTGAGCTGAATTAGATGATTCAAATAAACACAATGTCCTCTCAATAACTATTATTTCCCTTAAAGAACATTGTTTCTTTTTTTTATAATTATGGAATCTATCCAACAGTTGTGTTTTATTCTTCATCTCATGGAAATCTAGTAGTGAAAACATTTCAAGGATGTGTGAGTCCACCACATTTATGTTTTCTATCTATAAATTTTACAAAAAATGTAAAAACATAGGGTATTACATTTCTTCTCTAGTGGAGACATCAAAAGTTTACTCTTCCTTATCATGAGAATAGATAAAGATGAATTATTAATCTCTAGATATAGCCCAATGTCTAACCTCAGAGTCTCTCTCAATAAATAAGTGTTGAATTCCATTTTGTCAATCACAAGAATCATTTTTTGTTTTTAAATATATTGAAATCATTAATTGAAATATTAACACTTATTATAAATCATATATGGTGAGGGAAACAAAGTGAATAGGAATAGATAAAATGAAACACGAAACAAAAAATGGTAGATGAAAAAGTAATGGAAGTAGTTAAGAAGTAAAAAATCTCTATAATGATCATCACTTCTACTAAATATCACTTATCTACATGATTAAACTATATAAACTCCACCATAAATAACATTCACTCAGTTTCTCGATATAAACATTTATCTATCCGTAAATAATGAAAAATCATGCACGTAATTTATTCCAGTACATGAATGTTATCTAATTGTGAAATGAATCACAAAATTAAATCAAATTCTCATAGAATGTATAGTATGAAAAGTTATAAAGAAAAAATAATCACCTCATAAAAACTTAATTTAGATTCACTATCAGTTTTCTTGTATAATACGTGAAAAAATCATGTAGAATAAATTGGCAGCTCATTCCTCTTTATCAGTGTGTGATCTCATATCCCCACTTCACATTCGAAAATTACCAAGAGTATAGAAGATTATGATGATTAAAAAGATATTCAATCTCTAGGAAAAATCATATCCTCAAATCTAGGAATAAGTTCATAGGTTACCCCTCCATGAATAGAGATTTGAGATCAAAATACCTGAGGATGGAATAAAAAACAAACACGAATTCATAAAATACAAGAAAAAATTACAATATGAGAAAAATTTTAGAAGTGGAAAAAAATGAAATTTTCAAAGGTACCTTTTCTATGGATCTATTAATATCCCATGTCTATGAATGAATAAAATTGTGGGTAATCCCCCTATTATTGAAAACATAATAACGTAATAGAATTTCATTGAAATCTGAAAATTAATGGGTTGTTAATTACAGGGGGTGCCTCTTGACGTGCTCATCAACATCTTTCAATGAAGTCTAATTGAAAAAAACCCCTCATAAAGATACTCACTTCCACTTGAATGTGTGACATAATAACCATTATCAATTCAAATCTAGTCATACAATCAACATTTTCAAAATCTGTTAGACAAGTAGATATATGAAAGGCATTACAGACTTTGAATTTTGTAATTAAAATTCATTTTTCATATATTTATCATGCTAGATGAGTTTATTAGGCCCTTATAGTGCACATTCTATACCCAGGCCCATAAATTTTTTTGGACTCAGATATGAATGTCGTCTGAGCATATTTTGACATATTATGTATATAAATACTATATTATTATTAGTATTTAAATACAAATATAAATATATTTAATTATATGTGATTATTATTATTATGGTGATGATATATTGTTATTGTTATTATTATTATCATCATCATTATTATATTGTATTTATTATCATATATCAATGTTTATTATTTCTAATTATTCCTTTTGGTTTTTATTCTTCCTCATCCACAGGTCCATATAGGGGAATTTGAAACATTTTTTAAATGGGTTTTTAAAAATTAAAAATAATTGGATGGGGTTTCAAATATATTAAATCAGTGTTTTTGAAAAGTGTGAGCCTCATTCATGCTTCTCCATTTTCCCAAGAAGTGTAAATTAGGTTGACGCTTAGCAGCCATGTTCAAAGTTCCATGGACCCCCATTCATGCATCTTTTTATAGATTTATAATAATAATTATTATTTATTTATGTAATTAATTATATAATATTTATTATTACCATTAATTTCTATGAATATTATTTATATGAATTTGTTATATTTTTAACCTAAGAGGTTAGGGAACATTTTAATACTGCATTGGTAGGGGTACAACTCCCAAAAAGCAGTTATTTGGAAACCAATGCGAGGGGAAGGTTTTATGGGATAGCATCGTTGATGCCACTGGGTTGAATGGTTGTGGATGTTTAACTGTTTCTAGTCATTTTAGTATATTTAATTGTACCGATGGTGGGAATGTAGAACCCCACTGGATAGGGGTGGTTGTCTGATGGAACATAGATGATGGGGTGGGTGATTACGACTGATATTGAGGGGTCATTGTAGGTCTTACTTTGGAATCCCATCCACTGTGTGTGACTTCAAGTAATGGTGGGGGATGATGGAAGCATCAATATAGGATGATGCATGACGTAGGTGTTGGGAGTGCGTGATAGTAATGGTCGGTTGGCTTTCTGGTCACCCTGTCAGGACACGACAGATTAAGGATGCAAATAGCTATGATGTACCAGCGGGATGGATGTGGGAAAGATTGAAGAAACATGTGATGATAGCTCACCAACTATAGTGGGGTAGGTGACTCACTAGTAGTTGGTGATGGTTCTGGTTGGCTGGTGGTGTGCCCCTACCGGACAGTAGTGGGAGGTGATCATGGTCAACATCAACAGAGGCTGGAATGGATGAAGGGGCCACTTATGTGGATGGATCACATTAATACTTCACCTGACAGGGAGGGGTGGTGGAAAATAAAAGCGCAATATTCCCACATATATACATATTATATAATATAAATAAATGTAGTGTATTCTCTATTCTATTACTATGGGGTCTATGGACTGAGTTTATCCTTGGAACGCAGGTGAGTGTTTGTGTGTGTGTTTTTTATGTAATTATACCCGGAAACACATAATATAATAAATATAAAAATTGTTTAAAAACTAATATTTATAAAATTTTAATTATAAATCCTTTTAAAATGGATTTTATATAATTATTAGTAATATATTAATATGAAAAATATTTATTAATGAACAATTGTTTTATTTTTTAGTAATTAATAATTTATTCTTATGTTATTAATATAATTAATAGAATTATAGTTAAAATTTATTGTATAATAATGTAAATAAAATAATTTTTATTTATAAAAATATTTACTAGTTAGTAATTATATTATTCTTATTAGGTTTTAATTATACATATTTTATATATTTTTTATTAATATAATTGTTAATAATTTTTCAATACATAAAATATTTATTAATTATAAATTTCATTATTTATTATTAAATAATAATCTATTAATGTGGTATTAAAATAATTAATATCATTTTAGATAGTATTTATTTTTTAAAAAATTAAATAAAATATTTTATTTTAAGAAAAATATTTAATAGTTAATAACTATATTGTTCTTAATATATTATGTTTTATTATTAATTAATTAATTATATATTAAATATTTTAATATTTATTTTATATATTAATAATATTTATAGATTTGTAAATAATAACATTGGTAATATTTAAAAATTGATTTATAATGATTATGAATTATAGTAAAACATTGTATTATTATCAATATTATGTATAATAAATAATCACCATAAATTAATTTTTAAATATAATTAATATTTATTGAATTCAAAATAATAATATTACTAATATTAAATTATAAATTTAGGAATATTATATACTATACATAATATGGATAATTATACTAGGAATTATTAATATAAATAAAAAGTATAAAGTATTATTATTACAAATAAAGTTTTTAATATTAATGTTTCTTATTCATTCAACAATATTTGTATGAAATTTCAATAATATCAGTTTAGTTATTTATGTAACATTATGTAACATATTTGTATGTTTTTAAATAAAATATAAGTAATGATTTAAAAAATATATATAATAGATATCAATCTAATCTATGTCTGTGGCCTAGATGCTCATTTGTGCGACAGCCATTGGTCTATACAATTCATCCACAAAATGTTTATCAATGTGTATTCCTTAGAATACGATGCTCTTGTATATCATACGTCACACCCACCTCCTCATCATCCTATGTGATAGGTTGTGGATCTATTGTCTCACCACTTGTACCACATCCTACCTCCTAGGATAGCAGTTGCTGGCTCAAACTCTCTCCAAAATGTGAAGAAGATGGATGCTATGGAGAGAATATCCATGGATCAGAGGATAATGAATAATGCATCCTAGAAAAATATGTGTCTATATATGAAAAAAATATGACATACTAATAGAAAATGTCTGTGCATATTATTGTGTTTGTTTCTATGTCTCAAATGAAATAAGAGTTGTAGGATCATTCAGATGATCATGATGAATACCCTCCTCTTGTGCCACATATGAATCCCTAATAGGGTCATCAACCACAGACACATCTATATCATGATCAAAAACCTCATCAATGCTTTGAACATCAATGAAAATATCATGAAAAGTCTTCTCCATGGGAGGAATAAACTCTATCACAGCTCTTCAAAAATATTCAAAGTTGAATGCTCCTCCATCCACTAGATCAGATATGTGTAGAATATTGGTGATACAATCATACAATGAAAAAAATTACAAATTTAATGAATTTTAATAAAAAAATGTTTCAAAAATGTATGGAATAATTATTACTAATTCATGATAGCCCCATCAAAGTCACGTAAAAAATATTCGTAGAGACATGCAGTACTAGGGAACAAAACCCTAACGATCGAATAAATGCATACATACTGTTCCATCATCTCATAATTAGGACTCATGTCTTCTATCACACATCTCAGTATATCTTAATGGTATCTCTTCTATTTAATGTCTTACATACCTCATATATTCATTGAATGAAGTAAAGGTAACTAATTTGGTGATTCATGAATGAGTTGATAGTATCTAAACAACCTCATAACTATATTAGTATGATGCCACTCAACATTGTGAAAATGAATCATTGGAATGATGTACGAGCTGACAGCAAGCATGTTTATATTTTTTGGTGTGAGACTCTTGATTAAATTATTAGTATATGATATCAAGGAAATATAAAAAAATATATAATAAATTAATAAATTAAGTCATGTACTATACATAATAATGATTTAGAAATATAATTGATAACCACTTATTTATTATGGTCGAAGACTATCCAACATAAGTCTATAATAATAGACATCAAATATAACTATATCTAAATGTGGATGTACTTGAATCCTCCTATAGATAACATTTTTATTCTTATATTTTATAGTATAAAGTTATACATTTTTATTTTACATTATAAGGTAGTAATTTCATACCATCATCTATTCAGATAGTCTAATACAATATCATCAGAAAGTAGCGCACATGCATATGATGCTAAGAGATATATTTTCTCTTATCTCCACATCTTTATAAGAATATGACATAATGTGATCTTCATTATATTTATGAAACAACCACTGCATATCACCCTACATGTATATGTGATACATGAAAACCTCCATATATACCACCAAATTTGGTCTATGTACCCAAACAAAAGTAAATACTTCAAATGTGAAAATATATTCAAATTATTAATAATTATTGTGGTTCTAAACATGATCAAAATGTATACATGTGAAAATCATAGCATGATGATATCTTTAGAATCATCAACTAGAAGAGATAAGTGATCCTCTATCCATAGAATGAGTAATCTACATCTGATGATGGACCGAGAATTATCAAGGACCTCAATGCCCAATAATCTATGAACAAGATGAAACCAATTTTTACCCACTTGGCACTTCACAGAAGAATCGTCTATGGGGATTCCAACTAAATGGTCACATCCTTGAGTGTAATATACATATTCTGATCTATAAAGTGGAATGTATGTGTCTCTGGACTCCATCTCTCGATGAGTATAGTAATAAATTGATGTTCTATAAATGTGAACTCGGGCCTTGCTATGCCTTAGAACCAAACACGTAAAAGAAAAGGGGTGATGTTGGGAGGTGGTGTTGTATGATGTGAATGACGAGATATTTGTACACTCAATTCTGGAATTGGAAGAACCTCTAAAACATTCCTTCAAACATGAATATCCTATAATGTGAGTAATAGAGGACCCACCATTAGTAAATTTGATATCATCTTTAATTTTTTTTTGATAATTCAATAAAAAAATATAAACTATTTTTCAAAAAAATACAAGATGATAAATGAGGTAGAAAATTAGCACGAATAATGTAGAATTACGATCAAAATGACGTAAAAAAGAGACATGACTGATCTTGTTGGATTATTATATAATTTTTTAATGATCACAAATCTGGTTTAATTTATTTTAAAATATTTTTATGTATATCATCCATGATGAAGACCATAATATAAAATGTGGATGCAATATATATTCAATCGACTATTTCATTTTCTGAATATATTTCAAGACATTTCTTTTAGAGGTGGAACCTATTTGTATTCATTTTTTTATTTTTATTTATATCATAGTTGAATTTTTATAAAATTCATTCTGATTGAATCTATAAATGAAACAAACCATAGATGAAACAAGTCATAAATGAAGCAAGTCATAAATAAAAGGATCCATTAATGAATCCTATGAATATGAAAACAATGTAAACATTCATTATAAAATTCATAGGCTTGATCATGGATGATGAGAAGTTGAGATCATTTCTACCACTTGGGGAAATCACATATGATTATTCCCTTCTATGTGAAAAATTCTCTAACGTTGACCAGCTCCCAATTGTTTTGGCAAGTCCATGTCATTTCTAATATGTGTGGACATTATTTTTTCCTTGGGGGAGAAACCTCGTAATATCATGCCACTAATTGAAAAAATATAGAAATGAAAAAAATAATCATAAATGAAAAAGTCGTAATAGAAAACCTATAAATATAATATGTAGTTGATCCGTAGGTATGGTAATAGAAATGAAGTCTCTAACAGGAATATAAGGTGAACTATAATAGTTAACAAGAGTGATCACATGATGCATCAGTTCAATAGAGGGTTCCCATTATATGTTCATCGATAAAAAGATGCAAAAATATATGTATTAGGGAATCTCAATTCATGGATATTTCTGCAATCACAGAACCTTTTTTCCTACATGATCACAAAAACTTGAGCTCTATTTCCTATATCCTAGTAATGTCACTCTCTTATCTGAAAGTGGATTTGTATTAATTCAATCCCTATAACACACAATTATGATGCTCCACGAAGTATCTGATCAGTGGAACTTTGTAAATGTTGACAAAAAGACATTATATTTTCCAACATCTGATGGTCCAGTTGAGATCATTCAACAAAATAATTTACACATATTTAAAATTTCTCATGTACTAACCCTCTAATCGATAGTTTTCACACATCCCTTAAGACCCCATTTATACACTACACTATATTAGTGTTCATGTGGCCATATCTCCTAACATCAACACATAAAATGACCAATTTCCCCTTGAAATTTCCATCTAATAACTATAAACATCTTGAGTAACCCTTTTAATTTCATAGAGATTATATCAAAACCTTTTTTTGAACTGAAATGATGAAACCATAAGAGAAAAATTTATTTAAAATGATATTGAATTTTCTTTCCAAAAAATTTAATTTCAGAAAAAAATATACAACCTAATGATCTTCTTCATTATATCATCATCTAAGAAATCATTGAATTGAATGAGTTGTTTACAATACTAGATTATTGGGATACATGGCCTGAATTCCAAAAACATCCTATCTAACTTCACCTTCTATTGATAAACTTGGTGATATGGGGAGGCATAAACAACAAAATCATAATGACAAATAATCTATTTTTTTAGTGATAGAAAGCCCATAATCTCCAACAAAATTCCATATGATTCATCCCAATCACCATAAAATTTCATAATTTCCATTTTTATCATTCCAAATTTTACATAGGATATATTATATTTAAACAACTATTATATCCAATCTGAAATAAGAAAATAGGAATGTCTTAACATGTTCATATCACCTCAAAAATAACAGTTGATATAAACTCTACATCCAGTGAACAGTGATCCTACGATAAACAAGGACGTACACAAGAGTGTGGGCCCTATAATTTGATTATCTCCCCATATGAAAAATAATTTCATATATTTCCCTCATTAAAAATGTTCATTATGTATAGTATTGTTGACATCAAATGAGATACTTTTCCTTCTTCAACTAAAAAAAATATTTAAAATTTTAATCAATGTGTTATTGTTTCATCACATTTTTTAGTGTAACTTTAATTTCAACCTCATGTATGATATAGATTGTCTTATCAGTTGATACATATATATTCCAAATAATATTTTTGGAATTCAATAGTATGTGTAATCGAATCCCAAAAAAATGACGTTCACACGAAATTTCTTCAAACAAGGAAGTCAAAAGTGTAAAATGATTACCACTAAATGATTTTAGGGGAACCTCTTAAGGTTTGTTACACACATCACAATCACCAAAATCGTCCCTTGATTATTCACCAGATATTTCTTGATTTAATGAATTTTCATTCATTATATTTTTAGTAGACACAAGGATGTTCACAACATTTATTTTCAAATACTGATCATCTTGTTCATAATTTTTTTCTATTAAAGGATGCATAAGAGAAGCCAATGAATGAGAGAATTTTTAAGGACTAACTTCTACCAAGATAAAAAAATCATAGTTCTATAGAAGTTGGTTTCACCTAATCAATATCATAAATCAAATTATATAATTCAATCAAACCAATAATATAATGTATCTTTAATAAAAACGACACATACATCCAATCCTCATCATCTACAAGGGGATTCATAATGTGATTTAAAAATTCAAGATATTTAAGATTTCGACGTGTAATTGTAGTAATTTATTGATCATTCATCAGTTTTAAACAACTATGAATCTTCTTGATAATGTCATCTAATGTCACAAAATCACGAATATTTTCTACTCTTCTAAGTGGAACAATATAGCTAAAACCCTTATCATTATCAGTTACCTCATCATTTAAATGTATTTACACATACGTGATTTATGAGAGATAATTAATTATATATTATATACTTAATCATGAATTTTTCTTAAAATTTTAAATTTTTTATGATTAAATAATTTTCATAAACTTGAGACTTTTAAAGTAATGGGTTTATCAATAATTCAAAAACAAAACCAATCCAAGGGGGACTCTTAATGACTCTATTATCTCAGATGTCTGCAACTATCAGTCTCCCCTAAGGCATGGTAAAACAATCTGACAACAAACAACAACACTTATAATTGAACACCCTTTTATACAAAGGTCGCACACATGAAAGTGAGGGGGCCCGGGGTTTGAGATATGTAACATATATTAACAACAAACATATGTCCTTACATACTTAAATAGAGGGTTGACATAAAATCCATCAACGAAGAAACTAAATTGCAATTATTACAAAATTTAAAAATGAAAAAACAAAGCATGAAATTTCAATAATAAATTTGTCGATCATCACAAGATCATCCAATAATTACAAATTAAATAATTGGATACAAACAAAATACAAAATGAAATTTCAATCATACATAAGATGGTCATATCAAGATAAGTCAATATTCTAGATTGAAAGATTTTTTTTGAGATATTTATTATGATCAAAATATTCTAACCTTACTTATAATTATACTTTGAAAATAATATATATATATATACATATAATCTATTTATATTGATAATTATACAATGAATTTGGAATTTTACATGTGAAAATCTATGAATAATACCTCAATAAATATAAAAAACCTAATTATTCAAGTATATTGAAGGTGATATGATTCCAAAATAAAATTTATTAAAACATTATATAATTTTATACCACATCATCAAATGTATCACATATTTTAATTAATTAGGAATAAATAGATATCAATTTAGCATGATACATATTCTATATATTATTTTATCATTATTAGATAAAATGACCAAAAACTTGGGGTGAACTCTTAGAGTTTCTATTATCACATATTCTAGTAACCATAATTCTCTTTTTAAATAGAAATGCCTCATATCGAACACCTCTTGTCGATCATCTCTAATTGACCGTTTTTTCATTAAAAAGTTACTCACATGAAAGTGAGGGTTCTAGTTGTTTTAAATACATATCTTATTTGAGTATGACACACAGCTCCCTATATACATAGAGATGGGTGACTCACATTTCATTAATGAGGAAAAGAAAAAATATTATTAAAATTTATATGACCACAAACACAAAAAAGAGATGTAATTTTAATTACGCATTGGTCGATCCCCATAATTTTATTCATCAAAAAATACTTTAACATTATTTTTATATACTTATTATGTTCTATATATTATATAACTTTACTTATGACTATATCGAATATATAATAAATATCGACACATGATTTCCATAATTTGAACATTTCTATGTGTCTGCTTATAAATATTTAGGCATATTAACTTTATTTAAAAATTTATATTAAATATTATAATTTATATTTACTTTACTCTGGATATAATAAACAATAAAATATACATTTAATTAATTTTAAATAATATAACATAAATAAAATCAAATTTAAATTTATTCAACTTTATTTATTATTTTTTCAAAAAATAATTACATAAATATTTATAAACTATAGTTTTCTAAATATAAGTATTATTAATTTATACATAAATAATGAAATAACGATTAATAATAAATTAAATTAAATTTATTCAACAAAATTAATATTATTTACACATACATAATAATCATTGAAATACTCTAAACATATAATGTTTTCAATTTTCTAAAATTACACACTAATATATTAAATTTATATCACATTTTTAGTTTTCAAAATTTATGTAATTATATATTATAATTTATTACATTCAATAATAATAATTTATTGTTAATATAATTTTAAATAATTATTTACAGTAATCTTTTTTTCAAATTTTAACAAAAAATAATATTATAAATATTTTAACAAATTTAATCATGCTACATAATATAACTAGTATTTTTTAATAATATATTTTTATTAAAAATTTGTAAATTACCATTGTTTATAGAATATTATAATTGAAATTTATATTACTTTAAATATAATATATATTACATACATATAAATATATTCAAATCTAATTACACACCATTTAAATTAAAAATATATAAATTTTTTAAAACAATAATATTTCCCGGAATATAAATAATATTTTATACATATAACATAAATTATAAATACACCATATTTAAATTTCCTAAATCGTTCAATTTAAATTTAATTATAAAAAAACAATAACTAATTAATAAATAAAATCAAACCACTGACAAAAGTTTTTACTTTAGTATATTAGTACTTCCATACATATTAAATATATAAATCATATAAAAAAATTAAATCAAAACAATTATATGAGTAAGGTTATAAATTGAAATTTTGCACTCTTAAAAATAGGAATATATGTTGAGAATGAAATATAGTAGATTTTCATATAATATTGTACAATAGAACGATTGAAAAAGGAGGGGTCACATTGTTTATATATTTTCCATGGATGGATGCGTCAACCCTATTCATGGATACTTTGAAAATGTTTCAAAGGATGTGTGAGGTGTGTTCCGGCTTCCTCCAGGGCACTAAAGATGTGTGAATGGGGATAACACTTCCTTGGTGCTATAGAGAGAATCATGAACCCTCTTTAGGCTTCTCAATGAAATGGAGAAGTGTGAATGGGGTTCATGCTTCTTTGAACCCCTTTTTAAAATTTTGTAAACCCCGATCATATTTTCTCTAAAAATAGAAACCCCATTTAAAAACTCAGAAGCTAAACAATGGGTTTGGTTAGTTTGTCTCATGTGTATCTTCTACTTCAACAGCTAATGATCCGGGTGTTATCACAATCTGGGCTTCACCTTAAAGCAATGTCTCATTCCCATCCAGAATCACTTCATCTAGGATCCTCTATGGTTTCTTCACCTGGAATACGGTTTGGGGTCTTCTCAAAGAGGTTGTCATCTTCGGTGAACTAGAGATTCAAGAGAGCCTGCTAGTAAATATTCTCTAGAAATGAACATGTGTTCTTCTGCAAGGAAGACTAGGATTTTAGAGTGAGGATCAGAGGGGATCTCGTTCAAGCTCCTTAGATAGCACCTAGATTTGAGATCTTCAGTGATGAACATGTGATACACATATTAGATTTCTTCAGAGGTCAATGACTCAGCTAGGTGTTCCAATGGAACTTGTTCTGGGATGTAGGTTATTTTTTAGTGGTCATCTACTAGATTTGATAAGGCATTGTTTTGTGTATGATCTTGTTGTGGCCTTATTTTGAATGAATCAATATAAGCATAGTTACCATGAGAGTCTTCAATGTAAGATGGTAAGGTGGATAAAAGGTACAGTCATGTGAGGCACCGTATGCATGGTTATCATGGCTGTCCTCAGAGTAAATAGTTAAGGAGGATTGAGCTGGAATACACCATAGAGTGAATTTTCCTGTATTTTTTTGTCCCATAATTTTAAATCTACGATGGGATGGGATGGTAGGAAAAAATACACAAAAATGTGAATCTGGTTCACGGTGGGCAGCAGCTTTGCACAGTTAGCAGACTGACTGTGCTGCAGTCTGTATACTGACTACAACAGAAATATTCTTTGTGTATATATATAAAAAAAAATTAGATATAAATAAATATAAATTAAATAAATAAATAAGAAATAAAATTAATTCAAGAATAAAATATTTACATACTTAATAAGGAATGAAAAGTAAAAATTTAAAATGATAGAAATTATTTCTACAAAATGAAAAAGAAAAAGAAATAAATAAAATAATGACTAAAATTAAATATTTAATATAAATATTTTGAAATAAAATAAAATAATAAGCTATTTTTTAAACAAAATAGACTAAATATAAATACATAAAATTGTTAATTTGAAATATAATTGAATATAAAATTATAAAAATAAATAATGACATTTATTATTTAAAATTATTATTTTGAAATATAAGAATATAGAATTAAAATAATGTAAAATTATAATATAACATACATGACTAAAAAATGATGATGAATAGATCATTATATATTTAACAATAAAATTAATAGATAACAAAAAAATAATCAAATAAATTTTAATTTTGACATTTATCATCAAAATAACAACATTTGAAATTTATTTAGCTCAATTCATTATTTTGACATTAAAAACAAAACTAATTACAAGAAAATATTTGGAAAACCTAAGGATACATATTACACATCGGGTTTCATAGATTAAACAAAAGGATTCATGGTTTATAGATCTTATTAGTGATTTTCATGATTATGAGGTTCCAAACTATGAGTACTGTTTCATAGACTATGTTTTTTTGGTTTTATACACGTTAATGCTAAGTACAATAGATAATGAAATGATTGTCTTCCCAATAATCCAGAAATTGTTACAGTTGTTATAGAAAAATATCATTACAATACTCCTTGAATTTTTTCAATCATTGAATTATGCTAAACCACAAAATGAGAAAAATAGGGAACAAACATTCTGTTGAGTCCTTCATGATGAAACATCCACCTTCATTCAGTGGATCTACGGGTTCACCGGTTTTTATGTAGTGGATCAGTACCACTAAAAATAAATTTTGAAATCTCTATTGTTCAAAAAATGAGTATTTTATTTTGGAAATCATTAATTTATTAGTAGAATCAGATCAATCATATATTTTCTTCAAGAATACAGGTTTACGTGATGAAATTAACTCTATAGATTGTTTCTTGTTCAATATAATGTTTTTCAATAATTAATTTCCTCATAATATTTTTACAACGATAGAGAATTATATCCTTGAGCTAATGAGAAAGGGAGATGAATAATTTGGTACATGTGATGAAAATTTTACAAGGTTTTGTGGTATTATTATATTATTATCTTCCAACCAGAATGTAAGGAAGATCATGTAACATTCCACCCCTTACCATTGGGTTGAGATGGTGATGAGATTTTACTAGGACATATGAGACATCCATAAGACCCTAAAGTATGGAAATAAATTACAAGTGGTATCCATACAATTAAGAGACGATTTACCCTTAAAGAATAAAGAAAATAACCCATAAATCCAAACCAAAAAAACCACTATATGATGTATGAAAACAATTAAATAAAACTCAAAATTTTATTTATAAAAATCATATAAAATTCAAGTAACACATTGTAAGACTACATTGTCAATGTAAATTGTGTCATACATCCTCAAAAAAATAAAGACAACAACAAGACTCCAAAGCTCTACATGTTCCAAGCTCAAACTCCATGAATATCCTAAATATCACGAAGTAGTTATAAATAATTGTGATACTTTTACTTTTACCTTATTCCAATATATTTCATTTTCAAAAGAACTAAAGTACCAAACTATTTTTGATTGCTAAAAGTCAGTATATTTTCTCCAATGATTTCCCAACTCACGCCACTTGGATAAAAAAGTTAGAAACATTTATATAAAACCATTTATAAAAAAAATTCCACAACAACTTATAATAAAATATAAAAAAATTCCATATCAACCAATTTTCACAAGAAACCCATTTTACAAGGAAATCAAAAAAAATGGTTGAAAACCATTCCACATGTCCCATTTTTCACAACCATACCATTTCTCACATCACCACAACCAACCATGCATGCTTCATCATAAAAGTTACATACTCATGAGAAGTCCCTAGTTGATTTACCAAGTTTTTTAACGGTTATTATATCCCTTTTTATATTAAACCATTTGGAGGCATGGAAAAGGTCATATTTAAACCATGCATCCTAAATGAAATATGAAAACACACCAAGTATGCAATAAAAAACCATGAAAATACACACATGAATAAATAATTTCAATAAAACACATTTTTATTGAATAAATTTTATCCCAAAATCCCATTTAAAAAATCATAAAAATCATGCTTTTAAAATAAATATTTTAAAATCCAAAAAACAAATCACATTTCCCAAAAAATTACAAAAAACTATTCTATTTCACCAAAAACCATAAATTTTCACTAAAGAAGATTTATGTCAGGTTTTACACTACAATTTCACATTCCATTTCAGTAAATTAAATCAATTTGTACTAAGACAATTATTTCTAGAAAGGGGAGTCAATATTGGACCTCTTACGTTGAGTGTTTTGGTGAAAATGATAAATGACAAGAAAAATGTCACAAAACTGAAGTGAAACTCAAAAAACCCACATTAGATCTCTCCCTCTATCATAAAAAAACAAATCAAAAAATATTTGGCATCCAAAAAACATTTATCTATCCATATCATGCATAGATATCTGAGAATTAGAGGAATGCTGATGGAGATCTAAGAAAATGCATCAAGAACAATGAAGAACGAAGCCTTGTCGCAATAATCGGGCTTTAACACACCCTGGGATGGCTTCTAATCGCTTCCAAATCACATGAGAGTGGGTATACAATATTTGGGAGAGAAAATACCAAGGTATGGCTACATAGGAGGAAAAATTATGGGGTTAGAGGGTTAAATGAATGAGATGAAAATTTTAAAGATCAAACTTGGACCCGGGTAATGTTTAGTGGCATAGTTAGATAAACAGTGTGTTAATTTTGATCTTGATTATACCTTAAGTATGATCATGCATGGCTGGATTGTACAGTGACCTAACCATGAACCAATCATGTCAAATCACATTATATAGAAAATGCACCACACTAGATTATTTCCCATAGGATTCCGCATGGTTTGGAAAAATCATGAGCAACCCATCCGCCTTCACTTTTTCCTATGTATCACTATTAACAGTTTTGTTCAAGTGTTTCACATTTTCCACAAACCATGAACCACCCGTGAACCTATTGGAAAGCCCCCAAAACTCTTCATAATTCTCTGATATCTCCCAAACATCACCTATATACTTTATATACTAAAATTTATTAAATAAAAGGTAACATACTAGAAATAGAGGCATGCTAAATTATCTCTACCATTGGTCTTTCTATCCCCAAATTGTAGAAAAGCACTTATGACTTAAAATATTTCAAGCCATTTCTCTTTTGACATCTTCTTTCATCCGAAGTCTCTTTCTGAATGTAACCACGTTTCCAAAAATCTGACACTAGAATGATGATTTTTCCACGCAAGACTTTCTCTTGGATATCCCAAACCTACATCGTGATATGTACCAATAATGCATCCAACTATAGGTTAATGTTATCATAATAGATCACATGGTTTTTGTTAGGATGGTACTTTTTCTATCGCGATAAATGAAACACATTTTTCACCACCCTGTACCGTGGTGGAAATACCAAATGATATGCCACCTCCCCAACCTATTCTAGTATCTCAAAAGGAATATTTATCAACGAGATAACTTTCTCTTATTTAAAAAAACGGATTTCCAAGTTTCGGATAGAACGCCAAGATCATATGATCACTCACTATGAATGACATTGACTATCGACAATGATCCTCATTAGATTTATGATGAATCTAAGCCGTCTTCATCCTCTTTATGATCAACTGAATCTTTTATGTTGTCTCTTCGACAAGGCTCGATCCAAATACTGAAGTTTCACCCGTTTCCACCCAAAATTTTAGATAATGATAATGGTTCCCATAAAATTCTTCAAAAGGATCCATTTTTATCAAGGAATGATAAAAATTTTTATATGTGAATTCCACTAAGGGCATGTGCTCTTTCAACGATCCACCAAAATCAATTTTACAAGCTCGTAACATGTCTTCCAAAATTTTTATGATCCTTTCAGATTTCCTGTCAATCTAATGATGATTTTAATGATTAATATTTAAATTACTTATAATGGATTTCTTAAAGGATTTCCAAAAATGAGGATAGTAACATATGTACTAGTCATAGATGCACATCTTTAACTTACTAATAATTCAAGCATCTCGAAACAAACTCCGCCACCTTTTATTTCATGTTGATCCACCAACATTATTCTTAAAATACCTTATACATCATCTATATTCCCAAATTAACAGACCTTCTTTAATGGTGGTAATCATGAATATATTTGTCTTTACAATCCATATGTACGGACATCTGATTCCTAAACCAAAACAATAAACACCCATCCATCCTGCATCACATTATAGTCTCCCCACCCTTGAGTTTTGAAGACATTTCCTCATATTCTTAATCTGGTATATGCTCCCCATTTATGATATCTGTCAAATCAAGATCAAGTTAATCTATACGTAAAACTGCAACATTGCCTCGTTCTTTACCTTTAACATTCATGGTGGAGAGAACTGACATCAAGTAACACACATTTGAATCTTCTTTTTCCAACTTAGCATACAAATTTATTCCTAATGAACCAGCTACCAAATTGAATTTACCCAGTGTATACATTAAGTTAAATTTTAACCTTATGAGATAATTTTAACTTCTTAATTTCCTCAAATTCAAATATCATTGTGTGAAAAATATTCTGCATGTGCTCATGATCTCGGAACATAGTAAACATCTTACCAAAGAGAAAATGACATCAAGTATTCAAATTATGGACAAAAACATCTAACTCCAAATCACGTGTAAGTTATTTTTCTCAAGAGTCCTCAATATCCTTGAGATATATGAAACAACATGGTCTCATTTCATGATAACTCACCCCATCCCAGATCCTAAATAATCACAATACACCACATATAATTTTCCTAATTCTATAAATATCCATACATGTTTTTATGTTATGTGAACTTTCAACTCTTGAAAATATTTATAGTATTTCATAGTCTATTGGAAAGAAATATTCTCTTTTTTTAAATATTTATTTGGTGAATCTATTCATGATAAATCATGAATAATGTGTCCACAGTAACCATCTATACCAAGAAAACATAGTTTCTCAAACACATCTATTGGCGGGTGTAATGAAATAATATCTTATAACATCATTGAATCTATTAAAACACCTCTTTCAAAAATTACATGTCTATGAGATCATACCTATTGTATCAGAAGAAATGTCTATAATAATTTGGTATTCAAATGATGGTATATCAAAATTTCAAACACTATCTTCAAGTGTTTCTCATGCTCATCCTTTCTTTTTCAATACACCAATATGTCATCCCAAAACACCGCAAAAAAAGAATCTAGATATCACTGAAATATATGATTCATAAATTCCTTAAAGATAGCTTGTACATTCATAAGACTAAATGGAATTATAATATATTCATAATTTCTATATTCATTTTGAATGATATATTTTGAATATCCTCATTCCAACCTCACAATTGGTGATATCCTAATCACATTTAAATGTTAGGGAACCAATGAGATCCCCTAAATTGATCAAACAGATCATCAATGTGTGGAATTGGATACATATTCATTATCATTACATGGTTATGTTAACAAAAATCCACACAAAACCTTAGATTCCCTTCAGATTTCATCATGAACAGAACTAGTACCACCCACAGATACATGCTCGGCTAAATGAAACCCTTGATTTCCAACTATTCCAAAAACATTTCAACTACATTTATTTTTTTGGTGTTATTTGGTATGTTGTATATAATATAGGACTGGTCCCCTAGAGTAGATCAATCATGAACTCCACTTCCCTTACTTATGGTAACAAAGAGAACTTTTTAGGAAACATATTTAGAAACTGATCTTACACGGTTGGAAAACAATTATTATCAATCTCTACCATTAATGAAAACTGAAAATTTGTCAAATGGTATGATATTTGTTTGGTTGATGGTTCCAAAAATCTTGTTACACCTTTCCTTATAACCCTTTCTCCTATAATGATATGCTTGATGTCATTCTCAGTATTAAAACTAATTGTTTTATTATAATGGCTGATGTGTGCCTTGAACATTGTAAACCAATTTATACCCATGAAAACATAATATACATTCATCTCCAACATAGAAAAATCACATTTCAGTTCAGCACCATCAGTATTTATAGAACATTCTCTAAATAGAAAGGCACTACATTCTCTTCCCCCAATAGGATTTTAATGTTTGGTCACAAAATGAATAATCTAAAGTATTAAACATAATAAATAAACAACATGAGAAGAGATAAAGTAATGATATACACCTGCATCAAAAAACACTTTGATAATGGTAGAATTTAAAAGAATCATACTTCTCACCATAGATGGTACACCCTGATCATCTACAATCACCTACTCGGCACCATATAATTACTATTTAGTGTACCTTTCTCCTTATTTCCTTGTTGATATTTCCCTACCAGAGAAGTCATGGTATTCGTGGAATCACCATAGCTAGCGTTGTATTGCGAACTATACTAATTTTGATGTCCTCACCCCATCTAAGCATACGACGTCTGTGATACCTGAGAAGTGGCTCAATCACCTTACCTTTGATAACTACAAGAATAGTACTAAAGATTCCCTATAATGTTGCAGTTATGGAATTACCTTAGTGGTTCCATACACTCAAGCTTCATGTGTTTGTGTGAACCACATTTAAAAATTTCATCTTTTATCAAGGGTCGGGGAGAAATATTCACAGATCTAGCTGTTTGATTATGTTTCATTATCCCACCATGGAAGTAGGTTTCCCTCTTCTCCATTTTCCTAGCATTATTGTTTCCACCATTTTGTATGTTTATCAACATACTTCATCCCTTCATAGCTTCAATGATGAATTTTCATCCACTATTACTCTATTGACCATCTCTGTGTAGTCAGAAATACTTAGCATGACAATATTTGAGAGAATATATTTTTTCATCCCTGATTCAAATATGTGTTACTTCAAGGAAACACTAGAAGAAACATCTTGTGAAATGCATAAATAATCATAAATTTATTTATTTAATTAGTGATATAGAGGTTTTCTAGATTTAGGATGAACAATTATGTATTTTTCTAAATCATGAACGTGTGAGGATAAAACGGTTTGTTGAAAAATTCTTCAAAATCCCCCAAACTGATGCCCTGATCCACTAAATCTGGCATAGTTATATCCAGCCACTGACATGGAAGATCCTCCAGTATATAAGTCATTAGCATGAATTTATTCTTTTCTGGAGTGATGATAAAATCAAAGATACGATTCGTCATGTTCATACACACCTCTGCCCTTTCTGGTTTTGAATCACCCTTGAAGATAGGTTGATTATGTTTCTTGAATTAGACATAATGATCCACTTACATTGGATCATACCTTCTGTACCCTATGTCCTGAGCCTGAAACTCTTGGATGATACTCTGAACTAGGTGTAGGCTCACACATGGCACATGTGCACCAACAGTCTTCTCACCATCTTCTAGTTGGTCTCTACGATGCCTACCGACTGCCATATTATATACAAAAACCACCATAAGTTTCACTATCTATCAATAGATGTATTTTTATTTCAAATTCTATAACATAATACTATGGAAACAATGCTTTTCATAATAAATACTTTCCATGTTCAACCATTTTTGCAAAATATTCACATGCATTTGAAAATCAAACTATTTTCAAATAAAACTACCATGACATTTTCATAGTATTTAATTTGAAAACAATTTCATGATTTTTCATAATTCGTCACTTTTGAAAAAAATCATGAATCATTAGTAAAAATGATTTATACACTTCTAGTGGGAATTCATTCTTCTAATGAATTTCATGCTCGTCTGATTGGCTAAACCCATGAATATTAGATTTTAAATCCTACAAGTTTCTCCAAAACACTTATATACCCTACTATATAGTAACATATTGTTCATCATAAAAATCATAGATACATATTTTATTCCAATTTTACAAAAATAATACTCTTTCCTATCAACGCAAACAAGTATTTGACCATTTTAAAATCAACTCCTTGACTGACAATCAATACTAACTCAAACACCACTTTTTCCACACAAAAAATCGTAAGGACCAAGCTGATTGAACTTGTCTCAATCAAAATTTTGGACAAAAAATTTATAACATTTGTAATGTCCAACATCATCTCATTATTTTGAGAGGGAATTGGGATATTATATGGACTTAAGTGACATCGACTAGATTCCCAATGCTGGTAATAAATTCTAAAGGGATCCAGTACATTTGGGGGACAATTTACCCATTATGAAAAAAAACTAACCCATAATTCCAAACCAAACAATAAATTTTATGATATATGATAAAAAAGATAGCAAACTCAACATTTATTTTTTCCTAATCATTCTAAATTCAATTACTATTGTTAATTACTACAATGTAAAAGTAAATAGTGTAAGAAAACTATACAAAGTCCAAGACAACTACAAGACTCAAAATCTCCTCATGCACAAAACTCCATCTTCACGAATAGCCCTAGTATCACAATGTCTTGATTAAGATTTTTGATACTTTACCTTTTCCCATTTCCTATTTGGTAAAATCTACCAAAGTACCAAATTTCCAAAGCAGGGGTGAGTACTTAAACATGGCAGGTTTTACCCAATGACATCCCTACTCATTACACAAGGATAGAAAGGATAGTAACATTTATATAAAAAATTTATATAAAACAATGTCTAAAACAATTTATAACAAAACATAAAAATTACCATATCAACCAGATTTTCCAATAGAAACAATTTTGTTTGATAAGAAACAAAATAGTTCATTAAAACCATATTACAAGCTCCCTTTAGCCCAGCCGTACCATTTCTAACATCAACACAACAAACCAGACATGATTCATTATGAAAGGTCCATACTCTTGAGAAGTATCCCATAGATCTACCAATAATTCACAAGGTAATTATATCTCGTGTTCCCTTACACCTTCGGAACCAAGAACAAGGTCATATTTCAACCAATCCTCTTAAATGATATATGAACACACACACCAAGTATGACCAAACATAAATCATATCTTCACGTGCCGAAACTATTAAAATAAATAAACTATTTTTATTTAAAACTCTTTTTAAAAAAATCCATTTCAATAATATAGAAAATCTATGTTAGAAAATCAACATTTTAAAAAAAATAATCCAATGAAATTTGCAAAATAAGTTACTACAATTTCCCAATTTCACTAAAAACCATAAGTCATCACTAAAGAGGATTTATATCATTCATTAAACACAATATCATGATCTAATTAAATAAATTAAATAAATTTGAACTAAGAAAATCAGTTTTAACAAGATGAGTTGAGAGTGAAGCCACATACCTCATGAATTTTGGAAAAAATAATAAAAGACATGAAAACTTCATAAAAAGGTGATGAAACTCCACAAACCTACCATATATATATTCCTATATCATAGTAATTATATCTAAACATATTTGGAATAAAAAACATTATATTTACCCGATGTGGGTGTAGATATATAAAAATGAGTGTATGATTGAAGAAAATATAATAAAAAAACATTATGAATGACAAAGAATGAAGCCTTGTCTCAAGAATCATGCTTCAACGCACCTAGGGATGGATATAGATCACTTCCAAATATATTTGAAGTCGTTTTAAAACATTTAGAATGAAAAATACCGAGTTAGGGCCATATAGTAGGAAAACATGTAGGTTATAGGGTAAAATAAGTGAGATCCACTTTTTGTGGATCTAACTTTGACCTATGCAAGGTTTAGTCAAACAATTAGATAAATTGTGTGATAATTGTGCTCTTTCTTATTCCTTGAAGAAGATCTTGTAGGGTTTGCTCACACGGTTACCAAACTGTGTTCTAACCATTCCAGATCTCACTTTCCAAAAAATTCACCACACTACATGGTTTATCCATGGCTTTAGCACTGTTTGGAAAAATTGTGTGCAACATGTGTGACTTCCCTTTTCCAATGCCTCACATGGAAAGATTTTATAAAAGTGTTTCTTGGTTTCCCATAAATCATGCACCACATCATCATATTTATAAAATCCCCAAAACATTCCAAAATTTTTCCAAACTCTCCCAAACATCACAGATATACTTTATATACAAAAAATCATAATGAAAAGGTTAAATAACAGAAATCACGGGTGCTATAGATCGATTATTCTGAGTCTTAAAACTAAGTCTTTGAAGTGTGTTATAAATAAGTTACATCAATATATAGGATTATATTGTTCGATATGATATCAAGGTGTAAATAGAGTTTGGATTTAAATATCAATCTCATGGTTTTGTTAAGAAGAGAATAATGAAATTTAATGAAAAAAATGAAACCCATGGAGATAATAAGATGATATTTCCTTTATTCTCAATTTGTGGAGAGTAACATGGTGGAAATTATCTTATGATGACTAATAAATGTTTTAAGTGTGTAAGTGAAGGCCATTAATAAATTTAATGGTGATGTGTACCTAATGATGTAAAT
Organism: Viscum album; assembly: GCA_963277665.1. NCBI lineage: Eukaryota > Viridiplantae > Streptophyta > Magnoliopsida > Santalales > Viscaceae > Viscum > Viscum album. Next base: position 958,907,895 of record OY728142.1, read on the forward strand.
AGAGAGATATCATCATAGAATGCACCACACATACTCCCATTTTTTAATTGTATGGAGTATGTGAATTATTATAATTAGTACTAAAATATGAAGTTTAATGATGATGATCAACTTAGGTAACAACTTAAGATGAGAGAAAAGGTTAAATTTCATGTGTTCACAATTTATGATGAGTTGTGTGATAACAAATTGGTGATAAGTACACTTACAATATAATCTATAACAAATAATGTATTATATGAATCTGGATCTACCCCTTATTTCATATATGAAGAATTTTTTGTGGGTATGATGATTCCACCCAAATAATTATATGTATAATTATATTTGAAACCCCTTAATGGTACGATGATCACATATCAAGTCTATGATACTTCTATTATTTAATTTTATAGAGATGTGATTATAGAAATTATTTTTATTCTTCCATTGGTAGAATTTGATGTTAAAATATGCATGTATTGGATTTCTCTACATAAATACCACAATAAGTTTTTTGGATGGGACGTCCTATTTTTTATCCTAGACCAATGTTTGATAATCTATCAGTGTTATAAAAAATATACAATTCTGATGGAAGTCACATTCATTGTATGGGTTTTTATCCTTATTCATGAGGGGAGTTTATCTCATATATTTGGAGAGAAACTTAACATTGATGATACAAAAATTTTGAGGGAGTTTTTTGATGTCTTTATAGTTGATTATCCTATACTTCCACTAAAATGTGATGTTGAGTTCTCAATACAACACATACCTGGTGCCCCAGTAATTTCAAAGAATCCCAATTGAATATCCCCAATTAAGTTGCATGAATTAAAATTGATACTCCATGAAAACATTTACATGGTATTCATTTGACCAACTATTTTTTCCATGGGGTAAAAATATAATTTTTTGAAAATAAATATGGTTATATATTACTATGAACTAATAATTAGGTGATGAACAATATCATTATCAGGAAAAATGATTCATCAACCCCATATTGATGACCTATTTGAATAACTAGATAGAGATAACTACTTTTCCCGGATTGACCTCCATTCCGGATATCATCAATTTAGGGTCAAGAAGGAGGATATACGCAATAAAACATTCTTTATAAGGTATCGGGAATATGAATTTATAATTATTATATTCATTCTTACTAATTCCACCACTATCTTCTATGATTTGGGATATAGAGTCTTTATAAATGAAATTGATCAGTTTATGGTAATATTTATAGATGATATTCTTATATATTCATATGGAAAGGAAGTGTGTGATGATCAATTGAGATTTTTTCTAATGATGCTAAGGAATAAGAAAATATTTGAAAAATCTATAAATTCTGAATTTTGGATGCAAAAAGATTAATTTTTTGGGTCATATACTAACAATAGAGGGTCTATTGGTAGATCCATCAATGAGCGATGTTATTGAATGATTTCTCAATCCATCCATAGTGAATCAAACCTATATTTTTCTTAGTATGGTGGAATACAATTTTGGGTTTTTTTTGAGAATTTATTATTAATATCTAATCTACTAACTATGTTGTCTCAAATGGATGCAGGTTCTACATGATAAAATAATTTTAAGAAAATTTCAAGGAACTGAATATAATATTAGTTAGAAAACCTATTCATACATTTATCTATAGTGGAGTGGGGTTCGTAATATAAAGTGATTGTAATGCATCTACCCCAGAATCCTGGAGCCGGTGCATTGTTTTAATACATTGGCATGATTACAATGAATCAAGTACCGAAAGACCGATTAGATTAGTATTATTAGAAAATAGATTACAAACATGAACGTTACATTACACATTCAAACATAAAACACAACATAAATAATCCATTGAGAACAACTTTATTCCCCTACCTTAACCCTTTATATCAAACATAATACATTTCTTAGAATCCTGGGAAAAACAAAACATAAGAATTGGGTGGACTCAAATGCTCAGTAAGGGTAAATTATTTAGCAAAAGCTATAAACTTTTAAGGAAAGATGAGTAATAAAAACAACATATTTTTTAAAATTAACATGAACATAATATGAAGAAAATAAATCATACATTACCATATAAACATGCACATGTATATTATACCAGTCGAATAATCACATGTAACAATTAGCTTCACGATGAGGGAATGCCTAATGCCAGACATCATTACCATGTAGTCAAGGTATCCTTCCAAGACTAAAAATAAAATATTTGTGAGGGGCATGTTCTATGATAGTATTTTGTCTCATAAGAGCTACTGATGCATCGAGGGTCTATAGCGGGACCCACCCATCACTTACTAAGTCCACTGTTTTCCAAATATGAAAATGTTGAAACATAACATGCATTCGTATTAAAACTAGCATATGCAATGTCAATACTTAAACCATAAACATTGAAGGTTATAAAAATAGAACATCCATAGTCAATAATATCACAACTCATTCAATACAATATGGAATATTTTAATATAATAAATCAACCTTAATCTTGATTAATATCTAGTAATGGATGTTGAAATAGGTGAAAATGATCAATAAAACGTTTTGAGAGAAATATATATTTTTGTGAAATCATTTAAAAGTCACAAATTTCGAAAGGAAATCATTTAAAAGATACTTCTGAATCAAATTTTCCCATACCAGTTTGAAAATTTTAAATGGAATTAACATTTTAAAACAATCATGTCTGTGTAAATAAATCCTTAAAACTATTTTGAAAAAAAGGACATTAATCATAATGATTTAGAAGAATAAATATTTAAAATAATTAAAATTCAGTTTTAGTTAAAGTGTACATTAAAAGAATCATTTAAAAATTGATTTTATGAAACATGGACCTAGATAATAAATATGTCCCAAAAAATACATACACATAAAGAATCTCAGATAATAATGATATTGGGAAATTAACCCTTACCTTGCACTTTCCGTTTGATGAGGGTATGTTTAACCTCGTGTATAATGACCATAGTACGTTATGAAATTATACCAGAACCAAATTCATATTTATTATATCATACATGACTCATTTATGACTTTATACTACCCATTTAATAATGATTTCCACGTTAAATTAACATTTTGGGTAATAATCGCTTTTATTATCGTACATGTTTTAACTTGTTATTCTAGATCATATCATTTAGATCATGATTTAAATACTTCTAGAATATGAAAAATTATTTTTATATAATATATATTTGGAATATAAATATGTATAATATATTGATATATGAAATGGAAAACACCATTTATGGGGACGGTAGGCCGTACATATGCAAAAACATTCTCTCCGTTTTCATATCATATTGAACGGAAGTATGTGAATAAGATATATGTAAGTACATATATATATATATTTATATATATATATATTAGAATTATTATTTCATATATTAAAAACTTATTAATAATATATATTTTTATAATCATCATTGAATGATGAAGCTGGAAATGAATCCCATCGCACCGTGGAGAGGGTAAGCCATATGTACACACGAGCATGGATATCATTGTCGTAATGTATAAAAGGTCTCGAATTGGATGGTATATTAATTGTGAATAAACATTATCATGTTATTTTAATTATTTATATACATATTACTCATAATTATTTCCATAAAAAACATAGTGTTAAATAACAAAATTACACCACGACAAGGGGACGATAAGTCGTACGTACGCACGCTTGGTGACATTATCATTGATAGGATGGATAGGATAATTAATACAGTTGTAAAATATTTATAATAACATCACAATATATAGAAGGTATTGGATTTAATATTTTGGTATGAAAATAACCATGAAAGGGAAAGTGGAAGATGAAAGGGACTTTGAAAGAGGTGATAAAATAATTACCTCTTCTTATGGTGTTTTGTTTTGATTGGAAAAAAATGGCTCCATAGATTGTATTTAAGCTCAAAGGAAGGTCACTTGGTTGAGGTGAAAGAAGTTAATAGGAGATTTAGGTAGGCTTTTGCCAATACAAATGTCTTTGGGGGTGTGAATTTGAGGGAAGGGGATGTTATTTTTTATAAGAGTGGTGAGGGGAACTATAGGAAAAACATGAAATATTATTTTACTATAAACTCATATTAAGTTTATAATGAATTAAAATGAATTTATTTAGAGTCATATGTGGTTATGGGTATAAATCATCTCAACCAATAGGTTTTTAACAGGTTTAGTTTACTCTATTAACCATATCTTTTAGATTTAACTCTTAGTTAAACATTTTAACATTTACAGTGTCTCCTTGTATTTTTATATTATGTGTTTAATATACTTACTATAAAATACCTAGAGAACCAAAAGTGGTTCATTAATTAAATATATATTATTATATATGTTTTTTGGATGAACCTTATGTCACAAACCTTCCTCGGGGCTCATGTCGGGACTACCCCATGTCCGCCTTCCATTGGCCCGGGGCTGGTGATTAGAACCAAAGGCGTAAATCTCGATAACTGGGATGACATTTCCTTTGTAAAAGTAATCAAAACACCACAGAGTATAAGAGGATGTAAAAAACTGAGTTAAACTGAAACAAGTTGTGCTGAAAGTAAAAGGGTCTGGAAATACAAGCCCAACTGTAAAGTATAAGGAAAAAGATAAAAACTCCGGAAGGATGGAAGCAGCTCCTGGGTCATCCTCCTCAGATCCTACCTGAAGGGTAGGTACATATAGCGCAGCTCCTGGATCATCCACCACATATCCTACTTGAAGGGTAGGTACAGATAGCCTCCACAACGCTCTCGATTATCAACCTCCTCTGAGAGTCGTCTCATCATGAAGCCCACCAACAGATACTGTCTCGTCTTGAGGTCCACCTCCAGGTACCATCCAGTCCTCGAACACTCGGCCTCTGTCTGCACTGCCCGTCGTCTGCAACCAACAGAATGAGCTAAGGGCATAGGCTGTGCAGGGGTGAGTATAACGATACTCAGTAGGGACCCCAAGACCCTCATGGCCTCACTAAATCCAACAAGGATAATCACAAATAAGATTCTCAATAGATAACCTCTACTTAGGTATATACCCATACATATACTTAAGTTATCATTAACCCATCTCAATCATGAGGAAACACAAAGATTTTGAAATCAACGGATAACCAATACCCAGGTATATTCCCATACGTATACCTAATTTATCGAGTGACCCATCTCAATCATGAGGTAAACACAAAGATCAAAGACGTAGCTCAAACCAGGATTTTAATTATGGAAACCATAACTGCTGAAGAGCCCCGTCTATGGAGTGTACAGTGGTCATGTCAAGACTCCAAGGTACTACTCACTATCCTAAGACTGCTGAGGTACTCCTCCTGTCGAGTACCTCCAGTCAGCCACCCAAACACAGTAGTGCTTCCCACCGGGGTATGCCACCCGAACACATTAGTGCACACCCCCTAATAGCCTAAAGAGGTACTCTATGGACGAGTACTGCGGGTATGCACTATCACACATTAGTGCTCCGTCCTCCATGGGTCTACACCCAAACAAAGTAGTGCTCCGTCCACCGGGCTAGTCGACTCAGACCAAGTTGAGTCGGTCAAGCAATCTTCAGGTCTCAGCTGGCTACACGGTCTCCGTACTCTGTACGCTCTTCACCGGGAGGGTCCACTCCACGAGCTGCAGGTCGATACTCAATGTATCTCAAAGTCTAACTAAGAAGTATCTCAATGGACCTCCTCATCATAGGGGTCTCAACGCAACATATGGCGCGTCAATTGGACTCCCGGTCTGTGAGTTATTAGCCTTTTCGTCCTAGGGGCCCGGTTGGTTTCGTGTGCGAACCAACCCGGCCATATCTCAACTGTACCCCGAACTCTAATAGGGTATACTCATAGAGACAGTTTCTCAATGTGATCACCAACGCCGCTGATGGTTCGTCAAACAAACGTCCAGTTTGAAAGATATCAATTTTTCTGTTCGAGGGTCCCGGTTGGATTTTGGGTACAATCTAACCCTGCCACTATCCAACAGCAACCAAAACTCAAGCTAAGTATGCCAAAAGTTCCATCTCATCAAGAGAAATCAAACAAGGTTGATGACATATCAATCAGACGTACGGAGCTCAAGATATAAGTGTTTCTGTTCTGTGGGCCTGGTTGGTTTCGTGTTCGAACCAACCCGGCCATAACCAAAGTTCTCAAAAACCCTGAGTGTAATATACCGAAATGACCGCCTCGATCCAAGGATCACTACGCAACTGACGGTGCATCGATCGATGGTACATGACCCATGATATGGGAGTTTGAACAGAAACTGCCCGAAAATAGGGGGTTCGGGCCAAGTCCGACACGGGTCGACCCGAACCGGGTCCGGGTCCGGCCCAATAGGGTGTGGCCCGGCCGGTTGGCCTGCCATGCTGGCGTGGCCGCATGGCTGCTTAGTTGTCCAGCTGAGCAGAACAGGGAGGTGCGGTTGCCCCCCGTGAAAGAAGTCGCGACCCCGCGTGGGGGCCACTCCATGCCAGCGACGCGGCGACCCGCCGCGTCTCCACTTCGGATCCCGAACAACCGCGGGATCCCTCCTCCACCATGGATTCTGCCACGGCAGCTCCTTCCGGCGGTGTGCCGGGGTGCCGTCGCGCCAGCGGGGCACACCGGCAGCACCTTCTGCGGACCACCGGAGTTGCTTTGGTGGTCCGTTTCCAATTCCTTCTTTGCATGCGGTCCTCCCGGGACCTTCCCTTCGCTGCAAAGTCTTCAAATCGACCCTGAGGCTCGTTCATCAATGGCCCATCGATCTGTATGCCAAATAAAAAAACTGCGTTTCTTCGTGGTTTTCTGGCACGGTGCGACGGTGCCGCGACTTTGTTTGTCTTCAACGGTGCGGCGCGACAGCGCCGCACATCCTTGCCGCCTGATCCTCTGCGGTGCGATGGAACCACACCATCCCCATTCCAAACCACAACACGGTCAACCACACAAATTAAGGGAGGAGGATCGGTCATGTTTGTGCGGTCCGACCCCCTCTCGTTAATCGATAGAAAGCGGTCAAATTTGAAACGAGGAACGATGACAGAAGAAATCACGAACAACAACAAAAAAATCCCCTACAATTTTCCCAAAAATAAATATTCCCAACCCGCAAAATAAATCATTCGAGGATAAACATGAGAATGAGTTGATCCGAGTTCATTGTTTTAGAAGGAAAGAACCACATGAATATAAACTTACACAAATTTATCCCCTACCTCAAGCATTGTCGTCGAACGAGGTTTGTCACGGAAAGGGACGTCGCGGAATTGATCGTTGTGGAAGAAGAGGATCGTTGGAGGTTGTGGATCTCTAAGGAAGGCATATTTCGCCGTCATCCGTCGTCAGCGGTCGATGTTCCTCGTCGGTGGCGGTGCGTTCTTCACGTTCTTCGACAAAGAACGAAGAACTTCAAGACTTCTCTTATTATCCCCAAAAACTCAACACAACAACCCAAAAATAATAAAATAAGCCACCTCTTATTTTATTACTGAAGCCTTAAGTTTGAAATTAAAAAATGGAATCAATAAATTAATTGAATTAATTTATGAGTTTAAATCGCCCAATTAATGAGGCGTTTATTATTAAAAATAAACGCAAGAGTTGACTTACATTAAAAGGGGGGGGGGGGGTTCGGGTGCGTTACCTAATTAATGGTGGGGGTTTCTTAGAAGTTAAAATGGTGGGGATCGTGTGCCCCCACCCCACAAATATCCTACTTAGTGGAGTACGATATAGTGGGTCCCACTTCAACCACGTAGCTTAGGTTATGCAACTTAAAATAAAATAAATTGGTAGCCCCATTCTATTTTATTCATTTACTTAACCCCAAAATTTTAAAAACACACCCGAGAAAATGCAACTCCAGAAAAGGGGTTCCAAAGCAATTACTGGAGCTGCGATTCCATCGGTGCCCTCAGATTTTGACTCTGAGAACCAGTTCAAAAGTTAGGAAAACCCGCTCGTTCGTTCACTAAACGTACCCGAGCCAATCTTTGGAAAATGATTGTGGGCACACCAGGCCTCGGAATCAGGTGCCGTCAAAAACTGCGCTCTTGTAAAATCCCAAAGAAAATTAAGAAAAAATATTTCCCTTGAATTTTACATGTCATTACATTACTCCCACCTCAGGGCTTTATGTCCTCGTAATGTTTTAACACAAACTAGGGATACAAAAGCGGTACTGAGCACGCATGTGAGCCTTCCTCTCCCATGAGCTCACCTGGAGGTTCCCGTAATGCCAGTGAAAGCGCACTCAAGGTATCGACCATCCTCGTATGATTCGCTCCTGTCGATCCTCAACCTCCACTGGAACCCTGTAAAAGTCACCTCATCGCCAAAGTCCAGTTCCCCATGGTCGATGACATGTGTTGGGTCAAGAACATTTCTCCTCAGTTGAGATACGTGGAAGCCATCGTGCACCCAGTGCAACTGAGGTGGATGGGTCAAGTGGTAAACCACCTCACCTACCCAGCTAAGGACCTGAAAAGTTCCGCTGATCCTCAGAGAATACTTGCCGCCTTGGCCACATCTTCATAAACCTCGTCGAGATGAGACCCGTATAAGGATGTGGTCGTCATCCTTGAACTCTAGAGGCTTCCTGTCAGCTCTGAGCAGTCTCATCTGTTGTGATCTATTGGCGATCACTGCCCACTCCTACATCAGGACACACCCGAGTCCGGTCCCTAATGCGTCACAGTGAACTATGTAACCAACACCGACAGGCTGGGCGCACTGATCAACCCATCTACTGAAAGCTCTCCTAGAAGTTGTGCCCCAACTCTGGAGAATTTTGGCACAAATGTAAGTTTGGATATCTCCTGAGTGAACAAATGCACCCTCTTATGCATGATTCCATCCTATGCTTCCTGGGTTTTCCATTTCACTGACCAAGGAAAACCCCATCCCAACGTTGTAGATAAACCACAACCTTTTTCCCTAATACAGTCAATCCGTGTATGAACTGTGGATCCAATCCATACACAGACCAACATCGTAAGGCCTCGACACTACCACCAAGAGATTCCAACTGAAACTCTCGCCTCATGGGTCAGATCACACTGTCGGCATAAGTGTGATTATCGAGTCTCCTCCCAAGGTATCTCCAGACGTGAGGGTCAGGTTTATGGCTTACCGGAAACTCTAGGTCCTGGACAAGATTTGTGGAAGGAAGGAATGATTTGTATCAACTTCTATTACTATGGCAGCTAATAGTGGACATAGACTACCCCTCAAATCATTCTTACAGCCATTGGGTTACTCTCTTTGACTGCATGCTGCTACTCTCTTCCCATTCCATCCAGCTCCCTGAGCTTGGAGGGGACAACAAACGTGGGTTTTTGTATCATGTTGAAATGTACACCACCACATGCTGCTCTCCTAGCTCTGCTTCCACGTCCACTGCTCTGCAGAATCATATTTCCTTGACACTACCTCTTCTTGAAACATTTTACACGTCCAAGTCTATGAGACTGACGCCACTTCGCATCTTCCCACTGTTAACATTCACTGTTTAAAACCGATCAGCCAATGAACATTCAACCACAAAATTTATTTCTAGCACCCTAACATATGTAGGAATGTATAGATAAAAGAGTGCTTACTCGGATATCCTTTAGACACACCTCTCTCTGAGATCCGACATCTAAAGCATTGATCATATCGTAGTCATCAAGTACTAAGAACGATCGGTACACCTCGATGATTACTAAGCTACTGAAACATCATCCTACCGAAGTTGTATAAGCTCTAGAAAAACTCTCAGCCAACTCTTAATGCCAGTTATCAGCTGCTTGTGCGTCGGGATCACCTCAGAACTTGAGGGTATCTGATGTCGGAACATGTGTAAGGCAGTAAGCCTAAATGTGTCACCTATCGGTACCGCCGGTTGTAACTGCAGACCAATAGGTAGTGATGTATAGCTGACACACTACCTGAAGGAACTCTCTCAGGCATCAGTCCACGTACCTAAGCCTCATCGCTATGCGGACCATCCTCATGGTCACTCATTGGAATCCACTAGTATTCAAGTCCACCATCCACTCTACTGATGTCCCAGCTAGGCGGAAAACTCTAGAAATCACCTCCAGCCAGTGCTCTGCTATCTGGGAATCTATCTTGCCTCATATCCTCAGAGGCCTCTACTGCTGGAACTCGTGAAATGCGCTCTACTAGCCTGGACAGTTCGCTAGTAAGGCTGGTGGCATCTACTGCCCAACAGGTGGTGGTGCTGCTGGTACACCACCCGAGGGTGCCAACATAGTAAAAAGGGCTCCACATCAGAGCCTCGCTGCTCGGTGGGCCGTCATTGAGTACTCTCTCAGAACTCCAACTGACTATCTGCGTGGAGACATCCTGAACAGATGCGACACGGTCAATGATTTATACCTAGTGAGATGACCTAGTTTAATCTGACTTTAAAACACTTGGAAACACACACGTAATCAGTGTTTTTAAAGAACAATGTCGGAAATCAATAGTCAGGGTCCTGGTGTATGGATACGTCGTCCACCGAACCAACACTGGACTCCCTGAACTGAAGACCACACTCGGTACCCTTAACACTATTGCTTCACAGAAAGGGAATATCAGAGTTATAAGTTCTGCGGTAGAACCGACTCCTCTGATACCAATTGTCACGACCCGTCCTTGGGGATTGTACCGTGACTACCCCAAGCCCGCCTTCCATTGGCCAGGGGCTGGCGACTAGCACCAAAGGCGTAAATCTCGATAAATGGGAAGGCATTGACTTTATAAAAGAAAACAAAACACCATAGAGTACAATCGGATGTAAAACACTAAGTAAAACCGAAACAAGCTGTGCTGAAAGTAAAATGGACCAGAAATATAAGCCCAACTGTAAAGTACAAGGAAAAAGATAAAACAACCGGAAGGATGGAAGCAGCTCATATGTCGTCCTCCTAGGATCCTACCTGAAGGGTAGGTAGAGATAGCGCATCTCCTAGATCATCCACCACGGATCCTACATGAAGGGTAGGTACAGATAGGCTGCACAACGATCTCACCAGTCAACCTCCTACGAGTGTTGTCTCGTCTGAAGTCCACCATCAGATAATGTCTCGTCGTGAGATCCACCTCCGAGTATCGTCCAGTCCTCAAACACTCAGCCTCTATCTGCGCTGCCTGTCGTCTGCAACCAACATAAAGAAGTGCGGGCATAGCCCTTGCAGAGGTGAGTATAAAGACACTCAGTAGGGACCCTGAGACCCTCAAAGTGTCACTAAATCTAACAAGGATAACAACAAAGATGTATCTCAACAGATAACTTCTATTTAGGTATATACACATACATATAACTATGTTATCAAGTAACCCATCACTATCATGGGGAAACACAAAGATTATGAAATCAACGGATAAACACTACCCAGGTATATGCCCATACACATACATAAGTTATCAAGTGACCCATCCCAATCATGAGGTAAACACAAAGATCATAGATTCAGCTCAAACCAGGATTTTCCTTATCGAAACTGTAACTACTGAAGAGCCCCATCTCTGGAGTGTACAGTGGTCCTGTCATGACACCAAGGTACTTCTCACTAGCCTAAGACTGTTGAGGTACTTCTCCTGTCGAGTACCGCAGGTCATCCACCCAAACACAGTAATGCTTCCCGCCGGGGTATGCCACCCGAACACAGTAGTGCACACTCCCTAATAGCCTGCAGAGGTATTTTCCGGACAAGTACCGCGGGTCTACACTGTCACATAGTAGTGCTTCGTCCGCCATGGGTCTGCACCCAAACAACGTAGTGCTCTGTCCACTGGGCTAGTCGACTCACTCCAAGTCGAGTCGGTCAAGTAGTCATCTGGTCTCAGCCGGCTACACGGTCTCTATACATCGTATGCTCGTCTCCGGGAGGGTCCGCTCCATGAGCTACAGGTCGATACTCCATGTATCTCAAAGTCCCATGAAAAAGTATCTCAAAGAACTACCTCGTCATAGGGGTCTCAACGCAACAGACGACACATCAATCGGACGCCCGGTCTGTGAGTTATTAGCTTTTTCGTCCCAGGATCCCAGTTTGTTTCGTGTGCGAACCAACCCAGCCGTATCTCAACTGTACCCCAAAAACATATAGGGTATTCTAATAGGGACCGTTTCTCAACGTGATCACCAATTCCACTAACGGTTCGTCAATCAGACGTCTAGTCTGAAAGTTATCAGCTTTTCTGTTTCAGGGCCCCGGTTGGATTTTGGATACATTCCAACCCGGCCACTATCCAACTACAACCAAAACTCAGGCTAAGTATGCCAAATGTTCGGTCTCATCAAGAGGAATCCAACAAAGTCGATGGTATGTCAATCGGACATCCGGTACTCAAGATATAAGTGTTTCCGCTCTGAGGGCCCGGTTGGTTTCATGTTCGAACCAACCCGGTCGTACACAAAGTTCTCTGAAACCCTGACTGTAATATACTGAAACTACTGCCTCGATCCATGGATCGCTACGAAACTGACGGTGCATCGATCAGAGGTCATTGGCCCATGATATGGGCGTTTGAACAGAAACTGCCAGAAAATAGGGGGTTCGGGCCCGGTCTGAACCGGGTCGACCCGAACCGGGTCCAGGTCTGGCCCAATAGGGCGCGGCCCGGCCGGTAGGCCTGCCGCGCCGGCGCGGCCGTGTGGCCACTCAGCTATCCAGCTGAGCGGAATAGGGAGGTGCAGTTTCCCCCGTGAAAGAAGCCGCGACCCCCGTGTGGGGGCCGCTCCATGCCTGCGACATGGCGACCCGCCGCGTCTCCCCTCCGGATCCAGCGCAACAGCAGGATTCCTCCTCCGCCGCGGTTTCAGCAGCAGCGGCTCCTGTTGAAGGCGCGCCGAGGCGCCGCCTCACCGGCACATCACGCCAACAAAAACATTTGCGGACCTCCGGAGTTGCTCTGGTAGTCCGTTTCCAATTTCGTCTACGCCTACGGTCCTCCCGGGACCTGCCCTTCGCTGCAATGTTTTCAAATCGACCATGCGGCTCGTTCTAGCATGGCCCATCAATTCTTACTCCAAATAATCAAACTGCGTCTCTTCATGGTTTTTCAGCGTGGCACGATGGCACCACGACTTTTTTCGGCTTCAACGGCGCGGCGCGACGGCGCCGCGCATCCTTGCCACAAGCTCCGCGCGGTGCGACGACACCATGCCATCCTCATTCCAAACCACAACAAGGTTAACAACAAAAATTAAGGGAGGAGGATCGGCCGTGTTTGTACGGTCCGGCCCCCTCCCATTAATTGATAGAAAGTGGTCCAATTTGAAACGAGGAACGACGACGGAAGAAATCACGAACAACAACAACAAAATCCCCTACAATTTCCTCGCAAATAAATATTCCCAATCCCGCAAAAGAAATCATTCGTTGATCAACTTGAGAATGAGTTGATCCAAGTTCATTGTTTTATATGGAAATAACAACGGGAATATAAACATACACAAATTTAACCCCTACCTCAAGCGTTGCCGTCGAACGTGGTTTTTCGCGGAAAGGGACGTCGTGGAATTGATCGTCACGGAAGAAGAGGATCGTTGGCGTTTTTTGATCTCTGAGGAAGGCGTCTTTTGCCGTCGTCCATTGTCGGAGATCAGCGTTCCTCGTTGGCAGCGGTTCATTCTTCGCATTCTTCGATGAAGAACGAAGAACTTCAAGACTTCTCTTATTCTCCCCAAAAACTCAACACAATAACCCAAAAATAATAAAATAAGCCACCTCTTATTTTATTAAAGAAGCCTTAAGTTTGAAATTAAAAAATTGAATCAATAAATTAATTGAATTAATTGAGGATTCTAAAATGCCCAATTAAGGAGGCGTTTATTATTCAAAATAAACTCAAGAGTTGACTTACATTAAAATGGGGGGGTGCGGGTGCGAAACCTAATTAAAGGTGGGGGTTTCGTGGAAGTTAAAAAGGTGGGGATCATGTGGCCCCACCCCATAAATATCCTATTTAGTGGAGTAGGATATAGTGGGTCCCACTTCAACAACATATCTTAGGTTAAATAACATAAAATAAAATAAATTGGTTGCCCCATTTTATTTTATTCATTTACATAACCCCAAAATTTTAAAACCACACCTGAGAAAACGCAACTTCGAAAAAAGTGTTTCTAAGAAATTACCAGCGCTGCGATTCCATCGGTGCCCTCAGATTTCGATTCTGAGCACCGGTTCAAATGTTTGGAAAACTCGCTCGTTCGTTCACTGAACGTACCCGAGCCAAACTTCGGAAAATGATTCCGGGCACACCGGGCCTCGAAATCAGGTGCCGTCAGAAACTGTGCTCTTGTAAAATCCCAAAGAAAATTAAGAAAAAAAATCCCTTGAATTTTACGGGTATTTACACCTTATATTTTTAGGACAATAATATAATTTAATAATATAGTTTGTTTTTAAAAAACTCATTTATGTCAATTTTGACACTATTTATTATTTGATTTTTGTTGAATTTGTCAAAACATTATCACATTGAATAAAATAAATTATAATAAACACTAACATATTATATTAACTTAGAAAATTAGTGGAATTAATCAAAGATTCCAATTATATTTATTTTAATATATATAATATCATTTATTTGATTATTTTATTAATAAGGTAATTACTGCTTCATCATTGGGTCATAAATAAACTTAGTTATTGTTATCCAACAATATTAAATTAAAACACGTGATATAGAATATCTTTTTATATTTTTAATGAATATTTATATTTTAATTTAGATAATGTATAACTCTATATTAAAAATGGTTTAATTATTAAACTTTGAATTTTAAACTTTTAACTCTTTATTAAATAATATAATAATAAATGTCCTCATCTAATCCAAGTGGACCAAAAGAATAAAATTTTATTCATGAGGTTGTTTTTGGTCGAAATACACTTATTCAATAGAATTAGGACATGTGTTGGGGTAATTATAATATAATTATTATCTTTAATAACCTTATTTACTTTTAACTGTGGTAAATAAAAGGCAAAAGTTACTATTCACCAAAAATTATTTTTATCTTATTGAACCACATTTTACATAATTATGTTAACTGTGTCTCTCAGTTTTTTGAAATTAAATTCAAAGAAGCGGTAAAATTATATTTTATCTAAATTTGAAAATGTGTCTAAAAGGTGGGTAAAAGAGGTTAAAAATTTGAATGAAATTTTATACTTATAATTTTATTATAAAATGACTCAAATAAATTAAATTGAACTTATATAGGTTCTATAAATCTATTTTGAATTGAAATAAATTTAAATAAAATAAATAATTATTAAAACAAATAGTTGGTTCTAAACAATAATGCAGTGTTTTTCACTATTCATCAAAAAATGAATGTTTTCAGAAAAATAAAAAAAAAAATTAACCCTAATATAATTTTGATATTCAGAATAGAAAAATGAATTTTATTTCACCAAATTTAAAACATATAAGTTTCATTAATTAATTTAAAATTATTTCCCATTGTCCAAATCAAAAAGTGGTTTTTTAAAAGTAAAAACAATCAAAAGATTGACATGTGTTTATGTCAAATTTAAATATGAAATTACATATAATGACCTAAAGTTTATTAAATGAAAATAATTATAATCTAATTATACTTCGAAACCATTCAAATGAAAAATTAAACACTATAAATTATATCAATTGAAAAAGTTGTTTTTAATAAATATTTATTATTTTCCATTATTCATCAAAATATGAATCTTATTAGAAAAGTACAAAATATTTATCCAAAAAAAATTTCTATGTCCCATTTATAAATATTAATTTCATTTCATTTAATTTAATATATAAAATCTTCAAATATTATTTTAAAAACGGTTCACCATTAAAAGGCGGTAAATTTGCAATTTTTTAAAAATAATTCTTTTATCTGAAAAATGAATTTTTCTCATATATTATGTCTAAGAAACACATAATATGGATTCTAAAATTTTATAAAATATATAAAATTCTAAATTCCTTTAATACTATTCCAAGATGCTTTTTTGAATGGGTAGTATGGTATGTTGTGGTGCGCTCAAACTCTGTGTTGTGTATAGCGTATGTTATTGAATTACATTAAAGAGATAACGTAGTATGAAATATTGGGGTGTTGCATTCTCCCTTACTTCAATAAATATTCTCCTCATAAATTTAAAATGTTCATTGAAAATAAAAGGTTTATTATAGAAAATACATTTGTATAAAACCCACATCGGAAATAGGGTTAATAAAATTTAGACATAATAAGAGGTAAAGGGAAACGAAAAAGCCATCACCAAATTAGGGTTTCAAATAGGTGAACATTGGTGGAAATTTTAGAAACATAATTGGAGGAAAATGTAAATCTTTATAAGAATTGATTGAGGTCATCAATCATAAACAAGTGAACAATAAATGAAAAATTGAGTTCCTAAAATCCATAAATCGATGATGATTTAAAATATCATCGGTTCAAAAAAACACAAGGTATTAGGATAACACATTTCTATTTTGAGATCCTTTACCTAATGTTTATGTAATAATTTCTTCATAGAATAAGAAGAAAAAAATAAATACTTGGCACGTAGAGTTTGATACTTTAACTTATTTCTACCACAAACTCATCTTTTACACCAAAAGTTAATAGAAATCAAAAATGTAATATTTATCCTCGTTGTATATGGTTCCAAAAAATTTAATTTATAATTGATCTGTCAGACCTTTTAAAAAACAATATTATGCAAACCAGGACATCACGTAGGCCAGTGGTAGGTGATGCACCCTTGTTGCCCTTCGGTTGCGGGTTCAAGTCTCGCGGCCCAGTCTGGCGCTATGGGTTTCACCCAAACTCCAGGTTGTCCTTTTTATAACAATCCAAAAAAGAATCTTAAGAAATTATTTTACCTTAACAATACTATCAAATTTAAAACTTAATCCATTTAAACCTTTAGACATAACTAAAATACTTATTTCCAATCTCACATTCCAAGATTTATAAGGAAGGTAAACTTAATGAAGATCTTTTTTTATGTAACAACATGTGAATAAAATCATCATGTATTTTATTAAAAAAATGTATCACCATGAATTTCTATTAAACCACATTCATTACATTCATACTCTCTTATCCCTTATAAAATACTAGATATAATCTATATATCTAAAATGTTATAAACTCCAACAATGATGGAATAAACAAAAAATTAATTAGTTTCATAGTAGTAAATAGTTTCAAATATAAATTATCCAAATCAATCATATCTTATCCCAAAAATTAATACCTACGAAGCTAATTAAGGATTATCTTTCCTTAAACAATATATTTTTTTAAAAAATTAACATATTATTGAGTCATTTTTCTTAGAAACAAATAATCTCAAATCCTCCATGAAATAATACTATAGTAAAATGCTTATTTATTTCCATAATTCATAAAACTAGTACATAATTAATACTACACAAAAATGAAATAATTATTTAATAAAAACATAATAACACTAGTCATTCATCTTCATATGTGGTAGTATCATAACATGATTATTATCCAACTGTATCATTTGGGAAATACTCTAATGATTTGTACATTGATTCACATAATGTCCCAACTCCTTACAGACGAGTCATTGTAAATTTGAAACCATTTTATTACACTTGCAATCAGGTACTTGGTGTCCTTTTTTCCACACTGACAAAAATATCCCACTCCCTTCACTAATTTACCAAGGTGATTCATTCCATAGTTATCACATATGGGAAAATCCTTTATTCACCACTTCCATTTATACATATTTCTCTGTACCGATCTTTTCTTCTCTTACATTACTTCAAAGACATAGAACTCATAGAATTCTATACTTATCTTCCTAACACATAACACTATAACTTCATATAAAGGGAAAATGTGGGGGAATATTTCCTTTCAAAATATTGTCTTAATAATATGAAATATATGATCATTCTTATTGTTTGGATCATGCCTATTTCTGGAGTTATCATTCCTCCTACTGGGTACCATTTCTACTCAATGGTATACACAAGGTTAGTTTATGAATCGCAATACAGAATGCCAAACATGTAATATACCAAACATAAATTTAAAAGATTATGCATATAATCTATAATCATAAAAAAAAAATTTATTGGAGAAATTATTTACTCAGAAATCCTTCATTATGGCTTTTAATGAAAATTTGAAATATCCTAAGAATATTCCCCAGTATTGTCGTAACCAAGAGTGCAACAAGGCCCGTTGTCGTGTACCAGGATACCTCGGGTGAAGCTCAAAACTCCTTGTCAGTGTTTTCACTCCTAGGTACATCTGTGCCAGAGACGCCTCTACCAGCTCATATGCAAACAGGGAAGTATTTCTTGGAAAATACAAAAAATAAGTACATTACAAATTTTTTTAGGAAGTTCTTCTATACTAATCCTCAAAGTATATCTTATGGTAACATTTTTAATCAGAGTTTTTCTAAATCTAGTTTTCAAGTTTTGTACTAAACTTCCCCTATTACCAACTGTAATTCCCCGACCCCCGAAGCCTGGAGCCAATGCATTATTTTAAAACATTGGGATGATTACAAAGAATCAAGTCTCGAAGGACAAATCAGAAATAGTATTATTGGAAAATATATTACATACATAAAAATTAAATTACACATTCAAACAGAAAAAACAACATAAATAATTCGTTGAGAGCACCCTTATACTGCTAGGCATATCAAACACAATACACTTCTTGAAATCCTTCGAAATACAAAACATAAGAATGGGGTGAGATCAGATGATCAGTAAGGGTAAATAATTTAGTGAAAGATATAAATGATTAAGGAAATAACTGTAATAAAAACAATATATATTTAAAAATAAACATGAAAAAAATATGAAGAAAATTAATAAAACATTATCATATAAACATGCAATGGATATTATACTAGTCTAATAATTACATTTAATAATTTATTTAATAATGAGGGAATACCTAACGATGAGCACCGTTACCGCGTAGTCAAGGCCGCATGCCAAGACTACAAATAAGTTTTTTTACAATGCCTTGTGCCAAGACACTAGTTTTTTTCATAAGACCTACTAATGCATTGAGGGGCTATAGTGTGCCCTACCCATCAAATATTAAGTCTATTTCATTCCTCATATGAAAATTTTGAAACAAAACATTAACATTCGAATTAAAACTAGCATACGAAATGTCAATACTTCAACCATAAACCATGAAGGGTATAAAAATAGCAAATCCACAGTAAAACATATAATAACTCATTCAATATAAAATGTGACATTTTATTATAATAAATCAACCTTAATGGAGAATAATATCAAGTAAAGAATGCTGACAAAATTGAAAATGATTACTAAATTATTTTGAGAGAAATATCAATTTTTGTGAAATCATTTCGAAGTCACACATTTATAAAGCAAGTCATTTAAAAGATATTTTTGAATCAAAGTGTCCCATACCACTTTGCAACTTTTGAAAGGAATTAACATTTTAAAACAATCATGTCTGTATAAGTAAATCCTTAAATACATTTTTGAAAACATGGACATAAATGAGAAAGATTTATCCCGAATGGCCGAAAGGACTTATTTTTATTTTATTGTGAATAATACACCTTTTAAGGGATAAATTGGAACCTGTACATGAACCGTAGGCCTGACGCATAAGGCCCTAGATGACCCGAAATACATGACATGAAGGCCCAGAGGCATACCATACCCAATACATGACCCGTAATCCCAACCCACTAGAACTGCCCCTCCCCAGCTTCTGCATAATTGATCACCTAGATCCCCACCTTGCATTACAGTTCTTCTAGAATTTCCCCATACAAAGTTGCACGGTGCCTGGTTCTGATGGCAGTTTCTATACCCTCTCATTCTTTTCAATGAGTAAGATTTATAATAATGAATATTTATAACATTTAAAATGATGTTATAGTTAAAGAGTACCTAAAAAAGATTCATTTTGAAATTCCTTTCATGAAACATGTACATGAATAATAAATATATCCTAGAAAATACATACACAAAAACAGTCTCAGATAATAATGAGATTGAGGAATTAACACAAACCTTGCACATTTCTTCGGTTGAGTGTGAATTTAACCTCATGTATAATGACCATAGTATGTTATTAAATTATACCAATAACATATTCTTATTTATTATATTATACATGAATCATTTATGACATTATTCTACCCATTTAATAATGATTTCCATGTTCAATTAACATTTCAGGTAATAATATATTTCTATATCATATGTGTTTTAACTTTTTATTTTTGATCATATCATTCAGATCATGATTTAAATAATTACAGAATATAAAAAATGATTTATATATAATATATATTTAGAATATAAATACATATAATAGATAGATATATGAAATGTAAAACACCTTTTATGGAGACGGTAGGCCGTACGTACGCCTAAACGCTATTTTTATTTTCATATCATATTGAACGGAAATAAGTGAATAAGATATATACAAGTACATATATATATATCCAGTAGAATTATTATGTCATATATTACATACTCAATAATAATATATATTTATATAATCATCGTTGAATGGTGAAGCTGGAAATGAATCTCATCGCGTCATGGAGACGGTATGTCGTACATATAAATGAGTGAGGATATCATATCCTTAATGATTAAAATGTGTGGAATTAGATGGTATATTAATTATACAGAAACATTATCTTGTTATTTTAATTATTTATATACATATTATTCATCATTATATCAATCCAAATAACATTGTGTGGAATTACAAATTACACCACAGTGTGGAGACGGTTAGCCGTACACACAAACACATGATGACATTATCATTAATAAGATGGATATGATAATGAATATGATTATACCTTATTTTTAATTACAAAAAACAATGTATATGGTACTGGAGTTATTATTTTGGTTTGGAAATAATTAATAAATATAAATTTGAAGAAGAAAAGAACATTGAAACTGGTGATAAAATAATTACCTCTTCTTCAGCTGTTTCCTTTTGATTTGCACAAAGGGGCTCATTAAGTTGGATTTATACTCAAGGTAATAACCATATGTTTATGTGAGGGATGTTTTTAGGAGATTTGGGTAGGTTTTGGCCAAGGAAAATGGATTTGGGGGTGTGAATTTGAGAGAAGGGAATGTTTCCTTTTATAAGAGGAGTGAGGGGCACCTTGGAAAAAACATGAAATATTATTTTATTATACAATCGTATTCAGTTTCTTCTGGATCCAACAGAATTTATTTAGATAATTATGTGGTTATGGGTCTAAATAATATCAACCAATATGATTTATACATGTTTAGGTTACCATATTGACCTTATCTTTTAGATTTAACTCTTTGTAAAATACTTTAACATTTTCCATGACCCCATGTATTTTTATATTATATGGTTAATAAACTTACTATAAAATTACATGAAAACACCAAGTGGTTAATTAATTACTTATATATTATTATATAAGTCCTTTTTTTAACAGTATATTTTTAAGACTATTATATAATTTAATAATACACTATTTGTTTTAAAAACTCATTTATGTCAATTTTGACAGTATTTAGTATTTAATTTTTGTTATATTCATAGCAACTTTATCACTTCAAAAAATATTTTTAATAAAAACTAACATGTCATATTAACCTAGAAAATTATTGGAATTAATCAAAACTATTATATTATATTTATTTTAATATTTATAATATCATTTATTTGATTATTTTATTAATAAGGTAATTACTGCATCATCATTGTGTCATAAATAAATTTAATTATTTAATGTCTGAAATATATATATATAATACCATGATGTAGAAAAACATTTTATATTTTTAATGAATATTTATAGTTGAATTTGGCTCATGTATAACCCAATATTAAAAATGGTTTAGTAATTAAACAGTAAATATTACACTTTTAACTCTTTTTTAAATAAAATAACAACAAATGTTCTAATATAATACTAGTGGACCAAAAGGAAAATATTTTTATTTCAAATGTGGTTTTTGGTAGAAATACACTTATCCAATAGAATTAGGACACATGTTAGAGTAATTAAAATATAATTTTTCCTTTATTCACCTTATTAACTTTTTAACCGTGGTAATTTAAAGTCCAAAGATACTATTCATCAAAAATTATTTCCATATTATTGAACCACAATTTTAAATGATAATGTAAACCACCTCTCTTGGAGTTTTGAAATTCTATTCATAGAAGTGGTTAAATTTTGTTTTATGAAAATTTGCAAATGTGCCTCGAAAGTGGGTAAAAGACGTTAAAAAGTTCAATACAATTCTATACATATAATTTTATTATAAAATGACTTTAATGCATTAAATTGAAATTATATAGGTATTATATATCTATTTTGACTTAAAATAAATTAAAATTAAATAAATACTTATTTAAAAAATTAGTTTTAAACAATAACGTAGTGTTTTTCACTATTCATAAAAAATTTATTGTTTTCATGAAAATACCAAATAATCACCCTAATATATTATTGATATTATGAATTCAAAAATTAAATCTATTTTACCAAATTAAAATAATCAAGGATTCATTAATTAATTTAAAATTAATTCTTATTTTCAAAACCAAAAAGTGGGTTTTCAAAACTAAAAACTATCAAAAGATTGAAACGTGATTATGTCAAATTTAAATGTGAAATTAATTATAATGACCTAAATTGTATTAAATGAAATTTTTTTAATATAATTATATTTCCAAACCATTCAAATTCATAATTTAAAAATATAAATTATTTCGATTGAAAAAGTTGTTTTCAATTAAAATTTTGTTTTTTCATCATTCATGAAAATATGAATGTTATCAGAAAAGTACAAATAATTTGTACATATATATTTTTTATGTCCCACTTATAATGAAAAATTTTATTTCATTTAATTGAATATATTAAAATGTAAAATATTCGTTTTAAAGAGGTTTTTTCATTAAAAGGCGTTAAAATGGTATTTTTTTAAAAATAATTCTTTTATCAAAAAAAATGAATTTGTTCTTATATAATTTCTAAGAAACAAATAATATTAATTCTAGAATTACATGAAGTATATAAAATTTAATATTAAGTTAATACTATTCATAACCGTTTTTTTGAATGGACAGTTTGGTAAGTCATGGTGTGCTCTAACTAAGTGTTTCGTGTAGTGCGATTTATTGAATTACATTGAAGAGATAATGTACAATGAAATATTGGGGTGTTGCATTCTCCCCCCTTAAATAAATTGTGTCTTTGAAATTTTAAATTGTTCTTCTAAAATACAAGGTTTAAAATATAAAATACCTTTGTGGAACACCCATATTGGATATAGGGTAAATAAAATTTATTCTTAATTAGAGGGTAAGGGAAATGAAAATGTCACCACAAAATTAGGGTATCAAATAGGATAACATTGGTGGTAATTATAGGCACATAATTGGAGGGAAAACATCAGTATCTATAGGGAGTGATTGAGGTCATCAATCACAAACAAGTGAACTATAAATAGAAAATTGAGGGCCTTAATTCCATAAATCGGTGATGATTTAAAATATCATCAATTAAACAAAATATAAGGTATTAGGATAACACATTTTAGTTTTGAGAACAATTACCTAATGTTTAAGAATTAATTTCTTCATAGAATAAGAAGAAGAAAAAGAAATACTTGATAAGTAGTGTTCCATTCTATGACTAATTTCTACCACAAACTCATTTTTTACTCCAAAAGATAATATAACAAAAAAATATTCTATTTATTATAACTGAATAGGATCCAAAAAATGAATTTATAACTCATCTGTCAGAACTTTTAATAAATACATCATAAAAACCAGGACCTCACACAGGACTGTGGTAGATGATGCAACCTTGGCTCCCTTCGGCTGCAGGCTCATGTCTCATAGTCTTGGCGAGTGCTAGGGGTTATCGCCCGACCACTAGTTTGTCCTTTTTATAACAATCCAAAAATAATATTAGGAAACGCTTTAACCATAAAAATATTATCCAATGTGAAAAATAATCCATTCCAACCGTTAGACTTATCTTAAATACTTCTATCCAAACTCACAGTGCAATATTTATATGGATGGTTAACATAATAAAGATCTATTTTGCATGTAACAACATATGAATACCTTTATCATGTATTATTTTAAAACACGATAACACCATGAATTACCCTAAAAACTTATTTATTACATTCATTCTCCCCTATTATTTATAGAATACTAGATATACTCTTTATATTCAAAAATGTTGTAAACTCCAATAATTATTGAATAAGGAAAAAATTAATTAGCTTCAAAGTAGTCAAGAATATAAAATATAATTTATCCAAATCAGTTATATCGTATCCCAATATCACTACCTAAGAACCATATTAAAGATTGTCATTCCTATAACCTTGTATTTTCTAAAATTTTAACTATCTATTGAGTCACTTTTCTAATAACCAAAAATTCTGAAATCCTCAATTAAATAGTACTGCAGTAAAATCCTTATTTATTTCCATAATTTATATAACAAGTACATCATTGATACAACACTAAAATGAAATAATTTTTTAATAAAACATGTGAATACTAATCATTCCACTTCATCTATAGTAGTACAATAACATTATTAATATCCAATAGAATCATTTAAGGCATACTCTGATGATTTGGACATTGATTCGTGCAGTGTCCCAACTCCATATAGATGAAGAATTTTACATTTGAAATATTTTTCATACCCTTGAAAACACATACTTGGTGTCCTTTTTCTCCACACTTATAACAAACACCCATTAAATTCAAAAATTTACCTAGGTGATTCTTTCCAAAGTTATTACATATAGGAAAATATTTCTTTCCCCTCTTACCTTTATCCATATTTCTCTCCAACATCTTTTACTTATATTTCTTCACTTAAAAGACATAGGACTCAGAGAATTATTTACTTATCTTATTAATATAAAACATTATTTCATCACATGATGAAAATACTTGGGATACTATTTCCTTTCTAAATTTTTTCTTAAAAACATGAATGATATGATCCTTCTTACTTTTTGAATCATGCATATTACTAGAGTTCTCATTCTTTCTACTGGGTGCCATTTCTAAACAGTGGCCTAAACTAGCTTAGTTTATGAATCAAATTTCATAATTCTAATATTGTAAAATACATTATGTAAATTGAAAATATTATTCATATAAACTATAATAATAAAATATTGTTTTATTTGAGGAAGTATTTACTCCTAAAACCTTCATAATAGATTGTAATGAAAATGTGAGTTAACCTAAGCATATACCCTTGAAATGTCATAATATAGAGTGCAGCATAGCCTATTGTTGTGTACTAAGATACTCTGGGTCAAGACCAAAACTATTTGTTGAAGTTTTCACTCTAAGGTACATCGGTGCTAGAGCCGCCTCTACCTACTCATATCTAGACAGGGATGGATTTCTTAGAAAATACAAAAAAATATCTACATTAAAAAAATTATAGTAAGTTCTTGTATATTAATCCTCGAATTCTATATTAGAGTAATTCTCTATAATCAGTGTTTTTCTAAATCTAGTTTCCATGGTTTGTACTAAAATTTCTCTAATACCAAATATAACGCCCCAGCCCTAGAATCCCGGAGCTGATGAATTATTTTAATACATTTCCATAATTACAAGGAATCTAGTCTCGAAGGATCTATCAGTTCTGTAGTCTTGAAAAATTGATTACACACATTAACATTAAATTACTCATTGAAACAAAAAACACAAGATAAATAACTCATTGAGAACCCCATTATTCCCCTTGATTAACCCTATATATCAAAAATAATACACTTCATTGAATCCTTGAAAAAACAATGCAAAAGAAAGGGGTGAGATTAGATGCTCAGTAATGGTAAATAATTTAGCGAAAGCTATAAACTTTTATGCAAGATGTGTAATAAAAACAAAATCATTTTAAACATAAACATGAAAACAATGTGGAGAAAATAAATCAATCATTAACATATATACATGCACATAGATATTCTACTAGTAGAATAATCAAATGTAATAATAAATTTCATAATGAAGGAATGCCTAACTCTAGACACCATTACCACATAGTCATGGCCTTGTGCCAAGACTACAAATAATATTTTTTTCAAGGTCTTGTTCTAAGACAATAGTTTGTCTCATGAGACCTACCGATGCATCGAGGAGCTATAGCGGGCCCCACCCATCACTTACTGAGTCCACTGCATTCCACATATGAAAACGTTGAAACATAACATAAACATTCATATTAAAACTTGCATACAAAATGTCAATACATCATTCATAAACCATGATGGTTTTAAAAATTTCACATCCACTGTCTAAAATATTCTAACTCATTCAATAATATATGTAATATTTTATTACAATAAATCAACCTTAATCTAGAATAATTTCTATTAAAAGATGTTGACATAGTTTAGAATGACAACTAAATATTTTTGAGAGAAATATCCCTTTTTTGAAATCATTTAAAAGTCACTTATTTATAAAGTAAATAATTTAAAATATATTTTTTATTCAAAGTGTACCATACCACTTTGAAACATCTTAAAGGATTTAACATTTTAATATAATCATTTCTAAATAAATAAATACATAAAACCATTTTGAAAGAATTGAAATGAATGATAATGATTAATAAGATTAAATATTTAAGACATTTAAAATGATGTTTTAGTTAACTATTACCTTAAAAGAATCATTTTGAAATTTCTTTTATGAAACATGGACATGTATAATAAATATTTCCTAGAAAATACTTACACATAAACAATTTCATATAATAATGAGATTGAGGAATTAACCCTCACTTTACACTTTCCTTTGGTTGAGTGTACGTTTAAAATCTTGTAAAATGACCATGGTCTGTTATAAAATTATAAAAAACCATATTCATATTTATTATATCATACATGATTCATTTATGACTTTATACTACCCATTTAATAATGATTTATATGTTAAATTAAAAATTTGGGAAATAATCATTTTATTTATCATACATGTTTTAATATGTTACTATTGATCGTATCATTTATATCATGATTTAAATATTTCCAAAAAATAAAAAATAATTATATATAATATATATTTATAATATAAATTTTTATAAAAATAGATATATGAAATGGGAAACACTGTTTATGAGGATGGTAGGCCGTACGTATGCATAAACGTTGTTTCAATTTTCATATCTTATTGATCAGATATAAGTGAATATGATATATGTACCTAAATATAAATATATATCCAGTAGAATTACTATTTCATATATTACATACTTATTAATAATATATATTTTTATAATCATCATTGAATGGTGAAGCTGGAAATGAATCTCATCTCGTCGTGGAGATGGTAATTCGTACTTACACACGAGTGAGGATATCATTTCCATAGTGTTTAAAAGGTGTGAAATTGGATGGTAAATTAATTTTTCCAAAACAATGTCATTTTATTTTAATTATTTATATACATATTACTAATCATTATATACATCCAAATAATATAGTGTGGAATAAAAAATTACACCTCGAGGTGGAGACGGTAAGTCGTACGTACGCACACATAGTGACATTATCATTCCTTGGATGTATAGGATAATGAATATGGTTATACTATATTTATAATGACATAATAGTATGTAAAAGGTACTATAGTAATTATTTTGGTATGGAAATAGCAACGAAAGAGAAAGTGGAAGAAGAAAATAACTTTGAAAGATGTGATAATATAATTACCTCTTCTTCATGTATTTCCTTTTGATTTGAACAAAAGGGCTCCTTAGGTTGGCTTTATGCTCAAGGGAATGGCTCTAGGATTAGTGAGGTATGTTGGAAGGATATTCGGTCAGGGATTGGTAGAGCCAAATGGATTTGCAGGTGTGAATTAGAGAGAAGGGAATATGCCCTTTTATAACAGCGGTGAAGGGAACCTTAGAAAAAACATGAAATGTTATTTTATTATAAAATAATATTGGGTTTCTAAAGGATAAAAATGTATTTATTTCAATAATTAGGTGGTTATTGGTCGAAATAATATCATCCAATATGTTTAAGATAAGATTAGTTTAGCATATTAACCTTATCTTTTAGATTTAACTCTTAGTTAAATAGTTTAACATTTACCATATCTCCTTGTATTTTTATATTATATTGTTAATGAACATACAATTAAATTCCAAGAGAACCCCTAGTGGTTAAATAGTAACATATCTATTATTATATAAGTCCTTTGTCCAAAAAATAAAATTTGAGGACTACTATATAATTTATTAATATACTATTAGTTTTAAAAACTCGTTTATGTCAATTTTGACACTATTTAGTATTTGATTTTAATTAAAGTCATAACACCTTTATCACTTCAAAACAATTTATTTAATAACCACTAACATGTCATATTAAACACTAAAATAAGTGGAATTCAACAAATCTTACAAAATATATTTCTTTTAATATTTACAAATTCATTTATTTGATTCTTTTATTAATACAACAATTATTTCATCATCACTGTGTCATAAAATTAATTTAATTATTTAATTTAAAAATATTATAAATAAATATGATGATGTATAAAATATTTTTATATTTCAAATGGATATTTATAGTTGAATTTATCTTGTGTATAACCCTATATTAAAAATGTTTCAGTTATTAAACAATGAATTTTACACTTTTTACTCTTCTTTAAAGAAAATAATAATAAATGTCCTAATATAATCCTTGTGGACCAAAAGGATCATATTGTTATACTAAATTTGTTTTTGGTACAAATAAACTTATAAAATTGAATTAGTATATGTGGTAGAGTAATTATAATATCTTTTTTACCTTTAATTACCTTATTAACTTTTAACTGTGGTAAATAAAAGTCAAAAGATACTATTCACCAAAAATTATTTTCATCTTATTGAACCATATTTTACATAATGATGTCAAACATGTGTATGAGATTTTTTAAATTCAATTCACTAAAGTGGTAAAAAAAAAATTTATCAAAATTTTCAAATGTGCCTAGATGGTGGGTAAAAACGTTAAAATGTTCAATAAAATTTTATAGATCTATTTTTTTATAAAATGACTCCAATTAATTACATCAAAATTATATAGAAATTATAAATCAATTTTTATTAAAAATATATTTAAATAAGATAAATAATTATTTAAATAAAATTTTGGTTTTAAACAATAACGTAGGGTTTTTTCACTATTCACAAAAAAATTGATTGTTTTCAGAAAAATACCGAAAATTCACCCAATTTTAATTTTTATATTACGAATTCAAAAACTGGATTCTATTTTATCAAATTATAAACATATAAGTTTCAATAATTAATTTAAAATTTATTACCCTTTCTAAAACCAAATAACGGTTTTTAAAAAAGTCAAATTTATTAAATGATTGACACGTGTTTATGTCAAATATAAAAGTAAAATTACTTAAAATGACCTAAATTATATTAAATAAAAAATTTATAGTCAAATTATACTTCTAGACCATTCTAATTTATAATTCAAAACTATGAACTATTTCGAAAAAAAATGTTCTTTTCAATTAAAATTTAGTAGTTTTCAATATCCATCAAATTATGAAATTTATCAGAAAAAAACCAAAAAATTTTCCAAACTAATTTTTTTTTCTTGAATCTAAAAAACTATTTAATTTCATTAAGATGAAATTATAAAAGTGTCAAATATTGGTTTTAAAAAGGGTTCGCAATTAAAAGGTGATAAAATGGTATGTTTTGAGAAATACTTCTATTATCTGAAAATATGAATTTATTGTTATATTATTTAATTACCAGACCCCAGTTACCCTGAGTCGGTATATTATTACACAACCTTGGCATTATCCCAAGAGATCAAATCCTGAAAGACCTATCAGTTTAGTATCCTTGGATGTACTAGATACATTTATATGTTTTACAATACATTATAAAATGAAAAAAACAACCACATTGTCTCGATTGACCACATTCATATCCCTTAGACTATCCCTTAGACTATCCCTACAGGTAAGTCATAATATACTTCTTTTCATCCTGGGAAAAAATAAAATATAGAAAGGGGTGAGCTCAGATGCTTTGTAATGATTACAATATAGCAGAAACATTCTTAAATAAGCATAAACATTTAAGGCAATGTATAGGAATAAATCATAAACCTTTTAAACTTAATCATCTTCATAATATAGCCAATATAAATCAGTTAATTCCATTTACTTATTCACATGGATATTCTACTAGTTGAATAATCACATGCAATATCAATAACCAATTTCATAATGATGGAATGCATAATGACAGACTTCATAACCACATAGTCATGGCCTTGTGCCAAGACTAAAAATAAGATTTTCTCAATGTCTTTATCCCAAACACTATTTTTTTTAATGAGACCAACCAATGAATTGTAGTTCTATAGAATTCTCCACCCATCACATACTAAGTCCAATTAATTCCTTATATGAAAAGGTTTAAACATAACATAAACGTTCGTTTTAAAACTAGCATAAAAAATTTCAATACATTATCCATAAACCATGAATGGTATAAAAATAATACATCCACAATCAATAATTTCACAATACCTTCAATACAATATGGAATATTTGTATCATAATAAATCAATTTCAAACATGTGTAAAATCCATCAAAGGATGTTGACATAGATGAAATCAAAACTATTTGTGAGAAATATCTCTTTTTTTAAATCATTTAGAAGTCACATAATTATAAAATAAACCCTTTATTTTGAAAATATTCTTATAAGCTTTTAAGAGAAGATTCTATTATGTTATAATGGTGGAAGATAGCCACACCCGCCGTATAAGTTAAAAAAGACATTCTTACCATAATTTTGTCGAAAAGGTCATAAAGTACCTTGTTTGGAAAATGACGAAAATATTCCATTCCAAACATATAAGGTCAAATAAGCGTATAAATGAATTCAAATCAAATTCAAGTAAATATTAATAATGTTTTGAAATTTATTTTTAAGAAAACATGGTTGGGGATGATAAAGAGGTCCCAGTACATACTTACGTTTTAACAACCTCAGTTAAGTAAAGATATTGTAAAATTTACACTTAACATGTACTTTTCCATAGTCAATATCATGTAAAAATCCTGTATAATAGTTAAAATATTGTTATTAAATTATAAAGCAACTATATACAAAAATATGATATCATATATGATCCTCTAATATTGCTTTTTTAATAATATTCCAGTAGTATCATCGTTTTGGGTGTTAACTGATTCGTTTTCTTTTATATGCTTGCTTACTTAAGCCATGTTTGGTATGTATATGATGTATATGATTCATATACAGAAATATATTATTTTAATATACATATTTTTATTCCTAAAATGAAAATTATTTTTGAATGGTTATGATGGAGAATAAATCTCATCGTGTATGGGGAGAGGGTAATCCGTACGCACGCACGGGCGACGATATCATTATATTGATGGTGAAATCATATGTAATTGGATGGGGTATCATATATAAAGAATGATTAACATGTTATATTTGTTATTTAATCAATTATACTCATAATTATATCCATCTAAAATATTGAAGTGTTCGAAAAACAAACTACACCACAACAAGGAGACGATAAAGAGTTCAATAAAAAAAATATTATATAAAATTGTTATAAAATGACCCCAGTGAATTACATTGAACATATATCGGTATTATATATCTATTTTTAACTAAAATAAATTAATATAAAATAATTAATTATTTAAATATAAATTATCTTTTAAACAATAACGAAGTGTTTTTCAGTATTTGTAAAAAATTAAATGTTTTTAGAAGAATACCAAAAATACAATCAAAGATGATTTTGTTATTCCAAATAAAAAAATAAAGTACATTTTAAAAATTAAAATTTATAAAATTTAAAAAATTTGGTATCAATTTTCAAAAAGGATAGTTTGTTTGGTCATCATGTGTTAAAACTCTTTGTTGCATACATCGCAAGCTACTGCATTATTCAAAGGTAAACGTACCTTGGAAGATTAATGTATTACATTCTCCCCTCCTTAAAATAATTTCATCCTAAAAATTTCTATAATATTATAGCATAAAAATATTCGGTTGGTTCTTCGTCATAAGTTCCTCTAGATCCCACGTTTCCTCTTCTATCTTATTTTTTCTCCATAGAACATTTAACAAACAAGTCATCCAGTTTCCCAACACTTGTTCTCTATTACCACGAATTTTTATAGGCTCTTCATAATAAGATAGATCAGGTTCCAGTTCAATTTCCTCATAGGTGAGTACATGTATTGGGTCTGGCATGTATTTTCTCAATAGTGAGACGTAGAACACATTATGAAATTTTGAGAGACTTGGAGGCATTGCCAAACGATAAACTACAACTCCAATTCATTCTATAATTTCGAAAGGTCTAATGTACCTGGGACTCAATTTACCCTTATTTCTGAATCATATAACACCCTTAGATGCAGACACCATCAATAAAACCTAGTCTCCTAATTGAAATTCAAAATTATTCCTTCGGTTATCGGGCTACCACTTTTTCATACTTTGGACTGTTTTGATGTGGGTTTGGACAACCTTCTCCTTTTTTATTGTCTCCTCAACAATTTCTGGTCCCACGGGTTTTCATTAACCAACATCATCCCTACAAGTTGGTGTGCGAAATCTATTTCTGTATAACGCTTCATGTGGTGCCATTTGAATACTTGAATGGAAGATATTGTTATTGTAAAATTATACCATAGGTTAATACCGATCCCACATACCCTGAAAGTCAACTGAGAATGATCTCAACATGCCTTCTAAGGTTTGAATAGTCCGTTCTGATTGTCCATCAGTTTAAAGGTGGAAGGCAATGTACAAATGAAGTTCGGTATCCAGGGACTTCTAAAGACTTTTCTATAATCTTGATTTAAAATAGAGTTCATGATCAGAAACAATCGATAGTGGTACCCAATTATGTCTTACAACATCATTAATATATATATTTTTCTACATGATCATGTGGTAAATAATCTCTTATTGTAAGAAAATGTGCTAACTTGGTAGGATGATCAACAATGACCCATATTGCATCATTAATTCTAGGAGTTTGTGATAGCCCAATGACAAAGTACATCGTAATATTATCCAATTTCCACTCAGGTATGGGATGAGGATGCATGACTCCTCCAGGGTATTGGATCTTAACTTTCACATGATGAAAAACCATAAATATAAAAAAAAATCAGCAATATCACTCTTCGTGTTGTCCCACCAAATATTTTCCTTCAAATCTCTATACATCTTGGGGATCCTAGGGTGTATAATGAAATTTTATCTATGATAATCATTCAAAAATTATCTTTTTAGATCAGGTATGTTTGGATCACAATGTCTCTTCCCAAATTTAAACATTCCATATTCATATATGATTTCACTCAATCTCCCATCATTCATAGCTTTAATCTTCTTTTGAAACCCCTCAGCATCAGTCGGAGAACTCTTTATCCTCTCTAGTAAAGATGATTTTGAATCCATTATAAAATTTATTGACGTTTCACCTTCCATAATTTTTACCATATTTATATTTACAAGATCCTTGAGTATAGTATCCCTTTTAACTCTCATATTGTTCAAAACTCTAGGATCTGTTTGACTCAAAGCATCTTCCACCTTGTTCTCCTTCCCCAGGTGGTAGTGTATAGTGAAATCATAATCATTGAGTAGTTCAATCCATTTTATTTTCCTCATGATGAGTTATTTTAGGGAGAAAATATACTACAAACTCTTGTGATTAGTATAAATCTCACATTTTTCATCATAGAGATAGTGTCTTCATATTTTCAGAGAAAATATTAAAGGTGATAACTAAAGATCATATGTAGGATAGTTTTATTCATGAATTTTAATCTATCATGATGTAGTGGGAAAAAATCTATCATTATTCATAAGGAAACTACCAAGTCCCTTTTTGAATCATCTCTATAAATAACAAAACCATCCTTATATGATGGTAGAGTAATGATAGGATAATTCACAAATATTATCCTCATTTCATCAAACAATTTTTCACAAGTGTTCTTGGTTAATGGGTTAGCCAACCGGGCAAAATTATGGATAAAATATCGATAATAACATGCTAAACAAATAAAACTGCGTACCTCAGTTATACTCGTCGGTTCGTGCCATTCTTGGATTGCCTTAATCTTTGAAAGATCAACAGAGATTCTATCCATAGAGAAAATATGTCTATGAAAAGAAATCTCATGAAGAAAAAAATAACACTTTCTAAACATCCCATATAATTCATTTCTTCTGGGGGTTTTTAGAATAGTGAGTATGTGATTTTCCTGATTATCATATCTTTTTTATTATACCAATATATCATCAATAAATACCACTAAAAATTCATCAATAAATTACTTTAAAACTCTATTTATTAGATCCATGGTGATAGAGGGTGCATTAGTCAATCCAAAAGGCATTACTGTAAACTCGTAATGCTCGTACCTTGTTCGAAATGTTGTTTTCGGAATGTCTTCCTTTGTCACACTCAACTGATTGTATGCTGATTGAAGGTAAATCATTTAAAACTATTGTGCTCCATGAAGTAGGTCGAGTAAATCATCAATGAATGGTAGGTTATACTTGTTCTTTATTTTTTATCATTGATCTCCATATAGTCAATGTGCAACCACATAGATCCATCATTCTTCTTAACAAAAAGGACAGGTTCTCCCCATGGAGAAACCCTAGGGAAAATAAATCCCATGTTACTCAATTCATCTAGTTGTTTCTTTAGCTCACCTAATTACATAGTGGTCATTCTATAAGGTATCTTTGATATGGGCCTTGAAACAGGATTTAAATCAATCGAAAACTAAATTTCACATTCTGAAGGATGTCTAGGAAAATTCTCTAGAAACACAACAACATATTCATTCACAATAGGTACGTCATGTATTTGAAAAATAATTGTCTTCACCCATAGATATTTCATTCTTTTCATCCCCAATAATTAAATTTAGTAGAGCTAGTGGGGGTGGATTTAGATAAGAATCAGGTGGTGACATTTCTTCTCTAAAGATAAGGTACTCTTTACCATCCTTGAAAATTGTAACCTCATTCTTCTTAAAATAAATATTTGCATCATTGTCTAAAAGGCAATCTATACCGATGATTATATAAAATTTAATCACGTGTATGATGATGAGATCAATAGATAATGAACATTTATATTCCCTAATGTAAACTGATTCACAAAACCTTGTTGTGATGATACTACCCTTAGGTATTTTGACTGAAAACTCCATTGTTAATTCAAATTGAAAATATCTAATTTTCTTAGCAAACTATGAAGATATTAAACTATGTGATGATACAGAATCAAATAAAACATTATTTAAACACGAGGAAACAATTAAATTACCTACCACCATATCTTTTGAAGATTAAACCTCAGTAGTAGTGATCACATACGCGTGGCCTTACTCCTGTGGCCTTTTCTGAGGGAAGTTCCCTTGACGCTTTGAAAAGTCATTTTCATAATTCCCCTTTTCTCTACAATTGTAGAATTCAACATTGATAGCCTCTTTCTTCCCCTTACAATCACGATATTGTTGGAATTTTTCACCAGAATTGTCATAGACTCCCATTCCCTTCAAGAAAATACTGGGGTGTTTTTACAACATTTACCACAGGATGGATATTCAACATTTCCCTTATTCCCAGTTTTTACATTTCCAGAGTGTTCAGCAGATCTCTTTTTCTACTGCATTTCAATAATGTTATAAGACCTGGAGAATTCCTTTTCTGTCTTGATAGCACACGAGACTATATCTTTATAAGAAGAGTAGGATTTTGAGACTAATTCTCGATAGATAAATAGTTTTAACCCATAAAATAATCGATCAATATTATTACTTTGGATATGTATGTAGTCTAATGAATTCCTTGATAACCTTGTAATATTAACTTCATTCTTGGTGACATTTTTATCCTCATTTTTCCTTAGACATGGAAATTATCATTCCATATCCACTTGATAGTCTCGAGGAGATTATTTTTCTAAGAAAATATCTTTAAAAACCCTTCATTCAATGTTTGATACTTCTTCATCTTCCTTTGTGTTTTGGATTAATTTCCACCATATATCTTCATCACTCGTGAGAAGATAATCTAACATGATAACTTTTTTCCCTTTCTCTACACCCCAAAGCATGAAATATTTTATCTAATTAATTTATCCATTGATCAGTTACTAATGGATTTGTACTCTCATTGAATGGATGTGGTTGTTTCTCTGTATGAAAAATTCTAGCATTAATCCTACGCGTTGTGGATCAGGGTGCTCCATATGGGTAAGGTAATTTTTCATAACCCGAGTGAGTTTTCCCGGTATGGAGATAAGATAATCAGCACAAGTTGTACCACTAACTCCACTATAATTATCTTGAGTACATGAGAAATACCTACATGGATTACATGTGTTGATACAGTTTCTATTCCTTCCACTAGGTTCTAGTTCTAAAAAATGGCATACAATAGATTCGTTTATGAATCGCAATACATAATTTGAAACATGTAAAACACTTAACATAAATTGAACAGTTTATGCATATAATCCATAATCATAAAAATATTTTCTTATAGGAGGTATATACTCATAAATCCTTCATAATGGGTTTTTTTAAAATGTGAATTTTCCTAAGAATATCCCTCGGGAGTGTCGTAACCATGAGTGGAGCAGGACCCGTTATCGTGTACCAAGATACCCCGGGTCATGCTCGAAACTCTTAGTTAGAATTATCACTTCTAGGGACAACTTTTCCAGAGCCACCTCTACCTTCTCATATCCATAAAGAGAACTATTACATGGAAAATACACAAAATCTCTTCATTACCAAAATTCTAGGTTTTTTTATATACTAATCATCAAAGTCTATCTTAGGGTAATGTGGTATAATTAGTGTTTATCTAAATCTATCGTCCCTGGATTGTACTAAAATTTCTCTGATACCAAAAGTAATTCCCTGACCCCAGTTACCCAGAGTCTGTGAATTATTACATAACCTTGGCATGATCAAAATGTATCAAATCCTGAAAGACCAATCAGTTCAGTAGCCTTTGAATTATTAGAGACATTCATAAGTTTTACATTGCCTTATAAAATGAAAAACAACAAAAAATATTTCTCCATTGACCACATTAATATCCCTTAGACTATCCCTTAGACTATACATATGGGTTATTCATAATATACTTTTTTGCATCCTCGGAAAAATAAAACATAGAAAGGGTAAGCTCAGATGCTTAGTAAGGATAATAATATAACAGAAACATTCATAAATAAGCATAAACATTTAAGGAAATGTATAAGACTAAATCATAATCCATTTAAACATAGACACGTGCATAATATGGCCAATATAAATCAAATAACTCCATTTACTTATTCACATGTATATTATACTAGTCTAATAATCACATGTGATATCAATAGCCAATTTCATAATGATGGAATGCATAATGCCAGACTTCATAACCACATAGTCAAGGCCTAGTACCAAAATGAAAAATAAGATTTTGTCAAGGCCTTGTATGAAGACACTAGTTTGTCTAATGAGACTTGCCATTTCATCGTAGAGCTAGAGCGGGCTCCACCCCTCACTTATTAATCCAATGCATTCCTAATATGAAAATGTTTAAACATAACATAAACAATCGTATTAAAACTAACATATGAAATATCAATACTTTATCTAGAAACCATGAATGGTATAAAAATAATACATCCACAGTCAAACATATCACAAAAACTTCAATACAATATGGAAGATTTCTATCATAATTAATCATTTTCAATCTAGTGTAAAATCCATCAAAGGATATTGACATAGATGAAATGAAAACTATTTGAGAGAAATATCTATTTTTTAAATCATTTAAAATCCACCTAATTATAAAAGAAAACATTTATTTTGAAAATTTTCTTATAATAGTTTAAGATATTCTTCGATGATGTTATGATGGCAGAAAATAGATGCACCCTCCGTATAAGTTAAAAACAACATTCTTGCCTAAATTTTGTTGAAAAGGTCAAAAAGTACTTTGTCTGGAAAATGACAGAAAGACTACTTTAAAAACATATAAGGTCAAAAAAGGGTATACATTAATTTATCACACAGTCTAGTAAATATTAAGAGAGTTTTGAAATACATTTTTAAATGACATGGATGTGGATGATAAAGAGGTCCCAATAGATACTTAGGTATTAACAACCTCAGAGAAGTAAAGAGATTGTAAAATTAACCCTTAACTAGTACTTTTACTTAGTATATGGTATGTTAGCCTCATGTATAATAGTAAATATATTGTTATTAAATTTTAAAATAAGTATATAAATAAAAATGATCTCATATATGATCCTCTAATATTGCTTTGTAAATAATATTTTAGTAGTATCATAGTTTGGGGCGTTAACTTATTCATTCTCCTTTATATGGTTGGTTACATAAGACATTTTTTTTATGGATAGTATGTATTTTATTCATATACATAATGATATTATGTTCATAAATATTATTTCTAATCGTAAAATGAAAATTATTCTTGAATGATTATGATGGGGAATGAATCTCATTGCGTTCACGGAGACGGTAATCCGTACGTACGCACGAGCGACAATATCATTATATTGATGGTGAAATTGTATGTAATTGGATGATATATCATATATACAGAATCATTAAAATGTTATATTTATTATCTACCTCAGTTATACTCATTATTATATCCATCCAAAATAATGAAGTGTTTGATTAACAAACTACACCATGCCCTGAAGACGGTAAAAAGTTCAACAAAATTTTATATATCTAAACATGTTATAAAATGACTCCAATGAATTACTTTGATCATATATAAGAAATATATATATTTTTTGACCTAAAATAAATTAAAACAATATAACTAATTTTTTAAATAAAAAGTCGGCTTTAAACAATAATGCAGTGTTTTTCACTATTTATCAAAAATTGAATGATTTTAGAAAAATACCAAAAATTCACCCTATGATAATAATGATATCTAGAATCAAAAAATGAAGTCCATTTTGAAAAATAAAATTTATAAAATTTCAATAATTGGGTATTACTATTCATAATGGTTTTTCTGATTGGTCGTGGTGTGTTAAAATGTCAAGTTGCATACAACGCAAGCTACTACATTATTCCAAGGGAAACGTACTGTTGAATCATGGGGTATTACATATTATGTCTCATAAGAACATAATATGTATTCTAAAAATATATGGATTATATAAAATTTAAAATTTAATTAATACTATTCATAATTGCTTTTTGATTTGCTAGTTTTGTAATTCGTTGTGCACTCGAACTCAGTGATGCATGTGGCGTATGTTATTGAATAACTGTGAAGAGATAACATACTATGAAGTCATTGGGTGTTACAATGATGAATCCAAGAATGTATTGAAATTTTTTGTTATTTAGAATGAAATTGTATTGGAATATAACTCATGAAAAATATATATTCAGGAACAAAAATACCTAACTCATGATTTGGAGTTAACAAAGATAAATTTTTCAATAATGATATGGAGAATTTATGTTTATGGGAAAAAGTGTAATATATATATATATATCATAAAATTTTAAATATATATTCACACAAAAGGACTTGAATATACACCAAATAATAATGTTATAGATTATTAAAGTCTATAAAGAACAATGGCTTGAGATTCTGAATCATATAGATAAATTTCAAGGAAATAAGATCACTCAGTTAGTAAATGTTTTCTGGAAAACCCCACCAAATTGAAGAAGCTACGAGGGAACATGTGAACATTGTGATGGTGAAGTATCCCTACTTATTAGAATCAGAGTGAAGAATTTCATGGGAAACATTAATTTTATGGAGGATGTAACACATTGAGTTTTTTGTTAATTTATTTCAAGTAAATTACATTTCTCCAATTTCTTATGTTACATGAAACGTCATGTTTAGCTAGCATTACACAGACCATAAAGTTCTTACCAACAATGCTATATTATATATATACTTATTTAAATGTGACTATTATAACCTATATTTTAAGCATAGAGATATGAATAGAAATAAATTCTTTTAAAATATTAATTATTATTTTTTTATTGAAATATTAATAAAACAACTTCTTAATTTTGGGTAATGACTTTACATGTTTTGAAAATAAATATTTCACAAAAAATGTTTTTATATCTATTGTTAAAAACAATAAAAGTAATTTCAAATTTTTTTTGATAATTTATTTTATAAAATAAAATTTATTTTTTAATTTATCATTTCAAAATTATATTAAGCAATTTTTTTTTATTTTTAGGAACTGATTAATTTTTAGGTGAATACTTAAAAATACTATATTTTATTAAAAACTATCTTTTCATTTCAAGAATTTAACATTAATATTTTTATTTTAAAATGGTTTTAAAACAAAAATGAACTTAATTATATATATATAAATATAATTTAGGTCATTTTAATCATTTCATATTTAATTCTATATAAAAACGTTTAAAATATAAGAACATTTTCTCTTTAAAATCCCGCTCTATCATCGCATATATGTGAATAATTTTAAAATTAAAATATTATAATTATGTGAATCTAATTTGATAAAATAGATTTAATAGTTTTAATAATAAAAATTTAAAAATTTTTATATGTTCAACATAATTGTTGACCATAATGAATATTAAAATAAATTAATAATTTTTACTACGGTAAAGATAAAAATGAGTTTACTATATGGTTAAACTAATAAATGGTTAAAAATGAAAAATTGTTTTTGTAACACCCATTTTAGGGAAATTTTCTTATCTTATATCTTTTATTTTAGACAATGGTTCGTTTTTTATACTTTCGGCTTTTAAAAAATGTGGTCACACATTTTTCATTTCAAACATTCAAGCGTGTAACTCACCTCACTTAGAAAAGGTCATCGCCACTCCTCTACACTTCACACTTCAAAAACTCATTGGATTTGAAAATATATGTCCAAATAATTTCTTTTATTTTATAATTACTTCCTAGATTCCATATTTTGGTAATAAATAAATCATAATAATCCTTTTGGTGAAAACCAAAAGACTTTGTTCGAAGAAGAGGCAACACCACTAAACAAGAGTTTTATATTGTCTCTTCATCCACAACCTTAAATTATTGATAAAACATGATTATATAATAACAATTATATAATCAATATACTTAGATGTTGTTATTTTAAATAAATAACTTATAAAAACACATCTTCTATCAAATTGGATATGAAATCATTATTCATGTGTACCGAAAACTACTGCCTCACAAAGCGTTGTAATTTTTTTTTCATCACCACATATCTTAGATAGATATAAAGATTAATTTATTGTTTATATAAGGTATTTATTATATTATTATACTTATGTAATTTTTATTTAACTTTCAAATTCAAAATTTCCATTCTATGGGAATACGATTACGCCGTTCGTGCGTACAGAGTACTACTGTTTCGTTATGCGATGTTATTCATTCACACATTACATATATGGTAATAATGATGGTTTTAATTAAAATATGTGATATATATTATATATAAAGTATTCTAAGAAAGTATATATAGTTTAATAATAATTATTTATTTCGTTTGGGTAAATGCAAACAACATTAATGCATAGATAATGCCTACCATCTCCATGAATGTTGTATTTCATTTTCATCCTCAAACTTAAATGGATAACATTAAATTAATTAATACTAAACATATATTATATTTATATCATGGATAAAATTTTCAAGATAATTTTACACAAATCAAATTTAGAGAACCAAAAAGAACAAGTCAATATATACACTAAAAAAAGCACTTATTCCCCAAAATGTGACATTAAAAGGGAATTTATTAATAAAAGAATCATAAATTTCATATATAAATAATTTATGATATGATATATAATCTGATCATTTATCAAGATTGTTTAGGATTATGTTTCTGATAATAAAATATTATGATATATCTCTAAAAACAATATAATTTTCTTATACTATTTTTATTTCATGAGAATACATGGTTTCTATTCATTTTCGTTTATTTATGCACTCAATTATTTGAAATAGAGTTTTTTAGAACAATTATCATTTTTTCTCTATTCGTTCAAAAAACTATTATTCATCTAAAATCATGTTTTATAGAAAACCTTATAATTAATTTTAACATTAGTAAAATTATTTATTATACACATTTTCACCAATGTTTTAATTTTAATATTTTTTTGATGTAATCATCATTTATTTTTCCAAACAATTCTTATTTGTCATTAACTGAAAATGTGAATGGAATCCTTGTTTTAACATGTCTAGAATTTACAATAAATTTAGTTGTCATGAAATAAAAAAGATTTAAATATTAATTTTATGTTTTAAAGAATATTTTTAAAGAAAAATATTTTAAAATATTTCATGAATTTTGAGTTTTAAAATGTTTTTTCAAATAAAAGTAATCTTCCTTAAGAAATGTTCCATGTGATTCATCTTTCTATATAATTTTCATTATATGATGGAATCCATTGATGTAACTTATTCTTTATTATGGATATAAAACAAATATATCATTATTATTAATATTTTTTATTTTTATTATTACAGGTTGTTTATAAAACCTATTTTTCTTTCATGTATTATATCATGATAAATTTCTAATGAAACCTGATTATTTTTCAATGGGTTATTCTATGCTGAATTGATGAATTTGTTATGAAACTTATCTCTTTTCCAAAGTTTTTGATATGATGAAATTTTTATGAATCTCATTTAATTTAAAGGTTTATTTTATGAACAATGTTTTATGATCCTGTGGGACACATACAAACATTTTCATTAGCTGACGGGTGGGATATATACCTCCCTCCAATGCATTGGGTAAATATTTGTTTCTCATGAGATATATAGGACTGGAACGGGTTGTGAATATGGTACATTAAGGGTATTTTTTCCTATTATGATATTGGGTGTGAAACTTGACTACTATGATGGTTTGGGGAGAGAACTCATTCCACTATGACAGCCTTGGTAGTGAGCCTTGACTACTTTGTAAATTATTTTTTATCCTTATTATGAATCAATTCCATGTATTATGCCAATTTTATTTTCCAAAGTTATATGTTCTTTAAATTCATTATTATTCATGTCTCGTGACATTCTAATATTTTTTCCATGAATAAATATAATGATATTTTACATGTATGTTCTGGTTTTCAAATGTCAAGCTCAGGTTCTCATAAACATGTGTTCATACTTTCCAAATGTATCTTCCATTTTACCCTTATTGAGAATTTGATATAACCCATTATTATGTACCACATCCCAAGGTTATTAATAAATTTATTCAGTATGATATGTTTATGTAGGGTGATATTTATGAAGAACAAAGTGGTAGATAATGTAGATCCCATATGAACATGTTGTTTAGGTTTCCATATTTCAAATGGAATTATACCCATATAATCCTCTTGGGTTTATTTCTATAACGTAATGTATATTCATCTAAAAATATGTAAATTCTAGGCATTAAAATCCTAGGTCACTATACATATTCATCCTTCAAATTAAATTTTAAAATAAAAAGGAAAAATATTTTAATATTAGTTAATTTAAAAAAATAAAAAAAAATATAATAACAAAAATATGACATTGGTAGTCACTAGTAATATCTCTTATGATAGGATCCATGTACGTCTTCTTAAAACATATAATTCTATAACAAAAATATTTTTCATATTCAATATAAATATAAAATGAAAATTTAAAATTTAATGGATTAGAAAATATTAAAATAAAATAACTTACCTTATGTTGTCAATGAATACTAATTATATGACTACCAGCTTAGTAGATAAACACATGTATCCCCTTATGATATCAACTTGATGATGATCTCATATTAAAACTATATCATATGTGATAGGGCCAAAATCTATCCCAATCATGTGATGGGATGTAATCATGCTGACGACTACAACAAGAATGATAAAAAAACATTGACTCCAACTCTCTGCATGGATTTATTACATAGATTGTGTAAAATTGATGACAACTCTCACTCATACATATCTCCTATGACTCCCAGATAGTGGATATCCGGTTATCTATTGGTCTATAAGAGATTAAAATACTGGACTATAGGAGTGATTAGTCCATAAATGTTTAAAAAAAATCCATCAGATTTTATTATTGAATGGAAAAACATTGTAGTGCCATGTTTAGAATAAAATGCAGCGAAAATAAAAATATGGACATACAATTTTTATAATATTTTAGATCACCAATATCCTACTAAACTCTAAAATTCAATTTACTAAGAATAATATTTGGAGACATTGAGAAATATCTATTTTTTAGGTGTTTCATAAATAGTCCATAAACCTTACCTTTTACAATACATGAATGCACAACTAATTTCGAAATTTTTATAAGAGTCACAACCTCATATGACCAAAATTTTGATCGAGTGTCAAAACCCAAAAACCATTTATTTTTGTAGTTGAATATCTTGT
Organism: Viscum album; assembly: GCA_963277665.1. Lineage (NCBI taxonomy): Eukaryota > Viridiplantae > Streptophyta > Magnoliopsida > Santalales > Viscaceae > Viscum > Viscum album. The sequence continues at coordinate 958,952,538 of OY728142.1, forward strand.
ACCAAGATTTCGTTTGATTGGTAGAAATATAAACCAATTCTAACGATTATAAAATATAGAATAAAATTAATATAATGAATACCATAAAAATAATCAAAAAACATCACAGTTAAGAAATTGTGAAAGTAAATGTATCCCAAAGAACATTGATCACATCATCAAGAATTAATGGAATATTTGAGTATCTTCTTGATCATGTCAATGAAATAAATATCCCAGTAGGGATTCAACACTTTACATTCCCATATGATTGTCTAATTTTTCTGTATCTCACTAGGACTAATATATATAGAGTTCATTTAATCATGTTCTCTGTTATTCACACTCCATAAAATACTACCACATCATTAGCTCTAAGATAATCTATATTATGACGTAATGTCTTAATAATCAATCATAATATGTCATGGGTTGATAATAATAGTAATGAGAATTGTACTGTTTACATATAATTTGAATTATCGTGCTCATTTCAAAGAATTATCATTATTTTTTATTCAATTATTAAACTCATTAAAATACTTCCATATATATTCATTTGAATAAATCATAATTATTCAAATAAATATAAAAAAAACTATTCCCACAGACTTGGAGTAAAAATATATAAAAGAACTTAGTATGAAACTTATTAATCAAAAAGAATATTTACAATATTTTCACAATCAAATATCATACACATAGTTTTATATTATATATTAACATTAAAAATTAATATAATGATATTAATAGTTTTAGTAAACTTTACGTTGATAAAAGTAACATAATAATGAATATATAGAGTAATATATACTCTAGTTAGTTAATATACTAGATATTAGAAACATCATAGATTCATGTAAGAATATTAAGAATGTTGATAAATATATGTAGATGAAGGATACATGTATCCAAATATGTGATATATAAAAATAGAGATATACTTAGGCAAATCATGTAGGTGAAAATTATACATATTTTTTATAGAACTATGTAGATTCTTGCAATGTAAGTGAAAACAATAAAGAATTATCTTAATAGAAAAGTCTTCAAAAAACTATAAAAACAATTTCTAAAAGTTCAATATCATTAAGAATAAATTATATAATATACAAAATATTTGAAAGCCTACACCAAACCTAATGAAACTCACTCTAACAAGAAATCATTAAACATAGTCAACTAGAGAATTCTATATTTATATAAGGGTAAGCTTCAAGAATGTGTAATGGTATAACATAAATTCTTGATTATATGTAATGTTAACCTTTATTTTTCAGATGTAGAGAAAGGGAAATGCAACACCTTGGTATTTTTAAAATGATTCTATGTTTGATAGCGTGTAAGACATGCTTCACCAATCCTAAACAAACAATGAAGTATTATTACATTAATATGACCATTATAACATAATATCTAAATTGGAGGGAATGAATAGGATTATAAAATTTATTATATATATATAAATATACTACCCAATATAAATTTATTGATAAATTCTTAGGAAATAAACACTCAATTTTTAATGATGGCATTTTACTTTTGAAAATATGTTTTCTCCAAAAAAATTGTTTTCTAAGTTTTATAAATAATATAATTAATTTCTGGAAATTTGGTAAATTTAATTTTATAGAAAGAACATCATTTTTAAATAATAATATCAAAATTTAATTGGTGTTGAATTTTATAATTTTTCAGTGAACAAAATATATTACCACGATTTCAAATATTGTCATTTGTTTACATTAAATAAGTCACCATTATATTTAAATATGGTATTGAAGTCACATGTGAGCCATTTTATTTATAATAATGTTATTAATTTTATTTCAATATGAAAATTTCTTGATTTTTGTATATGTTTATTTTTAGGCTTAAAATGCTTTTTTTTTGAAAAATGTTTTTAAGGGAATAATGTTTAACCATTTCAACTAATTAAATTAGACCCAAATTATTAATTATTTAAACGAAATGAATATATTATATGTCAATATATATTAATGTAAATTAATATAAATAATATTTCTAGTCATGTAGTTACTATAAAAATATACTCTTGTTGAAAAAATTAAGTTTTTGGAAACACATTTTTCTTCACTCTTATGTGTTTAATTATTTATTACATTCTAAAACATCTGATAATTTCATTTTTAAAATTGATTCCATATTTCTAATCATAATAATTAATACTTTATAATAAGGTCAACATAATTTTTAATCAAAATCAATAGTAAAAATAGTAAAATCATGTTACCACGGTTACGAGTAAAACTTGTTTACTAGGGATTAAACTAAAGATATAAGGGTCATAATGACATAAAAATTATAATTTACATTTTATGCAAATACTTCGACTCTATATCATCGAATTAATATAATTTTTTTAGTTTTGGAGTCATCATACCATGATTTAGACCTTTATTATAATTTAAGTAAAGAAAAGGACATATTATTACACTCTTTTATTTAAAAATCTATTTTGTGATCACATAGAAATGGAAATGAGGAATGTCTTTTATAAATTTAAATTTTAAGTATAAATAATTTTTTTATCATGAAAATATATTTAAAAATTTTTGTGATGAAATAATTACAATAAATGTTAACACAACACCAACACTATAATTATTTAATTAAAATGAACATAAAATTAACGATATTAACATATTAAATGTAATATAATTTAAATAAATCATTATGTTCCAAAAATTTTATAAATATTTATGACATGTTATAGATTTATCAAATTAATATATTCCCATTTCATATTTTTGTTGATGTTTTTAAAGTCAAATTAAATGAATAGTATCAAAACATATAATAATTGTATTTTATAATAAATAATGTTTTCTAAAATGATTGAAAATCAAAAAAAATTATTAGGCCCCATGAATTGTTAATGGTTTATAATATCAAATGGGGTCCAAATACAAGCCGTTTTTCCTTTTATAGGAATTTTATTATCCCCTAATATGTAAAAATGATATTACCATACTAATTTTAAAAATCAGTTAAAATGGGTTAAAACAAAAAGATAAGGGTGAAAACATAATCTAAAATTGTAAAATTTTTTATGGAATTAGAGGATAAAGACACAACATAATATTTTTATAGAATATTATCAGTTTAAATAAATTTCTAATATCAAAATTTATTCAATTTAATTTAATAATTTATGAAATTACAAAAGTGTCCCTCCCCTCACTTTTAAAATATAACACTATATTCTCACTGCTCCACACATAAATTTTTTTTTAGTTTAACCAATATATATAACAAACCTTCCTTACAATCTCAAATATTTACTAGAGGCTTATTTTATTATAAAACCAACCTGGGGAATCTGTTTTGGTAAGGCTGTAGAGTTTCTCCAAAGAAGATGCGTTATTCTTAACAGTGCATTTTTTTATTTCTTTTTTGACCTCATTAATATTTTATCCAGAAATTAGAAATTACAAAATTTTCTTCAATTTTCTGAGATATTTTTATATTATTTTAATAACCAAAATTAGTCACATCCCCCATCAAATGGGAAAAACAAACCATTGATCATGTGTATGATAACCTACCACATCAGGAACCGATTTAATTCACTTTCCATCACCACCACTTACAGATGGATATAATGAGGAATTTAATATAAATATATATATATATTTATATTTATATATATTATATTTATAAAATTACAATAAATCTATAAATATAATATCACATCCACCTTATTATCTTCCAAAACATTGAAAAATGATAATGTATTCCATGAGTACATGTGGACTACCCCCTCCATGAATTCATGTGATAATTTTATTCATTTTATTTTGACATGGATGTTAATGAGGATACATTTAATGAATAAATATGATATATATGATATAATATCTAATTATATAATGTTTAATTATTATATATCTTTCATTTTTTCCATTCATCAATAAATGGAATCGACGTTAATGTGTATGTATGTACTACAAACATGATGAGCGATATAATTACTTTTTATATATATAAATTTTATGGATGAAGCTAAATATTTATATAATTAATACATATGATATTTATATCCTCATTAACATTTTTTAGATGATGTAACCACAATCAATGATCAAGGACCGAAACTACCAAACCAAAATATACATGAAAAATGATCTAGTATTTACCTAAAATAGTGATTTTAATAATGAGTTATTAATAAAAAGATGATAAAAAGTTATACATAAATCGTATATTTTATGATTTTTGAATACTTGTATAATAATAATATATTTATTTTATAGTGTTTTTAAAATGTATGAATAAATTCATGACATGTGGTAAGGGACTTTCATCTGACTTTTATTTGCATGGGCTACATGTAATATTAACAAATTTTTCTTTTCTATGGTGCATATATTTACCATGAATGTATTATAGTGCTGTTATTATGAAAATTATCTAATATAAATATCAATATATGGTTATTTCATTTAGGTTTCTTAAAATACTTTACCGAAGTGGTAAGGGGTTTATGTTTTAATGACATTATTTATTTGGATTGTTAATGATTAAATTTCAAATGATGAAATATTATAATCTATATCTAAATAAACTCATAATTTTTATTCCCATATTGTTATTTCTAGAAATTATATTTTTTCCAATAATTGTCCTCACTTTTTACTCAACAAAAAAATAATTTTTATAATGAACATTGACTTTATCCCTCTTCCATTGAAAACCATTTCTCTACCATGACCATGTTTTATAAATTTTTCTGAAAACTATTTTGAAAATTCTATAATGATTCTTGAATAAATTTTTACCCTTGTTAGAAAATTTTAATTTTTTTTTAAATTTAATATTATTTACATATCTAGAATGTGGTCCTTTTGACTTTTTAACGAAAATGGGAAAGGAATCTTTATTTTGATGTGTGAAATGTGAACAATATTTCTATTAATTATAACTTCTCAATGATTAAAATTTTGGCTTATATGTTTTTAATGTTAATTTAAAAGGAAATTAGATCTTTAACATTTGGTGGTTTTTTATATTTTAAAATGTAATATAAAAAGTTGATATTTTATTTTTCTTATAAATTATTTAATGATATTTTAATAGTATTTTTATTAATTAATGATAGCCACCACTGATTATACTTTTTATATAATAGTTATATGATCGAGTGATACTATCCTTATTGTTTCTTTGGATGGTTTATTATTATTATGAAAATATTATTATGAAGCTCATTTGTTTACCATCAATTATGCAAATGAAATCAATTTCTTTTCCATGAGTAATGCCATGATTAAATGTTTAAAACCCCATTTTCTTACTATGGGTTATACTTTGATGATTGTTTTATCAGGTTAAGGAACACATATGCATGATATTGTTCATGTTATGGGTGGGCCCAAAATTATATATTCCTATAATTAATTGGGTAATGATGGATATATTATGAGATAAACTGAACTAGAATGTGGAGTGAACCCAGTTTAGTAAGGGACTCATTCTAATATGATATTCTGTGGAGTGAACATTGACTACTATGATGGTTTGTAGAGAAAACAAAATCCAATATGAAATCCTGAGGAAGAGACTTGACTACTAAAGAAATTATTTTATATTATTATGTCTATTCCATAAATCAATGTCTTATACCAATGTTTTTCTTATAATTAATTTTGTTATTTAAATATATATGATTCATTTCATATGAAAAAAATATTTTTAATATGTATCAAGATTATAATATTGAATTTAATGAGTATATTTTTCAATTTTGTATTTTATATTCTCATACAATTATCCTCATGTTATCATTATGTGATCACTGAAATCTCTCTTATTTACCCTTAATGAGAATATATTCTCACACTTTCTTATGTATCCTATCTCGTGTTTATGAAGAAATGTATTATGTATGATATGTCTAAGAAGGGTTAATTTTATGAATAACATTGTTTGAGATGATGTAGTTAAATTATAAACCAATTTCTTATGTATTGAATATTCTAATGACATTATATCTATATGATCCTGGCATGTATCATTATATTTTGTAATGAATATTGAAAGATTAAAATGAAATATATATCTACGAAATGTATGTTTCGTAATATATAATCCATATAATTGTGATTTTAAAATTATAAGCAATGTGTAACGGAAACTTGAATGGATATAACATGTGTGAGGGTAGTTTTAGATATCTATTTAAGGGAAAAAATGAATATAACTAATTATCTAAAGCTAAATAAGTATTATTAACTAGAATCATAAGGGTAGGATGTATGTTCCGATGCTTTCTATTGGAATTCATAAATTCATGTCAGGATTGATTAATTTTTCTATTAACTATGTATGGTTTAACATAAAATTTCATATTGGTAAACTTATACTTTTGTGATGGTATTGTACTTATTTCATATAGGAAACCTAGTTATAAAATATGATACAAAAGGGTAATTCCCATTTCAAATAATGGTAAAATACATATTTTATGAACTGTGTAATTGTCATTCTTTTCTTGAATAAGGTTATACTAGGTTTCCCAATACTCGTGTAAGGGTAATATAGAGCTTCATATAAGAGTTTATGTAAAACTATATAAAAGAGAAGAAATGATATGAATAGGTAAGGGATAGTTTATAAAACTTACCTAAATGTATAGACCAAATTATGTAAGGTTAAATATAACTTCTGTAACAGTATGTTGAAAAATAAATTAGCTAAAAAAGGATAAAATAATACTTACTTAAATGTAATATAAATTTAATGGATCATACCTATGAATATGAACTAAATTATAATACATTTATAAGGATAGATAATAACTAACACAATGTAAATTAAAATACTTATAATTTTTTTTCAAATGAATTAAAAAAATAAATAATTATAATAATAAATTATACATAATATCAACAAAATATTATTAAAAAAATAATATTATAAGAATAATAAAAAATAAGAGTTAGTTATAATTTTTCTAAAGAAAAACATTTAATTTTATGTTCAAAAAGTAAAAATATTCCCATTTTAGCGAATTAGAAAATAGAGCCCTTGTTTAAATCTTAAAAAACAATCTCCCCCCTTTTGAAATTAATAAAAATTAAAAAATCTATAAAAAATCTTGGAAAAATAAATTTCAAATACATAAATCTATATATTTTGTTTAACATAATATAAAACAATTAGTGAAATTTATCAATTAATAAAATTTATATAAAAATATTATGGTTTTAGTATTCCAAATTCAAAATTTATTTACTAAATCCATATAGAATATAGTTATTTATGAAATATATAACATTTTTTAGTTGAAATTAACTATTAACTAATATCTATATTTTTCACATGATCCCTCATTAATAGATATATTACATGTATATGCCTTTTATAAATTATTTTATAGGAGTTTTAGAAATTAAAATTACACAATAATTATCAGTAAATATTGCAATTTAACCAAAATTTATATTGAAACAGTATAAATTCTGTTTAATCTAAATACCTTGAGAAAAAAATTCAATTAAAACATTCTCAGCCTCAGATGTAGATAATTTATTTTATAACTCTTTCATATAACTCCCTGACATTATATTCTAAATGATAAAATGGAACATACAGTTTTTCATTTCTTTTCAATCCAATGGACTCTGTATTTAGATCCAAATATGATAAAAATTAAATAGAAATATTATTTGAATAAAATATTAAAGTGTTAATAGTTCTATAGATATATATAATAAATTTATCAATATTTTTTAGATAGTTTCCCTTATGATCTGAGTAAAATCTAACACCAAAAAGAAACAAAATATATATATATCTGGTCTTGATAGAGTCAAATAAATTAATCTACCTATAATGCATGTAAACAATTTAACATCATCCCACTTTCCAATTTCATACAAATCCAATTTAAAATTTTACTTATTTATTTTTAAAAATATTTACATAAATGATGAAAAAACATTTCATTAGTTCTTTTTCATAAATAAAAATATTTAAAAAACATCATCTTTTCATTAGTTAATTTGCATGCTGGGATAAAATTACTAGTCTCCCATTAAAATCATATCAAACTCAGTTGTCATTTATTTTGAAAAAACGATTACAACGTAAATCATTTGTAAAATAAAATTTTAAATCAATAATATAAATCTGTATAATAATGAAATCCAGTTATTATTTCTTTATAACCAATGTATGCACAACCATTCATTTTGTAATATAAGTTTTTTTAATCTTTTTTAGTCTCTAATACTAAGCTCATTATTATTGCTTTAGACCATACCATGAATTTTTTTGTTCTTAAACATGATTTTCCAATATTTCATTTTCTTATATTGTTGGCTCTTCAACAGAAAAATTTAAATAAAAAATCCATATAAATAATACTCATTAAATCTATTTGATATAATTTAATATTTATAAAATAATTATATTTGATAAAATTTTAATATCATCTAACCTTTCAACCCTTTTATAAGAGTATTCAAAGTCAATTCACTCTTCCGGAAAATTACATTGATCTGCGAGTCTAGTTTTTTTATCAATGCTAGCTTCATCATGTTTATTATGAAAAGTAAATTTATTTATCATTATTTGTTTATATTTTGGTAAATCAATAAAATCCCAAAGATCTTTTTCTTTCATATTGATTCAATTCATCACGCATATAATTAATCCATTTTGAATCATTTAAAGCATCATGAATATTATTTAGGTACTCTGCACACCCATACCACTTTGTTAGCAGGAAAAATCCACTTTTTTAGTTTTCACCCCTCCTCCCACCCTCATGTTCAAGCATGATTTCCCCCATCACTTCTTGTTCCCCCCATTATTAGTGCTTCCCCCACTTCTTTCTCATTCATGCATGCCAGGATTTGAACTAAAGAACTCCATGAACATTGTGAACACCCTTACCAATAATCTATATAATTTTCAATAATTTTTATTTTATATCTTTTTATTTATATATTGAAGTACTTATTTTTTTGTCTATATATTAATATAATTGTCTTTAAATACATTTCTGAAATATATTGTGTGTGCGTATTCAGGTGTCTAATTTTACACGCACGCACGCACACTTGTTTGTGTGTGTATAATATATATATTATATTCTTAGTTAACTTATATGTATTTTAATTTATGTATATAAATATATTCATGTTTATTAATACACAAAAAGAAATATATATTTATATTCAAAAAATATTCCAAATTATTTATAGGTATATATATATTTATAGGTTTTCATAATTTAGAAAAATAGTTAAATTTTTATTTTAAATAAAATTTATAATAAATGTATGTCTAAATATGGTTTATATATTAATAAAATATATACATAATTTTTTTTAAATATTTATTTATAGAATTAAAATTTTATAAATAAATATACAAAAATATGTATATGTTTATGTATTTGAATTTATAAATAACACTTCAATATAAAAAACATTAAAATTTAAATAGTATAATATTAATATCAATGTAATATGGGGGAGTAAACTCAGTTTCCACTTAAAAAATACAATAATACCTTCTTAAGTGAAGCTAAAATTCCATCTAATGGTCAAAAATTAGGGTTTCCTGTTTAAAAATTTGATTTTAGTGTTCTATAATGAATTTTTTTATTGAAAAAATAGAGATCTGGACTCCCTTTTATTCAAATAGTCTAAATATCTTCATAGGGTTCAATATGACATCTTCTAGATCCCAAATAAACAAATAGATCAAAAGTTATGGTCGTTTGAATTTCAAATATTCTTTTCATCTTTTCATAAGATCTTAATTGATTTATAAACGTTTTATATCATGAAATTAGTTTTAAATTTCTATTATTTTATACAAAAGATAATGTTTTAAATGGACCATTGTTTTTAAAATATTTTGTAATCCATTTTTAATAAAAAATAATATATTAAGTGTAAATTCATAATTTTTTTAGTAAAATAATATTTAATAAAATATTATATTTGGAAAGAGTTACTAAGAAAGAGAACTCCGATAATAATAAATCTTATAGAAAATATTATTAGTGATAGGGTTTTTCATTTCCCTCTTTCCAACATATCTTAAAAATAACAAGGAGCATTATCTATCCACACTATTTATTAACAACGCACACCTTTGTGTGAATGAATATCACCCACATAATTTATATCCCTAACATTATGTGTGATTGATATTTTTTTGATGTACATGTCCAATAGGCATTTATTACATTGTGGTAGAAGTTCCTATCACATATCATGATTCTTAATTCAGATAGGTTGTAGAATCGTAGAAGAGTAACCCTCAATTATGAAATTCCCCCATTCACAGTGCATCATAGTTTTTATGGCCTTAATGAAACCAAGAATCCCTATTTCTAATGAATATGTGACACCAAATTGGTCAAAGAAAAATAAACTATCTCCCTATTGTTCAAAAAAATATTTTATATCCATCCTTCCCTAGGTTACCCTTCAAATATCTATCGATGATTATTTTCACCCATCACTGAATAATTGATTTACAATTGATGATGATGTATCCAATTTAATTCATATAATTGGACCTAGCTCCTAATCTGCTGCAAACAAAAAAGTATAATTTTTTGGTTTCTGTATATACCAATTGGTTGTGTGGATCCACCTCTCATGACCCCTTATATATAATGTTTCCCCTCTTGAAATGAAAAAGGATAAAGGGAGATAATTACCCCCATGTCCCACCTTTAGTAGGTCCCGGGTTGGAAACTCGCACTGGGGTTATAAAAAATCTCACACATAGAATGAATTATGCTCCAAAGATAAGTAAGATTGTGTGATTGGATATAAAACACCAAAAAACTCCATTATATAAGAAAATGATAAAACCAAAAATACATGTAATGTAATAATAATATTAAAAATCCTTATGAAAAACATAGAATATAATTATATAGTAGAAACTAAATAACCACTACAATATGGTAGCTATAAATTTCAACCAATTCCATTGATGTCCTTAATGAAACATAAAAAAATTATATAAATTCTATGAGAATACATGTATACATAGTAGGATCATACCCAAGTATCTGATGAAAATGTTAAAATAGAATATTAATACAACAGTTATAGAATAAAAGATCCAAAAACACCTAAAAATGTCAACTAACTAACCCCATCATCGCTAAGGCATGCTCACAAAATAAATCAAAAAATTATAGGGACATAATAATAAACATATCGATAAAAAGGGTACACAACACCACTTCTCCATTGGTTTTCCACTCTAACAACCGATTTTTATACTTTCTAGCACTCTTATCTCTTATTTAAAGTAATCCTACACACAAAAAACATTGTAATCCACATCATGATATGAAATCTGTGTGGAACTGTCTATCACATCCCACCTGAAGACACCAGGTCAATCACATCACATCTTTCCTGAGGACACTTGATCTGTGGCATCATATCTCACTGGAAGAAACCCATTCCATCACATCCAATCATATATAACCCTGTTACTTTATCAATAATACATCATGATAATGAAGTACAAAAACATTGTTCCCACCTCCTTCCACGCATGAAACCAAGTATATGCCGCATCATAAATCTCATCAAACCATTCCATAAGTGAACTATACCTCCAATCCATCAAAACTCGTGCATAAGAACCTCACCTAGAAGAGAGTGTTCATGATGGGGTATCCAAAAATATATCTGAAACATCTTAATGTTGAAAAAAATACCTACAAAACATTTGGATTTGAGTTCATAATGGTTGAATCAGGTGTGTGAATAGAGAAATAATAATGAAATAATAATATATAATAGTTAAACATAATCCCACCCTCTGGGTTCACAAAACCAAAACCACCCAACCATCATAACATCCACATCACCACATATTCACATCTATATCGCTTTTACAACTAATGTGTCACACCACACACCACCACAAACAAGGCACACACTACCAGTTTCAATTTTATGTTCCAAAATTTATATAATTATCAAATTTTCATGAACCCTCTAATACTAAGCTATTATATTCCATATCAATAGAACCCTTTTGTATGGATTTTGATTCAATTGTGGTAATTACTACACTAAAATTCCAAATTTCTCAATTAACCACATAAAATACTACCTAGTTTCACATTCAATAATTATCCTTCAATATTAAAATTAAAGATAATTTTCCCATAAACAACTAATTTATTTATATTTCTTAACCATTTATTTCAACAATGTTTCATTTAATAGGATTTTTTTTCAAGAATTTCATTTCTTCTGGACAACAACCAAGACAACTCATAATACCAGTCTTTCCTTGCACATCACCATCACATTAATCAAATGTCTTTAATCAAAGAGAGTCATGAAAACTTAATTAATGAAAAAAATATTAATTTAATCATATGATAATAACTCTAATCCAATTATTTAATATTTATATTATCATATTACCACAATGATTACTATTAAAAAAATTTATATTTAGGAAATATAATCAAATATTGATTATATTTGTATGATGATAACATTACCATTCATGGGTAATATTTTGATTGTATAAATTAATGAAACCACTTATTTTTTATTCACACACAACCAGATCAACAAACATATTTAACATAATCCATAGAAAACAAGGGTCTTGATAGGCATCACACCAAAATGTCTAAATTTAGGGGATTTCCAATAATACTGCTAATAAAATATAGAAAACTATATTTGAATAATTAAATCAAATGTAAAGGGAAGAAAATCTTGAATAAATCAATAGGGGACTCTATTCATCTATCAAAGTCAGGGGACCATTTATAAAAATTTATATAAGAACCCTTGAATGTTCACAAATATCTGATCTAAAATATATAGTTCTCTTCATAAGGGGAGAGGTGAAAATTGACATTGTGAGAATTTGATAAACCAAAATGTATTCCAAAGAATTTAATTTCTTTAAGACCATTACATAAAAAATTCAATGATAGTCTACACATGATAAATTTCCCAATGAGAACAAGACATAACTTCTTAAAGAATAAGGCTTACCTCATTCATTGAGAATGATATCACAAGACTTGCTTTATCAAGAATGTTCATTGGCTAAATTCACAAAACATTATATGTGAAAACTCTAACTCCAGGATCATACGGGTTGAAATATCTTCTAACAATTCACCCACTGGACCAGAAAATGACATTGTTTAAAAAGTGAAAAAAAAACCAGACACATAAGAGTTCCATAAAACAGCTAATACTAGACCTTTTAGGGGTCAAAATACTTTTATAAGGCACAAAAATATTGTTATGAATCCCGATGACGATATGACTCATGCTATAAAATATTATTGTACAAGCCATGAGTCATTCACTCAAAATTGTTGATCTTTTAGTTTTTATGGATTTTGTTCGTAGTATTCTATATGACACCTTTAATTCCTCCATCTTGGTGGGAGATCAGTTGGTACCTAGTAAATATAATTATGTCTCTCAATAGTAGAAATAAAAAAGAGTCCACACAAACAATAATACGTTATCTCATGTTCACTGTGAACAATACTGTCTGGTCCGTGAAGATTTTTTGAAATCAAGTTCTATGAAATGGAAAACCCCAGTGATTGTCCCTAATGGTTTTATTATCCTACATCCCAAGAAGACTAAAAAACATGGAGATTACTCCAACATTGAGAGAATGATTTTCACTAGATCCTTTGATGTTTCCATGGCACAAAATATTGTCACCCCTCTAAAGCCTAATGATGTTGAACCATGTAGCACACTAATTAGTGATGTTGATTCGAACGATTTAATTTTTGATGAGGTTGTTGATCCAGATTTAAAAGGTGTATATAGTCTTTTTGAAAAGCTCTGCTTGGAAATTCTCTCATGGATGGAAGAAAAAGATGCGGTTCATTTTATAAATGGTAAATGATGGTGAAATAAATGTGGATATATATCTTAAAACATGAGATATAATTATTTCTAAAATGGTAGAAGAATATAAATGAAATATTCACTTTAAGTATAAGGAAATTCACTGGAAATGACTCTATTTCTTGATTCTTTTTTCATGATGAATGTGGAACGTCATCTCTATGGATCATTATTTAGTTTCTTGAATAAACATCATATGGAATTGTTTTTATATTGACACATATTTTAGCTCTTTATTTTATTATCAAGGATTAGAGCTCAAGGCAAGTTGTTTTTTGATCTTCAGATCCTAGTTTTTCTGAATTTATGCATACCTTATCTAGTCTTCCATTCTGGAGATACTCAAATAAACCCGATTCTTATTCTTTGGGTTGGGTTGATGTTTTATTTGGGTACTAAAGGAACTCTAATGTTCAACCCGACTAAAATGTTTCAATGTATATATTTGATGATATCATAGTTTATGAGATTCTTCATTGTTTGTTTTTTTTCTTTATACCAATTTTTAACTCTCGTTGCATCAATTTGTTGACACATCTATTTTCTCCGAGATGTTTCAAATATGTTAGTGGATTCACCCCATAATTCATGTTGATGTGTCTCTTAGTGGTGGAATATATATTCTTTTAGGGGGTTTATGTCCAAATGGTGAAGATACCTTCTTAGATGTGGCGACTTCTAGGCTGATTGAATGTTGTTTATGACAGGTTTGTTGCACTTTGTGATTTCATATATATTTTTGTGTCTGTAAATATTTTATTTAAATCAATTCATTGATGGTTGAATCTTTTTAAACATCATGTTTTTAATATAATTTTTTATATTAATTAATTTCTTTTTGGGAATGAATCAGGTGACAAATTCATGTCTCATTTTGTTACAAAATACCATATTTAGAGATTCACCATTATTATGTGAGGTGATTCCACAATTATGTTCCGTGAAACAATAAAATATTCATATTATAAAACACATTCCATACTAATTAATACATTGAACACAATCATGGAGAATCAATGTCATATAATTAAATAAATAACATGATATGTCTCCCATTCCCTTTCATTTTTAGGTTTGACCAGATTAATTTTCTTCACTAAGTCAAAGCATACCATCTACTGAATGGAATAAAAAACTATGATCTCCCCCACATGTTATGACTAGTATAAATAGAAATGATACCCTAGCTGGTGAAGAAAGACTTTTCATGATTTTACCAAAATAGGAAGGAGAGAGAAACATCTATGTGGTTCAAAAAATGGAGAAGAGCTATAGTATGTTTGTAGAATAATCTATAAACTGGGATGATGGTGCTTAGATAACATAGAATTGTGGGAAAAAATTATATGATCAAATGATATGAAATTGGTTTTAACATTAAATGATAACTCTCCATGTAACCTCTTTCAAATTACATAGTTTATTCCTCATTTAATTTCTATTTAACACAAGACATAAATGAAACGAATTTAAAATTATAAAATATAATTGGTTTAGTAAAAAATAGTTGAAAATATATTATACTATGATTTTAGGCTATTAAATTATTCAATTTAATATACAAAATGTGCTAGAAAAGAATCATGGGTTCATTATATTTTTAAGCTACCCATTCGCATGAGGAATGCACTAAATAAGGGTAAGGTTCTTTTTCCCTTATGCATCAAGACACCCTTATGTGAAACAAAATGGATTCTTATGTGTAACATGTTATTAACCATAGCAAGATTACTAGTCTTATGTGAACTGAGGGGTCTTACGACTACCCTTATGGATAAGTCAAATTTCAATTTTGTGGGTATTAAAAATAATGGATTACCCATATGTAGCTCCAAGAGGACTCTTCTGTGATACCAGTAACCTTATGCATAATGCGATCTACCATTATAAAAGGAACTAGCTATCATTACGAGATTCTTAGAAAATATCCTTCCCATGAGAATCTTCAAAACATCAAACATACTCTTACATAGATAGACTATTACACTTATGTGTGTTGGGATCAACTGTTTATGCAAGTAAGGTATTTGACTATACCCTTTTGAATCTCACGGAAATAGAGGTTTTTCATTACACAATAGTTTAAAATGGTATTTTAACTTTACATAGGGTTAGAAAATAAATACTTCCTTTATAAAAGATATTAATAACCATTTTTACCCTTGCATAACTACAATTTCACTTGCAAGGGTAAATATTTAATGGAAAATGTTAACTATTCAATTACAAATAATTTAAAATAATTACGAAAAGGGTTATATAATCATTTCCTAGAATTCCAAAAAATTTAAAATATTATATAAATCATTATCAAAACTTTTTAAAAACATATATAATATTTGATTCACTTTATAAATTTCCAATTAATTTGTTAATTAAAAGTTTAACACATTTAAATTAATACCAAAATTTGAAAAACCATTTCAAAAATACATCATAAATCACTTACTAATTTGAAAACAACTTCTATCTTTTTTAAATCACTCCTAATCCCCTAGAATTCTATGAATTAAAAATTAAGTGTTTGGGAAAACATGGTCCTTTATAAAATACACCTCTAAAACTATTATAATCCTAAATAATTAAAGTATTAGGAAGAAGTGGGAAATGATATGGTATAAATCAACCACCCTATGATATACCTCTCAAGGATCCTGATATTTTTGGAACATAATAAAAATAAAAAGAATATATCGAGTGAGTCACAACACAAACAATAACAAGGCCACTTATATTTCCAAACACAACAAGAAATACATAACGATAAAACAACTACAACAACATATAGAAGGGAATACCTTAAAAAAATTTAATTTTTGTGGTTTTAAAAGGAAGGAATAAAAATTCTTGTGTGGGAAAAAATTACTACATCATAAACTTGAAAAATAAATTGAAATGACATCAAATGATCTATATATATATATTGATTTTCTCATTTATCGTTGTTGAAATTCCATGAAAAATGTAAACTAGAATCCTTGTATATCAATTTTCTATTTAACATAGACATTCTATTTAAATAAATTCATTAAGTCATTCTTATTACAGAGTTTAAAAACATAATCATTTTCTCTAAATGATTACTTACATGATAAAAATGTAGGATAATATTTCATATTAAAATATGTAATACTCAGTAGTATTCTGATAAAAAAATTCCCATTGCTAACCAATTTCATTTATCCAGATCATTCATTTCATATTTATAATTTGTCACATTAGCCACACTTCCCATTTTAATTCAAGAGCTCAATTATCCATTTCAATAAAATCCATTTTAGTTTCATCATTATTGTTTTATTCCATTACGACCATTAAAGGAGAACAAAACAACACAACACAATCTACCCATATTTCTCATCCTCTTTTAGCGAAAAAAATTCCACACACATTAACATCAACACATCACAACCTATTCCTCATCACAACCAGCACACTTCACAACAACTTCCACCTCAGAACTACATCATATCACAACCACACACCATAAGCAATTCCCCATGAGAACTACCACATATCACAACCACTTCTTCACTACAATTTCCGCATATCACAACCACTTTTCAATTATTTGAATTTAGTTTGACGATGGGGATTTCATTAAGTCAACATTTTTTAATTTTAAAGGGAGTTCTCATAGAGACTAGAATTTCCCAGGGAAATCAATTTAATACAAAAATATATGTTCGAAGATAATTTTATTCAAGGTGATACAAAAAAGACTCAAAACATGGTTCCATCAATAATATCAATAGATAAATATAAAATTAGAGAACCTTATTTAAAAAATAGAATATATCAAAAAAAATGATGTTGGAACATCTCACATTATTATGATGTATGTTTTCCAAGTTCTTTAATAATGCTTTATTTACTTGAAGCACACCCATTAAAAATTTACAAGGGATTTAATGTTTAAATATTCATTTTCCAAATATGTATTCCATTACTTCCAAACTTCTAACATTACAATTCTTAACCAATAAAAGAATATATATAAATGTAGATAGTTCTACCACATGAATTCAAATCAAAGGAACTCGTCCACCCCACCATGATATTGTCTAATTTTGATGGAACTAACTCAATCACATGATATATAATTATGTCATAATATAAAATTTCATGATAAGGAAAAGTGTATCTATAACAACTAGGACCCACTGAGAGCACAAACACCCTGCCTTAACATGGCCATTGTGTCCTGGCACACTAGGTACCACCATTTTCCATGTAAACACATGGTCCTAACCCTAGGGCCCATCCACCATGCCCAAACAGGTCATCTAACTAATGATTATACCCATATGATGGGTGAAATTCTTGAAAGATTCCTAGGATTTATGCGATTGAGGATAAAGCACACTAGAAAGAACATGTGTTGGGGGTCATGGCCCACCGCGTACCACCAGTGTCCCTATAGACACATGGTTCCCAACAAAGGGCCCACCCCATGCCCAAACGGGTCATCTGTCTAACGATTTTCCCCATGTGAAAACACATATACCTTCCAATGTTCTTTATCCTCACTCTCACACATTCTAGGAAACATCAGAGATGGTCACCCATCTTAATCACTACTCATGGACAAGAATTATTAACTGTGGAATTCTAATCAGGTAGGCTCTTGAAATAAATGGTTCACCTAGTTTACATGAGTCATATATGTTATTACTTAAACACTTTATCATTATGGGGTGAAACAATCACCCCAAGATAACAATGTCCTCATTGTGCACTCAATATATCATCCTAGGTAGTGAATCTAAATTAAATTTGGGTTCTTGCTCTGATACCAAGTTTAATAACTAGGCCAATGCTGACAGCATAGAGACCTCACCTTGACATATTCGATGGGTCCTATCCAACTAAGATCCACCAGTTTCCCCAAAGACATGTGTTCCCCATCCTAGGTCCCACCCACATTCCCAAACGGGTTATTAGACCAATGATTGTCCCCACAGGACAACACATGTTTTTCCAGTGTGTTTTTTCATCACTAGCACACATCCTGGGAAACTTCCCTAAAGGCCACCCTTCATTATAAGGTAAAGGGTTTCAATAAAAACTAGTCCCCACTTAATTCAAAAACACCCAAAATTTACATGGATGTCTGGTAATGGATAACCATGTACTAGTAGTTTCCCTGCAAAAAATGTGGTCCCTACCCTAAGGCTCACCCTCATTCCCAAATGGGTCATCTGACTAATGATTTTACCTAGGAGATAACATGCTCTTTTGAGTCTCCTTTTTCCTCAATCACACACATCCTAAGAAACATTCCATAATTTCACTTATCCCGACCACTACATTAGTCTAATCATTCATATCTATAGAGTTCCAATCGGCTAGGCTCCGGAAATAATGGTTCACCATGTTAACATGATTCATATCATTTAGTCATTTAACACTTCATAATTATAGGGCTAACATTGAAGCCCACATTTGTGAAAAATGTCCTCATTGTGGACCTTACATATCAACCCTAGCAGTGCATCACACTTATGGATGAGTTCCTTCTCTGATACAAAATTTATCAACTAGGCCCTACAGATAGCACATACACTAATCCTTCACATAGCCATCATGTCTGGCCCCTCCAGTTTCCCAACAGACACGTGGTCCCCAGCCAGGGGCCCACTCGCATGCCAAACAGGTCATCTGACTAATGATTATCCCCACAGTACAAAACATGTTTTTAGGGACTCTTTCCTCACTCTCACTCATCCTTGGAAACATTCACAAGGTTCGCCCATATAGAACACTACTACATGTCAAGCACACTAAAATGTGGAGATCTTATCAGGTTGGATCGCAAAAAAAAAGTCAAACCATATTGAAATGAGTTATATCATTTATTCATTTAATCATTTATCATTTTGGGGTGTTACATTTTCCCTTTATCCGTATGTTTTAATCAACAACACATGCCACCAACATAGGATCAATCATAATAAACCCAACCAACAAAATAATAGTCAATAACATTTATCAGTACATTAATATAAATCTATGTGTTAGAAGAAATTTTATCTTCATCAATTTAAATATGTTTCAAAAAAACCATTTTCTTTTATAAACACAACCAAAACACAACAGAAAAACAAAACAAAAGAATGTGAACTCAATAGAAATAAACATTATCTCATAGATCAAAAAATTTATATGTTATGAAATCTAAATGGATCATGGATTATGATTCATTGTAGAAATCCTACTTCATAAAATTATTCTTAAGACATCATATTATAAATTAGAAACATGTTCTTAGTAAGTAATATCATTACATCAATGAGTAAATCCATATAAAATACAACCAAACCAATACTCATCATTTACAATCCATTTATAGTAAAATATCATGCCTTATATTGAAATTGATCTAACATTTGGCCATGTTAATGATAAAAAATTCCCATGATTTATCACATGAATCATGATTAACATGCTTTAAACATTACATTATTGTTTTATCTTGTTACAAAGGAACACATTCTAAACATCATTCTAAAAACATTATACAAGATAGGTTCTTTTTCTCAAATGAAATAATTCATTACATATACAAAATTATTTTAGAATTCTAAAAATAAAAAATTCACTCAAATCAAAAAATAAATATTTCACTTGATTTATTAGTATATTTCATTCTGTATACACTCAAAATAATAATTCTATAAATATTTTCATTGATTTTAAAATCATTATTATACACTACAATAAGGGTTACCTGATTTGAATTCTATGATTAAATACAACATGATCAATACATAACATAATTTCATATTCACAATATAATATATTAGACATAATACATTCTCAAGATTTAGACATTATAAGTTTTCTAGTTTCCAAAAAAAATTTTTCCACTTTAGACATGATTCTTATAAAAACTACTAATGACGTATCATGTGGGGCTCAATTATTTCAATGCTAAAATTTTTTAAAGATCGTAAAAGAAATCATTAATTTAAATTTTTTGAGTCCCAACATGTTAACAAAAACAATTACAATCATTTAACATTAATTTAAAATGATTTCTAACCTTACAAAAAATTCTGACAGATGAAGGTTGTATATCATGAGAATAAAGGCAACACATGGATGATATTCACAAATTTAAGTTAATTAACTTGAATGATATAGAATAAAAAGTTTATTAACGATAAATTATAAATAAGATAGATTCTTTTTTTGGGAATCCTTCATACTATTAACAGTAATTAGTAATCATGCCCACCAATTTAATTATTGTTAAATAATGTTACAAGAATTACCATCCTAACTCATGATTTTGACATATGATTATAATAATAAATACAAGCATCCATCATGTCAAAAATGTAGAGAATGTTTATTATTATTAATTTTTATAAAATAAAATAAATTAACAACAATCAACAGGCTCATTTTTTTAGTAGTAAAAATTATATATATCCACATCAATGTGTTTATGAAATCCCATAACACTTGATTATGATAAACTACTAAAACAAGGAAATAAATGGAAAATTAACTTTAATGTAAACTATCATACACATAATCATTGTGTTCTAAGAAAATCACTTCAATAATTCAATATAAGATTTAATGGGGGAAACATTATTCATATTCATAATTCAGAAGTTATACACAATAATATAAATAAACATGCTTCACTGAGAATTTAAATTATTCTGAAACTAAGTTATCATTTCATGAACTCTAATAATTAAAAAAAGATAATTAATGATGTGTTATGCTATAACTATAATGCCCTGACCCTAGTTACCTAGAGTTATAGAATTATTACATAACATTTGAATGATCAGAAGAGATAAAGGATTGAATGACTGATTAGATTAGTATCCTTGGAAGTACTATATACAAACATAAATTTTACATTACATCATGAAATAAAAAAACATCATTTTGTCCCCTCTGAGAACACTAATATCCTTTTGCCAATCCCTGCAGGATAATCATAATTAACTTCTCCAAATCCTATGTAAAATAAATCATAAGAAAGTGGTGAGCTAAGATTCTCAGTAAGGATAGAAATATATTGGAAACTATCATAAATAAGCATAAACATTTTAGGCAATGTATAAGACTAAAACAAAATCCTTTTAACTTAAAAAATTAGGATAGTATGGAAAAGATTAATCAAATAATGCCATTTACTTGTTCACATAGTTATTATACTTGTTGAATAATCACATATAATATCAATAGATAATTTCATAATGATAGAATGTATACTTACAGATATCATTTCCAAATAGTCTAGGAATTCTTCCAAGACTACAAATAAGATTATGTCAAGGCCTTTTTCCAAGACACTCATTTTTATCCAGAGACATACCGATGCATTGAGGAGCTATAGCTGGCTCCACTCGTCACTTACTAAGTCTAATTCATTCCTCATATTAAAATATTGAAACATAACATAAAAATTCATATTAAAAATAGAATGTGAAATGTTAATATTTTAACCACAAACCATGAATGGTAAAAAAATAGCACATCCACAGTCAAACATAACTCATTCAATACAATATGGAATATTTTATTATAATAAATCAACCTCAATCAATAATAATGATGTATACTGACATAGATGAAAATAATCAGTAAAACTATTTGAGAGAAATATCCCTTTTTCTTGAAAACATTTAAAAGTCTCACTATTTATCAAGAAGCTGTTTAAAAGATATTTTTGAATCAAAGTGTCCCATACCACCTTGAAACTTTTGAAAGGTATTTTAATTTTAAAACATTCATGTACATATAAATAAATCCATAAAATCAATTTTAATACTTGTAAATTAATGAAAAATATTTAGAAGAATAAATATTTAGAACATTTAAAATGATATTTTAGTTAATGTTCCTATCCAAATGAGAGATGCTTGAATAAAATCAATTTATGTAATAAAAACATTATAATTTCATAATAGTAATTGGATTCGTGATATAAAATGTGAAATTATATTATATACACACTATAAAAGTGAATTTTCACATAACAATAATGAAGTCTCAATGGATTGTAAATTAAGTTGAAATCCCTTATAAAGACTGTATCAAATAGTTAGGGATAAATAAATGACATAATTATGTGTGAAAAAATATAAATAAACTCAATATGATTGGATATTCAGTGTAAATAAATCATAGATCATTCACACATATTCTTGAAAAAACAATACTAATGACTTGGATGTTGAACTCGATGAATGGAAATTGAGTTAAGATTACTCTTACCAAGTTCATATTGATGACATGAGAATTTATCAATGGAAAGATTATGTGTATCAAAATAATATCCAAAAAAAATGGGAGGGGAAATTAAAACATAAATAAATAAATAGTGATTTCACACATAATCTTGGAATAAAATAATCAATGAAGTTTTTGTAAAACCCAATGAGTAGAAGTCAAAATTATAAATTCCCTTATTGATTGGGTAAATTATGAAACATACACCACATGAAAGGATGGTACTATAATGAAGATGTAAATACCTATAAATTAAATTATATTACACAAATAATACCATCAATGGAAGTACATACACCTCACAACAGGAAATATTGGCAATATAGCATGAATCTCACAAGAATAAGAAGTGAGTTGAAAACCACTTACCTTGTACTTTTCTTTGGTAAAGGGCATATTAAACCAATTTTTAATAGTTAAATTGTTTTCATTAAATTATAAAATAAAAACCTATATAAATATGATATAACATATGATCTTATAATATTACATTGTTAATAATATTTTAGTAGTATCATAGTTTGGGTGTTAACTGATTCATTTTCCTTTATATGTTTTGTTACATAAGACATGTTTTTTCAAGTATAGGATGTATTTGACTCATATCCATACTGATATTAAGTTCATAAACATTAGTTTTAATAATAAAATGAAAATTATTCTTGAATGGTCATGATGAAGAATGAATCTCATCGCGTTCATAGAGATGGTAATCCGTACGTACACATCAGTGATAATATCATTCTATTGATTGTTAAATCGTTTGAATTTGGATGGTATATTATATATATAGAATCATTAACATGTTATATTAATTATTTTCATCAATTATACTCATTATTATTCCCATCCAAATAATGAATTTTTGAATAACAAACTACACCACAATGTGGGGACGGTAAGCCGTACATATGCACGTATGGTGACTTTGTCATTCATAAGATGGATATAATATTGAATATGGTTGTACCATATTTATAATAACAGTTTAGTATGTAGATGGTACTGTATATATTATTTTTGTTAATAAATAATAAACAAAGAGGATGCGTAAGAATAAAATAACTTTGAAAGATGTGATATAATTATTACCTCTTCTTCAGGTGAATCCTTTCATAATTTCATCAAAATGGATCCATATGTTGGATTTATGATCAAATTAAGGCCTCTAGGTTGAATTGGGGGTATTTGGGAAGATATTTTAGTAGGGTCTGGCCGAGCCAAATGGCTTTGGTGTCGTGAAATTAATATATGGGGAAGTACCATTTTATAGGAGAGGTGAGGGCGACTTTAGAAAACTCTAGAAATATTATTTTATTATAAAATCATTTTTGGTTTATAATGGCTCAAAAAGAATTTATTTTAAAGATGAGGTGGGTATGGGTCTAAAAACACTCAACCAATATGTTTTAGATATGTTTATGTCACGATATTAACTTTATCTTGTAGATTTAACTCTTAGTTAAATAGTTTATCTTTTATCATGTATTTTTTTATTATTATAATGAATGGTTAACGAATTCATTTTAAAAAGACAATAGAACCTCAAGTGGTTAATTATTGAATGATATAAACTTATATAAGTCTTTTGTCCAATCCATAGATTTTAATAATTATTATATCATTTAGTAAACTATTATTAGTTTTTAAAAACTCATTTATGTAAATATTGGCACTATATGTTATTTGGTTTTTGTGAAAGTCATAAAAACATTATCAGTTTGAAAAAAAATATTTAATCAACCATAAAATGTAATATTAACCTATAATTTTTTTAATGCATCTAAAGTCTCAATTTACATTTATTTAAATATTTTAAATATTAATTATTTTAATCGTTCATTAATAAGGTAATTAATGCATCATCGTTGTGTTATAATTAAATTTAATTATTTAATGTCTAAAAATTGAAAATAATATACCATTGTATAGGAAATAATTTTATATTTCTAATAAATATTTATATAAAAATTTATCTTATTTATAACCCTATATTAAAAAGTTATTAATTATTAAAATTTTAATTTAACACTTTTAACTATTCTTTAAATAAAATAATAATTAATCTCCTAATCTAATCCATGTGGATAAAAAAGGATAGAATTTTTTCCCTAAGGTTGATTTTGATCGATATACACTTATCCAATAGAATTAGTACATGTTTTGGGGTAATTATAATATTTTTTTACCTTTAATTACCCATTTTATTTTTAACCATGGAAAATAAAATTCATAAGTTACTATTCACCAAAAATTATTTTCCTCCTATTGAACAAAATTTTACATACTTATATCTACTGTGACTCTCTGATTTTTGAAATTCAATTCACAGAAGCAGTAAAATTATGTTTTATGCAAATTTTCCAATGTGACTAGAAGGGGGGTAAAAGGCGTTAAATAGTTCCATAAAATTTTATACATCTAATATTATTAAAAAATGAATCCAATGAATTAAATTGATCTAATATAGGTATTATGTTTCTATTTTGATTTAAAATAAATTAAAATAAAATAAACAATCATTTAAATAAAAATTCATTTTTAAACAATAACGTAATGTTTTTCACTGTTCACCATTTTTTTAGAAAAATACCAAAAATTCACCCAAATCTAATTTTAATATTCAAAATTAAAAAATTATGTTATTTTACCAAATTAATAACATATAAGTTGTATTAATTAATTTAAAAACTATTCCCCTTGTCAAAACCTGAAGGAAGGTTTTTGAGAAGTAGAAACTATCAAAAGATTGATATGTGTTTATGTCCAATTTAAATGTAAAATTACTTCCAAGGACAAAATTTGGATTAAATGAAAAAAATATAATCTATTTATACTTTAAAACCATTCAAATTTATAATTTATCTCTATAAATTATTTTGATTAATAATGTTTTTTTCAATAAAAGTTTAGTATTTTTAAATATTTATCAAATTATGAATGTTATCAAAAAAGAACTAAAATTTTATCCAAACTAAATTTTTATGTCCCACTTCTAAATAAGATGTCTATTTTTTCATTTTTAATATATAAATGTGTAATGTGTTGGATTTAATAATGGTTCTCCATTAAAAGTTGTGGAAATTTTATTTTTAAGAAATACTTCTTTTTCTTGAAAAATTAAATTTGTTCTTATATTATGTATAAGAAACATAAAATATGGGTTTTAAAAATATACAGAGTATATAAAATTCCAAAAGAAGCTAATACTATTCATATCCTCTTTTTGAATAGCTAGTTTGGAATGTTGTTGTGCTGTTGAACTCAGTGTTTTGTGAATTGAAAGCTATTAAATTACATTAAACAAGATAACTTATTATGATATCATGGGTTGTTACATTCTTCCCCCTATTAGAAATTTCATTATTGAAATTTTAAAATTGGGCTTTTGAACTTCATTTAATGCCCCACATCAGAAAAAGAGACAATAAAATTGTCACTTTAATAGAATGAATGAGAAGTAAAAAGGTCACCTGAGATAACCCATACTAGGATTCCAAGTTGGAAAACATGGATATAGATGATAAAATAAGGTTAATTTATGATAGAGTGGGATATAAAAGATGATCAGGATAAAGTTGACATTAAGGAAACCACAAACTTTTGATGGGATAAATATCATTAGTTTCCCTATAGGAAAAGTAAATAGACAAAATTTTTCTTTGTATTTTCCATTTCAAAAAGTTAAGGAATTTATTTATGATAGTGACTAAAAAAATAAATAGATATACTTAATTTTGTATTATAGTTTCATCCATTAGTAAATTTCTACCACTAAATCATCTTTTCTCCAAATGATGAGTACTAAAGATGACATGGTCACACCTGAAGAACTAGAATCAACTTCTAGATAATAAAATAATCCACAAAGTATTATCTATATATTTCCTTTGTCTATAGAAAATAACCAAAAACAAATGTTTAGTACAAGATCAGACGATCCCCAAAATGGATAATCCTTTATAGAAAGAAATATTAATCTTAATTTCCAAAATTAAACAAACAATACCCAATGTTTTATAAAGAGAATTCAATAAACAAATGTCCTTAAAATCCTTCAATATAACTCAATATATGATTGAAACACAAACTCAGAAAAATTTTAATCACATAGTCTTTTGTGGTAAATATTAACATTTATCTTCAAATAACATCAACTACTCTTAATGTTTTATACAGAAGTGTAATGAACCAAATCATAAATCTCTATGATAGGTTAATGATTTCCATTAATAATTTCAATATCTATAAATAAACATATATTCTTCCAAAAAAATCCACCATTAATCCTCTAATGAAATCCCATACTATTCTATTTTCCTTATGCATATCATGTTCCCAACATAGCGAACGTCTTCCTAAATAACATTTATCACTTAATCACTAAATCATTTTTCTATACTAAGGGTATTCATTTGATAAAAAAAAGATCCCAAATCAACTAATTGTTGATAAATAAAATTATTTAACTAAAAATAATTCTTTCTAACAAATAGGAACATTATGTAGTCTAGTGGTAGGAAATAAATACCAGTCACACATTGGTTGTGGGTTCGATTCCCACTTCTTTTTCAGACGTGACGGGTTGTCACATGGTCTACGTGTTGTCATTTTTCAAAAACTATATTTTATAACATTCAAAAAATGAGATAAATTTCTCAAAATTACTATAATATAATTTAACCAGAAATGTTATCTCATACCTCACATTTTTACCCCAAAAATTAATAACCTGTAATTGCCTCAAATTCAATGATCATATAAACCCAAATGGTTCTTTATAACTATATCTACAAAAGAGAAGATAATTCTTCCTCAAATATTATTTTCACATAACAAACTCCAAGGTTACACATACAAGTGAAAATTCTTCCAATGTCATCCCATCAAAAAAGAGCATTAATACTTGTAATCATTTCTGCATACATTTATTTCCACATATGTTCTTCCTTGACATAATGATTATCTTACAGAATAGGGAATTGACTCAGGTATGGCTCAGGTCCCCTATATTTATGGAAAATTATTGTAAATGGATTCTTAGAATCATTTTTATTTTCATTTATAGTAATCTTCATATTTTCCCAGCAATTATTTACTTTTTTTAATTCTTTCCCACACATATAGCATTTATTTTTTCCATTAAGACACATTCCTGGGTGTATCCTTCAACATTTCTAGCATGATAGAAATTGAGCTTTAATTTCTCCACGGTTTACACTACTTGAGCTCTTATCACTTCCCATCTTTCTCTTCTTTTCTAAGTTTTTGAGTTGGTTAATGTAAATTTCGTTGGAATTATTTTTGGAAACCTCCTTCAACATGAACATGATATTTTTTATGCCTATCAACATTCCATTTAGTTTCTTATTTCCACCATCATTCCAACCTTGTACATTATGTTCAATTTTACTATGACTTCCCTGGAATCCATCCAATGACTAAAACCAGAAAGCATAGTGTGAGTAACAATAGTTGTTAAATCATTTAGAGAATATCATGACACCTAATTTTCAATCTAAAACACCTTAGAATTTACTAAGGTTATTTATTCTCAGCTTTTATTAAAATCATTCAAATCATTTTTAATGAAAATGTGAATTATCTTAAGAATATCCCTCAACAGTGTGGTAACAAAGAGAAAATCAAGGTCCATTGTCGTGCACCAGTTCCCATTCAAGTATATGTTAAAGTGGGGTTTTCATGTTTTAACCCTAGGTACAACTGTACCAGTGCCACCTTTACCTGTTCATATCCAAATATGGATGTATTTCTTGGAAAAACAAAAAATTATTTACATTAACCATTTTTTGGATATTCTTCAATACTAATCCTCAAATTCTATCTTAGGGTGGTGTTTTATAATCTGAGTTTTTATAAATCTTTCTTCCATGGTTTCATCAAAACATCCTCTGATACCAACTATAACACCCCAAACCTATTTACCAAGATTCGGTGCAATATTACATAACATTATAATGATCACAAGAGATCATCTCTCAAAAAGACCAATTAGTTTTGTAGCCTTGGAAGTACTAGATACATACATAAGTTTTACATTACATTATGAAATAAAAAAACATTCTGTCCCCTTTGAAAAAATTCATATCCATTTGCCCATCCCTATAGGATAATACTAATACCATTCTTAACATCCTAGGAAAAAGAAAAAAAAGAAAGGGGTGAGATCAGATGCTCAATAAGGATAAAAATATAGTGGAAACAATCATTAATAAGTATAAACATTTAAGGCGATGTATAAAACTAAAACAAAAGCCTTCTGAACATAAAATTCTGCATAATATGGGAAAGATAAATCAAATAATTCCATTTACTTATTTACATGTATATTCTACTAGTCGAATAATAACATGTTATATCAATACCTAATCTCATAATGATGGAATGCATAATATTGGACATCATAACCACATAGTTAAGGCCTCGTGCCAAGACTAAAAATAAGATTTTGTGAAGGCTTGGGAAAAGACACTAGTTTTTCTCATAATACATACCAATGCATTTAGGAGCTATATCGGGCTCCACCCATCACTTACTAATACCAATTCATTCCACATATGAAAAGGTTGAACCATGACAAAAACCAGCATATTAAAACTTGCAAACAAAATGTCAATATTTTAATCACAAACCATGAATGGTATAAAAATATCACATACACAGTCAAACATGACCCATTCAATAAAATATAGAATATTTTATAATAATAAATCAAATTCAATCAATAATAATGAATGATATTGACATGTATGAAAGTAATCAGTAAAACTATTTGAGAGAAATATCCTATTTTCTTGAAAACATTAAAAAGTATGACTATTTTTTAAGAAGCTATTTAAAATAGGTTTTTGAATCAATGTGTCCCATACCAATTTTAAACTTTTAAAATTAATATTAATTTTAAAACATTCATGTTCATATAAATAAATCCTTAAAATCATTTTTAAAACATGGACATTAATGAGAAACATTTAGAAGAATAATTCTTTAAAACAATTAAATTGATATTTTAGTTTGAGTTTCTAACCAAATGACAGACTCTTGAAAACCAAAAATTGAGGGAATGAAAACATTATGATATCATGAGAGTAAAGGGATTCATGATATACTATTATAATTTATAGTATATACATCATATAAAACTGAATTGGTGCATAACAACAAAGAAGCCTCAATGGAATAAAGTTTGAGATGAAATCACTTATAAAGACTGTATCCATAAGTTAAGGATAAATAAATCACATATTTATGTGAGGAAATTATAAATCCACTCAATATTATACGATATTCAGTGTAAATCAATTAGAGGGTATTCACACATATTTTTGTTTAAACAACACCAATGACTCGTATGTTTAACTCAATGAATGAAAATTGAGTTAAGATTACTATTATCAAGTTCATATTGAGGACTTGAGAATTTATCAACGGAGCTATTATGTGTATCAAAAATATATCCACATAAATGGGTGTGTAAATTACAGCATAAATAAATAAATAGTGATTTCACAATAATCGTGGAGTAAAATAATCAATGATATTTGTGTAAAACCCAATGAGTGGAAGCCGAAATTAGAAATTACCTTACCAATTTGGTAACTTAATAATAATACACCCCATCAAAGGAGGATCATAAAATGAAGTTTTAAACACCCAAAAATTAATTTATATTATAAAAATAGTACAATCCTGGGCAGTACATACACTACATAAATGGAAATATTTGAAATATAGCATAAATCTCACAGGAATAAGAAGTGAGATGAAAACCCCATACCTTGTACTTTTCCTTGGTCAAGGGTATGTTAAACTCATATATAATATTAATATAATTTTTATTACATTATACAATAACCACAGACATAAATATGATATCATATATGATATTCTAATATTTATTTGTTAATAATATTTCTGTAGTAGCATTCTATCGGTGTTAACTGATCCATATTTCATTATATGTATTGTTATGTATGTCTTGGTTGTTATGGATAGGATGTATTTGATTTATATACAGAATTATATTATGTTATTGAACATTATTTTTTATCATAAAATGAAAATTAATCTTAAATGGTTATGATGGGGAATTAATCTCTTTGTGTTCATGGATACGGTAATCCGTACGTACGCACGAGATATAATATCATTCTATTGATGGTAAAATCATATGTAATTGGATGATGTATCATATATAAATAATCATTAACATGTTATATTTATTATTTATAGAAATTATACTCTTTTTTATACCAATCCAAATAATGAAGTGTTGAATAATAAACTATACGTCAACGTGGAGACGATAAGTCGTACGTACTCTTACATTGTGATTTTTTCATTCATAAGGTTGATAGAAAAATTAATATGTTTGTAACATATTTATAATAACATCACAATATTTATAAGGCACTAGAGATATTAGTTTTTATGTAAACAACAAAAAAGAGAAAGTGGAATAAGAAAAATAACTTTGAAAGATGTGATTAAATTATTACATCTTCTTCAGGTGCTTCCTTTTTTGATTTGATCAAAATGGATACTTAGGTTGGTTTTCTGATCAAATTAAGGCCTTTATAATGAATTAAAAGTAGTTGGGATGATATTTTAGTAGGGTTAGGCCGATCCAAATGGTTTTTAGGTGTCAAATTAAGAGAAGGGGAAGTACCCTTTTATAAGAGAGGTGAGGGTCACTTTATGAAAATCTAGAAAAAATACTTTATTATAAAATCCTTTTCAGTTTCTAATTACTCAAAAAGAATTTATTTCATGGATAAGGTGGGAGTGGGTCAAAAACCACTCAATCAATAGGTTTTCGATGGGTCTAGGTCAACATATTAACATTATCTTTTAGATTTAACTCTTAGTTAAATTGATTATGTTTTACCATTTATTATTGTAATATTATAATAAATTGATAATAAACATACTATAAAAATCCAATAGAACACAAAGTGGTTAATTATTGACATATATAACCTTATATATACCCTTTTGGTGAGCCTTATATTTTTAGGAATATTATATCATTTAATAAAATAGTTTTTTTAAAACTCATTTATGTCAACTTTGACACTATTTGTTATTTGGTTTTTGTGAAAGTCATAAAAACATTATCACTTCGAAAAAAATTAATTTAATCAACAATAAAATGTCATATTATCCAAGAAAATATGAATAATGCATCAAAAGTCTCAATTATTTTTATTTTAATATTTAAAATATCAATTATTTTAATCCTTTATTAATAAGTTAATTACTGCATTATCGTTGTGTCATAAATAAATTTAATTATTTATTATGTAAAAATTATAAATAAAATACCCATATGTAGGAAATATTTTGAACATTATAATTAATATTTTAAGTCAAATTTATATTATTTATAACCCTATATTAAATATTTTTAGGTATTAGAATTGAAATTTAGCACATTTAACTCTTTTTTAAATAAAATAATTATACTTGTCCTAATATTATCCAAGTTGATAAAAAAGGATCAAATCTTATTCCTAAGTTTATTTTGGTCAAAATAGTATTATCCAATTGAATTAGGACATGTTTTGGGGTAATTATAATATAATTTGTTACATTTAATTACCCTATTTACTTTTAATCGTGGTAACTAAAATTCAAAAGTTACTATTCGCCAAAAAATATTTTTACCCTATTGAAAAACATTTAACCTACTGATATTAATTGTGTTTCTCAAATTTTATAAATTGAGTTCTTAGAAGTGGTAAAATTGCGTTTTATGAAAATTTGAAAATGTGCCTAAAAGGTGGGTAAAATGTATTAAATAGTTCAATAAAATTTTATATATCTAATCCTATTATAAAATGACAGAAATAATTTATATTCAGTTAATATATGTATTATTTATCTATTTTAACTTAATATAAATTTGAATAAAATAAAAATTAATTTATATACAAATTTTGTTTTAAACAATAAGAGTGTTTTCACTATTCATCAAAAATTGAATGTTTTTAGAAAAATACCAGAAAATCACCCAAAGCTAATTTTGGTATTTAAAATTCATAAAATATATCTATTTTAAAAAATTAAAAACATATAATTTTTAATAATTAATTTAAAAAATATTCTTGTCTTCAAAACTAGAGGGTGGGTTTTTTAGATGTAAAATCTTTCAAAAGATTAATATTTTTTTGTCCAATTTAAATATAAAATTACATCCTAGGAAAAAAATTAGATTAAATGATAAAAATATAATCTAATTATACTGAAAAACTATTCAAATGTACAATTTAACAATATAAATTATTTTTATTTAAAATATTGTTTTCAATTAAAATTTATTATTCTTCACTATTCATCAAAATATAAAAGTTATTAGAAAAGACACTAAAATTTATCCAAAAAAATTTCTATGTCCGACTTCTAATGAATATGTTTATTATTTCAAATTGAATATATAAAAGTTTCAAATTTTGGATTTAAAAAGGGTTCTCCATTAAAAGGAGGCAAATTTTCATTTTTTTAAAAAATACTCATTTTATCTGAAAAAATAATTTTGTTCTTATATAATGTCATTGTTACAAATAAAATGGATTTTAAAATTATATGGAGTATATAGAAATGAAATTTTAGTTAATACTATTCATAACTGCTTTTTTGAATGGCTAGTTTGGTAAGTTGTGGTGCGCTTGATTTTGGTATTGTGTGTAGCGCAAGCTATTGAATTAAATTAACGAAAATTACATACTAGGAAATCTTGGGATGTTACAATAACATAGAAATAAACAACTTATTTCACTTTCAACATGGTTTTAATCAAATCGATCGTTCCAGTTAATCGCCATTTCACTCTATACATTGATATTGCAAGATTAATTACAAAAATAATAGTAGTTAATTAGCACTAATGTGGGTTAAGGTGAGTGGAATTTATCATATCTATTACATCTAAAGTTGAAGGATAAAATTATACCGACCTCCCAGATGAACCATTACGTTGTGGGATCATTCTCCCCTATGGTTGGGTAGGTTGGCATGCCTGTAGGTGGCTTCCAGAAAAAGAAGATGATGAAGGCCATTATCCTGGTGGTGGATATGGGGATATGTCATCGATATGTGGTAGCATAAATGATGGGTGTGATTGTGGTGAGTAATGAGGTTTTTCTTTGTATTCACATGACAAAAATCCCAAGTGGGTCGAGTGATAGTCATAACTATGACATAGTTGACTATAGAAGTGACAACAGCAAGTTGTGGGGAGGTTCTGCTTGTTATTTGTCTAACAGCCAAGTAGATACATGTGTTGTTTCCCTCAATGGGGGAATGTTCAGTGGGAAAAATATGGGATTAGAGGCCATCTTTAGGGTTTTTTAAAACATTTGGTTTTAGGACAATAGTTCCAGAGTTCGAGGATTAATTTCCACTTAGCCTATAACGGTCTTGTAATGGGATCACTCTTCCCAGTATTACTAGATTTATTTTTTTGTAAAAGGGGGGCATCCATACTGATTCAAAAAAAATTCCATGGACACCGCTGAATGGGCATAATTTGAGGAATATATATAAATTTTCCAATATTTATTTAATTTAATTCCTTAACATCTCATAAACGATATGTTCAATAATAGGAATAATCAATCTTGAAACATGTACCACTGTTAAATCACTTCTTTGAAGGTAGAAACACCTCATTTGGTCATTTGGTTGGCTTATATTTATTTCATCGGATCAGAGGGGGCCTAAAATATCAAATCCTATCTAATATTCCTTATCAAATGTCATTTACCTTGATATAATACCATTATTTTCTTACCAACTGAGGTAATCCTCACAATTCTTAAGTCCAAACTCTATCATATCCCTCAACCTAAACATCTGATACTAACTAATCATAAACCCCCCCCCCCTTCAATGGTACCCCTCATAGGCCAACAAAGGATAAAGGGAGATAATGACCCCTGAGTCCCAACATCAGTAGTCTTTGTGTTGGTGATAAGAACCAAGGTTGTAGAATATACCACATATATAAGGTATTACCATCAAAATATATGTAGGATCGAGAGATAGGATACAAACCACCAAAAAAACTATAAAACATAAAAGGGTAAAACAATAAATATTGGTAATTTCATGTCAATACAATTAAATTATCCAAGGAAAACATTGAATACATTCCTATGACAACAACTCAACAAAATATCCAATGCCCAAGCTAGAAATTTCCAACATAGTCACTAATGTACTCCTAGAAACCTAAATAATATTTTCTATATATTGGGAGGTCATAAATCTATAATTATCAGGACCATAGCCAAGTGTCTCATACACCTTTGAAAATATAATATTAATTCTCCTGTGAGAAAACAGTAGAACCAACAATAGCTAAATAAGAAAACTAAAAAATATCATCCTTTTTGAGGTATTCTCACCAAATAATGAATCGACATACAGTAACATAATAAGAATCATATAGATAAAAATGGAACCTCATACCACATTACCACTGGTTTTAATCTCTTGAAAATCCAAATAATACATCATTCTACTCCCATCTCTCATGAAGTAATATTACCAAAAGACACCTGGGTAGCCACGTCATTCAAAGCGTCTTGCATGTAATTGACCATCACAACCCATATTGAGGCACCTAGTCCATCAATTAAAATCTCACATGAAGATTAATAGTCCATCATATGACATATCTCTTGAAGAACCATATTCCATCACAGTACATATCAACCACTTCCATAAATAAAATTATAGAGTATCATAACCATGAAGGAAAACTAACATGTTCACTCATCCATCCATGCATGTCCCCCATTGTAATATAACTCGTTAATATCATCAAACCATCCAAAATGTGCATTATGTTCACAATCCATCAAAAAAAATGTGTAAAAACAGCTCATGAAAGAGACACCAGGGAAGAGGTGGTTTACAACAATCATTCCTCACAATATAGATGTGGGAAAAAAACCTCCAAAACCTTTGGGGACCAAAACATAGTGCTCTGCTTGGGTGGGGTGCATGTAAAAATCACAATGGAAATATAATATATAGTATTTAAAAAAAATCCCAACCTATGGGTATAAATTTTGAAAACCACCCAAACTTTACAACCACCACAATACAACATTTTCAAAGAAACTTTTCGCTCACAACAAATGCATCACAACACACAACCACCACACACAAGCCACCCGAGCCCACATTTAATTTTATGTTCCACCTTTCCCATAATTATAATGTTTTAATTCACCCTATTACACTAATAAATTCTATTTCATATCAAAATAACCAATTCATTGTAACATCCCAAGCTTCCATGATACTGTTCCCTTTGAATAATACATTAGCTTGTGTTGTACGCAACATCGAGTTAAAATACACCACATCCAATCAAACTAGACATTTTGAATAGTAATACCAACTTTTTTAAATTTTGAAAATTTTATTTTTCAAAATTTACTTTATTTTTGGATTTGGAATATCGAAGTTAGCTTAGAGTGCTTTTTTGGTATTTTTCTGAAAACATTCAATTTTTTACGAATACTGAATAACACTGTGTTATTATTTAAAAACAACATTTTATTTAAATAATTTTTTTTTATTTAAATATATTTTAGGTCAAAATAGATACATAATACCTATATAAGTTCAATTTAATTCATTGTAATCAGTTTATAATAATTTTAGATGTATAAAAATTTTATTGAGATTTTTACCGTCTTTTACCCACCTCTTAGGGGCATTTGAAAATTTACAAAAAACTTAATTTTACCACTTCTGTGAGTTGAATTTCGAAAATCCAAGAGACACTATTGATATCAATAAGTAAAATGTGGTTCAATGAGATGAAAATAATTTTTTTTGTGAAAAGTAACATTTGACTTTTATTTAACACGGTTAAAAGTAAATAAGGTAATTAAAGGTTAAAATGATATTATCATTAACCTAACACATGTCATAATTCTATTTGATAAATTTAATTCTACCAAAAACACCTTAGGAATTAAATATTATCCTTTAGGTCCACTTGGATTCGATTAGGATATTTATTATTATTTAATTCAAAAAAGAGTTAAAAGTGTTAAATTCAATGTATAATCACTAAACCATTTTTAATATAGGGTTACACATAAGATAAATTAGACTATAAAAAATCATTGAAAAGATAAAAACATTTTATACATAATGGTAGTTTATTTATAATTTTTTTACATTAAATAATTTAATTTATTTATGACACAATGATGATGTAGTAATTACATAATTAATGAAATAGTAAAATAATTGATATTATAAATATCCAAATAAATTTAATTTGAGACTTCATATAAATTATAATAATTTAATAGGTTAATATTACATGTTAGGGTTTTTTAAATGAATTTATTTCTAAGCAATATTGTTTTTATGAATTTATCAAAATAAATACAAAATAATGTCAAAATTGACAAAAAAATGAGTTTTTAAAACAAATATTATATTATTAATTGATATTCTATTATTAAAAATATAAGGTTCGTCCAAAAGTTATAAATAATATTATATATTCCATTAATGAACCACTTTTGGTTCTCTTGGATGTTTATGGTATCTTTATAAACTATATAATATAAAAATACAATGAAACATGATAAATGTCAAACTAATTAACTAAGTGTGAAATAAAAAAATTTAAGGTTAATTTAGTGACCCAAATCTATCTAAAACCTATTGGTTGAGTCTAATTCGACAAATCCCCACCTTATCCTCGAAATAATTTATTTTGGAGCCATTATATCCCGAAAATTATTTCATTATAAAATAATATTTCAATCTTTTCTGAGGTGCCCCTCACCCCTCTTATAAAAGGGATCTTCTCCATATCTCATATTCACACCTTCCAAGCCATTTGGATTGGCCAAATACTACCCAAATATCTTCCCAACATTCATCTATTCATCCTAGAATCCTTAAATTAGTCAGAAAGCGAACCTAAATATCCTGTTTGATCAAATCTAATGGAAGAACCCGAAGAAGAAGAAAATATTTCATCACCTATTTCAAGTTCCTTTCTTCTTCGACTTATTCTTCCTTTGTTGTTTCCAATATAAAATAATAAATCCAGTATCTTCTATATAATTTGATGTTATTATGAATATGGTCCAACCATATTCATTATTCTATCCATCCTTTCATTGACACATTACCATACGTTCGTACGTATGGCTTACCGTCTCCACGTCATGGTGTAGTTGTTATTCAAGACAATATTATTTGGATGGGTATAATAATGATGTATAATTTATGTAAACAATAAATTTAACATGATAATATTTCTATATATATTATATACCAACCAATTATATATTATTTTAATATCAAAAGAATGATATTGTCGCCCGTGCGTATGTACGGGTTACCGTCTCCACGAACGCGATGAGATTCATTCCCCATCGTATCCATTCAAGACTAATTTTCATTTGAAGATTAAAAATAATGTTTAATTAATTAATATCATTATTAATATGAATAGTACACATCATATCCATTACAAAAATTACTTTCATAATAAAACATATAAAGAAAACCAAATCAGTTTACACCTGAAACGATGATACTACTGAAATATCATTAACAAAGTAATATTAGAAGATCAAATATGATATGATATTAGGGTATATGGTTATTTAATAATTTCATTCAATTATTTAACCATTATAAATCAGGTTAACCTACCCTCGACCAAGGAAAATAACAAGGTAATGGGTTTTTATCTCAGCCCTTATTCCTGCGAGATTCATGCTATATTGCTACTCTTTACTTTTGTGTGGTGTATGTATAGCCCATAATTGTATTATTTGTGTAATACACTTTAATTTATGGGTATTTACATATTCATTGTATGATAATTTTTTCATGGGGTGTATGTTTCGTAAGTTATCAAATGGGTTAGGGTTAATTTCATAATCTCTTCATTATTCGATGTTGTTTATACATAATTATCTTCTTGGACCTCTTTATCATCCAAATCCATGTTTCTTAAAAAATATATTTCAAAACATTTTTACTATTTAATATAAAATGGGCTAATGTAATTTATACCCTTATTTGACCATATATGTTTTTCAATGTAATATTTCCATCATTTTCCCAAACAAGGTACTTTACGACCTTTTCGAAAAAATTAATAAAAGAATGTTATTTTAAATTATATGGTAGGTACGACTATTTTCATCCATTATAACATCTTCAAATATTACCTTACAATATTATAAATGTATTTTCAAATATAAATGTTTTCTTTTATAATTACATGACGTTAAATTAATTTCAAAATAGAAAGGGATATTTCTCTAATTTTTTTTGATCTCATCTATGTCAACATCCATTGATGGATTTTAAGCTTGTTTGATGTTAATTTATTATGATACAAAACATCCATATTGTATTGAAGGTTTTGTGATATGTTTGACTATAGTTGTGTTATTTTCACACTATTCATGGTTTATGGATAAATTATTGACATTTCGTATTCTAGTTTTAATATGAATGTTTATGTTATATTTAAACCATTTCATATGAGGAATGAATTGGACTTAGTAAGTGATGGGTGGATCCCACTATTGCTCCTAGAAGCATCGATAGGTCTCATGAGACAAACTAGTGTCTTGGAACAAGGCCTTGACTAAATATTATTTGTAGTCTTGGCACAAGGCATTGACTATATGGATATAAAGTCTGGCATTATGCAATCCATCATTATGAAAGTGGATATTGATATTGCCTGTGATTACTCGACTAGTAGAATATCCATGTGAATACGTAAATGGAATTATTTTATTTTATATTTTCAATATTATAGTTACGTTAAAGTTCAAAAATGTATTTAATTCTTATACATTTCCTTAAATATTTATGATTATTTATGAAGGTTTCTGCTATATTATTATCAAAACTGAGCATCAGAGCTCACCCATTCAAATGTTTTATTTTTCTTAGGACGTAAAGAAGTATTTCATGACTGACCTGAAGTGATAGTCTGAGGGGATATGAGTGTGGTCCATGGAAACAATTTTGTTATAGTATTTCATTTTATAATGTAATTTAAAACTTATGAATATATCTAGTGTTTCCAAGGCTACTAAACATACCGGTCTTTCGGGACATGACTTCCATGTATCATGATAATGTTATGTAATAATGCACCGACTCTCGATAATTGGGGTTAGGGCGTTAAAGTTGGTATCAGAGGAAGTTTAGTATAAACCTTTGAATCTAGATTTAGAAAAAAAATTAATAGATCACATTACCCTAATATAGGATTTGAGGATTTGTATAGATGAACATCCAATAATTTTGGTATTTTACAGATTTTGTGAGTTTTCCAAGAAATAAATCCTTGTCTAGATACGATCAGGTAGAAGTAGCTCTAGAAAAAATATACCTAGGGGTAAAACCCAGAAACACCGCTTTATGCAAGACTCAAACGGGAACTTGTGCACAACAACTGACTTTGTTTCACTCTTGGTTACGACACTCTTGGGGGATATGTTTAGGGAAATTATAATTTTCTTTACAAATCATTATGAAGATTTTATGAGTTTATAATTTCTCTAAGAAAACTTTTTTATGATTATGGATTATATCTATAAACTATCCAGTTTATTTTAAGTGTTTTAAAAGTTTTGAATTATGTATTTCAATTCATAAACTATTCTAGTTTATGCCATTGTTTAGAAATGGAACGTAGTGGAAGGAATGGAAACTGTATCAACACAGACAATCCATTTAAGGATTTCCCTCCTACTCAAGATAATTATAGTAGAGCTGGTGAAGCAACTGGTGCTGATCATCTTATCACCATACTAGGACAACTCACTCATATTATGAATAATACCCTTACCCGTATGGAGCACCCTGATCCACAGTGTGGATGATGAATGTTAGATCGCTTCATGAGGAAACAACCACCAACATTAAATGGGAGTATAAATCCATTAGTAGCTGAGCAATGGATAAATTCTTTAGGTAAAATATTCAAATACTTGGTGAGTGGTGAAAGGGAAAAGGTTGTCATGGAAGTTTATCGCCTCACTAGAGATGCTGATCAATGGTGGGCATTGATTCGAAACACAATGGAAGATGATAATGTATCAAATATGGAATGGAAGTAGTTTAAAGATATTTTCTAAGAATAATAATTTCCTCGTGATCATCGAGAAGATATTGAAAAATAATTTCTTTGTTTGAGGCAAAAGGAGGATGAGAATGTCACAGATTATGAAGCTAACATTACAAGGTTAGCGAGTCATGTTGTAGATTATATATGGAACATAAGAAGTAAGATTGATCGATTCTTGGATGGGATTAATCCATTTCTATATCATGTATTAGTCTCAAAATCCTTATCATCATACGAAAACATTGTCTCATGTGCTATCAAGACTAAAAATGAATTCTCTAAGTCTTACAACATTAGAGAAAAACGATAGAATAAGAGATCTACAAACACTCTAGAAATGGAAATAAGGGGAAGAAGGGAAAATTTGAATATCCATCCTATAGTAAACGTGGGAAGAAACACCCTGGTATATGCCTGAAGGGAATGGTAGTCTGTTACAAGTTTAGTGAGAAACGCCACCAAGCTCGTGATTGTAAGGGGAAGAAAGAGGTTGTGGCAACTAGGTCCCGGTGACATCAAAGACACCCCACCTTAACATGGTCATTGGGTCTTGGCCAACCAGGTACAACCAGTTTCCCCTGAAAACATGTGGGTCCCACCCTAGTGTCCACCCGATGTCTGAATGGGTCATCTGACTAATGACAGTCTCCACATGCCAACACTTTTCCTTTACGGTGTGCTTTGTCCTCACTCACACACACCCTGGGAAACATCCCAGAAGGTCACCCATCTTGATCACTACTC
This sequence comes from Viscum album, assembly GCA_963277665.1. Taxonomy (NCBI): domain Eukaryota; kingdom Viridiplantae; phylum Streptophyta; class Magnoliopsida; order Santalales; family Viscaceae; genus Viscum; species Viscum album. The sequence continues at coordinate 958,994,619 of OY728142.1, forward strand.
TAGGCCAAGCACACCAAACTGTGGAGTTCTAATCAGGTAGGCTCCCAAAAAGGAAGGTGCGCCTTTTTGACATTAGTCATATCAATTAGTCAATTAACCCTTTATCATTTGGGGGTGTTACAATCACCACCTTTTTAGAGCACAACGTCTTCGTTATGGGCCCTACATCTCAACCCAGGCAGTGTACCACGCTTAAGGCTGGGTACCACCTTTGATACCAAAAGTAAAAATTCGGCCCTGCCCACCAGTTGCCCCACAGACATGTGGGTCCCACCCTAGGGTCCACTCGTTGAATAAATGGGTCATTTGACTAATGACAGTCCCCACATGCCAACACTTGTCCATTCTGGTGTCCTTTTTCCTCACTCACAAACACTCAAGAAAACATTCCAGAAGGTCACACATCCAGATCACTACTCTAGGCCAAGAACATTTAACTGTGCAGTTCTAATCAGGAAAGCTCTCGAAAAGGAAGGTAAACCTTTTTGACATGAGTCATATTATTTAGTCATTTAACCCTTTATCATTGAATGGTGTTACAGAGGCTATCAATGTTGAATGAAACTATTTTAGAGATATGGGGAATTATTCAAATGAATGGCCTAACACCAAGGAAAATTACCTCAGAAAAGTCCAAGGGATCAAGGACAACAATATGCTATCACTACTACTAAGGTTGATGCTCCGAAAGACATGGTGTGAGGTAATTTAATTGTTTTCTCAAGTTTAGAAAATTCTTTATTTTATTCTAGATCATCACATTGTTTCATATCTTCCCAGTTTTCTAGGAAATAAGATAATTCCAATTTGGTTTAATAATGGAGTTGTCTGTCAAAACTCTTAAGGGAAGTATCATTGCAATAAGGTTTTTTGAATCAGTCCCCATTAGGGGATATAAATTTTCTTTATCTATTGATATCATCGTCATACACATGATTGTATTTGATATAATCCTCAGTATGGATTGGCTTTCAGAACATGTTGAAAAATTTTATTGTAAGAAGTAGGAGGTTACTATTTTTGATGACGATAATAATGAACACCTTATCTATAGTGCAGAATCGTCACCACCTGATTCTTATCTAGATTCTCCCCCAGTAGCTCAACTAAATTCAATTATTTGGGAGGAAGAGAATTAAATAATTGTAGGCGTGGTAAAGAATGTTCAAATTGAATATGTATCTATTCTGCAATAATTTGTTGATGTGTTTCCAGAAGATTTACCTGGACATCCTCCAAAACAAGAAATTGATTTTTCCATTGTTATAATTCCTTGTTCAAGGACCATATCGAAGACCCCTTATAGAATAGCCACTGTATAATTAGTAGAACTAAAGAAACAATTAGGGAAATTTTTTAACAAGGGATTTATTCTCCCTAGTTTTTCTCCATGGGGAGCCCCTATCCTTTTTGTTAAGAAGAAATATGGATCAATGAGGTTGTGCATTGACTACAGGGAGATCAATGCTATAACAATAAAGAACAAGTATCCTCTACCTCGTATTGATGATTTATTTGACCAACTTCATGGAGCTCAATATCATTAAAATATTGACCTTCATTCTTGATACCATCAGTTGTGCGTGAAGAAGGAAGACATTCTGAAGACAACATTTCAAACCCAGTATGGGCATTACATGTTTATAGTAATGCCATTTGGATTGACTAATGCACCGTATGTCTTCATTGATCTAATGAATAGGGTTTTTAAGGAATATGGTGATGACATTTTTGTGTTATTTATTGATGATATAATGGTATACTATGAAAGCTATTAAGATCATGAAAATCACTTCCCATTATCTGGAAGAATCTTAGAAAGAATGAATTATATGGGAAGCTTAGAAAGTATAAATTTTGCCTTCAAGAGATTTCTTTTCATGGCCCTATCATCTCTAATGATGGAATATTTTTTTATCCTTCAAAGACCAAGGCGATCTAAGAATGTCCAGCACCAACGAGTATAAATGAGGTACACAGTTTTATTGGTTTAGCAGGTTATTATTGACATTTAATCCAAAATATTTCCAGATTGGCAAACCCATTAACCAAGCTATCACATAAAGGGGTTAAATTTGTTTGGAAAAAAGAGTGTGAATAATGTTTTGAAGAATTGAAGAATATATTATTCAATGCTTCCATATTGACTCTACAATCGGGGAATGACGGGTTTGTTATTTATAGTGATGTTTCAAAGAAATGTTTTGGTTGTGTCCTTATGCATAATGATAGGGTTATTTCCTACGCATCACGATAGCTAAAAAATAATGAACAAAACTATCCTATTCATGATCTTGTGTTAGAAGCTATAATATTTTTTTCGAAGATATGGAGACACTATCTATATGGTGAAAAATTTGTGATTTATACAGATCACAATAGATTGAAGAAAATTTTCTCAAAAAATGAACTCATCATGAGGAAAAGGCAATGGCTTGATCTACTCAAGTATTATGATTTCACTATAAACTACCACCTGGAGAAGGAAAATAAGGTGAAAGATGATTTAAGTTGAAAGGATCAAGGAATTTTGATCAAGATGAGAGTTGAAAAGGATCCTATATACATGGATCTAGGATTGATAGATATGGGAATAAAAAAGTAAGGTGAAACATAAATACTTTTTCAAATGATTTCCAATACATCTTTACTATAATGGATAAAATGTTATTAGGCTGATGATGAGGAGTTTCTAAAGAAGAATAAATCGATGAATGATGTGAGAATGAGTGACTTCATATATGAAGATGGGATTTTAAAATTTTGAATGAGACATTGTGTCCAAACATACATGAAATAAAAAGAGAATTTTTTGATGATGCTCATAGATATTGTTTCTCTATACGCCCTAGGTGCAACAAGATGTATTAAGATTTGATGGAACATTATTGGTGGGATAAAATGAAGAGGGAGATTTATGATTTTTTATCAATATGTATGGTTTTTCAACAAGTGAAAGCTGGAAGGAAACAACCAGGAGGAGTCATGCAATATCTTCTCATACCTGAGTGGAAATGAAATAATATTATGAGGGACTTTTTCATGGGACTACCAAAGAATCCTATAAAGAACAATGCAATATGGGTCATTGTTGATTGTTTTACCATGTCATCACATTTTCTTGTTATAAGAGAATATTTACCACTTGAACATTTAGCAAGAATATATATTAATGAAGTTGTAAGACTTCATGGAGTAACCCTGTCGATTGTTTCTAACCATGATCCCTATTTTACATCAAGATTCTGGAAAAGTCTTCAGAAATCTTTGGATACTGACCATCGTTTGAGCACTGCCTACCACCCTCAAACTGATGGACAATCTGAAAGGACTATTCAAACTTTAGAATACATGTTGACATCTTATTCAAAATACATTCAATGTATATGGGATCAATATTTACCTATACTAGAATTTTCCTATAACAATAGCTTCCATTCACTTATTCATATGGCCCCATATGAAGAATTATAAAGAAAGAGATGTTGCACACCAACATGGTGGGATGATGTTGGTGAAATAAAACTTGTAGGCCTAGAACATGTTGAGGAAACGACGGAAAAGGTGAAGGTAATCCAAACCCACATCAAAGAAGCTCAATGTAGGCTGAAGAGCTATACAGATAACAGAATGATGGATTTAGATTTTCATGTCGGAGATCATATTTTCTTAAAGGTATATCCATGGAAGGGTGTTATACATTTTGTAAAAAAGTTAAATTGAGTCCTAAGTACATGGAACGTTTTGAAATCCTAGAAAGAATTGGGGCTGTATCTTACCATTTGGAAATGCCGCCAAGTCTCTCCAAAGTTCATGACATGTTCCACATATTACTGTTGAGAAAATACATGCATGAACCAATGCATGTACTTACCTATGAGGAATTAGAACTCAAACCCGATCGTTATTATTGCGAATAGCTTATCAAAGTTCTTGATACAAGAGAGCAAGTGTTGATAAACTTGATGACTCATCTGGTAAATGTTCTATGGAGAAACCATAATATAGAAGAAGAAACGTGGGAACCCGAGGAACTTATGATGAAAAACCAACCAAATATTTTTTTGCAGTAATATTCAAGAAATTTAGAGGATGAAATTATTTTAAGGGGGGTAGAATGTTTCACCCCATTCTTCCATGATACGTTTCCCTTTGGATAATAAAGTAGCTTGTGTTGTACGCAACATCAAGTTCAAATACACCACAACCAATCAAACAAGTCGTTAGGATTAGTAATACCCACTATTTGAAATTTTCTAAATTTTATCATTCAAAATGGACTTCATTTTTGGATTCGGAATATCGAAATTAGCATAGGGTTCTTTTTTTTGATATTTTTCTGAAAACATTCAATTTTTTATGAAAAGTGATAAACACTGAGTTATTATTTCAAACCGAATTTTTATTTAAATAATAATGTATTTTATTTAAATTTATTTTAGGTCAAAATAGATACATAATACATATATAAGTTCAATTTAATTAACTAGAGTCATTTTAAAATAATTTTAGATATATAAAAATTTTATTATACTTTTTACCGTCTTTTACCCACGGCCTAAGAGTACTTGCAAATTCACAAAAAACATAATTTTACCACTTCTATGAGTTGAATTTCGAATGTACAAGAGAATTAGTTGTTATTATTAAGTAAAATTTGGTTTAATGAGATAAAAATAATTTTTGGTGAATAGTAACTTTTAACTTTTATTTACCACAACTAAAAGTAAATAGGGTAATTAAAGATAAAAATGATATTATTATTACCATAACATATTTGATAATTCTATTAGATAATTGTAATTTGACCAAATACAACCTTAGGAATAAAATATGATACTTTAGGTCAACTTGGATAAGGTTAGGACATTTATTATTATTTAAATCAAGGAAGAGTTAAAAGCGTTAAATTCAAAGTTTAATAACTAATACATTTTTAATATAAAGTTACAAAAAAGATAAATTTGACTATAAATATTCATTATAAATAAAACGAAATTTCCTACATAATAATATTTTATTGATATTATTTATTCATTAAATAATTTAATTTATTTATGACACAATGATGATGACGTAATTACATTATTAATGAAATATTAAAATTATTGATATTATAAATATCCAAGTAAATGTAATTTGAGGCTTTTTATGAATTACACTAATTATATAGGTTAATATGACATTTTATGGTTGATTAAAATAAATTTTTGGAAGTAGTAACCCATTTATGAATTTAACAAATACAAAATAGAAAAAAGTTTCAAAATTGACATAAAAGCATTTTTAGAACAAATATTATATTATTAATTTATATTATATTCTTAAAAATATAAGTTTCAACCAAAGGTAATAAATAATATTATATATTTCATTAATTATCCACTTTAAGTTCTCATGGATGTTTATAGTATGTTTATTAACCATATAATATAAAAATTAAAAGGGACGTGGTAAAAGTCAAACTAATTAACTAAGAGTTAAATCTAAATGAAAAGGTTAATATAGTTACCAAAACCTATCTAAAACCTACTGGTTGAGTTTTTTTAGATCCATACCCACCTTATCCTTGAAATAGAAAATTTATGAGTCATTAGGTAAAAAAATCATTTTATTATAAAATAATATTTCAATCTTTTCCAAAGATGCCTCTCACACCTCATATAAATGGGAACTTGTCTTTCTCTCAAATTCACAACTTCAAATCCATTTGGCTCGGTGAACCCCTAATAAAATATCCTATAAACTATCCCCCCATTCATCCTAGAGGCCTTTATTTAGTCAGAAATCCAACCTAATGATCCATTTTTTATCAAATCAAATGGAAGAACCCAATGAAAAGGTAAATATTTCATCAACTCTTTCAAGTTCCTTTCTTCTTACACTTTTTCTTTCTTTGTTGTTTACATTATAATATAATAACTCTAGTATATACTATATACTACGATGTTATTATAAATATTGTACAACCATATTCATTATTCTTTCCATCCTTTGAATGACATGTCACCATATGTGCGTACGTACGGCTTACGGTCTCCACGTCATGGTGTAGTTGTTATTCCATACATTATTATTTGGATGGGTATAATAATGATGTATAATTGTTGTAAATAATAAATATAACATGATAATGATTCATTATATATGATATAACATCCAATTATATATTATTTTAATATCAAAAGAATGATATTGTAGCTCATGCGTACGTACGGATTACCGTCTCCACAAACACGATGGGATTCATTCCCCATCGTATCCATTAATGACTAATTTTCATTTAATGATTACAAATAATGTTTAAAGAATTAATATAGTTCTGAATATGAATATGATACATAATATCCAGAACAAACATAACTTATGTAATAAATCATATAAAGGTAAACGAATCAGTTAACACCCGAAACGATGATACTACTGAAATAACATTAACAATGAAATTTTAGAAGATCATATATGATATCATATTAATGTACATTGTTCTTGTATAATTTAATAAAAATTATTTAACCATTATACATGAGATTAACCTAACATCTTCCAAGGGAAAAAACATGGTATCGGTTATTCATCCTACTCTTTATTCCCATGAGATTCATGCTATATTGCCCCTATTTCCTTTTCTATGGTGTATGTATTTCCCATAATTGTATTCTTTTTGAAATACATATTAATTTATGTGTATTTACTACTTCATTATATGATACTTCTTTCCTGGGGTGTATTTTTCATAGGTTACCAATTTGGTAAGGGTTAATTTCACAATCCCTTCATTATTTGAGGTTGTTTATACGTAATTATCTACTTGGACCTCTTTATCAAACACATACATGTTTCTTAAAAAAAAATTTCAAAACAATTTTTCTATTTAATTGAAAATTATTTAATTTCATTTATAACCTTATTTGACCATATTTGTTTTTTAAATTTATTTTTCCATCATTTTCCCAAATAAGGTACTTTATGACCTTTTCAACAAAAATTAATGAAAGAATGTTTTTACTAACATATACGATAGGTGAATCAATTTTTCCTCCATTATAACATCATCGAATCTTCCCTTAAAATATTATAAAAATATTTTCAAAACCAAATGTTTTCTTTTATAAATACATGAATAGAAATTGATTATAAAATCAAAAGATATATTTCTCTAAAAAGGTTTTGATCTCATCTATGTCAACATCCTTTGATGAATTTTAAGCTTGTCTAAGGTTGATTTATTATGATACAAAACATCCATATTTTATTTATGGGTTTGTGATATGTTTGATTTTGGATGTGTTACTTTTACACCATTCATGGTTTATCGATAAAGTATTGACATTTAGTATGCTAGTTTTAATAAAAATGTTTATGTTATGTTCAAACATTTTCATATGAAGAATGCATTAGACTTAGTAAGTGACTGGTGGAGCCCACTATAGCTCCTCGATGCATCAGTAGGTCTCATGAGACAAAATAGTGTCTTGGAACAAGGCCTTCAAAATATCTTATTTGTAGTCTTGGAACATGGCCTTGACTATGTGGTTCAGATGTCTGGAATTATGCATTCCATCATTATGAAAGTGGATATTGATATTGCATGTGATTATTCTACTAGTAGATTATCTATGATAATAAGTAAATGAAATTATTTGATTTTATAGTTTTCATATTATTTTGATGTTTATGTTGAAATGTATTTTTTTAGTCTTATACATTTCATTAAATTTTTATGTTTTTTTATGAAAGTTTCTGCTATATTGTTATCCATACTGAGCATCTTAGATCACCCATTTCTATGTTTTATTTTTCCCATGATGCAAAGAAGTATTTTTTTACTGACTTGTAGGGATAGTCTGAGGGGATATGAGTGTGGTCTATGGAAACAATGTTGTTATAGTTTTATATTTTATAATGTAATGTAAAACGTATGAATGTATCTAGTTTTTCCAAGGCTACTAAACTGATCAGTCATTCAGGACATGATTTCCTTGTATAATGCCAATGTTATGTAATAATTCACCGACTCTGGGTAACTGGGATCATTGCATTAAATTTATTTTTCATTTTATTATTCTCATCTAATTACCACACTTAAATTTCATTGTTCAGAATTAACCACATAAAATACTAACCATTTTCAAATTCATTAATAACTATTGCATATTTATGTTAAACATAACTATCTCATTTACATTTTATGTATTTCCAGTCCCAACCCATTTCGTCCAACCCAATTTTATATAATATTATTATCATATCAATCATATAATATCTATTAGGAATCTTCAAAGATAACTCACAACACCACCAACTATTCCTATATCGATTTTGTATTCCTATATCAGACATCACCACTATAGCCTCACAAATAAAAATCATCAATCTACTACACATGTACTTACATCCATTACAAATACAATCACATTAATAAATTTCACAAATCATGGGTAAATAAAACATCTTATTTTTAAAAAAACAACATTAATATCAGGATGCTAAAATAATTTTACACTGATTTTTTATTATCCAGTTATCAAATTACAGCAACATAATAAATTACAAAATTTTATATATAGTAAATATAAATATATTTTTATTATGCTTATATTATATTAAAACTAATATTTGTTGGATAATATTTATATTATATAAATAAACATAACCACATATTTTTGTTGACATACAGTCGGTTCAATCCCCATCATTAATGTGTTTATAATCATTAGTTGAGTTGATTCCCCAAGTAGGTTTTTTTTTAAAAATATATTAATAGAAGGAAACAAATTCCATACAATAAAAATCTGTAACACAATCAACGAGAATAAATATCTTGAAAATCCATAAAGTACATGTGATATCTTCCCTTCCCCTTCATTTTAATATTTGATCCAACTAATGATATTCATTAATCCAATGCATAAAATACTCCCAATGAATAAAAAAATTATTTCCCTATCTAAAGTTTAACAAGAATAAATATGATGGAGCACATACCTAAGGGAGAAGGAGTTTTCATATTCCATACAAAATAAGGAGGAGAGAGAAACATGCACGTGACATGAAACATTGAGAAGATATACATATGTTTCTCAGAAGACTCTCTAATGTGGGATAGTGAATCTTTGTTCACATAAACCTAAAAGGAATGAAGTGACAATCAAATGAGTGATGATTTTTTTTAACATTCAGTGATACTAATCCTTGGATACTACATCAAATACCTTATTTTATTCCATATTCAGTTATCAATTAACACAGAACATAAATGTGAAACATTTAAAATATTTATAAATATTTTGATTAATAAAAACTTGTCAAATGAATTTTATCTGATTAATTTAATGTTTTAAATCATTAATTGTGGTTCATAAGATGATTTATAAAAGAAACATGGTTTTTTAAAAATTGTACACTACCCATATGTAGGAGGCATGCACTTCTTAAGGGTATGGTGAGTTTACCATTACGAAGCTAGTTACCCTTATGTGGGATATACCTCATTTGTAAGGGTTGCCCAGTTTTAACCTTATGTGGATTACTACCCTTAAGAAAGATTTGAGATCTCACTATTACCCTTATGTGACTAACAACCTACCCTTATAATGGTATTGAAAATCAAGTATGATTGTGACACAACTTCTGTATGACTCTTACGTAAGTGTGATACCATTATTTATGCTGCAAGATACCTTTACACAAGGAAATGAATACCATTACAAGATCCATGTAAACACTCCTTTACAATTATATAGAAACTCTCCTTTACACTCAATGGGGAAATTAGTGAGTCTAAATGTTGTTACATAAATTAATAATGACCATACCTCATATGGAATGTTCTTTACAATATATCCCAATTCATTACCCAATATTTGGATTATCTATAATAAATTTTAATAGTTCTAAAGTATTCATATTTTTTTATTTGATCAAACATGAAATTAATATTTGGTAAAGGATACTTTTTCTTGATATTTATCTTACTATGGTATGTATAATAAATATAAATACGTATTAACCCATTTTTTTTAAAAAAAATGAACATGTACACCCCATGGTGATGCACAAGGACCTATTTATCCATTTTCAACATTCTCTTAGTGTTTATTGTTCAGTTCTGAAACTCAATCAATTTCATTCTATATGGATTAATTGAAATAGGGATACCACCATTTATGAGTTCTATTAAAAATAAACTTCATGACTTGAGGGAATAATAGGAAATTCATCAAGAAATAAATTAGTATATTCCAAAACAATAGTTATATATTCAATGTTGAGTTTCTCCCCATCCATATGAATATGTAGTAAGACTCATACAATTGAAGTAATTCCTATTGGAATTTCACATTGATCTTTTCACTGATAGAAAATCGTAAGCTGATTCGGAATATCAAACATGAATTACCTTCCCGAAAATTTAATATGGAAATTATATAATTAAATTCATTCATTGCAGAAAATAACATCAAAATAAACTAGAGGGAGAATCATAGGATTTTAAAGAATAAAAATTTCAAAAACATTTATCAGGGTGGACTTATAGACATAAGATTCAATCTCTATTCCATTATAGTTTTACACCCAAAATAGTATCAAATTATTGAAGTTGGAATGTGATACTATTTGTAAATTCATATAATATAAATGAGTAGGAATATCCAGAATTGTATAATATATTTTTTGTTCTTGAGTGGATGGAAAGTGTACCTTTGATCATGTAATTCTCCTAACGAACATCAGTTATAAAAGAAATAGACTTCACTTTATCCTTCATCTTAGAGGGTTTTAAAGGAATTCCATCCAAGTTATTTATTGAATTAGGTTATTGATTTTCATAATTACCAATATTCCAAAATCATAAATTATTAAGCTTAATTGGTTTAATCCCACTTATCATCTATTTCATTTTCTTAACTTTTCACCCCCATTTGAAAATCACTAATTTGATTGATAGAATTTCTAAAATTAAATATTTTCATATTTGATTTCAGAAAATTTCACAACTTTTTCTTCATATATTTTCGGCATGTTGGTGATAGAAATTTCTTCCAACTTTGTGATTTTACATTTGATTTAACATGAAGATTCACATTTCTCTTCTTATCACTAATTATAGAAGAATAATTGGATTTCCCACTCTAGATTTATACCACTATAGCTTATTGAATGATTTATTAATACATACCAAAGTATCTTATGGATAATGTCTATGAAATACATGGCCTTGTAATGATAAATAATCAATCAATTTTTCTCACCGGGTTGATTATTATGACAAGATATTTCCTTGAATGTCTTGTAATTTTATATTTATATCTACTAATGGATTCATCATCATTTTGTTTTATTTCCAAAAAGTACTATAAATATTCATATAAATAGTTCAAGTAAATTGTTTATTAAAAATTAACCTCTTAAACTCCACTTATTCCCAAGAGTTTATTTCATCATGGTGTATAATTTTCTTGATAATTTTTACTCTCGATCAGTTTCTAATTGTATTGTATGGACTACTAAGAAAACATTCACGTCTTTTAATCATTGAAAAATATAAAATATATTTTCAATTTAAATAATTTATTTCTCAATAACTTGTGGATTAGAATAATCAAAGAATAAAGGTTCACGTTTTTCCATAAAAGACTAAATGTCATGGAACTCCCTCTGATGTGAATTTAGAAGCTCAATATGGTCATTCATTCTATTAAGAGAGTAGAGTGAGTATATTCATAATAAATTTTAATCTATATCGCAGGAAATTGTGTTTATTATGAAGAAGAACATTTAATTAACCATCAAATTGATTATTTATATGATTCATTTAGGATCAACCCATTTAATAAAACTAAAAACATAGTTTATGAATCAAGTCATAAAAATCAGAGTGAATAATCATATATTCAAAAAATATTGTTCCTGAGATATCCTAAATTATTATTATTTTTTATGAGGGTTTATGTTTAACCTAGAAAATACAAGGTTCCAAACTATTAAGATCCTTCTTAATGAATCATATAGAAAATATGAATTAACCCAAGAATATCCTCAGAGAGTTTCTAGCCCAATGTGTAGTCTTTAGACCACATATTATGCTCCAATGAAGATTTATTTAACAACCAATTCACAAAATATAATTTTACTACCTCTAGTTTGTCTTTTCTATAGTCATATTCACTTTATAATAACCATATAAGGATATAATTTCTATAAAAAACTACCTTTTTTAATTACCATAACCTAGTATATTATTATATGCTTAGGGTTATCCTAACGGTTCCTACTAAAGCATTTCCATCATAGATTCAAAAAAATATATAAAATTTACCCTGATACCAACTATGGAAACAAAATCATAACAAACATTAAAATTACATAATTTTATAAGAATATTCAATATATATAAAAAATATACAATCTCAAAAACTATAATTGTTTAGTTTCTTTGGATACTAGATATATAATGAACTTATTTATTAAAATAGATTTAACATCTATAAAAAATATTCTCCTATTAGTACAATTTATATATATCACACTTACATTCTTATATTAATTCTTAGAGAAGGAAAACATGTGAAAGGGTAATATTAGATTCTTAGTAAGGTAAAACAATAGAGATATCAAGTATATGTGAGCATAATATGATCACTATGGTTTGATAATATAATCAAGTTCATTTTCTCAATGTAAAAGATTCATACATATAAAATCCTAGATCATAAACTATAAAATCAAGGCATATCTAGAAGAATTATTAATGAGGATGTCAATGCAGTAATCATAATTCCATAGTAATAAATATGGAATGTGGAACCATAATAAAAAGAAATAATAAACTTTTAAACAATATTATTATAAATCATTTCCATGAATAATTTTGTGATCATAGATATAATTACTCATACTCATTCATCACAATTTGAACATATCTATTGAGAATCATTCCCACACATAATCATGGGAGAATGTCTAGAATAAACTAGGCTTACACATAAGAATGTGAATAAATTTATTTAAAAACATTTATACGCTTATCTACATCATCCCATGTGATATCAATATCAAATTACCAGAATTAATTTAAGGTATATAATGAACCCAAAAATTAAATAATATTTATCCATTCATTTGTATGCATCAATTCCATGGAATCATTTATCATTTCATCTTGGTTTATCCCATGGAAATTAAAATGGGGTTCCTCATTATTTCATCCTTAAAAAGAATAACCATATAATTAACTAATAAGTATTATATCATTGGATCATTTCCTCAATAAATCTTAATAAATATCAAAGGATGATATAGTAAATGAAAATACCTTTACAAGATCACTTGACTAATTCTTGGGAAAATTTCCCTTTTGATTTTAAAATCAATAATTTAAAATATAATTTTTTTGAAAATATTAAGAAATAAATAATTTTAAAATAAACATGTAATTTTTTAATGTAAGCTTCAAAAAAAATATTATTCATGATGGAAGGTAAATTCATTCATGTAGTTCATCATAAAACAAAAATCATGCTCACACCTTCGGAAAAAATACCACATATGCAAAAATGATTTGAAAATTCCTTTAGATCCTTTATATATAAAGGAAAAGGTAGTGCATATTTAATTTTAAATAAATGAAATTTACATGTAAGAACATTCATAAATCAATTTTTATGTGTATGGACATGGAATAAAAATATTTCGGACTAAATAAGAAACAAAATCTATATTTTATGAAAACATTTTTTCGATAATTATATATAAAAAATTAAGGAAATGTTATTATTATCTATTAATTCCTTAAATAAACAAATTAGAAAAAAATTTATTGTTCTGAAAGGATATTAACCATAAAATTTCCATTTGTTGAAATTTAGAATAAACAATTGGAAAAGAATTGAAATTATAATATAATTCATATATCGCGTTGGTAATCTCTAAAACAAAAACTCATAAAAGAGTGAAACATTGATGGATTTTTAAATCCCAAAATAAATTATTGATAATAATCACAAAATAAATTCATCAGAATAATTGGAACCTCACAAAAGAATCTTGTTGTGAATAAGGCATATGTATCACTAAAATAAAAGTGAGACGAGATACCCATAACTCATGTCTCGTATTGATTTATATGTGTTCAATCCTCTGGAAAAATAAATTTAGATTTATTATAAATATAATAATGATCCACATTCATATATATCATAAAATATATGATTTAATTATAACATTTTATCACCTTATTATTAACTATTCTTAATTAAAATCACTTTTTCAAGTGATAAAATTTCCAATTTTCATACATGATTCGGTTTGGAGGTTAGGATCCCTATACATTGATCATGTTTTCATAATCTCCAAAATGTTAATAAATTAATAAGTGTTATATGTTGTCATTATATACACTTTTATATTTATTCTTATAGTTTGGTGATGAGAAATGAATTACATGACTTTGTGGAGATGGTAGTTTTAACATTCACATGAGTGATGTTCATCATTTAGATTTATTTAATGAAAGAAAGGTAAATAATAACTCCATAATAATAAACTATACTAATATAATAAATGTCACATATTTTCATTAAATACATCATTATTTCTATCAATGTGATGTTATTATGAAAAACCAAATGCATCGCTTCATTAAGGTGGTAGTCCACTTGTATGCATGAGTGCTGTTTTTTTATCATATGATTGAATGGAATTGGATAATGGGTTTTCAATCAACATTATAACAATTCAATAAATTAATGATACTAAAATATCTATTTAAAATGGATACCATTATTGAGTGGCTCCTTAAACAACTTTATTTTTCGATAACTAAAGGTATCTTTTGTATTTCATTTAAGTGTCTTAATTCTTAGTATTGTGTTTTGATTAATGATGATTAACCTTAGACATATTATAATATTTTTTTTTATAAAATATATTTACATTTCATATTATGATTGTTTATAACATGTTATACTAATTACACATTGTGTTCCTAGGATGAATACATAATTAGGGACCCTGAAATATCAATTTCTACTTGATTTTTACATCTCCCACATAACTAATTCATGTAGTCATTCCTCCTATGCAGTTGATTCAAATAGCCATTTCTCCTATGTATGAAACTCGCATAGACGATTCTGCAGAATCATGTACCCTATTTATTTTGACTATATCTTAGGCTACAGAACTCCAAATAAAGTAAGTCTTCTTGCATTAAAAAACTAATTGCATTAAATACATTACATTTTAATACATAAAACTCTCAATAGATACTTGTCATTATAAAATTTGTTTATAAGTCAGTATATTTATTCTACATAAATTCTACAATTTTTCAAAACTAAATTTCTACACCAACATGATGATAACTTGAGTTATAGAAATAATACTATGACTCTTCGTGATTATATGAAAATATAATGAAATGATTAAAATATAATTCAACTGAACCTAAAGATTTTTTTTATGATTATTAAGGTATTATTTAGGTCTGATATTTGATAATCAAATACAATTTCAAATTTCTGGAATCCAACTACATTAGCAATTTGTCTACATGAACAATTTGTCTATGTGAGAAAAACACATACATAAATCACCTAAATTATTTTTATACATGAATCCATTACATTAATCACCAATGTTAATCACCGACGTGAATTTTCATATGTGGTTTAGTAAATTCTTATAGGATATTCTAAACCCGAAAAATTTGATCTTCTTATATAATGTTTCTCATATTCATTTTCTGAAAGTTTAATATTATTAATTTTAATGTTTTATTTATTTTATAATTAATTATTTATTATCTAGATCTCATGTGAATTTTTTTTTAATTTATGTCATTTTTAATTATATTTTATTTATGTGGGATTAAAGATGCCTTGATATTGACTCTAAAAAACCTAGAGCATAAAATATTCAAATAAGATTCTTCTGAAATATGATAACTTGGAATTTATTTTTAATAAGGATCATTCAAAAGATATTAATAATTTTTATTTTTTCTATATTAAATGTTTTTACAAGTTCTATTGTATAGGTTGTGTCTAGTTTTACCGAATATTGAGGATAACTCTCATAAATATTAACTATCATTTATAAATGATATAAAGGTTGTACATCATCTGGAAAATTAAACTGAAGTAGTTTTTTTGAAGCTCTTAGAATATTTTTTTCCTAGGTAAAATTAATTACGTAGTGATATTTATATTTTAAAGATGTTTTTCACAAAGAAGAACTATTTATATAGAGTTTCCAAAACCCCTACAAGTGAAATAGGATGAGGGTATTCTTGAATATTACATGGGGTACAAAAATTGGTGATCACCTATATCTCTTAACTGAAAATTATTTTTTTGATACTTTTTTTTAGATAGTTCCCTGCTACCTTTACACTGAAATACTTAAAAAGTCCAATTATTTTTGTGGTTCAATTTCATCCTATTATTTCTCTCTGTGAATAATTATAATAGGTTCTACAACACATTACAAGATAGGATTGTTGGTAGTGTCTCCAAGAAAATTGAATTTTTGGTTTGTGCCTCTAGGTTGAGAAACAAATGTTTTTAGGTTGTGCAAATTTTTCGAAAAAAATAGAAGTTTGGTTTGGGTATAATCCTCCAGGGGAAACAGATTTGTAATTCCGTTGTGACTCTATATAAGAAAAATTCATTGTACGATTGAATTATATTATTTATAGTGGGTTCCATAAATATCATTTCATGATAGAGGTTAGTAGTGTAGTAGAATAATATTGAGCTAACCCATTAATTATAATAACTTTTTTCATTTTTTATTTTACCTTTCACTTTATTTACATTACAAATTTGACATAATTATAAACTCATTTTAAATGTCGAATTAACCCCCATTCATGGAAATTTCACATATTAACATTGGATCAACAATTGGTATTATATATTGTCACCTATATTTGGTTTACGTTTGTGTTATTCATTGATTAAATTAACAATCAATGTGGAGACATCATTTTAATATGGTAGGAACTAGCTTTTTTGGTTAGTTGATACCTAAAAAGTTACGTCATTTTGATGGTACTAGATCTGGATATTGGAAATATTATATTGAATATTTCTTAAATAAATTTATCATTGATCATTAGAGTGTCATGAAAAATAATTAAATCTTCTTGAAGGTGAGCCTATATCATTAGTCCAAAATGATGTGGTAACTTTTTAATGAATTACAGGTGATGAATATTTTATAATTTTTAATAAATAGAAATACACTTTCATGTTTCTATATGTAAAACAACTCATGAAATATTCAATATTTTTCAATTTATTGATCATGAAATTGATAAGCTTATTATAACCACGTTGGGTTTGTTAAGAGTTTAATATTAATAATTTAATATGGTTGAATAATAAAATTTTTTAAAAACATTTCTATAGATTTAAAAGTGTGGTAAATTTTATGAGTTCTTTAGGAGAGTCTATTGAAAATAATTTTATTATTGAAGGATAACTTATAAAAATTCATAATAATTGGAATTATAAAATGTATTCTATTCATAAAACTATGAAATTGAAGTAATATACATTTATTGAGATTATTGGATCATTACCAAAATATGCGCCAGAATACAAAAAATTTGATGTATAAGATAATTAAACCAATAATGGGATTGCTTGGCTGTAAAATTATTCCAATTACACTCCCTTTTTTGAGTAACAGAGTAGTGATAAGAATTATATAACATATATTATATAGTGTCGATATTGAAGAAATATTGGATACACATGTACATCTCTAAAAGGCTATCTTAATGAGGATCAAATGGAGAGGATGATTTGTAATTTTAATTTTAATGATTTTCAAGATGTAATTTGTTATGAGAGTAGGAAAGGGGGCACATAAATCACAATTACCAATGAATAAAGAATAAGGGGAAAGAGGTATCAATACAAGAAATAAAATTTAAAAATTGAAACAATGTGGAGTTGTGAACTCACATACTATCAAACATCAATTCTATTTCACATTCATATTTTATTAGTGATACAATATAGATGAAGTGGAATTAAAACCATTACAGAAAAGGAACCTTCATGTTTCACTTTCTCCTAGGTTCTAAAAAAATTAATAACTTGTTTTGAGTCAATTTATTTATACAAATCAAATGATATTTAACTAAGCGAATTTTTAATACTTCTTTTTGGTTCGAAATTCACTTCATCTAAATGAGTTAATTTTTTGACAGAGCACTTTATTCTATATTTTCCAATCCATATTTCTAATGCTTATAATTGTGAAAAATCCTAATTGAAATTGAAAATGGAATTAATTTTTTTACAAAAAATCTCCCAATGAACCTTATCTCAAAGACTCATTGTGTGATCCCATTTTTCCATTTTACTCCAGTTACAAAGGACATAAATTAGGATCCTTTGATTTGTTTCTCTAAAATAATTTTTTTAAACTGTGGCCCCTAGAATCCAATAAAAATTTCTAGTTTCCTAAATTAATTATCCAATTTCTTCAAGCAACTATCGTATCTCAATTTTGTCCTTATTTCATAAGAAAAATTCTCGCAAATAAAGTGAGAAAATCCATTCAGCAATCACTCATCCTTAAAAATTTTAGAGTAAATGTAACTATCAAAACCCAGTAGGTATTGATCACTTTGAAAGACTAAATTTATGTGTAGATGAAAGATAAATCAACTATTTTTAATGAAATAAAATTTGAAAATTTTGAATGAATTTGATTGCATTTGAAAAAAATCGAAAATTTTATAAACAAAAAATTAGGGTAATTGATGTGACAATAACCATTATCCCCCACACATAAAACCCAAAAATGTCCCCATTTTTTACCCTCAAAGAGGGAGGCATCAATTTTTACCATAAATGTAAATTTTTTCATATCAATAATTTGAAGGGGTATCATGATTGTTCAAAAGTGTATCTTGGCACACACACAAAGAAAAATAAGAGAAATTAAAACGAAAAAAAAAGAAATCACACCAAATACAACTGAAAAGCAAGTGAAATTAAATTTTAAACATATAATTATTTTAATTCTATAAAAACAAAAAATATTTATCTATAAATATTGAAAAGTATCATGATGGAAAATATATTTTAGAAATAATAGAAGAATGATAGTGAAATAAAAGGATTCATTTAGGCTTCATAATTCAACTCAAAATTATTTTCAACTCACCAGATTTTAGTAGGCTAATCACCGAAATAGGAAAACATATTCTTAGTTTCAATAAACTATAGGGGAAATCCTTCATAGAGATATCACATCAATATATAACAAGGGTTGTGAGGTATCCTCCCTTACCTTCATGGAGGAGTAGGGGTCCCCTAATTTAGTGAAAAATTCAAAATTGAAAATGAAGGAATATCTAACTAACATTTAGTGTAATCTATGATGAGATCCTTAATTCCCCCATCACTAACCAAATGTGATAACTTAGATGACTAAAAACACTCTATATCAATGATCTCGTCATCCCCTTGTAATTTCCTCACAATCACATTTTTGGATCAAACAACATCCCAGCTACAGCTCCCCGTACTATAAACAACGAAAAATAGGAATATTTCAATCATACATAAAATTTATCTATTAATAATGTTATGTATATATATATTCAGATTATTGGTATTAGTTATTATTAAAACATGTATATATATTTAATAACTATTATATTTGTTATATAATATTTACTATAATAAAATATAAGTAATTAATATTTTGTGTTAATAAAAGTCTCTTTATTATTATTATGTATATTATATATATTATATAAGTTTTATAATTTAATATTACAAAAAATATAAAAAAATTTAAAGTGATTGTTTGGTGACGACAAAGGGAAAATTATGTGGGAGGTGGTGCGAGCAGGTAGAGGGATATGCAATGTGAAAGTGGTGTGCTCAGCTCACAGATGATCGATGGTAGATGTCGAGAACAGAGATGGGAGGAAGAAGTGGGATTGGGAAGTGATGTAGTGGAGTGTTGGAATTTGGATGGAGGAGTGGGGCTTGTATCATGGGGTAATGGTAGGCGATGCAGCTGGGTCTTCAAGCTGTAGCTGACGAGAGGCTCGTAAGTGGTTTGGTAGTGAGGTTTCAAATGGTGTTCAATCTTCTTCAAATGCGTGTATTTTGTATTTCTAGATCTATAAATATTTGAATTACTGGGTTTGGAAATTTTTAGTTTCTGTTTTCACACTTTTTTTTTAAACTGGATGAATTGATGTTTTATTAGTGGAATTTTTCCCTTGTTTTTATTTTTTGTATCGTCTGTGCTATTAGAGGATTTATTGTTCTTGTACTGATGTCTCGCAGAGATAAATGTGAGTCGCACTGATGAGAATGTTGACTCAAAGTCACTGTTTGGATCAGTGGATGTAGATGGGGCTAGTGATGGCATCTGGAGTGGAGTGGATGGAAGTGAGTGTGAGACCATAATAGAGACAATGAGTCACAATCTGGTAATAGTGAACAAAAATTGTGGCTTTATGAAGGAGGGGATGGCAGTCAGTCTGGGACTCACCATTGGGTGAAGGCAATGGAGACATGGTGTGTAATTTCCCAGAATTTCCAAATAAATTTTTTAATCATTTATTATATGGAAGTATTTCAAGACTATTAAATCTGACAGTGAAAGATTCTGAGACCAAGAGTGCCCTAAATGATCCATTTAGGTTTTGTTAAACTTTAAATAGTTCATGTATGTAGTTTTTGTAAAAAAGTGGAATAAATTTTAAATTGTGTGCTAGATCAGATATCTTAGGGTACTATTGCGCTCAGGATGGCGGTTTAACCCTAGGCGTGACTTAAGTGTAGTTGGCGAGGGTATCTTGTGAGAAAACTGAAAAAATGGAAAAATCGTAAATAAAATAATATTATATTATTTTTCAAATTCTTATAACTCAAAAATGGAAAATCATATTAAAAATCTGAGACCACCACTGAAATTGTGGGTGTATTCTCTCTTTAAAAATATACTAACATTGACAGGTGCGGGCCACCAGTTAAAGTTACTTTTTGGCTGTAAATAAAATAATGAAGTGACAATTATTTTTTTGTAAAATCCATAACTTTTAAACAGTATATGGGACTGAAAATATGAGACTACCTTTGGGATCATTGGAAAGTGTTCCACTTTGGCAGAGCCTAACCTAGACCGGTGTAGGTCAAGGGTGGCTGTTAATAATTTAATGATATTTTTTTGGGTGCTTTCAGTAAATGCACGAGCAGCATTTTATAATATTTTAACCAGTACTTGGATTAAAAATATGAGGGCACCGTTGAATCTGAAACACCGGAATTTAATTAAGGGAGGATTTATGTTGACTGTAGTATGTACGGAGAAAAAGTTAAGATTTCTGAATTTTAAAAGAAATGAAATAAAATAGTTTTGTTATTTTATTCCATAACATCCAACGGACCAATTAAATGGTGGAGCTGGTGGTGTGTCATGCCATTAAATGGATTGACCTTACAACCTTTGGTAACAACGAAAATGGGGAAAATTTGAAAGCCTCTTAACTAATCAGCGCCATTATTTCCTCATGCCATTACTTACCCTCACCATGTCCTATATAAATGGGGTTAGGGAAGGGGTATCAGAGAGCTTCACCAAGAAGAGAAGTGCTGAAGGAACACTGTGATGCGAGACCCTTAGAAGACAAAGTCGACCCAGCGGGAGGTGAAGGATGACACTGAACCAAAGGGCCATGTGTGTGTGGTGTCTTGGGGAACCATTCACAGGAATGAAGAACATGATCAACTTTCAAGAGAAAACGTTTCTATGATGTTTTGAGGTAGGGGTTTATTTGTTTATGATTTTAAATGATTTTCCTCTTCCCCATTCATGAATAATATGAAGAACACAGGTCAACCAACTAATGGGGTCACCCGCGATTCATTTTTCATTGCAGGAGGTTGTTGTGGGGTATCTTGTTGGATTTATCTTGTTGATTAATTAAATTGTTATTAAACCCTTAACCACACCCCCTCATGTCTACAAGCTAACGTGGAGGGTGCAGGCCTAACATACCCAACTCGAACCCTCCGATATTTTTGTTACATTATTGTGCCTGAATGGAAGACAGACAGCGTGATAACACCAAACAGCTACATGGGGTACAATGTGTCGACACACGCTAAAAGAGGATGGTTGTGACTCGTCACCCATGGTGAACGGAGGAGGCTGCCGAAATGACTGTTGGCCATGGGAAGGGAGGCAGCACGACTACTATACTACCAGGCAATGGAATCCATGGTCGAAGTCGCGACAGAGGCTGAAACCACCTATGGTGGGTTCCACGGCGACCAAGCGGTGCCCACGCGGTGTCGTCGCCTTGAAAAATGAACAGCCTATGGGTCGTTCGGGAATCTGGGTGACCAGGGGCTACACCCCCCACGTCGAATTGAACCCGGCTGCCATCCGCGAACTGGGTCACAACCCTCTCACCAGGCCCCCGCCCTCAGAGCGGGCCACCAACCTTGAACTGGGCCGCCACCCTAACACCGGGCAGCCACCATCGGACAGGGCTGTCTCCCTCCGAGCAGGTCGCTGCCCTCGCATCAAGCCGCCACCCTTGAATCGGGCCGCCGCCCTCCCGCCCGGCTGCCACCCATGTACTTGGCCGCCACCCTTGGAAAGGGTCACTGCCCCAGCTGACTATTGCCCCTGGGCCAGGCGGCCACCTAGCGGGATGCCCTATTCTAGTCGAGCCACCCTTGTGGGCCGCCCCACTTGTGGGCCATACCGGACATCAGCCCAGCGAGCCGAGTTCACCTCGGCCCTGCCCTGATCGGGTCGGTCCGGACCTGGGACCTACCCATGCCTAGAAACACTCAAAGGACCTTAACATGATAATTGGACGCCCATTTGATGAATCGTCTATGGTATTGGAACCCACAGAATGATATGATCCTTTTTCCTTAATCCATTAGACTATCAGTGAAACTTGGAGTACGGCAGGGTTGGATTGCACCCGAATCCAACCAGGCCCCCAGCACCGAAATAAAAATAACGCACAGACTAGGTGCCCGATTGACACACCGTCTATTGTGTTGGAACCCATATGACATGGAAGATCATCAGGTTACTTATTTGTGTGACTTCGCACTAGTTGAGATATGACTAATGGATAGGGAAGTGGTTCTCCCAATCACACTACGTACGAAACCCTGTGACTGGCTGAGACCAGACGACTGTTAACTTTTCGACTTAGAGTGACTCGACGGCCATGATACATGATAGGGAGGAGCACCTCAGCTAGGCATGGTGAGGAGTGGCCGTGATATGTGATGGGGAGGAGTACCTTAGTAGGCCACGTTGGTGAGGGCAGTTCTGTGTGACTCGAAAGTCCCATGGTACACGATGGGGAGGAGTACCTCAGCAGTTCAAGATTAGTGGGATGTGCCTCAGTGTGATATCACAGAACCACTATACTCAATAGTGGAGGAGTTCCCCAATAGAAGAGGAGTTCAACGATGTGATTGGGGATGTTACTTGTTAGTACCCCTAGAATAAATCATGGTTTGAGCTGACCTTACATTGTGCATGTGATTGAGGTTTTGTTACGCAATACATTAATTGTGTGGTACATTACCTTCATGGTGTTAAATATGGTTTTTCTTTGTGGAATGTTATGTGACCTATGGGGTCTCGGGGTCACTACAGAATATCTTAATACTCACGGCTACACAGGCTTCTCCCGCACCTTGTTTTATATTGTGCAGATGACATACAACATTGATCGAGGCTGAGGGATCTAGGACAGGACCATGCTCATAGGTGAACCATTCGACATGATGTCACACGGAGGAGACAAGCAAACATTGAGTACTATAGATGTGATATATACCTACACATTAGGTAGGATCCATCGTAGACGATCATGGAGCTACTTTTCACCTTTCATCTATTTTTTTTCTTTTCAGTTATACTCGTACTTTCAGTTGGGCTTGTATTCCGGCTCCTTTTACTATCTGCACTCCATTTACTACAACACTTTACTTCATAGTTTCTTCTTGTTGTGTTCTCGGACCATGTTTTTTACTGGTTTAAAGGCAATGCCTTCCTATATTAAGGAATATTCCATTCAGTTCTAATTTCTAGCCCTTGGGCTATAGAAGGTGGGCATGGGGTAGTCATGGCACAGGCCCCGGGGGACAGGTTGTGACAAAGTAGTATCAGAGGAGTTCAGTTATACAAAAAAACATGGACTCTAATATTTTCTATGTGGCTATATTGTTTAGTGTAATGACTGTGGTTTTCAGTTTGGGGAGTCCAGTGTTGCTGTGGTGACCTACATATACATACAATAGGACCCTCGGTTCTGACTTCTGACTCAGCGCATGAAAACACTGTTTGCGTGTGCTTTGAAAAGTCTTTCTCATGTTTTCTTGAGTCATCTCACCCTGTATAATTTTTAATTATGATAGAACTATTTCATTTCAGGATGTTTCCAAGAATATATCCACACTTATTTCATGAGAGAGTACGCAATGATGGCCCACCGAGTGTTGAAGACTCAGTGTAGGGCCCCCTTACAGAATTGGAACCTTCTGGTGGTGTACGAGCATCACCAATTCCCATTAGAAAACTGTTGCCACCAGCCCCACCATAAGAGGGTGCACACAGACTGAGGACACTGCACATGTTTCTGTGGTAGAGGACTCTAAGGTTCTAAGGAGAGACAGACCCACATGTGGCTGAGGACTGGATGGAGGTTGTGGCTAAAGTTTTCCACCTAGTTGAGACAGCAGTAGAGAAGATGGTGATCATCGCTTCTAGTCTTTTCCAGTGAGTGTCCATGATAATGGTCCACATAGTGATGAGGCTTTAGTACGTGGACTGTTGCCCGAGATAGTATCTCCGGACAGTGTTTTAGCTATATCACTGCTTGTTGGTTATCAGTTACAACCAAAAGTACCGGTAGAGGACACATGCAGGATTAGTGCCTTACACTTTTTTCTGCATTAGATACACCTCAGGTTCTAACGTGAGCCCGACCCACAGGAGGCTAAGGATTGGCATGAGGAGGTTTCCAAGATTCCATATAGTCAGGGTACCATTCGATCAAATGGAGGTCCTTGTAGAAAGCCTTATAAGTGGCACAAAAAGATGATGATAATGTTTAGATAACCCAGATCTTGTGAAGAGATGAAATTTTCTATGGATATGCATAAGAACCTTTCTCCGAGAAGGGGGTATCTTGCATAAATAGCTAAGGAATCTGAGTTCCCTAGATATTCTATAGCTTTATTGGGATGACATGTCAATAGCTGAGTATTTATTGATGCATACCGACCATCCTAGGTAGTCAATGAATACATTAAGATCATTTCCTCAAATATTAGACCTCTGATAAAGGTCTGTTTAGGGACATACAATCTTACATCAATCCTCTATTCATTCGTACTTATGTTAGGGTCCTAGAGAGAAACATTGTGGTTGAATATTATTTGGCTGAGCGAATACAACCAATGAATGTTAGTAGTATGAATGAATGAAACTGAAACCAGTCACAGAGACTTGGGCGTGTAAAATTTTTTGTGAAGAGGAAGTGATAGGGACAGATTAATCTATAGGGTAGCACACTTGGAAGTGAAGCTATGAGAGCATCATGAGGTGGTATATATTTCAAAGTGTTAAAACCACCATCTTAATGTTGTCCCCACCAGGTTTAGGGAGTTAGAGTACAGGGGTAGGGAGTAGCTTCATGCGATCAAGGAGTGTGAACCAAGGACTCCATGAATGACTAGAGGTATGGTCTGTTTCTACTACTAGTTTTTGTATTAATAGACATAGGTACCAGTCATTCATTCCTTCCACGAATCTTGTCCAAGACCTAGAGTTTCCAGTTAAACTATTGACTTATCCATCAAGTTTGAAGGTACATTTGGGAGGAGACACGATAATAACACTTACGTCGGTGGTGTGATTTGACCCTTGAGGTGAGAGTTTTAGTTGGAACCTCTGGGTGGTAGCGTCGAGGCCTTACAATGTTATTTTGGGTATTGACCGAACATCCACAATTCATACTCAGATTAACTGTATTTTGAAAAAGGGTTTTGGTTTATCTACAATGTGGTATTGGGGTTTTCCTACGTTGGAAAAAATGGAATCCCAGGAACCACAGGGTAAACTCATGCATAGGAGGGTGCAGTTGATCACTCTAGAGTCGATCAGACCTTCTCTCGGGGTTGTAGGAGTTTTGAGTTATCTATTCCAAACAGTAGTGTAAGAGCTTGGGGAATCTTTTTAAAATATTTTCCTATAATTACCTCCCCAAAGGGAGAGGGACATTTGTTTGGGCGAGGTACTACCATAGATTTGTTCCTAACTTCTCCAGGGTAGCGGTACCCTTGTCAGTTTAAAAAAAAGGAGGGAGACTTTCCCGTGGACGGAGAAGTGTCAGTAGATCTTTCAGGACCATAAATAGAGACTGAAAAGTATAACTACACAACCCCTGACAGGGAGTTAGCAGTAGTGGTCTTTTCACTGATGATGTGGTGGCATTACTTGATGGGTGAATGATTTACTGTTTACTCTAATCACAAGAGTCTCTAGTGTATCTTCTCTCAGAAGGATATGGACCTTTGACAATGATGTTGGAAATAACTTTTCCAGGACTATGACTTTGAGATATTATATACTCCAGGGATGGGGAACGTGGTAGCATACGCACTTAGTAGGAGGTATGGTCTACAACTACTGAGTGAAGCGTCAGAGTAGATAGTCGCGCTGCGGATATCCTATTTGGTTAAAGGTGTAGAAGCTACCTCCTATTTATGACTATAACTCCCCCAATTATTAAAAAAATTTGGGGTGTGGGCATAGATTGAGACATTTACTTTGAGGCCCGACGTAATCAGATATCCCCAGGACAGTCTTCTAAAGGATTTTCTGACGGTGGGGAACACAACATCCTCTTTAGAGGATGCACCATGGTACCAGTGATGCTTCACAAGGAGGTGTTGAGGGAGATCCATACATCCCCTTTAATGGTACATCATGGAGAGGAGAAGATGTACCCGGACCTCCTGTGTCAGTTCTGATGGCCCATGACAAAAGAACCAGTGGCACAGTTTGTATCAGGATGCCTCATTTGATAGCAAGAAAAAACTACTTCGAGCCTACAAAAGTATTATGCTGACCGGAGAGGGATTCCATGACTTCCAATGGGTCTCACATCGATGAGATTTTTATATATTTAGCTAGGGAGGAAAGTTATCTTTGAGTTTCATCAGACATTTCTAGATTCTAAGAAGATTGGGCGAGGTGGTGTACCATCTATCTCTTTCCCCATAGATGCACCGAGTGCATAATGTTTTCCATGTGTTGCTGCTGAGGAGATGTGTGCATAATCGATTACACGTTATCAACTAGGGGTAGTTGTACTTTAATGATAGGGTGAATTTTTTGTAGTTCCCAATTGAGTTTGAGGATCGACAGGATCGGGTCCTCCATGGGTGTTTGATACCTCTAGTGCACGTTCACTGGCAGCACAGGACCCTCAATGAGAGCAAATAAGAGCGGGATCCTCAGATTCATGATCAATACCCCCATTTGTTTCCTTAGTATCTGTTTTGGCTTTTGAGGACCAAAATACCTAAGGTGGGGAGAATGTAAAGTCCCATAATTTATGTATAATTTTTTTAATTATATCGAATTATTTCGAGACCCTG
This sequence comes from Viscum album, assembly GCA_963277665.1. NCBI lineage: Eukaryota > Viridiplantae > Streptophyta > Magnoliopsida > Santalales > Viscaceae > Viscum > Viscum album. The sequence continues at coordinate 959,022,314 of OY728142.1, forward strand.
AAATATGACGGTATGTGATTATGAGGCACAGAGTGTCTGAAATGATCCGTTGAAGTTTTTTTTGGCTTTAAATAGTAGGTGTAAGTATTTTTCCTAAAAAAGTGGAATAACTCTTAAACTGTTGCTTGGATCAGTAATCTGAGGGTATTTTTGCAGTCCGGATGGTGGGTTTACCCAAAGCGCAACTTATGTTTAGATGGCACGAGCCACCTGTGAGAAAACCTGAAAATGGCATAACTCTAAATAAAATATTGAAACAAAGTTATTTTATTTTTCAAATTCTTATAACTCACAAATGGTGACTCGAATTAAAAATATGATACCACCACTGAACTCATGTGGGGTATTCTCTCTTTATGAAGATACTAACTTTGGTCGGTGCAGACCATTAATGATAATTAGTTTTTGACCATAAATATAATTATTATGTGATAATTATATTATCTTAAAATCCACAAAATTTAAATGGTAACTCAGCAAGGAATTATGAGGGTACCGTTGGGTTTTTTGGGGCGTGTTTCACTTATGCAGAGCCTAACCTCGACCGATGTGGGTCGAGGGTGACTTTTAATAATATTCTAATATTTTTTTCATGTAAGTTCTTTAACCATGAGAGCATAATTTTCTAACTTTTGAACTGGTGCTCAGATTAAAAATATAAAGGCACCGTTGAATCTGTGACACCGGGAATCGCTTAATGGATGCCTTACGTTGACCGCAGTTGGTCCAGAGAAAAATTTATGTTTTGCAAATTTTAAAAAAAATGAAATGAAATAATATTATTATTTTCTTTAATAACGTCTAACAGACCAATTAAAGGGTGGAGCTGACGGTGTGTCATTCCATTAAATGGCTTGACCTGCCAACCATAGGTAACGATGGGGTTGGGGAAAATTAGGAAGCTTCATAACTAATGACCCCCATTACTTCCCCATGTCATTACATACCCTCCCCCCTTTCCTGTATATGTGGATATAGGGATTGGGTATTAGAGAGCTTCACAAAGTAGCGACATGATGAAGGAAGACCGGGACGCCGGACCATTAGAAGATGAAGCCGACGCAGTTGGTGGTGAGGGACGACACATAACCAAAGGGTGACGTGCATGTGGTGTCTTTGGGAACCGATTGTGGGAACGAATATCACAATCCACCTTCAAGAACAGACATTTCGCTGACGTTTTTAAGAAGTTGTTAATTTTTTATGCTTTTTAAATGATTTTCCGCTGCCCCATTCTTGAATTATATAAATAAACTTGGTGAAGCGAATAACGGATTGACCCATGATTCATTAGTCTTTGTGGAATATTTTTGCATGGAATCTTGTGGGGTTTATCATGTTGATTAATTCAATTGTTATAAAACCCTTAACCCCCCCCCCCCCCTCATGTAAACGAGCTAATGTGGAGGGCGTGATCCTAACGAACCCGACCCGAACCCTCTGCTATATTTGTTATATCCTTGTACCACCATTGAAAACTAACATTGTGTTAACACCGACTGACACCATGGTGGAGAGCACGTCGATGAAGGCCGCAAGAGGAGGTTCGCGGCTCGTCTGCTGTGGCGAATGGAGGAGCTCACCGACATGATAGTCGGACAAGGGAAGGGATGCAGCGCAACTACCGTGCCGCCAGTTAATGGAAGCCACGACCGAAGCAGTAGTGTAGGCGGAACCCACCTACAATGGGTTTCACAGTGACCGAGCGTCGCCCACACGGCACCGCCACCTCCCAAACTGAACGGGCTCTAGGTTGTTCGGGAATCCAGGAGGTCGAGGGGTTACATCCCCCCTGTCGGATCGAACCGGGCCACCACCGTGGAACTAGGACACTGCCCTCACACCAGTCTACCTCCCACATAGTGGTACTCCACCGTCAAGCTGGCCACCACCCTCGTACTGGGACACCGCCCTTGTAGTGGGCCGCCCCACTCGTAGCGGGCCGCTGCCCTCTCAGCGAGCCGCCACCCTCGAGACATGCTCATACCATTGCACCGGGCTTTCTCCCTCGAACTAGGCCCCTACGATCATGCTAGGCCACCGCCCTCAGACAGGGCCACCACCCTCAGACCGGGTTGTCGCCCCAGATGACTGCCGCCCCCAGGCCGGGCCTCCGCCCACACGGGTCGGGCCTCCCTTTGAGGGCCGCACTATTCTGGCTGGGACACCAATGTGGGCCACCCGTGCGGGCCACCCTTTCGGGACACCCCTCTTTCAAGCTAGACTATATATTGTCCCAGCCCAGACCGGGTTGGGCCGGGTCGGTCCAACAGAGTCTGACCGGACCCAAGCCCAAACTTGGCCCATAAACCCTCAATAGACCTTTACTTGAGAACCAGATTCCCTTCTGATGAACTGTCTATAGTGCTGGGACCCTTGGAGTGAGATGGTCCTCTTTTTTTACTCCATTATGGTTTCGAAGAAACTTGGAGTATGGCCAGGTTGGACTACACCTGAATCCAAACAGGCCCTTGGCACTGAAATGCCAATAACACACAGACCAGATGTCTGATTGATGCATTGTCTATTGCATTGGAAACCTTATGGAATGGAAGATCATTATGTTATGTCCTTATGAGGCCTTTCTCTAGTTGAGATAAAAATGATGGCATAGGGAGCAGTTCTCCCAAACACATTACGTGTGGAACCCTATGAGTGGCTGAGACCTGACGCCTGCTAACCTTTCGACTCGGAGTGACTTTATGGCCACAGAACGTGATGGGGAAGAGTAATTCAGTAGACCATGGTGGAGAGAAACCGTATTACGTGATGTGGATCAGTACCGTAGTAGGTCATGTTAGAGGAGGGTGGCTCTATGTGACCCGATAGACCCACAATACATGATGGGGAGGAGTACCTAATCAGTTCAAGGATAGTGGGAAGCGCCTCTATGTGACATTGTAGGCCCACTATTATAGATAGAGGAGGAGTTATATAGTAGCTATGTTTTTCGACGATGTGACGTGGGATGTTAATTGTTACAACCTCTAGAATAAATCCTTGTGCGATCTGACTTTAATTTGTGCTTGTGATTGAGGTTATGCTACGTGGTACTTTACCAATATGGTACTTTACCTTTGTGGTGTTACTCTATGGTTTTTATTTGTAGAATTATAGGAGAACTATGGGGTCTCGGGGTCACTACTGAGTATTTCTATACTCAACCTCGCACAGGCTTCACGCACACCTTGTTGTGTCTTGTGAAGACGGCGCACAACATTGATCGAGGCTGAGGGAGCCAGGACTGGTTGGTGCTCAGAGGTGGACCATTCGGCGTGAAGTGACACGAAGGAGACGGGTGGACATGGATTACATTGGAGGTGATATATACATACCCTTTAGGTAGGACCCATGGTGGATGGTACATGATATTTTTTTTCTCCATTCAGTTGATTTTTTTACTTTTCAGTTGTAAAAATACTTTCAGTTGGGATTGTCTTCCGGACCCTTTTACATTCACCCTCCTTTTACTACAATATTTTACTCCACAATCTCTTCTTGTTGTGTTCTCAGACTGTGTGTTTTTACAGGTTTAAAGTCAATGCCTTCCCATTTTAGGGAATATGCCTTTTGGTGCTAGTCTCCCGCCCATGACCTATGGAAGGTGGGCTTGGGGTAGTAACAGCACGGGCCCTAGGGGATCGGTCGGGACGGGGGGATGGTTTTCAGTGACCATTTTGAGTCACCGCTATCTACTAGGGGTGATATGGGAGTTGATAAGGGAGTCAATTCAGGAAGGGAACTAGTGGTGACGGTGGGATGAGAACTCTGACTCTGAGTCACTATTCTCGGATAGTAGTACTGACTGAGAATGGAGGGTGCTGACCCTCTGTACTGAAGCTGACTCAAAAGAGTCACCTCTATCTTGGTGACCATGGTACCTGCAGATATAAATAATAATAAAATTAGTTGTTTATAAAATAATGAAAATATTAAATTAATTATAAAAACCATTGACCTCAATTAAAATTTTAATTTTTTAGTGTCATTTAAAAAAATGTTAAAAAAAATATAAAAATAATTAAATAATTAATTATGGTTTATATTATATTCACAATTAATCTAAAAAGTAAAAATTAAATAGTTTTGCATAAATTAATTAACACATTAAAAAATTAATGAATTATTGAGATTAATATTAAATTCAAATTAATTGTCACTAAGTATTAAAATATTTTTTGAATAGAATTATATATTTTTGATTAATTAAATTACATAAAGTATAAAATAATAATGTCAAAACCAATTTATTTAGAGTGGAATTAATTGAAATGAATAATTAATAAACAATTTTATTTGAAAAAGAAAATAAAAGATATAGTAAAAGAATAAAATTATCGAAAACATATTATTTAAATAAAAATAATAATAATAAATTAATTATAGAACATAATTAATTATTATATTTAAAAAATATCCATAATGATAAAATAATTCATTAAAAATATGATCTTAATATAAAAACTTATTTTGAAAAATTAGTTACATAAAATACAACAATTGATAGTTATATCACAAAATAAAATATTCTTTTAATTATAAGTGATGAAAATGTGAAAATTTATATGGAATAGATAAATTAAACATAGACACATCATGTGTCACTAAGTATTTAAGTATTATTGAAGATTTTGGGTTTGAAAAGGATATGGACATCTTGTTCTTAAGGGATTCATCAAATCTAGTAAGTGACTCTAAATTTTATTTATCTTCTAAATTTGAATATTAAAACCCCACTATGATGGAATTACATAAATAAGTTATTATAGGTGAAAATAAATTTGAAAATACATTGGTTTATGAAAGGACCTCAAGAGAAAACATAATGATTTTCATATGGATAGTGAAAATTTGAATAAATAATTCCATGATGAAAAAGCCTTATCATAAAACTATATTAATTGAAAAATAAAATCTAAACAATTATCATACTAAAAATTATAAATTCAATATTAAATTATATTGTTTTTCAAAAAACAATGAATCTAAAATCATGAATTTTTATATTTTGGTAAAAGTTAATGAAGAAAATCAAAAATAATGTTGAAATTTCAATGTAATATATATTTATTTTTGTTCATTGTCGTGAATGTTTTTTATAAAATAATGAGTTTCAAAAAAATGAACATATAGATAACTGATCATGGGTATGCAAAGAATTTTTCAAAAATGTACAAAACTATCTTTATTAATAGCATTAGTGGATGCACATCTACTACTTATTGTTTTAACTATAAAATGAACAGTCATTATAAAAATGATTGATTACTAATATTTCAAAAATATCATCGATATACTAAAGTCTATTTGGTACATGTATAGTGGATTATCAAGACACATTAATAGTTATATATTAAATTTTCTATCATTATATCAATGTTATGGAGGTAATGTTAGTTTTAAAGATAATTCTAAATGAAAGGTAAATGGATTTGAGGAGGTTGGAATTTGAAATTATGTTATTATTTATAATGTTTTATATTTTTAAGGATTGAAACATAATTTAATAAGAATCACTTAGATATGTGATGATTAATTTTTTGTTAGATTGAAAATTTATAAATGTATTGTTTTCATGTATAAATCTATTTTGTTTTCTAAAAATAGAAAATGAAATATTTTTTGATTAATTTTAAATAATTGACTAATTAAAATGTCACGTTATCAAATGATATAAATATTATAAACTTATTTGGAATGTTATGTTGGGAAATAATAATTATTCATTGAGGGATAATATATTTAAGAACTAAACTATTCTATAGTTACATGATCATGAATTGGATAATACCTTTGTATGTGAACCCTATTGGAAAGGTAATGAACAAATAAATAGTTTCAATTAAATAAAAGAAGTAAAAACAGTAAGTCCTGTTGATGTTATTCAATTTATATATTTGAAAATATTAAACATGATAATTTGGATGGTAAATTATATTTTTTTGTTTTTATTTATGAATTTACTAGATACACATAGTTAGTTTTTCTTACTCATAAATATGAAACATTATCTATGTTTATCAATTTTTATAAATTGATTGAAAATTAGAAATGTAACATAATTAAATAAAATAGAAGAGAAAATTGTGGTGAATTACATAATAAATAATTTATCATATTTCATGAAGAAAATTGGTATTTTAACCATTTTCAACCTAGAGTACACCACATTAAAAATCCATTGTTGAATTAAAAAATAGAAAAGATCAGGAAATGGCTTGGACTGTGATAAATGAGAATAATCTAAATAAATATTTCTTGGGTGATGTTTTCCATATTTCTTATTATTTTAAAAAAAATATTTTAATAACTTTTTTAAATGGATTATATATGAGCTTTGGAGGGATAGAAACTCAAAAATTCCATATTTTATAGTCTTTATATGTAAATTATTTATTCTCCATTGTAAAGATGATTTGGAAAAAATTGATGCAATATCTGCTGAATATATTATATTTTTATATCCATTTAATAGTGAGGCATAAAGATTATATAATAAAAGAACCATTTCTATTCAAGAATAAATTAATATAAATTTTACTAGAAAAAATTTTAATAAAAAAAGATTTTATTGATCAACATGAATATGATTTGAGAGATTTTAATTTTAGAGAAGAATTACCACAAGATATAATTTCACATATTTAGGGGGAGAATGATTCTTCTATATCTAAACATATTGATGAAAGATGTTATAAGACTCATAGAGATGATCCTATATTTAATTTTATTGGTAATATTGAATTAAAATTTAAAACATATTTTTTATGACTATTTATGGTTATCAAACTTTTTTTGAGTTTTTAAATGTGAAGAATTGATAAATATTCAACTGATACAAATTGGATATTTCCAATTTAAGTTGAGTGATATCAATTTACTATAAATAATTTGTAGACATTTATTATTACATAAATTAATTCTCATGTTTTTCAAATAAAATGGATCACTAGAAATATAATTTATGAATCTATAAATATTGATTAAAAAAGATAGACTAGTTTCTCAAATATATTATAAAGAAGAGTGTACTGATTTTGAAGAATACATTGAAAATATATCTATATTATAATCCATTATAAATTTTTTTTTCTTATCCTTATTTTCATTAATTAAAAGTTCTTCAATTATATGTACAAATTACTTTTCAAAATTTTCACTTTTTTAAGATGTATATGTAAGACAACACCTTGCTTTTGAAAATGAAAATTACCGTGGTTATTTTTTTAATAATGAACATATTTTTATAGTTTAAAACAATATATTCAATATTGGTATGAAATGTTAACTTTTTTTTATTTGAAAAATATTTATAAAGTAAAATTTTATCTGAATTTGTTTATTAATAAAATTTGTGATGATATTTTGATTATAAAGATTTATATGAATGATATTATTTTTTTGATATTTATGTGATAATATTTTCATTTAATTTTATGATTTAATGAAATCTAAATTTGACAAACATACTATTGGGGAATTTAAATTTGACTTTAATAAGAAAATATTTCAATGAAATGACTGTATTTTTATAATTTAATACAATCATACTAAAAATTTAGTTTATTGGTTTGGTTTATAAGTTTTTAAAATTGAAAATACTCTATTTAATCAACATTGAAGTTATATATAGATAAATCTAGAAAATAACTTGATGATGAAATTTTTAGATGAATGATTTGAATCTTATTATATTTTAATTATTGTAGGAATGATTTAATATTTTAAAATTTCATGTGTGCTATAAATAAAAATGATCCTAAGGAAATGTATATTATATTAGATATAAGGATCATTATAAAATTTATAGTTTATTTTAGTCTTAGATTATTTTACCCTAATAAAATTAAATTTTATTTAAAAAGGTATTCTGATTCCGATTTTTGTGGCATGATGATAAATAGATATAGTACTTATGGTGTGTTTCATTTATTTGGTAGATCATTAGTTTTTGGGGTTTCAAATATTTTTTTATCTTTCAACTATTGAATCTAAATATATATCTACTACCTATTATTGTGAAAAATATTTACATATTAGGAAAAAACAATATAATACTGCTTTTGATTTTGATAACATTCTTATTTCTTTTGTGAATAATTTTTTTATTTATATTTCTAAAAATCATTTACAACAATCTATAATAGAATACATTTATGTTAAAATAAATCTTCTTAGAGATCATGTTCAAAAAAAGGAAATATGGGTTTGAAATTTATTTCTACACAAGTACATCTTGCTGAAATCTATAACAGTCTCAATTATTTTACCATGTCTAGGAAATTAATGTTTTGATCTTGGAATGATGGTGACTTAAATTTAAAATTATTTGGAATAATCATAGACGTGTTTGGGTATGCTTATGTGATGAAATATTTTTATTTACATGAAATTTATTAATTTGAAATCTATTTTTCTAGTTTAATATTTTTAAATTATTTTCATATTAATTAGTGGTATTATTGTTTTAAGTCTTCACATATATAATAGACTATGTTAAATTAAAGTTAAACATTTTTTTGTACAAAATCATTGTTTTTGAAGGGTTTTTAATTATTTTACACAAACATATTCTAAAATAATTCTCACATCATAGAGGATCCATGACACATGTTTTGGGAAATTTAAATCTTTTTAGTGGATCCATTAGATATGTTTTTAAATTTTAATTTTTTAGAATATTTTATACAATATTTATATTAATTTAAAATAGAGAATTATTTTATTAAACATTTATGTTATTGATAATCCCAAATAGGGACATGTTTCTGAAATTTTACATTATTTTGTAATTATCAAAATGGTGGAGAATGTTAAGTGGATGATTGAATAAATTGTTTAACAATTATAAATATTTATATTTTTTATTTCCTTCAATATTATTGATATATTCTATTTTGTATAGATATAATTATGCTTAACATTTTTCATGCCCTAATATTTATTTTGTTTAAGTATCTTTTTATTTCAGGTTTTTCATGGATAAAAAATATTCTTCATGTTTTACATAAATTTACAAGGATAACTATATTTTTAGAGACCTAAAAATATCTACTTTATATGATTTTTAGGGTTCTCAAATAGCTTATACATGTATCTATTTCTCCTAGGAATCCAATTCACAAAGTAGTTTCTCTAACCTACCTGATTCACAAAGCTAGATTTCTAAAATAAATAGATCTATGTACATTGACCATATCCTGGGATAAATAAAATTAATTTGATTTATCATTATTCCATTAGAAATAAAAAATTATTTAAATTTAATTGGAATAAATTCATCTATAAATTTATCTATATGTTGCCTAAAATTACCTTATAATTCACTGAATGTTTTTAATCAGAAATAAATCAACCTTGAGAACAAAATTTATACTGTATTTTTATGATAACATGATCTATAAATTTCCTACTAATGTAACTCTTAATTATATGAAATCATAATCAAATTTTATAAATATAATTCAACTATTCATAAATCAAATTCTATCATTTAAAAGTTATTATTTGGGTCTAAAATTCGACAAGTCTTGTTGTTTTCAAATGTCGATAATTTTTGTATGTGAGAAATTCATCTAAATGAAAAATTTGGAAACTTGAACAAATATTTTATGTAAATCACATATGTGATTCTCCATTGTGAATAACATATGTGAATCAAATATAAAAATTACCTACACTAATCCCAAATGTGATTCCCCTACATAAATCACCTATGTAAATTTCCCAGAGTGGTTTGGTGAATCTCTACCAGATATTAAAAAACCTACAAATATAATCTATTTTATGTAATGTTTCAAATCCTATTTTTTCATCAAAATTAATATTATTTTTTTATTTTTTTATTCATTAATTTTTTTTGAAATAATTATTCTAATTTAATGAATACTTTTTTTAATTTATTTCATGGTGTATTAAATGTGGATTAAATATAATTAAGCAGGCATTAATGGTCACACTAAAAATCACGAAACATGAAATTTTAAAATAAAAATATACTGAAATATGATGATTAATCCTCAATTAGTATAGATACATTCCTGGTAAAATAACTCTTATTATTAACTACTACATTTAATATTCTAATGAGTTTCATTGTACATGTTGTATTTTGTTTTACAATAATATCAAGGATATATTTTATAAATTATATTTTTCATTTATAAATGATATACACATGGAATTTCTACAGTGAAATGAACATGAGGTAAATTTTTTGAAGCATCATCTGTGATTCTTAAATCATGAAAATGAAAGATGTAATGATCTTCAGAATATAAAGATGTTGTTTATAAAGAAGCAATTTTTATATTGAGTTTATAGAACCAGTTCAAGTGAAAGTGTTTGAGGATATTCTTGAAATGTATATGGGAAGAAAACATTGGTGATAACCTACCACTCTCAGATGAAATTTAACGATTTGATCCCTTACTATTTGAGAGTTCACTATTTCCTCGACAGGAAAATAATGAAACCATTCATTTGGTTCCATTTGTTCAAATTCATCATACTATTATTCTATGTTAATAATTTTAATGGTTTAAACTACCCATTAAAAGTCATTATTGTAGGTTTTGAATCCTGGAATAATTTCTGGTATTATCTTGAACTTCTACGTTGAAAAATTCATGTTGTTCATGTTGGTCCACTATGTAAGAAAAGAGGGTTTTATTTTTGATTAATTCTCCATAGGAAAATGATTTATAATTATGTTGTGACTCTAGGTGGGAAAATTCAAAGTAATATTCATTTATATTGTTTATAGTGGGTTTCATAAATCATAGTTTATAAGAGAGGTGGATTGTGGAGTAAGATCATTTAATTCAGAATAGCTATAAAAATATATATGTTATTTTTCTTTTATTTTATGTTTTATATACATTAATTGTGTGATATAATTATAAATTCATTTTAAATCCTCCCTATTTTCTATTTTACCATCTTAAATATGGACCAATAACCATAGGTTGATAGGATGTAGAAAAGAATATAAAATTGAAATCAATTGGTTTTTAATTATACATATTCATATAGAAACCTCATTTGACATACATGAAAATCCTTGACATAATTATATTTTGATATGAAAAGTAGATTTCTGATGACGTAAATTAATATAGTATTGTATTAGAGTAGTTATTTTCGAATATAAAAGTATTAATAATTGTGAATAAGAGTGCATAAAAAGGTTACTTTTATAAGTGAGGGAAAGGACACACATTGAATTACATGAAATGATATAGAATATATATATATATATATATATATATTAAATTCATGGTAGATAGATCTAAGGAAATATAAATTCAAATAAAATATATGATAATATTTAAATAAAACCAATTAATCACATTCATACAAGTGTGTGATACAATTTAAGACTTATCTCCTAGTTAAAACATTTTATTTCCAATTTAAACTTTATTATGAGAACATTAGTTTTTTACTATGATAAAATAATTATATAGACAAAAAATGTATAATTTTATCCAAATTTAGAAATTATAATTCTCTATTTATAATCTAATTTATCAGAATCAAATTAACTATGTTTCATTAATTACTCTTAATATTTTTAGTGTTGAAATTTCTTCTAAAGCCGCAAATGGTCAGTATTGGGCAACACAAGAATGCATCCCACCTCAATAGAACATTCTAAAATCGGTATGGATGGTGTGTGGATGATTCTGTATATATGTGTGAACTTTTATTTGACATTTAATGCCCTTATTCACTAAAGGTGATGTGATTTTTCACTTATCCATAAAAACCCTAAAAGTACAACTAAGTAAAGCATGTGCAAGTAAAATGCACTGTGTGAAAACAATAAAGGAAGTATGCAGAATCTTGTATTACTTGCCAAAAGAAACTTCAAGGGCTCCAAATAGAATGCACTATCTCAAGTGTAAAAAGAGGAAGATGTTCCCAAATCACTTCTATAACTGAAATCTTCCACACCTATCTATAATGATTTCAGTTATAAATATAAGATCACCCCCACTTTGTTTTGTGCGACTCTCTGAAAGATGAAGCATCGATCCACTGATCATATGAAAAATGTTATATGAAATTGTGAAATCAGGGAAAACCAAAGGTAGAGACTCTTGTATTACATGTTTTTTGTGGTTTGGAAATAGACTGCGTTATTAGTTGAGAAATCTTCACACAACTCCATTCAATCGAAGTCAGGATCACACAAATGCTCACCAGGCACACAAAACTTGCATTATGTGAAAACCTAATCTTGCGTGAAACTATTCATTTGAATCACCTTGACCATATATTATATTATAACACCATGTTCTAGCCACCATAACATGCAACACCCATACCTTTATTGCACAACTTGCACGCACAACTCCAAACTTATTGGAAAAAATTCATTGTACATTATGTGATGTCCCATATGACTCTAGAGAATGTGATTCCATACCAATTAATTCTCATCATAGGTACCATAATCTGTATTTCTTTTCATCATAGGGTCTGTAACATGGACCTCATGAGTGAACACTCCCCCTATCGTACAATATAATTACCTTATCCTTGGATCACCCAGAGGTGCATTAATTATTGTTATGTAACACATGATATTGGAAGTGAGTCTCCCACATTCAATCTATGTGATTTAAATATTCCTAGACCCATGTCATAGTAGTATGTTGTTAAATTGTATGATAACATTTTTATCACATGACATAAAACTATTGTCTTATCCTATTCCATTAGAACTAGATGCTCTGCATGTGAGTGACATGGAATGACATACTCTTCATAGGGAATGAGATCCTCCTCATAGGAAATATGATCCTCCTCATTTGGGATGAAATAATTCCTAGGTTACATCCATGTGTAAGACCCACACCATATCTCGTTGATGCTTTTTCCCAGAAACAACAATCAGGTGTGTTGTTTCCTCTTTTTTCTCACACTGAGCATGAATCACAAGGTCATAGAGGATAGAGGTGATCATGACATCCATATGATCTACCTTCTCACGTAAGCCCCAACCACACACTCCAATTCCAATGGGCCTCCTCCTTAGGCATAAGCACCATTCCATTCTGATCAATGTGGGATTTTATTCCCAACTAAATGGGATATTTAAAAATCATCACTAAAGTCCAAAACCAAAATTTTTTCCCTCATTTCTTCTCTCTATACCGCATTCATAGTAATATCACACCCTCACCAGAGAGTCCACATATTCTCTTGTACCCTAGGTAGCTCACTGTGTAATCTCCTCTCAAACTCCTACCATGAACAATATATTAATGGGAAGCTTACATGTTCATTACCCACACCATCCATATTCTTAATTCCCTTTATGACAAGAGCATCTTTACCACATGATGTTAAACTGTAGGGATCAGTCCTTACACACGACCATAAACTGTGGCACCATAAAACATTAGTTTGATCCAAATCTCATAAAAATGGTTACATAGGATGCCTCTATGATGTTAAATACCAATAAATGGAAAACCATGGTTCCCCCTCCCTATAGTTTACCTCCCTTATCCACCTCAAGGTGTGTCTCAATCAACTTACATGGTGTGTCGTCATCCCTATATCGGCCAAACATCCCGAATTCGCATCCATGGAAAATTTTGATCCATCTATCAGTAAGCACTCATGGTGTGAAATATTATTTTTGTGGGACACACCTCCCAAATTTCCACTATCATATATTTTGATCCTTATATTGTTAATAATTCTAGTGTTCTCTCATATGGAAAACCCTTCTTGATCATCCTCCATTGGGTATTTCAATCAATATCCCATGTCTCCACTAGATGATAAACAAGATCCCCAATCTATATCAAACAAAACCTTTGATCTGTCCCCAAAAGATGTTAAACTCATGGAGGAACCCAAACACATACACTACGCATAATCATGGGATTCATGAGGTGAGAGCCATAGAAGATATATGACCATTGAGTAAGAAATATAAGGAGAAGTCTTAGAAGATATATGACCATGGAGTAAGATACCTTATGATTGAAAAAATATTCCTTTGGTTTCATGCCTAAGATCCCTCGCTACGACTCCCTCGTATGAGGATGAGTTGAGGTGAGAAATATTCCCATTGTGTAGAAATGCTAATGATGTCCCTAAATGATCACTCTCTTGATTGAAGGTTTCTTCTCTGTCAAGAACCATTGTAATATCTTTATATGATCCTTGTAATTTACTTTCATCCACTAAGAGATGGTACCGATAATGAGTTCCAAGAACATGACTTGAATCTATGAGGGAGACACAGACTAGGTGATGAGTTCCATGGATTAATCCATTGAATAAGGAAATGACAACCAATAATCCCTTTTAGATCAAATAGAATATATCTCTACTGAATGTGATGAATTATAACCACCTATGGAATGTTATTATGTGGGGTTAAAATAATTACATCTAACATTAACATATAGGTAACACACCCTTGTGAAATCACCTAAAAAATGAATGGTTACCCCGATGTAAAACTCTTCTTCTCAATATGGGGAATAGCAGTGTGGGATAAATCACCAGATGATAATGTCACTAGATTCATACATCCAATGTAATGTACCACCATGATAATGGTGGGCCCAACATGGAAGTCACCAGAAGTTTGGATAGTTGGCAATTGGGTATCCCTGGTCAATGATAGTATCAGTGCAGTTATCTCTCTCCGTTTTCGAATGACTGGATGATATTGGGGAATGGGACATCATTTTCCATTTATTTGAACTAATAGATGAATAAACTTACATTTTATCACCACATATATAAGAAATAATCTACTCAACTCCCACATATGATGGAGAGAGAAAAATGTCTATAGGTAAATCCCACGTGACTCTACTTCCTCCATGATTTCCATTACGACTTCAGCTACCAAGATCCCATGCCCTATCACACCATCATAAATTATCCATAGAAGGGTGTTAGACACAATGGTGCATCATTACGAGAAATAGGGATTAATTCCCATGAGGGATATATCTTTCTAAGACTTAGATGCATTAACACCTCACCAACCCCACATTCCTAAAGGGCCTCATAGGGTTAAACCACTCCCCATATCAACAACGAATAATTTTTAGAGCATCTCCCCATAGTGGCCCTATAACTCATTCCCCAACAACAAATAGGTGAGGTATTATAGAGTCACCATGTTTATGAATACCACCCATGTTCCACTATGTATGTCTCAGAATATGCCTCATCAGTGCCAGAAATGACCATTCACATAGCATGAGGAATATGTGGACTATACACCTTCTCTGCCAGCCCTAGTCAATACCACCCAAAACAGCATTGAGCACAAGCCCAGGGGAATTACTAAAAATGGTAATCATCTTCTATTGCTTCAATAGAACCTTCCCCCACCAATGCGTTTATCTAGGTCTCCAAAATAGATGAGGCGTGATCCATCTTCACTTGATAGGAATCGAGGCACCAACCACCCAACAGGCAAGCTAGGATTATACATTCAATCATTGGTTCCACTGAAAGCTATTACGAGCTAAACCATAATGATGGGTTTCAGTTTGGATATACTCCTCACATAGTCACCAGTTTAATCATGTGAGAACTAAAATCTTCATTTCATGTATGGATCTTGATTTTGGGTGTTTTTGAGGAAAAAGGATGAAATTGAAATTTTTTAAGTACATGATGTGTACTTTTGAGTACACACTATATACCTAGTTTCCACGTGTATCCGTGTACTGACCATGTAACAACCGAGTACTTGGTCATGTAGGTGACCAGAAAGACTGCCTAAAGAGGGGGTCAATTGAGGCCAGTACACGACGTGCACATTCATTGAACACACCATGTACATTTCTTTTTATTTGATAAATTGTTATGGGATCATGTCTCATGTCCAAAACACCCTTCATCTGACCATGTTTCATAATGTAGAGCATCAGAATGCTGAAGAAATTCGAGCTCATCCTGGTTCATTTTCTGAGCTCTAATTGAGATGCTCTCAGGTGCGTTGGATTCCCACCAGTGAGTTATATCTTTACCCAGGCCATTTCTTCCCGATTCCTCCTCTCTCATGAGTATTTAATGGTCTAACATATTTCAAATTTCTTTAGATCTATGTTGTTATATGCCATTTCAGGGGACGATGTTGAAGAGTGTACGTAGTGCAACCTCAAGGTTTATTTTTTATGATATTCTTTGATTGTATTGGAATTATATATTCTTAAAGTGATGATTACCCATGTTTGCGGTATGGTAGGTTTCGGAATTTAACCCTATTATTTGAAATCTATTTTTTAATTGATGAGAAGGGGTTTTAGAATATGCATAAGGTTTGATTCAATGGTTGTGGGACACCCCATGGGAGTGCTTCCATAGTTTGATTATTTATGGATATTTGTCCTATGATTCCTTGGAAGTATACCTTTCTTCCGTGCCTTGATTTTTTTAGGATGGAGTTTGACTGATTATATGATTTTCAGGTCTAATTATTTTAAATGATATCCATGTAGTAGTTATATATTACATGTGATTCCTTTTTATGATATGCACATTGATCTTCTAATGGACTGTGAGATCCTTGGACAAAGAAAATCGTGGGTGTTTCCATTTTTATTTTCACAGGACCATGAGAGCCTTGATGTAGACTTTGACCCATGGTTATTGACCATGAGAGATAACTAGGATGTCGTTTATGATTATTTATGTATGTTGACTTAGGGGGTATTGACCGTGAGAGCAACCACAAGGTCGTTTATAAGTTATTAATGACTTGTTGACCCATTGGTATTGACTATGAGATCTTCTCAGGTGGTCATTTGTAAATGTTGAGTGCTATGTTAAAACTAAGGGGTTAGACTATGAGAGATTTCCCTGAGGATTATTTGTGAATGATTGAATGTTTGTGATGAGTATGCCAAGCCGAATCCCATGTTTGGACTTGGTATTACCTGTTGGTTAATATGTTCTCCAAGACATCTATTTTGGTACTTTTATCTGAGGGGATATAGTGCATAGTTTAGATCTTGAGATTTCATGTTCTAAAGGTTGGATAATAAAAATTAATGAATGTAATTGAAACTGTATAATTGTTTACTTTTGATTATGTCCCTGTTTATTGATTCATTTATGCATATTGCCTACTATATAAAATCACTGAAAATTAGGCAAAGATCTTGTGGTGGTTCCCTAAGATGATTTTTGTCACACCCTGTTTGGGTCAGGCTTTTGGACCCAAAAATATTATATGGTTGTAGATATTGATAAGGGAAAGCTCCCTTCTTCATTTGGTACCTGATTGCTGTTGGAGGTGGACAGTATGTGACCCAGATGAGCCATGAGATATTGTTGGATTTTATGGTTTTTCTGTAATTTGGTTTCAGTATTTTTTCTCCAACATTGTGAATTGTTTGTAATCATTCCTAGATACATGTGACATTTATTATTTTCATATACTCTATTTTTTATATTATTAATATTCTTCTGCTGTATACTTTTATTTCATGTTATTACTGCTTCTGCTATTGTTACTATTTGTTATTCTGTTATGTATACTCTTCCAATGAAGGAATTGTTTCTCCACTATCCTGAACAATTCCCACACTACTAGTCAGAAGCCTCTGG
Organism: Viscum album; assembly: GCA_963277665.1. Classification (NCBI taxonomy): domain Eukaryota; kingdom Viridiplantae; phylum Streptophyta; class Magnoliopsida; order Santalales; family Viscaceae; genus Viscum; species Viscum album. The sequence continues at coordinate 959,039,918 of OY728142.1, forward strand.
TGTTTGGAGAAATACACTTGAGGCCATTTTGAAAACCACATATGAGGCACCGTTGGTCGTCACGTGGATTAGGGACGTTACACAGTGGTATCAAAGAAAGGTTTCTTTTATGCTTTGTTTTACTATTTGGTTCATATAGATAGTGATAGTAAGCAATAGGTAGTTGGTAATAATCTATGATTAGAAGTATCTAACTCATGTATAAGGAAATTTAAATTTATGTGAAATATTGCAATTTTTTTCTAGATATGAAATTGTTACAGTTTATTTGATTTCACCACTGAGAGATTCAATTTTTTGTTGTTGTTATGACTTATATCATTAAGGATATAGTTTTGTGGAAGACCTATGAGATTAGGGTATTCCATCTCATGCAAAATATAAAAACATTCTAGAGATCACATGTCATTCATTCTTGTCATGCCATTTAGGATGAATTACTGATTCTGTGCTATTGTGATAGATGTTGTGCTAGATATGATTGATGTTGTGATATATTCCTTCTTATAATACCATCTATTTTGATAGGGTATTGGTATATATATTTTTATTGGAATGGATGCCATAACTTGGTCCCTGAGGAGTTATGGGCCCTCTTGGATCAGAATATGGTTGATCGTTTTTGAAATTTAAATGAATTTTACCAAGTTATGATATTAATAAGGACTCAAAACATTGATTCATGGGAGATTAGGCTCTCATGGGTCTGTATTTTTCATCAATTGGAAAATAATTTAGGTTTTTATGGGTTCTTGAGATGTTTCAGAGGCTTACTATCAAGAAATACAGACAACACACTATGTAGTGTAATGAACACACGCCATTTGTTCTTCTAATATGGAAGAAAAATATTTTATAATGTACAAGCCTTGTACCATATGTACATTTCATGTAGTAATTAACTTTGTGACTAATTGTCTAAGACATTACATGGGGTTGATAAATGTTTTAGTAGAACATGACATGTACTGGGAGTACACATCGTTCCGTGAAGACCATGTATCATGAGGAACACACTATTAGTAAGGGGTGTTACATGACCTGGATTAGAAGTGGTACATAGAAATGTTAAGACATAGATAAAACTTGATGTGTGATAGTTATACAAGTAGTGTAACCCTATTTTAAAAAACTATAATTTTTTCCTTCTCATGTTCCAATATTGCACTTTTTTGTGGTTGTCCTTGATAATATTGAACAGAGGTGTGTGCTTGACATTGCATAGTTATGCCTCCAAAACGTCCTCTGATCATACGTCAGGTGTTCGGCAATGACCAGACACCTGAAAGGGTAGACCATGGACTACCAATAGATCCTCCTCTCATACTCGTCTTGGCACCAGCTATTATACCAGACACATGATCAGATGCACAGTTCTGTAAAGGATTTATGTGGATGATATAGTCTTTCCAGGGAGCACCACATCCTACCCCGACTATGGAAGAGTTGACGCGAGTGTTCTAGAAGTAGAATCCTCTCATTTATTCATGGAATGGGTGGACACATGCTATAATGTCATGGTTTAATTCCATGATTTCTATCTTTGAGCATCCAGAGACTCCTCTGTAGAGGAGGGTAAATCTAGTGATGTACATGTTACATGAATTCGCCAAGATATGGGTGGTTGTTGTCTCATAGGAATGATGTCATCAATATTTGGCTTGGGAAGAGTTTTAGATAAAATTTTATGACTACATCTATCCTGATACCTAGTGGGATGATCGACCATGAGAGTTCATGCATTTGGACTAGGGCACTCTTTTAGTGATGGATTACTCATCTCATTTTATAGAGCTTCAATGCTTAACACCTGTTTTGGGAGGTGATGAGTTATCATTAGCTAGGAGGTTTTAGGATGGTCCCAGGAATTAAATCTAATCACTTATGAATGTTTTTAAGTAGAATTTGGTTATAAATATAGTTAACCAGGTGCTGAATACCATATAGAATCTGAGGGAGTTAAGTACCGCAAGACAGGGTGTATTTGTATCCAAGGGATAGTAATCCTTTGTTTCATAGAAAGAAGAACCCCAAAGAGCCTTCACACGGTGATTCCAGTTGCATGGATATATCTATAGTCTTCCATGTGAGGTTCTTCTAGTGTGGGAAGAGTGGACACATGAGACCTCACTACTCGAGGGACCCATTTGTGTGTTTATCTTGCGGCAAGATGGGTCATCTTCATCATTTTTTTCTGTTTTTCTCACAAGAATTTAGTGAGAGGTAATCTATTATGACTTCACATTATGGAGCAGGAGCACCAATTTCCCCTCAGTCAGGGAACTTGAATTCTTTAGGCCATTCAGGTAGACGAGGTGGTCGTGCATATGGTAGTTAGACTGCATGTTTTTAGCGACAGTAGGGTGGATAGTCTTAGGGAGTGAAGAATGGTAACAGGGAAACGGTACGGGTCTGACATTTATTATGGAGTATAACTTGTAGGAGAAGGATCCCATGCCCTCTACGATTAGAGGTATGATTCTAGTTTCCTCATTTTTAGCTTTTCACTTTTTGATACATGGGATTCCCATAGTTTTTTTATCTACTTCTATTGTGGAGAGACATGGGCTTTGTATATTTACTTCTCAGGATGTTATGATGATAAACACTCCATTGGGGATTAGAACAGCTGGTGTACATCATTGCATGGATTACTCTCATGAGGTTGGTAGGTTTTACATATTTTGGGACCTCTATTTCCTAGATATGATGGGTTTCATTGTCATTATCACAATGCACTGGTTAGTCTTCTTTCAGGCCTATGATGACTGCTATCATCATAGAGTGAGTTTCACATCACCATAGGGTGGGTCGTTTCTACCCAAGGGATAGTGGGATTTCTATACGAGTAGAGCCAGACCCGATCATCATGGTTTAAGAGGGATTACAACCCGTATTTCTAGTTTATATATGGATGACTAGGGGGATTCATAGAAAGAATTTCCTCCAGTGGTGGATCTTTTCAAAGATGTCTTTCCAGAAAACGTTTTATTTTTACCTCTGAATTGAGAGGTGGATTTATCAATTCAGCTTCTCCCAAGAGTGGAACTCATGTTCGTCCATCCATACAGTATGGCTAATCCAGAGTTAAAAAAGCTCAAGAAGTAGTTAGAATATTTACCTGTGAGGGGTTACATCTGACCCAATACTTCTCCTTGGTGTTCAACTATACTTTTTGCGAATATGGATAATGGTACCCTCAGAATTGGTGTGGATTATCAGAAGATGAACCAGTTGAAGGATGCGAACTTATATCCTTTGATGAGGATTGATGATATATTTTATTATTTTCGATGATACTGGGTGTTCATGATGATTAAAATGGGATCAGATTATCATTAGTTTCCTGTTAGACCATTAGGTATACCTATTACAGCCTTCCAGAGTAGTTATGGTCTACATGAGTATTTGGATATGCTTTTTGGTTTCGTGAACATGTCGGCATTTTCCATGGCATTGATCTACCGAGTGTTTCGTACATACATGGATTATTTTTTTGTGGTCTTTTTGGATGATATCTTGGTGTAATCTCACACTAGAAATGATAATGCTTCCCATCTTTATATCGCATTAAGTACAACAAGATAGCTTCTGTTATATGCTAGGCTCTCAAATTTCCACTTTTGGATCAACCAAATTCACATGATGGGTCATGTTATGTCTGAGAAACGAGTATGAGTAGATGAAGAGAAAGTGAGATAAATAGTTTCATGGGAGAATCTGAAGAACATCATTGAGTTATAGAGTTTTCTGAGGATGGATAATTACTAAAGGGGACTTATTTAGGACTTTTCAGGCATAATAACACCATTGACAAGCCTGACTAAGATGGGTGAAAAGTACATGTGGATACATTCCAACGATTCATTCATTCACGATATGAATGGGAGATTGAATTTATCATCGATATTGATTTTTCTAGAGCCGAGAAAGAGTTGTACCATTTACTTTGATGAATCAGGCAATGGGCTAGGAGTATTGATTCTGTAGGTGTAAGGAGTCATTGTGTGTTGGTCTCAGTAGTTGAGGCCACATGGGTGGAATTAGCCAATGCACGATCTTGAGTTGGCTGTAGTTGTGGATGTGTTACAATATTGGAGTCATTATCTTTTGGGAGAGAATTTTGTGGTATACAGTGACCTCAAAATCCTTAATTACATCTTTACTCAGTGTGATATGAATTTGAGATAGAGAAGGTGGGTTGAGTACCTTCTGTATTTTGACATTGAGATTTCCTATATGCTTGGGAAAGGAAATGAAGTGGGTGATTCATGGATAAAGAGGACTCAGATACAGGCTATTCAGGAGGCTAGTAGTGAGTCACATATTATTGATATGTTCTCTAATATTAATTTAGATATGCATGACATACATGGACATAAATTTATTTCTTCTATAGATGTTACATCTAAACTTCTTGATCGAGTGGAAATGAGGTAGCTATCTGTTCTTGAAGGCCTAGTTCTAAGGGATACTGTGTCAGGTGAGGACCCTACTCCTAGATAGACTGTAGGTGAAAATGAGGTCCTTAATTTTCATGGACGTGTATGGGTGTTAGCAGACATACCTAAGATGTTGATACGAGATTTTCATTCCATATTTATAACCGTTCATCATGGCATCACCAATATGTATCGGGTCTAAACAGTTAGTATTGGTGGTCATGTATGTAGATTGATGTAGCAAATTTTGTTATGATATATTCCACCTGTATGAAAGTGATGGTGGAGCATTAGCGACTAGAAGGGTTATTATAGAAGTTTCCAATTCCCATTTGGAAGTGGAAAGATGTCGCGATGGATTTAGTGAAAGGTTTTCCAAGGTCTCCTCGAGGGAATGTTGCAATTTGGGTTATTGTTGAAAAACTCACAAACATTCACATTTCATGCCAATCAGGGAAAAATTCAGTGTTGATGAGCTTGGATGGCCGTGCATACAAGATATTATATATTTTCATGTGGTTTGTCACTCAATCATTTCAGACAGGGATTCACTGTTTACTTCTCGTGTCTGGTAGGGACTGTAGAGGGATTTGTGTACATAGGTACTTCAGAGTATAGCTTACAATCCCCATACACATGTCATATCCGAGAACATGATTCAGGTTTTGGAGTACAAGCTTAGAGCATGCATCCTGGATTTCGAAGGCACTTGGGGGAGACAAATACCCCTAGTGGAGTTCGACTACAATAACAATTTTTAGGAAACGATTAATATTGAACTATATGAGGATGGTATAGTTGGCCATAACGATAACCCCTATATTGGACGGAGGTGGATGAGGCAGTTATGCTAGGAAATCGTCTTGTCTTGGAGACCACTGATCAGTTGGAGTTGATTCAGAAGAGGATTAATACAGCACAGTCTCAGAATAAATCTTTTGGTGATCGACATAGACGACCTATGGAGTTTGAGGATGTAGATCACGATTTCTTACATTCCTCAAAGAGGTTGGGAAATGAGAGGATTATGAGACAGAGAGACCTTCCATTGAGATATGTCGAGCCATATGAGGGTTTGGAGAGAGTTGGGTTGGTTTCATATTGGTTATGTTTACCTCATGGGTATTGGGCTATGCATGACATTTTCCACATTTCTCAGCTACGAAGATACTTTTCTGACCTGTGTCAAGATTTTCAATATGAGGAGGTTGATTTGGAGGTGGATTCATTCATCGAGGAGCACCCTATCAGTATTGTGGATCATAGTACGAAGGTTCTCCATGGATGATCTATTCTTATGTTATGGGTGATTAAGAATCATGGGGGAGTACCTGACAAGATATGGGAGAGGGAGGCTGACATATGATCATAGTGTCCTGAGTTGTTAGATGTTTCTTCTTCACCGCCCATGGATGGGAAATTCGGGGGTGAATTTCTCTATAGTGGGAAGCTTATAAGAACCTGGATCTTCATTTTATATATGGATCTTGATTTCAAGAGTTTTTTAGGAAAAGGGAAGAAATGTAAATTTTCTAAGTACACACAATGTACCTGGTTGTTGCGTATAGCCATGTATTGTCCTTATAACTACTATGTAAAAGGTCATGTAGGTTACCTAGCAGACTAACTAAATCAAGGGCTAGTTGAGGCTAGTACATGATGTGTTTATTAAATGAACATGCCATGTACTTTTCATTTTATTTGATAAATTGGTACGGGGTTCTGTCTCTTGTATAGAACACACTTCGTCTACACCTCGTTCATATAGAAGAGTGTGAGAACACCGAAGAACTTTGAGTTGCTTTCAGTTCTGTGTCTGAGGTCTGATTGAGATGTTTTCAGGTGCGTCAGATTCCCAGTAATGAGTTCTCTATTTCACTAGGTCCTTTAGTTCAGATTCATCTTCTCTTGTGAGTATTTAATGGTTGAACATTTTTCACCTTTTTATAGATCTACGTCATTCTGGTTAGATTCAAGGGGTTATTTTCAAGAGTGTTCACCTTCCAACATCAACACAGGTCATTTTTGACTTTATTTTATTGTCTTTTAATTATATATTCTTAATGATCTGATTACACATGTGTGGTGTATGTAGGGTTTTGTAATATTACCCTAATATTTACCTACTATTATTTAATTGATGAGAAGGGGTTATATAATATGCATAAGGTTTGATACATTGTCTGTGAGAGACCCCATGGGAGTGTTTCACTAGTTTGATTGTTTATCGATGCTTGGCCTTGGTGGTCTATGAATCGTACCTTGTTTCCATGGCACAAGTTGTTTCAGATGGATTCTGATTTATTATATGAATGGCATGTGTTATGCATGTCAATGTTATCCATGTAGTTGTTATATATTTCATGTGATTCCTTATTATGATATGTGAACTGATCTTACAATTGTCTATGAGAGCCTTGGACCAAGAAAACTGTGGGGGTATCCATGTTTATTTATATAGGACCATGAACCACCCAATTTCTAGCATATTCCAACGACTTTACAACATAGACATTGGTTGGTGGAAACACAATTACTTTTCCTAATCCCACATTCTACATCATGCACTATATAGAACAAAGGATACATGGTATTTGATCATCATGGACCTCCCATATATAATCTCTTCACCGCTCACTAGAGGCACCTGAACAGCATGGAAAAAGTTGGACCACATATACGAATCTCTATATACATGATCATAATTCCTCAATACCAGAACTCCACCCCTAAAGCTCTGTAGATATTCCTTATATTTCCATTTTCCTTAAGGGTTTTCCATCATTGGACAAACCATAGTTGATATAGAAATAATGTTGAAATTTTATTGGTTTTTTATCCCAATTTTTACCATGGCCTCATTGAGTGTCCCCAGCCTGACCCCAATGATATTCAATAAACAAGTACATAGACTAAAATTTAGTGGGCTAATGGAATTTGGGAATTCATAATCATTGTGATGTCTCATGATCCAACCATTTAAAAAATAGAATGGCTCGAAGATCCTATTTGTTGTGTTCCCTCTTGCAATGTGGACAAGTAGACAATATAGCTAACTAACACATGCAACCCAGGATGACTCTATTTTAGGCTGCCAGAATTACTAGTATCACCCACACCCCGATGTATAGGTCCATATACATGTACATGATTTTTGGCATAAAATAACTTAGGAAGATATAAATATAAGTGGCGCAGAGGACCAATGGATAACATCCCCCCACCATGGTGTATCCCTTCTGCCTAAATTTCATGTCTTCTGGGATCAACCAATTTGATTTTGGCATCCTCTTATGAGGTAATGTTGTGAACAATTTTCCCCATCCCAAAATCCTCGTGTTTAGTTCCTTCCTATAAACATGTCAAACTACACTTTAAATGGTATTTCCCAATGGAATAAAAGAGCATGATTTATATTTTTATTTAGTATTTCCATAAGTTGTAGTGCCAGAAGAGATGTATGATGCCTATCATTACATGTGTTCCCAAACAGAAGGAAATAATCATACTAGAATCCATCGAGTGGAACACAACTTCTGTAGTGGATATCTCATGGATAGATACTAATTTCCTCATAATGAATATGGAATGTGTTCATTTCCTGGTACCATCAGTTGAGGATCACTTGAACAAGCTCGTATTGATTTAGAAAATGGAACAATGATGTCTAAACCCCTTCATACAAACCAATATGATGTATCTACACACTGTACTACAGGAAGGTATAGTGTCCCTAGTACTCCCATTTAGCATCATTGGTAATGTTGTTTCCTGGTTATAGGTCGCAATCCTCATTCCAACCTAGGATGTTGTCCCTCATGCTACTTTAGAAGATGGTGGCATAGTGGGTGGGGAATTCCTCTAACTCTACCTCCCCCCATGAATATCCTAGTATAATCATTCATCACATTAAAAGTGATAAACCCATGCACCCTGGTAGGGTAGCCATGAACAGTTCTGATCCAATGATTGAGCTCAAGTTCACATGTGGACAATGATTGTGACATGTTAACATTGAGAGGTGGGACGGAAACCTAATCTGATAGGCCTAAATTATATAGTGGGAGATAGATTCCTACTTGATAGATCTTTTATGCCTCTTTCAGCTCGATAATGAGTGACTATTTTTTTGAAACAACCCCCATATCTAACGAAATTTGAAGGTTTTTGACAATTTTATATATTTGAGAAACAAAATCAACTTCAATTTTAGCTGGGTTCTATTGGTTTTCCATTTTGTTTGATTATAAAAATTCCATGTAAGGTACATATAATTAGTAATATTTGGAGTGAAAAAGTCAATTGTGCACACAAGTCTACAAGCAGTGCAAAAGATTAGTGTTTGATTATAGAAGTAGTTATGCGAAAGGGATTCTCTATGTCATAGAAGTAGAGAGAGACCAGTTTCCCAAGAAAAATGAATTCTTATTCAAATAAATATAGAACCTTGTCACATGAAAACTAAAGGGGTAGTAGAAATTCCCCTTCAACAATTTATAGTCATAACCCATTTTTTGTGCATGTGCTTAAGGTTCATATGCGTCAAAACTTGGATGTTTCCCACACACGCATAAGAGTTTCATTATTTTGTGAATTTATTTAGAAACCTTACCTTCATGTCCCATTACAGATCATATTCTAGGAGAGGGTATTTTAATTGAAATTCACCCTGAATATTAAAATGGTCAGTTTTGGGAAACCGAATTAGGTATCCCACCTTAGAAGAGCATTCTATATTTTTAAAGGGTGGTGAAATAAAGAGTGTACACTTACATGTATGATTGTATTCTACATGATAATTTATTTACTTAAAAATAGTACATATTCCTTTCCCTTTTCAAACCAAATCTAGAAGGATAAGAAATAAAATCATGTGCAAGGAAAAATCACTATGTCCAATAAATAAAGGCTGCATGAAAAAACCCATCTTATGCACCAAAGGTCACATCAAGGGATCCATCTAGCATGCCCTATATCTCATGTAAAAGGATCTATCTGCAATAAAAGATTTTCCATGATCTAAATCATTTTTTCCCATCATCAAATATTTAATTTATAAATATAATCTCACCCCTTTTGTTCAGGGTGACTCTTCAGAAGGTGATGAATTACTCTACTGTGCATAAGACTAATCTTTGGTGACATTATGCAAGAATGGAAAACCAAATGTAGAGACACATTCATGATATATTCCTATCAGGTCTACTATATAATTGTACCACAGTTTAGTAATCATCTCCCCTTATCTATTAACCAAATTCGGGTGCATGCAAAGGCTGCGCCTGTGCACAACCCTGCAGTTATGTGTAACCCTGATCATTTACGCACATGTTATTTTAAATCTATATGTCAAAAAATTATGTTATAGAACTATGTTTGTGCCACCTTTTCATACAACACCCATACATTGAATATAACTCATACACACACCCCTCTAAAATTGTCTGCAAAAATTTCATGGTCCCTCACATGATGTACCCATATGCCTCTAGTTCATGTGTTTAAATACATCTTACTTCTCCGAATATTTTCTAAATTACCTATTTCTTCTCAGCATAGAGACCATATCATAGACCTTATGAGTGAAAACTTATCCCATTATACCCTAGTATTTACAAATCCATGCACTATCCATAGGTTCATGAGTTATGGTTATGTTAGCCCATGGGATGGGAAGTGTGTCACCCCATGTCTGAGATGCATGTATAAAACGTCCTATAACTACATCCAAGTCATAATATGTTAAACAACACAAAAAATTAATCATACCATGACATAGAATAGTAGTCTTAACCTATTCCTCAACCAATGTATACTATATGTGTGAGTGCATTGAATGATATCCTCTTCACATGGAATGAGATCCTCTTAATAGAGAAAATGATCCTCCTCAAAAAGAATAAAATCATCCTTTGGAAGATTCTATGCATAATCCCTACACCATATCTCATTGACACTTCATCCATGACATGAGAATCATGTATTATGCTTCCTCTTGTTTCTCACATGTAGCTTGAATCACATGGACTTTGAGTTTAGTTGAAATCATGACATCAAAACTTACCCGATGGGCATCCTTCACACATAATCCCAAACCACATGATGCATTTAAAATGGTCTAACTCCTTAGGTATAAGACCAATACCATTAAAAAATACTTGGCCTTTGATTACCAACTAACTTGAATAAATAAGAAACCTCCGTATGGTCCAAAAACAAAATACACATCCACCCTCATTTTCTTCGAGCCACATCCTTGATAAAATCATACCCTTCACATTAGAGACCATGTCTGCTCTAGGTACCTCTAAGAGCATAATTAATAATCCCCACACCAAATAAGAATAATATCAAACCTCTTATCAAGGTAATAGTCAATGCATAATCTCTACACCATCCCTCGTTGACTCTCACTTCACAACACGAGCCCCTTTACCACATGATGTTAAACTGCATGAATTGATCCTATCACAATACTGTAGACTACAACAAAGAACAATCTGGGTTTTGATCTTTATCTTTTAAAAAAGGTATATAAGATGCCTCCCCCGAGGTACAATACTCATAAATTGTATACCTAGGTTCCCCCCTCCTTGGGTATACCTCCCTCATACACCTAATGGGGTGTCCTGGTCAACCTTCATAGTGTAAAATTTTCACTTTATGGGATACACCTCTTAGATCCACCTCCATGGGGTGTTTTGATCAATCCAATGTCAAAACATCATAGTGGGACATATCCCCTTTATCAGACAGATCTCCCAAATATTCCACCATTGGTTATCCTGATACATCCATTCATAAACTTTCTGTTATTCCCTTATAAGGATAATATAACATCCCATGCAATTATATAATATTTTTTTCATATAAATTAGTATTTATGAATTAGATAATAATTTACCTTAAAGGGAATGAAATTTTCGATATCATACCTAACACACAACAGTGAGTTTCTCTGAAATATTACATTTCTCGCAAGACTGAGTTGTACCAAAAAATAATATATATCAAATATAATTATTTTTAGTTGTAGTTATCTCACAGTAATTTTATCAGATAGAATAAATAGAACTAACTATATTATGTTAAATTTTTTTTATTAAATGTTTTAAAACACGTCCAAACATTTATATTAGATTAAAATGAGAAAAAAATTCAATTTTAAGCATAAAAATGTCAAATATTTTTACAAGGTAGTTTTACCATATTTTGATGACAAAACCATTCTATATTTATTTTTTAAAACTCTTAAAAACTTTCATATGATATATTAAACTTATTTTTTGGAAAAGAAATTAATATTTACTTTGGGTTAATTTTTTCTATTATTATGAGAACTTTCATATTTTTATGAATACTGAATAATATAAAATATTAGTTCAAAACTCCTTTTTTGCCAAATTTATTTATATAGATAATTATTTTCATTAGTTATTAAATATAATTAAATATTAATTTTTAAAATTAAATCCAATTTAGTTCATTGTTATATAAATCAAATTAAAATTGGACATAATAACATTGTGAACTTTTGAATGTTTTTTTAAAACCCATTTTCTCGATCTGCTAACAAAATTAATTTTAAATTAATGTTATCAACATATGTGTTTTGAATTTGGAAAAATGGATTCCATATTTATAATCATAAGATATAAACTCTTTAATTAGGACACTTTTATTACTTTACATTATGAATTTTAAATTAAATAAAATTATATTGACACGGTTAAGGGTAAATATGGTAATTAAGGGTAAAAATAATATTGTAAAATATTATAAAATTACCATAAATCTTGTAAAAATTTATTTGATGGGTTATTTTGATGAAAATAATCATTGGGATTATTTTATGTATAATAGGGGCCACTTGGGAGATATTATCCATTTTATTGTATTGTATTGAAAGAAAGCTCAATTTTCTCACACTTTTGTTTTTAACAAGTAAAATAGTGTCAATATGGGTTATATAAGGTATATGTTTGACTATACAAATTATTCATAATGATAAATTGTATTCATATATCATGGTAATTTGTTTATAATTTTTATAAGATATATAATTAAATTAAATTGGGACACAATGATGATGGACTAATTGCTTCAATAATGGAGGAATCAAATAAATGATGTTAAAAATATTAAAATAAATCTAATTTTATATAATTTATTTCATACAAGAATTTTATGGAATAATTTTACATTTTTGGTATGATTTAGTAGTATTTTTTGATATCATATTTTCATGAAATTTTAAAATGAAAAATAATGAATAGTATTAAAATAGGAAATATTGATATTTTAAAATAAATAATTCTTTATTAAATGATATAAACTTTAAATAAATCTAAAATATTTCCAAATATTTGGTATATTTATTTAAATCTTATAAAGGACTCATTTATTGGTCTATTTCCATTTTTATGGTTAATATATTAACCCTATATATATAAATTACATGTTAACGTGGTAAAAGTTAAAAGGGAAAAATAAGGTTTATAAAAAAAGATAAGGATTAAAAAATAATAAACACCAATATTATTTTAATATAATGAATATATTTAGACCCATCCCCATCACATCTTCAACATAACTCAATTTGGAGAAATTTTAATAGAATAATATGTTTATATTAATTTGTTTCATTGAAAAATTCCAAGAGTTCATCTCCCCAATCTTATAAAAGGGAAGTACTTATGGTCATTTCTTCACACTTAAAAACTAGTTTGGATCAGAAAACCTCTTCTCAAATACCTTACTATAATACCTCCCCTTATTATGGATCTCTTATTTTAGTCATTACACCCCCCTTAGAGGTGTTATGGTGATAATAAATGGAAATCATTCGAAGAAGAGGTATCATTTTTAAGTGTTCCTATTTTATTTCATCTTCCACTACCTTCAAATATTCATCAACCATATTGATATAATAAATATTGCATCATAAATATAATCAGATGTTATTATGTAATATCATCACTTAAATCCATATTTACTACCATCAAGTGTAAAATAATTAATTATTGAGTCAATAAGTTTTCCTTATGACTATCCTATTCCTCTATGTTTTGAAAATCAAAAACACATTTTATTAAGGAAAATAATATTTCTCTCAGAATTATTTTAATAAATAAAATCTCTCTCTAAGACATGTTTTATCTTTACTTTTTTTTCAATTCCTTATACAATGTCTTCTCAAAACCAAGTTAAACAATTTTTTTATTAAGTAAAAAATTTGGATCATTATCAAAAACCTCAAAATCATACCTTTTATTAAGCTACCACGTCTTATAACATTTGGGCTTTGAATTATTTGGAATTTACATTACAAATTCTCTGAAATTTAGACTCCAAATTCTAAGAAATTCAGACATCAAATTTTTTGTAATTCAGATTCTGAATTCTCTGAAATTCAGACTCAGAATTATCTGAAATTCATATTCTGAATTCCTAAAATTCAGTCTTTGAATTCCTTAGAATTCAGACTCCAAATTCATCAGTATTCAGACTTCAAATTCATCAGAATTCAGACACACAATTCATTAGAATTTGGACTCTGAATTCGTCAATATTCAGACTCTGAATTTATCAAAATTCATATTAAGAAATCTGTAGAATTCAGACATAGAATTATTAGAAAAACATAATTTGAATATCTATTTGTTCTATAATCAAATTGATTATTTATTTAGACTATATATTCTATTATTCCTTGGACTCTAATTTTTCATTTTTTGTTAACATACATTATTATCGTTATATTTTATTGATTCTAATGTAGGATAATGCTTCCCATGTTATTTCGACATAAAACAATGTCGCTCATTTTTATTCTAACTAATTATTGTTTGTGTAAAATGTGTACATGTCCCTATGATATTCAAGTAAAAATATTAATGTCGGAGGAGGGAGACGACTATTATAGTTTTCCCTATAAATAAAAGCTCAATTGAACAAGCTCATGATGTATCTATCGACTGATGATCCTAGAGATTACATGTTGTGAAGTGATTTATAAAGAGATAAAGAATCTCTGGCATTGTGTTTTTTATAAACATCTGGTTCAGCTATGTGCATATTGTTCAGCTTTCTTTGTGGAATACAAATTGTTTCTAAGTACAATCGAGGGAATCCAAGGATAAGAAGACAAATTTACTGACTATCTAAAAGTTTGGGGGCTTTCGGGGATAGCAAGACAGAATCTGATATTCTTATCGAGGTCTTACCCAAGTGTGGTTAAGACATACTTTCTTGAATGTATAAATCAAGGAACCTTTATCCAAGGTTGTTGGATACCCTACTCTTTGGGTTAAAATATTTCTTACTTGTTTACATGATTATTTTTTCAAGTTTTATTTCTGTTATATTTTGATAATAAAAGAAATTATAACATTCTTATAATTTAATGTACTTTTACTTTCACTAATGGATAAGATTTACATGCTTTAAGGTAGAATCATTCTCTATGTAAATTGTTCTTATGATTCTTTTATGTATACATATTTTTAGACCCTAATCATGTTCATTTCATAGTGAAGAACTAATGATGTTTTATGAATTTACCTTGGTTCACATCCTTAAACATAGTTCTTCCTTAAGTATAAATATTAATGTTTCTTAAATTATAATTCACCACCCCTCTTGTAATTTAGAATCTACATACATTACATTGATCCTATAATTGGTATCATAGGTGGTTGCTGAAATACTTATAATCGCATATAAGTTTTCTTACAAAAGATTTTCCTTGTTCTAAATTTTATTATTTTTCCATGTTTTTCATAAGGATTTTTATATTTGTTTATATACTTTTTCTATTAAATGTTTTGTGGAATAGATATTTTCTTATAGAATGGAAAGAATGAATATTGGTTCCATTGACTAATTAAATCCTTCCAGACCAAAATATTTTGATGGTAATGATTATGAATACTATAGAGATATAATGAATACTTTGGTCATCAACACTAGAGTAGAAAACTTTTTCATTCTCATTGGAGACTAAAAAATTCCAGACAAGGAAGTCAGAACATTCACAAACCAAAACTAGAATATCAACTAAATTACACGGTAGGAAATACATTATAGTGTTCTATGACTGGGAATATATTTAGTCAAATATCTTATTGTGAATATATCAACTGTGTTTGTATGAAAATTGAAGTTACATATTATAGAACTTTTAATGTTATTGAAATTAGAAGAGTTATACTAAGAGATGAATATCATGGAATTTTATTTCCTTATGGAGAACATGTTTTTAAATTACAACAAAATTTATGACAATTTTCAACCATCTTAAATCTATGTGAGAGAATGTTCTTGATGTTGAAGTTATTATGGAAATGGTAACTAACATCATAACCAATGAGTGGGAATCTAAAAAATTAGCTATTGATGAAAACATAAAAGAATCTAACATTACTGTTAATGAGTTATTTAGAACTCTTCTTTAGCATGAATCGAGGATGAAGAGACTTGTTGAATTTTTTGAAAAATAATAATGTTAATGAAATTGTAGCTTTCACTACTAAATATAAATCCAATACTCAGAAAGGATAACTGTATAAAAAGATAAGAAAGATGTTATTTTAATAGAATCCAGTGAATGTGATAATTCAGAGAATGAAGTATCCAATATTGCTCAAAGTTTGAACATGATTGTTTGAAAGAAATATTTTATATATAGATATATGGAAAAAGATATAATGGACAAGAAAGATTATGAAATAACATGTTATAAATGTACAAGTGATAGACACATTAGACCTACGTGTTCTATTCTTAAGAGAAAATACAGGAAGGAAAATAATTCTGAAAGAAATAGAAAAAGTATTTCAAGTCTATGACTAATAATTTCTGGAAATAAAATGACACATGGAGTGCCGGTGGTGGTGACTCATCAGATTAAACATTAAAATATTAATCTTATAATTAGAACAATATTGGTCTAATAGTAAGATTACCCGTTGAAAATAATTGTCTTATGGATAATTTACACAATACTGAATCCTTAACCACTATTTATTTAAATTAAAATTTTCCAAATGAGTAATATGATGAATCTTCAGATGGTGAATCTTTTTCATCAGAAGTCTATTCCTTAACTTAATTTGAAGAAGTTTTTAGATTTTCTAATATACTTTATAATGATAACATTAAAATAAAAAACAAGTTAGAGAATGAAAATTGTAGATTTTCTATTTTAACTAAAGAAATATCATATCTTTCTAAAGATCATAATCCAAAAATTATTTATTTTGGAAGTGTTTCTAAATACCTTAAGGATGTTAATTCTGAGAAGGATAAACATTATAATGTTCTTGAAAATGTTAATTCAAAGTAAAATATTTTAGAGGATAACTCAAGTTATAAAACTAGTGACTTTGAGAATAAGAATATAGTTATTAGACTAAAATTAGAAAATTTTTCCTTAATGAAACATTAATAAAATTTTACTTCAGGAAGGAATGAATTTGATAAAATATATTCACAAATTATTCCTCTAAGGAATAGTTTATGAATTGGTAATACACATTCAAAACTAGTATTTAATAATAATTATTTTGTTCCCTAATATGAACCCTTTTTTACTAAATGTCAAGGCATTTGAAATTTGGAGAAAAATGTTCTTTAAAGAAAACCAAATCATTAGGTTTTCATGAATATTATTTTTCTAAGAAAATGTGGATTCCTATGATTTTTCTATTTGATATTTATAGATCCATGAACATTTGGATTCTGAAAGTATAACTCCTTTTTTTGAGAAAAATAATGATTGTACTGGAAACAATACATTGTACGTGGATAGTTAATGTTCCTGGAATATGACTTGTAAAAAAAAGTTCTTTGAAATGTTTATCAGGGAAATAGGATGAAAAGTAACTTTTAAAGATTCTACTCTAGAAGAAATTTTTGTTATAAGAAATATTGTTCTTCTTAGAAAAACATTAATTATAGATGTTTTATTTTTTAAAGTCCTTATGAACAACCTCATTAGCACAATCAAATTATGTGATGAAGGTTACCTTGGTAATTTAAGAATGATAATTGCTTAGTACCCAATTTAAAGGAAGAGTTTATTCTTTCTGACCATAGGGATGAAATGTTTATACACTAATCTTATAAGACCTTGGGATCAAGGACCTACCTTGCCATATTGAAATGGAAGATCGATCTTGGTTTTGGAATAGAGAATATGATACTATAACCTTAGGAACCTATGTAAAATCTTAAAGAAAATACTTTTTAAGGATCTACCAGATCATAGATTTGATTATTCAAATGTTTTTTATCCTTGTCAATATAAAAATAAACATAAATCAAATAATGAAGTCTCAACTTCATATTCCTTAAAACTACTGTATATGTATTTTTTTAGTCGAACAAAATCTAGACGTATTGGAGGAAAATAATAGGTTTTTGTTTTAGTTGATTATTACACTAGACTTACGTTGTTATATTTTATAGTAAAGAAATATGAAGCCTTTTCTTATTTTAAAACCATTAGGACCCAAATTAAAATTGAGAAAAACCTTCCATTAATAACTACTCATAGTGATCATAAAGGATAATTTAAAAATTCCAATTTTAAATCTTTTTTTAGTAAAATAGGTATTACATATAACTTATCATCTCTAAGAACTCCTCAAGATATTGGACTTTTTTAAAAAAGACATCAAATTCTTAAAAAATGACTAAAACCAGGATGAGTGAATATTCTATTGCTAAACACTTTTGGGATGAAGAAGTTAGTACTACTTGTTATACTATAAATTGAGTTTAATAAGACATTTTTAATAAAAAATCTTATGAATTGTGGACTGGTAAAAACCAAGATATTCTTACGGAAATGAATTGTTCTGAAAAGTATTTATCCTTAATATTTATGATAACTAAAATAAATTCACACCCAAATCCAATGACAGAATTTTCCTAAAACACTACACTACTTTTATGGCTGATAGACTTTTTAACAAAAATAATTGTACTATTGAAGAAATAGATCATGTTATGTTTGATGAAGCTGATCCTTTTATTTTTAAACAACCATAATATATATCCTTGGACAAGTTTTCAATAATTCATTATCAACAATTGATAGAGGATTATTCTAATAAGGGAAATACTCAAGAAAATATTATTTAAGTATTTACCCCTGATGATTTTCTACCATATGTTGATGAACATGTATTTCAAAACCCAAATCACTTGTTTCTTAAGAATCATCCCAGTGATAGTATCATTGGTAATGTGATTCAACATGCAATGAATATAAGTTCATTAAGAAATGAAGTTGATCATCCAGCATTCTATTCGTAATTAGAACAAAAAAGAATTGATAATGCTTTAGGTGATGATGATTGGATTAAATCAATACAGGATGAGATGAATGAATTTGAAAGGAAAAAGGTCTAGACCTTGGTTGAAAGACCTAAGGAAACATCTATAATTGGAGTAAAATTGGTCATCATAAATAAATGTTATGAAAATGGAATCATAGTATTATATAAAGATATATTAGTTTCTAAAGTCTATAATCAACAAGAAAGAATATATAATGAAGAAACCAACTCTCTAGTAGCTAAATATGAATTTATTCGTTTTTTACATGCCTTTATAGAATTCTTGAAATTCAATCATTTTGAAATGGAAGTAAAGTGTGATTTCCTTAATGGATATGTTCAATTAGATTTTTATGTGGAACAAGCTCCTAAATTTGTATAAACAAAACATCCTAAGCATGTTTTCAAACATACCAAAGCATTATATAGACTTAAACAATAACCTAGGTCATGGTATGATAGTCTTACAAGATTTTCATTACAAAAAAATTATGTTAGAGGAACTAATGATCCTAATAATTTTTTTTAAAAAAATATAATAAAAATGTTTTGATTTTTCAAATATCTGTTCATGACATTATATTCAGATCAACTCAACAATATTTAATGGATTCGTTTGCAAAACTTATGAAATATGAGTTAGAAATGAGTATGATGGGTGAGTTAATATTTTTTCTTGGATTTCAAATTGCTCTAAAAATAGATGAAACTTTTATATCTCAACATAAGTATATTAATGATCTTCTTAAAAAGAATGGATATGAAAATACTAAAAGTATAAGCATTCGAATTGGTACATCAAATTCTCTTAATCACAATAAAGCTTGGAATCTAGTAGATCAAACATCATTAAGAGGAATGATAGGAAGATTATTACACTTAACATCTAGTAGTCCAGAAATAATTTTTTCTCTATGATTATGTGAAAGATACCAGTATAATACAAAAGATCCTCATTTAAAATTTGTGAAAAGAATTTTTCACAATTCAAATGGAACCATGGATTTGGGAATATCTTATTCTTATAGAAATGATTTTGTTTTAAAATTTTTATAAGATGATGATTTTGGTGGATGTAGAATGCATAAAAAAATCACATCCGGAACTTTTCATTTTTTAATAGATTCATTAGTTTCTTGGTCATGAAAAAAAGCAATACTCAGTAGTACTTTCCACTATAAAAGCTGAATATGAAGCATCTGGAAGTTTTTGTTCTCAAGTGTTGTGGATGCAACACACTCTCAAAGACAATGGGATGTGTTTTACAAAAAATAGATATTGTGATATAATAAAATTACCATTTCCTAAGAAAAAATCATACACATCACTCTAATTCAAAACACATAGATATTAGGCATCACATTATTACGGATCACACACTTAATGGAGATATTATTTTATAGTTATTTGGAACAAAATACAACTTGATGATATTTTTTAAAAATCCTTACCCTTCAAAAGATTTGAATATTTAAACAAAACTTCGGAATGTTAACTATATGGCAATATTTCATATTAAATTTTTGTTCATACAAATATCATTAGATTAAAAAACTCCTATTCATTGGGGGAGTATATTTTTTTATTCAAAATTAATGTTCTAACAAAAAAATTTGGATCCAAAATTTTTTCTTCTTAATTTAAATATTTTTGGAACCCAAAATACAAAATTTAAAATTTTCTTTCCTTAATAAAATTTTACAAAAATTATTTTTTATTACTATAAAATTATCAATAATAAAAAATTTATCTAGGAAATGTGGAAGAATGTTTCCTCACATAAATCTTTAGAACTATATTTTTTTACTTGTTGGTATTTTTATCCTATTTTAAGAAAAAATTTATTGGACTCCCTTTCCTTAAATATGAATTTTCATTAAAACCTAAAAAGATTGGAACCTACCACATCTTTATTTAGAATTCATCTAAACCATTACATCTGATAGTTCTTATTTCAATCGTTGGATCGAATTGGGAATTCCAACTATCACCTAAAATTCTATATAAACCCCCACCCCCCAATTCTAGTCCCGCATTAGTTTTTCAAATCATTTTGTACCGAATCTATGATCATCTTCTAATTGTTGGCTCATTTTTTCATGCTTGATTAGATTCCAAATGTCTCTTGAAGTTTCACCATAGAATCAGATGTCTTCAAACAAGGAAATCAAGGATTGGAAAATATTCATAGAAAGGTTGTTTGACCCCAATTTTTTTTCTATGTATAAATTTTTCATTACAAAGAATATCAAGATGAATAGAAGGTATATTTTTTGTGTTGTTGAGATGGAGAGTCATGATATGTTTTATTATAACATTCTCAGAGGATATTGTGATACAATAAGATTTTATAAAGAAGGTGGAAGGGAATGTTTTCATTCAAAATATATGGGAAAAATATTCTTTGTCTATCAATATGGGATCAAATATACTTGGAATTACTTATGTTGGTGAGCCAATATTTTTCTCTCATGTGTTTCCCGATATGTCAGGATGTTTTGACAAGGAAGATTCTATAAGGTGACTTCTACTCAAGGGGTAATATCACCAAATATCAACCATGATTCTATGATTATCATGATGTTAGCATTGGGGAGATATGGTTATCTTATTCCAAGAAAATTTGAAAATGACCCTCTTATGAAAAGTGATATATTTATATTGGATTTTTTGGTTAACCTATGAAAGGTAAATCTGATGCTGTACATTCTTATGAAAACCACCAATATAAATAATGTAACTCTCAAGTCTTATATTATCATGTATTTTGTAATCTTGTCTAATATCATTGTGCTTTGTTTAGAATATTTTATAATTTCTTATAGTTCAATACCCAGAACCTTGAAAATAATTTTTCTAAGTGATTACACTATGAGGAGGATGAATGTAGGATTCTATGCCAAATTAGGAGAGTTTTATGATTTTTCAATATTGTAGTTCAAGTGTTGATCAAGAATAGAAATGTAAGAGAAACGTCTAACAAAACGTAGAAAAAGTGAAAATAGAAAGAGCCAAAATCAAAAGAAGATGTGTCAGTTTTGAAAAGCCATTCATCACCTCCAATGCCGAAAAAGAAAAGAATACATTCTCTAATGAAGTGGTAGAAAGGTGGAGGGAGTAGAAGATAAATAATGAAGGAAAACCATGCATTGGGATAGTTCTTGCAGAGACAAGGTCCTTGAAAATCCATACCGTTGTAGAACATTAAATACAACAAAAAGAGAAGAAGCTAAATATGGAATTTTCAAAGGCTAAAATTATCCAATCCTTACTCAAAGATACATAGATGGCCTATAGACATATATAGGTACCTAAATATTTACTTCAAGAATCAATTCCTTTAGATACTTTAGGAAGGAAAATGTAAATTCTGACACCAATTGTTGAATAATATATAATTTCGAATGTTCAAGAATAAGAAGAAAAAGAAGTCGAAGAATGTGAAATTGATAATGTGATTAAGCAAGTGGACGAATACCAAGGGAAGGAAATTATTTTAGATAAGCTATCAATCTAAACCTCTGGGGTTGAGTCAAAAAAAATTTATTTCTTAGGGTGATGATGATGATGGACAAGATGGGGTTGACGAACCTATTAATGATGAGAGTAGTAACCATGATTTCATTCATCCTTGAAATATTAAAGGTGATTTCTACAAAGAAGGGGTTAATAATGTTAAGATGGTTCAACTATATAATAGTGAGAATGATTCTACACAAGAATGAGAAGGTTATTTTTATAGTAGTTGAAGGAAAATAGGTTGTGGTTGGAATTCCTAAGAAGGTTGTGATTGTCAAATCCAAAAAGAATGTGGGTGAATCATCCAAGAGAAAAGATGTGGATATTGAAAAACTATCCTCTCATGAATGGGAATCAGATTATGAATCATCATCTTCCTAGGGACAAGATTTTATTATTCAGACATTGAAAAAGATAGTGAACACAATTCTATTGATACCTAGTTTTTATTCAAGATTCTAGTTTCTTCAACATTCTGCCAATCTAAAGTCAAAATCGATAAGCATGATTATGGAAAAATTTATCTAGTTTGATGTAGATTTTAGGAATTTTAGAATTAGAAATGATGCTCATAAGAGATCCTTCATGGAAATTACTAATTGGTCGATGTCAGTTATTATGTATAAAAATTTTATTGATGATTTCTGTGAATTAGTAAATGATTTTGATCAATCAAATGAAACTGTAAAAAACGTAATTTAAAATCTTTCTAATAAGTTCAATTAAGCAAAAGACACTTGGATGAATGATAAAAAATATTTGAATGGTGAGTAGAATTTAATTTCTCTGAATTTAAGGAGAGAAAGTGAACTTTGGACAGGGTTTCAAGAAAATTTTAGTTAGCAAGAATAATTAGTAATATCCCAGGTAGAAGTTCTAAAAACTCATAAACAAATAAAGGCTCTGGAAAAAAAGAATAAAGATCTTGATTAGTTTCTTAAAAGGATTTAGGATGATCACAATTAGAAGATGAAATTAATGTATACCATTATAAAATATCATAAAAAAAGAAAGGAAGGATGAATGATTTCATTCAATTTGATATTTTGTTGTATTTTTTCCCTGGAAATTTTTTTCCTATAAAAATGAAAATTTTCCAATCCTTCAATGGTTTCTTCCTCGAATATCTCTAAAATTTCAGTTTTTACTTTTTCATTCTGTCATTTCTATTTTGAATGTCACAAAGGGGTAGGAAAGAATGATCAAATAAATATTATGTAAAAATAAGAGAATTCCCTAAGTTAGGGGGAGATTTATTAAGGGGGATTCTTCTTAATGAATATTTACTTATGAAGGAAAATGCCACATCTCTAAGGAAGACAGAAATATGATCCTTAGGGATTTCAAAACCTAAGGGGGAGTTAGTTATATTCATCACAAGTTATTAGTAAAGTTAGATTATTTTTTCTTTTAATGTTAAAAAAGAAACATACGTATTTATATTATTTTTCTAAAGGTTTTTATGATTTCCAAAAATGGAGAGTTGTTGAGTCAATAAGGGTTTTTTATGAATTTTACATTCTTATATGTTTTTGAAATCACAACCAAATTTTATTAAATAAAATTTCCTTTATTTAAGAATTAATTTCTAAAGGAATATTATATTTATATAAGAAAAGTTTTATCCTTACCTTCTTTTTAAATGCCTTATTAAAATTATTTTCAAAACCTAGTCTAACCATTTTTTATTAATTAAAAAATTCAGATCCCTATAAAAATACCATGGAATCATACAGTTTCATAAGCTACCATGTCTTTCCAACATTGAATTATAAGAAATCTAGTCTTTGAATTTTCTGAAATTAAAACTCTGAATTCTTTGAAATTTATACTCTGAATTGTTTGAAATTTAGACTATGAATTCACTAAAATTTATACTCTAAATTATATAAAATTTAGATTCTGAATTCTTTGTAATTTAGACTCTTATTTCTTAAAAATTAAGACTCTGAATTACTTATAATTCATACTTATAATTCATTAAAATTTAGACAAAGAATTCATCTGAATTTAGACATGGAATTTATCAAAATTCAGACACCAAAATCTATAGAATTCATACCCCAGATTCTGAGAAAAATAGAATTTGAATATCCATTTTTCTAGAATACAATTTTTTATATATTTAGATTCTAAATTCTATTTTCCCTTAGACTCTTATTATTCTATTTGGTTATGCTACTATATTTTCTTTAAATTATATTGACTCTTATGCATGATAATGCATCCCATGTTTATACTACATAAAACAATGTCATAAAATATGATTCTAGCTAACCTTTGGTTGAGTGACACATGTGTAGGAAACTCTGAAATTCAACGAAAAATATGATAGTTTGAGGAGGGGTCCGACCATTGAATTTTTTCTTATAAATTGGATCTCATTTGAATGAGCTCATAATGAATCCATCGACTGATGATTCTAGAGATTATATGTTGTTAAGTGATTTCAAGAGAGGGAAATAATTTCATGCCTTATGCATTTTGTGAAAATATTGTTTAATGTGAATGTCTTTTTCATATATTATTATTCAGCTCTGATTGTTGCTGATTTCAATCAAGGAATTCCGGGGATAGGAAGACAGAAGTATTGACTACTTTAATTTTCGAGGTCTTGCGGGGATAGAAAGAAAAATTCTGATATTATTATTGAGGAATTATCATGGTGTGGGTAAGATAGAATTTGTTGAAAGAATAAATAAAGGGAAATTTATCAATGGATGGTGGATAACCTACTCTTTGGGTCAATTTTTTTTAACTTGTTTACTTGATTTTTATTCCATGTTTTATTTCCATAGTATTTTGATAAAGAAAGAACATATAATTTTCTTATACGTTCATGTACTTTTACTTACTCTAATGAATATTATTCTATACACATTAAGGTAAAATCTTTATCTCTGTAAACTATTCCTGAGTTTCATTTCCGGATCCATATTTTCAGACCCTAAGAAAGTTTGTTTCATAGTTAAGAACTAAATGGGGTTTGTGAATTTACATTTTTTAACTTTGTTTAACATAGTTTTTTCTTAAGGATAAAAAAAAGATTTTAAAATTATTATTCACCCCCTATTGTAATTGAGCATCTATGTACATAATTTTGATCCTATATTAATTGTTTGTGTATATGCATGAACGATCACCCCCACGAACCGATATAATTTATTTTCTCTTAATGTCTCTCCAGAATAGTTATAATGGTATAATTAATGTTTATATATATGATATTAATGTAATATATATCATTAAAATATAACAATATATCCATTATGATCTCAGTATCCATGATCATAAAAATGATAATGTCGTTCATGCATACATGTGAACTATCACTTGCATGAATCGATGCGATTCATTTTTATTCACTACATCATATTAATAATATATATGTATATTTAAATTATTATTATTATATTAATTATTTTTTGATCACTTTAGAGATATAAAATAATATATAACCTCTTTCTATTATGATCATTGAAAAAATGAAACCTTACTAATGCATACGTATGACATTCCGTCGTCAGGATTTTAACATTGTCCAATTTTTAATAAAAATATGTAAATGGTTTTATTTAAAAGTATAATTGATATATAAAAGTGAATATAAGGTCATTAATATTACTCTATATATGTGGGAATTATGAACACATTGACTGGTTACATCATATCAAATTCATTTTGGAATCAAGTACCGA
The DNA here is from genome assembly GCA_963277665.1 of Viscum album. NCBI lineage: Eukaryota > Viridiplantae > Streptophyta > Magnoliopsida > Santalales > Viscaceae > Viscum > Viscum album. Next base: position 959,065,922 of record OY728142.1, read on the forward strand.
ATATCAAAAAAAGTTCTTACATGAACACAAATAATTAATTAGTTGTTATAACATGATAATAAGTAATATGAAAGAAATGAAAAAATAATAAAATGTTTAAAACAAATTAAATAATTAACAAAATTTTATTATTTTGGCAGATACAGTTTTTACTGGATGAGTCTGACTCAAGGTAATGGAATCCTTTTTAAAAACCACTAACTCTTTCATCTATTTTCCCAAAAGCCAAAGGGAATGTTTTTTCAACATATACATCATGAATGAAACTTATTTTTTTAATTTCACTTTAATTTTTTTAATATTCCTTTAAAATTTCACAATATTATTTTAAAATTATGTGATCCCATTTATGAGTTCGAGACATTGTAAAAATGAAATGTGACATCAATGTGGAAATGTTATTTTTCATTTATAATTATCTTATGTATTATTATTATGTTTTTGTTCCTGGGAGTTGTTCATGAGTAAAGGTGATTTAATAATAAATGGAGGGTGGATGATCCTATTATATCTCTCCAATTAATTGAGTAATTAGATAGAGTTAATCATAGGGTTTCTCTTAAGAGATTAAGAGAATATAATGTGGTGGGTATTAAAAATGTAACCATGAAGGTTACTACCTATGTCATCATGAATGATACTGTAAGAGTGATATTGAATTTATGACATAAGATACCTTTATTATTTATTTTATGGATTTCTATATGAATATTATCATTTCTTGAGGTAATATAAAGACCTTATGTTTTATGCTTCAAAATTATAACATTGGTGAAATTTTTTCATAGGTTAAATGTATTCATGGAATAACCAATTATTTATTTACATTTATATACCATACTATTCTTTTGTGCTCATTCTATGTTTTAAAATATTTCTTCATAGAGAATAATTATAGGTAAGAGATAAGAGGAAGTCAATATAAAAGTTATAAATATTTTTCCTGAAAAATAAATCTTGTTTTGTTTTAAATATTTGTTTTTTAAGAAAACGGATATTGAGTAGAAGTTTCTTGTGTAGTAATATTTTAAGTGTTATGTAATATTTGTGGAATAATTATATAAAACTATAAAACTAAAATGATATTTAATGTAAAATAAAGTAATATTCTTGAATAAAATTCCAGATTATGTAATTTTTAAGAATGGGGACTTATAGTTTGTATCAAAGGTCAGTTTAGATAACTTTATGGGTTATGATATTTTGTAATAAAAATTTCTGTAAATAATTTTTAATTTATGGATATTATTAATTGATATACTATTTTAATATTACTTTATATCATTATCTAAGATATATATGTTCATAATGGTTTTCGACATAGAAAAAAGGGCAGTTGTGGTGGGAAGACACTGAGAGGAAAACCTCTATCCAAATCAGTTTATTGAGATTCATGGGATCAAAATGAACATTTTGTTGATATGATGGATTATTTGAAATAAGATATAATTGGTGGTATAATACGTGCATGATATCAACTACATTAACTATGGATAAATATGTCAGTTTTGGAGCATTTTATAAGGAAGCATCCTTTAGATTTTAGTGGATATTCTAACCTAGTGGCATCTGAATGGTGTATTAATGAACTAGAAATTATATTTGACGTTATGGGGTGTTGAAAAAATTAAATGGTTACTATTATTTTTTACTATTTTTAGTGTTAATCCAATCAATTGTGGTCGATAGTTAATAATATCAGGGGCAATGAGGAGATTATTTTTTTATAGTGGGATACATTCAAAAATATATTTCATAAAAAATAATTTCGTAAAGTGGTTGAACATTTTATAGAAATATAATTATTTTAATTAAGGTAGGGGATGATTCAACAGCTTCATATGAACAAAAATTCCCTTGGATAGAAAGGTATGCTCTAAATTTATTCCAGGATCTTGCTTGTAAAATCAACTTATTTACTCATGATTAAATTCAATATATAAATTGGCATTGAATTATTTTAAATTTAAAAGTTATGAAAACCTTTTTACATGTTAGGAAAGGTGGAAATTTATTTTTTTAATGATCATTTTTTTGTAAAGATCAAATAGAACTATTGAATGAGATGATAGAAAAAACGTAGGAATTCATAAAATAATTCATATTATAAGAAAATTAAACATCTAGTTCTTGAACATTGTGGTAAAAACACAACGGGGAATACCTTTTTAATTCTGGTATGTGCTTCTGATGTGGTAAAATGGAGAATAAGGCTTGTAATTTCAATGAAAAAACCATGGTAGTGGTAAGAAAATATTTGATGTAATGTCGATAAAATGTTTTAAAAGTAATGAGATGTGTAATTATACAATGGAGTGTCCGAAATAAATCAAATGATGGGATGTATCCAGACTACAAGTAAAAAGGTGTGGTGAAATCCATTGAAACTACTTTAGTAAATTTTTCTTCATCAAATGAAGTGGTGTCAAGAACATTATTTTTTTTCATATTATGCCAATGTGTTAATTGATTAGGGGTCTACACATTCATTAATTTGAAGGAAATGTTCTAGTAATTTGGAAATTCCAATATAGTAAATGAATCATGACCTTATGTTAAACAAAAATAGGGGAAAAATTAAATAAAAATGAGATTATAATAACCTTTATGTCCTTGTCTATGGAATGAAATTACCTTTAAGCCTTGTTGTTTTTCCTCTAGTAGAGTTTGATATTACTATAGGTATGGATTTTCATTCTATTTACCATGCTATGATTTAATGTTATGATAATTAAGTTTCTCTTTAGAAATAGATTCATTATTTGCAAAAGAATGAACCTATGCCATTGATATTTTGTCAAGAAGCTGATAGACTATCAAAATATGGAAATAAATGTTATCTTTCACATATTTTTTAAGAAAGTAATTGTTCAAATTAATGTTCTATTGGTGGTAACTAATCATCTAGATGTTTTTTCTAATGAGTTTCCTTGTATTATAATACTTCTAGAAGTTGAATTTTTTGTTGACTTAATTCCAGATTTTAGAAAATTTCCTAACCACCTTATCAAATAGATCATGTGGGGCTTCTTGAGTTGAAAAAATAATTATAGGGTTTATTATATAAAAGTTTCATATGACCTATCACATCACCATGGAGTTCCCATTTATTTTTTTCTCTAAAAATAAATATAGATAAATGAGGCTTTTCATTGATTTTAGAGCCTTGAATAACATCACAGTTAAGAAAAACTATCCTTTTCCTTATATCTATGATTTGTTTGATCATCTCTGGGGAGCATAGAATTTTTTTAAGGTTGATATGAGGATAGGGTATGATTAGTTTAATTTAAAATAATAATACATTCAAAATTATTTGATTTAGACTAGATATAGTTATTTTGAATTTTTAGATATGCCGTTTGGGTTAACTAATTCACCTACTATATTCAAGGATCATAGGAATATAATAATTCATGAGTTGTTGGATAAGTTTGTGGTAGTATTTATTGATGTAATTTTGGTATACATTAAAACTAAATAGGATAATGAAAGAAATATAAGGTTTGTATTGCAATACATGAATGAAAAAAGTCTTCTTGGAAATTAAGAATGTCTGAATTTTGGTTTTCAAAAAATTTCTATCCATGGTCATATTATTTCTAAAGTTGGTATAATTATTTATCAATATAAAAGAAATATTGTTGAAGAATGGACATGACCCACAAATATTATAAATATTCATATATTTATGGGTTTAGTAATCTACTACTGAAGGTTTTTTGTAAAATAAATTCCAACTTATCTAGCCCACAGACTATGTTAATTTGAAAATATGCCATGAAAATACAGACAAATTTTTTTGATGTTTTATTAATAATTTAAATGAATATTTGTGAATGATCTTATCATATCCCTTCCTTATATAAATGGTGAATTTTTTATTTATAATTATGCATAGTTTAATGGACTTGGTTGTGTTCTAATATTGAATGATAAGGTAATTGGTTGTTATTTATGTTAGTTGAAACCTATTTGGATAAATTTTCATAACACATAATATTGAATTTTTTACTATTTTTTTGAATTAAAAATTTAAACCATCATTTTTATGTGGTAAAATTTGAAATATATACTAATGATATAATTTTGAATCATATATTCACTCATAAAGAGTAAAAAATGAGATAGAAAAGATTTCATATAAGTAATAAATTATTGTAATTGAATGATTCTTTACCATCCTGGAAAATAAAACAACGGGGACATTGAATTGAGCCAGAAATTAACGATACATTAACTATGACATGTTTGGAATTTGAACCTTTGGTTAATGATCTAATGAATTTGGTTTGGATGTTTTTGGTGATGGAAATTCATCTATTTTGTTTCAGGTATTAGTGCAATCATATCTATCAAAAATAACAAATAAATCAAATATGGAGGCCTTTGAGTTTCAAAAAATTGTAGTATTGGATCAAAAAGGGTACATTGCATGAATTTAACCTTCATAAATATCAGGATTTGAGATTTTGGGAGATTTTATGTGTGTATTATGATAGAAAAATAAAGAAATTTTTTTTGTGATGATCATAGTTCTCTATTTTTAGTTCATCCTAGAAGGACAAATATATTCAGAGACATTCGGGAGTATTACTGGTGGAATGGAATGAAAATAGTTATTGTTGACTATATCATGATATTTTTGACTTTTCAACAGCTTAAATCTTAACAACAGTTATGGAATGGGATGCTTCAGCCTTATACAATTCCATATTAGAAATGGGAAAATATATTTATCGACTTCATAGTGTGATTACCGAATTTTTATTAAGGTAACAATGAAATATTGATTATTTTGGATTGAATGGATAAATATGATCATTTTCTTCTTATTCTAGATTATCTATATGTAGATAAAATTTATTTGATGTATATTGAAGAGATGTTCTGGTTACATATATTTCCCCTCTTCATTGTATCTGATCGTGATCCTATGTTCACTTATAACATTTGGGAGGGCCTTCATAATTTTTTGGGTACTAAATTTTATTTCTGTACATATTTTCATCCTTAATAATATGGGTATTCAGAAAAAAAAATTCATACCTTGGGGGATATGATACATACATTTTCAATGCATTGTCAGGTATGTTGGGATCAATATGTTTCTTTGGTTGTGTATTCGTATAATATAATTATTCATTATAGTATACAACATGATCCATTTCATAAATTATATTGAAAGTGGTATTGAACTCCATATTTTTGGGATGATGTTGAGTAAAAGAATATGAGTATACTAGAATTGGTAAATAGTATGGAAATTATAGTTGAATCGGTGACACATGATTATAGCCAAGAGTAGGAAAAAAGTTATTTGGATAACCAGAGGAAGGACCTTTCTTCCTTGGAAGTCTATCATGTATTTCTCAATGTTTCTCCATATAAAGTGTGATGTGTTTCGATAAGAAGTAGATGTTGATTCCAAGGTCCATATGACCCTATGAAATTCAAGAGAAAGTTTAATTAATTTTATATAGAGTGGAATTTCCTCCATTTATGTGCCAGGTACAAAATGATATTCATGTTTCCATGTTAAGAAAGTGTATGTCAGATCCATATCATGTTTTGAGTCTAGAAGTTGTGAAGTTGGAAGAGAATCATTCATATGAGGAACAACCAGATCAGGTTTTTACTTGTAGAGAGTAGGTATTGTAGAATAAGGTTATTCATCATGTTATGGTTATTTGGAATAAATATATGGTTTAAGAGGCAACATGGTAATATGAAAATTATTTTATGTAAAAATACCTCCCACTTATTTGTTTAGTGAATTAAATTTTGAGGATGTCATTTCCAAAAGGAAGAAGAATGTAACCTGAAAAGTAATTAAAGAAGGAGAAATCTAAAATTTTATTAATATTTATTAATTATATAGTAATGTTAACTTATATGGGATTCTATGTATTATAACATACGTGACATGCAACGATGAGTTTCTTTGAAATTTTACATTACACGCAAGACTGCTTTATATCGAAAATTAATGTATTGTTGATATAATTATTTTAAGTTGAAGTTATAAAAATGATGTTTAAACTATGATAATTCATAGAATTACATATATTTTACATAAATATTTTTATCAAATGTTTTTACCTTCATAAAATAATTTTTATATTCATAAAATAAGAACATATCCAATTCTGAGCGTAAAACGTTACAATATTTGTAATATGTAGTTTTTACTCTTTTGATGGAAAACCCAATTGAAATATTATTTTTGAAAATTTTATAATATATATTGGATAATTTAATTTAATTTTTTAAAAATAAATATCAAAATTTACTTTGGGTGAAAGTTTGGTATTTTTCTATGAACATTCATATTTTGATGACTAGTGAATAATACCAAATATTAGTTCAATACTATTTTTTGTCCAATTTATTTAGGGAGTTAAATTATGTTTTAAATTATTTATAATGTACGATTAAATTTTGGTTTTTTCATTTAATCCAATTTTATTAATTTAAAACAATTCCAAAATGAATTTAGATATAAAAACATTGTGATCTTTTGAACATTTTTACCCTAAAACCCCTTTTTCACGATCCATCAATGGGGTTACATTAAAATTAATTTGTGATAGTTAGGTGTTTTAAATTTCTAAAAATTTATTCCATATTTGGAATTATAGGTAAATGTTTATTTAAATATGTGCGTTTTATTTTTTTGACATTATCAATAGTGACATTAGTAATTTATTTATTAACCCGGTTAAGGGTAAATCAGGTAATTAAGGGTAAAACAAAATATTATAAAATAATATAAAATCAACCTAACACTTGTCACAGTTTAATTGGATGAGTTATTATTAAAGTAAATACTCTTTGGTAAAATTTTATGCCCACTTAGAGCCACATATGGAACTTCAACACTTTTATAGTATTTTATTGAAAGAAAATTCCATTTTCTCACACTTTTAGTTTTAACAAGTAAAATTTTTTCATTATGGGGTTATATAAGGGATATTATTGACAATAAATAGTATTTATAAAGTTCAAATTATTAACTACATCTAGTTAATTTATTTATAATGTTAAAAGAAATAAATAATTAAATTTAATGGTGACAAAATGATGATTCCATAATTACTTCAATAATGGTAAAATAAAATGATGTTATTAAAAGTATTAAAATAAATATAGTTTGAAATGATTGATGTTATAAAAGAATTTTATGCATGAAATAGAAATTTTATATATGGTTTCATAGGGTTTTTTTTTCAAATATATCATGTTATTTTATTTTAAAAAATTTCTATAATTAATATTGTCAAAATTTATATTATTGATATTTTAAAATAAATAATATTTTGTTCAATGATATAAAAATTATAAAAAATATATAAAATATAAAATAATTTTTATAATTAATAAAATGTCATAAATTACTCATTTATTAGTTTTTTGTAATTTTATGGTTATTATAATATCCCTCAAAATATAAATTACATGAAAACATGATAAGAGTTGAAAGGTTAAAATAAGGGTTATAACAAAAATACAATGATTAAAAAATAATAAAAAACTTTATAATATTCATTGGATGAGTTTATTTAGACCCATCCTTATCTTATATTCGACATAACTAAATTTTGTGTCATTTGGAATAGAAAATTGACACAAAATAATTTATTACTTTGAAGATTTCCAAGCACCTCCCATCTCCTATAAATGGGAACTACATATTATTGTTTTTCACATTAGGAAAATATTGGGTTTGGCCAATATCATATCATATAACTTCCTAGAATACCTCCCAAATTTCTAGAGCTCTGATTTTAGGTAGAAAATCTTCCATAGATGTGTTAAAGTGATAATCAATGGAAATCACCTGAAGAAGAGGTATCATTTTTATTTAAGTGTTTCTATTTTATTTATTATTATGCTGACTTAAAATCTTATTAAACCATGATAAAAATATGAAATACATTATCCTATACATACTTAGATGTAATTATTATAATATCATCACCTCAATCCATCTCCCCTTCAGTCAAATTGAAATTAATTAATCATTTGTGCATACATATAAACTATCACCTCCACAAATCGATATAAATCGTTTTATATTACAACCTCTCCAAAATTGTTATAATGATGGAATTACAGTTTATATATGATATTAATGTCATATTTATCATCGTAAGTGAATATTATATGAATTAAGTTCTTAATTTCCATGCACCTAAAAATAATAACATCGTTAATGCGTATGTGTGAACTATCACCACAACGAAGTGATGGGAATCATTTTTAATAACCATGTCACATGAATAATATATAAAAGTATATTTAAATGATTAATATGATATTAATTATTTTATAATCAATATTTAATGATAAAATGATGAATATCTTCTTTTCATAATGATCATTGAAAAATGGAAATGCCACTCATGTGTACGTACGACTTACCATCTCCATGATTATAATGTTATTCATTATTCATAACCATACATTAATGTTTTGAGTTAGAAGTAAAATTTATATATATAAGAGATTATTATTTCATTAATATTATTGTTTTTATGATGAAATTATGACCACTTTGACTATTGAGATCATATCAAATTCATTTTGGACTCAGGTACCGAATATCGACAAAATGATAGAAGCGATCAAAATAATTAAGTAACTTTTATTACATAATAATAAGTATTGTAAAAGGAATAATAAACCCTAAAAAGTATCTATAGAAATCAAATAATTATAATAATTTTATTATTCATGAAAATAAATATTTTACGTGATGAGTTAGACTTATGGTAAGGGACTTTATTTTAAAAACCACTCTTAAAGTTACTCTTTTAACTATTTTTACAAGAGATGAAGGTAATGTTTTCTGACATTTATTTCATGAATGGGAATTCTCAATTTCATGTAAATTTAATTTTTTTTATTCTTACATCAACAGTTTAAAATTTATTTTAAAATTACTTGTTTTCATTTTTGAGTGCAGGACTTTGTAAAAATGAAATGTTATTTCAAAGTGGAACTATGATTTTACCTTTATAAATTTTTATGGGTTATGATTGTGGTATGGTTTTGGTGAAGTGATTTTTATTATGGATAGTTCCATTATTAACTGAGGGAAGGTTATCACGTGATAACTCTCTAATGTATTGGGTAATGATACTTAGTTAGTCCGTGTGGTTTATCCAAATAGATTAACGGAATATACTACAGTGGGTACTCCGATTATAATCATAAAGGTTACTCCTTATATATCCATGAAAGCTACTATAAGTGTGATATGTAATTTATGGAACACGTTATCATTATGATTTATATTTAATATGGAATTTTATAGGAGTCTTATGGTCTCATGAGGAAATATAAAAAACTTATTTTTTATGGGTGAAAAGTTTAACTTTGTGGATTTTTTTTTCATGGGATTAAAGTATTATTGGAATAATTATTTATATATTTATGTTTATTTTTGCTATTGATATTATTGTACTCATACAATGTTTTAAATGGTTCCTTACAAGGTATAATGATGGCTAATTCTGAAAAACAAAACCTATAGTCTCCAAATCCATCACCAAGTGAACATAAAATCCTACTAACTAAAATTATCTATATAAATAGGAAATAATCCAAATTACTACTATAACATTTAGGAACCTTTAAAATATACCATGATACTATATGTCTACCAGAGTGCACGTGTAGGGTGTGAGTATATAATAATCACTATGAAACCACCATGGTTCCAAAATATATGAAATATGATCAGGTGTGTGATTTATATTAATTAAATCATCTAAAAAAATATATTAAATTGGATTTATAAATTTTGTCATCCAAAAAAAAGTTTCATAAAAGATAATAAATCAGTTGTTAAATTTATAAAAACAATGAATGATAATTCTATATTCCTTGAGGGTATATAACAAATAGACCTGTATTAAGCCGAGCACTAAGAATCTGAGATGGAAAATATAACGAAAACATGATTCCCTTCCTATAATAATATGATCATGAAAACACATACCATGGATATGTCAGAAGTATATTGTCATCCTATGGATAGTGGGAGAAGAATATAGGGGTCAGGGAACTAATAGTCCATCCCATTAGGGATTGGGGAAGTGTCATACTGGTGTAATTGAATTGCAAGACATCATAATCATCATTCTATAACTAATCCATTCAAGATATCAATTTATAAAAGAGCCAAATACTTTATCTAATATACTTATTATATATCAAAATTGTATCCATTCTCAAAGAAACATTACAAATTTTACACATGAACATGCTCAAAAAAATAATGTAATAACATGATCGACCAATGAATTTAGTAGTCATGATTGAGTATTTATTCAATCTTAATGAATATAATATTCCACACACAAAAATTATAAACCCGTTTTGATATCATAACAATAAGATAATATTTTTGGTAATAATATATCACTACATAAAACATTAATATTAATTTATATAATCCAATATGTACGACAAAATAAAGATAATTTTAATTTTATTGTGATATTGTATTATCTACATGATTCTCTAGATTCATATTATACAAGTACAAAATTTTGAGATTGGGAGAAAATCACGGTTCACCAATATATTTTATATCAAGGATCTAACATTCACAAGGGTATTGACTAGTGATCAATGCTAAAATACTATATGTAAAATCGAATATGGTACAGATTATAACACATACATACTCAGAGTAACCCAATTTAAGAATATAAAAAGGAATATATGATAAATTTGAAACATTATCATAAAAATAAATCTCTTTCAAAAATCAGCATTCGCAACAAAAATCCTTTTTTTAAAATGTGAATTTTTATACAATATTCTATATTAACAATAGTTTTACTTTGAAATCTATACATTCTAAAAAATAGTTTAAAATATGTTTTATAAAATAACTTATTTCATCAATCAATGATATATTATAATTATTTTTTATAAAAAAGATAATATTTATTAATTTATCGAAAAAATAATAATAGTTTCAAGTCAATTAAAAACCGAATTAATTAATCTAAATTTATAAATGAATCACATAATTTTTCCTCCCAATTTAGCTATCATTTACAATTCCAAAAATAAACCCTCTTAATGAGATTTAAGTGTGAATCATTTACTAATAACTCATGATGGTTAAATTGGAATGTAATGATATCCATAACAATATATATTAAATAATATATGGAATAATTATTATAATATGATATTGATACACTACAAAATCTCTTCAATTTACTCATATCTAATGATATTATCTTCATACATATTGTTTGTTAACCATGGTTCAGGTGGGTGGCTTTGAGGTTACTCAAGGATTCTAACCCTCTTACAAATGTTAATTGGAAACACAAGGTATGTAAATTATTTACAATCCTAAATACATATGTGGTACATATATATCATTTTGAGATGGTATGTGGAGTATTATATACTCTATAATACCAAATGTAGGATCGAAATAATTAATTATACTGATTGAAATATCGTGTGATGCTCAATATACAAGAGGGGTGGGGGTGAATTGTATTATTTAAAAAATCCCTTTGGAACTTTTAAAGATAGTTATGTATGTCAAGGTTAAAAAAGGTAATTCAAAATACCACTTGTTCTACACACTTGTGAGATTCCGGAAATATGATTTTGAGAAAGTGATTCCAAAAAAATGATTCTGAAAATGAAAGATAACAAAAGTTTGCAAAGATGAAGATTTTACCTTAAAGCGTATAGAATCTTACTAAATCAGAGTACAAGTATAAGGAAGTATATAATAGTTATACATTCCTCAAAAATCAAAATGCAGTAGAAAACATTAAACAAACCAAGTAACATGTAATAAATCTTTTAACATAAAGAGAATGGTATCCAACAACCATGGATAAAGGTCCCTTGATTTATACATTTAGGAAATTCTGTCTTACCCACACCAAGGTAATCACTCGATACAAAGATCAGTGCCTATATTGATATCCCAGAAAGACCTCAAATTTAAGGTAGTCGGTACCTATGTCTTCCTTAGCAAGGAAGCCCTCAACTTTAAGGTAGTCGACACCTTTGTCTTCTTATCCCCGGAATCCCTTGAATGTAATCAACAATATTCATTGTCACACGTAGAATATCTAAACAAGACTTTAAGTACATACTAAGCATGAGAGTCTCTATCTAGAAATGACTTCAATAGCATGTAATATCTACAGTCATAGAACAATTAATCAAAGTTATGAGCTCTTATAAATGAGATCCTATTTATAGGCACAACTCCAATGGTCATCTCACTCCTCCAAGGGTCATATAATTCCTTTAATTTCATAGGGACCTATACACGTGTCACTCAAACAACGGTTAGTTTGTAACCAAATTCACGAAATCATTTTATAACAAGCAAAAGTATAAAAAAATATGGTTACATAACAAAAATCAAATATTAGGAATGTAAGAAAATAAATGTTCAGAGTCTAACAAAAAACACATTCGGTGTCTAAAATACAAGGATATTTGGAATCTGTTTTCTATGGAATTCAGAACCTGAAATCAATAGAATTTTGGAGTCTGAATTTCTAGGAAATTCAGAATCTGGATTCGCAAGAATTCAGAACCTGATCTTAAAAAGTACGGAGTCAGAGTTCATGAGAATTCGAATTTAGAACATACAATGTTCAGAGTTAGAATTCATGAGAATTCGGAGTCAGAACATACATGGCTTTGAGTATGAATTCATTAGAATTCAGAGTCAGAACTCATAAGTGTTTAGAATCTCAATTCAAAGAACATGGAGTCAGAACTCATAGGAGTTCAAACTATGAATATAGAGAACTCTGAGTCAGAACTCAGAAGAGTTTGGAGTCTGAATTCAGAGAACTCAGAGTCAAAGTTCATAATGGTTTGGAGTACGAATTCAGAGAACTCTGAGTCAGAACTAATAAGAGTTCAGAGCCTGAATTCGGAGAACTCAGAGACTAAATTTGGATCCTAAAAACAGAATGCTATTTATCTATGTAATATATTATTTTGAGGATTTAGATGTAAAACCAAATTTTATACATAGACATGATAATGAATAATTAAAAACATGGTAAGGATAAATTTTATTGGGGATGGAAAATTTTCCTTATGAAAGTAAAACACAGGATAACATGAAATTTGCGTTGAGATAAAGTGTTTATGATTTTCAAAATAAGAAGGAATAATAACATCATAAGAAAACCTTATTAAATCAAAAATCTCCCCAAACATGAAGGAATGGAAATGTTATAAGGAAAACCTTATGGACTCAACAATCTCCCCCTTTTTGGAAAGCACAAACGTCTTTACGGAAAATAAAATAATGACTTAGAAAATATTAATCTATAATTTGAAAAAAATTATCTCCCTCATAACATGGGCAAGGATGAATATGAATAACATTATCTTAGGATTTGGAACACTAAGGATCATATTCTAGTTTTCTAAAATGATATTTTTCATTATCATGAGTACAGAAATCTCTGTAATGAAAACTCACCCTTAGATAAACTCCTCCTTACATTTGGATATTTATTCTTTACTTAGTATTATTTTTCCTATCTCTCCCTTTGTGATTTTCAAAAATAATTTGGGGGAATAGAAAATAAATTATGGTACATGAGATATTATTTCAACACATCCAAAAAAAAACAACAACAAAATCATTATGATTTGAAATAAGTTGTACAAGGAAGAAAAGTACAACAACAGATCGGATTTTAAATATGTTATCCTTAATTTTCCATCAACATCATCTTCTTGACTATAGTATTCTGTTTTTTAGCTCTATATGATCTTCCACTACTCTATAAAGAATCTAATATTGATCCATAACTTTATTCTCTAATGCCTTTATTCTTTCTTCCTGATACTTAAGAGCCTCTGCCTAATCCTTCATGACTTCTTCTTGATTTACATGATTTTCTTCTATCTCAATCCAAAGTTCTATTTCTTTCTTCCATATTTGGGAAACAAAATACAACTTCCCATTCAAATCCTTTACTTATTGAATATGCGAATTTTGTTCTAAAGTTAACTTTTCTTCAAAACTGGTGGTAAGGTCCTTGATCTTACTATCTTAAATATTAAAATCCTCCTTGACACCATATTGGAATTCATCAAATTCTCTCAAATCTTCAACTGTCTTCTTTGAAAAGCAAACCATTTTCGATTAAGACCTTTAGTGGGCATCGTAGTTAATGATGAAATTCTTGAAATCAAACTCAAGCTTTACACACTTATCTATCACCATGGATACTGAATCCAATTTCTGATTTATTGTATGTTGAATAATCATGTATCTACAATAAATTCCTGGAAAAGTTGGAATGGTCACAAAAAGATTCTTCAATGAATGCACAACAAAATAATTTACTAGGTATAATGATTCTGAATATGAGACTTTTCTAGGAGAGGGAACTTTATCTAGCTCAGCATGTTTCCTCTTTGAAGATACAACAACTTCCTTCTTCTTCAAAATATCTTTATAAGGAGTATCAAAAACCACATGTTTCTCCTTATCAAATCTCAGAACGGCTTCCTCATCCAGAGATTCATGTTCACTGTCAGACAGCTGAATGATTATATCTTCATCTATCTTCTCCTTCTCAGCTCCTGCCTAAGCATCTTCAAAAGGAATAAAATGATGATTATAACTTTCTTATTTATGCATCTTATTCACTTAATCTTTAGCCTTGTCATCTATCCCAGGAGTAGCAAGGTTTGAAGATTCATATTGAGAGGTTTGGATTGACAATTTCTCAGATGAGATTTCCTTCTCATGAAATTATTACACTTTCTTAATCAAATCAGTGGTGTCATCACTACTTTCAGCTTTTTCTTGAAATCCTTTAACTTCTTTTACTTCATTGACTTTTTCCAGAGTGACAAAAATTTTCCCTATAGTTTTAGGTAAATCTTCTACCAGGAAGGATTCTGGAACAAGAATTTTATTGATGCTTTTTCAGTATCCCTCGGAAGGGATTGGACAATATTTGTTTCAGAATCCTTCTTTTTTATCTTCTTTTCTTTTTCTTGCTTCTCATGCTCATCAGAAGTCTTCTCTTTCAAAGCCTTTGTTTCTATAGGATCCAAGCAAAACTATGGCTCTCCTTCCTTACAATTTTTCTTATATTCCCTCCACTTTAATAAAACCACATCTGGATAGGAATTTTTTTAGGTTTTCGAGGTGTGGATTGAGCATCCTTAGCTCTTGGGGTTTTTTCTTCCTCTACTACTTATTTCAACTTCCTCTTCTTTCCTTTTTTTTGATGTTTCAGCTAATTATTGTTTCATTGTAACAACTTTAGCTTCCTCCACTGTTTGTTCATAAAACTCTTCAGAGTCTTTAGAAAAACCAATGCTCATCCTCTTCAAGGTATCATCACTGACTAGCATGACTTTGAAATTCCATGGCTTTGAAATGCATGGAATTTTGCAAAAATCTAGACACCGAACAATCAACATAGAAATAATGGCCGGGTACATGATAATATTTTCCACTATATTTCCAATAATGATATTCTCGATCATAATAAGAATATGTCTAACCACATTAACCTTCCTCAGGATCACCAGAAAATCTAGGATTTACATATCACTTTTCTTTAATGTGTCCTTATCACCTTTTCTCAGAATGATAAATCATTGAACCCATAATTCAATGATCTGATTATTTTTATGGAGGTGAAGAATATTTGGAGTCATGAAATCGATAATTCTAAGGAAATCCATAGATTTTACCTTTACAAAGCTTCCTTTGACATTCGGAAATTTGTGGGAACAGAATTCGGCTTCCCCTTCATATGGAATACCAACTAATCTGGCTGCCTTAGTATATGAAAGAGAATTGGACTTTCTATAGCTTTTTAAGGAAAAATTCACTATGAATCCTTCTTTAAATAAACTAAATGATTCATAAAACTCAATTAGCATATCCGATACAATAAATCTTGAGCCCCTAGTTTTCATATGCAAACACTCTCTCATCCATTCAATTTGATGTTATTTGAAATGGTTGAATCATACTTAGTGAGGAAGTTCGTATGCACCAACCTTTCTTTATACACACGACACTCTATAATTGGCTTTAAAATAGACATATAATTTTTAGAGGATTCTTCTACAGACATTTGAAATTGAGAAAACTCTGAGAAGCTCAGAACATGCTTAAGTAGAGCATCATAACTTCAGCACATGATAGCTTGAGATCAGTGTGGTACAACAATTCGATGGTCCTTTATATAAGTGTTCGAAGCAACGATTATTCTTCTAAACTCAATACAATGGATGACAGCCCTTCTGATCAGATTTGATTGTTGATATGATAGTCTCAAGGAAATCTTGTTTGGATCCGATCTTTTGAGGTTTTTTAGAAAAACATTCATATTTAAAGAACATAGAATCCAAGGAAATTTAAAACCAAATGAAAAATACCAGCAAGTAAATGATGATTAAGAAAACTTAATAAAGGAAACCTACCTTTAGGATTTCCTAGAAGATTATTCATATTGAAGAAAATTATTCCTGAATAACATTATATTCTGAAAAAAAAACTGATTAGGAAAAAATTTGAAAATGAGAAACTCCATTATGATAATTTTGAGTCCAAAATTCGTCATCATGAAAATTTCGAGTATGAAAATATTCATTAAGAATATTTTAAGTATGAAAAACTTCATTATACAGTTTTATAAAAAAATCAAACTAAAAATATTTTCATTACAAAAGATATCGAAAAAAACTGGCTACGAAAATTTTCATTAGGAAATATTTGAAAAACTAACTACGAAAAGTTTCATTACGAAAGATTTTGAAAAAAGAGAAAATGTACTCCTCCTGCGAATATGAGTTTATTACTATAAAGAGATTGGGTTCAACATAATTTTAATGAGGAATATTACCTTACAGTTATCATTCCTAACTTATGTTTAATGTATTCAAATATATTGGAGGGTAATGATTTTGTAAAAATTTCAGCAAGTTGATCTTGTATTCTGATAAATTGAAGAAGGATATCCCCTTTTTGTGTGTGATTCCTAATAAATTGATGTCTAATATCTATGTGTTTTTCACGAGAGTGATGTGCATGGTTTTTTCTTAAAGCAATGGCACTAGTATTATCACATAAAATTTGTGTTTTCGTAAAACTCATACCATAGTTTGTGAGTGTGTGTTATATCCACAATTCTTGAGCACAACAACTTCCAACTCCTACATATTCAGTTTCAGTAGTGGAAAGTGCTACTGAGTGTTTATTCATTCATGACCAAGAAACTAATGAATCTCTTAAGATATGAAAAGTTCCAGAAGTAAGTTTTCTATCATTTCTACATCCACCAATGTCAGTATCCAAAAAAACTCTTTAAAATAAAATCATTTCAATAAGTATAAAAGAGTCCTAAGTCCATGGTTCCCTTTAATTAGTGAATTTTTTTTCACTCCCTTTAATTGAGATTCATTAGGATTGGATTGATATCTTTCACATAAATATTATTAAAACATTATGTCTGGACAACTATATATCATGTAAATTGAACTTCTTATCATACCTTTAAAAGATGTTAGATCTACTATTTTCCCAGCTTCTTCCAGATCAAGTGTGTTTTAGGTACCTATGTGAGTAATTATGCTCTTATTTTTGTCAAATCCATGATTTTTAAGAAGATCTTTAATATATTTATGTTGGGATATATAGATTTCTTATAGTTTTCATGAAATTTTAAAACCAAGGATAATAGTTAACACACCCATAGTACTCATTTCAAACTCAAATTTAATTAGATCTGCAAAGGAATCAGTTAAAGATTACTATGTTTAACCAAATATAAATTCATCAACATAAATTTGAACAATTAAAACATTTTTAAATAATTCTTTATAAGAAGGGTTGGATCTCCATTTCCCTTAATGTAATTATTTATAAGAAAAATTACTATAAGCCTATCATAGAAATCTCTAGGGGCTTGCATAAGTCCATACAAAGCATTGGTAAGTTTAAAAACATTCTCAGGATGTTTTGTATCTTGAAAATCAGTAGGTTGTTCAACAAGAACTTCCCCTTGAACAAAACCATAAAGGAGAACACATTTCACATCCATTTGAAAAAGTTTGAAAATGATGAAAGCTGCAAAGTCATGTAGAATATTAATATATTCAAGCCTAGATATTGGAGTATAGGTTTCTTCATAGTCTATTCCTTCTTGTTGATTATAGCCTTTAGCAACTAGTCTATCTTTATTTCTTACTATGATTCCATTTTCATCACACTTATTTCTGAAGACACATTTGACTCTAATAAAATATGTTTCCTTAGGTCTTTTAACCAATGTCAAGACTTTATTCCTTTCTAATTCATATAGCTCATCCTGCATAGCTTTTATCCAATCATCATCTCCTAAAGATTTATCAGTGATTTTTGGTTCTAATTGGGAAATAAATTATAGATGTTCTAATTAAATTTTTATGAACTTCTAGTCCTTACGTGTTGATTCACATCACCGATGATACTATCACTAGAATAATTCTTTAGAAATAACTGATTTGGGTTTTGAAAATCCTCTTCATCAACATAGGTTAGGAAATCTTTTGGGGTAAATGTTTCAGAAATACCTTCTTGTACATTTTATTTATTAGAAGGATCTTCTAACAAGGGTTGACAATTAGTTTTTTATTACACATCCAATGATGTATAGTGGGATTATTTAAAAACAAATGGCTCAATTTCATCCAATTTAACATGTACTATTTCCTCAACAGTGCATGTGCTTTTATTGCAAACTCTATAAGCCTTAGAAGTTGTGGAGTAACCTAGGAAAATTCTTTCATTAGAATTTGGTGTGACTTTTTGTAGATTATTTGTAGTATTCAGAATGAATACATTACAACCAAAAACCATGAAGTATGAATGTCTAGGTTTCTAGCATTCCATAACTCATAAGAATTGTTATTATGAAAAGGTCTAATACAACCACGATTTATAGTATAAGGGGCAGTACCAACAACTTCAACCCAAAAATGTTTGGCTACAGAATACCCACTCAACATGGTTCATTTTATATCATGAATAATTATATTTCTTCTTTCAACAACACTATTGTGTTGAGGTGTTCTGGGTGCTGAGAAGTCATTAGTAATGCCTTTTCTACTACAAAAAGTTTCAAAACCAGAATTTTGAAACTCTCCACCATGATCACTATGAATAGTTATCAATGGAAGGTTTTTCTCATTTTTAACTTGGGCTCTAAAAATTATTAAATAAGAAAATTCTTCATATTTATTTGCTAGAAAATAGACCCATGTAAATCTAGTGTAATCATCCACTAAAACAAATACATAATACATTCCTCCAATGCTTCCAGTTTTTGTTGGACCAAAAAGATCCATATGTATGAACTATAATTCATCCGTAGTTGAGACTTCACCGACTGATTTAATACTTGATTTATGTTTCATGCCATATTTACAAGCATCACAAGATTTTGAAGAGTCAAATCTATGCTCCGCTAGATCCTTAACCAATATTTTATTTCAGAGTTTTCATAGTTTTCTAAGGTTAAATTGTCTTAACCTTCTATTCCATTGTACTAAGGCAAGGTATGTCTTGGCACACAAGGTCTTCTAAGATTAGTGTGTAAACATTCTCTTGCCTATTGAAAGAAAGAATAAACTCTTCCATCAAATTTTGTACTATGAACTTGTTATTCCTAAAATTCACAAGGTAACATTCATCACATAATTGACTTATGATAATGAGTTTTACTTAATACCCTTAAAAAACGAAACATTCAAAATCAAAGATTTTCTAAGAAAAATGATGCAACCTATACAAATAATTTATCCCTAAGCATTATCTCTGAAAGTTACTTTTCATCCTTTCACCTTGATATTATTTTCAAAGTAGTTTTTGTTACCATTTATATGCTATGAACATCCACTATCCACGTACCATGTATTGTTGTTGGTACTTTATCTATATTTTTGAATACAAAAGAGTTAGACTTTCAGAATATAAACATTCTTAGATCCGGATATTTTAGAAAGATATATTTTAGGCACCCACATTTTCATCAAAAAATTATCCTTATGAAATTATAAAGACTGAGTTTTGTTTATGGAAAAATTTATTGCCCAATGCCCACCACACTAACACTTAGTGCAGAAAAGAGCACTTTGAGGAACAAAATAATTGTTACTAAAGATTTGTTTAGAACTAGTATAGCCAAATACTGAACTATTCCTTAGAGTTTGGATTTGAGAATACATCTTATCAAAATTTTCCTTACCTAAGGTAATGTTTTACAAACACTTCCTCAAGAAAAAAATTTTGGATTTCAGTCTGATAAATATGTTTTTGTCTTCTAAAACATTTTATTTGGATGTAGAGTTAGGCTTGAAAACATTTTCGTAGAATGTACTTTTTCTAGGTCCTTAAAATGTTTATCCTTCTCAGAATTTACCTCCTCATGGTTTTTTGAAATACTTTCGAAATCGAAAACATTCATATCATGATCTTTATAATGATTTGATATTTCCTTTTTATGAATAGTATTTCTATATTTTTCCTTATCATGCTTTTTCATGAGTTTTGAATATTCATTCTTCAGGATCATGGAAAACCTAGATACTTCTTCATAGGTAGGTAAAGTATTAACTTCATCAGAAAAAGATTATTCAATATAAGAGTTATAGTATTTACTATCACTATAGTTAGAACTCATGGATACATTAGTCATAGATTCAACATTGTGTACCTTAGACACTAATTAATGATTGTTAATAGGTAGTTTGGATATTATAACAAGATTCTTCTGCCCATAAGATTTGTAATCTGATGATTCATCTGAAGAGTCACCACTACTAGCACTCCAGGTGTCATTAGCTTTCAAGACATTCTTAGCTTTAGCATTGTATTACTTATTTTTGTTTCTCCCAGAATGCTTTTCCTTTCTTTCTATTATTTTAAGCATAGGACAATTATGAATTATATGTCTAGATCTCTTGCATTAGTAACAAGTAACTTCTAAATCATTCGTATCTTTCCATTATTTCATCTTGTATCTTGATTTAAAGTTCTTCTGTCCAAAAATCTTGTTCATTCATTGAACAAGATTGGCTAATTCATTTTCTTAATATTCACTTCCACTAGATTCAGATTGAATAACAATCTTCTTAGATTTCAATCGTGTAACTCTCTCAAGAGTCTTGGCTTTCATATGATTTGAAGTTTTAGTAAAAGCAACACTTCCATTCCCATTCTTCTTCATAAAATTCGCATCATCTCTCTTCATTATAGTCTCGTGTTGAAGAAGAGTTCCAAAATGTTCATCAAGAGAAATTTGAGTAACCTTTCTGTTCTCATCAATAGCATTACTCTTGGATTACCACTCATTAGGCATGATGTCTATGATCTTATCAACAAGAGATTCATCATCTAATCCTTTCTCACCCATAGATTTTAAACTATTACCAATAGTCATTAATATTTGTTGCACCTAACAAATGGGTTCTCCATAAGGAAAGAAAAAACCATGATATTCAGCTTTGAGCATGGCATTTCTAGTTTCAATGAATTTTGAAGTTACAAAGTGTGTAACTTCAAGTTTGTTCCAAATAAAACTTTCTACTTCACAAGATGAAATTCATCTATATATATTTCTCGTCATGGAACACAGAAATGTATTTTGTACCTTATAATTCAGTTGATATTCATGCTATTCATGATTTCTGATTGTACTAACTACCTCGTTAGGGATTTTATATCCTCTAGTAAGTATAAAAAAATTATCCACTCTAGTATAGATAATAAATGTCTTCATGTGATCTCTATAATATTTGTAATCATTCCCATAAAAAATAGGTGGTCTTGTTGGATTTAGGTTGTTAATGGAACCAAAATTGATTCCTTCCACCTTAAAGAAAAATCCCTTTCCACAAAAAATTTTTAGTAATAAAGTTGTTAAACAAGGAAAATATTTCTAAGCAAGGAAAAAATAGAACAACTGTATATCTAAGAAATATATGAACCCAGAATATATGAGTCTGAAAAAGTAGAGAAAATTGATTCCCTTCTAAATCAAATCATGAGATTAATTCAGATTTAACCTAAACTCTGTACCCAGTTGAGGAATTAGATTATGGTACAAGGTCAGATACTCTAATATCAATTTTTGAGATGGTATGTGGAGTGTGATATATTCTATAATACCTAATGTAGGATCGAAATAATGAATGACAATGATTGAAGTATCATATGATGCTCAATATACACGGGCGGGTGAATTATATACTTTAAAAAATTCCTTTCGAACTTTTAAAGATTGTTATGTTTAACAAGGTTAAACAACGTAATTCACAAAAGCTCTATTTCTACACACTTTCCAGATTCTGGAAATATGATTTCGAGAAAGTGATTCTTAAAATGAAACCTAACAAAAGTTTACAAGGATGAAAATTCTACCTTAAAGTGTATAAAATCAATCTTAATCATAGTACAAGTATAAAGAAGTATAAGATAGTTATACATTCCTCAACAATCATAATGCACGAAAAAACTTGAAACAAACCAAGTAACAAGTAATAAATATTTTAACCCAAAGAGAAGGGTATCCAACAACCATGGATAAAGGTACATTGATTTATACTTTCAAAAATGTATGTCTTACCCACAAAATGGTAAGCCCTCTATATGAAGATCAGTTTTTTCTTTCTATCCCCGCAACAACTCAAATTGAAGGTAGTCGGCACCTCTGTCTTCCTATCCCTCGAAGCCCTCGAATGTAATCAGTAACATTCAGAGTCGCAAAAAGAAAATATCAATAAGATGTTTAGCACACACAAAGCATAAGAGTCTCTCTCTAGAAATGACTTCGACAACATGGAATCTCTAGAGTCATAGAATAGTTCACCATAGTTTTGAGCTCTTTCAAATGAGCTCCTATTTATAGGCACAACTCCAACGGTCGGCTCCCTCCGCCAAAAGTCATATTTTTCCATGAATTTTGAAGGGACCTGTATACATTTCATTCAAACAACGGTTAGTTAGTAACTAAATGAACAAAATAATTTTATAACAAAAACAAGTGTAATAAAAAAATATGGTTACATAACAAAAATATAATATCTAGAATGTAAGAAAATAAAAGATCAGAGTATAACAAAAAACACATTTGGTGTCTACAATACAAGGATATTCAGATTATATTTTCTATGGAATTTGGAACCTGAACCCTAATGAATTCTGGAGTCTAAATTTCTTGAAAATTCAAAATCTAGATTCACAAGAACTCGTAAACCAAACTTACAATGTTTGGAGTTAGATTCCTTGAGAATTTGGAGTCAGAACTCACAAAGTAGGGAGTCAAGATTCATGAGAATTCGGAGTCAGAACTTAAAAAGTTATAATTCGGAATTAATTTGAATTTAGAGTCTGAACTTATGAATTTTGGAGTCTGAATTCAGTAGAATTCAGAGTCAGAACTCATAAGAGTTTGGAGTCTGAATTCAGAGAACTCTGAGTCAGAAATCATAAGAGTTCGGAGTCTAAATTCAGAGAACTCAGAGTCAGAACTCAGAACAGTTCGAAGTATGAATTCAGAGAACTCAGAGTCAGAACTCATAAGAGTTTGGAGTCTCAATTCAGATAACTCAAAGTCAGAACTCACAAGATTTCAGAGTCTTAATTCAGAGAACTCAGAGTCTGAATTCTGATCCTGAAAATAGAATTCTATTTATCTATGTATTATATGATTACGAGGTTTTAGATAAGAAACATGATTTTACAATTAGAAAGGATAATGAAATATGAAAAAAATGGTAAGGATAATTTTCCTTGGGGAAGGTTATTTTTCCTTACGAATGTAAAACACAGGGTAAAATGAAATTTTCCTTGAGATAAGCTGTTTGTGATTTTCAAAACAATAAAAAATGGTAAAGTCATAATGAAACCTTATTGACTCAACAATCATACCAACCTGACATAATAGAAAACTCATAAGGAAAACCTTATTGAATCTACATAACTAAATTGGAATTTTATAAACATCATATAACCTTGTATACATATAATGATCATAATTACAAAAAGAATTACTATACTAGATATATTTTTGAACATGAATATCGATTATTATTCATTACTAGATAATTGAATATAAATAATTTTCTTTAAATTAACATTAATAATTTTATGTATAAAATATAAGGGAATAAATTTTAAACAACATGAATATAAAGAAATTATAAAAAAGTTATGGATAAAATAGAGATCAAAAAATATCTGACAATACTTAATAATCATGTTAAGACTAGTCAACAGTAAAAAATATATATAAAATATTATTTTAAAATAATGTTATCCGAAGAATTTTATTTGAATATTGAATTCATGTATTCATAAAAAAACCCTAAAATCACATATTTATATTATATTTATAATTTAACATATTAATCTAAATAAAATAGTGGTAGAGAAATCCACATCAAGTCATGAGGAATTCAATATTATTCGAAACCACCATCAATTAATATAGACATAATAAAACTACCTTTAAAATAAAAGTGAAATATAATGCCCCCTAAAATTACACATGAATCCATTTTTATTTAATAAACTAAAAAACAAAAATCCTTTTCTTGAAACCCAAAATGAATCCTTTCGAAAACATAAGATGAACACAAGAAAAAATATTTAAACCATTAATCGATAAAAATACAAAATTAATGTGGTCCTAAAAATACCTAAAAATGTAATTTGTAAATAAATGTAAAAGTAAATAATTTCATAGAGATAAAACCCCAAAAAACGGTGAACATTTCCCAATAAAACACTAATATTGTACTTAAATAACCCAAATAAGTATGAAAATAGGAATTTGAATGGATTTCACCAAGAATTAAATAAAATCCCATGTTTGAAAGATCTATTTATAGGAAATAAATAGTGAAAAAATATATAATGGTGAATAAGAGGAGAAAGATTATATATTTCATTAGTTTTTTCATAATTAACTCCCATGAAACCACCTACAACTATGAGGAATGTGGTTAAAGAAGTGGATAATGCAATGATCTCATAAGGGGGAACTCGAGGGTTAGAAATAAAACGAGTTCAAAGTTATAAGAAAGTTATTTATGAGGGATGAAAAATAAAATGACAAAAACACACTCCCTAAAAATCACATAAAATTACTACTCGATACTTATTATTGAACTATAATGTACCCAGTGGCACTCCCAGGTCACATGGTCCATTTCTAGGTCTAGTGGATACCTAGTAACCTCCAACAAAGCACATATTATCACGTATATTTCTAAAATATTTGTTTAACCTGTCACAATAAACTCTTAATATCATGACTAAACATTTAACCTCATTTTAAAACAACTACAATTTTATCTTAAAATATTGAAAATTATTTCCAAATCCTTATATGTAAAAATTCCACACAATAGAATTGAAAAAATTAATAAATTCAATAATTTAACCATGAAAAATTCCAACCTAAATCCATAAATAACAATCGTTAGGACATCACATATTATAACCCAACTCCTCCATAAAATGCACGTTAAACCACTATAACTTCTTCCATGAAGTCAAATCCTATGATTTTAATGACATGAAAATTCAAGGAAATTTTTTTCTTAATAATTGGAAATTTTACGAGTCTGCGGTTTCTGACGGCACTTGTTTCTGAGGCCCGGTTTGGCCGGAATAAATTTCTAATGTTTTGTTCAGGTACGTTCAGTAAAAGTACGTGAAACATTTTCTATATTTTGAATTGGTGCTCAGAATTGAAATTCGAGGTCATCGATGAACTCACAACACCGATAATCACTGAAGGGGACCTTTACCGTAGTTGATTTTTATGCGGGTTGAGTGTTAATTTCAGGGGATTTAGAATAAAAAAAATAAAATTGTAGCACACAATTTTATTTAATGATGTTGGTTAATTCATAAAATAGAGAGTTAGCAGTGGGTCCCACACTCACATAACCTCCCATAAGAGGGTTGTTGTTTGGTGGGGCCCACACAAACCCCTAACTTATCACCTACCCTCATCTCCCCATTAATATCCCCTTCAATTAATTTGACAACACCCCCTTAATGGTGTAATCTCTTCACCTCCCCCTCTCTCATTAATATTTTCCAACACTTCTTAATTAATGAATTAAACTATTCAATTTAATTAATTAAAGTGTTTGATTTTTGAATTGAATGTGGGAATAATATGATATCCTTAGATATTATTTTAGTTTTGGGCATTCGTTGTGTTGGGAGTGTTTGGAGAATGCTCTGGAGAAATAGAGAATAGGGTTCTCCTCTCAACAAAGAACTGTCCATGTCTCGAAGAACTCGAAGATGCCAGCGATGAAACTTCTTCCTTGAGATTCCTCCTCGGAACCCCCTTCTGACGTGGGACTTCTCCGATGACTCTTATATCTTCCTCTTCATCGTTAACGGACCGATGGATGAGCTTGGGAGAGGAAGCGTATGGCGAACGATGACAACCTAGTCTTCCCCCGTGACGAACGAATGCCAGACAGTTTAAAAGGTAGGGGTAGTTATTGTATGATTTCAATTCTCGTACTTCATCGTTTATTGTGGTTCTTGTTATCCATTTGTTTTTATCTTATGCGGAGGGAATATGACAAACAAACATGGTTTGGCATACCTCCAATGGTTCTTGATTGATTATCGACGGCGGTGGTGCATCGATATCACCAGTAGACAGAACCATAGAAGAAATCAGCAGTGAATTTCTCACTGGGTCTCCGGAGCTATGCGAAGAATGTGACCACGACCACCATGGGTTGCGGTAATGCTGGAGGAGCGCAGTGCCACCACATAGTGCCAGAGGAAGAGGGTTGTGGCCTGGAGGGCCACGACGGTCAGACGAAAACGCGGCATCGTCGCACAGTGAAATAGAGGGGTTGTGGCCATGCGGGACACGGTGGTTGGAGATAGTGTGGAGCTATCGCACCATGCCAGTTGGGGAATCCATGGCTAGGTCGCGGCGGATAGGCAGGAGGGCGGCCGGCTTAGCCGACCGCCAGAGAGAGTGCACTAGGGCGGAACCTAGCGGGTTCTGCGGAGTGGAACCAGTGTTTACCGGTTCCGTTAAGGGAGACAAGGGGTGACAAACTGCCCCTTGATTGATTAGGGAGGTCCCCACGGGGCACTTCCGCCACCTGGTCATGCTGACTAGGTGGGCTTCACTTCCCCATCCATGTGGCTGGACCACCGCGTCAAGCAGACCGGGCCACCCTACCATGTGAGCAGGGCCGCCGCGCCACGAGGGCCAGGCCGACACCCTGGGCTGGGTGTGCATCCTGGGCCAGGCCACACCCTGCGAGGCTATACTCGGACCTGGGTCAGGTCGACCCGGTTTGGGATGACCGACGATGGGTTGGGTCGGGTCGGACCGGGCCCAGACCCCCCTCTTTGGACCCTTTTCGGTTAATTGCCCATAACATGTGCTAAGGACCTCTGATCGATGCACCGTCAGTTGCGTAGGACTCCTCAGATCGACATAGTCGTTTCTCTATATTAAAATCATGTTTTTTCCAATGTTTGGGTATAACTGAGTTGGTTTGAAGCCGAAACCAACCGGGCCCTTGGAGCAGAAACATTTATAACATAAGGACCGGACGCCCGATTGAAATGTCGTCAACTAAGAATGTTTCCTTTTGACGAGAAGGATCTATTGGGATACACCATGTAGGATTTAGATGAGACTGGAGTATGGTCATGTTGGTTTTAGCATAAAAATCTAACTGGGCCCCTGGAACGGAAAATCCAGTAACTCACAGACCGGGCATCCGATTGACGCGCCATCTATCGTGTTGAGAACCCTGTGATGAGGCAGTCCATTAAAATATTTCCTCCCGAGGCTTTGTGATTCTTGGAGTATCGACTAGTCACTCCTGGATTGGATCCTCCCAAAGATGAGCATACAGAGTGTGGAGACCTAGTAGCTGTAGACCTGATGACTTCTTGACTGATTCGACTCAGAGTGATTCGATTAGCTCAGTGGATGGAGCACCTTGTTTGGTAGCAGACCCGCGGTACTCTATAGGAGGAGTACCTCTGATGGCTATTATTTGTAGCTCCCGGTTTGGCGGCATACCCACAGCAGACGGAGCACCCAGTTTGGCAGTAGACCCGCAGTACTTGACAGGAGGAGTCCCTCAATAGACTATGTTTAGTGAGTAGTGCCTCAGACTCATGACAGGGACACTGTACCTAATAGAGGATTAGTTCTCCAGCAGCCGTGGTTTCATTAATGAAAATCTTGGTATGAGCTGAGTCAATGACCTTTGAGTTTTACTCATGATTGAGATGGTATACATGATAACTTAGTTATATGTATGGGCATATACTTAAGTAATGGTTATCTCTTGAAATCATGATTTGTAGTTTATCCTTATTTGATTGTGTGACACCATGAGGGTCTCGTGGTCCCTACTGAGTATCATTATACTCACCCCTACACTAGCTATTCTGACACCTTGTTTTGTTGGATGTAGACGATGGACAGTACTGACGGAGGCCGAGACCGCCAGGACTGCACGGTACCTAGATGTGGACCACTCGATGTGACGACATATGGAGTGGACCTATATACGTGTAGTGTAGAGGAGGACATTTGTACCAACCCGTCAATTATGAACCTGGAGGACAACCCATGAGCTGTTTCACCATTCATTTGTTTGTCTTTTGAGTTGTACTTTCTTTCATTTGTAGCCATAAATTTTTGTTGGGAATGTATTTTCGTCCCCTTTGTACTTTCAGCCAACTTTTCATACAACTTTACTTAGTGTTTTCTTCCTCTTATACTCTGGTTGTGTGTTTTTACATTTTATAAAGGAAATAAATTACCAGTTTTGGAAAATTATGTCTTCGTTGCATGTCTCCAGCCCCTTGCGTGTGGAATGCAGGCTTGGGGTAGTCACGATATGGGCCCTGGGGGATAGGTCGTGATGAATTAGTATAAGAGGATTTGGTTCTACTGCAGAACTCTAGACTCTTATCTTTCTTTTTGTGAAGCAATATTGTTAAGAGTACCGAGTGTGTTTCTCTATTTAGGGAGTCCAATGTTGGTGCGGCAGCCGACGTATCCGTATGCTAGGACCCTGACTACTGATTTCCAACTTAGTATACGAAAACACTGATTTTGTGTGTGTATCAAAAGTTTTCCTTTAAGTCATATCAAAACAGGTCAGATCAACAGGAATAATCTATTGATAGTGGAACACCTGTTTCTTTTTCAGGATGTCTTCACCCTGTTAGTCAACGTGGGTTCCGAGTAGGGATCATGATGGTAGATCACCGAGCAGTGAGGCCACAGTGCAGGGACCCATCAAAGCAGAGGCGCCAGTGGTACCACTAACCACTGGGCTACCATTGCCACCAACCCCAGCAGCAGAGGGTGTATGCTGCATGATTGCGCTGCACAGGTTCTCACGACAGAGGCCTCTTAGTTTTCGAGGCGAGACAGATTTTCAGACTGTCAGGTACTGGCTGGAGGGTGTAGCATGATTTTTCCTCACAGTTGGGACAACCGATGACTTGATGGTGTACCTAGATGATAGTCTCTTTCAGGGAGCAGCTGAGAGGTGGTGGAGCCTGATGCTCTAGTTTTATGATGAGGTGACCCTCACCTGGGGAGAATTTGAGGGTCTTTTTAGGGCTGAGATTGTACCAACAACTCTACGCTCTGTGCAGGCTCAGTATCTATAGCACTTTCTGCAAGGCTTTCCAACCTTAGCAGAGTCTTCTGCAACCAACAGTAGACAGATGACACAGAAGTCCTATCAGACATGGCCTATAGGTGGGTGACCTCAAGATACAGGTTCGGTTGTGCGAGGAACATGAAACCCAGCCACCCATTCGAGGAGCAGGATGTGATATGCATGCGATGGGCTGGGTCACAAGGCTCGAGACTGCCCGACCCGTCCAGCAGATGAGTAGTAGGCAGTAGAGGAACCTTCCAAGAAGAGTCTGAGGTTTGACCATGGTTTTCTTCCAAGAGAAGGCAGACATCGAAGAGTAGATGATAGAGCAGTAAATGGATAGGATCAGGACTACCTTCATTGTTATTGTTGTCTATGGATGCTTTGTGTCTTTTTACATTGAGCTGCAATAATAAAAGACACTTTTCCTTGTGACGTTTTCTCACCTATACTTTTTGTATGATTGATACTGAGAGGATTCAGTTAAAACCATTGACTTGACCCTCACTTTAGAGATTCCTACTAGAAGAGACCCTGTGACCACACACTGCTGCCGATAGTGTGACGTGACCCATGGAGGTGAGAGTAACAGTTAGATCTCTTGGTAGTAGCGTTGAGGCCTTACGACATCGTCCATGGCATGAAATAGTATTGTTTATTTCAGGATTGACTATATTAGGCAAAGGACGTGGTTCATCAAGGGGATGAGACCAGATTTTTTCTTTTCGGCAAAGGAGAAATCTTAGCAGCTCTTGTAAAATGTAGGCAAAGAATGGTGAAGTCAAGTTCTTATAATTGGTTAGTCTCACCCATTGTTTGTTGAGTGAACAACTTATGGTTTACTCCAATCTCAATAGTCTCAGGTGTATATTCTCTCAGAAGGACTTGAACATGAGACAGTGGTTATGTCTTGAGTTCCTCTGGGATTATGACTTCAAGATAGTATATACTTCTGGTGAGGGGAACGTTGTTGCAGATGTGTTCAACTTTTTGAAGAGGCGATAGAGTAGCTGGATTCCATAATTATATCTTTTGTGGATAGAGATGGTGCATCCTATCTACAGTCTCTTATAGTCACTCCTCCACTTCTTTAGAAGAGTATACAAGGTGGCTTTCCGCCTGGCCCTTCCACCTTAGTTACACTAGGTGAATGACGTCTTCCACGTATCATAGCTGAGGATATACGTGCACGAACCATCCCACATCATCGACCATAGGGAGCTGGACATTGATGACGGGGTGACATTGGCAGAGGCCCCAGTTTAGATCAAGGATTGACAGGAGTGGGTCTTACATGGGCGGTCGAATCCACTAGTGTGCATTCACTAGCAGCACGAGAACCTATAGGAGAGCACTGGGGAGTGGGAGGCTCAGATGCGTGTACAATACCCTCATTTGTTTTCATAGTATGTGTTGTAGATTTACATGGATGTAATACCCTGAGGTGGGATTATTTTGAAGACTTGGAAATTTCAAGGATAATTTTTTCATAATACTTTGGAATTTTACGAGTCTGCTGTTTCGAACGACACTTGATTCCGAGGCCCAGTGTTCCCGGAATCAATTTCTGAAGTTTTTTTCGGGTATATTCAGTAAACGTACGTGTGGGTTTTTCTATCTTTTGAACAGTTGCTTGGAATTGAAATCTGAGGATACCAATGAACTCGCAGCTCCAATAATCGCTTAAGGGTACTTTTATCGTAGTTGCTATTTATGCGGGTTGAGAGTTAATTTTAGTGTATTTAGAATAAAATAAATAAATTTGTAGCACACAATTTTAGTTAATGATGTTTCTTAATTCCTACAATGGGGAGTTAGGGGTGGGGCCCACAGTCACATAACCTCCCATGAGAGGATATTTGTGAGGTGGGGCCCACATGAACCCCTAACTTATCACCTCCCCTCAACTCCCCATTAATCTCCCCTTCAATAAATTTTACAACTTCCCCTTAATGGCGTGATCACTTCACCTCCCTCTCTCTCATTAATCTTTGTCAACACTTCTTAATTAATTAATTGAACTCTTCAATTTAATTAAATAAAGTGTTTGATTTTTGAAGTGGATGTGTGAATAAAATAATAGCCTTATCTATTATTTTAGTTTTGGGCATTCGTTGTGTTGGGAGAGTTTGGAGAAAGCTCTGGATAAATAGAGAATAGCGTTATTCTCTCAAGGAAGAACACTCCATGTTTCGAAGAACGCGAAGACACCGATGATGACGCTTCTTCCACGAAACCCCCTTCCGATGCATGAATTCTCTGATGACTCTTCTATCATCCTCTTCGTCGTCAACAGACTGACGCACGAGCTCGAATGAGGAAGCATACGGCGAATGGCAACAACCTCATCTTCCCCTGCGACGAATGAAAGACTGACAGTTTAAAAGGCAGGGGTCAATATTGTTTGATTTAAATTCTCATACCTTATTGTTTATTGTGGTTATTGTTAGCCATTTGGTTTTATCTTACGCGGAGGGCACGGAAAAAAAACAAACATGGCCCTACGTCCCTCTGATTGTTCTTGATTGATTGTCAACGACGGTGGTGCATCAGCATCTTGGGTAGTGAGAACCACAGAAGAAATCGGTAGCGCATTTGTCACCGGGTCGCCAGAGCTATGCGAAGAATGGGACTGCGACTACCACGGGCTGCGGTAATGCTGGAGGGGCACTGTTCCATCGCACAGCGCCAGAGGAAGAGGGTTGCGACCAAGGGGGTCGCAGCGGTCAGATGAGAATGTGGCACCGTGGCACCGCGTGGTAGAGGGGCCATAGCCATGCAGGTGGTGACCATCGGAGACAGCGTGGCACCGTTGCGCGGCGCCCGTAGGGGAAGTTGCAGCTGGGCCGCAGCAGATAGGCCATAGGGAGGCTGGCTGAGCTGGCCACCGTCAACGGTGTGTTAGGGCAGAACCGGCGTTTGATGGTTCCATTATGGGAGATGGGGGGCACAAAATCACCTCTTGATTGATTAGGGAGGGCCCCACAGGGCACCACCGCCGCCTGATCACGCTGACCAGGCGGGCTTCACTGTCCATGCTATGTGGACGGGCTTCCGTGCCATACAGGCCGGGCTAGCATCCGAGATCGGGTCGTGCCCTACCTGGCTAGACTCGGACCCAGTTCGGGGCGACCCAGGGTGGGTTGGGCCTGGTCGGACCGGGGCCAGACCCCCCTCTTCGGACCCGTTTCGGTTAATCACCCATAACGTGTGATACAGACCACTGGTCGATGCACCATCAGTTTAGTATAATTCGTTGGATTGATACGGTCGTTTCGGTATATTACACTCTAGGTTTTGGTGATGTTTGGGTATGCCTGGGTTACTTTGAACCCGGAACGAACCGGGCCCTCTGAGCAGAAACACTTATAACTTAAGGACCAGACGTACGATTGACGTGTCGTCAACTAAGTTGGGTTTCTTTTGTTGAGAAGGTTCTTTTGGAATACTAAAATGTGATTAGGATGACATTAGAGTATGTTCGGGTTGGTTTAACCTTAATAAACCAACCGGGCCCCTGGAACAGATTAGCTAATAACTCACAGACCAGGCGTCCGATTGACGCGTCGTCTGTTATGTTGAGACCCCTACGATGAGGCAGTCCTTTGAGATATTTCCACCTAAGACATCATGAAACTTGGATTATAGACCAGTAGCTCGTGGAGAGGATCCTCTCAGAGATGAGAAGACAAAGTGTGGAGACCTAGTAGCTGTAGAGCTGACGATTGCTTGACCGATTCGACTCGGAGTGATTCGATTAGCCCAGTGAACGGAGCGCTCGGTTCGGTGGTAGACCCAAGGCGGACAGAGCACCGAGTTTGGCATCAGACCCATAGTACTCGATAGGTGTAGTACCTTTGATGGCTATTAGGGGGAGCGCCTGGTTTGGCGGCAGACCCACAGCGGATGGAGCGCCCGATTTGGTAGCATACCCACGGTACTCGACGGGAGGAGTACCTCAGTAGTCTAAAGTTAGCGAGTAGTGCCTCGGAGTCGTGATAGGTCCACTATACTTGACAGAAGAAATGGTATCCAGTAGTCTTGGTATCGTTAATGAAAATCATGGTTTGAGCTGAGTCAATGACCTTTGAGTTTTTCTAATGATTGAGATGGGATACTTGATAACTTAGGTGTTTGTATGGGCATATAATTAAGTAATGGTTATCTGTTTAAATCATTTCGTGTGGTTTATCATTGTTTGATTTTTTGAGACCTTGGGGGTCTCGAGGTCCCTACAGAGTATCGTTATACTCATCCCTACACAGGCTATGCCCATACCTCGTTGTGTTGGATGCAGACGACGGACAGTGCTGACGGAGGCCAAGAGCCCCTGGACTGGACGGGAACCCGAGGTGGACCACTCGGCGTGATGGCATACGGAGTGGACCGATAGATGTGGAGTGCTGAGGAGGACATCTGTACCTACCCTTCGGGTAGGAACCCGGAGAATGACCTAGGAGCTGCTTCACCATTCATCTGTTTTCCTTTTCAGTTATACTATCTTTTAGTTTTAGCTATACCTTTTTGTTGGGCTTGTATATCCGCCCCCATTGTACTTTCAGAACACTTGTTATATAGTTTTATAGAATTTTGCTTCCTCTTGTGCTCTGGTTCTATGTGTTTATGTTTTATAAAGGAAATTCCTTCCCAGTTTTGGGAAATTACACCTTTGGTGCTAGTCGCCAGCCCCTGGCCTATGGAAGGTAGTTTTGGGGTAGTCACGATACGGGCCCCGGGGGATGGGTGATGACAAAGATACTTCATCAATGAACATTGGATAATTTCCTTTACTTATACCAATATATAATACATAGACATCTAAACATAAATTTTTGGGCACAATTGAGTATATATATACCCAATAAAATTTCATAGTGATCTCAAAGAACTCTATACAAGACAAATTTCTAGTTATCTAACCAATTCCATTGGAAATATGTTTGAATATTTCAAAAGAGAAAATGGTTTATCAAGCAAGATAATGAAATTAAACCAACACATGAAAATAATAAAACCTATTAGATTCAAAATATTATGTAACCCTTCCTTATTATACCATAAAATCAACATATCAAGAAACCATTATAGTTCAACTTGGTTTGAGACAAAATAATGAATTTTACATAACTTCATACCTACAATAATTTCATACTTCCTATGTAGAGCATCACACAGTATAGTGTTTTTTAAATGTCATGGAAATACTCATCTACATTACATGGAAATATGAATCTTCAATTCTATGTCCATTGCATGTCCCTTCTCTATGTACCAAAAACATAAAAATCATTTATCATACAAAAACCATTCAACTAATTAAATAATTTTACTTGTAAAAAATTATCCTAACAACTGAAGAAATATAAAATCATAAAATTCACTAGATAATGAATAAAAATACACAATTTTCTCAAAAAACTTTTTAAAATAAACACAATTCACACTAAAATTCTCAATTCTAAATTTTTGAACAACTGAAAAATTCTAACTTATGAAAACAATTCAAATATATTATATGATAAAAAAATAATATAGGATATACTCGAAAATAACCTATATATCATAAAAATTAATCAAAATACACCGTGTATATTTTCCCACTTTCTATGGGTGATGCATACCTAATAATTCTAAAAACAATGGTTCTGATACCAGAAACAATGATCAAATCCCTAAAAATCTATAAATAATATCGGAAATTAGGATTATTACATGCATAATCCTAGTAAATAATTATGAAAAAATAAATCTACTTTAAATGGATATATTTATCTAGAAAATACAGAAATATAATGATGAATATATATATATATATATCAACAAGCTTGTGAGATCATCGAGATTTAATGTCAAATCCAATGTCAATCTGATCAACCATTTAGAGAATGGGAAACATTAGTTGAGAAAGAAACACCATTTTTTCCATTAACAACCACTTATATAATTTTAGGTCAAGATAATACATATACTAGATTTAATAATATTATAATTATTTTTATAAAATAAAATTCATAAAATCAAAATCAAACTTCATAGTCAAGCTACACATTCCTGAGAAAATGTGTTGTCTATGCATGCCTTTATTTCCATCAAAAAAAGAAAACATGGTTGCTATATATGGTTCATCGCACATATATTTGAATTATTTTGGATATATTTTCAATAAAATTTTATGTTCTCTTTTATCATTATCAAAAGTTATTTAAAATTTAATGAATTTTATAGTTTTGTGAATAATATTTTAAAATAAAAAAAATATTTATTTATTTTAATTTATACAAGAGATAATTTAGATCCTAATATTTTTAGGGATGATTCACTGATTATTAGTTGTATTTGATGAAATGGGAATGGCTATGGATGGAGAAATATATGAAAGGGTAATGTTGTTTTAAAATTAGATATCATGTTTAAAACTAAATTGATAGATGAAATAACATTTATCGGTATTAGTATGGATACATCCCCTAGATTATATATTCTCATACATTAACCTCAATTTTCATCAACAAACCAATGAGTTACTTAAAATAACTCCAAAAATCTATTAATGTGATTATAACATAGTGATGCATACATGATGTCCAACATATCCTTACATAAAAACATGATAATATTTTTATAATCAAATGGTATATCATATTCATTGCTAAGATAATTCATATACTCATCAACGAGAATTATATTACCATATTGAGACTACGCCAGCCACAAAATATCTTGGGGAGTCATTTTAAAAGATGTCACAAACACCATTTTTTCATAGAATCCAATGCATGACATGTCCATTAATTAAAATAACTATGGAGGGTCATTATAAACTAAAATATGAATGAAAATATGTATATATATATATCAACACTTTTATTCATGGAATATGTAAATTTGAGTGAGTCATAGAACATATGCAATCCAATGGAAACGTCATCACATCATAATTTTATCCTTTTACCAACACAACCCACAACATTCCATGAGGATAAATTCATTTTCTAAAGCAATTTAAAACATCAATACATGATTTCCTAGTGTTCCAATATACACCAATTCCTAATAACTTGAGACTTCATTGCAGATTAAATTTATTGTCAGGATTTTACTGAGGCTATGTTTTATCCAAAAAATCCTTATCTCCGTAATTTCATATAATAAAAGTTTTATAAGTACCTATAAAAATATATATAGACATAATTCATTAAAAACTACTTTAAATCATAAATCAAATGGAAGGGAAGAATATCAAGAATTAGGGTATATTTATCAATAGAGATTCAAAATGAATCAAATAAAAAAAATCATAGGTTCAAATGGAATACCAATAATATACTATTTAACAAACTCTTGGAATATAATAATGAGTTAACTAAATGTAATTTTACTAAAGGAGATATAATAATATCAATGTGAGTAAGTTAGTGGAGTGTTACAAGAGATCATGTATGTTATATATTCACATGTAATGATCTCAACATTCACTGTCCTATAGTGAATAATTATAGAAAGCTGAAGGAAATAGGTAATGAAGATACAACACATAGATATGGGATTTCAATTTTATGGTTTGGATTTTAACACTTAGTAGTAGAATTATAATCATTAATGTTTTTTCATTTAAGGGAGCTATATATTGGATCCCATTTGAGAAATGTCTTATTACACATTTTTATTAATATTTTCAATCATAAATAAGAGACTATAGTTATCTTTTTTGGGTCTGTGTGAGTTCTAATTGTGGAGTACTACCAACGATTTAATAAATATTATTCCTCTATATTCATATTTTATTCATATTAATTTTAAATATTTGTCACATTGTAATTAAAATCATATATTGGGTGATGAAATTATTCTTGAAATATAATCTCATGGACTTTATGTAGATATATAATTTTCCAAAGGTAGAGAGTTTTTATAGTGGATAAGAGAAACATTAATCATAAAACACAAGAAACATAATACTCTATGTTTAGTTTGTAAATGTTACCTTATAGGGACAAGTGATTTTACTATGAATATAAATAGTATCTTGATAGATTTGTTGGAAAAACAGAGTGAGTGTGAATAAAAAAGATAGTGAAATAAGAATACACACCACAATAATTATTTCTATCATTATCAAAAAGAAGACGGAATTTGAGAATTTCACTTCTTATACCCCAATAAATGACCTAGATAAAAATCCTATAATGGTTTATAACAAATTATTAACATGTAGGGTGGCTTTCTGGCCACCACTATATAGTATCAAATCATGAATATTTGGTGATGTTACGTAAGAAAATTGTTTCCTTTCATAATTTTTTAGTTTAAAACACACATATATATAAAAAGAATTATATTTGATAAATAATTATTATAGATTCAAAATTTCATTTATTTTACAATATATTTTATTCACAAATTAAATTTAATTACATGTGCATGCACATATTGATTTTTATTATAGTCCAATTTCTTCTCTTTCCAAAAATTAAAAAACACCTCCACTAAAGATGATATGGGAAAATCAAATAAATAGATATAGAAAACATTAAAAAGATAAATCTTGATAGATAAGTATAATAATAACCTATTTATATAAACAAAATGAACAAGGGTCGATAATTTTAGAGAAATTACAAGAACCTTGGGTCTATTTCATTTCATAATACCTAAAACTAACATAGATTTCAAGGAACTATGAGATCCAAAACTATTACTTATAATACCATATCATATTCAATGGTTTAACTTTAGAGGATTATTTATATTTTAAAAATGATTTATTATCAATTTTACTATACTTAAATCTCAACAATGTTAGTGAGGATAATGTTAGGATGAGATGATTCCCTTACTATCTAAGGTGGAAATCTTGAATTTTAATTTTTTAATAATTTGATTAATTATTCAACACATATAGAAATATTTATAAAACATTCCATAGAATATTATAATCTACATAAATGGATAATTATTTCATACCAACCACACTTGTATGAAAGTATCAAGAATCATTTCTTGAAGCATTGAAAAGACTAAAGGAGAACAATCCAGAGCCTTCTCATCATAAATTTCAATAATATATACCTATAAAATTATTATATTAAGGTTGTATGTAGTATTATTTCTGTGAATAAGTACGTTTGTTTGTGGATTTTTGATTTTCAAATTCCAATTATAGGGATGGTCTCAAAGAATAGAAGATTAAGGATAAATAAAATTACAATGGATTTTTTTTAAAAGTGAAATCTACTACCCGAACATTGATATTCAATCTCAACAGTCATAAAAAATTCAAGAGGATAATGTTATATATATATATATATAAATAGTTTATGAAATATATTATTTGATTAACAATCCTTTCTCAATCCCAAAT
Organism: Viscum album; assembly: GCA_963277665.1. NCBI lineage: Eukaryota > Viridiplantae > Streptophyta > Magnoliopsida > Santalales > Viscaceae > Viscum > Viscum album. The sequence goes on from OY728142.1 coordinate 959,105,025, forward strand.
AATCCTAGATGAGAGAACCATATAAATCTATCTTAAATAGATTAAATAATGATCAAGAATGTATGGAAGGTTTAATTTTAATGGATGAATAAATTAACTATAAATCAATAAAAAATATATATGTTTATGGATAATAAGATTCAATATCCATGAAATATTATTCAATTATATATATAAACATAGAAAGAACATAGGGTAATCAAGGTGAATCAATTAAATATTATTAACATTCTCTTGAATATAGTTCAAATTTCATAAAAAGTATCTATTTAAGAAAAATAAATTGGGTAAATTTTCATATCATGAAAATAAAAATTATACACAATTCAAAAAAAATGCATTGATACACACAGAAAATCATCAATGTAATATTATAATAAACCAAAGGGATGGGTATGTGGTAATTAAAACATGTAAAGTAATATGTATTAATGTAATGGATAAGAAGAATAATATACAACCTAAATTAAAATTTTAAAAAGTAAAATATTTTTGGGATAAATTATAGAAACCAGATAGAGAATGGAAAAATGAGATTCCTGAAGAATAATTTTATAATAAAAATAATATTAGAAGTGAAATTTATTATGGGGGACTGATTCTAAAACATTGTGGCAATGATTTCAATTCATGTGATCCACCTAAACTATTCTAATAGGGGAATATAGATCTGGATGAACATATGGGAAATTTATTTAAGATGTTTTTTAAGGTGTTTAAAAATAATAAACATGATATTTCCCTCTAAAAATTACTTTTATTTCATCCTATAATAAATCATTAAATAATTTCATCTAATAAATGGATTGTGGAGTTTTCAAATTTTACACTATAAAATGAAAAAAGTGATATTATTAAGAGGAAAATACCATAAAAAATCAATGATTTAGGAATTTTAAAATTTCCATGTGAATTTTATCATAATAGAGCATTAACAATCTTAGTGGATTGAGGATAAAACTTCAATATCATTCCTAAGATATATTATGAAGGACTTAAAAATTGGGAGCTTAAGACCACAACAGTGGCATAGTATATTGCAAATAGAACACTAAAAATCGAATCAAGTGTAATGGAAAATTTAATATATAGAGTATGAAATAATATGTTACCATCAAAAAATGGAGGGTTGGACATATAAAATTATAAATAAGTGTCAACTTTCATTGTAATACCAATATTATTCATTGTGAGTGATTAGGTTATTGTGCCTCAAGGAAAGAATATTTTAATGTGAGGGGAAACATGGTTATTCATAATGTGTTTCAATATTTTAAAGATTCCTAATAGTATAGATTACTAATTTGTAGTTATTGTAATAGATCGAGGGGTATGATATAATTTTCAGAGTCAATTTAATATTCATCATAATGAAATTAGTTGAAAAAATGTATTCATCCCACTAATTATGAGAAATCTGATATAATTATGGGTGACGATGACATCAATATTTAATTAATTATATTATAGATGAATTATAACATTAAAATATATCCATAAAACTTTTAGTTCAATAATCAATAAGTATGAACTTGAAGGCATTTCTTCCCAGGAAAATATAAGTACATGTGATTGAAAAATAGAAATTACATAACATTATAGTAGTTGATATAGAAGTAAAAAAACGAAGAAACATTTCTTTATGTGATTAAAAACAGTTTGATTGAAATTTAATATGATAAATATAACATTAAATTCATTATTATAATAATCTTCATTAAAATAATTATGGATAATTTGTTAAAGATAACTATTTAGTTCCAAATAAAAAGGAGACTTTAAAAAAAGGAAGGATTCATGTTTGATGTAATAAAATTGCTTGATTATGGGATAATATATCCAATATTATAATGTCTATGGTTAAGTCTATTTCATTTTTTACCTAATAATTATTTTAAGTCTATGAAAACAAACTGAAATAATAAAGAAATTTTATTGAGGATTTTGAATGGATGAGGAGATTGAATAGATTATAGAAACATAATCGAGGATACAATGAAATTTATTTTTCTCTCTCATATCAGATTTTTCTTAAGCTTATAGTAAATTCTCATTTTTCAATTTTTGATGGGTAATTGGGATAAAAAAGGGGATATCTAATCCCATATTCAAAAATAAGAAAACTCCCTCCCAACCATATGACATATTTTCATATTGAATAATTCCATTTGATTTTTACGGAGAAGAAACATGATTTTAAGGATGAATGATATATATATTCTATGATATACTAAAAAATATAATTACACATTTTGTGGATGAATTCTCAGTAATTGGAAATTCATTTGAGGATTTTTTGTAGATTACATCAATGTTTTTAAATAGACATGATGATACTAATTTTTTTATCATATTGGTAAAAATTTTATTTTATGTTAAAAGTATTCATATTTTACGTATATAGAAACTAAAGGGAAGGGATTTGAGTGGATGAAGAAAAAATTGATGTGCTTTTATCATTTCCCCTACCATCATTCATCATGGAATTTATGTGTTTTCTTTATTACACTGTGTTTTATTTAAAAATCATATAATACTTTCTAAGATACATCATTATTTTCGATATTGGTAATGGATTTTCAGCTTATGTTTGATGGATAATTCCTAAAATAATTCAATATATTAAAAAATGAAATGATGTTAGACCATATTATCATGTCACCTAACTAGAATCTAATATTTGAAATAATTTGTTATGAATGTGACAATATTTTGAGATAAATCATTGGGCATAAAGAAAGAATAAACATTTCATTTAATATGCTCTGATATTAATAAATTTATTCTATATAAAATTTTCCACAACTAATAAGTAGATTAGAAATTGGTGTATACAATATAGAAATGTAGATCATGCTTAATTGGATGAAATGTGGATGTTTATACAGATTACTCCATTTTGATGTGAATTTTTCAAAAAAGGAAATACAATCCATAATTGGGTTGTTTAGTTCAATAATTAAAAGAATTTTATTTATAGATTAATTGTAACAAGAGAGATATTAATTAAATTGTTGATAACCAATCAAGATTATAACCCCTTAAAAATATAACTATAAAAATATCATAGGTAAATTCTTTTTAGAGAATCTATTTTTTATATAAATAAAATTCTAAATATCATTTTTTGATTTTTATAGTTAAATAAATACTAGAAAAATACAAAGGGAATGAAAATAAAATTTTGAGGCTAATGTAATATAAATCATACTGGATGACCAATACCTATACATGTAATGTGCTAATGGAATTATTATAGAATGTGTGATAAAGGATTAATTGTTTTATGTTCTCAATCACTTCCATACACTTCTATGCAGTGGACATTTTGAAAATTTAAAAATAGTTGTTCATGTTCGTCAAAGAGACTCTTAATCCCAGCGATTATTCTGGAATGCAATAGAATTATTCAAGAATAATGATAACTCCCAAAGGAAAGGAAATATATAAAAGAGGATGTAGATTCCATAATTAGGAAAACTAAATGTTGAAATTTTTCATATCTAGGGTTAAGAATTTATGGAAAAAACATTAAAAATGTTATTCCAATGAGTATATATTGGTGAAATATGACTATATATCCTAATAGTTTAATTTCATTGCATTGTAAAACAAATATGGTTCTTTAGTAGTTTAGTTTATAAGGATAGATTTATTCAATAGATATAGAGTTCCCATGGATCTCATTAGTGATAAAGAAGAATTTTTTTTAATTATCAGTTAAAGGTTATAATATTAAATAAAGATGTAAGAAAATGACATGAACAATGTATCATCAACAAACTAGTTTTCAGTATGAGATGAAAAACAATGTTCTTAATGTAATTTTTGAAGGGATAGTGAATATAACAAAGAAGAAATGGAATTAAAATAAAATATATATATAGTGGTAATATATAACTACTCATGAAATAACCATTGACATGTTATGTTGAAAACTAGTATTTTGAAAAATATTCCACATACTAGTAAATATAAAGCTCAAGGTATTTTGGGATATGAAGGTTGTAAATTTATATTAAAATAGTTCTAGGGAGAAAATGTATTTTGATGTAAATGAGAAGGATTGAATCAAAAGATACTCATAAGAAAATTCCAATATTTCAAAATTAAATTTTATGTTGTCATATAAAAGGTTTATTCAAAATAAAAAATTTAAGGAAAGATAAGTAGATTTATTATTCAACTCAGTGATAAAGATATTTCTAGGTAAACTAAATTTATGAAGGTTTGGGATGTTTATGGTATATTATGTGTTCCCAAATAGAGTATTGAGGATTTCAATAGATAATAAAGAGTCATGAATTATGTATAGACAAAAAATAAAAGTTAAATTAAAGGGGATAATGTGGAGGAATCTATAAATTTTTATATGGGGGAATAAAGGGATAATGATTCAGGGTGATGACTATAAACAAGGTTCCTTGTGAGTAAACCTATGTTTTTCATTTTATTATTTTGTAACAATCCAAGCCTTTGGACAAATTAAATTGTGGGAATTTTGGTCGTGCATGTGTCTTGGGAAGCTCTGAGGAGTTTGGAGGAAAAAATGTCAAGCTTTAGATGAGAAATTAAACTGATAAGGATTATTTTGTGTAGTGTCATTACTTGAAACAAAAAGTGGTGTATAAATGTTCTAGAGGTATAGGCAATTTCATATAGTCTTGAGGTGTTGTTTTGGTGGTTTTACTTAAATTAGAAAAATTGCGTCATGGTTACCTGGTTGGTTTGTGGATTCTTAGGGGAATGAGATTAGAGGTTCTTTTGTTTTTAGGGTAGTTATGTCATAGATCATGGTTGTCTCATAGATACAAGGATGAGTTATATTGTAGGATCTGTTTTATTTATGTATGTTTTATTGTGGATCAGGGAAAAAGTGTGACCTCTTCTTGAAAAAAGAGTTCTATAGTGTGGTGGTTCATCCTGCTCCACAATCCTTTTCGTTGTTTTTTAGATTTGCAGTGTAGACCTCACCATGTTTATTAAATATATCCTTGATTATCCTAGTTGTTACATGGTCTAACCCATTGTATTATAGTTTAATCCCTTTTGAATAGTTGTTGGCATGGTGAGTAATGTGAAGAATTGATTTTATATTTCATAGACCACCAATAAAACCTAAATTTCCCATAAACCCCATCATTCTCCAAAATATCTTCACATTTATTGGGTGACACAAGTGTATCCGAATGAGTCATTTTGGATATTGTCTAGTAGTTTCCAACCCAAATCTTGCGATATCTATCATCGGAGAATCAATGTTTGTTTCATTTTTCACTATCCACTATTTTTCCTCTATCCCTCAATAAGATTAGGCTACATTCATGAAATAAATGGTCACAATGGTTATCTTCTGGTAATATAATTTTTTGGGTTATTGGGTTTAGGGTGTTCAAGGTTCTTCCATTTTCCATGGGGGTTGGGGTCATCTACCTTTTATTCCATCTTTTTGTAGTGGGTCAAAAATATTTGTTTAAGGATGTAGACCATTCAAATATCTATTAGTTTTATCAAATGGGATGAGTTATGATTTTTTCCTTGGGTTTAATGGTATAAATCAAATTAATTAATAAAAATAACAAGATTTGTTAGAATTGAATGGTAAGGGGAATGAAATTTTATTTTCTTACCATTTTTTATATAATTTTAGTTGAGTTTATGCATGTTGATGCCTTACTAAAAATAAAAACTTTTTGGATCCATTTTTTTTGAGATTGATATTCTTGTGGAATCCATGTTTGTGTAATTCTTTGGTAGCACCATGAATAAAATGGTTAATTATATACATATTGTTAATGAATTGGTTTCCCATATGATGTTATATTTTGTGTGATAATTCACTTTAAAAAAATATTAAATGAGATGAGAATCACCTTGGTTAAATCTAAAAAAATGATATTTGAATTATTTAAAAAGTGACGTGATGTGTGTGTGTGATGTTTAGTGTGTATGTGATGATAATTGGTTACGATATGGGGTTGTTTTAAGGGGAATTGGATGTGATGTGAAATGGTTTAAATTTGGGGATTACTTGAATTGGAATGTCGGATATTATGTGTCTTGTGTTTATGTTGTGCTAGTTTCCTAGTAGTGAATAAATAACTATTCAATAATGAAATTAAAAATTCATGGACTGGTTTGGATATTAGGTTGGTTTCGATTATGGTTTAAAATAATTAATTAACTTTTTTTTAATTGGGAAGTGTTGTTTTAATGCTTTTTGATCAAAATTGAATTGAATGGGTTGAAATAATGAAATTGGATGGTAATGGGGATATTGATTAATTGGATTAACATGAAAATAAAATTGGAATGATTCTTGCGTTAGTTGATTTCTTATGAGGTTCCTTTTATTTTGAAATTCCAATAGAAGTGACAAAGATTGTGAGGTTTGCGGTAATATTGTGAGTTAGGGGGAAACTATTTTTTGAACCCTTAGGATGGGATTGTGTTTTGAGGATACTCTATATATCATGTATACTTTTTATTATTACAATATGCACCCCACCCATGACCAGAACATTTTGCCAACAACCATGTTTTTTGGGTATGTTTTTTCCAACATCACAATTGTGAGGATGGATATATGTATACTCACTCTTCTAAGCCCTCTATTCCCAAAAATGTTGTTAATAATGGTCTATGATGGAAAAATTAAAAAGTGAATCATGATTCAATTTAATAAGGATGATGTGGTGACTAATAATGGGGATTTTTCTTGGTATGATGATGGAACGAGGTTGATGTACTTCGCATTCATGATAACATAACATTATAGTAATGTTTGTGATGATATGTAAATGGGATTTCTCATGTGCCATTAGGTGATATGCATTGTGATGACCTAGGAGTCTTCGTGCGAGATTTGATGTCATGGCACATGTGTCGTCTTGTGAATATTTTTTTGATAGTCCAAGAGTATTCAAAAAAGATGTGTACTGTTGGAATAGGTATCTTTAGGGAAAGATGTTATACTAAAGGCATGAGAGATCTATGATGTATCATGTTTGGGTGTGAGATAATTAAATCAATGGGAAGTGGTTTTGGGTTCCATTATATCAATATGATTCATAAAATATTATTATTCTCAAATTCTTTTTTTAGTGAGCATGGCATGGAAGGGATGTGGTTTGTTATTTTTTATATTTATTTGTTGATGGCTTACATGTTTTCTCACTGGGCATTGGTATTCTCTTTTCACCTATGCATGAGAGAATTTTTGTGTGATCCTACTGATTATACTTTTATGCTAACCACAAATGTATAAACTAATTATCATGTTTCCAAGAGGAATTGGAATATTTTTCTCGATATTTATAGCATAGTCTTAATGTTTTTTGTACCCTACATCAGGACATTATTTTGGGTACTTTATATTAATATTCCTTATATCAATTTTATTTATTCATTCATTTTTGGATGATTTTTGATTATTTTTTATAAATTTTCATGATTTTTATTGTGTTTTATTTATCTTATCTCATGATCCTATGTTATATTGAGGTTAATGCATCCCATTGTGAGATTTGTATACCCTTGGTTCATATCACCAACTTAGGTCCTACTAGAGGTAATATTCAATTTTTTATAATCTCCCATCTTACATTATAAGCCCTGGTGGTGTACCTTTCGAGGGTGGGGTCATGAAAGTATGGTATCAAATGATTTTTTTGAGAGATCAAGTGTAGTTTGGAGTTATAAATTGGGAGGATACCATGAACTAGTAGGGAAACAAAGTCAGTTGATCTTTGTGTGTGATATAGGATATAAAATATCAACTATGAAAAATTATTTTTGGGGCCCACATGATCTCATACAATGACTATAAGTCCATCGAACGACCAAGTGATATAATGATTGTTATAGGGTAGATACCTAGGAAGGGTACACTAATCATTTTTTATTGTGTTCTTATTTCTATTGGGTGGTTATTTGAAGTTAGAATGATTTAATTTAATAAATATTGATAAAATTAAATACCACTGGAATTAGGATATCCTTGTTTCTCTTGTAGTTATGGCTATTATGCATTGTTAGAATGTGGTTCAAGCTTTTGAGTCTAGTATGATAATGTGGTTGATCTCTGGAGGGTTGATTTGGTTGATGAGGGTGATCAGTGGTAATGGATTTTTCATTCTTTTTAGTAGAAGGCATGTGAAAAGTAACCGGGTGGTATCTTTAATGTGGAGATATAGCATTGAATGGTGGATATTAGGATCGCTTTTTATTTGATAAGGTCCTAGGAGGATTATTGGGCCCCTTTGAAAGTCGGTTTGGTGAAAAGAGAAATATTTCAATTGTGGATGTTGTATCTTTTTAACATTGAGGAAGAAGATTTTTTCGTGTTATAATTTTTAAAGGAGTTCTACTCAGAGTTCCTAACATCGATGATGATGACTCTAAAATGGTTGGAGCTTCTTTCTCTTTATGAGGTGATAATTTATTTGTGGGATTTTGGGTTCAAATTCACGGATCTTTTTCATTTTTCCCATTATTTTTCTTTTTTTGGAGTCTCGTGTGAGTATCTTGATGAGGAGCACAATCCTTCAATGTGGTTTGCAACTAATCATTTTACATTTTTGATAAACATCGATGTACATAAGAAGATATAGGTGATTGATTTTATGCAATCTTGAGGAGGATTACCATCATTGGGGAGCTGGTAGGTTTTCTCTAGGAGTAGAGTTTTAGTGGTAGATATCAAAGGCCAGAGTCTTAGAGGTTTATTCTAACAAGGATTCAAACATAGGAGCATCCTTTCTGTCCATATAAGTTCAGTGGTGTTCATAATTTTCATAAGGACCCTTTCCTAGTGTGCTTCACCTATGGGACTATAGTCATAATTTGGATTAGTTTTATATAGTTAATAGATATTATTACATTTTATGCGGTGTCGTTCTGTTTCAACCTCTACAAACCCTAAAAAGGGGGTCGTTTCTGTAGTAGGGGTAGAATGGTTATTCTTTAATGATAAGAGATGTGGTAGGAAGACATATACCTCAGGATGTTCCTTATCATTAGGGACCATTACATAAGAATGGTTATAGTGATGGATGTTAGTATTGAGACAGGGGATTCGGGCATGGACAATTTTCTATAGAGTATTTCCTACTTCTAAAAGGAATAAAGATCCTTATAGGTATGATTACCTTATCACATACCCTTGATTTTTACTTATTTGTTTTAGAAGATTCACAGTCATTCGTTTAATCAAATCTATTCTGGTATCTAGGACTATATATATATATATATATGAATCCCTTTACACATATGTTGACTCTTCCAATTGGAATCCTAACCATCATCTTTAATGTGCCTTGGGGTGTAGACTCATCATAAGACTGCATCGGTCATGTGGATATATTATCATTGTTTTGATACATGTGTATGATTTCATACGTGGCATCAATTGGTTGTATTCTATGCGTGCAATTATAGATTGCTTCTATAGGAAGGTATTTTTATAATATTTTTATGGACAACATTCTATTTTCATTAATGAACATGGTTTTCAGTTGGTCCATAGATGTATGGATCCCATTATTTTTTTGATTGTGATGTAGTCTAGGGAATGAATGGACAATGGGATGGTGGAGGATCCCATGGTCATCAATAATTTTTTGGATTTCCTCCATGATAAAGTTGTAATACTAACCCCAAACTATGAAATCATGATTGAAATAGATCCACATAATGATCTTTATCATATTTTTATATCTTTATTTTGGACATGACTCTTGGAGTTACAACATTGGATTATTCAAAAATAGGATTTGATTCATAAACATATCATTTGGTCTAATGTGTTATCATAGGGATCTCTAGCATTATTAACCAAAAAGGCTGATGGAATTCTAAGTCTATTTATATACTATCATATGCTGAATCTAGTGATGATCCATAATCGTGACCCACATAGGAGGATTAACGATTTTTTCGACCAATTGAGAGGGGATAGTTAGTTCTCTATGAACAATATTATCTTTTGGTATCATTAGTTTATGGTAAAGGAGGTTGATATCCCCAATACTAATTTATGATATAGATATATGATCTAGGATGACATTGTCATGTCATTCAGTATTATGAATGATCCAAATGCATTCATGGGGATCATAAACTCCATTATTTGTGAGTTCCTAGAGAATTTCACAATTGTCTTCATCGATGTAATCTTGATCTACTAGATTTTGGAGAAGAAACATGCTAATCAAATAAAAGATTTCTTGTAGGTCAATTGAAACCATAAGATCAATAGAATGTTTTCAAAGTGTAATTTTTGGACTTGATAAGTTCATTTACATGGGTATGTGATGTCCCTATAGTGTTTTATCAATGACACATTAATTATTGAGGTAGTTTATTCTTAGGATGTACCCAAAAATGAGGTATAGGTTTGTAGTTTCCTTGATCTCGCAGATATTTACCATAGGTTCGTGTTAGATTTATCTTAGTTTTAAAAAAAAATATATTGACAATGAAGAACCATATTTTTTCTTGTATTGATCATTTTCATTATGTAATTGACTAGTAGAAGGGAAATATATAAGTGTTATAGTGTTTTGGCCTCCAACGGAGGAGGTGACATTTTAGGTGTTCAATAATGCTTCTCATATGGGCTTGGAATGATTATTTATGTAAAAGAAGGTTGTGATAACTTATAGGTCTATCCATTTTTCTCCCATGTGACTAATTATTCCACCCATGATGTGGAGCTAGTATTTTTTGTGTTTGTGTTGAATCATTATATAAATTACCTCATCATATAATTATTTTTTTCTTAAACGACCATAGATTTGAGGTATATACCTTCGCAATGTGACCTAAATATGAGCCAGTAGAGTTGGTTGATGTTTCTCTATGATTATGACATATATATATATTCTGTACCTTTGTGAAATTGAATTTTGTGACTAACACATTGAAAATGAATTTGTGAAGTGATATTCTTCATGATTCCAGGGATTTTTGGAAAGTTATAGAGAATATAAAATCCATGAACATAAATATAATGGTGGTTTATGGTGGAGGTTTATTAGCTTAGATGATAGGGATGTTTTATATTATAATTCTTGTGATGGTTTCTTGCTAGGAATACATAGAGGTGGAAGTAATATGTGACCTTATTGTTCATAGAGATTCAAAAGAGGGATGTTCAAAGTCTATTTAGAATTGAATATATATTCTGGGGTGGATGTTTTTTATAGTGGTGATTCATGAGTTTGTCCTTCCCAAGTTTCACATCTCACCATTAATTTTTTAGATAAGAGTGTCTATTTTGTATCATGGGTTGAGAATGTAGTTCTAGTAGCCCATGATGAAATGGGTGATGACAGAGTTTATGGCTAGATGTATTGTTTGGTAAAAGGTAAATACTGAGAACTTTATTCTGAGTGCTTTGTTTATGACCTTGTACATTACTGAGTAGAAGGGATATAATGTCTAGATAGAAACTGTTATGATATTTCCCTAATCTGAGGGAGGATATTATGTTTTCCCAAAAACTATAGATTTATTGAGGATGTTGGATCACTTACAAAAATCAAGTATTCATGAATTATTGTTTTTTTAAATTTGGTTTGTAGATGAGGTAGTGTGGCATCATGGAGTCCATAATTAATTATATAATATCAGTATTGTTATTTTAACTCAAGATTTTGTAGAGGATTCTATCACTCTTTAGAACATAATTATTCCATAACAACACTTTCCACCCTTATATGGATGAATATGATAGTCATAAAATATAAACGCTAGTGGATATTTTGTGGGATGCATCTTGGATATTAGTGAATCATGGAATTTTTTCCCATGGTGCTTGTTTAATATAACAACAACTCACACTTATCCATTATCATAGCCTCATTTAAAGATTTGTATAAGAGTTCATGTTACTCTTCTTTGGACTGGTATAAATTTTGGGAGTCATCCTTTCTCATTCTTGATGAGGTATAGAACATGAAATTAAAGGATTTGGTATTTCATTAGAGAATGATGTTAGCACAGTATCAACATAATAATTTTTCTGATCATCGGTATAGGGCCTTAGTGTTTTTTATAGGTGACCATATTATAATGAATATCTCTCCTCATCATGTAAATCAGAGGTTTAGTTTAGGGTCTACTCTCACCATTTATTTGGTCCTTTAGCAATGTTTAGGCACGTTGGTGAGGTGGATTGTCTATTTTAATTTCTACCACATATGTACGTGATTCACACAATCATATAAATCTATCAGATCTATCTATATCAACATGATGAATCCCATTTCAATGAATATGTAGAGTTGTATATCTAGGATAATATAACATTAGTTGGGAATATAGTGAAGATCCTAGAATACCAAGAGAAGGTGATGTGTCGATGAAAATTTCCTTTATTTGATGTGTTTTGGATTTATGTTATCCAAGAGGAGAGTACTTGGGAATATAAAAAGCATATGTGTGCCCATTACTTGGATTTTATTGAGTTTCTCCATGATCTTTTTTTTATTTCTTGATGAGATGTTTGGATCTTGTTGTTTTATGAGATGTGATATTCCATTAACGATGTGATCATGTGTGATTAAATCATCAAGTATATGAATTGGGAAGAACCCTTTCTTAATCAAGACACATTATAGTTCAATCCATTTTAAAACAATTTGGGTGAGTTAGTGCTATAGAAAGTGGATAGTGTCCTCATATGGGAAGCTGATTTCCTTGAATTGTGTGATTTTCAACCGTTTAGTGTGATAGAATTCATGATCATTAGGTTATTCCTTCTAAAATCTAAAATGGGGATAGGGATAATTGTGTGATAATGCTGTATTGATTTTGGTATGAGATGGTGGGGTTTTATGGCGAATATAATGATATCTTTGAGTGGTATCTCACGAGATGGTTATTTAAACCTCTTTACCCATTTGATTTTTTTGATTTGTTTTTATTCTCAATGATGAGAATATGTTAAGTGGTATAAAATGTTACTTTTTGGGCCTTCCAACCTATTAAATTGTGTGAATTTTGGGGGTTGAGGTGTCCAGGGGAAGACTCGAGTAGTTTAGAGGGTAAAAGATTGATTTGTATCTAATAAAATATTCTGAAAATATTTCTATAGTGTGAAAGATTTATATTCACTATGGTGGGGTGTAGTTATTAAATGTAGGTGTTTTAACGACCCCGACCACAGTAGTGTGGGGCATGTTCCTTATATTATTACATTGACATTAGATATAAGGTATCATATCACAATGGACTGAAAATTTTCTTAGTTTTAGAAAACCAAATAAAGACATTATACCCTTATTACATAGGGAAAATAAAATGTAACATAATTTATAACAGAAGAAATGAACTAAATTCTTGAAATATCATTCAAATAATTTTTAATCATATTATGGGGATAGAAAAAAAATAAGGGTGAGATAAAATACTCAGTAAGGGTCAAGTAAAAAAAGATGTAATAAATCAATAAGCATAATAAACAATGGAATGGTAAATAATTGAGTACATATTCCATTTACAAAACTCTTCAAGGAAAAATCAACATGTAAAGGTAAATAACTGAAACACTTGAAAAATAATCAATAACATTTGCATAATATGGTAGAAGTAAAAGATGATCAAATAATTCCATATAAATAATCACATGATCTTTAACATAGATATTATAACTAATTAAATGAACAAAAATTAATATCAATTATGGATAAATGAGTAATATTGGATGTTTTAACTATCAAGATCTATCATAAATATTGTTGTTCTCAAGATCTATCTGCAAGACAATTAAATTTTGTGGTTAAAAACCTGTCTGATTTGGATAATTGATAAATCTCATGAGATTATCCATGCGTTAAGGGTATTACATTATCCTATCCCAACCCATATAATTCATGTCCAAATAATTCCACATATATGAAAAAATTTATTTAATTCATAAAAATGTAACTTATCAAATACACATATTGAGTAAATTATACATATTTATCTATATTTTCCTAGTTAATCAAAAAAATTCATAGTAAATACCATATGTAAAAATGCAATATGATAGAGGAAATAATCTTACCCATCAGAAAATAATATGGATATTTAAAATAAATTTAATTTTCACTGAAAATGATTACTATAATGTGACGATTTCATGGTAAAGTTAATAGTCACAAAAGAAAGTGGAATTGAACAATAAATTTTTCCATTTTTTAATTTTCAATTAAAATCCCCTTTTATGAGATAATTAAAATTTAATATTAAAATACCCTAAAGTATGATTGAATTCCGATATTACATGTCAATGGGACACTATATAAGTAATGTCTTACGTTTTTTAGTTAGGTCGAAAACCACTTCAATTTTAAAACATTCAATTAGTGGTCATGATACATTTTGTTTTGTTGATCAAAACTCAATTTTTATAGTTTTTTGGATTTATATTATGTTTTATGTTCCATTCTAGGGTTTTGGAGAGTGCTTGGAGTGTTTCTATTTGGTTTTCGGATAGTCAGAGGCCAAATGTCCTACTATGAAATTACAGGTGAGGCCACAAGTTTTAGGGGAAAATGTGCGGTGCCTTCTAGGATACCATGCACACACTTTTTACTCTAGATCACAATTACTATAATTGTGCATGGGAGGTTCATGGCCTTGCGATATCCTCTAAAATTATGAAATAGGGTTATCACGTGGTTTACACACGGTTAGAAAACCATACGGGCTACTCGTGTGGTCTAGGGCCCTTAGGCAGTGGCTTTTTCAATGTATCTTCATGGTTTTTCAATCCATAAGGGTAATCTATGTAGCCTATACAATATTATTTTTTTAGTTTTTATTTTTTTACATTTCATTTTTACTTACTCTTTCCTCCCTTTCTTCTTCGATGTGACGTAGAGAAGGGGAGAGACACTAATTACCCTCCTCCTTTTATTTTGATCCCTCTCCATCATTGGTCATCCAATCATTGATCTGTCAGATGCTATAAACATCTTCAGTTGGTACAAAACCGGGCACAATTCTCATCATATTAGTTTTTTCGTCATGGATTTTGGTTTCCTTCTAATCTAGTTTCTGAAATTTTGATGGAATCACATATCTACGTCGATATTCTTGGAATTGGACCTCAATATCATATGTCCCTATATTTATGAGCCTTAGGTAGGCGGTTCATACCTTTGTTTTTTTGCGGATTTTTGGGGACATAGATAAAAGCAATCATTTTGGGTATTATGTGTGGGACCCTAATATACCTCATCTTTCATATCATATTGACCATGTGACCCGTGGGATGTTATTGGGAATTCCCAATGCCAATTTTTCGTAGAAAGGGTTGGATTAGAGGTTGTTTCTCCTTGGGTTATTTTGGTCGGGGTGCGAAAATTGACAAATTTATTTATTTTTATTTAAATTGATTCGTTTAAATTTTTTTGGCTTAGTTAAATGATTTAGAGAAATTAATGACCTCCATGTTGATGTGTTGTAATGGTTAGATTGTGAATTTCAATCTGTTAAATTGCATTCTATGATTAAAATGTTTTAAATTGATTTATATATATATTCTTTGCTTGAGATTTCATATGTTGATACCCATTGTGTTGTGATGGGATTGACCCAATGTTGTGGTGAAATGGCCATTGCGATTGAGTTACGTTGGTCAATTCATGGGCTTGGAATGAATTTTCTTGAGTGGTTTTGACCAAATGATTGGGGGTTGTGCACATCAAATTAAGGTGGAGAGGATGTCAGGTTGGGAAGTTCATATGATAGATAGATGGAATTGACATCATATTTTAGCGACATGGTCACATGAGAATGAGGTGCTGGTTGGCGTGGCTTATTTTTTGTATTTGGTGACTACCGCTCACATGTGATGGAGAAAGCACCGATTGAGTTGTGTGGAAACTATTTGAATCTACAATGATGTGGTTTTGACCACTCGTGTGGGTAGAGTCCCCTATAGATGTGTCTCGGGTGAATATGGTTTGGGGGGGCATGCCATAGAAGGCGATGAGGAAGGTGAGAAGCCTTCAGTTGATAGAAATTAGGGTATCGAGTTGGGTTCTGAAGCTCGATGTGGATTAGACCATGGGCCTGGATATATATTTTAGTACATTCATCATTGTTCCTATGGTTTTGGTGTTTTAGGCTAATGTGATATTTCAAACAGGGGTACTTGGGACCAAGATACTATTTTTTGGGCATTCCATTGGGATTTCAGAACTTTGATAGAGGAGATGTCAGGTGGAATGTGATGGTGGGATATGGGATTGAGGTGGAACATGTGGTTTGACCTAGAATTTGTGTCTATAGGGGTACCTTGGTTCATGGGTCATGGAAACACTTCACATTTGAGATTCCAATGTTGGATGAGGTAGTTGATGGTGTCCTGGTGCCTATTGAGAACAAGGGAATCCTAGTTGTTTAGCACATCATACTTTTTACTTTAATCTAGCATTTCACTCATTCTTAAAAAAATGTTCTTGGTACACACCATTAGATGGCATCATACTGTGATTCATCTCACACTCTAAACGGTCCGTCGGGGAGCATGTAGACTTTATGGACATATGTACAGTTAAAGTGCCAGCTTCACGTGTTGAATCAATGTCGATGTTTCCATTGAGATTGGCATGAACCTTGAGGTCATGACTATAATGATTTTTACTTTTGTTTATCATTAATTCCTTTATCTAATGGTTATTTAATAAGTACCTACTATTGGTTATCCATAGGTTCCCCTTGGTATATTAACAGGTATGCCTAGTTTTTAGAATTCATGTTTGTTCTATTTAGTTTCTATGAGTGTTTTTATTGTATGATGATATGTTTATTTATCTTTCAATACAGCTGTTTATTTTTTTAACTTTTGTTATTCGGTGATATTTTTTTCGTTCCAACATTATTGGGTCTAGTTTGAGTCATCTCAGTCTTATTTCCACTGTCTGATACATTATTATGCTCAGACCATTGTATTATAAAACACTGGAGTGTATAGTCACCCTAACTGGTTAAATTTTACCCTCGTTCCTAGTTGAAAGTCATTGGCATACGGGGAGGCATGCCTAAGGCCAGTATCACCCGGTCAGATAGCACTGTTCATGTAGTTATCAGGTCCGGGATGCTATAAGTGGTACCAATGAAGATTATTTTAACTTTTTTCTATTAATATTTTGTTTATGTACACTAGATATTAGGTTGTGTTTGGAATCTGATTTTGAACTCATTCTTGCGTGCATGCGGCCCCATGTACGAGGGAAAGATTGAGTTTCGTTGGGTTGTAATTTTTGTTTTTCTATTGTGGAAATTATAACTTATATGATTTCAATATATGTGGCTCACATGGAATGTGATGTTATTGGTTGTGATATGTGTCCATTTACCCGGTGAATTATGGTATGAGAATGTAGACCCTTTTACATGTATGGAAAGGGGATTGTGAATCTTGTGCTTGCTTGTATTTTTGATAGGATCATTTTATGGTATTTCAATTTTATAATTGCAGGTATTATTTGTAAAGTGATCACAACATGTGATATAAATAAAATTCCATGATATATTTTAATATTTTTAGCTGAAATGTGATATTTTTGGGATTTATATTTATGTAGAAAATTAATGTGTTATACGATATGGTACTAGATCTTTTAGGAGATGTCATGTACTATGGTTGAGATGATTTTGATCACCTAGATCTGGCAACTCGGTCATCAGATTGAGGATATGATGGTTGTTAGGACAGACATGGCCAATGTATATTGTGATACTTTTCCTTGTTGGGGTTGGGTAAGGAGTCCACGATGCTAGGATGACATAGGGCGTGGTTGAGATAGTGAATCACAAGAGTTTTCATTATATACTTCATTTTACTGCTTTTTTTATCTATGCTTTTCTACATATGAAATATGGGATCTTTAACCATTGGATGGTATTCAGTGGGATCCTCCTGGATGGCTCAAATGGTGTTTCGGGTTGGTAATTATATAGTAACGCAGGGGAACCATTGGGTTTAGACCATTGTGGGTCAAACAGAGTATGAGATATAGGTATATTCCTAGGTTTAGGATCTATTATATGCAGGGTAGTTGTGGGAAATGGAAAATTTTGGTCCTCAGCTTGATGATCAGCTCCAATATAGCCTGGTATGTGGTTTACATGGGATCGATAGAGGTGAGATAGAGTAGAGATGTTGCTTGCATATTTGACGTGGGAGTTCAATTCATAGAACCTGCCACTTTTCTAGGCAATGGCAGCCCGAAGGTAGCTGAGAACTAAATAGAGAGCATGAAGATGATCTTCAAGCAGAATGAAATGCCTCAATGGAAGTGGGTTAAGATTGTGGCAGACATGCTCAGGGGACCATCTAAGCATTAGTGGGATGTGGTGGTTCGAGCTATCATAAATGATATACTAGCCTAGAGGGAAATTTAGGCCATATTTTTTGTGCACTTTTTCCTAGATATGGAGATGATTTAGAGGTATTGTGAGTTTTTCAACCTTTAGTGAGGTGAAATTTTCATCATACACTATACAACTACTATCACTGAATTTTCTTACATCGCACTTGTTATGGTAAGAGATGACACCTCGAGGGTGATGTACATTAAATATGGTTTATGGAACACCATTTAGATGTAGGTGAACATATTTAGGTTGGACTCATTCTTCGTGGTGGTGAATTAGGTTCTCATAACCAAAGGAAACCTGACAGAAAGGCCCTACTTGAGTTAAGATGTGGCTTTAGTTGATGGTTTGGATGGAATGAAATAAGTTTGAGATGAGTTCCTATATGGTAGTCAGGCCAAGAACTTGAGTAGACAACCATGGAGTGGATCTTCTACGGTCTTATTCCATTATGGGTATCTAGGACATGTCTGAACTCAATGTGGGACCCCTCCAAAGGAGTTCCGAGCAAGTGGGTAGGTCAGGAATCTCGGGAGGTTCTATAGGAATCCTTATTTTAAAGTTCAAAGACCGGTACTAGGTTAGGAATAGGCTTTGAAGATCATTTATGAATCGGTTCTGGTGAGGGTAATCGAAGTTTTGATGCACATAGAGGATGTGCTAGTGAAAGTGGAACCCATTTGTGGGGTTAGTGGTCGGTATTTAAAGAAACAGCATAGGGAGTCCATGCTTTAGGTACCCATGTGCCAGACCAGGTTCATTCCATAGAGCTACCAGGGTCTGAGCTGGTTGTTGAGACAACAAGAGTCAGAGTTATGTCGTGGGCATGGTAGTGGGTTGTTTTGTTTTATTTTAGCATGGACATAAGGGTCATGTCTATTTTTACTTCACACAGTGCGAAGGATATATATGGATTGAACAGACACTAGTCGGTATGTGGAACCATCTCAAGAATGGGATTATATATATATATATATATATGAGGTTATTGGTATTTAGACTATAATTGGATTCAATTTATGAGGTTATTGGGCATTGGGATGTTTGAGGGATGTGGGTTATATGAGGTTCCCTTGGGAATTAGGGAATTGAGGATGTGGTATTTGATTGTGGTGAGCGGAACCAGGTATTGTGGAGAATACATGGAATGTATGAATTCATTGTGTCTTGGGTTCTATGGGCTCAATACGGGCACCAATATAGTGCATGAAGTGATTTTGGGTGTCGAGAGTGAAATGGAAGCATCTGATGAGGTGTGTGAGTGACGATGAATCATAGGAGAACCATGTGTCTTGAAATTGATTGATGGTCCTTTGTTCTATTTTATTTTTGGGTTGGATTTGATCTAATTATGCAATTACTAATGTGAGAACCTGTCCTTGAGGAAATTTTAAGATAACCATGTGACCAAGGTATTCCGGGTTCTTTTTTTCAGGATGGTTATGTTCGGTACCATCTTCAAGTTTTATTTTCGATAGATCATAAATGGGATATGTTAAGGTGGGTAGATTTTATCATCCAGGGTTTTTGGAGTCTGGTTGATAACCACTATCATTTTGAACTTTTCAATTAGTGGCTAAGATAATTTTTGTTTTATTAATTGGAACTCAATTCCAAGGATATTTTTTTTGGATTTATATGATGTTTTGGATAAATATTGGGGCATGGATAGTGCCCTGAGTGTTTCAGTTTGGTTTTGGGAGAATCGGAGGCCAAATTTAATACTTTGAAATTATAGGCTACGGTGCACTATTTTGGAGAAATCGTGTGGCCCCTTCTAGAAAACTGTGCAACCCATTTTTGATCTGGATCATGGTTTGTGTAAACCATGAATGGGAGGTGCATGATCATGCAATCCCCACGAAAATTTTATAGAGGGTTGCGACATAATTTTAACAAGTTTAGAGAACCATGTGAGTACATTGTGTGGGCCTGGATCCTTAAGCAGTGGATTTCACATGGTCTGGAAAATTTTTCATACTATATAGGATAAAATTTTAAAATTTTCATTTATTTATATTTTTTATTCTTCTATCTGATTTCCTCCCCCTATTCTTCCTTTTCGTGCACAACATTGGGGAGATCTTCCCATTCTCCCCATCCTTCGATTTTGATCATTATCCTTCATTGTTTGTTCTATCTTCAATCTGTTAGATGCTATAGATGAGCCTCAGTAAGGATATCACCCTGCATGTTTCTCTTAATATTGTATTTTTCATCACATAACGCTCTTTCTTTCTTGGCCAATTTTATTGATTCTGATGGAAATTTGGATGTATATAGATACACTTCGAATTGGACCTTGATATCAGACGTTTCTACTTATACGAGTCTATTGTTAGTGGTGAATAAATAAATTTGTGTTTTTGGGAAATTTTGGGGGTGTGGATTAAATCATTCATTTTGGGTATTTTGAGTTGGACCCTAATATTCCTCATGCATCATATCAAAAAAGTATTTGTGACACATGGGATGTCATTGGGCCTTCCCAATTACACTTTCTCTTGTTAAATTATAGGTTAGAGGTAATTTATCCTTGGGGTATCTTGGTCGGGTGCCAATATTGAAAAAACTAATTTTTTTAAATTTAAATTGAATTGATAAAATTTTTAATGGCTTGGTTACATAATGTTGAGGCAGTCAGGACATCAATGTTGATAGGTTTTAATTGTTTTATTGTGAAAATCAATTAGTTAAATTAAATTACATGCTTAAAATGTATTAAATTAATTTATATATAATTTTTTTCTGAGATTTCATATGTTGAGAACCATTGGGTTGTGATGGGCTGTGATCGAGGATGTGATGGCATGGACCTTGGGATTGAGTGATGTTGTTCACTGGTTTGGCTTGAAATTCATTTTCTTAAGGGGTTTCGAACATGGTAATCAGCATTATGAAAATCAAATTGAGGCGGAGAGGCTGTCATATTGGTCATGGATCATAATACATAGATGGCATGACCATAAGATTTGAGAGACATGGTCATAAATACATGAGGATTTTGTTGCCGTGGATTAATATCTAGGTTTGGTGATTTTCATTCACCCATGATTGATAATGCGCTGATTGAGTAATGTGCAAAAAAAATTGACATCAAGATGAGGTGGTTTCGATCACTCGTGTGGGTAGAGACCCCCAATATATGTGGCTTAGGTGAATTCGGTTTGTTGGTGCTTTCTTTAGAAATTAAAAAGTACGGTGGGGGCCCTTCTGTTGATATCGATGAGGATATCTGGTTGGCGGTTAAGGCTTGAAGTTACTATGATCATGGGACTGGATATTTATTTGAAGAAAAACATTGTTGTTACTGCATCTTTGATTCCATGGGCTGATGTGAGCATTTGATAAGGGGTCCATAGGACCCAGATACTATTGTTAAGTCATTCATTCGGGATGTTGGTACTTTGAGACATGAGGTTTCAGGTGGCATGTGGTTTCAGGTTATGTGATTGAGGTGGAACCTAAGGGTTCACCTAGATTTTGTGAATACAATAGTACATTGGCCATGGGCTAAGGACACTCTTCACTTTCAATATTATGGAATTTTCTGAGGTTGGTGATGGATTCCTGGTGGCCTTTGAGCACTAGAGAAGCCGTGTTGTTTATTGCAACATACTGTTTACTTTTATTTTGTATTTCACGCCTACATAAACACATATTATTGGTATGTACCATTGGTTGGTATCCTACTATGGTTCATCTCATGCTCTACACAGTCCCTACTAGATGTGTGCCGACATTATAAACTTCAATAATGTTAATGGATCAGCTTAAGTTGATGTATCTTATTATTTATTTTCATGGAGATTAGCGTAGACCTTGTGGCCATGCCAATATTGAGTTTTACATTTTTTTAGATTTCATTACTATATCAGAATTATTATCTTATACGTACATGTTGTTCACTATCAATTATCATTCCTTGGTGTATTTACATTTATGATCTATTTTTGGAATGCATGTTTGTTCTTTTTGGTTACCATAAGTGGTTTGTAGGTATGCTGATATGTTTATTTATTTCTTGAGGTAGTTGCTTATTTATTACATCCTATATTCATTTCTATTTTTGTACTTCTACTTTTTGGCAGAATAGTTTAGGTCTGATGCGTATTATTTCTATATCATGTTACATTATTATACTTAGATAATTGTATTGTCAATACCCATAGGGTGTAGTCTCTCTAATTATTTAAATTACACCCTCATTTCTAGTTGAAAACCATTGGCGTTCGAGGAGGCACACCTAAGAAAGTTGAAACTAGTCTAATAGCACTATTCTTTTGGATCTTAGTAAGAGGATACTAAAATATACACCACATAAAAATGAATTGGTACATAAAAACATATAAATATAAATATAATTTAAATTGAGACAAAATCACTTACCTTATGATTCCTTTTTATTGTACATGATTTGAAATTTTCTATACTTATTTTAAACATTATATTAACATATAAAATGACCATATTAATGTTTATAATACCATATATTATCCTTTTATAACATCTCCTCACTCATTCATTAATAACCATTCATTATTATCATTTTATCGCGTGTTCATTCCATTGGTTTATCATGCACATATTTTTATGAATGATTTGGTTCCTTTACATATTATATTTTTATAACATATCAAAAATAATTATCATGTCATAAATATCAAATTTTATTTAAATGATATTTATAAAACCAATCATGAATAATGGTTATGAAAAATTATTAATGTTACGATCATGGAGACATAAGACCATATGTACGGATGAGTAATATTTCAATTTTTCAATGATCATTATAGAATAGAGGTAAGAAATATTTTGCATATACTAAATGATCATAGTAATATATATAAAATAATATATAATTTTTTATATCAAACATGTGGTTTGGTGATGAAAATATAGTCACATCACTTCATGAAGATAGTAGTCCACATGTACACGAACGATGTGATCATCATTATATGAGTGGAATGGAAAGAAAAATAATGATATATATTTTATATCCAAAATGATAAATATGAGATTAATATAAAAATTATTTCACTTATATAATATATAATCATATACTTTATCTTTATCATCGTCCATGTGATGCGTTAGAGAATGATGAACCACTTCACATTGCAAGTCGAGTGTCCTTTATTCACACGAGCGATGTTATCATGTATTCTACAGAATGAAAGGTAAAATAATAATTGGATATAATGACTCCATAGGTATTATAATGTTATATACATAATATATGTAATTTTTATCCATCATTGTAACCAAAATTTAGATATGTTAATGTAAGAGAAAATGACAGTGGCTCCCAATGTGGTAGTACTCCGTAGACACGAAAGATGATTTTGCAACCCATTATGTGAAATTGGATAGGGGTAAAGTCATGAATTTGTAATTAAAAATCTCATTATCTTTAACATATATAGAGTTTATTATATAATCATGGTATATAAACTACTTAAGATTGTAAAAGAGGAAAAAAATAAGGATCCTTGTTGAAAAATATTACCTCTTCTTTTGGTATCCTCCTTATAATTGCACAATAGTAATTATTTTTAAAATGGTTAGGTTGAACAAAATTTTTACCAAAAAAAGTCTCAAAAATAAAACACATTCAATATATTAAGGTATATAGTATATATATGTACAACTAATGTGTTTTGGACATGTTTTTTCCATTTTTACAAATTTAATTTTCAGTTTAACAGGATGGTCAACTCATTTTTTACATTAATTACAATAAATAATTTTAATTACATTCACTAATCATTATGGTAAAAAATTAAGATTACCATATTATAAATAATAAATTATTTTGATTAAAAATATTTGATACATATTTTTAATTTTAATTTAAAAAAGTTCAAAAAAATCATAATTTAAAATTATTCCCATAGACGCGACAACAAAGTGGGGTTTTAATGTGAAAATGTTCAAAATTTTGAACTATTCTTATATAAAAATTCAATAATAAATTGATCTCAATAACCTAAATTTTATTAATGGATGTATAATTAAACAAATATTTATTTAAAATCAATTTAAAATATAATTTATCCTTATTAATAAATAAAAAAACAATTATTTTCAATAAAAATTTAGTATTTTTTTACTATTCATAAAAAAATGAAACTTCCAACAAAAATACAAAAATATGACCATAACATAATATTGTTATTAAACCATAAAAAATAAATTTCATTTAACTTATAAATTTTCTAAATGTGGTAAATTTTAATTTTATATTTTGTGCGCAAAGCATGATTAATTCATCTTTTATAAAAATACAGTTTATCAGAAAATGTTTCTTTTTATTTTAAATGATTTTTATTTTTTAAAAAATTATTAGATAACTAATAAAATTTTATAAAAATATATTATTATAAATTTTTTAATAAAATTCATATCCTTTAATTTAACATCTACGTTATAACTTATTATATTAAATAGTTAAATTTTATTAATATTTTATATTCCATTTTAAATCAGCGATATTTATAATACAGGATAAACATTGTGTTGCATGTAATTAAAAACACACATAATATTTAACGTAATATAAACTATTTATTAAATTTTATTTTTAAAATAAGTAAATATAGTTTGAATTACCGTGGTTCTATATTATCTGATAAAAATTGTTTTGTGTGTCGCATACGATATAAAACAAAATGATATTATTTTTGAATTTAGGGGTGTTACATCCTCCCCACATTAAATAAATTGTTTCCTTCTAATTTAAACATGATCTCGGTAATCCAGGGTTTTGATATTTGAAAGTTACATCATTTAAAAACACTCATCAGTAAAGGGATAATAAAACATTTTTTAAATAAAAGAGAAAGAGATGTATGATGGTCATATAGAATAATACGTAACTAGGTTTCCAAGTTGGAGATCATTAAAGGAAAGTGAAGTTATAGAAATAAAAGAAAAGCATAATAATTATTGAAGGTGATCGAGTTCATTTATATCAAGTAATTTAATGATAAATGAAATGTTAAGATCCAAAAAACCATCAATATGTGATTATTTAAAGTACTATTTGATACATTAGGTATGAAGTTATTCTGATAATATTTTATTTCAATATTTTCCCCCTAAATATGTGGAATTATTTTACTATAAAAAAATATAAGAAAATATACTTAAGTGAAATTTTTCTTTTTCAAAAGTTTATTTTTATCTTTGGGTTTTTTTAAAATTCTCAATTACACTTAAAATCGAATATCCCAAAATGATAAATTTTATGTCTAATTTTCAAAAATTCACAATTAACATATTTTAATATCCAAAATAAAATAAATATTATTTCTTTTGATCTATAGTAATAATTTTGAATAAATGGTTAAAATAGGTCATCCAATATGCATAAATATTCTACTAAAAACATACCAGGGTATATAAGAAATTTATTTTTTAATATCCACATGGTATTAAAATAATTGAAGGATGTGGACAAGGAAAGAACATCAGGATGCTTGTTGAAGAATATTACATATTCTTTGGGTATCTTCCATAGGTTTGTACTAAAGCTTTCAAATGTTATATTTCATCACAAAATAAGGATTATAGTATGTTGATAGGGATGATGGGGAGTTATTTTTGTTGGTATTGGCTAGTCCTAATTTGTTTGAAGTAGTGAATAAGAGAAGATAGTGTCTGGCCTTTCATAAGTGAGGTGAGTGGCACACTAGTAATTTATTTTACAAGATTTACGTGTAACCACATTTTTGCTAAAAACTATGTCCTAAAAATGAACTAATTTAACAACCTAAAGGATTATGGTATAATTATTTTTATAAAAATGGTTTTGGAAATGTTTTTGGTCATTTAAAACCCAATTATTTTAATTTTATCCACTCGATGAACTCATTTTTACCTTATACATAATAATTTAGTTAAACTGGATTTACTAATCATTAAAGTAAAAAATTAATATGATCTTATTAGAAATTAAATATTATTTTTATTTAATATATTGAATTAATTTTTCCAAACTCAATTCATAGATGTGGGAAAAATTAATTCAAAATTTATCCCACATACATGATGAGAAAGTGTGATCTTAAAGTGAAAATTCTTTAAATATTGAAATGTTTTTATATCCCAATTCAATACATAATTGATCATAATGAAATAAATTGGATTAATGTATGTATAGTTCAACTAATTTTACATTAAAAACAATTAAATATATAGTTTAAACTTATAAATAATTTAAATTGAATGAAAATATTCAATTAAAATTCATTATTTTACAATATTCATCAATAAATGATACTTCCTAGAAAAAATACAAAAACATTACCCTAATATAATTTTTTTTATTTTAATTTAAAAAATATATTTATTTTTTAATAAAAATATTCCAATATTGTTAAAAATTAATTTTATATTATTTACTCTAATTGAAATTAATCTGTCTTTTAGAAAAATATTGTTTTCCAAAAAATGATTCTTTTTCATTTAAATGAAAATTATTTTATTACTAAGTAGTAGATAAATAATAAAAATTTATAAATGATATATTTTCATAATTTAGTTAATCATTTTCATACCTTCCAATTTAATGTATAGTTTATAAATTATTATATTAATTAATTATATTTTAATTATAATTTAAATTTTGTTTTAAATCTATATTGTGTGTAATAATGGTAAACGTAGTGTTTTGTGAAACACAAGCTAAAATCAAAGGTTCATATAAAATATGATATTTATGTGAATGAATTTATTCTAATATAAATATATATATATTAAATTCTTGGGGTGTTATATTTTCTTCAAGGATGGTTTTTCTGTGTCGTATACACAATAGATTAAAATTTTCTTATTTTAGAATTTGAGGGTGTTATAGGTACTAGATATAGCATAGACTCTTGAGGTGGAGTTTTTATTATTCTTGGAAAATTAAAATAAATACAACTTGGTCACCCAAATTCATTACAGAGGATGCTTGGATTGATTTTAGAATTTCTATATTTTTGATGTAGCTGCCCCAAGGACTAGGGATTTTACACAAATTCTAGAGGAGTGAGTTTGGAGGTATTGTTGTTTTCATGGTGCTTTCTCAATGTTGTAGGCCTGTAATGTATACTATTCTTGGTGTATGTGTTCTTTAGTGTCTTGTTCATCATTTTCCATGATAATGATTCTAGGTTGTTTGATATGTGGTGTGGAGATAATCATGTTTCTCAGAAATGGAGTTGAGACCCCAATTATACTGAGGTATAACCATTAGAAATGAAGTCAATTCATTTTTCAGTAGATTTGAGGTTTGATGTGTGATTTTTTCCATGGTATTATGTTTTATAAATGAAATAACAATCCCAAAACACCCCATAAAACATTCACTGTCTTGAAAATCATCTCTATTCATGGGAAACCCATGTGTGTCCAAATGATGACTTTTGACACTGTTTCTTAATATTTTACCCCTAGACCTAAGAGAGCAGCCCTTGAAGGTACATAGTTAGTTTCATTCTTCCATATTACGTTTTTTCTCTATGTCCTTCATATATATAAGGTTATTTCATGGACAAAATATTAGTATTGGAGATGTATTTGTAAGAGGGTGTTGTGGGATATTTTTTCATGGTGATCAAGGTGTTTCATATTGTTTTGGTTCTTGGCTGTTTTATTCATCATGTTTTATCATAGAATAGTGGTTCAGAAAGCTTATTTTAAGGTATAGGATACTTCATCTCTCATTTAGTTGTATAATGTGGGGGGGGGGGGTTCATTTGATTTTCCTTTGGGAGGATGGTATGTATCGATTTAATAAAGATAATTAATTAATGTAACTTAAGTTGAATGGAAATGGGAAATAAATTGTATATTAAATATTTTTTAATATATTTGATATTGTGATAATTTATATTTAATCATTAATATAAAACACAGCTGTTGGGAGCCATTTTTTTTATTGATATAGTTTTGATTATAGAAACCTTGATTATTTCAATTGGTTGAAACCACCTTGGATAAAATGGATAATTACATACATATGTCTAGTGAAATGGTTTCTCCTGGGAAATTATATTTTTTGTGATAATTCACTTAAAAATTTATGTATATGTGATGAGAATCCAATAGTTTAAATCTAAAAAATGATATGCGAATGAGGTAAATTGTGTTATGATGTGTGTTTATGATGTGTGGGGAATATGTGATGATCTGTGGTTATCTAATATGGTAATTGTTTTGAGAAGCTTTTATGATGTGAAATGGTGGTAATGTGGGTCTTGTTGACATGGTACGTTTGTGTTGCCATTGTGTTGTGGATTTTTTGTACTAGTTTCCTAGAAGTAATGGAATAACTGGTTCCTGATGAAATTGAAATGGTGTGTGATGGTTTGGATAATGGGATTGTTATGATAAATGTTTTAAATAATTAATGAACACTTTTTGAATTCCGAAGTGTGTTATAAATGGTTGTTTTTAAACTATGAAATGAATGGTCATTGTAAATAAATTAGAATGTAATAGTTATGTGAGGAAGGTTATGATGATTATGGTAATATTGTGTGTTGGGATTAAAATATTACTATAAAACATTACATTAGTATTTTTTTCGTTAACGATGCTATATATTTGTTGTATGTTCATTGTGATGTCTACATGCACGCACCCACCCATATCAATTTCTTTGTTCCAATAAATAAGTGTTTGTGGTGTTTTATTATAATATCCTAATTGTGATGATGTATATATAGCTACCCACCCTATCCTACTCTCTCTTCCATGTGGTTTTGTAATGCATGGGCCTTGATGGCCATAAATAAAACATTTACTATGATTCTGTTTGATGGGGACAATTTGGTTGATTATAGTGGGTTTGAGACAATGAAGGATGATGGAATAATATTGAAGTCCTTATTATTCATGATACAATATTATTCTATTTATCGTTGTGGTGAGATATGATGTGATGGACTTGGTTTCTTTAGGTGAGGTGTGATGTCTTCGCCCAAGTTTCTTAAGTCTAGTTGTTTTGTGATGGCCCTGGTTTCTTCATCCGTGATGTGATGTGTTTGACTAGGTGTATTTAGAAATGATGTTATATATATGATATGGGAGCACCATAATGTGTGATATTGGCGTGAAAGCATAGAAAATAAGTTTGAAGTCAATGTAGAGTACCCTTCTATCGATATGGTTCTTAATATATTAGAATACTGAGATAATTTGTTTACTGATCATGCCTTGGACATTATGAGTTTTGTTAGTTGACTTGTTTTGGTGATATAGGGTTTGTTATTTTCTCACTAGTGAATTGGTATTCTCTTTTAACCTATGCACTAGAGATATTGGGTATATTCCTACATGGTATACTTATATCCTCACCCGAAATATGTAAACAATTTTTCAGGTTTCCAAGTGGACATGGTGGACTTTCGTTGACATTTTGTGGTCATTCATGGAGTTCTTATTGTGTTTTTTCCATAATAATTTATTTTTGGTACTTTATTTTAAGATTTTGTGAATCTTATAACTGTATACATCCATTTTGGGATGGGTTTTCATTAATTTTTAAAAAGTATTAGGGATTTTATTATGGTTTACCTATAATATATCCTAGACATATATTATATTGAGGTTAATGTATCCATTTTGGTATTTTTGTACCCTCAGTACTTGTTTCCAACCAATGTCATGGTCGATGTGAGACTCAGGGGGTCATTATCTCTTTCCCTTCACATTCAACCTAAGAGGGGTAACATTGGAGGGAGCAGATGTGACGTAATTAGATTTTGAATATGAACAATATCAGCTAATAAATATGTCTCTTACATATTATAGTCCTTATATAAAAAAATAATATTGAAGAGTAATTGAAAACATACACCACATTAAATAGATATCAACAAAGGATAGTGTAATAATTAAAATATATCATTCATTTTTGATTAATTTATCTCTTTTTAATTTACTGTAATATGAACATTTTCAGATCATATGAAAAACAAATTTTTAGGAGGAGTGGTATGTGAACTATTTTAAAATTACACCTGAATTTTTTTCATCTATTCTTTATGAGAAAATTTACATTGAAACCATTGGGTTTTTTGTTTTAAAACATGGTCACAAAATTTTAAATTAATAGATTTTAGAGGAAGATGAAACTGATATTTTCACCACATTTTCAGATTAAATATTGGGGAATTATATTTTTTTAAAGGAATAAAATATTCGAATGAAAAGTTGTGGGAAAATCATATAATCCTTTGATACTCGTTTAATTCAGGTAACTGTAACCCCGATTATGATTTCTAGGATAAATAATCATTGTATGGGAAAATGAAATATAATTATAAGATTTTGATACCATAATAACACTTCTATTCCCTGTTTATCAAAAAAATATTAGCTGTAACATCCCATGATTCCACAGTATGCTTCTTTTTCAAATAATATGATATCGTGTGATGTACGTAACACCGAGTTCAAGCGCCCCACGACCTATCGAAATAGCCGTTTGAAAAGTGGTTTTGAATATTATTAACTGAATTATGAATTTTATATAACTGATATAATTTTAACATTCAACTTATGTGTTTCTTATAATAATATAAGTGAAATTTTAAATTTTTAGATAGAAGAAGTATCTTTTAAAAAATTGTTGTTTTCCAGATATTAATAGAGAACCCTTATTAAATCCAATATATGAATGTTTTATAGTTTAAATTTGATTAACTAAAAATATTATTTAGAATCAGTACATAAAAATTTATTTTAGATGAATTTTTGGTACTATTCTGCTAACATTCATAGTTTGATGAATAGTAAAAAATACTCTATTTTAATTGAAAACAAATTTTTAACTCGATATAATTTATAGTGTTAAATTTTAAATTTATATGTTTTTAGAGTATAATTTTATAATATTATTATCATTTAATATAATTTAGGTCATTATATGTATTTTACATTTAAATTGGACATAAACACAAGTCAATATTTTGATAGTTTTCACTTCTTTAAAACAGGTTCTCTATTTTGACAAAAAAAAATTAATTTTAAATTAATTTATAATAATTATGTGTTTTGAATTTGTATAAATGGATTCCATATTTGGAATAATAATGCAATTTTTTTTAAATAGTTACCTTTTTTTTGGGCATTATGAATATTAACTTTAGCGATTATTTTTATTTACCAGTGTAAAAGGGTAAATCGGATAAATAAGTGTATAAATTAATATTATAATAATATAAAACTATCATAACACGTGTCATAATTTTATTGGAAGATATATATTAGAACATTGTAATTATTAAACTGAAAGGATGGAATTTGGGGACAACTTGTATATGATAATGACCTGTTATAAGAATTAAGTAAAGATAAGTATAACATAAACATGTAAATTTTTCTAAAGAAATTTAATATAGAGTTATATGAGTAATATATTTGCATATAAATATTAATTAGAAATATAAAAATATTTTCTACATCATGGTATTTTACTTATAATTTTTTGACATTAGATAAATATATTTATTTATCACACATTAATGATTAACTAATTACCTTCTTAATGAACGATTCAAAAAATGAATTTATAAATATTAAAATAAATGTAATTTGATCATTTTGATGAAATAAACAATTTTTTTGGATGACATTGACATATTAGGGTTTATTTAATTCCTTTGGTTATAAGGAATCAAGTTGTTATGACATTAATAAAATTCAATTTCTAAATAGTGTCAAAATTGACATAAATGAGTTATTAAAATAAAATACTATTTTATTAAATGATATAAAAATCATAAATATATAAATATCAGAAAAATAACTTTTATATAGATAAAAATTTCATAAATGATCCATTTTTGGTTCTTTTGGAATTATATAGTATATATATTAACCATGTAGTATAAAAATCAAGTGGACATGGTAAGAGTTAAATTATTTTACAAGGGGATAAATCTAAATGATATGGTCAATTTTATGACCTAAACATGTATAAAACCTATTTGTTGATATTATTTAGACTTATACACATATTATGCTTGAAATTAATCAATTTTTAGATATTATAAACCCAAAATGTTTTTTTAATATATTAATATATCCTGATTTTCCTAATGTTCCCCTCTCCTTTACTATAAAAGGCCTCATCCATTTCTCTTCAACTCACTACTGTAAAGCCTTTTCGATCGGCCAAAACCATATAAAGTTTTCCCTAAAACATTCATAAATTCATCTTAGAGGCCTAATTTTAGGCACAGAGTGGCCCTAAAGAGCCATTTTGTTCAAATCATAATGAAACAGCTGAAGAAGACATAATCATTTTATAGCTTTATTCAAAGTTCTTTTATTCTTATAATTCATCATTGTATATTGTTTCCCTCATAATGTAATAAATAAAATATCATCCATATAATGATATTTTTATATAATTGGGTTAATGTTATATTCATCATTTCTTCCATCCAAAAAATAATAATATCACCATGCTTGCATATGTACGGCTTATCGTCTCCACGTCATCGTGTAATTTAATTTTCCACATTAATTTATTTGGATGATTATAATGATGAGTATATATATACATAAATAATGAATATTAAATGATTTTGATTGTTAATAATTAATATACCTTCCTATTCCATATCATTTAATCATTAATGGAACGATATCATCGCTTATGCTTATGTATGACCTACCATATCCATGACCTGAAGAGATTCATTCTCCACTTTAACCATCCACCAATAATTAGAAAAATATATATTATTAATAATTAATAAATATATGAGATAATAATTATACTATATTAATATATATGTCTATATATATATGTCACTCACCTCCATTCAATACAATATGAAAATAGAAACAATGTAAATGCGTATGTACGACCTCACATCTCTATGAACGGTGTATTCTATTTTATATACCTACCTATTATATATATTTATATTCTAAATTTATATGATATATAAATCATGTTATAAATATTGGGAGTAATTAAATTATGATCTAAGAAACATGATCAAGAATAAAAAAGTCAAAACACGTATGATAAACAAAGCGACACTACTAGATATTTTGCATAAACATGGAATTATAAATAAATGAGTAATATATAGTCATGAAAGAAACATATATGATATCATAAATATTATTATGATTATTATATAAGTTAATAATAGGTTTTAAAAAATTATAAATGAGTTTTAGACACATACATATATTATCGGATCAAAGGTAAGGCTTAATTCCTCAATCTCATTATTATCAGATATTGTTTATGTGTACGTATTCACTTGGACATATTTATCATCCATGTCCATGGTTCATAAAAATGAATTCAAAAGGAATATTTTAAGGTTTTAAATAAGCTAATCTATAACTATATCTTCATTTTAAATGTTTTAAAGATTTATTTCTCTAAATATATTTAATTAATGTTCATGTTTTCTATATAATTTAAAGTATTTATTTATATGAACATGATTGTTTTAAAATTTTAATTCCTTTAGAAAGTTTCAAATTTGTATGGGGTAGTTTCCTTGAAAAATATCTATTAAATTAATTTATGTATAAATTTTTGGACTTTTAAATGATTTAATGAAAAAAGGATATTTCTCTCAAAGTGTTTTACATATCAGTTTTAACTTTGTCAACATCCTTTACTAGATATTATTCTTGATTGAAGTTGATTTATTATAATACAATCGTCCATATTTTATTTATTGATTTTTGTTATTATTGACTATGGATGTGATAATTTTATACTATTCATGGTTTATGGTTAATGTATTGGTATTTTGTATGCTAGTTTTAATACGAATAATTATATTTTTCTCTTTTTCATATGAGGAATCCATTAGACCTGGTATGTAACAGGAAGGGCCCACTATAGCCCCTCAATGCATAGGTAGGTCTCATGAGACAAACTGGTATCTTTTCACAGGGCCATGAAAACAAATTTTTGATTGTTCTTGATATAATGCATTGAGTTATTAGTTATTATATCAATCATTATACATTCCCTCATTAAGAAATTAGTTATTACATGTGATTATTCAACTAGTAGAATATTTGTGTGCATGATTATATTGTAATGTTTTATTTTTTCCATATTATGTTTATGTTTATTTTTAATAAACATTTTGTTTTTCTTATACATCATTCCATAAAATTTTATAGCTTCCACTCAATTATTTACGCTTATTGAGCATCTGAGCTCACCACTTTCTTATGTTTTATTTTCCCAGGATGCCAGGAATTGTGTTATGATTGATATTCAGGGTTAAGATAAGTTAATAATGGTGTTATAAAAGGATTATTTGTTCCATATTTACTGTTAGAAATTTTAATATGATGTTCATGTATGTAATCTATTTTCTAGGATAGCTAAATTGATCTGTCCTTCGGAGATTGAATCCTTGTAATCATGAAAATGTATTAAAATAATGCACTGACTTTGGGATTATGGGGTCAGGGCATTACATTATAATAAGTATCATTCCCTAACCCAACATTTCTTAATTATTTTTCTTAATTAATTATATTTTATTTTTTCTTGAATTCTAAGGTGAACTATTTTAAAATTTTATAAATTTCATAATATCAACACAAGTGTAGAGTTGGAACACAGTTAGTGGAAAACATGTGTATACTGTGAAAATGAATATGTAATTTAACAGATCCCAAATTCATGGTTTTTGAACAAATTATTTATTCATATGTCATGTGTATGTGCGGTTTTCTAAATCCTCGAGTTAATGGCACATGATCAGTGCATGTTTTGGATAATTGTGTACCAAAACTGCATGCAGATTCCATTGAATTAAAAAAATATAAAAAATTCCCTCATTGCAACACCCAATATTTTTCCACACATAATCCTCACCGGAACACATCTCATTTTTGTGAGAACCAGGAGGTGGCCTCCCATGGGATGACTCCCACTCTTCCTTCCCCTAGGATCTTGGTCATTCCACCTCATGATTTCAGGTACGATCATTACATGTTTGGGTTTCTATTCCTCTTTTCTCTTATATTTCTCCTCTTTTCCTGTTTCCACTCTCTCCCTTGTGGTGTGTAACATAACAGGTCATTATAGAATAATACATTTTTATATATAGTAATATTTATGTTTTAGAAGCTAATTTTAGTTTTATAGGGACACTATGTCTTATTGCCTACCCAACACACAACAATGAGTTTCTATAAAATCTTACATTGCACACAATACTGAGTTATTCCAAAACAAATAATACATTATTAATATTATTCTTAAAACTATTATTTCAAATAGTAGTTATCACTAAGCTATTGTATGGGAGGGAATGAAAATAACTAAGTATTATATATTTAATTTTTTTTATTAATTTTAATTACTTTATTAAAATAAATTTTATGCGAATGAAATAAGAATAAATCTAATTTTAGGCATAAAAGCTCTAATAGTTTTTATAAGGAAGTTTTACGACCTTTTCTTGGTGAATCCATTTTAAATAATTTTTTAACACATTAATAAGTTATATTTGACAAAATAAACTTTTAATTTGGAATACGGAGATCAATATTTAGTAGGGATAATGTTTGGTATTTTTCAGATAAAATTCATATTATAATGAATAGTGAAAATATAGAAATTTAATTGAACCCTTTTTCTTCATATAATTAATTGATTTCACATACCTATCCATTAATTTATGATTTATGATTACTAAAATGTTTTTCAAGAGTCTTGTGATTTCATGAGGTATTTAAAGAGCTTCTGTTTTACGGTTGAAAAATATGACTTTATGAAAAAAAATTCATGAGTTTAAAATATTCATGGACTAATGGTTTCATATTTTCTTTTATATCCCATAATTTTTTTTTGGTTCTCGTCCCATGTTTTTGAAATGATACACATAGGTTATAAGGAGAGGTAAGAGAAATGAAATAGTCCAAAAGACGTTTATCAATAAAAAGACATCATGTTTTATTTTAATGTGTTTTATTTTGTGGAAAAATTAGATAGTGTGTTAATGTGTCCAAATTGTAATATTTGAGACACTATGAAATTGTTATATCCTAGTTATCTATGTCTCTAAACCGGAAATAATCCAAAATGTTAATTCTTCAGTTTACTCAATATTGTGCAATGTTTAAAGCTGGGGCCTTATAGTTGGTATCTGATTTTTGTTTAAATAAATTTAAAGTTATGGATACTGTGAATATAATATCCATGAAGGATTTTTAATTTATAGAAAAATTGAAATGATATAAAAATTTAAGATTTCTATGATGCTTCATCTAATATATTTATATTCAGAATTATATTTTACAAAGGAAATAGTGAACTTATGCTGGGACGCCATCCACAAGAAAACATGCTTCCAAATCAGCATCCCAAGATAGTATGAATGGGAACAGAACAATTTGTTGCAGTTATGACGTAGTTGCATTTATCTATCAATTGTGTCAGTATACATCCATGATATCTCCTATATCAACCACATAAGAAAATATCAGTATTAGATCATTTCATGAGTCAATTTCCCCCATTATTCAACGGATCATCAGACGTCATGATAGCTGAAGGGTGGAATAATGCACTACAAAAGATTTTTTATGTTATTGGGTGTTCTTAAAATCAAAAGTAAAGCCTTGATATTTATTATTTTAAATCTTATATAGATCAATGGTGGTATAAAGTTAGGAATATTAAATATAGTGAAGATATTTATGCCATGGAATGTAATAAATTTAAGATTATATTTGTTGAGAAATATTTTCCTTAGTCAGTTTCGTCTCTGGATAGAAAAACAATTATTGCAATTGATACAAGATGACGATTCAATGGCTACATGTGAGAAAAAAATCACTCAAATGGAAATGTACACTTCATATTTCATATGAGATCTTGATAGTAAAATCAATCAGTTTTCTATAGGAATAAACAAAATATATAAAAGGGTATTGGATCCTTGTTAGTTATAAAGTTGCTAAAAACATGTTCAATTTGCGGAGATGCTGGAAGTAGATATTTTGTATGATCATGCGTTCTTTCAAAAATAATAGAATAAGAGATAGAGGTGGTAATTGAATGGGAATATTTCATAAAAAATGTGTTATTATATAAAAATTAATTTAATAATTTATGAAAATTGTAAGAAAACTACAATGGGGATTACCATTTGAATATTGGTATGTTCTTATGATGTGGTAAAATGTTATATAAGGCATATATATTCACTGAAAAGTGATCAATATAGTGGTAATACAACAACGGATATAGAGTTAGTAAGTTGTTTTAAATGTAACGAGATGGTTCATTATGTAAAAGATCATCCACTGATGAATTTGAATGATGGGAAGTAGAAATACTACAAGCATAAAGGTGTGATGAAATCCTTTGCATCTACTTCAGATGATGTTGGTTCATCAATGGAAGTGGTATTTGGTATAATGTTTTTTCTTTATATTATACCAATGTGTTGTTTGATTCAGGGTCTACAAATTATTTCATATTTGAAAAATTTTATAGTAAATTAAAAATTCCACCTCAAGAAAATAATCCCAATGTTAAGGTAAAAAACATGGGTGAAATGTTGAGGAAAAAAGAAATTATCAGAATCCTCATGTCCTTATCTATGGATAGAATATACTAGAAACATTCTTGTTTTTCCTCTCATAGAGTTTGATATAATTCTGAGCATTGATTGTCTTTATTTTTTCCATGATAATATTGATTGTAGAACAAATGAAGTTCCTTTTCAGAAAGAATTTTAGTTTGTGAATAAGAATGAAACCTTACCGTTAATAACATATAAAAATTCTGAGAAACTGTTAAATTATTTAAGTGAATGTTATCTTGCATATATTATTGAAAACAAGGGAATTGTTTAGATTAATGATGTTCCAATGGTAAATGAGTCTCTTAATGTTTTAGTAGAAGTGTTTTCTAGTATTATACAAGATCTATAAGATGAATTTACTATTGAATTAGTTCTTTATGATAATATAATTTCAAAACCCCCTTATCAAATGGTTTAAATTAAAATTTTAGATATGAAGAAGCAATTAAAAGAGTTATTAGATAAAATTTTCATTCAATCGACCACATCACCAAATGGTTCTCCTTCCTTTTTTGGTAAAAAGAAATATCGTTCAACAAGACTTTGTATTAATTATAGTCCCTTGGATAACATCACTATTAATAGCATGTATCATTTTCATCATATCGATGATTTATTTTGTTAGATCAAGGGTAAACAATATTTTTCAAAGGTTAACCTGAGTTTGGGGTACCATCAGTTTAATATAAGGGAAGAATACATATAATTACCCATAATTTCCATACATTGATATTATTTACAATTTTAAAAATATTACTTACAAAATATAACGAAGCCACGATAGGACCGTATCACTATAATGTCTTTCGAAAGTGAGAAACATAATAACTGGTTCATAAGATATATACATTATCACTAACATATTCCATCAAAGCGAGACCCCCATTTTGAAATATCATACTCAATACATTTCTTCATGAACTAGGGAAAATAAACATATGGTAAGGTGAGAAGAGATGCTCAGTAAGGTTAAAAAAGTGATATATCAATCCTATCATGATCAAATGGAATATGAAAATAATATTAGAAATATTATAGTATATATGCAAGATTGTGATATCATTCCATGAGATAAATCATGAAAGTTCATAAGAATAATTGAACCTAATCCCAATAGTCATAATATAAGAAATTATGTTTTGTGTCATATACAGAAGCTTATAAATTAATTTTATATTAGTCTAGTCTCATTTCCAAGACAATCAGAGTGAAAATTGTCCATTACTGAACTGAGTTACCACTTCAATCTAGGCCTGTATTGCTGGACCAATATAATTTCTCGTTCTACCCTTGTTTATCCCATGAGATATAAATCTTTCCCTAATTCATTGCAGGGACATATAGGAATCACCCATCACAAAATTAAATAATTCTTATGTGTACCCAGAAACATAAATCTTTCATCATTGTAACGCCCCGACCCCAGTTACCCAGAGTCGGTGCCTTAATTACATAACATTGGCATGATCACAAGAAAGATCAAATCTCGAAAGACTGATTGGTTTAGTAGCCTTGGAAACACTAGATATATTCATAAGTTTTACATTACATCATAAAATGAAAAACTAATACAACAACATAATGTTTCCACAATCCACACTATTAACCCCTCATAAAATCCCTGCAGGTCATTCATAACTTACTTCGTCACATCCTGGGAAAAATAAAACATAGAAAAGGGGTGAGCTCAAATGCCCAGTAAGGATAACAATATAGCGGAAACTTTCATAAATAAGAATAAACATTTAAGGCAATGTATAACTAAAACAAAAGCCTTTTAAATATGAACTTTCAACATGGTATGGCATAAATAAAATGAAATAATGCCATTTACTTATTCACATGGATATTCTACTAATCGAATAATCACATGCAAAAATCAATAACCACTTTCATAATGTTGGAATGCATAATGCCAGACTATCATAACCACATAGCCAAGGCCTCGTGCCAAGACTACAAATAAGATTTTGTCAAGGCCTTGTGCCAAGACACTAGTTTGTCTCATGAGACCTACTGATGCATCGAGGAGCTATAGCGGGCTCCACCCGTCACATCTTATGTCCAATGCATTCCCATATGAAAAGGTTTAAAGATAACATAAAAATTCATATTAAAACTAACATATGAAATGTCAATACTTTCACCATAAACTATGAATGGTATAAAAATAGCACATCCACAGTCAAACATATCACAAAACCTTCAATACAATATAGAAGTTTTGTATCATAATAAATCAACTTCAAATAATCTTAAAATCCATCAAAGGATGTTGACATAGATGAAATCAAAATTCTTTTAAAAGAAATATCTCCATTTATTTTGAAATCATTTAAGATCCATATAAAATAAAACATTTTCTTTGAAAATATTCTTATAAGCTTGTAAGGGAAGCTTTGAAGATTTTATAATGGCATAAAATAACCGCACCCGCCGTATATGTTACAAAAAACATTCTTACCTCAATTCTGTCGAAAAGGGTAAAAAGGACCTTGTTTTGAAAACGACGGAAAGATTCCTTTATAAACCTCTTATAAAAAGTCAAAAAGGGTATAAATGACTTTAACTCATATTCTAGTAAATAGTAAAAATGTTTTGAAATACATTTTTAAGAAACATGGATGTGGATGATAAAGATATCCCAGTAGATTATTACGTATAAACAACCTCGGATAATGAAGAGATTGTGAAATAACCCTTACCTTGTACTTTTCCTTTGTTGG
This sequence comes from Viscum album, assembly GCA_963277665.1. NCBI lineage: Eukaryota > Viridiplantae > Streptophyta > Magnoliopsida > Santalales > Viscaceae > Viscum > Viscum album. Next base: position 959,145,730 of record OY728142.1, read on the forward strand.
GGTCGGTTAACCTCCTGTATAATGGTGAAATAATTGTTATTAAATTATACAAGAATCATATACATTAATATGATATCATATATGATCTTTTAACATTTTTTTTTAATAATATCTTAGTATTATCGTCGTTTCAGGTGATAATCGATTCGTTCTTCTTAAATGTTTGGTTACGTAAGACATGTTTGTAATGGATAGATTAAATCTTATTCATAATCAAAATGATATTAACATTATTTTTAACCCTAAAATGAGAATAAGACTTGAATGGATACGATGGAGGATGGATCTCTCCGCGTTCGTGGAGACGGTAGTCCGTACGTACGCACGAACGCTACTTCCATTTAATTTTTATTTTAAAAGAATTGAATCCTAATGATACATAGGTATATTACTATTCCAGTATAATATAATATTTTATATATGTTACTTAAGTTCATTAACACCATCCTTTATACGTTCCATGTGTGGTATGAACGAGTCATATCATTTTAAGGGGGCGGTAGTCCGTACTTCCTCAAATGAAATTATCGTATGTATATACAACATGAAACGAATAATGGTATGAAATAAAATGGAATTACAGAAGCTTATATATAAAATATATATCATTAATATCATATTTAATTACAGTTCCATCATAATGGCCACCATGAGAGGCGGTAAGATGTATTTGAACAATCATCGTTTCGTGAGGCGTTAGTTTGCCATCCACAGAAACATTATGTTCATCATCCATTAGATGGAGTTGTGTGTATGTGTAGTTTGAATCCTTCTTATAACAATATACTAGTATATTGAGGATACTGGTTTTGTTACAAAAGAAAGGAATAAAAAGATTTTGGGGGTTGGAGAAGCAAAATAAATGAAAATAATTTAAGAGAAATCGTTACCTTTAATTTAGGTAACTCACTTTGGTTGGAACCAAAGGACTTCTTGAAATGCTTTATGCCTAAGGGGAAGCTTCAAGGAGGAGGAGAGGGATGTGGGGAGCTTAGTTGGGCAATGTTTGGACGAGCCAAGTGTCTTGAGAGGTGTGAGGAATGATTAGAAGTGGTCTCCTTTTATAAGGGAGAAGAGGGGCTCTTTAGGAAAGAGTGAAATTATTACTTTATAATATAATTATATTCGGTTTATAATGGTCCAAAAATCATTGAGGTAGAAGATAAGATGACTAATATTCTAAATAACATCAACCAATAAGAATTGGACAGGTTTTAGATAATATTTTAATCATTATAATCTTATTTATTTAAATGATTTATTAATGAGGTAAACATTGAATCATTATTGTGTCATTAATAATTTATATTATTTGATGTCTAAAAATTATAAATAAAATATAATTATGTAGGAAATCTTATTATCTTTCTAATTAATATTTATAATCGAAAATCCAACATGTATAACCCTATGTAAAAATTGTTCTTTTAAAAGATGTAAGCTTATGCCATTTTTGTATTCATTTTAACTTAATTAAAATAAAGTGTCATTATCACTTACAAGTGGATCAATGGGGTCCCAAAATTGACCCAAAGATGTCCATGGTCGACCATGTATCAACCAATAGGGTTAAGACACGTTTTAGGGTAATTTAGTATTATTATAATATTAATTTTTTAACCCTTATTTACCGGATTTACCCTTAACCATGGTAAATAAAATATTTACCGCAGTAATTATTCAAAATGTCTAAAAATAAAAGTTACCTATTTACACAATTTGAACATCCTGATTCCAAATATGGAATCCATTTTCCTAAATTCAAAACACATAAGTGGCAGAAATTAATTTAAAATTAATTCCCGCTGTCAAAACAAAAAGCGTGTTTTTAAGAGATAATAACTATCAAAAGATTGACACTTGTTTATGTTCGGTTTAATTGTAAAATTATGTCCGATGACCAAAATTATATTAAATGGTAAAAATATATTCTAAATATACTTTAAAACCACTCAAATTCACAATTTATCACTATTAATTATTTTGATTAAAAAAGTTGTTTTTAATTAAAATTTAGTAATTTTCATTATTCATCAAAATATGAAAGTTATCCGAAAAGTACCAAAATTTCACCTTAGGCTAAATTTGATATTCCGAATCCAAAAATGAAGTCCATTTTAAAATATAAAATATATATAACTTCAAAAAGTAGGTATTACTATTCATAACAGCTAGTTTGATTGGTTACGGTGTGTTAGAACTCGAAGTTGCGTACAACACACGCTACTGTTTTATTCAAAGGAAAGCGTACCGTGGAAGCTTGGGATGTTTCATTTTAAATTTTTGATGTCCCCATTTAGTCAAAAAGTTTAAAATATTGTATTTAAAAAGGTTTCACTATTAGAAGTTGATAAAAGTGAAATACTGAAAATGAATCTGTTCTTGCAATATGACTAAGAAACTCATAATAGGGATTCTAAAATTATAAGGATTATATAAAGTTCAAAATGTAGTTAATACTATTCATGACCTCTTTTAATGGTGTGATTGAACTCGGTTTTGCGTGTAGTGCAAGTTATTGAATTATTTTTAAGAAATAACACACTCTGATATCCTGGGGTGTTACATTCTCCCCTCCTTCAATAAATTGCGTCCTCGCAATTTGAAATTGTTCTTCGAAAATAAAAGGTTGAAAGTAGAAAATATATTTGTGGGAAAACCCACATCGGAAATTGGGTTACTAAAATTTAGTCTAAATATGAGGAAAAGATAAATGAAAGGGTCACCACCAAATTATGATCTCGATTAGGAGAACATTGGTGGCAATTAGAGACATATAATTGGAGGAAAAACGTAAATATTTATAGGTAGTGATTGAGGTCATCAATCACAAACAAGTATAAAATTGAGGTCCTTAAACTCATCAATCTATGATGATTTGAAGTACCATCGGTTCAACAAAATATAGGGTATTGGGAAAACACATTTTTGACGTTTCAAAATATCTTAGTTGAAATCCCACATCAAAAAATGAATTAACGAGGCCTCTATTTAAAATAAAGAGTAGAAAGTATGAAGATTACCGAAAATAACACATACTAGGGTTCCATGTAGGAAAATATGGATATGGAAGAAAAATATAACCATCAATTATCTGATGGAGAGTGGTAGAGAACATGGCTATGAAAAGGCCAACAATCCCAAAGCCATAAATTAGTGATGATTTAAGGTACCATCTAGGAAAACATTTTTGTTCTAAGTTGCTTTTCTTAATATTGAGGAATTTATTTATGAGATTGGCTAAGATCATAAGGAGATATACTTACTTTATAATTAGAGTTTTATCCATTAATAAATTTCTTCCACAAACTCATCTTTCACTCTAAAAGATAATAGAATGTAAAAAAAATTATATTTACAGTATTCGTATGGGGTTCCAAAATAAATGAATTTATAATTCATCAACAAGATCTTTTAATAAAAACTACATTATTTAATCTATGACATCTCGTGGTCCAGTGGTAGGTGATACACCCTTGTTGCCCTTTGGTTGTGGGTTCAAGTCTCGCAGCCTTGCCGGACGCGACGAGTTGCCGCCCGACCTCCGGGTTGTCCTTTTATGGCAATCCAAAATAATCCAAACTAGAACTATCCAAAATACTTCTGTGCAAACTCACAGTCTAACATTTATAAGGAAGGTAAACATAATATAGATCCTTTTTACCCCGTAATAGCATATGAATACCTTCATCATGTATTACCATATTCCTTATTGATTACATTCATGCTCCCTTATTCCATATAGAATGCTGGATATACTTCATCAATCCAAAAATGATTTAAACCCCAACAATGATAGAATATACAAATCATTAATCAGTTCCAAGGTAGTCAAGAATATCCAATATATTTTTTCCAAAATAATCATGTATTATTCGAAAATCACTACCTCGGTATCAGAACTATATTATGGTTTATCATTCTCCCAACCATATATTTTCCAAAAATTTATCCTGCTATTGAGTCACTTTTCTTTGTTCCACACAATCTCAAGTCCTTAATGAAATAGTACTGCAGTACAATCCTTATATACTCCATAATTATTATAACAAGTACATTGTTGATACAACACTCAATTGACATAATCAACATAAGAACTCTAATCATTCCTCTTCATCTGTGGTAGTATCATAACTTGATTATTATCCAATAGCATCATTTGCGTCATAGTCTGATGACTGGGACATAGGTTCGCGTAGTGTCCAAACTCCATGAAAATGAAGCATTGTACATTTGAAACCATTTTCTTACCCTTGCAGTCACGTACTTTGTGCCCTTTTCCTCCACACTTATAACAAACTCCCATTCCTTTCAGGCAAGTTCCAGGGTGTTTCTTTCCACAGTTACCACATATGGGAAAATTCTTCTTTTCCCTCTTCCCTTTATCCATCTTTCTCTCTTCCATCCTTTTCTTCTCTTGCTTCCCTTAAAATCCATAGGACTCAGTAAACTCTTTACTTATCTTATCAACACATGATATTATTTCTGCATATGATGATAATACATGGGAGACTATTTCTCTTATAAATTCTAGCTTAAGACCTTGAGAGATATGATCCTTCCTTCTCTTTGAATCATGTGCATTTCTGGAGTTATCATTCCTTCTACTGGGCGCCATTTCTAAAAAATGGCATACACTAGATTAGTTTATGAGTCAAAATACATAATCCCATACTTATAAAACACTTAACATAAATTGAACTATTTATGGATATAATCCATAATCATAAAAATGTTTTCTTTGAGGAAGTATATACTCATAAACCCTTCATAATGGTTTGTAATGAAAATGAGAATTATCCTAAGCATATCCCCCGGGAGTGTCGTAACCAAGAGTGCAGCAAGGCCCGTTGTCGTGCACCAGTTCCCGTTCGAGTCTAGCTCAAAGCGGTGTTTTCGGGTTTTACCCCTAGGTACATCTGTGCCAGAGCCGCCTCTACCTGCTCGTATCCAGACAGGGATGTATTGCTCGTAAAACTCACAAAATCTCTACAATACCAAAATTCTAGGAAGTTCTTCTACACTAATCCTCAAAGTTCATCTTAGGTCTACGTGCTCTAATCAGAGTTTATCTAAATCTAGCTTCCAAGGTTTGTACTAAACTTCCTCTGATACCAACTGTAACGCCCCGACCCCAGTTACCCAGAGTCGGTGCCTTAATTACATAACATTGGCATGATCACAAGAAAGATCAAATCTCGAAAGACCGATTGGTTTAGTAGCCTTGGAAACACTAGATATATTCATAAGTTTTACATTACATCATAAAATGAAAAACTACTACAACAACATAATGTTTCCACAATCCACACTATTAACCCCTCATAAAATCCCTGCAGGTCATTCATAACTTACTTATTCACATCCTGGGAAAAATAAAACATAGAAAAGGGGTGAGCTCAAATGCCCAGTAAGGATAACAATATAGCGGAAACTTTCATAAATAAGAATAAACATTTAAGGCAATGTATAACTAAAACAAAAGCCTTTTAAATATGAACTTTCAACATGGTATGGCATAAATAAAATGAAATAATGCCATTTACTTATTCACATGGATATTCTACTAATCAAATAATCACATGCAAAAATCAATAACCACTTTCATAATGTTGGAATGCATAATGCCAGACTATCATAACCACATAGACAAGGCCTCGTGCCAAGACTACAAATAAGATTTTGTCAAGGCCTTGTGCCAAGACACTAGTTTGTCTCATGAGACCTACCGATGCATCGAGGAGCTATAGCGGGCTCCACCCGTCACATATTAAGTCCAATGCATTCCCATATGAAAAGTTTTAAACATAACATAAACATTCATATTAAAACTAACATATAAAATGTCAATACTTTCACCATAAACTATGAATGTTATAAAAATAGCACATCCACAGTCAAACATATCACAAAACCTTCAATACAATATAGAAGTTTTGTATCATAATAAATCAACTTCAAATAATCTTAAAATCCATCAAAGGATGTTGACATAGATGAAATCAAAATTCTTTTAAAAGAAATATCTCCTTTTGTTTTGAAATCATTTAAGATCCATATAAAATAAAACATTTTCTTTGAAAATATTCTTATAATCTTGTAAGGGAAGCTTTGAAGATTTTATAACGGCATAAAATAACCGCACCCGCCGTATATGTTACAAAAAACATTCTTACCTCAATTCTGTCGAAAAGGTTAAAAAGGACCTTGTTTTGAAAACGACGAAAAGATTCCTTTATAAACCTCTTATAAAAAGTCAAAAAGGGTATAAATGACTTTAACTCATATTCTAGTAAATAGTAAAAATGTTTTTAAATACATTTTTAAGAAACATGGATGTGGATGATAAAGATATCCCAGTAGATTATTACGTATAAACAACCTCGGATAATGAAGAGATTGTGAAATAACCCTTACCTTGTACTTTTCCTTTGTTGGGGTCGGTTAACCTCCTGTATAATGGTGAAATAATTGTTATTAAATTATACAAGAATCATATACATTAATATGATATCATATATGATCTTTTAACATTGCTTTATTAATAATATCTTAGTATTATCGTCGTTTTAGGTGATAATCGATTCGTTCTTCTTAAATGTTTGGTTACGTAAGACATGTTTGTAATGGATAGATTAAATCTTATTCATAATCATAATGATATTAACATTATTTTTAACCCTAAAATGAGAATAATACTTGAATGGATACGATGGAGGATGGATCTCACCGCGTTCGTGGAGACGGTAGTCCGTACGTACGCACGAACGCTACTTCCATTTAATTTTTATTTTAAAAGAATTGAATCCAAATGATACATAGGTATATTACTATTCCAGTATAATATAATATTTTATATATGTTACTTAAGTTCATTAACACCATCCTTTATACGTTCCATGTGTGGTATGAACGAGTCATATCATTTTAAGGGGGCGGTAGTCCGCACTTCCTCAAATGAAATTATCGTATGTATATACAACATGAAACGAATAATGGAATGAAATAAAATGGAATTACAGAAGCTTATATATAAAATATATATCATTAATATCATATTTAATTACAGTGGCATCATAATGGCCACCATGAGAGGCGGTAAGATGTATTTGAACAATCATCGTTTCGTGAGGCGTTAGTTTTCCATCCACAGAAACATTATGTTCATCATCCATTAGATGGAGTTCAGTGTATGTGTAGTTTTAATCCTTCTTATAACAAAATCCTGGTATATTGAGGATACTGGTTTTGTTACAAAAGAAATGAATAAAAAGATTTTGGGGGTTGGAGAAGCAAAATAAATGAAAATAATTTAAGAGAAATCGTTACCTTTAATTTAGGTAACTCACTTTGGTTGGAACCAAAGGACTTCTTGAAATGCTTTATGCATAAGGAGAAGCTTCAAGGAGGAGGAGAGGGATGTGGGGAGCTTAGTTGGGAAAAGTTTTGACGATCCAAGTGGCTTGAGAGGTGTGAGGAATGAGTAGAAGTGGTCTCCTTTTATAAGGGAGAAGAGGGGCTCTTTAGGAAAGAGTGAAAGTATTACTTTATAATATACTTATATTCGGTTTATAATGGTCCAAAAATCATTGAGGTCGAAGATAAGATGACTAATATTCTAAATAACATCAACCAATAATAATTGGACAGGTTTTAGATAATATTTTAATCATTATAATCTTATTTATTTAAATGATTTATTAATGAGGTAAACATTGCATCATTATTGTGTCATTAATAATTTATATTATATGATGTCTAAAAATTATAAATAAAATATAATTATGTAGGAAATCTTTTTATCTTTCTAATTAATATTTATAATCGAAAATCCAACATGTATAACCCTATGTAAAAATTGTTCTTTTAAAAGATGTAAGCTTATGCCATTTTTGTATTCATTTTAACTTAATTAAAATAAATTGTCATTATCACTTACAAGTGGATCAATGGGGTCCCAAAATTGACCCAAAGATGTCCATGGTCTACCATGTATCAACCAATAGGGTTAAGACACGTTTTAGGGTAATTTAGTATTATTATAATATTATTTTTTTAACCCTTATTTACCGGATTTACCCTTAACCATGGTAAATAAAATATTTACCGCAGTAATTATTCAAAATGTCTAAAAATAAAAGTTACCTATTTACACAATTTGAACATCCTGATTCCAAATATGGAATCCATTTTCCTAAATTCAAAACACAGAAGTGGCAGAAATTAATTTAAAATAAATTCCCGCTGTCAAAACAAAAAGCGTGTTTTTAAGAGATAATAACTATCAAAAGATTGACACTTGTTTATGTTCGGTTTAATTGAAAAATTATGTCCAATTACCAAAATTATATTAAATGGTAAAACTATATTCTAAATATACTTTAAAACCACTCAAATTCACAATTTATCACTATTAATTATTTTGATTAAAAAAGTTGTTTTTAATTAAAATTTAGTAATTTTCACTATTCATCAAAATATGAAAGTTATCCGAAAAGTACCAAAATTTCACTTTAGGCTAAATTTGATATTCCGAATCCAAAAATGAAGTCCATTTTAAAATATAAAATATATATAACTTCAAAAAGTAGGTATTACTATTCATAACAGCTAGTTTGATTGGTTACGGTGTGTTAGAACTCGAAGTTGCGTACAACACACGCTACTGTTTTATTCAAAGGAAAGCGTACCGTGGAAGCTTGGGATGTTTCATTTTAAATTTTTGATGTCCCCATTTAGTCAAAAAGTTTAAAATATTGTATTTAAAAAGGTTTCACTATTAGAAGTTGATAAAAGTGAAATACTGAAAATGAATCTGTTCTTGCAATATGACTAAGAAACTCATAATAGGGATTCTAAAATTATAAGGATTATATAAAGTTCAAAATGTAGTTAATACTATTCATGACCTCTTTTAATGGTGTGATTGAACTCGGTGTTGCGTGTAGTGCAAGTTATTGAATTATTTTTAAGAAATAACACACTCTGATATCCTGGGGTGTTACAATCATAGCATAACCCAATGAATAAAATGGTTCTCTTAAACATCATTCCACCATAATCAATATAAAACAAATAAATTTACCAAGTAGAATTTCATCATAAAAAAATCAAATCATAATAATAATATGGATAAAAACATAACCCTATTTATACAATATCATCTTAAATGGAAAATAATTCTGAAAAAACACTTCAAATATATTCTTTATTCAAAATATCCTTCCTTCTTCAATTTTTTTTCTATTCTCTAATTAAAACATAATTCTAATAGAAAACCATTAAAGGTAAAATAATCAAGAAATCCTTTAAAATATTATTGATGGAAATAAGTAAGTATGGATTTGTAAAAAAAATTCATTCCATATAAGTTAAAAGAACATTAATTTTTTACATTTGCTAAAAAGTAAAAAAAATACCTCATATTGAATAACAACATAAGATTCATTTCATAATTTTTAATAATAATTCCCCAATGTTTAAAATTGATATTAAAAAATTGAATAAGAATATAAATAATTTTACATATTTAGGAAACATGGACTCAGATGATAAATGTACCTTAGGAAATAATTATGTATAAACAATCTCAAATAATAATGAGATTAAGAAAATATTCCATATCTTTTAGGTCGGATTTACTTTGTATGTATCTAATCATAATATATGATGATTTAAGTAATTTTATGGACTTATTTCAATGGAATAGGCATTTTAATGATATCAAGTATGATCTTTATAAGGACCCAGCCTTAAACCTTACCTAATCTTGAGTTATTACACGATTACACATTGAAGATCTTTTTAGGTTTAGAGTTTTAGAGAATTAGATCATGAAACTTTCATTACATTCCACATTTAAACAAAGTGGTTACATGAAAGAAAATATTCATTCTTCCCATCAACGGAAACAAATTTAAAATAAAGCATGGATTCTTTCTTGACACATCCTTGACACTATCATCACATCATGTACCTTTCCCTTGACCTGTGAAAAACATTTCAAAAACATGGGATGAGCACAAAAAGCTCAGTAAGGGTTATAAAAATATGGAAAGGAAACATGAGTTCAAATATACATAAGAATGAAATCATACTTTACCCATAAAACATAGGAACTTTAACATACCTCATCAAACCATGAATAAATCATAGAATTCATAAGACATAAAGGTTACTTGAGGCATTCATAACATTCTAACGTAGGAAGTAACCCTCTTGGTTACGTTTGGAATACCCATCACTGTATGTTCCCTAAATCTCTTCGGAGAAACCTTAACGTTTCACTGTTTCGCGTTACCCAATGCATTGGAGAGATATATCGATCTCACCCGCCCTTATTTTATCACTGAACCACCCGTTTTCATAAAAATGACCAAGAACCATAACATAATCTTATCACATAAAACATGCATAAAGGCAACATAACATTTCCACCTTTCAATAACAAGATATCAATACAACACATTGATACAAAAACATTATGAAAACCATTTTCAATACCAAAATAAAAGAAAAGTAAAGCATGGTATTTATTTTTCTTTTAAAAAGATGGTATGGCTTGTAGAAGAAGCTGAAACTCAAATAATGGTCACGGAGGCTGAGAAGTCATTGTCTCCAAATACGTATGACAATAACATTCCCCTTTTTCGGTTAGTAAAACGCTTTTTATTAAAAAGATTCATTTTTGGATAAATATAAAAGTCAAAGGGTTTTATACACCGTATAAAAGAAGGTTGTGTATAAAACAAAATATGCCTCAATTAATGGAGAATGAGACGAAGTCCCTTACAAAGACGGTATCTGTGGTTTAAGGATAAATCAATTACATAATTATGTATGACAAACGAAAACACCAAATATAATTGGATATTAAGTGTAAAATAATCAAAGGTCATTCACACATATTCAAAGGATGACATATTCAATAACTACATGTTGAACCCAAAGAAATCGAAATTGGGTTAAGAAGTTCCCTAGACAGCCTAACGGCGTCACATCAAAATTCAGAAAAAGAGTTGATGAGAGAAAAAAAGGGTATCTCATCACATGGACATAGAATTCACATCAATAAGGATATAGAAGAACATATCCCAAAATAATATTATGTGAATTAAAATACATAACAAAATAGGTCTTTTAAAAAGAGGAGGGTGAAAGGTTCCCTTACCGACATGGGTATCTTTCGAAACATACGCCCCGTGAAAGAAGGACAATACATTATTGATGTAAATACTCATAAATGAAATAATATTACACAATGAGTAAAATAATGGTCAGTAAATACACCACTCAAAGGAAATTATGGCAAATGTAGAATAAATTACACGGGAATAAAAGTGAGATGATAATCCCTTACGAAAACTCAGCAGCCTAACGGCGCCACTTAAAACATCCAAAAATGGATTGATGAGATCAAATAGGGTATCTCATAACATTACAATAAAATATACAGAAAGTGGAATATAAAAGAACATCCCCCATAATAACAAAGAGGATCTTAATAGAAGTGAAATAAAGGGGAGTACTTAAAGAGAAAGAGAGAGGTTATATCTCTTACGAAAATTCGGCAGCCTAACGGCGCCACTCAAAACTTCAAAATGGATTGATGAGAGAGAATAGGGTCTCTCATCATATGAACATAAAAATTACAGTAAGAGTAATATAAAATAACATCCCAATAACAAGAAAGATGAGCTTAGAAGAAATGACATAAAAGAGTGTACCTAAAAAGAAAGAGAGGAGTAGGATCCCTTACCTCAAGTCCAAAATGTCTTGTTTGTTTCATTATATTCCTGAATAATTAACTTTGGTCAATTAATAATTTCATAAGTACATCCTTTAGAGATTATTATTCAGTTCATATAACATATTATAATGTTATAATAATTGTTTAATAATGTTTGTTTATATCAGACGTTTTTGTCGATGTTTGGTACAAGAGTCAAAAATGAACTTGTTTGAAAAAAGATTTCCCATGTAGTTATAAGTAAATAATTCCCAGAATAGTATTAATGATTAAAATATCATATATATCCAGTAAATATTCATTACATACTTTTCCATATCATTTTGAGATGAAAAACGAAAAGCACCGTTCATGGAGACGGTAGGCCGTACGTACGCATGAACGCTACTTTCATTTTTTGTCATATTTATTGAATTAAAACAAAATGAGAGAGATATATATATGTTATAATTACATAATGATATCCATAATTTTGATGTAATATATTACATATATATCCATTATATATATGTACTTATAATATTACATAACATTTTGAGATAAGAAATGAAATGTACCGTTCATGGAGACGGTAAGCCGTACGTACGCATGAACGCTATATCCATTTATACTTCATATTTAATGGAATTAAAACATAATGATACATAATAGTATTTAAATTCCAGTATGGTATCATATATAATATCATTAAATATATCCTTTATATGTACCACATATGGTATTAACGAATCAAATCACTTTGATGGGGCGGTAGTCTGCATTTCTTTAAATAAAGATATCGTGTTTACCAATACTGGAAACCATAAATGTATGCCCAAAAATGAAAAATACAGAATCTTAAGGAAAAAATAAACATATTATATATCATATATAAATATAGTGTCATCTTAATGGCCACCTTTGAAGGTGTTAGAAGAATATTGAACAATCATCGTTTCGGGAGGCAGAAATTCGCCATCCACAAAACAGTATGTTCTTTAACCATTAGATGTAGGTGTGTGAATGTGTAGCTAGAATACATATAATAAAAACATAATAGTATATTTATGAAACTATCGTTGTTACAAAATAAATTAATGAAAAGAGTTTAGGGGGTTGGAGAATCAAAATAAAACAAAAGGACTCAAGTGAAGACATTACCTTAAAATTTGGTAACTCTCATTGGTTTGAGCTCAAAGGCTTCCTTGGGAAGACTTCTGCCCATAGTGAGGCTTCAAGGAGTAAGAGAGGGAAGTTGGGAGAAAACATGGGTAGAGGTTGGCCAAGACAAAGGCTTTGGGAGTGTGGGTAAAGAGGTAGAGGTGGGGGCCTTTTATAAGAGGAGAGGAGGGGCACTCTTGGAAGGTAAAGAAAAGTCACTTTATTTTAAAAAGGTATTTGGTTTTAAGAGGACCCACATTGATTTGTTTCGAAGATAAGGTGATAAGGGTTCGAAATCCACTCATTCAATATGTTTTTGACATGTGTAGGTCTTATATATTACAATATCTTTCCATTTAATTTAAATCGTTAAATAATGAGGTCATCGTTGCATCATCATGATGTCATAAATAATTTAATTTATTTAATGTATAAAAATTATATAAAAACTACTATGATGTAAGAAATCTTTTTAGATTTTCAATTAATATTTATAGTCAAAAATCCGATTTTTATAACCCCATGTAAAAATTGTTTTAGTAAAACATTTCATGTGTGTCTCATTTTTTACTTTAACTTTAAATAAAAAAGATATTAATGTCATTTTCCAACCAAAGTGGCTTAATGGGGTCCCCAAGTTGACCCATGGGTTGTATTGGTCGGCCATGACACATATAATGATGTTAGGACATGTGTAATGTTCATTTCATATTATTAAAACATTATTTTTACCTTAAACTACACTAATTACCTCTAATCGCGATTAAAAACTGAATACGTTACTATTCACCAAAAAATTATTTTTATCCCATTGAACCACATTTTACTTCTTAATGACAACCATTTATGTCGGATTTTTTGAAATTCAAAACACAAAGATGGAAAATTTTCATTTAAACGGAAAAATCAGTTTTTATAAATACCACTTAGTGGTTTCACTATTCATCAAAAATTGAAGTTTTTCAGAAAAATCCCAAAAATTCACCCTAAGCTATATTTGATATTCCGAATTCAAAAATGAAGTCTATATTACAAAATTACAAACATATAAGTCACATTAATTAATTTAATAATTAATTCCCGCTGTCAAAGCAAATAGCGTGTTTTTATGAAACAATAAGTATCAAAAGATTGACACTTGATTAAGTCTGATTTCAAAGTGAAATTAATTCCAACGACCAAAATTGGATTTAATGGTAAAAATATATTCTAATTTCACTTTAAAACCAAATCATAATATAATCTAATCATATAAATAAATTAGATTAAAAAGAGGTTTTGAATTAAAATACAACATTTTACACTATTCATTAAAAAAATGTACTTTATCAGAAAGATACCAAAAAGTTACACAAAGTAAATATTGATGTCCCAATTCTTAATAAGAGTTTTATATGGTCCAAAAGTATGTATAAGAGTGAACAAAACTATATTTAATGACAGTTCTCCATCAAAAGGCGATAAGTCAACCTTTAGTGAAAACTAGGGCATATACGCCTAAAATTGAATTCTTTCCGTATTTTATGCATTTATCTTTTATTGGATAAATGTAAAAACATTTAAAAACATATAAAATCATATTTTAGTTATTTCTATCCATTCCCACCAATACAACAGCTACTTGTTAACTACCATTTAAAATAATATTATTTTATTATTAGAGTGCAACGTAAGATTCCCAAGAAACTCGTTGTTGCGTGTTGGGTACGCCATCGAGCATAACATCTCCTTTAATGTAATATTAATATTTTATTCACAAATATGGATAAATATGAAAATGTCATATTCTTTATTTACCTGGGTTGTTACATCCTTCCCCCTTTTGGGGATTGCATCCTCGCAATTTTTAAAATTGAGCATGGAAACATCTTTGAAAGCCCCACATCGTAACAAGAGTCGGTAAAACAATCACTTTAAAAGAATGGGAGAGAAGTACAAATTTCACCCGATTTAACCCATACTAGGATTCCAAGTATGAAAATATGGATATGGAGGTGAAAACAAAGGGTCATGTTCTGATGGAGAGTGATAGTAAACATGTCTAGGAGAAATTTAACCATAAGAAAATCACAAACTTGTGATGGGTTAAACGGTATTCGATTCCCCAGTAGGAAAAGTTAATAGACAATTTTTTTAAGTTACTTTTTATTGAGGAATTTATTCATAAGGAACCATAATCACTTATCATGTTGACTTTCAACTTTTACTAGATTCCTTAATCAAACTCATTTTTTTTCCAAAAGACGAGTATTTAGGGAGACTTGTTCGCATTAAGATTACTATAACCAACTTCTAGAGAATCACCTAATCCACAAAAGAGAACTATATACTTCCCATGACTTTAGACCCTAACAAAAAACAAAACCAACAATGTTAGTACAGGATCAGATAATCCAGAAAAGATAACCCTTTATAAAAAGAAAATATATTCTTAATCTCCAAAATTTGTCCAAGAAAACCCAAAGTTCAACGAGGACCATTCGATAAACAATTTTTCCATAAAAATAATTCAAATTAAACCAAACTAAGATTGAAACCCAAATATTTTAAGGATTTAGTCACATATTCTTCTAGGTTAAATCGTAACATTTATCTCCAAACAACATTATGTTGCTCCAAAAGTCTCGTATTGAAAAGTAATTGACCTAATCACATATCCTTCAAGATAAGTTTATAATTTCCATAGATAACCCAAAATCAGCTCATTCTAGATATATAAGATCATCTAACTATAAATAATTAGTTAAACTAACCAGGGACTTCACGTAGTCCATTGGTAGGTGATAAATACCAGTCACACTTTTGTTGTGGGTTCGATTCCCGTAGCTTTGTCCGACGCGACGGGTTGTCACATGGTCTGCGTGTTGTCCTATTTCCAAAACTATATAATTCTCAAATTATTCCTAAAAGGAGATAAAATCATCAAAAATGATCATAACATATTTTAACCTCATGTTTATCTCATGCCTTTCATTTTCCAGCATATCATATAATAACCCATAATTACCTCAAAAGTAAGGATCATATAAACTCTAATGGTTACCTTTATAATTATTTCCTGAACTTCCACATCGATTGGTCATGTCATACATGATGCATTACAGAACATACCAAGGTTCAAGTGGTTGATCATGACTCCTTGATATTTGGTTTAGAACAATCACGAGTTTCCTCATCGAATCCTCCATTTTATCTAGTATCTTAATCAGAGAACCACCACAGTTTCCTTCAAACCTGTTGTCTCTTTGGTGCCTTCTAGATCCATCCATTCACTAAAAACATAAATGTTAGTGTGAGTATATCAACAAAACCATCATGTACTAATGATGAAGGGAAACAGTAAGATATACTTACTCATTCACTTTATCTAAAACTAGGACTCTTTCTGAAATCCTAACCATTATGGTAATGTCACATATGCTTAAAGAATACCCTAAAGTCTAAAGTTATCTAAACCGACATCTGATACCAACTATAGGGCCCCAACATTAAACCTTACTTAATCTTGAGTTATTACAAGATTACACATTGATTATCTTTTTAGGTTTAGAGTTTTAGAGAATTAGATCATGAAACTAGCATTACATTCCACATTTAAACAAAGTGGTTACATAAAAGACAATATTCATTCTTCCCATCAACGAAAACATATTTAAAATAAAACATGGATTCTTTCTTGACACATCCTTGACACTATCATCACGTCATGTACCATTCCCTTGACCTGTAAAAAACATTTCAAAAACATGGGATGAGCATAAAAAGCTCAGTAAGGGTTATAAAAATATGGAAAGGAAACATGAGTTCATATATACATAAGAATGAAATCATACATTACCCATAAAACATAGGCACTTTAACATACCTCATCAAACCCTGAATAAATCATAGAAATCATAAGACATAAAGATAACTTGAGGCATTCATAACATTCTTACGTAGGGAGTAACCCTCTTGGTTACGTTTGGAATACCCATCACAATATATTCCCTAAATCTCTTCAGAGAAACCTTAACATTTCACTCCTTCGCGTTACCCAATGAATTGGAGAGATATATCCAGCTCACCCACCCTTAGTTTATCACGGAACCACCTGTCTTCATAACAATTTCCAAGAACCACAACATAATCTTATCACATAAAACATGCATAAAGGAAACATAACATTTAGACCATTCAATAACAAGATATCAATACAACACATTGACACAAAGACATTATGAAAACCATTTTCAATACCAAAATAAATGAAAATTAAAAAATGGTATTTATTTTTCTTTTAAAAAGAAGGTATGGCTTATAGAAGAAGAGGAAACTCAAATAATTGTCACGGAGGCCGAGAAGTCGTTATCGCCGCATACGTACGACATTAACATTCCCTTTTGTCGTTTAGTAAAACACATTGTATAAAAAATATTCCTTTTTGGATAAACGTAAAATTCAAAGGGTTTTATACACCGTATAAAATAATGTTGTGTATAAAACAAAATATGCCTCAATGAATGGAGATTGAGACGAAGTCCCTTACAAAGATGGTATCCTTGGTTAAAGGATAAATCAATTACATAATTATTTGTGGAAAATGAACACACCAAATATAAGTGGATATTACGTGTAAAATAATCAAAGGTCATTCACACATATTCAAAGGATGACATATTCAATAACTACATGTTGAACCCAAAGAAATCGAAATTGGGTTAAGAAGTTCCCTTGACAGCCTAACAGCGTCACATCAAAATTCAGAAAAAGAGTTGATGAGAGATAAAAAGGGTATCTCATCACTTGGACATAAAATTCACATCAATAAGGATATAGAAGAACATATCCCAAAATAATATTATGTGAATTAAAAGGCATAACGAAATAAGTCTTTTAAAAAGAGGAGGGTCAAAGGTTCCCTTACCGACATGGGTATCTTTTGAAACATACACCCCGTGAAAGAAGGAAAATACATCATTGATATAAATACTCATATATTAAATAATATTACACAATGAGTAAAATAATGGTCAGTAAATACACCACTCAAAGGAAATTGTGGCAAATGTAGCATAAATCTCATGGGCATAAAAGTGAGATGAAAAATCCCTTACGAATACTCGGCAGCCAAACAACGCCACTTAAAACTTTCAAAAATGGATTGATGAGATCAAATAGGGTATCTCATCACATTAAAATAAAATGTACAGAAAGAGGAATATAAAAGAAAATCCCCCATCATAACAAAGAAGAGCTTAAAGGAAGTGTCATAAAGGGGAGTACTTAAAGAGAAAGAGAGAGGTTAGATCTCTTACGAAAATTCTGCAGACTAACGGCGCCACTCAAAACATCCAAAATGGATTTATGAGAGAGAATAGGGTGTCTCATCATATGAACATAAAAATTACAGTATGTGTAATATAAAATAACATCCCAATAACAAGAAAGATGAGCTTATAAGGAAATACATAAAAGAGTGTACTTAAAAAGAAAGAGAGGAGTAGGATCCCTTACCTCAAGTCCAACTTGTCTTGTTCGTTTCTTTATATTCCTGAATAATAAACATTGGTCAATTAATAATTGTCTATGTACCTCCTTTAGAGATTATTATTCAGTTAATATCACATATTATAATGTTATAATAATTGTTTAATAATGTTAGTTCATATCAGACGTTTTTGCCGATGTTTGGTATATGAGTCAAAAATGACCTTGTTTGAAAAAAGATTGCCCATGTAGTTATAAGTAAATAATTTCCAGAATAGTATTAATGATTTAAATATCATATATATCCAGTAAATATTCATTTCATACTATTCCATATCATTTGGAGATAAAAAATGAAAAGCACCGTTCATGGAGACGGTAGGCCGTACGTACGCATGAACGCTACTTTCATTTTTTGTCATATTAATGGAATTAAAACAAAATGAGAGAGATATATATATGTTATATTTCCATAATGATATCCAAAATTTTGATGTAATATATTACATATATATCCATTATATATATGTAATTATAATATTACATAACATTTTGAGATAGGAAATGAAATGTACCATTCATAGAGACGGTAAGCCGTACGTACGCATGAACGCTGCTTCCATTTCTACTTCATATTTAATGGAATTAAAACATAATGATACATAATAGTATTTTAATTCCAGTATGGTATCATATATAATATCATTAAATATATCCTTTATACGTACCATATATGGTATTAACGAATCAAATCACTTTGAGGGGGCGGTAGTCCGCACTTCCTTAAATGAAGATATCATGTTTACCCATAATGGAAACAATAAAGGTATGCCCAAAAATGAAAAATACAGAAGATTAAGGAAAAAATAAACATATCATATATCATATATAAATATATTGTCATATTAATGGCCACCTTTGAAGGTGTTATAAGAATATTGAACAATCATCGTTTCGGGAGGCAGAAATTCGCCATCCACAGAAACATTATTTTCTTTAACCATTAGATGTAGGTGTGTGAAAGTGTAGCTCTAATAATTCTTATAAAAACATCCTAGTATATTTATTATACTGGATTTGTTATAAAAGAAATGAATAAAAAGAGTTTAGGGGGTTGGAGAAGCAAAATAAAACAAAAGGACTCAAGTGAATACATTACCTTAAAATCAGGTAACTCCCTTTGGTTTGAGCTCAAAGGCTTCCTTGGGAAGACTTATGCCCAAAGTGAGGATTCAAGGAGTAAGAGAGGGATGTTTAGAGACAAAATGGGTAGAGGTTGGCCGAGCCAAAGGCTTTGGGAGTGTGGGTTTGGAGGTAGAGGTGGGGGCCTTTTATAAGAGGAGAGGAGGGGCACTCTTGGAAGGTAAAGAAAAGTCACTTTATTTTTAAATGGTATTCGGTTTTAAGAGGTCCCACATTGATTTTTTTCGAGGATAAGGTGATAAGGGTTCGAAATCCACTCATCCAATAAGTTTTTCACATGTGTAGGACTTATATATTACATTATCTTTCCATTTTATTTAAATCGTTAAATAATGAGGTCATCGCTGCATCATAATGTTTTTATAAAATATTTAATTTATATAATGTCTAAAAATTATAAAGAAAATACTATGATGTAGGAAATATATTTATATTTCCAATTAATATTTATAGTCAAAAATATGATTTGTATAACCCCATGTAAATTTTTTTTTAGTAAAACATTTCATGTTTGTCTCATTTTTACTTTAACTCTAAATAAAATAGATATTAATGTCATTTTCCAACCAAAGTGGCTTCATGGGGTCCCCAAGATGACCCATGGGTTGTCTTGGTCGGCCATGACACATAAAATGAGGTTATGACATGTGTCAAGTTCATTTCATATTATTAAAACATTATTTTTACCTTAAAATACAATAATTACCTCTAATCGCGATTAAAAACTTAATAAGTTGCTTTTCACAAAAAAATTATTCTTATCCCATTGAACCACATTTTACTTCTTAATTACAACCATGTATGTCATATTTTTTGAAATTCAAAACACAAAGATGGAAAAATTTCATTTAAACGGAAAAATAAGTTTTTATAAGTACCACTTAGTGGTTTCACTATTCATCAAAAATTGATGTTTTTCAGAAAAATCCAAAAAATTCACCCTAAGATATATTTGATATTCCGAATTAAAAAATGAATTCTATTTTACAAAGTTAAAAACAGATAAGTCACATTATTTAATTTAATAATTAATTACCGCTGTCAATGCAAATAGCGTGTTTTTATGAAACAATAAGTACCAAAAGATTGACACTAGATTAAGTCTGATTTCAAAGTGAAATTAATTCAACGACCACTATTGGATTTAATGGTAAAAATATATTCTAATTTCAATTTAAAACCAATTCAAAATATAATCTAATCATAAAAATAAATTAGATTAAAAAGAGGTTTTGAATTAAAATACAACATTTTACACTATTCATTAAAAAAATGAACTTTATCGGAAAGATACCAAAAATTTACACAAAGTAAATTTTTATGTCCCAATTCTTAAGAATAGTTTTATTTGGTACAAAAGGATGTATAATAGTGAACAAAACTATATTTAATGACGGTTCTCCATCAAAAAGCGATAAGTGAACCTTTAGTGAAAACTATGGCATACACGCCTAAAATTGAATTTTTTCCGTATTTTATGCCGTTATCTTTTATTGGATAAATGTAAAAACATTTAAAAAAATATAAAATCATATTTTAGTTATTTCTATCCATTCCTGCCAATACAACGGCTACATGTTAACTACCATTTAAAATAATATTATTTTATTATTAGAGTGCAACGTAAGATTCCCAAGAAACTCGTTGTTGTGTGTTGGGTACGCCATCGAGCATAGCGTACCCTTTAAAGTCACATTAATAGTTTATTCAAAAATATGGATAAATATGAAAATGTCATATTCTTTATTTACCTGGGTTGTTACAATCTTATTATAGTCTGTTGGTTAATAACATTTCATTATTAATTATTATTCGGGTATCAACTGTATGTTTTGTTAAATAATTTCTAGTTAATCTTAATAAGTCATTGTAATATTACTAAAAATTGATATTAATAATTTATATATATTATTTAATCATTAAATTAATTTACATAATCATTCTTTAATTAAGATCAGGTAGAATTAATTGCATCGCATCATTGAGACGATAGGTCGTACGTACACATGAGCGATTATATCAATCCCATAATTATTGAATGAAATTAAAGTTAATAGTGAATAAAAATTACTAATAAATATCATGTTATAATAATCATATATATTTATTATTTTAATCAATATAGCCTTTCATGTATGGTGGTGGGGAAAAATATATTACACCCCGGCGTGGAGACAGTAAGTCATACATACACACATGTGGTGATCTCATTTTTAATAGGATGGATAAAAAGTGTAAAATACTTGTTCCATAATAATAATATCATTTAAGTATATAATTGAAACAATAGATATTACTTTATAATAAAATTACTCAATAATATTAAGTATAAGAAGCAATAAATTTGAAATAATCGGGAATAGATATATCCTCTTCTTCAACATGTTTCTTCTAAATCTCCACATAGTGCACTAGAGTTAGAATTTTAAGAATACCATAACATCTAAAATTTAACTAGGGATGTTTATAAATGAAAATATCATGTTATTTCATAGGTTTAATGCAAAAATTTAAGTAAAGATGCGGGGGGGGGGGCATTTAAAATTTTGGAGTGGGGTATTTTTTGGATCTCCAAAAATATTAATTTATAATTAAATCAAACCCCATAAAGGAACCTCCAAATGTACCAATTTATAATATTAAATGAAATAGGGTAGTATTATTATAAACCAATAGATTTTAGATAAGTTTTTATGTCAATTTAAACCATTTCATTTTAATTAACACTTATCTACTTGATTTAATTTTTAACAAGGGTAACAAATATTTAAATACCAAAAGGGTGAAATATTTACCTTTTTGATATTAATTTGACCATCAATAAAATAAATTGAATATTTTTTCCATTACATTATTATTATAATTAAGAAAACGTTTTTTTTATTTTAAATAAACTGTTATTTTTACAAACAACACATAGTGTTAATTTTGACACTATTCAAGTTATTGATTTTTTAAAATATAAATATGACAAGTTAAATTCGAACCAACTATTTTATTATATTACTAAGAGGTAAATGAAATATAGAAATATCATTAGAAATATTAATTATCCGAAATTTTATTTATATATATATTTTTCATAACATTTATTTTTTAAATCTACTATTAAAATAATTACCACATCATTATTTGTTAACTATTTAATATTCATATTTAAGGAATAAATATTAAAAATAAAAAACTCTGATGAAGATAAATCTACTATCTTTAAATATAATATTATTAAATGTATTAATTTATGGTAAAATGTAACATTTTAAATGTCATACTTATTAAATTATGAATGTGACAACTTTAACATCAATTTAAATAAAATAATATTAGTATCACAATCTCTTCTATTGGAATCTAAATGCTCACAAACTCGGACTTTGTATGGTTATGGTGGAGATAAACTCAACCAATAAGATTTTTTCACGTTTTTTGGTCTTCTTATGGTTGTTGATTTTTTAATATAAATTGTTTTATTGATTCCTAATCAATTAATTAATTTTAACATCATTAGAGTATACGTATTTTAGGTAGTTATTTACTTACTAAATATTCCAAATAAATTAATTTGATAAATAAAGAACTATAATTAAAATTAGTACTTAAAATATATTTTATAATCTGTTTAAACTTATATAAAATTTACTTAGTTATTAAAATGTGAGTGAGATAAATTTTATTTTTTTAAAATAAAGAAAATTAAATGTCATAATCTCATCCTTGTGGCTTCCAATGGAAACCTTTTTCTTCGAAGGATGATTTATGTCCAAAAAAAACTCATCTAATAATATTTATACATATTATAGTTTAATTTTATAATAGTATTATTACCCTTAGTTACCTGATTTATCCATTTACTGTATTAATACAAATTACCAAAGCTACTATTCATAATTCCACAAAATAAAATTAAGCTATTTAAATAATTTGGACCTACTAATTCCAAATATTTAATCCAATTTTAAAAATTCAAACCACAGAAGTTGTAGTAATAAATATAAAATTAATCTCGGCATTTGAATGATAGAATGACTTTTAATATTTAAAACATTGGTAAAGATTTAAATGTTTTTACATCTAAATTAAATGCCAAATTAATGATAGTGACATAATTTATATTGAATGAAAAAAATATATTATTTTTATAATTTAAAACCATTAAATATTATAATTTAACCATATATGTTATTTTGATGAAAAAATTAGTTTTCTATTAATATTTATTGTTTTTTACATTTAATCAAAAAAATTCAATTATCAAAAAAATATTAAATATTCATCCAAATAAAATTGTTTGTATCCCAATTCTACAGAAAAAGTTTATATTGACCTATAAAAATAATTAATGTGTAAAAATATAAATTTAAATGGGTTTCTCCATTATAAATTAGAAAATTACTCATTTAAAAAATATAGGTTTTTATACATCAAATATGGTTTTTTTGAAGCCTCTATTGAAAATATCTATTTGATAAATATCAAAAATATTTTACAAAGTGTATAAACAATATATTTCATTAATTTAATTCACTAATAGAAATTCACTTAATTTATTAATACAATATTAAAAATATATAACTGATTAATATTTTTCAAAAATAATTTGTACTGAATGTCTTTGGCATTAATTTTTATAAGTTTGTTATATTTATTCCCATTAACCTAACAAGTAGGTTAAAATGAACATTTTAAACTAAGAGAATTTCTCTTTTTGTTTAAAATAATGATTTCATGAAAATAAATCAATTGATGAATTATAATTATTTATAGAAAATGCTACATAGAAGCATTCGAGTGTTACATTCTAACCCTATTAAACTGAGTTTCACCATTTACATTCATCACTTGGATACCAAAAAATTAAAACATATCCCTATATTCATATCCTCAAGTTCCTATGTAGTATCCTAAAATTTTTGTTTTGACCATAAAATTGTAACCGAGAGAGTGGTTTTATTTCGAAGAACATTTTCTCTATGATCAAGAATCTCTATAATTTTTTCCTCAAAATAAATATCCTTCTATATTGGTAGGAATTATGATTTTTTTACTTGTGAAGGATTTGATATGTAATTTATCAAGAGATATACATGGAACACATCATGGACTTGAGAGAGATTTGGTGGAAGTGCCATTCTGTAATCTACCTTCCCAACATGACCCCATATATAAAAAGAATTGATATACCTAGGGCTCAGATTTCCCATCATTCAAAATCTCATTACCTGTCACGACCCATCCTCGGAGACCATGCATTGACTACCCCAAGCCCGCCATCCATAGGCCAGGGACTGGTGACTAGCACCAAAGCCATAAATCCCGATAACTGGGAAGGCATTGCCTTTATAAATGTAAACAAACACCACAAAGTACAAGCGGAAGTAATACACTAAGTACAGAAGAAGTGCTAAAAAGTAAATGGGTCATAATACAAACCCAACCGAAATTACAGATGCTACATAACGAATGTACAACAGAAAAGACAAACATCAGGAAGAAAAGATGCAGCTCCTAGGTCGTCCACCTCAGATCCTACCTGAAGGGTAGGTACAGATAGCGCGGCTCCTGGATCATCCACCACGGATCGTACCTAAAGGGTAGGTAGAGATCGCCTCCACAACGCTCTCACCCATCAACCTCTTCCGAGTATCCTCTCGTCGTGTAGTTCACCTACGGATACTGACTCGTCGTGAGGTCCTCCTCCGGGTACCATCCAGTCCTCGAACGCTCGGCCTCCGTCAGTGTTGTCCATCGTCTGCATCCAACACAACGAGGTGCATGCATAACCCATCCAGGGGTGAGTATAACGATACTCAGTAGGGACCCCGAGACCCTCAAGTTCCCTCTAAATCCAACAAGGATAACCACAACGAAGGATCTCAATAGATAACCCTTACATAGGTATAAGACCATACTTATACCTAAGTTACAAGTAACCCATCTCAATCATGAGGAAACACAAAGGTCATGAACTCAACGGATAACCACTAACTAGGTATATGACCATACATATACCTAAGTTATCAAGTAACCCCTATCAATCATGAGGAAAACACAAAGGTCATAGACTCATCTCAAACTAGGATTTTCATTATAGAAATCATAACTGCTGAAGAGACCCGTCTCTGATGAGTACAGTGATCCTGTCATGACTCCGAGTTAATGCTCACTAACCTAAGAGTTCTAAGGTACTCCTCCTGTCGAGTACCATGGGTCAACCACCCAACACAGTAGTGCTTCCCACCGGGGTCTGCCACACAAACACAGTAGTGAACCCACCCTAATTGCATGCAGAGGTACTCATCATGTCGAGTACCGCGGTTCTGTTTCATGATACCAGGCGCTTTGTCTGCCGTGGGTCTGCACCCAAACATATTAGTGCTCCGTCCACTGGGCTAATCAACTTACTCCAAGTCAAGTCGGTCAAGCAGTCGTTAAGTCTTAGCCGACTACACGGTCTTCATAGTCCCTACGCTCATATCTGGGATGGTCTTCTCCATGAGCTACAGGTCGAAACTCCATGTATCACAAAGTCCCAAAAAATTATCTCAAAGTACCACCTCATCATAGGGGTTTCAACGCAACAGACGATGCGTCAATCGGACGCCCAGTCTGTGAGTTATTAGCCTTTTCGTCCTAGGGGCCTAGTTGGTATCGTGTGCAAACCAACCCAGCTAAAGCTCAACTGTACCCATAAATCTCATAGGGTATACTCATAGGGACCGTTTCCCAAAATGATTACCAACGCCGCTGACGTTTCGTCAAACAGACGTCCGGTCTGAAAGTTATCAGCTTTTCGGTTTTAGGGGCTCGGTTGGATTTTAGGTTCAATCCAACCCGGACACAATCCAATTGCATCCAAATCTCATGTGAAGTTTTCTAAAAGTTCACTCTCATCACGAGAAATCCAACAACGTCGACGACACATCAATCGGACATCAAGAGCTCAAGTTATAAGTGTTTCCGCTCCGAGGGCCCTGTTGGTTTTGGATTCGAACCAACCCGTCCATACTCAAATTTTTCTGAAACCTTGAGTGTAATATATCAAAACGACTGTCTCGATCCAAGGATCACATCTTAACTAACGGTGCGTCGATCGGAGGTCTCTATCCCACGTTATGGGAATTTGAACGAAAAATTCACGAAAAAAGGGGGTTCGGACCCGGTCCGACCCGGCCCGACACCCGCTGGGTCGGCCCGAACTGGAGCGACCCGACCCGGGTCCGGGTTCAGCCCACTAGGGAGTGGCCCAGCCCGACTGGCGTGGCCCGGCCCTACCGGCCGGGCATGGGCGGTTGCGGCCCGCATGGCCAGACAGCTCGGCTCAGCCGAGTTGTCGCGAAAAACGGGGGGGGGGGGGGCACTGCCCCCTGATTGAAGCCGCGACCCCCCACGTGGAGGCCACTCCCTTGGACATCCGGGGGGTACGACCCCCGGTCTCCCCCTGGTCCCATGTGGCCACGGGACCAGTGCCTGCCGCCGGGGCTTCATCCGCAGTGGTCCCTCCTGGCGGCACGTCGGGCGCTGCCTTGCCCATGTGGCACGCCGACAACATCTTCCGCGGACCACTGGATGCGCTCCGGTGATCCGTTTTGCCTGCGGTCTTCACCGACGGTCCTCTCGGGACCGAGTCTTCACTGCGAAGTCTTAAAAATTCCTATGCGGCCCATTCCATCATCGCCTGTCGATCCGCATGTCAAATAAACAAATCGTGGCCTCTTCGTGATTTTCTGGTGTTGCACGATGGCGCTGCGGATTTGTTCGGCCTCCACGGCGTGGCGCGACGGTGCCATACTTCTTCGTCCGTTCTTCTTTGTTTCCACGCGGTACAATGGCACCGTGTCACCTTCATTCAAGCTGTAATGAGTATGACAGCAAGGGGGGAGGAGGGTCGGCCATGATTGGGCGGTCCGACCTCCTCCCGTTATAATGATAGCAAGCGTCAACAATTATCAACGAACTTCATTATATAATACTTGATCGAATATTAAACCCCTACCTCAAGGGGTTGTCGAATAAAGGTTCATCACGGAAAAATAATCATCACGGAAACAACGTCACAGAAGTAGGCGTCCCGGACTGAGGCTCCGTAAGCCTCATCGGCGTCTCGGAGAAGAGAACCGTCGGTGTCGCAGTACACGGCGTCGCATCGTCGATCTCCGAGGATTCGGCGTTCTTCGTCGTCCTTCGTCGGAGGACTTCATTCTTCATCGGAGATGGTGCATTCTTCGCGTTCTTCACAGAGGAAGAATGTTCTTCAAGACCTACAGTAAAACCACTCTCAATCCTTCTCCCACAACCTAAACACCCTTAATGAAATAAGTCTTGTCTTATTTAATTAACTCAATCAAGCCACCAATAAATTCGAAATTCAAAATTGAATTCTTGAATTAATTATATTGAACAACTTAAATAGTTAATCAATTAAGAGTGTTGACTTTTCATTAAAGGGGGGTGCTGGTGTGTTATGCAATTAATGGGGGGTTTGTGAAGGTTATAGAATTGAATAGGTGGGGACTCGTGTGGGCCCCACCTCACAAATATCATCTCATGGGAGGTTATGTGGGTGTGGGCCCCACCAACAACCTCCCCCTTGTAGGATTCAACCAACTCAAATAAAAATTCATGCACCACAATTTTTATTTAATTTAAGGTTAAACTCCAAAATATAACTTCAAACCCACATAAATCGCAACTGCGGAAAAGGTATTCATAAGCAATTACCGGCGCTGCGAGTTCATCGGTGCCCTTGGATTTTGATTCCGAGCACCGGTTCAAAAGTTAGAAAAAAACACGTTCATTCGTTCACTGAACGTACCCGAGCTAAACTTTAGAAAATGATTCCGGGCACACCGGGCCTCAGAATTAGGCACTATCAGAAAATGCGTTCTTGTAAAATCCCAAAGAAAATTAAAAAAAAATTTACCTTGAATTTTACGAGTCTTTACATTACTCACTTCCACTGAGATATTCATAGATTCACCTTTTCACACTCTTCAATCTCCTAGTCTTTTTTTCTACTGTCTGAAAAAAAATTTGTCGACTATGATATGATCTTATGTGTTGTTGAATAGATCAGACCTTTTCAACCATTTCATTAACAAGATTAGGTACTAATATCTTTCCTTCTCTAACTTCATCCAATAAAGTTGGACATATAAACTTATTTTTAAAGAGGTCTTTATATGGATCCATATAAATACTATAGTGAAATATATTGTTGTAAGAGAATGACACCAAATGTAGGTGTTGTTCACAAAATCATTTTAAATCATTATAGAAATATCTCTACATTTCTTTTAGAGTTCGAATTGTCCCCTTAGACTGACCATCTGTCTGAGGATGAAAATCAGTTATTAAATTTAACTCTACATCTAGAGCATAAGGAAGAATTCACTAAAACATTGAGGTAAAACTTAGATCCCGATCAGATACAATGGAATGTGGTACTCGATTAAATCCTACAACTTCCATTACACATATCATGGCAATATGATCAGTAAAGAAATCTTCACTAATTTAAATGAAGTGTGTTGGCTTCATAATGTGATCAATAATAACCCATATAGCGTTATTGCCTTTAGATGTTTTAGGAATTTTCATGACAAAGTCCATAGTGATGTTTTCCCATTTCTATTTTGGTATGGGTAACAGTTGTAACATTATCTTAGACTTATGTATCTCATACTTAAATTTATGATATAAAAATCACCAAGAGACATATTTGGAAACATATCATTTCATTTCATCCCATCAAAAATACTATTTGAGGTCCATGTACATCTTTGTGATTCTTGGATGAATAGAGAATGAATAACTATGAGCCTCATCCAATATATACTTCATTAATTATAGAATGGTAGGAATAATAATATGATCCCTAAATCATATTATTCTATCAAAATGAAGTTTTAATTTAGGATCAATTCTCACATTCTTTTGAATCTATACATCTTCCTTCTATGCATATATAATCTTCACCTCTATTGAGGTTTGCACATTTAATTTAGAAATATAATATTTCTCCACTTCCTTTAAAATTTGAATATTCATCCTTTTCAAATCCATAAATATTGTATCTTTTTTATCATCATCATTGATAGGATAATATGGTTTTTTTTAATAAAATCATCTACTAACTTATTCTCATTCCTATGGTGGTAATGTATTGAGCTGTTGGAATCTTTAATGAACTCCAACCATATTCATTGGCATATATTCAACTACTTTTTCATGAAAAATAAAATTTATTAATTTATTATTAGTATAAATATCACACCTTTCACCATAAAGATAATGACGCTATATCTATAGTGAAAAGATTACCATAGCTAAATCCAAATCATGAGTTGGGTAATTTCGAACATGGAATTTCAATTGTAGTGAGGCATAAGCTATCCAAATTTCATTTTTCATGACAACAAAATTGACCCCTTTCTTGGATGCATCACTATATATCACCAACATTTCTCTACTCTAAGGTAGTGTGAGCATTGGTGCATTGAAAAACCTTTTGTTGAGCTCTTTGAAATTATATTCACATTCCTCCATCCACACGAAGTTATCTTATTTAGAAGTTTACATAGTGAGTGCATTAGATAATCATGAAAATTAATTCTCAAAATGTTGATAATATCCATAAAAACCAAGAAAACATCAGATCTCATTTACCGCTGTTGTTCTCAACAAACATTAAATAGATTCTTTCGGAGGGATCCATAGATTCCCCCTCTCTTGATATTTTGTGACCCCAAAATTTAACATTATCAAGCCAGCATTCAATATTGTTATATTTTGAAAAAATATTTCCCTTTCTCGTGTCTTTATCACAATTACTAAGTGATCTTCATGTTCCTCTTTTCTCTTAGAATACACATGAATATCATCTATAAAGACTACTAAAAACTGATCCAAATTGTATATAAAGACTCTATTCATTAGATCATTGAAGTTATCTAGGGAATTAGTATGGCCAAAAGGAATCACTATAAATTCCTAGTGTCCATACCTTGTACGGAATGTCATCTTTGGTATATCCTCCTTCTAAACCCTTAATTGATGATATCCTAAATAAAGACCAATATTGGAAAAGTATGGAGGTCCACATAGTTGGAAGAATAAGTCATCAATGTGGAGAAGACGATGTTTCTTCTTGATAGCGACATTGTTATGTTCTCAACAATTAATTTAGAGTCTCATTTATCTATATTTAATTTTAAAAAATAGAATAGGTGCACCCAAGGTAATGCACTAGGAAATTTGAATCCATTTCCAAGATTCTCTTGGAGTTTCTTCTTAAATTCTTATAAATCAATTGGGGATATTATATAAGGTTTATTTGAAATAAGAATGGCAACATGTATGAGTTCTATTGAAAAATAAAGATCATTTTTTTGTGGAAGACATGGTAAATATTCCCAAAATGGATCATAAAACTCCCGTGCAATGGGTTAATTCATAATTTTTGAGCTTCCCCCCAACCATTTTAGATTGGTAACCTTCATATATAGGGGTCAAGACCCATAATATGGAATAAATTTCTACTAGAAGGTCATATTCAACCTTTCATTCATATATTATCATATATTGATCTCGAATAGAAAATACCAATTCCCTTCCTTGGAAATTGATATTATATCCATTTTTATAATGATAATCCATTCCAAGAATCCCATAAAATTAAACTATTTGAAGGATCAAATGACTTTTGGGAATAATATTCTCAAAAAATTTAACTATAGATGAATTATAAACTTTTGATGCAATAGTTGTTCCATTAAGAGTTTTCATGGCTAACTCAACATCAAATTATTCTAGTGATATGGAAATACACAAATAATATTATTCTGATATAAAAGAGTTTGTGGATCTATAAACAAATAAAACATTGTTTACATTAGAGTGGATGGTAAGATTACCATTCAGAACTTCATTATCATACTCCACATCACCGATTTTGATTTCACATGACTTCCCTTTTTATTTGGCCTTAAGAGTTTGCTGATTTCGATCATCATCAATTACCCTTAGATTATGACATTGGTTTTCATAATTTCTTATTTCCTTTCACATGTATCATTTATGTGTAAGAGGTTTATTGTGATTAGCCATTTCTCTATTCACATAATTAGACATATGTTTCCCATCACTTTGGAATTCAACTGCTGAATGACCTTATTTTCTAGACTAAAAATAGTTACTAGTCCCATTAAGACAATTTCCTCTTTGATTCATTCCACTCATTGATCATAAGAGAAAATTTATATTCTTTTTACTGTGGTCTTAGGATTTTTCGTTGACTTCCATTTTTAAATTCATATAAAACCCATTAGAATGATGGGTCTTACCAATTTCCATCTCAACCTTTATAGTACATCAAATGATTTCTTCATAGATATTAATGTTTCGTATGGATAATGACATTCATATAATTTTTTTTAAAAGAAATGAATCAATAAATTTTACTCTTAGATTGGATAATAATTCCAAAATAGTACCTTTCAGGTCATGTAAAATTTTATTCATAGGTACCAAGAGATTCATAATCTGTTTTTTGATGTTCATAGAACTCCTTCTCCATATATGTTTGAATAATATGATGAATTTACTTATTGAAAAACAAGATCTTGAACTTATCCCATTCCATGGATTCAATTTCATCTATTTACCTTGTATTCTTCGTGAGGATCCAAAATTGGTCACCTTCAACTTTCAAAAAATAGACTTCTAAGATGAATTTAAAATTTTCTAATCATTTGAGAACCTGAAATATCTTTTTAGTGGTATTGATAAATTTTTAATCCGGTAATGGATCTGAAGAAT
Source organism: Viscum album (assembly GCA_963277665.1). Taxonomy (NCBI): domain Eukaryota; kingdom Viridiplantae; phylum Streptophyta; class Magnoliopsida; order Santalales; family Viscaceae; genus Viscum; species Viscum album. Next base: position 959,178,107 of record OY728142.1, read on the forward strand.
CACTGAAATAAGGTGGACTCTGCATCATAAAGGACTCAATAAAATTTCATTCTCTCCTTTTCTCATTTGGAAGTTCTACATGATTAATTACTTGAGAAATTTTTGTGAGAATAGATAAATGATTTTTCATTGAAAATTCAATTAAACTTTGTTTCCCATGAGGATTTTTATTTAATTTCCAATCACATTAAACATTAATGATGATTCTTTGGGTTCATGCCATTAACTAAAACAAATAATCAAAGTGTGAGAAACACTATTCATAATGGGAAAACAACAGAATTAGGAATAAAATTTCAATTTAGGAAACATTAGGTTTCATCCATGGTTATTCATGATCATTTCTAAAACACTAAGTTATTGTATCCTATAGTTGAAATATACTTTATGTTCTTACTAATGTTTTGTCATCCTAGTTTCTAAAGGTTAACGTTACCATTCTTTTGACACCAACTATAATGACCCATACATTACGTACATTGATATTACTTCATAGTAGAATAATATTAATTAAAAATATAAAAAATCCATGATAGGTCCGTATAGGTATAATGTCTTTAGAAAGTTAGAAACATAAACGGCTGGTTCATAAGACATCTTAATTGTATCCCACAGATTTCATCATAACTAGAACACATTTATACAAATTTTACATAATAACCATATTTAATACCTCACGAAAGGAAACATATGGGGGGTGATCTTAGATAATTAGTAAGGGTAAATAAGGGAGATATCAATTACATCATAATAATAAGTCATAATAATATAGCATTTCAAAATATCATCTTGTATATGAATGATTGTCAAATAATGTCATGGGAAAAATTGTGAAAGTTCATAAGAATCAATTTACATAATCCCAAAATTCATAATATTAGACATAAAATTTTATGGAATATAGATAATCAAATAAATTATCCAATGCTCATTTCTGATACCATCCTATCATACAAGGTCCATTACTGAACAGAGTTCAGTACTTCTTCTAACCCTATATCACTGAAACAAAATATTTTCCTATTCCATCCATGTCTACCTCATGAGATATATATCGTAACCCAATGAATTGGACTGAGATATAGGTCCCACCCATAACATAACTAAATAATTCTTATATGTACTCAATACTAAAAAACGGGCAAGGGAAGCGCCACATTATATCAGCACTATGTAAAAAATGCTGATAAATAATCCATCTATCAACGCTAAAATTTTACTGATGATACATGGCCTCTTTATCAACTCTAAAAAAGTGCTTATATAGAAGCCTTGTATCAGTGCTGATACATGGTCTCTTTTTCAGTGCTTTTCTAGCGTGGATAAAAAATCCCTTTATTAGCACTTGAAAAGTAATGATAAAGAATCCTTGTATCAGCGCAAAACAATTCGCACTCATAAAAGGTAGCCTTTATCAGTTCTAAGAAAGCGATGATAAAGAGACACATTATCAACACTAAAAATGACTAATAAATAAAAACATTATAAGTGCTAAAATTTTAGCGCTGATTAAGGACGATTGCAATGGCAGAGAGAGTTGCTGTCAACTTTTATGGGTGGGAATCATGGAGAAGACACAACTCAGGAACAACCAACGCCTAAAGATCCCACCCACCCCCACCAGCTTTGAGGCGAGCCATTACCATCATCGAGCTATCTTAGCTGTAGTAATCAATATTCTACAAATTTTTCCCTTTAAATGTGAATCAGAAAAATACTGATACTTTTCCTCTATTGATCATCTACATGGTGATAATTATTGTGATTTATATCTGTCAACACACACCTATCACATTGTAGCGAGGGCTACAGTGTTTAACATCCCATATGACAAGATGCATAATAGACCACTTTTGAAAGATCATATGAATGTGATGATTGCTGCAGTTCATGAGCCAAATGCAGTGCTACCTATTCCACTTGATGACGATGATATTAATATGGTTAATAGGCTATTGAGACATTCATTGCATGGCCGTCACAAATTTTAAGTGTACATGTAGACAAAGAGGTATTTGTTTTCTTGTTTTCAAGCTAAAAAATTAACAATTAATGAAAAAATGATCTAAACCAATGAATGTTATTATAGATGGAGAAAGGAATGGAGTGAAAAACATTGGCTCAAAACCATATAATGGATCAACCCAATAATCCCAAGGAGCTACTGAAAGTACAATAACACCATAACTTCTCTATCCACATTTATTAGTATTGAAGACTTCCGTGGATATGAAGGTAAGAGGTGGTAGTATTTAAATAGTGGTTTTTGGAAAGAATATATATATAGAGGAAAGCCAAGTTTTCGTTGATGCAGAAAATGAAATGAGATCCTTGAAAACTGTTGGCTAGGTTTCATATTCGTAAATATATATATGATGTATGTTTTCATGAATTTATTTTCTAAAAGCCGATCAAATGTGAAAATTATGACTATATGCATTTTATATTGTTTACAGACCTATATATGAATAAAATTTGAAGGAATTTTCCCATGACCACAAATTAAGGATCGTTAGTATTCATACCAAATCAACACATCTAACAAAATTAGAGCCATCAAAAAAGGTTTAAATAGTGAATGGCTTGATGAAAACATTTGAAAACAAGATTACAGATGACAGACTCTTCCTAATACCAACCATGCAGGGGTAAAACTCTATGATTAAATAATATCAATTATATTTTCCCTTATTTTATTACTTATTCATTTTTATGTTTTTAGGAAACATTGGATGCTAATTGCAGTGAACTTGTATACTCGAAAGATTTATTTTTTGGATTCAAAGAAAGGATATCCATCAAACCGACCAAATATTATAGAGTTTGTGAATCTGTAAGACACTACATCCTATGTTTTAGGTCTAAAATCATGTAATATAATATATATTATCTTTTATTGAGGATTATATTATGATAGGGTGATATATCATTATCTTCAAAAAAAGGAATGAGGACAGGGGCTAAGCATAAGGAGGAGTGAAAGTACTACGTCTAGACAAATATCAGGGTATATATAATAATATTTCACTATCCAAACACATATCAACACAAGTTACTTATTCTACTAATGATAAAATTTTTTGTAGTGTCCAAAACAAACACACAGTAATGATTTCAGTTATTATGTTTGTAAATTTATGAAAGAGATATTTTTTCATCAACAAACTAGAATCCCTAAAGAGTTATTTTCCAAAACAACGACTATTTAATTTAATTTGTTCATTAATTCATTATTTTTATATTATTTAGTACTACTCTTAATTCCAAAAATCCTCATACTCATAAGATGATATAGATTTGTTCAGAAAAAAGTGGGCCGCATACTTGATGGAAAACTGTACACTAATAGAATGAAGATCTAACTTGGGGACCTGTACAACTGGAAGTCATTTTTTAGAGTGGTTAAGGGGATAAAAAGATGAAACATTATTGTATGTAAATGTTTGTGGGAAAATTTTAATTTTTGTTAAATAAAACATCCTTTCTATAATGAGTAATTTTCCCATTTTAATAGATGAAATGAACCCGTAACATGCATGAATGATAAACCACTCAAAGTGACTCTTTTGATTAAAATGGAATGAATTTTAGGTGAAAACAACAACTGATGTACGGAAATCCAACCAATTTTTTTTATTGTGTTGATCCATTGAGATAATGATTCATGGGAGAATTGGTGACGTGTACGAGTCAAACCTGCCTCAATCTGAGGCACAGTGTGGCCAATATCACTCAAAGGGTTTCTTTTAAAAAAATGGAGATAATTTTATGTGAAAACACCAACTAATAGAAGAAAATATGACCTAAGGCATAATTATTGTGTTTATCCATACGGATAACAATCAATGGTTCATTTTTGACATGTATGAGTCAACCACACCTCAATCTAGGGCACGGTGAGGCTGGTATCACTCAAAGTCACTCTCTTTTGTTTAAAATGGACAAAAATTTAAGTGAAAACAACAACTGATGTTCGTAAATATGACCAAACGCTTTCTCATTATGTTTATCCTTTAGGAAAATGGTCCATGAGTCATTTTTGACATGTAATAGTCAACCCACCTCGATCTGTGGCATGGTGTGGCCGGTATCACTCACAAGGTCTCTCTTTTGTTTAAAATTGAGAAAGTTTTAAGTGAAACAACAAATGACCTATAGAAATACAACCAAACGCATTCAGATTCATTTGATCCTTTAGGATAATAATTCATGGGTACATTGGTGATGGATACGAGTCAACCCTACCTCAATCTGAGTCATTGTGTGACCGATATCACTCAAAGGGTCTCTCTTTTGTTTAAAATGGACCGAATTTTAAGTGAAAACAAAAACTGATGTATAGAAATCTGAGAAAACGCATTTGTATTTTGTTTATCCTTTAGGATAATGATCCATGGGTGCATTGGTGATGTGTCCGAGTCATCCCCACCTCAATTCGAGGCACGATGTTTCCTGTATCAATCAAAGTGTCTCTCTTTTGATTACAATTGGCCGAATTTTAAGTACAAACAACAACTGACGTACGCAAATCCGACCAAGCTCATTTTTATTGTGTATATCCTTAAATAAATTGATCCATGAGTGCATTGGTGACATGTACGTGTTAACCCTTCTTCAATCTGTGGCATGGTGTGGCTGGTATCACTCAAAGAGTCTCTCTTTTGTTTAAAATGGACAAAATTTTAAGTGAAAACAACAACTAACGTATGAAAATATTACCAAAAACAATCTGATAGTGTTGATCATGTAAGATAACGATCCATGGGTGCATTGGTGACATGTACGAGTCAACCACCCCTCAATCTGAGGCATGGTGTGGCCAGAATCACTCAAAGGGTACCTCATTTGTTTAAAATGGACATAATTTTAAGTTAAAACATCAACAGACTTACGTAAATCTGACAAAATGCTTTCATATTGTGTTGATACTTCTGGAGAATGGTCCTTGGGTAATTTTTGATCTGTACGATTAAACTTCGTCACAATCTGAGGCACAGTGTGGACGATACCACTCAAAGGTCTCTCTTTTGTTTAAAATGGACAGAATTCTAAGTGAAAACAACAGCTGACGTATGCAAATCTAAGAAAACACATTAGAATTGTATTGATAGTTTATTAGAACGATCCATGGCTCATTTTCAATGATTAAGAGTCAACCCCACCTCAATCTGAGGCACGGTGTGACCGATATCACTCAAATTGTATCTCTTATGTTTAAAATGGATAGAATATTAAGTGAAAAGAACAACTGAAGTACGAAAATCCAACCAACACATTCAGGTTGTGTTGATCCTTTAGGAGAAATATCTCTGGGTCATTTGTGATGTCTACAAGTCAACCCCACCTCAATCTGAGGCACATTGTGGCTGGTATCACTCAATGTTTCTCTCTTTTGTTTAAAATAGACATAATATTAAGTGAAAGCCACAACTAACGTACGCAAATCAGACCAAACACATTCATATTGTGTAGATACATTAGGATAATGATACATGGGTCATTTTTGATGTCTACAATCCATCCCCACCTCAATACAAGGCACGATGTGGCCGGTATCACTCAAAGGGTCTCTCGTTTGCCTAAAATGGACATAATTTTAAGTGAAAACAACAGCCGACGTATGCAAATCCGGCCAAACACATTTGCATTGTGTTGATATTTTAGGAGAAAAATCAATGGATGACCCCCCAACCTCCAGGATGACCCCCAACCCCTGGACGCCCCCATCCCCTATACACCACCGCACCACCTGGATGCCTCCCCCTCCCCTAAACACCCCCACCCCATGGACAGCCGCCCCCACACCCTTGGACACCACCCCACTCCCAATGGATAGCCCCACCAACCACCTAGACCACCCCCAACCCCCCTGGACACCACCCCCAACCCCCCTGGACACCACCCCAAACCCTAGACACCCCACCCCTCTGGACACCTCCACCCCCTAGAAAGCCCCCCCAACCCCTGGATACCCCCACCCCCTAGACACGCCCATGGACAACCCCCCCCCCCACCCAGGACAACACCCCAACCCCCTCCCCCCCAGGACACCCCCACCCCCTAGACACCCACTTAACCCTTGGAAGGTACACCCACCCCTCCTAGACACCAACCACCACCTTGAAAACCCCACCCAAGGACGACCACCCCCACCTTCCTGGACACCACCCCAACCCACATGGACACCCCCACCCCCTGGTCAGCCCCACCCCCATGGACATCCCCACCGCCCCCTGCACACCACCCCACCCACTTGGACATCCCCCAACCTCCTAGACCGCCCCCACCCTCTGGACACCCCCACCCCCTGGACACCCCTATCCCGCCAAACAACCCCCATCCCACCCCCCTAGACACCACCCCACCCCTTGGACAACCCTACCAACCCCCTCGACCACCCCCCCGGACACCCCCTCCCCTAGAAAGCCCCCCCAAAACCCTGAACACCAGCCCAACCGCCTAGACACAGCCCCCCCCCCCCCCCCACACCTGGACCCCCCTCCTAGACACCACCCCACCACCTAGACACCCCACCCCCTTGGACACCCCATTCTCATGGATGGCCGCCAACACCCACTAGACACCACCCCACCCCAACATGGATAACCCCCCAACCTCATGGACTGCCCCCACCCCCCTTGACACCTATATCACCCCGGACACACCATCCCCCAGGACACCCCCTAGCCCCCCTTGGATAGCCACCCCAAACCCTAGAACAGCCCCCAACCCCCTGAATTCTGAATTGAATTATTTATGTATTTAATTAACTTATGAATTATGTGTTAATTGTGAATGTGTATAATTGTTGTATGGGTATACTTGGTGTAATTACCTTATGAATTATGTGTTAATTTTGTATGGGTATACTTACTTGTTGAGATGCAGAATTTTTTGCAGGTGTTGTTTGGGTGTGCTGCTAAAGAATTTTTTGTTGCAGTAGAAAGGGAATTTATCAGCGCTTTTTTGTCAATGATAAAGGAATCCATTATCATCCCTAAAAAGGGCTGATAAAATCCACCATTATTAGTGCGAAAAAAATTATTAAATGATCAGTTTATCAATGCTAAAAGAGAAACGATAAAAAAACAAATTTATTAGTGCTTGTTTAGCACTGATAAAGGGGTCCTTTATCTATGAATTTTGATAGATGATAAAGGAGACACCCATTTATCAGTTCCAAGATTTAAAACGCTCTTTTAGAACTGATAATGACCATTTTGAGTGCTGATAAAGCCCATTTTTTAGTAGTGACTCAAAAAACATAAATCATTCACCATAGCATAACCAAAGGTATAAAATGGGTTTCTTAAACATCATTCCACCCAAATCAGTATAAAACATGTGGATTTCATAAATATCAATCCATAATAAACACAATAAAATCATATTAATAATAGGGATATATATTTAACCCTATTTAGATAGTCTCATCGTAGATGGAAAATAATTTTGATAAATTACATGAAAATAACTCTTGTGTAAAAATATCCTTTATTCTTCAAAAATATTTTCTTTTCTAAAATTGTCAAAAAATTTTAAAATAAATTAATTTAAATGAAAAATAAACACAAAATATTTTAAATTAAGATTCATGAAAATAAGTCATTATGAAACCATAAAAATCATTTCATGTCAAATTAGTTAAAAAAACAATCTTCTAATACATTTTCCAGAAAAGAAAAAAAGTACCTCATATCGAATAACAACAAAAGATTCATTTCAAACCATTTAATAAAAAATCACCAATGTGTAATATTGACTTCAAAAATACATAGAATAATTTAAATAATGTTACATATTTAGGAAACAAGGAGGTGGATGATAAATATACACTAGTAAATACAAACGTATAAACAATCTAAGACAATAATGAGATTGAGAAATTATTCCCAACCTTTTAGGAATGATTTATATTTTATGTATCCACACCTCCTATATAATTATTTAGGTAATGTGATTGACTTTTTTCAGAATAATATTCATTTTTATGATATCATATATGTTCATAATATTGTCTGTTTGTTAATAACATTTCATTATTAATTTTTATTCGGGTATCGTCTGCATGTTTTAACAAATAATCTCTGATTCTTATTCATAGGTAATAGTTATATCATTAAAAATGATATTAAAATTATATATACCATATTTATTCATTCTATAAAATTTCATAATCAAACATTAATGAAGATCATGTAGAAGTAATCACATCACATCAGGGAGATGATAGGTTGTATGTACGCATGAGCGGTGATATCATTCCCCGAATTATTGATTGAAATTTATGTGAATGGTGTGTAATATTTTAGAATATATATCATTTTATAAAAATAATATATAGTTTTTATTTAAATCATTAAATCAAACCATGTAATGGAGTTGTAAAAAATAGATTACACTACGGCGTGGAGACGGTATATAATATGTACGCACGCGTGGTGATTTCATTTTTTGGTGGATGGGTAGAAAGTGGGATATTGTTGTTACATAATATTAATAACATCTTAGTCTGTAATTGATTCTAGAGTTATTAACTTATACTGAAACAACTCATGAATGGGAAGTATAAGAAGAATGAAGTTTGAAAGAATCAATAGAGGGGATTACCTCTTGTTTGACAAGATTCCTCTAAATCTCCACTTAGAGCACTAGAGTTGGTCTTTGAAGAATACCAGAACGTCTAGAATATAACAAGTGAAGTTGAGATGGAAAAATAAAAGGGTATTTCATTGAATTTAGGCTCAAATTTATGTCAATATTTGAGGGAGGAGGCTCCCTTTTATATTGATGTGAGGGGCATTTTCGAGATCCCCAAATAATTATTTATAAAAAAATAAAACCCCATACAGAACAACCAAAATGTAGCAATTTATAATATAATATGTGTTTGGGTTTTAATATCTACAACCAATAAATTTTAGAAAAGTTCTCATGTAAATTAAAATTATATCATTTCAATTATCATTTAGTTATTCGACTTAATTTTTAAGTAGCGTAACAAAATTTTCAATATTAAATGGGTGTAATATTTACTAATATGATGTAAATTATACTATAAATAAATACCTTATAAAATTATCAACCAAAAAATATTTATTTTATATTTGAATTAAAAAATTATGATTTTTAAATAAAACATTATTTTGGTAAACAAATAATAGTATCTATATTTTACACTATTAAATCCAATTATTTTTAAAAATATTAAGACAATGAGTTACCATAAAAAAAACCTATTTTATTATGTTAAAAAATTTTCAAGGTAATCTATAAAATACATTATACATATTAATTATTCTTAAATAAATTTATTTTAATATTTTTAGTGACATTTATTTGTTCTCGGTATATATTTAAATAAATACTACATAAATTTTGTGTAATTATTTAATATAATTATTTGATGAATTAAAATTATATAAATATGATGTATATAAATATAATAGATTTAATGAAAATATTTTTAGTCAAATTTAACATCTGGAAATCAGTTCATTAAATATGTTATTCTTATTAACTTATGAACGTGAAAACTTTAACATCACTTTAAATAATATAATATAAGTGTACCAATATCTTTTATAAGGTTCCAAATGGTCACTTACTTGACCCTTGTATAGTTATAATCGAGAAATAAAAATAATAATATTTGGTCATTTTTTGGGGTTTTTTATAATTATTATCATTTTAATAAAATTTATTGTTGTAGTTTCTCGTCAATTAATCTATTTTTTCATAATTAAATTTTAAGTCTTTAAAGTAAATATTTTTCTTATAATAATTAAAAATAAATTACTATGATAAATAAAAATATTTTATCTTTAAAATTTGTATTTATAATATAATTTATCTTCTGTATAATCTTATATAAAATCATATTTAGTTATTAAAAGATGAGTGTGACATATTTAATTTCTTCTCTAAATAAAATAAATTATAAGTCATGATATCATCTATGTGGCCTAAAATGGATACCATTTCAACCCACGAATGATTTATGTAGAAAAAAACTCATCCAATGATGTTAATATACGTGTAAGGGTAATTTTATTATATTATTCTTACCCTCAATTACTTGATTTACCCTTTTACCATATTAGTAAAAATTACCAAAGTTAATATTCATAATGCCTAAAAATAAATAAATCTATTTAAATATTTTTGACCTAATGATTCCAAATATGGAATAAATTTTTCCAAATTCAATCCATATATGTTACAATAAATAATTTAATTGTGAGGGAGTGATATTATGTTTTAATAGTTAAAACATTGAAAAATATTAATATATTTTTACAGATAAATTCAACGTAAAATTAATGCTAATGAAATATATTATATTGAATGAAAAAATATATTCAATTTATACTTTAAAACCATTCAATATAAAAAATTAACCATATAAATTATTTTGAGGAAAAAAATTTCCAATTAAATATATATGTATTTTTACTATTCATCAAAATTTCACAGTTATAAAAAAAATATTAAAAATCCATTCAAATTTAATTAATATATCCTTAATCCAAATAAAAAATTTTTGTTTTCATATAAAAACAATTAATATGATAAAATATTGCTTTAAAATGGGTTTCTCATTAAAGGGGAGAAAATTAGCCTTTTGAAAATATAGGTTTATATACATCAAATAGGGTTTATTCAAAGCCTATAACAAAAATAGCTATTTTATGAATATAAAAAAATTGTTACATATAAAACATATATATTTAATTAATACCAATTACTAATAATAATTTACTCGATTTAATAATACCAATATAAAAATGTACAATATATTTATATTTTTAATAAATAATTGGTAGCAATTGAAGTTTTCATATATTTTCATATTATATTTATATTTATTCATGTTAAACAAATGGATAGGTTAAAATGGTCGTTTTATACTAATGGAATCACTTTGTTTGTTTAAAAACCCGAATATGTGTAATGCAAGATATAGTGAAATAAAAATTATTTAGAGAAAAATATTTCATAAAAACCACTAGGTGTTACAAGATATTTTAAACACCATGTTTGAATATAGATATCGGCATTATGAATTTGTAGTTATTCCATTTGATTTAACTAATTCTCCTATTGTATTTATATATCATATGAATAAAATATTTCATGATTTCTTCTATAAGATTGTGGTTGTGTGTATTGATGAAATTTCGGTATATTCTAAATGTAAATAGGTACATGATATAAATTTAAGGGTTTTACTGAAAACCTTAAATAAAATAAAACTATATGGGAAATTCAAATTATGTGAGTTTTGGTTAAAAAAAATCATTCCTTAGTCACATTGTCTATAAAGATAGCATACCTATTGATCATACTAAAAAAATACATGTTGATGAAGGGACCGGAACCAAAAATATAACAATGATTCATAGTAATCTATTTTTAAAAGGATATTACCAAGTGTATGCTGAAAATTTTTCATAGTTATCTTACCCAATGACTAAGTAAACTCGAAAAGGTGATATGTTCATCTAGACAAAATAATTTGATGAATTTTTTAGTAATTGAAAAGAATATTGTTGAATGGATTGGTTTAATCATTACCTTCCATTAATGGTAAATTTGTTATCTATGGCGATGCTTCGTTGAAAGGAATTTGTTGTTAAATAATGCATAATGATCATGTAATTTATTAGGATACACAATAGTTGAAAAATCATGATTTAAATTACCCAAAAAATTATTATGATTTAGATTTTATTTTTTTGATTTAAATATTTGGAGGGGTCATCTTTATGTAGTAAAATGTGAAATATATACTGGTCACAAAATTTTGAAGTATATATTTACATATAGAAAATTGAATCTGAGATAAATAAGATGGTTGGAACCAATCAAGGATTATTATTTCATAATTCATTACCATCGACAAAAAAAAATTAAATTGGCTAATGCATTGACTTTAACATGTAGTTATAAATTAATAATTATATGCTTAGAACATGATCCTATGGTCCATGATTTGATAAATATTGTCTTGGAAGTTTTTGGTATAAGAAATCCATTCATATTGTTTTAGGTATCAGTGAAATCATCTCAATAGCACCAAAATAAGCAAGCATGGATGGAATACATTATGTGAAAAAAAGTTTAAAATTGGTTCAAAAGGGTATGTTTCTTGAATTTAATATTGATAATGATTTTTTTGATATGTAATTTTGAAAGGAGATGATTTATTCTTTTCCAATACCATTATTGAAATGGAAAAATATATCCATTAATTTTTTACCGGTAGAAGCAAAGACATCTTGAGGTAACAATGTGTTCAATGTAATTGTTGATAGAATGAATAAATAATCCCATTTTAATCCAATTTGAGACACATTATACCTATATAACGTTTCTCAACACTATCGTAATGAGATAATCAGGTTACATTGGGTTCCTCTTTCCATTATATCTGATTCTGATCCCAAGATCACTTATAACTTTTTCAAAAGCCTTTAAATGTTTTTAATGGCTGAATTAAATTTCAGTATATATTTTCATCATCAAATAGATGGGTAGTAAGAATGAAAAATTCCGATCTTAAAGGATATGAAACATACTTGTTAAATAGATTAATAGGATTTTTTTTCAACATATCACTTTGGTTGAGTTATCTTATAAAAATAGTTTTAATTCTTGTATATATTTGGCACCATTTAAGAAATCATAAGGAAATTGGTGTCCAACTCCAACTATTCGAGATGAATTAGTAGATAGGAAGTTGGTGGGACTAGAATTTGATGAATTAGTGGTAAAAAAAGTTAATTTGATTTAAAAAATCATGAGGACAGCTTAGAGTTTGAAGAAATTTGATGAAGATAACAAGAGGGATCTTTCTTTTGAGGTAGGTGATCATTTCATTCTCAATGTTTATTCATGGAGAATTTTTCTGTGTTTAGGTAAGAAAGGGAATATGAGTTCATGGTTTATTAGACCCCATTAAAACCAAGATGATGATTGATCATTTTCATATTGAGTCTATTTAATTTTGATTTTATCCCTGGTACACAATTATTTCATGTTTCAATGATAATAAATAATTTCTTGGATCCATCTCATGTTTCATGTTCAAAATTAGTTCAGTTGGAAGAAAATAATTATTATAATGACCAAACAGTCCAGATTGTCGACTGTAGAGGGAAAATGTTGTGGAATAAAGAGGTTCATTGGGTTAGGTATTTGTGGAAAAACTATATGGTTGAAGATGAAACATCTGAATCTGAAAATATTATAGGGGATAAATACCCCCACTTATTTGATAGGTGAAAAAATTATGAGGAGATTTACAAAATTGGTATGGTTGTAACATCCCATGAAATTATAGAATAATACTATTTTATATCTATTAGTATTTATGAACTATATATAAATTTTAGTTTAAATGGGACACTATTCATGATAGCATAACTGACACACAATAATGATTTTCTCTGAAATATTATGTTTTACACTAGACCGAGTTATACAAAAATATAATACATTATTAATATTAATATTTTAAATTGTAGTTATTGCTTAGCCATTGTATTGAAGGGAATAAACAAAAATAACTATTTTATGTTAACACATTTTAATTTAATATTTTTACTTTCTTCTAATAATATTTATGTTCTTAAAATAAGAATAAATCTAATTTTAGGCATAAAATCACTAATATATTTTTAAAACATAGTTTTACCGCTTTTTCATGGAGAACCAATTTTATATCTAGTTTTTGACACATTAATAATTTTCTTGAAAAAATAATCATATACATTGGAAATTGGAAACAAAAATTTATTTTGGATAAAGTTTTTGGTATTTTTCTAATAAAATTCATGTTTTAATGAATTGTGAAAAATACCACAATTTAATTCAATACTATTTTTTTCTCTAATTTTTGTATATTATATGATTAATTTTTAATTGGATTTAACATATAATAAATTGATTTTTTATCCTTTAATACAATTTCGGTCAATGAAAGTAATTTTACATTGAAATTAGAAATAAAAACATGTTAATCTTTAGATGGATTTTAATTTTCAAAACCATTTTTTTGTTTTAAAAACATGGATTTGTTTTAAATTAATTACTACAAATTATATATTTTAAATTTATAAAAATTGAATACATATCTGAAATCCATATATAATAATTATTTATAGAGGTTTCTATTATTTATGGATTTAGAAATATTGACTTTGGTAATTTTTATTCACCACAGTTAAAGGTAAATTAGGTAAATTAGGGTAATAAATAATATAATAAATATAATAAAATTACCCTAATACCTATAAAAATTATTAGATGAATAAAATTCTACCCTAAATATATAATTATCATAATTGGCTCATTTAATTGACTTTCTTACATGAAAGATGTATATATATTGTTGAAACAAATTAAAGTGACACCATGTCACCCTCTTATTTCCTATAAGTTTGATAATTTTAATATAGTGATAAATAAAAAATATATATATACAATAATAAATAGTCTCCAGAAATATAATGATATTAAATACATCATGTTAATTAATTTATAATTTTTATATAAAAAATTATTACCATAAATACTAACACAACAGTGAAAAAATAATTATATTATTAATAGATATATTAAACAAATGATATGAAAATTATTCAAATTAATATATTTTAAATTAATTTTGGTGTCAAATTATTTTTCTAGGTTATTATGACATATTAAAAATCTATATAGTGTTTTTTGGAATTTATCACTATATTAGGATTTTATTTAAATTCAATGAAAATAATAGTGTAAAAAATCGACAGTATTAATATTTTTTAAAAAATAATATTTCATTAAATTATATAAAAATCCCAAAAATATTTTTCAATTAAAAATTCTATATGATAGTTTCTAAAATAATTTCTAAAAGTTCACAAAAGGTCTATTTATTATAAATTTTCCCCGTATATGTAATATTTATATTCTATGAATATTCAAAATGTTGTTACCACAAAAAAAAGATTAATTGATTGAAAAATTAAAAGATATGTTTAAAAATAAGATCAGCATGTTTCATAAATTTGTTTGTATTGTATGATTTAGAACCCTACACATTATTTCATTTATATAAAAAAAATTTGGAGTTATTTCAATTTTGATAAATAATTTATATTAACTAAATATATTAAGAGTTTCCAAGGGCGCCCCTCACCTGTCCTATAAAAAGGTACCCACTCTTCTCTATTAGTCACACTTAAAAATCCATTTTTGTCCAATATCTAACCAATTATTTTAAAAATCCATTCCCACATTATGGAGTCATTATTTAATGTAGAAGACCCTCCATCTAAGTTTTAATGTGTTCTTTAATGGTGATCAACTGAATAAGAGTTATCATTTTCATTAAGTATTTTGTTGTTATTTCTTATTCCACTTCCATTAAATCTCTTTCATACATAAGAACTAATAAATAAAGTATAATCAATTGGATGAGATTTCAATATTTTAATATTATCACCCAAACCAATATCCTATTTTATCAAATTGTAAATGAACATTTTGTTTGTGTGTAAGGCAGACTACCTCCTCGTGAACCGATATAGTTCATTTTTTATTATCGTCTCTCAAGTCTGGTTATAATGATGGAATTAATGTTTTTATATTTTTTCATGAAATATTAATCATTATAATAGAATAATATATCAATTTTGTTCTTACATTCCATTCAAATAAAAATGAAAACATTGTTCATGTGTACGTGTGAACTATCACCTCCCCGAAGCGATGTGAATCATTTTATTCCACCACATCACCTGTATGATATATATAATTATATTGAAATTATTTATAGAATGTTAATCATAATATGAAAATTCATGAATGATAAAGTAATAATTACCTTATTTCTATAATGATCAATTAATGATGGAAATGTTAGCGATGTGTACGTATGAATTACTATCTCTATTATTAAAATGTTGTTTATTTTTCATAATGTTAAAATTTATTTATAAAAATGATAATAATTCCATGAATAATATTCTGGATATAATGTACTTAGGAACACATGGTCTATTTTCATCATACTATGTCCATTGTCGAATGAAGTGTCGAATATAGATAAAACGTCCGATGGGAACATCAATAAATATGTAATTGTCATAACATGGAAATAAGTTATATAAAAAGAATAAAAAACATGAAAAATGTTCCAAATAAAGTATAAATTAACCTAATTTTATTATTTAGGAAGATAAATAATGTACAAGACAAATCAGACTCAAGGTAATGGACTTCATCAAAATCTTCATTCATTGTGGCATATTTTGATAATATACACCATCTTATTTTATACTATGTATAATCAACCCATTTTACATTAAATTTCACTCTATAGTTTTGAAAAGGATACTTCTTATAAAAATCAATTTATTTAATAAAAAAGTGAATTTTTTTTAATATATAATGTGACAACATCCTTCTATGCTTCATGACAATTATATGGTATTTTATTTTAAATACAAGCCGTAATGTATTTAAAATAAAAATAAATAAAATGTTTTCTTGTTTGGTATTTTGGTGTTGAAAAAGTTTTTTGAATTTTTTTTGTATTATCAATATCATTAAATGATATCATGTGCCTCCAATGTGTAAATGTTATTTTTCCTTTATACATTGTTTATGCGTTATGATTATGTTATGGTTCATGTGAATTGATTATGTGTATGGGTGGTTCCATGAAAAACGAAGGTTGAGTGAGCCAATGAAAGATCTCAAATGCATTCGGTAATGAGATAGAGTTAACCGATAAGGATTCTCCTAAGAGATTTGGTGAATATACTGTGACGGGTAATCCAAATGTGACCCTAGAGGATACTCTCAATATAACTTCGAAAGCTACAATGCGAGAATGGTATGGATACCACAAGTTACCTTTATGATTTATCATTTCTAATAATATTTTCAAGAATCTTATTATTTTATGATGTATGATAAGAGGTTCTGTATTATGGGATAAAAGTATGCTTCTGTGAAAATGTTTTTCTATGTTTAAAATATTTTGGGATTAACTATTTAATTCTTTATTTTATATCCCATATTGGTATTTGTGTACCCATCACGAGTTTTTATAATATTTTCCACAGGGTATAAGGATGGGTAAGGGAAATAAATAAGTCATGAGTATTTATATCATGAAAAAGAATTAATGTATTATTGTAAGTAATTTTATTTAGTGAACAAAATGGATAGTGATTAGGCATGTCCACTTTGTAATATTTGAGTTGTTTTGTAAATATTATGTCCCAATTCAATAAATCTTAATCTGGGAAATATCCTAAATGTGAATTCTTGTTTCAACTCAATATTATGTAATGTTTAAGAATGAGGAATTATATGGTTTGCATAAAATGGACAAACTCTAACAAGGATAGGGTGTTTCCTTTTATTGATTCTTGTTTTCAATGGCTTTAGAGGCTCTATTTAAGGTCTAATATTTATTCGTTTGTCTAATTCCATGAGCTCTACTCGACTTTTGGTATGTTACCCCTTATTTTGGTCTTTAAATTTTATAAATGTTATTAATTATGATTTTAATACATGTTGTAGATGTTTAGTAATAATAATAATGGTATCTATGGATTTATGTGAAAGTGAAACCATGTTTTACTTCATTTTTTTGAGTTATGTGGACTTTTTTCTTCGAAATATATGTTTTAAAATTAATGGAGAAATTCCTTACACATCACATGTTTGATAAATTTCTCAAATGGGATTTACTAGTATTTTATGTTTTTTTAAAATTATTTTTACTCTTCAAAATGAATTTTCAATTGGTCGTATATATTTGACTTGGAAATTCATATAATACATGAAATTAATATTAAAGGAAAAAGGGTTTTAATATATATTTTGATCAAAATTGCAGAGATTGAAATACCTTTTTATGTTTTGAACATATACATGAGTGTATGTATATATATACTTGTACTGAATCCCGTTAATGTGTGTCAATTTGGGAAATTAGATGCAATTATTCATATATTTATATATCTATAGTCATATTTGGGGATGGAATATTGGGGATTTAATTATGACACTCAAAATTTATTTTCAAATGGACTTTATGTGATTCCTAAAATAAATTATAAATACTATTTGGAACTATTCAATAAGGATTTAACCCATTATTTTTTTAAATCCCTCATTGTTATTTGGAAGTAATTTTAAAGTCTTGGATTTGTGATTTATACCTAAAATGGGTGATATATTGGTTTTATATTATTATAGTAATTTTAAAAGTTCTTAACGAGGTTAAAAATTACAATTTTATTGTTTTTTCAATATTAGAGCATCCTGGGAACCATAAGGGCTTCAGTTAATGGACCCTAATGGGACATGTTCACTTTATTATAGCTATGCTGGTGAAGTTAATATATTTTCCACAAGTTAGTGACAAATTAAATTATTTACCCTCTAGATTCTAGTGACATGTATTCTAGGATTTCCCAATCCCCTAGTGGATTTTCTGTGATTCTCCCAAGATTATTTATTTAAAATATTTCTTGTATGAGTTTCACTTACTCCTATAATAATTTATACAGCCCATTACTTATTGAACCATTATTATTTCATGGTATCAGTTCTACTGTAGTAAAATGGTTTTCTGAATTACTTTCATAGAACATTTTTTAATGGTTGGTTTAAAGATAGTTTTTCAAATTTGATTTTTAATAAATAAGTATTTACCTTAATAATGTGTCTTCATAGCAATTTTTTTCATATAAAGAAACAATGGTGGTTTTTAAAATTAATTGAAAAATAATGTTGGTCATTATATACTTATGTAATAAATACTTCTTTTTAATATTATATTTCATAATACGATGAGAATGTTATTTTTTAAAGACTTAAACAAGAGGAGTTGTTTAATTTTTCGTTCATACCAATATCTTTATCTCATTCCTATTATTATCTTTTTACTTTCATGTTCTTATTCTTTCATTAAAAATATTAGATAATTGATATATTAGTATAGGATGGAGACATGTAAAACCATGGGTACTTTTGTTTTTTGTTTTTGTTTTATATATATTTATTTATAGTATCATATTAGTGGTCCTTTATATACTTTTGTTTATCAGTATTGGTGGTGTATTATATATGTTTTGTGAATAGAAAAGGCATACAAAGGTTTTTGTTTCTATAGGTGAGGTATTTATGGGTGTGGAGAGTGATTAATTAAATATACATATTATATTATTTTAAAATTTTAGAAATTTTATTTTTTCTTTTTAATTGCTGTCTAGATGTCCAATGTATGTAAATTTTATTTAATGTTTTCCCATTATGTGTTTAACTCTAACTATTGAAAAAAATAGATATAACTTCATACTCATTGATTTATCAATCAATAGTTTACAGAGTGGGGTGATCATGAATGTATCATGGGTATGTCATTCGATAACTAGAGAATCATACAGAGGGATGGAAAGGGTTAGTGTATGAAAAAATGTTATCAAAGAATCCTTCTATAGATGTGTCTCATATTTGGGCATAATACTATCACAACCCCGGTGGTTGGAGAAATATGATCACCATGGACATTACTCATTTTGAGCCTCAACATTAAATGTGTTATGAGTTATAAATGTTTAATGGTGATTTTTTATTATATATTTATAGTGTTAAAGATTATATAATAAATTTTTAAGTTTTGATGGAGGGAATAGTCAGCACACATTTGGATATCAGGTCCTATAATTCAATTTGAAACCCAATGTAATGGTTTAATTTGACATCCAATGACAGTTTCAGACACAATACATTGTTTTCAAGACAATGTGTATAAGATATGAACAACAATTAATCCCATGTATGGTGTTTCTTGTGTCGTGTAATGTTATTTATTTGGTTTTGGTGCGGATAGATTATTTTTATAAATAAAAATGTTTTTTATTTATAAAATTGATAAAGTTGTTTTATTATATGAAATTTAATTAGGATAATTCATTGAAATTATATAAATTAAAATAATTGGATTTATATTTTAATGGAATGTGGTGAAATGTTTGGTTTTTTATTTTCGATATCATAAATGATTTTATCTAAAATGTTTTTAAAGGATTTCATTTTTATGATGGGTCTAATAAGGTATATAAAAAATTTAATATGATTTTATGTTTTACAAAGAATTTATAAAGGTTATTTTTATGATCAAATAAAATAATCATCATATGATGATTTTAAAATAACATTATAGAGGGAGATTTCTATTTTTAAAATATATTTTAAATAGAATTTCATAATTAAAAAACTAAAAATAATTATTTTTTAATTGAAAATGTTGAATATGATTTTTAATAATAATCCTATAGACTTAAAACATTACTTGGGGGGAAATCACATGGTTTTGTAATATTTTTAAAAGGTTCTTTAAAATCTTGTTGGTGTGTTTAAATTGGCCATAAATTTTGGTTTAGTATTTTTTATAGGTATTGGTGTTTGTGACATATTTCATTGGAGTTTTCCAATTTTATTACGGTTTACATGATATAAGAGGATTTGGATTCATATGTTCCATGATTTTAAAATTCATGTTGTTGTATCAATCAACTTCCACATTGAATATCTATATTAGATTAAAATATGTTTTTATCAGGTGTTGTACCTATCTTGTGCCTATTATGGTTGACGAGTGTGATCCTTTTGTCGATGGCCATGCCCAAGAGTTCCTCGTTTGTTTCTATTTTTCTTTTGGTAAGTATATTAATTTCATGAGACAATGATTGAAGACTCATTGTATGTTCGATTTTTTGGATTGGGGCCTTTATACATACCTTGGATTATTGGTGTTCTAATAAAACCATGATGTATTTTATAATGTGAACCATAAGTCAATGGTAGTGAATTTTTCTATAAAGGGATTACCTAAGAAGGGTGGTGACCCTACTGGTGGTCTGGATGAAGATCCTATATCATATGAGGATAAGTAACCTAGTTTGATCTAGTGTGTTGGGATTCAGTAATTCAAATGAAGTTATTCAGGGTGGTTCTCTTTGTCCGTTTATCTTCCTATTATTCATTGTTTATCTCTGTTTTGTGGTTTGGGAATACTCTTGCAATCACATTTTAGATACTTGGATGACTTAGATGATAGAAATTATGGATATTTTCATGATTGAGAATTATAGTTTAGCTCCCTTAATTTAGGTAATTTTAGTAATAGTATTTTTTGATGATTTCTCTAGTTCCATTTACCTTTTGTGTTAGTAAAACTGTTATGGTGGGGATATAGACTATTTATCTTAGTTTACATTTTCTTTGTCACCTATAGTTTTTGTAAATTTTTCCTATTATTTTATATATGGTTTAGAGCATTGAATTGTTGCGGTGTTAGTGATGCTTTACAATTATAGTGATTATTGTTAGACATGAATGTAATAGAATATTCTAATATTGTGGGGATATCAATATATTTTTTTAACCCTATTTGTGATTCAGTTTAAATTTACATGTGGGTGATCATTATAGTGAAAAAGTTATTTGTTATTGGTTGTGTCTTTAGAAGTTCATTTGGAGACAAAATTTAGGTTAGGATGTGAGTACAAATCATTTTGATTAGATTTATAGGTTTTTTTTAGTTCATGTTGTTACATGGGATTTTAGAATTGGGTGATGATTGAGGAGGTAAATTCCTATAAAGATTTTGGCCATCTAAATCATTGAAGGATTTATGGGGGAAGAAATCATTTTGGTGAGGAATATATCAATCCATGAACCTATTTTTATTAATTATTTTATTTATACAATTATTTTTAATTTTTTACTAAAATTCTTGGTCAAACCATTTTCAAATTTTCAAATTTCATATTTCAATTGTACGTTCATAGTTACTGGAAAACATGCACAGACAATGAAAACATGTTTTTAATTTAAAAAAATCCAAAATACATGGTAGGTTTTGGGTTTTTATGATCATGAATCAGGACCATGAATGATTTTTTAGACAATATACTAGGAGGTTATTGGTTAGAACAAGGTTTATCCAATCGTATGGAAAAATTATTTGATCTGTCTAGTGAATTAAAAATATGAAAAATTAATTTCCTTCCACTCCCTTTGTTTTAACTCATGTTAGACCCTCCCACAAGAATTATTCTTTGTGAGTGTCCTAAGATAGGACCACCATGTCAGGACTACCCATCATACTTATCTATTGATTTTGGTTAATCCTCGTTGTGATTTCATATGTGATCTCTATCAGACAAGTTTTCACTTCCGCTGTTCTTTTTAAATCCCATTTCTTCTTATTTTCCACTTTCCTCCATATAGTGTGTGCACTATTAATGAACCGTAAAATAAATTATGAGTCTATGTTGGATCCTTTGAATAAGTGAATAATTATTTGTTTTATTTTTATTGAAAAACCCCTAGGTGTAATTTGGAACATATATTCAAATTCCTGCATGTGTTATTTATACATTTTGGTTGGTTTGTTGATTTTATATGATTATGATAATATTATAATTTCCTAGATATGTTTCACATTATTATTTTGTGATTTCTGTTAGTATAAAAACATAATTGATTCGCTAGGGACTTAGATAGGGTAACTAAGAGGGTATGGGATCACATTACACTAACTATGAAAGTGAAGTCTTTATATTTTACAATGTCTATTAACAAGTTAAAACCTTTTCCCTCATGATGTTAGAAAATTATATTATAGGATTAACTGGACCATATTAACCTTATCCTATTTATCATAGGATTATAATTTTAAATTATTTGTCGTATGGGTTACACATTCAAATATATTAATTTATATTGCTTCTGAAATATATCCAATTTATTATTTATTGAGGTTTTCCCCCTTTAGTAAAATTTTATTCTAAATTAATATCATAGTATATTTCTAAATGGTGTTTTAAAGGTAGTTTTAAATTGGGTGTTTTAATGAATGATACATTATACCAATAAAGTCTTTTCATTTTGATTTTTTTTAATTTAATGAAAAGAAAAATTAATTTTTTTAAAATTATTATGGATATTATAGTCTTCATTGAATACTTCTGTAAAAAAATTATTTTTAATACTGCATTAAAAAATAACATGATATGATATTTTGTTTAAAGACTTAATCTTTGGGAGTGGTTTATTTGGAATTCCAGCTAAGCACTTTGGCTGAGGAATATATTATCATTTCACTTTCACTTTCTGTTTTTTACAACTCCTGGGGCATTGTGATTTTTGTTTTTGATGGTGACTTATAAAGATAAATAGAGGTAGATTTGATGTTTTGTGATTTATCTTTAATTATCAAATCAACTGTGTAGGCCTTCTATAAGATCCAATTATCAATAATGGAGGAATGTTATACACATGGAGGCCATAGTAAAGGCATATACAGGTGTCCATTTCCCTAAGTGTGGGAGTTATGGGGTGAGTGGAGGGATTAGTTAAATTTATATAGGTTTCTTAGTTAATTTTTTTTATTGATTTTATTTCTTCTATTTTATTTTCGATTAGATGTCAAATGTATGGAAGCATTATTCCCATTTATATATTTTTTTTACAATGATTTTTGGGAGAATCCATTCACAATAGTTACAATTTGATTCTCTAACACTAATTGATAGCCTTGGGAGATTTAGAACATCCCTTAGGTATACTATGTTTCGTTTTTGGAATCTTATGGTGGAACACATTAGGTTGGATCCTTAAATTATTCATGATATAAGGGATGGTTTGGTTTTAGAATATCCATTCTCAATTAATTTGTTATTACAAAAATCGATGGATGAGAAAAAAAATTAATGTATGCCTAATTTTAAAATGGAATTGATAGTATGGATAATATTGAGCCTAGAAAATGGAGGAAATTAACTGATAGGATTTTAATTTTTGTTATAAAAATTGAGTAAGAAACTGAGAAATTGATAAGTGTAAAACCCTAAAATTTTAAAATACATATTCTAATAAAAAATTTCATGTTGAGTAGATTTTATTACATAAATCATTTCACTAAATGATCCATGATAATTTTTATCAAAAAAAGTTAATAATTAATACAATATGAGTATATAATATGAATAATTATTAATAAAATTGAAATAATGATAAAATATTCACTAAATGAAAATGATTAATTTTTTTTAGAAAACATACATTTCAATTTATTAAATATTATTATTAATTTTAATGAATATTTTTTATGAGTTATAATAATAAAATTGATTAAATTTAATTTTTATTAGTTAAATAATCAAAATTAATTGAATGTGATTAAAATATTTTACAGTAAAATTAACATTTTTTTTAAAAATGTTTTTAAAGTTTTGTAAATTTATATTTAATTAAATTTACCTTTTTTGGATTATTATAATAAAATTATTCAATATGTAAAAAAATAAATTAACATTCACTTTTAATTGATAATAATTATGGTTAATATATCTTAATGTTTTAAAATAAATATTTCTTATATAAAATGTATTGATTATATTTAATATTTTTAGTTAAAAGTTCAATTTTCATATTTTATAATTTGATTTAGAAAAAACTAAATTATTTTTTTAATTCTTTATGTCAATGTTATCTTAGGTTTTTTCAGTTTCTTCTAGAAAGGTTATTTTATAGGTGAATAGTGAAAATACAGTTTTTACAAACACCATACCCTTTAAGGAATAATTACGATATAAGAATAAATTTAAAAATAAAACATTTTTCTAAAAAAAAAAGAAATTAATAATTAAAATAATGTATTTAAAGTTAATATTTTTTAATTTTGACATCATTTTTTGAATATTTGGATCTTGTGTTTTATTTTATTACAATAAGTTATTTTTTGGGTCTTTCTCTATTAATTAAGTGTTCATAATGATCAATTTATTTTTTAATTTCTTTAAATGTATAAAAAAATTATTTATTTAATCATAAACCAATAAGATAAATTTTATCAACACCATACATTATATTGATAGAAATTCAATTTTATGATTTAAAAAAAATAAATTTTTTTTATTCTCTCAAACACACTTTTATTAAATTTAATTTTGACAGCCTCTATAAATTTAATCTTATTAATTTATTTTCATATTTTTAATTTCAATAATTATTTTATAGAGGACGTTATATTTCATTTTTATTCATAAAAATTTACCATAGTAAATGTGAGACACATCGATAAGGGTTACACGTGGTAAAATGATTATATTTATAAATAAGGTCCCAACATATCATAAAAACATATCATTAAATAGTTTTGTGGAGGATTTATCTATATCGCCCTTTTTAATTATCAATTAATATAATTTTTTATTCACATTCTTTCAGAAGGACTTTATTTTTTATATTAAGAAATTAATATTACCAAAAATTTTCCACTC
Source organism: Viscum album (assembly GCA_963277665.1). Classification (NCBI taxonomy): domain Eukaryota; kingdom Viridiplantae; phylum Streptophyta; class Magnoliopsida; order Santalales; family Viscaceae; genus Viscum; species Viscum album. The sequence continues at coordinate 959,203,471 of OY728142.1, forward strand.
TCGCTTATAAAAGCAACCCTACTGCAGTGTTCAAATCCAAAATTTAATTATAAATATCCCTTATAATCTTCAATATTCCATTAACTAAAAGGGTTCTCCCACTATGGATACCATGTGGTCTCTACGGATTTTTCATATCCCTTTAAAACCAAGATGGTTTCCCAAATGATAGATAATTTCATCTTTATAATTAATGGTTTCTTATATCTCTTCTCACGTGTATTTTTCATAAAACACTTCATGAAAATAATATTTCAGTTTAAAAATATGTTTTTGAAACCATTAGTAATATTTAAAAGTTATATTATCAAAATAAGACTATATTTTATTACACATTAAAATTTTAAAATGTGTTCTTATTCTAGTTCATTTCACCACCTACAAGAAAAAAAATAATTCTTATATATTGAATAAATATGAAAAATTAAAAACTTTTAATAATATGTAATACTGTTTAAATTTATATGTTATATAATTATATTCTAGAAATATTAATAAGTATAATGTCATAACAATTCAATTTTTTGACATTTTAATAATCACTAAGAATGGAATTTTTAAGCGTTCTATGTAAACTATAAACATATTTCACATTAAATTTCAACAGGAACCCAGAACTATATAAAAATAATTAATTAAATTATTATGAAATTTATATAGGTGATTAACTCAGTAAAAAGAGTCATGGATCAGAACTGCCAAACTGAAACATGTAAAGGTAACCAAATAGTTGACACCCAAATATTAATTATAAAAATTAAATATTAATATTTGGGTAAAAAGGAATTAATGTTTTACATCATAAAGTAAAATAAGTTTAAATATAATTCTAATTAATATTAATAGTAAACCAAATTTTATATACATGGATGTTAGATTTTGTTTGACTAAGAGGATGTCTGAGGTAAGGGTTCGTTTTCTTCAGTTCCTTGAGACATGTTTCATTTTGTACACCTTGCTTTATTTTATAAGGTTATAAATTTATTTAATGGCTTATTAATATAATATATTATTTTTTTCATATAATTCATCAGGTTTATAAATTTAATTAATGTTATTTCTTTCAATGGTTTTGTTATCGTTTGTTTTAAAAGTTGGAATGGTTTTTTGGAATCATTTTTATTTTCATTAGGCCAGGATTCATTTTCCTTGACTATAATCTTCCAATTTTACTTTATAATAAAAATAATATATTATATATGTTATTCTTTATTTTTCTCTTTATAAATTACATTATCACTTCAATATTTTCTTCTTTGTCTAATCCCCTACAATATAAAATTTGACACTTGTTATGTATAATTCTCATCATCTACTACAGTTATTTTTCGTCCTTATAAATATATATATATATATATATATATTTATCCATACCGAATTTTTTGACATTTTTATATTAAATAAAAATATTTTTTTATCAAAAAACAATATTGATATAAATCATTAACACTTTTGAAAAATAATGTTCGCAACACTTTCTTTATCATGGGGTTTTTTAAAACATCCCAATAGCTAAAAAAATCTTTCATCAAGCATGTAACATTTTATCTTCCACCCAACATTAATTATTTAACCATTATTTATTTTTAAGGATTGATTTTTGGGTATTAATTTTTTGTTAGTTTTTAAAAATTATTCCTATAAATGGTTGTTAAATATGTCCTTTTTATAATTTCCACACAAGTCCTTTTGAACTACTTAAAAAAAGTTTTGAAAAGTGTTTTTTATGAAATTTACTACGTGATCTAATTTCCCACCTATTATGTATATTAATTATTATTAAGATTCCTTCCAAATTATTCCTAGTTTTTAATAAAATTCATATTATCCTAATTTTAGGAATTCTTCATTTTTTAAAAGTTTGATATAATAAAATATATTTCTTCTTATTTTTCAAAGAACATTTTTAATTATTTTATAAAGGTTTTTATCATTTATGTATAAATTATTTCATTATTATAATATTTCACAATGGATATTATCTTTTAATATAACATACTTTCTTAGAAAAGATGTAACGATCTGAATCGTAGTAGCCCAGAGCCGATGTCTTTCTTTATTGCATTATTATAAGTACTAGAATTAAATCCCTAAGGGCCAAAAAATTTAATAGGTTTGGAAAACTACATTACATAAAATATACCAAAATTACATATTCAGAATAAAATAAATAATAAAAATCTAAAATCATAGAATCCCTGAAACTCATTCCAACAATTAAATTCATGACATAGGGACAAGGAAACAAAATAATTGTGAGATCAATTTCTCAATTTAGTTAATTACTACTTAAAATATCATAAATAAGTAATCATAATCAATAATTTATGTTATATGACTAACTAACATATTAATTAATCATTTACATGAGCATAATAAGGAAGCATAAAATATGAACAAATAATGCCATAAAAATGATCACATGATCCTAAAACGTGACCATGTATATTCTAACTAATAAATAAATAAAATAGTATAAAAATAATTATGGAGTTAATAATTTTGGATGTCTGAACTATAAGTATTTTTACTCCATATTTATACTATCAAAATCTATCCTTAAGATAGTTTATGTATGTGAGTATAAACCCACCTGATGTAGCCAACTGATTCGTCTCATGAGTCTATCTTTGCATAGAAAGGATTACATTAACTATATCTAAACCCATGTTTTGAATTTATAATTCATTTCCTTATATATATATTTATTTCATAAACAATATTCCTTATAAAATATCCATATTGAATAAAGTTTATGTATTTATCAATATTTCCCCAATAAATTATATAACATTTAATGTAAAAACCATATGAAAAAATGGTATACAGTTTAATAAATAATCATATCCCTCATAAATTTTTATTAATATTAAATTCAATAAAATTTCTAATGAAAAATTATTACAATAAAGTGATTGTTTCAATAGAAAGTCAATAATCTATAAAGGACTTGAGATTTTGCGATAAATTTTTCCACTTTGTAATTTTCAGGTTAATTTTCCTAGAATATGATACTTAAAAGTAAAACATAATATACTATGATGTTTTAATGTATCATGATATTCAAGGACAAAATGGTAGTATATACAACATGTAAAAGTTATCGGGTGAATCAAAAAATTAGTCTCAATGGAATGTAAATTGAGACGAAATCAATTACCTGACTCTTCCTTTTGATTGAATGATAATTAAAAACATGCATAATGGTTCATATATTTTTATTAAATTAGAAATGAACCATATTAGTAGTTATAATATCATAAATACTTTTTTATGACATCTTATTAACCTATTGTTAATAATATCCGATTATTTTCATTGTTTTCTGGTGTTAATTGGCTTGTTTTTTGAGAATGTTTTGACTTGTTTTTTTGTTCCAATTCAATAGATCATGAATTCAAAACCTCTAAAATTAAAACTATGATGTAAATATATATATATATGTATATGTATTTATTATAATCATTAATATTTAGTTATTGAAAATGAAATACACAGTTCATGGTGACTGTATATTGTATGTACGCATGAACATCATTTCCATTTTATTATCATATAGAAAGAATGAAAAGATATTTATATACACATATATATTTAATTTCATTAAAATAAAATATTTTCAAATAAATATATAACATATATATGTCATACCTATCCTTAATATATTACATGGAATGTGTGAATGAATAACATCACTTCGTGAGGTGAGAATCCGCTTTACAAACAAATGAAAATATCATATTCCCACCAAATGTAATGAATTGAGGTATATATAATATAATAATAATTATTGGAATAAATACATAATAAATACAATATATATTATATAAAAACATTATTTCAATCATTATAACCAACCAATAATAGTGGTAATGGATGAAAGAATTACAACGGTTCGTGATGTCGTATTTTGTCGTACACACAAATGATGATTTAATAAAACATTAAACGGAGGTGTGTAAATTTTCATGTCATAAAGTCAATATAAAATAATCTGAGTATTTTTATTATTCATAGGTTATTATATGATCATTTAATAATAATAATTATTAGAGGAGGAGAAAATAAATAAAATAGAAAATTATTTTGATGAACATTACCTCTTCTTCGTGTTTCCTACTTAGGTTTTCACTAAAACCCTAAAAGATTTAATTTATTACATAAATAATTCGTCTATTTTTATTTTACATAAGTTTAGGATTGATTATTTCAGTACTCTTATGATCAAAATGGCATGAGAGGTGTGAATAAGTGGGGGAGTGAATGGCCATTTATAGTTGAGGAGGAGTGACATTCTTGTAAATTCTCAATATTTTTCACTATTTGGAGGTCTCCCTTCCCTAATGATTAGCTAAAATTTAAAATTATTGGATTTTAAGGGAATTTTAGTCGATAAAAACATCTATAGTACAAAAATAAACACATTTTTTCCTTTTTTTCGTTAACATCTGAGCTTCCCTACTTTTAATATTTTGGGTTTTATTAAAGTAAATAATTTTCTACCATTATATATTTATTCATTAAGATGTAATTATAGTTATAATTATAATTTAATTTAAACTAAATTATTATAAATATTATATATAACCTATAAAAAAATATCACGTTTTTTAAATGAATTTTAACTAAATCACAAGTAATACAAAAAAATACTATAACCCTAACCATGATAATAATGTTTTTAAAATATAGTAGTCAACATGTTTATTATAAAATATAAATTGGTACATTCATGTAAAATGTTTGGAATTTATTAACATTTAAAAATAACATGGTAGAATAATGGATTTTCAAATATTATAAATCATTTAATAAACTATCATTTATTATAAAATAACATTAATGCCATTTCTAACGTTATTTATAAAATTTGAATATAAACATATTAATACTATTATAGAATTTGATTATATTAATTTAATACATTCATTAAAATATATATTGATATAAATAATTAATTCAAGAAAATAATTCAAAATTTTAATTCACTTTTGGTAATTTTAGTATTATTTATTTTAGTGAATTATTTACTAAATAACTAATGTGTGGGAATTTATAATGTATTTTATGTACCAAATTCGTCTTTAAAAATAAAATATAAATTATTATGATTGAAAAACTAACTAATATTTCAAAATATTTTATATAATCTAACCAAGGTGTTTTTTCTACATCCTAATGCTTTATAAATATTAATGGCGATGAAGGACCCTTTTTTACCTTTTTCATTACTAAACTTATTATATATGTACATTTCAGGAAAATTTGTCCCAATAACTCCTAAAAATGTACAATAATGTTGTAATTTTCTAAATATTTATATTAAATTGGTGCTTTAAATGTTAGTCAGTCATTTTAAACAAAATATTCTATGTTTAGAAGATAAGTAATTTTGTTTTTACCTTAGTTATGGTAATTAATTTTAATTATTTTCGAAAATAATTATTATCAAAAACATTTATGACCCTATTATTTAATATAAATACTTATGAATCCAAATATTCAATCCATTTTGAGAAATTCAAATAAAAAAATGGCATAATTTAATTTAAATTTAATCATGTGGATATAATGAGAATTTCATTTAAAGTTAAAATGTTCGAAATATTACAATGTCTTTATATAAAGTTAACTTGAAAAATGATTCTATTGAAATAAATTGGATAAATTTATATCTCCATAAAATTATTCCGACACTAATAATTATTTAAATGAGAATGATGTTTTCAATTAAAAATTATTAATTTTCACTATTTTTCAAAAAATGAAACTTCTGAGAAAAATATCAAAAATTAACTCTAATAAAATTTTGGCTATTCCTTTGAAAAAATATTATTATCTTCTAAAATAAATTTTATAAGATTGGTAAATATTAATTTTATATTATTTGTTCCAATCACCATGAATACATTCTTTAGTAAAAGATTTTTTTTTCACAAATATTTCATTTTCATTTATTTAATTATTACATTATTTCTAATCAGTAGATAAATAATTAAAATATGAAATCTACATATTTCATAATATATTTAATTCTTTTCATTTCTGTAATTACACTTTCTATGTGATAATTTTCTTATTAATTAATAATATTAATAATATATTGTTGTTTGGTAAAACATGGGAATTCATGTAACAGAAGAATTCGAAGAAACATTTTATTGCTTGTAATGTTAGAAATACTCCATGTTGTGTGAATTGATATATATAGAATAAATTTGATTTATTTAAAATAATAAATATTATTTAATATCCCATTTTCTTGTATTCCCTTCTATGCATGGTGTTGACTGTAGTTTAGGTTGTCAAATATAATGTTCTCATTTTATAATATTACGGTGTTACATTCTCCCCAGCAAAAATAAATTTTTTACTGGAAATTTAAACTTGATATCAGTAATATCATGTTTCAATTTTGAAATAACATTGTTAATAACCCATAACGTAAAAGAGTTATTTTAAAATCCATTAAATAAGAGAGAAATGGACGTACATTTTTCTTATGAAATAATCACATAACTACCTTCCTGAGTAAAATGAATTTTTTTTCAAGTGAATATATGGACATGGATGAAAAGTATAAATAATTAAATAGGGTAAAATATTTCCTTGATCACATACAATTTAATTATCAATGAAATCATAAAAACCACAAAAACATAAACTTGAAATGATTTAAAAAACTATGTAATTCATATCATATGAATGTAATTGGAAAAAATTTTCATTTCAGAAGTCCTTTTCCTAATGTTAATAAAATTTAATGGGAGGATATAATTATTTTATTTCAATCCATTTCATAATAATAATATCATCCGTTGGTTGTGCCTTGAACAATTTCAATCTCATCTCTTAGAACATGTTGCATCATTTGGCGATTTAATATGTTATTCTCTAAAACCACATCTAAAGTTCAACTTAAACCATTCTATACAAACTTAACCTTACGAACCTTCCAAAATAATAGATTCATAACATTCAAATATAGGTCAACAAATCTCTCAAATGTTGTTTTCATTAATCAGTTCCATGTTAGTTAGTATTGTCCAATTTAATTCATCCCAATCAATTATCCCTTTTTATAAACATCTATATCTCAGAATAATGAAAATATTAAAGAATATACTTCCCTCAATCAAGTGTTTTCCATAAATTTAAACATTATAATAAATCACTTATCTTGGAAATATGCATCGTTGCCTTTATAATAGTTATACAAATAGTACTATAGTACAATCCTTAGACATTTCATAATTTTTATAATTAAGATATCGGTGATAAAATACTCAAATAAAATAATTCATGAATCCATACACAAGAACATTAATAATTTCTATTTCTTTATGGTGAGATCATAATCATGACTATTATCTATTGCCCACAATTTAGTTATATTCTTATGATTCTTCGGTAATTAATTTGTATGGTTCCCCATATCCTTATAGATGTTGGATTAAACATTTTAAAATTCACTATTTCTTTTGAAATTATGATAATGTTTTCATTTTTCTCCACACAAGATTAAAACACCTTTTCAAATTGATAATATATTGTGGTATGTTCTTCCACACCTATCACATGTGGTAAAATATTTCATTCTCTTGTGAACTTTTTCCACAAATTTATCTAGCGTCCTATTCTTCTCTCACGTTTCACCGATTCCATAATACTTAAAAAATTATTTCACTATCTTTATATATCCGGATATTATTTCCTCCTATGAGGAGAACACTTGGGATAATACTTCCCTTTGAAATAATGGATTAATAACATCAAATTAAATATCATCCATTCCATTTGGATTGCATACATTGATGCGGATCCCATTCCTTCTGCTATGTGACATTTCTAAATGATGGCATATATAGGATCAGCTCAAAAAATTATGAATTTTAAAACATAATATATAAACATAAATCCATTTAAATACATGATATAATATTATCTAATAACCATAGTAATGGTTTCTTTGGGGATATCTTTATTTTAAAATATATCATAATTGTTCCTAAATAAAATTTGAATTGTCTTAAGAATATCCCCGAGAAGGCTCAATCCAAATGCACAGTAAGACCAATTGTTGTGTAGTAGTTTACACTCAAGTATATCCAAATGTTCACTTTTCAGTGATATTACCCATAAGTGCATCTATTCCATAATGACATCCACTTTTACTATCTGGAATTAGAGGTATTTCGTGGATTAAAAACATAGTCACTACCTTAAAAAAAACATCAGTATTCTATTTAACACTTGTCTTCAATTTATATCATGCAGTTATGTTTCACAATTTATGTTTTCCTATTTTTAATTCCAAATGATTCTACTAACCATTCTTATATAAAAACAATAATGTCACCGGCCCAAATATCTTGGATCTAGTTCCTTACTTTATTACATTGGATAAAGTACAATATTAAAATTTCAATGCAATGACTAGTTTAGAATTTTCGTGAAACTAGACTACATAAATGATACCCATATTATAATGGAAAAATAAAATAAAGCATGAAAAAGTAATATCTTAGTATCCATAAAACTCATTATAATAATTCATCTTAATTTATTGGGGAATAAAAACTAATAAGGGTGAGACCAAATTCTCAGTAAGTAATAAGTAAAGAGTAAGATACCATTAATCAATAATCACAATAAATACAAAACTGCAAATGAATAAAATACATTCCAAATAATCAATAACTTGATCATAAAATTACAGGAATAAAATATGATCAAATCATGCCATATAAATAATGACACGATATTGAAAATGGACCACTGATATTTTTAACTAAATAGATAATCACATGGAATAAAAATAATGATGGGATTCATAACATTAATCTTTTGAACTATCAAAATTAATCCTCAAGATAGTTACTATTAAGAAATATCCTCAATATAGATTAAATATGTGGGAAGAAACTAATCTGAATTGGCCAACTAATTATTATCGGGAGACTACAAATTCATAGATGGGATTACATTAACTAGCCCCTAACCTGTGTAATAATTTCAAAAATTATTCGTTTTATATTGATTTAATTTATAAACAATGTTCCTTATCAAATATCAGTATTGAATAAAGGATACAGATTAATCTGTATTTCCATAGAAAATAATATAAAATGCAATGTAAAAAATTTAAAAAACGAATATAAAAGTGTTAAATGTCTTATGAAATAATCATATTCATCAGTCAAGAATATAGAAATTTAAAAGAAATATAATTTCTATTAAAAAATTATTACAAGAAATTGATTATTTTAAAATAATGTTAACAATCAAAAAATGAATTGATAATGTATAATAACTTTTAACCCTTGGTAATTTTTTTAAAATCCCATTATATGTGATAATTAGAACTGAAAAATAAAATACCATAAAGTGTGAATGTATGATGATATTAAATATCAAAGGGTCATCATATACCCCATGTAAAAGTGAATTGAAAAAATCCCTTACCTTATGCTTTCTTTTAGTAGAATGATCTTTAAAATCTTGTATAATAGTTTTAAGAAAGTTTTTTTCTTATAATAACACCATATTAGTGTTTATAATATCATATAATATCTTTGTATAACATCACATCACCTTATTTTTAATAATCTTACAATATTTTCATTATTTTGAGTGTTAATTGCCATTTCAGTATGTTTTGTCTTGTTAGTTTTTGTTCACATTACATAGATCATGATTTCACCATATCCAAAATTATACATACTATGAAAAAATAATATATATTTCTTATATATGTGTTTCTATAAATCCAAAAAAAAATTGGTGGAAATGAAATTCACCATTCATGGAGATGGTGGATTGTATGTGTGCATGTATGTTGTTTCCGTTTTTATCATATTGAAAGAATGAAAAGTAATATATATATATATATAATCCTTGTATTGCCATATTTATTTTTATATATTATATATTTTTATTAATCCTATCCTTAATACATTCCATGTAAATCATGGATGAATTAATGGCTTCATGAGGTGTAGTCCACCGTCCATGTAAATGACGTTATCGTATTCCTTGAAATTGGATATACGATTTTATGTGTTATATAATAATTAAATAAGATTAAATAGATAATAAATATCATATTAAAAAATTTAAACAATATTTACATAATTATACCCAACATTGAGTTGTGGAATTTGGAGAACAAATGACATCAGTTCGTGACACAGAAGTTCTCCATACAGACGAACGATGATTTTGTAACCCTTTTGATGAATGTGTGTTATATTGTAGTTCATAACCATAATATATAAACTTATAATAATATGGAATATAATGATATTATTATATCATCATGGAATAAAAATAATTGGATGAGGTGGAGAAGGAAATAAAATACAAATTCTATTACAAGAACATTATGCCTTATTTGGGTTTCCTCCTTAGAATTGCACTAAAAACATGACCGTGTTGATTTGTGACAAAAATATGGATTATATGAAGAGTTGAGGTAATATGGGTAATTATTTGGATACTTTTTTGATGATTCAAATGGATTAATAGTATTGAAAAAGTGGGGGAGTAGAATTCCTTTTTATAGTTGAGGTGAATTGGAATTTTTAAAATACTAAAAATTACTCACGATTTAGTGTACTACCTTAAGTAATGTGCCTCAAAAATTGAAAAATGAGTATAGTGTTTAGGAATAATGTTTTATAAACACCTTCATGACAAAAAAATAAACATATATTTATCATTTTGTCTGTTAACTTCTATGTCTCCCTACTTTTTGCATTATGGTTTTTATTATGCTAACAATGTTATAACGTATGTAATTTAATCCATAAAAATAAATAAAAGTGAAAATTAATAAATAATTTAGACCCAATTATTTTTAATATTATATATAGTTTATAAAATAAAAAATTACATCTATGTTAAAAATTAATTTTAACAAATGTGCATGTAACGCGTAAAAGCACAGCATTAATCATAACCATGCTAACATTTTTTTACGATGTAGGGGTCAAAAAGATCATTATAAAAGGTAAATTAATACATTAATAAAGATATTTTATATTTATTATCATTGATGAATTACTAGTTATAATAAAATATCATTATTAATTGAAATTTATTTAATAAAATATCAATAATTATAAAATAACATCAATGTCAATTTTCACATTATTTATTTAATTTAGATTTAAAAAATTCAAGAAAATGATGTAATTTGAATAAATTAATTTAAAACATTTTTAAAAATATATATTGATTGAGAAATTAATGAAATAAAATAATTCATGCATTTTACTTCACTTTTAATTTTTTTACTATTATTTTTATTAGATAATTATTAACTAAATAATTAATGCATTAGAATTAATTATTCATTTTATGTAACCAATTAATACCAAAAAAATTAGAGATATATTTTTATAATTAAAAAATTCATTTATATTTTAAATTAATGTTAATCACCAAACATATTTTTTTTGACATCCTAATGATTTATAAATATTAAAGGCTAGTAAGGTTCCTTTTTTGTGTTTTTTATAGATAACTTTTTATATAGGTCACATTCATAGAATAGAATCTAAATAACTCATAAAAATTTACTAAAAGGTGTTAAGGGTATTAATATGTCCATAAAATGGGTTTCTGGTAGGTTGGTAAGTCATTTTAAACCGTATATTCTATGTTTAACCACTATGTAAATTTGGTTTTTTTACCTTAATCGTTGTAATTAATTTTGACATTTTTGAATACAAATTTTTTTCTAAAATTATTTTGACATTATTATATTATAAAAATTATTAATATTCAAAATTTTATATAAATTTTGTTAAATTCAACTCATATAACTGGCAGAACTTAATTTAAAATTAATCCCGCATTTGTGATGGGAAAGTGGGTTTTTATAGTTAAAATGTTAAAAAGTTTACAAAGTTTTTATATTCATATTCAATATGAAAATTATTATAATGAACTAAATTTTATTAATTTATATATAATTTAACTAATTTTAATTCAATAAAATAAAAATATAATTTTAATACTATAAATTATTTCAATTAAAATTTAGTTTTCAATTAAAATAATTTTTTTTACTATTAATAAAAAAATAAAACTACACATAATAATCTCAAAAATTCACGCCAATATAATTTAGGTAGTGTGATTTAATAAAAAAAATATTATATATTTTATTTGGTAAAATTTAATTTCAAATTATGTGCACCAACAAAGATTAATATAAATTTTATAAAAATTTGTTTTATAAGAGAACATTTCCTTTTATTTTAAATGATTTTTATTTAATTAATAATAAATATATTACTAATATACATATGAAAATTATATATTTTCGTATGTTATTTAGTCCTATTAATTATATTTATTCTTGTGGCTAGAAAAAAAATTTCATATTAGATAATAATATTAACAATATATTTTTGTTCGGTAACACTCAAACTTACATACAACACCTGATTTTAAAGAAACTCATTGTTGCTTGTAATAAAATATTAACACAGTGTTACCTGAATTTAAATCTATATGATAGGTTGAATTTATTCTAAATAATAAATATATCATTAACTATCATGATGTTATGTTCCCTTCAATTCTTGTTGTTGTGTTCCATACACAATATCAAATATAATATTCTTATTTTAGAATTTTGGGGTGTTAAATTGGATGTATTGTTATAAAATTGAATGAATTTTTAATTAACCATATTTCTTTCATAGGTTTAACAAAGATAAGAAGAAATTATGACATTTTTAAGTTATTTTGGTACACATATGTTTGATTTGTCATTATTTGTTGTGTGGGCACTAGGTATCCCTCCAATGTATATGTTAAAGATTTATATCTCATTATATAATTAAAGGGATTCAATTTTGAGGCTCAATCCCTTAAGGGAAGTTGGCAGTGATGGCTAATTAACTACGAAAAATAAGATTTGATGCCTTCTCCACTACGGGAAACAAGTAGTGACACCTAATCCACTATATTTTTGTTGTCTTTATAGCTAAACATTACTAAGGTTATTAATTACGATGCTTATTCTTTAGACACATTCTTATGTTCTGTTTCTAGGTTATGCCTCATACCTTTTTTATTCTTCATGGATCATAATTACTGTATCATATCTCTATATTTGTATGTTATGGCTTGTTTATGATCTTTTGAGGTTATATTCCCTATAAAGTTGAAATATGAACAAATCTTATTATTTCATGCGCTTTTAATTCAAATATTTATCCCATTTTCATGTTATGTCACATCCTTATGATCCAAAACCATATAAATCAATAAAAATATTTCCATTACAGATCATTTGAGATCACCATTATGATGTTAATATTTTCCTATGTTAATTATAAATGTATTACATGTGACATGTCAAAAAAGGTATCATGTGTGGAGAGTTTTTTTGGAGATTTTGAATAGTAATTATTAAATAATATGTTCATATTATGGATGGAAAATACCTATTGGATGATAAGGATATATGTTTTTTTATTTAAATATTTTTACAAGTTTCTTAAAACATTAAACCAATTTTTTTTTGCGAATGTAATTGAATTAATGTTGGTAAGTGATTATGTAATTATGGAAAGCTAAATTCGAATATATTTTGTTAGTATCTGATTTGGTATATAATGTATTTTTTGCATACGATCTATTTGTACAGGTCTGGGGCATTCAAGTTGGTATCAAATAAGAGTTTAGAAAACATTAGTATTTAGCATTTTATAGTATGAGTATATTTAAAAGAATTTATTACCATATTGGGTTAATAATATTAATTTTATCTATAAGTTAAAAAGAATAGATACCCTTTTTGGTGTTATGTATTGGATTATGTGATGATTAATGATATTTTGGGAGATTTGGGATGGGTTTAAGAAGACTACATAACTAAGGTATAGAGAAAAAATTGTGTTCATGTTTGATTTGATGTTATAATACTTATGTTTAATTATGAAAATGGTTTAATTGATAATGAAATTATAAGTTGAGTAGAATATATTACCTTATGGGTTTAAAATTTATTTGTTGTCAAGGAGAATCAGGTTATTTTTGAAAATTATTATAATTATTTTTGGTGTATTTATGATTTAGGTTTATCGTTGGATAAAAGGATATCTATTATTAAAATGAATATTTGAGTTTTTTGTCAATATGATTATAAAATTATCATGTTTTTTGAGGCATGGGGATGTTTTTATTTGTGAACAAGAAGGTCGGTTGAGACTGTGATGAATATTGGAGAAGATGGTGTATTTTCATGGTGTTCAACAATTTTTTGGTCTTAGATTCTACAGCGTATGATGGTTTTGTCAGAGGACTACATAATTTTTACAAAATTACATAAGTAAAAAAGGATTACATATTCATGTGATTTTGAAGGAATCTCATGTGGAATCCTATATGGTTTGAGGGTTTATTATTTTATGATCTTGCAATCATGCAAATAATGTTATTCTATAAATAATGAATAAACATTCACAGAAAATATGTTCACAGAGTTTATATTCATGTACAAATCTGGGGATCACATGTGTTCAAATGGTTTAGGAAATCACATTAGATGAAAAGGATCATGTGATAGTGTTTATATTTTTCAAATCATTTGAGTTCATCAAAATTAAAAAAAAATTATTCAAATGAATCATATTTGGAATAATATGATTGAAATGAAGGGAGTTTATTATTTACAAAGAAATTATCATTTTTCTTGAATAACAAAAGAGCACATAAGCATAAAGGGTCTTTGTGACGAGGTCATACGAAGTGTATGAATGGTGAAACAGTAAAAATGTTGGGTTTTAAGTTGATTCCATATATTTCTCTTATGAAAATGTAACACAGAATAACTCTTATGATATGAATTATCCTACAGAGGTTATGTTCTCGGTATCTCATTAAATATAGTCTAATTCAAGAGAAATGAACATACATTAGGTGGTGTAATATATGGATGGCCACACTTTTCATATGATAAGTCTGTGGATAGTCTTATAAATACCAATTATTCTCCCCATTAATGTTGATAAAGAGGATATTGAAGATTTTTGTTAAAGTCGGGAGTCTTACTCAAAATTAGAATCGTTATCACAAAAGAGTGGAATAATTTTTTTATGGGTTCTTTAACATGGGATATTGTGACTCAGATTTTCTTTCAATTTATTTTTCAATGTAGAAACAAATTAGTTTCCTTTTCATAGCCTCTTGTTATAGGGTTTGGGTGACTATTGGTCTTACAAAGGAGATACAAACTATTTTCTTACACTCAGGGAATTTTGGCCAGGATTATACCCTATCACGTCTTGATAGGGAGTTATATGCTTGTTTCCCTGCACTTGAGGCCACACTACAATGATACACAATGGTTGATCATTAGGAGGATTCTTTCACCCAAGGTTAAAAGATAAGGGTCTTATTCTAGGGTTATATGAACATATTATTCTTGTGGTATTTTTTGATTAATACTACTTTTAGGAAAATTTTGTTTTCAATCTAAAGGGAGTGAATTATTTAGATATTATGAATAATAAGAATCATATTGAATAATCAACTTCTAGTTTAAATCGTGTGAAACATTAAATTTAATTTAAATGAGGAAAATTGGGCCTTCATCATTTTAAAATAATGATGAAATTATCACGATTAGTCAACAAGTATGAGATAATTGATATGATTACAGGTAGGTTGGTAACTATTCCAAAGTACATTGTAAAGGAAATGCATCAAGCATGCAATTTCAGTATGTAAGTTATTGTAATCCACAAATAATAGTTAAAAATAACAGATTTGGTTGAAAACAAAACAGAGTGGGTATAATATCATTAAAAATGTCCCTTTGTGTTGAACCAAGTAAAATTCAATGCGTTCTACATTATATTACAATAATTATGTGAATAGTGTATGGGAGATATAATCTAAAATGTTTTAAATGTTAATATAAATGAGGTGAAAAAAACATTAAATAAAAAAGAAAAACTAGCACCCAAACTACTGCATTCCCTGTCAAGTTGTCCCAGGTTCAAATAAACAAATAAAAGTAATGGTTATTATTTAAGAACCTATTTTCTGATGTTTGGTCTTATAAAGAACATTTTAAATGTCAGATTTATCCCTATCTTCAATGAGAGAAGCTATTAGATATAAAAAAATGAAGTCACATCACTGTTCTCTTGGGGTGGAAGGGGTATTTTTTCCTATAAATTTATTTTATATCAATGACACAATGGTTGTACACCATAACATTTTTTAGTAATTTCATCTGAAAAAACATGAGGTATTTGATTTCATGATTTATACACAATATAAAGATTAAATAGTAATTGATATAGTATTCCTTTATAACCAAGTATTTGAATTGTTGGGTCTAAAAAAGATTGACCATATTATGAAGAATATGAATAAATTTTTTGTATAATGAATATCGATTTATTAATTCAAAATAATTAAATACACAATTTTCGGTAATGTCATTTAAGACTCCAAAATCCTCTTTTCTCAAAAATGATATTTATTTAATTTTGTTTGAGGATATTATAATTAATTTCTATAAAACATTTAAATTGAATTATGTAAAAAATATATTATTTTTTCAATCATTATATTAAAATTAACATAAAGAGAAATTTTAATATTTTTCTAATACAATTATTTTTTAGTTTATAACAAAACATGTCAATTTTTTTGAAAACATCCTTTTCCATTAAACAATTTAAAAATTAAAATATATTTTAATTTGTCTATATAATTTTATAAATTATTTAGAATAAAAATAATATAATTAATTTCAGTTTAATTTTAAATATTCATACTTTTAAAATAAAATTATACTTAGCAATGCATTTTTATAGAAGAGAATTTTTGTCGTGTTTGTTGGGTTTACCTAAATATGAATTTATACCTCTTGTATTTATTGAATTAGAGAAAATGGATTCAATATTTTTATTAATCATAATTAAAACTATATAATAAGGATAACTTAATATTATTTCATTATGGATAGTAACCGAGATATAAAATCATTACTTCAATAATGTATAAAAGGGGATAATGAGGAATAAAAATAATGAGATAAGAGTTAAAATGATCTAAAAAATATTATAATTCCTAACGTATTAATATATTTCGTTTAAATATCGTCAACATTTTTAAAATAAACTAATTTGGAGTTATTTTGATTGATTGAAACATTAATACACATTATTCTTTTGTGAAATTAAAAGGTTTTCATCTCTTTCCCTTATAAAAGGACACCCCTCCTCTCTTTTATTATCACCACTTTGAGCCAAATATCTCACCCAAAAACTACCCAATTATATTATAAATTTTATATTCAAAAATTAACGGTTATTTCTTAAAAAAACCATTATAATGGTCCTTATGAAGGGATCTAAATGAGGTCTATTGACGAAAAGGTAATCGTCCTACATGACCACTTTCAATTTATTTTTTTATACCTCCTATAAATATATGTTATTAATCATTAAATAATAAAATAATTATAGAAAAAATACTAAAATTTTATTGTGATTATATAACTACCATTATCCACCCTCTCTTTTACCATACAGGAAATGTAAGTATCACTCTTCTGTACGTGTTGACGTCTACCTCTATGTAGCGATGTAATTTATTTCCAATCAATACCATTTCTAGTTGATTATTATGATCAATTTATTATATATACATATATGATATAATTATTGGGTTTTAATTCAAAAAATTATATTTCATTCAATATTTTTTTAGAAGTTGAAAATATCATTCATGCACACGTACAGACTACAATCTCCAAGAATAGTGTAATTCAATTTTCTATCTATAACTTTATATAAGCCTATAAATTTGTATATAATTAATATATTTGATATTTATATCAATATAAATAATATTTATATGATGGATCAATGATAAATATAAACTGAATTGAACTGCTAAATTGAATCTTCCATGAAAAATGAAACAGTTAATATCATGAAACGATAATTTTAATAAGAAATTATTAATAAATTGTTGTTGAAATGTTATAATTGGATCATATATGATATTATAAGCATTCAAATATATTATAGTATATAATTATAAAAAATTCAAATTTATTATTTTTGATTTTAGAGAACTTATAATGAAATTACAACTTTAGGTAAGTTATTTTTGATTCAATCTAATTTTAATCGGGATGGTTTTTCGATGAATTTTTGTTGAGGGAAATTATTTAATAATTGACTAATAAACCAAATTAATTTTATTATAATCTATGTATTCAAGTAATTATAATTAAATATTATCATTAAATTATCTTTGATTGTAATACCTAGAGATTTTAAAAATAAAACTATACTCGATAGCTTTCTTAACACACAACATCATGTTATGAGAAAATTTTGATATACAATAGAAATAATTATTTAATTATAATAATTATTAAAAACTAATTGAATTTGTGGAAATTAATATGAGTAAATTAATTAATATATATATATATACATATATATATTATTTTAAATAAATATTTATTGATAAATTATTTTGAAATAAGCACTCAATATTAAGTAAAATAATTTTATGCTTCAAAAGTATGTTTCTTAAAAAAAGGTTTCCAATTATTTTTATGAGTGAATATTATAATTTATTTATTTTAATTTTGAAAATTGTATTTTCTAAAAAACACCATTTTTTAAATCATCAAATAAAAAAATTCTTTTGTTGAAATTTTTGTAATTTTAGAAAATATTGATTTTTCAGTGAAAAGAGAAAATGTCATTCGTTCTAAAAAGTTATTTTACTATCAATGAAAATTACAAATAAAATATGATTTTAATATTAAATAAAAATAAATATCATTTAGTTTAAAATATAATTAATTATATAGGAATCTGTTTTATACCCGATTTTTGTATAAGATTGTTTTTTGGGATTAGAATATATTTTTCATAAAATAGTTTGTCATTTCATATTATGAATTAATATAACAGTTGATTTAATGCACTTTTATAAATTTATTTTTATAATATTTTTCCCTATTTGAAATCATAAAGTTGAAATTTGGTAAATAGTAACATTTTATTTATGATCATTACTAATTAAAACTATGTTAAATAATTTTCATCTAGGTAATCATAAGTCAGGTAATTATTGTTATAAAAAATGAGATAATGATTCAAAAATATATCTAAAATCTGAAATATCTATGTTTTACGAGTTTATTTAGACAAAACAATTCATATATTCTGAAATATGGAATTTTGAGGCATCTTTCTTGATAAATAACTTTATATTATTTTATGTAATGGAAAATTATAAAATGTCACTCTGTTTTGTTTTTTCTCTTATTTGTTCACAGAGGGATGTGAAAATTTTATTAATTAATATCAAATTTTAAATGATAAAAAAAGATTTTTATTTTGATTATGTAAATTTATTATAAATACTTAGTGATGGTATAATTACATTAAATGCTAACATAGTGTTTCTGCAAGAAGAAGAATAATAAAATTAATGATTTTAAAATAATTTTAATTATTTTTTTGTGATTTATTTTGTATCAAGAATTATTGAGATATATAAAATGAATATTAAAGTTTTTTTAAAGTTTTTTATTTATATTAAATTACTTTATTTATTTTTTTTACATTCAAATAATGTGAGTAGTCATCAAAATGACATTAATGTTGTTTTATGAAAAATAATAGTTTATTAAATGACTTAAAATTTCCAAGGTTAACATAATTATCCATGTTAATATTATATGGTATATTATATAAACCATTTTCTATTTAAGGGTCATTTATCATTTTATAGTGACTTTATTGAACCCCAAAGAGTAAAAATCTTTGATAACATAATAATCCTTAAATGGGTTAGTGGCAGTTAAAACTAAGAGATAAGGTTTAACACATCACCTACACATTTATATATTTTATTGGATGAGAATATTGAGACTCATTCAAATATTATTTTCGTAATATGACAATTTTTTCAAACATTTCAATAAAAATTATCTTATATTAGTTTAATAATTTCTGTAATTCCAATCATGTCCCTCCACTAACATATAAAAGGGCTCCTCCAATCATATCTTTCCTCGATATTTTATAAATCTCTCATAAAAAATACATACCAAAATCCATTAAAAAAATTATTCTTTAGAACCTAGAGGATATGATATTATCAAAATTCTATCCTATAAGGCCCAATGTGTACATAAATGGTAGATTTTTTATGAATAGTTGTAAGTATTAGAAAAAAAACTTCATTGGATTTATTCTTTTACCTTCTCTAATTATGTCATAACCATTACATTAAAATAATATATGTATACATCATATAATGAGATGTTATTATCCTAATTTCATAACCTATTTAGTATCTTTTTCTATCATATGTGTAATGAAGAAATCATTTTATCATTCATGTGGACAACCAACTACAAGAAGCGATGCATTTTTTCTTCCGTCACCACTTCCCATGGATATTTATAATTATGCATTTAACTAATATATTATATATTAATGATATAATAATCATTAAAAAATATAATAAATCATCATTTCCCTTACCCTTTCATCCACTGGAAATTCATAATGCAATTCCTACGTACATATGGATCACCACCTCTATGATGTGATGTGAAATGTTTTCCATGAATGTCTTTCGTTGATGGTTAAAAATTATATTTAATGTTTAAAAATAATATTAATACCATTGTAATTAATCTCTATAATTTGGATCAATTATTTATTTAAATATCGTCAAATACTGAATTCCTTTTAAAATTATGTACCAAACATCCTCAAAACACCGGAGATGGAATTAATTGATTGATTAATTGTATATTAAATACAAATAAATGGTTTAATGATAAGTGAATAAACCACTAATATTTTTTCCCAAATCTGTAATTAATATAATTTTATTATATGTCAATTAAGGTATATATATAGAATATTATGACTTGATGTGAGAGATTTCTGAACTGAACTTTCATTCATTGGTTTATACTTCTAATTCATTGAATTTTTTATGAGAAAAATATGTGTGAATTGAAGTATGATGATATTATATTTTTTCCACTTGTTTTATATGGTTATAAAATGGTTACACATAATAATTTCATTGATTAATTCTTGATTTTATGATATTATATTTGTATGTTTTATTACACTCAATATTTTTAGCTTGAGACCTGACTTATAATATGAACCAACTTCCTTTTATAATTTGTATATGATTACAATTTAGATATTATATAATTTTTGAATCTTTTATAATGATATCTAATGTTCCTTTAAAATTATATCTTTCATTATATATTGCCTCAAATGTTGTAAATGTTTCATGTATTTTCATGGTATCAATTTCATTTCTGGACTCATAATTAAAGGTATACCCCATGATATATTTTATATACTCTAATTATTGTCTCATGAAGGTTTAAAAAAATATTATATCATATATATTATTGTTTTCAATTGATCTTGTTATAGTACATCATTCAGTGGATTTCTACCGTCATTACCCATGTTGCAAGGGTTTCTAGTCTCAAATAGTGTTCATTGTGACATTGTTTTCATTGATACAACAATATTAATTTATATGGTTTATACACTCACTCTTGAAATATATATCATAAC
This sequence comes from Viscum album, assembly GCA_963277665.1. Lineage (NCBI taxonomy): Eukaryota > Viridiplantae > Streptophyta > Magnoliopsida > Santalales > Viscaceae > Viscum > Viscum album. Next base: position 959,225,103 of record OY728142.1, read on the forward strand.
TCTATTTATACTAATAATATTTTATATAACTTTTTATTTTCTTATTTTTAAATGTTTTTTGTTTTAAAGGCCGCAAATGGGTGTTTCATTAACTGCATTATTATGGTTTCAAATTCATTTAACCTAACACTACATCCACACTCTTTATCATATTTCAATTCCATTTTTTATAAATGTAAATTCATTCATAAAGTAATTTTACATGATCATTGACCTTATTTTAATATTTCTTAAAGGAAATTTCCATAATATTTTTGGAATTGGTCACCATTAACTTTCTTCATAAAAATTTAAAACAGGATTATTTTTAATTTGTATGACATGAAATATTTTTCCCAATATCATGACATTTCATTTCCATGAATATAAATTTATAAGTTTCCATTTTTATTTTAAAATATACTCTTTTACCAAATAGTCACGTTGAGTTCCCCTCAGCCCTTAATATGGGGTTTATGATAATATACACTTTTACCAAATGATCTAGAAGTTTTTATAAAACATTACAAAAATAAATTTGTATTTTCCTGTACTTTGAATCAAATTCAAAAAATGTTATTTTAATGGATATTTATTCTACGTCAATATACTTTAAGGATTATTCTACTTCACTTGGAATAAGATATACTGATACCATTCGTATTTTTTAGATAGATTATTATAACTAATTTAAATATATTTTCATGAAACCCATTTCTTTTTAAGGGGTAAATTAGGAAATAAATGAATGCAAGTGGTTATTTAAATTTTGGTAAAGAAAATGTATGCTTTTATATGTTAAATTCAAATTGATAATTTAAATATTATTGATGATGATGGGGGATCCTGATAAAACTTATATGATAGGTTATCCAAATAATAGTTATATTAATGGTGACCCTGATGCATCTTATATAATGATTCTGTCTAATATAGCTTTCTAATGCATTGAGTAATATTCCTTGTCTTTCAGGGAATTAATAAGGGATTTAACCAATAATATTTATCTTATGGATTTAATAGGGATTCAGTTATCTCTAATAATAGTGATCATATATTATGAAAATAATTTTCAAATATACAATCATATTTTATCTAGGATTTACTTGAGTCTTTTATGGTACATTTGATCATGATTGAGATCACATGGAATATGATTATTGATTCTCATGATTATTTCCTTTGATACATATTTATCCAATGATATATTTTTAATGATAAATGTTTTAATGGGAATTAATTTTCATATATTATGTTCATGCACATTTTTTCATCATAACATTATACTTAACTATTTCTCACCGATGAAATTCAATTGATAATTATTATGTTTACCCTTATTGAGAATTTTATCTCACCCTTCTTATGATTTCCATTTTTCTACGTTATGAAGAATGATGTTAAATGAATTATGTCTATAAGTGTTTCGCCTGTGAAAACATTATTGAGGGATTATATTGAATATTTTTAAAAACGAAAAGCTAGGTATTATAAGAATATTGATCACTTGAATATATGGGTATTGTTATGCAAGAGTTGACCTAATTCTATAAACAAATTCATAAAAAAGGTAACCGGGATTATAAGTGACCCATTATTTTTTTGGTTTTAGATAGAAAAAATTTTATAATTTTATTTGTATAAATGCTAGAAATGAAAAAGTTATGTTTTTAGCACTCGATCTGGGAGAGTGGGTACAAATATATTTTATTTGGTATCAAATAAGGGTTTATATAACTTTTAGTATTATGTTATATTCTTGTAAAATTTTCATATGATTTATGTATATGACCATTATTTGATAGATTTATATGTTATCGTGAGTTTAATGTCATATACAACCTCATTTGAGGTTTTAAGTGATGGGATTTTAATGTGATTAGTGATATTTTGGGTAGTGTTTTTTGGGTCGAGGTTTATATAATTAATAGGTTTCCTAAAAAAGAAATAATATTAATGTTATTAAAATTTTGTGGATATATGATTAAAGTTTTGAGAAACATATTGAGGTTAACACATTCTATAATTTTTATGTTATTGATATTAATTGGGATATCCGATTAATTAATTATTGAATGTCCAATATTGAATATTTTGTGTTAATTTAGAATTTTATAGATTATTATATTATTTAATAATATATCTGTTTATTAATTTTTGGTATTATCTTATCATTTTATAACAATTTTTTTAATAATGATAGGAATAATATCTTTTCGTCATTTTATATACTTCATGGTAAATCAAAACTTGATTATAGTGCTTCATGAATTAAATTTTTATACTCATCATTTGGAATAAAAGATTAGATAATGTTGGAAACTAATTGAAAAACAAAACCAATGGTTGAAATATAATTTTTTATTTATATAATATCATGTATGTATATTTCTTTATTTTACTAGTCTAAATGGAAAAATAATTCATAAAATTGAGTAAAATGATCTTAAAATAAAAATAAAATCATATTACTGGCGTTTATTCAGAATTGTTGTTCTATTTAACACCTTATTGATTTTTCTTTTGAGGTAATTAACATTAGCACAACCACATTATTTTTTAATTTCCATAATCTAAACATTAATTTTATCATTTATGATCATATTTTCATTTCCCATAAATGTTATACTTTTTTAGGAACCATGTTCTGTGTTATTCTAGAGGACCTTCATATTTCCCTTTGCCATGTTTTCAAAAGAAACATTTACTAACCCTTTTTGAGATGTGGGTTTTCAAAAACGTAATTATAAAATGTTAAACCCTTGATTAAAAATCTCATGGTAAAATTAAAATTAAGTAATTTACTGAATGGTGGTGAATCTATTACACTAACAGTTTTTAAATAACATTATACATAGTATATTTCTTAACATATATCACTGAGCATTAAATTATTTGTGATATACTCTAAAACGTTTTCAATTTTATTTTTAAAAATAAAAAATAATTTTTGAATTAATGGATATGAATAAGAGTAATCGAATTTTGTAATATATACATAAAGTTCTTACAGAATAAAATTGTATGGATAAACTCTTATGAAATAAACACTCAATTTTGATAATGTAGTTTTGAGTCTAAAAACACATCAAATTGAAAAATAGTTTTTAATCATTTTTGTGACAAAAATATTATAATTTAATTTTTTCAATTCAAATATTTTACATATAAAATAGATATATTATTTGAAATCATAATATAAAATTCTTCTTAGTGTGAAATTTGGGGATTTTTCTAAAACCAAATATTTTCTAGTGAATAGTTAAAATATTGGTTATAGTACAAGTATAATTTTTTCATTGAAAAGTACTATTATGGATAAAATTTTATATTAAATTAATATAATTAATATTTAATATTAAATAATATAATTAATTATATATGAATAGTATTTATAATTTATTTTAGTAAACCGTCATTTTGTGGATTAAAAAAATCCTAAAACTAATTTCTATTATGTATAATGAATTTATATTAAAATTTATTTCATAAATCATATATAAATTTAGTTTAAAAAATGGATTCCATATTATTAATTAGTATATTCCAATTTGGTAAATAATACCCTTTTATTTCTTGTCATGATGAATAGAAACTATGGTAAGTATTTTTCATCATAATATGAGTAAATCGATTAATTAAGGTAATAAATAAAATGATCTTTCTTTTTAAAATATAATTAACACCTACATTTTTTGAGTATTTTTTCCACACAATTCATATATTAAAAAATATGGAATTTTGGTTCAATTTTTCTTTGAAATATACCCTTATAATATTTTATGTAATGGAATATTCCAAGATGCAACACTCTTTCTTTCAATTCCAATTATCTGTTCACATAGGGATAATAATTTTTAAGGAAAAATATAAATTTTTTTTAGAAGATTAATCTGTTTTTTCTATTTTTTTAATATTTAGCTATATTATAATTACATAAAATTCTTACACAATGCTAACATAATGCTTGTTGAAGTAGTATAAAAATCAATTAGGTGATGTTAAAAACGTAAATAAATTATTTATTAGGTGAGTTATGGTATCCCATGAAATTTTTGGATAAATATAATTTATTATTATTTTTTAAAAAGTTGTATTTTTAATTAAAATACTATCTTGATATTTCATTGTGTCAAATTGTTTTAATAGTTTTGAAAATTAATTTAATGGTATTTTATGTTATATAATATTTTGATAAATGATATAAAAGTAATAAAAATCAAATATTTGGAAAATTTAATTTTTGATGTTCAATAATATAAATAATATTAATTTTATAGTTTAATTTTTATTTTATAGTAGCTTTTTTGACTCCTAAACTATAAATATAATTGATAACATTATAATTATCAAAAATGATAACGAGGTATAAAAATAATACATAAGGGTTAAAACATCATTTAATCATGTATAAATATTTTTAGAAGAGATTATTTCGAATAATAATCATATTATCTTCAATATATTTCATTTTTTTCAATTTTTATAAAAGTTAATATTAATTAATTTAATATATTAAGCAATTCAAAGGGTTCCCCACCCCTCAATTATAAATGTAGACCTCCACTTATATATTACTCTAATCTTTTGGAAAATCTATATAAGACAAAAAATACCCAAATACCTTAATATCCTTAGTTTAAATTATAATGAGGGTATTTTATAATCAAAATACCAACCTATAAGGGTTGAAAATTAATCTATAGCTAGTTTTCTAAAGAAGAGGTATAAGTATAACCCATGCGTTTTCATTCTTCTTCTTCAATCTTTTTCAATCATGTCCTAACAATTAAAATGTAAAAAATTATTATCACCCTTATACTAATATGTTATTATGTTGAATTTATAACCTAATTCATCTCTTTTTCCTTCTAATAGGGAATGAAATTATTAATTGTGCATACATGAAGATGACTACCACCCTGAAGTGATGTGTTTTGTTTTCTATAACTACCTCCCTTAATTTTTTATAATATTTAATATAAATATGTATGATAATATTTATTTATGTATCATTATTTAATGATAATATATTATCTTTTTTAACCCTTACATTTGTTAGAAAAATATAACTTTGTTTGTGCCTACATGTGGATTACTACCTCCATGACGTGATGTGATCTATATTTCATGTATTCCATTTGAGGATGGTTATAAAATTTCATTCAATGAATAAAAATGATATTTATGTCAGTATTTATTTTATGTAATGGAATAATGAATTTCTTACCATGGTCAACATTTTAATGTTGTTTTTCAATTTTGAACTGAACATCATGAAAACACCTGATGTGAAATTAACTGATTAATTAATTTGATATGGCATTGAAATAAATAAAATAAATTTATTAATGATAATGTACTATAACTGGAAAAATTTATTCTATTTCTAAACAAAAAAAAAATTTATTATATAATTGTTAACAACCACATATATAGTAATTATTCACTCGAGATAAGGGATTTCTTATCCAAATTTCCTTTCATTAGGTTATTTTTCTACATCATTAAATTTCGAATTCAAATATTATGTGTGAAATAACAATTGATTTTATTATTTTTTATTTCCACTTTTTTTTTGTTTTCTAATTGTTACATATAATCAGTTCATTGATTATTTAAAACATTAATGATACGATTATTGAATGGATTAATCATCTTAACATTGTTTTCTTGAGAAAAGACTTGTAATTTTAACCTACATCATTTTATAAGGATCATATTTTGTCTATTTAAATATTATATCCTGATTAAATATTTGATAATGATATTTAATGTTCCTTTGAATTTCCCTCTTACGTAAGATATTGATTTGATTTTTATAAAATTATGATGGGTTTTAATGGTCTGAGCTTCAATTCCTTGAGATGCTATTTCAATTACGAAACAAGATTAATTTTATATAGTGTTATTATTGATGTCACAACCAATACTATAGGGGCACACTATATGACTCCCCAATTCTGCCTCTAATAGTTTAGGGGATGGAGACTATAGCTAAGTAAGCATATCACTAACAAGTTATGCCTTATCCTATGTACTTGTACACACACACATCTCCAAGCCTATACAATTATAAAACATAAAAATAACAAAACAACCAGGCATTCATACATCTAAATCCCATAACTATAGTAGAACATGAAGTAAAAAAATGTAAAAAGTTCCAAATAAAATCCCACAACAATGAGACTAAAAAAATCTCAAACTAAAAAAATGTACATGAAAATACAATCAAAAATAGGTAGAAACACACATTGTTCTATTGGGTATCACTAACCACCATCTTGTCCTGAACTATCTGTTACTCTGTCAAAAGGTTAATTGTATACCCAATATATGACACATTTGAAAAAATCCAATGCAGGTTTAAATATGAACATACTTAGTAGAACCCCCTGAAACCACGATGCATACAACAAAGGAATTAAAAACATCTCCACATAGGAATATGTCTACAATATATATAATAAAAATATCTAGATTTACTCAATAGAAACACAAAATCTAATGGTATGTCACAACCATAGAATAACATCCTTGGATTACAGGTCTATGATTCAAAAAAATCTCGAAGAACACACTCTTATGTCTGAATACATAGAATACATCCTTCGAAGAAGTAGTTATTTTTAGGTCTCATCATTGGAACTACACACTAAAGGACTGAAGAGATATGTTACATATATGAGGATCCAACCCAAGTCATGTGAGGGTACCAACAACTCAATCATGATTAACCTTCTCAGTAGTGGACCAAAACATGCATAATGTTGGTCATGAAAATACCAAGAACTCCACCTAATCCATGAATATAAATAGAGGGTCTCATGATGTGCCTCTCAGAGGTATTCCAATGAGTCTATCCAAGAATTCTGACTAAAGGGATCATAGTCCTTGGATTGGTTTATGATTCCATTATAACTCTCATGGAATGGATGATGGGATCAAAACCAAATGAATCCTTTCCATGATATAGAGAAAGCAGGGGGGTCAAAGCCTTGTATAAAAAAGTACACGGTGTGTAGAACGGTTAAACATTGTGTCCCTTGACCTGGGTCATTCCCATGTAATTGAACTATATCTCTTGTTCATGTACATGTAGAAGTACATGGAATGTAGGATTTCCATCTACTCTACTAGAGTTCTAGCACATAGATTTATCTGGTGTATAAGTTCTCGTGTACCAGTAAACTACATAGACCATTTAATCTAATCTAGTTATGTCTATATAGGGGAGTACACAATGTGTTCCAACCCATGTACTATGACTCATGTTTGTGTACACTCTGAGGTACTTTTCAAGTACCCGGGGAGGTACCATACACATTGTGATAGGGTTAACATGTCATGTGATACTCATGTTTCTGTGAAACCTTATTCACTATACAAGGGGACACACATGGCGTTTCGATCCAATATACATTCCATGTAACATGGGATTTTATAGAAATACATATTTGGTTCTATGTGTACTATCTGTTTCTTTGGCCCACTATCTGGTGATAATTTCACCAAAAATATTTATATAGATCCTCATTGAGTCTTTCCATCATCAGTTAACATGTTCTGCGACATCAACCCCCATTAAAATGAGAATTTATTCCTTATTGATCGCACATGATAAAACACGAAAATAAGATATCTACATCATCCAATCCATTATCTCTACCATCATCACACCTCTTTTGTGTCATTCCTACACATGATCTACGATATCATATCATTGTGCCAATAAATGAGTTTGAAACTATCGATTCATTAGGATATGTCAAACTATGGGCCGAACGAAGAACACACTCACTGAATGGATAATCAGGGGGAAATATCTATAAAAATAAATAAGAATATACCTTAATATATTTTTATGTCGATATTATTTCATTTCAATTAGAATTACAATCGAGGAACCATAAATCACAATGATTTATGTTGAAAAAATCCTTAAAATAAAACCCATCCTGCAAGACGCACAATCATTGAATCAATCTGTTAGTCAATTGGTTTGTGTTCATCATGGAAATATAGAATGGAGAACATGTTCAATTAAAATAATTACATACCTTGATTCATATCTATCTTAGATGAAGAATGATGTTGTTTTGTTGTTGTTGGAGAGATCCTTCAATTCCATTGTTCGTCGATTGTCGATCCATGATCTGGTCATCATTCGTCTGAGAGAGATCCACCAAAGCTCTCTCAAATGGGTCCCATGTTATGAGGATAACCCTATGATTTATTCATAACCATATACTTAAATAATATTCAGTCTCTGCATCAAGTAATTGAAATAAAATAATTTAATTAATTATTTTTTTTATTCCCCTCCGGCAACTTTCCCCAAACGACCCATGAAGACCAAGGTTTTGGTGAACCTGACATAAGCCCTAAATTTTGAACTCAATAATTCACTCAAATTTCTACTGTAGTCCCATATATATAATTTATTCACCCTTTTCAAGAGAAATTCATGCATGTTCTATTTAATATATTTAATATATTTTAAACATCTATTCCTAGAAGATCGGGCCTTAGAATTTCACATCGTCTCATTTCTCTATCTTAAAAATAATCCATACAATCTCCAAAAATAATATATTTCAAATAAAATTCATTACATTCTCCCCACCTTGGAGAGTTTCATCCTCAAAAAGTTAAAACAAGAGATACACCAAAAGATGTGGGTACTGAGAATGAATATATACCTCCAGCTCCAATGTTCTCTCATAGAGATTCTGGTATTACCATCGGAAACACGCTAATGGAATCCATAACTCAAGAAGGATTACATCCTACATATCCTCAATCTCAACCAGGTACTCATCAAAGGGTGAGATATCCTCAACTTCTATCTCTCCTCAGTTAATAACATGTGATGGTTCATGCACCTACATCCTTAGTGGTGACATATAGAAGATGTCTTGCACCCAGTCTAATCATTGAGGTAGATATAATATGTATACTACCTTGATAAATCAATGTAGTATTTGGAAAGTGTCAATGAATCTCATAGATATCTTTCCTCCTAGACCAAATTTCAATAATCTATGTCGAGGCGAGCCAGCGAGCCCGTACACGAGTGGTAAGGGCTCCCGGTTGACATCCAAGAGACCCATGTTCAAAACCATGTGGAGGCAAATTTTTAGGTACTGTAGTAGTAAGAACATTTCACCCAATTTGGTAATTTGGGACACCGGATTCAGGACTATGGGTCTCCAAGGCCTTTGGGTCATCAATGGCCTTCGGCCCACAGGGCCTTCGGGCCACGTTGACAATTGAGTATCCCAGTTCACACAAAACATGCCCTAGAAAAATATTAGCGCCACAAGAGTCGTAGCCACCAATAGAAGTGCTAACTGGGTAGGAAGAATGAGAATGTATGATAGCCACCATCGATACTAGGAACCATGAATCTTTGTATAGAGAAATGCTAGCCGATCAACAATGCAATGTGGGGATCTTGGTAATCAATGATGCAGAAACTGGGGAGGGCAGTTCAAGTGGGCTGGGTCTACGGGTCATGTTCTGGCACGATATGCCTATTGGACTTCAGATCATGTATTTAAGGTCAGTCAGGCCTTGTTCCTTGGTCCTACGGGCATGTACAGGTTCCCCTTCAACTATTAAAAGAGTGATGATCTATAATAAAATAAAAAGAAGTCCTTCTGGCCATTTGGTCCATGTCGAGGTGAAACCCGATGAAATACATGTTCTCCTTCCTCAAACTCAAAAAGCCACCATAATCTATTAGTACAAGAATTACGATGGATTAGTGGTTTCATAATCCACTCCTATATGATTTGAATCTTCTCTGAAATTCCTTGTACTAACTCTGGGCCCATGTGTACAAACTCTTTTAGGCCAGTCTAGGAAAGTGGTGACCAATAGGGTCGCCATTTTAATGTCTTGAATGATGCTGTAACTATGGTGGAATGGTAAATATTTTTGTACAAAAACTCTACTGGTGGTTGTTAATTCTCCAAAATATGTCCAAATCACAACAAATAAGCTTGAATCATGTATTCTAGAACCTAAATGGTATTCTGTCTAGATATCAATTTGGGGGTGATAAAATGTGGTCGATCATAACAATGTCCAAAATACCTCCTAAAATCCCTTACACAACCAATATGTGATTGGAGAATAATTGTAAAAAATTATCACTGATGGAACTCCATGGAGTCAAACTCTCTCCTACTCAAATATTCATCTTAATCCCCCTACATAACTCTGATCCCAAATTTCTATGAAGTGTTCCAAATAGGTGAGTTTGTATATGATCACAAAGACGACATCATGTACCCTATAATTAATTGATAATATATTCTTTAATTCCATATATATCACATCACACATCCATTTTATCACCTCAAGTGGTTGAGTTAAACCCATGGGAAATTGGTACTCAATATTAACTTCCTAGAATATAAGTCATCGAGTGAAAAACTCTACAACTCCTTTCATTATCCCTGACCCCAAAACTAATATCAGATCTCTTTGTACATCATTTATACAAATTTATGTACAACCAAATGAAATGTATGATAATATCCTAGAACCACCTCCTACAATGACATTGGTATCATCCTACATCCTTTGAAAGGACTGACATGCTCCCCACTTATAGAAAATGCATCATGAGTGTGTCCACTAGATATATGATTATGTTGGGTCTCATAGTTGATATCCCTTATTTGTGACTCCCTAACCCACTGCAAGATTGAAGGGGTGAAATCCATTGTCAGTAGCTAAGCTACATCGACTCCATCCACAAAGGATAATTGTAATGAGGCCAACTTCTGACATTCCTCATTTAGTAATTGGGAGAAATATCCCCATGTGAGATAATCTTCTACCACATTCCCCTTCCCGGTAGTATAGAAAATTTTCATAATCCTAAAAAACACTATCCCTTTCCTATGTCTTATGTTGAGATACTTCTAATAGAAGATATAATTGACATTCTTGTGACAAGAATCAATTATAAACTGCTTTCACATCAAGTAGGGTCGCCACATCTACAGTGTGAAGTATATCACTACTAAATCAATATCAAGGGTTACAAATTTATTCTCCTAGGGTATCAAATGACATGAACCATAGGTAATAATTACCTTCCTCTATATCAAAAAATAATTATGAAATGTTCTTAATGCATCACAGAACACTACATACATGAAACCCTCCTCCAGAAATCTCCCGATTGGAGCGTTAGTCAAAATCTACCTCAACTTCTAAAAATCCTACTAAATCCTTTTTCTCAAATTAATTGATTTCTCGTTCTATTTGATTCTATCAAGGGTGATGATATCCTAGATAAATCATGTATAAATCTCTTTTAATAGCCTTTCTCCACAAGGAATATTCTGTAGAGAACCATTTTTTACCCTGTAAGACTTTGGATTATTTTTGCATATAGTTTCAGAGCTATGCTTGAAGACGGCGTTCCATTCCGAGGCCTGGTGTGCCCGAAATCCATTTTATAAAAATATTAAGTATTTTTATATTATTCACGTGGTGGGGTTATTATTTCTCCTAAATGGTAGCTTGGATCGAGAATTTGAGGGCATGGTTGCGTCCGGAGCAAGTCGTTTACCCTAGGTGGGGTGTAGAAGTTGCGGGTGCAGGCCTACTGTGAGACATGTCACTCCGGGGAAAATCATCATTTTGAAATAATGACTTAGTGATTTTTATCACTGGATTTCTTTACGAATAACTTTCGAACAATGATTTAGAATTGAAATCTGAGAATTCAGTTGGGTAAGAAATGGGGTGTTTTTCCTAGGTGTGATATAAAATGAGAGGCCGAGGTGAATTCGGATTCTGTGCTGAGTGGGATCCCTATAAATAGAATTTAAGTTTTTAGGGTTAAGAAAAAAACTCTAATTCAATCTTTCTGTAACACCCAATATCTCTCTTTATTTATCTCTATAGTCGTTCTTCGATGTTCGTCATCGGATCGAGGAGGGACCACCAACGGAACCTTGGCGGATCGAAGCCGGAGCATCATGGATGCGCCACCAATGACGCACGACCGATTTGATGTAGGGTTTTTGGTTAATTTTCACACATTAGTAATTTTCTTGAGATTTTTTCGATTCTGTTGTTTAAATTCAATAATTTTTGAATTGGGATGATGGCCGGATCAGGCCGCATGAGGTGGTGCAGTGCAGGCTGGAGGTGGAGCAGCAGTGCACTGCAGGAGGGGAGGGAGCTAGTGACGTCCCATCATAGTCAGAGGACGACCCTGAGGTTAGCTCCTCAGGGTGTGCTACATGGACAAGGACCCGCCAAACGTTGGTCCTTCTGGGCGATGGAGACCGAAAAAATAGACGATCTGCTTGAAGAACCAGACCCGAGGGGGTCCGGTGTTATTGGAGAAGGCTGTGGTTGGTGAGCAGCAGTGAGTCAGGTAGGACCTGCGGCTGGGCCGCGGGCCGCCAGTTCGGACTGGGCCGGCCAGGGTGAACAGGCCCATTTGGGCCCCCTCGCATTTGGGGGGCTATAACATCTAAATGGCGTGTCGGTTTGATAGGCAATTTGTAGATGTGGGTTCGTGTCTGTGAGGAAATCTATTTGAAGTGGGTATTAGGGATTTTGGGTTTCGATCCTGAAGGCGGGTAACCCAGAACACTTTAATTTAATAATATCAAATTATTATTGAAGCTTGCGATAGACGTATTTCACAATCTAGACGTCTGTTTGACATGCTGTCAGTGGCACTATGGCCCTGGAGTTGGGCCGATCCAACCAATGTTGTTTTGAAACTGTTCCAGTTGGGTTTCGTTGCTCGGTGGAATGAAGCACATAATGTGAAAAATTTATTTATTTATTAATTAATTATTCTTACGTCGGACCTAACTCGTGCTTGGGATGTCTGATTGACACGTCGTTAGCGGTAGCGTGACCCCAGTCCTCGTACCCACTTTTTTAGACACTTACTGAAGCGTTCAGGATGGAGACAAGGTGCAGTCCCCATAGGGCCTAGTTCACACGTTTTATGTTGAAACACCACTTTTTCACCCGACATTCATTTGGGGTGTTTGATTACTCGTTTCTGAGTGTTCTTACGAGGGGATTGTGCTGACGCAATCCACCCCCTAAATTTGGGTCTGAGGCATGGGCCCCACGCGGTGGCTTTCATGTGCATGTTGCATTTTTACGACTTATGATTCATATGTCCATCTAGGGAAAATGAATAGCCTAAGCCTCGGGTTTTTCAGCAAGGAACTAAATGTCATGATCTGCGATGCATGTTTCGGGATCGAGGTGTCGGCCCCACGGGGCCCCGTTTGCAAATAACGCGGGGAGTTGCAACTTCTACATCCGAAGTCTATTTCAGGTACTCTCTGTGTTGTTGTGACCCTAATATCAAGATGAAGTTGACCTGTGTGGTTTTAGGAGTTGAAGCAAGAATTGAGGCATGGGCCCCATGTCCCCTCTTTCAAGATGTGTCCACCGTACTAAACCTGTTTAATCAGGCGTCCATTTGGGGCATATGAATAGTCAATTCGGTATGTTTTTCAGAGAGCATCGTAATGGCACAGTTCGACCATCCTCTTTCGGGACCGAGCAGTGGGTCTTACGAGATTCCATATGGCATAAAGTGGTGTTGAATAAAGTTTTCTTCAAGAGCCCATTTCTAGGAAGTAAATAGTCGATCACATGAGTTTTTCAGTTACGATTAAAACGATGTAATCTATTTGGCCGATCTTATCCTCTTTCAAGATCTCATTAAATGTGGAAACATGAAAGGGCATTGGTTGGAGGTTCCATTTATGGACTTCGAACCTACACACGGTAGCAGTCCTAGTGACACCCAATGATGGAATGAGTAGTGCGGAGATATCGGACATGTTCCGGGTTTACCCTCCAATGAGGCTTTGTAGTGGGTTACCCGTTGACCTCTTAGGGTTCACCCTCCAGTGAGTATGGGTAGTGGTTTACCCATTGACCTTAAGTCTTACCCTCCATTGAGGCTTGGAAGTGGGTTACATGTTGATCTCTTAGGGTTCACCATACAGCGAGTATGGGAAGTGGGTTACCCATTGACCTTAGGTTTTACCCTCCATTGAGGATGGGTAGTGGGTTACCCATTGACCTCTTAGGGATTACCCTCCAGCGAGTCTAGGTAGTGGGTTAACTATTGACCTTACGGTTTACCCTCCAGCGGGTCTGGGCAGTGGGTTACCCATCCGCCTTTGGGTATACCCTCCCTCGGAGCTAGGTGGTGGGTTACCCATTTACCATAGCGTTTACCCTCTAGTGGGGCTGGGGGGTGGGTTACCCGACGACTTCTTGCGGTTTACCCTCAAACTGGGCTGGGCTGTGGGTTACCTGAGGACTTCTTTCATACTTATCCCTTTCTATGAGGCTAGTTAGTGACTTGTCTCCGTGATTTATGGAGCTGGACTCTTGGTTGTACGGTTTAGTGATGAGGCAACTGTGGCATGCAGGACTATTGGGAATCTGTGATGGATATCCTTTGAATTGTTAGATAATTCCCTTGGGATGAGAATGGAAATATTGATCCCCTTACACACTCATTCATGTTTCATTTTGAGAATATATATACACCCTAATTTTGTTCCCACTCATCGGGTTTAGTTACTCTCCCTCTAGGAGGGGAGAATATGCGCGGGGTATGCCACGTGCTTTCCATGTCTAGCTACTCTTGGTTGGACGAGCCTGCTTCATTTCTATTGTCAGGTTGAGCTACACTCTCTCTCTTTTGTACTCTCACACTTTTCTTGTTCTATCTACTACTATCCATTTTAGTATATTCCTTATTGTTCCCTCAATATTTTGGGGAATCCTACTGAGTATCTATATACTCACCCCTGCTTTGCCTTTGCCCGAACGTGGTGTTCCCTTGCCGTCAACAGACATGTCGATCGAGACTATGGAGGAGCATAGAGGACACATGATCTTGTGCTCCGTTCAGTGGTCATAAGAGGATTTATGGGTGTGAGACTTACCAGTTGTTCACATTCTTTTACCTGTTTCCATGTTGTGGAACCTTTCAGGTTGGGCACGTGTTTTGCCTTTTTTTCTTTTCTGTTATCTTTCTAGTACTTTTTAACACAATACATATTCTTTTTAGAAGTTGATTTGTGATTTTGGTTGGTATATAGTTATTTATCCTTTGGTTTTTTTTAACATTGCACTTCTTCATCAAGTGGGTTGTGTGTGTGTGTAGGTCCTTAGCCAAAGGCCTCCCTGAGATCCTTACACCTTCAGCACTTGTTGCTAGTGCCTGGCCTATAGAGGTGGGCCTAGGGTAGTTTTCTCTCGAGACCGGTAGGGTCAGGTCGTCAAAAAGTTTTATTAGAGGTGGTTTGTTTCTTGAGGCATTGTTCAGACGTCCCTAAAAATGAATTGGTTTAGTTTTAGGTAAATAGTGTAAACATGTCTCAAGAGAATCTATCAAGCTAGGGAGTCTAGTGATGGTGTGAGAACAGATGTATCCATTCATAAGGACCCTGATAACCCGCTTCTCAACTTGGCACACTGATACACTTCTTGCAAGGAATTTGGTTTGTGCATCATATAAGGTTGAGTCTTTGAATGTCCTTCATGAGTCATCTCCCCATTATTGTTGATATATATATGATCGTTTGACTGTGGAAATCCTTGATCGGATTCCGGATGTCTCCCGGTGATAACCAACACGGATACTAGATCAGGTTCATGACAAAGACTCCATGAGCAATGAGGCCTCAGTTCAAGATCCATCATACTGTTACCCATTCTCCAAGAAGACAATCATCAACACCTCTGCCTATGGAGTAGCAGATAGTGATGGCAGTGAAGGCCGATGACATGCACAGGCCAGGAACGTTACATGAGTTACAGCGTCAGAGACCATTGAAGTTCCATGGGGAGTCATACCCTTAGACAGTGAAGGGTTGGCTAGAGTCGGTGGTTCACCTCGTCAGGCTTGTTCGGACACTGACAAGTTAAATAGTGGATTTGATAGCCAGTCTTTTTCCACTATGCAGTTTGGTGTAGTAGAGCTAGGGTTACTCAGCTGCACGATGAGTTGGTACTCTCATGGGATGACTTCGAGCAACTATTTAGTGAGGAGTACTACCCCTTCTACTAACGCTTGATACGGCTTCAGAAGCAGCTGGAGCATCGGAGGGGAGAGATGGTAGTGTTTGAGTATGCGAATAGGTTCACAGACCTTACTCAGTAATCTTTGGATGTGGTCCATGAATACAACTTACAAGAAAAGAGTTTTGAGCGATGTCTCTGTAGAGGAGATTCGTGACAGCATAGTTCTTTTGTGCATCCTCATCCATCTCATGGTGTTGGAGTAGGTAATGGTGATAGATAAATTTCTATCAGATGGACATCAATTGGAAGGGCCTCGACACTGGATGTCTCCCCTTGATGAGACTCAGGAACATGGATGGAGACAGTGTAGAGAACTGAGATAGACCAGGGAGGACTAGTACTATGTTTGTGATGTGCGAGGTCACATGGAGTGAGACTGCTTGAATTTTTTTTGAGTTTTCTAGATAGTTGTTAGATGAAACGCCTCAACAGAGGCTATGTCATGATCAGAGAAATCCCGGTTTAGGATAAGGTCGTCCCCAAGGAGTTGGTTTTGGTTTAAGATAAGGAAGAACTGTTATTGGCGGATGACATTTCAAGGTCCTTCCACTACTACTCGGCGGCCCATGTCAGGCTTAGGGAGATGACGGATGGGGCCACGGGTGCTTGTGTGCTATGGATGTCTATAATCTTTCAACACATGAAATGATAAGAGGTACGCTCTGTTTCTTTTTCATCTTTTCTCAGTAGAAATTGTTAGACACTACTTGAGGTACACTTTTCGTCTAACTCCATGTCCAAGGGGTTACTGAGGGTGACTCTAGGGCGACAGTGTAACCCTGTGTTGGAGTTTTCCAACATTGTTTTGAATGCATGGTAGAGAGGGGTTATTCCCCTACTGAGACATGTTTTTGTGATGCGATCAAAACCATGAGGGTGAGTCAGTACCACCTAAATAGGATGGTAGTGTGGTGCAGTGGATGAGTCCCTATGACATGTGCATTCAGGGCGAGGTTATGCACCGCAGTGTCAGAGAATGTTCTAGTTTTGCTAGTAGGACTATTATATATGTCCTCTATTTTTATGAGGTTCCACTTGTGGGTTTGGAAATGTGCATGTTTTGGAGATTACTCTCCTTCCAAGAGGGGCAAAGACACGTGGGGTATGCAATGTGGTTTCCATGTCTAGCCACTGGCGGTTGGATGAGTTTTCTCGCCTGCCCTGCTCGTTGGTGCCTTGAGTGCTCAACGTCAATCTTGATATCGTTATCAAGTACAGGTCGAGGAGATGGACACCCCATAAACAGAACTATGTGGTTCACTATGTGGTGCTGGTGGTGGTAGTCCTTGAGCTGATAATGTGGAGACGCTATCTTCTAGGAGAGCGCTTTGTGGTTTGCTCAGACGACCAATGTCTCAGGTGGACCCTCACCCAGAGAGACTTTAACCTAATATGACCATGCTGGTTGAAATTTCTGTAGGGCTATGATGTTGGGGTAGTCTATGTTCCAGATAAATGGCAGTGTTGCAGCAGGTTCCCTTGGTAGAAAGTCCCAGACTCATCAGGTGCAGGATGTTTCATAGTAGTTAGCTTCCCTATAGCCGACCTTGGTGGAGTAGGAGGGTAAAGATTTTATATAGTCAATGGTGTTGAATTAATCATTTCGGACATGATGTAGAATGTAGAGGTTCTGCCATGGAAGTCCCCAGTGTTTCGTTGGGCCATTTAGGAATCGTACAAGTGGTTGAGAGGTTTCCTATTGTCTTTCCCTACCCTCCCAATAGCAGGAGTGCGCGCAAAATGTCTTCCTCATGTCGCAGCTAATGAGGTTCATGTGTATTCCAACACATGTCCTCAAGAGTAGCAGATCTTATAAGTACGAACCATCCCTTTGGTTTGCATGTTGTGCTTGCATGGCGTTGTGCATGTTTTCTTGGGAGTGGGAGATCTAGGTGGGAACTTCGTATCCTGAGTTGTTATTCCTAGTTTTTCTTTTCGGGGATGAAAATCATGAAGGAGGGAATGATGTAGAGACCCGGTTTTTTCCCTGTAAGCCTTTGGAATATTTCTACATATAATTCCAGATCTAGGTGCGAAGACAACATGTGATTCATAGGCCCGGTGCACCCGTAATTAATTTTATAAAAATATTAATATTTTTATACTATGCACATGGTGGGGTTGTGTTTTCTCCTAAATGGTAGATCATATCGGGAATCCAAGGGAACAGTTGCATTCGGAGCATGCCATTTACCCTAGGCGGGGTGTAAAAGTTTCGAGCGTGGGCCAACTATGAGAGATATCACCCAGGGGAAAAATAATAATTTTAAAATAATTACAATGTGATTTTTATCACTGGAGTTATTTTCGAATAAATTTCCATCAAAGCCATAGAATTGAAATCCGAGACTTACGTTGGGTTCGAAATGGGGAGCTTTTCATAGGCGCGATATAGAATGAGACAGCGTGGTGAATTCAGATTTTTTGATGTGTGAGATCCCTATAAATAGAATATAAGTGTTTATGGTTAGGTAAAAACACTAATTCACACTCTCTCTAACACCCAATATCTCTCTCTCTATTTATCTCTCTATCCATTCTTCGTCGTTCTTCGTCGGATCTAGGAGCGACCACAGTCGGAACCTTGGTGGATCAAAGCAGGAGCGTCATGGACGTGCCACCAATGACGCACGTCGGATTCAATGTATCATTTTTGGATAATTTTCACACCTTCATCGTTTTCTTGAGCTTTCATTAATTCCATTGATTAAATTATATAATTTTATAATTGGGGCGATGGTCGAACGAATAGGGCCGTCCTCCAAGCCCCATTCTAAAACCCGTTCTTTAGCTTTTTTCATCCAAAATTTCAGTCAAGCCAAAACTATGACGGATCACCGAGTGAGGGGTCACGCTGTGAAGATCCGGCCCCGAGGATTCTGAAACCAGTTTCAGATAATTTTTCCGACCACCAGAGTGGTTGAGGGGACCGATAGAAGGTTTGGATCCAGAAAGGGGCATAGCTAGAGGTCCATCCGATGTTGCATCAGAGCACAGCGGCCGCCGGTTTTTGCGCACGGAGCACCCGAATAGGTAGGTTGTGGTCGGAGAAGAGGTGTCGGGTGAGGTTGAGCTAGAGGAAGAGGAGCACACCAGATCCCATGGAGCTGGCGAAGGGGTGGATGAGGCAGTGTCGGTGTTGTGGAGCGGGGACCGGTGGAGCTGGTTGTACCGGCGGTGGAGCGAGGAGCCTGAGCAGGCCGCGTGAGGGGGCACAGTGCAGGCCTGAGGGGGCGTGGCGGTTTGTTGCATGGGGAGAGGGTGTCAGCGTCGTCCCATCACGGTCAGAGGAGGACCCCGAGGTCAGCGCATCAGGGTGTGTGGTGAAGATAAGGACCCGCTGGACACGGTTCTGCTGGGCAAGGAAGACCTACCAAAGGGCCGGTCTTCGTGAAGAACTGGACCCGAGTGGGTCTGGTGTTTCTAGAACATGCCATAGCCGGCGGGCCGTGGTGATTCGGGCCCGTCCTCTGGCTAGGCCATGGTCCGACGGATCGAACCAGGCCGGCCAGGGTGAACCGTCCCTGTTGGGCCCCCTTGCATTTGGGGGGCCTTAACTTCTAAACAGCGCATTCGTTTGACGATCCGTATGCAGCTGCGGGTTCATGTCAGTGAGGTGGACTATTTGAATTGGGTTTTGGGGATCTTGGGTTCTGAGACTGAAGGCGTGTATGCTGGAACACTTTAATTAAATAATATCAAATTATTATTCATGCTCGTGATGAACGTACTTCACGAGCCGGACGTCCGTTTGAGGTGCCCTCAGAGGCGCTGTGACCCTAGAGCTGAGCAGGTCCTTCCAAAGATGATTCCGAACCCTTGCGCTTGGGTATTGATGCTCGGTGGCATGAAGCGCTTAAATAAAAAATTAATTAATTAATTAATTAATTAATTATTCTTGCATCAGACCTAACACTTGCTTGGGATGTCTGATTGATGCGACATTAGCGACAACATGACCCCAGTCCTTGTGTGGACATTTTGAGATGATTTTGGAAGTGTTCGGTTTAGTGACAAGATGCGGGGCCCATAGGGCCTGGTTCACACATTTTACGGTGAAACAAAACTTTTTCACCCAAAATTAATTTGGGGTTTTTGAGTACTAGTTTCTAAGTGTTATTCCAAGGGGAATGCGATGACACAATCTGCCCACCTAAATTCGGGCTCGAGGTGTGGGCCCCACTAGGCGGCTTTCAGACACATGATGCATTTTTATGACTTATGCTTCATATGTCCATTCAAGGAAAATGAATAGCCTATTACTCATGGTTATATGAAAGGAACGCAATGGCATGATCTGCGAGATATGTTCTGGGATCATGATGTGGGCCCCACATGGCCCTGTTTGCATATAACGCGGGGAGTTGCAGCTTCTGTATCAGAATTCTGTTTCAAGCACCGTCAGCTGTGTTGTGACCCTGACATCAAGACGAAGATGTCCTTTGTAGTTTCAGGCGTTGAATCTAGAGTTGAGGCATGGGCCACATGGGCCGTCTTCTAAGCCGTGTGCAGTGTACGATGACTTTTTCATCAGGCATCTGTTTGGGCCGTATGAATAGTCTATTCGGCATGTTTTTCCAAGAACATCATGATAGCGCAATTCACCTCACCTCTTTCGTGACCGAGGATTGGGTCCCCCGAGATTTCATATGGCCTAAAGAGGTGTTGAATAACTATTTCTTCAGGATCCCTTTTTCTAGTGAGTAAATAGTTTATCTCACGTGTATTCCCATGATGATTACAATGATGTAATCTTTTAGGGTGACCGTAGCCTCTTTTGAGATCTCATTAAATGTGGAAACATGAAAGGGTGTTGGTAGGGGGTTACTTTGAGGAACTCCAAACCTACGCTCGGTAGCGGTGCTAGTGACACACAGTGATGGCACATGTAGTGCAGAGATATTGGACCAGTTCCAGGTTTTCCTTCCACTGAGGTTGTGCAGTGGGTTACCCGTTTACCTCTTATGGTTCACCCTATAGGAAGGCTGCGTAGTTGGATACCTGTTTACCTTAGGGTATACCCTCTAGAGAGTCTGGGCAGTGTGTTACCCACTGACCTCAAGATTTACCCTCTAGTGAGGTTGGGCAATTGGTTACCCATTGACCTCTTTGGGTTTATCCTCCAGCGAGGCTGGGTAGTTGGTTACCCATTGACCTTAGGGTTTTCCCTCCATAAGGGATGGGCAGTGGGTTACCCATTCACCTTAGGGTTTACCATCCCGCGGGGCTGGGTGGTAGGTTACCTTTAAACCTTAGTGTTTACCCTCCAGCGGGGCTGGGTATTGGGTTACCCGACGACCACATGGGTTTTACCCTCCATCTGGGCTGGACAGTGGGTTACCCGATTACATCGTTCAGACTCAGCCGTTTCTATGAGGCTAGTCAGTTACTTTTCTCCGTGATTACCATAGCAAGACTCTTGGTTATATGGTTTAGTGATGAGGAAGCTTTGGAGTGCGGGACTGTTGGGTGTCTGTGATGGATATCCTTTGAATTGTTGGCGACTTCTCTTGGGCTGAGCTTGGAGATGGAGATCCCCTTACACAGTCGTTCGGGTTTCTTATTGAGCATATATAAACAACCTAATTTTGTTCTCACTACTAAGGTTTAGTTACTATACTTACTGCAGGGGAGAAGACGTGTGGGGTATGCCATGTGCTTTCTGTGTCTAGCTCTTATTGGTTGGACAATACTGCATCCTTTCTCTTATCGGGTTGAGATGCACTCTCTCTATTTTGTACTCTCAAATAGTCCTTGTTCTATCTACTGCTCACCATTTTAGTATCTCCCTTGTCGGTCCCTTGAGCTTTCAGGGCATCCTACTGAGTATCTTTATACTCACACATGCTTGGGATTTTCCCACTCATGGTGTGCCCTTGCAGATGATAGACAGGTCGATCGAGACTACAGAGGAGTGTAGAAAACACATGAGCTTGGGCTGCGTTCAGTGGTCATAAAAGGATTTCTTGGTGTGATACTCACCATCTGTTTACTTTCGATTACCTATTGCTGGGTTGTGGCACCTTTTGTGTTGGGTATGTGTTTGGCCTTTTTTCTGTTCAGTTATCTTGTTATTACTTTTCAGCACTTTACCAGTTTTATTTAGAAGTTCATTCATGACTGTGGTTGGGATATAGTTGTTTGTCATTTGGTTCTTTTTTTACACTACACTTCTTCAACATGTGGGCTATGTGTGTGTACCAGTACATAGGTGAAGGCATACCCGAGATCATTAAGCCTTCGACGCTTGTTTCCAGACCCTGGCCTGTGGAGGCGGGCCTGGGGTAGTTGCAGCACGATACCAGTAGGGTCTGGTCATGACATCTCCACACCTCCATCACACTCTTGAGTGGCTCCCAATGTAACACTACCACAACCATGGACATGTATACTACCTCTTCATCTACTGAGAAAACGTTTTTCAAAAATTAGACCACATGTATCCCTTAATGACACTATGAGAAATTTTCGTAAAGCTGGTGCTATAGGAGAACGATAAGAACTATCTCCAATTTTTATGTGTGATCCTTCATAGACCACCAGTAAACAAGGATATAGTCACTAAAGGCTTACATGAAATAGTCTTATAAAGGCTAAAAGATATGGTTCATCAGTACCATGAAAAATTTTGGGACATTCAACTTACCTAAAGGTGTCACTAAATACTTATACTGACTGTAGCGACATCTGAAAGTCTCCTTCGGCAAATCCTCATATTGTACTCACAGCTAGTGATAGATTGAAAACAAGTAAACCTTAAAAACCCATTTAGCCCTATCAACTAATAAAAGAGGTCATCAATCCCCATTAGTGGATACATTTTATTCATGGTCAGCTGGTTTAATAGATGTTATCCCATACACAACCTCAATATCTCTTCGACCTTATTAATGAAAAAAATTAGGGTTGCCCATGGTGAAGAACTAGGTCAAACAAATCCATTACTCTTAAAGTCAACCAACTATACCCTCAAATCACAATTCTATGCAAGATACATCTGATATTCCAATGAAGATATCAGTTCCATACTAGAGTGTAGATCAGTGAAAAAATCTATTACTTAGTGGGGAGGTAAACCAGGAATATCCTCAAGAAGGAAATACTCATACACCACCACCAAAATGAAAACCTATGAACTCATAACATCCACTACACCTTATGTTAGGCTGTCCAATTGATGAGTAATTGGTTGGAAGCTTTTATACATGATTCCATGTTATTCTACCAGGGATTCCATTTCACTAAAAAAGGAGAACATGATTCTTTAACAATAGTCACATCACATCTCTATTCTGAAACAATCAATCCAGGCATGAACCATGGATAACCTATCCATACATAAGAGGACATCATATGGAATATTTGTTCATTTAAAGAAATACCAACAGAAAATCTCCCCTCCAAGAGTTAGGTAACATTATTGGATAATGTTTATGCTCAGCGAGTCTTCAATAGCTGGAGTCTTCAAGAGTAAGAGTCAAGCGAAGGGCTCAAAAGAAATATCTAATTCTGAAAAAAGAAATGCAGAAAGAAATAAATGACTAGTACATGTGTATATCAGCACTAAAAATAATTTATAAAATAAATAGATCATACCTCGAATTAATCCCAGAGCATATGGGTCATAATCTTCGACTTCATATAGTTATCCAAATCGTGTCCTCTAGCTCCATGAGCCCATCATGGACCACCTAGTGTTGGTGGTATTAACAATTCAAAATGTAGATCAACCCCTTCAACTCTACTATTCATCTTCCACATATTTTTCCCTGAAAACATGTATTCTTATTATTGTAATATAACTTAGTGTCCGGTCTATGGTCTCTCTCTCAGTTGTTTGGATGATCGGGCAATCTCTTACAAGATGGCCCCTACCATAACCTGAATAGTATTTCTTATCCTTGGTCATACAGAAAAAACCCAACGAGCCCTAAAAAAGACCCTTTATCGTGGTATCTCATCACGAAACATTTCTCACATCGATGTCTCTAATATTGATATCATCTCCATGTATCAGATGTCTCCTCCCATACATTCCATCTACAAGAAGCCAATGGCTATATCTTCTCATCCACGAAACTATCAACAAACAATTCTCACTGTAGCAACATAGAATATATATAGGAATGAATATAGGGATAAACCCTTCCTGGAGGTATCTATGTTGACCTCACTAGAAGTTACAATCCATGAGGAACTAGTAACGAACCATAACCATTGAGTCCCTAGAGTGGTTCATAAACCCTGATGAATTCATTGGTGTTTTCATGATTCCCTACTGAAGTTGTAGAAGCTCCTATATATGTACATCCATCATCATGTCTTGTGATAACTCCTCTATTAAAATTCACTCAAACTCTAGCCACAAAAGAGTCGTGTAGCAATTTTACCGGGTCACCAAACCCCGCCATTTTATTGCATCGTCATGATGAAGGATCACTTCCATGACCATCATATTATCTAATGGTATCTTGGAAAGATGGAAAACATGATTCCCCCCCGAAAACCAGTCCTCATAAACATTTGATTTGGGCTCACCTCAAATCATGAGGATTCTCTATCACTGAAACTCATGAATTGTGCTCAGCCTATACACCTCAGCCACCGGTACTGTGGGTACCACAGTTTATCTACAGGTGGTGGTGTCGATTTTTCACCACTCTATAGTAAAATATAGATATCTAGTCCATGTATTGATTATTAATCCCTTAGGGGGAAATCCTCATGATCATGATGTCGAATCTTAGCTGGCATACATTGTAGAGGCATAGTGAAAGTAAATAAGATGTTCCACAACTATTGAGTATATATGAAGTGTTTCCTAAAAAAGGACATGAAAAACACAACTCAATGATACATTATGCATGTACCATTGTTTTATTTTCAACTAGTGTTCTCATGTAACAACTCAAAAAGAAGGTGATTTGATTCCTAGTGTATGGATACGTCGGTTGCATCACCATCCCTAAATTCCCTGGCCTAAAGGTCGTAATAGAAATTCTTAACATTATTACCGTAAACCTATCTCATAGACTCTGGTCCTAAAGTAGATCACACCCCACTCTGAAACCACTATATAAAAAACCCATCCCAAAGGGGCATGTAACATGACTTCCCAACCCTGCCTCCAATAGTCCAAGGGATAGTGAGTGGTACCATGTAGGCATCTCACTGACATTGGAGGCCTTAGCCTAATAACCTATACACACACACCCACACAAATCTGTAAGCCTATACAATTCTAAAATTTAAAATACAACGGAACAAACATGACCGGATATATATAAATCCCACAACTATTGTATGATATGAAGTAAATAAATTTATATTTGGAAAACTACAATCCCTCCAAAAAGAGTCTGAAAACAAGCCCAACTTGAAATTATGTATTAGATACTGCTATCAATATTCCGCATGAATAATCCTGAGTTTGTCTGGTCTCACTAAGAACCATCTAGTCCTGGTCCATCTAAGAACCTATCAAATTAAGAATCATCATAATACGACATGACACATGTAGAAAAATATTCTTTAATGGGTGAGTACAATATTACACAGTTGGACACCCCGAAACTAAAAAGTATACTAAAAAAGAAATACTTTTATTATTTCAATGGTATATGTCTAGAATAAATATAAAAATAATATCCATATATACTCAAAAAAGACACACGGTATAAAGGTAAGTCACAACCATATTATAATAGCCTTGGATTCCATCTCAAATATTCCACGAAGCACTCGTCTAGGAGAACACACTCTAGAGTTTGAGAGAATTGATGAAATTTGTCTGAGAGGTAGGGATCATTATGTTTCATCATTGTAAGTACACACTAAGGGTTTAAATAGATGCAATAAATAGATTAGGATCACACCCAAGGCCATATGGGGTTATTCCAAAAACACAATCTAGCTTAAAATTCCAAGTAGATAATCAAATATCATATAGTTTTGGTCATAATGGTGTGATGAACTCTACCTAGAGAATGAAGAGGAGTATTGGATCACATATTGAGACTCCTGGAGGGATTTCAATGACAATGTCTGAGAATACCTATTAGAGAGATCCTATTCCAAGAAGTATGATATGATTTCATACTAACCCTCAGTGAAAGGATAAAATGAATTCACCACAATGAAACTTTTATAAGATATGGGGGAAAAGGTATCCAAGCCATGTATAAGAAAGTACATGGTATGTAGAAGGGTTATGCACTATATCCCTTGACCATGAGTCTGGACTATGTAAGTGGCATGTATCTCTTGTTCATGCCTTTATAGATGTACATGGTGTGTAGGATTCCCATGAACTCTACCAATATACTAATCTATGTATTTATCCCGTGTAGATGTTCCCATGTACCAGTACACATAATTATTTGTGTACTCTAGTATGATTTTTTCCATGTAGGGTAGTATATGGCTTGCGTCAACCCATGTACTTTAACTAGTGTCTGTGTACCCTCCACGGTACATGTCGAGTCTGTAGGTAGAAAAAAGAAATGTGATAAGGGTCACATTTCATTTGAGACATAAGTTACCATGAAACCCTAACTACTACATAGGGTTCCAACACTACATTTTGATCTAGTTTTTGTCTTGTGTATCATGGGATTTTTCAAAAATCCTGATCGGGTTTTTCACATCACAACAATTGTTCCTAACTCTTATTAGGTGCTTTATTTGTCAAAAAATCATATATTTACCACTTTTCAATTCATTACTCACCTATTATTATGTTCAGGGCCTTAAATCCCCTCTGAATATGTGATTTCTCTTCACTATTTGTTGTCTGTCGAAAAACATGACTATCATGTATATAATTCATCTAATCCACTTACTTTACCACTGTCACACCTATATTATTTTGTACTTATCCAAGATCTTTGATATCATATAATTACACCTTGAAAATTGTGCTCAATGAATAATTCATAGGGATATGTTAAACTATTGTCCAAATAAAGAACACATGTGACGAACAGAGAATTGGGGGAGAAAAGAACAAGAAAAATCAAGATGAATTCACCTCGGTCAATGTTCGTATTGATCTTGTTTCTTTTCCATTATAACGAAATTGTATGAATAAATAATCAAAAATATATCTCCTAATGAAATTTTAGAAATAAACCCCCCCCCCATGAAATGAACAATCCGTTAATCAATTCTTTTTTCTATTTGTTAAAGCATTAGTCATAAAAATCATGAATAATTAAGAAATCCAAATAAATAATTGAAAAATATTGATTTGGATTGATCACTAATGAAGAATGATGTGGATTCATTATAATTGGTTATATTCTTTGATAAATAGTGTATTGATTGATGTTCGAGGATCTGATCATCATTCATATGAGAACTATCTGAAAACACTGTCTCTAATGGCTCTAGAGTTATCAGGATAACCTTGGAATTTATTCATAAACTTATACATAAATACTCTTCAGTGACTACATCAATGAAATTGAAATAAAAAAATATATTAATTTTTTTATTCCATGCCTATGATGACTTTTAAACAAAGCACCTACACTGACCAAGGATACATCATGCCTTGGGTAAACAATATGTTATGAACTGAACGGTACCCTCAGATTTTTTATATAGGCTCCTATTTTTATGTTATTCCACTTTTTCAGGGAAAATACATGTGTTCTATATTTAATATTTATAATATATTTCAAACATCTATTTTTGGAATACTGAACCTCAGAATCACATGTTATATTAGAGTCTGGTCTCAATAATAATACATACAATATCCAAAACTAATAAATAGAAAATCCAAGTCATTACAATTGACCCATGAATTTGTTTTAATATATTATTTTAGGTATATTATGGTTTTTATGGAATCATGATATGTTCCTTTATTCAATGTGTTTCTTCATTCATTACCCATGTTTTAAGGGTTTCTCATCTCAAACTTTCTTCTTTGTGGAATGTTTCTTATTGATGCGCCTATATTTATTTATATGGTGTATACACAAATCCTTGAAATTTAATACAACTAATTTTTTTGTTCTCATGGTATATTATTTTCTATCTTATGTTATTTATATCAAGTTGTTTTTAGTTTTAAATGGTTGTAAATGGTTATTTTAAAAAAATGTTCTTTTAATGTTTTCATGACTTTTTGTAAAATTATTCCCCAATGACCATTATATTTTTTCAATAATGTTACATTCAAAATATAAATGATTTATTAAAGTTAATTTCCATTATCTATGACCTTATTTTAAAATTAATAAGAATTAATTTCATGAATTTTTTTCATTTGGTTCACTTTTGATACTCTTTATAAAATATTGAAAAATACATTTATTTATAATTTTTACAAAATGAAGGAATATTCAAAACATCATAACCATTATATTATTTGAAGACTTAATTACAATATCTCATAGTTAATTTGAAATAAATAATTCTTCACAATATATTGAAATTTTAAAAAAAAATCCAAAAAGGGGCATTTTCAACTATTTTCAATGAATGTTTTTAAATGATATTTTAACAAAATTTTAATCTATACCAATATCCATTAATTATTCATCCACTTTAATGGGAATTTTTTATTATGATACCATCCATATTATTTCTTTTTTAAAACCATGATGATTCATTATATTATATTATATTGAAAGTTATTTCTTTTTCAACGGAAAATCTAGATATAAAGGAATGAATGTTGTTTTTAAAATATTCATAATAAAAATAAAATTTTCAATTTTTATATTCATGGGTTGTACATGAACATTACTGATGATGATAAGTGAGCATGATATAGATACCCGGTAAGGGTTCCCAATTTAAAACTCTAATTAACAGGTTAGTGTTCCTTACCTTTAAAGCTAAGAAGGATAAAGTTAATAAGGGAGGTAACTCTTATAAACATAATGTTGGGAATGGTATTTATTACATGAGTAAACACGTGTTATGATGATATTTTTACAAGACACAAAAAAACGATTTTATATTCATTCTATGATTTTTAAATCATTATGGAGATCATGAATGGCACCACATGTCTAATGATTACATATTCTCCTAACTCTTATCTTTGATAATTATTTATACTGTGGAACATGTTTAATGATCCAGGATTTGTCGAGTATTTATTTTATAACGTTATGATCATGAAATTTGAATATATCATCGTGAACCTATGCTCATCATATGTTAACTGATGACATTAAATTGTTAATTCTTATCTTTAACCTTTCTATGTGTTTGAGATAATACTTCTTATGTTTTTAATTTCCACAGGTTATGAATAATGAGGCAAAATGAATTATGTCTATAAAAGTCTCATGTGTATGGAATTTTATATGATATGTTGAAGATTGTTTTTAAAAAATATAAAGATTTGTATAGTCGTAAAGGCGACCACTTGAATATAGGGGTATTATTATGAAGTAGTTGTACTAATTATATATAAATCTAAGCCTAACATGTCATGGGAAAAGCATGTGATATAATAATTACTATACAAATAGTATTTTTTGGATGGCTAAAATTGGGTCATATTTATTGATATCGAATCTATACGAGTAAATATTAAATTGTCATCATTATATCTAGGAGTGCAGGTTTAGGGTTGTTATATTGGCATAAAAAAATATTGTGAAAACATTTTTTAAAAAAAATTCGTTTTATTAACTCTTTGATATGGAATATTTTTATACTAGGACTTTTTTCATTAAAATGTTTTTAATAATATTTTTACTATTTTATTATAGTTGTTTAAAGTCATTTTTACCAATTTTTTACTTTCTATTAAAATTTTTCAATGTAATATCCCTTATATTTTCCAAATGAGGTACATTGGAATTTTTACTAAACATGTAAAAAGAAGATATATTTTATATTACTCAACCAAAATGTAATTTTCTACTATCGCAACTACTAAATGTAGGGAATCATCATTTACATGTTTTCATGGTATAATTCATGAGAAAAATCCTTATTATTTACGAAATATTAATATTTTAAATAATTTATTTTTAAATGGAATGGTTATTTCCCTCAAGAAATATTCTAATTGATCTTTTAAAGTAACTTTTCACCTAAAATAACACCCTTTTATGGTACTTTTTTTTCACTAGGGATGTGATTCTATAATACATTAATTATTCATTCCGTGAATAGTGAATGGTTATAATGGTAATATAGGGATGAAGCATGTTTTCTCATCAATTCATTTAGTTTTTATGGAATGATAATTTTTTTCATGATCTTTTTAAATTTATATGAATGGAATTACAAATATGTGATGAGTCATCCAGGAATTATATAGTCATCCAATTAATTGGAAAAATATTAATGTTTAATGAGCTTAATGGTTATATTAGAGGTTATATCAATCCCAACTGATGGAACACAGTAGGTTATCCCATGACCTAAAGATTGTACATATGAGGTTATACCAAACCCTAATCATGGTAAATTATAGGTAATCCCTAGTCTAATGTATGTACAAGAGCGAATATCCTAAGCCTAACCCATATTTAATTTCTTAGTGGGTACCCATGACATATAATTTATATTCTTATGATAATGACAGACTTTATATTACTCATTTATGACATGATCTTATGATAATTTAATGTTATAATGTATTATGTTCATTGATTCTATTATAATTCATTCCTTATGAACTACCATGAATTATACTAGGAATCATGGTTATGGTTTACAAATTATTTCTTATGGTTTTCAAAGATTATGTTCTTGTTCACATTACCTTATTCACATGTTCTACATAAATTATCATTTATATATTCCTTTTTTACCCTTACTAATCTTCTGACCTCACCCATTCCAATGTTTCCTTTTCCATAAGATATAAAGAAACTTTTAAACTGTCCTTTGTCTAATAAGTGTGATAGTTGTGAAGAAATTAGTGGTGTATAGTGTAGATCATTTATGCACTAATTGTTTATGTAGCTAGGTTTATAAAGACACTAAATCATTATGGATATTTCATGGATAATAATTTTATATAATTAATATTCATCTAATATTATGTAATATTTCTTTAAATTTTTTTTTTCACTATAACAATACTGCCTATGACTAAAATTGATAAAAAAAACATTTATATATAGATGCTAATTCTTTAAGTAAATTATTTAGATATCTATCAAAACCAATATCAATGTAATAAGTTACACTGGGGTTAATTATATATGGTTAAAGTTGGAGAATATTTATGGAAGAGAATGAAATTTTAAAAATGTAAATTTATGATTGTTTCACAACTGATTCATTGTTATGAAAATGTGTTGAAATAAAAATACAAATAGTTCCATTAATTCGATTAATTAGGTTCTTAGTGCTATTTGTGGACTTGGAGAATAAATAAATGACACATTCATTGTCAAAGATATTTTATAATGACTTACATCCCAGGAAAATTATAATGTTCTGTATCTTTAAGAAAGGGATTTAACCAAAATATCTCTAGATCACATTCTAAGAAGTATTGTAATATCTGATATGAAAATAGAAAAATATTCTATAAAAAATCATACAATTGAGGAACTATAATTAATGGACAAGGAAAGATGAATGTTAATGATGTATAGAATAATAATGATGCTGATTGTGAGAATATTTCATTGGTTGATAGAGAATGAAAGCAAGGAAAAGTAAGATTTGAAGTCAAGCTAACACTTGTATTATTTTGATGGGGAAAAGTTGAGAATATTTTTCAAAAGTTTCATTGGAGATTTGATGATTGAGAAAGTGAAGTGGAATTATTATAGAAGAAAAACATAAACTTTCCTTCTAAAATTTGGAGTTTATCTATAAATAATGTCCAAATAAAAATCCTTGTGAGGAAAGAAGAAAGTGAAAATAAGTATTATTTAAAATATGTTTAAATACCATTTAAATATTATATTGATGAATCTATGATACATGTTGAAAAAAAGAGTTTGAATTATATATTTTCAAAGAAAAATAAGGATCAGTTGATCTCAAGGTGGAAATTGAAGGAATTATCAACAATATTGATATTTAATGGAAGAAAAATTTATTAATTATTTGGTTGTTGAAGTAGACATCCAAATTTAAGGAAAAACATGAATAAAATATTATCCAACTATTCAAACAGTCAGGTGATCAGTTTGATATTCAAGAAAGTTGAAAAGTAGTTGTGGAATATATGCTAAAGATAAATGAACTGACTAAGGTGATTTTTGACTGTAATTATTTTAAATATGAGTGAACAAAGAATGTATAATTGCATGAATAATATTTTTTTCATTAATAAATAACTTGGTTATAGAAATAAAATCAAGCTATTTTTGAATGAAATTTTATTTTAAGATGGCCACGGATGGTGAACTAATATAACGATTTAAGAGAGGCTCAGAATGTGTTAGAAAAATTTAATATCATCAATGATATATACTAAAAGGTAAATGGATATTGGTTATGAGGATTAAACATTAAAATTTGAAACTATGATGGAACAAGACAAGGAAAAGTGGAAGATTGATGATCTTGCTGTCAACACCAAAATAAAAGCTATTTGAATAAATATATCTTTATTAAATTAAATAATAATATTAAAAACACCTATCAATATGAAAGGATACACATGTAGTAATAGAGGATTAATATTCCTAGATACATGTAGAGTATTGAAAGAGATAAGTTATTTTCCCGCATGAAATTTTATTTTCAGGGTTACCTCAGTCACACTATATCCTATTGTGATAAAGAAATAATCAATATAGAAACACATGGAAGTAAAAAAATTATAATGGGACCATAAAAACAATATCATATAATTACTTTTTTCAATTAATATCAGATTAATTTTTTAAATCATGGAAACAATGATTATTCTTGAAAGGGAAATGGAGTGGTTTTTCCTTCAATAAAAATCATATAAAAAGGATAGAAATTCATCCTTATAATACTTCATTGAAAATGGAATCTTGTTATTTGAGGATGAAGATAAATATTATTACATGTCATATAAAAATGAAATGAAATCTATTTTTTCTCCAACTCAACCACAAATATCATGGATAAAAAAGAGATTCATTAAGAAGGATAATTTATAGAAATGTATCTCAAATAAAAAATGAACAACACCAAAATTATTGTTGATAGTGGGTTCCCATATAATTTTAATAGTAATATAAATATTTTGAATAATGTGAATGGAATATTTGAGAGAATAGTGAATTTTAGTAATGACTAGGCCATGAAAATAAAAGGTGGTGGAAATATGTGTTTTCTTAGATATTAAATATATATATATATATATAAGAATTGAAATAAATAAATTGTGTTTAAGTTAACTATGTGAATAAGGAACTGAATCCTAATTCAATTAGAGATGTTGCATTATCAAATGAAAAATATGGTAATTGATTAATAAAATGATACAGGACTAAAGGTAATTTTTACCGGGTAGAAAATAAACAGAACACCTAACTTTTGACTGTTCAAGAGGAAACAACTTGTGGTATCATAGTCTCACAAAAATTATCCATCATAGCATATAAAACTTTTCCATGATAAAATCTACTGTGTATATTCTAGTTTTGAAATTTGATCATGAATTTTCATTTGATGCATGTATTTAGGGAAAATGGTCTGAAACCCATATCAACAAAAGAACAAACTGACATCGAATCTACCCAATGTGATTCTCATTTATGTATATGGTACCATTATAATATTTTCTGTAAATGGAAAAATATACTTCATTATCTTTATTAATGAATATAATATAATAACATGTGACATTTTCAGGTAATGAATGTGACAGGTCAGTGTATACATGTAGATATATCTGATAAGAGTTGAAAAAGAGATTGGATATACTAAAAAAGTATTTTGATAATTAAATATAGAAAACATTTATTGAGTTTGATAACTATCTCGAGAATCATCTATCTAAATATAAGGTATCATTGGTCAGAACCCTACAACAATATGCGGTTGTGATAGTTGAATAACACAAATAAAACTCTTCCTATTGAGAGTGGTGTTTCTCATTTATATTATAATGTGGATATTATATTTAATGTGTCCAATAAAATCTGGTCAATGTTGAGTCTAGTAGAATATATCACACCCTAAATAATGTGGCATGTGAGTAAACATTCACTAAATCTCATTCATGTTTTTATAAGCCTATGTTATATCTGAAAACAAATAATTAAATCTAGTAAAGTATTGGGGTGCAATAGATAAAAAATAATTTCATGGATACTATATGGAAATTAAGTCATATATATGCCAAAATAATAGGATTAGAAAATTTCTAGAGAGAAATAATGTTAATATCATTTAATAGAACGTTCTATAAAACACAAGGAATTAAATTTATAATCTATTTGGATAAGAAGTAAATGAAATTAGTCCAAATAATAAT
This sequence comes from Viscum album, assembly GCA_963277665.1. Lineage (NCBI taxonomy): Eukaryota > Viridiplantae > Streptophyta > Magnoliopsida > Santalales > Viscaceae > Viscum > Viscum album. The sequence continues at coordinate 959,259,601 of OY728142.1, forward strand.
ATAGTGTATGATATATGAATGGTTCAATAATATCGAATTGATGAAGACCTAGAGTCTGTATCATAGGATGAAACTTTTGTTGATGAAATTAATTCTATAACATGAAGATGATATAAATGATTGGATATTGACTCATCTAATGTTATTGGGGATTAATCATCTATAACATAGATAATTTGGATAAAGACTATAGAAAATTATTCACTAACATACATTTTGGATCCAACCACATTTGGAGAACTGGAAAGGGTTGAGATATAGATTAAATCTATGAATGAATAACTAGATCATGTTGATAAATATCATACCTAGAAAATGAAAATAAAGGTAGAACATCACAATTTTATTGGGATTAAATGGATCTTTAATAATATATATGACAACAATAGAAGTGTTGTTTGAAATAATTCAATCCTGGTGTGCAATGTCTATAAATAAATCAAAGGTTTTTATGTTGATGAAACCTTTATCCAATGTCGTGTACTGATTGCATCCTACTTTTATTATAAATAACAAATCAAAGAGTCTAAAAGTTATATCAAATATGTATGAAAATATCATTCTGGAATACTATAATTCAAGATAGGGTTTATAATTAACAAATAATATATTTTTTCATTAGAAAAGATGATACTAGTGTATACATATTGAATAAAGACATGCACTATCTTAAATTAGCACCACAGGCATGGTATACTCAAATTTACTCTTATTTAGTAAATATATATTTCAAGATATTTGGATTGAATTTCAAAATTAATATAAAAACATACAATGAATAATATTTCATGGTGATTTTAAATTATGATGATATAATATTCTTTGTAATTAAAAAACATTAGAGTTTGAATTTGCAAGTATGATGAGGAAAATTTTGAATATGTCTGGGATTAGTGAATTTTAAAAAATTACTACTCAATAAGTTTTTTACATGTAGATATATACTTTTTTCTTTGAATAAATTTATAAAAGGGTTCTTCTTAAAAATATCAATACTCATCAATCTAATCCAACGAAAAATATCACTGTGGTTGGGACAGAACATGGGAAGCACAGGGCTGAAAAGTCATTGGATCCCACCTTATTATGGAATATAATTGTATGATTACTATACATGAATATAACATGACTAGATATTTTCATTGAAACATAAATAGAGGCTCATTTATAGAGTAATATAAAAAATTTCATCTCATAATATTTTAAATAATTATGAGATTCATCCAAGGCAAACTTGATTAAAGATTACTCCTTAACATGTGAAAGGAAATTGAATTATCAAAAATTTCTTATTTGGAATGGGATGGAAATGTGTAATACCATAAATATACCGGTAGTGTAGTTTTCTCCATTGGAAATAAATGTGTGGCATGGATAATAAAGAAGCAATAAATATTTTTTGAGTATTGTAGAATCAATGTATATCTTAGTATCCCTGGAAATTACTCAGTATCTATAGTTGAATGAGTACTTATAATATACATATTAATAAATAAAAGACATGTAGTTATATTATATGACAATAATAGTGATTTAAATTGCAAAAATAATCCAATATCAAACTCTTAGACTGAACATATTGAAATCAGTTATCATTTTATTAATGTAAAGCTGGAATAATGAAATTTAATTATTGGGAATTTTGAGACAAATGGGAACCTGGCTGGTATCATAAAAAACACCTAGACACTAAATTAATTGGGGAACATTATCTTAAAGAATATGTTCATTAACCTACCTCATATTGAGGTGTTTTGGATATCCATAACTCTCCATTACATGTATTTCATTTAATTTTTGTTGCTATTTGGAAGACACTTTCACATTGGGTTTATTTTCAAAGGGGTTAAATATTCTATGAAATTCAATTTTTTTATTTATATATTCCAAGAGTTGGTTTCTAAGATTCAAATAAGACACATATTCCATGGTATTTTATTGTGTCTAATTCAAGGATAGATACCATATATGGGGATATGATGTGTGTGAAAGGTATGAATGTTTTTAAATGCCTTGAGATAGAGGGAGTTTATAAAATATTTCATGGGAATGATTTCTATCTCAAACTCTTGATTTCGGAACCATTCACTGCTAACATATAGATTTAGTGCGGGAATATATATTCGATGACTATATAAAGGGGGTGCGTAAGTGAATTTCACATTTTATTTTCAACAAACATAACAGGAGATAATGTTAGAACCATGTTGATATACACTAAAATAAATCTGTTCTGTTTCTTTTCAAACTAATTTTGGTAGGATCATAATGGTTTATCCTAAAGATTTTTGATGTCTTTTATGAAGTAACACAATTGAGACATTTAAGAATGTTAGAGAATATAACATCATTTCCTAGTTCATTCCAATTATTTGTCTTAAATTCTAATTTTTTTGAAGGATTATCAAATGACTATATAATGGTCATATGATCATGTTTATTAAAAGGGATCATGTGATAATGGGATTTTAGAAGAATCTCTCTAAGATGTTAGGAGAATCATATATAGTTTAAGGATTCATGAGATGATAATATTTCAATCAAAAAAAAGTTACACATAAAATTATAGATATCCTTTTATGAAAATTATTTTCATGGAGTACATATTCAGATAAATTGTGTATAGAACGTTATCCTAGAAACGAGGGGAGTTTTTATGTGATCAAAAAATCATTTCCCACATTCCTCAACAAATGGGTGAGAATATATTCATGATTGGGTATTTTTATAGGATCATGTGAAGAAAATTAATGGTAAAAACCTAGAAATGATTGAGCTTCCAGGAAATTTTTCAAAATTCTCCCAAGAAAGTTTTATATAAATTGACTCTCGGGAAAGATGTTATGCAGTAGAGTTCATGTTCTTGGCATGTCAGGAATTTCAGTCTGGTTCTAGAAAGAATATCATAACATTTGTGGTTGAATAGATGGATGACCGTTCTTTTTGGATGATAATTTGGTGGGTTATTCTTATAAGTTCAGACTATATACATAATTGAAAATGATGAAAATGATGTTATGAATTTAATTTGGAGTTTGGAGTGTTCTTGTGAATCAGTCTCTTGATAGCATAAACAATGAAGTGATTTATTACAAAGTCTTGAAATCCATCTCTTGAAACAAAAAATACACATCATATTATTTTGAAAAGAAAATATATGGTGGGGACCTTCACCAATTGTCTTAGGATAAGTGATTTTAACCAACTAATCGTGTAATGGAAATATGTTGTGGTGTCTTTATCTCAATCTCTTTCAGTGGGGGTTACATGCCATTAGGTCATTCATGGGTGTGTTTCCCTCATGCACTTACCTTTTATCTATCATGACCATTATTACACATGATATGATATTGTGGAGGAGCCTTACAGATGATGTTACACTATAGGGGTCATTTTATTAGGTTTATGAAAACAATTTAGGTGAATCAGATTTTGATATGCATAGTATTTTATGGGAAAATTGTTTTGAACTCTAAAAGAATTGAATTATGATGATATTATATAGAAAAAACATATTAAATATTTATAATATAGATTTAAGGATGTTAAATACTCAAAATACTTTTAATAAGGATTAGTCAACCATCAATCTGTTAAACTAGTGAAAAATGATTCTAGAGTAGTACATAGGGATGAGTCCATAGTGGTGATCTGATGGAGTCAGTAAGCTATCCATCAATACATTGTAAAAGTAGTGTGATGTCATGGATATTCCATTGTTGAATATTTGTATTGAACAAATACTAGTGAAGAATAATGGATTTTGGTATGAAGGACACGTTATCAAAATATTTTCCTTAGATGTAACTCTTTGTGGTAAACCATGTAAAAATAATTGTGTTCATCTTTAATTTAATGCACTTATATAATTGGTATATCTGTGATATTATCTGAAGGGCCTAATAAATTAATAACAATTTTTTGAAAATTAATTTGAATAAAAATAAAAAGTTTTCACTCAGAATCAACCCTTCCCTTTCAGGGTTTCTAAGGTTCAAACATATATATTGATTTGTTTTTGAGTGATTAATGTTTTCTAGAGATAAATGTTATATTTAATTATGGGATAATAGTTTTATATGATTTTTGGATTCATAATGCAGTAATAAATATGATTATATTTTTTATTACATATTTTTTGGTATTTTGATATTAATAATAAGAGGATAAAATTTAAGGTAATCTGAGTTGACCGAAAAAAGAGTTATAGTTTCATAATTAAACCAAATGTATCAAGGGTTGAAATGATGGTGTTATTGGGTACTAAATCTTATGATTTATTTTTTATATCAACATATTTATCACTTTTTGTTATAACCATTTGGTTTTTTATTATGTTTGATTATGAGATCATAAAAATACATTAGGGAAATGTATGTCACTAGAAACTCTTACGTCTTATAACTAACTATCAAAGTATGTCTAAAACTAATTGTTATAATGAATAAAAATCAAGATATATGTAAATTATGAGGTAAATTATGTCTATTACCCATGATCATAAGCAATATAACTCAATAAAAATTATATAATGATTAATGATTATGTTAACAACACCTTCATATATTATAAACACTCAAGGATATTAATGTTACATGGATGCGATTCAGTTATGGGTGTAGTACGTAACCCCCTATGATTTTAGTATCTATTTTATTTAAAATAAATACTATGTTGAGTAACATATATCACATTAACCACAAAACCACAAAAAACCAAAATATACATTATTAAAATACAAGTAAAACATTAATACATTATAAAAATAAAATGTGAAATGTCATTAATAAAATTAAAATAATAATAAACCCTCAAGTAAATCAAAAACAAATTAAATTTATTTATTATGAAAAAATATATTTTAATTAATTAAATATTATTATCAATATTAATGAATGATTTTTTTGAAAGGTAATATTTAATTAATTTTAATTGTTATAAGATAAATAAAAACGTTCAATGGAATACTATTAAAACTATTTAATTCCACAATGGGATATTTCTCTAAGTAATACATTTAAAGTGCTTTGTCTTTATCATTAATAAAAATAATTTTTCTTATATTATACTTCTAATATGTAATTTAAATTAGAATATAAATAAATTATCATTTATTTCTATTTATTATGAAAAAATTTATGAATGAATAATTTTTTAAGAAGTCAATTTTCTATAAAAACTTTTCATTATATTTTAGGTTTTTATTTTAAATTTAAATTCCAAATTTTTATAATTTTAATTCAATAATTTGAACATAATTTTTGAAATAATTATTTCAAAGTTATCTTATGATGAATTTTTATGATTTTCTAAAACAGATGATTTGATAGTGAATAGTGAAAATGCAATTTTTCAAATAGAATAATTTTTATGAAATAATTATGATATAATCATGCACTAAATAAATATGAAACATTTTTATTAATAAAAAAGAAGGAGTCAAATAATGCTTTTATAATTAATACGTTAAATTTAGAGGTATATTCTTGAGTTTGGGGATCATAAGTTATATTTTATTCTAATAAAAAATATGTGGTTATTTTCATTTAATTAAGTATTCAAAATGATCCATCTAATTTTTTATTTATTTTAAATACCCTAACCTCTAATATTTTGAATCACAAACCAGTACTAAAATTGTGAATCAGCACTATAAAATATTTTGTTTTAAATTCATTTTTATGCTTATAAAAGATTCTTTCTTAAAAAAATTAATGTGATCAGAACAATTTTTCTAAAATTAATTTTTACCACCTATATGAATTTTATATTGTAAAATAATTTTCAAATGTAAAATTATTATGTTGAAATTATGTAAAAAATTCCCTTATATTTTTATTCATAAAAATAAATGACCATACTATAGGTGATCCTCTACAATCTAGGTTAAATATAGTAAAAAGGTTATATTAAGGGTTAGGTCACAAAATATCATAAAACGATGTATTTAAATTTCTCGATAGAGTATTTATCAACCTAACAATTATTAATTTCCAATATTATCAATTTCTGTGCCACGTGATTTTAAAATTTCATTTCTTTTTATATTAATAAATTAATATTGCAAAATTGACATACTTCTCTCTTATAAAAAGTGACATCCATAATCCATTGAAAGACATAAAATATATTTCCAATTTAAACTATAATATTCCATATTTAATTCATGAAAATTCATATCCAAATATTTTTATAGGCTCTGGTCCCTATAGATTGTCCAAATCCCTTGAAAACTAAGAAGTTTCTTAAAAGAGATACAATTTCTTCTTTACAAGTAATTTTTTATTATCTCTATTTTAATATTTATTATTTATCTAACTATTCTTAAAAAAATTATCATTTAAAAAAAATTAGATCCACTAAGATTCTATAAAATTTATATTATCTCTATATGAGATTTTTTTACACATTCAATCGTTATAATTGTGTTGTTTTTTTGTTGGTTTTACCACCGACATGGATGTTATTATAATTTTTATCTCATGAATGAGTAAGAAAAAAAATATAGTAAGAAGTTATAATGATGAATTTATGATAGTTTATTAGTTATTTATTGATAATATTCTAATGTATATCTATAATTTCAATTTTTTGAGATTTAAATAATCATCGAAAGAGGTATTTTTAACTCTTCCACCCAAACATCCAACATAAGTTCAATGAAATGGCTATAGGAATTCAGAAATGTATAAAATACATTGATAAATATATAATGGACATTTTTTCAGTGGTTAATTCAGGAAAAATGTAACACCATTATATTTTTATAGAAGTACGTTATATTCGATAGTGTATACCACACGCAATGTCGAACTTAAATGAAACACGAAATATTATTATTCAAATGTGACTTTTTTAACCAAGCCATTGAAATGTTATATATGAATTGGATTAAAAAATTTATTCAATATACGAATAAATTTCTTAATGAATAAATTTTATTTATTTGTTCTTATCAAATAATTAAATCAATTTTTAGTAAAGCCATTTTATTCATATGAAATAAATATTCTTCAGAAATGGTTTTTATTGAATTTAATGAGAGAATATGATATTAATTCCTATAATATATTGAAATTTCATTTTTTAAAAATAAATTCGTTTGTGAAATCATAATATCAAATAATTTTATTGTGATATTTAATTATTCTTAGGAAAATAATGATTTTTTAATGAATAATGATAATTATTGATTTTTATTAACTAATTTGCTTTATAATAAATTGTATAAAAAGTAAAATTTTATCATGGAGTATTTTAAAAAAATTTATTAATTATTTTTTATAATAAATAATTCTATTAAATTATTTCAAATTATTTTTATACATGAATTTAGTAAAATAAAACATTATCTTTAAAACGACATTATTCTGGAAAACTGTTTTTTATCTTTTTATTTCTTTATTTTAAATTTATATTCTAGCACTTCTGTGTTCTGAATATTGCAAAATGGATTCTATATTTTAAATCGGGGTTTCCAAATTTGGAAATTATTTATCTTTTACATTTGGACATTATGAATAGTAACCATAGTAATTTCTGTTACCATGGTCATGGGTAAATCTGGTACGTCCTATGAAATATCATACAATAATGACAAAAAGTAGAACAAAAAACATACCTAAATTTTATTTTATGAGTATATCATGTAAATAAAAATCTATATTTCAAATATATGACCTCTTTTTTCATTTGGTCATTATTTTGACCTCAATAATATTTAACTGAATATAAAACCAGAAATGTCACACTCTTACATTTATTAAACATGATAATTTTAAAATATAGAAAAAAATACATGTTTGGTTATAAATATTAATTTGAATGATAATATATATTTATTATTTCAATTTATTTCAAATTTATATTTATAAAATAATTTCTTTAAAATCCAACTCAATGTTGATGTAGTAATTATTCAATTAATAGTAAAATATAATTAGTGAAATTAAAAATTTTAAAAGTAACATAATTTTAAATAATTATAGTAATAATTTTTTGTCTAAATATAAAATGTTATGGAAGTGGTAATTTAATATATTATATTTCCTTTTTTGTATTTATGTTATTAAATTCCAATAAAATGATTAGTTTTAAAATTGATTATAATGAAATTTTTTAATATGTAGTATTTTATTAAATGAATTAAAGTTATTAAAAATATATATTTGTAATTTTGATTGTAATATGGATTAAATTACCACCCATTGTCCTTTGAGGAGCCGTTTTCCCATTTATAGTAACTATCTTGGCCCTCAATGATTAAAAACATTATTATCGTGGTAAATATGAAAAGGGATAACATTGGGTTAAAACCAAAAATAATGATTAAAGACATAGCTTAAACTTTTCCAAATATTATTATATTAGATTATTTCGAATCATAGTCATCCTATATTATAATAATATTAATTTGGATGCATTTTAAAAATAAAATTAATTTTTGTTAATTTTTAATTTTTTGAAATCCCAAATGTGCCCCTCCCAACTAATTTGAAAGGGAACCTAATATTATAATTTATTCACACCTAAATAACCATTTATTCAGAAAATTACATCTAAAATACTTCACTAACTTCTCTCACCACATTATAGAGTTCTTAGTTTAGGTATAATACCATCCTTATAGGGCGTAATGTTTAAAGCAAAGGAGGTTGTCTGAAGAAGTGGTATAGTTATTTTCCATGTGTTTCATTTAGTTTTTTCTTCAAATTCCTCCAAACCTTATAAATCTATAATGATAAAATAAAATAATTATCTTAAATTTTTTGGGATGTTTATTTTTATTATTTTTATATTCCACATACACCTTCTACCTCTACCTAATTGGAAATTAATTTATCGTTCGTTTGGGACGCATACTACCACCTCAATGACTCGAATAATTAGTTTTCTTTCACCCCTCCCATAAATAGTTATAATGAATTATTATATATATATATATATAATCATTAAATTATTATCAATATGGATAAATAATATATCTTCTATTTTCCTAGATTTTCATACACTGTAAAATGATAATGTTGTTCATGTGTACGAGTGGACTACCACCTCTATGAAGAAATGTGGCTTGGTTGTCACCAGTAATCACATGGAGGATATATATATATAACATTATTTAATGAAAAAATATTTTCATTATGATATTTTTTTCATTATGTAAAGATACAATAATATTTACCTTTTTACAAAATTATTGTTGAAAAATTGAACAGTTACTCATGCGTACGTAAGAGCTATTGTCTCCATTAATGTAACATAATTCATTTACCATTAGATTTTTTCATGATTGGTTTGAAATTATAAATAACGTATAAAAATTATTATAATGTTATTATTATTTTTATCTTTATAGATACTATTGTACAATGATCCCTTTAACAATGATAAATACCGTGAACTTGTATTGAAAATGTGGACCGAATGTTCTCGAAGTACCAGATTTGGACTGAAATGGTTTTGTAATTAACTATGTCATTAAGATAAATTAAATAAAAAAATTTAGGTTAAAGGATTAAAACAATATTGTTTTCTTATGAAGTTGAATAACTTATTTTAGTATATTATACAGGTGTAAAAGCACATATATGTCATGTCTGGACTCGGGGTAAGGGATTTCATCTCAATTTTCCATCATTAAGTAATATTTTATTATTATGAACCTAATATATTTTTTATGGTGTCTATAAAACTATTTTACATGTTATATCATTAATACTTCATAATTAATGGTATTTTATTTTTAAATTTATTAATTCACCCAAGAAGTATTGATTAAGAAATTACCAATGTGGCATCCTGCCCTAATAGCCACTAAGAGGTTCCCCAATATGGTTGGAAATGTGACCTAATACATGTCTTAATGTATGTAAGAGGCTACAAAATAATATAAAGGGAATAATGAGTTTTTGGGGAGACTATTCCCTCTTGAGTAAAAATGTAGAATAGTGGTAATCATTATAGATAAGAATCTAAAATATTTATAACAAATCAACCAATAAAAATTTATAAGTGGAAGATGAATAATAAATAGATAAAAAAGGATGATGATGATCATATCAGGTTTCTTTATAAAAATCGTTCCACAAAATATAGGGTAAGTAGGAATATACCACATGATATACCAAAATAAAAAAAAAAAGTCCAAAAATAGATATTACTAGCATCATGAGCATTGGATCGGTCCTCTTCCCTCTTACACATCCTAGTACTGAAAAAAAAGATTTAAAATTATTCCACTTCGCATTATGTATACTTGTAATCATAAACTATTCATAGGTAATAAGGGCATCCAAATCTAGTTGTGATTCATAATTAGTAGGCCACCACAAACAATGTCTAGATCAATCTTATATATTCATATAAAATAAAAAAAGTTTCAATAATAACAAATGAATTTTAGGGAAGCTATTATGATAAATAATTAGAAAATATAAGTGGATACTCGAGACCATCCATGGTGATCCATAACAGTAATCCCAAGTATTGCTCTAGGGGCCTATAAATATCTATCATCATAGAGTTTTTCCATAGAATACCATACAAGGAAACCCATGTCTCACTCTCATCAGAGTGTATATAGAACCCTCTAACTCCATCATGGTAATCTCACATTGCGGACTGAGAATCATTCATCGCATAGTTTAACCATCTATCCACAAAGCTCATCCACACTCTATCCCCTAAGGAACACCTATCAATCATAATTGGTATATAATGTACAAAGATATCCTTTCCATTGTATCTCTCCAAGGGAAGTAGCATCACTCATAATATGTAGATCAGATTCACGGTGATCACATCCATGGAATATAAAGTAACACTCATGGGACACTTTCCATTAATTAAGAAATTTAATTACAAAACATGAGAATCCCATCCACAACATCATTAAGTTGAAACCCTTGTCCAACTCTTCGAATAATTATGAAGGTATGATTAGATATAAAATATCATATCATTTAACAAGGAAATTAAATTTGGTGACCTTATTTAAGTGGTTGCATTCATTTAGTTTATAAATTCAAGCAATGAAATAATTGAAAATGCCTCACAGATGGCCGGTCAGTTCTCATTTCCATTTCACTTATTAACTGGTCAAAAAATATAAAAAGGAACTTCTTCAATTTTTGTGAAAGGGAATTTCGGACAATGAGAAAATAGTATACCTAATGGGTGGCCTATGATAGGGGGATCAACCAATGTATTGATTTGCTATTAGTTAGTACCATAATGGGAATTAGAAACTATATAATTTAATTGATTATTAATTTTAGAGGCATCTCTAGGAATTTTTTTTGTGAATGACAATGATGCATGATATAAATGAAATCAAACATGAGGGAATGAATCTAGACCACATAAGTTAATCATGTAGCACTCTATTTGCCTATTTTTATCCCTTTAATCATTCTAGATTGAGATAAATAAAAATAATATTCAACTATACTGAAAATAGTGAAAATGACCACCCATAAAACTTGAAAAAAATAAAGAAAGATAAATAATGATAGGAATAAAGAGTAGTGAGAAGCTTACTTAGAGGAATCATGTACACTCTACGATTGCATAAAATAGATCTGGATGGTGTAGGAAATGGGGTCTCTATATCAGGAATGGTGGAGGTCTCTCACATAGATCCTCTACTATAATATAGAAAATATGGATCTGTTAAAACATATCCTTTTCCCGTTTGAAAAAAAATCCCTCTGCATTTACATAGATTGTAAATGCATTTCATATCATGTAATGGTTAGGTCCTTCACATGGGAAAAATGAAATTTCACTGAGTGTAATTCAATTAAATTTCATGTAATGATTGGTTTATTTCCCTCTAAGGGAAGACCTCTAAACTATGTGAAAAAGGACTCAACATTAAAATTAACCCTTTATATTTGGTCTGCATCCAGGTTCTAGTACACCTACAACCACTTTTCTACAAAAAACAATCTATCCCATAATCGTGGATTCTAGGATTAACAAAAATGAAAATGAAAATTTACATTGATAATTAGTTTTGATCATACAACCTCCCCTTATTAAAATAACCCATCTCAAAGTTTTCCTTTTGAGGGTACTAAGGTATCATCTATGAAATGCCTTTACCCCTGAGAATATGCATTGGAATGTCACTCCAAGGTCTCCCCCTACATATGGTATTTCTTATATGTCCCATATAATATAGGTATTATCTCACCTATAATATCATTTTTTTCTCTGATCAATGATAATTTTAAGATTATAATCAATGGATTCATATTCATATAACTCAATATCCACAGGATCAAATGAATGGGATGGGTGAAAATGATAACTATGAAGTTATAATACGTAAAAGACATCACGCATGGAATGGTGCCATTGAGATAATAGAAACTGATAGGCTACTATATCAACTCTCTCTACGATCTGGAAAGAAAAAATGAAATGAGGCATTGTATTTCCCTATCTTATAATTCATCGATGTCCCAATCTATGTGAAACTAACAAGAACACCTGATATCCCACCTCGAACATATAAGGTTAATGATAATGATTAGTAATGGAATTTTTACTATACCAAGATCTATACATATGCTTCTTTATCATTTGTACATAATTTGATGAATCTATAATGATACATGGAAAATGTAGTGCTACCTTGCTGACCATTAACGAATATTGTGGTTAATGGAATAACCTACCGTAAAGGTCCTCCTATGGATCCATCTAAATAATTTCTGGAAATTTGTTGTTGAAGGAAACCCCAATGAGAGTTATTTAATTTTCCCATGAACCATTAAAATCAACGGATCATTCTATGATCTTGTCCTCTAACACATGTACCATCTAGTCAAACTAAACATCGGTATGAGGGTCACATTTTGTACGTTAGAGAAATTTTTAACCCATTTTCTCCGATAACCAATTCAAGAAACACAAAATAAATAGAGAATATTTGTATGATATTATGGAATGGGTAATGCCATTATGGAGAAAATTATCTCTGACATAAATCCTTCCAATATCATCAAATGAAAAGGTCTCCCAGTTCGGTAAGAAGTGTATAAACTAGGTCAACTTGTAGATGATCACCCATAATGCATCACTTCCTAGAGGGGATCTCAGAAATCCCAACACGAAATCCATAGTGATGTAATTCCATTTACCCTAAAAATAGATTGATATTGGAAATGTCTATAAAGTTGATGGTTAGCATCCTTCACATTTTGATAGTTGGAAGACCAATTGATAAAACCTATAATCTACCTCTTCATACTTGGCCACCAAAACTAATTATGTATGTCTCTATACATCTTGGTAATCCAAGGGTGAACTTAAAAAATAGAGGAATGATGTTTTCCTACCTCAAAACATCATACATGTCTAATAGAACCTTGATATGTCTATACAAGTGTTGGATCTCATCTTCATCAACCACCTTAGAAGGAGGTGGGTTCTCACCAGAGAGACTCTCCCGCCAGAAAAGTGCCTCAAGGTATAAATTGTGTCTTATACACACCCATTATATAAGGGAATCTATCACTTCAAATCCATTAAATGTGGGTTTCTTGTTACATTCTTATTCGTCAAGGAGTATCTCATAAAACAAATTCATTAACTTCCAGTCACTATAATCCTTCAGAAAATACTATTTTTGAGATATTCGGCTCAAATATTCATCTACTAAAATAACACTCCTATGTGTATAAGTAAGATATAAGTAAAACATCTATAGGTATTGTACCCACTTATGATACATGAGATTGGAATCATGATACGTAGAAATATAGTGGATATTTTTATGGTCTGTGTTAACAAAAAAATGCTCACAAAAAATATAATGTATCAAACAACATAAATCGTGTACCCCAAATACTATCTCGATGTTATGCATTGGGTAAGTATGATTGTGAGGTCTTAGTTGGAAGGAACTATATGCTACATATCAATATCCATTCTTCATCATTTTTCCTTTACCAACTCATGATGTATCATAGAAAATATTATGTCTTCTCTGTGGATCTGAATGAATCAGGATTAGAGCTAAATTCAGTCTCCCTTTCAACTCCTAAAAATATATCCCACAATATTCATCCATAAAAATTTCACACCCTTCATACTCAATCCCAAAAGATTCACTAGTATGCTTTAAAATCATGAATGAATCACCTTTAATATAAATCCATCCCCATGAAACTATGTTTGTCAAAGAAATTATTGGGATTCTCCCAAAAAACAACATCCATCACCATCTCTATGTAAACATATACACCTTCCTCTAAAATTATATGTCCCAATAACTGAACCTTGACTATCCAAATGTGGAATTTTATGATCTTTACATAAATATGGTGCTTAATGTGTATTTAGTATTATCTCAACGTATTTTTCATCATCTTGTATTGTGTGAGAATACACCATGATGTCGTCTTTGAGGACTACCAAAAATGAATTCAGGTATGGGTTGAAAACCAAATTCATCAGAGCCAAAAAATAGTGGGTTCATTCTTAAGACCAAACGACATATCCAGGTACTTGAAAAATCCGTATCCACGTCGAAATATTGTATTTTTAATTTTTTATTGTCCCACACACACTTTATTGTTTCCCAACCTCAAATAGACAAGAGATAAAACTGTCGCTCCCCAAAGCTAAATGAATAGGTCCTCTATATTAGGCAGGGGATAGTAGTTCATCACCATAAGCTGGTTTAACAGTCAGACAAAAAAAATTTTGGTATCGCCAAAAACATGTATAAAAAGATATGTGATCCCTAAATCAATGTACTGGGTTATATAAAATCCATCGCTACCAATTATTCCATCTATTTCCTAAGTTTCTGGGGATCAGTAGGTTCGATCATATCAAGAGGAATCAACATTGTTTTCACACATGGAACTATTTCAACAGTGATACCTACCAAACTCAGGGGATATAATCCAATGAATTTGTCAAACAAGGCCTCCCTAAAAACGATCTAGCATTTGAGTTAATTCCTCAATATGCATTATTTGATCACTCATAAAGATAAAATCCATCTAGATAAGAAGTTTTTTCATCCCAAGATACTCGAGTCCAACTCGACATTCCTGAATATCCCATAAGTTCTTATGAAGATCTGTACTACTCTCATGTGGTTTATAAGACACCCTAATGAAATAATAATCAATATAGGTATGATATGTTTTTACCATTCCATACTGATAATGACATTGAATGTGGTCATATCAATTAAAAAATTCCATAAGATAAGGTACCCACCAATTTCAATGGGTAACTCCATGCGTAGTCAAATACTCACTGATCTGACCCCTAACTATGTTTCGATAGTTATAATTCAACATAATTACTCTTTATCTAGGATCCAAATTTCCATAATTTCGACAAATATAAGTGTGGGTGATTAAATTTTATCAAATTGTGAATAAATTAAAGCAGATGCTACTAGAATAGTACCTTATACTATGAAAGGCTCCAGAATCTACTCCTTAGGTATACGATGTGCTACATAGATATGGCCACATCCAGAGTACTAAGATGAAACTTGAATAACTAGATCAGGTACCCTTGGCATTCACTAAATCTTGGAAGTATGGATACCTTAGTTATGACCTCCTCCTCTATCTCATTGTATAGTAGTATACCAGCTCCCATTCTGACGTGGATCTACCAATCATGTACTTGGAAGCAATGTCAGTATAGATCTTCTCTCGCTAGAAAATAGAGGGAAGTATTATAACAACCAATGTAGGTAACCCTTGTTACTACATGGACATCACTCATTCGGGTTCCTCATACAATGGGTCATCTAACGGAATGTACTACCACATTGGTTACACACCATGTAGCTATTATTATGTATCATATGGCTGGAACATCCCCCACTTGCACCCTCAAAATGATTCTTCTTATCAATAATAAACAATCTCTCTATCTAGAAGATGAATGGCCCTATCTCACATTTACATTTTCCAATAGTTTCTACTCTATGATGAAAATAGGATTCACCATATTAGAAATGTTGTTCATAGGGAACATGTTCACATGTGATTGGATGGAATACACATGCCTCGACTCAAACCATCTCACAATTAGCTTCTCATCACCAATCATGGTCAGTGAAAAATGATAATGCCTGGTTAAATGATCTGAGCACTACATCACCGAAATAATTCCCTAATGAATATGAATAAACTCTCTGGTGTGATTTAGTCTCATTTTATGAAAAAATAATAAGTTATACATGGCTATTAAGAATCCCACCCAGAGCCTTCCCTAATGATATCCAACCTAGGGGATAACATCCCACTTACTCTAGGAAGAATCATGAATCACATAGGTAGTGACCTTTTCCATCCACTCCGGAGGTATCTCCTAGTGAATAAATATTGACAACATGGCCTCTATATAAGATTCATCAATCTACGGACTTCAATCCCCTGAAAAAGTGGGAGTATTCTACTAATGAAATTCAAAAATCAACACCTCCCTAAAGGGGTTGGTTGTGGAGCCCTCTGTATGGACAACACAAAGAGAATGAAACTATCTCAGATCTGAGTATTAACACCCACTTGAAGATCAGCAAGATGTTCCTTAGGTGTAACTCAAAGAGGTATTAATGGTGTAGTAGGGTCCACCATCTATGGGTCATAGTTGTTTTCTCTTCCTTGGATAAAAATTTGGGAACTCTATGGAAACATAACTATAAAATATCGAAATTCAATCCTCATATAAATTTTAGGAAATTATTTCAAAAGAGATAATATAAAGGTAAATGCCAAAATCCATCTTAAAAATAGGTCACACCTCTCTGACTTCTCTTAAATCATGGTCTAGGTGATAAGAAGAATCATCGAAATGATAAGAAACATAACCTACTGTTCACTACTATGTTTAAGTTAGTGTCAATGTATTATATAAAATAGTTGAGGTTTTTGAATATAGATTATCACTTGTATGGTATAGAGGAAAACACAATTTACTTTTTAGTTTAAATCCCCATTAATGGGTAACAGTTCAATTTTATAAATAAAATTATTTATCTCATTTTATTCTAATTTAATTTAATTTAAATACCATATCTAGTTAGATCTATCACCATTCACAATTTATAAAGACGTGTACTCCTTATAAATTGAATATGGTATTCCAAGTAACTATGAAATGATCTTTAAATTTGGTAAAATGATGCAACATGTCATATATAGTTACTTGATTGAGTTAAATACCGTTGAAAATTTATTAAGTACATGATTTCAAAATTACAATAGGAATTCAACAATCATAAAATTTAATGTTTCAGTTCATAGAATCAATGGTTCATGGCTCAATCATGTAATAATTGTTTAAATAATGTTTTATAATAAATATATGTGTGAAAAAACCGTTTCTATTAGTGTGATAACATTAATTATTCCAAATATATTATCCTTAAAAGAAACATTATCACATTTCTATCTATAACAATCTAGGAACTCATTGAAATAACATGATATTATAGGAAATGCATACAAAAATTAATATGGCATTGCATAATGCATGTCATGTGATTACTCAAGCTCAGAATATGATAAAATAATTGATACTACCTAATCTCATTGATCTAAGGAAAAAAAATTAATCACAATATCATATACAGTAATAGTATCACACTACATGTGCATCAGCTTGAGGGGAAATGAACACAACTATAACATACACAACTAATAATAGAAATAAACTATCCTAGGAAACATGGGGTTCTCTTATACATGGGTCAAATACTCCTAGTAATAGTCTCAATACAAAATTCCAAAACATCCATGCCTCCAATCTAAAACCCAAACAACAAGAAAAAATTGAAATGGAAGCCTTGATTACACTTTGTAGAATATTGACCCAGATACCAGAATGCAGTTCCATGAGACGTTTGGCCACATGATCTTAAAAACTCCTCCACATAAACTAGAGGATAATGATGTAGGACCTCGGGACACCTTGAGAGGGGACGGGTGAATCAAGGTGACCAATTTTTCATTTAATGTGATGGATCTTGTTCCCATGTTCGTAGAAAATTGTTAAACATGTATGTTGAATATGATCATAAAGAAAACATTCACATTCCAAGAGATGACATAACACTTTTTACTTAGTTCACCACTAAGGGCTATGTCCAATGATCATATGACCACATGTTGTCGGTCGTACCAAATTCCACTAAACATCACTAGTTGTAGATTACAAAGGCTTGGGCATAGTCACTATGTTCCAGGCTCACTGCCTTTACAAAATTTCAGCGATAGCTCACTACATCCCTTAGGTAACTCCTGTTGAGTCCCCCTAGCTCACTGCCTTTGGTGAAGTCCCACTCATTTTATAGACGTGAAGGCCTCTTCATCATTGGAAAAGAATGCATCCTAGTTTGTATGAAGATGCTTTGTTGAAGTACAATTCTCACCTGTATAATAATCTCACTTTTCAGCAAAGGTATCGGGTAATCTTCCAGCTTTCGTGCAGCTGTAAAAGGACTGGAGAGAATCAACTACACCCACCACCCTTTCTAAGCCTGGATAGAATGTTTCAAGATGGAGTGCATGTCTCGGCGTGCAAGCCCAAACCGTCGTGAAATTTAACCTAAACCACATGTGCCTCACTTACTTCTTCAAGTTCAAACATATAGGATGCAACCCCTTTCTCACCCAAACCACCTTAGAGGCACAGCTAACAAGTGTCACACAAATTCATCTTGAACGATCCACCACCACATGCGCGACCACTACACTTGCAAGATGGGAGCTCTGATTTTCTCTAAGTCTAAACTTCATAATGTTTGAGGAGGGGTGGTCCTCTATTTATAGGAAAACTGGGAACCCTGCGCGGTGGTACGCAAGCCTCCTCTCGACGTGCCTGTTCTTCCGTGCACCAGTAACCACCCAAGCCTCTTCCGCGCTACTCACTTGCATGACCAAACCAATACTTGCGCGATCCTATTTCCTTTTCCATATTTTGATGTTATAATCTTAAAAAACATATGCCGCACAACATTCTAATCCTCCTAGGATTTTACATGAAAGTTCTTTCTCGGCACGCAAGTCACTTGCACGACACATATCCAACACGCAAGTCCCTTTCCATAAAAACATTTTTTTACCCTTTTGTCAATTTTGGGGTCCATAAATTTGGCTAACATTGGAAAATGGTGCCACCTTAAATACTGTTATCTGCTTGACCTGTATGAGTACTTTGCTGGCACACATTCTGAACATCCTCTGAGGATTGACCACAAACACAAACTATTCTCCAATTCTTGGATAGATGACCATGGTTCCAACAATCTCCCCCTTTGGGTTTATTGGAAATCATTAAATAAAATCAATAGATCACCATCCACATACAGACCAAAAACCCAAGAATCATGTCAGCCAACAATCTATGTCTACGTGCGCAATTCTCGGTGTAGAAAACAAGAGAGAAGCTTGATTTGGGTTCTCGTGTTTGGGAATTCTCAATAACGCCCAAGAAATTCTCTTATAGTGTCACAAAATCATTACATGTCCAATGTATTCATTCTCATCCTTCTCATCCTATCATTGAAAATGAATTTGAGCATGTCACAGAAGCATTACATTTCGGAATTTATTTCGTTCTCCACCATTGAAAATAAACCCAAGGACCGGTAATTGATCATTGTTCAGCTCAAAACATACTCCACATGGATAGTATCTCTCCCATAAACCTGCATCGCATCCATAAACAGTGTAAAAACAATTAACATAACTGCGGAGAGGGGATTTGTGTAACCTTCTTATGCATTGGGAGGTGGATGAACACAAAGGTTCAACTGATGCTTCTCAAACATAGCCGCTGATGGTTTCTTGTTCAGGATATCAACCACTTTCAAATTAGTTCCCACATGATCCATTCTAATCACACCTTGCTCAACATTTTCTTTGATAAAGTGATTCCTTATTTCAAAATGTTTTGTACGAGAATGCTGAACATGATTCTTCGTGAGATCAATTGCGCTCCGGTTATCATAGTAAATTACCATTGGTTGCTTCACCTCATCACTAATATCTGGTAGTTTTTGCTTCATCCATTGTAGTTGAGTGCATGCCTTTGTGGTAGAGATATAATCAACTTTAGCAGTACTAAGAGAAGTAATTTCTTGTTTCTTTCTCTACCAGACAACACATTTATTTTCAATATAGAATGCTCCACCACTAGTGGAATTTCTGTCAACTCCATCTCCAGCCTAGTCAAAATAAGAAAATGCTGATAATTCACTATTTCTAACTGCAAAAAAGTATAATCCAAAATTATGAGTACCTTGAATATTCCTCATGATTCTTTTTTACTAATGTCATATGTTCCTCCTTTGGATTACTCTGAAATCGGGCCACTAGATAGGTTGCAAAGACAATATCTGGCTGTGTCTCTTTCCTATATAGTAGGCTCCCAATTATCCTCATGTACATAGTGGGGTCTACAGATGCCCCATCCTCATGCTTTCTATGTTTGGTTCCAACTACAATCGGATTTGATATCGGTTTGGAGTAATTCATATTAAATGTCTTTAGTATCTCTCTTGCATAATTGTCTTGAGAAATGAAAGTGTAATCCTGCCTTTGAATCACCTGCATCCCAATGAAATATGTGAGCTCCCCAATCATAGACATTTAAAATTATGATTTCATGTGATTGGAATATTCATCCGCTGATTTTTGCCTGCTTCCACAAAATATAATGTCATCGACATAGACTAGAACCATGAACTTATCTTTTGGAGAATTCATCCCGTATAGATTGTGGTATACTCTTCCTCTTTTAAATTCCAGCTTCTTGAGATACGAGTCCAACTGGAAATACCATGCTCGTGGTGCCTTCTTCAAACCATACAGAGCATTCTTCAGTTTTAATACCATTGTTTCATCAGTACCAAGTAGAAAAACCACTGTTTGTTCAATGTAGACTTCTTCATCGAGTACACCATTCAAGAATTATATCTTGACATCTATTTGATACACTTTATATCCTCTTTGGAGTTCCATGGAAAGGGACAACCTTATTGACTCCAATATATCCACTAGAGAAAAGGTTTCATCAACATAAACACCTTCAATTTGGGACTATACTTTACATACTAGTCATGCATTGTTTCTAATAACACTTCCTTGCTCATAAAAATTGTTCTTGAAGATCCATTTTGTACCAATCACTTTGTGACCTTCGGGTGTCAGGACAAGATCCCATGTCTGATTCTTTTCAATCTGATCTAAATCTTCATTCATTTCTTTCACCCATAATTCATTCTTTGCAGTTTCTTCAAATGAGGATAGCTCCACAACTAACAAAAATGCAAATTGCGTGTTATTCCTCATCTTACTTGTTTGTGTGGGTTCACTCTTATCCCTAATAATATTAGATGGATCAATCTAAGCACTTAGATTTCTCTGGACGGGGTTCATTTGCATTCTCTCCAACCATAGTTTCTTCCTCAGATTCTTATTCTGAGTCAACATTGTGATGTCACTGCTGAGTGTTTTGAACAACTTCATCTATTTCAGTATTTTTATTTTCTCCATGTTATCTTTCTTCCTCACTTTCAATCACATCAGCATATGAAGTCCATGAAGAATTTATGGTTTTCTCTTCAATTATCTTTACATCCCTCCATTCCAAAATCCTTCCAAATCGTTTATTGAAACACTTGTAGGATTTGCTATTCATTGGATACCCAAGAAAAATTCCATCATCAGCATTGTCACCAAACATCCCTTGATTTTCTAATATTCCGGATGAAACATTTTCTTCCGAAAACATGAAATTATATCAACGATGGCTTCCTTCCATGACACAATTCATATGGTGTCTTCGTTTCTCCCATATAAAGCCCTGTTCGATTCTGAATTTTCACTACAGGTTCATTAGCTTCCTTCCAGTAATAGAGAGAGATACTACTCTCAATCAGCACAGTCATGTCCATATTGTTGACCTCTCGATTCCAGGACTCAACCACTCCATTTTTCTATGGAGTTATCGTAGCAGCTACCTCATGAAATATTCCATGTTTTTCTATTTAATTCTTAAACTCAATGGATGTGTATTACGCTCTATTGCTAGATATTAACACAGTGATTGTTCAACCTGTATCATTCTTGCCAATTCACCGATATGTTTTCATGCAGTCAATCACTTGTCATTTCATGAGAATCACCATAACACATTTCATTCAACTGTAATCATCAATGAAAAGGACAAAGTACCTTTCTCCATGAGTTACAACAACATTTATCCGGCCACATACATCTGTATGAATTAAATCAATTAGATGAGATTATCATTTCATCTTTGGTTGATATGAACTGCAGACCCGCATTCCACAAATGCAAGCATCACAAGACTTTTCTATCTCACACTTCAGGTTGGGAATTTCCATGAAAATCGTCAATTTTGATATTTTCTCTATGTATTATTGATTGATGTGTCCCAGTCTCTGATGCCAAAAATTGTTTTCTTCTTCAACAGTCATGTAAAAAACATTTTCTTTACTATCAACCTGATACAAGTTGCCTTATCTTTTGCATCTCTTCATAAGTGAATTTCATGTATTTCCCTTGATAGTGCAGTCTTTCTGATTAAAAGTAACTATAATTCCCAAGTCACAGAGTTGATTCACGCTAAGTAGATTAGGACGTAGGCCATCTACGTAAAGGACTTCAGTATTCTTTAGCTCTCTGCTATCTAATTCAGTACATCCATGGCCATTGATTTTTAGAGATCCATCATTACCAAATCGTAATGTACCATCAACATTCCTTTTGATATTAGTTAACATGCCAACATTACCAGTAATATGAGATGAAAAAATGCTATCCAGAATCTAGGTACTGTTTCTTTTTTTTTCTTTGAGGTCCACCTCTGTAAGGTTGGATTTCTCAATTTTCTTCTTTTCTTTCCATGTGACATTGGATTTTGTATAGAACACTGATGGCCTTTTAATTATCTCATTTTTTTCATTGGTTCTTCATAGTCGAATTCTTGTTCGAGAGGAGAAAACCTGTTTGAAAGAGAAACATTATCTTTTTGATGAGATTTTACTTGTCTTGAACTCTGGCATGAGGTGTCCATGTCCCTTATCTGCCTACAATTAACATCCTTTTGATTGATGTTATAACAATTAAAACACTAACTATAGAAACTATTTATTCAATAAGATAGAGGATAAGAAGTCAGTCTCCTTTGATGACGTCCCAGATCTTCCACATTCATGTAGCTCCTTTCCTCTTCGCAATATGACGTGCTATGGCCCAGATATCCATAGAACTGACACTTCATGAGAGGAAATGACTTCCCACTAGAATTTATCCTCATAACTTATTCGTTGGGAGAAGAGTTGGACTTCCTGCCATTTCTGAATATTTGAGGATAATTTTCAGTTCTCCTTTTATTTTAGATTGAGGGATTCTTTTTCAGCACTTCAGGCAAAGTTTCAACATGTCTAACTTTCATCTTGTCTTTCTTTTGGCTCTCTTTACTTATAGAAGTTGATTTCTCAGCTTCACAGCAAATTCCACTCTTTCCCAAGCAAGCGGGTCTTTGATCACTGAAGATTTTCCAACCCAATCTGAACCACAATTGGCTCTTTCCAGTAATTCTTCATATGAGAATCTTCAAAAATGTATATTCATCCTTGATTAGTTTAGAAATTATTCATTCTCAAGGTTAATTTTAAGAGTGAAAACTTCGTCCTCAAGACCCTCAGTAGTCTTGGATTTTTCTTCCAGTCTAGATGTGAGGTCATTGGCGACCATTCCCTTCTCTTCTATTCTCAACTTTAGATCCACTTAATCATCATTCCTTGCAATTATTTTAGATTGTACTTTCACTAATTCTTCCTATCGTTAAATTTCAGCATCATATTGATCAGTATATTCAGTTGATTCTTCTACAATTTATTTCCACATATTTCAACTCTTAAATTTAATATTAATCTTACTAACACCATCCTTATGTTGCCACTTGGAATCTGCACAAGTTTTTAACTTATTTTCTCCACCAGTGTCTTTTGATTTTTCAACAGTGGCCATCATGGAAGCATGGTTCCTAGTTCTAAATTCTGGTTCTTCTTCATCACAGACTTCATTATCATCATCTTATTCTTCATAGAAAAAACTCTTCTTCATAACATTCATTCTAGATTTTAAGTCTCCTTTCATGAAAATATTTTTTTGGGGGATTCTCAATGTTTTCAGCATCTCTATCATCATCATCGATCTTTCTAAATAAATGAGAGGAAATGTGCCCGAATTTTCCACAATTAAATCAAGATAGAGTAAATTTCCCTATTAATTTCCGTTTTCCCTTATGGAACTTTTTGGAAATGAGAGAAATAATTTCTTTTTCCTCATCATCTCCACTACTAATAACTTTTTAAATAATCAGTTTCTCCATAGATTTGAATGCAATTTACTTTCTTACTTGTGTAGTAGAATCTTATGGTTTGACTCTCATTTCATATGCCATTAGGCTGCTCAACAGATCATCCAAATAAATTTTGGAGAGATATATTTCATCAAGGTCTGACACCATTGCATTGTACAAGAGTAGAAGTCTTCTTAATATTTTCTTTACAATGACAACATCTTTGATTTCTTCACCTAGACCCCGAATTTCCCCAACAACATCAGTAATTTGATTGAAGAAGGAGTATACATTCTCATCAGGATGCATCTCTAGATCATCAAACCTATTGTGTAGGACTTGTAGTTAGGCCTCCTTCACATAGCTATCACCTTCATAAATATTTTCATGTTTATCCCACATGGACTTTGCTGAGGTGAAACTCGTTACCTTTAGAAAGATCTGATCAGAAAGGGCTGCGGTGAGAGAATTATTCCCTTTATCATCAACATCAAGACTTTTCCTATCGACATCTACCATATCCAGCCCTATTAGATCAGTTACATGAATACCTTTCATAATAGAAAAAATAACGTCCATTCCAAGGGATCTTAGATGAGGTCTCATTCTATTCTTCTAGATCTGAAATTTAGTTCCATCGAAGAGAGGGCTCCCCTAACATTGACTGCATTCTCCATGAAGACAAAGGATAGATTCAACACTAGCGTCCTTTACTCTCTAATACCACTTGCAGGACCCCATTACACCCAGAGAGGGGAGTGGTGAATCAGGGTGACCAATTTTTCTTTTAATGAGGTTGATCTTGTTCACAAATTGTTAGAAAGTTGTTAAACCTGTATTATGAAAATTATCAGAAAGAAAACATTAACAAGAAGAGAGATGAGACAACACTTTTTACTTGGTTCACCACTAAGGGCTACGTCCAAGGAGCATATGCTGACTTGTTTTCAGTCGTACCAAATTCTATTAAACTTCACTAGCTATAGATTAAAAAGTCTCGGGCACATTCACGCTATCCCAGGCTCACTTCCTTTACAATGGTTCATGGATATCTCACTCTTTCACCTAGGTCTCTCCCTTTGACTCTCCCTGTCTCACTGCCTTTGGTGAAGTCCTACTCAGTTTATAGACGTGAAGGCCTCTTCATCATTGAAAAAGAATTCATCCTCTGTTGTATGTAGATGCTCTGTTGAAGTCCAATTATCACTCGTAGACTAATATCACTATGCACCGAATGTATCGTTTAATCTTCAAGCTTTCTTGCATCTATAAAAAGACCAGAGAGCTTCAACAACACCTGGCACGCTTCTCCAAGCCTGGAATGCATTTCTCATGATGGTGTGCATGTCTTGGCGTCCATGTCCAAACTGGCGCACAAGTTCACCTCAAACACTTGTGCGACACTTACTTCATCAACTTCAAACTTGCACGACGCAAGCCCTTTCTCACCCAAACCACCTTGGTCGTGGAGCTAACAACTATCATGCAACATCATCTTGCGTGACCCACCACCACATGTGCGACCACTACACTTGCACGATGAGAACTCTGATTTTCTCTAAGTCTGAACTTCTTATTGTATGAAAAGGGGTATTCTTCTATTTATAGGCATACTGGGCACCCTGCACGGTGGCATGAAAGCCTCCTATTGATGCGCAAGTTCCAGCGCGCAACTCCAACTGCCCTAGCCTCTGTCATGATAATCACTTGCATGACCAAAGAAATACTTGCGCGACCATCTTGCCTTTTCCATATATTTAATTTCTTATCTTGAAAAAAATATGGCGCACAACTTTCCAATCCTACTAGGCACTGGCACACAAGTCCTTTATCAGTGTGAATTTCTCTTGTGCGACACATATCCTCCTAGTCTTTGGCGTGCACGTCCATTCTCGGCACGCAATTCACTTTTGCGAGACATATCCAGCATGCAAGTCCCTTTCCATAAAAAACATTGTTTTCCCCTTTTGTCAATTTTGAGGTCCAGAAATTTGGATAACATCGGAAAATGGTGCAACCTTCAATACTGTTATCTTCATGACCTCTATGAGTTCATTGCTGGAAAACATTCTAAACTTACTTTGAGGATTGAAAACAGACACAAACCATTCTCTAATTAATCAATAGATGACCATAGTTCCAAAAAATGACTTGTATCAATATCCTATGGTGTATATGTGGTGACTATGACCTCATAAGTCAGAGGGTACTATAGCAGTAATATGTACAGATAAGCATAAAAAATAAGCATAATAAATTATCCAATGTCAATAAAAATGATAAAGATAAATAATAAATAGATATAAAATGATTCTGATGATCATGGAATATATATCTACAAAATGATGTACATGTGATATAGATGAAAAATAAAACCAAATGATATACAAAAAACACCTAATACTATCATGATGATCATAAGATCAACCCTCTACACCCATACTTTATCATAGTACTATAAATTCCATGAAAACAAAATCTAGTTGTATCACTTTATCTATAACTACAATCATAATTTCATCTCAGGTACCCAGGGAATCCCAGGAAGGGTGTGAGATATACTTAGTAGGAAACCACAAAAAGATTTTGGCTCAGTCTATTCTATGCATATAAATAATAGAAGTGTTCCAATAATTATAAATTCATTTTTGAAAATTTATTATGAGTAATATTAAGAAATTATAATTATTAAAATGAACCCATATAAGAAAATATACAATAGGAATTCCAAGTATCACTCTTGGTTCTCTATAAATACCCATCATTGTAGAGTCCTTCCATGGTGGTCCATATAAGGAAACCCATAGATCACTCTCGGACAGGTTTAAATATAACAATCAATGTTATTCCCAGATATCTCACATAGGGAATTGAGTATCACTCATGGTATTGTGTAACCATCTAGTAGGTAATCCTATCCATGATGTATCATCCCCTATGGAACTAGTATCCCTCAAAAGAGGTATAAAAAACACATGGTGAGGTTATCCAAGGAATTTCAAAAATCATTCCTAGCATATTTTCCATTCATTGAAAATTCCAATTACAAAGTACAAGAAGCCCATCTATAGAATCATTATTTCGGTACTCTTTTCTCTCTAATAACATAAGTATGAAGGTAATATTAGCTATAACATCTCATATCATTTAACATGGAAATTAAATCAACTACATTATTTATGTTCGCTAGTTTATTTAATTTGTCAATTCAAGTGATGAAATAATGTAAAGGGACTAACAAATGGAAGTTCAGTTATCATTTACATTTCACATATTACAATATAAAAACACCTAAAAAGGTGGCTTATCAATTTATGGAATAGGTATTTTAGTCCTATATGGAAATGGAACACCCAATGGGATTACACGTCAAAGTGATCAAGCATGTTTTTTTATATTCTATTTGCTATGACAATAATGGGATTAGAAAACCATTCAATTTAAGATATTAATCCTATTAGATGTGTCACTAAGAAATTATGTTTCCTGGTACAATAACACAATATTTAAATCTGACCAAACCAGTTGGAAAGGAACTTGAACACCTACTATAAGGCTGTCAAACTCCCCTTGTTTGGTGTTTTTCGTTGAGTCAAACTAGAATTGGAGATATAATAAGAATCATCAAATGACGTTAAGGTAGTTAAAATTATATCACACCAAAACCATGCGAAATATAGAAAGAGAAATTATTATTTTAAGGAAGATGAGCGGAGAGCTCACCGATAGGAATCCAACTCAACAAAAGCGAGGAAAAATATTCGTGAATGTGGGATAAGAGGGATTCCTATCATAAGCATGGATGAGGTCTCTCACGTGACACCACTTCTTTTTGGGAGAAAATAAGGATATATAAAAAATTACCCTCTACCATTTTATTAAAAAACCCACCCTTTGGATTTACATAGTGTGTAAATGCATTACACATAATTTGATGTTTGAGTCCATTTCCTTGAGAAAAATTAAATAACACATAGTTTAATTTCATTACATGTCGTGTAACTCTCAGTTTCATTACCTCTTAGGTAAAACCTCTACACAAAATGAATAGGGTTCGACAACATAAACACAGATCATGTATTAAATAAACACCAAGAAGTTTGTCTACATCCAAGTATCATCCCACCTATTACCTTCTTCATGAAAATAAAAACTTATCGGACCCTATGTGTAGTTTCTATACATAACCAAAACTAAAAAGGTAATGTACCTCACCGAAAATATGATACATTAAAACAAAATTAGTAATTGGTTTCACAACTCAATTTTCTTTCTTTTGGTTAAACCACTTCTTCATTTATTGTGTTATTCCTTCATTAAGTGTATAATTGCCTTTATTTTATTTGTGTTTTGCTTCCACTTTTTTGTGGATTTATATTTTTTACACATAATCACTCAGTTAATTAATTATCAATTTAATGATTTTTTCTTTTAAATGGGTTATTCATCTCAAATTCACTTTATTTGGGGAATAAATTTGTGATATAAACCTATCTTCTTTTTTGAGGTGTGTGTACTGCCCCATTGAATACTTATATCATGAAACTCCATATTTTCATGATCATTCAGGTTTAATTTAAATTTATTCATTCTTAGGGATTATGATTAAAAAGTAATGAAAGTGGTAAAATATTTAAGTTATAATTCCATTTCATTTCATGACAGTTTATGACAATGGTTATTTAAGAAGAAATAATATGATCTAATTTTATTGAACCTTGTATCTTATATTCTCTTTTTTATGAATATTCTTCACATGATTAATTACTATTTCCTCTATTATTTAACGAAAACACATCAAGAAAGTTGTTTTTAAGGGTAATTGATCTTGAATTATCCTTTAATTATGGAATCCTTCTAGTACAAATCCATATTTTCTAAAATATTTTCAAAAACATGTTTTTCCAAAAGTAAATCATTCCCTTAAAATAATTTAATTTATTTGTTAACTACCTTTAATTGGTTTTAAAATTTAATTTTTTATCATTTTTTGTATTTTTAAGATTGTCCTTATTTAGAAATAATGTTTGTGAAAATTATTTCATTTTCTGATTAATGAACTAAACATATATTCCCACCATCATGATTTTTTAAATCATACTTTATAATTTTTGAAGGATGTATTCAAATAATATTTTTATTTTATTTTATTCATTTTTATATTCGAAAAGAGATTTTCAAAATCAAAATTGTATTTTACTCAAAAATGTTTTAATGATACATTAAAATATGTATCCATTCATCAATTAAAATAACCGTTGATGTATTTAAAACAATTTTATTGTACAAAAAAATTATATTTATATAATTTTAAATCATTGATATCGTGCGTTATAGGAAACACTATTTTTAAACAAATTATGATTCTCAATAAAAATATTATTATTTAATGTGATAGTTTTAACCTAGCCATTAAATTTTTGGGTTTTAATATAACTTACTATGTTATGAACTATTTATAAATTTCATATTCAATACATATGTATAGATAAATTTTTTGAATATAATCACACAATGGCTTATAAAGTTATGTTTAATAAATATTAATTCCTTGAAAATGATTTTACTATTTATTTTGTGACAAAATATTATATTTATTTTATGTAATATTAGAATTTTTTAAATACTAATTCTAATATTTTTTAAATTACAGTATAAAAATTAGATTAAGGGGTATATTTGGTTTTTTTTAAAAAGATATATTTTTCACTCAATAATGAAAATGGATAATTTTATTAAAAATTATATTTTTTCAAGCATTTAAAAATTACCACATTGTTTATAAAATGATTTAAAATTAAAATTAGTTTTATTATATAATAATTATTCTAACTAGGTTTTTTATACTTAATTTTATGTATGAATTTGTCATAAAACATAATTTTCTTAAAAATATTTTTTAAAAAAAATATCATATTTTCATTTTGTTTCAAACATTTATATAAAAAAAATATATGGGACTTATATGAATTTAATATCATTAAATGAAAAATAGTTTTTTGTGAAAAAATCAAATTAATCATATGATTACTTTTTTGACATTTATTGATGAAGTTAATTATTTAGTGAATAGTAAAAAATAATGCTTCTATGAAACATGATATCATTTATTATATCCTCAAGGCCAATTAAAATATAACAAATTAATGAAAATTATGGAATGAATAAAATATGGTAAATGATATAAATATCATACATAATTAATTAAAATATATATATTAAAAATTATTCAATGATAAATGTAAAAATCATTTTTTGTGTCAACGCCGAACTTCTACAGTGCTAGATATGTCAACTTTTGTAACTTTAATAAACTATTTGAGATTATATAAGTCATTTATAGAATTTTTTATTATTCATTAGATATTTTTTACTAATTTTTATGGTTATAAACTAATTTTTAATTTATATAAAATGTTGATTATACAAATTCATGTGCAATTCCTGTGTAAGGATGGAAAAGACAAAAAAACATATTAAATAAGTTCCCACAACATGGATATAAGTTAGAATAAATATTTAATGAATAAAAATTTATATTTTGAGAATAAATATGTTTTAATTATGGTATTTTATTTATATATTTTAGGTATGAATGAAATATCTCAAATGTTTGCACAACACAGACACAAATTTTATTTATTTAATAAATAAATTAAAGAAATATATCTAAAATTACAAAAGAAACTATAATTTGAATAAAATAATGTATCCCATTAATTTTATATATCTATATTACATTTTTGTAACTTTTTAAATTATTAGATTAAAAATATCCTTTTGTCATGAGGTATTTAAAGTCATATTAAAAGAATAGTGGCCAAATTTACATTATGGATATTTTATCAAAATAATAAATAAATAAATTATTAAAATATAATAAAAATAATAAAACCCTATAATTTAATCTATGTCCATTTGGACTAATTTTATCAAGAATATTTTTATTATAATTTAATGTTTTGAAAATTTCAAAAAGAACTCTTCAAATAAGTTATAAAAATGAACAACCTACCTCACTTATTTACTAAAACATGGGCCTTATAGATAAAAAATATATATTGATTTCCCTTAAAATAATTAATATCCATATTCTAATGTTTCTGTTCTACCCAAAATACAAACCCTATATCCCTTTATATAATGTCTAAAAGAGTTTTTTCAAAAGAAGTTATAATTTCCTTAACCGATAAAATTTTTTGAACCATTATTTACCATATATAAATTAATGGTATTTATAATAAAAATGGATTCACTGTCTAAATATTCTAAAATTTAATAATAGTCATGAAAAAACAATTTCATGCTTTTTTTCAATCAAACGATAAGTGAATGTATCACCCATGCGTATATACAGCTTATCATCTCAACATAGAAATACCATTCATTATTCATCACCATATTTTATATATAGGTGTTATGATGGGTAAAATATTTATATATTATATTAATTTCAAAATTTTACTTCTGAAATGATAACATCATGTTTACATTCTTAAAATCAAATCCTTTGGGAAAACAATAACGTCAATCGTGCATACGTGTGGACTACCTCCTCCATAAAGTGTTGTGTTATCTATTTCATTTATATTTTAATTGGAATGTAATGAAGATGATTTTTAGCGATATATATGCCATATATGATATAATAAAGAACCTGTAAAGGTGAATTTATATTTTTATTTATTTCATTCTATCATTTGAAAAATGAAAATAATGTTCATGCATTCATAAAACTTACCATCTAGAAGAACAATGTTATTATTGTTTTTGACTATATTAAATTTATTGAAAATAATAAACATTATTATGTTGAATATATATAATATATATCGTTATTATTATTCTATATATGGTGGAAACATGTTAAATATACATGGACCAGAACAACTGAAATGAAATACTCCTGATAAATGAAAGAGTATGCACCTAGTAGTAATGATTTTAATAAGAAATTAATGATAAAAGGATGTGATGAAATTTTATAAACAAGAAAATATATGATATTATAAGATTTAAAATTACTATGGTGTTGAATTATAATAAATTTATATATATAATATAGGTGGTTAAATTGATTCTAATTCAAGGGAAACTTTATGTAAGTTAATTTCATCTGAAATTGTCTTCTTTGGAACATATGTTATGTTATGCGCCTATCTTACTTTTTTAGGTGTATATATATCCAATTTAAAAATTTATATAATTTTTTTTATTCTCATGATTTTTAAATTTTTTTTAAATTTTCTACTTTTGTGGATCTTATGATTCAAAATTTACCAATGTAGTTATGAGATTTTTTTCTCACATTTCATTCCATGGTACACACGCCATTTTCACCACATGTTTCATTTGTGTGGTGTATATACTTCCCTTGAATATATTTTTTAATTCTTATTTTGAGTTTTATAAGTATTTTTATATCTATATATGTTGATTTCATTCATGGGGCATATCATTCAAAAGTTACCAAGGCGTTAATGGATTTATGTTACAATCTCACTATTTATTTGGTTTTTTAGGATTATGTTATGACGATGCAACATTTTTATCGACCTCTAAAGAAATAAAATGAATTTTATCCACCTCTAGTTAATTTAATTAAAAAAACCCCTTACATTTTCTTCATCTTATGTACTTAGGAGGCACAAAATATTTTTTTAATGAACAATGACTTCATTAATATCTTCAGAAAAAAAAAACCTTTTTATTCCATGTTTATATTTATAATGAAATTATTTAAAGGGTATATTTACCATTACCCTATGTTTTTTAATTAGTTTTTACCCATGTTTTTCTTTTTCAGATTTTATTTTCTGGAACCTTTTTCTTAAATGAGGGATATTATTTATTTTCTAAAAAAAGTATGGAAGGAAATTTTTTATAACACACACAACATGAATAAATATTCCCATTTTAATAACTAATTTTTGGCTTGAAGTTACCTTTAAAATTATACATGGTTATTTTATAGAAATTTTTCCCTTCATAATTTAATAATTTTTATTAATAAGTGATATCAAAATGGAAAGGTTATTTTTATCAAGAATTTATTATAGAATATTTATTTATATTTCTATTTATCAAAAAATTGAAACCCTTAATTTTTTATATGCTTTTCTGGGGATATGATTAAAGGATACCATCCTTATTATTTCATTAGAAGTTTTATGAACATGATGAAACAAAATTTATGAATCCCATTTATTTTCCAAGGGTTATTCTATGATAAAATGGGGAAATGTCTATGAAATACTTTTTATTTTTTTTGATTTATTCTTTAATGAAATGTTCTTTAAAACCCATTTATTTTCATTGGTTCTGATATGATGAATTGTTTATTATTTTTTGGCACATGTATCTATTATTTTCATTACGTAATGGGATGGACCTATATTTCCCTCCAAAGCATTAGATAAAGATTGATCTCTCATAAGATAAGATGGATTGGAATGTGAACTATACCTAGTTCAATAAGGTAATTTAGGTACTATGATAGTCTTTGGGGTAAACCTTTACTAGTATGATGGCTTGGGTTGTTAAACCACTATACATTGATAGTCATGGAAAAAAGACATTACAACTAATGAAATTATTTTTTTTGCATATGTACATTCCAGAAAACAATGTCTTATGTATATGTTAAGATTTTATAGTATATTTCATTTGATTCCATTTATATTCATGTATTAAAAACTACCAATATTTTTCACATGACATAAGACTATGATATCTGATATGCGTAGTATAGTTTTAAAATGTAATGATAATTTTATTACACCCTTATGCTCATGTTATTGTTATGTGTTCATAAATATCTCTGTTGTTTACCCTTAAAAATAATCTGTGCTCCCCCATTTATTTTCTTTGTTTTCCCCATGTTATGAATATTGGTTTTAAGTATGACATGACTAAAAATGTGTTATTTAAAAATAAATATGTGGTTGAAAATAATGATATTTTATGAACTAGTTGTTTATGTGTCCATGTTTCCAAATATACAAAACCTATAAAATTTTGTCATGAATTGAAATGTTATGTAATTAATATTAATAAATTATGTGATAATATCTGATTATGAAAATTTTGATTTGGTATAGATAATATCAAAGAATGGGTTAGTTAACCATTTTAAACAAAGACGAAATAACATTAGTGAGAACCCTAGGGATATATCTTTGTATAGGATTAAATCCTAATGTTTTGGTAACAATCATTACGGAACATGGTCAAACCTAAGGTGTTATAAAAGAACCTTTCACTATTCAATCAACCTTTAATTTTTTTTCATGATTATGTTGTTTCCAAGGATGATTTTTTTAAATTATAACTTTTATATATTGTGAATGGATAGAATCTAAAGGAATCATATTAATGTTTAATGTGTTGGTCAATGGAGTGACTATACTCATGAGAAACCAATTTGAATAAGATACAAAATATGAATCCTTGTGATTATTTATAATCAACTTTCTCAATATATTATAAATAAACATTGAATTGTTGAGTTTCCTGAAACACCTAATAAGATAATGATAGTGTTTCATAATGACACTGGGGAAAATAATACGCATCTTCTAACATTTCTAGAATATGGGAATAATATCTCAAATAAATGTCTTGGTGGAACAAAAAGTTTTTTGGAGTGGGTAAAATACATAAATTAAGGAATTTCCAATGAAAATGAAATGTATATTTAACGAAATTAATGAGAATGATGGCATACATTTGTTATCCTCTACGTTAGGCTACCACAAATGTGGAATGTATGGGCATTGTAAAAATTGATGTCCTGGGGGGAAGATAGATAAATAAATAATCAAGGTCATATGAATAATGGATTTACCGATGATGATTAAAAGACAATACATGGAGAATTGAATGAACTAGATATTTCAATCGTATTTTTTATGTTAAGATTAATATAAATGAGTAAATTTATATTTATGTGATATAGATCATTTTTATATTTCATATTACAATTAATATGTTTTGGGGAATTATATGATGAAGAATACATAATGTTTATAGAAATTAGTTAAAAGATTAAAGTGTTTAGGGATTTGGATTCAAGAATTAAATTGTATATGTGTTATACTAATTATTTTATACAAATAAATATGACGATAATTCAAATTATTAATCAATAATAGTAATTTATTAAGGATTTGAAAACATATTTTGAATGTTACTAATAACCAATACTACTAATTTAGTTTTATGGTGATATTTTGGGAGAATTTTTTATTAATGAAAGGATACAAATCAATATGTATCTCCATTTTAGTAAATAATTTTTTTTTTGGAAAAATATATAATTGAAATTGATAGTATTAATAACCTTTAAATAGGTATGTGATTTTATAAAATTTTATTTAGATCATTTTTTATTATGTTTATTGCATATTTGGATTTGTGGAAAATATTCACTAATTGTGAACTTCTTCAAGGAATACCGGTTTTGTTAAATTTTCATGAATATATTTTTTTCATGTGAGTATAAGTTAATAGTTATAGATGCCATCATGGTTTTATATGTATAAATTTGAGAATATGTTCAAAGGAATCAAAATCATATTTTAATGATTTAATATCTGGGATTTGGAAATGATTTGAAATGTTAACTGTGTATTATAAAAATACTCTTTTGATGTTTTAATAACTCTTTGCGGTTGATATATAATTTTTTGATAAGTTAATTATGAACTAAAATATTATAATATAAAGATAATTTTAATTGTTGAAAAAATTATTAGTTGATAAGTTGATATTATTGGAGATATTTAGGATCACATTAACAATTACTTTTTAGGTTAGTATCTAAATTTGATTAAACGTATTTTGATGAAATTTTATACATTAAATGATTGTATAGTTATTTATCATGGTGGTTAATGACAATTAGGATATGTTATTTGGGGTTGAGATATATATAACCGATAGTTTTACCATGTTATTTAACATGAAATATTATTTGGGAAAAATGAAATGAAATTAATAATGATATAATTTGAAGGGTACGATATATCCATTAAATAATTTTTTTTATAATTTTGATGTTATTATGTTGATTTGGGATGTAGAATTATTTATTAAAATTATTTAATTAAAAAAATTGTTTTTATTATAGTAAATCATGGAGTTTATTTTAATATTTCAAGGTATATTTATTTTAATAATTATCTAATGAGAACCACATTTTGTTTTGGTTGATGCCTAAATAAAGGGTTAATGCATTGATAGAAATTATTTATCTGTTAGAAGTCTATTTTAGTGATTCAGAAAAAAAATCATCTCAAATACTAATCATTTGGAGAAACCTATGAGATTATGGTGGAAATTGAATAATTTATGAAATTTTACTTTTAAAATATGAATATTTCATTATCTTCTTTGTCTAGATAGAAAATTAGTACCTCAACTCAAGGGGAATTATTTTAAAATTGGAAAATACATATATTCCCTTAAATTAGGATGAGTTTATAGTCTTCTAACCACTCATTTATTAATGGATTTTTGACTCTTAAAATTAACATGAAAATGTTTTTATATCACTCTTTATAAGTCACTGGGTATTATTTTTCTCTTCCATGCCCATATTTTCACTTCCAACTTATCTTCATCAATTTAAAAACTAGGTTTTGTGGTGATATTCAAACTCAATTTCCCTTATTATAAGGGAATGTTTTATAAAACATTTTTTAGATTAGGGTTTTCAACTTTTTTTCAAATATAAAACTGTTGTTTTTCAATTACATGTTTTAATTGAAAAAAAACAATTTATAAAAGGGGGAGAAACTGTTACACCTCTGTATTTTGAAAAATATTTTCCTTTAAATAATTTTATTTATTTAATAGATTACATTACATTAAACACTGGTATAAAAAAGAATTATGAACTAAAAAAATCATTACATAAAATAATACTTATAACCTAACCTTTATATTAGAAGGTATTAATAATTATCTAATTTGTTATAAACACATCCTTTAAAAATATGCTTTCTTAAAATTGGTTTTATGTTTTCTTGTTAGAAATTTTTATATTTGACTTATGGAAAATTTATAAATTTTCTTTCATAAAAATAATACCTTTTTATCTAATAATTACAGAACTATCTTCTGGTGAAATTTTAGTAATTTTCTGAAAAGTATGATATTTTAGTGAATTGAAAAATATAGAATTCTATTGAATTTTTTTATTGATTCAATCAGTGAAAAAGGGTGAATTTCATATTACAATGGTTTAAAAGTAATATTATTTATACTATATATTTATAATTCAAATAAGTTCATTATAATAAATTTAATTATTGAATTTGGTATAAAAACAGTTTTATACTAAAAAGACATTTTTCTAAAATTTGATCTTCTTTAAATTGTACGCATTTATATTAAAAAAATTATTTGAATTATTGGAATTGAATTTTATGAAATGGAATTTATTTTTGAGTTCATAATTTTAAATTTATCCAATAAATATTTTTTTTCTCTTTTATGAATATGTTGCATTTTTAGTGAATAGTAAAAGATTATATTTTTAATAAAATACATTATCTTTTATGATAACTCCAAGACATAAAAAAATAAAAATATATGAAAACATTTAAATTAATAAATTATGATAAAATAATACAAATATCACAAACAATTATTTATAAAAAAATATAATTTATAATTTATTCCTTGATAAATATGAAAATAATATTTAGTGCTGATAGAGCCCTTGTGCAGTGGTCGAAAAATAGAAATTGGTACACTAAATATAATATTTCAGATTCATTAATTTCATGATAAAATTTTTATTTAAATATTAAATATTACATTTTTTAGGATTATTCATGAATCTGGAGTTATATAACAGTTGTCTTTTCCAAATTATTTCCCAATGCTTATGTAAGGCAAGAAAAGTCAAAATAACATATTAAATAAGATTCCATGAAATATATATCTTCTAAAATACATATTTCAAGAATATAAATGTATATTTAAATAATAATAAACTTATTTTTAATATTTTAATTTTTAATATTTTTAGTTTTTAAATGAATACCATAAATTGTTGAACAAAGATGACAAAATATTTATTTAATTAATAGAATAATAAAATTAATAATTTTCATAATATTAAAAGTAATATAATTTTAAATAATTAATATATAATAAATACTATATCTACATCACATTTTAGGGTTGTTTTAAATTTTAACAATATAATTGACCCATTTTCTTGATGTATTTATAGTAAGATTTAATGATGAGTGTCAAAATTGAAATTAATAATATTTTATCGATTTTTTTTAATAAATTATTTACTAATAATAAAAATATTTATATTTTCAAATTTTTAATTTATACAATCTAAAATTTAAAAAATTATCAATTTATGAGTTAATATTCATCTTAAATGTAAAAAATGACAACATTTAATTATGAAAAAGTTGTTACTGTAGTTGAAATTAAAATTTGTTAACTAAGGGTTAATCAAAATGTTAAGGTTCAAAATTAAAAAAAAAACTAGTGTAAATTCTATTAGATAATGATATTATAACCATATATAACCATATATTTTAATATTTTTCAATTTGGAGAAATTGATATGGATAATGAATCTATTATAGTTTAATCATCTGAAAAAATCCAAAAGTGGTGATCAAATCAATTATAAAAGGGAATATCCTCGATCACATATTTATAACACTTTGAGCCTTCTAGATATAACAACTAAACCAATGCATATTATAAAATTTCATATACACAATAAATAGGTTTTTTATTCCCAAAATATCAACTCTAGTTCCCTTTAGAGGAGATCTATTGATGTGGTTTCAACGAACACACAATCACCTTAACAAGTCACTTCACTTTTTACCCTTCTTCAGCTTCTATATATACATGGTATTTATCATAAAAAAATAAATTCATTATCACAAATCTGAAAAAAAAAATATTTTTATATAAAAAAATATTTATTTTCTTTCCCATAAAATTATAAGAGAAATTATCGCTCCTGCATTTGGGTGGTTTACTGTGTCCACGTAACAATAAAATTTATTTTCCATCACCATAATTTATGGATGGGTATTATGAAATGAAGAATATTTATATATGTTATTTTCTAAATGATTACAAATCATTAATTCTAATAACATGGATACCTTCTTACCAACCAATTATAAGGGAAACACAACATTGTGCATGCGTTCATGTGGGATACCCCCTCGATGAAGTGATGTGATTATTTTTTATGTATATATTAATTTTATGTTAATTATGAATAATCTTATGAATAAATATGATTAATATTATATAATAATTATCATATAAAGGTGAAATAATATTTACCTTTCTTCTAATCCATCCGTCAAAAAAGGAAAATTGTGTTCAGGCGTGTGTATGCCTTACCATCTCCAAGAATATTTTTATTAATTTTTATATCTCAAAATTTAATGGGTAAATATAAATATGCATATAATAAATTTATATGATTTTTATATCATGATTAATATTCTAGAGATGATTTAATAAAGATATACATAGAAGTACAGAAACATATGAACTGAAATACACAGGATAAATAAAGTCATTAACATATAGAATTAAAAATATTAATTTGTAATTGTTGATAATAGGAGGTGGTAAAAAACGTTAAAGGGATCATATATGATATTATCTATAAGAAAAAAACTCTTTTATTTAATTATAATAAATTTAAATTTATAATACTAGAAGTTAAATTTCATCAAAATCAAGGAAAACTCAAGTTAATTGAATTTAATATCAAATTGTCTTCTTTGTGACATAAGTTATTTTATGCACCTACCTTCGATTATGAGGATTATATACTGGCACTCTGAAATTCTATATTATTAACGTATTTATTCTCATGATATGTAATCTTTAATTTAAATTTATTCTTTCATGCGGATAATTATTCAAAAGGCACCAAAGTAGGTAAGGTGTTCTTCTCAAACATTAATTTATGTGGGACACTTTCGATTTTCACTACTTTTTTGTTTTATGTGATGTATATACTACTGTTGAATGTATTTTATGGTTATTGTTATGAATTTTTGGGTGACTTAAATACCAATATAAGAATATATCTTTTATATAGAATATGATTCAAATTTTACCAAGGTGGTAAGGATTTTTTGTTATAGTATCAATAATTGTCAAGATTGTTTATGATTAATTGAGATGAAGAAATATTATAATCAACCTCTGAAGAGATATGTTGAATTTTATTCTCCGCTAGTAAATTTATTTAAAATAAATTAATTCCTTTCATTTTCCTCATATTATGTACTCAATATACATGAAATGTTTTTTAAAGTAAAATTGACTTCTTTTCACTCTCTGATCTAAAAATGTTCCTCTATCAAATCCAAACCATTATAAATATAATTAAATAAGGTTTTTACTATTATAATATTATTTTTTGATTAATTTTTTTTACCATTTCTACTTTTTTTGAAATGGTTGAAATGAATCTTTTTTCATTTTATAGATGAGGTACATTCTTAATTTTTTGTTAAATGTGTGAATGGAATGTTTTATTAGATTTTACATAATGAACAACCCTTCCCACCATATGGAATAATTTTTTATTTGATTCTTCCATTACAAGATTACAATAATTTTTTATGACAATTTTCTCCCTTTGTAATAAAACATTTTTTATATAAAAATTTATTCAAAAATGGAATGGTTATTTTTCTCAAGAATGTTTTAATGATATTTAGAAGATATTTTTATACATAAAAAACATTATATAACTTATGAT
The DNA here is from genome assembly GCA_963277665.1 of Viscum album. Lineage (NCBI taxonomy): Eukaryota > Viridiplantae > Streptophyta > Magnoliopsida > Santalales > Viscaceae > Viscum > Viscum album. Next base: position 959,300,774 of record OY728142.1, read on the forward strand.
TTACTAAGAATATGATCCATGGATAATATCTTTATTATTTTTCTTGATGGTTTATGAATATCATGACAAAATTTTTATGAAAACCATTTCTTTTCAAAGGTTTGTGCTATGATTAAATGATGGAATGTTTGTGAATACCATTTCATTTTCACTAGTTATTCTTTGATGAAATGTTTATGAAACCCATTTATTTTCCTGGTTTATGATATGATGAATTATTTATTATATTTCGTCATGCATATCTGTTATTTTCATTATTATATGACTGGGACCTATATATTCCCCTAATTCATTGTGTAAATATTGATATATCATTAGATAAATAGGACTAGAATGGGGACTGAAGCCGGTTCAATAAAGGAATTTTTCCAATATGATATTATTGGGAGTGAATCCTAATAGCTATTATAATTTGAGTAGTGAACACATTACACCACTATTGTATTGGAAATGTACCGAGAATACTAAGGAAATTATTTTATATGCTTATATGTTTGCCAAAAATCTTATTCTTGTGCATATGATAAGCTTTCATGGTTCATGTTCATAGATTCCATTATGATAAATTTATTATGAATTATTATTATTTATTCCATTAATTAATATTGTGATCATTGATATGTAGGGTGTGGTTTTAAAACAATAATATATTATTGTAACACTTATATTGTTATGTTATGATTTTGGGATCATTTATATCACCTTTGTTTACCCTTCCTCCATATTTGAGGTCACATTTTCTTTTTTTTTCATTTACATAGGTTATAAATAAGTTATTAAGTACGATATATCTAATAAAGGTTATAGGTATGATTATATAATTCTGATATGATGTAGATATTTTATGAATCGGTTTTTTATGTTTCCATGTTTCCAAATATAATATACATAAATTATTCTGGCATGGTTCAAAATGTTACGTAATGAATATTCACCTATTAATATGTAATATCAGTGTATGAATCATCTGGGTATCTATATTTGGTATTAGAGGAAGTTTTATTTATCCATTTTAGACTAATATGGGTTAATATTTTTATGAACTATAGTGATAAGTCTATTTATAGGATAAAGAATTGATATTTTAGTAATGATCATGAACGACCTAGCTAAACCTAAGGTTCCATAAATGAATGCGTCACAATTTAGACATCCATTATAAGTGTTTTCATGATTATTTGGATTCTCACTTTGACTATTATTTCTCACATTATGCTTTACAGTTTTAGTAATTTTATAGAACCTAAAGGTATCATGTTAATGTTAAAAGTGAAAGTCAATTGAATGCCTATCCTCCTATGAATCCAATTTAAATTAGATATCGAATGTGAAAACTTTTTATTATTCCAAATCATATATCTCATTATATTATTAAAAATATCGACTTTGAGGAGTTTCTTGAAACTACTTAAAAGATAATGATAATGTTTCACAAAGATAAAAAAGGAAAGAAGATTTAGCTTCCAATATGTCTATAATGATAGAAGAAGAAATCCAATACTTTTTTGAGATTGGCGAGATGTTTTTTAGATTTTCAAAAATTATGACACAATGAAAATAATTTTTGAGGAAAACTTTAATGATCTGTTAATGAAATAGATGATAATATTGGTCTTCCTAAGAATTTCTAGAGGGTTGATTATTTTATATGTGGAAATTATGGGAATAATATAAATATTTTTCCTAGGGGGTGCTCAAGAATTTACTCATAAAGTATGTATGAAAAATAGTATTACCAATGATGAAAAAGATAATATGAATATAGAATAAAATTTAAGGTATTTTCAATAGTATTTTTTGCTTAAAGTAATAAGAAACACTAAATTAGAGTTAATCAATCTTAATACATGTTTCATATTTAATAATTTCATAAATAATTATTATGGAATAAAATGATGAATCTTGGTTATATTTTTAAGATGGACGTTGGACGATTTCAGTGTTTATGTATTCGAAATCAAGAATTAGGTTTTATAAGTGATATACTTAAGATATTATAGTTTTAAAAATCATGAATCATCTATGAATATTTATATAGTATTTTATCATTATCGATTTAAAAAAATATTTTGAATGGTATTGATAACAAATAAAAGTTATTTTAGTAGTAAAGTGATATTTTTTGAGAACACCTGATTAAGTGAAATATAAACCATTATATGTGTCTAATTTTGAGGTAATAATTCATAGTTTAGATAATGATATGATTTAAATTCATAGTTATAATAACCATGAAATAAGTTTTTTGTTTGAGGAAATTTAATTTATGCCATCTTTGATGAAGTATATAGAGTTTTTCAATTTATGGGAGATATTCACTAGCTGTGAACATATTCAAAAATAAGGTTTATGGTAATTTTTTATAAATATATTTTATCATAATTTTTTTTATTATATATATAAATAATTTTATGTTTTAAAATGGACTCATTAAAATGGTGATATTTTTATAGGAATTTATAGACATGTTAAGTATTAACTTTTAGATAAGTATCTAAATTATATTCATTATTTTTTGGTAAAATTAAATATATTAAAATATTTTATAGTGATTTATCATGGTGATTAATTATATTTTGGTGATGTTCCATGGGTTTAAGTATATGTAACTCTTAGGTTTAACAATGTGATTTACCATGAAATATTATTTAGGTCGGATGTAATTAAATTTATCAAGATTTAATATGAAGCGTATGACATATAAATTGATGTTAAAAAATTATTTAATGATGACATAATTGATATAAACTTTGATGTATAATTATTTATTAAAATGATATAAGTTGATCATTTGTTTTTATTCTCGAAAATATTGGAGTTAAATGTATTATTTCACAGTTTATTAATTTTGAGTATTAACTTGTGCTAACCTCTTTTTTGTTAACTCCCAAATTTATGAGAATTTTATTGATATAAATTTTTGACACTGATAGGAAGTTGATTGTAATTATTCATGGTTTAAATAAATCATGTACAATAGTCATCATTTAGATAAATAGAAGAGCTTATTGTGGAAATTGATTAAATTATGATACACCAGTATTCAAATAATTATATTTCTTTATGTTATTAATAAATATTTTAATATAATGCCTAAAATATGTGGAAATTATTTTAATGAAATGTATCTTTCAATTTTGATGAATTTATGTTCTTTTAATCCCTCAATGATTCATTGTTTTTTGGTTACTAACTCTCTTTGGACAATGTTATCTATCACTCTCTATTAGTCCTTGGGTTTTATTATTCTATTACACATCCATATTTTCACACCCCACTTATTTTCAAACATATGGAAACCTATTTTTATGGTATCGTTTTTAGTTCCCTTTTTCTACTTTTAAGAGGAATTTTTATTAACACTTTTTTCAATGTCAGTTTTCAACAAATTATTTATCAATCCTCAAACCATTGATTACCGAGTAAAAAATGAAATTGTGGAAACATAATATATTTATTTGGTGTAGAATGTAATAACATGTATTTTTTTATTTAATTCCCTTTGAATAATTTTATTTCTTCAATAGTGTGCATTATGCACCCATTAGTTTCATCAAACCGTGATACATTATTAAAATATTAATATTTATTGTTAAATTTATCACTTATCTATTAAATACAAAAGTATGAATATGATTAACTAACTTATAAAATATCTTGTAATGTTCTTTTCAATATAAATTTACTCATAAATACTAATTAAATAACCACAAAATTTTTATTAAAGTTATGCTTCAGGAATAAGTCTTAAAAAATGATTTTACAATTTCTTATCAGAAAATATTTTATTTCATTTTTAGAGAAATGATAAATTTATTTAATAAAAATAATAAAATTTTTAAAATAAATATAAAAAATATATCATTCGGTAAATTTATATGATTTTTCTCAAAAGATTAATTTTTCTATGAATACTGAAAAATATTGGATTTTATTCACAATTATAATTTTGTTTCAAAAAATTTCAAAGTACCACATAGTTTTTTAAATAGTTTAAAAGTAAAACCAGTTATATTATATAATTAATAATATGATTAATTTCATTATAATCATCCTTATTAATTAATTTGGTATAAAATCATTTTTTACTTGAAAATGCATTTTTCTAAAATCTAATTTTCGTTGTGTTTTATGTGTTTTTGAAAATTAAATTATGGTACATATAGTAATTAAATTTTATTAAAATGAATTAATATTTGGGTTTATAAATGGAAATTTATCCTATGATTAATGTTTTTGGAAATTTTATAAAGAATTTATATTTTGGTGAATAGTAAAGAATAGGGTTTTATGGAAATATGGTATCTTTTAAGACATCATCAAGACATAAAAATAATATAAAGAGATTAAATATTATAGAATGAATAAATTGTAATAAAATAAAAAAATATTTCATGATAAATTCAGAAAAAATATAAATTATACTTTATTCCATGATAAGTACGAAAATTATTTTCAGTATATATACAGAGCCTACAAAATGCTGGAAAAGTAAAATATGATACCCTAAAGATAATATTTGAGATTGAATAAGTTATTTATATAATTTTTTGTTAAATAATAATTATTTCATATCACTTTTATGCTTATACAATAAATTTTGGGTCATATAACATATTTCTAAAGAAATTATTTTATAATGTTTTTGAATAGCTGGAAAAGTAAAAATAATATATTAGATATGTTTTCATGACATATAAATGTGTTAAAATATAATTTTAATGAATACAAATATATATTTATATATTAATATTTTTTTCATTATTTTAATTATTTATAATGTTTAGGTATCAAATAAATTCCTACAATTCCTGCACAATGCTTACAGAATATTTATTTAACTTATAGAAAAGTAAAATAAATTATTTAAAAAATACTAAAACTAATATAATTTGATATAACTAATGGGTACCATGAATTTTAAATATCTACCTGAAATGATTTTGAAATTTTTAATGGATAATAATCTAAATCTCTTTTTATATGGGTGTATATAAAGTCAAATTAAAATAATAGTGTCAAAATTGAAAAAATGATATTTTCTAAAATTATAATTTTATTAAATTAATTGAAAATTATAAATATCATAAAATAAAATTATTTGGATATTATACTGTATAAAATTTTATAATTTTACCATTTATTGTACAACTATATCCATAAAAGTGAAAATTACAACCATTAATACTCAAAAAATAGTTGGCAAACTTAAAATTAAAATTGGATTACGAAGGGTTAATCAAAATGAGAAGGTTTAAAATTTCACCAAAACATGCTTAAATTGTATTGGTTGAAATTATTAAAACCCTATAATATATAAAATTAAAATAAATAGTCATTTTTTTGAATCATTATTTACAGTTATTTTATTATAATTTAATCTTCTGAGAAATTTAAAAATTGACCCCCACCTATATTATAAAAGGCAACCTCATCCCTCAATTATTTACACCACTATGAGCCATATAAATAATGAATTATATAAAAATTTATCTTATGAAATTCAGGCTAAAAATTATAGGATTTTGTTTCATCCATAAATAAAATACCTTGATCCCTTTAGCGAATATCTAAAGGAGGTGTTTCAGAGAATAGGTAATTACCCTAACCAATCACTTTTTTATAGTCTTATTTACCCACTATAAATATATGGTATATTTAATAAATTAATAGATTAAATATAAAAAATGTTATAATATTTTATTATTATTTTAAAAACCCATTTTACCCCCTCTTTCTCATCAAATGATAAGTGAAAGTAACTCTCATGCATACCTAAGGCTTACCGTCTCTACATTGAAATACAATTTATCATTTGTCAATATATTTTATGGATGAGACATATGATCGATTTAATATTTAATTATTATATTTATTAAATAATTATACGTTAGGAATGAAATAACCATGTTTAACTTTTTTACTATCCAAAACTTTGGAAAATGATAATGTTTATCAATCGTACTTGTGGACTACTGCCACCACAAAGCGATGTGATTCATTTTTCATCTATATTTTAATAGTATAGTAATGATGATTATTTTTATGAATATATATTTTATATATTAAATAATAATTTTCTTATATAGGTTAATTAAAATTTATCCTTAGTTTTTTACATCGAAAAGTATAAATTATGATCATGATACATATGATTTTCTATCTCTATTACAAGTCTAATTAAATTTCCCTATATTAATTTTATGGACAACTATAAAAATGTATGTAATTAAAAAATATGATATTTTATAATGATTAATATTCATTAGAAAATATAACTTGGATAAATATACATGGATTCAAACTACTAAACTGAAATACCCATGCTAAAGGAAATAGTTAACACCTAGAAATGATAATTTTTGTAAGGAATTGTTCATAAAAGTAGCTTGTTAAATGTTATTAAGGGATAAAATATGATATAATAAGTATTAAAATGACTATTTTTTATCATTATAATATTTATAATTTTTTTATACATTAGTTTAATGTTCTTATGAATCAAGGTGAAGTCGAGGTGGGATAATTTTCTCTCAAATTGTCTTTTTTGAAACATATGTTTTAATAGGAACCTGTATTATAATATGAGGTATATATTCATAACATTTTATATTTTATATCATTAACTTATTTATTTTAATTATATTACAATTTTAATTTTAATTTATTTTTCAATGGTGATTATTATTGAAAAGTTATCAGTGTAGGCAAGGGATTTTCATCTTACATTTATTCTAGTAGGAGACAATTGATATTCACCTGTTGTTTTTTTGGGGTTGAATATACATACATTAATTTTATTTAATTATTATTTTTATGATTATAATGGCTATTAACTTATATATCTAAAGTTATTTATTTTAGGGGTCTTACAATGAAAATATTACCAAGGTAGTAAGGGTTATATTTTATAATCCCATTATTTGTCATGATTTTTTATGATTAAGTAATGATGGTGAAAACTTATGAACAAAATCACAACAAAACTTATTAAATTTATTCTCCTATGTTTTTTTCTTTAATATAGATTATTTAATTTCATTTTACTCATTTAATGTATTCAATATACCAAAAATATACTTTTAAGGGAAATTTACATCTTTTCTCTCTTGGGTCTAAAAATGTTTGTTTTTCATATACAAATCATTCAAAAGAAATTTAAATTAGATATTAATTATTCTCATATGATTGTTTGATGTCATTTTTTCCAATATTTTATCTATATTCAATTTTTTTTAAAAGTGACTTTTTTTCGAAAGGATTTTCTTTTTGACTTTTCGAAGATAAGAATGAGGGAATAATTTTTAAATCATAAGAAATGAATGAATTTTCCATTATTCATGAATAATTTTATCTTTGAAACATCCTTTACAATTTCAAAATGATATTTTCAGGTAAAAAATATTCATTTAAAAATTCACATTTTATTAGAAATTTATTTCAAAATGGAAAGGTTATTTCCCTCAATAAATTTTTAATGATGTTTTAATTTTATTTATATTCGTAAAATAAAACAATTGTTTATTTAAATTATGTTTTACTAGGGATATGATCCATGTATACCATCCTAATTATTTCTATTGATTTTTTAAAAATATGATGAAATTTTTTTAAAAATAATTTAATTTCCATGGGTAATGTATTTATTATAGGATAAAATTTTTATAAAACCTATTTATTTTCCATGGGTTATGTTATGGTGAAATGTTTATGAAACTAATTTATTGTAATGGTTTATGATATTATGTATAATTTATGATTTTTTGAAACCCATCTGAACGATTTTTATAATGTGATGAATGAGACCTCAATATCCAATTTATTAATTAGGTAATTATTTATATCTCATTATATTAATAAGACTTGAATAAGAAGTTATACCAATTTAGTTAGGTTCTTTGTCCAAAATTATAGTCTTGGGAGTGAAAACTACCTATGATGATGGTTTGGGGAGAGAACGAATTTCACATTGATAGTATTTGGCAATAGTTTTAACTACTAAGGAAATTATTTTATATTCTAATGTGTATTCCAATAATTCCTAACTTATGCCTTTTTTAAACCAGCATGGTTACTGTTCATTGATTCCTTTAAAACTAATGTCCTATAAAATACCAAGATCTATTTCTTGAATTGAGATTAGTATCATTGATATGTGGGGTTTGGTTTCCAAAAGATAATATTATATCCATATACCCTTATGTTGATGCTATATTTTTTGATCATTGGTATCCCACTTTTTACCCTTACTGAGCATTTGAGCTCAAACTTTTCTTATGTTATCTTTATAAACTTATAAATAATGTTATTAAGTATGATTTGTATAAGCTAGGTTTTAGTTATGAATAAATAATTGGTAGAGGATATAGATATTTTACGAACCAATTGATCATGTTTCTATGTTTCCAATGATTATATACCAAAATGATTATATTTTTGTTCTAAATATTATATATTCAAAATTAATCTATTAACATGTCATATATATGTATAAAATTTAGGGTCACTATAATGTATCGTACATTCCACTGGGGATATGTTCTATTGAAACCATCCTTAATCATTCTCTATATAGATTATAAATGTTTAAAAGAGAATTTAAAAAACCATGTTTTAATTCTACTGGTTAACAATGTTATAAAAGTAATAATTTCTATTCCTATGAGTTTTATGGTGAAATAAAATTTTAGTGTGCTTTATTCATGTTTGATTCTTGGAAAATATTTATGAAATCATATGTAATTGATATAGGTTATACAATGGGTTAAAACTTGTTATATCTCATAATCATTGATTGAGGATGATATAGATTATACAATTGGTTGAGATAAATTATATCTCATAATGAAGGGGTAACCCTAATAAAATCATATGATGGGTGATACCCATTATAGCTCTTCAATGCATTTGTTAATGATTATCATCTATGGAATATTATATTGGAAGTATACTGTATGGTTTTTATAATTATCAGTGTTTTATTAATGGTTTTTTAAAGATGTTGTTCCCATATACAGACATTATTACACATTGAATTTTATGGGCTATAAATGTATCAATTTATAAATATTTATTTCACATGGATAACAATTATTGATCAATTTGATTCTTTCCTTCGACAAAGCACTATGACATATTTCATGTTTTATGATTCTTGAACTGATGGGTATAAATTATCTTATGTTATTTTCATACAATTTTATTATGACCTTATCCTCATATTATGTTCATTGATACAATTAAATTATTAATGATTACGTATACCCTTAATGAGCATTTGAGGTAACTATTCTTATGTTTACCTTTCCATGGGTTATGAAGAAATACGATAAAATATTTGAGCCTTGAATGGTTTCATAAGTGAGCATTTTTTGGGAGATGTTAAAGTCATAATATAGAAAATGAAAAGTTTGGTATAGTAGATATAATACTCCCTTGAAGTAATGATTATTGTTTATATATGATTTTTTCCTAATTCTCAGAAACTCTAAACCAAAATGGTCATTAGTTATATTAGTAATCTTATATTTTCATATTATGTTGTAATCATTGGATTGGAAAAAATACATCACATTTATCAATATCAAATACAAAAATTTATTTTTTATATTTTCAACATCAGTTCCAGGAGTGCGGCTTTAGGGATATTATAATAAGTATCAGAAAAGGGTTCAGACAACATTAGAGATTATGATATTTTCATGATAGGTTATTATAAGACTTATGGATACCATAATGGGTTTATAGGATTAAGAATTATCATAGTGACAATGTATTATACACCCCTTTTAGGTTTTATTAGTATTTTTAAGGTAAATAATGATATTTATGGATACATTTTATTAGGTAGAGTTATATATGACCAACTTGATTAATGTGAATTATTGTTTTTGAAAAATGTTATTGCACTTTTGGAGATCTATGCGGAAAGGTATGAGATAGCCTATGTGGTTAAAAATTTCATTAATGTTGAGGTTATTGATATTATTTGGAATAAAAGATTATAAAATTATAGAAATAATTAACAAAACCAGGATATTATGTGATTATGATATATATATTTTTTAGTATGAGACATTATGTGTGATTTATGTTATATAGAGAAAAATGTTAAACTTATTTTGAAATAATATGTGATAAATCATTGTAATCTTTGGGTTTCTATATTAGTATGGAATATTTTGAATAACCTTAGGGTTATTTATTTATTAAATGAAGTAAGATAAAATATGATGTTATTATTAAGGATATAAGGATTAATGTCGTATTTCATCATAAAAAGTATTATTCATTTTGGGAATTATCTCATATTGTTTTAATAGTTTTGGTTTTTCTTATTTTATAAGGACAATAGCAATAGGTTTTTATCATTTTTTGGAATATGTGATCTATTAGTTTTTAGTTTTAGACTTAAAAACATAAAAAAATTATCTTCCTACCAGTGTTTCCAGTATACATATGGTTTGTTATAGACAACCTTCATATTTCTCATTATCTATTTTCAAGAGGATGTTTTAATAAAAAATTTCATGATATGGGATTTTAAAAAAGGTATTTTTTGATGAAATCCCATTGATTACTAATATCAGGTTAAAATTACAATGTCATAATTTTTTAATGTTTGGATAATGCCACTCCCTAAGATTTGAAAATAAGGCCAACAAGTTTGGCAGCGTACACGACACAGAACACTGTGATTAAAAAAATATATTATCATTCAAAAAGGGAAATTATAACCTAGTCATTAAATTTATGGCTATAAATAGTATTAAACAATTTTTGAAAAATATATATAAAGATCATAATTAATTAAATAATATTTAAAAAAATTATGTATATTATCAATCAATTGTTTAAAAATTAATGTTATTCATCACATATATGTTTTATTCAAAAATGGTTTTTATTTACTTTCATGAAAAAATATTATAATTAATTTCTATAACTTTAAAAAAATTTACTTTTTATATGAAATTAGTTAATTAAATCATAATATAATAATTATTTTAGTGAAAAATAGATATTTTACTAAAAAGATTTCATTTTCAATGAATTTTGAAATTAAAAATTTTCATTGGTAAATGTGTGTTTTTTTTTAAATTATTTAAAAATTAAAATAATATTTATAATTATTTTTAAAATTTTTATTAGTTTATTTTCTGTTATATTCTTTGGAATTAATTTTATTATAGAATTTATAATAAAAACAATTTTATATTTAAAAAGTCATTCTTCATTAAATTCATTTTCACCTTATTTTTAAGGTTTAATTTTAAATTAATTTATTCCCATTATGTGTTACGAATCCTGACTAATGTATTCCATATTTGGAATAATGGGGTCCAAATTTGGTAAATCGAACCCATTTAATTTTGGAGATTATAAATAGCATCCTTATTATTTTTTTTAACATTATCAAGGATAAATTAGGTAATTTAGGTAAAAATAAATAATATCATATGGACTCAATAATAGACCAAAAAAATACGTAAATTTTATTTTATGACTATATAAATTCCATGAAAATATAAATATATAATACATTTCATTTTTTCCAATCACCCTTGATTTTGATCGTGATATAATTTAGGGGAATATAAATCTAAAAATGCCAAAATCTTAATTTAAACGAATATAATATTAATGAAATAGAAAAAAATATAAGGATATATTAATTTAAAAGTAGTACATAAAAACAGAAATAAATATTATTCAGGGTACATTATTTAAAATTTTTGTGATGAAATAATTACCTTAAAATCATACACAATGAAAACGAGGTAATTTTTCAACTAATAAAAAAAATAAATGATAATAAAAATTTTAAAATTTATATAATTTAAAATTATTTAAGCGGTACATGAACTTTTGAGTTAAATATAACATGTTATTGATGTTTAAATTGACTCTGCTGAAATTTAATTTTTTTTTATTATATTAAAGTATAAGTAAATTAATAAATCTAATATTGACATTAATGATATTTTATAATAAATTATATATTATTAAATGAATAAAAATTAATAAAAATACTAAATTTGGTCCATTGATTTTTATGTGGTTGAAATTATCATCCATGATCCATTTGTGGTTATTTTTCCCATTTATAGTAACTATCTTGACCCTCAATGAAAAAAAAATCCTATAACAGTAAGTGTGTAATGGGTGAATAGAGGGGGGTTAAAATAAAAATACAAGGGGAAAACATAGTATAAAATTTTCCAAATTTTATTATGTGATTGTATGAAAACTCATTCTGATATTATATTTTAGTTATATCAATTTTAATGCATTTTCACCTGAAAATTAATTTATATTAATTTAATATAATAAGATATTTAAAATGTTCCCTCCACTTTTTTTTAAAGGATTCTTCTTCTTCTCATTTATTCACACCTTAACATCCATTATTATTAGAACATATATACCTATAAACCTACCTAAAATACAACCATAAATTATAGAGGAAATAGTTTGGTAAGAATACTATCATTATAGGGATTATGTTTTTAATTAAGGATGTTGTTCGAAGAAGTGGGACAAATCTTAACCGAGCGTTTTCATTTTATTTCCTAATCCAAATCCTTAAAATATTCTCAAAAAATTATAATAAAAAATAATATTAAATATAATATTATGTTATTATTTTAGTTTAATAACCTATATACATCTCCAACATCCATCAAAAGGAAAAGGTATTCATCATTCCTGTGTACGACAGACTACCGCCTCACAGACCGATGTAATTTTTTTCCATAACCACCTATCATGGAAAGTTATAATAATGAAATTAATATATATATATTATATTAAATAAATATTTATGACTATGGAGATATAATATATCATATATTTTCCTTAATTTCCATACAATTAAAAAAAGAAAATGTTGTTCATGCGTGCGAGTAGACCACCACCTCCAAGAAGTGATGTGATTTCTTTCATCACAATATCACATGGATAATATATTTAAGTTTATTTATTGAAATAATATTTTATTTAAGATATCATTGTCATGTTTTAGATATTAAATATTACTTACCTTATTTTTATTATTATCATTGAAAAAATGGAAATCTTATTCATGTGTGCATATGACCTACCATCTCCATTATTGTAATATAATTCATTTATAATTTCCATTTTTCATGATTTTTTTAACATATAAATGATGTATAAAATGATAATTATTTCATGGTTATTATTATGGATATGATTTAAAAGTGACTCCATAGACTATGGTCTACAAACCAAAGCTATTTTGAATATATGGGCTGAACATTTTTAAAGAACCTATCGTGGACTTAAATGATTAAGTAATCAACTATTTGAGATAAATTAAATAAAGGTTTTAATGATTAGGGGTTAAAACTATAATATTTTATTATGAAATAAAATAAGTGAAATGTGTTTATTATACATGAATTAAATGAAATATATATAATATTTTGATGTAGGGTACGGGATTTCATATCAATTTTCCTTCCTTGTAGAAAACATTATTGTTTTTCACATAATTTATTTTATATTGTGTATACAATACCCATATACATATTATATCTTAAATTATTTACACTTCTTAATATTTTAATATTCAATTTTAAGTAATTTTTCCAAGAATTGTTTGTTAGGAAGTTACCAAATTTATAAAAGCTTTATTAACTCAATTTACTTTTTTAGGTTAAGAAATTTTTTAATTAAATTTTTTATTCTAATATTATCTGTGTTTTATAAAATTTTTCAAAAATACATTTTTGTAAAAAATTAAATGTTTTCATGAAAACATTTTAAATAATATTTTACATTTTTTAATTAATTTTATATTTAATCTTCTTAAAAAAATTTCTTTTCTAATAATAACCCTCAGAACCAAATAAGTTTTAAATTTTATTCAAAACAAATTAAGTAAAATGTGGGTAATCGGGAAAGCCCAATGCCAAAGATCTATCAACATATAAGGAAATCATATAATTATTAAAAGAAGGTCTTAGGTTTTCAGATTCACTTACACATTATAGATCCCATTTCTGTTGTTTAGACTTTGTAAACAGATCACAATAAATTAAGTCATCAAATTTAGTATCTAGCTTATCCCATGTTAGGATGCACTTTTCTTTATATAAATGTTTTAAAATATTTTTTATTTTTAAATATAATGACATGAATGGATTTTCCCACCATCATGACTGTTTTTTTATTATTTATTTACTAGTTTCCTAGGTTATTTTCAAAGAAATACATTTTTACAATATTTTTTTAAAAACGTGTTTTTAAAAGTTGTTTTCAAAATAAAAACTATAATTTCATCAAGAATTATTTAATATATTTTTTTATGATGTTTCTATTCATCAATGAAAATAACCCTTGATGTCACAAGTGATCCACTAGGGATATAATTTCATGAAAACATACATTATATTTATCATGATGGATTTGTGTTTTTCGAATAGATTTTCAGGGATCCCATTTATTTTCCATAGGTTAATCATGATAATCAAGGAATAATTGTTATTCTTATGATTTTTATGATTAAATTAAATATAAAGTTACCTTATTGATGTTACAGTTCTTGAATATTTTTTATGATAATAGGTGAGATTGATATAGCTAATAAGATGGGATGTCCCTATTATACCTCATGATAAATGGGTACTCCTGACACTTCATATATGATTTTTTGGGCCCCATAACATATCATGATGAATATTTTATCTTCATACAACATATATTATGGTTTAGCCTTATTATATATAACCAATTACATGTTTTGAAACACATTTCCACATCATGTATTCCAATTAAATGATGGAAAATTTTTACAGGTGATTTTTTAGAGTAGATAAACCAAATATCTTAATGCCTAAGATTAAATATATAACATGACGTGAAAGTACATTAAACATCATGTATGTGTTAGTGATCAGAAAATATAAATCCTATCTGGATGAAGGTTTGAAGATTTTCCCAATAAATAAACCACCCAGCCACCTCATAAAGGAATCAAGGACCGAGAAAGATTCCCAGACACCTTCCAGATCGAGTATGTATGTAGAGCCCTGCTGCTACCAATTTTCTATAGTATTTTTTCTTTTTTATGTATGCATTGACTCGTAGTTAGCATGAAGAGTTTTTAATTTATTATGTGGTATGCATGATGAATGAGCATTGAATATGTGAGGTATTCTATATTTGATTTCCATTTATGTTGGGATTTCACATCGGTTCTTCATTTCATTATCTTTCATGATTTCCTATTGCATGATCATTGTGAGAACGATTAAGGAATTCATATAATTCCTTTCATTCTTCTAGCAGGAAAATTTCTTATGTTTATTGAATACATTTTTTTAATTTGAGATATATGTTTTATAATTCTACTGTGAACATTGGATTTGTACTTTCCGTAGGTTTAAATAAACTTTTGTGTTACCCGTTATTTGTAATCTAAAATACTTGACCTTGAGAAAATGATAACTTAGGATTGATTGAATTTTACATGAAAATAGTGCTCATTATGAATAGATTTTAACAACTTGTCATGACCCATCCCCCATCCCCCAGGGCCTATGTCGTGACCACCCCAAGCCCACATTCCATAAGCCAGGGGCTGGGAACTAGCACCAAAAATCTTATTCCCCAAAAACCGGGAAGGCATTTCCTTTATATCCTGAAAACACACTTGACCTAGCACACAACAATATATGTAAACATGTAAACAGAAAAGTAAAAAGAGTTTGTACGGTAAGTAAAAGGGGCTAGAATACTAGCCTAACTGGAAAGTATAAGTAAACTAAAACAACTCCTGTGAACACCCCCCAAGGATCCTACATAAAGGGTAGGTATAGCTCTCAAACGGTCATCTTTGTGGTACGCCTCGTCTATGGTCCACCTCCAAGCTACCTCAAGTCATGTACTCTTGTTATCAATCAACGTTGTCTATCATCTGCACTAAACACAACAAAGTATGGGTATAGCCTGTGCAGGGGTGAGTATAATGATACTCTATAGGGACCATGAGAACCACAAAGGTCTCACAAAATCCACCAAGGATAAACAACAAATCATGAAAACAATTGTCAACCCTACATAGTTATATGCTCGTAGATATATATAAGTAATCATGTATACCCATCTCATTTGTGAGGAAACACAAAGTCTAACTCATCGGCTCAAAGATCAACTATTCCACGAAGGAAAGAGTACCGTGATGGTAACATGACAAATGTATGTTCCCCAAAGGTAAAACCACATAGAAGGATACCACAGAGGAATCACCATGAAGTAAAGTACCACACTGGTTCACCAATCAGAATAATACCACCAAGGTATCACCACGAAGGAAAGTAACACACAGGTACGCCACCCAAAAGAATTCCAAAAAGGTATTACCACGGAGGTAATGTACCACATAGGTACGCCACAGGGAAGAATTACACAAAGGTATCACCATGAAGGAAAATAACACATAGGTATGCCATAGAGAAGAATACCACAGATGTATCAGCACAATGGTAAGAACCACATAGGTACGCCACATAGAAAAATACAACAAAGGTATCACCAAGAAGAATAGTACCATTGAGGTATGCCACAAAGAAGAATACCCCTAAGGTATCACCACGAAGATAAGTACCACATAGATATGCCACAAAGAATAATATCAAAAAGGTATCACCAAGATGTAAAGTACCGCACAAGTATTACACACAGAATAATACCACCATGGTATCACCACGAAGGAAACTACTACACATGTACTCCACATAGAAGAATACCACAAATGTATCACCATGAAGATAAGAACTCAACTCACACCATAAATAACTTAGGTATGGTTGTAAATATGACTAGATGAAACTATTTAAACATCTTACTCTATTAATAGGTAGACCCATGTAGGATCCTAAATAATTAGACCCACAAAGGATCCTAAATCATTAGACCCCAATAGGACCCTAGTACATCATCAGACCTATATAGAATCCTAGTACAGCCGACCCACATAGGATCCCAGAGTAGTCCCACATGTATTCTTAGAGAAGATCCAAGTGGTATCCTCAAGGACATACCCACGGAGTATCCCAAAGCAAAAACCCACATAGGATCCCCTTCTCATGTTACAACCATCCATAGGGTTCCCACAATAAGCTCGCTTGATTTTGAGAGGTTCCACGTCTCAATCAACAGGTCAACACTCCATCTACCACAAAGTCCTATGAAGAATTATCCCAATGGACCTCCATGTAATAGGGGTCTCAATGCAACATACATTGCGTCAATCGAATGCTCGGACTATAAGTTATTAGTATTTTAGTCCCAACGTCCTAGTTGGATTCATGGTCGATCCAACCAAGCCATGCCCCCACATTATCCAAAAATCAAGTGGGGAATACAAAAAGGGGCAGCTCAATCCATGGTTTCTAGTGCAATTGATGGTTCATGAAATGGATGGACGTAGCTCATGATATGGCCGAAAGAATGAAAAATGACGAAGTTGGTCCAGGTCCGGCCCGACCCGGTCAGACCCACCCGGCCCGACCTAGACTGGGCCGACCCGAACTAGTTCGGGACGACCCCAACATTCTCGGGTTTGGTCCTGAGTCCGACCTAGCCCGGCCCGACGGTGCGGCACGGCCCGTGTTGCTGGGCGGCCCCCCGCAGCTAACTAGACACCCGGCCCCATCCTTCACAGGGGGTGGTCGCGCGGCGCACCTTCGTCTGAGGCTGGTGTCAGCCCGGCCATGCCTCACCTCACCGCCATAGATGAAGTTTGTGGCTCTTCTCTACTGGGCAGCACATATGCATTTTGATTCCCCTTCCTGTGGTCGGTCTCCGCCCTTACTCTGTCGAGGCCGACAGGATGCTGCACTTCTCCGGCATCGCGGTTGGGCCGTTGCATTCTTCACGGTCGGCCAAAGTGCCGACCACCACTCCTAATTCCCCCATGTTTTAAACGATTGCAGCGATCTCCATCCTACTACATCACAAAGATCGAATAAAAACCACATAGGTTGCAGAGAGTTCGTGCCATGTTTGTTTGGCCCACACCCTCCACGTTAGAAAAGTAGCTAGCAGATTGTTTATTCTTGAATTATGAACAATGTAATGAAATGGGTAAGGGGTATATAAATAACAAACCCTACACGATACCCTGAAACATGCTCCTAGAAAGGCGAAGGAATTGCAGGTCAACCCATTAGTCTGTTGACCACTTTCTTCGTATAAATTCATGAACGGGGAAGAGGAAGTTAAAAACTACCAAACAAAAATAATCCCCAACATAAAGTTTGTTGGAGAGCATCTATGTTTGAGGAAGTGTTGGAGTTTTTCATCCCACTCAACTAGACTCCAACGATGTCACTCGTTCTTAGATCTCTAGTTCAGGGTTTCAGTGTCGCACGTCACCTCCCGTTGGTACCGGCTCCGTCCCCCATGGATTTAGCATCACTGCACTTTGTCAACACTTCAGTTCTTATCAAAGCAGTGCCAAGACCTTTCACCAAGCTCCATAGAAATAGGAGAGGTGAAGGTTGTGCAATATTAATGGGATTAGTGGAAGCCCATTAATTCGAAACCTTCTAAATTTCACAATGGCGCAGTTACTTAGAATTGAAGTTTTAAGACATTTATTGGCTTGAAACGTTGTCGGTCCCACTTTACTTCACGTCCATTGGTGGATTAGAATAAAAATAAAATAATGATGTTGTGTCATTTATTCTATTAAAAAGTTCCAAAAACTAACTTTTTCTCCTGACCATCTATGGTCAATGTGAGGGTATCCTTAAGCGCATATCGTTGCATCGAGTTCAACGATGCTGTCAGATTGCAATTCTGAGCACCATTTCAAATGTTATATAACACAACTCATGCGTTTAGAGAATGTACATGGAAAAAAGTTCAGAAAAATTATAACAGTCACACTTGACCCTCGTCGGTCGAGGTTAGGCTCTGCCAAAGTGAAACATTCCCAAACGAACCCAATGGTACTCTCATATTTTAAATCCGAGTTACTGTTTTGATGTTATGAATTTTAAAATAATATATTTTTCACTTAATTATTTCATTTATAGCCAAAGACAAACTTTTACTTGTGGCCCACACTGACAAATATTAGTATCTACCTAAAGATAGAATACCCTCACAAGTTCAATAGGGGTATCAAATTTTCAATCTGAGTTACTGTTGGTGAGTTATAAACATTTGATAAATAAAATAATTTATTTAATTATTTTATTCACGATTAGACCATTTTTGGGTTTTATCACAGGAGGCTCATTCCAACTAAATTAATGTTGTGCCTAGGGGAAACCCTCCATCCTGAAAGCAACAGTGCCCTTAGATTTCTGATATGAGTTACCTTCTAATACTTATTCCACTTTTTTATGAAATCTACTAACGTGTGCTAAATAAAACGTAACCAAACATCAACGGATCATTCCAGGCACTCCTGGTATCAGAATCACAATCCGTCATATTTCGTGGTCTAGAAATAATTCTATATAATTAAAAAAAATTATGCGGAATTTTTGGAACATTACACAACGTCAAAATTTTTATTTGATTATTTCACACATGTTTTCTTTTAAACCTATAATCATTGAAGTATGACATGCTTATTTATTTTCTTCTCTCACTTTATAAATTAATCAAAAGCTCAGTTGTTCAGATTTGTTTACTTCAAACTGAAATAAATTTTTATTTATTCTATTTAATTAATATTTTCTCCAAACCTGTATTTTTGTGTTCAACCTCAGGCTTGAAATTCATATATTACCATGTAGTTTAGTACCTTTTTTTCTATTTTTAAATAACTAAATCTCGTAACATGATGGCAATTAATGAGGCCCACATGGCTATTAGTTATTTCCATAATAATAGTACTTATAAGGGTCCAATGAATCTAATTTTCCAAGATACCAGAATGTTTTCATTATGCATTATAGAGCATAAAAATGATTTTTTTGATCATCATTGACATCACATGGATCATGATTGTTGATCCCCATCACTCTTTCTATTGCTAAAGATTTATCCAATGATTCATGTTTTATAATCTAAGAATTGATGGGTATATAATCATTTATGTTATGCTCAAAAACATTGATTATTCCGTCATTATAAACTTTTATTCACTGATGGAATAAAATTTTCAATGATTCTATTTACTATAACAAAGTATTTGAGATCACCCTTATTTTTTTTCTTTTCCTTAAGACATGATCAAATATGATAAGTGATTTGAGTCTAGAAAAGTTTCATATGTGATGAATTTTATGGGTTATTTTAAAGACTTAATATAGAATATGAAAATCTTATTATAGTTTAAAAGTACTCTCTTAACCTTAAGATTATTTTTTATGAAATAGATTTTCCTAATTATATGAATCTCTAAACAAAAATTGTCCTTGGGTTTTTAAGTGATTCAATATTTCAATATGATATTGTTAGTTTTGGACATAATAAATTGGGTCTCATATATTAATATCAAAGCATGATTTGTAGTATATATGTTTTTAGAATTGGATTTGGGAATATGAGTTCAAGGATAATACAAAAAGGGATTAAGGACTAGAATATCTAACTACGGAAAGTAAAGGAAATAAAATGGTTAACACCCAAATATTAATTTTAATAATAAATAACTAATATATGGGTAACCATAAATTATAGATTAATTTTAATGTAAAATAAATTATAATAAGGTTATTATTCATATAAATAATAATTCTAAATTTGGTATTCATGGAATTTTGAGAGAGTATAACTAAATTGATGTCTAAGGATAGAGTCTATGGTATTAGTTTCAATTGTTTAATAAATATATCATTTTTACACCAAGATTACTTTTATATAGCGTTGTTTAGATTATCTTCCCCAATAGTATCTTGTATTTTTTTTATATGCATCACGGTAATTAAATATTAAAATCATGTTTTATTTCATTGTATTTTGATTAAAGTGTTATAAGAGTTGTATGGATTTCATCACCTCAATTTCCTTTTCAATTGTTCTGAAACAATTTTTCAACAACAATGCTAATCCATTCTTGTTTTCTTATACTATTTCTCTATAATATATGATGTTTTTAGTTTTTGTTTGAGTAATTTGAATTATCGCATCAAAATATTCTTCTTTAATGAATCGATTTATCCACTATAATTTTACACATGTTATGAATATTTCAAATCTTTTTATATGACTCTTTTTCTACAATGTATATACTTTTTCATAGCAATGATATTATATTTTATTTATATGAAAAAAATATGTTTTATCTTCTATATTTTCTTATTTTTATTTATCTAATCTTAGTAATAAATTTTTTAACTCTTCCTTCAATGTGGGTATTTGTTAATATCGAAAAGATAAATTGCCACCTATTTTCAGGCCTATACATTTGTATCTTCAACTCCAAATTCACTATATAATCATTTTTTTATAATAAATTAATAGTAATTACTTTTTAATGATTTTAGAAAAAATATTATTATTAATATATTTAAAATAAATCATTTTATTTATTTCCACACAAGTCATTTTAAAATATATTTAAAAACGTTTCAAAATAATGTTTTTCTATGATTACCACTTAATGGGATTTTTCTACTATTATGTCAATTATTTTTTGTAAATATTCATATCCATATATTTATTATTTTTTACCAGAAGTAAAATTACCTTTTTTCTTTGAATTTAATTTTTATTTTACCTATAGTAAAAGATATATAATCTTTCATATTAAAATCATATTTGTTGTTATTTTATAAAATCATTTTACCTCTTAGAAAATATATTTTAATGATTATTAACATTCACTGAGGATATAGGGTAATTATACCATCCAACTTATTAATTTATATGGATTATGAATATATTTTAAAAAAAAATTATGAAACCCATATTTTTTCATGATTAACAAATTTGTGATCAAATTTTGATTTTTTCTAAGTTCTGGTTAAACACATATATAAGTTTTTTCATTATGTGATAAGTTTCAATTACATATCCCTGTAATTAATTGGTAAAATAATTAAATCTCATAAATTAATATGTGAAATGAGTTGTGATGCTTGATATATTAAGGGAAACTAGTAGTAATGTTAGATGAACTATGTGAAATAGGTTGTGGTGCCAGATTTTCTTTAGAAAACTGGTTGTGAGAACTTATCCACTGTGTTCCTTTGGTCTTAGTATCCAGCATTAAAATATTTTATGATTTAAAAGGTTTATGTATGTTCCATATTCTTATGACACATTTCTATGTCATGTCTCATGTTGATGTAATTCTTTGAGGCTCGTGATTATTATATTATATCTATATATTCCTACACCATGGTAAGTTTATTAGCTTTTGAGATTACATTAGCATTAAACCTATCTAATGGAAAAATCATCTTATTCGGTATTATTTTTAATAATATATTTATTATGTGTTCATTTTTTCTTAAACGCTCATGATTTAACCCCTTTATGAATCATTGAAGAGCTTCCCCTTATTGAGTATTTTAGCTCACCCATATTATGTTTCCATTTCCCAAAGTTATAAAGAAAAGTATTGAATAAGATATGTATATAAAGGGATCATGACTGAATAATTTTTTGGATACACTAAATACTTACTTTCAAATAATAATTTCTTAATATAGTGGGAAAAATGTTCATCGGGTGAGAAAGATTTGGGTTTTGTTAGTTAATGTTTTTAGAATGATATATAACTCTTAATAAAAAAGTAATTTTGTATGTAAGTTGATAAGTGTTGATTATTAATAATTTAATTATGGATATTTAAATTTGGATCGTTCAATTGGGATGAATGTCTGTATGTAAATGAAATATTTTTAGTATTGTATCAAGGTGTCTAGTTGTAGGGAGTCCAAATAAAGAACTATATGGGAAGGTATTTGGGAAGGAGGGTCGTGTTGGGATCAAGATTTTTCTAAATTTAATTCATTTTCACATTCAATGAGTTACATATACAGCATGAGATCCATGGGAATATTTTGAAAAAATGATTAGGAAAATTATTAGAGTACATGTAATCCATCTAGTGTTGGGCGATGTGCACTTCATAAATCTATCATTGATTAAGTATATATTTTTTAAATTGTATTAATATTATATTCATTAGTTTAATGTTTTTTATAATTTTTATGTTTTGGGAATAATATCATAAAATGAAGTATCTATAAATTTATATGTATTTATTCAAGATATTATTGGAATCATCATATTCTTGGGGTTGAATCACTAGTTGTTGCTCATATTGGGATTCATGTGCATAACTGGAGGAAGAAGAAATTATAGAAAACCAATATATCAAAATCTTATTTTAGGGTTAATAATACATTTATAGATGATATAACATGCACTTATAAGATTAGGGATACAACCCCTAAAAAACAAGGTTGCATCACTTCACCTTATATGGTGTTATAACATCATCAAAACACTATAGGGAACCCTAAGAATCCATTGAGTCCAACAAATCATATTATAAAAGTGTTTATGGAATATTCATGGGAATTGGATCATGAGAGTACATTATCACTCAAACTTCATTTCATGTTCATCGTTATGAGGCTAAGTCCAGTTTTCTATTGATGTTGCATAAACATACATGAACTATTGCAATAAAAAAATAATGCTATAGAAATACATGACAATTAATTACCATTAATGTTTAATTTTGTATTACAATGAATGATACAACTATTACTAAATGTATTGAGGTGGTTTATAAAAGAGTAAACTCTCAAGGAAACATTGACAACATTTTCACACTCTTCTTCTAAGTATTTTCAATGTTAGGAAATTGAGATTATATTTCCAAGCCTATAGAAACTAGGTCATATCCTATTGAATGTAAATCACAAACATTATCTTCATTACTTATTATGAATATTTTTTTCCATCATACAACACAATTATAAGATATTATGTATGATACAATTTCACTCGATAATTTCCCAAAGCCCCTAACATAAGACTATATTTAAAACCCATTTTATTACCAAGATACGATTTATCCTACATTGTATCCAACATTTCCTTAGAACTATAATATTACAAAATGACAAGGTTTCAATTTTTAATTATTTAGTGGCATCCTAAAGAACTCATCAAACCCTAAATCACTATAAAAATAAACTAAATTATTTAATTCATATGAATGTAAATACCTTAATCATTGTGTTCATTGATCAATGAAGATTTCAAGTGCATCACATTCACAACTCATGGGGACCAGGTTAACCGCTGTCAATATTATAGAACAAATTTTATGTATATAATAACATGTTATAAAGATGGTAGTAGGCCTATAGTAGAGATTAGAAGATCCATGTGGGTATGTTATTAGAGCTTTTTCTTAATGAAATTCTAGTTTTTTATACCGTGTAATGATCAACTCATTCACTATATAGAAAAATTGACCATAAAAAGTGGAATTAAATGTTTATCATGTTAATTTTGATCCAAAATATCCCATTTTAATCTTTTTTATAGCTAAAAATAGACATCACTTTTATTAGTAATGGAATTTCTTGAATTATGATGATCAGTATTATAATGTTATATGTTATATTAATAAATAATTTTTATTCTAGATAAAAAAATAATTTCTAAATATAAAATACGTATGTTATAGACATAATCTCTTCATAAAGTCTTAAGATTCCCAATTTCTTGTAAATATTGATATGCTAGAAATCCTTAAAAAATTCAAAATTCATATGAAAAATATTTACATTTGAATCAAAATACCTATGATTAAACTTAAGTCATACTATTATTATAAAGGCTTATGATGAGACTCAATTAACATAATAAAGAAAAATAAATATGTTTAATATAAATTTTTATAGATATATCATGTCTAAAAATTAAAGGCAACTTATACGTTATAGAAAAATAGTTGCAATTAACAAAAAACACCTTTCATTAGAAGAAAATAATTATATTCATAAGAAAATACTGGCATTTAAAATCTAGAGTATTAGGCTCAGAGTTAAGTCACACAGTATTAGTGATGTATTAAAAAGATATTAAATACATAGGCAATTAAATAAAGACTTATGAAATTTGAAGTCTTATGTAATTTAAAATATATGAATTCTATTAATTTGAAGATTTTTTATTATAATTATAAGGATATTTTTTACACTAAAACATTTCATGTAAAGACTATTATTTCTTTAGTTTTATCAAAAGTAATAATGTACGATTGAAGAATGAATCAGTTATTTAATATATTTGTTTCTAAAAAATTAATTTCCAAGGAATTTCATAGCCAAAAAAATCCTTATTTTTATATTTATATAGAATAAATATTTTTGAAAATAATATTTTTTTTAAATTCAATATTTTGTTAAAGAAAAAACTGACATGAATGAGAATTGTTTTAAAGATAATCTTGTTAAGAGACAAAAAAAATGAAATATGTTTTTGTCCTGTTGAATTAAATTTTATCTATATCCAAATAATAAACTTATGAGATTTTATAAAATTTAATTCTTTCTTTAGAAGAGTTCTTCATAAATTTCCAATTACATATTATTTCTATGTATCAACAACGATATCTTTTCCTATCTCTATTTATTTGTAAAGTTTACACTCCTTGTATTTACTTATTCAATAAGCATAGATATGTCTTTAGTAAAGTGATATCCTTGTGAAATATCATTAATCCTTTGTAATAAGTTTTCATATCTTTCACTCAACATTCAAGGACCATAAGAAAAGGTAATTCTTATTGAAAATAACCAAGCGTGCTGAGAGGGTGTTGGTGGAGGGGAATATGTGATCTATCTAGCCCAAAATTCTATAAATCCATTGATTATTACTTCTTGTTTGTCCCTTATTTCCACATTATTTTTTGTAAAATAGTTGGAAATGTTATAACCATTTTATGAGGTTATATTTAAGTAATTTTTTTTTTCAAAACTAAATCCACCCCATTTGGGTTATTTTTTCATATGTACTTGGATAGATATTAGAATTCACGTTGATAACTATTTATTTATCAACACTTTTTGGTTTAAGTATAACTATATTTTCGAAGTTTCTAAAATTAAAAATATAAAAGAAGTAATATCAATGGGAACATATCTCTAATCCAATGGACAGAACTATAGTTTGTGGAAGGATGAAATTATTATTTATTTAAAGAGATCTAGTTTGATAGTCCACCTAAAATCTGTCAAACCATAACAAATTACTAAGGGGGATCTAAAATTATGGATTACATCTAAATAGGTAGAATAAGATTGATATTAAATTGAAATTAATTGTATTACATTTTCTATTAATCATTATAAAATTCATTAAAGTGTCACAATTCCGTACTATAAATGATATGTGTTTAATGTTTATTTTAGCTTATGAATTAATTCGAAACATTAAATAAATAAGGTAAAATACTACTAATATTAGGTTAGAAACCTTATGGATGATATATAGTGATAGAATAACTCAAATTAATATTATATTTACTGTAATTTTCCATGATGTTTCTAAATTTATAAATCATTTTACTGGATCAGATTAATAAATGAATGTTCCAAGAGTTTTATCTTATAAATGGAGTGGAATACTTCTTCCATTAGGAAATCTAAACCTGTAAGGGTTATAGAAAAAATCACTTCATTTTCAATCATTTGTTATATAATGAATAAATTCAAGTATAGGTTGATAGTCACTAGTTTAATCATGATAGAATATACCTCTTTAAATAATTTTTAAGGATTTAAAATAAGAAATAGTGATTGTTTTATCTAACTCATACAATAAAGAAGGATAAATCTACACAACTTCCACTGAATAACATAACTATTTTAAAATAAAATTTTACACATTTATAATAGTATAACATTATTCAGGAAATATTTCAAAAAAATATAATAAATTTAAGGAAAATACAAATTAATTAATATTTTTAATGCACAAATCCTGGAAATGTGACTCCCAGTTTACCTAAATTTAAAGATATAAATAAATATGAAATTTATTTAAAAATAAAATTATATTAAAATTAGAAGAAGGGAAAATTAATTATTGAAACATGGAGTTTTATTAGAAAATCTAACGTTGATTTAAGATATAACATAGATTGTGAAATTTGAAAAAAAATCCAGTGTATGTTATATGACTGGAACAAAGGTAAAGTATTTTTATTATATCAATCATGAATTTGATAGTATATTAAAAATACACTTAAAAAAATGAAAGAAATAATTTTAAATGATATAATACCATTATAAGCCTCTTAATAAGAATATAAATATTATTAAAAATTCTTATTAATATTCTTTAGATTAAAAAATGTGAACATTTTAAATAAATTTTAGAATTGAATTATAATTTATAAAAATATACTCCTAGTTTTATTGTCCATGACAAAAAAAATATGAAATACTGGCTCATTAAAAACACCAAATTATATTATACAGGTACTTATTAATGTAGAGGTTCACCTCAACTAAATATTTAGTAAAAACAATGTCAATGAGGTAAACAATTCATAGGTAGTAATGGAAAAAACAATACCTAAAAAGAATTATTGTATTCCTAGATATAAAATAGAAACATTCCTTAAACTAATTCCTTCCATTGTGTTATAAATGAAAATTATTCTATTTATTAGTGTTTGAGATATCCCAAATTTTATTGTGTTAAAAACATTGTATTTATAGAAATATATCTAAATAGAGTTCTAGAAATTTGGGAAATTTTGGATATTTTGGAATGTATATAGATATTTGGGATCCAAAACCATTAATGGTTAAAATTAATATACCCATGTGCATTTTAGTAGCAAAAAATCCCTTGGATTAATCTGTTTCTCTAAGTATAAAATCTATATGAGAAACAATAAAAAATGGTTTATCTATATTTGTTGTTTAATAAATATGAGCAAATATTAATCTAAATTCTACTCATTAACCAAGATTTATGGAGGTTATATAATATTTGTTGATGAATCCATTGGTTTATATTGGGGACTCACAGTCAGTCTTAATCAATAAACTGATAAATATTAAATTCTTAAATCATGACATGATATGTATTTCTCAACATTATAATGATGTAAATTTTGTTGAAATTTTTTAAAATTCAAGTATTATTGTTAAATATAATTTTCTTATAATCAGAGCACCTATAACAAAAAAATTTTACAGTCATGGTATTCATTATATATGTAAAAAATTAACTATAAGAATTCTAAAATATATGAATATTAGATTTTCCATTAAATGTATTCAACATTTTAATATTTATTCCTTGAAATAAAAATAAATAAAAGATTATTTCAAATTTTATTATACATTATTTTTTAAAAAATAAACATTATGATTAATTTCAAATGGGAAAGAAAAATAAGTCATCTTTTTAAATTAATTAAAGGGGTTTTAAATTCTATACCAATAAAAATTATCCACATGGAATTTTTTCCCACGTCTAGAGCTATAATATTAGGTGGAATTCATTTTTTTTATTTTAGATAATGATGTTTCAATATTTAAATTGGTTTATTTCATGAAAAATAATATTTAATCATGACATATTTTTATAAACTCTACAAATTAGTGAAAAATGCAAAAATATTAAACAAATTTTATTTGAGAAGTGACAGTGGAGGGAGTTTGACAATCGCTAATTTAATTTATTTTTATTAAAAAATGACTTTAACTAAACCTTATAATCCCTAATTAAACCTTAATATAATAGTGTTCCTAAAACTGTAATTGGACCATACAATAAATTTATAGAACTATGTTGTGTAAATAAATCATTCCCACTTATTTTTGTGTTTAATATATTAAAAAAATATGTTATGTCATTAATAGTGTTCTAATATGGACCATATTAATGAATAAACCCTATGAAAATGGAATAATAGAAAACCAAGAGTTAGATACTTATGGTTTTATAATATAAAAAATATAGATTTAAGTGGTGTAGGTATCCTTATTGAGTTTTCTATTTCCATATCCTATTCTAAACAAAAAACTATACAGAAATGTGTAAATGATGGGATTTGTATAATTTCAATTCAGGAAGTGAAAACCTAGTTTATTAGGAACAAGGTACGGTATTTGATTGATATATCCCTTGATTATCATGTTATAGGTATAAAATGGGTATTAAAAAATAGGTATCATTATCAATTCAGGAACACTATTAATTAGTCTAGGTTAGTTTCTTAAATTTATAAAAATGTTGATGGAAAGGTCTATAAATTAATTATTTCCCACGTTTCTATATTATAATCTATTACGATTTTCTAGTATATACATCTTTTATAAATTTTAAATTATTTTTTATTAGTGTAAAATCAACCATTTTAAAAAATATATAATGGAGGATGTTTATATTTAACAACCTCAAGGTTTTGAAAATAATTATTTTCCAAATTCAATTTTAATATTAAAAAATCTCTATATAGTTTTAAAACATCAACAAGATCATTGAATAAAATAATTAAGGGAATTATTTTATCAAATAGCCTTATTGTGGTCTTGGAAAACCCTTCTATATTTATGAAACTTCATCAGAATATATTTTTCAATTAAAATTTATATTGATTATGTGATTTCTCATTCCTAAAATAAACAATTTTGAATTATTTTTTTAGAAATCTGGTAATTTTTTAAGATAAGCATGATGGGTGAGTCAAAAGTTTTATTTGGTTATCATATTTATAAAAAATATTTTCGATATTATTTGAATAAAATAAAATATATAAATGGTTTACTAAAATGGTTTGAAATTGAAAATAGATTAGTTTATGAAACACCCATGATTAGAAATATTTTACTTGATTTCTTTAAAGCTAGAAAGCCGGTTAAAATATGTTATATAGATGAATTATTATAATATTGTTATATATAACTAATATAATACCAAAACATATATTTATCATGTATATAGTTTTAATATTTCAATAAAACACAAAATTTTCACATTTAACAATTTAAAAATAATTTCCTCACATTTTAATAGAACTATTCACTATCTATGATTTTCTTTAAAAACATTTTATCATGATTTAATTTCATATTCATATGAAAAATTTTGGAGTTATAGTTTAGGTATGAATTGTATATCCAAAATCTACTATTTTTATGAAACTATTTAATTTCATAGTCTATTAATAATAAACACTAAACTTGGTTTTCAATTTCTTAATCTGAGTACATTGGAGTTGGTAGTTTAATGTACAACGGATCTAGATGAAATAAACATTGTTGAATTTTGGATTCAAATTTGATCATTTACTAATGTGGTGTGATAAAACTTCTATATTCTACATTTCATAAAATTCAATAAGTTATTATAAAACAAAAAAATCTTGATTTATAGTACCACTTCATAAGTGATCACATCAAAATGGTGACATATCTCTCAAGTTCATTTTTCTACAAATATTATCTTATGGATATTTATAAATCCTTTTCTAGAGATATATTATATATTATTAAAATTTAAATAAGTTTGTTATAGTTTATGTAAAATTATTTCACTACTAAAAAATAGGTGTTTAATAATGTTTAAAATAGATTTTATCCCTAATAGATAAGCGCAGATTTCTAGAGAAGGATTAAAAGACCAATTGTATTATGGGTTCTAAAAGAGTACTGATAAATAGTACCTTTATCAATGAATTTAGAACCACCAATAAAGGACAACATTTTTCATCACTTTTATTTAACGCCAATAAATTTCACATTTATCGGTGCTTCTACAAGCACTGATAAAGGGGTATGTTGAAATGTGTTGTAACAACAACCAACAGTACTTGTACAATGAGCTCTAAGAGCACACAACAACACCAAAAACCCCATGAAATAAGATATATCAAGTAAAAATATATAATTTAAATAAAAAAAATTTCCACTCAAATAAAATGAAGAAAACACTATATTATATATATCTTATACATTTATTAATACAATTAGATATGTCAAAATCATTACATACATTCATAAACATAAATTTTCTTTTTTCTATGGATTCTAAACCCTAATAAAAAAATAAACCTGTATAAGAAAATCAATTTGATGGTAGAAATATTTTAAAAATATTAATTAACATAAAGATATAATTTTAATGTAATCATTGAGTCATACAGAGAACATTGTGTTTTAGCTTGAGTGACAATTGATTCTTTCATGTCACTGAATTTGTAGTCCACCTTCGAGCATTATCTCTAGAATGTTAAAATAAATAATTATAAGGTAAAAAAGTATATGTAAATTAATTCGATAATAGAATATAGAATGACATGATGGGAAATTTAGGGTTGTTTTCATGTTTGTGGTGATGTGATGTGGGTTTTAAACTAAAATGCCACATACATATTGAAAAAATGAACGTGAAGTCTTATTAGTCCCACTCTGCATTAAATAAAAGTGTGTAATATTCCTAAATTTCTCAAATGACTTATGGATAATTTTACCAATGTACCAAAACAATATTAATTTATTTTATTAAATTTAGTATGTCACTTTTTGTTTTTACTAAAATGTCATCTTAAAATTGGGAACACACACATTGACTCATATAAATATCATCATGGGTCAATATGACATGGGACCAATTCATAAATGTCAAAAATGACTTATAAATGAATTTGACAAAATATAAATACAATTTGAGTGTTTTTTTTGTTTTCATTGTGAGTGACACGTTTTGAACTAAAATGTCAGTTTAAAATTGATAATGGAAACATTGAGTAATATTGATCACACCAAGAATTATATTTAGGCGAGGATGATTAATACACATCCCAAAATTTTATGGATATTTTTTATAAAGTATGAAAAAAATATAAATCCTTTTTTCTTAGTTTTGAGTATGATAGTTGTCTTTTTTACTAAAATTTATGTAAATTTCAAATAAAAATATGCACTTTGAGTCATATCGGTCACACCATACATTGGATTGAGGATTGATTGATTAATAAATATCCCAAATGACATGGATTATCTTAATAAAGTAACAAAACAATTTGAATGTTTTTTTCTCAATTTTTAGTACCTTACATTCCTTTTTTACTAAAATTTATTTTAAAACAGGAAACACACACTTTGACTCATGTTGATCACATCATCTATATGTTTGACATGGTAATAATTCCTACACATCAAAAAATGATTCATGAATAAATTTAAAAAAATTATCAGGAAAAATAATGTATTTTTTCTTGGTTTTCAGTGAGTAATACGTTTTGAACTAAAATTTCATTTTTAAACTACTTATAAACACTATGAGTCATACCAGTCATATTGTTCATCTGATTGAAGATCATTTCATTATTAATCATCTCAAATTACATATGGATGATTTTTCTAATGTATCAAAATTAATACTAATGCTTTTAAATGATTTTTGACTAGGAAGTTTGTCATTTTTACTAAAATTGATTTCAATTTTATATAAAAAGATGAACATAGAGTAATTAGGTTCACATTGTGTGTTGGGTTGAGTTAACGGTGCTTCCAAAAATTAAAAAATTACTTATTCATCATTAAATTAAATTATAAAAACAGTAAAAATGTGTTTGAGATTTTTTGAGTATATTGCGTTTATTCTTTACTAAACAGTCATTTTAAACTGGAAACACGCACTTTGACTCATATTGATCACATTATATGACGGTTTTATGTGGGATTGGTAGCAACACATAAATATTTATTTATAATAAATATTCTAAATTATCAAGAAAATATGTAAAAAATTTCATGGTTTTCAGTGATTAACACTTTTTGACCTAAAATGTCATTTTTAAATTGATAATAGAAAAATTCAGTCATACCAGTAACGCCATGCATCATATTGAGTAAAATTTAATTCCTACACATCTCAAAAGATGTAGAGATTTATTTTCCAAAAGTACCAAAATAATAAGAATTATTTTTCTAATTTTTGATTAGGTTTGTTTTCCATTTTACTAAAATTTATGTCAATTTTACATAAAAATATGCACATAGACTCATACTGGTCAAATTATCCATTAAATTGAGCTGTGTCTAATTTGTACATGTCTCAAATGACTTATGGATCCTTGTTTTAATGTATCAATAAATTAAAAATGAATTTTTTCAGTTTTGAGTATGTCACATGTCTTTTTTAATAAAATTTCATTTTAAACTAGAAACATAAAAATTATCTCATATGAATCACATCATGTGATGATTTTACATGAGATTAATTCCTTCACATAAAAAAGGACTTACGAATTTATTTCCTAAGTTATCAAGACAATCTAAACTTTTTTTCATGAATTTCAGTGACTGTCACTTTCTGAACTAAAATATTATTTTTAAACTGATAACATACACATTGAATCGTAACAGAAACATAAGGTATTAAATTAAGGATAGATTGATTTAACTTTACTTATAGATCACTTCCCTAATTTATCAAAACAATTTCAATACATTTGGTTAGTTTTGAGTAGGTCATTTTTCCTTTTTACAAAAAAACAATGCAAATTTTAAATTAAAAGAAACACTTATAGTCATTTCGGTCACACTATGTGTCAAAATTATGTGTGGTTGATTCATACATGTCCCAAATGATATATAGATCATTTTCCTAAAGTATAAAAACGTTATGAATGTGTTTGATTAGTTTTTTATTATGTCACTTATTTTTTCTACAAAAGATTCATTCAAAACCTGGAAACATGCACTTGGACTCATATCAATCACATCATGTATATTTTTGACATGAGAAATATCTATACATATAAAAAAGTCCTTAATTTATGTCCTAAATTATTAATAAAATATGATCACATTTACTATTTTTTTCAATGTTTGATAATTTTTTAACTAAAATATCAATTTTAAACTAATAACGGACTCTTTTAGTCATACCAATAACATAATGTATCAGATTAAGGTGTGGATGATTTTGAAACATCACAAATTCCTTATGTATCATTTTTGTAGAGTATCAAAAAAATTGAATATGTTATATCAATTTTGAGTATGTCATTTTTCTTTTTTAGTATAATTATTGTCAATTTTAAATAAAAATAAGCACATAGAGTCATAATAGTCATACAGTGTGTTAGATTGAGTTTTGGCTAAAAAATAAACATCGCAAAGTATCAAAAAACATTAAAGTTAATTTTAACATGATTTACATGGATATTCATTGTTTAATGGACAACAATGCATATTTTCTTGATGTTTTAGTTGAAAACCCATTCTCATTTTTGAATGTAAGAATAGAAAATGATGTGCATATTCCCATTATATCATG
Source organism: Viscum album (assembly GCA_963277665.1). Taxonomy (NCBI): domain Eukaryota; kingdom Viridiplantae; phylum Streptophyta; class Magnoliopsida; order Santalales; family Viscaceae; genus Viscum; species Viscum album. The sequence continues at coordinate 959,335,046 of OY728142.1, forward strand.
ATAATTCACCACAATGGGCACATGATATTCCTATACTCTTATATTATTTAAAAATATGAAAGGTGTTTCTACTAAGAAAATCGAATCAATATATAGTGTTGGCGGCTTGACAATGAAATGAAATTCACGTTTGTTGGATCAGAGACTTAAAATGTATTCACAACCTATGATGCCATTATGAAAAGCCCAAATTTTTCCCTTTTACACTGAAATTCACCATAAAAAATTCAATGTCATCAACTTTCACTAAACTCATATTGTTAAAAAATCTTCAAATGGAAATCATCAATTGAAATGATTTATAAACAAACAAATATATTTATTCAACAATGCCAAAATATAAAATATTTTCATCAATTTGATTATACCATTGGATCAATGTGCATCGCTTCCTCCACATGTGTAACACAACTATTTTTCTTCATACTACAGCCATCATGTTCTTTTTTATAGAATGTATAACCAATGGTTACAACAGCAGTGTAAGATATAACATTTTCATGGTATCCCCTAAATATCCAGAGAATATGTTTAGAAATTTAATTCATATTTTTAGATAACTCCTTAGAAATTTGATCTCATAAGAATCCTATAAAATATTGATTATGTATATTTGATATCAATAAGTAATCCCTTAATGAATTTAGACCACTAATAATTTCTTTTTGGGAATAAATGTGTCGATCAATAGCTTCATTATTATGTAAAATGCAAAGGTTTCTTGTTCTTGATCTATCAAGGTTATTATAAAAACATCTCATCCCGAAATCCCTTTACTAATAATGCATCTACTGTGACAAGACATTAGGAGACTGATGTTTTTAATATATTTTAGTTAATCAGTACATAATTCAATAGATTCTTTAACCAAATAATGTTTAGAAATACAACCTTCTAGAGAACTTGGATTCTTGATATACCATTTCAAAAATTCATATATTGGTCGATATGGTACATCCATATGTAATGGATATGACCAAATTGTTGAACCTCTATACCCAAATAAACCATCAGGAGGACCATTATATCAGGGAATGATGGTGGGAATAACATCTCTAATTAAAAAAAATATGACTGAAACCTATTTATTCATGACTGGGATATTAATTGGGTCTATTACATTATTTTCATATGGGTTTGTAAAAGAATTCATGTCTGGTTAATTTTTGTCATACACTTTTATGAATAATGGGATGTACAAAAATATGTTTAAAATATTATATCAAAACATGATAGTCTTGTTATTTTATTCCATGTAACATCAAATTAGTCATTGACATGACATTATTGTATTGTGATTAATCCCCCTTCGGATCTTTTACACTATTAAGTAAAAGAAAAAATTTAATGTTTTCTTATATAGATAGATTATAAGATGGTAGAGGAAGAAAATTATGCACTTTACCATTCACTAGTGCCAACTCAACTGTTATCCCCTTGTCAATAATGTCCAACATACCCTTGATTCCATATTTTATTTTTCCAAGAAAATTAACCAACATTCCAATAAAAATATCAAATAATTTTTTATATACAAAAAATCAAGAAAATATCTAACATAAAAAATTCCAATACAATAATTCAAAGAAAAATGATCCCCTCCTCCAAAAAAAATTCATGGGTTTTTGTATTTTTTTTCTAAAAACATTTTCAATATCTTTTAGTTTATCAAATAGTTGGTCACCTGTTATTGGATATGGTTTTGTACCTTGTTAGAAATTCCCATCGAATGATGTTATCCAGTATTAGTATTTATGTAATCATAGTAAGACATCCTGATATTCTAAAAACATAAACACCGAAGATGGTTTCAACTGAACCGACTGGGTACATTTTTCACAAGTGAGACAGCCAAACAATCCTTTAATTTTATAGCCTGATAAATTTACATTTGAGGGGATGTCATTTATTATCCCATAAAACATGTACCATAATGTGAATTCATCATATATATGAGAATCATACATTATAACACATGTTTTCCACATCAATTAAAGATCATTGATCAATGGAGAAAAATAGACATCAATATTATTTTTGGGTTCCTTTGGTCCAAATACAAGTAGAGACAACATAATGTTTTTTTCATCATGCATTACCATGGTGATAAGTTATAATTTACCAACATAATAAGTCATGTTTTTTGAGCACTAATATATACACCAAAATGATTTTTTATATCTATAGATAACATAAGTTAAAGGTTTCTATGATCATTTACAAATTTAGGATACTCATAATTAATTTTCTTCTAATGAGGAGAATCTGTATGATAACATAGGTTCCAGTATTTAATTATTGTATCTATATTATATGTTATCACACTCTTGGTTTCCTAAAATCTATATATTTTTCTAAACAATGTAATGTTATAAAATTACTATAAATAGTTAGAAGGTATTTATTCATTTTTCATTTAATTATCCACACTTCAGTTAGGGAATTTTGTGAGTGATTTATAGTCTTTGAAAAACAAACTGAAATCATTTAAACTAGAATGTATTTTTTGACATCATTCCCATTAAACATAAGATTATTTTAGCATCATATTTTTTACAAGGTAGTTTGTTTTCATCTGGTGGAATATCATTTTGTTGAGCTAGTAGTTATGTAAATCTTGTGTCACTCCAACCACTTCAATAAATCAAATTATAAAACTTTAATGCCACTGAAAATGTTGGGTACATTATACAACTAGTATACAATGGTCTCTTACCACAGTTATTTATCATTTAAAAATACTTTATAAATTCAGTAATATCATCTTTAGTTTCCATTTCCATTTCATCCATGTGATATTGATGGTCATTTAAGCTAGTAATCATATAAAATAATTCAAAATCAATAGTATCATAAAAATCTATTTTTATATTAGTTTTTCCCATGATTAGAATAACATTTATAAATCTATTCTGTTTTTGGAATAATGAAATGTTTTTCTAAGTCTTCTTTACAAATTTTTATTGAATAACAACAAAATAAACACGAAAAAAGGATTTGATAAGGGTCGTATGCATTCCCTATTGTAAACATGATGAACTCTATAACTTGATCTTCATACACTTTTTTCAAACAATAAATGTGAATCCATTTATTATTTATATCGATCCTATTGAGATCATAATATTTTATTTCTTATGATAAATTAAATAATAAGAAAAAAGTTTTCATTATAAAAGGTGAATGATATATATAATTCTAAATATGGTAACCCAATATTTTAGTTTTTTCAAACAATTTCAGTATTCATTGAATAAAATTGTAATTAAATTTATAAAAAGAATCAATCCACTATAATAGGCATTATCCTTTTAATTAATCTAAAATAGAATGTTATAGATAAATTTTATTATCATTATATCATTTTCGGAACAATTATCCTTGAATATTTTTTGTTTCACATGCATCCTCAATTTTTTGTGGACATGAACCTGTGTTTCATGAAATACATAGTGCAGTAGTCATCTATTAGATGACAATTACTAAGAGTATTACAAGAAAAATAAAGGGTATTCGATATGATTCCCAAGAAAAATATTGGAAGAATAATTATTTAGAAGATGAAACTGACGAGGATGGTAATTTTTCAACATTGTGTTTTATAAAAGGGATAATACCTCCAATTTGTGACAATTAAATGGGTGGTAATTAGAGATTACTAAGTGTGGATTTAAAATGGAATGTTAATGAATGATATGTTTTTGGAGAGATTAATGTAAAACATAAATAGTGTTTATTAGATGTGTAATTAAATAAATGGAGTTATTTTTTAAGAAGTATTAATGAGTGGATTATCATTTTAATTATTGCTATATTTTAATAATGTTACTGAAAAATAGCTGAACCATTTTTTTTGTTTCGGGTTTGTAAAAATCTATTGTAATATTGTTTAAAAGTGGAAATTGATTTGTCGTAGTGAAAATTCTATCTTATTAGATAATGAGACAATTAAATGTTTACATAAAATGGGTTGGTTGATATTTTTTCTGATGAAATGATATAATGGATAGGTTTTTGTTAAAATATAGAATGGGGAAATTTTTAACAATTAAAATAATGATGAAACATTAGAGAAAATTGATTCCAAAATGTGTATAATAGGGGAAGGACATAGGGATTAGGTACACTCGAAATAAGACATTGATGGGGAGAAAAATGTTGATGGATTATCAACTGATAAAAATAAAAGAAGGGATGAAATAAATGAATATAATGTCATTTTTTGATCGGATTTTTTCATTTAAAATATAGAGGAATAAGACACAATAAAAAATATAATTTTCCAAAGTAGATCCTAAATCAATTGGATAGGCTGACAAGGATGATAATTAGATCAAATAAATTCACAAGGAGCTCGATCTGAATAAGAACAAGGTGACATGGGAAATTGTTCCAAGGTTGTAAGATATTAATGTTATTAGAACCAAGTGGATTTTATATAATAAAATCATTCACTATTGAAAATTGGATCAAAATATATAATGGATTGTGTACAAGGGGAATTCATAGATCAAAGGAATTTCTATTTATAATAAATTTACTCATATATACTGTTTAGAAAATGTTTAAATTTTCTTGGATATTTAAGTGTATATTTAGTTAAAATTTTACCAAATATATGTCAAATCTATTTTCCTAAATTGATTTATTTAGGGGGAAGTAAACATTGAGAAACTGGATGGGTATATTTTGGATAAAAATGAATTAATGGTGTGACTGTCAAATAATTAATTGTATAAAATAAAGAAGTCACTAAGGAGCTAGTATTTAAGGTTGGATCAATACTTAAGAAAACATAGTTTTTATAAAGGTAGAGATGATCACGGCCGCTATATCAATATGGGTAAGGTTCAATGTATGTGTGTACTTGTATATTTCAAATACATAATATTTGATGATTTTAAAAAATTTAATACAGTTTTTTTGTGGATCATATGAGGTACGATATAGAGATGTCTATGATTGGGGATTTAAACATTTTCAATTATTTATAGGTGAATCAAGGAAATCATACCACATAAATTTATATGTAAAAATTTGAAAAATTGGCTGCAAACTGATTTACAATGGATTATTCCAAACCAATGACATCACTAGCTGAAATATGGTATATTTTTTCAAATGTTAATGTTTGCATGACGTTGATCTCAGGAAATATAGGTATTGGGAACCTATTATAAATCAAAAAAAACATGAAAAAAAATTTAGATTGATATATTTCATGTTTCATTGTACCAATTTATTTCATGGATAAACACATGTTATTGGGGAAGAAGAAACTTCAATATATCTTAAAAACAATTAATTTTGGGGTTTTTTACTATAGGATAATGAAACTATAGTTATTAGGATACATAGATGTGGGATATGAAGGTTCAGTGGAGAACCAAGGGATAATAGTGATATCAAAAAACCGATATTTCATTTGATTATTTGTTTCGTTTAACCATTGAATCATTCAAGTCCTCGATTTGATCCTCGAAATAGTCGGAGCCTTTATTCACCTATAGATTCAAGCATGGATTCGACATTGAGGATCACCAATAGTAGGTGGATTACCTGGAGAGCTTCCAATATTATGAACTAGTTCGTGATGGTTAGTGTTCTTAAAATAGATCAAGACACTTTTATCAGGGCTTCAAAAAAAATAGTAATCAAAATCTATTTTTTAGTGTTATGTAAATAAGTGATGTCAAAAGAAATCTTTATCTCCACTTTTATATCTCTTATAAAGATAGATATTTTTTAGTGAAAAAATATCACAGATAAAGATTCCTTCTATCAGTCATTATTACTTAAGACTTGATAAATGGATTTATAATTCTAATTGTAAATAATTTTCCAATTTCTTTATATATTTAAATATATATACTTAATATATATTTGTATATATAAAAATTAAATATATTTATTATAATTTTTTAATTATTAAGAAAAATAATAAACAATTTATTCTAATTTAAAATTTTTTCAATATAATAATATTTATATAATTGTATATATATATTTAATTATATATATATTTATTTAATAAATAAATATAAATATAATTATAGTAAATATATTATTTATTTAAATAATTGATTAATAATTTTAGAAGTATTTAAATATATATATATTTATTTATAATTATATAAATACTTTTTTAAAAAAATAATATTTCTTTATTTAAAATTATAACTGTATAAATTTACTATATATAAATTAATAAATATATTTACTTATAGTTATATTTAATTATAAATATTTATTTATAATAATATTTTTAGCATTATTAATAAATATTTATTCTTATGTTCATGGATTTTAAAAATAAATCATATTGAATAATTAAAAATCAGAACACTTTTTCAGAATTGAAAAAATTGATATGTTTTTTAATTAAATGTAAATTGTTAATAAAATATGGATATATATTGAAATAAATATGAATTCATATTTAAAATATTAAAACATAGTAATTAAATATATATATATATATAATAAATAATATAAATTGATTAATTTCCCCAAAAAAATAAATAATAAAGAATCATATTAAAAATGAATAAATAATACCCAACATTAATAATATTGAAAAACAATAAATAAAATTTTATTGATTCAAAATAGATTATATGAAATGTTTCATGTTATAATGAAATACTAAAATCAATATTAAAATTTGAATAAATTATAAAAATATTATATTTGTTTCTGTTTAAGATTTCATTAATTGCGTAAATATGTGTGTGTGTGTGTGTTGTATATAAACATGCATTAATTACATTTATGTTTGGGAAATAAATATAACATAAATTTGATCTACGTTAAATTGAAAAATCAGGTGACATTAAATTATGTCCATTACTCGATAAAATTATTCTGTATTTTTAATTTGTATTAATTTTTAATTATAAACAGTTATTCACTAAATATATTATTGTTTAATGTAAATACATAAATATTTTTTTTATATAAGTCATATTTATATACATTCATATATATCTATATATTTCATATATATTATTTATTAACATTATAGATACTTATTTTGATAAAGAATATATATTATTTTTCTCAATATACTTAAATTTAATTTAGAATTTTTTAATTTTTATTTTATATATGTATATGCATATTTAATATATACTATTTATTTGTATTTATAATTTATATATAGTATAATTAGTTTATCCATTATATCAATAATTATTTAATTAACAAATTTTTAATATTTATTAATAATCTCATTATAGTTTTTTAATTATTTAATTAGATAATTTTTTCTGACCTTTATCAAGGCTGATAAAGGATCCCTTTATGGGTTCTAAAAAGGTTCTAATAAAGGGTATCCTTTATCTACACTAAAAAAATCATTAATGAAGTGCTCTTTTATCAATTCTAAAAGTAAGGCATTGATAAAGGTTATCCTTTTTCGGCACAATAAAAATGATGATAAAGGGTACCTTTTATTAGTACTAAAAGAAGGGTTGATAAAAGGTAAATTTTATTTTCTCTTTCTTTATCAATAATAAAGTTAACAATTATCAGCACTTTTTTATACAGTTTATAAAGTCCACCACTTTTAATGTCCCATTTTGTAGTAGTGTTTTGATTCTATTTATTAATTCTATTTAACTACTTCTTTTCTATTTTAACAATTTCAATTATATTTTATTTAAACATTGACGTCTTAGTTTATTTTTTCTAATTCCACAATAATTAATTGTACATCCCTCAAAATAATACTAGGATATATTTAGTTTGTAATAAGATAGAGTTTGATCGATCTCATGGATATAAACTAGTTTTTTCAAACAATCTAAACACTTTTTCTCTCATTTTCTCTCTTATGAACCCTTAAAACAAAAATCATTTGATTATAAAACCTATATCCGTTTATGGCCATGGTATTGTCTATGAGATCTCGGGATAGGGGTTTCAAAAATTTATATAGATCTAAAATGATTAATATTTAAAGATGTGTTCTACCTATAAAATCTTTTGAATTTTAATAGTTGAATTAAATAAATATTATAATGGAAAGTGTTCTATGTTTTCAAGGCTAGGAATGTATTTTTTTATGATAATAACATTGGAACTATTTTCATAATGGAGGTATGTGAGTTATAAGGAAATTATTAGTTTTTCTTCACCTTAACTGGAGATTTTATTATGTCGATGGTAAATGAGAAACTATTTACTATTTCTTATCAAGATATTGTCGGGACTTACCACTATTCCCATAATGGATGCTACCTCTATAGACATTCTCTGATATGTGATGTTGGCATTAGACCTTTAACAATAATGGATTTTTTTTTACTCTTATTCGACAAATGAAATATTATAAATATCATTAAACAGATTAATGCATTCTATCAAATTTCATTAATACTAGAATTGACCAAAGAAATAGAGTGTATTAGAAATTTCTCTTTGAAGACATCATCATGATCATTCTATTACTAGGTAATAAAAAGGAATAATTTCCATGGAATATGAAAGACTATATGAATTACTATTGTCATCCATAGAAAATTGTCAATTTTTACCCTCAATGAAGGTGGTTTATCTTATTTTTTATATGTAGGATGTGGGAATAAGCTAGTATGAAGCTACCATGTGCCAATGGAATAATAATTTCTCTGTTTTCCTTTTATGAAACATAGAGTAGGTATGGAATACCTCTTATAATAATCATGTTGTAAATAATAAAGAGACTAATGATCTAGAAGATAGTGATAAAAGTGAGATTAGTGATCATGATCATAGGGAGTGTGAATGAGCAGAAAATCCTCCTACTGGCCCTGTAGTAGCTCATATTTTTTGACCTGCTACACATGAGGTGAAATCATCTATTATTTATGAGAATAAATGTCCTAGTATTGAATTTTTTTATGTCCATCTAGATTTTAATTTTAAGGTTGCAATAGTTTTTGTTTATTTTGATGTTGGTGAGTAAGTAGTTGTTATTCAGACGATAACTATAGTTGAACATGTGTTACAAGAATTATAACCCACAAACATGGGACATGATTGTAATTTACCTATAGCTAGTAAAGATGTTGTTCATAAGACAGTTGATGTAGTATATGTGATATAAAAAAGATGATACAGTTAGAAATATCTTAGAAGACTCAATATATGAGAATTCATGAGTTTCTCCTTTTAGGAGATATAATAATATTTTATTATATAAATTCTAACACTATTGAGAAATTAAATAAAATAATGGTTTCCTTCAATTGGATCGACTAAAAATATACCATCTCTTGTTTTTTAAAATGATGTCATTTCATACCCTGACAACAAAGTTGAGTCATAATAAAATTTTAAGGATAATGTTTTAAACAATATAGTTAATTTTCTTAAAGATTTTGAAATTGTGAAAATAATTTTAAATAATTTTAAAACTGTGATAAAGTCCTCTTTAAATGAGTAGAAAATATTCCTTTCAAATTTAGTCTCCAAGATTTAATTTCTTTATATTATAAAAATAATGGCTTTATCGATTATGCAACATAAGATCACCCCATACTATTAAACAAAGATTCTATTCTAGATATTATGATGAAACCAAAATTATTAAAAATTAGTTAATGGAAATAAAGGAAAAATAAATTTCAATGGGTATGGTAGATGAGATATAAGACATGATGAAAGCCCAATATGATATGGTAAGAACTTTCAATCTATTCATATAGGTGATTCAATTGATGTTTTTAAAGAAGTTATATCATCAGAGGGTTAACTAAAGGAGGAACAATATATTTATTTATTCATATAAAACCTTCCAGATATATAATCTAAAATGGTTGGTACACAAAATGTTATGATATTAATGGAATAATGAAATATCAATCTAAAATTCTTATGAATCTTTTAATTTTTAGGTCAGATTTATCATCATTAGTTATAACGGAAACTAAAGAACTTATACATTTAGTAAATTAAAATTTTCTTCAATTGAAGAGTTTTATATATTAGCATTTTGAGAACATAAAATTGATTCCACTTTCTTAACATGATAATTTTATTGATTCCAATTCTTTTTTATAGGTAACTAATTCTTTAGGAGAAAATTTGTAAATAATTTAAACTAGTTGGTGTTTTCTGATTGAAAGGATAAAAAACCTATAAAATATTTCCACTTTTATCGATAATCATATAGAATTTAAAAGGACACTATATATTAATTTTAATTTTCCAAATCAAATATTCAAAGAAGTATTCATTTACTCATGTATCATTGATTTTACTTTATTATTTTATTGAAGTTTTCTTTTTTTTGGATAGAAAACTTATATAAGTTCATAAACCAACTAAACCCTCGTTGAGAATCATAAGGTAATGAAGGGATCCTCTAAATTATACGGTTATGATTTTTTATTAAAATTCAAGTAAGTGATAATAGATAGAGATGATTTATTTTCTAAATATGTATTATTTTTTAATGAGTCAATGAGTGGGGGAACTAATTCTCAGGATGTTTATTCTAAACAATATGAATTTTTTTTAAGGAAAAACCCTCCATCTCTGAATTAGTAGATCATAGTACTCAAAAAATATTTTTACAAGAATCTGTAAATGTTTTTAATATTATGATAGATATACTGTTTTAGTTGATTCAATGGATAAATTCATCGGATAAAACCACACTACAATACTCCATCCAACACATAAAATCTATTGGAGATGTATAAGAGTTAAAAATATAGTCTAAAGTAAGGGAATTCTATTATTCTTGAATATTCTGAGAATGATCTTATGAGGAGGTTGTATATGGTTAGAAAATGTCTATTTAAGTTAATAAGAGGAATTTCTATGGGAGATGTACCATAAAATATATATCTCTCTTGTATGAAATGGTTGGAATAATGATTCTGCCCTCCCTTATATTACCATGATTATTAAAAAGAATATATTTTAATTTCTTAGAGAGTATATGATGTTTCCTCTGGATTTAATCCCCCAAATACAAATCTAGATAACTTTATTTTATATTCGATAAATTAGGAAAATATTAAAATGTTTATATATGATATTTTATCATTAATGCCTTAGAAAAATATATATAACACTAGTATTAGGGATACTAGATAAGAAAGTGCTCAATTAAACCTAAATCTAGTTTCTTTAAGCTAATAACTATTGACCTTGGTGTTAAACCTTCTCATTATGAACCTAAAACACTTACTCATTAAAATAAATATACATCTTACCCCACTACTAATAATTATGACTTATTTCTCTTTATTTATTGTCTATTATACATTTTTTCTCAAAATAATTTTTTTATTTACAAAGTAACATTCTATGTTATATTTTTATTCCAAATATTTATTTATATGTTTAATATAGACTTCTTATTTAATATTTTTTAATGTTGTTGATCATTTAATATAATAAAATTTCCAACATTAAAATTTTTATCATTCAAATTTTCATAGACATAACAATTTTATTGTGTAATTTTACTTGTGTCATATCTATTATTTTTAATTTATTTTTTATGAGTAAATCCCTCACATTTATTGCCACTGAATTTTTTAAGTATGAAGATAAATATTTTAATGTTTTAAATGATTTTAATAAGATACTTGTATTATGTCAAAATAATTTTTTTTCTTTGCCTTTATTTCATATTTTCATGATTTATACTCTGTATAAAATATTTTAATGATCTAGGAAATTTAACTAAATTATAAAGGCTTCCAATGTCTGGATGTTATCTGACTAAGAAATATGATGGAATTTAAGTTTTATGAAAAACTTTTTTGATCAAACTGAATTCATATGTTTATGATAATGGGTTACGATTAGACTATAGTCATAATATTAGGATAAATACATATATTCAAAGTAAATTCATACGCTAAAAGAACCTCAGATAATAATAGGAATGTTACAGATTCTAAAAAAATCCTTATTCTCATAATAAAAGTCCTACAATAACAATAAAGTGCTTAAATTCATATTAATATACTATATTAATATGAAAAGTTCTAAATTGAGATAAAAGTCACATGATATCAATAATGTTTTATGATGTCAATAAATTCATAAATAATTTGATAAAATACTTATGAAATTTGAAGACTTCTGAAGAATGGTTTTTTCAAGGTATTTTATTATATTTTGTGGTGAATTTTACCATTTTATCATTTTAATTAAAATCTAAATGTACTATACTTTTATCAAATGTTGTGATGTTTTTATAATGGATGAACAACTTATTTAATATTTCTATTTCTAAAAAATCAAGTTATTTTATGGAAGACGGTAGCTAAACCAAAATAGCTTCCTCAATTTTTCCTTTTTGAAAGAATAAATTCACATCAAAAGAATAGATCATTAATTTTTTACTCAAATATTATTCACCCTTGATCATTTGAATTAAATATAGATGTTAGAATCCAAAAGTGAGGTATTATGTATATGTGAGAGCTACTATTAAGAAACAACCTACATGATCGTTCTCTATTTTCGAAGCAACACTTTTTATGTATATAATTTTTTTGTTCAGTTCATTTAAGTTTTATAATTTGTAAATTAATATCTTTCATTGATTCAAAAAAACTGTATTCTTTCTCTAAAAGTGTTCTTCATCAACTGTGACTTTTTATTTTCCACTATGTGTTGAATGTTTAATAAGTGATTATTTATAGAGTGGAATAAGTGACCATTATACCATAGGCCAGAATAAATATCATGAGTCACACTTCTTATATTGTATTTATTTCTATTGAATGTTTTGTGCCGAATTGTTTTATATGTTTGAAAAAATTTAAGATGATGGTTTTAGGTGGGCTAAAATTTAAAAAACAATACTCACCCTGCCCCCCTCTTGAGTTTTTTAAAACATTATTCAGTTAAGTGGAAATACATAGTTAAGATCCTATGATTAGTGATAGTATTTTTATTTGGGGTTTAAATTAATCCACTTAGCTGTAGAAATATAATATTAAATATATAGTCATTTGAGGTATTTTCTTTGAGGATCACTCTTAGAGAAACTTTTTACTACTGTTTTATATTTTTCTTTTATAATATAAAATGCATGATTTTTTCTATTATCTGATTTTGTTGAGGTGTAATTGTTCAATATTTTAAATTCTTGAATTTATTATATTCTTTTTCATTATTATTTTTTCATTAATTCTCCTCTATCATTATCAACTAGTAATTGAACATCGGAATTGGGGGAAGAAACAAGAGTTAAAATATAATCACAATTACTTAAAGTAAGGTCTTAGTAATTCAAATAATGTTAAAGATTATATGGTACACACTAATCATAAACTATAAGGAAGATGATTATTTTTTTAGAATTTATAATATCTTACCTGATAAGGATAGATGAATTCACTATCAAGTTAAAGAGAATATAGATTGGGTTCCTGAAAGAAATGAATGAGTGTTCCAAAAAAGAGATGGTGAATTCAATATATGTTACTTATTAAACAGATCCCAATACATCAAATTTTTTTAAAAGACTCATTAAAACATAACGTCATAGCAACAATTCTCATCTAATTTACTTAACTTTATGTTACTTTTATTTATCTTTCTTTACTAAAAAATTTAATATACACACCTCAATAATTATCACTCCCTTTCTCAATGAGATCATTTATTTAGGAATTTTACTAATTTTACATGACGAAATGACCAAGGTAACTCCCAATTTAATTTTCTAAAATACTCTCCAAACTTACTGGGAGGTTGTGTTGATACCACTAAACATTATCAAATCAATTATAAGGTCCTTTGGAGCATGAAATGATCAAGAAGTGTTCTATACGTCCCATGAAATATTTTCATAGTCATACTGCACACCTATATTGATCATTCAGTCAATCATGAATTCTTCACTTCCCCTTTAAAAACACATTAATTATATATTATAATTTTCAAATCTAAGAAGGGGACATACCTTCTAGACATAGTAAGTCACCAGAAAAGTAATGCCAACGTTTTTCAATGTCAGTTCAACCAACCATGATAAAAGAACCAAATTATTATAACTAAAGAGTTTAATAATTCATAGCATGTTCAATCTAATTTTGTTGAAGATCTAATTTACCATGATTGTCTTTAAATATTTTGGTAAAACTATTATGTATTAATGAACTGAATTTTTCAAATGTTAATCAAGTTACATCAAAATCTCACATAAAAATTAATTCATATCTTTTATGTATGAATATAATCTATGGTATTTTGATAAAATTTTCCTTAATACTTTTTTATTTAAATTCATATAATTTTTTAATTAATTTTAAATATAAATGTTTTCTATAAAAAAACAAAACTATAGAAAATTTTGAGATATCATTGAATGAGATTAGTGGACATTAAAATGAGATTATTTTTTCAATTATTTTATGTTCAATGTGGGATCATTTTCTAGAGAATATTTGACTAGAATTGATTAAATATATTGAGAAAAAATAAATTAGGAGGTTTCAAAATCTCAAATTTTGAAACAATTATTTGTGATATTTTGGATATTTTAGGAAAATTACCATATAATTAATATATTTCTAAGAATGAGAAAAAAATACTAAAAAATATGTTTATAAAAATTGAAAATACTATCATATCTATTAATTATAAATACTTCTTTCCTTTTATATCTTTATGAATAATATTTTATTTTAATAAATTGAGTTTAAATAATTTTTTTTGAACTCTTCAAAAATAATATGTTCAATATATTGAGCTTGAAGCATTCTGAATATTTTTTTGAAAATATTATTCACTAGTTATTTTTTAGATATTATAAATTGTAGGGATATTTTTTAAAATTATTAACAGGAAAAACTATTAGTAAATAACTCCTCCATCATGGATAATACATTACCTACATTTTATTCATTTTAGAATATTAATGGATTATATTTGAGGAAATTTTTTTAAACAAAAAAAAAGTATTTAATCACACTTATTGTGGGGAACCTTATAAAAATCATTCAAGATTTTTTTGGTTTATTTGTATTCTATATATAGGTTTTTAAATTTTTTAAGTATTAATGATATAAAAACAATAAATATTTATTGAGGTTAATTCATGACAAAAATTAAATAGAATAACATCCCAGTTTAATAATCCCTAACCTTCTAGGATACTTCAAGGTGAATTGGAATTTGTCAAATTAGAGTGATTTCAAAAATAATTCCCATATCATGTATAGTATGTTATCTATTTACAATTACAAGGGATGTATAATTAAAATCATACAAGTTGTTTTTTGGATCGTTATAAAAAATTAATCATTATATCCCACCAATAGGTATAGATGATGTAAGAGATCCTTTATAATAATATCTCAATAAGATATGTGTGCAATAGGGGTGATTCACATGTAGGGTGATATCATCATTACATATGAATCATCCAATATTATCTCTATTCCTTTTAGGATGGACAGTTTTGTGGATGGAAGATCCCTATTGTTTAATCACATCAACAAGGCATTTCATTTTCCATCAATTACAAAATTACATTGTCTATTAGAATAGGATAAAAGGTTTCTTATCAAATAGGTGGGACATGGTTGACCATGTTTGGAAGAAATCATCATTTAAATCAATGTTCACATTTTCATGATAATGATTGAGTATCATACAATAGTTATGAAATAATAATATCATATAATGATATCATACAAATAAAAAAATTCTATTGATTAAAAAATTGATCTAAACATGGTGAAAATGGTCCCTCCATGATAAGAAGTCATATATTGAATCTCTAATGGTGAAAAAAAGAGTTTCATGGATCCTTTAAATGATGTTAGTGCCTTTTGGGTGATTTATTTTGGAGGTATTATCATGATATTTTACAATGGAATGAGTAAGGGATGATCAAACCTATGTATGATAAATAGAATGATTATGATGTGATCTTTAACCCGACCTTCTGACCTGACTCTACCTAACTTACCTTGTGAGTGTGGATGATGTCACTAAAGTGGAACTCATCAATATTCCTTACTAGGACACCATAAATCACCCAATCCATAATTTTTGACATTTGGTATAAGGAACACCATGGGTATAACCTGTATCAAGAGATGAAATATCTATACAAATATCCTTATGAACATCTCTTCTATGTCACAAAAATATTCCGAAATATTTTATCCTTGTATATGTTTGGAATCCACAAAAAATAATTAACAATAAATTATATACCAGATGATACATGTGGTGGGTACATATCCTTCATATTGAATCCCTAAATATTATTGACCCATAAGATAAGAAGTCTTCACACACTACACATTGTACCAAGTTGACCTCCCACAAAGATAAGAAAACTCAAGACTCACACAAAACATTAAAAACAACAATAATGGAATGAAAACACAAGTTCTCATGGTTAGACAAGATTCATATATCCATAGAGGAAACAACAACACCTTTTACATTAAAAATATGAATTACAAGAACTATAATCACACAGTCCAAGAAAAAAAATTAGATCAGTGAATACATAGAGCACATAAATGTATCACATATATGTGTACAAGTGGTCCCAATTACTTATAGAAATAATTATTTTTTTGATTTTGTTGCACCACCAATAGATATTCATAAACAACCTACCATTAAATTCGGTGACTGTATATCCACTATTAAAATCAACATATAACCACTAAAATTAACCAATATTGAATGTTTCGAAACCATTTATTTAAAATAGTGAGGGCCAACCATATATAATCTTACTAAACACTATCCATTACATTGAGCAGTGCAAATACCCATCCAATAATTCTATCATCTGATCAGACATCAATCATCCAAAGACATTTAATGTCATTTATTGTACCCCAATATTATGATATTCTCTAATTATACATCTTTTGGTATAATTTATATGAAACATGAATGGTATTCATATTCATTGAAATAGTTCACTTTATTTCTACTTTATTCAACTCATGGAAACTCTACATATAATTTTGAATAAAAAATATTTTCCACACCTGTAGAAATAACACTCAATTTTCAATGATACCCCCATCCATTATTATAATTCCTCAGAAATAATTATATTTCCGAAATTTTTCATAGAATAACACCATAATTATCAAGCCAATTTGATTCTTCATTTTTTTTATGTCCCAAAACACCAAAAATCTTTCCAAAAACATTTTCTTCATGAAATGGTACTTCATGATAATATGTTTCATCCATTAGGGAATCATCAAATTCTGACCAAAATGGTTTTCAATACAATTATCGCAGATTAAAACTACACATTTCTAATTCATTTATAGATCCATGAACAAGTGAATTAGTAATATCAATTCCCCACCTTATTTCATTGCATCCATGAATAGAACATCCATTTTGTATTAAGTAATCACTAATTACAGTCATAACATCTAACAGATTTTGTTCCTCCAGAGGTAAAACCAAACCCCATGGTTCTCTTTCCTATATCT
The DNA here is from genome assembly GCA_963277665.1 of Viscum album. Lineage (NCBI taxonomy): Eukaryota > Viridiplantae > Streptophyta > Magnoliopsida > Santalales > Viscaceae > Viscum > Viscum album. Next base: position 959,352,490 of record OY728142.1, read on the forward strand.
AGATATCCATAAAATTCAACATCAATGTAATATTATAATAGGTCATCCATCCCGAAGAATAATGTTATACCTTTTAATCACTGCATGTACAAAATGATTCAATTCAAAACCTCCACATGTTCTTTCTCTGTATTCAAAATGAATGGGCTCACAACACCCATTATTAGTGTAATGTAAAATCATATATATATATATATATATCATGTCATATATCATTATACATACCACTAGTGAAAATGAAACTTTATTAATTTTACCTGTCTTATATTTTATTTTATGAACCATCTCCTTATAAAATTTAATGTTTTTGGTCAATAGGGTTGACACAGGCTTATATACAGACATTCCAAACATCTAAATGATATTACAGATTTAGTACTATTGAGTTATAACCAATGTATTTTATTACCTATATCTCTCAATCTTGATTCTAAATATATTAGTTCTTCACTAAGATCTTTCATCTCAAATATTCTAGAAAAACCACACTCTAACTTCTGAATCCATTTAATATCTATACTAGTCAAAAAAAATTCACTTCAATAAATAAAGACTATAATGAAACTCCCGTAATCCTAAAAATTTTAGTGGAAATAGTGATATGTGTTTCACAAAGTGAAATCACCCCCATCCATGAAATAATAAAAATTATTATTCCACTTATATGTTGTCTATGTCAATCCATAAATTATCCTTTTAATCTTCAAAAAAGATACCTATCTAGTAATCTATGAAACCAATGATTTAATTCATCTATGTATATTAATATAAATATTGATAAATAAATGATGTATCTACATCTGTATAATCATTGTGAAAATTATCTATAGTAGTAATGATTAACAGAATTCGTACGGTAGCATGCTTGACCTTGGATGAAAAAATTTCTATGATGTCAGCCATATTTTTTATTAGTGTCCCTTAATTACCAAATATTACTTATACTAATTCTATTAAATTATTTAATCCTTCAAACTGAATCCCCACATATTAAAAAGTTATCTATTTTCCTATGGAAACTCATTCATATCCCATATTCTACTTGTATTTGAGGGACACGTTTATTCATCAATCACTAAATACCGCGATCTAGAGTCAATTAGAGTTTCCACCTATTAAAAAATTTAACATTCTATATTATCCCTTATAATTAAGAGGTTTCATTAAAATAAATAACACTAACAAATTTTATGACTCTAGTAGATCATCATACTATATCGTATGGCTCAACACTTTATGGCACTACATATTATAGATCTCATTCTTTTAGACCCCCATTATTTGATTCTCTAACATCTAAATCTTTTTACTCATGATTTGATAGAACAATAAAATTAAGTAACATATTTTCTTGTTCAATAATCGAAACATTTAGTGCTTCCATATGAACTCTATAAAACCCATTTCATTATAGTAATCCAACTTAGATTTAAATTTACTTTTCTGGTTGATTCTTTTATCTCAAATGTCATCTCAGCTAAGTACTAGTTTTTATAAAGATCATTTTTAATAAAATAAAACATTTAAACACTTTATTATCTTTTAATGGTAATCATCCTAGATAATGAATCTAAAATATTTATCACTATATCTAATAAAGAAACATTTTATAATCATTTTATAAAGAATATATTTGTCCTTAGCAATGACATATACATAGGATATGGTCTCAAATATTTTAATGTTACTGAATTCTAATTGTTTTCCAAAGAAAATTTTTTCCGATACTTCTTAAACTAAAGGAACAGATAGACTTATGGGAATAAATTATGTTGGTTTGTTTAATGATTCAATCAATATTACACCAGGATTTTTAGAGCTTATCCTCATGATTTGTGACTTCTCTATTTAAACCGGATTCATTTTTTATTCTACACCATTGTTTTTTGGTGTATTAACCATAATCATCTCCATCACGATCTATTTATTCTGATATAAGTTCCAAAAGTTACATTTATTATAGGCACAACCATTTTCAGACCTTATGAATTTTAACATCAAACAAATTTCTCTCTCCACTATGCATTTTTGTTGAATGTGTGATGAAAATAAATTAGACTTATGAATCCAAAACTAAACCCAATAATTTCATATTTCATCATCAATAAATTCCATAAATTATAATGACCCACTAGAATATTGGATTATTGAAGGTCATAAAACAACTATGTAATCCCATTCTAACTCATTGGATTTTGGATTCCATCTGTTTAAGTTAAATAATTCCCTTTTCTAATTCACAATCATAGTTTAATTTCCATTGAATTTTAATTTGTGATATATTTAAATTTATTTTATATTTAATTATCTATTACAGAACACATCAGTGGTGGTTTAAGAGGGGATTTACGAGAATCATGTTAACTTTTAGCTTAAATTCTCTTTAAATGAGGTGATGGTGGAATGGTGCATTGGTTTCGAGACATGATGCCTATATTAGGGGATTCTTGTAATGTATATGGATGAAGATACACCCTATGATTGTGTTATTAAAGGGATAGTCCCTCTTAATTGGATAAATCATGTCGCGGTGCATTGGGGCCAAGCTGTGATGAGTCCAATTAGTGGTATGCTACGATGCAACGACCCTAGTCAGGTTGCACCCAAGTCAGCGGGTAGTTTTTTAAGGGATAGATCTATAATTTGAAATGGATTTTCTTTAGTAGATTTTACTTCTCCTCCCATTACCCATATATAATTTAGATGAATTTAAGAGATTTATATTGATGTTTGGAACACCTCACCTCTATTATCTTGTATGTATGAAGTGTTTTCTACTGCAGAGATCCTCTCTAGATATGTTTCAACCTAAATATTCCCTAAAATTCCACTAATTTCATTGAATGTTATTTTTATATATATAAACACCAAAATTGTTAATTCTGGTATGATTAAATGATTATTATAGTCTGAGATTGACTCAAGGTATGTGTCTTGGTGAGTACACACCCTTAAGAAAAATGTAATAAGTCTTTTATATGTTATGGATTTTATATGAAGTTGTACTCCTTGAAAGTTTTATAGGTGTGTGTATTACACAGTGGGACTCATATTTTTAATAAATTTTTTTGGGTATATCTTTATATATATGGTTGACCCCTTATAGGTGTTGTCTATGAGTAAATATATTGGATAGTGTGGAATCCCACGTTATTATGTGGGTAAAGGTAGGGTTTTTCACTAGAGTAATTAGTCCTTGAAAGGTTCATTGAGGCTTAGTGAAGGCTATGATGAAATAATAAAGGATCATTTGGGGACGAGTTATGTGCCTGCTCGCACATGATGGTGTTTTGCAGGATTTTCTTTTCTATTGAACTCAATGTGATTGTTTGCGAATGTCGATGCCTCGACCAACCAAGAGTAATATAGTTTTACTAGATTCATAATATGGGTCCCTCCCAGAGTTAGAATACATGGTATGTATTATAAATTTGTGGTCTATTTTTAGTGATATGGTGTGTAATGCCTTGAGTGAAAATGAATGTTCTTGGGATAAGATGAACATTGACTGAGAAGGTGGACTCTGGTATGATAATGACATCCCTTAAGTGGAAAGGGTCTTTTGGGTATTTTAAGGGGACTATGACTTGAGTGAGAAGTAATAAGTCATGTACCAGATAATTTTATTAGATTATTTTAAAATATTCTATCTCGCATGGAGCCAATGTAGCTATAACATGGAATTCAAGGTTTCTTGGCTGGGGAATGATTCACTAGAATTAGTTTTATTTTTTCATTCATGTCAATTCATACACATTAAGGTATTTAATTTATTTATATTATGGTTATATTAATTGTTATATATTGGTTTTATACTCACACACTATATGGGAATCTCGATCTCTGTGTATACCTCATGATCAGGGATCTAGTGAAGGGAAAGGTCCCATTGATGTACTACTGAGTAGATGGAGGTGGATGAGATTGAGGTGATGTGGGGACATAGTCTGAGATCTTTTGTGGTTGATCCTAAATTATAGTTTTATCATTGTATACACCGATCATCCGAATATAAGGACCCATTTTACTAGGATGTATTGGCTATTTTATTCTATTTTAATACTATATATAATTATGTTATCTATTAATTATGGTATGTTATCATAATTTATTATTTAGTCTCATTTCATCCACTTTATTTTTTTGGTACGGTTATCTGAGAATGATGGAATATTATCCATATGGTATGAACCACACACTCTCCGCTAGTCAAAATTATCATGTGTATAGGTAGGAGTTCAAGTGGTCATATAGCAAAGAAGCTCAGACATATTGATCTAGTAAATGGAATAAAAATATATCATAATAGAACAGTTTTTTATTTATTATTCTTAGCTTAAAATAATGGAGATAATTTGGACCAAACTTAAATAGGAATCTTTTATTGTGCCGGACGACAAATATGTAGTGGAAAATCTTGTTATAGGGCCAGTGAAAATTGTTTTTATTAGTTTTTATGTGAGAATTTAAAATTTTCCAACTAATATTTATTATTTACTGGTCTATTTGGTTTCCTCTATCCTCAATCGCTGAGAGTAGGTGAGTTCATGGATTATGGATAGACACATAGATTCTCATTTCATACATAATATTGTATGTGATTGAAATGTGTATAAATAAACTAAATTCCAAAAATAATATATTCAGTGTTTTCCAAAATATATCATTGGTGACATCTAATTAATTTAAATTCATAATGTCTATTATTAATTTAATATTTCTATGGTTAATATATAGATACTAAAGATATGGGCATAGACCATAGATGAGTATTAGGTTTCTATTCCTAGTAGTTGTGGGTAGACCGTAATGGCATTTTTTGCTAGGAATATTTTTTTGTCATTGTAATAGATAATTCCTCAATTATTATTAATATTTATGTGGTCAAATAAATTTATAAGTATTTATCTTTAAATTTCAAAAAAATATTACCACGTCAAAGTTTTATTTCTCTACCTAGAGACCTGGGTAAAAATATTTTTGAAGTAGGGAATTCTAATTTTATACCTATATATGTACAGAATTATTATATTGATAATTCACCCAATTTTTCCCTAATTGAATAGTAAATGTATCAACTTTAGTTAATATTTTATCTCTAGGTTCTAGTGGCTGGTTGGGTGCCCATTGAGGAGGGCCTGTGATAGTGTACATCACTCATGAATTATATATAGGCAGTCTATAATATTTAAAGGTGTGTCTGGTCATTAGGATACCAAAGAATGGATTGTAAACCTTGAGGGATATTTTATATTATATATATGACTAATGATTTCATTGGTATTGATGGTAATGTTAGTGCTATATATACCCAGTAGAAAATGGTGGGGTGTGATAATATATCATATGTAGCATGAGAATCTTAAAATGGTATCCTTAAAGAACATAATTTTATTAATTTCATCCCCAATATATTGATCATGCATAATGATATAGAGTTTATAGAGCATCAATTGTTGTAATTGATTGTGTCCAGTTACATGAGTTAGTTGTTGGAGATAGTCTATTTTCTCTATTGTTGGTCAAGAATAATGTTTAGAATTATAGATGGTTTTAGATCATCCTTTATCATGAGGTGATGCACTGTGTTAGGTAATTTTTCCAATATATTACTCTTATATGGTTTTCATGGCCCTTACAAAGGATAATTTCCTATAATGGTTTAGCATGGTAATATTTTTTCACTTTTAAGTGGATTATATAACAACCCATATCATTAAATGAAATTATTTCATGAATTATTACTTAAAAACACACTTATCATAGCTTATTAGATCTTGAATTATAGTATATTTTTTAAATTATGTACATATAACATTAACGTGATAAATTTATACATCAATTTTTTGAAAACATCATTTACATGCTCCAAAATTCAATTGCACTTAAAACAACATGGGATAACTACGGTATAAACATAATGAAAGGGGAGCTATAAAGACTAGTAAGGGAAAAAAAGAATAAAATGATGAAACTATTACATATTAGTAAATATGAATCTCAATTGGACAAAAAATAGGTGAGAATAATAATCATGAACAATGCATCATGACACAAAAAGATAGCATGAAGGGAATAATGAGAATGTGCAACAACATTAAACAAGACTTCAAAAACATATACCAGGGATTACCACCATAACATAATAGCATAATGGAAAATTTTCTATAATGGATTTGGTTTATTATTTAAACAATAAATGATTTCTCATTAAACAAAAACATTACCAAATGCATTGGAGCACTACGTAATTATCGGAAGTCCATTTACTTTTATATCATGTTCATGGATATGTGTGCCACGTGGATCATAATACATAGGATAGTATTTCATCACATTTAATCCCAAGATTAAAGAGTTTTGAATACATAAAATTAATTCCCAAATAAAAAATGGATAGTTATGTGTAGTTGAATACCCTTGATTGAAAATTGATATGGTATTCACAATTCAATGGGTTGTCCTGAAAAAATTGAATAATAATTTCGGTGGCATAATGGGGGGACATTATGAATAATGGGAGAGATTAATGATACTGAAAAAGTTATATCCAAAATTATATAAAATAATTGAAATAATACTGATATGTAAGAACATAATCTATCCTAAAAACGATTGGGGTAATAAGGAATATGACAAAAAATGTGATTGAATAAGAGTTTGACATGGAATATCATGGGATGTTTTGGATGGAATATTGGGGGTATATAATGAATAATATGATCGATTAATTAAAGTAAAATGGGTATTTCATAACTTATAAAAAATAATTTCTATAATATGTATCTATGATAATACACCCCAACATGAACAAATGAAAGACAAGAGACAAAACACAAGGGATGTCCTTGGATAAGGAGGGGAAGGAGAGGATATCATATTTAGCTACAGTAATATCATAGGAAAAGGTTATAAATAGTGGGTATAAATGATATATAATTATCAAAAAATAATAATTATGTTAAATTTATTTTTATAAAGCCATTACTGTATAATTAATTGTGATTAGAATGGTGAAATACAAATAAGGTGTCAGAATGAAAAAGAATAGAGAGGTCCCTTACCTGAAGAGGGTGCATCCAAAAGCTTGAGGCAGTCGTAATGAGAGATTGGGGGAAACATGGGAGATATATACAGAGGAAATTAAATACTATATTTACTCTCTGACGTTTTTTAGTGAAGATTAATTGGGGTTTGGGTCGGCTTATATTGGAAAAGATAGGGGAGTTCTTTATTATTTTCCAAACCTTGGTTTTGGACTCCATACAAAAAAGTAGTCAAAACCACAAATCATGACATGGTTTTTTATGAAGTATTATAATAATTAGTATTGTATATAAATATTTTATAATTACATCAAATTATCACATTAAAACAATACCCTCGGGAGTGTGGAAGCTACTGCTACATACAATGAATTCCTTTTAATCCCTTAAAATATAATATTGGTTTTGAATGATTCATAAATAATTTATATAATTAATAAAATAATCTTAAAATATATTATTTTGATGTAGAAATATATATTTGGTAGTGGATAAAATTCATTGAACTTATAATATCACTTTTGATTCATTATGAGTTCACAATACGTACTATTTATTTATAATGTATATAGTTTTTACCTGAAAATTGACAATCTCTAAATATTTTTCAGAAAATTCCCAATTGAATATTTTCAAAATTATAATTCCAAAAATAATATTTAATTCATCAAAAAAAATTTAAAAATATTAGAAATTAATGATATAAATTAAACACTCCTATTATGAAGAAATACAAATTTTTTACAACACATATTCTCTAAATGTTATAGAAATTACATTATCAATCATAAATTTATATTATAATTTATATTTTTTATATAATTTTTCTTAATAATGTATTATTAAAATATATTTTATTTCAAAAAATAATTAATTCATCTACTGTAATATTATATTTTAACATACATATTGCCCAAAAATATCATACATGTTTTTTCATTTTGAAATATAATTTTTATCAAAATAATAACTTAATAATATATAAATAAAAAAGAATTTGGAATAAATATAATTATTAAAATATTAAAAATAAAATAATAATAATATTTCTTCATTTTGGGTTGATATACATAAACTCTTATTATTCCAGTGAATGCCATAATGTTATGGTGTGTACCAGTGACACGTTTTTGGGTGGTTCATCAAACATAGTTTGTGTCTTGATCGTCTTGTTCATGAACTTATCCCATAATGAGTTTATATCATGATTTAGTTGTCAAAACTAATCCTATTATTCATCAATTTTAAATTCTATAGATTTTATCTCCCATGGAATCCTTGATAAATGGTATCCATACCGTATGATCCTACTGGTCAAGGAAAAGTTGTCTTTCTATTATGTCAATAGGATTTATCAGAGCCCTTAATATAAACTAATAATATGATCACTGATCAATGACTATATTAGTGATGGCTGTGATTCATAATGGTTTTTAAATCTAATTGTATGTAACCATATAATTGCATGTGTTTTCTATCATTCCATTACATAAAAGGGAATTTAATTTAATCACAGATAGAATTTTATTTATAAATTTCAAGGAAAATATATTATTCCACCTTCATGAATTTCATCCTCAAAATTTTGATTTAATAATCTAAAAAAATGGGGGAACTTCTGTCTCATTTCATATTCCAATTTCCATGTTGGGTCCTTGAACTTTTGGTTCCACCATAGCACTTTGAATAGGCGAGTTGTCTAATTTCATGGAAGATTTTCCCAATAATCTTTGAACTTCTATAATTTTACCTTGTATAAAAGATCATTCTCCAGTAGTAACACCTATAGATTTGGTACATGTGAGGGGTCTGGTATATAAATTATCAATAGGGATACAGGGAAAACATTATGTACTTGAGATAGGATATGTGGGAATGATAGTTGATAGGGCACCATTCTGGTGCAATCAATGATCTCAAATAGGATCTCAAACAAGTCAATGTATAATGGTTTATGTTTTCCCCTATTCCCAAACCACATGAAATTATTCTATGATGATATATGAACGAACAACATATCACTAAAATCAAACTCTAGGTCTCATAAATGATTTTAAGTATATATTTTCTACTAATATTTTATATATTTCATGTAACACTCAGTGGATCGATCCACATCTATCATCTCTCAAAACATATTGGTTCCCATCATCTTCTTCTCTCTCACTTTAACCCAATATGTCGATGTCTAACACATATTCTCATATAGATCCTCAAGAGGTACAATTTTAATTCTTGAATGGAAAATTTTAATACATGATAACACCACTAGGGGAGGGGAAGATATCCAAATCCTTGGAAATCCATGGAACATGATCTTATAATATATTCCAGAGTTTTAATTCTCATTTCCGAAAGACCATCCATCTATGGGTTAATAGTTGTGCTGAAGCACAGTTCTGTATTCAATACTTGTTGAAGATGTCTCCAAAAGCATGAGTTTAACAGAAAATATTTATCATATACAATTGATATTGGAAATCCATTTATTATTACCAATTATCATATATATATATGTGTGTGTGTCTGTGTGTGTGTGTGTGTTCATGTGAGTTGGTTAAGAGAGAAAACTTTCTTGATAAGAAGAAAATGAATTGATATGGTAAAGAAATCAATTATGACACAGTTGGATTTATTTCCATTAGGTGTACTAGGGTGTCCTAAGATGAAATATTTGTGTTTTTTCATTTACATTACGGTATTGGAAATGTTTTCATCATACACCCTCGATTTCAATAATTATACTATTACTAATGGAAAACCATGCATTGATGTAAAAACTCTCAAATATCTCTCTAGATGTTATCCCACAAAACATTTTACTTCAAATCCCAACACATATTAGTGCTTCTTAGATCAATATATAAGGATTCCCTTTGTGTATAATCTATAACATCCCTCTCATGTTATATATTTATTGGGAAACACATCTAGGTTCAAAACCTTATAACTTCATATTCTCTAAATTTGAACTGCATACTATTCTCAACATTATTCCATAGAAACTCATCATTATTTTTATCCTCATTGGTCATCACTATAGTAGATTATTGAGAAATTATTTATGAATTGTAGGATTATTATCCATCTATTATTCCTATATCTAGCATTTTTATGTCAAGGAAGATCAAATACCTTGAATGTTTCATCATAGATTGAGTTATAAGAGCCTTTATATTTAGAAAATCTACAAATTTTAATACTTTCCCTATATATTAATGAATTTAAAAATAATAATCCTTAATTAGATAAAATCACATTCATTTTTAACATATATTAACTTTTTCTATACATCATAATTTCTGGATATGTATATATGTCACACTTTCCTGAAAAGATGTAATCTCGATGAATCTTTAATGCGAAGATTATAATTACTAATTCTATATCATGAGTTAGGTATTTTATATCACTGATAATTAGTTTGTGGGATGTATTTGCAATCACATTATCATCTTTCTTTAGTACACAATCTAAGTCCTTTTTGGATGCATCACTAAAGATAAAAAATCCATCCCCATAGGTGGGTGATGTGAGAACAAGTGTTGTGATTAGAATATTATTTAACACATTGAAACTATATTAACATTCATCAGTCAATGAAAAAATGACTCCCTTATAAGTAATCATGTTAACCGAATTTATAATTGTGATATGTTTCTCTCAAATTGATGATAATAACCAACTACTCCATGGTAACATCCTATTTATATCAAATATGTTGGACCTTTTCAAGAATCAATTGCCTTTGTTTTTAATGGATCAATAGATATTCCTTTTTTGATGATAACAAGTCCCAATTAAGTTACATTCTACTACCAAAAGTCACATTTTTTGTACTTCAAAAATAAGTTTTCGTTGAATAAATACTTCAGAAAAAAGTTAAAATTCTCTTTGTGATCCTCTTTTATTTTATACTATAAGTGAATATCATCTACAAAACATACACAACTTTATTAAGGTAATCTCTAAATAATATGTTCATCATGTCCATTAATATTTTTGGAGAATTAGTGGGTAAAAATAGAATTAATATGAAATCATAGTGACTGTACCATGTATAAAAAATATTCTTTGTGATATTAACCATATTCATCTTTAAATGATAATATCATGATCAAAGATCAGCCGTAGATAAATATTAGGATCAAAAAATATGATACAATAATTCATCAATCGATATTAGAGGATAATTTTTCTTTATCATGATATTTTTGATCTCAAGATAATCAATGGAGAGCAGCATTAACCAATCCTTATTCATGATGTATAGGATTGATTCACCCAACAATGATGTACTTGGGAGTGTAAAACCTTTATCTAGAATCTTTTGTAGTTTATTCTTTAGCTCCTTGAGTTTAACAATGGCCATTCTTAATGGATCGTTTAATATAAAAAGATCCAAGTATGGTATTGATTTAAAATTCATTATTTTGACTAGGAGTAAAACCACATATATTATTTAGGAAACATAACTACATATTACCTCACAATAGGATGGCCTTTAATGACAACATTTGTCACGACCCATCCTTGGGGCCCGTTCCATTACTACCCCAAGCCCGCCTTCCATAGTCCAGTGACTGGAGACTAGCACCAAAGGCGTAAATCTCGATAACTGGGAAGGCATTGCCTTTATAAAAGTAAACAAAACACTACTGAGTACAAGTGGAAGTAATACAATAAGTACGAAAAGAATGTTTTCAAAAGTAAATGGGCCAGAATACAAACCCAATCGAAAGTACAACTACAACTGAAAGAAAGTACAACAGAAAAGACAAGAAGCTGGAAGAATAGAAGCAGCTACTAGGTCATCCGCCTCGGATCCTACCTGAAGGGTATGTACAGATAGCGCAACTCTTTGATCATCCACCATGGATCATACCTGATGGGTAGGTACAGATATCCTCCACAATGCTCTCACCCGTCAACCTCCTCTGAGTATCGCCTCATCGTGAAGTCCACCACCGGATACGGACTCGTCCTGAGGTCCACCTCCAGGTACCATCGAGTCCTCGAATACACGGCCTATGTTAGCGCTGCCCATTGTTTGCAACCAACACAACGATGTGCGGGCATAAACTGTGCAGGGGTGAGTATACGATACTCAGTAGGTACCCCGAGACCCTCAAGGTCACACTAAACCCAACAAGGATAACCAAAAAGAAGGATATCAATAAATAACCCTTACTTAGGTATAATCCCATACTTATACTGAAGTTATCAAGTAACCCATCCCAATCAAGAGGAAGAACAAAAGTTATAAAATCAACGGATAACCACTACCTAGGTATATGCCCATACATATACCTGAGTTATCAAGTGACCCATCTCAATGATTTGGTAAACACAAAGGTCATAGACTCAGCTCAAACCAGGATTTTCATTATCGAAACCGTAACTACTGAAGAGCCCCGTCTCTGACGAGTATAGTGATCTTTTCATGACTAGGAGGTACTGATAACTAACCATAGACTACTTAGGTACTCCTCCTGTCGAGTACCGCGGGTCTGCCACCTCACAAAGTAGTGCTCCTCCGCCATGGGTCTGCCACCTCACACAGTAGTGCTCCCCCTCATAGCCTACAAAGGTACTCCTCCTGTCGAGTACCGCGGGTCTCCTGCCTGCTACCAGGGGCTCAATCCGCCGTGGGTCTGCACCCAAAAATAGTAGTGCTCTGTCCACTAGGCTGGTCGACTCACTCCAAGTCGAGTCGGTCAAGAAGTCGTCAGGTCTCAGCCAGTTACACGGTCTCCGTACTCCGTACGCTCATCTCCGACAGGGTCCGCTCCATGAGCTACAGGTTGATACTCCATGTATCACAATGTCCCAAGAAGAAGTATCTCAAAGTACCGCCTCGTCATAGGGGTCTCAATGCAACAGATGGCGCGTCAATCGGCCACCCGGTCTGTGAGTTATTAACCTTTTCGTCCCAGGGGCCCGGTTGGTTTCGTGTGCGAACCAACTAGGCCGTATATCAACTATACCATGAACTCTCATAGGGTATACTCTTAGGGACCCTTTCTCAATGTGATGACCATCTCTGCTGATGGTTCGTCAAATGGACGCCTGGTCTGAAAGTTATCAGCTTTTCCGTTCTAGGGGCCCGGTTGGATTTCAGGTTCAATCCAACCCAGACACGATACAATTGCATCCAAACCTCAGGCGAAGTATGCCAAAATTTCTCTCTCATCAGGATTAATCCAACAAAGTCGACGGCACGTCAATCTGACATCTGAAGCTCAAGTTATAAGTGTCTCCGCTCTGAGGGCCCGGTTGGTTTCGTGTTCGAACAAACCCGGTTGTACACAACAGTCTCCGAATCCTTGAGTGTAATATACCGAAACAACCGTATCGATCCAAGGATCGTATCGCAACTAATGGTGTGTCTATTGGAGGTCCATAGCCCATGTTAAGGGCATTTCAACATATTTGTACGAAAATAGGGGGTTCGGGCCCAGTCTGACCCAGCCCGATACCCCCCACCCCCGGGTCGGCACGACCCGGGTCCAGGTCAGGCTCATTAGGGCATGGTATGGCCCGTCCTAGGCGGCAGGTTGGCCTGGAGTGGCGCCCGCATGGCCAGCAGGGTGCGAGGGGATACAAACCCCCAGTTGAAAGAAAACTGGCGTGGCATTCAGCCGCGCCGCCCGACCTCCAGAACGGCTAAGTCGTTTCGGTTTGGCCCGTCGTCGCGGCTCACCCACGGCAGTTCTATTCCAGTGGCGTGCCGCCGCCGCCTTCCGCAGACCATCGAACGCGCTCTGGTGGTCCGTTTCACCTGCCGTCTTCGCCAGCGATCCTCCCGGGACCCGATCTTCACTATGATGGCTTCAAATTGCCTTTACGACCTGTTCTGTCATCACTCGTCAATCCACACGCCAATAAAACAATCTTAGAAGTCTTCGAATCGCCTCTACGGCACCGAATTCGGCCGTGGTTTCGTTCTACCTCAACGACGTGACGTGACACGATTCTTCATCGTGTTCCTCCTTGTTTCTGTGTGGTGTCGTTGCTCCACGCTACCTTCATTCGAGCCGCAATGAAATCAACAACAAAAGGTGGATGATGGTCGGCCGTGTTCGTGCAGTCCAGCCTCCTCCCATTAATCCAATAACAAGCGACTAAAGGAATTGACATTGGACATCAAAGAATAAACACGAACACGAATCCAAAACCCTACATACTCTTTCACAGATCAACTTAATAATGAGTTGATCTGCATTCTATGTTTTAGAAAGAAACAAACATATATTTAATAACACTCACAAATTAATCCCCTACCTCGAAATTGACATCGCACGTCATCGAGTGGCAGAAGTCGAACGTCACGGTAGAACGGTATCGATTCTATCGACGTCGGAAGAAGAATAAGAACATTGTTGTTGGTGTCGGTATCCATGGTCGGTGTCTCATTCTTCTTCGAGGAAGGGTTTCATTCATCGATAATGAAGCATCGTTCTTCGATGAGAAGGAAATCTCTTCTCTTCATTCTTCTTCTTCTTTTTATCACAAAGGCTCTCTCACCCAACAATCCCAACCCCAAATAAAATAAGACTTACTCTTATTTTATTACAACATGACAAGAATTGCGAACTTAAAATTCAACTGTTTAGTTAAATTAATTGAATAGGTTTAGTCAATTAATTTAACGTCAGTTGGCATGAAATAAAGAGGGAGATAGGGAGATAAGGAGTTCCCCAAAAATTAAGTGGGAGTTAGGAAGTTGAGAAGTTATACAATTAAACACAATGGGTGTTAATGATAATTAAGGGAAGTTGGCACATTATGTGTAGAGACCCGAAGCTTATCGTACATGGAAATTACATTACTTTTGCGGAATACTTAGTACATAACAAAAACACACACTAAAGGATCGTAATAGTTTAGTGTCTTTGGAAACTCGGAACGTAATCTTCTAATCGTGGTGAAAGATCTTCAATATCTCCAATAAAGATCTTCCCTTTTTTTACCTAAAACCTTTATTTATATCCTGGGGAAAAGAAAACATAAAAGGGTGAGCTCAAATGCTCAGTAAGGGTATTCAAAAGAAACAAAAATCATATCATATCTTTTTGAAAATCATAACCTGCAAAAGAGATCATAATATCTTAACGTGGAACAAATCATAGAAGTGAAAATGAGATCACCATAATCATAACATGAAACTTGAAACTTTGTGGCATGCACACATAATCATGGAAAATCATTTCTTGTTAGTCATGACTCATTGCCAAGACTATCTTAGTGGACAAAGTCCCTTTCTGAATCGAGTAACCCTCGTTTCAGTCCTGTTTCACTGAACCGGTATAACCTACCATTTCATCCATGTCTATCTCATGAGATATAAAATCTTTACCCAATGCATTGGAGGGAGATATAGGTCCCACCCATCTCATAATGATACCATTCTTATGTGTGCCACAAAATCATAAATCATACATCATTGCATAACCCATGTAATAAAAATGGGATTCTTAAACAACATGACATCATAAAACCATTCATATAAGATAAAAGAATTCATAAACATAATTCCATCACAACATAGTCAAATCAATGTAAAAATATGGATAGAAACAGAACCCTTTATTATCTTAGATGGAAAATAATTTTGATAAAACTCTTGAATTGAATTCTTGAGGAAAATATCATTTCTTCTTCAAAATCAATTTCTTTTCACAACACATCTTGCAATTTCAAAAGAAAGAGATTTTATTTAAAATAGTCATGAAATCTTTTGGAGGAAGCTTCATGAAAATAAGGCTTTATAAAACCGTAAAAATCCGTTCGTGCCGTATAAGTTAAAAAAAACATTCTTTGTACTTTTGTCGGAAAAGTCAAAAAGTACCTCGTATGAAAAACGACAAAAGATTCATTTCTTATCATTTAATAAAAACATACCGAAGGATAAAATTGGATTTAAACTATTGTAAGTGGATGAAAACAATATTACATATTTATGGAACATGGATGTGGATGATAAAATACACCCCAATAAATACTTACGAATAAACAATCTCGGATAAAAATGAGATTGTGATATTTCCCTTACCTTATGTCCGACTTGCTTTGTAAGTGTCCAAACCTCCTGTATAATGATTTAAATCATGTTATTGACTTATTCCAGAATCATATTCATTGTTATGATATCATATATGGTTCACTTATGACATTATATTACCCGTTCTTTTGTAAATTTCATGTTAAAGAAGCGTTTTGGGTAAAATCGTTTCATTTATCTTAGGTGTTTTGACTTGTTGTTCTTGACATAATTATTACTTATATAATGATTTACTTACTTCCAGAATATAAAATATGATTTATATATCATATATATTCAGTATATATATATATATAATAGATAGATAAATAAAATGAAAAACACCGTTCATGGAGACGGTAGTCCGTACGTATGCATGAACGTTGTTTTTCTTTCCTTATTGTCTTGAAATGGAAGTAAGTAGATGACATACATATGTATATATATACATAAATCCAGTAGCTTTATAATTTCATTATTATTTCTTATATATACATTATAATCATTCTTAAATGGTTAACATGGAGAATGAATCTCATCGCGTCGTGGAGACGGTAGTCCGTACGTACGCACGAGCGATGATATCATTTCTATAAATATTGAATTGAATTGGAGTGGATTATACAATATATCAGAATCAATATGATGTTGTAATAACTATGTATAGTTATTCTTTACACCATTATACCCATCCATGTAAGGTGGTGGTGGAAAATAGATAACACCACGGCGTGGAGACGGTATTCCGTACGTACGCACGCGCGGTGATTTCTTTTTCCGTAGGATGGATAGATGGTGAAATAGGGTTGTTTCATACTTATAATAACATATCAGTATATGAGTGATACTGATGTTATTACTTCATAATGAAACAACCTAAGAAGAAGAAGTGGAAGAAGAAATAAAGATGATTGAATTGGTAACGGTAATTACCTCTTCTTTGAAGTGCCTCTTTGAGACCTCCTCTTAGGGCACTAAAATTGGTCTTTGAGGAAGACCAGAACCTCTAGGATGTTGCTAGGGAAGTGGAGAGGAGAAATTGGCAGGGTTTGGCCGAGCTTGAGTGCTCAAATTGGTGTGAGGAGGAGGGGGAGGAGGTGTCCTTTTATAGGGGAGGAGAGGGGCACCTTAGGAATATCTCAAAATATTATTTTATATTAAAGTCAAAATCGGTTTATAATGGTTCCAAAGGGTCTTATTTCTAAGCTAAAGTGGGGATGGGTCTAAATCCTATCAACCAATAGAATTTAGACAAGTTTAGGATATTATTTTAACCTTATCAATTAGATTTAACTCTAAGTTAAATAATTTAACTTTTACGATGTCTTTTTGTTTTCTTTCACTATATGGTTAATAAACTTACTATAAAATGCCAAAAGAACCCCAAATTGTTTATTATTAATATATATATCCTTATCTAAGTCATTTGGCCGAACCTTAGATTTTTAGGAATACAATAACAATTAATAATATAATATTTGATTTAAAAACTATTTTGTGTCAATTTTGACACGATTTGATATATGATTTTTGTGAAAGTCATAACAGAATTAAATGTTCGAACCAAGTTGATTAAATCAACATTAATATATCATAGTAACCTAGAAAATTAGTGTAATTCATAAAAAATATCAAATTACATTTATTTTGGTGTTTATAACATCAATTATGTCAATATTTCATTAATAAGATAATTACTGCATCATCGTTGTGTCATAAATAAATTAAATTATTTTATGTCTAAAAATTAAAAATAAAATACCATCATGTAGGAAATCTTTTTATCTTTCTAATGAATATTTACAATCGAATTTATCTTATGTATAACTCCATATTAAAAATTATTTACTTATTAAACTTTGATTTTAACTATTTTAACCTTTCTTTAAATAAATTAATAATAAATGTCCTAATCTAATCCAAGTGGGCCTAAATGGTCATATTTTATTCCTAAGTTTGTTTTTGGTCGAATTACACTCGTCCAATAGAATTAGGACATGTGTTAGGTTAATATTAATATCATATTTACCCTTAGTTACCCTATTTACTATTAACCGTGGTAAAAAAAGTAAAAAGTTACTATTCACCAAAAAATTATTTTTATCTCATTGAACCACATTTTAGTCCTTGATATTAACCGTGTCTCTCCGATTTTTGAAATTCCATTCACAGAAGCGGTAAAATTTAGTTTTATGCAAAATTCAGTTTTTAACCTACCACTTAGTAGTTTCACTATTCATCAAAATTTGATGTTTTTCAGAACAATGCCAAAATTTCATCCCAAGCTATATTTCATATTCCGAATTCAAAAATGAAGTCTATTTTACCAAATTCATAACATAAAAGTTGCATTAATTAATTTTATAATTAAATCTCGCTGTTAAAACAAATAGCGTGTTTTTAAGAAACAATATCTATCAAAAGGTTGACACTTGTTTATGTCTAGTTTAAATGTGAAATTACATCCAATGACCAACATTGTATTAAATTGTAAAAATATATTCTAAATATACTTTAAAACCACTCAAATTAATAATTTATCACTATTAATTATTTCGATTAAAAAGTTGTTTTTTAATTATAATTTAGTAATTTTCACTATTCATCAGAATATGAAAGTTATCCGAAAAGTACCAAAATTTCACCTTAGGCTAAATTCGATACTCCGAATCCAAGAATGAAGTTCATTTTGAAAAATAAGATTTACATAATTTTAAAAAGTGGTTATTACTATTCATAACGGCTAGTTTTAATAATATTTTAATAGCACATCGTTGTTTAGTGAAACTCGGTATTGTGTATTACACACGCTATCGAGGAAGGTCGCGATTGCGTGTAATGAAATGCAAGACAAGGATGCGTGTTGTGCAAGCTCCTTTTAGTGTAGCGTATAACACAAGACATTAGTAAAATAAAAAAGAATATTTTTCATAAAATCTCGGGCTGTTACATTCTACCCCCCTTAAAATGAATTTCGCCCTCGAAATTCGTCGGGGTTATAAATGGTTTACTATTCGAAAGTTTCTTTAATAGAAACCCACATCGTAAAAGGGAATACCAAAACTTGGCTTTAAAAACTAAAGTATGAAATGTAACGATTACCCAAATAAACTAATCACTGGGTTTCCACATAGGTGAAAATATGGATATGGAAGAGAAATCTAACCATCATGTTCTGATGGAGAGTGGTAGAGAACATGGCTATGGAAAAGCCAGTAATCACAAATCCATAAATTTTTGACGATCTAAGGTACCATCTGATTCATCAGGTATAAGAGAACTAGGACAACATTTTTGGTTTTCAAGATCATTTCCCCTAAAGTTGAAAATTTGAATTTTAATAAATACTTACTTTATTTTGGTACAATCTCACTGTTGTTCGTGCCTTGAACAATTTCCACTTCATCTCTTAAATAAATGAAGTTGAATTTGTTATTCGTGAAGTGTTAGCAGATCATGTGATAGAATGACGGGTCATTCCATCTGTCTCAAACAAAAGGTTAGCAAAAATTATATGCATAAATCGATCTATAGTGAGATTAATCATATATGGTTCCTAAAATGGACTTATACTTCATATATCATACTGCTTAATATAATAAAACTAGTTTCTACTAAACAGGGACTTCCTGTAGGCTAGTGGTAGGCGATAAAGGTCAGTCGTACTTCGGTTGTGGGTTCGATTCCCACAGCCTTGTCCGAAGCGATGGGCTGTCGCCCATCCTGCAGGTTGTCCCTTTTTCTAAAACTACGTTACTATAACATCCCATCAATAATATCGAAAATCTTCTATCCTTAAACAATACTAACTTATGTCCAACATAATCCAGTCTAATCTTTAGGCTTATCCATAATACTGCAGTCGACTCTCATAATATAGTGAAAACGATTACCAGAGATTTAACACCATCGTCGATCCCCATATATCATAAGATATGTTTTTTTGGTCACATTCCAAACATTCAAAGTCCTTAATCGTGTATACTCTTGAATACCCATTGAACCTTAGTGAAAACTTGAATGCAGTTAAAAGTTAACACTTTACACATACCAAAATCCTCAAAATTATTTATACTCAAACCATGATATAACTTAGTCCTTATATCAATAATGAGCACATGAATACTGTCAAACATTTCATTTTCTCCTTATCCCTTCATTATGCGCATATCATCTACATTCCAAAAATATCTGAATAACCTTTCATGGATACTGGTAACATTAATCAGACAACAACTTAACAATCCTTACATGTCTCTTTATTCCATAGTACCATGAGATTACTTATACAACATTACACATGATAAACATGTAATCATTCCACTACATTCTTAAACCATTGACCGAGCTTCAACAATTCTTTCATCTCACATATCATTGGTAGTCTCTTCATCATCATCCACATAAATACTTCCCATACGACCATACTGATTATCTTCATGAGACTTTCCCTTAGGGCATTGGTTTGCATAATGCCCGTACATTCCACATTTAAAACATTTAACCATTGTTGAAGTCATAGCAATACCATTATCCTCATCCCTGGTGTTAACTGAACCTTTTCCTTTGCACTTACTGGCTTTGTGTCCTTCTTTTCCACACCCAAATCATCTTCCAGTTCCTTTGAAACATTCTCCTTGATGCCTCTTCCCACATGATTTACATAGGGGAAATTGAACTTTCTTTCCTCTATGATCATCATGAAACTCCATCTTTCTCTTATTAGCCGAGTCAGGAAACTTACCAAATTTTACTTTATTGATCATATTATGAGATTGCTGATTCGGCATAATAATGATGTTTGGACTTCCAAATCCCATTTCATTTGGTTGCTCGTGAATAATATCATTCCATTGTCCATCATTTCCTCCATTATCGTGAATCACCTTGTTTCCAGCCATTTTCTAAAACCCAAAAAGAATAGTGTGAGAGGCAAAAATCATAATAAAGGGGGAGTAACTTAAATATCTAACATCTTTGGTTTAATCTAATATCATTACTATAGTTCTAGGACTATATCCTATACGTATACTTATCCTTAGGGGCATCCCTAGACATACCTTATAAATATCTCTAGGGATCTCACTAATGTTTTCGCATCCTAGTTTCCAAAGGTTGACTAAACCTTTCCTCTGATACCAACTGTAGAGACCCGAAGCTTATCGTACATGGAAATTACATTAATTTTTCGGAATACTTAGTACATAACAAAAACACACACTAAAGGATCGTAATAGTTTAGTGTCTTTGGAAACTCGGAACGTAATCTTCTAATCGTGGTGAAAGATCTTCAATATCTCCAATAAAGATCTTCCCTTTTTTTACCTAAAACCTTTATTTATATCCTGGGGAAAAGAAAACATAAAAGGGTGAGCTCAAATTCTCAGTAAGGGTATACAAAAGAAACAAAAATCATATCATATCTTTTTGAAAATCATAACCTGCAAAAGAGATCATAATATCTTAACGTGGAACAAATCATAGAAGTGAAAATGAGATCACCATAATCATAACATGAAACTTGAAACTTTGTGGCATGCACACATAATCATGGAAAATCATTTCTTGTTAGTCATGAATCATTGCCAAGACTATCTTAGTGGACAAAGTCCCTTTCTGAATCGAGTAACCCTCGTTTCAGTCCTGTTTCACTGAACCGGTATAACCTACCATTTCAGCCATGTCTATCTCATGAGATATAAAATCTTTACCCAATGCATTGGAGGGAGATATAGGTCCCACCCATCTCATAATGATACCATTCTTATGTGTGCCACAAAATCATAAATCATACATCATTGCATAACCCATGTAATAAAAATGGGATTCTTAAACAACATGACATCATAAAACCATTCATATAAGATAAAGGAATTCATAAACATAATTCCATCACAACATAGTCAAATCAATGTAAAAATATGGATAGAAACAGAACCCTTTATTATCTTAGATGGAAAATAATTTTGATAAAACTCTTGAATTGAATTCTTGAGGAAAATATCCTTTCTTCTTCAAAATCAATTTCTTTTCACAACACATCATGCAATTTCAAAAGAAAGAGATTTTATTTAAAATAGTCATGAAATCTTTTGGAGGAAGCTTCATGAAAATAAGGCTTTATAAAACCGTAAAAATCCGTTCGTGCCGTATAAGTTAAAAAAAACATTCTTCGTACTTTTGTCGGAAAAGTCAAAAAGTACCTCGTATGAAAAACGACAAAATATTCCTTTCTTATCATTTAATAAAAACTTACCGAAGGATAAAATTGGATTTAAACTATTTTAAGTGGATGAAAACAATATTACATATTTATGGAACATGGATGTGGATGATAAAATACACCCCAATAAATACTTACGAATAAACAATCTCGGATAAAAATGAGATTGTGATATTTCCCTTACCTAATGTCCGACTTGCTTTGTAAGTGTCAAAACCTCCTGTATAATGATTTAAATCATGTTATTGACTTATTCCAGAATCATATTCATTGTTATGATATCATATATGGTTCACTTATGACATTATATTACCCGTTCTTTTGTAAATTTCATGTTAAAGAAGCGTTTTGGGTAAAATCGTTTCATTTATCTTAGGTGTTTTGACTTGTTGTTCTTGACATCATTATTACTTATATCATGATTTACTTACTTCCAGAATATAAAATATGATTTATATATCATATATATTCAGTATATATATATATATATAATAGATAGATAAATAAAATGAAAAACACCGTTCATGGAGACGGTAGTCCGTACGTACGCATGAACGTTGTTTTTCTTTCCTTATTGTCTTGAAATGGAAGTAAGTAGATGACATACATATGTATATATATATACATAAATCCAGTAGCTTTATAATTTCATTATTATTTCTTATATATACATTATAATCATTCTTAAATGGTTAACATGGAGAATGAATCTCATCGCGTCGTGGAGACGGTAGTCCGTACGTACGCACGAGCGATGATATCATTTCTATAAATATTGAATTGAATTGGAGTGGATTATACAATATATCAGAATCAATATGATGTTGTAATAACTATGTATAGTTATTCTTTACACCATTATACCCATCCATGTAAGGTGGTGGTGGAAAATAGATAACACCACGGCGTGGAGACGGTATTCCGTACGTACGCACGCGCGGTGATTTCTTTTTCCGTAGGATGGATAGATGGTGAAATAGAGTTGTTTCATACTTATAATAACATATCAGTATATGAGTGATACTGATGTTATTACTTCATAATGAAACAACCTAAGAAGAAGAAGTGGAAGAAGAAATAAAGATGAAAGAATTGGTAACGGTAATTACCTCTTCTTTGAAGTGCCTCTTTGAGACCTCCTCTTAGGGCACTAAAATTGGTCTTTGAGGAAGACCAGAACCTCTAGGATGTTGCTAGGGAAGTGGAGAGGAGAAATTGGCAGGGGTTGGCCGAGCTTGAGTGCTCAAATTGGTGTGAGGAGGAGGGGGAGGAGGTGTCCTTTTATAGGGGAGGAGAGGGGCACCTTAGGAATATCTCAAAATATTATTTTATATTAAAGTCAAAATCGGTTTATAATGGTTCCAAAGGGTCTTATTTCTAAGCTAAAGTGGGGATGGGTCGAAATCCTATCAACCAATATAATTTTGACAAGTTTAGGATATTATTTTAACCTTATCAATTAGATTTAACTCTAAGTTAAATAATTTAACTTTTACCATGTCTTTTTGTTTTCTTTCACTATATGGTTAATAAACTTACTATAACATGCCAAAAGAACCCCAAATTGTTTATTATTAATATATATATCCTTATCTAAGTCATTTGGCCGAACCTTAGATTTTTAGGAATACAATAACAATTAATAATATAATATTTGATTTAAAAACTATTTTGTGTCAATTTTGTCACGATTTGATATATGATTTTTGTGAAAGTCATAACAGAATTAAATGTTCGAACCAAGTTGATTAAATCAACATTAATATATCATAGTAACCTAGAAAATTAGTGTAATTCATAAAAAATCTCAAATTACATTTATTTTGGTGTTTATAACATCAATTATGTCAATATTTCATTAATAATATAATTACTGCATCATCGTTGTGTCATAAATAAATTAAATTATTTTATGTCTAAAAATTAAAAATAAAATACCATCATGTAGGAAATCTTTTTATATTTCTAATGAATATTTACAATCGAATTTATCTTATGTATAACCCCATATTAAAAATTATTTACTTATTCAACATTGATTTTAACTATTTTAACCGTTCTTTAAATAAATTAATAATAAATGTCCTAATCTAATCCAAGTGGGCCTAAATGGTCATATTTTATTCCTAAGTTTGTTTTTGGTCGAATTACACTTGTCCAATAGAATTAGGACATGTGTTAGGGTAATATTAATATCATATTTACCCTTAGTTACCCTATTTACTATTAACCGTGGTAAAAAAAGTAAAAAGTTACTATTCACCAAAAAATTATTTTTATCTCATTGAACCACATTTTAGTCCTTGATATTAACCGTGTCTCTCGGATTTTCGAAATTCCATTCACAGAAGCGGTAAAATTAAGTTTTATGCAAAATTCAGTTTTTAACCTACCACTTAGTAGTTTCACTATTCATCAAAATTTGATGTTTTTCAGAACAATGCCAAAATTTCATCCCAAGATATATTTCATATTCCGAATTCAAAAATGAAGTCTATTTTACCAAATTCATAACATAAAAGTTGCATTAATTAATTTTATAATTAAATCCCGCTGTTAAAACAAATAGCGTGTTTTTAAGAAACAATATCTATCAAAAGGTTGACACTTGTTTATGTCTAGTTTAAATGTGAAATTACATCCAATGACCAACATTGTATTAAATTGTAAAAATATATTCTAAATATACTTTAAAACCACTCAAATTAATAATTTATCACTATTAATTATTTCGATTAAAAAGTTGTTTTTTAATTATAATTTTGTAATTTTCACTATTCATCAGAATATGAAAGTTATCCGAAAAGTACCAAAATTTCACCTTAGGCTAAATTCGATACTCCGAATCCAAGAATGAAGTTCATTTTGAAAAATAAGATTTACATAATTTTAAAAATTGGTTATTACTATTCATAACGGCTAGTTTTAATAATATTTTAATAGCACATCGTTGTTTAGTGAAACTCGGTATTGCGTATTACACACGCTATCGAGGAAGGTCGCGATTGCGTGTAATGAAAGGCAAGACAAGGATGCGTGTTGTGCAAGCTCCTTTTAGTGTAGCGTATAACACAAGACATTAGTAAAATAAAAAAGAATATTTTTCATAAAATCTCGGGCTGTTACATTATGTGCAATGGATTTTAAGGGGGGATATTAGAAGTTCAAGAGGCTATGGTCTCGTGTGGGCCCCACCACACTAAACTCTCCCATGGGAGGTTAGGTGGGTGTGGGCCCCACCTACCACATATTCACACATGGGATGATGGGTGGTTGTGGACGCCACCAAAAACTTCCCATGGTAGATTTTAACATCCTTGAATAACAAAAATATAATTCTACACAATTTTATTTATTTCTTCCTTAGACCCCAGAAGTTAACTTCTTTCCTCGAAGAAATGCACCTGCGATAAAAGTCCATGTAAGAAAATACCAGTGTTGTGAGTTAATCGGTGCCCTCCGATTTCGATTCCGAGCACCAGATTAAAAGTTTGAAAAACCCGCTTGTTCGTTCATTGAATGTACCCGATCCTAACTTCGGAAATTGATTACGGGCACACCGGGCCTCAGAATCAGGTGCTGTCAGAAACTACGTAATCGTAAAATTCCAAAAAAATTGTGAAAATAAAATTTCGTGAAATTTTTGGGTCTTTACATTACTCCCACCTCTGGGATTTACATCCCTGTAAATCTTTAACACAAACTAGGGATACAAAAGTGGTACTGAGAACGCATCTAAGCCTTCCTCTCCCATGTGCTCTCTTAGAGGTTCCCGTGCTGGCAACAAAAGCGCACAAGAGGAATCGACCGTTTTCGTAGGACCCACTCATATTGATCCTCAATTTCTATTGGAACCCCACAAAAGTCACCACATCGCCCAAGTCCATCTCCCCATGGTCAATTATATGCGTTGGGTCAAGCACGTATCTCCTCAGCTGAGATATGTGGTAGTCATCGTGCCCCTGTTGCAACTGAGGTGGATGGGTCAAGCGGTAACCCACCTTGCTTACCCTGCTGTGGACCTTAAAGGGTCTGATGAAGCCTAGATATAACTTGCTGCCTCAGCCAAATCTCTGTAATTCTATATCGAGGTGAGACACTTAAGAAAACGTGGTCACTATCCTCGAACTCTAGTGGTCTTTGCCTCCTGTCAGCATAAGACTTCTGTCGGCTTTGAGCTGTCTTCATCTGCTCTTGGATGACCAGGACCTTACTTGTCGTGGCCTAGACCATCTGTGGTCCCACAAGAGATGCTGTGATATCTTCTTTGCTAAAAAGAGAAATCTGGTCTCATCCCCTGAATAAACCACGTTATTTTCCTACGACAATCAATCCGGACATGAATGATGCATTCATGCCATGGACGATGTTGTAAGGCCTCGATGTTACTACCAAGAGACCCACCCATCACTCTCACCTCCAAGGGTCAAGTCACACTGTCTGCATCAGTGTGAGGTCACTGGGTCTCCTCTAGTAGAAATCTCAAAAGTGAGGGTCAAATCAACAGTTTTAACTGGGACCTCTCAGTATCAACCAATCAAAAGGACAAGAAAGTAAACATCACGAAGATAAGTGTCTTTTATTATTATATCTCATAGTACAAAGACACAAATAGAATAGTAACATTGAACTATAATTACCAAGAAAAAAAAGTAATCCACTAGTTCCGCTCATGTCCACCTACTTCTGCAGCACTACTGCCTTGTCCAATGCTTGGATGTTGCTCAAGAACCCGCCGCTGCTTCTGCCTCGGTGGCTCCTCCAAGGCCAGTGGATCAACTCTGCAGAGAGTCGGAGAGTCACATGCCATGTGACCCTTCTTGTCGCACGAATAACACTGTCCGCTTTTGGCATGCCTAGCTCTGACTCCACCCCAGGTGCCCCGCACTACTGATCCTATAACCCTAGGTCGCCAACCTACTGGGCTGGTCCTCTTGGACCTCTGCGCCATTTGTCTACTACCTATAGATTTCTCAGATACTGATGGAAAATCCTGCGGAAAAGGCAACAGCTCCTGAATACACTCGGGGTGTAGAGCTACTGGTACAAACTCCGCCCTGAAGAAGGTCTCGAAGTCTCCCCATGTGAATGTCATCCTATCACAAAACTGGAACAAGTGGCTCCACCATCTCTAAACTGCTGCCTGAAGGAAGCTGGTATTAAAGATCATCATGAAGCCTGCTGGAGTACCCACTATCCTGAAAACTCTCACTACAGCCTCCAGCCAATCCTATGCCACATGTGGGTCCGTCTCTCCACAGAACATGGGTGGCCTCTAGCGCTGGAACTCGTGCAGTGGGCTCAAGCGGTGTGCATCGCCTGCTGCTGGGGAAGGTGGCATCGGTGGCCCAACGTATGGTAGTACCGCTAGTGCCTCCGCTGGTGCCTCAACTGTAAGAGGGCCCTGTACCGAAGTGTCATCGCTTGGCAGGCTATCAGTACGTGCATCCCTCATAGCTCTAGTTGTTCATCCATGATATGGCATCCTGAAAGAAATAGACGTGACACGGTCAACGATTTATACCTAGTGAGCTGACCTAGTTTGAGCTGTTTTAAGGGAAAACATTTGAAAACACACACACAATTAATGTTTTTGTGCACTGAGTCAGAAATCAAAAGTCAGGGTCCTGATGTATGGATACGTCGGCCATCCGCACCAACACTGGACTCCATGAACTGAAGACCACACTCGGTACCCTTAACAATATTTCTTCACAGAAATAAAATATTAGAGTTATAAGTTTTGTGGTAGAACCGACTTCTCTAATACCAATTTGTCACGACCCATCCTCGGGGCCCGTGTTGTGACTACCCCAAGCCCGCCTTCTATAGGAAAGGGGATGGCGACTAGCACCAAAGTTGTAAATCATGATAACTGGGAAGGCTTTTCCTTTATAAAATTAATCAAAGCACCACAGAGTACAAGAAGAAGTAATACACTAAGTACAAAAGAATGTGCTGAAAAGTAAATTGGCCAAAATACAAACCAAAATGAAAGTAAATCTAAAAATGAATGAAAGTACAACAGAAAAGACAAGAAACTAGAAGAATAGAAGCAGCTCCTAGGTTTTCCACCTCATATCCTACCGGAATGGTAGTTACAGATAGCGCAGGTCCTGGATCGTCCACTACGGATCATACCTGATGGGTAGGTACAGATAGCCTCTACAACACTCTCGCCCGTCAACCTCCTCCGAGTATCGTCTTGTAGTTAAGTCCACCTCCGGATACTCACTTGTCATGAGGTCCACCTCCGTGTACCGTCTAGTCTGTGAACACTCGGCCTCTGTCAGTGCTGCACGTTGTCTGCAACCAAACATAATGAGGTACGGGCATAGCCTGTGCAGGGGTGAGTATACGATACTCAGTAAGGACACCGAGACCCTCAAGGTCTCACTAAACCCAACAAGAATAACCATAAATAAGGATCTCAATAGATAACCCTTACTTAGGTATAGGCCCATAATTATACCTAAGTTATCAAGTAACCCATCTCGATCAAGAGGAAGCACAAAGTTATGAAATCAATGGATAACCACTACCTAGGTATAAGCCCATATATATTCCTGAGTTATCAAGTGACCCATATAAATCATTAGGTAAACACAAAGGTCATAGACTCAGCTCAAACTAGGATTTTGATTATCAAAATCGTAACTGCTGAAGAGCCCCGTCTCTAACGAGTACAGTGATCGTGTCACGACTTCGAGATACTTCTCACTAACCATAGACTGCTGAGGTACTTATCTTGTTGTGTATCGCGGGCCTGCCACCTCACAAATTAGTGCTCCTCTGCCATGGTTCTACCACCTCACACAGTTGTGCTCCCCCTCATAGCCTACAGAGTTACTCCGCCTGTCGAGTACAGCGGGTCTGCTGCCTACTACCAGGCACTCTGTCTGTCGTGGGTCTGGACCCAAACACAGTAGTGCTCCGTCCATTGGGCTTATCGACTCACTCCAAGTCGAGTTAGTCATGCAGTCGTCAGGTCTCAACCGGTTAAACGGTCTCCAGACTCTGTACACTCATCTCCGGGAGGGTCCGCTCCACGAGCTACAGGTCAATACTCCAAGTATCACAAAGTCCCATGAATAAGTATTTCAAAGAACTGCCTCGTCATAGGGGTCTCAATGCCACAGACGGCGCGTCAATTGGACGCCCGGTCTGTGAGTTATTAGCCTTTTCGTCCTAGGGGCCCTGGTTGGTTTTGTGTGCGAACCAACCCGGCCGTATCACAACTGTACCCTGAACTCTCATAGGGTATACTCATATGGACTGTTTCCCAATGTGATCACCATCGCCACTGATGGTTCGTCAAACGGACATCCGGTCTGAATGTTATCAGCTTTTCCGTTCTAGGAGCCCAGTTGGATTCGGGTTCAATCCAACCCAGCCACTATCAAAATGCGTCCAAACCTCAGGCGAAGTATTCCAAAAGTTATGTCTCATCCAGAGGAATCCAAAAAATTCAACGGCACGTCAATCAGATGTTTGGAGCCCTTGTTATAAGTGTCTCCGTTCAGAGGGAACGATTGGTTCGTGTTCAAACCAACCTGGCCATACACAAACTTATCTGAAAATTGAGTGTAATAAACTGAAACGACCGTGTCGATCCAAGGATCGCATTACAACTAACGGTCCGTCAATCAGAGGTGTGTAACAAAAGATATGGGTGTTTGAACAGATCTGTCCGAAAATAGGTGGTTCGGGCCCGGTCCGACCCGGCCTGACACCCCCCCCCCCCCCCGGGTCAGCCCGAACCGGATCGACCCGACCCGAGCCCGGGTCTGGCCCATTAGGGCATGACCCAGCCTGGTGGGCACGGCCCTGCCCGGCTGCCACAGCCCGGCCCAGCTTGGGTGGCTGGTTGGCCTGGCGTTGGCGCAGCGCCCGCGTGGCCAGCGGGGTGCGGGGGGTTACAACCCCCCGGTTGGAAGAAAACTGGCGCATAATTCAGCTGTACCGCCCGACCTCCAGAAATGGATAATTCGTTCTGGTTTGGCCAGCCATCGCGGCTCAGCCGCGACGGTTCTGTTACGGCAGCGCACCGCGGCCACCTTCCGCAGACCACCGGACGCGCTCTGGTGGTCTGTTTCGCCTGTCGTCTTCGCCTGCGGTCCTCCCGGGACCCGATGTTCACTACGATGGCTTCAAATCTCCTCTGCGGCCCATTCTGTCATCGATCTTCAATCCACACGTTAATAACACAATCTTCAAAGTCTTCGAATCGCCTGTGAGGCACCGAATCCGGTCATGGTTTCGTTCGACCTCAACGACGCGACGCGACACAATTCTTCGCTGTGTTCCTCCTTGTTTCCGCGCGGTGATGTTGCTCTGCTCTAACTTCGTTCGAGCCGCATTGAAATCAACAACAAAATGGGTAGGAGGGTCATCAGTGTTCATGCGGTCCGGACTCCTCCCATTAATCCGATAACAAGCGGCAAAAGGAATTGATGTTGGACAACAAAGAATAAACACGAACACAAATCCAAAACCCTACATACTCTTTTGCAGATCAACTTAATATTGAGTGAATCCTTGTTATTTGTTTTAGAAAGAAACAAACATAGGATTAATAACACTCACGAATTAATCCCCTACCCTGATATTGACATCACACGTCGTCGAGTCGTGGAAGTCGAACGTCGCGGTAGAATGGTATCGATTCTGTCAACGTCGGAAGAAGAAGAAGAACATTGTTGTTGGCGTCGGTCTCCACGGATGGCGTCTCATTCTTCGTCGAGGAAGGTTTTCGTTCTTCGATAAGGAATTTTTTTTCTTTGACGAGGAGGAAATGTCTTCTCTTCCTTCTTCTTCTTCTTATTCTCACAAAGGCTCTCTCACCCAACAATCCCAGACCCAAATAAAATAAGACTTAGTCTTATTTTAATACAAAATGCCAAGAATTTCAAACTTAAAATTAATCTCTTTAGTTAAATTAATTGAATTGGTTTAGTCAATTAATTTAATGTGAGTTGGCATGAAATAAAGTGGGAGAGAGGGAGAGAAGGAGTTCCCCAAAAATTAAGAGGGAGTTAAGAACATGAGAAGTTATACAATTAAACACAAGGGGTGTTAATGAGAATTAAGGGAAGTTGGCACATTATGTGCAAGGGAGTTTAAGGGGGGTTATAATAAGTTCAAGGGGTTATGGTCTCGTGTGGGCCCCACCACACTAAACATTCCCATGGGAGGTTAGGTTGGTGTGGGCCCCACCTACCACATATTCCCACATGGGATGATGGGTGTTTGTGGACACCACCAACAACTTCCCATGGTAGATTTTAACTTCCTTTAATAACAAAAATATAATTGTACACAATTTTATTTATTTCATCCCTAAAACCCAAAATTTAACTTCTTTCCTCGAACAAACGCACCTATGGTAAAAGTCCACCTAAGCAAATACCAGTGCTGCGAGTTCATTGGTGCCCTCATATTTCAATTCTGAGCACCAGATTAATTGTTAGAAAAACCCGCTAATTCGTTCACTGAACATACCCGAGCCTATCTTCAGAAATTGATTCTAGGTACACTGGGCCTCGGAATCATGTGACGTCAGGAACTGCGTACTCGTAAAATTCTAAAGAATGTATGAAAAAAAATGCCTTGAAATTTTTGTGTCTTTATATTACTCCCACCTCAGGGATTTACGTCCTCGTAAAGCTTTAACACAACCTAGGGATAAAAAAGTGGTACTTAGCATGCATCTGAGCCTTTCGCTCCCATGTGCTCTCATGGATGTTCCCATGCTGCCAACGGAAGCGCACAAGGGGAATCGACCATTCTCGTAGGACCTTCACCTGTCGATCATCAATATCTACCGGAACCCCACAAAAGTCACCCCATTTCCAAAGTCCAGCTCCCCATGGTCGATGATATGCATTGGGTCAAACACGTATCTCCTCAGCAGAGATACATGGTAGTCGTCGTGCCCCTGTTGCAACTAAGGTGGATGGGTCAAGCGGTAACCCACATCGCATACCCTACAGAGGACCTTGAAGTGTCCGATGAAGCGCAGATATAACTTTCCGCCTCAACAAAATCTCCGTAATTCCACATCGAGGTGAGACCCGTAAGAAAACATGGTCACCATCCTTGAACTCTAGTGGTCCTTGCCCCTTATCATCATAAGACTTATATTGGCTCTGAGCTATCATCATCTTCACTTGGATGACCTGGACCTTCTCTGTCATGGCCTGGACCATCTCTGGTCCGACAAGAGATGTTATTATTTCTTCTTTTTCGATTAGATAAATCTGTTCTCATCCCCTAGATGAACCACGTTCTTTTCGTAATACAATCAATCCGGACATGAATGATGCATTCATGCCATGAATGACGTCGTAAGGCCTCAACGTTACTACCAAGATCTCCAACTGTCACTCTCCCCTACAAGGATTAAGTCACACTATCGGCATTAGTGTGAGGTCACTGGGTCTCCTCCAGTAGAAATCTCGAACGTGAGGGTCAGGTCAACAGATTTAACCTGGACCTCTCAGTATCAACCAAACAAAAGGGAAGTAAAGTAAACATCACAAAGATAAGTGTCTTTTACTATTTCTTCGCATAGTACAAAGACAGAAATACAATAGTAAAATTGATCAAGAAGTACCAAGAACAAAAGTAATCCACTAGTTCTGCTCCTATCCACCTGCTTCTAGAGCTCAACTGCCTTGTCCACTACTCGCCTGTTGCTCAAGCACCCGCTGATGCTTCTACCTCGGTGGCCCCTCCAATGCATGTGGATCAACAGTGCAGGGGTTCGGGTAGTCACGTGCCATGTGACCCTTCCTACCGCATGAATAACACTGTCCGCTTTTGGCACGCCTGGCTCTGACTCCACCGCAGGTGCCCCGCACTACCGATCCAATAACCATAGGTCACCCACCTACTGTTCTGGTTATCTTGGACCTCTGCATCATCGGTCTACTACCTATAGATAACTCAGCTACTGATGGAAAATCCTATGGCAACGGCACTAGCTCTTGAACAAGCTCGGGGTGTAGAGAAACTGGTACAAACTCCACCCTGAAGAAGGTCTCAAAGTCTCCCCATGTGAAGGTCATCCCATCGCTAATCTGGAACAAGTGGCTCCACCATCTCTTAGCTTCTGCCTAAAGGAGGCTGGCATCAAATATCACCATGAAGTCTGCTGGAGTGACCACTATCCTGAAAACTCTCACTACATCCTCCAGCCAATCCTCAGCCGCCTGTAGGTCCGTCTCTCCCCGGAACCTGGGTGGCCTCTAGCACTGGAACTCGTGCAGCGTGCTCAAGCGGCGTGCATCGCCTGCTGTTGGGGCTGGTGGCATTGGTGGCCCAACGTATGGTATTACCGCTGGTGCCTCCACTGGGGCCTCAACTATAAGAGGGCCAGGTACCGAATCCTAATCGCTCAGCAGGCTGTCAGTACGTACATCTCTCAGAGCTCTAGCTGGTCGTCCATGATAAGGCATCCTGAAAGAAACAGATGTGACATGATCAACGATTTATACCTGGTGATCTAACCTAGTTTGAGTTGTTTTAAGGAAAAACATTTGAAAACACACACGGAATTAATGTTTTCGTTCACTGAGTCGGAAATCAGAATTCAAGGTCATGGTGTATGTATACATCATCCACCCACACCAACACTGAACTCCCTGAACTGAAGACCACACTCGTTACCCTTAACACTATTTCTTCACAGAAATAAAATATCCTAGTAATAAGTTATGTGGTAGAACTGACTCCTCCTATAATAATTTGTCATGACCCATCCTCAGTGCCTGTTCTGTGACTACCCCAAGCCCTCCTTCCATAGGACAGGGGCTGGCGACTAGCACCAAATGCGTAAATCCCGATAACTGGGAAGGCGTTGCCTTTATAAAAGTAAACAAAACACCACAGAGTATAAGAGGAAGTAATACACTATGTTCAAAATAAAGTACTGAAAAGTAAATGGGCCATAATACAAACCCAATCGAAAGTAAGCTACAACTCAACTAAAGTACAACAAAAAAGACAAGCAGCTAGAAGAATAGAAGTATCTCCTAGGTCGTCCACCTCGGATCCTACCTGAATGGTAGGTACAAATAGCGCAGGTCCGGGATCATCCACCACGGATCCTACCTAAAGGGTATGTACAACTAGCCTCCACAACACTCTCCCCCTTCAATCTCCTCATCGTGAATTCCACCTCCGGATACTGACTCGTCGTGAGGTCCACCTCCGGGTACCATCTAGTCCTCGAACACTTCGCCTCTGTCAGCACTGCCCGTCGTCTGCAACCAACACAATGAGGTGCGGGCATTGCCCTTGCAGGGGTGAGTATACGATACTCAGTAGGGACCCCAAGACCCTCAAGGTATCACTAAACCCAACAAGGATAACCACAAAGAAGGATCTCAACAGATAACGCTTACTTATGTATAAGCCGATAACTATACCTATGTTATCAAATAACCTATCTCAATCAAGAGGAAGCATAGAGGTTATGAAATCAACAAATAACCACTACCTAGGTATATGCCAATACATATACCTAAGTAATCAAATGACCCATCTCAATCATTAGGTAAACACAAAGTTCATAGACTCATCTCAAACTGGGATTTTCATTATCGAAACTGTAACTACTGAAGAGCACCGTCTCTGACGAGTATAGTGATCCTGTCATGACTCCGAGGTACTGCTCACTAACCTTAGGCTACTGAGGTACTCCTCCGGTCGAGTACCGTGGGTCTGCCACCTCACAATGTAGTGTTCCTCCACCATGGGTCTACTACCTCACACAGTAGTGATCCCCCTCATAGGCTACAGAGGTACTCCTCCTGTCGAGAACAGCGGGTCTATTGCCTGCTACCAGGCGCTCCGTCCGCATGGGTCTGCACCCAAACACAGTACTGCTCCGTCCACTAGGCTGGTCGACTCACTCCAAGTCGAGTCGGTCAAGCAGTCGGCAGGCCTCAACCGGTTACATTGTCTCCATACTCCATAGGCTCATCTCCGGGAGGGTCCACTCCACGAGCTACAGGTCGATACTCCAAGTATCACAAAGTCCCACGAAGAAGTATATTAAAGGACCGCCTCGTCATAGGGGTCTCAATGCAATATATGATGCGTCAATCGGATGCACGGTCTGTGAGTTATTATCCTTTTCGTCCCAGGGGCCCGATTGGTTTCGTGTGTGAACCAACCCATCCGTATGTCAACTATACCCCGAAATCTCATATGGTATACTCATAGGGACAATTTCTCAATGTTATCACCATCGCCACTGACGATTCATTAAACAGATGTCCGGTCTGAAAGTTATCAGTTTCTCCATTTCAGGGGCCCGGTTGGATTTCGGGTTCAATCCAAACCGGCCACTATCCAACTTCATCCAAACCTCAGGAGAAGTATTAGAAAAGTTTTGTTTCATCAAGAGGAATCCAACAAAGTCCATGGAATGTCAATCGGACATCTGGAGCACAAGTTATAAGCATTTCCGCTGTAAGGGCCCAGTTGGTTTTGTGTTCGAACCAACCCATCCATACACAATGTTCTCTGGAACATTGAGTGTAATATACCAAAATGACCATCTCGATCCGAGGATCGCATCACAACTACAGTGCATCGATCATAGGTCTGTAGCCCATGTTATGAGCATTTGAACGGATCTGTGCGAAAATAGGGGGTTTGGGCCCGGTCCGACCCAGCCCGATACCCCCCCCCCCCCCCCGGGTCGGCCTGAACCGGTTCGACCCGACCCGGTTCTGTGTCTGGCCAATTATGCTGCGGCCCAGCCCCGTGGGCGCGGCCCAGCCCAGAGGGCGTGGCCTAGCCCGACCTGGGCGGCCTGTTGGCCAAGCACTGGCGCGGTGCCAGCGTGGCCAGCGGGGTGCGGGGGGTTACAAACCCCCGGTTGAAAGAAAACCGACGCGGGATTAAGCCGTGCCACCCAGCCTCTGGAATGGCTAAGCCATTCCAGTTTGGCACACTGTCGTGGCTCAGTCGCAACGGTTCTGTTCTGACGGCGCGCCACCGCAGCCTTCCACGGACCACTGGACGTGCTCCGGTGGTCCGTTTCACCTGTCCTCTTCGCCAGCGGTCCTCCCGGGACCCGATCATCACTGTGATGGCTTCAAATCACCTCTGCGGCCCGTTATGTCATCTCTCGTCAATCCGCACATCAATAAAACAATCTGCGGATTCTTCAAATCTCCTCTAGAGCCCCGACTCCGGCCGTGGTTTCATTCGGCCTCAACGACGCGACGCGAAACGCTTCTTCGTCGTGTTCCTCCTTTTTTCTGCATGATGTCGTTTCTCCACGCCGCCTTCGTTCGAGCCACAATGAAATCAAAAAAAGGGGGAGGATGTTCGACCGTGTTCGTGCGGTCCGACCTAGTCCCGTTAATCCGCTTCCAAGCGGCTAAAGGAATTGACGTTGGACGACCAAGAATAAACACGAACACAAATCCAAAACCCTACGTACTCTTTCACAGATCAACTTAATTTCAAGTTGATCCGTGTTCTTTGTTTTAGAAGGAAAAAAACATAGGTTTAATAACACTCACGAATTAATCCCCTACCTCGAAATTGATGTCACATGTCATCGAGTCGCGGAAGTCAAACGCCGCGGTAGAACGGTATCGATTCCGTCGACCTTGGAAGAAGAAGAAGACCGTTGTTGTTGGCGTTGGTCTCTATGGTCGGCATCACATTCTTCGTCAAGTAAGGGTATCGTTCTTTGATAAGGAAGTGTCGTTCTTCGACGAGGAGGAAATCTCTTCTCTTCCTTCGTTCTTTTTCTTCTTCTCACAAAGGCTCTCTCACCCAAAAATCCCAACCCCAAATAAAAGAAGACTTACTCTTATTTTATTACAACATACCAAGCATTTCAAACTTAATATTAAACTCTTTAGATAAATTAATTGAATTGGTTTAGTCAATTAATTTAACGTGAGTTGGCATGAAATAAAGAGGGAGAGAGGGAGAGAAGGAGTTCCCCAAAAAATAAGAGGGAGTTGGGAAGGTGAGAACATATACAATTAAACACAAGGGGTGTTAATGAGAATTAAGGGAAGTTGGCACATTAAGTACAAGGGAGTTTAAGGGGTGTTATACGAATTTCAAGGGGTTATGGTATCGTGTGGGCCCCACCACACTAAAATCGACAATGGGAGGTTAGGTGTGTGTGGGCCCCACCTACCACATATTCACACATGGGAAGTTGGGTGGTTGTGGACCGCACCAACAACTTCCCATGGTATATTTTAACTTACTTTAATAACAAAAATAAAATTGTACACAATTTTATTTATTTCTTCCTTAAACCCCAAAATTTATCTTCTTTCCCAGACCAAACCCACCTACGGTAAAAGTCCACTTGAGAAAATACTGGCGTTGCGAGTTCATCGGTGCCCTCATATTTTTATTCCGAGCACCAGATTAAAGGATAGAAAAACGCGCTCATTCATTCACTGAACGTACCCGATCCTAACTTCTGATATTGATTCCGAGAACACTGGGCCTCAGAATCAGGTGCTGTCAGAAACTGCTTACTCGTAAAATTCCAAAAAAAATTAGAAAAAAAATTTCCTTGAAATTTCTGGGTCTTTAAAATATTATCCTTCTAATAAATAAATTGATCTAGATATTCTTTCTCATAGGAAAATAATATCAATTCCTTAGATTATGATAAAAAAGAAGATTCATCATCATCACTACACTTGTATAGAATTATAACGTGATTTTTGATACAAGGTTAATTTACTTCACTTAATAATTTATATATTATTTTTAAAAGGGAAACCATTCCATGGATAATAATAATATTTTACTAATGGGATATTGATAATATTTTCAAGAAGAACAGTCCAAAAAAATTTACATTATGATACAGTAATAGAATAAGTTTTTTCTAGTGATATAAAATCATTTCAAGTGGTTAGTCTATATACATAAAAAAATACCAGATATACTAACATGTTATGAATTTAAATAAAAAATTCAATACACAACACTAGATTAGAGGTAACATGTACATCATTCATCATGATACATCTCAACATAGGAATTTCGTTATTCTCGTGGTCTTCATTATTATTGGTTCTCATCAAACATTTCATCCCTTGTAACATATAATTTATTTTCCGAATTCTCCACATTTATGATACATAAACATATATGGTACATTATATTGAACTTTATTTCCATCCATCACATTATTCATTTTTCCACTAAAATTTCATACTTTATTTATTATTATTCCAGACAAAAAATATCTCCCAGATCCATTGTGACATTTCCTTTGGATCCTCTTTCGAAAAAAAATCACAAATAAAATTGTGTTTTATTTCCTTTATCACCTTTATCAGATGATCTTAATTTATATGAATTCCTCCTATTATTTGAGGTGTTGAGATATTCAACTATCCACTAATTTTTTTATAGTGAATTTTTATAAGTGGTTAAGCATAATCATAATATATTGATCTCCTGTCATTTTGGCATCTCATTTGGGTATTCATTACAATTCCCATTACATTGGTTATTGACTTGTTTCCATTAATTTCTAACCACATATTAGAATAATGGAAAAAATTGGGATAAAATTTTTTAAACTATTAAAAACATTAAATGGAAACTATAAACATGAAATAGATAACTCATAAATAACATATACTCCTTAACATATGAATATGTAGGATTTAATATAATTTATCTAGTATTTTCTTGTTAATGTAAATGATTATTGGCATTTCGGTTTTATAAATAGTGGTTTGTAATTATATTTTGAATTATTAAAGCATATCCTATGAGATTGTCAAACTAGGTGTTCATCAAGGTCCATTTTCATGTACTAGTTAATAATAAATTATAGATCAACACGCTATTTTTCGGGTTGTTTCTCATTTGTATATTTGATTCAAATACACATCCACTTGTAGTATCCAAATCAGGATTTATTTTCTTGGAAACAAAATACTCTAATTTATCAAAATTTAACGACATTATATTAGGTTTAGTATTATACATACAATTTTTTAGTGTTTTAGAATCCTAATCATAAAAATAAATATACTTTCCTTTGATAGAAACTTTGACCACCCATATCATTAATAGACATTTTTTCACGATTCTTTAACATAAATACTGACTTAGTAAAACCTATAAAAACATGAGGCCTAGGGTGTTTGGGAAATTATACACTTATCAAATAAAATTTATACATAGATATTTTTTTGAAAAGTAATTTTAAATGATCCAAAAATAAATATCTCTTAAAATTTCATTGGATAAAGTAAAGACATATATAAGAAAGTGGTGATATATAAATACATGTTAGGGAAGAAAAAAATTGATTAAATATTGAATTTATTACATGTTAGTCAATATAATTTTCAATGGGAAATAAAAGGTGTGTGAATCATAATCCCAATCAATGAGTCATGACACAAAAAGATATAATAAATGAAATAATGAGAATGCAAGAACCACATTAAACATAACATCACAAACATTGGTCCAGGATAACTGCCAGGGAATCACAACAAGGTCAACAAATCCCCATAATTGATTATGTTTTCTCCCTAATAAAATACATGGCATCTCAGGAGACTAAAATCTTACCCAATCGTTTTGACTGCTATATAATTTCAGGTGCATCTCTCTCTTTCATATCACGTACGACCATAAATGTTCCATAATTTTATATCATGTATAATAAAATGGAAATAATATGATCGGTAATAGGGATGAGTGATAAAATACCCCTACATGAAAAAATTGAATACAAAAGCCATAACACAATGGAGGTGTTTGGAAAAGGAAGATATGGAGAGGATCCCTTACTTCAGCAAAGTAAAAGCTAACAAAAATATTATAAAAATACTATATAAATTTTATGTAATTATTATAAAATCAAATGGATATTAAAGGGATATTTATAAATCCATGGAGACAAAATTAATTGAGAATCAAATGGATAAACACAAAGAAGGTTCTTGCATGGAAAAGAATATAAGGATCCCTTACCTTTAGAGGGTGTTTACTAAATCTTGGGAGGAGCTTCATTATAACATGAGGGAACATTTGGAAGGATATATAGAGGAATAGATATAGCATAGTTGTGATCAATTTGTTTTTACTTCATATTAATGGGATCATCGATCGATTTATATAGAAAACATGATAAGAGTTTATTATTTTCCAAAAAAACAATTTTGGACACTGTACAATAAAATAATCAAAAAAATCACATGATTTTTTCCATCGTTTCTACCTAAGAGAATATTATTTTATTACTTTATATGTTCATTAATGGATCACATTAAAATAAGTCCCTTAGTTATGTGTAAGTGATCATGTTTACAAATAATTTATTTTAAAACCTTAAAATATAATATAGGTTTTGAAGGAATCATTGGGGGTTTATAAAATTAATTAAATAACCTAAAACCTATAATTTTAAATGGATAAAAATTATTATCGATTCCTTTTATTGAAAATATTACAACACTTTTGGTCCTCTATGATGTCATAATATATACTGTATATTTTTACTATATTTAATTTATACCCAAAAATTCCATTGTCTCAGAAATTTATTAAAAATTCACCAATGGATACTTTCAAGATAATGATCCCAAAAAATAATATTTATTTTATAAAAATAATTCAATAATTATAATTATTAATACATTAAATTTAAACTGAAACTTTATATAAAATAATGTCTTTTTACAAAAACGATTTTCTGACCCATATAAAAATTTCATTTTCTATTCGTAATATTATATTATTATTCATATTTGAAATATAATATATAATAATAATATTTTATTAAAATAAAATTTATTTATATAATTCATGAATTCATTAAAAGAAATATCTTAGTTAAAATTTTTCATTACCCAATAATAAAATTCGAGTATTGACATATTAAAATCAAATTTTTAACAAACTCATTAATTTACAATTTTAAATTAAAAATAACAAGGAATAAAATAATAATTAATTTTTTAAAAAATAAAATATAAATTTTCATATTATAAGGTTTAAGATATATAACCCCTTATTATACTAGAAAATTATCTATGGGTAAGGTGCACGATGGTGATATTCAATTAAGGTTGTTTGACCGACATGGATTGAGCCACGATCTCAATGAGATTTAACATCCCCCATAATATGTGTTGCTCATGATTTAGTTATTTAATCTAATATTAGGATTGGTCAAGGGAAAATCATATAGAAGTTATCTCCCTTAGAATCTCTGATAAATTTTCTTCATAGGGAATGTTCATACTGATCAAGACCATTACTTATTTCATTTGTGTCAATTGGATTTATTATATCACATAATATATACTAATAATTTGATCATTTTTTCAAAGAAATATAATCAATTGTCCGGATTTTTAATGATAATTGAAATATGGCCAGATAAACACAAATAAGTGCATGTGTTTTATGTAATAACATTATACAATAGATAATTTAATTCAATCACAAAGGGAATTTTATTTATAATTGTCTGGTTCATTATGGTGTTGGTGGCAGAATTTTGAGTGAAGATGTCAGTTCATATTCAAGTGGTAAAAATGGATTTTTAAGGAGATTCACTAGGGAAAAGAGATGTACTTTGGGAAAGGTATTGATTGTTATCTTCCATTTTCTGGATTAACATCCATTTTATTCTATTTGAGTGGATATAATGGGACTTTATAAAGGATGTGTAATATTTCATTGAGGGAGTTCCACATATGTAGTTGGATAAGTCATGTTCTTCATTTTTGTTCAATGATTTACCATCAAGTTATTGTTATAGGCTTAGGTTAGACGTATTCCATGAGCGATTGATCACAGTGGTCCT
This sequence comes from Viscum album, assembly GCA_963277665.1. Classification (NCBI taxonomy): domain Eukaryota; kingdom Viridiplantae; phylum Streptophyta; class Magnoliopsida; order Santalales; family Viscaceae; genus Viscum; species Viscum album. The sequence goes on from OY728142.1 coordinate 959,394,648, forward strand.
ACAAGGATAAAAGTGTTATGTTTATGAGGTCAAGTCATATAGTTATCTATGTTTTTCAAATACAACTACAGCAAAAGATGACCTTGGGGGTAAGTTACATAGATGGGTGAAGGATTATGTGGTTAAGTAAACATATCTATGGTATGTAGAATATATATTTTGGATTAGGTTATAGTTTATAGAGTTTAAGGTATTTTGACTATCAGATGTACATTTTTTGACCACCTTGATGCCTTTATTTTTATTATTTGACAATATATTATCTCGTTCTTTCATTTTTAACATTGTTTTATCTAGGTGGGTTTATTCATTGAGGCTTTCCCAAGGATTCTAGAATCGGATACACCTCTTTGGGAATGGGTTTCATTATATAAAGAGGTTCTTAATGTGATTTATAGTAGTTAAGGCTATGGATATTTTTAATATTTCATGATTTTGATTATGATGATCTTTGAAATAAAATTTGGGATGGATTAGGTGGTGTGCTTCATGAATCACAATAATTACTCTAGATGTGGACATCTTTTTCCTACCGTATTTTATAAATGTATGTTTTAATGGGAAAATGAAATGTGGCGATATGTAGACTTGGACCCGCTTTCAGTTAGGTTGGAGCCACATTTGTGCATATGTAGGTAATGTTCTTATAGTATACCATATGACAGTTCGATACACATTTTCTCTAGTGTTTGACCACTTCTATGATGTATATATAGATAATTTATTTATAATCCATCCTAATAAAGAGATAAATTTTGTGATTGATCACATAGGACTTCTAGATACCTTATCTATTCAACCTTATCATATGAAAATGTAAAAGATATTAGAGTTTAATGATCATATCAAGGAAATTGAAAAAATGGGTTTTTTAATCAATGATTGGTATGTTGGGTGACCTAATTTTAATAACCAAGATGGTGTGTCGTGGCATTATTTTTTTTATTTACTAAAATATAAACCCATTCATGGTGATGAAATGATATCCATTATCCGGGATTGAAGACATGCTTGACCAACTGAGGGGATCCTGAGGGTTCTCTATGATCAAAGTATGATCTAGTTACCAAGAGAAACATGTCTTGGTGAAGGATATACCCAAGATGGTGTTTTGGAGTGTGTATTATATCTATGATTAAATTTTTTTTCCATTTATTTGGATGACTACACTAGTGGTTCTCACAGGTTTCATGAATTGGATCTTTCTTCCCCATCTAGAAGCATTCTTCATGGTGTTCTTTAATGAAATCATAGTATATTAATAGATTTAGGAGTCACATAACAAGCATATTGGTATTTTATTTTATAAAATTTGAGAATCTTTTTTAATTCCAAGTACATGAAGTTTCACTCCTAGATTCTTGTGGTTCATTTATTTGGGAATGTGATATCTAATATAGGAATCTTAGTTGACCTAGAGAAATTGTATGTGATAATGTCTTGTATTGGGAATACATTTATGATATAGAGTCTTCTTTAGTTGATTGGATATTATAGGAGGTTCATTAAGGATTTCTCTCAATTGGAAACAACTGTGAAAAGGCTAATGAAGAATGAGGATAAGTTAAAATAGACTAATTAGTGTGAGGATTATTTCTATAAAATGAAAAACGGTTTACATCTATAATTATTCTAATTTTACCAAACCCATGGATCAATTATATAGTCTATTATGATTCCTCATGAGTTATTTTGATACAGAGGGATCGAGTTGTCACTTAAGGGTCTCATCAACTACATCCCCTATAGTAGAACTAACTTACCCATGATTTGTTACTTGTGGTTGTAGTTCATGATTTGAGGTTTTAGAACCATTATCTCTTTGTTGAAAAAATTTTTATCAACAAAAACCACAAGTTCATAAGGTATATACTATCCTAGTAGTTCTATAACATGTATAAGATGATTGGGGTTATGTGCTTCTGGAAAATCAACATTGAAATTGAATATTCACTATGAAAGTGGAATGTGGTTGTGGATTCTATAACTAAAAAGACTCTTGAGTAAGGCTTCCCGACATATAAAGTGGAGTGGAAGCTACTGAGCCTACTAATTGACTAGAATGTGGATTTTTTGGAGGTCGAATAGGTGGTGAACTGTACATCATTTATTTTTACCTTTTCACTAGTGGATTGGGTGATGGCAATCTAGGAGCTCGATTTTCAAAGTCTTGTGATATAGGAATGGATTTTGTAAGATTTTACTCTCTTCAGATTGTATCAAGACGAGGATGAGATGGTGTATTTACAAGGTAGGGTGAAATTCTTAACTTCAATAAGGGAAGATATAATTTGGAAATTAAATGATTCATAATGGGAGGTAAGTCTACGAATCCCTAAGCTGTGTTGTCGTATCATGTTATTTTTTGAGTGAGTGGTTATGAAAAATGATAATATTGGTTTTGTCTCTTACTATGTTACCTATTAGAGGATAAAATACAGAAAATAAAAAATTTGGACTATTACAATAAACTCTTCATGTTATTGGATAAAAGTTGGATTAGGTGAATATTGGATTAATAAAGGGAATGCCATGGACCTTGGGAGCCATGATACATTGTGGGTGGTATTTTATCACCTATCGAACGTTTATCTTTTATTTCGTATTCGAGAGGCACATTCTGTGAATGAGTTTATACTTTTATATGTGAAGGCTATAGTTTGTTTTAGTGGGATAAAAATAATAATAGTATTGAATAGGATGCTTGTTTTACATAGAAATTGTATAATGACCTACAAAAGTACATGAAATCATAGCTGGATTAGAGTATATCATATTAATCACAAACAAATAAGAAATAAGAGATAATGATCAAGATAAATAAGGATATAATCATAATGCCCATTATTGATTTTGGTGGATCTCAAGAAAACCATATTCTTGTAAGAGTTCATATATAATAAATAATTTCATCCTTATTTATTGAATTCACTCATTGAAGCTCACTAAGGTAGGTTATGCCTCTCATCATTATGTGGGTCGATGGATAGAGAGACCATGATAATGGTGTCATGCTTGGTATACGAGACCATATAGTAAGTGCAGATCATTGTTATATTTTTAATTACCCTAAAAAGAGAGAAACAATCATATGTAAACTCGAGTTGGTAACCCTTGGAGTTCTCCAAGGGAGATTGGAAATTCTTGTGGGTATCACCTTCATTGGAGAATTGATATTTGAAGAGGTATTGAATTCTCATGAAATTATTTATTGGTCAATTTGAGTTTAAATATTGGATTGGGATTGTTCCTTATTGGTTGTATCTTACATCATAAAATCATGCTATATATAATTTATTTCATGTGTAGAATCTCTATAAGTATTACCAGATAATACACATGTGATTGATAGTGCCGATGTTGATTTGGAGGCATATGATATATTAAAGGAGAACCTACTATATATTGTAGTCTAGAGTAAGAAGATATTGTGTAAGAGGATAGTACCTCTCATTTGAGTAATATAGAATCATGCATTGATCTAGGAGGAAACGTAGGAGTTAAAATTAGATCTGTTGGCTTAATGGCCACTCTATTTGGATAATACCCCTATAGATACTTAAAAAGAATGAGATGTACTTAAAAGAGTACTTTGTGACACACATTGAATTTTATGGTACATTATATATAAAATTTGATATTTTTTCATATTATGATACCCATTTTTTGTAGAAATTAGCAATGTTTTTATAGTGACTTTTTAATAAATAACTCTGCGTGATGTTTAGATTTATTTGAAGTATTTGGTCAAAGTGTAGAACATGGGATTCATGGTATGCATGGATTTAGGGAAGATTACAGAATGTGGGGGGTCGATATTCATTCCATGAATGCTTTATAAATGTATGAGTCCCTCTACATTGGAGCAGTCACACTATAACTATTCTAGGAAAAATCATAATAAGGCTAAATTGGGGTGCACCATGGAGTCACCACCCCGATTATGCTATAATTATGTTACTAGGTTATTTTTTTAAAGGGATATATCTATAATTTTTTCCGGAACACTCGTTTCACTTATCCATACTATTCCTATGAAATATACATAATTTGGTTGAATGTGGGAGCTTCATCTTGAGGCTCTGATCTTCTACCATCTCTGTTCTTATCCGTTAGATGTAAAATTTATTACAATGATTATCTTTTGGTAAGACACAATTTATATATAATTTAAATTCACTATTCAACCCATATATCTTGTTTTTTTATGTTTAAAAGATATCTTTTTTAAAGGATGATCATTTGGTCTGAGGAAAAATGCACTAACATATATAAATATAAAAATGTTTATAGGTGTCTAAAAGAGAGAAATTTATTACAATCATTTGGTTGGAGATGGTTAAAATCAACCAGAAGATTCTTAATGCATATTTTGTTACTGTAGACACCCTTACTAGAAATTACATCTTCAACCCTGTTCACATCTCTATAAGTATGAGTGATAATATGATTTATATCAGATAGGTGTATGAGGTAGGTGATTCATTTAGTTGTGATGGTCCACACAAGGTAAATCATAATTTAATTAATATCCTAGACAATGATAGTTTAATAAATTTCAATCCAGAGGATGTTCAATCCTCTTTGTATAATCTAATCAATAGAATTGATAACACGTAACATATCTGCTTATAGGGTGGAGGCATGACCGATAGAACCAAATCTAGATCCTAGAGTGTCAGAATATTTATTTCCACAAATTTTATCATAGCTTATTGTTCCTGGATTCCCTTTTGAAGCACTATCCACATTGATTTTGATCCATCCAGAAATAGGAGTTTTCCAAAAGGCTTCCAAAAATCCTTTCTGTGGTCTTTATCTTGCTTTAATCCATATCCACCATAAGACAGTGACATCTTTAAATGTTTTATGACAGGTCCCTATTTGAATGGTTCTGGCATCCTTGATGGAAGTTTAAATCCTTATTTTAGTTGCATAGAAATTGAACGCGTTATTTTTTTGAATAATAGAATTAAATTCATACCAAGTAATATGATTCATTTCTACCACAACAGTGGTGAAAAGATGAAAAATATGAGAAGAGGTATCCATAGTAGTGCTTCCCTACAGAAAAAGTCCAATAGAGCTATAACTTTTCCATCAAAAATCAATGATATCAAAAATAAAATTCCAAAGTGTTGAAGTTGTATAACCATATAAAAATAACTGACTAGCATACTCCCTATGCTAGTTTCACATGCGACATTTATATCAAATATGAATTCCACACATCTGAAGATTTGAGTCCATGGGGTTTATATTATGAGAAATTCTCCACACAAGGGCGATTCGGGATGGTCGAATCCAACTTTTGTTAAAATTACTAAACTAGTGGAAATCATTGTTGGGGGTATTGAAATTGTAATTATAGTAATGTTTAGAGGTTATAAAACAATTATATACAGGTTCCCAAAACCAAAAAATCATCAATGGTGATAAATGTATAATGGTTAATAATACTAGATATTTCAATAGGTAAATTAATATCAGTGGAGTGTAAACAATCCACAAATGGAGATGTTTATATTAGTGTGTAAATGCATGGTATCAATCAATTTACAAAGAAGGGTTCCATTCAAGTTGTCCAACCAAAATTGCAGCAAGGAATCTCTGTTAATTATCCATCTAGACGGAGACATGATTTTTTTGAAAAAGTGTGTTTGATGGATGGCCATATAGAGGATTCTATATACAAGTGTTTCCCTTTTCTAAAGTTATTGTAAAATCTACCACAACGGAAATAATAATCCTGAGCATTGTTATTCATAGTATTCCAAGTAATATTGTCTTGAAGTGCCTCATTAAAATGTTTGATATTCTTAATAGTGAGGACATCATTCTCAATGGGGGTGTAACATGTTTTCCCAGGGATAGTGAAAAGTTTTCGATTAAGAGTGCTTTCACTCCAAACATAATTTTTTATTTGTCTATCTATAATTTTGAGAATATCTGTAGGAAATTAATACACCATCATATGTAATCCATTTTTGAAATATTGGTGTATTTGTCAAGGCATATTTGACCTACCATTAATAAAGTTTTTCGTTTCTAGGAGGAGAGTTGTCTATTGATCTGATAAAATATTCTTAAAAAATATGTGCTTTGGGGTCTTCCCCAAAAATGTGAACCCCAAGATATGTAAACATGAAGGATCATTATTTTATAACCAAATAATTAATAATAGAAACATTCATGTTGGCCTAAGAAGCATTTATCAATGCAAATAGATGATTTACTCTAGTATATTAATTGATCAGAGACATATTCATAGTGGGAGAGGACATCTTTAAGTTTTTTATATTCCTCCTTTCTCCTTGGATGATATAATTATATCATCTACATATAAAACATGTGAGGGAACATTCATATCACTAGAGGCAAATATGGGCTTGATCTCACCCCTAAATATTGATTCTGTTATTAGTTTACTAATGTAGTCTTCAACAATAACAAATAGAATGGATTAAAGGGGTCCCCTTGTCTAACACCTTTTGTACAAGTTAAATAACCCCTAAGAGAGAAATTGATAAAAAAAGAGTTGTGGGAGGAGTTAAAAAGAGTTAGTAATTTTTTAACCAGGTTTTCATTAAAACCAAATATATAAATGATATTGTAAATTAAACTCAAATAAATTGTATCAAAATCTTTTCTAATTTCATGTTTAATGGAAACACACCCCATCCTTTGTGTATTTTTAAGTATGTTTGTACTCTCAGAAGCTAAGAAAATTTGGTCTTGGATATTCCTTCCTTTTAAGAATCCAAATTGGTTATAAGAGACAATTTTGATGGGAATGGGTTCTACTATCATAGCTATGTGCTGGGAAATAATTTTATATATAGTGTTGATAAGGGTAATAGGGCTATGAATGTGAATTTATGATGTATTATCCACATTAGTAATAAGGGTAAGAAATTGGTCATTAATACCATAAGGTAGATAGCCACTGATGAAGAAGGTTTTTACTAGGCTACAGACATCATTGAGAACAATGTCCAAATGTTGTTAGAAAAAATTATTAGGAAAGCCATCAGGATCGGGAGCACTATTCGACATTAGATGAAAACCCACATCCTTAATTGCATGATCAATGGGAATACTATTCATTATGTCATTATCCTTATCTCTAAATAAGCAAGGAATGATATCTGGTTTGATATATTTGTTTATATTAGGTCTATTGAAGATATTTCTAAAGTATGATCTGACAAGATTATCCAAACTTTCCTCATTAACAATGATATTATCCCCATCTTTAAGTATGGATAGAATTCTACAGACCTTTCTAATCCTTTTCTAGGAATTGAATAATTTAGTGTTTATGTCTCCATCATTGAGCCAATTGACTCTGAGAGTTTGTTTCCTATGATTTTCTTCTGAGGTGATAAGAGAGTTCATTTTGTTGCTTATGTCCACTTCCTACTTTGAGTTAGTAGCAAAGTCACTATGGGTTTAGTCGGTTTGAATTATATTGACAGAATTATCAAGGGAGATAATTTCTTTATCATTTTGTTGTGTTCTATCTTTACACCATGTTTTTAGTTTTTCCTTTAGATGTTTTAGATTTATAATGCAGAAAAAGGCATCATCCGATGTGATAGATTTCCAAGTGTGTTTGACAATTTTTTTACAATCCCCAATAGTGTTCCAGAATTTATTGAATCTAAAAGGATGATTGGGGTTGTTTTCTTTAGTAATAAGGCTCACACAAATTTTAGGGTAATTTGAATTAATCTTAGGTAATGTAATACTTTAGATGGTATTCCAGTTACCCAGAGCTTTGATGTTTTTGAAGGATATGTCTTGTTTACTCGTAAAATACTATTTTGTTGTCTTCTATATCAGGTATACTTAACACCAAACAGATTAATCTCAACAAGATTATTATCATCAATACAGATTTTAAAATCATTAATGGAATTGTTTGATTGTAAGGGTCCTAGCCTTTCACTAGGCCCAAGGATAACATTGAAGTAACTGACAATAACCCATGGTTCTTGAATAATTTTGGTAAAGGAAGATATATTATTCAACAATGTTCTCTATTTTGATAATTATTGTAGGAATAAATAAAAATAAAGAAAAAGATAATGTCATGAAATATTATTTCTCATGTTAAATACTGAGAATCAGCATTAAAAATATGAACTTTACTTATATAAATGTGATAAAAGACCCACAACGAATCACATTTTTTATTTTTAGATGTTGTACCTATAAAATTATAAATATATTTATCAAGACCATTAAAGCTCGAAGTGAATGTGATTTTATGCTCAGAGATAGAAAAATACATTGGATTATGATTAAAAAGATATTTTTTAAATGTTTCTATGGTGTCAGGGTTAGAAATACCCTAAGAGTTCGAATATAAAATATTCATTTATACATAGGCTTCGGGATTGGCCCCTTGTTTTTTGTTACCTCTGGATTCCTTTCCTCACTTGGATTTTCTTAACTACTTGATAGAATATTTCTTATGCATCATTTTATTTCTTTCAAGAAAAGCTCTTCAAGGGTTAGGAGAGTTATACATAATTTTTTTACATGTTTAGTTCTACTCAGGGTGAATTTGATTGTTCCCATTTTACTTTTGTATCCTTATCCCTTATGCATCTGCTTTTTTTTATCAGAATATCCAAGATTCCCTTCTCAATTTTCTATTTTGAGGTCAGGCATGGGAGGGGTGTTGATTATGTGCCTCTATTGTAGTTCCAGGCCTTTTCCATCATCCTTCATGCATTGTGAATTTCTAATATCTAACATTTGTATGCTACATTTGGGGTTCCGATCTTCATATTTCTCCAGCATCTCAACACTGTGTGAAGTTGAGGAGAGTTTATGCTGATTTGCAGTGTCAATAGTCGCTGAAATAGTTTCTTTTATTGTAGTGTCCATGTGGGTGGGTGCTTCCATTTCAGTTTCTGATTGACTATGAATCCATGACTTCAGTTTAAGAGATGCATTGAAAGATTCATGCATATTGGCCTTCTGATTACCTAGGTGTTTGATAGCTTCCTTTACTTGCTCGATAATATGTTTATCAAGACCCTAATTGATGTCTTTCATTGAAGTCTCCTCCTCAATGGATGTAGTTGAGGTAGAGTTAGAAGTAGTAGCAGTAGGCTGGGTTTCTAGTGTCATACTATTTGATGTAATTTTATCAATGCGTGATGTTACTTCATAGGTAGGTGTAGAAATAATTCCATGGAGATCAACTATTGGAGCATTATTATTCCTTCTCTGAGAGTTTTGACTGTCTTTAATAGGACATGCATCCTCATCATTCTTCTAATCATTCAGTTAAACTATGTTCAACACCATAATAACAATTTCCTCAGCAAAACTTTTCTCTTCATTGTCCAGTTCATCCATTTTCACCATATCCGTCCAAGATTTCATAGAAGGTTCCTTTGATGATGATTACATACTAGTTTTCCACCTCCAATCTTCCTGTTTATTCATGGTTGTTTCATATTTCTCCAATACAGGTTTGTTATCCTTATTTTTTCCTCTAACCTTAGTCCAATCATTTGCGTTATGAGGTTGGACCTGTTTTATCACAATTCTACAATTCAAAATGGAGTTTCCAATGATATTACAATTGGCTCCAAATGGTGGTCTATACTAATATTAAATTCTGACCTAGTTCTTATAATCCATTACATTGACAGCAATTACATGAGGCAGTTTTGTTTCTAGATTATCTACAACCACAACTCCGACATATAGACCAAAATCACCATTCAATGTCCTATGATCTATTTTACAAGGTATCCCTATACAAGAGTTATGGTAATTAATAAATTTTGAGTGCCAAAAAATTCTGCTATGTCCATGTAACCAAACACAAATCTATGTCAAAGAGTTCCTAGGAATAAAATGATTGAAAGTTAAATCCCAAGTTGAAATACGTAAGAGACCAGGTTTCAATTGTACAGTTCCATGTTTCCATGCCTGGTCAATATCCCATTGAGAGTGTAAAATTAAATGATAACATCCATTCACAATGGGAAATTTTTTAATTGGGTGTGCCCCAGTAATGGGAGATTCTCATTTTGAGTTCATCCACTATCCACAGTTTATCCCCTTTCAGGTAAGAGAGTATTCTAATTACAAAGAATATACCCATTTATTCCCTCTGATGCAGCACTTTTGGATCAGCATCAACCAAAAATATCCCATCATCAAGTTTTTTTAAACATGGGGTTGTCGCTGAGGAAGATTTTTCATTATTTGGTCCCTTAAGATCTTCAACGATAGATACCCATTTTGATGTTTGAGTCATGAACACATTTTCCATGGTTATTTGTTCTTCATGTGCGCGTGGGGTATGATGCTCGAAGGATTATTCCTAGGTAGCATCAAAAGAGGTCATTTGGTATTAGATATATCACTTCTGGGAATAGACATCATTGATCTTCAAAATAGGGTTGTGATTCGACCGTTAGCAAGTTTCCTCGAGTTTCTTTAAGATACATCTTCCTCCTTAAAAGCTAAATTTTAAGACTTATGGATGATTTTAGGGTTATTCTAGTTTGGTATTGAATAAATGAGAATGGCCTAGAGAATATATTCGGCATAGCATGTAGTGGAATGTTATTAACATGATACCACTTTAAAATTATTTATATGACATAACATGAATAAGATTTTGTGTGACCCCACGAGGCCCTACATTTAGTATCAATGAGATCGGGAAGGTCCTTATGAATGCGTTTGACCCCTTAAAGGGGGTATTTTGGTTTATGGATCGGAAGGTTTGAAATGTTAGCTTTTTTATGTTTATATATAAGGCTCTATTATTGGATTGTTAAGCATTAACATGTCCATTTATGCTATAATAGGGGTAGGGATACCTTTTAAATGGACCCTTGGGTATATGTGATGATTCCCCTCACTCATGATGTTATTAAAAGTGTGTTTTTTTCTATTTCATTCCATCTTATTTTATATAATTTACAATTTTGGGTCACCCTTGTGTGATAAGTCAGGGATTGATAAGTGATGTGGTACCTTCCCTGAGTGATAAATTATGGTGTGGATTGTTAATTTTAGGTCTACCTTGGGTGATATGGTGTGACATGAGTTAAAAGGTGTAGCTTAGCTTGAGTGAGATGGCATAGTAAAGAAATAAGATAATCCTTGAGCGAGAAGGTGTTTTGTGATGTAATGGTGACCTCCCTTTAGTGAAAATAGTCATTTTGGGTATTGGACATGTGTTCATGCCATGATTAAAAAGGAACTAGTAATGTTATGAAACCCATTTAAAGGTTTTTTTATAGTCTTCCTATATAAATGTAATTGAAAAAAGTATGTCTTTGAATTCATAATGTTCTGGTTATCACATGACAACTCAAATATAGTTATGTGTCAATTTATTTATTCATTTATATTATTGTATACACAATTATAAATATACATTACTTATTTTAGGGAAACGTTAGTGGTGTCCTACTGGGTTTATACAGACACCCATCATTGGAATATTGATGTATATGAATACATCATAATCAGGCATCTAATAAGAGTTAAGATCCCCATGATGGACTAATATAAAGATTTAGGTGGAAGAGATTTAAGAATATTTAGGACTCACTCTAATAACTTTTAAGGTTGTTCCTTATTTATCAGTTTTTTCTTTTTATCTATTGTACATATTGATCCACCACATATGTGGATCCCTTGGACATATATATACAAGTGATTTTATTTCATTTTAATATTTCATATGATGATGTTATCCATTTCTTATGTTTTTATTATTGATGTCAATTATATGCAATAATTGTTTCTACTATATTTGTTTCGATTATTATCTAATAAATATATAAAATATCCCCATTATTTGAGCCAGACCCTTGGTACTTGTCAGTACCCTCTTAAATATTTGGAGGCATGTGTGCAGTTATATAATGAACTATCTCATACCCAATGATCGTGGCCATGGTTTCAAATACTAAATTCTCACAATTTCAAAACCTAGTGCGATTATTCTTAAATATTAATTTTGTCTTTAGAAATTTGATATTCTCCTTAGTGAGATTTTTATGGTAAAAATTCTATATATCCAATATAATATACATTTTTTATTCATAAAATACCTCAACATATGATCATTCTATCTAATATAAAGTCACATACATTACTCCTCATAAAACCACTTTGGATCATCGAGTCACCTTCCAAATTCCACTATTAAATCTAGTACCATAACATTCCTTATTTTGGTTTCCTATGTAAATGTGGTTCTTCTATAACCCAAGGATATGTCTAACTTATTTTATGTATAGAAATATATTTCTGTTTATCTATTCATTTAAAAATCCTTCCTCATGACCTCCAAACTATAATCATCCACTAGATATACATTAAAAATTTCTTCTAAAAGGTAATCCACCATGTATTCGTTCTTTTTCATTAAGTTAAATTATGTTCTTGAGTTATTCATTTGTTGATTCATTGGAATGTTGACATGGAGAAGAAATTAATTACCTCATCTAGATATAATCATGGAATTTTTTTTCCGGAAGAAGATATTTTAATTATTCCTTTTGGTCTGTACAATCCTTCTTGAGATGTTATCTTTCCCCAAATTTCCAATTTGTGAGACCATGAACAATCAATATACGTTGAATTCTCTTTTGAGATCTATCTATGGATTATAATTTTGACATCTTTTTTGGAGGGATCATAAAATTTCATCTTCATTTTAATCACATATTTATGGTAATTGATTATCATATTGTTTGAGTTCATCATCCAATATCAAATTCACAAAATAGTAAAAAAATAATTTGGTTTTACAATATAAATTTATAAATGTTTTACCATCGCATACCAATACTCTAGTAGTAATGAAATAAATTGAAATACCCAAAAAATATATATGAAAATCAGTATCCCTTATTTAATCTATCTTCGAAACATGTTTAATTCAATAATGTGTTATGTTGTTGGTCTAACTTTGGATAACCGCATATTGAACAAACTTTACATCATGAACATATTGTTATGTGTTTTGATCTTCTATTATATATATCTTAAAAGGCCTTCATTAACTCCATAAAAAACATTACATCTCTGATATCAAAGGCCACATTCCTTATTATTGACATCCTATCCAACCCAAGTAATTTTTTATCCAACTATTCTCATAATTTCTAATTAATACTTTCTATATTCGATTCCACCAAAGTATCCTATAAATCCTTTTTAATGAGATATTCATCCATTCATACTCTCTAGAAACCAATGTTTATTCTATAATACTTATCTATAGAAGATTTACCTATTTCTAATGAAAAATATTATAATTATAGTATACTTTGACAAAAACACAAGTAATTTCGCAGAATGACAGTGTGTGTTACATAAACTACATTAGAGTGTTTTGAAGTGTGAGATAAAACAAAAATAAGCTTTCATACCACTAATTTGAAATCTAATAACTTATAATGACAAAAAAATTATCCATTGTAAAATATACATAGTTGACCTAGATCCTATATATAGATTCTATCTATATTGGTGAATTTCAAGATAAAAAGTATTTATACCATACCCACCACACAAATCAACCTCCCACACATTCATGAAATCCCATGACTCAAAAAATTCATGAAATTAGATATAATATAAAATATTTATGATTTACATGGTTTGTTCACAAGTCATGTTCTCATAGAAAGAAAATTTTATTTTTATTCATTGAAATCATACGATATAAGAATTATAATAAATTTTTCGTGGTCAGCGCATTAAATTACTAATTATAAGTAATCCCTTGTCGCATACCATAAATTTTTAATAGTGGTCCCATATAATTACAATAAGTATAAACTAGTCATTCTGTTGCTCCAATATCTAATATTCTTGAACAACCCACCATTTAACCTAGAAACTATCAATATTCCATTGTAATCCTAATTTGACCACTATAGTTTGTGAATAGTGAAGGTTACCCAACCGTTTTCACAAACTATGAGGAACAAACCTGTGAATTAATTGAACATCATCTGGACCATTATATAATTCTCATGGCAATGATACAATAGCATCATATGATCAACCTATAATCCAATAGAGAATACAATCAACAATTACTTAACCCCAAGGAAAACCTATCATTCAATGCTCCTCTTTCCAGTATAATTACTACAGAACATGAATAAAATTTACACTCTAAATATATTACATGTTATTTCTTCCCAAAAAATATATGAATTACATTATTATTTTTAAAATATAATTTTTCCATTTATCTATGAACTAATCAGAATTAAATATATGTGTTATTTAAAAACCATATTTGCCTTTGGTGGATCCAACTAAATAAGATCCTAGATACTCTGATACCAATTGTGGTTCTTAATAAAGGATAGATAAAAAACTGTGGTGTTGAATCAGACATAATAAATTATTATTATTTCTTTTGAATAATCCTATTTCATTGGTCTATGTAATTTTATCTACTTTAATTGATATGTTTGTGCCCACACCCATAAAATATTAAATTAAACAAGAATTTTAAATATGTAATATTTTTATAATCCCCCCCCCCCGCACCATGCCATATTTGGTGACTATATCTTTTATATGCATGATATCATCAAATCTATATGTTAATACACTTATATGAAAAAAATTATGATAGATTATTATAAGAAGGTATCATCCCTAATGCATTAGTAATGATATACTACAATATTATTTGAATCACAAATATTTATAAGGAATTAGTAGATTGGAATAAAAAATATATATAGTTATCATTTATATGAATTTATACCAATCATAGTATTATTATTAGAGAGTTAATAATTATAAAAGTCGTAACTATGTACCAAAATCATTCTTGGTCAGTAATTGACAGACCTTTTGTATGGGGTCAAAAAAAATATAATTTATTTTTCTTGGTGCATTATAGGGGATGACTAGGATTGTCTTTCTTGAGGAGTACATTCAGTCATTTTCTATCAATTCATAATTAAATTATAATATTTTTTTTGGTTTTTCCTATTTCTGAAGATCGTATAAATATTGGGTTTTTTGTTATGGAATGAAAAAAATAAAAACTAAAAATATAGATGAAATGTAAATAGGATTAATGATTTTATAAAGAAATGAAATGCATCTGATAAAATCATGTGGTGTAAATATTCATTCAATTATTGTATATAACGAAAACACTCCACTATATCTCTAAACGTCCCCTTTTAACTAATTTTTTAATATATGGAGAACTAGAAATTATTGAGTATATTGCATATATATCACCTTAATAAATGGTAGAATAGTTGAAAAGGAATAAGCTAACCCTTATATAACCACAAAAAGTATAACATCTCTCACTATTATTAATCCTTGAATCGACCAAATGCATATAATAAATAATGATTTGGGTTCAACATTGGATTACTCTTTCCCAGGGAAATATTATACATTTTTACCCATTACTACTATTGTAGAAGATAACAGTTAGATGATAACTTATGAAAAATGATAGAAGACAGAACAAAATTTGGTTGAAGGAGAAAGAACAATTCTATTTAAATTATACAGCAATAATGGAAAATGAAAGAGAAATAAAAATGTGAAAAAATATATTATAATAATTTTAGAATAAATATATCTAAACTATGTATTGTATATTAATTCACAAAAACTACCCATATAAATATGAATAAAACATATTTATAGAGTGAATGTGAAATTTGGGTTACCAAATTTATAGTATGGAATGCTAGAAAATTAAGTCAAAGTATATCATTATTTTTGTGCCGAGTGGTTGAACCTCTAAAAAATTAAATGATACATAGATCCAATTGAAATAGATATTTTACATGGATACCTATATCATGTGGAAAATAATTTTTATCCATTTTTTCGTGGATATAAAACCTGTTTTATGAATAGTGAGGTGATGTAAAATCATTTGAATATAATCCATCATTGATATTACTGATTATTATCACAATGAAACATTGTGAGTTGTTTCATGTAATTCAAATAAAATATATATCCTAAAGTGTTTAAAATTATTTATTAAAATTTCAAACAAAATTACAACCTAAAGAAAAGTTTTGGATAAACAGAAAACTGTAGTAGGTAAAGAAAACTAGAATTTATTTTTGGTTTGGTAAATCATGCACTAATTATTAATTCTTATTAAATAATCACATTAAAAGAATGGATTTACCAATTGATTTCAAAAATGAAAAAAATACATGAATATTCATTACAAATCCATTTTTTATTCAATAAAAATTACTCTATTAATATAAATGTGTTTTAATTACCCATAGATTAATAATGTTGAAGGGATTTGGAGCATTAAAATTTATATGAAGAATATAAAAACATTAACTCTAATAATTCTCAAATAATAAATCGAAATCCTGTGAAATAAAATGAATTTCACTAATAAAAAATTATACGTCCTAGGTTCAAAAAACAATTAATAAAAAATGATAATAAAATATATATTCATTACTAAAAGCATCATTCCTAATATGTAATTCATACCTTCTACCCCACATCAATTTTAGAAAAATTTGAAGTTATATGGTTGTTAATAGAGTGTAATTTAATATAATTAATCATTTAAATTTTGTATCTATCCTGAATCCATATCTCCTAATATTATTATTCCTATTTTTCATTTCAAAAATCCATGATAAAATCTAAATGAAATTATTATAATTTAATTTATCCCTTATACATATGGTTTTAAATATTCCCCTCAACTAAATATATTAATTTTTGATAATTAATAACTTCAATTTTTTTCTTTTTTTGGTCCTTTTTTTAATTTTGTTTTATTTTATTTTTTTATTTTTAGTGCCAAACAACATATTACTTCATGTGGGATAACAATCGTCAATTTTACTCTTGTTTCAAATTCCATATGTTATTGTATTTTTATATAGATCCCTAAAATGATATTTTTTACAATCGAAACATTACTTAATATAGAGTTCAAAATTCAACCATCCTCGTGTTATAATTATTATTCCAATTAATTCTTTTCCATTCAAAAATTATTTCTAAATTATAATATAAAAATTTACAACAATTCACAAAAAACCCCTTAATCATAAATCATATAAATTAATTACAATAAAAATTAGTTGAATCCTCAAGAAATGCATGTAAATTTTCACATTGTAGGATATATTTTAAATATAAAATTTCCCAACATAAAAACATACCAAATATTAAAAGTATATAACAAAACATGAAACTCTAAACATATTTGATCTTCTCCCATAAACCATAACAGTTAATACACAAATTTTGATTCAAAAATTATTTTATAATCATTTCATGTAGAATTAAATTAAAAATAAATAAATGAAGCATAATAGAGAAATAATACCATAATTATTAGTTATAGAATCTTCAATATAATATAATAAATTAAATCCATTGAAAAAAGACAAGTATACAAGAAAACCATAAGAAAAGTAATTGAAATTAAAAGAAAAAATAAATATATTGGTAAAGGGAAAAGAAAATATAGATAAATATTGATTTGGGCCCCCAGTTGGGTACTATAGTTTTACATACACTATCCAACTAGTTCATTTGGTTATTCAAAATAGTAATGTGGGTGTTTATTCATTGATTGGAACCACCACATGTTATTTTACCAATGCTCATCACTTAATATTTAACAGAGAGAATCTTATAGATAGAGTACATCTATTCAAACCCACTAGAAATAATATATAGATTTAATAGTAGGTTAAGATAAATAATTGTTACTCATCCTTTTCTTTGTCGGTATCTTCTTTTACCATTTATTCTAATTTCACAGTTTCTCAAAATATACTCATCAAAATATTTTCCAAAGAGGAAGTCAAGGTGTGCTATTTGTTAATCGAAATAAAATAATTTAAATATAAATATAAATATCCCTCACCAATTATAGCTTCAATTTTTTTCTTTAAGTATATATTCTTGAATTTATACATTTTATTTTAATATAAAATTTCCAATTAGTTTAGGGAGATCCTTATATATCTTATCTGGTGAATCTTATTTATGTTATTCATCCTCTGTGGGTAACCAAGTATTTTCCAAATCTAAAAAAATTAAATAGTGTCAGTGAATAATTTTTCAATTTGAATAAAATGATATGGAATGGAGTTTCATAAAATGTCAATTCCTTATGTTGGTTCAGATTAAATTTCTTCTTTAATGGAAATGATTCTTGAATTTGGGGTTTCATAAATAGACATAGGTATTCAGACTCCTATAATATTTCATCATATTCTTCCACATTTAGGGTTTCTTTTTACATGTTTATAGAAAAATATAGTGGTTTTAATTGTTCTTTTTCAATTTTGGTTAGATCATGGGGTATGATACCTTCCAAAAAGTTATTCGATGATTATTATAGAATTTCATTCTACCCAATTAGTGTATAGGCATTCATGTGTAGTTCTATAATGTCCTCCAGTCATTGTTGAGTGTAGGATTCTAATAGAAATTTATAAAGTAACTATTTCTCACCCTATTGGAGTTCCTCAACATAAATAAGAGAGTAGAGACCTTTTAATCTGTTACATTTGAGACATGTTCATGTTTAAATTACTTTGGCTTCTACTCCTAATATTTGATGATATCTTTAGTCAAAAACTTATTTGGCGCCTCCGGTTGCCTAATTTTTATCTAATTATTGTAGCCAATATTTTTTTTGAAACAGTTATTCTTTCTTTTGTTTTTATTCTTGAGATTATTTTCTTCATTCCTAATAATTTATATTTTAATACATCATGGAAATGTTACTTTTTATCAAAATAATGAATTTTTTTTCAAAAAGTGAATAAAAATAATGAGGTAAAACTACATGGATTCCCAAAAGTGGGTAAATGATTTAAAACACATATTATGGGGTATACAAAATATATGGTGTTTCCTAGTGGAGCACAGCGTTTTCCCAGGGTTATCTCATAAGAAGAGTAGTTAAATTAATTCACTACTTATTCATAATTAATTTATGATATATTTTTGATTATTTATATTTATGAAATAAATTGAACATTGGGGATTTTGGTTATGTAATGATAAACATTAAATTAATCATATAGATACAATATAAATAGAAAAAATAATGTTATAATGAACGGAAATAATCATAAGAGAATCAACTCATGTGAGCCTTTTTTTTCTTTTTTCATGTTTATTTAATTAACACACTATATTGTATATGTAAACATCCTATTTGTCCCAAGTTGAGAATAAATAGTGAAGTAATGATTAATAGTTACACTATTCATCCACCTCCAAGATTTAAGAGATAATTGTTTATTAAGATGAAGTAAAATGTTAGATAACCGTAATAAGTATAACATCTATAACTACAAGTAATCCTAGAATGAACCCAATGAAGAATAAAAATAATTACTTGGGTTAAGAATTGTATTACATTCCATAGAAGATTCATTTTATTAGTTACACATTTTGATTAGTATAGGATATCACAATGAGAAAATGGGTGAAAATAATACAGAAGAGGGAAATAAAAATAAGTGAAATAGGAAAAATAATTTTATCAAAACTTTACAATATGGTATTTATACAAAAAATACATTTCGAGCAAAAATAATATAAAACTAGAAAATAAATCTTGAAAAAATACCACTAAATTTTAATTCATAAAAAATCACCCAAATAATATGGCTACATCCAATATATAGAGTGAGGAAGAGGATACAGTTAAAAAATATATGAGATGGAATTTTTTAAAATTGACTCAATGTAGAGAATAATTTTTTTCCACATTTTAGACCCTAAAATATTCGAAATTACCCATGGATCTAGTTTATTGAAATATTTTTTTTGGATTCCTATATCATGGGTAAAATATTTAGATAAATATAATAAATGATGGAAATATAATGGGAACTATGGATAGGTGACATCAAATATGTTATATCCAATCCACTATTGATATCCAGGCCCATTAACACTGTGAAATTTTTTTATCATTCTCATATACCTAAAAATAAGTATTTATTCCAAAAAAATTATAATTTTTTTAAAAAAATATGAAATTATAATTTTCACATGGAAAATAATTGGAAAAATTTACTAAAGTGTAGTTAAAATTTACGAATTGGCATTTCCATGAATTTTCCATATTCATTCTGAAATTAATTTTGTTTTCAAATAATGAATGAAAAATACAAATTTACCAATTATTTTCAAATATGAGTAAACTAACTTTAAATTACATAATTAAAACACATTTTAAATTCAATACAAATTATTATTTTAATCTAAATATTTGACAATTACACACGAGTGAATAATTTTTTAGGATTTTAAACATTATAATGCATGAAAAAATATCAAAATATTGATTTCAAGCATTATAAAAGTTAAATATTTTTTAAATAATTGAAATAAATGTTTTTTGGATAAAGGGAAAATTCCTAATAAATCATGGATGATAATTTGAATGGTTTATACGCTCTAAAAGATGGGTTTAATAAGTAAAAGTCATTAAAGGTAAACATAGAATAAAGGTAAACATATAATAAAGGATAAGGACAAGTCATTATAAAAAAGGAAGATTCTAAATAAGAATTTGAATTAAATATTGCAATATCTAAAAATCCTACATAAACTCGTGATCCAATGTCATACTCTCCAAGTCCCTTTTCCCATGGTTTCATCATTATTTAAACCACATGTGAATACCAATTATTTTGGTTCCAAAAAACTACATGATATTCTTTTTTTTAAATCTATTATTTATTTTCTTTTTCCTTGGATCATTACTCCTTTTTGATTTTTCCTTCTATGAAACCCATTCCATTACTTATTTATTATGACCAAGATAATATTGATTTTTGAATCCATTTTTTCGACCTCTAATTAATTACATGCATGATACATTGGAATTCCAAAATTTTGTTTCAAAGTGTGTGTCAGTTCCACGAAGCATTCATATGACCATGGATAAACTGATTTTTATCAAAGGTATGGATTGAATATAAGGCTTCAGTGACCATGTGGAAGAATATTGAATGATTTATTGGATAAAAATTTAGTATTTCGATATACATTGTATATGTATTGAAAATTTTTCATGATTTTTATGCAATATTAGTGATGCATACATAGGCTTGTCTCATGCTTATATAGGTTGTGAATAACGGTTATGTGGGCTGCATCATGGTTACACAACACTAGATTCAAGCATATGTAAGGTGAACATACTAATTACATAGGCTTGTCGAGGAATTTATAAAGATTATTTAGGTTTAAAATGACCACAACATAGCCCCTCAATGATTCTTACACAGACGGTGCCTTTTTCATTTCTTCCCAATTCATTTGAGGGGTACATATCCATAACAAACCTCCATGAATCAAAAATACCTTCCACATCATCCATTTGAAGCATAAAATCCAATATTTCACTCCATATCACAATTACATATAATAACATTATAAATTATATTTAGTATAAATACATTCCCATCACTTCATAAATGATGAATTAAAATTAAACAAAAAATGTATTTATTCAATATTTTTTTCACAATTTCAAATAAATTTTCACTTAAATTTTAAAATACATTATAACTATTTGAGTTGATAAATATATATGAATAAAGATAATTTAATATAAATAATTTAATATTAGTCTATATTTTTTTTATTCTCTCATTTATATAACCTATACTTTACACAAGTGAATTTAAAATATTACCTATGAAAAATTCAAGTACCTAGACAATCTGAGTTTCTATTTCAACAAAATATCCCTTAAATTATCTTACCTCATTAATGTAATTGATTCCATTATCTCTAGTAATTATATAAAATTAATTTTTACTTCATTTAATCCCCCACATTCAATAATACAAATCTTCCTGGAATATTTCACTCAACACTCCAATTTTATTTTCACGAATGTCCATTCTCATTCCATGTTTATACATGATTCACCATAGGGATGAAAAATTTCTTAATAGTTAACCAATGATATTTATATATTTGTACATGTAATTAGGTATCAATTGTTTTTTCTATGGATAGTGGGTTTTTAGATTTGAATGATAAACTATTGAAAGAATATGGAGAGGCTTGGTATAAAGGTGAATCTCAATGAATGATGATTAGTTTCCTATGAGAACGGGTTTCTCCATCACTTCCTCTTCCATTAAACTAGATTTATATTTATAAATTCTTTAATTAAATCTCACACCCCTCAAAAATTCACCATTATAAATAATTTAATTTATTTTGTCATTCATAAGGTCTCAACATGTTTTTTTCTACTCTTGATAGATGAGGGCGACATAGAATTCACTTATATGTATGTGTGATATTGATCTCTCCCAATATTTGGAAGTAAATTTATTTATTTATGATGGATTACCATGTCCATTATTCCACAAAATTAGTATTTTCTTCCAAACAACTCTTATATGAAAACAAGTTTTTATAAGATTATAAAGCATTCTTTCTGCTTCTAGTCAACATGAATAATTCTTTCAACATCATGGTCATTCCATCTATAACACCCTACTATTTTAAATTAAAATTTTTATTTGAAACCTAATATTTCTAAAAGATATAAATGAATATAATAACAAAACAATATTAAATGTGAAAAATTATTAAAATATAAAAATATATTCGAATAATGTGATGGTGAAAATATAGGTAATTGAATTATTAAATATATAAAAAAAATAAAAAAATAAAGTTCCATATCAATATTAATAAATGGGTAACATTTAATTCACATATTTAAATATACTTTAACATCCATCCCCTACAAATTATCTTGATAAGTATGAGGATTATTACTTGGACATAAGAAGCATCCCAAATATGAAAAAGGCTGGAAATACTCTCTAAGGTATTCATTAATAGTTGGGGATGATTTTCACTTTGAACAACAAACGAAACATGTCATAACCATATAAATTACTACATGATTCATGAAAAAAATGAATGGAAACTCAAAGAATTCATTGATATTAAAATAATTATAAAACCATGTACAATAGAAAAAGACATTCAAATAACCATGTATATAGTGGTAGTCTATACTGACAACAAATGTCAAAGACAACCAAAACATAAATGCTCCAAACATCTCCATGCTTCACTCCAAAAAATAGCCAAAGTATCTCTATGCACCAATAGATAAGTGTGGTACATTACCTTTTACCATGTCTCAATAAAAACATCTAAAGAAGCACCAAAGATCTGAATAAGGGGTGAGTAATGAGAAAAGTAGGTAGTGGAGATCAAATGAGCCTGTAATGGGCATAGTCGAGTTGGGGTTTCCCCCTCTCGCCGCTATCCTCTTCTCCTTTCCAGGTTCGCGGAAGATCCTTCTTTCGGCGATTCTTCATGGCATGATAATGGTTCTTGGATCCTCTATCTGTGGTGACATTGAGGGCTTGAGTTCTTGTTCCAATTCCCCTTTGGCTCGCGTCTCGGTTGAGGTTCTGTTCTCATCTCTATTCTACACTCACTGAAGTTGCAACCATTTTCGTTTATCTGTTTCCTTCTAAGATCGAAGGTAAGACCTCGATGGAGGCCTTCAAGCAGGGATGTCTCATGGATCGTCATCGGTGGTATTCTCTTGGCTCGATACTCTGATTCATGCTCGGTGGTGTGTATTGCTTCCCCTTACCTATGGATTCCAGGCGTTCCTTCTAGTGTTCTATGCGGTGGTTGGTGCAGTTCTTTTTTTTGGGGCATCGAGGTTTGTCGAGGGTTCGGGGGCTCGGACATTTCATGGTGGCTTGGTGTGGTTGAGATTGTACCTTCCGCAGTCGCATGGGTTGGTGACTCGGTCTCTATCTACTAGATTGCTTTGGATGGATTGCCTTGGCCTACTTAAGTAGGTTTGGTGGTGGTGACGGGCTCTGCAGGTTTCGTCTAGTTTGTTTTGTGGCTGGGTCTCCTCCCGGCTCATCTTCTGTCTGTGAAGGATGGTATTCTTCCCATGAATTGGTGACTTCATAACTTGGGATTGGTTGTTGGCTAGCATCAGTTGAGTTGGAATAGTGGTTGGTGTTTTCTTGAATGTTATGTTTTTTAAGGTGGGATGTTTATGATATAGACTCAACTTCATGAATTGACTCCAAAGGAGGTTTCAGAGCCAGTAGTTCATCATTGCATTGGTTTTTGGATTTGGATTTTTGAGAGGGTATGACACTATCCATCAAATCAGGCCTGATCTTTGACTCAGGACACTTTCTTGCCAAATTACCTTGCAACAGTGAAGAGATTATTCATGTTAAAATGCTGTGGAGGAGCAGTTCAGTGATGTTAACATGGTTTTTACTCTTTCTTCCTTCAAGTGTGATTGTCCTATGTCCATGATGTCACTGGGTTTCCACCCCCTTCATCCCTTAAAAGGGGGTCTTATCATATAATAAGAAAATTTAAAGGCCTTCGGGAAGATGAATGGATGGGTGAGTAATGAAACTGGGTTGGATTTACACGAATGACTTCCATACTCATGCCACAAGGATATAACAAGTTATCACATTCATATAATACAACTTCTAAAAATAATTTAAACCAATTTATCTCCAATCCAAAACTATTTATAAGACAAATAGTCTTCCAAACAAATACTATTTTCCACGAAAAGAAACCAAGCATGTTTTCCCAACCACTTCACAAGCCATTTGGAATATACCTTTCCAAACCACACATACAAACATCCACAAATGCATGCCTCCTTATGAAAGTTACATAATCATGAGTGGATTCTCATTGGTCTACCAATTAATCATCAGGTAATTAAATCCCATGTTATATTTATTTTTTGGATCCCAGAAAAGGTTATATTTCAACCATGCCTCATAATACAAAATGAAAACACACTACTAAGTATTCCCAACTACCATGTCAATATAACCATTCAAAAACAATTTCAATGTCAAACCCATTTCAATGCCAAAAAAATATCGATACCAAATCCATTTCAATAAGATAAAAATTTTATTGAAAACTTTATTCCACAACACTAACTAATAAATTATTTTGAAATCGAAATTTTAAAATCATTTATCAAAGAAGATGGAGAATAATCCAATAATTTCACAGAAATTCACTAAAAATCACTAATGAAGGATTCTACCACTCATTTTAATCCTATTTCAAAAAAAATATCGAAAAACTAAGTTAATTTGAAACTAATTCTTCATATTCTAAATAATGGAGTCTATAGTGCAACAACCTACTTCAGAAAACATGATGAAAATGGAAAACCACATGAAAAACGTCCATGAAACCAAGTAAAAACTCTAGAAACCCACCTTATATACCTTACCCTAACATCATAAAATACAAGTATTATCATCTGTGTCCTAAAATAACTTACATATATCTACATTTCACATATATCTATTAAACTGACAGGGGGGGAGATAGAGATAATTAGATCTATATAAAACCAAGGGCAACTACAAATAATAATGACTTGTCGTTAGAATCTCTCATAAATGCACCAGAAAAAACTTTGGGTTTCATTTGGATTGATGATAGAATCCTCCATAGCCATATAGAGGAATTAGTACTTAGTTGGGGTGAGTTTAGGGCATAAAAGAGGGGTTAAAACATAAAACATAACTAAATAAACTTATTGGGATCTAATTATTAAACTGTGAATGGATAGTCGCATGGTTAGACAAATTGTTCTCTAACCGTACACTAGTTTTTTCTCAAGGGGGAGCCTCACATAATTATCTTAAAGAGTTTTCAAATTGTTTCCATCCATGCCAAATCACATTCACCATCCTTGAACGGTTTCTACTAGGTCGCCACATGGGTTGTCAAATCCGTGTTCTTTAACCAAATTCCTACCCAAATCCCTCTATCTCATTTTGTTCAGTTTCGTAGGGATGTTTCATTATTTTCACTAACTGTTACCCAACCTTCCATCATTATAAAACCCACAAAAACCTTCCAAAACCTTTCTAAACCTTTCAAAACTTATCCCAAGCACATTACATGCATAAAATAAATAAAATAATCGTTACTTATTAGAAAATGAGGGTGCTAAAATCTCCCCACCATTAGCATGTCCATCGTTAGAATTTATTAAACCATTATTTTCTAGAATGATATCTGACCATTAATTTTTCAGTTACTTCTCTCATTCCCATGTCTCTTCTGAGAATTGACCATGTTTTCGAAAAAACCCACACAAGATCGATTATTTTTCATGCAAGTAATTCCACTTATTATCTATAATCCACACTTTGTTGTGCATAAATGAATCATATGGCTCTAGGTCAATGTGATCATATTTGATCGCGTGGTTTAGATTAGGATGATACATTTTCAACTGAGATAAATGAAACACATTATGTAAAACAGCAAACCATGGTATAAAATCCAACTGATGTTCCACCTTACCCAACCATTCAAATATATCAAAAGAGACTTTGTGTCAAGGAGATAACATTCCATGCTTCCCAAAACATTGATTTCGAAGCCTTGGAGGGATCCTCAAGAACACATGATAACTCACCTCGAATGAAAATGATCATCAGCGATGATCTTCATAAAATTTCTTTTGAAATGGAGTTGTCCCCATCTATTTCCTAATTAAATTAATCTTATTTGTTGTTTCTTGGAGAATGATCAGCCCAATATTTGAAGTCTCAACTATTTCCAACGAATAAAGTGGATAATAGAAAGGATTCCCATACATTTCCTTAAAATTATCCATGTGTGTCGAGGCCTGTTAACTTTTGTATATATGAGAACTCCAATAATGTTGTGTGCCCTTCCCAGGAGCCATCAAAATCCATTAAAAGTCCTGAAACAAGTATTCCAATATTTATATCATCTATTTCGATTTCTGATCTGTTGGAGGAAGATATGTCGTGATCATAGTCAACATAATCCAAATTGAAGTCTATAAGTATATCCAACAATGAGATGTAATCCTTAGATCTATGTATGGCACAATTGAACCTAGTATTCCATACCTCTTTATCACTTCGTGGATATCGATTTTGGAAATTCCTCCAATGTATGAGATTTATGTATATAGAAGAAATGTTATGACATTGAGAGTTGATCCACTTTCATCCATATGGAACCACGTTTCTAGAATATTCTTAGGATACCTGGTAAAAAATTCGTACTTATTTTCTCCCATTTCCTAATAACAATAGGTGAATAATGCAACATACTAGCTGGTCATTGATGCTCTACCTTCACTTGCTGAAAAGTTAAGAATACCAAAATAAACATAGCCACATGAATTTTCATATTGACCCACAAAAATCATTCTCTAAATGCCTTATACAGTTTTTTTATTCCAAGATGAACAAATGATCACGAATTGTGGTTAGTGTGAAGTAGTTGTTCCTGAAAATCCATAGGTGGGACCATCTATTTTATGAACATCATTACCAAACTCGCATTGAGCCTATATCCCAAAATTGTCTCCACACCATTGATCTTTGACCTCATAACAACACATTGGGTATTCTGTTCCTATTCCTCTTTAGACATCATAAAAAATCCATAAAAGTTAAATTTGAAAGAATCCCTCTACTGCACCTTGGCCTTCACATTCCATGTGCATGTTGGCTAGCAGTGACATAAACTTCCACTTATCTAATGCTTCTTTTTTCCAACTAAGCCTATGTCTTTTTTCTTAAATCATAATCCAAGTAATTTAATTTTCCTATTGTATACATTATTTCAATGTCATGAATTTAGATTTAGTTCATCCATCTTATTTGTATCAATTTTATATTATATTATGATAAAATATGTTTCAATATTTTATGATATGTGATCATAATAAATTTATCAACGAACATATAATTATGGGATGTTCTCAATGCATGAACTACAACATATAGCTACAAATAATGTGTTGGGTAGTTCATATTATTCACTCATAAATACCTTCATCCATTAGATACAATATGATCTCTCTATAAATAAACACATCCTAACCCGGATCCCAAATCATCACAATAAACTATGTTCCCTTGTCCCGATTCCAACAAAATAAATATTCTTAATGATGTAAGGAGAAACTTCCACTCCTAGAAAGATTTCTGGAATTACCCACTCTATTGGAATGGAACACTCAAATTATTCAAATCTTACATTGTTTAAACAATTCATGAGAAATCAGAAGAAACGCCATCAATAATAACCAGCTAGACCAAGAAATCTCTATATCATGAAGACATTATTTGGTTGTTTAGAAGAGAAAATAGATTATATCCTTTATAGATCCCTAGAAACACATTTTTTAAAGTATACAAATCCAAGGAAACATGATTATTATATTCTAAAATCACACATCGATAATTTATCATACAAACAATGATCCCTCAAGGTTACCAATACTGTTGTCAACTACTGTCCATGGTCATCACTTATCCTTGAATACACAAATATGTATTCCACAAACACTAACACAAGAGAATATATATACCAATGAAATATCTAATTAATAAGGTGCATAAAAACCTATAGTGAATTCATCAGATCGAATGGAATAACTATATATTTGTAATGTCTATATCTACTTCTTAAAGATGTCTTGGGAATATCCTCTTTTCAAACCCAAAATTGGAGATATCCTGATCGCAAGTCAATGTTGTATAAACATTGTTCTTCCCTCAATTGATTGAAAAGGTCATTAATTTATCGAAGTGGATACATATTATTTACCATAACTTGGTAAATATTAGAATAAACCACACAAAAATGAAAAGTATCATGTGCCTTTTTGAGAAACAAAACTAGTGCTTCCCATAGAGACGTTCTCATATGAATGAACCTTCACCTTTCTAGCTCTTCCAATTAAACTTTAAAATCCTTTTATTAAAATAGTTCCATTATGTAATATGGAAAGGAAATATTATTGTTCCCCTAAATAAGATCAACCATAAACCTCACTTCCCTTATAGGTGTCATCCTTGAAATATTTTCATAAAACAAATCTTAAATCTAATCAACCACTATAGGAAAACTATTAGTGTCAATCTCATCCATCAATTCCAAAGTAAAAAATTATAATTGCAACTACATGATTCCAAATACTGGTACCAATATTCATATTTCACGTTCCTTTACAATCTGGTATCCTATAAAGATATGCTTGATGTCATCTTTAGTTGTAAAACCACACATTCTTGTGAAACAGTTGATGTGTGTCTTAAACATTATCAACCAATACATACCAAGGATTATTTCACATACATCCATCTCAAGCATAGATAAATATCATTCCAAATAAACTAAATCAATAGTAATAGAAAATGATCTACACACAAAATCTATATATTCTCTTTGACCAAGATGATTTTTATGTTTTTATAGAGAATGCATCATCTAAACTTTAAAACTAAGAAAATAAATATCACAAGAAGAAATAAAGGAATAAGAATCACCAATAAAAAAATATATAATTTGGTTGAAATTAAAATGAATCAAACCTCTCAATATTGATGGTCCAGACAAATCATCCACAATAACATATTAATCTCAATATAATTTCTTCCTTTTCACACTTTTATCTTTAGTTCCCTATCAAGGTTGCACTTCTTCAGGAGTGTTGGTATTTTCTACAATCCCCATGCCAAGTTTTGTTCTACAGACTATATTTATTCCTATATAATTTACCCATTGATTAATAGGATTAATATGACACATAAGAGTGTCCTAAATTCCCAAACATGGAGTATTGTGATAACAGAACTAATGTTTAACCATTTATTTCAATTTTGGAATGCTCTTGGTGGTACTTTAAATTCTCTCTTATTATTTTTGAAGAAAGAACATTAAAAATATAAATTTAGTTAGGGGTCTTGAAAGAGGATTCATTAATCAAGTTGTTTTATTTTTTGTTATTGTTTTACACTATAAATAGGTGTACCTCTTCTACTTTCTCCCTTAAATATAGTTCCCACCATTTCCCATGGGTATCAAAATGATTCCTCCTTTCATTGATCCTAAGATATCCATTTTAGATAACAGAACTCTATTAACCGTCTCTATATAATCTATTTAAAAAGAAAAATAGTCTTCAAGATAATCTCTTGTCGCATACCAGATTTAATGATGCATGCCTTAAATTATTATATTGTAGATACATGAGGTAAAAATCACAATGAATTCATGAATTTAGCCACATAATTCATAAAATTAATATTCTCCTACTTCAAAATGACGATGTCCATTGTTCTATGAATTCTAAATATGTGATGATTGAATTGTTTATTAAAAATTCTTCAAAATCCTCACATGAATGGTTTTGGTTTAATTTATCCTGAACAACTAAATCCCTCCACTATCTTGTAATATCATATATTATATATGTTTCTAGTTTGTTTTTTAGATCTATTGGTGTGTCGATTAAAGAGATGATACAATCTATCTTATTCATCAATACCTCTACCTTTTCCTGTTTAGAATCACCACGATTGAAGGGTAGAATCTTCTTTGGGAATCGGACAGAATGATTCACTTGCCTTTGAACATCCAACATGTTCTCGCTTTCTGTATCCTGAAACACATGGACAATACTCTAAACCAGATTTCAGTTCACCTGATCATCAGGTTTAACTAGGTTCTCAAAAGCTTCTTTCTGTTGAATCTTATGATGCCTACCGAGTTCCATTTTCATGAAAACCAAAAAAATTTATAAGTCTCACTCTATATTTACTAGATGATTAACATTCCAATATTATACTATATCACAATTATGAAAACAATGATTTTTGAAATCATCTTTAACCATATTCATCCATTTTTTAAAGAGAATCATCAAGCTTTTGAAAATAAAACCATTTTCAAAATACTTCAACCATTCCCTTTTCACAATCTCACATTTAAGAATTACTTTTACATTTGTCCAAAAATACCTTATTTTCATCAAATCAGTACTCAAAATAAGATATTCACTCCATGATGGATGTCATCTCAATAATTTATGCCATGCTCCTCTCATTGGCTAAACCCATGACAATGAGGTTCCAATTTCTTTAACTGTCTCCAAAACACTTATGTATCCAAAACCTTGGTAACATTAATTTAAACATACAATGGATAGCTACATATTTTTATTCACTACATATAATGTCCCAATAATCCTACTCCTTTCTTGTATCCCAGTTTTAAAAAAAATAAAAATGAATTTCAAATTTTTATTGATAGATCTAATGAACACTTTTCAGTCAATAATCAAACAAGAAGATACCACTTTTCACATCCATACCTTCCCCATTTTCTTGATAGGGTGGAGGAACATTACTTGTCCTTAAGAAACATTCTCAAGATTTCAAAGGAAAAAAATACCTTACAAGGGCTTCATTAATAGTTGGGGGATTATTCTCCCTTTGAAAATAAAACAACCAATAAAATGTGTCATAACGAAATAAACCACTACTTGATGAACGATATCAATGAAGGACAACCCAAATCAACCCTTGATATTAAAATCAAACTAAAACAAAGTACTATAGTGGAATACTACAAAAAAAACAAGGTCACAATGCAAGACTATAAATAAAATAGAAATCAAACACAACCACATCACCAAATATCCATTGTTCTCTATGATCATATCCAAAATATATCCCAATTATCAATAATCACCACTATAAAAGTTTGATACTTTACCATTTCCCTCATCTTGATAAAAAAAATTGGAAACGAACCAAATCTTCAAGGCAAGGATGATTAATGAAACTAAGTAGTATTTCCCCTAATGTCTTCCAAACTCACAACAATAGGTTAGAATAAGTTATCACATTTATATATAACAATTTATATAAAAATTTAAATCAGTTTGTCTCATAACCAAAATAATTTCTAAGAAAAAATGTTTTCAAAATCAAACTGTTTTCTATGAAAATAATCCAATCATTTTTCTCAACAAAATAAAAAACCATTTTTCATATTCCATTCCAAACCAAACATCCACAATACAAGAAATTATTTTAAAATAAACATTTTTAATTCATTTATCAAATCACTTTCACACTAATTCCATAATTTCACGTAATTCCACAAACCATCACTAAAGAATCTTACCACCAGTCCTTGAACACCAATTTAACAATAAATTTCATGAAATTTAATAAACCTGAAATTAATTAATCATATTCTAAATAGAAGAGTCTAAAGTTAAGCCACTAATATTGTAAAACATTGTTTAAATGGAAAACTACATGAAAAAATCCATGAAATAGGATTGAAACTCCAAAAACACACCATAGATCACTTACCCTAACATAAAAAAACCAAATATAATCATAATTAGAATAAAATACCATATATATATCTAAATCATAGATATATCTAACAACATTATAGGGCGGGATAAGTAGGTCTATGGAAAACTGTAGGAGAAACTACCAAGAACGAAGACTTTCCGTGAGAATTCAACTTCAACGCACCAAGAGAAGCTTTCATATCACTTTCAAATCAATGGGAGAAACCACTATAGCCTTAGAGAGGAAGAAATAAAGGGATAGGGTTCATTTTGGGGGAAAATAGGTGTTGAAACCAAAAACTGAAAAAGATCCACTTTTTTATCTTGTTTTTAAACCATGCACAATTAGTCACATTGTTAGACAAACTGTGCGCTAATTGTGTGTCAGCTATTGCCTCAAGGGGGAGCCTCGCATGGTTGGATCTAATGGTTTCCAAAATAAATTCCAATTGTTCCAAACCCCATTTTACATCATTTCATAGTTTCTATATGGTGGCCACATGGTTTTTCCAAACCGTTCTCTTTAACTGTGCACCTACGCAGAGCCCTCTGTCTAATTTTTCACCGTTTCATGGGGAAGTTACACAGTTTCCACTAACCATGAACCAATATTTAACCTTTAGAAAATCCCAAAAAAACATTCCCAAAGGTCTCAAAACACTCCCTATCTTTACCCAAACACCAAATATACTTAAAATACATAATATAAGGGTTACTTACTTGAAACGAGGAGTGCTACATATCAAATAAGACATTTCATGCTAAAAATGTAGTTTTTCTAAAATTGGATTTCTATGAGAATTATTTTAAAGAAATAGATATATTATATATAAAATATATTACTGATATGAATAATGTATTAGAATATTTCTAATTGATAATTTATAGTAAATAATAATACAAATAGTTGATATTTTAAAATGTTATTTTCCTATGAAAATAATATTTTATCTTTTTATTAAAATGTTTTATTCGCAAATTTGGGTTTTTTAATTTGACCAAAAATAATTTTTGTTCTTATAATATAAATATTATCCTAATATGATTTTTTAATTTTTCAGAAGTGGGTGATTTTTAGGTGGATAGTGAAAAAATACTGATATTGATAAAGCCTTCATTTTTGTGACATTATCAAAATAAAAGAATTATTTAATTTTATTGAAACCATTTTATAAAATAAATATATACATACAAGAAATATTAATCATTTAAAATTAACATATTCCATTTATAAAACCCATGTTAATCTTTTTAGAAAAATAAGTAATATTTTAACCTAAAAACTGATTTATTCGCTTATTATAAAAAACATTAATCCTTATCACTTGTAGAAATTAAATAAAAAAATATATATTTGTTATTTAATGATGAAATTATCATATAATTTATGAATTTAAATTTCATATTCTTTCATAAAATTATGATTACTATGATTAATGCTAATAAACATAATAATCGTAAAACCATTATTTTCAATGAATAGTTTTACTAATATTGTGTAATTTTTATATAATAGAATAAGTTAACATATTAAAAAATGTTAATTTAATATATTTCTGTATCAAATATTTAGATTAATTATCAATCACTCTATAATTAATCAAAACAATATAATAATGATAACACTTCATGGTGAAAATGATATTTTTCTAGAAAACAATTATTTATATATAACATGTTCTAATTTAAAAGTTTATTTTAAGTTAATTATAATTTTAATTAGATTAAATTTATATTAAATTTATCCTTATAACATCCAAAATTTTTATGGGGGGATATGTTATATTTTTTATAAAATTTAATTTACTTAGTTAAAAACCATTTACTATGGTAAATTTTTTTTTAAAAATGAAATATTATAAGAAGAAAATAGTTTTATATTGTTAATGAAATGTGTAAAAATACTATTATGATAATTTATAGACCCAAGATCAACCACACTCAATTATTTCTCGATTTTGGAAGCTTTTACCCTTCAATAGCTTCATTTTATTATTTATAAAATAATGGTTATTCACAAAAATAAAATTTTCATCACTTATAAAAGGGGAAAACATACACCTATTCGCTCCAAACCTTGAACATATATTTTATTCCTAAAACACTTAAATTTTTATAATAATTTAAAATTTTATAAATTTTTATTCTAATATGAAAATTTATAAATTTTATAATCCCCTCATCTCAATTAGTTATCATAATAACATCAATTTTAAGGAGACTTCCAAGAGAATGTTCAAGGTCCCAATGTAAGTATTTCTTAACTTTATTCTATTTAATTTTATTATTTACCTTAAAAATTATCCAAAAAATATTTATAAATTTATATAGATATAAATTTTTTAATGAAATTTTTTTATATTAACATAACAAGCATTTTTTATTCCTTTTAGTTGACATAGAAAATCAAATTAACAATTATTGTGCATTATACGGACTACCACCTCCAAAAACTAGTATCAATTATTTATCATCTTTATTTTATTTAATTATCCAAACCATGTAAAATTATAATAGAAATGTAGAAAAATATATATAATTTAATTTATTTCGTTTTAAAATAATATTATACACTTCATTAACCATACTCACCCATTTAGATGTAGTGTATTTCTATTTGGAGATGGTTTAAACACCAACTTAAATATTAATATAAAAATATATCATGGAATAATATTGGAAATAAAATAATAATTTTATTATAAAATAATAATCCAATGACTATTTTTATTTATTTTGGAATGGTTATACTAACAATTTAACATAATTAACGTAATTTATTTATCTGCTAAAATAAGAGAAATAAGCCCACAATGAATAAATTTTCACATAACCGAACTAAACCATGATTGGAATAAGGCATGGTGTTTATAAATCTATATAATTTTTTTATTATAGTTCATTGATTTATCTATTCATGCATAACTTTTTTATAATAATATATAGAAACATTAGTGTTGCAAAACAAGTTCAAAGCGATCTAGATAACTCACATCTGATACTGAAAAAATTTAATAACCAACTAATTCACATATAGAGAATAATTATAAATCAATTTTATAAATTCCTATACATATTAATAAGTATCCTTAATATTTTATTAATATTGTTAAATTTTTTCCATATGATTCATGTTCATTATTAAAAGTTATGAATTAATGATAGAGTTTGAAAAAACTAAATTATTTTTCATTAAGTTAAAGAAATTATTATCGAACTCTAGTATTCTATGTTTGTTTTATTATACTCAATAAATAATATTTTATAATACTTATATCATAATATATAAGGATTAAGAATTAGTACTTATAATATTATTATCAAATTAATATTACAATATATATTATTTTACCTCAAAGGGGTTTCTTCTCTCAAATTTCACACCCTTGAGGCATATTTATTATTATAAACCATTTTTTATTTTATATGGTGTATCTGATGATATATTAAAAAAATTATCATTATTCTGTCATTATTTTTGGAATTTTATGTTTCATTTGAAACTCTATATTTTTAGGGGTTTTGAATTGAATTTTTCTAATGTTATAAGTGTTATTTATTTCTATTTTCAATTCCATGAGACATGTTTGATATTATTCCCCATATTTTTAATTATATAGTGAATTCACTATCCTATATTATTAATGTATACTAAATGTATTTCATTTAATTATATTATAATTTCATCTTGTCCCTCTAATCTTCATTTGATTCTTATGTCACCATTATTGCTATGGGGTTTCTATCTCAATTTTGTTTCATTGAGATATGATTCATATTTCACCACTAGATTTATTGTTGTGATTTATATATTAGTCAAGTGTTACTTTATAAATCCCCTCAAACTATTTTTCATTAGGGGACTAAACCTATTTAAATATATCACTTTTTCGTTCTATATAAACCTCTGTTCTGGAATGTTTTATCTTCCAATACCTTTCCTATATGAATACACAATTTTACATTACATTGTTTTATGGAAATTAATTTTTTTTAATATGTAAAAATATTGGGGATATTATTAACACAACAATATACCACTTTCTCAATATGATGTCAGTTTTAGGGATAATTACATGGAAATTTATTCCTTTTATTGATTGGGTAAATATTAAATATTTTTTTACTTGTTATTCCAATATGGATGTTTAATTTTTATTAATGAATATTGTTTATATATTATATAGGATATTTATTACTTCTTATTTTTAATTAATTTGATATATTTAGTGATGGGTAAGGAATGTTACATCCCCTCGATGCGTCGATAGGTCTTGTAAGAGCTACTAGCTTGCGAACTTGGTGTATTCCTTCCTAGAACAAAATATCTCTTAGACACAGGGAATTGATGGAAATACCAGGATGTGTAAGATCATTATTTCATAGATTATACAATGTTATTTGATATAGGTAAATAAAATATTCATCACTAATTAACCAGATATTTGTATCCATGTGTTTATTTATTGATATTACAACCATTGATATGTTATTCTCACAGTTTCTTTTGATAATTGAATTATTTTGATTATCTATTTCAGATATATTACTTATTATCATCTAATTATCACTTATTATATTTCATTTTTATCACATTATTTTAGCATTATAGATAATTTTAGGAAACCTGTTCTTAT
Source organism: Viscum album (assembly GCA_963277665.1). Lineage (NCBI taxonomy): Eukaryota > Viridiplantae > Streptophyta > Magnoliopsida > Santalales > Viscaceae > Viscum > Viscum album. The sequence goes on from OY728142.1 coordinate 959,431,539, forward strand.
TTTTCTATTTCCTTATGTTATGAATAAATATATTAAAAATGGTATGTGTAAAAGAATATATTGTGGAGGAATTTTTGAGATATTTTGATGACTAATTAATGATTAATTTGTTTCTTAAAAAGTAGAAAAATGTTTATTTGATGTGATATACATGGTATTTGTTTTTAATTTTTTTCCAAACTCCCTAAAAATAATAATATGAAACTTCATTTATTTTTAAGAGACTGAATTTTTGTTATATATGTAATCTTTTTTATGGTTAAAATTGGATCACTTTGGTTTTATTCAAACACGATATTTTATGTATGTGTTTATTCACACCAGATTCTGGGAGTGTGGGTATAAGGAACTATGGTTGGTATCATAGTAGGATTCTGATTATTTTAGAGGTTATGATGTTTTTTAAGGATAATCTATGGGTTTAAAAATTATGTATTATCATAATATAAAATATATAGATAAAAATTTAGGTCATTTTTAGTAATACTGAATATTATAGGGACTATGATTAGAGATATTAGTGAAACCCCTAGGAATAGGTCTAATAAATAAGTGTAAGTATAGGTTTACTTCCTTATGTTTCATTAAAGTAGAAATTTTTTAGTTATCCATGAAATTAAATTTATATCTAGATACATGAAAGAGTATATTTACGTGTAAAAGATGCACCTAGGGGAAATCACCTTGAAAATGGATGGTTGAGCACTCACTCAATCATCACTCTAGTGCCAGATTAGTGAACATAATATTATAACCCTGGATCGACACTCACGGGGGATATAATTTGGTTACTCACATAATTTTTACTTACCAATATGAATTATTTACTATGTTATATAATTAGGTTGAAGAATATGATGTAAATTAACCAAAAGAATCCTATATTGAACCAATAGTTTTTTGGGTCAAATAGAAATCTAATATCATAATTTCAAAAAGACATTTTCCAATTTAATTTTAAATTTAATTATCATATAATAATTATAATATGGTGTTTATCACTCATAAATATCACATTCATGTTTTCATAATGTTTGGATCCTAATGGAACAATGTTAACAACAAATTCCATGGATAATGTTGTGATTTTTCTAATGATAAACCTAATCAGATAATATCTAGAGTGAAAAAAGAAATTTGTCAAATAAAACCATTTGTCACAATTTTTTATTGATAATGTGTACGTATTTGAATCCCCAAATACCATAATGAATATATAGGTGATATCTCATGGAATATTCTATGACATATATGATGATGGAATGAATATTTGATTTTTTACGTAGCACGAATATGGTATACAACTCTTCAAGGATTCCTTGAATGTAATGTGAATTTACTATATTGTTTGATGATAAATTTAATTAGGATAAAGGGTTACAAAGATCGATATAATTTATAAAATAACAATTCTTTAATTTCAACGAAATTGGAAACTATTAAAATTCATGCACTAATCTAATGGACAACAGGTATAATAGTCACCCAAACCCTCGTAGACTTTGGGAATAAGGGAAAGACTATATAGTGAATAATATTAAATTGTATATTGGTTATTTATTATATATATTATAATATATTTTTAAAATTTAATTTCCTCTAACTATTTGATATTGACTTATAAATATAAACACCTAATGGTATAATTTTTATGAAAGGTTCATCATGGTTTGTTGGAAACAACAAATTACATATCTAGATTTTTTCCTTAATTTGATGTGGTGTCAGGAATGGATTTGATATTTTTATAAAGGGATCATATCAATTTTCAAAATGGAAAATCTCACTACATGTCCTGAATAAACACATGATCATCTATCGATGTTGACTATGATCTTCTTAGAGAAATTAATTGTATCGTATAGTCTTGACTACCAATAATAAGTTTCTTAGTATCTAAAATAGTCAGGTTGACATCTCATTAAAAATTAACCATTGTATATTATCCATATTCTGTATACACTCAATATTAATCCATGAATGAATATATTTAAATATTACAAGGATGAGATTTATTAATGGGGGGAATATAAAACCTCAATATTTTAAATTAAATATTTCCTTAAAAACATAATGTGATCGATATCTTTTAATGAGAACAACAGAAAAACCAATAAAAATATAGAACATTATAATTATATTTAAACAGAAATAATAATAAGTAGGTAAAAACAAATGTAATCTTATTATGTAACATATGTAGAAATAAAAATAAATTTCCTTGTTAATATTACTAAATTTATAAAATTCAATTAATGTAGTTGATTAGATAATAAGACCATTTTCAAATATTATCAAATTTTAATTATAAGAGGTTTATTTCATGAAAATATATATACTATTTATAAAATATATTGTTGATATGAACTCTTTAGTGACATTAATATAATTGGTAATGGATAATAAATAAGAATATTAAAAATTTAAATTTAAAAACATTATTTTCCAATTAATACAGTTTTCATTATATTTTTATTAGAAAAATAAATTCCCAAATTTTAGAATTTGAATTTGAAAAAGAGAAATAAATATTTCTATTTATAAAAAAAATATCATCTAAAAGAAAAATATTTACTGTTTTCTGAAACAAATGATTATTTTGATAGGAGTGAATAATAATAATGTTGTTAAAACTAGAAATTTTATGAAATTATCATAATAAAATAATGAACTAAATGTTTTTGAAACACTTTTTTATAATATATAAATATAATTTCTTTTGTGAAATTAATTCTTTCAAATTACTATGTTATATTTATAAAACCATCATTTATCCCTTTGGAAACATAAGTAATGTTTTTCTCTAAAAACATATTTGTTTGATTATATTACAAATTTTTTTTATCACATTTTGTAATGAAATCAAAAAAAATTATTACATATTTCATATCAAATTTAACATATTATATAATAAGTCAAATCTCATTTTTGGTCATAAATTTATGATTACACTTAATGATCATGGTAATGATAAAACTATCATTTTCAATGATTTTATAAGATTATGTAATTTTTATACAACAAAATAAATAAAAATCTTATAATAAGTGGCATTAATATAATTTTTTGACCTATATTTATATAAATTTTTTAATTATTCAATTTATAATTAATTTTAAACAATATTAGAAACACGTAATAGTCAAAATAATATTTTTATAGAAAATAATTTTTCTACTAAAAAATGGTTTTAATTTAAAAGTAAATTTTTTATTAATTTTAAATTGAATTAAATTAAATAAATAATAAATGTTAGTCTATAAAACATGGGATGGGTATGATTTTTATATGATCCCTAAAACAAAATTTACTTGAGTAAAAATTGGTTTCCCTAGTAAAAAAATATAAGAAAAAATATATTAAAAAAAGTTTAAAATATGTTTGAAAATACATATTTGAGTGTTTATCTATGAAATATAACCCCAAACCACTATTTATCTCTTTTGGACCCTTTGTATCTTGAATATTTTCCTTCTATTATTGAAAAATAATGAGAGTTCACAAAAGTTCCATTTTCATCACTTATATTGGGAGGAAAATTACACCCATTAAAAGAAAAATATATTCCTTATAATTTCTACCAAAATCTAATAAATATTAATCCTAATTAAAAAATATCTCAATTATATAATCCTCTGGTCTCTATTATTTAGGATAACATGCTCATTTAGAAGGATAATTCCAATAGAAAGTTCAAGGACCCAATGTGAGTATTACTTAATCCTTATCTACTTTTTATGATTATTTCCCTTAAAAGCATATCCTAAACAATGATATATAATAAAATCAGTATAATTAGTTGAAAAAATTATAATTATATTAATTTAACAGTCATTATTAAGTCATTTCCATCCACATAGAAAAACATAATAACGTTAATCGTGTGTTGTGGGGAATACCGCTTCAAAAACAAATATTGTTATTCCAATTGATTTTATTTGTTGAAAAAACCGCTTAAAATATTATTTAAACACAAAATATATAAATAATATCATTATACTTTTTTTATAATTAAATCATTTACTTACTTAAACATACTCACCTGTTGAGATTGGACTATTCATGTTTGGGGTTAATTTAACTACCTACCTGCAAATATTTGTAAAACTCTATCATTGATGAAAATGGGAACTAAATTTAAAACATTATTATAATTTAATTATAAAATAATTATTGGATTATGGTACTATAAATTTAATATTATACATTCAAGTTATTATTAAGAAATCATCTTAGATTGCTAAAATTAAGGAAATAAGTAGACAACAATTTAATTTTCGTGAAACATAAATAAAAAACTAATGTAATTAGATAAAATATTTATAAATGAATATATTTTACCTATTAAATTATTTTATACGATCTAGTAATGTGGAAATTTTGGAAAATAATAAATAATATCTATATTGTTACGAAACTAGTTAAAAATAATCAAAATAACTCACACCAAATATTAAAAATAGATATTAAATAACTAATATAAATGTAGAAAATAATTATAATTTATTTTAAAAAATGGATAAAAATATGTATAAGGTTATAAAATATTTTGTTAATTCTATTATTTTTTATACTGGATAATCAATCACTTTAGAGGAATTTTGTAATTAAGGTTGGGCTTGTGCGAACCCAATTATATTCCATTGAGATATAAAAATTATTATTAAAATTTATTCTTACAAGTTTGATTTATTATTCCTAATGAATAAATTTAATATAATTTCATTCATAATTTATAAGGTTATGAAATATTTCATCAGGGCCTCATTATCAAATTATTCTTATCTCAAATATTATATTACTTAAAAGGGGTTTCTTGTCTCAATTTGCACCCCCTTGAGGCTTATTTCTCTTTATACAACATATATTACATTTTATGGTGAATAAAAGTACTATTTAATTTTTAGTATAATGATCTTATCAAAATTCATGGAATTTTATTATTCATTTGAAATTTTATCTTTTAAGGGTTTATGATTCAAAAGATTCTAAACTCGTAAGTGTTGGTTCTCTGTACTCCAAATTCCAATAGACATGATTGATACTTTACCCCATATTTTCTTTTATATCTTGCATTCACTACATGATAATGTATAATTAATATCATTAATTTCAATATATATTAATTTCATGGTATCCCTCAAATTTAATTTTGATTTTTATGATACCACTGTTATAATGGAATTTTCATCTCAATTTTGTTTCATTGAGATATGATTCATATCTGACCACTTATTTAATTTCTATGGGGTAAATATTTTCTAAAGATCACTTTATAAATCATTTAATCGTATATTCCTCATAGATATCAGACTCTAATAAATCCATCACTTCATCTATCTTTATAAATAAACCACTGATACATGCATGATTTTTCTTCCAATTACATTCCTCTAGGAATTCCCAATTTTTCATTACATTATTTGAAAGAAGTTCAACTAGATGACATACATCAATTTTTTGTGGGGGATTATTGAATTAACCATTTAAACTTTTATCTATAGGGATTTAGTTTGAGGAATTCTTATGTAGAAATATATTCCATTTATTTATTGGGGAATGATTGAAAATTTGTATACTTTTTATTACAATACTAATATTTATTGAATATTAAGGAATATTGGTTCTGTATTGTATATAATATTACTTACTTTGTATTATGAATTAATTATACATATTTAATCATGGGTGAGGCCCATAATTTCCCCTTAATGCCTTAATAGGTCTCATGAGACAAACATGGCTGGGTCTTTTGGTGTGTAGATATCCCGAACAAAATATTACCTAGAAAAAGGGTCTTGATGGTAAGATCATTATGTCTAATACTATGATGTATTATCTTAGGGAATATAATTACATTTCCAGTATTATAAAATTCATCCCTGAGGATTTAATTATTATTAGATATTCATGTATTAATTAATATGAAAATCAGGGATGTGTTATCCTCATTGTTTCTTTATATTATGTAATTATTTTTTTTATCATTTACTACCATATTATTTGTGATCATTTTATGCTCACTTATGATTTATTATTTTTACCACATATGATTAACCTTAATGTGTGGTTGATCTATCCCATTTATATGTTTTTTTACATTGATAAAAGATATGATTAATAGAATTGATTGTGAGATAAAATTTTTTGGATATATTGAAGACTTATTATTTATTAAGTAGTTTATTATATAATGGGAAAAGATATACCTTGGATTTGTTAGTTAAAATTATTTCCCAACTCTCTAAACTATAAAAACTAAAAGTTCCTCTAGATTTAAGGGACTCAATATATGTAACTGATATTTTAATTATTTATAGAATAAATACGGTAAATTTTGTAACAACATGACATTTCTATTAGATATGAAACCATTTATTATCATTTTATTTCCTTAATTTGATCCTAATTTGAATACTTGGTGAGGTCATGGTGAAAATGTAATTTTATAATAATTTTTCGGATCTAGGATACTAAGAATTTGGAAGAAATATCAGGTCTATAGGGTTAGTAGGGACATGCTGCCCAATCTTCCTATTAAGATAAAACCATGTGGGGTGGTCCAGTGCACTGTTAGGGGCCACGCGATTTCAAAAAACCATGCAACCCATGCAACATGCCGATGAATCTACTATATTCACTTTAACATTGGAAAACATATGGTCAACGAATGTTTTGTCAGACAGTGTCTTATGAACATGCAAATGGGGTCTTTAATACGTTTTGGGAGCACAGTTAGAGCACATTTTTTCATCCATGTGGCCAAAATCATATGAAGATGTTTTAAATGGGTTAAGAGACCATTTTCCCCTTATTTCTATTTATCTCACCCACACATTATTCATCCTAAATTTTTTAGTAATTTTACTCTATTAAAGAGTCATCCATTCCTAAAGCTTGGAATTAAAGGATCACTTCCATATAGACTCTGATTGAGTCTTCTCCAGTCTTGTTAGATGCACACTAGTATTCTCCTTATTCCTCTTACACCATTCATCATTTATCTTTCTATCGACATAATTATTTTACTGTAATATATTATTACCTAATTTGAGGGAATTTTTCTATTTTCTCGAATCACATTATTCTATCATGAATTAGAGGCCAACAAAAAATGATGAGTTTACTACCATAATGAGTTAAGTGGTCTTGGTATTTTCCATTAATGTCGGTATGTTTATATATTATGTCATTGTGCCGCCAGCGAGTTATTTCTTATGATTTGTAAAAATTGTATTTTTATTCAAACTACTTTAATATTCTTGAACATGATTACCCTGAGACCTATTGAGGTGTAATTAATGATTAAGGGCCTTAAATTCAAACCAACCCTTGTGTGCATTGTTAGATCAAATTAAACCACCATGGGTAGCATATGATCTTTATTCAACTATTGAGGATTGTATTTTTCTCTCATTGTCTAAGAGAAGTTAAATGAATCTATTATGTTTTAAGTTGAATAAAATGGATAGAGGGAATGGAATACCATTTCCCAACTCCATTGGCCTTTGTTCTAGCTCACTTATTCTGTGGTTGTCTTTCATAATTGAAATATAAAATTGCAATGAATTAGAGGATTCATGTGATGTTGGGCCTTCAAATCCTATGATTATATTTAAACCGCCTTATGGGGTGATTTAATTAATTATATTAATGTGATATATAATTAAATTGAAATGTGAGATTATATGGTATGGTTGTAGTTTAGTCCCTTGACCATTTCATTATTCTATTCCTAGAGTGAAACATGGGATCTGACCAAAAATTCCATGAATGAAATAATTGGTATTATTTTATTCAATGGACTTTGAAGAAATATTTATGAATTATGGGTGACACATGGGTACATATATGAGCACTATTGATATAATCTATAAGATTCTCTTTCATATAATGACATGGGTGCTACTTGGGTTTCCGTATGGAAGACCAAGGATAGACTCGGATGGAAGACTATTATTATTCCATGTGCGACACATGGAATTTCTATGTGGACTACAAAGTATGTTCTTAATAACATGATTATTATATAATCAATGAGTTACCCTAGGGATATTGTTGTGGAACACCAAGGATGGAATAAATATATGATGACGTTATACTACACCTAGAGCTATTCAACAGTTCCTATGAAGAATGACTTAGATAGGATTGTAATGTGATTGGTTTATATATTCCTAAATAGAAACATGGGGTCCAAATTTGGGACTCCATAGATAGGGTTAGGTTTATTTGAAATATTAAATAATTTGATGATTATAAGATGTGTTTCTAGGCTAAACTAAAAGCTTGGATTCCGTCAGAGCCTTATAATTCCATAATGGACTTATTATACACAAAATATTTAATATGTTACATAAGTAATTATTGGGACATGAGTTAGGTCATGAGAATATATTATAAATTAAATCATAACTAATTTATTTATCAATCATATTTTATCTTTAGCTAAATTATGTAGCAATGGATGGGGGTTTCATGGGAACCAGACCTATATTAATTATTTATTACCACACTTAATTTATATATATTATTGTTATCTAAACAAAATCTATTTTATATTCAAGGGATGAATGTAATTAGAAACCATTGTTGGTGGACTAATGATTTTATGTCACACCCTACATGGGCCTCCATTTGGTAGCTGGATAGACTTCATGGATATAGGTAGTGAAAAAATAAAGAATCCAATTGTTAGTACTTTATTTATGATTGCATCGGAGCAAGGGAGCACAAGGTTAATATATAGCTCTTGATGATATATATATATAATATTTGTGTTCTTTTTTGTTCCTTTGGTATATTTATATGTAATTTTACCTACTATTACATATGCCTATATTTAATTTTCTATAGCATTCCATGATGATAATTTTTGTATATGACACTTATTGATGTGAATACTTGGTTTTTTATATGATGGATTGGTATTTAGTAGTTTTTCGCTTAGTTTTATGCCCCCTATACAATTTAATACAATTATATAGTTTTTATGAAATCTAATAATAAAGGTATAGTCTATCTATTATTACACCATGCACCCTCCCTAGATGTTGGAAGCCTCTGACATATTGGGGAGTGCAATTGAGGTCTTCTGGCCAAGTAGGTTTGGATACTATAGTGTGAGCCTAGTTTGGGACATCATAATGGATATCTGAGGGTTAGATTCTTTGCCTTACAGTTTTGGGATGGTGGAAAGTAGATATATAATGTGTCAGTATTTTGTCCTGATCTTTTTCCCAGGAATATCTTACCCTCACACAGTGAAAAGAAAGGTTACCTGGGATGGGAAATGTTATTCTGGATTATTATTATTACATTTTTCTTGATTTCAATTTTGTGTGATGCAATGGATGTTTGATGTTCCTAATCAATATGATTTTTTTCTTTAACCTTGGCCAATATGGAAAGGATGTATTCAATAATGCATCATCATAGGAACTTCAGGATTTAAATTTCATAGATATGACATGCCATATTTATTACTATGTTCATTTATTATAGTATGTTATGGTGACCTTATTTCTATTTCCATGAATGTATGATAAAATTTCATATAAGTACATTATTAATAATTTTTTTTTGCGAATAAATAGTCAACAAATTATTATTCATAATGTGTATGGGACCTTAAAAATTTGAAATGGATATCTATATAATTCAGTTATTTAAGAGAATTTTTATATAAATGCCAATGAATTTAATTCAAATTTAATTTTAAAAGGAAATGGTCAACCTTAAATAAGGATTACAAATGAAATTGAAGGTTCATTTCCTATATAAATTACCATTTACACTCTATATACCAGGAAATTTGACTTATTATAGGGAGCATGACCCCAACTATACCTCATTTGTTAGTAGTAGTATGTGTCTCAAGCTTCTCTTATTATCTATATATTTCTCAGACCTTGATTTTGGAGTAGGAAGCGAGGTGTGACTTTTATATGGGGAGGCTTGTACCTATAATATTCTTATATTGTTCTTTTAGTGGTTATCAAATCATGTTTTGAGTAATGTGTTTGGAATTTCTTGATATATTTCACCATTATAGCCTTGAGTCATACTCCATAAGGGTAGGGATGGCCATTATTTAGAGGTTGAAGGCCCAGGACCACCCAAAGGACCTCCAGTAGTGATTCATTCAGAACTACCAACTATACCTGACATGGGAGAATATTCATAGTTTTAATAGGGTTTCTTATTATTTTGTTCATAATGTTTAGGAATCTACGTGATATGACCCTTCTATGATTGAGTTTATTTGTGAGTCTCAATTACATAATCTTCCCATGTTTTCAGGGGATGGAGGGACACATGCTATAGAGTCATGGATAAAGTCTATGATGCGTATTTTTGAGCATCATGAGACACCACTTGAGAAGAGATTGAAGCTCAGTATGCATATGATTCGGGATTCCTCCAAGATATAGTGGGAAGTTATTAATCAGAAAATTTTTTTATGGGGATATAGATTGTATGTATATTTAGATATCATTATACAATTATTTTTATCCCGATATATTGATGGAATATATAGACAGCTATTTTATGCACTTGGAGTAGGGAAATTTATTAGTCATTCATTATTTTGACTGCTTATTGGAGGTCCATCATTACCAACCTATTATATTAGCTGACCAATTATCTAAATATACGAGATTTTAAGATGTTATTGGGTACAATATGTGATCATAGTTGATTGTATTTCAGATTAATACCTTATCTATAATATTGAATTAGGAACTTGTGATGTAGTGTAACCTAATAGAGGATTTGAGTGTGGGACATGGTGGTTGGACAGCTAGATCATAAACTAGACCGACCAAAGGTCGGAAGCATTGATTTAATATTACACGTACTGATATTATTATTGAAGTAACACACTCAGGCAGCTAGTTGAGGTTCCATGATTATAGTATACTGGGAAATATGGGGCCTCAAGGAACTAGGTACATAATCTATTGCATGTCTAGCCAAAAGGTGGGTTACCCAAATCCCTTTATCAATGATTTTACTCTAGTATCCATTTAGAGAAGGTTATCACCATCTCCATTTTCAATACTAGGGTCAAAAGATTCAATTCATAAATATATCTAGAGTATGGTCAGATAATTATGATGAGGTGGTGTTTTGGATGAGGTAGGAAGACAAAAAACATACAGTACGAGCCGAGAAGACCTTATCAACATAGATAGGCTATATATCAGAGTCGTGGATTAGGCCATATGTAAACAGTGCTACTGATACTTGAGGAGAAGTGATCTAGAAAATATATGGTAATATATAGCATACTAGTATCTTTAATGTCAGTATCTTCACTTTCCAATGTAGGTTCTTCTCATTCCTTCTTATTTCTACCTGTTGTGGAGTTCCTTGAGCTTATTGTTCATTTTTCTAGTAGCATGATGAAACATGAAACTATTTGGGGATATGATTAGAGATTTTATAACAATGAGTGGTTACCCCCTCAGGATATGTGGGTGTTTTTTCATATGAGTCCTCTTTTTCCTCGAGATAATAGGGTTTTACATCATTATCAGAATGGACTAGTTGGTTCCCTTACATTCTTATGTTGAAATATATCATCTAAGGATGACTTTTACATCAATATTGGAAGGGGTTTTATTCAAAAGGGTGAATGGGATGTCAAAATGATTCCAAATGGACCCAAACATTGTGGGCTAGGGGTGATGACATCGTATATTTCTAGTTTATATATAAATGATCAGGGAATACATTAATTCGAATACCATCCAATGGTGGATCATTTTATGGACTTTTTCCTAGATGACCTTTCAAGACTACCTCTTGAGATAGGGATAGAGTTTTACATTAATCTTGTTCTATGTGCTATATCAGTATCCATTCCTCATTATAAGATAAATACTACAGAGTTTCAGAAGCCTAAGAGGTAGTTAGAGGATTTAGAAGCTATAGGTTTTATAAGAACCATTTCTTCATTGTGGGGTTAACTAGTCCTTTTGTCCAACATTGAGGGTGGTAAACTAAAGATTTATGTTTATTTCTATCAGTTAATCATTTTATAGTTATGAACCAGTATCCATTTTATCATAGAGATGTTCTCTTTGAAAATCTCTAAGGAGAAGGGTTTTTATCTAAAATCAACCAGAATTAGGTGTATCATCTAATGCGTGTTAGAACTTAAGATATACAAATTATATCAATATACATTATATATGGATTGTATGCATATATTTTAAGGTTATTCCATGTCGAGAACATACCAATTGTTTTTATGGAACTGAGAAACTATATTTTCCAACCATATTTATATTTTTTGAGGTCGTATTTGTGGAAAATATCTTGGTTTATTCTCCCACTTTTCACAGCCATTCTGAACATCATGATATCGTGTTCAATACATTGATAATGAATCATTTATATGCTAATGTTACAAAATTACACTTATGTATTGATAAAATTCAAATCATTGTACATATAATCTAAGAGATAGAAGTATCTATGGATCTAGAGAATGTGGGAGCTATAGTTTCATGGGAACATCCAAATAATTTTTTTGATATATGAAGTTTCTTAGGGAAATATTTTTTTTAAACCCTCTAAATAAAATAATTTTCAAGTTTAGTAGCACATATTATGATTTTTACTTAGAAGGGAATGATGTTTATAAGTTCAAATCCTATGAGATGACCTTTTAGGAGTTGAAAGGGAGACTAACCTCAGCATTTATAATGAGTCTACTAGATTTGGTTTAGAGATGTACAATTTATTGTGGTGATGTAATTATCAAGAGAGGATTGGTTCTAATATAGTATGAATGAGTCATGGTATACATGTCTTTTCAGTTGAGGCCACCTAAGAGGAAACAGGAAATGCATGATCTTGAGTTTGCCATTGATGTACATGCCTTGTACTGTTGGAGTCATTACATACTATAAGAGAATTTTGGGGTGTTTACTGACCAAAAAACCGTCATGAGAAAATTTTCACAGTGTTATTTGAGTCTTATGAAGTGAATGTTGTTTTAATACATATAATATTTTCACTTTGATATTTTTTTATATGATAGGAATGGAAAATGCAGTTGTCAATGCTCTACGAATGAGGAATCAGACGTAGTTGATTCAGGAGGCCAGCAGTTAGAGGTATATTATAGAATTGTGTTTTTGAGATGCACATTGTGGTTCAGGACAATCATATGCAGTCTAGTCTGGTATTTTTATCAGTCATCTCTTCAATTATAGATAGATAGAATATGTGGAAACAATCATTTCACAAGGGGTTGGTATGATGGGAGGGAACATAGTTGATGACCTACTGTCTAGTTGGTTCCTTGATAAATATGAGATATTTTGTATTCAATTAAACATCTATGTTCCCAAGTATGTCTTATAGTATTTGATGTGAGAGTCTCAAGACTCTATATGGGGTTAGAATCCTATTCTTACTGAGTGTTATCATGACTTATGCCATCAATATTTGTGGTCGGGGATGATAATTGAGATAAATGTTTTTAGTGCATAATGTTAGAACTTTCATCAGGTGAAGGTACAACACCGGTTACTAGTGGAGAATTTAATACAATTTCCTATTTATGAGTGGAAGTGGGATGAAGCCACTATTTATTCCATGATGAAATTTCTTAAATCACCACAAGGGAGTGATTTCATATGGGTGATCGTAGATATTTTTAAAAAGGTCACCAAATTATTTCATATTCAGGAGTCCATTTTATCAAATGAGATTGGGAGGCTCTATATTCTTGAGATCATATGATTCCATATGGTTCCATGTTTAATCATATTTAATAGAGATTCTCTATTCCTGAAACTTTTTCTGCTAGGGATTTCCAAAGGCATAGGTTTCACAGGTACTACTAAGTACACCCTATCACTCACATACGGGTGGTGAGTATGATAATATGAAAAAGGTTTTGGAGGTAATGATTTGATCATACACCCTTGATTTTAGTGTTTATTGGGAGAAACAATTATATCACACCGAGTTCTATTATAATAACATTCTCTCGAAGACCACTTAGATTGATCTTTATGAATCCCAATATAGTAGGTTGTGTTATTCACCTCTATACTGGTTAGATATAAGAGAGGAAACACTACACAGTCCTCATATTATTTTGCAAACTTGAGACCAGGATTATATTATAAAAAAAGTATATTTCTGTAGCTCAGTCTAGAAATAAATCATACATCAATCATTTCAATTAGTCATTAGAGTTTGCGGTGGGATTTGGGTTTTCTCATGAGTTTCCCCTATACTAGGGCATATACGGATTCAAAAAAAGGTAATGCATCACCATATTATGTGTTCTCCATTTAAATTATAGATAGAGAAAGGATTGAATACCATTTTCTGCAGTTACCTCAGAGGTACCTGTCTATTCATGAAATCTTCCATATGACTCATATTTACTGATATCATTCTGATATGTTGCATATTCTTCATCCCAAGAAGATTTAGTTGGTGGTTGATGTTTCCATTTATGAGATTACTATAAATGTTCTTGATCCATGAATGAAGGTTTACTAAGGTCATTCTGTTCCTCTAGTATGGGTTCTTTGTAAACAAGGATGTGTGGAGGAAAACACTCGATATAGAGAGGCCGACATACATGCCTAATATCTAGAGTTATTCCAAGACAATGCATAACCAACCTTGGAAGGTCAATTCATGGATAAAAATATTTAATGGTGGAATATTTTACGAACCCATCTTCTCTATGAGTTGTGGGAACATTTATTTTTTGTTTACTTGCTTTATTTTATCATCATTTTAGTGCCTAATGGGGACACTGTAGATATGAGGGTGTATAGGGCCTGTATAGAGCCCAGATCTCGAAATTATAGAGGAAACAGTTAGGCCATATGATTAGTAGAAAATATGTAGCCTGGTCCACATAGTTTGATAAAACCATGGGAGTGGTTTAGTGCATTGTCAGAGGTCACATAGTTAATTGAAAAAGATCTACCCATGATGCATGTCCATGTGTTTTCTGAAGACATTTTAATAGAGGGAAAATGAATAGTCGGTGAATTCTTTATCTAATCAATCACCATAACTATGAAAGGGTGGTCTTGAGGTATTAATCGAAACATGTTTTGGGGATAGATTCTACAATCATGGGGCCAAACCATGAGACCTAGTTTTAAAAGGGTGAAAAGAAAATTTTACCTTAATTATACTTAACTCACCACTCCCTTTATTCTTCCCCCAACAGATAGAAGGATATGACTTTTTTATAATCCTCTATGCCTAAATCAATGCATTGAAGGATCTCTTCCATATGGACTCTAATTGAGTTGTTGTTGGACTCGATAGATGTGAACAGGAAGGATATCCATTATTCATGTGCATTTTATGTCATATCATGCTATTGATGGAGTTATATTGGTGTAATATAATATTCCCTAAGTTTAGTTCATTTGTATATTTCCTCTATTTCATCTATTTTTTTCAGATTAATGGACAAAAAAATTAGGAGTCATCTATCAATCTAAGGTAGGAGGTCTCATTATTTTCACATAAAGTTACGGTTTTTATATATTATTCCATTATTCCACACACATGTTCAATCGATAAATTCTTATAAATTTATTTTTTTAAATTAAATGAATGGGCATGACCAAGTTGACCCATGAGACCCTTCAACCACATGGGTGAATTCTTAGATGTTATTAAACCACCTTGTATAACCTATGATTTTAATTCACTTGTTTAAGTGTGGCATGTTTCCACTTACCATAGGAATGTTAAACAAATTGATTAAGTTGTATGTTTAATAATAAGGAAAAGGGGAATTGAATACCATATCCCTAGTCCCTTGTATGTTGTTCTTGTTCACATATGTTATATATGTATTTAATAATTTAAATGTCCGATTAAAATGAATGGGGGGATTCATGTGATTCAAGACCTTCTAAGACTATACTATTATTTAAACAACCTTCTAAGGTGAGTTAATTTATTATATAAATTGTTTGGATAATTTAATTGATAACTAATCATATATGGTATGGTTACAGTTTGGTTCCTTGACCATTTTATTATTCCATGTTGAAAGTAAAAAATTGTTTTGTACTGTAATTCAATAAATGGAATCATCAGGATTATTTATTTTAATGAATTATGGTGGATTTATCATACATAATGGGAGACACAAGGGTTATTATAAAAGTTAAATAGACAATTTACTTTTTTTAGATATATCACAATCAGGTTGATTCTTGGGTTTCCTTTGGAATGCCAAGGATATACTTAAAAGGAAGACTGCTATTATGAAATGAGGGACATTTGGACTCTCTATGTGGAGTTTCAATCATAGAATCAGAAGGGAAATTATTATGTATTCCATGAGTGAAACACACACTCTTATATTGTGTAACACTAATGATGGAATTAGAGAGAAGCGATATTATACAACACCTAGAGAGATACTAGGGTTTCAATGAATAATTCATAGGATTGGTTTGTAAACTTATTGTTTCATATGTTCCTGTAGAGATTCATGGGTAACAAATTTGTAATCTCATGGCTGTTATAAGTATCATTTCAAATATTATATAATTTGATGATTATATGATGTGTATATTGAGCTAAATAAAAATATTGGATTTAGTCGAAGCCTTATGATTTCATGATGGACTTACTAAACACATCATGTAGGATGTGATACTTGGGGGATGGTTGTACTATGATTCAATTCCAAATACATTATTATAAATTAAATAATAATTAACAGATTATGCTGAGATATTTCATCTTATGACAGAATAGGTAATAGAGGATGGGTGATCCACGAGAACCCAGAACTATATGGGTTTTTATTTAACTCACTTCATTTCAAGATTTTATGGTTTTCTTTACAGTTTTTATTATATATTCATAGGCTATGTGGAATTAGACATGGTTAGTGGAGGACTAGTGATTTTATCTCACACCCTGTTTGGCCTACCTTTTGGTACCCAAACAGGCTTCATGGATGAAAGTAGGGATATGGGTTAGTGACTGATTGTCTATACATGATTGATTATAACATGAGACTATGGGAGAAAAAGACCAAGCTATGGATTTTCAGGATGTTTAGATATATTCTTTTTGGTATTTTGGTATATTTTGGTATACTTGTATGTATGTGAACCTATTTCTATGCCTTCTTGTATTTCGATTTGTATAGAATTCCATGATCATAATTTTTTATATGAAATTGAATGATGGTATTACTTAGTTTTAATATGAGGTTTGTTTATTCAAAAAAATTTCAATTATCTTTATGTTTCTAGGTTTTTTTGATATTTTTATACCATTTTAATACACTCTAAACATGAGGGTATAGTCTCTCCAGTTTTACACCATAGACTCTCATTGCTAGTGGAACACCTCTAGAATATGGGGAGGCATGCTTATGTTAATGTTGATAACTGGTTTTCATCACTGTTGAGTGAACATGGTCCATGAAATTACAACTTTGATTCATTTCAATGCTATTAAGTAATATATGTGTTTCTTAGCACCATATTTGAGGAGAAAAGGTATTATAGTGACCCAAAAATCCCATTAAAATATATCACTTCTTAATACATGTTTAGTCATTGTGTAAGTTAATGATATATTCCATAATTATATAAGTCTAGTGCATCTGAAAACATTTACGTGTGAAAAATGGTTCATAATTGAAAAAATTAATCTCCAACTATGTTCATTATAACTAGACCCCTTCATAGACTTATCATACCAAATATATTTCTTTATAACCTGGGTAAATGAAATATAAGAAATGGTGAGCTCAAATTCTAAGCCATAGTAAACAAGAAAGATTTCAACGTATCAAGATTATAATTTTTTGAGAATAAGAAAATAAAATTGAAAACAAAAACCTTCATACCATAGATCATAATAATGGTTACTGAATGAAATTTTGGATGTTCATAATACATGAGTAAAATTGGAATCAAATAACATGATCATTAAGTGAAGTACATATTCATAAGACATGACTTTGTGGTATAAACATAATCATAGAAAATAATTTCATTAGTTGTCAAGGATCATTTACAATGATCTCATAGTGGGATTGGTTTTCTCCCCAAACCATCATTGATGTCAAGTTTAACTTCCTGGACTATCACATTGAAGAGATACCCATAATTATTTGGGTTCATTTTCCATTATAATAATGTTTATCCCATGAGATATCCATCATTACCCAATATATTGGAGTAATACATAATTTTAGGCCCACCTATCACATAATAAAAATCATACATATTTTTTGTCCAAGATCATAAAACACTCACCGGTCCATAACCCATAGAAAGTATATTTGTTTCATTAACATTTCATCAAATAATAGACAATGGAAAATAAATTGTTTTCCTAAATATAAATTATTCGGAAGAAATGGGTTTCATAATCACCTTATCATCCTAATCACAAAATATTCAGAGAAATAATTAGGAAGGTATAATTATATTTTATCCTTAGTAGATAATTATTATAATCAAGGGATGTTGTCATTGATAAATATAAATACTATTTAAATATAATTAAAAACAATTTTTAGGAAAATACCCTTTCAACATTGAAAATAAATTTTAAGAATCTAAAAATTAACAAAAAATTAAATAAAAAAATTATTTTCAAATAGTATTAGAAATTTTCTAAATAAATATATTGATCATTGACTTTTCATGATGTTAAAAAACCATTCATGTTTTACACTCTAAAAAATATATTCCTTTCACATTTTCAGTAAAAATTCAAAAGTAACTCATTTAAAAAAATATAAGAAGATTCTATTGAAGAAATTTTTTAAACGTAAACAAAGAGTTAAAATGTTTTTAAAAAAACTTTCGAGTAGTAATAACATTCTCTAAAATATAATTATAAAACATTAATATGGATGAGAAAGGATTTTTTACTGAAGAGGGAAATATATGGTTTTCCTTAAAAAACATTATTTCATTCACTTAAGTATAAAAAGAGATGAAAATATTTTTAAAACTTGTAATTTAGTTAAATAACAATATGAGAAGAAAATTCATGGGTTTCTTGTGGGAAATATCATTTTATTTTATAGTGAGAAACTTAATCATAAACAACACTGATAGTCAATGGCGTTGTAACAGAAAACCATTTCCCTTGGTATCTTCTAAATTATAAGCCCTATTAAATTAAAAAAAATATTTATTTTTATATCCCATTAATTTAGTGATAAAAATATTAAAATACATTAATTGGTAGTATATTCACCACATAATATAAAAATTGGTGAATATGGCATTTGTCAAAAAAACTAATTTTGAGATGAAAATCACATAACTCAAGTCTCAGCTAACATTAAGCATGTTCAACAATACTGAATAGTAAATAAAAGTTTATTATATGTAATTTAGATAACCATAATTATATATATCATACCATATATTATATACTTATATCCTTTTCACCATTTTATTAATATTTATATATCAAAATCGATGTTCTGTGTGATAGCTGCTTCATTTTTTATTTTTATTTTGTTCATTAGTTTGGATAATTTTTGGTTGAATATGGTTAAATGATCTCAATAATTTTAATCATGATGTAAATATAATATATATTCATTATTTACATATATATATATATTTATATATATTTATCCATTAAATTTAGAGATGTGAAAATGAATCTAACTATTCAAGATGATGGTAGGGCGTACATACACATGAACATTATTTCAATTTTTTAAAAGGTTAGATTAAAGTAATGTAATACAATAATTCATATTTAAAGAATAGTTTCAATATAATAGATATAATATATATAGATTAAATATATGATTTTCCATCCATGTCAAAATAATATGAAAAACATTTCACATCGCTTTGTGGAGGTGAAAGTCCACACGTACGCAAGAGCAACATAATTTTTTTAAAGATTGGAAGATAAGAATGTAAATTTGATATTGTAATTTTATAAGTATATTTAATTAATTAATATAATATATTTACCTTAAGTGGATCATTAAATCCAACCTCGATAGGTGGTGATAGAAATTGAATTACATCAATTCATGAGGCTGTACTCTGCTATAAAAATGATCGACAATTTCATTTTTCATTTGATATAAGAGTTGATAGATATAGATTATGAAATTAACATGAAAAAATATTTGTATATTTAAGATATTTATTTTAATATTTCATGATAATTGAATAATTGTCACAACCCGCCCTCGGGGTCCGTGCCATGACTACCCCAAGCCCGCCTTCCATAGGCCAGGGGCTGGCGACTAGCACCAAGACGTAAATCCCAGTAAAAAGGGAAGGCATTGCCTTTGAAAAGTTAACAAGCAACACAGAGTAAGAAAGAGGAAAAGTAAACACTAAGTAAAAACTGTACAAGTTGTGCTGAATGTAAAATGGGTCGGAAATACAAGCCTAACTGTAAAGTACAACTGAAAGGAAAAACAACAAATGAAAGGAAAAACTGCAACGTCGAGCCGTCCTCTGGAAGTCCCACCTGAAGGATGGGTACATATAGCCTCCACTGCTCCTCGGGTCCACCTGACCGCTCCGAGTATGTCCCGCCCAGTGGTCCATCTCCAGGTACCGTCCTGCTCCGCACGCCTCCACCACGATCAGCATTGTCTGTCGTCTGCAACCAACACAACGTAGTGCGGGCATAGCCCATGTAGGGGTGAGTATATGTTACTTAGTAGGGACCCCGAGACCCCCGAAGGTCTCCCGAAATCTACAAAGTATAATCCACAAAGGAAAGATACATTCACGAAGTAACATCTGACACGTCTTAGGTATATTCCCATACATATACCTAAGTCATCAATTCCCGTTCGGCTCCAACGTCCGAGCCCAAGCACAACCCAGTCCACACAGGAAAGCAAAACGTATACCCACACCGGATAGCTCAACACAATCCACAAAGGAGAGTAAATAGTAAGTCCACACAAGATAGCTCAACACAATCCACAAAGGATAGTAACACAAGATTCAGCTCACACAGGTATACTTCTTCACATGACGATAAAGATGATCACTGATCCATCTAAGTTGTTGGACCCATGAAGGATCGATAGGTAACTAACCCCCGCAATGACCCACACAGGATCGGGCCCACACAGGACCTGTAGGCACTGGCTCACACAGAACCGCTGAGCGCTGACCCACACAGGATCGGACCCACACAGGATTAGGCCCACACAAGACAGGGCCCACACAGGACCGGTAGCATTGATCCACGCAGGATCGCTGAGTGCAGTAGGCGTCACAGTCCACTAAGGATCTCTGCACAGTTGTCACTGCAGTCCACTGAGGATCTCTGCATGGTCGTCGTCGGAGTCCATGGAGGATCTCTGCACAGTCGTCGCTGTCAAAGAAGCAGTCGCAGCCAACACTAGGGTTCCGCACACAGCAAGCTCGTTCGGGAGGGTCCGCTCCCCGAGCCGAGAGGCTGATACATCAACTAACACAAAATCCGAAGTTGATGTATCCAAAAGTTCCGTATCATCAACAGGAACTCAACGTCGCAGACGGCGCGTCAATCGGATGCCCGGTCTGAGAGTTATTGGCTTTTCGTCCCAGGGGCCCGGTTGGTTTTTAAGGCAAAACCAACCGGACCATACTCCACCTTCATCCAAACCTCGGGTGGAGTATGCCAAAAGATTCGTCTCACAAATAGGAATTCAACAAAACTAGCAGCATGTCAATCGGACGTCCGTGGCTCAAGATATGAGTGTTTCCGCTCCGAAGGCCCGGTTGGTTTCGTGTACGAACCAACCTGGCCGAACTCAAAGTATTCTGAAACCTTGAGTGCGATGTACCGAAACGACCGTCTCGATCCAAGGATCGTGTTTCCGCTGACGGCGGGTCGTTTGGAGGCATGTAGCTCAAGATACGGCCATTTGAACGAAAACTGTCCGAAAACGGGGGGTCCGGGCCCGGGCCGACTCGACCCGACACCCCCTGGGCGGCCGAACCCGGTCCGACCCGGTCGAACCGGTCTGGCTCGGCCACCCCGGCCCGGCTCGGCCGAGCGGCCGAGTGGCCGACGCGGGGGGAGCCGCCACCCCGCGTGACACCCCCGTGGCACCCGCGGAGTGTCGTCCAGGAAACCGTGCGCGGCTGATGCCGCGCCCCGAGTGACGCGGGGGGGAGCCGCCGCCCCCGCGTGACACCCACGGGACACCCGCGGGACACCCGTGGGGTGTCTCCCTGGCGCCGGACGCGGCTTCAGCCGCGTCCCACGAGCGCCGCCGCCGCGGCCGGTGCCGCGGTGGTCTCGTCTGGCGGCGCGCCGGGTGCCGCCGGCATCCGCGGGCCGCCGGAGTCACTCCGGTGGCCCGTTCTTCTTCTCATCTACGACGTTGCTCCTCCCGGGACTCATTCTTCACTGCGGGGTCATCACACTTCCGTTGTGGCACGTTACGTCGTCGCCCGTCAAATCCGCTCAAGAACGAAGAACGGCGGAGGGTTGTCGGGCCATGTTCGTTTGGCCCGCACCCTTCGCGTTAGATATAAACAATGAGAGAAATTAAAGTTCAACACATGAACGCATATCCGAAACAATTTTTAATGAAATAAAATTGTTTCTTAAAATGGGTTCCTTATTTGAACGGAAACAAAAATTTTAATAATTTTAAAATTGTTCACAAAACCAGTTCTTTATCATTTTAAAGAAACATTTACGTGAATATAAAAAGGGGGTAATTCCAAAAATAAAATCCCTACCTCGTAGTCGTCACGCGTGAGCGTTCTTCACGGAATTGCTCGTCGTGGAAGAGGGGGATCATCACGTCGTCGCGGGAAGGCGTCGCGCCGTCGCGGAATCCGGCGTTGAGTCGGCGAACTCAAACGTACCAAGAAAAACAGATTTAAATTATAAATAATTAAATATGTGTTTTGTTTTAAAAAAGAACTTTTTGAAGAAACCCAAAATCACTCACCTCAAACAGTTGGTGATCGGAGATCGGGGCGGGGAAGACCGTCTCGGATTTGGGCGTCGTCGATTTCCGCGGATGACGGCGTTCTTCGCGTTCTTCGCGTTATTCGCATTCTTCGTGAAGGAGAAAGAAGATACAAGGATTCTGTCTCAATGAGAAATCCACCAAAAAAAATGAGTGGTTGGTCTTATTTTATTATTATGACAACAAACGAAAACGGGTAAGAAACGACCCACCAATTCGTTGATTTAATTCATCGAAAGAAACAATTCATTTAATTTACAAAATAAACCGCCCAATTAAATGGTCTATTAAGATTTTAAGAAAACGCGTCAGTTGACTTTCATAATGATGGGTTTTCATGAGTGCGTTACTTAGCGGAAAGAAACGGCGGTGCTCGTGTGGGCCCCACCTCACAAATATCCTACCAAGGGGGTAGGATATTTATGGATAGCATCCTATCCGGTTCTACTCAGTTTAAGCCACTTTTAAGTGGCTTCAAGTGGCTTTCAAGTGGCTTAAGTGAAATAAAATAATGTTGTCATAAAATTATTTTATTTCTTAACTTTATGCCCGAAAATTAAAAACCACACCTGAGAAAACGCAACTCCGGAAGAGGCGTTTCTAAGCGAATACCGGCGTTGCGATTTCATCGGTCCCCTCAGAATTCGATTTCGGGCACCGGTTCAAAAGATAGAAAAACCTGCTCGTCCGTTCACTGAACGTACCCAAGAAAAACTTCGGAAAATGATTCCGGTCACACCGTGCCTCAGAATCTGGTTCCGTCAGAAACTGCGCTCTTGTAAAATTCCCTAGAAAATTAAGAAAAAAAATTCCTTGAAATTTATGGGTCTTTACATTACTCCCACCTCCGGGATTTACATCCCCATAAAGATAAATCAAAAACTAGGGAAACAAAAGTGGGTACTGAGCACGCATCTGAGCCTCCCGCTCGCATAAGCTCTCCTAGAGGTTCCCATGCTGCCATCTGATGCGCACAAGAGGAATCGATCGCCCACGTAGGACCCACTCCTGTCGATCCTCTATCTCCACCGGGACCTCCGCAAAAGTCTCCCCATCATCAACGTCTAGCTCCCCATAGTCAATGATATGCGTCGGGTCGTGCATGTATCTCCTCAGCTGAGATACGTGGAAGACGTCGTGCACCCGGTGCAACTGAGGTGGCAGAGGTAGGCGATAAGCCACCTCGCCAATCCTGCTGAGGACCTGGAAAGGCCCGATGAAGCATGGAGACAACTTGCCGCCTCGGCCAAATCTCCACAAACCACGTAGATGTGAGACCCACAAGAAGACGTGGTCGCCATACTCGAACTCTAGTGGCCTCCGCCTCCTGTCAGCATATGACTTCTGCCGGCTCTAAGCTATCCTCATCCGCTCCTGGATGACCTGGACCTTCTCTATCATGGCTCGGACCATCTCTGGTCCCACAAGTGCTGACTCCCCAGGGTCTGTCCAGCACAAAGGAGATCTGCAAGGCCTGTCGTACAACGCCTCGTAGGGTTCAATCCCAATGGTGGAGTGGTAGCTGTTGTTGTACGCGAACTCCACCAAGGGTAGGTGGTCCTCCCAGCTGTGACCAAAGTCAAGGAAACATGCTCGGAGCATGTCCTCGAGAGTCTGAATGGTCCTCTCCGTCTGAACATCCGTCTGAGGGTGAAAGGCGGTGCTCAGATGTAGCCGCGTCCCGAACGCCTCCTACAACCCCTTCCAAAGCCGGGAAGTAAAACGAGCATCCCGATTAGAGACGATAGTCGATGGCACACAGTGAAGCCGTACAATCTCCTGATCATAGAGACGCCCCAAGCTCTCCACTGAGCCCTGCTCTCGGATGTGTAAGAAGTGTGCCGACATGGTGAGTCGGTCAACAATCACCCAAATGGAGTCGTGACCTCTGGAAGTGCGTGGAAGTCCAGTCACGAAGTCCATAGATATCTCGTCCCACTTCCACTCCGGGACCTCCAAGGGCTGTACCAAGCCTGCTGGTACCTGGTGCTCTACCTTCACCTGCTGGCAGGTGAGGCACCGTGAAACGAACTCTGCCACTGCCTTCTTCATGCCCGGCCACCAGTGCTGTCATCTGAGGTCCTGGTACATCTTCGCCACTCCAGGATGTACCGCCAGAGGAGAAGTGTGAAACTCTCTCAGCACATCCTCTCGTAAAGCGACTAGTACCAAGGTACGTCCTCTGAAAAGGATGTTGTGCTCTGCTCCAAGGGAGAAACCATCAGGTGCCTGTCCCGAGGATATATGTGCACGTCGTGTCTCATAGTTAGCGTCCCCACGCTGAGCCTCTCTGACCACCTGTAGAACTGGAGGAGAGACTGTGAGAGACTTAAGGAAGGCCGCTCTGTCTCTATCCACGAAGGATATCTTCAAGTTGTCTAGCTGCTCTGTCGCCTCCTCAAGTAGATGGATGCACGTCCTCTTGCTGAGGGCATCGACTACCACGTTCCTCTTCCCAGGAGTATAGACTATCTCAAAGTCATAGTCTTGGAGGACTCGAGCCATCTCCGCTGTCTCAGGTTCAGGTCCTTCTGAGAGAA
Source organism: Viscum album (assembly GCA_963277665.1). Lineage (NCBI taxonomy): Eukaryota > Viridiplantae > Streptophyta > Magnoliopsida > Santalales > Viscaceae > Viscum > Viscum album. The sequence goes on from OY728142.1 coordinate 959,457,045, forward strand.
GATGTACCTGAGACTCTGGTGGTCAGAAAAGACTGTAAAGCACTCGCCCATCAGATAGTGTCGCCATGTCTTCAGAGCGAAGACCACTGCTGCCAACTCCAGGTCATGGGTAGCGTAGTTCTGCTCATGCGTCCTCAACTGAAGTGATCCGTAGGCAATCAAGGCCCACTCCTGCATCAGGACACACCCAAGTCTGGTCCCTGATGTATCGCAATAGACTACGTATCCAACTGTCTCCTCAGGAAACCTCAAGATAGGTGCGCTGGTCAACCTCTGCCTAAGCTCCTGGAAGCTTTGCTGACATATGTCTGACCACACGAAGGGTTTCCCCTTCTTCGTCAACGCTGAGAGTGGGGCCGCAATTCTGGAGAAGTCCGGAACAAATCTCCGATAGTATCCGGCTAGGCCCAAGAAACCCCGCACCTCTGTCACGCACTTGGGTGGCTCCCAAGCTAGCACTGCCTTGATCTTCGCGGGATCCACTACAACTCCCGCCTCAGAAATGACGTGCCCTAAGAAGTGGACCTCACGTAACCAGAACTGGAACTTCAAGAGCTTGTCATAAAGCTGGTGCTCTCGGAGTGTGTCTAGTACAACTCGCAAGTGGTAGCCGTGCTCCTCCTCCGTGGTCGAGTACACCAAAATGACGTCGATGAAGACCACGACAAATCGATCGAGGTATGGCTGGAAGATCCTGTTCATGAGGCTCATGAACACTGCTGGAGCATTGGTTATGCCGAAAGGCATAACAAAGAACTCATAGTGGCCATACCGACACCTGAAGGCCGTCTTCTGCACATCCTCGTCTCGAACTCTGAGCTGATGATAGCCTGACCTGAGGTCTATCTTCGAGAACCACTGTGCTCCCTTGAGCTGGTCTAAGAGATCATCAATCCTGGGTAGCGGATACTTGTTCCTCACAGTCACCTAGTTCAGGCGACGATAGTCGACACACAGTCGCAAGCTCCCGTACGCCTTCTTGGCGAACAAAATCGGGGATGCCCAGCGTGAAACACTGGGTCGGATGAACCCCATGCCCTGCAAGTCCTCTAACTGTACCCGTAGCTCTCGAAGCTCGGCGGGGGCCATCTGATATTCTAGAGTGGATATCAGGGCTTTCCCGGGGTACAGATCAATATAAAAGTCTACCTCTCTGTGAGGAGGTAGCCCTGGAATGTTGTCGAGGAAGACGTCCGCATACTGATCCACCACTGCAGGAAAACTAGGACTCTGCAAGTCAACTATTCCAAGGATGAGGATAGCCAAATGATGAGTGATAGGTTGCCCTCTCCTCTACATGATTCCATCCTATGCTGCCAAGGCTCCCTTCTCGCCGGTGAAGGTGAACCTGCTCCCATCGGTGCGTACACATCGCACCTTGCGCCTAAGGCAGTCAATCTGTGCATGGACCGTAGATATCCAATTAATGCCCAAGATGACGTCGTAAGGCGTCGACGCTGCTACAAGAAGATCCCAGCTGAAGCCCTCGCCTACTAGAGTTATCTCACACTGCCGGCACTCGTTCGTAATCGTCGAGTCTGCTCCCGTAGGAGTCTCTAGCCGTAAGAATCGAGCCAACGGCTCTGTCGGAATCTCTGAGCTCCGAACGAGGGAAGTGGCTATGAAAGAGTGACTCGCTCTTGTGTCTATAAGAACTGAAGCAAGGGTGGAATAGACACAGATCGTACCTCGAATCATCTCTAGCGCGCCGTGGTCGTAGGCCTCTACTGCCTGGAGTTGAGCCTGTCTCTGCCCGCCAACTCCCTATGGTCAGGGTGGGCCTCCTGGTGGTGGTGGTGGCAGAGCCTCAAAGCGTCGCCCACCACCTGCAGCTCGGCCATCTCCTCTGCCTCATCTGCCTCCTCCCTGCGGACCGCCACGGTCGACCCTCTGCCTCTGCCTGGGTGGCCCCTCAACCGTCTGCTACTCCTCGGTACGACGGGTCGGGCAGTCACGAGCCATGTGGCCCTGCCCGCCGCACGAGTAGCACTGCCTGCCTCTCGGAAGGCTGGCTTCGTGCTGTGTGCCCCGCTCTGCTGAGCCAGTGTCTCGAGGTCGTCTGCCGGAAGGTCTGGTCTACCTAGAACCCTGAGTCATCCGTCGGCTACCTGCTGTCGAAGACTCCGCTATCTCCCATCCTGCGGTAGGTCTCCCTATGGACTCAGCTAGGAAGCTCTCGATCAGAAGGGCGCGCTCTAGCACTCCTTCCTGGGTCGGGATGCTGAGGGAGATCAGCGAAGCCCTGATCTCGTGTCTCAATCCCTACTCGATGGTTCGGGCCCGGAAGAAGGTGTCCCGTACCATGTCTGTCAAGTAGCGAGAAAGGTCGGTGAACCTCGCCGCTTACTGGGTGACCATCAAGCTGCCATGCCGCAGCTGAAGATTCTCTTGAATGCGCACCGCACGGAGGGTGGCCGCGACAAACTCTGAGTGGAAGAGGCTCTCGAAGTCCGTCTAGATGAGGGAGGCCTCATCATGTAATTGGAGCATCATGCTCCACCATCGCCTTGCTGTTGCGTGCAGTAGGCTCGCCGCAAGGATCACCATGAGGTTTGCTGGTGTCCTCACTAGCCTGAAAACTCAGACGACCGCCTCCAGCCAGTCCTTGGCTGCCTAGGGGTCCGTCTCCCCATGGAACCTGGGTGGTCACTGGCGCTGGAACTCGTGCAGAGCTCCGAGGCGTCGTGCATCGTCAGCTGCCAGTGCTGGAATCATCGGGGGCTCGACGGGTAAAGGTACCGCTGGTGCCTATGCGGTCAACGGGCCCTGTACCGAGGCCTCGTCGCTCGGAGGGATATCGTCGCGCTCTACTCTCGGAACCCAAGATGGCTACTGTCATCAGGCCATCCTGAAAAGGAAACAAGTGCTCCACGGTCAGAACAGTATACCTGGTGAGCTGACACAAGTAATAACAAAGAAAACTTGAAACACACATGCAATCAATGTTTTCAGGCATTAAGTCAGAAATCAGAAGTCAGGGCCCTGGTGTACGGATACGTCGGCCGCCGCACCAACACTGGACTCCCTAGACTGATAACCACACCCAATACGCTAAACACTATTGCTTCACATAGAAGAAAGATCAGAGTCTGCGGTAGAACCGACCACCTTTGATACCAATTTGTCACGACCCGCCCTCGGGGTCCGTTCCGTGACTACCCCAATCCCGCCTTCTATAGGCCAGGGGCTGGAAACTAGCAACAAGGCGTAAATCTCAGTAAAAAGGGAAGGCATTGTCTTTGAAAAGTAAACAACCACCACAGAGTAAGCAAGCGGAAAAGTAAACACTATGTAAAAACTATACAAGCTGTGCTGAAAGTAAAAGGGGCCGGAAATACAAGCCCAACTGTAAAGTACAACTGAAAGGAAAAACAACAACTGAAAGGAAAAACTGCAGTGTCGAGCCGTCCTCTGGAAGTCCCACCTGAAGGGTGGGTACAGATAGCCTCCACTACTCCTCGGGTCCACCTGACCGCTCCGAGTACGTCCCGCCCAGTGGTCCACCTCCAGGTACCGTCCTGCTCCGCACGCCTCCACCACGATCAGCGATGTCCGTCGTCTGCAACCAACACAACGTAGTGCGGGCATAACCCGTGTAGGGGTCAGTATAAGCTACTCATTAGGAACCCCGAGACCCCCAATGGTCTCCCGAAATCCACAAAGGATAATCGAAAAAGGAAAGATAAAATCACTAAGTAACATCTGACATGGCTTAGGCATATGCCCATACATATACCCAAGTCATCAATTCCCGTTCGGCTCTGACGTCCGAGCCCAACCACAACCCAGTCCACACAGGAAAGAAAAACGTATACCCACACAGGATAGCTCAACACAATCCACAAAGGAGAGTAAACAGTAATTACACATAGGATAGCTTAACACAGTACACAAAGGAGAGTAACACAAGATTCAGCTCACACAGGTATACTTCTTCAGATGACGATAAAGATGATCACTGATCCATCTATGTCATCTGACACACGGCGGATCGATAGGTAACTAACCCCCGCAATGACCCACACAGGATCGGGCCCACACAGAACCTGTAGGCGCTGGCTCACACAGAACCGCTGAGCGCTGACCCACATAGGATCGGACCCACATAGGATCGGGCCCACACAGGACCGGGCCCACACAGGACTGGTAGCACTGATCCACGCAGGATCACTGAGTGCAGTAGTCATCGCAGTCCACTGAGGATCTCTGCACAGTCGTCACCACAGTCCACTGAGGATCTCTGCACGGTCGTTGTCGGAGTCCACGGAGGATCTCTGCACAGTCGTCGCTGTCGAAGAAGCAGTCGCAGCCAGCTCTAGGGTTCCGCACACAGCAATCTCGTTCGGGAGGGTACGCTCCCCGAGCCGAGATGCTGATACATAAACAGACACAAAGTCCGAAGTTGATGTATCCAAAAGTCCTGTATCGTCAACAGGAACTCAACGTCGCAGACGGCGCGTCATTCGGACGCCCGGTCTGAGAGTTATTGGCTTTTTCGTCCTAGGGGCACGGTTGGTTTTTAAGGCAAAACCAACCCGACCGTACTCCACCTGCATCCAAACCTCGGGCGGAGTATGCCAAAAGATACATCTCACAAAGAGGGTTTCCAAAAAACTGACGGCACGTCAATCGGACGTCCGTGGCTCATGATATGAGTGTTTCCGCTCCGAAGGCCCGGTTGGTTTCGTGTACGAACCAACCCGGACGAACTCAAAATATTCCGAAACTGTGAGTGTGATATACCGAAATGACCATCTGGATCCAAGGATGGTGTTTCCGCTGACGGCGGGTCGTTTGGAGGCCCGTAGCTCATGATACGACCATTTGAACGAAAACCGTCCGAAAACAGGGGGTCCGGGCCCGGGCCGACCCGGCCCGACTCCCCCTGGGTCGGCTGAACCCGGTCCGCCCCGGTCAAACCCGGTCCGACCCAGTCGGACCGGTCTGGCTCGGCCGGCCCGGCCCGGCTCGGCCGAGCGGCCGAGTGGCCGACGCGGGGGGAGCCGCCACCCCGCGTGACACCCCCGCGGCACCCGCGGGGTGTCGTCCAGGCAACCGGGCGCGGCTGAAGCCATGCCCCGAGTGACGTGGGGGGGAGCCGCCGCCCCCGCGGGGTGTCTCTCTAGCGCCGAACGCGGATTCAGCCGCGTCCCGTGAGCACCGCCGGAGTCGCTCCGGTGGCCCGTTCTTCTTCTCGTCTGCGTCGTTGCTCCTCTCGGGACTCATTCTTTACTGCGGAATCATCAAAATTCCGTTGTGGCACGTTCCGTCGTTGCCCATCAACTCCGCACAAGAACGAAGAACGGCGGAGGGTTGTCGGGCCGTGTGCGTTTGGCCCGCACCCTCCGTGTTAGATATAAACAACGGGAGAAATTAAAGTTCAACACATGAACGCATATCCGAAAAAATTTTTAATGAAATAAAATTGTTTCTTAAAACGGGTTCCTTATTTGAACGGAAACAACAATTTTAATAATTTTAAAATGGTTCACAAAACCAGTTCTTTAACTTTTTAAAGAAACATTTATGGGAATATAAAAAGGGGTAATTCCAAAAATAAAATCCCAACCTCGTAGTCGTCGCGCGTGAGCGTTCTTCGCGGAATTCCTCGTCACGGAAGAGGGGGATCGTCACGTCGTCGCGGGAAGGCGTCGCGTCATCGTGGAATCCGGCGTTGAGTCGGCGAACTCAAACGGACCAAGAAAAACCGATTTAAATTATAAATAATTAAATCTATGTTTTGTTTTAAAAAAGAACTTTTAGAAGAAACCTGAAATCACTCACCTCAAACGGTTGGTGATCGGAGATCGAGGCGGGGAAGAACATCTCGGATTTGGGCATCATCGATTTCTGTGGATGACGGTGTTCTTCGCGTTCTTCGCATTCTTCGCGTTCTTCGTGAAGGAGAAAGAAGATACAAGGATTCTGTCTCAACGAGAAATCTTCCAAAAAAAAGAGAAGTTGGTCTTATTTTATTATTATGCCAACAAACAAAAACTGGTAAGAAACGACCCACCAATTCGTTGAATTAATTCAACGAAAGAAACAGATCATTTAATTTATGAAATAAACCACCCAATTAAATGGTCTGTTAAGAATTTAAGAAAACGCGTCAGTTGACTTTCATAATGACGGGTTTTCGCGGGTGCGTTACTTAGCGGAAAGAAACGACGGGGCTCGTGCGGACCCCACCTCACAAATATCCTACTAAGGGGGTAGGATATTTCTAGATAGCATCCTATCCGGTTCAACTCAGTTTAAGCCACTTTTAAGTGGATTCAAGGGGCTTCCATGTGTCTTAAGTGAAATACAATAAAGTTGTCGTAAAATTATTTTATTTCTTAACTTTAAGCCCGCAAATTAAAAAACACACCCGAGAAAACGCAACTCCGGAAGAGGCGTTTCTAAGCGAATATCAGCGCTGCGATTTCATCGGTCCCCTCAGAATTCGATTCCGGGCACCGGTTCAAAAGTTAGAAAAACCCGCTCGTCCGTTCACTTAACGTACCCGAGCCAAACTTCGGAAAATGATTCCGGGCACACCGGGCCTCGGAATCAGGTTTCGTCAGAAACTGCGCTCTTGTAAAATTCGAATGAAAATTAAGAAAAAAATTTCCTTGAAATTTACGGGTCTTTACAATAATATTTTATGTATTTGTACGAAAAATAAATGGAAAACACATTGTTAAGAACTATACCACTTCTTTAAACAACCTCTATAGGATTATACCAAAAGACTTCATGTGATAGTTTTATGATAAAACATGGACTCTATGTCATTGCTAGTTATTTACAGATTGTTTTTGATAAATGATATTTTGAACCAAATGACTATTAATTATGGAGAGGATATGAGGTTTCCTTTTATAAGTGGGGGCTAGCCAATATGGAAATTTTTTAATGAAACCAAAATAGTAAAGTCATTAAAAAAAATATGAATCCAAATGGACACATATTTTATGGTGGGATAGTATAATGTCCAAATAGGTCAATAAAATAGGGTTTATACAAGTTTAATTTGAAAACATATCTAAATCATAAGGTTTAATCGCTTGGGTAAACCAATATTAACCTAAAATCCAATAATTAATTATTACATTTTTTATTATTAACATTAATTAAACATTAAGTTAAACTTATTACATAATATTAATTATTATTATTCAAAATATGGACATAATTTTACAAAATTTAATTTTTAGAAGTGGTTGAAATTAATTTAAGATAATACATAATAGAAAAATAAAAATTGGTTTTCCAAATAAACAGTTTCTTTATGAATAAAATGTTTTTATAACAAAAATAAACATAAAATTGATTCCAATAATATAAAATTGGTTTAATAATAACATCATTGAGCTAAATTTATTTTTAAAAAAATTTTAAACCCAAATTAATCCTTTTTAATTCTTTAAATGAAATTTTGGTTTTTAATAAGAGTTGTTATATTATACGATTCATCAAAAAATTAATATTTTTAGAAAATTAAAAAAAAATCACTTTAACAAAAATTTACATCTACGATAAATTTTTTTTCTTTTTTAAATAAAATTATAAAAGTATAAAAATTCTATTTTAAAAAAATTAAAAAATGCTACGAAATGACTTTTGGAAAAATAAAATTTTGATGCATGAAATTGGATTTATTTTTATCTCATGATTAGAAAAATATTTTATAAGAATGTTAAGACATTTTATAAAATATATTTCATTAATATATTTCCAAATTAGTTATTAATTTAATTTGTTAAGATAAATAAACATTATGTGTATAAAAATTTGTTTTTCAGAAAAAACCACTCTCTATTTTTCAATTTTTTTATATTCATTTATAATTTATTAATTTTAAAGTAATTAATTTTATACAAATATAAATAATAAATTTTCCATAATTTAGTTATTGTTATTCATACACACAAATTTAATGGTTATGTTATTACTACAACATTAATAATATTTTAATAGTATATCGTGGTACATTTAAAATCAATGTTGTGTGTATTACAAGATATTGAAAGAATTTAATTTATTTTCTATAATTTATTTTATAACAAATAAGGGTGTTACAGTCTACCCACATTAAAAAAAATCTTGGCATCAAAATTCCATTAATCTAATAAAAAATGAGGTTACATTTTACCAGGCACATCCTTACGATATCTTATAGCTTCCTCGAATTTGTGGTTTTACGAATAATTTTTTCTCAAGTGATCGGTCTTCCTTCATAGCACATAACCTCTATAATCTAAAATTCAACCAGTTTTCCCTCATTATGGAGATCCTTCACTAATGTTATGACCTTTGAGTTATTTACATGGGAATATTTGGATTTTTAATTCTCCAAGAGAGATACAGGGAACACATCCTGGACATGGGAGAGTCTCAATGCAAACACCAAGGATTAAGTATCTGAACCTAGTAGATGGAGAATATAAAAAGGGAGAAAATATCTAGGTCTCATGTTTCCATTCTAATCTTGTATCATAACCATGTTACTTATATAAATTTATATAAAACCATTCTAAATAATTTCAAACTCTCTCTAATAGAGAATTTTATGAGCATAACATTTTTGTCAACTATGAACTATGTTGTTTAATGGATATTACTTTCCAAACCATGTCATAAACTAGATCATGTACCAAAAACATTTTTAATACATCTTCATCCCATCAAATTAGGTTTCTAAACTTCTTTCCTTAAATTTCATTCTAATCATCAATCTTAATTATTGAGTTAAATATGTGTTTACAAGAAAACTCAACTGGAGAAAGGTGTTGATCCCAACCACCTTTAAAATCCATAAAATAATATTTTAGAAATCCTCAATTGATTAAACAGTTCACTCAAAATAACCATCTATTTGAGGATAATATTTTTTCCCTAAAACTCTACTCTATTAAAGGGACCACTAAAGACATTGATTATACATCGATGTATACCACGAATCTTGATGTGATACAATAGATTGTCGTAATCCATTAATCGTTAACAATTATTTTATATATAGACTAAGAAGATTATGTAGTGTGAATTAATCTATAATGAAAATTAATTTTGAAAGGAAATAAACTATAACCCAAATATCATTGTGGCATTTAGATGTTTTGGCGAATCTGATGAAAAAAATCCATGGTGATGTTTTCCCATTTCTATTCTGGGATGGGAAATGGTTCTAACATCTCATTACCCTTTCCTATATCAATAGTAACATTTCTAAATACCAAAACTCCAGATAAAAACTCTAAAATATCTCTCTTCATGTGATACCATCATAATTAATCTTTTATATATCTATACTTCTTCTTACTTAAATGATGAATAGAGAATGAATAACTCTGAGCTTCATCAAATACCTCCTTAAAATTTGGTAAGGAAAGAACACATAAATGGTTCCTGAACAAAACCATTCCGTTATAATCATGGTTAAAGTCAATATCATTTTAATCTTCTTCTATATATCTACATATTATTTCCACACCTCTTTAATCATCACGTGGATAGATGGTTTAATACTTATTTGACTAAGATAATATTTCTCCACTAATTTTAAGAATTCAAAATTCATACTTTCCAAATCTCTAAATATTATTAATTTTGGGATCCTTGTTATAGATAATCAAGCATGATACTTTCAACTCAAAGAATCATCCTCCTTGTTCTCTTTTCCTTGGTAGTAATATATTGAGTTGTTTTAATATTTGATCAACTCTAATCATCTTCCTTAATTCATATTCAACAATTTTAACATGAATATATGCATAAAAAATTTATGATTATTGTATATATCACACCTTTTTATATTAAGATAATTCCTCCAAATACTTAATTAAAATATTACCAATAGTAACTCCAAAGCATGAGTTTGGTAATATTTCTAAATAATTATCAATTGGATTGAGGAGTAAGATATCACAATATCATTATTAATGATGGTACATCCTAATCCTCTCTTTGATGCATCAGTATTTAACATATACCCTTCTACATTTTAGGGTAATGTAAGAACATGTGTTCTGACTAACTCTTTCATTAGTTCCATGAAATTTTCTTCACATTCATTTATCTAAGGTAACTTGTATCCCTTACAAGTTTACATGGGAGTGGATTATATAGTCATATTAAATCCTCCATAACCCAAAAAATATTATTTAATATCATACGAATTATCTTATGATGAACATAAATACATGAATTTGGTGAATTTTAGTTTAAAAAACATAGTATAATATGATTAAAATAATTGACACACATGAATCTTAATGTATGGATACTGGACTAGGATTTAGTCTGATTAACATAGTCATAAAATCAAAACCAGAAATTAGTCTGACTAAATAAAAGTAAATAATCAAAATCAATGTGTATCTAATTTATATCATGCTGATATTTATAATAACAGTTAATATGATTAAAAACAGAACATAAACATGAATATGATGACCCCCTTTCTATTAAAATGTGTAGTGTAACAAACACATATAAAAAAAATTAGTAAATTGACAATGTGATAGTAAGAATGACTTATAATCTGTTATTAAAAATTATATATTTTAACATTAAGAAATAGGTAGTAAATAACCCTGAATAAATGTATCCCCTATTTTGTAATTGTAGAGAATTATATATTTCCTTACTATGAAATCCCATGATACGAGGATCAAATTCTATCTGTGTTTCTATCCATAAAATCCCTCTATATAATGATCATATTTTCTCTATATTCCTATTAGCTATATCCCACAATATGATGAAAAAGATCGCTACATTTCATTCCCTATAATACCTCGATCATAAAAATTATCTAAAATAGTTATAATTGGAAACATTATTAGGGAAATAACCTAATAAGGATTCCCTACGTCAAAAAAACTCTAAATAAAAATAGTGAATAATAATTAGTAGTTCATGATAATTAATTTTCTAATACCCTAATAGGGAATGTAATAAACTATCTCCAAACTCTCCAAATGACTCGCAATTTGTAGATAATCTCCCAATGGACATATTTTCAATTTCTTTCTATGGCCTAGGATAGCTGGAACATGACATCCCATCATAACTGAATGTTCAATGTCGTATTGGCTGACAACAATACTATGTTAAATATTTTACATACAATAAAAACATGTATTCCAAAATCTAATTATATCCATAGGTTAGTATGATGTAATTCCATATGATTTTTAATATGATAATCATTTTGAGGGTCAGTCTCATAAATCAGTTACAATATCAGTCTTATAGTAATGAATTTTTTCTGTATGATAGACATGACTAAATATTTACTTATAGTCTAATAAATATGATTCTGATAATCATACTCATACTCAATATGATTTTCATAATGTATAATGTATGTTTTATATTCATATTACTTTAGAATATATTCTACATATGGTAAAAAGTGATGTTTTGTAAAAAACATGCGAACACACTTGGGATATAAAATGATTGTAAATAAGTTTATGTAAGTGTTTTTTATTTAAAAAAAATAAACAAATATAAATTTAAGAAATAGAACTTCATACTGAATAATTTCCCCATTGTTGGAAATTAAAAACCCAAAACAAAAATGAAAAAATAAATTTAAAAAACATACAACCATTTTTGTTTTTTGATATTCATATTCAGAGTAATTCATTCATATTTAACTCCCTCAATGTTTTTAACCATTCTGAAAATGATGTTGAAAATGATGGAGTTTTAGAATAGTTCTTCCTTAATGAAAACATCTTAACATAAGAATTATAGTCTTTCCATTAATAAAATATCACCCCGTATTATAAACTATTATCCTCATTTATGAATTTATCCCCATATAATAATTTCTCCCCCTTTTTGATTTTTAAAAATAATGAAGAAGGACTTGAAGTTCCTGAAATGTTAGAAAAGTAAAAAATGAAACAATATTGAACTACCTAACCATCCAAAAAAAATATGAAAGATAATATATCCAAACATAATTGGGAAACATTCAAAAAATCATATTTGGATCCGAAGAAAATTCAAATATTACAAACAATTTATATATTTTTACAAAATACGTAAATAAAGAATTGAAAATAAAAAGTTCATTCTTTCTCCATTAATGTTTTCACAAAGGCCTTCATCTTTTTGAACTTATTTTTATATTTCTATTTCTTTTCAACATTGTCTTCCAAAGTGATTAACTTATTGGTATCCTTTAAAATTACTTTATTTTCATTACTCGATATGATGACATCGTCTCCACAATATCAGAGTATAAAAATCTCTAACTCCAAGTCTTGAATATTATTTTTCATAAAAACAACTTCTTAAGTATGATCATTAGTGGAATCCATGTATTCTTTAACAATCATCACCCAATCATCCAAGTCCTTGGATATCTTATTGAACTATTTGTGGGATTGTACCCCAAACATCGTCACTTCATTAAATTTTTCATTAAGGATTATAATATTGAAATCAACCTGATGAGGCCATTTAACAATTTTATTTCATGATCATTTGTGAGTTTGAGAACATTCTTGAAATGTTTTAAATTTCACTTCAATACAAATCACCTTCTTTGTTAAAGAATTTATCAATTCTGATTTTTGATTAAATCTATATAGAATAATATTGAATCAAGATTAAAGGTCCATAAAATAAAGAATAGTTCCATCCATTATTTATAAAACAAGGATAATACAATCAATTCCTTCTAGATAAATTGTTCCTAATGAATATGATTGACCCTACTGAGTCTATATAGGTTTTATTCTTTTTATTCAAGGAACACTTTACTTTCAAGTTTTAATAAAATTGTTTTAGGCTTTATTTTAAACATCCTCATAAACTTTTTTATTTGAGAATTCAATAATATAAACATCTTTATCAGTCTTATATCTATTATCTACCTTTGATTTTGAAATTTTTTATTCTTTGTCCAACTTTGAGGATGACGTATCATCTTCTTCTAATGAGAATGAATTTTCCTAATAACTCGTTCATTTAAATTATTTATCTGTTATAGAAGGTATGTTTGATGATGAATAAGTTTATGAATTCGATGACATGTTATCATATCGCGTTCCTTCTTTATAAGCTTCATTATTCTCAATCTCTTCCTATTCTATATATTCATCATTTTCTGTTTCGACTTCTTCCTATTATTCTTATTCAACTAATTTCTCATGTCATTATTTTTCTTATTAATCAACCTATTAATAAATATCCTTATTTAGATCTACTTTTAAATACCTTTTTATTCATAGATCTCCCTTTCTATATGGTTATGATAATGATTCTTTTTCTTCAACTATGAGAACTGATTCATTAACATGTACTTATTATTCACCATTATCTACCATAGAAGGAATATCATCTTGGACTACAGAAGTTTTGTTGAAAACTAAAACACCCTCCATATTAACCTAATCAGTGTGGGTAGTAGATAAAATAACCCTCTTAGAGACTCATTCACCTCATTTTAACAAATTTTCTCATATCATAGATTCTTGAAACACTGTCTTTTGTTTCTTATTATTTTTTTGTTCCTTGATTATTCTTTGATTATTATTCCAATGATTAAGAAGTATTAATCTCCATGAATTTAGCCTCAATATGGTCAATTCTAAACTCTTGATACCCTTTATTCTTCTCAGCCTTCTTTTCTTGATATAATTGAAAATATCATTTGGAATATAGTTTTAATTATTTTTTTCATGGATGGTTAGAACTCTAACTTCCTCTCATTTTTATTATCAGACTTCTTCAATTTCGTTAATTTATATACCTTTATTCGGTACCATTCACTTTCTAGAAAAACTTATTTGAAAAACTGTAAAAAATACATCTCAGTATATTCATTATATCATCATAGATAAATGAAATTTTCTCCCTCATTGGATATGACTTGTTTTTAACTTTAAAAACATTCAGAAATTGAATAAAAATATTACTTATAATTACATAATATAATAATCCATACCATGATTGAGGGAGTTTTGATGTTGTCAATAATGAGAAGGATAAACATGACAATATTTATCTTCAATATATTTAATAAAAAATCCAATTTGAAAACATCAGATACATTCAATGCATATATATCTCACTTTATAATTGTTAAAAAGCCTTTCATCCATAAAGAAACTCCATGATTTTATATTGTGATATGGGATACTTTTCTGAATTTCTCATAATGGGAAATGAATAATATTCTTTGTTTTATTGTTAAATGTACTAAGATTTTCTTACAACTTATGTTGAGGAAAATAGAATTCTCTATCAGAAGAAATTATAACTAGGAAAACACACTTCTTATAAGATATATTAAATATTTTTCTATACATCATGAATGAATTTTTTCCCCATCTTCATTCAAAAACTGAACTAATGCATAGAATTTCTGAACTACCTTAGAAAAAAAGTATCGAAGTATTTTTAAATTTTTTCACACACACAGATTCCCATTCTTAAAAATAGATGATATTCTTCATAGTTAAATCATATTTCTCATAGAAATAACGTTAACCCATCCTCTCCCTAAAAACTAACTACGTGTTTATTCTTTCTTGGTGGAAATCAATATTTTAAACTGATAATGAATATTGAATAAAAAAAGTAATTTTTCAAACTGGTGAACATGAAGTGCTCAACATATTAGGAGAAAAACTCTAGAAACCTGATGTGGGATAAGGAGGTGGACCTCAATTATATATGCAATCTGTTTGATGATTAATCTTCTACATGGGTGGACCTCATTTTATGAATTTTGACTTAGAAATATTTATAATAATTTCTGAGTACGAAAAAAATCATTGTGATAAAAGTTTTATAAAAACCTATATTTTAATAAAAAATAAATATTTTGAGAAAAAATAAATGTTCTAAGAAACATATAACATATACACCCCCTATGAAAAGGAGTAACTCAATATAAAGAGATGGATAAACAAGAATTTTATGTGAATGATTAATTTACATTTATCATTCCAAGATTCTATTTGATATATTCAAATCTATCATAACTAAGAGGTTTTTTAAAAATGGCAGCAATTTGATCTTCTGTTCCGATGAATTTTAAAAATACACCATCTATATGTGTGTGATCCCTAATGAAACAGTGTCTTATATCAATGGGATTTAAACATGAGTATTTTTTAAACTTTTATATAAATAGATGGAACTTTTATTATCACAAAATATTTGATTTTATATGAAAATCATCTCATAATCTGTGAGTGTGTGTTTTATCCACAACACTTGAGCACAAGAAATTACAACATCCATATATTCAGCTTCATCAATGGAAATGTCTTCTGAGTTTTGTTTCTTACATGACCAAGAATCTAGTGGATCTCATAGGTCATGAAAATATTTTATATGTACTTTCCCTATCTATCCTTCAACCATCATGTCATCATCCAAAAAAATTCAAAAAAATTCTATAAGAATAGAAAACTAATTAATTTGTAGTTCTCATAAGATAATGAAAAAATAATTTTCATCTTTTAAATGAAATACTTTTAGATTGAATTAATATCTTATACATAAGAAAAATAACAACATTAAATCATGTCGACTACAGTTAAGTAATGTAAAATAATTTTCATACCTCTAAAACTATTTTGGATCAACTAGTTTACCACCCACATAAAGATATAAATTATTTGAGGTATTGATGTGGGTACTAATAATTTTAGTATTTTCATATCTAAATTTCCTTATAAGATATTTTATATACTTCTATTGAGAAAAAAAATTCTTTTAATTTTTGATAAATTTTAAAACCAAGGAAATAAGATAACTCAGATGTCATACTCATTTCAAGATCATATTTCATAAGATATACCAAAAAATCTATTAATATTTGTTGAGTTTGTCTAAATATAATGTATCAATGTATATTTGTACAATCCTAATATTTTTCATAACTTATTTTATAAAAATATTTTGATCTGAATCTCCCTTTATAAATTTTTTTTTCACAAAAACCATGTTAACTTATCATACCAATATATATGGGCTTGTTTGAGTCTATATAAAGAATTTGTATGTTTATAAACCATTTCAGAATGTTTTTTATTTTTTAAATAGAAGGTTTTTCAATATCAATATCTTTCAGAACATATTTATTAATAAAATCACACATTAAATCTAATTGAAAAATCGTGAAATTAAATAATTCTTCAAAGGCTATAAGTATTTATATAGTTTCATTTCATTCTATGAGTGCATTGGTTTCTTCATAATCAATTCTCTCTTGTTTATTATTACCCTTAGCAATAATTCTAACATTGTTTATAATTATTATTTAATTTTCATCTCACTTATTTCTAAAACACCATTTGACATCAATTATATAACTTTATGAATGTCTTTCAACTAATGTCCATAATTTTTTCTTCTCAAACTCGTTGACCTCGTATTTCATTTCCATAAACTCACATATTCTGCATAAAAAATCGATTTTTTGGGAAAACAACTCTTTTATTTTCAATTGGTTTTTATTTTTATTTTAAATTAATTACTAACAAAATAATTAATTTTATAAATTATTTAAACAATATTTTTCACTAATTAGTTATTTTTATTAATAAAATCTAATTTAATGGCAAGATTACCACTATTATATTAATAATATTTTAATATGGTATCATAATTCATTTAAACTCAATGTTGTGTAAAAAATAAGCTATTAATGGAATTAAATTTATTTAAAATTTATATATCATAAAATAATATTGTTTTATAGGTCCAATGAACTGCACCACCACTATTGGAATTGTCTTAGATTCATAAATATCTTCCCTCTTTCCCTCTCTTCAATACCATTGTTTCAACATTTTTAATTCTAAAATTTATCTTTAGGATCATATTTTTTAGGGGAAGAGAGGGAGTTTCTGACATCAAATTGGTAGGGGTATTTAAAAGTCATCGTTAATTGACATCAATGAAATTTTCCTTTATTTTCATTATAATTTCTCCCAAAATAGTAGCAATGAGTTGTAATAAATTATTCATTAAATTCAAAAAAAATCAACAAATATATTTTTTATCTCTTTTTCTCCAATCCCCCGTGCTTTAATTCAACAAAGATCATGAAACAAATTCTAGAGAAATATATATATGGAAAATTTTAAAATATTGTGTTCGTATAAAAAATTCATTCATACCTACTATGGTAAATAAGTATTAATGTACAAATAGACATGGAATATAATTTATCATAAAAGGGGGCATGAAATCCAAAGGATTCCTCAATATTTTTAACAGATGGTCCTTAAATTCTCTAAGTCTTTAATTAGATTACTCAAAAAGTTATTATTATTCATTTTTTTGTTCTATCAAAAAGTATATAATTTTATATAATATGTCAAAAATATTAAAAATCCCAATAGTCATTTAATTAAAATTATAGGATAGATTTTTGTGGTTTCAGTTTTAAAAAATAATGATCATGCATGAAATTCCTTCAATTGACATTTTAAATAAATTGAATTTTATCATTTAGCTAATGTGAGTGAATGGTTCATAGAAGTTTCACAATATTTTCATGGAATCAATGTTTTTAAGGGAATTCAATTCAAATGCATAGATTACCAAGAAAACTCACCACAAATGAAATATAAAATAGAAAAAATTTAAAATGATAAAAAAATTCTAAATTTAGAATTTTTACAAATACTAATATAAGGTCACCTCTCTCACATTTATATGATGCAGATTATTTAATGAATTGAAACTAAATTATCATGAAATCATAGTTTAAATGTAATAAAAATAAACAAATAGATGATATGTATAGGTATAACCATGTGTTTTTCATTTATAATCAATTCGAAGGAGTGTGTTCTCCTCCACTAATTCTTTGGGTAGATTCTTAGGGAACTTCATATAATTATTTCCATTAATTTTGTATGGGTTCAATTTTCCTTATTTTAAAACATGCAGAGAACCAAAAGGTCGTATATTAGCATTTGTAAAAGTACCTTCCCATTTGGAATGATGTTTTCTTGGAATCATCTTTAGTTTGGAATTGAATAATAGTACATGGTCTCTAAGATAAAAGTTTATTTGTTAGATAAACTCTTCATGAGACACTCTTGTCCATTCTTCTAAAATTATTGAAATATATGAGGTTTTTATATTGATTTATTCCATGTCCTTTAGATGTAATTTCCTCAATTTTACCGCTTTATCCAGTTCTATACTATCTTATTTAATAACCAAATATGATTTGTGTTCAAATAATATAGGTAGATGAAATATTTTCCTATAAATAAGTTTATAAAGACGCATTATTATGAGTGTATTATTTGATTAACTATAATCAAATTGGATGAATTCTATCTTATTTGTCCTGTTTCTCATATTTGGTTTTCCAATATTCTTAAAAATCCTCTTCATTTATATATATGAAACTATAGGTTTTATATTTTTCTATGGATTTTAAGTTGTGGATGTCTCGTGATATACTCTATATTTCCACAAAAAATCCTTTATGATCGTATTTCATAAGTGAGTTCTTTATTCATTGGTAATGGTTTATTCCACTCCAAAACAATGAATTATTTTAGAACTGACAAAATCCCACTCAACCATGGAATAATCATTTTTTCTGGTCTTGTATTCAACCCATTTTGAAAAATAATATCCAAAACACATAATATAATTGTTACAAAATACATGTAAATGAGTCCCATAAAATCTATTCCTTAAACCTAAATTATTTAACAATAGTTGTTTGGTTTTATGAGTATTTCAAATCTTAAAGAAATATTTCAAAAAAATTGGCATTTATCAAATTTTTTCCAAAAAATGTGTCTTTTTAAACAAAGTGGGTAAATAAATTCTAGATTCCAGAACAATATTTATAGTTATTTGGGGTCTAAATTGTCATAAACATTCTATTTTTTGAAAAAATTAAAAAATAGATTCAACCTTACTTAAAATGAAAAATATTGTTATCACTGTATCATTGAAAAGTTTCTACATATATTGAATTTCCAAAATGTATAATTTTGACTCCGATTTAAATTTGAGACTATAGTGGAAATTAATAATAGATGTTACTTCGAAATTTACAAAATAATTTACCTTTTCCTTTAAACCATGGTTCTTCTCCTTCATCTAAATAGAATTATTCTTCTAGTAAGTGGTGTTTTAATAGGTACTAGCCTATAATCTCCACTTCATTCATGTTGAGTAATCTTCTCTGATGATTAGATACCTTATTTCCAACTCATTTCATTTCCTTAATCACCAATTTAGAATCTTGAATTAATAAGATATATCGGACCATACTATTCTTTGCATATGAATTATTTATTAAGCATTTGAATCATGCATGGTAATAAACAGTAACTTTAGTTCCAGGAAAATAATATCAAAATTAATATAAGGAAAAAATACATCACTGAAATCATTTTAAAAAGTTTAATAGTTTAGCTTGGTTGTATCTAGTTTCTTCAAGACATAAGAATTTAATTTTGTTCTCCATTAAATTATTTGGTTTTTCAAAAACCCCACATCTTGGTTCAAAAAATCACAAAGTAGATTCCTCGGATTCACAATGGTTGGTGGTTATATCACTTATGGGGTAATTGATATTTTCTTTCATTGAAAACATTATTCCCAAAATTTAATAGTAAAATAAAATTAATCATTTTTCAAAAGTTACCTAGAGAGAAAGAGATAAATAATTCTGAATTTCTTGATTAAACTACTATAAAAACATGAATTTCCTAGAGATCATCTTACAGGTTTAAAAAAATGGGTAGGAAAAACAATTTATCATTTATATTTTTAATTTTACCAATAAAATAACATTTTGTGATATTATATACCCATGGATTACCCCTCATTCCATCATGAAGTGACACTTTTAAAAATTAAAAGAAAATAGATTTTAGTAAATTATTTCCAAACATTTTCCAAATTTCTTAAACATTAAAAAAAATTACTAAAAAAAACTGAAATCGTATTAGAATATGACTAAGAAATCCTCAATATGATCTAATAATATACATAATAAGATACTATAAAATGTATTTTAGAAAATTCACAACCTAAATAGTATCCTTTTATATGAAATAGAATAAAAGGGACATATGAAGGTTGTCTTCTATTGGTCCTTAGGGGATCTGGACACCAATTTCTTTTAAAACTCATCTTATAAATAATAATGTGATTTACCAACCGACCTCTCTTGCATCTGGTCAATCGATGTGATTGGTAATGGACCTTTCTTACTAATTTGGATCAACTTCCTATTCTCTATACACACTCTCCTGCTGTTTTTACTTATTATAGGTACCAATTCATTTTTTCAATAACCAGATATTTAAATATATAACTTAATTTAAATGATCCAAATGTATTTGATAACATTATCAATAGGTAACAACAAACTAATACGAAAATTTGATATAATTAATAAAATTATAAATATTAAGTATGATTTATAAAACCTAACCATTGGATCAGGAAGAATGAATTTAGATATACTAATTTATATGATATTAAGGAAACTATAATAAATACTACTTTTAAAATGAAAGAAATTAAATTGTTATGTCTAAAATGACTAATATTATAATTTTATACTTAGAATTGAATTTTTAAAACAATTTCCTTTCAATACGATATGCATTACTCTTTCAAAAAAATTACAATTAATGATGATAAAATATATTTTATATCAATAATTGGTTAATATTATTTGTTTGGTAAATAACTATAAATATGAATTAAGATAGTTAATTTTATAAAACGGTTATTTTCCTATAAAAATAGTTTTTCATTATATCTCAATTTTTTTTATATTTAATATTTTAAAATTTATATTTTCAATATTATGAAAAAAATTGCTTCATTATACTAAAATTTTCATAGGATTATTTTTTGGGATTTTTTAAATATAATAATTTGTTGATAAATTGTGAAAATAAGGGTTTTATCAATAATATGGATTTTATCAAAATAATAGTGTATATTTATGAATTTTAAAATCATAAAACAAATTTCTAAGAAAAAATATGTACATTATTTGGGAATTTATAATTTTAAAAATGTGGGTTTTAATTTACAAACCCATATTTGATATTTTAGACCATATGTAATATTTTCTTATAAAAATTAATACATAATAATTTTATTTTTCGAATTATTTTTTATAAATTTTGTAAATTTAATCAAATAAAATGGATATAAAATTTATAATAAGTTTTTCCAAATTAACTAATAAGGACCAATTTATTTTCGGTCTTAGTATTAATCTACCTCATATAAAAATTAGTTTTCAATGTGAAATATGAAATGCTAAAGTTAATAATTCAAGGGATAAAGGGCTTGAAACATGATTGAAATGTTTTTACATTTTATTAATTTGAAATATTTCTAGAAAAAGAATTTGCATCCCTTATAAAAGATAATTATTACCACCCCATAAATCCACTCTAAAAATTCAATTTCATCCAAAAACAATAACTTTATTCTTTAAATTACAATCTCATTACAATATTTTGAGTTTATGGTCATGAGAGTTTTGTGTATGTGATTCATTTCCAAGGGACCGTCCAAGGAAATATAAAAAGTGATCCACATGTTTAATAATTTTTTTGAACTTATTTCTTTTCACTTTTTCATTTCCAATTATTATTTCGAAATCCTTGTTTAATGAAATTACTATGGGATATATATTTAGTTTTATTTTACTATTTCAACATCCTTGAATAAACATTTTCTATTCTTTCCATAAGATAAGAAAAAAGGACATTCATATGTGAGAATGTGGACAACTATCTCCACAAAATGTCAGGTTTGGGTTTCCCTAACCACCTTGAAAAAATAGAAATAATGTTAAATTTATTAAATAAGTATTATAATTATTATATATTTTATATTTTTAAATGATAAAACATATTATACATTTTCTCTATTCTATGAAAAATTAGATTGTCAACCATGAATACGTGTGAACTAACGACTCCATAGAACAGTTGATTTATATTTTTTATTTTTACCACCACTTTACAAGGTTGTTCATGAGAATAGGTTTAATGGATAAATAATATTTTTTTTATATTATTATTTTTATATTATGACAAACTGGATAACCTATTAATGATATGGGAAACAAACGTCTGTCATTAATTTAATCATTTAAAATGCGAATACTAAGAAGA
Source organism: Viscum album (assembly GCA_963277665.1). NCBI lineage: Eukaryota > Viridiplantae > Streptophyta > Magnoliopsida > Santalales > Viscaceae > Viscum > Viscum album. Next base: position 959,479,205 of record OY728142.1, read on the forward strand.
AAATTCATAGTTGTTTAAATATAATGATTTTATATATATTATATAATAATTATACTTATTTATAATTATAATATGTAATATTCTTAATCAATAAATAAGATCATTAAAAATCTAATATAATTATTTTATAAGAAAAACTCCCTCATGATATACCATTAATCATAATAGCATTATGTTTGGGTTAGTTTAACAACATTTATAAAAAATTTCTATAAATTTTTATCATGGATAACTATGGGGAGCTAATTAATATCATTATTCTATATAAATATGTATATAATATTGTTATTTTTTAGTCATTTTATATGAATATTCAAATCAATAATTAATAAATATCCCTCCATTCATTATGATTTGAAAAAAAAGATGTTTATTGATTATTTAAACCTTGGGGATTGTAAATCAAATACCATTAAATGAGATTATATATTCATAAAATTTCTTCTAAAATATATTAGAGTACATTAAATTATCAATGAATTATGTAATTGGGAATAATAATAGATACTAACAACACTTTTACGAAACTACTTCAAAGTGATAAATATTACATACACCCAGTGTTGAAAATAGGTATAAACTAATGAATATATATATATATTGATTATAAATGAGGTTAAGAGATTTTTATATTTATTAATAAGGTAATTTTTTAATTAACTTTATTTCATTATTCAGGACATTTGGTACCTGTTTATAATGAATCATCATCGAGGTAAGGGAATTAATCTCAAATTGTTTTCTTTAAGGCATGTTTTGGTATTATGAAACTAATTCCATATTCGTGGTGAATGTAATACCTATTTGAAAAATAATATCATGAATTATATTTTAATCATGTTATTCTATGTTCAATTACAAGAATCCATTTTTGAGGGTTTTGATTAACATATTACTCAAGATAGAGTATCCCATCATCTTAATCATTATTTCCATGAAATATGTTTATGCTATGAATTATTTTTCATTTAATTTTGTATTATATACCCACTTATATATAATTATCATTTATTTTTTTATTTTTTATAAATAATAATTGAAATTTATTAATTTTCATCAAATGTCTTCTACTATGTTGTTACGCCAGCTGTAATACTTTCTGGTAACTCGATTTCTATTCATAGAGTTATGAACATTTCACTTGTACTTATTACATATAAGTGGTATAAATTATAAACTTTGATTATATAATGTATTATTTTAGTTATTTATAATACTAATAAATAAAACCCCTTTTTTAAATATTTCAAATTTCACGTATTATGTTGGTCGTATGGGATATTGATAACTCAAGTTTCTTTTCCTTGAGTTGTATTGTTTCTTCATGAATATATATCTTCCATGATTGGGTCATTACAACCTAATATATTATTATATGGTAATTTTTCTATGTTTTGGAAGAAAAATATTTTTATAGGAATTAATATTTTTTTACTATTTATATTAATATTATTTTTATTAAGTTATTTATAAAACAATATGAAGGGGTTTTACTTTCACCTCCCTATGTTTTGTCTATCTATCCTCATTTATCCATGATAAAAATTTTGTTTTTTAAAGAATACACTATTGGATTTTATTTTTAAAAGTAATTTGTTCATAATCATTCATGTCGCCTTTTAACAATTTGTACTTGAAATAGGCATGTAATTTATTATTTTACATATATTTTGAAATAAAATATTCAATATCTTTAAAAATTTTGCATCCATTACCCATATAAAATTCAAAATTATTTACCCTAATGTGGTCTGTGATTAATGATTTCTCCTCTAATATATATATATATACATATACATATATATAGAATTTGCGGTATTTAACTCATGGTTTTCTAACATTCGATTATCAGTCTATTCTCTTATGAAATTGTACGAAGAATTATTTTTACAAAATTATTTTTCATTTTTATCAACATCATTCTAAGTTTCCATTAGTAAACCAATGTTATTATATTTTGAAATCATTATCATTATTTATCTAGTACGATTATGATGATGTTATCCCTTTTATTGAAAATGGGAAAAGTATTGATGTTCTATATGTTGTTATTTCAATACAGATGATTATTGGAATGTTGACTATATATTGTCTGAAAATTCATATTCTTTCTTTAGATGGGTAATGATCATGTTATCCATTTTATTTACATGGGTAAAATCATTGTAATTTTATATTTTTTTATTCAAAAATGGAAGACTGTTCGAAATTTGACAGTGAGTTGTATGACTCTCCACATTATTACATCAGATGGGTAATTATCATGTTATCCATTTTGAGAATATAGGAAAAATTATTTACATACTGGATGATTATTGAATTCTAACATAAGTTTGTTAAATATTGAAAATCACTATTTTTCATTATATAGATAACTATGTTCTTATTCATCTAGATATTACCTAGTAAATCGAATGAAATGTCTTATAAACTCTTATTGATTATTAATTGGGCATAAAAAATGATGAGTGAGAGAAACATTATATTTCACCATGATGAATATATAGGAATCATCAGACAAAACAACATGGTTTTTCCTATGTACCTCTCCCTATATTAGTATAATTTATTGGCACAAGGCCTTGAAAACATTTTTTTTGTCTGAAATTATGTATTCCGCCATTATGTGATTAGTATATTTATATAAATTTTTTCATTAATTTTCATGGATATAAAATTATCTCAGATTTATTTGATTATAGAATTATTCAAAAAATATATTATTTCTATATTATGTATATCGAGTTTATTTATTTGACAGTTTCATTATATATTTTTCTTACTGGGCATTTCATCTCACCAATTTCTTATGTTTCTATTTACTATATTAAATCTGAAAAGTAGTACTCATGGACTTTTTATAAATATAACATGTTTAGATTAATTTTTTAGAGATGTTTAACACTTTACATGAATTAATAATTTTCAAATACATAAATAGATATCCATTAGTTGAGAAAAAAATAGGTTTTATTGGTTTATTTTTTTCATAATTCTAAAATTCTCTATACCTAAAAATATCTTTCAGATATATGAGATGAAATAATAATTATATATTTTGTAATTAATGATGGTTATATCTTGTATATTATAGTACTTATCAATGTGATCATGTAAAATATTTGTTTTTTGAATTGGATTTCTGCGTGCAGGTCTAAGGAATCATTGTTGGTATTAGATTTTTAATTAGATCACTACAGGGATTAGTATGTCTATAGATGGAAATTTAGGGTTTTATGAGTTAGGGTTGATTATAATTTAAAAGGTATATTAACCCATTAGGATAGTATATGATTTGTTGGTAAGATAATCTTTATTATTTTAATAAGGTAATAGTATAGGAGGAGTTTTTTGAAAACCCTAGGGATTAGAATAACATATAATTCAATGATTATGATAATGTACCTGAATTATTGAATTATTTTATTATGTGGTTTCTATATAAATTAGATCCCTATCTATATATTACAAGTGGATCTAAGCTCTAGTACAGATATACCTAGGGGTAAACCCCATAAAGAGGGAATGTTGGGTAATAACTCAATCGTTACCTTGTTCACAATAATGATTGATAACTACACTCATTTGACACTCTAAGTGGATATTATTTGGTTCATTAATATCATATTTGTAAACCATTTTGTGTTATTTAAATATGTTTAGGTTACAAAACCAAATATAGTAGTGACCATGTATAACATTGATTAAAACATAGATATTTATAATTTTTGGTAAATAATCACTGATATGTCCATTCCAGGAAAAAGTATAAGTTGGATTTTGAGAGTATATATTTCAAGGATTATTGGATATATAATATTTTAATAAATCTCATGGTACTTTTAGATATCCATTTAGTTATATTAGGTTGAGAAGTAAAAGATGACCCAATATAAATTAACCTTGTTTAAATAAAAATTCATGAATTTTGAACTAAAGGAATTATAGGCCAACATGATGGTAAGGGTAAAAGGTTTTAAGGTTGAAAAATTTTATGTTAATAATTATAACAATTCCCTCATATTGTTAATGTTTCGTTATTAATGTTAAATAATTTGTTTTTAGTAATGAATGAATCCAGAAGGAAATAAGAAAAAAATGTGTTCAATGGATAATGCAGAAATGTTCACAATGAATAACCTAATAAGATTAGGGTTGGAATAAGATATCACGTAATTATTCCAACCTAGATATCAAATAATATGATTAATAATTTTAATACAGTTGAAATCTAAAACACATTAATGAAGATAATGATGGAATCTTATAGAAATTAGAGTGACCAAGATGATAAAGTAAATAATATTTAATTTACTTCATATAAAAAATGTTGGAAGAGGAATAGGTAAAATTACCATAAAGGGATAGGTAAATAATATTTGTGTGGAGATGAATGTAATAACACTCAAAAGTGTAATGTAAAGAGAGATACTACAATAAATGTTTTAATTCAATTTCATATTATTTGGGAAGTATAAAACTCAATGTCCCAATCTAATTGACAACGAAGGAGATATAGTCAAACTACAATAAAACCAAAGTAAAATTCTATGAAACAACTAAAAATGTAGTTTATAGTTAATTTTCTCTCCAAGTTTTTTATTTTTATATATAATATATGTTTTTCCCAACTACTGGATATTTACTTATGAATATATACCATTTAAGGTATAATTATAATATAAATATTTTTCAAGGATTGTGGGAGCCTTTTCCTTATGAACCATGATTAAATTCCCTAAGTAAAAATATACTTGAAATTAATAATGGATTATATCTCTTTATACATAACTTAAAATAAATTTTCATAAAGGTAAACTTCATTCCACATCCTAAATATACCTTTGATCATCAACCAATGTATTGTTAGTTATGAGCATTCTAATGAAATTAATATAATATTATGAGTCACATTATGATGGAAAATGATTATTTATAGGGGATAATGTAGCACACTGATATTTAAATATATGAAATCCTTTGAATGATCTAAATGTGTTCAATATATTTCTCCATAGGATGCACCAAATTAAATGAAATAGAGATATATTTATGCTAAAATATAAATATTAACTATGATCATCAAAACATATCCATTAAATTAATGGAATTAAATATGATTAAACTATTTATGAAGTATTCGTATAAATAAAATAAAATCTACTTTAAATTTGAATGGATTTAAATTAGTATATCAAAAATGACTAATAAGATCATTGTATTCTAAAAATTGTATTTGTGTAGATATTTTCTTTTCTAGGTGATATGGATTGCTATTTTAATGAACTATTTACTAATAGTGATGACATATATTTTATAGGAATTATTGGTTAGTACAAATTTAATTCAAACATAGTAAGATGTTTCAATGAGAATGGTTAATATTCTAAAAAATTTATTATCTTATAAAATAGTTTTTCATTATATCTCACCTTTTTATTTAAAAGTAAGAATTATAAAATTCAGAATTGTAATTTCAAAAAAAATATATTATTTATAGATTCATCATATTAATATTTTATGATGATGAATTTTTTGGATTTTTCTAAAAATAATTATTTTAATGTAAACAATGAAAAATAATTTTTTTTACAAAATACATGGATTTTATTAATTTATTTTAATATATGTTTGACTCTTAATTTGATGAAAAAATTTTCAAGGGAAATTTTTTTTTCAAAATGTTACGTTATAAATTTTAAAATTTTGTTTTAAATTTGTAATCCCATGTTTTATAATTTAGTACATGAGTAAAAATTTTTCAAATATTTTTTTTTGAATAGTATACATTTTTTTAAAAAATTATATTTGGACACATTTATAAATTTAATAAAATGAAACTTATTTAAAATTTATAATAATTGGGTCCAGATTATCTAACATGGCCCCTTTATTTTTAGGCATAAAGATTAACTTACCTTAGTAAAAAACTAGTTACCATAGTAAAAGTTAAAATTTAATGGATATATGGATTAAAAATGACAAAAAGGTGTATATAATTTACTGTGTGGGGTTTTGATAGACCTAATATCTTTCCCACTATATATTTCTCAATTTTATATCCACTTGAAATGTTTAGGAACTGTTTCCTTTATATTAACTAAGAATATTAAAAAGAATTTCATTATCACAACTTAAAAAAGGGGCCTCTCACCACAACTTAAATACCAATCCAAAAATTAGGTATCATGATTAAATTATAACCTTTTTACTTACCCTATAACCCTCTTAAACCCTTTTGATATTCTGGTCCCAAGAAATTATACCCTCCATATATTTCCATCTGATATTCTATGGAAATCTCAAAAGTGATCAATGTGATTAATAATTTTACAAAAATGGGTAATAAAATTATTTTTGGTTATATATTAAATTATATAACTCTATGTTATTAATAATTTAACTCATTTTCCCTTTCCCCTCCAGAAAATAGGAAATTAAATTCATGTGTATGTGCACAAACTACTATCTCTTACAAATGTCTGGTTTCAATTTTTATAACCACCCTAAACAGATGGTATTAATGTTAATTTTAGTAAATAATTATGATATTTATTAATTAATTTATATTAAGAAATTAGAAAACATATTATATATTTCTTCAATTCTATGGAAAATAAAATCATCAACAATGCGTACATGTGAATTGTTGCCTCCAAAAAACAACTGACTTCCACTATTTTAAATTTTTTCACCACCTTATATGAATGATCTCGGGAATAGGTTTATTGGAAAAATATTTATTTTATGATAAATTTGATAACTTATTAATTATATTATCAACACTCGATCATCATTAATTCAATCGTTTAAAATGCACGTACTAAGAGGGTCATGATCTCTTTTTTCTAAGTAATGAATCTATATAAATGATATCATATTTAAATTTATTTAAAATATGATATATAGAACTAATAATAGTCAAATATGATCATTAATCTTCTGTTGTAATGATATTAATACTAAACTATCTCAGAATCAACCTTTAATCATGGTAGGTTTATTTTTGGGTTGGTTTCACCGCCTACTTGAACAATACTTTAAATTTATATTATTTTTGAATATGAGAAATTAATTAATATTATAATATGATATAAATAGGTAAATAAAGATTTTAATTTGGTTCTGAAATTTTATATGAATATTTAATTCATTAATTATGAAATTATCCTTTGTTCATTAATAATCATCGAAACATGATTATCACATATTCCAACCTCATGGATCGTAATAAAAACAACTAGGAAATGAGATTATAGATTTATAAAATATCATCAAAAATAAATTATAGTACATTTGATCATATAATAATGGATTAATATTGAAAAATAATAGATTCCAATTACATTTTCTTAAACATTTTCAAGGGTATAAAGACAACTTACACCCGTTGTTGAAAATAGGTAATAAAGCCAATATTTATATATATAGATTGATTATAAATGAGGAGTATATATTGTTATAGTTATGAATAAAGTTATTTTTTATATATTTAATGAACATAATTTAATTATTCAAGACTTTTGGTGCATGTAAATATTGAATATATACTGATGTAAGATCTTTCTTCTCAAATATCTCTCTTTGAGACATGTTTGTTATTTTAAAACTATTTCCATATATGTGGGGTATATAATTCAAATTTTAAAAATAATGGCATTAATAATATCTTAATCATGTAATTTTATGGTTAATTACTACATAACTCTTTAAAATTGTTTTGATTAAACTATTCACTATGGAAAATTATGGTGTTAACATCCCTAGTTATAGGTTTTATCAGCGCTTCAATAGTGCTGATATTGTGAGCGATGTTAGGGGGTTAACAGTGCATAAAAAATAATTGTTAATATCACCCATTATCAGTTGTTATTTCTATTAAAGGGTTCCCTTTACATTTTTTACTTTTATTGAATTGTTCCTTTAACAACACATTTTCAGCACTATTAAAAGTTATATTTTAACAGAACTAAAAAACACTGTTATAAATATGAAAAGAAAATTATTTTTTAGACACCCCTGAAACTCCCCTTTATTAGTTCATAAAAACCATTTCTCATTGCTTTTGACTACACGTCCACCATATTTTAGATCTCATAATAGTCTTCTATTTTACAAGTGGTAGATCCAAAATGGACACCCATTTCAAAATTTATAGCTGTTTAAAATTTGACTTATGTTTTCAATTTATTTTTGATGTTTAATAAATTATATAATTCGTATTATATTCATATTTTTATTAAATATATATTAATCGATAATAATTTGAAAATTATTAATATAAAACATGTTTAAAATATTAATATAATATTTTTATAGATATAATTATATTAATATATTAATATATTATTTTTAATGAAATATTTCTTTTTTGAAATATTCATTTTATCATCACTTTTTTGAAATGATAAAAAAGACCATCTTTATCAGTGCTTTTTTACTAGAAATGGAAATGAAGGCATCATTATTAGTTATTTTTTAGAGCATTCATAATGGAACCCCTTTGATATCACTTTTTTATAATTGGTAATGAACACCATTAAAAATGATAAAAAGAATTGTAAAACATCACCTTTAATAGCACTTTTCCTAGAACTAACAAAGGGTGTCTTTAACATTTCTTTTTGCTAGTTTTGTTAAAGCTATAATGCTGAATAAACCTAGTTTTGTAGTATTGGTTACAGAAGATCAAAGGGTTATTTGTCTCAAACTCAACATTCTTGCGACATGTTTATGTTATGAACCATGGTTTCGTTTAAATTTTTTATTTACTACCCATGGATTTTTCTTTATCATATATATTTTTATTCATCTGAAATACTAATTCGAATAAGTTTTTTTATTTTATTTTAATTTGTTGTCACACTGGTTTTAAGACATTTTGGTAAATCAATGTTTATCCATTTATTTATGATAATTTATCTTATACTTATCTTATATATGTTACGATAATTTATTCCATTGATTATATCATGTGGTGTTTTCTTTATTTACAGTAATACCAAATAAAACCCCGTTTTGAAAATTTCCTTACTTCATGGGGTATGTTTCATGTATGTTATCTTGATAACTCAACACTTCTTCTCATTGAGTTGTATAGTTTCGTCATAAAATTCATTCTTTTGTTCTTATGTTCTTATAAAATAATATTTTCTTATATGGTAAATTAAAAACCTCTATAGGGATGAATATATTTTGAAATAAATTATATTTTTTCACCCATTCTATAATTTTTGTTTTCAACAATGGAATATTGTGAAAATAATAAAATGAATTTTTATTTTCACTTCCCTATTCATTATCTTCTGCTCCTCATTTCATCACAAAAAACACTATATATTTTCAAGGACAAATTATTTTAAACTATGTATTTTTTTCTAAATCCTTCATGACAACTTTTAAAAATCTTACTTTAAAAGTGATAGTTAAGTTTTTTTACATCAATGTTTAAAAAATTTAAATTATCTTTTACTTTTTCTTTTATATTTTCCTTAAAATTTACAAATGTATTTAACAAATTTTTGTTTATGATTTATTATTTACCCTCGTATATATATATTTACCATGTGGGGGATTAAAAAAATAGTATCAAATAATTCAATTCTTGTTTCCATCATTTGTGATATCATTTATGAATTCTTTTAGAGGGTTTTTTTATTTATATCAACATTCTTTGAAGTTTCCTTTATTATAAGGGGTTATATCATTTTCAAACCATTCACATTCTTCCTTAGAAAATGTTATGTTCATGTTATCCCTTTTATTATAATGGGGATATTATTAGTGATTTGGGTCTTTTTATTACGAAATAGTTGATTATTGGAATGTTTAAATGTATTGTTTAACAGTCCACCATATTTCATCAAATGGGTTATGATCATGTTATCCAATTTATTAAATTAGAGAATGGTTTTTTCTCTTAATTGTTTTTTATTAAAATATGGATGATTATTGGAAATTTGAATATATATTATTTTAATATCCACGTTCTTTCTCTATATTGGTTATGATAATGTTTTATCTATTATTAGAATAAGAAATATTGTTGACATACTTAGTGATAATTTATGGATTACATTGGTTAACTAGGTTTTTTAATTAAATATTTATAATTATATAGATTAACATGTTTTTATTCATCCATAAATTCATTTAGGAATGGAATGATATTTCTTGTTGACTCTTATGGTGAATTCATTGAAAAAAAATGAATGGTGTGGAAAAATATTTTATACCTCTTTGATGTATCAAAATGTATCCTGATAAAAAAACCTTGTATTTTGGTGTATGTTTCTCCCCATGTTAGTAAAATGTCTTATAATAAGGACTTGATAACATGTTTTCAAATTTCCAACATTATGAATTCTGTCAATATGAGATCAATATTATGGATTTATATTATGTCTTTTATTATCTTGAATGGACCAATGTCTTTCATTTTTTATTCATTTTTGATAATCCACCATTTAATGATTGAATTGGATACCTTATATTAGATTTACCATAGGATTCATGAAATTACAAGACCCTTAGGTATTAATGGAATACAAGCCAGACTATGGGGATAATTTATTGGAGATGCTGAAGAATTATCATTAATTAAAAACTTTTTCATATATAAAAATATCTATTATTACAAAAATACATGGGAATTAATAGCATATCATCTTTCTATATTATCTAAAATTTTAAATAGAAAATGATCTTTGGGATGTATGTTATGAAATAATTAGTACTGATTTTTTAATTTAGGATGGTAATATATAATATTTTTTAGTCGGTATCAATGTGACTATGTAAAGTACATGTTTATGGCACCATATCCTGCTGCATTGGTTCAGTGTGTAAAATTGTTTTGTTCTTTTTGAAAAATAATGCATATTTCTAATAACATTTCTATATCATTTTTTACTATCTAAATTATGATAGGATTTATAATTCATTGGGGATACCTAATAGATTCTTGGTCTCCTTCAAGAATAATTTTTTATGACCATAATTTTGGTCTTACTCATAGAATATGTCTTAAACTCTTAAATATTACATGAACTTTTTCATCCAAAATAATAATAAATTTATTATCCTGGGTTACTGAAAAGTTATTATAAATGATAAATTATGGATTATCTTACTTAACTAGGTAAACATACTGAGATCAGTGGGTGGTGGTTTTATTTGTATATTTCAGGGTTGTTTTGTGGGGTGAAATAAAATTGGGGGTTCTAATTAATATTGATTGTATTTTATGGGAAAAATTTAAAATTTATACAAACTAATTATCAAATAAACAACCAAATCCATCAAAGTATTCATAAATTACCTCATCCTAAAAACTAAAAATATATTCATCAAAATTTGGAACATAATATTCATCTATAGATTTTTAAAAACTTATGTGTACCTAAAAATATCAAATATAAAGAAAAATACATAAAACGTCAAAAATATTACCCTCTTAAAATAAGAATAATATATGAGGTGACTGGTCATCACAGGAGTGCTTCATGGATTCCGACATCTAGAAATGGAATGTGACTTCCCAGTCTCCTTGGTGAATTTTCCTTCATATAAATTAATGATATTATAAACTCCCTTCATGAATTGTCACCAAAATATGATGGGGGAGTGTGGTGGGATCCAATATACCTCTATGTAAAATAAATATATATTTACTAAGAATATCAATTTGTATACTATCACAAGTAAATACACCAATAATCAAATAGAAAATATTGTAAATACTTTTGAAAGATGTATCACCACTATTGTGGAATTCATATATCATATATTCAAATATATAAACATTGAATGAGGAATTATATTTTTATAACCACTTAAATCATATAAATCATTTGAAAAAGTGATTGAATCAATAGTGAAAGTGATATAAAATTTCTATGTATATTTCATTTTGTGGGTAATTGTCATGTGAATATTGATGATACAATTATTCCCTAATTTACTCTTTCACTTACTTAAAGAATCCTATTATTATTGAAGGATCCCTATGAAATTTAGTGTAATTTATATTATTAATTAATTCTTTAAAAATGTGCATACTAATATGAACTTTTCTGAATGTTTTCAAAATTTCTATTTGAACTTCTTTCACAAATTGTTTTTCATGGAATCATTATTAATGGGAAAAGAGGTGGGAGATACTTCTTCTACCTTTATTTTATTTTATATGGAGTATCTTCCCTATTTTTTTATATCTCTTTATTTCTCTTATTTGCTTTCCCCCTATTTTTATAATAAGATAGATTCTTTATAAACAAGTTGTTCTCGGTTTTTTTTAGCTTCCTCTAGATAATATCCTTTATACTAGAGGTATTTTTCATGGGGTTTTCAACTCTTTACTCATTATTATTTATTTCTTAGATGATTTTATTCCAACTCATGTGTGATCTAGGATTGAATCTACATAAACTTTTTTTATTATAATCCAATTTTACCTTGGTTAGGGACTACATGGGTTTGAATATTTTCGAGACTTTTCGAATATTCCTACAATGTTTTTATTTTCTCATTAATTTCTTTCATAACCTCATCCATTTAAGAAAATTATTACTATTGTACACGGGTTGGTTCCCTAGTGGATAGTTGTTTATAGGGCCTCAATTTTTAGGATGGAGGTGGTTGTCTTTAGTATGAAGGTTTGTTATAATTTTTTTAAAGGTTTATTGAAAGGTGGTTGGTGTTGATACTATTAACAGATTATGTAATTTTTTTACAATAGATTTAGTAGGGGGTATATACAATTTTTTTTTCAAATCCATATTTATCATGGGTATGATCTCTTCATCCTTTATTTTTTTAGAATTTATATATATGGAAACCCACTATAAAACGCTCCATACCCTACACTATAGAACATTTTTTAGTGAGGTTAGTGGGTGAAGAGCATAAACCACATAACCTAGATAGTTCTTTTTATTGAGTAACTTGTTTTAAATCCATCTATCTATCCTAAATAATTATCTTTTTATGATAATTTTTTGTAAAGATAATGAATCCGAATTTATGGAATAACGAATATCTATTTTTCATGTACCTTATGTCTAATTTTTTTGAGTTCTAAGTAGTATTTTCAATCAGTCATTTTACATATGCTATTGAATTTTCAATCAATGTTCCACAATATAATGGTTCTAGTAAGTTATTTCCATTTTCTGACATTTCTAAATAGAATGATGAAAGGTAGTGGTTCACTTATAATTTTTGAGGTGGGATTTTATTATATACATTTTTAATTATTTCCTAAAAATCATAAATAACATCTTTTAATGACTACCAGAAGGAATAAATCCCTTTCCTTATTGTTTTTCTCCTAGAATTCGAAAAATATTAGCATTATGTGTCTTTGTAAGTAATCAAAAACATAGATCCTTCCCAGTTGTAGGCTTTAAAACCACTATTTTGTATCTCCATCAAGTATAAATGAAAATATTATCTATTTAACTTTCTCATTATCCAATCCTTGTGGATTGATAATATAGTATACATGTGTCAATACTGGAATACATAAATTGGGACCTTCCTATATAAGTCCCTAAAACATGGCCAACACTTGGATAATATCAATTTTTTATTACATGTTATTTTATTATTCATGAATACCAATCTATTTATTTAGATTAACAAATTATGGCTCAAATATTTTTTAAGGCTTTATTTAGGATTTATCTCCATCATTACAGGATCAATGTGAACACTCGTAGATTCATTTGAGTCTGTAAGAGAAATAACCTCAAACTTTGTTTGGAATTTTATATTTTTGGGTATAGTTAGAAAATTATTTTTAATTAATAGACCTAAATTATGTTTTCAGTTTTTAGAAGACTAGGTCCTGAAAATTAATGGTTGGATTTTTCAAATATATTTTTTAAACTATCTCCCTAGAAAGAAGTCTAGGTTTTTGACAAGTTCCTTTCATGGAGTTCATTAGAATAAATTATGTTACACGGGATAAATGTAGTATTAGTGAGAAAATTGTGGTTTCTCCAAGAGAATAGAACACAAAAACTAGTATTAACCATTTGATCAGAGAAAAGGCTTATTTTAGTTTTTTTATTTTGAAAACAAAAAAATCTATTGAAAATATATTTTGAAAAAAAATTGATGAGTAAGATTATTGGGACATGATGGAATATACACTTATAATGTAATAGTAATCCTAAAATATATTTTGTTTGTTTGTTTATTTAATTGATTGGTTAAATAATTCTATATTTACTAATATGATCACATTAGGTGGAATAATATTTTGAAGATTGACCTAACAATGATTACATTTTTTTCAACCTCCATTCATGTGTGTGAAAATTCAGTAATATGCCTATAGATTACAAATGAAAACTTCAATTAGGATTTGGTGTTCCTTTTCATGGAAAAAATCATTCATTACCTTCATAAACATGCTGAATAATTTCATGCACTCACCCCTAATTAAACATTACCATTAAAAACAATTTTCACCAAGAGGAGGGAGATTATGGATTATCAACCTATATATAAATAATAAACTATTTTAAATCATTAAACCTAATTGAATTCAAATGATTAAACCATTATCAATGATTGAAATCAATTAATAATAAAATATATTTATTTAATAATGTGTAATAACTCAAGAATTTTTAAGGAAAACCTTCCATTTTCTAATCATTCTAGGGTTTACCCCTCCATTCAATAGAAAACATAGAATAAAGTAAAGGAGATGGAATTAAAAAACTAATGAAAATAATAAATAGAAATAAGAATGTAAATAAATAACAAAAAATACATAATGAACTCATGATACAAATTATGCATTCCCCATTATCTTTAAACATGTTATCCTCAGTCATTTAAAGATATATGGCTTTACTATGGGAAACTAGGTTGCTAACTGTGGTTTTTTTCATTTGATAGTTATTTAATCCACCTCAAATTTAATTTTGTGACGGTTTAAAGAATCCCAAATGAGTTGTAAAGTAAGGAAATATTTCAAAATATTTTTTCTTTTTTAATTACTTTAATGTTTTATTAAATTTAATTACATGTCATTTTTGTGATTAATTTTTTCTTTTCTAACAATGATTTTGCATTTTAATTTTCAAGTGTCTTATAACATTGGTTAAACCCACCATTAAATGTAGATGAAATTTAGATTTTTTTTAAAATAACCCTTAAATAATTACCATTATTTAGTGAATCTTTAAACCACAACTAATTATATATGTTCAATAAAATTGTAGCCCCCAATACAAATAATGAAAATATTACAGTAAAAATCAATAAATGTCAATTAAACAAGAAAATTGTTTCTACTATCAATTAATTTACATTTTTTCAATCCATATCAAACTCAAATAGGCTAATCCACAGAAATGTTATAAAAATAATTTCACGTATCATGCCTTTATTCCAAATAATTTTCAACATTAATTACACATTATAAAAATTGAAATCATTATCACAATCCATTAAAATATTAAAATATTGAAATCAACCATAAACATTTATTCATAACACTTAACAAATATAAATTTATTATAATAGTTCAAAATAATTAAATTTTAGAATCACTAGGATATGAAAACATCCCATTTAGAGATGAAAAGTTAACCGAACAATTCTATAAACATAATATGTTACAAATAATTAGTTTATCTATACAATATCGTCTATATAGAGTTTAAAATTAAACCACAGGACTACCTCCCAATACGAGACAATTATCTTCATCGCTATCTCTCTCGCCAAAACATTATTTTGGAACATGTATTGTAATTTATATGAAAAATAATCTATGATTTAAATTTATATTGAATCTTAAATGAAATAAAAAAATTTATTCCAAATGAATGAAAATTCAATTTAGCTATTTACACTATCCAATTAATGATTTAATCAAAGTTGGAAGGGTCTCTGGATCACAAGCCAACTGACCTAAGTTCTGATTGAATAATTCTGTAGCATCCTATGATGGGACCCTAAAAACTATTAAATGACATAACGATCTTCATGAAATTGATATTCCACACTTTTGAACAATCAATGTTTACCCCTATAACATTAATATGTCATGTTTTTATCATTTATGGGGTTAAATTTCAAAAAGTTATTTATTTATATTAAACACTGGTATCATACAAATCTATTTGTCTCATGTGCAAAACTACCCTCCACCCTTTATTCATTTCATCTTCTAGAAAATATACCACTTTCTGTTTGGAAGTAATGATATAAGGATCACGTTCTTAATAGAAACCATCATCCATCAAGTGATAGAAATTCAAAAAATTAAATTGTAAAGAGTCTATATTAATACCCATGGTAATACTAACCAAGAATCATTTTATGAAAATAACGAAAAATTGACTATGGTTTTTTAGTTGGATTATATTAGTCAACTTTATATGGTGTCTCATTTCAAAAAAATAAAAATAAAAATTTATTTTAGGATTTTTAACCATCTTCTTGATTGACTCAATATAAATATGAATCCATTAACTTTTTGACCATAGAATTACCTATCATAATTTAGAGGTTGCCAAACTAAAAACATCATATTTTCTGAAAAAATAAATTAAAATATTGATATTTAGGATATAATAAATTTATTATAAATTATTTTATTTATATAATATTTATTTAATCTAATATATATTTATATTTTTAAATTTTAGTATTTATAAAATTATATATAATATAAATCATTCCATCTACTCTGTAATAACATCTTTTTTATTTTTGTCTCATTATGTGTTTTAATTGTGATTTATATCATTGTTTGTATATTTATCTCTTCAATTAATGGATTGGAAATTTCACTATGAAATATAACATATTCATTTGATCTTATTAGTTCCATTTGTATCAGTGTATAATTGTTTTCCCCCCGAACATGTTGGCCTATTATTAGGAAGATTATTGATTTCTCATTTGGTTGAGACTATGTCGAGATGTCATCTTGAAGAAATATTTATTGATTATTGTCTTATTATTAACATAGTTTTATAATAAAAGGTAAGTCAATCCATGCATGGTTACCTTTATAAATAGCGAATTCTAGTTATGAATTATTTTCAACAAATGATTTCAAATGTCCAAGGTGTATATGAAAAAAAATGAATGTATCATAATTGACAATATATAAAATGATTGAGAATTTTTTTCCGAAAAATAAAAAAACAATAAAGATAATTTCATGTTAGTTGTTTACATTCATAGATAATTTAGGGGACCTAAGTTAATTTCCCCAACCAAATGAATAGTAAAATGTATCATTATAATAAAAATGGTGGGGGTAAAATCATGTTCATTGCACAAAGTACCGACAAAATTCATTCCAGGATCATGAAAATATGAATTGGTTATATAATTCTATCGCATAATTGGATAAAGAATGTGAAAAAATCTTGTACAACTAAATTTAAAATTTTAAGTAAAAATATATGAAATGTAAATGGTAGTAACTACTATACAAAAATATGTGAATAATGATTTTTAAATCAAGAAATCCAATAATGATTTATGTTGAAAAATATTGAAATGTTACTTTAATACCAATTGGGTACTTTCATATGTTTGAATATTCATAGGAATATATATATTTAATATTATATTTCATTGAAAAAATTTTTGTAGCAAACACTACATTCTTATTTTTCCATAGATCATGATTTATATTCATTGATTTGAAGTTCTTATAAGAATAAATATGGTCCTTTGATTTTCCATGATCATT
Source organism: Viscum album (assembly GCA_963277665.1). NCBI lineage: Eukaryota > Viridiplantae > Streptophyta > Magnoliopsida > Santalales > Viscaceae > Viscum > Viscum album. The sequence continues at coordinate 959,496,939 of OY728142.1, forward strand.
AAGTATTGTGAATATAAATTTGTCCCAAAAATTATTCTCAATATGAAAAACAACTAGATAACGACCCAAAAAATTAAATTCCCAATATATAATTATGAAGAATGTACTTTCTTTCCTCCACTGCTGAGTTCCAATTTTAGTTAATGATATTCTTCCAACTCATTTGCCATTATTATTCAAATTATAAATCTTCCCAAATTCTAATTCATTATTTACCATTTTCCATAAAATATTTACGAATAATTCAATAACATTAGAGGTGTTCTAGGATCAATGTTGCCAATTAATTTTCACATACCCAACCAAAATATATAATACACATCAATAAATCAGTGATGATGCATGTAGATCAATTTTTTACAATAAATTAGTCTTTTAGGATCAAAATCAACTTTATAATCTAAATAAGAATCTAGTGTGAGTATTCAAACTAGATAAGTTCCCATGTCCAAGGAAGTCAAAAATGGTAAAAATTAATTAGGATGAATTTTGAGCATTTCCATAGTAGATGCATCCACTTTTTCATCAATGTGGCTTCAAAATACAACAATTGTTCAATTATAGGTGTAAAATATACATCAATCGAATTTCTACGAATTTTTACCTTATTGTTATCGTAACAATTATGAAGCATTTTTTTTATACACATCAATGGAAGTAGATTGTAAGGGATTAGAAAAAATTGAGAAAGGTTATAACTAGTACTCAATGATTCTAAAGGGTTGAATACATCGGTAGTTGATACCAATTTCACATACTATGGGTTGATTGATAAATCTATATTTAATGCATCAAATTTTTTTGAGATTCTAAATCACATGGATGTTTCATTATCCAATAAATAATTTGATATTTTCTATTATATATTTTATACTAATGTGAAAATGGGGTCTACTACTGTTTAATTATTATAGATTCTATTGGGTACCTATCTGTATATTATATAATGTGACCCATGAATGACCCTACATTGGTTGATCCTAAGAATTACATACACCATGGGATAATTTGATGTCCTAATCCTATATATTAGAGAGGAAAAAATAATTTTTGTATTTGGATCCATATTGAGGAATATTATGAGGAGGTAGTTATATGAGAGGGTACATACCGTAAGAGTTACACATGCATGGGTAAGGGAAAATATTCCCTCAATATTAGCTATACATTGATCCAACCAAATTCTTATACGTTTATTCCCTTTCTTATTATTACACAGCGTATAATTTTTCCCAATGTACCCCATTTTTTTCCTATGTTGTGAAAGTATTTAAGTTTTGTATATCCTTATTTTAATACACCCACTCCCTTCTCCTCAAATTTCTCCTTGACGGTTTTAATGTGTCCTTTGTAAGCCAAGATGAATCTTCTAGGTTGAATAAGTATTTAAATTTAATAAGACCACACTTTATAGTAAAACAAGATTTGTTTAAAAAACTAAGATTAATGTATTAATATTGGTATTACTAAACTTAATATTGATGTTCTAAGAATATGAATCCACCTTATCCACTACTAAATGAATCTTCTAAAAGATCTGAATGTGTTTGTTAGTGGGGTATCCATGCATTCATTCCCTAATAACCATTCTAGAAAAATATTTCTAATGATTTATATTTTCTATTTTAGTGATATGATAGCTAATAAAGAATACTACGTTTTCCACTATGAGATAATTTCAGTCACACATGGGAATATGAGGGAAGAAAGGGTCTCTACCAAATCGATTTCAACACACACGAGCTCCATCTAAGTATTTTTCATGAAGATAGTGCCTTAATATATACATTGATATTAACCTAGGGAATCACTAATGGGTTTAAGAATATTTTTTATTATCTTATATTGGAGTATATAATATCCTTTCAGTAACACGACATATCAGGATGACATTAAATTAATTATAATTTATTTAAAAAAGAAAACTGAAAATTTTCTAGTTTTATCGTGAATATATGAACATGTTTTATCAATTTAGATTATATGAACAGTGTTTTAAAAACATTCCAATTTTAGTTACTAATCACTCAATTATAATTATAATGGTCACACCACATATAAAATTGATTTGGGGTGAAATACTAAATCTAAAAATTGAATAACTGTTCATTATCATAAACCATAAAGACAATTTGATTACATTAACTCAATTTCAAATATGTTTTTCATGATTTGATATATATGGTAACTTTTATATGAAAACATACACTATGAATCATCATGAACACATCATGTATAAACATTACATGAGGTTAATTCCAACATTTCATAAATTAATTATCAATTTATGTCATAAATTATAAAGATAATATGATAATGTTTTATTAGTATTGATTTTTTTACGATTCTTCTGAACAAAGAAGTTGTTTTAAATTTATTACATGAACATCCCTTCATACCGTCCAAACCATGAATAAAATTGATGTGTGGTTAATTACTACACATAAAAATTAATGATCTAAAATTTCAATATTAAATTAAAAATGTTTACTTTTCATTATACAAGCCACATTGTTTGTCGGATATAGATGTGATTAATTCCTACACATCATAAATTTATTATAGATATTTTTAAAAAATATTCAATATAATATAAGAATGTTTGATTTATTTTAATTACATGATGCACGTTCTGAACTAATATATCACTTTTAAATGAAAACAATCACTTCTAGTCATGCTTGAGACATTTTTCAATGAGTTTATGTGAGGTTATTTATTACTCATTATAAATGATTTATAAATATTTACTCTAAATTTAAATAATAATAAATGTGTTTTTCATAATTTTATGATTTTGACACACTTTTTAAACTAAATTTTAACTTTTAAAATTAAACCATGCACTTTTAGTCATACCATTTACATTAGGTGTTGGATTGGCATTAGATTAATTCATAAATATCAAAAATAAACTATTGAAATTTTTATAAAAAATAATGAAAATCAAAGAATTTTTTCTTTATTTTGAGTATGTAACATGGATTTTGTACTATAATGTCACTTTTCAAAGGAAATCCGCACTCTTAGTCATAATGACCACATTGTGTGTCAGATTGATGTGTGATTAATTCTTACATAGCACAATTAAATTATGAATATCTTTTGAAACTATCAAGAGAATATGAGTCTATTTTATTGGTTTTGAATATGTGATGTTCATGTTGAAATTAAATGTCAACTTTATAGTAGTAATATGTACTTTCAGTCATATTTTCCACATTGTGTGTCATAATTACATGAGATTAAATTAAATGCATTAAAAATTAATTAAAGGATATTTAACAAAATTATAGAGATGGTATGAGTGTGTTTGATCATTTTTGTGTATATAATGCATGTTATGAAATAAAATTACACTTTTAAATTAAAAAACTCACTTTCAGTCATACCACCCACATCATGTATTAGATTAACATGTGGTTAATTCATATATATCACAAAAAAAAATTATTGATATTTTTCTAATGTTTCAAGATAATATAAATTAATTTTATCAGTTAATTGTATGTGACATTCATTTTGAACTAAAATGACAATTTCAAACAAAAAAAATAATCTTTTAATCATATCAACCACATCATCTGTTATATTGATGTGACATTAATATCTACAGAAAAATAAATTATAAATATTTTTACTAAATTATTAGGGAAATCTGGGTGTGTTTTCATGATATTGGGAATGTAATGTGCATTTCAAAAAATAATATAATTTTTAAATAGAAACACACACCTCCATAAAAAAAGACACATTTTATGTAAAATTGATGTATGGTTAATTCATACACATCTAAAATATGTTATCAATATTTTTATTAAAGTATCAAGAAAATAATTTTGTATTTATTTTGTTTTGTATATGTGATACACATTTCGAACTAAAAAATCATATTCATAAAAAAATAGAATATCAATCATACTGTCCATAACATATATTTTACTGATATGAGATTAATTATTACATGACCCAAATTAATTATTTATATATCTTCTAATGTTCATGATAATTTGTGCATGTTTTCTGTTTTTTTAGTATGTGTAAAATATTATGAACAAAAATGATTCTTTTAAATTAAATCATAGAATATTAGTAATACAAGTCACATTGTATGTTTCCTTGTCAAGTTATTAGTTAATATATATTAAAAATTAATTATCAAAATTTTAACTAATGTTTTAATACAATATGAATTTTTTTCTTGGTTTTAATAATTTGATGTGTTTTAAAGTAATTTTAACTTCTAGGTCTACCTCCACTTCTTTTAATAAGTGAATTTGTCACTAATGATACCATATTAATATGCTATTTACTTTGGGTTTTTCTATCATGTCAAAACGATCTTAATATAGTCTCGATCATCTTCTTATTTTTCAAATCAACTGCAATGTTCTCTCATACACATTCATATCAAATCATATCCATCATAGAATTCCAACATTTCTATCTCAAAATATTAATTTTTTTCACCATACATTTTTCTTCATGGTGTCTCGCTAATGGAAAATCCTTACTACCATATATAATATTATCTCTGATAACAGATCTATAAAATGTATCATTTAAAATCAAAATAATTTTATGATTAAAAACACCCTCGGTCAATTTATCCATTTCAAACATCTATTTGAATAATATCGAAGATCTCTATAAATAACTCTTTAACATTAAATATATTTTCCTAAATATAAAAAGGAAATTTTTAAATAATTTGGTATCCCAATATCACATCAGTAAAATTATGATAAAATATTTTCCTAAAATTACACTCTATATATTCTTATTTGTCCCTAATGAGATGGAATAATTTTGATTCTAAAATATCCCTTCATAACTCTATCATAAAATAATAAAATAATTAACCCTATAATTATTAGGCAAAAAAAATGATACAACATCTCTATATGGTAAAATAATTGAAAACGGGATAGGAAATAACCTATCCATGATGTCTAAAAACACACTGATTCCTTGTATGTTTTCCACTCATTACAAAATAAATATTTTTTATATTTTAAATATACATATTTTTGAAAGTCTTAAAAATACTAGAAAGATATAGATATATATTTTTTGGATAAAAAAATTAAATAAAAATTTAATTTTATTAGGAAATAACACTTCGAGGATACTGTTTGGGGATAAAATATAATATTCATAATTAATTTAACAATGCAATAACAACTATCAAAGATAATACATTATTTCATATGATATAGAAATATTTAAAATATAATTAATTTATTTGGATATATGTTTTCATAGTGAAATACTATTATATGTAACTAAATATATATATATATCCAATTATGAAAATCTATATGTTTATTTTCCATAGTGGCCAACCACATACCATAGTTTTCTAAATAAATAAAAACTTCCCTATCCTTAAAAACTTGTTATAATATAATATAAAATATATAATTTGATGTTTATTTATAAAATATGGAATTTATTTCATTAAAAATTCATAATAAACATAATGTGTGGTTAATTGTTTTAATATCCATGCATTTGATCTTAAAATATATATTACATTGCAGTATCCAAATGGATCAAAATGATCATCCAATAATTACTAAAAAATTAATATATAATGAAAATAAAAGAGAATGTATTTTAAATTATGATAGTATAATGTTTTATCCCTACAATATAGGTATTAATAGTTGCCTATTTTCTATTATTATTTTTTCAACAATTATGGATACTTGGTGTGTCTTACTAAAATTTCATCTTCTTACATTGATTTTTTTTATAGAAGTGACATGAAGCCCAATGAATTATTTTTTTCTTCACAACATCTTACCAATATATTGGTTTGATATAAATGATTTTATAAAATAAGAATATTAATATACTAAAATTATCACACTATATCAATTGTTATAGAAAAAATTAATAAATATGTACCTCATGTACACATTCACAACTATCCCTTCCATCCTTTCATACATAACAAATTTAATTTATATTCATTGGACCAATCATATAGGTAATCGAATATCTAAACATTTTATCTTTATATTTAATATAGTCTATTTTATAATCTTCATAGTGTATATCAATATGAACATATAACATTAATAAATGATGAGTTATAAATAGTGGGATAATGGTACTCTTGAAACGCCATATTGATTTGTTATTTTATAATCTGTAATGTATTTTAATCTTCCATTTACCCCTCTATTTCTCCTTATATATAAACATACCACAATTCAGTACAATTTTCATTATTTTTGAATGTTTTTTCATATAAAATAAATTAGAATGGTAAACCTCATTATAATAATGTATCTTTATAAAATTAAGCAATCATTATATGAAAGTTACAATTGTATGTTTGATGATATGAACATCAAGATCATCATGGGTAGTAGACATCTCGTCACTCAAATCAAGAGCTATGTGAATCCTTACTCTCACATGATCTTTTGGAATATTTTTATTATATAAATTCATTCCTTTGATATTACAAACTATTCCACCATCAATAAGGATATGAGTGGGGGTTTAAAATGTTACATCCAAGCCTGAACTACTTGGTCTAAGCTAAATATCCATATAACCTCCCATGTGAATCCCTTTACATCAGAGGCCATCGAATAGTGTTGTGGGTAACTAGTTAAAAATTATTTTAAAATGAAACATTTGTAAAATCAATTATAAAATAGATATCTAGAAAAATGTGACGTAAATATTTTCGACATTGGAAATTTAATTATTGATGTGAATGAACATTAAAAACATTATGAAGTTTCAGAAAAACTCATTTTTTGTTCATTTATTCTCATAAAACCATTCAGTTTCCTCTCATATGGTTAACCTTAACAATTAATTATTCTATATGGTTTCCATGAATGTATTTCACAGAACCTTAACCACCAATATCCACCATTATCCACTATCATTCACCCCTATCACGATCTTTGTACCATATTTGATTAATCATTTTCATTATCCTCTACTTTCTCATGTATCTTCATTAAAAGGGTAATGGTTTTTTATTCCTTATAATTATATGGTTTTTAACATCATTAGAATGTTAAACGATAAAAGAATATTAGTTGATTGTTATATTCCTTAATTTTACACAATGAAAAATCATAGTTGTCAACACCTTCAACCTCATCTCCATATCATCTATTTCGCTAATCTAAAGTAACTTCTCTCTAATATCTATTTACTATTTGTATTTATTTTTCCAATTTTACATGCATCTAATTGATATTATATTTGATAAATATTGTTTTGTTCTTGTTTTCTTGAATGATATCTTCCTCCGATTCTATTTTTATCACTTTTATATGTATTTCTAGTTTTGAATATTTACACATTTATGTATTTTTTAAATGATGACTACTTTTTTAAAAAATTAATTTTTCATTAAATTACAATTTGATTAATTATTATTTTATATAATGTTAATTTTTTTATTAATGGGAGTCTAAGATTTTTTTTGTCTACATTGTGAATAGGTTTTTAAAGGTATACTTGATTATGGAGATTGAATATGGAGTATTGATAATATATATTTAGATGATAATTATGATTAAATGGTCATATTATGAACTAATAAGATTTATTAATTTTAATTAATAATTTCACTAATAGATGAAAGATTTCATGTTCATATTTCTAGAAGAGTGATAATTTTATTTTATTAAATTATTTATCAAAACCCTTGGGCTAAATCGGGCTTAACTCATGTGGAACACTGTATTGATTTTAATGAGTTCATTGCGTATATTTTAAATTTCATGAATACCTATAAGTTTATAACTTGAGTAATTTTATTACTTTATTAGTTAAATTATATTACACATTTCTTAATATTTAAATTATTATAATAATATCATATTACATTAAATGGGTTTTTATTTAAATGTATTGGTATGGAATCTATTTTTGGTGATCCAAATGAGTATGTTTTTATAGTCACCCTTTCATTTCAATTTTTTTATAAGTGTAGGAATTGATTTATATTCATTATCTTTTTTTAATATCAATTTTTATCAATTTCTAATATTTAGTCTTTTTTTATTATGATATTTATTTTATTGGTTTTAAAACAAAAAAATATTTATAATTATGAAATTGAATAATAAAAATAAAGAGTAATTGAGTTTTATTTATGTTTAACCTTTTAAAATCAATGTCAATGTTTATATACAATTCATATTTAAATAAATTGTGAAATTATGATAATTATATATGTTCAAAGTGATGGTAACATTTATCAAATATGTTTTAATTAATATATTTGGGAAATATGTTATATTATTTTTATTGTTACTTATAAAAGATAAATTTGAAATTAAATTTCAAAATATTATAACTTATTTAGAATTGTTGAATATTTTTACAGATAATAATGAGTCAAAGTTATATAAATGCATTGTTAACAAGTAATGAATATGAGGAGGTTGTTCATGCTATTTTTTAATTCTCTAAATGAAACGTTCCAAATAATTATTTTTTTTATCTATACTTTAAGTGTTTAAATATGAAAATAAGAAAAAGTAATAATAATTTAATTTTCCAGGGTTTTAATCTGATTTATAGTCCTTGGATTTTTCAGGGAGAAACATAGAATAATTCATGATCTCTTAATATTGTTGATTTTCAAGTTGATAAGTATGGTCAAATTAAATAAATTATTCATGATACATAATTGAGGATATTAAGGAAGCACTGATAATAGGGTATTCATATGGTGATGTAAAAAAATTGTTTCTATTCTATACAAAATTCAGGGTTCTACCAATAATGTTATTATTGATCAAATTGAAGATGAAAAATGGATGGAGTTATAAAACTTTTATAGAGTTATTATAGCTGTTAAAGAATATAATTTCAAAATACAATAGTCTTCCATATTCAAATTATAATTTGAATAAAATATAATTCCTAAGGGGTTTGGGGTATAAGAAGATACATTAATGGCCAAATAAATGTTTTCTATATAGGAAGGAATGAAAAGTATCATTATAGATTCATAAATGCCAGACATCACAGTATACGTTGAACAAAAAATCACAAAATAATTTAGAAGTTACAAGGAATCATTCATTAGAAATTTATTATCTTAATATTATTCCTCATTTTAAAGGTTTCTTTCCAAATTAAAATTACGAAAAAATATTTATATTCTATATAAATGAGTAGATATCTGATAGAAAATTATTTCAACTAGTTGATTTTCCATGATGAATGAAAATTGGTCAAAAAGTTTTCTTTATTTAGAAATAAATTTAGAAATATCAATCATGGAATATACAAAGATATAATTTATCCATATTGATTCCTTTGAAGAAACATAGAGCATGGCCTGTTTTATTAGTAATTCATAACTTATATTTTGAATAATTAATTAAATAGAAATATATCATGTTGATTTTAACAAAATATAGACCAAAACTGGTTGGAAATTATATTAATGTTTTCTTATCAACATAAATTGATGTTTTGAATATTTTTTGGAGGTAGGTGTTACCGTGTATGATTATTTTAAAATGGAAATATTTTATTACATGTATTGATTATATTCACTGCAAATGACATCGTAGAATATGGATATTTGTATGTATATATTGTTTAGAGGCATAAATCATTTCCTTTTTTTGAATAATGTACTTCACATTATCAACTATAACATGGGAGAAAAATAGTATACAAGGGACATCCGAGGATTTTTCTTGACATTACTCTTGAAAAATAATGAAAATTAAATTTGACAAATCATAGAAACATTATATTACTCCAAAATATTAGTCTATCGATCAGTATTATGAGATTCTGAAGAAAAGTGATGAAACATGTAGAAAAACACAAAATTTTAGTAATGATACAAATATTTTCTATAATTTATCCACATTTATTGATCATCCATATAGGATATATTATGAGGGTGAACATTAAAATAATTTTATGCAATGGAAATTATAAATATGAAAAATTTATTATAAAATTGTTAGATATTATATCAAAGATTATATACGAGTTTAATATATGATTAGACTTACTCTCTATGGGAATATATTTGGACCTAGATCCCACTTCAAATGGAAGATGAACACACATGCCTTTGTTTTGTTAATCATTTTCCTTGATGTATGAAATTAGTTTTTATCATTGTATCCATGGTATCAACGTTCCATATGTAAAAAATAACTGAAATATTTGAAGTTTGTTTACATGAAATATCATTATTTTCATATCTAGATATAGTATATCTACAAATTTCATTGCATAGAATATTTCATATCCATGTCAAAATGACTATCATGAAGGTGTTTTATCTTTTACATTTAATTTTTCATAAATTGATTGATCCTAGTTCATTTAACAATTTAGATAATGATAAAGTTTCTATAATTCTTCAAATGGAAATGTATTTTCCCACATTTATTTTGATATCATGGTTTATTTAATGATTCATTTTGGGAAATCAATAAATAATTTTGGGCAGATATATATATATGTTGGATATGTCCTCTAAAAATTTATATGATGATATTGAAGGGATATGTTAAGATTACTATTGATATAAAGCCTCTATTATTGAGAATTATATTTCTTAGGAGGCTATATAGTTCTGTAAAATCTACTTGTTTGAAGTAGTGAAAATCGAATTGCCTATGTGTCACATTAAATGACTCATCCATGGTGAAAAATGAGATACACAGCTTGAAAATAAAATTATATACCGGTGAACCGATAAAGTATGTACATTTATAAAGATTGAATAGCATAGATGATTATCATTGATAAATAACATTGCATATTAATCTATTAAAAAAACATTATCTAAAGATAAAATATATTTCGATATTGAATGAGCGTAAGAAACAAAATTCATTGGATTAAGGAGACTATGCATAGTTGATCATTTGCATCAGAAACATTGAGATGGTTAGTGAGTGGATCATGTTTATATATGATAACCTATTCTAGATATGACATTAATAGATATAAATTTCAAACCAAATATTAGAACAATAAATGTTTATTTAAAAAATATATTGTATCATTTTTTGTAGAGGAAATGAATTTTTCTAGAGCCAATGACACAAATTCTCAATCATTACGTAAAGGGTATATTACAGAGTTGTTAAATAAATATGTGATGTTATTACATTTGATTTCATGTTAAGTGTTTAATAGTAAATGGGATATTAGTGACAACATTGTTAGACTTGGTGGATTTTGTATGACACCAGTTAGTCTGAATAGATTATAACACATGGCGGATCCTTTTATCATGGAAAAACCTGAAAATGAAATTATATATCTTCCTGATCCATCAAATTTGTAGTGGTATATCATTTTATAAGGAAAATAGTATTTTTATAATGAAAGACAAGAATATGGTGTTGATTAATGTGATATCCAAACTTGAATGGAAATATTGTCAACGAATATTGATGAACTCATCATTGACATGGTTTTTACCATACATAATAATAATATGGATTGAATATCGAAAGGAAATGATTTCTAAATTTTCTATTATTATATTTCACACATATTTATTTCATATTTTCCTTTTGAAATTTCATAAAATGTCAAATATATTAGTTTTAATTTTTTTTAGTTAACAAAATATTTTTTTCAAATATGATAATTTGTTTTTTATATCATCTTAGTTTTTTGTATTATTTTTTAAATATTAAACATTATTTTTATCTATTGTATTTATCTTAATTATTACTTAATATTTGTTTTCTTTTTTTATTTCATCGTATTTTTATAAATATTTTAAATATTATTTTAAAATTTTTGACTATTAACGAATAATATTAAGAATATTGTTAGTATTATTTACAATTTTGTAAACTAATCAAACGAAAATGATATATAGTTGTGTGTTTTTTATTTTTTGTATATCATTATAAACTGTAATTAAATTTTTTATTTACCAATTAGAGTTGTAAAATATTTTTATTTATTTTTTTCTATTATTTAAGTCATTTCATTTCATAGTAGTAATTTTAGAATTTTATGTGATTACCTTAAAAGATAATAACAAACAAATTTGTGTTTTTTATTTTTGTTAGTTTTCTTTTTTATTTTTATTTTTATTTAATTTTATATATAATAGTTTGATTTTTTTATTTTTGTAAATTAATGTGTAGGATAATTTTCGAAAAAGAATATGAGTCACCTCAAATATATAGGTAGATTCTTACACATAATTCTGTGTAGGATCCTCCCTATCCTTCTATACAGGATCCATCCACTTCAACATGGGAAGATAACGCTTTCATGGTTGGTATACAAAGAATCACATATTTTACAAAATTATCAGTTTTCCATAGCTCGGACTAGGCGATATAAGTTGAGTTTGATTAAAATTATATTATTAGGGGTCAAAATTCAAACAATTTTAAAAATTGGTTTTCAATCCATGCTAATGAAAAATTTATTATTTTTATTTTTTATTTCCAAAGTGAAAAAAATGTGATGATATCACAATTATGGGAGACAATTCTGGGTAATATCCTATCTTATTATATTAAATATAAGGAAAATTTTCTAATAAATATTTTTTTTATTTCTACCAAATGAAATATGATATACCTAATAGTAGAGAAGTCATTAAGAGATTTTTAGATTTTTCTTATTAAGAGATGGAGGGATTTTAAATCCATCCTCACATGAAATGTCATTTTAAATGAAAGATAAGATTAAAATCCCTGAGATATATATCATTTTCTATATATAAATACATGGAAGAAAATTATTGAATGTTGATAGAAGAAATCAATTTTGGTAAGTGAAATGACACCTTTTTGAGGTTTCTTTTATATTAATGATTTATTTTTTCTTAATTTATAGTAATTTAGGAGATATCATTAGGAGATACAATCCAAAAATTTATACCCTTATAATTATATCATAGAGGGTATATATTATTATAAGAACAAATGATATCTTAAAAAATTCAAAAAAATAGTGTCAAGACTTTTGCATCCATAGAGGTTGGCTCCCCCCCCATCAAGACATGAAAAATGGAAGAAGGCATGAATGAGAAAAAATGGTAAAATTTTTTATGGAAGAGTGGAGCGATGTATCATATATGATTATAAGGGTTTATTTAAGTTACTGAAGTTATTTATGATATTTATGCTCTTTATATATTATGATTCACTAATGAGGTTTTAAAATATTTTATATAGGAATTCCTTGAGAATTAGTGTACATAGGTAACCTTCGCAACTAACACTGGGAAAGATATTTTATCTACTTACTTCAGAAAGACATTACATCTTGGTCATGTATGAGGATATGGGAAATGTGTATCATTAAAAAAATGTGTTTGTCTATTCTGAAGCTTATTCAAATGTGGATGTATATAATCTAATAAAATAATATTTAGAAGCTATGGTTTATGAGATAAGTGAGACAATGGAGTATAAGATCAGAGCATAGGTACAATAAATGTGTTAAGACATGTAAATTCAGTATCATGTTGTATATTTCACTACTCCACCTCCTCCTATATATCCCACTTATGAACCTCTCTATTCTTATCCAAATCCTACACCTCCACCTCCATAGATTCTCATCTATTTTGAGTTATATATTAAGGATTCCCAACAACATATTTGTTTCATATAGAATTATAAAATATATTGGGAATATTGTTCATAATCATATGATAGTTAAGGATGATCATAGGATCATCCAATAGGATGTTCTAGATATATCCAAAAGAGTATCATTTCATATAAAATAGGTTACATCACTTGGACAAAGTATCAATTATTTTACAGATTGGCCATCTATACTTGTCCAAAAAAATTACCATTGTATTATATATAGTGTATATTATTTATTTCATATTATTGTTAAATTAGTTTTAAAATTTATATATTTATATATTTAAATATTTATATATTTGTTTCTATAAGAATAATTTAAATGTAAAAACATACTATATAAAAGAATTACAGGTACATGCTACTAGGACTTCTGATACTACTTCTTCTAGAGTTGATAGATTATCAACATATTCAACTTTATTGTACGGTGTTTATGAAATTGTAGTGGATGATAAAATTTGTGGGCATGAAATGACTATGATGATTTTGAAGATAGATATAATGGATCTTCTAACTAGTGATTTTTTGGGCTTTAAGGTGATGAAGTTATTTTAAACATAACTCATTTATCACATATATTTCTGATATTTTGGTTTATTGAATCCTAATATTTATTTTTGTTTTATATTACGTATATTTATTCATTTATATTAAATATTATATGATATCTTTATAATTATTTTTTATACCCATTATTTTTTCCCTAATGGATTTATAATTAATGATATAAAGAGAATATTATATATTTTGGGATGATGTCAAAATAATGAAATTCAGTGTTGGACGCATCCTTATCTTGAAGGATATGGAATATATATCTTTTAAAGTATTTTTATCTTAATTTAATAACCATTGACATTATATTTTTTTTATATTAGTCATCAATGAATGTTGTTTTTTCATCCAAAAGAGAATACAACTTACTGGTTTTTCTCTATAAATTTTGATGTGTGAGATGTTATTACCAATGTATTGAACACAAAAATTGATTATTTGAATATCTATATATTATATTTAATTTTATATTTATTTCATACATATCATTTTCAAAAGGGTTATTGAATTATTTTAGAAAGACAATGGGAAAGAGGAGCACAAATATAATATATATATATACACAAGCATGACTTCTAATTTATAATTATGAAATTTTGTATAAAAGTAATTAAAATAATATTTTCAATTGAAAATACATTTTAATAAAAAAATATTAGTCATCTTAAATATGTTAAGAAATATGGATGTTATATTCTATAATTTTTGTTTGAAATAATTTCATGTTGAACAATTTCAAAATTATACAAGTTTAGAATTTATTATAAACATTCCATTATTTTTATTATAGTTATATTGAGTTTACACGATAAAAGATTTTTTATTAACATATATATATATATTATAAGCCTCGAACTTATAATAAAAATATCTAAATTATTTAATAATATATTTCATGAATTATTTCATAGGTTTTATTTGGATTTAGATTCTGTTTAATACATATTATCAACTTTAAATTTCAAATAGTAAAGTTAAAATTATTTTAATTTATTATTATTTTTCTAGTTTTTTGTTCTTCTATTTTATTATTTTGTTTATCTTAATGTATTTTTGGGCTCTTATATTTTAATTTTATATAAAAATAATAATTTTCCATATTAGTTATTTTATAACAAATTTAAAAATATAAATAAAAAAAATTTGTTTTTCATATTGGTTATACAATACATGTTGCGATAATCCCTTCCCATTATAGAGTTTTAGATGTTTTTGTACAATGGGTTTTTAAGAATACTATTAAATTTTTCAGTTTAGTGAACAATAATCGATGTGAAATAATATTTATGGTGCCACTATTAATAAGATCACAATAATAAAAGCATCTAAACCCCCAAAAAACAACATGGAAACCCCAATTTTTCACTAATGGGAGACTATATCTTCACTAATCATGGTCGTACATCAATGAAATAAATAAATATAATAACTAGAGTGTCAAGTAAATGATAAAAGTAACATAATGTAATAATAAATTCCACATATTTCATACATATATACAAAATAGACTTATTATTTTTCAATTCAAACCAAATTATATAAAGTGTAGAAAGAAAAATAAGAAACACCACAGAATCCTCCAGAGTTCATCTTGGTACTTCTACCATCTGTATGCTCTACTACTCAGCTATATATAGTGGTTCACCTTCCTTTATATGGATCCCCAGTGATGAATAATACATTCACATCAACATTCATGCTCATTTATTGGGTAAAATAACATTTTGGGACACCACCAATGGATCCTTATAATGTCTGCACATGTATAATAGGTGTATTCAATGATAAGAGTAAATAAAAAAGCAAGCATAAACAAACATGGGTTAATAAATCATGTGTTAACAAATATACCATACTCATCATCAGTACCTGCTTTAGCTCTTTTCCAAATGCATATATAAAAGATTTTAGAGTGATCAACGTATATCCACAAGTACGGTGAATATATCTCTAAGTAGTCTCAGGGCATCGAGTTAGATCGAGCTATGTGGTCATCACATCCGACCTCCATCATGGGTCAAGACTCAAGACTATATAACTCTACCACATCACATGTTAGGACTCAAGTTTATTATAACATATATGTGCCTTTGGTCATTCCACATAGTCATCATTCCACTGATGCAAACTCCATAGTTCTAGCCTCAAATTATTAAAATCCTTACCTTATGTTTAGGTCAATCATCATTATCATTATACGTCATGTGTAATCCCCCTATAAGGGGTTGACATATAATGATGGTCCACCTACTTCAAGATAAAACATTAAAACCTTCAAAGAAATGTTGTTTACCCATTACAGGGTAGGCGATGCAACGATATAATATTGAATTTCATCATTAGAACTAGTAACAAAATACAATTACATGTGATCAATACCAAACATGGTCTATAAAGTTACACTAGAATACTCATGGAACAAAGAATCAAATGGTAATATCATGGGATACAAACAAATTTGTGATCACTATCAAACATGGTCAAACATATTATGAAAAAAAGTATCACATTAGGGAAACAAGAGAATAAAAAATCCCCTAAGGATATATAACTTCCAACCATAAAATTTCTGCTAGAAAATCTAAATCACAATGAGTAGAAATACATAAGTCACACACGAGCCCTAACTAGATCAGGGAAAACACTAAAAATCCCAAGAACTAATCCCATCCAAAATAAAAGAATTTTATATAAAAAATTCAATAAAAACTAGGTCCAAGGAATTTGATCAACACCATCATACCTCTCAGGATCTATTAATGTTTTTAGATCAACTATTGATCAAATGAAAGATTTCAACACACTAGATTCTTCACCAATCAATCAATGATCATAAAATTAATCATTATATGGAATTTGAATAAGTAGATATATAAATTAAATGTTATGTATATTATTCGTTTCAATTCACGAATTATAGATCTAGAAGAAACATGAATTGAAAAGGATCTCTAATTGCATACCTTAATTTTGGATAATTAGCAAACTCGAATCCACCAAAATCTACCATCGAATATAATTAATTTGTTAGGGAATCCCAATGGAGTCTCTAGACCCAATAGGTATTCATAAAAGAAAGTATAAAATGGTTAAAATTGGTACTTAATGGTCATTAATGAATAATTTCAATTCATTAATCCATGTTCATATGGTTTGGTCACATGGTATGATAAATCAAGCACCAACTATGTGAGGCTTTCTACCCCTTTTGGGAACCCACACAATTTGGTTGAGAAATTGTTCAATCCATGTTCCAACCATTATTTTTTCAAAAAAAACATGTTTCTTATTTTTTTTATGTGAGGAAACATGGTTTGATAAACAATACTTCTTAATTGTGGTCTATCTAATGTGCCTCTTCCATAAGTTTCACAATTTCCTGGTGGATATGAATAGATTGGGAAAATCATGATCATATAATGAAATTATAAAATGTCCTCTGTAACTCTCTAAAACCAAATAAAAACCCCTGATACTATGAAAGAACAATTGTTTTACTCAAAAACACATGAATAACAGTAAACCTATACTCATAATGTACCCAAAAAATTCTTTGGTCATTATAATATCACCATATAAAGAGTCATCATCCTTGAGAAGAGTATCGAGGAATATTGATCAATGAACTCATGGAAACATGTCAAATAATAAACTAAAACTCCCATGATTCCAATTATATTCATCTATGCATCCATAGGATCAAAACATGTTCCACTGTTGATAGGCCCTGAAGACATCATTATTTAAAATTTTTGATATCGTATTTAGAAATATGAAAACATGAACCCACCAAATCACTAAACTAAATGTTAGTATAAGAAGTGGTAGTCCAAGGTTAAACCCATAGAGATAGGGTGTAGAATTAAATTTATTTAATAACATAAATTTCAAAACAAATTAATGATTTAAAATAATTGAAGTATATTCTAACAAAAATGATTAATTTTGAATAATGTGGGATGAGAAAATGAAAATAAACGCACCATGTATGAAAGATCAATGTTCGTGTAATAAAAAAATTGTAATTCCCAAAATTATTCAAATTTTTCATTAGAATTTGGTTCAAATAAATCCAATGGTCATGGAAATTATTCTCTCTCTCTCTATCTCACTAAACATCCCATTTCTCAAACAGAATGGTACATAAATTAATTAATAAAATAGGTAAACCTTTTCAATTTATAAATTGGTCAAATTAATGGTGATTGTGAAAACCTAGTTCTAGTTATCATTTTAAAGGAAATATTATTTTTCCCCCACCTCGGTATACATTATTCATACAAATTGAATAAAATAATAAATTTTAAAGAATTGATGAGAAACTAAGAACCCAAATTAAATTAAATAATAATAATTCTATTTATTTATTACATTTCCCATTTTAATTGCATTATAGTCATGAAATAAAATTATCCTCTAATGTTATACATTTGGGGGAACAAAATATAAATAAATTTTAAATCTAAAAGAGATGGTATAGAAGGCTTGGGGGAGGACACTTTTGGATGAACCACCTCCCTCAATGCTCTAGTCTCTGATCCAATACATTATTTCTACACCCAATCCATTTTTTAAGAGAATATGAACACCCCATGTTTAATAAATCTATAAAGTCATACATTTAATCTAGAAAAGTCTAACTGCATGAGTCATGGTTGAATATTACATAGGACGCAGTTAAATTTGACAAATGAAAAATATTACTAGGTCTAGAAAATATGTGTCACAATGTGACACTATATGAAAAACTGTGAATTTTCATTAAATTCTTTTGGGGTTCATTTTTTCCTGACATTATTCATACCTTGTATTGCCATATCATTTTAACATCAGGAATAGTTGATTCTTGATGTAAATATTTTTATTCATTGGATTTAGGTAATATCTACACATGAATCATCAATTCTGAGACTCAAGCATGACCCTTGGACAGTCTAGGGTTTAGGATCATCATTTTCATCTTGAATAATATATTATTTTTCTTTTTTTTCCATTAATATTATTCAGATGTAACCTAAAACAAAATATGCAAAACAATTAATATTTTGTCAGGTTTATCTAATTATATTATGAAAAAAATGAATATAATGTAATAAAATATTTGAA
Source organism: Viscum album (assembly GCA_963277665.1). NCBI lineage: Eukaryota > Viridiplantae > Streptophyta > Magnoliopsida > Santalales > Viscaceae > Viscum > Viscum album. The sequence goes on from OY728142.1 coordinate 959,516,210, forward strand.
ATAAATTCATCTATTAAATCACCCACACCAGAATTCATACTTGTCCTCAAGTATGACATCTCAAAAAATTACATTCAAGAACCACTTTACCATGATTTGAATTTCAATTTAAATAAAATTAATTGATTAAAAGTGAAATTAAACATTCACATTTCTCATGGAATTTTTTTCATCAACTCAACACTATTATAATAAACAACATAAAAATGAATTTCATTATTTATCTTTCAAATTAACCATTCATTTACATTCTTACATTCAAAATTTTCAATTAATTTCCAATATTATTGACAATTGAAATTTACCACACGTTAATTTTTTTCACTCAACAACATGGTGAAAATGTAATTTTTTCTCATACCTTGATTCATTATCATTACCATATCATTAAATGAATTCAATTCCTCTACCATGTAGGGAACAAATTACAAATAATCATGAGGGAATCACCATTAGGTTCAAATGAATCTATGCCTTAAGTGTGGGTGGGAAAATGAGTTAGAAATATTAATGCTGAAACAAGTGGTCAATCAATAAAGTAATTTTCATGATAATTAATAGAAAATAGATGAAAAACTCTCCCTTTAAATATGACATTTCATCTTTTACTGAAACACAAAGAATTTTTCATAATATCAGTAAATTAAACATCCATTTTTTTAATTTTATTTTTTTAATGTTGAACTTGGACATGTCACATCCACTACCAAACCACAAATGAAAAGAATCAGTGTTCAAGTAAATAGTTATTGTAAACCCTCTAAAACCCACACAATTTTTAGGTTTAATATATATTTTTAGAGTTTGTGTAATAAATTACAATCAATATATAATCATGAAACTTCCAAATATCCCACAAAAAAATCCCCCAAAACATATATGTTATAAGAAAAAGCATCCCGTTCACCATGTCTTTATCTTTCCCTCTCTCATTTTCAAGAATCGTGTAAAAATATTTTACGGTTTGGTTAAGAAGGGAAAAAATTATATTTTAATATAGCTCTTTCTGAATATGTTTTTTCATTTTTTCTATGGGATTTTGAAAGATCAATATAAATATATGTATTTAGATATGGGATTGAAAAATTTTCTCTTTCATTTTAATTTTTAATTTGAGTAATCATATATATGAAAATATAATAATAAATTTTTAGAATAATGACATGCTTGAGTTTCATTTAGTAAATTTTATCACTAAATTAATATAAATAATATGTATATAACAATTATCATGAAGGATATCATGATATTGGAATAATTGAAAATGTAAATTCATAATAAAAATAAAATTTAATTAAAAAAATATTTGATTTCTATGTCCTGGAATTATATCAGAAAATTTTCATTTGAAAAATTATCAAGTTTCTCAAATTATGATTTATCAAATTAAAATACACATATTTAACTTTACTAATTCTTTCCCTCATTTGCCTCTTTTAATTAATTAAAAAAAATATTTAATATCATGACATTATGTTTATCCAAAATTAGTCTTGGTAAACTTGATCAATTATTATACCAGAAATTCAAATCTTGGTGAATTAATTTTTAATTAATTATTTTTTATATTTTTGTTTATAATTTTAGGGGAGATGCACAAAATAATATAATAAAAACTCATACTCTCCTATTTCATTGTGTGATCCGTATAGTGACCCTAGATTTTTTTTTCATTCTTTATTTTTGCCTTCAGTTTAGACCTAAAAAGTAAAACAATTCATCACTTTAAAAGGGCCATTAAATAATTCTAATAAATATAAGAGTATTTTAAATTATATTACAAATATATAATTAATTATTGGAAATAAATAAAAATAAAAAACATATTGCCTCACAAATGATTCTCTTTATTAATAGTCATTTGGCATGACCATACATGGGTTGGATAATTAGAGAGTGGTTTAAATCTAACCGTCTCATGGTGACCTAGTTCTGACTATGAAATCCACCCAGCTAGACTTTTCATCTCCTCATTGTGGTTAGCAGAGAGTATGGATGATGTGACCGAACTAGGGATATTTTTAAATAAATGATCAATAATTTAGAATCTATCATTACTTCATAGGATTTTTATTGATTTTATATATATGATTGTTCAAAGTCTGCAATGGCCTAGTCCATTTTTATAGAAAAGCTCTTTTTTTCTTTGATTTATTATTCTTGTTTTTATGCATAGTAGGTGCAAAGTAAAGTTGTCTCTTCTTCTTCCTTAAGCTATGCTCTTATATTTTTATAAAATAATTGAAAAAACTCATCATCTGAGGATTGTTCTTCTTATTCTTCATTTTCCTCCACCGAACGTGTTATGGTGAGGGTGTTATTTAGAGAAAAAAATTTAACTTTTGAACATACATCATTTATGCAGTTCGTGCTTTGATTCCCTTGACATGACTCTTCAGAATATATTCCCATGTTGGGGAGTGTCACTTTATCAATGCATGTGTATGGTTACAAGTAATTTTGTACTTGATTATTTATCTTCCTAATATTTTTGACTTTTTCTTCCTGGTCCCTCAATAGGATGAAGTGTCTATCTTTTATAACCAAGACACATTTTACACATTCAATGAAAAAATAATAAACGAGGGCATAATATTAAAAAAAATTAACAAAATCAAACCCTAAATTAAATTCCTTAATTAAAAATAGATAAGAAAATAATTTGAAAAAAATATTAAATTAAAAATAATTTCCAAACATTTCCCCAAAAATGGCCCCAAAAAATTGATATCCCCCAAAAGAATCATTATTTCCAATCGGAGATAACAAATTTTGAAATTCAAATACATGAAACCAAAAAATCACTAAATTATAAGGTAGTATATGATGTGTATGTTTGATGTCAAACCCAAATATAAAAGATGGATAATTAAATTTATTTAATAAAATAAATTAATAAATAGTTAATTATTTAAAGGAAATGAAATATATTTTAATGATTTTAGTTAAATTTAAGTCATGTGGGAGGATAATGTATAAAACCCATGAATTAAATATGTAGTTTCATGTAATTAATAAATTAGAATGCCAAAAATTCCCATAAATTATCATCAAAAGAATGTTTAATTAAATGCATTGGTTATGGAATTTTTTATTTCCCCCAATAACCATCCTTTTTCAATTTGGTCCCAGTACATTAACTAACTATTTAAATTTGTCACCCTGAACCATTTTAAAATATATAATTTGGTCTATACAATCATCATGGTCAAAAGAATACTTCATGTTATCTATATTGTAAAAATATTATGACCCCTATTCCTCACCATAAAATGGTCATGACTAATGAAATAAATAGATACAATTTAAGATAATTGATGAGAAACTAAAAACCCCAATTTAAATTTAAAATTAACAAACCATTTATTTATTTTAATTCCACTTTACAATAAATAACTAACACAAAACGAAACTCTCCCCCTCAACATTCCATGAGGGGGGATAAAAAACTAAGATAAATGGTTGAGAAGGCCTAATGGAGGACTCTATTATTCACTACACCTCGCACCTATTCTCTAGTCATATATCCAATGTATTTCATTTTTTCCATGAAATTGAGTTTTATTGGAAACATAGACCACTAAGAAATCATAAATTCTGCAGGGTTTACATTAAATCTTTATATTTCATTCCCTGGGACTCATGATTTAATTCTATATAGGGCCCAATAAATTTTTACCAATAAATGAGCATTACAGGGAATTAAAAGTTGGCCTCATGGTTTGGAATAATATGTCACACAATGAATTTTCATGCAATTTCCTAGGGGTTTATTTTTATTGACTTCTATCATTCCATGTACCCAATAGAATTTTCATATAACGAATAGTTTATTCAAGATATGAATCATTATAATCCAATTATTTTGGATATGTATTCACATGAAGGATCAATTTCAATCCTCCTACTTGACACATTACCTATCTCATGTCTTGGATCATCATTTTAATAATGAATTTAATCTTATTGTTCTTATTTTCTTCGTCGAGTATTTTAACTTTTAACCTACCAAAAAATATATAAAACAACAAAAATCCATGAAATTTTAAAAAATAAAATTAAGGAAATAATGAATTTAATATTATAAAATATATGAATAAAATGAACCTATAATTTTTCTTCCCCCCACAACACATTCTTTCTCTGGTCTAGAATATGCATCGAGTGTTCTATATATGATGCTTCAGGATCTACCTCAACATCCTCATAGTCGATCACATGTGTACAATTGTATAAGTGCCTCCAAATCTGAGACACATAAAACTCATTGTTCATAAATCAATAATAATAAGTAAATTTGAGATAGTAATCCATAGTCTTTATATGCTCATAAATCTCAATTAGTATAACATGTTTTAACTCTACCTTTCCATCCTTTTGTAATTGTTGACTCCCTTGCTAAGGAGTCAACAAAAAAAATTATTTCACCAATAGTGAACACCAAAGGTCCAATAATTTATTCTATATAAGATTTATTATTCTCTATGTACTATTAAACTGCTTCTTGATTAGGTGAACTCTCTCAGGGTCCCCTATACCATGCTTTTCTAAACAGTGGATGGACCACCTACCTTATGCCAACATGGAAGGTAACAACACTTTCAGACAAAGAGAGTCTTAAAAGGTGTCATGTAACTAAAATTTTAAAATATGTTCTTGTACATAAATATAAAAGGGCTATATGAACATCCTGAACTTGACTAAAATCTTGGATGTGAGATATAAACTTATCTTTTAATGTCTTGATTGTCCTCTTTGATTGAACATAGATTTATAGATGATACATTGAACTAAGGTTCATATTGGTTCTCAAATCCTTATACAATCCCTTCCAAAACCACAATGTAAAACATTTATCTCTATTAAATATAATACACAAGTGATCTCCATGAAATAAATTAGTCTCATTTACATACATCATTCTTAAATCGTCTACTGAGTGAGTCTCCTGGATCAGTACAAAAATAGAAACTTTTTTCGTCCGATCAACTATCACCCAAACCATATAATGACATCATTTGGTATAAGTTAATACCTTAATGAATCCATAGTCACATCACCCCACTTCTACACTAGTATGGGATGTTCATAAAGAAACCCACTAAGATTTTGATGCTCAAACATTACCCTCTTGTATGATAGGAACTATGAAACTAAAACACAAATGTCCTTCTGCACACCAGGCCATTAGAACAAACAAAATATGTCATTGTACATCATCATTGACCTTATATGAACATACAATTTTGAAGCATGAAATAATATCATTAATTCATATATCAAGGATACCACAATACAAACCACTCTAGTATGTTGATCATGTCATCATCATCTAATAAAAAACCTAGAATTGGGCCATTATCATCCAGACATTCACACATGACCACACATATATGATGTGACTCTTATCCATGATTCACCTAGTACACTAATAAAGAAGTGATGATAGTGTGTTTATATGTCCTGACTTCATAATCCATAGATGTATTTATAGTCAATTCTCCCATAAAACTCTTAAATAGTATTCCTTCAATGTTTTTCATTCACCATGATCTTACATCTCTATCATATTACTATTAAGAACATCAACATTGATGTTTCCTTTTCTTAGATCATAGGATATCTCAAAATCAAAAATTGTATATAAATCAATTGATAACTCTACCTAAAATTGTTATTTCACTGATAAAAGATACATTAGAGTCTCTTTTGATCCATGTAAATAAAAAACATCTCATAGAAATATAATTTCAAAAACACTTCAGGGAATATACCAAAATTTCCAACTCCAATTAATGAATTGGGTATTTCCACTCATGCGGTAATATATGGCATGTTCCATAAGAAACTGTCATATCTGTATACAACATCAAAGATCCAAAATTAACACATAAGGCATCACAATACACTCTGTATCCACTATATGGATCAAGAATCATCTAAACTACTATTTTCATGAAAATAATCTTCAGCATAATAAAGGAATCCTTACACATATATGTTTGTTCAAACATCACCGAATTCTTGGTAAGCCTTATCATCAATTCTTCTATGTGGGAGAAATCCTAAATGAACCATTGGTTGTATCCACCTAACTATATTAAACTCTTGATCTAAAAACATTCTCAGATATATTCCAATACATCAAGACTTCCATCTTATTAGTGTCCATAGAAATTATTACCTTATAGATCACATGACTGAGGAATTTTACCTCTTGGTTCTAGAAGTTACAAATCAAAACATGCATTAAATATTATGCAATCAATGTGTACTCAACATGGTATCTAGATGTTTTTAATTTACCTCAAAATTTAATGATTATAAAAGGATATCATCAACATATACAATGATTATGGAGTTGATATACGTGAGTAATATCTGGTTCATGTGATCCAAAAACACTATTGGGGAATTCAAAAATACAAAATTTATGATGAGGTACTCATACAATCCATATCAACTCATGAATATTAGATTAGAGATATCATCTTCTATGATCGGTAACTGCTGGTAACCTGAACCAAGAACAATATTGGAGAACCATTGGGATTCCTAATATAGATTAATGAGATCATAAATATAGGTTAAATGAAACCTATAATTGAATGTTACTTTATTCAAATTATTTTGGATTATACAGAGTCGTTGACTACCATCCTCTTTTATATAGAACAACTCTGGAACACCCCACAAAGATGTTCTCAGTCTGATAAATCTCTTCATCTCGGGGCCCAACAATTAAATACTAATCTATATACACATAGTCAGCAATATTCAACTAGGGGAAATCAAAAATGGAAGACTAGATTTTCTGTTTTGGGGCATCTCAATAGCTAAAATTTATTTCCAAGTGTAGAAATGTAGTTGGCATGGGTCAACTCACATGAAGAGCTTCTAATATGATCACAAATTTTTCCCAATTCGCTTAATATGTTTTTAGAATTTTCTTATTTTAAGAAAAAACAGAAAATAGAATGTGAATTAAATACTCAAAAATATATTTACATGTAGATGTAAAAATATTGAATATAGTTAGAAAATAATGGAATTTATCTATTTAGAGTAATCCAGAGTGAACCTTAATTATCCAAAATAATATTTACATAATTAAAGAACACTATCATATGTTTGAACATATCCTTCTACAATAGTTGTAAATATATAATGCACTCAATGATCTCCAAGTACACTATTCACCCAGCTTTTCAATCGAGGTAAAATGGTTGTGGAAGAAGAAGAAAACCCTTGTATAACCAAAATGTTGATTACACGCATAGTAGATCATCCTTATATTAACACAAAAAAATTATAAACACAAACTGTGATTTAAAAATTGAATTACTCTCTCTGGATATTCCTATGATTAGTTACTCATCACCAAGATTAAAATAGATCACAATAGAGATAGAAAGAAAATAAATGATCGCTTAATTATAATATTCATATGAATTGCATGAAAGAAAGGAAACAAAACTATAGAAGAAAATAAAATAATAGAAACAACATAATATATCAATGAAGAATTTGATTTCCTTTCATTAGCATAGAATCATAATTTATAGGTATATGCATCAAAATATATAATGCTTTTGAATCTCTAAAATCCATATTCAAATTCCCGAACTTTTCTTCTCTTTGAATTATGTTAAATTTTCTCCATTTATCTATATTTCTATCTAGATGAATATATTTTATATAGGATTGATGGAGTGGGTTCTTTTAAATCAACAAATTATTGTTCATAATTTATATACATGTAATATTCAGTCATTCCTATTATGAATATACCTTCATAATATGAAAACCACCTTCATGGGAGATGGTTCTTGAACCATTTTTTTTAAACACTAGCTCATGTCACTACAAAAAAATACCTTATTTGAGGTGTCATTTATTAGTTTATAAGGAGTTATGACCCCTTTTAAACACATAATCATCATTTATGAGGAATTGTTTCTAATGTTCCATCCTACTCGTGTTAGAAGTGATTATGGGGAACCACTAGTAATGTAATGTAAAATTTAGTGGTAGTTCATTTAGAGGTGATTATAACAACCTTTAATTTCACTACATAATCCCCATTTAGAGGGGGTTGGCAATGCCTCTATTTAATACTTAATTATATGGGGTTTTAACCCCCACTAAATGTACCATATTTATAGCATGTTTTAAGAATCACCTCTAAATAAAATAATATTTAAAAAAAATCTAATCCTGTTCCCCAATATTACCTTCCCTCCAGTTCACACCACCCAGCCTCAATCCTCTCTAGTTTGCACCCCCTCAACCCCTTTATTTCATGTCACACTCCCCCTCTAGTTGACATGCATCCTGCCCTCCAGTTCACCCATGGTCTCCATGCTTCTAGTTGTGCTAGTGCACCCCATCTCTACTCTCCATGTTCACCTATGAACCCATACCCATCCTATAGGTTTTAAAATTTTATGGGGCCTATATTAGAAGCCTAGACCACTAGTAAATAGAAGAAGCGCATATTCCACTATGAAAAAATAGATTTTGATATTATATTTACACATCATTGTATTTATATATTTTAAAAAACAAATTTAAAAAATATTATTTCAATCAATATTAAAATAACTATATAATTAATTAAATTAATATATACATTTTTATATTATATATTTATGTATTTTTATTACAATAAATTTATATTATATTAAATTTATACATTTATATATGATATATATTGTATATGTGCATTAAAATACATTTGTGTATTTATTTTATAATTATATTCATGTTATGTATATGCACATATATTTATATATTTATAACAATATTTATGTAAATTATTTATATTCATAAATACATATTTTCATTTTATGTACATGTTTATTTATGTAATATATATATATAAGAATTTATTTAAAACTTTTAGATAATGTCATTAAAAAATATTTATATAATGTATTTCAATACGTATATTTATTATTATGTAAATTAATATGTATTAATTTGTATAAATTGTATAATATTATGTATAATTAATATTACATAAAATAAAATTTAGAAAAAATATTATATATGAAATAAAATTTCTACAAATATTTATATAATGATATATTATGTAAAATTTATAAAAATATATAATAAATATTATATTAGATACAATTTATAAAAATATTTATATAATGTAGTTCAATACATATATTTATTTTTATGAACATTAATATATATTCATTTCAATAAATATAATTGTATAATATTATGTACATTAATATATAGGTATTACAATAAATATAATTCTATAATATTGTGTACATTAATATATATTAATTTTTATACATTTTATATCATATAATATTAATTATATATAATATAAAATCATAAATAAATTATTTAAAAATATATTTATTATTATTGTAATTTAAATAATAATAACTATAAGCTTCGACTTTTAAATTATTTATTTTAAAATGAATTATACTTATATATATATTTATATAATATCTTTATTCATTTATGTTATATATAATTAATATTATATGAAATAAGATTTATAAATATATATATCTATGTGTGTGTGTGTACAAGAAATTGTGTAATTATATTTATGTATTCATATAAATCTAATAAATACGATCATATAATTGAAAAAATATAATATAATTAAATGATATATATAATACCAAATAAATTTTTAATTAATATGGTATACTGAAATATATAAAAATAATTATATAAATTTATATAAATTTATATATAATAAAATATATACAATATAATATATATATTATAAATATATAATACATGTATTTATATTTAATTTTAATTTTTTCTGTATTATATGTATTTGTATCCATAATATAATATAAATGTATTTATACATAAATGAACAATAAAGATGTATTTAATATAATATATGTATAATATAAATCATAATATAAATGTATGGTATTTATAAAACCATATATAAATATTATATATTGGAATAAATATATTTATATTTAAATTTCTCTTATATATATATATCAGTATTTATATATTTATACATTTATACATTTTTTTAAATGTATATGTATTTATTTAAAGTATTTATATAAGGTATTTAAATATATATGTTTATAATGCGTTTAAATACATTTCTATATTTTTTTGTTATATATATATATATATATATGTCTGTGTACACACCCATGCACACCCACATATATATTATTAAATTTTAATTTATATGAGATATCTATTAAAATATATATAAATAAAATGATGTTGTTAAAAACCCTATAATCAAAGGCATTATCGGTGGTTCATGAACCCCCCACTAATTTCTTGAATTAGTGGGTGTTGAAACCCCCCTCTATCCTATATTAGAGGGGGTTCACAATCCTCTATAATCTATTTAATCAGAGGGGGTTTACAACCCCCTCTCATATCTTAAATTAGAAGGAGTTCAAAATCCCCTCTAACATAAAGTATTAACAATTTTTCATGAACCCACTCTAATTTAATATATTAAAGAGGGTTGCAAACCCCCACTATTCCAATTAAAAAAAATTCAGTTATATATATAGCCTCTAATATATATTCAATTGAATAATATATATATATATCACATTTAAAATCAAACCAAACATATAGAGCCTCTAATTATTAAATTTTTGGTGGTTTTTACACAACTACCTCTAAAATCCCTCCAAATATTACAAATAAAAAATGATAAAAATTATATGGGTTTTGAACCCCCTCTAGATTCAGTGATTATAGGGAATTGTGGATAACCCCATCTAAAAACCCCACTAATATTCATTTGTTAGTATGTTTCTATACCTTTGGATTTGTAAAATTATCCTAGGGGATAGCATAAGTTGTTTCATCTTCATATCTCAGGAAATGAGCACTTAAACACATAAGGAAAATTAGGATTCAAGAATTTCCTTCACAAAATTCTCCCTTCTCAGAATATATTTTTATATACACCATAGTTTAGGCACTTCCCTACATTCATATATCATTTTCAATCATGTGATGCTATCCATTGTCATCAATATTCCATAAGTAAGGGTGTTTCATGGATTCGTCCTTCACTATTGATAGGGACACCACAATCATCACCATTCTATAGTTGAAGATGTTTCAAAATCTATATTCTTATATTTAACATGGATTTTCAGCATAGTACACATAAGCAGGATCATTTCATGGTGGAATAGAAATATATTCATGAAATTTGGAAGGTAGGTAATTAGATATACAAGCATAGAGGTAGTGGGGAATCAATAGTCGATGGAATGGGTAGACCAGTACCGTGTGATGATGGTGGAAGTGGTGGTTGTTGGAATTTGGTGATGATGAGAGTAGTTGATCACAAAAAGGAATTGCTGGAGCTAATATACAATGGTGTTGGTATAGGGAAGAAGAGGATAAAGTATTCTAGATGAAAGATATTATTAATAATGGCTTTATTGGTGGAAAATGGTGAAAAATCATACAGTGATAGCACCTAGAGGAATCAAGATGAAAGAATTTGATAAAAGTAGTTATTGAATGTCAACTTGGTAGAAGGATGATACAAAAATTTTGAACCAGTACTCCACTAGTATCATAGCTTGATGTTAGTACAGTAGTTGTGGTAGAACTTAATGGTGGTAGAATCATTTGATGGTAGGACTGTATATTTTCAAGTTTCAATCCTCATTAAGATTTACACATGTATTGATCATACATGGGTACATATCATTTTATTTTTATTCCATGGTGGTTATCCCAGCTCCCCAAAAATGATCCATGTTTTTTATAGCCTTATTAGTGGATTGTCAACTCGAGATTGAACTCAACATCCAAATTAATAGCATTCTTCAAGGAAATTCATTGGTGGTATGGAAGGCATGAGGTTGTAAAGTGGGAGTGGTGTCATTAGAAAAATGTCCGAGTTAATGGTTGTGTGATGATAAGGATAAATAGTGACTTTTAAATGAGTATGGATAGTTCCTGAATGAGGTAATCCGATAATGGTTGTGTGTTGGGGAGGCCATATCTGATATATTGTTCATCACTTCCTCCACTGCCCAAAATAATAATATTGGTATAGGCTCCAAAATACACCACACACACCCACACAAGTCATGACAAAATACACTAGACTAGTGGGATTTCACCCACCCCCCACGCACTATCCATGTGTAGCCTACTCTATCTTTATGTTGATTTATTCTTGTATAAACCCCTTCACCTAGTTTCATAGTGTTTAAGGGACCACCATTTTCCTGTAAAATTAAAATACTAACATGTCCAGAATAAATATTTCTCATTTGATAATAAAATTTTTTTAAGAAAACATTTTGTATTTATTTTTTGTGAAAATTTTATTGAAAATAAAAATAACCACAAATGATTAAATCAATGAAATAATTTGGTAAAACACATTCAAATTCATTATTTTAAATTAAAATTTTCATGTAAATTTATATAAATAAAATACCCCTATACTTAAAATATGTTTTCCCTCAAGCATTGTATCTCAAAATTATATTACAAAGGGAACCAATAAAACAAATATTCAATTTCATAAGTAATAAAATCAAACAATTTTAAATGGGGAGATCAAATTTTCATGTTATTCATAAAATATAATTAATATTCAAAATTTTTAAAGAAACAATAAACCCATGAATTTTAATTTCTCCCATTGCAAACTAGTGAACCTTCTCCTTCATTTCATTCACAAATCATATTTCTTTATTATTAAGCATTCCATGTTATGAATTACCAAACAATGAATTTAATTTGTTTTATCATAAATTATGATACATATTTAAATAACGTTATACCCTCACTATGATTACATAAATTTTTTATAATAGATTAAAAAGGACCTACATTCTCTATGATGTAATGAAAAATCTTATGAAATCTTGGTGGCTTTTCAAAAAGGTTCTAATGAATTGGGGGGCCTATATTTGGTAGGTAATAGTGTTTTAAAACATTAAGGATCAAATATAAGGTTTAATTTAAATTTTAATTCATGATATTAAAATGTAAAAGAGTCAATGAAACTCTCTCTTGAAAAATACAACACTATATTCCTCAAAACGTACAGTAAAGGTCATGAAAAATGAATATAGTTAATGATTTACACCAACTGGATTTGTCCCTACTTTTTCATTTTATTTTATTCAACATAATTTGTTATATTCTTTCTCACTTTTTTGATATTTTTTCTTAGAATTCATACCACATGTACCACCTAACCCCGTATGATAAAATCTAAAATCTTTTAATATTGATTTTGGATTCTCCCAGTAACAACTCGTTTCTTCTTTATCAATAGGGGTATCAGTGTAATTTAATTAATGATCATTAAACATTCCCAATATCTCATAGGGAACCCCCACACATACTAGTTTAAATGTAGTGCATCCATTCTACCATTACTTCCCACACCTCCATAATTAAACATTAAAATTTTATGAAAAATGTATAGTTGGGTAGGGATGTATATAATTATCTTTTAATGTAGCTAATTAATTATAAGGCAATTCATTGCTTCTATAGGGTAAAAAGGTTTTATTTAAATGGTGGTGTCAAGGATATGTTCTAAATTAGTAAAAATGCATTAATAATTTTATTTGTAACTATATACAATCAAAGCTTTGACAAGTTCCAATGTAAGTTCTAATAGATGACATGCCCAGAGATATATTAATAAATATGCTCAAGATGGAGAAGGAATGTATTTGGTAATTAAATCCTCTAATAATTGAAACATAAAATTTGGTACAATCAGTAATGGTATGATTAACAATAAAAAATACATCTACAGGATTTTTATAAATTCAATTTATGAAAATGGTAAGGAAAATTCATTTACATGAATCAAAAGACTACCTCAAATCATGAATCATCATTTTTCATCATACTAATTCCTATAGAAACTCAATTCCAAACATTAATTATTTAAATTAATTATCTTATAAATCTAAAACTGATCATCATGGGCTTCTTAAGAAACCCATTTCTCCCAGATTAGTCATGATAATCAGAATGTCTAAGTCGGGAAAAGAATTCATTATTTGAAATCTCAATGAGTATTTTTATAAATTAAATTATTAGTATTTAAAAGATAAATAATTTAACAATTCACTTCCTTTGAAATGAATCTCTAGTCCTCTTCATTTTTCCTAACATTACAAATAGGTTTTTTTCTTCCATCATCATCCTGAACATATAAAAGAAAATTTGCCATTAAATTATAGGGAACATGTCATTATAGTTCAAAAGTAATGTGGGGGAATAGATTAAATATTAATATAATCCTTAAAATATTTCTAGGATGTAAATAAAAAAACTAAAGCCATATAAATCATGAAAAATCAAAAGAAAAATAGGATACATCTTCATTGGAACCCCCATGTATGCCCTAGGTTTTTACAGCCTCTAGATAGAGAGTATAATCTATTATGTGAAATATTATTATGGGTGGTGTTTCATTGATTTCAACCACTAAAACTTATTACTCATAGTATTCATTAATTCTATCATGTAGTTTAGGATGCCTTGGATAGATTACACTACATCTATCCCCTTAGAAATAAGTTATAATTTCCATGGTAGGTGTTGGACAAATAAAGGGTCCTATTTCTTTTGAGATACTTAGGGAAAAACCTATTATTCATTATCTAGTGCTATCTTAATGTATGTTTCATAAATGGAATAAACAATGGGATATTCATATTGAAATTTTTTTAAAAAAAAATTAAAATATGATAAATCAAAAAAAACTATCCCTTTAATATGAGCTTCACCTGTCTCAATTTCCTTTGTAAAATACACTTGGATCTCCCCATAGACACCCTCCAATGAGGTTTCAACATGTTCACAGAGCTTCATGTGTTCCCCATCAGGTGCATCTTTTTTTTTCGTCATCCACCATGTATGTTCAGGTTTTTTCCAAATTCTCCAATACAAAGCAATGATAGGTGATACTCATTTCAGTATATATGAAATTATTTCAGAATAATATAGATATAGTAGTATGTTCTTTTGTTGGTTTATATTTATTTTATTCTTTATTGTATGGTTTCAATTCTGTTTGAGTGGTAGTTATTGAAGGAAGGTAGTCAGGTTCCTCTAATATTTCTTCAAACTCCCCTACTTGGGTGGTTTCTTCTTTTATAACTACAGATATATATAATAGTTCATGATATTATTTTTTAAATATTGGGAGATCTTATTTAAGGTCATTGATTAAAAATTCATTTCAAAATTAATCCAACTCTTATCGATATCTAATATGTAAATTAACATGAAAAAAACATCATGAGTCCCCTATAGTAATGGTTGAGTGAGGTGAATAGAGCATTAATTATTTTATTCATAATAACCTTATGTTATTCAATTTGAAATATTAACTAGGATATACCTTCCACCTAAACATATGATTCTTTTGGAGGTTCCACTTGAGATAACTCATATAATGACACTTCATCCTTAGCCTTCAGTCTTTAACAATTAGGGTTGACTTGAATAAACATAACCATTTTTTCTTGAAATGAGACACCTAAAAAATAGACAATCAATATATACTATTTCAAAATAGTTTTATCATTAATCACTAATAAGAGGACCTCCATGTCATTGTGAACCAAATGTCCTTGAAGCTATGAAAAATTTACCTATGGAGAATTATTGTAATTTTAATACATCATGGGGAAAAAATAGTGATTTCTTTTAAAAAATAGATATATAAATCTATTTTAAAAAAAGTGATAGGATAAGAAAATGATCAATTACAAGAATACCCTAAAATTATTCCATGTATTACATGTTTGTCTAATGATGGTGAAAAAGATGCAATTTTGTTTCTAGTTT
Organism: Viscum album; assembly: GCA_963277665.1. Lineage (NCBI taxonomy): Eukaryota > Viridiplantae > Streptophyta > Magnoliopsida > Santalales > Viscaceae > Viscum > Viscum album. Next base: position 959,532,047 of record OY728142.1, read on the forward strand.
AGCATGGTAGCTGACTAGGGTCATCTCACTTGAGGATATTTGTAGTTGATATCACACTATTCCCAATTCACATATTTTTTTTCTTTTATTTTCTAAAAATCAACGAAAAATGGTAAATAGAATGGGAATGAAAAACTCAAACTATATATTCAGATGGAGATGCATACAAAAATGAATGCAATTAGAAAATAAAGGATGTTCCCCCAAGAGATTCATCCCAAGAGAAACATCATTATACTATTCAGTATTTACTTCATGAATACACTCCATCGTATGTGTAAACACCTTCTTCATCCCCTGTATAGAATATATAGTCTGCACAATGATCATTAAGTACACTGAACACCCAAAATCCTCAATCAATGGACAATGGTTTTAGGATAAATAGCTAACCCCAATATAATCTTATAAAAGATTAAACCCACTATAGTTAACCATTAAATTCACTGGTCACAATAGTCATGGTACGTCACAACATTCATATCACTTCTTTAATCTTGTGATTTCTTCAACAGTGATCAACATTCCATAAGAATGGGTGTTTCAAGGCTTCAAATTTTACAATTTTTCAGACCACCATGATCATCACCACTCTAGGGTAGAACATTTATCGATATATGTATTCAATTATTCACCATGAATTCACTTCATTGCACAGTAATGTTGGACGAATGAATGGTGAAATGTAAATGGTAATAGTTGTGGTGGAAGACCGATGGTTGGAGAGGCATGGCTAGCGGTATGGAGGAACCAGTAGTGGAGGTAGTGGGTAAACTGGTAGAATTTTATGGTAGTAGCAGTGGATGTTTCTAGTGGTAGGGGTTATGAGAGTGTAAACAAGTATGAAGGTGATGATGGGTGTAGATAATTATATAGGATGTTGCAAGTAGCAGTAACAAAAAATATAGACTGGGGGTAGCAGTAGCGGTAGCAGTGGCAAGAACTGGTGGTTAAAGTATGCTAGTGGAAGGAAAAAGCTGGTAGTGTCTCTACTAGAGGTGTGGCTAGTGATAAAATCGTGCAGATGTAGAACCTAGAGGAATCATTATGAAAGAATAATATAGTAGTGTCACTCCAAAAATTTCAAGGTATAATGTTGATAACAACACATGGAGACAACATTGACTAGTATCAGAACATTAACAGGGGTAGCACTCAATGGTGGCATGATTATGTGATTTTATAATTACTCATTTTCATGTTTCAATCCTTATAAATATACTTCCATCTGAAGAACATCCATGTTTTAATCTCATTTTCTTTGTTTTCCATGGTGGTCTTCCTGAGTTCTCATAGACAATCTATGCCATTTTCAAACTCAATAATGTCACTTAAACATGAGGTAAAACTCACCATCAAAATCCATGGTTTTATTGGGTGACATGAAGTGGTGGTCTTATGAGAATTAGGGTGGAAGAAGGAATTGGTGGCATCGATGTAATGTTTGAGGAAGAGGTCGAGTGATGTCGAGGAAAAACAATGTCTTTAATTCATGTATAAAAAGTGACAATGTGAGTTGTTACCACATTGGGTGTATGCTTGGAAGGCTATATCCTATATAAATTCTGATGCTTCATTTACAAATTTGAACCTCACTATCGTAATGGGCTCTCACATCCCTCGCACACCCATCATTTCATTTCCTATGCACCCTTGCTCAACAAGTCACTACCCACCAAATTTGCATACTCTATGTATAGATAACTAAAATTCTTTTTAAAACATCATTTTGTTTTCATTTTTTCAAAAACGTTTTTCTAATATATAGATACCCAAAAAGGTTAAAATAAAGAAAGGGTAAAACATATAGAAATTATTAATTTTAAATATAATTTTTCAAATAATAATTATATACATCAGTTGTGCTCTCATCATTAGTTCTATCATGAAATATAATTCTTAGTCTGAAGTAATACCCAATAAATCATCGAGAAAGTCATATTGATATATATATATATACAATAAGAGGAAAAAAGTGTATCTAACATCAAGTTTAGTTATAAGGGATATAAGCCTGATACCTGAGTCATGAAGACTCCAATATGGATCAAATCTGGTCCCACACTACTAGATTTTACATCCCACTCACATGTTAGCATAAACGTCTCTCCCCTAGGAGAAATAAAGGATACTCAACACCCAAAATAATTGTTTTCAGCATGAACGCTAGTCTCAAAATCCATTCTAATGATAAAATAAAATATATTAATCTAAAGGATCTTAAAATCATAAAAATTTTCATAGACTAAAATAACTACTAAACCCTCTAGACATCTCTAGATATGATCAATATTCTTTCCCAGAGGTGCGTCGAGAAAACGAAACTCATGAGACAACTTAATAGATAATTTGAGACTATCAAGAGCATGAGAAAATATAAATGAATGAGAAGTAAAATTCTAAAAAACCAGTTATAGAAATATATGAGGTGATCAATATCATAACTTGAATGGTTTATGGTCCCTCTCCATAGTTAATATGAACCTAGTCCATCAGAAACACTCGGCATACCCAAAAACCATATACTTTTCCTTGAGATGCATGACTTGTTTGAGTTAATGTCATCTGAGTAGTCTAAGACTACTATTGATGACCACATATAGATAATTGTTTCATAGATCATTTCTGTAGTAATATCCTCTCTTTTCCATCGATGTATGTGTTCTTTTATTTTTGGTAAAAATTTCATTGAGGTTTCTCTTTCCACTTAGACCCTGGTGACATGGCCTTTAGTCCAGTCGATTTTTTTCAAATAAGAACAAAATCCTTAAAATGAGTGATATATATATGCCAAATACATGGAATTTATTAAATACATGGCATGTGTTAAATACATGATGTGTAGTGGATTGGCCAGACCCCTTCCATTCAGTGAATTGGATTTTCCCCAGGTGAGAAAAGTTCATGGTTTACATAGAATGTAAATTTTACATGTCATGTAAATATACTACATCATTTTTTCAAGTAAGGGGATAAATTTTTCAAGAATAGCCTCCTCTTTTTCTAGAAGGAGCCCTTTGAGAGAACCACCACCACACCTGATCAAGGTTCTTCTGGTTCTCCGACATCTGAGCTCTGTTTTATTCTCTATCTAGTGAGTTGGATCTGAAACAATAAGCTTCCCAATTATCATTCTTCCTATCATAGGTTATCTTTATATATTTATTGATATTTTAGTGATAGGTTTTATGCTCTATTTTCTATAATTTCATGTAATCTTATTATTTCTCCCATTCTAGCTCCTTTTAATGGTCAATACAAGATTACTAGAGTATGATGGTCCAATGGTAGGTGGTACATGTATTTTCCTTAAATTATCAATGAATATATATTATGATCCATTTTTCCCTACATATTACACTTCTAGTGTCACCACCATAATGAATAATTAATTAATTTTAAGGTTATTCTTATGGGTAATTGGACAGTGTCTACCCATGAATCAACATCATGAAGTGTTTACCTCAACATGGTCCACCCCTATGGGTATGTCCCTCTGTAATGGTTTAAGATCCTTATGATTTCTTAATGATACATTTTATAATTAATTTTGTCGCATGAATTAATTTTTAATAAATTAAATGAAGTGAAAATTTCATAATACAAATGAATTGATGAGTGTTTTGGCCCTTATGCTTTATGTAATAGTTTGAAGTGCTTGAATTAATTGAATTTGTCATCTTATTAACAATTATTAGGGGTATGATATGAGTTACTCTAACCATAACCTTCCCTTCATGTACATGCCATGGGAAATAAATGTTTCCCATTTATAAAAAACCCTTGACATGTTCATTGGTCTTTATAATTATAAGTGAGAGTGTTTATCATTACACTTAGAGCAATACATGGATCCTAATGGGATACCTTGTATTGACCCACCAGGTGGATTACATACCTACCCCTAAGTGATATTGGCTTTCTCAGGGAGTGATTGTGGACGGGATTGATGGAATTATCATTATACCATAACACAGTTGATACTTTTTCTCATATATGTGATTCCTAGAATGGGCTTAGAGGGTCATGCTTGCACCATGCCTCGGGTGATACTTTGGAATCCATTTATGGATTAATTTGGACAGACTCTAAAGTGATGGGTATATAAATATCTACTAGATAAATACTAAGGATTATTTATATGGATTTATTTGGATGGACTTGGGATTCCTCCTATTAAATTTTTAGGTTTTTATTCAATAAATTATAATAATGTATAATAGTTTCCCCAAGGATGTGTCTGCCAAGAAAAAATAACATGCTTTGGGTTGGCCTACTCTTGATTCATGTTTTTTGAGGTTCCCTTTATTACACCCATATCATACTTGTATAGGATCACCATGGTTCAATGACACCTTTCTTAGGCCGAACCAAGTAGTATCTTTCGTCCATCCATAAGGGAGCCAGACCAAAAATTTTATTTATTTATTTCATTTCATTTATAATTTACCCACCCATAGGTTTTTTTATATGAATAGAATTTATATTTCTAGTAAACATTGGTGGTGACCAACTATGTATGTATAACACCATTCTCGGGCCACCATTTTTAAATGAGTAGACTTTATGATTATAGTGTAGATAAAGGGAAGCATCCAACTTTTGGTGTTTGATTCTCATTTCTAGGATAGAGTACGGGAAAAGAGGAATGAGCCCATGATCATGATGCAATTAGTGCTAGTTGTTATCTTATTTAATTTTTTTATATCATGTCAAATATTCTAATATCTTCTATATATCGTGTACCAAATTTTTTTATAACTACATGACATCATCAAAGTTATTTTATTTCAATTTATGATTCATGTTCTGTTGGTTTATTAATTTGGTTAATTTACTATTATTTAGTTTCTTTTGATTATTAATTCCTTCTCTATTCCCAATATTATTTTCTATTATAAAAAACTTTGACTATGATGGAATAATCTTCCCATGGACTCTCCCTAGGCCCCCACAATATGTGGAAGCGTCCGACATATGGGGAGGCATGCTTGAGCTCATGTGCCTAACCATCATGGCGAACCATTTTGGGGATTCTGTGGATAGATGATAAATCTTTCATATACCTCTATGATACCGTAACCTCAATGAAATAGAGTCAAAATCCTAGAGAAGCCACATCTTTTTACACTACTGACACTTATAATAAAGAACTGGGAAGGACCTGTGGTAATGTATGATCATCCCATAGTTAAATCCCTGAGGAACTTCACCTGAGGGGGACGATGAATCCATACAAATCTAAAATTTCTTATCACCACCTTTCTACACGTCCCCAGTATTCCAATTCATACCACAATATGTGATGCTAATAATAGTAGTAAGAGGTTCACTCACATGAGTACTAGAGGATATAAGATGAATAATGGATTGATCCTTATAATGACCCTTTTCTATAGTCAAGGACTTGTCCAAACCTCAGTGTACATTGTCAGGTCAATGTTCATAACCTTCCATCTAATATCATGATGAAAACATATCTCAACCAACCTATAAATTTGCGCCTCTTTTCTATCCAAGAGGGGATAAAAATTTAGTTCAATGAAATGAGTGGAGTGTCTATATATCATCATGGGTTGTTGATATATCTCAACGAATTACTAGGAATGACCCATATTTAGTGTCACGGTAAATAATTCCTTAAAGAAGAGGTTCTTGAATATCGCCTAATAAAGAAATTAATCTCTTCCTAAATGACCCATGACACCCCAACATCACTCGGGTCGTCCATGAATCATGGAAGCTGCAATATTGATTCTTCATTACTCCAATTTCTCAAAAAAGCAGAATATTCCCTCAAATATGTTTATCCAGTAACCAATATTTTGTTTTCCCCCAGTTCATTGAAATTTTTTCATGTGATGATGATTAAATTTTATTGTGTGGTCAACCATGGTCCTTTTCACGTGACACTAAGGGATAGTGAAATCCAAAAAACCTTAGGATAGAATAATGCCTGTGCAAGAACCACTTCATCACATGAGGGAGCATACTCATGTGAATCCTCCTACATATATTGTAGAATTACAAGCATATCCTCCAATGTGGGAGCATTTAGGTATCGTTGAGGTGACATTTTCTATAATTCTATGAAAATGTTTATAGTTCCCAAATCATATTTATTATAGAATCATCTTAAGAAAATATGAGGCAGAGTGAAGGGATTTCTTTTGAAACCTTTCATAAGAGGGTGTCCATAAGAATAAGGTAAAACCCACCTAATAAAACAATAGTCTATCTATACCTACTTGTTTGTCACATGAATATATATAAATTACAATAATTAATTCAAAAGTTCAACTAATTAATGAAAAAATATATATATCACCATAATAGAAGTCATAATGATATCACTAACCAGATTTCTTGATCATGGTACTAAATTTAAGAACTACTATTCGGTACAAAATGGGTATATATATGGCATGTGATCAAATGTTTATACTCAGGATGCAATAACCTAGCCAAATACCATAAAAAATAACAACAATCATGTCAATGATAACTCAGAGGTTTGTCACACATGATATGGCTAAGAACACGATAACTCTCGTGCCCTTTAAAAAAAACAATATTCTTTCTACCAAGTTTGATAATAACAAATTAAAAAATAAAGGTAAAAGCCTATGATACAATATTTCAATTACATAAACCATACCATTGGGTCTGATCTGGAGTATTACATAACCTCATGTGCACCTCCCTATATGTAAGTAACTACAAACATATAGTGAGGTTATATGGATATATAATGGAGACAATACCCTTACTAATCATAGTATTATGTCAATAACATAAATAAATTTCACAATTATTGTATCAAGGGGATATATATAGTTAAAATTATGTAATAAAAAATTTCACACATGTTATACATATAAATGAAACACACTCACAATGTTTCAGGTCAAAACTAAGTACATAATGTGTAGGATGAAAAATAATAAACACAACAGAATCCTTAAAAGTTCTTCTTAATACCATTATCATCTCCATGGTCCACTGATCAGCTATCATTTATGGGCCCAATTTCCATAAGAATATCCTTAATCATGAATTATTCATGTTCATGATGATTCTCATGTTGGGTATGGGTAATATTACCTAATGGGATAACACCAATTCATTTTTAACACGTGTTCATATGTATAACAAGTATATGTCATGATAAGAGTAAATGCACAAGAAAGTGTAAACAAACATGAGTTGAGTGTTTGAGTACTAACCAATCTACAATGACACTCGGTCGTACATTTTTTGACTTTGGGTCGGGTTGATAATTGAAATGGATTTCAGAGTGATTAAGATCTATTTAATAGTTGAGGAACATTTCTCTCAATAGTCACAAGGCATCAAGTCAGATCTTTCCATTAGGCCATCACATCCCACATCCATCATAGGTCAACCCTGAAGACCTTCAAACCCATTCTTAGTAATAGTTTAGTAATCAAGTCTATCATATCCTATTTATGCCTCAAGTCAAGCCATGAGGTCATTGTACCCCTAATACTGATACTGTGGGTACATACTCAAGGCTACCATGCACCTACCCTATCTTATGGTCTAACTTCATCATCGTCACATATTGCATGTGTTCCCCCTCTATTGTATCATCATATCATGATGGTAAACCTACTCAAATATCTAAATGAAATGCCCCTAAATACATTGCATTAACACATAATTGGGTTGAGTATATAAAAGAAAAACATAGCATGTCATAATGAGAATCAACAACAACATAAAAGTAAATGTGATCAATTTTAAACTTGTTATATCAAGAGACATAATAATTATTATGCAATAAAGCGTCATATGTGTGTCTTGCAGGCCACACACCCACATGTGTTCACTATCAAACATTGTAAAATATGTTTCCCCAACATAAGTATAACATCAAGAAACACAAGAGTATAGAAGGCCCCAAATGTTATGGAACATAATACCTCAATCATTTTGAATACAATCTTATAAACTAGATGATAAGGGATACCCAACACACACCCAAGATCTAACCAGATCATGCTCTTAAACTAAGTATCCCTAAAACTTATCTAAACATAGTCACATCATGGTTTTAGAATGAGATTCAATAAGATTATAAGTCCAAGGTATTGGATAAACAACAATATACCTCTTAGGATCCACAAACATTACTATATATTTGATATATCAATATATAAAAACCATTGTGGTAGATTCCTCATAGATCTATTAATGATCAAATAATTAAACATTTAATGGAATCATAAAACATTGATATAGAAAAGGAATGCTAGATCTATGAGTTTTCATTAAGGAAATAAGGATAGGAATAGATGAAACCCAAAGAACATAGGTTTATAGATCACATTCCTAAATTCCCAATAATCAACACACATGTATCATTTATAATTGATCTTGTAAGAGAATAAATTCACAAAGAATGTCCTATAGAAACTCCAAATTCGAGTGAGCTACAAATAGAGGTAAAACAGGTTAAAATGGGAAATTAATTATTGCGAAGGATGATTTTTTGATCATTAATTCACGTGAACATGATTTGGCCAAATATATTGACAAACCATGTTCCAACCATGTATGTATTTCTCCCTCTTCTTGGAACTTTCACAGTTTGGTCGCCCAATTGTTCATACTGTTCACATTAATTGTGCTCCCCGCAAAGTGTCTATACGAATTTCTACACCATTTTATATGGGATCAACAAAATTTAGAAAAATTTTACTCGAACAATAGACCACCAAAATACTATAATACTCTCTATAACCAAATAGAAACCCACAAAACTACATCCAACTAATTCATAACTCAAAAAAATATTAATAAATTTTGAAAATAAATTGTTCTGAACTTAATTAAATCAAGAACATTATAAATAAATTTTAATCACATTAATTTTCTCCCTATATAATTTAATTACAAGAATGGAACCAATAGTTATTTTATCCACATTTATCATAAATTATTATGAAATATTCAATTACATATGGTAAGGAATACTATTGAGTTGAATGGATTGCATAAAAACAGAAGGGATGTATCTTCATGTTGTAGTTGTTGTTTTGTTGATTCTTATAGTTGATCTATTCAATGAAACTATTTTATAAATCATCATGATAACTAACATTTCAATTATATTTTCTATTTGAGATTTTATGTTTTTAATTTTATCATTAGGGTCCATGGGTTTCCTTTCTCTCTCTCAATGTTTTCTTAGGGTGACGCTCTAAAACCAACACCTCTAAAATGACCATATTGTTCTAAATAATTCAAATCCAAAAAAGTAGTCATTCATCTTTTATAGTAGATGATGACTCTTAAATCTAAAATAGATTAAAATATAAGAAAAAAAAGTATTCACTATTACGAAATAATATTTTAAACTATAAAAAAATCATTATTCCATATTTACACATAATTCCGATAATTTATATTGGTTTTATTATATTATTTGTCACTATTTATTTATATAATCCTCTTTCTATTTAATGTGAAATGGGATGGAAGTGTATTGATATTATAATTCATTAATTGTTATATAAACAATGATACATTATTATATTTTTGTTTCATATCAAACAAATTTTTTACTATAGATTCTAAATATATAACATTTATTATTAAAGTGAATCATACGCCATCCTTGATTTATGATAGGAGTATTGTGGTTTTTATTTACACTATTAATTTCTACTATCCATTTTTATCTCATAATTTAAAAATTCTAAATCAAAATGACTAATATTTTAATTTTAAATAAAATATTACCAATTAAAGTGTACCATATATACATTATCCTTATCAATGCCAACAAAAGCATCCCCGGTTTCATGGTTTATGATATTTATATATATATAACTGTTGGGGGGTTTGCTATTCCCTTATCATCACTAAGATGATGTTTCATAATAATTCTCCGAAAGTCTCAATGATCCTTTCTTGATACCATTAGAATAAATTTAATCTAATCATACATTAATATATAAATTATATAAATGGGATAATGAAGAGTAAATTAAAATTTCCATATTTATATTTTTAGTAAAATAAAGAAAGTATATTATTATTATAATGGCCCAAACCATCATGTCTATCCCTTTTCCAAATTCCAGATCCTAAGGGTGGCACCTCGGAGGTAGGGCATCATTTCAGTGTGCGACCAATCGGTGTGTTGCCGATCCGGTGTGACCGATCGGTGTGTTGCCGATCAGGGTCACACAGCCTTGTTGAGTTTTTCATCTGATTATTTCCCCGTAACGCCACTTTTAAGCCCTTTTTACCTTTTGGGAAGTGGTTCAAGGACATTTTTTCCCCATAATCAATATTTGAATTCCTAAGAGTTGGGTGACACTCAACGGACCTAGTTCTGTGCCTATGTAACATTTCCCCTCTATTTATATAAAATCCTTCAAATTTGTAGTTGTTACAGCATTTTCCCGATGAGAGTTATTAAATAAAAAATAATTCAGTCATGTGTAACCACCCAATCATGTGGTGAAACCACGATCTGACATTATAGACGTTCAAAATTCCATATCCCGTGGTAACTAGATCTCATCCTTATATCACATGGGGATTTCATCTTCTTCCTCCTCTTTTCCACTCCTTTCATCCTAGTGTGTTTGGATTTCCCCTTCCTGAGGCATGTGGTGCACCTGTATCGAAGCATTTCTACTTAACCTTGGAGTCCCCGACGTTCCTCCCCTACAAGTCACGCATCCCTCGTTCTTCGTGCGTAGAGAATAACTTTGATCCTTGTTCGTCCAAGTAGGGATTTTCCTTCATCTCTCCTTATTGTGTATCGTGCAGGGTGGGTACACTACTATTTCTATGGGGATGGACGAAACTAGACCTTACCAAAGACAACAAACAGACTATTAAAGAATGATGGGCAGTGTTTGAAAATTCCACTATACTTTTTATAATTTCTATATGTTGTGAATTGTTTAGTCTATGATCCCTGAAAATCATGGCCATTGTGGGTATTTCCTTGAGCACTAATGAACAATTGTCTTCTTTGATAATTGAATGACTCTAACATGGGAATTTAGTTAATTACGTAAAATCTTCCGATTAAATGAATTTCATGTGAACAACAATCATTGTGTGATCACCCCGTTTAACCAAACAGAAAGAATAAAACTTAGTGAATGATGTGTTTGAACCTGGATGTTTCCCTACTGTGTTTTGGTAGTAGGTGTGTTGTACTGTTTGATGCTTATGGGGTGATGTGGGTGAGGATGGGATCCTCTGTTGTGTCACAGTTGTTGGTTGTGAATCTGAAGCAGTGTGGGGTTATATCTCGAGGCTTGGTTTGGTTCCAGTACTTTGATGGATCTCACTGATTTCTTTGTTGTTGTGACATTACAAGAAAACCGACTGTGAATGCTTAAATTTTTGTTTGGCTGTTTCTCATTCACTGGCTTCTGGTTATGCCTGTTAGTTTCCCATTAGTGCAAAATTGACTTAAATGGGCTAACATGAACATGAAACCAAGAGTGGGTTATGTGGGGAATTGGTTTTGGGAATGAGATGTGACTTGGCCGTGAGTGGTGTGCCCTCTTTTATGAATAAATATTAAAAGTGGTGTTATTCTTATGTTGTATTTGGGAACCCTAGGTTGGGATGAGTACTTGTTACTTATACATATATCAGTAGTTTTTATTTTTCTAATTCACGCCCACCCAAGTTGAGGAATTAGTGCTGAACACCCCCATTTCATGGGGGAGGGTGTTTTCACAACCCACCTATGAGTTCGTGGTTATTCACTACTTTTCTTCTTCCTTTCTTGAATAGCCCAAAACTCTTAAGGAAGGTTGTGATGGCCTGAGGTCCATTAATTACAAATATCTTTCAGGTATGGTAGTTGTGGTGGTTGGCCCAGGTGTGTGCGGGTAGGTTGTTTCCCAATAGTCTTTGGGATGATGCCCATGTGTCTTCGGGCATGGCAGTAGTTGTTCTGGCCCAAGTGTTTTTGGGTGTGGTTACACATGGTGGTTGTCGCCCAGGTGGTTGTGTATAGCATCCCGCCTTTTTATAACATAAACTTTCATTACATTACACAAAACTGAGGATCTTTAAGGTTTAGTGTCTTGGAAACTAGGAACATAATACATGAAAACAACATAAAACATTACTTTTAAACACTTGAAAGGCTTCTCCTTATGTTCATCCTAGGTTCATTAATGCATCTCATAACCTGGAGACATACATCAAAAGAAAGGGTGAGCAAAAGGCCCGGTAAGGGAAACAAGATGAACATTTTACATGTGAACTTGAGATACTTCAATAAGGACATGAAAAGAACTTTAAGGCATGAGAAAGAAATCATGAGGCATTTCATAATAAAAATAAAATTTTTCATAACTTGAAGATGTGGCTGCAACATTTAATATTGACAATCGTTTCGTTTCACCAAGGTCCATCCCCAAGGTGTCACTAAAAATTACCAAGGTTATTCACCAAGGCGTTGTTAAAAATGGTCATCTCTAGAGATTAAGTCTTTACCCAATGCATTGGAGCGCTATCAGGGCGCACCCTTAAATTTTCCTTTATTATCATGTGAGCCACAAATGTCATCATCAAACATTTCATAAAGAACCCATGTAGCACAAAATAAATGGGATTCATTTCGTAATCATAACGTTTTAAAAACTGCTTTAAAGACATGATCTTTACATCACTTTAAAACCCACAGAAAAGGAAGGTGGGTCTCATGTATGTAAATCCCATAATTTAAAATAGAAAATTTTGGTATATATGTGAATACCCCTTTAGAAGAAAGATCTTTGAGTATTCACTTAATAATATAAAAGAACTTTAGAAAAAGAGAGAGACATTTTGAGATGGAAATTCTGCAGCATAACGGCTATGTTACGAGGTTTTAGAAGACATTAAAAAGAGAGAAAAAATGGGTCAAACATTCATAAATGACCCATAAAACAGTAGATGGACAGAATAAGAAGGATACATGATCATGGTAATGAAATTTCAAGGAAATACCATTTGAAATGAAAAACATGGAGGAAAGACAAAAATTAGATTTCCATTATGAAAGTTCGGCAGCCTAACGACGTTACTTAAACTTCAAACACAATGATTTGAAAATATCAAATAGGGTCTCTCATCATGTGAACATAAGAGTTCAGTATGACAGATATAGAGATAATTCCCCAACATAATTAAAAAGGAACTTGAAAGACTTGACATGAAAGTAGAACCTTGAAAAGAATGAAAAGGGTGAAAGAATCCCCTAAAAAATCGGCAGCCTAACAGCGCCACTTAAAACCTCAAAATACTGAATTGAAGAGATCAAATGGGTTCTCTCATCATATGAAAATAAGAGTCTCGTATGATAGATATAGAGATCATACCCCAAAATAACAAAAAAGTAACTTGAAAGAATTGACATGAAAGTAGAACTTCAAAACGAGAAGGGTGAAGAACCACTTAAAATTCGGCAGCCTAACGACGCCACTTAAAACATCAAAATACTAAATTGAGGAGATAAAAGGGGGTCTCTCATCATATGATCATAAAATATAAGTATGATAAATTTAGAGATCATACCCCAACATAATAAAAAGGAACTTGAAATACTTTACATGAAAATAGATCTTGAAAAATGAGAAGGGAGAAAGAGTCTGTCACAAAAATTTCTGCAGCCTAACGGCGCCACTTAAAACATCATAAAACGAAATAATGAGAGTTAGAGGGGATCTCTAATTATATGAACATAAAAAGGCCAGTAAGAGGAGTATGAAAGAACATCCTCCAACAAAATAACATGTAGCACAAAAGGAATGACATAAAAGAGATTACTTGAAATGGAAGAGAGAGGTCAGATCCCTTACCTTAAAACGTGACTCTTGAAACTCAATGTTTTGGACCTTTAGGGCTTGGGGGCACCTTGGGAGGACTCCTTGGGAGGTAAGAAGACCATAACTTCGTTTGGGGAGAGATGGGAGTGAAAACCAAAGGAGGAATGGGTGGGTATTGATAGGGAATGTGAGGGGACAAGGCATTAATGGCCAAGGGACACCTCATTAGTGGTTTTGAAAAAACCATGGTCTTTCCCATGGTATTTGCCCATGGTATTGGACACTTGGGACACCTCATAACTTATCTTACTATTTACAATTCGACCATATTGAATATATACTTAATACATCATTTAATGATGTAATTAGACAACCGTAACTTAAAAACTGTATTTTCACTATTCATCGAAAATTCAACTTTCTCAGAATAATCCCAAAATTTCACCTTAACCAAATATCAACGCTCTGATTACAAATATGAACTCCATTTTATAAAAATAATTTTCTAAATATTTTTAATTTAATTTTTAAATAAAAACACTATTCACCGAAAATTCATTTTTTCAGAAAAAACCCCAAAAAATTACCATAGCATAATATCGGTGCTCTGAGTTCAAAAATGAAATCCGTTTTATAAAAATAATTTTCTAAATATTTTTAATTAAATTTTTAGTTAAAAAACACTATTCGCCTGAAAAAACTAATACTTGAATAATAATTTATGAAACTGTTATTTAACAATTTTATTGAATCACATTACTTAATCAAGGTGCCTAGATTATATTAATACTTTCATTACGTGAGATTACTAATCCATTTGGTCACATTACTAATCCTAAGCGTAAAATCACTATTCATAATTTACTATTCATCAAAAATCAAGTTGATCTTATTAGACTCGAAATTTCTTAGTGAACATAATTGTAGAAGACCATTTTTTGAAAATAATTAAACATTTTTATTTATTTAAGGTTTACATAAAGATTTTTAAAATATCCTTTCTCTAAAATTTATCAAAAATATGCGTACTATATTTATCTGGACATTTGAAAATTCATAAACTTCATCATAAGAAGAAATCCAAATTTTTATTTAAAACAAATGATTACACAAGGCAATTACGGTCTCCTTACATAGCCCCTTATCACACCAGCATAGGACCTAAGTGTAAGGTGTGCTAAGGTGAGAGAATCTGAGGGAGGCTCGACCAACATCGCACGAGTCGTAATTTCTATTAGTTTGAACTTCTCACGAAGGTGATCCCGTTCTAGCTTCACACGATGAAGTTCAGCTTGGGTTTGGTCCAGAGCAAATCCCAATGGTGCTACCTCCTTCCCAAGTTCTGTTAGATGGGCTTCGATCGGTCCAAGACTACTGGGTGAGGCCATCGAATCTTCTTTCTATATTAATTAACCAAGATTGCTTGTATTTAGAGATAGTAATCAAAACATTTAGTTTCCAGTGGTCATATTGACCAATGGTCAAATAATAGTCAAAACCCAACAGTCTCATTTTAATTATACTCATGTTATCAAATAAAACATTTTTGTTGAGTATAAAAATAAAATAAATTAACACATAAAATTAGTAATAAGATTTATTCAAAATTTCGGGTCGTTACAATCTTCCCCCTTAAGAAATTGCATCCTCGCAATTTTTAAAATTGGGTTTTCAAATTTCATTGAAAGTCCCACATCAGAAAAGGAGTCAGTAAAACTATTACTTTAAAAGAAAGAAAGGGAAGTACAAAGGTCACCCGAGTTAACCCATACTAGGATTCCATGGAGAAAAACATGGACATAGAAGAAAAACAAAGGGTCAATTTCTGGGGGAGAGTGATAGAGAACATGATTAGGAGAACGTTAAACATAAGAAAATCCCAAACTTATGATGTGTGTAAACGGTCTTTGATTAACAAGTAGGAAACGTAAACCAACAACGTTTTTGTTTCACGTTCCTTTTCATAATTTTTAGGAATTAATTTACAACAAAAAACAAAAACATAAGAAAATATACCTATCTTCATGTAGAGTTTCATCCTTTAATAAGTTTCTACCCAAAACTAATCTTTTCTCCAAATTATGAGCATTCAAAACTACTGGTCTCATCAAAACAAAAGAATCATCTTTATAATCCACAAAAGATTAACTATCTATTTCTTCTATCTTTAAAAATTACCCCAAAAACAGAAAGGGTAAGGTAAAACAGCTCTTCAAAAAGAAATAATCCCATAGGAATGGAAACTAATTTTAAATCTTCAAAGTTCCATGGTACTACCCAAAGTTCATCATAGTCCATTCCATAAATAATTGTCCTTAAAAATCCTCAAAATAAACCAAACTAAGATTGATACCCAAATACAAGAAGGATTTGATAACATAGTTTTCCAAGGTAAACATTATCCTTCATCTCCAAACAACATCAACCACTCCTAACATCTTATAAAAAAAAGTAACTAACCAATACATATTTACCCCAAGATAGGTTAATAATTTCCATAAGTAACCTAAATTACTATAATTCCACCTTAAATTCATCGATTCTTCAAAATATAAGTCAACCCTACTCTTCAATGAAAATACCATAGTAATCTATTTACCTCGATCATATAGGGTCCCCAAAATAGTGAAAATATTCCAAAATAATAATCATATTTTAATCCCCTAATCATCCCTGTCATATTAATACGACAATCGTCGCATTTCCTATCAAATTGGTTGTTTGGACATGTTCTTCCATTTCCCACCATTAACTATGAAGAGAAAGCATAACTAGGGGCTTAAGTACTTAGCCAATAATCATGAAAAGGAACTGAAAGCATATAAGGATAACTTGTAGAAGAAAAGTATACCCTAACTTGTGATCCCCTAGGTTTTTATCTAGGTTATCCATGATCATATATTCTTATGTGAATCTTTATTTTATTTTATCTTTGTTCCTTTAACAATGTTTCATACTAAGCTTATGTATTTACCAAAGAATATCCCCCGGGAGTGTCGTAACCAAGAATGTAGCAAGGACAGTTGTCGTGTAACAGTTCCCGTTCGAGTCTAGCTCAAAGCGGTGTTTTCGTGTTTTACCCCTATGTACATCTGTGCCAGAGCCACCTCTACCTGCTCGTATCCAGACAGGGATGTATTTGCTTGGCAACCCCTTACTCAATACTCACCAAAATACCAGGAAGATGACCTATTTTTTTTAACTTTTCTATAGGGTTCTTCCTAGAGTTTTCATATCCTAATTTCCACAAATAACTAAACCATCCTTTGATACCAACTATAGCATCCCGACTTTTTATAACATAAACTTTCATTACATTACACAAAACTGAGGATCTTTAAGGTTTAGTGTCTAGAAAACTAGGAACATAATACATGAAAACAACATAAAACATTCCTCTTAAACACTTGAAAGGCTTCTCCTTATGTTCATCCTAGGTTCATTACTGCATCTCATAACCTGGAGACATACATCAAAAGAAAGGGTGAGCAAAAGGCCCAGTAAGGGAAACAAGATGAACATTTTACATGTGAACTTGAGATACTTCAATAAGGACATGAAAAGAACTTTAAGGCATGAGAAAGAAATAATGAGGCATTTCATAATAAAAAAACATTTTTCATAACTTGAAGATGTGGCTGCAACATTTAATATTGACAATCATTTCGTTTCACCAAGGTCCATCCCCAAGGTGTCATTAATAATTACCAAGGTTATTCAACAAGGCGTCGTTAAAAATGGTCATCTCTAGAGATTAAGTCATTACCCAATGCATTGGAGCGCTATCAGGGCACACCCTTAAATTTGACTTTATTATCATGTGAGCCACATATGTCATCATCAATCATTTCATACAGAACCCATGTAGCACAAAATAAATGGGTTTCATTTCGTAATCATAACGTTTTAAAAACTGCTTTAAAGACATGATCTTTACATCACTTTAAAACCCACAGAAAAGGAAGGCGAGTCTCATGTATATAAATCCTATAATTTAATATAGAAAATTTTGGTATATATGTGAATACGCATTTAGAAGAAAGAGCTTTGAGTATTCACTTAATAATATAAATGAACTTTAGAAAAAGAGAGATACATTTTGAGATGGAAATTCTGCAGCATAACAGCTATGTTACGAGGTTTTTGAAGACATTAAAAAGAGAGGGAAAATGGGTCAAACATTCATAAATGACCCATAAAAGAGTATATGGACAGAATAAGAAGGATACATGATCATGGTAATGAAATTTCAAGGACATACCATTTGAAATGAAAAACATGGAAGAAAGACAAAAATTAGATTTCCCTTATGAAAGTTCGGCAGCCTAACGACGTTACTTAAACTTCAAACACAATGATTTGAAAATATCAAATAGGGTCTCTCATCATGGGAACATAAGAGTTCAGTATGATAGATATAGATAGAATTCCCCAACATAATTAAAAAGGAACTTGAAAGACTTGACATGAAAGTAGAACTTTGAAAAGAATGAGAAGGGTGAAAGAATCCCCTAAAAATTCGGCAGCCTAACGGCGCCACTTAAAACATCAAAATACTGAATTGAAGGGATCAAATGGGGTCACTCATCATATGAACATAAGAGTCCAGTATGATAGATATAGAGATTATACCCCAACATAACAAAAAATGAACTTGAATGAATTGACATGAAAGTAGAACTTCAAAACGAGAAGGGTGAAGAACCACTTAAAAATTCGGCAGCCTAACGACGCCACTTAAAACATTAAAATACTAAATTGAGGAGATAAAAGGGGGTATCTCATCATATGATCATAAAAGATCAGTATGATAAATCTAGAGATCATACCCCAACATAATAAAAAGTAACTTGAAATACTTTACTTGAAAATAGATCTTGAAAAATGAGAAGGGAGAAAGAGTTCGTTACAAAAATTTCGGCAGCCTCACGGCGCCACATAAAACTTCATAAAACGAAATAATGAGAGTAAGAGGGGATCTATAATTATATGAACATAAAAAGGGAAGTAAGAGGAGTATAAAAAACATCCTCCAACAAAAGAACATGTAGCATAAAAGGAATGACATAAAAGAGATTACTTGAAATGAAAGAGAGAGGTTGGATCCCTTACCTTAAAACATGACTCTTCAAACTCAATGTTTTGGACATTGAGGGCTTGGGGGAACCTTGGGAGACTCCTTGGGAGGTAAAGAGACAATAAATTCGTTGGGGGAGAGTTCGGAGTGAAAACCAATGGAGGAATGGGTGGATATTTATAGGGAAAGTGAGGGGACACGGCATTAATGGCCAAGGGACACCTCATTTGTGGTTTTGGCAAAACCATGGGCATTCCCATGGTATTTTCCCATGGTATTGGACACTTGGGACACCTCCTACTTTATCTTACTATTCACAATTCGACCATATTGAATATATATTTAATACATCATTTAATGATGTCATTAGACACCCGTAACTTAAAAACTGTATTTTCACTATTCATCGAAAATTCAACTTTCTCAGAATAATCCAAAAATTTCACCTTAACCAAATATCAACACTCTGATTAAAAATATGAACTCCATTTTATAAAAATAATTTTCTAAATATTTTTAATTTTATTTTTAAATAAAAACACTATTCACCGAAAATTCATTTTTTCAGAAAAAACCCCAAAAAATTACCATAGCATAATATCGGTGCTCTGAGTTCAAAAATGAAATCCGTTTTATAAATATAATTTTCTAAATATTTTTAATTAAATTTTTAATTAAAAACCCTATTCACCCGAAAAAACTAATACTTGAATAATAATTTATGAAACCGTTATTTAACCATTTTATTGAATCACATTACTTAATCAAGGTGCCTAGAATATATTAATACTTTATTTAAGTGAGATTACTAGTCCATTTGGTCACATTACTAATCCAAAGCGTAAAATCACTATTCATAATTTACTATTCATCAAAAATCAAGTTGATCTTATTAGACTCGAAATTTCGTAGTGAACATAATTGTAGAAGACCATTTTTTGAAAATCATTACACATTTTTATTTATTTAAGGTTTACATAAACATTTTTAAAATATCCTTTCTCTAAAATTTATCAAAAATATGCATACTATATTTATCTGGACATTTGAAAATTCATAAACTTCATCGTAAGAAGAAATCCAAATTCTTATTTAAAACAAATGATTACACAAGGCAATTACGGTCTCCTTACATAGCCCCTTATCACACCAGCATAGGACCTAAGTGTATGGTGTGCTAAGGTGAGAGAATCCGAGGGAGGCTCGTCCAACATCGCACAAGTCGTAATTTCTATTAGTTTGAACTTCTCGTGAAGGTGATCCCGTTCTAGCTTCACACGATGAAGTTCAGCTTGGGTTTGGTCCAGAGAAAATCCCAGTGGTGCTACCTCCTTCCCAAGTTCTGTTAGATGGGATTTGATCGGTCCAAGACTACTGGGTGAGGCCATCGAATCTTCTTTCTATATTAATTAACCAAGATTTCTTGTACTTAGAGATAGTAATCAAAACATTTAGTTTCCAGCGGTCATATTGACCAATGGTCAAATAATACTCAAAACCCAACAGTCTCATTTTAATTATACACATGTTATCAAATGAAACATTTTTGTTGAGTATAAAAATAAAATAAAATAACACATAAAATTAGGAAATAAGATTTATTCAAAATTTCGGGTCGTTACATTATGGGTGGGATTGGTTGTTGTGGCCCATGTGTTTGGGGGTGGGATGTGTGGTTGTGGCCCAGGTGTGTGCGGGCGGGGTGTGGCAGTGGGACTGTAGTGAGAATGGCAGGATTGGTTCAATGAGTAGGATGTCTTCAATAACCAGTGGTAAAGTGGTTCGGGGTACCCAGACACTTATGTGATATTACTATACATTACTTGACTTGCATTATTTGGGGAGTGTTCCTTGGTGAGGCTTATGTGGATAGTTTTCTTTTCTAGGTGCTTTGGTTATTTCTTTTCTCATTGGGCATAAAATGCCTCTCCACTTGTGCACGAGAGTCATTGGTTTTCCCTACTGAGTACACTTGTATGCTCACCCTACATATATAAAACTGTTTTCAGGTTTTCAGGAGGAATTTCGGGATCGTGCATGGTCGTACTAGCTCGGGCATTGGGATAGTTGTAGTTGCTGTTTTTATTTTCATTGGTACTTTACCTTTGTAGTCTCCTTGTACTTTGTAGCATTTACTTTTATAACATGCATATGGGAATGATTTTCTTTTGGCTTTGCTTTTACCCTCATTTTTGGTGTTGTTGGTATTTAATATCTTATCTCTTGATCCTATTAAAGAAAAAGGGTAATGCCTTCCATATTGTGTGTGATTATATAACCTTGGTACTAGTTTCCACTCTGAGACCTATTGAAGGTGGGTCTTAGGGGGTCATTATCTCTCCTTCATTTTGAATAATGAAGGGTCTGGCAATCTGTTGTCCATTCCCTCATCTTGGTGAAGGAGGGATGTGACAGAATGGATTCAAAGGCAGATGTTGAGAGATAAAATGGGGTCTGGAGTTAGGCATATTGAGTATTGCATGGGATGGTAGGGAAACAGTGTTGGGTAATCTCTGTCCACCAATTAGGTCAGGGAAGTCCGTCTAGGACATGAGATTTTAGGCCCCCCATGATTTGATGTATGGACATTGGGCCTACCAAATGACCAAGTGAGGATGCACTGATTATTGGGTAGAGACCCTAGGGAAGGTACATGCATCATAATGTCTGGTGTTATTGTGTTTCATGGGTATTTTGCGAATTTAAAATGAATAATATGTCTAACAAAAATTTAAGAACAATATTCTACACTACTAGGACTTAAGAATTATTTGTTTACATTACAGCTATGGAGGCTAGGAGATGACCATGAGTGGTGCGGGCGATCGAGGCCCAGGAGGATGACCTGGTTGATCGACAGAGGGCTGACCGAGAAAAATATGATGATCAGTGGCAGAAGATGCTTCGTGCCTTTTAGTGGCAGACCCTCGGGATGTACAATGGAAACATCTTAGACATAGAGATTGAGGACTGGCTAGAGGAGCTGGTGATATATTTCAGCTTGATTTAGGCTCCAACGGAGTACTGGGTTCCTCTGGCTGTGAGCCAAATGCATGGAGCTTCACGTCAGTGGTGGACGCTTTATCTTGGGGTGAAGAGGGCGGTTGAGGTCACGTGGGTTGACTTCGAGAAGGATTTCTTGGAGAAATTTATCTCTTCCATGATGAAGTCTGATAAGAGGTAGGAACTATTGTCCCTCTAGATGGGGAGTATGTCAGTGAGAGAGTTGGGGATCCAGTTCAAGGATCTCATTTTCATTTCTCCCAACCACTTCCCAAATGAGGAGTCTCGGCGAGACGTTTGGAGGAGGCACTTCGGCCATCTAACCAGTATATTGTTACTCCCTTTAGCTTACCAACCTACATGGAGCTCTGGAAGAAGGATGGAGTAGTTGAGAGGATGCACACACAGGGAGGTGTATAACGACAGAGAATCCAGTTGGTCTCGTCGAAGGGTAAGGTCGTCAGCAGTTGGCCTCTAGGGTTAGGGCCCTCTTGGTTTTGACCAGCAGGGAGTAGGCCTCAGCAGTTCTAGTTCCGATCTCCCACCCTCGCCCCTACCATACAGGCCCAGGGATGAGTTTCTTCATCTGTGGAAGCCATGGGCACCTTCAGAATCAGTGCCCAGATAGAGTGCATTACGACGGTGGTGGACATGATCAACACCCACCTCAACCGTAGTAGTTTCTGGAAAGACCATTTCGGTAGCAGTTGTAGGGGCAGGGATCTCCCACTCCTCCAAGAGCAGGCATCACAGGAGGGGGATGACCTTAGGGTGATCCTTAGGGACCTCGACCGTGGAGTGGTCGTGGAGGTGGCCGATAGCTGAGATGCTGTGGAACTGGGTGTGGCCAGTTGAACCTCGAACAGGCAGCATTTCTAGCAGGGCCAGAAGTCGTTCGAGGTACGATCAACATGTTTATTACTCTTGCCTACACCTTGTTTGATATAGAAGATTTGCACTCTTTTGATGCACCCATTCTAGTCCGCGATCTGGGTTTAGATACTAAGCGACATCCAGTTCCACTGGTGCTGAGCACACGAGTCGTAGGTCAGACTGACTTGTTTTATGTTTGACGAGGGTGTAAACTGATGATAGTGCCAGATTTGACTATTAGGAATCTTCTACTATTACAGATACAACCTTATGATACCATCCTAATAATTTACCAGTTTTTCACTATATGTTCCATCATTGAAAGCTTCTGAGGAAGGGTAGTTTTTTCAGATTTGGGTGGCCGACGTGTAACTGTCATCGGTGAGTAGGGTTTCTAGAAAAGTAGTAGGTGAGAGGAGACCCTCCATTCCTTGTTATCTATGATATTAGTGGATTCGGTGGAGGTAGAAATGGATGAATTTATAGGGATCATCATTGAGTTTATGGATTTATTCACTGAGGAGGTGGTAAATATACCCCCTCGATATGATGTTGATCTTGGGATAGACTTGCAACCTAGTGCATATCCGATTTCAATGGCTCCCAACCGGCTGTCTCCTTCGGAGTCACGGGTGTTTCAGATTCAGATTGATGATCTGATGATGTAGGGTTTTGTTAGACCAAGTGTGTCTCCATGGGGTGCTCCAGTCTTATTCATAAAGAAGGCAGATGGGGGTCTCAGGCTGTTCATAGACTATCGAAGACTGAATCAGGTAATGATCAAGAACCATTACCCTCTCCTGAGGATAGAAGACCATTTCAACAAGTAAAAAGGGGTAGTGTTGTTCTCCAAGATTGACCTCCGGTCGGGATATCAGCATCTGAGGGTGAAAGAGGGTGACATATTGAATACTGCCTTCAGATGTAGATATGGGCACTTTGAGTTTGTGTTCATGCCTTTTGGAGTTTTGAATGCTCCAGCTGTGTTCATGGGGCTCATGAACTCCGTCATTCGGGAATACTCGAATCGGTTCATATTCGTGTTTATTGACAAAATCCTGATCTACTCAGGATCAGAGGAGGATCACGCTTAGCACCTCATAATGGTTTTATAGGTCATCTGACAGCACCAACTCTATGGGAATTTTTCCAAGTGCATGTTATGGATGCGAGAAGTGCACTTCCATGGGCACATGGTGTCCAAGTTGTGAATAGCGGTGGACCCATTGAAGGTCGAGGTGGTTGTTTCTTCGGAATTACCCCGGAACATGGCAGATGTTCATAATTTCCATGTACAAGCAGGTTAATATCGGAGGTTCATGCCCATCATCTACTGAGTTGTTTCACCCTAGAATGTTTTGGCCAAGAAGGACTAGGCTTTCGTGTGGAATGGGAAATGTGAGGCAGCCTCTAGGTATCTGAAAGAGAAGTTGGTATGTGCCCCAATGCCGAGGATTCAGAAGAAGGGGTGATGTATGAAGTATTTGTGATGCTTCAGGACAAGGCCTCGGGTGTGTGCTAATGCAACAACAAGGGGTGATCTTTTATGGGTCTAGAATGTAATTTCCTCATGAGCGTAATTATTCCACCCACGACCTGGAGCTTCTGATGGTCATTTTTGAACTAATGTTGCAGCGACATTACCTCATTGGAGAGCGCTTCATGGTCTTCACAGGTCACAAAATATTGAAGTATATCTTCTCCCAGTGGGACATCAACTTATGGCAGTGAAGGCGGATGGAGTTCCTTCAGGACTACGACTTCGAGATTTCCTACACCTAAGGAAAAAGGAATGTGGTGGTTGATGCCTTGAGAAGGTTGTCGCGGAAGGATGTGGTTCGAGAGTCGTCAGATGCTTGGAAGGTAATGGAGGAGTTAGCTGCCCTGCACATAGATGCGAGGATGGATGGTTGTAGAGGATTCCAATATCAGATGACAGTGCAATCTTCTCTACTTTGGCAGGTGGAGGAGTCTCAATGGGGAGACATAGACAGTGAAGTGATGCGTGACCGGGTAAACCAAGGTGATTCTCTGGAAGGGTGGATGAATGATGCTCAGAATCAGATGATTTTCAAAGGAAAGTTGTTTATTCTAGAAGCGATGCATGAGAGGGCTCTTGGTGAGTTCGACAACTCACCCCTAGAATTGTACTGAAGAGTTTCCCAAATGTATAGGGGTTTGAGGGGTCAGTTCTAGTGGCCCGAGGTAAAGCAGGTGGGGGTAGAGTTTGTGGCCAGGTGCATAGTATGTCGGCCGGTGAAGGCTGAACAGAGTATTCTAGGAGGCTTGTTGCAGCCTTTAGACATCCCCGAGTGGAATTGGGATGACATCTTGATGGCTTTCGTCACATGGATACACAAGGTTTAAGGAGGTTGCGACACTATCTAGGTAGTGGTGGACCGGTTGACGAAATCAGCTCACTTTTTAGTGATCAAGGAGTCATGAGCAGTGGATGTCATAGCACGAAGATACATGGATAAGGTGGTGTGGTTGCATGGAGTTCCGAGGTACATAGTCTTGAATTGGGATTCACGGTTTACCTCATGAGCCTAGGGAGGATTTTAGCATGCTTTTGGTTCCCAGCTACGTAATATCGCTTCTTTCCACCCCCAGACAGATGGACAGATAGAGCACACCATCTAGACAATGGAGTACATGCTACGGGAATATATTTTGGATTTTTTGGGCTCGTGGGTGCGACACTTGCCTCTGGTAGAGATTTCCTACAATAATATCTATCACACTAACATTGGCATGGATCTGTTTAAAGTCTTGTACGGAAGGCCATGTCACTCACCTGTGTGCTGGACCGAGGTTGGGGAATCAAGTTATCTTGGCTCGAATGTGGTGCAGAGCACGAAAGAGAAGGTTCAGCTTATACTGGAGGGGATAAAGGAGCTCAGGACCAATATAATTCATATGCCAATAATAGGAGGAGATCATTGGAGTTCGAGGTTGGGGACCCCTTATTCTTGATGGTCTCCCCTCAGTGTGGACAATGGAGGTTTGGCAGGGGGAGTAAGCTTTCTCCACGGTTCCCCAGACCTTTCGAAGTGTTGTGGACGGTCAGAGAAGTGGCTTATCAGCTAGCGCTACCACCGCCTCTACAGAGAATACATGATGTCCTCCATGTATCTCAACTCCTACGATATCTGCCCAATGATTCAAACATCCTCGACTGGGGAATTATGGACATCGAGGTAGACGTGACTTTTGTGGAAAGACTTGTAAGGATCGAGGATCGTGATGAAAAGGTACTACGTAGACGAACAATTCCATTACTTCATGTGTTGGGGATACATGGTGGTCTGGAAGAGAGGAACTAGGAACGGGAGGCATAGATGCACGCCAAATACCCAGGGTAGTTTTGAGTTTTGTTCTGTTATAATTGTTTGTGATGGAACACTTTACCTTGTTAACTATGGAATTTATGGTTTTACTTATTATTTAGAGGCATATGAAAAGTGCTGACTGCGGGGAGGGGAGGACCCGATCCCTAATCAATATGCATTAAGGTGGATGTGATTAAACCCGTTCAGGTGAGTCAGTGCCGCCCAAATAGGATAGTATTTTGACATGGAGGAAGAAACTCCCTAACCCATATGACTGGACCGCTTGACCCTTTAATGTTTCATGGTTTCATAAGGGGGAGGTGTTCCTATATGTCGGAGAGGTTCACTCCTGAGAGGTATCATTCAGGGTGGTTGTTCGGACCCTCTCATTCCTTCGGGTCTGGTTTTGATTCTCAAGGGAAAGAATAGATTGAGTGGTATCTGATGTAATGGCATAGACCCTCATGGCCATCCCTTTTCCAAATTCTGGATCCTAAGGGTGGCGTCTTGGTGGTAGTGCATAAATTCATTGTGTGACTGATCGGTGTGTCGCCGATTGGGGCGAGCGATCAGCATGTCCCCGATCAGTGCGACCGATCGGCATGTCCTCGATCGGTGTGACCAATCGGTGTGTGTCCCCGATCGGTGTGACCGATCGGTGTCTTGCTGATCGGTGCGACCGATCATTGTCGTAGAGCCTCATTGAGTTTTTCCTTTACATATTTTCCCATAACACCAGTTTTAAGCCCTTTTTACCTTTTGGGAAGTGGTTCATGGCCCTTTATAACCCCATAATCAATATTTGAATTCCTAAGAGTGGGGAGACCCTCAACGGAACCAGTTGTATGTCCGCGTTACATTTCCCCTATATTTATATAAAATCTATCAATGTCACAGCTGTTTCCACCTTTTCCCGATGAGAGTTATTAAATAAAAATTAATTCAGTCATGTGTAACCAACCAGCGTGTGGTGAAACCATGATCCGACCTTATAGCCGTTCAAAATTCCTTATCCTGTGACTACTGAATCTCATCCTTATATCACACGGAAATTTCTTCTCCTTCTTCCTCTTTTTTTCTCCTTTCTTCCTGGTTTGTTTGGAGTTACTCTTCCTGAGGCAAGTGGTGCGCCTATGCTGAAGATTTTGTGCCTACACTTGGAGTCCCTGACATTCCTCTCCTGCAAGTCACGCATCCCCCGTTCTTGGCACGTGAATAAGAACATCGATCCTTGATATTCCAAGTAGGGATTTTCCTTCATCTCTCATTACTGTGTATCATGCGGGGTGGGTACGCTACTGTTTCTATGGGGACGGACGAAACTAGAACTTAAAAAGATAATAAATAGATTATTAAAGAATAAGGTGGTGTGTTTGACAATTCGTCTGTAGTTTTTATAATTTCTATATGTTGTGAATTGTATGGGCTATGCTCACTGAAAACCATGGTCATTGGTGGTCTTTCCTTGTGCACTAATGAACCCATGTGTTATGTGATAATTGAATGGCTTCAACATGGGAATTTGGTTAATTACATAAACTCGACTGATTGAATGAATGTCAAGTGAACAACAAACTGTTTGTGATCACCTCGGTTAACCCATAAATAAAGAAGAAAACATAGTGAATAATGTGCTTGAAGCTGTAAGTTTTCGTACTGTGTTTCGGAAGTAGGTGTGTTGTACTTTTTGATGATTATGGAGTTATGTTGTTGAGGATATGATCTTGTTTTGTGGGACAGTTGTTGGTTGTGAATCTGAAGCGGTGTGGGGTTTTATCTCGATGCTTGGTTTTGTTCCAGTACTTTGAGGGATCTCCCTGATCCCTTTGTTGTTGTGAATTTACAAGAGAATTGGGTGTGAATGCTTAAATTGTTGTTTGGTTTTTTCTCTTTCCATGGCTTGTGATATGCATGTTAGTTGCCCAGTAGTGCAGAATTTACTTAAATGGGATCATGTGAACATGAAACCAAGAAAGGTTTAAGTGGGGAATTGGTTTTGGGAATGAGTTGTTACTTGGTCGTGAGTGTTGTTCCCTCTTTTGTGAATAAATAATAATAGGGGTGTTATGCTTATGTTGGCTTTGGAATCCCTAGGTTGGGACAAGTTCTTGTTACTTATATATATATTGGTAGTTTTTATGTTTCTTATTCGCACCCAACCCAAGTTGAGAACTTAGTTCCGAACACCCCCATTTCATGGGGGAGGGTGTTTCTCCCAACACACCTATGAGTGGTTGGTTATTAGCTCCTTTTCTTCTCCATTTCTGGAATATCCCAAGACACTTCAGGCATGTTGTAATGGCCTGAGGTCTATTATAGCCCAAGATCCTTTAGGCATGGTAGTTGTGGTGGTTATCCTAGGTGTGTGTGGGCAGGTTGTTTCCAAATATTCTTCGGAATGAGGCCCAGGTGTCTTCAGTCATAGCATTAGTTGTTCTGGAACAGGTGTTTGTGGGCATGGTTAAGTGTGGTGGTTGTGGCCTAGGTCTTTGCGGGCGGGATGTGTGGTTGTGGCACATGTGATTGTGAGTGGGTTGTGTGGTTGTGGCCCAGGTCTGTGCAGGTGAGGTGTGGTAGTGGGACTATGTTGAGAATGACAGGATTGGTTCGATGCATAGGATATCTTCAATTACAAGTGGGAAATTGGTGCGGGGTACCCAGACACTGATGTCCTATTACTATACATTACTTGACTTGTGTTATTTGGGGAGTGTGCCTTGGTGAGGCTTGGGTGGATAGTTTTCCTTGCTATGGGATTTGGTTATTTCTTTTCTCATAGGGCATTAGAATACCTCCCCACTTGTGCACGAGAGTATTTGGTTTTCCCTACTGAGTATATTTGTATTCTCACCCTACGTAGATAAAACTACTATTCGATTTCTATGAGGACTTCATGGATCATGTAGGGCCGTACTAGCTCGGGCGTTGGGACAATTGCAGTTGTTTTTTATTTTCTTTGGTACTTTACCTTAGTAGTCTCCTTTTACTTTGTGGCATTTACTTTTGTAACATGCATATGGGGATGGATTTCTTTTTTCATCGCTTTTACACCCAGATTTGGTGTTTTGGGATTTACTATCTATCTCTCGATCCTATTAAAGAAAAAGGGTAATGATGTCCATCTTGTGTGTGATTATATACTCGTAGTGCTAGTCACCACAGCGGGACCTATTGAAGGCCGATCATAGGGGTCAATATCTCTCATTCATCTTGAAGAAGGAAGGGTCTGGAAATCTGTTGTCCCTTCCCTCATTTTGGTGAAGGCAGGTCGTCAAAATAATATTATCGTAATGTTTTCCTAAATTGTTTTCTATAATGCAGGTATAACATTATATCACATATCTAAATCAATCGATACATTAATTTGAGTACATACACCAATGTAAATTGTGATATATAATCTTATTGTGGTTAATAAGTTAACCACATTAATTTTATCTAACCTTGAATTTTTTATCTTATTTTAGGGCCTTGATAATTTTTACAGACACTATCACACTATGTTTATCTTTTATTTTTTCAACAATATGTTTCTCAGCTTTTAAAATCAACTCAATTTCAATATCATCAATATGGGGTTCCTCTAGATTGGTCTCATCAGTATGAGAAAACCCCCAATTAATTAAATTAGAATTTAAACATTAAATTTATCTTACATAAATACAATAGAGAACATATAATATTTTAGGTAAAACAATGTATATAAAAAAATGATTAGATACTTATTCATTGATATCATTTTTTATATAAATGTTGAAGGTATTTGAAAGCTATATCATAAATCCAAATCCCCTTATTGTTTCCCCATATGATATACAAGACACAACCCATATTGGGACCACTATGAAATGATAGAAAAATATCATTGAAAGTTCCATTCTCTACTAAATTTTCATTTGATCCTGTAGTTGTTTTAATCAAAAAATTATTAATTAATTTTTTTTTTGGGGGATCCAAGGTATAAAATAATCATAATAACAATGATTCCATTATAAAAAATTATTCTTTTTCCACTAATTGAAATTAAATTTCATGAATCTAAATTAATTTATTTTATGAAAAATCATATTCTCATCCCAAATTTATTGAAAAAGATCACATGGAATATTTTTTATTCTAACTCCTATATTTTTTAGATGATTCTAAAGTATGAAACATTAATTTAAATTGTATTTTTTCCCTGAAACCAGATATATACATCACTTCATCCATAGGATTAACATCACCATTGTACATAACACTACGTTCATCCTATTCTTTTGTATATAATTTATGACTTTTAATTTTATAACCATTGTAAGATATACACTTGGTCCTCTCGATTAACATTTAATTTCATCTTAAATAAAATTTATATTCTCTGATAACCCCTTCAAAATATAGTCTTGAAACCATCCTATAAATTAATAATTTTATGTATTGGATATAAATCTTTTATCCCTTTATAGATTCAAATACCTAAGAATTAATTTTTGAGTTTCAAAATATGTTTTAACCTCTATAATGTTATAAAATACATAATGGTAACACAACTCATACTTTGAAATGGTAATTATGAAAGAATATATTTTGGAAATTCATTCACCCACATAGCATCTACGGTGATGATAATTTACGAGACCAATGTTATCTACATAAAAAAAGAACTCAATATAGAATTCAATAACTTCCCCAAGAATCTATCCCTTTGAAATACAACGTTCAATATAATATCAGTTTTAGATCTACCCCTTCAAAATTGTCCTATATCATTCAATGGGGGTATATTCACCTACGATGTACCTGATCTCATAGTTATATCTCTATAACAACATGAACCCATAGGTGGACCATTGTATTAAAGAATTATAGTGGTAATTATTTCTCCAATTCACATAATATGATAGTATTTTCCTTTTACCTAATTATAAACTTCGCTAGATCTATAACATTACTTCAAAAAAAATTGAAAAAAAGGAAAACATTGTTAATGTGTGTCATAGATTATTAGGTATAATATAGTATAAATCAATAAGCATTAAATCATACATAAAAGAGATGAAAGTTTTGTAATTTTAATACCATTAAAAAAATCAAACATGAACACAATATTATTGATATTTCATGTATACACATTTATAGACATTAAATTGTTAAGAATGTTTCAAATCTGAAATCTCACTTGTAGATGAAGATTGTAAGTCACTAGTCTAAGAAAACCATATATTTCACCTTATACTAGAACCAATTCCTCCCTTATCCTCATATCAATCATGAACAACCTAGCCTTAATTGCAAATTTTGTTTTGTTAGGTGAATTTATGGAATTTCCAATGACATTATCACATTAATATTTTTCTATGTGCATGACATCAATAAAATATATAACATAAAAACTATTCCAATGTCGTATTTCAAAATAAAACTGGTCACTTTTTTGAAACAGTTTTTTTAATATTTTTTAAAAGGGTTTACCAAAAATAATGACCATATTATATACATTCTATGTGGTTAAAATCTTATTAATGTATATAGTTTTTTACATTCTTATAAATTCTCCTCAAATTATTTTGTGTTTGATTGGTATTTATTTCATTGGTGTAAAAATTAAATATATCATAGAGAAATATCTTCAAGGAATATTTGAACTTAATTGGGTGTGTAAATTTTTATAAATCTGACACCCAAACAATCATTTGATTTTATATCATAAATTTTTTCCAACGGAATGAAATTAATTTCTCATCCCAAACAACTTATATATAAATGTCAAGTCTTCATTTATATGATCATCATAAAACACAACACAAGAATCTCATTTAAATTATAAATATTTGATCAATAAAATCAAATAAATGTTAATATTATTTTAGGTTATTTTGGTCCTAATATAAGAAAAACGAAGAAAATTTATTTTTCACTTCATGAAATCCCATGTAAGAAAGTTATAATTTAATAACATAATTGATCATGTACTACGAGTGTTACTATTTAAACCAAAATGATTCATTACATTTATAGATAGTGAAAGATAGAGATTTCTTGGATCACATCAAAATCATGGATACTCAAGATCATTTTTCTTCAACTAAGGAGTGTATATTGGCTGACTAAGTTTCCCATCATGAATTCATGTATTTGTGTGTCATTTAAATCTTATTATAGTTTATTAACTTATATATAGTCATCTAAACCATAGAATGATTGAAAATTAATATTCAATTTATGATGTAATTGATTCATCTTTAATGAATCGATCTACACAACAATTGGGGGATTTATTAAGTGTTTCATTGTTCTTATGAAATTATATACATTCATTTAGATAATAATGCATGCTTTCATTGAACATTTCAAAAAAATATAAAACAATTTAGTGTCCTATATCCAACAAAGAGCCTCATTTTATTCTGGTAATATATCATTCAAGAGATAAATTATTCCTATAAAGCTCGTATCACACAATCTGTTGTCGTCATTCAAATTATATATCTTTAGTATGACTGACAACATTATATATTCAATATAACCCAAATATAATGGAATCTTTGAATTTATCTTTATCTTATCAAGGAGCATTGTTCAATCATAAAGTTCATCTTCAACTGTTATTTCATTTCCTCAATATGATCACTATAATTATTTTTAATTGTTGTCATATCAGAAAATACAATATATATACATATATATCTAATGAACATACTTACTATAATGTATATATGTGTTTATATATATATAAATATATAGATTTACACACACACCAATATATATAAATATACATGCACAAAAAAACATACATAATTATTCATACATATAAAAACATATTAAACACTCACATTTATATATGTGTATATATATTTGAATGTATATATACACAAATATATATTTATGATTATACGAAGAACAACTAAAATAAATATATATCAAATTAATCTGATTTTACATGTATAAATTTATATACACATGAATTTATATAGATCTACATATATAGAGAATCACGTGTCAAAATTAAAAATTATTACAGGATGAAAATCCTAAAAACTTGAAAAAATCATGCATGATAAGTTGGTAAATCATTAAATGAATGTTATGAATAGAATACCTTAGGTTTTGAGGGTTTGCTCAACCAAAATATTCTATATAGGTGGCATCAATGTATGGTTCCAAAAAGCATAAAATTTAAGGAGGATTAGTGCAACTATTAGAGGTTCATTTAAAAAGAGGGAAAGGGTTTAATTAGATTTAAATTAAAAAATATGGAAAAAGTAACTTTTATCATCACTAAAACATTAAGCACTGATAAAGGAATGTTTTATCATTGATAAGATTATCATTGATAAAGATATAGCTATATCAGTACTATTTTTAACACTGATATAAGAACATTTATAAGTGTCATAATCATCTTTGATAAAACACAAAGTACAAAAAATAAATTAATTTTATAAATGTATATAATAATAATAATTTTTCATATGTAGAATACAAATAATTAATAATTCTATTAATGTGTGTAATATTAATATTATTAAAAATAAAATATTAACAATTATTAATTATATTTAAATAAGATTAATTATATTTTTTAAAAATTATTAATTATTATATTGAATAAATATTTTATAATAAATAAAAATGTATAATAATATATATATATATTAATTGTATTATATCTGAATAATAAATAAATTCAATATAATTTTCTAATTAAATATAAATACAATATATACTATCAAATTTATTTTAAAAATACTATTCATTATTTTTTATATTTAGATTACTTTTATTTAAAAAATATATATATATAATTAATGTTTATTATCATGAACATTAAAATGTGTGATTAAATATATGTTTGTAACTTTTTATTAATGAAAATTCATAATTTCATTTAAATTACATTATATTTTAATATTATAAACAATGAAAATAAGTAAGGATGTAATTAATAATATTTATAAATTAAGAATAATTTTATAGAATTTTTTTGAACTATATTTTAGTAAACTGAACTTACAGATTCATTACAGTATAATATTTTGATATTATATTCGAACAATAAATACACACTTTAAATATATATTTTATTATGTCTATGTATGTATATATATACTATACATACAAATTTTTTATGGAAATCATACATAATATTGATTAATATAGTAACAAAAATATTAATAATTAGCTATTATATAAAATGTATATAATTTTAGTAATATTATACATATGAAATATGGATAATTATTAACTCTATTTAAATATTATTAGTTATATTTTAAAAAATACTATTAATTATATAATTTATTAAATATTTTACACTAGATCAAAACTTATATTTATATTTATGAATGTTATAACTGTATTATATTTAAATACAAAATATTTTCAATACATTTTATTGGCTAAAATAAATATTATATCTACTATAATTGGTACAAAAAATATTACCTTCTAAGTTATTTATATTTAAATTATATTTTTATATATATATATGTACATATATAGATTTAATACTACAATACATATATATATACACATATATTTCTATATAAATATTTCATTAATTAAATTCGAATAAAATTAATTAGTTATGTTATTCATATTTACATTTAGAATTTACATAGGTTTGGGGAGGAGAACAAATATAAAGAAAATCTACAAACACCTCTAATGTACTAAGGGAGATTTGACCCTAAGACCCCTCAAAGACTTAACCACTAGGCTAATCCCCTAAGGAAAATAATGACATATATAATATTATTATCAATAACATTCATACAAAAAAAATCCATAAAATTAATTTTTTATAAATGTAATGTTCAATTTTTTAAATTCATTTAATGAAAATAATGATATTGTTTTCGTAGAAAATAAATTTATATTGTTAATTATATGTATTATAACTATAATATATATATATATATATATATTATACATATATATTATTAAATAAACTAATGTGTGTGATTTAGCACACATATAGTTATATATAAATATATATACTATAATGAAATATAAGAAAGTGAAAAACAAAAGTGTTTGTCTGTATCTACAAAATAATCTTATCATCACAAAAAATAATTCTTCTAATGGATAAATTTTATTTTATATATAGTTATTATCATTATTTACATATAAATATGTTTGTTTCATAGTTTAATGGAAGACCAACGTGTATATATCCATCTATATACAATGCATTTCATATTAATTTTATTACAATTCCTATATAAAATAACCTAATTATAATTAATAATATAAAAAAACTGGTATATTAATTAATATTATTATATAACTATTAAAAAGTATTAATTATAAAAAAATATATACAATATTTTTGGTATTATCCATAAAACTATTATTAATTATAAATTGTATTTAAATATTATTAGTCATATTTTTAAAAATATTATTAATTATATAAATACATAAATAATTTCCAAAAGATAAAAATGTATAAATATAAATATAAATATTATATTTTTATTTTCTTTAAATAAAAAAACTATTAAAACATTTTATTAATTAAAATAAATATTAAAATTACCTATTAATTGTATATAATAAAACAATAATCAATAAAATTATATTTAAATTGATAATTAAAAATTAAAAATAAATTAATTATATATAGAAATATTAAATATTATAATGAATATATACATATAATAGCATTAGTTATATTTAAATAACATCAATTATTAATATTATAAATGATGACATGTTTTTATCATAAAAAACAGTGAATTTTATATATAATAAATTTTTTGTTATTAAAGTTCAATTTTTTAATTCATTTATTTAAAATAAATGTATTATTTTATTTGTAATATAAATTTAAAATTATTATTTATAGTTTAGGGTATAGCCCAAGTACCCAATAAAATTTATTAGAGGCGGTAAAACAATAAAAATAGGTAATAATGAATTCATACATGGTAGGAGCCACCCTCATCCAGAAAACAGAAGTTGATGACATGATAAGTGGTCATAAATTCAGTCAATTTTATTAATACTGGAGAAAGAGATAATAAAGGATGTGTTTATTATCCCAAAAAAATCATTTATAAATGCATCCTTTATCAAAGCTTTTTCAGTGTCGATAAGTGGGGTTGTTTTCGGTCAATTTTAGTGTTGATAAAGGGCGTGTTTATCAATGAAAAAAAAATCCTTGATAAAATGAAAATATTATTTTTTTTAAAATTTTGTTGGTAATTCAATCACTACCCCACTACCTTATTAGTGTCTTTTCGTTATACCACCTTCCAGCTAGAGCCAAATACACCCGTCCCCTCCCCTCTAAACTACAATCGCACCCCCCATCAGCACTACCCCCACTTCCATCACAGCCATGTGTGCATGGATTTGAACCTAAGACATTAATGTCCAAATAAAATCTTCTTACCACTTTTTTATCCTATTTTCTACAATATTTTATGAAATATCTATTTATATATACATATATATTTTTACATACATATTTTTTGTTCATATATTTATATAATTATTTTTTAGTACATTTATAAAATATATCATTTTGTGTGTGTATTCATGTGTGTGTGTATAATATATATGTATATCTAAATATATAATAAATTAATATTCATTTAAATATATAAGGATATATATATATATAAATATATATATCTTAATTAAAAAAATATATATATATATTAATATTTAATCATTATATATTAATTTGTATATGT
Organism: Viscum album; assembly: GCA_963277665.1. Classification (NCBI taxonomy): domain Eukaryota; kingdom Viridiplantae; phylum Streptophyta; class Magnoliopsida; order Santalales; family Viscaceae; genus Viscum; species Viscum album. The sequence goes on from OY728142.1 coordinate 959,568,840, forward strand.
ATATATATATATTTATGATTTTTTAAGGAAAATAAAAAGGATAAATTTTTATTTTAAATAAAATTGATAATAAAATTTTGTTTCCATATGGTATATATATATATATATTAATTTATATTAAATGTAAAAATTATTAAATATTTACTTATAAAATTAAAATTTCATATATAAATATATATATAAATAGGTATATATATATATATTTTATTTTTTAAATAACACTAAAATATGAAAAACATTAAAATTTGAAAACTGAAATTTTCATATGAATGTAAAATCAGTGAATTAATTTAGTCTCCACAGAAATAAGATATAAATACCCTCTTAAATGATGTTAAAATCCTGTCAAATTTTAAAAAATTATGGCATCCCAACTAAAATTTCAATTTTAGAGGTCTTTCTGGACTTTTTTTAGAAAAAATAATGAGCATACCTCCCCTCTATTAAAGTAATATATATATCTTTGAAAATTTTGATTTGAAATATTGTGGTTCATAAAGAGACATGTATATCAAAATTTCTGGTCATTTTAAATTCAAAACCTTTTTCAACTTTTCATAAGATCTAAATTAATTTCGTAATTATTTATATCATGAAAATATTGTTAAATGTCTATTATTCAATACTAATTAAGAAATTTTTAATTAAGTGTTGATAATTAATTTTTTTAAACCACTTTTTACTCAATATATTATATCATTAGTATAAATATATATTCAGTGTTATATAAATCATATTTAATGAAATATTATAATTGGAAAGAGTCGCCTAATGAGAGAACTCTCGGAATAATAAAAATAAAAATAAAATGATTAAAAAAATTGGGGTTGATGGGGGTTTTTATTTCTATCATTACACTATTCATAAAAATATCAAGGAACATTATCTAGAAACACCATTTATTTAAACAGAACACCTTTATTATAAAGAATATCACTAATAGAATTTTTCTCCCATAAGTTATGTGTGATGACAATGTTCAAGAAGTATATGTCCAACGGGAATTATTTCAATTTTGAAAGACATTCCCAATAAAACTTATACCACTTCCTCTTGATAGCTCGGATAAAACATGAAAGTGATAATCAATTGATGCATTCATCTATTAGCAATACATCATAATTTTTACTAACTTAATGATGACAAGAAAATTTTCTTCGAATGAAAAATTGATGCCACACTAGTTATAAAATAATCAAACAATATCCCATTAATGACACTTAATAATTCATATAAAACCATCCCCTCATGGGTTCCACATAGAATCCGTGTTGGTGTTGATCTTTAACCATCATAGAATTTGGAATTTTCATGAAATGACGATGGGTCCATTTTCATTCTTATAATTAGACTTGAATCCAAAACTATTACAAACAGTCAAGTCTCTGATGATGTTTTCCACATATCGAAACTAGTTGTGTGTAGCCTCCCTATCAAAATATCCTCTTTACAAAGGCACCCCTCCAATATATAAAATGGAGAAAGGAAGATAATTACCCCCGAGTCCCACCATCAGTAGGCTCCATGGTGGAAAAAATATCTAAGGGCATAAAAAATATTACATATGGAAGGAATTTCATTTAAAAGTTTATTAGGATCAGGAGATAAGATATCAACCAATAAACCCATCCATAATGTATGAAAAAGGGTAAAACCTAAATTACATGTAATGTGATGTGAATACAAAAAAGTGTTCCATTTAAAACATCAATGAAACCCCTGTAATAATAACTCAATAATAGCTCCAACACCCAATCTATGAATCTTCAGTTTAGTCCAGGAAGTCCCCTTATAAACCTATAAAAAGTAAATATATATTGGATGATAATATATTTATACTCATTAGGATGAAAAATAAGTCTCTCATGAACATTTGAAAATATAATACAAAACTACCAATGAGAAAAAACAATATAACCAATAATACCAATACAGGTCAACTAACCAATCCCATCTGCATCGAGGCATGCACACTAAATAACACATCAATGTATAGTATCATAAAATAATGTATATTGATGAAAGGGTACCCCAAACAACGTTCCCATTGATTTTTATTCTCAAAATATAATGTTATAATCCCTAACACTCTCATATCTTTCTTAAAGTAATCTTTCATGAAGACACCTGGGCAGCAGCATCTTTCAATCACCACATATGCAACTAGCCTTCACATCCATCCCAAAGAAACAAGGTCAATCAATTCCAATCTCACATTAAGACACATGGGTCATCACATCACATAACACCTACAAAAATCTATACCATACTATCACATATCAACCACTTCCTTAATAATAATTTAATGGTATCATGAACATGAAGGACATCAACCTCATGTCATCCTCATACCATGCACAACCCACATGATAAGACAACTCATCAATCTCATTCAAAAATCTAATATGTTCACTATAGCCAGAAGCCATCAAAAATCATGTTTAAGAACCTTTATTGGAAGAGAGATCAAGGAAGAGTGGTAGCCATTCATACTTCCTCTCCATATGGATGCTGTAAAAAATACTCCCAAAACATTTCGGGGTATCCCATGGTGCACAACTCTGAAGGGGTGCATATATATATAAAAATGAAAACAAAAAATATAATAGTTACACACAAGGACAACATATGGTTTTACACAACTTATGGGTTTACCAAACCAAAACCACCCAACCATCACAACCTCCACATCACTAATATTTCATTTCAATATCGATTCTATAAATATTACATCAAACACAAAACCACCACACACAATCCACACAATCCCACTTTCAATTCCAAGTTCCACCACTTCCAAAATTATCATGTTCTAATTAAATCCAAAACATTAATCCATTCCATTTCATATCAACACAACCCATTAATTTGTCCTTCTATTTATTTGAGATAATTACCAAAAATGAATTCAATTTTTTTCAATTAAACAAATCAAATAATAACCATTTTCCCATGCCTTAATCATATTTATATATTCAAATTAATCATATTCCCCCCATTTACATTACATTTATTTCTATCCCCATACCATTTAGTATAGACCTATTTCATTAAAAGGGATCCCTATTTCAAGAATTTCATATCTTCTGGTAATCTACAAGGACAAATCACAACACCCCAAACCATTCACATATAAATTCTATATTCATGAATTACATATCACCTCCACAACCCCAAATATTAAAATCAAAAAAAAACACACCCATGATTCCATCAATTTCTCATACCATCACATTGAACAATCTCACATGTCAATGGGATACACAAAAACATCTTTTATGAAAATTATTATTAATTTTAGTATAGGATAATAATTATACATCAATTCGTTAATTTTCTATAGTCAAATTTAAACACAGAATGTAATCACATATTTTTAAATTTAGAAAATTGTTTCAAATATTGATATTATTCATATGATAAGCACTTTATCTTTCCATGATAATATATTCATTATCTAAATTAATACATCCACATAATTTTATTCACACACAGATGTTTCAATCCCCATTAATAAGGGATTTACCATTCTCATCTAAGGTGATTCCATAATTCTGTTTTATAAAAAAACTTATTCATAATAGAAAACACATTAAATACTCAACAATATCTTGCACACAATCATGGAGAAGAAAAATCATGAAAATAGATATATCACTTGTGATGTCAACCCTTCCCATTTATTTTCATATTTGATCCAATTAATTTTTTTCTATAAGTTAGTCCATACAATATTTCCAATGGATTAACAAAATTATTATCCCTCATGAATTTTAAAACAAAAATAAATAAAAATGAACCCTTAACATGATAAACAATAATTTTCATATTTCACTCAAAATAGGGAAAAGGGAGAAACTTGCATGTGGATGGATTATTTGAGAACATATCCATTTGGTAGGAATAAAAATCCTTAAAGTGGGATGGTGAAGCTTAGATAAAATATACTTGAGAGGAAAAAAGATAAAATCAATTGAGTGAAAATAAATTTAACATTCAAAGCCAAATCTCATCAGATACACATTCAAAATCCATAATTTATTCCCCATTTAAATCGTATTTAACTCAAAACATAGATGTGAATAATTTAAAATCATCAAAAATAATTATTTTAATAAAAAATTAGTCTAATGGATTTTACCCCAGTAATTTAGTCTTCTAAATCATTAAAAGTGGTTTACATGAGGTGATCTAAAGAAAACATGGGTTTTTTAGAATTTAATACTACACATACACAGGATAAATATATTGAATAAGAGTAAAGTGCTTTTACCCTTATGTAGCTAGTTACCCTTATGTGATACATACCTTCTACATGCAAGTAACCCAGTTTTACAATTATAAGAACTGATGGATCTCATATCTATCCTTATATGACTAACTATTCACCCTTACACAAGTATTTAAAATAAACAATGACCATTACACTGCTTTGGGAGGACCCTTACGTGATCTTGGTACCCTTATGTATGTTGTAAGAAACCTATAATAAATGAACTAACAACCTTGGTACGGGCCATAGAAACAATAATTTACTATTACACAACTCCGAATCGCTGAGCCTACCCTTACACAACAAGCCTATTACATTTATTTAAGCTTGGATAAAACATTATACAAATAAGGGAATCGACTATCACCTTATGTAACTCATGTAATTGAAGGATTACCTTTACAAAATAGTTTTAAAAGGGTTTTTACCATTATATAGAGTTATAAAAACAATCTTTCCTTTAAAAAACTAATTAAAAATTACATTATACATTACAAAACATCAATTTCATGCATAAGGGTATATATTTATTTAAAAATATTAAATATTAAAACTAAAAAATCTTATAAATACTTATTAGGTGGACTTTATTATCATTTACAAATTCTCTAAAACACTACCAAAATTAATTTTAACCTTTTCAAAACTAAAAAACTCTTCAAAAATATTTTATTGACTTAAAAAATTATAATTAATTTCTCTAGTAAACTTCTTACACATTGAAATTAAATCCAAAATTTGAAAACCCATTTTAAATATACATTAAAATTTACAAAGATATTTCAGAAAAACATATACAATATTAATATCCTTAATGAACCACCATAAATCATAGAATTATAAAGGGAGGGTTCAAAAAACCTAACACCATTACAAATTATTATCATTTGAATAAGGTCTTTCATATAATCTATTATTGAGGTAGCCTGGACTTATTGATTAAACCTATTTATAATGAACCAAATGTACCCTGATTCAACCATTTCAGTGTAAAATAGGATCATAATTTGTGAATACACTGAATTAGTTATTGATAATAATAGGAGATAGACCAAGCTTGTAGCCTATATTTGGCACACCACAAAAATATCAGCGATGATCTTACCTATAGTGCTGAAAAAAGATTAAATCAATCATGAGTGATTATCATATTTCGTGCTTGACATACATAAGACACAAACAAAAAAATTATTTAAAAGAAAAATAATTCATCGTTTCATTATTTTTAATTATTTTTCCTAAGCCTTCATATTAAGCAAGTTCTATATACTTGAATATAAGGCTTGTGATATATTTTAAGCTTGCCTAATTCATATTTTTTCTATCAGTGATAAAAAAGTTGTAATACTTATTTTTAAGAAATCCATATCTAATGAAATATAATAATAGTATAACGTCAGTTTTCATGAAATAGAATTATTCAATTGAATTTTTAATGATGGAAGGTATGTCCCCATTTTCAAAAACCATAGCATCAATGATAGAGGCTTCTAAAAAATATATATTAAAATATGGTTATCTCTTACAAATATTTAAAAAAATTATATATATATACATTAATAAAAATAAATTTTTATATTAAATTATAATTTTTAGTAAAATATACTTCTTATTATTTTATCAGTTCTTAGAAAATAGTCGATAAAGGCCTTTATTAACAGTGCTATAAAAAATGAAAATAAAGGGTGTCTTATATCAACAATAAAAAAACAACTAATAATGGATTCCCTTTATCAAACTTAAAAAAATATTTGATAAAGAACAGTCCTTAAACATTCTAAAAATGTGTTGATAATGGGGATCTTCTATCATGATTTTGTAACACTGATAAAATTTTACTTTTTCATCAGTTTTAGCTATTCCAAATAAAATAGTAGTACTAAATAAGTAAAATTATATATAATTTTGGAAGATAAATCAACAAGAAATTATTAAATCTAAAACAACTCTAGATTGAGTACCTATATTGTGGTGGGATACTCCTCAATCCCCACCATGAAGATGTCGTCCCCTCCTCTAAATATATATAATCTAACAATATATATAATTTAAATATATATTATTATCTAAACCTAAATGTGTGTATATATGTTTGTGTATATATAACCCATATGATGTGAAATTGGAAAAAAAGTGTGTGAGTATAGATATTTAATTTATACTCTTAAATTTAAAATTTTATAAGTTAAATATTCCTTCAACACTAAGATTAAAACTGATAGATATTAACTTTCATCTAAACTAGAATATATGTTGATAAATATATAGAAAATTATTCATGCTAAATAAATATCTAATAAATTCCATCCTTTATTAACCCTCATTTCGTGTATAGATAAATGTTAATATTTATCGTTTTCTACTAAAATTGTTAATTTTTTTCACTATATTATTGCACTATTTTTTATTAATTCTATGATATGTGAGTCATTTCCATGACATAATCATAATAATTAATTTCCACCAATGATTCTCCATACCACCTGATATGTGATTAGATTTCATATATTCCATAATAAACATATAATTATTTTGAATTCACATTGACATATATGATATATTTTTATTATACATCATGGTCTACCACCTAAAATCACCTATTCAATAAACATAATTATTGGAACATTAAATCATTTATTAATTTTATAAAAATCACATTCATACCTTCTACATTGATAACCCTAGATTAACCGACTTGAAATACAAAAAATCTATTATTGTATAAGAATGGGAATATATTATCTTCCATTTTTAGAGGGTATTATACAGTTTATAGTGAAAATTTAACATTTTCTAGCTTTCCTATAACATTAAACATTGGTTTTGTACCTTAGAATATATATTATGGGATTTTATTATACTAGTATTTATGTCTATAAGATATGATCTATTATATAAATATTGTAATCTCGTTTCTAGTTTTTATTTTAATCGGATATGCAGGCCAGTCTACATTATTAATTATGATTTAAAAAATTTGAAAAAATGAACAATTAAACATATCTTAGTTATCACATAAATGTTTATTTTTGTGTGTTGGTTAAAAAATGTTACATTTCATTATAAAAATCATGTCTTCTATGGTTACCCACATTTTTTGAGAATGTTCATATAATCTTGTAAATCATTAAATAGTTTATCATGCCTAGTCATTTGGATAAATACTGATAGACACTAATACTAAAATCGTATAGCTAGAACGTCAATTCCATTACTCCAAACCTCAAGGAACCTAAAAAAATTATTGAAAAGAAATAAAAAAACAAAAACACAAATTGGATGAATGAAAAACAAAAAAACATTAATAAAGGAAATTACAAAACAAAAATAAAATCATAATTCATCATTAAAAATATAAAAAAAAATTAAAATCAAGAAAAAAATATTTTTTTAATAAATAAAATAAAAAATTATTAGTATGGTTGTATATGAAAAAACATATATTATTGATGTTATAATCAATAAATAGGGGGAATTACATCCAAAGACAAATCCATCAAAATAATTCAAATAGAAGACTTATAAATTTATAAAATAGATTAAAAAAATGACCCTGAGGTTCTATTATTTAGATATTCTATAGATTTTTCCTATGATGTTATTACATATTATGTAAAAAACAATAATAATTCTAAAATAAAAAAATAAAATATAAATTTATAAAAAAAATCACATAATAATATGAATCATGAATAAATTATTAAAAAAATAAAAAACAAAATTTTTTAGTAAAACATCCAAATAAAATCCATAATTTTTTTTAAAAAAGAAATTGTATCATCCTAATTTTGATCATATAATAGATGAATAATTATATAGCAAAAGAACCACCCAAATGTGAAAAAAAATAAACATGGAATTTTTATCGTAATTCATATATAGAATATCCTAATATAATCTTCAATTTTATCTACTCAGTGATATAATCAGAACCCACTAACAAATATCAATATTAAATGGGTGATAACACATTTACAGACCCATTCTTTTTCAATACCCATATGCACAACTAATACCTGAATTTTCACAGAAGTCACAACGTAATATAACATGAATTTTTTTCCGATGTCATAACCTATGAAACTTAAATTTGATTGGTATAATAAACAATATCATACTTTTTTTAATTTGTAAAATCAAAAACTAATGATAACAATTGAAAATAAATGAAAACAATGATGGAAATTAGAGAAAAAAAATAAAAAAGGGAAGAAGATCATAAATTTGATTTATCCCATGGATCATCGATCAATTTAATATGAATAAATAGAATTTTAATGTTTCTTCATGATTGTGTAAATGAAATAGTTTCCAGAGTAATGATTTAACACATCATAAATCTCATAAGAATTTCATATTTCTTTGTATCTAACTTTTAATAACCTCTATCATGTAAATTTAAACACATTTACCCTTAATAACATTCTAGAAGATAATCCTACTTCATTAACTCCAATATCCTCTTTCTTGTAAGGTCATATCTAAAAAACCAATCATGTTATACCCTGGGATATAGAATAGTAAGACTCGGAATATTATTGTTTATCAGTAATTTGTACTACTGTCATCATTATAAAGTACTATAATTCTCTTTTATTTTTACATTAAACTAATTAAATAACATTCAAATAAGATTGTGAGAATAAATGAAAAATTTTCAATTAAATAAAAATTATACTCATGGACTTGTGGGAAAAATATATTAAATAATATAGTATGACCCCTATTAATCCAAAACATATATTCATGAAATTTTCACTACTGAAAATTATGCCCATAGTCATTATATTATATATTTATTTTAAATAACAATAAAATGGTTATAATAGTTTTCATAAACATAAAGTTGATTAAAGTAAAAAAAGAAGGAATATAGAGAGTAATATATATTATATGTAGTTAATATGAGAAAAATCGTGAAAAATATAAGATTCATGTAGGAATTTTAATTACATAGTTGAATCTACAAAACTAAATGATTCATATAGCAAAATATAGATATATGTCACCAAATAATGTACGTGGATTTGCTATGTAATTGTTTGGGATAAAACCATTACTACAAAGCCAAAGTGAAAAACAAGAAAATAATTATCTTCATAGAAATGTGATTAAAAAGCTATAGAAACACTTCACATGGGTTTTATATCATTATAATAATTTATATAATCTTTAAAATTATTTAAACACTTAAACTAAACATGAAAACAGATTAATATAACATGAAATTCATAAAATAGAGAAAACTTGAAAATTATTGATTTACATAACGGTGAGTTACATGAATGAGTAAAGGAAAAACTAATATTAACTATTATTTTCAAAATGCAACATAGGGGTAATTTAACACCCTGAGTTTTTTTAAAATAAATTTATGTTCGATAGCATATATGACGCACAACACAGAGACAAAATATGCCATGAAATATTAATATTTTAATATTATCGTTATAATGTAGAATTTAAATTGGAGAGTATGAATATGATTATATAATTTATTAAATATATTTAAATTTCCAACTCAATATAAATTTATATATATATATATATATGAAATAATAACTCAATTTTTAATGATATTTTTGTATTCTTCATAAATATGTTTTTCTATAAAATGATTTCTATTACTTGTTGTGATAAAGTATAATGATTAATTTATATAACATTTATCTATTTAATTTTATGAATTGAATACCATTTTTTAAATCACAATAAAAAATTAACCTAGAGTTAAATTTTCAGACTTTTCTGAAGTGATTGATTTTTTAATGAATGGTGAAAATTATTGATTTTATAAATATTATAATTCATTTCCAATAAATCAAGACAAGTTATATTTTGGAATACTTATTAATTTTAAACATTTACAATAATTCAATTAAATAAAAGGATGAAATGTCTCTCTCTTACTTTTAATAATCTATTATTTCTTCACATTCGGATAAAAAGATGGTATGTTTGGGTATAAATATTAATTTAAAGTAGAAATAATTTTTATTTATCATGATAATTTGTTGATGAAATACTTACCATAAATGCTTACGCAACTTCAACACACTAGTTATTTAATTAAAAAGATAATAAAATAAATCATTTTAATAATTATTCAAAGCAATATAATTTAAATAAATTATTATGTTAAAGAAATTATATATAAAATTTTATCTTTTTATGGATGTTTTAATGTTTTAATTTCTAATTCTATATCATCATGTTTTTAAAATCAAATTAAATGAATAGTGTAATGATTGACAATAATGATATTTTATATAAATAATACATTATTAAATGATTTTAATTTACTAAAAATATTATATTTGGGTAAATGAATTACATATGATTTATAATATAAACCATTCTTCAATTTTGGGTCATTTTTTTAGAGACTTTTTAGGCCCCTAAAAAGAAACAAATATTACCACAGTAATTTTCAAAATGGGTTAAAAGGGATTAAAACAAATAGATAATGGTGAAAAATCACATTATCATGTCCAATTTTTATTGGATGAGATAATTTATACTAAAAAATATATTTTCTTATAATATTTTAAATTTTTATCCTTTAAAATGAAATTTATTTTATATTAAATTTATACATTAAGAAACTCTAAAAGTGAACGTCCCCTAACTTATAAAAGGGGACTTCCCTCTTATCATCTCCACACTTAAATAGAAACATGTTAATGAAAATTACTTCCCAAATACCTTAATTAAATTATTAATCATTTCCTATATTTCATTATTTTTTTCATAAAACCAACGCATGAAATATATTTTTTCAAACCTAATGAGGTTGTCTGAAGAAATGACATTTTTCTTTACCAAGTGCTTTTGTTATTTCTTCTTCCACCACAAAAATATATTCTCCAAAATGATTAAATAATAAAACCTGTATCATAAATATAATTTCATTTTATTATGGTAATGTAATAACCTATATCCATCTCCTCATCTTTCAAATGGGAAATGAAACTATTAATCGTGTGTACGGTAGGCTACCACCTCGTGAATCGATCTAACTCATTTTCCATCACCACCTCACACAGATAGATATAACAATATATTTAAGGTATATATATGGTATTTAGGTTATAATTATAATTTTTTAGTCATAATATCACATAAACATTCTTACATTGTAATCCTTTTAAAAATGATAATGTCACTCGTGCATATGTGTAGACTATCGCCTCCATGAAGCTACGTGATAATTTTTCATTTATTTTTCACATATATGGTAAAAATGATATATTAAATGAATATATATGATATATAAGATCTATAAATTATTCTTAAAAGTAGAATAATTATATACCTTTATTTTTTACATCCCAAAAAAATGGGAAGAACGTTTACACCAATGTACAGTCTACCATCTCCATGAAAAGTGTAATTATTTTTCAGGTCTCTAACATTTATGGATGAAAAAAATATGTATATAATTAATATATATGATATTTATATCACTATTAACATTATTTATCTGATATAACCACAATCAAAGTTCAGGGACCAAAACGGCCAAACCAAATAATACATGAAAAATGAAGCTAGTATCACTCAAAACAGTGACTTTAATAAAGAATTGTTAATAAATAATAGATAAAAGGTTATAAGTAAATAATATATGGTATGGTTCTCAAATATATTAATAATAAATATATATTAATTATACATGTTTTTGAATGTGTATGACGGAATTTGAGACTTATGGTATTGGATTTTCGTCTCACTGTTGTTTCCATTGGAAAAATGTCATATTCACCACTTATTTAATTTGTGTGGTACATATACATCATAGTAATTCCTTTTATGATTATTTTTGTGAAAATTATGTGATATATATATCCAAATATGTTTATTTAATTCATGGTAATTTCAATTCAAATGTTAATGGGGGAGTTATGGGTTTTACATTACAATCTCATAGTTTTTCATGATTATTAATGATTATGTTTCTGATAATAATATATTATGAAATTTTACTCAAGAAAATCAATTAGTTTAGTATACTTTAGTTACTTCTAAAAAATTAATTTATTTCTTTTAATTTTACTCTATTTAAAAATTCAATAGACTAAATTAAAATTTTCAAGGAAAATTGACTTTATCTCTCTTCATTAAAAAATATTTTAATTCCATGATTGTAATTTTTTTTTAAAAAAATAATGTATTTAGTATTCTCATATTATTGTTGAAATTAAATTTTAACCTTGTTTTAATTTAAAAAAAATAAAATCAATATTTTTATAATTTGTTAAATGATGTTATTTTGAGTTTTTAGGGAAAATGTGAATAAAATATTTGTTTTAATATATACTGTGTGAATAGTATTTACCATCATCATGAATATTTGATGATTTAACGAATAATTTAGAAATATCCATGGTTTTTTTGAAATAAAATGTTTTCATTAAAATTTCGTAAATTTTTTGTTTTTAAAAATCTATTTTCAAAGTGGAAAGTGTATTTTCCACAAAACATAAATTACGGATATTTTAATACTATTTCTATTCATCAATGAAAAAACCTGTGATTATGATTATGATTTACATGGAATATAATACAATGATAATATGTCTATTCGTTTTATGGATGTCTTATGATTATGATGAAATGATTTTTATGAAACGTGTTTCTTTTCCACAGTTTATGCTTATGAAACCCCTTTCTTTTTCATGGGTTATGCAATTAAAAAATGTTTATAACCCCCATTTTTTATGGGTTATTCTATGAAGAATATACTATGATCTTCTGGAACACATATATATCATTTTAATTATGTGATATGAGTGGTCTAAATATATATCCCACCAATGAATTTCATAGTGATGGATATCTCATGAGATAAATAGGACTATAATGGGAAGTAATCCTAGTTTACTAGTGGAATAGATCGAATATTATAGTCTTGGGAGTGAAACAATACTGCTATGATGGTTTTGGGGAGTGAACCCAGTCCACTATGACAGTCTTGGAAATTAGCATTGACTAATAAAGAAATTATTTTCTATTATTATGTGTATATTGAAAATCATTGTCTTATGTTAATTTTATGCTCTCATGGATTATGTTAATTGATTATATATGATTCATTTATTATGAAATTGAAATATTTATTTCATGTGTCAATATAATGATCGTTGATATGCATGGTATGTATTTCAAATGATAATCTTATATTCTCATTCCCTTATGCTCATGTTTTTCTGATTTGATCATTAATTTATCTCTTATTTACCCTTATTGAAAATTTACGGTCACCCTTATTTATGTTTACATTCCCCATGTTATGAATAAAGGCATTAGGTATGATATTGTTAAGAAGGGTTATTTTTAAAAATAATTTTGGGGGCTATTATGTAGTTCACTTCTGAACAAGTTTCCAATGTATCTATGTTTCCAAAGTCACTCCACCTATATTATTCTGACATGGATCATTATATTATGTGAAGAATATTAACCTATTTAGATATGATATCTTTTTACAAATAAAATGTGTTACTATAGTTATTATTAGAGAAAATTTATATAAAATTTTGAAAACTAGGATGAGATATATTTAGAGAGAAACATTAGAATAATCCTTTCTAAAAGAGAATTACCTATGAAATTGAAAAGAAAAAGTTGTGGCTTTCTTAAAAAACATCAATTTCTAGATTTTATAAGGTAAAAAAATTTGGAATAAATTATTCTAGGTGTAATGAACCAAATATAGTTTTTAACAATATCTCAGCCATTATTATGTTTCATGATTAGTGTTCCCTTACTGTACGCCAATTTCTACCCTCATGGGGGATATTATTCAGTTAATCAATATTTTCATTATGATACATTATGATGTATTTGAATAGATTATGAAAATTAATGAGGTAGGTTAAACCTAATGTGTCTTATATTGAAAAGGGTTTCATGAATTAGACATCTTAAAATGATTATGTGGTTTCCACTATGATTATTTTTTCTCATACTATTCTATTTTGGTTTATTCAATGCACATAGAATGTTATGCACAACATAATTTTTATGAGATCCTAAATTGGATGATGACAAGAGAGAAATATATTTTTATTATTCCCAATTATTTAGCATGATATATTATTAAAAAAATGAACCTTAAAGAAAATTCAGACTCACTAAGGAATATAAGGATAGATTTTTTAAGATATCAGATAGTAGAAACAATAGAGAAAATAAGAATAAATTTCATTCATGTTAGAAATGTGGAATTAGAAACCTCAATGAATGTATAAAATTATAGGGAATTTGTTTTCTGTTGGAAAATAGTGTACATAGTGTTATGGATTACTAGAGTCCAATTTTTTATGTGTGGGGAACATAAATATTACTATTGGTGTTTTGAGTATAAGAACCATGAAAGATATATGGATTGTGTTCATTTTGGAAGAATATATGTCTTCATATAAGATTAAATTAATATTTATGGATATTATCATGGGTTTATGTGTTTAAATTTGGTCATAATTTAAAATTCTTAAAAATCACTTTGGAAATTTCATTTGATTGTATTTTAGTATGATTAATGAAATTCCGGGACAATATTTATTAGGATAAGGTATATCTAACCCTCAGGTTCAACATTAATTATTTTTTGATATGAATTCTAATTTCATAATTTTAAATGTATTGATAACCTTTGTGGATTATATGATATTTTAGGGTTAAGGTACATTTAAAATATATTTTTCAAATTTCTAGGGACATTTTGAGAATTATATTAAAATAGTTTCCATAAAAAGGAAATCTTATAACTTTTGGAAGGTTTGTGAGGCTTAAAAATAAAAATAAAGGGTAATAAATATATTTCAATATATAAAGTAGCATAAAATATAACTCCCAAATATTTTGAAAAATAAAACAATGTCTAATTGTGTATATGGCATGCAACACCGAGACTAAAACCAAACATGTAATATTTTAATAAGAATATGATCATTATTTACATGTTGTAAAATTAGTGGTAATGAATATGATTAAATAATTTATGAAACATATGTAAATCTCTTACTAAATATAAATTTATTGATAAATTCATTTGAAATAAGAACTCAATTTTTAATGAAGACATTTTATTCATAAAAAAATATATTTTGTTACAAAAATAATTTTACTAATTTTTTTGAGAAAATATATTAATGAATTTTTAGAAATTTTAAAAATTTTATTTTTCAAGTTTATCATTATATTTTAAATTAAAATATCAAAGATAACATAGGGTAAAATTTTGGTATTTTTATGAAATTAATGATTTTCCAGGGAATTGTAAAAATTTCCTATTTATCATATATTTTAATTCTATTTTGTTAAATCAAGTCACATTATATAAGATACTGACCCAAGTTTCCCTGAAACCTAGAATCTGACCTATTCCTTTACATAATCATAGGGCGTTACCGATCCCCATGGGCTGGCGACAAACACCTGGGCATCAAACGATAGAAAAAAGGGAATGATTTCTCACAACCTAAAGAACCACGTGGAATATATATACTAATGAAGGGGATATAAAAGGAAAAATAATATTAATTTATATATATATTCCATAACATTAATAAAACAATGAAAACAAACAACAATGAATGTAGATAAAAACTCTAAAGTAAAAGTCTAATTAAAGAGGACCCGTACTAAATAGCTACTCCAAACGATGGCATATATGAATTCCCACCATCTCAACACTATATACCCAACCAGCTAACACAAACCTCACCACCTAACTATGTAAAATACTCTTTCCCTACACTGGAAGACAAAAAAAATCAATTCACCACCAAAGAGGTGTAAAAGGTGTGAGCTAACATGATTAGTAGGATCCCAACCAGACATTCCATAACAAGCCTCTGTATAAAAAATCATGCACGCTCATTTTAAGTAAAAAATGGCATGAAATTCTTTAAAGTAGTTTTATATAAAAAAGCAATAATTTCACTATTTCCAAATTTCTAAATTAATGTAGGTAAATCAATTTTAAATCCCATTTTCCTTATCATTTTTCAAAATCATAAACATGCATATTAATGCTAACCCAGAAATCCAATAAAAATATAACATAATCATAGGTATCATAACACCAATGAATACTATAGTTCCAGGACACATACCTCTCGTACCTAAATAATCAAGTACCCAAACTAGTTCATAGAACAATGGGAATATGAAGAATATGAATACCCCATGAGTAAACACCCCCAACAATTTCAATAAAGGTTCACTAGAACAACGATCCTAGAAAAAAAAGGAAATACCCAAGACAAACCTCCTTGATAATTAAAAAACAATGGACAATGTCCCCAAGATAATCCTTACACCTAGATACCTAAGGTAACTATTGTGATCTTTTTCAAAAGTCATTTCAATTTGATGAAAACCATTTCAAAAAAAATCACAAATTGGATTTTAATTCAATGAAAATACCCATTTTCTATCCATTTATCAATAACCATCGAATCTTATTTATTAAAATCACTTTTGAACATAATAATAAAATCATGTCAATTTCAATATAAAAAACATTTTATAAAGAAAAACAATTAGGATCATCAACATAGGCTAGAGACGAAACCACCTACCTTAAAACTCGGGTCGCACAAACCTGTAATTGAATCCAAAACCAAGAAAACCCAATGAAATCAAGGAAGGCCCAAGAATCCAAGCCACATTACATAATTGATCAAATTTATAAAACATGGGTTTCGTGGAAAGGTAAAATACCACATACCTCAAGAACGGATTTCCACCATACTACAACTAACCATGAAACGATCTTCAAAACAAGATATCACAATGGATATATAAGAAAAAATGAAGAAAAAACATATTATCTCAATGTATCCACAAATACTATCCAATGATGATTCCACGATCAAATTTAATGAAGATAAGAAAGATCACTTACTCGGATAGATCCACTGCAGTCGCAATAGAGATCAGATTCCAAAATAATCATTCTAGTGGGAGAGGAGTCTCCCAAAATCTCTTAGGATGATTTTTGGTTCAAGATCAAATAGTTTTGGATAAGGATCCTTGAAAAAATAGTTACTCAACCATTTTAAAAATGAGAAGAAAGTCGTTTCACGATTTCTAATATAGATACACGACATGAAATCTATAGTGTACTAATTCAACCAAAATATCCTTCACCTTATATTTAAAATAAATTATTTAAAAATTTCACAATGTGAAACCCCATTTCACAATGTGTAACTTTCGCAACATGAATCCCCTGGCATAGCTTGTACCTAGAAACAGTTACATGGAATATAACCCAGTTACACAGTATTAAATCATCCCTCATCTTGCAGAAAAGGCTAGTTAATGTTGAATGTCCATAAAATATATGACATCACTAATATAGGTATCCTACATATCCCAAAGGAGGGGAAAACCAAAATGATGTTAAGGACATACCTGATAAAATGTTAATGTGTTGTTATAAACTATCCACCAAAAATACTTTTCATCCTCAGGAAGTCACGTGGAAGATGTAATCCTCAGAAAGAGATGAGGCCATTGTTCCGCCCTAAATGATTCATGTTCCCAAGTCTCATGATAATCTAATCCTTGTTTCCCTAGAACTATAACCATTTGGATTGACTTCACATGCAAGACTATCACTTGAGAGTCAATGATATCAACTAGTTTCTCCAAAACAAAAACATCTATATCCAACACAATTTCATTCCAACTCAAAAAGTTAGTAGGATAAGGATGATACTTCATGAGATGAGATATGTGGAAACCATCATGAATATTTGTTAACTGAACAGTCAATTCAAACTAATAAGAAATTTGTTGGATCATATCAGGGGCCTCAAATGGTCCAATAAATCTCAGATCCAACTTTTTTTCCCATTCATATTAATGGTGACCTAACTAAAGAGAAACATTCAAGAAAACCTAGTCACCAATGGATAACACCAATGGTAAACGCTACTGATCCATATACAATTTATGTTAAAAGTAGGCTATAATTAGATATTGATGTACATATAAAATCTTTGAGTATGTTTCCTGAACCAAACTTGGTCCACCTAAATATACTTCACCCACCTAATCCTAACAAATATGTAATCTACATGGTCAACCATACAATGTCTTGAAGGGATCCATTCTTACTGATGACTAATAACTATTATTGTAAACAACTCAACTAGTATCTGATGGTTATCCCATGATCCTCTAAATTTCAAGATATAGGTATGGAGCATGTCCTCTATAATTTTATTTACACACTTCATTTGACCATCTATTTTTTATAGTGATTTGTGGTCAACGTGACCAGAGTTCCTATCTCCTCTTGGAGACTCCTCCAGAACCTCAAGATAAGACTAGGATACCTATTCAAAACAATGAAAAAAGGACTCCCATGTGATCTCACAATCACATACACATACATCATACCAATATCCTCTACTTTAGTGGTGTCTCTGATAATAATCAAATGAGCAGACCTCGTCAAATGATCAACAACCACCCAGATAGCATTCTTCCCTTGTGGAGTTCATTGTAATCCAACAACAAAATCCAAAGACACCCCATCCCATTTCCAAATCGACCACGGATGATACTGAAGAAAACTAAAATATTTAAAGATCTATGTCTTTATCTATTGGCTGGTATAATTGTGATACACAAACTTCCCAATGTCGTATTTCATACCCCTCCAAAAAAAATTGTTGTACCATGTCATAATATGTCTTCGTAGTGTTTGGATGAATGGCCCATGAATAGTTTTTATAATCGAACAAAGAAAATATCCTCACAAATGATTGTACAGAAATCATTTTCCCGAAGTGAAGAATACCATCTAAAAAGAGATTCTAGATAAGAAGTATCTCCCACTATAAAGTCTTTCTTGAGTCCTGTGAAACTCATCATCATGTTGCTGAATCCAAAAAATAAACTACAGGAGAGATGATGATAATGGAGCACTGGTCAAAACCATAACTGAATCATCTTCATGATCATCTAGATTCAACTGAGTGAAAATCCCTATAATGTTCCACACTTCCTTCTATTCCAGAAGAGCATGTGATGATACATTCAGGATAAGAGAATTTTCAACAATGTTTACCTTCCCTATGATGTAGGTGATATCAAAGTAAAATGTATTGAGGTATTCTAACCATTATCTCAATCTGATATTTAAGAATTTGTACGAAAATATACAGCTCTGAATTTAATTATCATAAAAGACTGTGAACTTTTCCCCAAATAGATAGTGCCACCAACATTTAATAATTTGAATGACTGTAAAAGGCTCTAAATCGTCAGTGGGGGTAATTCTTCTTAGGTGGTTGAAGCTGATGAGATCTGTAAGATACCACATGGTCATCAAGCATAATAATGTATCCCAAACCAGCACCAGAAGCATTGAAAAAACTCCACATATCTCTTACATGGATCAGGTAATACTAGAATAGGATCTGATGTCAGGATCCTTTTTAGTTCATCAAAAGAAGTCGGGCACTTTTCATCCTAGGTGAATTTCACTGCTTTCTTGGTAAGAGTTTTCAAAGGTGACTCCATCTTAGAAAAGTAATTGAAATCCCATCGGTATTATCCACAAATACCAAATATACTTCTCATATCAAAGAATTATGTGCTTCCATCAATGATATAATAGCCTTTACTTTTTCTTTATAAACATAAAAGTTGTGATTAGAAATTTTGTACCATAATAACGTCATTTCTTGAATCCAAAAAATATATTTTGAAATCTTTATATAAAAATAATGACGTCTCAAAACATTTAGAACCAACTTTAGATAGTTCTCTTTCTCATGATGAAATTTCTAATAAATCAGAATATCATCAATGAACACTATCACAAAAGACTCAAGATATTGATGGAATATCTGATTCATCAAATCCACAAAAACTGTATGAGAATTAGTTTGACTAAAAGGAATCACAATATATTCATAATAGATATACCTACATCTAAAAGATTTATTTGTTATATCATACACCCAAACATTGATGTGATGATTATATGACTAATGATTGATATTTAAAAATAACTTATCTCCATTTAACTGATCAAATATATCATCCACACAAAAAGGATATTTTTTCTTAACTATTACCCGATTCAACTACTTATAGACCACACATAATCATAGTGAACTATATGATTTCTTAGAAAAGAGAATACATAATACCTTAGGTTAATCACTAAGGAAAAAAACATTATTCCAATAGTTTTTCCAATAGAATCATGATCTATTTCAGCTAAAATAGTGCCATATGAGAAGTAGGTAATGATATCGGCTACGTATCTAGAACCAAGCCAACCATAAACTCTACCTATCTCTCTAGAGGAAGACCAAATAAGTCATATAGGAAAATTAAAGGATTTCCACGAACAACAATGGGAAAATAAATGACAGGAGAGATTTCATCAGGCACCAATGCAATAACAACCAACTAACTTCTGATCTATGGGCAGGAAGTTAATGAATGACCTAACCTCGTGTCCCAGTCCCCTTAAAAAACACTAGAGATCCCATATAATATAGGAAATGAAACATTCTAATGATAAAAATCAACCCCAGTTTTATAAGAGATAGCCAATCCATACTGATGATGACGTTAAATAGATCTATATCAAGGACAACAAAATCGAAGACCAACTCTATATTGTCCATCATTAATGAACAAGTAGGACACCTAAACCCCAACTCTTTCCTCTTAACAAGACGTGTTTCTATCTCCATTGTAAAGTAAATAGTTTCCATTGAATGTTTAATAATATCAACAGTACATGAAGTTATAAATGAGTGGGAGGAACCGGTATCAAATAACAAAATTTTTAATGATGAAGAAATGAGAAAATTGCATCTCACTATTGTTGAACCTACATCATCTTCCACTGGAAACTAATATACAATGTGAAAATTACTCACTCCTATGGTTTGTGGATAGATCCATATAGTATTTAAAGCATGTAAACACACTAAATTATAATTTAGAGTTGAACATCCTTGACATTAACAAGATGTATTCATGGCTAAATAGAAGATTTGTAATTGACCAATGCTTCCATAGTTGTTGCATATCTTCACGGGCATTGGAAAATAATTGTTGTGGTGTCCTCCCTTGCCACACTGATATCATGTCATAGGAACATTACCCATTATAATAGACATTATAGATGCGGGTCTCTATTGAACCCACCCTACTGATCTTACAATGACCTTGCCACTTGCTCTTCTTCTAATGTGTTCCACTAAAGCTTCCACCTGATTTAAGAGTTGAGGTGAAATATCTATCCTTTCTATCCATATTCATTTATTGCATCATAGTTTTATCTACCATCACTACATAGGTAAAAGGTTTCAACATGAACACCATTGATATTATATTTGGTTAGAAGCCCAATAAATACTTTTGAGACATCAGCTAGTCATTATTCACCAAATATAGGGAAAAACAGGCATGATCAGAAAAATGATTGGTGTATTCTTACACTGAACTCTCTCCCTACTATAAAAATAGGAACTCCAGATACTTCTCTAGAATCAATGACTATGGGAAAAACTGGTAAAGGAATATGATTTTTAAACTCTTCTAATCCAAGTCCACATGTGTGCCTTCCTCAACCATATAATCCCACCATCTCTTACCAGATAGTTTGATCCTACATGATACACACATTAACCTGATGTTCTCAGGTGTCTCTAGAAATATGAAGATTTGATAAATCATATCCATCAATTCCATTACCTCTTTAGGATAGGTTATTCCTATAAAGGGATATGGTTTTTTATGAAAGAACACCAATGATCTCCCTCCCTCTCTCCTCCAACTCCTGGTTGTACCTCAACAACAGCGTTCCAAAAATGTTGTGCATATTCATCAATATAACAGACTTCTCGTATGATATTATAGATGATATTATGATCTATATGTGGGTTTAATCTAGGATTATAAACTACACCATCTGGGAGAACAAGTGTAAAATGTCTCGGAGGCATACCGCTACACACCGAAAAATAAAAACGATCAGAAAAAAGAACAAATATCTGCTCGAACTAGATAACCCATAAGAAATAACTGTTAATTTTGAAACAAAATCACATACTATAGACACACATTCCAACATCCCATGGAAACATGAGTCTTGTAAGAACAAGAGCTGGCCAGACACTTATCCCAACATACCTCTCAAGTCCTAACAATATTATCTCTTGTTTAATAGATGTCCCAAGACATGGAATATAGAGGACATACCTCCTCTTGTAAAAAAGTGTAATGAACCAACCCTGGTTTTCTTCAATCCTAACACTTGACTTGTTCAGTTACACACCCGAAGGGCATTCTCGATCCCCATGGGCTGGGGACAAGCACTCGGGCATCGAACCAAACAACAGAGAATAATTTCTCCCAACCTAAAAAACCATGTGGAATACATGTACTAAACAAAATGGGAGAGAGGATTATAGAAAAGATATATATATTCCATAACTGAAAGAAAATAACGGAAACATACAATAGTGAAAGTAGTTAAAATTAAAAAGATAAATACAACTGCAAAGGACCCAAGGCAAATAGCAACTATAAACAATGTAATGGACAAACCCCAAACATCTCACCACTAGCTACCCAACCAGCTGACCCAAACCTCACAGCCTCACTCGGGTGCCTTTAATTTCCCTGCACTCGAATACCAAAAAAGTTATATTCCCCACCAAAGAGGTGTGTCAGGTGTGATATAACATGCATAGTAGGATCCAATCTAGATGTTCCATAAGAATCCTCTGTATAAAAATTCCTAAGTACTCATTTTAAGTACAAACATGGAATGATAAGAAGTAAATTAGTTTTACAGAAAACATGGTAAACATTTCCCTTTTTCAAAATTTCTAAACAAAACCAGGTATATCAATTTCAAATCCCATTTTCTTTATAATTTTTCAGATTCATACACATGCATATCAAGGCATTCATAGAATTTCAAGCAATGAAAAATATAATAATAGGTATCAAAACACCATGGAATATTATAGGTATAGACCCTAAACTACTCATTCCAATATAATCAAGTGAACAAACTAGATTCTAGAATAATAGGCCTAAGAAGTATAGGAATACCCCATGAGTAAACCCCCCTCCCCAAAAAATGTCAATATTAGTCCCATATAACAATGTGCCTAGTTACCAGAGGAAATCCCCAAGACCAACCTCCATAATAATCAGAAAATAATGGATAATGGTCCCAAGATAAAACCTCCACCTAAGTGCCCATGGTAACCCTTATGATCTTTTTAAAAATTTATTTAAATGCATTGAAAACCATTTCAGACCCATTTCACAAATTTTATTTCAATGATTTGAATATACCCATATTCTATCCATTAATAAATAACTAAGAAAACCCCATTTTTCATTAAAACCACTTTATAACACATGCATAACAATCCTACCTATTTCAAAATGAAAAATAGTTTATAATGAAAAACAATTACGTTCATCATTGTAGGCTAGAGACGGGATCACCTACCTCAAAACTCGGGTCACACACACCCGAAACAGAATCCAAAATCAATGAAACCCACCAACATCAAATAAGGGCCTAGAATCCTGTCTATATCGCGTGATTCATCCAATTTAGAAAAAATGGGGTTAGTGGAAAAAGAAAACACCACATACCTCAAGAACAGACGTCTCATGCACCACAACTAACCATGAAATGACCTCCAGAACAAGATCTCAAAATAGATCTAGAAGAAACCAAGAAGAAACACCATCTTAACACAATGGATCTGAACAGGCCACCCAATAGTGATATCGTGATCAAAATAAACAATGAATCATAATGGTCACCTACCAAGGGAGATGCACCATAGTCACAATAGATATTGGATGTCGAACCAATCCATCTAGATAGAGACGAGTCTCACAAAATTACCTAGGATGAGTTTTGGTTCAAGGTACGAGAGGTTTGGAGAATGATCCATGAAAAAATTGTCACTCAGCCATTTAAAAACTGGATGCAGAGCATTTAATGATTTTTAATTTTGTTACACACCATTTAATCCATGGTGGAAAATTACATCGAAAAATCGGTCTCCCAGATTTAAAATCCATTACATAAAGAAGTCTTCATGTGAACCCCCTTTTAAGATGTGTAACATTCATAGCATGAATCATCTTTCATGTTTTGTACCATGAAACTGTTACACTACATGTCACCCAATAACACATCATTAAATATTCCTACATCCAATTTAAACGGATGTTTAAAGATGAAAGTCCCAAAAATCTATAACATTGCCATTATAGGTATCCTCCTAGTCTCAAATTATGGTAAAACCACGATGAGGTTAACGGTAAACCGGATAAAATAGTAACAAGATGACACACATAATATTTGGGATTTGATATTGGAGTGAATGATGAGAAATTTTATTTATTTGAATCTAATTAAGGTCATTTTAATCATCGAACATTATTATTTTGTATAGGAATATTTTTATAACTAAATACAAAATTTTCAGAAAACGGGTTTTTAGTGCACTATATTTATCCATTTTAATTAATTAAAAAAATAATGAGGAATGAATTAAAAAAAATTTAAAAAATATATAATTATATATACATTTGGCTATAAATTCATATAATTAATAATACTAGTCATAGATTTAATTTAAAATAATCTTTTCCATAGAAAATTCGTTTTTCAAAAATTACATTTGTTCACACTGGCAGGTTTAATTATTAATTTCATTAAAGCACATATATGAATTGAATTTGATAAAATTATTTTCATATTTGTAATTATAAAAATTAAAATTATGTAATAAAGTCAAATTAATTTGTTTCTTAATGATTAATAAAAATATGATACCATAATTAAGGTTAAAACCGGTTTACTGGGGGTTAAACTAAAGAGATAAGGATTATAATGACATAAAAACCAATCTAATTTTTATTTTAAGACCATGTTTTGACCTTATCTCATCTATTTATAATGAATTTATTATTTTGGATCTATAGGTCCATGATTATGACCTTTATAATAATTTTTGTAAAGAAAATGACAAAATATCACTCTCTTAAAAATAACTTATGTTTTAACATATGGATTAAAATGAGGTATTTTTAGTTATAAATTTTAATTTTAAGGACAAATATTTTTTATTTATCATGGAATCTAATTTATATGTTTTGTGAAGAAATAAATAACATAAATGTTTGTGTAACACCAATGCATTAAGTATTTAATTGGAAAGAAAAAAATATTTAATGTTAATAATATGAAAAGTAAAATAATGTAAAAAAACTATTGTGTTCCGGGAATTTTATAGATAATTATGAAATTTTGGGGATTTTTTAAATTTATATATTCAACTTATATTATTATATTGAGGTTTTTAAAAAAAAATTAATAAATAGTGTCAACATTAGCATTAATGGTATTTTATAATAGATAATGATTTATTAAATGATTTAAAATTCATAAAAATATTATTCTTGAAAATTTTAATTATAAATGGTTTATAATGTCAATAATGGTCCAATTATGGGTTTTTTTCTTCTATAGGATCTTTCTTGGCCCCAAAAGAAAAAAAAACAATATTACCATAATAATTTTCAATTTGGGATTAAGGGTGTTAAAATAAAAAGATAAGGGTAATAAAATATCATATACTTTTCCAATTTTTATTATCTGAGTGTATTTAAAATATCCATAATCATTAACTATAATAGCAATAATTAGAAACCATTTTATTTGGAAAATCAATATATATTATAAACTTTCAAAAGTTCCCTTCCTCTCGATTATAAAAGAGAACCTCTTTTCCTCTACTCCCCGTACATAAAAGGCATTTTGGATCATTCAATTCCTTTCTAAATTTATTCTTTATGTCCCACCCCATATCCTAGAGTCATTTTTTTATCATAAAAAGCCTTGGAAGGATTTTGTTCATACATAAAGAGGTTTTCAGAATAAGAGGTGTCACTCTAAACAAAGAATTTTTGTATTATTTCATCTTACACCTCCTTAAAATATTATCTAGATATACTGATATAACATCAATAGTATATTCCATATACTTATATGTTATTATTTTATTTTCAAAACATATATAAATTTTCTCCTCTATCAAATGGAAAATGAAACCGTCGATTGTGTGTAAAATGGAGCACCATATCGCTAACAGATGTAATTCATTTTTCATCACCGACTATCATGAATGGATATAACGATACATTATATATAAGAAATTTATGAAATAAATACAGTTTCCAAATTATAATATTACATCTATATTCTTACATTCCAATCCATTTAAAAATAATAACTTTGCTCATGCATACGTGTAGACTACCACCTTCACAAATCGATCTATTATATTTTACATTTTTCTTTGATAGGGATAGTAATAAGTATTAATTTAATGAATATTTATTTTATATATTATATAAAAATTATTATATAAAAATTATTTATTTTTTATCTTTATTTCATTCAATTCTTCAAAAAAATTGACACATCATTCGTGTGTACGTTTAGATTACCGTTTCCATGGACAATATAATTCATTTTTTTATCTATGAATTTTATATATGAATCTAAATATGTATATAATGAATATATATAAAAAAATTTATAATGACTATTCTTATTTCTATTATGGAAACATAGAAATATTATAAGGACCAAATCTACCGAACCAAAACAAACATGAAAAATGAAGCAATTATCACCAAGAACAATGATTATAATAAGGAATTATTAATAAACAGGTGATAAAAGGATATAAGTAAATAACATTGGGTATGATTCTAGAATATACGTGTACTAAAATTTTATTTATTTTATATTAGCTTCAAACATGTATGAAGGATTTCAAGACATGAAAAATTAATTTTTCATCTCAATTTTATTTTTGTCGGATGCAAGCCATATTCACCACATATTTCATTTATGTGGTGTATATACTTCACATGAATGTTTTTAATGATTCTTATTATAAAAATTTTATGAAATAAATATCCATATATGGTTCTTTCTTTCGTGGAACTTACAATTCAAATGTTACCTAAGTGGAAAGGGTTTTCCATTAAAATAACATTATTAATCTAGATTGTTTATGATTAAGTTTCTGATGATAGAATATTATGCTCCATCACTCAAGAAACTAATGACTTCTCTACTGAACTATTTATTTATATAAGTTAAATGATTAAATTTAATTTTACTATCTTTATGTACTCATTATACTGAAGTAATGTTTTTTATAGAATAATGACATTTTTTCTATTCTGTAGAAAATCATTTCTCTTACATGTCCATGCTTTCTAAAAAAATATTTTAATTATTATAGTTATTATTTATAGAAAGTTTAACCATTATTTTAATTTTATTTTTTTTAAGGAACATAATTATCATTTTTTTATTGAAGTACATTGACTTTTTACTGAAAAAAAATGAATGGATTCATTGTTTTAATGTGTAAATTACAAACGGTATTTTCCACTATCATGAAAAATAAATTATATCTATATTAAGTTATAACATTCCATGGGTACGTAAAAGGAATATTATTTCTCTAATATGTGCGAAACGGTTATATTTTAAAAATAAATATTCAATTTTGAAGGGGTATTTAACTAAAAAATGTTTTTAATAATATTTTAATAGCATTTCAATTCATCAATGAACAAAACCCTGGATTTAACATATTATATCCATGGGATATTTTCCAATGATACCATAAATATTATTTATTAGGATGGTTTATGATTATTATGACAATATGTTTACTAAACCAACTTATTTTCCATTATTTATGATTATAAAACTGATTTCTTTTTCATAGGTTATGCTTTGAATAAATGTTTATAAAACTCATTTACTTTATATGGGTTATTCTATGATGTATATTTTATGATATTATACCACATATATGTATGATTTTCATTATTTTATAGGTGTTATTGTAATTATATATCACTACATTACATTGTGTAATGATGGATACCTCATGAGATAAATAGGATTTGAAAGGGGAGTGAACCTATTTTTGTAAGGGACTATATAAACTAAGATAGTATTGGAAGTGAACCTTGACTACAATGATAGTTTAGAGAGTGAACCCCGTCCAATATTATAGTCTTTACAATGATCCTTGATTACTAAGGAAATGATTTTCTATGATTATTTTTATGCCAAAATCCATGTCTTATGACAATGTTATGCTCTCATGGCTTACATTCTATTATTCATTATGATTGATGACTTATGAACTATCTAGATTTATGTTATGTCTCAATATTATGATTTTTCATATAAAAGGTATAATATAAAATTGTTAAAGTCATTCTCTCAAACCCATATGCTCATTTAATCATTATATGACCATTGTTATCTCTATTGTTAACCCCTAATATGCATATGAGCTCAAAAATTCATATGATTCCTTTCCTCACGTTATTAGGAAAGGTATTGGGTATTATATGTATAAGAAAGGTTCTAGTTATAAATAACTTAGTGGGAGATGATGTAGCCCTGTTATGAATGAGTTTGTTATGTATCCAATTTTCCAAAGGTACTAGACCTATATGATTCTACTGTGAATCATTATGTTATATAATGAATTTTCATCTTCTAAGATGTGATATCTACATATGATAAGTATGGGTAACTACAAGTAATATATAAAATAGATAAGTCATGTAAAGGAGAGATTCAATATCTAAATTAATAAAGGCAGCATGAATTCATATAACAAGTGTAAGGGTAGTTTTAGAATATTGTGTTAGGGTGACAAATGAATATAACTTTTTATGTAAAGGTAAATATGTTTTATTACTAG
The DNA here is from genome assembly GCA_963277665.1 of Viscum album. Lineage (NCBI taxonomy): Eukaryota > Viridiplantae > Streptophyta > Magnoliopsida > Santalales > Viscaceae > Viscum > Viscum album. Next base: position 959,597,961 of record OY728142.1, read on the forward strand.
TCGTGTAAGGATAATTTGTAAGTTCCAATACTCACGTAAAGTTATTCTAGAATTCATGTTAGTATAGTTTATCTTATCATATACCCATATAAGGGTAAAAATATACTTGATTATGGGTAACCATATATTTGCGTGGGGGCATGGTACTTCTTGCATAAGGGTAACCTAGTTATTAAACATACTACATAAGGTCCATTCTATTCCATCCAAAGATAAATTAATAATCTATGCATTTTTAAGGTTATTATATTCTTCTATTACTATATACAAAGTTTACCAATACCCACATAAGGGTAAGATGGATATTCACATAATGGTATATGGAGCACTATATAAAGGTTAATGAATGATGTGTAAGGGTAAAGGAATGTTTATAAAAGTTAAATAATGGTATACAATAACTTATGTAAGTGTAAAGATAACTCATTTAAAGGTAAGATGAAACTTACACTAGCTACGTAAGGGTAAAGTAAGACTTATGTTATGGTTCTAAGAGATAATGATTCATATGTAAGGGTCGAAACAAAATTCTAATTCATGCATCAGAATAAAGAATAACCTACCTAAGGGTAATTAAAATAACTATCAAATGACATTTTCACAATATATATATATTTAAAAATAAAAATTAATAATAATAATAATTGATAAATAATACCAATAAAATATATTAAAAATATATTTTCTATAAAATAAAAAAAAGTGTTATGTAATGATAATTTAACAAAAGATAAAAATTATTTTCAAGTTCAAACACTAAAAATATCCCCCTATTTTTAAATTATAAAATTGATCATTTATTTAAAATTTAAATACATTTTCCCCCCTTTTGAAATGTATAAAAAAGGAATAAGTCTCCAATTAATGTTGATAAAATAATTTTCATATGAATAAGTCTCTAGAATATGTTTAACACAACATAAAACTTTTTTCTGGAAAATTTAATAATTAATTTTTTGTATATCAAAATATTATGAATCTAACATAACCATTTCAAACATTATTTTCTCAAACGTTACATAATATAATGATTTAGCAAATATTAATTTAAGTGGTTTTTTAGTTAGAATGGAAGATAAACTAATATATCCTTTATTTAACATATTTTCCAAAAAATGAAATCTATCATCTATATATTTTCATTCAATATTATTTATAGGATTTTCAGAAACATAAATAATAATATAATTCTCATAGAATATTGATATTTTTCCAAAAAAAAATAATAAAATCATAAAAATTATATTTAATCTAAATACTTTGAGAAAAAACTAGTAGAAGAAACAATATCATCCTCGACTGAAGTTCATGAAACTATAAATTTTTTCTTAGAACTCCCCAAAATTAATCTCTTACCAATAAAATGATACATACTTATTATTATTTTTAGGTTAACCCTAATACCTCTAAAGTAAAATAATGATTATGATAATAAATAAAAAAAGAAAAAATAATAATCCAAATAACATTCATGTACTAAAATTTCCATTCATATATCTAATAGATCTCTCAAAACGGTTAAGATTTATTTCAATAGGATTCGACTGAATTCTAACACACTAACAAACTGAAACCATTATATTCTTTTTAGATGTTGTCAAATAATGCAATCTACCTCTCTGGAATCTATATTGTTTAATAGCATCCCACTTTCCATATTCATCTAAATAAAATTTTCAATTTTTACTCATTGGTGTTTTTATAGACATAAATGAATCAAGGAAAATCTTTTAAACATGTTAGATATCATATATAGATTGATTTAAAAACATCATATTTTTTTATTTCATTTGTAAGATAAGATAAAATTTCAATTCCCCCATTAAGTTCATATCAAAATCAGTGGTCATTAATTTATAAATATCATTACAAAGTAAAACATTTTTAGAAAAAAATATTCAATCATTGAAATATATTTTTAAAATCGAAAATTCATTTGAAACATTCTTTATAAACAAGATTGGATCAAACATTCCATTATAATAAATCACTTACCAATAAAAATTTATTTAGTATCTCAGACCGAGCATGAGTAGCTTTACTATTACTATACAAATCATTATTAATTTTTAAAAAATGATTTGGAAATATTTTAATTTCAAATCTAGGGGTTGTTTAACAAATACTTCTTCATAAATAATTCCATTTAAGGAGGAACTGACTACATCCATTGTATATAATTTCATATTTTGAAAATAATCAAATGATAAAAAATTTATAATAAAATAAATTCAAGAAAAATGAGTAAATTAATCTTCAAAATCAATTACCTCTTTCTGAGAATATAATTGAGCCACTGGCCTTGTTTAATATTTGACTATGATGACTTAGTCAAGTTTTTTACATAAAATATACACTTCATTCCTTTTATTTTTTCCCTTTTCAAAATTGAACAAAATTAAACACTTTGTTTATTTAAAATTGACTTAATTAATCTTGAAAAAAATTAATATAATTTTTATCGTTTAAAGATATATCAATATTATTTAGGTAATCCACTCACCACCCAACTCTTTTTTTTTCTTTCACCCCAATTTTTAAGATCTAAACCCTTATCCTACAATCATACTGAAGCACAACATCCCCCATTGTCCATGTTCCACCCATTATCAGCATGACACACACTTCCTGCTCAGTTTCATGTGCTTTGATTCAAACTTGAGACCTTTTTGTGTAAAGAAAACACCCTTACCATTGCTCTATCTTGTTTTATACTATATTTTATGTAATATATATATATATATTAATATATATCAAAAAACATATTTTTATCTTTATATTAATATAATTAGTTTTGAATATATATATATATATAAGATTTGTTTGTTTGTGTGTATTTTTATGTGTGTGTCTATACAAACACACACAAGTTTGTTCGGGTAATATATATATATATATATTAATATTAATATTATTTTACATTTATTATGATTTATATATATAAATATAAACATGTTTATTAATAAAATTAAAAAAAGTATATTTATAAAAAAAAAATTTAAATGCATTTATTTAGGTATATATATCTTTATATGTTTTTATAAGGTAAATAATATAGTTAAATTTTTATTTTTTAAAAAATAAATAATCAATGTTTTTTCATAGGGTTTAAATATTAAAAAATAAATATCATTTAGAATTTTCTAACATATTTATTTATATAATTAAATTATTATATTTAAATATATACAAATATGTATATATATATTTATATTTTAATTTTTTAATATCATTAAAATATGAAATGTAAAAAATTTAAACACTATAATATCAATAAGAACGTAAACATAGGATATAGATTAATCTCCACATAAAACAATACAATAATAACCTCTTAAAAGAATCTAGAATTCCACCAAATGTTCAAAAATTTGTTCATCCTAATTAAAAATTCAGTTTTATAGGCTATTTTTATCAAGAAAAAATAGCGATTAGGCCTCTCATCTATTTAAATAGTGTATATATCTTCATAGTATTCTATTTGACATCTTGTCGAGCCTAAATTGACATCTTTATAAAAAACTATTGTTATTTCATATTTAAATACTTTTTCAACTTTTCATAAGATCTTAAATAATTTATTAAATTTTTATATCATTTAATTTTTGTTAAATGTAAATTAATTAATAATAATGAGCGTATTGTTAATTGAACATCCATTTATATTTATTTTTTAAACCATTTTTTTACTAAATATAATATATTTTTTCTTTAAATACATATTTTGTATTATATACATCATATTTTATCAAATATAATAGTTGGAAGGAGGCACCCCAAGGAGAGAAGTCCCTAACAAAATAAAATTAATAATAAAAATATTACATAAAGTTTAGTGGTGGGGGAGTTTTTAATTTCTATAATTCCACCATAATATGCATATATTGAGTAGAATTATCTTTCTATTCGATCGATCAAAAATTCACACATTTTTTTCAAAATGATCACCTATAAAATTTTTCTCCTTAACATTATGATTAATGAAAAAGTTCATAAATTATAGGTCCAATGGGATTTTTACATTGTTATTTATGGTCCCATGAAATATGAAAATGCTTACTCTCAATAGAAAATAAAATGAAATAATAGTCACACTAAAGACAGAAATTCTTCAACTCATTATGCATCATAATTTTGATAGCCTAAATGACGAAAAGTATCTCCGTGTCCAATGAAAAATTACTGCCACATTTTTCAAACAAGTAGCAAACTTTCTCCCTCTGGTTATTCCTATAAATTACTCATTAGGAAACCTCTCCTAGATTCCTTTTAAAATTAATATCATTGTTGATATTCACCTATTTTTTGAAAAATGGATTTCTAAGAAATGATGATGGATCCCCTTTCATTATTTTAATTTGACATGACACCCATTATGTTTCAAACAATGAAGTCTCTGATATTGTTGTGTAAATTTCACACATGGTTTTATGACGCCTCCCTTTCTAAAACCTTTCCCTCTATATAGGTACATATTATATGATGTAGAAGCATAAAGGTATATAATGACACCCATGTCCCACCTTCAGTAGGCCCTAGATTGTTGACATTAGAAATGGTATAAAAAATCCAACCACTGAAAGGAATTAACCTCAAAATATAAGTTTGACAAGAAGATAATACATATACAAATAAAAAACTCAATAACACAAGAAAAGTTAAAAACCCATAGTACGTGTATCTTCATGTGAATACATCTAATATATCCAAGTAAAACATAAAAGAAAATTCTATGGTAGAAACTCAATAACATCGCCAACGCCCAAACATGAAATGTCCAACTATGTCCATAAATTACTTTGAGAATCCTGAATATGTATATAGGATGAGAATATATGTTTACCTAGTAGGATCATTCCTAATTCTATCGTGAATATAAAAAAATAGAATACAAATACACTAGTATGAAAACATAAAAACCTAAAAAAAATAAACAGGTCAACTAACATATCCCATCCTCACTTGGGCAAAATCGCCAAATAAGGTATCAAAGTATAGTAACATAATAATAATATTATTTATAAAAGGGTAACCCATACCACTTTAACACTAGTTCTCAAATGTCACACACAAACATTATATGTCCTAGTTCTCTCATCTACTACTTAAAGTAATCTTACCCAAAGACATCCAGGAAACCACATCATTCCAAGAAACATGACTGTAATTAGCCATCACATCCCACTCAATAACATTTGGTCCATCAAATCACATCACTCGAAGAAACTTATTCCACCACATCACATATCACCCAACAACACATTGTCTATCACATCACATATCAGCCACTACCATAACCAAAATAGTAGGGTATCATAAACATGATAAAAATCAACCGTGTTCCCCCCTCCTACCATGAAGAAACCCCACTATAAGATAAGTGATAAATCTCATTAAACCATCCCATAAGTTCTATATATAGAAAATCAATCACAATTCATGCATAATAACCTCTCATAGAATAGAGAGAAGGGAAGAGAAGGTACCAAACAATTTATCCTCACCATGAAGTTGTTGGGAAAAATACACTAAAAACATTTGGGATTTGACACATAATAATCAACTCAGGTATGGTGGATATAGGAATACTAATAAAAATACAATATATAATATGTACACACAAGAACAGCCTATGGGTTTACACAACCAAAACTAAACTACAACCAAATCCTCTGCATCACCACTATCACACACCCACTTCACTTCCACAACTAATGCATCACAACAAACAACCACCACTCACATGCCACACAATACAACTTACAATATCAAGTTATTCCATTTCTAGAATTATCAAATTTTCATTATATCTATATCACTAATCCATCATATTTCATATCCACACTACCCTATAATTTATCATTCAATTTATTTGATTCGAACTAACATACAACACCATCATCCATTCCCAAATAAATTTCTCAAATCTCACATCACACATCACCACCAAAACCCCACAAATAAAACTGTGAAAACAACCACACATTTAATTTCATCCATTAAACATACCATCTCATTAACCAATTTTGCAAGTGAAGGAGAAATATAATAACTCCTTTTATGAAAGACAACATTAATTCCATAATATGATAACAGTTTAACTCTATTTATTTGATTTTTTTATTATCAAATTAAAAAATGTACACAATTCCACATTTTTATTTTTATGAAATATAATCCAATATTTATTATGTAATGACCTGGACTTTTATTAACAAAATTAAATTTTTAATGAATAAATTCCTTAGTATAGTAGGGTAGTTATTGAAAAAAAAACATTCACTACTTTTGTTATTTTGGGCCATTATAAGTTATATACTACCATATTTTAAAAAAATGCTTTCACATAATAACCATATATAATATAGCCATTGTATAGTGATCTTTATGATTATTATATATTAAGTATTATGATAAATCCAACTAACACAAATGAACTAAGAGATGGCCTCGACTAGTAAGATCATACATTATAAACCACATTTATCAGAGTTTTTATGGGATATGTGGTCATTGGGATTTTACATTGACTAATTTTAAGCCAAGATTCAATAATTAAAGCATTAGAAAACCCATTTATAAGAGACGTTCTGCCTTATAAAAATCATATCCTAAACCATGTTCACTGAACCACCCCAGGAAAGTATCTGCATCACAAACCATTCCCTAATGATGTAAACTAGTGTTAAAGGGGGTTATGTTCCTTTACCCCAATAATATTAATTTTTATATTTTTTTTTTTGAAAAAAATAGTTTTATCTATATTTTTTTATTATTACTTTTTATATTATTAAATAATAAGTCTTGTTAAAATATATTTTTATATGATAAAAAACAAAGTGTATTATTTCAAATATATAGTTTCAATAAAGTCACTTTTTTTAAATAATTAATATTTTTTAAAATAAATTATATTTTAATAAAATGTTATTATTAAATAATAATTATTAAATTAAAATGATAATATAAACTTATGAAGTCAAATGTATTTTTCAAAAGTACTAAAAATTGTTATTATTAAAAAACATTATATTAAAATCATTAGATATTTTTTATTAAAAAATGAAAATTATCATATATTGATAACTATTTTAATAAAATAAATAATTTTCTAAAATCAGTATGTTGAAATTATATAATGGTGAATTTTTCATAATTTCATGAGGTAGTCAGATTTTTAGGTAATAATTAAATATCATATAATTATACAGTATGTATTATAAATTCATAAAAGACAAAAATTTATATAATAATTACTATAAAGATTTTCCATGGTGAAAATTATGTTTTCCCTTCAAAATAATGTGTTTTTTAATCTATTTGATTTATATTATAAATAGTAAAAACCCCAAAAACTATATTATATTTTTTAGTTTTAAAATCAATTATTTATAAAAATCACTATGTAACACATCATTTCGGTATTATATGAATGATTTTGGTTCCGAGCCTTATAAATTACAGAATTCAAGTACTATATGGAAGAAACCATGGGAAAAAACCACGGTTTTTTTGGTTTGGATTAATTTGTTTTATAGAGTTTAAAACATAGGTTAGAAAAAATTAATGAATTATCCTCTCTTTGGATATGAAAACTCAGACACACCCCCTTATTCTTCACTAAAAAACATTATATAATAAGTTCAATTTGACCATCCCTCTCTATATCCCTCCTATGGTTCCCCTAATCTCTTAAAAAGATCCTCAATGGCTTGTAGAAGTGCCTTATTAATTTAAGGGATTATATAATTATTTTTATTCATGAACCTTGTTTATTTCATGAATTTTGATTTCAATTTTTTAGTGTTTGGAAATGTTTTCCCACAACCTTATTACTATCCTTATTATTCCAAAGTAATAAGATACCAATTTATATCTTATTAATTCCCACTATAAACATTTATATAAATCTGTTATACTGCTGAAATTATACTACGATTTTCTATGCAAGAAATTTGTGTAGTGAATACCCATCTCCATTTCCACTAAAGTGTATTCACCTAGTTATAACTACATTTTATTTTATTTTTATTTTTATTTCTATAACCTGAACTTTTTCTTCATGGGTTTGAAATTGATGAAATAAATCCTTATGTTGTTTGATCTATATTTCCCATTAATGCATTTATATTATGTAAAAGTGATGGGTGGGAATAGAATTATAGATCCCACAAATTAATTTGGTAATGTTTTAATCTCATTATATTTCATTTATGGTGTATGGGAGGTTATCCTAAGAACAATATGTAATGTTTTCTTAGTGATTATCCATGGATTATTTTTATGAGATCATGTTTTTTGTGTTACAACATTCCAATTTTTCCTTTATGTTATCATGTTAAATCTTGCCTCATTGTTCACAATTATGATTATCACCATTATTATATAACATTTATGTTCCATTTGGATCACTTTTAGTAATTTACCTCGCACTATTCATTTTTTATTACCTTATTGGGTTGTATAAATCATCCCTTCCATATGTAGACCCCAGGTTATCTCTTATAGTTTTAGAAGGGAAATTGGTTTTTTAGAGCATGCTAAAGGAGGTTAAAATGATCATGTTGTTCCCCATTCAATTTTTTATGTTATGTACCTAATTTACGAAATACGCTCGGCCTCAAAACCTTCTATTATTGTATTATGAGTACCTTTATGTAATAAGTCATGAATTAAGTTGTATAAAAGACATGGGTTTTCATATTTTGTATTAGAAGTAAGTCTTGTAATTTTGAGGGATTAGGATTATAAAAATGTAATGAAGACCTTCTATATGATAAAAAACATATAAAAACATCCCTAATTTTTTTAATGTATAGATAAAATGGATTCCTTGAAAAAATATCTCTATTTGAATACTACAAGTGGATTTTTCTCTGGAGCTGCTGTACCTAGCGGTAACAACCCCAAAAAAGGAACATTGTGATGGAGTCGGTCATCACGTTGTTCATAAAAATGGGTCTTTCTTAACACATGTTATGGTACTCCCATGGTATGTAATTTTTTGAATTTAGAATCTCTTTATGAACCATAATAAATAGAAAAATAATACCCATATTAAAAAAATTTATTTTTGGAAATGGATCATAGATCACGTAGAAATTCATAGGTTAAAGAATTCATGTCAATTATGAGTTATCAATTCAATTTTCATAGTTTCCCTTTTTATGATTTATAATTTAAAATCTCATCCCATATTATCCCTTTATATTTTTCCAGTGGGTAGAAATTGGAGGAACCGAGTCAACAAAAAATGTGATGGGCAATTCCATAATAGACCAAGTGAGATGTCTTACATACTGGGTGATAAATTAAGATAACTATTTATTATTCTAATCAAACTATTAAATGTTATGATTAAAAATTACCATATAACTGAATCACCAAATAAGTCAAATAAACTGAAGAAATTATCTCATGAATGTTCATGTGATAATGGTGATAAGGAAAGAAGATCCAATTTACTAGTTTTCAAAAATTAAGAAATTAGAACAAAGTGAAATGTCACAAAGAGAATGGATGTTTTTTTAGTGTTAAATAATATGGAATTAAGTAGCTAATTGTAATGGAAAATGAATAATCATGTTGTCATGATGGAGGGAAATAATGTTCAAAATAAGGAAACATTAACAGTTATTTTCATAAATGCTGGGAACATAGGAATTATCATATACAATTCCCTATAATGTGGGATAAAAATTATGATGAGCACCAACATCCTCCCAGACCAAGAGAATAAGTAATTTCATATGTTGTGACAATAATCAAGATGTATCATGATGATTTAAGTACACTTATCCTCTACTACATATTTGGGTATGTCTTATTGTATTTAAATTAATTCCAAACTATCATATCTTGTAAGTATTATTGTAACATTGTGTCACATACCCAAATTGATAGGACTAGTTTGGAAAATACCTAACACTAAGAGGGAGGTGAATCAGCATTGGAGACGTTTTAAACAAATTCCAACATCTTATCCCTATACCGCATGACCTGTAAGTATCTTAATTCTCTTATTCTCTTTTTCCTACCCCATGAAATAATATGAAAGTAGTAAAAATATGAACACAATATTATTAAAAGTTTCACCACTTAATAAGAGTAGTTATGTATTTTCCATGCATGAAAATGACAAGTTCATGGATTCTCCGCTATAATGTAATTTTTTTTTATAGTGGGTTGACTTGGAAATCAATCTGCTATTAATTGTAGCTTTTTACACATGGAAGAGGGAAGGAGATAATAAGATTCCAATGTTAATCCCAATACTCAGAGGGGGAAGGGAGATAATCCACTTTCCTAGACTGGTGATAGCCTAGTCAAACATTCCACACATTGCTCGTTTACTATACTACCTCTGGTGACATTTTTCTCCCTATTGATAAGGATTTTCAACAAAAATAGAGTTTTCCACCTATTGAGAGATGTTGGATTTCACGGTTCTACTTTGTTCATCATCTATTCAATTGTTATATTCCTAGAATCACGCAAGTAAACGACCACTTCTTCCTCTTTAGCAAACCTGAAAGCTACACACTCTTCTTCTCCTTCTTCTTCAGTGCAAAACCAGCTAAACTGAAACATTCTCTTCTTCCGACTTTCTACTTTAGTGAACAACCAACTGCACCGAGATCAATTATCTTATTCATTGGTTGAATCAAAAACACCATTTGTGATTATCATATTAATTAAGTCTAGATCACTTTATTATCATCATAGTTATTCTACCCTGAGTAATAATAAGTCTCTAATTATGCACACTTGATTCATCATGGACACACTATAATTTTTAATAGTGTTGTGATGTATTAAATGTATTGGTTCACCTAAACTAGGTTTTCAAAGCTTCATATTACAAAGCACTTTCTTCAATCTCCTTTACGAAGCTCATTCACAAAGCCCACACCTTGACAGAGCACACTACATTGCTGAGGTAACTACTTCACTGAGGTCCTTCCTTCAAAGAGGTCACTGCTTCATAGAGCACACTACTTTGCATAGGTCACTTCTTCGCAGAGATCACATCTTCACAGATCTGGGATGCCTTTGAGGAACCCTATAGCACCAAAAATCATACTGCCTTTGTAGATCTCCCAACATTGAAAAGCTCACTGATCCTTTGCAGAACAACCCACCATCGCAAATCATGTTGCCTTAATGGAACACCTTACTTTGTGAATATTCTTCACAATTTAGACCTATAAAATTCTCATTAAGTCAATATAATTTTCCCTCAAGGTAGGAGGCCTATTTATAGTCATTTTCCTCCAACTCCTGAACCATCTAGGCACCTCAGCGCCACTTCATCACCAAATCGCATAGGTCCAAAATATCCACTAAAATTCTCTCTTTTTTGCATAGCACTATAGATATTTTTTAGATTATAAAATCTTTTCAAAATAAAAAAATCATTTGTGTCATCAGGATGCTCCTTCTTCCTTTTTTTCCACATAGCAAACTTGCATGGATCTTCACCTCTTCCATTCGCGAATCTCATCGTAATCGCAATGATCACCATCAACATTCTTCATGTATTTGTAAAATCCATATGATGAAGCTCATATTTGAGAAATTAATTCCTTTTACATATATATATGAGATCTTCAAGGAAATCCACTTTTCGTAATGCTATCCCAACACCAAATTTTGGACCCCCAAAATTTTGGAGAACACTAGGAAACTGCTCTGCCTTGGACAAATGCATCTTCGAGACCAACCATATTGATTGGATGAATATTTTATCCATCATTTATTTATAAAGATTGCATCAATTAAGTTATCCAAAAAAACATATGATCTCTATGAAATACAGATAAATAAACCATCGTTAGTTTTACTGAATAATGTATTCTAACTTCCATATCTTCAAGTAGAATCTTTCTTCCCAATATTAACTGAATATGATTGGAATCACCTTAATTACAATCTCATGCACGGACATTTTTAATTTCAATCCCATGAATAACCTCTTATCTATACTTCTTGTTTCACTTGGTTTGGGTGTTCTTAATTTATGCACATGATTGCATGCATGAAGTGTTCTCAACCAAACCGAATACACACACTTCCCTTATTCTTTCTTCCCCTCTTTATTAAAATCACCTAATTATTTTATTTTTATTGATCACACTTAGAACATCACTTTAAAATCCACCATTTCTTCTTTAATAATCCTTAGATTAATGATACATCACGACTCTTCATTGTTGTAAACAATGTGTCATCTTTGACATAAGTTTTTTGAACATTATGATCAGTGCATCAATTGTATGATTTGAAAATGATGTAGAATTTCCCATGAATGAAATCTAATGCTAGGATTCCATAATAATTCCCCAGGAATGCTAATGTCATCCAAACATCATTATCTATGGAGTCATTCTATATGTCCTTCTTCATTTTGACAAGCATTCACAACTATTGACAACATATACAATCTTTATATCTATGGTGGCCCCAACACAAATGATTTGATATCATCAAGAATTATTCTTATGATTATTATGTCACAATTTGATGTTTTTGTGAATTAACATCTTAAATGTATTACCCATTAGTGGAATTTGATGTTATCATATGTATAAATTGGTTTCATTAAAATATATCAATCATAAATTGTTGTGAGAGTTAATTAACCGATCATATCATGAATCAACGTTGGATTCAATATATGTGTAAGGAGGAGGATGGATCTCACATCAAATAATCATCTCAATCATTGATATTATTTCATAATGAGTAAGTGTATCTATCTAAAATCAATGAGAATAAAGAAAATAGAATCTTCAATGATAGGACACTTGTGAAAGAATATATTCCTGATGTAATGGCTTGGTTTTCCCCCAAAAATATTGTTTAAAACTCAATAAAAATTTAATCATGAGAAAATAACATTCCTAAGAAATTTTATCACCAGAAAAGGGAAATATCTGTAGATCCTTCAAAAATAGAGGCAATTGAGGATGGCCCAAACCAACATCTCTGACATAAATCCATAGTTTTTATAGATTATCTGAGTATTATCATCAATTTCTGAGAAACCTCTCATGATTTTCATGCCCAAAACTAAGCTAACTCAAAAGGGTGTTAATTGTTTCTAGAATAATGTACATGAAGATAGATTTAAAGAGTTTTAGAATATTTTAATCACAACACCTATGCCCTCTTCACCCACCAGTATGGAAGTATTTTTGATCATTGGCTATTCTTCGAAAAACAATTTGGGTCAATGAGTCATTTAAGATAAATAAGTGATAACATATTCCACCCAACAATTAAGGATCCATGAGTCGAACTGACCAACACATGTTCTATAATTGGCTGATGTAATATTTATATTAATTATTTTGTGAAATTACCTATAAAGGGAGAAGTGTGACATATATACATGTCATAAAAGCCACCAGTATATATTAACACAAAATGAGATCATTATACGCATATGAAGGTTGTTATAGTGTATCAAGGATTAAGATTATCTAATCCATTACCATCTTAGGAAGGTGAACAAAGTGGTATATTCTCTAAATAGAATTCTAGGAACACAATCCATAAGTATAATTATAAGGGTTGAAATATTCTTGGACATATATAGGTTGTACATGGGAAAAATAAAAGGATATTCATCCTACAATGCTCAAATAATTGCTTAACCATCTATACTGGAGAGATCAAGGAGGCTCAGAAAAATGATTAGGTACTGTAGAAAAAGTTAAATATTTTAGAGATCACCTTTACTAAATATAAATTTATAAGGTTTGAAAAAACATATGTATCCTATAAAAACCAAAATTTAATTGGTTACTTCTGCATTATTTTCATAGATCATCTCCCACTATTTCTCCAGGATGCACTAAAGTGTATATGGATTTAAATAAAAACTTATAGTGGGATTACATGAAGTGGGATATTATATAATTTGTATCATGATAATTAGTATGACAATAATTCAAGGATTACTGACATAAGTCTACGGTTTTGATGCTACTGTTTCCAATACTAGTGTTTAAATGGGAAAACATACCCAAGGATTTCATAATATTACTCCCAAGGACCCCTAAAAGAAATAACACCATATGGGTGGTATTTGATCATTTTAAAAAGTCATCTAATTTAATTTATCTCATGTAAGGTTTCTATGTTGGCCAATAAACCAATATATACCTAATGGGAGTGGTAAAACAACATGTAGTTATTCTCTATAACGTATCTGATCGAGATCTAAAGATTACTTTGATTTTTAATAGAAGCCTTTAGCAATTGTTGGATATAGAACCGGCCTTCCTCACTACTTATCACCCTCAAGATGATGGTCAGTTTGAAAGAAACATTCAACATCTTGAGAATATGTTGAAATCATGTTCAATGGATTTATAAGGATGTTGGTATTAACATCTTCCCCAACTGGAGTTCTCTTATAACAACATTTTTTATTCTATAATTCATATTGAACCTTTTGAGGCTCTATATGGAAAGACATTTTGGACTCCTGAATACTAGGAATGATGTTTGATAATGGAATCTAATAGGACAGAATCTTATCTAAGAGATGACATACATGTTTCAAAACATTCAACTTCGTATGAAATCCACACAATGTTGACATAGAATCAATGAAAGAAATCATTGATGTGATCTAGAGTATGAGGTCATAGATAATATGTTCCTTTGTATATCACCACGGAAGAAAGTAGTCATGTTTTGGAATTTGGTAAATCATGGTCCAAGATACACCAACCCCCTTAATATCATTGATCTCATTGTAGCTATGTTCAATAAAATAGAACTCCAACATAACCTATTTCAGGTACCTGATGAGTTCCATGTATCCATCTTGAGGAAGTACATACCAGGCCCCTCAGGTGTACTAAATCTAGAGGTGCTACCATTAGAGAATGATCTTTCTTAGATGGAGAATCCAGTGAATGTCATGGATCATAGAGATAAAGTTCCTTAAAATAAGAAAACAAGCCCTGTCAAAGTGTAGTGGTGAAACCAGAAGATTGAGTATGAAACATGGGAATAGAAAGTGTAGATAATACATAAGTACTGTCATCTATTTTAGTGTATGAAATTATAATTTTAAAGGAGATTTTTTTAAATAGGGGATGAATGTAGTGACATGAACTTTTATAAATAAAAATATTTTTAAGGAAGAAATTCTTTATCAGGGTAATCTAGTTATAGAAAACAATGTGTACTACATTGGTTATTTTAGACCATTATAAGTTAAATCCTATCAGAATTAAAATATTTTTACATGTATAATCAATTAATAATATACTCAATGTACAATGATAATTATGATTCCTATATATTTTGGGTTATTATAAGTCAAATTGATATAAAAGAAAGAATATATGGACTCAACCAGAAGGGTTGTGCCTTATCAAGCCTTTTTATTAGATCCTTCGAGGGAGTTAGAATCACTAGTCATTTCCCTTAACTAAACCCAATCCAATACATCTCAACTAATGAATGAGTGAAACTATTTATAGGAAAAGTTCAATCTTATTGAGATCACATCCCAAACCATGTTCATCGAACCACCCCAAGAAAGAGTCAACATCAGACACCTTACCCTTAGGGTCTACAATGGTGTAATAATGGCTAACGTATCTAGACTCTAAAAGTATGAATTTGTCTATTTTTAATTTATTAAAATAATGATTATATTTATCAATTTTTATTATTAATATAATAATTATTCAATAATATGTTTGTTAAAAATTAGGTTTTGATATGATGAAACACAATTTTTATTTTTGGAAAAAATATTGTTTCTATCAACACATCTTTTTGATGTGTTCAAGACATTTTAAAATAAATTTTAATTTTATAAAATATTATTATTAAAAAATATTTATTAAAAATAAATGAAAATATATTCATACAATGTCAAATAAAAGTTTTATAAGTTCTCTAAGACTAGTATTGTAAAAAAATGTATTCATCAATAAATGATGTTTTATTACAAAAAATTGTCAATTATATTATTTATAGAATTAATTGGAAAAACTAAATATTCCTTTTGGAAATCATCATTTTGAAGTTATCCAATTTTGAATTTTTTATACTTTTCTAAGATGGTGTCATTTTTATTTTACAATTAAATATAATATAATTATAAGGTTTGTATTATGTCATTAAAAATCAAAAAAATGATGAATTAAATACAAAAAATAGTGTAGAAAAACAAAATTATGTTTCCACATTAGAATAATGTGTTTTATGTGATTTGATTAATTTTATAAACCCTGAATGAATCGTCTAACACATATATTATATTTTAAATTTTTAAAATAAATTATTTATAAACAAGACTCACTTATACATCACCAGGGGTATTATTTTAATGAGTTAAACTATTGTAATTATAAAATATTTCAATCCAATCCTCTTTGGAAGAAACCATGAGAAAAAAATTATTTGATGGTTTTTTTCTTGTATTAATTTATCAAACTGAGTCTAATACCTAGGTTTATAAATAAATAAATAATTCACCTCACTTTTGATATAAAAACCCACCCAAAATCCCATAACACTTCACTAAAAGCCCCTTGAGAACGAATTTACTCTACCATTACCTCTTTAGATCCCTCCTTAGGTTCCACCAAACTCTTGAGAATCTCTTACCAATATTATAGAGGTTCCCTCTCAAGGTAAATAATTTTATCATTCTTTTCATTTAGGCACATTATTTATGTCAAGCCTTTTTATATCAAAATTTTCAAGTTGGATATATTTTTACAAATTCATATTACTTTTATTATTACTTCCATGTAATGAGAGACTATTTTTCTCTCATTCATCCCTTCTATAAACTTTTATATTTGCCCATTATGCAGCTGAATTTATCCTATGATTTTCCATGCCAATAATTTGTATAGAGAAATCCCTATATCAATTTTTTACCAAGGGTATTCACCTAGTTTTACCTATCTTTAATTGATTTGGGATTTACATATATTCTTCCTACACACCATTATCATGGGGTTAAAATTGATAAAGGAAATATTTATGTTGTGTGGTTTATATGGCACAATTTTTCAAATACATGATGTAAAAGTGACTGGTGGGACCATTTTTATAAATCCCTATAATGAATTTGGTGATGTTTTCATCTTATCATATGCCATGTATCATTTATGAGAGGTTATCCTAAACATGATTTTTATATTTTATAGGTAGTTATCCTTAACTTATTTTTATGATTTCATGCTTTATGTTGATTCCAAATTTTGTATGTTACCTTTATCATATCATTTTATTTCATTCATCATAGTAAAAGATTATGATTCTCACCCCCTTATGTCAATATTATTTGACTCTTTGATCACATGTACTAATTTACATAATATTATGATTTTTGTATTCCCTTGTTGGGATTTATATCTCACCCCTTTCTTATCTACATCCAAAAGTTATGCCTTGCAGATTTTGGAGGGAAGGGTTTTTTTAAGATCAAGTTAAAGTAGTCTTATGTATTGATGTTGTATTCCCATTCATGTTATTATGTTGTGTGCCAAATTTCACAAATACACTAGGCCTTGGGCTCTTCTGGAATTATATAATGTGTATCATTATATAATAATTATTTAATTAATGTGTATTAAATATATGGTTTGAAATATATTATCTTCATATGAAAATCATTTTCTCTTTAAAGGATAATATTTTAATTATATAAATTAACACAAACACTTATTTTTATTCACACAAAATCCGTTTAATCATCATATTTTAGGGATTTTTCATTCTCGTGTAAGGTTATTCAAAATGATTGTTTTAGAAAAAAAACATAACAATATCAAAAAATATATTACATACTATATAATATTTTGTACACATTCATGGATAAGAATTATCATGAAAATAAATAAAGCACATTAAAAAACATCCCTTCCCCTTCATTTTAAAATCTGATCCAATTTATTATCTTCTTTATGAAAATGCATACCATCTTCACAAAGAATAAAAACGTATGAACCCCCACATGTTATAACTAGAAGAATTAAGTAGGATACCATTGTAAGAAGAATTATTTTTCATATTGCACCCAAAATAGGGAGGAAATAGAAACATGCATGTGACAATAAACATTCAGATGAGATAAAGCTGATTTATTGAAGAATCTCTCAACTATGATGGTGAATCTTGGATCAATATGACTGGAGATGAATTAAGAAAGACTCAAATGAGAGGATATTTTTTAATGTTTAATTATATATCTCCATGGATAATAATTAAAATTCAACATTTTAATCCTAATTTAATTTTCGTTTAACTCAAAACATAAATGTGAATCATTTGAAATCATTTAAAACATTTATCTTAATAAAATTGTGTCCTAACCCGAACTAATGGGTCCCAAGACGTGACTCTCTAATACCACCTCCAATATCCTCGGGGATAGTGACTATGAATGAGTAGTCATATCACTAACATGGGAGTCCTTATCATAAGTACTTGTACACACACACACACACATACATTCCCTTGAAATGTTGAAATTATAAAACAACTAAAAAACCATGCATGGATACATCTAATTCCAAATCCAAAGAATGAAATGAAGAAAATGAATGAAAAAAATTAATAATAAAATCCAACCACAATGTTTGTGAAAACATTCCCATCTTTAAGGTAAATAGGGTAATTTTCGGATTCCATAGGAACACACCTCGATCTATCTGGTATCACTAGGAACTATCTGGTCATAGTCTGTCTAGGACTCTGTAAAGAGGCTGATCATCCACACAAGACAAGACATATACAAGAAAATCATATGGATATTTGAGTATAAAAATACCTAGTAGAATGCCCCAAATTCAAAAATAATACAATAATGGAATAATAGTGAGCTCTACAAAGGTAAATTTCATCCACACATATAAAAATAATGTTTAGATAGACTCAAAAAATACATATTGATTAAAGGTAAATCACAACTGTAATTCCATCCTAGGTTTCCAGCTTGATTCTACCGCAAATAACTCGTCCTGGAGAACACACTCCATGAGTCTTATATTACCAATGATGTCTTTCCAAGAGGCAGTTCTCATTAGGTCTCACCATAAGAATTACACACTAAAATTCTAAAGATGTACAATACACAGATAAGGATCACACCCAATTCCATGGGGGATACTGAAAACTCAATCTAAAATAACCCACTATGTAGAGGATTGGCACCCATTTAGTGTTTGTCACGATGATACCAAGAACTCCACTTAGGGAAAAAAGATGAATAGAGGATCTCATTCTGGGACATAAAAATGGATTCCAAAAACTCTATCAAAAAAATCATACTGAAGAAATCATTTTCCTATGTTTAGAAGATGATTCCATAATAAAATTTAGGGAATGGATATGGGGAACGTAAAATAATGAATATTTTAAATATATAGAGGAAAAGGGCTCCAAGAAAACATTTAAGGAGTACGTGGCATGTAGTAAGAGTATACACCATGCCCCTTCGACCTTGGGTCCTTCCCAATTAAATGAAATCTGTATATGTCCACATAATACTACACAACGTGTGTATTCCCATTTACTTGATCTCATGTACCAATATAGGGGTATATTTATGTACTCCTAGATAAGATGTGTCAGTGTAGAAGTTCATCAACATACCCATTCCTGTGTACTCCATCCCTTCTCCATGTTTCCACAGAGGTATATGACAATCCTTCAGGGAGGAGTCACAGGTTATGTGACCTGGTGACATGTCATGTGATATTTTAATTCCTCCAGAATCACAAGTCACCACTATGTGGTTCCAACATGGTGTTTAGATTTTAAGTACACATAGTGCTCATCATGTTTTTCCAAAACCTAAATTTTTTCCATTAGTGTGTGATTGCATCATCACCACCTCTAACTTCTTCCTCAATCATGAAAAATATCATGGATCCTTCCCAAATGAGAATTATTGTGGTCATTTGATTGAATCTATAATTCAAAACTATTTATAAAATACCCATGTTCGTCATTCGTGGTCACGTTTTAAAGAACACCAAAATCGGGAATCCCAATTCCTCTAATTCACCATCACATACATCATTTCACCTCTATCATGTAATACTAGTCCAAAGTATATAGTATCAAATCATTGTTCTAATAATAAGGTGCATAATGATCAATTCCTCGAGTTATGTCGAACAATTGGCATAATAAAGAACACCCACTGTGAATGTTGAGTTGGGGGAGAAAATTGAAAGAAAAATGTTGAGGAATGTGCATTGGTCGATGTCCGTCTCGACCTAATTAATTTATATTATAATGAATAATTAAGAGATAACCAATGATTACAATTAAATTCTATAAAAAATCCCCAAATTAATCTCATCCCACAAAACAAATGATTCAATAACCAATTTATTGGTTGAATAAATCATGTTTATCATAATAATAGAAAATAGGGAATCAATATAATAAAAATTATTTCCTTCCTCAATATTAATTGATCTTGGATGAAGAATGAGGTAGTTTCATTATCATTGGTGAGATCTCCAAATATCATTGTGCCCCAATCACTGATCCTTGATTAACTTGATGTTCACTTATGAGAGATCCTCACTTTCTCACACTAAGGATTCTGCAACAACTCCCTGGTTATGTGGCTAAACCTATAATTCCATCATAACAATTTAATTAATGAAACATTAGTTTTTGTGTCAATGAAATAAAAAATAATAATTTATTTTATAATTTTATTCATTTAATTTTCATGACCAGTTATCCACTAACGCCCTGCACTGACAAAGGTAATATCACACCCAGGGTAAATCTCATGATCTAAACTAAATATTGGCCTCACATTTCTGATCAAGAACCAAATTTGGATGTTATTTGAATTTTTTAGTAAATTTGATTTCACATGCTATCTAATATATTTAAAAATTTTAAAAATTTTATTTTGGGAACACCGGGACGTGGAATTTCACGTCATCTAATCGCCTAGTCTAAAAAATAATCTACAATATATTAAAATATAATACATGGAAAACATATAAGTCAAAACATTATCCTAACCTAGGGGGTTTATATCCCAAAATAGAAAAAAAAGTCACTACATAAAGAGATGTGGGTAATGACCATGTATCTGAGCCCCATGATCTTAGTTGCTCTCCTGAATATTATCATTTTTTGACTTAACATACACTAAAGGAATCACACTCACATAAAGAATCCTCTCTATTTAATCATTGATCTTCATCAAATAATCAACAAACTTTACTTCAGACCAAATTTCCAGCTCACCTCAGACAATAATGTTATATGGGTAATGCATGTACCTCCTCAGATATGAAACATGTAAGACTTCTTGTACTATATTTAACTATGGAGGTAGTGCTAAGAGGTATTCAACCTCTCAAACTCTAAACAGTATCTATAAAGGGATGATGAATGTCAATGATTGCATGTTTCCTTAGACAAAAAATTATAATCCACATTTAGGTGAAACCCGATAAAAATACGGTCTCCACCATATCACTCCAAAGTCCTCTTTTTTATATCATTAAAATAATTCTTATTGATCTGTGAAATATTCATCTACTCCTAGAAGATTTGAACCTTCTTAGTAGTAACTTTCACCAACTCTTTTCTCATGAGTTATGACTCTATTAGTTCATTTTAGAAATGTGGTGACTTGCAAGTTCTTTCATACAAAGCATCTAATGGTTTCACACTGATGGTTTAATTATAATTTTTTTTGTATGAAAACTCAACCAGTGGTAGGTTATCCTCCCAAATACATCCAAATTCCAACATGAAGGATCATATCAAGTCCTCCAGAACCTGAATGGTCGACTCAATATGTCTGTTATTCTAGGGTATAAATGATTTTGTCATCCAAAACTGAGTCCCAATTACCACCTTCAATCCCTATTATAACTGATATGTGAAGTGAGAATCATTGTATGAAATGATCCTTGATGGAAATACTTGGAGTCATATTATATCTCATATTTAGAGATGTCCCAAAATCACTACTCATATTTTTCCCAAATAGATAAGAAGTGGGAAAACATGGTGAGTCTATCTATGATCACTTATATGGAATTATGTCACCTAGACATAAATGTTAAACCCATCATGAATTCCATGGATATTCCATCCCACTTCCACTCTAACACCTTAATGGGGTGAGATAAACCTACTGGTACTTGGTGCACAGTCCTTACTTGTTGTTATGTGAGGAATCATGAGAGAAACTATGGAACTCCCTTGTTCATATCAGGCCAAGAAACCTACCGTTGGAGTTCATGTTATGTATTTTCCACACCTCAATATACTACCAAATAAGATTCATGAAACTCTCTCAGAACCTCATTCCACAATATCATGGGTACGATCATGCATCCTTTTAAAATAATTACATGCTCCCCACCCTCACAAAATCCAATATAATCATTCCTAGTGTATATCTTAGTATGTAGGGTCTTGTAGTCAAAACTGCCATGTTGTGCCTCCCATAATCACTGTAAAAGTGGATGGGTAACAACCATCAAATGAGGGTAATATTATTTATCTCCATCCACCAAGGATAAATGAAATAAATCTATCTTTTCTGAAGCCTCATTTAGAAACTGTGAATAAGATATTCTGTTGAGAGAACCTTATAACTTGATCCCCATCATAGGTGTAAAGATAATATTGAATTCATAAAAAATGAGTAACTTTAACCATTGCCTATGTATCAAGTTAATATCCTTATGAGAGAATATATACATGATACTCTTATGATCAGAAAATATGATAAATCTCTCACCCATTTGGTAGTGTCAACACATCTTCAGTGTGAATAATACTTTTGATAACTCAAGATCATGGGTTTTATAGTTATACTTCTATTGCATAACTGACATGAACCATAGGAATTACCACTTGCATATGCATTAGAAAAAAACCAAAACTTATTCCTATTATGTCATGGAACACTACATATATGATACCCACCCCTGGAAATCTCAATATGGGAGTTCTTTTCAATATTTATCTTAACTAATAAAATAACTACTAGAAACTCACTATCCACATGAAAGGATTATCCTTTTAGGTTAAAAATTCCATGGGAACTGATATCATGGAGAAATCCTGTTGGAATCTCAGGTGATATCCCACTAAACGACGGAAGCACTGCACCTCTGTCACATTCTTGGGTGGATCCCATGCTAACACTACCTCAACCATGGTCAGGTCCACTACCACTCCATTCTCTAAGATAACATGTCCCACGAAGTGGACCATCTATATCCAAAACTAACACTTTCAGATCTCTATGTTATGTTATTACTCTAATAGTATTTCAAGAACCATCCTCAAGTTTCTCACGTGCTCCTTATTAGATGAAGAGTATATGAGGATATATTAAATGAATACAACCACAAACCAGTCAAAGAAGGGATGAAAGATCTATTTCATCGGTCCCATGAAATCATCTGGGGAATTCATCATTCCAAATGGAATCACCAAGTACTCATAGAGATTATAGTGACATATGAATGTCGTCTTCAGTATATTCTCATCTTATACTTGCAACTAGAGAAATTCTGACCCGAGGTTAACCCTTTAAAACCATTATACCCCTCTCAAAATCAAATAGGTCATCGATCCATAGTAGTAGATACTTGTTCTTCATGGATACCTTTTTCAAGAACTGGTAGTCCACAAATAACCTCCATATCCTTTCCAAATTCATTTAAAAAAACAAGGCTTACCGAGGTGAAACACTGAATCTAACAAAGCTCTTCCTCTATAAGTCTTCCAACTATACCCTCAGCTTGTAAGGCTCTTCAAGATCTATCTGATATGTCAGCATAGATATTAGTGTCTTCATAGTGTGTAGATAAATTCATAACTCTATCTATCTGTGGGGAGGAAAACTTGGAACATCCTCAGTACATATTTTTTCATAATACGAAACCATTAAAAGGTACTAAAAACCCATCAAATCTACTACACCAAGGTTCATGTTATCCAAATAATGACTAATTAGTTGAATCCTCTTATGCACGAGTCCATAATATGCTCCATGGGTTTCTTTTTCACTCATAATGTAAAACGTAGATCTGTCCCCAAAGGCACACTGAATCCTCCACCTAAAACATTCTATCTAGGCATGATATGTAGATATCAATTCCATACATCATATGAAATTGTAAGATCTCATCGTTGTTACAAATAGTTCCCAATATAAACTCTCACCTCCAAGAATCAGGACATGTTTTAGGCACTAGTTTGTGATCACTAATCCATCCCTATTAAGAGTCTACAATCTTAAGGTTCGACTCAAGGGCTAAACAAAAATCTCTATGTCTCAAACTGGATTGGTCGTAAAAAAATAATAACTAGAAAATGTGTCTACAAACATTGTAGCTATGCTTTAAAAGAAATATATCATACCTCAAATCAATAATGCAACCTCTAGATCATAAGCCTCATCCACATACAACTACCCCCACCCCGATCCTCCAACTCCCAAAGGATTTCATGGACCACGTGGGGGTGGTGGTGTTAATAATTCAAAGTGTCAACTACCTCCAGCTACTATCCCAACTCATTTTTCTTTTCTTCCACTCTATGGAAATGTCAACTCATTCCACTACCTCTACCTCTTTCACCCATCAATGATCCCCTTTCAAAAGTACAATGGTTAGAAAATATTGTGAAATATGACCCATCTCATCATGTGAATATCAATGCCTCTCCCTAAGATAAATAGACCCATTTTTGAGCCTTGAAACATATATCATCTTTCTAGGGACCTCTTCCAGAATCTTCTAAAACATCTAGTTCCCTAAGATTGAAGTGGGATGCCTTCTGCTGAGGTCTATTATCCTACTATCCCACTATTAGAAATTACTATTGTTTCTTCTAATCCACGAAACTCTCAACTAGGAATGATCACTCTAGCATCACAACATTAGTAGGAATTCATGTATGAGTAATAGTTGCATGGATGTTTGTATATAGTCATCTCTAAAATGTTCGATTCTAAAGGAACTAAACCCAAACCACATCCATAGAGTACCTATATAGGATAGTAAATCATGATGATTACATATTTTCTATTGTGCTTCTCAGTAGGAGATTTAGAATCTTGTGGATATGTACATCCCTCATAATATCAAGAGAGAAATACACTCTAAAAAGTTTCTCGAACTCTAGCCACACTAGTGTCACCTTATCTTAATACTAGATCAAAAAACCCAAAAATCATCCTATTGATCCCTAAAGAAGGATCATATCTAGGGAAACCGTATGATCTTCTGGTGTCCAGATCTGATAAAAAACTCATTTCTCCACCTCAAGATTATATTCATCTTCCCTTGGGTTGGGCTTGCATCAAACCCTGAGTGGTCTATATCACTAAAACTCATTAAGTGTGCTCAGCCTATACGCCTCATCAACTTTTACTGTAGGTACCATCTTCCGCTCTACATGTGATGGAATAGGTGGTGAAATACCTGTCGGAAACATCACTGGAATTGTTCAATGTTTCTATTCCTCGTCACGGAGGGGATCATCTTTATGCTATTGATGATGAATCCGTGTTGGAATACGTCGCAGAGGCATCCTAAAAGTAAAATTGATGTACCATGGTCACTTATTATATCTCAAGATCTGACTTGAGGAAGAAATTGAAGCAACGACCCATTATAATATAATTCTTGTACCATTTTCCCTTATATCCAATATTATTATGTACTATATCGAAAGGCAAGAGGTCAAAGTAATTGTGTATAGATACGGCAGCCACAACACGAACACTGGAGTCTCTGTATGGAAATTCAAACTCAAAATAGTTAACCAAGTATCCCCAAACCAATATCACAGACTCTAGTCCAATGTTAGAGACAAAAAACTCTAATACCAATCAATCAAAAACCATCTCAATGGGGCCAATTAAGAGACTCCCCAAGCTCGCTACCAATATGATGGGGGTTGGAGACTAGCTATGGGTAGACATATCATTAAAATGGGAGGTCGTAGCTTAAGTACCTTTACACACTCACACACCTCCAAACACATACAATGATGAATTGTAAACAAAACTAAACAACCATGCATGAATAAATATAAATCCCACACCCAGAGTAAAATAAGAAGTTAAAGAATGTATACATGGACAAATACAAGCCCGCTGACAATGATTCTGAAAAAAAATGTTCAAACTAAAGTTAAAATGGGAACTACTATCAGTATAGTACAAGAACACACCTCGGTATGTTCGGTATCAATATGTTTCATCTGGTCTTGGTCCATCTATGACATTGTAAAATTGTTGATCATTTTCAAAATACATAACACGTTTGGGAAAAGCCCATGTAAGGTTGAGTATACCATTACCCAATAAGACACCTAGAAACCAAAAATCATAAAACAAAGGAATAAGTGTCATATCTACATAGGTGTGTGTCTATAGAACATATAGCAATAATATATCTATACTCAATAAAGACACACGATCTAAAGGTATGTAACAACCATAGTGAAAACATAGAATTCTAGGTTGAAGGCTCCACAAATCACTTATCTAAGAGAACACACTCCCTGATTCTAATAGAAGTGATGAACTACATTCGATAGGTAGTGATAATCAACTATTTCTTTAGGAAATACATGATGAAAGTTTGAAGATATACGATACATAGATGAAGATCACACCCAAGGCCATCAACGGTTCCAACAATTCAAAATAGAATAACACACAAACTATAGGATAGACAACCACATAGTTTTGGCCATGATGATACCATGAAAACCACATAGGGTAAGAAGATTAATAGAGGATCTCACATTGTGCCTCAAGGATGGGTTTCAACAACTCTATACAATAAATTATTCTAAAGGGATCATTGTTCTCTGTGTAGAAGGAGATTCCATACTAACCCTCTGGAAATGGATATGAGGAATGTACCGAAATAACAAAATTTCAACATACATAGGAAAACGCCTCCAAGACAAAATTTAAATAGTACACATAGTCTAGTATAAGTATACATTGTGCCCCTTGGACCCCTTTTCCTATTTGTGTAAATGATTTGAATCTGTGTCCATGTATCAGTACACAGCGTGCACCTACCCATGTAATTTATCCAATGTACTAGTACATGGGTATGCCCATGTAAACATGGCCAATCTATGTCGGTGTAGGATTCTTTGGTGTTCCCATTCTTGTGTACATTATCCCATATTTGTTTCCCCATCGATGTAAACTCCAAGCCTTCGGGGAGGGTTCATACGTCATGTGACCCGGTCACATGTTGTGTGATTCTTAAATTCTTCCTGAAACCCATTCATCCACTATGGGAGTCCTACATGGTGTGTAGAACCGATGTACACACTATGTTGGTCAGGTTTTTACAAAACCTGAGTTCTTTCATTCATGTACGATTGTATCAATTCTTGCTTGAAATCTATGCTCACTCTTGTCGGAAATCATCGATCCCTCCCAAGTAAGTCTCATTGTGCCCATTTTATAGAATCCATACATTTTTCTATGTTCTATAAATAATCCATGCTCATCATTTATAGTCTTTCACTGGAAAAAACCAGAATAGGGTATCCAAATCACTCTAATTCACTAATGCTTCATTCATAGCACCTTTGTCACATCATTCAAAACCCAGATCTAGAATATCATATCATTTTGCCATGAAATAGGTATGTAATGATATATTCCTCAGGGTATTTTGATCCATTGGACAAATGAAGATGCCCGAAATGAACATAGAATTGGGGGAGAAAATAAAATAAATAGTTACAAGGAATGGTCCTCATTCGATGTTCATGTAAACCTCGATTCATTGATATTATAATTATGAATGAAGAGATAACAAATAATCACAAATAATTACTCCAAATTAATCCATGCAGTAATCCCATCATGTAAAATGACTAATTGATAAATCAATGAATTGATCAATTGATTCATGTTCAGCATAGAAATAGAAAATATGGGAATAATCAATTTAAAAAAATTAATACCTTTAGAAGGATTTATCTCTGATGAAGAACGAACCCATATCATCATCGTTGGTGAGATCTTCGAGGCTCATTTCACATCGATCACTAATCTTCGATTTGGTTGATGTTCTTCTGAGAGAGATCCTTCAATGATATATCCATGGGTTATCCAATGTATGTAGGATTACGGATATAACCCCAGAATTCCATCATAACAGTCTACATAAAGACACATCAGTCTCTACGTAAAAAAAATTAATGAAAAAATTTATTTTATTATTTTATTCATTTAATTCCCACAATAATGGTTTCCCAAATTCCTCATGCAGAAATATTTAATGTATCAGCTCGGGTAAAACTGAGATTCTGAACTCAATAGTGCCCTCAATTTTCAAATCAAGGTACCCATTTGGAATTTATTCCAATTTTTTTGGGAAAACTATGCATATGTGAAATTTATAATATTTAATATATTTTAAAATTTTCTTATTGGAACACTATGCATTAGAATCATAGGCCATATCTACGACTAGTCTCAAAAATTATCCATACAATATTCAAAAAAATTTGGAAAATTTGAGTCACTACAAAATGAGTCAAAAGTATTTTATCCAAGAATTTTAGGATTTTAAATCATTGAAGTTGGTTTATAGGAGGTTTTAGAAAGGATAAAATGTTTATTAATAAATTTTTACTACCCATCCGTAAGAGGTATCCACTACATTAGGGTACGTTTTTTTTACCTTACACATTTGGTTACCCTCTTGTGAGATATACCTACTTCCTACGGTAACAGAGTTTTACCCTTATAGGGATTACTACTCATACATTAAATGAGGTATCTAATGGATACCCAAAAGTTGTTGAAAGAATATCCTTACATAGGTATTGATCATTAGGTAAGACCCTTATTTAGCTTCGGGAGGACCCTTACAAAATCAAGGTACCCATACGCATGATGTAGGCTACCTTTATTAAAGGAACTAACTACCTTTATGAGAGCCTTTCAAACTACCCATTACCATTGTGCAACTCGAGATCTTTGAACCTACCCTTACACAGTTAGCCTATTACACTTATTTTTACAAGGTTAAACCTTTATGCAATAAGGTATTTTTTGTACAATTAAGAAACTCATAGAATTAAAGGATTATATTTACACAATAGTTCAAAAGGGGGCATTACATTTTATGTTGGGGTAGAAAATAAATCATATATTTATACAATCTATTAAAAAACATGTTTACCCTTTTGAAAAATTAATTTCATTCATGAGGGTAAATATTTCTTGGAAATTATTAACTTCTCAATTAAAATAACATATAAATAATTATTAAAAGGGATTTATAACCATTTACAAGAATTCCAAAAATCATCAAAAATTTGTGAAATCATTTTCAAAACTCTAAGAAAACGTCCAGAATATTAGTGTCACATTAAAAAAAATTTATGAATGTCTCAACTAAAATTCTAACCCTTGGAAATTTTTTCCATTTTTTGAAAAAAAAAGTAAAACTATTTCATATATATCAAAGGAATTTCCAAAATGAATTCTAAAATATTAAAATTGATCGAAAACCATCCAAAATTTAAGAATGAAAATAAAAGATTCCTAGAAAATGTAGACCCTTACACATGATACCTATTAAACTACTCTCATTCTGAATATTATAAAACAGGAAGAAGAGGGAAAATATGTGCTATAAATCAACAACCATGTTGGATACCTCTCAAGGATCATGAAATATTTGAAAAAAAAACATTCAAAAATTCACTTAAGAGAGACACCTCCTAAATAATAATAAGGCGACATAGATTAAAAAACCCATAAAACAATAAATAATAATCAATCAACTACAATAATACATGGAAGAGAATATGAATGGAAATAATTACTTCATGTGGTTTTAAAAATAAGGCATAAAACATCATATATGATAAATCCCTATCAGATCTTGTACTTCAATAAATTTATATTAGAGTGACATAAAATGAAAAATATATTCATGTTTTATTATCATTTATCATGCTAGAAGTTTTAATTCAAAATATTCAAAACTCTTCATGATTAACATTTCGTGAACAAGGTAAATTGGAATGCATGAATAACATTTATTAATAAATTTAGAAATTTTATTTAAAACATTTAAATACTTCATGTTGGTTAAGTATTTCAAAAATATAATGATATTTTCTATATTATTCTTTATTCACAATAAATTTATCAAAAAAATTCATATTAAAACATGTTAATTTTAAAAAAATGATTATAAAAACATTCCCATTACTATCCAATTTCATTTATCTAGCTGATTCATTTCACATTATACATTATCCACTTTAGCCATGCTTCATATTATAATTTAAGAACTCAATTACTCATTTAAATGTATACCAATTCAGTTTCATCATTAATATTTAATTCTATTAATATTGGGCAACTATAACAACATAATGAAACAGAAAAAACCCCATTATTCTCTTCCCATTTTTATTACAAAAAATCAACTAGATTTAACCACCACCACACATCATAACCACTTACTCACCATAAGAAACACATGTCACAAACACTTCCCCATCATAACCACCATATATCACAACCACACACTGCAACCACGTCCTCTTTCTAAATTCCTAACATCAGAAATACTTCCTCGTCACAACCATGACATGTCATAATAACTTTTCACATCATCAAATTTAGTTTAACAAGGGTAATTTCATGTCATCTACTGAAATAATTTTTAATTGAATTCACACACAAAAAATATTTTTTTGGGAATCCAATTTATTATCCAAATATATGTTTTTAGGAAATTTTTTCCAATGTGATATCAAAAAATCACATAATAAGTGTTACATATTCATATCAACAAATAACTTCAAAAGTAGAGAAACTAGTTTAACATTTAAAATTCATTACAAAAAATACATGAGGTGGGAACAACACACTTTATCTAGCTCTAAAGTTTTCCATGTTTGTTAAAAACATTTTTTATAAGGATCACCCCCTATAAAATTTTATAGGGGTATAACGTCCCAGTTTCCATTTTCAAAAATTGTTGTAATGTCTTGTATTTTCCATGTATTATTTTTAAATATTAAATGGAATTATTTCGAGATCGTGCGTGAAGAAGAAACATCATTTCGATGTCCAGTGAGCCTGAAATGGTGGTTTTAGCTTTTTTTTAGGTTAAGTGAGTCGACACTTTTGCACGGTTGTGGCAGATTCCAAATGGATGCCCAGATTAAAAATCTGAGGGCATCGTTGCATCCAGGGCGATGATATTACATAAGAACGAGCCTAACATCGACCAACGCGGGTTGAGGGAAAAAGTAAATTTTCGGATGTTTTTATTAAAATAAAAATAAAATAAATTGTTAAATGTTTATTTTTTTATAGAAACATTAGCTACATCGCAACGACAGGGAAACTGTTTCAGTCATTAATGTCATGTCATAATGACTCAGAAACAACAATGTTGGATCATTAACACCGCAGCATATTCTGAATGTCAATATGTTTCCCTTTTTATTGGGAAGAACGAACGTCGATCGTTGGCAAGAAAACCCTGGAGAAAACTCTCGGTGTAGAACGATGATCGATCGAAGCTGTGAATCATTGTGTCAACGACATTGAAGGATATCAAAAATGATGGAAGCACAACACCTTCTTCGGCGATCGATCCCAGTTGATTTATGATTTTTTTTATTTTAATTCTTTTCCACGTCGTTGATTTTAAATGACGAACATGGATCAACCACAAACATGTTGATCCGTAGATTTCTTTCGTTCATGCGGGAGGCTTTTATTGAGTTGAATCATGGAATTGATCCATTTTGTTTTGTTTTTTTATTTCTTTCTCCCTTTAAGACTGCTAATGGGAGCGGATAAATGCCTTGAATAATGACGGTGGGGGTTCGTTCCATACTTAGTTCATTGGATTTTCCCCCTTTCCTTTCTCTCACGTTCTTCGTGTTCTTCATGGGGTGATGAACAATGTATCATTTTGCATCTGTTCCGCGATGTAATGATCCCAAATTGAAGGTTCGACATGGCAATGACCTTGCATTGGTGTGATAATGATGGAAGATGAAGAATCAGAATGGATCAGAAAATGGTGTTCTTCAAGAATTCATTGCACTAGAAGAAAAAACCATGTTTTAAAAGCCGATTAGAGGTCCGAAAACATTGGAAGATGCTTCGTAGTGTCGGGGCAACCAAAACCTAGAAGTTTGGGGGTGATCGGATGGCTAGATTGACAAACGGATCATCACCGGAGGTGCGACGGTGGGAGTCCATGTTTCTGGAAATTTCCAGAATACACGGCGTGTACTTCCGAAGAACATGCCGTGTAGTACTGGCAGCGGCTAGGGTTTCTGGGGTCAGAGAGGAATCACACGGCATGTTGGACATTCCCTGAATCTCGGCGTGTATTTTCGGAAGTACACGGACATGGGATGATCTACATGGATCTCGAACACGGCGTATACATCATGGCAGAGGAGGCAACGTGGGACTCGGTGTGTATACAGGGGATACACGAACATAGGATGGAGTACACGATAAGTACTCCATCACACGTCTAGTCGAGGCCAGTAATGCGGGTCACCCCATGTACAGATTACACGGGTTGGAGTACACGGGTTGATGACCATGTATGGGCACATGGCCAGCGTACACGGGGCCAACCTCAAACACTCAGACACGGCGTGTACAACATACTACACTCTGTGTACTCAGTTTTTCTACACCACCAGCCTAAGACACGTGCCATTGTACATGGGCAGTACTTGGGGTCAGACAACACCGCATGTAACTTTCTACACGCCATGTACTTTTGGAAAAAAGAATGGTCCTCTTTTTCACCATATCTTGGATATCTTTCGTTGGGGTTAGTTCCCCTTCTTCTCATTCCCCTGAAGGTTATGAATCATTTCCTCACAAAAGAGTATGATCCCTTCAGTCGGACATTCTGTGATAGAGTTAGGCATCCATCCGAGAGGCCTGAATCAAGATCCTATATCCATTCCTGACCCTAGGTAGAGTCTGGTTTCAACATGACTAAATCTATCGGGCTTCGATCCTCTACCTAGATTGTGTATCACCTAACTGGTGAATCTGGATGAGTCGCAGTATCCTCCATTACCCTGGCAGTGATCTTCATCTGTGTATAATGATATTTCCCACTAAGGAGTGTGTCTCCCATAATGATTTCTTATATCTATCCGAAATATCCCCGCTCAAGAGTGTGTCTCTCGTAATGAGTGTGAATACCTCTCATGATGGTTCCCTACGGACGGTACTTCTCGGACGGACGTCGTCAGAGCTGTAAGACTCGTGGAGTGTGTTCTCCCAGGATGAGTGCTTCGTGGAATATTTGAACTGAATCCCTAATAGGGGTATGCAGTTGTGCGACTTGCCTCTAGAATATGGGTCTTGGTTTTTAGTATAAATGGTTTTTATATATGTTTTTAGACATATATTGTGCATGGATGACTATACATTTACATTGTGTACTGTTTTGTGGTTTTCGGGGTCCTCTACTGAGTATTGTTATACTCACCCCTGCACGGGCTTTTCCCGCATGTCTGGTGTCCTAATGACAGATGATGGAGGCCAATGGAGATCGAAGAGGTGTACCACATCTTCCTTTGGGTCTCACCTCGATGGGGGTTACAGAGATTTCACCGAGGCATCATGCTTTCTCCAAGGTTCATCGGACCCTTCCAGATACTTTGCAGAGTTGGCGAGGTGGCATGGATGGAGTGATCTTTACTAAGTACCCAGTGGAGATCGAGGATTGGCTAAAGATGATCCTTCATGGGCAATTTATTCCATTGGTGGGCGTCCGGTGGAAGCACAAGAATATTTAGGAGAGAACGTGAGAGTGGGAGGCCCAGATTCGTGCCTAGTACCCTCATCTTTTGGGTAGCCTTTGTTTTGGATTTTCGGGAACATAAAGCCCCAAGGTGGGGGGAATGTAATGTCTTGGATTTTCAGTGTATTATTTTTAAATATTATGTGGAATTATTTTGAGATCGGGCGTGAAAATGACACATCATTCTGAAGTCCAGTGATCCATGAATTGTGGTTTGAAATTTTTTAGGTTATGTGAGTCAGCACTTGTGCGTGGTTGTGGAAGATTCTAAACGGATGCCCGGATTAAAAATATGAGGGCACCGTTGCGTCTTGGGCGATGAATTTACCAAAGAATGAGCCTAACCTCGACCAGTGCAAGTATAATGAAATAGTTAATTTTAGGATGTTTCTAGTAAAATAAAAATTAAATAAATTTCTAAATGTTTATTTTATTTTTATGGAAACATATACTGCAGCTCAGCGACATGGAAGCTATTTCAGTCATTAATGTCATGCCATAATGACTCAGAAATAGAAATGCTAGCTCATTAATACCGCAGTGTATTTTTAATGTCAATAAATTTCCCATTTTATTTAGATGATCGAATATTGACCGTGGGAGTGAAAAATCATGAGAATACTATCTGTGGTGAACGACGACAGATCGAAGCTGCAAATCGTTGTGTCAGTGACGTTGAAGGATCTCGACGACGGCGGCAGCCTGACACCTTTGTCAGTGATCGATCATAGTTGAGGTAGGGGTTTGATATTTTAATTCTTTTCCTCGTTTTTTATTTTAAATAACGAACGTGGATCAACCACGAACAAGTTGATCAGCGGATTCGTTCGTTCTTTCAGAATGCTATTATCAGGGTGATTGGGGGAATTTATCCATGTTGTTTTGTTGTTATTTATTATTTCTCTGTTAAAGCCTGCTAACGGGAGCGGGTCAACACCGTGAAGAACGACGGAAGGGGTTCATTCCTCACTTTATTTATGGGATTTCCCCCGTTCTTTTCTTGTGTGTTCTTCATGTTATTCATGGGGTGATGAACAAAATATCGTGGAACATCTGTTCTCTGATGCAACGATCCCAAATCAAAGGTTTGACAATGCAACGACCTTGAAGAGGTGCAACGACGATGGAAGACGATGAATTGGAACGTATCAGAAAAGGGAATTATTTGAGTGTTCTTCATCTGGGAAGATAAAATCATGATTTTGGAGATGATAAGAGGTCCAAAAACATCGGGAGTAGCTTCGTAGTGTCGAGGCGGCGAAAACCTATAAGTTTTGCGGCGATGGGACGACCGGATCGACGAACAGATCATCACCGGAGGCGCGATGGCCGGAGATCGTGTTTCTGAAAATTTCTAGAATACACAGCGTATACTTCCAAAGAACATGCCGTGTAGTACTGGTGACAGCTAGGGTTTCAGGGGTCAGAGAGGAATCACACAGCATGTGACCCTAGTCTCACGATGTGTTGGACTTTCCTCGAATCTTGGCATGTATTTTGGGAAGTACACAGACACGGGATTCTCTACACGGCTTCATAACACGGTGTGTACAGAATGGAAGAGGCAGTTACGTGGGACTTTACGTTTATCCAGGGGATACACAGACACGAGATAGAGTACATGACATGTAAACCATCACACAGCCAGTCGAGGCAAGTAACACGGGTCACTCCCTGTACCAATTACACGGGTTAGAGTATATGGATTGATGACCGTGTACGGGTACATGGCCAGCGTACCGGGGGCCAACCCCAGTCACCTGGACCTGGCCTGTACACTGAACTACATGTCGTGTACTTAGTTTTTCTACACGGCCAACCTACGACATGGGCCGTTGTTCACGGGCAGTACTCAGGGTCAGACAACAATACGTGTAACATTCTATTTGCTGTGTAATTTTGGAAAACGGCTTGGTCCTCTTGTTCACCGTATCTTCGACATATTTTTTTTGGGTTACTGCCCCTTCTTCTCGGTCCCCGGAAGGTTATTTCCTCACACAGGAGTATGACCCATTCAGCCGGACTTTCATTGATAGAGTCAGGAATCCATCCGAGATGCCCAGATCGAGATCCTCTATCCATTCCTGACCCTAGGTAGAGTCAGGCATCGATGTGACAACCTCTACCGGGCATTGATCCTCTACCTAGATAGTGTATCACTTAATTGGTGAATCTAGATGTGTCGCAGTATCTGCCACTGCCTTGGCAGTGATCCTCATCTGTGTATCATGATATTTCCCACTCAAGAGTGTGTCTCCAGTAATGATTGATTCAATCTATCTGAAATATCCCAACTCAAGAGTGTGTCTCCCATAATGAGTGTGACTACCACTGATAATGGTTCCCGATGGATGGTACTTCTCATAAGGATGTCATCAGAGATGTAAGACTCGTGGAGTGTGTTCTCCCCTGATTAGTGTTTTACAGAATCCTCAAATGGAATCCCTAACAGGGGTATGCGGTTGTGCGACTTGTCTCTAGAATACAGGTCCAGGTTTTTAGTATATCTAGATTGTACTATATGTTATGTAGACATATACTGTGCATAGATGAATGTGCCTTTACATTGTGTAATGTTTTGTGGTTTTCGGGGTCCTCAACTGAGTATTGTTATACCTACCCCTACACGGGCTTTGCCCGCACATCTCGTGTCTTGAGTAGACGAGCAGCCTTTTGACAAAGTCCAGGGAAGATCAGGGCAGGACCGAGCTTTTTGATTTCCTTATAGGCTGAGGCATTCCTACTGCTATAAGTAGCAGTCCCAGTACCTTTTGTATTTACAGGTTGGATGTTAAAGTTTTAAGACTCCTTTTTTTGGTGGGCTTGTATTATGGCCCAGTTTACTTTTTAGTAGTCTACATTTCATCGTACTATGTTGGTTGGGTTTAGAAATATGCATGCTTTTTTCCCTTAGTGGTTTTTATATTTCAGAATTTTGGGCTTGTAGATGTGTGCATGTGTATAGCTACATAGGCAATGCCTCCCATGTTAGTAATATTTCTACTCGGTGCCAGTCACCATCCCCTGGCCTATTGGAGGTGGGAATGGGGGGTCATGGCCCGGGCCCCACTGGGACGGGTCAGGACAATTGTATTCCATTACATTATAAAATTTCAGATAACATTTGTCAACCAATATAAGCACTTATATCAACATATATAGTGCTACCACAAAAATATAATTCAAAGGAACTCATCAACAAAACCATGATATTGTCCAATTTGGGTGACACTAACATTACCACTTGATTTTAAAATGTTTCTTAATATAATGGGTCTTGATATAGTAATGGTATTGTCTATATCTATATATTTTAGGCAATAACACATCCCTCTAGCATGGGATCAATAAAAACCCCAACCAACATGATAAAAACCATACACTTTCATCTCTAATTTCAAAATAATTTAGGTGTGGTTTTAAAAAAATTCTTCTTCAATTTAAATATTTTCCAAAAAAACATTTTATCTAATTGACACGACCACAACACAATAAATAAGCACAGAAAGGGTACATTCTCTCAACAGAAGGAAACAATATCTCATATAACAAACAATTTTCCATGTTAAGAAATATAATGGTATCATGTATTAGGATTTATTAGAGAATATATTCTTCGTAAATTTCCTTTTTTAAAAATTATCATATAATTTAGAATCATGGTTTTAGAAAGGTATGTCAACACATCAATGTGGAAATCTGTAGATAATTCCACCATAAAAATACTCAACATTTAAAATCAATTTCCAGGAAAACATCATGCCTTGTATTCAAAAATCTCGAACATGTTTCCCTGTAAAATATAGAAACTACAAATGAATTGTTGCATGCTTCATTATTCCCAAACATTAAGAAAGGAATTATTGGATTATCTTATTACTATGGAAATACACTACCAATGTCATTAGAAAATTTTATACATCCTAGGTTATGGTGATAAATTCAAATACCCCCATTACATACACAATATTCTTTCATAATATTAGAAAAAAAATGGAATTAATAACACAAAATCAAAACTACACATGTTTTATTACATTGTTTCATGATTAACTTTCTCGATCTAAACATTCTTTAAACATTTTCATTACATAGAAGAGACATTATTATACAACGAAATAGGGGTAAAATGATCTTACTTCAATATTTAAATACAAAATGATCATTACGTAATGTACATTTATATTCTTAGTACAATATATTAGACATGAAACATGACCAAAATTCACATACATGAAGTTTCATAGTTACCACACATATAATTTCAACATTAGACATACTTCTCATAACAAAGTAAAAATGACTTAACAAGTGGGGCTTAGTTATTTCATCACTAAAAATTATTATAAATGTTAAAGAGAATAATTTTAATTATTTAAACATTTTTATCTCTCAAAAGGATTCCAAAAGGCATTGAAAAAACATAACTTAATTACTCTGAACACATTTCGAGTGGAAGAATATTGGAGCACGATGAAGAGGGAAACCCTATTTCCTCTTCGCGTCAATAGAGATTTGCAGCTTTTTGTTCTTCTTTTCTGAGTCTTTCTATGGATTTGTTCAATCTAGAGTGGGAAGTGATACATACCGACAATAAACATCTCTCGAAGGAAGATGTTAAGTCCTTGGGATATCAAGATTCCTCAAATCTTCGAGGAAGAAACTTGTCCTGCGCTGAGGTTCTTTTGGGTTCTACAAATCGGGTAAAGGAGGTGTCGTCTAAACCCTCTTATATCATCATATTAGAGAATGGTGGTTTCTCAGTGGCGGCGGGCCCAGATGCTTTGCAACAAAGGTTAGATCTATGCAAATTTTCTTTACTCGATCATT
The DNA here is from genome assembly GCA_963277665.1 of Viscum album. Classification (NCBI taxonomy): domain Eukaryota; kingdom Viridiplantae; phylum Streptophyta; class Magnoliopsida; order Santalales; family Viscaceae; genus Viscum; species Viscum album. Next base: position 959,636,660 of record OY728142.1, read on the forward strand.
TGATATATTCAAAAGGAGACCGACCTTGGTCTCATGCTAATCTTAAGAGCTGGATTGCACACTGCTGGGGCTTAAGGGATTGGAGATTAATCTCAATAGGTAAGGGTTATTTTCACATCATTCTCAATTCATCTGAATCTCATAATTTTTCCTGGAATATAGGTAATTTGTTACTTAAGCCTGGGATTTTAAGACTATCTGATTGGGATGTTAATTTCAATCGTTTACTTTTAAACAATTGAATGCACAAATCTGGGTGAGATTTCATGGTTTAAATTGGGTTTATTGGCATCTGAGAATTCTTAATGAAATTTCATCATGTCTAGGTTCCCCAATTAGGTTCGATCAGCGTACACTAGATGGTGAAATTGGAATCTTTTCAATAATTCTAGTAGACATAAATCTGGAAGCTAAAAGACCTAGTAGCATTCTTTTTAATGCTAGTGGTTTCAAAAATGATATCAGATTGGAATATGAAAATGTTCCCTATTTTTGTGATGTATGCAAAATTGTAGGGTACACAGTCTCTAATTGTAGGATGATTCAGAGGTATCCTAGTACTCCAGTCAAATCCTCAGATTGGACTGAGGTTAATAGGTATAAAAAGAACAAGTCAGTCTTTGGAGAGTAAAAAGGGATTCTAAAAAACCAACTGGTCCCACATGTTCAACACCTACCTGTTAAAAATACTTCCAATGTTTCTGTTGAAAATCAATCTATTTCTTCCTCTTCACACAAGGTCTCTTGGTCTGACATGGTTGAGGAGCAAGAGCAGAATTTTGAATAGGTCTACGATAATGATATGGAACTTCTTACTGAACTTTTCAATGAGGTTCATAAACTTGTTGAGGCCTCACATAAGGAAGAGGAGGAGAAACAAAAATTTCTAAACTATTATAAAGACATTTTTGATCTTTTGGTGTCCTTAAAGAATAGTAAGGCGACTGGAAACCTTAACTCTGGTAAGAAGGATTGCACTACTGATCCAGATTCTGTTCTAAGTGCGTTAGGAACCACTCAATTTAAACCTGATGCTTTCATACCTAAGTCAGACATGACAGTTATGTCTCCCATGATATGAAATGCTTTGGATTTTTTTAGAGCTCCCACTTTATCTGCGAATATTTTGGAAACCACTGCATGTTTGGAGGCACACTCTGCTAATCAGCATGTTGCTGTTTAGTCATGCTCAGATCCTTCTATTAATACATTGATTCCTTCTAATACAATGGATGTCAATATTACATCTATTTAGTTATTACATGAATCTGTTATCTCCTTATCTACTTCAGGTAATGAAAAATATTTTGTAACTAATTTGACTTCTACTGGTAATCAAATTGGGCAGAATAAATGTTCTAATGATAGAATATCCCCTGAATCTCAAGAGAAAGATAATATCAAGGTTTCAAATATTGATGATATTCCTCCAGTTGTTAAAGATTCAGACATTCCCAAAAGGAAAGTAGGGATACCCTCTAAGGCAATCAAAATCAAAGAGAATGTCCCAAAAAATAGGGTTCCAAACCTGGCATTATGTTTAAATGATGATCTTGTACTGGAATTGTCAGGGATTGGACAACTTAAACACTATGAGATCCCTGAAATACTTTTTTATATATCACAAACCTCTTCTTATTGGGATTTCTGAACCCAAGAGGATATTATCCCCAAACATTGCTAGTTTGAACTCTGTTGGTTTTTACATGGTGGACTATAATATTTGTTTCTCTGAAGTCAAAAGTCTCTGTTTCTTGGCTTACTCATAATTGTCTGACATGTCTTTAATTGATATTGGTGAACAACTTGTGACTTTTTCCTTCAAAGTCTCTGGACTTCAGCATTATTTCTCTTTTGTTTATGCCAATACCAGTTATTAGGATCTTAGGAGACTATAAATGGATATTGGTGTACTTACTTCTATCATTTCTAATCCTTGGATTATTCTTGGGGACTTTAATTCAATTATTCATCCGGATAAAAATCTGGGTGCAGTGTTCAATTCCATCTCCTCTAGGGATTTTAAGAATTGCATAGATTCCAATGATTTGCATGAAATTAATTTGGTTGGGGAAAAATTCACCTGGTATAGGAGTTTTTTAAATAGAGTTGTTGCTAGAATAATTGACATAGCATTTATTAATGAAGCTTCCATTGATTAATGGGGATCCATCTCTTGTATAACTCTTCCTATGATTAATTCTGATCATCATCCAATACTTGTTAATATGTGTGGCAAGGAATCTAGACCTCCTTTTCCCTTCAGATTGAACAAAGCCTGGGTTAATCATCCTGACTGTGCTTTTATAGTTCAAAACACCTGTAATTCTATCAGTTCAAGTCATAATGTGCTTGTTTGCATTGAAAAATTAAAATCCCTTAAATGATCTCTGAGAATATGGAGCAAAGAGGAATTTATCCTTATTGATCAGGATATCTCATCTCTGGAATATTCTCTTCGGTATTTTCATGTTCAGAATACTTTGATTAACTTTTCTAATGGGCTCAAGAGGATTCTGATATTGTTTCAAAGCATAATAACCTCTTGAATATGAAAGATGCTCTGCAAAGGGAAATTTTTAAGGCTATATGGTTAATGTATGGTGACAGGAACACAAAATTATTCAATTCCCTACAACGAATCAGAGAGATTTCTAAACCATTTTCGATGATCAAGAATGGGGACCATGTTATTGACAATGATAGGTATCTCTCAGAACATGTCATTTCTTATTTAAAGGATCTCTTTAATGGACCTACTTTAATAAATGATAAGGTGGAGGGTATTATCCCTAAATTGGTCACTAATCTGGATAATGCTAATCTCACTTCTATTCCATTGAGCATTGAAATTAAAGAGGTTGTTTTTAGTCTCAAATCTGAATTCTCCCCAGGTCCAGATGGTTTTAGTAACTTCTTTTTGCAAACTTACTGTGACATCATTTAATAAGATGTCTGTAAGCATGTAATTCATTTCTTCAAAGGTGGGGACCTCCCTTATGGAATAAATGCTCAGTTCCTTGCTTTTATCCCAAAAACTGATAACGCTAATGAAATGCATTTGTTCAGACCTGTGGCTTTAGTCAACACCATTTATAAAATCATTTGTAAAATCTTTTCCACAAGACTCACAGAAATTGATAGTATGATTGTTTCCCATAATCAATTTGGTTTTATCAAGGGAAGATCTATTCAAGATTGTCTCATTACTACCTCAGAATGTGTTAATTTGGGTAAGAAACCTACACGAGGTGGTAATATTTCCCTCAAGCTTCATGTCAGAAAGGCCTTTGATACTATGAATTGGGGTTTTATTTGCAATGTTCTTCTTATGTTTGGTTTTAATGAAGGTTCCATTTATTGGATCAAGACCATATTTTTCTTTGCTCGGATTTCAATTCTTATTAATGGATCCGCTCGTGGTTTCTTTGATTTCTATAGAGGTGTTAGACAAGGTGATCCCATTTCTGCAATTGTTTTCTCTATAGTAGTGGATTATTTGAGTAGACTACTTTCTATCATGGCTAGGAATGGGAAGATGAAGTCTATTAATGCTGGAAGAGGTATCATTTCTCCCACTCACCTATTATATGAAGATGATATCATCATGTTCACTTTGGTTGATAAGAGAAATACAAAGAATATCAAAAGAGATCTTTTAGACCATGCTTATGTCTCTGGTCAAGATATCACCTGGGAGAAATCTTCTATTTACTTTGGTATGAACATAAGTGAGAAAAGGAAAAATTTTATTGTCAATGAGATTAATGTTAAGGAAGGAGCTCTTCCATTCAATTATCTAGGGGTTCGCTTGTTTTTGGGGAATATGAAAACTTCTTATTTCATAGAGATTGTTAGTAAGATTAGATGGAGTCTCTCTACCTGTAAAGGATAGACCCTCTCCATGGCTGGCAGGGATTGTTTTGTGAAATCAGTCATTATCTCCCAGATGGTATACTCATTTATGGTTTAAAAATGGCCTATTTTGCTTATAAAAAGTGTTAATACCTCTCTTAAGAACTTTATTTGGAGTGGAAGTATCTTTAAAAAAAAGTTTTCCACAGTTCCTTGGTCAGATTGTTGCAAGCCATATGATGCTAGGAGTTTAGGTATAAAGAATCTGGTTCTCTTTAATGAATCTTTGTAGACTTCATTCCTGTGGAGGCTTTTTAACATCAGTTCTGATAGTTCACACTTCCTTCGGGGAAAATTCGTTAACAGGCTAAAGATGGGGTCTTTTAATCATATTTATTCCTTTGTCTGGCCTGCTTTAAAATAAATATTTTCCTCAATTGATGCTCATTCTAGATGGTTAGTCTCAAAGGACTCATCTCTTAATTTATGGAAAACCAAATGGAATGATGATCCCCTTATAGAGTTAGTGATGGATTATACAAACATTGATCTAGATATTACCATCAAGGACCAGCTTCAAGACTTGGACGGACTTCCGAGTAATATTATCAACATTGTCAACAATTATTGTTTCTCAAACAAGAAGGATTTTTGGGCTTGGGAGCCTGAGGCAAATGGAATTCTCACATAAATGGTTTTTTATGAGTTCTCCTTGAACCCCAACTTTGACAATAAATAGATGAGCAACTTGCATTAAAATTTTATTAGACCATCTCGCTCCAATTTGGTTTGGAGAATTTCACATCGCAAGATTCCAACTGATTATTATCATCAACATTGTGGTATATATTTATGTTCTTCTTGTGTTTTCTGTCACCAACACAGAGAGGATGCTGATCATTTATTCCTATGTTGCACAACTGCGGCATCATTATGGAAGCCTTTAGCAGATATCATTGAGATTTCTCTTCCTAGGACATACTCTATTGTGGACTTAATTCAAAGATGGAACTATCTTGGTATATGCTCACAACTGCTGATTTATTTCAAGTTGATGCTTCTGAATTGTTGCATTTTTTCTGGTTCTCTAGGAATCAAATTCTCCATGAGAATAAATCCTTCTCGGTATCCTATGCTCTCTCACGTGTACTTGTTGAGATACGTGTAGCTGGCCTACCTAAGAAGCATTATTGTGCTAATTTCATTCATGATTTTACTATTATTGACCGATTTTGTATCAAAAGAAATTTCAAACCTCCAGTTGGCACTTTTGATGTTCTACGGAAACAACCTATTGTTGGTTGGTTGAAAGTTAATTTGGATGGTGCATCGAAAGGGAATCCTGGTCCTTCTGGATATGGTTCCGTGTTCAGAGATCATAAGGGAATAGTGGTTGGTTACTTTCATGGTTCTTGTGGTATTGTTACTTCAGATAAAGGTGAGATGATGGGAATCATCATTGTAGTGGAGCAGGCCAAAAAATATGGATGGAATAACATCTGGATAGAGAGTGATTCGACTAGGATTGTCTCTGCCATTAAGGATGGTTCATGTCACCTCTCCTAGATGCTTCAAAATCGATGGATTAATTTTTTAGATTCCATTTACTCTATGAATCATAATATTACTCATGTCTATAGGGAAGCTAATTCTGTTGCGGTTGGATTAGCTAACAAAGGAGCTGAAGGTGCTGTCTTCATTTGGTATGACTAGCTTACTGATGTTTTTTTTACCCCTTTTGAAAAGGGATTTGGACAGATCTCCTATTTTTAGGATCATTTCGTGAATTGGTTCTTTTCAGAATGCGGTTTATCAGCATTCTCAAGCTATGAACTGTACGGTTTTGTCTTATGTTTGAGTTTCTTGATACTGAATTTCAGATTTGGGAATTTCTAATCTTCTTGGCCTGTATTTTAGATCTCATCTTGATTCTTCATTATCTGACTAGTGATGTTCTGTTATCTATATTTCTCTCCTTCTATCTTTATAATTCATTTGTATCTTTATTTGGTTTTATTTTGAGGACCCTGGTGAGGCATGCATGGATGGATAGACTCTTTGATGATGATAACACAATCTGATGAGCTTACCCTCAAGAGTAGAAAAGGCGAAGCTTGATGGTTCAGTTTGGAGGAAAATGTATCAGACTTAAAGGAGTCGGCCAGCCTATTTCTGGCACTGGAGAAGGATGAAAAGGTCAACACAAGAGAAGGAACGACATCAATTTGAACTCCATCCCAGCTTGAGAAGGAGAACAGCACCTGGGGTACTGGTGGCTCTCTAAATGTTGTTACTTCTTCAAGAGTTCATAGAAAGACCACCCTGCCTCTGGGTAAGGCTTCAAACCAATTGATGGACAATAATGCCTGGACTCATGTGGGACTCCTTCAATCAGAATGCGGAGCTAGAATGGGTTAAGGGCCCTAGTTCTGGTTATTCTTATTCTTTGTGGTTCTTTTTAGTACCTCTCATGTTTTTTTATTTCATTAAATAAAGAGGCCTTTGAGCCTCAACCCTTTAAAAAAATAAATCCTTATTAACATTTTCCATGAATTTAAACAAACAAATCCTTACCTTAGACAAAATAACTAACACATGCAAGCTATATATCATGAGTATGAAGGAAGCACATGGAATTAAATGTTCATTTTTTATATTCAACAACCTGAATTATCTATCATAAAAAAATAACCATGCATGGGAATTGAGACATTGTTTTATGAAAAACTTCAAACTATTAATAAATATCATTAATCATGATTACAATATTCTAAAATTTTGAAAAAAAGAAAAAAAAATTCCATCCAAACACATGATTTATTCATATGATAATACTAATAAATTCATGATTCAATGATAAACAAACATAGAAATTTTATTATTTTCAATGTTTCTAAATTGAAATGAATTATATGTAATCAATATGTTTTTTTTATAATTTTAGATATTATAGGGTTATCGGTACCCCATATCCATCTTCCATGTAATTTATGATTACATGTATTTATATTATTGAGTATTAATAAACTCATTATGAAATAATTATTATTATTCTTTGTAACATAGAATCTGATAATTTCCAATGAGTTTCTATAGAACTAAAAGGTCATAGTAGTTCCCCACTATGAGAAGAACCATGATGTTCAATGTTATTATTCTTAAATATATGTCTAATAGATTAAATAAATCATTCGAGTGACCCAAATGATAGTTGATATCAGTGGTGGAGACTCATTGGACTTTGAGTCCCCTTCTCATGGTGTATGCCTTTGGTAATTTCTAATGTAGGAGATTATAAAAACAAGACCCACTAGTTAGAAATCCACATTTATATGTGTCATTGGATGTTCACATATTTAGATATATGTATTGTTCCATATAATTTACGATTAATATTAATGGATAATAAGATTCATATACTTTGGTGAATTGAATAAAATTTTGACTATAGATGTTCACTACAATGTAGGACATATTGGGTGTATCATAAGTAATACTTCATTAATGAATAATGTGATAATGGATTTTTCCCTTATGTTATTTAATAAAAGTTTATTTTTTATGACCTTTAATGGAAATGATATATATTAAATAAATCCAGGGACATGGTGTTCTGTATATAACTTTAATTTCTATAAATTCAAAGAAAGAGACAATGATCACATAGGTCAATGTCACCGACATGCCACCAGATTGAATAGATATATCATGATAAAGGGACTATATTACATGGTATGAATTCATATATAGTTGTATGTCTTTGAGGAATTAACTTATCTTTTTATTGGTTTCTTTAAATATTTCTACATTCTATCCGTAGACATTAGGATACTTCATCTAAGGACACTAAGAAAGAGGCCCAGAAGGTCACACATTAAGTGTATCCAGAATCTCATTTAAATAATAATATTACTTATTATTTAACTTGTTGAGTAAATTTTATTCCATTATGTGTTTTAATAATCATTCATATTTTTTGGATAGTATAAATTCTATCACCAGTTATTCGATATTATATTTTGTGATTATAATATTTAATAGATATTTAATTTATATTTGGTGAATTGTATTTGTTTATTGGTGAATAATTTTGTGATATTTTTTAATAAATAAATATTCATTATTCAAGGCCCAAAAAATATTTTATATGAAAGGTGGAATGAGAATAACTATCTGGTGAGAAATAATAAATAATACATATTATTTAAGTAAATAATATTTAACTTAATTCGCTAGCATTGCACATGTACAGAAATAATAATAATAATATTATTATTATTATAGACTAGGGATTCTATAGGGATTTAATTAAAAATAAACAGGAACTTTTGTAGTTATTTTTTTATAACTCTATTAGTATATAAACCCAATTATATTATTTTCTTAATGTTTTTTGTTTCATATGATTGTGTATAATGACATCTAGAGAGAATTATCTAGAATCTCTAGATAAATCCCCCTCCAAGAAAACTCTCAAGAAAAAAATTCTTCATCCTTTCACCCTCTCAAGTATATATAGACTCTTGAGAACCCTTTATTTATGTGAATCTTTGGGAAATGAATGGAAAATGATGCAAGATTCAAGATCTACCACACTATCACCCTGATTTTCCAATGGTTATGTTCATAGGTTCGTGGAAAACTTATGGATCGTCATTTGAGGGAATTTAATCTTGATTCATACAATGCAGCAATAGTGATATATAGATATGTTTTCATATACATCAATGAAGAAATATTTCACCAAATATTAATTATTTATTATTTAATTTAATTTTAAATAATATAAGATGATCATGCATCTTAGTTCTAGTATTCAATAATCAATAAATATTTTATTCATTTCTATTGATGATGACATTTATCATCTGGTAAATCTTGGATTAATCAACTATTGTGATAGAAATACGAGTTGGTCATGCCCCATATAGTTCTTCAAATACCCCTGTAACCTTCAAGTGGAATCATAGAAGTCACATTTTAATTTATAATTATTTAAATATTATTGATTTCTTTATGAATTCATTATTATATTTCCAATATATTTTAATAATTATTTAATCTAAATCACAATATCTACTCTTCTTCCTCTTATTTATCAAAAATATAATCAAATTGATAAATTTTATGAATGAAATAAATTAGAATGACTCATATAGTGGTGATGGGGATTTAGGCTGGTTAATAAAAGAGTACACATGGGGTAGCCCATTGGTACAAGTACTGTACCACTATTCAATGCAGTAATATTTAATTTGGAATTACTTTTGATCCATTTGATTTTATTACATGTGGGGTTTATTTAAGTACACCATGTATTGAATATTCTAGGTTAGTACATGGTCTATCGTACTACATGGCGTGTAACATCCATACATGATGTGTAGTCCAATAGTCAACGATGAGTCGTGTATTCTCTTATATATCTTACATGACTGGTGAACATGTAACTCAGTGAACACACACTCTATATCCCATGTACACATCATGTACTCCATTATTTCCATGGAATGATTACATGTCAAGTCCGTAGTCATCGTTTAATGATATAAGAAGGAAAATATACATGCCATGTACCTAGATTGTATATTTTGTATATATTACCAAATTAAGAATAATTAAAAATTAATTTATTATACTTCTTAAACCATATCAACATGTGTTATATGTGGTCATTAAGGTACATGGACTGTAATGGATTATATATATATATATATATATATTAAATTCCTAATTAATTTTTGGGTAATGTTCAAAAACACATATAATTAATATCTCATAATACATTAATTACTCTATGCATATTGAAAAATAAAAAACTACATAAATACCATATGTTTCATGTGATTATTAATTTGGTAGTACGTGCCATGAAATTATGTGTTATTGGGAGTATGCCACATGAATCATGAGTAAAAAATATATTAATATAATTCACATCGGTTAGTTATCACAGGTACTCACCATGTTTCCCCCAAGGTACGTATTCTGTGTATAATTAATTTTAAATAAATTTATTTCATATGTTTAATATTATGATGAATGAGGATCCCAAGAAAGTTCAGATGAAAATTAATATAATAGAATGGAATAATTAAATATTATATTTAATGTATTTGATCATGATTTATCTTAAATAATAAATATCTTAATTGAATGCTATTATTATTAAATATTGATTTCGTTTCATATGTGTGGATGATCAAGATCATAGATCAGAACTAAATATGTGATTTGTTACCTTTAAATTTTTTAAGATTAAATTGATGGTATCTATTTCATCCCTAGTATCATTATTTAAAGGCCTATGATCCCACGGTTTATTTTACATAAACCCCTTAACCAATCATTTAGCTCCCCTCACCTTCATTTGAGTAAAATCATTAATAATGAATGGTGATTCCAAGCTAGTGGATGTGGTTTATGTTTGGATGTGAGGTGAAACTAATCAAGAAGGTACATGGTTTCATGGATGGATATCAGCTATAGAAACCATTTCAAGGTTCATGGTTTTTTCCTCAAGGTCAATAGTTAGTTTATTATCCACTAGAAGAACTATCCATTAGTTAAACTCAGGAGCATACCACTTTATTATTTAATTTATATCAAGTGCATTGTTAATTTCATTACGGATGATTTGTATTGATAACATGAGTTAATGAATTAATAATAATGAAATATGGAAATAAAATAAATTGTATTATGCATAATCATTACATAATACATGTTTAATAACTTATATAAATCCAATTAATAATAAAAAGAATGCATGAAATATAAAATTGGTAAAATGTTTCATAAATTTTATAAAACCAACAATTATAAATATTAAGTTGGTATATACATCAAATAATTAAGATAAAATCCAACAGTATTTTAATGGTCTTCACACACCAGAGTAATAGTTCTTTCAATTATTGGGGAATTCTAACTTGAATTTTTATGTTAACAATATTTGGTCCACATCAAGGGTATACTTCCAATGTAATAATTAGTGTAACTAAGAGGAAAAGGTTGAGGAAATCCAATTTAATGATTTTGGTATTGGGGAGTCCACTTAAAAGATCAACGAACTAGGAGTTACTGCAGTTGAAATTTGGAATTCCTATATAAAACACTTCAAATTTCTTGACCAACCAATGTTAGAGTGATGATAAGGGTAATATGGTACCTTTCCACTAAAATTTCCATGAAATATAATGTTTCAAGTCCAATGATAAGGTCTATTGGATTACAAAATAAGTTGTAAATTAATAAATATATTATAAAATTTATTTATCTACCTTTTATTAGATAATGTACTAAAATTATTCTCACATTATTTTTTATAAATAGAAATAAACATGACATAAGAAATATCATTGTGATCCATACATTACAATGTTAATCTTCTCACTAATAAATTTTTTTAAGAAAGGAAAAAGTTTTTACAAGTCATCCCACATCATGAATGGAAATTGTATGTGTTGGAAGAACCTATTCCTAATGAACTAGGTAAAAAGGCTAGGGAAGAATATTTTATATCTCCCTAAGAAACATTTGAATGATTCCACAGAAATTAAATGTTACATGTTATCATCAATGACCAAAGAGCTTCCAAAGCATTATGGGGACATGGATCCATATACAATGATGTCTCTCCTTTGCAATCTCTATGATGATAAGGAGAGAAAAGAGATATAAAAGATCTACAATGTTGTATTTACAACTAATCGTGGAGAGTTAGTGCTATCTAGGCCTCATGAAGAAAGTCTTATTAGCTACATTGAATGCTTAGATATCTTGGGGATTAAATTCTCAGATGAGTTGTGCATAGATCTCACACATTCCTAACCACCATAGTTTTTATACTGTTTTATTTTTAACTAAAAAATGTAAAATAATGAAAATAGACTTTCCAAACATCATAATAGAATTCTCCAAGTGGACAAGAAAATTCGCTGTGAAAAAACTATAGTCCTTATTGTGAATAAAAAAATTCAGGAAAAGCCAAAGGGGCCTATGTCTTATAAAATGTCTAAATATCCTAAGAAATTTCCTTCCAATAAGGAAAAGATATATTTTCAAGGAAAGGGTAACATATAATTATGTTTTTCATGTAGTAATAAAGGCTGTTGGAAGAGGAACTACACCCCGAATCAATGGGAATCTAAAGGTGCAATGTTTATCAGGTGAAATCATTCAATATGTAGGAATTAAGTACTAGATATAGTTTTTGATACTCAAAAAATTATTCAAATATAGGAACCATGTATATTTTAAATTATTTCTAGGGGAGAGGTAGTTTTATGAATTTCCAATATTGTGAGGATTTTTATTCTAGTCATTGGAGACAACAGCCTTTCATTACCAACATGAAAGATATTAGTTTGAATATATTTTTATTATGAACTGAAAATTACCAATAACATAATTTTTGTATCCTTCCATGATACAAAAGGTTTTATTTTCAATTTTGGAAATAAAATATTTTTATTCTTGAAATAAACCATTTATTATTGTATGTAACATTTGAATAATGGATTTTATTTTTTAAATAATGAAAAACAAGTGCTGGAAATTGATAACGAATCATATTTACACAACACGTGTAACACCCAGATATAGAATCACCATATTAGTCATGTAAACAAGAAGCATTTGATGATGATATATTAATATGGCTATTTATTCTCTTTTGAGATAAAACCACTTGAAAATTTTCACGCATCTTTACAATGAAAAAAATGACCAAACCTCCATGAAGTGGTCATGTTGAAAGGGTCAGGGTGCTTCAAGAATTAGTACACACCGATGTGTGTATAACACTTATAGTAGAATATATAGGTGGGTATTCATACTTTATATCATTTACTAATGAATTTAATAAATATGGTTATGTCTAATTGATGAGTTATAATTCCGAGTTCATTGTGAAATTCTAATAATTGAAGAATTAACTAGAGAAATGAATTGGAAATAAGGTAAATATTATTATGTTTGATTAAGGTTCTGAATATCTTAACCAATAGTTTATCAACATTTGATAAAAATTCAATATTATATTTCAACTCACTCAAAATTACACGCCATAGTAGATATGTTTTAGTGAAAGGAGGAACTATAACTTTCTATACCTAGTATGTATGATAATGAGTCTTATATAACATACTTTATCCTTGCATAGATATAAATTTAAAACTATGATATAAAAAGTAAACTGAGCACCACCTAAAAAGGATAAAATAATTCCCCTCCAGCTATACAGTAGAAAGAAAACTTATTTTTCACATACACATTTTTGGGACTGTGATGAATTTTTTAAGTAATTTTCATGTAACAAAATAGTATCCTAGGGGATAAAGTGTATCTTTATAGGGTTTCCAAAGAAAATAAAGGGATATAACCTATACAACCTATCTTCCAAGAAAGTGACTATCTCTAGATAATCCATATTTCTTGAGAGGGATTATATCCTCAATAAGGATGGTGGGAGAAATATTTACTTTGATAGATTTTGATTCTCAAGATATATCATATAATAATACATTTTATAGTTTCCGTTGTTAGATATTTTTCTGAAAACACAAGTATTGGGTAAGAGACGTTTAGGGGTAAGAGAAATAGAGGGATATGGTTTTCTAGGAACCAAATATTGTGGATCATTATTGTTTGAATATAATAAACCTATCTCTTATAAAGAATCATAAGAGAGATTAGAATATATGAGATGAAATGATTCGATAAATTTTGAAATGGATATTTGGATCAGAACCAGGTGTAGGTTTTGCTTGATATTTTAGTTGATGTAAATACTATAGGGTAACAATGGGTATTAAACATAATACTGTACATGGAAGTTAATGTAAGTACCTATAAATAAAGGCTAGAATCTAAAGGGTTTAAATATCTTCAAGGAATTGACTATTATGAATCATTTTCACAAGTTTCCATATTTATATCCATCTAAACTGTACTTGTTATAGCTGCATACCATGATAATAAAATTTTGTATATGGATTTCGAAATATCATTCTAAAATATGAACCATAAATAATATTTCTATATGTAACAACTAGAGGTGATTTTGACTCTAGGTGATACAAAAAAATATATAATTTACATCGATCCATTTATAGATCGATTTAAGAATCCAGGTTATGAAACATTTGATTCAATGAAGCTATAAAATATTATGGTTTCATTAAGAATGAATGTGATACGTATGTTTACAATAATTTAAGTGGGAATGTTTTTGAAATCCTAGTAGTATATTTTGATTATATATTACTTATTTGAAATGACATACGAGTCTTGTAGTCTGTTAAGGACTAGTTAAACAAGCATTTATCTAAAAAGGACTTAGGTGAATCCACCTAAATTAGATGGATTATGATCATTCTTGATATATTAAATAGGATGCTTGGACTAAGTCAATGTACATAAATTTATGACATACTAAAGAGATTATGTATGGAAATATCCAAGAGGGGATTGGTTCTAGTTTCCCATGGTATACATATTACTAAGAAAATTTAACCTCATACACAATAACATAAAAATATAATGAGTAAGATCACATGAGAATTAGTGAAAGGTTTAATAATGTTTTCTATGTTATGTACTAGAATTTATGTTGTCTATGAATTGAGCGTTGTAGGGATATATCAAGTTGATCTAGGTGAATGGATTTGTTATGTGGATAACGTTATCCTTAATTATCTAAGAATAAGTAAGGATATATTCCTTGGTAGTGGAGAAGATGAGTAGCTAGTCATCAGTGGTTATAATAATTCTAGTTTTCAAACAAATCATAATTATCAGATTTCATAGTCAAGATATGTTTTTAGTCACAACAGATGATATGTGATATTGATGATTTTAGGGTAGCCTATTGTTTCTAATTCAACAGCAGGGTCTGAGTATATAAAATGTTATTATATAGCCTAAGATGTTGTTTGGATATAATAATTTGTCAAGGAGTATTAATTTTTACCTAGTAGTAAACACCATGTCGCATTATGTTGTGATAAAACTATAGTGGTGGATCTTGAAAAAGAGCCAAGTTCATACCAACAGACCAAGTACATACTCCAAAAGTATCATCTATTGATGAATTTTTCTTAGAGGGTTGATGTTGTAGTAAGAAGAGTTTCCATACAATATAATATAGTTGACCCCTTAACTATGACATTATATCAATATAAGAATGATTATCATGTGAGATCTAGCATATTGAAAGTATTAGTCGTTGGCTCTAGTGCAACTGATATATTTTGGATTTGGTTCCCTAGAACCAAATTTTTTATAATTTATTATTACTAGTATTGGAATTATTTATTATTAATAAAAATTTTATCTCATCCTTATTGTTATTATATATAACATAGAATTTGATAATGTCCTATGATTAGTTTTTACACTGAAAGGTCATAGAAGTTTTCTGGTATGATTAGAACCCATAAGTTCTAAGACATTATTCTTATATGTATGTTATATAGATGGAAGAAAACACTTATAGGAAACAAATTATATTGTCTATTTGGTGTTGAGATTCATATGACTTTTAGGAACCATTTCATGGTGTACGCCCTTAGTAACTTATAGTGTAGTAGATTATGAGAACTGGACCCGCTAGTAAGAAATGAAAATTTTTATGTTTCATTGGATGTTCCTATCTATGAATTTATTTGTTGTTACTTATACTTTAATATTATTATTAATGTATATAATTAGTTGTTTAATTTGACATATTAAGGAAAAATTTGATGAATGATGTTCACGGATATGTAAGATATGTCGGGTGTATCTCAAGTAATACTTGATTAGTGAATAATGTGGGAAAGGATTCATCTCTTAAATTCTTTAATAGAATTTGATATCATAGTACCATTAATAGAAATGATATATCCTAAATGAATCCATGCCCATGGAAAACTGTAAGCAAGTTCAATTTTCAGAAATTCAATGAAAGAGACATCAAGAATATAGGTTAATGGCACCAAAATGCAACTTTCTTGATTAGAGATATCATGATTAATTGATTATAATACAAGGTAAGAATTAGTCCGAGGTTTTATGTAATTTTCAAATTAGCTTCATTCTCTATGGGTTCATTGGTGGGTTTCTACATGTTAACATTGGACTTTGGACTATTTTGCCTAATTCCTCTAAGAAAGAGGCCTATAGGGCCACACACTAAGTGTATCCAGAATCATAAATAAAAAATAATATTTTTTATTATTAAAAAATATTAATTAATATTATTCCCATATTATGTTTAATAATTATTCATGTCTTCTTGATTACATATATTCTATCATTGGTTATTTGAGAAAATATTTTGTGTGTAGAATATTTGATAATTATTTATTTTCTATTAAGTGAATATAATATTTATTTATTTATTAGAGAATAAGTAAGTGATATTTATTTAATAAATATATTATCATTATTCAAGGATAGATAAATATTTTGGAGGAATAGTGGACCGAGAATAATTTTCTAGTGATAAATAATATATATTTAATATTATTCAAATAAATAATATTTAATTTAAATATCTCTATTTTAACATGTCTGGAAATAAAATAATTGTTATTATTATTATATAAATGAGGTTTCACATGTATAAAAGAATAAATAATATGAAAACTATTAAAATAATATTATCTAATCCTAGAAGTATATAAACCAAATTATATTCTTTTCTTAATGTTTTCCATTTATTTTGGTTATATAAAATGAAATTACAATAGAATTCTCTTCAATCCCTAGAGAGCTACCCCACTAAAAATTCTATCAAGAATTGAGTGTGATCCTCCTCCACAACCAATATCAACTATAAAGAGATCAATGAGAACCCTTCTTTAAATATAATTTAAATGGGATCAAAGTAGAGTGATGTAAGAATCAAGATCAAATATTCTAGTAACCAATGCTTCCTACGACAACATTCTAAGGTTTCATGAACACGTGTGGATACCCACTAGACTGAATCTAACCTAGAATCCAATGTCTCAGTGATGGTTTAATATATAAATGTTTTCATAACTATCAAAAAAAATAATTTTTCAAAAGATAATTATTTAATTGTTTATATTAATTATAAAAAATATTAGATTATCTTTCATATTGGTTCTGAAGTTAAATCATCAATTTATATTCAATTAAATTTAATTGATCAAGGAATTTATCATCATGTAAATCTGGTAGTAATCATCGATTACGAAAATAAATGAGTTACGAATTCACCATATAGTTCTTCTGTGGCACCCAAACCCTTCATTTTAAATTTCGAAAACAATGTTTTATAATAATACCATAACACATTCTTGTGATAAATTACTAATGGAATAAAATTCATAGATTATTTTCCTTAATGTAAACTAGAATACACCTATTCATGGTTTTAAAAAGAAATCATATGGAATTATGAAATATACTTAAGGTGACATGATTTATAAGTGTTTTAAAAATTTAGCACATATTCACGAAAAACTAAATGAACCATGATTATCTAAAAATATAAAACAATAGGAAAACAGGTTATCAAGCTGTTCATTATAACAATGAAAAGAAAATTCATGCAAAATAATTCTATAATATACAATGAAAAAATTATTTCATGTCTCAAAATGGTTTCAAACAAATGCATTAGTCCAGTTAATCAGAATTATACTCTTTTCATTCTGATTATATTTTTAATTAAGTAAATAATAATAGTTTATCCACATCCAAATCATGGAGAAATTTGTGTGACTTCACATTAAATTTCCATCATTTATTTAATTAAATTCCTTAACTTAACAAAACCACCTCATTTAATCACTGGTGAAATCAATCAAGATGGATGGTCCCATCATAAGTCTCTACCCTAAAAGAAGAACCACCTCACTTGGTTGTTCTTTAATAACATAGTTCTTACATCAGATCATAGGTGTTCCTAAAATCATAGGTCCTAGGTGGTATTCTTTATCATATTGCATTCACCAAGATAAAATGGAATTTTTCTCCTAACAACCCATGTAATCCTCATAATTCCTAACTCCAAACTCCATCAATTCTCTAACCCAAAACCTCTAATAACATTTTTTCATCATTCCCTCCCTCAAAAGGTACCCCACCTTGGTCCATAAATGATAAATGGAAATAATTTGTGACAATAAGCTCCCTAAAAATATACTACAATTATGTAAGAGAGATAATGACCCATGATTCCTACCTCTAGTAGGCCCCGGGTTGAGGACTGGCACCGAGGGTATAAAATTATCACATTATGGGAGGAATTAACATCTATAATAAAAATCTTTTAGAATATAGGATAAACATCCACCAAAAAATTTCAACAGATAATATAAAATAAACATAAAAACTTCCCAAAATACAAGAAAAAAATAAAACAATACAAATAAAAGTCTTTAATATAATTTATCAAGACCAAGTCTTATTGTAGTTACTCAAAAACACTTCTAACCCCAGATAGTAATGTCTAGCCTGATCCATAACGTCCTCCTAGAAACCTAAAGACAAGTTTATATAAATAGGATGATAATAATTGGTATAGTCAATAGAGATATAACCAAAGGCTCAAGTTCACATGTTAAAAGGGGATGTTAATGAACCTGTGAACAAACACAAGAACTAAGAAGTAGTTAAATAATCAATTAACTTATACTAGCGTCACCATGGATTTCTCACCAATTCACATATCCATTATATTAATATAACATCGAGATAATAAAAAAAGGTGTCATATTTCCACTTATTTTTTGATTTTCCTCTCTCACAACCTAACATTAAGCATCCAAATCTCAAATATCATCATACATCTCATCTCACTACCACATCACATCACATATCACCCAAAGAAGCCAAGGAAATAATTAATGTGGTTAAAGACATATCCAAACATTCCGAACACTCACAAGGTAAAACATCTTATTCTAGCATCAGGAATCACCGCATTACTTCTCACCTGAAGGCACCTAGGCCATCTCATATCATCTCATCATATAAACTATGTAGTAGGGTATCATGAACATGAAGGACATCAACCTACTCCCCTCCTCCAACCATGAATTCCCGCCCTAAATATCACATCACACCACTACCTCATCACATCACATATCACCCAACAAAACCTGGGCTGACACTACTGGGTAACATTCAACACCAACCAGTATCATCACTATCGTTGAAGGAAGACTGGGGAAGAGGGGAAGCTAGCCATCTTTGTCACCACTATCTTGGATGTTAGGGAAATTCCCTAGAACCGAATACCTCTTACCATTGGTAAGGTTATCCATCTCAAGTGGGGAACATAAAGAAATACTATAAAATGAAATCTTATATAGGTATATCACCATATCAAACACATGGGTTCACATCAATAGCACTAGCGCACACCACATCACCACCATTTTACCACCCATCAATTGTCCCCACTATTACACCATAAAATATAAAACACCACACACAACAAAACATATTCCTATATTTAATTATTGGTTTCGACACATGAAAAATATTATATGTTCCCTTACCATTCATTTAATAATCCACTTCATTCACATTTAAACAACTCATTCATTTATTCAACTACCACATGTCTATTTTGATCCATTTATATTCAATTAAAAACACATTCATTAATTTATATCATTCATCATCATAATTTATTCCATTACAAAATGGTTACTAACACACACATTCCACATTACAACCATCCCATATCCCATCAAATTCCATCATTGCACCACACCAGGAAAAAAATCTCACCACAAAAACCACATCCTCATTGCACCACACCATTATAGGGATTAACACCACTACACATTTCGACTAGCACATACCAAAACAACACACTACAAACTCACATCACAAAAAATGTTCACCCCATAATATAACTTCTCACATTGAATCCATTCCAACCATCAACCGCATCATATCCCCAGACATAGGTGTCCAAAACACATAGAGAAACACAAAAAACACAATAACACACAACATCACACATCCCAGTTTCCACATTACATCAAGGGATTTTATCACATCACGTGTTTAATTATCATGGGAATTATCACACAAACATGGTTTCTACGGGTTGCCAATTTATTATAAAAATATATGTTTTTTAGTTTTTTATTCATTGTGTGATCACACAACAACATGGAAAGGATCTCAAGAATATCATCTATAATGTATATAACGCATCTAACAATTTTTATTTTTAGTAAGGCATTGACATGGTGTAAACATATTATAAATAACAACATAGAATAAAGAACAATTGATTAATCCCTCATAAACAATAAATTTTAGACATTCCAAAAAAATGAATTTTATATGAAACCCCTTACTATCCACCCAATGGAAAGAAGAATCATGAAAATCCCACACGAAGAATTTAAACAGGTAAGAACAAGGATAACATACCTCAATAAATCATTTAGATATCATCCTGCACTAGAGGGTGAGGAATAAATAGGCCACAAACCACATCCACATTAGGAACCACAGATTGATCTGGACAGCACCAAAGGGATATCAAAAACACATTTTAAAATATATCAAACAAACCCAAGAACACCATAGGTTATCCTAAAAATAATATTGTGGAAAAGATGGGAATAAAGTGGGAGAAATCATCACTGATGGCCACAGACCAACCATTGAACCCAAAGATCAAATCAAGGAGAAGAGGGATATAGAAAGTCTAAAAAATAACTAGCGGTTTATCCTAAATTGAGAGAGAGAAAGATCATGATGGATGAATAATAAATGAATCAGTTGAACACAAGATATAAAAAGGTTATAATTTCTCTAATTTATTGTGAAGATCCTAGATTTATGATGTAAAATCTAAAAATCCAAAAACCATATGTCTTAAAATAGACCATTGGGTTATAAAAACAAAAAACCCTCAA
This sequence comes from Viscum album, assembly GCA_963277665.1. Classification (NCBI taxonomy): domain Eukaryota; kingdom Viridiplantae; phylum Streptophyta; class Magnoliopsida; order Santalales; family Viscaceae; genus Viscum; species Viscum album. The sequence continues at coordinate 959,657,422 of OY728142.1, forward strand.
AATATTCCAAAAAAACATAGTTTAGAGGGATTAATTAATCATTCACAATAAATTAAATTCATATGGAATAAACCTGTATCATGTATTCCCCACACTGCACACATAATCTATAAGTTATCATCCACTCAATCCTCAAAATAATATCTTCTGCTTTAAAATCATATTATACAGTGTAGATAATATGTTATCGTTCTATTAGAACTTGAACCATCACTGAACCTCCCCCCAACACCTACAACTAACCAAAATAGTAAACTAATGGGCCAGGAAGGTATACAAAATTACATTATATACCTCTGAAATGATTTGAATCCTCTAGAATCAAAAAAATCTAGATGAAATAAAGAGGTATGAACAACCACTGTAACAGATACTTGTCAAGGATATTGTTATATCAGAACAATGACACCTTATAAACAATCCATCCCTATCAATAAAAATATCCTTTGAAACTGCGTCACCACATAACCACATCACCGCCTCTCACTAGAAACCACACCACTCATCGGGTACCATGAAATGGATACTGGTTTCTGTGAAACAATCTTCATAACCATCACCACCACCTCACAAACCAAGCCAACCACTTCCCCATCCAACACATAGTACTACCTCAAGAACACTAATCAAGGAATTCTATCTTCTGTGTGAAGAAATTTTCTTCTTTAGGTGGAACTAACTCAGCCACATTGGTTTAATTGTTTTAAGGTATAACATGTCTTGATTAGGTATCTAGTCATCCCTTCCTCATATTTCAGGAGATTTATCACATAACACATGTCAACATGAAACAAAACATATTATAAAACATCAATATCAAAAAATAACAACATACAAAAAAACTGATCAATGAAAAACTCAAAATAAATTTGGGTACTGAGAATGTATCTGCATCTCTCACTTCCACGTAATCTCATCTAGGACACCATGCTTAAACAACACATGTACCAATGAAATGGTTCATCCTTGAATCACCCTCTCTTAATGATCATGTATCTCTATTGTCCATTGATTGAAATTCAGGTTTTCCAGGATATCCTACACTCCCTGGTCGATGATTTTAGAATCATTGGGAATATAATAACAAAAATGATACATGTGAAATAAATAACAATCATATATAATAGTAGTGATAATGTTATATGATATTCCACCTCACCAACTCACTCCAACACCTCAACAGGTCCAACAAACCTAGGAGAGATCTTACTCCCCTATCAACCCTACACTGCCCATATCAAGGGGAGACTCTTAAGAACACATGGTCTCTAACGTCAAACTCGAAGGGTCCTTGTCATTGATCATCATAGGCCTTCATACATTACTTTACTTTAGTCATTGTCTCCTAAACCCAAATGATATTCTCATGCATTCTTTATACTACATCAAGACCAAGGACAATTGACTCTCTAACCTCGTTCCAGCACAATGGAGAATGACATGGTCGCCCCTAAAATGGATCAAATAGAGACATTCTAATGGATGAGTGATATATATTGTTTTATAAAAACTCAACCGAAGGTAAGTTCCTCACACATAATATAGTAAAGTCCAAGATGAAATCATTCAACATAATCTCTAGTTTATGGATGGTCTGGTCCACCTACCCATCTTTTTTTGGTGGGAATATATGAAAAACGACAATTGGGATCAACAAGCATGTTCTAATACCCTATAGACTCATGGGTAAAATGAAAATTCCAATTAGAGATGATATTCCATGTTACCCTTTAAACCATAACCACATATTATACATCCTGCATCACCAAAACATCCATGATACTCGACTCTTAAATCACCATAAAAGGAGATGACTATATCTATCAATCCGCTATTAGCCAAAACTGCATCATAACATTCATGAAACCAGGGCAACCTAGTGATGAAATACATCAAGATGTCTTCCCATTTAAACTAAGGAATATTCACGGAATATAAAAAACATCCATGAACATGATTATCTAATTTCATTTACTGAAAAACTAGAAACCTTACAAAAAATATTCCACTGTCAATGTCATCCTTGTTCACCAATTTTTTCATCTCAATACACAATACATATTATAAGCACTGGGATGTACAACTAAATGTGGGCTATTAAACTCTTTGAGAACTCCCCCATACATCACCTATAGAAAAAAATCCCCTAAAACAACACCTAGTTCTTACCATCCTTCAACCATCACACGGGGACATCAGCTTAGCCAACACTGTCCCACATCACGTCTACTTCTAAGTCTCTCCAATAATAATCCTCAACATTTCACATCAAGGATGACTATACAATCTAATAAAAAGGAAAAATATGACCACTTATTTCTCAAATGTCAACACATATCACTATAATCTCCTCCATACCTGTCCAAACATCGATAGAATCTCAAACCACATTTCCTTAGGACTTCTGACTCAACATCTCAAAAACCACATTCCGATTTCCTAGGATGTAATTGATATAAAATTCATAATATTGAATAAATTCAATCAAAGACAACTGAGATATATTTAGATAATCTTGAGAGATAGCATATTTTAGGCTCTTATTGTCTTTGAAAACATCAATGTGCTCACCAATATGGTAATGTTGACACAAAATTAGCTCAATCACTATTATCGAAAACTCTAGATCATGGTTGGAATAGTAATGATAATTGGTACATAGCTACGTAGACCCATATGATATCACCTCTCTAAAATACATCAACATATATCCTAGTACATGATGATAAATGTTCTATAAACCCACAAAATCATACCTTCCTTAGGAAACCAAATCACTGGAGCATTAACCAGCTTCTCCTACAGGTAATTGGACACTACCTGACACTGATCACCCAGTATAGAAGAATGTTCTTTATTTATGAATTCTATTAGTGGGGATGAAACTCTTGATAGATCAGGTATAACCCTCTAATTATATACTATTAGACCAAGGAAATTGTAAACCACAACCAAATTCATAGGTGTTATCTATGAAAAACATCCTCAATCATTGAAATATCTACTACCACAACATACTGAGAAACCTCATGTCTATGTAAACACACCTATCCCGTTTTAAAATTACACATTTATATCTTTCTGTAAATTTGGTGGTGTCATGGGATCAAAAAAATTGATCTGATATGCTCGACATACTCCTCCTCTAACATAATGTAAATCAAGATATCATCGATTATTATGATGATGAACTAGTCCAAGAACTCATGGAACACCCAACTCACAATCACCAAGAACATGGTTGGAAGATTTATGAAATCAAAATACCTAAGTACATGTTCAAAAATTCCAGTACCATCACCTGAAGTAAGTATTTGGGATATCCTCATCCTTCACCCACAAAAGGTGATATCCAGACCAAATATTTATCTTCAAAAATCAACTTTATGTCTTTATCTAGTCAAAAATATTTTCAATCCTTGGAAGCGGGTAAATGTTCTTGAACACCACCGGATTCAATAATAAATCGTCTATTTACAACCTCATAATATCATCCACCTTCTTGAAAAAACATTATAGAACCTTGAGGAGACATCCTAGGTCAGATAAAACTCCTCTACATTAGATCATCCACCTGAAACCTCAACTCGAGCATCTTCTTATGCATCAACAAATAAGGATCCATCAAAATTGTAGACGCAACTAGATATAATTATATTCCAAACTCGACATCATGTCAAGGTGGAAGGGTCATAACCTCCTTTTTTAAAACATATAAAAAATACTACATAGCCCTAGAAACATCCCAAAATTGAGATTCCACTAATAGCATTGATAAATCTAACAAAAGAGGTTCCATTTTTATGCCACCCATGTGATAAACTCTCTCTCCAACAAACACCACTCACTGATCCTCTACATTATAAAATGAAACATGCCTCCAAAAATAATTGGATTATTTTTGAATTGTATATAAAAATTCAATATTGATGATAATATTGTATTCTTGTATATGTATAAATACGAAGTCTCCTGCTAACTAGTGATTCCCCAACACTAGTCTACATCCCTAGAACACATCAAACAATGATGTTGGGAATCAAATCGGTGTATATAGAACCAGGGGAACTAGAATTAACTCCACATATAGTCACAAAAAATAAAGGAAAAAAGATTCTGAGGATCCTAAATGAAACATAGCACAAAAATGGTAGATGATAAATAGGTCATACCTCAGAAAACTTCTGCCTCTTCTGAAACTTCCACCACTAACATGGGCATTTGATCATGCACAAATACTATACCTCTCTAATGATGGAATCCACGAAAATTCTCTAGACTAGGTCCCATAATATTAGGATTATTATGAGGTTTTCCCCTACTAAAACCACATTCCATTGGCTATTTAATAGGTTTTAGCGGTCCTTACTTTTGAAACTACCTTTGAGGTAATTTCAACTACTACTGAAAAAGGGCATGAATACCCACCTTATACTAGCCTCTATTAGTGATTATACACTAATACAGGAGGTTTTAATTTCCTTTTTAGGCATAGCATGAAAATAGATAGACTCCAGAAGATTCTTGTTATCCGTCTACCAAAGAATAACAAAATGGGAATTATTGTAGTTGGATACCCATTGGCTGGAAACCTGACTTCCAATACACCTACAGCCCATAGCCTGAATTTCTACTCCTCAAGACACCCTTCAAGTCACTCTCTCATAAATGAAATCCCACGTATTGTAACCAATCAATAACCTCTTAATATTTTCACCTAAAAATATGTAGGTATCATAAACAGGGTCGTCGCATACCATATCATTGGGTGAAAAGCCTACTCCAAAAGTTACACTATACAATCCAAATATAAACATCCATAAAAACCTACAGGAGGTCCTTGAATCAAATCCCATGCTCTCGCACAATAAATATCACCTATTTAATGGAGATTATCTCCTACCTCTTATGTACCCTCATTGTCGATAATAGGGATTTTGAATGGATGTACTTTTAAAAGAACAACCACAACATAGTTTCCTATTTAAGATCACTAATAAATAGTGTCCACCACTAATGAGTATCTCTCCATAACTAAATCACTACGAAGGGATGAAAGAACTAAACCCATTCTCAAATCATACCAAAATCAATCTTGAGATCCTCTAGTTAGCATTCTTTCTCCATATCAAAGATTCTCCCCTAATACATTCCAAAACCGACTACTAAAAGGCATGAAATGCCCTCTTCCATGCCCCATACTCCTCTACCAGGTCGATCCTATGATGATCAACTACATCATCCTTATGATCCTCAACTTACTATTCCAAACAAAAATGATGAATCAGAGCCATATCTAAAAATAAAATAGAACAATATATGATCGGTAAAATTTAATTTGAATAAACGCATTTATTAATTCATATTATTTTCTATAATATCCCAATTTCATACATGAACACAATAAATTATGATGCATGTTACTCTATTAGGTCTCTACCCTGGAAACTATTAAACCTCACTTGGTCACTCAATTAGCATAGAATCTTTTCACTAGATCACAAGGGCCCTAAAATCAAGTATACTATCCATTATCCTTAACCATTGTCACACAACAAGATCAACTAAGAAATCATCGCTACTACCCATGAAATCCCCAATGTACCTAACTCCAAAATTCATCCTATCTATAAACTATCACCTTTGATACAACACTCTCATAACCAACTTCATCCAAAGATACAACAATGAAGGAAGAGAGATAATGAACCCCATGTGTCACCTCTAATAGGTCTCTATATATTGAATAAATCTGAGGGTAAAAAAATCACACAAGTATGGGAGGCATTACCCTCTATAATAAAAAATGATCAAGAGATAGGATAAAAAACACCAAAAAAACTTTAGCAGATAATATAAAATAAATCCAAAACCATACTACAATGCTTGAACACAAATAAAGTAATACAAATAAAAGTCTCCAATAAAATACACCAAAATAAAAGTCATATAGTAGTGACTCAACAATATCTCCTTCCTAGGCTACTAATGTCCAACTCAAACCACAAGGTCCACCTAGAATAAAAATAAATAGTGTATATAAGTTTGTTGATCATAATATGTATGCTTAATAGCAACATAACTAGTGTATCAAGGGCACATGATAAAAGGGAATGCTAATGCGCCAATGAAAAAACAAAAAAACAAACTAAAACCTAAATAGGTCAACTAAAAAAAATCCTAGACTCATAATATATCCCTCACCAAATCATTCTTACAATATAATAAATTAATATCAATATCATGACAAGGAAAGGATACTCATTGCTGTTTCCACACTAATTTGCATCTCTCATGCCCCAACATTGAATTTTATATGCTCTCATCCCTTTCATACATGTCACATCATAACCATATCACATCACATATCACATGATGACACCCGGGATATCTCTAAAATTTGACGGGATGCATCAATACCTACCCCACCCTCACAAGTTCTAGAATCATGTTCCAGAATCAAGCATCAACACAACATGTCTTATATGAAGACATTTAGTCCATCACATCACATCTCATCATATAACCAAGGAAGTATGGTATCATGAATGTGAATTACATCAACTTTGTAACCTACTCCTACCACATATGTCCCCCACCACATCTCACATCACACCACAAGCTCATGACATCATATCTCAGCAAAAAACACCAGGGACAACATTATTGGGAAATCCCCAACCCCAACCTGTATGATCACAACTACTGAAGGAATAGTAATGAATAAGGGGTATTCCATTATCCATATCACCACCAACATATATATTGGGGAAAATACATGGAAGCCAAAATATCTGATCATTATTAAGGATTTCAAACAAGGGTGCATGCATAAATAAATAACATAGAAATGGATAATATATAGGTACCACACCATACCTAACCTATGGGTTCACATAAACTTCACTAAAACACTCCACATCACCACCATCATAACACACATCAACTGTCACACCTACTTCCACCACTATATGGAACCCATCACACCACCACCAGACCTAACCACTCATATTCCCATCTTCAATTGTAGTATTAAACACTTTCCTGATAAAACAAGTACCATTAACTATATTTTACTTGTCCCCTTCATTCACATTTACATAGCTCTTTCATTTATTCAACTACCACGTATCAATTTCAATCCCATTATATTCGATTACCAACCCATTAATTTATTAACTTCATTTATAATTATAATTAATTAAATTGCTCACCAGGAAACTCATACAACCACCCCACATCACATTTATCCCATCTCACATCAGCTATCATCACCATGCCACATCAAAAAACCATACTTCCACAAAAAAAACCACAACCACATCATACCATATCATCAAAACACCACTACACAACACAACCACCACATAAAGAAACCATCATGCACTAAAACCTCACATCATGACCATTTTGTACCATATCACATAACTTCCCACATTGCATCCATCCAAACCAACCACTGCATCACAACCCATACATCACACAACCCATCCTGTCACCTCCATCGTCACACAACAACCCAAACCATGCAATGTAACACAATGGGAACAAGCACACACAATATCACACATCATATCTTACATATTAATATATGTTCTTTTATTACATTACTTCTTTACTTATCTTGACTATTATCAGACAAATGAGGTTTCCATGAGGAACTAATTTATTATAAAAATATATATTCTTTTGCCTTTAATTTTATGGTGAAATCACACAAAAACAAAGAAAGGGTATCAAGGAATATCATCTATAATGTAAGAACGGTTTCTGACATCTTTTATTTTTCATTGAAGCATCAACATGGCATACACATATCAAAAATATCATCACGATAATATAAACATGTGTCTAATCACCCACACCAATAAATTACTAACATTCTAATTAATTATCTATATTATTTTACCCCTTACTATCCTCATAATGGAAATATGAATAATGAAAATTCCATTTATATCATGTCAATAGGTGACAATTAGGATACCCTATCTCAAAAAATATCTTCGATCGGGTTGTGCACTATAGGGCGAAGAAGAAATACCTTGAAACCCATAACCACACTAGAAACCCTAGATCAACATCAACCAAAAGAATGTGTTATCTAAAAAACATACTAACATATCACAAACAAACATACAATGCCATAGTGAATCCCCACGGAATGAACAAGGGGAAATAAGTTTATAAGGTTGGATAACTCACAATTGATCACAAACAAGAAATAACTGAAATCCAAGGATCAATGTATGGAAAAAATGGATGGATAATCTCAAAAAAGTATCTTAGGTCTCATCCAAAAATGAGAGAGATATATAGAGAGAGTTATATAGAAAGATATAAATATTTAAAGAATCATACAAACAAGAGAAACAAATATGTATTAAGTAACCTAAATTATGGATTAAATCCCACATTTATTATCTAAAATATTTTTTTCCAAAGAACGAACACTTTATATCTAACCTTTAGCAAATAAAACCTTAAAACCCCAAATTCCACTAAGTCACATATAATTTAGGGATTTATTAAATTTATGTTTTAAATTCTATTCTTACAATTTAATCCTTTTTTATATTTTTAAACTCACCCCACAAACAATCCATAAGTCTTCAGCAACTCAGGCCTCAAAATATTTTCTAGCAATGTAAAATCCTCTTAATAGCATAAAAATCATGATTTAGTTCAACTGAAGCTCCAACCTCCTCCAAACCTCCTCTGAAGTCCTTCGACAGACCAAAATGGAAAAGTAATTATTCAATAAGGTACAAATCATTACCTAATCACCACCCACTTCGAGTACCTCCTTTAGTAGGATCCATGTTGGTGACATGAACCTATGATATAAAAAATCTCTCATATAGAATGAATTGGCCTCAAAATATATATAGAATCCATATATAATATATCAACCACTATGAAATCCACAACATAATGAAAGTGTAAATCCAAAATACATGTAATTTATAGTTTATACAGTGAATGTATCCTTGTAAAACATCAAACCCAATCATATTAATGTAATTAAAAAAATCCAATTCCAAAGATATAACTGTCTAGTTTAGTCGTTCATGTCCTCCTATAAACCTGAAAAATAAATTATATATTTATGTTGACCATACTTGTATAATCAATAGAATCATACCAAAGTATCTCATGCTCTTTCGAAAAGATAATACTAATGTACTAGTAAGAAAATAGTAGAACTAATACAAACTAAATAGTTTAACTAACTAATATCAACCCCACCAAGTCATTCTCACCAAATAATGCTTTAAAATATAATAACATAATAAGAATTATAATAATAAAAAGGGTACCCAACAACAATTTACCACTAGTTTTTCACTCTCACACCCTAACATGATATTGAATGGTACTCACATCTCTTCCAAAAAGTAATCCTACCCAAAAAAACTAGGCCCCCACATCATTCCAACAACCCCACATGAAGTTGGCCATCACATCACACCCAAGGACACATGGTCTATCACATCACATGTCACATTAAGAGACCAATTTCATCACATCGCATCTCTCTTGAAGACAATTGGACCATAAAATCACATACTAACCACTACCATAACCAATATAGTTGGGCATCTTGAACCTAAATAATATAAACTTCATTCTCTCTTCCTACAATGCATGATCCCCTCTATAATCTGACTTATCAATCTCATCCAACTATAACATATGGGCACTATATATGCAATGCATCACATCATGTGTTTAAGAACATTTCCATGAAGATAGATTGGGGTATAGGGGGAAGCCCTCTATTTTTCCTCACAATCTAGATGTAGAGAAAAACACCACCAAAACATTTGGGTGTCGAAACATAGTTCCTAGCTTCGGTGGGGTGGATATTGAAAACACAATGAAAATAAAATATATAATAGTTACAAAAAATCTGAACATATGGGTTTTTATAACCAAAACCAACCAAAAACCACAACCTCTACATCAACATTATATCACATCAATATTTCTACCACAACAGATGAATTAAACCAATAAAAATACACATAAGCCCAGTTTCAATTAAATGATCCATTGTTTCCATAGTTATGGAGTTTTCATTATCTCAATTCCACTAATACATTACATTTTATATCAACACAACCCATTATTTTATTTTTAAAATTACTTGATCCAATTACCACACATCAAATCTATAGTTCTCAACTAACCACATCAAATACTAACAATTTTCTACTTTATCAATCGTCATTACATATTCAAATTTAACATCATTTAACCATTTACATTTAATTTATTTCAAATCATAAACCCTTTAGTCCAACCTAATTTAATTTAATAGGATTTCCATTTCAAATATTTCATAGCTATTGGGCATCTACCATGCCAACTAACAACACCACCAACCATTCCCATAACAATTTTAAATTCTCATATCACACTTAACCACCATTGACCCAAAAATTAAACTCATAAACTAATTACACCAATAATTCCATACATTATAATAGCATAACATTATTTGGTTTCATAATTAAAGGGTACATAGAAAAATGACCTTAATGAAAGAAAACTTTAATTTCAATATAATATAATAATTCTACTTCGATTTATTAAATTCTTGTTATAAATTACAACAATGCATGTGGTTAAACTTTTTCATTTTTAGGATATATAATAAAATATTGATTCTCTTCATATGATAACCACTTTCTATTTTGAGGATAATATTATTATAATCTAAATTACCACAAAAACTTCTTTTTATTGACATGTGGATGGTTCGATTACCATATATAAGGGATTTACCATTCTCTTGCATGGTTAGTAATCAATTATGATTTCGTAAAAAACATATTTATATTTTAAAAAAAATCATACAAAATAATATTTTGTTCGCAATCAGGGAGTAGCCATATCATGAAAATAAATAAATAACATGTGTTTCCTCCCCTCCCCGTTCATTTTCAGATTTGATCTAATTAATTATGTTTTTTAATATAGTACATAGTTTGTTCCTAAATGATAGAAAAATTTATGATCCCTACAAAATATTAAAACTAGAATAAAGATGAAGGATCCTCTTCCCAGAGAAGTTATGGTTTTCATACTGCTTACATAATATGGAGGATAGAGAATCATGTTGGTGGATGGAATCTTTTAGAAGATATCCAATAGATTTTTATAAGGCTCTATAAACTGAGATAGTGTATCTTTGATCACCTATAATCAATAATAATGAAGAGTGACTAAAATGGTCAAAATTAATTTTTAACATTCAAAGATATCTCCCTTTAGATACTTCATCAAATTCCACATTATATTCTATAATTAATTTGAATATAATCAAAAACATAAATGTGATGCATTTAAAATTTTCATAAATATTTGGCTAAATTAAAAAGAGTCAAAAATATTTTATCCCATAATTTTAAGATTTTAAATTATTAATAGCAGTTTACAAGAGTTTTGGAAACTAAACATGGAGTTTTAAGAATTTTCTTCTACCCATACATTGGAGGCATGTGCTGCATAAGGATAAGGTACTTTTACCCATACACAGTTGGTTACCCTTACGTAAGACATAACGACTATGTAAGGGTAACCCAGATATACCCATACATAGATTACTACCCTAACAAAAGATGATTAATTTCATTTATACCCTTATGTGACTAAAAATATACCATTAACGGGTATTGAAAATTAGGGATGACCATTACACATCTTCAGGTGGACCCTTATGTGAGTCTAGTACCCTTACAGACTCTATAATATACCTTCAAACAAGGTACTAAATACCTTTATTCATGGATTGGATACTCTCCTTTACCCTTACCCAACTCCAAAATTTTGAACCTACCCTTATTAAACTAGCCTATTACCCTTACATGAACTGGGATCAATCATTATGAAAGTAAGGTATTCAAATGTTCCCTTTTAAAACTCATGGAATTAAAGACTTAACTATATACCATAGTTGAAAAATGATTTTTACCTTTAGCTAGGGTCATAATATCAAGCTTAACATTACATAAGCTATTAAAAACAACATTTACCATTATGTAACTTCAATTTTATGTAGAAGGGTAGATATTTAATTGAAACTATTTAATTTTCAATAAAACTAAAATAGAAATCATTATAAAAAGGGATTTATTATCATTTAAGATATTTCCAAAAAAAACATCAATAATTAATTAAATATTTATCAGAAATCTAATAAAAAATCTAAAATATTTGAGTCTCATTAAGAAATTTATTTTAATTTCTCATGTAAACTTTTAACACATTGAAATTACTTCTGAAATTTAAAAAACCTTTGTAAAAATACATTAGAAATTACAAAGAAATTTCAAAGAAACTACTAAAATATTGAAATCACTTCTGAACCACAGTACATTATTGATTTAAAATGGAATAGTTTAGGAAAACCAAAAACCTTACAGTCTCTTATGATTTGAACATGGTGTTACATATAATCTCTTATTGTGGTTGTTTGGAATGAGGAATAAACCTATTTCTATAAAACCAAATGTACCATGCTTATAAAATTAACATTTAAATTAGGTTTATATGTTTTGAATACATTGAAGTAGTTATAGATAATTTTAGAAGATCCACCAAACTAATGTCCTACATTAGGAAAAAAATAAAGAGATCAGAGATGATCTTCCCGAAATTGATGGTAGAAAAACAGTGAAATTGTGAGTGTTTATCATATTTATTATGAGAACTAAATAAAAAACTAACATAACAATATTAAAAAGCAAAATAATTCATCCTTTGATCAGTTGGAATTCATGTTCAAATGCCTTCAAATGAAACAAGTTCTAGCTACTCTAATCTAAGGCTTGCGATATTTTTTAGTCTAGTCCAGTCTGAATTTTTTCTACCTGTATGAATATAGAGTATAGCTTATTGTTAAAAATTCCATGTCTAACCGATTCCTAGATTAGTGTGTCTTCAGTAGGATAGAAACCTTATTATTAAATGGATCGTTTAATGATAGTAAGCATGTCCTAAATTTGGTCAACCAGGGAATCTCTGATAGAGACTTCTAAAAAGAATAAAATGTTAAAATATAATTATCACATAGAAATATTTAAAAAAATAAAATACATATAAATCAATTAAAATATATTTTTATTTTAAAATAATATTTTGAATAGTATATTATTATTTTTATTTTATCAATGCTAAGAAAAGTGATGATAAAGGCTACTCTTTATCTACACATAAAAATCACACAAAAGGGATGCTTTTATCAGTGTTACAAAAAACGATTAATATTGAATTCCCTTTATCATCAATAAAAAAATTACTAATATTGGATTCTATTTATCAGTGTTAAAAAAAGAACTAATAAATGGGGTATATTTTCATATCATTTTTTAGCACTAATAAGAGTATCCTTTATCAAAGATTTTAGCCAACACTACATAAGTGTGATTATATTGCATTGTAACGAAGACCCCAACTAGCAAGCATTATAAGAAAAAAATATCAAGATCATTTACCCATGTTGTGATATACAATTCATCATTCTTGACCATGAGGATGTCATCCCTACCTTTATTTACATGTAATCTAACTATATAATATATATATATTATTATTATTATCCTGACCCAAATGTGTGTATGTGTGTGTGTGTATATATTAACAATGAGATGTGAAATTGAAAAAATAAAAGTTTTTGTCAATATATATATATATATATATATATATCATATATATCATAAATTTACTATTCTAAATGATAAATATTCCATATGATATAGAATTAACTCTGATAAATGTAAACCTTTATCGGTGCTATAATACATTTTGACAAACATAGAGAATTTTATCAGTGCTAAACAAATCACTAACAAATTCCATCACTTTATTTCACCATTTATATATTAATGTTGTCATATGTGAGCCTTTTCTTTGACTTGTGTGTCATTATATGTGTTATATCAAAGAACATTATTTTCCAACCCAGCTTCTTCATGTCTCCATCTACATGTTTTGATGTCATATTTCAGATAATAAGCATATCATTTTTACAATTAATATTGATCTATATGTTATATTTATATTATGTATCACAGTATTAGCACATAAAATCACCACCTCATTAAGCCTAATTTTGAGAACCTGAAATAACTACTTAATTTTATGAAAAACACTTTCTTTCTATCAACTTAGATATTTATGGATAAACAAACTTTGAATAAAAAATATATATAAATAAATGCTTGTTTATATATTATATTCCATTTGTAGAGTGCAATATACTATTTATAGTGAATTTTTAACCTTTTCTATTTATGTATATAATATGAAAAATTGGTTTCATAGATTCTAATTTATGTTAGTGTATTTTTTATACTTTTCTCTATGTCTGTGAGATATTCCATTTTCTACCAATATTGTTATATCATATATAATTTGTCTTTTAATAAGATATCAGTAAGTTTAATTGAATTAAAAAACATTTTATATGATTCTATAATAAATATATAAGTAGGATAACAACTTCTAGTCACCAATCTATGGTTTTTATTAAACAATTTTAAGGATTTAAAAAAACATGACAGGGCTACATGTATTTTTAGAAAATGATTTGGGAGGCATGAACACCATTCACACTTCTCTTTCTTCTTCCAAGGATGTAACAACCTCATTCATGCTTCCTTTTGGAATGGCATGAAGCATGAGCCACATTCATGCTTCAGGTGACATTTTTTTGAAGGAGGAATGAACGACGTTCCCCCTTTTCTGTAAAAAATTTATAACACTACTACAAATTAGGCTAATTAAATCAACGGAGAAAAAACCTTTATCACTGATAAAAAGGAATTGTATTCCAAATCACCTTTAAATGGGTTCCCCTTTATCAATGTTATTTATAGTACTGAAAATGGCCATACTGTTGTAGTGTTCTTGTGATATTATGTCACACTACAAAAACCAATACAAGGAACAGATACAATAGCAAAATTAAATATAGGATATGGAAAATAAATAATTTAAATGAAATAAAAAATATAAAACAAATACAAAAAACAATATATTATAGAAATTTTAAATTATGTTCTGTACAATTACATTTTCAAGTACAATTTATCACAAAAATTCAATAACATCAATGGCTTCATTTTCTTTGGAACCCGACCCTCTCTCAAAAAGACCAATCATGATATATGTTTCCAAAAAACACCCCAAATGCAATAAATGAATCCAACAATATAATAAAACAATTATTATGTTAATAATATAATAACGAAATAAATTAAACAAAAATATGAAACAATACATTAATAAAATTTCATTTTAAATATGATAATATATACTTTGTATCATACCAATCACACCAGGTATCAGATTGTGATGTGAAAAATTCATACACGTTGAAAATGACCTATGAATTATTTTCATAATGTATTAAAACACTCCAAATTTTTTCTCTCAATTTAAATTATGTATCTTTTTTTTAATGTAATGTCAATTTCTTCAAAAAGAGACACACTTGGAGTCATACTGGCCACACCATACATCCGATTGAGGTGTGGCTAACACTTTCACATAAAAAATGTCATATAGATCATTTTCATAAAATATAAAAACAATAAAAATGTTTTTTATCAGTTTTGACTTTTTTACTTGTGCTTTTTACTAAAATTCCATTTTAAACTAAAAACAAATATTATGAGTATTACTCACCACGTCATTTTTTGTTTTGATGTGAGACTGATTTATGAATGTCAACAATGACATAAAAATTATATTATAAAATAATAAATACAATTTGAGCAATTTTTCTCAGTTTTTAGTAAGTAACATGTATTTTTATCTAAAATGTAAATTTTAAAGAGATTACAGTCAATTTGTGTCATACCGAGCACACTGTGTATTGTATTGATGTATGTATGATTTCTACATGTCCCAAATAATATATGTATCATTTACTTAAATTATCAAAAGAATATAAATGTGTTTCTTAGTTTTGAGTATGTCACTTATCATTTTTATGAGAATGAGAATTTTAAATAAGACACACTCGATTTCATACAAGTCACACCATGTGTCTGATTGATGTTCATCCATTTCCTAAATGTCTCAAATGACATTTAGATCATTTTAAAAATGTATAAAAATAATCAGAATGTGTTTTATAAGTTTTAAGTATGTCACTTTTCATTTTTTACTAAAAGGTCAATTTTAAACTAAAAACACACACTTTTAGTCATATCGATCACATCATGTGTCTGGATGACATGAGATTGATTCCTACACACCAAACATTACAGATGATTTATTTTACTAATGTTTCAATACAATTTGAGTGAATTTTATAAGTTTTTAGTTAGTGAAACATGTTTTCACTGAAATTTCATTTTTATAATAATATTGGACACTTTGAGACATATGGAAAAAATTGTGTATCATATTGAGGTGTGGATAAATAATACAAGTCGTAAATGTATTATGGATTTTTTAATAATGTATCAAAAAAAATTGAATATATTTTCTTGGTTTGACTATGATACTTTTCATTCTTTCTAAAATGTCAATTTTAAATAAAAGTAACATATAATGAAATACTGGTCACACCGTGTGTCAGATTGAGTTTTTCATGAATACTAAACATAAAAAATGACTTATAGATCAATTTAAAAAATTATTAAAACAATCTGAATTTTTTTTATTTTGAGTGTGCCAATTTCCCTTTTTAATAAATTGTCATATTTAAATAAAAGGACACACTTGGATTCATACCAGTCACATTGTGCATCAAATTAAGGTGATGATAATTAAAACATTTCATGAACGACTTATGGATTTTTTCGTGAAGTATTAAAATAATATGAATACATTTTCTCATCTTTGAGTATGTCACTTGTCATTGTACTAAATTGTCATTTTAAACTGAAATCATGTACTTTGAGTCCAACCAATAACATTATGTGTCAATTTAACATAAGACTCATTCCTACACATCAAAAATTACTCATTAATTTTTTCCCAAAAGTGTCAAGACAATTTGAGAGTGTTTTCTCATTTTTTTAGTCAATGACATAACTTTTGAACAAAAATGTAAATTTGAGACTGATGTAGATACTTTGAGCCATATAGGGAACGTCGTGTTTTAGATTGAGGTGAGAAAAATTCATATAAACTAAAAATTACTTTTTAATTTTTTTCCCTAAATTATCAAAATATTTTTTTTATATCTTTTGAGTATGTAATGTATATTTTCTACTAAAAAGTCATTTTAAAGTAATAACATAAACATTGAGTCATACTAGTAACACTATGAGATATATTGAGGTATGGATTCTTCCTAAAATTCAAAAATGACTTATGGATAATTTATATAAAGTATCAAAACAATCCTAATGACTTTTTTCATTTTTTATTATACCACTAGTAGTTTTTAATAAAATTTTATTTTAAACTGAAAAACATTTACTTGGATTCATACCAGTCACATCATGCATCAGATTGGAATGTGGTTTATTATTAAATAATAAAAAAATTATGGATTATTTTCCTAAATTATCATCACCATCTAAATGTTCCTTCTATATTTTCAGTATATCACGTATTTTTTATTAAAGTGTCAATTTAAACTGAAAAAATTCAGTTGATGTCATTCAGATGAAAATGTGTTCCAGTTTGATATGAAATAATTCCTAAACATAAAAAATTACATATAAATAATTTTACTATATTGTTAATAAAATATGATGAAATTTTCATAGTTTTCAAATATTGACACATGTTTTCAAGTAAATTGTCAATTTTAAACATATAATGGAAACATTGAGTTATAATAGAAACACTATATATCATCTCTAGGTATGGATAATTCTTAAACATCAAAAATAATTTATTAATCATTTTCAAAATGTATTTAAACAATCCAAATGAGTTTTCCTGGTTTTGAGTTGGTGAAATTTTTTCAAAAAAAAATTTCATTTTAAACTAAAAACATAATCATTGAGTCATACTGGTCACACCGTGCATCAGATTGAGGTCAGGTTTATTCCTACATGTCTAAAATTACATATGAATATCATTTAAAATGTTGAAAAATAATTTTAATCTGTTTTCTTATTTTTTTAGTATTTAAAATGTTTTCTAAACTAAAATGCCAAATTTAAACTGAAATCATCCACTTTGAGTCATATGGGACACATTTTGTATCTTATTAAGTGTTGGTTGATTCCATCATATAAAAAATTACATAAAGATAATTTAACTAAAATATTAGATAAAATAATTTGTAAATTATCTAATAAATTAGATAAATTGATGATAAGATCAACTAAATAAGTAGCAGGTAGTCATATTTTCATGATGTCTGTATACATTTTGACACTAGGTATGTTGACCATTCATTTAAAAACACATTTTTTCATATTTTGAATATGAGGACTATCAAAAATCATGGTATTATTTTAAAAATATAAATAAAATAAGTACCAATAATTATATTAAATGAAATTATAATGATCATTGAAATTACATCATCGGGGATGCTAGTTTGTTTATGGCATAAAATATTTTTCACAAATTTTCAATCAAAATGTCCACAATATTTTATATTCAGGGAGAATATTAAATAAAATAAATTTTATTTTAAATGAAATAGTGGAGTGCCCCTAGGACAGACAGTTTTCCAACTGCCTTCTTAATGGCAGCATGTGAGATAGTCAAAGATAAAGTAGGGGAAGTGGTGGAGGAGGATCCTTAACCATGGTAGTGTGCACATACAAAGTTGTTATTATACATAATTTAAATGATCATTCTAATTTGAATCATTTTAGGCATATTTTTATTTGAAAAATTGTTTACAAAATCCTATGTAATCTTTTTAATTAAAGGCGTAGTGTACTATTCCAAAACTAATATCGCATGAGCAACATGGCTTCGTGCTTGAGAGAAATATTCATGGGGTGATAGGTTTTTGTGAACGAAATGGTTGAGGATTTTAATAAATGGTTTATGAAATCGAAATTTATGTTAATGTTAGACATTTACAAGGCATATTATAGGTTAGAATGGATATTCATTATTATGACCATTAGGAAGTTCTGATTTAATGAATATTTTTGTGAGAAATGTTTCACATGTTATGGCTCATCATGGCTTACTCTACCTAATGATATGTGGATTCAATTTTTTTAAATATACATGGGGTAAGGTATAGGGATTATATGTCCCCCAAAATTGTCATTTTTGATCAAGATGTTCTTACAAGGAACATCAAGCGAGGTTTTGCGGATGGTAGAATTATGTCATTCATGGTTTTAATTGTATCTAACTTTGCATTCGTTGATGAAATGGTATTCTTATTCAATATAATTTGAATATAGATCAATGGATTCAAGAAAATCATCACCACATATGGGTATTTGAGTGGTAAATGTGTCAATAAAATGAAAATTAGTGCATATATTTCCAACAAATTCCCAAGGAATCACATCCGCACTACCAAGAATGTTATTATCATATAAGAGAATAATCAACCAATAATGTATCTATAAACACCTATTTCTAATAGAAGAGTCAAAAAGGACCAATTTTATTGAATCATCAACTGAATTATAGGAATAATTTTTATTAGATAAATTTATTTCATTCGGAGGGAAGAAATAAATGATTAACAACATTCTAGCCTTCATGTATATGCAATTATTATTGATCATCAAGTCGTTGAAGGGAGAAATAGCTAAAATAGAGAATATCCTGAATGTTTTCCTATGGGTCGAAAATCCAGCTAGGTGGTTCCACTGGGTGACATGGAAGCGATTGTAAAATCTTACTAAAGAAGTTTGTATTATTCTATATTGTATTTTAGAACCCAGGAATTCCATGTGTGTGATATTGGAGTAGTACATCATTGCAGGGGAATTATTAAAGGAAAAAAATAATGAAATACATATATGGGGAAAATTGGAAGGAATTGAAGGTGTAGTTAAAGAGCTTTCTTATCCTTAATTAGTATATGGTGGACTATCTCGAGGAACTGATGGAAAAATATTTATAGATTGTGGGACGTGGGGGTATCAACCTCTGGAAGGTGATATTGGTTGGAGAGACTTTTTCCTCATGATATTTCCATTCCTAAACATCCTATTCAGGGAGAGGGAAAAAATTCACGAATTCTTAAATACTATTCTAAATCATGAACAAAAGGGAATTTATGGGAATATTTTCTTTGTTTATGAACCAAATAGGTGAAATTTTCATGTTCGGCCTCTGGGAAATTATGTTACTGGGATTTTAGGAGCATAATAAATGAAATGAATGGAATGTATATATGGGAAACCAAATATTCATGTAAGGAGTTACCAAGTATGATGAGATTTCTATTTTGAAAATTCAGAAATAATTATTTTTTGATGGATGAAAAGGTTCAAATTAATTGAGTTTCAATGTTTCATGATGCAAATATTGCAAAAGGCTAAAGAATGAAATAGTGTGGAATGTATTTTTTATTGGTGACTAGGAAATGGGGGTTTGGAATAATATAAAAAATGGTATGATCATACAAGTAGGTAGATATTTGATGAGGATGTTTTTAGAGTCATGGTTATAGGGATTAGGGTAACAAGGGGTGGAGGTAGATGCTTATTCAATTATTTTTATGGTTGTGTTATTTTTTCTTTATGAAGAACAGAAAAATGAAAGATATGGAAGAATTTATTCCTTTCCTCTACTCCGGGTTTGGGAGATGGCTCTCATAGAGATACATGGTATACTTATTAATGGTGGAGATTCTTCTTTCTTCATTAATGATGTTTTTGCAAAATAATTTCATCAATATGAAACATGCTCAATGTATCCACGTTAAATGGATAAAAGGGATACTACCAAATATATGGATAAAATTAAATGTGGATGGATCATGCATGTATGAGGAGGTTATAGCGGGAGGACTAGTGAAAAAGAAATGGGGATCTATGATACTGGGATTTATTTCTTTTCAGGTGCTAGGTAATTCTCTTGGAGAAGAATCACGAGCCATGGTTACTCTTATTATGTTTTGTAGGATTTCTTATATCCAAATTTTTGAATTGGAATATGATTCTCTTTTTTTAGTCTAGATCATACAAGGGAAGCCTAGACAACTATGGGAGCTAGATTATCTTATAAGGAATTTCCAAAAAAAACCAACAATGGATTCTTGGTTGGTCATACTTGGAGGGATTGAAATTACATGGAAGATTCCTTATTAAACAATGTGAGTCAAGGGAATGACATTATATCGTACACTGGTTCGGGGTCTTGGCCTAATGAAAATAATATTATTCTAATGGGAAATTCCCTTGGTATTCATTTTTATAGGGCACCTTGAACTAGGGAGGGGGTATTTCTATTGGTTATTTTAATAAAAATGATTTTTTATCTTTTCCATTGGTTTTTTTCAAACACTACAGAAACATTGATAAAAATAAGTAATTTATTATAATATAAGTTTTGATAGTGACATATTATTATATATACCCTAATACTTATCCACTTGTAGAGGTCGATAGAATCCATATCATATTCATTAAATCTTTTAAATGTATTTTTCATGTACATTATATTCATTTTTTGTTTGTGGGGGTTTTCAATATTTTTTTGAGAAAAGGATCATTTCTTCAACATTTTGGCCAAACTATGAGCCCATTTCCGTATTTAAATTTTTTTTAACTTTTATAACTCATTAATTATTCAAACTTTTTCAACCATTCCACTTCCCACTTGGTGTACCATGTCCTATTAAAATAACCATATCCATTTTTACCCCTTAAGAGCTCATAATCATGGTGGATTTTGGTGATTTATTCAAGCATTGGGCCATCCCATGAGCCCATTTCCAGATATTATGAAATAATTTATTTCTTTTATATCTCATTCATTGTTTAACATTTTTTAGTAATTACTCCTCTAACCTGATCCCACAACCCCTAGTAACACCACCATGTTCCAATTTTCCTATTTGGAGCTCATCTTCATCATGTATTGGGGAGAATTTCCAAAGGGTTTATTAAATCAGCCAGATTCGCAAAGAGAATTTGTTTCTAACCTAAATCATTAATTTTTTACTCTTTTTTCTTCATTTAAGTCCCCAATCTACCTAATCATCCTTATTCGATCCAAATTTTCAATTTTGGATTCTTTGATATTCAATTATTGGTGTATTTGTGGAAAAGTATTCAATGTTTTTCAAATAAGTGTAATTCACTCTTGTTCCATCCATTTATTTAGGGTATCTCCACTCTTTGAGGTACTAGATTCCTAGAAACATGTTTTTCATACCAAGGGTTATATTTTTATTCTCTTGCTGAATAAATTGGTTTTAGGTTTTTTTCAGTCCCATGTGGTGTATTAGTGGTGTAGTTGATGTTTTGCACAAGGATTCAAGGTTTTTGACATACATGGTACGTGATTCCAAGTATATGAATCCCTTGAAAAGTTATCTTTTATTGATTTATATTTTCATCATATTTCACTTCTATTGATTTTCTATGAAAACCGATTTTCTTATCATTGGTTATGTGGTTGATTTTATGGTGGAATTTTTGTGCACAAATGAGTGTTTTTCTTGTGTCTTCCATGTTGTAACAATTGGGTTTATTTTATGGTTCATGAAATGATCTTATTAAATGGTTTTAGTGCTACCAATTCTGGTTTGGTATGATGATGGTATGAATTTGGTTTCAAAAGAGGGTTTTTAGATAGAATTTTTGCACAAAGCATGGTTGACCTTCTTGAAATTATTTTATGAAAATTCTGAAGAGTTTATTGAATTACACAATGGGTGAAAATAATGTTTAGATGCTTTTTTGAGTGTGTATGACCATAACTTGTGTTTCATGTGTAAATGTAATTTTATATCATGTGGAACTTGTTTGACCACAAAGAGGGAAACATGTGTATCCAGGTGGGCGGACGTGTACTAATATGCTATTGATATGGAGTGGTTTTCTCCATGTTTCACTTAACAAGTTTGATGTTGTAAACACGAAATCATAATAATGGTGATGATTGGGGACCACTAGGTTGTTGTTATGTTCCCTACTAGTGGATAGTTCATGATAATTGATATTGATATAGTTAATTTCACACCGAGATACAAGGTACCTATGGCACACAACTAACTTGTTCCTAGAGGTGTTCACATGTTTAGTGCTCATTGGATACTCCGTATTTCTGTTTGGACATTAGTTTTTTGGATTAAAATTTGGTATCATGCATTTTTAATGTAAAATTTTTCATTCTTTAATGTCACCCCATGAAAACTATATTTATTTAAATGTTACATTCTTTAGAAATTGTTGATACCATTTCTTGTTTTAAAAACTGGAAATATTTTTATCTTATGATGTATATGACAAAGAATATGTTTGAGTGGTATTCGATTTATATTTTTTTCCCACCCTAATTACACATTTGGGTGTAAGTATACTTGATTATGTTTGACACAGATAAGGGAAAGGGCTTTGGAGACAGCGGTTTTTGTTATTAGTGTCTTCTGTGGTGTAGTGTTCTGGACATGGCTTATGGGTGATGATGCCTTATTGTGTGGAAGTCCTTGGGATATTTATGATGCTACATTTCGTACTTTTTACATCTTGGGTCCTTTTTAAAAAAAATTATTCATTTTTGAATTTTAATTATGTCTTGTTTGGTATAAATTTTTAGATTGGGTTTATTATTCATTATTGGTTGTTTTATATATCCTAACTCAGGTAAATCATTCCCAAAGAATTGTATATGGTACGTGGGAACTTATTCCTACCCATGGGGATAGGTAATATCCTTCGGGCCTTACCATGGGGCTGGTTGGGTGTAGGTTTCGATGACGACCATATTTTTTTGGTGAAAAAATGGTATCTGAGGGAGGATAATATTTTTGGTTTATTTTATTATTTTGGGATGTGTTTGGTTAGACATGATCTAGAACTATTGAGACTCTAGGTTCTGGACATGATTATTGTTCTTGTCCCATACCTCTATTGAAAGAACTCGGGTCACCATGGGGTGACAAGATTGTTTGTTTGACTTATCTTCCTTATGGTATATGTGGGATGCAGAATGCACGTGGACATTCGGTGGGAGTGAAGTAGTTGTTTATTTTATTATAGTGATGAATTTAATTCATTTTTATTTGATACTATTGCAAAAATTTATCAATATTTTCATACTAATGTTCTATTTTATGAATATTGATTTTTTTAGAAACATGCCTCCCAAGAAAGATCAAATGAAATGGGAGGAAGATATAGAGTGTTGTCCTCCACCACTTAATCATACATTCATAGAGATGTATAAAAGGTTGTCTTATCCCTGGGATAGGGAGAGTATCTTAATCCGACACTATCAATGGAATATGAGTCTAGTTTGAGGAAGAAAAAATCCTAGGAGTTTCTAAAAAACAATCCTCCAACTTTCTGAGGGTGCACTTAAACCCAGGATGTAACACCCCGACCCCAGTTACCCAGAGTCGGTGCATTATTACATTACATTGGCATGATCACAAGAAAGATCAAGTCTCGAAGGACCGATTAGTTTAGTAGCCTTGGAATAACTAGATACATTAATAATGTTTACATTACATCATAGAATGAAAACTACAACAACATAGTCTCTATAGTCCACACTCGTATCCCCTCATACTATCCCTACAGGTCATTCATAAATTACTTCACATCCTAGGAAAAATAAAACATAGAAAAGGGGTGAGCTCAAATGCCTAGTAAGGATAACAATATAGCAGAAACATTCATAAATAAGAATTAAACATTAAGGAAATGTATAACTAAAACAAAAGCCTTTTAACCTTGAATGTCAACATAGTATGAAATAATTCCATTTACTTATTCACATTGATATTCTACTAATTGAATAATCACATGTAATATCAAAAACCACTTTTATAATGATGGAATGCACAATTCCAGACTATCATAACCATAGAGACAAGGCCTCGTGGAAAGACTACAAATAATATTTTGTAAAGGCCTTGTGCCAAGACACTAGTTTGTCTCATGAGACCTACCGATACATCGAGGAGCTATAGAGGGCTCCACCTGTCACATATTAAGTCCAATGCATTTCCACATGAAAAGGTTTAAACATAACATAAAAATTCGTATTAAAACTAGAATAAGAAATGTAAATACATCACCCACAAACCATGAATGGTATAAGAATAACAAATCCACAGTCAAACATATCTCAAAACCTTTAATACAATATCTATGTTTTGTATCATAATAAATCAACTTCAAATAAGCGTAAAATCTATCAAAGGATTTTGACATAGATGGATTCAAAATTCTTTTTAGAGAAATATCTCTTTCAATTTTGAAATCATTTAAGAGTTATATATTTATAAAATAAAACATTTCCTATGAAAATATTATAATAAGCTTGTAAGGGAATCTTCGACGATTTTATAACAGCGGAAAATAGCCACACCCACCGTATATGTTAAAAAAAATTCTTACCTTAATTCTTTCGAAAAGGTTAAAAAGGACCTTGTTTGGAAAATGACATAAAGATTCCTTTATAAAATTATTATAAAAAGTCAACAACGGTATAAATGAATTTATACCATTGTCTTTAAAATAGTAAGAATGATTTGAAATAGATTTTTAAGAAACATGGATGTGGATGATAAAGAGGTCCCAGTAGATAATCAAGTATAAACAACCACAGATAATGAAGAGATTGCAAAATAAACACTTAACTTGTACCTTTCCTTGGTTGGGGTAGGTTAACCTTCTATATAATGGTTAAATAATTGGTATTAAATTATACAAGAACCATATATATTAATATGATATCATATAGGTTCTTTTAACATTACTTTGTTAATAATATTTTATAATTATTGTTGTTTCGGGTGATAACTTACTAGTTTTCATTTATATGTTTTGTTACATAAGATTTGTTTTTCATGGATAGGTTGTATCTTATTCGTATCTAGAATGATATCAAGTCCTTGAACATTATTTGGAAATCATCAAATGATAATAATACTTGAATGGATACGACAGAGAATGCATCTCATCACGTTCGTGGAGACGGTAGTCCGTACGTATGCACGAGCGACGATATCATTCTTTTGATATTAAAATAATATATAATTTTAAGGTATATCATATATAAAGAATAATTATTATGTTATATTTATTATTTACATTAATTAGACATCATTATTATACCCATACAAATAATAATTTATTGAATAACAATTACACCACGAAGTGGAGACGGTAAGACGTACGTACGCAGGTAAGGTGACATGTTATTCAAAGAATAGATTGAATAATGAATATGGTTGTACCATATTTATAATAACATTAAATTATATAGGATATACTGGATTCATTATTTTAGAATAGGAATAATAATGATAGAAGAAGTGGAAGAAGAAAGGAACATGAAATGGGGTGGTGAAATCATAACCTCTTCTTCGGGTTCTTCCTTTTGATTTGATCAAAAGGGCATCATAGGTTGGATTTCTGACTAAAGTAATGCCTCTAGGATGAATTTAGGGAATTGGAGAGAGTATTTGGGCAGTTTTTGGCCAAGTCAAATGGCTTTGATGGTTTGAATTAATGAGAAGGGGGGGTACCCTTTTATAAGAGGGGTGAGGGGCACATTTGGAAAAGATAGAAATATTATTTTATAATAAATTTATATTCGATTTATAGTGGATCCAAAGTGGATTATTTAAAGTTTACGGTGGGGATGGGTTGAAAACCACTCAACCAATATAATTTGTACAGGTTTGGGTCATTATATTAACCTTATCTTTTTTTAACTCTTAGTTTATTAGTTTGACACTTACCATGTCACTTTGTATTTTTATATTATATAGTTAATAAACAAACTATATACCTCTAACCGACCCCCAAGTGGTCCATTAATGATACACATATCATGATAGCAGTCTCTTGGCCTAGTCTTAGATTTTTAGGAATTGAATATCAATTAATAATATAATATTTGTTTTAAAAACTCTTTTTTGTCAATTTTGACAGTATATGGAAATTTGATTTTTGTAAAAATCATAACAGAATGATTAATTCTAAATAAGTTATTTAAATCATTCCTAACATGTCATATTAACCTATAAAATTAGTGTAATTCATAAAAAGTCTCAAATATTATTTATTTTGGTATTTATAATATCAATTATTTTAATTTTTCACTATTATGTAAATTACTACATCATCATTGTGTCATAAATACATTAAGTTATTTAATGTCTAAAAATTATATATAAAATATCATTATGTAGGAAATATTTTTATATTTCTAATGAATATTTATAAATGAATTTATCTTATGTGTAACCCAATATTAAAAATGTTTTAGTAAATAAACATTGATTATAACTCCTTTAACTCTTCATTGAATTAAATAATAATAAATGTCATAATCTAATCCATGTGGACCTAAATGATAATATTTTATTCCTAAGGTTCTTTTTAGTCGAGATACACTTGTCCAATATAATTAGGACATGTTTTAGGGTAATAATAATATCATTTTTACCCTTAATTACCCTATTTACTTTTAACCATGGAAAATAAAAGTAAAAAATTACTATTCACCAAAAATTATTTTCATCTCATTGAACCACATTTTACTCCTTGATATTAACCGCTTCACTAGTATTTTCAAAATTCCACTCACAGAAGCGGTAAAATTATGTTTTATGAAAAATTTAGTATTTTTAACTACCAGTTAGTGGTTTCACTATTCATCAAAAATTATGTTTTTCAGAAAAATACCAAAAATTCACCCTAGGAAAATTTCGATATTCCGAATCCAAAAATGATGTCCATTTTGAAAAATAAAATTTATAAATTTCCAAAAGTGGGTGTTACTATTCACAATGGCTAGTTTGATTTTTTGTGGTGTGTTAGAACTTGATGTTGCGTACAACACACGCTATTGCATTATTCAAAGAAAAGTGTACCATAGAAGCTTGTGGTGTTACATTCTCACCTCCTTAAAATAATTTCATCCTCGAAATTTCTAGAATACTACCGCATGAAAAGACTTGGGTGGTTCTTCATCCTATGTTTCTCAGGTTCCCACGTTGCCTCTACCATCTTATGGTTTTACCACATGACTATTACCAGACAATTCGTCTGGTTTCACAGTACTTTTTATCTCGTATCCAGAATCCTGACGGGCTCTTCACAATAAGATAGATCAGGTTCTAGTTATAATTCCTCATAGGTGAGTACATGTGTTGGGTTAGGCATGTATTTACTCAACAGTGATATGTGGAAAACATCGTGAACTTTGGAGAGACATGGCGGCATTTCCAAACTGTAAGCTATATCCCCAATTCGTTCTAGGATTTCGAAAGGTCCGATGTACATGGGACTCAATTTACCTTTCATACCAAAACTTATGACTCCCTTCCATGGAGATACCTTCAAGAAAACAGGATCACTGACTTGAAATTCCAAATCTTTCTTTCGATTATCAGCATAGCTCTTCTTCCTACATTGAGATGCATTGATATGGTTTTGGATTACCTTCACCTTTTCCATCATTTCCTCCACAAATTCTGGGCCTACAATTTTTCTTTCAACAACGTCATCCCAATAGGTTTGTGTGCAACATCCCTTTCTGTATAATGCTTCATATAGTGCCATCTGAATACTCTAATGGAAGATATTGTTAGAGGAAAATTCTACCAGAGGTAAATATTGATCCCACATACCTTGAAAGTCAAGTGAGCAGGAACTCAACATGTCTTATAAGGTTTGAATAGTTCTTTCTGATTATCCATCTGTTTGAGGGTGGTAGGCAGTGCTCAAATGAAGTTCAGTATCCAAGGCCTTCTGAAGAATTTTCCAGAATCTTGAAGTAAAACGGGGATCACGATCAGAAAAAATCAATATGGGTACTCCATAAAGTCTCACAACTTAATCAATATATAGTCTTGCTAGACTTTCTAGTGGTAGATCTTATCTTATAGAAAGAAAATGTACTGACTTGGTAAGATGATCAATAATAACCCATATTGCATCATTCCTTCTTGGAGTCTTTGGTAGTCCCATTACAAGGTCCATCGTGATATTATCCCATTTCCACTCAGGTATGGGAAGAGGTTGCAATACTCCTCCAGGTTGTTTCCTTCCAGCATTCATTTGTTAACAAACCATACATCTTGACAGAAATTCAGCAATCTCCCTCTTCATGTTGTCCCACCAAAAATGTTCCTCCAAGTCTCCATACATTGTGGTTCTCCCAGGGTGTATAGAGAAATTGGAACTATGAGCTTCATCAAGCAATTCCATTTTTAGATCAGGTATATCGGGAACACATTTCCTCTTCTCGAATTTAAAAATTCAATCTTCAAACACAAAGTCTCTCAATCTCCCATCATTCATAGCTTTAATATTTTTTTTGAAATTCTTCATCATCGGTCTGAGAACTCTTAATCCTTTCTAGTAAATATGGTTTGGAAACCATTTGAAAAAACATTGTTGTTTCACCTTCCATGGTTATTCCCATTTCCATCTTCACTAGATTAATGAAAATTGGATCCCATTCAATTCTCATATTCTTCAAAACTCCATAGTCTTTTCTACTCAAAGAATCTTCCACCTTGTTTGTTTTCCCCGGGTTGTAGTGTATCATACAATCATAATCCTTGAGTAATTATAGACATATCCTGTCCCTCATGTCGAGTTCTTTTTTTGAGAAAATATACTTCAAACTCTTGTGATCAGTATAAATATCACATTTTTCACAATAGAGATAGTTCCTCCATATCTTCAAAGAAAAGATCACAGGTGAAAACTCGAGATAATGAGTAGAATAGTTTTGTTCGTTAATTTTCAACTGTCATGATGCATAGGCAATAACCCTATCATTCTGCATAAGGACACAACCAAGTCCTTTCTTCGAGGCATTAATATAAATAACACACCCATCAATCCCTGATGGTAGAGTCAATATAGGAACATTGACTAATCTTCTGTTCAGTTCTTTGAAACATTCTTCACACTCTTTTGTCCAAAAAAATTTAACCCCTTTACGTGTGAGCTTCGTTAATCATTTTTCCAATCGGGAAAAATTCTGGACGAAACGTCGATAATAACCTTCCAAACCAATAAAACTGTGTTCCTATGTTATACTCGTAGGTTCTGGCCATTCTTGGATTGCCTTGGTATTAGAAGGATCAACAGATATTCCATCTTTAGAGACAATCTGTCCAAGAAAATAAATCTCTTAAAGCTAGATTTCACACATGCTAAAATTCCCATATAATTCATGTATTCTCAGAGTCATCAAGATAATGCACAAGTGATTTTCATGATCTTCATAGATTTTGATGTATACCAAGATATCATCAATAAATACCACCAAAAATTCATCGAGATATTACTTGAAAACTCCATTCATCAGATCCATGAATATAGAGGGTTCATTAGTCAATCCAAAAGGCATTACTTTAAACTCATAATACCCGTACCTGGTTCGAAATGTTGTCTGTGGAATTTCTTCCTTTTTCACACACAAATGATGGTATCCATATCAAAGGTCAATCTTTGAAAAGTATTGAACTCCATGTAGTTGGTCAAATATATCATCAATGTGAGGTAGGGGATACTTGTTCTTTATTGATATATCATTGATGTCCCTGTAGTCGATACATAACCTCATAGATCCATCTTTCTTTTCAACAAAAAGAACAGGGGATCCCCATAGAGAAACACTAGGGAGAATAAATCCCTTATTACTCAATTCCTCTAGTTTTTTCTTTAGTTCAACTAATTCTACGATGGACATTCTATAAGGGGTCTTTGATATAGTCCTTGATCTAGGAATTAAATCAATGGAAAACTCAACTTCTAGTTCTAGAGGATGTCCAGGTAAATCTTCCGGAAACACGTCTACATATTCTTTCACAATAGGTACATCCTCTATTTAAACATTCCTTTCATCACCGACTGTAATTTCATCCTCTTCCTCCCCAATAATTGAATTTATTTGATCAACTGGGGGTGGATCTAGATAAGAATTAGGTGGTGACGATTCTGCTCTAAAGATAAGGTGTTCCTTATCATCATCATAAAAAATCGTAACCTCCTTCTTCTTACAATAAATATTCACATCATGGTCCGAAATCCAATCCATAACAAGTATTATATCAAACTCAATCATAGGTATGACGATGATATCAGCTGATAAAGAACATTTATGTGTTCTAATAGGGACTGATTCCCAAAACATTGTTGCAATGATACATTCCTTAAGAGTATTTACTGACAACTCCCTTTTTAAATCAAATTGGAAATATCTAATTTTCTTAGCAAACTGGGAAGATATTAAACAATGCGATGATCCAGAATCAAATAATGCATTTGCTAAACTAGAGGAAACCATTAAATTACTTGCCACCACATCTTTCGGAGCATCTACCTCAGTAGTAGTGATAGTATAAGCCTGGCCTTGATCCCTTGGATTTTTCTTATGTATGTTCCCCTGACGCTTTGGAAATTAATTTTCATAATGTCCGATCTCCATGCAATTGTATCATTGGACATCGATAGCTTCCTTCTTCCCCTTGCAATCACGAGCTTGGTGGCCTTTTTCACCACACTTGTAATAGACTCTCATTCCTTTTAAGCTAATACCAGGGTGTTTCTTCCCACATTTACTGTAGGATGGATATTCAAAATATCCCCTCTTCCCTTTATTTCCATTCCAAGATTTATCAGCAAATCTATTCTTCTATTGCATTGCTTTAAATTCATAAGACATAGAGAATTCCTTTTCTGTCATGATAGCACATGAGACATTGTCTTAGTATGATGAGAAGGATTGCGAGACTAATGCTAGACAGAGAAATGGTTTTAACCCATCAAAGAAACGATCAATCGTACTTCTTGGGTAACATATATAATCTCCAACATACCTTTATAACCTTGTAAAGTTAGCCTCATACTTGCGACATTCTCATCCTTCTTTTGTCTCAGACTCAGAAATTGTCTTTCCATATTAGCTCGATGGTCACGATGAAAATATTTTTCTAAAAAAAGATATTTGAACTCCCTCCATTCCATATTTGATACTTCATCATCTTCCTTCGTGTTTTGAATCAATGAACACCATTGATCAGCATCTCCAGTGAGGCGGTAAAGTATCATGATAACTTTTTCCCTTTCACTAATCCCCAAAGCCTGAAATATTTTATCTAGGGAATTAGTCCATTTCTCAGCTACTAAGGGATTTTTACTATCATTGAATGTTGGTGGTTTCTGCCTCATGAATTGATCTAACATTGATCCTCCATGTTGTGGATCAGGGTGGTCCATACGGGTAAGGTTATTATTCATAACCTAAGTGAGTTTTCCCAGTATGATGATTAGTTGATCATCACCAGTTGCATCACCAGCTCCACTATAATTATCTTGAGCATGAGGGAAATACCTACATGGAGTGTGTGCATTGATACGGTTTGAATTTCTTCCACTAGATGCCATTTCTAAAAAATGGCATAAACTAGATCAGTTTATGAATCAAAATACATAATTACACACTTATAAAACACTTAACATAAATTAAACTATTTATGGATATGATCCATAATCATAAAAATGTTTTCTTTGAGAAAGTATATGCTCATAAACCCTTCATAATGATTTGTAATGAAAATGAGAGTTATCCTATGTATATCTCCCAGGAGTGTCGTAACCAAGAGTGCAGCAAGGCCCATTGTCGTGCACCAGTTCTAGTTTGAGTCTAGCTCAATATGGTGTTTTCAGGTTTTACCCCTAGGTACATCTATGCCAAAGCCGCCTCTACCAGCTCGTATCTTGACAGGGATGTATTGCTCGGAAAACTCACAAAATCTCTACAATACCATAATTATAGGAAGTTCTTCTATACTAATCCTCAATGCCCATCTAAAATCAATGTGCTCTAATCAGAGTTTATCTAAATATAGCTTCAATGGTTTGTACTAAACCTCCTCTAATTCCAACTGTAACACCCTGACCTCAGTTAACCAGAGTCGGTGCATTATTACAAAACATTGGAATGATCACAAGAACAATCAAGTCCTAAAAGACCGATTAGTTTAGTATCCTTGGAATAACTAGATACATTAATAAAGTTTACATTACATCTTAAAATGAAAACTAAAACAATATTTTCTTCAAAGACCACACTCTTATCACCTCATACTATCCCTATAGTTCATTCATAAATTACTTCTTCACATCCTAGGAAAAATAAAACATAGAAAAGTGTGAGCTCAAATGCCCAGTAAGGATAACAATATAGCAGAAACTTTGATAAATAAGAATAAACATTTAAGGAAATGTATAAATAAAAAAATGGCTTTTAAACATGAAATTCAACATAGTATAACATAATGGAATTTACTTATTCACATGGATTTTCTAGAAATCGAATAATCACATGCAATATCAATAACCACTTTCATAATGATGGAATGCATACTGCCATACTATCATAACCACATAGTCGAGGCCTCGTGCCAAGACTACAAATAAGATTTTGTCAAGTCTTTGTGCCAAGACTCTAGTTTGTCTCATGAGACCTACCGATGAAATGAAGAGCTATAGCGGGCTCCACCCGTCACATGTTAAGTCCAATTCATTCCCATATGAAAAGGTTTAAACATAACATAAACATTCGTATTAAAACTAGCATACAGAATGTAAATACTTCACCCATAAACGATGAATGGTATAAAAATAACACATCCATAGTCAAACATATCACAAAACATTAAATACAATATATAAGTTTTGTATCATAATAAATCAACTTCAAATAAGTGTAAAATCCATCAAAGGATGTTGGCATAGATGAGATCAAAACTCTTTTTAGAGAAATATATCTTTATATTTTGAAATCATTTAAGAGTAATATATTTATAAAATATTTTTTTAAAAATAATCTTATAAGATTGTAAGGGAAGCTTCGTTGATTTTATAATGGCGGAAAATATCCACACCTGCCTTATAAGATAAAAAACATTCTTACCCTAATTCTGTCGAAAAGGTTAAAAAGGACCTTGTTTGGAAAACGACAGAAAGAATCCTTTATGAACTTATTATAAAAAGTCAACAAGGGTATAAATGAGTTTATACCATAGTTTTTAAAATAGTAAGAATGATTTGAAATACATTTTTATGAAATATGGATGTGGATGAAAAAGAGGTCCTAGTAGATAATCACGTATAAACAACCTCGGATAATGAAGAGATTGCGAAATAAACCCATACCTTGTAATTTTCCTTGGTTAGGGTAGGTTAACCACCTGTATAATGGTGAAATAATTGTTATTAAATTATAAAATAATAATACATATTAATATTATATCATATATGATCTTTTAACATTGCATTGTTAATAATATTTTAGAATTATCGTTGTTTCGGGTGTTAACATACTAGTTTTCTTTTATATGTTTTGTTACGTAAGTTGTGTTTTTCATGGATAGGTTTTATCTTATTCATATCCAAAATGATATCAAGTACATAAACATTATTTTGAAATCATCAAATGATAATTATACTTGAATGGATACGATGGGGAATGAATCTTATCGCGTTCGTGGAGACGATAGTCCGTACGTACACACGAGCGACAATATCATTATTTTGATATTTAAATAATATATAATTGGAAAGTATATCATATATGAAGAATCATTATCATGTTATATTTATTATTTACATGAATTACACATAATTATTATACCCGTCCAAATAATAATTTATTGAATACCAATTACACCACGATGTGGAGACGGTAAGTCGTACGTACGCACGTATGGTGACATGTCATTCAAAGGATGGATAGAATACATAATATGGTTGTACAATATTTATAATAACATTACAGTATATATTAGATACTGGATTCATTATTTTAGAATGTTAATAACAAAGAAATAATAAGTTGAAGAAGAAATGAACTTGAAAAGGGGTGGTGAAATCATTACCTCTTCTTCGGGTTCTTCCTTTTGATTTGATAAATAGGGTTCCATAGGCTGGCTTTATGACTAAAATAATGCCTCTAGGATGAATTTAGGGAAGTTGAGAGAGTATTTGGGTAGATTTTGGCAGATCCAAATGGCTTTGATGGTGTGAATTAATGAGAAGGTGAGTGAACTTTTAAAAGAGGGGTGAGGGGAACCTTTGGAAAAGCTATAAATATTATTTTATAATAAATTCATATTCGGTTTCAATGGATCCAAAGTGGATTATTTAAATTTTATAGTGGGAATGGGTCGAAAACCACTCAAACAATATAATTTATACAGGTTTGGGACATTATATTATCCTTATCTTTTAGTTTTAACTCTTAGTTAATTAGTTTAACACTTACCATGTCACCTTGTATTTTTATATTATATAGTTAATAAACATACTATATAACTCCAAGCGACCCCCATGTGGTCCATTAAAGATACACCTATCATGATACAAGTCTCTTGGATGATCCTTAGATTTTTAGGAAATGAATATCAATTAATAATATAATATTTGTTTTAAAAACTCTTTTATGTCAATTTTGACACTATTTGGAAAATTGATTTTAGTAAAAATCATAATAGAATGATTACTGCAAAAAAAGTTAATTACATCATTCATAAAATTTCATATTGACCTATAAAATTAGTTGTAATTCATAAAAAGTCTCAAATTATATTTATTTGGGTATTTATAATATCAATTATTTTAATTTTTCACTATTATGGTAATTACTACATCATCATTGTGTAATAAATAAATTAAATTATTTAATGTCTAAAAATTATAAATAAAGTATAATTATATAGGAAATATTTTTATCTTTCTAATGAATATTTATAATCGAATGTATCTTATGTCTAACCATATATTAATTTTTTTTTTATTAAATAAACATTGATTTTAACTCTTTTAACTCTTATTTGAATTAAATAATAATAAATCTCGTAATCTAATCCAAGTGGACCTAAATAACAATATTTTACTCATAAGGTTGTTTTTGGTCGAGATACACTTGTTCAATAGAATTTGGACATGTGTTAGGGTAATATTAATATCATTTTTATCCTTAATTACCCTATTTACTTTTAACCGTTGTAAATAAAAGTAAAAAGTTACTATTCACCAAAAATAATCTTTAATCTCATTGAACCACATTTTACTCTTTGATATTAACCGTTTCTCTTGAATTTTTGAAATTATACTCACAGAAGCAGAAAAATTATGTTTTATGAAAAATGCAGTTTTTTTAACTACCACTTAGTGGTTTCACTGTTCATCAAAAAATGATGTTTTTCAGAAAAATACCAAAAATTCACCCAAGGCTAATTTTGATATTCCGAATCCAAAAATGAAATCCATTTTTAAAATTAAATTTTATAAACTTCAAAAAGTGGGTATTACTATTCATAACTGCCAGTTTGATTGGTTGAGGTGTGTTAGAACTCGATATTGTGTACAACACATGCTATTGCATTATTCAAAGAGAAGTGTACTGTAGATTCTTGAGGTGTTACACAGGAAGTGGGGGAATGTATTGACAAGTTTGGGTTATTTTTCGATTTCCCTGATACATATGAGGACATTAGGGAGAAATTTGCATCCTTCTTATTAGAGGGTCCCAGCCACAGGTGGTGGGAATCAGTGTTTCAAGCTAGAAAGCATGAGTAGAAGAGATAGATTGAATACAATATAACGTTCAAAGATCAGTTATTTCTTGAAGTATTAGATTATTACGGGTCTTGAGAGTTTATGGAACTTGTCCAAGGGGCTAGTCAATGGTGGATTATGGTAACTTTTTCATCAATCTGGTATGTTATGCACCAAAAATGGTATCTAATGAGCATATGAAGGACTAGAAATTTGAAAGGGGTTTGTGGCCAGAGATCTATTCTCTGGTATTCCTGTTTAAGAAAAAAAATAATACAGAATTGGTTGATCGGGATTTTATGGGTGATATTTAACACAAAGGGATGTTTCGTTTCTCTGCGGTAGAATCGGTGATGGGTAGTGGTAGTTCATTGGAGAAACAAATGAAGCAAGAGTAGCATGGAAAGAAAGGAGGTAGCATTTCAGGCCACTCTTTAAGGAAAAATTCATTTTTTGTTTCTGATATGTGGTCTATCATGTGCCACCATTGTCGAAGGTTAATGCACCTCCGACCATAATAAGCATCTCCTCCAAATCCTTATTATCAATGTGGAGGTATGGGACCCTTGCAATGATTTTTTAGCATGGTATATCCACTTCAATGTGGGGTAGTAAAAGTGGCTTCTATGGGAGTAGCAGCTCAGAAAGAGCCACCACGAATGAGGGATCTCAGTTTTGTGGCTATGTTTGTAGGGCCAGCTCAACTTTTGGTCAAATCCTATATAGGGAAAAGCCATAGGTGAGAAGCCATTCTCAGGCGTAGATGATGCATCTTCATGTTGTGGAGAAGGCACCAGCGGGATAAGACGTAGGGCTATCCACTCTCTGAAGTACTGTTTTGATTGCATATTCAATAGTTTCTGCTCTTTACGTCATTGGGTTTTTATGTTTAATTTATCTTTTCTCGTATTGTAAACATGATAATTTTCCAACTGATATTTTTTCTTTCGCGATGGAGGTGGTGACGTCGTTGGGATTGAACGAACAAGGTTTCAGGTGATCATCAAGTGTGATTTCTTTTTCAGGGGTTGATATATTGTGGGACCTCCTGGTCTTATATATGGATCTATTTGACGTAATACTTGGAATGGATTGGCTGATACACTTTCAGGATCACATCTATTTCTATAGGCATTGGATGATTTTTAGGGAACCTCATGAAAATTTTCCTGTTTTTTTTTTTGTGGGGAATGGGATCCTCGGTCATGTGGTGCGGGACGTCCACTCCCAGAGACTGAAAATATTCTCTTCCAGTTACCATCACTCACACTAGAGGATGATGTTCATGCTCCTGATGGTGGGTTACTCCAGGTAGTGGATGATTTCTCAGAGGTATTTCTTGATGATTTTCTTGGGATTTCCCCCAGAGCAGTATGTGGAGTTCTCGATCAATTTTGAACATGGAACACAACTGATATCTCTTCCCCCATATCATATAACCCCCATCAAGCTGGGGGAAATAGAGATACAGTTGGGTAATTTAAAATCCAAAGGATTCATTTTCCCGAGTGTCTGTCCTTAGGCCAAACCTGTTCTGTTTGCAAAGAAGGCCGATGGATCCCTCCTGTTGTGTATTGATTACCGAATGATAAAAAAGGTAACCATGAAGAACAAATATACTTTTCCTTGAATAGATTACTTGTTTGATAAGTTTATGGGGAAAAGTTGTTATTAAAAATAGACTTGTGTTTGGGTTACCACCAACTCTAGCTAAAAGAGGCAGATATCTCAATGATAACCTTCTAAAGCAGGTACGACCACCTTGAGTACTGGTCTTTCCCTTCAGACCGACCAATGCTCCGGTGAGATTTATGTAACTCATGAATAGGGTGTTCCACCAGAATATGGACACTTTTATTGTGGACTTCATGGATGATATCTTGGTTTACTTTGGACTAGAGAAAGATCATGAGAATCATTTGCAAATTGTGTTGAGCAATTTGATGGATCACTACCTTTATGAAATGTTGTCTAAGTGTACCTTCTAAATTCGGGAGGTGAATTGTCTAGGTCATGTGATTTTGGTGTAGGGGGTTTTGGTGGATCCTATTAATATCATTGCAATGATTTCATGGGAGTAGTCTAAGAAATTGTTTGAGATCAAGATTTTTCTCGCCATGGAAGAATACTACATGCAGTTTGTTTAGGATTTCTCTCGGCATGCATCACCCAAGATCGCACTCACTCGGATGGGGGGGGGGGTATTTGTTTGGGTCCTAGAATATCTAGAATCCATCGAGAAGCTAAAGTTTCAGATGAATACCTCCCTCATGTTAGTCTTTTCAGAATCTGGAATGGGCTATGGAGTGTATTTTGATGCATCATGCATGGGTCTCAGGTGCGTGCTTTTGTAGGATGATCATATGGTGGCTTATGTCTCCCGCTGACTCCGACAACATGAAAAGATTTACTTAACCCATGACATAGATCTAGTATCTATTATGCATATATTGTAGACTTGGCATCGCTGCCTCTTTGGGGATACTTTTTTCATCTACTCTGATCACAAGAGTTTGTCCTATATATTCTCACAGAAATATCATAACCTAATTCAGTGGTGTTTGATCTAGTACATGCAGCGGTTCGACATTGATATAGTCTGCACCCTTGTAAAGGGTAACACTGTGGGAGATTCCTTGAGAAGAAAAGTATCATTGTAGGATTGGAGGAAGTATAATGATGAGTGGGCTTTGATGGGGATCTTTTATCAGATGCATGTGGAGACCAAGGAGCACAGTGGGGGTGCATTCTTGGAAAGTGTTCCGTTGACCCCTTCTCTTGTGGAGAGGATTCAGAAGGATCAGCATGGTGATGATCTATTTCAGCATTTTATTCTATTTCTTCATGGTGGGGAGATGTCTTCTTGTTGGTATTCATCCTCCGAAGGTATCTTGTGCTTCAAGGTACACTTAGTGGTGAATTTGTCCCTATGTAAGGTAGTGATGTAGTATTTTCACCACCCTTAATGGGATATCCGTGTTGGTTCCACTGAGATTTATTATGATGTTCGTCGATAGTTCAGGTGGCTAGTCATGATATGGGACATAGATGACATTATGTTGAGATGCTATACTTTTCAGTAGGTGAAGTAGAGTATAAAATGCCCTCTGGTTTACTTCATCCATTAGCCATTCCTACCTAGAAGTGGGATGATGTTTCCATGGGTTTCATATTGGGATTCTGTCATACACCTTAGGGATAGAATGGAAAATCGTTTTTGATTGATCATGTCACCAAATAATCCCATTTCATTCCAATTAAAGATTCAACAAAAGTGAAGGAATTGGACTAGTTGTATGTGTAGGATGTTTTGAGGCTCTATGGTGTTCCTTCATCCATTGATTTAGATAGGGAACCTCGTTTTTCATCTCGGTTTTTGAATGTTATTCCTAAGGAATTGGGGTTTCAGATTATGTTAAGTATGACATACAACCCTCCAACGGATTGTCAAACAAAGTGGGCTGATTAGATTCTGACAGACATGCTTTGGGAATGTGTGTCTGATTTTTGTGGTTCATGAGATTTCCATTTTTGATTTTTATAGTATCGTATAACAATAACTACCAATCATCAATCAATATGGGACCATTCAAGGCACTTTTCGGTCGGTCATGTCGATCTCATTTGTGTGGTTTAGAGGGTAGTGAGACCTCACTGTTCATTATGAGTATTGTGTAGGAGACATCAGTAATGGTTTAGTTGATTATAAAATGGTTGTTGATAGACAATATTCAACACATGTCTTATGCCAATCGTAGGTGTTGATATTTGGATTTTTACCGGGGTGAATGGGTATTATTGAAAGTGGCACCTCTCTTGGGTCATTTTCATCTTGGTATGAAAGGGAAACTAACACCAAGGTATGTAGGGACATTTGAAATAACTAATAGGATTGGTAATTTGGAATACCAGTTATCTTTTCCTTATTAGTTGACATGGATACAGGATGTGTTCCACAACTCCCAACTAAAGAAATACAATTTAGTCCCCTCCCATGTTTTGAGATGGGAAGAGTTAGAGTTGGAACCAGATCTATCTGTGGTTGAGAGACAAGTGCATATTTTAGACACCAAAAAATGTACTTGGAGGGAAGACTATTCCACTAGTCACAATCCTCTAGCAGAATGGGACTCATGAGCAAGAGACATGGGAGTTGAAATCTTGCGTCAAAGAGCAGTTTTCATTTCTCTTATATGATCTGGCTTCAAGGTAACATTTCAAGGGTGGAGTGTTTTTATAATAGGAATAATTTTCATATACAAGACATATTTTAATGTTATTTTTCATGTATTTTCTATCCTTTATTTGTTTTCAGAGGTTTCCCACACATTTTTTGAGAAAATGGTGGTTTCTTCAAGATATGGGCCCTATTGTGAGCATATTTCCATTTTTAAAAAAAATTGACTCTTTTATAACTCCTTTATTTTTCAAAAAAAAATCACCCATTACAACTCCCAATTTTCCTACCCTGACCTATTCAGATCAGCATATCCATTTGGACCCCTTAGGAACTCATAATCATGGTGTATTTGGGTGATTTATTCCGGCTTTAGGCTAACCCGTTATCACATTTCTAGATTTAAGGAAATAATTTATTTATTTTAGATCTCATTCATATTTTAACATTTTTCAGACATTCCAACTCTCACTTGAGCCCAAAAACCCTAAGAGGACCCCCATGTTCCATTTTACCTCTTTTCAGCTCATCTTCATCATTGATTAGGGTGAATTTATTCATGGTTTCTCAAATCATCCAGATTTCCAAAGGGAATTTTTTATTTCATAAATCATTTATTTTTTACTATTTTTTCCCATTTATAGTCCCCAATAGACCTACTCATCCATATTAGAACATTCCTTTAAATTTTATATGCTTAGAGATTCAACTGTTGGTGTATTATAGGAAATATTTGCAATGTTTTTCAAGTAAGTGAATTCCTCTCATGTTCCTTCCATTTCCTTAGGGTTTCTCTCCTACTTCATGATGTTCCAAATTTCCATGTACAAGGGTTTCATACCTAGGATTTTATTTTTAATTTCTTGGTCCAATATTTTCGTTTTAGGTTTTTTTTTCACACCCATGTGGTGCGGTGGTGGGGCAGTTAAAGTTTCACACAAGGATTCACTGTTTTTGACATATATGGTAGGTTATTTCATGTGTAATCGTCCATTTATTAGTTATATTTTAAATATTAATATTTCCATCATATTCCTCAACCATTTTATTGTGAAAAAACTGGTTTTTGTAACATTGGTTAAGTGGCTGGTTTTAAAATTCCATTTTGTGCAAAAATTATTGTTTTTCTTGTGTGTTCCATGTTGTATAAATTGGATTTGTTTTATGGTTAATTAAATGATATTATTCAATGTTTTTAGGTCTTTCAATTATGGTTTATGTGATGTTGGGAGGAATTTGGTTTTGAAAGGGGGGTTTTAGATGGATTTTATTTACAAATCATGGGTGTACTTATTGAAATTGTTTTCTGAATATTCTAAAGGGTTTATTGAATTACACAGAGGGTGAAAAGAATGTTTCGATACTGTATTGAGTCTGTATGACCAAAATTAGTGTTTTATGTAAAAATGGAATTTTATATAATGTAGAACTTGTTTGAGAACAAA
The DNA here is from genome assembly GCA_963277665.1 of Viscum album. Classification (NCBI taxonomy): domain Eukaryota; kingdom Viridiplantae; phylum Streptophyta; class Magnoliopsida; order Santalales; family Viscaceae; genus Viscum; species Viscum album. The sequence continues at coordinate 959,699,724 of OY728142.1, forward strand.
GAGGGAAACCCATGTATCTTGGTGGGAAGACATGTACTAGTACGTTGGTGAACTAGAGTGGTTTTTCCCATGTTTCAGTTAAAACGTTTGACATTGAAAACACTAGAAAACAATAATGGTGATGATTGGGGACCACTAGTTTGTGGGTATGTTCCCTACTAGTCTCTCTTGCAAGATAATGGATATTGATATGGTTACATTCACACTGAGATTCGAGGTACCTAGGGCCCACAACTAAGTAGTGCCTAGGGGTGTTCCCATGTTTAGCACTCATTGGCTACTCGGTATTTACCTATGGACTATCTTTTTTTGGATCAAAAGATCAGTATTGTTAATGTTTTATTTAAAATTGTTAATTCTTTATTGTTACCCCATGAAAACTATATTCATTTAATGGTTACATTCTTTAGAAATTGTTGCTACCATTTTTTGTTATAAAAACTAGAAATCTATTTATCTTATGATGTTTATCACATGGAATCTGTTTGGGTGGTATTAAATTGTTCATAGGATCTCATCCTATGTAAACATGTGGGTATAATCAAACTATATTATGTTGGACATAGGTAAGGATAAGGCCTTTGGATACGATGTTTTAGTTTGTTAGTAGTTTTGGTGGTGTGGTGTTTTGGAGACATTTAATGGGTGATGATCCCTTGTCATGTGGCTATCCTTGGGCTATTTGATTTTCTACTCTTTGTAGTTTTGGACCTCTTGTGTGTTGACTAAAACCTTGTTTTCATTTCTAAATTTTAATTAAGGATTTTTTGGCATGAATTTCAGATTGGGTTTATTCATCATTATTGGTTGTTTTATGTATCCTAACTCAGTTCAATCATTCCTAAATCATTTTTTATGATACCCAGACACTTGTTCCATCCCTTGGGGATAGTTAATTACCTTCTATCTTTCAATAGGCTAGGTCGGGCGTTGGTTTCAATGGAGATCGGATCTTGTTCGTGAGACTCCCTATAATCATGGACTATCCTCATTCCATGATTTTGATTATATTGAAACATCACACCATCATATTATAATTTTCAATAAAACATAATATAAAATGTGTAACTTATAGTTTAGTTGTAATATGTTACATTATGTGTATTAAAATTTGATAAAAATTATAATGTGTTGTCATTTTTTGTGTATCCATGCATAGAATCCATAAAATAAGTATGTGGAGTATCCAAATTGGTTGAAGTGAGTAACCATTTCATTCAAAAAAACTAGAATTATTATGTAATGAAATTAATGAAAATATATTTCATATAATTTAATTTTAGAGTTGTAAACCATCATTATGGGTATTAATAAGATACAAACATATGTAACTTTTCTTTCAAACATAGTGTCCTATTTGTACACTATTACTTTATATTGATTTAGTTCTAATGATAATTTTTACTCCTTCTAAATGGAATCCCTAAGAGTGGCCTTATCGAATCCTCCACCCCACGAACCTCTTCCACATAAAAGTATCAATCCATAGAGAGCCCCAGATAGGAAGGTGTTGTTTCTAACTGAGATGGTAGAGTGTCCCATGAGGTGACATCCTGATCGGTGATGGTTCGACACATCAACTTTTTAGCTATGTGGGATGCGCCATTAACCCACCTTGATGAATCATCAGGAGACCCTGTAAGGTGAGCATATTTGGGGAGGTGGAAATCCCCCAATAAGTATGATATTAGGATTAAAACACTATACCTCTAACGAAACTCCGTTTCTAGGACCCTTCTCCCTTTCCATTGTTCCGCCACAAATGTGTACAATGAAATTTCTTGAATTGAAGTAATGTGAGGACTAATGAGTCCAAATTTCTAATCATAGGGTTTTACCCTCAAATATTATTCATCTATACACGTTCATAAATATGAATTTTATTTTTTCATAATTGACATAGTAGATCAGCTATTAGAAAAAAGTCATTAAAACATGGCTCATGTATACATTTACAACTGATACTCCTATCCATTCTGCATGATTAATTAATTTAAATTCTCAAGAATAATAAAATCTGTAATGTACTCTCTATACATATGATTTTCACAATCAGATATTGTAACAACATTGTTCGAAAATATTGTATCTGTATTAACCTTTAATGATAGTAAATGTATAATTTTAAAGGTCCAGGTAAAATTACTTTGTAAAGATATTTTCAATTTGTTGGTTGATCATTTAGATCAATTTGATTTGACCTTCCATTGCACACCCTTCCCTTTGTCCTTCTGTAATGACATCCATCAGTTATGAAATTTTTTCATTAATTATTAATCCTTTTTCTTGGAAAATAAATTGGAAGTGAATACCTCCTGGTTAATATTGTTTTTTAAATATCTAAATATCATTCTATGAATGTTTTGATAGCTTACACAGGCATATGAACATATTTTTCATCATGTAGAATATGTATCTCATCACTCAACTATTGTGATATGTTAATCACCACTCTAATGTAACCTATTGGAATTTTTGTGAGTTTAGAATATCTCCTCGTATATTTTATGTGGTACCCATTACAGCATGGTGATAGTTGGGTATTGATAGATATAAATCACAATCATTTTCACCATGTATAATATTAGTAAAAAAAATTATCAGCGTCTTCCAGATTCTCACTTCATATAAAAAATTAGGATAATATTTATTATCTCTTCTAAGATAGATCACTAAGGGGAATTGATCACCTCAATGTTGGTTGGGTTGGGGAACATCTTGCGGTGGTTGTTCTTATTTAGTTTCTTCTCATTGATTCCATCCCAAAACATTTTATAACAACTGTAAATGCCAAATAAATTTTTCATTAGCTGAAGATAATCATTAATTAATCTCTTCAATTTTTTTATCTTTATCCCCCTATTCATTTCTCTTCTCAAAGTATGTTTGTGTTGAAACCATTATACCCACACCACTTAGGCGGCTATACTGTTTTGGACACTTCAAGACCCCTGATGGTAGTTGTTCATCCAGTATACCTGATGACTATTCTTATGTCTACATAAGTTAAAAAATATAGTAAAATAAGTATTTAGTTTTATTTAATATATATTTAAGAAAAACATTATTACGTCACACTTAGACATTCGTCCTTCGCTCTTTATGTGCTTCTATTTATTAGTATCCATTTTTTATTTACACATTCCTTATTCCATAGCACATGATGTGATTCAAAAGTGAATTTGGATTTGGATTCATCAAAATTTCTATAAATAGTGGAACATAATTATTATATTGTTTCATGAAAAATAAAATTATTATGTTATATTTAAAATATGTTCTACTTTTTTAAGTGAAACATTCCCCATCCTTTCGTTATGGTAGGGGTACATTGGTTTTTCTGACCATTGATTATTTTCATCACTAATTATTTATTTCATATGTTAATAATTCTTAAAAAAACTAATTTATACATGTATTTTAAATTAATGTATTACTAATAAAAATTTACTTGAAAGTGTGTCTCCTCTTAAAGACCAATAAATGAATCCCATTCTTGTTGTTTTATCAGGTGTGCATACATATGTGTTGGTTGTGGTTTTATTTTCCCTTTACGTTCATTGATATGAAGCTTCATAAGAATAGTTTGAAAGCCACTATGATCCATTACAGTGAGTATTAATAACAATTTCATTTGATAGTAATATACTAAATATGCACTCTACATGGGATAATGAAGAGTAATAAAATTATTAACTTTTAGTTTTTAGTAAAATAAATAATGTATTTCATAATGTTATCCTAATCTCTTCAAAAATCAGTGTCTTAAAAAGAAGGTCTAACATTAAACAATGAATCTACACTAATCTACATAATCATGTGATTTGTGGGCCCACTGTAACTACTAAATATGGATTGTTGGGGTTAACATTTTGCCACATCCATTCCATATGACATTGAATTTGATGCCTTTATTTATTACCTCAAAAATATTTATTAACACTATCATGCAATGGATCTTTTATTTTTTGTATGACATTGTTTGTTATTCATCTACCATTTTCTCATATTCAACATCATCAATATATTGTTCCTATAGATTCTCAGAAGCATAGTGTAAGGAAAGATTTTGTTCCTCTGAATTTGGAGTACCAATATGTTGAGAAACTTGTTTTTCCTCATTATTGGGAGAATCAGTATGTGAAAAAGTCATTATCTATAAAAGTGGTTGAAATTTTCATTTTGATTATATAAATGTAGCATTTAACAGATAATAATATGTGTTAATGCAATTTATATTACAAAAATATAACCTAATTACTGATCTGACTTTTTTAAATGTTGAATGTATTTGACCAGTCTATCAAATTATCATAATCCATTCACTTTTGGTACCCTAGGACATACGAGACCCCATCTACATTGGGGCCACTATGAAATGATTCTGACATCCTAAGGAAAGGGTCATCATCATTTGAATTGAAATCTGACCCTTTAGTGGTTTTTTTGATAATATAACAATTGAATACTTTTAATTTATAGGATCTAGTACATAAAATACTTATACTGCATTTGATACCATTATAAATAGATTGTATTTATACACTTCATTACTAAAATCCACTTTCATGAATCCCAATTAATCAATTCTAATAGAACATTGATTATCAAACCACTTGCATTGAGAAATTCGAACTTGAAATGTTTTATGATCCAACTCCCATTTATGTTTGATGATTTCAAAGTATTACATATTTTTATAAATTGGATTTCTTTCCTAGGTACAAGATACAAGCATGGCTTCAGTCAAATGTTTAAATACACTATTTTTAAAAGTGTTGTGTTTATCATGTCCATTTGTATTGAATATATAACCATTAATTACATAACTATTATAAGATAATACAAGCACACTTGGTCCTATCGATTGAAAACAAATTCATTCTGAAATTGAATTCATATATTCATATGACTCGTTAATAATATGGTCCCTAGATAACACAATAAATTATTGACTATGTGTAATTGATATCTATATTTTAAACGTGATGGATTGAAATGAAAATGAATTAATTTTTCAGTTTCAACATATAGGTCCACATCTAAACTTCTATGAAATTCATAAAGGTGGGCCTCCTCCTGATCTATAATAGTAATCGTGAAAACATCTATTCTAGAAATTCATTCATCCACAATCCTCCCATTGTGATGAGATTTCGGTTGACCAATGCTTTCCACATTTGACAGGTACTCAATACAGAATTCATTAGATTCCTCAACAACATATCACATATCAATTCAAACTTTTGTAAGAATTCAATTTCTGACATACCCTTTTGAAATATTTATATAATGTCCAATGAGATACATCCATCTATAATGTAAAGGACCACATAGTCCAATATTGTTTACCAATTGAACCATCAAGTAAACAATAATATCAAAGAATTTAGGTGGGAAGAACTTATCAAATTCACATAATATAATATCAAATTAATTCACCATAGTTGGTATTTTCATTGGGTAAATAAATTTGATGCATATATCTTTGAAAATTAAATAGAACTTGGTTAATTTATGAGGGAAATTCTTGAGAAAAAATGAAATGTAAAGATATAGGTAGTAGATATTTCACTAAAACATGATAGTAATGTGATTTTAGACCCTTTATCTTCAGACCATTAATTTCAATGATATTGTCAATATTTTTTGAATACCCATTTTGAACCATTACATCATTCAAGAAGTTTCAAAACTGATTTGTCTCTTTCCTAGAAAGAGTGTATGTAGCAGGAGAAAGAGAAGTATATTTTCACTCATCACAAGACCCAAATATTCTTGTATTCTAATGTCAATCATGTCCAACCTAGCCCTAATTCTATAATTTAATTTTCTAGGAATTTTAGTAATGTTTCAATGACTCTATCACACACATTTTTTTCAGCAAACATAACATCATGAAAATTCATGATGTATAAACAATTCTAGTACAGTAATTCAATATAATTGTTTCATTTTCCAACCAGTTTTTATATGGTGTATCAAAAAATTTTTTCCAAAATATATGTTTATATATTTTCATTTCTCAAAAAATTTATCTCCTATTAGAGGAGACGGAGTGGTTAATTCTTCTTAAATACCTTCAAATGATGTCTTTTAGGATCAGTATTTATGTCACCATGGTAGAAATATGTGATTTCCAAGAAGCACAGTCTTTGATGAATGCTTTAACCTAATTAATTATATACCTTATTCATAAATCATTAAACCTTTAGTTCCATTAATGATATATCCTAACGACATTACATAAGAAAGAGATTCATTTATCTTCAAATACAATATGGCACTCAAAGTGAAATTTTCATTTCTATAATCATCATACAATGTAACACCTAAATACAACAATAATTTTAAATCTTAAACCAATGGAGAAAAATAAATATCAATATCCTTACCTGGAAGTTTTGGTCCTAATATAACAGAGATAACATACTTTATTTTTTCTTCCTGCATAAACATTGTGGGAAGTTATAATTTACCAACATAACCATCCATGTATTGTTAGTGTTTCCTTCAAAACTAGAAGGATTCAATATATCTACAGATAGTACAAGAAAAGGGTATATTAAATCATTTCCAAATTCAGGATAATCATGATAATTTATCATCCCTCGAGGAGAGGCTCTTGGGTGATAACGTTTCCCATATTTATTTATTATATTTTTCTTCCATGTCAATTTTCTTGTGATATCCTTACATGCATATATCTTTTTAAACCTTGGAATGATTGGAGAGTACAATAAAACATTCATAAGACCTAATTTAACTTTCTTGTATCAATATTGACCACACTTTGAGATTTTTAAAGGGATTTTTATTCCTTGAGAAACATTATATAGTCATTGGATAGCCATGTATTATTTCAGAGATCATACCCATTGAACATAGAATTTTTGTGTCATGTATTCAGAAGGGAAGCTCATTATCTTCTTAGATCCTATCAATCAAGAAAATATGTTCTTTAATAAAACTAGAATAACTCCATTCATTTTCATATTTAAAATTATAAATCATCATTATGGCTAATGATGCAATATATTTAGTACTCCTTGTATATGATAGATTCCATTCATGAATCTTTAACTTCTCAAACAATTTTGTACAATCATGATGCTCAATTTCAACTATCATTTGCAATTCCTAAATAAAATCTTCATCATATTTCACATGTGTAATCACATCTTCAATACTATATTCATCATTTTCCAGAAATTTAATCATACTAGATGATATATAAAATAGAAATGTTTCTCATTCACTATCTATATTCAATTTTCCCCCATGTTTACTCTTCAATTTATAAATTTAGTCTATTCCGAGATTGATTGAGTGTTCTTCCAATTCATCTAGACTAATTATTCTCGAATAACACTACCATAAACAAAGAAAAAGGATTTCGGAATTTCATATGCATGATATTTTATAAACATGATAAATTATTTCCCCCCACCCTCATACACTTTTTTCATATGTCTATAATCCACCCATATTAAATTCATATACATCCTATTTTATTCAGTAATATTAATTTTTAACAAAATAAATCAAGAATAAAATCAATTTTATAGGAAAATTTTATCTAATGATTATAATATTACTATAAGGTAAGATTATTAATAGCAACGAATTCAAATACATAAATTGGTTTATTAATGATTATGATTTTACTAATGTAGTTTTTTATTAAAATATTCTATATTATATGAACCAAACATAATATTTCTTATACTAATTTGAATCCCAATAGGGACCTCTACCCTATCAAAACCCTATATAGAGGTGATCAACATATCTCCTTTAATAAAAAATATCAAAATTTTCTATCTATATCAATGGTTGATATATATTCTTATACAAAAAGTAAAATTGATTATGTTTTAAAAAATATCTCAATGTTGGGATAATATATATTTCATATTTTATTTACTTGAAAAGAAAGAAATATTGAAAGATGACACTCTAAAGGTAACCAAAAGTAAAATACACAAGATAATAAGTTATTTTAAATAGACATTACAGTTTGAATCTGTTGGAGTAGAAGGGTTAATAGGAATATAATTGGTAGAATTTTTTGATTTTAATCCTTGGGATTAGGAGGGATAAATGGAAATTTGAGCTGATTATTAGTTTTTCACCACAAAAACACTATCGACTTTTCATTTGTAGACACCGGCTTATATGATAAGTGGGAAGCATCTTTGTAGTGTACATCTAGGTGCTCAAAACAATTAGAGTCAGAAATAATGATGAAGGAGGGAAAATTAATGTTAAGTCTAGGGATATGGTGAACCAACAATGACTCAGGGAAAGAGATATTATGTGGAACATGTGAAAATGAGGTGTACTTGGAACCTGGAAAATATTACCAATTTTGTACCATCAAAACTCTACCTACTTATCATATATAGTCACCACTGTAAAAAATATGTAAAAGTGTTTTACAGTGCATAGATTGGAGATCCAGGCAATCAGAGTGAGAAATAATGAGGAATGAGTGAAAATGAATGTGAAGGAAAGAGAGAGGATGAACCAACAATGGCTCATGGCAAGAGAGATTGGGTGTAGGGTGAGTAATCTAGATCATGGACTAATAAGATCTATTACACAAAAACAACTCATCCCATTTGGTGAAATTAAAAGAAAAGATGGTTGAGGAGGAGCAATAGATCAGAAGTGATCTCATACCTTGATTTTAACATAACATTAAAATTTCAGGACACAAAAATTAGATAGACAATAAACGAAGAGAAATATATTAATTGAAAATTTAAAATATAGAAAAAAAAATTAATAACAAAATGATTGTAATTTTAATTTCTCGTCATTTGATTTTGATTTTAAATTTAGTAAAAGAAAAGAAATGATTTTAATCTCTCTCTATCTTTTTTGGGGATAATTTTTAAAAGAAAAAAAGAAATGTTTTGGTAATATTCCAAAAATAACCCAAATTAAAAATATAGTTTTTCATAACTAAATTATTTCAATTAAAAAATATTATAATTTTAAATTATATCAATGATTCTTAAATAAATATATATATTTATTATAAATGTGTATATATTTTTTTTCAAAAAATATTAATATATATTTAAATATATGTATTTAAAAATATATTTAGAGAAATATATATATATATATAATTATATAAATATACATTCATAAATATATATTTATAATATAAATTTATAATTATATAAATATATATAAATATATTAAATATATATTAGAAAATATATTTGTTTCTTTCTGTTATTATCAATTAAAAATAACGTGTCAAAAAATATTTATATACATATAATCAAAACTATTTATATACACATAATAATTTATTACAAAAAATATTTATATACACAAAATCTAGAATATATATTTACACATAATCAAAATTATCAATTCAAGGTAATAAAAACTATTTAAAAATTATTTATACGATTTATTAATTCATAAATATTATTTCAATATAATCAAAAATAGTAATTCAATATTGTTATTTTGAAATTATTATTAATTCAAAATTATTATTAATTCAAAATTATTATATATTTAAAATAAAAAATTCAATATAATTATTAATTTTCAGAATCCAAATAATTCAGAATTCCCCCCTTTTAAACCATTTGAATTTATTCACTCTAATTTCAAATCATAATAGTCCATTTTAAATCCAATGTGAAATTTTAAATATCATTTATTATGATCAACATTGAAATTAAAAATATCATCCACATTTTAAAACATCATAAAAATCCAATTTATTAACATTAAATCTTATCATTTACACTTAAATTCACATTAAATTTTTAAAAAAATGATGAATCTTTTCATAAAAAATCATTGGGAAACTTTTTATTTATTAGAAATAAATTTAACAAATAAAAATCATGTTACCCTTTTTTTAAATTCAATTTAAAAAAAATTACCCATTAAAAACACTTTTTAGAGAATCAAGCATCGAATTAATTTTCAAACTGTGTTATAAAACTCACTCAAAATTTTGAAAACCAATATAATTTTTAAAATTATAAAATCACACATCTCCTAAATAACATTAACATTTTATAATAAATATAGTTTAGAAATAATTAAAATATGACACAAAAACCTAGGATAATTAATGATCGCAATCAACTTGGTTGCATGGTTGGAAATCTATGTGCCAATCACTTTGTTGTCATAGAGAGCCCCTCCAAACTATGTATAAATGTTCTAAAAGTTTTACCAAACTCCATGACTTCACCTTGTTTCACTGTTTTACTTCCCACTTCACCCCTAGCATAAAAAGATTTATTACCATCACAAATTATCATTTACCCCAGAAAAAGAACCATCAATATAAATTCAAGTACACCAAAAGAAGATAAGGAACCAAAAGAAAATAAGGATAACTCAAAAATCAAGACATGAAAAAACTTTTCATGGAAGCTATAAGGTTTATAATGAGTATGATCTCAAGACACCTGGGTTAGCTAGATTTCAATTTTATGGGTGTGTTTTGAGTGTTAACCAAGAATTATCAAGGAAGCGATGGAATTCCCATGTTATAATGGGAGTATAGTAGTGTAAAGTGGTTATCAGTGGATCTTTAGAAACTAAAAAAATAAATTAGCACATGAATTCATTTTTGAGAGGATCGATTCATCATGAATATCGATGAAGAGTGAGAGTCGTAGTAGATATTTGATTTTGTTAGATCATGAATTGTACAAGGGTGGAGGAATATGATAAGATTCTATTTAAATATCAGATAATTATTTTATCGATTTTTTCAAAAGATAACTTTTATAAGTGATAAGATAGTAAGTGTTTATAGAAATCATCGCTATTGGTGAATTTTCATCAATAATATAATGTAAATTTATGAGTTCTAGAATTCTAGCTCTAATAATGATATGTTTTGTCATCCCTTTTTTACTGCTCATAAATACATAATTTTAATAACATAGTCTATATAGGGAGAACCATGGATTATCATCCATGGTCTAAGAAAATTTTATTAAAAAATAAATTACAAGGAAGATATAGTGAAGGGGTACATTCAAATCAATGTACCACAAAATACACCCTCAGAAATAGGGTATCATACAACTATCAACTTTTTTATTTCTACCACCCCTTTTATGGGATCCACCCTAACTTCTCAGCTATCAACCCCTCTAACACTATTAATGGGATTTCCAAGAGGTATCATGGTCACCGATACTTGATTCTCAACCATCCTCTACATATGGATCAATTTCTCCAGCAACATCATTATTCAAGGGAGCATCATTTGTTATTACATTTTCCATCATATCATTTCCAACAGAGGCTTGATCCTGAATAGTAGGGTTTCCAAATTTAACATAGAAGGATTTCCTACTATAACAAATATTTCAAATATAATGCAAGGTAATTTTATGGGTCCACATTATATCAAGGAAAAAATACCTTATTCATATTCCACCTTTCTTTCCGGTAAACCATCAGTGATACAGTAACCCAAAGCATCATCAAAGGTGACCCAAAAAGGAGCATCCCCAATCATCCATGTCTAGCCTAATGAATGAGATTCTCTATGATGATGTGGGTAATCTGGGAAATATTTCTCACCAATATATTTTTCACATCCAACCCATACTCATAATATTCATTAGAAATAATGATGGGAAACAAATTCTTCTCAAGACCACATGAAAGATGATTTTAACTCAAAGTCGTTAATCCCTACAAAGAATGATGCACATTTACTTTGGATTTTTGAGGGGGTACCATATGGAAGACATCATGATCTAATTTTTTTTTCCTTTACTAAAATACCTATACATTGGTGGTGGTCTATCAAATTAGGACATTGTTGGAGAAGATCTACAGGCTGCACCTGGTCGAGTAAACCCCCATGTGGGTATTCCTCCTGCCTATATAGACTGATCAAACACACCCTGGGGGACCTTCCCCATTAGAAATATTTTAATATTCCAAGTCAAGATTCCCCTCACCATAATATTATGGATTACAACCATGTATGGATCATCTTCATAATTCATGTCCAGACCAACACCGCCAATAACATTCCGCAATGAGGCATTATTTCTATGATTAATTCATCCAAAATTAGGAGGGGAAACAACCATAGAAGAAAAATAAAGGGTTTTACTATTGTTAAAAACCTTCTTACCCACTGGTCTAGTCTCAACAACAATGTTACCATCAAATATGGGAATATTGATCTTATAGTCATCCACCATATGTTCACATTTCCCACAATTATAGAACCTCATAACCCTACATAAATTCCCTTTGATATTCCTACTTTTCATAAAATTGGAACAAAAGATTTTCACGTATTCATAATAAATTACCAAATCAAACTTAAACACTCTAGCAACCAAATAAATAGTTTCATCAAGAGTTGAACAGAGATCGATTTCAACAATGAAATCCACATGATTTCTCTATTTGGCTGATCGATTTTCTTTATCAATATTGATAGCAGTTCCTACTACAGAAGTGATATCCTATAGGATATACTTATGCTGAAAAAACCTATACCTTAAATTAGAACTCATGATTGAACCATCTGTAACATACCGACCTGGGATCCACTTAATCTGTACCCTGAACCAATAGGACACATGGCATCAAGAGTGACTCCATATATGATAGATCATGAAGACTAATTGTGAGGTTGTAAGGGTGGACTGGTGGGGAGACTATACCCTCTTATCATGGAGGAATAGTTTATACAATCATAAACGTACAACAATAGAAGTATATATTAACAGACATAATAATTATCAGTGGAGGAAAAAATAAATGAACAGCTGTATGATAACAAAAATCCACTAGGCAATGTCATATACATTGATTCATGGAATGCTGATATACAAAAAGAGAAATATGGGACATGCAAATAAAATAATTATTATCAAAAAACTAAAAAATGAAAAAAAGATTCCCCACTAGAATCCAAATCATATGCCTGATCCTCTGTTCCTTTGTTCTAAGCATAAGTAATGCATATCAAGGATTTTAAGTAAAGCACTTTCATTTATGTATACATACAGTCATATAATCTTTACAGGTACCAAGTTAGACCAAGTAGGGTATGCGATTAATTCCTAGTAGCCCAACATAAATGGTGTCTAGAGGTAATCTAATTAGTTATTGCAACTCATTATTGTGCATTTATAAATGAAATTATAGAAAAATATAATAAATAAATGATAGCCCGCTTGTGTTCCTAAAGGAAACATGGGGGATCTACCTACTTTAGCTCATGAATGGGATGAATGTCGGGTTAGTCACTATATATATATTAATAATATATACAGTATACTTATATATTTCATCCACTAACATGGACTATGTACATACAGACGTAAGTGTCCATATAACTATAATACAAAGTTTTGGCTATAAAGGGGCGTAACTCGGTCATCTATAACTAGAATAAATGAGCCAATAAGCTCTGGAAGAAGGGTAAATTTTACTACATCTCATATTTTTTGGGAGAATTTGTGCTCTTCACTAGAGATAGTGATCGTTCCATTATGTTAACACTCAAAACAAGGGACGTGGTACATCATTCCCATCATCAAAATAGTTTCACTGGTGTCAGACATGATTCTCAACCCTCAATGTAAGGGATCATGAAATTGTCACACCCAATATATCCCTTAGCATCATACCACAACCTATATCAAGTTTCAATAATATTTATAATATAATACATAAGGCATTACATATCATGTATCTCAATATTCAAGTCTAATTACAAAAAAAAAATAGTTTTCAGTGAGAATTTAATAAAGCATAAAAAATGTCATGGTCTTAACAACCATTACAAATAATTTCACTTAATTCACTCAATTAATTTATGAAAAAGTAAAATAACATTAATAATTGATCCCATTAAAAATCTATTTCTTTCAATAAAATATGGAAATTAAATTTTTAGCGATAAAATATTCATTTAGAAGGTGTCATTATTAATGGAGAAATTACATACCTATCCAATTCAATTTATAAGACTATCCAAAAAATAAGGGTGTTTATATTCTCTTAAAATTTATATAATAGATGGAAAATCACTTTATAACCCAAGAACAACACTTATTATGTGCTATGATTATTTAAAAAATTTACTAGAGAGGGAAATACAATATTTCACACCCAAGGGGTGTCCATAACCGAGGTCAACTTTTTGTTACCTAGTAAACTAGGATCAATAGTTGTATATCAAGGTGTTTAGATCTGTTTAATGGTAAGAACTCAATTAAAGGTTCTTGTGAAATAATGGACTATAATTGTCATAATGGTAAAGCTATAAAACATAAAAAAAATCATGGGGAAATTGATGAGATCACCTAACTTATGGATTTTGATTACTTCTCACCTGGCATTTGAAGTTATTTGTAAGAAATAAATGAAAAGGAAAAATTACTAAAAATTGGGTAAATATAAGGTTCCTATATAACATATTGTATAGAAGATAAACTGAAATATGAAGGCAGAGTATTGTAGATATTAGCGAGATGGGTCTGATGCTTCTTATGGATCTCGATTTAGACTTTGGGCGTGAGAGTGATCTCAAGGCCTAAGAAGAGGGACATGAGAACCCAATGGAGTAAAAAACATAGGAGGCTGATGGAAATGGGAGGAAAAAGTTAGAAAATAGTTAACTAGATTTAATTTGGGGAAAGAATGTAATTTCAACCTCAAAATAGGGGGAAGAATGTTTTTCCTTGTGGTTTAGAAAAATATGCACCAAACAGGTTTAATGGATTACTTAACAAAATAAATTTCATGGTAAAGGATAATGGTTTCCATAACCATGAAAAAACCATGTGAAATCCAAATTTCAAATGTTTATAGTATTTCTCATGGTCACGCCCATGGATTCACACAATTTTAGACTAACCATGTGGCTCTTATTTCACCTCTGTTGGTTGCCACATGGTTAGCAGAGGTTATGTGATCTGGTAGACATAGTTTCTACTATCTATGAAGCCTAATAATTTTTCCCATTATATGGAAATTTGACTCCAAAAAATACATAGACACTCTTTAAATCCTCATTTAGTTGTACATAGCATCTACCAAGATTAAACCAAGGATTTAAATTGACAAATAAATGATCGACATGTTCTTGAAATGACAGGTCGAAACAACCACCACTCCTTAAATAATATCATATCCATGTTAGAAATATGAGGGTAAAGAGGAATCTTTTAAAAATATTTCCTTCCTTTCATTATGTATATCACCTTTTTGTTCCCATTTATTTCATGTACTCGTCTGTACTATCATAGCACCCATACCAAAGGAACTGACCTTCCCTATAGTATCCTCACACTCTGATCCACAATATGCATTAGATACTCCTTTAAGAATGCATCTATATCCAACTAAACCTCATCATGCCGAAATACATGTTATGGGTCTGGATAATACATAAAAGGCTATGATATGTGAAAGATATCATGTATTGAATGGTATCTCTATGGAAGTTCTATCTACTAATCCACTGGTTTGATCTGTTTCACAACCATTAAGGGTTGAAAAAACCTCTATAAGAGCTTACCCTACCTCTATATATGTCTATGGACCAACCTAGGTGATACCCGCATGAAAACTCAATCATTGTCCTTAAACATGAGAGGTCCCAATTGTTGGTTGGCATATAACTATTGTATAGACTAATCTCTCATCATGTGCTTCCAAGTCATCTAGACCTACTCTATAGTCTCCCACATGAGATATGCTCCAAAAATAGCGGTCTACCCTATTTATAACCATCATAGAGGTGAATTTAAAGACCTAACATGTAATGAATCATAAGTATCCTTCTCAATGGAAACATGAAATAAGTTATTATAAGAGAACTCAATGAGGGGAATTTGATTCCACTAAGGACCCCCAAAGTCAAGGACACTTGCATGAATCATGTCCTCTAACACATAAATTTTACACTCTTCCTTTCGATTGGTCTGTGGGTTATATGATTTTCTCAAAAGCAACTATGTACCCAAATCCTTCTTCAACCCCTAAAAGAACATTAATGTAAAGAAATTTTATCTATTAGAAATGATAGAATAAGGAGCTCCATAATGACATACAACCTCCATGATGTATGGAATTCAAGATCACATACCATGAAGGTATTTCACATAGGTAAGAATTGTTATACCTTCATCAAATGGTCAGTGAAAACTTACATTGTATCATTTCCATGAGGTGATCAGGTTAAACTTCTCACAAAATCCATAGAAACATCCTCCCACTTCCACACAGGAATAGAAAATGTCTATAAAAGTCCCACCAGATTTTGATGTTCCACATTAAACTACTGATAGGTGGAACACTATGTGATGAATCCAAAAATCTCATGTTTCATACCAGGCCACCAATAATAATATTGTATGTCTAGATACATCTTAGTGACACTAGGATGAATTTTCCATTTTATGGTGTGGAATTACCACATCAACACCTCTCTAATGTCTGTTGGGACACATACATGTCCATTGAATTGTAGAGTATTAGCCCCATCCATATTCTATCCTAAATTTATATCATCATCCAATATATTTTCTTATAGAAAAAGGTCCTTATGATTAGATATCTTCCTCACTATCACCTGTTCCAAAAGAGTAGAGTTCATTGCTATGGTTGTGAGGATGGTCTGTCCATGATACTTCTGAACCTCAAGGTGCATCTATGATAATAAATCCATGATCTACCATTCGCTAATAGCCTCATGAACTCCCTATGTCTGAGTCTTTTGGCTCAGATCATCGGTTAATGCATTGTCTTTACCAGGTGTGTAGGAAAGCTCCAAATCAAATGATTATAGGTACTCAACCCACATTCACTACTTGAGGTTCAGATCATGAAATCTAAAGTTGTACATGAGGTTTTTATGATCAATGAATACCAAAAAACTCTCTCTAAGTAGATAGTGTTTCTAACAACATAATGCATGAACTATAGTAGCCAGCTCATGTTTGTGCATTGTGTAATTCCTCTCATGAGGCCTCAACCGATGACACCTGTACATGATGCCTCACTCATCCTACATTATCATAGCTCTATGACCAATAACTAATGAGTCATAGTAGATAGTATACGTCCTCCCTATATCTAAAAGATTTATTATTGGTGCTAATATCAATCTTCCTTTCAACACATGAAAGGATGATTCACCAGATTCGGACCATACGAATTTCACACCTTTATTTGGCAAGCCCATAAGAACCACTAAAAAGCGTGAAAATTTTTGAATGAAACTTCAATAATAATCAGATATCCCCAATACAAATCAAATTTAAAAGAAATTATTAGGGTTTTTTCTATGTAAATTCAACTTTAACATTCTCCAGGACTATTGAAACTCTTAATTGATGATTATATAACCCAAGAATTGAACATTTTTAATTCAAATGTTGTATTTATGGAGCTTAAAATATAGATTATTCTCTATTTACGTATTCATCATTATATCAACATGGTTTTCATTTTCATTTCTAGATCCTGAATACATGAATATATCATTAATAAATACTACTATTAAGGATCCAGATACATGTGAAAAACTCAATTCATAAGATCCATAGAGACTAGAGGTGTGTTCTTCTGACTGAATGACCTAACCAGGTACTCTTATAGACCATTCGAACTTTTGAAATCTGTGTGAGATATGTATAATGAACTAACACACATATGATGATAGCATTCACCCAGATATATATTTGAAACCACTCTCTCTCATTGGATCTGATCATAGAGGTCATATATTCTAGGAAATAAATACTGATTCTTTACTGAGAGCTAGTTCAAATGAAGTAATACACATATTTTCTAAGTGTATCATCCACCTTAATGAAAAAAGTACATGAAAACCCAAAAGACAAGTTTTTTTCATATAAAACCCTTATCCAATAGAGTTTTCAATTTTTTCTTGAGTTCCAGAATCTCAATAGGTTCCATCCTAGAAGGAGTAATGGTCATTGGTTCCGATCCTGATACAAGATCAATGGTAAAATTTACTTCCCTCACGATAGGTAGACTAGAGAAGTAATAAAGAAATAATTCTTAAAAATTATCCACTACAGGATGAAATATATTGGTTCATAACCCCTTATCATATAATAAAAGACTAGGAGTCATAGCTATCACACTACCTCGCCTCTATTGCTGAGGTCCAGCTAAGGTCACAATAACATCCAATTCTCCATTATAAATCTTCCTAACAACCTATGGTGATGTAAAATTCATCCTCCAATGATAAAAGTCTATATGTTCTTGATATTGAACTAACTATTCCATCCTGATGAATGAATAAAATCTCCTCATGTCAAGGATGAAAATATTCCATGTGAAAAGTATCCACATATCTTAAGGTGACAATCCATACAATAGAAAACCCCCTATTATAGGATTCCTAATGTGGTATGAAGTGTCATAATAATATAATAGTGATCGGCCATGGAGACTATACATACCATAATAGACCTAGGTATGAATGAGTGAGAGGCTCCCATGTCAAATAAAGTGGACACTAAAGTTGAAGATACTAGAATGGTATCTCAAACTGTATAAGGTATGGAACTCTCCCACACTGGTATAGGCTGGGGTGATTTTAATTGGCATATACCACAACATTGATTCACTACCTAACTACCAGATGTAGGCTCACTCTACTGGATCTAAGAATCATGAAACTAACTACCTCTACATTGACTGAAACATTTTCCTGAACGACTGGTGGTATTCCAGCTTCCTGCCTACCGTGATAAAATTGGACCCTCTCCTGAACGTGGAGTATGAGTAGATCCCCACTCTCTATGTACGAATGGAATGGTCTTTTTGAAGCATAATATATCCCTCATCCTATAATATCCTCCGAATTACACAAGGTATCGTATGTGTCAACGCTTCATGTGTCTCGACTTCCCGCACTGGTGACATGTCAAAAAATTTTCAGCATGAGGAGCATGACATCTACTTAGTCTGTGAGAAACAAAGAAACAAATATATCTCCTAGAAAACACATACTGATAGATCTTGTCATTGAACCACTCATACTCACACCATCATCATCCCTCAAATTTCACTCTATAATGAGGGCATGGTTGGTGATTTTAGAAATAATGGTCAACCTAAATACATTGACCTACTATCAAATGACATAATCCATCCCATCCTTGAATCACTTTGTAGTTATAAGTTCATCACCTTCTATAGTAGGATCAAACTGCTACAACTATGTAAAATAAGAAGAGTATTTTATAACAAACATACTTCCCTATAACAGGTTTTTGAATCTTCTGGCTCTATCAACCCTCAAAGCTTGGGGAAGGAAATTATTGTAGAAGATAGTATGGAAATCATCCCAATCAGTATCTATATAGAGATCTTCCTAGGTTATAACATCCGATCACCAATTAGTAGAATCATGTAATATATAAGCTACAATATTTACCCTATTCCCTAGATGTTTCTATAGATTCAAAAATATAGATAGAATAGCTTCAATCTGTGGGTCAACATTGTGTGGTCTTCCATTCCCCGAAAAGGTGGAAAGATGTTGCTGCTAAAATTACTAAGCCAACCCTTTAATAATCAAGGCAGTTCAAACAGAACCTTACATATTCTATAGAATACGTAGAAATACCTCTCAGAACTATGTTTCAGTTCCCATTATAGAATAGAAAGTGGATCCACATTTGTCACTTTAGGAGGAATCACTAGAATCTCAAGGCCTTCCACCTCGTGTCCATGGTCATCCCTGCCTTTAGAGCATATGAACAGAGGACATCATGGAGGAATAACACTAACATTAAAAATCAAATCCTTAGAAGAAATATTAACAATTGAAAATATTTTAGATAGAAAATGATGATAGGTGTATATCCTACCTATAGAAACAATCATGCCACACTACATACTTAAAAAGAGAAGTCTTGGATATTTAAGAGTCCATAAGGATATAATAGATATCACACTTCCCACTGCTAAGTTTGGGTTCAGTTATAAGTCTTTTTTCACTTGTATAAGATATATACATTTTCATTAAAAGTCATTTTCATTTTATATTCATTATTTTTAAAATATGTAAATCTTTTTAAATAGTCAAATTAGGTTAATGACTATTTTTATCCATAATAGCCCATGATCCATATGAAACAAAGTATGGTGTCCACTTAACCCACACCCTAACATGTTTCATCCCATGAAACCAACATTTCATGGATCACAGTTCCTTGAATGACTGCTTAGGGTGTTTTCAGTAACCTATTCGGTAAAACACTATTAGGTTAAGGAAGGAACATTAAGTTTCAATTATTTTTTCTCAACCTATAATGGAATTCAGTACAATTACATATAATAAACATGGAACTATCAATATTCAATAGGAAAATTAATGCTAAAATGAAATATGGCATCAAAAAATGCAAGGTATTTTTGTCATATTGTGAGGATAATGATACGTGTTATGTAACACCCTCATTTCATCATTCCTAGTTCAAAGAAACAATAATATCAATAATATCAATAATAATAACATCATAATGCATGTACATCAACAAATGGTGAAATTATTTCAACCATAAATGGCATAATCAATATCTTCAATTACCCATATCAGGTAATTTGGGTTTCCCCTATACATAGATTAGTTGCATCTAAGAATAGGGTTGTTTCCAAATTCCTTTCTCCTAGTCTCCTATAGAGTATCCAAACAGTAATAAAAAGGAAAAAATTTCGTTTATTGCCACTTTATAACATCCCGATGAAGGATCCACTTCAATCATTCCCCGTGATGGTGGGACACATGGCCTCAATCGTGTCTCCTCATATGCCAGAGACTTCTAACTAGATGTGAGTGTGTGGAGGTGGTACATTGGGGAGATTATAACCTCTTATCACAGTGGAATAGTTGATACAATCATACACCTACAACAATAGAAGCATATATAAATAGAAATAATAATTAAGCACTGGAAGAATAAATAACTAAACAATTTTATGATAATACAAAGGCACTTTGAAGTTTTATCTACATGGATGTATGGAATGATAATATAAAAATGGTGAATATGGGATATGCATATAGAATAATTCTGTACAAAAACTCCCAAAAGTAAAAAAAGCTGCTCCACTAGAATCTCAAGAATTTACTCAGTCCTCTACTCCTATGGTCCATCTATAAGTAATGCAGATCAGGGATTTGAAGCAACGCACATGACTTTATCTATAACTACAATTATATAATCTTGTTGAGTACCATAGTCATCCCGAGTAGGGTGTGAGATTAAATCCTAGTAGGCCACTGCTAATGGTGTCTAGATGTAATACAAGTAGTCCTTTTAACAAAAT
The DNA here is from genome assembly GCA_963277665.1 of Viscum album. Taxonomy (NCBI): domain Eukaryota; kingdom Viridiplantae; phylum Streptophyta; class Magnoliopsida; order Santalales; family Viscaceae; genus Viscum; species Viscum album. The sequence continues at coordinate 959,721,084 of OY728142.1, forward strand.
AGTTTGTGGGTATTAATGAATGGATAAACAGAACATAATAAATAAATAATAGCCATCTCATGTTCTTAAAGCACACATGGAAGATCAACCTTCTTCAACTAATGGATGAGATGAATTTCAGATAATTCACAATATATATTTTAATATATATATATATATATATATATATATATTATAGATATATATGGAAACATCCTATATAGACCAAGTGCATAAAGGCATCAGGGGCCAATTACCGGAATAATAGGTGCTGACTAGATCAGGGCATAACCTAGTCATCCATAACCTATCTAAATGAGACTATAAGCTCAAGAAAATCTCATAATGAGTGGGAGACTTCCTGATCATTTGTCAATATGGTGAGTGCTTCATCATGTCAACACTCAAAACAAATTATGTGGTGTTTCATTCCAAAAATCAAAATAGTTTTAGTGGTGTGAGATGTCATTCACAACACCTGATGTTAGGGAATGTGAAAATGTCATTCCTAATAGATCTCTTACCATCATATGATATCATATATCAGGAATAAATTATATTTATAATATTATACATGAGTAATTACCACTGATGTATCTCAATAGTCATGTCCAATTAGAAAATAGGAATAATTGTTCTCAGTGATAATTTATTAAATCATAAACAAATGGAATTATATTACCACACTTTACAAATAATTCCACTTAATTCATTCAATTAATTTTTTGGAAAATAAAATGAACTTCATTAATCCATCCTACATAATCAAATCCATTTCTTTCACTAAAACAATGACATTACATTTTATAAGGCTCTAGGACTCATTTATAAGGTTTCATTGATAATGGGGAAATTACCTACTATGAAAATTCACATTGTAATACTGCACAAACACATCTGGGTTCATAATTTCACTTAATATTTATATAAAAGATAGAATATCACTTTTTAACCCAATATAAACACTTAGGAGATACTCTAGCTATTTAAATAATTTACTAAAGAGGGAAATTCAATTTGGAACACACTAGGGGTGCCCATAACTGAGGTAAACATTTTCTAATCTACTAAACAAGGATCAATAGGCATATGTCTAGGGGTATAGATCAATTCAACAAGAAGAACTCGACTAAATGGATGTGTGTGGTAAAGGACAGTGTGAGTCACAATGAAAATTCTACGAAATAGAAAAACCCACTGGAAAAATGATGAGATGATCTAACTTAGGGACATTAATGACTTGGATGCCTCATATTTTAAGTGGGTTAGAAGAAATCAATGAAATTTTCCAAATCCATAAAAATAGGGAAAATGGTATTTCACATAAATGGTGTGATGGATCTAAACATAAACAGAAATATGAAGGCAGAGAATTATAGATCATACAACTATGGATTTGAGGCTTTAGACGGGTCTCAATTTGGACTTCAGACATGGGAGTTATCTCAATGCCTAGAAGGAGGGAGCTAGGATCCCATGGGAGGAAGAAACATAAGAGGTCACTGGAAATTAGAGGAGAAAAATGATAAAAGAGGTAAATATATTTAATTAAATACTAAAATGTAATTCCATCCTCAAAATAGGGTGTGAATGATTTTTTCCCATGGTTTTGAAAACAATGCTCGTACTACTACATAAATAGATACCTCACATGGTTATGGTTCATAGTTTTACTAACCATGTGTAAACCGTGAAAAATACAACTATCAAATTTCTACAATTTTTCTTACATTCATTCTCTTAGAGTCAAACAGTTTTAAAAAAATTTTGTGGCTCCTTATTTTTAACTATTTTTTCATCATAGTTATTATAGACCGTGTGGGTTGGGCTACATGATTTTACTAACTTTAAAGCCTATAATTTTTCCCATTTTATAGAACTTAATATTCAGAAAATACATGAACTATCATGGGTCCTTCCTTTTGTAGTAGTGCATGTATAACAAGAATAAAATAAGTATTCTAGTTGAAAAGACATGATCCACACCATCATGAAATGATAAGTCGTTACACCACCATGTTCCTCACTTGATATGGATTAAAACTGGGTTCCCAATCTTGAAATATAAGGACCTTTCGTTTGAGATTCACAAATCTACAACATTAATACCTTATTTTAAGGTCTTGTGAGTGGAAATAGTTGTGGAAAACCGAAACCAAGAGATACATTATTCCAAATATCGAAACCTCAAACCTGTAAAAGACACTTACTTAGATCTTCAATATTATTTATATTTTCTCTCTTGAATGACATTATCATTATAATGATTGAGTTCTTACACTCCTCAATCTGATCTTAACGTAATTTTGGGTTCACTTTAATAAAAACTAGGGCAGCATTCCTCAAAATCTAATTATGCTAGTGTCGAATCATTTTGAGGCCCAGAGAAGAATTTTTCATTCACTGTAAGAAATGACACCTGAACATGATTAGAATCCTCATACATTCCATGATTGATAGGATTTATAGATAGAGAAATTGGTTCTACTCTTGTGGCACCTTACTCAGTATGAGAAGGTAACAACACATCTATCAAACATAGACCAAGATTCTATTTCCTTGATGGTCCAACATGAACATGTACTAGATTGAAAAATTCAACCATGTAAGAATACATATAGATGATTTTTCCCTAATAACCATAGAAGAAGAGATAGATACTCTTTATTTCCCTACCTGATGAGGATGAGACTTTTGCGAAGGATAATGTGATCATCGGTGACCTCTTTATGGAGTGCCAACAATGACCTTGGGATCCCACCAAATGGAATGGATTGAATTGGTGGTAATACAGTGGTTGTGATTGGAAGTGGAGATTTTGAGATGTGGGAGCTGGCATATGATGAATATGGTTACAAGATGGAAATGGGGATTAGTGCAGGGATGAATTGGGTATGGTATTTTATTTCAGCTGCTTGGTTAGGATATTGGTCGGGAGTGTCGGAGACGATGCGGGGCACGACGCTAGTTGGTGACAGTGGTGACCTAGATATATGATTACGGGGGAAGGCTTCAAGACAATGTTGACCGAAACATCCTCATAATGTCGTGTTTTATCAAGGATACAAACCTTTGAATATGGACTATAATGACCCAAATTTTTTAATGAAAATACCTCTTGATCTATCTAAATGTCTTATTATGGTTATATAAAATGTAAACATCATTGGTTTATTGATTCTATATTTCATAATAATATTATGTTTTGTGACCATTTCTAATATATTTTTTGAACAGTGATAACATGATTAATATAAATATAGGGCTTTAACAAATACAATTCACTCAGACAAAGCAATTGATGGCCCGATCCAGTAGACATTCCCCATAATAACATAATTTTTTAGAGCTTGGAGAGGTGGTGGAATCATTTTGATTCTCTCTTTACTAATCCCATGTTGAGCTTGAACATGTTTAGCTTGAGCGGAACCGACTATGGGATAAGTGGAAGTTAATATAGATTACCACCCGAGTGATGTTATCCGAGCCACCCCAAGAGTCTTTCAACATCACACAACTTACCCTTCGATCATATCTAGATGTTATAATTGGTTATGTTAAAAGACACTAGCACTATGACTATGTACATTATTTTTTGTATAAAGAATGTGAATTCATTTTATTATTGTTACTTTTTATATAGTTTTTAAAGCACAAATATTATTTTCAGTTAATATTCATCTAAGAAATATATTTTGATGAATTAATAGATTTTTGAATTAAAAAATGTTTTAATAAAATAATATTATTATTAAATTACTTTTTATTAAATATAAATGTTCATATAATTTTATTAATGCAATTGTAATTTTTATTAATGTTTGAAAATTGTTTCTATCAAAACCCATAAATATTCGGTATATATCCATTTTTAGTTTAAAAGTAAATATTCACATATTTAAAGAATTATTTAGATAAAATAAATATTATTTTTTGAATCAGGATGTCAAAATTATTCAACGGTGAATTTTTCATAATAATCTGAGACAGTCAAATTTTTTGGAAAAAATTAAATACCGTTTAAATATATAATGTGTTTTATGACATCATAATGACCCAAGACTTATACAACATTTTTGTCTTTTCAAATTGTTTTCCTTGAGAGCGTGACTCACCTCCACATAATAAAACCTATTATTTTAAGAGATCATCCATTGGCCATATAAAATATTGTTTTTCACTCCCCTTTGGTAAAAACCTTGGGCATCTTTTTTGTTTTGATTAGTTTAATGTGAGTTCTCTCAAACCAAAATAATAAAGAATTCTCTCTCCTTTGCAATATATACCCATCCAAGATGCCACTTCCTCTTCACTAAAAGCCTTTAGAGTTCAACTAACCACGGACCATAACTCTCTAGAATCCTCCAAATGTTCCCCAAGCTCCCAAGAAGCCTCTCTCAAGCCTCTCCCAAGCCTTTGGGATCACACTTCCACGTAAGGGATTTCTTTTTTCCCAATTTGTCCAATTTTCTTTTAGTTGTTATTTCCTTTTGATTTCAATTTCAAATGATGGGGTATGATTTCGCACTTCCCCATACTTTCCTCTTTATGTTTGGATAATGGCATACCCCTTTCTCTCTCGTTAGTGCCGCCCATGTACACCTGTTACCATGGTGAAATTCCGTGAGGGATTTCTCTCTCCTCATTTAAATCAAAGTAATTATTTTATATTATGAATCTAAATTCCATTATGTTTGTTGGGACATGTTTATATATGACCCCCTTACTTTCCATTTCATGTAAATATTATGATAATCCCTTTAATACCTAATCAACCATTTTTTGAGTTCTTATTTCACGCTGTTATGCTTCCAAAATTGTACTACGATTTTTTAAGCCAATGTCATTGTGTATTGAATACCATTCGCATTTCCCTATCAAGGGTATTCACATTTATGAACATTTACTTATTGATTATAAATCTTCATGTATTTACTATACATCCCATTACTGTGGAATAAATGATGATGATTGATTCCATGTAGTATGATCCATGTGTCACACTTATGCATGGAATGAAATGTTTAAGCAGGGAGCACCTTAATAGCGCTCCAATGCAATGGGTAAAGTATAGTATCATGATATGTCATGTTCAATGGGTGTTGTATCATTCTAATTCAAGTGCAATGACGTTTTACTCATGCCTCATGTGATACGAGGGTTTACTCATGCTCCATGTGCTATGATCCTTGGCTCAAGCTAATTCTATGTAAAGTGTTGTTGCCACATTTCCATGTTATGATTATCATGATTTATCATGAATTTATGTTCATTTTTCTCTTGTTCTCCTTTTATATTCCTATTGTCTATCATGTATTGTATTCGTTGTGTTATTAAATGTTTCTTCCCTTACTGGGCTTTATAGCTTACCCTTTACTTATGCATGTTCTTAGGTTATCCCATGAAATGTTAAGTATGAGGGAATTTAATATTCATGTAAATGATGTTTTCAAAAAACATGATATGTGTTTTATGTTCTAAGATGTTATGTAAAGTTCTTAAGCCCCAAATAAATTATACCTCTCGATCTTCTATGTTTTATCAAGGGAATATTTTATGTAATAATTCAGGTTTAAGTGTGTAATAAAAATCATGGTTGTTATAGTTGGTATCAGAGGATAGGTTTATTTATTTTTGGTATTAGGATTAGAAAACACTAGTGAAGACTTAGAGACAAGAATAATTATAATTAAAACACAGCTACGTATTGGTGAGTATTGAGTAAGTGGTTTATCATGTAAATACATCACTTTCTGGATATCAGTAGGTAGAGGCGGCACTGGCAAAGATGTATCATAGGGGTAAAACCCAAAAACACTACCTTGAGCTAGACTCGAATGGGAACTGGTGCACGAAAATGTGTCTTGCTACACTCTTTGTTATGACACTCCTTGGGGACATGATTTGGTAAATTCACAATCTTAGTATGAACCATTATTAAGGGAATTAAAAAATTCCCGTAAGAATATATATTAGAATGTAGATTAGGAATATCATAGATTGAATCCTATGGATTCCTATGTTAAGGAAATAAAAGTTATTTATAAGTAATCAGTTTTTTTTCTTGGATTACCCTTTATGTGTTACCCCAAACATTACTTTTATTCTATCCAATGGATGGTAATAGGAGGACTCAAGCTAACAACTGATTTGAAAATCAATGCAATGACTATGCTAATGGGATGCCCAATCTGATGGGAGCGGAAATCGCAAACATTGTTATACATTTCTCTTAGTTAACTCAGGAATTGAATTGATACATTGGTCAAGAGGAACGTTCAACCCCCCTAACAAAGAACAAGTCACGATCGAGATCATTATGAGACAAAGGCCTCCTACTTTTTATAGATCGTCTGATCCCTCAATCTCCAAACAATGGATCAACTCCATTGAAAAGATCTTATCCATCCATTAATGTTCCAAAAAAGAGATGGTTATTCTGGATTCTTATCGTATGGTGGGTGAAGCCAATCAATGGTGAAAATTGATCCAAAAAACTTAGCCTCAAAAGGAGATCGAGGCCTTGGAATGGAATGATTTATGGAAGATGTTTTTTGATAAATATTTTCCACACACCCACCAGCTTAAGTTGGAAATGGAATTTATTTCCCTAAAGAAAAAAAGATAATGAATCTATCAGAGTGTACGAGCAAAACATCACAAGGCTTTCACAATACGCATTTGGTTTTTTTTTTACCCTTGAATGCAAGGTTTTCTGATTCTATGGTGGGATGAAACCGAGCCTACGGAAATCACTAGCATTCCTTGACTTCAACAACTATGAGGAAATTTCTTGATGTGTCATTAAGGTTGAAATAGTGATTAGAGAATCTCAGGGGTATTCTGGATATAAAAATCATAAGGTGGACTTCAATACTAGTGGTTTGGTGGATAAATCCAACAGTGCTAAGAAGAACCAACATCACACTTTCCAAAGGTGTAGAAAGAAGAACCCCCGAAATTTCCTAAAGGGGATATGGAAATGCTTTAGTTGTGTAAGAGAAGGCCACATATCTATTAACTAACAGCATGAAAAACCCATGGCTGCAACAAAGGAGCGGAACTATCTATTCAAAACTCATCAAATTTTTCATTGCTACAACTGCAAAGAACCGGGGAATCATGATAATCAGTACCCTAAGCCAAGTGTTTTTGGAGGTAACCAACAACCTCCACGGTAGAATGGGAGAGCTTTTTGCATCATTACTAGAAAAGTGAACCCTGAAAACAATGTGGTGATATGTACAATATTTAATCATTCAAGAATAGTGAATGTATTTATTATTCAGGTTTTATTCATTTTTTATATCCCAACTGTTTAGTAGAACAATACCAGCACCCCCACAAATCATGGGATGTAAATATGCGGAGGAGTGTGGAAAATGGGGCAGTCATTTCATCCCATGAAAATAATTGCTCCCCAATCATAATATGTGGATTGAATTTCCTAGTTAACCGTGTCATACACCCTTTGGTAGAATTTGATGCAATTCTTGTCATGCATTGGATTTCCTTATATAGAGCCATCATAAACTCTCATGAGAGGGAAATCACTCTCCATGTGGAAAATCGACCACTGATTCTATACAAGTGCAAGGAGGAAGATGAATCTTCTTATGCTCCATCATCTAAAGCATGAATATTACTGCCCTATGAGAATGTGTATCTGGATCAGATGATTTAGTATATGGAAGAAACTATCCTTGAAGACATGTCTATTGTGAGGGAATTCATTGAACTGTTTCTCGATGAATTTCTTGGTCTTCCTCCTAGAAGAGATGTTTAATTCTTAACAGATCTTATACATTGGGCATTGCTAATATCCATGATTCTGTATAGAATTGCTATTGTATAGCTTGAGGAGCGGAATGAACAACTACATGTGAATCTGGAAAAAGGGTTTATACATCCAAGTGCATCACCAAGGGGTGCACTAGTCCTCTTCATCACGAAGAAAGATGGGTCAATGTGCCTTTGCATCGAATGTCATGAGTTTAACAAAATCACGATGTTAACATGTATGCTCTCCCATGAATCGATGACTTGTTCAATTATCTACATGGATCACAATTATTCTCCAAAGTGGATTTTTGATCAGGATATTATAAAGTATGGTTGAAGAAGGTATATATCCCCAGGACTTCTTTTTTAAGAGATACAGGCACTATAAATTCATAGTAAGGCCTTTCAGACTCACTAATTCTCCATCAATCTTTATGAACTTGATGAATAGAGTCTTTAGGGATTACCTCAAAAAAATTGGTAGTATTTATAGGTGATATTCTAATATACTAGAAAAAAATTAGGATTATGAGGAGCTTATAAGAATAGTACTAGAGACCATGCGCAAGAAGAATCTCTATGAAAAGTATATTAAGTGTGAGTTCTCATTGAAGGAGGTATAATTCTTGAGCCATATCATCACATGGAATGGGATATCTATGGATCCCTCCAAAATGGATGAAATTGAAAGATGGTCGAGGCCAACATCAGTAACAGATATCCGTAGCATCTTGATTTTAGCTGGATATTATCGACGATTTGTGAGAAATTTTTCACGATTGTCTAACCCTCTTTCCAAACTAACTCAAAAGGGAGTAAAGTTTTCATGGAGTGATGAAATGCAAAAAAATCTTAAAATAGTTAAAAAGGAGTCTTATCACTATGCCCATGCTTACTTTACCCAAAAGTGTAGAACTTTTTGTTGTATTCAGCAATTCTTCAGAGAAGGGCATGAGCTATGTGATGATGCAAAATGACAAAGTCATTGTCTATGCTTAAAGGCAATTGAAAGTTCATGAGAAGAATATTCTGTCACATGATTCAGAGTTGGATATGGTGATCATATCATTAAAATTTTAGTGGAATTTTCTCATTGGGGAGAAGAGTTAAATATATATGGAAAACAGAAGCCTCAAGTATATATTCACAGAGAAAAAGATGAAAATGCACCAAAAAAGAGGGTTAGAGCTGATCAAATACTATGACTACTCAAACCATTAACACCCTGGGAAAGAGATCAAGGAAGATGATGTTCTATGTAAAAATCATCCAGAAATTCTATCATCGATGAGAATTGAGAAGGACCCAATCATCTTAGATTTGATGAATATGGACATGGGAATGATAAAGAACGGAACATCATTAATCCTTTCACAAATGATTGCTCAACTATCTCTTTTTTAAAGGTTAATGGATCCCCAAAAGGATTATGTGGGAACTAAAAAAGAAAGTGGAAGCTATCAGATGAGGTAAATCCTTGGAGTTCAATGTTAATAAAGAAGGAATTGAGAGATTTGGGAAAAGACTATGTGTTCCATATGGTCCAGAGCCGAAGAATGAACTTTTGGATGATGCACATAATACAAATTTCTCTCTTCACCCAAAAAACAGAATGATGTATCGAGATATCTAAGATAATTATTTGTGGGATACTATGAATAAAAATATTTCTGAATTTACATCAATGTGCATGGTGTGTCAGCAAATGAAGGCTGAGAGATAGAAGTCTAAGGGGATCATTCAACTATTGCCCATACCATCATGGAAATGGGAGAACATCACCATTGAATTTTTATTGGACTTCAAAAGACATCCAAAAGATAAAAATAAATCTGTGTTATTGTGGATCATCTAACAATGTCTGCACACTTCATTACAATTCATGAGGATTTCTCATTGGGCCAAATGGAACTGATATACATTAGGGAAGTGGTAAGGCTACATGGAGTACCACTATCTATTCTATCTGATCGATATCCAAGATTCACCACTATGTTTTGGAATAGTCTTCAACATGCTCTGGATACTAAACTGAACATCAGTATGGCCTATCATCCTCAGAATAATGGTCAATATAAGTGAACAATTCAGATACTAGAGGATATGTTAGGATCATGATATATGGACTTCAAAGGATGGTGGGACCATCATCTTACCCTGGTTGAATTCCAATACATTAACAATTTACCCTCGAGAATCCGAATGACACCTTATGAAGCCTTGTATAGGGAGAAGTGCAGACCACTGACATATTGGGATGAAGTCGGTGAACGTAAGCTTCTAGGACCATAAATGGTTGAAGAAATGGTGTAGAAAGTGAAAACTATTCAGTATCGTATCAAGTAAGCCCAGTCTCGATAGAAGAGTTATGTAGATAACCGTTGATAATAACATGAGTTTAATGATGGGGAAATTTTATTTCTATGCATATATCGATGGAATAAGGTCATGTGGTTTGGAATGAAAGGGTTGTTATGTCCTAGGTACATCAGCTCATACAATAATCATGATCATGTTGGGGTTGTGGCCTATCGACTAGAACATACAACTAACACGGCCAATGTACATGATGTATTTCATATATCCCTCTTAAGGAAGTACATACTAGACCATTCACATGTACCCTCTTTAGAGGTGGTATAGCTAGAGGATGATCTTTCTTACGAGGAGAAACCATTGAAAATCATATATCGTAGAGAAAAAGATCTACTAAATAAGACAATGGCCCTTTTCAAGGTGTTGTGGTGAAACCACAAGTTTGAAGAAGTGACCTGGGAATCGTAGGAAGTGATGAAGCAGAGTTAATCACATTTGTTTTAGAGTGGGAAAAGGAAATTTCAAGGGTGAAATTTATTAAGGGGGGAAGATTGTAACGACCATAATTTTTATTAATGAAAATTCCTCTGGATCTTATCATATGTGTTATTATGTTTATATAAAATTTAAAATTCATTGGTTTTATGTTTTGGGATTTTAAAATACCATTATGAATTGTGAACATTGCTAATATAGAAGTTGAACAATGATCAAATGATTAGTATAAATATAGGTCTTTAACATATCCAATTTACTTAGAGAAAGGAAGAGATGGACTCATCCAGTAGATTTTCCCCATATGATGCCCATTTTTTGGAGCTCGGAAAAGAGGTGGCATCATTGTGCTTCGATCTTGACCAAGCCCAAGCTGAGTTTGAACACATTAATCTTGACCAGAACCGACTATGGGAGAAATGGATGTTAAAAGAGATTACCACCCGGTCGATGTTATCTGAGCCACCCCAAGAGTCTTTCACCATCGGACACCTTATCTTTTGGACTTATACGGGTGTTATAAGGGATTATGTAACAATACCCTAGCACTATGACTGTGGATATTATTTTTTGTATAAAGAATGTGCATTCATTTAATTATTGTTTCTTTGTAAATTGTTTTTAAAGGCAGAAATTTTATTTTTAGTTACTATTCAACTAAGAAATATATTTTGATGATTTAATTGAATTTTGAATTAAATAATACATTAATAAAATATTATTATTATAAATAAATTTTTCTTAAAAAAATGATCGTATAATTTTCTGAATGCAAATGTAATTTTTATTCAGGTTTTGAAAACTGTTTTTTCTCAAAACCCTTTAATTTTCTGTAAATCTCAGTTTTTATATTAAAAATTAGATTTCACATATTTATAATATTATTTAGATAAAATGATTTTAAATTTTGGAATCAGGACGTTGAAATTATCAAACATTGAATTTTTTATAATTTTCTGAGACAGTCGAATTTTTGGGTGAAAATTTAAATATCGTTTAAATATATAATGTGTTTTATGACATCATAATGACACAATAGTGATGTAATAAAACACTATATACTTTATTTTCAGCCAATATATGTTTCAGAATTAAAATAATGTGATTTTATATTTGTTTTATTTATTTTACAATGCGTTAGTGGACCCTCCAAGACATATAAGACATTTTGTATTTTTGAATTGTTTTCATTGAGAGTGCGACTCACCTCCACATAAGTTACCCTATTATTTTAAGAAGTTCGGACATTGGCCTTATAAAATATTATTTTCCAATCCCCTTTAAAAAAACATGGGAAAAAACCATTTGCTGGTTTACGGTTTTGATTAGATTAATGTGAGGTGTCCCAAAACTAAATAATAAATAATTCCCTCTTTTTTCCTATATACACCCACCCCAACTCTCACTTCCTCATCACTCAAAGCATTTGGAGTTCGACAAACCCCATGCTCTTCTCTCTCTATAATCCTTTCTAGGTGCCCCATGATCCCACGAATCCCCTCTCAAGCCCCTCCCAAGCCTTTGCGATCACACTTCCAAGTAAGGGGTTTCTTCTTTTATTATTTTGTCCAATTTTATTTAAGTTGTTATGCCATTTGTTTTCAATAAAAATTGTTGGGGTATTATTTTTCACCTTCTCCATAATGAACTATTTATGTTTGGATAATGGGAGGGCCCTTTTTCTCTCATTTATTCCTCCCATGTACGCCCGTTACCATACTGAAATTCCCTGAGGGATTTCTATCTCCTCTTTTACATCCAAGTAATTCTTTGGTATTATGCATCTAAATTCCATTACGTTTGATGGGACATGTAGAGACCCGAAGCTTGAAGTACATGGACATTACATTACATTTGCGGAATACTTAGTACATAACAAAAACACACACTAAAGGATCGTAATAGTTTAGTGTCTTTGGAAACTCAGAACGTAATCTTCTAATCGCGGTGAAAGTTCTTCAATATCTCCCATAGAGGTCATCCCATTTTTTCTACCTAAAACCTTTCTTTATATCCTGGGGAAAAGAAAACATAAAAGGGTGAGCTCAAATGCTCAGTAAGGGTAAACAAAAGAAAAAAATCAATCACATCATATACATAGCTTTTGGAAATCTTAACCTACAAAAGAGCTCATAATATCATAACATGGAATATATCATAGAAGTGAAAATGAGATCCCCATAATCATAACATAACACTTGAAACTGTGTGTCATGCACACATAATCATGGAAAATCATTTCTTGTTAGTCATGACTCATTGCCAAGACTATCTTAGTGGACAAAGTCCCTTTCTGAACCGAGTTCACTCCTCGTTTCAGTCCTGTATCACTGAACCGAAATAACCTTCCGTTCCAGCCATGTCTATCTCATGAGATATAAAATCTTTACCCAATGCATTGGAGGGAGATATAGGTCCCACCCATCTTATAATGAATCCTTTCTTATGTGTGCCACATAATAATAAACCATACATCATAACGTAACCCATGTAATAAAAATGGGATTCTTAAACAACATGACATCATAAAACAATTCATATAAGATAAAGGAATTCATAAAAATATTTCCATCACAACATAATCAAATCCATGTAATAATAGGGATAGAAACAGAACCCTTTATTATCTTAGATGGAAAACAATTTTGATAAAACACTTGAACTTCATTCTTGAGGAAAATATCCTTTCTTTTTCAAAAACGTTTTACATTTCTTAACATGTCATACAACTTTAAACTAAAAGAAGTTGATTAAAAATAAACTTGAAAACTTTTAAAGGAATCTTCTTGGAAGTAATGTTTTAAAAATCCATTCTTGTCGTATAAGTTAAAAAAACATTCTTCGTACTTTTGTCGGAAAAGTCAAAAAGTACCTCGTACGGCAAAACGACAAAAGATTCCTTTCATATTCTTTACTAAAAACTCATCTAAGGGTAAAATTGGATTTAAACTATTTTAAGTGGATGGAAACAATATTACATATTGAGGGAACATGGATGTGGATGATAAAATACACCCCAGTAAATACTTACGAATAAACAATCTCGGATAAAAATGAGATTGTGATATTTCCCTTACCTTATGTCCGACTTGCTTTGTAAGTGTCCGAACCTCCTGTATAATGATTTAAATCATGTTATTGACTTATTCCAGAATCATATTCATTGTTATGATATCATATATGGTTCACTTATGACATTATATTACCCGTTCTTTTGTAAATTCCATGTTAAAGAAGCGTTTTGGGTAAAATCGTTTCATTTATCGTAGGTGTTTTGACTTGTTGTTCTTGACATCATTATTACTTATATCATGATATACTTACTTCCAGAATATAAAATATGATTTATATATCATATATATTCAGTATATATATATATATATAATAGATAGATAAATAAAATGAAAAACACCGTTCATGGAGACGGTAGTCCGTACGTACGCATGAACGCTGTTTTACTTTCCTTATTGTCTTGAAATGGAAGTAAGTAGATGACATACATATGTATATATATACATAAATCCAGTAGCTTTATAATGTCATATATTTCATTATTATTTCTTATATATAAATTATAATCATTCTTAAATGGTTAACATGGAGAATGAATCTCATCGCGTCGTGGAGACGGTATTCCGTACGTACGCACGAGCGATAATATCATTTCTATAAATATTGAATTGAATTGGAGTGTATTATACAATATATCAGAATCAATATGATGTTTTAATAACTATGTATAGTTATTCTTTACACCATTATACCCATCCATGTAAGGTGGTGGTGGAAAATAGATTACACCACGGCGTGGAGACGGTATTCCGTACGTACGCACGCGCGGTGATTTCTTTTTTCCGTAGGATGGATAGATGGTGAAATAGGGTTGTTTCATACTTATAATAACATATCAGTATATGAGTGATACTGATGTTATTACTTCATAATGAAACAACCTAAGAAGAAGAAGTGGAAGAAGAAATAAAGATGAAAGAATTGGTAACGGTAATTACCTCTTCTTTGAAGTGCCTCTTTGAGACCTCCTCTTAGGGCACTAAAATTGGTCTTTGAGGAAGACCAGAACCTCTAGGATGTTGCTAGGGAAGTGGAGAGGATAAATTGGCAGGGGTTGGCCGAGCTTGAGTGCTCAAATTGGTGTGAGGAGGAGGGGGAGGAGGTGTCCTTTTATAGGGGAGGAGAGGGGCACCTTAGGAATATCTCAAAATATTATTTTATATTAAAGTCAAAATCAGTTTATAATGGTTCCAAAGGGTCTTATTTCGAAGATAAAGTGGGTATGGGTCGAAATCCTATCAACCAATAGGATTTAGACAAGTTTAGGGTATTATTTTAACCTTATCAATTAGATTTAACTCTAAGTTAAATAATTTAACTTTTACCGTGTCTTTTTGTTTTCTTTCACTATATAGTTAATAAACATACTATAACATGCCAAACGAACCCCAAATTGTATATTATTAATACATATATCCTTATCTACGTTATTTGGCCGAACCTTAGATTTTTAGGAATAAAATAACAATTAATAATATAATATTTGATTTAAAAACTATTTTGTGTCGATTTTGACACTATTTGATATATGATTTTTGTGAAAGTCATAACAGAATTATATGTTCGAACCAAGTTGATTACATCAACACTAATATATCATAGTAACCTATAAAATTAGTGGAATTCATAAAAAGTCTTAAATTACATTTATTTTGGTATTTATATTATCAATTATGTCAATATTTCATTAATAAGATAATTACTGCATTATTTTTGTGTCATAAATAAATTATATTATTTGATGTCTAAAAATTACAAATAAAATACCATCATGTAGGAAATCTTTTTAGCTTTCTAATGAATATTTATAGTCGAATTTATCTTATGTATAACCCCATATTAAAAATGATTTACTTATTAAACTTTGATTTTAACTATTTTAACCCTTCTTTAAATAAATTAATAATAAATGTCCTAATCTAATCCAAGTGGGCCTAAATGGTCATATTTTATTCCTAAGTTTGTTTTTGGTCGAATTACACTTGTCCAATAGAATTAGGACATGTGTTAGGGTAATATTAATATCATATTTACCCTTAGTTACCTTATTTACTATTAACCGTGGTAAAAAAAAGTAAAAAGTTACTATTCACCAAAAAAATTATTTTCATCTCATTGAACCAAATTTTAGTCCTTGATATTAACCGTGTCTCTCGGATTTTCGAAATTCCATTCACAGAAGCGGTAAAATTAATTTTTATGCAAAATTCAGTTTTTAACCTACCACTTCGTAGTTTCACTATTCATCAAAAATTGATGTTTTTCAGAACAATGCCAAAATTTCATCCCAAGCTATATTTCATATTCCGAATTCAAAAATGAAGTCTATTTTACCAAATTCATAACATAAAAGTTGCATTAATTAATTTTATAATTAAATCCCGCTATTAAAACAAATAGCGTGTTTTTAAGAAACAATATCTATCAAAAGATTGACACTTGTTTATGTCTAGTTTAAATGTGAAACTACATCCAATGACCAACATTGTATTAAATTGTAAAAATATATTCTAAATATAATTTAAAACCACTCAAATTAATAATTTATCACTATTAATTATTTCGATTAAAAAAGTTTTTTTTAATTATAATTTAGTAAATTTTCACTATTCATCAGAATATGAAAGTTATCCGAAAAGTACCAAAATTTCACCTTAGGCTAAATTCGATACTCCGAATCCAAGAATGAAGTTCATTTTGAAAAATAAGATTTACAAAATTTTAAAAAGTGGTTATTACTATTCATAACGGCTAGTTTTAATAATATTTTAATAGCACATCGTTGTTTAGTGAAACTCGGTATTGCGTATTACACACGCTATCGAGGAAGGTCGCGATTGCGTGTAATGCAAGTCAAGTCAAGGATGTGTGTTGTGCAAGCTCCTTTTGGTGTAGCGTACAACACAAGACATTAATAAAATTAAAAAGAATATTTTTTTATAAAATCTTGGGCTGTTACATTCTACCCCCCTTAAAATGAATTTCGCCCTCGAAATTCGTCGGGGTTATAAATGGTTTACTATTTGAAAGTTTCTTTAATAGAAACCCACATCGTAAAAGGGAATACCAAAACATGGCTTTAAAAACTAAAGTATGAAATGTAACGATTACCCAAATAAACTAATCACTGGGTTTCCACATAGGTGAAAATATGGATATGGAAGAGAAATCTAACCATCATGTTCTGATGGAGAGTGGTAGAGAACATGGCTATGGAAAATCCAGTAATCACAAATCCATAAATTTGTGACGATCTAAGGTACCATCTGATTCATCAGGTATAAGATCACTAGGACAACATTTTTGGTTTTCAAGATCATTTCCCTAAAGTTGAAAATTTGAATTAGAATAAATACTTACTTTATTTTGGTACAATCTCACTGTTGTTCGTGCTTTGAACAATTTCCACTTCATCTCTTAAATAAATGAAGTTGAATTTGTTATTCGTGAAGTGTTAGCAGATCATGTGATAGAATGACAGGTCATTCCATCTGTCTCAAACAAAAGGTTAGCAAAACTTATATACATAAGTCGATCTATAGTGAGATTAATCATATATGGTTCCTAAAATGGACTTATACTTCATATATCATACTGCTTAATATAATAAAACTAGTTTCTACTAAACAGGGACTTCATGTAGGTCAGTGGTAGGCGATAAAGGCCAGTCGCACTTCGGTTGTGGGTTCGATTCCTACAGCCTTGTCCGAAGCGATGGGCTGTCGCCCGTCCTGCAGGTTGTCCTTTTTCTAAAACTACGTTACTATAACATCCCATCAATAATATCGAAAATCTTCTATCCTTAAACAATACTAACTTATGTCCAACATAATCCAGTCTAATCTTTAGGATTATACATAATACTGCAGTCCACTCTCATAATATAGTAACAACGATTACCAGATATTTAATACTGTCATTGATCCCCACATATCACAAGATATGTCTTGTTGGTCACATTCCAAACATTCAAAGTCCTTAATCGTGTATTCTCTTGAATACCTTAGTGAAAACATGAGTGCAGTTAAAAGTTAACACTTTCCACATACCAAAATCCTCAAAATTCTATATACTCAAACCATGATATCACTTAGTCCTTATATCAATCATGAGCTCATGAATACTATTAAACATTTCATTTTCTCGTCTTCATTATGCGCATATCATCTTATTTCCAAAAAAATATCTCAATCACTTTGAATACCACATCAATAAATATTGCAATACTCAATGATACAACATTATTTTGGAATCCCATTACATAAACACTTAATCATTCCACCACATCGTTGTCATATTCAACATTTCCAATAGTGATCGCATGTGATTTCCCTTTTTCCTTTGCCTTCAGTGGTTGCTCATGTTGATCATCACTAACCCTTGGATTAGGGCAATTATTAGCATAATGCCCCATTTCCTTGCACTTGAAGCATTGAAGTGTTGGCGGTGCGTTCTCTGTAGTGTTTGCTTTATTCACATTATTAGAAACCCTTTTTCCATTACTTCGACACTCAGCTGCTCGATGACCTTCTTTTCCACACTTAAAACATTTTCTAGTCCCTTTAAGACAATCTCCACCATGCTTCTTTCCACACTTTGTGCATAAGGAAACATTCATCTTCTTTTCACCATTATTCTGAGATTTCTCCTTGAACTCCATCTTTCGTTTCTTGTCAAAACCATGAGATGGATATGTAACACCAACTTCCATTTCTACCTTGATAGCACAACGCACAATTTCTTCATAGCTACTGAAGTCTCTTATAGCTAATGCCCTTCGAAGACTTGGTTTTAAGCCACAGAAAAATCGATCAACTTTACTTTCAGGTTGGATGATAATTCCAGAAGCATACCTTGCAAGTCTTGTAAAATTTGCTTCATAGGTACCAACAGATTCATAGTCCCTTTGCTTCAGTTCAAGAAATTCTTTCTCCATCTTTGTTCGAAGAATACGAGGGAAGTACTTACTGAAAAACAAGTTCTTGAACTCGTCCCATTCCATGGACTCAATTTCATCTCTTGGCCTCGTATTCTTGATAAGATTCCACCATTGATCAGCTTCACCTTCCAAACGATATACTGCTAAGATGACTTTATCATGTTCAGAACATTGAAGAACTGAAAATATCTTTTCAGTAGTACTGATCCATTGTTCAGCCACAAGTGGATCAGAAGACCCACTGAAAGAAGGTGGACGTTGGCTCATGAAGGACTCAGTAGAATATTTTTCCCTTCTCTGCTCATTTGGAAGTCCAGAATGATTCATAGCTTGTGTAAGTATAGCATTAAGATTTTGCACTCCATCTCCCATAACATTTGTTTGTTCAGGAGGGCAATCATTGCATTGTCCATTGCATTGATCAACACGGTTCCTTCGGGTTCCAGCCATCGTCTAAAACCCAAAAAGAATAGTGTGAGAGGCAAAAATCATGCTAGGGAAAACAACATAATAAAGGGGGAGTACCTTCAATATCCAACATCTTAGGTTTAATTCTATGATCGTTAGCGTAATTCTATTACTATAACCTATACGTATACTTATCCCTAGGGACATCCCTAGACATACCTTAGAAATATCTCTAGGGATCTCACTAACGTTTTCGCATCCCAGTTTCCAAAGGTTGACTAAACCTTTCCTCTGATACCAACTGTAGAGACCCGAAGCTTGACGTACATGGACATTACATTACATTTGCGGAATACTTAGTACATAACAAAAACACACACTAAAGGATCGTAATAGTTTAGTGTCTTTGGAAACTCGGAACGTAATCTTCTAATCGTGGTGAAAGTTCTTCAATATCTCCCATAGAGGTCATCCCTTTTTTTTCTACCTAAAACCTTTCTTTATATCCTGGGGAAAAGAAAACATAAAAGGGTGAGCTCAAATGCTCAGTAAGGGTAAACAAAAGAAAAAAATCAATCACATCATATACATAGCTTTTAGAAATCTTAACCTGCAAAAGAGATCATAATATCATAACATGGAATATATCATAGAAGTGAAAATGAGATCCCCATAATCATAACATAAAACTTGAAACTTTGTGGCATGCACACATAATCATGGAAAATCATTTCTTGTTAGTCATGACTCATTTCCAAGACTATCTTAGTGGACAAAGTCCCTTTCTGAACCGAGTTCACTCCTCGTTTCAGTCCTGTATCACTGAACCGAAATAACCTTCCGTTCCAGCCATGTCTATCTCATGAGATATAAAATCTTTACCCAATGCATTGGAGGGAGATATAGGTCCCACCCATCTTATAATGAATCCTTTCTTATGTGTGCCACATAATCATAAACCATACATCATAACGTAACCCATGTAATAAAAATGGGATTCTTAAACAACATGACATCATAAAACAATTCATATAAGATAAAGGAATTCATAAAAATATTTCCATCACAACATAATCAAATCCATGTAATAATAGGGATAGAAACAGAACCCTTTATTATCTTAGATGGAAAACAATTTTGATAAAACACTTGAACTTCATTCTTGAGGAAAATATCCTTTCTTTTTCAAAAACATTTTACATTTTTTAACATGTCATACAACTTTAAACTAAAAGAAGTTGATTAAAAATAAACTTGAAAACTTTTAAAGGAAGCTTCTTGGAAATAATGTTTTAAAAATCCATTCTTGTCGTATAAGTTAAAAAACATTCTTCGTACTTTTGTCGGAAAAGTCAAAAAGTACCTCGTACGGAAATACGACAAAAGATTCCTTTCATATTCTTTACTAAAAACTCACCTAAGGGTAAAATTGGATTTAAACTATTGTAAGTGGATGGAAACAATATTACATATTGAGGGAACATGGATGTGGATGATAAAATACACCCTAGTAAATACTTACGAATAAACAATCTCGGATAAAAATGAGATTGTGATATTTCCCTTACCTTATGTCCGACTTGCTTTGTAAGTGTCCGAACCTCCTGTATAATGATTTAAATCATGTTATTGACTTATTCCAGAATCATATTCATTGTTATGATATCATATATGGTTCACTTATGACATTATATTACCCGTTCTTTTGTAAATTCCATGTTAAAGAAGCGTTTTGGGTAAAATCGTTTCATTTATCGTAGGTGTTTTGACTTGTTGTTCTTGACATCATTATTACTTATATCATGATCTACTTACTTCCAGAATATAAAATATGATTTATATATCATATATATTCAGTATATATATATATATAATAGATAGATAAATAAAATGAAAAACACCGTTCATGGAGACGGTAGTCCGTACGTACGCATGAACGCTGTTTTACTTTCCTTATTGTCTTGAAATGGAAGTAAGTAGATGACATACATATGTATATATATACATAAATCCAGTAGCTTTATAATGTTATATATTTCATTATTATTTCTTATATATACATTATAATCATTCTTAAATGGTTAACATGGAGAATGAATCTCATCGCGTCGTGGAGACGGTATTTCGTACGTACGCACGAGCGATAATATCATTTCTATAAATATTGAATTGAATTGGATTGTATTATAAAATATATCAGAATCAATATGATGTTGTAATAACTATGTATAGTTATTCTTTACACCATTATACCCATCCATGTAAGGTGGTGGTGGAAAATAGATTACACCACGGCGTGGAGACGGTATTCCGTACGTACGCACGCGCGGTGATTTCTTTTTTCCGTAGGATGGATAGATGGTGAAATAGGGTTGTTTCATACTTATAATAACATATCAGTATATGAGTGATACTGATGTTATTACTTCATAATGAAACAACCTAAGAAGAAGAAGTGGAAGAAGAAATAAAGATGAAAGAATTGGTAACGGTAATTACCTCTTCTTTGAAGTGCCTCTTTGAGACCTCCTCTTAGGGCACTAAAATTGGTCTTTGAGGAAGAACAAAACCTCTAGGATGTTGCTAGGGAAGTGGAGAGGATAAATTGGCAGGGGTTGGCCGAGCTTGAGTGCTCAAATTGGTGTGAGGAGGAGGGGGAGAAGGTGTCCTTTTATAGGGGAGGAGAGGGGCACCTTAGGAATATCTCAAAATATTATTTTATATTAAAGTCAAAATCGGTTTATAATGGTTCCAAAGGGACTTATTTCGAAGATAAAGTGGGTATGGGTCGAAATCCTATCAACTAATAGGATTTAGACATGTTTAGGGTATTATTTTAACCTTATCAATTAGATTTAACTCTAAGTTAAATAATTTAACTTTTACCGTGTCTTTTTGTTTTCTTTCACTATATGGTTAATAAACTTACTATAACATGCCAAACGAACCCCAAATTGTATATTATTAATACATATATCCTTATCTAAGTCATTTGGCCGAACCTTAGATTTTTAGGAATAAAATAACAATTAATAATATAATATTTGATTTAAATACTATTTTGTGTCAATTTTGACACTATTTGATATATGATTTTTGTGAAAGTCATAAAAGAATTATATGTTCGAACCAAGTTGATTAAATCAACACTAATATATCATAGTAACCTAGAAAATTAGTGGAATTCATAAAAAGTCTTAAATTACATTTATTTTGGTATTTATATTATCAATTATGTCAATATTTCATTAATAAGATAATTACTGCATTATTTTTGTGTCATAAATAAATTATATTATTTGATGTCTAAAAATTACAAATAAAATACCATCATGTAGGAAATCTTTTTAGATTTCTAATGAATATTTATAGTCGATTTTATCTTATGTATAACCCCATATTAAAAATGATTTACTTATTAAACTTTGATTTTAACTATTTTAACCCTTCTTTAAATAAATTAATAATAAATGTCCTAATCTAATCCAAGTGGGCCTAAATGGTCATATTTTATTCCTAAGTTTGTTTTTGGTCGAATTACACTTGTCCAATAGAATTATGACATGTGTTAGGGTAATATTAATATCATATTTACCCTTAGTTACCTTATTTACTATTAACCGTGGTAAAAAAAAGTAAAAAGTTACTATTCACCAAAAAATTATTTTCATCTCATTGAACCACATTTTAGTCCTTGATATTAACCGTGTCTCTCGGATTTTCGAAATTCCATTCACAGAAGCGGTAAAATTAAGTTTTATGCAAAATTCAGTTTTTAACCTACCACTTAGTAGTTTCACTATTCATCAAAAATTGATGTTTTTCAGAACAATGCCAAAATTTCATCCCAAGCTATATTTCATATTCTGAATTCAAAAATGAAGTCTATTTTACCAAATTCATAACATAAAAGTTGCATTAATTAATTTTATAATTAAATCCCGCTATTAAAACAAATAGCGTGTTTTTAAGAAACAATATCTATCAAAAGATTGACACTTGTTTATGTCTAGTTTAAATGTGAAACTACATCCAATGACCAACATTGTATTAAATTGTAAAAATATATAATAAATATACTTTAAAACCACTAAAATTACTAATTTATCACTATTAATTATTTCGATTAAAAAAGTTGTTTTTAATTATAATTTAGTAATTTTTCACTATTAATCAGAATATGAAAGTTATCCGAAAAGTACCAAAATTTCACCTTAGGCTAAATTCGATACTCCGAATCCAAGAATGAAGTTCATTTTGAAAAATAAGATTTACAGAATTTTAAAAAGTGGTTATTACTATTCATAACGGCTAGTTTTAATAATATTTTAATAGCACATCGTTGTTTAGTGAAACTCGGTATTGCGTATTACACACGCTATCGAGGAAGGTCGCGATTGCGTGTAATGCAAGTCAAGTCAAGGATGTGTGTTGTGCAAGCTCCTTTTGGTGTAGCGTACAACACAAGACATTAATAAAATTAAAAAGAATATTTTTTTATAAAATCTTGGGCTGTTACAGGACATGTATCTATATGACCCCCTTACTGTAAATTTCATGTAAATATGATGAGACACCCCTTTCTATCTCATAAACCATTTTTTATGAGTTCCTATTTCACGCCATTACATTGCCGAAATTGAACTACGATTTTCCAAGCCAATATCATTGTGTAGTGATTACCATGCACATTTCTCTATCAAGGGTATTCACCATTATGATCATTTACTTATTGATTATGATGCTTTATATATGTATTCTACATCACATTATCATGGAATAAATTATGATAATTGATTCCATGTTGTATAATTCATGTGGCACACTTATGCATGAAATGAAATTTTTAAGAAGGGTGCACCCTGATAATGCTCCAATGCATTTGGTAAACTATAGTATCTTGATACATCATGTGAAATGAGTTTTGAATCATGATAATTACATGTTATGTGTTGTTGCCACATTTTCATGTTATGATTATCATGCTTTATCATGCCTTTATGTTCATGTTTCTCTTGTGATCCATTTATATGCCTATTGTCTACCATGTTTTCTATTCCTCATGTTATTCCATGTTTATTCCCTTATTAGGATTTATAGCTCACCCTTTTCTTATGAATTTCCTTAGGTTATGCCATTCAATGCTAAGTACAATGGAATTTAGTGGTCATGTAAAGGATGTTTTCAATAAAGATGTTCTGTGTTTTATGTTCTATGTTATTATGTAATGTTCCTAAGCCTCAAAGACACCAGACCTCTCGATATTCTATGCTATATCATGGGATGATTTTATGTAATAAATCAGGTTTAAGCATGTAATAAAAAGAAAGGATGTTGTAGGGATGGTGTACAATCTGGTAATAACCTCGTGATGTGGTTGCATAGGCTGGGGATTGTTTTGTGGGTAGACCTTGGGGTTTTTGGTAGCGACGAGATTAAGATCCAAACTGCTATCCATGTTCCAAGAAAGCATACCACCCTGGATCATTTTTTGCCTTTGGGTTGTGTTTTTATTGGGTCTTTGGGCCGGTGTGGAGGTGGGCTTCAGAACAAAAAAATTATGGGCCCCCATAGTCATGGGGTTAGGGTGTCTTTAGTTACTCCTTCTAATTTTAGGGGTCTACATATCATGTATATATGTGTGTGTGTGGTCCTTATTTTTTTCCAATAAGTTTGCAAGGTCATGGTTTTAGCTTACCGACTGAAAATTATTTTTTATTAAGAAAGACACTTTTGAGGTAAAAGTGAGAAACCATAAGTTTCAACAAAGACCAAACAACGCCAAGAAGAAAACCAGAAACAACCTCTTCCAAGCAAAAGTAGCAACCGCTATCTCAAAAGCAGCAACCACTAATAAATATATATTATTTAAATATATTTGATACAATATTATAATTATTTAAATAAATATTTACTAATTTATAGTTATATTTATAAATAATTATATTTGAAATTTATTTATATATAATTATACATGATGGTATAATTATCTATATTTATATAATTATATAATTTTTTAATATATTTAAAAAATATAATTATAACTATAATACATATATTTATTATTTAAATTTTTTTATCGTACCAGAAGGGTTCATTAATAGATTTGGAAACCAAACTCATGACCCCAAATTTAGAAATATAAATAGAGAATACAAGGAAGGAAAAGGGTCAAACAGGACAATACATGCCCACATCAAAGAAATACTCAAATCCTAGATGTCAAATTCTAGTTCCCACATTCCTTCGATATTTCCCTCTACCCATTTGATATCGACCGCTTCTCTATGTCTTGGTCCTTTTGGAGGGCTCATATTACTCATCTAATGGTGATTTGAAGGAGGCCTCTAAAATGTGGATCCATCATTAGATAGGATTAAAATCCATCTTCGATGTTAGATGACCACAACTTCTGGACTGTTATATAATTAGTGAAGCTGAATACATATGGCTCCATCATAGACAATGTGGCTTCACGTTGGGATAAAAACCAATCTACATATAATTATGAATTTTTTTGTATATTTATATATAATTATATAAATATATAAAATTTTACATATTTATTAATATATAAATATATAAAATTATAAATATAATAAATATATTTATTAGTTAAATAAATTTATTATAATTTTATAAATATTTGGATAAATATATTTATTTATAGAAACAAAAATAAATAAAAAAATTAATAAATATTTGTATATAATTGAAAATAAGTTTATATAAATTTATTAGTGCCTAATATATATATATATATATTTATAATTTTGTAAATAATTTTTCAGAAAAATTATATATATTTATAATGTTATAATTAGATATTTAGATCACATAATTATTAAAAAATCATTTAAATAGATTAATGATTAAAATTTAATAAATATTTTAAATGTTAAAACTTAATAAACAGAAACGAGTAAATATTATTCATATAAATTAAAAACATATAAAAAATATAACAAGTTTAGTAAATAATTACATGTATAAATAAATATTCCAGAATGATTAAATATATTTTTAACACTGTTAATGAATACATAATAATGAACGAATAAATAAAATTAAATAAATTTCAAAAATATTAAAAATTTAATTCATAACATTTATGTGAATTACATAAATACAAATTCGCACATACACATCTACACTCACACACATATTCATACAGACACACACACACACACACAAATACACATACATAGATACAGTAATACACATACATATATATTAAATTATTTAATATTCCTATCAATATATATTTAAATAAATATATTCATTTATACATTATAAAAATGTTTATATCAAATATTACTATATTATATTTATTTTAATTACATACATACATAGTAATTAATATATATTATAATTTTATAATTAACTATTTAAATTACATAATTATTAAAAACCCATTTAAATATATTAATGATGAAAATTTCAAAATTGTTTTAAATGTTAAAACTTAATAAACAAAAACCAAAAAAATATTATTCAAATAAATTAAAAACAAATTGAAAATATTACATGTATTGTAATTAAATAAATGTATATATAAATATTCCAAAACATCTAAATATATTTTTAATATTATTGTGAATACATAATAATAAATGAATAAATAAAATTAATTAAATTAAAAAATATAAAAAAGTGAATTCATAACATTTACGTGAATTACATACATGCATATTCCCACATACACATCAACACTCACAAACTCATACAAACACACATATATATACATAAATACACATACATAGAAACAATTATACATGTAGATATATATTGAATTATTTAATATGAGTATAAATATATATTTATATAAATATATTCATTTATATGATATATTTATTTTAATTTTATACATACATTTTAACTTTATATATTTATTAATATATAAATATATGTAATTATAAATGTATCAAATATTTTTATTATTTCAATAAATTTATTATAATTTTCTAATTATTTAAATATATGTATTTAATTATAATTATAAATATAAATAAATATATAATTAAATATTTTTATATAAATGAAAATAACTTTACATAAATGTATCGACACCTAATATATATTTCTTTATTTATAATTTTATAAATAATTTTTCAGAAAATTTATATATATTTATAATTTTATAATTAAACAATTAAATTACATAATTGTTAAAATATCATTTCAATAGATTAATGATGAAAATTTGATAAATATTTTATAAGTTAAAACTTAATAAAAAAAATGAATAAATATTATTCATATAAATTAAAAACATATTGAAATTATTACATGTATTGTAAATAAATACATGTATAAATAAATATTCCAAGAATATTAAATATATTTTAAAAATTATTAATGAGTACATGGTAATAAATGAATAAATAAAATTAACTAAATTAAAAAAATGTTAAAAAGTGAATTCATAACATTTTCGTGAATTACATAAATATATATTTACACATACACATATACACACACACACACATACATAAACACATATATATATACAAATACAGATACCTAGATACAATTATACATTTACATATATATTAAATTATTTAATATTAGTATAAATATATATTTAAATAAATATATTCATTTATATATTATATAATTGTTTCTATCAAATATTACTATATTATATATATTTTAATTATATACATACGTAGTAATTAATGTATATAAAAAAACTATTAACATTTTTACTAATATAAATTTCATAATTATATATATATATATATTTAATGAAAATAGGATTCATTTTTTATTAAATGTTAAACAAATCATATTTATATATTATATTTACATTTATGTACTTATTATAATTTAAATCTCAATTAAAAATATATATAAATTTATATATAAATTAAATTAATAACTACAATCTTTATCACTGCTGGAAAATAGCGTTGATAAATGTACCACTTTTATGAGCTCTAAAAAAAGCACTAATAAATGGATACTTTTATCATTGTTTTTTAGTACTGATAAAATGTAGCTTTATTAGATTTTTTGGTGAGAACTGATAAAAGTAACCCTTTTATTAGTGTTTTTTGATTAGTGTTGTTAAAGGATTGCGCTAGTTATGCCACGATTTGTGGCAGTGTAAATAGATTCCCTCAACCACTTCCATTTCAATTACTCCCATCAGTATTTTGCTATAAATATTTTAGGGATTTCTTTATCGACGTATATTTTAATATTTTAAGAAGGTAATGTTTCTATTTATAAAATTTAATTTTCTAATTGGTTTTATTTATTTTATTCTTATCTTTTATTTATTTAATATATATGGATTTTTGAACTTATAAATTATTCTTATTTTCATGATTAATTTCTATAATAATTATTCTTCTTTGTATGATTTAATTGAAATTGAATTATTTTGGAAATTTATATGATGCATACATAATTTAAATTTTATGTGTAAATTTTAATTTATATTTAGGGAAATATTATTGTTTAAACAACGTATATTTTTGTATTTTAAATTTTGAAAAATTATATTTGAATATATTTACAACTATATATTATTATTTATTATATTTATTGAAATATAAAATTAATTTATAATATTCCATATGCATATCAGAATAAAGTGAATCATTCTAAATATTTTATAAACACTTATTATCAATAAGTATTTATAAAAATAATAGTTATTTTATTTATCATATTTAAATTTATTTAAATATATACTGTATAATAAGAAATATATATAATATTATTCTTGTTAATGCTACTAAAAAAATTACTCTTAATAATAATGCTTAAATTATATTAATTATAAATAATTATGATTCCAAGTAAACATGTATAAAATATAATTAGGTAAATGTTGGAATGTTTAATCACATCAAAAATTGTATATATACTTCGAATATTATTATATGGAAATTAATATAAGTTTACAATATTTTAATGGTTATTTAAGGGTAAATTATATTACTTTTGTTAAATAAATTTATAAAAAGTTACTATTGATGATATTTTTAGAAATTATGTATAAAATAATAATAATTTTATTTATGAAACATTAGATGTTTTTAAAATATATATATATATATATATATATATTCTAAAATATTAATAAATTAACTTGAATATATTTTAATGTGAATATATATTTTATATTATTTGATTACAATATTTGAAAATGTATATATTTTTTATTTTAATTATGAATAATTAGATTTGAATATATATATTTATTATATTATATCTAATGTAAAATAAATGTAAATTTTAATATTTGAAACACATATGTAAATAAATTGAATTCACCTATATATATATATACATATAGAAAATTTTAAATTTTGGAAAGCTTAATTACCTAAGAAATTTATATATACTTAACTGATTTTCTTATATCAAAAGTATCAAAAGATTACAATATGTTAATTGTTTTTTCATGAAGTTGTTGAGGAGCAGTGGCCTCATTATTAAATTAAAAATTCAAGCATAGAGGAGGAACATGAAAAAACATTAAATTTCCATAAGCAAAAAAAGACCCATAATAAAGGAAGGTGCTCGAGATCGAGTACTAATTATGTGGTGATAGACACATCCACATCAACCGGATAGATAACATCCCCTTATCCATGTCCTGACCTGCAACAATGGTCCAAGACCATCATCTAGTTGTTTATCATTAACACCATCCATATTTTCCTTTGATCTAGATATATGATGACTATTTTTTTTATCCTCTTGATTGCTTCTAGATGGAAGATACTCAAATTAGTTATGTGTTTTGACATTGAAAGTCAAACTATGATTTAATGGATGTATAGTATCTGAGCCTATAGAATAAATGGATTTTTTTATCTCATGTAAGAATCTCCATCATTTAAGCTAGAACCTTGAGATTAATAAATGATCAGATCCAACATTCCCTTGAGCATCCATATCTCTTGTTCCATCTCATTTAGTAGCGTCTAATCTAGGAGCCAAAGCATAATAAAGTTAATCCCAACTAATAGTAGTTTATGTACCAAACCATTTTTCTGATCAGTATCTAAATTGAAGTTCTAAGAAGTCTGCATGACACAGATTGAGGATTCAGTAGCTGCACCTCTTTTACCTCCATCCATCTTCCGGGTTGAGGATGTAAAAACAGTGAAATTTGATATCTCTCTACCATGAGTAGTTTTCAGTGACAAATGAGTCTGTAGTTGACCCTTTGAATTACCAGGATCCATATGAACCTGCAATCCACATTATGAATCTATATTACCACCCAAAACCCCATTAACACCATGATAATTATAATTATAAGAAGTTATGGATTCGTTTAAAACCATAGTTCTTCCCAAAGAATCCATCTTGGATTTAGTGGGACTATGATAAGTGAATTGCCTATGAGTAACCTGATCCATATCATTTATTTTTTCAGATCAAAATTACATTGATAATGATTTATGGGGGTGGATTTCATTGAATTATACACATCCATCATAGACTTCCCTATATTGTATTTTGAAGAAACCCGCAATTTTTCCTGCAAAATCCTATCACGACCCTTATACTCAAAAAAATCTGCTTTGAAACATAACTATCATCTTATTCATACCCATCCTTATCATCTATTATGACCCCAACTAATAAACCCATGAATTAAGAACCTATGTAATCTAATTCATTTCCCTATTGAAAATCATACCGACTGATAGTAGGCATATCATTTAGCAGAATAGATGAAAAAACCCAACATCAATATGAGGAGATGAATAATTTCCAAGATTAAAACATTTTTTTCTTCTAATATTCTATGTAAAATGTTTAGCACCAAGAATTTTTGTTCCATGAAAATATTCCCCAATATTAACAGGGGGTTTTACATTCATGAGACTTAAATTTCTATAGGTATAATTATTAGTAACAACATTTGTATCCTTATCTTTATATTTATTAACAACATACTGGGTAGCCCATTACATTATTTCCATCTAAAATGTTGAAAATCAATGCCCTTTAAGTAGAATCTAACAGAGACAATATTCACCTTCTAATTGGACCTCGAGTGTCCAATAATGCAACAAGAATCATGAAAAAGTGGAATTTTTTCAAACACTATTGTAAGAGTCATCTCATCTTGAGGAGTAGATAGAATAGCCATATCTATCAAAGGGAACTTTAAGTAGACGTTGATAAATACCCTTTCAAAGTGACCAAATATAACCTTCTCGGTGGACATGTCCATATGAATATAATTTTTAATTACAAAAACATTGTCAATGAGAATTTCCATGTTCCATAAGAACCAATTTAAATAAAAAAATTTGATACAAACATGTGCATATGTTTCATTAAATCATTAATGTTAAAACATATATGCCAATCAAGAACCCTAATGGTTCCCAATGTTATATTGACTAAACCCAAACTCCACGCATGACCCATGAATTCCAAATAAGGAAATAGAATAAGGATGAACCATTGGCCTAGTGATATGCAATTTAAAGAAAATAACCCACAAATAAATGCTAATTGAGAAACAAGAACCATTAATTTTTAGGAATTTAAACCATTTGATAGTGGAACTGGAGTAATGAAGGAGTGTCTATAGTGATATATTATTTCTAATATTTCTTCATCTGATGTTGAAATGAGATTTTTGGATCCCTTTATAATGAAATATTACATGACATTGTATTTTGGGAATATGAACGATCCTCCCAAAAATATAGAAAATGAATGAAATCCCATCAATGCTTCCTCTTTTCATTCCTTCTTCGTAGAAAATGATACCTTCCAAGAATCCTAGTAATTCAAACATATGAATGGAGGTTCAAACCTCTTGGATGATTTAGGGTAACCCATTCATCAGAGAGCATCGAAATCTTCCTCTCTCATTCCTACATCTTCATATGTTAATGGTAATTTGAGTTTAAATTATATTAATCTTGTTAATTAAAATTTAAAGAACTAATATTAATAATATTTTTAGTATATATTTAAATAATATTATTTAAATATAATATTTGAAAAGGTATATTAGGCATTTATTTTAAATACAACATTAAATAAAAAATTTCATATACACACACATATATATATTGATATTTAAATGTAGGTATTATAAGTATATGCTCATATATAGAGATATTTATTATTTCTTAGATACAATTATAGGTAAAATTATAATATGTAAAATAGAATAAGTATCCCAAAAATCTTGTTACGATTGTTGTGTGATGAATAATCTTGAGATGACCGACCAATTTATTATTGAAATTGTACGTATATTTTTATATGATTATATAATTTGTAATAATTTCATTTTCCCTTCATTGTTGATGACCTACATGTCATCCCTCATTATAATTATGTAATGATCAACATGTTCGTGTAAAAATGGTATTTATCACAAAACCCTAGACCCTCTCACTTACATGTGAGTAACATTGTAATAAAAGGCTGTTTGATATGAGGTAGTTCTATTTAAAGATGGATTTTTTAAATCATAACTAAAAACAGACTTATGGTTTCTAAAATGTGTAATAATTGAGTCTCCAGAAGTTCCCCTAGGTTTTTGATGGTTTATCAAAAAATGAAAAACCAATCCATAGGAAACGATTAAAGGTCTATTTTTATTTATTTAATTATATGAAATTTAAAGATATTAAATATTTTATGATTTAGTATAAATATATGTAATATTTTATTAAATTTAAATTCTAGTAATTTATGTCTCTATCAATTTTGAGGTTATTTATATCAATTAGGGCTTTAGGTATAGTTTTCACCGATAATAGTGTAAAATATTTTAGAAATTCTGATTATAAATATTTGTGTGTGTGTGTGATTTATTATATATAGTTATAGGTTAATTTATAATATGTATGACATAAAAAGTATTCAAAAAAACACATTATTAGTATTGTATGGTGACAAATCTTGAGATGAATATCTAATGTGTGATTGAAATTTAATGTCGTATTTTTTCATTTTGAATATTTAGTTTTTCATAATTGGATGATTTTGATATTTCTAGCCAATTAATTATTGATATTTTGTGTATTTTTTGAATAAATTTATATAATTTTTATTTAATTTCATTTTTTGTTCCTTAGTGATTCGTTCTGTGTCATCCCTCTTATTAATAACTTAAGGTTATGTGGGTTCGTATAAAAATGTTACATTTCCCAAACCCCTATACACCCTAACTTTCTTGTGAATAACATTATAATAAAATGGAATTAGACAAGAGGTGTTTCAATTTGAAGATGGAATTTTATACCATGACTGAAAAGAGATAGATGGTTACTATTATTTGAGATAGTAGAGTCTCCATGATTTCCCCCCAGGGTTTTGGTTGGTTTATCTAATCTTGATAAACTAATCAATAGAAAATTCTCAAGATAAAGTTACAATTATTTAATCATATACAATTAAAACATTTTAATCATTTGATGATGTAGTATAAAACATATTTTTAATAATTTTTTATAGGTAATCATTTCTAATTCAATATTCTGGAATGGAGAGATAATTAATATTGATCAGGGTTTTGGCTACAATTTTCCACCGACAAGAGCGAAAAATATTCATGACTTTGTGAAATTGGATGAAGTTATTACGAAAGTTCATAATTATTTAAAATTGATGGTTGATCAGTCCATTAAATCAATTACATATTGATATCTTCAATATCTTGGGTGTCAATGAATAGTTGAGTATCCTATTCTCAGTGATTAAGATTGGGTGGATGCATTATCATTGTTCATGAAACACTGGTGTAATTTTTTAATGTAATTATATGTGTTTATTTATGATATTCATGAGACAATACCTACAAATACATAACCATGATTTGTTATCTCTATTTAATTTGGTCCTTCACAGCACTCTAATTCATTTCCTTGTCATATGAATATGATAATAGAAAAAAATTATGAAAATATTGTCAGAATATAGAAAGAAAAATAGTGAAGACCCTCATCCATACTCCATATTTAATGATTGACACTTTATCTAATGAGGATGTATCTTATGATTCATCGGGATATGATGTATGTTTGGATGATGTGGTGATTAAACCTTCTTAGGTTCCTTTTATAGATAGCTTGCAACTCATTAGTCGTAATCATCCTACATTATTAATTTATTCAAATACATTTCACATGAATTGAATTTTTATTGGGACATCATTACAATTGCTACTAAATTCCATGGCATTATAGGTAACATATCATCATCATTTAAAAACACCATATATGTTTGGAAGGAGTTTCAAAGTAAAATTTCCATAAAAAATGCACTAAAAAATACCACATTGGTTGACACTTTCCATTTGTGGTTGATGATCCCAAGAAGAAATATATCTCATTAACTGTGTAAAATACAAGTGAGAATATAAATTTAAAATGGAAAAAATATATAATATTTTTTTTCATATTGGTAGATATCCAAATTGGAAATCCCACAAACTTATATAAATTATTTCTTATCAGAAGACAACTCTTCACATGATACATAGTATATTGACTATTATTGTAGAGATAAAATGAACATTTGGGGACATTTCAATGTCCCTTGCATAGGAATGAATACAATAGTTGTTCAAATATAGGATAACCTATAATAATTTTGGAATTAAAAAAGGAAATTATGAAAGTTTATGATGATTGTAAAGAATAATATGCAGGTTTTTCACAACTAATTGGGTTGATGTATCTAAATATTAGTTTATTTATCATTATAAAACTATTCAGTATGTCTTCTAAAATCACAAATTTGATCAAAAAAGGTGATGTTCCATAGGATTTTTAGGAATTTGATCCATGTATCACTACTTTTCCTTATTAAAAATAATTCATTCAAGTCAAAGGATATTTTATTTATGGAAATTTTATTGGTTTTATACTTATTACTTCTACGTAATATGGTAACCATTATCCTCCACCACCTTCATTTTATATGACTTTAAAAGGATAATTTTTAACCATGGAGTTGGTTTTTGGCCTATATACGCATTCATTTCACAAAAATCATGGAATTGTGTCTGATATCGAATCACATTCGATAGATTATAGAGATTGATAATAGTTATGAAGTTTCATAGTGAGATTATAATTATTTTCATCAATATTGAATTAAACATATTTACAGAAATGCTAATAATCATTTAAAATATGTGTCGATAAAGAAGGAAATCATCAAGTTGGGTATGTTTTCATAAACATATATGTTTTGGAAAAAATATTTAATATCCTTTTAAATAAATTGTTCTATTCTAGTTTCATCATATTATTCCCAATCTAGAAACTTTGATCAATTACTCGATGAAATTTGAAGGGCTAATGAAGAAGTATGTGATTATATGATACAAATTTCATAGAAAAAATTATTATTATAATATAATGGTGGAATAATATATGTCCATATAACCACTAACATTATTGAGTATATAAATTGGGTATTAATGAGAGTGTAAAATACAGATCACATGTTTAATACATGATACATTTTATAGATGTGTGAAGTAATTTGTTTAATAGTCCCACCTCAATTATCATAGGAATAAAATATTTTTGTGTTTTTGTTATAATTTTAAATGAGGCAATGATCAGATACTATAGGATGCATCATCATTTTTTGTTCAACCTTTGATCGAGTAGGGATCCACTTTAAGGAAACATAGTGCCATTACTCTATCATAAGAAAAAATTGTTGAGTTCTAGTGGTTGGAATGGAAAATAAATATTGAGATTATTGTTCTTTCTAGGAATTAAGATATCCTCATGCACATGATATTGCATAATTTACACCTGTGAACAAATCTTGGGAACCTTATATAAAACCTTTGTATCATGTGATCACTCAGGTTAACTATTATAGTGAACCTTGGAAGTCTTTTTGTGATTTATACTATTACCTTGCCTGATGATGAATCAAAAATGGTGTCAAATATTTCTAGGTTTTGTATTGAAGATTTTTAATTTTTTTATCCTTTCATTTATGTCTTTTTACATTACTAGTTGGAATTAGAAATAATTTTTGGATATTTCATACTTCAACCATGCCTACTCATCAGCTAATTGTGGTGCTTCATATTATCAAGTTTTTCCCTTGAGTATTATCAAAGACTACTAAAATTTGAAATGAGATGGAATAGACGTGACAATGGGGAGCAATAATATGATGTAGTATTTTTCACCCAGAAGGTCATACTGAAAATATTTTCCCAATGTGAGAGGAAGGGTATGCACTTCACAATTACCTTTATCATGTTTATGAATTTTAGAGTGATTTTGTACTTTTTTCATATTCAAAACTTTTAATTAATGGATTCTTCTATTTATAGCTTATTACATCTCTAAAAAGTTTCATTTATAGTTTAAATTAAGATTGTTTTATGGTATTTCTACTGTTAAGAAATTAAACACACAGTGGAAATGATTATCTAGATGTTCATCCTTTAAATGAATTATCATTAAATTTGTCCTTGAAATAAAAATTTCAATTGAATATTTCATATATTCACTTATACTATGTGATATTTTCATCCGGATTGATATACACATCTATTTATTTCTAATTTTTCATCATATTTCATAATTTTGAATGCTAATCGTCTACCTAATTTTTATTCCTCTAGTTTTTTTAAAAACTATTTTAAAAATATTATTGTATTAACTATAAAAATAATGATGATATCATATATAGAGATGGAAGGTCCTCCATTTCATACATTCCTTGTGAGACACGTTTCATATATAGTCATAGAGGGACATCATGTTCCTAATTTATTTGTGTAGAGGTCTCATAATTTCTATCATGATGCACCACCTCCTTCCATCAGACCTCATATTCACCATAATAGGTTCTATGGAATAGTGGTTTGAGATGTCACATTCATCGATCATTATCTCGTTTATATCATAGAGACGAGATGGAGACCAGAGACACATACATTTAAATTTCTAGAGGGAGAGATAACTATAACACTTATGGGTGTTTCCATTATTTTGGGCCTCCCTATCAATAGAGCGGATATAATGGGCCATGTTGGTGTGGATGGTTTTGATTTAGTTCATAGGTTTTGGGCATTGAAGACTGGGATAATGGTAACTCCAATGTTGGGAGATGATTATGCATTCCATTGATAGATGTAGACTTCTCCCATCTATCCGATGATTCTGATGAGATCACAATGCTGATATTTTCACATGCACATATCTACATACTTATTGGTGACATGATATTCATTGATCATTTAACTGTATTTGTCTATTTTTTATATTTACCATTACCGGAATATTTGGACAAGACAGAGAGGTATAGTTTGGGTATGTATGTCTTTCATATACATGTAAACTCTATACAAGACATGTTTCATAAT
This sequence comes from Viscum album, assembly GCA_963277665.1. Classification (NCBI taxonomy): domain Eukaryota; kingdom Viridiplantae; phylum Streptophyta; class Magnoliopsida; order Santalales; family Viscaceae; genus Viscum; species Viscum album. The sequence continues at coordinate 959,758,427 of OY728142.1, forward strand.
TAATATTTATATTATAGAACATGTTATTCATATTCATATGTGTTTATGTTATTGCATTCATCGCTTCTCTCCATATGTTCATGTACCATAGCCAATTGATATTTTATGGGAGTCACTGTGTAGAAGATGGTATTTTTCATATTCCTTATTATGAGAAAATAAAATTTATAATGATCTATTATGAAATATAAGTATAAAAATTTTATCTAAATGTTGTTTGAAGAATGTCTATATTCAAATACGTCTATACAATATTTCCATGCTTATAGACATATGATATACATTATTCAGCTGAATGATATATGTGATTATAAATTACATAATTTAGTTATTGTTTTGTATAGTACATGGATTCATTTATTGATTTATTATTCATTTTTGGAGTATTTTTGGTTTTGAGAATTCCATATATTGAGTCTATCATCTATAGTCTCCCAACTCTTTGTATGAAGATGCTTGTTGTCAACTAATGATTTGTACCTATGATTCATTTTAATGTTGTTGAGTTTCATCATGTTGATAGATTTATGGGGAAGTTCAACTTATATCATTTCATTCATGCACCACACAATCAGTTTTCTTCAATTCATTCTTTGAATATTTTAGGGATGTGACACATCGACTAGAGTTGATATCTTGCATGGTATATTGAAATATTGGATAGATTTCAAGAGTTCCATTTATGGGTGGGAAACACAGTATATATGTATCTATAAATCCAAATTTATTATGGTCTATAATATTGTATGTCCCCAACGATATATCATAAATGACATAGATGGGGCTATCATTATTCAGTAATAATTCATCCTTCCACAGTTCAATAGTTTTTATTAAGTTTGGTTAACTCCATAATTTTGTTTTTATATGATGCTTGTATCACCTAGCTCATTAAAATAACTAATCCAAAAGATGAAATGACCTTTGACTAGTCTTATTTTTATAGAGCAGTGAGAGATATTATTCTTATTATGGATGAGATTTATCATAATTTTTTATTTGATGTGACTGGTGATGATAAGGTTGTTGATCTTGATGTAGATGTGGTAGAGGGTGAAGAGCATGTTAGGCATGTGAATGCGGTATAGGGTAACTGTGTTCATCATTAATAGTCATATTCTCTTCTAGTTTATATAGTATATGAGCCACAACAATAGCCAAAGACAAAGGCACAAACACAACCATAACCAGAGGCACAAGGTCTTAGCTTTTCATATTATCCAATAGCATTAGAGGCTGAGTGATCTATATTAAATTATTTATTATCCTCTGATATATAAATATCTTCTATACAGTATCCATCTTCTTCACATATTGTGGAGAGTTCCTGTCAACAACCACTATCCTTATAACTAGTATAGGGTACAAGTGGGGAGACTGTAGATCTGTAACCTATCACAAAAGATGACATGGAGGTAGGTTCCAGAGATTCTATATAGTATACGGGTTCACCAAAGCAAAAAAATTGACAAACATGACATTGAACCATTGTATATAAATCTAGTTTTGGCACAAAGAATCACCCTAGACACTGATCTATCATAGAGTGATACATGTTAAAAGTTTTTTAAATCATTACTTTTACATTATTTAATAACCTATTATTATATTATATTTTTTTCATAAAAGAAAAAATTATATAATTGGATATTAATGAAAATATTTTTGATCAATTAAGAAACATTAATATTAAAAACTCCATTAGTAAAAAATATATAATTAATGTTTGTTTTTTATATTAATTATTTTTTAGTATTATTAACCATATTGTGTATAATATATAATCATTATAAATAACAAAATAAATATAAAAAATATTTTTATTTATTTTCTATAAATATTATTAATATTAATAATAAATTATATTTTTTTATTATATAATTAATTAATTGATATAAACCATAATATATAAATAATAATATAATGATTAACTTGTAAATATTATTTTCAATACAAATTATTTTATTTATATTATTATTCAATTTATATTAGTTATAATATTATTAAATATATTGAAAAAAATCAATATATTATTAATTAATAATAAACAATGCAATTGATAATTAATAGAAATATTATATTTTAATATCTTTTTCAATTGTTTGAGGGTCAAATACCTTTTATTAAAATTGAAAGGGATGGTCCATTTTAAACTGGGCTGAGAGAGAACCCAATACATGGCCCATATGCATAGAGGTGTAATGGATAATACATAGCCCAAAGTTCCTAGAGTTTAGAAAGTTCATTAAATGACCCATAAATTTGAGAAGACCCAAAGGCTCCGAAAGAAAATGAAATCATTAAATGAAAGAGGCCATCATCTCTCCACCCACCAAATCATTCAGTCATGTTGGTAAAGGAGTTCAATAACATAATCAAGCTTTTCAAAGAATTCATTACTCACTAGAAATGTATGAAAGCATTTCATATTAAATCACAATATTTTCAAAATCATGAGAAAAAACATTTACATTGCTAACTAATATCACTTATCCATATCATTAACTTCATATTATTCATTAACAACATCATCCACACTTACCATTATAATTAAAGTGCTAAATTATTCATTTCAGGGAATGGCATTTCAATTTCATCATTACTATTTATTTCCATTACGATCAGGATACTAGGACTACACAATACAACACAAACAACCCATCTTTCTCATCCCCTTTTCATGAAAACAAATCCCCATCATTTAACCACCACTGCACATCGCAACCGCTTTCTCATCCAAAACTTCATAGATCACAACCACATCCTCATTACAAATGCCACATATGAAAACCACACAACATAACCACTTCCTCATCACAACCACCCAATATCACAACCACTTCCTCATCATGACCACCACATATCGTAACCACTTCTAACATCGTTCAATTCATTTTAACAAGGGGGATTTCATCAAATCTAGTTTTTTACATTTCAATGTCATTCTCACACAAACCAGATTTTCCATGGTCTACCAATTTATTATCCAAATATATGTATTTTTTCTATTTTAATCAAGGTTATTACAGACAATCATATATTAAGGTTACCACAATCATATCAACAAAAAAATTAAAAATTTGAGAACCTAATTTAATATATGGAATTCATCACAAACCATCCATGAGGTGGGAACAATCCACTTTATATAGTTATAAATTTTTCTATGTTTTATTACAAAACTATATTTATAAGGAGCACACCCATTAAAATTTTAATAGGGTTTTAATGTTCAAATATTCATTTTCCACATGTGTATTTCATTATTTCCAAAGGTTTCACATAACGTTTTTCAACCAATATAATAATTATATTAACATACGCCGGGCTACCGAAAGTATAAAAATCAAAAGGACAAGTCCTTAACACAATGATATTGTCCTCTTTGGGAAGGAATAACTCACCCACATTATATTGAAATGTGTCATAATATAACAAGTCATTATAGCTGAAAGGATTTCCCTCTACAAATGTTTAAATCCGTAAAACATTCCACCAACATGGGATATATCATAAAAAACACAACCAATATGATAATAGTTAAAGACTTTCATTACATCTTTCATAATAATTTAGGTGTGGAAAAAATTATTATCAACATCAATTTAAATATTTCCAAAAAAAACTTTTTATTTTCGCAACACAACCATTACAGGAGACATTGTCACAATAAGGATACATGCTCTCAATAAAAAAAATTATCTTATAGATCACCCAATCTTGCCAACATAATATATATAAAGGAATCGTGGATTAGGATTCATTATAGTACATATTATTCCTAAAGAATATTTTAAAAAATAATAATATAATTTTGAAACATATTTTCAGAAAGAAATATTAACACATCAATCCATAAATACATAGATTATGCAACCACAATAATAATCATAATTTACAATGCATTTTCATAAAAACATCAATCCTTAAATTCATATAGCTCTATCATGTGGCCATGTTAATGAAAAAAACTAAATATAAATCATTTTATACACCATGATTAACATGATTTAAACCATGCATTCTAGTTTTATTGTGTTACTAAGGAAACACACTCCCAACATCATTTAAAAATTTTATACAATTTAGCTTATTGTTCTCAATTCAAATACCAAATTACATATACCATATTCATTAAAATATTTAAAAATAAATCATTCACTCATATAATGTAATTAAAACTACTCATGTTTTATTACTATGTTTCATGCTTACCATGATCATGCTAAACATTCTTCATACATTTTCATTTATTATGAAAACATGCTTATACAATGCAATAAGGATAACATGATTTGAATTACTTATTTAAAAACATCATGATCAGTACATAACATTATTAAATATTATTAATATGACATATTTTACATGATACATACTCAAGATTCACACATAAGAAGTTTCATAGTTACCACACAAATGTATTCACGTTTATACATGCTTCCCATAAAAGGCTACTCATGACAAAACATGTGGGGATTGGTTGTTTCAGCACAAAAAATTATTATCATCCTAAAAAATATTAATTTCAATCATTTAATCAATTTTTATTCCAAATAAGATTTAAAAAATAATTCTTTTCATTTTCAAATATTTTTAAAAAAATTCTAGCCTTATAATAAACTTCCAATGCATGAAAGCTATATATCATGAGAAAAAAGGAAACACTAATAATGAAGTTCATATTTTGATATTAAATAACATGAAAGATCTAGAATAAGAAAAAATGATTTCTTAGTTAATGAGATAGATTTTTTTGGGAAACCTTCAGAGTATTAATAGAAATTACTAAGGAAGCTTAAAATTTCCAAAATATTTTGAAATAATATCACAATAATTTATAGCCTAACACATGATTACAACATATGATTTTATTAAAAAACCCATGATGCAATCATTACCACAATGTGGACAAAGATTATTCTTGTCAATGCTTCCAAAAAAAATTTAACAACAATCAATATGTTAATTTTTTTAATATAAAATTTTAAATGTCCCAAACCATGTTTTACAGTATGTCAATAACAGATGATCATGATAAATTAAAAATGTACGGCAATGAATAGCATATTAAATTGCATGGAAATTATAATACACATAATAATTGTTTTAAAAAAAATAATTTCCATTAGGAATAATGAAATCTACCCAAGGTGATATAATTCATAATGTATTTCAATATTTAGTAGTTATTCAGGACAAAATACACTAAGCATGATTCTCTAATAATTTTGAATGGTAGGAAAATAGATTATCATGTCATGAATTATAATAATATAAAACATAATAATTCGTGAATAATCTTGTTATAATATGAAAATAAACAATTCATTCAAGCCTCTATAATGTTTCAAAAAAAATTGATCTAGTTAATAACCATTTTACTCTTTCATTTTGGATTATATAACTAATTCATTAAATAATAATAGTCTATCAATGAAAATTAAGTTAAAGGTGGGGGGATTATACCTTATATGAAACATATATGTTCTAGCAATCAAGTCCTAATGACTACCTATGATAGCCCTTTGGTGTTGGGTGCATTCACTCTATAGTGGGGTGGGATGAAATGAAAGTATTTTACTATGAGAGGATGATGGTGATGAGGTTTATCTTCCTAGTTGTGGATGTGGGACAATGTTGTATCTATATGATAGTGTCAGTGGTAAGCGTGATAGTGGTGAGGTATAAGGTTATTGGGGAGACCCCCAGAATGGGGAGGCCCAATCGGTAGAGAGATAGTCATGGTTGTGGTAGAATAGAAAAAAAGTGATGGTGGCAAGTCATGATAAAGGTATGTCAGTCCGGAAACCGACGTTCTGGAAGATTTGGATTTAGTGTCCCTCAAGTGGGGTGTGTTTAGTAGTGAAAAAAAGTAAGGCCAATGAAATAGTTTTAGGCTTTAAGAGAACCATTGGGTCTGGTCATATATGTATGATATTTGGTGTTTATTTCCTATTGATCCTTCAATGATGATCATGTAATGAGACCCTCTTCCAAATATAACAATATGGGTGTCTTTGTTTCAATAAAAAATATGGGGCTTCCCCATACCTATTTAAAAAATAAAAACATTAACAATCACATCATGGGAAAAATCATAGGAACACACATAATATTTACAAGATTTATTTAATTAAATTCCTAACTTCTAAAAACCGCCTCGTTTAATCATAGGCACCTGGAATCATGATGAATTTACCTCTCCTAGGTCCCTACCAAAAAGGTATAACCCCCTAATATAGTCATTCTATATTCTTAGAGTCCTTGAATCAGATCATGGGGGCTAAAATATTTTTTCCTAACCAGTCTTACCTAGCCCATGTCATTCACCAAGATCAACTAGCATCATTTCCCAACCAACCCATGAAATCCCAATACTATTTAACTCTAAAATCAATTGTATCTCTAATCCTAACCCTCTAATACCACTTTTTAATAACCTATTCCCTCTAAAGGTACCCCTCATAGGACTAAAAGTGAGAAAGGGAGATAATGATCCATGACTCCCACCATTAGTAGGAACTACGATGGTAAAATGCATAGAGGGTATAAAAAATCACACATATGGAAGGAATTTCCCTCAATAGATAACTATGATTAAGAGTTAGGATATCATCCATAAAAAACTCCATATCATAAGAAAATGATAAAACATAGATTACATGTAGAAAAGAAATAATATTAAAGTCTCTATAAAAGACATCAATGAAAATCCCATGGAACTAACTCAATAATATCTCAAATGACCATGCTATAAATGTTCAACTTAGTCGCTGAAGTCAACATAGAAACCCAAAAAATAGTCTATTTATGTATGGTCAGAATACATGTATACTCAATATGATCATTTTCAAGTATCTCATGCACATGTGAAGAGAAAATACTAATTCACTGGTGAGGAAATAATATAATCAATAGTACCGAAACATGTCAACTATACAATCCCATCCTCACTAAGGAATTCTCACAAAATAATTCATCCAAGTGTAGTAAAATAATAAAAATAATATAGATAAAATGGTACCCCCACTATTTTCTCAATTGTTTTTCACTCTAACATCCCAATGTCATAGATCCTAACACACCGTCTTTTCTATAATGTAATCATACCCATTGACACCTAGGTAGCTATATCATGATAAGTACCCTACATGTAATAGGACATCACATTATACTCAAAGAAACCCTGTCCATCACATTATATCTCACCCAAAGACACCTAGGCACCACAAAACATATCACATGAAGAGACATGGTCCACCACGTCAGATATCAACAACATTCATAACCATAATAGTAGGGTATCATGAACATGGAGGACATAGACCATGTGGTCTCCTCATACCATCAACACCACCCATAATAAGACAACTCATTAATGTTATCAAACCATCCCAAATATGAACTATATTTATATTCCATTACAACCCATAAATATGAACATCACCTTAAAGAGGGAGTATAGAAGACGGTGAAGCTTGAGATTCATCTTCATCATCTAGATATTTGGAAAACGCCCCAAAAACATTTGAGGGTTGGCACATAATGCTCGATGCATGGGGGTATCAAGAAATCATAATGAAAAAAAAATATAAGAGTGACACATAATCCCAGTCTATGGGTTTACAAAACCAAGACCTCCAAACCACTATAACCTCCACATCACGATTATGACAAATCATTTTATCTTCTACAACTAATGAATCCCCCACACACATGAAACATATTATCCCCTTTCAATTTTAATTTCCACCATTTCAAGATATATCAGGTTTTTTTCTCCATTATACTAATCCATTACATTTCATATCAACACAAACCATTAATTTATGTTTCAATTTATTTCATCCAATTTCTACATATAAATCTATATTTATCAGTTAGCCACATAAAATACTAACAATTTTCACATTCATTAATCATATTTTAATTTTCAAATTAAACATTATTACCCCATTCCAATCTAATTTATTTCTAATCCCAAACCATTTAGTCAAACCCAATTTCATTTAATAGGATATTTATTTCCATAATTACATATCTAGTCATCATCTATAGTCCAACTCACAACATCAATGACAATTCCCATTTCAATTCTATATTCCTAAATAATACATCACCACTAGAGCTCCAAAAAATTAAACTAAAAAATACTACACCTGTAATTTCATCCATTACACATACCATCATATTAATAATGTTTAGAAGTCAACTGGAATCACAACAACTTATTTCCCGAAAAACTATATTAATTTTAGTTTATAATAAAAAATATAATTTTATTTTTTAATTTTAATTAATGAATTTTAAACACCATATAAAATTCCACATTTTTATGGAAAAATAATCAAATATTTAATATCATTATATGATAATAACTTTTCCTTTCTAGGATTATCTTTTGATAATCTAAATTAACAAAACCACTTATTTTTATTTACACAAAACTATTTCAATATCAACTTTATGTTCTTTATCATTGTCATGTGAGTTGATTCCATTATTATGTTTTACCAAAGAAAAGCATATTCATGGCTGAAAAAACATTCCATACTCAAAAATATATGACACATAATCATGGATAATCAATATCATGAAAAATAAATAAATCACATGAGATAACTCTAATTCCTATTCATATTCATATTTCATGCAACTTATTTTCTTCATTAAGCCGATGCATTCCATATCCTCAAAGGATAAACAAAAGTATAATACCTCCCAAATGTTACAAATAGATGAGTGGTGAAGAATCCCCTATCTATATAAGAATAATTTTTTATGATACCCAAAAAAATGGGGAGGATAGGGAAACATGAACGTGGTTGGAAACATCGAGAGGATATTTACCTGATTTGAATAAGACTCTAAACTATGATAGTGGAGATTAGATCCTCTAGAATCTAGAGGAATGATGAGAGACTCAAATGATTGAAACTCATAATTAAATTTGAAATATATATATCCTATGATACTCCATCAAATTTCATGTTTTATTCCCCATTTAATTCGCATTTAACTCAAAACATAAATGTGATTCATTTAAAATCATCATAAATAATTTTCTTAACAAAAATTACACATAAGGACTTTATTCGATTATTTTGGGAATTTAAAATGTTAAAAGTGGTTTAAAGAAGGTTCTAGAAAGGAAATAAGGGTTTTTAATAATTTTCCTCTACCCATACACAGAAGGCATACAGGGTGAATGTGTATGTTTATTTTTCCCTTACGTAGACTGTTACCCTTTCCTAAGACATACTCGATGCGTAAGGGTAACCATATTTACATTTATGAGGATTACTACTATTACAAAAGCTAGGGAATCTCACTGATACACATATGTGACCAAAAACATACCCTTACATGGGTATTTAAAATCAAGGATGTCCATTACATTGCTTTAGAAGGACCATTACATGAGCCTGGTACCGTTAAACAAGTTGTGAACTGCCTTTACACAAGTAACTGAATAGCTTAATAGGGTTCTTAGAAACTCTCCTTTAACTTTACTCAACTCAATAAAATATAACCAACCCTTATGAGATATGGGATCAACATTTATAAAAGGGATTCGTCTATACACTTATGAAACTCATGGAATTTATGGATTACCATTACAAAGTAGTTTAAAAAGGTGTTTTACATTTATGAAAGGTTAAAAATCAAGCTTATCATTATAAAAACTACTAAACCCCATTTTTACCCTTATGTTAATTAAATTTCCTTCATAAGGGTAAATATTTCATTGAAAATTTTTACATTTCAATCAAACTATCATATAAATAATTATGAAATGGTTTTTATTATCATTTCCTTGAAATCCAAAACACGTTGAAAATTAATTAAAACGTTTTTAAAAGTCCAAAAACAGTTATAAAATATTTTATTCACTTTGAAATATTATAATTAATTTCTCAATTAAAATTTTAACACATTTAAATTACTTATAGAATTTGAAAATTCTTTTTAAAATTAATTCATGAATTAAAATTTCATTTCAAAACAACATATAAATAAATTAAAATCACTCCCAAACCATAACAAATCATATAATTACAAAGGGGTGGTTCAAGAAAACTTGGAACCTTACACTCCATTACGATTTGAAAATGGTGAGAATATCATCTTTTATTGTGGTATTTTGGCCATGATGAATCAACTTGTTTCTGAAAATCCAAATGTACCATTATTCAACCATTGTAGTGAATAATAGTTTCATATGTTGTGTAGAAATTGCACCAATGATTGAAAATTTCAAGAGATCCAAGACGATGTTGTCTTACATTAAAACGGCATCAAACATATCAGAGATGATCTTCCCAACAATTCTTGAAAAAGAGTAGTGCATCTATGAGTGACTATCATCTTCAATGATTATCTTTAAGCAGCCGCAAATAGAACTAGATTGAAAACCAAAAGACATCAACATTTTATTTTTTGGAATTCTTATTAAGAATATATTATATTAAACAAGTTCTAGATTCTTAAATCCAAGTGTTGTGATAATTTTTATGATAGTCCATTATGGATTTTTCTACCTGTGATGAATAAGTAGTACAACTCGTTACGAAATCCATTTCAAACTAGTTTCTTGATTGTTGTGTCTTTAGTAGGCATGAAATATTATTATATAAAATGAAATTAGGTAATTCATTAATTTGATAAACTAGATAATCTCATATAGAGGCTTCAAAACATAAGTAAATATTAAAATATTATTAGTGGTTTAAAACTATTTAATCAGATATTATATTTATATATATATATATCAATAGAAATATATATTTATATTAAAATATGATTTTTTTCTAATATATGATCTTTTTAATTTGTCACCACTAAAATAGGGTTGATATTGGCCACTCTTTATCATTGTTTAAAAAAACTAAAATAAAGGGAATCTTTTATCATCATTAAAAAACGATAATAAAATAAAAAATATATATGACTATCCCCATACCCACCACTCTTATGAACCTCCCACCCAACAAACCCTGTGAGGATGGAGCAATGTTAAACTGATGGTCCAGAAAATTCTTGTGATTGTATAAGATTTGAATAGTTATACATCAAACCAACCATCCAAATTAAAAAAAGAATAAGCTTGAATGAAATCCTTATAAATACATAAAATCAATCAAATAACAACAAAAATGTTGTTAAAATTACTATAAAAAATATATATTTTCCTAGAAATAAAAAAATTATACAAAATTATAATTTTTCAATTAACAATATCTATGGAACATTCTTAATCTAACACTATAACATAAGCGATGACATTAATAATAATTTACCTCAAATTTTTTAAATTTTTAATATTTTTTTTTTCCAAAGTCATAATATATTATAATTTTATATTTTAAAATTTTCATGATATGTTATTATTTAAACTACCAGCAAAACAAAGTAAACAATAATAAGGGTATAATATTTAATTCATTTAACAATTTTTCTATTGAAATGTATAACCATGTGTTGTTTATACAAACATGGACTATGGTAAAAAAATTCACTATTTATATAATAAATTAAACCTAAATTATGGAAAATTGAGAGCCACCCTAGCAGAGGGGTTATTAACATTAACATCAAAAGATTCTTGCTAACTTTATAAAATGATATTTCCAATGTCGTCACCACGTAATATGACGAAATGTACTCTAATAATGGAAATGATAACACTCACACAATGATTTATAACATTACCCCTATCAATCCTGATCATCGAAATAGGAAGTGTGTTGACACTCATTGGGGAATGGAAGTCAAAGAATCCCTGTTCTCACTGTTCATTGATAGTGGGGAAGGACTGAATAGATTTAACAATATTTTATTCATGTTCAACTAGGAAATTAAGCATGGTGAGTTTACAAATTTAGTAAGTTAAATCTTTAACCATGCCTCTATACCCTATGAAAAAAATTATACTTTAATATCCGTAATTCCAAAAAGGATAATGTTATGGATATCAGGGTATTTAGAAAATTTGAAATTTGGGAAAAAAATCCAAAAATTCATTTGAAAAAAAAAATCCACAAGGTTGTGCAGTATTGTGAAAAAAATCATTACCCCATATCAGTTTTGGTTTTTACCTAGAATTAATATTTATAAATGTCTTTCCACTACATCTAAATGAATCAAAATTATGAAGAAGATGATGAAATATGGAAATATTGATATCAAATTTGACATCTCCAAGGGCGTTGACATAATCAAATGGATCTTTATATTCATGATTTTTAGAACACAAGGGTTTTCCCACACTTTTATCAATCAAATTTATACTTTTCTAAGATTATCAGATTATTTTTCCTTGTTAATGGATCTCCAAGTGTATTTTTTTAATGTTATAGGGGATTAAGTAAAGGGGACCCCCTTTTGCTTCTTTTTTCTTTAGCAGAGGATTATTTGATCTTATATCTAAATGAACATGTTCAGGTTGACTTATATAATCATATCAAGGATGAGAGGGGAATTTATTCCCCTTCACATATTTTTTTTATGATGATATCCTTATTTTTGTAAAAGTAGATATAAAAACTATCAGTCCAATAAAATCCATTTTTTAACACTATAATTATGTTATCATACAACTCATCATGTAGAACAAATAGTTAGCGGTTTTCAAGGATGGAGTGTTTATCACATGGAAAAACATGTCGACCAGATCTATCTAGGTGAAGTGATGATCACTTCAATTTATTTATCTTGATGTTACCATCATTTTGGGAATGGATAAAATGTCTCATCTTGAAAATACCCAATCCATAATTATCTCTTAGATACAAACATAGAAGGGGAAAACCATGTGTCATGTAAGAAGGATTTTATTGGTCAACTATGTGATTACTTCTACGCTTAAATATGTCTATCATTATATAGAATCACCAAAAATGTTTATATAAAATTAGAGGATAAATATAAACATCATACAGACTATGTCCATTCATGAGAGGAAGATGATCATTGTGTCATTGAAATAGTGTGTCAAGCCCATTAACATAGGATTATTGAGAATAGAAAATTTTATTCTTTTCAATGAGTATATACATAAAAAATTTACATGGAATCTTCGGTGATCCAATAATATATATTTGGAGTTCCTTTTGAGTAGATTCATCCAAAAACTAAAAAATGGGTATTCCTCATACTTATCACTATCTGTTTGGATAGGAATTAGGCACTCATATTTTCATCACATTCAAGGCAAAAAATGGATGGTTTCGAAGATGTCAAACATAAACTGTTAGAAAACATCGTGGATAACTAGGACACTGCCTGAATTTGTTTTTATAACTCAAAACAAGAATAACACATCGATTTATAATCTATAATACTATAATGCTTGTATTTATGGTTTTATTCCATCTATTCTTTGGATTTAAGATCAAAGTTTTAACTATGAAGATATAGATATTCACAAATGGACATTAAATCCCAATGGTCATCTTTTAAAGAGGAAGAGGTATCTGCACAAGTGTGATGGAAACACCATTACCCCACAATGGATTATGATCTATAGGAAGGCCCATATCCCTATAGATATTATTCATCTAATATAAAGAATATGGATGAAAAAACTATCAAGTCATTACATCTAGAAAAAATTAGAATTTAGAGTACCTCAGTATGTTATCATGGATTGGATTCTTATTAATGTTTTTGTCAGTTTTTTTACATATAGATTAGCTTTCAATATTTTATAGTACATAAAAGATAATTTCATGTGTAGAATAGATATCTATAGCTACGAAGGCTTAATGTAGTCCACTGTTGACACAGTTCACAATGAGAAGGTGCATGGGATGCTGCTTATTTTGACCTTTATGGTTATTGAATTTAAATATAGGGTGTGGAATAGTCTATAATTTGAGAACCTTTCAACATCATTTCATATAGGAATAAAATACATTCATAGGGATTTTACCTCTACATCAATTCTACAAACATGGTGAATAAAAAATGATGTTTTTGATCTGATTATCATGAGGCTGTTTGGTGTTTCCAATAAGACAAAAAACCCCCAAATAGAAAAATAAATCTAGTTGATCCCCCCAATTATATCTTGGGCAATGGTTAATGTGTATGGGGTGTTTTTAGGTGCACTAAGACCTTCGAGTTGTGCCTGTGTCATCCACACCCATCAGGACTTTATTAAAGGCCATTTTTATCACTTAATTGGAAAAGGAAGGGCCATTGATGCTGCGTTATTGGTTATGATCAAGACTATAAAACATGTTATTTATCATGGATGGATATTAATATATATGGAGTTGGATTCAAATGTGGAAGGTAGTTTCTTAAAGGCCCAATATAGGGATGTTCCCGGGAGAATGTTTCCACCTTGGATTGAATGCCTTCAACTATCTAGTTGTATCATCTAGGATATCCCAGATGATTAGAGGGAAGATAACCAGACTGTTGATGCTCTATCGAAGAGATCCATTGTGGAAGAATTTTTGAGATGGTCCTTTAGGGCCCTAGACTTCTACTAATAATTTGTGGAAGCGGATGCGCACGGTGATATATATTCTCATCTATGTAAAGACGCATATTGACAACTTGACTTTAAAATTTTTCAAATAATTTTTTATAGTAGTGGGAATTTCTTCCTTTGGACCACTTTGAATAATTCTTTCTCCATGAATTTTTGATTATATTGAATAATTTATAGAAGACCATTTTTTTGGTTTTCTAGAAATTCGATTCTATTTAATCTACCATTTCCTTTGAAATTATATCCATGGATTTTAAGTAATTTTATGTTAATTAGTATAACTTGATTGAAATTATAACATGATTATCCAAATTGATATAATTATTAGTATTAAAGAATTTATAATTTTTTATTTTAATATTTTATTATATAATTATATATATTATTTTCAACAACCTATTATATATGTGTGCGTGTATTAATTTAAACATGTTAACAGTCTATTATTTTTTAAATATGTAGAAAAATATAGGTATATAATGAATATTAAAATTTTTTTTTGTTCATTTCCCATATATATGTTTGATTTATTACAATTATCCTTCATATAATTTTTATTTGAAACATGAAATAATTTATGATATTATAATATATAACTCTTATATATTTATATATATGAAATATTATTAATTTTATTATTTTTAAAATTAGATAAACATATTTAATTATCTTATATATTGTTTTTTATCTATATCTATTTTGAATATACATTTATTTTCATTTTTTAAACATATTTTTTAATTTTTAATTTTAATTTTTAATTATATCTGTAAATCATATAAACTTATGTTTTAAATAATATTTTATAATGATTGTATTTTTATTTACATTGAATTTATTTTTTTATCATTACATAAATATTTTAACTTAATTTATCCATATCCCTTTGTATTAGTTAATTTTAGGAAAATATTTATTTGAAAATATTTTTTGATTTATACTACATTTGCAAGTCATTTTAAAAAAATTCATTATATTTTTCTGTCATGCGGATTTTATTAATTTTTTATAAGAAGAATTGATATTAATTTGAAATATTCACTCTCTAGGAGGTGGGGTTGGTAGTGGTGGGTGGGCTTTGAGGTAGTTTTCTACCACATATCGCCCCTTTAACATTGCTCAAATGGGAATTAATAGTGCTAAAAATGTATTGTTGAACTAAGGACTCATAAAGGTGATATTTTATTAGTTCTAGTTGAGCACTGAAAAATTCCCCCTTTATCAACTCTTCCATTAGTGCTGATAAAGGGTGACCTTTATTGGAACTTGAAATATCACTCATAATAGTCCTACAACTATAATATGCTATATGAATTGATGTACACTACAGCAGGAACAAGTATATAAAAAATTAAAAATTTAATTAGAATAAAAATTACATCACAAATACATAAAAAACTATATATTTTAAACAGTTCATACAAAGTTTTGTATAATTATAAAAGCTATTACTATCACATAAATAGAAAAACATCAATTTTTCAATATCTTCATCTCTTTATCCCCACCCAAAAAAGCATGATCATGGTATCAGTTGTCGAATAAATCAACCAAACTCAAGAAAAATAATCCATGTGCAAATGAAAATAATTCTTATGTTAATGATACTACAAAGAAATAAATTAAACATAAATATGAAACAATACATTAATAAAATGCCAATTTTAAAGTGAAACACATTAATTTGAGTCATACTAGGTACACTGTGTATCAGATTTAGGTATGGTTTATTATTAAACATTGAAAATTACTTATGGATAGTTTCCTTTAAGTATCAAAACAATATGAATGTGTTTACTTGATTTTGAGTATGTCAAATCTATTTTTTTACTAAAATGACATTTTAGATAGAAAACACTCACTTTGACTCATAATGAAAACATCGTGTGTTGGTTTAGTGTGAGAATGATTCCTATACATAAAAAATTAAATATGATTCATTTTCCTAAACTAATATGATTATTTGAACTTATCTAAACAATTTTCAGTGATACACATATTTTGAACTAAAATATCAATTTCAGATTGTTAAAGGACACTTTGAGTCATACCGGGCACATTGTGTATCAGATTTAGGTGAAGCTAATTGATATGTGTCGAAAATGACTTATGGATCATTGTTATAAAGTATCAAAAATGTATTAATTGTTTTCTCAGTTTTGAGTTAGTCACTTGTTCTCTATACTAAAATTAATGTCAGTTTTAAATAAAAAGACACAGTTGGAGTAATACCTATCACACCGTGCATCAGATTAGTGTGATAACAAATATTAAAAGTCAACAAATGACTTATGGATAGTTTTAATAAATTATTAAATCAAAATTATTTCATTTTATTGGTTTTGAGTATGTCACATATGTTTTTAATAAATTGTCATTTTAAACTAAAAACGCACACTTTATGTCATATAGGTCACATTGTGTGTTAGTTTGATGTGAGATAGATTCATACACATCACAAATATATTATGAACTATCTTACTAAATTATAATAATAGTAAAAGTATATTTTTTCTTTTTTTATTGAGAGACACACATTTTGAACTAAAATGTCAATTTTAAATTGATAACAGATAGTTTAGGTCATACTAGGCACACCGCGTATCAGATTGAGGTGTGGATGATTTCTATACATAAAAAATAAAATATTGATGAATTTACTAAAGTATCAGAGAAAAAAAATGTATTTTCCTTATTTTGAGTATGTCACTTGTGTTTTTTTACGAAAATGTGAATTTTAAATAAAAAGACACACATTGAGTAATACTGGTCACACTATATATAGGATTGATGTACAGTTGATTCCGACACATCAAAAATGTCTTATATATAATTTTTATAAAGTATAATAAAAATTCTTATTTTTGATTATGTCATTTGTGTTTTTTACTAAAATTTTATTTTAAACAGAAAATGCACACTTCGATTCATCAGTCACATCATGTAACAATTTGATGTGATACATATTAATATATATATCCCAAATAACTTATGAATTATTTTCCTAAATTATAAATACATTTGTGATGTTATTTCATGGTTTTTAGTGACTAACATATGTTTGAACTAAAATATCAATTTTAAAATGATAATGAACACTTTGAGTTATACCAGGAACAACCTGTATCAGATTGAGGTTAGGAAAATTCCTATATGTCAAAAATTATTGATGAATAATTTTACTAAATTATTAAAACAATCTAAATGTGTTTTCTCAGTTTTGAGTAGGTCACTTCTCCTTTTTGATAAAATTAATCCCAATTTATAATAATAAGACACACTTGGAGTCATACTAGTCAAACTGTGCATCAGATTAAGCAATGGATAATTCCTTCACATAAAAAATGACATATAGATCATTTTTATAATGTAACAATATTATTCAAATTAATTTTCATAGTTTTGAGTATGCCACATGTGCTTCTTTACTAAAATGACATTTTAATCTAGAAACACGCAGTTTGATTCATACTGGTCCCATCCTGTGTTAGTTTGATGTGAGACAACTTTATACATTTCACAAATGACTTATGAATATTTTTCATAAATTATCAAGTTAATACGAGTTTCTAATCTCCTTTTTTAGCAAGTGACCTAGGTTTTGTACTAAAATATCAATTTTAAACATATAAGAGGCACTTTGAGTCATACATAGAACACTGTGAGTATGATTGAAGTGATGATTAGCCCAATGTGTGACAAATGAGTTATGGACAATCATCCAAAATTATCAAAACAATTTTAATGTGTTTTCTTGTTTTTTAGTATGTCACTTGTTTTTTTTCTAAAATGTTAATTTTAAATAAAAATACACACTTGGAGTAATACCAGTCACAATATGCATTGAATTGAGTTGAGTACGATTTCTATATTTCACAAATGAATTATGGAGGATTTTCTTAATGTATAAAAACAATATGAATGAATTTTCTCAGTTTTGAGTATGTCCCTTTTGTTTTTCAATAAAATGTTCTTTTAAACTGAAACCATGAACTTTGAATCATATTGATCGTATCATGTGTTGGTTTGATGTGAGACTGATTCTTACACATAAAAAATGACTTCTGAATAATTGTAATAAACTATCAAGAAAAAGTATCTTTTCTTTGTTTTCTATGAGCGAAATGTGTTTGGAAATAAAATTTCTATTTTCAAATAAAAATTGACACTTTGAGTCATACTAGGCACAACATGTGTCAGATAGAGGTCTGGTTATTTTCTATACATCAAAAATAAATTATGCATCCTTATCCTAAAGTATAAAAATGGATAGAGGTTTGGTTATTTTCTATACATCAAAAAGAAATTATGCATCCTTTTACTAAATTATAAATACAATATGAAATTTTTTAATATGTTTTGACTATGTCACTTTTTTTACTAAAATGGTATTTCTAAATAAAAACATACACTTAGGGGCATACTGATCACATCGTACATCAAAATGAAGTTTTCATGATTTGAAAAATCAAAAAAATACTTATGGATAATTTTTCCTAAAGTATAAGAAAAATATAATTTTTTACCTAATTTTTAGAATGTGATGTATCTTTTGAACAAAAATGGAATTTATAAACTAAAAACATACAGTTTGAGTTATATCGAGCACACTGTGTATCAAATTGAGGTGTGGCTGATTATATATGTGATTTATTTTTTTCTTTCAACTTTCTATAAAATTATATAAATGTGAGAATGTTTTCCATTTGGATATAAATGTAAACCCTATCCTTCTTGAAACACATCACATTTCAAGAAGCATGGGGTTTCCTCTTCCATCCAAATGTAACAACTTCTATATTTTCTGGATTATTGGAGAGAGTTGAGAAAAAAATATGACTTCCCAAAAGATAATTAATAAAAAACTAAATAAGTATTAGATAAACATGATAAATAAATTAACATAAAAATAGAATATAAAATGATGAAAAATTAAATAATAGTAGGAATTGACATTTTCATGATGTTTGTATACATTCTGCACAAGTTTCCTGGTGGTTATTATCTTAGTTGCAGACTAAAAGACCAGTCTCTCACAAGAACAATAAGATTTAAAAAAACCACGCCAAATCGATCAAAAGAATCCATCTATATAATAAAACATTTATTTTGATTGTAATACAATAAATAAATAAATTAAACATATATATGAAACCATAGATTAATAAAATATAAATTTTGAACAAAAACCACAAAATTTGAGTCATAGTATGTAAACCATGTATCAGATTGAGGTATGGTTGATTCCACTACATCATTTTATCCTATAATGCATTCAATATTTGTGGATACCTAACAATTTTTTTGTGTTATAATCTATAATGTTTAATGCTATAGACAATAAAAATAAAATTACATCATCATGTGTGCATCATCCTTGTTGATTGCATGATCATAGCAAATGCATGAATCATCCCAGTTGATGAATTCATTTCATATTGATCTCTTTTAAAATTAACAAAATAAGTCTTAAATAAATATTATAGGGAAATTAACTAAGAAAATAGATAAAATGAGGAGAAATTCAGCTAAATTAGTAGGAAGTCGTGTTTTTGTGATATATGTGTACATTCTGACACCGATTATTTTGCCCAGTTATTTCTAAACATATATATTTCATCAATTGAATATTATGGATTTTTAAAGTCATGGTAGTACATGAAAAATATAATTACATAAATTATTAATAAATATTTTAAATGAACTAGTAATTATTTGAAAATACTTCTTTAGGGATGTTAGTTTTTTGACTTAATATGATATCTCTCATAAATTTAGCCCACTTTGGTAACATTTATATGTTGATATAAATATATATAAATACATAAATATATTTTTCATTATATAAAAAATATAATAAAATATTTTTTTATAATTATCGTTAGAAATAAATAAATATATATTTAAATAATTATAAAATTAAAATAAATATATTTAAATAATAAATATATTTATCATAACTGTATATATATGTATTAAAAAATATATATAATTATATAAATATTATATATATATATATGATTATTAATAAATATATAATGAAATATATAAAAAAATTAATTATAATTATAATTATAAATAAATATATATGTAAATAAATTAAAATTATAATATTTATATTTAAATAATAAAAATATTTATTATATTTAATTATTTATAAATATATATACTAATATAATAATATATAATAATATAATTATAGGTTCAAATGTATACAATTATTTAAAAATATATAGAAATATTTTTAAATATTTTAATTTTATAAAATTATATATATTTTTTAATATATTTTAATTCATAATTATTTATATTAACATATAAATATAACCAAAGTGGGATAAATTTTTGAGAGATATAATTATATGTATTTATATAATTAACCATAATTATATAATTATATATAATTATATAATTGTACATAATTATATAATTACTCATAATTATATAATTATACATAAATATAGATTTTTACATAATTATATAATTATAAAAATTTATATAATTATACACAATTATATAACTATATAAATGTATATAATTATTTATATTTATAAATATTTATATGTAAATATAAATATAAAAAATATATTTATTATTTCAATATATTTATTTTTATTTTATAATTGTTTAAATATATTTATTTACTTAAATATATTTATTACAATTTTACAAAAATTTAAATATATATATATTTATTTATCATTATAATTATAAAAAATATATTTATAAAGAGTTTTATATAACTATAAATATATGTATATAACATGGGAGGTGATGATGAAGGTATGAAGCAGGCAAGTAGTCACGCATGTATGATGCATGCTGAGAGTGATGCAGGCTCGATGATGTAAGTATGACGCTGCATTGGGCCTTTCGAACAGGTTCAAGTGCCACTTGGCCATAGGCTTCCTAGTTATGTAATGGGTCTCCCTCTACCCAGATATAAAGAGGTCTTTGCTTTCATAATAAAAATAATTGTCAACACCAAGATTATATAATTATACATATATATATATATATATAATTATATATATTAACTATAATATATGTATATATAATTATAAATATAATAAATATATACATTATTTAAATAAATATTTATTTATAATTTTGTAGATTATTTTTAAAAACATTATATATATATATTTGAATTATTAAAAATATAAATTAATATAACAAATTTATATTAATTATATACATTAATTTTTTAATTAATGTATATAAATAAACATTATTTGTTGAATATAAATTTGATAATTACATATATATAAATATAATAGTTTTTATTAAAAAAATTTATCAGTGATAAAAATAGCACTGGTATTGATCCATATTTATCAGCACTAAAAAACACTAATAAATGGTACACTTTTATGAGAATTATTTTATCCACATTAAAAGTTACCATTATCATCACTTTTGGCTAACACTGAAAAATGTTATCCTTTTATCAGTTCTTTATGCTTAGTGTCGATAAAATCTGTCATTGGGTAAGGCGTGATCTATGGTAGTGATTGTTATTGGGTCGAGTACCGAATTCGTGATTCTTTGTAGAGTGTGTGTGGATGGTCCAATATTTAATATATATATATATATAATTATGGTTTTAAATTATATTATAAATTTTTAGTTTTAGACTACATATATGAAAATAAATAATCTATGTAAACTAAACAAAAAATATGATATAAATTTCAATTTACATTAACCAATTTAATTAGTTAAATTGTTTTTATAGTATTTCATAAATATTATCAATCATTGTTTATATATTACAATTTTTTTAGAGATACTACATGGATAGTTATTGTATTGTTCTAATGAATCAATTTTCTCCTCATGATTTTGAGGGGATTAAATAATTTATTAACTTCACGGGTGGATTTCAAAGGGAATGAATTAGTTTTTTGGTCATAAAATTTTGAAAACATATGTCTCTTTTGAAGTTCCATTATGGATTGTATAATTCTAGAGTTGTATTTGTTTTCAACACTACCAAAGATCGGGGCTTAACCAGTATGAACCTTTAACTGTGCTAGATAAAAAGTTGTAATAAAGTGGTGACTTTTATTTGTACTCACAAAAGTCACTAAAAATGTTACTTTTCATCAACACCAATTAATGGTTTGATTAAAGTCACACCTTAATCATTTCTTTTGTTCACTGATAAAAGTGACACCATTATCAGTACTTTTTTTATAGTACTGATATATGTTGTAGGGGTTAATTTTATTTATATATAAATATTTTTATATTTTCAAGTAATATTAATATTACAATTAGTATATATTTCTTAATATAATATATAATTATGATCTATATAACTTTTAATAAGAAAATTTATATTATTTTCATAATTATATATATAATAATTATCAAGTTTATATTTGTCAAAATTTTTACTAGTTTATTTGTATATATTAATTTAAAGATGTGTATATAATTATAATAAATATAATATATTAATATTGTATTTAAACAAGTATATAAGATATAAATGAATATATTTAATTAAATATATATTTATATCTATATTAAAAAAAATTAAATATTTGTTCATTTATAATTATATGTATTTATGTGTATGTGTGTGTGTATGTGTTTGAATGTGTATGTGTAAATTTCTATGTATACATATGTATTTTTGTAATTCACGTAAATGTTAATAATTCACATTTTCATATTTGTTCATTTATTTAATTTTATTAATTATTTTATTATTATATATTAAATAATAATGTCGAAAGTATATTTAATCTTTTTTCAATATTTATATATAAATATATTTATTTACTATACAACTAATATTTTCATAATGTTTGTAATTTTTATGAATAATAATATTATTTTTTTGTGAATTATGTTTTAACATTTAAAATATGTTTGAAATTTATATAATTGATCTATTTAAATTAATTTTTTTAATAATTTTGTAATTTAAATAATTATTTATAAATCAGGATTCTCAATGAATCATTAATAAAGGTTCCATATCTCAGGTTTCGGCTTCGGTTGTTGCAATTACAAAAAGGATGGATATGTGAAATCACTCAGTTGTTTCTCACATTTCCTTTTCTATAGGTACGAAACTCTAGAAATTTGTAGTTTTGGTTTCTTGAATAGACTACATTTGGGGATTATGAGATTTCAAGTGTGTATCATTAGTCCATGGATTTTCCATATTTTATTCCCCTCTGTGGAATTGAAGGGTCATGCCTAGAGTGCAGGATCGAATAATCTAAAATCGAGTATCTTGACAATCCATGAGTGGAATGTAAACATAAATATTAATGATTACAAAGATACATACACATAGGTATGGATTAAAATTCATGGTCTTAAATGGGTTTAATCGCATCCAGAATTTTTTTGATATCACTTCAATAATTGGAATTTGGATTAGGCTAGACAATGCCCCTAAAAAGTCATTTTTGGTCACTATGCCCAAGTTTTGGTTGTCATTGGATTATGTTCTAGATTTATTGATAGGGTGGTCTTCTTGACACAGTGTGATAATATCAGTCTTAGAATTGAATTTGAACAAATCTTCTATTCTGTGATTATTTTCATGTTATTGTGCATGAGAAGTCTACTTTTAGAAATAAACTTTTATTTCTAATTGTTGTTGTAGAGGCCATGAGTTCTAGTACTATTGAAATAATTTTTACGGTGAGAATTTTTATACCTCCAAAAATTATATTTCTGATAATAATGTTAAAGCCCTTATTCAAAGAGTTTTAACTCCACCAGATTGGGTGACCCATGTTATCACTATTGGCCCTTCTTAGGGAACCCAAGGGCATCGGCCAATTTTCCATTCAATTAATGATGGATTCAAATAAGTTCCAAATTATAATCCTCCTTCTCATCCTTGAGTTGATTTTGATTTTTTTTCTTATACACAAGTGAATTATATGTCCTAGTCTTGGGCTGATATTGTAGATGATCACCTAGTTTTTGGTGGAGTTACATTTAAGTATTCTACATCTAGAGGAATAATATATGTTCTTGTCATTTAAAACCCTAATTACAGTCAAGTTGACAAGGATATTGAGGAACATGCTACTATGGACCATAAATCTTAGTAAGAAAAAGTAATGACCACTTCCAAAAACCATAAAGGAAATGAAAAAATCGATTTTTATACTTTTATGAAGTCCAAACACAAAAGGATTCATATATCTCTATTTCATGAGCATTGTAAATATATACCTGAAAAGGGAATGAAAGGGTGTTAAACATTCCTAAGTAGGCTTTCTTGTCATCTCTTACCAAACAACTAGTCAATGATGTAGGAAAAATTCTGGTACCTGATGAGTTTTCATCCTCTTCATTTAGAATTTTTGGATCCTAGTCATAATAAGGATTTTGAAAAGGGTGGGAAACCCCTGGTACCAACCATAAGATAACAAAGAATAGATGTTACAATGTGAACATTTCCTTGGTCACTGTGTGTAGTGTGTCAATGTTGGGGCCTGTGTTGGTTTTAGAGAATGCTCGTGGTAGGATGGACTTGAGTACTATTGTTAAATCCTTGAGTTAAAGGATAATTGATATTGAAGGGGTTCGATCTACTGAGGACTACTATAAAAACCTATGATCGTTGACCTTGTATTTTGTGGAACGAAAACCCCCACTGTATCAGCTTATCATCCAGCATTTGGTTTGGGTTCTGAATCTTTTAAGGGCAATGATTTCAATAATGTTTCTAACATTTCGTTAATAGATTAGGCACTTGTTCAGTTGGTGAAGGAAAAATTTCTTTCAATGTAAAGTACACATAACACTTTTGAAATTATTGAATCAGGAAGTTGTGAGGAAGATGGAAAATGTTGCAATCATGTACCTATAGTTGACTAAATGAATGCATTCGTGGATACTAGACTCTAGAAAGATAGAGGTGTGCCATAGTTTAAGGTGAAAAAATGAATATGGGGTCGACATCCTCATGTCTAGGGTGGACGCTCCTCTCACCATTTCATAGTAATTGATCTCAAGAAAATTTATTTCTCTTGCCATTCTTATTCTACTATTTTAGCTATGGATGTCTTTCATTTTCATTTTCCTCCTTTTTTATATAACTTTTGTTTAAATAAATGGGTCATCGAGCCTTAACCTTTTATAAAATATACACATATTTATAAATATATTTTTTAATAGTTATAACTATAAATATATAAATATATATATAATTTTAAAATTATAATAAACATATTAAAATAATAAATATTTTTATTATATCAATATATATATATATATATATATATTAATAAATATATATTAATAAATATATAATTATGTAAATAAATAAAATTGTATATATAGTTATAAAAATATGTTTATAGTTATATAAAAATATTTATAATTAAATATGTATAAGTATTTAAATAATTATAAAATAATAAAAAATATATTTATTAAATTTTAATAATATATATTTATATAATAATAATTATATATTTAATTATATAATTATATATATGTGTGTATAAATATATAATTATATCTAATTATATAGGTATATTTATAATTATATATAAATACTTTTTAAATATATCTATTTATAATTATAATTATACCAAGACGGCATGAACGATGGGTTATTGTCCATGATTTTGAAATTTTTTAAAAATAAAAGGCCATAAAGACCATGGGTGATGGGGGGTTCAAACATGGGATAATCCACCACAAAACAAGAGAAAGGTTCATCTATGGGATCATTCACCACCCCTTCCCTACTAATGATGCCCCCTCCAGGTTTTGGGAAACTTTCATGTCTCATGTTCATTATCATTTGAAGGAATTGGATCTTCTGTCAAACCTAATCCCTCCAATACTAACTTAACAGCCTCAATGACTATGGATTTTCCAACAATAAGGAGTTATCTAGGAACATTTCTAAAATCCTTACTGAATACCTCCTTACTTTTAGATCTATTTAAAATTTCAATTAGTATAATTTTATTTTTACTAGAGCTCACTAAAACATCAATTATATCGAGACACGAGACATCACTATCTAACAGCACCACATCTTCCCATGTAGTAAAGAACTTCCCCTGCCCATCTAACACATCCCCAATAAACCTATCTCATCGCTTATCCTCAACTGAATGACCAATAATAGTGGGAACTAATGACAAACCCCTCTTGTTATGAAAAGAAACATTGGATGATTTATAATAAACACAATAATCAACAAAAATATTTTTCTTAACTCTGTGATCAAAAGAGGCTATCAAGAATTTCCTTTAATCCAATTGAAAATTGGTTGAAACCTATGAATTTTATTCTATATCAGATTCCACATGCACAATTGTTTGTTTGTGATGCTACTTTTATTGCATTATAGTAACATATTATCCATGAACATTTCCTTCCCTATCACCTTTAATTGAAATTAAGAAAGAAATATTATCAATCCCTTCAACAATGTCACCAGGATTGGATCCTTGATGAACTTTCATAGGGTGTGACTATGCTTGCACAATAGAGTGGAAGTGGAAAAAAATCACTTATTACATTATCCTGATCACTCTTTCCTAGACCAAAATCCATACTTCCATTAATTGATGCACAAACTACTACATTTTGAGAAGTGGGTTCTTTTATATTGATATTTTCGATACACTACGGGTTGTGTGGGTTAATGGAGGGACATGATTTGTCTTCCTTATAAATTTTCTTGGATGAGGCTACCCCTCCCTTCTCAGCCAATACCTTCAATTTTCTCATGGGAGGTATAACCTTTATCTTATAAACCTGTCTATAGTTGATAATATCATGTCCAACAAGCATACATTTTTTCAAAAGTTTGGTAAGAATTCATATTCAACCTCAAATTAAAAATTTCCACCATTCTTAATAATAATTACATTGTCAATATTGAGAATGGCTAAATCCATATCAATCAAGACCCTATCATAAAAACTGAACTTTACATGAATGGGGTTTTTTTCTAGCGTGATAGGTGCACCGATGCAATAGTCAATGTCCATCGAAATATGTCGGTGATACAATACCGAGTTGAGTCCATGAAATCTGATCAAGGCCAAAGAATTGAAGTGATTATGAAGAAGGAAACTAAAGCTGAAATTCCATTCAATGATTCACAAAATTCCCAAATTCTTTATATAGAAACTAGAATCCCAAGATTTGGATTTCTGAGTTTTTGATTGGAAGATTAAATGGAAGTATCCCTTTCCTTTGGGGATGATCTTCCAATAATCAAAACCCCTTATTAAAATGAGGTTAGTTTGATTTCTTCCAAATTCATGTGTCATATCCCTTCTCCAGAATCAACCTTTTAGTGTGTGCTAGCATATATAAATTTCATATTCCGGGAAGGTCTTCTAATTAACAAAAATAGAGATCTTGCAATCCTAATGTTTTATGATTTGAGGTCCAATCGATTCTGACACCACCAATTTTTCTACTACATGAGGCTTC
Organism: Viscum album; assembly: GCA_963277665.1. Classification (NCBI taxonomy): domain Eukaryota; kingdom Viridiplantae; phylum Streptophyta; class Magnoliopsida; order Santalales; family Viscaceae; genus Viscum; species Viscum album. The sequence continues at coordinate 959,786,382 of OY728142.1, forward strand.
TTAAATAGGACCACTTTAAGGATATCTGCTTCCTAACATACAATTATCACTTCTCTTGGGCATCCACAGTCACCTTCATCAAACTGTATGATGCCAATCAGAGGAAAGAAATCGAAGATCCAATTTTAGGTCCTCAAAAAAATTCCATCATCATGTTCTCTCGAAGTCACAATATTTTAATATAATTATAATTATAAATAAATATATTTTATTTTAAATAATTATAAAATTATTATAAATATATTTATATGATAAATATAATTACTATATTTACAATAATAAATGTATATATATTAATATATATATATATATATGTAATTATATAATGATGGATTCTCCAACTTATGAAGATCTTCTATCTCTCTATTTATGGCGATCTCTTTGGCTATTGTGTGGAATCAATCACCTCTAATAAAATATAGTATTATTTTTATGGACATTATGATCTCTTTGCTCTATATTTCCTGCACAAAACAATCAATCTTTTCAAGTTTCATAAGGGTTTTAATAAAAACTGTTTTAGGGATAACCTTAAATCCTACATGAGCCCTACTCATTGAGGGGGATAGAGACCTGATACATGTAGTTCTCTTGTGGGGAAGGTATTGACCTCAGTTGACTATAGTCAACAAATGTGTCATTTGTGTGTTCTCTTGATCTTGCGGGTGCATGGAGAAGATGACCACAAAATGTTAGAGAAAACCCTAGGATGGAGTATGGATCTTGAGAATCATTGGATTTTTTGGAAAATTATGCACCTCAAGGGGGTCTAGGCTGTCTCCCATGGGTGTTGGATGGTGATGGTGGAAACATTGACTGGAGGTGGGGATGGTGTTCCAGAACATTCTCGAAATGATGAGGGGTAGGTTTCGGAACCTAGTGGAGCCAAGACCGAGTCCTGCTAATGTGTTTTTGGAAGAGATGATGTGTGGATTATTTTTCTAGTGTTGATGATTCCTGTAAAGTGAAAAGATTCATATGGGGACGACCTTGATGGGAGGCATCATCATGAGGATTTTTCTTCTGGGTCGCACCTCGATGGAGGCGTATAAAGAGATTTGTGGGACAGACAATGTTGTCCTTAGAAACTTCGGGTGAAAGTGTGTGGACCATTTTTTGTAGATGTCTAGAGATCGGCCGATGAATTTATTTTCATGCGATAGAGTGGTTTATAACGTCCTACAAAAATAGGGAGACCATCCGATAAAAGGGTTCATGCTAGGTTGTGGGCTACGATGAAAATGATAATGACTATGTTCATAGGAATGCTAACTTCAATATATTGGCAGGTACCTAACATTAAAATTTGAGGCAGAATGATGATTCTATTGTGAGTGGAGTTGAGGTAATATGGTGATAAGATGTTTTTGAAACAGGACCATGTGCAGCTATATTGGGAGTCCGATTTTTTTGGAAGGAAAGTGATGGGATGTACTTCGGGTGGCTTTTATTACAAATGGGATTGTTGGCCATTTATTCAGTGTGGGATTCAAAGTGGCCACCAATTTAATCCTAGTAGGATAGGATTTATGATAGTTTTCTGGGCTTATGTTTTATATATTAATGGGGGACTTCACGTCTTATTTTTTGGGTCTATTATTGGGTTCAATTTTGTTTGGGGGTAATTATTGTGACCCATCATCATTTCAATGATCATTACATTTTTAATAGATTTTGGGGACCATGGGCTAAAACACATTGTTTTCACTGAATTGTATAAATATATATAATTATATAAATATATTTGTAATTATATAAAAATACACTTTAAATATATGTATATATAATTATAATTATAAATAATTATAAAATTATATTAAATATATTTAAATAACATATATATTTACAATTATTTATATTTATATATTCATATATATATATATATATTTGATTATATTAATATATATAATTATATAGTATCTTTCATGAGGAAAAATGTAACTCTCAAGATGGATCGCTTTTACAAAAATCCACCTGAGGGAAAGATATTGATTCTTCTGATGAGGATTATAAATCACTAAGCATGGATATTCAAGATGACACTTGGTAGGCCCTTAAGAAATGGAAGAAAAGAAAACATCTAAGAGGTCTGTGTGTCTCCTGAAGAAGGGGTGGAAGACATTAAAAAGGTTACTCAATGGTTCTTTGTTTTTTGGTTGTGAAGTTTGTGCCACTTTTTAATATTACAGTCTTCCGTTTTCATTGCTTGTACTTTATTTTTTATTAATTTATTTTCTGGGACCATGGGTTTTTAACTACATGGTTCACAGCATTTTGTGTATATAATTATATATATATATATATAATGGTTAGGGAATTGATTAAAGGCCCAATCCCTTTTATAAAAAAGAAAAATGAAAAAAGTGGAGGAGGATCATAGACATGGAAAGACTTCCCACATCAATGAAAAATAACAAAAGATCACTACAAATATATAAAATCAACAACATGAGTAATGGGAAAGCCTCGTGATTCCCTCCTATGAGGAGGTTTTCCCAACAAATATCATATACATTTCCAAGTCATCTCTCTCTGTCAGGGTTCATGTTCTTCCTCTAAATATGAAACCCCGATTTATAATATACCTATGTCATGATGACCAGTTCAATGCATCGTATCCCCAACTATTACATTACATCCCCAAATGACATCATCTTAAACTATCCGAGAGACTGAAAAAACCTCCTTCAAAGATACACCTTAGCAAGCACTCCAAAGGTGTTGCAGGTGGGGACTGTCATGTTTTTCAGGAATGTAACCTATGCAAGGGTCATTGGAGAACCCATTTTTGTTCCTTCCAGTAGGGTTACCTCACCCACATCTCCATCCTAATCCTATTGAGACTTGTAACCACTTTTAGATCCCTCCTAATTAGAAGGAGCATAATAATCTTGGAAAGGTATGTTACAAATAATAGAAAGCTCAAAAATGTTATTTTAGTCATTCTAATTCTAAGGATTTACAGAGGCGGTGATGTGGAGGTCCAAAACACATCTTTAGATATACATGAATCTGATTAAAGTATAATTAAATTTATTTTTTCTATCTTAATTGAGGAAAAAATCCGGTTTATGTTTACCATTTCAATCCCCTACCTCAATCAACTATTCAAGATATAAATATTGATTAGCAAATTCTTGCAATACAGCTTCATCAATGGATTGAACATTCATCAATTCCTCATCAGAACTTCAATACACTTATTATGGAATTCATTGAATTTTAGATTCTATGCCCATCACTATAAGGATTATCATGATTTAAATGTCAACATGGAATGAATCCTTCTTCAAATTGGGTACCATCACAACATCCTACAAAACATCCCTTAAGAAAGAGTTGCATTAAAATTTACCTAATAGCTTTTCTAGACCCCTCAACTTTGAGTCCGGATACGAAAGGTTTTTCCAATCATAGGAACCAATATCAACAGATTTATCAACATCAGATACTATATAATCCCAGGTTTTTCAGTTTTTCATCATTTTTCATTCCCTTATTTTCATCAAGAGACCATATACCAGAGTCATAAAACACTATAGTTTCTCCAACATCTACATCTATGGGATGATTAAAATCATTTACATGTTGATTATCAACCATAGTAACATGTTCTTAAATGAGCTACATAGGTAAATTCACCCCATAATATTATAGCTCACCATGTGTAATACCACTATTAGATTTCAAGTTTTTGTGAATCTTTATGCACTATTTATCATCAGGACCTCGGACCAAATAGAAGTATCGTGTCACAAATCATTGATAGTACTTCTTTTCATGAACAATCACTTTTAAATCTAAACAAAAAAGTGTAAGTTTCTCATATTCAATCCACAATTCAAATTCATCATCATTAGTTGATCAAAAAACCTTATCTACCAGAATGGATCTAAAATCCACCTTAAAAAGTGTGCATAATGCCAATATCTTTTTACCTCTGTATATTATCTGTATTAATCATAATCCCAATGGCTAGAGAAATATCTTGAAAATTTAATTGGTGATATAGAATCCAATTAAGCCCACAATCCATGACCTGGACTTGAACAGATAAATTTTAAATCTCCAACAGATTGAACATTCATTATTATTCAGGAATGTGAAGAACACCCGACTTGATGAATATCAAACCGATGTTTCTCACTTTTATATTCAATTCCACAGATTAAAATAATAAATTAAAAAATCCAAGAAAATGTTAAATTCAATGCCAATTCATAAAAACACATATTTATAAAAGTCTCACCCCAAGGTCACTAATTTTCAAAGGTGAACACCTCTAAAAAAATCGATCAATCAAGAAATGCTTACCAAGAACCAATACTTATGAGATCACAACCAAATCCTCTTTAACATGTGGAACACTTCGGTTTCATCAAAGACCTCTGACAATAGTTTGTTTGAAAAGAGAGAAGGATCATATTGATAAAATATTTGGTAATGAATATTTAACCCCATCATGTTCAAACTACTTCCCCTCCATCTATACAATGAATTTGTGGCTATTGAAGCATTTGATCGGTAGAAAACCATCTCTTAGTGATGGATCAGAATAGAAATCCATAGAAGTGATGCCTTAATTTCCATGGAGGCATATAGTAAGAGAGACCCATCTGGCACCCATCCTACTCCAATCACATAAATATATATAATTATATACAAATATGAGTAATTATATACAAATAATTTTAAATATATTTATTTATCATTATAATTATATATTTATATATATTTAAATAATTATTAATTTTTAATAAATATATTTTAATAGTACATATGTGTATTATATTTATAATATATATTTATATATTAATATTTATATATAATTATATAAATATATCTAATTATATAATTATATTTATAATTATATTGAAATATTTATAATTATATACAAATATTTTTAAATATATTTATTTATAATTATATATATATATATTTAAATAGTATTAAATTATAATAAATATATTTAAATAATAAATATATTTACTATAATTATAATTCTGTATATATATTAATAAATATAAACTCAAAAAGGTATGAGTACGAGTTTGTACCGTTCTTAGTATAACTATAAATAAATATATATATTTTTAAATAATTATAAAATAATAAAAAATATATTTAAACAATAAATATATATAATTTTAATTATATTTCTAAATACATATTTGCAAATATTTAAATATTTATTTATAATTAGCACCAGGGTGATTTGGTGTTTAGAATTTCTACCCTATGGGGTTTCTCTATTTGGACATGCCTTTCAGTTGGATGAATCTTCATTCATTGTCTATTTCACTATGAGAATATTAAGAAAAAGGATTAGATCCTTAGATTGTTATTTTTTAATCCTTAGTTGTTCTGTGTTCATGAATGGTCGTATGCTTTTAATATGGCCAATGTCAAGAACATATTTTCACATGTCTAGATTCATCTCTATGGTCTCAACTGTTTCTTATGGAAGCCAAAAATTATCTACTATATTGCATCATTAATATGTGTACCTATTATTTTTGATAGGGATACTAAAATAGTAATATTCAGCTATTACGTTGGAATCTTGGTTGGAATTGTTGTTAGTGAAACTCTTATTGATAAAGCAATCCTCTCTGCTCAGAATGATGATATCAGTCTTACAGTGGAATATGAAAATTTTCCTCACCTATGTGAGGAGTGTGGTTTCATAGGTCATTAGAAATTTGTCATTCTAATAGTCACAAAATGCCTATAATGCGGTCTGTGAGAGTACCTGAAAAAATAGTACAAAAGACTACTGAAATTGTAGGCCTCCTATTATAATCCCATGGTGTCTTTGAAATAAAGGGATGAAACTCTTGGAACCTCTGTTATATTGGGGTAGAAGACCAACACTAATGGAACTAGATCATATTTTAATGTTTTGAGGCAATTCGTGGGATTATTCTACATTCCTGAACCTCAGATAGGTGGGACACTTATTGTTAATGGTTTTGTTGTGAAGGATTCTAAAGATTAGTGTCTAGAAAAAACATCTCAGGATTAAAGGAGTCCCCATTTAATCAAAGATAATCCATGTTCACAGGATTAATTTGTTGATGAGGAGGTAGTATATTATGGAGGGGTGACTCATAGTCAATCAGATCTTGATCAAACTATGCAGGGCACTATGGATAAGTTTCTGAATTAAGAGAATAAGTTTCTTAACACTAGCTTTGAAAAAGGTAATTATAAGATGTTTTCTTCACATAATTCTTAAAATAAAATAGGTTCAGTTCTGAATGTAATAAAAATTAATGATACTATCGATTCTGGGGAGCATGTGTCCAAGAATGGGAAGAGCTCTCCCCTCCAGGATGATGCTACTGGGCTAGCTACTTCATATCTTTCTATAGTAGTGTTTAAATAGTTTGTAATATCAATATCTGCTACTACTTCATCTCCCAAAGATGTTGCTCAATAGCCATCTTTGAATGCATCAGCCACTATATTTCAAGGGGCATCGACCTCTCTGGATGAAGAATACTTTCAACTGGTCACTTATATGAAATTCGGGACTCCTTCACCTATGTATAGGCATGTCTCGACTATGTAGGAGTTTGAAACACATGATCAAGTGAAGGATAGACTTGAGGATATCATCGGCTTTCCAATTACTAGTGGAATATTTGTAGGGAAGCTGGATTCTAAGGAGGATGTCATTATCCCATTGGTTTCTAGTCACGTTATGCATAAATTTTATTTTCTTTAAATTTTAAATAGTTCTACAAGTATAGAATTATTTCTTAAGGAATTTGGTAATGTTTATGGCCCTAGAGACATTGATCCTAATTATGAGAAAGATAAATCATCAGGCATAGATGACAAGGATGAAACTTTGTAGGGTCATAACAAATAAAAAAGAGGATGAAACCCGAGAGTCTAGGGAGGCTCCCAAGGAAGGGGTGGAAGAATCAAAATAAGGAGACTTTGGTCTTCATTGGTTGAATTGTTGGTGAAACTTTTGTACCATTGTAAACCCTCAATTTCCTTGCTTGTGTAATTTTTATTTTATAATAATTTTTTTAGTACCATAGACTTTATCCATGATCATCCTCATTTAAATGATTTATTTATAATTATATACATTTAAATTTTTTAATTATGTTTATTACATTAACAAAATTAGGTCTTTATAAGCAATTTTTTAGCACTGATAAAGATATATTTTATCAGCACATTCTATTTTAACAATGATAAAATCACTCTTTATTAGTGGTTTTTTAAAAAACATTGATTGAATAATTACCCATTATTTAAATAGAACCCTAACATATTCTTACACCCTTGTATCATTCAAGATATCACAGAATTGGAACGCTATGGTCACTCTCTCTCTTAATCGGTCTTTTGGATGAATCAATCCTATCAAAAGCTAAGGTACATACCTATTTATTTTGTTAGAACTTTAAGAACCACTACATTCCACTTCAAATAACTAATCTTACATTGACCACAACATAGTAATTATAACTTTTCTTTGATAAATCATGGTTAATTCTCAAAACACACCTATCAAATTCCGAACTAGCTATATTAGGTGTATTGAGCCCTTACTCACTCTAAACCTTGAGTTTCCATAACAAGTTATGTTGAGTCTTTAGTTTTTCGTCTTTAATTATTTGATTTTGGTGTACATGAATTTATATTTATGTTGTTTTATCTTTGGTTAAAGATTATTTGTGTTGTTTAGAAATATTGTCATTTTTAGTGGTGAAGTGGGTGTTGAACCGGTTACACATGGTGAGATTGCAGAGTCTTGTAAACCCTATGAAGACCCTTTACATAGTTTTGAGTGGATCCATATGACAAAAATGTAATTGTAACATGATTTATAAACATGTGGCCTAGTTGATTATGATCACTAATTATCCTTGGATTTTGTGTCAGATTTAACTTATTTATAAACCCTATTGATTATATAATGCCCATGTTATTTAGGTGATGTGTGATTTCAAAATCATGAATGCTTGGTTTAAAATGGGAAGGGATTAGTTTTGAATATTGTGAATGAGTTTTCTAAGGTAGGTTGAAAATGAATTTAGTGTTTGATTTTACAAAAAATGTTTTTAAATGTGTAAATATTTTATTCAAAAGTGATTTTAAATAAAGGGTGACATGATTTTTAGTGGTGAAATTAATTTTTAAAAAATAATAGAAAATTTCCCAATGAGTAATTATGAAAATATTCATCCATTTTTTATAATTTAAATGTTACTTCATGGGTAAATTAATGGTTTTAATATTTATAAATTGGATTAGTATGATTCTTCATAAAGAAGTTTATATTTTGAATTTCAATGATAATCACAATATATTATCTTTAAAATTTCCCAATGTCTATAAAATTGAGTTTTTTTATTTGAAATTTGGGTGAATAGATTCAACTGGTTAAAAATGGAATTCTGAATCGTTTGGAGCTTGTGAATTTATAGTTATTTGGATTGAAATTTTTTTACTTAATATTTATTTAGAATTGATAATTTTGATTTAATAATAATTTTTAATTTATCATTTTCAATTAATAATTTTTTTATTAATACCTTTGAATTATTATTTTTTATTATATTTAATTAATAATTTTTAAATAATAAATTATATAAACAATTTAAATATAATTTGGATGAACTTGAATTGATAATTTTTATTATGTATATATAAATAATTTTGATTATAAATAATTATTTCTATTTAAATTGTTTTTATTATTTTTATATAGGTATTTTCTTCAATATGATTTATAATTAATAATAACAAACAATCATAAATGTATTTTTAATTTTATATTGAATATATTTAATATATAATTAAATATAATTATAAATTTATTTTATAAATATATATATTTATGAACACATATTAATATAAATATATATATATAAACACACATATATATATAAACACATATATATATAAGTTATTTATAAATATATATATCGGATCCTCCTTACACGAATGCTCATAAATCATGACTATTATGTTTCAAATAATATTACGATTTTATGGTAGTATATTATTTTAGAAACAAAATTGGCTAAGTTCAAATATATTTTTCATTATTAAGATCCACTATTAGTTAAAAATGATCTGCCACTAGCTTTGTTTTGTTACCACAAGAGTTATTCTACTGTTATATATGTTATCGTAATATATGTTACCTCGAAATACGCTACCAATATATGTGCTTCCGCCAGATGTTCTATGGCCAGATGTGCAACCGCCAGATGTGCCACTCCTAGATATGCTACCACTAGATGTGCTACCACCAAATGTGCTACCGCTGGTATGTGCTACTATTAGCTTGTGCTACCATTGGATGATCATAATTATTCATTTAAAATAATAGTTATTTTACTATAAAAAATAATTATTTATTTAAATTATTTAATTTATTAAAAAAATAATAGGTTTTAAAAAATCAGTATTTTTCATTATTCACTGAAAAATTAATATTTTCTGAAAAATCACTAAATTTAACCACAATATAATTTCAAAACGATGATTCAAAAAATTAATTTCATTTTATAAAATAAATTTTCTAAAATCAATACTAATTAATTATAATATTTTCTCAAAAAAATTATCAAAAATCATATTTGAAGAAAACTTTTTTTGATAAATATAATTACTTTACCAAAATTTGATTGATTGTTTAATAATAGTTTATTATTAAATTGATATTTATTATAAAATATATATATATATTCCATAAATTATTTAATACTATTTATAACCACATATTAATAGATATGTTAGAATGGTCATATTTAAAATAATATTGTTTCATGGTTCATTAAAGCTCAGTGTTGTGTGTCCTGTATGCTATAATTGTTGCATGTAATGCAATAAAAATTAATTATTTTATATAAATAAAGATAAAATCAACATTTCATGTAATAAAATATATAATAATTGTCACGTGTTATTAATAATATTCAAAAAAACAATTTAATTAAAAATTCAGAAATTCTTACGGTGTTACATCCTACACCCCTTAAAATGAATTTATCCTTCAAAATTAATCTGAGACATCGAAATATTATCATTTGAAAATTCCAAAATAGAAATAAACATAATAAAAGAATTAATAAAACACCATCTTGAAAAATAAAATGGTATGTGTGAAGGTTATTTGTATTAACACATACTAGATTTTCAAATAGTAGAATATAGGTGGGAAGTGAAAACATGGACATATAACAGAAAATTAGCTGCAAAAAACTAATAGGGAGTAATAGAGAATAATTATCATAATAAATTTTTTTGATGTTGATAAGGTTAACTACTATAAATCCATAAACCAAAGAATCATGAAATAGGTCATTAATATCAAAAAAATGATGATAACAAGACAACATTTTATTTTGAGATCCTTTTTATAAAGTTGAATAATTTTCACATGAAGATATACTTACATGGTTTCATTCATAATCATAATCTCATACATTGGTTTTGAATTGATCAATTTCCACTTCATCTCTTACTCTATGAAATAAAGGTGAATTTATTGTGCATGAAGCACCAATGGCTCATAAGATCCAAAAATAGAATGATAATTCATTATGTCTATCATTAGATAAAAAAGTTAAAACTTGTCATCCAATATAGATAAATATTCATATTGGGATATGATACATTAATCTTTGAAACCTCAGCCAATGTTCAACTAAAACAACTCTATAAAAGTTTAACCTTGTGATCCTTATTAAATTCAAAATTTATAATGAATGTCACTAAATATCTCAAAATCAACTTAACATTAATCATCCAAACATTACTAAGAGGTTATTCTTGGTAACATGGCAAATATGTGAATACCGTGGTCATATATTCTTTTTAATCCTAGTGAAAACTATAATTACCATAAAACATCAATTAAAACATTCATTCTTCTTCGTTCTTTGAATAAAACCATAGACTATTAAAAATATTTGACAGATAGAGTATTATTGTAAAATCCATCAATGATAACATAAAACACTTTATACAAAAGTACTTTATCAGTTCTAAGGTCATAAATACAATCTAATTTACTTTATTTGTATCAATCATCTCTTTATACAAACTAAACACAATTTTATCAACCATAACAAAATATTAAGGGTTATCTTCTCTTAAATAAAATATCACATTTCCATTTAATCACTTGTGTAGTCCATCAATACTATATAACATATTTTTGAAAATTCTTAATGAAAAAATCATACTAAATAATACTTATATATTTTAGGATTTATAATCCTTGAATTATAATATATAAATACTTTAATCATCATACTTCCTTGTCAAACCATTAACTAGGATTCATAATCATTTTCCTTAACACATATTTCCTTTTAGATATCATTCGTAGTATCTTAATCATTAGAAATATAACCATTACTCATATAACTTTATTAATTCACTTCAGAAGAATTCTATTTAAGATATTGATTTGTGTAATTCACATACATTCAACATTCAAAACATTAATCCATTGATAATAAAATAAATAGAATAATATTCTGCTCCATTGTGTTAATAAAACTTTTCATTTTCCCTTATAAATTTCTTCATTTGTGTTCTTTTTCGCACTCAAAACATATTCTCATCTCTCTAAGACATTACCTGGAGTGATTCTTCCCACATTCTTGACATATAGGAATCCAAATATTCATTCCTCTAATGTCTCTATTACCTAAACACTCATTAAACTCTTTCCTTGTAGAGACACTATTTTTTCATTATAAGACATTGAAATATTTCTATATGTATTTCCAGATCTGGGCACTGAGAAGGCATCCAATTCAAAGGCCTGGTGTTCCTAGAATTTATTTAAAAAAAATAATTTTTTTATATTTGGGACACAAAGTTTCATAAATAAAATGGGGTAACTCTTATAAAATATCATATCATAAATATGAGACCACAGTTGAGTCCAGAACGTGATGTTTACCCTAATAATGATAAAAAATGAGTTGATGTGGGATGTTCAAAAATAAAAAATGTTTGCAGGTGCATTTAGTTAAAATTAATAAATAGTTAAATTTATTTATTTAAATTAAATTAACCTAATATAATTCCTATAAATTTATAAGTATGGAAATTTTCCCAGCGTTAGCTGTATAAACCTTGGGGGGGTCAAGAGTGTTCTTCCTCTCCTTTCGTTGGAAAATCGTATCTCATGAAAACAAGACTCTAGATCAAACTAGATAGAAGTACATAGAATGAAAAATAAACATTTAAATCATTAGAGATATTGTTCATCGACAAAAAATGATCCAATATCAAGGTACAACTCTTCAACTTGTGGTTTAATCCCTTGTTTATTAAATTGATTGATCATGATCGAACCTTCTCCATTGATATGCACTAATTAAACCTTTTAAAAAAAATATATACTAGTTTTATTTGTTATTTATATTTTTTATCTCTCTGTGTGTCCCCATTCATGTTCATTGACCAATAAATCTTGTCCAAAAATTGATTAAATGTTTGTAGTGGTGTTTTTTCCCTTCATTCTTCACATCTGTCATCATTGCTCCATGGGGTCGTGATTCAACATTGTCATGTTGGACCAAACCAAATCAGGCCCCCAAATTCATGGATGACTTACATGAAATATGTTGATCAAAGAAAAAGTTTTGGTCCGGGATGAATTTTGGTTTGCAGGTGATCAATTAATTATTACAGAATAAAAACTGGAGGAGAATCGACATGGCGAAGTTGGAGTTTGATCCCTTGTTTGTAATGGGTCATGAAAGATCAGTATCAAAGGAGGTTTCAGACTTGGGATTGTGTTTGGAGTATTCCCCTTATGAGGACAATGTTAGGATTTAGGGAAAATGATTTAAGTTTTCTTCTGTGCGACTCTTAGACCAAGGAAACTAGTGATGGTACAAGAGACTGATGTATCTATTCACTATGACATTAACTACCTATTTGTCAACTCAGAATACCGAGACATTGGTTGAAGGGATCAAATTTTAAATGAATCATATAAGATTGAGTCATTGAATTGACTTCTAGAGGAAGCTCCCCATTGTGTGTGTATATATATATATACTCATCTAACCTTGGTACATCTTGATTAAATATTTAGGATGCCTCAACAATGACATCTAGCTTGGATACCAATTCTATAACCAGAAGATGATCCGATGAGTGATGAGGCCTCAGTTTTGTGTCCATCTTATAAGATCATTCCTCTAGGTAGATAGGTATAATCACCCCCACATGTTAATAAAAATATCATAGCAGTAGTACATGCTAAGGACGTGCACATGCTTAGTGCACTCCACGAGTTTCTGTTCTAGAGGCTACTATGTTTTCACGGTGATCTATATCCCAAAATAGCATAGGATTGGATAGAGTTGGTGTTTCATGTCATCAGAATTATCCAGACACTAATAGTTCATGTGGTTTCATTAGAAGATAGATTTTTACCTAAAGCATTTGGGTGTTGTTGGGGTATTGTTACCCATATGCATGACGAGTCGACACTCTCATAGCCAGACTTCCTGAAATTGGTTCTTGTTGTGTATTACACTTCCTTCATGCACTCAGTTCATATTTAATAGATTATAGAGGTGCATAAAGTAGGGATGATAGTGGATGAGTATGTAGTGAGGTTCACATAACTTATGCGGTACTCCCTTGATATGATCTAAGATGGATACTCTTGATCAATGATGTTTCAGTAGGGACTCTATAGAGGTATATGTTCATGTGTGGTACCCTTGTGAATTCCTCACTTTGTTGGGTTATTTTAGTGGTAACTAGTGAAATAGATGTTCATGTCATATAGACACTAGGAAACCGGAGCTGGAGGTGGGTTTCATAGGGCAAAGTCGTCTACAGAAGCTAGAAGACGCCATTCAACTAGATCTCAGCATAATAGATCTTCCTAGGATAAAGATTGTGCATGTAGTCAAGGGAATCATAGATAACAATGGAATCCCAGAAATCATTGGTGATATTCTTGAGATGAAACTTGTCCCATATTTTGAGACTACTTAACCAAACATTTTGTTGAGCATAGGCAGATAGTTTACATACCACCATGAAAGAGGCACCTACCTGATCAGGGATCTTCCAGGAAAGGGTCGGGAATCCCACAGGGAGGTTAAGATGATAGTGGAGTAGCTTGATATTCAGGAGGAGGATATTTGGGTGGTCGATGGTGATATGTGATCCTTCCACAACCACTATTAGGCGGACCATGCCCTGATTAGTGAGCATCTGATCGGGGTCATGAGTATCTACAGGTTATGGAGGTGTATGACCCAGTGGCACACGTGATGATTAGTGGCATGATATGTGTTTATTATAATCATGTCCCAATATTAATAGAAACATGGGTTATTCATTCTATCATCTCTATACTCTTGGTGTGAGATCTAGATCTCTAAGTTGAGATGTTATCCTAGAAGTTTTGTCTTGATATTTATACTGTTAATTCTTCTTCTATATCTTTTAAATTTCATCAATGTGCACTATTTCATGGTTGATAGCGGTTTACATGGGGCATTTTGTTCATTACAATGAAACCCTATGATTTAATCATTGGAATGGATTAGTTTTCTATGTTCTAAGCCCATATTTACTTTCACCGTAGTCAAATTAGATGTCTTCAAACTGATGGGACAAGTTTCTTTTTTATGGGTGAGAGAGATCTCATGGAACAGTGGGTGGATGTTATTATAATAAGGTTGTGTCTCATCCCACATTTTTTAGTGATTGTAACCTTTGGTGTAGTAGGCTCTTCAAGCACATGGGTTTCATCAATCATGGATGCATTTATTGATTTAATCCCTGAGGGCATTCTAGGACTACTTGTGGGGTAGGATATAGAGTTTTTCATCAACTTTCTTCCTAGGATCTCTCTAATATCTACTATGGAAAATCTTATGGACCCTAACACACTTTCGTTGCGGTGGCTATAATTATAGGACCTTTGAGATATGGGTTTCATCAGGCCTAATGTGTCCCCCTCAGAAGCTTAAGTGTTGTTAGTGAAAAAGGCAGATGAGAACCTGCAACTATGCATTGATTATAGTCACATAAACCAGGACAGAGTAAAGAACAAGTACCACTTTTGAGGATTTTTGACCACTTGGATAAGATGCATGGTGTGAGGTGGTTATGTGAGTCTGATATTCTGAAGATGGATTTATGTTGTCTCTGTGTAAACTATGAGTTTCTGGTGATTCCATTTGGTGTGATTAATTATCCTACCATGTTCATAGCTTTGTTGAACCATGTTTGACAACAGTACATGAACTAGTTTGTGGTTATCCTCGTCGAATACATACTCAAATACTTTGGGTCATAGGTGTAACGTGCATAGCACTTGAGGATGGTCCTAGATTTTCTTTGGGAGCACCATCTTTATGGTATGCTCATAAAGATTAGGTTCTAGATTCACGAGGTTCAATTATTGGGGATTGTCATTTATAATAATGGTTTATCATTGGACCTAGTAAATCTATATAGATTAATTTCTTAATATCTACCCTAGATTGTGTAATATGTGTAAAGCTTTCTTGGAATAACATGATACTACTAGTGGATTGTGGAATACTTCTATAGGATTGTAAACCCTTTGACCACCCTGATGAGGAAAGGGTAGCCTTTTCCTAGACTAAGAAGTACCAGATACCCTTTGTGATGTTTAGGCTGACATTGATGATTTATCCTATGTTCATACTATAATAGGAGGGCATGTAGTATGTAGTATATTTTAATTCCTCAAGAACTACTCTTGGATGGGTGTTGATTCAGTGGTATAAATTTAACACATAAGGGTTGAGGAAGTTGAGGCCCCATGAGTAAAACTACATGACTCTCCACTTAGAGCTGGTAGAAGAGGTCTTCACCCTAAGGATATGAATTCACTATCTTCTATGGGATCACATTGTAGTTTACTCATATCATCTTATTCATAGTTACATATTCATTCAGAATGACATAAACATGAGATGGAAGAACTGGTCGGAGTTCTTATAGAACTATGAATTTTAGATTGTATATACTCTAGGGAAGGGAAATGTGGTATGAAATTCCATTAATAGGAAGTGTCAGGATTTCTTGATGAAGGTGACTTCTGAGAAGTTTTCTTTCTTACACCTAACCCCGATGATGTGATTGGGTGCATCTTTTATTTAGTCGATGGTGTTGAATCATCGAATTCTTGAGTGTTTGAGATTATCCCAACATAGAGCCAATGACAGTGAGGTATTCTATGACCAAATATTCATAAGATATTCACCAAATATATATTCTATAGGAGGTACTCACATCATTTCTTTCTAGGGATGGATGGTGGTCCCGGTCATGATACGAGATGAGGTGAGGATGGAGTTTCACAATTCTCCCCTAATTGTACATATCAATGTGGAGATGATTTACAGATACCTTAAGTGGTAGTTTTTGTGGTCCATCATAAGATGGATCATGGTTTATTTTATCTCTTGATGCATCAGCAATCATAAAGTGATGGTTGAGCACCAGGTTTTGGAAGGTTTTTTGAATCCCCTATATATCCCACAGTGGAAGTGGGATGGTATATCAATGGACATTGTTGTAGGGGATTTTATAGACAATGAATGACCATGATTCCATCTGGGTAATGGTTAACTAACTCAAGAACTTAGAATACTCCTTTACTATTAGGGATCAGAGATCCATTGAGGGTTTGGGGAAGATGTACATATAGTATATTCTTTACCTTCTTGGGGTTCCCTCAACTATTGTTGTCAATATTGATGAATGATTTATGTCATAATTATGCAAGGGATTATAGGTTGAATTCGTGACCCATACATGTATAAGTACAACCATTCACCCCTAGAAAAATGAGAATACTAAGAACACTATTCAGTTATTAAAGGATATGATGAGGGATTATGTGTTTGGATTTTCCTAAAGTTGGGTTAATTATTTTCCTTTTTAGATTTTTTACACAATAATAGCTACCATTATACTATAAACATGAAACCTTTTAAGGCCCTATATGGGAGACCCTTCATGTCACCCTTGTGCTGGATAGAGATCAGTTAGGCACCTCTTGTGTGTCAAGAGATGGTGAAAGAAAAATTTGATAAGGTCAAGGTCATTCAAGAGAGGACGAGGATATCCCATATTAGGGAAAAATCTTATGAATATTGACTCCATAGGCACTTGGAGTTCGAGTAGGGAGACTATATTTTTCTGAGAGTCTCAACATAATGATTATTGTTTAGGTTTACTTATGGAGGTAAGTTATCTTCAAGGTTCATTGTGTCATTTGAGATCTAATATAGGGTTAGAGATGTTTTTAACTGGATCGACCTACCCCCACAGTTCAAGAGGGTGCATGATGTATTCCATGTGTTGCAACTGAGGAGATATGAGAATTCCCCCCCACACATCATCGATTGGGGAGAGATGGAAAATGAAGATGAATTCAGTTTTTTGAAGCACCTAATGGTGATAAAGGATTGATAGGAGAGGACCTTTCATGGATGGTCAATCCCTTTGGTTCATATGTTATGGAAGCATTGGAATGTACAGGAGATCTCCTCTATGTGGGAGAGTCAGATGTGGGATAAGTATCCCAAAATGTTTGTTTAGTTTTTCTTTTCATGGGTGAAAATATTAAAGGAGGGAATGATTTAGAGTCCTAGTTTTCTTCTTGTAATACATAGAAATATTTCTATATATATATATCTACAGCTCGGAGCTGATATTACATGTGATTCAAATGTCCTATGTGCCCAAAATTTATTTTACAAAATTATTAATTATATTTTATATTTTAGATGAACAATTACTAAAATAAAATATGATAATTATTGAACAAAATATTCGATGAAACACATGAGACCACATTTGAGTTCGGAATGAAATTTTTCCCTTAAGCACGACCTAAAATGGGTCAGCCTGGGGCCTTTAGAAATAAACACCTTTGGTGGGTCCATTTTGTTAAAATAAATAATTAAATTTATTTATTTTATGTAAATTAAATTAATCTAATTCCTATAAATTCACCTATATAGATATTTTCCTAAGATTATACTGATAACCCTATAGAGAATCCATAACATTCATCCTTTCCATCGATTGGTAATTCGTATCTGACGACAATGAGACTCCAGATCAAATCATATCAATGCACAATGACTGAAACCACTCCTTTAAGTCATTTTAAATCAATTTATTAAATGAAAAATTATACAATATCTACATAGTAATATTAGATTAATTTTTTACACCCTTGATTATTAAATTTAATGAGCATGATCCAAACATATCCTTTGATATATTCTAATTGAACTTTGGCATGTGCATATGTACTAGTTTTATTGGTTATTTCAATTTTCTCCCACCCTTGATTTCTCTATTCTTTTTTTGTCCAAGAAATATTATCCAATGATTGATTAAACATAGGTTGTGGTTCTTTTCTCCATTATTTATTCACATCTTTAGTCGTTTGAATACGGGGTTGTGATTCGACATTGCTAGGTTGGACCAAGCCCAATCAGACCTTCAGAGTGGTGGCAAAATCATGCACAAAGAAAAGATTCATGAGAAAGGGCTGCTTTTGGAAGTAAATTTAGGTTTTGGGTAATTGATTCATTATTAATAAATAAGAACGTTAGGAGGAATGACATGGGTTAGTTGTGGATCAATCCTTAGTTAGGGAAAGGTTGAGAAAGTCCATATCCTATTTTCAAAGTCTGAGAGTTTGTTAAGGTGCTCATTATTAATCATTCCATATGATAGTTGGTTCAGAATAATCATAAAATCCTTCAATTGGGTCAATATCCCAATTTAATTCTCATTAGAAAATTTTCATCCACATTCTATGTTAACCCAGGTTTTTCTGGTTCACTCTATTGACTAAAACCCAAAAACGATGTTTGAGAAATGAGAATCATAATGGGAAACCCAAATAATCATGAAAATAGCTTATATTATGTCTAAATCAGGACACATTATTTTTAATCATTGAAACATGAGTTTAATCCTATGTCATTTAAATCCATAATATTTTTAAATCCTTCATGATGGTTTATAAATATTTATTGAATTTCCAAAGAAAATCCAACTAGAGTGGTAAATCAGGTGTGTAGTAAGGCCCATTTTCATACACTTGGAGATGATTGAGTCCATATCGACATGACCTTTTTAAAGTATTAACCCTATGAACCTTTGTGTTAAATCCATAACCACTTGTAGTATCTATCAAGGGATCTAATTACTTGGAAACCTCTCACTCTATCCTTTACAAAAATTCCAAGACAATTTCCTAACCTTTGACCCATCCATAGACTTATCCTTAGAAAAATCCATATATATATCCCTAGAAATAACCCTAGATATCTAACTAAGTTTTTCCCATCCTAGTTTCCAAATATTAACTAAACCTTTCTTTGATACCAAATGTTCAGACCCATGATTCTCATACATGGATATTTCATCATTTATGATGAATGTTTATTACATTACACAAAAACATTCCTGAAAACTCAAATAGTTTAGTTCCATTGGAATAATATAATACAAAAATTTAATCTAGTGAAATATCTTCAATGTTTACCAAAAATATTATCTCATTTAGTACTATTAAAATACATTCCCTACATAAAACATTTCTTCATAACATGGGAAAAATAAACCCAAGAAAGGGTGAGCTTAAATGCTTACTAAGGTTAAACATAATAGATATCAATAAATGATCATACTAAATAATAAGATAATGATATGGAAACATGATAACATAAATAACTTATGAGGATTATTCCAAACCTATCATAGAACATAAATATGAGTCATGACATAAATATTGGTAGTTCATAAGACATGATTCTTAAGGGAATCAAAGAACATGAGACGTGATATCATAACATTATAATAATACAATGATTTGTGTCATACACATAACCATATATAATATTACTTTAAGGATACCCACGAATACATTCATAAATTTTTTGGATTGGGATAACCACCTATTTACCAACTTGGGTATTGAGGTAACCACCCATGTACCCTATTTTTTAGGCTTGGTCTAACCACCCATGTACCCTCCCTTTTAGGTATGGCCTAACCACCAATGTACCCTTGTTTTTAGTATTGGGATAACCACCCATGTACCTTCTCATATCATAGAACATTTATCATTACCCAATGCATTTAAGGGAGATACAGTTCTCTCCCATCATAGAATGAAAATCATACATATGTGTGTCATAGGATCATAAAACGTTCATCATATCATGACCCATTAAATGAAAAAGGATACCTAATAAATTCATCATATCATAAAATATAGAAATGATACATGTTTTGTAATCATTGCATAATTTCATTATTGAATAACCCATAAAAACTAATTGGGTTTCATAATAATTATATCATGGTATAACCCAAGGAAGGGAAATGGGTTTCATAAAAATATTTTCATAATAAACCATTCTGAGAAGAATAAGAATGGTATCCTTGTTTCATATCCACTGTAAAGCCTAATATACATCATTTGATGTAATGTTAGATGGAAGATGATTTTTAAAGTTCATTTAAAAATTTCGTGAGGAAGATAACTTTTCATTGAGAATAAATTTTTAAAAAACATAAAACCATTAAGAATGTCCATTTCTTGGAAAATTACCTTGAAATATTATGAAGGAATAATTAAAAATCATTCAAAACATTTCATGAGAAAAATATTCTTTTTACATTGAAAAAACACTATTTAAGAAATAATTTTTAAAAAAATCCATTTTTTTGAATTATTTTTGAAAACATATAAATTAATATTATAATAAAATAATGGTCATGATTATGGGTAAAAATATATTTTAAAAATCATAGATTAACAATAAAACATTTTAAAATTTTTTTTATAAAACATGGTTTTGATAGAAAACCGATTTCTGACCAAAGAGATAAATAAAGTCATATTTTATGAAAAACATTTTCTCATTATTTTTATTTTCCATAGAGTGGGAAAATGGTACTATTACTTGAAAATATCATCAAAAAATAGATGTGGATAAAATTAATTAGTTTCTTGAGATGTGTATAATAAATTCTATCATTGAAAACATTATCATAAATAATTTCTATAAATAATGAGATTGTCACATAAAATATTTACCACATTGGTAAATTTAAATCATATTCCCCAAGAAGAAATAATATAATATTGAACATAAAATATCATGGGGATAAATAAATTAATGATATAAAATTTAAAAGTGGGGTTATTTACACCACATTAATGAATATAAGGTCATAACAGAACATAAGTCTCAAAGAATGCAATTTGTGACAAAGATCCCTTACCACTTTAGTACTCTTTTGAATCATAAGCCTGAATCCAGAATAAAATAAAATATAACTTTCAATTTCATTAAAATAAGAATATTAATTACATAAAAAATCAAATGTGCAGTATATACACCACAAAAAGTAAATAAGTGGTGAATTTTCATCTTCCTCTAAGAAATAATGAGAGACTAGAAATCCCTTACCTTAAGTCTCGACTTTATTCATACACATTCTAACCTCATATATAATAAATATAAGATTACTATAAATATAATTTAGAACAGTATATATATATCTATCATTCCATATATTATTTTCTTATGACCTTTTATTACCATTTTATTAACAATTCCACATTAAAATTATGATTCAAGAAATAATGGCTTTGTTTTTTGTCTATGTTTTGATTGTTTATTTTGGTATCTATTTATTTGTTCCTGGTTTCATAATCACCATAATTTTATGCATGCTATAAATATAATATATATTCATTATATATGTATTTATATTAATCTATAAAAGATATATATAGAAAATGAAATACACTAATCATTGAGACGGTACACCGTACGTAAGAATAAAGGATATTTCCATTTTAAAAATGTATTGAAAGAAAGAAAGGTAAATAATATGTCATCATTCATGAATAATTTATATTTCATAAATATGAAATATTTTTATTAAACACATATTTATTACCTTAAATGTAAAGTGTGAACAAATCACATCACTTCGTGAGGCATTAGTCCGCCGTACTCATGAACGACATTATTGTATTCCAAAAAATTTGATAGAAAGAAGTTTTTTGAGATATAATAATTAAATAACAATAAAAATATCAATAATATAATATAAAAAAGTAAATACATCATTATATCCAATGGTTATATAAGGTATTGGGAAAATGAATGACATTGGTACATGGGTTGGTAGTCCGTCGTATAAGAAAATGATGACTTTGTAACCCATTTGATGGATGTGGAGATGGTCGTAGGTC
The DNA here is from genome assembly GCA_963277665.1 of Viscum album. Classification (NCBI taxonomy): domain Eukaryota; kingdom Viridiplantae; phylum Streptophyta; class Magnoliopsida; order Santalales; family Viscaceae; genus Viscum; species Viscum album. The sequence goes on from OY728142.1 coordinate 959,808,691, forward strand.
ATCAACATAACAAAAAATATCATTATATAGAATATAATTATTTTATTATACCATAATGTTATAATATGAATTGAAATAGGTGGAATAATTAATAAAACAAAAACATTTATTGATGAATGCCACATCTTCTTCGAGTATCCTCTTAAGGTTTGCACCAAAAGACTTACAAGGTTGGATTTATGTCCAAAATAAGTATTTTAAGATTGTAAGAGAAAACTTGGGAAGTTATTGGGGTATATATTGTCTGAAAAAGAAAATTCTGAAGGCTTTAAGATAAGAGAAGTAGGGGTTGTCCTTCACAAGTGAGGTGTGTGGCATACATATAATTTTTTGAAAGAAAGAATTCTACCCAATATTTTTCATGTAATAAGGTTAAAATAATAGAAATTTATTTAAAATTGAGGATATAAGACTAAATATGTTCAGATACTAGTATTTATAAAAGGTTTTTGACATTTTTGACCCTTTTCTTTTTAGTTTAACGCCCAATAAATCCATTTTCTGCATAACAACAGTAATTAATTTTTATTGTTATCATTATTATTTTTGGTCAAAATCATGTTAAATTTATTATATAATATAAATAATTATGATTTAAAATATTTAATAAATTTTTCCAAATTATATTTATATAAATGGAATATTTTAATTTTAAATTAACCTCATAGATGTACTGAGAATTTGATTTCTCAAAAGGAAAATGTTCAAAAGTTTGCAAATATGTTATATCTAATTTCAATATGAAGATGATTACAATGTAAACAAATGTTTAAATATATATATAATTTTACTAATTTTACTTTAAAAGAAATTTAAAATAAAATTTAACCTTCTAAATAATTTTAATAAAAATGAACTTTTCAATTAAAATTCTGTATTTTTCACTATTTAACAAAAAATTAATATTTTTAGAAATTTATTAAAAATTAAACAAAAAATAATTTTGAAATGATATCTAAATAAATAAAGTTAATTTTAAAAAAATTCTATAAATGGAAGGAAAGTAAATTTAAAACAATACTTGTAGACATAACAAGAAAATTAATTTTCAAGAAGTGTATTTTTTAAGCACATGATGATTTAATATTAACTCTCTATCTTATAATAATAATTTTATGAATATAAATTAAAATTTATTTCTATATAACCTATAAATATCATTTAAAAAGTAATCATTAGGTATTATTTTAATTAATTAAAATGTAGAAACAATATCCACTTTAAAACAGTTCAAAAAAAACCCTCTTTTAAACCACAAAATAAAACATATACAAAAATACACTATAAATTTGATTAAAAAGTAATAGAGTGGATTAAATATTTTTAAATAATTTCTTAAATTTAAAACATTTTTTCCATTTAAATTACATAATTTATTTAAAAGAGATGATAGTTTTATAAAAATTATTATTTTTTCACTAGTCACAGAAAAATAAATAGTTTTCAAAAAAATAAAAAAAATTACCATATGTTAATTTTGATATAATGAATCAAAAATTCAAATTAATATTCTAAAAGAAATTTTCTAAAATAAATATAAATTAATTATTATATTTTCTCATAAAGGGTAATAAAATCATTTTTAAAGAAAACATATTTTTTATAAATATAATTACATTAACAAAAATTGATTGATTATTCTGTTAGTGTTTTTAAATAACATTACATTGAGTTGGAAATTTATATGTAAATTTCCTGATATTATTTAACAATATTTATACCTGTATATTTAATGGCTAGATTATAGAAAACATATTTAAAATTATATTATTTCATTGCTCACTGAATCTTTATATCACTTGTTAAGCACGCTATTATTTTCGCATGTAAAGAATGATAATATTGGTGTTTTATATAATGCATGATTTAGTCAGAATTTTTTGTAATGAAAGATAAAATCAATGTTTTGTTTAATTAAAAAAATATAAAATTTAGTTGAAATAATATTTCACAAAACCTCTCGGTGTTGCATTTAATATAATATTTTTAATTTAATTTAATCATTATTTTAATCTAATTCATATTTAGTTTTCTTCATAGATATTTTTAGAAATAATATTTTGATTTCATATATCTATATAAATCTATAAAATTGAGGACATATTCCTTTCAAATGGAAGAGGAAACCCCATGCTACTTAGAACCTGAAGTAAATTATAAGTATTCATCTAACATGGGAGGCTGAAATAGTTGAATGAAAAGTATAAATTCCCAATATATTTTTCATAAACATTTCCTTGAATATTTTAGGAATTATCCACATCTGTATCAGTCACACCTCAATCAGATACACGGTGTGCATTATATGACTCCAAGTACATATGTTTAGTTTATAATTTACATTTTAGTTTAAATAGAAATCACATACTCAAAAATAAGAAAAACCATTAATATTGTTTAGATACTTTAGGAAAACAATTCATAAGTCATTCTTTATTTATAGGAAATATTCACGCCTCAATCTAACACATAATGTGACCCTTAGGACCTTAAGTGTGTCTTCTTATTGAAAATTTATATTTCAGTAAAAAAGATAAGTGACATACTCAAAATCAATAAAACTCAACTGTATTGCTTTTATAATTTAGTAAAACAACATATAATTCATTTGTAACATATAAGAATTAGCTTCACCTTAGTTTAATATATGGTGTTCCCTGAATGAATCAAACTATCTATAATCCATCTAAAATTGACATTTTATTTTAAAACATGTGTCACTCATTAAAAACTAAGAATATTCATTCAAATTGTATTAATACTTTACTAAAATTATTCATAAGTTTTTATTAAAATGTATGAATTAGTCTCCCATCAAACTGACACATGATGTGACCGGTATGGATCAAAGTGTATATTTTTAGTTTAAAATGATATTTTAGTAAAAAAACACAAGTGGCGTACTCAAAAATTAGAAAACAAATTAATATTATTTTGATACACTAGGAAAATGATCCATATGTCATTTGAGACATGTAGGCTTTAGCCACACCTAAATCTGTTGCACGGTGTGACCAATATGATTCGAAGAATGTCTTATTATTTTAAATTTAAATTCTAGTAAGAAAGAACAGTGAAATACAAAAAACATGGAAAACGAATATTGTTATTTTTATTCTTTTTTAAAATGATCTATAAGTTATTTTTCACATTTATGAATCATCCTCACCTCCATCGGATACATAGTGTGCCCCATATGACTCAAAGTGTTTTTTATTAGTCTAAAATTGACATTTTAATTCAAAACATGTGTCAGTTGTTAAAAAATAAAAAACATGCTCATATTATCTTGAATCTTTATAAAAATTATTCATAAGTTATTAATGATTTATAGGAATCAGTCTTACATCAAACTGACACACTATGTGACTAGTATGACTCTAAGTGATTGGTTTCATGTTAAAATACCATTTTAGTAATAAAACAAGTGATATACTAAAAACATAGAATTTTTTTTGGATTGTTTGATACTTTAGTAAAATAGTCCATATGTATTTTTTGAAATATAGGAATCTTATCCCCATCAATACGAATCATTATGTGACTGATATGTCTCCAAGTGTGTCTTTTTATTTAAAATTTATATTTTAGAAAAAAGACTACTGGAATACACAAAACTAAAAAAACACATTTGTATTTGTTTTTATACTTCAATAAAATAAATCATAAGTCATTTTTATATATATGAATCATATTGACCTCAATATTACACATGGTGTGATAGATATGACTTCAAGTGTGTATTTTTAGTTTAAATTGACATTTTAGTAAAAAAGAAAAATGATATAATAAAAACTAAGCAAATGTTTTAATATTGTTTGGATAATTTACTAAAATGATCCATAATTCATTTATAACAAGTTGGAATCATTTGAGCCTCAATATTATACATGATTTGAGTGAAATGTCCTAAAGTATCGGTTATTAGTTTAAAAGTAACATTTTAGTTAAAAATTTATTTCACTAACTGAAAACCAAGAAGACACGATCAGATTGTCTTACTAATTTAGGAAAATTATTGATAAGTAATTTTTTATGTGTAAAATTCAGTCTCACATTAAATTAGCATACAATGTGATCGATATGAATCAATGGGTGTGCTTTCTTTTTAAAATGATATTTTAGTAAAAAACAAGTGACCTTTTCAAAACTATGAAAACATACTCATAATGTTTTGATAATTATGTAAAGTGATACATAAGTCATTTTTGATGTGTAGGAATATTGCACACCATTATTCGATGCATGGTGTGGTCAGTATGACTCCAAGTGATTATTTTTATTTAAAATTATAATTTTAGTAAAAAAGATATGTGACATACTCAAAGCTAAAAAAACACATTAGGATTGGTTTGATACTTTAAAAAAATGATCCATAATTCATTTTTTGATGTGTAGGAATTAGTTTCACCTCAATTTATACATATTTTTTCTGGTATTACAAATAAGTGTCTTTTTTTATTTGAAAATTAATATTTTATTAATTTTATGTTTAATTTTTATGTTTAATTTTTTTTATAGTATTAAAAACATATTAATTTTTTTCTTATACATGTGGATTATTTTTCTAGATTTGTGGTGATTTTTTTAGAAACGGATACCATGATTGGGATTTTTAAGATGGTTTTAGGTACCAATGATAATGAAACCATTTATTTTTCGGAATGTTTTTGATAAATTGTAATTGAAAATTCAATTGTGGAGAACAATGTTTGATGTTTGTATAATATAATGTATTTTTATTTGTGATATATTTTTTATTTAAATTAAATTATAAATTTTATATATCTTGTGCTACTACTATCTTATTTCCTCTAATGGTTTCTATAGTGTATTGTAATATAAAAACCACACTATAGTAATAATTCCTTTATTAGTGATTTTTATCACAAATAAAGGGGGCCTTTTTAATACGCTTATAAAAACAACATTTTTTAGCATAGTTCAATTATTTTTTAAGAACTATCATTATCTCAATCTATAGTTGTGCAATGTACTATGTGGAAGACAATGTGTGATTTTAGATATATGGGTTCTGTATTTAGTATCCACCCATTACATGGATATTGAAATTGTTTCCCATATGTTTTGGGTAAAGAATAAAAAGTAGTGGTGTTATTGGAAATAAAAAGTGATTATCACATTTAGGAAATGATGTTTGGATAAGGTGACTGGTATGAGAGAATCTACCTAAAATTAGCTCATTGTATAAATAGACATCATTCTAAATGAATATTATCAGGTGTGTGTGATATATATCAATATCATAATGGTTTTTGGAGTAGTAGAATCATCAGATGGGGTATGGCCAACTCAGAATTTTGTCGCGATAAATGATTAATCAATGATTCACATAAAGATAAATGATGTGGTCAATGGAAATGAATCAACTAATAATTGATTATTAAATTTTAGAAAAAATATACTGGATAATTTCATGTAGTTTATAAATAATTTAAACAATTAAAGAATTATATTTTGATGAATTACTTATTGGTTGATGCGTCTGACATCTCTACATTGTACCATCATTTTGTTATAGGAATCAATAGTATATTCCCATTAAAGGTCATACACATGTGTTCCATTATCCTCTGAATGTAATTATAGGAATCTCTGGGTGCTAGTGTGGTAGATCCAAAAGCTAGTAATTTTCACCTTTGATCGCCATGAGAATCATTTCAAGGAAGGGTTATCTATGATCTCGATAGACATGAGAGTGGTCATGGAGGATGACCACTCTCTATTCATGAGATCATTCTTAGAGTGATATCTCTATAGGTATCTGAAAGAATTATATCTAGATGTTTTCGTGCATAAAAATTGAAATTGGATACCTTATAAGAAAATATCATAATTGAATTTATATACATCTAGGGTTAGAAAATAATAATTTTTCATGTTCCCTTATTATTTTTCATAAATCATGTGGCACCCTATTTCAATATTAACAATAACATTAGTACTATTTTTTTACATGCATTAAACTCATGAATTAAATTAAATATCAATTATTCAAATAATACTCAATATATATTATTTTTCACTAGGACATTAATATCAGTATGTTGTTCCTCCAAAATCTTTTTTAGGCCATTAATAATGAATATTTATTTAATAAATAAACACCAATGAATAATTCATCAATAATTAAATGAATATTTTATTCAGTAATTATAAAATAATAATTTATTTATTATTTTTCTCACGAAATTTCTCACAAATAACTAGTGATCTATTATACAGAATCAATTAAATATGAATAATTATTAAACCATGTATGGAAATAATAGTTATTAAACTTATAAAATAATAAATAATATTAATATTTAACTAAGGATCTAGATACACTTATTGTGTGACCCTCTAGGCCTCTTTCTTAGTGAATTGGGTGAAGAAGCTCAAATTCCAAGGATAGCATATACCAACAAGAAAATGCACCCATAGATAAAGTAGTTAATTTCTCAATGGAATAAATCCAAATATGGAATCATGTTGTGTAATATAATACCTTAATATTTATTTATCAAATCAAGCAAGAAACATGATGGCACCATCAACCTACACAATTAGTGTCTCTTTATTTGAATTTTATGAAAATGAACTTTCCTACCATGATCATGGATTTATTTAGGCTATATCATTTTTATAGAAGGGAATAAGATATAAACTTCTATTAAATAATGGATGGGTAAAATAATTTATGTCATTATTCACTAATGACATATTACTCATGACACACCCAGCGTATCCTACTTCTCTACGAACATACATCATTATGTTTTTCACCAATACATAAAAGTATGTGACTCATAACCTCCATTAATAATAATATTAAATTATAATAACCAATACAAATTTCCACAGATAGAAACATCCAATGACACATATAAATGTGGATTTCCTACTAGTGGGGACCATTATCAAAATTTTCTACTCTAGAAATTACCAATAGTGTGAACCATGAAAATGAATCTTAAAGTTCTATGAGTCTCCACCTCTAATAGAATATATCATTTGTGTCCCTAAAATGATTTAATTAGGCCATATAGCATATATATTATGAATAATGTCATAGAACTTCTAGGTTCTTATCATAGTGGAGAACTTCTTCAAACTTTCACTATGAAAACTTATCTTAGAAAATTATCACATAATATTTCAAATAGAAGAACAATGATGATATGATAAAAAGTTTATTAGTATTTAAAACAATTAATAAAGGTTATCATAATGTACAATGAAGTTTTTTATAGGGAATATGCTTCAGTAGACACCAACATTCACTAGATACAAGTGCTATTAATATTCAGTTCACTATATCTAAAATGATACTCATACTTAATCTAAGATAGTACTTTATTCAAGGGATACACCATATTTTCTTCTATGTAAAATCTTCTTACATAAACTTCACCCCTCTAAGAAAAACACCATAAGAGGTTATATTTTTGGAGTATATTTTTTGTCTGTTGGTGTGACATTATATCTTTTTTATGATCCACTATTGTAGTATTATCACAATATAATGCGATAGGGTAATTAATTTTAGATACCAAATCAAGATCCTAGATAAAGTATATATACAAATATCTTCTTTGGCTATATTAGAAGATACTATATATCAATAATTCGTTGTATAATTGGCGAATACTAGATGATTTGAACTCTTCCATCTCATAACTCCACCATTCACACAAAAAACATACCTTAATTTTGAATTTAGATCATTATAATATGTTTAAAAAACTAGAATTAGTATAAGACATGATGACTAGCTCCTAGTCTCCTTCACACACTAGAAAAGAATCCTTAGTTCTTCTTAGAAACATAAGGATATCCTTAACAACAATCAAATTTTGTTCTCATAGACCATCTTGATATCTTTCTACCAAGATTAATGCATAGGAAACATCATGTATATTATATAACATGGCATACATGATTGATCATATCACTAAAGCCTATGAGATATTACTCGTTATATCTTTACATTTTTGTGTCTGGGGAAACATTTTCATGGAATAAATATATCATTTGACATTGGAACCAATCCTCTCTTGGACCATTCCATACTAAATATCTTTCGTATATAGATGATGTATGTACATTTTATTATACCAAGAAACCTCTTGGATCTAACCCAAATGATCTTGATCCCTATAATGCATACAACTTCACATAATCCCTTTATGGAGAAGCACTTCTTTAACTATCCCTTAACTAATTGTAAGACTGTTATATCATTTCCAATACGTAATATTTCAATAACATATACTTCTAGGATAAAAACAACATTCCCACAAAAACAAGTGTAAACACATGTGTCGTATTCATTATTAATTGAACCAAAATCTTTTATAGATTCATTAAATAAAATTTTCCACGACCTATATGCACTTTAATATATAAATGGATCTATGCAACATGAATATCCTTTTGGCGTCACTAAAATTCAAAAAAACTTTCGGTTCTGTCATCTAGCCATTTTCATAGAGGTTCCCATTAAGGAAAGACGTTTTAATATCCATCTTCTAAATTTCACAGTTATTCTAATATTCTATATCATGCATAATTATAATTTATTTAATCATGAAAAAAATGATAAAATGTTTTTTCAAAGTTAATTCCTTGATATTGTTTAAACCCTTTATCCACTAGACTTGATTCGTATGTACTAAACATACGTTCTATATCCATTTTTTTCTTTAATACCCATATTCCCCCAATAGTCTTTACATCATATAGAATATTAAAAAAATTACAAACATGGTTTAAATATAAGGAATAGATAGTAGATTTCATGACATCTTTCTATTTTGTAGCTTCTTATCTATCTAATTTCTTTTTATAGAAAATTGGTTCATTATTCTCAACTAATAGTGAGACACCATCTTTAATTAATATAAATCATTATCTCTCTATTTCTCTTACCTCTCTGTAGATCTTGCACAATACTTGTGTTTCTAAAACAACTTATTCCATGAGGACGTGTGGAATATATTCTAATACAAACTCTTGTGTTTCTTGAGCATCAACATAATCAAAATCAATCTTTCTCCTGCTATCCATAATGGGGATATTATCCATCTCAAGAAAATATGCCATGTCTAGATAAATTCAATTTGTTTTATGAGGAGTTGTATAGGTAGTATCCCTTTGTTTAATTAGTATACACTATAAAGATAGAATTTTCACCTCATGGTGTTAGTTGGTCGATTGAAAAGGCCATAACAAATTCCTCACAACACCATATATGGGTATATAAAAAAATGGGTTTCTTTCCACTCCATAGATTTAATAGAATTATATTTTCCACATTAGTTGGTACTCAGTTTAGTCTGTATGAAAAATTTTATAATTCATATCCCCAATTGTATAATGGAAGATCTGTACGAATCATCATTGAAATTACAATATCTAGGAAGGTACATATCCTCTTTTCAATAACACCATTCTATTTTGATATTTAAGGTGGATTGAGTTGAGATATAATCCCAAAATACTATGAAATGTCGATAAAATTTTGATTAATATATTCTCCACCTCAATCTTATCAAATATTCTTTATCTTATTTTGAATATAATTGTTTACGTAATTATCTAATTTTTTAAATTTCATCAAGGACTCAGACTTATACATCATTAAGTAGACATATCCATTTCTACTCTCAATATTAGTAAAAGTTATGAAGTATGAATACCTACCTCTATATTATATTTTTAATGATACACACATATTTGTGTATACCAATCTTATAATAGTTTTCACCCTTTGACCTTACACACTGAATGGTGGTTTGGTTATTTTTTCTTATAAATATTAAAATTATTTTTAAAAAAATTCTCATTTAAATGACCTAGATTGTGGTAGAATAGTATGGGGCTATATGAGTTGTGATAACATGATTTATCATAAATTTCAAATACATGGTTTTCATAATTAAATTGATAATGACCATTATTTAAATATTCCATACTATAACATATGTTTTCATTATAAAATAAACAACTTTAATTTCAAAATTTGAAAATAAAACCATATATATCAATGAATTATATACAAATTATATTATTAGAATAGTCGGTGCATTACATAAATCAATATCATTCATGTTGGAAATAATGGTTCATAATCACTGATTTTTGGAGTATCTTTCCTTGCACTATTAGAAGATCACATATCCACCTATACTCTATAAATATTTCATAATATACTAGATTCCTACATTTGGATATATATTTAATCACAACAAGTTGTATATAAATCATAATCTATATATATTGAAATATTATTCTTAATAACGAATTAACATTTAGTTTCCCCTTACTTCTGGGTGCAATTCCTCTTCCAGTGTCCTTTATTTCCACATAAAAAAATACTGCTTGCATTTCCTTTCCATAGATATATATCTTTTAATTCATGGATTGGGTGATATAGGTAGATTTATACTTTTTATGAGTTTTTGTGCCCTTTTTCATATTCTTACTTTTCAAATTCACCATAAGGATTGTCGGTGTTTCAGGCCCCGTGTCCGTGTCCACTTTAAGAATTAGTAAGAACTTCTGAAAGTGTCTTCTTAGTATTGCTAATATTGTAATTGCACATAAAACTAGATAAGGCATAACTATATAAAATCATAAATTAGTGAGTTTTTTTTTCATTAATTAAATTTTAAAATGACTCTATTTCATTTACAAATGTTTCTTAGAAACCTTCGTAAATGAGGAGTCACTAATTAGTGATGTTTATAAATGTTATTAATTACTGATGATTATAAATTCCTCCATTTAACAATGTTCATAATCATATATAATGAGACTCAACCCATTTTCTAATGCTTTTTAGAAACTTCTTTAAATGTTTTAAATAATATCCATGTTTATAAAAAAATTTGGCTGTTTTTTTAATGCATATTTTATATTTTAATTCTGAAATGTGGTTAATTTTTAAATTCAAAATTTTTTATTGAATAATTTTATTTTAATTATGAAAAATGGATATTTTAATTAAATTTAAATTTTTTATTGGACCATCAACAAATCTATTCATTATCCTAACACAATAAACTATTTACAAATTAAAATAAAAACACTTATTATTTAAATTTGGTAAAATATTTAGAATCATAAAATAAGAAAAATAACGAAACACAATAATAAATAATAGTTCATTCATAAAACGTAACTGAATCATAAATTAACGGTTAAAAATTGGAATAGAATATTGATACGTCTATTCAAATTTTTTTGCCATTACATACTAATTTTCATTAATATTTCCTTTAAGATCATATGAAGTTGAACTATCTTTTCGGTATATAGTGGTCTCTTCATCTCTGGTATCGAATCTTTTTTGATCAAATTCATGTCATAAATGTCTCTTGAAATAATATTATAAGAAAAATGTGATACAAAATTCATAGACAAATAAGATATATAATTGAAAGTACTGAAAATGTACATGTATCTCAGTAAATTATAGTCTTTTATAATATTTTTAAAGTCAGAATAATTGAAAGTTGCAAAATGTTGATTAGAATCTATGTACATTTAAAGAAATTAACTTTTTTGGAAGATACAATTACTCCTTTGGTTCCCTGTATTAAAAAACTACATTTATATTGGTTTTTTCTGGTTCTTTGGAATATACCATTAATTTATACTGAGAAAATTAGCATGATCCAAATGAATATAGTGTTCCAATTAATTAAAGAAATGTGACTAGTGAAATTTATGAATCCCAACTATAGGTATTAAACTGAAATTATGAACTATTTTTTTCTATTCATATCAAATATACTGGTCACATATAACTTTTGGTCACACATAATGAAGTCAGACACATAACATATGATTTTTTAACATAGATTTCATATACACTATTGTTTGGCCCCAAATTTGTTGGTTAGAGACAAGATATATCTACATTTTTTTGTCACACATAATGCATATCCTATTTTGATTTCCATAGAATTTTGGAGGTTGTTGTGTATATATTTTTTAGTCACACACAGTGTGTATCCTATGTTATTTGTCACTAGAATTCATTATTATATTCCTTTTTAAGGAATCACTCCCTGAGAATATGGGATGTTGAGATAGGAAAACAATCAGTAAATTGTGTGTGTGTGACTGCACTCTTCCCAAAGTTAGTTTTTTTCAAAGATGAAAGACTTTCCCTCCTACACATTGTCAAATTTAAAATTTCTTCATATAGAAACACAACTTTTACTATATTATTATTTCATATTTTTTAATATAAAAAACATATTTTCATTAAAAAACTAGGAATCAAAGGTATAGTGTATTGGTAAAATTAGATACATAAAAAACATGCATAATAATAAAACACAAACATGTATTTAAAATATTATTCTTTGTAACATTAAAGATCACATTCTTTTTAAAAGATGTAGTCATATGGGGATATACATCAAAGATAAGGTTGAGACAAAATTCCAGTAAGAGGATGAATACGGGGCATGAATCAATAAAACATGAGTGAGAATAATTATAATCATAATCATCATAACATTGGTATATTATCATCATAATATTCATTATAGGAAAATTTAGATAAATGTATGGAATGTTTCAATGCATAAAAAGGAAACATCGGGCTATAGTGGTCAAATACCACACATAGTTGTGATAAAGGCCTGAGCTATGTTAATTCATAACATAGGTTCATAATCACAAAATCATATTTGTGAACAAATCTAGTATCATATTCATGCATAATACACATTATCTCATGAGATAATACACATTACCCAATGCATTGGAGGGATATATAATTTCTGGTGTGCCCATCGCATCAAAACATTTACATAATCAAGCATTCCATATAGTATATATAACAATCATAGTCATGAATTAACCCATGGAAAGGAATGGGTTTCATAATTATTTCATCAATCATGATTTCATGAATAAAATTAGGGTTTACAAATGAAAACATACTTGGTATAATAATAATATATCTTGAGTGAAGAATAAATAATCTTAAGAGCAGCCAAGATTTTTTTGGAAAGAAGAGTTATTTTGGATAATATTCATATTTTTCATAAAAAAGATGGAAACATGTATATCCTTGATAAGAATATGGAAAAAATGAAAATATATTTAATTATCATTAATGGAAAATCAATACTAAAATTCATTATGAAATATTTATAACTTAAATAAAGGTAGTTGGGTTCAAGAGTCCTCTTACCTTATGTCTAAATGTGTTTCACACTTGCACTTAACATCCTCTTCAATATATTCTCCTAGTGGACCCTCTTAAGGAACTTATAATTTCTATATTATTGAGACAATAGGAACTTGGACATGGGGGAATGGATTAGGATGGGAATTGGGAAGATATTAGTCATGTTTTGAGGCTTAGGAGCTATGAGGATAAAGGGTTGTGGGGTGGAATTTATAGGGGGAGGGGCATTTTTTATTATTTTATTAATTTATTTATTATTTTGGATCATGTCTATAAATATTATTGATTATTGTTACTAATTAGAGTTACTAGTGCATGTTATTTTGATGTAATGGTTTCTTACATCATTCATAACTCAAAAAATCTTGCATTTTTCTTAAAATGTTAAATACTGTAAATTACCGTATTTCACTATTCACCAAAAATTCAACTATTTTAGAAAAATGAAAAAAATTACCCTAACCAATTTTCAATGTATAGATTTATAAATTGGAATCCATTTTATGGGAAAAAAATTCTATATATGAGAAAAATAATTTTTAATTAAAATCATCACTTGTCTAAATAATACAAATTTTAATATTATAACTGATTTTATGAAACATTGAAAGATTAATTAAGGTCTCATGAAATTATATTATAATTATAATAAAAAAATATTAATTTATGAATAAATTTTATTAAAATAATTTTTTTAAATCTTTATATTTATTATAAAATTTTAAATAAACATTTCTGTTTCATAAAAAAACAAGAACTTTATTTATCTTCATTAAAAAATTTATTTATATATACCAAGACATAATAATATCATTTTTCATTTATAAGATTCCTAATTTTATTTATAATTTTATTGGTAATTTTAATATTCTATTGGTTGGGTTACTATTCTTAATGGTCATATTACAATTGCAAAGGTCAGGTTACCATTTCATCGGTACATGTTTCTTGGTTTCTATAAATACCACTTATTTTATTCTTCATTTATGAGAATAATGTTTTTATTGGGTTCTTTATGTGATGTATGTATTTTATAATATATAATGTAATTTTAAGAATGGAAATTCCATTGATAAAATTTTGGGTCATCACATTCTTCCCCAATTTTGAAAATATACCCTAGTAATTTCCTTTTACATACTTTGGTGAAAACATCTAAGGGTATTTCTCCTTCATTTCTTCCTCTGGTTCCCATGTCACCTCTTTATAGTTACGGTCCCTAAAAACACATTGAAAAGGTGAGTCATCTTGTTGTGTAGTATATTGTCTCTATCATCCAAGATCTTCATAGACTACACATCATACAAGTGGTCATTCTCCACTTATATCACCTCTTAATTCAGTGCATGTGAGGGGTTAGGTATGTAATTCTTCAAGAGAGATACGTGGAACATGTCATGAACATTAGCCATATTTTTGGAAGTGTAAGTTGATATACCGCTTGTCATATGAGATCAAGGATTCCAAAGGGGCTAATATACCTTGGGATTAGCTTCCTTGTCTTTCCAAACCGTGGGTCTCTATTCCATGGGGATATTCAAAAGAAAACATTGTCTCTGACATTGAACTCCAAATCTCTTTTATGGCTATCAACATAGCTCCTTTTTAGAATATAAGAATCTTTCATGTATTTTTGGATGGATTGAACCTTCACGAATATCTCTCGCACAAGATCATGTCCATTTAACCTTCCTTCACCAACTCCATCCCAACATGTTGGAGTTCTACATTGCTTCCTATATAGAGATTTATATGGGGCCATCTTAATACTTTAGTGGAAACTATTGTAGTATGAGAACTCAACCAGTAAGATATGTTGATCCCATCCACCTATTAATTCAATTGAGCATGATCTCATAATTTTACCATGTTTTTGAATATTTATTTCAGATTATCCATCAGTTTGGGGTGACAGGTCGTGATGAAATTCAATTTAGTTCTCAAATCATATTGAATACTTCTATAGAATTTTGATGTGAACCATGGATCATGATCAGAGATGATATAAATTGTAACCACACACACTCACAACACTTTCTTCAAATATATATTAGAATGTTTTTCAGTCATGATGTATTCCCAAATATAAAGGATGTGGGAGGTCTTTCTGAGTTGATCCACTATAAACCATGTTTCATTATTTCCTTTGGATATTTTCAGGAGACCATTGACAATTTATATAGTAACATTATCCCATTTCCATGTGGTTATATGAAATTGTTTCATCATCCCTTTTAACTTTTACCCCTATTCTATAACATGTTGACATAGGAAGAATCTTGAGATATAATTTATTCTCTCCTTTTTCATGTATTCCCACTATAAGTGTTCTTGAAGACCATAGTATATCATGATACTTATATTATGGATAATGAATGATGAGCTATGTGAATTATCCCATATCTTCTTATTTATCTCCAGTGATAAAACACAAAAATTATTATTCCATAATGAATCACATGATCATCATTTATGTGGATCTCATGTAGATTTCCTTCATTTATTGAGTTCACATTATTTTGAAACTTGAGATCATCCCTTTATACCTCCTTGATCTTCTCATGGATATATGGTTGGGAAATAATTTTGGAAATGTAGTATGTATTCCCTAAAAATATGATTTCTAGATCCAACCTTTTCATATACTTGAATATAGGGTCTTTTTTTATCAACATCATTGATAGTGTAGTAGGTTCATCTCTGCTAAGATAATCATCTACCTTGTCCACATTTCTTGAATGGTAATGAATATAAAAATAATAGTCCATTATTATCTCTAACCATAAACATTGATTCATGTTGAGCTCATTTTGTGAATATATAGTTTATATTCTTTTGATCGGAATATATATCAATCTTCTCACTATAGTGTTAGTGATGCCAAATTTTCAAGGTAATGATCACAGCTGCTAGCTCCAAATCATGCATCGGGTGGTCCTTTTCATGGATATTAAATGTCTATGAGTCTTGGCTATCAATTTATCATTATTCATGATTTAAAGATCCAATAATTTCTATAATCATTAGTATATATCACAAAACCTTATCCACTGTTTGGTAGTGTTAGTAGAGGTGTAGTGATTAGCCTCTACCTTAGCACCTTGAAAATTTATTAAAATTCTTCATTCCAGAAATATTATACCCATTTTCATGTTAACATTTATAGTGGGATAGAAAATCGTGAAAAAATCCTCACGAAATGTCAGTTGTACCAAGTTAGTCCAAGAAAACTATGGATTTTTGTGACACTAATGGGTTTGAATTATTCCTCAGTTATCTTTGTTATTTATGGGTCCACAAAAATTCCCTCAATTTCATTCACATGTCCTAATAATGTGACTTATTTAATCCAAAATTCACACTTTCTAAACTTGGTGTGAAATTTATCCTTCATTAATGGAGCCATCACAATCCTTATATATTCTTCATGTTTTTTATTTCTCTGGGATTAGATGATAATATGCGTGAAAAAAACTACTATAAATTTTTAAATTTAGTGTCTAAAGACTCTATTTATCAAATCCATGAATATTTTAGTGGCATTAGTATATCTGAATGGCATCACTAAAAACTCATAGTGGTCGTACCATTTATGGAAAACAGTCTTCTGAATATATTGTTTATTCACCTTAGTTTGATGATATCCATAATGAATATCCACTTTTTAGAACTAATGAGCTCATCGTAGTTGATCAAAGAAGTCATTAATACTTGTAAAAGGATACTTGTTCTTTACAGTGGTCTTATTGAGTTCCCGGTAATTGATACACAACCACATTGATCGATACTTATTGTTGAAAAAAGAGCATGGTGCACCCCAATGATATTTACTAAGGTGTATGAACCCTTTATCTAAATTCTCTTAAAACTACATCTTTAACTCTTCCTATTTGATTGGGTCCATCCTGTAGGGAAATTTTGAGATAGGAGTGGATATAGGTATAAGTTTTATTTTGAAATATGCCTCATGATCTGGGGGGAAGTCTAGCTAGATGTTTGTGAAATACATCAATGTATTCCCTCATAATGGGAATTTTATCCACTTTGAAACCTTCCTTTGACTCAACCATTTCATCGAGTTATGATTCTTCATAGGGAATCAACACCCACACCATTGACGGATTTTCCAAAGGATATTCAGGATCTTCCTTGAATTTGTAGAGTATCATGGGATGATTTTGAATATGAAAATATATATCATTTTCATAATAGTTGATTTTTACTCAAGTTAATGAGATCCAATCCCTACCCATTATAGAATCTAATTCCACCAAGGTATATATAATAAGATTCATTGGAAGAATCTTCCCACAGACTCTAATATGAGAATATTCCAACTCTTATGATGCAATGATTGTACCACTATATGTTTTTATGGATTTCAATACTTCATGGTATTGTGGCATCAATTCAATTGTTCCAGAAAACATACAGGATATAAAAGAATGCGTAGAACCAGAATCAAATAATACTTTTTTCATTCATCGGTGAATATAAATTGTAGATTGTACAACTTCATTTTCTTACTGCCCTTTAGAAGTAGTGATAGAATAATCATTTCTTTTCTCCTTCTGTTTTTGTGGCAGTTGATGCTAATTACCTTAAGGAATTATGGTTTAGTGAAATGTCTTACATTGTTTCCTTGATCCCTATAGTTAAAGCATTGAACCATAAGTGGTGCATTAAGAGGTTCCCTTATTTCCTCCATCATCATGGTTGGACAGATTATGTCTCTTCAACATTAATGAGATTGATGGTCTTCTTTCTCATACTTGAACTATTTCCCTATCCTCTTGAGGCAATTTCCATAATGCTTACTCCCACATTTTGGACACATGGGTGGTTGGATCCTATTTCTTTCTTTGTCATTTTACCCACTAGTAATTAAATAAATTCTTCACTTCTTATCTTCATAATTAGGGAACATTTTATGAACTCTATATGGACTTTGAAAGAATCTCTAACCTCTTATTTATAACTCCTAATGACTCGGATAGCTAGATCCTTTTAGAGGTGTGTTTCTAAACCACTAATGAATATATCTATTTTTAAATCATTGAAGATAAAAAAACCCAAGGAATACCTTGAATGCCTTGTAAGGTTTTCTTTGTAATACATGATAGATTCACCATCCTTTTTCTTTATCTCTATGAATTATCTCTTTATATTTTTTTGAAGCATTAAAAGGAAGTACTTGTCAATGAAATAATTTCTTAAATCCATCCCACTCCATCTATTATATTTTATACTTTTTCGTGGTGTTCTATATCAATTCTCACCACTTACTGTCCTCTCTATCAAAATGATAAATAGAAAGAATCACATTCTCCATCTCAAAATACTAGAGCACCAAAAATATTTTCTCCATTGAGTAATACAACTATTCTGCAATAAGTGGATCAGATGATCCAATAAATAGTGGTGATTATTTCCACATAAATGAATCAATGTCTAGTCACTCCATTATAGGTGAATGATTTCATTCCACCAAGTGTAGGATATAATTCATAGCATGAGACAACTATTTAACCATCACCATGAAGTTTGGAACTCCACATTCCATGGCATTGGGGATTTCAATCCGGAAATCATTACATTTTCCCTCACATGATTTTTATTCCTATTTTCTCCTATTTCACACAATTTCCTAAATTAAAAAAGGTTTTAAAAAATGGTAATATAACAAATCTTGAATAAATAATTTATTCTTTTACGTAATTTACTCTGAAGGTATGCCTTATGGGATCCCTATATTTATAAATTTTATAAAAACAAATCTTTTTTGATGATTACATATACTTCGTCATATCCTAATGGTTTTCACTAACGTTCTCTAATCCTAATTCTCAAATTAAATAAACCCTACTATGATAAAAACTATAGAGACCGTAATTTTCATATATGACTATTGCATTATTTTAATGATAAACAACATATTAGAATTACAAAAGATGGATCCAATGTTTTAGTATTTGGGGAAGATTATGAACATATAGGACTTGAATAATAAAAAAACAGAAACATTTATTTAAAATATTGTTATGTAACCCTTTAATTCTCAGGTTATCCATAGTAAAATTAGACACATAAGGATATAAATCATATAAGATGGGTGTGCTACAAGACTGGTAAGCGGGTGGATAAGGGGAATGAATGAATAGAATTTGAGTTAACATAATCATAATCATAATAACATAATCATAGGATCGTCATCATATTCATGATAGGAAACTATAGATAAATTAATAGGATGTGGAAATGTTTAAAAACGGAACACCATGTCTTAGTGGTCAAATAGCAGACATTGTTGTGAAAAAATATAGCATCATTTTGATGCATAACATATGTGCATAATCATGACATCATCTATGTGAAAAAATCTAGAATCATGTTCATGAATAATACACATTATTTCATGAGATACATCACATTTATGATAGATTTTAGGGCTATATAATTATATTCCCACCCATCACATCATAACATTTAGATAATCATTCATGTCACAAGGAACATATTACAGTCATAGTAATGAATTATCCCATGAAAAAGAATGTGTTTCTTAAGCATTTCATAAATCCTGATTTCTTGAATAAAATTGGGGTTCCCAACTGAAAACATAATTGGTATAGATATAATAAATCTTGAGTGAAAATAATAACTATCTCAATAGAATTTATGTTGTGTTTTGGAAAGAAGAGTTCTTTTAAAAAATCAATATATTTTTCATAAAACAATGTCAAAAACATGTATATCCTCAAAAAGAAGATGGGAGAACAAAGAATTATATTTAAGGAAAATTAAAGTAATATCTAAAATAATATTTCTCATGAAATTTGTATAACCAAAATAAAGGTAGTTGGGTATGAGAATCCCCTTACCTTATGTCGGAATGTTTTCCGTACTTTCACTTAATATCCTCCATAATATCAGCTCCTTGAGAACCTCCTGAAGGCACTTACATCTGGTATTTTTTTGAGACCAGAAGGTCAAGGATGTGGGTAATAGTATTGGGATTATAATTGGGTATTATTTAGATATGTTTAAGGGATTAGTAGGTGTGAGGAGAAATGGTGGTGAGTGGTGGTATTTATAGGGGGTGAGGAGTTGTTTTTAATAATTTTATTAATTTGATTATTAATTTTGATCAAGACTATCATTAGTGTTGATTCTTATGACTAATTATAGAAAATAGTGCTTTCGATTTTGAAAAAATGGTTACTTACATGATCAATGACTCAAAAATTCATGTATTTGGTTTTAAATACCATAAATTATCATATTTCACTATTCACCAAAAATAAAACTATTTTAGAAAAATACCAAAAAATCACCCTAACCATTTTATGATTGATAGATTTCAAAAATGGACTCCATTTTATGAATATAATTGTCTAAATATCATAAATTTAATTTTTAATTAAAATCATTATTTATTAAAAAAAATAGTGATTTTCATGTGATAAACGGTTGTATGGAACATTGAAAAAATAATTAAGGTATCATAAAATAATATTATAATTATAATACAACAAAATAATAATATATTATTCAATTTTATGAAAATAAATTTAATTTAAATCATTATATTAATTATGATATTGTAATTAAACATTTATGTTTCCCAAAAATACCAACACTTAATTTGTCGTTTTTAAAACATTTATTCACTTATACCATGGTATTTTTATATCATATTTTCATTTTTAATATTCCTAAATTTTATTTAAAATTTTATATGTGAGGTTACTATTCTATTGGTTGGGATACTATTCTTAATAGTCATATTATTTTTCCAGTGGTCATGTTACTATTCTATCAATATAACTTCTTTAATCTCTATAAATACCACTTATTTAATTATTAATTTATGAGAATAATGTTTTTATGTGGTTATCTATGTAATTTATGTGTCTTATAAAACATAAATTAATTATAAAAATGGAATTTCCATTGATAAAATTCTATGTTTTTACACTCTACGTGTCAAATTTCATAGATGAATCATTTGATCCAGTTCACACTATGAGAGTACATAATAATGAAATTTCAAAACTAATCCATATATAATGAAATTCATAAATGATTATGGAATAATAATAACCTAATTATATATACATTTTAACAAAAAAAATCAAGCTTTTTTATACACACTATAATTATATTATCTTGTTTAAAACATATCCACAAGTCAAGGTTCATAGACCATCATCATGTTATCCGGTTAATATATTGAAATTATATTTTTTTAATTGGAAATATGATATAATGAATTTACATGGTATGAGTTTTATATAAAATATAAAGATATTCCCGTAAATTAGGTAGGTATTCATACAAAAAATTTGTTTTCAGTATAGAATTCAAAAGGACAACAAATTAAATATTTCATTCCTTTGGGTATGAATATGAAATTGTAGTAGTACTTGAAACATATTTTTAGGACGTTTCATAAAAAGAAACATATATTAAGATAAATAAATTTAATGTTTGGTCCCAAAAATAAATCTACATTTCATGTGAAATGGATTTTATTAACACACATTGAGTTTCCTTAAAGAGATCTCAAAATCACTGATTTGTTCCTCATTATTTGTAATTAATATAACATTAAATGTATTTTGTTGTAATGGTAATTATATGTTTTGTATATTGAATTTCGAAACTACAACACGAATAAGAATGGTTTTATAATTGAATATGTATAGGTTAGTAGGAAATCCAAACTCATCATTCTCATAATGTTTACAGAATAGTTTTCATTATTATTTGTAAATCCATAAAAAATAAATATATGAATATTTATCATTTACTCGAATTAGTATATCTACTAGCTCTATATATGTTTTTAATATAATCTTCATAACATATTTTTCAAAGAGCCTGATCAAGATTTATCCTTCTTTATCATTGATTAGTAGTGGGACTCAGTATCTGAGAGAATAAAGAATTTAATTTAGATCATGTATCAATTTATATTAAACATTGCAAAATTTTTAATTTTTTTAATGAAATGTCTAATGATATCAACCTAGTTTATATGTTATATATGTAACTTGTTTTATATGGTAATTAAAATAATTAAAAAATTTATTGTGATATGAAATTAGTTGGGTTTTATTTTATATTATAGACTATAAAATTTAATGATCAATACAATCTATATCGAGGTAGTCTGAAATTGAAATAAAACATTAATATACATTTGTAAATTTATGAAAATTACCATGGATTAGTTTATGGAGGTCATTAATTATAGTTACAACACCTAATTTTTCCCTTAAAATAATATACATTTTTTTACAAGTGATGAATGATTCATAATACCAATTGTAGTTGTTCTAAATATGTTCCACTATATCCAATGTTTTATACTATTTTGCATGTAATATAATAAATGAATCATTAATGTGTACCATTTTTCAACTATAATCTTAATGAGTTGTGAAAATTTTAATTTCCATTAATCAAATCCATTATCTAAATTTTGAGTATGATCTAATTTAATTTATTTTTTTCTTCTTATCAATCATCTAAAATAATATACAAGATGATATAGACCACATAGAGGATGTGGTGCTCATGTTGTCACATTTTTATGATGTATTTAGTATATAAATGATTAAATAATGTTAACATATTTTCAAAATTAACAGCATCATATATTTTAAAATTGTATACCATAATCATATAGGCATAAATAAATAGAATTATATTTATAATGAAATTTCATATACATGCATCATATGTCAATGTAGATATAAAATTAAAAAATGTTACCTGAGCAACAACTAATTGGAAATACATTATCATATAATAAGTTACAAATGAATGATATTATAGGAAATAAAAATTATAATTTAAGAAAAGTACATAAATTGATCACTTGTATCTAAAATAATTCACATTAGGAATTTCTATATTGAGAATAATTTATGTTTCATTCATGCTTTTGGTAACAATTAATATGTCTAAAAAATGTTATATTATACTTAATGAACAAACAGTGAAACCATTTTTTATTAATTTGAAACTAAATAAGTAATAGATGTTGAAATAATACTCTACTAAGTGGCTTTTCACAGGCAAGTTGGAAGACCAATATATTACATTGTTTAGTATCATCTGTCAAAAGTCTTATAAGTATTTCTCCAAATTCATCTCAAAATGTACAGCTAATAGTTATTCCTCTACAACATTAAATAGAAAATGTTATATGTTTTTTATTATAAAATACTATGGCCTAGAAGATTTTGAATTTTGAATTTTTAAACACCATCCATCAATCAAAGTTTGATTCAATATCTTGTCATTTTTTCCTCATGATTATATTGGTTAATGATATAAGTTTCTAAAAAAATCTAATATATAATTCTTATTAGTGAAATACAAACATAAAAAACTATAGACTGTTGGATAATGATAATAGAAAAATCAAAATTATGTATGAAAAAATTCTTAGGTACCCTATTTTGTTTGATGCATTCAAATGGAATTAAATTGAATTTGAAATGGGGTAGTTACACTTTAAATGGTTCTATATGAGTTATCCTCTTAAAAATGTTTTTTAACAAATTATCACTTGCTAAAAAATACAATTATTTTCAATAAAATGAACGTTTTGTATTAAATAACACATCCATTACTGTAGAATACTTTGGCATGTTGCTATAATAAATTGTCTAGTAATTTTAGACTTAATGGTTATTTCTTGAAAAAATTAACATAAATCATAGTTTAAAATAATAGTTAAGATAGTGTTAAACAAATATAATTCTATATATATTTGAATAAAAACATTTTTTATTCAATAAAATGCATTGAATAAAATATATTCATTAAATACACAACTGAAATTAAACTGAATATAGCATTGAATATAATATATTGAAACTAAAAATTTAATGGGGTGTAAAAGAAAGTTAGTTATGATTATCTAGACATTTCAATAAAAAAACTAAAATGACTATAGTGAAGTGATAAATAAATTTCATTAAAAAAAATATATCCATATACTTTTCTGTGAGATGTAGCACACTCTCTAGGATACAATGTATGCATAAATATATTCCTACTCAGTTTTATGAGATACAAATTATTCAGTGAGATAAAATTAATGATCTATGAATACAATGTATGCATTGAGATACAGTGTATGAAATGAGATTCGATGTATGATATATGAATACACTATAATTGTTTGTACTATCTAGTGAAAAAATGAAAAAGTAGGAAGACATTGAATTTAATATATATCCTTATAGAGAAAGATTGACAGAGTAGACAGAACATTAGACAGAACAATGATATAATAGGTGACAAAACATTATATATAGGAAAAATGTTACATAATATATTAGTAGACTTAACAATATCTTTAAATTAAGTAATATAAAAAAGACAATTGGTAGAACATTATATGAATGCATTTATAACAATAGAGAAAACATTGAATTTATGGAATATATAATAGAAGATAGAACATTAAATATAATCATATATATATGTAGATGGTTTTTTTAACAGATTATAGATTTTATTTTTCTAGTAATCTATTAGTAAACCAACATATTTCATATGATATTCATTACAGTGCATCAATAGTAGAAAAATGTTACATTTTATATGTAATTGATCAGATGATATGTAACAGATCATCTATTATGTAATTGATGTTAGTAAATAATCAAATGAAAGTATACATACAACATAAAGTATAATTTATTAGTTAACCTATCATTAAGAAAATATGGTGATGTGATTTACTGTACATCAATATAATAATAGATTACATGTGATATGTAACAGATCAGTAGATAAGTAATTGATATCGGAATACATACATTCAAAAGTAAACATACATCATATATTATAATCTATTAGATTACATATCAACATATACTATCATATTACATATGATTTGTATCCCAATGATATAAATATTCTATTAATATTTTATTGATCATATGTGTTTTATTTTATTATTATGATTTGTTGTGTATATCTATTATCATCAAATAAAACTATATAATAACATGCTCTATGTAACTAATACATATGACATATAACCAACAAAAAATATAAAAAATATCTTCAAATACTGATAGTTTATTTTAGAAAGACTAACAAAATACTATTTGTGTTTAATAAATATCAATTTGAGGGAAGTATTTTCTCTTCATAATTGAATACTAAAAAATGATAACATACATATTAACGAATAAACATACAGATGTTAGTAGATTGTTTTAATATAAATTGGAACAATATAATGATTAATTAATTAGAAAATATATAGAAACAATTTTTTTAATACATTTTATACTATAGATTATATTCTATTAATTTAAAAATAACATGTAATTCTATTATATATAAGTCACATTTTTATTGATTAGGATAAAATCAATGATAATAATTTCATATAAAGATTTTTATGACTTTTTTAACCATTTATGAATGATATGTACTTAAATTTTCTAGGTTTCATAATCTTCAATGGAAATTAATTGCAACTGAGTGGTTGAACATGCCATTTTCATATAACTACATCAGTAATAAAAACAAGAGAATTTTTAGTAAAGGTCACATCGTAATTAAAATAACAGTTCTAAATTAATATAATGTTAATTCAATAAATTATAATTAATAGTTAAAATGAATTATACCTAATGTAATTTTTGGAATATTTATTTATAAACAATATTACTTGAACACCACAATGGTTTGTTATCATTGTCAAATATCAATTATTTCAAACATCCCTTATTAGTTATTATGGATATTTCTATATATAATTGACCATGAAATAAAACATGATGTCATAAGTATACTCCAAAATACAAAAGGGATTTTTCTTCACATTTGTTAATAATCATTGAAAATAAAATAGTTAAATTATATTGTCCTCATTGATGCTTTAAGGGACACCTCAAATATAAATGAGTCATATTTACTCTGGTTATGAAATACTTTTCTCTAAAATCAGTGTCCATTAGAATATCACATCTGTTTATATGGTCTCCCATATATGTTACTATTAATTGAGATCTATTTCAAATCCCAAAATATTGGTCTACATTTCTCACCAACATAAATTGTACCCCCATTTTGAGAAATAATTAATGAAATTTAAACCATATATATTGATTCCATTAAAATATAAAATGTATATATATTCTCATGTGTGTTTTTATCTAAGCTCTCTCGAAATAATGTGTCAAAATTGAGATATAGATTTTCTTCCTGAGGAATGAATGTTAATGTGTAATCATTTAGTTATATGAAAACATAATGTGTTGGATTTGATCATCTATGAAATAATGTAAGTAGGAAATTTTAGTTAATTTGAATTTATATCTTCCGGGTTATTTGATCCCCAAAAACAACATCATCAATTTGCAGAATCCAACTTTCTAAATGTTGGATTTCAGATGATTCAATGGAGTTCTTAGAGTAAATTAGTCTCACAGTCACCATCCTCTGAAGAATATGATAATGTTTCCATAGACAAGAATAATTTAAACTTGCAATTACAATATTGCATCTATTTCTATCATGAAAAATCGGTAAAATATATAGAAAATATCCAACAAATAAAACATTTTCTCCACCAAATGGTAAATCAAGTGTAAGTTGAATATTAACTGGCATGATTTCACTCAATGTATGATCCAAAACCTCAAATAATTTTTTTTTCCATTAGTACTTCATCCCAAATAATGAATTATTTTATTTCAAATTTTTTTTATCCAATTCAATTCCTTGATGAAATTTTCCTATTGGGTGTTCTATTACAGTAATTGGATTACAAAAATTAGAGTGTTTTGTTCTCCCACTAGGAAGTAGAAAGGATTTAATACCAATTGAAGCTACAGAAAGTACAATATATCCATCCGAGTGAAGTTGTAACATTATTGTTTTCGATAAAAAAAATTTACTTGTACTTCTATATAAAAGTATAAAAAAAAAGCATCTGGTGGGTGTTATTGATGTATTAATAATTTGGTTTAGAACTTATTCCTGTTCATTGGTCATTTTTCCTCAATGAAAAGAAAATTCTTTTTGAAGGATCTTATAAATATAATTTTTTTATGCAACAAAAATATTTACAAATAATGTGATAGATAAATTTGAAAGAGGCATTAGAGGATAATTTTTCAGATATCTTCACTGGGAGCGGAGTATGTTTTCAATATCCAATACTGTATATTGTTGAAGTTGATAATCTATGAGATGAATTTATATTATCCAATGTGAATGTAAAATGTCAACTAAATATGTATTTCGAAAATATTTTATATCAAGAAATAGAATTAAAAATAGTTTTATGGATAGATAAATACAATTAAATTTTTAGTAATTACTTAAATGTTTTACACAAAGTAATACAGTTTTTTTATTGAATATAAATTGTAATTATTTTGAATTATTTATTAATTTGTTTTAAATTTTAAAAAATAACACTTTATTTTATATTATGGATATCTTCCAATAAAATTATGTAATAGTTATACAAAATAAAATTATACTTCATGATGTAGTGGGCATAAAATTTGTAAATTTTCAGGCATGTAACAATTGGAATGTAGAAGTGGGAAAACTGTTATGAATTTTCTATTTATAGAACTAGAATATTATATTTAGACCACTTTATATTTAGCTGTGTAATATTTAAAACAATGTAGAAGTTCAATGTTTATAGAACTGGAATATTATTTTTAGACAAATATATTAGTGGGCATAAAACACTATTAGCTTAAATGAATATTTACAACAGTGTACTTCATTTTAAAATCATAGAGGGTATTTTTTAAAATACATTAAATGCATATAGATGCAATATTATCGTGTAAGATAATGGGTAATTTGATTTTTAATAATTCACTTAAATGGAAAACTATAGGTTAATATTATATATTCTAGCGGTATAGAGATTTAAGTGTTAGAAAAACAATATTTTTTAATTTGAAATATAATGGAACATGTAAATGAGATATGTTTTCATTATTTCATTTAACTTTATGTTTAATAGAAGTACATATAAATAGGAAAAATTAATATAGTAATACATTATTCACATACATTGGAATTGTATCATTTTTCAATGAATATATTCAATATCATTATATAGTAGTTTTTAGGTTCCACTCCATATATTGTCATGTCATGAAACTGTGTTTGAGAATAAAAAGATAGAAAACAACCATCACAATGAATTCCTCATTTCCCTAATTGATGCCTCAATAATAACCTTGAAAAATATGAATCATCACTATGTATTCCCAAAGCATAGTTCACTTATCATAATCCAAATCTTTTGGTCAAATACTAGGATCACATTAACATTGAAATATGAAATAATTCACGCTTAATAAATTATTTGTTTAAATACATCAATAATGTGAATGAACAAGTTACAAATATACTATATGGAACAAAAAAATATAGGGGAAGGTCAAAAATATTAAGCGTAACCTATTACAAACAACCTCACATGGTGAAATATATCAACAATCATAATAAATTTTTATTTCATCTACCTTTTTTTGACCTTTATATGTATTTTTTGTTCCATATAGTACAATTGTGACTTGTAAATTCCCTTTATTGATGTATTTATACAAATAATTTATTAAGCATGAATTACTTCATATTTTAATGTTGATGTGATCCTAGTATTTAACCAAAAGATTTGGATTGTGAGGAACAACATAACGATTGTCCAGTTCAAACCCTTTTTTTAATATTGTTTGACCAATATCTCATCATTTGTATGTTTCATATCCAGCCTCGTCTAAACTTGATGTACTAACAAAACATTTTGGGAAAAACATTGAATTCATTATGTTTTTCATTAATGGTGATCATGGGTTATCTGCAACATAAGTTCAATGAATCCTAAAGTTATTTACATAGTCATATAAAGGGGTATGCACACTTTTTATTGATATTTTAGCTTAATGTATTTCATTCGTAGAAGAATAATATAAAATTTTCTATTAAGGATCAAGGAATACGAGTATATAAAAATGATGCAAGACACATTTTTTAAATTCAATGGTGCATACAATTGCATAAAGAACTAGATCCTAAGCAAATGGATTTTGAAAAACAGTTACAATGACATAATAAAATGAATTTGAAGATAAATACGGTTATATGCTTGATGCACTATGGGAAAACCCATTTTTTTGCAACAGACATTTTGCGATGGGTTGACCAACCCATCCCAAATAACAAAATATTTACAACGGGAATAGGCAGCTCGTCCCAAAAACTTATGCGCACATTGGCACGATTTGCATGCCAAACCGCGTGAAAATGGTATTTGTGACTGGTAGGCATTGCCCGTCGTAAATACCGGTAGGTGGTAAGAGATAGTTCCGACGGGGGATCCCCCAACGAAGCTAGTTCGACCCCCTAATGGTATTTGTGATGCGACATGTCGCAAATAACCGGCTGCTTTAAAAACCTATTTGTGACGGGATGTTGTCCCATCATAAATAGTTTTTCGGCAGGTAACTTTTTGAGATGAGCCCCATTACAAATAACCTATTAATTGCGGACTGTAATTAATGCAGCCGAAGGTATTTGTGACGGGTCCCGTCGAAACAAAGTACTATTAGCGATGGGAATCCGGTCGCAAATACTCTCATCACAACTAATCTAACCTATATACCCCCATCCATTTTTTCTTCCCTCCTCCTGAATTTCATCTTCCTATACTTCTCTAAACTCTAGTTTTAGAGTGAATATTTTTGAGAGTTGGTTTTTTACGAAGAATTTGTGAAGCCATCTACAATTATGAGAGATCAAGTTTAAAGGTATATATGATTTATTTAATTTATTATTTATTTCATTTTTTATATTAATTTTAATTTTTGTTGATTAGATGTAATTAAGTTAGATTTAAATTGTTTTGTCATCTGTAATAATTAGTAATAATGAGTTATAAATAGTAATAATTAGTAATAATTAGTAATAAATAGTAATAAATAGTAATAAATAGTAATAATTAGTAATAAATAGTAATAAGTACTAATAATTAGTAATAAATAGTAATAAATAGTAATAAATAGTTATAATTAAGAATGTATAGTAATAAAAATAAATAATTTGTAATAATGAAGAATGAATACAAATAAATACGAACAAATATGAATAAATATTTACAAATAGAAATAAATAAGAATAAATAGTAATAAATAACAATAAATACCATAAAATAGCAATAAATAGCAATAAATATCAATAAATATCAACAAATCGCAATAAATAGAAATAAATAGAAATAAACATCGACAATTAGCACTAAATAGCAATAATTAGCAATAATTAGCAATAATTAGATATAAATATTAAAAAATAGTAAAAAATAGTAATAATTTACAATAAATATCATTAATTAACAATAATTATTAATAATTTGCAATAATTATGAATAATTAGCAATAATTAAAAATAATTTGTAGTAATTATGAATAAATAGGAATAAATAGCAATAAATAACAACAAATAGCAATAAATAGCAATAAATAGCAATAAATAAGATTAAATAGTAATAATTAAATATAAATAGTAATAAATAATAATAAATGATAATAAGTAATTAATAGTAATAAATAGTAATAGATAGCAATAAATAGCAATAATTAGCAATAAATATGAATAATGAGGAATAATTAGCAATAAATAGCAATAATAGTGGAAAATTAGAAATAATTAGTAATAAATAACAATAAATAGAAATCAATAGAAATCAATAGAAATAAAAATCAATAAAAATCAATAAATAGCAATAAACAACAATAAATAGCAATAATTAGCAATAATTAGGAATAATTAGTAATTAGTAGATATTAATAATAACAATAATTAGCAATAATTAGCAATAATTAGGAATAATTAGTAATAAATAGATATTAATAATAACAAACAGTAATAAATAATAAAAATAGTAATAAATAGTAATAAATAGTAATAAATAGTAATAAATAGAAATAATTAGTAATAATTAGTAATAATGAGTAATAATCAGTAATATTTAGTAATAATTATTAACAATTACTGATAATTAGTAATAATTAGAAACAATTAGTAATAAATAGTAATAAACAGTAATAAATAGTATTAATTAGTAATAAATAGTAATAATTAGTAATAAATAGTAATAATTAGCAATAAATAGTAATAAATAGTAATAATAAGCAATAAATAGCAATAATTAGAAATAATTATGAATAATTAGCAATAATTTTCACTAATTAGCACTAATTAGAACGAATTAGCAATAATTAGCACTAATTAGCAATAAATAGTAATCAATAGCAATAAATTGCAATAAATAGTAATAAATAGCAATAAGTAGTGATAAATAGAAATAAATAGCAACAAATAGCAATAAATAAAAATAAATAAAAATAAATAGAAATAAATAGAACTAATTGGCAAGAATTAGAAAAAATTAGAAATAATTAGCAAAAATGAGCACTAATTACCAATAATTTACATTAATTAAAAATAATTAAGAATAATTATGTAAAATAAGGAATAATTATGAATAATTAGGAATAATTAGCAATATTAGAAATAATTAACAATAATTCGAAATAACTAAGAATAATTAGAAATAATTTGGAATAATTTTGAATAAATAGACATAATAAGAAATAATTCGAAATAATTAGGAACAATTATCAATCCTTTCTAATAATTGGCTGTAATTAGAAATAATTAGCAATAATTAGCAATAATTAGCACTAATTAGCACTAATTAGGACTAAATAGCAGTAAATTACATAATTACCATAATTAGAATAATTAGAAATAATTAGAATAATTAGAAATACTTTGAAACAATTAGCTATAATTAAGATTAATTAGTATAAATTAGTAACAATTAGGATTAATTATAATTAATTAGAAAAAATTTGCAATAATTACAATTAATTGGAATTAATTTGGATTAATTTGGATTAATTTGAATTAATTAGGAAAAATTTGGAATAATTAAGAATAAAATTTAATTGAAATAAATTGAAATAAATTGAAAGAAATTTTTCTACCTTGGCATAATTTCCAGTTGATTGGAAACACTACTTTTTCTCGACGACTCATCTCGTTTCAACTCTCACCGACTCAAAAAATTATTAAACATATGCTTCTACATATGCATATCCAATATTTTATGCATAGGTTTGAAAA
This sequence comes from Viscum album, assembly GCA_963277665.1. NCBI lineage: Eukaryota > Viridiplantae > Streptophyta > Magnoliopsida > Santalales > Viscaceae > Viscum > Viscum album. Next base: position 959,841,113 of record OY728142.1, read on the forward strand.
TGCATTTGTAGGTCCTCATTTTTCATAATGTTTTCAAATAGGGACAGTTGTAAGAAGATGATTCATCAGTGAAAAGGAGGATCTTTTCTCTGAAGACTCGTTTACTTGCATCTTTTTCACACTAAAATCATAATGAAGACTCTACAAGGATATATGCTTATACATTATTATGTATATGAGAAGGAATATATGTACCTCCGTGCAGATTCATCATTTGATTTCAATGTAAGAATGTTGCATGTAAAGGAGCTATCAGACAAAAGAGTAGTCGTCAATCCATTGCAAATTGTGTCACTTATAATTAAAGGTAATTATTAAAGAATTGTTTTTAATTATTTATCTTATTTTTTCAGATAGTGTTATTATAATTTCAAATTATTCATAAACAGTAATGATTTTATATTATGTAGAATAATATAGAACAAGGATGTTCACAACATTCATTATTAGATGATGGAATTTGGATAAATCAGCACAAAAATCCAAACTATTCTAGTTTAAATCATATATAAATTCAGGGTGTTAAATATTTCTTTTCATTTGCATCACCAAAACTAGACGTTGTTTCAAAATAGCAATTAATTGTCCTTGTAAAAAATGTGCTCTGAGAGCGTTTGACACATTTGAAAATGCTGGAGGACATATCTTGCGGTTTGGTTTTCAACCAGATTATGTTTTTTGGTATCAACATGGAGAACAAAGTTCTATTAAAGATACTAATAACTTGATTTCGGATCCACTATTGTTTCAAAAATTAGTACATGATGTTGTAGGTCCATATGTTCAACAAACTGAAACTCAGGATGATATTGATTTAACTCTAGAGTCAGAACCAGATGAATTTTATGAGTTGTTGAGGTCTGATGGGGACACATTATATCCTTGTTGAAAAATAATAAAATAAGATGCAGTTGAACAATATATGGCTATTAAATAAGATAATGCAATATCAAACAAAATTTTTAATCAGATATTTTCCTTGGTTAAAACACGATTATGTGAAGAAAATTTTTTACCTGCAAATTACTATGATGCAAGAGGCTGGTTCATAATCTAGGTCTTAGTTATCAGAAGATTCAAGAGTATGAAAACAATTTCATTTTATATCATGGTGAAAATGAGTTGTTTGATAGTTGTCCCACATGTGGAATATCGAGGTATAAAGAATCTTAATATGGGATGTCTGGATCGATTTCTATAAAACAGTTGAGATATTTCCCCCTTACACCTAGGATATAGTATTTATTTACGTCTTATAACACATCATCAATGATGACATGACACAAAACCAAGATTTCAACCGATAAATGCTTGAATCAACCATCTTATAGTGATTCATGGAAACATTTTGATCGACTACATCATTCTTTTGCCTTAGAATCCCGAAACATGTGATTGGGTCTTTTTACTAGTGGTTTCTATTCATTTTCTTCTTATGGTAGTCATTATTCATGTTGGCATGTATTTATAAATCTGTAAAACTTACCTCCATAGATATTGACGAAGGATCCCTATATATTTTTGACCTTATTAATCACAGGACATCTGAAAAAGAATATTGATGTTTATTTGAAACCATTGATTGATGAGTTAAATTCATTGTGGAGTAATGGTGTTAGTTTATATGATGTTACTGCAAAATAGATCTCAATATCAATATATGCATTGATGTAGACGATCAGTGACTTCCCAACATATGGAATGTTATATGGCTAGAGTACACATAGTCTGAAATCATTTCCTTAATGTATGAAAGAAGACAAAGCCTTTATGCTTGTAAATTGAAAAAACCTTTCTATTTTGACTGTTATTGCAAATTTCTTCCAAACAATCATTCTTTTCGGAGGAACAAATCTCATTTCAGAAAAAGAACAATTGAAAGGGATGAACCTAGAAAATTGACTTGAGGTAAAGAGTTAAAATCAGTTGTATTTTCATAACCTCCCATCACATTTGGCCAACATTAAAGCAACAGAAAATTCAAGGCATTGCGAATGAACACAATTGGATAAAACAAATCATTTTTTGGCATCATCCATATTGGTAATATTTCTTGATCTATCACATGTTGGATGTCATTTATATTAATAAGAACTGATTTGATATTTTATTTCATAACGTTTTTGATACACAAGGTAAGGCCAAAGATAATGTAAAGGCATGATTAGATCATGCAAAAATTTACAGATGACTAGACTTGAACTATTTCAAAATGTCAGATCATAGAGGTTAATGAAGCCAAAAGAAGCTTATACACTATGAAAAGTGAGTTTCTTATTATTTTGTTAGTGTATTACAAATTTGAGACTTCTAGATTGCTATGCTTCCAATCTGGGTAGATCTGTTAAGAATGGTTATATTACCAGATTAAACAGTCATAATTGTCATGTTATAATGGAATGAATTATGATTATTGGATTGAGAGGTTTGTTTAATTCTATGATTAGGTTTTTCATAATAGGCATATCAAAAAAAATTGATACATTTGTGTGGTGACAAAAGACTATGTTAGACAAAGTAAATTGGAAGAAGATGTTGTTGTAATTATACTTAAACTAGAAAAAATATTCCTGTCCGCTTTCTTTTAATCAATGGAACATATGATATTACATTTTCTGCATGAAGCTAAATGTGGAGGTATGGTACAGTTTAGATGGATGTACCCATTCGAAATATTCATGTGATAATTGAATAAAAATTACGTATCAAATCATCAGTTGAAGACCCAATTGCGGGAGCTTATTTGCAAGAGGAAATTTCCTTTTTCTGCTCCCATTATTTTTAATCTAAATATCCCTCAAACCACAATAGCATGGGAAAGAATGAGTGGAATGTTGATGATGAAATTGACAATCAATTATCAGTTTTTAATCAGCCATATCTTGGATTCAGTGGAGTTCCTAAATGATGGCTTACAGATGATGAACATCATAGAGCTCATACATATGCTCTGATCAACTGTGAAGAAATGACTTTATTTTTACTATGAGTGATTCTATCACTTATTAAAAAATTTATGTTACAGTAAGTAAACTTATTTTATGTATAAGTTAAATGATAATAATATCATGAAATAGCTTCTACAAATTGTAGAAGCTCCTCTTGAAGGTCACCGACAAAAAAATTCTCAATGTTTTTAAAAACTGGTAATACAAATTATTGATGGTTTAACATATCAATTCAGTTTATTATTTATTATATTGATAGTTGATTGGAAATTTTCAGGTTTATCATCATGCTGATAAAATTGATAATCGAATGTGTATATTGCGTAACCCACCATCAAAAATGGTTAAATCATTTAATGAATATGTAGGAAGTGGTTTTTATTTCATACATGTGCCTATGGGGAATCAAATAAAAAACAATGAATAGTGAAATTTGCTTAAGAGGATTGCATCAGAGAGAAACTGAATTTCACTTTTGAAGCATGCATGATTAAATTATTGAACTGTGTTATCTAGGAAAAAATTACATAACAATGTTTAAATATCGGTGGTTAGATACTGAGAGAGGCTCGTGTGTAAATCTGATTCATGGAATCATCGATATTAAATATAAAATTTTTGTTTTAGTAAATGAACCATTTTTACTGGCTCAATAAGAACATCAAATATATTACGCAAACTATTGTGGTACTTCAAGAAACCTGAGTGATTCGTAGAGCATGATAAAAATGAAATATCAGGAAAATCCTTTTACTCAAACTGAATGTGGTTCTAATGAAGTACAAAGAATGGAAATTTTTTTGGAGACTACTCAAAATTCATTTTTTCATAAAGAGAAATGAATATCGATGATGACACCCCACAATTAAGGGTCGATGGTGACGATTATGTTAGTGACGTTAAAAATGGCATTGACATGGCAGGAGATGACGAAACTATAAATCATGTGGATATTGATGATTCCGATGATGAATATTAAGACATTGACATTATGAGATATGAATATGATGATGAAGGTCAATATTGACACTATTAAATATTAGTTATAATCATCACTAATATATATCTATATGTAATTTTTATTTTTAACTAACTACTAACAACAGTCATTTTTTGTTTCATATGGTTCCTGATCTATTTCGTGAGTTGGATAAGGCTGAGCTACCTTTGGATAAAAAGGATTTGGGATCATCTAACCCTCAAGCTACTTGCGGTTCAGGGGGTACGTGGAGGTGGTGTGGTACCCTGCTACTAAAGATTCCTGACCCTATCCCTGAGTGACATCCACGCCTTGGTTTCAATCCATGAACGAGGACGTATGGTTACCTGTGTAATTTATTTATCTTTAATTGATTAATTTCTGTACTAATTTTTTGATTATTTGTTCTTTTTTCATAGTTTTTTTCATGTATTTGTTGGACATGGGGGTGTTATATTTCGCAGTTAATTTTCTTAGACATTAATCACATGGGAAAAGATTCTCGTTGATGTGGAGCTTGGAATGTCGAATCATTGTCTAGTACGTAAATAAATAATTTTTATTTAGAAATTGTTTTCATTAATAACTTGATATTATAATATATTTGTAGGGTTTATAGTATCCCATCAATAATAGCATGTATGGTGCTATCCATGAGGCATGGGAGGTTCCTATGAGTGAGTGCTTCCATTATTTTTTGCACAATTTGAGAAGGGAAGCTATTAATAAAGAATGAGAGATAGTATTTGATGAGTCATGTAAACCCCACCGACCAGAGTACATTTCATCCCATGTCTGAGATGGATTATGTTCACATTTGTTGAGTGGTGGATTTCAGAGGAGATCATCGTTGGGCCGGAAGAACCAGGGGAGATAGGAGGTTACACATCGAGTTGATAGCCATACATTCCGTACACATAATGAGTATCTGGTAAGTATCTTTTTTAAATATTTTATATTACATTACATATAAACCGTTTATTTTATATTAATATAGCTAGTCGAGCATCTCGATATTGCGGAGTATGACGTTTATTGGAGGATGTATAGTGATCCAGCCACTGGAGAGATTAGAGGTGATTTACAACCTCAGATTGAGGTAAATATTATTTCTTTTTCAGTTCGAAAATTAACTAAATATAATATTTCAATATTTTAATTTCAAATTGAAACTGAAGGAGTAATACGAGGTCACAACCTCTCTGACACGAGCTGAGAGTCAGGCCGAGAGGGATGATCATACTAGTGCACACCATTTCGATTAGGTGGTATTGATTCAGGTGACCTAGTATGCCTTCGATAAGGGCCAATAAGTTTGTATCGACTCTCATTTGACTTTTGGGACTTATTATGGTATTATTGTGATGCTGGCTTCTAGCTCGAGAGAAGCTCATGGAGAGACATCAACTTCTAGATCACAGTATTCTGAGTAGTTGTGAGCTCACATTGAGTTTATTGAGTGTTTTCAAAATCAATATGAAGAGATACATCAACAGTAGCATCAGCAACACAAGGAGGACATGCGTCGATAGAAGTAGTAGCAGGAGCAACAGAACGAGGAGGACATGCGTATATAGCAGCAGTAACAACACGAGCAGATGAAGTACATCCATCGTCTAAATTGCAGTTTAGGGATGTAGTTTCCTCTTCCATCTCCTCCAACTCCACCAGCTCCTCTATAAGACTTTCCCCTCTAATTATTTTTTTCTTCTGTACAAAACATTTGAATTGAACATTTGTAGTAATATGAACTAGCTACAATTTTTGTCTTTTATATTGGAGAGAATATTGATTTTTTAATATTTTATTATTATTTTATTTATTATTAGTATTATAATTTTTTAAAGTTTGTTTATTTTAATAATATTAATAATAATATTTTATGATTTTTTTTGAATATATAGAATTTTATTTTTTAGTTTTTTTATTATGTTAATAATATGAACTTTATTTTTATCATTAATCATAATTTTATTATTTTTTATTAAGTATAATCAAATATTGATAATTTTATTTTTTTTAATTTTTTTATTATTTTAATAATCTTAATATTAATTTTTCATTAATCATAATTATATTTTTTATTTTATTAAGTATTTTCGATAGGTCCATTTGTGACAGGGGATATCGGAAATATATATATATATATATTAGATTTTTTTTTCAACGGGTTGCTTTTCTGTCATAATAACTTTGTTGTGATGGGCTCGTCGCAATAGGTTTATAACATATAGGCTATTTTTGACGGGCCAGTGTCCCGTCAAAAATAATTTTTGCGATGGGGCTATCATAAAAGGTTCTTATATATATAATGTATTTAATCGAATATATATTTTTGACAGCACCACTTCCCATCACAAAACATACTAGTAGCGATACTGTTTTCTACAACGGGCTATTTGCAACGGGACCCCGTTGCAAAAGTGTTTTTGCGACGAGCTCCCTTCGTAAATATCTATAATTCCAGTAGTGATGATTTCCAAAAATAAACCAATATTTTAAGTATTTTTTTAAATTGTAAACCTTGACATTGAAAACCCTTGACCATACTTGGGAACAATTTGCTGGACACATGTTCTGGATTTTAATAAATCGTGTAATCTCAGGCCAACATGGGATACATATGAAAGTGAGGAACATATCTATATAGCCATCAATGTTAGAAATTTTCATTGAATATAGATAATTATTAATCTTGTATCCTATCCCACTAGTGAATGATATTGGAAAAATAATACATTTTCTAAAAAGTGTACCATCACACTCACCACATAAGTAATCTTCTTTCAAACCACTATATAACTCACTCTTAATTTTTTTAATAATTATAATAAAGGATAATCATTTTGATTAACCCATTATGTATTCATCAACTGCATATTTTTGTAATATTAATCTTGAATTTATGAGTACTCCTTGATTTGGCCTGAATTGATGATGGTATACAATGTAATATCTAATTGTTACTTTTTTAACTCCGGATGTTTAAAAATAAAAATGGTGGTAGATATTATTTGAACACCTATCATGATCAGTATAAAAATGATGGGATGTTACAAAAGGATATATATCAGATGATGTTCATATATAAGTTGTAAGTCACATCATCATGTTTGTATAACTATATCTCTATCCTCATTAACATCTTCAATATCACCATCTATTATAATAACAATTTACAATGATGTTGGAATGTTGTATGTATGTGAATCTAATCCCCTTCATCTAATTTTCCTTATATTCAAATCTGGGATAGAATTTGTATTGAATAAATCACTTTCATTTCTATATTTATTAAATAACCAATTACATTCATCAAATAGAGTCTCTATATTTTCCATAGTAATGGGATTAATATAGGACACCATATCATTTTTTTGGAACTGTTGGAATAAAATATAACTATAAATTGAAAAAATTAATGAAATAAATTGAACCTTCATAACAAATATTTGTATAAAATACTTCATAGGCCATATTCTATTTTCCACTTCATTTGAAGTCTTAAAAACAAAATGTTTGGAGGATTTTAGGGCATGGCTAGTAGGTGAAAATAAGTATGTAATACAGTGATAATTTTTTCAATTTATCATATAAATATAAGAAATACCTCTAGTATTCACATATTTAACTATTCTTTCCTCCCATTGATATAAAATAGAATATTCTGTTGTATTGGGGGATAATATCCAAAAAAAATTCTTTCATCATTCGACTTATCATAAAAAATAAGGGATTTTATGTAATTAGGTGGGGTATCAAATTCATGTTGTTTGATTTTACCAGTAGAAAAACACAATGAAAACCAAGGAGTATTTTGTGTTTTTTACCATTTTAGTCATTCATAATACCATAATATAGTGTATCAGTAGTTGAAATGGTACTGAGGATCACCAACATCCAAGTAATTTATTATCAACAAATAATTTCACAGTATCGATGTAAAAGAATAAAAAAACTAAATATCACAACGGGAAAATTTAGTGGTTTATGCAATACCAATATGTTCCAATGATGCACTCCCATGTGTATCTATTTCCATTTATTGTTATTTGAATAATGGTTTGTCTCAAAAGTAATATATTTATAATTTTTTAATAGAAAATGATGATTGTAATCATTAATAAAAGGAAACTCTGGGAAAATATATATATATAAATTCATCATATAAACATCAAATAATCTCATAAAATCAACACAATAAATGTTGAGCTCATTATTTAAATTTCATTGTAAGGATTTCCTACAAAATACATATGTTACATTAATATGTAAACGATTCAGTTTATAATGATAACAGTTTTTTTAGTAACCATGTCAATGTTATAGAAAAAAACCATTGTTGACATAATGTTAACATGGATTGTTGCTGATCAATAATCAATAAAAAAATTTAATTGAATATGTTGTGTAATTTACTTCTAGATATAGTAAAATAATGGAAGTTATTTGATTAATAAATTAAAAAATAATAATTTTAACATTTTCTTGAAAATCAATCCGAGTTAGTTGACTTATTATTCATAATGTACTGACACAAATAGATGTAAGGGTTGTGATTGTTACACTACATGATTGGTTAAATATAATAAAAAATAATAAGAACATATAATTATGGAGAAATATTTAACACATAATTTTAATGAAATATATTAATTTTACATCATAGTACATATAATATTGGGAATTGATAAAAAAAGAAAGATGATACATATACATGTTTTTTTTCTTTCTGCATACTTAATTTCCATTATAGCCTTTCCTCTTTTGAGGATAATGTTTTTTAATTAGATATAAATGGTGGAGGTATATTCTCAAGAAAAATTCTTTATCTTTTTTAATGTTCATATGGAGAATTATTTTGAACTTATATATTTTTATAATTTAGAGTTTGACAATTTATCAGTGCATATATATTACTGTAACTATAATTAGGAAAACAATGTAGTATTAACCTTATAATAAAGTAGAAAACCATTAATCAGAACTTTTAATAATTCTAATCACAATGCAGTTTTCATTTATTTAGTCAATATTAGGCATTGGGTGTGAGTGATAATAATTTTCAATTAGGTTTTCTATATTTTTACCATTGGATTGAATAGAAGAACCTGAAATAAAGAACCAACACTAAAAAAAATTCCATATTTGAAAAATTCAAATTTTATCCTAATGTAATTGTATATCATTTATTTTAAGATAGAAGGGTCTAAAGGATAAATCTATGACAATAATGACTACATTTTTTATTTTTAGAATATTTTTTCCTATCTTCCATGTACAATGATTTTTGATTTTAATGAATTTATGATATATTTCTCATTTCATGTCATGAATATATGTAAAGGGAATATTGGGCATAAAAATACTAACTAGTAACAGAAAGAAAACATCTACTCTTTACGGATAGATACACTAAATAGTTTTCCAAAGATGAGAATCATGGTTATTTGTTTTAAAGAATAACTGACATGAAATAATAGAGAAATCAAAAACAAAAAATGGACATAATTTTATTGTGTGTTAAAAATAATGATAATATTAAAATTTTATATAAATGGAAATGAATTGAAAAAATAAATACAAATAAATGCATATAAAAAAATAATATATTCATGGAACATAAAAAAGTAAATATTTAAACAAAAGACATAATGTAAACGTAGAGAGATTCCATATTATAAGGAAAATAATTAAGGGAACAAATAGATATCAGAAATTTTAAAAACTCTACATTTAGATAATATTTTAAAAAATAATGATGAAACTCACATAAAGTCAATATTTTGAAAAATATGCATATAAAAAACAATGAATCAATTTTATATAAATTTATTTTTAAAAATATAAGATTAATGTAAATTGGATGTATAAATGTTAAGAGTGATTGTAGTCTGGTATTTTGTTAAGTAATTGAGTTCTATAATAAGTTATTTGACCATAGTAGTCAATGTTTTTTAGTTTATTGTTTTAATTTCAAAACAATATAATTGAAAATAAAAATTTCACACTTCTATTTACTATTTCAAAAAAATAAGGGGTTCTTATGGTATAAAAGTGGATGATAATATAGATAAGGGTATTGTGGAATTGGAGATATTGACAAGAACAATCTACATGAAAATAATGAATGGTGCATTAAAAGATAAGAAAAGGAAATGATAAGGATATTTGGAGCAAATATTATATGTATAAGAAATAACTTATAGTTTGCTAAATTCAAAATTTTCTATCAAAAATTCCATGGAGATTAAAAAAAATTAGAATAAATTTGATTTAGGCTTTCATAAATCGGTATCAATGATACCTTGTAAATCCATTTCTCTTCCAATGTTGCCTTGAAAATATAGTGGTCTTCTAATTTTTCCTTGGAAATCTAGTAGTTTTTCGATGATTCCATGGAGAAATTCATTAACATGAAATGAATTTGCGTGATATAGAGAATATTTGAAGAGATTAAAAACATGTTCGATGATGTTTTATTGAATTATAAGTGGTATTTTCTTGAGTAAAATGAATCGGAAGATGTGATTTCTTTTAGATACAGTTGGTATTTATGGAGGATGGTGGAAAGGGAAATGGGAATGGAGAATAAATGGGAAAAATGTTTTTGTAGGATGTGTATCATGTAGAGAAATGAAGGGAAGTATGAACTAGGGAAGGATGGAAAGGGAAACAATATTCAATTTTGTAATCAATATATTAATGTTAAATGAGTTTGATGTGGTTAGAAAATTGGTGTATGGGTATGTGAATGAATCCATCAAAGTAGGGTTCGGTACAGGTGAAATTTGGGGGGAGGGGTAAGGAGGAAAGGAAAATATAGGGATAAATATTTGGAGTAGAATGGTTTTGAGGAGTCCTATTTGGAGGGTATGGGTTTATAGGAGAAGGTTTTAGAGGAAAATACTTTTGAGGTGATGAAGATAAAGTCAGATGTAGAGACTGAGGTGGAGGTAGTAGAGGAGGCAGGTTTGGTAAGGATAGAAAAATAATTCAGGAGGATATGAGGAATCAAGTATGTTAGGGAATTGAGAAGCACAATAAGAAGGGAATGTAGTGGGAATTTTTATACATGACTGGAAAAAGGATAACATTTAGTATCTACCAGTACCCAACCCGTTCATTTTCATTGAATAATAATTTATTTACAAATTCATATACATGCTCATAATTTGGACTTAACCTTGTGAAATATGAAATATAGGAAAATAAATAAATTTAAGAGTGAAGAAAAGATAATAAATAAAACAAAACAAAATCATAGATACAAAATTTAATAAGGTAATTTATTTTTGATAGGTCTATTCAATCTTTCTTTTCATCTTACATTTATGCTCATTGAAATAATTTATAATATTCTCTAAAGTTGAATAATCTCTGCTGAATACAATGCTAACTTCCCCCACCAATAAAAAATATTTCCAGTTGAATTAATATTCTAAATGTCTATTAAAATAATATGTTATGTAAAATTTCATACAAAGTTCACAAACTAAAAAGAGATAAATTTGAAATAGTTTCAAATTTCTATCTCATATTCTATCCATCAAATAGTTGCATAATTTAATGTCAAACTTCATTGGAATGTAATGAAATAAAATCTGAAATGTATCTGCATACAAAAACAATTGTATTATAAATCACATGGGTGTCCCATTTATGAAAAATTGCATTGTTTCAAAAAAAATCATATGGGTATCCCAATTTACATTCTATAATTTATTTTATAATTACTTATTATATAAAATAAATCTTGTGGTTATCCCATTTATGTAAGATTATCAATTAAATATTGATATTTTACCTATGAGAGATGTGAGGTGTTTATTCCTATCTAAAAACATAAATTTATTTTCTTATTAAAAAAACAATTAAAACAACCTCAAATTGTGATGAATTTTAAAAAAACATATTCCTTTACCAAAAACCATACTTCTTTATCTGCATCCTAAATCCCATGTGAAGAATAATTATTATGAAAATTTATTTCTAATTATTTGATTTGAGAAGATCTTCTGTGATTCATCATAACAAACTCACAACAACACCACCTCCTAGATTATCTATATCTATAATTTTACCTTTATTTTGTCTTCCCTCTACATAATAATTAAATAAATGTTTCATGTTGTGTCATAAATTTTTTTGGAATCATTGCATAATTGAACTAAATAAATATTTTGTGTAGTTGATGTGGTTTTTACTTTAACAATATAACAAAGGTTATAGAACATTATAAGCTAGAAACACACACTTCATGATTCCTAAAAATAATTACATGGAAATTATATAACAAATTACTCATAAAATTTCCAATGAAAGCGGTGAAGAGGCACTCAAATAGAGGATTATTTTATGAAACCGTTAAAGATCCCATTGGATGTATCTGAATAATAAATCAGATAAAAAATTAAATGATTCATACAATATTATATAAAGTAGCAGATATTATACATTATAGGTATAATATATGAAGAAATTTGATAGCACATATCATTCAATAGAATTCATATTCTTGAGTTGAAATAGTAAAGACAAATTAATCATACATCGTCAAAATCTCATATGAATATCTTAGTGCTAAAGTTCATCAATTATATATCAAGGGTACAATATAAAATTTCCTGAAAATTAACCTGAAACACAAAACTAACAAATTCAACTAATCAGTTGAATTTGAACACAAAAACTGGTGAACATATTCTATACATGAAGATATCAACATTAATATGGTTCTTTTGGAGAGTACAAGTTCAAAATGTGATGAATTTTCATTATTTTGATGAAACAAAACGGATGTTGGTTCGTGGGATAATGTATTATACTATGAAACACAAAAAGAACTAACAAATATCAATAAAAAAGAAATCTTTTATTGAAAATAGAGACCAAAATTTAATTAATATTGAATTTAGAGAGTCATCAAAGAAAATATTCATAAGTAGAATTGTATTACGTCTTGATCATGTGCACAATTCAGTTACTTTTAATTATTTAGGTTAATTTATTTTAGAGATGCATGAAGCATAAAACTTGTTTTCTATTTGTGGAAAAAAAGTTCAATGTCGATAGAATTAAATATTTTATATGTTCTATAATATGAGAAACAATAAATACATCCTAGCAATAACATATTTTATTTTCTATCATTTCAAATCTGAACACAAATCAGAAAGAACATTAGTTTCTTTTAAAGTTATAAAATCCAAATTAATATCAATTTTTTTTGTGTTTAAGATTTATTTTTTTGATCAGGTGTTTAAATTATGTTTTTTAATATAATATATTACATTAATGTTTCCTTGATTATTAATGTGGGATACAGGTTGTTTTCCCAAACTACCAAAAATATAATCCATTGCAAATTGATTAAATATTTGAAAAATGAAAACATGAGATGATTTCCTAAAAAATCATATTTTTTCAATACTTTCATAATTCCATGATATTTGTTAAAAATAGGATATTGAATTAAAATAAGGAAATCAAAATCTTTTATAAACATTAGTTAATGAAAATACATCAACTAAGTTTTCCCACTTGAAGTGGATATCTTGTACTAACTGAATATAATTGACCAATGAAGTTTTTAGGTATTTATAACCTATATTAAATATATTCTATAGTTTATGCTATTTGGGAATCTATGTTTCCCAAATTAGTAATGTTCATAGTATATTTTAAACATCGTTCAAAACAAATCTCCAATACATGATAAAGAAAAAAATAAATAGTATTACATTAAATCTAATATTTTATAATATAGATTTAGATAATTAAAAATAACAAAATAGTTGAGGTTTGAGATAATGAGAACATAAACTATGATTATAACTTATGGATCTATTAGATTTAGTGAACATTTGAAAATGAGAAGGTGGAATGTTGAAAAAATACATAGACTTGTAATATAATAGGTGAATATTGATGAAAATTTTTATAAAATATAAATGTTAGAGAATTTTAAAATTTATGAAGAATATTTTTGGGAATAATCTATTCAGATTATGTAAGGAAAACTATAGATTTTTTTCATTCTTACTTAATATCATTTATATTTGGCAGCATTACCACATGTGTCTATATCACCATACACATTTTGAGGATCTCGACACAAGATCCCCTCTATGTTGTTCTATTGAATAGTGGATACATGAAATATGGATATATGTGTAAACTATATTTAATAATGTATGCATATATCATTTACATATAGTGTTGTCCAAATGAATAAATCATTATGCATATAGTTTCGTTTATAAAAAATATTCAATTGAAAATTTCATCTATGTAAAGTTTCAATTATTGAAATATATAGTTGAATACATTATATTCTATGTTGATGTTATTCAAAAAAATCATGTATAAATAAAATTAAAATATAGTTTAAAAGTAAGATACCTAGTGATGGTATTAAAATATAGTTTTAAAAACTATCATCTATAGATATAAATTGTATAATTTTCATTACAGATTTATGTTAAATTATTGTGATAAAATGTAAAAGGTGGTGCTTATATTATGTTATGAACAATTTTAATTTATTTAATGTTTTACTTTAAATAATTTACAGACATTTTAATGAAATTATTGTAAAATATTTAACTTTACATGAATATAATTGAAATTTGATGTAAATACTAAAATATAGGGTGAAATTAATATTTTAAAATGAGTTAATAATATTGAGTTAAATGATAATGGAAATAAAATTTAACATTCCATTGGGTTAATAGTGGGCATTGATGTAGTACTTGAGTCATTTTCCATGGATATTTTATCTGAATAAAAACCTTATAAGGAAATAAAAAATAAAGAAGTCAGAATATGGATATCATATGAAAATTTTTATATATATGTATATATCATAAAATTGAAAGTCTATGTTATGTAAAATAGTTATTAAGTTCATACCCTATGTTACTTTGCAGGATTGTGGAAATATTTAATGTGTTCTACATTTTATGTAATATATACAACTTCAAAAGTATTCTATTCTAATTGTTAGTGTTTGTTTTGTATATCGAATTCCGAGATTTCAACACTATAAACATCATTTTTATATTTCAATACATTCAAGATGGCAGGAAATACAAACTCACAATTTTCCTATAATTTATAGATATTTTTTCATTAAAAATAGTACACCCATATGAAAAAGTAAAATATTTTTAGTCATTTACCAATATTAGTATTCTTATTATCTATAAAGATATTTTTGGTATAAATTACATGAATTATTTTTTGAATATGACAATTGTGTTAGATCCATCATTATCGTTGACTAAAAATAAGACTCGGTATCTGGGAAAATATTGATTCATGTTAGTGAAAGTTAAAACTTTTATCAAAAATGACATATATTTTATTTTTCAAATAATGTGTAATTATAATTGATACCATTAATTATAGTACAAAAATGTAACTATAACTAATTATAACAATTTCTTAAAGTTATTTTTGTTCATAATGTTGAAAATGTTTATGAAAATTATTAGGAATATATTAATGTGAAGGTTGTTTAAGTCATCAATATAAAATTATAACTGAATATAAGGGAATGAATATTGAAATAGCACCTTGGAATTGTTGTTATTAGTGATTCCTTATTGCAATAACACCAAATTTTGTCGATCAATATCCATTATAGAAGTTTTTCAAGATGTCCGTCTAGAATAAGATGGATAAAAAGGTTTTTCAAGACATCAATCTGTCATCTATTTATTTTATTTTCTTTATTTAATATCCGATTTAGAATTTTTTTCATCTTCCAATTTTGTACCAACTAATAATTTTCAAAAAAATGTGTCATTATAATTCAATTAACAATCTTTTACGACTCATGAAACTGCTTGTTGATGGTATATATTCTTACCTATTTATTTTTTTCCTTTTATTTTGATAATTTTATTTATATATTATGTGGATGAATGATATAAAAATGAAAGATAGCAAGCATAGTACTTTAATTGTTGACATTGTAAAACGATAATTACATCTATGTAATACTTCTTATAAAATAATAAATATAGTGTATGAAAAATATTGTATCGATGGAGAGTTGGAGGTAAATATATATATATAAAGTGAATAAAAATTATTACCAATTTAGTATATCTAACGGGATAAATGATACTAAGCTGTAGAAACATTCTCTTTTATCACCAATTGAATTATACTGATGTAATATCTAGAAATGTAAAAATTCAAGTCAATAGAGATTAATATATGTGCAAAAATTCAATGTATTTAATGTATATATATATTGATAAACAATTAAATATTCATATCATATGATTAGGCAATCACAAGTAGATAATACATCATGAAAATAATTACACCGAAAAATAAATATCCGTCATACATGATAGGAATATTTAGGTAATAATAAGAAATTGAATTGCATGAAGTGATTAGAATAAGTAAATAAACATAAAAACCTATAGTAATATCATTAGTAATTATAATGTTTAATCGTTGAAAGTTTAAAAAACATACATGAAACATAGTTTTATTAATATAAAATGAATGGTGAAGCTATCAATATAGAAAAGCAATAGTTTTAAATCATTAACTAGGAATAAGATCTAAATGTGATAAAAATTGAGAAGATGAGTGGGTAGGTAGGAAATAAGAAATGAGAACATTGAAATAAAAATAACATAGTCAAATTTGATTAGGATAATATAAAAAAATTAAAAAATACCACATTTTTTATGTTGGATGTAAGATACACCTAACAAAATTCCATGTAAGAGAATCAAGGGATTTTGAAATCGGGGGATGTGGGCTAGAGATATTAGGATGTTAACTATATGGGAGGTATTTTTATATATCTATATGAGGAAATATTATGAG
Organism: Viscum album; assembly: GCA_963277665.1. Lineage (NCBI taxonomy): Eukaryota > Viridiplantae > Streptophyta > Magnoliopsida > Santalales > Viscaceae > Viscum > Viscum album. The sequence goes on from OY728142.1 coordinate 959,857,901, forward strand.
GAAAACTGACTTTCATCTTAATGGGACCTCATTTGTGAGATTTTTCTACAATAGGCCATAATAGTAAGAGATTCTAGTACCCCATCTAAATCCATTATTGATTTACCTATCAATACCTTTTCAAGTGATACATTTTTTCACATATAATAGTAGATTTATTTGTACAAATAACCATTATAGTGAATAAATATAACATTTAATTAATTAATTTCTCATAAATTAGAAATTAGAAAAACTAACTTTCAATTAATTAATTTTTCATGTACTTATAAGAAAGTAAATTATTTTCCTTATTTCAAATCTCTAGCTCTGTGAATATGTTTTCAAACCCTTCCTTTAAAAAATCCATCATCTAAGATATCAACACATGCCCTGGAGGAAGATCATGCCTGAAATGATAACCATTACCACAATTTGGTCAAACCCAATACCAATCTTATTGCTTATCTTCTATAACTTCTAAAAATGGATCATAAATTTGAAAATAGGCCCAGTAAATACAATTTACACAAAATTTTACATGAAAGTGATCCAGTTTTTTTATGCTTAAAGAATAAATAATTAGAAATTATATCTTTTATATAATGTAATATAATAACAATTTCGAAATAAAATATAAAATAAACTCATCTAATTACTCACCAAAAAAATTTTACAAAATTTTTATATACAACAATAATCTCTATAAAAATTATTGAATATATAAAATGTTTACTAATAAAAATAATCAATTAATTGTAATATGATAATCATCAACCTCAATAGAAAATGTATACTTTTTATGATAAATTCAAAGGCTAGATTAACAAATTAGATATATATAAAAATACTAAAAATTATTTTATATATAATCTAAAAGATTAAAAATATAAATGGATATATTTTCTGAAATGGTGTATATAATAAAACAAATTAAAAAAATCACTAACCTTTGGTTAGAGAAGAAAATTTTATAGACTTATATAAATGTTAATATTCTCAATTATTCAATGCCACAAAAAGGAATTGGGGTAAAAACATATTAAAAAATCAAACAAAACTATAAAGGAAATGAAAACAATAAAGGACCGATACAAAATATCTATAGCTATATTAGAAAATTATGAAATGTAACTTGTATAAAGAAAAAAAATTTAAAAAATTGGGAAAAAATATACATATAAATACAGAAATATTAACAAATTGGACAAATATTACCCTGGGGGAACGACTAAAAATTAAAAATAAAATTCGAAAAAAATGAAAATAAATTGTTACACATTATACAGAAAGTATATATGGTGGGAAAAAAATTATCATACAACATATAATAAAATCACAATCTTAGCCACGGTCATATCAAACCAATCCTTTTAAAACCCTTCTCTTCCATTTCTATAAATGGACTAGATTAAGCTGTAGATAAAATAATAAAATTTATCATATTTGTGAACTAAAAGAAATAAATTATAAATTATGAAAATTATTACAGAAATAGAAGTTCAAATTTTTTTTAAAGAGAGATGAGAGTGTAATATTCCATATTAGGATTTTAAAAATTAATCTTCTCCATTCATTAAATCAACAAAAAAATAATTGAGACAAAAACATATAAAAAAAAATAAAATAAAACTATAAAGGAAATAAATTAAATTAAATCTCCCATATAAAATCTCTATGGTAAATTAGAAATTTGGAAATGTGACATGTATAAAAAATTAACAAATTAGGTAAAAATCATATACCTGTATGAAAAAAAAAATTAACTAATTGGACAAATATAGACATGGGTGAAATACTAAAAACTCAAAATAAAAATAGAAAACTGAAAATAAATTGGTATAACGTTTACTAAAATTTAATGATGTTGAAAAAAAATAAATTAATATAAGAAATAAATAAATATATCAATCTTATCTATGGTCATATAAAAACACTCCCACAACCCTCTTCTTCTCAATTTTTTTTAAAAACTTAGATGAAGGTCGTTGAAACAAATAAAAATTTATAACATGAGTAAACTAAACTCAAATACAAAAGATATTTTGTGCCTTATTATGGAAAAATAATTTGGAATGTTGTGAAAGGGGATTGGAGATATGAAAACAACATGTTATAATTTTCAATGCTAAATAAAATGAATCTGAAAACAACCTCATGAAAATCATTGGTTGAATGATAAAAATATATAGTATTTAATAATAGATTTACCTATGTAGTGTGAAAAATACTAAAGGAATGTCTTTCCTGAAATGTGTGAATAAATCTAAAATTAATGAACCAATGCATGATGTAGATGGAATAAATGATAAGAAATATAGGTTTGGGGATAACTTAAAAAAGTATGAAATGAAATTAATGGGGTAGAGTTGTAATTGGATGAATTTAGGATTTAGGTTTTGAATATAAGATTCATCGAGGATTAATGGAAGATGTATAACCGTAATGATAAGGGGTGGGTAGAAGTTGGTTAAAGTGTTGTGGGGGTTGTAAGAAGAAAATTTCTTTTGTTTCATCCTGATAAATAATGGATGGTGATGATGATGTAAAATAGTTTTAAAATATGTGTCTCTATCATCCTCTACCGTGGTGATATATACAAGTCATGGTGGAGATATGGGGAGGATACAGGAGGTGTACGATGAGTTTGATGAGATCTAAGTAGTGAGTGAGAAGATACTTCACCCTAGTTCTATAGTTTAAATATCAAAACTCATGAGTATACTATAATCATATACATGTATTTAATTGGTGAGACGGAGGCTGAGGTGAAGTGGTTAGGAGACTGGGATTCAGGAGGTAGGGATATAGATGTGCTGGAGGGCGTAGGTGATTCAGGGTCGAGGTTTGATTGCAGAGTGAAGCCGAAGGTGGTAAAAATTGAAGACGATGCTGAGAAAGAGTATCATGAGAGAGATTGTGGTTAGGGCAGGAGGTAAGTGAGTGAATGGGTCGAAATAGAAGTCGAGGAGCTAAGGAAGTGACACATGAGGGAGGAAGGATCTGGAAGAGATGTGTTCTAGGAGGAACACATTATTGTATATATAATAGATAATGGACGTTGAAATAAATTTTATAAAATAGAGTTTAGACTAAGCAAGATTTCATGTTAATAAACTAAATGAAAATATATCAGTTATATAAACTATATTTTTTTATTTACATATCAAATCATGTAAAATATAAAATTTTACTACAGAATACATTCTATTCTAAAGAAGTTAGAGTGAATATTCATATTATTATTTTATTGATCAGTACATAATGATGTTTAAGACAATTAAAATTTTAGATAACATGGTAGTTCGAAATATTATAGTACTAGAAACAATACATGAAAAAGGCTACTCAATCCAACTTATTTTTAGAAAAATTACTGTATATTATATAGAATCATGAAAATCGAATGTAGGGTGAAAGTTTTTATAAATTCAATGTGAAAATTACTTTATTTATGTAAAAAATACAACGTTATATATATATTTTATCATTACAGACACTCATTAATATCATCGAGCATTAGATACAGTAAAAGACATAATATTTTGCAATCATTTAATGTTTATCCAATAGAATAGACATAAACAATTAAATAAGAAAAATATTTAATATTTAATATTATATAGATATATTTAAAGATATACAAAATTAGTAAAATAAACAAAAAATAAATCCAAAATCATTATAAAAATACATATTTTTAATTCATTACATATTAATTTTTCATTAGGAACCATTCTTGATAATGATAACTTCAAAAGAAATGGAATCAAATCCATATAGTGGAAAATTTGCATAAACTGAAAATTCTAAAACGACCAAACCATCAAGGTATTATTTGAAAATCCCACTATATAACCCCTTTCCAAGTTGTGATGAAAAACCATTTCAAAATAACTTTATTGTGGTAATGAAAAAATAAAATATTTCTTAAAGAATTAAAGATTTTTTTAATTACATAACCTCACAATATAAATCACTTGATTCATCAATAAATAAAAAAATATATTATTGTAAATATTTTGTTCACTCAACCAAAATATAAGCATAGTATTAGATTTATTTAGTATTCCAAGTGGAAAAAATTTAAATAAATACATAAAAATAGAAATATACATTTTCAAGAATGTAATTAATTATTTGAAATAATTTTTTTATAGGACTATATTTTATAGAATATCAATTAGTTTATTATATAGATGAATTATATATATATTACACATTGTTTGTACAAATAAATAATTATAATTTTGTTTTTAAATTAATGATACAGAAGAATTTTAAAATCCACCGCCAATGTGCCTTAAAATTCTAGAAACTATACAATGAAAATCCAACATTTTGTCAATTATGAGAAATATAAAATCGTTTTGGTATTCCATATAAATTAATACCCAAAAATAACTTGCATTGACCCACATAATAAATCCTACATAACACTCATAAAGTATAAATATCTTAATAAATTAAAGTCAATTAAAACACTATATCATTACCTGGTAATCACATATCATCCATCTCTCGTTCTCATGTCCAAAAAATAATTCCCATGTGATGCATTTTCCACTAAAAACAACATAAAAAATGTTTGAAAAGGAAAAAAGTATAACATGCATAACAAATGTAGGAAATTGCAATGGAAAATGCCCAAAAAATGAATTCACGAGTGATTCATTTTTCACCGCATCTTTTATGCATATTAAAATGTTAATAATCAAGGAAGAATAATGTTTAAGAAATTTAGGATGTAGTCATTAAAGTCATAATATATTCTCATATTATGTATTAATCAGACGTTACAATAGTGGGGAACCATAGTAAATGGAGTCATCAAACATCACTTGGAATCCAAAAAATGAAAATTCTAGAAATAGAGGACATCGAACACCCACTGCATCGAGGGAATTCTTTGGGAAGTAAGAGATGGGTTTTGTTTTATGAATAATAGTTTATTAAATTCCATATATATTTGAATATTTTTTAAAAAACACACCCTAGTGATGAGTACAGAAACAAAAAAACCATAAATAAATATAGAAAATAATAACACATAGCTAAAATGGCATAGAATCTGGTAATGAAGATCGACCAAATGATTACTCATCCTTCCTAATAAGGATACCATAACTATACACATTCAAAAAAATGTTGAATGTCTAGCAACGCGTGAACCTGATTGAAAAAAAGCCCACTAATTTTGAAGAATCAAATAAAGGTATTAGTGTTTAATAAAGAATACGAAGAATGTGAGAAGTTTGAATAATTTCAATAAATGTAAAAATTGTATTTCATGTAGAAAAGTTATATTAATTTCAATAAATATTACCTCCAAAATAAGTCATTACACAACACTAGAAAAAAATTCTACCCTATTATGACATATTCAAATAGGAAAAATAAAATCTAAATTGGAAAAATATTATCAATAATTTATGTGGAATCCCCGAAGAATGTGGGGCGTTTGATTATTTTCAATAATTTTCAAAATAATAAAGGCAAATTATATTAATTAATATTATCTTTACATCCATAGGATGTCTTCACATAAAACAAAAAAAGAAATTTGGCACTACTATGATAGATTTACTAAGTAAAATAAGAGTATAATTGGGAAAATATGGTGAATTATTTATAGGGATATCTTCTCTATGATCCAGCCACCTATAAGTAGTGGTACAAATTTATGTATCCTTTAAGTTTTGGAAACATCTCCTCTATGTTTTGGCCACCTATAGACCCACATGGACCGTGGAAGGTATAAATCATGTACCGCCCAACTCTGAGTGGCCCAATTCATATCTTTTTTGTGTCTTCAAGATAAACTCAATCAATGCAACATATATAAAACATAATATAGAGTAAATATATATATATTTAAGGATATATGGTTATGAATATGGTTAAAAATCTAAATTTATGATGAATTTTTTTAGGGGTTGGTTATGCGGATGCTGGTATTCATGAGGACAGATCTATATGATGAAATAGATGTCTATATTGAATATATATTGGGTTGACTTGTGTAAGGGTTCGACAAGGTTTTATTGTTTGGCACACAGAGAGAGATATTGATTGAAACTGGTGATGCAATGAATTTATAGGTGGAGATGAGGTGATGGTAATCGAGGTGAATGTGGAGGGGTTAGGGTTGCAAGGAACATGATAGAGGGGGGAATAAGAGGTGACAACAATCATAGTGAGGATTCGTGGGTGAGAAGGTGGAGACGGGAAGGCAGAGGTGATGGGGAGTAGGAGGTCGAGGCAAGTATGGTGAGTCGGAAGTAGGGGATGTCAATGAGTCATGAATGCGAGGGAATGGAGTGTAATCAAGGGTAAAAAGAGGGAGGATAGGTAGAAAATACAATTATCTAGATGTAGAGTATGTGACACGAAGGTAGAGAAGTGTATGATGGAAACACATTTCGTGGGAGCCAGATCCTTTATAATATATAATGGAAATAGATATTTTTTAATTCCAACTCATTTTTTATGTTTATAATATTTATAACAATGCTAATTGATGACATTTATAAATTTCACTATTTAGAGACACCTCATTTTCAAATGTTTTTTAGAATCATTGGTAAATGTGTTAAAGAATAGTCACATTTATAAAAAACGTGGCAATTTTTTTAATCCAATTTTTTTTATTTTAATATAAAAACATGGTTATTTTTTAAAAGAATCATAATTTTTCTTGAATAATTTTATTTTAATTCCAATACATGGCTATTTTTTAAATCATAATTTTTTATTTTAAATTAGAAACAATGATATTTTTTTTAATCATAATTTTTACTAAATAATTTTATTTTAATTTCTAAATTTGGCTATTTATTATTGTGTATATATATATAATTCATTCCCTCACATGATTATTCTCACCCATTTCCTAAACTTCAAGCCCACCCCCACACTATTTTTTTAATTCATAATATTTTATTATATTTTTCTTAATTCCAAGATGTTTTTCTTCAATTCATAATATTTTTTGAACATATATATATATATCATTCCATCAAATTCACCACCTCTCTCATTTATCAATCCTCAAGGCCACCCCCATGGTATTCTTTAATATTCATAATTTTTTATTGAGTTTTTTTAAAATTCAATGATGTTATCTTTAAAATTCATAATATTTATTTAATATATATAAACATATATATTTAATTCCCTCACATTCTCTATAACTCTGATTCCCCAACTATCATGTCCACCCTCCCACAGTATTGTTTTTAATTGGTAATTTTTTATTTAATTATTTGTAATTTTAATATGTTTTTTTATTTCATAATATTTACTGAATATATATATATATATATTATTCCCTCAAATGATATGACTCACTCATTTCCCCACTATCCAGGCCACCCCCACTTCATTCTATTATTTTAAAATTCATAATTTTTTATTGATTTTTTAATTCCAAGAAGTTTTTTTAATTCAAAATATTTATTGAATATATATATTTTTTATTCCCTCACAAGCTCTGCCTCACCCAAGGCCTATCCATCAAGGTCACTCCCGTTCTATTTTTAAAAAAAATTCATAATATTTATGGAATATTTATATATATATATACATATTCATTCCCTTGCACATTTTTTCTCTCTCTTTTCCCAACTGTCAAGGCCACTCTCTTTGCTATTTTTTTAAAATTCATAATTTTTTATTGATTTTTTTTAATTCTAAGAAATTTTTTTATTCATATTATTTGTTGAATAAATATATTTTTTATTCAGTCACATGCTCTAACTCTCTCAAGGCGCAATCCATTATGGTCACCCCATGCTATTTCTATTTAAATTCATCGACATTCCCTTGAACGCATTATTATCCCATAGAATGGGAAACACCCGCCAGTTGGATCTGATCCCTCTATCGACAAAATCATCCTCTAAAACCCTTAAAAATAAAAAGGATCAATATATATATATATTTTATTAAACATTATTAAATGTTTCTCATAATTTTGATAACAATGATAACTCTTCAATTCCCAATTAATTTCCCTCATAATGACCAAACCTTCTGTATTCTGAACCATTGGATTATATCAGATGTACTATATATATATATGGAGATATGTTAATGAAATATTGAGGATTATTGTCTCTACATTTTCTTATTTTCTTTATTTCATGTATTTATATTATATTTTTATTTATATTTTTTTATCTTCATCATATGCAAATTTTATTCTCACTTTTTCAATGATACGCTTCACCTATGATCAGTCTTCATTCATGGTTTCAAAATCATTAATAGTTTCAATCAGAGTTCGATCTATTCCACAACATGTTATCATCATAACCACCTTATCTAGATTTCATATTGTGATGATGTTGTTTTCATCCCTATCATCAACATAAGATAAGTCTTTCTTAAAAAATATATGTCACGTGTTTTGATAAACTATTCTCTTTTGATGTACTCTTTTGCATGGGCATCAACTCTTCTCATTCTAATAGCTTAATCAAAAGGTCTGTCTTATTATATATATAAGATATCATTAAATTTATTTTTCCCCCATTGATAAATATGAAATTGAAATATTATTTTCATAAATCTTTTGTTTAGTGAAAAATAATGATACCCTGATGAGTTTTAATAACACGTGAATGAAAAATTTTACTCCATTACCTAAACACAATGTGTTTGGTTAATAAACAATGTTGTTTATGATTATCATAATATAAAATAATGAAACAATATCACCCAAATTGGTTGAACAATGAACTTCAAATACCTAACATATGTCGATCAGATGTTTTCTAATCAGTGATGAATATCACAGACCTTTCATACGTCGAACCAAAGATCGCTAATCATGCCATGACCAAGGAAATTTCATCTCATTTTTCTTTTCCACCTTGAATGTGTCAATTTTGATTATGTTGTATAAAGTTACATGATGTAGATGATATTTAATTAGAATATTTACTTTAAATATTGTATTATTATATTTCTTTTCTCTTTCATTTTATTTCTTATAATATAATTTAGAGAAATCAAATGTTTATAATGAACAGGAATAAATATATTTTATATATTTTCATCCCCAAAAGTGGATGAAATTAATCAAATACATTCATTTAAATTCATTTTATTTTGTTAAATACAATTTAAAAAATTATTTTATTATGTTCTATGAAGTGAATGAGAATATTTATTGAAACTGACTTATTTCATTCCTAACAGTGAATTTAAATATACATGATTTTATTTTAAATAATGTTCTCAGTGAATATAATTTTTTTCAAATAATTATTGTTTATATTTTTCTATAACAAATATTATTATTATTATTACCACCATAAGTGGTTTGATGACAAATATATATATATATATATATATATATATTATAATGAACTATATTAATATTTATAAAAAATATATTCCCAATAAGATGATATGAAAATAACATCCTATGACATTTTATTTAAGAATATATTCATTTATTAATTATTATTCCTACAACAGAAAAATTAAGACGGGTATTATTATTTATCATGTTCTTATGGATTATCAATAGCATTTCTTGTAATGCATTTATCCCCAAAAGTGGATGTTGCTATTAATATAGTACATAAATGAAATGATTGAATTACATAGTTTTGATAATATGATATATATTATGAAAATGATATTTACCAACTAAATTGGTTAAAGCATTGATCATCATAATCAATAAAAATTATTATTTTATGAAAGATGATCATTATTGTTAAATAATAAATCACTATTCAAGGATCATGAAATCTGATGATTGAATTCATTCCCCAATGTGGTTATAGTTTTAATTACACTATATCATTCCTTGAATAGAATGAATATATTCATGAAAAATTTTAATATGATTTTTTCTATCATAAATATTTGGGAGTTGATAAAATTTGATCAAATGATTTAAAATTTATTTGTTAATGTTAAGGTCATTGTTCAATGAATTTTAATTTTTGCTGTAAATGAGGTGTGTATTATGAATCCAGAAGATTCTTCCACAATGGTTCTTGCTACCACATTAACCAAAATCAAAATATGTAGAGTTATTATCCCAAGTATATGTATTGTACAATAATATTTAGGCCAAAATTTCTAAAATATTTTCTCCAGATGTTTTAAAAAATTCATTAATCTTCTTGGTGATAGGCCTAACCCATTATGATTATATTATGTATTCATCAACCACTGTAAGTTGAAATTATAATGAAAATATTTATTATTCACAATGTAATATCCTGGAGATCTTATTTTGATATTGAATCAAAATCATTATAAATATCAAGAACTCATATATGAGTTAGTATATTCGCATGTAAGTACCTTTACCAGTAGAGAAAAGTAATGAATGACCCTAGGAGATAAAATATATTCTTATCCGGTAATTAAAATTCTTAATAATTTGTTATATATTAAGCTAAAATGAGATATATGAATTTTATTCTTTAAAAAGATTATCATATAGAGACACTGGATAAAAGAGGAACCTTGATATGTAAAAAGAATTCATAAATAGTGATTATAAATAATTTGTTTTGTTCAATCAAATCAACAATGTTAAACCAAGAGTTTATCAATATTCACACTCTAAATATATGAAATAATGGTTTAGTTCATCCATTATCGATTATAATGAAATATATTGATTCAATTACACACATTAATAGATTTTTTGATAACATAGTAGACGTTCATCATGGGGAGATTGAGGAATTTATTTAATAGAAGCATTTCTACTAAATTATCAACGAATTTATTCACAATAAAATTTTATGAATTCCCCATATAAAATAATTTACCACGATTTTCCAATTTTTGAGATAAATTAATATATCATTAGTTTTTATTTTGGAAATAAATTTCCCATATACTTAAGAAGAAGAATATATCGGTGCTCCCACCTACCATGTGATCCATTCAAATTTTATATGAATGATATATTAACTAAATGGTCATGTGTTTTATTTGATGGTGGTGAGTATAATTACATTCTATGCATGTTGATCAAAATAAATACCGATTATCACATACTATATTGTCTTGTAGAACCATTGTTATGATTCTCACAACACATACATGAATGTAAAGTGTTGTAAATCAATAGTTTTATTATACACACCCAAAGTGAGTTTGAATTGTTTATATAAAATTATATTTCATAATGAGTAAAAAGTAATAAATATATATTCCTTTGAAGAGGAAAATGAATATATTGAGAACATTATTGTTTTTTAGATATTTCCCTGTAGTGACACTGGTACATGAAAAACCTTGAGATCTATAACAAATGTTATTGATGATATATTTTCTTCGAATTACTTCAAAACTCATCGATAATAAATGATTTTTATATATGTTAAAATCACAATATTTGTCCAAAATTGTAAAACGAAATCATGATATGTTCTATATATAATGTTTTGGATTCATTATCAAAACTACCAAGACATTTGAATACTAATGTTCTAATTATAAGAAATATTCTTCCTTGTATATTTGGATATTTAAATATAAATCCCATAAGAGTTTGAAATCCATGAAAATTATTAAAAATTATTAAATTTTCACCCAAATTGATAAATTTTGGGGTGAAATGAATAATATGTATCAATATTATGTTAAGGAATAATATAAATTGAATTTATCATCCCATGGTTTGGGTAATGAGTTTCATTATTAAGATGATATAAAACACATATAAACTCTCGAAGTGTTTTATAAAATCAAAAACTTATTTTATCATGAAATTGCATGGAATGTCGTTGTATATTGAATTAATCATCTTGAAGATGAAATATTAAATTTTGGAATGATTTTACCCTTATTCCTTAAATCTATTACTTCCAAGAGTTATATAATTCATACATGATTGGTTGATGAAGAACATACTTATCCTAGAATAATTAAATATAAATACACAATTCATTATCCCTTAATGATATACACATACATGTGAATAAGTGCCTTTTAAATAAAAAGAAATATTGTTACACTATAATGTGATGTTTTTACATATTCATTGAAATACAAAATGTATGCATTATTATTATTCCAAAAAAAACAAAATGTATTGATAATGAATTGATCATAGAGATTATTTAATGTAATAGTGATGAACATTATGTGAGGGAGATGTAACGTGTGTACTCGTTTTCCCCTAGTCAAACTTTTTCCATGGTGTTTTCATGATAATTTTTGAATGATTCAATACTTGGTTGACTTGGTGTTATTGTACTATTTTCATCAATTATTGATTTTTACCCTGACAATTTTTTCTTTTATTAGGTTTTTATTGAGGCAATCATATATCATAATAGATATTAAATATAATTTTATACATTATCATGGATATATATAATTAATGGTAATTGTTTTCCTTCCATATGAGTTATAACTTTCAATGAAACCATATATTAGTACTTTCATTATTACTCTCTTGTCCTGAAGACATAATTAAATAATAATATTAAATAAGTTCCAAAAAACATAATTAAATAATATAATTAGGGAAAGATGAGAATGTTGCACTATTTTTCCCTTCATTAAGTTTTTTTCAATGAGTTTTCCTAGTAAGGTTTTTAATAAGGTAGTATGACAAAAAAATCATTTTATTTTTGGTTTACTTATTTTTCCAACATGGTTTTTTATAATGAATATTAAATAAGATTCAATGAAATTATGACATAAAAGAGGGTATATAAAACATTGTAAAATGGATATCATAATTATGATAATAATGATGACTCATAAATTCACAATTAATTTTCCATATAATGGCCAACCATCCATATTCTAAACTATTGTATCAGATTACATGTACTCTATATATATGATGATATGTTAATGAAATTGGGAGTATTATTTCCTCTACATTTTTTTCTTTTATTTATATCACATATTTCTCTTGTATTTTTATTTCCATTTATCGTCATCATCACCATACCAAAATTAGTTTCTCACTTCATCAATGATGTGCTTCACCTACAATAGGTCTTACATTTCCAATTTTGAAATTCTTCACGATCTCAATCAGCATTTGATCAATTTTACAACATATATTACCATTTTTATATATATATTAAAATATTTCAGTATTAAAACATTAATATAATATATCTGTTTATATATTACATAATATATATCTCTGTGTATATTATATAATATATATCTATGTGTGTATATTATATAATATATATATATATATGTGTGTATTATATAATATACCTTTGTTTGTATGTGTTTATTATATATATATATAATTAACATTTATATATATATATATATCCATGTGTGTGTGTTTATATGGGTGTGTGTGTGTGTGTTTAAATTATATATGTGTGTGTATACATATATTATGTATTTATATTTTTCTTATATATATATATATATTATGATATTTAAATATGTCATTGTATTTTTATATAAATATAATGTTATATATATACATTTATATAATTATAATTGTATTTTTTTTTATTTTTTTGTATATATATTTAAATTTTTAAAATTTAAATTACATATACATAATTGTATTATGTGAAATATATATATATTAATAGATTTTAATAGTAAAAAAATTATTATATTATATTATATATATAATTTTTTTATTAATATACATATGTTAAAATATATGTGTGTGTGTGTGTGTTTATATTAGATATATATATAATTTATATATATTTTTATGTTTATAATATATATATGTGAGTTTTTATATTATATATATGTATATATATATATATCTCTATTAATAATTAGTGTGTGTGTGTTTAAATTATATATATATGATTATATTTTATGTACATGTCTGTATTAATATATATGTTAATATTGTGTACATATATATATATATATATGTTTTTGTATATATGAATGTATAAATATATATTTTTATAAATATATTATATATATGTGTGTGTGTGTGTAAATTAAAATAATTATATATATATAATTAATCATGTTTTAAAACACTAGTAAAAATGTCACCAAAATAAACATGTTTTCTTAAAAAAGTGTCTAAATTTAAAATATATGTTTGTTTTTATATATAAATATGTGTATGTGTGTTCATTTATATGTGTGTGTGTTTTTATATATAAATATTTATATTTATATATATTTTTATATATATGTGTTGGTGTGTTTATATATATTAATATATATATATATATCATAATTTATATTTACATTGATGTGGGGAAATGATCCATATTACCAATAAAAACATCCATCACACAAATTCATAGAAGAATTCAATGAGGCTCTAACTTGAGATCTCAATTTGATTCACAAGGGAGGATACCACAGAGCTTCACCCTGAGGGATATTTAAATGTGTTTGTGTGTGTTTATTTATATATATATAGATATTTAAATACATGTTTATGTATTTGTATATATAAATTTATATATATAAATATAATTATAAAATTCCATTTATATATGTGTGTGTGTGTGTTTACATTAATAGAATTATACTTACATATATTATGATTTTTAAATTAGTGATGTCTTTTTTGAAAAGTGTGGATAAATTAGCAATTTTTCGGAAACAAAGTTGCTAAATTACAATATTTTGATAAAAAGTGGATAAATTAGCAACATTTTGAGAAAACCTGGCTAAATTAGTGATGTTTTTTGAAACAATGTTACTAAATTAGAAGTGTTTTTAGGAAACATGGCAAAATTAGGGACATTTTTTTGAAAAACATGGCTAAATTAGATACATTTTTTTGAAAAACATTGTTGAATTAGTAATGTTATCAAAAAACATGGATAAATTAGAGATTCTCAGAAAAACATGGAAAATGTTTTGATGTCTTATAATGAATGTGGCCAAATTAGTGACTTTTTATAAAAAACATTGTTAAATTTAAAAATAGCGATGTTGTTTTGGAAAACATGGCTAAAAAATATTGCTAAATTTCAATTTATTATATTATCTTGGTAGTGAGGAAAGTATGTTATTTTTGAAAAAATTATCTAGAAATGTAATCCTTATGAATTAAAAGCATTCAATTTTTTCAATAAGCTCGATAACATGTGGTCCAGTTGGCAGTGACTCTCCATGATTGTTTGTAAATAGAGCATAGGAGATCTTGTATCTCTATTGTCTCTCCTTCTCAGGATAGTTGTACTCATCCATGTACTCATGTTTCTTCAAAATCACTATGGTCATGGATGATAACATGAAACAACTAACATATGTGACATCATTTAAATGATTCACATAGAGGGATAACTCTTCCTCACTAGTCACTTTTCTGTGCGCTTTATAAATATATTTTCCTAATATATACAATTTCCTTTCGTCGTCCAAGATAATGTGTAAAAACCTTTTCCACTATTGGAATTTTTTTAGGAGAAGGTTATCCTTATCATGTATGGACCAGAGTGATATTTTTGAAGTCATATATATTATCATTTTTACAAATAAGAAAAACATAATTTTTTGTACTTTATCTATCAAAATTTAATAAATAAATATTATATTTATTATTCTCTGACTATTTTATCAACACAAAATATCCATCACCATTATCTTTGAAATATACTTTTGATTTAATATTCTAGTGGAAAGGATCCATATTCCCCTTCTAATCACCCAAAAAGTGTTTAGTCGAGGAATTTTATGCATTTTTGGTAGGCATTGCAAATGTCAACTATATTAACTCACAATTCCTTGATTTGATGACTAGACTCCCTAATCCTAAAATTATTATATTGCATTTCTGCAACTTTTTCCTCTTAGTTACACTAATTATTACTTTATTAGTTAACCCTTTATGTTAACTAATTTAATTCAACCCAAAAAATTAGGTTAAAATTACCCAATAATTGAAATCACCCCAACATTGGATGATCAAACACTTTAAACTATGGTTTTATTTTTACTTAATTAGTTAAATATTATAGCAATTTAGTATATATAATTGAGGTATTTTATCTTTATTCATTAATTTCTCATTTTATGATTATTATATTCTTGTTAATATTAAGTGGATTTACATAAGTTATTGACTTTGTCTTAAATAAAATTTATGGATAATCAAATTTATTTTAGTTCTATTTTTCATGCTCATCAATTAATTAATTCATGTGATTTTGAAAATACATCCATAATGAAATAACCATGAAACTTGATAGAAATATAATAATAAAGTGGTATGATCATGACTTTTTATTAATTATTAGTTTATATAGAAGATAGTAAACTAACCCTCGACCTAGGGGGAAAACACCATGATCAATTTAATGGTTTTTGTTTTAGCTTTCCACTTGTCCACTCATGTACCAATTGGATTGGTTTCACCTCAGATCTAAACTTGAACCACCACCAATATCATGGGAGATCCATCCATTACATAATCTTTAAATCGCACATAGTTTATATGAATGAAGGGATTGGTTAAAGGGTTTACATAAAAGAAATCAAGATCTCATAGGCCCTTATATAATGAGATGAGGGATGACGTACATACCAAACATTATGTTTTAAATTAAATTAATAGGAAAAAATCACATACAATGGTATACTTTATTCTCATGAATTTCCATATATATGAAAGGAATTGGGAATTTAATAAAATAACATTCAATTATTATAATTCTTATTTTTGATAAATCACCCACAAATCAATTAATTATCTTCTTTAATTAATCAATTATTTTTTCTTAATTTTCATTAAAATTTTCCTAATATTATCATCCATCCAAATTTTAAACGAATTGAATAAATTTTTTTCATATAATCTATGTACAAAAATATTACTTGGAGGTAACATGATGAGTATCATCCATATTAACCAATATGTATTATATTAATATACAATTTAATCACGTGACATGTCGCATATGCATCCTAAGATTAAAATTCATGGCGTGTACTATCAAATTAATGACCACACAAAACATGTGATATTTATATACTGTGTTATTTTTAAATGTATGCAGTGTAATGATTGTATTATAAATTATAACTAATAAGAAATTTCAAGCATTACGCATAAATTAATTATACATTTAATATATATATATATATACTCAAACTTTTATATGGTGTGTACTATCAACTTAATGACCACATAGAACATATCTTGATAAGGTTTGAGAAGTGTCATAAATTAAATGAAATTCATTATAATTTGCTAATATACACAGCATGTACAATCGAGCTACATAACATGTATTTTTTTCTCACCCTCTATCAGTGGAAGACACCTATGGGCTAGGTATGTAACTATTCCATGCAAAATAATGGAGCATATGGAATTTACATGGGATACTCGGTGTGTTATCTCTGATTTACATGGTCAATAAACCTGTTGGTCATGTATAGAATTACATATCTGATGTTCGAATAATGTACTATAGATCATGTAACAAAGTTACAGGTATTTTAGTCTAGATGACCATGCACGAGGAAGGACTAGTCAATATACGGTGTATTTAAATAAACACATCATGTAAAACTAACATGAATTGAATTAATTTCAAATTAATTATTTTTTAATTGAACATGGGTACACAGTGTGTAAAAATGTGCTACACAAAGTGTAATATTGTTTTATCGGTAAAGAATCCGTGAATCATCCTGATGATTTATTTGAATGTATTATATTTATAAAATTAATTGATATTTTTATATTTGTGAGAACAAAGAATAAGGGAAGAGATCGTGATTTTAAAAAAATTATATCATAATTGAAAGCTAATGATAAATGCATGAATCAATCAACGATCTATAAATAATTATAAATAATTATCCAATAGACTTGATACCAATAAAAGTATCTGGAAACAATTTAAGAATCAGATGGGGTATACCCAACATGAATTTTTATCATAATAGATGATTAATTTAAGATTTACAAAATTATAAACACTATGACCAATGGAAATGAATCAAATAAAACTGAAAATTGAATACCAAAACAAAGATGTGCTATCATCATATATTATTTATAATTATTTTTAATTTTTAAACAATTACCTTGAAATTAATTCTTTCTACATTGAAGGATCTGAAAGCATATCTATATCATACCATCATGGAATTATAGGAATCAAAACTAAATTCCCTCAGGTAGTGATCCATATGTATTCCAAAAACCTCTGACTATCACCATAAAAATATCTGGGTGCTATAGTAGTAGATCCAATCACATGTGTTGTTTTCCTTTGATCATAATGAGAATATTTTGGATGAATGGTTCTATTCGGTATCTTTATACTTGAGAGTAGTGGTGAAGGAGGAACGACCCATTTTCTTGAGAGTGTTCTTGGATAGGGTTCTGTCTAGGAATTAGAGATAATTATATTTGGATGTTGTTGTGTACAACAAACTGAAATTTGATACCCTAGAAAAAAATAATATAATAAGGTTTATATACCTCTAGGGTTAAGAAATTTTAATTGTCCATGTGCCCTTATTATTATTCAAAATTCCCAGAGAACCCCATGTTAATAATAATAATAACAATAATTTACCACATGACATGTCCTAAACTCATGAATTAAATAAAATATTATTTATTAAAATAATATTCAATATATATTCTATCTCCCTAGACCATCAATATCGTCCCACCATTCCTTAAAAATTTATCATATCATAAATAATGAATATTTATTTAATAAATAAATATCACTGAATTTTTCAACAATAAATAAATAAATATTATATTCATTAAATAAAAAATAAATATTTATTAAATATTTTATTTATAAAATATCTCGTGAATAACTATTTAAAGAATATATACAATCAAGAAAATATTAATGACTATTATACAATGTGTGGAAATAATCATTATTTATCTTATTAAGTAGTAAATAATTTTATTATTTAACTAAGGTTTTGGATACACTTAGTGTGTGACCCTCTATGACTATTTTCTAGTAGAATCAGGCAAAGCATCCCAAAGTCCAAGGTTAGAATCTATCAATATTCCATGGAACACATAATGAAATAATTTAATATCATAATGAAATAAACCCACATATGAATTCTTAATATGTAATATAATGTCTTTATCTTGGCCTAAACGGCCCAAATGCCTTCATTTTTTATTTATTTTGGATAATCCTAGTTCTAAGGGTTGAGGGAGGGCCCTTATGTGGCTCATTGGCTTAGAGAAAAATGCATGACCCAAAGGCCATAGAGGAAATAATCCAAAATATACATCTTGGAACTACCCCTCCCTAACATATATATTGATGTTCACTCTCCACCATTGTTGGGATAGTTAGCTATTTGTCCTGTGTAGAGATGCACATGCCTAATACCAATGGAAATTCCATACCCTATCATTATTCCATGTCTTGTTATCACTACTATAATGAATATGCCTACTCAGATCCTCAACTGGAGTCTTATTCCTTGAAGATATTTCTGATTTCATCTACATTTTAGGAGGCCCAAAGGCCTTAAGGTGGCTTTATGGCATTAAGGTGGACTGAAGTCCTTGAGGTGTCCAATAATCCTTATCATCCCTAAGGCATTTGGGGGAACCAAGGCGTTGGAGGGCCTGAGGACCAAACCAGTGACTAGAATGCCAAAACGGTTGAATAGTTCCAACGTCTATAGTACTGAACATTACCTACTATAGTAGCTTCATAGTACCTGCAATATAATTTTCTACATTACCAACTATAGTGCTACTATAGTAACCTCTAAATATTCCTCCACTTGTATTTTATCTTAGGTATCTTGGATGCACTTGAAGAGTCCTCACCAACTAAGCTGAGTCCCATGGGCTAATCTCTTTATCTCAATGTATCTAATCAAGCGAGTTGCAAGCTAGTGATATCAACATATGTTCTCAATGTCTCGTTCATTGAAATTCCAAAAGTTAAACATTCGTATCGAACACCATTTCCATGTAATTGTTTAGCCTATATCATTTACATAAAAGAGACAAACATATCAATATCCATTAATGAATATAAGTTATAACTCATTTCTCACATTATTCATCAATGAAATATTACTCGTGATGCACCAAACGTATCGTACATAACCGAAAAAATATGTTTTAGTGGTTTCCTTCAATTCATAAAAGTATATCATAATATACATTAATAATAATTTTATAGTATAAGTTCCATTACAATTGTTTTTATATAGGAACATAAATCTGAACATAAAAATGTGGATTTCCTACTAGAGGGTCTCATTATCATAATTTTCTACACTACAAGTTACCAAGGGAATACACCATGAGAAGGTGTCTCAAAGTCCTATGAGTCTCCACCCCTGGTGGACAATATCATTTGTGTCACTGAAATAATTTCATCACGATGTGGAATAAATATTTTATAAATACTATAGTGGAACATCTATGTTCTCATCATATCAGGGAACTGCTATGACCTATCAGTGCGACTGCAACTCTTAGGACATTATCATATACTATGCCATGTAGAATAATAATCATGATATGGTAAGGAGTTTATTAATATTAAAAACAATGAATATAGGTTATAATAATGTACACATAAGTTTGTTCAAGGGAACCAAATCCATCACAATAATCCCATAAAAAGTTTTGTGAAGATGTATTGAAGAAACTGATGGTTCTAGGTATAGTAGAAGTTCTTATTAGGTTCGGGCCTAACTCAACAATTTTCAAATTCAATGGACATTCCATGATGTTCATAATGTTTGATCCATGAATAATAAAATATTTCTAATGAATCTTGATAGATGAGTCAAAACAAGATGGTCTTTCTCATTAAATTTAAAATTAATTTCAATGGATATAAAGAAAAAATTATTATATCTTGAGATCATTATTTGATAAAGTTGTTGACAATCCAAAATTCTTTTATCATGCATTCATTGTTTCTCTAGGATCCAACTTTATAATCCCTATTACGATGATTATAATTTTCTCCTTCAATCATTGAACCAAACTGATGGATTTTTGGTCACTATCACGACAAATCAATCATCTGGCAATGTTCACCTTGATCACTAAAATGATTTCTTTGGGTTTGAAGAATCATTCTTTCATACTCATTATTGATAAAATGGAGGAGGGAATAGAGACCCTTGTCCTTGAGATATTTATTTCAATAGTTCCATTTTGATCAAATGATCTAGATATTAACTGCCATAAATGGAAGGGACAAATTCTTCCTGAACAATTCATTAATGACATACCAACTGCGACATACCAAACATATTATATTTAGATTTAACATATTGTGTCATTGGATTCATCAATACCAATAATTATGTGAGTCATGATATACATTAATAATAATCTTCATGTTTATGGGCCATTACCTATTCTTGAAGATAGAGATATATGATGACATGTAATCCTATAGAATTTTTATTGGCAAGCCTATCTTCATTAAACCTCATCATAGAGGTCAGAATGTGTGAACTTTATGACATTAAGCCTCATCTTCATATGAACACTCACACCTATCAATCTAAAAGCTTTGTGCCTTATCCTAGTTCAACATCCAAATCATAAGGAAATTTATTTAAGAGATGCCATCATAACGTCTCAAGGTTATCATCATAGTAAAGAGATATAAGGATTTATTTTGATTAAATAGATAATATAAGATATTATCACATTAAATTAATGAAGAATAATGATCAATATGTGGTAACATATATTTAATTGTCACTTATTTGGATATAAGTAGTATTTAATGTAAAAAAAAATTTTTAGGACACCAATTCCAACAAACTCACACTTGGATTAGAGACAACTATTAAAAACATTTAATCAGCTAGATATAACATAAATATCATGTTTTTACTGATATAGGGTTTTTTTAAGGTGTCTTATTCATTATATTCCATAGAAATACTACTCACTATAACTTCACCTCTCTAATAAAAATCACTCAAGTGATTATAATTTCACAGTATGTGCTTTTTCTGCTGATGTAACATCGGTAATTTGACGAGAGCCACCGTTGTAGTATTATCATAGTAAATTATAATAGGTTCTTTACTTCTAGGTCCCACATCCAAATATTTGACAATATTTTGTATCCATTATTCTTATTTAGATACATAGATCCATAATATAATCTAACTCAACTCTAGAATAAAAAACCACTACTTTCTTTGAGAACTTATAGCACACGAATCCTCTATTGATGTTGAAGTATTATCTCAACATTGACTTTAGATTGTCTTGATGGGTATAAAGAATAGATTCAGTATATCCATTGATGACTAGTTCCTTAACTCCTCTATGTACAAATAACATTTCATTATGTCACCTCAGATACTTAAGGTAAATTTTAACTGTCATCTATTGGAGGTCTCCTCATTATGGGTAATATTTACCTACTATACAAAAGGAATAAAAAATATCTAGCCCAATACAAACCATAACATACATAACTAGCCTAATTGATGGCACATATGAAATCATTTCCATTCTGTATCTCTCCTACTGTGCATTATGAATCATTTTCTTAGAAAGATTAATTTTATGTGATGTGGAAAACAATCCACACTTATATTGTTTCATACCAAATATACTTATCATCTTATCAATATATGTACTTTGAATTAGACCAAGCTGTATCTTAGATATATCAATATGGATCTTAATCCAATGAATATATTCTTCTTCAGCTAAGCCTTTCAAGGATAATATTGTATTTAACAACGTCTTTATGGATTTTAATATTGGTATCTCATTTCTAATAAATAAAATGTCATCGACATGTACTACTAGAAAAACAACCCCACTCCCATTAAAACATTTATATACACAATGATCATATTAATATTTTTTGAAGGAAAATTCCATTATGGATTCATTCAAACTAATTTTCCATAACTTATAAGCTTGATTTAATCCATATATGGATCTCTGTAACTTGTAAAATTTATTAGTAATACCTGGACTCAAAAAACCTTTTGTTTTTGTCAGGGTGAAATCTTTATAAAGGTTTACATTAAGAAAGGTTGTTTTGTAATCATCTTCCAAAACTCATATACATTTTATACTGATATGGAATGTATAATTATTATGGGTTTGAGAGTGGTGACCGGTGAAAAGATTTTCCCATAGACTATTTTATGATTCTTTTTCCCATGTTACAAGTATTTGTGCCTTATTGGTACTAACTAGACCACTAACATCTAGTTTTGTCCTGAATAGTTATTTAAGAACAACATGATTTACATAAATTGGATGACCCAGAAAAATATATACTTGTTTTTGGTATATATAATGTATTTCAAAATTCATTACTTCTTGCTATTTTTTAGTATCTATGACACTTATTACTTCTTTATATGTTATAGGATCATTATTATCAACTGATAATAAATCGAAATCCTTAGTGACTAGAAAAACATATCATTCATGTTCTATAAATTCTCTAATACTCCTATATAGTACTTATATCTTTAGAACTTATTTTTCTAGGGGGAGTTTAGGAACTTTTTTCTGTACCAACTCCTTTGTATCTCGATCTTAGGATTCATTAAATTATATATTCATCCCACTATCTCTTTTATTGATGTGTCTTTTATAGATGTTCTAACTCATAAGTAACATATCATTTATTTTCATTACTATATTTTTATCAGAGAGGATGAATAAAAAATATCTCCTTGTTTCCATGGTGTGTCCTATGAAGATACACTTTGATTATAATTCTTTCAATATATTGATTATATCCTCTAATGATGATATCTTAGGTCTAGTCAACATAATTATGATATCCTATATTAACTATCATATATCTAGTATGATCACAATCCATTCCAAACATGAGATGTGATATAATTATGTCAATGACGACCATTAAAGAGATAAAAAAACATTGACTGCAACTCCCTCCATGGATTTATCGCTTAAATTTTGTAAAAACCAATGATAATTCCCAATTATAAAAATATCCCAGGAAAACAAAATGGTAGATTTCGTGTTATTTGTTGGTATATAATAGATAATTATAATGTACTAGAGGGGTCTATTGGTCATTTATAACTTTTTAAAGAAAACAAAAAATTATATTTAATTAATAAAAGAAGAAATAGTGTAGTGTGGTGTTATGAATAATATATAGAAGAAATAAA
This sequence comes from Viscum album, assembly GCA_963277665.1. Lineage (NCBI taxonomy): Eukaryota > Viridiplantae > Streptophyta > Magnoliopsida > Santalales > Viscaceae > Viscum > Viscum album. The sequence continues at coordinate 959,881,961 of OY728142.1, forward strand.
AATATGAACATAGAATTTATATAGTATTTAATATCATTAATATCTTACTTTAATCTTAAACATTATCTACTTGGTGAGAATATCGGTACCCACTAAGAAACATCACATTAAATGGTGTGATAACCAGTTTACAGACCCCATATTTTACAACACATGGAGGTGTATCAAATACCTGAATTTTTGTAGGAGTCATAACCAAATCTGAAAAAACTTTTTCTAATGAGTCATAACCCAAATACCTTCCATTTTATTGGTATAATAACAAATACCAAATTTATTTTTATTGTAAAAATCATAAACTGATGTTAACGATTACAAATAGGTGTAACAAAAATAAAACTATGAAAATCAGAAAACAATGAAAAACTATAAAAGTGAAGAATATGTGAAAGGTGATGTAGTATGTGGAACATTGGACACTTAGATAATAATAAATGTAATATTGACGTTTCATCTTGATCATTTCAATGAAATAGTATTTTTATTATGTATTTAATAATTCAAAATTCTAATAATAAAGTTATATTTATTTATAACACACTTTGAATAAAATCTGTCGAGTTTATTTATTCAATTTATCCCTTAATCGCATTATAATTAATAATAATACATCATTAACTCCATGATATTCTTGATTATGAAGGTGTTTCCAAATAAAAAATCACAATATTCCATGGGATAGAGAATAATTGTACTTAGAATAATACTGTTTACCTATAAATTGAATTATCATGCTCATTATCAAATAATTATCACAACTAATTTTTATATAATTAAAATAATCAATAAAAATTAAAATATTCTCATTATAATAAATAATAAATATTCAAATAAATAAAACAATACAATTTATTCTTATATACTTCAATCAAAAACATATACAATAATAGAGTAGGAAACTTATTAATCAAAAAAATATTTTCAAGATATTTTTACTACCAAATAAATTAATCATAGAGTTTATATTATATATTTTTTCTAAAAGTAAATATAATTGAAAAAATATTTTTAATAAACCTTAATTTGATTAATGTAACAGAATAATTAATAAACAATGTAATATATATTTGGTGTAGTTAACCTGTGAGAAATCTAGAACATCTTAGATTCATGTAAAAATTATAAGTGTGTATCCAAATCAACGTAGATTAAAGATTCACATTCCTAGATATGAAATGTATCCAAATATAGATCTACATTTCAAAATCATGTTTGTGAATTTTCCATCTATGTGTTTCGGATGAAACCATGTAGCTAATTGCAATATAGACAATGTGAACAATAGAATAAAATTTGTCTTTATAGAAAAGTGTTTAAAACACTATAAAAACACTTTTTATTGTTTTTTTATAATCAATGGGAATTTATATAATCTTTAAAACAATATAATCACCTATATCAAACATGAATCAAACTAATATAACATGAAAATCATATGATTGAGTAAACTGAAGAATTATTGATTTGTGTAAGGATTAGTAACATGCATGCATAATGATAAAACTCAAATTAGAGATAGTATGTAAAGGTAACCTATATTTTTTACATGTTTCATAAGGTTAATGCATCAAATCAATTTTTTTAAAAAATAAAACTTCATTCAATGGTATACATGGCACGCGACACTAAGCCAAAGAGAACAATGAAATATAATTAATTGAATATGATAGTTATAACTTAACTATAAAATTGGAAAGAATTAATAGGATTAGATAATTTAACAAAAATATATAAATATATGAATCAATATAAATTTATTTTATAAATTTATTAGAAATATTCACTCAATTTTAATGAAAACATTTTATTATTCAAAAATATGTTTTCATTAAAAATGATTTTTTATTTATTTTTGGGAGAGAATATTATAATTAATTAATGAAAAATTTAGAAATTTAATTTTATAAAGTGAGAATAATTATTAAAATTAAAATATAAAAATTAAGTCAGGGTTAAATTTTGGTATTTTTCTGACATTATTTATTTTTGACTGAATATCGAAAATTACCATTTTTTCAAATACTGTCATTTATTTTCATTAAATCAACACACATTATATTTTCTATTTGGTCATAATGTGAAATATTAAACATTTTATTAAAAATAATATAGTTAATTTAATTTTAATTATAAAATTTCAATATTTTGGCATAAGTTTATTTTTATGCATTAATACAGTATTTTCTTAAAACTATTTTTAAGTGCATACAATTTATCAATTTTTATTTTATTAAAATATCCCATATTTAAGAATTATTTAAATTAAATTTATATATTATATTTTAATATATATTAATTTAAATTCATATAATTAATATTAATATTCATAGTGATAATTTAAAATCATATTTTCCTCAAAAAATGCATTTTTTCAAAAAATCATTTTTCATCGCCCTTACGGGTTTAATTTTCAGTAAAATTATACCAATTATATGAATTTAATTTGAAAAAATAAATTCCATATTTCTAATTATTATAATTAATATTAGGTGATAAGAATAACATAATTTTTTCATGATGAATAGCAAAAAAAGTAAAAACTGTTGACACGGTTAAGGGTAACATAGAATTAATGGGGGTTAAACTAAATATATAAGGTGAATAATGACCTAAAACTTATAAAACTTATATTAAATTTCCATAATTTGACTATATCTCTTCTAATCCAAAAAATTTACCTTTTTTGGTCCATATGGCCATGATTTTGACATTTATAAGAATTTTGGTAAAGAAAATGACATAATGCCACTCTCTTACCTTAAAAAATATCTTATGTGTTCACATAGTTATAAAAATGAGGTATATTGGTTATAAATATTAATTTCAAGGTTAATTAATTTTTTTATCATGAAAATTTATTTTAAATTTTTATTGATGAAATAATTACCTTAAATGTTTACATAATGCCTCCAATGTAATAATTAAATAAAAATAAAAATAAATTAAATGATTTTAAAAATATTAAATTTAAAATAATTTGAATAAATTATTGTGTTAAAAATATTGAAGATAATTATAATATTTTATGGATTTTTTTAAGGTATATATTCTAATTCCATATTTGTATTGATGTTTTTAAATTCAAATTAAATGAATAGAATAAAAATTGGCATTAATGAAATTTTATAATAAAAAATGTTTTATTAAATGATTTAAAATTCATAAAAATGTTATATTTGTACATGTTAATGAAAAATATTTTATAATATCACCCATGGTTCAATTATGGACCATTTTAACATTTATAGAATTTTTCTTGGCTTCTAATGAGTAATAACTTTATTACCGCTCTATTTTTCAAAAAGGATTAAAAGGGGTTAAACATAAAGATAAGGGTACAACATCAAATAAAACATGTAATTTTTATGTTGGATGATAATATTTGGACTCACATTCATATCATTCTAGAATATTCTCAATTTGGATCCATTTTTAATATGAAAATTAATTTATATTAATTAAATAATTTATAAAATTTCAAATGTCCCTCTTCCCTCACTTACAAAATGGAACCTCCTCTTCTCTACTCTAAACACTTAAAAGGACATTTTTTCTACCAGCACCTCAGAAAATTCCTTATCTTCATCCCTAAATATGTTATATAGTCCTTTTTTTTTATCAGTAATCCAACCTAGGGAAGCTTTTGGTGAAAACCCTAAGAGGTGGTCTAAAGAAGTGGTATCATTCTTAACCAAGCGTTTTTTAATTTCTTCTTAAACCTCCTTAAAATATTCTCCAAATATGATGTAATAATAATAAAATTATATTTAATATACTGAGATATTTTTATATTAAATATATAACCTATATCCATCTTTTCCACCATCAAATGAGATATGAAATCATCAATCATGTGTACGGCGAACTACTACCTCACGAACAGATTTATTTCATTTTCCATCACTACCTCTCATGGATAGATATAATGATGTATATAAAGTATATATTTGATATTTATGACATAATTATACTTCTAAAAATATACTATCACATCTACCAGCGTACCTTCCATATTATTGAAAAATGATAACGGTGTCACTGTGTACGTATGGATACCGCCTCCACGAAGCGATGTGATCCATTATTTATTTTATTTTTAAATGGTTGGTAATAAGGATAAATTTAATAAATATATATTATATATATGATATAGAAAATATTCATTAATGTTAAATTATTATATACATTTTTTCTTTCCTCAAAAAAATGGAAACAACATTAAAGCATATATACGGACTAACATCTCCATGAATGGTTTATTTCCTTTTTCTATATATAAATTTTATGTTTGAATATAAATATGAACATAATGAGTATATATTAAATTTATATCATGATTAATGTTTTGGAGATTATGGAACAATAATCAAAGTACATGGACCAAAACTACTAAAAAATACATACTTGAAAAACAGATCAGTTATGACCCAAAATAGTGATTTAAATAAATAATTGTTAATAAATTGGTGATAAAAGGAAATTAGTTAATAATATATGGTATTTTTAGAGAATATATTTATAATAATCCTACATTTATTATACATTAGGTTCAAATATATATTAATAAAGTCAATTCTTGAGGAAATATATTTTCTTCTAACTTTATTTCTATGGGACACAAACCATATTCACCACCTGTTTCTTTTGTGTGGTGTTCTTACTACCCATGAATTTATTTTAGTATTATTCATGTAAAAATTATGTTAAATACATATCCATTTAATTTAATTCATTTCATGGGTCTTATAATTCAAACTTTACCAAAGTGGTACTAGTTTTACATTATAATCTTATTGGGATTATTTATAATTATATTTACGATGATGAAATATTACGATATGTATATAAAAAAACTCATGAATTTACATATATTCTAGTTATTTATGGAAATTATATGTTTTTTCTTTTTTATCTCTTCAAATACTCATTAGTCCCAAAAAATTCTTTTTATGGAAAACCGGCATTTTCCCTCTTCAGTTGAAAAACAATTCTCCTCATAAGACCATGTTTTATGAAAAAGTGTTTCAAAAAATGTTTTTGATATTCTCCAATGATTTTTCAATATAATTTTAAGCATTCTTTTAAAATTAATTAATCTTCTTGTAATTTTCATAAGGAGTAACTTTTGAATTTTTACTGAAAATATGAATGGAATCTTTTTTTTACGTACAAAACACGAATAGTACTTCACACCATCATGACTGATCAATGAATAAAGATTAATTTATAAGTATCCAATTTTATTTCAAAATAAAAAATTTTCATTAATACTTGGGAAATTTCTAGATTTTAAAATTGTATTTTCAAAGTGGATTGGGTGTCATCCAAAAAAATTAATAATATTTTAATGGTATTTCAATTCATCAAGGAAAGCAACCCCTGATTCTACTTATTCTCTCATGTGGATATGATCCAATGATACCATAAGTTTTATTTATCTAGATTGTTTATGAATATGATGATAATAAATCTATGAAAACCATTTCTTTTTCATAGGTTATGCTTATGAAAACCATTTTTTCCACGAGTTATGCTATGCTGAAATATTTATGAAACTAAATTCCTTTTTATGGGTTATGATTTGATGAATGTTTTATGATCCATTAGAGCACATTTTTATTGTTTTAATTATTTTATGGTTGAGCGAGAAATCATATATCCCTATAATATATTAGTTAATTACGGATATCTCATAAGATAAATAGGACTGGAATGGGGAGTGAACCCAATTTAGTAAGGGACTTTATCCGTTATGATTACATTGGGGGTGAACCTTGACTACTTTAATGGTTTGGGGAGTGAACCAAATGCATTATTATATTAATGAAAAAGAGAATTTAATACTATGTAAATTATTTTATACGCTTATCTTTAGAGCACAAATCTATGTTTTATGCCAATGTTATGCCCTCATGGATTATGTTATTTGATTCATTATGATTCATGTCTTATGAACTACCAATGATTATTCCATGTATTAATATTATAATATTAGATATTTTCTTTATAGTTTTCAAATGTTAATCTCATGTTCCAATACTTTTATGCTCATGTTCTGCATATGTGATCATTGATAACTCCCTTTTTACCCTTACTGTGAATTTGATCTCATCCATTCTTATATTTTGTTTCCCAATGTTATAAAGGAAGGTTTTAGAAATGATATATCTAAGAACGGTTATATTTTTGAATAAATTAGTTATAGATGATGTAGTTCACATATGAACCAGTTGCCTATGTGTCCAAGTTTCCAAAGGCACTATTCCTATATGATTTTAGAAAAGATCGTTATGTTTTGTAATGAATTTATATCAATTTAAATGTGATATATATGTATGAAAAGTATGGGTCTCTGTATGTGAGATGTGAAATATATAATCCATGTAAAGGCGAGTTTCAAAATCTAAAAAATATGTAATGGTAACATGAATTAATATAACATGTGTAACAGTAATTTTATCATGTTTTGTAAGGGAAAACGATGAATATAACTGGTTATGTAGAGGTAAATAAGTTTTATTGATGGTTAAATAAGGGTAACTTGTAAATTACCCTACTTGTGTAAAGGTATTCTAATATTCACACAATGTTAGTTTATGTATTCCCATACCCATGTAAGGGTAAACTTATACTTATGTAAGGGTAATCTTAAACTTGTATGGGGAAAATGTACTTCTTACTTAAGGGTAACCAAGTTGTAAAATAGACTATATAAGGGTCATTATCATGCCATTTAAAGGTAAGTAAGAACTTATATTCATTTTATAAAGGTCATTATTTTATTTCTAAATGGTGGAATGGGTTTCTTAATACTCGCATAAGGGAAATATAGAGCTTCAAATAAAGGTACATAGAATGCTATGTAAAGGTGATGAAATGCTACAGAAGGGTAAAAGATAATTTATAAAAAAAATTAATGGTATCAAATGACTCGTTTAAGGGTAAATATGACACACATAAAGGTAATTTGAAACATAAACTAGTTATGTAAGGGTAAAATAAGACTTCTGTAAATGTAATATAATGTTATATAATTATATGCATGGATAGAAATAGAATTCTAATACATGTGTAATAGTATATAGTAATTTATGTAAGGGTAATTAAAATACATAATAAATTAGTTTTACATAATATTTAAAAAATAATAATAATAAATAACAATAAAAAATGTAAATATTGTTTTTAAAATATAATTAAATAATTTATTTGAAAAAAATTAAATAAATGTTAGGTAATTATAATTTAACAAAACACTAATATTTAATGTCATGTTCAAAAACTAAAAATATATCCATTTATTTAAATTAAAATACCAAGCTATTAGGTTGGATCGGGTAAAGGCATATGGTCTAGTGGGGGTGAATAGACCAGATTAAAAAATTCATACCCATAAATTTATTAATTAAAATAATTATAGACGTTAATTATTAAGGTTAATAAGTAGTAGAAAAAGTAAATAACATAATGATTTTTTTATATTTTTTTGCTCCAAATTAATCATACTCTACACTTATACCTCTCTACTCATGAAAATATATGTGTTCACTAAAAATGATTTTTGAGGGGAATCAAAACCAAATCACAAAATCCTTTTCTAGTGGAGGTATAACAATGACACTACCTTTTGTATGGGGAGTCACAACCCTTACAACCTGACTTTAGACAATAGGAGTCACACCCTTAACAATCCTAAATTTATATTCTAGGAGTCACGACCCTTAGATATTGACTTTAGAATATGGGATTCTCATCCTAGGGAAAAAGAATAAAAAATAATTATTTTCTGTGTAAAAGCATAAAAAAACAGTTTATGTGAGAGATGGTAAATAGTGTTATGATCTATGTAACCAGAAAATAGAATATAAGTAATTAAATCACAGGTACTAGTTGTTGAGAATTTTTTTATCACATATTTTCATACAAATTCTAATCAAAGTAGAAATAATCTTCCACTTGAGAGAACATAAGTTGATAAAACAATGTCTCACAACATGTTTCAAATGCACAACTGGTTCAATGTTCAAAACAATTTTACTTTAAAAACATATTATCAAATATATCAACCATTGTATGTTTTATCCTTCTAGATATATATAAATATATATATATATTAAACATTCATGTATTTTAGAATCTCTACTTTCTTTGGATATTCAAAATAAATTGAGTCAACAGAATTAATAAAAATCACCACAAAAATTACAACATTGTTGCCTCTTTATTCTTGTAGGACTAATCATAAATAAAATAATTAAATATTTTTACTAACTCTTCCAATAATATCTCTAGAATAATTATAGAATTTAATGATTTAAATATTAGTTTTAAATCCATTCAAACCATTTTAGACATAGTCAAAAAAGTACCTAAAAACTAGCAACACAATCCGAAAGTAAATTCAAATATATGAATTTAAAAAATATTGTATCCTCTGACCTTATTGGAAAAATATATTGATATCATTTATTAATTTTTCTCATTTAATATTACACCAAATCATCATAAATTTATCAATCATAATCCTTATATTTAATTTGAATTTATCCAGAATAAAAATATCTAAAAATAGTCAATATATATATAGCAGATCAATGTTTAGCGTAAAAGAACAATGCAACATCAACAAATTAGGGTACAAAAATGAGGGCACACGAAAGTAGGGTACATGAATGTAGGGAACAAAAAAGTAGGGTACACCAAATTAGGATACACTAAACTAGGGTACATGAAATTAGGGTACAAAAAATAGGCGTACCTGAATTTAACGTAAATGAAAGTAGGGTACAGACAATTATGGTACACGCAAGTTGGGTACATGAAAGCAGGGTACACACAAGTCGTGTACATGAATGTAGGGTACCTTAAATTAGGTTACCAAAAAGTAGGGTACAAAAAATTATGGTAAATAAAGTAGGATACATGGAATTAAGGTAAATGAAATTAGAGTAGGGTTCATCAAAAATTAGCATATGGTTCATCAAATTAAAGTAGGGTTCATTACAAAAGTAGTGTTGTCAAACCATACTTTTCACTATTGTAAAGGTACGGTTGTTAGACCATACATTTAACAGTTGTGAAATTAGGGTTACTGTACTATAATTTGAACTACTGAGAAAGTTGGGTTTCTAAACCATACATGGAAGTCTTGTGAATGTAGGGTTTTCAAACAATGAATTTTACTATTGTGAAAGTACGGTTGTTGTAAGATACTTTGAGAAATACTATAGAAAATAATTTAACAAAATTCCATAAAATTTAAAAGGATCTTAATAGAAGTTTCAAGATTCGGTCATGATAAATTTGTTTTAGAAAAAATTATCATATTTCCAAACAATTCATAACTGAATAAATCATACTTCTACATCTCCTAATATCATTGAAAAACCAAAGCAGTATCATTCTGGAAAAAATGTAGATGTGAATGTGTATTATAGAACTTCAGATAATTTATTGACCATCTAAATGAATTTTTTAGATTTCATTTTAAACTAATAAAATCAAGATAAATATGATATATTTATAAAAAATAAATTTTTGAGAAAATATGGTTTCTTTAGAACTTGTAGTAAAATAAATACAATATTTTTTTAAAAACTACGGACTGCAGAGTTTCTAAAACTACAACAACAACTTCATATAATTTTTAGAGTACTATAAAAGCATTTTAAGACTTCATAATAAACGAATTATGTTTAGATATGTTTCATAGTTTTAAAAGGTATGTGTTTTACTTAAACCTATTCACTATTGATTGATATTTCTTTAAAATAGAGTGTAAACTTATAATGTTGATTATATTTACAAATAGTATTTGAGACATAAAATAACAATAATGTTTTGGATTAAATGAAAATCATATGTAATCAAATAAAATCATAATTTGTTAAAAAATAAATATATAATCATATGTAATCAGAAAAATGAAAATAGAAAAAGGCACAAAAAATCTCCACTATTTAGTTTTATTACAAAACCAAAATATTTAAACCATTTAAAACAAAATTTTAAAACATTTAAAACAAATTTATTGCTCCCCATTTTTGCAAAAAAAAGGGAACCATAAAAACTCACACTAAACAAATACAGTAATAAAAAGTTAAAATTCCAACATTCCAAGTTCAAATATAATTTTTTTTCAAACCTAGGAGAGTTTAAAGGCTTTGTAAAAATATATTATAGTTGATTTTCAAAAGGTCTAAATTCTAAAACAATATAACCCTTGTTCTCATGATCTCTATTAAAATGAAACATATGATCAATATTATTAGTTCTATAATGCTTTAAGGTATTTTTTGAAATAAAAATTGTAGAAGTATTAGAACAATAAACAAGAATTTTTTCAATATAAACATCAAAATCAAATAAGGTTTTCTTAATCTATACAATTTGAGAACAACTAATGGTAGAAGAGATATAATTTGCTTCTGTAACAGATAAATCAAAATATATTTATTTCTTAGATGATATCGAAATCAATATTTTTCCCACAAAATGACACCTACCTAATTCTATTTTCTAGTCAATTCTACATCCTCCAAAATTTTATTCAAAAGAAGAAGGTAAATCAATGAAATTATATTTTGGATAAAATAAACTATAATTAATAGTTCCATTAACATATATAATTATTATTTTTCTATCTTTAAAATAATTTTCTTTATAATCTTCTTGAAATATAGAAAATAAAAAAACAATAAAAAACATAATATCTCATCTAGCTGTAGTTAAATATATTATGGTACATATCATGGATCAATAAACATTAATATCAATAGATTTAGCAGATGACTCAACATCTAATTTAAATTAGTACGTATAAAAGTGCTCATAAATTTATTGTAATCGAGACCAAATATTTTCACCACCTCTTTATAATAATTACATTGATTAAAAAAATATTTTCTTTAAAAAACATTATGTCCTTGAAAGAACATTAATTATTCCATTGAACTCATCTCATACTCAAAAGTCATCAATGTAGAAAATTAATTATAGAGTTTTTCACAAGATGATCCAAAAATTATATCATCAGCACATATTTTTAAAATTTAAATATCATCAAAAGTTATATCAATAAAAAGTATAGGGTCAACATTTCATTTTTTAAATCCATATTTTAATAAAAATAATGAATTTCATACCAATCATGAGATTATTTTTTGAGACCATAAAATGGTTTAGATAATTTAAAATCACGATTAAGAAAATATTTAATTTTTAAAACCAATGGGTTGATAAACATAAACTTATTCAGTTACAAAACCATTTAAGAAAAAAAAATCTTCAATCAATTTGATATAATTTAAAACCTTTGAAAAATAAAATGGACAAAAAAATTCTAATAGCCACTAACTTGAAATTATGTGAAAAAAATATTAAAATTATATACATTTTTTTTGGATTATCCTTGTGTAACAATTATAGATTTTTTTAACAATCTCTCCGAATTCATCCATCTTTTTTCTGAATATACACTTAGTTCCAATGACCGGTTTGTCCTCAAAAAATTCTACTAAAGTCCAAAAATTATTTCTAAAAAATTTATTTAATTCATATTTCATAGAAACAATTCATTTTTCATATTTTAATATATTATTAACATTAGTATGGTCAAAATATGAAATAAAATCCTAGTTGGAAAATTTTTAAATCATAGTTTCTATTTTTAACACCATAATCAAAATTTCCAATTACATTTTCAACAGGATTATCTTTTTTAATATTTAATAATCTTGGATCATGTTTAAAAGATTTAGCCTCACAACCATTGATTCATCCTTATCTTGATGTTTTTCTTCACCAAAATTAAAATATCTAAACTCCTCATCAATAACATTTGAATCAAAATTTATTTTTATATTTTTTTCATCAAATATTACATGAACAGATTCTTAAATTACCATAGTTATTTTATTATAAACTATATAATCATTAATATTATTATAATAACTATTAAAAATAACTACATCACTCTTATCCTCAAATTTATCTAAATTATCATTTGAATTTAAAATAAAAACATTATAACCAGAAAATATAAAGTATCTAACATTATGATTTTTATTTTTAAATAATTCATAAATATTTTTCTTTATTAAAGGTTTAAGAAGTTTTTTATTAGAAGTATAACAAGAAGTAAGAATAGCCTCAGCACAAAAATTTCTAGGAAAAAAATCTTCACCTATCATTGTTTGAGCTATTTCTATAAGACTACAATTTTTTCGTTCTACAACACCTTATTGTTTTGGTGTTCTAAGAGCGGGAATATTATTAAAATAACCATTCCTTTCACAAAAAATTTCAAAATATAAATTATGAAATTCACCATCTTTATCACTACAAATAGAAATAAATAGGCAACCTTTATAATTTTTATCTAATTTAAAAAAGGAAGTAAATCCAGATAAGGTATCATTTTTATGAGAAATAAAGTATGTCCATTAAAATATATTATAATCGTCCACAATAACTAAATTATATTTATTTCCAAAAAGGATTTAAATTTGAGGGGGAACAAAGAAATAAATATGTAATAAATGTATAGGTCTATTAGTATTAATCTGATTGATAGGTCTAAAATAAATTTTGTGTTACTTTCCTATCATGCAAGCGTCACATACATGAAGATGATCTTTCTTCAAGGAAGGTAGTTATAAAACATCCTAATGTTTTGATAACTTATTTAACATTCTAAAATTTACAAGACCTAAAAGTCTATGCCAAAAGATGTTGTTATTATGTACATCATTCAAACAATTTACATGTTCAATAGTTAGTTTATTAAAACCAATAATATATATATATTATCTTTTGGATTAGAATAAAATAATTAATAATCATTTTTAAAAACTAAACACTTACAATTTTTAGATTTTTATTCCATTCAATTATTAAATAATTTTGATATACTACTTAAATTATGTTTTAAACCTTCAATATATAAAACATTATAAATAAAGGTACAATTTGAAATAAAAACATTTCCAAAACCTTTTACAATACCATTGTAATTTTCTCCATATGTAATTTTACCTCCATCACATGAGTTGTGAGTGGTAAAATTTGCTATATCTATGGTCATATGCCTAGAGTATCTACTTTAAATGTACCAAATGTCATTCCTGATACATCAAATATATTTTCCTACAAAAATAAATTACATTTAAATTGTTGTACTGATGCTACATTGGGTCTAATAGGATTAGTAATAAATTATTTAGGAACCCATACAGAATATAAAAATTTATTTTATGGTTCTCCAGATAATAATTATTTATAATAATTAGTTTTTCAAATCCCAAATGTTGTTTAAACCTATGTGAATATTCCTTTTTATAGTGACCTTTCAGGCCACATTTAAAACAAGTTATAGTTAAAGTACTATAATTTTTGCTTTTTACAAAACGAGTTTTATACATTTGAATTAAAGTACATACATTTTGTTTAAGACATTCAACATCAATTTTCATATTTTCATTCAAATATATAGGAGTTTTTATATTTTCAAAAACTATGAAATGAGAAGTAGATGTAGTGTTACATAATTTATCATTTTCATTTAAAACTAATTGATTTTCATAAATAATTTTCTCGATTTTTTCTTTATGATTTTTATATAAACTAGTACCATTGAAAATATCCTTTCTTAATATTTCTATTTCATTATGTAATTTAGAAATATTCATATTATCAAAATCATAGTCATACTGAGAGAATCGAAAATAAAAACTAGAATTACTAACCTTATCTAATGATTCCAGGAAGAAAAAATTAGTCATTTATTTTTCATTTCAATATTGTTTTCTAGAATATTATTCTTTTATACAATTCCTACTAGTGGAAAATTCATTTTTTTCCTTATTTTTGTATTTATCTTTATTCTTAAGTTTAAGGAATTCAATTTTGATATGACCTTTCATCCTTCACGCATAACAGGTTACATATGAAGCATTATAATTCATACCACCTTTCTTATCTCCCTTATATTTTTATTTTTGAGGGTTTCTTATAAACCAATTCTTGAATCCCTTTTTCTAATTATTTTTTAAACTGTAGTCACAATCATAGAAATGTCTTCTTTTTCACTATCTTGTAGATCACGATTAGCAGGGTCAGTAGAAGCAACATTTATAGATTTAAAAGCTACACCTTTTCGTTTTACATCTATTCATTCTCAATGTTCTTTATGTCTAGTTCATATTATATGATTGATCGAATCAATTCATCCATGGTGTAATATTTGATGTTATTACTTTCATCGGTGGAAACCTTCTTAGCATTTCATTTATATAGTATGTCTCTTAGGAATCATTTAACATGTATTGTGTTTTCTAGAGCTTTTTCAATTTAATTCATTCAATACACAATGATAGTGAATTTATGGAACATTTGGTATACTGTTGCATCATCGTCAATATTAAAGTCTTGGTACTCAACATGTAGCATTCCAAGCTTGGTTCATATTAATTTGTCAGATCGAAGGTGGGTGACTTGTAGAATCTTCAAAATTTAATGAGTTATCATACAAGATGACATGTGAATAAAAATTCTTCTGTTAATAGCACAATATAAAATATTAAAAACATTGTTATTTAAAAAATATCTACTTGCATTATTTTCGGTAGTTGTATTTGGGTCAACTTCAGACAGTGTGTACTATTTTTACATGATAGACCGGTTCTCAATACTCAACTATTTGAGTTATTCCTCCATCAAGGATCTCCAGTATCCATAATAATTGTCATCAAAGTGTGGTGGCTTCTGAGGTATCCAAGAGTCATTTTGGTTCAATCCTACCATTTTATAAGATATTGTCCTTGGATTATGAGATTTGGGAATGTGTTATAATAATTAAATATAAAATAATACTCTAAAAAGGGTTTCCAAAATCAAAGATGGAACAACCTTTGATACCAATATTTGGTATCAAGGAAGAGAATGATGGAGATAAGATATTATTAATATGGTTATACTTTGATAAAAATTGTTTGGTTATATAGGGTAAGGCAATATGTTCTAGAGGGGGGTGAATATACAATATTAAAATGTTCAAACAAATAAATTGATTAATTGAAATAATTATCAAAGTATATTATTAAGGTTAATAGTCAATAGAAAATGTAAATAAAACAATGATGTTTTTTATAATAGTTCATTCCAATGTGGGCCTACTCTTCTCTTATACCTCTCTACTCAGTGAGAGATACAGGTGCAATCAAAAGGATTTTTTAGGGGTAATCATAACCCAATTATAAAATCATTTTATAGTGGAGTGATGATAACATAATGGAATTTTGTTTGGGGATTCACAACCCAAAAAATCCTAACTTTAGATACATGGAGTCATAACCCTTAGATACTGACTTTAGAATCCATGGGTCATAACATAAGTAAAATGAATAATAAATAATGATTTTTTGTGTAAAATCATAAACATAAAAATAGACTATGTGTGAGAGATGGTAAATAGTGTTACAAACTAAAAAACCAGAAAATAAAAGAAAAATAAATAATGAATAAGTACTCATTATTGAGATTTTGTTTTTCACATCTCATAAAGGTAATTTTAATCAATGAAAAAATAATTATACACTTGATAGAGTATCAGATAATGAAATAGAGTCTCGTAGGATGTTGAAAAGGCATGGAACGTTCACAGTTCACAACACTTTCACATTAAATAATAGAGTATGAAATATGTTAACCCATGTGTGTTTTTTAATTACATAGAGAGATATATATAGAGAGTCAATAAATATTCAACACTTCCAGTAGCTTTTCTTTATTTGGATATTCAAAATTAATTGAGTCAAGAGATTTCATAAAAATATCTACAAAAATTACATCTTTTTCCCTCTTTATTCTTATAGAATAAATCTTAAATAAAACAATTTAAAATTTTTAATCTGCTCTATTCACCCCCCCTTCTTGACCATATACCATTACCCTATCCTATCTAACATGAGAATTTATTTAAACTTTCAAATACTGTATCCCCCCATGTGAAATATATCAAAATGAAATGGAAACTAACAATACTAAGAAAATAATATTCAAATACATAAATATCAAAAATGTGTTTAACAAAATGTAGAAAATTTTCAGAAAATTTTATATTTAATAAAATTTATATCAAAATAGTATGGTTCTATGAAGACATGTTTAAACTATATATTCTCAAACCTTATTGAATCTAGAGGTTTAGTAAATATGTCACCAAGTTGTTTTTTAGTTGGAGTGAAATATAAAGTAATATTTTTTTATTTACATTATCACTTGGAAAATGAAATCTAGAATTTACATATTTTTATATAATTTTATGGTGGGTATTTATATATTGAAATAAAACTATAATTATCAAAAAAATAATGCAATTTTACCAAAGTTAATATTTAAATGACATAAGGATTGTTTAATAAAAATACAATGAGAACAATAAATAGAAATAACAACATAATCAGTCTAATATATAGATAATGAAATTGAAAATTGTTTCTTATAAATCATTGAAATATAATTCTTATCAAGAAAATGACACATACCTATTGTCTTTTCCGTTCAAGACTATAACCCCTGAAGATTGAGTGAGAATATGATAATAAAACAAAACAATTATGATTTGAAGAAAATATGATAGTACTGACAATTAATTTTACATATTTAATAACTCACATAAAAAATTTAAGATAAATTTCCATAGTATTCGACAAAAATATAGCACACAGAAAAACTAAAAACATTATATCCACGCTAGATGTAGTCAAATAATGAATTCTACCTTTCATGCCTCTATATAGTTTAACATCTTCCCACATTATAGATTAATATAATTAAAAATATGTAATTTGAACTCATTGGTGTTTTAATAGACTTACATTAATCAAGGATAATCATTTTAATAGTTATTTTGCATAATTAGTCATTTATGAAAACATCTACTTTTATTTAGTTAATTCATAAGCCAAAAAAATAAATTATCCCATTATGGTCATATCAAACAAATTGTTCATTAATTTAGAAAAATTCTTACATATTAAATAATTTTTTGAACCAAATATTATATTATTAACATATATTTGTATAGTAAAAATATCATTTGAATATTTCTTTATAAACAAGGTAGGATCAACCATTCCTTTAGAAAAATAATTTTGTAATAAAAATTTAGTTATTCCCCCATTCCATGATCAAGGAACTATATTAAGACCATTAAAATTATTATAATGTTTAAAAATATGATTTGGAAATATCTCATTTTCAAATATAGGGGGTTGTTTAACAAATACTTCTTGATAAATTGTTCCATGTAAAAATGAACTCTTCACATCCTGTTGATATAATTTAATATTATTAAAATAATAAAATGCTAATCAAATTATAATATAATATATATCTACAAAACATGAAAAATAATCTTCATTTTAAATTTCCTCTTTGTCACCACTTGCACCCCCTTATTGTCAATGTCGCCCCCACTTTTTGATTAATCATGCATGCCTGAATTCAAACCTAAGACTTAGATGGGAATAATGAATTCCCTGTCTTTTTTTCTACTATATTTTATGATATATATATTTATTTATATATATTTTCCTATTTATTTTTTAACTATATATTTAAATAATTAAGTTTAAAGACATTTATAAAACATTTGTTTATGTGTGTGTATTAATGTGTGTATGATTAAACACACACAAACTCGTGTTTTTGTGTGTATAATATATATATATATATATATATTAAAAATATTCATTTATATATATAAAGATTTATATAAATAAATAGATACATGTTTATTAATAAATTCACAAACATATATTTATATATAAACATTATATATATATTTTTATAGGAATATATGTATTTATAATTTTTATAGGTTAAATAAAATGGGTAAATTATTATTTTATATAAAATAAATAATAAATTTTTGTTTCTATAAGGTTTCTTTATTTAAAAATATTGTTTATATCAATTTTTTTTAAATATTTATTTATACATTTAAATTTTTATATGTAAATATTACAAATATCTATATATATTTATATTTAAATTTATAAATAACACTACAATATGAAAAAATAAAAAAAACTCAACACCATAATATCATTATATATGTAAAATTAGGAAATAAATTTAGTCACCACTTAAAGAATATAGGAATACCCTTTTAAATGAAGATGAAATTTAAATTAACATTCAAAAATTGGGGCCTCTCAACTAAAATATCATTTTTAGATTTGTTACATGAATTCATTGATTGATAAAAAATAACGATCAGGCCTCCCCTATATTCAAAAAGTGTATATCTCTTCACAACCATTGATTTTACATATTGTGGAACCCAAATAGTCAATTGAATGAAAAGTTATGCTTTTTTGAAGTTTGAATCCTTTTTTAGACTTTTCAAATGATCTTAATTAATTTATTAATTTAATCTATAATGAAATTATTGTTAAATAAATATTATTCAATACTAATTAGGAAATTATTAATTTAGAATTGATTTTTAATTAATTTCTAAACCATTTTTTTCTAAATATATTATATATTATGTATAAATATATATTTAGTATTATATAAATCATATTTAATCAAATATTACAATTTGAAAGAGGCACCTAGGGAGAGAAATATCATAGTAATAAAATAAATAATAAAAATATTACAAAAGTATGGTGGTGATGGAGGTTTTCATTTCCATATTTCCAACATATCATGAAAATACCACGTTATCTAGCCACACAATTGATTTAAAATGCAAACTTTTTTTGTCAAGAATATCACCTATATAATTTGTCTCCCTAAAATTATGTGTGAGGAAAAAGTTTATGAAGTATAGGTCCAACATGATTTCTATCCATTTTGAAAGTAGTTCATATGAAATACTAAATTGATTCCTCTTGATAGCTTGGAAAATTCAATAATAGTCACACTAAAACCATACATTCCTCCATTCATGATATGTCATAATTTTTATTTCTTTAAAAATGCCAGGAATATATTATTATAATGAAAAAGTGACACCACTTTGGTTATAGAAGTAGAAAAATATGTCCCACAAAGTCCTAAAAATTACTCTACAAACATCCAATCTCGGGATCCCCTTCAAAGAACCTTCCATGTAAACCTCCACCCATCCTTTAATAATGTATTGTCAAGAAATGATGATGGATCCCTTTTCTTTTTTATAATTGGACATAACTCTAAATCTTTTACAAATAATGATGTCTTTGATGTTGTTTTCCACATATCGAATTTGATTTTATAAAGAATACATATCATGACACCTCCCTCAAAAGGTACCTCTTCTATGATGGTAAATTAAAAAGGGATATAATTTCCCCACACCCTCGAGCCCCAACTTCAGTTGGCCCTGTATTAGCGGCAAGCAACAAAGGTATAAAAAACTCAAATATAGAAGGCATTACCCTCAAAGGATAAGTATCATAAATATAAAGGATATCAACCACTAAATAACTAAAAACATAATAAAATGGTTAAACCCACAATATATGTAATGTTATGCTAATTAAAAAAATGAATCTAACTAAAACATCATAGACAATCTTACGGTAGAAACATAATAAAAACATTGATAATCCAGATAGAGATGTCCATATTAGTCCCCAAAGTCCTTCTGCAAACCCCAAAAAATAGTTTACATATATAAGGTTAGCATACATGTATTCTCATTAGGATCATACCCATGTCTCTTGTGCACATGTGAAAAGTGAATACTAATACACTAATGAGTAATACAATTAACTAAAAAAACCTAAATAGGCCAACTAACCAATCACATTCTCACTAAGGCACACTCACCAAATGACACATCCCAGTATAGTAACATAATAAGACACATATAAAAAAAGTGTACCCCACAACACTTTCCAACTATTTTTCCCCTATCATACCCCATAATATTTCATCCTGTAACTTCATATCTTCATTAATGTAATCCTACCCGAAGACACCGGGGAATTCACATCCTCCCAAACACCTTACATGAAACTGGCCATCACATCCCACTCAAATATACTTCGGACATCACATCACATCTCATCCGAAGACACCTGGTATATGACTTCTCATGTCAGCTAAAGGCACCTAGGCCATCACATCACTTCTCAACCACTTCCATAACCAGAATTGTAGGGTATTATGAACATAAATGACATTAACCATGTGCCTTCCTCTTACCATGAATGACCCCCACTATAGTCCATCTCATCAATCTCATAAAACCATCTCGAAAATGACCTATATCTATAAGCCATAACAACTTTTTCATAAGAACCACACCTGGAAGTGAGAGTGGGGAAGATGTGGTAGCAAGCCATCCATCCTCACCATCAGGATGTCAGGAGAAACAACCCCACAAAATTTGGGTTTCAACACAAAATGCTTGACTTAGGTGGGGTGTGTATTGAAATAACAATGAAAATAAAATATACAATAGTTACAAAAAAGTGAAACACGTGGGTTTACACAACAAAAAACTCCCAACCACCACAACCTTCATGTAACCATTATTACATGTGAAAATCACTTCTAAAAATAATGCATCACACCTCACAACCATAGAATCACAAGCCACACAAGCCCACTTTTTATTTCAAGTTCCACCATTTCTTGAATTATCGAGATTTCATTAACTCCATACCAGTATACCAATCCATTTAAAATCAACATAACCCATTCATTAAACTTTAAATTCAATTGATCCAATTACCATACATAAATTCCAATGTTCTAAATTAACCATATAAAATACTAAACATTTTCACATCCATTAATCATATTTCCATATTCAAATTAAAAATATTTCTACCATATACATTTAATTTATTTCCATCCCCAAACCATTCAGTATAACCCAATTTAATTTAATAGGATTTCTATTTTAATTATTTCATAGCTATTGGGAATCAACCAAGCCAAATCACAACACTATCAGCTATTCCCATATCAATTTCATATTCTCACATCACGCATCACTATCATGGCACAACAAATCAAACTTGGAAGACAAATAAATCAGTAATTCCACCCATTACACAAACCATAAAATTAATCAATTTTACAATTTAAGGGTTAAAAAAGAACTTATTTAATGAAGAAAAATTATAATTTTATTTTAATATAATAATTCTCATATAATTGCTTAATTTCAATATTATTAAATTAAAACACCGCATGAAATTCAAAATTTTTATTTGCATGAAATATAATCAAATATTGATTATCTTTATATGAAAATCACTTTCTCCTTCCAAGATAATCCTGTTATTATCTAAATTAAAACAAAAAACTACTTTTTATTCACACATAACCAATTTAATCACTGTATTTAGGGGATTTACCATTCTCATGTGATGTGATTCCACAATTAGTTTTCAACAAACAACAACATATTTTTAGTAGAAAAAAAATTTCTATTCTAAATATTATCTATCACATAATCATGTAGAAGCAATATCATGTAAATAAATAAATCACATATGATATATCCCCTTTCCCTTTATTTTTATATTTGATCTATTTAATTATATTTATTAAGTTGGTGGATACCCTCTTCCCAAAGTATAAAGAATTATGACCCCTCTTTCCTGTTACAATAGGAAGAAATAAGAAGAACCCCCTACATGGATTATAAAGAGTTTTCATGTTTCAACCAAAATCAGAATGAGATAAAAAGATGCATGCAACTCAAAACTTTGAGAAGATATCCAGTAAATTTTCAGAAGACTCTCTAAACTGGGATGGTGGAGTTTGGATAATCCAAACATGAGAGGAATAGAGAGAGACTCAAATGAGGGAAAATTATTTTCATCTTTTAAATATATCTCTCCTTGGATACTCTATCAAATTCAATATTTTATTCATTATTTAATGTAAATTTAACTCAAAACATAAATGTGTAGTATTTATTATATTCAAAAATAATTGGTTTAATAAAAATGCATTGAATGTAATTCATCCCAAAATTTTAGGATTTTAAATCACTAAAAGAGGTTTACATGATGTTCTAAAAAAGGAAAGCAATATTTTTATGAATTTTCTTTTAATTATACATGGGTTTGAATTCACTACTTAAGGGTAAAGTGATTTTACCCTTATGTATCTAGTTAACATTACATGAGATATACCCACTGTGTAAGGGTAACATAATTTTTCCCTTATATGGCTTAATACCCTTACATGAACTGAGGGATCCAGTAACTACCCTTACATATCTAAAAACATTCCCTTATTTGGGTATTGAAAACTAAGAATGATACATGCATATTTTTGGGAAGTCCCCTGTGAGAGCATGGTACCCTTATCCACAATGTGGTCTACCTTTATTAAAGTAACTAACTAACTTTACATGATCCTTGGAATCTCTCATTAAACCTTTCACAATTCTAGAACATTCAACGTACCCCTAAAAAACAAGCCTATTACTCGTACACATGATGATATAAACCTTTACATAAGTATGGGGTTTGGTTATACCCTTATGAAACTCATGGAATTGAAGGATTATCTTTATACAAAAGATCCAAAGGGGTGTTTACCTTTATATTGGGCTATAAAAAAAAGCTTACCTTTATAAAATCTATTAAAAAATATGTTTACCCATATAAAACTTCAATTTCATGTGTAAGGGTAAATATTTCATTGAAAATATTAACTTTTCAATTAAACTAACTTATAAATAATTATCAAAAGTGGCATAATATTATTTCCAAGAATTAAAAAACACATAAGAAATTAATTAATTAATTTCCAAAAATCCAAAATCACTTCAAAAATATTTGATTCACCTTAAAAACATCCAATTAATTTCAGAAGTAAAATTTTAAATATTTGAAATTACTTATAAATTTTGAAGAAACTTTTTAAAATTACTTCATAAATTACAAAGGTATTTCTAAATAACTTCTAAAATATTGAAATAGCTCCCATACTATAAGACATCAAAGAAGGACAAAGAAATGGTTTGGGAAAACACAGAACCTTATATAAGATACCTCTAAAACTATTCTTTTCAATGGGAATAAAAGAAAAACCATGAAGAAGATGGAAACATGAGGTAAAAATCAAATACCATATGAGATACCAATCAAGGATCCCGATATATTTGGAGCATAAAAACCACTCCAAAAAAACTCCTGATGGGGAAACATACCAAACAAGAACAAGTCCACGTATATTTCAAAACCCTGCAAGAAATACATAACAATCAGACAACTTTAACAACATAAGGAATTGATCTACTTTAGAAACAATTTTTTCACATGATTTTAAATAGAATACATAAAAATTCATGTAAGATAAAACATTATTACATATTTCACATTAAAAACATTACATAGGAATGAAATAAAATAAAAAGTATGTATATGCTTTTTTCTCATTTAACATGCCTGTAATTTTAATTCAAAAATTCAAAACTCATCATGCATAACATTTCGTGAATAAGTTATATTGTAATTTTAGCATTAAAATTTGATGATTAACTCAGACATTCTATTTTAAACATTTCATTAAGTCTTTTTTGTTATGGAATTGAAAAATTTGATCATTATTTTTTAATGAAAATTTACACAGTAGACATGTATCACAATAAAATCATATTAAAAAAATGTAATGTTCAAAATAATACTGATAAAAAATTTCCCATACTAACCGATTTCATTTTTCCATATAATCCATTTAATATTATGCATTAATCAATCTAAATACACTTACTATTTTAATTTAGGACCTCAATTATCCATTTTAACTCATTACATTTTAGTTTCATCATTTATATTTAATTACATTAGTACTAGGAAACTAGAACAACAAACCACTATACAAACAACCCATATTTATCATTTTCTTTTCATGCCAACAAATCCCCACTATTTAACCACCACAACACATCAAAACTACTTTCTCATCACAACAGTTTCACACAAGAAACAATTCCTCACCAAATTTACCCTATATCCCGACCACACACCACAAAAACTTACTCATTATATCCCCCACATATCAAAATCACTTCTTCATCACAATCAAAAAATATCACAACAAATTTTTACAGCTTTCATATTAGTTTAATAAGGGGACTTTCATCGAATATAATTCATTACTTTTTAATCGAATTATCACAAAAACATTAATTTCCATGGGAAACCAAATTATTATCCAAATATATGTTTTTTGGAAATTTTATACAAGATGATACAATACAATCACAAAACAGGGGTCTCACAGTCACATCAACACAAAAATTCAAAATTAGAGAACCTAAATTAACATATGAAATGCATCACAAACATGAAATGAGGTGGGAACAATCTACTTTTTCACACCCTACAATTTTACTTCATGAATTTATTTATTTCTATTATTTTCATAGATTTTTAGGCATGTATTAATTTCAAATAATCTTTAAAAAAATAGGGGGGAAATGGGTAGTCACACGGTTACCGCACAATAAGAAGTGACTAAGTAGAGCCTATCTGGGTATGTTATATATTTTAAAAGACTCGTTTATCATAGTTGGCACATGGTTTTATTAATCATTAAGACTAAATATGCAACTCATCAGGTGTACTTAGCAAAAGAAAAACACTTTTTTCTCAGTTTGGGTAAATCATATGGCAATTGTGCATTTCATCCAGCACTTTAAAAAAATTACAAATTACACTTAAATAGTAAATACCCCTCAAATGTGTATTTCTATGCACACATCACCCTCACTCACTAGATTCCTAAGAGGGATCCTCTAGATACACACCACTTCTATCCTTTCTCCCTCAATTCATAGTCGATTCTTCTTTTAATTTTTGTGTGATTATCCCATGTCATATTCTCTTTCTATCCTTTTACTTTTTCCTCTTTTTATATCAATTTATTTCTATACCATGTGATATGCAATAATTTTCCATGACATATCTCTATTTTGGATATTTCATTTTCTGACTCTTGGTGTTTAGGGTTCTTGGTTCCTTTTGAGGATGATTTTAATCATAGGTGTCGAAGGCAATTTGTTCTTTACCAAATTTGATTTGGGTTTCATATAATCTTATATGTTTCTCTATTTTTAATTAGGTATTTTTTAACTTTGGGTTTTTCATGTTTTTTAGAGAAACTTGTACCTACCTCTAGTTGATTCGATCCATTATTATTAAAGGCGACTTATATGTGTATGCATATGTAAGAATATATATATATAGGTACCCTCTTTATACATATTCACTCATGGTGGTGGGAATATGTACAAATATAAAAGAGGTATATATATATATATAAATATGAATATGTCTGTAAGTGGAAAAGGGGCGCTTTATTTATCTAGGGTTCTTCTCGGACTCTCTTGACTCTGTGGACCTATTTGAGGTGGTCTCAAGTGACTATCATCCAAGGAAATACTTTTTAAGGTAGGTTACCCTATTTTACAGTCTTTAAATATAAAAATATAATTTCTTTTCTGTTTTATTGGGTGTTTTAACAATATTATAATGTTAGTAAATTGTAGAAAAATGGTGGGCTTAACATTGTTGGTTTATTTCATGATTCTCAGAACTTTTATTATGTTTCATTATAAAGTTTTCTTATTAAAACATGTTTCCAAACTGATTTTTAAATTTTTGGCATATTTATCCCTTGATTAGATTTCCAAATGATTTATATCTGGTGAATCAGAAATGTCCAAAGATGTTTTATCCATTAAACTAATTTTTCATAAAAGTATATTGACATTTTTTTCAAGGATATTAAAAATGGTTTTTTCAAATAGGGAAGGGTTTTCTGGAAATGATGATTCCCATTTGGTAGTTTTAAATGTTTCCTCGAGAAGAGAAAATTTCCAAGGATACTCTTCACTATAGGGGTAATTAACAAGGATGATGTTAGGAGGTGTGATTATAATCATGAATGATGACTTTTCATGACTGAGATGTTGTAATTGTGCATGCATCCTCACCTCCCACTTTTTCAAAATCCATGGGGTCCTAGGAATCATAGTGAGAGTTTATATATGATTTCTATTTTTTCCTAATTTGATTTACTAGATCCCCAGGGTAGGGAATGATCATGTGGGTTCTTCTATCGGTGAGTCTAGTTGATAGTAGTCTAGTTAGATATTGAATTTTGATTATATAGATGGGTTAGAAGATGGTTCTGAACCAAGTACGTCTTGGGTGTCCTCTCTTTTTCTCTAGGTATATCCCATGATAACCATTTGAAATTTATTCTACTTCCACTATTTTTTTTTGTTTTCATAAAATCATTTCAACTATTTTCTTTTTACAAGATATTATCACATCATCACCAATTTACTTGTACTATAATTTACACTATTATGGTATCATATTTTGATATATTTTACACTTCTTTATTTTCACTATGATATTTCATTCACTAAATGTTTCTTCTGTATAAAATTTTTTATTGGAAAATATTTCATTCATTGGAAACTGTTTTATAAACAAAGGGAAAAAATTTGAAGAATTAGAATGTGTCTAGAAGAATTAGAATGTTACCAATTTCAAAATGTAAATAAATTAATGGGATTATATATCTATATTTTCAAATTAGAAAGAACTTTATTCCTATTTAATGTCTATACAAAAGGAGTTTCTTATTTGGAATATCTAATAAGAATATAATTGATCACTCCTACTCTATCATTTTCAATTTTATGTTCTTCTAGTTTTGGATTGCTCTTGGAGCAAACGTAGTTCTATGATTAGTGGTAACCCACAAGGTCACTTGGAGGTATGTTTATCCATTTAGTTTTATTTCATTTCCACTTCTACTATTTATTTTATTCATGTTGTTTATATTTATTTTTTTTAATGGGACAAATCATTTTCAACTGAGTATTCATGATGCTTGAAACTATAATTTCACCCAGGAGGATCATGAACTCCTCTTGGGACTTTTCAAAGGCTACCTTGAGTTCCTTGTTCAGGGTACTACATGAGGTGGTTTGTGAAAAACTAGTATCGGTGGATCCATTTTTATTTTATGATGTCTAGTAGGTTGAATATTAGGACTGTCGAGAGGTGGGAGCAGGAATACTTTCATAAGATCTTACATGTTCTCAACCTCATGTTTACCTGGGAATTAATTCTTTGAGTCTTTTCTTTTGGGAGTTTTTTTAATGTTTGACATTTTGGGGATGAAAAAGTGGAGTTAACTAGTGTTACTTTGTGAGATCACATGTCCTGGAAATCCATGTGGAACCTAAGTACATAGTTCATGATGAATACTATTCTTGTTTGTGTAGTTTCCATATGTCTTTCCAAGCCATTGGGCCAAGCTGTACATCAAAACTAGTCCCCTATTGAAATTATGTGTTTGACTCCTTTGGTTTTATTTTTATTAGATTATAATTTGTTATTTGGTTTTGAAAAAAAAATTGGAAATAATTTTTAAAATCATGAATCTAAAATAATTTTTTTGTTTTAAAAGGTGATTTTTATGTTTCTTAGTTAAAATTGGTTTGGATTTAAATGAATTTTGAAATTATTGTTTGTTTTCAATGTGATATAAAAGTGGGTTTTCAAATTAATGAGGTTTTTTTTAAAATTTATAAGGCCCATTTGGCACTTTCAGTCCTTCACTCACAAATGAAAACCCCTCTTAAAGCATCCCTTGATTCTAGAATTGGGATAGGAATTGAATGGATAGAATATATAATGTAATAATGGTGATGGGGAATGTGAATTATTGTGACTCATGGAAGGGAAACGAGATTTCACTTAAATTGGGGCTTAATATTGTGTACCAATGAATTTTTTAAATAAAAAACTTGTGTAATTTTGAAATAGACTTGAGTTAGGATAAATTTTTCAAACAAAACTATGGAATTTAACGTGGTTTAAAATTATAATGTAAAAATTATATATTTTTAAAGGTGAAATTTAAATATTTAAATGGATTTAAAGGGTGAGATTTAAAATTTATGTTTAGTGTATTGGATTATTTTTGTTATGGAACTGTTGCTATGACTTAAGAATTAATTATTTTTGTCAATGATTTAAATTGATATTGTTATTGATCTTTCATGTGTTTATTTTTTTTATATTGTGCCTCCCAAAAGAGTTTGGATGGTTCATAAGGGTTCGGAAGTGGATAAATTAGTTGAAGACACCACCTAATCCCATGATAGAGTAGTGGGGCCAATTTAATTATGAGGTCTCCCGACCTTCTGAAGAGCTCTTAATTATAGAGAGGTGGAAAAGTGGATTGAGGAAGTTGAGAAAGACTTTAGATCCTTGGAGAACATGACTTTGTTAAGGTTCAATCTGTTCTGAAATATTTTAAAGGGAAAATTTTGGATTAGTGGATGATCATTGTAACGTATTTTTTGAGTGTTGGAATTTCATTAGAGATTTTTATAAACACATTTTCTCAATGGTTGCTTCCTAAAGAGATTAAGGTAGATATGGTGGAGGAGGTTATGAGCTCCCAGTATGGTTGGTGAATGTTGAAGGAGTACATCGACTATTTTAATGAGGTAGTTATTTTCTCTCTTGAGATTCTGTGAACTAATTACCTAAAGCCTCATCAGTTAATAGAGGGTGTTTTTTGAATATAAGTGCCTGAGTAATTTAAACTATGACATTTTCTCAAGGAGTTTATTAAGGAATGATATATATCCCAGTTATTATTTTTGGTTATCCTGTGGTGAGTAGTAGTTTTGTTTCTTTTATAGTTGGTGAGGGCATCCCATATGGTGATAAGTGAAGACTAAAGGATTCTATCTTGCATAAACCTCTTCCAATTATTGCTTCGATAGAAAGGATGACGCCTCTCATGTTCTTCTAATGATGTCGTTTCGAGCACACAAAGACCTATTACTTAAATGTTCCAAAGACCCATCTTTGTTGTGGTTGGTTTGGAAACTTCTAGAAATTTTGTAATTGAAAGTATCTTTTTGGAAAGTTATTGTCTCTTGCCTTGGGATCTTGATAGTGGTTGACACAGATTTGAGGTCTTTTCCCTTTTTATTTTCCTAATTTTGTTTTTCTATCTATTTTTTATACTCAATTGGATAAGTCATTTTATGGTTATTATGGATTTCTGGCCATATGCCCTGTGAATCCTTTTTTGGTGCCATTACCTTTAGAAACGTTTTCATCATGTTGGGTTTTTCTCTTCCCTTTAATGTTTTATACTTAGTGAGTTAGTTCCTTAGTGAAATTATTTTATAGTGGGGAGACCCATGAATGATTTTATTTTCATTATATACTGGTCATGTTTGGTGTGAATTGTGGAGATAGTGGTTTAACTAGGATCATTAGTTTTTGTTCGATATTGGGTATGATTTGGAGATCTAGTTTCCAATGTTATTTCTTTTAGGTTGAAGGTTTCAGTTTTCTTTCACTCTTGGACTCAAGAACATGCTGAGAGAAGAATGATTTTATGGAATGGAGAAAAATCACACCGCAACTTTTTATTTCATTAATTTATTTATTCTATTATATTATTAGAGTTTCATACCCATATTTTTAAAAAACATTAAAAAAATGGGGGGAAGCAGAAGTGGCATAGTTACCACATCGTTATTATTAACCTTACAGATCCTATATGGGTATGTTTTAAATTTCAGTATACCTACATAGAATGGTTTGTTCATGGTTTCCATAACCATACAAACCAACCATGAGGCTCATCTGGTGTTCCCAATAAAGGGTGCATAGTTGGCACACTATTTGGTTAAACCTTGTGGAAACCATGCAATTCACCCATCCCTTAAAAAAATTACAAATTACACATAGTTTTTAAAAAACCCTCAAAGGGTTATTTCTACACGTACCTCATCCTTACCCACTGAATTCTTAGGAGGGTTCCCCCAACCGTACACCAAACCTCCCCTTTCTCACTCTATTCTTGGTTGATTCTGCTTCTAATTTTTTGTTTTATTTTCTCACATCATTTTATCCTCTACGCATATTCATTATTCCTCATTTTTATATGGTTTTATTTCTATCCCATGGTATGAACATTCCTTGGTTAAGCACCTAACTGGTTTTTGGTATTTCATTTTCTAATTCTTGATTTTTAGGGTTATTGGGTCTCATTGAGGCCGATTCTTGTCACGAGTGTTGAAAGAAATATGTTTCCCTCTAAATCCAGGTATGGTTTAATAAAAATTTATTTATATATCTATTTGAAATTAGTTATTTTTTGAACTGTTTGTTTCTAAATTTTTTCAAGAGCATCTTGGATCTTCTTGAGGTAGATTTGTGCCACTGTTGTTGAGGTTGACTTACATGTGTATGCATGGGTAAGTATATATATATATACATACCCTTTTGTAAATATTAACTCATGGTGGTTTAAATATATATAAAGATACAAGAAGAAATTATATATATATATATATGTGAAAAGTGTATATTTTGGTTAGTGGAAAGGGGTCTCTTTATTTATTTAGGGTTATTCCTAGACTGTCATGCTTTTTTGGACCTCTTTGAAGTGGTTTTCAGTGGTCTTCATCAAAGAAAACATGTTTTGAAGAATGTTACCATATTTCTATGAATTTAAATTGAAAAATATAATTGAATATGTGTATTATTTGGAGTTTTAATAATATTTTTAAGTTATAAAATTGTAGATAAATGTTGGGTTCAATGAAGTTGTTTTATTTTATGATTTTCAACACTTTTCTTATACTGTGATATGGTTATTTATTATCAAATCATGTTTATAGAATGGTTTTATATTTCCTGAAAATTATGTGCTTGATTTTTTTCAAATTAATTATACTTGGTGAATTGAAAATTTCTAATATTTTTAATCCTTTTAGACAGTTTTTCATAAATTCATAATGATGTGTTTATTTTATTTTCAAGTAGATTCAAACTATTTTTCTATATGGGAAAGGGTTTTTCTAAATTATGAGGCCCATTTAATACATTTGAATGTTTCCTTGATAATATGACACTTCCATGGATACCCTCCACTATATGGGGGATTCTCTTGGAAGGTGTCGGGAGGTGGGCTTATCATGTATGATAGATTTTCATGACGAATATTTTTTAGTTTTTCAGGATTCCTCACATCCCACTTCTTTTAAATCTATGGGATCCTAGGGGTCATAGTGAGAATTTATATATGTTTACTATTTATTCTTTATTAGATAGACTATATACCCATAGTAGGGAATGACCATGTGGGGTGTTCCACTGATGAGGTTATTTGAGAGTAGTTGGGTTTGTTGTGGACTTTGGATTGCATTGATAGGATAGCTGATGGTTTTGAGCTGCGTATATCAAGGGTATATTCACTTAATTTATATGTATATCCCATGATAACTATTTCAAATTTATTCTAATTTTACATGGTTCCTGATGTTTTATAAAATCATTTCAACTGTTATGTTTTTACTGGAAATTATTTTATCATAACCTTTACTTGTACTCTACATTCCCCTATTTTGGTTGCATCATATGATATAATTTTCACTGTTATCATTTAACTAAGATATTTACTTCACCACATTTTTCAACTTTGTAAAATGATTAATTGGAAAATATTTAATAGTTTGGAAACTATTTTGGAAATACAATGAAAAAATGGTTTTTTAAGAAGAATTATCCAATTAATTGTTTTAAAAAGAAAAGAAAAGAATATATATATTCAAAATAGAATGAAATTTATATCCATGTAATGTTAAGTCATTATTATTTGTTTCTTTGGAATACCTACTAATCCTATCAGGTATCATTCATACTCTATCATTTTCAATTTATTTTCTTCCAATTTCAAAATCACTCTCAGAGCGAGTGTTGTTATGTGATTGGTAGTGACCCATAAAGTCACTTGGATGTATGTTTATTCATTTGGCGTTATTTATTTTCTACTACCATTTTTTATTTAATTAATGATTTTTTATTAATTTATCTGATTTTCATTCACTAAATTGTTCTCAACTATATATTCTTGATTCCAAACAATAGTTTCTAGCATGAGAGAATTGGGAATAACTATTGGGACATATCACCAGATACCTCGATTTCCTGGTTCAAGGGCTGACCTGTGGTGGTTCGTAAAACACCTTATCTATTTGTAATGTTTTCCAACGTTGTAAACAAAACATTATTTACTAGGATAAAACACATTCAAAAAAATTAGGGTGTTTAATTTTCCTTTTTATTTTTTCCACATGTGTATTCAATTTCTTGAAAAAGTTTCACATAACATTTCTAAACCAATAAAATAACTCATATCAACATAGACAGGGATACCAAAAGAAAACAAATCAAAGTAACTCATCCAATGCACCATTATATTTTCCACTTTGGGTTTCACTAACTCACCATCACGAATTTACAATTTGTTATAATATAATGTGGCTTGATCCAAGAAAGGGTTTCCCTCCCTCCCTATGTTTTAATCCATAACACATGCCACAATAATGGGATAAATCAAAAAAAACAAACAAAAAATATAGTAGTAAAAAACATTATCACTTTTTTCATAATAATTTAAGAGTGGTAAGAAATGTAATTTTAATAAATTTTATGATTTTTCAAGAAAACCCTTTTCTTTTATCAACAAAACCACAACAATACATGTAGTCATAGTAATGGTGTTTTATTTTAATAAAAAGATACATTATCTCATAGTTCACACAATTTTACAAGTTAATAAATATAAATGACTCACGGATTAGTCTTCATTATAGAACATATTCTTCTTAAAATTCCTATTTAAATCATCATATTAATATTTTAAACCATATTTTTAACAATTCATATCAACACATCAATGTGAAAATTCATTGATAGTGAAACCATAACAACACAAATCATTTACAATCCATTTCCAGGGAAACATCATGACTTTTAATAAAATAAATTTAACATGAGGCCAAGATAATGATAAAAACATCACATACCTCATTTCATTCATAATGGTTTACAAGGTTTAAACATCAAATTCTAGGTTCTTCTTGTTACCGAGGAAACACATTCTTGACTTCATTTGAAATTTTTATACATTCTAGTTTCTTTTCCTCAATTAAAATACCCAATTACATATATAACATTATATCATAATTTCAAAGGTAATGGATTCAATCATGTAACATTATTAAAATTTCACATGATTTATTTCTATGTATCATGATTACCTTTCTCAGAAAAAACATTATTTAAACATTTTCATTGCTAAGGAAAGAATTCGTATACACTAAAATAAGGGTAACATGATCTTAATTCCATATTTCAATACATTATTTTCAGTAAATTATAGTATTTCATATGTATAATATGATATATTATACATGCTATATGACCAAGATTCATATAGTAGAAGTTTCATAGTTACTGCACATGTTTTTTCATCTTTAGACATGCTTTCCATAACAAACTACTTATGACATAACATGTGGGGCTTAGTTATTTCAGAACTACATATTCTTATCAGTATTAAAAAGAATATTTGAAATAATTTAAACTATTTTGAGTCACAAAAGGATCCCAAAAATCATTTTTATAATTTTATAATAATTGAAATCATGGTATATCCTTATAATAAATTTCTAACACATGCAGGCAACATATAATGAGTAAGAAGGAAAACAAGGGAATGAAATTAAGATTTCGATGTTTAATAACATGACTGATCTAGCATAAAAATATTTTTAACAATATTTGGGAAATGAACCATAATTGTTTTGAAAAAACCATCAAACAATTAACAGTTATCACTGAGCATGCTTACCATTTTCCAAAAAAAACAATTTCACAAGAATTTCCCGGCATACAACATATGATTATACTAATAAATCTGAGTTTCAATCATTCCAAAAATAGGATCAAGTTTATTCTTAATAATTTTTTAAAATTAAAATAAATTATCAATAATAAATATGGACATTTTTTTATTAATTTCATATTGTAAATATCCAACACCATGTTTTATAATAAATACATTACACATGATTTTGTTGAATCACTAATGGAATTCCATCCAAGGCATATTAACTTTAATGAAATCTAAAATACACATAAGCATGGTTTTTACGAAAATAATTTCAATAAGGGAGTAGGAAATATACTCAAGTTAAAAAGATTCATATGGGTTTTAAATATTCAGTACTTTTTCATGAAAAAATACACTAATCGTATTTCTTTAACAATTTCAAACATTAGGAAAATAGGTTATCAAGCAATTCATTCTAATAATGAAAAAAAATCAAAAAGAATCATGATTTAAACCAATGCATTCAATTCTAAATAATGTTTAAAATAAATTTATTGAGTTAGTTAATAAACATTGTACTCTTTCCTTTCATATTAGACAAGATTTTTAAAAAATATATAAAATTTCATCAACACTAATAGGGGTACATGTGAGTGTATTTTACCCTATATGTGGCATCGAAATTATAGAGATCAAGTCCCATCGACCACTCATGAATCCCTCTTTAGGGGAGGGTTTATTCTCCCCCATGGTGGTGGTGGCCTGGTATTCTAGTAGGTGGAAATGTGAGGATGATGATGATGAGGTTCTTAGTCCATGTTGTGGATGTGGGGCAATGTTGTGGCTTTGTGATGACATCAGTAGTTGGCCTGATAGCGGCAGCATGAGGTTATAGAGCTGATGTGAATCGGTAGGAATCCCTATGGGTATGTAAATAAACGTTGTTGTAGTAATTTTGACTATAACGACCCAGTCTTAATGTACATATACTTTACATCACTTTTGTAGAAAACATAAATCATTAAAAAAATAGACACCCAAAGAACATATTAGTCTAGTGCATTTAGAAACATGAAAAAATGAACACTGGTACATAAGTGAGATACATTATCTTTTACTAAGTTCTTCTTGTCTAGAACCCTTCTTAGACAGATAATACATAATTCATATCTGCATATCATAGGTGTGGAAACATCAAAATTGGAGAGATTAAATGCTCGATAAGGGTAATCAAGGGAGATATATAAGTATAAACATGAGTATAGGTGTATATGAATGTGATCAAAACATTTAAAGATTATACCCTACATATAAAAGATCATAATCAGGAATCATGACATAAA
The DNA here is from genome assembly GCA_963277665.1 of Viscum album. Classification (NCBI taxonomy): domain Eukaryota; kingdom Viridiplantae; phylum Streptophyta; class Magnoliopsida; order Santalales; family Viscaceae; genus Viscum; species Viscum album. Next base: position 959,917,012 of record OY728142.1, read on the forward strand.
TATCAATATTTCATAAGACATGAATTATAACGAAATTAAGAGCATAAGGCATGAAATCAAAACATAGGAAAAAACATGGAATTTTGGCGAACAAAGAATCATATAATATGATTTCTATAGTATCCATGGAATCACTATCAATACCATATTAGTTGTATGGGTTCACTCCTCATGCTATCTTAGTAACAATAGTTCACTCCCATGTTTATATTAGTAGCATGGGCTTACTCCATAAACCATCTTGGTAGTAATGGTTCACTTCCATGTCTATCTTAGTAGTCAAGGTTCACTCCCAAGACCATATTAGTCTGTCTCATTTGATATAAATATTTACCCAATGAATTGGAAGGATATATAGGTCCCAACCATCTCAAAATAAAATCATACATACATGTTTGAAAAAATAATAAATAATTGTATCATAACACATGAAATAAAATGAGTGTCATTATAAGGCCCCAGCCTTAAACCTTACTTAATATTGAATTAAATGAATAATTCACATTGAGGATCTTTTTTTCAGGTTTAGAGTTTTAGAGAATTAGAACATAACTATTACATCTTAAAAGATTACAAAGTAGTCACTTCTACTAAATTTCCATAATAAAAAAAACTCTTGAAAGAAACATGTCTAGTTCCATGTTTTATATAGCATGACATTCCCTTGATCCCATCCTTGACCTTATTCCACATTAAGTCCTTTGAAAACATTTCAAAAAAAACATGGGGTGAGCATAAAAAGCTCAGTAAGGGATACAGAAAGAATGAAAACTGTTAGTTTTTCAAACATCAAATAAACCATATATACTCTATCAAAGTAATACCTTCACCTTCATGAAGTAGTAAAAACTATTCACTGAATAAAGTATCATTACTTACCTTTTTGTAACCAAAGGATTACCATAAAATCCATAAAAAGAACACATATCATATATAAAGGTAACTTGGGACATAAACATACTTAAGTGGAATAACCATACGGTTGACTTCCACACATATCACTTAATGGAATAGCCATACGGCCAATTTCCATACATACTTAATGGAATAGCCATACGGCCGACTTCCATACCCAATGCATTGGAGGTTATAACGTAACCACCCGTCCTGGTATTCACGGCACCACCCGTCATATGGTTTATAACGTAACCACCCGTTAAAATGTCCAAGTACCAATATAAAATCATAAAACATAAAACCAATATAAAGGAATGATAACATTTCCACATTTCAATCACAATATATCATTAATATATTGACATAATAGAATCCTTTTTCAAAACCATTTTCAATACTAAAATACATAAAAGAGTATATGGTATTTATTTTATTCCAAAAACATTACGACTTGTTGAGAAAGCCAAATATCAAATAATACTTACGGCGGCGGAAAAGGTCGTTGTCACCGCGTACGTTAAAAAAACATTCCTTTTTGTCGTTTAGTAAAACGCTTTGTAGAAAAAGATTCCTTTTGTATAAAAGTAAAAGTAAAAAGATTTTATACACCGTATAAAATAAATTTGAGTATAAAACGAAATATGCCTCAATGAAAGGAGATTGAGACGAAGTCCCTTACCTTGGGTCCGACTTGACTCGATCGTTCTTTAACATCCTGAATAATAAACTTGAGTTAATTTATACTTGATTAAGAACCTTTTTAAAGTTCATTATTCTTTTTATATCACTTATTGACATGTTATAAACATTATGTAACCATTTAAGTTAATAATGTTTGTTTTGTCAATATTTGGTTCTTAAGTCGAAAGTTGACTTCTTACAATTACATGTTGTTCATGTGGTCAAAATTTCTTTATATCCAGAATGAAATTCCCGATTTGGATATAATATGTATCATATATATCCAGCATATACATGTATTTATAATATTACATAATCATTTATAGGTAAGAAATGAAATGCACCGTTCATGGAGACGGTAAGCCGTACGTACGCATGAACGCTACTTTCATTTCTTTTTCATATTAGTGGAATTAAAACTAAATGAGAGGTATGTATATTTTAATTCCAGAATTATATTCATCATTTAGATATATCATTAATTATATATATACATTATATACATGTAATTTTAATAGTACATTACATTTGGGGATAAGAAATGAAATGCACCGTTCATGGAGACGGTAAGCCGTACGTACGCAGGAACGCTACTTTCATTTCTATCTCATACTTTAATGGAAAGAAATAATAATGATATAGAGGTATATTATAATTCCATTATAACATCATATATAATAACTTTAAATCCATCCTTTACACGTCCCACATATGGAATTAACGAATCACATCACTTTTAGGGGGCGGTAGTCCGCACTTCCTTAAATGAAGATATCGTGTTTACCCATAATGGAAACCATAAAGGTATGCCAAAAATGAAAAATACAGAAGCTTAAAGAAAACATAAACATATTATATATCATATATAAAAATAGTGACATCATAATGGCCACCCTTGAAGGTGTTAAATGAGTATTGAACAATCATCGTTTCGGGAGGCAGAATTTCGCCATCCACGGAAACCGTATGTTCTTTAACCATTTGATGTAGTTGTGTGAGAGTGTATCTCAAATAAATATTATAACAACATCCTAGTATATTTATGATACTGGTGTTGTTACAAAATAAGTAAATAAAAAGAGTTTAGAGGGTTGGAGAAGCAAAATAAAACAAATGAACAAGAGAGAATGAATTACCTTTAAAAGTGTAACTCCCTTTTGATTTGAGCCTAAAGGCTTCCTTTGAAAGGATTATTCCCAAAGGGAATCCTCTAGGATGAGGATAGGGATGTGGAGAGAGTAATTGGGAAGGGGTTGGCCGAGCCAAAGGCTTGAGAAGTGTGTGAAATGGGGTAGAGGTGGGGGCCTTTTATAAGAGGAGAGAAGGGGCACTTTTGGAAAGTAAAGAAATATTACTTTATTTGAAAATGAGTTTCGGTTTTAAATGTCCCACATTGATAACATTCCTGGATAAGGTGATAAGGGTTCGAAATCCACTCATCCAATTGGTTTTGGACATGTTTTGTTCATATATTTTACATTATCCTTCCATTTTATTTAAATCGTTAAATAATGAGGTCATCGATGCATCATCATGATGTCATAAATACATTAATTTATTTAGTGTCTAAAAATTATAAAAAAACTACTATGATGTAGTAAATCTTTTTCGCTTTCTAATGACTATTTATAATCAAAATTTGGACTTGTATAACCCCACTCAAAAATTATTTTAGTAAAACAATTTATGTTAGTGTCATTTTCACTTTAACATTAAATAAAAATATATTAATGTCATTTTCCAACTAAAGTGGCTCCATGGGGTCCCCAAGTTGGCCCATGGCTTTTCTTGGTCGGCCATGACTCACCCAATAGGTGTAGGACAAGTGTCATGGTGTTTTCTCATTCTTATAATACAATTTTTACCTTAAACTACACTAATTACCTCTAATCGCGATTAATGAAAAAAAGTTACTATTCACCAAAAAATTATTTTAATCTCATTGAACCACATTTTACTTCTTAATGACAACCATGTATGTCGGATTTTCAAATTTCAATACACATTAGTGGTAAACTTTCATTTAACTGAAAAATCGGTTTGCTTGATTACCACTTAGTGGTTTCACTATTCATCAAAAATTGAAGTTTTTCAGAAAATTACCACAAATTCACCCTAAGCTATATTTGATATTCTGAATTCAAAAATGGAGTCCATTTTACAAAATTCAAAACATATAAGTCAAATTAATTAATTTAAAAATTAATTCCCGCTGTCATGACAAATAGCGTGTTTTTGTGAAACAATAAGTATCAAAAGATTGACACCAGTTTAAGTCCAATTTCAAAGTGAAATTGATTCCAATGACCACCATTAGATTAACTGGTAAAAACATTTTCTAATTTCACTTTAAAAACAATTAAAATAATAATCTAATAATATAAATAATTTAGATTAAAAAGAGGTTTTGAATTAAAATACAACATTTTACACTATTCATAAAAAAATGAACTTTATCAGAAAGGTACCAAAAATTTACACAAAGTAAATTTTGATGTCCTGATTCTAAATAAGAGTTATATTTGGTCCAAAATAAAGTATAAGAGTGATCAAAACTATATTTAATGACGATTCACCATTAAAAGGTGATAAGTGAACTTTTAGTGAAAATTAGAGTATATATGCCCTAAAATTGAACTCTTTCCGTATTTTAAGCCTTTATCTTTTATTGGGTAAATGTATAAACATTTAAAAACATATCTAATAATATTTTAGTTTTTTCTATCCATTCCCGCCAGTACAATGGCTACTTGTTAACTAACATTTAAAATAATATTATTTTATTACTAGTGTGCTACGTAAGTTTCAAAGAAACTCATCGTTGCGTATCGGGTACGCTATCGAACATAGAAACCCCTTTAAAATAAAATTAATATTTAATTCGTAAATATTAATAAATATGAAAATTATTTATTCTTTATTTACCTGGGATGTTACAGTCATAAACATGAAATCATACATTAACATATATAAAAATAAATAGGTTTTATAATCATTTCATAAAAGAATATCCCATGGAAAAGAGCAGATTTCAAAGACATATAATCCATGAAAATAAATAGGTTTCATAAACATCAAGACATCAATACTTTATCAATTCAGAGAAATAATATGAATGGAACCTTTAGATCATTTCTTGGAAAGGAATGGGTAAAACCAATGGATGTCATATTAGATGGGAAAAAATTTTATTGATATTTTAAAAACACATAATGATGAAATTATCCTTTCTCATATGAAAAATTATTCTTAAAATATAAAACCCTTTGAAAACCATTTAAATGAAAATAAACATAAAAACTTATAAAGTAAGCTCTGAAAACATTTTAAAATCCTTTTTTATTTTAAAACTTATATAGGAGCTTGAAATCCTTTTGAAAACTAGTTTTCCTTAAGAAATTATAAATGAATATTGAAAACATTTTGAAAGCCATTTCTTTGAAATCATATTTTTAAAAAATATTGAAAATAAATATTTTAAACATGATAAGTTTGTTTTAAAGAAATTATTGTGGGTAAATGTTTTCATGTCATACGAGGTAAAAAGAAAATTCATTTTTCAAAAAAAAAGTTTACAAAATTGACTTATTAGAAAAACGATAAGAGGATTCATTTGAAAACATTGGTAATATAAAAAAAGGTAGAAATTTATGTTAATGATAAAAGGATGATATTATAATATTCTTGGCATCCCTTTTTTTGAAAGCAATGTTTTTAAGAAGCAAAGATTTATGACTGAAGAGAGCGGTATGGTCTAATTTTCTGAAAAACATCTTACTAATTATCTTAAGTATTGAAGAGTGGAAAAAATGGAACTAACACATGAAGAAATAAATACTAACCAGAAGAGAATAAAATTCATGAGCTTTCTTGAAATATGGATCATAATATTTAATTAATGATAATGTTATCATAAATAATCTCGATAAACAGTGTGATTGTTTCAGTAAACTATTACCAGGTGATAATTTTGAATTATAATCCCCGTGTAATAAAATGAAATTACATGGAGTATTAAAATATCATGAAAATAAGTATACTCATGTTATAACATGTTAAATTCATTCTATACCCCTTATAAAAATATAGTTGTCTAACATGGCATGTGTCTCAAAAAGGAAAATTGAGACAAAATTACTTTACCGATTTGGAAACTTTTGAAACATAAACCCCATGAACAAATACCAGAAAATTGTTATGTATATAACCATATATTTATTTATAATATTCATATAATACATTAATGGAATGTATATACACCATGCAAAAAAATTGAGTGGGGAATAAGTCATATAACAAAAAAATTAAAGCGTGAGATGAAATTCCCTTACCTTGTGTATTGACACTCTTCGTACTCGTATAAGCTTCATGTATAACAAATGTAAGGTAATTATACATATTTTATAGAATAATAATATTTTATATAATACCATATATGGTTTTATTATGACCATATATTAGACACTTTTAAACAATTCTATGTTAATGATTCACTTCAGGTAATATCCGCTTTGTTTTTTATATGTGTCTTAATTTGTTATATATTTGGTCCTTGTACTTATATCATGATTTAAAAAATGTAAAAAATGATATAAATATAATTTATATCATTATATATGTATTATAATAATATATATTATATATAAGTATGAAATGGGATACACCGTTCATGGAGACGGTAGGTCATATGTACGCATGAACAATGTTTCCATTATATTGTCGTATTGAAATAAAGAGAGTAAATGAAATAGAAGTATATAAAGATATGTATATTATTATTCCATTATATTTATTAAATCATATATATCATATAATTTTACTAATAACATCTTTAATACATTTCATGTAGTGTGTGAACAAATCACATCGCTTTGAGGGGGTAGTAGTTCAAACCTTCTAAAAAAATTATCATATTTACAAAAGAATAAAAGTATAAATATATGTATTGTAATATAATTAAATAATATTAAAGAAATTATAAATATCATAAATATTAGATAAAAATATAGTGTCCATCATAATTTCTACAATGATAGGCAGTAAAGGAAGAATGAATTATCATCGTTTTATAATGAGATAATTCATTGTACACATAAAAGGAATGTTTTTTTACTCATTAGATGAATGTGTGGGTATGTGTAGGGTGAAATATTAGCAGAAAACATCTAATTATATTTATTATACTATTTTTATTGTAATGGAATAATGAGATAGTAGGTTATGGAGAATTAAAATAAGTTAAATGGGCTTGAGGGAGGATGTTACATCTTCTTTGGCTAATTTCTTTTGGTTTTCATGAAATGACTTCCTTGGATTTCATTCTTCAAAAAGTGAGGATTCAAAGACTAATAGAGTGATTTTGGTAAGATATATTGGTAGATATTTTCTGAAAAAAAATTCATGAAAAGTGTGTGGAAGTGGGAAAAGATGAGTCCTTTTATAATGGAGATTTAGTGGCACCGTAGTATTATTTTGGAATAGGGAAATCCCACCCCAATTTATTTATTTCATGTGGATTCAATAATGGTCACAATTAAACCCAAGTGAGGATAGTATCTAAATATGGTCATAAAATGGATTTTGGAATATTTTTAGATAATATTTGTCCTTAATATTATGATTCAGTCACTTGTTAAGATTAATTTAATCTTAATCATTGTAATTAATATTAATTACCTTCACTAATATTTTTGTTCAAAAACTAATTTGATATTATTATAAATTATAAATTAGGGTGATTCTAAATATAGAACCCATTTTTAAAAATTTCAATTGTATAATTGGCATAAATTAATTTATATTTAATCCTACAAATGGGGCGACAATGTGGGTTTTTAACGTAAAAACGTTGAAAATCTTCCTAGGTTTTATAACCAATTTTAATATAAAATTGACTCCAATAAACTAAATTGGATAAATTGATTAAAATTTGATCTAAATATACTTTAAAATATATTAAAATTATAATTTACCTTTATAATTAAAGTATATGAAAAAATAGGTTTGAGGTAAATTTTAGTACTTATTACTATTCATTAACAAATGAAACTTCATAGAAAAATACAAGAAAAAACACCCTAACCTATGTTTTTTGTTTCAATTAATAAAATGTAGTTTTTTTAAATATAAATTTATATAAGTTCCAAAATTAATTTTTAAAATAGGTTCATCATCAAAAGGTGGTGAAAGCGCCTTAATAAAAATATAGTTTTTATGTGTAATATTGTGTTTGTTCATATCTTATGCCTATAGAATTTATTGGATGAGTATCAAATATATTTTATTGAATATATTATATATATATATATATATTAAATTAACATCATTTACAAATTTTAATTAATTTTATTAATTGAAATAAAACAGCTTTTTAAACATAAAAATTGTTTTCTATAAAAAAATACTCTTTATATTCAATTGGTTATTATATTCATTATAACTAATGAATTAATTTTATATTTGTGTAAACTATATGTTTTAATAATTTAGTTAATAATATTCTTAATAACTAACTTAATTAATATTTTATGTCTTTACATATTTAATAATATAATAATAATAATATATTTTTGTTTAATAAAACTCGGTCTTGTGTGTTACCCAATCCATCGAGAAAAGTATATATTTCATATAACATAATCTTACCTCATAATTCCATGTAGAGAAATATAACCTTTATATTGTGTGTAGTGCACAATTAACTTGATATTTCATGAGCCAAACATAGTGCTTTATTATAACAAAAGTTATATTCAGTGTTGTTTGAAATGAAAAATATATATATAATAGATTAAATTAATTCAATAAAAAATACACAAAATCCTGGGGTGTTACATTCTACCCCACCTTAAAATTAATTTTGACTTCAAATTTATTTTGGGTTATAAATTTTTTAATACTTTAATGTTCCTTTCATAGAAACACACATCATACAAATAAATACATAAACATCCAAAAAAAAGTTTGAAACATAATAGTAACCCAAATTAACACATAACTAGGTTTTAAAATATGAGAATATAGGTGGTAAAAGAAAATATGGACTTTGAGAGAAATTGTAAATATTGTGGATTTATTGAGATCATAAATAAAAAACAAGATATTTATTTACCATCATTTCAATTAAATAATAATAATTACATTGTAATTAGGACATCACATAGTCCAGTGGTGGGCGTGATACCCTTATCGTCCTTCGATCATGTGTTCAAGACCAATGGCCTTGCAGGAAATGATGGTTTCTCCCCCGACATACTGGATTTACTTTTCCAAAACTACCTTAATATAATTTCCGAAATAAATAAGTTGGAAATAATTGAAATAATTTTAATCACTTTATATCTTTTTAACTATGATTTTAAATACAAATTCACTACATAAATACTTCATATAAAGTTTAACTTAAACATTCCATAATTTGTTAAACTTATAACCCTTACAAATGTTGAAAATACAAAACTTTAGAAAAAAATTCACAAAATCATCCTGACATTGATCCCATATATATCACAAAGTATCTCGTGTATGTCACATTACAAATGTGTGAATACTCTCATCATATATTCTCTTAAAACATGATAATAACCTAAATTACCATAAATACATTTGGAAACCATGCATACTTATTTATTCTAATAGTTACTATATATATTACTAAAATACCAGAAGTTTTATGATTTATCCCTGATTACATAGACCACTTTTCCAAAAAATAATTAATCAGATCTAGGGTAATAAATGTTATCAAATATAATTTATCCAAATCAATCATCTCTTTATCCAAGCGAAGCACAATTTTATTAACATCTTGATCACATTAAGGGTTACCTTACCTTAATCAAAATGTAACTTTTATAATTCATAATCACCATTAAAAAAATCAGTTTAAATAAATAATAAAATCTTATACTAAAAATGATTATATATTTCATGATTCATATAACACAATCTTTGAATTACAAAACAGAAGTACTTCATTCATCCAAATTTATTCATAAACCATTACTCAAGATTCGACAACATATTATTTAATACTTCTTTCCTTGAATATGAAATATGAATAATGTATTATGGTTCCTCAACCTCAATCTAATTGTGTTTCTTTTAATTAATTTTAACAGTATTGGAAGAAAACATTACAAACCTTTCACATGTCGTTTTTAGTCTCCTTATCTGTAGAAGTATAACCAATACTCACACCACCTTCTTAATTCTTTTTATGATATTTCCACTTGGTAAATTGATTAGAATAATTCCCATACTTTCTCCATATAAAACCTTCAATGTTTTCAATCTTTCTTTTAGTTATATACATCATATAAAACCCAAAACCACGGTGTGAGAAACACATATCATAGAATAAAACCACATAATCATAGAAAATTACTTATAAGATGTCTAAATAATGAATCCTAACTTTTAATCAATAAAAAATTAGGTTTATCGTAGGTTATTCATATTCATATTCAATTCATATCCATCATAATGGTTTATTAAGAGTTTATAAATTTCGAAAGAATATCCCCCATGAGTGTCAAACAATATGTGAATTAATGCCCATTTTCATGTACCAAATTACCCTGATTTTGGCCCAAGACATCTTATCAGAGTTTTTAACCCTAGGTGTATTTGTTCCAGAGCCACATCCAATTTTTGAATTCCGAAAATTATTTATTTCTAGGAAACCACTCAATCTATCCTTTACCAATATTCCCAAGAAATTTCCAATACTTGTCTTTATCCTTATATTTATCCTTCAATATGTCTATAGAGTTCTTACTAGAATCTTATCATCCTATTTTGAAAACATTAACTAAACCTTTCATTCGATTCAAACTATAACAAACTCGTCTTAATATACATTCACATTAAATCAACTTTGTGTAGTAAATAAAAAAGTACATAATTATAGGCCCAAAGATAGTATTAGTATAGTGCCTTTGGAAACATGGTAACATGAACACTAGTACATCAGTGAGATACATTTTCTCCCACTAAGTTCTTCTTGGATAGAACCCCTCTTATACACATCATACGTTATAACTATCTTTATATCCTATATATGTAAACAACAAAACGGGTGATCTCAGGTGCTCAATAAGGCTAAATAAGGGGGACATGTAAGCATTAACATGAGCATAAGAGTATGAGAATGTGATGACCATTTTAGGATCATACCCTACACATCAAATATCATAATCATGAATGATGGTATAAATCATGGAATTTTATTAGACATTAATCATATGAAAATAAAAAAACATAATCCATGAAAGCATTACATAGGAATAAAACATGGAATTGTGGTGAACACATAAGTATATTATATGATTCCCAAAATATCTAAGGAATCACTTTCAAGATCATATTAGTTACATGGTTTCACTCCCCGTACCATTTTACTAGTCATGCTTCACTCGTATGCCAATCTTAGTAGCATGATTTCACTCCTCATACCATCTTGGTAGTCGTGGATCACTCCCTTGTCCATCTTAGTAGTCAAGGTTCACTTCTAAGAGAATCTTAATCTATCTCATGATATATAAATCTTTAACCAATGAATTAAATGTAGATATAGGTCCCACTTATATAAAAATGAAATCATACATACATGTTCGACAAAATCAAAAATAATCATATAATAACCAATGAAATTAAATGGGTAGCATAAATTTGAAATCATATATTAACTTGTGGAAAAATAAACATGTTTCATAATCATTTCATCAATGAAAATCCCATGAAAAGAATCAAGATTCATATACATATAACCCAAGAAAAGAAATGGGTTTCACAAATAAAATTTCATTAATACATAAACCATATACGGATAGAATATTAATATAACATTTAAATCATTTCCATGAAAGGAATGAGTAACACCAATGCATGTCATATTAGATGAGAAATAATTTTGAAATAAATTTTACGAATATTTCATGAGTAAATTATCCATTATCCTTTGAAAATTTATTCTTAAAACATAAAACTTTTTGAAAACCATTTTCATGAAAATAAAATTTAAAACTTTTTAAGGAAGCGTTGAATACATTTTGAAAGCCTATTTTCATTGAAAACATATAATGGATCTTGAAAATCTTTTGAACCCCATTTTTTCCTTAAACATTTTAAAATAATCTTGAAAACCATTTGAAATACATTTATTTCAAAATATCTTTAATTTTTTTTAAAAAAAATTAACCTTTTAAACATGCAATGTAATCGTCAAAGAAATGATGGTGGGTAAATTTGTACATGTTGTCCATGGTAAAAAGAATATTTCTTTTTCATGGTAAAAAATTAGAAAAATTCCTTTTTCATAAAGAGACAAGGGGATTCCTTTGAAAACATTGGTAAAATAAAAAAAGGTAAAAATTTATTTTAATAATCAATGGATATTTGTAGAATATTCTTGGAATCCCTTTTCTGTAATGAACTTTTTTTAAAGAATGATGATTTTTGAACGGAGAGAGAGGTATGGTCATATTTTAATAAAAACATTTTATTAATTATCTTAAGTAACAAATAGTGGAAAAATAGTATTAATACATGATTATATTATGAATAACCAGAGGAGAATAAAATTCATGATTGTTCTTGAAATATGGATTATAATATTTCATTAATGAAAATGTGATCATAAACAATCTTGATAAACTGTGTGATTTTTTCAATAAACTCTTACCACATGGTAAATTTGAATCATAATCCCCATGTAGGGAAATTATATTGCATGGATCATTAAAATATCATGAAAATAAGAATATTAGAGTTAAATCATGTGAAATAAAGTTTATACACCTCATAAAAATATAGGTTTATAACACGACTTGTGTCTCAAAGAAGATAAATTGAGACAAAATTACTTTACCGATTTTCTAAATTTTGAATCTTTAACCCAGTTATACAAATATCATAAAATTGTAATATAAATACCAAAATATATAATTATAATAGGAATATAAATCATTCATGGTAAATATTTATACCACACAAAATACGTGAGTGGTGAATAAGGCATGTATCTCAAGGAAATAAAGAGTGAGATGAAATTCATTAACCTTGTGTCTTGACTCCCTCCATACTTCTACGAGATTCCTGTATAATAAATATTAGTTTATTAAAGATATTTTACGGAATAATATTATTATATATAATTCCATATATTATTTTATTATGACATTATATTACTTCTTGTTAACAAATCTAGGTTAATGTTTTACTTCAGGTAATATCTGTTTTGATCTGTGCATGTGTCTTAATTTGTTATATAATTGGTCCTTATACTTATATAATGATTTAGAAAATTTAAAAAATGATATAAATATCATTTATATTCATTATTTTTTTATTATAATAATTTATTGTATATATAAGTATGAAATGGAACACACTGTTCATGGAGACAGTAGGTCATACGTACGCATAAACATTGTTTCCGTAATATTGTCATATTAGATGAAAGAGATTAAATGAACTAAAATTATATATATGTATATGTATATTTATTATAGTTTAATTATTTTATCATATATATTATATAATTTCACTAAACACATTATTAACACATTCCATCTATTATATTAATGAATCACATCGCTTTGAGGGGGTGATAGTCCATACTTCCTCAAACAAAATTATCGTATTTACACAAGATGGAAAATTTAAAGATATGGGTTGTAAAGTAATTACATAATATTAAAGACATTACCAATATCATAAATACTAGATAAAGATATTTTTTCTATTATAATTTCCACCATGAGAGGTGGTAATGGAAGAATAAACAATCATCATTTTGTGAGAGAGTAATCTGTCACACACATAAATAATATATTTGTTACCCATTAGATGGAAGTGTGTGTATGTTTAGGTATAAATATTATCATATATATTATCTAATTATATAAAATAATCTTGCATTATTTTATAAAAATTGAATAGGGAGATTTAGGGGATGGATAATGAATATAGGTTAAAGGAGCTTGAGGGAGGATGTTACATCTTCTTTGACCGACTCCTTTTGGTTTTCACCAAAGGAAATTATGGGATTTCTTCCTACCCAAATTGTGGATTAAAATAGGAAGGAATGTATGTTGGAGATTTATATGGTAATATCTTGTATTTTCTTAATCTTATTGAGAGGTGTGCGGAAGTGGGAGGAGAGGAGGCCATTATAGTGGAAGAGTGGCACTCTTGTAATATTTTGGAAAATGGGAAACCACAACCACAGTTTTTATTGAATGTGGATTTAATAATGGTGGAAATTATACAAAAGTAATTAAAAGATATAAATAAGGTCATAAAATGTATTTTGGACAAGTTTAAATGTCATATTAGTCTTTAAGATTTGGATTTATTCCCTGTTAAGGTTAATTTTATCTTCATCGTTGTAATTAATTTTAATTACCTTCACTGATATTTTTGGTTAAAAATTAAGTTGATAATATTATAAATTATAAATAATGATTATTATAAATATATAATACATTTTATAAAATTTAAATCATATAATTTAAAGTAATTAATTTAAATTTATTCTCGCAGATGAGACGACAAAGTGGGTTTTTAAAATAAAAATATCCAAAAGCTTACTGGGATTTTTTAACCAATAACAATGTGGATTTAATTACAATGACCTAAATTGGATAAATTGATAAATATTTGATCTAATTATACTTTAAAATAGATTATAAATATAATTTAACCTTATAATTAAAATAGATATAAATTCATTTATGAGTTAAATTTCAATATTTTATACTATTCATTAAAAATGAAACTTCATAGAAAAATAGAAAAAATTCACCCTAACCAAGTATTTATGTTTATATTTAAATAATTAAGTTTATTTTGAATTATAAGTTTATTAAAGATCCAAAAATTAAATTTACAATAATTTCACTGTTAAAAGGCGGTAAAATCGACTTAATAAAAATATAGGTTTTTATATGTAATATTTGGTTTGTTCTTATCTTATGGATATAAAATATATTATATTAACATAAAAAATATTCTACTTAAAATTTAATATATATAATAAATTAATATCACTTAATACTTTTAATTAATTTAATTTATTAGGATAAAACATCTTTATCAGTGTAAACATAGTTTTTTATAAAACTTTTCCCTTTATATTTAATTTGTTCTTATATTCATTGTAAAAAAGGAATTAATTATATATTTGTGTAAACCATATATTTTTATAAGTTAGTTAATACTATTTTTAATCGATAATTTAATAGCTAGGTTAAGTCTTAATATATTTAATAATAATATTTTAATAATATATTGTTGTATGGTAAAACATGGTCTTGTGTGTTATGCATGCCATCGAGGAAAGTCAGTCTTGCGTATAATGTAAGAAAACCTTAGTTCTCCATATAGAAAAATATAAAAATTATATTATGCATAGTAAATGATTAACTTGGTATTGAGTGATCCAAACATAGTTCTTTAAGATAACAAAAGATATATTCAATGTTGTTTGAAATGAATAAAATATATCATAGAGATTAAATTAACTTGAAAAAATCACAAAATCTTAGGGTGTTACATTATGCCCCCTTAAAATGAATTTATCCCTTGAAATTCAACTAGTTTATTAAAGGATTAATACATTATTGTTCATTTCAAAAAAAACCACATCATAATAATTAATACTAAATCTTCCAAAGAAATGGAAACATAACGGTTATATAATGTAACACATAACTAGGTTTCCAAATTGAAGAACATAGGTGGGAAGTGAAAATATGAAATTTGAGGAAAATAGTAAATATTAGGGATTTATTGAGGTCATAAATCACAAAAAAGATATTGTTTATCAAAAATTTATCTAATTAAAAATAATTACGCATTATCCAGGACATCACAAAGGTTAGTGGTGGGCATGAAACCCTTATCGACATTCAACCATGGGTTCAAGACTTGTGGCCTTATCAAACATGATGGGTTGTCACCATACATAAAGTATTTCCTTTTCTAAAAATACATTAATATAATTTCCAGAATAAATATGATGGACAACCTTGAAATATGTTGAACCACTAGCTAGCCTTTTAACTAATATTTTTAATAAAAACACAATACATAAATACTTCAACTATTTTTTAACTTTAATATTCCATAGCTGGGTACCCTTATAACCCATCAAAAATTCAAAAATCCAGAAATTTAGAAATAAATTCACAAAATTATCTTGAAATTGTTCCTCCATTAATCTCAAGGTAGTTCTTGGTTGTCACATTATAAACATGTGAATACCCTCTTCAAATATTCTCTTGAAACAAGGTAATAATCTTAATTACCATAAATACTTTTGGAAA
Organism: Viscum album; assembly: GCA_963277665.1. Lineage (NCBI taxonomy): Eukaryota > Viridiplantae > Streptophyta > Magnoliopsida > Santalales > Viscaceae > Viscum > Viscum album. The sequence continues at coordinate 959,932,920 of OY728142.1, forward strand.
ACATGAATGGTTACTTATTCCAATGGTTACTATATATATTCCTTAAATCAAAGAAGTTTTAAACATAATCTATGATGACTTAGACCACTCATTCAACCAATCAATAATCAGATTTAGGGTCCTCGATGTTATCCAATTTACTTTATCCAATTCAATCATCTCTTTATCCCAGCGAAACACAATTTTCTCAACATCTTTATCACATTATGGGTTAACTTGACTTAATAAAAATATAACTTATCTATGTCTTTATCACCATTAAACATATCCTTTTCAATAAATAATGAAAACATGTACTAAAAATACTTATATATTTCATGATTCATATAACACAATATTTGAATTCCAAAACATAAGTACTTCATTCATCAATCTTTATTCTTACACCACTACTCGGTATTCATAAATATATTCCTTAATACCTCTTTCCTAGAATACGAAATAGGAATAATGTCTTATGGTTCCTCAACCAGAATCTAATCATGCTACTTTTAATTAATGTAAACAATACTGGAAGAACATCACATAAATTTCACATGTCGTTTGCAGACTTTTTATCATTAAAATTATAACCAATACTCATACAACCTTCTTGATTCTATTTATGAGATTTCAACTTGGTAAATCAATTAGCATAGGTCCCGTAAATTCCACATCTGAAAAATTTAATGTTAACCATGTTCCTTTTCATTCCATTTATTGAATAAAACAAGAAAGCATAGGTTGAGAAACACATATCCTACAAGAAATCCACATAATCATGAAAAATTACATAAAGAATGTCTAAATCATGACATCTACATTTTAATAAAAGACGGTGTAGGTTTATCCTAGGTTATTCAGAGTCATATTCATATAAAATCCATTATAATGGTTTAGTAGGTGTTTGTTAATTTACAACGCATTTCCCCCAGGAGAGTCAAACCAGGTGTGCAGCAAGGCCCGTTGTCATGTACCAGATTAACCTACAATAGGACTAGGACATCTAGTTAGAGTTTTTACCCCTACGTGCATCCTTAAAAAATTCATATCCACATTTAGTACCTAGATAGGGATGTACTGCTAGGAAACCACTCAATCTATCCTTTACCAATATTCTTGATCAATTTAGTATACTATTCATAATCCATATAATTATCCATAGAAATGTTCTTAGAGTTATTACTAAGGTTTTCTCATCATAGTTTATAAATTTTAACAAAACAATAACATTGATACTAACTAAAATGACTGAATATTAATATATATACACATTACATCACTTTTTTGGAATACTCAAAACATTACAAAAATAGACGCCTAAATACAGTATTAGTCTAGTGACTTCAAAAACATGGAAAGAAGAACCCTGGTACATAATTGATCTACATTATCTCCCTACTAGGTTCTTCATAGATATCACCATTCTTTCACACATCATACATAATATATATCTTTATATCTTGGGGATGGAAACAACAAAAGGGGTAAAATCAGATGCTTAGTATGGGTAAAAAATGGAGTCATGCAATCATAAATATGAGCATATTAGTATGATGAAATGATCAAAACATATAAATATCATACCCTACAAATAAAAGATCATAAACCTGAATAGTGGCATAAATATTGAGAGTCCATAAGACATTAATCATATGGAAATGATGATCATAAGCCATAATATCATAACATAAGAATAAACCATGGAATTATGAAGAACACATAAGTGTATAATATGATTTCGGTAGTAACCAAGGGATTACTGCCAATACCATATTAGTAGTATGGGTTCACTCCCCATACCATAATTGTAGTAATTATTCACTACCATGTTAATATTATTATAATGATTTCATTCCTCATACAATCTTGGTTGTCATGGTTCACTCCCAAGGCCATCTTAGTAGTCATGGATCACTTCCGAGACCATATTATTATATATCAACAGATATAAATCTTTACCCAATTAATTAGAGATAGATATAGTTCCCAAACATATCACAATGAAATCATACATATATGTGCCACAAAATCATAAATAGTCATTTCATTACCATTGTAATGAAATGGGTTTCATATACATGAAATCATACCATAACCTGTAGAAAACAAAATAGTTTTCATTTTCATTTCATCAAATCATAACTCGTGAAAATAAATAGGTTTCCAAGAAATATTACGCATGAAAAAAAGCATGATTCATAAATATCATGTAGTCAATAAATTATTAATTTATATAAAGAATATTAATAGAACCTTTATATAACATCTCTAATAGGAATTAGTAACACCAATAGATGTCATATAATATGGGAAATAATTTCTAAAGATATTTTAAATACACCTCTTGAGGAAATTATCCATTATCCATTGAAAAATGATTCTTAAAATGTAAAACCTTTTGAGAACCATTTTCATTAAAATAAAACTTAATACATATAGATGAATCATTTAAAACATTTTGAAATCTTTTTTACTTTGAAAACCTAAAGAGGGTCTTCAAATCCTTTTGAAAACCCTTTTTACTAGAAATCATATAAAAGAAGTTTGAAATTTTTTTGAAACCCATTTCTTTGAAAATCAATTTTAAAATATATTTTTTATAAATTAACCTTTTAAACTTGAAAGGTAATCTTAAAAGATATAATGTTGGGTAATGATGTACATGTCGTATGAGGTAAAAAGAATATTCTTTTTCAGGGAAAAAAGATTAGAAAAATTTCTTATTTAGAAAGAGACAATAGGATTCTATTAAAAACATTATTAAAAGAATAAAAGGTTAAACAATTTCTATTAATGATCATAGTATATTCGTATAATATTCTCAAAATCCAATTTTTAGAATGTATAGTTTTCATGGAACACATATTTTCGATTGACGAGAGAGGTAAGGTGATATTTTATTAAAAACATTTTATTAATTATCTTAAGTACCCAAGAGTGGAAAATGGAACTAATACATAAATATGTCAAGACTAACTAGAGGAGAAGAAAATTCATGAATTTTCTTGAAATATATATTATAATATTTCATTAATGAAAATGTGATCATAATAAATTTTGATAAATAGTGATATTGTTTCAATAAACTCTTACCACATGGTAACATTGTATCATACATCCCATGTAGGAAAATGAAATTACATGGAACTTTAAAATATCATGAAAATAAGTATATTCAGGATGTGACATGTAAAATATAGTTTATACACCTCATAAAAATATAGTTGTATAATATTGCATGTGTCTCAATGATAGAAAATTGAGACAAAAATACATTACGGATTTCATAACTCTTGAAACATAAACCATATGATAGAAAGATAATAAAATGGTTTTCTAAATACCCATATATTTAATTAAAATATTCATATAATACATTCATGGGTATTATATTCACCACAAAAAAATCATTTAGTGGTGAATAAGGTGTGTATCTCATGGAAATAAAGAGTGAGATGAAATTCTCTTACCTTGTGTCTTGACTATCTTCATACTCATACTTGATTTACCTATTATAAATGAATGTTTAATAAAAATATTTTAAAAAAGAATATTTTATTATCTAATATCATATATGGTTTTATTAGGACCGTATATTACTTGATTTTTAACAATTTTATATTAAGGTTTCACTTGGGGTAATATCAGCTTTGTTCTTCACATGTATCTTAGTTTTTTATATCGTTGATCCTTATAATTATATAATAATTTAATGAATGTAAAAAATTATATAAATATAATTTTTTTTTTATGTTTACTATAATAATTTATATGATATATAAGTATGAAATGGAATACACCGTTCATGGAGACAGTAGGTCGTACATATGCATGATCGTTGTTTTTATTTTATTATCGTATTGGACGAAATAGAGTAAATAAAATATAAGTATATATATATAATTATCAAATTTTCATTATTATATCATATATATAATATAATTTCAATAAACACATCCTTAATAAATTTCATGTAGTGTGTGAACAAATCACATCGGTTTGAGGGGAAGTAGTCTACACTTACTCAAACGAAATTGTTGTATTTACATAAGATGGAAAGTATAAAGATATGTATTGTAAAATAATTAAATAATATAAATGAAATTATAGTTATCAATAATATTATATAATAATAGATTGTCCAGCATTATTTCAACCATGAGAGGCAGTAATGGAAGAATGGACATTCATCGTTTTGTGAGGCGGTAGTTCATCATACACATAAATACTGTGTTTCTTACCCATTAGATGGATGTTTGTGTGTGTGTAGGATAAAATAATAGAATTAAAAAATCTCATAATATTTAGGATACTATTTTTTAATATGAATGGAATAATGATAGTGGAGGGGATGAAGAATGAAAATAAGATAATAGAGCTTGAGGGAGGATGTTTCCACTTCTTTGTATAAATCCTTTTAGTTTTATCCAAAGGACTTACTTGGATTGATTTCTATAAAAAAATATTCCTAATAGAGGAATTTATATTTTTTGGGAATATATTTGGGTAGATCTTTTCTTAACATAAGTGACTTTAGAGTCCTGTGGAAGTGGGTGGGGAGGAGGCCATTTATCATGGAGGAGCAGTGGCACTATTGTCATATTTTAGAAAAGGAAACCCCCACATACATTTTTTTATTGAAAGTGGATTCAATAATGGTCCAAATTAGATACATTGTATTATAGATTCTAAATATTTCCATAGAATGTCTTATGACTATTTTATATGTCATATTAGGTCTTATGGTTCGGGTTTAGTCCCTCATTAAGCTTAATTTAATCTTTATCGTTGTAATTAATTTTAATTTCAATCACTGATACTATTAGAAATAAACTAATTTGATCTCTTTATAAATTATAAATTATGATTATTACAAATATTTAATCCATTTTTCTAAATTCCAATAACATAAGTGACAAAAATTAATTTAAATTTAATCCTGTAAACTGGAAGACAGTGTTGGATTTTAGTGTAAAAAAGTACAAACATTTGCTTGGTTTTTATAACTAATTTCATTGTGAAATTAATTACAATGACCTAAATTGGATAAACTGATAAAACATTGATCTAATTATTCTTTAAAATATTTTAAAAATACAATTTAACCTTACAATTAAATGATATGAAAAAGTTGTTTTGAGTTAAATTTCAGTTTCTTTCACTCTTCATTAACATATGAAACTTCGCAGAAAAATTCCAAAAATTCACCCAAACTTAATTTTTATATTTATATTTAAAAATTTAAGATAATATTGACATATAAATTTTATACAAGTTAAAAAAATATATATAAAATAGGTTATCCATCAAAAGGTTTTAAAAGCGCCTTAATAAAAATATAGGTTTTTATGTACAATATTTAATTTGTTCTTATCTTATGCCTATCAAAACTATGGGTTAAATATAAAAAATATTTGATTTAATATATAATTTATATATTACATTAATATTACTTAATAATTTTAATTTATTTTATTTATTAGAAAAAATTACTTTGGGAGCATAAAAATAGTTTTCTATAAAAATATTCCATTTATATTCAATTGGTTCTTATATCCATTGTAACAATTGAATTAATTTTATTTTTTTGTAAACCATATTTGTTAATAAATTATTTAATTCTACTCAAGAAAGATAACTTAATGGATAGGTTATGTCTTAACTTATTTAATAATAATATTTTAATAATATATTTTTGTTTGGTAAAACTCAGTCTTCCTTGTTACGCAAGCTATTGAGGAAATTCAGTATTGTGTATAAAATAGGATAACCTCAATGTTTCATGTACAGAAATATAACCTTAATATTGTGTGTATTGCATGACTAAATTGGTATTTTATGATCCAAACATATTTCTTTAATATAATAAAAGATATATTTAGTGATGTGTGAAATGAAAAAATATATAAATGAGATTAAATTAATTTTCAAAAAAATCACAAAATATTCTGGTGCTACATTGTTAATGGAAATGATGTTAGTGATGTGAAAGGAATGTCTATTTGTCAGTTGGCCGGTGGTATTGTAAATACAGCTATCGTGGGCCTTAGGATGGACATGTCCAGTGGTGAAAAAAATATGAATCTATTGGCCAAAAATAGGCAATGATCAAACCTTTGGATCTAGGCCTACAAGTTTGATGTATGGGGTTTAGTGCCAATTAGATATAAAATGGAATTGAATGGGATCTATATACACATTATAATAAGAGGGGTGTATTTATTTCAATGGGAGGTAATTCCCACTACATTTTTTAAAAAAATAGGTCATCAACAACCACAACATGGGAACATTTAATGGAACACGAATAAACGTTCCATGATTAATTTAATTAAATTACATAACATACCAAAACCACATTATTTAATCATAGGCACAACCAATCGTGATGCATGTAGCTCTCCTAATTCTCTATCTGGCAAGTAGAACCACCTCACTTGGTCATTCGGTAGGCTTAGAGTCCTTGCATCAGATCATGCAGTCCCTAAAATCTCATTTCCTAGCATGTCTTCCCTAGCCTATGTCACACACCAAGATCAATTAGCACCATTTCCCTACCAGCCCATAGATTCCTCATAGTTTTTAACTCCAAAATCCATCCTATATATTAACATAAACATATAATACCACTTTTTGGATACCCTCTTCCTCTAAAGGTATCACTCCTAGGCCGACAAAATAGAATGTGGGATATTGGCCCCTGATTCCATCCTTCAGTTTTCCCTAGGATGGTGAAAAGCACAGAGGGTATAAAAAATCTCATATATGGAATGAATTTCCCTCAAAATATAAGTTGGATCAGGATATGGGATATCAAACACAAAACAAATCCATTACATAAGAAAAGGGTAAACCCACAATATATGTAATGTCATATGAATATAATGAATGTATCCTTCTAAAACATCAAAGACAATAAAATGGAAGAAACTCAACGACTCCAACGACCAAGCTAGAAATACCTAGATAAGTCTGTGAAGTCCTTATTAAAACCTGAATATGGTTTATATATGTAGGATGGGCATACATGTATACTCAGTAGGAGCATAACCAAGTATCTCATGAACATTTGAAAGGATCATACTAATTCTCCAATGAGAAAAAAACCGAACCAACATAACCTAAATAGGTCAACTAACCAATCCTATCCTCACTGAAGCTTGATCACCAAATAATGCATCCAATTATAGTAACATAATAAGAATCATGTTGTCAAAAATGCTAGCCTTCACCACTTTCCTACTATTTTTTCACTTACACAACCCAACTTTTTATATCATAGAACTCCCATTTCATTCATAATGTAATCCTCCTCAAAGACACCTCAGAAGCCACATCATTCTGTGCACCCTATATACAATCGACTTTCATATACCACCCAAAAAAATCATCGTACATCACATCACATATCGCCCAAATATGCATGGGTCATCACATCACATCTCACATGAAGACACCTGGGTCATCACATCACATCAAATATCAACTATTTTCATAATCAGAATAGTTGGGGTTTATGAACATGATGTACATTAACCTCGTTCCCACCCCCTACCATGAATGACCCACACTATTATCCAACTCATCAATCTCATAAAACCATCCAATAAGTTAACTATATCATCAATCCATCACATCACATGGATAAATACCTTATCATTAAGAGAGAGTGGGGAGGAGGGGGTAGCTAGCCATCTATCGTCACCATCTGGACATTGGGAAGAACACCCCCAAAATATTTTGGAGTCAACACATAGTGCTCGACAGGGGTGTTGTGCATATATAAATCTCAATGAAAATAAAATATATAATAGCTACACCAATTCCCAACCTATGGTTTTACATAACCAAACCCACCCAAACACCAAAACATTTTTATACCACTATCGCGCATCAACATCACTCCCACTACTAATATATCACACCACATAACCCCGACACACAATCCTAAAAATCCCCATTTCAATTTCATGTTCCACCATTTCAAAAGATATCAATTTTTCATTAACCCCATTCCACCAAGACATTCCATTTCATATCAACACAGCCCATTTTTATCTTTCAATTCATTTGAGACAATTACCACACATAAATTCTATAGTTCTCAATTCACCAACTCAAATAATAACCATTTTTGCATTCATTAATCATCTTTACATATTCAAATTAAAAATTATTATACCACTTAAATTTCATTTACATCCAGTCTCAAACCATTTATTCCAACACAATTTCATTAAATAGGATTTCAATTTCATTCATTTGATAGCTCTTGGTCATCTTCCAAGACAACTCAAAACAACAATAAACATTACCATATAAATTCTGTATTATTGCATCACATATCACCACCAAAAGAACATAAGATCTCACATCCCAGGCCTTAGGTATGAGAGGGAATGTATGGGTTGATGCTTTCTGATGGAAAAATCACTGGACGTGGAGAAGGATTGGTAGAGGGGACTTGATCATTGACCCCCCTACTATAGAACCCCACAGACCCAAAATAAGAAGATAAGAACCCACATGGGGTGAGAATATTCCAAAAATATGGAAGGCATCAAATGATGGATCATTCCTTGAAATTTTAGAGGTGGAGGCAGGATTGTCCCAGTCTTGAATACCATAATGAGAATCATGTGTTGGTACTGTTGTGGGCTTGGAAACTCACGTACAGTTTACATGCTTCAGCATAGATGTGCCACAAGTTTCCCTAGCTTGGTTTTCTTATCTAAAACCATGATTGAAAGAAAATACATATATGGAATTTCCTCCAATGTTGGATTTGAAGAATTCATATTTTTCATGTGTTTCAACCATACTAGAGGTATTTTTTTACTTTCAAAGTTGGATATGGATATTAGAATCAATGGTTTCACGCATAACCATATAGCTGCCTCAGTTCATCTGTCTGACACACATGTGAGGAACATTGTTGGTTTTTATAGATGGCCCACCAAAAATGAACAATAGAAGCCCTATGAATTTATAAGGTTGATTAGGGGTGTAATTTCGGGACCACTTCTTCTGGGAGGAAACATTAATGAGATCGTGTTCCAAATATAAAAGAGAGGAGGAAACATTAAACTTTTTGCCCGTATGAGATATTTTTTACAGGCTGCTCAATACTCGGGCCTCTCTGACTTGGGGTATGTGGGTTGCCCCTTGACATGGTCCCATGGTTTCTCAAAGGACACCTGAATTAATGAATTCCTAGATATATTCCTGGCCTCATTTCACTAGCTCCCCATCTTTAGTCTCTCCCACATCTCTCGCCTCCACCAAACTATGTCGGATCTCTACCTGATTCTTCTCAACTTATTTTCTAAACAAAAAATTCCAAAATGTGAAAGACCCTTTATTTTAAAGAGATAATGTGTAAAGGAAAAAAGACTTAAAAAGTCTATTGAAATCCGTATGGAACTCAAATGGGCCTGATATCCACTCCAAAATCCATCAAACTACATCTTCCCTCAAGAAGTTGAGAACTTATCAATTACGCCAACCAGATTAGCAGTGAGAATCCCTTAAAAGAATACTCGAAAAACTCTGCTCTTATCAACAATAATTCATAACCCTTTTTAGAATTATGGTCCTAGAATCATTCCATAATGAAGTCCATAGAATGAATGAAATCCTTTGGGACATTTGTTCCTGCGATAGATATTTTAAAGAGAGTGACCCAAATACTCATTATTTTCACCAAAAAGCATCTAAGAGGTGACGCAAGAACTTCATCTCAGGACTTCGCATGCCAAAAGGGAGGATGATCTCGAAGAGTACTAATATCCAAGACCTTATCCTTTGTTTTTTCCAAGTCCTCTACTCAGTGGGTAACCCTTCCATCCCTACTGAGATTGGCTCTTGCATCCAGCTTGTGGTGACATAGGCCCTGAACCAAAAATTCACCCTCATTTTCACAAATAAATAAATCCTCCTTGACCTTTATAAAATTCAATCAACAAAAGCATCAGGCCTGGATGGATTATATTGCCTATTCTTTAAAAAAATACTTGCATATTGTGGGGACCGGTGTTTTAACTTTGATAGTGGACATGTGGCATGGAAAGTATATCATATCCTATATCAATGAAACTCTCATAACTCTCATTCCCAAATCATAGAAATCCTCCCATGTGGCCGATTTTAGGCCCATTAGCCGTTGCAATATCAGCTACAAAATTTTCCCTAAAATCTTGGTGAACCTTTTCTGTTCGTGGGTCCCCTCTAATATCTCATAAAATCAAAGCACCTTCGTCCCAAACAAGCTTATTTCAGACAATGCAATCATTACACATGAGACCATCTACTTCATGAAGAGCTGTAATGCAGCCAAAAGAGGTATCATATCCTGAAAATTTGATATGTAAAAAGCCTTTGACATAGTGGAATGACCCTTCATCTATTTTATTCTTTGTAATATGGGGTTTTCACTAAATGGGTTGACATCATCATGCAATGTGTGTCTATTATCACCTTCAAGATCCATATTAATGGTTTTCTTTCATGGATATTCTCCCCCTCTTGGGTACTTCTATAGGGAGACCCCCTTTTCGCTTCCCTTTTATCATTATGGATGATGTGTTTTCTCACATGATTGTGAAATAAAATAAAGAAAACTTTTTGTTTGAAGTGAATGCTTATTACAGGGGGGCTATCACCCATCTCTTCTTTGGTGATGAGTGTCTCCGCTTCTCCAGTGCCACCTTGGAAGAATGAAATCACATTATCCTCCCCATTCAACATTACAAAAATTAATTTGATAAAGTGATCTACATTCTTAAAGCATAAATTTTTTTAGAGCGGGAGTTCCCCCTTGCAGGAAGTGAAATCTCCAACAGGATTTCGGTACTCAAATGGTTGAGAAACACCAGAAGTACCTTAGGCTTCCTACAATTTTTGCTCGCTCAAACAAGAAAATTTTATCCAACATCCTTGACAGAGTACACAAACAATCCAATGGTGGATCTTCAAAAAACATATCCCAAACAGAAAAAAATCCTCATTAAATATGTTTATAAGTCCATTTCTTCTTATTTCATTACCCCTTTCATGTGTCCATGAATCGTAACTGATCATCCCCACTCATGTTTTCCAACATCTAGTGGGGGCTTGATAATGGAGAAAAAAAAAGAAAAATGGATTGCATGCGACAAAATGTGCAAACCCAAGATTCATGGGGTATGGGGTTTAGGGATATTCGTCTCTTTAATGGTTCACTCCTCGTCAAACATGGATGAAAATTTATCCAGCATCTAGAATCCCTTTAGGCAAAGGTTATTATCGTGAAATACTTCCCCCATGATGATTTTGTAGCACCTCCCATGACCACCTTACCTTCTTGTTTTGGCATAGCCTGCGGGGTTCACGTAAGACCACTCTGAGGGGACTCTCTTGGAGAATTAGAAATAGTGATTTTTTAAATATCTGGAAAGACCTGTGGCTAGTCAATGTAGAGGGGCATTTCACTTCATCGTCTCTCCTTGAAGGTATTGAAGAGGAAAAAGTTCACACTCTCTTAAATGAGACCAAAAATAGCTGGTGTAAGGATAAACACTTCTCCTTATTGATCTAAAGGGACGAGAAATTTATCTTGAGTATCCCGCTTGTGAGAGGTATGATCCAAGATCGCATGTGGTGGAGCATAGAAACCACAAACACCAATACATTGAAATTGACCTATTCAATGGCTACAAACATGTTGAACATGGAAGAGAGTTATCTTTGAAAAAATATTTGGTAGCTTCTGATCCCACCCAAAGCTCAGTGCTTCTGGTGACAGACATGCATCGAGATCCTTTACTCGTTGGAGTTACATGACTCTCGCCATGCGACAGATAATCCAACTTGTCCAACATTATTTTTAACACATGAAACCTCCATGCATTTGATCATTCGGTGTCTCGGAGATAGGGATGTGTGGCACGCCATCAATGATTATGTAGAACACATCCTAGGCTCAACAACCAATGTCACCACTCTTCTCTCTGAATGGAATTCCTTCCTTGAAACCATTGATATTACATTTTTGCGCACTGTTGCATGGATCATAAGGGTTAGGATGAACGAAATTATCTTTAACCATATCCAGAAATCACCTCTCACATGGATCATGCACGCAACCAACTGGTTATCAACATGGAAACAATGTGAGCACCATCTTGAAGGCCCTCCTTCTACACAAGACCACTGCATCTAGTGCCCCCCTCTTTCAGGTACCTTGAAAATCAATGTGGATTTTCCCCCTTATACATAGGCCTCACTAGTTCTAGCATGATCACTCGTTACTTGGCTGTAAGTATCATCACATCCATCTTGTAATCTCTCAAGGTGTTGTTCCCCCCTGTAATTTTTGGAGCACAAACAATCATCCAAGGCATGGAAATTTCCTTGTATCAAGGATGGGACTCCGATGTGCTGAAACAATATTGTCTCTTAGATATTCATGCAGTCTCAGCCTCGGAAGTCGGTCTCCAACCATTTGGGATCCTTGTCTCGAATATCTGGTTGGTTTATCCTTGTTTCTCGGGTTTCTCCTTCTACGTCACCAAAACGGAGGGTAACCCAGTGGCCCGCTATATTTTTATGAGGAGTCACTCTAATGTAACACGGTGGTCCATGACATAATTATGATCATATATGATATGAATAATTATATATCAAATGAACAATCTATATGTGAAGAAAAATAATAAAATTTCATCAAATCATTATAATTACTTAAAATTAATCAAATACCAACAAAAAAGTGTATAAAATTACCACAAACTAATAAATATATTTCCATAAAACTAAAAAAAGTAGAAAAAATGATAGTATTTGAATACATAAGATTTCTGGATCATTCCAAATCTAACACTAAAAAATTAGAAACGATATTAATAATAATTTAGCATTACTTTTTGCTATTTTTAATATTTTTTTAACAATGTTCTAAAATATTATAATTTTATCTTTTTTAAAATTGGTGTAATGTCTTATTATTTAAATATATCGGCTGACCAAAGTCTACAATAAAGAGGGTAAAAGATTAAATTCTTTTTACAATTTCAAAACTATGTGCTATTTATATAGACATAGACTATGGTCAAACTACGTAATATTTATACAGACATTGGCTAAGGTAAAACCGCATTCTAAAAATATAATAAATTAATCATCAATTAATTTAAATTATGAGTCACCCTAGAGTTTTTTTGATGAAATATAGACAAAATAATTATTTTAGTATGATTATTTTGGATTGAATAATTTTTTTAATATCATTTTGTTGGTATTTTGGGAGTTAGGTTGTTTATTCTAAATTTTCATCTCTAATTATCTCTGCAGATTCTATGTATTTTTTTTGTAATTCATTAAACTTGTTTGGAATTATAACTTGATTTCCCAAATAGTTATATTTATTTTTATTTATAATTTTTATTTTTTTGTATTTAATTTTATTATTATTTAATTATATATATTATTTTCAAAAACCTATTATGAATATATGAACCAATATTAATTTAAAAATGTAAATAATCCATTATTTTTGAAATCTGTAAAAAATATATTTATATAATGAATATTAAAAATATTTTGTTTTAATTTTCTATATATATGTTTGATTTATTACTTTATTCACTATAATTAATTTTATTTGAAACATAAAAACATTTATGATATAATAATATATAACACTTAAGTATATATATAATCATATTAATTATAATATTTTTCAAAATTCATCAACACATTTCCTTAGCATATATATATATATTATTTGTATCTATTTTTAATATACATTTATTCACATTTTTTAGTTATTTTTAATATTTTATACTATTATTTTTTAATTATATGTGTAAATCATATAAATGTACTTATTAAATAATATTGTATAATGATTTTAAATTTATTTTTATTTAATTTATTATTTTATCATTATGTGAATTTTTTAAATAAATTTATACATATCCCTTTTTATTAGTATATTTTAGGAACATAATTATTTTACAATATTTCGTGATTTATATTGCATCTGCAATTCATTTTTTTAAAATCATTATATTTGTCTATAATGTGGATTTTGTTATTGTTTTATTATGAGAAACAATATTATTATTTTAAAATATGCCCCCTGTGTGGACAGGTGGGGTGGCACCAATGGGTGGGGTTTTCAAAGATTCACTACTACAGATCGACCTTTACACAGCGTGCAAAACAAGCTTTAACACCGCTAAAAAACCACTCATTTTGATCAAACAGAGAATCTTTGATAGAGGCTTCTAAATAGAAGAAAATGTTATAATATGATTAGCGGTTAGAAATATTTAACAATAAATATATATATATCTTTAGAAATAATTTTTTTATATTTTTAGTTGGGGGCTTTCCCAAGTGGCAAAGGATCCTCGTAATCTTGTATCAAATCTGGGTTCAAGTCCGAGTGGGAGATAATTTCCATAGGTAGGCGGTGACACAAACATGATGCATGATGCAGGCTTGGTGAAACAAGTAGTATAATGTAGGAATGATGTTTCACTAAGCCTTTGTTGTGTGTTTTGGGGTTTTTACCCACTGGGCATTCGAGCCATGCAATGAATAAATAACACTTGATGAGCGTGTTATCCCTTGGGGGGGGATTATGACCTGTGTTTCCGACCTGTGTCTGTGGTGTAAGTGTGTTTAATGTTAATATACCCCTATGCACCTAATATATATATATATATTATATTATATTAAAATACGATTTTTAATAAAATTTGTTTTTTAATTATATCACCACTAAAAAAAGGGTTGATAGTGTTTTCTCTTTATTATTGCGTAAAAAATAATAATAAAGGGAGCACAACCTCAATTCAACCCTTTAACAATGCGTGAAAAAGGATTTATCATCACTAAAAATGTTGTTGTACTTGGCGTTGTTAAAGCAGAGACCCTTTATTAGTGCTCTCATTACCACTAATAAATGGATACATTTATCTGTGTTAGAAATAATGCTTATAAAATCCCTTCTCCTATAGTGTGCTATTTGAATAACTACACAGAGTAACAAATATACATATATACACTTATATGTAAATAAACCTATATAAAAATGCATAATTTAATTGAAATAAATTTTTCATCACATATACAAAAAAACACTATTATATACATTTCAAACTATTTTTTGTACAATTACATTTGCAATTACTATCCTCAAAAATTTAATAACACCAATGTTTCATCATATTGGGCACACGCGACCCCCTCTCAAAAATTCTCAACCATGGTATCAGTTGTCAAAAAAACCATCCCAACCCGGTCTAAAGAATATACATGTATATGAAAACAAATCTTATATTAGTAATACTATGATGAAATAAAGTAACCATAAATATGAAATAATCATTAATAAAATGTCAATTTTAAATAAAAGGACACTTAATGTCATACAGGTCAAACTGTGCATCAGAATGAGGTGTGGCCCATTCCTACATGTCACAAATGACTTATGGACAGCTTTCCTAAATTATGGAAACAATCTGAATATCTTTGCTCAGTTTTGAGTATGTCAGTTTTCTTTTTTACTAAAATGACATTTTAAATAGAAAACACACACTTTGAATCATACTGCTCACATCGAGTGTTGGTTTGATGTGAGACTAATTCGTATACGTCAAAAATGACTTATGAATCGTTTTCATAAAGTATCAAGACAATTCAAGCACATTTGCTTGGTTTTCAATGAGTGATACACGTTTTGAACTAAAATGGGAATTTTATACTGATAAAAGACACTTTGAGTCATACATGTCACACCGTGTATCATATTGAGGTGAGACTAATTCCTACACATCATAAATGACATATGGTTTATTGTCTTAAAGTATAAAAATAATAAAAATGTGTTTGCTCAGTTTTGAGTATGTCACTTGTGTTTTTTTACTAAAATTTCATTTTAAACTGAATACACACACTGTTTGTTATACCAATCACATAGTGTGTTGGATTGATGTGAGATTAAAAAATATATTCAAAAATGACCTATGAATTATTTTCCTAAATTATCAAGACAAAATGAGCACGCTTTCTTGGTTTTCTGTGAGTGACACACGTTTTGAACAAAAAAGTAAATTTAAACTCATAACAAACACTTTGATTCATACCTAATACATGATGTATTGGATTGATGTGAGAATAATTCCAATATGTCACCAATGACTTATAGATTATTTTCCTAAATTATCTAAATAATTTGACTATGTTTCCTTGATATTGAGTATGTCTCTTGTCATTTTTAAAAAAATTAATGTCATTTTTAAATAAATAGGTAAACTTGGAGTCATATGGGTCACATTGTGCGTCAAATTTAGGCGCTCTTGATTTCTACACATCAAAAATTACTTGTAGATCATTTTAAAAAATCATCGAAATAATCAAAAAATGTTTGCTTGATTTTTAGTAAGTCAAATGTTATTTTTACTAAAATTAATGTCAATTTTAAATAAAAATACATACATTGAGTCATACTGATCACACCGTGCGTCAGATTGAGGTGCAGCTGATTCCTACAGATAAAAAATATCATTTGTATCATTACAGTAATGTATCAAAACAATTTTAATTTGTTTTATTAGTTTTGAGTATTCCACTTTTTTTACTAAAATGTCATTTCAAACTGGAAACTAACATATTGAGTCATACCAGTCCCATCGTGTATCGACTTTACATGATACAGATTTCTACACCTTGAAAATGTTTTATGAATCATTTTCCAAAATTATTGAGATAATCATAGTTCATTTTCTAAATTTTCAATGAGTAACACACTTTTTGACCTAAAATGTTGATTTTAAACTCAAAATGGACAACTTGAGTCATACCGATCACATCATGCATCAGATTGAGTTTTGGTTAATTCCTAAAAAACAAAAATTATTTATAGATTCTTTTCTTTGAGTATTAAAAATAGTCGGAATGTTTTTTCTCGATTTTGAGTATGTCAGTTGTTCTTTTTCCTAAAATTAATGTCAATTTTAAATAAAAAGACACACATAGAGTAATATTGGTCACACTAGGCATCATATTGAGATGCACCCGATTCCTACACCTCAAAAATGAATTATGGATCATTTTCCTAAAGTATCAGACAAATATGAATGTGTTTTCTCAGTTGTGAGTATGTCACTTTTGTTTTTTTTACTAAAATGCAATTTTAAATATGAAACATACAATTTAAGTCATATCGTTCACATCATTTGTCAGTTTAATGGGAGAATAATTCCTACATGTCACAAATGAATTTTGAATCATTGTATTAGATTATCAATACATTAAAAATTAATTTGTTCTATTTTAAGTTAGTGACATTTTTTGAACTAAAATGTTGATTTTAAAGTGATAACGGACACTTTTAATAATATCGGTGACATTGTGCATCATATTGAGGTCAGTTTGATTACAAAACATGAAAAATAACTTTTGTATCATTTTAATAAAGTATAAAA
Source organism: Viscum album (assembly GCA_963277665.1). Classification (NCBI taxonomy): domain Eukaryota; kingdom Viridiplantae; phylum Streptophyta; class Magnoliopsida; order Santalales; family Viscaceae; genus Viscum; species Viscum album. Next base: position 959,950,376 of record OY728142.1, read on the forward strand.
ACAATAATAACATGTTTACATGATTTTGAGTATGTCACTTCTTCTTTGTACTGAAATTAATGTAAATTTTAAATGAAAATACACAATAGAAATCATATATGTCACACCATGGGTTGTATTCGGGTGCGACTAATTATTACCCAACAAAAATGACTTATGGGTCTTTTAAATAAAGTATTAAAACAATCTAAAATAATTTTATTGGTTTTGAGTATGTCACTTGTGTTTTTACTATAATGTTATTTTAAACTAAAAACGTGAACTTTGAGTCACACTGATCACATCGTGTGTCATATTGACGTGACAGAAATTTTTATATTTTACAAATGAGTTATCAATTATTTTCAAAAATTGTCAAGACAATTTGAGCTTTTTTTCTTAGTTTCTAGTGAGTGACATGCTTTTTGAACCAAAATGTTAATTTTAAATTTATAACGGACACTGTTGAGTGATACCGGTCAAACCGTATGTCGAATTAAGGTGATATTGATTCCTACACACCAATAATGAATTATAAATCATTTTAATATTCTATCAAAACAATCTGAATTTTTTTCTCAGTTTTAAGTATGTCACCATTTATGTTTACTAAAATTAATGACACTTTTTAATAAAAAGTCACACTTAGAGTCATATCGGTCACATTATGCATCAGATTGAGGTGTTATCGATTCATACAAGACACAAATAAATTATAAATCATGTTTATACAATATAAAAACAATATGAATCATTTGTTATCAGTTTTGAGTATGTCACTTGATTTTTTTAATAAAATGAAGGTCAATTTTAAATAAAAAGTTACACTTGGAGTCATACCGATCACATTGTCCTTTAGATTGAGGTTCAGATGATTACTACATGTCAAAAATAACTTATGGGACATTTGACTAAATTATCAAAACAATATGAATTTTATTTCTATTTTTTTAGAATGTCACTTGTGATTTTTACTAAAATGTCATTTCAAACTGGAAACATGTACTTTGAGTCATAATGGTTACATCATTTCTCTGTTTGATGTGAGACTGATTCCTACACATCACAATTGACTTATGAATCATTTTAATAAATTATCAAGACAATCAGTTCATGTTTTCCTATTTTTCAATGAGTGATAGGATTTTTAAAGTAAAATTTTAATTTTAAACAGATAACTAAAAATTTGCGTCATATTGTTCACACTGTTTGTCCGATTGAGGCACAACTAAATTCTAAACATAAAAATTGACTTATGGATCATTACTCTAAATTATCAAAAAATATTAATGTGTTTTATTGGTTTTTAGTATGTGATATTTTTTTTGAAATAAAATTTAAATTATAAACAAAAAACATACAATTCGATTCATACCAAGAATAATGTGTATCAAATTGAGGTGCAGATTATTGACCCATTTCATTATTTCCATTATCATTGATTTTTCCTTGATGTCCAATCTCTCACAAGAACGATCAACTTTGAACAAACCAACCCAACTCAATCAAAATAGTCCACCTTTATAAGAATAAAATTATTATGTTAGTAATACTATAAAGAAATAAATTAAACATAAATTTGAAACAATAAATTATTAAAATTTCAATTTAAAATTGATTGTAAATAATTTGTGTCAAAATAGGTACACCATATATCAGTTTGTGGTATGGTTTATTACACCATGTCTTTTTATCCTATAGTGCATTCAAAATTCTTAGTCATCTAAAAATATTGCAGTTTTATCACCCAGAATGTTGAATAAAATAGAGAACAAAAATAAAATTTCATCGTGATGATTGTGTTATCCTTTTTGAGAGCATGATCATAGTATAAAAGTTAATAATCCATGTTTACTAATACATTTATTCACAATCTCTGTGAGAAATTACAAAATAAATATTGGATATAAATGATGAGAAAATTAACTAAAAAAGTATATAAAATGATGATAAAATCAACTAAATAAGTATTTTGAAGACACATCTTCATGATATATTTATACATTCTAACACCATGTATGATTCCCATTAATTTCTAAAGAAATCTATCTCATCTTGGGAATATGAGGATTTTTTATAATCATGTTAGTACTATAAAAATATAAATACACAAAGTATTAATAATTATTTTAAATTATGTAGTTATTATATTTTAGAATACCTATTTGGGGATGCTAGTTTGTTGATGGTTTATGATATCTCACATAAATTTTCAAAATAATAACCATACTCTTTTCAATTTGTTTATTTTAGAAAATGTAGTTTATTTTGGAAGCTATATAAACATTGAGAAAAATAAGAAATATTTTTTGATATGTGTTTTTATAGTATCATATTACAATATATATCCTAATACTTATCCACATGTAGAAGTCGACAGGCTCCTTGTGCGCATGTATTATCCTCATGCCATGATTATATATTATTTAAACACCACCCTATAGTAAATTAATTCTCAATAAAACATAATATAAAATTTATATATTTATTTTTAGTTCTAAAATATTGGAGGTAGTGTGTTAAAAAGTAGACAGCATCATCACATGTGGTCAATTTTTTGGGTATCCATGCAGTGAGTCCATAAAATAAATCTTTGGAGTATCCAAATTGACCACAATAAGTACCCAATGATTCCGAAAAATAAAAAAGGAATAAGTAATGAAAGGAATTAAAATATATTTGATATGATTTAATTGTAGAGTTTTACCACTACATCATTAGTATTAATAATATAATATCATTAATAAGATTTCATTCAAATTAAGCAGCCATTTTTTCCATTATTTCAACAATTTTTGCTGATTCCAATTCATTTTGGTCTATAGATGTGATGTGATGACTAATGAGTACATATTTATGTTCATGGTGAAATCCCTTCAATTCGTATTCATATATACACTTGCAAAAAATATGAATTGTGTTTATTCATATTTAACATGGTAGATCATCTATTTGAAAGAAAAATCATGAAAACACACCACATGAGTACATTTACAACTAAGACTCATAGTCATTCCGAATTGTGGATTTCTCTTACATTTCTAGATAAATGAAGAAATTAATGTAATATCTATTCATTTTTTCTTAAAAATAAAATATTTGATTACTAACATCTTATAAACTATTGATTTTTAGTATTTGATTTCCAACATTTATCCTTTTACGGATTCAAATGCTTGAAAATTTCAATGTAGGTTTCAACATATGGGTAAACCTCTAAAATATTATAGATAATATAAAGGTGTGCTTACTCCTGGTCTATATTTGTGATTGTGACAACATCTATTCCATAAATTCCTTTACCCACAAGCAGAATAGAATGATGCGATTTCAAAGGACCAATGTTATCCACACTGGACAGGTAGTCGGTAAATAATTCAACGTCTTCCTCAACGATATATTCCTCCACAATACAACCCTCTGGTAATCATTAATTTTTGATATACCCTTTCAAAATTTTCATATAATGTTCAATAGGCTATATCTATTTGTAATGTATAGGATCACGTAGTCAAATCTCTCTCACCAAGTGAACCATCAAGTGAACCATCATATCAAAGAATGCCGATAGAAATAACATTTCAAATTCGAACAATATGATGGTGATTTCATTTTCCATTGTTTGAATTTTTTTGAGTCTATAACATTGTTTCATATAGATTTGAAAAATAAATATATATTGGTTAATGTATGATGAATATTCTTGGAAAAAATGCAACGTAAATCTACACACATTATATCTTATATCGAAACATGAAAGTCATGTGATCTCAATCCCTTTTATCTTTAAACCATTCATTGACACAATACTTTTTATATTTTATAAACACCCCTATAAAACCATTACATCATTCAAGAATTTGAAAAACAGATATCTCTTCTTCTCGGAAAGAGTGTAAGTTGTTGGAGGAAGAAAAGAATGTTTTTCACCCTTCACTGGGGCCAACCCTTCCTATATTCCCATGTAAATCATGTCCAACATATCCTTAATTCCATGATTTTTATTATTGGGTTAATTTATTAATGTTTCAATGAAACTATCTTAAATATTTTTTCAATATGCATGACATCAAGAAAATTCTTCATATACAGCCAATTAATGTATAGTAATTAAAAAATAATCACTTTATTCCAATCGGTTTTCACATGGGGTTTCAAAAAATTTTATCAAAATAAGTGTCCATATAATTTACTTTCTCAAATATTTGATCACATATTAGTGAAGTTATTGATATATAATCTTCTAAACTCCCATCTATTGATGTCATCCATGATCGATACTTATGTCATTGGGGTAGAAATCATTGATGTCTTAAAAATATAATCTTTGATGAATGTTTCAACCTAATTAACTGTGTACCTTGTTCACAAGTGGGACACCCTTGAGTTCCTTTAATCTTATATCCTGACAATTTTCTATAAAAAAGAAATTCATTTATCATACTATAGAACATGGATCTCAACATGGAATCTTCATTTATGTAAGCATCATAAAATGTAACACCTAAATCAGATAATAATTTTGAATATTCGATCAATGAAAATAAATAAACATAAATATCATTACCACATTTTTTTGGTTCTAATATAAGCATATATAATATAATGTATTTTTGTTTCATGAATAACCACGGTGGAATGTTATAATTTTACAACATAATGGGCAATGTTATGTGAGTGATACTTTGAAAACAAAAATGATTCACTCCATCTGCAGGTAGTGCAAGATGAAGGCTTCTCAAATTAATTCCAAATTTAGGATACTCATAATCAATTATCTTTCACCGGGGAGTCTTTCATGTTATGATGTTTCCCATATTTATTTATTGTATTAGTGTGTCATGTCAATTTCCTTGTAGACTCCACACATTCATATAGGCAACTAAAACATCGAATGATTGAAAGTACCATAAAAATTTCATAAGTCCTAATTCATATTTCTTATATGAAGAATCACCACACTTTTGGGATTCATTATGTGATTTTTGGTTCTTTAGAAATAGTATATAATCATTTATATTGGCGTTTATTCTTTTAGTGATCATACCCATTGAGCGTAGCATTCGTTAAGAATCATATGTTTAGCTAGGAAGGTCATTATCTTCTGGGATCATAACATTCATAAGAGCAAGTAGTTTAATAAAACTGTAATCACTACATCTTTTTCAAACTTTTAAATTATACTGCTTTAGTACGACTTACACTACTATATATTTAGTATGACCAGCATACAGTGATTTCTTTTCCGAACTCTTGAACTTCTCAAACAATATTGGACAATCATGAAGTTCATATTCAACTTTCATAGTCATTTCCTCAATATGATATTCATCGTCATCTATACTTATTATCGTATCTTCGATACAATCTTCTTCATTTTCCACACTTGTAATAAAATCAGATGATCCCTAAAGCTTAGTGTTATCCCAGTCACGAGATATATTTAAATTTTCACATGTTTAGTACAAAATTTATAACCTCAATCTATTCCATGATATATCATGTATTCTTCCAACTCCTTTGGACTGATTATTCTTTAAGAACAATATAATAAACACAAACACAGTATTTGATAAGGTTCATATGCCTGATCTTTTGAAAACATGATTAACACTTTTACCCCATCTTCATAGTCATTTTTCATGTGATTAGAATATATCCATTTTCGATTCATATATATCCAATTTTATTTGATAATATTAATATTTAAATAAATAAATAAATATAGAAACGGGGCCTTTCAAATAATTGGAAACATACATATGAATGTTTCAAATAATTTCACCATGCATTGAAGAAAATAAATGATTGAATTTAGGAAAATAATTACTTCATTAGTGGTAGGTTTTGTCGTGTGAATTCATCCATAATGATCGCGATTACCTAGTATAGGATGACTACTCCTCTGGGATGTTCAAGAAACATATGTGTAAATCTAGAAGAGATGGGTGATGGGTCTCAAGAAACAAAATTAAATAATAACTACTCAGGATATGAAACTGATGAGGATAAAAGTTGTATCCTTAAATCAAAATGTTCTTAGGATAAGGAGTTGATGAAGCACCAGACATGAATTCTTAGTTTTCTATCTATATTTGAAATAGCAAGCATCAATACTCTAATACCCACAAAAGGATCCTTGATTTATGTGACCTAGATAAGGCTCAATTGGATGTTATTACATCCACTCATGCCGATACAACCATTTCAGTTTCAACATTCAAAAAATAATTCAATAATCCTATGAAAAGGAAATGTAATTTGGTCTCAGGACTGAAATTCAGTAGCTCTTAGCTTTTTTTTCGACCATGTTTAGAGGATTGGGGTCATAATTGTTATCCTATAGGTTGGATGGAGTTAGTGACATGACCTAAATAGGGTTTTATTTTAAATCTTTATTATTCAAGAGGTGTTATTCTGTGTATCCAGGAAGTATCTAATTGTTAATATGACCATATAAATATAGATACCACCTTTTTCCTCAAACATTTTTTAATTTTTAAATACAGATACCACTCATCCTGTTGATAGAGAATACTATATTTTAAAAAAATCATTAAATATATTCAATGTAATTTAAAATCACAAAACACCATTTTAAATTAAATGTTAAATTTAAAATATTATTTATTTACATCATCATTGAAATAAAAATGTCATCCAACATAGTACTTGTGTTTCATGAACCACTTATTCCATGGGGAACAATGGAATCTGTTCCATTACTAAATCTTGTGTATCTTGTGCATCAACTTTATCAAAGTCAATATTTCACCAACAATATTTTTTGATGATGTCCTCCCCCTCAATAAAGATAACTTTTTTATAAACAATTACTTTCTTGTTTGAGGGGTCTTATAGGTAGTGTCCTTTTGTTTCCATATAATATTTTACAACGAAAACATTTGTGCCCTGGGTTACTCTTTTGTAACCAGATATGGCTTTAACAAATTCATCATAACACCATAAACATTTATGCGACAAAAAATGTTTCATTCCACTCCATGTCTCGAAGGTAATTCTATTTTCCTCTTTAGTTGGTACTCAGTTTAAGGTATATGCCGCAGTTTGTAATGCATTTCCTCAAAAGGATAATGGAATATCTGTGTGACTCATCATCGACCTTACCCTGTCTAAAAATGTATGGTTCCTCCTATAACTAACACTATTTCACTTTAGTTTATAAGGTGGAGTGAGTTGAGATAGAATCCCAAACTCCCATAAAACTTCGATGAACTCTTGGTTAAGAATTTCACCACCTCAATATGATTAAATATTATTTATCTTCTTTTCATGTTGATTCTATAATTCATTCTTGAATTCTTTGAATTTCTCAAAGGATTTAGACTTATACCTCATTAATTATAAATATACATATCTACTAAAGTCATCATTAAAAGTTATATATTATGAATATCCACCTATAGATTATACTAGAAATGATTCATAGACATCAGTGTGTTCCATTTTTAAAAGCTCTGCGGCCCTTTCACCCTATCCACCAAATGGAAGTTATTGTTATTTTTCTTTGTAAAAAATCATGACATATTTCAATTAGAACGATCTTGGAAGTGTCTAAATAACCATGTCGATAGAACATTCTAAATTGATTATCATTTACATGAGAAATATGGTGATGCCAAAGTTGGGTTTTACATGAGTTGCATGGGAATTATTCATTGTCTATTTCCAACACTTGGTTTTCGTAATATAATACACAAAGATTGTAATTTAAATGATTCATAACATAACAAATGATGAATCTATAAAATAATCATATTTTTATTCTAAAACCAGAAAATAAAACCATATGCGTCTTAGTATGATATAGAAATAATATTCTTGGTAACCATTGGTACATAATGAAAATCCTTTAAAACCAATATTATTCTCAATGGAAATGAAATGTGGTGGTCACTAATGGTAGGGTATAAAACCTCACACCATTAGAAACTCCCAAATCCACCTCTCCTCGAGAAATTTTTCAGAGTATACATGGTTCTTTCATTGGGATATAAATGTGATCACAACATGCTGTATCTAATACCCAATGTGTAGATATTGGGAGATTACATTTTATAACAAACACACCTTTAGATTCAGCTTTTTTTGAGTGTAGTTATTCTTCTAGTGGCCTTGCATACCACATATAAAACATACTACATCCTTTTCTTTTCCCTGACTCTAGATCTTCCTCTTCTTGGAAGGATAGTGCATGGAAACCGTAGACCTGTTATGAATCTTGGGCCCCATAACCTTGTTCTTCCTTTTCTTATTCACCATAAGAACTGTAGGTTTATCATTCCCTATTCCTTTATCCACACAGTGTATTAATGTTATAATTTATGAACGACTATTCTCATAATTTCTCATATTATAATTAACAATAACACCGGAGAAGGTCTTTTATAGTGATGAAACTATGATATCAGTGTGAATGTCATCCAATAATTTAATCCCTAATATGTCCTAATATTAAATGTATCCAATAAGCTGGATTATATTAGCTACAACTGGAGAATAATCCCCAACTTTAGTGTTAAAAAAATCATTTGAGACTTGTAATCTCTCTTGTCTTGCCTTCTCTTGATAGAGATATCAAAGGTGATACATCATGTTATACACATCCATATCCTCATACTGCTTCAAAATATCATTGGTCATGGATGATAGCATGAAATATTGAACATATTTATAATCATTAAAAAAATTATAATAGAGATAAAACTATTCCTCAATAGCCTCAAAACTGGGTACATCAGGGATATGTTCTTCCCACACATATAATTTTCTTTCATGGTGTAGGATAACGCGCAAGAGAAATTCCTACTCTTGGATATTTGTGCTAGTGGGAAGGCTTCCCTTCTCAAGTTTTGATCAAAATGATATTTTTTATTGTATTTTTATTGTTTTTTCTACAAATAATATGTGCAGAGATTTAGTTGTTTATTTGATAAAATTTAGACCAATAAATAAATATTATATTTCTTAATCTCTCTCTATTTTAGTGAAACCTAGTATCCCTCACCATTGGCTTTAGAATATCCAGTTTCATGAACATTATAGTGTAAATGATCCATATTAGACTTATTATTACCCCAAATTTGGTTTGTTATTTAATTTTAATGGTTTTAGGTACGCATTAACAATTTCAACTACATAAACTCACAATTCCTTGATCTATTAAGTAGACTCCCCAATCCTACAATCCATAAATTAAATTTCCTCAATACTTTCCTCTAAGTTACACCAAGTCATATTTTGGTTGTAAACATTTTACATGAACTAATTCAAGTAAATTGAAAACTAAAGGTTAGAACTCCTCAGTAATTGAAAGCTCCCCAACATTGGAAGGTTACACACTTTTAACTATGATTCAATTTTAATTAAAGTAGTGGAAGACTATATTGACTTAATATTTATAATTATGGGATCATATCTTTATGTATAAATTTCTAATTTTTATATTTATTACATTCTTGTTAATATTAAGTGGATTTAATTAATTAATTAACCTTGTCTTATATAATATTTACACATAAATACATTATTTTAATTCTATCTTGCATGCTTCTTAATTAATTAATTAATATAATCATGAAAAATATCCATAATTAAATAACCATGAAACATTATAGAAATAAAAAATAAATAGGGTTCATCATGATCTTTTACTAATGGATTGTTTCTTTAGTGGACGATAAACTAACAATTAACCTAGGGGAAAAATATATTGATCCATTTATGGTTCGTGCTAAGATATCTCTTTTGGATTTTTTTCACCATGACTCCAAACTTGAACCACCTCCAATTACATGGGAGATACATACATTACAAATGCTTTTACACACATGCAGGTGAGGGGGAGCTGTTTACATTAAAAAACAATCGGTATACATGCCCTTACATAATAAGAGGAGCTATGGAATGAAGGAAAACAATTTAATTTAATAATAAATTAAAAGGAAACCAATAACATAAACAGGTCTAGTCTAAGATCATGATCACCCATATGCATGCAATGAATTATTCATTTAATAAAATTGAAATTTAATTAATAATCATTTTTATTCAATAAAAACCACTCTCGAATCAATTAATTATCTTCGTTAATTAATCAGTTATTTTATCTTACCACTAATTTGAATTTCCTTGTGAATTTCATCCATCATAATTTTAAAAAAATAAAAAATAATAATTTAAAATTAAACATGAATATAAATGTACCTTGGAGGAAACATGATGAGTACCCATTATAACTACCCAACATGTATTATACATGTATACTATTTAATCTTGACACATGTGACATACACGACTTATCACATACTTTCATGATGTGTACTATCAACTTAATGATTTCAAAAATTACAAGATTTTTTTGTCATGTGTTATGATACAATGCACATAGAGTAATAACTATAAAATAACTCATACCTGATATGGATATATGAAAATTATGAGAAATTTAATTAATCATTTATATATATATTAAAACCCATTAAATTTCATGTCTTATCAAGTTAATGACCCTGAGAATGTAAAAACTGATAATGTTTTCATAGTGTAACAAATTATTTTTAAACATACGTAATTTGGTAAAAGTATAAAGTGTGTACTTTGTAGCTACATGATGTGTTTGATTTCTCACCGTCTATTTGTGATACATGCCTAGGGAATCAGTATGTAATTTTTCCATGAAAAAAGTTTGAGTACATGATATGTAAATGGGATACACGTCTTATGGTCTCCAAGTAACATGATCACCAGTATGGTAGGACATGTATGGAGATACATGGATCGTATGTAACTAAAGGAATACATGACGTTTATAACATTTAAATAAATTATACTCGAGCTAACATTATGCTAGAGTGGATCTGTCAACATGTAGTCTATAATTGAATATATCTTTTGTAATAATTGGACACACCTTGAATTAATTCCAAATTAATCCTTGGTCTATTGAACACTAGTACACGATGTGTACATCTATGTTTTAGGGAATGTACTCTTGTGTTATTTGACCAGACACCTCAGACCTTCAAATGAGATATTTGAATTAACTACATTCTTAAAATTAATTGATTCGATTATATTTATGTGAAATGAAGAGGAAGAAGTAGATATCTCAATTTATATTAAAAAATATTAAATTGGAATTGAAAACCAATTACTTAGGGGTAAATAAATCAACAAATTTTAAAATAATTATAAATAATTATATAACCTGGATCACATATGACTTTAAGGTTCTGGGAATAGTGGAAGCATGCGATGGGTCATTCCCAAAATTACTTTTTTTATGATTGATTATCAATTTAAAATTTGCATGAAAATACATATCATGATCAATGGAATTGAATCAAAAAATACAGACCATGCATAAAATGTTACAACCAGAGCACAAGATCATCACATATTATTTATAATTAATTTATGAAATTAAAGAATCACCTTGCAAGAATTATTTCTTCATTGATGGATCTGAAAATGGATCTACGTTATACTATTGTTGTGTTGTTGGAATAAATGGAAAATTCCCCATAGTAGCGATCCCCACATGTTCCAGAAATCTCTAAATGTCACGGTAGGAATATCTAGGGGCCAGTGCGACATATCCTATTGATTGTGTCATTCTCCATGGATCACCTTGAGAATTTATTCCAAATGATTCTTCTTAATCTCTCTCAACTCGAGAGAGGAAGGTAAATTGTGATTTCTATCTATTATTGATAGAATTCTTGGAGTAGGGATCTCTCTAGTGCATGGAGAGGATTTTCCATATTTGTTGTGTACAACCAAACCTATGAATTAGATCGCATAAAAATTAATATAATTTTGTTTATATATCTTTAGGGTTACAAATAAACAATTCATAAAATACCATTTAATATTTATTTAATATCTACGAAACCCCATGACTATAATAATTATATTAATATTATATCTCGACAAGCACTAAAATCAAAAAATAAATTTAAATATTTTTTATTCAAATAATATTTAATATATATTATTTATCACAATTCCATTAAACCCAATCTACTATTACTCTAAAATATTTATCAGTCCTTGAATAATTAATATTAATCTAATGAATATTTTTTCAATAAATAAATATCACTATATTATTTTTCAATAAATAAATATTATATTCACTAATTATAAAATAAATATTTTATAAAATTTCTGCTCACATAATATTATCTCGAATAATTGGTGATAGAATATATGCAATCAATAAAATATGAATAATTGTTAAAACATGATTGCGAATAATATATATTAAACTTAATAAATAATAAATAATAGTAGATTCAATAATTGAGATTTTGGAGACACTTAGTGTGTGACCCTCTCGGCCTCTTTCTTAGTGGCATTATGTGAAGCAGCCTAAATTCCAAAGTTAATGTATAGCAATACACCAAGGCACTCATAAAGAAATAAGTTAATGATGTAATGAAATAATAACTCCTACATATTCTCACCATGATATATATCCTCTTTATCACAATATCTATTATTAAGCTCGTTGCATGCTGACATCATCAATCTAAGTGCTCGATGTCTCTTTCATTGAATTTTTGCAAATCGAACATTCCTATAGAACACCATGGCAATGAATTTCTTTAGGATATATCATTTCCATAAAAAGGAATTAGATATCAATTTTTGTTAACGAACCGAAGGGAAAATCCATTTCCATATTATTCATTAATGTAATATTACTAGTGATGCAACCAATATGTCACACCTCATGGTGAACATTTTTCATCATAGTTTTCAACAATATATCAATGTAGGAAACTTATAATACTAATTAATAATAATAATAATGTATAAGGATCGATACAAAATACTTGGATTGGAACATCCAATGACATATAGATGTTGATTTCCTATTAAAAGGTCTCGTTCTCATAATATCATACACTGGATATTACCATGTTCTTACACCACGAGAAGAAGCCTCAATGTCCTATGAGTCTACAACCGTAAGATCCTGAATCATTTGTGTTGAAAAAATTATTTCATCTACCTATATAACACATATTTAAGAATACTGTCATGGAACTTATAGGTTCTCATCATGGTGGGGATTTTTTATGACCTTTTAGTGTGACATCTACTTTTTCTTCATTATCACATTCTATGTTATGATAAATAACAATAATTATGTGATAATAAGTTTACTAACATTCAAAAATATGAATACATGTTATCATAGAGTATATAAATGTTGGTTCTAGGGAACCAACTCTAACATAATCCTACTTGTACTAGAGATAACTACTAACAAACATCAGTCCAGAATCTCTCACATTATAATCATGATTATATTGAGATATGACTTTATTCGATGGATCCATCACATTTTCTTCAATGGTAAATTTTATTACTCCAAATTAAAATATATGATAAAAAACCTTCAAGAGGTGATACTTCTGGTGTATGTGATATGTCTGTTGGTGTGACCTTGGCTCTTTTGTGAGAGCCACCATTTCAGTATTATCGCAATAAAATTTTACAGGGTATTTAATGTTAGGTACCACATCAAGATCCTATAAAAATTTCCATATCCAAATGAATTCTTTAACTACATCAGAAGGTATATGTAATCATAATATGTTGTAGAATCAGTGAAAAATGGCTGATTTAAACTCTTCCATCTCACAACTCCTATATTGAGATAGAAAGCATATCTTGACTTCAAATTCAAATCATTCTGATCTGTTTGAAAACTATCATCATTATAACCCCTGACAACTAACTCCTCATCTCTTCCATACATTAAGAATGTATCCTTAGTTCTTCTCAGATACTTGAGGATATAATTTACAAAAGACCAACATTTTTCAATTATATATAATTTATATCTTCTTAAAAAGATCAATGCATAGGAAACATCAATTCTAGTGCATAACATAACATAAATTATTTACACAATATCTGAAGTGTATTGGGTCTTACTCATTCTCTCTTTCTAATTTTTTTCAGAGGAAACATTTCCTTATAACGATTTATACCATGTGACATCGGAACCAATCTCTTATTTTATTGTTCTATACTGAACCCCTTTAGTATATAGTCAGTGAATGTACTTTGACATAGTCTAATAAGCCTCTCAGATCGATCAAGAATGTTCTCAATCCCTAGAATATAGGATACTTCACCTAAGTACTCCACTGAGAAACGCTTGTTTAAATAGTCCTTAATGGACCATAAGGCTAGTTTGTCATTTCCAATAAGTAATATGTCACCAACAAATACAACTATAAAATGAATACATTCTAACTAAACCTCTTGTAAACACATGTCTCACATTCATTCTTAATGAAAACATATTCTTTTATAGTTTCATTGAATTTAATGTTCCATGACCTGGATGCTTGCATTAATCTTTAAATAGATATATGTAACCAGAAAATCATTTTGGAATCACCTGGAGTCACAAAACCTTCTTATTGTGTCATATAAAAATCATCCAGAATGATCCCATTAATGAAAACATTATTTACATCCATTTTATAAATTTCATGATCTTGGTAAACTACTATATAAAGTAGAATTTTTATGGATTTAAACATGGAAACTAGTGAAAATGTTTCATCATAGTCAATTACTTGTAATTGTTTAAACCCTTTAGCCACTAGCCTTACATTATAGGTATTTAATTTACCTTCCATGTCTAGTTTTCTCTTGAAAACCCATTTTCACCCTACGAGATTTACATCAATTGACACATCTACTAGAACCCAAACATGGTTCTGATACATGGAATACATTTATGAATTAATGGATTTTTTCAATATTGTATCATTTGAGCTCTCTAAAATCTATTTATCGGATATAGGTTCATAATTTTCAACCAATAATTAGTCACCATCTTTGGTGAAAAGGAAACCATATCTCTATGGTTCTCTTACCTCTCTTGTACTTATATGCAGTAATTGTGTTTTAGGAATGAATTCTTCCATAAGGACCTATGGAATTTTTTACTATTCCAACTATTTTATATCATGAGAGTAAACATCATTAAATTCAATCTTTCTCCCACTATCCTTTTTGAGGATGTGATCTCACTCAAGAAAGATTGATTTTCTATCAATACTAATTTTGTTTTCTGATGGTTTGTATATATAGTATCCATTTTTTTCTTAGGATATCGTATAAATATATACTTTATTCGTGGGGTGCTTGTTTATTACTTGATAATTCTTTAACAAACGCCTTGCAACCCCTTAAATGTGTATGTGACAAAACTAGTTTCTTTCCACTTTGTAACTCAAAGGGAATTCCATTTTCCAATTTATTTGGAACTTAGTTTAATGTATATGCCATATTTTTTAATGAATATCCTCAAAAGGATAATATAATATCTTTATGAATTATCATTGACCTTATCATTTTTAACAAGGTATAATTCCTCCATTCACTGAAAACATTCCTCTATGGTGTAGAAGGTGGAGCGAGTTGAGATAAAATCCAAAAACCCTATAAAAATTCAATGAACTATTAGATAAGATATTCACCACCTTAATATGATTGGGTATTCTTTATATTCTTCCCAAATTGATTCTCTAATTTATTATTGAATTATTTTTATTTATCAAAGGTCTTATAGGTATACATCATTAATTAGACATAGATGTATCTACTCATGTCCCCAGTAAAATTTATTAAATAAGAATATCCACCTATATCTTCTAATAAAAATGATCCACACACACCAGTGTGTACCAATCCTTGAAGCTCTTTGGCCATTTCACCCTATCCACTGAATATCGGTTTGTTAATTTTACCTTATAAACAATCATGACATAATTCATTTGGTATTAGTTTAGAAAACTCTAAATAACTATATTAATGGATACTTATCAATCACTTATCATTTACATGACTGATATGGTGATTCCATAGCTAGGTGTTATACGAGTCGCATGAACAAGATTATTTATCTATTTACAACACTTGGTTTTGTTAATTTAATACCTAATGCCTATTATTGAAATGTTCCATGCCATAAAATATGTTGTATTTATAAAAGAAAAAACTTCTATTTCCAAACCTGAAAATAAAATCATCAGAATCTAGGTATGATGAAAAAATTATATTCTTGTTTAACATTAATACATAATAACAATCCATCACAACCAATATCATTCATGATGGAAATGAAAAGTGGTGGTCACCAATGGATCGGGTAGCTAGCCTTATACCATTAAAAGCTATAAAATCCACCTAGCCACTGGAATTATTTCATGGTATACTTGGTTCCTGCATTTGGATTCATATGTGATCACTAAAAGCTATATAAAATACCCAATTTGTAGATATTGAATGATTTCATTCAATAACGAACACACCTTAACTTCCAATTTCTTATGGGTGCATTTCATCTTATAGTGGCCTTGCTTACCACATTAAAAAAAATTCTACCTCTTTTTCCTTGACATTCCTCTAGATCTTCCTTTTCATAGAAGGATGGTTCTCAAGAGATTTAGACATGTTATGAGTCTTGGGCCCCTTATCCTTTTTATTCCTTTTATTATTCATCATAAGAATTGTAGGTTTATAATTCCCTATGTACTTATCCACTTGGAGAATCAAAGTAATATGTTTTGAAAGACTCTTCTCATTATTTATCATATTATAATTAATAATAAAACTACATAGGGTCTTGCGAAGTGAGGAAAATATGATATTTCTTCCCAAATAATCTAGGAATTTAATCCCCAAGATGTCTATGTGTTCAATATAGCCGATGATCTTGACTAATCAATGCCCAAAAGGCACATATTCTACAATATTAGTTGTAAACAAATAATTGGGGATCCCATATATCTCTTGTCTCTCCATCTCTTGATATAGATACTAAAGGTGAGCCATCATGCTATGCATATCCATATTCGCACGTTTTGTAAAAATCTCATTGGTCATGGATGGTAGAATGAAACATTGAACATTTATAGAATCATTAAAATTTTTCTAATAGAGAGACAAGTCTTCCTCACTGGTATCATTACCAGACTCATTTGGAATAGGATCTTCCAAAAAATACAATTTTTTTTCACGGCATAGGACAATGTGCAAGGTCCTTTACCACTCTTGGAAATGTTTGATAGTGATAAGTTTATCCTTATCATGTATGGATCGTAGATATATTTTTGAATTCATTTTTATTGTTGTTTCTACAAATAATATGAGCATATATTTAGTGCTTTATCTGAAAAAATTTACATAAAATAATTAAATATTATATTTATTAATCTACCACTATTTTATTGCAACCCAATAACCCTCACCATAAGATTTAGAATATCTTTTTTCTTGGATATTATAGTGGAAACGATCCATATTTCCCTTCTTATTACCCAAAATTTGGTTGGTAAAGAATCTTGAAGGGTTTCAGGTAGGCATTTGAAATTACAACTACATTAAATCGTAGTTCCTTGATTTTTTGAGTGGACACTCCAATCCTGAAATACTTAGATTGTATTTCCTCAACCCTTGCCTCTTAGTTACACCAAGTCCTTCTTTAATAGTCATCCCTTGATGTGAACTAATTTATGTAAACCCAAAACATTATATTATAATTCAATGATAATTGAAATCACCCCAACTTTGGCTGGAGAAACACTTTGAACTAGGGATTGATTTTAACTAAATCGTGGAATACTATACCAATATAATATTTATAATAGAGAGATTTTATATTTATTCGTAAATGTTCAATTGTTATCTTTATTAAATTCCGTTTAATATTAAGTGGCTTTACTTAAGTGATTAACCACGTCTTAGATTATATTTACACATATGCAAATTTATTAGATCTATCTTGAATGCTTCCAAATTCATTAATTCATGTGATCATGACAAAATATCTATAATGAAATAACCATGATACTTGACAGAAATAAAATAATAAAGTGTATTGATCATGATATTTTACTAATGGTTAGTTTATTTAGTGGGTGATAAACTATTTTCTCACTTGGGAAAAACCCACCTTGAACTATTTATGGTTCGTGTTATAGTTTTCCACCTATCCACCTATGTATATCACTTGGATTGGTTTCACCTCAGTTCGAAACTTGAACCGCATCCACTAACTTGCGCACAAATCAATTAATTACCTTCTTTAATTAGTAAATTCTTTTATCTTATTGATCATCTGAATTTTCATAATATTCCCACCCATAATAATTTTTAACATTTTAAATAAATTTATATAAAAATAACTTTTCACATAAATGTATCTTGGAGAAAATACAATGAGTACCCATATGAACTACCCAACATGTATTATAATCGTATACTATTTACTCTTGTGACATGTGGAATACATGAATTATCACATACGTTCATGATGTGTAATATTGACTTAATAATTACATGGATTACATGATTTTTCTATCACATGTTATCCTTAAATGCATACAAAGTAGTAACAATAATATGATTCACATGTGATATAAATATTTGAACATTACACATAAATTAATTAAACATATATATATATATATAAAACCCATCACATGGAATGTTCTATCAACTTAATGACCACACTCAAGTACACAATGATATGGTTTGCACATTATACTAAATTAATTTTAATTCTATATAATTTTGTAAAAGTAGAAGATTTATACATTGGAGCTATATGGCGTCTATGATTTCTCATCATCTATCAGCAACACATACCTAGGAACTTGGTGCGTAAACATTCCATGGAAAATGTTGGGCCACATAGTATGTACAAGGGATACATTATGTTTTTTCTCTAAGTTACATGACCTCTAGTTTGGTAGGCCATGTAATAAGATACATGGATCATATGTGACTAAAGGACTACATATTGTGTATGACAGTTACACAACATGTACTCCGGATGACCATGCTCCAAGCTAGACTAGTTAATATGCAGTGTGTAATTAAATTCACCATGTCTATGAAATTTACATGCCTTAAATTATTTCCAAATTACATCTTGGTGAATTTAACACTAGTACCTGATGTGTACCTCCGGGTTATATGCCGTGTACCATTTTGTTATCCATCTAGATTCCTAGGCCCCACCAGATGAGATCTTCAAAATTTTTTCATTCAACAAATTAATTGATTTGATTATATTTATAGGAAAGGAAGTGAAGATGCACATCTCAAAATTCATATTAAACAATGATTAAACAAAAATTTAAAACAAATTAATTATGTGAAAATCAATCAAAAAAATTTAAAAAAATTTATATATAATTATATATCCTAGATGTTATTCTACTTGAATTTTCCAGGAACTGTGGAAGTGTGTTATGGGTTGTGCCAAAAATTTCTATTTTCATGATCGATAATCAATTTTATTTTTACATGATGATAAAAATTATGATCAATAGAATTGAATCAAATAATATATACAATTGATAATATTCCAATCCCTGAGAACATGATCATCACATATTATTTATAAATAATTTAAGAAATTAAATAATTACATGGTGATAATTATTTCTTATTTGATGGATCTAACAATGGATCTGTGTTGTACCATCATTGTGTCATTAGAATCAAGAGTAGATTCCCTCTAGTAGTGATCCACATGTCTTCAAAAATCATTGAACATTTTCATAGGAATCGTTGGGTGGTAGCATGGATGATTATATCACCAGTGTTGTCTCCATTTGATCAGATTGAGAATTTCTTATAAATAGTTTTTCTTGATCTATATAGACTCAAGGGTAGAAGGTGGAGGAAGATTCATCTCTATTCTTGAGAGATTTCATAGAGAAGGGATCTCACAATGACTTCAAGAGGATTCTCTTGATTCACTGTGCACAACCAAACAAATGAATTGAACCTCATGAAAAATAATATAATTGGGTTTACATAATTCTAGGGTTAGAAATAAATAATTGCATGAGTTTATGTTAATATTTATTTAATCCCTACTGAACCACATGTCTATAATAATAATATTATTATTATTTATCGACATGTGATAAACATGTGAATTAAAATTAAATATTATTTATTAAAATAATATTTAATATATTTTATTTATCACTAGACCATTATACTTGGTCTTCCATTCCTCCACAATATTTATCAGGCCTTAAATAATGACTATTTATTTAATAAATACATATTATATTTAGTAATTAGAAAATAAATATTTGTTAAATATTCCGCTCATATAATATTCTCTCAAATAACTAATGATGGAATATATGAAATCAAAAACAAATTGATAATTATTAATCCACACATGGGAATAATATTTATTCAACTTGTTAAATAATTAATAATAATGTATTATTTATTTGAGATTCTAAATAAACTTAGTGTATGACCCTCTAAGATTATTTCTTAGTGGCATTAGGTGAATCAGCCTAAAGTCCAATGTTAGCATCTAGGAACATGCCAAAGAACCCAGAGAAAAATAAGTTAATGCCACAATGACATAATACCTCAAACATATTAAAATTGTGTAATATAATCACTTTATGAAGATATTTATAATCTATTAGGTTCCATTATGGTTCCATCAGCCTATGTGATCGATGACTCTTTCTTTAAATTTACAGAAATCAAAATTTCCTATAGAACACCATGTCAATGGATTTATTTAAGCTATATCATTTCCATAAAAGGGCTGGAGATATAAAATTATATTAAATAATAGAATGGATAAATATTTTCATACATTATTCACTAATTCAATATTACTCATGATGCACACAATGTTTCCTACCTCACCATGACCAGTTGTCAACACGATTTTCATCAATACATCAAAGTGTGCGACTTACAATGATCATTAATAATAATATTGAAGTATAAGGATCAAGACAAATGTCTGTAGATAGGAACATCCAATGACACAGATAAATGCGTATTTCCTACTGCTAAGTCTCATTTTCATAATATCTTACATTGGATATCACCAAGGGAAAAAACCATGAAAAGATGCCTCAAATTCCTATGAGTCTCCACCCCTGGTATCCTGAATCATTTGTTTCCATAAAATTATTTTATCCATCAATAAATTATACATTTATGAACTCTATCGTGGAACATCTATGTTCTCATCACAGCGGGGAACTACTATGACATTTTAGTGCGATAACTACTTCCAGGACATTATCACATACTATTTTACGCAAAAAAACAATCACGATGTGATAAAAAGTTTTTTAAAATTAAAAAATATGAATATAGGATATCATGAAGTACAAAGACGTTTGTTCTAGGGAATCAATTCCAGCACCAGTTTTGTTTCTTTCACATGACCCCTTTTCACTCCTATGCTTTGCATACCTATTTTCCACAAAGATGTCTTACACAATCTGTAATACCCCAAGAATTTAAAAATATATTTATTATTTAATTACTAGATCACTAAGTCTCTACAAACACCACTATTTTATATCATATCCAATTCAACATAAGTTTGTCACTTATGTGATGTGAATTTATAAAATCTGACATACACGGTTGCGATCAGTAAGTTATTTGGAGTCCGATAAGAAAAACATTATTTTTTGTGCATTGTAAACTACCCTTATAAATAGTAGCATACCCTTATGAATATTGATAGAACCTAATGAATAGTAACCTTACCAATGATAGTATATAAACAAAATTCATGTGGAATTATGAAATACCTATGTTTTGGAATAAGCAACTAAATATTTTAAAACTGTTTTTTAGAATAAATTTTGAATTTAATTAAATAGTAAATTAATCATATTGAGAGAATTATTTTTTAAAAATGTACATTATTTTTGGATTCTACATGTTGAAAAAACTATGGGGTGAATTTTTGGTATTTTTCTGAAATACACGAATTGTTTACGAATAGTGAAATATGGTAAAATACCATATATAAAAATTATCAATTATATATAGTACATATGACATCATAAGTGATTTAAGAACACTTGGTTATTAATAACATGCATTTATTACTATTATTGGTCATTTAATCATCATTATTTATTTACTTGAGGGAAAATAATAAACAAATGATCAAAATATTATGAAAACCTTCATCTCCTCCACTATAAAACCCCCCTCACTCCCTCTTCTCTTAACTCTTGTATGTCTTGAATATCCTCAATGTTCTGCCAAAATACCCTTCCTTAGTCACTCCCCAAGTCCAATAAGCTCATGGTCTTTCCAAAAGACCTAAATCCCTTCCCTTAAGAGGGTTCTCAAAGAGGTTATTTCAAGAGGTAAAGCACCTTTCTTTTTCATTTAGTTTCATTTCAATTTAACTTTTTTTGGTTATCATCTTCTAAACTCCTCTATCCAAATAACCAAGATATATCTATTATAATATATATACTATAGTTGTATCATGTGAATGGAAGAACCATCATCAATATCCTTACTCTCTCTCTCTCTCTTTCTTTTATTTTATATGCAAAATAAACATCCATGAGGTTCCAATTTATATCCTTTGTGGATGATGAAGTATCCATGTTCAATTTATACTTAATTAATGTCCATGAAACATTTTTTATTGTTGAAAAATAAAATTATATATGTATTATTACATAATTAATATCCAGGAACCAGTATACATACATATTATTAAATTTTATGACCAAAACAGTACTTAATGATCAAAATAATTCTAAAATAATCTAAGTGAATGTCATAAATATTTAATCTAATGATTCAACCTCTTTACATGTACCAAAATAATATCAATGACCATTAAAAATTATGTATGTTCATAAATAATATTTTATATCAATTCTAGAGATTTACATCCATTTCACTTGAACTCCTTTACTTAAAAAGATGAAAAATGTTTATGATAATCAAGAAAACGAACACTCCGGAACGACGGAATTTGATATTATAACATATCAATAAAGAAATAAATGAAATAAAAATAAAAATGATAAACTAAATAAAATTATAATAGGATCTTAATTAAATTATCATATTTCCTAATTTCATATTCTAGGACCTTATGTTTAAGAGGGGAACACATTCGGACTTAAGGTAAGGGTCTCTTCATTACACTCCCATTTTTGTGAGATTTTACATATTCACTACTAATACTTGATTATGGTTTATGTATAATAACCATTTATGTAACATATCATGAATATATATTTTTTAATTGTATTCAATTTATCATTTGAATATAATTAATTTTGTGTCATACGAATCGACTGATTACAGTGGTAAGTGTTTTTCCACCCGAACCTCCATTTTCATTCGAGTTGTTTTTTATTATCTAATTACATCAATTAAATTATTATTTAATATTATTTACTCCTAATAAATTCTCTTTTTGTGTTCTATATATTTTCACCAACTATAATCGTTCCTTATATAATGGGTATTTACACGTTTTAAATGTAACTTTCAAAATTAGTTATAAAATACAAGCCTGATTCAATGGAATTTATTTAATTCTTACATATTTTCAATGGAACCATATAATATGTTTTTGGAAACCATTATATTTATAAAATCGCTCATTTTATTATAAAAATACTATCTTACTTAAATTGTGGTTTTATACGAATATCTTTCCAAAATAACTCTTCTTTTCAATTTAAAAGGTTATTTATATCAAGAATTACGTGATTATTTTATAAGAGTATCTTCATATATTTCAACACTCCGGTTGATTATAATGTTTATTGGGATTATCATTTCATCGTATTTGCTACCATATTTATTTTAAATTTTTATGATTATTTTGGTTGTGGATGTTCTATCTTAAATCCATTCTCCAATTTACTCTGAATGGTTACGGTTTATGTTTAATGATCGAGGGATGTTATTTACACTTCATATATGAGTTCCAATATGAATATATATGTTTTTTTATTTATAAATACTCATATTGGGAATTAATTTGACATAAAAAGTGTCAGTTGGGGCCCACTGTGGCCCCTTAGTGCATCGGTAGGTCTCAAGAGACAAACTACAGTCTTAGCACAAGACCTTGACAAAATGATAACTTATGGTCTTTTTACGAGGCCTTGACTTTTGGTTATGTTCTCAAACATTATCAATTCCCTAATTATGAAAATATTATTCATGTTTCATTTGGTTATTTTACTAGTATAATACCAATGATTATGTTATATTGTGGAAATATTTACTCAACTCATATTTCTATCATATTATGTTCAGGATTATTTTTAAAGGCATGTGTTTTCAACTATTTCCAGTGTATAATGTTTATTTTATATTTTAAAATATTGCTTACTATTAATAATAATTTTAGGTCTCCCCTTTATTATGTTTAATCTTCTCAGGACATGAATAATTTTATTAAGAATGACATTTTGAAATTACCTAAATGTTATGGAAGTTCTCTAAGGAGTTTCTATATTGTTTTTCATTTCAAGTTGTAATGTTGAACTTATATACGTATCTTTATTCCAAAAATACTGAACTAATCTTCCATTTGGGATAAATATTCCTTTTTTATATACCAATGTAATTAAATAAGGCATCGGCTCTGGGAAACTGGGGTCAGGTCCATACAAAGTCTTTGAAGATATTATGTTTTATTTTAGATAACATTTTTCTTGTATCCTTATCCAAAAATATTTATACATATGTTATAACATCCGTCCATATACTAGTTGTCTTGAAAAGGTTGGAGGATACAACCAGGACTTATGAAACATCCCCAAGATGCCAACGACTTGCAATATATACCATAGTGGAAGACAATAATATCAAAGTAAACAGTGGAAGATAAACTAAAAAAACTCAAAGATGACCACAAGACTCCATGGTTATCAATCTCTATGCTCCAACATCTCCAAACAAGAAAAGTATCAAGAAGGAGTGATAATCTTGTGATACTTTACCTTTACCTATGTCCTAGTAGATGAAATATGCAATAGCACTAAAGTGACAAAGAAGGGGTGAGTACTAAAACATAGTAGGTTTCTCCAATGACTTCCCAACTCATGCCACTAAAATAGAGGAGTTAGAAATATTTATATATTGTGGTTTATATAAATCAATTAACCAAACAGTTTATAACTAAATATAACAAAGTACTATAATAACCAATTTTCTAACAAAATCCATTTTTTCAAGAAATCAACAAAACCATTAAAACCATCCCAAAAACTCGATTTGGCATAACCATTTTATTACACACAACCACAATACCAACTATGTGTGCTGCCTTATGACAGTTCCATACTCATGAGCAGTATCTCTTCGATGTACCTTGTCATCACGTGATAATTGTGTCCCATGATCCATTACACTTTTGGAATTGAGAAAATGTTCATATTTCTACCAAGCTTCGTAAATGCATTAGAATACACACACCAGTATGTCCAACACCATTACCAAAACTAACATGCCAAAATCATTTCAATAAAACAAAATTATATTTAAAACCCATTTTTAAAAAAAACATATTACAAATCCACACAAGCCATATTTTAAAATCAATAAACTAAATCACATTACACAATAGTTCACCACAATTTCAAAATATCACTAAAAACCAAAAATCATTACTAAATAGGATTTATTTCACACTTTTCACCAAGATCTAACATTTAATTTCAAAAAAAATAGACCAATTTGAATCTAAACTAATAAATTTTAAAAAGAGGAGTCTAGAGTGAATCTACCTACCAGAAGGGTTTTGGTGAAAATGAAAAACAGACAAAGAACACCAACAAATTTGGGTTAAATCTCCATGAATATGTCTTAAATCCCTTCTCCTAACACAAACAAGGAAAAATATAAAATTATTCGGCATCCAAAACCTTAAATATACCCGAAATGGACATAAATCTAATAAACTGAGAGAATAAGATAAGTAGATATAAGAAACAAAACAAGAATGAGGAATAACGAACACATACCATGAAGAATCAACTTCTAATCACCAATTGAATCCTTTTTATCACCTTTAGTTTGATGTAAGAACCTTCATTGACCATTATAGAAATCAAATCCAGAGTTAGGTCTGCATAGGAGAAGGAATGAGGCATTAAACTATAATTTCGTCCCATATCCACTTTTTAAGGAGCTGGTTTTGACACGTGCATAGTTTAGTTACAAGGTTTGGAAAACCAAGTGCTGACCATGAATTATCCACTACCTCAAATATGTCCCTTCAAATGCTCTAAAAAATTATTCTCCAACCATTATAAAACCGCTGACTCAAACTTCCCAAACTACATGGTTTATTCTAGGTTGTTTCATGGTTTGGACAAAATATACACTGCCAGTGCACCTTCCCTTTTTCCCCAAAAAAACAATTACAGTGCTCCAAAATCTTAAAAATATCAGCCATATCCTTTATATACATAAAATCATAAATAAATGGTTACATACTAGAAATTTAGTTGATAAATTCTCCCCACCATTTGTTTTTCCATCCCCCAAAAGTAAAAAACCACCATTGCCAAAAAAGAGTTCAGGACATTTCTTTTTCATTTCCTTCTTGTCTTCTTCCTGAACAAGACCATTTTTCTTGAAAACCATTACAAGTCCGATCATTTTTCCATTAAATAATTTCTCTTTCTTATCCAAAATATTCATTGGGATATGTACTAATTAAGAATCTAGCTCTAGGTCAACATGATCCCATCTGATCACATTGTCAGCATCAGGTTGATAATATTTAAAATATGATAAATGGAGCACATTATGTACCTCATTAAAACATGATGGAAATAATAATTGATATTCCACCTCTAAAACACATTCTAATATCTCAAAAGGGAATATGAATCATGTAGATAACTTTCCCTACTTCCAAAAACATCAATGAGCAAGCCGTGGAGAAATCCTTAAGTACACATGATCACTCACCACGAATGAAAATGGTCTTCGATGATGATCCATATAATATTTCTGATGACTCTAACCCATATCAATCCATTTTCTGATCTACTAGACATTCTCTATTGCTTCTTGTAAAAGTCATGGCACAACCAGTGAATCTCTCCTATTTCCACCCAACATTGTAGAGAAATAAAAGGATGGCCATACAATGCTTCAAATGAAGCCATATGTACCGAGCCCGGATAGATGTTACTATATGATAACTCCACTAAGGAAATTTTCTATTCCTATGAGACGTCAAAATTCATTACACAATCCCACAACATGTCTTACAACATTTGTATCATCCTTTGGTATTTCCCATATATAGGAGGATGATTTGTCGAACTCATAGTCAACTAAGTCCCAAGTGATTTTTGTAAATATTTCTGGAAATGAGATGTGAAACATTGATCTCTATCTAAGACTATCATAATGGGTATGCCATGTCTCTTTATCACTTCAGAGATATAAATTTGGGATAGATCCTCCACCATATTAGATTCAAGAATAGTGATGAAATGGTCTAACATTGTGAGCTAATCCAATTTCACTCATATAGAATCGTGTTTCCAAACCATTCATGGGAGACCTGTAAGAGAATCCATAGATATCTGCTCCCATTTATACACTAGGATTGTTAAATACTAAATCATACCTATTGTTCGCTGATTCTCTACCTTAACTTGCAGAAAATTAATGCACTTTGAAACAAACTCATCCACCTTCAGTTTCATATCGTTCCACCATAACTATAATTTCAAAGCCTTATACATCATCTATATTACTTGATGAATAACCCATATTGAATGATGATATGCACTGAGATGTTTCTCCTGACAATACAAAGGTACAACCATCTGATTCCTGAACCCCAACAGTAAACCCTCATCCAGCCTCTAACTCTCAATGGTCTCCCCATCATTGAGTTTTGAACTCATTTTAACAAATTAAGCATCAGCAGTCTAGACATCCTTTACCATATTTAAAAAATAAATAACCATGAAAATTGAAAAGTAAATCCCAACATCACCTTGTACCTCACATTCCATATGCTTCACAGCTAGAATTGACATCAATTACCACTCGTATGAAGCATCTTTCTCCAACTGAGCAGAAGAATTTCTGCTTAATGCATCAGCCACCATATGGCCTTTCCCTAGTGTATACATAAAGTCAAAGTCAAAATTCTAGAGATACTCCATCCATATACAACATCTTAGATTCAAATCTCATTGTTAGACAACATGACTTAAGATCTTATGATCTGTGAACACTGTAAACTTCCCACCAAAGAGATAATGATGCTAATACATTAATGCATGGATTACTCCAACTAACTCCAAATTCTGTGCTCTGTAATTATTCTCAGGAACTCTCAATTTCCATGGTCCATAAGAAACAACATGTTCTCCGTTCATGATAATGCATCCCAATACTGACCCTAAATCACCACAATATACCATATACCCCTACCCTGGTTCTAAAAATATCAATATAGGTGTTGATGTAAGATGAAAATTCCGCTCTAGGATTGATTATTGTCATTCCTCAATCCATTTAAATGGAACATTTTTCTTTTTAAAATCTGTCATAGGTGATTCTATTCATGAAAAGTCATGAAAAACTCATCTGTAATAACCAGCAACACCAAGAAAACTTCATATCTCAATGTTTTTCTTCATCGGTTTCCAATAGATAATAGCTTATATCTTATCTTGATCCACTAAAACACCTATTTTAGAGATAACAATTATAATAATGAATACCTATTGTATCAAAAAATCACACTTAGAATGATTGGAATACAATCAATGATCTATTAATATTACCAACACTGCCTCTATGTGTTACTCATGTTCAACCATTTTTCATGAATACACCAATATTTAATCCAAATACACCAGGAAAAAATAATACAGATATCACTAAAATATTCAATTCATCAATTCCATAAATACTTCTATTGCATTCGTAAGACCAAAAGGCATTACCAAATATTTATAATGTCAATATCTACTTCTGAACGTTGTTTCCAAAATATCCTACTTCTGAACTCAAAATTGGTGATATCTTTATTGATAGTAGATTTTAGAGAATCATTTAGATCCCCTAAATTTATAAAATAGTTAATCGATGCATGGAATTGTATATCTATTCTTTATCATAACTTGATTAATCTTATGATAATAAAAGAACAACCTTATTGTTCCATCTGCTCTCTTTACAAACAAGACTGGTGTTACCCATGAAGAAATTCTTGGCCGAATTAAACCATTACATTCCAACTCCTCAAACTATACTTTATGTTCCATTTATTCTATTAATTCCATTCTACAATAGGAATGTGATATAGGAATGGTCCCAGGGAGGAGATAAATTGTAAGCTCCACATCGATTACGGATGAAAACCCTAAGAAATTTTCAAGAAAGACATCTGGAAATTGATCCACAGAATTTGAAAAAAAATGTTACCCTCGATCGCTTCCATCAATTCTGATGTCGACACCACCAAATGGTAAGATATTTCTCTAACTATTGGTGCCATCAATCCGATTTCACCCGTCTTTACAAACCTTTCCCCTCTAATAAGATGCTTAGTGCCATCATCAGTTTTGAGACTAACTATTCTTCTATAATAGTAAATGTGAGCCTTGAACATTGTCAACCAATCCATTCCAAAGATTACATCATACAAATACATCTCCAACATAGAAAAGTACTATTTTAGTTCATCCCTATAAACATTTACAGAACATGCTCTGCATAGAAAGGCTTGATATTTTCATTGGACAAGAGGTGTTTGATGTTTTTTCATAGAAAAAATAATCTCATGTTTTAATCATAGAAAATATATATTACAATAAGTAATGAAGGAAGGCAATGCACTGGTATCAGACAACACTTTCATAAGGGTATAATTCAAGAGAACTATACCTCTCACCATCGATGGTCCACCCTGATCATCTATAATCATCTACTCATATCTGTATAATTTCTTCATTTTGCACTTTCATCCTTGTTAACTTACTAAGATTAACCTTTCTAAGGATTAATTGTATTCCTATAATCACCATGGATAATTATTTTCAATTGATGATATTGATTCTACTATCCTTTCCCCATCGAAACATATGAACCTTCTGACACCTGATAAGTGTCTTGAGCACCTGACCTTGGAGCACTATGATAATAGCGCTTAAGATGTCCCATCTTGTTGAAATTATGAAATTCCCTTGGTGGTGATGTATACCCTCCCTTCATATGGTCGAATGAACCACATTGGAAATATCCCAACGTTTTTCATGGGTCTCAAAGGAAGTTTCCTTGATCCAGCTATCTGATTCTGATTTCCACTCCCACCCTAGAAGTATGTGTCCCTCTTCCGCTTACTCCCAGCATTAAAGCTCCCACCATTTCCTTTTGGTATTATAATACTTCTTATTCTTATAGCTCATGAGATATCCCATTCATCCATTGTAATTCTATTCACCATCTCTATATATTCTATAATATATATCACAAATATCTTTTAGTGAATCTTTTGTCTCTTCCTCGATTCCAAGATGTCTGCCTTCAAGGACGCACTAGCAAGAAACTTTGGGTGAAAATCACACTAAATTCATGAATTTATCTACATACTCGGTGACAATGAGATTTTCATACTTTAGGCTGAAGAATCTTATTGTTCGTTTAATCATGAACATGTGAGGATAGAATTGTTTATTGAAGAATTCCTCAAAATCCTCCCAACTTAGGCCTTGATCTACTCAAGATTTCACCTCTAGATCCCACCATTGGTGTTAATGATGCTTGACAATCTTTTATTCCCTCTTTACATTCATCTCTGTCGGTCTTCCAATGAAATCGATGATACAATACATCCTATTCATCCAATCCTCAGCCTTTTCTAGTCCCGAATCACCATGGATGATGAGTGGATTCTATTTTTGGAACAGGATGGAATTATCCACTTGTCTTGCTACATCCATCTAATAACCTATGTCCATAACTTGATATGCTTGGAAGATACCCTGAACTATTTCCTGGTTCACCTGTGTCTCAAGTGTAGCCACATTCTCCATAACATATTTCAGTTGATTTCAACAAAGCCTACTGGGTTCCATTTTCTAAACAAACCAAAAACTCTATAAGTCTCACTCTCTTTCAACTAAAGATTTATCCTTTAAAATTCCCCCATATCAACTATAGAACCATTTATTTCCAAAAATCATGTCTTTTTCATGTTCAACTACTTTTGAAAACTATCAAATTTCTTTTAAAAATCAAACAATTTACAAAATAAACCAATTGTACTATTTTCAATGTTTTCCTTTTAAAAAATGAAACATTTTTAAAAAATAAACTCAGTGCATCAAATCATATACCATTACTCTAAATTAAATATGAAATCCTAGTTATAATTCATTCATCTATTGCAAGTCATGATTCTATCATTGGCTTAACCCATGAAAATGTAATTCTAGTATCATATAAGTGTCTACAAAACACTTCTGTACCGAATGCTCTAGTAACTTTATGTTCAGCATAAAAAGAATTGTTACATATTTTTATGCTCTACATTTCATATCCTAACAATCCTACTCCATTCTAAGATTACAACCCAAGGAATAGAAAATAGTGAATTCAACTATGAAATCATGAAAATTGATGACTACTTATTTCACAAGGAAAAGAACAAGCTGATACATTTATATAAAATAGGCTTTTGAACTGAACAAATGTAATACCACTTATCTCAAATAAACTTTTGGACTGAAAAAATTGATACCATTTGTAACATACCTCATTATATTCATTTTCTTGAGAAGGTTGGAGGATGCTACTAGGCCTTAAGGGACATCCCCAAGACACTAATGGCTAGAAATAAATTCTGAAGGGTTTCAATAAAAGTGGTCTATGATTTACCCTTTAAGAATAAAACAACTAACCAAAAAACCAAACCAAACTAAAAACTATTATGAATGGAAAATGACAACCAACTCAATATTTCATTTATCAAAATCCTACTAAAACCCAAATACCATAGAAGAAGACTACAATATCAATGCTAAGAACATAAGATAAACTAATAACACTCCATGATTACCACAATACTCCATGCTTCACAAGCTCCATGATCCAACGTCTCCAAATAACCAAAATATAATGAAGTAGGGCAAAACATGTGATACATTACATTTTCCCATGTCTTAGTAGATGACATCTGCAAAAGCACCAAAGTTCCAAAGCGTGGGTGATTGCAAAAACTCAGTAGGTATTCCAAATGACTTCCCCACTCACGCCACTAGGATTGAAGAGTTAGAAACATTTATATAAAATAGTTTATAAAAAACAATTTCCAACACATTTAATAACTAAATATACACAACTTCTAAAACAGCTTATGTAAAAAAACTTCCGAAATAGTTTATAACTAAATATAAACAAGTACCATGACAACAAATTTTCAACAAAATCAATTGTTCATGAATGAAACTAGACCATAATTTTAAAACCATTCCACAAAATTCATTTGACATAACCATTTTATTCCACATAACCACAATACTATCTATGAATGTTGGATTATTATAGTTCCACACTCATGAGCGGTTTCTCATTGATCTACAATGTTATCACATGATAATTATGCAACATGATCCATTATACTTTTGGCACTGAGCACAAGTTCAAATTTCAACCAAGCCTCATAAATGAAATATGAATACAAACACAAGTATTCCCAACACAATTTGAAAAACCAACATGCCAAAAATATTTTAATAAAACAATCTTTTATTGAAAACACATTTTAAAAAAACCATTTAACAAATCTAGCCAAGAAATTCTTTGAAAACATTATTTTTAATTCAATAAACAAAATCACTTTACATAAAAATTCACCATAATTTCAAAATTTCTCCAAAAACATAAATAATCACTAAATAGGATTTATATTATTCTTTGAACCATGATTTTAGAATGAAAATCGGTCGAATAGGCCAATTTGGTACTAATCCAATCAATTCTAGCAAGAGGGGATGAGATTGAAGCCTCCTACCTCGACGGTTTTGGACGAAGTGATAAATAGATGAAGAACACTAAAGAAACCAAGTTAATTCTCCATGAAAATAACTTAGATCTATTCCCCTAACATAAAAAATACCAACTATAAAATTATTCAGTATCCAAGACCTTATATCGACCCTCAATGGGAGTATATCTAAGAAACCCAGAGAAGTGGTGAACTAGATCTAAGAAACGAAACAAGAATGACAATGAAAGAATACATACTATGAATAATCAGCTTATAATCAGCCATTTAATCCTTAATATCACCTCAATATTTATGGAAGGACCTTAATTGACCATTTTAGAAGCCAATGTTT
Organism: Viscum album; assembly: GCA_963277665.1. Classification (NCBI taxonomy): domain Eukaryota; kingdom Viridiplantae; phylum Streptophyta; class Magnoliopsida; order Santalales; family Viscaceae; genus Viscum; species Viscum album. The sequence continues at coordinate 959,983,591 of OY728142.1, forward strand.
TAGTTAGGTCTACATAGGAGGAGGAATGAGGCATCAAACATTAAGGCCGACCCAGATCAACTTCATAAGGAGGTGGTTTCGATTCGTGAAAAGTTTAGTCATTTAGTTAGGAAAATAGTTTGATAACCATGAATTATCCATTTCCTCAATGATTTCTCTTCATACAGTCTCCAAAACTATTCTCCGACCATGCCATATCCACTACCTCAAACTGCCCAAACCATACGATTTCTCCAAGGACGTCGCACGGTTTAGAAAAATCCTTTGCTACTTGTGTGCCTTTAATTTTTCCCCAAAAACACAATTAAAGTTACCCTAAATCTTTCAAACATCACCCATATACAATATATACACAAAATATTAAATATTTGGATACTTACCAGAAACTAAGGGGTGGTACATACGTCATTTTCATGCTTATATTTTCTATAAATTGTTTTCAAGATAACTGTTTTTAAAACTATTTTGACATCTATTTTCATGTCTAGGAAGATCATGGCATCCATAAAACTAAAATAAGAAGAAAAAAAACTACAATAGTTTTGGAATCATATATATTGGATATTTTTATATTTCAATTACATCACCTATGAAGGAATTTTATCATCACATGTTCCAATCACTTTTTTTTTAATTTAGGGAAATGAGCTAGAGTATGAACCCATTTGAAATATAGTTTTGGAATGATTCAATTATGAAGGTTTGAATATATATAAGATTAATATATGTGAATAAGACTACCATATATATTTTACCATTAGTTTTAATTTTTTTATTTTACATTCATCTTAATTTATTTTGTTTTTTCACCAATCTTTTCCTTTACGGTCAGCTGGGGTGGTGTGAGTGGGATTGGGATTGGGGCATGGTCATGGGGTCGAGTCCCTGGGCCAACAGTTTATTTGGTGTTTTCTTTGTACCACTATTTTCCGCACATGTGGTTATATGGAAACTATATTTATCTTTAGTTTTATATCTCAATATTCATATCTATCAATAGAGTTTCAACACCATTCAAGTGGCATAGTTTCTTGGAATAATATTTGAAAATATTAGTAAAGTTGGAGGTTAGTATTTGGTAGTAGATTGTTCAAAAATATTTATCATATGTGGGGAATTATTGAGGTATGAGGATTGAAATTAAAGGGTCTTAGATCATAGACATCACAACCATGACTATCATCGTTTCTACAGTTTTTAAATGTAAATGTGTTGTTGCATTATTATAAAATAAAATAAAATTTTTTCTTACTACTAAAATAATTTTATTCATGAAATTCTATTATTTAAATTTTAAAAATATAACGGACATTAGGAAAATTTCAAAAATGATCGAGGAAATGAAAAAAAATTAAATTACAAAAAATCTAATTTTTAATTGAAAAATTACTTTTAAAAATCTAATAAATAAATTTTTTAAGGAAAAAAGATAATGAACCTAAATATTCAAAAAGTATATGATGGTTTTTTCTAAAATGTGTTTCTTCAAAGAAAAAAGAAACAATAATTTCAAATAAGTTAACTTTTTTCGATAACATATATTTTTATTGTTGAAAAATCACAAACAAAGAGATTACAAAAATATTTGTAAAAATTAAACAAAGTTCTATGTGATATAACATGTTTGGTTAAATCACCCTCAATAATTGAATTTATCTTAAAAAAATTATAAAATTAAATAATTATAAAAAAAGTGTATACTTTTAATGATTCTATTCATGAATTTAATTATAAATGTTATTTCAAAAAACAAAAAAAACTATCAATTATTTAAAAAACAATTATTATAAGAAAATATATGGTATATATTTTACAATAATTATTTTTTCCTTAATATAGACTATGGGAATATTTATGATAAATGTAATATATTATTGAATACTCATTATTATAATAAATTAAAATATATAATTACAAAAAAAAATTGAGTAGCACATAAATTAATAATCAGTGATCCCCATGTCCTTGTCAATGAAGACATCACTGAAAGTCACCATTAACGATTGTACAACGTGGGGTATTTCTCTATTTATTACCAAATAACAAAATAAAACACCACATGCATCATTAACACTCATGAACTGCCCACACATGGATATGAAACTAGAAAAACTATGCACGGAATGTAACCACTGACTCCCTCAATCAATTGCACACACAAACCACATAATAATACCATGCACAATATCTACTGAAACAATGAGAACCCTAATAATCATCCTTGGAGGAAATGGGGATGTGGATAGTGTTTAGTGGTAGGTGTTTTTAGTTATTAGTAGTGTTTGGGTGAGTGTTAGGTTTTTGAGAAGAAGATTAAGCCATAGAAAAAGATGGTGGGGGCAGATATGGTGATCTTATACAGTAGGGATGGTTGTTTAAGGGATATTTGTTTTGTTCATCGAGAAGATGTGAAGATGCGCAATTTTAGGATTTGGAAATGTAAAACTGAAGAAATGAGTGGGGTCAAAGATGATAATAAGATAGATCAATACATACATTATATTTGTATACATCGATTCATTGAGAAAGTCAAGAAGTGACAACAGTAGGGTCCATCGAGGGCAACGTCAACACTCTGGTTCTACGAGGGTTTGAAGGCACGAGTGGAAAAATCATTCTTTTATGGTTCTTTTTATAAGAACTCATAAGTCTTTTGTCAATGCTTTCAAAAAAGTGATGATAAAGAGTAGTTTTATAAGTGCTAAAATAGAAAGCATTGATAAAACAATTCATTAACAGCACTAAAATTCTAGTGCTAATAAATAATCATTTTATTAGTGCTTTATTAGCATTGATAAAGATATAAAATTATCAGTGCTAAAAAAGTGATGATAAAGATATAATCATAATAATATATTTATATTATTATATATATTTATAAAATTATATAATTATAAATATATTTTTAATGTAAATATATTTATTATAATTTTATTATTATTTAAAGATATATTTAGTTATAATAATAATAATAAAAATATATATATTAGGTGATTTCTATATATTTATAAATATATTTATGTAATTATATATATCTATATTAATAATAAATATTTATAAAATCATAAAAAAAATATATTTATTATAACTTTATAAATATTTAAATATATATTATTATATATATTTATATATTTATATATATATTTATTCATCTGATGTGTGATCGATGCTTTGTTTGAATCTTCTCTTTTATGTACTTTTATATTTTCTTAATAAATTCGGAGTCATGGGTTTGATCTTCAAGTCAATGAATGAGACGTCTTGAGTAAAGTTTTATAATTATATATATATATATATATATATATATATATTTCTAATTGTAATAATAAATACCAAGTAACACAATTACATAAAGATTCACTATAATTGATCTTTTACTAAGCCTCATTCATCAATTATGATGAAATCACATCATCCTACATTAGTGTGTCTTTATCGAACAACAATTTAGTGATGAAATTACCAAATGAATCCAGAAACACACCAAAACGAAGTAATGTTTTGTATTATTATTCCATTTCATAAGGTACCACATTACCTTTATCACCGATCTAGACCACCAAAAATGATAAATCTGTAAGATGTTTGGTGAACTCATCTAGAAGGATACCTAAATATCCATTCTCTGTTATTCACAAACGATGCATAATTTTTTCTTGTATAAATGATTTTTTATAGATTTTTATTTATACCCACTTCTAGGCTTCACCCATATCTCATACAGATCGGTTAGATTCATCGTTTCCTGTAGAGTATTATCAGACAAAAAAATATAAATTTTGCTTTTTTCTAAATCTCTCATATCCAGCCAATCAACATCGCTCATCTTTCCCAGATTACCTGATTTTTTATTCAAAACCTTCACTATATTCTCATTGAAAAGAATTTTTTTTAAATCTTTAATACCAATGTGTAAAATCATTTTTCCCATTAATCAATTCAATGTGGATAGAAATCTCTGGGTGTGGACCACCCATATATAATCAAAAAAATACATGGATAACCTCATGTGATTCTAGTTATTAGGGTCATAAGAGGATCCATCCCAGGAAGATAAATGAGTTGAGAAATCAATAATGTGTGAATCACTAATGAAAATGGAGCATAACACGAAATAAAAGAATAATAAATGGGAACAAAAAAAAATTTAACATGGGGAAACCCTACTTACAGAGGATTAAAAAACCACATAGAAAATTTAATAAAATACACTATGAATTAGAGAGTACAAAAGTATAAGTAAATATCAAAACATGCAATAAAAATAAAAAATATAAAAACATGTGTGAAAATACACACTCGGATACGCCTCCATCACCTCTATGATAATAGTTCATAACAAGACGTCACCATTTAGAGATAAACAATGAACAGACTATGTCAATGCACCACCTCATTACACAACCTGATTTTCTACTACTCGATACTTCCCATTCATAGAAACCACCATCTATATTTCTCTTCATGATCGTAATTAAATATCATGTTGTACTCCCCACTGGTTTTGGTAAGTGACTCATTTCCATTTTATAATCCATTATATGCAGCTCTTATATATTCCACATGATTCGTTCAGATAATAAGATATAGAGAAAACACTCATATATTACATCCCTAAAAATCAATATTCCAATGAAATAATTTTAAAGAAATTATCATAAATTCCCCATGATACATGCTGAAATCTAACAGAATCATAGATTTCATAGCAAATTTGAAAAATTTGGGATTTCCCATTCACAACATAGTGGAACGAATCATTTTCAATAGGCTAGTTTGGATAGTTTTGTTGGGGATGTGTCTATATAACCTTTTGATGATGATATGTCCATTTATAATTAGGAAGATGACTCCCCTCCATAGAAATAAGGTTCTCGGATTGTTGCTCAGACATAAGTGGCACCCCCCTATTGGATAAAAATTGGTTGTAATTAATGAGGAGCATGAAACCAAGTTAGTGGAAGAGGTTGCTGAATAGGAGTGAGATATTGATGATTAAACTTTTTATGAAGCTTCTACACAAGAATCAGATAATATGAATATAATTCATGAACAACTAATTGTTTCAACACCCCGTAAGGAAATGAAAAAAATGAATGCTGAATATTCTTCACATTCAATGTCTCGAAGTAAAACTAAAAATTAGAACATTTTTTAATATTACATAGCAAGAGACTCAAAAAGAATTATGACATATTACTTTTGAATACAAGTATAGTTGTTTCTCATAATGTTTAGAAGGTTCATGGTTCTTTTCATATTGTTCTGAAATGTATAGATGCACTAGATAAGGCTGGCATTGGGATACACTTGATGGGAGTTTTAAAAGTTCTCCATGTTTGAATGAATCATCAAATTTGGACTCTTAAATGGTTCATGATGATTTTGGATTTTATACTATATCTCTTACTATATCCCTTCCATAGTTGGATAAGTATCCATTTAAGGAGGGGTTATATGTTGAAACAATTGTGTCTAATAAGCATCCCTATAATGTAGTTGAGAAGCAAAAAATACTTGAGCGGACTAAGGATTGGGTTTCTAAAAAAATATGGAAGTTCACAGGGAAATAGTGAGGATAGAACGAAAGTATCCTCATCCAAGGGTAAAATTATAGTGGAAAAAGAGGGTTTCCAATTGGTCTCTTTTAGGAGGCCCATACCATCTTCTTCTAGCATGGAAATGTCCCTCTCTCTATCTTTTTTAATGAGATGAACTTGATACCTGTTATTGTACCTATTCAATTGAATCCTCCATCAACCATGCAACCTTAAATTTTGGTAAAATATTTCATGCTAGATTTTTCTGATGGCCCTGCACTTAAAAATATGACGGGAGTGGGATGTCTAAGGAAGGTGTAGTTGTCAACTTTTAACCTCATTAGGGTCCTTGACATGCCCAGAGATGATAATAATCTAGCTCAAGATAGGGAGGGTCAGGTGATCTCTATGAAGATAATGTCCAGATCCCCAAACATGATATGGTATGATGATGCGCAGGAAGATGGAATATTGATGTAGGTTCATTGAAATGTTAAAAAACATGACTTGGATAGTAGCGACATTGAATGATTATTATAATAAAAGAATACCTGGAGGATAAGTCATCACCCTAGTGGTCTAGGTAGTGGGTGTGGAAAATTAGATGGATTTAAATTCATGATAAGGGAAGAATGATTGGGGATATGATTAGTTATCAAGGTATATCATGATGCACTAAAGGAGATGATTGGTCTGAAGGTACCCTAGATGAACCACAAATCTCTACATACAAAGATGGGAGATTCGTTATCATGGTAGATTATGATGAATTGAAGGAGAGGTCAGATTTGTGTAGATTCTCCCTCATTGGCCATCTGATATCGGAAAAGGGAGATAAACCATTGAATTGAGATTAACTTAAATAAAATCTATCCATAATTTAGGGATTCGAGATCTAGAAAATTATTCCAATCGATATGGGATATTTTAACATAGTATTTCAATATAAGGAATTGTGTTCTTCTTCTAGGGATTTTAGATTCAATAACCTTAATTCAGGAATATTCTATATTTCAATTTGGGAGATCAATTTTTACCCTCTTAATAAAAACCACACCAAAACTCATATTTTGGTTAGAATGCATATACTTGGTTGGGCGTTTTGGCATCCCATGATCCCCATTGACATTTCCACGTACATTATTGTGCCTCTAAAATTAGATTAAAATACCATTGAATGAAAATTGATTCATTACATGAGGGTGATGGTGGATGTTGATTTGCTGAAATCCCTCTCGAATAATGTTTTCATTATTGTCAATTTAGAGTGGTTTGAGGTTAATTTTTAGTATGAATCAATCCCTCATTTTTTTATTTCTACAATATCATTGGGCATATGGTGTTCAATTTTAGATATTTTTTTTAAAAAAGGTGAATAAAATGGTTCCCCTAAAACAAAAGGAGGCAGGAAGGGATGTGGAAGAACCTCCAATGTCTTTACAAAAGGCTATGAGGAGGCAACCAGGGTTTCCAGAACCAATGGTCCAGGAGGACATGAAATATGTTCCTATAAAAGTAGGTAATGATTTAACAATCAAGTGAATGAAATCAGAGGCTGCTGAAAACATGCATGGTTTAGTGTTGAACAGGCCTATTGATAAGGTTGGCCTTCTCTAGGGATATAAACTTATGTCTACCGAATTTCAACTACACAGTATTCCTTTATAAAAGATCACATATACTACAATTTTTTCCATAATTTATTTAATGTCTTTTGATTTATGATTTCCAATAGCCATAAGATCATTTAATTAGTTTCCTAATTTCTAATGTAGTGTAGAAAATTAATTTTTCACTGTATTTTTTATTATAGTGATAGACTCTGTCATACAATTTCATGGGCCCGATTATTTATTTTATATGAAGTATATTAATTTTTATGCATGCTAACTATATGTGATTTTTATATATATTTATTATATAAAATTTATCATATATATTATATTGATATAAATGGAAATTTATTGACTTTATCAACTCTTCATATTTGTTAAACTAAATGTATCAATACCAAAATTTTCATATTTATTTATTATAACCTTTTTTTCTCAATCATTACAATATTTTTATTTACATATTTATTTACTTATTTCTCTATTATTTTTTGCACTATAGTGTATATCATTCTTTCAATCTGAGATAAGCATTATAATATTTTTGAATCGCACAATATTAGTACTTATATTTCCCTGATATGGTGTTAAATTCCATCTGTATATTATAATATAGTGTTCGAATTCCTATTGCAAGGTATTCCTTCCATGTGTTATGGTTCAAAATATCTATAAATATAATTTATGATTTTATATTTTAATGTTACTAATTTATGTATAATTTATATGGTTATTTCTATAATTTATTCAATTTATTCAAATTTGTGAAATACAGTATCCAAAGTCTTATTAAATTGATTTCTTACTTTCTAATGTAGTGTATATTAATAATTATTTACTGTATTTTCTATTGCAGTGTCAGACTTCATGGATCAATTTATTGACCTCGGTATGTGATTTTATATGAAGTATATCAATTTTTATTCATGCTAAGTGTATGTGTTCTTTATATTTATTGATTATATAAAATTCTTAATATATATTATATTGATATAAATGGTTATGTATTGACTTTATCAACTCTCCATATTTATTAAAATAAATGCACCAATACTAAAATTTTCATTTACATTGATTTTCACATTTTTTAACATTAAAATATTATTTATTTAAATTTATATTTACATATTTATCTATAGTGTGTTAGACTATAATATATATTATTATTTCAATCATAGGTAAATATTTGATCAAATAGAATCTACGTCTATTTAATCCTATAAATGGAATTAATTTAACCCTATATATCTATTTAATAATTTATAATTTTCATATCTATTGATTCAAGTAAATAATTTGTATAGTGTGTTAATGTTCAATCGGAATCTATTTACATATTTCACTATATTCATCTGTAATCTACATCTTTATTTTGTTATGGTTCAAAATTTCTGTAATTTAATTTGGGATTTTAATTTATAAAGTTAGTAATTTATTTATAATTTATAATGTTTTTTACTGTAATTTATTCAATGTCTTCTAATTTATGATTTCCAATAGCCAAAGGATGAATAAATTGGTTTCTTACTTTCTCATGTAGCATAGAACATCAATTATTCTCTGTATTTTCTATTGTAGTGATAGACTCCATTGGACAATTTCTTGACCTCGGTATTTTATTTTATACAAAGTATATTAGTTTTTATGCATGTTGTTTGTATTTTCGATTTTATATATATTTATTATATAAATTTCTATATATATATTATGTTGATAGAAAGGGATATGTATTGAATTTATAAACTCTCCATATTTGTTAAAGTAAATTTATCGACACAAAACATTTCATTTAAATTGATTATCCAATTTTTTTCAAACATTAAAATATTTTTGACTTGGAATCAAGGGGCCAATATCTATAGGTCTTTGTGGAGAATGAAAAATACTTTTTTCCTAATTTTGGTGTTAGTAAATATTCCCTAATGAATCATTTTTGAGAAATATGTAAGTGATATATCAATTCACCCCCTCCCATACCTAACAGATATTTTGTTTGTGGTCATTCTATGAAAATATGATTTATAATAAGAATGTTTATAATTTATATAGATTGAGTTATTTCAATTTCATTCCACTCATTATAGTTTTTTGGTAAAATTTGAGGACAGAGAAACTGCTTTCATGGATAATTCCTATTGGTGTTAGGATAACTTGGAGCTATGGTGGCACTAAACGAAAACGTTTTTCTTCCAAAAGATGGAATCATGAATGGACATATTCTTGAGTAATTATCATATTTTTATAAATCCAAGCTATTGTTTTTTATTAAGTTTTGATTTATATTCTGTATTTGAGTAAACACAATGTTTCTTTTTTTATTCAAGACTTTACAATAATTTCCATCAAGGTACACATCAACACCCACACCATTAAAGTCATTGATGATTCTAGATCCCTAAACAAGATCCCTTATAATCCCCCTAACAACATCCCATTATTAAATGTGGTCATTTTGAGGAAGTTAGTAAGACATTGAAATGGATCTACATTCTGTATTTGTTTCCACTATTCTACCCAAATTCCTTACTATGTGTGTCCCCTCTATATGAATTATAAACCCCCTGATCTGGTTACATCCATATAAAATCTAGTTTTTATAGATTTACCAGTAGGATATGCAATGGATTCCATATTCTATAAATCAAATTTAGGAAATTTCCATTACACAACCTCCCTACTACTACTAGGGTAAGATATTTTCAATCATTGTGATGGGTATTACCCTATTGAATTGTTATTACTCCACTTAATTATGATATCAATTTTTTGTGTTATATGGACCATGGTGTGCCATGTTCTCCCATAATAAATTATCTCAAATTTGTTAATGAATCCCTTAAGACATTATTATTTGATTTCAAGTGAGTACTTTATTAACTCTTTTACTCTATTTACACACCAATGTAGTCTCATTCCCATTTAGTTTCTTCTGAATTTAATCTTGTGGTCTTTTATAAAAGTCAATATATGCATTGTGTATGGGTATTACATATCAATACTCTTCTACCATAAGAACATTTTTGGTGCAATAATCAAAAAAATATTCTAAACATCTAATTATTTTATTTTTATATAGATACATACTTTTTTGATTATTTTTTTTATTTAGCAGGTTTTATTATCTCTTTAGGTATTCTAGCCCTTATATATGCCTTTTATAGTCTCTAGGGGTTGATATATTATAAAAAACAAAATTTATCTATAATTAATCCACTCTAAAAATCAAATAAAGCCAATGTATCTCCATCTATTTCATATAGATAAAGTCTCGCTAGAAACAGTAGCTTGTGGAATTTTTTTAGTATAAAATCATTTAATTTGGGATCTTATTTGGAGATTCAATTCATGGATATGATAACATACATCCCCAATGAATTTATTTATTTATTAATATTAGTGAAGTAACATGCACACAATTTCCAATATGTTTTTATATCTCAACATCTCATATTCTAATGGGGTGATTCATTAAGAGATGATATATTTTTGAATGTTGGTTCCAAATAACATATGATTCAAATTGTGTGACCAATAAATGTTAATAAAACACTTTCCTAAATTCTATGGTCAATAAAAATAGGAAATTCTATATGAACAACAAACATATATACAATAATGCCTCCTAATTCATTTAGTGAATTTATGGGTGCCTTACAATCTCTCTAAAAATTTATTTTTATTATTTATAGAAACATTAAATGGAAAATTATATAATTAAATATTTTAATTCCACAAGTTCTTAAAATTGGTTTCAAATTAACCAATCATGCCTCTTATCTATTTCTATTAATGTTTTATTTGTTATTTTTATGTGGGAATTAATATGAAGCAACAGATTGTGAGATAGTTCATCACCAAGAATATTTAATTGTCATCATAGTGGATATCCCATGGATGAATGAAATATATCAAAGAGTATCAGGGTGAAGCTAATGTTTTTAGCTACTACAAAAATACTACCCTTTATGAACATAACCATAAAATGAAAAAAAAATTTATCATCTCATTTCACCTACTATATGATCATATTATCAATCATAGAATAATTGAATTTTGGGGGAACTATATCTTAAACTTCAATTTTTTAATATATTCATAGGCTAGGAATAAATCAATGTATGTCACTCTCTCCTTCCGTCATCTCTCTTCCCATCATTTGATTTTGAACTGTAATTCTATGTGAAGGCACCACACCTTGGGTGTAGGTGATTCAACATGGGTGTTGGAGCCATATCCATGTACAAGTTTGGGTACCACCATGAAAATTTATTCATAATTTTTTTCCTATCATGCACTAGTGATAATTTTTAATCCCTTAATCTATTTATTACATGTAAAGGTGCAAGAAACATTCAAATGATGTCCTGGTATACACATATCACTAACTTCCTCTCATTAAATATTTAGATGTTTGAAACTATATATGAAACCATTAATTACTCCATTTTATACAATAGAAATTTCCATGAATTATAATATTCTCCCTCAATTTATGTATGGCAGTGTCCATGGTTTACCTATGGTACACGGATTTGACCAATGATATAACATTTATTCCAATTAAAGGATACCTTTTCATTTATATCTATCTTTACATTAATATTTAAACCTATTATAATTAATTTACCTCACCTAATCACTTATTTTATTTCTTACAGTCACTCATCTAATTTCCCATTATAAATAATCTGTGTATTTTACTATTTCCTACCCCTATACATCGAAGAATTTCACTTTCTCCAGACCTACTTCTTGTATTCTCCTTGAATTGATATTATTATTGTTATAGATATGAAATTGTAGCTTATATTATAGCATTAAATTCCATTTAAATGGAACATTTTATTTTATTTTATCATTATGTTTTATTGCATTATGAATTATGGAAATTTTGATTCCATTTCCATTTAAATTAAAGCTTCTAGAACATAAATTTTTTCTTTTATTCTTTCTAGCTGAAGTAAATGTGGTATGGTTGTTATTTGTGGTGTTTTTTATATATATACTTATCTTTAATGCCATATTGAGTTATCGATGATCAGGATGTTCATATTTTATTGCATTACTGACTTTGACTAGAATCTGATCGAGGTTATAAAATTATAGAATACCCTTTTGATTGATATTATAGATTTTAAAACAACTCTCTAAATTTTTCATTTCAATATTGAATTGATATTTATTTAGAATTAACTGACCATTTCTATTTCATGCATTTCAAGACTATATTTTTTTATGATTGGTTATTGAATGATAGCTCTTAGTGGTATGAATTTCTAATTTATCTAATGGTGTTTCGTCTTCTAATAGTATTGAAATTAAAAAGCCTCAAATTAAATAAAATATGATTCCATTGATTGTATAGAAATCACATTACAGTTGAAATTTAATTATTCATTTAATTAAATATTAAAATGATAAAAATAATAAATTTGTTATTATTTCCTGAACTATTTTAATGTATTTAGCAGAATATAACTATAAACAATTTTAATATAATTTTACCCTGTAAAATTATATTTACCTTAACCAATGGAATCATAATCAAAACCATCATATACTAATATCAATCTTATACACCATCACTGTATTTTTATAAACCAACATGGTGTTAATTAATTTATTCTTCCATCATTCTGATTAAAATATTTCTATTTCCCTCTAATGTGTCCGATTATTTTCGTCTTTACATGTTTTTAGGACATCAAGCCAAAATTATTTGAAAATAAAACATTGGATCTCTAGTTTCTAATGGAATTGGTCGATTACAAGTCAATTTCTAATTGAATTTTTTGCATTGATCTTTACTATATGATTCTTTATTAAGGATAAAAAAATATCACAATAGTTTTGCATGGTAAAAATGTCTAATGTGGAAGAAATGGATGTTTTTTAGCATATTGGTGGATAAGTTATAACATAGGCCCATTTTAATTCATGGGTTTTATATTTTAAGGATTTTGGTCCATTTTAGTTCATTTATTTAACATTTTTTGTCTTGAACAAGAATTTTTTGGAATACATGAATTTAATTTCATTAAATAGAATATGACCCTAATACTCATAATGATAAGGTTATGTGGGTAAAACATATAGATTCACCTGGATCTTGATGCTGATTTTCCAAACATGGTGTATCATGGTAGTTTATGAATAATTTTATTCACGATAGGAAAATATATATTTTTTATGTGATCCAATTACCATTTAAATACACCAGGAAGGATTACAGTAGGTGCTTCATCAATGAATTCTTGATCCTTCCCTCTCCAGGAGCAGTGATTTCTCGATATGGAATCCAACTATAGGAGTTACTAATCCCAACTCCAAATTATACCGTTACAATAGGTTTATACTATTTTTCTTTCATTTTAAACCTATTACACACAATAAATTTGACTTCTTATATGGGTGAATTTTGTCATAAATTTTTGTGCTTTCAAATAAAATATGCTATAGAATTATACAAATTATTTATAGATATGCCTTGAGAATTTTAATTATTAAACAATATAATTTCTTTTACAACTGAAACTAATCAAATTTTAAATTATTAATGTTATATTCATAGGTTATCGGTGTTTTTCAACTGCATATGTTAAAACTGGTAATGTACTCAGGTGAAAATTACATTTGTTATGTGTGTTTAAATTATATATGTTTTATGTGTGTTTCAATTACATATGTTTCAATTAAGTATTTTATGTGTCTGTTCCGAATTACATATGATCAAAATTCGATCATTTTTATGGGATAAATGAAATTAGGAACCCTAAATATTAGTTACAAATTTGATCTGGTATATTACATGACGATTCATTAGCTTCAATCATTTTCACTAATATCATGAATGTTTAAAGGTAGTAACTATACTATTCTAACACTATCTGTGAAAAAAAAATTCTATAATCTCTTACAAACTATCAATATTCAGTTTTTCTAGGAGAATATAATTGGTGCAAATTCAACGTACAATATTTAGAAAACTAACATGGCGAAAACATCTTCCTTAGATGGGATACTTATGGTACATACCCATTTACTCTAAAATATAATAGTATATATATTTTCTATTAATAATATAAAATACTACAATTACATTATATATATATTGCTTCATTGAGTGTATCTACACATGTATGGATATTTATACAGTTACATGATTACATTGTAAGTAATAAATCTGCATCTGTTAGATAATTGTTTATATCATGTTTGTTACTTGAAAAGTAAAAAAAATGGAATGTTGTGGCCATAGATTTCATGGGATTATTCCTCCAAAAATAACCACTAAGGTTCTTCAGGTTAGCCACAATAAATTTCTCTCACAATCACAAACTTATTTAAATATTTCATTATTCAATCATCAATTACCATAGTAGGTCACTCTATCACAATTACCCATTACTCATTGTTTAATAGTATTTTTTGTGTTATCTTGGAACTATTTCTATTTGTAGAAATTTTTGTCAGTATATATTATAGTACTTAGTATTGAAATTATATTTTTTTGAAACACAGACTTTTGCAAGAATTAAGACAAATGGATGTAAATCATTGGTAAATTTTCACCAGAAGAAGCACACAATCAGTTGCAAGAATACATGTATTTAAAAAAATAAAGAGTTTGGGAGGTAGCCTGGTAGGCTTCATCAGTTTTAGACTCACCGGAAGTGGTTTCACAGAGGATGTTTTGGGGAATTGGATGATAGATCACTACATGCAATCCTATAATAAATATGACTTCTTTTATAATGGCTCATGTGGTTTATCCTCAATCTATTTTACTCATGATTATGGTATTTTGATAAACTTATTCAATAATGAGATAAATTTTCTATACAAATTACATTAATTCAAATGTTTTAGTTCGATGTGCACAATTAAAATTTTTAAGATTCACTAATATTAATAAAACATCTCAAAAAATATGTACAACATTTCAATTATATAAATATTTATACATCAATATATACTATTACTTTCATATCATGTCGATATTAATTTCACCCTCTTTTCGACAATATATTCATACATTATATAGTACATGCAATTATAGTATTCATTCCTTATTACTTTTAGTTTATTTTTCCTCCCATTCCTTTTCTAAATTAACTAATACCATATAGTATTATCCATATAATATGTTATATATTTTGAAATAAAATACTCATGTTTGTATACTTTATTAATATATTGATTTAATTTATATAAAACAATACATATAAATTCACATCTATAGTTATAGATAATTATTCCAGCTACACGTGTCACCACCAGCCTTTACACCATTTCCATGTGTCATGAGTAGCCCACTCACTCTATTTATTCTTCCAATTTACACCCACTCTTCAAATGAGTTACATGGTTTATATAGATCATCACAAATTTTTTTGAGCATGTTTATGAAAATATATAATTTAATGATAATGTCACGCAAATTCATTGGTTGTGATCTAGTATATACTAAAGCTTTTAAATTTCATTACACATGTCAACTCTACATCATTTATCTCATACGTGTCTCCCTCTCTTTCAATCCCACTCCTTTCTCTCTGTAATTACGGATACCCCCCCCCCCCAATTCAGGTTTTTATTCTCCTCTTTGATGTTGGTTCTAGATCTCGATAGCTTCAACATCCTCCATCCTTCACCTCTCCTCCTCCCATCTCCTCCCCTAATTCATCGCTTCCACCTCTACCTATGCCTCCACCTCTACCTCACCTCACCTCCTCACAGCCAGAAATCCACTTATTCATCTTTCATCCCCTTCTCTTCCATGCATCCCCTCTTGGCCACCACACTTCCATGCATCGCCGCTTCAACAACACATCATCAAATCAACTATGCATCCCCATATCATTGTTAACCATCCCAATTTCATCCCCACACCCCCCACACTGCCTCACTGCCTCTGCCTCTACATCCCTACCTACACCTCCGCCTCGCTGCATCTATAAATCTGCCTCCACCCCCTTCTCCCCTTCCCCCTCACCTCATTCTCCTCACCCCTCCAATTTCTAGTCATCCACCCCATTAGATTCATATCCATATCCCCATATAGGGTTTCTTCAACCCCATCATCTCAACTCACTGCTAAATAGATGGGTTCAGTTAGAATTTCAGGGATTTCTGAAAGGTTTTCAAGATTCCCATGTCTTCTCTTCCAAAAATAAATAAATTATTCGATGGGTCAACTCCCCCCATATGAAGATCTAATTTTTTAGGTTCATCATATCCATTTATCTTGTACAGTAAAATTTAGGGGGGGTTGTTATGCACAATAATATTATCTCTGGTTATCATGTGGTGTAATTTGAGGAACAAGATCATCTTTAAATATAGATGATTGAATTTAAGACTTAATGAAGTTATAAAACTCAACATATAAAGGTAATTCTATTAGAGAATACTGGTGCATTGTAGGTTAGTTATTATTTTTCTTGTTACAAGTATGTGAAAACAAAAGGTTTTTTATATTAAAATAGTAAAAAAATATTATGAAACTGGAAATATATATTACTAAAGAACAATTAAAATTTGGAAATAGAGATTATCGGTGATATTAATGAATAAAATTAAGTTAATGAGGTGTTCAATGAAAATTTAAATGATGATTCATTGGATGATGAGTTGTCAACTGATCAACTCCTCAATGTAAGTATTGATATAGAATTCTTGGTTCCATTGGTAGGTTTAAATTTCCCTTATAAATTTTAGGTGAAGAATTTTTATTGGAAACATATAGTGAACATGGGATTTTGTTTCATGAATAAGAGATCAAAGAAAACCAATGATAGTATGTTTTTATTGTTTCATTATATGTTGTTATTGAAGTGAAACATATTTTTCAAAATTTACAAATACTATGAATACCCTCCCTTTTGCGTATTGATATTGTCTTTAATGATATGTATACAGCTTCTCTTTCCTGATATTAAATCTCCATTGGGTTTTTGTGTTCAATATTATTATTATCATATAAAGGATTTTATATTTAATCACACAGATTATAGGTATTGATGTTATCATATTTTGGTTTTTCTTTAGGTTTTCCGCTTCATGGAGTCCTAATAAAAATAATTCCCTCAGCACATATCCTAAACCATTAGTTCATTACTTCGTTTCTGATATAGTAATTTATTTCAGGTTGTTCATTTTCTATGTGATTATCATTTGTCGTGATGGTATGTTACTGTTATATGACTTTCAATTTCTTAACTATTATTTTATTTATTTTAAAATCATCTATTTTAATTGGTTATTTTTTATACATTGTGAATTGATAGTGGTTTACTTCTAAATCTTTTAATCAAATTTTGATTTATTCAATATTTATCATTCAATTTAATCACCTCAAACGAATGAAATGGTTTATGATTTATGGATTTTCTATAATAGGAAATGAAATTAATTTATTTTAAGTGCTTCTTCAGGCTACCTGTTTCATGGAGACATACTTGTATCCAAACCCTTACCACCTTGACTAAACATTCACTTCTTTAACATGTTATTTTTTAGATTCTTCATTGATTTTGTGATTCTACTTTTTCATAAAGGTATTTTACTACTATAATAATTTCAATTTATTCAATATTCATTTATTTATTTTAAAATATTCTATTTTTTTTATTTTTTATTATAAACTAATAATTATTTACTTCCAAATTTTTGTCAAATTTTGAATGATTCTATATTTCCCACCAAATTAAATTGAATCACATGAATTGAGTGGATTATTCCTTATGGTTTTTTTATTATAGGTGGTGATATTAATCTATTATAGGAGATTCTTCGGGTTTCTAGTTTTATGGATACCTACTAGAAACAGTTTTTAGGTGACCTAGCCTAAACAATCATGGATTCAAAAAATTTCTGTTATAGGTGGTGACGTAAATTTATTTCAGGAGTTTCATTCTCTATGTCACTCTCCTTGTATGTGAAGGTATATTACTAATATAATAATTTTAATATATTCATGGTTACATTATTGATTTTAAAATATTCTATTTTCATTGGTTATTTTTTATTTATTGTGACATGATAATAGTTTAATTTTTTATTTTTTATTCAATATTTTTAATTTTATACCCAGTATTACTATTGGATTCAGATATCTATTGCATGAAGAAATTTATTATGGTAGTAAATATATTAAGGAATGAGATCCACAATATATTTGAAATTCTATTTGTAGTACGATTGAATCCATAGCCAAGATTATAAGAGATATTTCATAAAATATAAATTTGAATTTCAAAATATGATCCAATAATATTAAGTAATTATTTCAAATTTCCCTTATAATAATTTTAAAAGTTAATGGATTTTATATATTGGAAGGGATAAATTTTGATGTTTTCAACTATATTTAGGAGTAATAACTGTCCAAATATATGAATTTTTTAATAAACGAAATTCTATAAAATATACAAGAATGGTGAGTTTAAAATGTATGTCATTAAAATTCATTTGACATAACATGTATAGTTGTTTTCTGGGCCGAACTATAAATTTTATTTCCTTATAGGATGGGTCTGGTGATGTAACCTCCCAATGATCCATTTCAATTACTACAATAATGTCCTGTTTATACTGCATGATATAAAATATTCAATTACATATATGTTTCAATTATATATTTGAAAAAACATTTACAAGGACATCATTTACCATGTGATTCTATTTGTATAAATAATTTCCTTGAATTATAGTTTAGTTTTTTTAAACATTATTTTGAACAAACCGATGTATATCCATTATTTATACTAAATCTTGTAATTTTCCTTCCATGTGTAAAATCCTCCTTCATTGAATTACACATGTCAAATCAGCCTTATTTTTCTCCCTGAAATATTATTTCCCAATTCCATCTTCCCCCATGCCATTCATGATTTGAATTTCCTTATAACTCCCTCCTCACTTGAATGCCTCTCTGCTCCTCAAAATCCCAAGTTCCACCTCTTTGATGTATTTTTCTCCACATCCCCACACATGCCTATATCTCCCCAATCCAATTCACCTTACTATCCATCATCAACTCTTTCTCCCCATTCATGACTTCCTTCTCCATCTCCTAGACTCCATTTGTCCCCCCATTCAACTAGGGTTTTATCTATCTCGAATATCTTACATTCATCATCCATATAATATACTCACAATACCCTTCATATTTACTTCAACAGTTCAATATCCTCACATAGAAGTAAGATTTATTTCATTGAATAGGGTTTATTTGATTTTAGATCCATAACATCCCCGCTTGTATTTAGATTCATAACCTCCCCATTGGGTATGGACTCTTCAAACTATTTATTCCCATTTCTATGATTCCTTAGTTGTAAAAATTACTTAATCGGGTCATCAATTACTCTCTGATTATCAAACCCTCCTCATATAGGTGGGTTTTACTTATCCATATCCCATAATTTACTTTGTTTATTCCCACAACATTTATAATTGTTTATGGCCCTTAAATAATAATTCTATTTGCAATTACAGGGACTATAATACTTTAATGATAACAACATTTTAAACCTGGAATCCCTAATTCGATGGTAGGTAATTTATTAGTGAAGACATCCATTAGTGTTAATGGAAGTATTCTTATTCTTGATATGAAAACATGGATTAAAAAAATATTAATTCCATCCATGTTCAATTGTCTTCCCTCTTACAATTATCTAATTTTTATGACTATTTATTATAATTTTTAATATATTACATGGAATGGGTATCTTTCTTACAGTGTACACATATGAATACAATGTCCATGTGAATATAATGACCCTTGTACCATATGAATATTATGTATACAAATTAGTATACTAAGTTTATATACATATATAAATATAATTAACTTTATTTTTATTCATATTGTATAATCATATATTCATTATCTGCATTGTTTTGTTTGCATTTAGCACTATGATAAGTTTATATTTCAAGAGGGGTCCCCTTATATTAAATTCATACCTAATTAGGCCACTTCCCTATTTAATCATACTTCTATAACCTAGAGTTCTTTTCTTATTTGAGCTTTTTTTTCAGTTAATTTCTTCTTTTCATCTTCTTGTTCGTTTATTATTTGGAACGATTTTATATTTTTAGGTATTTATTCATTTATCTATATATAGTTTTAGGAATATATCGGTCCACCATTCTCCTAAAAACTGATCCATTAATGAATCGTTCTATTTTAAACTATAGGAATTTTTATAATTCTTCAATGATAGAATCATCCCAAATATGGAAGGCCTAATTCAATTGTATGGATTATCTTATGGAAGGAATCCATTATTGTTAATCGCTAATCATATAATTTTTTATCCAAAAATGAATATTTCAGGAAAATTAATTGACTCTATATATGCAATTGTCTTCCCTCTTACAACTATCCAATTTTTATGATTTGGTATAATAATTTGTCATATTTTATTTGGAACGATTTACATTCATACAATGTACATATTGGTGAATAGTGATACTTTTACTGTGATCATATTATGACACTCATGATGTATGCATATTATGTATGAATAATCTATAAGAAAATATATGTTTCATAAAATCCGTATACCAAGTTTCCATATACTTATAATTCACATCCACGTAATTAATATTGTATAATCATATATTAGTTATCCATATTTTGTTCATTGAATTTACTACTATAATGATTCATTTTTGGCCATGTACCATGGTCATTCTATGAAATTAATGGCCACATTAATTGCTTAATTTTCCCTAAATATATTAATTATTAAAAGTTTAATTATATTTAGAATATTTTATTTGTAACTACAAATAATGTAGACCTATTTAGATATATTGATTGCATACATTGATTTATTTTGAATATAAAAACTCTTATGTAGTTAAATTCATTCCATCCATCCACATTGTTATTCAATTAAAAGTCATATCTCCAGCATCCGTCTCATTATTTTAGTATATTCAAAAAAAATATTTCCACAATAAATACTATTTCCTCAATTTTTTTGTAGATATCAAAAATGACTCAGAAATTGCACCATTATGGGAACCATTTTTGGAATATATAGAATGTACAAGTAATTCTTGATGTTATATATGTTAAATACATATTCCACATTTTTTCTAAATTTCAATGTTTTTTCTACATTCTTGTCCAAAGTATTGTAATGTAAATGCTTCTCCAAACCTAATTGTTGGAACACCTATGATGCATGACATATTTTGATGTTATATATGTTAAATACAAGTTAGGTGTTTTGTTTCAACATTTCAATCTTTTTTGAACTTTCTTATCCTATTACTTTCACTATTATATAAAATAATAATTTGATATATAATTTCTTTTGAAATATACAGTACACTATATTAAATATGTAATCTCTAATGATTGTCTGTAATAATTTTATAAAATTTCTTAATTTATAACTACTTTGGACCTAATTGATTCCTCTAAGAATTCCTATGATGGATCCTCTAACAATAACAATCGATAAATGAAACTCATAAATACTTCATTACCAAATGGTACAATTACGGTACAATATTCAATTTATAATCCCCTTTTTTACAATTCTAATCAGTTATTCAAATTTTATAACGAATCATGTATGTATAGTCTGAAATATATAGTATTTTCATTTTTTAGAGGTATTATATACACTCACAAACACACACTATGACATGTAATATTATTCACTACAACACAGTATGTTATACTCTTAAATAATACCATGCAACATGCACACATTGTGATATGCAATATGTGATATTCATAGAGTTTAATATGTGCCTAATAAAAAAACACTGAAACATTTACGCATACATTTCAATATGAGAAAACTATAAATGAAAACACTAAAATAGTGTGTACACTGCAATACACACACACATTAAAATCATACACTCTAATTTGTAATATTAATCAGTATAAATATATTATAATGATTAAAATTTATTAATATGTAATATAAACATGTTATACTAATAGTTTATATTCATACACTACAATAGTGATTGTTTACATTTCAATACATGTTATGAACATATTAGTCATATTGAATAATATATTAAATAAAGAGGCATACATGGAAACATATATGAATAAATATTAATATTTGATATGCACATACTTTCCACCTGATTATGCTTTCTACTTGAGCATGTTGAGTCACATATTTTTCATTAAATACCCTTTTCTTTTCATCCTTCACATTTATATAAAATGAAGGATGTATATGTTTCATGTTATCATATTTCTTCTGATACAAGATGCTCAAACACTTACTCAATCTCTATATCCATTGAATCATTGTAATCATTTTTATGTAATAATTTATATTTTTTATAATTTACTTCTATATTAAATACACATTCAAATAGAAACCTTTCAATTTGTATTTGTGAATTTATGAGTGCATTTAATGAATTATCTTACATTTAATTAGTTCACATTTTTTTGTTAAGATATGTGTATATGTTTTTTAAAATACAATGAATTTTATATTCAAACTGCTCAAAACACAATAAATGTAACAAATTTCAATTTGTATGAAAATAAATGTGTATGCATAATGAACACTATAATTGATTTTAATTGTGGAATTTAATTATGTATACTGTTTAAATAAAATTAAATTGATTTTTTCAAATTATTCATTCATAAAGAATAATATAAAGAATCAGAGTATTATATAACAATTATGTACCATATATTCATTTGAAGTACTCAGTATTCAGATACATAATCATAGTATTATATAAATATTATGTGATTAATACACTGCCAGTTCCAGATATTGAAGGTCGAAATCCTTATCATGATCCTCTTGTTTCACATATTCAATTGGGTTTAACTTTTCATGTTTCCGAGATTAATGATGAGGATCCCGGATCCTCTTCAACCCATTTCATTGGAGGACCCGGTGATGAATGTTTGATTTTATTATTAATGATGATGTGTATGATAAATTTTTTAATTTTTTTATGTTTATGAAGTTATTATGTGTTAAAATAATAAGTTTGATCTTATGTTGTCATTGATATGTAATTTTTAATTTGATTAAGTCAAGATGATTGAAAAAATGCCTATGGGATTTGAAGGTGATGATTTCTGATGGTGCTCAGAGTGGTCAATGTTTATAGAGTTAAACCAATTGTAGTAGAAGAATGATCAATCATGGATGATGTTCAAAGTTTATCAATGAAGAAATGATGTTGAATAAGGCCATTGGTGAAAAAATATGAAACTAAATTGAACATAAAATTGATATTTTTTTGTATAAGATCCATGTCTCAAGAAAGAAAGGCATTTCTTCGACTAACAATGATATGGAACTCTCAAGTGGATGCATGTAAGGTATTCACTAAAATGATTTAATTCAGATTTGTTGATCTAAAAAGGCATTACAGTGGATTTATCTAACTTGAAGGTATTGAGTTGAAGAGTGTTCATAGATTAGAGTCTCCTACTTACTATATAATTTTTTTGTGTCGGTGTTGTAGTATCATTTTAGATCATCGGATCATAATTTTGAATATGCATTTGAGAAGTTTTTCTTCATTGAAATAGGAATAGATTACTTTATTTTCATCATTTTCTTTCATATGATTCTCTTTAGTAAATGAAATATTCATTCTATCGAAAAATTTCTTATTTTTAAAATAATTTTTGGTGAGTCGTCTTAAAGGGAGTGATTTGGTGAAGAATTAGTGCTTCGAAATGAAAATTTTATTTATTTATAATCTATTAAATTTGTTTGATAAAACTATTCCTTCCATGAGTTTAGTGTGAATTTAATGGATATTTTTTTTTCAATGTATTGAGGTGGTCACTAAATCCGTTAAGAATTAAGTATTTTATTGTTCATTCAATAGTTTTAATATAAAAATAGTAGTTTAATTATAATTTTTTTGGTGATGTTAATATTATTTAAATATAAACATTTAACTTAATGTTTTCGTTAATTTCTAAACTAATATTCAATGAATCTAAAATTTCCCTAATCTAGTAGTTTCCGGCTGAGGAATGATTCCTCTGGTATACTTACGAAATTTTACCCTAAAATTATAATGGTGCTAAACAACCATAGAAAACATCAAATATAAATAACTACCTCAACTTTTTATTAAAAACACTCAAATGGTTAAATATAATGTTGAGAAAACCCTATAAGAGCTGGTTTTATTAGACTTTTATAACATAGATTTTGGAATTAATTATCCTTCTATGAGTAATGATTTTTACATGAAACCCAAAATGATTCAACCTCTTCTTAAACTCAATGGGTAAATCGGGGAGGCACCTCACATGAACTTAAAGCAATTCCATGTTATTTGTTCCATAATAAAATTGCATAGTGTAGATGAGGAACAATTCAAACTTAATGCCATTCCATTTTCCCTTTTTTCCAAATCTTGACTATATTACATACCCCTGGATTCAATATCAATTTTTAAGATTGATTCATTATTTATTTAAACATAGGTGTTTTGGGGGAATTAGAAGATATATCTTTACAGGAGGTTCTTCAACAAGTATTTATTCTCTTATAATATCTCATGTGGTTTATCCTCAATCTCATTCACTCATGATTATTGGGTTTCATAAGCTTATTAAACATTAATCTAACTTGTCTATACAAATTACATTAATTAAAAGGTATTACATCCAAATTCACAAGTAAATTTTTTAAGACTCATTAATAATAAAACATCGCTAAAAATCTATACACCTTTTCCAGTTTATCAATGTTTATATTTCTATAGACTATTACTATTATCTCATTTCAATCATACATTTCACTAGTTTTTAAATAATATATTCAATAATTATATACGCCATGAAATTATATTATGCATTCCTTCTACTTGCAGTTTAATATTCCTCCCATTTCTCTTATACATTAACAAATTCCATATAGTATTATGTATATAATATGAATACATTGTTTGAAATCACATAGCCTTGTTTGAATACCATTTTTCATACAATGATATAATTTTTCTACACCTATGAACATAAATGCACACCTATAGTTATATAGAATTATTACATCTACACATGCGACCACCATCCTTCACTCCATTTCCATGTGTCATGAGCAGCCCACTCACTTCCATTAATTTTCTAATTTCCTCTCACTCTCCCAATATGTGACATGGTTTCCATAGATCTTCACCACAATTTTTGATCATGTGTATGAAAATTTGAAATTAAATAGTCGTGGCATATAAATTCCTGGGTTTGGTACTAGTTAATTATAAATATGCATTTATAATTAATGAATTTAATTCTGAATCTAGTTAAAATGGTGATTATCCAAAAACAAACTAAAATATAAAGGAATTTGGGGTGTTTGGAGTGTATAAATAAAATTTATTTTTAGAATATAAATATGATAATTATATGTATTAATAATTTTCTATTAACAGTTTTTATCAATACTATGAATAATTGTGATAAAAATCCACCTTTATCAATGAAAAAAAAAGAAATGAGAAATGGTAAATCTTTATCAACACTTTTTTATTACTGTTAAAATTCACATTTATCAGCACTTTCATCTAGCGATGATAAAGGTATGAATTTTATTTGCACATTATGTTTAGAAATGATAAAATATGGAAATTCATATGCGTCGATCTATAGTAGTGACGACTTTTATCAGCATTAAAAAAATGATAATAAAAAAAATATGAGTTTCCCACACTCATCACTCTTTTGATCTGCCCACTCGATGAACCTTGTGACAATGGTACAACGTTAGCCTCATGGACCATGATCTAATTATGATCGTATAAGATATTATAACTTATATATCAAACAAACCATCCTAATGTAAAAAAAGGAATAAAATTGATATAAATACTTATAATTACATAAAATCAATCAAATAACAACAAAAAATTGCATAAAGTTTCTATAAACTAAAATATATTTCTATAGAACAAAAAAATATATAGACAAAATTAATTTTTTTCAGTTAATTTGATCATTGGATATTTCTGAATCCAAAAATATAAAAGCAATGATGAAATTAATAATAAATTATCAATTATTTTTACAATTTTTAGTATTTATTTTCCAAAGTTATAATATGTTATTATTTTATTTTATTTTTTAAATTTGCGTGAAAATTTATTATTTAAATATACCAGCTGATCAATGTGAGAAAAAAGTGGGTATAATATTTAATTCATTAAATATTCTTTTTCCACCGGAAGGTAAAACCATATGATATTTATATAATAAATTAATCATCAATTATTGAAAATTGTGAGTAACACTAGAGTTTTTTATGAAATACAAGAATACACTAATTATTTCAGCAAGAACTTTTGTTTGGATTTTATAATTTTTTGAATATCATTTTTTTGGTTTTTTGGGAATTATGTTTATTTTATTATAAATTTTCAGTTGCAATTCTCTCTATGGATTCTAAAGAATTTTTTGGAAATTTATAAAACTTTTTTGAAATTATAACTTGACTGTCCAAATTGATATATTTTGAAATATTTATATTTTTATATTTTTTATGTTTAATTTTTTTATTATATAATTATATATATTATTTTCAATAACTTATTATATATATGTGTGTGCGTATTCATTTAAAAATAAAAATAATCATTTATTTTATTAAATCTATAAAATCATTAAATATATATATACAATGAATACTAAAAATGGTGTGTGTTCATTTTCTATATATATTTGATTTATTACATTATTCATTCTAATTTTTTTGAAACATAAAAACATTTATAATATATGAATATATAACTCTTATCTGTTTGTATATATATATATATATAATCATATTAATTATATAATTTTTCGGACTACATAAACGTATTTATAGAACTAATATATATATATATATTCCCTATATCTAATTTTAATATATATTCATTCACATTTTTTAATATTTTTTTTAATTTATACTTTTAATTTTTAATTATATGTGTAAATCATATAAATGTAATTATTATATAATACTTTATACTTATTTTAAATTTATTTATATTGAATTTATTTTTTTATCATTATCTTATTATTTTAAATTAAATTATCCATATCCCTTTTTATTATTATATTTTAGGAAAATATTCATTTGAAAATATTTCTTGATTTATGTTACAACTGCAAATCATTTTTTTTAAAATTCATTATATTTTCTATCATGAAGATTTTATTGTTGGTTTATTATAAGAAGAATTATTATTATTTTAAAATAAACCCCCACGGGTAGTTGGGTTGGGACCGGTGGGTGGGGTTTGGGGCAGTTCACTACCACAAATCGGCCCTTTAACAACGCACAAAGTGGTCTTTAATAGTGTTGAATATTTGATATTGTAGTAATATCCATTAAAGGGGACCCCTTTATTTGTGCTAAAAATGAACTGATAAAGGCCCTACTGCTGCACTGTACAGTTTGAATTATAGCACACTACAGTAGAACCCTATATATAACAAAAATTTGTATATGGAAAATTCATAATTTTATTGAAAAAAAAATTACAACACAAATACATAAAAAACAATATTATACACATTTTAAACAATGTTTTGTACAATTTCATTAGCAAGTATTATTACAAAAAATAAAAAATATCAATGATTCATTAAATTTTTCACCTGACCCATCCCAAAAGAGCATGATCATGGTATCATTTTCGAAACAAAGCATCCCAACATAAGAAAAATAATTTACCAATATAAGTGAAAAAAATTATGTTCCTATTTATATAAAGAAATAAATTAAACATAAAAATGAAACAATACATTAATAAAATGTAAATTTTAAACTGAAACAACACAATTTGAGTCATATTGGGCACACTGTATATCAGATTGTGATATGGTTGATTCCCACTCATTTAGAATGACTTATGGATTATTTTACTAAAGAATGAAAACAATCTGAATGTGTTTGCTCATTTTTTAGCATGTACCCTATCTTTTTTTTACTAAAATGTCATTATAAACAGAAAAAAAATATTTGAGTCATACCGGCCACATCATGTGTCAGTTTGATATGGGATTGATTCGTACCAGTCACGAATGACTTATGAATAATTTTCATAAATTATTAGGATAATCTGATCATGTTTTCATGGTTTTCATTAAGTGGCACACGTTTTGAAAAAAATGTCAATTTTAGACAAATAACGACCACTTTGAGTCATACTGAGCACACCATGTATCATATTGAATTGTGGATGATTATTACACATCAAAAATGACTTATTCATTATTTTCCAAAAGTATAAAATTAATCCTAATACATTTTCCTAGTTTTGAGTATGTCACTTTTCCCTTTTACTAAAATTAATGTCAATTTTAAATGAAAATGAACACTTGGAGTCATATCAGTCAACCTATGTGTCATATTGAGGTGTGGATGATTCCTAAATGTCTAAAATTACTTATGGATCGTTTTCATAAGGTATCCAAACAATTAAAATGTGTTTTCATGGTTTTGAGTATTTCATTATTGTCTTTTTAATAGAATATTTTTTTAAACTGAATACACACATCGTGAGTCATATCAGTCACATCATGTGTCGTTTTGATGTGAGACTAATTAATACACTTCACTAATTACTTAGGAATCATTTTCCTAAATTATCAAGACAATCAAAGTGTGTTTTCTCAATTTTTAGTGAGAGACACACATTTTGATCTAAAATGTAGATTTTAAAATGATAATGGGAACTTTGAGTCATACTAGGCACACCATGTATCGTATTGAGGTGAATATAATTTCAACACATTAAAAATTACATATGGATAATTTTATTAATGTATCAAAATATTTTAAATGTGTTTTCTCTTTTTTGAGTACGTCACTAGTGTTTTCCATTAAAATGTCAATTTTAAATAGAAAGACACACTTGGAGTCATAATGTTCACATTTTGTATCATAATTAGGTGTCACTAATTCCCACATATAAAAAGGTCTTATATATCATTTTCTCAAAGTATCAAGATAATTCAAATATGTTTTCTTTGTTTTTAGTTTGTCAATTTTGTTTTTTTACTAAAATGACATTTAAAACTGAAAACATACAATTTGGGTTATACCGATGACTTCATTTGTCAGTGTGATATAAGACAAATTTCTACACATCAAAAAATTACTTATGGATTATTTTGATAAATTATAAAGAAAATCAATGTCCGCTTGATCAATTTTCAGTGAGTGACACTAGTTTTGAACTAAAATACCAATTTTAAACTCAAAACAGACACTTTGAGTTATACCAGGAACACTGTGTATCAAATTGAGGTATATATGATTACTACATGTGAAAGATTACTTATTGATAATTTTACTAAAGTATAAAAATAATCTGAATGAGTTTTTTTTTGGTTTTCAGTTTGTCTCTTTTCCTGTTTACTAAAATTAATGTCAATTTTAAATAAAAGGACACACTTTGAGTCATAATTGTCACACTATGCATCAAATTGATATGAATATGATTTCTACACATCAAAAATGACTTATGGATTATTGTTCTAAATTATCCAAATAATAAAAATATGTTTTCGTAGTTTTGTGTTTGTCAGTTGTGTTTTTTACTAAAATGTAATTTTAAAATGGAAACACACACTTTGAGTCATATCGGTCACATCATGTGTCAGTTTGATGTTATACCAATTATTATATGTCAAAAATTACTTATAAATAGTGTTATTAAATTATCATGATAATTTGAGTCCATTTCCTATGTTTTCACCGAGTGACACATGTTTTGAACTAAAATATCAATTTTAAACTAATAAGCGACACTTTGAGTCATACCGAGCACACCACATATCATATTGAGGTTTAGTTAATTCATAAATGTCAAAACCGACTTATGGATAATTCTCCTAACATATAAAAACAATCCAAAAGTGTTTTCTAAATATTGAGTATATCAAATGTGTTTTTTACAAAAAAATATCAATTATAAATAAAAAGAGACACTTGGAGTCATAACTGTCACACCGTGTGTCAGATTGAGGTGAGGATGATTCCTACATGTCGAAAATAAATTATGGATAATTTTATTAATGTATTGAAACAATAAAAATTAATTTTCCTTGTTTTTCATATGTCACTTTTGTTTTTTACTAAAATTCCATTTTATACTTAAAACACGCACTTTGAGTCATACCTGTCACATCATGTGTCGGTTTGATGTGAAACTAATTCCTATACATAAAAAATGACTTATGAATATTTAACCTAAATTAGGAAGAAAATTGAGGCTTTTTTCCTAGATTTTATTCATCGACACACATTTTAAAATAAAATGATAGTTTTAAATTGATAATGGGAACATTGAGCAATTCTAGGCACATTGTGTATTAGATTGATGTGCGACTGATTCCTACATGTCTCAAATAAATTATGGATCATCATATTAATGTATCCAAATAATAAAAATTCATTTTCTTAATTTTTATTATGTCACTTGTGTTTTCCACTAAAATATCAATTTTAAATAAAAAGACACATATGGGTTTATATTAGTCACACCGTGCATAAAATTAAGTTGAAAATGATTCCTACACATCACCAATAACTTATTGATAATTTTAAAAACGTATTAAAATGATCTGAATGTGTTTTCATAATTTTGATTATGTGATGTATGTTTTAAAATAAAATATAAATTATAAACTAAAAACATATATTTTGAGTCATACTAAGCACACTGTGTATCCGATCGAGGTGTAGCTCATTAAGTATTTCATGTGTGTTTTTCTCTAACCTATCTACAAAAAAGAGAAAATATAAAATAGGTACCATCTATATAGAAGAGTAAACCCTATACTACCTAAAAAATTTCATGTTTTATGCATCATGGGGTTTCCTCTTCAATCCATATGGAACATGTTTTCTATTTTCTGGCTTGTTTATGGTAGTTGAAAGAAAAATTTGACTTCCAAAAATATATGAGAAATAAACTAAATAATTATTAGATAAAAATAATAAATAAATTCACTAACAAATATTAGATAAAATGATGACAAAATTAACTAGGTAATAAGAATTAGACTTTTCATGATGTATATATACATTTTTAACCCATTTTTTTATTTCTATTATCTTAGTTATAGCCTCGAAGTCCAATCACTCATGAGAATGAACATCTTCATAGAAACCACCCCAACCCAAGGAAAACAATCCACCAGTATAATAAATCAATTATTATATTATTAATACTATAAATAAATATATAAAACATAAATACGAAACAATACATTAATAAAATGTATATTTTAAACTAAAACCCCACAATTTGAGTCATACCTGGTACACCATGTATCGGATTAAGGTATGGTTGATTCCATTGAATTTTTTATCCAACATTGCATTCAATATTAATGGTTATCCAAAAATATTTCTATTTGATAACCCATAATGTTTAATTCATTGGATAATAAAAATTAAATTGCATCATCATGAGTGAATGGTCCTTATTGAGTGCATGACCATAATACATGATTGGATCATCCATATTTAAGAAGTCATTTCTTCATGATATTTGTAAAAATTAAACAAATAATTATTAGAAAAAAATGATAATAAAATTTACTAAAAAAATAGACTAAATAATGAAAAAATCAACCAATTAAGTAGTATAACGTCAAATATTCGTGATAAATATGTACATTCTGACAAAAAGGATGTTTCCCAGTCATTTATAAACAAATATATTTCATATTTTTAATATGAGGACTTTTTAAATTCATGGTAGTACTGGAAATATATAAATACATAAAGGATTAATAAATATTTTAAATGAAATAGTATTTATATTCAAAAATACCTTTGTAGGGATACTAGTTTATTGATGGAATATTATATCTCTTAGAAATTTTTAAACATAACAACCAAAATCCTTGCCATTGGTTTCTTTCAAACACTATAGGAACAGCGAAAAAAATAAGTAATTTGTTTCGATATATGTTTTGATAGTGAAATATAATTATTTATACTATAATACCAATCGACCTTTATAAGTCGACGGGATCTTTATACACATGGACTATCCTCATGTCGTGATTGTGATGATATTTAAACACCGCCCTATCATAAAATAATTTCATTAAAACATAATATAAAACATATTACTTGAGTTTAGTTATAAAACATTTCATGTAGTTTATTATAAATTGATAAACATCATCACGTGTGGTTGGTTTGTTGAGTATTCATGTAGGGAATCTAGAAAATAAATATTTTGAGTTTCCAAATTGACTGCAATGAGTAACCAATGTCTCCCAAAAGGAAAAATTCAATAAGTAATGAAAGGAATATAAATATATTTGATATGATTGAATTTTATAGTTTTACCCCTCTATTGTTGGTAATGATAAGAGTTTATCATCCATAAGTTTTTTAAAACACCATGACTTGTTTTTCCACTATTTCATCAATTTTATCTGAATACAATGAGGTTAATTTTGTAAAAGTTATGTGAGGAATAACGATTCCATATTTATGTTCATATGGAAAATCCCTTTAAATAGAATTGATATAGATACCATCACGAAAATATGAATTTTATTTATTCATAATTAACATAGTGGACCAGCTATTTGAAAAACACATAATGAAAACACACCTCATGTATACATTTAAAAATAAGTATCCTGAAAAATCATACATGAGGATTTCATTTACATTCTCAAGAGAAACATATTCTATAATATACTCTACGTACATTTTTTTTCAAATTCAACTATGGCATTACTAATACTTAGTAAAATTGTATTTGTATGAACTTTTTTTGTTACTAAATGTGGATATTAAATTGGTGGGTTAAAGGTTCTTCGTGAATATTTCGAAGATTGATTAGTTGACCCTTTAGATCTTTTTAGTTCGACCTTTTATTTAAACTCATTCCCTTTTTCCATATATAATAGAATAAATTGGTTCAGTCCTTTCTTCATTAATTGTTAAAGGTTTTTCATGAAAAATAAATTGGAATTTAACACCTCCTTGTTAAAATATTTTTTTACAAGGTATAACATCCATTATATGAATGTTCCAATATGTTTCTCAACCATATGAATATATATGTCATTAAGTGGAATATGTAGCTCGGTGCTTGACACATGAGCTACATTAATCCCAACTATCGCATGATCTATTATAAGTTGTCTGTTGTGTATACTATCTTCTTGGATTTTGAACATGGTATCGATCACAACAATGAGACGGGTGGGTTTTGATAGATTTAAATCTTAGTCACTTTCATCCGATATAATATCAATACAAAAATGGCATTGGTTTCTTCATGATTCACATTTCACAGAATCAATTATGATATTGTTTATTACCTCAACCAAGATAGTTCTTTGAGGGTAATGGATCACATAAATAATGTTGTGGGGGGGTCATCTCGCAATGGTTTTTATTGAGTTGTTTATTCACTTTTCATACATCCCATAACATTTTCTAAAAAATCTGACAACAAATAACTTTTTTAAGAGAAGTTAATAATTCCTACATTAATCAAAAAAATTTCTTTATCCAATTTGATTTATTTTCTCAAAATATGTATGAGTTGTTAGCCCAAAACCCTCACCTCTGAAAAAACCATAATGTTTAGGCTGCTTCAAGGACACTGATAGTTGTTATTCACCGAGTACAACTGATAACGATTCCTCTGTTTAAGTCAGATAAAAAATACTGGAAAAATTAATCATTTTTAACTAATACCTATTTAAAACAAAAAAATTTTTATTACATCATACTTAAACATGATTCTCGCACATTTTGTGTATTTTCATCAATTAGTACCCCATATTTATTTACATGTTCTTTCCTCCATAGCACATGATGTAGGATAAGAGTGGATTTGAATTCGGATTCATTCATTTGTATATAAATTGAGGTGCATAATTATGTTTTTTTATTCATGTCACATAAAAGTAGAACATTAAAATTTTAAATATGTACTAATTTATTTTCAAGTTAAGCATACCTTATCTTTGCTTTGCAGTATGGGTATATTGGTTTTTCTGTCTATTGATTATGTTCAACACTTAGTTTCTATTTCATAAATTAACAATTCTTAATCAAAGTGATTAATGCACATATTGTCAAACAATGTGTTACTTTTCGTAATATACCTGAAAAGATGTCTCTTAAAGATGACCAGTAAATGCATCACATACTTCTTGTATTATCAAGTGTTCATACCTCTGTGGTGGGTGTGGGTTTATTTTCCCTTCATATTCATTCAGATGAAACATTGTAAGAATTTTGTGAAAGCTTCTATAAGCCTTTCCAGTAAACAATAATACAAATTTCATTCAGGAGTAATCTACTATAAATAAACTCTATTAGTGATAATGAAGAGTAATTCACTTGTTGATTATTTAGTTTTTTAGTAAAATTAAGAAATTATATCATAATTTTACCCTATTTTCTTACCTAATTAGTGTCTTAAGCACAATAAATAATTTTATCATGAATCTATATCAATTTGCATGTTTTATTAGTTGTTAGCCTAATGAAACTGCTGAACATGGCCTTTTCAGGGTTAATAGCCTGGCTGTGTGCATTCCATCCAACATCAAATTTTTTGACTTTGTTCCTCACCTTAATAATTTTCACTAACACCGTCACACTACAAAACTATAATTTTTTCTTGGAAATCAGTTGTTTTATATATACTATTTCCTTGGGTTCAACATCATCAATTTGTTTCTCCTATGTATTTTCATTATTTCTAAGTGAAAAGGGATGTTGATTCTTTTCATTAGAAGCCCCAGTAGGTTGAGAAAATCATTATTCCTTAGGATTGGAAGCATCAACTCATGAAAAAGTCCTTATCTATTGAATTGGTTGAACACTAAATTTAGATTATGGAAATTCATTAGTGAATAGATAATAATATGACGTAAAACAATTTATAATAAAATAATGTAACATTATTATTGAACACTTTTTTTAAAGGTTGAATGGATATAACCCCTCTATTTAGTATCCAAATCACTTCATTGTGGTCTCCTTTGAAATATAATACCTCATCTATATTGGGTAATCTGTGAAATGATTGTGACATCCCAATTAAATTATCACCCTCGGTTAAATTTTCATCTGACCCTTTAGTAGTTTTTATTGATAACAAAACAATTGAACCCATTCAATTTGCAGGATATGGAACATAAAATATTTGTACTTCCACTAATTCCATTATAAATGGTCCATATTTAAACCCTTAATTAATTAAATACACTTTCTTGATGGCCAATTCACATATTTTAATATCTCTTCTATTATTAACCCACTTGTATTGAAAAATCCACACTTGGAATGTTGTATAATCCAAATACCATATTTGTTTGTTGATACCAAAGTATTACATATTCATATAAATTAGATTTTTTCCTTGGTACGAGATACATTCATCAATAAATCCACAAGTGTAGCTCCACAATTTTTCATTTTAAAACATTAATCATGTTCATTTTTATAGAATATCTATCCATTAATTACATAACCATTATAAGATACTACACACACACTTGGTCATCTGGATAAACATCAAATATGTTTTGAAATTGAATCTATTTTTTCATATGGATGATTAAAAATATGGTCTTAAATCCATCTTAAAAACAACTAATTATGTGTATTTTATTTTCACCTTTCATCCTTTACTGGATTCAAATTCCTACGAATTTCATTATGGGCTTCAACATATTGGGAAACCTCTTCACTATTATGAAAAACATAAATGTGATACTAATACCTATATGTAATAGTGATTGTGATGAAATCTATTCCAGGAATTCCTTCACCCACAAGCTACCTAATGTGATGATATTTTAGTATAACAATTCTATCCATACCAAATATATAGTCAGTACAAAATTCAATGAATTCCACATCAATATATCTCTTCGCAATACAACCTTTTGGATGAATTTTATTTTTGAAATTCCTTTTAAAAATATTAATATAGCATTCAATGGGGTACATCCATCTATAATGTACTAGACCACATAGTTGAATCTCTCTTTCCAAGTGAACCATCATGTTAACCATCAATTCAATGAATTCCATTGGAAAAAACATTTCCAATTCATATAATATGAAGTAAGTTTCCATTTCCATAGTAGGAAATTTTGTTGGGTTTACAGATATTTTGCATATATCATTGAAAATGAAATAGATATTAGTTACTGTATAAAAGAATTTCTTGGAAAAAATGTAACATAAATCTACAAGAATTATCTCTTGAATCATAACATTATATTCATGTGATTTCAGACCCTTTAACTTTAAATCATTCATTAGCATGATATTCTTGATATTAGACGAATACCTCTCTAGAAACATTACTTCATTTAACAAGTTTCAAAATTTATTTCTATCTTACTTGGAAAAAGTGTAAGCATCTTGAGGAAGAAAATCCCATTTTCACCCTTCACCTACACCAACTCTTCCCGTATTCCCATGTTAATTATGTCCAAACTACCCCTAATACTTTCCTTATTTTATCTGGGTTAATTTAGTAAAATTACAATTACACTATCACACATTTTCTTAACATGAATAAGATAAATAAAATACATGACATAAAAAAATTTCCATCATGGTAATTCAAAAAAAACTGATCACTTTTTTCTACTAGTTTTCTTAAGGTTTTTCAAAAAAGGTTTTCCAAAATCAGTTTCCATATCATTTATTTTCTAAAATATTTGATCACCTACTAGTATATATGGTGTTGTTTGTTCTTATGAACTCCCATTGAATTATGTCCTCCAATATCAATACTTATGTCAACATGATAGAAATACAAGATTTCCTAGAAACATAATCTTTGATGAATGTTTCAACCTAATTGATTATGTACCATATTCAAAAAATGAGATACCATTGAGTTAATTTAATATTATATCCCAAAAAATTTCTATAAGTAGGAAATTCATTTATCATACCATACAACATGGATCTCAAAATTATTATTTATTTCTGTAATCATCATACAACATAACAGCTGAATCCCGTAATATTTTTTAATCTTTGATCAATGTTTCCAAAGAAATATCAATATGATTTCCTGATTGTTTTTGTCTTGGTATAATAATAGATAACATAATATATTTTTGTTTCATACATAAACACGGTGGTACATTATAATTTAGAAACATAACCTTTCATGTATAATGAGTACTTGTTTGAAAATCAAACGGATTCATTCCATCTGTAGATATGACAATACAATTGTTTCTCAGCTCATTTGAAAATTCAGGATACTCATGATCAATTCTCTTCTACTGAGGATAATCTACCAGGTGATGAAGTTTCCCATATTTATTTCTTATAGCTGTGTTCCACACTAATTGTATTATATTAACCTCAATCACGTATAGATTTCTATATCTAAGAATGATTGGAAAGTACCATAAAATATTCTTAAGACTCAATTCATCGTTCTTGTATTGATAAGAGCTACACTTTGGGAATAATTTAAAAGATTTTAGGTCTTTTATAAATAGTGTACAATCATTTATATGGGCATGTATTCTTTTAGAGGTTATACCAATTAAACGTAGTATTTAATTAGTGTAATATTTTCATCTAGGAAGCTCATTACATTTTGGGATTATATCACTTGAGAGATATATTAGTATAGTAAAATTGTAACAACATCATCAATTGTTAGCTTTTAAATTATATAGATTCAGTACGACTGATAATGATGTATATTTAGAACAACCAACATACAATAGAATCACTGCACAAATCATTAACTTCTCAATCAATTTTGGATAATCATGAATATAATCTTAAAATTTCGAAATCATTTAATCAATATGATATTCATCGTAATTCACACCTATATTTACATCCATTTTAATGTCCTAGAATTTCTGTATAATTTTTATTATAATATAAAATTATTTTGAGATTGAAAAATTTGATAACACATAATTCTGAGGCCCGGACTGCCCTAAATGATCCATTAAAAATGTTAAGATTTAAATAGCTTTCATGACTATTTTCTCTGAAAAAGTGGAATAAATATTAAATGGGTTCCCAGAAAAGAAATTTTAGGCCACTGTTGTGTTCAGGATGGCGGGTTTACCAGAGGTGTGACTTAATTTTTGTCAGTGCAAGCCTCCAGTGAGAAACCCCAAAAATTGCATAACCATAAATAAAATTATTAAATAAAATTATTTTAATTTTTAAATGATTATAACTCATGAATGGTGACTTGGATTAAAAATCCAAGACCATCGTTGAACTCTTGAGGGTATTCATTCCTTAGTCAGACCCTAACATTGGCCGACATGGGCCAAAAGTGGAAGTTAGTTTTTGCCCATAAATAAAATAATTAAGTAAAAATAATTTTAATGCTAAATACTTTAACTTCTAAATGGTAACTCAGATGGAAAATCTTAACGTACCATTGGATTTGTGGGGGCCTGTTTTCCTTAAGTAGAGCCTAACCTCAACTGGTGTGGGATGAGGGTGACTGTTAATAATTTTTTAACTATTTTAATGTACGATCAGTAAACGTGAATGAAATATTTTCTCTCTTTTGAACAATCACTAATATAGAATATTGAAGGCCACTATTGAATTTAGAATGCCAGCATTTGCAATGAAATGACTTACCTTCAGTCCGAAAGGGTTGAGCCGAAAGGGTATTATTCAGACTTTTCGAGAAAAATATTAAAATAATATAAATGAATTATTTTAGTTTCTTTCTCCTTTTGGAGTGGTGGACGACGATGCTGCCGGGAAGGGACATGTTGGTGATGATGCAAATCAATGAGGCTCATTAATGGCACATTAAACTTGCAGTGTAATGACGCTTTAATGAAGCAAAATAGTGAAACTATTTATTAAATAAAACAGTGTAATGAGCGACGTCACATCATTATGGGAACATTGTGACATGATCCTATTTATAGTTCGATTCGCTGGAAAAATGAGGATTATTGAAATTGAAGGATTCTTTGGTGAACCTCTAACAGACTTCCGCCCCATTGAATAATGAAGAACGTTGATGGAACTTATTCTTCTTCGACACCTTTCGATGATCAGAGCAAGAAAGCGACGCAGACATCTTAACCCCTCGAGGGCGAACACGCGACAATGAAATTCAAATAGGTAGGGGTTTTTATTTTGTTTATCTTCCCTGTACATTTCTAGACGAAAAATGCTGATTAACCCATGAACAAGTTAATCTGTGGATCATGTGTTATAACAGTAGGGTGAATTTTAATTTTGGTATATGGAGAAAACAGACTGACATGAACAAGGCCTAAGAACCTCCTCTCATGCACTCTTCTTGTCCAATATTTAAAATCAATGGGATGGTAGTTTTCAGAACATCACAGTTTAGAGTACGATCCCTAGAAAATGCAGGCGCAAGCATCATGAATAACATACCACCGGTGCAGTCCAGGTGGTCCGCTGAAGAATCTGTCGGCGTGCCAGCACCGGTGGTGGAACTAACAACTACCATCGGTGGTGACCGTTGGTGGGAGGTGTTTTTTCATGATGGTGTGCCTGATGAAAGGTTGTGGCCAGACCAATCCGTAACGGAATAAGAGAAGACGTCGGGCGAGTCGGTGGCTAGAGGTGGTGGACGTGGTCGCTCGATCGCATCCGAGACCCACAAATGCTGAACTTTGTCGCATCCCGCACGGCAGTCCATGGTCACATGACCATAGCATAAGAAGAACCCTATGGTGACCCACAGGGTGATACCAGGGCACAAACGTTGCTCCCGGCTGCATCTAGCAAGGGGGAACAGTCCGCATCTTGTGGAATGGGTGGGGCGCAAACCCCCAATGAACCAGTCATGCTACCCAGCGGGCCGAACCCAAGCCTTACAGGATAGACCATGCTGGTGGGCCAGACCCACACATAGTGGGTCAATCCGACATTGTCGGACCGGACCCGCACCATTTTCAGGCTAGGCCAGACTACACTCGGTCCCATGGAAACCCCGCGGGCTGGACACTCT
This sequence comes from Viscum album, assembly GCA_963277665.1. Classification (NCBI taxonomy): domain Eukaryota; kingdom Viridiplantae; phylum Streptophyta; class Magnoliopsida; order Santalales; family Viscaceae; genus Viscum; species Viscum album. The sequence goes on from OY728142.1 coordinate 960,023,741, forward strand.
GCAAACCGGGCTGGGTCCAGTGAGGCCTATTTGGCCTGGCCCACTGGCCACGAAAGGCAAGACCGAACATGAACCACACCTGTTCAGTTTGGGCCCTTCAAAATGGATTAGGGTATGTGTATCCTTGGAGCTGGGTTGGTCAGGTTGGTCCGACTGGGTCAGACTAAGTGCCATTTCCACCAGTCTCTTGGTTACTAAAATGCATGTATCCTGCAAACCGTGTGTTTGATTGTAGAGCAATTTGTGGAATTGGGACCCTATCGACATGGTAGATCTTTTGTAATGTTTGATGGTGTCCTTCGTGGATGTCAAGATGAAAAAAATGTCTTTAGGAGTGGTTCTCTCAAGCACACTATCTGCGGAACCCTCCAAATGGCTAAGACCTAAAGACGGTTGACTTCCGACTCTTTGTGACTCGACGAACCAATGGCAAGTGGCTCTGTGTGACCTGACATCCCCATGGTGGGAGAGTCTATTTGTGACCTATAAGGCCCATGGTATTTGAGGTGGGAGGGGTACGTAAGTAGTTCAAGGTTTGTGGGAAGCGGCTCTGTGTGACTCGGCAGACCCATTGTAATTGATATAGAAGGAATTCTACAGATGCTGAGGTGTTCGACAGTTGTGAATTATGATGCTATCATCACTACCATAGAATATAACTGGTTTGATCTGTCTTATGTTTCTTTCTTTAATTTGAGTAATTTTTGTGTGTTCTTTTTTTTTGTGTCCCTACTGAGTATTGTGTTACTCACCCCTGTATGGTCTCTGCCCACATGTGTTGTGTCTGATGAAGACGACTGATGTTTTGACAGGGGTGCCCAGGGAGACCGGATGGACGAATTCTACAATAGTGGACTTGGTGACCTAGGACTAGGCGGGGCCCAGTAGGACCAAGCAGACAAGACATACTATTTCATCTTCTTGTACCTTCCTTACAATCAAAACAATATGGGGTTTATTATGGATGGAAATCGGAGCACGTTTTGTACTTTACAATTTTTAGAACATTTTCTTGGGATTGAATTCTGGACCAATTTCATTCACTTGTACTTGTACTCAATTATTCAGTGGTATTTTGTTCCTTTTTCTATTAGTTGGGACTTGGTTGAGTGTGTGTAGGCAAACAGGTATCCATGATAATGTCTCCCACTTGCAGGTTGACACATCTGGCTCTAGTCACCAACCCCTGGCCTTCGGGAGGTAGGCTTGGGGTAGTCACGAAACGTTCCCCGGTGGATGGTTCATGAAAACGTGGTGTCATAGGGTGGTCAGTTCCCCCTCCAATCCCGGGAGTCTATATTTTTCTTGAAGAAAAATTGTTAAAGGTTGCGAGTCTGAATATCAGATTCGGGGAGTCCAGTTTTGGTGGGGCGGCTGACATATCCATACACTAGGCCCTTGAATTATGTTTTTTAGATCAATACATGAAAACACTAGTTGTATAAGTGTCTTGTGATTTTGAATAAGAGTCATCTCAACAGGTATAGTGTTCTAACAATGGTATGTATTGATTTATCTCAGGATGCCTCCACATGGGCGACCAGCCAATATCTCGATACGAGGTCATGGGGACAACCCGCCTAGCAATGAGGCGTCCGTTCAGGGACCATTTCATGAGATGGACCCACCGGGTGGTGCACTAGTGCTACCCCCACATGATGGAAAATATATACTACTGGAATTTCCGGTATAGGAAGTCTGTAGGTTCATTTCCCTACATGTGTTTCAGAGACATATAACTCCCCATTTTAAGGGAGAGACAGATCCTCAGGTTGTTGAGGACAGGATTGAGGCTATGACCTAGGTCTTACACTTAGTGAGGACACTACATGGCCAGATGGCGATCTTGGCAGTGAGCCTTCTGTAGGGCTCGGTAGAGAGATGATTGAGCTTGACCATCTAGACTCACGATGAGGCTACCCTCACATGGGTTGAATTCAAGAGGATTTTCTGGGATGCGTTTTTTCCAATGACGTTGTGCTCATTGTGCATTCAAAATATTCTTCACCTACAGTAAGTCGACATAGTAGTTTCTGAGTCCTCAAAAAGGTTCACGTAGCATTCCTGATATGCTACCAATCTGTTACGAGACCCTTTCTTCAGGGATTATGCCTTTGGGCAGGGACATAGGTAGGAGATTAGGGCTTTAATGGTGTCTCCCAGAATCCCTACCCGAGATGGGGTGCTGGAGAAATCCCTTCTGATGGAGAGCTTCTTGGAGGATAAGGCGCTCGCAATTAGAGCTTCCATCAGACCCCAGGTGGTAGATTCTTTTGCATGTAGTAGAGAGAAGACACATGGCCCCAAGCGGGCCAGGACTGTTAGAGGTCGACCCCTGGACTTAGGGTTGGCAGTGCGAGGTTCCCATGCCAGATGGAGTCAGATAGTAGCTAGTAATTTCTTTTCGTGTAGTAGGTTGGGACACATGGAACATGACTACCAGACCCACCATACAGATGACCATCAAATGGTTGAGGGGCTTCCGAGTTAGTGGAAGCTATTCGAGCGAGGAGGTCTGTTGGGCGTCAGACGTGGTATGTGAACTGGCCGAGCAACATATGGATTGTGGCGAGCTCAGCACTAGGAATCAGAGGTGTATGACCATAACAACCTAGATATTATCTATTTTACAATCTAGGTCTTCTCCACCATAGCTTTAGTACTTATAGACACAAGTTCTAGTCACTCCTTCCTTGCACGACTCTCGTTTAGAGCTCATAGATTCTGCTAGATCAGTTGGATTGATCCTTACGATTAGAGACTCCTACATGAAGAGATTTGATGATTACAAATTTCTTCCAGTAGTGTGAGTTTACTCTACGAGGTGAGAGATTCAGATGGGATCTCTTAGTAGTAGTGTTGAGGCCTTACGATTTCATCGTGGGTATGGACTGGTTATCCACAGTCCATGCTCAGATCGACTATTTTAGGTGTACAGTGTGATGTGTTCACACAGATGGGACTAGGTTTTCCATCACCATCAAAAAGGAAACCCTTACAGTGCATGAAAAACTCACATAGAATAGGGTGTAGCTGATCAATCACGAGTTGGATAGCCTCACCCTCGATGCAATGGAGGAGAGGAGTCCAAGATTTCCTATAGTGGTGGATGAGTACAAATATGTTTTTCATGACAAGGTTCTAGGACTAAATCCTCATCAAAATTTATACCTATGTATTAACATATACCATTGGGATGAAACTAATATCCTCACCATCATATCAAATTTCTCTTGAAGAGCTTCACGAGCTGAGGGTACAACAGGATGACTTACATGAGAAGAAGTTTGTATGGCCCATCGTTTCACCATGGGAGCCCTATTTTTTTTTTCAAGAAGGAAGATAGGTGTTTGGGGATGTACGTGGATTAACTACCCATTAACTATGTTGGCGTATAGAAAAATTACCCCACTACCAAATGATCAATGGGCATATCAATCAGTTAAAGGGGGTATCCTTTCTTGTGGATGGAAAGGTTCCCATGGGATTTTCAGCAGTGGAGAGAACAAAGATGGGTGGAGTTCCTCCAAGACAATGACTTTGAGATATTCTATACTACTGGGAAGGGGGACATGGTGGCAGACACGCTTAGTAAGAGGACCAGGTTACAACTGTTGAGAGAGGTGACAAACCAGTTAGCCATGATGCAGGTATCCCTTGTGGAAATTGGTGACGTTGTTTACCTCCAGTCGATGCTTGTTACTCCCCCAATTATATAGCGAGTTATGGAGGCACAATTGGGGGAAATTGACTGTGAGGATTGACATGCTCTAATAACCTCAGGAAAAGATCATAATGTTTTTTTTACGGTGGGGATCATGTCATTCTTTTCAAAGGGTGAATCTTATTACTAGTGGTGTTTTAGGAGGAGGTGTTGATGGAGTTCCATACATCCCATGTGACAGTACATCCTTAAGTGTAAAAGATTTATTAAGACCCCTGTAATCATTACTGGTGTCCATAAATGAAGTAAGTAGTGGCCGAGTTTGTTTCTCGATGCCTCACATATCAACGAGTGATGGTCGAGCAGTAGGTTTCTGCAAGCTTGAATCATCCACTTAGGTTACCAGAGTGGAAATGAGATGGTATCTCGATGGAAAATGTGATGGGGTTACCATGTACGTCTATAGGTCATGAATCTATTAGGGTGATAATTGACCGACTCACCTAGTCGGCTCACTTTCTACCCATCTGAGAGCAGGGGATGGTAGAGGGATTGGGAAGCCTCTATGTTCAAGAGATAGTGCAGCTTCAAGGGGTTCCGTAGTCTATTGTCTCAAATGACGATGCCAACTATACATCACCGGTTGTGGAAGGGATTACAGGAGGAGTTCGGGACGCAGCTATGCTTGAGAAGAGATTTTTATACCCAGACGGTTGGTCAGATAGAGTAGACTATACAGACCTTGGAGGACATGCTTTGTGCTCTCTTCCTTGACTTTGGTCATTGTTGGGAGAACAACCTTCCACTGGATTATTTTTCATTAACCAAAAACTATCACTTCACTATTTGCATGACATCGTTTAAGGACTTGTTTGGGTGGCCTTTCATATCACCCATATGGTGGACCGACCTAGGGGAGTCGACACTCATGGTTCAAGATTTGGTAAAGGATACCACTGAGAAGGTGTGGATCATCCAACAGTGGATGAAAAATGCACAAAGTATGAATAAGTCTTATTATGATAGGAGACATAGACCATTGGAGTTTGAGGAGGTAGATCATGTGTTCCTTCATGTATCATGCTAATGAGGATTGCGAATATTTGGTAGGGGCGATAAGCTATCTACGAGGCTCATTAGACCATTGCAGATCCCGAACAGAGTTGGTGAGGTGATGTACTCCCTAGAACTTCCCCACAGATGCACTGAGTGCATGATGTTTTCCATTTGTCGTAGCTAAGGAACTACGTGCATGATCCATCACACACCATCGACTGGGGTGAGCTAGACATCGATGATGGGGTGATGTTTGTGGAATTCCCAATGGAGAGAGATTGACAAGAGCGGGTCCTCCGCGGGTAGTACATTCCTCTAGTGTGTGTCTTATGGCAATACAATAATCTCTAGGAGAGCACATGGTAGTGGGAGGCCCAACATCGTGCTCAGTACCCCCCATTGTATTGTTTAGTTGTTGTTTTGGATTTTGGGGATGTAAAGCCCTAAGGTGGGGAGAATGTAATTTCTCAGAATTTCTGTATAATTTTTTTTATTATTATATAGATTTATTTTTAGATGACATAATTTGATGGAACGTAATTCCAAGGCCCGGAGTGGCCAGAATGATCCGTTGAAAAATTTTATGCCTTAAATAGTGTGTATGAGAAGTTTTCCTGAAAAAGTTTAATAACACTTAAACCGGTTCTCAAAACAGAAATCAAAGGGCACTGTTGTATTTTGGATGACTCTTTTTCCCTAGGTGTGACTTAAGTTAAGTAGGAAAAAACCTTCACTGAGAAAACAAGAAAATGGCATAACCATAAATAAAATAATTAAATACTATTATTTTATTTTTCAAATGCTTATAACTCATGAACGGTGAATCAGAATAAAAATATGAGATATTCACTGAACTCGGGAGGGTATTATTTCCTTAGTCAGACCATAAAATTGGTCGATGCGAGCCAACAGTGGAAGTTAATTTTTGGATGTTAATAAAATAATAAGGTAACAATTTTTTAAATTTTAAACCCCTTAATTTCTAAAAGGTAACTCAGATTTAAAATCCAGCAGTACTGTTGGATTCATGGGGGCATGTTTCCCTAAGGCTGAGCCTAACGTCGACCGACGGGGGTTGAGGGTGACTATTAATAATTTTTGAACTTTTCATAAGGTACAAAAAGTGAACATGCATGCATGATTTTCTATTATTTGAACCATCACTTGGTTCAAAAATCTGAGGGCACCGTTGATTTTAAAACACATGTATTTTCCTAAAAATGACATAAATTCGCCCATCACGGATTGAGCGGAAATGTTATTTTTCATAATTTTTAAGAAATATAATAAAATAATTTAAATTAATTATTTTATTTTATTTCTCTCTTTGGAGTGGAGGCCAGCGATGCTATGGGGCAGCAACAGGGTAGTGACAGGGTGATGATGATGCACATCAATGAGGCTCATAAATGGCTCATAAAAATTACAACATAATGATACTTTAATGATGTGAAACAGTGACATTGATTCTTAAATAAAATAGCAGAACAACGCAATGTCACATCATTATGGGAACAATGCGATGTGCTCTTATTTATAATTCGACGCACAGAAAAAATGTGTATTAAAGAAATTAGATGATTCTTTGGTGAACCACTGACGGAATTCCACCCTAGTGAAGAACGAAGAACGCCAACAAAACTTCTTCTTATTTGATGCCTTTAGAATATCGGAGTAGGAAAGCGGAACCGATGTCTTAAACCCTCGAGGAAGAACGTCCGACAAAAAACATCAAAGAGGTAGGGGTTTTTATCTCATTTTTCTTCCCCGTCCATTTCTAAATTATGAATGCAGATTAACCAACAAACACTTTAATCCATGGATCGTGTGTTATAATGGGAGGGTGACTATTCTTTTGGGGTGATTATTCATGATTAAACAATTACATGAATGATTGAACACAAACCAACCCAAGCCCCCCCCCCTTGATTAATTGTCTAACACTGAGGGATTGGGCCGACATGAATATGGCCCGAGGACCTCCGCTTGTGTGTTCTCTATGGCCATTATATCGAATCAACGACAAGGTAGTTTTTAAAACATCATGGTGGAATGGATGATCCCTGGAAAATTCATTCAAAAGGAGCATGAACAACAGACCACCGGTGTGGACCCGATGGTCCTTGGATGAACTCCATGGTGCGCAGTCACCAGCGGTCGCATCGGAGACTGCCGGTGGTGTCCTGCAAAAGCGGTCGTAGATGGGAGGTACTGTACCTCGACGGCGCACTGGACCACGCCACAATGCATTAGGAGTAACTATTGGTCAAGCCGACGGCTGGAGGCGGTGGACGTAGTCGCTAGACCGCGTTGGAGACCCACATACGCATCACAGAGCCACACCCCGCACCACGGGCCGTGGTCTTCTGACTGCGGTGGAGGAGGTACCCCGCGATGACCTGTGGGGTGATAGTACGACATAGATGTTTCTCCCTACCATGTCTAGTAAGGAGGGCTGGTCTGCCTCTTGCATATCGGATGGGGCGTGAACCTCTGGCAGGCTGGACCCGAGCCCAGCAGGCCATACAACGTAGGTGGCCTGGACATGCATTTAGCGGATCATTCCCACATAGGAGGGATATACCCTCACCATATTAGGGTCAAAACGAACTTGGCTGAGTCACCGGGTGACCCAGTGGGCTGGACCCTCTTCCAATAGGGCTGGGTCCAGCAAAACTTATTGGTCCTTTCCCATTGGCCAAGCTAGACCAGACCGACCCTGACCCACACCAGGTCAGGTCAGGTACATCAGAATGAACCATTTTACGTGGAACCCCCGAGATGGGTTGGTCAGGTCGGTCCGACCAGGTTGAACTGAAGCTCATCACAATTAGTCTCCTAGTTACTAAAACACCTGTATCTTACAAACTGCTCGTCTGATTGACAAGACGTTTAAGGTGATGGTAACCTCTCGATGAGGCGGATCTTTTGGCACATTCTATGGTGACTTTCATGGATGTCGATATGTGACTAGTGTCTTGAGGAGATATTTTTCAAAGAGTCCTACGTATGGAACCCTACGTCTAGTTGGAACCTGAATACTGCTGACTTCCGACTCTCTTTTACCTAACAACCAAGTTGGAAGTGGCTCTGTGTAACCCGGCAAGCCCACGGTTTGATGTGGCTCTGTGTGTCCCGGTAGACCCGTAGTACTCGATAGGAGGAGTACTTCAGTTGGCCATAGTGGGGAGCAGCTTTGTGTGACCTAGAAGTCCCACAGTATGCTATGGAGATGGGTACCTAAGTTATTCATGGTTAGTGGGAAGCAGCTTTATGTGACCTGGTAGGCCCACTATACTCGATAGATGAGTATTTCTACATGTGTCGAGGTGTTCTAAGATTGTGATTGATGACGCTACCACTACTACTCTAGAATATAATTGGTGTTGGTTATATTGGGGTTTGTGTTTTACTTTTAGGAATTGTTGTGGGTTATTTTTGGGGTCCCTTCTAAGTACTCTGTTACTCACCTATACATGGGTTCCTCCATCACGAGTTGTGGCTGGTGCAGAAGACCGACGTTTTGATAGGGGTGTTCAGGCGGACTAGATGGATGGAGGATACAACGGTGGATTTGGTGGCCTAGGACTAGGCGTGGCCCAGTAGTACCCAGCGGACATGACATACTACTTTAACTTCTATTAGCTTCCCTACTCTCACAATTAGGTGGGGTTTACTATAGATGTCCATCAGAGCAATTTTTTGACTTTACATTTTTCAAAAAAAATTCTTGGGTTTGTATTCTAGCCCACTTTCATTCAGCTATATTTATACTTAGTTATTTTGTGGTTTGTAGTTCCCATTTATTGAGTTGGAAATTGGTTGGGCATGTGTATTCATACGGGTATCAGGGCTAATGCCTTCACCATACAGGTTGACGCCTTTAGCACTAGTCGCCATCACCTGGCCTTCCAGAGGAGTGGTTGGGGTAGTCATGACAGGGGCCCTGGGGGATGGGTCATGACATCCTTGATATTTTCTTATTCGTTGTCCACACATGTAATCATATCCTATAATCCATTAAATGTTTTGTTTTCCCAGTCACTAGTTATATCCAGTTTTTTTTGTCCAACATTTTTAACTTTGATCTATTCCATGACAAATCAAGTGTTCTACCAAATCCATTGATCTAATTAGTCATTGTTTATAAAAGTGTAAACACAGAAAAAGGATTTGATATGGGTTATATATATAATATTTTTCAAACTTGATAAAGTCATTCACCCCATTTTCATTATCTTTTTTCATATAATTGGCATCCATCCATTATTGATTTATATCCATAAAATTTGACTCCATAATATTAATATTTAATAAAATAAAGAAATATAAAAATGGGCCTTTCAAATAATGGGATCCCGAAATTTTAAAATTTCAAATAATATCTGCATGCTTTATAGGAAATGTGAAATTACATTTATGAAAAAATTACTCGACTGGTGGTAGGAGTAATCCTTTCAATTCATCCTTAATGATCACCCGTACATAGTATGGGATGACTACTTCTAAGGTTACTTCATGAAATATATGTTCATTTACAAAAGAGATGGGGGATATTCTTATTAAACTAATGCAATAATAACTATTCAAGAGATGAAGATGATGAGGTAAATGGTTTCTCCTTAAATATAAATGTTCCTAATATGGGGAGTTGGAAAATCACCAAGTAAAATTTATCAGTTTTCTCTATGAAGTTGAAAAAAGAAGTAGCAAAAGCCTTATCCCTTAGAGGGTCTCCTAGATTGGTACAACTGTGAGATGGCTTCGCAGGATGGTCTTGTGCACACTAATTTTGCGACAACTGTTAATGTTTCAATAATTAAATCATGCCTTTAATTACTCCATGAATAGGAATAAGAAGTTTGGTTTGTTGACAAAATTTTAGTGGTGATTAGGTTCATATGATTCCAAGGTTGTAGGAGTGGCGTAATGATGGATATCCTATAAGTTGGATGGAGTTAGTGGAATTCCCTTTTCTTGGTGTGATTATCTTTTTATATTATGTAAGAGGTGATATTCTGTGTTTCAAAGAGGTCTCTAAAAGTTAAAATTATCATATAAATACATAAACCACCCTTTTTCCTTACACATTTTTGAATTTATAAATATATATACCACTAACCCCATTGAATTTATAAATCTGATACCAATATACATTTTGACACATATTTTAAGGAGTGTTTGAAAAGGAAAAGGAAATTATTAAGAGATGTGATGAAGACTTTAATCAATAATTGTGGATAATTTCTAAAGAGTAATTGTAAAAGAAAAAGTTTATCACTTATATATCACCCCTTCTTAGTGAAAAATTAACACTTCCCTAAAATATTCAATAAGGGTCATTCCAAGCCTGTATGCTATCCTTTAATATTATTCTTCATCTTTTTCTTTTTTATAGTATCCCTACACATTCAAATATGATATTAGTACATTGAATATTTTTTTATCATTCAATGTTCCTTTGATTTGGTTGGGGTGGATAGTTTTCTTGGAGAAATATATGGTAATATTATTCACAATTTCTAGTTTCATACTTCATATAAAAAACACAAAAATCCCCAATATTATGGATGTATTATTTTTGAGGTGGGTCCACAAAGTGAAAATATAATTCAAGTCGGTGATGTAGGGAATTCATTCAACTTCTGTGTTAACATAGTAATCCAATTGTGGAACAGATAACTTGATCATATTATCCAAAAAGACATGAGTAGAATCACTTAAAAAGAAAATGTCCATGACCATCCAATACGAAAAAGAAAATGGAATATGGTATTCTCAACATTCATAAATGGAAAAATCATTAACTCTTCACATAATAATTAAGAGATACAATCTATCCTATAATTGAATGTCATTTATTTATATAATTTTTGTTCTATGAGAAATTATTCAAAAAATGGATAGAATTTTATTATTTCCATTATTGATAAATTTACCCTAAATAAATATATTTTTTTGTGAGATATGAATCATAGTATCTAAATAAGTTTAAATATTTTAAAAGAAAAATACAGAAGGATTGTAATTTCTCCTTATTGATGATATGGACTGATAATGGTATAGAAATTATAAAGGAAAAAGGTCATGGTTATTTTGAGAAGAATACTATTCCCCATGAACTTAGTGTACCATAAACTACATAATAAAATGTTTTTTTAATATAAGGTTAAAATTTTAGTAAATATGGATCTAACATTTCTAATATAGGATACTAAAAGTATAATAAAAACCGATTAATCTATTCAATCTAACATGAAATAACAAAACTCCATTTTAATTCAATGTGAAATTTAAAAGTCAATTTATCGATATCATCATTGAAATATCAGATATCATCCTCAGTCTGAAACATCATATAAATCTTATTTATTAACTTTTAAACAAATCATTTACCATTAAAATCGCATTTACATTATAAAAAACCGATGAATATTTTACTAATAAATAATTGGGAATATTTTTATTAGTTTTTATAAATTATTTTCACCACTAAAAACATGTTACCCTTTATTTAAAAACAATTTTATATAAAAAAATTACCCATTAAAAAAATATCTGTTGGAAAATCAAACACCTAATTCATTTTCAAACTGCCTTAGAAAAAACACTCACTATTTTCAAAACCAAACCCTTAAAATTTTTAACCATTATTTAAAACATTTAAATTCATGTATCACCTAAATAATATGATTATTCTATAAAAAATATAGTTTATAAAATTTCCAGTAAAGCTCTCTATATACATAAGAGCCACAATCTTATGGAAGTGATATATAAGAGTCTATATCTTCACTTTTAGAAAATAGTACGATTCAAACCATGGTTTTAATATGAGTAATATTATTAATCAACATTAATACCCATTATTAGTGGGTTTTAACATTGGTTATATAAATAATTAGTGTAAAAATCAGTTAGTGTGGGTTTTACAACACACCCATCTGATTTATTTTCCTGCCTATAAATTTATCATGTTGCGAGCACAATTTTTACAATACATTATATAACATTACCTTCCACCACATTCTACATTAATGATTTACACATACATCATCGTTTCAATGCTCCAATATTCCACTGATTTTCCATTCCATCAATTTTCCATGGTATTTATAATATTTTACCATGATTTGGTTTCTTTTATGATTAGTTACCTTCATAAAAACACAGACATACATATATTTCATGATTTGTTTTTTTCAAGAAGATGACTTTTTCGGAGCAACTATAAATTTTGAATCATCTACATCAAATATATTATAAGAAGTTCAAAATGTCGCAAGATTTCCTCCTTGAAAATAAAATCAATATTAATAAATAATATTTAGATTTAGAGGACACATCCTCTAGTAAGAAGAAGAAACCAAAACAATGAGTTTTTTTCTTGTTTTCATTTGATTTCTGTAATTTTTTAGTTTTTTGGACTTCTTTTTTATTCAAATGTAGTTATGTATAATAAAATATATTATATAAATATATAATATTTTAAATTAGTTATTTTTTAATCCATAAGTAAAATTCACCTATAACTTTTCTTAAAAAATATATTTTACACGTGATGTTTGATTTTGATTATAAAAATAACCGATGTTGAATGAAATGTTTGAAGATATTTTAGATCAGTTATGAAAAATTTATAATGTTTAAATCCTTTAAAATTAGTCAAAATAATGATTTTAATGTTGTATTATATATCTTCTATTTAAAAAAATACATACAATGTTATTCATATTTACAACAGATGAAAAACTAACATTAAAACATAAAAAATGTTGCTAGAAACTATTATTTCACTTGTTCTTTTAGAATGGGAAAATTTGGAAAAGGATAAAATATAATCTCCATTTATAAGGTTCATTCCCTTTTCTATTTTAGGTGAAGATTCAACCACACATTGTTTTGATAGTCATGCCATGAAGGACAAACATAATGTTTTATCAATCATAAAATATGATTGATATTTCAAAAAACAAATCATTGAAGACATAGAGATTTGAAATGATATGTAATCCATATAATTGGGTGTTGTAAAAGCCATGATGGGTTGTGTGATGTGGTGTTATGTGGTGAAAGGATGCAATGTGTGGCTTCACGGTGCATAAAAATATGAGGAAACTCTATCGGTACAATGTATAGTCAACTAACATGTCCTAAAGAGATAACAAAATAAATCAGTACACACCATAGATTTGGAGAGGATCGATTCATTGATAAATTCGATGAAGAGAGAGAGAGAGAGCGGTGGGGGTGGTAGCAGGTTTTAGTGAGAGAAGAGGAAACAGTAGGGTTTCGTGAGATCTTGAAGGCACAGGAGAAGAGACTCTATTAGGGTTATTTTTATAAGATTGGGTAAGAATTTTATTATCACTAAAAAAGCAAGCGCTGATAAAATTATTCATTATTAGCGTTTTTAGCTCTGATAAAGATAACTTTTTATCAGTACAAAAAAAGTGTCGATAAAATGATTCTTTATCTGCACTAAAATTATAGCATTGATAAAAATCTAATATTTATAACATATATATATTTATAAAAATAATTAAAATAAATTTATTTAAAAATATTTTTTTATATTTAGAAATATTTTTATATATTTATAATTATATTTATAAATTTATATATTATTATATTATTTTATATATTAATAAAAGAAAAAATATAGTAATAAATACACGATTGACAGTCCATCACCTGTGGTGGATAGAATGGTGAGGATTGAACATGATAAAGGAGTGCAAGCTGAGGCAGATTATGCTTCAAAAGTCATTAAAGACTCTATAGGGAAATCTCTCTTTTCTAAGTGGGTTGAACCAAAAGCGAGTTGGTAGAATCCTAAGACATTGAAGTGAGGGCGACATCCAAAAAAACATGGATGAGGAAGTGGAAGAGATGACAATATTGGACTTGGACGGTCTACCGGGTCTTCCCCCAAGGAATTCACTCTGGATAAAGTTAAACTCAAGGAAAACTAATTTGTGCTTTTCAATGAGAATATATCACAGTCAGAATGAGAATACATTGATGATAACTCAGGTGATTATAGAGGTTATCTTGTCTATAGGCCTTTGTATTTTTTTATTCCGGATGGGGACTTGTACTTTGTTTATGCCATCCTTTCTCTTTTTTGTTTACTGTCATATCTCTTTCAACAAATTTTGATAGGTGCATGTTTTCATGGCTCCTAGACATTCTTGGTACAAATACAATAAATATATTTATTATTTAAATATATTTATTATAATTTTATAATTATATATATATATATATATTTATAATTTTAATTATAAATAAAATATATTTATGAATATTTGTATGTAATTATAAATATATTGGGGGTATGGGAGTTTGGTGATATCAAATGAAAACATCGATGAAGAATTTGGACCGCGATAGGATGACTTCTGATAACCAAATGATGTGGGTGGCACATGGTTGCTGTTGGAGGGCTAGGCACATGCAGTGGATTGGAGCGGACTAGCTCCAAACAATGGCTTCTTGCATGTGAGAAGGAAGCTTTGATGATGTACTTGGTTGTGGGTGCACGTCTTCGAAGGGGGTAGGTTGGATGTCTTTCTCAATATCTGGTGCTTGCAGAGGACGATGTCTCTAGCGGGGGAGTGCATCTTCTGACGATCTAGGTGAGCCCTTACGTGACAATGGGCCACTATAGAGTGGGTGGTGAATTTTGGTCGGCTGAGGTTGACAAAAGTGCAGAGACGTGCCCCCGCTCGATAGTGGGGTGTGGTGATGTTGGGACCGGCCAACCACTGTGGTGTTGGTGTTTTTGAGGAACCTTAACTGACGATTGGTGGGGGTGATGGTGAAGATGCGACGTCGGTTTACGGTGGGTCTATGGTCAGAAGGTGTGGCTGGCTTCAACAAATGTTGTAGTGGGGAGAAGGCCCCCGCCCGACGGTGGGGTGGGGGGATGGGAGGGGGTACTATATTGGTTCCCCATTAATAAAAGTGTAGTGCACGGTCTGGTCTATCCCTCTGGGGGCCGATGAACTATGTTATAACCTTGTCTTCTGGGTGTGTGTGTGTGTGTTTGTAGTTGTACCCCAAGCACCTAATATATATATATATATATATAATTATAATAAATATTTTTTTTTGTGATTTTTAATTTTTTAAATATATATTTAAATATACTTCTATATAATTATAAATATATTCTATATATTTATATAAATTTATAGATTTTCATATCAATATATAAATATATATAATTATACCAAGATGGGGGGAGATATAAATATATATAATTATAAATATAGTAACAATATGTATTATTTAAATATATTTATTATAATAATATTATTATTTAAATATGTATATATAATTATAATTATAATTATTAATAAATATATTTAAAATGTATTTATATATAATTATATATATAATTAATATATTTATTATTTAAATACATTTATTATAATTATATAACTATTGAAATGTATATTCATTTATTTATAATTATAATTTTAAATAAATATATTAAAAATGGATTTATATATATTTATAAATATAATAAATATATTTATAATAATTTCATATTTATTTAAATATGTATATATATTTATAATTTCATATATTATTTTAAAAAAAATTATATATATTTATAATTTTCTAATTACATTTTTATTTTAAAAAATTATTTAAAAAACATTGAAATATATTAGTTACATATATTTCAAAAATATTTTAAAAGTAAAAAAAATGAATAAATATTATTCATATAAATTGCAGACATATTAAAAATAATAATTGTATAGTAAATAAATATTAGTAGAAATGTTTAGGAACTGAGCGTGCTCTACCCCTAAAAAAATTAATTAATGGAAAAGTACAAAAAAAATCATTCAACACACTAAATGCCAGCAAAACATAAAAGTGGAAAAACAAGTACCACCCAAAACAACAACAAGAAAATCCTTTTAGAAATTAAAAGGGTTATATTACCCAAAAGTATAAACCATAACATCCCATCATATATCGACACCTTGAGATCCCGCCACCACCGCACCAACGCACTTGCCCCATCATCACTCAATCCAACCATCCCACAACAACTGGTCAAAATTCCATAGTCAACGTATGAAAAACATGATCCGACCCTTAATAAAATGGCTGAAAGTCACTCCTGCCAACCTGTATCCACATGACCGCCCCATCATGGAGTCATTGCCAACATCACAGGACTAGCAGTGCACAATGGTCATTGTCAGAATCTATCATGCCTACACATCCCCACTGATTGGACGGATCCCAATAATTGATCAAAAAAATCCAACTAATATCCATCGATGCCACCACCTCAGGCCACTTGTTGCCACCAGGATCCAAGATCCGTGTAGATTTCACCACACGAAATGACTCAATTTTCTTCTTCAGCCGCATCATCTGCTTTCCAGAAAATCACCAATTGAAATAGTCCATCACTAGTTGTATAAAAACATCCATAAAATTCTTCACCGATGAGTTGGACCCCCCCAACTGATTCGCTCCATCTTCGCCGGCTTCATTCCCATCATTGCCACTGGGGTTCCATAAATAAACCCCACCACATCACACTCTAGTAGAACATTATATTCAACCTGAGATTTTTGTTGTGGTGGCTGGATAGAAAGAACAGACATCCAAACCAACCAAAAATACAATCCGGATCACTGGAGTTGTGCGAAGATGGTCGTCTTAACCAAACACAATAAAACAGTGCCGAAAAAAAGAAACATAAGTATTTACGTGCTTAAGCCCCTTTGGGACCTACTTCATGACAAGAACATCACCCCACACATGTGATTTTATTAATTTCTCAAAAAAACACCAGATAACAAACGTAAAACAAGGCGACAACAGTTCAAAAGAATGAGATGGGGAAATACTCACAATACCAGACCCACTGTAGTTCGGTTGTACAGATCTCTTCATGTAATGGATCTAGAGTCGTGGAGAACAGGATAACAATAAATTTGAAGCTTCTTTGTCGAAGAACACTGATCTTGAGACCCTGCGGCTAGAACTAGATCTGAATCGGCATGATCAGAAGACTCTTGGATCTAGACTCCCATGGTTAGAGAAGCAAGATTCCTTCCTGTGGTGAATGAGTGTTCCAGCATCGCGAGGGAACTTATCCCACAACGATCAAACCCTTCCAACGATGAGAGTGGTAGGTGATTTCCAGATATCCACCAGATGCATTGCCCCATGAAAACCAACAATGAAGAAGATTTTTCAGCAATGATGGAACCCTCACTTTTTCAGATCAGTTCACCGTGGTGAAAATTAGGCGCCGATGAAGTGATGAATACCCTCTGCCATATAAAACTGCCCAATAGCACACTCATGGGGATTCTTCCACAAAGCCCTCACCTTTAGTGGTATCCCCAACCACCTAACAACTGAGGCAGAGAGAGCTTTCCACCAGGACCTCCACTGAATAGAATCCCCCACACAGATGGAGGGATGAGACGATTTGGCCTACCATGCTCATCAACGACCAGGAATTAAGGAAGCCAAAAAATGTTATTTCTAGTATGTTATCAATTGTTCGTAAAATTATAAATGAAGAGCGTGTTAAATAAAACAGACAATTTTAATATTAAAAAAATCTAAAATTGAAAAAACTAATTTCACAATTTGTGATCCCAGATTTTTAACCACTCTATTTTTTAGATTCATCCTCAAAATCTCCCATCCCATATTCAGGATTCCCACCCCTTGTATCTGCCTTATTCAAATCATCCATTTTACATGGACACTAGAGAAAAAAATTATAGTGCCTAACAACCAATATTGGAAATGAACACTTTACCAACGGTTCCAAACCATTGGTAAGGGCTGGATAATTGTTTTTATAATATATACCAATGGTTATCCAAATTGTATGGAATTAATCTGTCGGGAAAAACAAATGCCAACAGTTTCGGGAAAACCGTTGGTATTTGTAAGGAAATCTACATTATACCAACGGTTATGTCAAACTTTTGGTATAAATTTTCACCAACGGTTTTACACCATTGGTGAACATACTATTCCAACTGCCTCAAACCGTTGGAATATAGTTTTGTAAAGCTTTTTACCAACGATTTACACAAACTGTTGGTTTATCTAAACATTCCACCTATATCCCAATGGTTTGTAAACCATTGGGAAAGTGTTGTTACCAATGGTTCTCTTAGAAATATTGGTATAAAACACATTCATAGCCCTATGAAAACAGTTGTAAATTGTTGGCATAGGCTTTTCTGTGTAATTCAGACAGTAGCCTGCTGCTCTGGGATTTCAATTAGTGGGCTGCACTTTCTGCATTTCCATCTTCTCTAACGCCAATTACTGCAATAACCAACTATAACACATACATATACACAATTAATTCATATAGATTTAACAAATAATTTACCTTGAGAATATACATGTACATAATTAAATCATAATTCATAAGGTAATTATAAACAGATATAATTGATTTAGAATTCTACTTAGAATTGGGATGACAATTACATGTGCAATCCGGAAATCAATTCATAATTGAATACTAAATTAAATACATAAATAATTTAAATATAAATTATAAATACAATACATAAAAAAATGAATACGTAATTTTATGTTTTATACAAAATTATGAATACATATAAAATTTCATTTTGTATAACACATACAAGATTGAATTCAAAAATTAGAAGCTAATAACCCCAAAATAAGGAAATGGATAATTCACTTCAACCAAACACAAATATATTTTCCCATGGTTTGTGTTGGGTGTCTTTGAACTTAGTGATGATGATAATGGGTGTGTATCATTTAGATTCTGTGACTTAGGGAATGTATTTTCTTTGGAATATTAAATTTCATGTTTTTTAGAATGGGGGTAGGAGTTCGTCACATGAGAAGTGGATTGTGTAAGTCTGGACCATAGATCCTTGTGCTAAATGATCAACACAATCCAAATACGTTTGGCCAGTTTTCCGTATTCCATGTGTTTTTACTTAAAATGATGTCCAGTTTAAACAACAGACAGAAGCTTCAAGTGATACTAGCCACACCGTGCCTCATATTGAGGAGTGGTTGACTCGTACACATCACATATGACCCATGTATCGTTGTACTAATGTATCAAAACAATCATAATGAATTTGGTCATTTTTCTGTATGCTAGTTGTTGTTTTCACTTATAGTGTTGTCCATTTCAAATTAATGTGAGACACTTTGAGTGGTACCAGTCACCCCATGCCTCAGATTGAGTAAGGGTTGACTCGTACATGTCACAAATGACCCAAGGATCCTTCTGATAAAGTATCAACACAATATGAATATGTTTGTTTGGTTTTCCATATGCTTGTTGTTTTTACTTTAAATGATGTCAATTTTAAACAAAAGAGACATAGTTAGAGTGATACCGGCCACACTGTGCCTTGGATTGTGCCAGGGATGAATCATACACATCAAAAATGAATCGTGGATCGTTTTCCTGAAGTATCAATACAATCTAAAAGCATTGGTCAATTTTCCGTATGCAAGTGGTTGTTTTCACTTAAAATCATGTCCATTTAAAATAAATGTGAGACAGTTGGAGTGGTACCGGCAACATTGTGCCTCATATAGATGCTGGGTTGACTCGTACACGTAAAAAATTACCCATGGATTATTTTCTTAATGTATCAATAGAATCTGAATGTGTTAGGTCAGTTTTCTGTATTCCAGTTGTTGTTTTCACTTAAAATATTATCCATTTCAAATAAAAGTGAGATAATTTGAGTGGTACCAGTCACACAATGCCTCATATTGAGGTGTGGTTGACTTTTAAACCTCACAAATGACTAATGGATCCTTGTTCTAAAGTATCAACAATATCCGAATATGTTTGGTCAGTTTTCAGTATGCCATTGGTTTTTTCTTAAAATTGTGACAATTTTAAACAAAAGAAAGTCACTCTGAGTGATACTAGCCACACCATGCCTCAGATTGAGGTGGGGTTGAATCCTACACATCACATATGACCCATGGATCGTTTTCCAAAAGAATCAACACAATTAAAATGCATTTGGTCAGTTTTCTGTATGCCAATGGTTGTTTTCACTTAAAATGTTATCCATTTCAACTAAAAGTGATACACTTTGAGTGGTACTAGCCACACTGTGCCTCAGATTGAGGCAGGGTTGACTCGTATACATCAGAAATGATCCATGGATACTTATGATAAAGTATCAACACAATCCTAATATGTTTGGTCAGTTTTCCATATTTCCATTGTTTTTACATAAAATGATGTCCATTTTAAACAAAAGGCAGACACATCAAGTGACACTGGACACACTGTGCCACAGATTGAGGCAGATTTGACTTATACATGTCAAAAATAACCAATGAATCCTTTTTCTAATGTATCCACACAATCCGTATAAGTTTGGTCAGTTTTCCATATGCCAATAATTTTTATATAAAAGGGTGTCCATTTTATTCAAATGAAAGAAAGTTATAGTGATACCAGCCACACCATGCCTCAGATTGAGTAGGGGTTGACTCATACACATCTCAAATGACCCATGGATAGTTTTCCTAATGTATCAATATAATCCAAAGGCGTTTGTTTTGTTTTCAGTATGACAGTTGTTGTTTTCACTTTATGTGTTGTCAATTTCAAATACAAGTGAGACGTTTTGAGTGCTACCGGCCACAACCTGCCTCATATTGAGGTGAGTTTGACTCATACACATAAAAAATGAACCATGGATCCTTGATCTAAAGTATCAATACAATCTGAATATGTTTGGTCAGTTTTCCGTATGCCAATTTTTTTTACTAAAAAGGGTGTCCATTTTAAACAAAAGGAAGACCCTTCAAGTGATACTGGCCACACCGTGGCTTGTATTGAGGCGGGGTTGACTCGTACATGTAACTAACCCATGGATCATTTTTCTAAAGTATCAACCCAATATGAATGTGTTTGGTCTATTTTTCGTTTGCCAGTTGTTTTTTTACATAAAATGTTGTCCATTTCAAATAAAGGTGAGACACTTTGAGTGGTACGAACCACACCGTGACTCATATTGAGACAGGGTTGACTTTTACACATCAAAAATCACCCATGGATAGTTGTGATAAATTATCAACACAATCAGCATACTTTTGGTTGGTTTTACATATGTCTGTTTTTCTTACTTAAAACAATGACCATTTAAAAAAAGAGAGAAACATTGAGTGATACCGGCCACATCGTGGCTCAGATTTATTCTGGGATGACTTTTACACATCACAAAAGACCCATGTATCTTTTTCCTTATGTATCAATACAATTATAATGCGTTTGGTCGATTTTCTATATGCAGGTTGTTGTTTTCACTTAAAATCATGTCCATTTCAAATAAAAGTTAGAGATTTTGAGTGGTACCAGCCACACAAAGCCACAAATAGAGGCAGATTCGAATCTTACACATCCCAAATGACTCATGGATCTTTTTCCTAAAGTATTGACAAAATAATAAAGAGTTTTTTCTATTTTTTGTATGCAATTTGTTGTTTTCACTTAAAATGTATTCCATTTCAAATAAAAGTGAGACACTTTGAGTGGTACCGGCCACAACGTGCCTTGGATTGAGGAAAGGTTGACTCGTACATGACAAAAATCACCCATGTAACCTTGTTCTAAAGTATTAACACAACACAAAGCTCTTGTGAGATCTTAAGGGTGGATCACCTTCGGTCCATGGGCGTTTTGAGTGCCATCAAGTGCGGATTGAAGATTTGGGTGAGTCTAATCCCCTCATTACTTCCTCTTTTTGATTAGGGTTTTCACTCTTCTGTCATATTCTTACAAAGCTCTAAATACCTTTTTCCTTTGAGATTTAGGGTGAATCTTGAAGAGAGCATAGATTGGGATCTGAGACACCGAATTAAGAGTGCGGTTATATCCATAATTAAGGTTGGTGGTCCTTAGCCTTTCGTGAATTGTCGTGATGTTTTATATATGCCAAATAACTACTCTTCCAATGTTGGTGTGTCAATTAGGGGGGCTATCTGGGGTCAAGTGAGGAAGGTGGGTGCTTTCCGGGGGGCTTTCCAGGTCTAGGAAGAAGGGTGGGGGTGGTTGTCCAGTGTCCAGGGAGGAGGGGGGGTTTCAAGTGTCCATGAAGGAGGGGGGTTGTCTAGGGTCCTGGAAGGTGGGACGGTTATCCAGGGAGTTCCAAAACACACAAAACTCTTTAAACATCCTCAAGATACACCTGCATAAAAAATAGACACCTAAAAACCACATTGCATAAAAAAGACTCATAAAAACAGCCTAGCCTGCATAATAGAGTACATACAACTATATAAAAAACACACATAAAAAATCACAAAAAATAGACACACTTCATAATAAACTACATAACACACTGTATAATATAATGCATACACCTCACTGCATACACCAGCATAAAAAATAGCACAAAAACATTTAATAACATACTTTAAACACCACAAAAAACACATTCAATAGCACAAAAAACACATATTTCTAGAGAGAGGGGAAGAGGACGTCCGGGGTCCAGGGAGGAGTGTGGGGGCTGTTCGGGGTCCAGGGAGGAGGGTGGGGGGGATGTTCAGGGGGCTGTCTGGTGGGGTGTCTGGGGGGCAGTTCGGGGGGGGGGGGGGTGTCTGGTGTCCAGGGAGGAGGGTGGGGGCTGTTCGAGGGGGCTATCAGGGGGGTTGTCCTGGGTCAAGGGAGGAGGGGGCTGTCTGGGGCGCTCTCCGCGGTCCAGGGAGGAGGGTGGGGGGCTATCCATGGGGATATCTGGGGGATGTTTGGGGGACTGTCTGGGGTCCAGGGAGGAGGGTGGGGGGCTGTCCAGGGTTCAGGCAGGAGGGTGGGTAGGCTGTCTGGGGTCCAGGGAGGAGGGTGGGTGGATGTACAGGGCCCAGTTAGGAGGGTGGAGAGGATGTTCGGGGTCCCAGGAGGAGGGTGGGTTGGGGGGCTGTCTGTGGGGCTGTCTGTGGGGCTGTCCGGGGACTAGGGAGGAGGTTGGGTGTAGAGACCCAAAGTTTGACGTACATGGACAATACATTAATTTTGCAGAATACTTAGTACATAACAAAAACAGACACACAAGGATTTTAATAGTTTAGTGTCTTTGGAAACTTGTAATATAATCTTCTAATCATGTTGAAAGATCTTCAACATCTCCCATAAATTCTTACCCTTTTTGTTTCCTTACCTAAAACCTTTATTTTTTTCCTGGGGAAAATAAAACATAAAAAGGGTGAGCTCAAATGATCAGTAAGGGCAAACATAGAGAACATAAATCAATCCATAAACAGTTGAAAGAAAAAACATGAACATGAAATCTAATCATTAAAACCTTGGGCAGAGACATAAATCATGGAAGTATGTAAGGAATATATCATAATGGAACATCAATCATGATAAAATATAATGGGAATAAAACATGTAATTGTGGAAACCATTCAGCACATGTCATGAGGTCCATAGTAGCCAAGGCATTGCTTCCAAGACCATCTTAGTGAACAAAGTCCCTTTCTGAATCGATTTCAATCCTTGTTTCAGTCCTGTAACTCTGAACTGGATTAACTTACTGTTCCATCCATGTCTATCTCATGATATATAAATCTTTATGCAATGCATTGTAGGGGGATATAGGTCCCACCCATCTCATAATGATATCATTCTTACTTGTGCCACAAAATAAACATACATCATTCATAATAACCCAATAAATAAAATGGGTTTCATAAACATCATCTCATCATCAAATAATCCATATGAAATAAATGGATATCATTTGATAATAAGAAAAGTGAAACCATGTAAATTATGGAGACATTATACTTGAAACATACACATATGAAATAATGTCTTCTTAGATGAAAAACAGTTTTGATAAAACACTTGAAATTAATTCTTGAGGAAAATATCCTTTTTTCTTTAAAATCATTTTCTTTTCACAAAATGTCATGAATTTATAAGAGAAAGAAAGTTTTTTGGAAATAGTTATGAAATATTTTGGAGGAAGATTCATTAAAATAAGGCTTTATAAAACCATAAAAATTCCTTTCATGCCGTATACGTTAAAAAACATTCTTCTCGTACTTTTTTCGGAAAAGTCAAAAAGTACCTTGTAAGGGAAATAAAAGAATGATTCATTCCATACCATGGGGTAAAAGTCAAATGGGTAAAAAGGACTTTAAACATACATGAATACACTTTTATAAAACATGGACATGGATGATATAAATAACCCCAGTAAATACTTACGAATAAGAAATCTCGGATAAAAATGAGATTTGTACAATTATCCCTTACCTTAAGTCCGATATTCATTGTACGTTTCAGAACCTCCTGTATAATTATTTAAATAATTTCATTGAATTATTATAGAATCATATTCATTGTTATGATATCATATATGGTTCACTTATGACTTTATATTACCTGTTCTTTTGTATGTTCCATGTTAAAGCAGCGTTTTGGGTTAAATCGTTTTATTTATCGTACGTGTTTAGACTTGTTGTTCTTGATATTATTACATATATCCTGATTTACATAATTCCAGAATTTAAAACATTATTTATATATAATACATATTCATCATATACATATATATTATAGATCTATAAAAAGAAAGGAAATACACCGTTCATGGAGACGGTAGGTCGTACGTACGCATGAACGATGTTTTCATTTACTTATTGAATTGAATGAAATTAAATAGATGACATAAATATATATATACATAAATACAGTAGCATTATAATGTCATATATTTCATTATTATTAATTATATATACTTTATAGTCATTCCTGAATGGTTATTCATGGAAAATGAATCTCATGGCGTTTGTGGAGACTGTAGTCCGTACGTACGCACGAACAATGATATCATTCCCATGATCATGAAATTGTATTAATGTGTATGTATAATATTTACAGAATCAATATCACTTTACATTAATCATATATATTCATTACTTTCATCATTATATCCATCCATGTAAGGTGGTGGTGGAAAATATATTACACCACGACGTGGAGATGGTATTCCGTATGTACGCACACGTGATGATTTGTTTTATATAGGATGGATAGATGGTGAAATAGGGTTGTTTGATTCATATAATAACATATCAGTATATTAGTGATACTGATGTGATTACTTCATAGTGAAAAAACCTAAGAAGAAGAATTGGAAGAAGAAATAAAGTTGAAAGAATCGGTAACAGACATTACCTCTTCTTTGAAGCGCCTCTTTGAGACCTTCCCGTAGGGCAATAAAATTGGTCTTTGAAGAAGCCCAAGACCTCGTGGATGTTTCTATGGAAGTGTAGAAGAGAATTTGGAAGGGGTTGGCTGAGCTTGAAGGCTCAAAGTGGTGTGAGGAAAAGAGGGAGGAGGTGCCCTTTTATAATGGAGGGGAGGGGCACCTTAGGAAAAACTAAAAATATTATTTTATTATAAAGTCATATTCGGTTATTAATAGCTCCAAATTGAGTTATTTCGAATCTAATGTGGGTATGTGTAGAAATACTATCATTCAATATAATTTATGAAAATTTAGGTTTCTATTTTAACCTTATCATTTAGATTTAACTTTAACTTAAATAATTTTTCTTTTACCGTGTCTTCTTGTTTTCTTACACTATAAGGTTAATAAACTTACGATAACAAGCCTAAAAAACTCCAAGTTGTTTATTATTAATATATATAACCTTATCTAAGTCATTTGGCCGATCCATATATTTTTAGGAATAAAATAAAATTAATAATATAATATATTTTTTAAAAACTATTTGATGTCAATTTCGACACTATTTGATAATTGATTTTTTTGAAACTCATAACAGAATGATTTGTTCGAACAATGTTAACTAAATCAATAATAACATGTCATATTAACCTGTAAAATTTTTTAAATTCATAAAAGGTCTCAAATTACATTTATTTGGGTATTTATAACATCAATTATGTCAATATTTCATTAATAAGATAATTACTGCATCATCTTTGTGTCATAAATAAATTAAATTATATAATCTATAAATATTATAAATAAAATAAAATCATGTAGACAACCATATTATATTTCTAATTAATATTTATAGTAGAATTTATCTTCTGTATAACTTTATATTAAAAATGATTTACTTATTAAACTTTGATTTTAACGATTTTTACCCTTCTTTAAATAAATTAATATTAAATGTCCTAATCTAATCCATGTGGGCCTAAATGGTCATATTTTATTCCTAGGGTTGTTTTTGGTCGAATTAAACTTATCAAATAGAATAAGGACATGTGTTAGGGTAATAATAATATCATTTTTACCCTTAATTACCCTATTTACTTTTAACCATGGTAAAAAAATTAAAAAGATATTATTCATCAAAAATTATTTTCATCTCATTGAACCACATTTTAGTCCTTGATATTAACCATGTCCTTCGGTTTTCGTAATTCCACTCACAGAAGCGGTAAAATTACGTTTTATTAAAAATTCAGTATTTTAATTACCACTAACTGGTTTCTCTATTCATCAAAAAAATGAATTTTTCCAGAAAAATACCAAAAATTAGGCCTAAGATATATTTGATATTATGAATTCAAAAATTATGTCTATTTTACCAAAATAAAAACATATCATTTACATTAATTAATTTAAAAATTAATTCTCGTCGTCAAAACAAATAGCGTGTTTTTAAGAGATAATAACTATCAAAAGATTGACACTTGTTTATGTCTGGTTTAAATGTGAAATTTCAACCTATGACCAAAATTGTATTAAATGGTAAAAATATATTCTAAATATACTTTGAAATGACTCAAAATAATAATTTATCACTATTAATTATTTCGATAACAAAATTTGTTTTTAATTAAAATTTAGTTATTTTCACTATTCATTAGAATATGAAAGTTATCCGAAAAGTAACAAAATTTCACCCTAGGCTAATTTCTATATACCAAATCCAAAAATGAAGTCCATTTTGAAAGGTAAAATTTATAAAATTTCAGAAAGTGCGTATTATTATTCATAACATCTAATTCATAATAATATTATAATAATATCTCGTTTTGTGAACTCGGTATTGCGTACTACACACGCTATCGAGGAACGTCGTGATTGCATGAAATGCAAGGAAAGTCAGGGATACATGTTTTGCAAGCTCCTTTTGGTGTAGTGTAGAACCCAAGACATTAATTAAAAAGAATATTTTTCATAAAATCTCGGGTTGTTACATTCTACCCCCCTTAAAATTAATTTCGCCCTCGAAATTCATCAGGATTATAAATGGTTTACTACATGAATGTTTCTTTAATAGAAACCCACATCGTAAAAAGGAATACCAAAACGTGGCATTAAAAAATTAATCTATGAAACATAACGGTTACCCAAATTAACTAATCACTGGGTTTTCATGTAGGAGAACATAGATGAAAATATGGATATGGATGAAAAATATAACCATCAAGTTCTGATGGAGAGTGGTAGAGAACATGGCTATGAAAAAGACAACAATCACAAAGCCATAAATTTGTGATGATCTAGGGTACCGTTTGATTCATTGGATATAAGGGCACTGGGACAACATTTTTGGTTTTCAGGATCTTTTCCCTAAAGTTGAAAATTTTGAATTCGAATAAATACTTACTTTATTTTGGTACAATATCACTGTTGTTTGTGCCTTGAACAATTTACCCTTTATCTCTTAAAGATATAAAGTTGAATTTGTTATTCATGAAGTGTTAGCAGATCATGTGATAGAATGACGGGTCATTCCATCTGTCTCAAACAAATGGTTAGCAAAAGTTATTAAATATACATAAGTCGATCTATAGTGAGATTAATCATATATGGTTCCTAAAATGGACTTATACGTCATATATAATACTTCTTAATATAATAAAACTGGTTTATACTAAACAGGTACTTCCTGTAGGCCAGTGGTAGGTGAAAAATGCCAGTCGCACTTCGGTTGTGGTTTCGATTCCCACAGCCTTGTCCGACGCGATGGTTTGTCGCTCATCCTGAAGGTTGTCCTTTTTCTAAAACTACATTACTATAACATACCATTAATAATATAAAAAAATTCTATCCTTAAACAATACTAACTTATTCCAACATAATCCTTTCCAATCTTTAGGCTTATCCAAAATACTAATGTCCAATCTCATATTATAGTGAAAATGATTACCAAAGATTTCATATAACAAGCATGTTAATACCATCGTTGATCCCCATATATCATGAGATATGTCTTTCTGGTCACATTCCAAACATTTAAAGGCTTTAACCATGTATTCTCTTGAAAAATTAATACCCATTGAATCTTAGTGAAAACATGAGTGCTGTCAAAAGTTAACTCTTTTCACATACCAAAACCTCAAACCATGATATAACTATATCCTTATATCAGTCATGAGCTCATGAATACTATCAAACATTTCATTTTCTCTTTATCCCTTCATTATGTGCATATCAATTTTTTTACAAAAATATCTCAATCACTTTCTATGGTTACCAATACCATAAAATTATTGAAAACCACAATAGACCAATACATAAATATTCCAATATTCCACGATACTATATACAACATTATTTTGGAATCCCATTACATAAACACTTAATCATTCCATGACATAGTTTTCATATTCAACATCTCCAATGGTGATCGCATGTGACTTCCATTTTTTCCTTTTCCATAAGTGGATGCTCATGTCGATCATCACTTACCCTTGGATTAGTGAATTTATTAGCATAATTCCCCATTTCCTTGCACTTGAAGCATTGAAGTGTTGGTGGTGCGTTCTCTGTAGTCTTTTCGTTATTCACATAATTAGAAACCCTTTTTCCATTACATTGACACTCAGCAGCTCGATGGCCTTCTTTTCCACATTTAAAACATTTTCTAGTCCCTTTAAGACAATCTTCACTGTGCTTCTTTCAACACTTTGAGTATAAGGAAACATTCATCTTCTTTTCACCATTATTCTGAGATTTCTCCTTGAACTCCATCTTTCGTTTCATGTCAAAACTATGAGATGGATAAGTAACACCAACTTCTATTTCTACCTTGATAGCACAAAAAACAATTTCTTCATAGATACTGATGTCTCTTATAGATAATTCCCTTCGAAGATTTGGTTTTAAGCCACTGAAGAATCGATCAACTTTACATTCAGGTTGGATGATAATGCTAGATGCATACCTTGAAAGCCTTGTAAAATTCGCTTCGTATACACCAACAGATTCATTATCCTTTTTCTTTAGTTCATGAAACTCCTTCTCTATCTTTGTTCAAAGAATATGAGGGAAGTACTTATTGTAAAACAAGTTCTTGAACTCGTCCCATTCCATGGACTCAATTTCATCTCTTGGCCTCGTATTCTTGATAAAATTCCACCATTGATCAGCTTCACCTTCCAAACGATATACTACTAAGATGACTTTATCATGTTCAGAACATTGAAGAACTGAAAATATCTTTTTAGTGGTACTGATCCATTGTTCAGCAACAAGTGGATCAGAAGACCCACTAAAAGAAGGTGGGCATTGCCTCATGAAGGACTCAATAGAATATTGTTCACTTCTATGCTCATTTTGAAGTCCAGAATGATTAATATCTTGTGTAAGTATATATATAATATTTTTCACTCCATCTCCCATAACATTTGTTTTTTCATGAGGAAAATCAGTGCATTGTCCATTGCATTGATCAATGCAGTTCATTCAGGTTCCAGCCATCGTCTAAAACCCAAAAAAATAGTGTGAGAGGAAAAAATGATGCTAGGGAAAAAACATAATAAAGGGGGAGTACCTTCAATATATAACATCTTAGGTTTAATTCTAAGATTGTTACCGTAATTCTAGGACTATAACCTATACTTATACTTAACCTTAGGGACATCCCTAGACATACCTTAGAATTTTTTCTAGGGATCTCACAAAAGTTCTTGCATCCTAGTTTCCAAAGGTTGACTAAACCTTTACTATGATACCAACTATAGAGACCCGAAGCTTGACTTACATAGACAATACATTAATTTTGATGAATACTTAGTACATAACAAAAACAGACACAAAAGGACTGTAATAGTTTAGTTTCTTTGGAATATTGGAATATAATCATCTAATCATGTTGAAAGATCTTCAACATATCCCATAACATTCTTCCCCTTTCTGTTTCCTTACCTAAAACCTTTCATTATTTGCTGGGGAAAATAAAACATAAAAAGGGTGAGCTCAAATGCTCAGTAAGGGCAAACATAGAGAACATAAATCAATCTATAAACATTTGAAAGAAAAAACTTGAACATGAGATCTAAACTTTAAAACCTTGAGCAAAGACATAAATCGTGGAAGTACGTAAGGCATATATCATAATGGAACATCAATCATGATAAAATATAATGGGAATAAAACATTTAATTTTGGAAACCATTCAGCACATGTCCTGATTTCCATAGTAGCCAAGGCATTTCTTCCAAAATCATCTTAGTTGACAAAGACCCTTTCTGAATCGAGTTCACTCCATGTTTCTGTCCTGTAACATTGATCCGGATTAACATACCATTCCATCCATGTCTATCTCATTAGATATAAATCATTACCCAATGCATTGGAGGGATATATAGGTCCCACACATCTCATAATGAAATCATTCTTACATGTACCACAAAATAAACATACATCATTCATAATAACCCATTAAATAAAATGGATTTCATAAACATCATCACATCATCACATAATCCATATGAAAGAAATGGATATCATTTCATAATAATAAAAGTTAAACCATGTATATTATGGAGACGTTATACTTGAAACATACAAATATGAAATAATGTCTTCTTAGATGAAAAATGGTTTTGATAAAACACTTGAAATTAATTCATGAGGAAAATATCCTTTCATCTTTAAAATAATTTTCTTTTTACAAAATGCCATGAATTTATAAAAGAAAGAGATTTTTTTTTGAAATAGTTATGAAATATTTTGGAGGAAGCTTCATGAAAATAATGCTTTATAAAACCATAAAAATTCCTTTCATTCCGTATACGTTAAAAAAACATTCTTCTCGTACTTTTGTCGGAAAAGTCAAAAAGTACCCTGTAGGGTAAATAAAAGAAATAATCCTTCCCTACCATGGGGTAAAAGTAAAATGGGTAAAAAAGAAATTAAACATACATGAATGAACTTTTATAAAACATGGACATGGATGATATCAATAACCCCAGTAAATACTTACGAATAAGCAATCTCGGATAAAAATGAGATTTTCACAATTATCCCTTACCATAGGTCCGATATGCTTTGTACATTTTCTAACCTCTTGTATAATGATTTAAATAATGTCATTGACTTATAACAGAATCATATTCTTTGTTATGATATCATATATGGTTCACTTATGACTTTATATTACCTGTTCATTTGTAAGTTCCATGTTAAAACAGTGTTTTGGGTTAAATCGTTTTATTTATCGTACATGTTTGGACTTGTTGTTCATGATATTATTACTTATATCCTGATTTACATAATTCCAGAATTTAAAACATGATTTATAAATAATAGATATTCATCATATACATATATATTATAGATCTATAAAAAGGAAGGAAATACAATGTTCATGGAAACGGTAGGTCGTACGTACGCTTGAACGCTGTTTTCGTTTCCTTATTGAATTGAATGAAATTAAATAGATGACATACATATATATAAATATATATATATATATATACAGTAGCATTATTATGTCATATATTTCATTGTTATTCATTATATATACTTTATAATCATTCTTGAATGGTTATTCATGGAAAATGAATCTCATCGCGTTAGTGGAGACGGTAGTCCGTACGTACGCACGAGTGATGATATCCTTCCCATGATCGTGGAATTGTATTTAAGTGTATGTATAATATTTACAGAATCAATATCACTTTACATTAATCATATATATTCATTACTTTCATCATTATATCCATCCAAGTAAGGTGGTGGGGGAAAATAGATTACACCACGGCGTGGAGACGGTATTCCGTACGTACGCACGCACGGTGATTTCGTTTTCCGTAGGATGGATAGATGGTGAAATAGGGTTGTTTCGTATTTATAATAACATATCAGTATATGAGTGATACTGATGTTATTACATAATAATTAAACAACCCAAGAAGAATATGTGGAAGAATGAATAAAGTTGAAAGAATCGGTAACAGACATTACCTCTTCTTTGAAGCGCCTCTTTGAGACTTCCTCTTAGGGCACTAAAATTGGTCTTTAAAGAAGACCAGAACCTCTAGGATGTTTCTATCGAAGTGGAGAAGAGAATTTGGCAGGGGTTTTCCGAACTTGAAGGCTCAATGTGGCGTGAGGATGACAAGGAGGAGGTGCCCTTTTATAAGAGAGGAGAGGGGCACCTTAGGAAAAACTAAAAATATTATTTTATTATAAAGTTATATTCGGTTTTTAATAGCTCCCAATTGAGTTATTTCAAAGATAAGGTATGGATGGGTCAAAATGATATCATTCAACAGAATTTAGACGAGTTTAGGTTTCTATTTTAACCGTATCATTTTGATTTAACTTTAAGGTAAATAATTTTTCTTTTACCGTGTCTTCTTGTATTCTTACGCTATAAGGTTAATAAACATACTATAACAAGACAAAAGAACCAAAAGTTGTTTATTATTAATATATATAACCTTATATAATTCATTTGGCATAAACTTAGATTTTTAGGAATAAAATAATAATTAATAATATAATATTTGTTTTAAAAACTATTTGATGTCAATTTTGACACTATTTGGTAATTGATTTTTTCTGAAAATTAGAACAGAACGATTAGTTCGCAAAAAGTTAATTAAATCAATACTAACATGTCATAGTAACCTATAATTTTTTTTAATTCATAGGAAGTCTCAAATTACATTTATTTGGGTATTTATAACATCAATTATGTCAATATTTCATTAATAAGATAATTACTGCATCATCTTTGTGTCACAAATAAAGTAAATTATTTAATATCTAAAAATTACAAATAAAATACCATCATGTAGGAAATCCTTTTATCTTTATAATGAATATTTATAGTAGAGTTTATCTTATGTATAACTATATATTAAAAATTATTTACTTATTAAACATTGATTTTAACTATTTTAACCCTTCTTTAAATAAATTAATATTAAATGTCCTAATCTAATCCAAGTGGGCCAAAATGGTAATATTTTATTCCTAGGGTTGTTTTTGGCCGAATTACCATTATCCAATAAAAGTAGGACATGTGTTAGGGTAATAATAATATCATTTTTACCCTTAATTACCCTATTTACTTTTAACCGTGGTAAAAAAAAGTAAAAACTTACTATTCACAAAAAATTATTTTAATATCATTGAACAACATTTTAGTCCTTGATATAAACCGGGTCTCTTGGATTTTTGAAATTCCACTAACAGAAGCGGTAAAATTAAGGTTTATGAAAAAATCATTTTTTTAACTACCACTTAGTGGTTTCACTATTCATCAAAAAATGAAAGTTTTCAGAAAAATACCAAAATGTAGTCCTAAGATATATTTGATACTATGAATTAAAAAATGATGTATATTTTACCAAATTCAAAACATATCAGTTACAATAATTAATATAAAAATTAATTCTCGTCGTCAAAAAAATAGCGTGTTTTTAAGTGAAAATAACTATCAAAAGATTGACACTTGTTTATGTCTGGTTTAAATGTGAAATTACATCAAATGACCAAAATTGTATTAAATGGTAAAAATATATTCTAAATATACTTTAAAACCACTCAAATTAATAATTTATTAATATTAATTATTTCGATTAAAAAATTTAGTTTTAATTAAAATTTAGTCATTTTCCCTATTCATCAGAAGATGAAAGTTATCTGAAAAGTACCAAAATTTCACCCTAAGCTAATTTCGATATTCCAAATCTAAAAATGAAGTCCATTTTGAATGATAAAATTTATAAAATTTCAAAAAGTGGGTATTACTATTCATAACGGCTAGTTCATAATAATATTATAATAATATCTCGTTTAGTGAAACTCGGTATTGCGTACTACACACGCTATCGAGGAAGGTCGCGATTGCGTGTAATGCAAGGAAAGTCATGGACTTGTGTTTTTTAATCTCTTTTTTCAGTAGCTTACAAAATAAGACATTAATTAAAAAGAATATTTTTCATAAAATCTCGGGGTGTTACATTGGGGGCTTCCTAGTGGCTGTCCGTGGGGCTGTCCACGGGGCTGTCTATGGGGCTGTCTTGGGGGTTGTCCGGAGGGGCTGTCTGGTGTCCAGGGTGGAGGGTTGGGGGGCCTGTCTAGGGGGTTGTCCGGGTATATCATTGGTTCAGTGGATGATATTTACATATTTTTTAAGAAAATTCATTCAGGGGTAAAAAAATAATTTCATTATATCAACCTCTAATCAGACAAACAATTTAGAAAATTCTACTAAAAAATTACAATTTCATTAAAATAGGAAGATTTCACAGCATCCATGATTTTTAAAAATAAAGAATTCATAATATATGAATAATCATTTAAATCATTTAGAATCTCATTCCCTATCAATCAATAAATTTAAGGATTCATTTATAGTGAAAAATATTATGGGACCACCGATGTTTTATCAATGTTCAAATCAGCACCCACAACTTGAAAACCCATGAACTGAGGGTTGGTTCTATCTAGGGGGGTGAGCGGGCTGTCCACGGGGATGGAAGGGCTGTCCAGGGGGGTACGGGTTTTCCAGGGGGGTGTCTAGGGGTGGGGGCTGTTTAGGGGAGGGGTGAATCAGTTACAACAAATAATCAAGTCTTGTTTTATTATTTATAGATAAAAAATTAAGATAATGTGACCTACCTAATCACACGTATATTCAAGCACAACAAATGAATAAAAATCAAAGTTCAGTAATATCAGTCAAAAATGTAACAGATCAATCTATCTCTCATCACCATAATAATCATCACCATCACCACCACCCTCACCCTCATCCTCATCGTCATCTCCATCATCGTCCCCACCCTCCTCCTCCCCCTCGTACTCATCCTAGGCCTCCTCATCACCCTCCTCCTCCACCTCGGCTTCCTCCTCGCCCTCCTCCTCCGTCGCGGCCTCCTCCTCCCCCTCTTTCTCCTCTTCCTTGGACTCCTCCCCACCATTGTCTTGACAACCACTAGAACATCCACCTGGTACCCCATATATAGTACGCATCAATGAAATATATTCATCACAAGAAGTGATGGCCTCTGGTAGAATTGTTGGACATAAAACATCCCTTTGTTTCATAAATGTAGTGTTTTCCCTAAAAGACTATTCTGTCATCTCCGTGGCCCTTTTTTCATCCTGTTCTGCATGTTCCATAACCTGTTGCAAATCGGTGGCAGTATAACTTGTACCTGAGGAGGTCCAATACATCATCAGAACTATACTCTTCCCAAGTCTGCAGTGTACTCTACTAGGGTTCCCATCTCCCAACACCTGATGTAAGTGATCTTTTTTCCCAAAATTGGAAGGTTCATGGGAATCATGTGCCTCTAAATAATCCTATTACAAATATTTATACATTATTAAGATACAAAATAGAGATTAAAATTTTAAATCTACAAACTAAAACTTACAATCTACTGCTGAGTCGGTTCATTAACCGCACTTCAATATTTCTTCTTTCTACTCGAGCGAAACATTTTTTCTCGAGGCACATGTCCTTATATATTAAATTTATGCCTTTATAATGACATTGAATGTAGGAAACCATAATTAAGAATAGGATACAAAAAATTACTACTTTCTTACTAAAATTATATAACAACTGTAGTAATTGAATAAATTATAAAGGAAGTAATAGAAAGTTCATGTCATAATGAATGATTATAAACTGTTATACCTACTGTCTCTCATGATATGGAATTTTAGTAAGTCCCAATGTGTGGAAATTTTTCTTAGAATCAATGTTTTTTTCCTTCTATATGCATCCTCAATAAAATTCAATAATTATTATTACCTAAAAACCTGAAAATTTTCATTTAAATACCTCTATTTTGATTAATACATTAAATTGGCTAGTCCTCCAATGAGTAATCATCTGTTGTTACTGTTCTAATGGACAATAATCCACAACAGGGACCGACTCTAACTATATTCCCACTCTAGCATGCCATCCAATGTACAACTCAAGCTTATAATCTCTCCAAAGATCACCTAAATCCTTTAGACGTGCTGGTTGTGCACCCTAACCATCAGGGAAATTAAACCGTAGCTAACACCAAAATATTAATTCATATAAATACAAAAATTATTATATTTCATTAAATACAACATATTTTTTACCCATATCTCTACCCAGGCATTATCCTTGATTTCATTTGGAATCCATCTCCAAAAGAGAGGTCTAACAGTAATGATGTCGGAGTATTGGGAAAGAGTATCCAAAAAACTCTGACGTTGCTACCCTGATTTTTCAATCATCTGACAATCTTCATTGTAGTCCACCATCAACTGTGTGCAGCGGTTCCACACCACATGCATGCGTCTATGCCCCCTCCCACACCTCCTATCATTAGATGTATCTGTTATGAAATAAAAAAATTATTTTACCAATACATGTTATAATAAAAATAAACAACGGTGTAACAATTTTTTAGAGTTTTGTAAGTATAAATGCGGTAGTATGATCAATGGGCGCGTCTGGATCCACATAAACTAAAGGAAGACCCTTTTACAGATTTAGTGAGTCCCAATGTATTCTCCATTGGGATAGACTCTAGAGGAGTAGGAATCGAAGATGATGGAATATAAAATCCCAGATAGAAGGAAGCATAAGTAAAAGAAGATTACATGGATGGCTGACCAAATGCTGGATGGGGAGTGGGAATCATCATCAGATATGGTATAGATGGGTGAGGAGGCTCATATGTAAAGGGTGGTGAAAACATGGGAGGCCTAAATATCTCATGTGTCCCTAAAGGCACACCTAGATCAGAATGTGGGATTGATGGAATGTTAGTGGGAGTCGTAGGGTCTAATCGGGTACGCCGACCAGATCGTCTGGCTCCTGTACCACCCCTCTCTTATGATCACCCTGAGTACTAGGAACACTACTAGGATACTCATAAAATAATTGTCTCCTAAAATATGGATCCTGAAAATTTGTTTAAAAAAATTATTCACTTGACATTATATTTTATTTAAATAAATATCTTTGAACTAAAATACTCAATGCATGCACTAGTTGTAGAATTCCTAGCACAGTCATGCGATGATTGTTGTCCATAATCTGTTTTCATCACCTCCTGTCAATTGGTTTCATTTCCTGCATTTGAAAACAAATATGACATTAAATTGAAAAGGATAAATAATATGTAACCTAAAAAACAAAATAAATGAGTGGGAATAAGGGGATTCATGGATAATTTAACTAACCATTGTTTTAGGTGAGCTTGAACAAATATATAATGAAGTAAATGAATCACAAAAGATGTAATAAAGAAATTTAAATATTAGTGGGATGATTATTTACTATGTGTCATCAGTCTATTAAAATCATGGAACATTAAATCTACTAGATTAATAAGTTGTAAAGCAGTCGTCGAAATTAAGGCAAATTTTAATTTCTTTAGCATAGGTAGATCATGCAGGTTTCAATAAAAGTTTTGTAGAAGAGTACAAACAATCATGTTTATTACCTGGTAAAATGTTAAAGTGATGTATTATAGTAATAAAAATAGTATACAAATCATAGACGATGCATTGAAATGTTCACCAAGTTAAAAATGTTGGTTTGTATGGTTTAAATATAGTTTATTTCCAAATTTGAAAATGCAATTCAAATAATAATTCCAACCAATAATCTTTGAAAATTCACATAACGGTCAAGTCGGATACAACATATCATTAATCAATATTAAATCAATTTTAATAGTACGAACCTTCACAAACCAACTCTAGGTAAACCAAAATAATTGAGAACATGGATGGATGATTCTAATATTGTCCACCACAACATCAGGTTCACAATCAACTCTGAAAATTTATCTATTAGAGACATCAAATGAAATAAATGGAATGGTTCCAATGGTAGTAGAGAATGTGTCAATTCCATCATCACCATCATCAAAAATATGTCTTGGAATTACATCAAATATTACAAAATATTCAGGTCGAAGATGGTATTTGACATAAAAAACTTGTTTAGCCATTGATTCCAATACATAAGGATCTTTGATAGTTAGAGTGTGAGTCATATTAATTACTCAAAATATAAAATCATCAATAAATGTTCCATTTCTTGTCATCAAATCAAACAAATTAAATTTCTCCATAGTTACTCATCCATCAGAGTAATGATCTATTATTATTATTTTTCTGAGACTCCATAATAACCCACATTTTCAAATCCCGATCTAGTATCTGATGCACTAAAATAAATATTTGTTGTGGAATTAACCATAAAACCATCATTTTGTGTTATCATGTTCTTTTCTCGTTCTTTTACAATAAATTTGTACCCATTGATAACAATTTATTTACAGTCACAAACAACGGTATTAGGACCTAAATCCAAATCTTTTCATTCATCAGAGACAGAGTCAGCATGAAAACTCAATACCTGCAATATAAATGAATATTAAACTTAATTAAATATTGATTTAATTATTTTAAACTCTAATATTTTTACCTTCAATTTTAACCAAGCAGGAAACTCTTTGCTATGAAAAGTCTCCCTCCTTCTCAAAGATAAAGAAAGACACTTTCTATTTATACTTGTTTTATGTTCCCTAAGGATAAAAATTATGAATAGCCTAACAGATATATATATAAGATATACATATTGAATTTAGTTACATGATGTAGTCATCGAACAATTCATAGTCGAACAAAACTGTGCAATGTGCGATTTCCCTAACTTCGAGGCATAATTTCTTCAATGTATATAATCCAGAAATTCCTCTTGTTTCTGGAAGTGATAAAAAAAGGGTTAAATTTTCTCATACTTTTATTCTTCATTTCACATTGTTCCATTCATTCTTGTGGTAAAATTAGACAAATACATTGAGATGAAATCCATACATTCTTGAGCCAAGTAACCATTCACGATAGAACCTTCAGGATGATACCTGTTTTGGACATCAGACTTTAATGTGTACATATTTCTTTTAGTTGGATACATCCAATGAATAGAAATAGGTTCTATAAGAAGTATTTTAGTGGGAATATGGACAGTCATATGTAGCATTAATGTGAATCATGATGGACGAAATATTTTCTCTAACTGACAAATAACTAATGGGGGATTTGTAAACAATTCTTGCAAGAAAGACATGGATAAATTCTTAGCACAAAGATATCTAAGAAAATGGGAGAACCGAATAATAGTCACCCTTACATTGATGGACAAAAGATGATGGATTATTATTGGAATCAACTCATGCAGAAGAACATGATAATAATGATTTTTCAAATATTTTTACTTAAACTCTCTTCTATTGACCTGTTTAGATATGTAGATTGAATATCCATAAAAAACTCTAATAAACTTTAATACATCTAGAAAAAGTTTTTTCCGTCGGTGTCATCACATAAGAAGCACATGGAACTTTCCAATTATTTTCACTGATACCCACCAGATGCAATTATGGTCTAATTCCACAATCCACCAAGTCTCACCGAAACTTTAAATATTTTTTTTCATTCCCATATTATTTAGAAGTATCGAAAGAAACATTTCACATATATTCTTTTCAATGCACATTACATATATGAAATGAAGTAAAAAATTTATTGACCAATAAGGAAAATCAATAATGATACCCCTCTTCCACCAATTGTACCATGTTTCAGTGGAAATATTCTTTCTCTTTCTATATATAATTTGACCCTTCCTGAATAAAAAACTGAAATCTTTCAATTCATTAAGCACATATGTTCTATACATACACTAAGGTGGATTAATAGTCTCAATGGTATTATCAAATTTCGATGATTATTTCTATATGGATGGTCTGTTGGCAAGAATCATTGATGTCCCATAAAACTGAAACTACAATGATGTTTCAATATTCTGGATCATGTATTCTTTATATAAACAAGACAAGTTTTCATATGTGCTCCATCCAGACATCATTTCAAAAGCCGACAAATCATTGATCGTCTTTATAATCATAGCACGCATCTAAAATATTTCTTATGAATATGCATCGTATGTGCGCACACCCACATCCCAAAGAAGTTTCAACTCTTTTATTAAAGGTTTCATGTATACGTCAATTTGAATGTGGGGAATAGAAGGTCCAGATATGATTATACTCATCATAGTGAAATGTTTTTATAACACAACAATGGGTAAAGATTATAAATGTGTATAAAAACTGGCCTTGTGTTGTGAAAAGTAAGAATCTGCCCAAACTGATTAAATCCTTCACATGAAAGTCCTAGACTCACATTTCAAATGTCAGCTCCAAAATCCGTATATCGAGCATCAAATATATGCCATGAAAATCTATCTACACAGTAAACCAACTCATCATTAGTCTTATTTCCCTTGGTATTATGCCATATCATTTTTATTGATATATCATCAAACATAAAAAGATTCTGGAGTCTAGGGATCAAAGGACAGTGCCACATTATTTTTAATGGCATGCAGGATGATGATACATAAGGTTTTGACTTCCGGCGGGATGTGCCACATTTTATACAATCAATTTATTCAGCGATTTCCTCCCAGAATAAACTAAAATCTTTCTGGAAAGCATGAATTTTGTTTCGTGAAAATCCTAGTTCCTCAACTAACATCCATTCCATATAGTGGTTTGAGGGAGTATCTGCATCATTTGAAAGTAAATACTTCAAGAAGGTAATAATGTAATCGATTGCTATATTTGAAATCTGATACATAGTTTTCCCATGCAACAATCAGATTAAAAATTACATCTTTTTCATTTTATTGCATTGTCGATATACTGGAGTCATGGAAGCATCATTCAATTTTTTCACCCTGATAATATCATCATTTTAATTATATGCATCATCTGTCCTCATATTGAAGTCTTCTAGAGTCGAAATCCTTTATTTTTCATGATGAAAAATAAATAGAAAGTATCATCTAACAAAATCTTCAGTCCATTCGTTTCGTTTCGATCATCAGCAATATGAGATATCATTTTCTCCCCTTTGTGATTCCACACAAAGTATTTTTCATAAAAATCATATTTGGTTATGTAGTATCTGACTTCTTCACGGCTCAACCAAGTTCAACCAACAAAATTTGAACATGGGCAATGTATGCGACCACAATATGAAGAATTTTGAAAAGTAAAATCTAAAAATATCTCCAAATAATTTTTAAAATCACTTGAGATCTGATCAGTTTCATACATCCAACTTCTATCCAATCTATAAAAAACTGTTATAAGTAATTTCTTCATAAGAAATTCAATAAGATTGATGTTTAATCAAAAATATATTTCTATAAATGATAATGGAAGGAGTTTCTAGTTGATGTATTTAAATATTAAAACAATGTAAAGATATTCTAATTTAGTTATTTGTGCCTAAATCTGAGGTGAGATGTGTTTTGTAATTTTTTCATTTATCATATA
This sequence comes from Viscum album, assembly GCA_963277665.1. NCBI lineage: Eukaryota > Viridiplantae > Streptophyta > Magnoliopsida > Santalales > Viscaceae > Viscum > Viscum album. Next base: position 960,065,107 of record OY728142.1, read on the forward strand.
CAAGAAGGCACCATATACCTGATTGAACATTGTTCAAGATATTACAAAGTGAATGCTTTTCATGAATGATGTAGAATATGTAAAGAGAGTTTTTTAAATAAGTTATTGATTCTAAAAAATGGAAATATTGTGAAAGCTTAGTACATTACATAACCCCCAAAATAAATTCCACAGAAAGTACCATATCACCCCACTAAAAAAAAGGAAAACCACCTACCCCACTATCCCAACTGTCCCCAATACCTTTACATGGATCATTCTTATATCCATCACCCACCTCCAAAAAATATGAGTAATCATATCATTTGCAATATTTGAGTGGGGATACACCTCATCAGCACCTCCATTAGTCGATATGGTTCACTAACTACATAAATTTAGTGGCTATGAAGACATAAAATAAAGTAGATTTATATAATCATGACACTTGAATTATAAAACAAAAATAGAAAACAAATCAAACTAAACTTATTGGGTATGTCATGCCACACATGTGACCACCTGGTTTAGGTCAAATCAAAATAGAAACACAGAATAATAGATGAAAAACATTAAAACTAAGTTAATCCTTATAGATTTGGAGTGTATAACTAAAAAATTTATTGAATTTAGATGTATTTATATGGAGAAAGGAGTTCCCAGCCTATGTGAAGAGAGAGGCCTATAGCTTAGAATCCAAGGGGGACTTCTCCAAGGCTTCGTAAATCCTAATCATTATTAATCCCTGGTATATTTCCACAAAGTATTCTAAAAAAGACCATCATGAATCCAACGGGGTTTCCAAATAGATTTAAAAGCTATGATTTTAACATTAATCCTTCGTTGGTTTCTTCATGGAATTCAAAATAATTAATCAAAGAACATGTAATGAAAAATTAAATTAAAATTTATTTATATTCATTTTCAATTGGTCACATACAAGAGAAACATTCCTCATATCCAATTATGTGTTATAGGCATCCCAATTAATTCACTCATGTTCAATAACTCAATCTTGACACCCCTATGGTCACATCTTTCATTAACCAATTAGTTCTCCAAGTCAATCGCACCCCATGGGTGGATAATGTTTAGGCTTCTACACTAATAGGTTGTTCTTGGATCATAAGGAGGTTTAATTTCCTAAAGTATAGACAAAAAAATTTATTTTTAAATTCGAGATTAATAACAAAATATGACAATGATACTACACATCAAAAAGAACGCAAAACAGTGATACTTTTAAGTGATAATTTATAAACCATCTTCTATATACTCACAGACATCTACCAATCATGTATTAGTCATTGATTCAACATCAAATTCTGTGAATCATAAGTTATTCCAAAAAAACCCTAGAAATAGGGAATAATGACATGACCATTCTAGATAGTGAAAAAATGGAGAAAGGTTTAGAATAGAAGAATATCCTTATAACTATCTCATAGTTGGGATGAACAACACTAGAAACAGATAAGATACCTCAACTCACCATGATAGCTCATAGAGTTTAGTAGACCACACACCAACCATGTCAATTACCTCAATGAGGGCTTCATTGTCTCTATTTGGGAAGAGGGTGAAGGAGTCTAACATTGGTGGTGGAGTTGCATCTGATCAGATGGAAGACCTCGGGTTAGGGTTCACCTGCACAGGGGCTTATGGAAATCGGGGGAAATCCTGCTTTTGGAAATCAGGGCGTCTCGAATTGGTTTTTCTGCATTTTGGGGGACTTTTTCCAATGGTTTTTAAAAACCTTTAGGTAAATCATGGAATTTACAAATAGTTTTTACAAACCGTTGATAAAGGGAGAATTTTTTTAGATTTCCCAACAGTTTCGTCAATCCGTTGGGAACTCCATCACTAACTGAACCTTTACCAATGGTGTATTCAAAACATTGGTAAATGACCCTTCTACAAACTGTTCTGTTGAACCGTTGGTATAAAAGCGTTGGAAAAAACCAACTTCCCCGTATTTAGCATTAGGTTGACCTCGATCATGGTCAATTATGAGGGAGATGTACACATGTCAAGGGAGTTTCAATTTATATATTAGCTACTGGTTTAGACTAATTTATGTTTTAAAACATTTCATTCCATGTACCTCACATTATTTCATATTTCAATGCTTGGTTTGATGCATGTGACTGATATTCTCTTAATTTCTAATAGATCGGTGTGAGGTTTTGAGTGTGTGACTTGTTTTTTTATGATTAGACCACACAAGAATTGTTTTCCTACTGACTTTCGTGAGATTTCAATAGAACTTAGATGCTATTATTCCATGCATAAGTGATGGACCTTGGTAATATGATTATAATTTCATTATTTGGATCATGAAGCATTAAAATAAAACATTTGAAATTAATAGTGATTCCAATTAATTTAGACCAAAGAATTACTACAAACATGAATGAATCTCTATGAATAATGAAATTGAAATGTGTGTAGTGAAATCACAACAACCCCTTTATCTCATATTTTTCAAAAACCTCTTGGTTTTTTAATATTAATTTAAATAAATATATATACATGTTGTATTAAAATCTTATTTTAAAATATATATTTTTTGTAATTTTTTAATTATAATTATAAATAAATATATTTATAAATATTTATGTATAATTTTAAATATATTTATATAATTATATAATTATAAAATTATATATATATATATATATTAATATATAATTATTTTTTATTGTTGGGGCTAAAGATCCATTATTATTAAAATAAAGGAAAGAACATCTTTTTTTGGGTAGAGGAGACCCATTATATGGCCCGTAAGCCATGTGGGCATTAAATACCATTACATGGCCTTGAAGGCTCATATTTTTTACCCAAAGGCCCTTTAGTGAATAGTACTTCAATAGTACTTGTGCAACAATAGTACATGCTACAGTACCACCACCACTACAGTTCTTTCTACAGTTCCGTCGTCGCAATAGTTTCACTGTTACTACAGTTCCACCACTACTACAATTCTGATACAATACCATTACAGTGTTGTAATAGTAATTGTTGCCAATTGGTTATGAAACCCCATCCAGGATGTAGTATTGTGGGGGTTATTACCACTAAGATAAACCCCTAATACAATATATAAGTACATTAAAGGGATATAGATGGAGTTTGGGAGATAAACTCAATGATGATTCCATGTCGGTGAAGTGGTTTTCTAGGGTTTATAATCTCTGATGGACAAAAAATATATTGATTCAAAGATCCCACATTTTCTTGGGATTGTGTGTTTTGTTGGTGGTGTGGATGGTGTCTAAGTAGTGGTGGGAAATCACGATGCTCTCTGAGCTATGACCAAGGAGACCAGCATGGTTATTAAATATTCATTCCATTTCGTGTTCTCCTCATATCTAATTGGTTCTCTCAAGGATTCTTTACTTTCCATCGATGTGGATGACATCTAGTAAGCGATGTAAAATCATGAACTATGTGTTATGACCAAGGATAACGGTGTGGTTGAGGATTCTTATTTCTAATCTATGTTTCTCTCTTCAGATCTGCTCAGTTCCAGTTGGCAAGAAACAATTTTGGTTGGTGTTGGTGACTTGCATCATCTAACAGTGACTGGTTCTAATATTGTGGTGGTGGCCAAAAAGGATGATGCAAGTAAACATATGTTAAACTGGGCATCGATTTCAGTTATGATATCTTGATGTTGGTCTGATGTAATCTTTTATATTGGAAATACTTCAGATGACGTCCCTGATTGATGGAATGATTCTTTTTGGTATCCACTAGTAGCATTTAAGGATTCCTCTATTGATAGGATTCCCAAGAAAGGATCATCATTCTATGTTGAAGCTGACTGTGATTCCTTTTCAAAACATATATATTTGGTTAATAATTCTATAATTGGAAGGACAGCTCTTCCCAAAGGTCAGAATCCGTGGTGGATTGAATATCTTGTTCTTCTAATCACTTTTCTTTAGGGGTTTTTAGATTGAATGTGTATTTCATTAGGTAGAGGTTTCCTTCAATTCTTATTTTAATCTGATGAAGCCAGGATCCATGCATGGTCCTATGGTTCCTAATTTTTTTGTTGGGAACACTTCATCTTCATGAATGGATTATGGATTTTAATGTGTGAAGGGTCAGGAATTTTTTTACATAGGTTTGGATCTGTTTTCACTGTATTAACATGATTTTATGGCATCCAAAATGATTACATGATATTGCGACTACAATTAGAATTATGATTCACCTAGATAAAGAGACATAACATGTTAGGTATGGGTAATTTGCAATAATACTTATTTAAATTGATTTGAGTTCCACTCTTATTAGAAATGTGCCTCTTACTACTTTCACTGATGATATGCCAATCAATGTTGAGTATGAAAATTGTCTCGAGATCTGTCAAAATTGAAAATATGTTGGTCATCTGTATGAGAAATATTGAAATAAATATTTTGATTTTTGTATTTTAACGGAGGAAAATTCAAAAAATCGGGATGTTAATGATAAGAGGAATTATTCTAGGTCTTATGGGAAGCTAGTAACTATGTGGACTAGGAAGCAGCTGGTTGAATTTTTAGATAAGTAGCATTATAATCAAGGGGATGTAGTGTGAAATGATAAACAATTGGTTGTTAATTGGGAGTATATAGAAGATTCATTGGACGTTACTTGTTTTTTTTCAATGAATGAAATCAACTATGGGAATATTTTTTGTCGGGACATAGTTGGAAAGGAGGTACTAGATTGTAGATTCATTGATCTTCTATCGAAACCTGGCCAATAAGTTGGTGATTCTAATTTGATTGTCACTTGTTAGAATGTAATTCACACTAGTGAGGTGGTCCAGTTTAGTGATGAGGCATTTGGTGCTATCTCTAGCTATTCTAATTCAGAAAATGATGATCATGGGATTATTGTATATCCCATCGACACATACTTATCAAGGCATGTTTTACTGGATGATAGAATTGGGAAATTCGATGTTCTGCATCGTTTGGATTATCTTTAAGATATTCATACTGTCTTCTTTTCTTCATGTATGTCTGGTAAATGGGGTAATGTTTCAGATGATAGAAGTGATAAGGATAAGTGGATGGTCCTGATGGACACTTCTCATCTCCGATCATTGGGCATCAGTGATCCTATTTCCTTTAAGGATGAAATTTTAATTGGAAAAGGAATGATGGTCTGTAGTGATGGTTTTTCCCCTGTTTATTCAAAAATAAGGCCACGGAGGGTTTATTATAGTCAGCCTAGGAATGTGTTGACCAGGTCATCTTCCAAGGCATCAAAGATCCATCTCACTTCAGAGCAGGAACGATCCAATAAGCGTATCGTTGGGATCCTTAATCAGATAAATTCATAGAGTGGGACCTTCCAATGGGGATGATGATTATGATTAAGATTATTAGAATGATCCTAACATTCTTGATTAATAGTTTCTGGATGAGGGCATGTCTCCTTGTATGACCCCGTTCATTTCCTTGCTTTCTTGTTTCTTTTTTTCTTTCACCTTTAATATATGGTCTAAAGATTTGGATTTTAGTCCGACCTTTTTCAAATAAGAATATAAAATTATAAATATTATAAAAATATTTATTATAATTTTATAATAAATTAAATATATATATATTAATCAATCTAATAAAATCATATACTTAATTATTTGTATATAATTATAAATATATTTATATAATTATATATATTTATATAATTATATATATTTATATAATTATATTATATTATGTGCTTTGGTGTACAATTACATTAAACACACACACACTACACACACACAAGCCTAAAAGGGAGGTCATAGCCCCCAAAGGGATAACTCACCCAACCAGATGCTTTATTACATTATATATATTTTGGCCCAAAGGCCCAACGAGAATGAATCCCATTACATGGACAGTAGGCCCAAAATTATGGCCCAAGTCCCATTCTGTGAATAATACTACTATTGTACCCCCAACTGATACAGTAATCACTACAATAGCACCACCACTACAGTACCTACCACTACTACACTATTGTCCTCGGCCGCTACAATACTGCATCAATTGCCCTACTACAGTGCTACTACAGTACTTACACTCTATGGGGTTTGAACTCTCAACCATTGATGTAAAATTACGGGATGCTTACAACTAAGCCAAACCCCAGCGAAAAGTTATATAATTATATACAATTATATAATTAAATATATGTTTATAATTACATATATATATATATATATATATATATATGTTTTTAGGGCCATGGGTTCTCAACACAGGGTTTGTACCATCTTGGTATATTTATTTATTAATATATTAATATATATAATTATAAATATAGTAAATAAATTCATTATTTAAATATATTATTTTAATTTTATAATTATTTAAATATATATATTTAACTAAATATTTTAATTAATTAAATATTTTTATTATAATTTATAATTATTTAAATATATATATATATAACTTTATTCATAAATTTTTTTCTATAATTATAAATATATTTATATAAATATATATAAATATATAAATATAAATATATATAACTAAAAATATAATAAATGTATTTATTATGATATTTTGATTATTTAAATATATATATATATTTATAATTTAAGAAATTCTTTTTTGAAAAAATATATATATATTTGAATTATTAAAGTATATATATTAATATATCATATTTATATTAATTATATATATGATTTTTTGATATATATATATAAATTAACATTATTTTTGGAATACAAATATATTATTTATATATATATTAATAATATTTTTTATAAAAAGTTTTTTTCTACACTAAGAACAACACTGATATAAATCCACCTTTATGAGTGCTAAAAAAAGAACTAATAAACGGTAAACCATTATCAAAGATTTTTTTAGTGTTGATAAAAGTTATATTTATCAGTGCTTTTATCTATCACTGATAAATGTTATCCTTTTATTAGTGCTTTATATTTAACACTGATAGTAGCCGGTGCTGGGTAAGGCACAGACTGTGGTAGTGGTTGTTGTAGGGTCGAGTCCCCGGTTGGAATTTCTTTGTAGCGTGTCTGTGGAAATGCCGATGTTAAATATATATATATATATATATATTATTGTAAAGTATATTATATGATTTTAGTATAAGAAAACATGGATTTGAAGAAAGAATCTATGTAGAATAAACATCAAATATGATATAAATTTCAATTTACATTAACAATTAAAATTAACTAAATTGTTGTTTTATATTATTTCATTAATATTAACAATCAATGTTTTTATATTACAATTAGTTTTTCCATAAATACAGACTTGGATTGATCTAATGAGTAAATTTTCTTTCAAATATTTTGAGGATATTAAACAATTTATTAATTTACTCTAAAATCCTAAATTCCTTATATTTTTATTTATATTTGTGTAATCCCCGATTAAAGGGTTGATGGGGAACACTAACACGACCCATAGGTCCAAGGTATATGGACCTAACATGACCCAAAGGCCTAGTGGCACGAGACCTGATAAATGAACTTGAAGGCCCAGACTTGACTGCCCCTGAAAAAACCCTCCCCAATATCTATATCTTTGAAGGTGCCTAAATCCCCACCTCTCTTGGCTATTTGACTATGATTTAAATGTAAGGATTTTCAAGGTGCATATAACAAATGAAAATTCCCTTACCCTGTCATTCTTCTAATATACATAGTTTTACTATAGTTGTTGCTACTTTCTCTTAATCCTCTTATGGACATGCTCTTATTTGGTATGCCAAGACAGCACCATGGTCTTTGTGGCCTTATGGACTTATGGCCTGAAGACCATTGGTGCCCTGAAAGCCCTCTAGCCTTAAGGTCCTTGGTGTCCTGAAGGCCTTGGTGGCTTGAAGGACCTGAGACCTATAAGCCCAAACTGATGACCAAAAGGACAAAATTGAATGAATATTTCATGTTGATATAGTATCACACAATACCTGATATAGTAAGTGTTATGGTACTTCTACAATACTCAAAAATTCACTCCCACCCGAATTTGATCTTGGGTATTTTGGATTCAAAGCAGAAGCCTCTACCACATAGGAATAGGCTCCTTGGAAACTATTTATTAATTTCACTAGTTTATTTCAAAGGGAATGGATTAGTTGTTAGTGCATAAAATGTGGAAACATATATCTCTTCTAAAGATCCATTATGAATTGTATGATTATACGATTATGTTTTTATCAACACTGCCATAGATCATGGGTTAACTAGTAGTGACATTAAAAAATGGAGGACAAAAAACATTGATAAATGAGTGGCTTTATCAGAATTATCAAAAAGTGTTAATAAATTGGAATTTTATCAGCACTAACAAAAGTGATGATAAAAGGTACACCTTTATCAGTGCTTTCTTTATGCTGATAAAAGTGACACATTTATCAGTGATTTATTTCTATATCTCATAAGGGTTGTAGTGGGTACTTATATATATATATATATATATGTTTTTTTATTTTAAGTAAGATTTATATCACAATAAGTATATATAAGTAAATAAAATATATAAATATAATATATAAAACATTTAATAAAAAATAAATATTATTAAGAAAATTTTTTAAATTAAAAAATTATCAAATCTATATTAATCGAAATGTTTTGTTGTTTACTTTTATACATTAATTAAAAAATGTGTATATAATTAAAATAAATATCATTTATGAATACGTTATTTGAAAACATGTTCAATATATAAATGAATGTATTTATTTAAATATATATTAATATTAATATTAAATAATTTTAAATATATGTCCATGTATATTTCTGTGTATGCATATGTGTGTGTGTGTGTATATCTTTCAATATGTATGTGTGTGTGGATGAGTATGTGTGCATATGTATATATGCAATTAATGAAAATGTTATGAATATACTTTTTAAATTTTTTTTATTTATTTAATTTTTATTCGTTTATTATTATATATTCTTTAATAATGTTAAAAATATGTTTAATCATTTTATAATACTTATTTATACACATATTTATTTATTATAAATGTGATTTTTTAAATATTGTTTTAAAATATATGAATAATATTTATTCATTTTTGTTCATTAGGTTTTAACAATTACAATATGTTTGAAATTTATATAATTAATCCATTTAAATGATTTTATTAAATAATTTTTAAATTTTAACTTTTAATTATAAATTCATAAATAAATTTATATTTAAAAAAAATTATAATTAATATATTTAAATAATAAATATATTTATTATATACCGAAAAGGTTCTACTGTGAGATGGAAATCCAACCCACACCCTCAAAATTTATTAGAACAATCTTAAAGAACAGATGCGGTAAAGCAATGAAAAGTGGAGACAACAAAGCCTTAGATGCTCTTAATGAATGCAAGAAATCAAATCCTACTACACCCTCTAGAACCCAATTTTATAGGGTGTTTCCCTCTACCGTTTAAATGTTGGCCTATCCACCATTATTTATACCTATGAGGTAGAATGATCTCATCATTAAATAATGAGTCATAGGAATCCCTTGGAATAATGCAACAGTTGTATTTCCATGAAAGGTCATGTACATGTAGCTCCAGATTTGATTGACAACAATCTTCAATATTTTTTAACAAAAGTTTCGGCACAAGTAGATAATCACTGTAGCAAAAAACATCTAACTCCATTTTGGTGAATGTATCTTCAAACTGTAAATCAGACCATTTTTATGTTTCTTCCATAAGAACCTAAGGGAACCTTTCAAGGTTATAGTCATCTGGGAGAATTTTTTATATTTTTCTCTTGTGGCTTCACATTCTATGACTGAGGCCTTTCCAAATTATTCATAAGTTATTTTTCAGAGATTAGAAAATTGAGATGGGAAAGAACATTCAATGACAAGAATGGTGTCCAATGGAGAATCCACCTAAATGGGAGCACCACTAATAGATTGACCATCCTTATCCATCTTATTAGGTTATCCACAAGTGTCATAATCTACTATGTTTTTAGGGTCTAACTTCGCCATTTTCAAAAAAATACCTGACGTTGTGGCATTAAAATAAACAACATCTGGGACCCCTTCATTACTATCATCTTCAAGCCTTTCAACCAACCCAGTGTTGATAACAAAATACAACCCAATAGTATGAGAAAAAGTTATGTAGACATTACAAAAACCATTAACCAAAAAATCCATAAAATATGTATCAACCAGGATAGAGACATATTCTTTAACACTTTCCACCAAGCCGAGTCTCCCAGGTTTCTTAGAAACATGATTCGTTTTGGCTTCTAGGAGTAGATAGGGATATCTAAGGCCCTTTATATTCTCAAACCTATGTTTTATGTATGACCACATAGTAGAGAATTTCTCCTTATGCATAATCTAGGTCCTAGAATATTCACCTTCCTACGACTAAAAAATTAGCACCATCCTAAACCCAAGAGGCTTGTCTTCCCTTCAAACTCGAGCTAAGATGATCATCCCTAGCTACCAATAGATTCACCCTAGTCTTCTAGGTAAAATTATAGTACAAACTATGTTGTGAAGGATTGAAGTCCCACTTCTCTTTGGGTTTAATAGAACAATCCATTAAAGAGTTTCATTTTGAGCAATATAATTCACAGAGCTTCCTTTGACAATTATGAGCCAAAGATGGTGATCCTCTTGAGACACATAATTCACAGTGCTTCATTTTGAGCCACATAATGCATCTTTGATGTCTCACGGTGGAGAGAGGCTTTGATGATAAGTGTTCTTTGATGCACAATGGCAGTGATCCTTTGGCGTTGTTATTCAGAGCTAAGGATGTGGGGTGGTCTTTGATGAAGCTGGCAAGAAAGATTTATTTATTTCAGATGGTCACAGATAAGGAAACATCAATGTTCCATAGAGACCGGATGACCATGGCTTTACACGATGTTGAAAAATGGCACTCTGACATGTTGGGTGATGAAGGCATGCGAGATCAACTGATGATGACTCCTATGTGGCATGAACGATGCTCTAGTTTCCAATTGAGACCAACAGTGGTGGTTGTGGTGTGGGAGGGGTGATCTAATGGTGTATGAAATGGTGTTTGGTGTGCTACATTAGGTTCTACTCCAACGTTAACCTTTGAGAGGATGATTTGCAGTTTCCTATCCGATGCAGGCCTTGGTAATAGGCTTGTGAGGTCAAATGAACTTTAGATGGTGATGGGGATAATGATTTGATGGATGAGGATGGTTATGGTGGTGGATCTCATTGAAGGGAAGAATTTATATGTGTTCCAGAGGTGAGGGTTGTGCTAGTAGTGGATGATGAATATGGGGTGCTTATATGTTGGTGACAAGATTGTGCATGGAACAAATGGGCGTATAAGCCTAAAAATCAGAATGATTATTTAGGGGTTTGAATCGTGAGGGGTCTAATGATACTTGATGGGTGGGTTATCCCTAGGGGCTATGACCTACCATCACTAGGGTTATACCTTAGGTTTTTCTCTATTGTTGACCATAGAGAGGCTTCTCTTCATCTACCTTTCCAATACAGTCCTTGGCAGCGGCCTTTTGAAATTTAAGGAACCTTTGGCGGTGATGGGGATGCAGATTTGAAAGAGGAGGCTTATTACGATGGTGGATCTCAGTTAAGGGATAGAATCAGATGGTGTCCAGATTTGAGGGTTGTGCTAGTAGTGATAGATGATGAAGGCGCACTTATGTGTCAGTGATTGTATTATACATGGAACAAATGGGCCTATAATCCTAAAAATCAGAATAGGACTTCTGGGCTTTGAACTGCGAGGGGTCTAATGAGCCTTGTTGGGTTTCTTATCCTTGTGGGGCTATGACCTATAATTCTAGGCCATGTGGGTGTGTGTGTTTTAGTGTAATTGTACCCCCAACCACCTACAATATATATGTATAAATGGATAAATATAGATAATTATATGGATATATTTATAATTATAAATGAATAATTTTTAAATTTATTTATGTATAATTATAATTATAAATAAAAATATTTATATAAATAAATAATTATAAAACTATATTAAATATATTTAGAAAATAAATATATTTATTATATTTATAATTATATATGTTTTCATATTAATATATATATATAATTATTTATATATATATAATAATGTAAATATGTTTATAATTATATAAAAATATTTTAAAATAAATTTATATATAATTATGATTATAAATAAATAAAAATATATTTAAATAATACATATAATAAAAATGGTGTGAACCATAGATTTAAAAACCCATGGCCATAGAAATTTATTGAAAAAGATAAAGAGACAAAGATAAGTGGTTGTGACAAAAAGTGGATGCCACACACACAACCAAACCATAAGAAAACCCATAACAATCCAAAACCAAAAGAGAGAAAAATGATAAAGTGGTAGCCTCTTTATTATCTATTTCTCACATTCCATGCATTCCCACTACCTCGAGGATAATGTCCTCTCCCCCTTTTGGGTCGACCCACAAGCCACCTCGATCATCCATGGACTTACTGGTATCCTCCTTAGCCTCTACTCCCTCTAATTTTTTAGGGTTTCACAATCCTTATAGGGTTGTATTCCAACATCAATGGCCTTACCTAAAGAGACTGATATATCAATCTCATCATTTAAACCCACTATCTATTTCGATGTCTCCTTGGATGTTTATAAAACATTATTCCCAGTAAGTGTTTTTCTTCCCACTAGATTTAATTTATCATCCCCCACAGTAGGCCCAAAAAAACATGCTCATGTGACGGATCCTTAAATTTTTTTAAAATAGGTTGCAAAACATGAAACTAGATTCCCACTAGAGCCGATGTAACAGCCATTAGATGCCCTTGTTCTCTAACAAGTGAGGTTTTTTTACTACAATCCTCAAACCCTATACATTGATAAAAACAACCATTACTTCATGGTACATTCTATATAGAATATTCCAAATTCAGGTGTGCTAATATCAACAACCATAGAAATAAATTCAAGGCTACTTTAAATTGAATCATTCCAACAGCCTCACCAATAACCTTACCCGCATCAGCACCAGGGCCACACATTGGGGGGGGTTAATTTACCCCCTCTATTTCCTTACCTTCAAGAGACAGATGCAACTATCCAACATCCATTAACATTGAATAAGCCACCACATTATTTGGTCTCTTGACGCTATGGGATGACCCATATAGAGAAGTATGTTGAGCACTAATCCCCAGTAGAACATTCCCTTCTTGAGAAACCTACACATCTAGAAACCCAACCTCACCCTCATGCCCAAGTATAGAATGCACTTGATTCAAAAACCCCATGTCCACATGAGTTTTATTCATTTTGGACTATTGTGGAATTCTTTATAGAATTTAACTTCCCATGAGAGAATAATTTCTCTTCATGAAGATATTCATGATCTCCCCCAACATCACTATCTAGATCTTCTAATTCACCACATCTATCACCCTATTTCAGCTGATTGTCATAAACATGAGCATGAATTGACCGAAGACCTTAAATTTTTTATTTTATTTTTGACAATACCCATTTTTAAGGGTTGAGGGGTCACACATACATAGCCTTTAGAATTACTGACAATTACAAGACCCAATGGTCTTAGTGGAAGTCATCCCAAATAGAAAACTTCGGAACAACCCCACCCCAACATATATTGTGATTCCATCTCTATATATTCACATGGATGGTCGGAAAGCAATCCTGTATAGAGATGCACATGACTGATACTAATGCCAATGCCTTACCCTTTCATTCTTCCACGTATGGTAGCTCTGATCTGGTAAATGTGACTGCTATGATCATCATCCGGAGCCTTGTTCCTTGTAAATCTGTCTGGTTTCATCTGCATTTCTTATGGACCAAAGACCTTGTGGTGGAAAAAGACCTTAAGGTGGGACTAAGACCTTGATGTGTCCCATGTGCCACACTGGACCAAAGTCCTGGGTGGCCCGAAGGCCATGAAGAACCCAAGGACCAATCCATGTCCTTAAGATATAACATGTGAATAGTTTTGGATGCTACAATACCTTCAATAGTACCCTCTTCTGTACCTAGGAATATTCCTCCTCCCAGATTTTATCTCATGTCACTTGGATGCACTTGAAGAGAAATCACCAACTGAGTTAAGGCTCATATTCCATCGGAATAATCAGAATGGGAAAAATAGGTACCTTCTATTTCAAATTTAACAGTATGGGTGGGAACAAATAAATGGTCAGATTTAATCACATCATCCAATAACAAATTATCATGAATCAGATTAGAAGCACTATCCTCCTGACCACCATCACTGCTATCCATACTGGTAGTATCATGGGAAAATTTCCACGTGTATGGCCATTCATAATTTGAAAAGCCAATCCACAGGTCTAAATTTCATAGTGACCAAGAGATTTCCACTTTCTACAGACCCCTTACCAACATTTTTCTTAGTATTTCCAACAGAATAACCAGACCATAGAAATTTAAATTTATAGTTCTCAACCTTATGGCCAATTTCTTTACAATTGGAATTTTTTAGTCATTTGAGACATGATTCTCTATGGTACTGAATGTAATGGAAATTAAAGAAAAAATCAATAATAAATTTAAAGTCAATTGAGAGCTCAAATTTAAACTCATCATTCACCAAAAAAAGATATTCAATAAGTAAATAAGAAAGATTAATTTCCATAAGAACCCTAGTATGATTCTTATGCCTTGCCAACTTAGATTCATTATCGAACAAAATATGGAATCCCGTGGATGAGGTGACATACCAAATAATCTGAGGGTGACAAAAACACTAATTCAACCCACTAGTTCAAATCCATGTATAAATAGTATAGTTTCAAGCTCTAGCCAGATCAATCTAGGGGTCACAATCCTACAATATTAATTTTCCTAGCTTAATGGAAATAAAACCTCAACTCTAGTATTTTAATTTGAGAATAATCAAGGGAAAAATAAAATGAAAGAAACCCATAACAACAGAAATGAACCACCAATTATCAATTTACCAGATCTGGTGAAGTCAATTCCTCAAATCCTCAAGGATAAATGAATTACTCTTTATCAATGGAGAAATTTTCCCAATTATTGAGTATTTAAAATCCTCCAGGAAACCCCTGAAGATTATATGATTGGACTCAATCAAATCCATGGAACCATTCTTGGTGATGTTTTATTATAGTTTCATTCCATCAACCAGTGAATTTTTTAAAAACCTAGGGTTGAGATATTTGGCAGGCCCTTATGTAATGGAAGAGAGTTAGGCACCCAAGAGGTTAGGGTGGCTCCTGAGGATGGGGTAGTAGGCAAAAAATATGGTGATTGAATAATCCTTTGTTTTTTAGTGTTGATTTTTGTGCCACTTTTTAATATTTTAATCTCTCATTTTTCTTTATTTTGTATTTTATTTTTTATTAATAAATCTTCAAGTACAATGAATTTTTTAATCCATGGTTCCTGACATTCCATGTATATAATTATATAAATATATATAAATATATACAAATATTTATAATTATATTCAAATATCATGAAATGTATTTATTCATAATTATAAATATATATATATATTGAAATAAATATAGAATTATAATAAATATATTAAAATAATAAATATATTTATTATATATAAAATTATATATAATTATATATTAATAAATATATATTTAATTAAAATAATATATATAATTACATAAATATATTTATAATTATATTAAAAAATTTATAACTATATAAATATATTTATAATTATATACAAATATTTATAATTATATTCAAATATTTATAATTAAATAAAAATATATAAAAATATATTTATTTATAATTATAATTATAAATAAATTAATATATATTTAAATAATTATAATATTAAAATATTATATATTAAAATAATAAATATTTATTATATTTAAATAACAAATATATTTATTATTTTAATAATTATATATATTTATATATTAATAAAATATATATAAATATATAAATATACAAAAGAGGTCTGAGTGTGAGTTCGCAAGGGAACTCGCTCCGAAAAAACATTATTGGAAATGTAAAGTGCAACAAAACGAAAGAGAGCAATGCTCGACAAAGCACAAAATTCCCACAACTGATAATGTAGTATATCAAGTCACACTGCTCCCTCTAGAGACAATGTTTCTAGGGTTCCTCTAATTGAAATTGCATCTCGATTTGATGTGGATTTTTTTATTTTCTATTTCCCTATGAGGATCTAAGAAAAAGGATTAAATCCTTGGATCATTATATTTAAATCCTCGGTTGTTCCATGTTCAGGAATGTTCATGTGATTTTAATGTGGCCAATGTCGAGAATAAGTTTTCGTAGGTCTATATTTGTCTCTATGGTCTCTAATGAATCTTATGGCACCAAACAATTCTCAATGATATTACAACATCAATATGTGTACCTATCTACCTTGATAGGGATACCGAAATTGTAATACATGGGCATTACGCTAGAATATTGGTTAAAATTGATGTCAGTTCAACTCAGATTGATAATGTAATCCTCTATACTCATGAGGATGAGATCAATATTAGATTGGGATATGAAAAAGTTCCTCACCTATGTGTGGAGTTTGGTTCAATTGGGCATTATAAATATGTCTATCAAAGAGTCTTCAAATGCCTAAAATGCAGCCTATGAAGGAACCCATAAGAAGAGTGTAGAAGACCGCTGAAAATGTAAGAAACCTCTTATAAGCCAAAGGAGTCTTGCCAACACTGGGATTACGCTCCTGGGACTTTTATTCTATAGGTCTAGAAGACCAACACTGATGGAACTGGATCATATGATTATATTTTGAGGCATGTCATGGGATTGGTTGGCTATCATGAACCATGGATGGGTGGGATACTTGGTGTTCATAGGTTTTTCGTGGAGGATTCTGAAGATCAATGTCTAGAAGACACTTCTTAGAAGTTGGAGAGTCCTCTTTTAATCGAGGAGCACCCACATTCAGGGACTGAATATGCTGATAAGGAGGTATTGTATTGTAGAGGGGACACTCTTATTCAATCAGATCATAAAAAATCTATACAAGTCACAGTGGATAGATAGCTATATCAAGGGAATAATTTTCATTCTTATAGCCTTCAATAAATTAAGAAGAATATGTTTGATTCACCTAGCTCTCAGAGCCCAAGAAGTTTGGTTTTTAATGTAGGAAAAATTATTGATATTATGGATTCTAGGGATATGGTGGCTACGAATGGGTGGATCTCACCCCTTTATAATGAATCTACTAATCTGGATACTCTAACTTTGGCTCTAGCAGTGCTGAAGGAGTTTTAAATCTGTTATGTAGTTATTGATTTATCTCCCAAATAAGCTTCTAAACATCCTTATGCTAATGAAACTATCACCCTAGTTCAATGGGCAACTAACCCTATGTTTGAAGATGGATTTCACCTGGTCATTTTTGAGAATTAATGATTCCTTCAACTTTGTAGAAGAAATCCTCAAATGAAGTGATATTAGAAACACATGATCAAGAGTATCCAGGTCCCAAGGATGCTGCAGGTGTTCAAATTACTTGAGGCATAATTGCAGGGAAGGTGGATACTAAGTAGGATGTCATTGTCCCACCAGTTTCTAGTCGCAGTATGAATAAAATTTCATTGCTTGATATTTTAAATAAGTCTAATTGTAAAGAAGTATTTCATGAATAGTTCAGTTTTGTTGATGTTATTGGAGGCATTGAGCTTCATGTTGGAGAAGATAAATCATAAGGCTTGGATGACTAGGATGAAACATGGTAGGCTCTTAAGCAATGGGAGAGAGGCAGGCACCCAAGAGGATGGGGAGGCCCATGGGGAAGGGGTGGTAGTCTCAAAAAAAGATAACTATGGACTTATTTGGTTTCATGATTGGTGACACATTTATAACAGTATAAAACCTCACTTTCATTGCATGTGTACTTTCTATTTAATAATAAATTTTATGGGACCATGGATTTTATCCATGGTCTGTTCCATTCTAGGGATTTATTTATAATTATATACATTTAATTTTTTTAATTATATTTATTATATAATTAAAATGAACTCTTTATCACTGTTTTATTAGCACGGAACAGAATCCTTTTTATTAGTATGTACTAATTAAACACTATTAAAAGTCCTCTTTATCAACACTTTTTTGAAAGTGATAATGAAAGACTTACTCAATATTAAAATAAAACACTAATAGGTTCCTCCTCTTTTATGTTGTTTAAGATCTCATGGAATCAAAACACTACCACCAAACATTCTCTTCATCAATATTCTGGACGAATCGATCCTCTGAAAATATAAGGCATGTGATAATATATTTTATTTACTACTTAAAGATCCACTACTTTTCATTAGACACCAACCTACTCGTACTGATTGCGAGTTGAACACGCTATCTTTTCCTTGATAATCCGTGGTTAACACTCAAAACACACCTATCACATTCAAAACAATATGACTTAGGTGTTGTGAGTTCTTACTCATTCTAAAACATTAGTTTCTATTCCAATTTGTGTGATGACTTTAGTTTTTGGGTTTTCCTTATCATCTTTTAGAGTACTTAAATTTATATTGATGGTGAATTATCTTTGGTTAATGATTATTTATCTTTTTTATAATTCTTTTCATGTTTTTGGGTGAAGTGGGAGTTGAATTGATGACACATGGTGAGCTCACATAGTTTGGAAAACCTTGTGGAGCTCCTAGATACAAATCTAAGTGGCTCCCTATGACAACAATGTGATTGGAACCTGTCTTTCCAACAATGTGGTCTTGTCAATTGTGGTCACTAATTATCCTTGGATTTTTCATTAGATTTTCCTTTTTTCTAAACTATCTTCATTATAGAAGGATCATGTTATAGAGGTGAATCATGATTTTAAAATTTATAAATCCGGGATCAAAATTGGATGGGAATGGTTTTGAAAATAGTGAGTGAGTTTTGTGAGGTATTTTGAAAATGAATTCAGTGTTTGATTTTCCAACAAACATTTTTTCAATGGGTAAACATTTTGAAAAAAAAGTAATATAAAATAATGGGTAACATGATTTTTTTTGGATGAAATCCTTTTTAAAAAATAATTAAAAGTTTCCATATGATTTATTAGGACAATAGTCATCAATTTTTTATAATTTAAATGTGATTTTTGGAGTAAATTATTGGTTTTAAAGTTAATTAATTGGATTTGTATCATGTTTTAGAATGAGGATGATATTTTGGATTTCAATTATGATCTTAGTGAAGGATATTTTAAATTTCACATTGACAATAAAATGGAGTTTTGTGATTTGAAATTAGAGTGAATAGATACAAATGTCTAAGAAAGTGGAATTTTGAATTATTTGGATCTTGTGAAATAAAAAATATTTTGAATAAATATTATTGACTTAATATTTATTTTGAATTAATAAAAATTTTTATTTCGTTCATTTTAAATTATCTATTATTTTGAATTAATAATTTTGATTTAATGATTTAAATTATCTTGAATTAATAATGTTGAATTAATAAATTATTTATATAATTTAAAAATAATTTTGATGAAATTGAGTTGATAATTTTTATTATGTGTATATAAATAATATTTATTATGTGTGTATAAATAATTTTTATATAATTAATTATTTTTATATAAATAATTTTTATTATGTGTATATAAATAATTTTTTCAATGAAATTTATAAATTCTAATAAAAAAAATATATTTTTAAATATATATTTAACAAATTAGAATATATATATTTATTTATTTTTATAATTTTTAATTTATTTTATAAATGTATATATTTATGAAATAATATTTATATAACTATGTATATATATATAATTATTTAATGATATTTATAAATATTTATGTTGGCACCTCCTTATTTTAATTCTCACAAATCATGATTATTATGTCTCCAATTAGATTAATATTTTACGATAGTATATTACTTCATAATGCAAATTGACTAAGTATTAATTTTCTGTAAGTTATGAAGATCCACTATTAGTTAAAAATGATCTGCTTCTGGCACTGTTCTGCTACCACTAGATATGCTGTTGATTGATATGATTATGTGAGATATGACTCCTCTAGATGTTCTACCACTAGATGTTCTTCCATCAGATGTGCTACCAATAGATGTGCTACCACCAGATGTGCTACTGCCAAATGTGCTACCACGGGTTTGTGCTACCGCTGGCTTGTGTTGTTTTAGGAAAATTATACTGTTATCCTAATCTACTATTGGTATATGATACCACTATATATGATATACCACTAGAATAAAACCTTTTTTGTTCTCAGTCTCACTCAAATTTAATTCCTCCAATGAAACTTTTATGGAATTAAATGTAGACAATCTCATGTGGATTTAGCAATGATTATTCATAAACCACCTCATAGATGCATTGAAGAAAAGTAACAATTTTATTGATTTATTGTTCAATATGAGGATTTGGGATACCTTTATTATTATTCTTCCATGAATAATTAGATTTGTAGAACTATATATTTTGGAGGACTCCCTTTTAGGTTCTTTTGTTTTAGATTATTATATTGTGATGTATATGTGAGTGCGAAAACAATGGAATAAAATGAAGATCAAGTCCTTTCATACACCGAATCAAGAGATCCGTGTAGATTTTTTTTAAATAGTATATATATATATATATATAAACAAACTCTTTAAAACTCTATTTTTCTACACTTTTATAAAAACATTTTCGAGCTGCTCACCAAGTCAATTATGAGGTCCATTGATCATATGAAGCTATTCATATCTAGGATAACCACATATTTTCATCTCTTCATCTTTTATATCTATGTTTTATGATTTACATTTAAGAAGTGTTATGTATTGTTCTTCATATTTTCACATGCAGACTATTTCACTTTTATAAGATTTGTCATTCAAACTCTCTCTACATTCTTTATTTTGTATACCCACTGAAACTGTGGATGTAGTTCTACATGGATTTTGTTGTATTTATTCCCACAAATACCTATGGAAGAGGCTCTGAGGTTGGATTTCATCTATGCTGTTGTTTATAATACTCAATCTATGTTGTAGATCTAATTATTTTTATAATAATATTCTTAGTACTAGGTGATTTCCAAGCATTGGGGATGAGGTCTCATCTTGATACTAAACCCCTTATTTATTATAATGTTTTCTTTTGGGTTTTTTTCTACATTTCAGATATAAAACTATATTTTTTTATTTGAATCCATACACAAAACATATATTTTGAGAGTTATTCATAAATTTGGTTTATATATAGGACTTGATTAATAAATTTAGTTCCATAGGTTAATGTAATTTAAAACATTTTTTTAACTGATCCCTAATCCTTCTTTGAGAAATTTTAAAAAAGATAAAAATTATATAATTTTCCTGTTTTGATTAAATTTTAATTTTTTATTACATTGCTATATTTTGTTTTAATTTTATAAAATATTTTTTTACTAGTAACACAATTCAACCCCTCTTTAGTTACCCACTCCAACCAACATTTGGTATCAAAGGGTTTTCAAATATATTTTCAATTGAGATTTGGTTTTATTTAATAGATCTTAAATTTATGTTATTTCTAAATTTTATTCATTATAGACAATAATAGACAATAGGGATCTACTAGAAATAGGAATCCTTATTCTAATAGAAAAAAATTTTGCTCAGTGAAAAATTAATATTAAGATACATATTTATGGAATGGGTTTTGAAATCTAGACTTTTATTAAGGAAAAATATGAATTACCAAAAACTACAAGAGATAATTTGAGTGATCATACTAAAAAAATTTATTAATAATTTAAAATCAATGAATGATTTATATTGTTCTTTGGGTGATGAATAATTTAATTGAATTTATGTAGGATCAATTTCTTTTAAAATAATTGATATGTTAGATATTTATCATAAAGTAAGATATAATATCAAATAAATTCACTTAAATACTTATAATATTGAATATGATACATTTAAGATGAAACTTCAAAAACTATTTTTGATATGTGTCTCAGGTTTAATGATATCATTAACACAATGCAATCATTGGGAAAATAAATTCCTGATAAGGGTCAAGTGATACTCTTATTGAGGTATCTACATGAGAAATGGTGATGAACATCATTGTTAATCTAAGAGTTGCGTTATGTACAAATATTTCATGTTAAGGAGATAATAATAATAATGATGATGCAGGAATATTAAATCAAGGTATATATAGAATAATATAATGAACCAAAGAGGAAATATGTAGCCTTAAAAACCACTTCTTTTAAACAAAAAGTGAAAATCCAATCTCAGAGTTCAAGGGATAAAGAGCCACATATTGACAATGATGAAGAAATGTCCCACATGAATAGAAGATTAAAAATAAATTATAAGAGGAAGAATATATTTATAAAACCCATATATAAAGGAAAATATATTAATTTAAGAATCAAGAGAAATTTTTTGAAGAAATATGATATTTTGAATGCGATAATCTTCTATGAGTGTAAAAGCAATCATCATGTTAAAGATGACTACCCTAAGTTGAATTTCAATAAAAATATGAAGAAAAAGATGATAAATATAATAATTTCATGAAATAATGTCGGATCTATTAGAAATACATATTGAGTGATTTCGACTCAACCCAATAGGATTAGAATGATAGATCCAACATGTGATTTATACAAAACAAATTTGAGGTATCTAATGTATTCCATGATTCTCCTCTTTATATAACTAATCATTTTGCGATGAAAATAATGAAGATAACATGTATCATAAATAAATGTTCAAATACTGTAATATGTTGGAAGATACATTCAATGAACGTAATGATAAATATAATATTTTTATGAAGAAACATTCCATGACATCAAGTTTTAAAACTGATATCACTATTGAAATAGATAAACATGTTCAATTTCTAACAGTGAATAATGAGTTAAAATTTTATAATGATAAATTTAAAAAATATCTGGAATGATTTACCAATATTATAAATACTCTTACTCAGATGCTTGGAAAGTAGACTGTTCCCCAGTATACTACCGAGATAAGCTATCAACCTGGACAATGGAGAATCATTAAAAAAAATTATTCATAGGTCCAGTTATACAATATATTTTACATGCTTTTATTATTTTGGACCTACTTTTTTCAATTTCAAAAAGTATAAAATATTCTTAAAAGAAACACACTATGAAATTATGATTTCCCAAATCTTTTATAACTAACACTTCTGTATCCAAGAAGATTTGGGTACCAACGTCAATTTTGGTGTAATCTTTTTTGTAGGAAACCTTCTTGAAAATATTCAATAAGAATTTATAGTATCTAAATAGTTTTTTTCTATACATATGAATGAGTACTATTCAAGTTTTAAGAACCTAATCAAGTTGGATGGTGGACATGACACTTTTAGTGACAATTTTGAAGAAACAAATAGTGGTCTTGGACAAAATCAATAACTATAACAAATTATTAATTTATAATGTTTTATTCATAGAAGGAATACAGTATAATCTACTGATCATCTCACAACAATGTGATAATGGTTTTTTTTAAATAATTCTTGTAATGTTCTTGATTCTAAAAATGCCTTATATTTGTCTACATTAAGAAATGATAATGTTTATGTTATTAATTTAGATTCATAATTTTATCAAAATATTTCTTGTCTAAGTGACTTTCAAAAAGAATCATCACTTTGGAATAGGGGACTAGGAAATTTCAATATTCATTTACTTGTAAAGATAAATAAGAAAGGTATATTCAAGGATCTTCCTAAACAAGAATTCCCAGAGACATATTCTACAACCCATGTTAAAAAGGGAAACAAAAAAAAATATTTTTCAAATCAATGAAATATGTTCCAACTTCTCAACCCCTAAATTTGGTTCACATTGACTTTTTTAGACCATCTATAGTTTTTAAATTAAATGAGAGGCACTATGATTATGTTCATGTAGATGATTTTTAATGGTATACTTTTTTATTCTTTATAGCTCAGAAAAGTGAATCTTCTTCTTATTCTATCAAGTATGATAAATCTATAGAAAATGTTTGTGGACTTATAATTAAGTCTGTAATAATTGACCTTTATTGTGAGTTTGAAAATAAATACGTTAATAAATTTTTTCAAAAAATGACTATAATCATATATTTTTTATCCTAGGACCCCACAATTGAATGGTGAAGTAGAAAGGATAAATAGAACTATTCTATAAATTCCTCAAACCATGATTAATAACTACTATATACCTATTTATTTTTGGGAATGGGATGTGAATACATATTTTTATATAATAAATAATGTTTTAATTAGAACTCTCTTAAAGAAAAATACTTATGAATTATGTAATTGTATAAAACCAATGGTTAATTACTTTAGAATTTTTGGTTGCAAAGACTATATTCTTAATACTAAGGATAATATTAAAATATTTTCTTCCAAGAGTGATTAGGTTGTTTTTCAGGTTTATTCGACATCCTAATAAATTATATAGGATTTTTAATAAAATAAAAATGATTTTTCAGGAATCATTTCTTGTCAAATATAATGAAATAGATTTTCATGAGCCTAAAACCCCTGTATAAAATCATGAAGATGATATTTCAAATCATATTACCAATTCCAAACCTTTTGAAAATTATTTTAATGAAGTATAAAAATCATCAAGTTCTATAAATCACCTTGAACCTAAAAATATACCAGAAAATGATATTTATATCCCTTTTTTCCTATAACAATTATGAATCATAAATACCATCCTCTAGATGACTTATTTAGAGTCCTATATATAGTTACTCAAACTAGATATTCTCTATGAAATTATGTAGAACATAAAGCTTTTTTATCACAGATTTAACCTAAAAATCTAAATTATGAAATTAAGGTTGAATTATTGGTAATGTAAATTCGATAATGAATTAATTAGTTTGAAAATAAAAAGATATTGGGAAGTATTAGGTAAAAATAAAGGCACTAACTATTAGAAATAAGTTTGTGTTTAGAAACAATGTTGATGAGTTAGGCACAATAGTTATAAATTAATCTATATTGGTTTCACAAGGATATAGTCATGAAAAGGGTATTGGCTATGAGGCAAACATTTCCCCAGTGTCTAGACATAAATCTATTAGAATAATTCTTTCATATGTGACATATTTTGATTTCATACTATATTAATTGGATGTTAAGAGTGAATTATTAAATTGTTATATAGTTTAAGATGTTTTTGAGGAACAACCCATTGGATTTTAAAACAATCATTTTCAAAATCATTATTTTAAATTAACTAATGATTTATATGGTTTAATGTAGGTTCTTATATCTTGGTATGATAAGATCATATCATTTATAATTTTTAATGGTTTTTAAAAAGACATATCTTATCTGACACTTTTTATAAAAATAATTTAAAATGATGTTTTAGTAGTAAATTTTTTTATGACATTATTTGTGGATCTTATAAAAATTAATTGTGTTATGTTTTTTCAAAAATAATTCAAAGATAATTTGAAATGAATTTAATGGGAGAACATAAAGTTTTTATTGGTGTTTAAATTCTTCAAAATAAATATGGAATTATTTTAAATCAAAGTATGTACACTAAGGAACATCTAAAATGTTTTGGTTTGGATAATAAAAAAAAGAACTGATACTCTCATGAGTACCACATATAAGCTAGATATTGATGAATCTAAAAAACCATTAGATCAATAAATTTAAAAAACTACGATTGGAATCTTGATATAATATACTACTAGATAACCAGATATTATGGTTTGTGTGTGTATGCGTGCCCATTTTGAAGAAAATATTAAGGAATCTGATTTACTTGCTATTATACGAATTTTTAAATTCCTTTAATATAAAACCCATTTTGGACGTTTCTATCATAGAGGAAAATCATTTGATTTAGTATTTTATTTAGATTCTGAGTTTGGTAGATTCAATTTAGATAGAAAATCACCTCACGAACATATCATCTTTTTGGGAAGTATCTAGTATCTTGGTGTAGAAAAAATCAAAATTCTATTTCACTTCCTACTTCCATGGAAGATTATGTAGCTACAAGAAGTTTATTTGTGCATAAATTGTATAGATGAAACAACATATTTCTAGACTATGGATATCAATTTAGAAATTTCTATATAAATTATGAAAAAAGTGGGATAAACATTTCCAAGAATATTGTATCTCATTTATGGAAAAAAATATTTATGTAAGAAATAACTTTTTGAGTGATAATTTAAAAAAGGATATATAACTATTGAATTCATAGGAATTTAACATCATATTACTGATAATTTTTCAATTCCATTGAATTTTGAGAGATTAAATTGTATCAAATATGAATGAGGAATGCTAAATTTGTGTTAATCCTTTATCATGGAAGATCCACCATTGGACGATCCAGTATTGGATGATCCACCATTGGGTTATCCATCATTGGGTGATACACCATTGGTAAATCCACCATTGGGTGATCCACCATTGAGTTTTCTACCTGTCAATCCTAAGTTCTTATTTTTTGACCATTTATATTTTAGGTGTTAAATTTTTTATTTGATTTATCTATTTATATATTATTATATTTTAATTATTAATTCCCTAAATTATAAAATCTGACTTAAATCTGATTTTGAACACTCTTTCTCGCACCGACCCTATGAACCATTTTGACTTTCATTATATCCCAAACTTAAACCTTCCTCACGCTCTTCCTTCTCCGTTCAGTTCAGTTTAATTATGAGAGTGAAGAACCCCTTAGTTTCATTTACTTAAGGATCACGTCCTATAAAGAAATATCATGATAGATCGAGTTGTTCTGTAGTCTAACAGAAAAATCCTCATCTTACAACCCGATAGGTTGTTACAGAGAAAGACATATATTCAGAATGGATCATGTTAAGAAAATTATTGGTGAATAAGTTGATAATTTCCAAGGATTGTTATAATGGATTTCAAGGAATGACATACCATTTTATCTAAGGTTGGTGCCCCAATTTTACCAATATATAGAGAAATTATTTGGTGGGAAGAAATATTTCATTCAAAGTATGATAGATGGGAGAGACGTTATATTTTCTTAAAAGTAATGGGTCCAATGCAAAAATGTACCTCATCGAGGTGTCTCAAATAACTATCAAGGTTTTGTACAAAATGATAGGGATCCATTTGTGCATGAGGATGTACTGCTGTAACTAACCAAAAATGGTTCAATACGAATACCTACTGATACAAAAATAGATTTTGAGTGTATACTTATGGTCAAGTTCATATATCATATGCTACGTACCAGTAAAGGGGATTTTAGTATGATGAGTTGCCAATATATCTTTTTTTTAATCCTTATGATTATTAGGAATCAAATTAATCTTTATAGACATCTTATAGAACATGTGATGGATATGTGAATGTCCTCTTCCAGAATAAAATCTCCCACCTATCTAGAGTTGATCTCAATAATGCTGGAAGCCAAGGGCTTGGTTGATGAGAATAACGAAGTAGAGGTAAATTTTGGTGGTTTTTGTTTGATAAAAATTACGTAAAAATATTGGGATTCGACTAGAATCCATAGATAAAAGAATCATTGAAGGATAATGAAAATATTTATGAGGATTTTATTCCCGTGGAACTCCATTCTAGACATAATAATATAGTTGACCCTAGATTGGAGCCAGATGAAATTGTGGTTTATTCATATTTGGAAATCAAAGAAGAAGTTATAGTGGTTGAAAAGAGGTTTTTGTTTCTATTAAAGAATGGAGTAACCCATTTGTGTTAAAAGTCCATATGTTTCCTTTGGTCCTTCTAGTCTTTATATTTCCATCCCTGCAAGAGAGAGTTAGTTGAGTGAAGGAGAAGAGTAGGAGTCTAAAGTCTAGAGATATGAATAGATTTAGAGTTTTTCAAAAACTTAAAAGGAATTACTGGAAGTGTCTGATGGCACTCAGGATGGGAATGCTAATGGACCTCATTAATTATAAGGTCATCATAATTATGATTTTTATGGTAGTGGTGATGGTTTTGAGAGGAAAAATCACATCCATCTCCTATTTTTTATATTTTACTGTGGTCTGTGGATAGAACATGTTCTATTCTATTAGGCTTTAAAATTATGTAAAAGTGTTAAATTGATTTTCTATCTTTTTATATTTTTATCAATTACATTAAATTCGGGTTCATTAAATTTAATTTTTTTTGAAATCTGGGAAACAAGTGACTATTGAAATGAGTTATTGTTGAAACATGTCAGCATTGAAATGTGTCACAATTGAAACAAGTCACCATTGAAACGATCCACCACTAAAACAAGTCACTGTTGAAGGGAGTCACCATTGAAACGAGTTACCATTGAATCAAGTCATATTTTTAATCCACCATTGGATTCATAAAATTGTAGGTCAGTAAGTCACCCAATGGTAGGTTTGTAAGTCACCGTTGGACTTCCAATGATGAGTAATTTTTTTGATTAAAATGTGTCCTTTTTATTCATAGATAATCATTATGTAGTTAGTTTTATAAGCCTGGATTTAGTTTTTCTTAAACTCACAAAGGTATTTTAAATGAGTCACTACTGGCTTCATGAAACAGTATTCCACTTGAGTCATTATTGTCTTCATGAAATAGCATGTCAAATCAGTCATCGTTGGTCATCCACCCGTAAATAAATTTTCTTATTTAAATTTTTTTTTTCAAATTTTTTTTTCTTAAATTTTATTATTTGGATGATAGAATAATGTTTTTATTATTTCATTACTTAAATAATTATTTTAATGTGTTAAATGTTTTTTATAAGACATAATACAAGTAGATTAACTTTTCATGTGATGCTATGTTTTATTGCATATTTTATACATGTTTGAAATAGATATTTTAATTGATTAATTAAATTGTTTGTCAATTATAATTTGATTACAAGTGAATTACTAGTTATATTAATTTTTTTGATTAATATTTCATGGGATTAAATAGCAGAATTATTTTATTTTTTAATTCACTATGTTTTTGTATCACCTGCTAATAAGTAAATTATTTCTGTTATTTTTAACAAGTGTCGTGCTGTGAGTGAATAACGATACATGCTTTTTGGATTCATTTTAAATTTTCCCGGAGGACCATTAAAAGGGACTCCTATAAAAAAATATTCATTTCATTTGAAATACCTAAAAACCATATACAACAAGAACTATGTGATACTTCAAAAATACGTACTGCTCTCAAAACTATTTGGTAGTCATATGTGACTTCCTCCATTTGTTGTCATCACAAGAAGGACTAAATCTTCTACATCTATTCATTAAAGTGACCCACGATCTTGTGACACATACTTCAACAACAATCAGATCATATGATGAATTTAATTATTCTTTTCTAAATCATGCATTTTTGTAATCTTCTGCTTGTATGTATTTTTTGTCTAGTTTATTCCTTTTCTTTTAAAAAGCTGGTTTTTTCATTATATTGTTATTATACCACCCAAAATGAAGGATTTTTTTGTGACACCCAAAACAAATTATGTAAACATACAAGTGTAGTCACTTTTAGTAAAGACTGGGATGTGCCATTAGGTGTTGTAAAAGGTAGATTCTGTAATAGGTTATCACCCCATTAAAAGCGTGGTTTAGTGGGTACCAGTATTCTCGAGGAGTATTGAAGATTAATGAGTGGACTAAGATATTTAGATTTGATCCACTATAAAATTCATTATGTTCAAGTTATTTATTTTTCCACTGCATCCATTCATTCAGAAGATTGATTCACCCACAAGGTTTTACTTTATAAACTCTGATAATTACTAGTAACTTTTATTAAATTTTTTAAAATGACTATTCACCGCACTCTAGAACTTTTTCCATACTTATAATGATCCAAAAATTGGTATCAAATGAGGATTCATTATTGGAACTATAGGTATTTAGTTAATAAGTTATTAATAATTATTTGATATCATTGTACTAACCTGAAACTCACGACTTAATAGTCTAAAAATAAAAAGAATATATTTCTTTTAAAAGGGAAGGAATCAAAACCCATGATTTATCTATACTAAAAAACCCCATGTTCATTAATGGGAGTGAATATGATTACTGAAAGGACATAATTGAATATTACCTAATGAAAATAAGTTTTGAACACTGGATGATAATGTAGAAATAATACATGTAACTTGAATTCAATATATAGAATCTTAATGGTAATTAAATGGTGAGATATGTCCCAAATTACATGGTCAAAAATATTTTTGTTCTATACTATTAGTAGGAGTGTATACATCCATTTATCAGCCTATAAGAATAACCATGAAATATGTAGGATTATATAAGTGACCCATTATGGAACTGAAAAGCTCAAGAGAACCATGTTTGGAATGCTTAAAGTAGAATATCATGATTTCAAGATGTGTGATAAGGAATCTATGAACCCAATGTTCCATAAGTTTATGAGCATCACTAATGGGATGAGTTTTATTGTAGACGCACTGGACAACACTTTTCAAGTAGAAATATTTTTGAGATCTCTTACAAATATACAAAATGAAAATAATGGGTCCATCAATGAGAGTATGAACTTCAAATAAGACACTCTGGATGAACTGATTGGCTCCCTATTACAGTATGAGCTTGAGATAAAAAACATTACAGATGAGGATTATACCAAGAGAAATGTTATTGAATTTAAATATAATTTTTTTTGATATCTATTATTCATATGAAACTAAGTGTTAGGATAATGACAAATATATGGACCACTCGAGTAAGAAATTATTCAAAAACAATAAAAACAAAGGTGGGAAGCAGTCATTAGAGAATAAATTCATTAAGTACTATAGATAAGGTAATTCTACCAATAATTATGATATTTCCAAATTAACCTATTATGAGTGTAGGAATAATAGTCTTATAAGGAATGACTTCCCTAAACTAAAAAATCCCTTGAAAGACAAATAGAAAATAAGGAAATAAAAACAATCACTATTTAGAGGTTTGGGATGTTTAGATACTTCTACAAATAATAATGATTCAGGATGTGAACATGATACATTGAACTTATCCGTTATGGGTATTTAGCATGAGCTAAAAAACTCTCATTCAACTAATTTAATATCTCATACTGTTAGTGATAAAATTGAATTATCTGTAAATGAAACTATACTGATTTTTGATTTATCATATTATTCTGATTCTAAAAATAATAAATCAAATAAAATGCTTAAATATATTACATATTTTAAGAATAATGGAGAAAGATTAATCGAAATGTGCATTGAGTTAAAATAAAGGAACAAGAAGTTGTCAAAAGAAATTGTTTCTTTTAAAATGAAATGTAAAAATATGGAAATATTTAATTCCCAAACTAATAAGTCTAGAGAAGATCAAAATTCAGAACAGCTTAAACTAATGGATGAAAATGAAAGAGTTAAATATTTTCTGGTTGTTAATAATAAAGGTCAATATAGAGGATTTAACTTGATTTTTGTTGACTTAAATAAAGTTTAAATGAGGTTATGAATCGTGAACAAGAAAATAATACACTGAGAAATACTCCATCTAGTACACATGAAAAGGTATTTTCAGATTTAGAAACTATTCAAAAGGAAAACATGGATTTAAAATATGAATTGGTTAATCATAAAAAGAATTGTATACCATTTTAAATGGTTAAAAATAGTATAATAAGATTATGTATTTAGTGAAAATAAATCACAATAACACTGGTTTTGGTTACAATACTTTTACTCCTAGTTTAAGTAAAAATAATTATTTTAAAATCTCGAAAGGAAGTATTTCAAGTGTAACATATTTTAAATGAATAATGTAAGGAAATTATTCCCATGAGTGTTTACTAAGATTCAAACAATATTTTGGGTGTAACATAACATATATGTCAAATTATTCAATTTGTAATCAACCCTTTAATAAATTCTTTAAATCTATATGGGTTCCAAAATATTATACTACTAACCCAATTGGACCCAATTTGGCATGGGTGCCAAAACAATCTTCTGATTGATTAATTGCAGGGAATATATCATGGAAGTCCCATAGAATCATGGTATTTATATAGTGGCTACTCTTATTACATGGAACATGATATTAGTAAATTTATTTCATATAATACATGTGATGGTGGTCCTATCACGTTTTGAGACAACTCTATGGGATATATTATAGGTATGAATGAGTTAGGTTTTTCTAAAAATATAATAATTTCAAAAGTGATATATGTGTATGGTTTAAAACATAATATTTTAACTATAACACAACTGTGTGATGATGGTTTAAATGTTTTTTTTCAAATGATAAGTATATAGTTCTGAAAAAAAACTTATTTCTATTTTCTAGAAGTATATTTGTTTATGTTAATATTTTTGAATTAACCCAAAAAAGGTAAAGTTTCTGAATATTGTAGAAACAGATGATTTACTATGGAATAAGAGGCTTGGGTATGCAAATTTCATGTTGTTCCATAAACTGTCAATGTATGAACAAGTTCTGCAATTACCAAACCCTCAAACAAGTAAGTCTTATTTGTGTGATTACTATTTGAAAGGTAAAGAACCCAAAAATTTATTTAAATCTATTAATGATGTTATTTTTTTCTTGATTCTTATAATTACTACTTCTTGACTTGTTTGGACCAATTAAACCTACTAGTTTAGGTGGTAAAATGTGTTACTTTGTTATTTTATATGATTATAGTATATTTTTATCGATTTATGTTCGATCTCATAAAAATTAATCTTTATCCAAATTATATGCATTCTATAAACTTATTACGAATTTCAAAAAATACACCAATTATATCTATCAGAAGTGATAGAGTTGGTGAGTTAATGAACTCATAATTTAGTAATTTTTTGAATCTAATGGATATTAAAATTTCTTCTCAGCCCCTAGGACACCACAAAAGAATGGTGTTATAAAAAGAAAAAATAGGTCCATTCAAGAAATGGCTAGATCCACGCAATTGGAATATACAATTACAAAATATTTTTGGGAAGATGTTGTAAATAAAACATTACATGTGTTAAATAGAGTATCTATTATACCGTTTTTAAATAATAACCCTTATAAACTCTTGAAATGTTATAAACCTAATGTAGGTTGTTTTTTGGTCTTTGGGTGTAAATTTTTTATCTTAAATACTATATATAACTTAGATAAATTTGAATCCAAATTGGATGAATGAAATTTCATAGGATATTCATATTCTAGTAAAGCTTATAGAGATTTAAATAAATCTTCTTTAGTTATAGCATAATCAGTTCATGTAAAGTTCGATGAAAATCCCTATAAAAATAAGGATTCTTGTTATATAACTAAAATTGATGAATTTATAAATTTCAATTTTTGTGAATATCATGATAATGATAATGATAATAATAATAAATTAGTTGAGGGGGATCTTGCCTATTCTTAAATTGATCCAAATGAATGGAAAACTCATAAAGATCACCCAATTGATAAAGTAATTGGACATGTTGAATCTGGTATTAAAAATTGAAAATATATTATGCATTATTGTCTTATTTCTTCTTTTGTTTATGGTTTTGTTCCTACTAATATTGAAACTACATTAACTGATTAAAATTGGATTAATTCCATGCATGATTAATTAAATACATTTAAATGAAATATTGTATATTACTTTGTTATTTTTTTAAAAGGGAAACATGTTATAGTAACCAAATGGATTTTTTGAAATAATTATGTTGAGGTTGGGAATATTGTTAAAAATAAAGCTAAACTAGTAGCTCAAGGTTATTACCAATAATAAGGAATTGACATTGAAGATTATTTTACTCCTGTTGCAAATATAGAAGTAATTAGAATTCTAGTAGTATTTGATACTTTTAAAAATATATAATTATTTCAAATGGATCTAAAAATAGATTTTCTAAATGGAATTTCTTTAGATGATGTCTATATAATACAACCACTAGGTTTTGAAAAATTTGAGTTTCTGGATCATGTTTAAAAACATAAAAATTCTTGTATAGTATCAAATAAGCTCCAAGATCCTGGTATGAGAGACATACATTGTTTTTTCATAAAAATTATTTTATTAAAGGTATGATTGATCCAAAATTATTTATCAAAAAATATTAAAATGATTTAATGCTTATTCATATTTATGTAGATGATATAATATTTGATTCATCAAAGGATTCATTGAGTAATGATTTTTCTAAAATTATGACTAGTGAATTTGACATGAGTTTGATTGGTGATTTATAGTTTTTCCTTCAATTACAAATTAATCAAATGAAATATGGTATTTTCATAAATCAATATAAATATGCTAAAGATCTTGTAAACAGATTTAATTTGAATTCTAGTAAATCTATGAAAACACCCATGAGCACTAATTTAAATTATACCTAGATGAATCTGGTAAGTATGCTGACACTAAAAAATATAGAGGCATGATTGTTAGTCTTTTATATATCACTACTTCTAGTCCAAATATCATGTTATCAATATATGACTGTGTGCTAGGATCCAATCGAACCCCAAAAAAATCACTCAAAATCTGTTAGAATAATAATTAGATACATCAAAGTTAATATTGGTACTAGTTTGTTTTATTCAACAATGAAATTCTTTGATTTACTGTCTTACTCTAACACTAAATTTAGAGTTTTTAGAATTGGAAGAAAGAGTTCTATGGGATGTGTCACTTTCTAGGAAAAAATTAATTTCATGGAGCTCAAGGAATCAACTATCAGTAGTACCATCAACAACTAAGGATGAGAATGTTGCTGTTGCTAGATGTTATTCCCAGAGCATATTGATTAAAAAAATTTGTATCATTTAAGTATTATTTTGATAAACTTTGTATTTACTATGATAATTATAGTGCTATTTCAATTTCTAAAATCCCTCTTCAACATTGTATAACAAAAAATATAGATGTTTTTTTTCATTTAATAGGAGATCATGTTAATAAAGGTGATATTTTATTAGAATTTATTCCCTCTGATAATAAGTTAGAAAATATATTTACAAAACAATTATATTATTCTAAATTTGAAAGATTAAAATTAAAATTGAGAATTTTAGACGCTTAAATTCGCTGTAATTCAAAAAATTTTAGAAAAATGGGAGTTTTTGATTAAAATTTTGTTTTCTTTTGGATAAATTTAAAAAAGGGGGATATTTATGTTGAAAATTTAATATTTTTCATATTATGTAATTTACAAAAGATATTTTTTTAGACTTTAAATGTATATAAAATTGTGAAATTAATTTTCTCTCTTTTTATGTTTTGATAAATTACTTTAAATTTTTTATCATTAAATTTTAATTCTTTTTTAATTCTGGGAACTGAGCCACCATTGAAACAATTCACTATTGAAATGAGTCACTATTGAAACTATTCAACATTGAAATGTGTCACTGTTGAAATGAGTCACTGTTGAAATGAGTCACCATTGAAATGAGTCAGTATTGAAAAGTGTCAATGTTGAAATGGGTCACCATTGAAACGAGTCACCATTGAAACGAGTAACTATTGAAATGAGTCGCCATCATATGAGTCATCGTTGCTAGCCGCCACTAGCTTCATACTATGGTAGTTCAGTAAGTCACCTAATGGTTGGTCAATAAGTCATCATTGTACTTCCAATGGTGAGTATTTTCATAAAATGTTTCATTTTTGTTCATAGATAATCATGATGTAGTTATTTTTGCAAAACTCAATTTTTTTTTCTTAAACCCACAACATTATGTCAAATGAGTCACTGTTGGTTTCATGTAATGGTATATAATTTGAGTCTCCATTGGCTTAATGAAACAGTATGTCAAATATGTCATTGTTTCTTATCCACCCATAAATAAATTAGCATAGTTAAAAAAAATTCAACAAATTTTTTTTTCTTATATTTTATTATTTGGATGCTAGAATAATGTTTTTCTTTTTTCATTACTGAAATAATTATTTTAATGTGTTAATTTTTTTATAATACTTTATACAAGAATATTAATTTTTTTATACAATTTTCTATTTTAAGGAATATTTGCTGCATGTTTGAAAGAGTTATTTCAATTGATTAAATAAAATAATTTTTAATTATAATTTTATTACAAGTGTATAACTATTTAAATTATGTTTTTGATTAATACTTCACGAGATATAATATCCTGATTGTTTTATTTTTAAATTCATTTTTTTTGTATCACCTGCTTATAATGAAATTATTTCTATTTTTTAACAATTGTCGTGCAGTGAGTGACTATAAATACAGGATTTTTGGATTCTGTATAAATTTTCCTAGAGAACCATTCAAAGGGGATCCTATAAAAAGGGAAATACAGATCATTCAAAATAGGTAGAAAAACAAATACAATGGGAACTATGTGATACTACAAAAATATTAGCGGCTCTCAAAATTGTTTCGTGATCATTTGAAACTTCCTCCATCTTCAATGATCATAAAAAGGACTATATATTCTATATCTATTCCTTTAAGTAAAACACGATCTTATGATACATACATCAACAATAATCCTATCACCTACTACTTTTAATTGTTCTTATTTAAATCACATAATTTAGTAATCTTCCGTTTGTAAGTCTTATGTGTCTGTTTTATGATTTTTTCCATTTAAAAGTAGGATTTATCTTTCTATGGTTATTTTACATCCCAAAAGAAAGGATTGGGTTGTGACTCCCAAAAAAAAGTTATATTAACAGACAAGGGAATTTTCAGGTAGTAATGATTAGGTTTTTCCTCTGGGTGTTATAAATGTTACAGTCTATAATATGTTATAACACCATTAAAAGTGAGGTTTATTGGGTACTAGTCTCCTTGAGGATTAGAGGAGATTGATGAGTGGACTAAGATATTTAGATCTGAACCAATATAAAAATTTCATTTGGTTCTATTATTAATTTTTCTACTGCATCTATTTATTCACAATAATTATTTACGCACATGTTTTGATTATATAAACTCTGATAATCACTTTTAATTGTGATTAATTTTTTTAAAACAACAATTAACCACCATAGTATTTTTACATACATATAATGATCCAACATATTCATCATGTTGGTGATTTTTCCTATATTATAGGTGAGTTGAGATCATCTTTAGAGATAGAGTAATCGCCAGGTTCTACCAGATAGAAGTCAGTTCATATTGATATCCCTTATGCCTTAGTTTAGGTTAGAGTTTCATCCAAGGGCAGCCACCTCCTAGATCAATGACTATTGGTGTCACACCCCGTCCTCAGGGCCCTTGCCGTGACTACCCCAAACCCGCCTTCCATAGGCCAGGGGCTGGCGACTAGCACCAAAGGCGTAAAATCCTGATAACTGGGAAGGCATTTCCTTTATAAAAGAAAACAAGCACCATAGAGTACAAGCAGAAGCAAAACACTAGGTAGAAAAGAAATGATGAAAAGTAAATGGGGCAGAATACAAACCCAAAAGAAAGTACGGCTACAACTGAACAAGGTACAACAACAAAAAGACAAACAGCTGGAAGTAGGAAGCAGCTCTTGGGTCATCCTCCTCGGATCCTCACTGGAACCTCCGTGAAAGACACCCCATCGCCATCGTCCATCTCCTCATGGTCGATGGTATGCGAAGGGTCGAGCACGTATCTCCTCAGTTGAGATACGTGGAAGTCGTCGTGCACCTGGTGCAACTGCGGTGAATGGGTCAAGCGGTAAACCACCCCGCCTACCCAGCTGGGGACCTAAGAAGGTCCGCTGAACCTTGGAGATAACTTGCCACCTTGGCCACATCTCGGTAAACCTCATCGAGGTGAGACCCATATAAGAACGTGGTTGCCATCCTCAAAATCCAGAGGTTTCCAATTCCTATTAGAACAGGAAATCAAACGACTACTTCCACGAGGGTAAGGTTGGCCGATTCAAGAGTGATCAGTCGCAACCTCCTGTGAAAGAGTTCATCATGTGCTTCCTGGGGTTTCCTTTTCACCGACCAAGGAAAACCCATCCCGGCGTTTGCCTAAAACCGTCAATTTGAGTATGAACAGTTATTGTCCATTCCATACTCAAACTAACGTCTTAAGGCCTTGACGCTATCACCAAGAGATTCCAACCGAAACTCTCTCTTCGAGGGTCTGACCACACCATCGGTGTAAGTGTGATTATCGAGTCTCCTCTCAAGGTATCTCCAGACATGAGGGTCAAGTCCACGACCTACCAGAAACTCTAGGTCTGGAACAAGATTTGTGAAAGCAAGAAATGATTCTCATCGACGTCCGTTACTACAACAGCTAGTAGTGGACACAGACTGTCCTTTGAATCATTTCTAGAGCCATTAGGTCACACTCCTTGACCGCATGCAGTAGCACTCTTCCGCCGCCCTCCAGCTCCCTGAGCCTGGAAGGAATAACTAAGGCGGGTGGTTGTAAAATGTTAGGATGTACACCACCTCATGCTGCTATCCTAGCTCTACCTCCACGTCTGCTGCTTCGTAGATTCATCTCTCCTTTAAGATTCCTCTTCTTTAACACACCCAAGTCTCTAAGACTGGAACCGGTTTCCTGTTTCTTACTGCACTGTGCAGTCTTCATCCTCTCTTCGATGTCCTGGACCTCCTTTAGTCTCACAAGAGCTGCTATGATTTCTTCTTTGCCGATAAGAGAAACCCTGTCTCATCCCCTGGATGAACCACATTTGTTGCCTAATATTGTCAATCCCAAAATGAATGATGCATTCATGCCATGGATGATGTCGTAAGGCCTCGACGTAACAACCAAGAGATCCAACTGTCACTCTCGCCTCCAATGGTCGAGTCACGCTGTCGGCATCAGTGTGAGGTCACTGGATCTCCTCCAGTAGAAATCTCGAAAATGAGGGTCAAGTCAACAGTTTAACCGGAACCACTCAGTATCAACCCAACAAAAGGACAGGAAAGCAAAAAAAGATAAGTGTCTTTTTATTATTTCAGCTCATAGTACAAGACACGAATACAACAGGAAAATGGAACTAGAAGTACAAGGGACGTATCCACTAGTTCCTCTCATGTCCACCTATTCCTGGAGCTCTACTGCCTTTTCCACTACTCGGTTGTTGCTCAAGAACCAGCCGCTATTTCTGTCTCGGTGGCTCCTCCAACACCCGCTGATCAACCATACGAGGAGTCGGACAGTCACATGCCAGGTGACCCTTCCCGCCGTAGGAGTAACATTGTACGTTTCTGGAACGCCTGGCTCTGACCCCAACTCGGGTGCCCCGCACCACCGGTCCTAAAACCCGATATCGTCCAACTGCTAGTCTGGTCCTCCTGGACCTCTGCATCATCTATCTACTGCCCACAGATGACTCGCCTACTGATCGAAAAACACGCGGCAAAGGCAGAAGCTCCTGTACACGCTCGGGGTGTAGAGCTACTGGCACAAACTCCACCCTGAAGAAGGTCTCTAAGTCTTCCCATGCGAAGGTCATCCCGTCACAAAACTGAAACAAGTGGCTCCACCACCTGCCTGCTGCTGCCTGAAGGAGGCTGGTAGAAAAGATCACCATGAAGTCTGTCGGCGTCCCCACTAGCCTGAAGACTCTCACCACAGCCTCCAGCCAATCCTCAGCCGCCTGCGGGTCCGTCCCTCCCTGGAACATGGGTGTCCTCTGCCGCTGGAACTCATGCAGCGCGCTCAAGCGTCGTGCATCGCCTACTGCTGGGGCTGGTGGCATCGGTGGCCCAACGTATGGTAGTACCGCTGGTGCCTCCGCTGCTCCCTCAACTGCAAGAGGGCCCTGCACCGAGGCCTCGTCGCTCGACAGGCTGTCAGCACGCACATCCCTTTGGGCTCTAGCTGGTCGTCCGTGAAAAGGGCATCCTGAAAGAAACATCGTGACACGGTCAAATGTTTATACCTGGTGAGCTGACCTGGTTTGAGCTGTTTTAAGGGGAAACCTTTGAAAAGACACACGCAATCAGTTTTTTCGTGCACAAAGTCAGAAATCAGTTTTCAGGGTCCTGGTGTATGGATACGTCGGCCGCCCGCACCAACACTGGACTCCCTGAACTGAAAACCACACTCGGTACTCTTAACACTATTGCTTCACAGAAGAAACATCAGAGTTATAAGTTCTGCGGTAGAACCGAACTCCCATGATTCCAATTTGTCACGACCCGTCCTCGGGGCCTATGCCGTGACTACCCCAAGCCTGCCTTCCATAAGCCAGGGGCAGGCGACTAGCACCAAAGGCATAAAATCCTGATAACTAGGAAGGCATTGCCTTTATAAAAGAAATCAAGCACCATAGAGTACATGCGGAAGCAAAACACTAAGTAAAAACGAAATGATGAAAAGTAAATGGGCCAGAATACAAACCCAAAAGAAAGTACGACTACAACTGAACAAGGTACAACAACAAAAAGACAAATAGCTGGAAGTAGGAAGCAGCTCCTGGGTCGTCCTCCACGGATCCTACCTGAAGGGTAGGTATAGATAACCTCCTCGATGCTCTCGTCCGTCAACCTCCTCTGTGAGTCGTCACGTCGTGTAGTCCACCTCCGAGTACTGACTCGTCGTGTGGTCCACCTCTAGGTACTGACTCGTCGTGTAGTCCACCTCCGGGTACCGTCCAGTCCTCGAACACTCGGCCTCCGTCAGCACTGCCCGTCGTCTGCAACCAACACAATGAGGTGCGGGCATAGCCCGTGCAGGGGTGAGTATAACGATACTCAGTAGGGACCCTGAGACCCTCACGGTCTCACTAAACCAACAAGGATAACTACAAAAAAGATCTCAACAGATAACCTCTACTTAGGTATATGCCCATACATATACCTAAGTTATCAAGTAACCCATCTCAATCATGAGGAAACACAAGGAATCATGAAATCAACGGATAACCACTACCTAGGTTTATGCCCATACATATACCTATGTTATCAAGTGACCCATCTCAATCATGAGGTAAACACAAAGGTCAAAAGTCTCAGCTCAAACCAGGATTTTCATTATCGAAACCGTAACTGCTGAAAAGCTCCGCCTCTGGAGTGTACAGTGGTCTTGTCACGACTCCGATATACTGCTCACTAACCTAAGACTGCTGAAGTACTCCTCCTGTCGAGTACTGCGGGCCAGCCACCCAAGCACAGTAGTGCTTCCCGCCGAGGTATGTCACCCAAACACAGTAGTGCACACCCCCTAGTAGCCTGCTGAGGTACTCTCCGGACGAGCACCGCGGGTCTGAACTGTCACACAGGTAGTGCTCCGTCCGCCATGGGTCTACACCTCAGAAAGTAGTGCTCCATCCACTAGGCTAGTCGACTCACTCCAAATAGAGTCGGTCAAGCAGTTGTCAGGTTTCAGCCAGGTACACGGTCTCCGTACTCCGCACGCTCGTCACTGGGAGGGTTCGCTCCACGAGCTACTGGTCGATACTCCATGTATCTCAAAGTCCCACGAAGAAGTATCTCAAAGGACCGCCTCGTCATAGGGGTCTCAACGCAACAGACGGCGCGTCAATCGGACGCCCGGTCTGTGAGTTACTAGCCTTTTCGTCCCAGGGGCCTAGTTGGTTTCGTGAGGGAACCATATCCGGCCGCATCTCAACTGTACCCCGAACTATCATAGGGTATACTCATAGGGACCATTTCTCAACAATATCACCAACGCCACTGATGGTTCGTCAAACGGACGTTCTGTCATAAAGGTATCAGCTTTTCCGTTCCAGGGGCCCGGTTGGATTTCTGTGTGATTCAACCCGGCCACTATCCATCTACATCCAAATCTCGGGCGGAGAATGCCAAAAGTTCTGTATCGTCAACAGGAACTCAACGCAACAGACGACGCGTCAATCGGACGCCCGATCTGAGAGTTATTGACTTTTTTGTTCCAGGGGCCCGGTTGGTTTTTAAGGCAAAACCAACCCGACCGTACTCCACCTGAGTCCAAACCTCGGGCGGAGTATGCCAAAAGATCCGTCTCATCAAGAGGAATTCAACGAAATAGACGGCGCGTAAATCGGACGCCCGGTCTGTAAGTTATTGGCATTTCCGTCTCACACCCACCCTGGGAAACTTCCCATGAGGTCACCCATCCCGATCACTACTCTAGGCCAAGCACACCTAACTATGGATTATTAACCACGTAGACTCCCGAAAAAGATGGTGCACCTTCAGTATAGTATACCGAAACGACCGTCTCGATCCAAGGATCGTGTTGCTGCTGACGGCGGACCACATGACGAGTCAGTACCCGGAGGTGGACTACACGACGTGATGACTCACAGAGGAGGTTGACGGACGAGAGTGTCGAGGAGGTTATCTGTACCTACCCTTCAGGTTGGATCCGAGGAGGACGACCCAGGAGCTGCTTCCTACTTCCAGCTGTTTGTCTTTTTGTTGTTGTACCTTGTTCAGTTGTAGTCGTACTTTCTTTTGGGTTTGTATTCTGGCCCATTTACCTTTCTGCATTTCTTTTGTACTTAGTGTTTTTCTTCCACTTGTACTCTATGGTGATTGTTTTCTTTTATAAAGGCAATTTCTTCCCAGTTATCAGGATTTTACGCCTTTGGTGCTAGTCGCCAGCCCCTGGCCTATGGAAGGCGGGCTTCGGGTAGTCACGGCATGGGACCCGAGGACGGGTCGTGATAATTGGTATTTCTTATCCTAATTCATATGGATAGTATAATATTGTTGAGGACCATGTTTTTACACCTAAGAATTGTCAATTTTTAATTATTATTTCTAAAAAAGATCCAAATGGATCTCTGGTTGAAAATATTGATGAATTTGGTTGATGCACTTATCTTCATATAGAATTTACCTACTTCAAAGCACAATAAAAATGGTTTTTTGGTTAATTGTTCACGTTTTTACAATATTAACAAGTCTTGAGAGGTTGGATTTAGTCATCCAAGGAAGGGACAATAAGACGTGGCATAAAATGGGAACTTTGGATAGAAATCTGAGGCATTTAGACCTTTTTTCAGGGTGAACGATTACAACCATGTCACAAAAATTGTGCCCCCAGCCCAACAACCCATGTACACCAAGGAACCTCAAGGAAAAAACAATTTTACACCCTTTTCATGGTTAAGAAAACCATGAAGATCCTCTAGAATACCCTCTAGTGTGAGATTGTGAGGATGGAGTGTCCATTTTTAGGGTCTCCACATATTAAAAAAAACCATATAGACCATCTAGAAATTTGTGAACCCCAAATCCATAAGAAGAGAACCATGAGAATCGTTGGTGCATTGTGTAACTAAGCAAGTGCCTAAACTATGTGCAAGTCAACAGGCAACAAACTACTCTCCATATACCCCCCTTAACCGCCATTTGACTTTATATTATGACCCTTCACTGAATCTAGATATGGGGGTTGAAAAATTAATGATCCATGGACAATTTTATAGGATGATCCTCATCCAGGGAACATTATTCTAAATGGTATGGGAGGTTGAAACTCTTTCTAGAAATTTTTTGGAGATTACTCTCTTGTGGT
Source organism: Viscum album (assembly GCA_963277665.1). NCBI lineage: Eukaryota > Viridiplantae > Streptophyta > Magnoliopsida > Santalales > Viscaceae > Viscum > Viscum album. Next base: position 960,108,508 of record OY728142.1, read on the forward strand.
TGATTTGGAATTTTGTGATTTCATTATTGGTTTTAATGAACATCAGATGTAATAGTAAGATGTTTTTCTATCATTTTTTTGATGATTAGATAATTCCATCAATGTGTTAGGGTTGTGGGAAATAAAAACTCGTTGGTGATTGATTCCTCTTATTGTGTTTGTGTTAGTTATTTTATCTATCATAATTCGTTTGAATATTATTTCTTTCTATTATTGTAAACTACATTTCCAATCAGAAAATATTGGTCATAAATGATTGATGATGCATTATTGGCTTATCATACAACATTCATAATACCACTTGGTATGTCTCTATTCCAATTTTTCTATGGAAATCTCTACCACTTACCCATTGAACATGAACAAAAGGTGTATTGGGATATCAATGCACTAAATTATGACCTAAAAGACACTAACGATATTCAAAAAAAAATCCAATTATCTTAGATGTATGAGGTCATGTAAGAAGAATACCAAATTTAAAAGATCTATAATGTGTTAATGAAGGTGATTCATTATCTCTTGATTACTCAAAAATATTCTCATCCCAAAGATTAGGTTTTATTCTTCTACTCACAGATGAGGTTATTTATAGGGAAATTGAAGTCTTGATGATCATGACTATTCAATGTGTCCAACGATTTACACCATGATGTGGTGGAGGTTTCTAGTGAAAATGGACATACATTCAAGGTGAATGAACAATGTCTCGGTCTGTAAATTCAAATGGAGGACATGGTGGGCTCAGTCTCCACCATGAAATTTGGGTAACCAAGTGGCCCATGTATGGTGATATAAAGACATTAGGCATATAAATAACTGGGATGTATCCCAATTTCTTTTATCAAAACAATTGGTGGGTTTTTTGTTTCATAGTTTGTAATGTTAGCGTATTTTGATTTTTTGCATTTTTGTTATAGGATTCATGCAATGTGAAATATGCATTATTGAATTTTATATTTTCTCAATTAGGACATCCTATGTAATCCTAAAATCATATTAAAAATTAGTTAGGGAGAAAATGTTTTAGATTTAAATTTGTGCATTCATTCAAATGGGATGAAATCCCAAAAATTTCAAAGATAGAGCCACACACACAGTGTGAGCATGGGTAAAAAACCATGCACAATAAAGAACCTCATATAAGATGTAGGTGCTTGGACTCTCACAGCAAACCATCCCATGTGATTTAACTATGTGAGAGGGCTCCCCATACTAATAGATTAGTCATGGTTATCGCACGGTTAACCAAACCGTCCAATGTAACTGTGCCCCACATAATAATCCCCAATTTTAAAAGACTAAAAAAATAAAACCCTAATTTTTATCCTCAAAAGTGTTTGTGTAACCCCTTCCCAGCTATGTATATCTCTTCTACCCTCCATCCCCTTCAACCTCCCTACTCATTTTTCTACTTATTCTTCCTTTATATCACACTCTATGATATGCTCCTTTATATTCTTCCTCTCTCTATCACCTATTCTTCTTCCACTTATCTTTATCTCTTTCTGTTTTCCTTATCCTACTTTCCTTAGATTTGAATATCCAGACATTCCCCAACCCCTTATTTATTTTTTGTTTTTTTTTAATCTAAAGGATTCTTCTTATTTTTTAATACACTTCGTTCTGAAAAATCCAAACACACACTTGCACAACAAAAATTTTCAAAAAACTCTAATTTTTATACTCACTTTGTGCATATTTTGAGTACATAATGGGTTATATAAGCATATCATAATGAGAATTCAATTTTATATCTTTCATTTTTCAATTGTTCCATATATTTTCTTTTTTCCTATTGACCATAGGAAACCCACCCAAATATCCATGGATTCATCCAAACGTGCCTATGCTTCTGGCTCCAATAACCTCCTGGGTCTACCCCACAAATTTAACAAGAAGGATGAGATTAAGTTAGGTAGAGTTCCATTCACTCTAGAGGTCAATAAGAATAACTATATTTCACCCCATCACATTGAGGCCTTACGAATATCTCATGATCATCAAAGACTAATTGACCATGTGTACCTCACCAATGAACTTGTTTTACACAACACAATGTATACGAAATTTGATCTAGAGTTATCTTCCACCGTTCTGATCCACAATAGGTATTCCATTGATGAGATAAGAGATTTTGCAGAGGGTATTGGTGATGTCACATTTTGACTTTTGAAAACACTCATATAGTTTATATATTTGATATTTATCTACATTTTCTAGCCTCTATGATCAAGACTTTGTTCACAACATGGAGTACTCTGAGGAGGCCCAAGATTGGGACCTTAACACTACCAGATAATTTTGGGTCTCTATTTCCCAGCTTGACCCACCTAGGTCCCTAAAACAACACTGGACTCTAAGATCCAAATCCCCACCCATCATATTCTTCACCGGATCATTACAACCTGCTTCACCTCCCAGTCATAAAATGATGGCAATGTTAGCCACAATGTTTTGTTCATTCGTTATTCTATGATTACCGAGACACCCATAAACATTGCCTTTATCGTCAAGCAACACCTCCAACACTTTTTCACAAAACCAAAGGGGGACATTTTAGGAGGCCCTTATATTACTCTCTTAGATGATCTTTTTAGAGTTTAGATTAATGAGGATACATTCATTGAGATTCCTTCGCATCTCCCTTTTGATATCAATATGGTACATTGTATGCAGATGTTGTAATTTGATGTCCACCAATATCAGTTCATAGGAAACTAAGAGGACACCTAGGATTAACCACATCAAAAATCATCCCCACCCACTGCATCCCACCATTCCTCCCAACATACAGAGGAGTACCAACCCACAAGTCCAACCACCTCCATGAATACTACACATTACTCGACCTACTCTACATAACCCAACCTTGAGTGGTTCCTATTTGGTTACCTAAATCACCAATGGATGTGGGACCAAGATTTTTATTCCATGTTAGACTTGAAAGTTGATGCCACTCAATGACATATGGTAGTTATCAACTTGAAGTATTTCTCTTCTCCCAACCTTTACCAACCCCTACCCACCAAAACCCCTTCCTACTACATATACGGGGATACTTCTTATCACCCTTATCCTTCTTTGGAATCCAATCTACCAACAAACCCACAAATAGAACCTCCTGTAGAGGGGATGGATACCAAGAAATCTACAGTAGATCCATCATGGGATGAGGATGCCTGCACTCGGTTCTAGGACCCTTTGGGCATTAGTCCTCCCATAGGCTGGAAATTATTTTTTTTGACATTCCATTTCTCTTACCACTTGAACTTATTTATTACTCTATTTTAAACATTCATACACTGCATGATTTTGGTATTTTTTATTTATGGTGTGATTGTGTGATTCTCTCTAATTCCACTTCCTTCTACTATGCTATTTCTTTTTATAGATTCCTTTTCAAGATAGTAGGTGGATGGATATTTTTGAATGAAGTCTCTTCTGCATGTAAGGATCTTGAACACCAACTAAAGGACATTTTATGACCTTTTTGTAGGGTTGATTTTCTATTCTGATCCATTTTTTCCTTTCAATGTTTTTTTCTCCCCTTACATGCATTTTTATTCCAACCCTTGTCCCCCTAACCGCATTCACAAGGGACTGTTCTCAATTTAAAATGTGGGGTAGGGTGCTTACTTTTGCCACTTCATTTGGCTATTTCCTTGGCACTACCATCGATGACATGTTTTTCCTAGAGGATTTCTAAAGGGATATTATTAATGTCACACATTTATCTCAAATAGATAAAAAAGTACTTTGGAGGCCAATTTTTAAAATTCATCATATGTTCGGATTGATAGGATTTTTTTATGTGAATAGGCATTGGAACACTTATTAAGAATCCTTTATATATTAAGTAATAAAACAATTATTTAAAAAATTAACATTGTGATGGAGTAGTTCAAATTAATAAACCCCATAAAATGGTAATAAATTTATGTATAAAGGGAAGTGAAGCATTGAAATTGTTGAAGTCACACTAGTGGTTATTATACGGTCTTAATGTAATGAATTATTGACTTGCTCTACTAAATAATCATGATGAGACATGAAAAAATTGGGCTGCTAAATATTAATGCTAGTATCTCACCCAAATGAAAAAATTTCAAGATATGTAAAATCATTACCAAAATTTTGATGACCTTTCACCATTTCTCATAGTTATAAGTAAATGGGATTGCGTGACCTATAAAAGTGACTTATTTCCATTTTTTGTAGATGAAATATTTCCACTAACCTATATAAGTGTGTGATGATATAGAAGTTTAGGATCTTAAATTATTTAAATTAAGAAGGAAAATTTTAATTTTATAGAATATTTATGAATGAATATTTAGATGTTTTAAATTGATATAACATTGTTGGTTGACTTCAAATATTGGTGATTCATGAAGAATGCATGTAGGACATTTAATAAATTTTCATCCAAAATCCACATTCATTTTTTCAATTTAACCAGTGATATTTATACTTGTTTCTTTGATAGTTCTATTTTGATGATTGTCTAAATTTTTTTTGAGTAATAAAACTCAATAAAATGTGGGGATTTTGATGCGATTAAATTATTATAGATTATCCATACTTTAAGTCACATTTAAAATTGTTTTTTGGATATTTTTTCGTGTTTTTTAAACCATAAAGTGACTTGAAAAGAGGTATTTTGTCATCCAAGGAAGGGATGATAATATTTGGCATGAACTGGGAACTTCAGATTGAAATCAGAGGCATTTAGACGATTTTTCCAGGGTGCACGGTTACTTATAAGTCAGAAAAATTGTGCACTCCATCCCAAAAAATTGTCAGCACCCAAGATCCTGATGATATAACTGGATGCATACCCTCCGCATGGTTAAGAAAACTAGGTTGATCCTATAAGAAACTATACGGGGTGTGCTTGTGAGTAGGCAGTGGCCATTTGGAAGGTCTACATGGTTAAACAAACCGTGCAAACCATCTATAAAACAATGTGCCTCAAATCCTGATGAACTAACCATGATCATCATTAGCACATGGTTAAACAAACTATGTGTCTAAAACATTCACAAGTCAACAGGAAACCAACCAGTCTCCATATACCCCCTTAACATCCAATTGAATTTGGATTATGACCCCTAACCACTTCTAGAAATTAGTGTCATCCAATTAATGATCGATGAACAATTTTGGAAGAGGAGGATCATTTGGGGAGGCATTTGTCTTGGCAGTAAGGGAGCTTGAAACTATATCTAGGCATTAATTGGAGATTAATCAATTATGGTTTCTTGGGAATTTTGTTGTTTTATTCTCTACTTTAATGAACATCCGAGGTAACAAGAGATTTTTTGTCGTCATTTTTTCAATGAGTTTCTCATTACTTTAATACATTTATGTTAGTAATTTTATCTATCATAATTATCCAGAATATATTTTTATTCACTTACTAAAAACTATATATCATATCAAGAATAAAGATTCTAGGGATCTATAGGGGAATTTTTTTAGTAATCTCAAGATCATTAGGTGTACTCTTCATTTCCAAGGGGTTTGTTTTTAGAAAAGTTTTTAAAAACCAATTTTTTTGACCATGAAATTTATTTCTATTGACTTAAATGGAACTTATTAAACCAAAAGAGTTCAATCACATTTGAATCCCAGAGATGAAATATATTTTGAACAAAACAACACAATATGTTAATTGATTTTTGATGATCTTCATAACCATCCAAAACCATGACACATTACCTCTAGTGTTTGTAACAAATAGTTTCTGTATGTTTTATTTCAAGTAAACATTTAATGAATTCAGGAAGTAAACCACTCAAACATCTTGAGTAACTCTTACAACCTTCAACCTTGTACTATAAAATCAGAAAACCATTAGTAAATTAACCATAACTAAAGTCCAAAAATAATATAATTATCCCTCTGGATCAACCCCTTACATATGCTATACTAGTTTTGAGGGTGGGAGACTCAATTTGGGCTACTGAAAGTAACACTTCACCTAGAACGACACCACTTTTCAGTTGTAAGAATTTCCTTCTAATTCTCCTATTATTGGATTAAATCATGTAGAGGTTGTTTTTCCTAGTACTAAGATGATTACTTTACTTATAATTTTCTCTCCTTATGTCCCTTCATATTATGTGTTTACTGATAATATAGATGCCGTCAATGGTAGGTTTCATTCTAATTTTAGTGTAGTTATTTGTTCTTTGGCTCCAATAGTTACTCAGTTCAGTGAGGGTAATAAGAGGAATGTGATTGAGATAGTCATCTTATATATTCAAAATAAGATGATTTTGATGATTCAAGAAGTTGATATTAAGAATAAAATATTCGATGATGGGATAGATCCAGGATGTCTATCATGGATGAGGTGAGTTCCATTTCTACTACTATCCAAGAAACTCTTTTGGAGAGGATGATGACCATACCTATAGATATTACATCTACACCCACTACTCCACCTCCTAAATCCTCTATTTATGGTGATATGATCAGAGCTATAGTTTGATAGGATTTGAATGCCATCATGGGTGATTTTTCTATAACCCTTTAGAAGGACTATCTGAAAATAAGCCTGCATACTGAGCATATATATAAATTGGTTCTTGAGTGTTTCAATGGAGCTAGAAGTGATATAGAAACTATCATTAATATATTCAAATACTACCATTATCGTGTTTATAGAAATCATGAGATGAATTCATCTTTTATGTTTCTGGATGAGAACATATAGATACATCCTATTACTAGTACCTTCATGGAATATGTATATTATCTTGAAGTATTGTCCCCTCTACTCAGACTATTTATGGAAGAGAATGGATTTTAACTATTATATATAGAGGTGAAAATATCTTCATATATTTCTTGAACCCAATGAATCCATTTTTGTACATATTTAGAATATAATTTGTGCAACCAAAGGCCATCCCTATGTCGTCCCCCACATCTTCACCATCATATGTTCCTCTACCTCCATAGTTTCATCCATTTAGGAAGTCCTTAACTGAATCAGTTTTATATATTAGACAAATAGTGATCCATGAGCCTCACACTTCTATATTTTCACCCTCATCTTCTACCTAAGTTCCTCCTACCTCCATAAAAAAAATATGTTGTTGATACTTTATCCCATCGACATGAGATTAACTCTGATTAGGATTATTTTTTATAGGGATTATATTTCCCCTTATATTAATTTTTATATGTAATTATACGACTTATGTATTTTATTGAAGCACCTTTTTTCTTTATAATTGATTTTATTTTATTATATTTTTTTTATAATCCCAAAAGGTTGAGAAATTTTTTGTTGGAATTTAAATTTAGTATATATTTCTATTTCAAAATTTCAACTTATTTCACCTTAGTATCTCACATTAACAATTTGAAATTTTATGAAATATATCACTTTTCATATTCACCTATATATTCTTATAGTTGTTTTTATATACATGGTTATAGAAAAATAGGATTTTTTATCATAAAAAAGAGAGATATTTTTGGAACCTCCTTATTTTAATTATCAAAAATCATGATTATTATTTTTTAAAATGATATTTCTATTTAATGATAGTATATTATTTTATATAGAAAATTAGATAATTATATATCTACCATTGGTTACAAATATCCACTATTCGTTCAAAATGATATGCCACTAGATCTATTTTTTTACCGCCATAGTTATTCTACTTCCAGATATCGTACCACCAATTATTCTAATTCCAGATGTGATACTTCTAGATGTCCTTCATCTAGATGTGATGCTACCAAATGTGATACCGCTATATGTGCTACCACTATCTTATTTTACCACTAAATCGTGCTACCGTTAGTCTATTCTAACATTAGTCTATACAAGTGTCTGATATGATCTACTCCCAGTATAATACCATTTCTTTTCTGTGTCTCATTTGAATTTAATTCTTCTAATGGATAGTTTCATGAATTAAATAAATACATTATTATGTGTGTTTATTAATTATTATTTCTATACCAGTCTATATATGAATTGAATAAAGTTTTATTGGTTTCCTGATTTTTCATTTAGTATGAGGATTCATGATGTCTATTTTTATTATTCTTCAAAGCATAATTGGATCTACTGAGTTATATATTTTGGAATACTCCCTAATAATTTTTTTGTGATAGATACGTGTGTATAAATATTTTGGAATGCACAAAATATCAATAAAATTTTAGATGTTGAATCAAGATATCTATGTAGATGTTTTCATATCATTTAAATACAGAAAAAATGAACTCTACAACACTCTATTTTCCTGTACTTTTAGAGAAACTTTTTTAAGCACCTCACCAATTTAACTACGAGGACCATAAAGAATATGAATATATTCCGGATGAGAAACACCATGTATTTTCATCTCTTCATATTTTATCTATCTTCATTATGCTTTACATTTTAGAAGTGTGTTGTATTGCTCTGTATATTTTCTTACACGAACTCATTCAATTTAAATGGATTGTTCTAGACATGCTATCAATAATTTCTCTATTTTGTATACCCATGAAAACTATGTAAGAGGTCCTACATAGCCTATATTTTATATTTTCCCACATATAACTGTGGAATAGGCTTTGATCCTAGAAAACCTAATTGTTGTTGTTTGAAATACCCAATATAGGGTGTGGATCTGATTATTGTTAAAATAATATTCTTGGAAATATGTGATTTATAAGTAGAGGGAATTAAGCCTCAACATGATATTGAAGACCTTGTTTATTATTCCATATGAACTTTTATTTTTTATGCTTTTGAAATATAAAACTACATTTTTATTTGAATCTATGAACAAAAATTCTACTTTTATAGTTACTCTTATCCATTGTTTATATAAAGGATTTGATTGAGTTATTTAGTTTCAAAATTTAATTGAATTTAAAATATGGTTTTAAATGATCTCTATTCCCTTAATGAGAAATTTTATGATAGGTCAAACATATATAATTATACTATTTTGATTAATGGGGAAGTTTTTGTTATCTAAGAATTTTTTTAAATTGTTTTTAATGTAAATTTTTATTGTAAATTCAATTCACCGATTATTTAGTTAATCACTCTGAAAAACAATATATATTTATAGTTATATAAATAACTATTTAAAAAATATATATTTTTCTATAATTAATAAATATAGTTAATTAAAAATCAAAGATAAAATTTAAAATAATACTATTTTTTATTTTCAATAATTGGTTATTGGGAAAATATATTTTTAATAAGGGTTATTTTTTTTAAATTTCCAAAAGAATTATTTATAATCTTTTAAATATATTCAACAAACAAGATAGAGATAAATGAAAACCATTTCTTTTTTTCACTAAATTTAACAATGAAACAAAATGAAGAGAAATTAAAATTATAATCATTTCTTTATTTAAACAACATATCTCAATTATAAAATTTGAATTAATATATCTGACTTAGTTTAAAGTTCATTAGTTTTTCTAGCTCGAAATTATAATGATATGTTAAAATCAAGCTATGTGATCACTGATGATCCATTTCACCCCCTTGAACATCTTTGTTTGTTTTTAATTTTCCCAAATGGTTTGAATGACTTTCTTAAAAGAGATCTTATTTGTCTAAAATCTACCTCACCAACTCTCCACCCAAACTCTATTTCCTCGATCCATTGTTATTTCACCATCTCCCTTTTCTTCATGTTCATTTTCACTCATTTTAGATTATTTATCACTCTAATTTCATAGAGCTCCTATATGTGCACTGTAAAAACACAACCCACTTATTGTGTAAGGTGGTAACTGCAAATGATATGTAGATAGTGTTTTTTGTGAAAAACTAGTAATTGGGTCCAAGTTATATATATCTCTCCTACTGACATGGAATAAAATAAAAAAATTCATCCCATTTTCTTCCATGTATACCTCTTACTACCATTTATTAAAACCACAATGTATTTTTGAAACAAGAAATTACATTATGTATTTAATTTTTAGTGACCATTAGAGTATTATATTTGAATATTTTTTTCTTTTCAGGAAACAAAAAATATTAAAAGTATATTGTGCCAAAAATTGATAGAGAAAATTTTAAATCTGACTAATTATTATTTGTATATAAAAATAGTTATCAATTATTGATATAGATATCTGGTTTTGATGCTTTTTATTAATGTCCATATTTTGATCACCGATATGTTTCGTTTTGATAGGGGAGTCGTCTATCTTGGGATCCAAATTAGTGAAATAGATGTTATATTATATTTATATAATATATAAAAGATTATGATAACCAATTTTAGTAAACTCATAACCATTAATGCACCAATTTATATCTTTATTGACATAACCCTTAATAATCATACCTTATAGTAATATTTTAATCATAAAATGAAATTTATCTTCGAAATGGTTTTTAGACATTATATATTTTGTTAAATATCAATATTATTGACTCAAATAGGAATGATATTATTTGAAAATTGATGGATTTCAATTTTATGACAATCGAGTATGAGGATGGGGTGAAACGGTTCAATAATTTTGAAAAATATCATGCATAAGATCCTTTTTAAATCCATTTTCTGTATTTACAGTGTTATTATTCAAGACTAATTTTTCCAAAGGAGTTGGAAGAACACTTGATCTATCATGGAATAAATATATGACATAAATATTGGACTAAACACGGGGAAAACAAAATGTAGCTCATGAATAAGGAAATATTAAATGTTATAGATCATATGATATGATTAAAAGTCTGGAAAATGATGATGTCTATATCGAGGATACATTATAGGTGTGAATGAATATTAAGATTGTATTCAGAAAATTAATATGATTGTTTATGATGAACTCTGTGATTGTAAAAATTTCGTGAGAAGTTAAATAGTTGTGGAAAGACATAATTTTATGATGTTTGTACTAAATATATATATTTTTCACCCATAAGGAAGCATTATATTTTAAAATCTAGAAATATATAGATTGAAATCATTTTTAGTAAACTATTTTCTCTCTTGAATGATATGATACAATAAGACACTGAGATTGCTTTCCAAATATATGATGCTAAAAAAATGTTCTGTTTAATGGATATAATCTCTAAAATAATACACGTCTATCCAATTTACTATATTCTATTTTTAAAGGACTAATAATCACATAAAAATGGCCAAAAGTGTGGTTCTTCTTAATATAAGAATGTTTAATGGTGTCCTATGAAAGATTTATGGTAGTTTCTAATAATTATAGGGATGAAGCACCTATATAAAAGTGGGGAAACTACAAGACAATTGTTGTGTCATGTAGATATAAGAAATAACAATCAGAAGATTTGTCACACAATAGACTCTCATCAGTGGAGTATAATTGATCATGAGTATCCTGAATTTAGAAATGATCTGGGAATCCTTAGTCTTGCGGTATCTATAGACGAAGTGAATCTTTTTGGTTATCAATGTAGAAGTCATATTACATTGTTGGTTACATTGGTAACTTTTAACATGACACCATGGTTATACACAAGATGAAAATAAATTATTTCATATCTTCTTATATTCAGACCAAATGAATCAGTTAATGATATTGATGTTTATTTGGAACCATTGATCAAATATTTGAAATTATAGTGGGATTTAGGTGTTATATTGTATGATGTTTACATAAATGAACATTTCATGTTGAGAGAGATGTTGTATGGTATGGTAAATGACTTTATAGATTATATAAATTATTTAGGATATAATATTAATGGAACTCAAGGGTGTCCCATTTTTGAATAAGTTACATAGTCAATTTGGCTGAAACATTCATTTTAGATAGTATTTCTATGACATTATAGAAATATACCTTGGTGACATAAATACCATTCTTGTATGACATCATTATACGGGATTTCAGAAGAATATAAAACACCATCTCCAATAAAAGGTGATTAACTATTTTTGATAATAAAATATATGGACACTACTTATGGTAAATCTTTTATGAAAAACCATACAGAAACTAGTTGGAAAAAGAGATCATTTTTTTGAATTACCATTTTATAATTTTCTGAACGTTGAGAATTTTATTGATATTAGGCATATTGAATAAAAATGGATGTGATAGTGTCATTAACATGATACTTAATGAAATTGAAAAAAAAATAGTGAATTATGATTGGTTGGAAATGACTAACATGGGAATATAATAAGAGTTGGAGTTAGTGAATAGTGAAAATAGTCTTTTCCTCCTCAAGCTACTTACACTTCATTTAGGGAAGAGAGATATTAGTTTTTTAACTTCTTAATTGATGTAAAGGATCAATAGGAGTATTAATAAAAAATCAAGATTATTATTTCAATGAATTATTTAAATATAAATGGTTCGAAATCACAAGAATTCCATTTTTTGATGCATGATCTAATGCTCGTAGCTTTACATTGATTTTTTTAAAGAATTTACATCATATATTAAATAAGCACTATTTCATTTCTAAATCTATAAGTAGTAGTTTTATAGAAACTATGAATTTTAAAAATATTGAAAAGGAAATAATTTTCATAATATGTGAAATGGATATTATCTTCTCTTCTAAATTCATTGATATAATAACGCACTTGATGGTTCACTTGGTATGGGAGATTCAACAATGTAGTCCTTTACATTATAAGAGGATATGCCCCATTGAACATTATATGAATATTTTGAATGGGTATGTCAAAACGAAAATTTGAATAGAAGGTTGAATTGTAGAGTGATATGTTGTTGAGGAAGTCAATGAATTATATATTTACTAACTATCTGATGTGGAAATCATTGGTCTAGAAAAACCTCATCACGCCAGGTTTCTTGTGAGTGATAAAATTTCTTGAATAGATGTTGTTACAATTACAATTATAGACCATAAGCAAGATAACCATTAAATTTTAAATAATAGCTTAGAATTTATACCATATGTTGAATCCCACGAATAAATTCATAGGAATTTTAAAAAATAAAGAGCTAAATATTGGATATCAAATAAAAATAACCAACAGTTTATTGGATGGATTTGAGAGAATATTTTTAAGAGTCATTTAAAAATATGGTTCAATTTTAGAATGAATTCAATGGACATCCAGAGGACTAGGATTTCATGTATTATATTTTAATGGCTATGTAATTAGGGATTATAAATTCTATAAAAATGAAAATAATGAAAACAATACCCTCAAAAATAGTATATTTACCCTTATGGCTGACATGATGCATGTATCTGGTTCCAAGGGTAGAAAGCCAATTTATGATAACAAGATAAAATTTGGAATCATCAAAAAAGTACAATAGTAAGATTATGAAACATTCAAAGTGAATATTTTTAAATGAAAGTGGGTTCATAATTGGATTATTGTTAAAATAGATGAATTGGGATTCATGAAAGTGGATTTTAGAAAGTAAGGGTAAAAGGTGATCCATTAATAATAGAATCATAAGAAATACATGTCTTTTATATTCTAAATCCTACAAATTTAAAGTGTTCAATTGTTCAATTATCGAAGAAGACCACTGAAGGTTCATATGTTAATTCAACTAAGGATGAATCTTTCATTGGGATATTGTAATTATTTTGTAGTGGTCCCAATATATATGGGGTTATTGTATGTCCTAGGAGACCAAAATTAGGGGATTTGGATACTCAATAGAGGGTAAAATTCCCTTGAACCTTTAAAAAAGAGTTCAATAATGATGTTATATATATTTTAATATACATTTTGTTACCATATATTATAACATTTTCACTCATGCATTTCTTTAATATAAATTAAAATTTCAACCACTTATTCAGAAAATTACTTATACACATGTCGATGCTCCCAATCATGAGGAACAACAACTTTCTCACTGTGCTGGCGCTCCAAAGGCAGTGGAAAAAACCACATGAACATGTTAATTATTTCAATCTAGAGGAATAAAATATTGATGATGTTTAAGCAGAGGAAATTGTATACAGTGAAATTTTTTTGTCCCATACAAAATAAGAGTGTCATAGCATAACAGTGTTGGAAAAAATTAATTAGGTAAAAAATAAGGGCATGAAATTTGTGGTTGAATGGATTACATATATCCATTCAGTTAAACCCAACAAGGCCATGTTTATTAGTTACATTGGGATTACCATGGACATGTGGATTCCCATGGATGTAGATTCATGGACAATTGTTGGGCCCTTTCTTTAGACACTAATTTGGGAGAAATTAGGGTATCATTATGATATACTTTCTTTATTTTCCTGAAAAACAAAATAATGAAACATTTATTTACTTTTCATTATCCCCATAAGAGTACATTTATAGTAGATGAAAACCAAATGAAATGTTTATTAATTGTCATTGGAAAGGATCGCATAGTCTTTCATACAATTCTTACAAAGTTTCAACTCAAATATTCTGAATGGAAAATAAATCCTCACCGACCAAAAATGTATCCACACCTGATAAACCAACATGATTATGATATGTTTATTGGTCATTACAAGGACACATATTTTTAGGTACTTGTTATTCTTAAAAAATAATTGAAAATACATGTATTATTAATTTTTATTAATAGTTTATAATTTATGAAACAACAATAGAGTGTTTAAAATAAGAAAAAAGAACCCAAACCATCGAACCTCTACTATAAAGAAATGATAAGCTACACATCACTTGAAAAAATGTACGTATTATAAATCTATATTAATACATTTATGTGACATAAAATAATAACATAATTATGTTCTTCTATTTATAGGTATTTTTTTAATCCAAATCCAAAGCCACTTCTATCCAACATCATATACAATGGAAGGAGGCACATGAAAATAAATAATGTATAATAATAGATGAAAACACACAAAAAGTGAGATAAGCATGTTTATGTATGAAATAATATATATTTTTTTCATTAAATCAGAATTGCATATTAATTATTACTTTTTTTACTTTTTTTTCTGTCTTAGACAAAAGAATAATCATCATATGTTTTAGATGAACAACTACTATCAGTTTCTGTGATGTTACTAGAATAGTATGGACTTATTAGAGGTGTGGGTTTTGGGATGTCACCCAGAACATATTTTGAGAAGAGAAATGAACAAGTAGATAAAGATGATAAAAAGGAAGAGTATCATGCACAATTAGATACTCTTGATGAAAAATTTAATTGGAAGTTACTGTTTTTAGAAAATGTTATAGTAAGGAATAAAAAAAAGAAAAAACACAAGAAAAACCACTGCATGATGACCCCCCCCCCCACCCTTGACCAGCTTTGATGTGATCCATTCTCCTCAATGAAATGTCTTATAAGAGACAATAAATATTTTCATACTTGTTTTTAAAATGTGAATTAGGAAGATACTAATACCTTTCTTGTGTTGATAATATACATTGGGAAAATTATTTTGATTTACATCTATTAATAGCCGCCCATCACCTTATTTCAAGGGATACCATGTATGATATCCATGTATATATTCTACAGAAAATAAAAATTCAAATAGGTTATTTTTGAGTGGTGATTAATGTAGATCAAGAGTCGAGTGTCGAGCTAATTAATCCAATTGATGATATGAATATTCATTCAGTCAAGGAATATATTATAACATTTATATCATGATTGTTAGATCATTTGAAATAACATAAAAACAAAAAGTTATTCATTTCCTATTTATTTTTCATGTAAATATTTTAACAAATAATTAAAAAAGTTATTAACCAATGATTGTTATTAAAGATCGAAAAATAGAAGGGGAGAAAGGAAAGGATTGATTATAATGATCTAAAGGATCAACCAACATAACAAAAATAGCATTACAATGTAACTTTACCCCCTTTCAACATCCTCATTTACTAACATTGATGTTTAATAAAGATACAATGTTAGCAAGTGGTGCTATAACCACAATTAATTGTGATGAAAAGATATACAGAGAGTCGGTTGAAGTCAATAATAGTCATGATAATGTAAATTAAATTCTTATGCATGAAGAGATAATATTATTAGTTGCAAATGTAAATATGAGATCTGTTTAAATGATTTTTTGGTCCAATAGCTGATCTACTATGTTAATTATGAATGATTACTATTAATTTTTTATAGGTCTATATATGAATACTCTTTGAAGGGAAAAACCTATGAATAGAAATTTGGACTCATTAGTATTCACATATTTTCTAAAAATTAATTTTCATTAGAACCAATGAAAATTATAGTAATTGAAGAAAAACTAGCCACAATTTTTGAAAGAAAACATACAGATGATAGACTCTTATTAATACCCATGATACATGGGAAAAAATCATAAAATTAATCATATAAAAAATATTTTCATTCATTTAATTATTGATTCCTTTTTTAAGTATAGTTGGTTACTCATTGCAGTCAATTTGGATACTCCAAATTTTTATTTTCTGTTTTCAAGGCATGGATACCCAAATAAACAAACCACAGGTGATGACGTTTATCATTTTTTAATACATTAAATTCAGTGTTTTAAAACTAAAATTAATGTTATACATTTTATATTATGTTTTAATGATTTTTTTCATGATAGGGTGGTGTCTAAATATCATCAAAATCATGGAATCAGGATAGACCATGAATATAATGAGCATATCAACTTCTATAAGTGGATAAGTATTAAGGTATATATAATAAGAATTCCCTATCAAAAATTATATAAAAAATTACATATTTTTCTTAATGTTTCCAAAATTCCCAAAAAAATCCAATATCAATGATTTTGGTAATTATTTTTTCAAATTTATGAAATATATCATATTCTATTTACAGATTAGTATCTACAAAAAAAATTTAACATAGTTACATTTTCATTTAAACTATTTTTTAATACTTTGTTAATTTATATGTTTATAGAACTACTAGTACCATAGATAGTCTTCATATTCACAAGAGGAAATATATTTGTTACAAATTAATGGGAAGTATATTTGGTGTTAGAATATATATAGACATCATGAAATCGTGACTGCCTACAACTAATTTAGCTGATTTTATCATCATTTTATCTACTTTTTTAGTTCATTTCTTAAAAACCTTTATCGAATACTTTAGGAAAATAGAATATAAGTAATTATTGATATATAGTTATCAACCACACCTCAATCTGATACATGGTTTGTCCAGTATGACTCAAAGTACGTGGTTTGAGTTTAAAAGTGACATTTTAGTTGAAAACACACATCACATACTCAAAACCATGAAAATGAATTATGGTTATTTTGATACTTTATAATAATTATCCATAATTAATATTTGACATGTAGGAGTCATCCAAACATTAATTCCAGGCACAATGTGACTAATTTGACTCAAATTATATGTTTTTAGTTTAAAATGACATTTTAGTTCAAAAAACAGGTCACATACTAAAAAACCTATCAAACTCATTCAAATTGTTTCTATAATTTATGAATAATATGAATTATTCATTTTTAATTTGTATGAATCATCCAGAAATACATCTAAAACACGATGTTCCTAATATGGCTCAGAGTTTCCGTTATCATTTTAAAAATACAATTTAGTTGAAAACATGTATAACTCACTAAAAACCTTGAAAATGACCACAAACTATCTTTATAAATTATAACAATGATTCATAATTAATTTTTAACATGTCAGAATCAGACTCATGACAAATTGATAGACATAGGGATTAGTATGACTCAAAATGTGTGTTTTGATTTTAAATTGACATTTTAGTAAAAAAGAAACATGGCATACTAAACCCTAAGAAAACAAATTTGGATTTTGTTGATACATTATACAAAATATTCATAAGTAATTTTTGATGTGTTGGAATCAACCACATGAAATTATAACATATAATGTGATCAGTATGATTCTATGTGAGTGCTTTTATTTTAAAATCACATTTTAGTAAAAACCACAAGTGACATACTCAAAACCCTAGAAAAATAATTTAGATTGTTTTAATACAATATAAAAACTATATTAAAGTAATTTTTAGAATTTAGTAATCATTTATACCACATTATAGGAATAGTTTGATCGATATGACTCCATGTTTATGTTTTTAGTTTAAAATAAAACTATAGTTTAAAATGCATACCACATACTCACAACTAAACAAATGCATTCAATATTGTTTCTATTCTTTGGTAAAATGATCCATAATATATTTTTCATCTGTAAGAATTATAATCACCTAAATATGATACAAGGTGTGGCCGATATGACTCAAATTTTCCATTGTGAGTTAAAAATTGACAGTTTTGTTCAATATGTGTTTCAGTCACTAAAAACCATGAAATTTATTTTATATTGTATTTATATTTTTGTATAATAATTTA
The DNA here is from genome assembly GCA_963277665.1 of Viscum album. Classification (NCBI taxonomy): domain Eukaryota; kingdom Viridiplantae; phylum Streptophyta; class Magnoliopsida; order Santalales; family Viscaceae; genus Viscum; species Viscum album. Next base: position 960,126,828 of record OY728142.1, read on the forward strand.
TAATTCATTTTTGATGTGAATAAAATACGCACACCTCAATATGATGCACATCATGATCGATATGACTCAAAGTGTGTCTTTTTATTTAAAATTGTCATTGTAGTAAAAAAGATAAGTGACATACTAAAAAGAAATAAAGTTCAATGAAATTGTTTTTATACTTTTATATAATAATAAAAAATTCGTTTTTGATATTTAGGAATAAATCAGACATCAATTCAATGCACGGTGTGCCTGGTTTGACTCAAATTGTGTAGATTCAGTATAAAATTGATATATTATTAACGTATTATTTCATATTAATGTTTATTTTATTTAGTTATAATATTACTAATATAAGAATTGTTTTTTATATAGGTGTATTATTTTACTTGAGTTATGGTGGTTTTTTTGAAGTTTCTTGTGGTCATCAGATATTGAACTTTGAGGCTACAACTGAGATAATATAAATAGAGGAATAGGTGAGGAATGTATACAGTTGTAATGAAAAGGATAATTATTAATTATTATTTAGTTAATATTTTTGTCATTTTATATAGAAACAAAGGATTCCCAAAAATTAAATTACTTCTTTTTATTTTAATATTCATTACATTAAAAAACACACACTTGAGCACCACAATATTTTAGTGACACAATAAACATGGAACACAAGTTTCTAAAATGGTGAACTATCCTCATTTTTTATTACAATGTTCTTCCCTTTTAGTATTCTTCACAGACATAACCTACATAAAACCTTTTTTCATTACCCAGGGAAACAAAAGAAAGGATGAGCTCAAATTCCCAGTAAGGTTAAATATTAGAGATATCAACCTATGATCATATAAAGTCATAAGATAAGCATAAGGGATTGTTGTAATGATCAAAACATATGAAGCTCATACCAAACCTATCATATATCATAAACATGATTCATGGAATAAATATTGGCAGTTCATAATTCTTGATTCACAAGTGAATAAAATAACATGATCCATGAGAGAAAAAAATTTGCATAAGATAAATTTTTGTGCCATTCAAATAAGCATAAAAAATATTACATCATGGATATCCAATAAGAAATTCATAACATGTTAGGCTTGGGTGAACCACAAGTGTACCTTCTTTGGTCTTGGGCTAACCACCCATGTAACATATTTCGTGGGATTTGGATTACAACCCATGTACCCTTTTTTGAGATTTGGATAACCACCCACGTAATCTCATTTTTAGGCTTGGCCCAACCACCCATGTACCCTCTAAGCTCAAAGAATATTTATCATTACCTAATTCATTGAAGGTAGATATAGGTCCCACACATAAAATAATTAAAATCATACATATATTTGTCACAGGATCATAAAACATTCATCATATCATAACCCATGAAATGAAATGGGGTCCATTAACATTTCATCATATCATAACTTGTGGAAATATATATTTTTCATAATAATTTCATCATTTAATTATAGAATAAGCATTGACAAATAATTAGGTTTCATAAGGATTATATCTTGGCATAACTATTGGAAGAGAAATACGTTTCAAAAACATCATTTCATAATAAATCATTTAAATAAAGAATAAGAATGGTATACTTGTATCCTAACTATAGTAAATCATAGGTAACATAAATGGATGTCATATTTAAGGGAAAATTATTTTGAAAGATCATTCAAAACATTTCTTAAGGGAAATAAAATTTCATTGAAAATATTTTTTTGGAAACATAAAACCTTTTTGGAAATATATTTGTTTGAAAATAACCTTCAAATATTTTAACGAATGATTTAAAAAGAAATTTATTTTTTGAGGAAAATATACTTTTCTCTTTGAAAACCACTTTTTAAAACATATATATTTTTTAAAAATCTTTTTATTTTAAAATAACCTTTAAAAAATATAAATAAATATTCAAATAAAATAATTGTCAGGATGATAAGAATTTTGTTTCATTTCATACATGTTAAAAAAAAATATTCCTTTCATATTTTCAGTAAACATGAAATGGAAATTGTTTGGAAAATGACATGAAGTTTCATTTTAAAAAAAGTAAAAATTAAAAAATGGTTAATTTTTTTAAAAAATAATTTGATAATAAAAAAAAGTTTTTTTAAAACATGGTTTAAAAATAAAATGGATTTATGACCGAAGAGAGAAATGAGTCATTTTTTCATAAAAAAAATATTCTCAATTATTTTAAGTACCAAAGTGTGTGAAAATGGTACTATTACTTGAAAATATCATTAATAACTAGAGGATAATAAAATTCACGAGTTTATTAAGATATGTATCATAATATTATATCATTGTAAACATAATAAAATGAAATCATGATAAACATTGAGATTATAACATAAAATAGTTACCAAATTGGTAAATTTGAATTCAAAGCCCCATAAAAGAATTCAATAAAATGGAACTTAAAATATGATGAGGAAAAATAAATTAATTATGTTACATGTCAAAGGGTGTGTATTTACACCTCATTAAAGAATATTGGTGCAAAACATAACATACATCTCAAATAAGTCTAATTGAGACTAAAACCCCTTACTACAATAATAATCTTTTGAATTATAATCCCAAATCACAAATAAAATCAAATTAAAATTTAAAAATAATTAAAATAGGTTTATTAATTATATAAAATATAAAAGGGTAAGTTTATAAACCACATAAAATAAATGAGTGGTGAATTTTCATATGTCTCTTAAAAATAAAAGAGCGACTAGAAATCTCTTACCTGAAGTCTGAAATTCCGTTATAAATGTTAAAAACTCACGTATAATGAATATAATAATATAATAAGTCTAGTATAAAACCCTATATATACATAATACCATTTATTATTTAGTAATGACCTTTTATTACCCATTTATTAACAAATCCATGTTAATGTCACATTTCGAGCAATAACCGCTTTCATTTTACGGTATGTTTTCATTAATTATTATGGGTTTTATTAGTTAGATCATAATTACATAATCTCAAGAATTTTAAACATGATATAAATACTATATATATTCAGTATATATGTATTTATACTACTCTATAAAATATAGGGATATAAAATTAAATACATCGGTAATGGAGACGGTATGCCATACATATGCATGGATACTATTTCTATTTTCAAAACATATTGAAATTTAAAAAATTAAATTATATATTATCATTAAATAATAATATTTATTTCATATATATAACATATTTTCATTAAAACCATCCTTATTACCTTTCCTGTATTGAATTACTGAATCACATTGCTTCGTGAAGTGGTAGTCTGCTGTACGCACGAGCGGCATTATCATAATCCCAAAATTTTGAGATAATAAAGGTATGATTAATATAATAATTAAATAATAATAATATAATAATAAATGTAATATATAAACAATAAAAATATAATTATTTGCAATTCTGAGAGGCGGTATCGCAAGACGATAGTCTGCTGTACACATGAACGATGATTTCGTAATCCATTTGATCGATGTGGCGAGGATTTTAGATAATAAAATTAACATAAAAATATCTTAATATTTTCAATATAATGAATTTAATATATCATCATCATATAATTATAATTTAAGGAGGTTCAGAAAGAAATAAAACAAAAGGCTCATTAATGAATGTTATATCTTCTTCGGGTTTCCTCCTTAGGATTACACCAAATGCCTTCACAGGATGGATTTATGTCCAAAAAAAGGATAATAAGAAGATATGAGGAAGTTTTATAAGTTATTTGGGAATATGATGGACAAAAAAATGGTTTTATGGTGTTAATAGGAGAGGAGAAGTGGTTTCCTTTTATATGTGAGGTGACTGGAATACATTTAATTTTTTGAAAGAAATAATTCTAATCACGTTTCATTCATGTCACAAGGATCAAATAATAGAACATTAACTATAATTTAAGGTATAATGTTCAAATATGGTCATAAAATGGTTTTTGGGCAAGTGTTTTGAAATTTTTTACCCATATATTTTTAGTTCAACCCCTTGGAAAAACTAGGTTCACCTTAATCGCGATAAGTAATTTTTAGTATTTTCACTATTAATTTTGGTTAGAAATTAAGTGTAAATTATCTGATAGTATATATTAGTCTGATTAAAAATATTGAATAAATTTTTACAAATTAACTTTATATAAGTGGAAAATATTAATTTTAAATTAATCTAACAGCTGTGATGAGAAAGTGCGTTTTCAAAGAGAAAATGTTCAAAAGTTTATAATGACCATATAACCAATTTCAAAATAAAATGACTAAAATTAAATAAATTGATTTCATAGATATGTTATTGAAATAATTTTACTTTAAAAAATTTAAAATATAACTTATCTTTATAAATAATTTAAATAAAAATGTAGTTTTAAATTAAAATTCATCATTTTCACTATTAATCAAAAAATTAATATTTTAACAAAAATTAAAAATAAAACCTAATATATTGTTTAAATTTTTATTAAAAAATTTATTTTTATTTTTTCAAAAATAATTTATAAAATTTAAATTTAAAATAAAAACGGTAGACGCGACAAAAAAGTGGTTTTTTGAGAAGTGAATTTTTAAGCATAAGATTATTTTATATTAACTATAATTCTAATAAAAATAATTTTATTAATATTAGTAAAAATATATTGTTATATAATTTATAAATTTTTAATTAAACATTCTTCATTAGGTATTATTTTAATTAATTAAAATGTTGAAACATTATGCACTTTAAAATAGTTTTAAGAAAAATTGTCTTTTAAACCCCAAAACTATACTTATACTAAAATACAATATAAAGTTGATTCAAAATTAATTAAGTTGATTAAATATTAATTCATAATACTTATGATACTTTAAAACATAATTTTTAAATTAAATTACTTAATTTATATAAAATAAAATGATTGGTTTACAAAAATCACTATTTTTTAACTATTCATTGATAAATTAATATTTTCTGAAAAATCCCCTGATTTCACTAAGTTAATTTCAATATAAAGATTCTAAAAATTTATTTCATTTTATAAAATAAATTTTCTAAAAATATATATATATTTATTATAATATTTTCTCCTTAAAATTAATAAAAATCATTTTTAGAGAAAACATATTTTTGATGAATACAATTACATTTGAAAAAGATGGTTAATTATTTAATAATTGTTTATAAGTAAATTTATATTGTGCATAAAACTTATATTCCTATTTTATAAAGTAGTTTATATTCTTCAAACATGTATATTTAATTTCTAGGTTATAATAGACATATTTGAAATAATATTATTTCATTGTTCGTTAAAGCTCGGTGTGGAGTGTCATGCATGTTATCATTGGTGCGTGTAATGAAAACTAAACTAAGTGTTTCATATAATTATAGTTATAATAATGATTTCATTTAACACTATCTAAAATTATTCATGAGTGTAATGAAAAATATCAAAAATATAAAATCTAATTGAAAAAAATTCACAAAACCCAGAGGTGTCACATTCTATCCCCTTGAAATGAATTTATCCCTAAAAATTCATCTCCATCAGCAATGATTTGAAATTTGTAAAATAAATATTTAAAACCCACATCGAAAAAGGGTTTATAACATATCATCTTGAATATGAGAATGGTATGTGTTAAGGCCATCTAGAATGACACATACTAGGACTCTAAATAGGATAACATAAGTGGGAAGTGAAAAATATACATTGAATAGAAATCTATCTCAAAAATAATAACGAAGAGTGATAGATAAAATTTATCATAAGAAAGTGTTTGATATATAGATGGTTAATTAATATATATACATAAATATAAGATTAATGAAAACATTAATTGATATCATAAAAAATATGATACATGATAACATTTTATTTCAAGATCTTTTTTATAAAGTTAATGAATTTTCACGAGAAGATACACTTATATGATTTAATTCATAAGAAAATTATTTTCCATTGGTTGTGCCTTTATCAATTTCCACATCATATCCTACATTTAGAAGTCATGGTGAACCTATTTTTCCTAGAGCACCAACAGATTATAAGATCCATAAATATAATAGAAATTCATTATGTCTATCCTTATTTAAAAAAGATAGTAATTTTTATCCATTATGGATAAATATTCATGTGATGAAGTCATATTTTAATCTATGAAACATCATCTAATGTTTAAAATATACCAATAAACAAAAGGTTAACCTTATGAACCTTCCAAAATTCAAAATTTATAAAGAATGTCACTAAATTTCTCAAAATCTAATTAATATTAATCATCCAAATAAAAAACATATTATAGCTAAGATGCCAAATATGTGATAACCTTTCTCATATATTCTCCAAAATCATGGTAATTAGAATAATTACCATAGAACCTCAATTAAAACATGCATTCTTCATCATTCATTTAATAAATACGTAGATTATTGAACATATTCCCTAGATCCAATAATGTTTTACACTCTACCATTGATAAAAAAACTTTTTCCAACTACCTATTATCTTTTATGAAGTTATAAATACTTTTTAATTTACATTATCACAATCCATCATCTATTTATACAAACTAAACAACATTTTCTCTTCTTTAAGAACATATTAAGCGTTATATTACCTTAATTAAAATATCACCCTTCTATTAAATCACTTTTCTAGTCCATCAATACAGTTTAATGTATTTTTTAAAATAACTAATGAGAAAACTATTTTGAAAAATCCACATATATATTTCATTATTGATAATCATAGAATTCCATTACATAAATATGTTAATAATATAACTTACTTCTCAATCCATTAATTTGGATTCATCATATTTTTCTTTATCACTTGTTTCTTATCATATGTGATTTTTAGTCTCTTCATCATCAACAATATAACCATTACTCGTATAAAATTGTTGATTATCTCCATGATATTTCCCTTTAGGATATTTATTTTTATAATTTCCATACTTTACACATTTCAAACATTTATCCATTGAAAATAACTTAGGGAGACCCAAATTCCCATCTATTTTTTTAGTTGATGTTTTCATTTTCCCTAACCAGTTTATTGCTTTGTGACCTTCTTTTCCACACTCAATACATCTTATCATTCATCTAAGTCATTCCCTTGAGTGTTTATTCCCACATTCTTGATATATATGAAAATAAATCATATTTCATCCATGGTATCCACTATATTAACTCTTAGTGAAATCTATCCTTATCTACTTTAGTGAGCCTGAGAGTTGGATAAGCTGTTTGTTGAAAGTAATTTTCTTTGATATATGGTTATGAATAATCACAAAATAATTCAATCCAGTCATATTCTAATATGTATGATCATCAAAAAATTGCCTTTAACATTCAATATTATCCTAGTTTCTCCTCCTTCCCTCCATTTAATGAAACCCAAAAACATAGTGTGAGCAACCGTAATCATAATGGTAAACAAAAATAATAATTAAAATTAATTATATTATGTTCAAATAATGACACATTAATTTTAATCTATTACACCTTAGGTTTATCCTAGGTCATTCATAATCATCATATATTTAAATACATCAAGATGGTTCACAAACTATTTTTGAATTTCAAAAGCATATCCCCCATGAGTTTCAAACTAGGTCTATAGTAAGGACCATTTTCATGCATTATGTAACACCCCAACGTTTTCTAAAAATAAATTTAAATTCTTGAAAATTTGTTTTATATAGATATTTATAAGTATCCTTTAAATATAATTTTACTGCTTCTATGTTTTGAAATTTGAAAAATAGTCATCTACAATTGTGTTTAGTTTGTTTTTTGGAGTCTTTTGAAACCATCTTGTTTAATTGGTGAATATTAATATACCCTTCTGAATAGTAATATGACAATAGTTAATAGTAAGTTGTATTATTATTCTATTTTCCTAAGGCTTTAAAATAATGACATATTGATTAATTTTTAAATATTGATATGAAAACAGTTAAAGTTATAAAATTATTAATTTTTTAAATAAGTATGAATTTAATTAGAAACATTTAAAAAATTATTTTCAAAAAATGGACTTCATTTTTTAATTCTACATGTCAATAAAATGTTCGAGTGAATTTTGGGGATTTTTCTAAAATAGTTGATTTTTCAGCAAATAGTAAAAAATACAGTTTTGAGTTTTGGTGGGTTAATGACATCATTAATGATGTAATAACGATGTAATAAATCAGTTCGACTTGTGTACAGTAAAATAAGTTATTAGGTGTCCCACGTGGCTTATATCATGGTAAAATACAATGGCCTAGGCCATCGTTTTTCAAATACAACTAATGAGGTGTCCCTTGAAAATTAATAAAATAATCCCCCACTTTCGCTATAAACACCAACCCATTCCTTCATTAACATCATTCTAAATTCCTCATAAATGAAGAAATAGACTCCTCACATCACTAGTAGCGCTAAAAATATCTCTTCAATCCCCAAAGGTCCCAGCGTTCTTGTTCTAGGAGTTACTCTACAAGGTAAGAAAATTTTCAATTTCTTTCATTTTTCCATTCAAGTTCTCTTTTATGTGGTATAACTTTCAAGTATTCATACCATGTATTTATTTCATTATTATTATTGATATATTATTTATTATTATTCATTTCTTGATTGGTGACCCCTGTCCACTATCTTTTTAATATTTCCTAAAACCATGTTACATAGTCGTTAGGCTGCCAATTTTTTGTAAGGGATTTCTCAAATATTCTTTTATTTTGAGTTCCTTTATTTTATTATTAGTTATTCATATATTCTTAAACAAGAGGCATGAAATCTCCATATATCATGTATATTTTGGATTTTCTCATGTTCATTGATAACTCATCATCGTTATTCTTCTCCACTCCCACTTATTCAAGGAATAAAAATATTTTTCATGATATGTTGAATTACCAACATCGTGGACGATGTGATTTCAATTTCCATGAATTCTTTCAAGTATGGTCATGAAACCATTTATATGGTTGAAAAATGATATGATATATTTATTATGACCATACATGGGTCATAAATTATTTTTTACTCATGGTTTTAATTTATAATAGAAAATAAGGTTGTTATTATCAAAGAACCACTAAAATGATTTAAAGGAATATCATTAATGTTTTAACTTATGAATCATCCTCATTTAATAAATAAAAGTGATAAATGGTATAAATTATGGTACTATAAATATTTATATACCATTCTATTCCACTTATGGTGTTTCACCTCTAATATATAAGAACATCCATCATGAACCGATCTTGATTATCATGTAAAGAACTCACCCAAAACAGTGCAAGGAACAAAATACAAATAACTAAGGGGTGAAATGAGGTTATGAAATGATAATATAAGATGTTATAAACAAGAAAATGTATATGTGAAATATGAATAACACACTTTTAACCATTATATATGATGTTTGAACATGTTTTAAATAAGACAAGCCTAAGGTAAGGTAATTTTTATCCCGATTTCCATCCTTTGAGTTAACCTTATCCGTCATTATTTATGTGGTATTTAAATTGTTTGTTTGATGGATTGTGATTATTATATGCTTAATTTTGTATATTTATAGAGTATTTACATATTCCATCATCTATATTAAGTATCACTTCAATTATATGATATTTATAAGGGATAATTCATTTAAAATCAATTTTTAAAATTCTGTATTTCAAAATTAAAAAGAAATGTTTTTATGTTAATATTCATGTTGTATGATTTTGTTCAGGATCATGGGAATTATTTATGATGAAGTGTGAGACCATTATTTCCATCCAATTCAATTGTTATGTGTATGTTGGAGGTCGGTCATATGGTTACTCCAAGTGTAACTGCAATGGTTACACAAATAGTAAGGTAGACATAAGGGTTACAAATTATAAGGTAGCTGAGTGGGTTAAAAGATTATGTAAGTAATTCCCCAATATACCTCCATGGATATACTTATTCTCTTATGTATTGTGTAAATATCATGTTTCACAAAGTAAATATATATATATATATATGTGATAAGTATATTTGTTGAAAATGATTTTATACGTTACATGTATTCAGAGACTAATCTATTATTTCATTCTTTTTATATCCATTACTGAGTCTTTATGCTCATCACAAGTTTTAATTGATTTTTACAGGTTAATGGATCTGTATGACAAATAAATAATCCATGTTAAATATTCAATAATTTTCAAGGAATCATGCTTTATGTTTTAATGATTTAAATTTTGAAAAAAATGGGAACTATTTTTATGGTATCCACTATATAAAAATGTGTAATGATATGAATGTATTATGTCCAAATTATCTAAAGAACTAAACTTGAAACTATTTTCAATGTAAAATAAATTTTTTTCTTGAGTAAATTCAAGATTATGTATGTAATAGTGCTAGGTCCTTATAGTTGGTATCATAGGATGGTTTAGATAACTTTAGGGGTTAGGATGATGTTAAAATAATATCATACATGATTTTTACATTATCATTAATTTGAAATTCTATAGAATTTAAAGATTTCCATGTTGCTTCATCTAAGATATGACTGTTTATAATGGTTGTCCATAAAAATAACTTGGATACTGAAGAGGAGAGGTTCCGACTGAACGATATCCTTCCAAATCTACATCTTGGAATGGTAGTGATTGGAACCGATTAGTTTGTGATAGTAATGGATCAGCTAATGCATGCAATAAATGGTGGTCGAATCCATGCATGAGAACAAATAGATGTTCCACAAAGGAAAATGAAAATAATGGAACATTTTTTGAGAAAACACCCTCCCTCATTAAATAGATCTTCTGACCCAGTGGTAGTTGAGGGATGGATCAAAGCCTTTGAAAAGTTATTCGATATTATGGGATGTTCAAACAATCATAAGGTAAATCCTCCCATTTATATTTTTAAATGTGAAGCTGATCAATGGTGGTCAATGGTAAGAATATTAGGGGTATAGAGGATATGTATGCCTTATAAATAGATGAATTTAAAAGTCTTTTCCATGAAAAATATTTTCCTACGGTTGAGTGACTTTGGATGGAGAATAAAGTCATTGAATTAAAGCAATAATAGGAGGATTTAGTGTCTTTATATGAAGTGTACAACACCCGACAGACGAGGTGTGATCCGAATCTTATTCTAGATCTTGATAGAAAAATCAACTTCTTTTACTCAGGACTGCATCCATGGTATCGAAGGGCATTGGACTCCCTCGATTTCAAAAGTTATGAGAAACTTGTTCGATATGCTGAGAGGGTAGATATGGAGTTTTATTATGATAACGTGCATTTTAGAAACATGGAAAAGAAGAGTTCCATGTGGCCGGTGATGGGTAAGAATCAACCAATGAAATTTGATGGTATGAAATTCCAGTTTCCAATTTATGAAAAGAGTGGAATGAAACACCCAAGGGAATGACTTCTCTAAACTAGGAAGTGTTTTAAATGTGGTACGTTTGGAAATATGATCCTAGATTTCAATGAAAATGATCATAAGGCTAATCCGGATAAGAAAACTGTAAAGTATTGTAAATGTGGTGAAACGGGTCATTATGAAAATTCCTTCCCAAAGAGAGATCCAAATGATGCAATGAAACCAGACAATTAGAAGAAGGTTTTAGTGAGATCCTTTGCGACTAAATTAACAAATTTCAGTCCATCCAATGAAGTTGTATTAGATAATTTATTTATTCACTCATATTTTTCTAATGTTTTGTTTGATATAGGGTCTACACATTACTTTATCTCAAAGAAATTTTTAGGAAAATTGGAAATATCACCTCAACAAATGAGACCTGAATTTGTCGTTAAGACACTAGGGGGAGTATTATATCAAAGAAGAATTATAAGAATCTTTTTATTTTGGAATATGGAAAGACTTTACCTATAAACCTTTTAATTTTACCCTTAGTTGAGATTGATGTTATTATGGGAATGGATTGGATTCTTGTTTATCATGATAAGATTGAATGTAGAGATAAAGAAGTTTTTTTTAGAAAGAGTTTCTATTTGTATACAAGAATGAACCCATAAAATTGATAACATATCAGGAAGTTGAGAAATTGTAGAAATATGGAAATAAAAGTTATCTTTCTCGTATTGTTGAAAGAAAGGGAACTGTTCAGATTTATTATGTGCCTATGGTAAATGAATACATTGATATTTTTCTTGATGAGTTACCCGGTGTCATACCTAATATGGAAGTTTAATTGACAATTTCTATAGTTCTAGATGCTAAGAAAATTTCAACACCCCAATATCATATGGCTCAAATAAGAAATCATGAATTGAAAAATCAATTGCATTATTTTCTTGATAAATGCTTCATTTTTCCTAGAAATTCACTATGGGGTACCCCTATTTTGTTCGTTAAAGAGAAATATGGTTCCATGAGACTTCACATTGATTATAAAGCTTTGAATATCAAAAATTTTAAAAGAAAGTATGATTTGCATCATATTGATGACTTGTTTGATCATCTCCAGGGAGCTTAGAACTTTTCTAAGATTGAATTGAGATTTGGATACCATCAGCTGAAGGTGAAGGAGGATAAAATCCCAAAAATAGCATTTCTTACTAGATATGGGTATTATGAATTTTTTGTTATGCCGTTAGGGTTAACTAATGCACCTGTTTTATTCATGAATATTATGAATAGAGTATTTCATCAGTTCTTGGATAAGTCTATGGATTTAATTATTGATGACATTTTGGTATTTTCTATAAATAAAGAGGATCATGAAAAACATATAAGGGCTGATTTACAGACCTTAAAAAAAGAAACTGCATGGAAAATTTTGCAACTGTATTTTTTGGTTGCAATAGATTTCTTTTCTTGTGAACATTTTAAATAGGATGGACTAATAGTTGATCAAGCCAAAATAGTAGTGGTTGATGAATGGAAAATACCTACAAATGTTACAATAATTTGTTGTTTTCTTGGAATAGTGGGTTATTACCGACTGTTTGTTGACAACTTTTCACAGTTATCTAGACCGATAACTAATTTAACACACAAAGGGGTTAAATTTTTTTGGACATAAGAATGTGATGTTTTTTTTCAAGAACTACAAACAAGATTGGAGAATGCTGCAGTTTTGGCCTTGCCTTCCCGAAATAGTGAGTTTTTCATCTACAATGATGCTTCTTTGACTGGACTCGGTTGTGTTTTGATACAGAATGATCATATAATTTCTTTACATCAACATAACAAAAACCTCATGAGTTAAATTATACCACATATGATTTAGAATTGGAATATGTGTTATTTGATTTGAAAATTTATAAGCATCATTTATACAAATCCAAATGTCAAACATATACTGACTATAATTGTTTGAAGTATGTATTCACTAAGATTGAATTAAACATGAGGTAGAGAAGATGTATTGAACTGATTAAGGATTATGATTTCACTATCAATTACCATCCTGGAAAATCAACCCAAGTGGCAGATTCATTGAGTCAAAAACATTATGCATCATTAACCATGTTAGGTTTGGAACATGATCCCTTGATTAATGATTTGATGAATTTTGTCTTAGAAGTTGTTGGTATAGGGAATACATCTATTTTGTTTCAGGATTCAGTTTTGTTTTCATTGTCAGATAGAATTAAGTGAGCACAGAAGGAAGGTCGTGAGTTAAAAAAAAATGTAGAATTGGTTAAAATGGGTAAGCTTCCAGAATTTAATGTTGATAAAATTTGTGTTTTAAGCATTGGGAAAAGGTTTTGTGTGACCTATGATTCTCAGTTGAAGAAATATTTTTTTGTGTGAAGCTAATATTTCTCCATTTTTGGTTCATCCTTGAAGCAATACGATTTATGAAAACCTTCAGGAGTAATATTAGTGGGATTGAATACAAAGAGATGTTGGAAATTTTACCATGAAATGTTTGACATGTCAGTAAGTTAAAGTAGAGGGGCAGCTACCGAAGGGTATACTTCAATCTTTTCCAGTGCCAGTGTGTAAATGAGAGAATATATCCATGGAATTTGTGTTGGGACTACCAAATACATCTCTAGGTAACAATGCGATTTTGGTTATTGTTGATCTGCTGAAAAATCAGCACATTTTATTTCTATTCATGATACAATGTCTTTGCATCAAATTTCTCGACTGTTCCTTAGAGTGATTATCAGGTTGAATGGAGTTCATCTTTCAATTGTATCTGATCGGGATCCTAAGTTCCCTTAGAACTTTTGGAAGGGACTACAGAAGGTGATGGGAACATAATTAAATTTCATTATAGCTTTTCATCCTCAATCAGATGGGCAGTCAGAACAAATGATTCAAACATTGAAGGATATTCTTCGTGATTGTTCAATGGTCTTCTAGAGATTTTGGGATCAACATCATTCTTTATTTGAGTTTTCTTATAGTAAAAATTGTCATTCCATTATACATATGGAACCTTTTGAGGATTTTTATGTAAAGAAATGTTGAAATCCATCTTTTTGGGATGATGTCAGTGAAAGAAAGTTGATGGGGCCAGAATTAGTAGAGGAAGTGGTTGAGGAAGTGAAGATATTCCAGAAACACATCAGGAAAACTCATAGCTGGTAGAAACATTATGCTGATAACTTATAGAAAGACTTCTATTTTGGGGTAGGTGACCTTTGTTTTCCTTAATATCTCTCTTTTTAAAGGCATGATGAGTTTTGGTATGAAATGAAATGTATGTTTGTAGTTTATCAGTCCTTTCGAAATCCTAGAAATGTTGGACCCATTTAATGCTGAGTAAATTTTTCTCTGAGTTTGTCTCAGGTACAAAATGTTTTTCATGTTTTGATGTTGAGAAAGTATGTTCTAGATTCATCACGTGTCTTGAGCCTAGAAGAAGTTCAGTTAGAAGAGAACCTTTCTTATGAAGAGAAACCTGTTTAGATTCTTGATTGAAGGGAAAAGGTATTGAAGAATAAGTTAATCCACTAGGTAAAGGTTTTGTGGAAAATACACATGGTTGAAGAAGAAACATGGCCATCTGAAAATGCTATTAGGGAAAGGTACCCTGACTTGTTCAATATGAAAATAAAGTTGTGAGGACGCAATTTCCAAAATGTGGGTATAATGTAACACCCCAAGGTTTTCTAAAAATAAATTGAAATGCTTGGGAATTTGTTCAATGTATATTTATGTATGTTGCCTTTAAACATAATTTTACTAATTCTATGTTTTGAATTTCGAAAAATGGTCATCTACAAATATTCTGAGTATGTTATTTGGAGTCTTTTTGAACCAATTTTTTTTTCAGTGAATAGTATCATACCCATATATATATTAATATCAACCTAATTAATAATAAATTCTACTATTATTTTATTTTATTAAGGATTTAATATAATGACATCTTGATTAATTTTTAAATGTGATATAAAAGCTGTTATAGTTTTTAAATTATTAACTTTTGATTTAGAAATGATTGTATTTAAAAATAAATTTAAAAATATTTTGAATTTTTTATTCAAAAAATGAACTTCATTTTTCAATTCTACACATCGATAAATTTTTAGAGTGAATTTTGGGGATTTTTCTAATACAATTGATTTTACGGTGAACAGTACTAATACAGTTTTAAGTTTCGGTGTGTTAATGACATCATTAACGATGTAATAATGATGTAAAAAATCTGGTATACTTTTTTACAGTAAAATAAGTTATGAGGTGTTCCATGTGACATATACCATGGGAAAATACCAAGGGCAAGCCCATGGTTTTGCAAAACCCACTAATGAGGTGTCCCTTGGAAATTATTAAAATAATCCCCCACTTTTTCTATAAATACCTACCCATTACTTCATTACATTCATTCCAAATTCCTCATCATTGATGATATAGCCTCCTTACCTACCTAGTATCCCTCTCAAGGTATCCTTAGGCCCCCAGGGTCCCAACCTTCAAGTTCAAGGAATTACTCTACAAGATATGAAAATTCTCAATTTCATTCATTTTTCATTCATGTTCTCTTTTATGTGGCATAACTTTCATGCTTTCATACAATGTTTTTATTTAATTATTATTATTTATCTATTCTATATTAGGATTTATTTCTGGATGGGTGACCCTTTTCCCCTCGCTTTTTAATGTTTTCTAAAACCATGTAACATAGTCGTTAGGCTACCGAATTTTTGTGAGGGATTTCTCAATTATTCTATTATTTTGAGTTCCTTTTTTTTCTTATTATTTATTCATTTCTTCTTAACCAAGAGGCATGAAATATTAATAAATAATTTATATTCTGTATGTTCTCATGTTTATGTAAAACTTTTCTTCATTATTCTTCTCCTATCCCACTTATTCAAGGAATGAAAACATTGTTTGTGATGTGTTGAATTACCGACATCGTGGACGATGTGAATTAAATTTACATTAATTATTTCATGTATGGTCAATGAAACCATTTATATGTTTAAACCAAGATAAAATATATATTTTTATGTCACATACATGTTTTTATAATTCTTTTGTACTAATGGTTTTAATTTATAAAACAAAATAAGGATGTTATTATCTAAGAACCACTAAAATGATCTAAAAGAATATTATTAATGTTTTAACTAATGAATCATCATCATAAAAAATCAAAGTTAAAAATGGTATAAATTTTGGTAATATAAATATGTACATAAATTCCCATTCCAATTCTGGATTTTCACTTCCAATCGACAGCAACATCCATCACGAACTGATCATGAAAATCATGTAACGAACTCACCCAAAACAGTGAAAGTAACATAATACTAACAATTAATATGACGACCCATACTTTACATACATTGTTAATACTTCAAAATTGAAGCACACTTATTACAACATATGACAAAACCACAAAGGACCGTATAGGTATAGTGTCTTTAGAAACTGGGAAACATAAACAACTGGTTCATAAATCATCTACATTGTCTCCCATTTATTTCATCATATCTAGGGTCCCTTTTAGCATATTCTACTTAATATCCATCTTCCTGGCCTGGGGAAAAGAAAACATAAAAGGGTGAGCTCAAATGCTCAGCAAGGGCAAATAAAGGAAATAAAAATCATATCATATCTTTTTGAAAATCAAAACCTGCAAAAGAGATCATAATATCTTAACATGGAATAAATCATAGAAGTGAAAATGAGATCCCCATAATCATAACATAAAACATGAAGCTTTGTGGCATGCACCCATAATCATGGAAAATCTTTTCTTGTTAGTCATGACTCATTTCCAAGACTATCTTAGTGGACAAAGTCCCTTTCTGAACTGAGTCACCCTCGTTCCAGTCCTGTTTCACTGAACCGGTATAACCTACCGTTCCAGCCATGTCTATCTCATGAGATATAAAATCTTTACCCAATGCATTGGAGGGAGATATAGGTCCCAACCATCTTATAATGAATCCTTTCTTATGTGTGCCACATAATCATAAACCATACATCATAACGTAACCCATGTAATAAAAATGGGATTCTTAAACAACATGACATCATAAAACAATTCATATAAGATAAAGGAATTCATAAAAATGTTTCCATCACAACATAATCAAATCCATGTAATAATAGGGATAAAAACAGAACCCTTTTATTATCTTAGATGGAAAATACTTTTGATAAAATACTTGAACTCCATTCTTGAGGAAAATATCCTTTCTACTTCAAAAACATTTTTCCTTTCATAACATGTCATAAGACTTTAAAATAAAAGAAGTTGATTAAAAATAAACGAGAAAACTTGTAAAGTAAGCTTCTTGGAAATAATGTTTTAAAAATCCATTCATGCCGTATAAGTTAAAAAAACATTCTTCGTACTTTTGTCGGAAAAGTCAAAAAGTACCTCGTACGAAAAACGACAAAAGATTCCTTTCATACATATTACTAAAAACTCACCGAAGGGTAAAAATGGATTTAAACAATTGTAGGTGGATGGAAATAATATTACATATTGATGAAACATGGATGTGGATGATAAAATACACCCCAGTAAATACTTACGAATAAACAGTCTCGGATAAAAATGGGATTGTGATATTTCCCTTACCTTAGGTCCAATTTTCTTTGTACGTGTCCAAAGCTCCTGTATAATGGTTTAAATAATGTTATTGACTTATTCCAGAATCATACATATTGATATGATATCATATATGGTCATATTCTTAGCTTCTTGATAGTAATATTTCATTGTTACTTGTTACTCGGGTCTTTATTGCCTTATGTTTTTATGCGTGTTTTGCCGAATACATTCTTATTCTTCTTTTAAGGTTATAGATACCTTATATCCAGAATGGTATTAGTGTAACATATATCATATTTATTCATTCAATTTATATAATTATTATGTAATGATGATCATGTAGAACGAGTCGCATCACATCATGGAGACGGTATTCCGTACGTACGCACGAGTGATGATATCATTCCTATGATCGTGGAACTGTATTGGAGTATATATATATTATTTCAGTATCAATATTACTTTATAATAATCATAAATAGTTACTCATTACACCATTATACCCATCCTTTTAAAGTGATGGTGGAAAATAGATTACACCACGGCGTGGAGACGATATTTCGTACGTACGCACGCGCGGTGATTTCATTTTTCCGTAGGATGGATAGAAGGTGAATTAGGGTTGTTTCATATTTATAATAACATATCAGTATGTAAGTAATACTGATGTTATTACTTTATCATGAAACAACTAAAGAAGAATAATTTGGAGAAGAAAGAAATTGAAAAGATCGGTAATGGACGTTACCTCTTCTTTGGAACGCTTCTTTGAATCCTCCACTTAGGGAACTAATATTGGTATTTGAAGAAGACCAGGACCACTAGGATTATTCTAGGGAAGTGGAGAGGAGAAAATGGCAGGGTTTGGCCGAGCATGAGTGCTCAAATTGGTGTGAGGAGGAGGGGGAGGAGGTGCCCTTTTATAAGGGAGGAGAGGGGCACCTTAGGAATATCTCAAAATATTATTTTATATTAAAGTCAAAATCGGTTAATAATGGTTCCAAAGGGTCTTATTTCGAAGCTAAAGTGGGGATGGGTCTAAATCCTATCAACCAATAGTATTTAGACAAGTTTAGGGTATTATTTTAACCTTATCAATTAGATTTAACTCTAAGTTAAATAATTTAACTTTTACCATGTCTTTTTGTTTTCTTTCACCATATGGTTAATACACTTACTATAACATGCCAAACGAACCCCAAATTGTTTATTATTAATATATATATCCTTATCTAAGTTATTTGGCCGAACCTTAGATTTTTAGGAATAAAATAACAATTAATAATATTTTATTTTATTTAAAAACTATTTTGTGTCAATTTTGACACTATTTGATATATGATTTTTTGGAAAGTCATAACAGAATTATATGTTCGAATAAAGTTGATTAAATCAACATTAATATATTATAGTATCCTAGAAAATTAGTGTAATTAATAAAAAGTCTCAGATTACATTTATTTTTGTGTTTATAACATCAATTATGTCAATATTTCATTAATAAGATAATTACTGCATCATCATTGTGTCATAAATAAATTAAATTATTTAATGTTTAAAAATTAAAAATAAAATACCATTATGTAGGAAATCGTTTTAGCTTTCTAATGAATATTTATAGTCGAATTTATCTTATGTATAACCCCATATAAAAATGATTTACTTATTAAACTTTGATTTTAACTATTTTAACCCTTCTTTAAATAAATTAATAATAAATGTCCTAATCTAATCCAAGTGGGCCTAAATGGTCATATTTTATTCCTAAGTTTGTTTTTGGTCGAATTACATTTGTCCAATAGAATTAGGACCTGTGTTAGGGTAATATTAATATCATATTTACCCTTAGTTACCCTATTTACTATTAACTGCGGTAAAAAAAAGTAAAAAGTTACTATTCACCAAAAAATTATTTTTATCTCATTGAACAACATTTTACTTACTGATATCAACCGTGTCTGTCGGATTTTCTAAATTCCATTCACAGAAGTGGTAAAATTAAGTTTTATGCAAAATTCAGTTTTTTACCTACCACTTAGTGGTTTCACTATTCATCAAAAATTGAAAGTTTTCAGAAAAATACCAAAATTTCACCCTAGGCTAATTTCGATATTCTGAGTCCAAAAATGAAGTCCATTTTGAAAAATAAAATTTATAAAATTTCAAAAAGTGGTTATTACTATTCATAATGGCTAGTTTTAATAGCATATTGTTGTTTAGTGAAACTCGGTATTGCGTACGACGCAAGCTATCGAGGAAGGTCGTGATTGCGTGTAAAGCAAGCCAAGCAAGTGTTGTGTAGAAAAAGATTCCTTTGATGATTTATATAACATAAAAGTCTCGGGTGTTACATTCTACCCCCCTTAAAAAGAATTTCGCCCTCGAAATTCGTCACATTGTAACAAACAGATGAGGATACTTCTCCCTCATCATATCCTCAAGCTCCCATGTAGCTTCTTCAAGTTGGTGGTTCCTCCATAAAACTTTCACCAAGCGAGTGGTCTTGTTTCGTAGGACTTTTTCGCTACGATCCAGAATCTCTATCGGCTATTCTTCATAAGAAAGATCTTGCTCCAGCGGTACAACTTCTGAGCTGAGTACATGTGAAGGATCTGGTATGTACTTTCTCAGGAGAGATACATGGAACACATCGTGAACTTGAGAGAGATTCGGTGGAAGTGCCAATCGGTAAGCTACCTTCCCAACATGATCCAGTATTTCAAAAGGACCAATATATCTAGGGCTCAACTTCCCCTTTCCAAATCTCATAACCCCCTTCCAGGGAGATATTCGTAAGAACACTTTATCACCCACTTCAAACTCTAGGTCTTTTCTTCGGTTGTCGGCATAACTTTTCTGTCGACTCTGAGCTGCGCTTATGTGTTGTTGAATAGATCTGACCTTTTCTGCCATTTCATCAACGAGATCAGGTCCTAATAGCTTTCTTTCCCCAACTTTATCCCAGAAAGTTGGAGTCCTGCATTTCTTTCCATAGAGAGCTTCATAAGGAGCCATCTGAATACTGGAGTGAAGGCTATTATTATATGAAAATTCCACCAAAGGTAGGTGTTGATCCCAACCTCCTTTGAAATCCATAGAGCAATCTCTCAACATATCTTCTAGGGTTTGAATTGTTCTCTCAGAATGACCGTCTGTCTGGGGATGATAAGCAGTGCTGAAACTCAACTCTGTATCCAGAGTATGCTGAAGACTTCGCTAGAACTTCGAGGTAAATCTCGGATCCCGATCAGATATAATAGAAAGTGGTACTCCATGCAATCTTACCACTTCCTTTACATATATCCTGGCAAGCTGATCTAGAGAGAAATCCTCTCTAATAAGAATGAAGTGTGCAGACTTTGTAAGACGATCAACTATGACCCAGATAGCATTATTGCCTTTGGATGTTTTAGGAAGTCCTGTGACAAAGTCCATAGTGATGTTTTCCCATTTCCATTCGGGTATGGGTAATGGTTGTAACATCCCCTTAGACTTTTGTCTCTCAGCTTTAACTTGCTGACAAACCAAGCATCGAGAGACATATTCAGCAACATCTCTTTTCATGCCATCCCACCAGAAGTACTCTTTCAGGTCCCTATACATCTTCGTGCTTCCAGGATGAATAGAGAATGATGAACTATGAGCCTCATCCAACAGCTCCTTCTTTAATTCGGGGATGGGAGGAACACAAACCTGATTCCTGAACTTTATTATCCCATCACAATCAAGGTTGAATTCAGGAACATTTCTCACCTTCTTTTGTAACTCGACATCTTGTTTCTGTGCCTCTTTAATCTTCACATGTATAGATGGTTGAACATTCATTTGAGAAAGATAAGATTTTTCCCCTTCCATTATAATTCCAAGATCCATCCTTTGTAAATCCATAAATATTGGATCTTTTGTGATCCTCATCACGGATAAACTAGCATGGTCTTGTCGAATTAATGCGTCTGCCACCTTGTTTGCTTTTCCAGGGTGGTAACGGATTGAGCAGTCATAATCCTTAATCAGCTCCAACCATCTTCTTTGACGCATATTTAACTCCTTTTGTGTGAAAATATACTTTAAACTTTTATGATCAGTATAAATATCACACCTTTCACCATAAAGGTAATTCCTCCAAATCTTTAATGCAAAGATTACCACAGCCAACTCCAAATCATGTGTTGGGTAATTTTGCTCATGGATTTTCATCTATCGTGAGGCATAAGCCATCACCATATCATTTTGCATAAGAACACACCCCAATCCCATCTTGGACGCATCACTATAGATCACAAACCTTTCTCCACTACAAGGCAGGGTGAGCACAGGTGCACTGGATAACCTTCTTTTCAACTCCTTGAAATTCTCTTCACATTCTTCCGTCCAGACAAACTTAACTCCTTTCCGAGTCAACTTGGTGAGTGGATTAGATAATCGTGAAAAATCCTTTTCAAAACGTCGATAATATCCAGCCAAACCATGAAAACTTCGGATCTCAGTTACTGTTGTTGGTCTCGACCATCTTTCGATAACCTCTGTTTTTGCTGGATCCACAGATATCCCCTCTTTTGAGATTATGTGACCCAAAAATGAAACTTTTTGAAGCCAAAATTCACACTTGGTAAATTTGGCATAAAGCTTCTCCTTTCTCAGGGTCTTCAATATAATTCTCAAGTGATCTTCATGCTCTTCCTTGCTCTTTGAATAGACAAGAATATCGTCTATAAAGACTACCACAAATTGATCAAGATAGTCTCTAAAGACTCTATTCATTAGATCCATGAAGATAGCAGGGGAATTAGTAAGACCAAATGGCATCACTATAAATTCATAGTGTCCATACCTTGTACGGAAAGCCGTCTTTGGTATATCCTCCCTTTTGACCTTAATTGATGATACCCTAAACGAAGATCAATCTTGGAAAAGTATTGAGCTCCGCGTAGTTGGTCAAATAAGTCATCAATGCGTGGGAGAGGATATTTGTTCTTGATAGTGATCTTGTTATGTTCTCGATAATCAATGCAGAGTCTCATTGATCCATCTTTCTTCTTAACAAATAGAACAGGTGCTCCCCAAGGTGACGCACTAGGGCGTATGAATCCCTTATCAAGATTCTCTTGGAGTTGCTTCTTCAATTCCTGCAACTCAATTGGGGCCATTCTATAAGGTGTCTTTGAAATAGGCAAATCACCCGGTACGAGTTCTATTGAAAACTCAACTTCACGATTTGGTGGAAGACCCGGTAATTCCTCCAGAAAAACATCATCAAACTCTCGTACAATGGGAATATTCTTAATCGTGAGTTTCTCACCAACCATTTGAGATAAATAACCTTCATTTAGTGGAATCAATACCCATAAGATGGAAGAAATTTCCACTGGAAGGTTATGATCATCCTTGCATTGATAGACGATCGTAGATTGATCTGGAATATGAAATGTGACTTCCCTTCTTTGGCAATTGATATGAGCTCCATGTAGAGAAAGCCAATCCATGCCAAGAATCACATCAAATTCCACTAAAGGAAGGATCACAAGATTTGCATGAAGCACTTTCCCACAAACTTCGATCGGAGCAGAATTATAAACTTTTGATGCGACTGTTGTGCCATTAGGTGTTGTCACAGCTAACTCAACATCTAATTGTTGAGGTAATACGGTGATACCCTTAGAAAATTTTTCAGAAATAAAATAGTGGGTGGATCCAGAATCAAATAAAACATTTTCTACTTTAGAGTGGATGGTAAGTGTACCTTTCACCACTTCGTTATCGTACTCCACATCACTGATAGAAATTGCATGCGACTTTCCTTTGTCTTTAGCCTTAAGATTTTGTTGACGTCGACCATCATCATCAACCCTTGGATTTGGGCATTGATTGGAATAATGCCCCATCTCCTTGCACTTGAAACATTGAAGTGTAGTAGGTTCATTCTATGTATCCCTTCATTTGTTTGCATCATTAGACATCTTCTTCCCATTATCGCGGCATTCAAATGCCCGATGACCTTCCTTTCCACATTTAAAACATTTACTTGTCCCTTTAAGACAACTCCCTCCATGTTTCTTTCCACACTTTGAGCATAAGGAAAAGCTCATCGTCTTTTCCGTGTGCTCTTTAGATTTTCCATTGAATTCCATCTTCCTCTTCTTATCAAACCCATGTGACTGATGGGTTACTCCAATCTCCATCTCGACTTTGAGAGCACATCGAACGATTTCCTCGTAGCTATTGAAGTCCCTTATGGCTAACGCCCTTCGAAGACTTGGTTTTAAGCCACTAAAGAATCGATCGATCTTACTCTCAGGTTGGATAATAATACCAGAAGCGTACCTTGCAAGTCTTGTAAAATTTTCTTCATAGGTACCAACAGATTCATCATCCCTTTGCTTCAGTTCAAGGAACTCTTTCTCCATCTTTGTTCGGAGAATACGAGGGAAGTACTTATTGAAAAATAAGTTCTTGAACTCGTCCCATTCCATAGACTCAATTTCATCCCTTTTCCTCATATTCTTAATAAGATTCCACCATTGATCAGCATCTCCTTCCAAACGATACACTGCTAGGATGACTTTATCATGCTCAGAACATTGAAGAACTGAAAATATCTTTTCAGTAGTACTAATCCATTGTTCAGCAACTAATGGATCAGTAGACCCGCTGAAAGAAGGTGGACGCTTCCTAAGTTTGTTTTTGGTCGAATTACACTTGTCCAATAGAATTAGGACATGTGTTAGGGTAATATTAATATCATATTTACCCTTAGTTACCCTATTTACTTTTAACTGCGGTAAAAAAAAGTAAAAAGCTATTATTCACCAAAAAATTATTTTTATCTCATTGAACCACATTTTACTTACTGATATCAACCGTGTCTGTCGGATTTTCGAAATTCCATTCACAGAAGCGGTAAAATTAAGTTTTATGCAAAATTCAGTTTTTAACCTACCACTTAGTGGTTTCACTATTCATCAAAAATTGAAAGTTTTCAGAAAAATACCAAAATTTCACCCTAGGCCAATTTCGATATTCTGAGTCCAAAAATGAAGTCCATTTTGAAAAATAAAATTTATAAAATTTCAAAAAGTAGTTATTACTATTCATAACGGCTAGATTTAATAGCATATTGTTGTTTAGTGAAACTCGGTATTGCGTACGACGCAAGCTATCGAGGAAGGTCGCGATTGCGTGTAAAGAAAGCCAAGCAAGTGTTGTGTAGAAAAAGATTCCTTTGATGATTTATATAACATAAAAGTCTCGGGTGTTACAATTAAAGGGTGATATGTGGTTATGATATGATCATATAAGATTTTATAAACATGAACATGTTTTTTTAAATATAAATAACACTATTTTAACCATTATACATGATGTTTAAACAGGATTCAAGTAAGATAATCATGAGGTAAGGGACTTCTAAACCTGATTTCCACCCTTTGGGTTAAACTTAATATTCAATATTTATGTGGTATTTAATTTTTATATGTGATGAACTCTGATTATACTATGTATAATTAGGTATATTTATAGATTATATACATATTAGATCCACACTATTAAGTCTCACGTCAATTATATGATATTTATAAGGGACTATTTTTTAAAAATCCTCTTTTAAAAGTATGTTTTTCAAAACTCAAAATCAATGTTTTTATTCTAATATTCATGTTGTATGATTATGTTCTGGATCATGGGTATTGTTTATGATGAATGGCGGGACCTATATTTCCCTCCAATTCATTGGTTATATGTATGTTTTAGGTTTTTCATATGGTTACTCCAAGTGTAACTGTGATGGTTATACAAATAGTAAAGTAACCGTGAGGATTACAAATTATAAGGTTGCCAACAGGGTTACATGATTATGTAAGTAATGCCCCAATATACCTTTATGGTTATAGTTATGTTCTTAGGCATTGTTTAAATATCCAGTTCTATAATGTAAATATATATATATATGTGACAATTATGACATTTTAAAGTGATTTCATATGTTACAATTATTCATGGACTAATGTGTTCGTTCCTTCGTTTTATTTCCCTTACTGAGTTTTTATGCTCATCCCAAGTTTTAAATGATTTTCATAGTTTAATGGATGTGTAATAAATTTAAGGAATCTATTTTAAATGTTGATTAATTCTCAAGGGAACATATTTTATGTTTGTATGTTTTAAATTTTGAAAAAAATGGAAACTAGTTTTATGGTATCCACTCTATAACAATGTGTAATGTTATGAATGTATTATGTCCCAATTCTCTAAAGCACTAAAATGGAAAATATCCTCAATCTAAAATGAAGTTTTTTATTGACTAAATTCATGATATGGTTTGTAATAAGATTGGGTCATTATACAATAGGCGATGATTGATTCCATATCAATGTGTCCTTTTCAAAGTATTACCCCGAGGTACCTCTATACCAAATCCACACCCATAGTAGTATCCAAGAAAGTATCTATCTTATTGAAACCACTAAATTTATCCTTTTCCAAAATTATAGGATATTTTATTATACTTTTATTCATCCTTAGACTTATCCTTAGATACATCCCTAGACATATCCTTCGAAATATCCATAGAAATCTCATTAATGTTTTATTATCCTGGTTTATAAAGGTTAACTAAACCATTACTTTGATACCAACTATTGAATCCCAATATTCTCACACATATTTACTACATATTTTTATATGAATAATCATTAAATTAACCAAACACATTCTTGAGGATATGAATATTTTAGTTCCATTGGAATCATGGAACATAAACTTATAATCTGGTGAATGATCTTCAATGTTTCCCATAAATATATTCCATTTAGCACTCTTCATAGACATAACCTATATAACACATTTATTCAAAAATTGTGGAAATGAAACAAATGAAATGACGAGATTGGATTCTTAGTAAGGGTAAATATAATATAAGTCAATATTTGATCATTATAAAGAATAAGATAAGAATAAGGGTGGGTGATAATTAATATAACATAAAAGTTTATACCCAAAATTTTATAGATCATAAAAATGAGTCATGGAAAAAATATTGGTTGTTAATAAGACATTATTTATAAAATAATCAATCAATATTATATATGAGATTATATAATTGAATAATACAATGATTTTTTTATACAAATAAGAATAGTAAATATTTCATCAAGTATACCCACCAAGACATTCATAACATGTGAGGGTTGGGATAACCACCTATGTGCCCGCTTCATTCACTGGATAACCACTGGTGTGCCCTATTTTTCAGCCTTGGTCTAACAACCCATGTAACCTAATTTTATGTATTGTTCTAACCACCCATGTACCTCCTTTTTAGGCTTGTGAAAACCTACCCTATACCCTCTATGCTAATAGAAAATTTATCATTACCCTATGCATTGGAGGGAGATATAGGAAATACCCATCCCCTGATAAAAATCATACATATGTGTTACAAAAGATCATAAAACATTCATCATATCATAACCCATTAAATGAAATTTGTTTCATGAGAATTTCATCATATCATAATGTAAGGAAAAGTGACAGTTTTCATAATCTTTTAATCATTCTATCATAGAATAACTTATGAAAAAGAAGTGGGTATTATAATAATTCTATCATGATATAACCACTTGAAGAGAAATATGATTTATAATAATACTTTCATAGTAAACCATTCATATATATAATAATAATGGTATCCTTTGTTCATATCACAAATAAATCATGGGTAACATCAATAGGAGTCATATTAGATAGAAAATTATTTTTAAGGATAATTTAAAAAGTTTCTTGTGGAAAATAAATTTTATTTTAAAATCATTTTTTAAATCCTAAAAAAATTTGAAAAATATATTTCTTTAAAAATAAACTTTAAATCCTATATAGGAAGCATTAAGAATCATTTAAAAAATTTCTTGAAGAAAATATCCTTTACGATTTGGAAAAAATATTAAAACATAATTTTTTTGAAAATAAATATTTTTGAAAATATACTAGAAATATTATAAATTAATCTTCTAAGAAAATAATGGTAATGATAATGGGAAATTTCATTCATGTCGTGCATGGTAACAATATATATTTCTTTAAAATTTTCAATAAAACCCAAACGATAATTATATGGAAAATGACATGATGATTACATTAAAAAATATATATACATACTAAAAAATTATGGAAAATATATTTTAAAAATCATAGAATAATTATAAACCATTTTAAAAACATTTTTAGAAAACATGCTTTTAGAAGAAAACGAATTCCACATGAAATAGATAAATAAATTCTGATTTTCTTAAAAAATATTTCAAAATCATTTTAAGTAAAAAAGAGTGGGAAATTGGTAATATTAATTTAAAATATCATGAATAACCATAACAGAATAAAATTCAGGATATTATTAATATATTTACTATAATATCTCATCATCAAAAACATAATCATTAATAGTATGGATAAATAATGAGATTGTAACATAAAATCTTTACCACCTTAGTAACTTTGAATCATAATACACATAAAAAAATTACATAAAATGGAACTTAAAATTCCACGAGGAAAAATAAATTCCGAATATTGAATGTTAAAAGGGTTGTATATTCACCTCGCGGGGGAATACAGGTGCATAAGATAACATATGTCTGCAAGATGGAAAATTGAGACAAAAATAACATACAACTTTAGTACTCTTTTGAATCGTAATAACAAATCAATAATAACAGAAAATTAAACTCTAAATATCATTAAAATAATTATATTAATTATTTAAAATTTTAATGGGGAAGTATATACACAATAAAAAATAAATGAGTGGTGAAATTTAAAATCTCCCAATAACTAAAGATAGACTAGAAATCTCTAACCTTCATTCTCGACTTCCTTCATAAACATTAAATAATATTGTATAATAAATGTAAGAATATTATAAATATATTATAGAACAATAAATATATATATATATATATATATCTTACAATGTATGATGTACATAGGACATTTTATTACCTATTTATTAACAATTCATTATTAAAGTAAATTTTCAAGCAATAACCGTTTTGTTCTTCTTTTATGTTTTGATTGGTTATTTTTGGTCATCTTATTTGATCATGGTTACATCTTATAAATAATGTTAATAATTATTTAAATATCATATATATTAATTATATATGTATATATATTAATATATAAAAGATATTGATAGATAATTAAATCCACCATTCATGAAGACGGTCGACTGTCCATACGTATGAAGGTAGATTCCATTTTCCCAACATATTGAAATAAATTAAGGTAAATGGAATATTCTAATTAAATAATAATATTAATTATATATATATATATATCATATTTTGGTTAAAACCATACTTATTACCGTTAATTTAAATCCAAAACAAATCACATCGTTTCGTGACTTGGTAGTTCAACGTACATACGGGCGATGTTATCGTATTCCCTCAACATGGAATGAATAAAGGTATGAGTAATATAATAATTAAATAATTATAATAATATAATAAATTTCATATTTAAACAATACATCCATAATTATTTATAACTATGAATGGTGGTAATGAAAAAATGAATGACATCAGTTCGTGAGGTGGTAGTCCATCGTACATGCTAACAATGATTTCACAACCCATTTGATGGAAGTGGTGGTGGTTATAGGTTAATAAATTAAACTATAAACATATAATTATATATAATATAATTTTTTTTATTATATCATAATATTATAATAATAATTTAAGGATGTGGGGGATTAAACAAAACAAAAAAATTTGTTTATGAACATTACCTATTCTTTAGGTATCCCCCTTAGGATTACACCAACATAATTCATAGGATAGATTTATGTAAAGAAATCAGGTTTATTTGATGATATTATGGAATTTTGGAAGTTATTTGGGAAAATATTTGGAGAAATATGGGTTTTATTGTTTAAATAAGAGGGGAGAATGGGTAGTCTATTATAAGTTATATGAGTGTCACACTTGTAATGGTCTAAAAAAAATTCCAACCATATTTTTTCCATGTCATAAGGATCTAATAATTGAAAACTATAGACAGATTAAGGTATAAGGTATAAATATGGCCATATAATATGTTTTTTAAAAGTTTTTTTTTAACTTTTGACTCTTATCTTTTTATTTTAACCTTCCGATAAAACAATTTTCTCCTTAACCATGATAATTAATTATAATTATTTTTACTGTTAATATTCATCATTTTTTTATGTATTTATATAATATAAATTGTTTTTATTCCAAATATGAAATCTATTTTTTCAATTTAAATTCATACAATTGGAAAATTTTAATTTAAAATTCACCCCATAGACTTAAAGAGAATGTCTGTTTTCAAAGACAAAATGTTCAAAATATTAAAATGATTTTATATCCAATATCAATATGAAATTTATTATAATGGAATAAACTGTTTTAATACATATATAATTACACTAATTTTACTCTAAAACCAATTTAAAATATATTTTTACTTTATAAATAAATGAAAATAAAAGGAAATTTTCAAATGAAATTCTGTATTTTTCAGTATTTGTCAAAAAATTAATATTTTTAGAAAATTTGCAAAAATTTACCCTAAAATAATTTTGACATGAAGATTACAAAAAAAATTATTTTTTCAAATAAATTTATTAAAAGTTTCAAAAATTAAATTTAAAATAATACCTAAAGAGGTGATGAAAAAGTGGGTTTTCATAAATGGCCCGAAGGCCATTATTTTTTATTATTTTAGATAATCCACATTTCAAGGGGTGAGGAGGAACCATTAAAAGGCTTGGATGATTAATATAAAATTACATGACCTTTATGTCATGGTGGAAATCACCCAGATATGACAAATTGGATGTCTTCTCCCTAGAAAATGTCATGATATCAACACTCCACCTTCGTAAGGCTGGTCGGCTAGCTATCCTATGTAGAGTTACACATGACTACTACCGATGGAAATGCCATAACCTCTTAATATTCCTATTATAGTTAGCCTTGCTCTAGTGAATGTTCCTACACTGAATCCTCATCTAGAACCTTGTCCTTTGTAATATGACTTGAATATCTGCATATTTCATGTGGCCTAATATCCTTGGGGTGTCCTGAAGTCCTTGAGGTGGCCTAAAGGCCTTGATAGAAAACTGGCATGAAGTCCTTAGGTGGCCCGAAAGCCTTGCAGGACCCAAGCACCAAACTGGCACCCCAGAGGCCCTAATAGTGGAATAATTATAGCTATTATATTACCAAATAGTACCTTATAAAACTCCCTTTGTCTTACTTTCTTCAGTCCCTGCTACATTACCCCAAAAATATGTCTCCACTCGGATTTGATCCCGGTACTCTTGTATGAACTTGGCGATTCCTCACCGACATGGTTGAGTCTTATTTGCAAAAAAGTGGGTTTTTGACAAGTGATTTTTTAAGACCAATATGATTTTATATTAACTATATGAATAATAGTAATCATTTTATGGATATTAATTAAAATTTATTGATATACAATGAATAAATTTCATTTAAAACATTCTCCAATAAGTATTATTTAAATTAATTAAAACACAGAATCATACTTCACTTAAAAACAATTTTTAGAAAAAAACCCTCTTTTAAACCCAAAAACTAATCATGATACTTTTATATGCAAGAGGAAACCAATGCTGCCTAAAACATGAATTCAATCACAATGATACATCTACAAAATAATTTTTCAATAGTTAAATGAAAAGTATGGCTTACCAAAATATTTCTGTTAAACGTTTTCTGAAATGGTTTAGGAATCATCCTTAGATCAATCAGTCACACCTCAATTGTAACATCTTGTTAAAATTTTAAGGTATCTCTAAAATATTATATTGATCGTGATTTAGTTGGGTTTCTTTTAAATTTGTTTCAGGTGAACATTTTGGAATTTAAGAATGTTTTTGGGTTATGCACATGTTGGTCATGGTTTTTCCAAATCGTGCACCTTCTAAGTGGAAACTATACACAACCAAATAGTAAGGGTTTTCATAACTAGTGAATAGTTTAATAACCACAATACCACCTAGTATAAATGATGAAATTTAAAAAAATGGCTGCACAATTATAGAACATTGTTTGTCTAACTGCTCTTCTATGCCTGGATAAACGTGCGTACGAGAAATTTTTAATTTGAATGTTATTTTTAAAACACTGAAACCATAATTTTAAGTCCCTAATGGGATGGTACAAACCTAATATGATTTAATCTTCCATAGAGGCTCGCAAGAGGTGATTTTGGTCCCTCTACACCCCACCAGAAGTGAATCAACGCTAGGATAATGATGTTCAATCTCTTCTTGGGTGGTTTACTATTCCTGCCCTCTTTCTGATTCTCTCTCCTCCTTCCTCACTATGGTTTTGTAGATCTATTTGTTGATATAGTATATAATCCCCACTAATTTAGATCTTTAATCCTGGTTTTATTATCGTATACTTATTAGAGACAATATTTATTGGAGTTTCCTAATTAGGGATTTGTGTTTTGAGATCCAGTGATCTGGATGTAGGTCGGTTTGTTTTTGATGGCCTGTTTGATTAACCCTAAATTTATTAATTTAAATTAAATTTCATTATTTAAATTAAATTTATTTAAATTAGTATATTGAAATACCTAATTCTATTGAATTGGGGATTTATATTTGATATTGAAAAAATTAGGAACCCCCCCCCCCCTATTTCCATTGAATTAGGTGTGTTGTGAAATAAGATGGACATAGTTTTAATTAAATTGTAAAATTTTATTTTGATTTTTAATTTGGAAATTTATTTAAAAAAACCGATTTCAAATTTGTATTTAATAAATTATTGTAAACTTATTTTTATATAAACCCAATTGTTTTATTTTGGAAAAATGAATTATTTGATTTAAAATATCGTAAACATAACAATACATATACAACAGGTTACGTCCCCTATGGGATTGTGATGGGTTCCTTTTCAACCACCGTCTAAGGAATGTGTGTACACGTATTTCTATGATCATTTAATTGAGTGTGACGGAGTCCCATATCTTAGAACTATCATACATTTTGGCAGATAACCATGTTTATTATTTGTTTGTATTCGAAATATATTCCATTTTTTGTAAACTGTTTTACACCGGCCTTCGGAATTTATATAAATTATTTTATATAAAATTTTAATTAATCCATTTTTTAAATTATTTATATTATTAGAAATGTAAAGAATGGTTTTTTTTGAAATATGATTTTGAAATTCCATGCATATTTATTTAAAAGTAAAATATTTATTTGGTTAATTAAATATTGGAATATTATTATGAAATTCATGTTGTGAGCCTACTGGGATTTTAACTCCCGCCATACCAATGCCTTCAAGTGCTTGCAGATTACCTTATTTTAGGTTTGATAAAGGGTAAAGAACCACTTTGAGTTGGTCCTATTTGCTGATCCTTGGGCTTGGAGAGTTGTTTCTAATGGGACTTGGATTGTTATCCTAATTTATGGTACTTTTTTTGTTATGCTTTGGGTTGTTTGTGCTTATTTTACTTCCGGTACACTTCTATATATAAATTTTTCATGTATGAATACTTTATTATTTACCATTATTCCATTTTTTCAATGGAAAAATCTTTCCCCCTTTTATATTGTATGATTCCAGTTGCCATTTTCCAACTTGTGAGGACCAGGAATGCCCTTAGGTCTATGTTTGTACCAGATCATTTATCATGTTACTATGGAATTCGTGATGGTTTGTGAATTTTTTTTAAAAGGTGCAAGTTTAAAATCATTCCTTGATGTGAGAACATATTTTTGTAATCTTGTAAGGTATTAGAAGGTATTGGAGATTAATTTCTTGGACAAATCTTTCTACAATGTGCTTTAAGTCACTACGGGTGGTTTTGGGAAAGTTGTCTTGGGGGTTTTTTCTTGTATTTTCCATACTATTGATTTGAATGAGATTAAATTCAAATATTTTTTGCTATCTATTGGGATTAATTTCCCTTGTTTATCTTTTTGAGTGTTAATATAGTGTCTTCAATGTTTTTTTCTAATATTGTGTAACATGATGCCCATTGAGAAGATGTGTGAGTCAGATATAAGAGGAAGCTACTAATAAACCTCAATAAGAAAATCCACTCCTAGAACAAATTCTGGTTGAGGTGATAATGCCTACTTCCTATTATTTGGGATAGACATCACCAATAGTAACCATTTAGGCTCCCATTGTAGAACATCAGAGGGATGTTTCCAAAAATCATGCTCTAGAGTTCCTTCACCAAAATCCACTGGTGTTCAAAGGCTCCAATGATCCTCAAGATGTTGATGAATGATTGATATGAATTGGGCATTTTTTTGATTTCTTGGAGACACCTGGTGGAATCAAGGTGAAGCATTTCACCTTTGTACTGGAGGGACTGAGTAGAAGATGGTGGGACATGATGGTGGTGGAAAATATGACCGAGATATTAGAGTGGAAATACTTCAAGGTTATTTTCAATGACCAGTTCTATCAAGATTTGATGGTTATGGACAAGGCTATTGAGTTTTTCAATTTAGAGAAGGATGATAGGACCATGACAGAATATGTAAATCATTTTTCTGAGCCAGTGCAGTTTGCAACTAAGATTGTATCAAATGCGGAGATGAAGACTCGAATATTTTTGGTGTTACATCAATTTAATAATATTTTTTAGGTTTTCTTAATGATTTTTCAATATTATGATAATGTACTCGATATAGCGTTGATCTTCAAAATAAAACTGACTGGAAGGGAGGGTTGATGAGAGTTCCTTCTTATCCTAGTCATAGTTTTGTGAGATTCCTTAAAGGTAAGACGAATCATGATGATTATCATGGTGTTTCTTGACGATATGTTTTTTACAATCCTCCTATAATTCCTAGAAGAGACCCTTTTATTTTTTATTAGTGTGGAAAAATTATGCACACAATATGGTTTTTCACTAAAGCATCCTATATATGTGGCTCCTGTGGATGATCAGGTCATTTATAGAAGTTATTACATGATTATTCCACTCTGCATAGTGGCACTAGATCATCATTACCCTCTAAAACTAAGGTGAAATCAGATGATTTATTAATAAAGGTGTTCCATACATAGGAATCCAGAACAAATATTCATCATACAACATATGAGTCTCTAGATGAAGCAGATACGGGTCTAGTGACTGTGAGAGATACCATCACTATAGCTTATTCATTAGTGACTACTTTAGTTGACATTGGTGCACCTCATTCATGTATTTAAACCAGTATATTTAGTATTATTAATTTTTATATAGATATATTATATTTTGTGTTGGATAATACTACACCCCTTGGAACAAAGAGATTATAGGGTATCCACAACCCATCTTGTTCTTTCACTTTATCATATATTGAGAATTATTGGTGTTGTATGGTTCTCAACATGAAACCTCTTAAACTCATATTTTGGATAGATTGGATCATTTCCAATAAAGCCAGGATTTCTTTTTATCTTTAACGAGACTCCTTCAATACACCCAATGGGGTGTGTCATATCATTCAAGGATAATGGGATCCATGGTCAAGTACAGCTAGACCTGCTTCTCTAGAGATTGGGAGAGTGATATCTTTGTTTTTTATTTGGACTGAGAATCTTTGAACAATTATCTCGATCTATTTTTTTTGAGTTTCATGATGTTTTTTCTTCAAAATTCTATTTTTTTCACTGGTAAGGTAGGTAGAGTTGTTTATCGATTTAGCACATGGTACTCAACCAGTATATATCCAATCTTATTGTATGAAACCAACTAAAATTAAATATCTACTGATTTTGATGGACTATCATATAGAGAAAGGTTTTATATACCTGAGTGTGTCAACTTTGGTGGTGCCAGTTCTCTTTGATAAGAACAATGATGAGTAACATCTTCATTCTATTTATTACTAGAAACTAAATAGATTCATGGTAAATAACAAATATCTATTTCCATAGATTGATGAACTATTTTACTATTTGAATGTTGTGAAGTGGTTCTTGAAATTTTACATTCAATATAGTAACCATAAGATGAGAATAAAATAATATTACATTCAGAAAAAAACCATTCATATAAGGTATGACCATTATGAGTACTTTTTCATTCCATTTGGTCTAAACAGTGATCATGAAATCCTTATGAATTTAATGAATATGATTTTCCATGATTATCTTGATAGCTTTGTGGTAGTATTTGTGGATGACATCCTTGTTTACTCTAAGTCTTAGGAGAATCATGTTCGTCATCTGACAGTAGTTTTAGAATTGTTGAGAAACCAATGAATTTATGTGGATATATCAAAATGTGATTTCTGGATTTAGTAAGTGATGTTATTGGGATAGATGGTGTATGAAAATGGTATTTTATTTGATCCTGAAAAGGTGAAATCTATTTTGAATTGGGAATAACCATTAAAT
Source organism: Viscum album (assembly GCA_963277665.1). NCBI lineage: Eukaryota > Viridiplantae > Streptophyta > Magnoliopsida > Santalales > Viscaceae > Viscum > Viscum album. Next base: position 960,163,215 of record OY728142.1, read on the forward strand.
GTTTTCATGATTCTGAGATTCTTGGGATTAGCTGGGTATAAACTCTATTTTGTGAAGTAATTCTCATTGTTTGATTCTATAATGAATTATCTAACTCAAAGTGGGGTAACGTTTTCTTGGGATGAGAAATGTCAGAGTTATTTTGTTGAAATTAAATGTCTTTTTACTAAAACACTGGTGTGGACTATTCTAGAATTTAGGTAGGGATATGTGGTCTTCTGTGATGCATCTAGTTAATGGTTAGGCTAAATTCTTATGAAGGGTGATCATGTAATTTCTTATTTATCTCATTAGATTAAGTGACATGATAATAATTATTCAACCCACATCCTTGAACATGTAGTAGTGATGCACACACTTTAGAGTTGACGGAATTATCAATTTAAATAATGTTTTACAATGTTTTTAGAACAAATAAAAATGAGTTATATATTATCTCAAAAATACATAAAACTACACTACATGAATTGGGTAGAATACCTGAAATATTTGGATTTTGACATCACCTATACCCTGGGAAATTGATATTTTATTGTGGATGCTTTGAGCAAGAAATTTCTGACCCAGGCAGTGAGATAATCATTGGAAGAGTGGATCTTGATGGATTGTTTTTCACAATTTCATGTTGGAGTCCAAGAATTACGGGATGAGGTTTCTTTGGTCAGTGTTTCGTTGACCTATGATCTTATCAAGATGATTCTTCAGGAACAACATCTTGATGACGAGTTCCATATAATTATATACTCTATTTATAGTTGGGAGACCGCACCAGAATGCTCATTCTCCACCAAGGTAATTATATGCAATCAAAATCTATTTGTTGTACTATTAGATGTAAGGAAAGATTTTGTGGGGGGTTTCTATAACTCCTAGTGTGAAGAGTAACTATGAACCCTGGAGATGTTCTATGACATGTAGTTATAGTTATGGTGTCCAGGTATGAGATGAGGCATTGATTATTTTGTCTCTCACTGTTATACATTCCAAAAGGTCAAGGCCGAGCCCTAGAAACCGTCAAGTTTTCATCGACCACTTCTAGATATGGCATGGATATGGGATGAGATATTTATAAAAAAATTGGGCTTACGCATACCCTGAGAATGAATAATGAAACATGGGTTATGATTGTTAGATTCACTAAATCTACTTAATTTATACCCATTTGTGATACAACCAAATTTGATGAGTTGTGAAATTTCTGTGTGAAAGAGGTTATCCATTTTCATAGATTTACATATTATATAGTCACCCATAGGGATCCTTAGTTCACTTCTCATTTTTTAAGAGTCCTTCAAGAGGCACTGGGATCTCAGGTGCATTTGAGTACCGATGCACTTTCACATGTTGTCAAATTTATTTGAGTTGTAATCAGATTAGATATGATTATTTCTAAAAATTCACTTACTACTGAGACATCGTATAGGAATAGTCTTAGGTCAATTACACAGGTAATTGGGCTGCAAATAGAAAAAAAATTCTTGGAACCCTTGGGTATAAGAGACCTCACAAATTTGGTCCAGTTTGGGAAAACTATTTCTATTGAGTTTCAGGTTTGAATTGAGAAATAAGGTAGCGATTGAGATCAGTTTTGACCTTTTGTAAAAAATATGGATTTAATTAAAACTTGGTAAGATCCTAAGGTTTATAATACAATGAAAGAATAGGTTACTAGTTGACTATGTTCAAACCAACCAGTTCTACCTAAGGGGTAATTATTCATTAGTCTTGATATAATGACAACCATGATGCATTTAGCTTGGATTCTAAGAAAAAAGTGTCTTAGGCTATTGTTCGTAGCCTAATCCTACATCAACTAGAATGGGGTCCTTCATTAAATTGTCTTGTAGTGAGGAATATTTTAATGAATTGCATAGAAAATTATTATTTATCCTGATTACTGACCATTAAGGTTACCATGTTGATAATTACATATTTACTAAATTTTGATACCCATACTCTTAATCCCTACCTTAGGTGTCCATGCAACTCCTGGTAGAATTGAACGCAAATAAATGAGGAATTATAACCATTCATAACATGCCAGACAAAATTGAGATTAAATGGTAGAAAAACATGCAATGATTAGGACTAAAAATTAATGAAAATGCAACTAAGAACATTCAATATTGATCTTAAATCAAGAACAATTCAATTAACCACTTGCTTGATATAAGGATAAGAAAGATTATGCCAAACGTTCATTGTGGCTTTCAGATCAAAATGAAAAATGAGAAAAAAAAGTGTAAGTAATGTGAAAATAATGAATAATGGACATGAAATTGATCCACAATGCAGATATTAATGTAATAAAGTGTAAATAAATGAAAGAATATTGAGTTTATGGAGTGGGGTATAGGGAAACCATAGAAGAATGAAAGAAACAAATTCTGTCCACTCCGGAGACTCTAAAATCCAGTGATTCAACTGTCATATTTATTGGAGAAATATTAAATAACATGTAATATGAGGTCATGATCTATAATGTTGATCCATGGTTTTCTCCATGTATTTTGAATATGTGCATATCAAATGTGTATCTCTTCTAAGATTTAAATCATTGACCCTTCACATGACATGTAACTCGGATTCATGACTTTTATCTTCCATTACATAGTGGGAGATATATTTTTAAGGTTTCACGACGTGTATTGGAAACTCACTTCATGTAACGGATTCTCCATTTGAGATTTTCTATGAATTATATAATGAATTTCTTCACAACTTGTTTCATTCTATGAAACTCTACTACACATCGTTTAAAGAGGTTTCACAACATGTAAAAGACAAATTTGTCCCTTTTATAAACATTCTCATTTTAAACATTAGAAATCTAATTCCTATAATAAAAAACACATACCAAGTGAATTATTGAATAAATCATTAAAAATAATTAATTAAATGATAAAAATATGTATATATTATTTTAGGTTATGAAATTCCCCCAAACATGAAAATTTTCATTCCCTAAAGAAAAAAGATCTCAACAAGGATTTCAAAGGGCTGAGAAATTTTTAAAATAGAAAAAATTCATTATATTGTGGAAAAAAACAAAGTACAAGCAGAAAAAGTCTCTCTGTAGAATCATACCTGCATTGAAAATCAATCATGCCTCATAGATCAGTTATTTTAAAAAATTATTCTTTTAATAACAATTTCATTACTGTTCCATGAACTCTATACCCATATGTAATTTACCTTACTATGAATTTTCACTCATCACATAGGGTGACAATTAAAATAGAGTTATGATTATACCCTAAGTACATGCTCCTAACCATAGGCATTAATTGGTTTTATTATATCCACTTTGTAAAGAATAATATAAAATAAATCATCAAGGATTCATCAATTAGGTTATAAAAAATTTGAGGCTATGGGTGTGTAGGTAATAACAGAAAAATATGTTAAAAAATGATGCTAGGCTCTGGAGTATAATGCATAAATGTCATGATAAGTGTAATAAAATAACTCCTCAATATATAACTAAGTCCAAGATCTAAGTAGCTCAAATTTTATCCCTATACATATATCACGTTTGTGAAACTAGGGTATGTCGTTCCTTTCTTTTTCTTTTGAATTTTTATTTTTTTAAAGTCATGTCTAGTCTGAATCTCACATCCTTCCCCAAACCATATATTATAAGGACCATGCCATATATAATTACTTAATAATGAACTTTAACCAAGAAAATACATTATTAAACATTGAGTATATTTTAAGGTTTAGAGTTTAAATAATTAGGATAACTTACATGCATAACATACGACATCCATACAAAGAGGGCACTATTAAAAATAGTTTCTATTTTTTTCAAAATGTAATACATTAAAACATAAAGCATGATTTCATTGACAACACTCCATATCAAACATCAAGAATTACATATTTCTCTTACCCATACTTATATCCAGTGAAAAACATTTTAAAAACATGGGATGAGTATAAATCTCAGTAATGGATATAAAGATACAAATCATTAGTCAATTGATAACATACAAACCATTGAAACCCATATAAAAAAACTTGAATGCATAGTATACTCATGTTGTTTCCTTGGGGAATTTTTACCATTTCACTTTTATATTAACCCTTATATATGGAATAACCATTGGTTTAATGTTTATCTCTAGAGTACCCAATGCATAGGACTGTTATAATGGGGCTCACCCGTCATATCTGGAGCTATAATGCGCTTGACACAACATATCGTGAGCTATAAAGGGGCTCAAACAAACATATCATGAGACATAATGGGCTCAAAACAACATAAATAATGTCCAAGTAATATATCATGGTAATAAATTATCTTTAAATCAGGAGAAACTACTCATTCCAAACACATAAAAATTCAATCCTATTGAAAATTATTAAAGTGAGTTTCAAAGGATTTTAAAAGGAATGTCCCTTAAAATATAATTGGAGTGAGAATTAATATAATGGAATGGATTATGTACATAAACTATAAATAAATAGACATCAACATAATATAAACAAAATTCATCATACCAATAATCTTAATACCACATAATTAATAAAGAAGAAGGTTAACCCAAATAATGGAAATTGGGTTAAGAATTCCCATACCTCCGGTTCGTCTTACATAAAATGCATTTAAACATCAGATATAATGGTTAAAAGATTTTTATTAATATCTTAAAAAAACATATCCATCTTTTTAAAATCTTATATGATCATTTCATTAGATTATTTCACCCTTTATTTGTTAATATTTTGTTCCTTACATTGTTTTGGGGTGTTTTCTATACATGTTTTCCATGATTGAATCATGATGGATATTATTGTCGATTGGAAGTGAAACTATAGAATTGGAATGAGAAGATATTTACATATTTCCAGCATCATAATTTATACCATTTAGAATTTAGAATTTTTATATGAGGAGAATTCATAAGCTAAAATATTAATGATGAAAGTTTAAATCATTTTAGTGGTCCTTTCATAATAACGACCTCGTTTTGTCTTATAAATTAAAACCATGAGTCAAAAAATAATTCTAGAATTATGGTGGAAAAATAGTACATATATTATAATTTTTTTCAACTATAATAATTTTTTCATGACCAGAATTGAATGAATTAATGAAAATTGAAATCACATCGTCCATGATATCTGTAATTCGACACATCACAGACAATGTTTTTTTCCTTGAATAAGTTGGAGAGGAGAGACGAATTATGATGGTTTAAATAAACATGAGAACATAAGTAATATACATAATATATAGAGATTTCATGCCTCTTGGGTAAGAGGAGATGATGAAAGAATAAGGAATGAATGAAACTCAAAATAAAAGAATAATTGAGAAATCCCTTTCGAAAATTCAGCAGCCTAATGGCTATACCACCTGGTTTTAGAAAATATTAAAAAGATGTTGGAAAAGGGTCACCCATACATAAAATAATAATAATAAAGAATATATAATGAATAAAAATGTAATAATAATATGTTATAGAATCATTAAAGTCATACCACGTAGAAGGGACTTGAATAGAAGAAGAAAGAAATGTAGAATTTTCCAACCTTGTAGAGTAACCCTAGAACAAGAAGGTTTGGATCTTAGGGGCTTGAGGAAACCTTGAGAGGACTACTAGGGAGGTAAAGAGACTAGATTTTAGTTCATGTGGAATTAATAATGAATTTATTGAAGGAATGGGTTGGTATTTATAACAAAAGTGAGGGAATATTTTAAAATTTTCCGAGGGACACCTCATTAGTGGTATTTGAAAAACCATGGGTTTTCCCATGGTATTTTGCAAAGGTATTAGCCACTCAGGACACATCACATAATATTGTACTATACAAAAGTCATCCAGATTCATTACATCATTATTACTTTATTAATGATGTCATTAATACATCGAAAATCAAAACTATTTTTTTACTATTCACCAAAAAATCAACTGTATCAGAAAAATCCCAAAATTTTAGCCTTAAAATTTTTCGATGTGTAGAATTAAAAAATGAACTCCATTTTTTGAAAATATTTTTCTACATATTATTAATTTAATTTTATATAAAATCATACATAATTAAAAAATAAAAAAATTTAAAACTATAACTTCTTTTATATCTCATTGAAAAATAAACCAAGATGTTATTATCTTAAAGCCTTAAAAAATAAAATAATAATAAAAGTCACTATTCATTAAGTTCATATTTCTATTCATATTACTATTTATAAGGGTATTTTACAATTCACAAAAAAAACAATTTGGTTCCATCAGATTCCAAATAACTTACTAAACACAATTGTAGATGATTTTTTTCCAAAATTCAAAACATAGAAGATTCAAAAGTATGTTTAAAGGGTAGTTGTAAATATATATATAAAGCAAGGTTTGAAGAATTCTATTTATTTTTAAATCCTTGGGGTATTACACATATGATCATTCAAGGAATGCATCAGTCTGAAAATTTTGATTTTTGACATTTCAAAAACATAACCCATGTAAATATTTCTTTTTCTTTTGTTTTTTCAATAGAATAAGATAGATGTGAAATCCTAAAAATTACACTTCGATCACAATCAAATGGTCTGATGAGAAACAAAATATATATTTTAGTTGGATCATCCTAGGATTGCTGAAACACTCCACCAAACTTGTTGAAAGTAAGGTCATATATTATGCAAAAAGAAGGGTTGGAAGGGATAATCTTCTTGGAATAGTGGAATCTTGTAAGGTTATTCATGGAAACTACTGGTATAATGATTTAATGATGTAAGGTGGGTATCAGGAAAAAGTATCTCAACACATATATCCACAATCATTTTAATATTGTGTTTGTTTAGTCATAGAGTCAATAAGATATCAATGTATGTTTTAATAGGGTTACATGTCATAGTTATAACTAAATAAATATGATCAGAAAATAATATGAAATTATAGGCTGAAAATCCTCTTAGGAATAGGAGTAAAAAAAGAAATGGAAATCACTAAGGGTATAAAACTAGGTAATAAGTCAGTTAAAAGTAATTTCGAAAATGTTACATTTGAATTTTATTACAAAGATTAACAATCATTCCAAAAATATAAATATGGATAAAGAATGGATTTACAAAAATTTCTAAGTTAACTTTTTCAATATTTTAAATCGGTATAATTATTTTCAGGTTAATATCATGATCCCAAATTTAACAATATCTCCCACTTGGGAAATAATAGACAAAAATACAATTGTATAAAATAAGAAACTCTTGAAAATATCCACCACACTTAGAAAGAGATAGTGTCCATACTATCCCTGGAAGTTTTATGGGAGGGTTATGAAAAATAAAGCTCAAAAAGATAAATCTGATATTAAAAAATTAAAGACTAAGGGAATCAAGATCTACCTATTAGAAGTGGCATCCCATGAGGGAACGTGGGTTATTATGATTTTGAATTTGGGAGACCGGTAAAATGAGCTATAAATTCAAATCTCCCACTAGGTAAAACATTATTCCAAAATTTTGAAACATTTTAAAAGAAGAAATAGAAGAATGTGCATAGAATGAATAGTATTAAAATAGATTTTATTTAAATGATTTATATATATAAAAGAAATCTAAGGATGAATGATTAAAATAATGACCTATAAAAAGAATAACTACAATGATTTATAAAATATATAAAAAAAGGGTTGCCTCCCATAAAGCGCTTCCTTTTAATGTTGAGAGATTGATTCTCTAAGGTCCAGATGAAATTAAAGATGATAAAACAACCTAAAAAGATGGGTTATTGATATATTTTTTTACCTCTGAAAATTAACATTGAAAGGTGGTCCACATTATTTCTAAATTTAAATGTTCCCATAGTAGAAATAATGAATGAATTTGACAGGGTCGAACCATCTAGATTTCAGCTTCCCAGGGAACAATTTTAATCGTGAGTTAAATAAAATTACCTTATATCTTGGAAAAAATATGTATCTCCCAATATGTTGATCATTCCATTTATTGGTTTTTTATTTATAGATTTTGAAATTTTCATAAGCATCTTTTCTAATTTCTTCTAATTCATTAATTTATAACATCTTAGATTCTCCAAATTTAGGAGAATCCATATTTAGATTCTTAATTTCTTAGTATGAGTGATGTTATAATTTAATTGGATAATGACATGGTTTTATATACACCAATATGAATGTTGTGGTACCAATGGGTGTTTTCTATACACTGTGGTACACCCATAGTTCATCATCCAATTTTAGGCTCCAGTTACTTCAACTTCTGTTCACATTATTCTCTAAAAATTTATTGATTTCCCTATTTGAAAATTCAACTTTACAACTTATTTGTGGGTGATAGGGAGTTCCTTTGTTATACTAGATTCCATATTTTTCTTTCAATACATTAATAAACTTATTGGTAAAATTTATTCTGAGATCACTAATGAGAAACCTGGGAAATACAAATATTGATGAACACAATATTTTTCAATAAATTTTATAACCACTTTTACTATGTCTTGTGATGTTTCTTTAACTTCTACCCATTTTGAGAAATTGTCAACACCAACAAGAATATTGGACATTCCATTTGAATTGGGAAATTGTCCCACGAAGTCTATTCCCCATACATCAAAGATTTTGACTTCCATGATTGCGTTCTGAGGAATTTCATTTCTTTTCCCAATGGTCCCAGTTCGATGGCTCCTATCATAGGTTTAAATATATTCCTTACCATCTTAGTGTAAAGAGTGCTAGAAAATTACACTATATAAAATCTTTGATATAGTGCACTGAGGTCCATGATTCCATTCAGTAGGTGATGTATGGCATATATCTTTCAAATATGGGATTTCATCTTCCGAAATTCAATGTCATAACAAGCCGTCCACATAGAATTTGAACAAATATGATTCATCCAAATAGGAATGAATCACTTAAGCTAACAATATTCTCTTTTTGTAGTATGATATGGATTTTTGCAGAAATCTCAGTTAAATATAATTTAAAATATTTGAAAACCATGGTTGTACCTTAATGATGAAAAGGGTTTCATTAGTAAAATCTACTTTGATAATGATATCATTATCGTCCTTGATGATTGGAAAAGGATGTCAGGATATATAATCAATGATCACATTTTAACCGTCGTTAGTATCTTTGATGGTAATTTGAAATTATTGGAGTATAAAGATCTACGTTATCAGATTTGTCTCAGAATCCTTCTTGTTCATTAAATACCTAAGGGTAATATGATCGTGCACAATCACCTTGAACAAGACCAAATAGGAACACAATTTTTTGAAAGCATACACAACTACTATGATCTATTTATCTATAGCTGTGTAGTTAACATGATTTTCATTCAGTGTGTGTACTGTATGGTAGATATAATGGATTATGTGACCAACTTATTTTCTTAACATAGCATGAAAAAAGTCAGTGGAATCACACATCAATTCAAATTTCCTGTCTGAGTCAGGTGAAATGATTACAGGGGATTCTATCAAAATTGTCTTTAAGGTATTGAATTCCTTCCAATATTCATCAATAAAATAAAATGGGAATTCCTTTTATAATTTGAGTATTAGTGTGTAAAAAATTTTGTCAAATATTTCACAAATCATCTATAGAATTCATCAGGGCCTAGAAATCATTAAATACCCTTAACCGTTGAAGGTTTTGGTATTTCTTTGATAACCTTTATATTAGCTGGATCAAATTCTATAGATTTTTTGTGAAATTTAATGTTTGTGGACTATGCCTCCTCGAACCATAAAATGAAATTTTCCCACTTTAAAACTCAATATTTCTCTACACATCTTCACATTACTATCCCATGATTTCTTAAGAAGACTTCAAAATATCTTTTTTAAACTAAACATTCATCCATAATTATTTGTAAGAACTCTTTATACAAATCATAGAATATATGAACCATGCATATTTGAATTGTTTAGGGTGCATTACACACACCAAAGGACATGTTCCTATAGGAAAAAGTTTCAAATGGACATGTGAATATGGTTTTGGAGTAATCAACAAGGTTGATTGCAATTTGATTGTATCCTGAATATCCATAACATAAAATTCATGTTCTACTAGTCTCTCCAGTATTTGTTCCATGAAAGGTATGAGTAAGTGATATTTTTGGGTTTTCATGTTTAGATGTTTATAATCCATGATAACTCACATTCTGGTGATTGTGCATGTATTGATTAAATCGTTTTCATCATTTTTTTCCAGTATAATACCAACTCTCTTGGGAACTACTTGTAGTAGGTATAGCCACATGTGATCAGATATTGAAAATATTATTCCTACATCTAGAAGTTTCAACAATTACTTTATAATATGTTCTTTCCGTGGCGGTGTGAGACCCCATTGAGGGTGGTGTTTTGTTTTTTTCACCTTCCTCAAGAAAAATATTTAGGGTGCATAAAGTATGACTAATTAATTTAATGTCATCCACTTCCCAGGAAATTGACTGCTTGTGTCTTTTCAAGACAGGAAGTAATTTTTTCTCTAGTAGTTGAGATAGTTTAGAGTTAATTATTATTATTAGAGAGGTTGATGATACTGAGTATGAAAACATAAGAGTATTAGGTAGAGGATGTAATTCTAATGCTGTTGTTTGAATGATTGAGGGTGTGAAATGTAGAAACATGTCCCTTATGAGAGGTTCATGGAAGATAACCTTTTCATAATAAAATTCTTCTTGTTAATTAGGGAATGAATCCTCACTATCTTCTCCTATGATCATATATTCATTAATATATTGGGTAAGAGAGATAGTGTTGCAATCAAATGAATCATCTGATTGTTTAGTGGTCTTGATGAGGTTGAAGACTGCCTATTCTTCTCCATCTCAGTAGATTAACATTCCTTTATTGAAGTATATCAAAGATTTTCCTATTGTTAATAATGTTCATACAAGAATAATGGTAATGTCGTCATCTTATTCCATGTTGAGAACAAGAAAGTCTACTGGAAAGATTATCTTACCGAATTTGACTAACACATACTTGAGAATTCATCTTGTGAACTTTACTGACCGGTCTACAATTTTTAGTTCTAATAAAGCTAGATTGATCTCTTGATCTCCCAGATTCAAAAATAAACTCCTCATAATTAGATTAATTGTTTCTCTAATATCATATAGAGCTGTTCCAAATTGACACTCTCCAATAGAACATTGAATTGAAAAAAAATCCAAGGTCTCTCATCATCAGTGGAATTTTTTAACAATATTACATAATTCTTCATTTAGTGATATGACACCTAAATCGTCCTTTTTAATTTTGTTTTAACGAATATCTTTTAGGAATTTTTCATAAACAAGAATTTGATCCATAACCACTACAAAGGGTATGTTGATATACAATTGCATGAACATTTCCAAAAACATTTTGTATTGTTCCTCCTTTCTTCCTTGTATTAATATTTTGGGACAAGGAATATGTGTATTGTATGATGGTTGAAAAACATAGACCGGTTATTCTGGTTTCTCAGATGTTTGGGTGTTTATGAATGGTGATACATCTTATAATTTTACTTGAGTGGTCTCATCAATATTTTCATTTTCTAATGGTGAAAGATTATTTGGTTCCATTGTTTTTCATGCACCTCTTTCTCATGGTTGTTTAAAATATAATATTTTTACACTTATCTGAAATACAACCTTATTTATTCTCTTGGGTATGTCTATATATTACCAGGTAGAGTACGTGGTAATCTTTCTGATAGAGTCTTTGATATTTGACACATCTGAATATTGAGATTTCACAAAGAATCTCACTATTTTTTCATATAAATATCCTTATTAGTAATTCTATGGTATTATTTTTTAATAAAAGTATTCATGAAGTTCATTATTTTATTCAAGAGTGGGGCAGTTTGTTGTTCAGGTTTAGTTGAGCTTGTTGAAACTGTTGTTGTACTCTTTGAGGGAAAGGTTGTTTTTGTAATTATTATTGTGGTCTTAGTACATGGTTCATGGAAGGTTGATGGGATGTCAACATAGTTTTCCTTTGGTATGAAATGATTCATGACCCCTTATATTTTGATAATATCCCTAGTTGTTTTGAGGTGGCTGATAACCCGACCACTATTGATAGTACTACTAATGCTTTTGGAATGGTAGATTTTTATAATTTTAATTGATGTAATTACAATATTGACTTTTTTATTCTCCCAATAATTACTTGATTTCTTGGTAAATATGTAGTCCACTGAATATTTCACATTAATTCATCTCCATTACATGAGAAGGCGGGGGTGGTGTAGCAGGCAATTGAAATGACTCTATATTCTATGTGAGCGCTTCAACTTGCATAGCTAGTTGACTATTCTCTTTAAATTTGAGGATACCAGATTAAGGTGGTCCATGATCACTTTTCCTAAGTCTTTCATTGTGAGATACTTCATCCAAAATGGACTTTTCAACTTTAGGGGTCTTGAACATAATCCCTTCATCAGCTGCAACATCAACAATTGTGCGTGCAGTTGGTTGGAGTCCTTAGTAAAATTTCTGGAGTTGGATCCACATGTCTAGTCCATGATGTAGGAACATTATCATAAGCTCATTAAATCTATTCCAAGCTTCCCATGAGGACTATCTATCAATCTGAGTGATGTTTGGAATGTCCTTCCATAGCTTCCATGACTATATTGGTGAGATTTATTTGTCTAGGAGCTTTTTGGATAGATCGTCCCAAGTCGTGATTGACTCGAGAGTTTGAATATTGAGCCAATACTTCGATCAATCCCATAGGGAGAAGATAAATACATATTTTCTAAAAGAATTAAATGATAATACCTAGTTGCTAAATGTATCACATACTTTTAGGTAGTTTGAGATGTGTTCATGGGGATCTTCACTTTGAATCCCACTAAATTGGACCATGTTTTAGATCATGTGTATGAGTATAGATTTTATATAAAAGGTGTGTTCTTATATATGAGGATGAATTATTCATTGTGAAGAACCATGGGTCGATGGGAATCCATAGTCCATGATAGATATCTCTTGTTTCGCCAGATTCTCTCTAGGAACTATTGGTAGCATGTTTTGTGGGTTGGGTGTGTTGGGTTCCACTAGATTGTTTTGGTCATCCATGTTTGACTCATAGTGTGCAGAGAGATATCGTTTGATTTAGAGATCACATGATAATTTTTCTTGTGCTTCATGGCTCCTTGAATGATTCTAAGGGCCCCAACACAAGCACTACACTGTAATAGTATGGATGAAGTGGCATCTGTAAGATAATAGTAGAGAAATTGGGTAAGTGATAGGTAATCCAAGGTCTTTTCCAAAACATTTCTTGTGTGAAGAACAACCCTATATCCCTGGAAATGATACCAAAATTTGATTCACACACATGTGTAATTTAATTATTTTTGGGTAGTTTTCTTATCGTAGTCTGTCACTAAAATACATAAGAAATGCGCTTGAAACCATCAAATTCTTAGGATTTCACATCGTCCTATTGAACTCCAACAATGAAATCATTCATTTTTCTATCAAGGAAGATTACTATTGGTTATGGGAGAGACGATCATGGTTCATTGAGTGTTACTCTATAAATGTTCTTAAATGGACCCCAGATTTTGACCCTTTCTCTGAGTCCCCCATCATCCCAGTTTGGATTGGATTCTCTAGGTTACTACTCTATTTGTTTAAGAAACCTTCCTGGTTTCTGATTTCCAGGATCACGGGTAACCCATTAAAGCAAGGTTCATTGAAGATGAGTCTCTCAAGACCATCAATTGCTCATAATTACATTGATGTTGATGTTTCTCAGGATCCAACCTCTCAAATATTGATTCATAATAGAGAGTTTGGATACTTTTTGGAGGTTGTTTATGAGAGACTATAGAAATACTGTAATTTATGCCTCAAGCTAGGACATTCTTCAAAGGATTTTGGAAATAATACAACATGTCCCAAGGAAAAGAAATCTATTTGGGTTGCGAAATACAAGAAATATGGGATCAATTCTAGACAGTTGGTTAATGCTGATCAACCGGAACTTCCTGCTAATAGACAAAAAGCTAATGTGAGAATGGTATGAAATATGGATCAGCCTTCTTAAACAAAGGTATTTCTAGGTGATTTTGATTCCTTGATTACATCATGTGCTAGAAATCTCTGTCCTCCTCTGGCTAATGAGCATAGAAATCACATAGAATTTCACTATGCTCAAGATAATGAGTTTTGAAAACTCTCGATATCTAGTGAGTCCTCACATGGGTATTATGATCAAATTACTCAAATTGAAGAAATCTAATTAAAATAAATGTCTAGGAAATGGAAAATACCATTTTTCATGCTGATGGATTCATTAATACAATTTCATAAAAACAAATAAACATAAAGATTAATCTCATACTGATATAACCATTGTCACACGATCCATAGATGTCTCTAGGATGGAAATCAATGAACCCGTTAAATGCCAAGATGTGGTGGATCAGTCAACTGACGAGGATGATGATGCAGGAAAAAAATCATATCTTCTAAGATGCTAATTGTAATGAGGAGGAGGTGGGAGACGAAGATCAAGATTTTATGGAGGAGAAAGATGATATCGTATTCCAGAAATATAGGAATAACACTATTACTAAAGAGAAATATCGTGAAATCAGGAAACAGATGATCATAAAGATGTTGGATGAGTATAAAAAGAATCATGATTTCAACATCAATGATATTCCATGGGAATGAATTATTCCATTGATCAAAATTTCTACCTTCTCGAGATTTTGGGACTATTTTCTCTACCTTGTTTCGTATGTGGTTTGATTTCTTAGATTAGGTAGAATTTCAGTTATTTTTTTTCTTTTGAATGTTTTTTGATTTTTGCAGTCTTCTTTATATAAGATGGTGTTACTAGATGAGGGTGATTTTTTTCACTCGAGTGTCTTTAAACAAAATGTAACTTTAAAATTATGGGTTTTGAGTCAATGGATATGGGATGTACACTTGTTCTATTAGGTCCTTAAGGGAATTACATGATTTCTTTGAGTTGGGTTTCATCATATTTGTTAATAAATTTGTGTCTTTACCTCCATAATTTTGGGTTCAATGATTTATTTATTTTTTATTTTTTTCTTGATGTCATAGCTTGCTTGCTGGATAGTAGATTTTTTACCCTGTTCGGTGATCTACTTGGATGTCATGATGCTATCCTGGAGTTGCTTCTCTATTTTTTTGATAAATGTATATTTTTTTTGGTTTTCCTGAGATGATTTATCAAATGGAATTCCATTTGTTTTATGATTATCAGTTTCAAAGCATTATGGAAGTCTATGGATGTCATCTTGAGGTTTTTGTTTTGAAGAATGGAAAGGATTCGCATGGTCAACCAGCTCCTGTACAGGGTTCTTGGATAGCATTATACAATGGTATTACCTCCTTTTTTAGTTTCACATACTCCTTCTCGTAGTACATGAAATTCATTAGTCAGTGCATGAACTACGATGCGGGGATGATACTGACGTTTCACAATGTCTTTTTGTGCTATATGAATATTGGATTTGATGATGCTTATTGGCATAATAGTTTTTGAGATATTTTTAACACATGATTTTCTCTAAGCTGGAACCTTGCACTGCATCATGTGAATGCGATGTTGCAATGTTTGTTGACATTCTCAACATCTTATTGATCCAAAATTATACTGGTTTCTATTTCTAAATGGTGGTTTCAGTGTATTAAGTAATTTCTTAGGTTTCATTTTATCCATTCCTTTTACAATGAAAACTGTATAGAAGCAAGAAGGACAAGGCTCAAGTTGATAGAGAAGAAAAGTTGTGCAGGAATTGGCTTACATTCAGACCTAGATTGGAGGAGTTGCAATAGGTAGTAAATGCCTTTTTGGAGATCATGTAATGGTTTATAGTAAGTTGTTTAGATCATTTTTTTCTTCTCGAGATTTTGCTGGCTTTCCCTTGGTGTTTTTTTATTTTAATTCCCTCAATCCCCACTGGTGTAAATTTATCATACCTCATGTTTTTACTACTACTTATGTTCTTTGATAAAGTTCATTGGGGCTTGAATTGGGTGACCAATTCATGTCACCACTTTTATCACAAAAAACATTCATAACTCAAATTAATAATCTATATGCATATATGTGTAAAATGTATTCATATACTATGAAGGAATAACTTGGAATGAAACTATACATGAATGATTTGGATACTATAGAAATGATGTGGAATGAAGATTTATAGAAATTATGTGGACAATCTATAGAAAATATGTGTATATCATGATAATTTATTCACAATGAAATCTCATTATATTGTATTCATAATTCAATCATTATGTAGGGAAACCCCATACATGTGTATAATCCCAAAGAAATCTATATCCGCAAAGAAATATCATGATACAGTATTCGAAAAATATATCCAAAATGTAATGCCATGATAATGTAAAGTAATTATGTGGATCTATTGATAATGTACAGGGTAATATCACCATGAAATGTCAAATATCAAAAGAGAACTTATACCCAATTCCATATATATATGGAATTGAGTAAAACTTTATAAGAAGAAACCATATATAAGGGTAAACATCATATACTAATCCGGAATGAGGTGGATCATTTCAATCTATATACATATATGAGTTGACTATATATATGAGTAAATTGTGTTCATATATCATATTCGTCCTTAAACTAAAATAGTTTCTTTAATAAATTTTATAATTGTATGAATAATTCTTTTCAAAAATTCATTTAAAAACTCTATGCGTATATCATTTACATAGTGTGTTTTCCAAATGAATAAATCATTATCAGAATAGTTCTGTTTTGAAAAGTTTAATTTTCATGTTTCTTCTGGGTATAGTTTCAATTATTGAAACATACTTCTTAGTAATTGTAATTATAGATTGATGTTATTCAAAAATTATCATGTATAATGAAATATCAAATATAGTTTAAATGTAAGCTACATTGTGATTGTATTAAAATATTGTTTCAAAAATATAATGTATATATATGAATTATATTGTTTTCATTCTAGATTTATGTTAATTTATTGTGTTAATATTTGAATGGTGGTACTTATACTATTTTATGAACACATTTCATTTATGTAAATTTTTACTTTAATGAATTTACATAAATTTTAAATATATTATTTTAAAATATTTACCTTTTCTTGAAAAAATAAAAATTGGATGTAAATACTAAAATGATTTGCATAATGAATCTTTTAAAATGATTATATAATGTATAATTAAATTATAAAGGAAATAAATTTTAAAATACCATTGGGTTAAAATATGGCATTTCTAATGACCCAGAATTATTCAATGGAGTTTATGTTATTTAAATTATGTTATATTGTATAAATCTCAAACATCGTATAGAGTAATTAATAAATAGTATTCACAAAAATGATGAATGATAATTTATTCAGATAAAAATAATAAGAATTCCAAATATTATAGTGGGACAATAAATAAAAAAAAATGAAAATAAGATAAGGAAAATTTGGATATACTCAGTCCACTAGAATGACTGGACACACAAACGAAGATGTATAAATAAAATATAATATTAATAATAAAATATTCATTTAACATATGAAAGTATATATAACCATGGTAGAAAATATAAGGAACAAATGAATGAAATAATAGGTATTTATAAGAATTAGTAGAACCTTTTGACTATTAGAAATCCGGTCGTTGAAATTGTATCATGACCATTGGAATATTAATCTTGTAGTTAGGAAACGTAATCTAGTTGTTATAATAGTAACCTCACACTACTATAAATATTGATTTTAAAAGATCTTGGGAATTATTTTAATAGTGATAGTAATTTTCTATTAATCTCAACAAAGATAGGGGTCCCATTTTACAGCGATAAAATAGCACTGATAAAGGGTATCCTTTATCTGCGCTAAAAAAAGAACTGATAAAGGATCCCCTTTATCAATGCTATTTTAGCATGGATAAAGGATACTTTTTATCAGTGCTATATTTAGCACTGATAAAGGACCACTTTAACAATGCTCTAATTAGCATTGATAAAAGGTGCTTTTATCTTTGCTTGAAATAGTGATGATAACGTGGGACTTTATCAGTTCTCTAAATAGCATTGATAATGGTTCCCCCCATCTCATAAAATGGGGGGTTATCAAAAATCAATAAAAAAATAAGTCCTTCGGGCTATTTGGGTAAGGGGGATTTATCAACACTCGAAATAGTGCTGATAAAGGCCTAGATGCCTATGATGTGCTGTTTATATATTAAATTACCCACCAGCACCTGCACAGTAAACACACACACAACCTGGACAAAAAAACACAAGAACAAAGCATCAAACATAGGAACAATGTAACACACACAGGGGTTTTGCAAAGACTTATACATACATTTAAAACAATATTTTTTGTAATCACATTTAGAATTATCTAACAAATAGTTAAAATAAATAATGTTTCACCCTTTGACATCTTTGATCCCCTCTCAAAAATGTCTACCCATGGTATTAGTTGCCGAAAAAATCATCCCAACTCAAGAAAAAAGTTTCCACCTATATAAGAAAACGAATATTATGTTAGTAATACAATAATTTATAAATTAAACATTAATATGAAATAAAACATTAATAAAATGTCAATTTTTAATAAAAAAGACACATTTGGAGTTATAGAGGTCACACCGTGAATAGTATTGAAGTGGGGTGGATTTTGACATGCCACAAATGAGTTATGGATCATTATCCTTAAATATAAGTACAATATTAATGGGTTTTCTTGGTTTTTAGTATATCCCTTGTGTTTTCACTAAAATTAATATCAAATTTAAATGACATATTTAGATTTATACTGGTCACACCTTTCATCCGATTGAGGTGCGGTTTATTATTATTCATCAAAAATGACACATACGTCATTGTTATAATGTATCAAAACAATCCAAATGTGTTTTATCAGATTTCAATATGACAATTTTGTTTTATTTTTCGAAAATACCATTTCATATAAGAAACACCCATTTTGAGTAATACCTGTCACATTGTGAATTGGTGTTAATGGAAACTTCTTCATACATGTCACAAAGGGCTTAATAATTGCTCTCTAAATTATAAATTAAATATTAGGGTGTTTTCTTGGTTTTTAGTGATTGAAATGTTTTGAGCTAAATTGTAAATTTTATGTTAATAATGGATAATTTTAGTCATACTGGTCACACCATGCATCGTATTTAGTCATATTTTATTTCTACACATAAAAAATGACTCATGAATAATTTTCTTTAATGTATCAAAATAATCCTAATGTGTTTTATAAATTTACCATATGTCACTTGTTCTTTTTACTTAAAATAATGTAAATTTTAAATAAGAACACATTTGGATTTATACCGGTCACATAATTTATCATATTAAGGTGTGGTTGGTTCCTAAATGTCAAAAATAACTCATATATCACTATTCAATGGTATCAAGCCAATCCAAATGCATTTTCTCAGTTTTTAGTATGTCAGTTGTGTTTTTTTTCTAGAATATAATTTCAAAATAGAAGCATGATTTTTGAGTAATACCAGTCATATCCTTTGTCAATTTGATATGAGACTACTTTATACATGTCCAAAAGGACTTAATAATCAGTATCCCAAATTACGAAGACAATTGGAAAGCGTTTTTATGGTTTTTAGTGAGTGACTCATTTTGAGCTAAAATTTAAATTTTTACCTGATAACAAAATCTTTTAGTAATATAAGTCACATTGTGAAACATAATGAGGTGAAATTGATTCCTTCACATCAAAAAGGACTCATGGATCACTTTCTTAAGGTATCATAATAGTCTGAAAGTTTATTCATAGTTTTTAGAATGTCAGATGTAATTTTTACATATATTAATGTCAAATTTAAATAAAAATACACATTTGGATTTATACCAGTCACATTTTGGGTTTATTGAGGCAGTGATGATTCCTACACATCCAAAATGACCCATGGTTTTTTTCCCTAATAATCAAAACAATATGAATTTATTTTCTCAGTTTTTAGTACACCAGTTGTTAATAACCAAAATTAATGTCAATTGTAAATAAAAAGAGATGCTTTGAGTCATTTAGGTAAAAAAATAAGCCATATTAAGGTGAGTCTTATTCATACACATCAAAAATTACTTATATATCATTTTACTAAAGTATAAAAACAATTAGAATGAATTTTCAAAGTTTTAAGTATGTCATTTGTGTCTTTTTTACTAAAATGTCATTTCAAACTAAAAACACCCATTTTGAGTCATACTGGTCGCATCGTGTGTTGGGTTCACATGATATTATTTCATACATATCAAAAAGAACATATGAATCATTGTCATAAATTATGAATACAATTAGAGTGAGTTTTCTTGGTTTTCAGTGAGTGCCACATTTTGAACTAAAATGTAAATTTTAAACTAATAATGGGCACTTTGAGTCACATCAGTCACACTGTTTGTCGGATTAAAGTGTGGTTGATTCCTACAAATCCAAAATGACTAATGTATCATTTTACTTATGTATGAAAACATTATGAATGCATTTTCTCAGTTTTCATTATGTCAGTTATGTTTTTTTTCTAAATTTACAATTTATTTAATATATAAATACACATATAAAGTCATAACGTTGACACCGTGTGTCAGATTATTGTGAGGTTTATTTTTACATGTCACAAATTACTTATGTATCATTTTCCTAAAGTATCATATCAATAATTTGGATTTTTGTCTGTTTTCAGTATGTCACATATTTTTCTAACAAAAATAATATCAATTTTAAATGAAAATGGAAAATTTGAGTCATACTAGTGACATATTTATTCTATTTGTGTACATTATTCAATCTGTCTATCAGTTTATAAATAAATATATATCATCTCTTAAATATGTGTCTTTTTAAAAATCATGGTAGTACTAAAAATACAAATATAAAAAATATTTATAAATAAGCTATTTTAAATATTACTTATTTTCGATAATACCTCTTTAGGGATGCTGGTTTGTTCATGGAATACGATATCCTTAATAAATTTGCAAACATAATAACCAGTATCTTTATCATTTGTTTATTTTGGACAATATAGAATCATTGAAAAATTAAGTATTTTTTATATGTGTTTGGATAGTGAAATCTTATTATATATACCCGAATTTGTATCTAGTCATAGTACTTCTGATGTTTCTTGTCCTTTTCCCTTGCCCCATTCCATGATGTAGATGATATTCATGCTTCACCCTATTAGACAAGATTACTCAATAAAAGAAAATATAAATGATATAACTAGATGTTTAATTCTAAAATTTTGGTTGTAGTGTATTTCAAATTGATAAACTCCATCAAGTGTGGTTAGTTTGATGGATATCCATGTAGTGAATCCATGAAATAAATCATTGGAGTATCCAAATTGACTACAATGAGCATCCAATAGTGCATAAGAACACATAGAATAATAATTAATTAATGAAATTAAAATATATTTTATTTAATTAGATTGTATAGTTTTACCCCTCCATCATTGGTATCAAGAAGACTCTGTTATCCATATATTTTCTATTAAACAATTTGAGTAGTCTTGCAACTATTTCACCATATTTCTTAGATTCAATTTTTGTTTATTTTTTAGAGGTGACATGAGGACTAATGATTCAAAAATTTTGATCATGGGGAAGTCCCTTCAATTGATTTTAATATATACACCTATAAAAAATATGAACTCTATTTAGTCATAATTATCATAGTATATCATCTTTTGGAAAATCAAATCATGAAAACATACCTCACATATACTTTTACAACTATGTTTCCTAGCTAGTCATACTCTAGGATTTAAATTACATTATTAAAATTAATTAAATATGGATTTTCCCCTTTGTTTATATTTTCATCAAAAATAATTTTGTGTGTACCACCATCTTTGAACTTCGTATTCACATGAGCATGCTATTATAATAAATGTGGATATAGAATAGGCAGGTTTAAGGGGCTTTCAGTAGATCATTTCTATCGGTTTCTTGATCCTTGAGATTGTTCTGAGACATTATTTATTTTCAACACCTTCCCTGTGTCCATCTATAATAAAATTCATTATTTTACACCATTTTTTATTAAATGTTAATAGTTTATCTTGAAAAAAAAATTATAAATGAATACCTCCTTATCGACATGTTTTTTACAAGATGTGATGACCATGTGGTGAATGTTTCTAGATCTTGTTCAGCCTTATGATTATATTCATCATCAATTAGAATAGGTAGCTTGGCACTCATCTCACGCGATACGTTAATCAACAATTTTTCACGAACTATTAGAAGTGGTCTATTATGTAGCATGACATTCTAGATATTGAACACTGTAGCCATCGCTACAATGTGATAGGTGGGTGTTGATAGATATTAATCACAGTCATTTTCAGCTTGTACAATATTAGTACATGAAAGGTATCAATGTCTATCTAATTCAAAATTCAGAAGAAAAATTTTTATAACATTTATTACCTTAGCTAAGATATATTTTTAAGGGGAATGGGTTACCTCAAAGCTAATGTGGGTGGGGTGAGATCCTTACGTGCTGGTTGTTCTTGAGTTTTTTCTACTTTTTACCCCCAACCATCATATTTTACATGAACTCTTTCTATAATTTCATATGTTCTTAAAGGATAGATATTCATTCTCTCATCATTTTGATTTATTCACTTTGATCCCCCTCATGTTTTTTTCTCAAAAAATGTTTGGGGTGTCACCCCAAAACCCACACCTCTGACATGACCATACTTTTCAAGCTACTTCAAGTCCACCGAAAGTATTCTGCATCTATTTTGTATTTTGCTAATTCTTGTGACTATGTTGGATATAAAATATATGAAAATAAGTAACCATTATTATTAAATATCAATTTAAATCAAAAAAAATATCTATTATGCCAAACATACACATGATTCCCACGCTTTTTTAGTGTTTTCATCTATTAGTATCCCATATTTATTTACATGCACCTCCTTCCATAGAACATGGTGTAGGATGGTAGTGGATTTTTATTTCGATTCACCAATCTACATATAAATATATGAACATAGTTATGGTGTTGTTTTATGTCACATAAAATTATTACAGTATATTTAAAATATGTACCATTTTTTCAAGTGATGTGTACCCCATTCTTACTTTATGGTAGGGGTACACAGGTTTTGATTCTCGTTCCTTATTTCTAGTACTCAGTTTCTGTTTCATAAATAAAAAAACTATCAATCAATTTTATTAATAGACATATTGTCAAACAACGTATTACCAAACAAAATATACTTGAAAATTCTACTACGCACAACAGATAGTAAAGGCATCCCATGATCCATGGGTTATCACGTGCGCATAAATAGGAGGTGGGTGTGAGTTTATTTTCTATATATCATATTTAAGATAAAATATTGTTAAGATTATGTATAATTCTATGTGAATCCTTCCAATAACCATTAATAAATATTACTTGTGTGATTCATGCACTATTAATACACTTTTCAAGGGATTATGATGATTAATTCAATGTTTTAATATTTTATTTTTTAGTAAATTAAAGAAATGATATCATAATGTTACCATAATATATCCCCACATCAGCATATTAGTCCCAATCAAAACATGGTTCCATGAAAATACATCAATCAGCACGTGTTGCTGAGTGAAGATTCCTATGTAACTACTGAACATGGATTTGTTGGGGTTCACATGATGGCCTCTTATATTCCATATGACCTCTTATTTGATTCCATTCACTTTTTTCCTTTAAGATTTTTGCTAACACCATTCGAATTTGGTGCTCCTGTTTTTTTTGTGCCACCAGTGTTTCATTGAGTACCATTTCCTCAGTTTCAATATCATCAATATTTTCCTCTAGAGCGCTAGCATCTGCATGTGCAGATAGTGGTTGTACCTATGCACTGGGAGAAATAGCTACTACCAGATGAGAAACCTATTTTTCCTCTACACTATGAGAAGCAACAGATTGATATACCTATTTTTCATCTTCACTGCAAGCAATATTAGGTTGAGAGACCTCATGTACCTCAAGATTTGGAGAATCATCACATGCATATGTCATTATTTTCATAGGAGGTTTAACATTTAATTTTCTTTTCCTAAAAGAATTAATGAATAGATAATAACATAATGTAACACGATTTATATTGTAAAAAGATATAACTTGACTACTGAAATCTATTTGTTAGTAATCTAAAGGATTTGAACCCTTTATCGACTATCCAACTCTCTTCAATGTGGTGTCTTATGACATAGAAAATGATGTCTACATTGGAACAGCTGCAAAATGATTTAACATTCCAATGAAAGGGTCATCCTCCATTGCATTTTCATTTCAACCTTCAATGGTTTTAGTCTACAAAAGAACAACTGACCACTTTCACTTTGTGGGATCTGTAACATAAAATACTTGTACTATCTATGATTCCATTATATACAGTTCGTCTTTGTACCATTCCTTAATAAAATAAAAATTCATGAATCCCAAATCATCTATTTTAACATAACATCTATTATGAACCCACTAGCCCTGAATAATCAGAACTTGGAAGTTTGTATAATCCAAATAACTTTTTTTGATGATTCCAAAGAATGATATATTCACATCAATTGAATTTATGTCCTTATCATCAGAAACATGCATCGCTTCAGCCACACATGTAACTCCACTATTATGAATTGTACTTTCTTCATCATGTTCATTAGTATAGAATGTATGACCATTAATTACATAAGAATTATAAAATAATACACACACACTTGATCCTGTAGCTAGCCACCAAAGTTATTCTAAAATTGGGTCTATATTTTCATATGAATCCTTAAAAATATGGTGCTGAAACCATCGTATAAACTATCAATTATGTGTATTTGATATCAATTTTTCCACCCCTGATGGAATCAAATTTCTATCAATTTCATTATGTGTTTCGACATATTGGTTAACATACAAACTATTATGAAAATGTAAAGGATGAACTTCTCTTGATCTATTTCATTGATTGTGAAAACCTCTCTTCTAGAAATTCCATCACCTACATGCCACCTAGTGAGATGAGATTTATGTAGACTAATGCTTTCCACGTTAGATATGTATTTGGTATAGAATTCAATGGATTCCTCAACAATATATCACTCCATAATACTAACCTCTATCTAACTATGATTTTTGACATACCCTTTCAAAATCATCTTATACAATTTAATGGGGTACATCCATCTATTGTGTACATGACCACATAGTTTAATCTCTCTCACCATGTGAACCCTTAAATGAAGCATCATACCAAAAAAAAATTTAGCAAGATTAACATTTTAAACTCACATAATATGATGACAATTTCTCATTTAATACTAAAAAATTTCATTAGGTCTATAACTTTTCGGCATATAGATTTGAAGAAGATACATAAATTTGTTAATGTATAATTGAAATTCTTGGGAAAAATGAAATGTAAAGCTATAAGAATTATATATTGCATCAAAATGTAAAAGTCATGTGATTGCATACCCTTTAACTTTAAATAATTCATTGAAATGATGTTCTTGATATTTGATAAATACCCCTCTAGAACCATTATGTCATTCAAGAAGTTTTAAAAAAGATATCTCTCTTGTTTGGAAAGAGTGTAAGAAGTTGGAGGATGAAAAGTTCATTTTCACCCTTTAATAGTTCCAACTATTCTCGTATTCCAATGTCAACAATGCCTAACCTAGCCATTATTCCATCATTTTTTATCAGGTGCATTTAAAAACAGGTCTATGCCACTATCACATACAATTTTTTCAATATAAAAACCACCAGAATGTGTATGACGTACAAAAAAATTCAGTATGATAATTCTAAAAAATGATCTCTTCTTCCAACAGGTTTTCAAAAGGTTTTTTAAAAATGGTATACCAAAATCAGACGGTGTTGTACATTATTCTAAACGTCCATCGAATGATGTTGTCCAATATCGGTACTTATGTCATCGGGGTAGAACTCTATGATGTCCTAGAAAAATAGTTTTTGATGAATGTTTCAACCAAATTGACTATGTACCTTTTTCAGAGACTGGATACTCATGAATTCCATTAATGCTCTGTCCTAAATAAATTCCATTAGAAGGAAAATCATTTATCATCCCAAACAACATGGATCTCAATGTTAAATATTTATTTATACAAGCATCATACAACAAAACACTATAATTCCACAATAATTGAAAATCCTTGATCAATGGAGCCATAAAAACATCAATATCATTACCTAATTTTTTGGGTCTTGATATAAGCATAAATTGCATTATGTGTTTTCGTTTCATTCACAACCATTGAAGAAATTTATAATTTCCAACATTACCTTCCATGTACTATGAGTTCTTATTTGAAAACAAAAATTATTCATTCCATCTATAGATAATGAAATATTAAGGTTTCATGGTTTATTTAGAAAATCAGGATACTAATGATCAATTATATTCCACTAAGTAGAGTCTTTCGAGTGACATAGTTTCCCATCTTTATTTCTTTGCTCTGTGTGCCATGTCAATCCCCCTACTATCTTCTCACATCTATATAGGCGGCTAAACATTGTAATGATTGGAATGTACCATTAAAATTTCATAGTACTAGATTCATCTTTCTTATATCGAGAAGCACCACATATTGGAAATTCTTGAAGTATTTATCGATACTTATGAAATTTTATATAGTGATTTGGGAAATTGATTATTCATTCAAAGATCATTCCCATCGAATGTAGCTTTCAATCAGTGTCGTATGTTCAGATTGAGAGTACATTATATTCTGGTGGAATGTCATTCATAAGAGAAAGTAAATCTGTAAAACCAGTATCACTCTATCCATTACCTAATTTCAAATTATACAGCTTTAGTATGGATGGTGGTGGTATATATTTATTGCAACTACCATAAAAAATAATCTTTTCACAAATCTTTAACTAGAAAAATAATTTTGGGCAATCATGAGTTTCATCTTTAACTTTACTTTTAAGTTACTCAATACGGTCATCATCACCATTCACATTTATAATCGCATCCTTGATACGGTCTTCTTTATTTACACACTTGTAATCATATCAGATGATCCATATAATGCACTGTTATCCTAGCCACCTTCTACATTCTCTTATACTCCATGTTTATTCAAACTTTTATAACTTTGCTCTGTTTTGTGGCAGTTTGAGTGTCATTCCAACTCTTATGGACTAACTTGTATTGAATAAAAAAAATTAAACATAGACAAAGGATTTTAGAAGGTTCATATGCATAATCTTTTTCAAACTTGATGAACTCTTTAACTCCATCTTCACACTCTCTTGTCAAATTATTTAAATATATCCATTCATTAGACATATATATCATATTTAATTTTTTGATATAATTATTAAAAAAATACAAAATATATTGATATAATGTTATGCTTTTCCTAATTTTATAAAAATCTAAATTTAAATTATTATGAAAAAATTTTGTTCAGATGTCCTTTCATAACTATTTAAAAATAACACTTAATATCCCATTAAAAACAAACCATTTACACAAATTCCTCTTAAAAATAACATGCACTTTTTAAAAGAAATCAATCAGTTCCAAACACTTCCAAAACCCCATATTTTCTTTTTTAAATCATTTAAGACAACTTCATGACCCAACAATAATAATATTTCAAAATGAGCTACATCCCTTTATGAAATATTTCAAAACACTTAAATCCTTTTAATATATCCACTTAGTAATCTTCACAAAGATATATATCCCAAGGGATACAATTTATAAAAGACACAATGAAAACTTCTTGATTTATCCCAAATCAATCCGTGTTGTATGATTCAATTAGTTTATTCCAAAGGTAGGGGTAATAATAATACATTATGTAAGGCTTTTATACTGTTCTCCCCACCATTGGATATCCCTTATCCATGCATCCATTGTCTAGTTATATCAATTATCCTGCAACACAACACCTGAATCCTAACATATATGTTCCATATCCAGTGAACACACTAGAATCCATGAAACACTTGTGTTCCAATTTACTACAAACAATACATTATCCCAATTATCCTTGGCTCACACTAAATCAATTTGTTACACACCCCAAGAACAATTTATATGTCTCTCACATGAATTATTGTCAGTTCTTTCCTTTATAAATACTCCTAATAAAATCTATAATCATGAACCCATTACATAATAAAAAAATTCTCAAGTGTCCTTCCTTTCACACAAAGAATTTCCCTATGCCACTCATTATAAGAGTAAACTATGTCTCTTTCCTGATCCTTTTAAGTACATCATGTTTGAAGTCAAAATAAGAAAATAATTATGGTTCTAAACTAATATATGGTATGATTTTCCATAGTCTCTTTTATAAAATAAATAAATTGTCTTTATAAATATCATTTCAAAGACTAGTCATTCTAAAATTCTTAAATGAACTCCTATTAGTAACCTCTAGAATCGAAGTGATTTGTGTATCATTATAAGTATGAAGAGAATTATTACCTCTCTAAAACCTATTCATGAGGTTTACAACATCAAGTCCTAAAATATTCTAGAACCTTTTAAAGAAGATTTCACAGTGAAAATCCAGGTTTGGTACCTTTGATGGATTAATCAACCTAAATGTAACCAGCATTGCATAACATTGAATATCAATAGTGATTAAGTCATTAATATAATTTGTTAAAGATTTAATAAAATAATAGTTTTAATATTTAGATATAAAATTATGATAATAATACATTATGATTTTATAATCACTTGAATTACATAATTTGTCCCTTTGAGGGGATTTGCTATAAAGTGTTTGTAGTTGGAAGGACTCATTACATGTGTTATTATGGGTTTTTTACTAGGGTGACCCGAAAGTTTATCATGTAGATTTAGATTCTTGGGGCTAACAAAGAAATTTTTACCTTTATTACTCAATTTATCCCTTAATAAAAATATCAATGTTTTCTCCTATGAAGTAGTATTGAGATCTAGAAAACATAAAATTCATGTGGTGTGCTTATTCCATTTATGTCATGCGTTTATCCTTTATTTCTCATTTTCCATTCGGGGAGATATTTTAAATACCATGAGGTTACTAGAACTAGAAGGTAGAGATTTGATTTAGTGACATAGCTATAAATATACTACTATATTATCGTATATCAGGTTCAGGTAATTGTTTCAATTCCACTGTGTTGTAGAATTTCTTCTACTATCTGCAAGTTTAATGGGTTTAATTTATTTTTTGACAGGTTGACATTAGGATTTTTGATTTGTACCAAATCCAAATAGTTGTATCAACTCCATTTATTATTCTATTATTATTTACCAAATATTTTTTAACAATATTGGTTATATGACATATGGTGATTATGTTATCAAGCCTCGATAGAATGTCTTGGTTTCAAGACTACTAGGTTTCCTCTAGGGAGGTGGTTTTCTAATATTTAGTGGAATTTAATTAGTAACAAAGTGGTGGTTCCATTAAAATGGTTAAGCTTTAGATTGATATTATTTGGTAGAGGATTCAAGATTTGGGGGAAAACTGCCTTTTTACTCTTGGAGATTTCATAAGTTACATTGATTTCGAATTAGTATGAAGTGAGGAGTTCAGTAGAAAGCGAAACCATGGGATAAAAGAATTAGGTATTTTTAAAATGGTGTGTCCACGAGAATCTAGATCCGAGAGTGAATAAGGACACACCTCATTTTGGTTGAGAATTAATGGTTGTTGTGTAGTAGAGGGAGGGATTAAGGAGTATGATTAGTCAGGGTTTTGGAGAAATAGTAGTTCTCAGTGAAAATGTATAAATGTCTAGAATGTGAAGCATTTTGATCCATATACAGGGAGAGAATAATGAGTCCTAGTAAGTCTGTGGATGTAAAACAATACAAGGGATACCATATCAATGTCTAGAAATTACATGTTATATGTACCACCAAAATAACGGGGGTTCTCATGATAAATGGAATGGAAGAGATCAAAATCAATCATGAAGACAATCACATAGAATATGAATGACATAAAAAACTATTCATATCACCACTGAACATAATTCACTGAAACAACCCCTTTTTACACATGGATAACCCATTCAAATATAAAATCAGCACACTTTATATAATTATAAAAATAGAAATATAATATTGCAAAAATGTTCCTAAAACAAAAACGCTTTTTATAAAGTTCTAACCAGGCCTTTGAGAATTATTTGATAACCAAAAACTAAACATATTTTTAATAATTTTCCATGTAATAATTATATATTTTACCCAATTTTAACACATGAAATATTTTTTTGAAGACCAAACAAGATTCAAAACTTAATAAACAACTCCATTAAATAATAAAGGAATTAAATTCCAATATAAATATGTCAAATATATATAACAGGTTGTTCAAAAATCATATAATATATCATTATGTATTACTAAATCAATTTAATATATAATATAAATAAAATGATAACAAAATAACACCAATGTTCAATAAAAATCAATTCCCCTTAAAAAAGTGATATTTAATTATGAAATAAAGTAGAAATCTTAATTTATTACTTATAAAAAATGTTTCACGGTCATTAGGTGGCTTGAAAAACTGTTTAAAAATATAAGCCATGGAAAGGGACTATTAGGAATTTACACAAATAGTTAGAGTGAATTATAAATTTGTTAAAAAAAATATATGAATAATTAATCTTTGGTAAACCCATTTAAGTTAACTTGAATGTCACTTTCTTAAGGAATTATTATGTCATCATCCAAACTAGCATAATTCAACATACTTTACATGAAGAAGGGGTTTAAAATA
Organism: Viscum album; assembly: GCA_963277665.1. Classification (NCBI taxonomy): domain Eukaryota; kingdom Viridiplantae; phylum Streptophyta; class Magnoliopsida; order Santalales; family Viscaceae; genus Viscum; species Viscum album. Next base: position 960,194,036 of record OY728142.1, read on the forward strand.
CTAAAGCACCCAAAGCATGTCAATTAATAATAGCTTCATACAAACAACTACTGAACAAATTTCAAATGATATGACATATTTTAGGATGTGAAGAGAGTGTTGGTATTATGGATATCTTTTAAAAAACCCAAGAAATGATTATAAAACATTTACAAACATTATAAAAAGGTATAATTGAAAACTATATGAGAAACCAAAAAACATGATCACTAAAATAAATTAATAGTAGGAATAACCTTTCACATGTTCACACACACACATTCAGGGTATATGATCATGTTTCACTAGAGGACTACCAATTTATTTTCAAAAACCAACCAACATGCAGTTCATTTAGTGCGCAAACAAGGACCACCAAAGGCCATGATTTACCATGGGGTGTTCAGCCCATATAATTCACAACATCACCATCATACCAAGTGAAATAGAAGAAAACTCACAGTGGAGGTGTCATTAGGTGCACAACAGAGGTGCTTTCGTAAGAGAGGAGAGGTGAAAAATTGAAGAGTCATCTGGTGGAGGAGAGGAACCCAAAAAAGGAGTGGCACGTGATAGAGGAGACACACATGATGGAGGGGTGGCACACGACGGAGGTGTGACATATGGCGGAGGTGTGGTGCGCAGCGAATGAGAGGTTCATGGTGGTCTGGTTTGTGCACAGCGAAGGTGTGGCGCATGATGGAGGAGAGGTGAAAGACGGTCTGGCTTGTGGTGGAGGACTGGCGCATGGCGGAGTTGTGGTTCACGGTAGAGGAGAGGTGGCAACAGAGGAGGAGTCGTGGCGGTAGCGACTGACTTCTATGAGAGCTTGAGGGGTGCGAGGAAGGAGGAGATGGTTTGGTTTTTTTTACAAAACCCGGTGAACCTTTTATCAGTGTTTGCTAAAAAGTGCTGATAAAGGAATGTTTTATGATCGTTAAAATACAATGTGCTGATAAAACATTCCTTTATCTGTGCTTTTCTAGTGCTGATAAAGATAATCCTTTATCAATGCTAAAAAAGCACTGATAAAGAAATAATTTTAATAATTTATTTATATTATTATATATATTTATAAAATTATATATTTCATAAATATATATTTATATTTATTAAATTTTAATTTAAATTATTATAAAATTATCAGAAATATTGTTATTATATTTATAATATTAGAAATATATATAATAAATATATTAATTATATATATTTATAAGATTATAGATGTATATAATTATGATTCTTCTAATTTTATAATTATTTATATCAATATATATTTATTTATAATTATAATTATTTATATGAATATTTATTTATTTATAATTATAATTATAAATGAATTTATATTTATATAATTAAATAATTATAAAGTGATAAAAATTTAACATATCTAATATTTATATTTTTATTAATATTAATATTTAATATATATATTTTTAAATTTATATTTATCTAAATATATATATGTATTTATTTATAACTATAAATATAAATATTTTTATTTATTTCTCAATATTTGTATATATTTATTTAATTATATGCAACATTATATATTAAAACAAAAAATATTTTCTTTATTAATTAACAGTTGTTTAAATAAATATATATTTGTATTTATATTTATAATTAATAAATATATATTTATTTATTTATTTTTAATTAAAAATTATAATGAATAAATTATTTATAGTTGTAAGAATATATATATATAATTATAAAATTATAATAAATATATTTGTAATCTTATAAATATATAAAATTAAAATATTTATCATACTTTTTTAATTATTTTATTATTTATAAATTTAATTAGAATTATATTTATAACTATTTTTGTTTATTTAAAAAAAATTAATATAAACATATATAATTAATATATTAATATTTGTTTTTTAAACATTTAAATATATCTGTACTTATTTATGAGTTATAATTATAAATATTTGTATTTATTCATATATAATTGTTTATATTTATAATTATATTTATATATTTATATATTTATAACATTATAAGTAGTCTAATAAATATATTTATTATAATTTTATAAATTTTTACACACATATATATAAATATAATATATGTATTTATTTTAATTTTATAATTATTTAAAAAAATATATAATTATAATTATAATTACAAATAAATATATTTTTAAAGTATTTATATATATTTAAAATTTAATAATTAAATATTTAAAACATATATTTTTTATTTAAATTTATATAATGAAATTTTACAAGTATTGACAACATGATATAGTATATATAAGGGTAACATGATTTAATCATATACACCTAGTAAAATATACATAAAAAAAGAGCCATCAAAGGAAAACATTAATAATAATAAGAGTGTAATGTATCCCTGGACATTCATGATGATACATAACATATATTCACACATTATTAATTTATTAATTGACCAAATTTATTGGAAACACATATATATTTATTTATATTCATATTTTTTTAAACATTATATATATATATGAATATTAATAAAATAATTTAATTATAAACATGCCTTTTTTATTTAATATATAAAAATAAAGATTATTTTTTATTACAAATATAATAACTATATATAAATTATTATTAAAACCAATTATCAGTGCTAAGACTAGCGCTGATAAAGGCCCAACTTTATCAATGCTTTCTGCTTAGCGCTAATAAAACGATGCACTTCCCTTTCCCCATTTTTGGTAGTGTCACCTATGAAAGTATAAATAAGATTTGGGAGTCTTATAAATGAAAAATATTATATATTTATATCACGGAATATGTAAATAAATATTTTAAAAAGGATAAATTAAGTGTCGTTTTTTTGTTAAAATTAAATGTTTATTTACAATTTTATAAATAATATAATATTTTTAAAAAAATATTCATAAAAGTTTTTCATAAATTAATATTTTTTTCTTATAATTATAAGATAATTCTGTCATACATTAATTAAATTTTCAAAGTGTCATATAATGAGTTATAATATTAAACATGGTATTTTTTGAATAAATGAATATTTTTTTAAATTATATTTATCATATTATTAAAATTATTTTTATAAAATCAGGTACATTTTTAAAATCTACCTATTTATAAATTTTATGGTGAATATTTTGGATTTTTCGAAAAAAAAATTGAATTTTCGGTGAATAGTGAAATACGATAATTTACAGTATTTAATAAATACATGACTTATTGTGTCATGGATGATGTATGTAATATGTATGAACCATTATCTTGAACTTTACTTTATTATTTAATTCATTTTTTATAATTATCAACACTACTCATTATGTGAATCCAAAATAATAAAAAATGAATAAAATAAAAAAACACCCCTCTCCTCCCCTAATAACTACCACTCATCACCACCCCTTATCCTCACACCTCCAAATCATTTAAGATTGTTTAAATTCATACCAATTATTTTTTCAAGGATCTTCCCCATTTCTAAGATATTATGGTTTCAAAAAAAATCAAAACCCAAGTTTCTTAAGGAGATTTTCAAGTATATGATACAAGAGGTAAAATCCTCCACCTTTCTCTTTTGAATTATTTCATTCTTATACCTCATGATTTCTTCCAAAATCTATATACACAATATAACTCCAATATCATTAATATATTATAAATTTATGTTTTAATGGAATATCCATCATCAAATCACTTATCTTTTCCTTTTAAACTAAAAATGAAAAAATCGTTCATGATGTTTCGATTCACCACCTTCATGGATGATGAGTTTTTTTTCCATCACCACCTACAAGGATGGTCATAAAAACATTATGATGGTTAAATAATATTACTATATTTTTATTATATTTTTCTTCATGTTATGGAAATAATATATAAACATAATATTAAATAAAATGATACTATCTCATGATGGTCGTAATAACCACCAAAATAAACTAATGATTTTTCATTAACGATTTTTTTAATGAATCATTCTCACATATGAAAAAAAAATATGGGACCATTTAAATTTATTTAAGTGAACTAATACTATATAATTAAACTTCTGTAATTTTTATTCCATTTTATAAGAACTTCTATAATTATACACAATTAAACCGAACATGAAAACATGAAATGAACATTCCCAGTACAGTGAAATTAAACTCAAGAACTCAACAAAATAGCCATAAATGAAATTAAAAAAATTATAATAAATCAAATACATGTATAATAGGTTCATAAAAAATTATTTTATGTATCTAATTTTATTATTTAGGTTATTAATTACAAGTGTAGAAGACATTCAGATATGACGTAAGGGATCTCTCCGAACATCCATATTACCTTTGGGTTATGCTTTATCTCTCTTTACACAAATTTATTTTTTCATTATTCTTATATAATTATTCTATATTTATAAAATATTTTTCAGAATTATGTATCCATATCAATTTATCCCTATTTTATGAGGAAATATATATTTTAAAATGTTACCTTTTTAATTTCTCCTAATAAAAATGCCCGATTTAATGGAGCTTCCATATTTCTTACCCCATTTCAAGTAAAATAAATAATTTTTTTAATACAACAATAATTATAAAATCAATAATTTCTCCGTCAAAAACCATCTTAGTTTATTTCTTGTTTTTTTCAAAAACATTATTCCTTTTTCCTCTTTAATGGATCATTAATATTATCACTTAAACCGCACTAAACCGACTCATTTATAAAGTTTCTTAAACATTATTTTTACCTGTTTTCACTTTAGTTGAAATCAATTTATCATTATCTAATACTATTTTACCTTATTAATGTCTATTACGGTTTAAAACCATTCTTTTGTGGACATCGTTTTGATATTCTCATTGGTTATCCCTTATAACATGATTATGATACTCATTTATTATTATTGGAAACCCTTTTGTTTCTTCATTATGATTGATTTTTCATGTGAAAAACATATTCATGAACATGTTATAATGGATGAACCTTGATATTTCTCCAATTAATTGGGTAATCTTTACTCTCATGTGATGTCATGTATGGGGTTAAGTAGTAAACCTATTACATTATGGGACATTGTCCACCATTAGACACTCTTTGCAGTTATACTTGACTCTTATTTATGTCATGTTGTATGTTACTTCCACGTTATTATTTTTCCATGAACTTATGATTCAATGTTCTAGTTTATATTATTCAATATGACTATTCGTGTTCTATGACTTTTATTTTATCATGTTATGCCTTCTAACTCATCTTTTATACTATATTCCCTTGTTTATTCCCTTGTTGGAATTTTTAGATCACCCCTTTTGTCTATGTATTCCCCAGGTTATACCATGAAATTGTAGGGGTTCAAATGTAATTAGGATATTATTATGGAAATGATGTTATATATTGGTTTCATGTTTTCTAATTATGTACCTAATCTTACAAATACATTGTACTTTATGATCCTTAGTTTGTATTTGATGGAAAATTATGCTTAAAATTATGTAATAATATGTGTAAAATGATTGGGTTACTATAGTTGGTATTAGAGGACTATCTAGTTAATTTTGTGGATTGGGACTAGAAAACATTAATAATAACACTAGGGATTATTATTTCACTATTAATAACCCCGATTGAATCACAGAGAATCACATGTTAGGATATACTTTTCATTTACATGTTTATGCTCCAATGTTCAATGTTTCCTTTTTATATACTTTTTAGATAACTATATAATCCCCCATAATTGTAATTTATTTTTCATAGTTAATGAATATAAATAGGATAACCAATTCCAGTAATAAATCTTATTGGAAGTGTGATTATTTACCTAATTAATTGACTAATATGATTGGATATGAGCTCAAAAGATATTCTCTATCTTTTAATGTGTAGAAGATGAGAAGGTTGAGCTAGTAGTTTATAGTTTTTATAGGAAAGCTGATCAGCGGTGGAGAATGATCAAAAGCACTAATTCTAAGGAGGAAATTGATTGCATGGAATGGGATGGATTCAAGAAAATATTTTTCAATAAACAATTTCTCCAAACTCTCCATCATAAGATGGAAAGGGAGTTTTTCAAACTAAAGTAGAAAGAGGATGAGTCCAATGAGTTGTATGTGGAAAACATTACAAGGATTGCATTACATGCCTATGGATTTTTCATGAACATTGAATGAATGGTGGATCAATTCTTTTGCATAAAAAGGATGAGTCTATGAAAATATTTGGTGATTCGAGACATTGAAATCAATGAGAAGATTGTTGGTTGTTACCTTAGAGTTGGAATAAAGATCAAATACCCTAAGTTGTATCATGGTCCCAGTGAAAAAAATCAGAAAATGATGTTTGATATGGGAGGATTGATAGTTAAATCCCATGATGGAAAGAAAAACCAATATCTGACATGTCAAAAATATTGAATGAAACATCCTGAGAACTATCTAAGGAGAACTAGAAGATACTTTAAATGTGGAATATAGGGGAATCCAAATATTTAATTTTGAACAGATATGATGAAGTCTACAAGTTTTTAGGAATAAATAAAGGATTTTATCAACACTAACATTATAATGTAGTTTTTAAACTGAAGGAAAATGGGAAATATACGAGCCAATGCCCTAAACCAAGGGGTTTTTTGAGGCAATAAACAACAACAACCTCAATGGAAGCATTGAAGGGCATATGCTATCACTAAAATTAAGGTGGAGCCTGAAAATTATGAATTGATAGGTATACTGGTTATACATTCAAGAATTGTGATTTTAATTTTTGATTATGGATCTACACATTCTTTCACATCTTTCATGTTTTGTAGATCTATTCAAACACCACCTCAAATTACGAAGGATGATTTATATTTGCGAATAGAAAATGAGGTAATTTTTTCACCTAATGTATATAACTCATCCCTAGTTAATTTTTATGGACTAAACCTCATATTAAATTTATTCTTACTTCCTTTAGTAGTGTTTTATACATTATTGTTCATGGATTGAATACCTTTATATAAATCCAACATTAACATTCATGGACAGTAGATCACTGTTCACATCCTGAGGCATCCTCCTATTCTATACAAGTGTAAGGAGGATGATGAAACTCATTACAAATTACCATTTCAATTTTGGATATTATTTACTTATTAGAATGCTTATATAGATCAAATTATTGAGAAAAAAGAGATGATCATGCTTGAAAACATTCCCATTGTGAGAGACTACATTGATGTGTTGTAAAAAGTATTTACTGGTCTTCCTCCTGATCGAGAGGTTGAGTTGTCAATTGAACTTATTCCTGAATCTTTTTTTATATCAAAGACATATTATAGAATGACCTCTATTGAGTTGGAGGAATATTGATGTAGTTTAAAGTGAATATAGACAAAGGTATCATATGCCCGAGTGCTTCACCATGGGCTGTGTCGACCCTCTTTATCAAAAAGAAGGATGAATCCATGCGCCTTTACATTGATTATCATGAGGTTATTAAAACCATTATAAATTACAAGAATCCCCTACTATGGATAAAAGGATTTTTTGATCAACTATGTGGGGCCAAGTATTTATCTAAGGTTGAACTTGGGTTGGGATATAACCAAATAAAGGTTAGGAAGTAAGATATTACCAAGAAATACATTCCAAAAAAGTATGGAAACTATGAGTTCATAGTGAAATATTTATGACTCACTAATTATCCAAAAATATTCATGGGCATAATGAATAAAGTCTTTAGAGATTACATTGAAAAATATATTGAAGTATTTAACTATGATATTTTCATATTATCCATGAGTAAGGAGGGACAATAGGAGAATATCAATAATATGTTAAGGAATTTGAGAAGGGAGGAAATTTATACAAATTATAGGAGATGTGAGTTATAGATGGAGTAATTATCATTCTGAGGGGCATATTATAACTAGAAAATGAATATCCATGGATCCTTCCAAGACATTAGAAATCGAAGAGTTTACCCAGACAATATCTGTAATGGAGATCTATTGTTTTCATAGGATATCATGGTACGATTGATGATTTTTGAAGAATTTATCATGATTGTCAAAACCACTAACCTAGATGACTTGGAAGGGTGAAACGTTTGTTCAGACTAGTGATTTTGAAGACTGCAGGCTTATCACAACACCAGTACTCACACTACTGAATTGTGGGGAACTATTTCGGGTATACAAAGATGCTTCAAAGAAGGTATTGGGATGTGTATTGTTGAAAAATGGTAAATTGATAGCCTATGCCTCATGTTAGTGGAAATTTCATGAACAAATCTACCCCACACATGATCTGGGGTTGGTAGATGTGATCTTTACCTTGAAAATATAGTAGCATTTTATCTATGAGAAGAAATGTGAGATATATACTAATTATAATAGACTGAAATATATATTCACATTGAAGGAGAATAATATGAACCAATGAAGATGGTTAATTCTCAATAAGGATCATGAAATCCCAATCCACTACCACTTTTGTAAAAAAAATAATGTGTCAGATTCTCTAAGAATTATGGATCCCCTAAACTTTGTCAATGATGATAATTGAGAATGATACTATCTTATTTGACATGAAAATGTTGGACATGGGAATCATTATAGAAGTGACCTCATAAATCTTTTCTCAAATTATTTCTGAACCAACAATTATGGATAAAATAATTGATTTTCAAACAAATGTTTTGGAAATTTCGAAAAAGGTGGAAGCTGTAAGAATGGTGAAATCCTCAGAGATAAAATTTGATGAGGAAGAAGTCGTAATATTTGGTCCATGACTATATGTATCGTCCATTATAGAGACAAATAAAGAGATTGTGTATGATGCACATAGTTAAGCCTTCTATATTCAACCATGGAGCACAAATATGCATCAATATCTCCGAGAGCTATATTTGTGGGATAATATAAAGTAGTAGATCACAGAATATATATCAATGTTCCTACTATGTAAGCTAGTGAAGGATGAAATAAATAATTCTAAGGGGATGATGCAACCATTACTCTTACCTACATGGAAATGGGAAAACATCACCATGAAATTTTTCCTTATAATTCCAAAAGCATCCATAGGAAACAATGTTATATGGGTTATTGTAGATCATCTTATAAAGACAAATCACTTTATCTCAATTTGATAATACATCTCACTCGATAAATATGTATGGATATACATCAATGAAGTGGTTAGTATACCAATAGTACCATTATATATTTTATTCGATAATGTTATAATATTTACCTCTAAGTTCTGGAAAAGTATCCAACATGATCTAAATAATGAGATGAACTTCAGTACAACTTATTATTCTACAATTTATGGCCATTCTGGGTGGACTATTTAGAGTCTATAAGGAATGTTGAGAGGATGTTATAGGGAATTCAAATGAGGTTGGGAACAACAATTACATCTCATTTAGTTCCATTACAAAAATAGATTCCAATCAAGCATCCAGATGGATCAATATGAATCCCTTTTTGGAAAAAGGATAACACTAGTATGTTGGGGGGAAGTGAGTGAACATAAGATTTTGTGACATGAAATGGTCAATGAAATTGTAGAAAAGGTGAAAACCATTCATCGTCATATCAAGAAATCTCTATGTTGAATGAATAGGTATGCGTACAATTGTTAATGAGAATTAGAGTTTGAGGTTGGTGGAAAGGAATTCCTTCGCATATCCCCATGGAATAGAGTTATGGGATATGGGATGAAAGGATGGTTACATCTAAGGTACATTATCCCTTTCATGATTATTGATCATTTTGGAGCTGTAGCATATCGACATTCACTTCTACCAAACATTTCTCAAGTATATGATGTATTACACATATCCCTATTGACGAAGTACATACTAGATCCATCACATGCATTTAATCTAGATATGGTACATTTTTAAAATGATCTCTCTTCTATGGAAAAACCAATGAAAATCATGGACTGTAGATATAATGTTCTATAAAAAAAGACTACTCACATGTTCATAGTATTATGGTGGAACTATAAGTATGAAGAAGAAACATGAGATCCAAAGGAAGTGATGAAGGAGAATTACCCTCAATAATTTTTACCTTTGTACGTAAAATGAAATTTTAAGGGAAAAATTTCTTAAGTGGAAAATAATGTAACCACCAAAAATTTATTCAATGAAATTTCCATTCTTATAATTATGTCATATAATATAAAGCTCAAGCATCACATAGATAAAGAAAAATATATTATTCTCATAATTGATGAAATATAATTTAGTTATCAAACAAACTAATAATAATTCCAAATATTACAGTGGGATAATAAATAGAAATAAGATATCAAGAATAAGAAAATTTGGATATGCTTGATTCATTATAATGTCGGCACTCACAAACAATGATGTAGAAATAAAAAAAATATTTATAATAAAACATTAATCTGAAATATGAATGTATATATAAAATTGGGAGAAAATAGAAGTGACTCATGAATGGAATAATAGGTTCTTATAGGAAGTAATAAACCCTTACGACTTTTTGATATATAACTTTTGGAATAGTAATCTTACTATTACAAATAATAATCTGTATGTTATAATAGTAAACATACCTATGAAAGTATAAATAATTTTTTTTTCTTATAAATAAAAATATATATATATTTATATCATGGAATATGTAAATTAATATTTTAAAAATGATAAATTAAGTGTTGTTATTTTTGTGAGAGGTAAATGTTTATTAAAATATTTATAATTAATAAAATTATTTAATATATAATTTATTTTCTTAAGTAAATTCATAAATTATTTTTTTTTTCTTATAATTATAATATATTTTAATGAGGCCTTAATTAATTTTTCAATGTTTTATAAAATCTGTTATAATATTAAAATCAATATTTTTGTAATAAATAATGAATTAAACTAAAAATTACATTTATCATATTTAGAAAATTATTTTCATAAAATTGAGTCCATTTTTCAAAATTTAAACATTAGAAAAATGGTATGGGTGAATTTTTGGGATTTTTCTAAATAATTTTTTTTATAAATAGTGAAATACATCCATTTATGGTATTTAAAAAAATACAAGAATTATTGAGCCATGACGGATGTATGGATGATGTAATATCTAGTATCTATAATTCTAAATTTTTATTTAATGTATTTAGTTATATGTATCCACACTATTGATTTAAATGTTCTAATATAATAAACAGATGAATAAAATAATCAAAAACACACATCTTCTCCCCCTATCAATACCACCCCTCACTACCCCATCTCCTTAAACCTAAAAAATCCTTTAATATTGTGTAAATTATACCTAGATATCTTACCATGCCTCATACCCATGTCCAATATCTTTTTTTCTAAATAAAAGGAAAAACCCAATTGCCTTAAAGAGGTTCTCAAGCTGATGATATACAAAATGTAAAATCATCCACCTTTCTCTTTTATATTCTTTCCTCCATCTACCTCACCATTTCCTACACAACCCAAAGCTACATGATAATACTTATATCATATCAAAACATTATTTTGATTTTTTAATGGGATATCCATCCTCAAATATCTTATATTATCTTTTTTATTATAAATTTGAAAACATCATCTGTGAGGTTTCGATTAACTACCTTCATGGATGATGAGTTTTAGTATTCCATTAATACCCTAAAGGTTTGTCATAAATGCACTTTAATTGTTAAATATATTAATATATATATATATTATCTTTTTCTATGTTATAGAACCAATATGTAAACATAATGACAAATAAAATGATACTAGTTCATAATGGTTGTAAAAACCGCCAAAATAAACTAATCATATTTCATTAACATTTTATCTATTGAACCATTATCACATAGGAAAAAAATTATATATTGGAGAATTGAAATTTTTTTAATTGAATTAATTCCATATAATTCAACTTCTTTATTTTTTCTTCCATTTGAGAAAAATTTCCATAATTGTACATAATTAAACCTTTTATAAAACCATGAAATGAGTGCTCCCAAATCAATGAAATTACACTCTATAACTCATAAAAATATCCATAAATGAAATAAATAAAATTAAACTAATTCAAATACATGCATAATAGGTTCTGAATTATGTAATTAATAAATCTTATTTGATTTTATAGTTTATTAATTTCAAGTTCATAACACATTCAGACATGTGTTTAGGGATCTCTCTGAACCTCCAAATTTCAATTGGGTTACACTTTCTTTCTCTTTAAACCAATTTATTTCTTAATTATTATTTTATAATTAATTTAATTTATGTGTATATTTTCCAAACATATATATCTAGAATAATTCATCCTTCTTTTATGGGGAAATACAAATTTTAAAAAGGTCCATTTTTAATTCCACTCAATAAGCAATCCTAATTAAAGGGAACTTCATAATTTCTTACACCTTTTCATGTATAATTCATGATATTTTTTAATCCAACATTAATTTTATAATTTCACTCATTTAACCATGAAAACCTATCTTCTTTAATTTATTATTTTATTAAAAAAATGCATTTTTCCAATTTAAAGGCTCATTAATAATTTCCCTTAAACACACTAAAGTGGATCATTTCTAATGTTTCTTAAACACTATTTTTAGATTTTTTCCCATTATTTGAACATAATTTGTCATTACCCACACCTACTTTCCATTGTAAAAGTTTTTATGATTTAAATACTATCTTTAATGAATAATATTATGATATTACCTTTTCTTAGGCCTTATGACATGATTATGATGCCCATTTCATTTCATGGGAACCCTTATGTTTATTCTTTATGCTTGATTCTTCATGTGGAACCCATATTCATGAACAAATTATGATGGGTGCACCCAGATATAACTATAATGCATTGGGTAATTTTTAGTCTCATGAGACGTCATATATGGGGATATGAAGGAAACCTAAATCATTTTTGGGACTTTGTACGTCATGTGATATAGTCTTGGCAGTTTGCCTTGAATCATGTTTATGTCATGTTTTATGTTTCTACCATATTATTATATTTCTATTATCATATGATTCTATGTTATATGTTTTATGCTTCTATATGATTATTCAGGTGTCTTTCCCTTTATTTTATCATGGCATTCCTTCTAGCTTATGTTTTATGCTATATTACCATGTTTATTCCCTTAGTCGGCCTTTTAGATCATAACTTTTGTCTATGTATTCCCCAGGTTATCCCATGCCACTGTAAGAGCTCAAATAGAGTTAGGATTTCATTATGGAAAAGATATTATTTTTTGGTTTCATGTTGTCTAATTATGTACATAATCTTTAAAAGATACTAGATTTTACAATCCCTGGTTTGTATTTGAAGGATAATTTTTCATAAAATCATGTAATAATATATATAAATGGATAGGGTTTCGATAACATTAATACAGTACTGAATGCATTTTTATGGATCTTGCTTCTGAAGAAACACCCAGTTAGGAAATAAACATTAAAGAAGCCAGAATGTGGATATCTTAGAAAAATGTTATATATTTATCTATCCTAAAATTGACTGTCTTTGGTATATTGAATAGGTGTGAAGTTAATACCCTGTATTGTTTTATAGGATTGTGGAAATCGTTGATGTGTTATGTATTTTCTGTAATAAATAAAACTTTGAATGTTTTATGGACTAATGGTTGTTTTTTGTTTGGTATATTGAATTTTGAGATTTCAACCCTGGGAAGCACTATTTTATATTTTAATACAATCAAGATAGTAGAAAATTAAAACTCTTCATTGTCCTATAATTTATATATATTTTTTAACTAAAAATTTTACACCAATATGACAAAAATAAAATTTTTTTAATCATTTACCCGAATGAGTATATATATTATTTGTGAATCTATTTTCAGTAACAATTGATGGAACTATTTTTCAAATAGGATAATTATGTCAGATCGATCATTCTTTTTGACTGAAAATTAAACTCAGTTACTAGGAAAATAATGATTCAAGTTAAACAAGGTTAAGACTTCTATAAAGAATTCCATAAATTGATGTATTCAAATAATTCTGAATTCCATTTAATAACATCTCTTATAAATAAAATGTAGCTATAACTTGCTATAAAAATTTCTGAAAGTTATTGATGTTCTTAATGATTAAATGGTTATGAGAAATTTTTACGAATATATTAATGTGAATATTTTTCAGGTCGTCCACATATCATTATAATTGAATATAAATGCATGAATTTGTGAATAGTACTTTTAGTTGTTCTTATTAGAGAATCTGTATAGTTATAACACCAAATTTTGTCAATTAATATCCATTTTAGAATTTTTTTCAAGTCATCCATCTAGAATAATATATATAAAAATGATGTTCAAGCCATCCATCAATCAACTATTTGTTTCATTTTCATTATTTAATATCCATTATATCATTTTTTTCATATTCATATTTTAAACCAACTTATAATTTTTAAAAAAATATGTCATTTTTATTCATTTAACTATATTTTATGGCTTATCAAATAAAATGGTTTTACTATAAATTCTTACCTATTTATTATTTTATTTTTATTTTTTTAATATTATGTATATATTTTAAGAAGAAATGTATATCAAAAACAAAATATATATCAAATAGTACTGTAAATTCTTACCTTAGAATACAATAATTACATTTATGAAATACAACATATAAAACCATAAATATGTTTTGAGAAAAAAAATCTATCGATGCTGAGATGGATGTATATATATATATATACTTATACATAGAAATTGAATAAAAATTATTAGCAATTTAGTCAGGCTGAGGGGAGAAGTGATATAGAGGAGTAGAAACCTTTCAAGTTATCATTAATGAAATTGTACTGATGAAATATCTAAAAATGTATGACATCATATTGAGGGTGTTTTAGAGTGGTTTACTAATTTAGTGTATGTTAATGTCTTTCTAAATTGAAAAACGATTAAATATTCATATCAAATGAGAATAAAATCTTAAGCCGAAAATCTAGCATAAAAATAATAGTACTAGAAAAGCAATCATGGTCTAATGTTATACAAAAAATTAGGGAATAATAATAAATTGAATTGCATTCAGTGAAGAAGTGATGGAAATAATCGTAAAAATATTAAATCATATCATTGGTAATTATAATATTTATTCTCATCAGAACAAATAAACATACATGAATCATGGGTTTATTAAAATTAAATGTAGGGTGAAGGTGTTAATAGAGAGAAACTAAATATTTTAACTCATTTACCAAGAATAGGATTTAAAGTGATAAAAATTGAGAGGATGAGTATGTAGGTGGGAAATAGGAAATTATAACAGTAAAATCAAAATAACATAATCAAATTCAAGTAGGATAAAAAAATAAAATAAAATAATACCTCATATTATAAGTTTAATGCAAGATACACCAAATATACACTAAACAAAATGCCATGTAATAAAATATAAGGTTTCTGAACTTTGTGGATGTGGGATAGTGATATTGGTATGTTAACTATGTGTGAGGTATTTTTACATATCTAGATGGGGTAATATAATGAGGGAAACTAACTTTCAGCTACATTAGACAAGATAAGTGAGGTATTTTTATAACTAGTCATAATACTAAGAGAATCAAGTACCCCATGTGAATCCATAACTGATTTAGCTCTCAACACATTCTCAAGTGAGATATCCTATCACATACAATAATTGATGTGTTTTTACAACTAACCATAATATTAAAGAAAACTATAATTCAAATAATTAAATTCTTTTAAATTATGAATTAGGAAAACTAACATTCAGTTATTTTATCTTTTATGTACTTCCATGGAAGTATATTATTACCTTATTTCAAATATATTCCTCATTTGTTATGTTTTTATAATCTTCCTTTAATATATCCTTCATATGAAACTTCAACCCATGCCCAAGAGGAAGAGTATACCTGTAATGGAAATAATTACCATAATTTGGTCAAACCCAATAATAAGCATATTATTTATCTTCCACATCATGTAAAAATAGATTATAAACATGAAAATGGGCCCTATAAGTATTAGTTACACAAAATTTTACAAGAATGTGAGCCCGATTGTTTTGATTACAGAATCAATGATTACAAATATCATATTTTATATAATGTAATAGTTTAAAAAATTCAAATAAAATATAAAATAAACTTATATAATTACTCAAGATATAAATAGATAAAAGGTTTCTATAAAATAATAATCTATAAAAAAATTCGTGGATATATAAGATGTTAACCAACATAAATACGAAATTCATTAGAAAATGCTTACCGGAATCCTCAATAGCACATGTGAAATTTATTGTAATAAAATTAAATGGCTAGATTAAAATATTATATATAAATGAAAATATTAAAAAATCCATAGATAATATAACAGATTAACATGTTAAGAATCATTGTGGTTAAATTGTATTAAAAAATGTTTTTTGTATTTTTTGACAAAAAACCATTTAGTATAAGAATGTTTATGTTATCCATGAAATAGATCCACTCCATTATAATGATATTTGGTAAGAAATTATAATGTTTTTAGTATAATCAGATCCATATGCATCTTATTTAGATCATCAGATCCAAAATAATTGGAGGTAGAAATTGTTGGTTACTAGAAGTTTGCCTTTATCATGATCATATAAAGAAAGAAATTGATTAGTGATTAATGATTTTAATGTTGAAGTGTTTTGAAATAATATTGTAAAGTGAGGAGTTAAATTTTTTCATACATTCTAAATTAAGTCATATGATTCTTTGTTGGACATACAGTTCATAGAAATCAGGAAAACTATTAGGATAAAATTCTTTGAAGAAATGTTGGATAAGTTTGAGAAATTTCAAAGTTGTAGTATAGATATTCCATCATAATAGAAATAAAATCATAATGGGATTCCCATCATAATGATATTTCTATTGGAATTGGAATTTCCATTATAATGGGATATCCATCATAATGGGATTTCCATTAAAATTTAAATTTCTATCATAATGGAAAATTCATAATATTGTGATTTCCATCATAATAGAAATTGAATTGTAATGATCTGAAGAAGGAAACATAAATTGTAAATTGTTGAGGAGGAAAAATAAATCATAATGAGCTAAGAAAGAAATAGAAATCTTAATGAGATAAGAAAGAAACATAATCATAATGATTTTATTACAAAAAAGACTCAAAAATAAAATTCTAGAATTTGTATAAATATTTGAAGAGGTCAAACATGAAATTAATTTTTTCATAAATCTTTGAGAAATATAAAGAGGTTTGAAGAATTCAAAGTTGATGTTTAAATGCGATTGATATTTAGATATTTTGAAATATGATTATGTGGGGAAAGTTTTCAAGCTTCCAGATTTTGTTTTCTGAGTCCCCTATAAATACATTCTCAGACCATTTGTTCATTTGTAACATTCATTCTAGTGGAAAAAGAAGAGTGCTGAAGAAATCAAGTGTGAGTAATTTTTGGCCAGAGATCTCATGAGGATGATTAGACATTTTAATATTTTTTTACCGAATCGAGCAAGATATTATTAAGAAGATTTTATTTAGTCAATCAGATTTAGTAAACCATATTGAAAATTCTATTAGAATTAGATTATTTAGGAATTGGTTCATCATATTAAGTGAATCATATTGAGAGAATTAGATACATAATCATTGTTTTGAGTGAATCAGATTGAGACTCGTTATATTTAGAGAATCAGATCCAGACTCACCGTATTAAGAAAATTGGATCCATCCAAATTAGACTATGGATTTAGATTGAACAATTTTTGATTAGATTCAACAAAGTATTTATTATTTTTTTGGCTCATTTTATTTATTATAAAACATTATAAACATATAGGATTCATTATAAAAATTCATATTGGGAGATAGAAAGATTCTAACGAGAGTTGGCACAAGTTGTATTCATTCTTCATAAGAGTGAATTTCCATAGACCAATGGGAGTGGCTATAGAAAGGTTGTATTTTATCACACTGAGGCTAAACCTTGTAAATATTGTCTGATTTAAGTGATTTCTTAATTTTTCATGAAAGAGTATTTACTAAAATTTATTAAGAAAATAAAAATTAAATGGTGGTAGGGGTTACGTTTTTAAAAGTATTGAAACTTATAAAAAGGTAACAATTGATTCAACCCCCACTTCGGAGTTCTTATTCAATCCATTTGAAGTTTAAAATGATATATGGATATATTCTCTAAAAGGATGCATATACATAAAATCCATTGACCTTTAGGTGGAGAATAATATTTTTTAGACTTATGGAAATATTAATCTTCTCAATTAATAAAATCTACAAAAAGTAATTGAGATAAAATGAGATGGAAAAAACAAATGAATGTAAAAAGGAAATGAAAAACAATTAATGTATCTATTGAAAATATATATAGGTAAATTTTAAATTATGAAAAGTAACATGCATGATGAAAAAAAATGAATAAATTTTTGATAAAACATGTACATATATAAAGAGAAATATGAATTTCAAAAATATGAATCTGGTTGAAAGAATAAAAATTCCATATAAAATGTAAAAATATGAAAATAAATTGGTATATTTTATACTAAAATTGGATAAATATTAAATACAATAAATTATTATCAAATATATAGGAAAATCTCAATCATGGCCATGGTCATATCAAACAATTCCTTCTATAACCCTTTTATTCATAATTTTGCATAAATGGCCTAGATGAGCCTTTAGAGATAAATTATCATATGGGTAAACTAATGAAAAAATATTAGAAATTATGTACCGTGTTGTGGAAATAGAATTCAATACACTATTCATGATGAGGGGGAGGGGAATACTGCATGATGGGGTTTACAAAAATAATCTTCTACATTCTTCAAAGACAAAAAAATAAATTGAGACCAAAACATATAAAAATTTATACTATAAAGTAAATTAAAATATAATAAATCTTTTATATAAAATTTATAGGATAAATTGGATATTAAGAAATGTAACATTTATGAAAAAATATGAACAATTTAGGTTGGAAAATAATTTATGTGTAATAATGAGAATATGAAATAATTGGAAAAATATGGACCCAGGTGAAAGAATAAAAATTCAAAAAAAATGTAAGAACCCCGATCTTCTTTTAAAGTATGTTTTTCTCTTCTCTAGTGATTTTGATAAAAAAGGAGTTTCTGGAAATTTTTGATCTACATACCGTGTACTTATATATAAATTTCATGTACTCTTTTACGACATAGAGCCATGTGATGGCTGTGTAACGGCTCAGCACACAGCCATGTGTGGTGACCTAAAGACCACCTTATGCAGGGGCCAGTAAGGGAAAGTACATTCTATGCACTTCTAAAGTAAACTTTGTGTACTTTCGGATTTTATTAAACAGACATGGGTTGCGTCTAATTGGAAGATGTGTATTCTTCTTCACCATCTCTGACCAAGAGAATCTTTATGGTGCTGATCCTTCCACGAGCCCCCGATCGAGAATCTATTCTCAAAATTGAACTCCATCAGTTGCATTGGAATCGCATCAGTGAGTTACCTATTCTTCTTGAACCTCATTTCTTGATTTCTCCTCTTTCTCAAGTTTTTGTCGGTTGAAAATTGTTGACATTTTTGTAGATCTACAACATTCTAGTTCGATCCAAGGTCCAACGCCATAGTATATCGATCATACGACGATGAGGTAGGTTGTTTTTTCCTTTCCATAGATAGTCTTTGTGTTATATGTGAAAAATTTCCCAATACCCTTTATCGGGGTATTGCGTGTTTACATTTTTGACCCTATTATAAAATTCTATGATTTATATGCTTGAGTAGAGGACAATTGAATGCGAATAGGGTTATTTGTTATACTATGGATGTATTTACCATGCTTGTATTGTTAATGACCATTTTGCCTTGATCATCCAATTAGGCTAATTTCTATCCATTCCCAGTGTTGATAGGATATAGTGATATTGTTTATCTGGCATGATGTTATGCTTTAGACTATTTAGCCAAGTAGTTCTTGAGTTATACTTTGGATTCTATATATTTCTATGCTCAATTGACTTACACAGGGCCATGAGAACCAGGTGTAGTAGACCACCATAGGGAGAATGAACGTTGATGGCTTCTCTAGAGTGTCTGTTAACCGTTACAATGCAAGTTCATAGGGGGAATTGTCGTAAGTGTTTCCTTAAAGTGTATTTAGTTCCTCGATGTGGCCCATAGGGGGAATTGGACATTGAGTTCTTCCCCAAAGTGACTTTTAATTACCGATACGAGACTATAGGGGAAATTGTCAGTGAGTACTTCTCAGAGGGTTCCCTGCTAATGATTAGGTGGTTAATTGATATATGATAATTGAATGCATTTGAAACTGTAGGATTGTTTACTTTTTAGTACTTCCTTATTTACTGCTTCATTTTGATTATAGTCTGCCATATATATTCACTGGCTATTAGGAATAGATATTTGGGTGGCTTCCTTCGGGTATTTGTTCTGACACCATATTTGGGTCATTCTTTTGGGCCCAAACAAATCATATTGCTGTAGGTATAGATATAGGAAAGCGCCCTTGTACATCAGGCACTAGATTGCTATGGAGCTGGGGAGCATGAGACCAAGATGAGGCTTGCGAGGTTGTGGATCATTTAATAGGTTTTCTATTGTACTTTGGTTTAGTATTGTATTCCCTGATTTTGACTTGTTTGGATCCTTCCCTAGATATATGTATCATGCATCATATATATGTGTGTGTGTGTGTGTGTTTGCCCTCCAGTTGGTTATTACTTCCGATGTTTACCTATTGAATGTTTTACTCCTACTATTGCTATATGTTTTACTTCT
Organism: Viscum album; assembly: GCA_963277665.1. Classification (NCBI taxonomy): domain Eukaryota; kingdom Viridiplantae; phylum Streptophyta; class Magnoliopsida; order Santalales; family Viscaceae; genus Viscum; species Viscum album. The sequence continues at coordinate 960,214,794 of OY728142.1, forward strand.
ATAGTGTAACTCTTCTAGTGAAGGTGTAGTTTCCCCACTATCACACCCAAGGCCCTCACTACTATTCAGCAGCCTCTGGAGTTTGGGGAAATGCACTTGAGGCCATGTGACCAACTGGGTATGGGGCACCTCTAGGCGGCATCCGGAACTGGGACATTTCAAAGTGGTAACAGAGGAATTCTTTTCTTCTCAAGTTACTGTTTGGAACCTATATATAGGTATATGAAGGAGTAGGTACTTGGTAATAATTTTTTCTCGATAGTAGCTAACCCGTGTAAAGAGAAAAGAAAATTTTCCTGGTTATTGAATTTTGTTTGGTTTTGCAATTATTATAGTTGATTTGATTTAACTATTGAGTTATTCACATGTTTTGTGATGTTATTGTTCATATAATTAAGGTTATATTTCTATTTCAAATAGATGAGATGGGGGTACTCCATTTCAGGCATCATATAGGCACTTGCTAAAGATCACATGTCATGCATTATTGCCATGCCATTTAGGTTGCATAAGAAATTTCATGTAGTTGTGATAGATGTTGTGCTAGATATGCATGTTGTTTTGATAGATTCTTTGATTGAATACCTGCTTTTGATAGGGTATTAAATTATGTAAGGTTTCGTTTAATGAATGCTAAAATTTGGTTCATGTTGTGTTATGGGCCCTCATGGATCAGAATTAGGTGGATCATTGCCTTGTTTTTCTTGTATATAACATATATAAAATGAAAAGCTTTGATTCACGGGGAGTATGGGCCTTCACAGATCAGAATTTGGAACTTTATTGTTCATTTCAGTTTTCTATGGGTTCCGGAGTAGTTTCTAAGGCTTACTGTCAAGAAAAACCAAGAATACATGGCGTGTGAGGATGAATGCATGCCATGTGTCCTTCTATTCATGAAGGAACTATTTTTCTTGAGTACATGCAGTGTACTGAATGTACATGCCGTGTATTCTCTAATCGTGTCCCTAATAGTGTGGGCAGAGACACAAGGTTGAGAAATCTTTGGGGGAACACACCATGTACCGATTTTACATGCCATGTTGTGTAGACCTTGTGTCCACCCATGTGACTAATGACAACGATGTATGAAATCATTAGTTATACATGTCGTGCCAACCTTGAACATGCCGTTTATTGTAACCTAGGTATTCGTTCATGTAGCAAACAACACGGGACATATAAACCTTTACAGTACGTGACATGTTCAACATAAACATGCCATGTAGAGTGAGCTTTGTAACCGGCCAACACGGGTTGGGGAAGTTCGTCTAGTACACACCGTGTCTGGAATTAACATGCCGTGTAATCTTATTCTAGGAGAACCGTGTGTCTTAGCCATGTAGAAGAACTCGGGCATGGGAATAGGATTCAAGTACATCTCATGTTTTAGGATAACATTCCATGTGTATAGGGTGTTACATGACCTGGGTGGATAGAAGTGTACGCCCATGTTAAGGTTTAAGGGAACACGCCGTGTATCCATGTTTTGAAAAATATGAATGATTTATTTCTCATTTTACCCTCTCACACATCTATGTTTCATCCCTTTTTAATCTTGGTCTAAAGTGTGCATTTTTTCTTGCAGAGACATGCAACTGAGACTTCATCTGGTTGTCCTCCAGTTATAGGGCAGTGATCAGAAAATAGATATGGATGATCAGGGACTACTAGCAGATCCTCTAGTTGTGCCGGTCTTGGCCCCAACCGTTATCCAATACACAGGTGCTGACACACAGTTTTTAGAGAGATTTATGAGGTTCATATAGACCTTCTGAGGAGTACTGCATCCTGACCCTTTTATATCAGAGTTGACATGAGTTTTCCAGCAGTAGCATCATCCCACATTCATAGGGGAAGGTTCACCTCAGGCTGCAGAGTCATGGATTGAAGCCATTCTATCTATCTTCGATCATCTAGAGACACCCCTAGAAAGGAGGGTGAACCTTTCTATGAATATGCTTCAGGATTCGTACAAGAGATTGTGGGATGCGATCTCACAGGCGGTATGCTAGTAGGTTATGGAATACGATGAGTTCCATCATGCCTTCTATGACTACTTCTACCCAGAGTCCTTGAGGGGCAATCGAGCATGGTAGTTCATGAGTCTGGAACAGATTACTCTTTTAGTTTTGGAGTATTCTTCTCACTTCACATAGCTTCAGTGCTTCATGCCTATTCCAGCAGGTGATGAGTTGCTTATGGAATGTAAATTTGAGGATGGTATTAGGCACAACATCTGATCATTGGTGAACATCTTCAGGATGACATCCATCACTTCTATAGTCAACCAGGCACTGATCATAGAGAAAAATATGAGGGATTATAGGTTTGTAAACTAGGGAAGCTCGACATTCGGAGTTGGAATACCTCCTACTAACAAAATGAAGTGATGGGGGAGTCTACGCGTGGGGATCCAAAGAGGCGGGAAACTTTTTATGGTAGCTAGGTGGTCTGTTTCCAATGAGGGAAGTGAAAGCATACCGGTCCACATTGCCCGAGAGACCTAGTGGAGTGATGATAATGCTGAAAGATGAGTCATATTTAGTTCTTTTGTAAGATATTCTCCCCAAAAACTAGTGACAGGGGTTCTTCTATGACTCCTCATTGAGGAGAAAACCCACTAGTTTTCACCAGTCTGCGAATTAAAGTTTTCCGACCATTCAGGACAAGGTGGAGGTCATGGCCATGGTATCCAGTTTCTAGGATTTCACTAATAATAAGGTGGATCAGCTCTAAGTGGTTAGGAAAGGTCACAGGGTCGTGGTGTAGGTCAGACATTTGTAGTAGAGAAAACCCAATAGAAGCAGGATTTCGGACCCTCTACCATTCGAGGTACGATCCTAGTTGCCTCATTTATATCTTATTCTCTTTTAGATACAGGTGATTTCCATAGAATTATATATGTTGCTATTGTGAAGATCCATGGGATTTGTATCTTTTCTTCTGCTGTTATCATGGGTTAGACACTCAGTGGGGACAAAAACGGCTAGTGTCCGACAGTGCAAGGAGTTCCCTATAGAGGTTAGTGGGTGTCACTTCTTATGAGAACTTTATGTCCTATAGATGATATACACCAATTTCATTCTCAGAATGGACAGGTTAGTTCCCTTCCAATAATATTTCATTTGCTATCGTCGTAGGGTAAGTTTCACATCACAAGAGGAAGGATTGTTTCTTCATAAGGGCGAATGGATTGTCCAAGTGAGTAGAGCGGGACCTGAGAATCATGGTTTGAGAAGAGTTATGGGCCATCTTTCTAGTCCTTATTTGGATGACTAGGTGAATTCACAGATAGACTTTTCTCTAGTGGTGGATCATTTCATGGATGTCTTTCTTGAGGACTTTTTTGGTTTTCCTCTAGTGCGATTGGTGGAATTTTTTATTAAGTGTCTGACAGGAGAGGAACCAATGTCCATTACTCATTATATAATGGCTATAGAAGAGTTACAGGAGCTCAAGAATTAGTTGGAGGAGTTGAAGGAAAAAGGTTTCATCGGACGTAGTACTTCTCCTCAGGGTTCTCCTAACCTATCTGTGAAGAAGGTGGACGGTACCCTCAGACATCATGTAGATTATTGGAATTTGAACCAGTTGATGGTCAAGAACATATATGTCTTTCCGAGTAATTATGATCTCTTTGATCAACTTAGAGGATCCCGGGTGTTCTTGAATATTGAATTGTGATTCAATTACCATCAGTTGCACATTAGACCATCAGATGTACCACATATAACCTTTTAGACCAGGTATGGTCTATAAAATATGTGGTTATGCCATTTGGTCTCACGAATGCTCCTACAGTTTTCATGGAATTGATAAAATGAGTGATTCATCCATACATGGATTCTTTTGTGGAAGTCTTTGTGAACGATATCTTGGTGTAATCCCACACCCGACACGACCATGACACACATTTTGAGATTATTTTGAGTACACTAACAGAACATCAATTATATTCTAAGCTCTCAAAATGCCACATTTGTATAGAACAAATTCACGTATTGAGTCTTGTTATCTCAAAGTCAGGAGTATCAGTAGGCCTAGAGAATTTTAGGGAAGTAATTTCCTAGGGGTAGCTAAAGATTTTATTTGAGGTATAGAATTTTATAGAACTTTTTGGTAACTACCAACATTTTATATTGGACTTTTCATGCTTAGTAGCACCACTGACGAGCCTGACTAAGAAAGGGGAAAGGTTCTTATGGTTAGATTCTTGTGAGTCAGCCTTTCATGAGATGAAAGGGAGGTTGACTTCAACAACAATAATAGTATTTACAGATCCGGTCAAGAGCAATTTTGTTTACTGTTATGCAATAGGTATCGTCCTAGGATCAATGCTTATGAAAGGGGAAGAGGTTGTTGCGTACGGGTCTCATCAGGTGAGGACACATGAGAGGAACTACCCGACACACAATCTCGAGATGTCTGCAGTAGATCATGATTTATTCTGTTGGAGACAGTATCTTCTAGGATATCATTTTTTGGTTTCACCGACCAAATGAGTCGCAGGTAAATATTCACTTAGCACGATCTGAATTTCAGACAACGAAGGTGGGATGAGTACCTTTAGTACTTCGACATTCATCTTGCCTACACTCACGGTAAGGGAAACACTATGTCAGATGTGTTGAGTAGGAGGACTCAGATACATGTTGTTCAAGAAGCTAGCAATGAATGGATTTTTATGGATATGTTCTCTAAGATGCATCTGGAGGTGCACGACAAAGCTGAACAGAATTTTCATTCATCTGTAGTTGTTACCTCGACTCTACTTGATCTAGTGAGAATGAATAAACTATAATATTCTTAAAGCCTATTCCAATGTGATAGTATTTCAGGAGAGGATCCTATTCATGGATGGACAATAGTTTAGGATGATATCTTCCATTTTCATGGGCGTGTATGGGTGCCAGCGGACATATGCGAGGAGCTGATGCGAGACTTTCATTCCTCGGTTTGGGAAGTTCATTCTAGTGTAACTAAGATGTATCATGATCTACACCATCAGTATTGGTGGCCAGGAATGAAGAGAGATGTTTCTAGTTTCATCATGAGGTGTTCCACCTATCAGCAGGTGAAGGCAGAGCATCAGCAACCACCAAGGCTTTTGTAGTAGTTAACCATTCCTGAGTGGAAGGGGAACAACTTCGCAATGGATTTCGTGACAGGTTTTCCATGGTTTCCACGAGGGAACGATGCAGTTTTTTTGTCAATGACAAACACATGACGGTTGATCACTTCTTGGAAATCAAGGAGACCTTAAGTGTTGATTGGATGGGAAGGATGTACATCCTAGAAATTGTACGTTCACATGGAGTTCCACTCTCCATTGATTCTGACAGAGACACGCGTTTTACTTCTCACGTATGTTAGGGATTACCGAAGTCTTTGGGTACACAAATACTTATGAGTACGACATACCAACCCTAGAAAGATGGCTAGTCCGAGCATAAGATTCAGGTGCTTGAGGACATGTTTCGAGCATGGATCCTAGATTTTGGAGGTTCGTGTGAGAAGCACTTACCTCTTGTGGAGTTTTCCTACAGTAATAGTTTTCAAGAAACTATTCATCTGGAACCTCAAGAGGCTTTGTATGGTAGGCCATGCCAATCACCCTTATGCATGATAGAGGTAGGAGAGGCCGCTATGCAGGGACCTTGTCTTGTCCATGAGACCACATAGCAGATATATTTGATTCTGAAGTGGGTGGATATAGCACAGTCTCGACAGAAGTCTCATGCTGATCGACGGAGACGACCTCTAGAGTTCGTGGTCGGGGATCATGTTCTCTTTCTTGTCGCAATGAGGTTGGGACACAAGGGGATTAAAAGATAGGGTAAGCTTTCACCAAGGTACGTCGGGCCGTTTGAGGTGTAGGAGAGAGTGGGGCTGGTTGCCTATCAGTTGGAGTTACCTTGGAGGTACCAGGCTGTGCATGATGTCATCCACATTTCTCAGCTTCTAAATTACTTCTCATACCCATATCATGTTCTTCAACTTGAGGAGGTTCAGTTAGTGGTGGATGCCTCATTTAAGGAGAATCCTATCAGAATTTTTAATCTAAGTACCAATGTTCTCCATGACCTATCTATTCCTTTGGTGTGAGTGTTATGGAAGCACAGGCGAGTACATGATGAGGCATGGGAGAGGGAGGTCTATGTACAATCAAAGTGTCCATAGCTTTCCGATGATTCTTATTTTACGCCACATTTCTAGGGAAATTTGAGGACAAATATTTTTAAGGGGAGAAGTTTTTAAGGACTCGAATATTCATTTCAAGTATGTTTTTCACTTCTCTGGTGTTTTTGAGAAAAAGAGGAGTTCTGGAAATTTTTGAAGTACATGCCGGGTACATATATGTAAACATCAGGTACTAATTTTCCATACATAGCCATGTGATGACCATGTAATAGCTGAGCACACATCCAAGTGTGGTTACCTAGAGACTGACTTATGCATGGTCTATTAAGGGAAAGTACATGCCATGTACATTATTTTTTAGTAAATGGTATGGGGTCATGTCTAATTGGAAAATGTGTCTTCTTCTTCGACTTCTTCAACTGAGAGTGTCTGTATGATGCTGATGCTTCCTTGGGACCCTGATCGTGCATCCATTCTCTAACTCGAACTTCTTCGATTGTGTTGGAATTGAACCAGTGAGTTCTCTCTTCTTCTTGAACCTAGTTTCTTGATTTTCCCACATTCTCAAGTTATCCCCGGTTGAATGTTTTAGTTGTTTTTGTAGATCTATCACATTCTAGATCTATCTAAGGGCCATTGCTGGAGTATATTGATCATACGATTCCAATTTTGGTGCTTTGCTCCTTTCTGTAGATAGTCATTCAGTTATATGTCCAAAAGTGCCCAATACCCTTGATCGGTGTATTGCGTGTTTATGGTTTTAACCCTATTATTGCCTACTATAATTGATATGCTTAAGCATAGGTCAATTAAATTTGAATAGGGTTAATTTAAATTCTATGTATGTCTTGCCAATGCTTGAATTGCTTATGACCATTTGATCTTACTTATCATGTTAGGCTACTTTCTATCCATTCATAGTGTTGATAAGATGGAGTGATATTTTTTATCTAACATGATGATATGATGTAGAATGTTTATCCATGTAGTTTTTAGGTACACATTGGCCGTTATATATCTTTTTTCTCGAATGACCTACAAAAGGTTTTGAGAACATGATGTAATAGACCATAGGGAGAATGGATGTTGGTACCTTCTCCAGAGTGTCTGTTTACTGGTATGATGCGCGACCATAGGGGGAATGGATGTAAGTGCTTCCTTAGAGTGTCTATAGTTCCTTGATGCAGGCCATAGGTGGAATTGGACATTGAGCTCATATCGAGAGTACCTATTAGTTACGGATAAAAGTCAATAGGGGGAATTTACGGTGTGTGCTTCCTCAGTGAGTCTGTGAAAAAGCTGAACCAGAGGGGTTAGAATGTGTGTACTTCCATGAGGGTTGCTTGTGTTTGTTTTTGTTGGACCTGTGGGGTTAGGATGTGATTACATGCCAAAGGTTTTTTTGCTTATGATTAGCTGCTTACTTGATATCTGATAATTGAATGTATTTGAAACTATAGGAGTGTTTACTTTTAGGTACTTCCTTGTTTACAGCTTCATTTTGATTACAGCCTACCATATATATTCTCTGACTGTTAGGCACAGATCATGGGGTGGTTACGTACTGGGATTTCATATCACACCCTATTTGGGTCATTATTTTGGGGCCAAACAGATTATATTGCTGTAGGTATAGATAAGGGAAAGCACCCTTCTACTTCAGGTACTTGATTGTGGCAGAGCTGGGGAGCAAGGGACCAAGATGAGGCTTCTGATGCAATGGATAATTTTATTGGTTTTCTGTTGTACAATGATTTAGTGTTGTATTTCAGCATTGTGACTTTTCTGGATTCCTTCCTAGACATATGTATCACGAATCACACACACACACACATATATATATATATATATATGCTCAAGTTGGTTATTTCTTCTACTTTTTACCAATTTCTTGTTTTACTACTTCCGCTATTGTTATCTATTTACATCAAATATGTTACTCTGCCAATAAATAAATAGTTTCCCAACTATCACATCGAAGGCCCTCACTACTCTCTGTCATCCTCTGGCATTTAGGTAATTGTAGTTGAAGCCATGTGACCAACCAGGTGCGGGGCACCATCAGGTGGCTTCTGAAACCGAGACGTTAAAAAAAGAGTAAAATTAAAAATAAATTGGTAAAAATTATATAAAATGTGTATATGATTGAAAAAAATAAATTTGTATAAAAAATAAATCAGTATCTCAATCTTGGACATGGGGATATAGAAAAACTCCTACAACCCTCCTTTATCCAGTTTATTATAGATACCTAGATTATGTTTGTAGAAAAAAATACAAATTTATAATATCAGTGAACTGATATAAAATAAAAACAATTATGTGACTTATTATGGAAAATTAATTTTGAACCTTGTGAAAAAAGAAAGGATAGAGGAATTATGTATATTTGGATTAAAAAAAATAATTATGTTGAATTTGAAAACAACCATAGGAAAATAGATGATTGAAATGGAAAAATATGTAAGAGTATGAAATTGATTTACTTAGGTATTGTAAAAATAGTAGAAGGAAAGTCATTCTGGAAATGTGTGATTAACCCAAAAATTAATAAACCAATGCCTGAGGTAGAAGGAATAAATGATGAAAAATAGAGATTTAGGGATAACTAAAAAAATATGAATAGAAATGAAATGAGTTGATATGAAAGTGGGGGGATCAAGGGTTTAGGTTTTGAATATAAACTTCATTGATGTTGAGTAAAAGAGATGGAGCCGAAATGGAAAGGGGTTGGAAGAAGTGTTTTGTGTGTGGGGGGGGGGGGTTTGGGGAGAAACCGTCATATGTTTCATCATGGTAAATGGGGGTGGAGATGACGATGTAAAACTATTTTAAAATATGTGTCACCATCATCCTCCATCATGATGATTCAACCAAGGTATGTCAGTGATGTAGGGAGGAGATGAGAGGTGTATGATGAGTTTGACGTGATCTAGGTAGCGAGTGAGGAGATACTTTTCCACCTATTAATAGTGTAGGTTGAGGTGGAGATCAAAACTTATTCCATTTTGAAAATCATAAAAATCATGTGTGGCCTAAAATCATTTACCTGTATATAGTTGGTGGGGTGGAGGCTGAGTTGAGGGGGTGGGGTGATGGAGATTTAGCATGAAGGGAGACCGATGCGTTTGAGGGGGGGGGGAATCAAGGGCTAGGGGTTGATTGTATATAGAAGATGAAGGGAATAAAAATGGAAGTTGATATCGAGATACGGTATCACAAGAGATATTGTGATCTGGGATAGGAGGAAGAGAGTGTATGATGGGAAATATAATCTGAAGAGATAATGAAGTGACACATAAGGGAAGAAGGATCTAGAGGATATATTTACTTGGTGGTACTGATTATATTATTGATAATGGATATTGGATGTTGAAAGAAATTAAAAAAATATATTTTATACTAATAAGTATTTTATGTTAATAAGATAAATGAAAATATATCATATATGAGGAAAATAATTTTTTATTTACAAATCAAATGATGTGAAATTTAAAATTTTACTATGGATTGTATACTATATCAAAGAAGTGAGGGTGAAACTTCATATTACTTTGGAATTGATGAAAACAGAATAATTTTTAAGACATTAAATATTATACATAACATAGTCATTTGAAATTTCAATATATTGGAAATAATATATGAAAAAGGAAACAAAATCCAACTTATTTTAAAATTTTCTTAAATGTATATGATATAGAAAAATGAAAATAAAATTTGGGATGAAAATGTGGATAAATTCAAATTGAAAAAAAATGTATTATATTGAAACTACATTGTTATATATATATATTTATTTATTATCGGAATTTGATTAGATCATAGAGCATTGTATACAGAAAAAGATATAATATTTGGTTATCATTTAATGTTTATTCAATTTAATAGACATAAAAAATGAAACAGGAACATTCAAAAAAAATTATATTGGATAGATAGATATAAATATATATATCAATATAAAATTAAACAAAAAAATAATCAAAAAATGTTATAACAATACATATTCTTAATTCATTACCAATTAAATTTTCTTTCAGGAACCCTTATTCTGAATGATAACTTCAAAATAAATGAAAACAAATCCAAATAGTGGAAAATGTTCATAAATTGAAAATTTTGAAATGGCGAAACTATCATGGTCTTCTTTTTAAACCAAACTATAGAACCCTTTTTTAAGTTGTGTTGTTGAACTATTTCCAAATACTTTCATTGCAGTAATTATAAAATAAATCATTTATTGAACATGTACAAACATTATCAATGAAATAACCTTATAATTTGAATATCTTAATTCATAAATACATCAAACTAATTACTATATATATTATTTTCAGTCAACCTATAAAGATACATAGGAGAATATGGATTTAGTGTGCTCAAAGAGATAAAAATAAAATAAAAAACATAAAAAAAGAAATATAAAATTTCAATAACATAAATAATTTTATGAAATAATAATTTTTAGGAATATATTTTATAGAAAATATTGGATTTTTTATAGAAATGAATTAGCCAAATATTACAAATTGTGTGTACAAAAATACATCTATAATTATGTTTTTAAATTATCCATATAGTATAATTTTTAATTCCATCACCAATGTGACTTAAAATTTCAGAAACCAAAAAATGAAAAATAAATATTTATTCAAGGATGAGAAATACAAAATTGTTTTGGTAGTCAATATAAATTAAAAGCCAATAATATCTTACATTGAGGTATATAAGAAATCATGCCTAGAAATCATAAAGTATAAGAAAACATAATATGTTAAAGTCAATTAAAATACCATATCATTTTCTTGTAATCAAACATCATATAACATTCATTCTCATTCCCAAAAATAGCATGCCCACATGATGCACCTACCACTATGTATTGAATAAAAACAAGTTTTGAAATGGAACAATGTATAATATGAATAACAGATGCAGGAAATTGCAATGGAAAATTCCAAAAGAAAAAATGACTACTTGAGTAATGCATCTGTTTTTCATATTGTACTGATATTGATCTATACAGATTAATTTTTAATATATTGAATATTTAGTCCTCAAACATTGTAATATATTCTTATATTATGTTTTCATCAAACATTATAATAGAGTACTAAAAAAAGAAAATGGAGTAATCAAACATCACCAAAAATCCATAAAAATAAAAAATCTAGCAGTAGAGTACAATCCTCACACATTACATAGAGGGAATACGTTGGTAAAAATGGTATGAGTTTTGATTTATTCAAAAACATTTATTCAATTACCAATACATGTGAATATGTTGTCAAAAACACCCTAGTGATGAGAATAGAAACAAAAAAATCCATAAATAATTCCAAAAAATAATAATACTCAGCTACAATATAATTGAATTCGGTGAAGAAGATAGATGAAGTAATAGATTATCCTTCTTAATAAGGATCATAAGTCTATACCCATCCCCAACATGTTGAATAACTAATAGTGTGGGAACACGATTGAAAAAAGCCACTAATTTTGAAGAATGAAATAATGTTATTAGGGTTTAATTGTGAAGACCACAAATGTGGGATGCTCAAATAATTTGAATAATTTAAAAAAAAAATATTGCATGTAGGAATGTTCTATTAATTTCAATAGATATTACCTCCAAAAATAAGTCTTCGAACAACACCAACAATGAAATTCAAACCTACAATGGAATATTAAAATAATAAAAATATATTAAAAATGGAAAAATAGGATTAAAAATTTATGGTGAAAAACCGATGAATGTGGGAAGTTAAATAATTTTAAATAAATTTCAAAACATTATAGGAAAGATAGATTAATTATAATAATGATTTCCTCCACATGAAGAATATGAAAAGAACCATAAATTAAATCTTGTTCTTTTATTATATATTTGAAAAGGAAAATAATAGTCGAATGGGGAAAAGTGGGCGAATAATTTATGGGGAGATCTACTCCATGAGCTGAGCACCTATAGGTAGTGTTAAAAAATTTGGCACCCTCAAAGTATAAAAAATATATCCTCTATGAGTGGACCACCTAAATAATTGCATGGACCGTTGAATCTATAAATTACATACCACCCATCTTTGATTGGCAATCCACCTACCTTATTTGAGTCACCACGAGAAACTCAATTTGTGATACAAATATAAAACACAACATGGAGTTCAAAATATACATACCGAAAGATATATGGTTGATGTGTATGGTCACACATTTGAAATTATAAATAATATTTTATAGGGTTTGGTCATGTGGATACTTCTATTCATGAGGACATATCGACATGAAGAAATAGAAGTCCATGGTGAATAGATATTGGTCACACTCATAGTAGGGTGTCGCGATGTTGTATTTTTTGGTTTGTGGAGTGAGAGATCAATTGAAAGTGGTGATGGTTAAAATATGGATATAGATACGAAGTGATGGAAACTATGGTGGGTGTAGAGGGGTTAAGGTAGCATGAATAGTGATGGAGGAGGGAATAAGTGGTGATAAAAATCACTGTGAGGAGTCATGTGAGAGGAGGTGGAGATGGGTAGGAAGAGGTGATTGGGAGTAGAAGGAATATGTGGGGACGATGAGTCGAAAGTAGGGGATGTTGAGGAGTCATGAATGTGAGGTAATTGAGTGTAATCAATGGCGACAGGAGGGAGAATGTGTCATGAATGCAATTGTCCACCTACGAAGTAACTGACATGTAGGTGGAGAAGTGTATGGTGGAGACACGTGTCAATGGAGGAACATTATAGTTAATTGAAATATATATATTTTTAATTCCAGGACTTTTTGTAAATTCATAATATTTATAAAATAAAAAACGGATGACTTTATAGAACATAACTAATTATCCACACCTCATTTGCCTATGTTTTTTATAAGCATAAGTAAATGTGTTAAAAAATGTCCATCATTATAAAAAACATTACAATTTTTTTAATTCAGATTTTTTTATTTTAATTTCAAAACTTTGCTATTTTTTAATTCATATTTTTTATTGAATAATTTTATTTTAATTGTGAAGTGTGGGTACTTTATTTAAATTCATAATTTTTTATTGAACCCCCAGCTTGTTGACAACTCCTTATACCTGAACCCCTCCACTCACCCATTTCCCAACCATAAATCTATGCCATCCCTACATGGCTATTTATTTTAATTAATTATTTTTTAATTAATAATTTTTTATTTTAATTTAGAGACATGACCATGTTTTTAAATTTATAATTTTTATTGAATAATATTATTTTAATTCACAAATGCTGCCGTTTTTTAAAAAATTGACAATTTTTTTATTGAAACCCATTAGTCTATTAGATTATCCCCCTACCTGATCCCCTATAGTCACATGTTTCCCAATTGTCAAGCCCAACCCCACATGATTTTTTTTTAAATTTTTTATTTTTAAATTTTATTTCATAAACAACATTATTTTTTAATTTTTTGATTGAATATTTTTTTTTAATTTTTAAAATTGGATATTTGTTTTGTATATTAATAAATATTTATTGAAACCATAGACAATTAAAATATCCCTATACCAATACCACTCCACTCACCTGTTTCCCAACCGTTAAGGCCACCCCCACATCACTATTTTTTTAATTCATAATTTTTTATGGGTTCATTTTATTTTTATTTTAAAATATAGATATTTTTTCCTTTACCCTCACATTGACCAACCATAATGGAAACCCCTCCATATGGATGTTATTTTACTTCATAATTTTTTTAATTAATAATTATTTATTTTAATTCACAAACAAAGATATATTTTCAATTAATTTTTTATTAAATAATTTTATTCTAATTCTGAAACATGGGTATTTTTTAAATTCAGAAAATTTTATAGAATACCCCCAACCTATTAGTATCTCTCCCTACATAAACCCCTCCACTCACCTATTTTCCAATCAACACGGCCAACCCAAAATGTGGTTATTTTTTAATTCATATTTTCTTATTTTAATTCACAAACATGGTTATTTTTTATAATCCTCAACCTATTGGAAGCTCTCTCTACCTGAAGCCCTCCACTAAACCATTTCATCCCCATTAATCCACCCCATTGTGGATATTTTTTTAATTCAGAATTATTTAATTTAATTCACAGATGTAGATTTTCTTAAAATAATAATTTTTTATTCGACCCCCAGCCCTTTGGCAGTTCCCTCTACTTAAACCCCTCCACTCACTCGTTTCCCAACCGCTAAGGCCACCCCAAATGTAGATATTTTTTTATTTCTTAAATTTTTATTTATATTCACCGATGTGGATATTTGTTTAAATTTATAATTTTTTAATTGAATAATTTTATTTTAATCCTGATACATGGATTTTTTTTAATACATAAATTTTTATTTTACCCACAAGCTTGTTGGAGGCTCCCTCTCCCCGAACCCCACTACTCACCCATTATGCAACCATAAAATCCACCCACCACATTGTTTTTTATAATTCATAATTTTTTATGTTAATTCACAAATTTGGTTTTTTTTAATTCGTAATTTTTTACTGGATATTTTTATTTTTATTTTCAAATGTGGCATTTTATTAAATTATTAATTATTATTAAACCACCCCCATACTATTGGAATCTCCTTCTACCCTAACCCCTCCACTCACCCATTTCCCAATCATCATTTCCAACCCACAAAGTCTTTTTCAATTCATAATTTTTTAATTTATTTCATTAATATCTCCTTTTTTCAATTTATAAATTTTTATTGAATAATCTTTTTTTAATTTTGATACATGGAAAATATTTTAATTCATAATTTTTTTATTGAACCTCCAACTTGTTTGAAGCTTCATTTACCCAAACCCCTTTACTCACCCTTTTACCAACCATCAAGGCCACCGCCCACCCCTCAACATGGCAATTTTTTTAATTCGTAATTGTTGTGAAAATTTAATTGTGTATGTCATAAATATGGTAACTCCCATTCCCAATAAACCCTTATATGTGACCAAATTTTTATATTTCAGATTTTGGTATTATTTATACACTATAAATACATGGAAATGTTAAATAAATGGAGATGATTTTTTGAACTATATGGTGTGTTCTTTCTCTACTTCATGTATTTCTTTTATATTTTTATTTCGGTGTTTCATCAAGATTATCATTTAAAAATTCAATGCTACTTTCATCAATTATGTTCTTCATCTACAATCAGTTTTAATTTTTTGGTTTCAAATATTTTTCTTGATTTCAATTTGAATTATCGATTTCAAAACACATTATCAACAAGATTATCTTCTCTACATTGCAGATCATGAGTATGCTGATCTCAACACCATAATCATCGTAAAATAAATCTCTTGAAAAAATTGTATGTCGCATGTTTTTATAAGCATCATTCTTTTAACATACTCTTTCATGTGTCCATAATCCACCACTCATTCGAATAATGGTGAGTCTTTTACTATGTAAGATATTGTTACATTTATTTTCTCAACTCTGGATAAATCAGAAAATAATATATGATTTTCATATATTTTTATCGGGAAAAATAATGAGATCATAAAGATTTTTAAAGACACACGAATGAAATTTTTTCTATATTATGTAACATCCTAGGTCTGGGTGCCACTCAACGGGTTCCCCGAGCTCGGTTCACCATTTGACCTCAAGTGCATTTACCCAAATGCCAGAGGCTGTCGACTAGCAGCGAGGGACCAGGTCTGATAGTGGGGAAGCTATGCCCTCATTTTTTAAAGTGTATCACAACAAAATAATAAAAACATACGACAACAGCGAAAGTGATAAACCATACATAATTATAAACGAACAACTGTAGTAAAAACATCCAAAAATCATATATATATATATATATATATATAATGATGATTAAACATGCCTCAAGTTCTAATAAAATAGCCAGAACATGTTACAAAGCAGTAAAATACAGAGTACAGCAAAACAAAACAAAACAGCTGGCAGCATCGCGAGCCTAAACCAGGTCTCATGCTCCCCTACTACTCAACAGCAATCAAGTACCTGTATAGGGACCCTTGACCTTATCCACACCTACAGATACGTAATATGTTTGGGCCGGAAAGCATGTCCCAAATAGGGTGTGAGATATAAATCCTAGTAGGCACCCACCAAAGGCCCATGCCTAACTTTGTGAAAATAAGCAACAATAGTGTGGAGTAGTAAAAATGAAATAAACTAAGAAGCACGCAGAAGTAACTATCTTACCAATTAAATTTCCATTTTATTATTCATTTAAAAATTAATTATAAGGAAACCACCATAGTTAATTTCTATGTAAATAGTCAGTCATTTTCCTCGAACATGCAAACCCTTACCCTCAGGTAATCAGAAACGTAACCCGCAGGTAATTTCCCACAGGCTTAACAGATATTGCCCTTAAGCATACAAAGTTTCACCCTCAGGCACATAGTCTATTGTCCACAGGCATGTAAGAAGTTTCCCTCAGGCTGAAATAACTATTGCCCTCAGGATAAACAAGTAACCGGGCCATTCCCAACATATAAACAAGTCGTACACATGAAATTTCTCTCAAGGAAAATTTATAAACATTATTATAAAGGAATACCTTCGGGTATCCTAGACAAATGGATAAACAGATGAACACACCCTTGGGGTGGTCCAGGATCCAAGCAGTGATTCCAAACAGCAGTTTATTATCACATTTAAATTACCTAACAGTTCTAGGTATTTAATTCAACACAGCCTCAGCCATACGACACCCCATTCATGGGAGCGTATCTCAACGGTACACAAAACACACATCAGTTAGAAAATTAAACAACAATCCACCTACCTTAAACACTGAAGAACGGTATACCCGAATGACGTCGTGTGAAATTCCAAAGAACGACGTAGATTTGATGTAGAAGAAAACATGTTCAAACTCAAATAACATCCATTAGATAAAGAATTGGAAAGAACTACGCAAGAAGATGGGAGGGCATACCCATGTGATTCCAACGTGATCGATGGAAGCGGAAACGGATTCCCGACGCCAGATCTGGAAGTCCATGAAGGTTCAATTGTCCCCTCCTGAGCTCCAGTCCAGTGCTAAGCCTTCCCTGTGAACAGTGATGGATACTTCCCATTTTAAGTGAAAAACAAAGTATACGACATGTACTTTTGAGTACACGACATGTACTCCCTTCATTTAACTATTCATCTGGAGGCACCACCAAACTGTTCATCTGCCGACATGATTACACGACATGTATTCCCATCCACATGGCGTGTTCTATCACCCAGCTGGTGGCGGCTTACACTGCCTTACTATTTCATCTGCCGACTAACTACATCGCATGTAAAGGACCCCAACATGGCGTGTAGTCGGTTTTTACACCCTTAGTCACCAACAAGGCTACACACGCTGTGTACTCATCCCACACGGCCAAAGTACATGGCGTGTGGAAAATGTACACGGGGTGTAGTCCCAAAATTTAGGATCTTTTTCCCATTTTCCATATTTCCTAAAAACCACTTAAGGAAAATAGAAAAGAAGAAACTAGTACCTCAACAGTAAGAACCAAGTTCTTACAAACTTCCCCCTTTAAAGAAATTAGTCCCTGAATTTCCCTTCTAAGGGTGGTGAAGATAAAGCTTAGAACAACTCTGGCCACTGAGCACCTACATCGGTCTCCCACTCCGAGGTTTTGTCTTGCACTCGGCCATGCTGCCATATCACCCGCACAAGAAGAACTGACCAGCCTTGGAAAACCATCGTGATCCTATCAATGATACGAATCAGATGCTCCTCAAAGGACACGTCAACCTCAAGCTCAACCTCTTCTAGCTGAAAGACATGATACGGGTCTTAATGATAGCGGCACAACTGAGATACATGGAAGACATCATGCATGGCACAGTACCTCTGAGATAACTGCCACTGATATGCTACCGGCCCAACTCTATCCAGAATCTCAAATGGATGCACATACCTCGGTGAACGTTTACACTGTCTCATGATCCGCCTGTGTCCCATCCTTGGCGAAACATTCAAGAAAACCTGATCCCCAACCATGAACTCCAAAGGTCATCTATGACGATCAACATAAGATTTCTAACGTGACTGTGCAGTAGCCATCAACTTTTAAATCAACTGGACCTGCTCTGAAGTCTTCGGCACGAGACGTGGTCCCAGTAAAGCTGCCTCACCTGCCTCTAACCAACACAATGGTGATTGACATGGCCTACAATATAATTCCTCGTAAGGTGCCATCTCTATAGTTTCCTGGAAACTGTTATTATAAGAAAACTTGACTAGGGGTATATGCTTCTCCCAAGATCCCCCAAAGTCAAGGTTACTTTCACGCAACATGTCATCAAGCACCTGTATCGTACGCTCTGACTGGCCATCGGTCTAAGGGTGGTAAGCTATGCTCAGAAGCACTAGTGTACCCAATGCCCTCTAAAAACTCTATCGGAAACGAGACGTAATATGGGCGTCCCTATTTGAAATGATAGAATGAGGGACCCCATGAATATGTACGACCTATCAGATATACAACTTTTTGAGTTCGTCAACACTGAAGGTCTCCTTGATCAGAAAAAATTGAGCTACCTTCGTGAGTCTGTCCACAAAAACCCAAATGGAATAATTTCCTCGAGGTGACGTCTAAATCCCTTCACGATGTCCATCACGACATCATCCCATTTTCACTCCGTGATGGGTAACTGTTGTAACAGTCCGGCTGGCCTCTGATGCTTCGCCTTCACCTGCTAACTGGTGGAACACCTCATAACTAAACCAGTTATCTCGCTCTTCATACCAGGCCACCAATACTGACCTCTCAAGTCACAGTACATCTTGTTAACTTCCTGATGAACTACCCAAGATGGAGCATGAAACTCCTGCATCATCTCCTCACGTATATCCCTTGGAACACATACTCTTCCATGGAAATGCAGTAACTCATCATTGCTTGTCGTCCAACCAGGAGGAGGGTACTCACTTTCCACTGAATCCTGTAAAACTAGGCCTTCTAAATAAGATAGTTTTCTCATCCTCACTCTATCCATGAGGGTAGAAGTCACAGCTAAAGAAGAAAGATAGGTTTTCACCTGACTGTCGTGCACCTACAAATGCATCTCAGAGAACAAAGTCATTAGCTGCCATTCACCACTGGCCTACTGCACGTCCTATATTTGATTCTTCCTGCTCAGTGCATTAGCAACTTTGTTACCCTTACCAGGTGTATAGGCAAGCTCAATATCTAAGGACTGAAGGTATTCAACCCACCTTCGTTGTCTCAGGTTCAAGTCAAGCTGGGTAATTATGTACTTGAGACTTTGATGGTCAGTGAAAACCACAAAATGATCTCCCAAGAGATAATACCTCCAACAGCACAACACATGAAAAACAATAGCCAACTCGAGATCATGCGTCGGGTAATTTCTCTCATGTGGCCTCAACTGCCGAGACCCGTACGAAACAACTCGATCGCCCTGCATCAACACTTCTCCCAGCCCAATACCTGATGCATCACAGTAAACTGTATAACTCTTCCCATGATCTAGTAGTATCAAGATTGGTGTTGATGTCAACCTTCCCTTCAGGTCCAAAAAGGCTATCTCACAAGCTTATGACCAAACGAACTTCACTACCTTCTTAGTCAGACCAGTCAACGGCGCTTCTAAGCAGGAGAAGTCCTGTATGAGGTGACTGTAGTTACCAGCTAGCCCCAAGAAACTCTGTATCTCAAACATGTTCGTAGGCTGCTCCCAAGAAACTACTGCTTTCACCTTCTATGGGTCTAATGCAACTTCTGCCTATGAGATGGTATGACCCAAGAAGTAAATCCGCTCCATCCAAAAGTGGCACATTGAGAGCTTAGAATATAGCTGATTCTCTCTCAGTGTAATCAATACGATCTCTAGATGGGTGGCATGGTCGTGTCGAGTGTGATATTACACCAAGATGCCATCCAAGAATACTACCAAGAAAGAATATAGATAAGGATGGAACACACCATTCATTAGAGCCATAAAAACAACTGGTGCATTTTTGAGTCCGAACAGCATAACCAAATACCCGTATAGACCATACCTGCTCTTGAATGCTATGATAGGTATATCAGATGATCTAACGCGCAGCTGATGATATCCTGATCACAAATCAATCTTTGAGAACACTCGTACTCCATGAAGTTGATCAAAAAGTTCATCAATCCTTGGAAAAGGGTATTGGTTCTTAACCGTCAACTGGTTCAGCTTCCAATAATCCACACAGAGTCTGAGGGTATTGTCCGCCTTCTTCGCAAAAACGACCGGTGAACCCCAAGGAGAAGTACTGGTTCGGATGAAACCCTTTACCTGTAACTCCTCTAACTGCCTCTTGAGCTCATGAATCTCTAGTGTATCCATCCTATAAGGAGGAATGGACATCGGTGCTGCTCTTGGAACAAGATCAGTAGTGAAATACACCTCACGCTCCGAACATAGACCTGAGAAGTCATCCGGGAAGACATCCCAGATATGTTCAACCACTAATGGGAAATCTGTCTGACAAGTCCCCTGATCATCCATATATAAACTCACAATCTGGGCTATAACTCCACTATGCCCAGGATGCTCTGGTCCATCTGAACTTGATTAAACATACCATTCTCTCTTGTATAGAAACTCTACACCCTCTGGTGACATGGAACGCACCCTGTGACAATAGAAATCAATAAAGGCTCGGAAGGGAACCAACCAGTCCATCCCGAGAATGACATCGTTTGATGTCATCTCTAAGATGTAGAGATCCCAAAGAAAGTAACACCCACCAACCTCATGGGGGAAATCTTTTCACTGACGCACACATGTCGTTCTAGTTCCCAATAAGTGTATAACGTCATAAAAGTAGTAGAAGAAGAAAAAACATAGATCCCAAGGCTCTCCACAACAGGAAAAAATATGAAACTATGTGTAGCACCCGGGTCAAAAAGTACTGAAGATACGAAAAAAGATACTAGAATAGTATCTCTGACTGTAGAAGGTTCGGGATCCTTCTCCTGATGGGTCTGTTGCTCTGTATATGCCTGCCCAGTGCCGTAGCCCTGTGACACAGCCTGGCTACCCTGAGCTGTCCCACCCTGCTACTTCTGATATCCTGGTACCCAACTACCACGACCACCATCCCTGCCTACACGCCCTGATGTATTCCAGTTCACTGACTGGTAAGAATATGTTGGTCCTACT
This sequence comes from Viscum album, assembly GCA_963277665.1. NCBI lineage: Eukaryota > Viridiplantae > Streptophyta > Magnoliopsida > Santalales > Viscaceae > Viscum > Viscum album. Next base: position 960,236,119 of record OY728142.1, read on the forward strand.
CCCACATGCGGAGTCTGGAAAGAACCCCTCTCACTAGCTAGTAGTGGAAATACCCTGCAAAAGCGCTGCAGATGACCCATCTTGTTGCAAGCTCGACACTTCGCTGGATCACGTGGACACTGTGATCTCTTGTCCCCCTCCTTCCCAAACTGGTAGCACTTAACCTGACCACCTAAAACATCCTTCTGGATTGTACTTCCACACTGAGAGAAGTCCATATGTCTCTTCCTCTTACCAATAAATATTGTACTAGAAACTGGTTTTGAACCGCCCTGGCCCACACCACTAGCTTCTCGAAGGTTCCTCTCTGTAATCAGCACCTGGTTCACAATATCATGTAATGAAGGAAACCTGAAAACATTCACTAGTGCTCGAATTTCTTATCTAAGACCATCCAAAATGCGTCTGGCTCTCAGAATCTCATCGACCACCATAATGGGTGGAAAACGTTGAAGTTAGGTGGATCGAGCATAATAATCCATCACCGACATGGCACTATGCTGAAGATTCATGATCTCTCGATCCCTATCTGCCCTCAGCATCTCAAGAAAGAAGAATTAATAGAACACTGCCTTAAAATCTTCCCAGGCCATGTCTCTGTGATTCTTGAACTGGGTTGTAACATCCCACCACCTCTTGGTGGAATCAAGCAGCATATACATTGCGATCTTTACCCTCCACCCTGGAGGCATCTCAAGATGCTCGAAAATAGTCTGTATAGACCCCATCCAAGACTCCACAACCTGTGGTCCGTCATCCCCTGAGAACATTGGTGGATGCTACTGCTGGAAGATACGAGTTAGCTCGACCATAGATGTGGCAGCCTGTGGTGCTTCCTGAAAGGTTTTCATGACCAGCAAGAAGCCTTCACGGAACTTCGCATCTGCATCTGTGTCCGGTATAACGGTTGGCAGTGCATCTGGATCTGCTGGAGGATCCCCTGCTAGCCTATGGAACACCACCTATAGAGTATAATCGTTTCTGCTATCCTGGCGAACAATGCGTGGTCATCTCGGCGGCATTACTCTACAAGGTCAAACACACACCTTAGACCCATATTATCAAAGACTGAAACCTTTACGACAAAAATGGGGAGAGGAGTAAGAAGGCATTTTAATTATTTGAAAAACAAGAATACACGACGTGTATACTGACAACACAGCGTGTACCTAAATTTTCTTCACCTGCCCGAGTCCTTCTACATGACTAAGCTACACGGCTCCAATTGAACAAAACTACACGGCGTGTATATAATCCACACGACGTGTATGGTGTAAAATTACAACTCCCTTTGTCATTTGTGACACAGCTGACTACACGACATGTTACACCTGTACACGGCATGTACACCACTCCGTCTTCCCAGCCGCACGGCTAACTCCACACGGTATGTCCTCGGACAAGACTATACGACGTGTCCCACAGGTACGCGGCATGTACTAGACGAGCTCCTTCGACCCATGTTGTTAGTTACACCAACGGATCCCAAGTCAGACTACAATACATGTTTCATAGTGGAAACATAATTCATGTCTTAAGGTCTCCACAATCTGAGTTTCTTGTTACACGGGCGGACTCCGGGTCAACACTACATGGAGTGTACAGAAGCTACACGGCATGTTCTCCCTAATCCCTTCCCTTCCCCATGTCACCGACCAAACAGTTTGTGGCACAAAAAGAGAATACATGGCGTGTACTCTGGGTACATGGAATGTACTCAAAAAGTTTTCTATTCTTCCCGAATGGAAGGACATACACGGCGTGTTTATGGTAATACACGACATGTATACTAGGTTTCCAGACATTATGCTGTGGAAACTTCTCCAGAACCTAGAAGAACAACAAAACAACACCTAAGTGTCAAATTTCGATATGTGAGGGGCCATACTCCCCATGAATCAGTGTTTGACATCTTAACTGTGTTATAAAAAAATTAAACAGTCAATGATCCACCAAATTCTGGTCAATGGGGGCCCATACTCCCAAGAAACCAAAGTTTGGCGTCCATTCTATCTACAGTCTCATAAGAAAATACCATATCACATAGTAGGTATTTATCAAGCAGCTATCACAGCAACATGATTCTCTAGCACCACAACTATAACAACAGAATGCAATTTCTAATGCACCTACATGGCATTGAACTATGCATGGCATGTGATTTTTAGCATGTGCCTAAAGATTCATGAGATGCAATAACCTAATCTCATCGAGTTGCAACTAAATAGAACCCGTGAATGAAACATAAACATCACAATACATGTTTTTCACCCAAAGGTGAAATCAAATCAACTATAAAACATGCAAAATCATAAAAATTACAATAACTGAGGTAGATTGGATTTTCCCTCTACACGGGTTATCTACACCCGGGAACAACTTATTACCAACTACCGCATTCTTCCTATCCCTAACTACTGCTCCAAATTGTATGTCAAAGAAAATAACCCCTCTAATACCACTTTTTAACATCCCGGGTCCGGGTGCCACTCAACGGGTTCCTCGTGCCCGGTTCACCACGTGACCTCAAGTGCATTTCCCCAAACGCCAGAGGCTGTTGACTAGCAGCGAGGGCCCAGGTCTGATAGTGGGGAAACTATGCCCTCATTTGTCAATGTGTAGCGTAGTGGAATAATAAAAACATACGACAACAGTGGAAGTGATAAACCATATACAATTTTAAATGAACAACTACAGTAAAAACAACCAACAGTTATATATATAATAATGATGAAACATGCCTCAAGTTCTAAGAAAATATCCAGAAAATGTTACAAATCAGTACAATATAGAGTACAACAAAACAAAACAAAACAGTCGGTAGCATCGTGAGCCTAAGACATGTCCCATGATCTCTTACTCAACTGCAGCAATCATATACCTGTATAGGGACCCTTGACCTTACCCACACCTGTAAAAACGTAATCTGTTTTAGGAGAAAAGCATGACGCAAATAGGGTGTGAGAAACAAATCTCAGTAGGCACCCACCAAAGGCTCGTGCCCAACTATGTGAAAATAACCAACAACAATGTCCAGTAGTAAAAATTCAATAAACTAAGCAGCACTCAGAAGTAACTAATATACCCATTATATTTCCATTTTACTATTAATTTAAAAATTCATTATAAGGAATCCTCCACAGTGAATTTCTATGTAAACAGTCAGTCAGTGTCCTCATACATGCAAACCCTTACCCTTAGGTAATCAGAAACGTAACCCGCATGTAATTTCCCATAGGTCTAACAGATATTGACCTCAGGCATACTAAGTGCCGCACTCAGGCACAAAGTCTATTTCCCAGAAGCACGAAAGAAGTCTACCTTAGGCTGAAATAACTACTGCCCTCATGCTAAAGGAAACACTACCCTCGAGCTAAAAAAGTAATCGGGTCATGCCTAATACATAAACACCAATGAGGGATTATGTGAGTGTCTTGTACCATATCTATGGAATCTAAATTTTGGGGATCAAATACCACTAATCACCAATGATTCCCTCTTCTGGGTTGAGTTCATTCCCCCCCATGGTGGGGTGGAATAGTATGCTTGTAGGTGCATTCGAGAGGATGAAAATGAAAACCCTTGTCCTATTGGTGGATAAAGGGTGATGTCATGAATCAGTTCCAGCGTCAATGAAGGGAATCATGGTGGACAAGGCATAAGGTTTTGCAGGTGATGAAATCATGGAAGAGGCCATCTAGTTTGGGTGATAGATGCAGTTGTAACCACATCGACAATGAAAGTTATGTTGGTGAGGTGTGAGGTAGTTCTTACAGTTGAGTTTCCAGTGGTATTGAAGATTTAATTTTCATGTCCCTTGGGAGGGACATGTTTAAAAGTGGAAAAAAGAAGGTTCTTTAGACCAACTATAAGATTTGAGAAAACCATTGGGTTTCGGTATACATGTATGATGTTTGGGGTTTAATTCACATTGATACAATAAAGGATTGTAATGGGGTCCCACCTACCAATATAACAAGATGAGTTTCATTAAATCAATAATGGGGAGGGGGATTCCCCGTTCTTAGTTAAAAAATAATAGTTCATCAACCACCATAAGATGGGAACATTCAGAGGAACACAAATAAAATCTCCATGATATATTTAACTAAATACTTTAACTTCTCAAAAATAACATTGTTTAATCATAGGGATAATCCATAATAATACGTGTACCTATCCTAGGTCTCTATCCTACAAGCCGAACCATCTCTCTTGGTCCTTTTGTAGGCTTAGATTCCTTTCAATGGATCATGGGGTCCCTAAAATCTCTGGTCCTTATCACTTTTCCCTAGCTGATTTCATGAACCTAGATCCATTAACATCAATTCCCTAGCATCCCATGCAATCCTCATAGTGCATAACTCCAAAATCCATCCTATATATTAACTAAAACCTTTGATATCACCTTTTCATGACTCCCTCGAAAGGTACTCCTCCTAGGCTAGAAAAAGGGAAAGGGAGATAATGATCACTGAGTCCCACTTTCAATAGGCCCGAGGTTGGTAAAAATTACCGAAGTTAAAAAAATCATATATGTAATGAATTAACCTCAAACGACAAGTAGGATAAAGAGATAGGATATCAACCCAAAAAATATCCATAACATAAGAAAAGAAGAAAACCTGAAATACATATAATATCTAAAAAATATAATGAAAGTATCCATGTAAAATAAAAAATACCATAATATGGAATAAACTCAACAACAACTCCAATTCCTAAGCTAGAAATGTCCAGCTAGTCCTTGAAGTCCCCCTAGAAACCTAGAAAACAGTTTATATAATAATTTTTAGAATACATGTATATATTGTTGAAGCATACCCATGTATCTCAAGAACATGTGAAAATATAATATTAATTCACCTATGTCAAAATAACATAACCAACAACACCTAAACTAGTCAACTAACCAATCCCATCCTCAATGAATCATTCTCACCAAATAACACTTCTAATTGTTGTAACATAATAAGAATTATATCAATAAAAATGGTATCCCACACCACATTACCACTAATTTTTTAATCAGACACCCCAACAATGTGAATTCAAACATTCCCATTTCTTATGTGAAAATTCCTTCTTGAAGAAACATGGTCAGATGCATCATTCCAAGAACCCTAAGTGCATTTGGTTATCAATCCCCGCCGATAGAAACTTGATCCATCACATAACATATCTCCCAAAGGCACCTGAACCATCACATAACTTCTCAACTGAATTAATATAGTCCACCACATCACATATCAACCATTGGAATAACCATAATAGTAAGGTCTTGTGAACATTAATGACATCAACCTCAATCCCACCTCCAACCATGCATGACCCCCGAAATAATCCAACTCATCAATCTCATAAAAATATCCCATAAGTGCACTATATCTAAAATTCAACACAACCCATCCATAATAACCTCACCTGGAAGAGGGATCAAGAAAGCGGTGGTAGCAACCATCTATCCTCACCATCTGAATGTTGGGGAACACACCCCAAAACATTTGGGGTCAGACCCATAGTGCTCGACTTGGGTTTTGTTCATATAGAAATCAAAATCAAAATAATATATATAATAGTTAAACAAAATACTATCCTATATTTTTAACTAACCAAATCCACCCAACCACCACAACCTCTGCTTCGCAACTATCACACGTCAATATCACTCCCAGAACTAATACATTACACCACACAAACATAAAAAACAATCCAAACAAGCCCCCATTAAATTTAAATTTCCAAAATTTCACGAAATATGGAATTTCTATCAACTGTATTATATAAAGACATACCATTTCATATAAACACACCCCATTTGTTTACCTTTTAATTTATTTGAGCCAATTACCACACATCAATTATATTTTTCTCAATTAACCACCTCAAATATTAATGATTTTCATATTCATTAATAATATTTCCATTTTCAATTTAATCATCATTATCCTATTTATATATATTTTATTTACATTCCAAAACCATTTAGTCTAACTCAATTTCATTAAACAATAGATTAATTTCATTTATTTCATAGCTAATAGGCATCTTCCTAGCTAACTCACAACACCAAAAACCATCCCCATATCAATTCTATATTCCCGAATCACAAATCATGACCACAAAGAAAAAAAATTAAATACAACAAACAACCACACCTATAATTACATCCATTACACATACCATCAAATTAAAAAAATTCTCATGTCAAGTGGAAACACAAAAACTTTTTTCCTTAAGAATAATAATAATTTCCGTATATAGTCATATTTTTTCCATTGATTCTTTAATATCAAGTGGTAAAATTAAAAATGAAAATGAAATTCCACATATATATCTTTAGGAAATCTAATTAAATATTGATTACCTTCATATTATAATCACTTTATCATTCCATGTTAATATTTTTATTTTCTAATTTCACATAACCACTTCTTTTTTCCATACACAATTGGTTTGATCACAATATTTAGGGGAATTACCATTTCTCATGTGATGTGATTCCACAATTATGTTTATCAAAAAAAACATATTCATAGAAGTGAAAAAAACTCTACACTCAACAATGTATTTCACACAATCATTGAGAATAAATATTATAAATAAGAATAAAGAACATTTGATATCTCTCATTCCCCTTCATTTTCATATTTGATCCAATTAATCATATTCATTAAGTAGATTCATACCATCCTAAAAAATGATAAACAAAAGTATAATCCCTTTAGACTGTTTCCACTAGAAGAAATATGAAGGAACCCCTGCCTCGAGAAGAATAAACATTCATGCCACACCCAAATCATGGTGGAAAGAGAAATATGCACAAGACTGGAAACTTTGTGAAAAGATCCATTTGATTTTCAATAGTCTCTCTAAACTAGGATGGTTGAGATTGAATCAAATGAACTTGAGGGGAATCTAGAGAGACTCAAATTATATAAACTAATTTTTAACATTCAAATATATATATCCTCACATTCTCTATCAAATTCCAAATTGTATTCTCCGTTTAATTTTCATTTGACAGTAAAAAAAATTTGAACCATTTAAAATCTTAAAAAATATACGGTTTAATAAAGATGACTTGAAAGGATTTTATCCAATGACTTTAGGATTTTAAATCGTTGAAATTTGTTTTCAGAAGGATCTATAAAATAATTTGGGGTTTTTAATAATTTTACACCACCCATACACATGTGGAATGTGTCACGTAAGTGTATGGTAATTTTACCCTTTTGATGTCAGTTACCATTACCTAAGACATACCAAAAATGTAAGGGAAACCCATTTTTAACTTCACACTAATTTATACCCTTATGCGAGCTAATATATCTGGAGTCTACCCAAACATGGAAAATAAATAACCATTATGTGAGAATTGAAAATCATGGATCACACTAACACAACTTCAGAAGGACCCTTACTTGACCCTAATACACATATTCACACTAAAAGATACATTCACACATGGAAATGAATACCATTACATGACTTGAAAATTATCCTTTACACTTATGTAGATCAATAATATTGAACCTACCCTTACATGAGTTGGGATCACCTTTACACAAGTAACGTATTTGACTGCACCCTTATGAAACTCAAAGAGTTGAAGGGTTTGATTTATGGAAAAGTTAAAAAAGGGTGTTTACCATTACATAGGATTAAAAAATAAATCTTACATCTATGAAATCTATTAAATACCATATTTACTCATACATAACATCAATATTATGTGTAAATATAAATATTTCATTGAAAATATTAACATTTCAATTAAACTAACATTGAAATAATGATGAAAATGGTTTTATTATCATTTTTAGGAACTCAAAAACAATTACAAAATTAACTAAATATTTTTCAAAACTCAAAAAAAAATTAATAAATTTGATTCAATTTAAAAACTTCCAGTTAATTTATTAAAATTTAACACATCGAAATTACATTCAAAATTTGAAAAACATTTTTAAAATAATTTAAAAATTAAAAAGCCATTTCAGAACAACCACAAAATTATTAGAATTTCTTTTTAACCAATAGACATCACAGAATGACAAAGGCAAGGTTCTGGAAAACCCAAACCCATACACTGAATTATAATTTGACCAATCCGTTGCATAAAATATCTTATTGTGGTAGTTTGGCTATGATGAATAAGGATTTTTCTGCAAAACCAAATTCACCATGATTCTACCATTACATTGTAAAATTTTTACATTGGTCTTGACGACATTGTTGTAGTTCTTATGAATTTATAGAGATCCACCAAGTTGTTGTCTTGCATTTTACAAACCTCAAACAGATCAGAGATGATCTCCCCAATAGTAATGGAAAAAATAGAAGTGAATACATGAGTGATTATCATCTTTAGTTCTTGACATGAATAAGAAAAAAATAGAAAAATATTGAAAACAAAAAAAAATTCATCATTTTATCAATATAAATGCCGCTTCATAATCATTCATATGAAACATGTTCTAGACGCTCCCATCTATGTTTTCTGATAATTTTTAATCATGTCCAGACCAATGTTTTTCTACTAGTGATGAATAATTAGTAATACTTATTTTTAATAATTCCATTTTTAACGGGTTCCATGATTAGTGTCTTTAGTATGAATTAAATAGTATTCTTCAAAATCTTACTAGGTAATCCCTCAATTTGATCGACCACTGCTTCTCTGATAGAGTCTTCTAAAAAAATCTAATATTAAAATATGATGATAGGATACAAATATTTAAGAAAATATTATATATATATATATATATCAAAATAAATAATTATTTATTAAAATGTTTTTAAAATATATATGATATTTTAATATTTTAACATCATAAAGAAAAGGGTTGATAGAGGCCATTTTATATCAATGGATAAATGAACAAAAATAATGGGTAGCTTATTAGTATCAAAAAACATGCAGATAAAATAATAGAACATGAGTGTTCTGACCCCCATCACACTTTGGAGGTTCCAACCAAATGAAACTTCCGATAACGATGCAACATGATGGTCCAAGACATAATTATTATTGTATGAGATATGAACACTTATAGATCAAATGAACCATCCAAATGTGAAAAAGGAATATAATGGAAACTGACCCTTATAATTACTTAAAATCAATCAAATACCAAAAAAAATCTAAAATTTTCCATAAAAGAGTAAATATATTGTCATAAAATTTAAAATGTAGAAAAATGATATTTTTCAATTAAAAATATTTTTTAGGCATTTTTAAATCCAACACAATAAAATTAGTGATAATATTAATAATAATTTATCACTATTTTTTTATATTTTTAATATTTTTTAACCAAGTCATTATATATTATATTTAAAAAAATTGGCATGAAAGGTTATTATTTAAATATACATGTTAACCATTTTATCATGTTTGAAAAAGTGAAAATTAAAAAGGGAATAACATTAAATTTATCTATAATTTTTTCCAACAAAAAGGAAAAACTGTTTTCCATTTATATAATAAATTATTATTCAATTATTGAAAATTATGAGTCACCCTAGAGTTTTTTATGAAATATTGTCATAGAATAATTATTTCAACTTCATTTTTTTGGATAGAATAATTTTTTGATTATGATTCTTTTGGTTTGTTTGGAATTTAAGTTCTGTTTAGTCTAATTCTTCAGTTCTAATTCTCAATAGGTTCTGAGGATTTTTTTTGTTAATTTATAAAACTTATTTTTAATTATAACATGATTATATAAATTTGAGTCTTTATTAGTATTTATAATTTAATATTATTTTAATTTTATTTTAATATATATTTATATATATATATTTCCATACCCTTTTATATATATGTGTGCATGTAGTAATTGGAATATGTATTTAATATGTTATTTTTGAAATATGTAAAAAATATATTTTTATATCTATATATTATATATACTAAATTCTGATCATTTTCTATAAACGTGTCAACACCATGTTTTATTTACTGACATGACCTTCTCTCCATGATTTTTGACTCGCCCACAATAGTTATTCCTCCTCTATGTCTTCGATGTAGATTCAGTTTCTTCCAAATCTACATCGTCCATTTTCTTCTCCTCTAAATATGCCACCTCCACCTTTGTATTGTACTCCGCCTCTACATCATCCTCCACCATGGTCCCAACCATTACCCCCATCTTTTCCTTTTACTCCTCCTCTACCTATTCCTACAACTGTGCCTCTATCTTTGACTTCGCCTCCATATCCCCCACCTTCTTCTCCACTGCCTTCATCTCTTCTTACACCTTGGTCTCTGCCTCCAACTTTTGTTATCTCATTAATTTATTATTTTACTGGTTTTCATATTTTAATTTTATTTTTTTATTGGTAGCATTTACATTCTTGATGATTACCTATAAGATTATTTCTATTTAGCATCTCATTTATCTATAAAAATTCACCCCAAATATGATTTCATTTTTATCTCCACTTATATGGGAATTTTTACTTAATATAGGGATTTATATATTTAAAATATATTTTTTTAATAATCTATCCTTCATCTATTACCAATCACAATCAAATACATTTAGCCTTTTAGGATTAATGAATTCATATCAATGATGAACATATTTTCTGAAACACAATCTGGAATCCCTACTTCTGTTCATCACTTCCATGAATCCAAATCCCATGTCCATACTTTTGAAAATCCCTACTGGACTCAATGAGGAACATATGGTATGAATTAGGTTATCCAATCTTCAATGGAACAAAAATTTACTTTTTTTCAATGGCATCGGGATTTTTCTATTTTTCTAGTCACTCACCAAATCAACCCTTTACTCAATATAAAATTTTCTAGGTTTGGTGGTGTCTAAAATAAGAATTTTTTCAAACAATAACATAGTTTTTTTCTACCTTTTCTATTCTATTGTTCAGTAAAATAATAATCTAACCCTAGTGAAATTGATTAGTGTTACAACATGTCATATTCTCAAAATTATAAAAAATTTGTGGAATTATTCTAAATGACCCCAGAAAAATTAGTAATCATATAGTTATTTTTAATAATTTTATATTTCTACATACTATTTGGGATTTATTCATTCATACTTTTTTAATATTATGTGAATATAAATTTTTCATGATCAAATGAGGGACTGAATTCAAAAGTTTAAATTATAAGAAAACAAATTTAATAGCTATAAGAAAAATAATTTCTTGTCAACTAATTTTATGTTGATGTAAACGACACTAATGGGATAATATTTTTTTCATTTAGGAATATTTTGGAATTGCTGTAATGGATAGAAAAGAAATTATATTGAGAGTGGAAATAGATTTCCTTTTTTTCTTGAGGTAATTTTCAGTGGAGAAAAATAATAAGGGGATAAATTAAGAGAAATATATTTCTCTCCTACTATTGTTTTCAAATCATCAGAAAATTGGGACGATTTAGAATGAAATGATGATGGAGGGTTATTAATATCTTAAAATTTAATTTTTTCATATTTTTTTACATGTATCAAAAAATAATTTCAATTCTTTTATTTTAAAAAGAGTCACCAAACAAGATAGAGATAAATTTGAATCATTTATTTTCTTTTACTAACTTATTGATCCAAACACAAGGATATAAATCAAAATCATTTTTTATTTATGTTATTGTATTAACTATCAAATAATATATATATTTTTTCTAAAATCTCACAAAAATAGTGATAGGATTTCAACTGATGTGTTTCAGTGTAGCTACCATAACTAATTTGGTGATGGAATATATTGATTTGAGGCCTTCCAGTTAATGGAATTCCAATCAAACTGAAAATAAAGAAATAGTTTTGGAAACATTGAGGCAAATAGAATTAAAAAATACTCTTTATATTTCTACAAACTATTTTTCCTAAGAATATTCTTATAAGTGTTATCAATCATAGGCTTATCTAGGTGGGAAAATAAAAAAAGACTACTATTTATCACTGTTTAGTGGTTGATGGAATGATTTATTTATTTCTTACCCATTATTTAAAAAATGACAAATCCAAGAATAACTTCAGTTATTCAACTCTAATTTCACAATAAAATTTGAATATATTTGGTTTTTTACTTGAATCCTTAACTAATTATTATTATAACCTTACTTTGTTTTGATTGTAAACATTATATTTGAATTTTGAATAGAAATTATTGAGATTCGTTTTCTTTATAAATTTTATTGGTTACTTTTCTTATATCATAACATAAAAAATATATAGCAAGAGTAAATTGCGGAGGCATAGATATATTTTCTAAAAACACGGTGTGAGAATTTCCGGAAAACATGATTTTTTAGATAAAATTAATATATTAAAGGAATTAACTTTTTCAGAAAATGAAATTCTTCCTATTAAATTTTTATTTTCATCATTATTAAATCACATTTATCAATATTTTGATATCCATTAATGTTTTTTATAATTAATTACTTCATATATAGATGTAGATACTTTATTTTTATCATTAATTTCTTTTTACGATTTTTGAGTTTTTGTTACGAATGAACGAGATTTATTTTATTCCTTAATATCATTCCTCACAAATAGTAAGTTTCCTACCTCATAGATTTCAAATTACCATTTATAGTTTTGAAATATCATCAGATCAATTATCCATATATTCTATTTATATTATATGTGAAATCCTAGATTTCTAAATTCCTAACAATACTTTCCCCTCAGATTTTTATATTTTATATAATGAAATTTATCCTTTGTTTGTGGCTTTTAATTCTGTATTCATTGCTATAGGAAACCATAACACAAAAACCTTATCTATTTTACTCATGAATGAGCGTATACTCGGACCATGTATCCATCTATTCAATGGTACACTCATTAACTATCCTTTATGATATCAGCTATAATTACTAATTCCCTATATGTATTTCCCTTTCCAATGTGTATTTTTTTCATTCTATGTTTCTTTTATTATACATTTAAAAATAATCAGTATCCATTTCAACATTGTATTTATTTCATCCCACCTTGTCAAATTATAGAAAACATTCTCTTGATGTGTTTTATATTACACCTTTCATTAAACTATTTTGATCCATTCAAAAGATGGAATTTCAGATAAATATTTACAATGTTCTTGTAGACAATAGATTAACTTAAAAATATATTGCTATTTAATATTTTCAATTTTTTTTCATTTACTTTATTTTCTGAAAAAATGTTTATTAAACATGTGCTTTTTTGTCTTATAGGATGTGAGAAAATATAGAACAATGAATAACATGTGATTATCAAGTCCCACATATTTTTTTTTATCTTTTTCTTCTTTCCATTCTTCATAGTCATTCTTGAACCTATAAACTATGTAATACATTCTACATTTTAAACATGTTTTTTCTCTATTTATAGTGTCAGATGCATCACTTTGGTAGTGATTTTTTGGAATCTTCTATTGTAATTTCTTTCTCATGTTATGCATGTTATGCATTTTTCATTTTAAGTCACTTGTTTTTATTATGTTTACCTTGGTAGGTTTATCATGTAGGCATGATTGTGTTGAGAATAAAAAATAAAGATGGATGATGTGTGTTTATAAAGTAACGATATTTTATTTTCATTGAATATAACATTTTATGTTTTCCGACACTTTAGGATAGTTATGAATTCTTTCATTAGTGCCTCAATGCAATGAGTTTTTTGGTGTCAATTTATATGGATTGATAATATATAAAACATTTTTTCTTTTCTTGTAGGCTGTGAGAAAATATGGAACAATGAATAAAATTTGATCATCGAGGAATATATATATATATATATATATATATTTGTCCTTTCATTCTTCATAGTAATTTTTACACAAATTAAAATTTGTTCAATTTTCCAATTCCAGAACAAATAATATTTGCATTCCTCACCCAATTTTATACTCATCAATTGATATACTCAATTTAGGTTATATTATCCTTGATTTTTCCCCTTCTATACCCCCACCAATACCTTTATCCCATTTCACTTCTCTATCTTGGTAAATTTATATTTTCCCATTAATCATCTAATTTTTTATCCATGGTGTCTGATTTAACTTTTCATTAAATATTCAACTTCTACATTTTTGTATCTCAAGATTTTCATTTATGGTCTAATTTGTATAGTTCTTCTCTATTGTGTTGCATTAGTGGTACCAATTTATCAAATTTTCTGGGTAAACATTTATATTACACCATTGGATATTTAAAATGTTCAATTCCCTATAACATTATTTATGAAATTTTCTATAAAATAGAATATATTTTTTAATTAATTAACGATTTATCATTATAAAATATCATATATTACTTGAAACCCAACATTTTCAACCTTGTTATACATATTTTTTCATTCCAAAATATTTCTGTTTTCAATTGCAGATATTCTATTTCTTATTCAATAGTAGTGGTATCAGTCATTAAGAATCCTTACTACACAATTCCTTTTTGATATATTAAAAAATATTCTTCTGTAATTGTAGATCCCTTTGAATATGTTGATGAAGTCCTCCAAAGATTATTTTTTCCCATTCCAATTCAAGAACCTAATCTAAAAAATGAACCATGTTTCTAACATTCTGGATATTTTTTCATATTTTCTAACTATCTTTTGTATAATATTTGCCTCTTACTATGAGAATATTCTTCATTATTTACTTTTTCTATGTGGTATATGAAATTAATATATAAACATATTATATATCCACCTATCATACTGTATAGTCATAATTAGTTTCCATATTCTATCTACATTTCTTATAGATTAATTTTCACTTATTATCCCATCAAATATTATATATTAATATTTTTATCCATTTTATTTATGTATTTTTATGTAAATTAACATTACAAATTTCCATATTCTAAACACTTTTCTTAAATAAAATCCTTGTAAGAACTACCTATAGGAATTTTCATATTTTGTGTGAATTTCTTGTATAAATATTTTATATACTCTTTCAAATTAATTCACCTTCCCTACCAAAAAAATTTATACTCAAATCACAGTTTCAACCCATCCCTTTCCTCCTTAAAATCCTTCATCCTAACTATTTACAGGTTACTATGTCCATTGAAAATATATATCCCATGAAAATTTAATTCCCAAAGATATATTTTGTCGACTTATTCTTTTTTATACAAGCTACTTTTCTGGTTTTAATTTGATGGAGGAAATAAAAGTTCAATGTATTTCCCTTCAATGAAATTTTACTTTTGGAAGAGGAGTGTCAAGTCTACATATTTTACTCATAAAATCTATTTGAAATCCTTTATTCAAGGAGGCAAAACGAAATCCAGAGTCATTCAGTTATCTTACTTCTCATCAAGGGAAGGTTTAATAGATTTCATATTATATTGTGTAATTTTTAATTGATATGAAAATTTCCTTTTTGAGTAAAAATTAGTCTTGTTTGAAATTTATTTTTTTACTAAGTCATAAGATATTTTTGACTTGGTAGAGATAATGTTTGAAATGAAATATACCTTTAGATTTCCTATTATATAATGCATTATATAAGTAAAAGTTCAAAAAAATGCACATTTTTTAGATGTGTTTTTAAGGTTTTTATTTTTACTTCACTGGGGAGACTACAATACAGGTAAATGTTTTTTCAAGATCATAATAAAATGTATTTGATGTTATTATGGTTAATTCTAATAAGATATTTTGTATATGATTTTGAAATCCATGACCCAATTTCTATTATTGACTTCTTTCATTGAAGCAATTAATATGAATAACCTTATATACATGCTACTTTATGGTTTTAGTTTTTTCGTGCCTTTTGAAATACATAGATATACAACTCAACCTGCCGTGGATTTACCATTCTCATATTCTCTCTATTTTTTTTATTTTCCTCACCCATTCAAGTTACTAATTATATAATGGTTGTATAAAAATATATCCATATTATGGTTATTTCTATTTTTAGTTGTGTGCTAATTGGAAAACAATATCAACCTAGATACAGGCCTAAAATATTTTTTTAACTATTGGTAAACATTGTGGTATAATGTATGATGTATTAATCCATATAATAGTGGCTAGTATCAAAAATTGACAATTCATATTTTAGGTTTTAGAATTTTGTATTTAGTGAAAACATTGTAAAAGATTTGTTTAAGTTGGTCTAATTTGTTAAGACCATAATTATAATTTTACTTGGACTCTATAGATTCCACCAAGGGAGTTTCATCTTATAATAATGGCATGATCTGATATTTCATATAACACCTCCATATTATGGAGCCATTTAGCTTTTTTATTGTTTCTCTATTCACTTTGGCTGTAGAATTATGCCTTCATTATATCAGATCAATCATCTGAAGTGTATCAAATTTTTTTATGATTTACAAACTAAATTTAATCTTTTATATTAATTTTTATTTATTTAATATGTTTTATAACATTCTTTTTTTTCCTTTTATATTGTATCTTTATATTTTATTATGTATGATTTCATTCATTCCTCAAATTTTAGCATATTTATATATCATATTTATATTTTTAATATATTTTCTATAATTTTAATATCTAAAATTTACATATAAACGTAAATAACTAAATAATTTAAATTTATGTGTATGAATGACACTAGAAATGAGTGCGAAAAATGGTTCCTTAATATCTCCTCGATCCATTCCTCCTAGAAGTTTTGAGTTATTGATCTGTAATCCACATATATGATCATTGGCCTATTTATTTAATTATATAGTGAAACATGTTATTTTTACTCCCTTGATTCATTTGGATTAGGTTTTTCAATGATTTATGCAATGGTGTTTGAGTCAATAATATATCCTCTTAATGATTTACTGTAATATTTGGATTGTCAATTTTCCCTTCATAAATTTAACTATATCTGTGTTCTAATTTTCATAACATGCATTTGGATGATATTACTTTGAATATAACATGAGTTTTTAGCATGAGATTTAATTTATTTTGCATGATTCTCTTCTCTGACTCCATGGCTCTAGAATATTGGTTTCACTAGATCTAATAATCATTACGCCTTTGGTTGTGAACATTCCCCCAGCTATTTGAGCTTTAAACTCTCTCAAATCTGCATCCTTTCATGTGAAAGAGTATATGGCCCCTTATCTATAATAAGTGGGGAAATTTATCATTGATTCACATATTATATTTTAGTATACATATCAAGTATTTAAATTATGCTAATGTCAATTCAAAATTTTCCTCAATTTTTAAATCCTTGTAATAAGAAACTTATTCCACATGATGCGATATAGTTTCTAGGATTAAAGTTGTTGTATAAATATTTTTAGTGGGTTTTGGAATAATGGAAAATGTTTCTAAAGAATGTGATGTGGTAGCATTGATCCTATTATAAATTCATTAAATTGTCACAAATTGGTCTTTCAATGTAAACTAAAATCAATATACTTTGTATAATTTTATTTTTAGTTTTCTTATATCATTTTATTTTTGGCTGTTTGGTTTAAATAAAATCATTGAGTTTCTTATTAGTTCATTCTTGGACAAGAGGACCAAAAACAAGTTCATATTAATCATACCATCCAATATAATTTATTCCCTTTTCAGGTTTGATATAACTCAAAACTTGTCCTCTCTAACTATCCATTGAAATATCATTATTTCCATCTTCCCATTTTTTATTATAGGCACATAGATATAGAACATGTTTTGGTCCTGTATGATGGAAATGTGATGAAACATTTACATTCATGATGGGGTACAAACATAAGGGGATTATCAATAAACAAGAAACCAAGGACAACCCCGACTCCCTTTGTTCACAATATGTTACTCCGCCATGGATTGAAATTCTATTGAACATATTGAATTTCATTTTTTCATTTAATGTTAAATTTTATTAAATTTTATCTTGAAATATTAAAAATTTATTTAGAAAAAATTTGACACAATTAAAACGAATTTAGAAATATTATACTCTTTTAAAATATGTAGATGCATCTTTCTAAATTAACATAGATATCATTCCTATTTGATTTTCTCTTTTATGAACATATATCATGTTAATAATTATTTTGAAAACTATAAGGTTAATGGTTTATAAACTATTATAACCTTATTTGTTTTCACTCTGAGTGTAATGTTTCTAACATAGTCAGGCCCCCATGTTTTTTCATATGAAGCACATGATTGAAATCATATTTATACACTTGGAATTAAAATTGAAAATAATATTTTGGGTTCATTATCCTCATTTTATTATAAGCGAAGAGAGAGTCATTGCCTTCATTTTTTAGAAAATATAAAGGTAGAAGTGTATATCCACTGAATTATGGGCCTCTAACTAAACTTCTCAGCACTAGACTGTTACCATGAGATCACCAAATCATGTTGTTAGAATTATTTTGTTCCATTATATTTTAGTTTTAAATTTTGATTCCTGCATTCTTTTGCATATTTCCCAGTGTTTCTTATTACATGAATAAGCTGTATTTATTTTTTATCAGAGGAATCTTAAAATAATTTGTGTGACTAAATACTAACAACCAAATATATATTTTTATTGAACCATGATTTTAAAAATGCTCATATTATCAATATTATTCTATAATCATAAAATAATACATTTATTAGTCAACCGTACAAAAATATTCGAAGGAAATTTATAGAAAATTTATATTTTTATACTCAGCAAAGAAATATTATAGAATCATTTTTCAAGTGCACATTTTATCATCAGCTGAAATACATAAGAAAACTAGAAGATGTCCTGTATTGATTCATAATAATTTTCACTTTCTGAAGATGCAGAAATTCTGAGTTGTTTTAATATTTAATAGCTATTATTTCTCAATTCCACAGCTATGTTTTTAATCATTATTTCCATGTATCTCTATATAATTTTCTTTTGATACTTTATCATGTGATATGATGAACCTTAAAGGCATCACAATTTCCTTAAAATTCTTTGGTAGTATTTCTCCAGTCATCTTTGGCACCATGCACAGATAATTATTCCCATTCACATTATGAAACATTACATCAAACGATGTCTTATTGAATACCATATCAATTTTTTCTCATCCACACCCTCTAGAGATGCATATATAGTGACTTTTTTATTATCTTGATCCCATATAAAGGATCAAAGAGTTTTGTAATTAATCGATGGGGTCTAAATAGAATTTTCATAAGACGGGAAACAAAATGAATGGGTATAAATTTCTTTTTTGTAGGAAAAACATATTTAGATTACTTCTTGAGGTCCGTAATTTGAAATTATAGGTGGGAAAAAATGAGAGGTTTCTTTTCATTGTTGTGTAGATGATGATGTTCTTATAAATCCAGCACACATTCATTCTCCATGACCTCACACTCCATCTACAACATTGATTAATTTTAATTCTTCTAGATGACCCCAAAAAATTCTTCCTATGTCTATTTGACATTGAAAATATATTAAAATATATAATTTCATACATACAACATATTATAGTTTTCCTCCAATATTTTGTATATAGTAGGCATGCTTAATATAAATTCCTAAAATTACACTATGAAATGTGCTTTAGTGACTACATGTGTATTTGTATGGATATTTGTCTTGTTTCATGATTAAATTTTAGGTAATTCATCTACATCAACATGGATAATTTTATATGTATAATAATCCACTTCACTGATTGTGACTACCCATATATGGGTTTTTCAATGTATGCATCTACAATTAGAAAAACACTATGTGAGTATGTAATTTTGTTTTTGTCCTAGGACTGTACTATAGTAATTTATTTCTTCACCAAGAAAAATATACAACCCCATATAGAGGAGGATTATATGATTGGCGTAATGTTTTCCAAACCATGTTCCCTCTTAGTATAACCATGTGACCCCCTAGGACGAGGATCATAATTAAGTGCATTGTTTCAGGAAACAATGTTCCCTGAGCAAGAAACCGTGCATGATGAATTTTAAACTCCAAAAAATTTATTAGAATTTTTTTTAACACCCATATTATATCCAAAAACACCCTAGCTAGACCCAAAAAAGATTTCTCTCATTTTGGGAGGTTAACAGCTGGATTCTTAAGCATTCCAACCTCTGTTTTTTAGAAACCAAATCCTGAATTGAGGATCTACACCCCTCCCAATAAGATATTCACATCCCAATTAGTTTCCCCTCTCATTCCCATCATTCTCTCATACATTAAAGGGGTGTTTTATTTTATTGGAAGTTGATCTATATATAGGTTTTGATATATCTAATATGTTTGATCTTGGATCATGATTTTATATTGAGATATTGTTCTTCATCTTATTCTTGAACATTCTACATAAATTAGGGATTTCTAATGGAAAACTTTCAGCATCAATATTTAGGTTGGTGGTATAAATTCAATTCTCATAGTCTTGAATTCCAATTTCTTGTATGTATTGTTGAATTTAAATAGACATGTTTGAAAATTGAATATTTAATTGAATAAATTAATTAATAAATTAATAAATCTAATCATGAATTGATTAATTGAGTTACCAACTGAAAACTAGATGATATTAACTTGGGAAAATTGAATTGGGTAATTGTGATTATGCAATTGATAAAATTTGATTAATCAATTGGATAATTAATTTTTTGAATTTTGTGATTGTGGAATTGATGGGAAATTGGGATTGTGTAATTGGTCAATTAATGTGATTATGAATTAATTGACATTCAGAATTTTGAGATGGTTGACTAGACCTTAATGGTTAAATGGGTTATGTGAATTAAAAATTTCAAAATGGTTTAACAGAAAATTTCTCATAATATTCCATGTGATTAAAGTATTGTACCATGGTTTATTTTGAATTTTGAAATTGTATAATAATTAATAGGAAATGAAAAAAAGGTTAAATGTCTATTGAACATTATTGATGTGATATATGTTATATACTTTTTATTTATTGATATACATGTGTGGGACACAAACTGAGGCTCCAAATACCCATATGTGACAAATTTGTTTGGGATAATGACTGAGGATCCAAATACTTCATTGTGATAAATGAGTTTGCGATAGGGACCGAGGTTAAAAATAACCATATGTGATAAATGAGTGTGGGATATGGACAGAGTCTTTAAATACTCATATTTGATAAAAAGTATGAGATAGAGACTGAGGATCCAAATACTCTTGTGTCATTAAGGTGTGGAATATGGATATTGGGTCTAAATACCGATGACATGTTATACATGATGTTCTATGACACATTCCTCTCATGGGGTGTGAAAAATTTTTTTTTTACTAAGATAAAATATATTAAAGTGGTGAACCTAGGTTGTATTCCAATGAAGAGTGCTCACTAAAGAGTTTTTCACTTTTTAATTAGAGAAAAAGTTATGTGTTTTTTAAATTTTTTCGTTTTAAAATCAAAGAGAGACATAGAAAAAAAAATAAATATAGGAAGAGATTCAAGACAAATATGAAATTAAAGTGATTTAAAAACTATTTTATGAGATGGGTGATCATGTCGGGGTTGAATTTATAATTTCAATACTATCCTTGTTCCACTTTATTCAATCCTCTTATGTTATGTTGACTTAAGTTAGATTCCATAATTACTTCAAATAACTTCTTTGGTTAAATGGTTATGATAAGAATAGATCTTCAAAAAAAATTATTTTCTTCTACACTTATACCATTATGTGATACAGTAGAAGTGAATACCCCCATTTATCATAGGCAATTCCCATTCAGGTATTCTTTATCCAAATAATCATGAATATTCACCACCCCTCCCACAAGTATTAGCGATCGCCATGTAATTCACCACTATGCCCTAATATTATTCTATTGAATATAGAACAGAACCTAATGAATGGATAAAAATGATCATTTATCAAAGGAATAATAAAAATATAATTTAAAATCAAATATGATTGCATAAGATAATAAATACTGTTTTTAGAATTTGAAAACAACTTCACAGAAGAGATAGAGTTTTTATTCAATAAAATGTAAGAACTAAAAGCATTAAAAATATAGAAACCTCCCTCACCAATCACCTCATATGTTTACCCCACTATGGTATGGGTAATATTTAGGAATGGGGATGATGGAGGAATTACAAAAATAAAAAGAAAAGAGTGAAATAATGAACATAATTTTCTCCTTTAGATTTTGTCTTCCCAAGGTTCAGCTTCGCTTCTCCCACCATCTTATCAAATAGGGCAGAGGTTCCTTCTTATAAGAGGTTATTAATGGAGATTTCAATCTACCCACAATTTTTAAAGGAATTTTGAGTCGGTTGGAATGAGTTATGTTCAAATTAGTATACTTGACTTTTTCTACCAGCCAATCACTATTCCACCAATCATACTTTTACCAGTTAAAGGGTGGCCTATATGAAAACCTTTATCCATGAAATTTAATTTGTTTCTTCCTCGTCAAGTTTTCATTCTGAACCAGCTGGAAGAATCCCATTTTTTGGTCAGTATCCCATGATATTGATCATTGAATGATGAAATGTCCATTCTACTAGAAAGAATAAGTGTTCACATTGAGCGATTTGTTTAGGCTTGTTGGAGTTCAAATTGGATTTCGGTCCTGAAGACTTATATGTATAACATGAACCATTTCATCCATAAAAAAAAGTAATCACATGCATTTTATGAATATAATGGGTGCTTTTCTTGAAATACAGAGGAAAAATAAAACTTTTAAATGTCCAGAATTAACCAATTTTCACTCTTAAGCTCAAAACTCACCAAAAGTCATAAAATGATGATAATAAAATAAAATTGATTAATGAGAAAGGATTAAATAATTTAAAAACATATGTAGAAATATTTATTAATAAGTATATTCAATTCCCCCACACTTATCACTTGCAATCTTATACAAGTAATCATCGATGTCAAATCATATAAAATTTAAAACACATATCCATGAGATCTAACAATTTAATACCATGAAATAAAATATATAATGACTTATCAACAAAAATTATTAAAATATCTTTATTAATTTTATAAAATATATTTCCTATTCATTTATTCTACAATGCACACAAAATATTTACTTAACATTCATTTTCTCTCATCACACAAATATCAATTTTCAACAATGTCTATCACAACCAATACTCATTCAAGGGTCACCATAGGCTTGATAAATTAATATATCTCCACTCTATGTGAGTCAAGAAAATATGTTTTTCATGAAGACTTTATAGGGTTGTTCTGTGGCTTCAGATTGGTATGATTTTTATATGAAAAACATTGAGGTTGAAGGAGGTGTGCTTGGCTATTTTTGAAGAAAAATTGAATTATTCTAATTTTTACTGGAGTACATTGTCCTCATCACTCCCCTTAGTTGTAAATCAACTCCATCAGCATGAAAAATCAGTGAAATTACACACCATTTATCATCTAACCAAAAAATTATCAGTCATCTCAAAATTGATTTTTCATAAAAGCTCCATATATGAACTACTTTCAACATAATGATTTTTCTAGGAAAAATAACATCTCTTAAAAGATATATTTTCCACCCAAAGTATCAAAAAATTAGGTAGAATAATACAAGACATATTCCCCCACACTTAAGTTCAACTTGATTATGCAATTTTACATCAAGAGCAGGTTGGATAGGGAAAATTGGCTTTTGATGCAGCTAACCTAGCAGTATTTTCATTGATTCTATGGGATACAAGTATTAAATGTACATGGTGGGAAATTATAATAAGGATTAGTATGAAATAGGGGCTTTAATATAAAATAAACACCTCAATCATTTAAAACACATGTACCTCAAAGCCTCAAGTTTTGATAAGAAAAAATAAAATTCTGGTTAAATCATGCATGGTGTGGTTCTCTAAAGAAGTAAAGTGATTGAATATATTATGAAAATTTGGTTCAGTAGCATTATTAGAACGTTATTTCAATGATAAAGATATTGAATTGTGGCATAGGATTAAAAAATCAGAGTACATTTCATGAAAGTTCCTAATATTTTAACATGAAACAAAGTCATTTTCAGCATTTATTTAAGCTCAGTTTCATGGGATAAATTATTTCACACATTGACAGGGGTTTTAAAATTGGTGATGATAATCATTTAATCTTAAAAGTTTCAAAAACACACAAAAAATTGAAAAACACAAAATTTAAAATACTATACTATAAATTTTCCCTCCCCCAGACTTAAATGATGCAGTGTCCTCAATGCATCAAATTAGATTGAATATGTAATTATATTATAAATGGAATCATAGAAATCAAGAAATTGGTAAGGAGAGGTAAGACCGAATGGATTTATTGATAAATGGGTTTGAGGAGTGTGATCTCCTCAACTGGCTCTACTGGTATGGACTAATGGAATTTCTTCCACTGATGAGCATTAACAGTGAATTTCTTCCTCTCTCCATCCTTCACAGTCTGCACAATACCAAAAGGATATACATGAGTTACTACAAATGGACCTTCCCATATAGAATGAATTTTACCTCGCATCATCTTGAGTCTTGAGTTGAATAATAAATCCATGTCTCCCAGATGGACTTTTTTCATTTGGATCAACTTATCATGATCCACTCTTGTTCTCTCTTTATAAATACTAGAGTTTTCAAAAGCTTCCCTTCTTATTTTATTCTAGATCCTGTAACTGTAATCTTTTATCCTTCCAAGAACATTAATGACCCAAATTTTTCTTCCTCATATCTTAATATGCATTATGTTCCAATTCAACTGGTAGGTGGCTCTTTTCCCATAAATCAACCTATATAGACTCATTCCAATCAGTGTTTTATAGGATATCTTTTATGCCCATAATTTATATTCTAACCATTGTCTCTAATTTTAGTATTTGGATTAATAGTCTTTTGTAAAATTCATTTGATTTCCCTGATGGACACTTTTTCTTCAATATTAGTTTTTGGATGATAGAGAGTTGATGTTTTATGATTCACCCCATATTTCTTCAGCAATGCATCCATTATACTATTGAAAATGTTAGTCCCTTGACCACTAATTATTTATATAAGGACTCCAAAGATACAAAATATGTTATTCCAGAAAGAATCACAAAAAACTATATCATTGTCCATCTTTGTGGCTTTTGCATCCACCCATTTGGAAACTAAATCAATGGTAAGAAAGATATAATAATTTCCAAATGACATAGGTAAATGGCCCCTAAAATTTATTTCCCAACCATACAAAATTTCAAAAAAATTTAGTGGTTGTAGAGGCATTTATTATATCTTTGAAATATTTCTAGAAAACTGTAAATTTTTACACTTTTTTCAAAATTCATCAACATCTTTAAAATGGGTTAACCAATAAAGTCCATATTCTGAAACCTTCTTTGCTATCCATTGAGGTCCAAAGTTGTCTCCAAAAGATAAAGCATGAAAAAACTCAAATATAGAATTAATTTAAATTTCCTTAAATCATCTTCTTATTACTTGGTCGTTGCAAATAATTCAAAGAAATGGATCATTCCTGATGTAATATCTTGATTTAGATTTCATATTTTTAATTTTGTGGAAATTTAAATGATATGGGACTTGAGATGTTACCAGATAATTGACCATATTGGCATACCAGGGAACATCACTATTGATGATGTAGAGTTGTTCTCTAGGAATCTAATCATTATGTGGGTTCTGGTTTGGATGTTATCCTTTAGTGGTGTGGGGTAGTCGACATAGATGATCAGTCACCTGATTTTCAGTTCTCTTTTAATCTCTAATTTCCAAATTGAACTCTTGTAATAGTAGCATCCATATTACTAGCCTTGGATTTACATATGCCTTTTTCATTAAATACCTGAGTGCAACATGATCAGAAAAAACAAAATCATTAGTTATAAGGAGATATGATAGGAATTTATCTATTATAAATCCAACTACAAGGAACTCCTTAACTGTGGTTGTGTAATTTATTTGTGTCGAATACAAGGTCCATGATTCATAGGATATGACTTGAGATTTTTTCAATTATCTATGATAGAGAGGCTCCCGCTGCATGGTTGGATGCATCACATAGCAAATTAAAATGGTAATCCCAGTTAGGTGGTTTCATTATTGGAGGTGTGATCAACCTTTTCTTCAGTTCATCAAATGAATTTCAGCATGCATAATCAATATTAAATTCAACTTATTTTAGTAGTACTCTTGATAGAGGGAGTGAAATCTTACTAAAATCATTGATGAAACTTTTATAAAATCTTGCATGTCCTAAAAAGGATCGAACATGTTTTAAATAAATTGGATATGGCAAGGAATTTATTAATTAAACTTTTGATTTATCAGCCTCTATATATTTTTGTGAAATTATGTGCCCCAAAACTATTCCCTTTTCAACCATGAAATGACATTTTTCAAAATTTAAGACAAGATTCTTCTGAAGGCATGTTTTCAAAACTTTTTCCAAATTTCTATGAAATAATCAAATGAATTACCAAAAACTGTGAAATCATCAAGAAATAACTCCATGATGTCCTCAATATGATCTGAGAAAATACTCAACATACACCACTGAAATGTACCTAGGGTGTTGCATATCCCAAAAGGAATCCTTTTGTAGGATAATGTACCAAATGTACAGGTGAAGGTCATCGTCTCATGGTCTTTTGGTGGAATCAGTACCAGAAAGTATGCTGAGAATCAATCTAAAAAAATAATGGGTTTTTCTTGCTAACCATTCTAGAAATTTATCAATGAATGGAATGAGAAAGTGGTCTTTTTGGTTAACTTGATTTATCATCCTATTATCTATACACACTCTCCAGTTATTTTGTAATATAATGGGGATCAGTTCATTTTGTTCATTTTTGACAGTTTTTAGGCCAGTTTTCTTTGGGACTACATGAAGGGGGCTAACCCACTGAGAATCAGAGTTTGGTAAAATGATGTCAGCTGGAAGAAATTTCTCTATCTCATTCGTAACAACCTTTATGATTTTGGGATTAATTGTTCTTTGAGGTTGTCTAAGTGGTCGAGAATCACTTTAAAAAAAATCTATGAGAGTAGTCCATGAGATTGATTCTGGGTATATCAACTAAACTCCATCCTATATCTTTGACATTTCTTTAGAGTAGGTAAATTAGAGTTTCTTAATGAGAATAGAAAATGTTATTAGCAATTATTACATGAAATTTCCCTCCATACATTAGGTAAGAATACTTATAATGACTTGGAAATGGTTTATGTTCCATACATGGGGGACGCTCAAGGGACAACATTGAATTAAGGTATCCTATTACAAAGACCGGAATCTTTGGTATCATATCATTTTCATTTAATAAATAATTAGAAAAGTAATATTTTACATCATTCTAAAACATATGGTTAGGATTTTTCGGTTCATGGGAATTGGAATTTTCAAATGAAAAATGTTCTCCTAATGATAAGAAGACATGAAGCATACCTGGATCTTCAATAGCTTCAATACCTTCTTCATGGGAGATTTCATAAAGTGAGTGATTAATTGAAGGATGGTTCATTGAATCAAGAATGTTGAAGTATAATGTACTATCTCTAAGTTCCATTGTGATTATTCCTTCATGGACATTGATGATAGTCCATGCTGTTTTTAGGAAGGGTCTCCCTAGGATTATGGGAGAGTGGCCTAGAGATTTATCTTCATCCATGGTAAGGACATGAAAGATTGCTGGAAAGATCAATCCACTAACTCCATCAAGTACATCTTCTATAACCCCAATTTGGAAAATGGTGGATCTGTTTGTTAATTGGACCACCAATCGAGTTGGTTTTAGCTCTCTGATCTGCAAGGATGAAAATACCGAGTGATGAATAACATTTATTGAAGCTTCTAGATCACATAGTTTGTCAGTAAACTTTAAAGAACATATAGTTCATGTAATAGAGAATATGCTTATATCTAGAGAATTTTTGGTATCATTTGTGTGATCAGTGATGAGACACTTCTTTTTAAGCTAATTGTCTCATTTTCATCCAACCTCCTTTTTGTGCACAACCCCTTAAAAAATTTTCAAACTTAGAGATTTTTTATTGCATCTAGTAGTGGGATATTGATCTCAACCTGCTTAAAAGATTCCTTATTTTATTTTTGAATTCTTCCTTCATCAACCTTTTTCAACTCAACTAATGTAGGTTCGAATGGTTCATGGATGTCCTTTAACCCCCTTTGTTGTTTTTGCAAAGGTGTCTCTGGCCTTTCCTTTCTAAGCCTACTTCTTTATGCTTTTCTATTCTAGACTCCATATTTTTTAATGATGTGTTCTCCTTCATTAGGTTTTTTAGAATCATCAGCATCACTTTTTTATGGTGAAAAAAATCTCTTTTTCACATCCTTTTGTGATGACGCTCACACTTTTGTTGGTATTTGGAACTGTGTGTATTGGGAGTTTTCCTTAATTTTTGGTTACAATATTCATAAGGATGTCAAATTTATAATCTAGAATTTTCAATGTCTTCTTTAGATCCTAAAGAATCATCTCATAGTGGTTTCTATAAGAAATTGTTGAATGTTTTTCAAATGGTTTCTGCTGGTATGGCTGTTTATAGGGTAATTGGAATGGTGGAGGATTATGGTATTGCTACTACTAGAATGGAGGTTGATTTCGGTGTTGATTTTGAAATGGAGTCATATCCTAGTTATATCGGAATCCATATTCTTGTTGTGGTTTACGTGGTTGATTTGACTGGATTTTCCTTTCTTGATTGGCAGCTGCACATTTTTTAGTCCCCTATACTTTTGGACATTGATCTGTGTAATGATAACTAAAAGGGCTTAAACCACATACCTATTTCTAGTGCTCGTACCTCTAGTTTCGAATTGATCCAAGTTTTGCGCAATCTTCTCAATCAGGCCTATGACAACTGCTAGTGGCTTGTTGATCAAGGCTTTTTCATATGAGGAATCTCGTAAATTTCAATCATTTTAGAGAAATCTATGGTAGAATAACACAAAAAATTGGTTCTCTTCCATTTCATGGTGTGGGCATCTTGCACAAAGTTTCTGGAAGAGTTCCCAGTATTCGTAGAGAGTATCTCCAGACGATTGATGTATGACATAAATATCTTCCATAAATGTTGTTCTCCTAGATTTAGGGAATAATCTCAGCAAGAAGCTTCATATTAGATCTTCCCAATCATTTATCTCACCTGTTTGGATATTGTACATCTATTATTTTTCTACTCCCTCAAGTGAGAAGGGGAATTCCATCAACTTTACTTTCCCTTCTATGACTCCTTGGGGTTTGAATTTGAAGCGGACATAGGTAAACTCTTGGATGTGTCAATTTGGGCCTTCATCTGTAGTAGCATGAAATTTTGGTAACACTTGAATCATCTTAATGTGTTGTTAGAAATAATTTTCTATGTCTGGGATAGTGAGTTGGTTATTTTGATTAGAAAATTGAGGAGTGTATAGATCATGCAGAGTTTGGTTGGGATTATTATCCATTATTGTCGGTTCATAGTGATCACTGGAAGTATCACCTAAATCCATTAGATGTATTTAATCAAACACTATTTGAATTTTTTTCTAAATAGGGTCATTGTATGATCAATTTTAGGATCAAAATTCAATTAAGCGGTTATTTGAACTACAGGCCATTCAAGTACGTTTTTTAATATTCTGTGTTTTGAGCCACTTCCTCCCCAGCAACGACACTAAATTTTGACATGTTCTTATTGTGGGGGGTGGAAAAACAATTATTCACTAAGTTAAAGTATATTATAGTGGTTAACCTAGGTTTTATATTGATGAGGAGTTCACAGAAAATAGTTTGACACTTTTTAAATAGAGAAAAAGTTATGTGTTTTTGAAATTGTTTCGTATTGAAATCAAAGAGAGAGAAAGAACGAACAAAGAAATTAAGGAAGACATTCTAGTAAAATATGGAATAAAATTTATTTAAAAACAATTTTAACAGATTGGTTATCACGTTGGGGTTGGTTTTATTGTTACAATTCTAGCCTTTTTCCATTTTATTCAATCCTCTTCTACTAAGATGATTTATGTGAGATTCCTAATTACATAAACTCACATCGTTGGGAAAATGGTTATGATAAGAATAGACCTTAAAAAAACCTTGTTTGGTATACACTTCTTCCACTGAGTGATAGACTAGTAGTGAATACCCCAAATTATCTTAGGCAGTTCCCAATTAGGTATTGTTTACCCAAATAATCACGAATAATCACCACCCCTCCCAAATGTACTAGTGATCACCAAGTACATCACCACTCTGACCTGATATTATTCTATTGAATATAGACCTAAACCTAATGCAGGAAGAAAATGATTATTTATTAATGAAATAATAAAAATATAATATAAATTTGAATATGATCACATAAGATAATAAATATTGTTTTTAGATTTTTAAAACAACTTCACAGAAGAGAGAGAGTTTTTATTCAATCAATTGTAAGGAATCAAAGCATTAAAAATATAAAACCACCCCCCATACAACACCTCATATGATTAACCTACCATAGTAAGGATAATTGAGTGGAATGTGGAATATGAAGGAATTACCTAAATAAGAAGAAAATAGTGAAAATAAAGAATAGAATTTTGTCCACCAGATTCTGTCCTCCAAAGATTCAGCTTCTGATATCCAACTATCTCATCGTATCTGGCTGCGGTCCCTCCTTATAAGAGGCAAGGAATGGATTTTTCCATCTACCCATGATGTTTCATGGGATTTTGATCCATGTGGAATGAGTAATTTCTGAATTAGTGGACCCGAAAGTTTCTAGCCGCCAATCACTATTCCACTAACCATACATTGACCAGTTGAAGGGCAGCCTATATGAAATTCTTTCTCCATTAAATTTAATTTAAATTTTTCTTGTCGAGATGGATTTCTGACCCAGCTAGAACCACCAAATTTTTTGGTTGATAGAATGAGATATGGATTATTGAATGATGTAATGTCTATTCTGTCGTCAAGAATAAGTGTTCATCTTGACCGATTTGTTTTGGCTTGTTGGAGTTCTAATAGGTATTGGATCCTGAAGAATTATATGTAGAAGATGAACCATGTCATCCTAAAAAAAGGAATCCATAGAATTGGATGAATACTGTGGGAGTTATGCTCGAAATACAGAGTCAACATAAAACTATTAAATGTCCAGAATTAACCAATTTTCACACATAATCTCAAAACTCACCAGCAGTCATAAAATGATGCATATAAGATCACATTGATTAATGGGAAGAAATAAAATCATTTAAATACAAATTTAAAAATATTCAAATATGATATCTTTAATTATAATACAATGATATTAGCATTGGAATATGGTTCCAAATGACCATGAAGTGAAATGGAATGAAAGAGATAATGAAATCCCACGTGTTATGATGAATTTTAAATTTTTTGGTGGGATAAGGTTTTGACTCCAAAATGGACTGAAGTAGGTATTGAGGGTCTGGGTCTCCTCGGGAACCCAGGGGTTTATGTGGTAAAATAAATAATAATTAAATATATATAAATTGGTTACATTATTAATTGTATTTTATTCTTTATACACCTACAAACACTATTTTTGACTGCATATTGTTTTAGATGTTATTGGTGGTGGCATTCTAAGTTATACTCAGACCCTACATAGGCTACCTGATGAATACATTAATAGAATTAACGTTTTCAATAAATGACAAGGGAAAGAGTTCTATTTTAGATGGATGAGTTAGATAGAGCATGAATGAGGGGATTAAAAATGATTTGAGACCTGATTTGGAGTTTTTTG
The DNA here is from genome assembly GCA_963277665.1 of Viscum album. Taxonomy (NCBI): domain Eukaryota; kingdom Viridiplantae; phylum Streptophyta; class Magnoliopsida; order Santalales; family Viscaceae; genus Viscum; species Viscum album. The sequence goes on from OY728142.1 coordinate 960,267,803, forward strand.
CTGCCATTATTTCTATTTGGTTTTTCATATTGACACTTGAAACATATTTTACATAACATATCTACCTTTTTGGTTTGGATATTGTATTACCTTTTTATTCATAATGTGACAATGTTTTTATTTTTTTCTTATATCATTTGGTTATTCTTATTTATATATGCTTTTTTAGCTTTGATAAAGATTGTGTAATCACCCTAGGATATCTATATTAGACCCTCATAGCTATTTAGAAGCCTCTAGAATATGGAGAGGCACGCTTGAGGTCATGTAACCGACCGACTTGTGGAATCAGTGTATGGAACCCAGGTCTGGATGTTACATATTTTCTTCCATATTCATGAATAATACAAATAAAATCTTAGTACTTTTTCTGATAAAATTTGTTAAATAAATATTATATTTATTAATCGTGCAATATTTTAACAAAACCCAATAACCCTCACTATTGAATTTGAATTATCCAATTGCTTGAACATTCTAGTGGTGAATATCCTTATTCCCATTCTCAACAACAAAATAGGGTCTAGTCATGAAATTTGAATGGTTTTATGTAGGTATTCTAAATTCCACCTACATTAACTAACAGTTTCTTGATTTGTTGAGTAAAATCCCCAATACTGAGATTGTTAAATTAATTTCATCAATTATTTACACTTATTAACAAAAAGTCCTTCTTTGGAAATCAAACTTTGATGTGAATTAATTTATGTCAACCCAAAACATTAACATAGAATTCCTTGATAATTGAAAGAACCCTGACTTTGGATGGTCAAGCACTATGGTTTGATTTTAACTAATGTAGTTGATGGTTATACCAACATGGTATATATGATTGAGGGATCTTATATATATACATTAATTTTTATTTCATATTTATTATGTGATTGTAAATATTAAGTGGATTTACATCAGTGATTAAACATATCCTAGATAAAATTTACTCATAAACCAGTTTATTTTAGTTCATTCTGGAAATATCATTAAATCATTAATTCATGTGATTGGGATGAAACATCCAAATAAAATAACCCTCATACATCATAAAAATATAATAATAAAGTTATATGATCATTTTATTATATTAATTGATATTTTATATAGAAGATGAGAAGATAACCCTGGACCTAGTGGAAATACACCTTGAACCATATTATGGTTTGTGTTGCAGCTTTCCACTTATCCAACCATCTACACCTTGAATTGGTTTTCTCTCAACTATAAACTTGAACAAAATACACTATATTTGGATCTCCATCCATTATATAATCTTTTACCGACATGGATGTGAGAGGAGTGCAATGATTGGTTAAGGGGTCTACATAAAAGAAATATTGGGATTATAGACCCTTACATAATGAGGGGAGAGATGATGTGTAGACCAGAAATGTAGTTTAATATTTAATTAATAGAAAACCAATCACAAAATATATTCTATTATATGCTCATGATTATCCACATGCATGAAATAAATTATGTATTTAATCAAATTACATTCAATTACAATCATACTTATTTAATATAAATCTTTCTCAAATCAATTAATTATCTTTTTTAATTAATAGATTATTCTATCTTTATTATCTTTTTAATTTTATTGAAATTCTGATCCTTCATAATTTTATAAAAATTAAACATATTTTTTTAAAATTATATGTGTACAAAAATATACCATCGAAGTAACATGGTGAATGCCATCTAAACCACCCAACGTATATTATATTAATATACTATTTAATCATGTGACAGGTGAAATAACTGTATTAACACATAATTTCATGGTGTTTACTATCAACTTATTGACCAAACAAAGTACATGGTATTTATATAGCGTGTTATGTTTCAATGCGCATAGAGTAATGAGTGTATTATGACTTATACACAGAATGCAGTTTCAAAAATTATGCATATTATAATTATACATTTAATATATATATATATATAACATGTTATATGTCTTGTATTATCAACATAAAGATGAAAATGAACACATCTTGATAAGTTTTATGAAGTATAATAAATTAATTTTAATTCATTGTAATTTTGTAATATAAATGACGTGTACAACTGAGCTACATGGAATGTGTGAATAAATTTTATATTCACAAAATATAAATTAAATATTTATGATATATTATACTAAAAAAATAAATGTCACTACATTTTTTGCAATAAATAAATAAATATTATAGTCACTAAATATAAAACAAATATTAATTAAATATTGTTCTACCATAATATTCACTATAATAATTGGTGAATGAATATATGTGATCATGAAATATTGAATAACCAAACATGAGAATAATATTTAGTCAACCTGTTAATTAGTAAATAATATTATTATTTAACTAAGGTTATGGATACACATTGTGTGTAACTCTCTAGACCTCTTTATCGATAGCTTTAGGTGAAGCAACCCAAAGTCAGGGTTAAAATATAACAACATGTCCAGAAATCCATAAATATTGAAGTTAATATCGAAATGAAATAAATCCATATACAAATTATTATTGTATAATATAATCCCTTTATCTTTATATCTCTAATAAAGAGTGTTGTATGCTAATTACAACAACTTATGTGCTCGATGAATATTTCATTGAATTTATAGAAATTTTATTTTTCTAAATAAATACCATGTATAAGGATTTATTTAGTTTATATCATTTTGGTTGTAGGGCCTAAGATATAAAATTCGATTAAATAATTGAAGGGATAGATAAATTCTCATATTAATCATTATTGAATTGTTACTTATAAAATACCTAACATATCATACTTCATTGTCAACATATGTATGCATAGTTTTCATTAATAAAACAAAATTAGATATTTATAGCATAATTTAATAATAATTTTAAGGTATAAGGACCAATACACACATATGTAGATATTTACATCCAATGACACATATTACTGTGGTTTTTTTAATGGTGGTTCCCATTATCATAATTTCCTACACTAAATTACCAAGGATGTACACCTTGAGAAGGTTCCTCAAAGTCACATGAGTATCCATTCCTAATATTTTATATAATATGTGTCCCAAAAATAATTTCTCCAGGATATATAATATATACTTTAACAATATATGAATTGTAGAATAATGAGCATGATTTTATTAGTAGTTTATTAATATTAAAAATAATGAATATATGTTATAATAAAGTTAAAAAAAGTAGTTTCTAGGGATACAAATCAAACACAACATTCCCATTAGAAGTTAAGTGAAGATGTGTTGGAGAAACTGAAGGTTTCAGGTGCATAAGAAGCGCTTATCAGGGATGGTTTTGACTAAAAACATTCAAAATCAAATGGATATTCCATTATCTATATGATGTTTGAGCCATGTAAAATGAAAATATTCTAATGAAAGTTGACAAAAATATCCTTAATAATAGGATATTTCAGGTTAAATTTTTAATTAATTTAAATGGATAGAAAGAAAGAATAACAAAATATTGACATCCTTCTTCAATGAAGATGTTGATCGTATAAAACCCATTCAGTCGAACATCATTTTTATAGATGGATCCATGTATATAATCCCTATTATAATAATATATATATTATCTTTTGATCTGTAAATAATGAAAATGGATTTTTGGGTGATAGAATGATAGATCAATCATCTTATTGTTTTATCTATGACCACTATGAAAATTCAATTGTGTTGGAAGAGTCATACTTGGACTATCATTCTTGGGAAGATGGAGGAGGTAAGAGAATATCATGGGATTGAAAGATTTATTTTGATGCTTCCATTATGATTAAATTTATCTGATATTAACTTCCATAAATGGAGGGGTAAATTCCTTCCTCAAATTATTCATTAATAACATAGCAACTGATACATACCCAACATATCCTACCTAGCATGAATATATTATGTCAGGGGTTTCATTAATACATACAAATATGTGATTCATGATATAAATTAATAATAATATTCAATTATAAGTCCCATTAAACATTTTTATAGATAGGAATATCTGATGACACATATGTAAAATGAATTCTTATTGGAAGGCCTTTCCCCATAACCCCCCCCCCCCATATTGGAGTTCACTAAGTGTGAAAATCATGATACGAAGCCTCATCCTCATATGAACACTCACAAATGACAATATAAAACTATACACCCCATCATAGTTCATCATATTGACCATAGAGAAAAATATTTTAGAGAGATTATCATAACATCTCAAGGTTCTTGTCATAGTAGGGAACTACTATAACTTATTTTAATGCTACAAATATCCTAGTACAATATCACATTAGTGTCATGTATAATAATGATAAATATGTGATGAGATATATATAATATTCACATAATTGATTATAAAATTTATTCTAATATAAAAATAAATTAGTTTTTGGACACCAATTCACACATACTCCCACTTGGCATAGAGCCAACTATTAAATTCATATAGTCTACTAGATCTCACATAAAGATCACATTTCTACTGAGGCAATGGTTTTTGTTATGGGGTCCTCCACATTGTTTTCCATGTAAATAATTCACCCTAAAACTTCACCTTTATAATAAAAATACCTCAAGAGAATATAATTTCAGAGTAGGTGTTTTTTTACTAATGTAACCTCAGTTCTTTGATGAGTGTCGCCACTATTGTATTGTCATAGTAAACTATGATATGGTATTTAATTCTAGGAAAAATTAAAATATTTGAGAAAATTATTTATCAATACTTCATTTTTATCTACATAAAGATCCACAATATACATCTAATCCACATTAGAATCAATAACAACTTCTTTCATTGGGAAATTACAGCTCATAGTTTCTCCATTGATGATGAAGTCTTATCCCAATTGTCACTTAAGATCATCTTGATCTATTTGGAAATTATCTTCTGTATATACATTGATGACTATATCCTCACATCTTCCAAGTACTAAGAACATATCCTTCGGATACCTCATATACTAAAGGATACTTTTGAGATCCATCCAATGGAGGTCTCATTGTTCGGGATAATATATCCCTTCTATACTAAAGGCATAAACAATATCTATCGTGGTAAAAAGCATGACATACATGACTGACCTAAATGATTGTTCATATAAAATCCATACCATTCCCTGTCTCTCCTCATGTTCCTTAAGAAATAATTTATTAGAAATATGAATACCATGTGACATAGGCAAAAACACACTATTGGATTCTTCCAAACCAAATATCCTAATTGTATTTTAAATATATGTATCATGACGTGGACCAAAATTTATCTTAAATATAACAGGATAGATCTTAATCCCAAGAATATTTGTTTATTCGACTAGGTCTTACATAGAGAAGTATTTATTTTACCACATATTAATGATCAATAAGATTGGTATTTCTTTTCTAATAAGTAAAATGTCGACAAAATATACTATTACAAAAAATAACATAATTCCATTAATCCTTTTATAGACAGAAGTCTTACATTAATTTAGTATGAAAGAAAATTCCATTATGGGTTCATCAAAACTAGTTTTCCATGACCCAAAAGCTTCCTTTAATCCATATATGGATCTCAAATACATGTATAAATTAATATAATTACTTAGAGTCACAAACACTTATGCGTTTTTCATATATATATATATATTCAATGGTTTCCATTAAGGATGTTTGTTTTCAAATCCATTTTCTAAATATCATAGTCATGGTATAATGCTATGGAAAGTAGACATGTGATGTATTTAAGTGTGGTGACTCATGAAAAGGTTACTTCACAGTCTATTACTTGATGCTATTTTCTATTTCGCAACCAGTCATGTTTTATAGGTACTAATTAGACCATTCATGTATAGTTCCTTCTTGTATACCTATTTGGAATCAATAGGACTTACATCAACTGGATGAACCACCATAATCTGAACATTGTTTTGGTAATTTTAATCTATTACAAAATTGAATTCTTATTGCTATTTAGTAGCATCTATGACACACGCTACTTCTTTATAGGTTAGAGGATCATTATTATTTAATAACAATGAATCAACATCCTCTATAAATACAATAGCATATAATTTAGGTTCTATAACATCATATAATCCTGTGTAATAATTTTTCATATGGAACAATTTATTCTATGGGGATTTTCTTAGATTTTTTCAATACTGACCCTTTTGTATCATAAACATGGACTTCATTTACATCTTACTTTATTCCAATATATATTTTAGATATGTTATCCCTTTCAAGGAATATTTCATTTATTTCTATAATAATAATTTTAAACAAGGGGTCATATATGTAATAACCCATTGTTTAATTGGGGTATCCTGTGATCATAATCATTATTCTGTTGGGTGAATGTTTTTTTCCTAAGGAGGCCTTGAGAAACGCTTCACATCCAAACACATATAAGTTTGAAAACATGAGGTTTTTCACTTAATAATTGGTGTGGAATACCATTTTCACTTTATATGGTACTTGGTTTAGAATGTGAACTAATTTCTATAAATCATAATCAAAAAATTAAAGCGTAAGATTTTCATGACTCATCATTGACATCACCATGTTCATCATGGTGTGGTTCCTCCTTTCACGTACACTATTCCACTGGGGTGTATATGGAGGAGTGAGTTGTGGAAAATCCCACAACTACAACAACCTTGGCATCTCATACATGGATATTACATCTTTTTAGATAAATATTCATTACATCACCCTAAAACATTTATAAGGTCCATAATAATTTATTTTCATTGGAAACACAGCTAGAAATTTTACCATCAACCACAGTTTGGAACAGTGGCTGTAGACCATAAAACCATGGCAATAGCCTGTTGCCATAGTTTTCATTATATGTGGAGGCTATCATCATGGAAGTTGGAGAACCCTATTGGCATGGGTTTAACTATGGATATAAGACACCTATAACCACAACATCAACCATGGGATTAGGTATCAGACAAACATGGTTTAAACATGGAAATAAATTCGTATGACCATGGTTTTAACCATGGCTATAGGAAACATATGACTTAGTTTTAACAATGGATATCAGGTTCCTACCATCATAGTTAAATCATGAAAATAAGAACCTATTTTAATAGTTAAAACCATGCCCTTAGGCTCCTTATAGGCACGGTTGAAACCATGGTTGTGGGATCCTTCCATATAAAAAAACAATTTTTTTCTAAAACCTACATCTATAATATACAAATAAAGTATAAAAATACACCTGAAACAAAATAAGAAAAACTACATACAACATATCATTCTAACAAAAATAAAAAAAATACATATAAAATTGAAATATTATAAAAAATTAAAACAAAATTATAGATACAGAAACTGTAAGTAATGTCCCTATAACATGTCATCTGACTCCTCATCATCATCCACACAGATATTAGAAAAATAAATGTTTGTACCACTAATAGTATCATCATCATCACCTAAAATAGTATCATCATCACCTCTAGTAGCATCTTCAGTCTTTCCAGCAGAATCTTCGGCCTCTCCACCATTATCATTAGCTACACCATCATCACCATCCCCATACATCAAGCATAGACTCTATAAACATCTATACACTTTTGTTTCACCCTCTAGAGGAACTGAATAGCATATAAAAGATATCACCTTGAATAATTTTTCATTTTTTTCCACTTCTTCTGAGACTCTTGTCTAACTTTTTTGCTTTTCTATCTCAATAGTGCATGTAATTGTTATTAAGTAACCATTCTTTCAATACTTCTCAAAGATTCAATACATGATGACCAATATTTTGATGACATAGTTTTCTTTCCAAGTTTACAATTAACTCTACCACTGTTCTCGTCACCTAGAACCAGATGTATGTGATCATTTGGTCCAAATGTACCTGGTCACATTTCCACTGGATCTTGAATAGAATCATATAAAAGGGTGTTACTATTTACATAAATAATCAAAAAATAATAATATAAAACATGAATATAACTTAATTCACCACTAGATATTTAATAAAATCTTATAAAATGTTGTTACCATTTATGTAAATAATCAAAAAAAATAATATAAAAAAAATGTAACATATAAATAAAAATTTATTAAAGAACCATCGATGATGAAGCTACAAAAGAAAAATAGTTTCTAATATAAATCAAATGGGCTTTATAAGGGATAAATTCACAATAAGATATTGTTTCATTATATCAAATATTACATAATATGATTTCATTATTCTATAATTGTTATGTTAAATGTTATGTTTTATTTTAAAAAAAAATAACATGTTGAGATTTTATTTTTGTTTAGTGTTTCCTATATAACATTCTATTTAAATAATATATATTTAAAAGGAATACATATTAAAATTTTGGGTCATTTTAGAAACATTGAATGAACTTGATTATCCTTTAGAGTGCTTCATTATGACAATCTATAAATTCTTGTAACATTAATAAAAAGAATGAAATATAACCATTTATATATAATATATTTCCCCTATCCTCTTTGGACACATATTGAATTATTAATGGGGATCACATATTAATTTGAATCATCCTCATCACGGATAGGATCAATAATGAATGATATTGAAAGTGTCATATTATTACTCCTCACCATGTGGTGACATATATTTAGTGGGATGTTTCCATCCATTCTTTTAGTTGGGGTATGGATTATAGAAGAATATAGCATGTCTTGTATATCAAAAAATATATCAAATTAGTATTAGTTTCTCACACAGTGAAAATTTTCCATCTATAGGAGGAATTTAATGATGAGTTTATCATATTATATTTTAATGGGGATTTTGGTTTATAAGTGGATAACTGATTGATTCCCTGAGTATTGTCTGTGATTATATCAATTATTTCAAAGTAATTTAGTAAAATTATTTCTATACCTATTTAGATGGGAAAACATTCAATTGTTCTTCAAATTACGGTCAATTAGGAGAGACACAGATCACCTACAATGGTTTTTTAAATTGATTGATATATTTTTTTGATCATATTCTAGAGTATAATGCAGAAGATAAAGAAATCATGAGTGTTATTATACTTAATTTTTTTCTTATATAGTGGTACTAAATGATAATGTCTATGATTTTTAACTATATGTGGTTGTGTCGTCTATATGAGTGTGATAGTAATCATTACTACTTTACTAGTCCACTTAACCTCTGAAACATTTATCTACATATACTGATATTTAGAGAAATGAATTGAATCTTACATGAATTATTTTTTAGATGAAATATTCTTAAAATATAGTGGCATTGTAAGGTAATAAGATGTGTTTACAACTCATCATAGGAATTTTCACTAAACATATCTAATAAATTCTCCTAGGGATATTCAATATTTTAGGGGTAGTTCAAGAATGTGAACCATGTGATGAATTCTATCACCCTATCATATTCACACTACATTCAATTTTAGTGTCCAGGGAATGTTATATTACTAAATTTGGAGATCAATTTAAAAATTTACTATAGTCGATGATAATTGAAACTATAGATATACCTAGTTGGAATATTACTATAATGGTAGAATGATGATACTTTAGAATAGTTTTACTAATATTATTGGTTTTCCTTATTACTACTTTATTTTGGATTCAATCATGGTGTTAGGCCTACTAGGTCGAATACCCATGGGTGGTGAATCATGGTATGGTAGATTAAAAATTTATCCCTATTGGATTTTGTTACCTTGTTAGAAAAAACTCAATTCTCTATTTCCTGCATAGTAATATACAGACAGATACGAAATCATGCACAAGACACAACAATTTTTACTTAGTTCATGCTCACTAGGCTACGTCCATGGAGCATACCATGGAAATGTTTCGATGTCTCAAATTCACTAAGGCTCACGACCAATAGTGTGTACAATGTTTGGGCTAGATCTTATATATCATGGATCACTACCATTTCAAGGTTTATATTCTGCTCAATACATTCTCAATGGTCACTTCCTATGCCTCTTTCTCTAGCACACTACCGGTGGAAAAGGTCACCGTCTTCCTCTTCACTCGCTCACTACTCTTGGAAAAGAATCCAATCACAGTTTTTCGACGTGTAGGTCAAACACAGTTTATGGACATATAGGTCCCTTCATTTTAATGAATTCCTACATCCAAAACTACAGGTAGATGCTCTGTTGAAGTTCCTTTTTAACACGTAGATGAATACCACCTTCTCATGTACTGTTAGGAACCGAAAAATACTTTCACAATTTGAATTGATGCTTTCAAAAGCTTCCTTGTGTAAATCATGAACCAAATTCTTCTCTCATGTATTGAGTACTAAGTTTGGTATGCATAACACCTCTTCCACGTATAACTGCTACTGATACGAACAGCCCTTCATCCACAAACTTCCTCTTCCTTCGCGATTGCAAACCGCAACCGCATACCGACTTTGCAATCCTCCTCTTTTCTAATACCATCTTTCTATGAACTATTCTCTATTTGTGGACTACCTTCCCTTCTACATACCATATATTTTACTCCATGTACCTCTAATGGAATTCACTCTCTTATGTACTAGAGATTCCTCCTCCACATATCGAGTCTTAAGCAGATACAGTTTTCTGATTAAATCCTTTAGAATAAATTAATCTGTGAGAACCACTCTTGCCTTCACGGGATTATCCCCTGTGAACCACCTTTGGAATTTTCTAAAATCCCAGATCAAAAGATGTTCTGTAATGATATTATACCTCAATAGTAACTTTTGGGATTAGTGATTCTTATATATGAAACGATACCCGCTTAATCTGCTTAATCGAGATTCATCAAATCTTCAATTCGTCCTCCACCACCTACCGATCATTCTACTACTGTGAACCAAAATCCACCCACATTCTGTTTTTCCTTCCTAGTCCATGTACTACCTTCTCTCTTATGATATCGATCTCGTACACCATTGACACACCAAACACATACCACACCACCACTCCACAGTGAACCGTTATTGGTTCCCCAAACCACACCTGCGTACCATTCCCACTGCTTGGTATGCGGCTGCGTACCCTTCTCAGACATCATACATGATCCATGTCCCATGCTCCTCATTCCTTTTCTGATTTCATTCACCATTATTCAAACAAATTCAAAATTTTGGGGACCAAAAATTTGGCAAACCCTTGGAAACTGCTTCCCCATTAAAACATGTCTTCGACAAACAGCATCCATAGTCTTTCATGATCATTTGGAATTGTCAATAAACACAACCATACCAAAAACATACCAAGGGTACATATTAAGGGATTTTTTCCCAACACATGGGGACACACCTAGAAGTTTTTTGAAATAGGTTATCCTATTAATTTAATATTCCCTTGATTAAAAATGTCCGAATAAAAAAATTTAGGTGGTGCTAAAGTACATTCTTCCCATCCATGATATGGTTTACACTTTGGGTGCACTAGTGGGTGTCACCACTTCATGAATTCTATTCAAGAAACAAATATTAATATATATTTAATGAGTTTTTGTGGGATTTTCACTTACACTAATCTCAAGTAAATGTTGTGAGATAAACTATATTTTATAAGATATCAAATTCCTATTAATAATATCAACAAAAATTTATATGATAGTATCTTTCATAATGTGGTGGTGCTTTCGACCATAGTACATGAAAATAATGAAATTCTATGACTGCTATAGTAAGATAAAATAGTTATTTTACCCATATTCAATTGAATGAGTTCAATATTCTATTAATGAGACTGAAATTTCCTTTTACTAGTTAAAATTCAACCAAGGAGTTCTATTGTCATCATTCTGATTGTTTAATGAAATAATATATTATATTTGAGTAACTCATCATTGATTTACAATATATTCTCCAACACAATATCATAATGAGATATTTTTAAATTTTTGGATAGAGGATCTATATCTTCATGCAGTGAGTGGGGTATAGGAATGAACATCACTTTATCTATATGTTATGACTACTATATAGGTTGTGTAAGGAGTTTTTTAGGATATCATTGATCTATAGTCTATCCCAAATATAGGGTAAACAAGTCGTCGTTATCATGTAGTTTTAGTGTAAATCACATTTGAGATATCATTCATACCTTCATGTTATTCTACCTTAATATCATGATCAGTGGGATCCATGAGAAAATATATAATATAATTAATCAACATGAAGCACACTAGAGGGTTCAAATGAAATATGAATAATGGCAGGGGTTGGCATCCACATAATACCCTTAGATTCCCTCCATGTGATCTTACATCATTATGAATTGTTTCAGTATATGACCCATATAAGGCATCTCATTTTATCCTAAATATTTCATGAAATATGATTTCAGAATATTTATCCTAAATATATATCTAATTAGTTAACTGTGGATGATCCTAATAATGTAAATGTATCATTATGCATGAGACTACTTGGATGTTATTCCTGTGATATAAAACACATCCTAGAGAAGATTTAAATTCATCATTGAAGGGATGTTTATTTTTTCCTTATCCATATGTTCCTTGGTAGAACATTTATCTACCACAATATTATTCCATACCATATATAGATATTAAGATTGTAAAAAATTTAGTTGTGTTAAAATTTCCCTCAGAATTGAAAGATGTGGTTTCTCCTTGTGTACTATTAATGAAAAAACCTAGAAACAATTTATATCTTTTTTGGATTCTATTTACAAATTATATATATTTATAAAGTATTTAGGGTGAGTCCTATAGTCCATAGAGATAATATCTTTAAAAAGATAATTTTTTCTTCAAATGAGAGGCCTATTTGATTGTATTATTAGAATGATGCATGTTTAACTCTATATAATTGCTTTGATTACTATACCTATTCGATGATATTAAAATATAAGTATTTATCAAGATATAATAATTAGAAAATATAGATCTGGGAACTAATTCATGATTTAAGTCAACAAAATGAAATGTTTTATTCCCCAACAGGCCTTGTTAGACATTGAGTGGGGGCGAATTATATAACACCATATTCGACCCAAACATTAACACACATGTCATATTATGTGTTAGTGAATTTCAATATATGTGAATTAATATTTTTGAGGAATTAATATTGGAGTCACTCATGTTAGAAAAAAAAAATTTGAGTAATACAAGAAAAGGCGATTGTTGAGGAGGAAATGCAGCAAAAACATTCTTGAGTAATGATCAAGATTTTTTATAGGCTACATAAAAAACAAATTAAAGATTCATCATAAAAGATAAAATTTTAATATATATTACAATTTTTCTTGTGTTTCCCGATTTACAGTAGTTCCATATTTCTTTTTCATTCTAGAACAAAACAGTGATGATTGGGGAACACATCCTTTAATATTTAATTCCCATTTATGCATGAAAATTGAACATAAATCAATGAAAAAATAAATTTATATTCATTGTTAAATCATATATTACCTGTGAATGTTCATGATCTAGCATTTTAGTTCACCCAAGAGTATTATTATATTTCATGGTGCCCTTATTTCTTATGTTCCTTTTTAAGGAATCATATTAGTAAAAAAATAAACTAGCATTTCAACAAGTCAAATGGGATAAAAATCATCATTTCAACTTTACAATTCAATGAGTTCAAGAAATAACTCAAATAACCACGTTTGAAAAATTAATCTATACACATTCACATCTAATAAAATCACTCACTACAAAAAACTGAGATTGATGAAAAAAATAAAAAAAAATTATTAAAAATAATACGACTCTAAATTAACTTGAAAGAGGAACATCACCAATATGAAATCAATTATTTGTATTGTGAAATTGTGAATTCATTTAAGAATGATATATTTTCAAGATAATTACCTCATTTTTATTTTCATCCAACATGTAGGTCATGCCTGTAGTCCTTCCATATCTCTTCCAGTTACACTAACCTTTCTCTCTTTACATGGAGACTATACAGGATGTTATATCAAAGATTAATATGAAAAAAATTTATCAATAAAACATTTTAAAGAAATTGATATTTAATTTGAAAAATTATATTACCCAAATTTATGCCCAAGCCATGACTTTTTTTACTGATTGATTTTCTCCACTCGATTTCTTGAAGTGGAATAATATTATTATGTCTACTGAGTGTCCCCATGAATCTCCACAATTATATACCATTTTATTCTATAATTTTTATTTCCTTGTTATATTGATCCATGATTATTGTGGGTCTATTCCACAAATTTTTAATATTTGTACGAACACATATTTTAGTAGAAGATGATCCTAAAAAAATAAATGAATATTTTATACACATATATAACTAAAATTTAATAAAATTTTATTAATCTCATTACTTATTAATCATTTACTAGTAGCGCTATTTGTTTCCACTCGATCATGCACACTATGTTGGGGGTAGAAACTAGAGAAGTGTCATATATAGTATACTGTTGATGTTGAGGTTGGGTATGAGGGTACATGTATACATGGGGCATAACCAATGGATGTGTACCCTGAAGAGGTAATGGTGGATAAGGGTAAACATGATGAGGGATTGAAGGAGATGGACTTACCTACATGGTAGGTTGGGGAAATTAATAAAAAGGATGTCCAACCATATATGGGTACGAAATATAAGAGGGGGGAATAATGAGAAGAAGGTGTCTCGGTGATTTCAAAGCCATGGACTTTGAGGTGGTACATATAGGGGGGCTACATGTGGGGCATGTCCTACATTCTAGAGTGCCTGAACCATCATCATTGATTGAATGTTTCCTCCTTGATGATTCCTATTCATATTAAATATTATTTGAGTAATGTTCATACATAGTCAATAAAAAATAAGGTAATCTCCAGAATAATCATATTTGTTAGGACATCTTCTCTAAATCGATGATCGTTTTTCTCTAATTTTTAAAATCCACATCATAAGAAATAATAACCTATAAATTTCAAAAGTGATGTGAAAAAATAAAAACATAACAAAAAATTAATCAACTATAAATATGCCTTGAAATTTCATATTATTTTTTAAAACATTAAATCATCAATTGTTTTTTTCATTATTATGTTTACTCACAAAATAAAAACATTGTAGAACAAAATAATATGCCACTTTAAAGTTAAAAAACACACATGTACCAGGTCAAAATAATATATTCTAAATAATTAAAAACATGTAATAATATGAATTATCTATTATAATTTTTGGTTCACAATCCATTCTCACAATTGAATCATCTGCATCATCAAATGATAAATTTGATTGAATACCGATTGGTTCATCAAAAACATCACCATTATCCTATCCTTCATCAGAAATATGTCTCATAATAACATTGAAAATGACACCAAATTGTTGTTTTAAAGGGAAATTTACATAAAATACTGTTATATCTTGTGATGCAATTATACAAGGCTCATTTGTTCACAGTTTAAATTTCATTTCAATATATATATAATCGAAACTATTTATATACAAGCCATGTTATGTAATCGAATCAAAACAATTTCATTTCATCATAGTGGCACGACCATGTGTATAGTAATATAATAAAAATATTCTCTCAACAACACCATAATACAACATATTTTCTGATCGAGGATGTATTTCTGATAAACTATCATAACAATATATTTTCGCACTTATCCTGAAACCATAATGCTTTTTTCACATGTTTGTTTCACAACTATTTATAATGAATTTAAAACCAATGAAGACCATTTCATTACATTCACGAAGCACATTGTTTAGAAAAAATAATGATTCCCTTATTTCATCTGAAACATCATCCATCAGTTGAATTTAGACCTAAAATATATCGACAAAAAATATTTAACAACTAAAAAATATTTGTAATGTAACAAAATAATTGGTTAACTTTGACTTAAAAAAAAGAAATTCTTTACTGTGTAATTTCTCCTGCATCATAATAGATAATGTGAGATGTGATCTTTATATAATTTCACCATGTACTCTATAAATATGAAACTTTACTGATATCAAAAACTTTGAAAAAATTCACAACCAAAATATATATATTTATCATTTTACTTGATGTAATCATCAACCACACTATAATTGAATAACATCATATGATGAGCCATTTACTAATCATCTATATTCAATGATAAAAACTTGTTAGATCTAGATATCCCCCCATTTGGGGTAGTGACAGAAATGTTGGCTCAATGGGATCATACTACTCATATTCAGTTCTCACGAGCTGATAGATATCAGGGTGACATTAGTCAAATGCAGTGTACAAAAATCCATGAATTCCTACACAAAATAACATTTCATAATATATCCTTCAAGATGATTCTATTTTATCACTAAATATTTCAATTTAAAAACAATTATTTCTATTGGATACATCCAGTGACTAGAAGTGAGGCCACCAAACAAAACTTCTTCTAGATGATGCCCAGTCAAATGTAACATACATGTCAAACACAATGGTGGGAAATTTTTCTATATGTTGCAATTAATAATCCATGGATCATTATTTTGTTTTTCTAAAACACATTTGTTCAATAATTTAGCAAAAATATCTTGATAAAAGTGAAATAATATAATCATATCAACACTGATATTATGTGACTATAAATTTTGAATGGTAATAGGAATCAATTCATACAACATGACATGGTAGTCATGAGTTTTGAGGGATTTTAGTTTCACATATCATGTATTCAATCATTTAGAAATGTTACTCAAATAATCATCTGGAACCCTTAAATATTCCAAGAGAGGAAAAAATTGTATTTTCTCTGCATTTGACATCAAAAAACAAGAAAAAGGGACTTTCAATTGATTATGACCAATTAACTGAGGATGAAGTCTTGGTTTTATACAGAAATCCATTAAATCATGAAGTGAGCTCAAATCATATTTTTTTCTTTACCTTTAGAATTAAAAGCGTTAAAAGTAACATTTCATACACATTTCTCTCAATATGCATTAGGTCCAAGTAGTGATGCAACAAATTTGATTACCAATAAGGAAACTCAAAGAATATAATTTTCCTTCTCCAATTATTTTTAGAATTAAAAGGAACATTCTTATGCTCTTTATAATTTGAATGACCCTTTCAATGAAAAAAAATCAAACAATCATGTTTTTTAAGGATAGCATCCCTGATAGTCAATGAGATATTTCATCTATCTCTATGGAATTATCAAATTGTATTTTATTTTTCCTATATGAATGATCTATTTGTAAAAATCATTGATATCCTATGAAACTTAATGTTTACCAAACCATTAATCACTTAGAACATTTTTTTCATACATATAAGGTAGGACAATATCCACTTAGTAATCCAACCATACATTATTCCATATTCAAGGAAATCAAGTATTTTTCATAATAATGAAGAACAAGACATAATGTAATCCTTTCTAAATAGATCATATGTATGCACGCCAATAGTCCAATGCTCCTTCAAATCATCTATTAATAGATGCAAATATATGACGATGTCATTTTCAGGATCATTGGGTCTAGAAATAATTATACTCATGAGACTAATTGGATTTTTCATGCACATCCATGACGGAAAATTATAAATATGCATGAAAGAAGGTCATCTAGTATGTGAATCATGAATTTGTTGAAATGGGCTGAAACCATCACATGAAAATCCCAATACAACATTCTATGGGTTGGTTAGAAAATAAGGAAGTAAACTAAATTTTTTTCCATACTAACCCATTAGAAATAAGAACTATATCATCATTATCTTTATTTTATTCATCTTCCTGAAAACTCATATTCTTATCCATTTGTTCTGACAAAAAATGTTTCTGAAGTCAGGTAATTATTGGAATATGTCAAATAATTATATCTAGTACATTATATGAGATCCATAATTATTAGTCTTCCATCCCGATGTACAAAATTATTTTCACTCATTTTACTCTACATTACCCTTCCAAAACAGAAACCAATCTTTAGGGAATGTGTGGATTTTAGTACTTGAAAATAAATAAAATTCAACCAACATTGATTCTATATAATAATTTTCAAGAATACATAAATCATTAGGTATCATGTCCTAAAAAATGGTAAGTAATTAATCTAATCCAGTATTAATAAATCCATAGATTGTTTTCCAATGATATAATCACATTGAAAACTCTAGTTTGGTCATTTTTTCACATAACTAGCATACAAGGGAAATCATGTATTCAAAAAACATTATAATATACTCAGCGTCATCATTATGATCAATATATGAAATTTGTGTTCTCATATACATTTCCTCTTCCGTTACTCTACATGAAGTTTTGGCTTGAGAAACAAATGGAAACCAATCATAAATGAAAACATCCATTATGATCCTTGCAGCTGTATCATAGTCATTCTCTGTTTGAACCTTTTCTCCATTATGGTACCAAACCTGATATTCTTTTGGAAAACCTTTGTTATTTATTTGGTACCTTATTCCTCATGTGTTAGTCATGGTCTTCTAATGCAATCAAAACATAAGCATTAAATCAATCCTCCGTATGAACCATTGTTGAATGAAAAATCTAGATAATATTCCATATCCTTATGAAACTCATCAGTGATCTGATCAAAATTATACATCCAGCTTCTATCCATTTTAAAATTAATAATCAAATAGTTAGTAATTTTTTAGATCATCAATAACAATATTGAAACTCATTAATGCTAAAGAAAGGTAGTGTATAGACTCATTTATAGGCTTCTATTCCTTACATGAATCCCAAGAAACATAAGTAAATGTCTTCATGATTAACAAATCAACTATAACATTATCATTTAATAAATTATATGAGATATCTAATTCATAATCATAAAATTATTATTCCCATATCCACTAAATTATATATATGGCATGTTAAGAGAATACATAATTAAATCTATAACTATCAATTATTACAACATGACAGATTAACCTTGGGCTACTAGAAAGTTACCAGATTTGTAGATATTGGTAAATATTATAAATAAATAAATCATAATCATTAGTGATTTACAATATATAAAAATAAGAAACTAAAATATAATAGATACAAGTGTAAGTGGCATTTTATATCCTAATAAAAATATAATAATTTTTAGAACAGGTGTTTGTAGGTTATTTATCATGGAATGAATTATGGGATGAGGTGTAGAAAAAAGTTATGATCCATGGGTCACATAATTATCCAATAGGTGTTTTTAAATTGGGGCGATAAGTTCCCCATATGGGAGGGGAGAAGATGGTGCATTAGTGGGGAGGGGGAGGGGCAAGAGCACCAAGGGGATGGTGTAGTAGGGGGTATAAAACTAGTGGGGTGGAGGGGATCCTGGGGTGGGGATGGTGCAGTGAAGGGTAGGGGGAGGGGTGGGGGATAGGGAGGGGGCAGGTGTGTAGTTCATGGAGATGGGGGAGCTATGCTAGCGGTGCAGTAGGGGGAAGGGGATGGGCTGGTGTAGTAGAGGGTGGGGAGATGGTGGGGGAGTGGGAGCATGGGGAGGGGATGGTGTTGGGAAGAGGGGGAAGGGGAGGGGCTAGTGTGCTGGGTAGGGGGATGGGGACGCAATGGTAAAGTAGGGGGAGGGTGGGTTGGTGGTGGTGGTGGTGGTGATGGAGTAATTGGGGGTATAAGCTGATCGGGGGGGAGGGGGATCCCGGTGAGGGGATGGTACATGGAAGAGGGGGGAGGAGGTGGGGTTGGTGTGCAGGGTAGAGGTGGGAGGGGATAGTGTGGAGGGAAGGGGGAGGGATAGGGGTTGGGTTGGTGGTGCCATAGGGTTGGGGGGTAGGGGGATGGTGGGGGAGCCTAGGGAGGAGATGGTGTGGGGAATAGGGGGAGGGGGAGGGTCTGGTGGTGGGGGGTAGTGCAGTAGGTTGAGGGGGTAGGGGGATGGTGGGGGAGGTGCCTGGTGAGGGGTTGTTGATGCTAATAACATTATTTCCATCTTTAATGATCTTATCCTTGTGGATTCTCTGATTTTTTTGAGTTTATATCACATTATTTCAACCATTTTACATTTAAAGGGTTCATATAAATCCTTTCCCACATAGTTTAAAGGTTATATAGTTCTTAGTGTGCCTGTATTTCCTCCCTAGATAGAATATTGTGGTACTGATGCTAGTACATGATGATAGATTAATGGTTATTATCATTTCGAATATCAATATAATTTTTAAGAAAAAATAACTTGCTCTACTACGTAAGAAGTATTTTAATGTGTTTCAATTTTTCATAATCCTCTACAATGGGATTCCTATGGGAGTTAATTTATAGGCATCCTACATGATCACCCTATTTTTGTTCTTCATTCATTTAGAATAAGTCACTACATTAAAAATAATTTGTAGAGGGTTGATAGTCTTCAAACTCTTCATCCTAGAGTTTTCCATTTTTTCATCACTTCATGAGACATGTTTCTTAGAAGATTCAGATGAGGGGACCTATACAAAGGATTCCTCTATCGTAGAGTCACTAGAATTCTTGGAAGAATGTTTTTCAGGTTTTCTTTAATTATGTGTATTCTCCAGAGGGAATTCCTGATATTCCCTAATATGACACAATGTAGGGTTGGGGGAGAGGGGTCAAGATGGTGGTGCAGTAGGGGGAAGAGGGATGGTCTGGTGGTGGGGGTAGTGTAGTATGGGGAGGGGGTAGGGGGATGGTGGGGGGAGGGGCCTGGTGAGTGGCTGTTGATTCCGATAACATTATTTCAATCTTTAACTATCTTATCCTTGTAGAGTCCATGATTGTTTTGAGTTCATATCACATTATTTCAACCATTTTACATTCAAATGGTTCCTAGACATCCTTTCCATCATAGTTAAGAGGTTATCTAGTGTTTAGTTTGCCTTTATTTCTTCCCTATATAGAATATTATGTTTTTGATGCTAGTCCATGATGATATATTAATGGTTCTTAGCAGTTTCAATATCAATATAAAGTTTAGGAAAAAACCACTTGCTCTAATCCATAAGAAGTATTTTAACGTGTTCAATTTTTCAGAATCCCCTACAATGGGATTCCCATGGGAGTTAATTTATAGGACTCCTAAATGATCACCCTCTTTTGGTAATTCATTCATTTCGAATAAGTTACTATGATAAAAAAAATTCAGAGGGTTGAGAATCTTTAGCCTCTTCATCTGAGAGTTTTCCATTTTTGCATCACTTCTGGAGACATGTTTATTAGAGGATTCAGAGGAGGGGACCTATACAAAGGATTACTCTATAGTAGAGTCACTATAATTCTTAGAAGAATGTTTTTCAGGTTTTCATTAATTAGGTGTATTCTCCACAGGGAATTCCTGATATTCCCTAAAATGAAATGATGTAGAATGGTCTATAGTTTCCATCAATTGTAAAATTTTTCAGGCCCCCAATTATTGTTTATGTTTTGGATTTCCAATATAATTTTTTAGGCATTCACCTTTGAAGTCCATTTGTACATTTGAGGTTGTAGTGAGTCGTTGTTCCCATCCCACTGATGAAAGATGAGAACTCTAGTGTGATATAAGCCTTTCTTGGCGCGTTCATGACAAGTACATCATTTTATGGAATTTGTTGACATATCTCATGCAATACCATCATTTTAGGGTCCCAAAACATGGATCCCTTATGTTAGTTTTTGTGTAAATGTGACCTTGGTGTTCTCTATGATTTTATTATGATTAGGGTATTCACGATTATGAATAGAGGGGGCAGGTTCATCACTATGAAGGATACCAATGACATATCAGTAGTCACTTTTACATCTTTGAAGACGATATTTCAAAGGAAGTGTTTTATTAAATTTGAAACCACTATCTAGATTATGGGATGGAAAATACCACAATTATGATTGGAAACATCCATCCATGCATTTACGATCATCGTAACTATAACCTTATCAAAGAACTAGAGATGGATGAAATCATGAATTCTATGATTTTATTAACATGTAATGTTCTCTAGGACTAGATGTATTCATAAAAAATTTCTTCATGGTCTATTGGGATATCATACAAGATGACTCTGTTAGTGAAATAAGGGGTTTATTTGATCATTCATATCAACCCTTCATAATTAATTCAAATTTGATTTCTATGATTTCAAAAAAAAGGAATATGTAGTTGATATTAATGAATTTTGTCTTATATATTTGGGAATAATATCCTTAAAGTTTTCGGTAAAACCATTGTATCATAGGTGGGGGAAATCATCAACGAAATCATCACTCTAAATTAGTATGGGTTCATTCCTGGAATATGTATTTGTAATTGTCTCTTAATAGCCTCATAAAATGATAATGTCATGATGAGAATGACGAAAGAAGTTTCTCTATTAATATGTATATGGAAAAGGATTATTAAAAGTTGTAATAGATATTTATTCTTCAGGTCATGAGGAAATTAGGGTTCCATGAGGGGTTTTATAACTTGTCTTCCCCACTTAAAATTTTACTTATATTTTAATTTATATTCTTTAAGGGGAAGATGAAAAGATATTTTTAAGATTTATATTAATATAATGAGTAATTATGTTCAAATTATTGATAGAAAATCCAAAAGATGATTTTTAATTTCTATTTGGCTTGTGTTTTTTGTTTCTTTCAATGTGCATCTCAATAGTTTTCAAAGACATGCGGGTTATGGATTAAATAAATCACACAATAAATATGATTAGTATTTAGATGATCCATAAATGAACATAACATTTGTTTTTATTATTAGGAATTACCAGAATGTGAATATCCCATCATAGTGAAACTGTTTCATAATACCAATATAAAATTCCCAATAGAGCCATAAAAGACACCAGATAGGGGGTGAATTATCTGCTATCTACTTTTAAAATATTATAAAAAAAATACTAAAACCCATTTATAATTTAACCTCTATTGTATGTTAATTCATATGGATATATTTTATATTTAACCTAGAAGTCATTCGGTTCCTAAAATTAATGTAAAGTAATAAACAGTACAAAATATTTTAACATGGTTTGCTATAAATACCTACTTCTTAACATCATTGTTTGTTTGTTCCAATCAAGTATTATACACAATATAAATGATCCTATATTACAATTTTAATAATATAGAGTCTCACTAATCTCTTATAAACTAGATCCACACCATCCACTTTCATGATTCCCACAAAACATCCTCCAATAGATTCATACTGTAGTCATAGTGTAATAATAGGATCTCCAAACACAACATGTGGTGCATAGGTTTTATAGACTGGTATCATATATATAAAAGTGCTCATTTGAGTATCCTCTTTGAATGTAGGTCATGATATATGTACATTATTCTTCTACATCAAAAATATACATCTCCTTCAACACAATATATGAATTTTCAAATGCCCAAAGATATTCTAGAAAACTCTACACCATGGTCACTACTTTAAAAGTATTTTAAAAAATCATCATAACTAGTTAATATGTATTCATATCTTGAAAATAATCTCTTGTGATAATTAAAACCAATGGTTATTCACTGTTATTCTAGTTCTACAATTCTAATAAATGAAACCATGCACAATATTACATCCACGATTTTTTTATTCATTTATAGAATTTGTAATAATGGTTATCATATGAATCACTTCTTCCTTCTTTAGTTTGGATACTCATATGATATATATCCTTAGAAAATTATCTTATTGCATTATTCTTATTCTACACATGAGTTTATCAAGATTTCACATGACACACAACTCTTAGTTCATCAACTCTCAAATAGTTCCTCTCCGGTTATTTATTTCATTTTATAAAAAACACGATGAATTGGACATTATTTCATGGAATATAAAAAATCATCCATTACATTTTCTTCCCTAGATCTCATTTAATTTCTCACATATTTCATATGTTAATTCACCAATGTTCCTCATATTCATTTTTCCTCCAATATTTTACTCTGGGGAAATTTCATGATTCCCATTCTATATTGTTCTCATTTTGTTTTTTCATTTCTCTTGATTTAAGATTAGTATTTATAGATAGTTAAACAGATTTTGATGTCTCATTCACCATCTTCAAATATTCTTCTCAAGAAAACTCAACTGAAATCTGCTACAATAAATATTCATAATTATATGATAAATCATAAGACTAAATGATGTGAAACTTCACTCTTTTTTCATCTTCTCCACGAAATAATGTTAAAATACGTTAATAATAGATTTATATGATTATCCTTACTTCCTCATTTTCTACTCAAAATATTCCTCTCATATTGAACTAATTTAAATAACTCATCCATGATTTTTGAAAATAATATTACTCTCATATTCTATACACATTTGGTGTAACAATTTATACTCCAAAAACATAGAGTAAGTAGTTATATTACATTGTTTATAAAATAAAATAAAAGTTTAAAAAGGATTGAATAGTTTATTAGTTTTGGTATACCATATAAACTCATATATTAGATATCAAAAACATATTTTATAACAATGAAATATTTCTATAATATGTATTGACTTTATATTAGATCGATAAAAATTAACCACAGTCCCCAATTTGGTTTATTAGGAATGGAAAAAAATAACAGTGACCTCCAATGCCTAGTAAAGTGTAACATAAATTGGAATATTACATAACATAAACCTGGTATAATTGATAATGAAAAAAAATAAATGAAAAACCTAAATCCATAATCAACATAAATAGAGGGAAGACTATACCTATTCTAAACAATGTATCCAATAGCATTTAATAATGTTCATCAAATTCCAAAAGGTAACAGTTTATCATTTAATATATAATAAATCCTAATTATAAAATGAAAAATGCTCACGTTATGGTATCCTAGGTTTAGAGTAACCCTTATGAGTTCACCTACGGGATGGGTAACTCATGATAAAAGAGATTAGATACGGTTCTTCCATGGGAACTGGAGCAGGTAGGGTTCCTTCAACAGATCCAATGTTGGTTGGAGCCAATTTCGAGAGAGTTGTGAAAGGGTTGGCATCCTTTGAGTGAGTCTAGTTCTTAAGAGCAAAGAGTGATCGCATTCATCATGAGAGCAGGTAGTTAGTGAAATGGGGTTCGATCAAAACATGATCAGGTTAATCATGAGAGGAGTGGGGGGTTTTATCATTCGAGAGAGGTACGGAAATTAGAAGGGGTTCGATCGTGAAATTGGTAGGGAAAGAGGAAGGAAAACTGGGTTCAATCGAAAGAGGAAAGAATGGGTTTCAGTCATGAGAGATGCATGCTTCGATCAAGAGAGAAGGGAGTTTGGGTGGGGGTAGTGCGATAAAGATTGACTATTTCCATGTTGTATATAAAATCTACAGAAAAAAGTCCCTAATTCAATAGCTAATTAAACCGTGGTAATACATGTGTGGTGGAAACCTCATTTTCTAGTTGTTAACCATAGAATATAATATTATAATTTGGTGAAATATCATCAATGTTCCCATAAATATCTTTTATTTAGTTCTATTCATATATATAACCTACATTGAACCTTTATTCATAACCATGGGAAAGGAAACAAAGGATATAGTGAGATCAGATGTTCAGTATAGGTAAATATAAGATATATCAATCTATGATGATATGAAATCTTAAGACAAGAATAAGGGTATATGATCATGGACATAAAATAGAATGTTCATATACAACCTATCCTAGATCATAATCATGATTCATGGAATAAAAAAATTTCATTAATGAAAGCGTGACCCATAAGGGTGATAAATGATCCTAAAACAATCATGAACCATAAACTCATGGTATAAAAGTGTATAATAGTCATAAATATCGAAACCATTTCATACGTCACGGTTAACAACTAAAACTATCAACACAGTGGATCATGATTTATCACCTATTTCTTCATCTGGATCAATTCACACCTATTTCTTATAGTGCATCAGAACAAACCTTTTTCCCACAGTGGATCAAGATGAACCTATTTCCCAAAGTGGATTAGGACACGACTATTTCCTACACTGGATCACAACACAACTATTTCCTATAGTGGATCAATCCCATCAACTTGTTTCCCATTTTTATCTCATGATACACAAAGCATTTACTAATGCATTGGAGGGAGATATAAGCCTCACCCATCACATTATCTAAAACATACACATATGTTCCATAAGATAATAAAACATTCATCAAATCATAACCCATATAATAAAATGGGATTTAGAATCATTTTATCGGATCATAACATATTGAAAGAAGATAGGTTTCGTAACCATTTAATCATTTCATCATACCATAAAATGTGAAAATAAGATGGTTTCATAATAATTAAATCATTTTATAACCCATTGAATGTATATGGGAGTAAAAATGGTATCCTTGGTTCATGTCCCTAGAAATGCATAGGTAACATCAATCAATATCATCTTAGATGGAAAATAATCTGGAACGATTACAAGGGACATTTCTTGATGAGAAAATATTTTGTCTTAAAATAAAATTTTAATCAAAAAACATTATAAAAATCATTTTATTTGATAATAAACATGAAAAATTATAAATGATTATTTAAAAATCATTTAAAACACTTATTGTGGATAATAACCCGTCCCTTTTTAAAAACACATTTTAAAACCTAAATAATTTGACAATAATTTTAATTGAAAATAACCTTTAAAACTTATAAATAAATCATAAAATCAATAAATTTTTATGCCATTGGAATACTACATTCATGTCGTACACATTTAAACAATGATTCCATTCATATTTTTGGTAAAAAACAAATGTGCATTATTTGGAAACTGGCAAAAAGATTAATTTCAATTTTTTTTGTAAAAAATTAAAAAATTGTAAAAATGGAATTAATAAATCATTTTGATAATCAAAAAACATTTTTTGAACACATTATTAGAAACGTTTTTTTAGAATAAAATAGATTTCTGATTGAATATGGAAATAATGGTGTATTTTATTAAAAAAAATTCATTATTATTTTAATATCCATTGAGTGAAAAAATGTTACAATTAAATGAAGATATAATGAATTACCAAAAGTAGAAAAATTTAATGATAATTATTAATATTTAGATCATGGGATATCATCATTGGAGACTTAATAATAAATAATCCTGATAAACAATGAGATTGTAACATAAAACCCTTATCACTTTAGTAACCTTGACACATAAGCCGCACAAAAGGATAAAATCAAATTAAACATTAATATATTATGAGGATAAATAAATAAATTATATTAAACTTCAAGAGAATGTATACACACCTAATAAAATGATATATATGCATGACATAACATATGTCTTAATGATGGAATATTGATACAAAAACATATTACCGTCTTGGTAAACTTTTAACCGTTAACCCCATGAAAGGGAAATAATAAAAATGATATGTAAATCCAAATAAATCTTTGCATAATTATTATAAAATATATTCATGTAATGTATACACACTACAAAAAAGATATAGATTTTTAATATTACATTTGTCTCAAAGAAGTAAAAAGTGAGACAAAAATATCATACCTTATATCTCGACTTTCATAAGATTCATTCAAAAAAACTATATAATAAATATTATTTTATTATAAATCTATTACAAAACCAAATTCATATATATAATACTGTATATTTTTTTATTATTATCTTTTATTATGTTTTCATTAACAATTCAATGTTAAAATCATGATTCATGCAATAACTACTATGTTTTTTGGTCTGTTTCGACATGTTATTTTTGTTCCTATTAATTTGATCCTAGTTTAATAATATAATGAATTTAAAACATGATATAAATATTAAATAGATTAATTATATATTTATTTATATTAATCAATTCAATTTATGGATTGGAAATGAAATACACAGTTTAGGGAGAAGGTAGGTTGTATGTATGCATGAACGTTGTTTCCATTTTCTTATCAAATTGCAAGAAAGAAAAATAAATGATATATATATAATCATTAAATAATAATTTTTATGTAATATATATCACATATTTTCATAAAACCCAACCTTATTACCTTTCATGTAAAGCATGAACAAATCTCATCATTTCGTGTGGTCGTAGTCCGCCGTACACACATGCATTTTTATCTAATTACAAAAAATGGAGAGTATAAAGGTATTTATGATATATTAATTATATAATAATAATAAAATAATAAATATCTTATATAAACAATAAATTATCCCTTATTACCATTCTTTATAGGTAGTAATTGAAACATGAATGATATCAGTTTGCGAGGTGGTAGTTAACTGTACGAACAAACGATGATTTAATAACCAATTTTATGGATGTGGAGATGGTTTTACATAAATAAAATATCAATAAAAATATAATTATATGTGATATAATACATTGATTATGTCATTATTTTATAATAATAGATGATGGGGGTGGAAGAAGAAACAAAACAAAAACACTCATTGATGAATGTTATCTATTTTTCAGTTATCCATTATTAGTTTGAAACAAAAGCCTTCCTAGGTTGGATTTATGTCAAAAATAAGGCTTATATGAAGAGTATTGGGAATTTGGGAAGTCTCTTGGTTAGGTATTGTCTTAACCAAATGGTTTAAAGGTGTGAAGAAGAGACAAGAGTGAGTGGCCTTTTATAAGTGGCCTGAGTGACAAGCTTGTAATTTTTTGAAAAGAGTCAATCATACCTAGGTTTTAATCTTACCACGAGCCCAAAAAATAGTCAATTATCAAACCTAGAAGATATATTGCCGATATATTTCCAGATAAATGGTGTTTTAAATGTTTTTTGGACATCATTGACCCTTATCTACTTATTTTAACCCCAGGGAAATCAATTTTTACCTTAACCACGGTAAAATATTTTTAATATTTTCAATGTTCAATTTTGTAAAAAATTAATTTGACATTGTTATAGATTACAAATTAATATAATTCAAAATATGGAATCCATTTTTCCAAATTCAATTAATATAAGCACAAAAATTAATATTAATATTAATCCATCAGATGCGGTAGAAAATCAGGGTTTTAAAGGGAAAATGTTCAATGTATACAAATTTTTCCTATAAATTCAATATGAAAAATATTATAATGACAAAAATTAAATTAATTGATATAAAATTGAAATAATATTACTTTAAAACCAATTCAAAATTTTATTTAACATTATAAATTATTAAAATGAAAATGCAATTTTCAATAAAAATCGGTATTTTTCACTATTAATCAAAAAACGAATCTTTTTAGAAAAATAATGAATCTTATCTCTAATATAATTTTGATATTAGGATTTAAAATATTTATTTTATTCTTTTAATTTTTTTTATAGAAGTGTCAAAAAATATTTTTAAAATATGTGCTCCATAAAAGGCGACAAATCATCTTTCTAAAAAATAATCTTTTAACCATAAAATTGGATTTATTTTAATATATTAAATAAAAAACACATAGGTTTAATGTTAAAAAATAGAATAAATATATAATATAAAATTTTATCTAATATTATTTACAAACAGTTATTTTTTTAATTTATTTTCATAAATCTTACTTGTGCATAAAAATAGTTTACCCAGAATGAGGATTCCTTTTATTTTAAAAAGTGTTTTGGTTTCATTTCTAATTAGTTTGTCCCAAAATAATTGTTTATATATACTTGTGTAAAACATATTTCCATATTTTAGTTAATCCTATACATACCCTCCTTTTCAAAGGCATAGTGATAGTTATCATATTGAATATTTGACCATCTTACTCAATAAAAGACTAGTTATTCACACGGAATCATGGATGAATTCTGAACACTATGGTTTCATTAAAGAGATTCCAATGAAGTGTGAAATATAAGTGGTCCATGAAATGGTATGTGGAATAAAAAACATGTCTTTTGAGGTCAATTTTGTGGTTAAGTTAGAAATTATCAAGGATTGTGATAGGTTGGAATGGGGTTTTGTTCTATGAGTCTTTGCTTGCATTGGGTTCTCCAATTAGACTAGTGACCTTCTTTTCCATTGCTTTAGCTCAGCGCGGATTTTAAAAATGTTTATGGGTAAGAATTTTGGGTTTTCTAGGATTTATAAGGTCTCAAGAAAGGGGATCCTATGTCTAGCACTCTTTCAATTCACTCCCAAAACGTTTTCAGCTGCTATATAAATCCGGGCTTCAACACGGTTAAAATCCATCCTTATCATAATAAGAATTCCACAAGTGGTATCATACACATCATGTTTTAGGATGACATAATTATATTTCTCAATGGTAGTAGAAGGTCAGTGCAGGGTCTGAATGGGATCCTAGAAGAATTTTGCAAGTGGAGCGAGAAGGTGGCGAACAATGTGAAAAGAGTTTCCTTTACAACAAGGAAGATCTCACAGAGGAGGGAGAGGGATTTGGGGGACATCATGAGTACGGGAAGAAGATACTTTCCCATGGAGTCTCACAGAACCAATTAGTACTTCCTCCCGTATAGTTTATCGTTTTTATAAGCTCGTAATCAAAATTATGGGGAATATCTACAACTAGGAAAACCGATTTCTATCTTTTGGAGGTCACATAACTCTTATTAAAAGTGTTGTAGTTTAAATTACCATGCATAATATTTCCACCATCAAGGTCCCTAAGAGTATGATTTCCATCCTAGAGAGGATTATAGTGTCCTTTATAGTGGATGGGAAGACGGAAGGAAGACATCATTGGGCTTCATGGAAATAGCTTGCCAGACCTCTCTCTGAAGGAGGAATTAACCTTAGGAGTGTCTCCTTAACCATGAAAGGGCTATATGATAAGCTTACGTGGGAGGATTTGGAAGGCCAATCTCTTTGGTGATGAATAATTTTGGATATTTATGGAATGAATGTGAGTTATTAGAGAACTCGACCATCAAGGATATGGAACCTGACTCTCCCATACCTGATGACCATGCGTCAACAATCTCGATGGCTCGTGGGAAGATGAAACATTAATTTTTGGTAGTAGTATTGGGGGTGTGGGCAGGATTTGGTTTCCAGTATTTCCCATCATAGATCTATTTTTTAGTAAGGAATGTTTTCATCATAGATTTCTCTAACCCATTCTTGATGTGAGCCAACATGATATTCTCAGCAACATACTTACTAGTGATGACTAGGATAGACTTATTTTCATGGCCACAACATCACGTGTTTTCTTCATTACAGATTTCATGCATGTGAAGAGGGAAATGTCAAATGAAGACCCATGGGGGAGAAGAATCTACAGTTCAAGGAGGTTCCCTCCTAATTCAGTTTTTTCTTATGGCGTGTGAGTAATAAATCCATTCCTACTGATGAAAACCTGCAATGTAGGGGAGAAAACATGGCTTTTAGGTGCCGGTGCCAGTGGCATTCCAACCATGAATCAGTTAAGAATCTATTCTATGATAGTGAATGTGCCAGTGGGGAATGGAAGGCCTCCAGGGCCTTCTTTGGTTGGGATGGGTAGGATGTGGTGCATGATAACTTTCTCAGTTCATGGTTTAGAGGTGGAGGTACCCATGGCTCCAAGAGAAAATCGGTGTCAGTCAATATAATAGAGGGATGATGGACTATTTTGAATTCTAGAAATGATATTTTTTACAAAAACATCATAGGATCCTTGGTGATTATTATCTTCAAAATGAAAAATACTTTTCTAGATCTGATCTGGTTATGTCTCGAATGCCACTCTGTGCCGTCTATGAGTTCTTTCATCATGAAGATCTACTTCGACAACCAAGTAGGAAACATAGGTCAGGTACGATGGGTCTGTTGTCATCCACCCATCCAGGGGCTCATGCTCAACACGGACGAGTCTCTACTCAGGGCGAGGTGGGGGGGGGGGGGGATATGCACGGGGGTAGTGTCATTCGAGACAAGGAGGGGTATGTGATTGCTGCTTTGGTAGCCTCTTATGGAAGATGTTATTTTCATTAGGAGAAGGCTTAGGCCTTGGTTATAGGTCTAGAAATATACACCCAAAGGAGGATCGCCTTCGAGATGGCGGAGATAGACTCCATGATTCTGTACAAATCACTAGACAACCAAGGTATATTTCCTGGGAATATCACCTATCCTATTAGGAGATATAAGCATCTCATGGGGATTCATACAGAGATCTCTCATATGTGGCGAGAGGGAAATATGGTGGCCAACTTTGTTGGCTTCTTTGACACCCTCAAATAGAATTATGTTTTCCTTCTTTAACATGGGTTCCATTCTTAATTAGGGGATGAAACATTTTTTCAGGGATGCAATGGGACTGCATTACTTTAGACCACCATGGTGTATTTTCGGTTTTTAGTGTATTGTGTTTCTTGAAAATCAACAAAATATTAATTTTTAGGTAGTCATATTAAATAATAATATTTTAATAATACATCATATTTTATTTCGAAAAACTATTGTGTGTTAGGCAAGAAAAAATCAATATTTCATGTAACACAATCCAAAAATATGTATTTCATGTGACAAAATATTAGCCTAATATTTTATTTTATGAAAAATATAGAAACTATTAATTTTATTTGAGAATCATATTTCACAAAATATGGGTGTGTTACATTCTTACCCCGTTAAAATGAATTTATCCTTCAAAATTTGACACTATGGAATCAAAAATTGAGTATAATTATGATTTATAAAATCCTTCAATTTTCATGTATCTTCCTAAAATCAGTGGGTTTTCCATAAAACATTGACCTGGTGAATTGTCTTATTTTTTTATAATTTTCTTTGTATGGTCTATAATCTCCACTTGTTGTTCCTCCTAAGAAATACGCTAATCTAGAAATATTACCTTTGAATTCAGTACTTCTGAAGTGTCAGGTATGTACTTCCATATAAGAGATACATGGAACCCATTATGTAATTGATAGTGGTTTCATATAAGTGTCAATAGATAGACTGTGGTCATGATATGATCAAAAACTTTCAAGAAACTGATATACCTAGGGTATAGTTTTTCATTATTTCTTCCACAGAGATATTCCTAGAAAGTAATTGTCACAAAATTCAAATTCTATATCATTTCAATGATTATCATCATAAAATTTATATAATATTTGTGTCATTATTACATGTTTCAGAATGGATTTATCCATCTCTTTCATCTCATTAGCTTGCTCGATTCCCAATAACACTCCTTCATTCTAGTAAATTAGAGTTTTACAAATCATTCCACGAAGCCTTCATAAAGAGACATATGGATAACTGAGAAAAATATATATTTTCAAGAAAACTCAAATTGATGATGGTGTTAATTCCAACCACCATTGAAATAGGATGAAAAAAATCTGAGCAGGGCCTATTGGGTTTTAATTATTTACTTAGACTGCCCATCTATCGTGGGATGATACATTGTGTTGAAACTCAACTCTGTATCAAGATATTGTTGAAGACTTAACCAAAAAATCAATATAGACGTTCAATCATGATAAGAAACAATTTAATTTGGTATCCCATGGAACCTTACCAGATATTTAATGTATATTCCAGTAAGATAATCTGTAGAGAAATTTTCTATGATGGTAATAAAGTTTGATGAATCTATATGGTGGTCAACTAAAACGCATAATTAACTAAAAATAATAGATAAAATAAAATATAATGGTTATCATTACCTTTAATAATATTTACAAAATTGTAAATTCCTTCCTCCTTTAATAAATTTTTCACTAAAACATATACAATACCAATTGGTTGAAATTCGATAATTATCACATAAAATATCCTTAATCTTGATAAAATGTGATCTTGTAAAAACCTCAAAAAGGGGTTTCAATGACTTTTGATAAAACATAAAATCATAAAACCAAGATGGTATACATAAATCATAAGTCAATCTTACATGTAGACATATATACTTACAGAATATAATTCACCCTTTATTCCTTATAAAAGCTCTTATCTTGTATAAAAATATTTCTATTGGATTCCTAGGATCGCCATGTACTGATAAAATTTGCAAATTTTTTTTTATATTATATAATTCTTTTAGAGGTAAAATTTTTTGGCACCACAATACCTTACCATATTTTCCATTAGATTTTGTTGATATCGTTGCAATGAACACAAAATCTGATTTAAACAAGACGTTATTTTTTCATGTTTTTCATAGTTAATTAAATTATAACACTTTTAGAATTTATATATTATAAATTTATATGTTTTATATAAAACAAAATATTTTTACACTCACATAATTTGTTTACATAGTCATATAATAAGAACAACCCCAATATTACATTTAAAATACTGTATTTTTATAATGTAGTCTTACTACCTTTTAATGGAGAACACATTATAAATCTAATTTATTTCCATTTTAAAAAATTTATAAGTAAAAATAAAATTCATATATGGAATAGGATCATAAATATTATATTATTGTGTATTTTTGGAATTTTTCTATAAAGATTCATTTTAAATGAATAATGGAAAATACTAAATTTATGTTCAAAATTTATTTTTCATTTAATTTATTTATATGGTAAATTTATGTTTTAACCTAGTTTTAAAGTTTAATTATATAATATTTTTATCAATTAAACCACTTTAGTTTGTTGGGATCAGTTTTACTTTGAAATCGACTATACAAACATAGCAATCTTTTTTACGCTTTTACATTAAAAACCTGCATTTTCGTCCTGTTTGATTGATTAAATTCAAATTAATTTCTACAACATGTCAGATTAAATTTTTTAAAAATTCTTTTTATATTTTTATTAATCATAATTTCTAATTTCTAATATGGTAAAAATAGGTTTTGAAAAAAAAATTAGATAACGTAATTAAAATTATTTACAATTATTAATGTAATATTAGGCTTAATAAGGGACTAAACATAAATCTTATGGGCCCAAATTACTTAGAAAATTTTCCGAAAGACATTTTATGAACATATTACGACCATATAATCCTATTTATTTAATTGTTTGCATTAATGGAGAAACATTAAATGAAAAAAACGTGTATGGAATTCCATTGTAAAAATATTACAAGACTGCCACTCATCCTCTACTAAAGAAAGGCCTCCTCTCCTCCCACTTATTAACACCTCTAAAACCACTTTTTATTCTCCAATATCCACCAAAATATATTTTAAAAATTTATTTACACATCATACAATCCCCCCTTGGATATAAATAAATCCAAAGAAACATTTTGGAACAAACTAAAAGAAGTTAACTGATTAAGAGGTAACGTCTTCTCTCAAGCTCTCTAGATTCATTTCCATTATCCACCCCTAAAATTTCCTTATTATATTATTAAATAACAAAAAAGTATCATTAATATACTAGTAATTATTATGTTATGTTTTATACCTACACATACACAAATTTCCATTTAACGGATAATAAAAATACTATTTATGTGTACGCTGAACTTTCACCTCAAAAAACGATGATTGTTTATTTTTCCTTCATCGCTTCTCATGGTGGCCTTTATGATGTAAAATATATTTATATATGTTATATATGATATTTATAATGTATTTATCCTCCTTTAATTCTATAATAATACTAACCTCTATATATACTATTTTATGTAAATATGATAACATCATCTACAGAAGTGTGGACTACCGCCCCCTACAAACAATGTGACTCGTTCACGCTATGCATTAAATGTATAAAGGAAAGATTCAATAAACATAAATAAAATTTATATCATATATAAGATACATAAATTATAATACATATATGTATCATTTAATTTTCAATCATTTAAATACCACAAAGAAATTAAAGTAGTGTTCATGAGTACGTACAACCTACCATATCAATGAATGATGCACTTTATGTCTTATATCAAAATATTATGGATTATTTTAAATACATATGTAATGAATATATAATAAAATTATGTAATTTTTTACATTATGGAGATGATTAAATTGGGATATAATTAATAGGAACAATAAGTAACAAGTAATAACATACTTGAGAAAACATGGAAATTAACCCCCAAAATAGTTGAAATACTAAAAGAGAGTTAACAAATGGGTCTTAAAATATTTTAAGAAGTAAATATATGGTATTATAAACATTATTATCATGAAATTATATGTTATTAACATATTTTAAACCAATATTAATGATGATATATACCATAAAACAAAATGAAGGTTAAGTTCAGTGATTCCTATTTTATTTTTATTTCTGTGAGGCATACACCATATACTCCAATTACATAATTTGTACATTGTATATACTTCCCATTTTGATACATTATATCATGAATCCGTTTTCTTCATTTTATGAAAAAAATCTGTTCATGGTAATTTTTATTTAAATGTTTCAAGTACTATGGGACACTTTGGGATATTTTTGGATTATTTTCATAAAAAATATTCTTAATTATTATCTTGGAAATCTATGTTCCTTTTTTGAATGTTAACTCTCTCTTGAAAAAATAACTTTATCGTATTTGTTTTTCATTATAAATTACCTTGAATATCCATATTCCCACAAAATGGTTATTATTATTTCCTAAACCATATATCATTTTACATATGATGTTTACTTCGAATGTTATTTGATTAACTAGTGAATTATTGTTAAATTCATATAATCTATTCAATATAGATACATTTTGATAAGTAATAATGTTTATTAAAAATATTTGGAATTATTTTGACATTAAATAATTGGTTTGGGGATAGTTTAAGAAAATCCCTATGTGTAATGGACCAGTTAATGCATGCCCGTCAATGAATCAGTAGTACGATGAGATGAATTTGTTGGACAAATAAGAATATTCAAAATGTCTCTTGATGGTAAAGGTATCATGTTCTTGGTAAACATGAAATACTATAATTAAGAATTTTCTTTATTTAGAATAATGTTATTATTTATCCATGATATTTTTCATCGACATATATATAGTTGTATTTCATTTTCAATTCATTAATTTAATAGAAATTTCATGCCCTTTATATTGACATTACATTATCTAGTTATTTGAATGGAACATGTTATCGTATATTTAAATTTCCATGTTATTTTATTCATTATTGATTCTTTGTTACTTACCCTTACTGTTCATTTGAGTGTACCTTAATTATGTTTCCTTTCCCTATGTTACGAGGAGGAATCCTTTGAATGCAATTCAAGGATGCAGTTTATTTTTTTTTTAAGATTCAAGTTTTTATTTTCTCTTACCAATGTATTATGGGTATAATGTATGTAATATAGATTTAGAATACTAATAAAATGAATTTTCCTCTGTGATTTTATTCCTTGTAATCATGCCAAGGTAAAAAAATAATGCACCAGCTCTTGGCTTCTGGGGTTTCGATGAAACAGTTGGTATTATTGGAGGTTTAAAAATATTCTTGGAAACTGGATTTATAAAAATTACATTAAGAATCATAACCCTAAGATATAATTTTAGGATGAGTACAGAAAAAAAAATATTTTAATTTTGGTAAGGTTGATATTATATGGGTATTACAAGAAATACTACATAGTATGAATACTACAAGTGGACATGGTTCTGGAATAGATTTACCTTGGAGTAAAAAATTCAAAAGGGTATTGTAGTTCTGACTTAGGGTAACCTGTACACGACAAAGTGCCTTACTCCACACCTGGTTTGAAGATTCTGGGGGATACACATAGGATAGTTTCAATTTTATATAACTACCATTATGAAGGATTAGAAAGTAAATATTACCCCAATGTAACCAATGTGTATGAATATAAGATTCATGTTTCATAAATTTATGTTTTGTGATCTACCATATTTTGAATAATAAATTATTATTTTATGAGATAATAGAGTATATTGCATTGTTTATAAATGGATGATAGAAGGATGAATGTCATCAATAATTTTAGAAAATGAAGAGATTTCCTTGTAGAGGAAACCAATAAAGCTAGTATTAGAATGAATAAAATCATAGAAATAATAGGGAAAATAAACAGGTTATGAAAAATATACATACCCAAATGGATCAACCTATTCCACAAAGAGAATATAATATATTGTATTTCATCATGCGGTAAAATCCCCCATCATTTAGTGGGACTACTACTCCAATTGTAGAAGTGAAATGGATTAAGTCTATATAGAAGTTATTTACGCCCTTGGAATATAGTGAAAAGGAGAAGGTTACACTTATAGAATATTCTCTCTAAGGTGATGATGATCAATGAAGGTCTTTGATCCTGAATAAAAGTTAGGAAGAAGAAATTAAACTCAAATAATGGATGACTTTTAAGGAAACATTCTAAAATAAATACTTCCCTCGTGATCAAAAATTGAGATTAGTAGAAAATTTTATAGCTTAAAGTAGAAGGAATTAGAAAGTGTAATAGATTATGAATTTACCTTTATAAGGTTATCAAGGTATGCTACGGATTATATACTCAACAATATGTTCAAGGTTTACCACTTATTTGACGGTGTTAAGTCAAATTTCCAAAGGGAACTGGTTTGTCATACTTTTTCATCATACGAGGAAATAGTTTTATGTGACACCAATATGGAGAAGTAATTATAAAGATCATATGCATTAAAAGTAAACAAATAGAAGAATAGGTCATCGAAAAACCACGGGAAAGGTATTGTGGCAAAGAAGAAGAATGGAATGATGCAATTCTTACCTTATGGGAAATGTGGAAAAAATAACTTTGGGAAATTCATGAAGGTAATGGGAGTTTGTTTTACATTTGATGAAAAGGCTCATCATATTTGTGACTATAAAGGGAAGAAGGAAAACACTAATATTTATAGTTTCACATGCAGGTTAATGGGGAAATACTCAAATTAATGCCCCCAGCGTTAAGGGAATTTACCACAGAAGAGGCCAAATTGAGGTAGAAAAGCATATGAGATCACTATAGAAGGGGTTGAAGTGACAAATGATGGCGTGGAAGGTATATTAATTATATATTCAAATTTATCTACTACCTTATTAGGGTTTGGTTCATCACACAATTTTATTTCTACCATATTTTTTAATAAAATTAGACATTTTCCTTCTGATTTAATATTGGAATTTTTGTTCAAAAATCAGAAAAGAAGTATCATTACAATAGAGATGTTTAATTTAGTCCCTATTATGACTTATAAACAGGCTTTATGGGATTACCTTATAATTATACATATGGTTGACTTTGATTTAATCCTTGGTATGGACGGGTTCCCACAATATGATTCAAAGATTAATTGCAATCGAAATGAAATTCAAAATCTATGAGAATGATGCATAATCTCTCATCATAAGAGCAGAAGCTTACTCACAATATTCATATATAGATCCACCCGTAGTAGCTCTACAAAATGAAATACATGGTGAAGAAGATAAAACAAAACCTCATGAATAAGAAGGTAATGATAAAATCAAGTATATACATATCGTGCAAGAATACATTTATTTCATTCCTTAAGAATTACTTGGACATCCCCCATAGTGTGAAGTTGAATTTTCTATTACTTTAATCCCTGATATATGGACAATTTCAAATAAACATTATATAATGAACAATGTATAATTATTTTAATTTAATAAATATCTTGATTATTTGGGTAATAATGGATTTATTAACTATAGTGCTTCACTATTGGGAGCCCCTTTACTCTTTGATAAAATAAAAATTGATCTATGAGGTTGTGTGTTGATCATTTTAAAATAAATTCCACTATAAAAAAGAACATGCATCATATATCTCACATTGATTCCTTTATTGATAAATTTCAAGGAGTCTATTATTTTTCGAATATTGATATTCATTATATTCATCATGAATTGGGAGGGAAGAAAGAAGACATTCTGAAGATAGATTTTAATATGAGGTATACACATTTCATGTTTACAATAATTCCATTTGGACTCAGTAATTCTCCCTCTATTTTTATGGACTTGAGGAACAGATTATTAATGGAATTTATTGAAAATATTTTCTTGTTATTCATTGATGATAATATGGTGTATTATAAATCCTATGAGGGCATGAGTTTCACATAAAGATCATCATCAAGAATCCTAGAAGAGAAGAGTTATATGGGAAATTCTGTAAAGGTAATTTCTGGCTTCAGGAATTATCTTTTGTTTTTCATATTGTCTCAAAAAATGGAATATCGGTTGATCCTATAATGAAAAAGGTAGTTAGAGAATGTCATACACCAAAAAACATAACCATGGTATGTAGTTAATTTGGTTTGGTAGGATAATATTGGTGATTATCCCATAATTTTTTCAGATTTGGTAATCCATTAACCAAGATTGAACATAAATGGGTTATGTTTTTCTGGACAAGGTAATGTTAAAAAATTATTTGTGTAACTAAAGATAATTCTATTCAATGCACCAATTTTGACTCTACCATATGGGAGTGGTGGATTTTTCATATATAGTGATTCATCAGAGAATGCACATGGTTGTGTCCTAATTCAAAAGAACAACGTTATTGAAAATGATTGAAAAAATTGAAGACTCATGAATATAAATATCCAACCCATGATCTATAATTAGAAGCTATAATATTTTCATTGAAAATATGGACAAATTATCTCTATAGATAAGATATGAGATATAAATGGATCATAAGAGCATGATGTACATCTTCTCACAAAAATATCTCAACATGAGGAAATGGTGATGGCATGAACTACCAAAATATTATGATTTCATATTACACTACCACCCAAGGAAATAAAATAATCCAAAATATTCTTTGATTAGGAATGATTGTGATGTTCTAACCCAAATAATGATTTAAATGATAATATGTTTATGTATCTAGTAAATATGGATATGGGAATTTCTAAAGAACTGGAGACATAATATATCTTTTGAAATGATTAAAAAAATATTTATTAGAAAGGATAAATAATTATCAATATGATGATGAGGAATTTTAGAAGAAAATCAATGGCTTAAATGAAGGGAAATAGGAAGAATTTTTTAATAAAGATATTGTTATAAAAATTGGAAAGAGGTTTTGTGTTCCATCTATACCAGATCTACAAAGAGAATAGTTGGATGATTATCATAGCTCATATTTCTCTATACACTATATTTTTACAAAGTTGTATATGGACTTGAAGGAAGACTTTTGGTAGGATAACCTGAAGCCAGAAATTGTATATTATGTGTCCAGATAATTGGTTTGTCAATAACTGAAAATTAAAAGGTAGAATCTTAAATTATTCATGAAACCTCTTCCTATTTTTGTGTGTAAATGGGACGAAATTACTCCGAACATTGTCATTGGACTTCCATGGACTCCTAGAATGAATGATTCAATATGGGTTATCAATGATTGCCTAACTAAATCTACAAAATTCCTTGATATAGTATAATACATACCTATTGAGAATCTCACAAGGCTCTATATTAATGATGTTATAAGAATTCATGGTTCACATATATCAAATGTTCCCGATAAAGACCCCCTTTACATCAACATTTTGGAATAGTATTCAAAATGATCTTGACACTGATCTTCATTTGAGCATTTCCTACCATCCTCAAATTGATGGATAGTCTGAAAGAACAATTAAAACAATAGAGAATGTGTCTAGGTCATGTTCACTTGACTTTTAACGTATATGGGATCAATACATAACTTTTTTGGAATTTTCCTACAATAATAGTTTCCATTCAGGTATTCAAATAGCACCATATAAATCATTACATTAGAAGTGGTGTCATAATCTATCATTTTGAGATGATGTTGGAGAAAGAAATATTGTAGGACCAGAAAATTTTTTAAGAAACAATGACAATGGTAAAGTCTATCAAATCCTATATTAAATCCTCTCAAAGTAGGAAAAAGATCTATGCCAATAATCAGAGGAATGATTTAGAGTTCCAATTGGGTGATCATGTTTTAATGAGAGTATCTCCATGGAAGGGTGTTATTAGATTTTGTAAGAAGGTCAAACTAAGGCCCTAGTACATTTAACCCTTCTAAATACTTGAAACTGTTGGAGTTATTTCTTAACATTTAGATTTTATGCCAAATATCTCGACGGTACATGGTGTGTTCCATATATCTTGGAT
Organism: Viscum album; assembly: GCA_963277665.1. NCBI lineage: Eukaryota > Viridiplantae > Streptophyta > Magnoliopsida > Santalales > Viscaceae > Viscum > Viscum album. The sequence goes on from OY728142.1 coordinate 960,309,662, forward strand.
AAGCCTATACATGCCTAACACCGTGCATGATCTCACCAATGATGAAATTGAGTTGGAACCGAACATTTTATTTTGTGAATAAACCAAATGGAATCTTGATACCAGAGAGCATGTATTGTGGAATTAGAAGACTCATCTTGTAAAATTTCTATTGAGAATTCAAAAAAATGGTAGAAGAAACATTGTAACCAGAGGATTATATGAAGGAGAAATACCCTAATATTTTTTATGTTAATAAAACTTATATTTTGAGGATGAAAGTTTTTTATGAACTAAGAATGTATCACCCCAATAATTTATAATATTTTTCTTTATTTTTTTTTATATCTTTGTAATACACACAACACCTGATTTAAACAAAACATTATTTAGTCATGTTTTCCATAGTAAATTAAATTATATCATTTTTAGAGAGTTTATATAGTAAATTTTTATATAATATATCAAAAAAAATATTTTTAGACTCATCTAATGTATTTTATATAGGCATAATATAATAACAAACAAAATATTACATATAAAATGCTATATTTTTATAAAGGTTGTTTTTCCACCTTTTAATAGAGAAAAAATTTTAATTATAATTTATTAATATTTAAAATTTTAATATGTATTAATAAATATTAAATTTGGAATAAAAAAATTAAAATTATTCTGTGGTTAATTTTTTGTATTTTCTATGAAGACAAATTTTTTATGAATAGTGAAAAATTCAAATTTTTAGGTCTAAACCACATTTTCATCTAATTTATTAATATGGTTAAATTATGTTTTTAATTTGTTTTAAAGTATAATTAGATAATATTTTTATCAATTAATCCAATTGAGGTCATTGGTATAAATTTCAATTCGAAACTGACAATAACAACATAGAATGATTTGGTTGTTTTTACAATAGAAAATTGCAATATCGTTCTGTCTATAAGACTAAATTTAAATTAATTTATTCCACTTAATTGATTTTAATTTGGAAAAATGTATTCAAAATTCTGAATAAGAATAATTTTTAATATATAATAAGGGAAAAATATATTTCTACAAAAAATAATTGTCAATGTAATTAAAATTAATTACAATTATTAATGTAAAATTAAGCATAATTAGTGACTAAACCTCAATCTTAACGGATCAAATGACATAAAAACTTGTCCAAAATCATTTCTATGGATATATTTAGACCCTATAATACTATTTATGTAATTGGGATTATTAATGGATCCAATTTAAATGTGGAAACACGTATGAATTCATTTATACAAATATTTCAAGAGTGTCACTTATCCTACACTATAAAAAGCCTCCTCTAATCCCCCTTCATAAAACCTCTCAAGATACTATAGATCAAACAAGATATTAAAATAATAGACGATAAAAATCCCCAGACTCATCATAGAATCCTCAACTTGGGAATAAATCCACCCAAAGAAGCCTTTTGGTACAAACCAGAAGACGTTGCCAGATTAAGAGGCAACGTCTTCTCTCAAGATCTCTAGTTTTATTTCCATTATCCACCCCTAAACTGTCTTTATTATTTGACAATATAAAAAAATTTATCCTAAATAAAATATTATATTTTTATGTGATGGTTTATACCTACAATTACACAAAATACCATCTAATAGATAACGAACTTATTATTTAAGTGTATGGTGAACTGCCTCCCCATGAAATAATGATTGTTCATTTTTCCTTTTTCACCTATCATGGTGAAAGTTATGATATAAAATATATTTATATATGATTTATATGATAGTTATAATTTATTTATTCTTATTTAATTATTTTATAACACATACCTCTATACTTTCCATTTTGTGTAAAAATGATAACATCATTTGCGGATGTGTGGACTACTGCCCCCTCTAAGCGATGTGAATCGTTCATGCCTTACATGGAATGTATAAACGAAGGTTTTAATAAAAATATGAAACATATATAACATATATATTGTACATTAATTATAATATATATAGGTATCATTTACTTATCATTCTTTTAAATTAAACAAAAAAATGAAATTAGTGATCATGCATACATACGACCCACCGTCTCCATGAACAATGCACTTAATTTCTTATATCGAAATATTATGTATTATTCTAAATAAAAACGTAATTAATATATAAGATAATTAATAAATGGTTTAGATTCTATATATGATTAAATATAGATATAATTAATAGGAACAACAAGTAATATATCAAAACATAGTTGAGAAAACTAGATAATCAACACCTTAAATAGTTAAAACAATGAATGTGTTAACAAATGAGTAATTACATATTACAAGAAGTTAATATATGATATTATAAACATGATTATTGTTCTTATATAAGTTATTAACATATTTTAAACCACTTTAAATTATTATAATGACCACACAACAATAGAAAGGTTATGTTAAGGGATTCTTTTCTTACTTATTTTTTCATATGGCATACTCTATATACATCACTTACTAATTTTGTGTAGTGTATATACTACCCATTTTGATACATTATATCATGATTCAATGTTACTCATGGAATTGAAAATTTTCATTCATGGGAAATTTTATTTAAAATTTTCAATTGCTATGGGACACTTTGGGATATTAAAATATTATTTTATTGAAACACTATTAATGATTATCATTGAAATATCTCTTCCTTTTCTGATTGTTAAATTTCACTTGATATAATCAATTTATTTTAATATTTTTTAATTGTATGTTAAATTTTATGTTAATATTATCGAATAATGTATATTATTACATCCTAAACCATATATCATTTTACATAGGTTGTTCACTTTGACAGTTATTTGATTAATCGGGGAATTATTGATAAATATGTATATTCTATTAAATAAATATCCATTTTGACAAGGAATAATTTTTATTCAATATAAATGTAATGACTTGGACACGATACACAAGGGTTTTGGAATGTTTAAGGAATTACCTATGAGCTGGAATCAGTTAATGTTGGCCCCTCGATGCATCAGTAGCCTCATGATACGAATTAGTTAGAAAAAGAAGAATAGATGAATCATATCTGGATGATGAGTGTATAATGTTCCTAGGAAACATGATTTTTGATAATTAAGAATTTATTTTATTGATAATATATTTCTTATTTATCCATGATATTTCTTTCTACATATCTATGGATATATTTCATTTTTAGCTCATTGATTTAATGGGATGTGTCATTAGTTTCTTACCTCGCCATATTTAAATAACCTCATATAGTTATTTTAATGGAATGTGTTATGATATTTTTATCTTGTAATGTTAATTTATTAATTATTTATTCTACCTTACAAACCCTTAATAAGCATTTGAGATCACCCTTATTATGTTTCCTTTCCATCGGTTATGAACCGGAATCCTTTGATTGAGATTCAAGGATGCAGTTTGTTTTATTTTATTATGCATCATGTTTTTATTTTCTATTACCAATGTATTATGGCTATCATTAATGTAATATGGATGTACATTACTTCTAAAATCAATGTTCTTTCAGAATTTTATTCCTTTTAATCATGAAAATGAAATAAAATAAAGTAGTGGATCGATGTTCTGGGGTCGGTGTGTTATAAAAGCCACATGAAATTTCACTAAAGGATGAACAATGATATTTTCATTTGTGTAATTTGAAAAAAAATAAAACAAAAAATTATAATCTATGGAGGCGAGGATAAGTGTTCCCTAAGTATCGTGATTAACTTCATCCAACATGGCTACATAAGAATTCCCTTTCTCCTTTTTTTCTTTAGTGTATTTTGTGGCTTGACATCCACATTAGCCCTTAGATTGGGTTATTCATTCACATAAATCAAAAACTACTTTCACTTGAAATATGGGAGTGTGGGTGGTGTGTTAGTCAGAATCCTCTTCTTCTACATTGTTTTAAGCATCCCATTAATAAAATTGTTTAAAATCATAGAATTTATGACCAACCATTCCACATTTAAAAAACCTACCTTTTTTTAGTTAATCAATTCCACTGATGATTCCTCCCACATTTATCGAATACATATGCCACCATTTGTTAATTTATGAGACTCAATCTTTTTTTTATTATGAAAACCATAGGATTGGTAAAAATATAATATTTACATTTCTAACTTTAGTTCATATCGAACAAATTTTTCATAGGTACTAAAGTATCAAATATACAAGTCTTTTCATTGAATTGGTTTTATTCCACCAAATAATTGATTGTTTTTTATTTTAGTGTAGATAATTATACCAGAAGCATCAAAATTTTCTTCATAGGTAACAATATATTAATCAACATTATAATTATGTTCAAGTAATTAATCTCCATATTTGTTCAAATCATAAGATGGAATTAATTTCAGAAAAATATCCCCTTAAACTCTTACCATTTAATATATTAAATTTATTATTGTTCCCTTGGGTTCTTAATAAGATTCCATCATTGATCAGCTTCACCTTCCAAATGATAAATTTGAAAAATTATTTTATCATGTTCTAGAAACTGATGAATGAAAATTATATTTCCAGCAGTACTGATCCATTACTCAATATCGAGTGGATCATTTGAACCAATAAAATAATGTGGATTTTGCCTCACGAATGACTCAACAAAAAATTGTTTCCTCCGTTTAGCATTTATATGTTCAACATGATTCATATCTTGAGAGATATGTTTGATCATATACACAATATTTTTTTATTCTATCTCCCATATCATTTGATTTCTCATGAGGACGATCATTGCATTGTCCATTAAATTCAGCATTATCATGGTTATTTCAGGTTATAGACATTAAATAAAATGAGTAAGTAGAGCGTGGGAAATACTAATCATATTGAAAAACAACATAATCATGAAAAATAACTTTTAGGATTTATAAATCATGAGACCTTATTTTTAATCTATCACACATTAGGTTTGTCTTATGTCATTTATAGCAATATTCTATATAAATACTTCATGATGGTTCGTAAAGAGTTTGTTAATTCCCAAAGCATATCCCACATGAGCATCGAGCTAGGTGTGCATCAATACCTATTGTCGCACACTAGGTAAATTTCATGTCTATATAAATACACCATTTTCAGAGTTAGTACCTTTATATACCTTTATGTTATTGCCACATGCACCTATAGTATCCAAACATAGATGTAATTGTTTGGAAACCACCCACTCTATCCATTACCAAAATTCCAATGTATTTTCCCATACATTTCCACATCCTAATACTTACCTTTAGACATGTACTTATAGATCTCACAAAGGATTACTCATAAAGGTTTATAAAGTTTAACTAAACCTATACTGTAATACCAACTATAGTGAACCAGGGTTCTCATACATGGATATTACAAATTTATAGATGAATACTCATTATATTAGACAAACACACAACTGAGGACCGTATTAGTTTTGTATTATTGGAAACATGGAACACAATCTTATAATCTAGTGAATGATCTTCATTGTTCCCCACAAATAACCTCCCATTTAGTACTCTTCATAGATATACCCAATATAAAACTTATACTCATAACCTAGGGAATGGAAAAAAAATAATGGGTGACATAAAATGCTGAGTAAGGGTATACATAAGAGACATAAATATATGACCTTATGAAATAATAAGATAAAAACAAAGGTAGGTGATCATGAACATAACTTATGAAGTTATTACCCAATATTTCATATATCATAAACCTGATTCATGGAATAAAACATTATCATTTATTTAAACATGGATCATAAGGGTTATAAATTATCATAAGTCAATAATAAACCATAATATAATATCATAAAAGTGTTATAAAATCATATATATATAAAACCATTTCATACGACAAGGTTAACTACAAATAATATCGAAATACTTGATCAAGACTTATTGCATGTTTTCACATTATGGATACGGACACACCTATCTTCCATAATAGATCTGGACGCACCTATTTCCTATAGTGGATTAGAATGCAGATGTTTCCTGTAGGGGATCAGGACGCACCAGTTTCCCATATTGGACCAGGACACACCTATTTCCCATATTGGATCAATCTTGTCGATATTTTTCATATTTTTATCTCATGAGACATAAATTTTTACAAAATGTATTTTATGGAGATATAGGCCACACCCATCACATAAATAAAATAATACACATGTGTACAATAAAATGATAAACATTAATCATATCAAAAACCATAAAATGAATTGGATTTTATAAAAATTTTATCATATCATAACCAGTGGAAAAGATGCTATTTTATAATTAGTTTATCATTTCATCATTGTAATAGGTTTCATAAGAATCAAATAATGGTATAACCTAATGAAGAGAGATGGGTTTCATAAATGTTTTTTCAAAATAATACATTCATATAAATAGTGAGAATTGTATCCTTGGTTCATATCCCTAGTAAAACATAGGTAACATCAACATATGTTATATGAGAAGGAAAATAAATTTAAAGGATTACTAGGTACATTTCTTGAGGAAAATATATTTCCTTTGAAAATAAAATTATAAAATATAAAAAAAATTGAAAATCGTTTTACATGAAAATAAATAATAAAAATTAGAAATTAAACCTTAGGAAATCATTTAAAACATTTATCAAGGAAAACAAACTTTCCGCATTGAAAAATATGGTTTAAAACATAAAACATTATAAAAATTATATTTTGGAAAATAAAAAAAATAATATAGAGTCAAATTCAAAGTAATAATTTTCTATGTTATTTGAGAATTTCATTCATGCCAAACACATACAAATAATGTCTCATTTCAAATTTTAGTAAAATCGAAACATGCATTATTTTGAAAACAACATGAATATTCTATTCAAAAAAATTTGTAAAAAATTTAAATATGAGTAAATATGACTTTAATAAATTATTTGATGAATAATAAAACCCTTTTTTGGAAACATTTTTAGATGAAAATTTTTTGGAGGAAAATGGATTCATGATTGAAGAGAAAAAAATTGTTAATTTTCAATAAAAAACTTTTATTAATTAATTTATGTACGAAAGAGTGTAAAAAATGGTACTATTACTTAATGATATCATAAATAAGAAGTTTATAAGAAAATTAATGATAATTATTGAGAGGTAGTTTATGAGATATCAATATCTAAGGCCTAATCATAAACAATCCCAATAAACTATGAGTTTGTAACATAAAACCCTTACTGCATTGGTAACCAGGAATCATAAGCCCCAAAAAATGATAATATCAAATGGGACATTAAAAGGATATATTTTTATAACATAACAATTGTCTCATAGAAGGAAAATTGAGACAAAAATCCTTCACCGTCTCGGTAATGTTTTAACCGTAAACCCAATGAAAGGGAGATCATAAAATAGATTTTTACATAAAAATAATTCTATGTATAATAAAAATAAAATACATTACTAGTATCTATAAATACCTTATAAAACAAATAGGGTGGGAATAAGGTATGTGTCATAGTGAAGTGAAAATTGAGATGAAAATCCCTTACCTTAAGTATTAACTTCTATCATACTCAGTCAAATCTCTTATATAATAAATATAAGTTTATTATACATGTATTAAAAAAATTGATATATATCATTCCATATATGATTTAATTATTCCACCTTACTACCTGTTCATTAACAATTTCATGTTAAAGTCACATTTTGTTCCACAAATACATTGTTTTTCTACAGGTTTTATTAATATTTTTGGTTATCTTACTTTGATATTGGTTTAATAAAATCTCAAATTTAAACAATGGCATTGATATCATATATATTAAGTATATATGTGTAACAAAAAATGTATTTATTTAACAATTTATTTTTTTATTTATTAGTATTTTTGAATTAAATAGTTATATTCATTAAAATATGTAATTCTTAAAATAAAGAATTTTATTAACCCGGTTTCTTATATTGTTATATTTAAAAGATTAAATTTCAAATAGTAGAATTTCAATTTGGAAAAAATAATTTCATTTTTTATTTCAACATGTATAAATAATACTAGTATAAAATTTTGATATTTTTCTTAAAAATATTAATTTTTGGTAAATAGTAAAATATATTGTTTTCACTAAAATAGAATATTTTTTTCACATTGCCAAAAATTATTTATGATGTAATTTTTTTAAAAATTAGTTAATGAATAAATTATGAAATTATAATAATTATATTTCACAATAAATTATTTAGAACATCCAAATAAAAATTTATTTCATGATAAGTATAAAAATCATTGCCAGCGTCGACGCAGTGCCTTTACGGAGCATTAAAAGTCAAAATTGTTTCCTTATAGATAAAAATTTAGTGATAATACTATATTAATTAACATTTTACTAATTATTTTTTATAATTTATTTTTTTGGCTATTAATTTCAAATTCTAGAATTATATAACATAAGCCTTATCAAAATGCATGTGCAATACTTACACAAGGAAGGAAAAGAAAAAATTAACAAATTAAAGCAGTTTTTTTTGACAAGGATATGAGTAAATATACTTATTTAAATAAATAAAATGAGTAAATTTAACCTAATTTATTAATATTTATGATATTAATATATTTTTTATTTTTTATAAATGAACTAATTATCATTAATGCTTATGTAACTCGGTTGTAGTACTTGTGCTTGTAGAAAAAATTAATAAATAAATTTTTTTTAATTAATGGTATAAGAACACTTAAATAACCAAAAACAAGACTAAATATTTTTATAAAATCAAATTTGGAACATTATCTTAATTTTATTTTAATTTGGGACATTTTGGACCCAGATAAATCATGTTAATCCATTTATAATATTTTATTAAAAAGAAACAAAAGTTGTTTGCACTATAGTTTTTAATTTGTATAATATTTTTATATATGGTGTTACCGCAGTATTTTTTGAAAATAAATTTTATTTATAACGATAATAATATTATATTTTTTATAATATTTTAATTTTAATATTTAGGTAACATATATTTACCTTAATGGCTTGCACAATGTTGATGTAGTAAATATTGAATTAATTAATGAATAAAAATAATTATATTAAAAATAATAAAATAAATGTAAATAGAGTTTTTTAAGATAATTGAAGATATATATATATATATTAACATGATATTTCTATGATATAAAAAATTTTGATTAAAATTATAAACTTACTCTTTTATGTTTTAAATTTAAATTTTTGAATAGTGTTTAATTTGATAAAAAATATATATCGTGAATAAATTTTTTTATTAAATAATTTAAAAATCCAAAAAATATTGAAAAATGTGAAAAATGAGAATATTATATTGAAAATGTGATCTATATTTATTTTTAGTAATTTTGTATGTCTTCAACTCTATTTAATACCTATTATAATTTAATAGTTTTTGTATTCCCTAAATAACCCCTCACCTCAACTATAAAGGGAGGCCCATACCTTCAAAAAATTTCATCACCGTAAGAAATATTTATAAACTATATTATGAAAAATTACTTTATCCTTTTCCCTTTCTACATTATAGTGCATTTATTCTCACAGAAAGTCCATTTCCTAGAGCCTAAGGATGTTCTCAAGAAAAAAATTTCAAGAGATAAATTCATTCTTTTTCTCTTTTAAAATATATATTTCTTCTACCTTATCCTCACATCCTATCCACTATTTCATAATAAATATATTATCATATATATACTGGAATGTTGTTGTTTTTATTGTATATTCATCATAAAGTCTCTTATTTAATCCTTTTATTCTTAAATTACAAAGTCATCGTCCATAGTTTGTCAATTAACCGCCTTCGTGGACAGTAGGTTTTTTTTCATTTACAACAATCATGGAAAGTTTTAATTTAATTATAATTGATTAAAATTACCTAAATATATATATGTTACTACTTATGGATAATTTTTTCTATTTTTCACGGTATTCTATAATAAACTGACCATGGAAACCATAAATAGAATGCACCCAAAACAATGGAAATAAAACAATTTCGGTAATAAGTTGGTAGAAAATGTTATAAGAAGATAATATAATGTAATATGAACATGATTATAGTTATATAATAAATTAATAACACTATTAATAACATTGTATATGAGTATTGCACACTTTATTAGGAATTCCAACTGGAGGTAAGGTACTTTCCATTTAAAATAATTTCAAATGTATCTTTTAAAAAATTTAAAATGATTAATATTTTATATGTCATGAGCCTTTTATCTTTATTGAATTATTATTTATTACAATAATGTGACATTTATAAGTTTTCATTGTTATTTTTGAATAATTTATTTCATTATTATGCTTTCACTTTTTACATTTTAAAAGTGACTTCTACAAGAAATTGGTATTTTGATATCTAAATGTGTTTTTCTCATGGGTATAAATAAGTTATAAAGTGTTTTATTCATGATATGTCCCTTGGAAATTATTTATTATGTGTTGGGACCATTATAGATCATGATATTATGGGTTTATCCCCATTATAGCTGAAAAAATGATGGGTGGGCCCCATTATAGTTATCCAAGGCATTGGGTGACCCAGATATTGAAGTCAACTGAATATTTATGCCACTTTTAAGGGTGAATTTAAGAGTTATATGGTAAATATTTCCTATGGAATTTGCATGATATTTATATGCATGCTAATGAGTTAAAAAACGTTTTTAATGGGTTTTTATGTTTTCACTTGACTAATTATTTTATTTTGTTTTGTTCCTTACATAGCTATTTGGGCTCATACCATGATCTAAAATGTCTATCCAAGGGTATAATGATGGTTAAGAGAAATGTGTAACTCATTTTAATTGTTATTAATATTTGTCGAAGAAATCATTTTTTATTTTAAAAAGTTTCACATTAGAAAAAATGGATACTATTTTAGTAGTATTTTCTTTGTATTAATGTGGTCTAGTATGTATGTATTATGACCTAATTTTCTATAACTATAAAGCTAAAAAGACCCAAAATGTGAAAGAAAGTAATTTATTGGTTACAACTCAAGATTATGTATTGTTTTAAGGTTGGGTTCTTATTATTAGTATGAAAGGATGGTTTAGATAACATTAGGTGTTATGATAGTGTTAATATGACACCATATATGTTTTTTATATTCTAGTTAATTAGAAATGATATATAATTTAAAGATTAATACGTTGCTTCATCTATGATATTTCAATTTAGAATGGCTTTTTGCAGAATAAATAGGGAATTTGAGGTAGAAAGCCATTGTATAATGATATCCTTCCATATTTGTAGCCTAGAATAATGGGAATCAGAACTGAGAAGTTTGTAATTGTAATGTATCAATTGAATCAATTGATAAATGGTGGTGGTATCCATGCTAGAGAGGAACCTGGTCTACTATGAAAGAACATTTCTATTGTTGAGAATTACCTGAGGCAACATCCCCCATCATTTAGTAGATTAAATGGATTGATGGTATCTGAAGGATAGATCAATGATATGGAAAATATATTTGAATTAATTGGATCATTAAAACATTAAAAGGAAACCCTTTATTTTTATCATTTTGAAGGTGAGGTCGATCAACAAAGGTCTTTGTTTTAGAATATTAGAGAGAATGAATATCATGATTCTATGGAATGTGAAACATTAAAGGATCTATTACTTGAGAAATATTTTCCTAAGGTGGTTCGACTCCAAATAGAAAAAACATTTTATGTATTGTAGGAAAATAGATGATGATTCTGTAGGTGAATATGAAGAAAACATCATAATATTGGCCATGTATGTGCTAGATTTTGTTCAAGAAATTGATAGAAAAAATAATCAGTTCTACTCATGATTAAAAGTAGGTTTACGAATATATTTTAACAAAATAGAATTTAAAATATATGAGATTTTTATTCATTGCGATGAAAAGGTTGAAATGTATTTTTTTAAAACATATGTTCCTCATAGAGAAAAGAATAAGAATCGGTCAAGTTGGTAGGATTTGAGGAAGAATTATTCAAATCAATTTGGAGGTAAAAAAATCAAATTCTATTATTGTAAAAAGCATGGTAAGAATAATCATAGAGAATGTCTTGTAAATTCTGGGATGTGCTACCAATGTAGAATGTTTGGAAACATGGGTCGTGAGTTCATGGCAAATGATCATGATAATAATGGGAATCCAATGGAAAGATGTTTCAACAGCCATGATTTGGTTCATTTTTCTAATGTTTGTCCAAATGTAGTCTCTTAGGTATTAAATTAGAAAGATTGGAAACGAAATGGTGTGAAAAAATCCATTGCAACTACTTTAGTGGATGTTGAGCCATTTAAAAAGTTGTATAAAGTATATTTCTTATTTTTAAATTATATGACAATATTTTGGTTAATTTAGGGTCTTCACATTTCTTCATTTTTTAGAAATATTCTACTAAATTTGAAATTTCACATCAAGAAATGAATCCAAAACTTATGGTGAAAACAACTAGAGGAAATATTAATGAAAAAAGAAATTATAAGAATCTTCCAGTCATTTTCTATGGATAGACATTACCTACAAACACATTTCCTTTTCCTTTAGTAGAGTTTGATGATATCCTGGGTACTTATTGTATTTCTAGTTACCATGATAATATTTATTATAGAGTGAAAAAGTTGTTTTTTAGAAATAGTTTCAATTTGTGTACAAGACTGATCCCATACCATTAATAACATATCATGAAGCTGAGAAACTATCAAAATGGGGAAATGAAATTTATCTTGCACATATTTTTGAAAAAAAAGGAACAGTTTTGTTTAATGTTACAACAGTGGTAACTGAGTATCTTGATGTTTTTCTGATGATTTTCTCATTTTTATTACCATTTGATAGTTTGAGTTACTATTGTCCTAGTTTCTTATGCTAATCTAATTTCAAAACCCTCTTATTAAATAGCTCATGTATATCATTTAGAACTGAAAAAGAAGTTGCATGAATCATTAAATAAATGTTTCATCTAACCTAACACTTCAACATGGGGTGATCCTACCCTTTTTTGTTAAAATAATGATTGTTCATTGATAATTTTCATTTATTATACACCCTTGAATAACATTTATTTTATGAACATGTATCATTTTCCTCATATCAATGATTTGTTTGATCATCTCCAGGGAGAATAATATTTCTTGAATGATGAACCATGGTCGGGGTACCGTCAGTTGAAGTTAAATGAAGCAGACATTAAAAAGACTACATTTTATACTAGATATGGGCATTATTATTTTTTATTTATTAAATTTAGATGATCCAATGCACATTGCATATTCATGGATCTTATGGATAAAATATTTCACGAGTTCTTGTATTAGTATTTTGTTGTGTTTATTGATTAAATTTTGGTATATTATAAAAGTAAATAGGAGCATGAGATACATAAATGGTTTGTTTTGAAAAAACTATATGAAAAGAAACTGTATGGGAAATTTTGTAGGTGTGATTTCTTATTGCAACAAATTTCATTCCTTGGTCATATTGTTTCTAATGATTGAATAACCATTGATCCTCCTAAAATCAATGTTGTTGATGAATGGGCCATATCCTAAAATATATCCATTTTTTTTATTCCCAAGTTTGGTAGGATACTACCATAGGTTTTTGGAAAACTTCTTAGGGTTATCTATCCCACTGATTAGAATAACTCTGAAATGAGTTATGTTTATCTGAAAAAAGAACACGGTGATTTATTTTAGGAATTGAAAGGAATAATGGTGAATGATATAGTTTTAGACCTACCTTCCAAAAAGGGTTAATTTTTTTCTATAGTAATGATTTTTAGAAAAGAAATGGTTGTGTACTAATTTAGGATTATACCATAATTGATTATTCTTCTTTTCATTAGAAAACTCAAGAGTTTAATTACCTTACACATGATTTCTAATTAGCTAATGTAGTTTTTTCATTAAAAAATTGGAGGCAATATTTTCTCTAAGATAGAGTGAGAAATATATAATGATCCAAAATGTTTTATGTGTATATTCACTTAGTAACAGTTGATCATGATATAGATAAGATAGAAGGAAATATTCAAGGATTATTATTGCATAATTATTTACAATTTATGAAAAGAAAATAATTTTGATTATGCCTTGATCAAGAAAAATATTTCTATATTATCCATGTTACTTTTTAAACATTCCCCCTTGGTTAATTATTTGATAAATATTGTCTTGGAATCTATTATTATGGGAAATTATACTATTTTTTAGGTATTAGTGCAGTCATCTCTATTAAACAGAATTACGAATGTGAATAAAGAATATTTTGAGTTATAGGATAATTTATAATTGGTTAAAAAGGGAAATTTAACTAAATTTAACACTTATGGATATTTTTTATTCAGATTTGGGAAGATATTATGAGTTACTTGTGATTCATATTTGAAGAAATAGTTGTTATGTGATGCTTATAGTTCTTCATTTCAAGTTCATCCTAGAAGTACTAAGATGTATAGAAACCTTTGGGTGTATTACTAGTAAGATGGAATGAAATGATATATATCTTATTTTACCATGAAATGTTTTGATGGAAGTGGAGACATGTTTATTCCCTGACATTGAAATAAAAACATTTAATTATATGGTACATACTAAGGTTATTATATCATCATGGTATAATAATAATTTATGTGGGCGGAGGAAGAAATAAAAAATGCTTGTTGATAAACACTACCGATTCTTCAGGTACCAACCTTATGTTTGAACCAAAAGCCTTCTTGGTTAAATTTATGTTTAAAATTAAACTTTTGGGATGAGATCTTGGATTTTATTTGTTCAGGTCTTGGTAGAACTAAAAGGTTTTGAATGTTTGAATAATATAGGAGAGGGGGTGAAATTTTATTACTTTAGCGAGTGGAACACATATTATGTTTTGAAAATATTTAATCATACACATTTTTTGACCTTCCGAAACAATCTAAAAAGAGTAATTATCAATCCGAGAAGATATAAGGTCTAAATATGGCCCTAAAAAAGGAATTGGAAGTGTTTTTATGTCATTTTTACCCATACTGTTTTAGTTTAACCCCTCAGTAAATCAGTTTTAACCTTAACTACAATAAATAATTTTTATTGTTTATACTTTTCATTTTGGTCAAAAATTAATTTCAAATTATTATAAATTATAAATTATTATGAATCCAAAAATGGAATCAATTTAGAAATATTTAATTCGAATAATAAGAAAATTTTAATTTAAAATTATTTCCCCAGACACGACGAGAATACGCGGTTCGAAAGAGAAAATGTTTAAAAGTTTGAAAAGTTTTTATATCTAACATCAATATAAAAAATAGTAAAATGAACTAAATTATATTAATTTATATAAAATTGATATATTTTCACATTAAAATAAATGAAAAATAATATTTAACAATATAAATTATTTAAACGAAAAGACATTTTTTAATTAAAATTTTGTATTTTTTACTATACTTAAAAAAATGAAACATTTCTGAAAAATGGAAAAAATTAACCATATGATAATTTTGATATTAAAATTTCAAAAATTAATTAAAATTTTTAAAATAAATTTTATAATATTGTAAAATAAAAATATTTATAATAATTTTTCTACAAACACGAGAAAAAACTTATTTTTTTGAAAAAATACAGCTTGAACCATAAATTTGGTATTTTAATCTCTTGTCAAAAAAAACATAGATTAAATTTTAAAAATTATATTAAATATATAATATATAAATTTAATTAATATAACTCACCAATACTGATTTTTTAAATTTATTGGTATAAAACCCACTTGTGCGTATAAAATTATTTTTTTTTGGAAAAAGGTTTCCTTTTATTTTAATAAGGTTTGTATTTTAATTTTTATTAATTTTTCACAAAGTAATTCATTATATATACATGTGTAATGTATTTTTTCATAATTTTTTTAATCACATTCATTTATATAATTCCATTTGATAGGTAATAATTAATTTATTACTAAATCATATTTTAATAATTTGTCAAGTTTTTTATAAACACACTGTTACATGTAACATAATATAAACATGATATGGTGTGTAAAACAAGTCAAAAAAATTGTTTCATGTAAAAAAACCGTAGATTGATATTGCGTGTAAGTAAAAAACAAAGAAAATATTAATTGCTTTTTTTTAATTTCACAAAATCTCAGGGTGTTACAATGACCCCATAATAGACAATAAAGTCATTATTAAGATTTATCCAACATAGTTAGAGAAGATTTTATAAATATTATTACCAAGATGGTTCTCGCCCACATTCATTAATTCTTTTAATTTATCAAAGGATCCTAACATGTACCTTATTAAGTAGAAATATCCATACCAATTAAAATCATGAGACAAATTTATGAATTATGAATACCCACACCTTGATTTAACTATGAATAGTTCAAACATATTACTATGAACCAAAAAAAGAAGCTATGTGGAACTTTCAAATTTCCACTAAAAGTAACTTTATCCTTTTTATCTTTTAATCACATTTGAAAAATACCAATCAGTTTTAGTTTGAATGAATCTAAATAACTATATTAATGGTACATAGTCAATAATTTATCATTTACATAACCTAATAAGTGATTATATAGATTTGGTGTGTTATGAATCATGTGAGATATATTTTTTTATCTTTTACCAACACAGGGTTCTCATAATCTAATACATAAATATCATTTTTTACTTCTGCATTAACAAAACACCTTATTTCTTTATAAAAACGAAACATACATTTATGAACAAGAAAATAAACCCTTCTAAATATAATTAGATGCAGAAATATTGTTTTTTATAATTATTGTAACATAGTAATAATCCAGAATAACTAATATCATTCCCATCTGTAATGTGAGGTGTTAACCAAAAATGGGTAGTGTTGCCGACTTAGCTCCATTTAATGTTGTAAAATCCACCCACCCCATGCGACCTATCAAAATTTGTTAGGCTTATATATTTTTATAACAAAAATGTGATAACCACATGTGGTATCCAATTACCAATTTCTAAAAATTAAAAGGTCACACTTTCTAAAAAAATACCTAAATCATTTCCTTGATTTCTTTCCATGGTCTTTTTCTTCCAGTGGACCTTCTGACCACAATAAAAATAGACAATATCCTTCTCCCTCGATTCAACATTAATATTCCTTTTTTTGGATGGGTGATTCATAGAATCCTTATACTTGAACATATTCTTTGAACAATTTTCCTTTACTTTCCTCTTATTCACCATATTAAAGAAATAATTTTAGGGATTTCATTGCTTATCAATCAGGTGAATTAAGGTGTGGATATTTGAGATTGAATTCTCTTTATTTATCATGTTGAAATTCAAAATAATGTTTGAAAAAATCAAAGTAAGTGATGTGAGAATGAGAACAGTGCATAATTATTTAGATAGTATTAATATTAGGACTTATAGAATCTTTATGTATCTAATCATTTTGACTACATGTGGTTCTAATGGTTCACCATCTCCAAGATTTCACGTGAAGAGTACCTTGGAGTTCTCAAACCATTATTGTATTTCTCTCTGTAATATATATCATGGATAGAACAGATAATTTCATGTACATCCACGGTTTCAAGTTGATTTTTTGTTCATTGGGTATGGAGGATAGCATTAGACACTAGCCAACAATAAAATTGTACAACTATTTCTTGTAAACAAGTAACTCTTCCTCACTCACCTCTATAAAGGGTGGATTAGGAACTAAGGAATCCTACACATATAGCTCATATTTGTAGCATAGTACAATGAAGAAGTGCATGTACTATACTAGGATGTTATATCCAATAATGGAATTATATTTATAGAGGGTAGTTTACAAGAATGAATCTATTATTGTTGAAATTTCCATTGGATTCTACAACAATTTAGGGCAGATTATTAGTACTTTATCTACTTACCAAAACTATTATGAAGTATGTTTAATTATATGTCTATTAGTATTTTACCAACTCCTAGAAACCCTCACCATTAGACTAGTAATTTATTGTTTCTTCGATATTCTATAGGAAAGGATCCATATTCCCCTTTTAAATACATATGAAAAGGTTCGGTCAATTACTCATAAGTATTTTGGTAGGAAAGTCTTTTCTATAGACGAACTTACAACTCATTGATCAACTAAGAAAACTACCAAGTCTAGAAACCATCACTCTATGTTTATCAACACTTTCATCCATGTAACATTATGGATACGAAGGGATGCTCCTTTTAATGTAAAATGGTTAAGGCAAACCAAATATTTCATAAAAACTACTTGATAAAAGTATGTGTCCTAAAAAGGGTTGGACCAACACATAGTTCTATGGTTACATTCCTAAAAAATACATAGAATGTTTATTTCCAGTGTGTAATTATTATTAATTTATCATTTACAGTTCATTTAAATATTAAGTGGAGTTTACTTATGGATTAACCATGTTCAAATAAAATATTTTAGAATGATCTATTTATTTTAATTCCATCTTTACATATTTTTTCACTTATTTATGTGATAATGATCTTATATCCATAAAATAAATCATGCAATAGAAAAAAATAAAATAGGAAAATAAATGTCATAACAAAGATATTTATCTAATGGTTGATTTATTTGGTGGATAATAATTTAAACAATGAATCTATGGGGAAACTCAATGTTCTGGTCCTTTCATGAGTTGTAGCATACCATCTGTCCAAATATGAATTTCACTAGTTTGATTTTCCTTAATTTAATCTTAAATTGTATCCACCTTGACTCTTTCGTGAATTGACTCCATGTGCCTTAATATTCTCTATTTTATTAAAAATTATTCATAACTCAAACACATGTGAGGGAAACCCAAGGATTGGTTAAGTTTAATTATATACAATAACCTTTGACACTAGGATTATATATAATAAAGAAGAGAGGGATGGAATGAAAATTATGATATTTATTTTTATAATAAATAATTATAAACCCATGAAATAAATAATATAAAAAAAAACCAACACATAAATTGGTTTGGTAAAAGCACATGATTGTTCATACACTTGGAAAGACCCTATAATTAGAACAACAACCTTTCATTCATTTCAATTATTTATTTGATAAATAAAACATGCACAACTAGATTCTAAACAATTTCTGATGGTTAAATTATTATTAGTTCTCATATTAAATTGTGAATTTTTATAAGAACCGCCCATAATTGACACATGTTGGAAAATGACACTGAAAAAACTTTTTTTTGTGAATGATAATTTCCCCATCGCAAATATTTTTACGCAACATAAATCAGAATTTAAAAATACTTTGTTTTTTTATGGAATCACTTATCCATAAAAAAAGTTATTTTTGAAAAAAATTAATATACATCACTAATAAATGTTTTTAAAATAATTTTTAATCCATCAAAAGAAATGGAAAATAATAATTTCAAGAAATATATAAAACCAAATATATAAAACATTTTGCATATAAATTAATAACAATATTGCATATAATATATAAATACATCAATTATTATAATATGTTTATCAAAAATATATATCATCTATAACTGTGGTTAGGGTGGATCATTTGAAAGACCGATTGGAGGGAAATATATCCATATATATTGCTGAATTCATCATATATACTTGATCATCTCTTCATAATTTTGCTATCACCATTGACATTGTACCTCTTACTGCAGCTAGTTCTACTATCGATGAAGCTCCTCTTTCTATTTATGTAAGATCTTTATAATATCATTTTGAGATCACAACCACTCCTCATACACTGTAGAAGAAAATTATGACTCTGAAAGTGTCCTCATTAAGCTAGACAATGACCATGAAGGTCCACAATAATAACTAGAACACATCAATCGAGAACTAATACCAATAATTGTGTCTTTCTTGATTCCATACTAGATATCTATCACCCAATATAGCACATCAAATCATGACTCATCGGTTTCATAGACCATGGTATTGGATTGAATATCATGTGTAAGAGAAGTCACCATCTAATATGTCTCTTCTAAATGCAATTTGAAATTAAAATTGTTAAATATAAATTTTATTCATTTTTAAAATAAAAAAATTAAATTAACCACAATATGATTTTTTCAGTCATAATTTATCTCTCTGGTGGTAGGGTCAATTCACATCTTCTTAAAAACCTCAAATTTCACATCATTAGGATGATCAACTACCAATATTAAAAAATTATATTTAATTTATATATAAATTTTTAAATAAAATTACTGAACATATTTCATTGATGAATATTATTGGTATGACTTCTAGCTCTGTGCATGAACTTCTGTCTCCCTCGATTCTATCGACATGATGATGATATCCTATGAAAACAATCTCATATCTCTTTGGGGCACAATTATTCCCAAACATGTCATGGGATGTAATCTGGTCAATGATTACCACGTTATCAATAAAAAAACATTTTCTCCACCAATCTCTAGTTATTTATTTCTTAGATTGTGTAAAAATTAGAAATAATGCTTATAGATGGTAATCTTTAATGACTCCCAAATGGTGGATATAATTTTATCAATTGGTAAATAATTGAATAGATGGGGAGATATATACTTTATAACTATTTTAAAAAAACACACAAATTAGATTTTTTAATGAAAAAATAAAACCTGCAGTGCAATCTTCAAAATAAATTGTAGTGGGAATTAAAATATGAATAAATAATTTTATTAGTATTTTAGATCAAGAAGATCATACTCTACTCTTGAATACTGTCTTGTTACGCATAAGATAAATACCCACTAATAAACCAATTTTTTTAAATCTGTGATGATATGTTTACAGACCATGTATTTTACAATACCCTACGGCATAACGAATGCCAGAATTTTTATAGGAGACCCAACCAAATCTTAACAAAAATTTACTTAGAATTAATAATCCAATGAAATTCCATTTTATTTTAATTATAAGCAATACCAGCCTTTTTTTAACTGCTGCAATCATAAACTGATGCTAATGACTAAAAATATATGAAATAAAAATAATATGATGAAAGCTGTAAATCAATGAAAACCTGCAAAGAGAAAAAGATATGGATGATAATGTAGATTGTGGAAATTTGATCACCCCATAATGAATGAATATAACATTAATGTTTCTTCTTGATCATGTTAAAGAAAAGGTTGTATTAGTAGGGATTTAATCCTTCAAAGTTCTCATAAGAATGTCATATTTTTCTGTATCTCACTTTGAATAAACTTTGTTGAGTTTATTTAATCATGACCCCTCTAAAACTCATTTTAACAAATAATCATGCATCATTAAATCAAATATCTTCTAGATTAAGACGGTTCATATAAATAACCAATCACAAAATTATATTGTTCGGAGAATAATAGTACATAGAATAATACTATTTACCTATAGTTTGATTTATCATGCTCATTATCAATGAATTACCCTAATTTTTTATTCTATAATTAATCTTGTTAAATCAATTTCAAATATTTTCATTATAAAAATAGTTATTTTTTAAATAATAAATACAACAAAATTATTCATACAGATATGCAATATAAAATATATAAAAATGGAGCAGTAGACTAATTAATCCAGAATATAATTTCATTATATTTTCACTACAAGATTGATTAATTATTGATTTTATATTATATATTAATTAATAAAATAATTTGAATTATTAAAATAGTTTTAATAATCCTTCATTGGATAAGTTTAACAAAATAATGAATTAAAGATTAATATATACTATATGTAGTTAATCTGAGAGAAATTTAGAATATCTTAGATTCATGTAAGAATTTTCAAAATGTTTCCAAATATAGATAGCTAAATGATTTAGGGGTTGAAATATGTGATGTAAAAAAATATACAAGAACATCTCCAAATAATATAGTTGAATATTCTACGCAAGTGGTTTGGATGAAACCACATAACTGATTTCTAAAAATATAAAGTGAAAATAATATTTTTTATCTTGCTTTATATTTATTTAAAACACTATAAAAACAATTCTCATATGTTCTATATCATTAATATGAATTTACATGATTTTTAGAACAATATAAACACCTACACAAAATGTAAAGCAAATGATTATTATAAGAGAAAAATAAAACAAACTAAATATAGAATTCTTGATTTCTGTATGGGTAACTAACATGCATGCATAATGATAAAACTAAAGTTATAGATATTACCTAAAGGTAACTTGTATTTTTCACATGTGCTGTAAGGTTAATGTAACACCCCGTGATTTTTAAAAATAAATCTTTGTTTGATAGCATATATAACAGGTAACACCCAACCTAAATAAACCATGATTTTTTTTATTTGAATATTACCATTATAACCTAGATGTTAAATTTTAGGAAATGAATAATATTAACAATTTTAATAAATATATATAAATTTACAAATAAATATATATTTATTTATAAATTATTATGAAATAAGAACTCAAGTTTAATGAAGACAATATATTTAAAAAATGACGCCTTCATAAAAGTTTTTTTACTGTTTTTAGGAGAATATAATATAATTAATTTCTCTAAATTTTATAAATTTAATTAAATAAAATGAAAATAGTTTTTTAACTCATCATAAAAAATATACTTAAAGTTAAACATTAGTATTTTTCTCAAATGATTGTTTTTTCATTATATAGTGAATATCGTCAAATTTTCAAATACTATCACTTCTTTTCATTAAATCAATTCACATTATATTTGGTTTTTATTATTAGAGTGACATATTAACCATTTTATTTAAAATAATATAATTAATTTAATTTTAATTTGAAGAATTCATAATTTTGGTATAAGTTTATCTTTATTCTTAAAAAAATGTTTTCTGAAAACTATTTTTAAGTGCATAATGTTTCTTTTTATTTTAATTAATTAATATAAACCCTAATAAGGAATGATTTAAATGAATTTTTTATATATTATATATATATCTCTATGAATTTGGATTAATATAATGATGATAATGAGTAATAGAAATAATGTAAAATTATATTTTTCCTTGAAAAAATACATTTTTCAAGAAATCCTTTTTTCATCACTCTTGCAGGATTAATTTTTAATTAAATTAAAAAAAATTTGAAAATTAAATTTTATAAAATTAATTATATATTTTAAATTTCATAATTAATATTAGGTAATTATAAAAACATAAATTTTTTCTCATAATTAATTTTATAAAAATTAAGAATCAATTACCCTTATTAGGTGTAAAAATGACTTACTGAGGGATGAAACTAAATATATAAGGTTTATAATGACCTATAATCTTATATAATTTATATTTTTTTCAACATTTCTCCCCTATATTATATATTTTTTTTAAATTCCAATTTTATAGCCATATGACCATAATTATGACCTTTACAATAATTTACGTAAAGAAAAGGGCACAATGTCACACTCCTTTAAAAATATTTTAAGTGGTCACATTGAGATTAAACGGTGGTATGTTCAGTTATAAATATTCATCTAAAGGGTAAATATTTTTTTATCATGGTAATTTACTTCAAATTTTTAGTGATGAAAAAATTATCTTAAATGTTTATGCAATATCGACGATGTAATTACATAATTATAAGAAAAATAAAATAAATGAATTTAAAAATATTAAAATTAAAATAATTTGAATAATTTTTTTTGTTAGAAAAATTTTATAGATAATAATTACATTTATTTATTTTTTAAAGGTATATATTCGGATTTGATATTTTTATTGACGTTTTAATGTCAAATTGAATGAATAGTGTCAAAATTAACATTAATGACATTTTATAATAAATAATGTTTTATTAAATGATATCAATTCATAAAAAATTATATTAACACAATTTAATTATATATAATTCATTATATGAACAGTGCTACAATTAAGGGGGTTTTTTTATAGTAACTCTCTTAAACCTAACGGATTAAAAAATTTATTACCATTGTAATTTTCAAAAATGGTTAAAAGGGGTTAAAAAAAGACAAGGGTCTAAAAATCCCCTAAATATGTAAAATTTTTATTTTATTATAGAATTTGGACTAACACTCATATTTTCTAATAAAATTATAAATTTTTATCAAATTTTAATATGAAAATTAATTTATAATAATTTACTAATTTATGAAAGTCCAAAAGTGTCGTCACCTCACAAATAAAAGGCAACCTCCTTTCCTCTTATCTACACACATCAAAGTCCATTTTTTCTACAAATACCTATTAAAATATATTCCTTACATACATAAACATGTTATAGAGGCTATTTTATGTTAGAAAACCAACCTAATAATGATTTTGTTGTAAATTCCAAGAGGTTGTCCGAAGATGTGGTATCATTCTTAACTAAGTGTTTTTATTTTTATTATTCTTAACACTAATTATAATATTTTCAAAATATGATGAAATAAAAAAAATATTTCTTAAATATTATGAAATTTTATTATATTATTCTAATATCCTATATCTATATCCTCCACTATCAAAAGGGAAATGAAATCAACGATTGTGTATGCAGCGGGCTATCACCTCATAAACCAATTTTATTCATCTTCCATCATCAAATCCCATGAATGGATATATTTTTTTATTTAAATTATATATATGATATAATTATACTTCTTAAATTATAAGGTCACATCTACCTTTTTACCTTCCAAAACGTTGGAAAACAATAATGTCCCTCGGGCATACGTATGGACTATCTCTTCCATGAAGTGAGACGATATATCATTCATTTTATTTTAACATGGTTTGTAATAAGGATATATTTAATGAATATATATTATATATATGGTATAAAAATTATAATTTAATTTTGAATTATTATATACCATTATTTCTTTCCTTTCATAAAAGAAATCTAAACAAAGTTCATGCTTACATATGAACAACTGTCATCATGAATGGTGTAATTCATTTTTATAAATATCATTTTTATGGATGAATATAAATACATATATAGTGAATATATATTAAATTTATATCAAAAGTAAAAAAATTTATATGATGTGACCTTAATCAATGTTCAAGGACTAAAACTACTAAACCAAAACATACCAGAAAAACTAAACAGTTACCACCTGGAATATTGATTTTAATAAATTATTTTTAATAAATTGGTGATAAAAGGTCATAATTAAATCACATATGGTATGGTTCATTAATAGTTATAAAATAAAACTATATTTATTATATAGGATGTTTGAACATGTATGAAGTAATTCGATCCTTGAGGCAATGGATTTTCATCCCACTTTTTTTTATGTGGGACACAAGCCATATTGATTGCTTTATTCTTTATGTGTGGTTAATATACCTCAACTAAATGTATTTTATGATCCTTATTATGATAATTATGGTATATAAACATCCAAATAATTTTATTTATTTCAGGGGTCTTACAATTATAATGTTAACAAAGTGGTAGGGGTTTTACATTACAATCTCGTTACTTATTTGGATTGTTTATGATTATGTTTTACACAATAAAATCATATAATATATCTAAAATTAAACTAGAAATTTTTAAATTTTATGGTTATTTATGGAAATTATTAGTTTTTCTTTTATTTTCATCTCTTTATTTACTCAAGATAACAATAAAATATTTTTAAGGGAACCTAAATTTATCTCTATTTGGTCGAAAATTCTTTCTCATCCATGTCCATATTTTCTAAAAATGTTTCAAAATTTTTTTTTAACATTATTAACTGAATTCTGGAATTATTTATTACCCTTTTTTTATTTTTATAAAATTGTTTAGAAGGAATATTCATGTCATTTTTAGAAGGAGTAACTTTTGACTTTTTACTAAATCATATAAAAGGAATCAATGTTTTAAGACAAGAAATATGAACAATATTTTTCCCCATAATGAGTGATCGATTATTAAAATATTAATTTAAAATTTTTTATGGTTATTTTTAAAGAAAATATTTTCCATAATATGAAAAAATTAGGTTTTAAAAAATAATTTTTAATGTGGAATGGGTATTTTCTGAAAAATTATTTTTAATGATATTTTATTCGTATTTCTATTGATTGATGACAAAAACCTTGATTATAATTCTGATATACTAGGGAAATGATCCAATGATATCATACCTATTATTTATCTATAAGGTTTATGATTATGAAAATAATATATTTATAAAAGCCATTTTTTCTTAGGGTTATTCTTATGAAATCCGTTTATTTTCCCTGGGTTTTGTTATGATGAAATGTTTACCAAAATGATTTGCTTTTTAAGGATTATTATATGATGAATGTTTAATGATTTATCCCTCAAATTCATTGGGTAATGATGGATATATAATAAGATAAATATGACTAGAATAAATAGTGAACCCAATTCAGTTATGGACTTTGTCCACTATGATCACATCGGGAGTGAACCATGAATACATATATGATTTGGGGAGTGAAACCAATCCACTAAGATACTATTTTAAACATTACATGTCTACTAAAAAATTATTTTATACTCTTATGTGTATTCCATAAATTTATCTATTATGTAAATGTTATTCTCTCACGGCTTATGTTATATGATTCATTATGATTCATATAACTAGAACTACCCAGATCTATTCAATGTATCAATATTATGATCTTATATATATAGGGAATGATTTTAAAATGTTACGATCATGTTCTCATGGAATTATGCACATGTTATGCTTATGTGATCATTGACATATACCTTTTTTAACCTTAATGAGCATCTGATCTCACACATTCTTATGTCTCATTTCCCCATGTTAAGAAGAATTATATTTGATATGATATATCTAAGAAGAATTATAGTAATGAAAAACATAGTTGAAGATGGTGTAGTTCACTTATGAACTAGTTTCCAATGTATCAATGTTTCCATTGGAATAAGACCTATACGTTTCTGGAATGGATCATAATGTTTTCTTTTGAATATTCATATATGTAAATGTAATATATATTTATTTAATGTTTGGATCTCTATAGGTAATATTTATTATATATAATATCTATAGACGTGATTTTCAAAATCTAAACAAAGTATAAAGGTAAATCAAATTAATATAACAACCAAAAGGGTACTTTTAGTGTGATGTGTATGGGTAACAAATTAATATAACGAGTCATGTAAAGGTAAAAATGTTTTATTACTAGCTATATAAGAATAAATTATAATTTCTCGTTCCTTGTGTAAAGGTATTATGAAATTCATATAGGGTTAGTTTATGTTTTCTTATACCCACGTAAGG
This sequence comes from Viscum album, assembly GCA_963277665.1. NCBI lineage: Eukaryota > Viridiplantae > Streptophyta > Magnoliopsida > Santalales > Viscaceae > Viscum > Viscum album. Next base: position 960,336,841 of record OY728142.1, read on the forward strand.
GTAAAATTATACTCTCATAAGGGTAAACTTGTACTTGCATGAAGGGATTGCTCTTCTAGTGTAAGGGTAACCTAGTTATTAAACAAGATACAAAAGTGTCATTCCATGGTCACATAAAGGTAAACTAAAACCTTTATGTGTTTCATAAAAGTCATTATTTTCATATGTAAGGGTATACGAGGTTTCCCAATACCCGTATAACGGTAAGATTATGCTTCATATAAAGGTAAATGGAAATCTTTGTAAAGGTCAAAAAATTCATCATAGGGGTAAAGGATAGATTATAAAACATACATAATCATTCAAAATGACTTATGTAAGGGTAAAGATAACACACATATAGGTAATTTGAAACATAAACTAGATATAAAAGTGTAAAATAATATTCATGTTAAGGAAATACAAAGATAAATAATCACATGAAGGGGTATAAAAAAAATTCATACATGTATAATATTAAAGAACATATTATTTATGGGTAATTCAAAAACATAGAAAATTATTTTTTCATAATATTTAAATAGAAAAATTAATAATATTATAAATATAAATTAAATTAATTAAATATAATTAATTAAATATTTTTCTAGAAAACAAACATAAAAATAAATGGGTATATATTATAAGTTATTAAAAAAACATTTAATTTGATCTTAAAAGACAAATAATCTGCCAATTTTTTTAACTACAAAACTAAGCATTTATTTAAACATTAAAAAACATCCCCCCTTTGAAATTTATCAAAATGTAAAAAAAATATCTAACAAATTCTGAGAATATAATTTTCAAATGATATAATCTTCAGAATGTGTTGACATAATATAAAAACATTTCATGAAAATTTAAAAATTAATAACATCTACATCAAAATAATATAGTTTAATAATACCAAGATAAAAATTTATTTCTCAATCCTTATAAATCATAGTGGTTTTGTAAATATGTCTTCATGTTTCTTTAGTTGGAATAAAATCGAAACTAATATCTCTATTATTTAAATAATCCCTTAGAAAATGAAATCTAACACACACACACACACAAATATATATATATATATATATAGTGTTTTAGAGGTTTCTTAGAAATTTAAATAACACTATAATTATCAAAAAAATGTTATAATTCATTCATAACTAATATTGAAATAAAAAAAGTTTTTTTTAAATCAAAATTCATTGAGAATAATATCTAGTAACAACTACATACAAAACCTTACCTAGAGATAATGTAATTGGATTTTATTTCTTATAACTCCATGAAATTAAATTCTTATATAGAAAATGAGAGATACTTGTTTTGATTTTTTGATAAAGCATACAACCTACAAATAAAGAATTAGAATTAGATAACAAATCAAAAACATTTTGATTGGAAAAAATATGATATTTCTAAAAATTTCTTTTTATATATCTAATAACCCTCTTAAAAACTGTATGATATATTCCTTAGGATTCAACTAAAATCTAACACATAATAAAACACAAAAAATTATATCCAGTCTATATATAGTAAAATAAAGAAAGATACATATCATTCCTATATATTGTTTAACATCATCCCACTTTAGATATTCATCTAAATATTATTTGGATTTTTTACACATTAGTGCTTTAATAGAATTAAAATAATGAAGGAAAAAAAATTTAATATATATTTAATTATATTTGTTTAAGAAAACACCATATTTTCTTTAGCTAATTTCTAATCCAAAAAAATTTCAATCCCCTAATTAATACCATATCAAACATACTGATCATTAATTTAGAAAAAATTATTATAAAGTAAAGAATTCACTGAACCAAATATTATCTAATGAAAATATTTTTTTAGAATAAAAATAGCATTTTAATTTTTTTTTAACATGGTAGGATAAACCATTCCTTATGAAAAAATATTTTTCAATAAAAATTGAGTTAGTCACAAATAATAATTTCAAAGAACTTGTTTAAGACAATACAAAGTTTTATTATGATTAAAAATATGATTTGGAAATATTTAATTTTAAAATATAGTGGGTTATTTAAAAAATATTTATTAATAAATTATAACATTTAAAGAAGAACTCTTTGAAATAATTTGATATAACTTAATATTTTCAAAATAAGAAAATGGTAGTAAAAATTTAATAGACTATATCCTTACAAAACGAGAAAAACAATCTTAAAATTCAATTTCTTATTTTTCAGAACTCACAACATCCTTTATTGATGTTCAAATTTCTTGCCACCCTCCTTCTCAAGCAGAACACCACCCGACATTCTCTGTTATCATACCCCTTTTATTAGCACTGACCCAAATTTCACCTTAGCCGCACACAATTAAATTCAAACATGAGACCTCTATGTGAAATGTGAATTCCCTTACCACTGATTGGTCTCATTTTACATTATATTTTATAATATATTTAATTATTTACTTATATTTACAAACAAATTTTTTATCCAAAATTTTGTATAATTATTTTTAAATACATTTTTAAAATATTTTTGTGTGTCTGTATTAATGTGTGCGTGTTTAGACATACACACACAAACTCATGTTTTTTTATGTATATAATATATATATATATATTATAAATTCATATTAAATTATATAAATTAGGATTTATATATATAATTTTATGAATATTATTTAATACACACAAAAATGTATATTTCTATACAAACATTATACATATATTTTATAGGTATATATATACATTTATAAGTTTTTATAATGTAAATAAAATGGATAAAATATTATTTGAAATAAAATTGATAAAAATATTACATTTCCACATGTTTTATATATTTTAAAATATATTTGATATGTATAAATGGTTAAATATTTATTTATACATTTAAATTTTATATGTACATATATAATAATATCTAAATACATTTATATTTAAATTTATAAGTAACACGACAACGTAAAAAATTATAATTTCAATCCATAATATATATATGAATGTAAAATCAAGAAATAAATTTAGTCTACACATAAAAATACAAGAATAACCACTTAAATGATGTTGAAATTCCATTTAATTTTCAAAAATTCATGCATCTTAACTAAAAAACCAGTTTAAAAGGCCTTTCATGACTTCTTGATCGGTGAAATATAGGGATTGTTCCTCAGATCTATTTAAATCATGTATATCTATTTAATGGATTCCATTTGAAATATTTTGGATCACATAGAGACAACTTGATCAAAATTTAAGATTTTTTGAAGTTCAAATATTTTTTTCTAACTTTTCAGAATATATTAATTAATTTATTAAATTATCTACAATAAAATATTTTTAAGGAAACTCGAATTTATCTCTCTTTGGTCGAAAATTCTTTCTCATCCATGTCCATATTTTCTAAAAATGTTTCAAAAAATGTTTTTAACATTATTAACTAAATTCTGGAATTATTTTTTACCCTTTTTTTATTTTTATAAAAAAATTTAAAAGGAATATTCATGTCAATTTTAGAAGGAGGAACTTTTGACTTTTTACTAAATCATATAAAAGGAATCAATGTTTTAACACAAGAAATATGAACAATATTTTTCCCCATAATGAGTGATCGATTATTAAAATATTAATTTAAAATTTTCTATGGTTATTTTTAAAGAAAATATTTTCCTTAATATGAAAAAAATTAGGTTTTAAAAAATAATTTTCAATGTGGAATGGGTATTTTCTGAAAAATTATTTTTAATGATATTTTAATCGTATTTCTATTGATTGATGACAAAAACATTGATTATAATTATGATATACTAGGGATATGATCCAATGATATCATACCTATTATTTATCTATAAGGTTTATGATTATGAAAATAATATATTTATGAAAGCCATTTTTTTCTTAGGGTTATTCTTATGAAATCCGTTTATTTTCCCTGGGTTTTGTTATGATGAAATGTTTACCAAAATGATTTGCTTTTTAAGGATTATTATATGATGAATGTTTAATGATTTATCCCTCAAATTCATTGGGTAATGATGGATATATAATAAGATAAATATGACTAGAATAAATAGTGAACCCAATTCAGTTAAGGACTTTGTCCACTATGATCACATCGGGAGTGAACCATGAATACATATATGATTTGGGGAGTGAAACCAATCCACTAAGATACTATTTTAAACATTCCATGTCTACTAAAAAATTATTTTATACTCTTATGTGTATTCCATAAATTTATCTATTATGTAAATGTTATTCTCTCATGGCTTATGTTATATGATTCATTATGATTCATATAACTGGAACTACCCAGATCTATTCAATGTATCAATATTATGATCTTATATATATAGGGAATGATTTTAAAATGTTACGATCATGTTCTCATGGAATTATGCACATGTTATGCTTATGTGATCATTGACATATACCTTTTTTAACCTTAATGAGCATCTGATCTCACACATTCTTATGTCTCATTTCCCCAGGTTAAGAAGAATTATATTTGATATGATATATCTAAGAAGAATTATAGTAACGAAAAACATAGTTGAAGATGGTGTAGTTCACTTATGAACTAGTTTCCAATGTATCAATGATTCCATTGGAATAAGACCTATACGTTTCTGGAATGGATCATAATGTTTTCTTTTGAATATTCATCTATGTAAATGTAATATATATTTATTTAATGTTTGGATCTCTATAGGTAATATGTATTATATATAATATCTATAGATGTGATTTTCAAAATCTAAACAATGTATAAAGGTAAATCAAATTAATATAACAACCAAAACGGTACTTTTAGTGTGATGTGTATGGGTAACAAATTAATATAACTAGTCATGTAAAGGTAAAAATGTTTTATTACTAGCTATATAAGAATAAATTATAATATATCGTTCCTTGTGTAAAGGTATTATGAAATTCATATAGGGTTAGTTTATGTTTTCTTATACCCATGTAAGGGTAAAATTATACTCTCATAAGGGTAAACTTGTACTTGCATGAAGTTAATGCTCTTCTAGTGTAAGGGTAACCTAGTTATTAAACAAGATACAAAAGTGTCATTCCGTGCTCACATAAAGGTAAACTAAAACCTATATGTGTTTCATAAAAGTCATTATTTTCATATGTAAGGGTATATGAGGTTTCCCAATACCCGTATAACGGTAAGATTATGCTTCATATAAAGGTAAATGGAAATCTATGTAAAGGTCAAAAAATTCATCATAGGGGTAAAGGATAGTTTATAAAACATACATAATCATTCAAAATGACTTATGTAAGGGTAAAGATAACACACATATAGGTAATTTGAAACATAAACTAGATATAAAAGTGTAAAATAATATTCATGTTAAGGTAATACAAAGATAAATAATCACATGAAGGGGTATAAAAAAAATTCATACATGTATAATATTAAAGAATAAATTATTTATGGGTAATTCAAAAACATAGAAAATTATTTTTTCATAATATTTAAATAGAAAAATTACTAATATTATAAATATAAATTAAATTAATTAAATATAATTAATTAAATATTTTTCTAGAAAACAAACATAAAAATAAATGGGTTGATATTATATGTTATTAAAAAAACATTTAATTTGATCGTAAAAGACAAATAATCTGCCAATTTTTTTAACTACAAAACTGAGCATTTATTTAAACATTCAAAAACATCCCCCCTTTGAAATTTGTCAACATGTAAAAAAAATATCTAACAAATTCTGAGAAAATAATTTTCAAATGATATAATCTTCAGAATGTGTTGACATAATATAAAAACATTTCATGAAAATTTAAAAATTAATAACATCAACATCAAAATAATATAGTTTAATAATACCAAGATCAAAAATTATTTCTCAATCCTTATAAAGCATAGTGGTTTTGTAAATATGTCTTCATGTTTTTTTAGTTGGAAGAAAATCGAAACTAATATCTCTATTATTTAAATAATCCCTTAGAAAATGAAATCTAACACACACACACACAAAAATATATATATATATATAGTATTTTAGAGGTTTCCTAGAAATTTAAATAACACTATAATTATCAAAAAAATGTTATAATTCATTCATAACTAATATTGAAATAAAAAAAATTAAATCAAAATTCATTGAGAATAATATATAGTAACTACTACATACACAACCTTAGCTAGAGATATTGTAATTGGATGTTATTTCTTATAACTCCATGAAATTAAATTCTTATATAGAAAATGAGAGATACTTGTTTTGATTTTTTGATCAAGCATAAAACCTACAAATAAAGAATTAGAATTAGATAACAAATCAAAAACATTTTGATTGGAAAAAATATGATATTTCTAAAAATTTCTTTTTATATATCTAATAACCCTCTTAAAAAATGTATGATATATTCCTTAGGATTCAACTTAAATCTAACACATAATAAAACACAAAACATTATATCCAGTATATATATAGTAAAATAAAGAAAGATACATATCATTCCTCTATATTGTTTAACATCATCCGACTTTAGATATTCATCTAAATATTATTTGGATTTTTTACAAATTAGTGCATTAATAGAATTAAAATAATGAAGGAAAAATATTTAATATATATTTAATTATATTTGTTTAAGAAAACACCATATTTTCTTTAGCTAATTTCTAATCCAAAAAAATTTCAATCCCCCAATTAATACCATATCAAACATACTGATCATTAATTTAGAAAAAATTATTATAAAGTAAAGAATTCACTGAACCAAATATTATCTAATGAAAATATTTTTTTAGAATAAAAATAGCATTTTAATTTTTTTTTGAATATGGTAGGATAAACCGTTCCTTATGAAAAAATATTTTTCCATAAAAATTGAGTTAGTCACAAATAATAATTTCAAGGAACTTGTTTAAGACAATACAAAGTTTTATTATGATTAAAAATATGATTTGGAAATATTTAATTTTAAAATAGAGTGGGTTATTTAAAAAATATTTATTAATAAATTATAACATTTAAAGAAGAACTCTTTGAAATAATTTGATATAACTTAATATTTTCAAAATAAGAAAATGGTAGTTAAAATTTAATAGACTATATACTTACAAAATGAGAAAAACAATCTTAAAATTCAATTTCCTATTTTTCAGAACTCACAACCTCCTTTATTGATGTCCAAATTTCTTACCACCCTCCTTCTCAAGCGGAACACCACCCGACATTATCTGTTATCATACCCCTTTTATTAGAATTGACCCAACTTTCACCTTAGTTGCACACACATAAATTCAAACCTGAGACCTCTATGTGAAATGTGAATTCCCTTACCACTGATTTGTATCATTTTACATTATATTTTATAATATATTTAATTATTTACTTATATTTACAAACAAATTTTTTTTCCAAAATTTTGTATAATTATTTTTAAATTCATTTTTAAAATATTTTTGTGTGTCTGTATTAATGTGTGCGTGTTTAGACATACGAACACAAACTCATGTTTGTTTATGTATATAATATATATATATATATATATATTATACATTCATATTAAATTATATATATTAGGATTTATATATATAAGTTTATGAATATTATTTAATACACACAAAAATGTATATTTCTATATAAACATTATACATAAATTTTATAGGTATATATATACATTTATAAGTTTTTATAATGTAAATAAAATGGATAAAATTTTATTTGAAATAAAATTGATAAAAAGATTACATTTCCACATGTTTTATATATTTTAAAATATATTTTATATGTATAAATGGTTAAATATTTATTTATACATTTAAATTTTATATGTAAATATATAATAATATCTAAATACATTTATATTTAAATTTATAAGTAACACGACAACGTAAAAAATTATAATTTCAATCCATAATATATATATGAATGTAAAATCAAGAAATAAATTTAGTCTACACATAAAAATACAAGAATACCCACTTAAATGATGTTGAAATTCCATTTAATTTTCAAAAATTCATGCATCTTAACTAAAAAACCAGTTTAAAAGGCCTTTCATGACTTCTTGATCGGTGAAATATAGGGATTGTTCCTCAGCTCTATTTAAATCATGTATATCTATTTAATGGATTCGATTTGAAATATTTTGGATCACATAGAGACAACTTGATCAAAATTTAGGATTTTTTGAAGTTCAAATATTTTTTCCTAACTTTTCATAATATATTAATTAATTTATTAAATTATCTACAACAAAATTATTGTCAAATGACTATTATTAGATTCTAATTAGTAAATTATTAATTCAATATTTATTTTTAATTATTTTAAATACCTTTTTTATTAGATATATTATATACTAATCTGAAATACATATTTAGTATTATATAAATCAGATTTAAACAAATAATATAATTAGAAACTGGCACCTAGTGATAGAAATCGTAGACTTATAAAATTAATAATAAAAAGATTACAAAATTATCCGGGATATGGTGGTTTTTCATTTCCCTCTTTCCAATATATCATAAAAATACAATGTAGAATTATCTAGTTATATCATTTATTGACAATACAATTCTTTTTTGTGAAAAATATCACCTGTAGAATTTTCTCCCTAACATTATGTGGGATGAAAAATTTCATAAAGTATGGGTCCAACAAGAATTGTATCCATTGTGATAGAAGTTACCATGAAATATTAAACTAATACCTCTTGATATATTGGAAAATTCAAGAAGATTCACACTCAAGGAATTTATTCTTCCATTCATGATGCATCATAATTTTTACAGCCTTAATGTTTCTAAGAATCTCTACATGCAATGTGAACGTGACACCACATTGGTTATAGAAGAAATAAACTATATCCACATGTTCCTGAAAATTTCTCCACAACCCACCTATCATGGGTTCCCTTTCAAAGAACACTTGATGTTTTTCTTCACCCATCCTTCAATAAAGGAATTTTAAGAAATGTTGATCGATACATTTTCATTCATATAAATTTCATCAACTCCCAATATATTGCAAAGATTAAAGTTTATGATGTTACTATCCGCCAAAAAAATTGTTTCTATGGATCCCCTCTTTCATGAACCCTCCCTTTAAAGTTACACATCTTGATTTTGGAAAGGCAAAAGGGAGATAATGACCCCCCTGAGTTCAACCTTCAGTAGGCCCGGGTTTGCGACAAGGATAAAGGGTATAAAAAAATATCACATATGGAATGCATTACCCTTAAAATATAAGTATAATTGGGAGATATAAAATAATACAATAAACTAATCAATATTATAAGAAAAGGGTTAAACCCACAATAAATGTAATTTCATGATATTACAACAAAATTCTCTTAGTAAAACATCAAAGATAGTCATACGATAGAAACTCAATACCATCTCCAATTCCCTAGCTAGAAATATCCATCTTAGTCACCAATGTCTTTATAGAAACGCAAAATATTGTTTAGATGTATATAGTGATAATACATGTATACTCAGTAGAATCATACCCAAACCTTACATGCACATGTGAAATGGCCATTCAAATACACTAGTGAGCAATCAATAGAACAAAAAATAACTAAATAGGAAAACTAAAAAATCATGTACTCACTGAGACATGATCTCCAAACAGCATATCCATGTATAGTAACATAATAATAAGAATATCATTAAAAAGGGTACCCCACAAAAATTTCCCAGTGGTTTTCCACTCTCACACCCCAACATCGTTCATCCTGTTACTCCCATATTCTCCCTATATTAATACTACATTAAGATACCTAGGTAACCAAATCATGCCAATAACTCTACATGAACTGACCATCACATCCCACTCAAATACACCTAGTCCATCTCATCACATCTCACCAAAAGACACCTGGTTCATCACATAAAATCTCACGTAATGACACCCATTCCATTACATCACATCAAAACCACTACTATAACCAAAATAAAGGGGTATCATGATGTTTAAGAATGTTAACATTTCCCACACCTCTTATAGTGAAATACTCCCACTTTAATCCACAACATCAATCTCATAAAACCATCCCGGAAGGTCAATTTATATGTAATCCATCACAACCCTTGCATAAGTACCTTGCATGGATGAGAGAGTGGGTAAGAGGGGGTATCCATCTATCCATCATCATAAACTGGATGTTGGAAAAAAAACACCAAAACATTTGGGGTTTGACAAATAATTCATGAATCTGGTGGGGTTCATATTGAAATCACAATGTAAAAACAATATACAATAGTTACACACAAGTTCATCCTATGGTTTTTCATAACCAAAACCATACAAACCCCACAAAAAACATATCACCATTCTCACACATTAAATTTGATGCCCCAAATAATGAATCACACCTCACAACCACCACACACAATCGAAAAAAGACCACTTTCCATTTAAAGTTTCATTATTTTCTGAATTATCGAGTTTTCATTAACTTCATATTATTGAGCTATCCAATTTTATATCAAAAAACCCAATTTATTAACATTTAATTTACATGACCCAATTAGCATACATAAATTCCATAATTCTAAATTAACAACATAAAATACTACCCATTTTCATATTCATTAATCATCTCTCTATATTCAAATTAAATATCATTTTCCCATTTACATTTCATTTATTTCCCACCCCAAACTATTTAGTCCAAGATAATTTTATTTAATAGGATTTACATTCCATTTATTTCATAGATGTTAGGTATTAAAAAATCCAACTCACAACACTATCAACTATTCCCATATAAATTTTATATTCTCACATAGCATATCAACACCACATCCCCACAAATCAAACTTAACAATCAACTACAATCATAATTAAATTAATTAAAAACTCATCACATTAATCAACTTCAATAGTAAAGGGGAAAATCAATAACATATTTCATGAAAAAATATTAATTTCATCATAAGATTATAATTGTACCTCGATTCTTTAGTTTTCAGATCATAAAATTACAACACCACATGCAATTTTACAGCTTATTTTTGGGAAATATAATAAAATACTAATAATCATAATAATATAATAACTTTACATTTTCCAGATATTATTTTTATTATATAAATTAACACAACCACTTAATTTTATTCACACATTACCAGTCAATCATCATATTTAAGGGATTTACCATTCTATAGTGAGGTGATTCTAGAATAATGTTTCAGGAATCAATAACACATTCATAGTTGAAAACAAAACCCATACTCATTAATATCTAATATACAATTAGGGATAATCAATATCATGAATAAAAATAAATCCCATGTGATATATCCCCTTCCCTTTAATTTTAACATTTGATCCAATTAATTACCTTTATAATGTTGGTTCATACAATCTTTCGAAATTAAAATAAAAACATGACCCCCATGATGTTACGATAATAAGAATGAAAAAGGACCCCATATATAGAGAAGAAGAATTTTTCATGCTTCACCAAAAATATGGAGGAGAGATAAACATTCAAATGACTTGAAACATTGGTAAGAGATCCAGTTGATTTTTAGAAGATTCTTTAAACTGGGATGGTGGATCTTGAATCATACCGACTTGAGTGGAATGAAGAGAGATTAAAATGAGATAATGTTGTTTTTAAAATACTAATATATATCTCCTTGTATACTCCCTTGAATTACATATTTTATTTCTCATATAATTTTCATTTAACTCAAATCTTAAATACAAAGCATTTAAAATATTCAAAAATATTTGGTTTAATAATAACGATTTGAAAGGATTTCATCATAAGATTTTAGTATATTAAATCAATAAAATTGGTTTAAAGGATGTTTAGGAAATTAAACTATTGTTTGTAAGAATTTTATTCTACCATATTTAAGATTCATGCACTATATAAGGGAAAATTGATTTTACCCTATTCATCTAGTTACCTTTAAGTGATACATACCCACTGCGTAAGGGTAACATAATTTTACCATTACATGGCATAATACCCTTATGTAAACTAAGAGATCTCAATAATATATTAAAATAGCCAAAAAATTTCCCTTAGATGGTTTTTGAAAATTAGGGATGATCTTTACATATCTTAGGAAAGTCCATTACGTGAGGTTGGTACCCTTATGTATGTTACAAGCTACCTTTATGAAGGAAATAACTACCATTACATGAGACTTGGAAACGCTCGTTTAATCTTGCACAATTATAGAACATCAAAACTACCATTAAAAAATCAGCATATTACCATTACATGTACTAGGATCAACCTTTACGAAATTAAGGTATTTTTTTACTGATTCACGCTCAAATTCACCAAAGAGATGAAGGTAGAACAATCCTTGTAGTTTATCTTGGGTTATTGAATCCTCAAAGACCTATGATGTTACCTACAAACACATACATTATATGGATTGATTTTGGATATGAAGTGGCCAACATGGGTTTATTTTAGATGGGTTTAAGGTATCTCAAACAGAATTATGTTATTTAAAGTTAAGATAATGATTTGATCCTAGGTTATCGCTTGGGGTGGATTGGATGAATTCCCTTTTTAATGATTTCAATTTCATATATTTGAGATGGGTTCATTTAAGAAGATCAAAAAACATCATCACTTACTAGTTTAATACCTACACCATTTAATACTAATCACCTATACACTTTAAGGATCAATGTCTTGAGCACATTTAGGTAAAGGTTCGTATCAGCACTTGATGTGTGTGGCCTCAAATTCAACAAGGATGAAAGAGTTTAAAGATCTTCAAACAAAATTATCAATTAAAAGAAGTGATTAGAAATTAATACCATGAGAAAATACATCCAAACCATCCCCTTTATACTCCCTAGGATCAAAACATAAAATTTTTATCCCTCCATTAATTCTATGATTTCAATGGAAGTAGAATGTAGGCTCATGAGGGAGGAATTCGAGAAGTAAAAAATACAATAAAAAGAAATCAATCACTCCACTGTTGTGTAAAGAATATCACAAGGTATGGTGTGAATAAATTCACAACACAAGGCAACGATATAAATGTTATAATAAGAAAAACATAATAAGAGGAAAGGAAGAAATTTTATAAATAACTAATGTGATTTTAACAACTTACATGAGAAAGAAGAACGTTACAAATCCAAATCGACATAATAACATTAAAATGAAAACAAAGGTTCAAATTTGATCAACTCCAGCACCACCACTACCTTAAATAAGTATTTTTGAACCCTTGGGTCGATCCTACAATTGTCCAAGTCTCTTCAATTAACTGTGGTAGGAAATTGGTGGGTGGAAAGTTCAGGGAAAGTTAATTTTTCTATCCATGACCCGAGGTGGTAGACAACTTTCATCTACCGAACAGACGTGACTAAATGGCCTTATAGATTTCCGAATTGGAGTGGGAAATAGAACAAAAAATTGAAGTTCTGGATTTTTCCCATATCTTTGTAAAATTTCATCACAAATGGATATGTGGTAGTCATGATATGATTAAATTGGTCGTCTGTTTTTCTGGGCCACAGAATTTGGCCCTAAATTTTATCTCTTAATTGGGACACCTTAATAACCACCATGGAGGAAAAATTAGCACTAGATTCTGGAGATTGATTTGTTACTATATATTTCTTCTAGCATCCAATGTAATTTTGGATTCATTGGGCCTGTATGTTGGGCCTCACATTCTTATTAGTGGGCTGGTTTCAAATATGCCTTCTCTAGAATTGTTTGAATGAAATCCCATTTTGGTGGCCTTCAAATGTGAAGCATCAAACACTCCACAAGTATGAATTTTTCCCAATATAATTAGAAACATAAAAATTAAATATCAAAATAAAATCAAGATCATTGGGTACATTAAATGATGTTAAAAAATGTACCACATAATAATAAATTTTAAGAAGGAATTACAATCACAATGTGAATTGATGTACAAAGTGTAAAATTTACTAAAATGATGTTTATGAATAATAAATCACATGAATATTATATATATTAACAATTAATATTAGCCTCATTTAGTGGCTAATCACACCCCCAACATGAGTTTTTTTATTCCCGATTAAAATATATCTCAACAATATGAAATTCGAATTCCCTTTTCCAAAAACATTTTAATACATAGTGATCACCATAAACACTTATAGGATAAATTCACGAAACCCATCAACATATTTTTAATACATGATAATTTCATATTTAGATCCCAATCCCAAGCCCATTATTTTATTCAAATTCATTTCCATATTTTTCCTAATATCAATTAAGAGTGATGATGTGTTGTGCATCGCATTAGACATTGGGGATAGTTTTTATTCAAGTGGGAAATGATGGAAACGCTAGGTGGAATCACATTTCAATATTAAGATTAGTATTAAAAAAAATGTATTGTATTATTTGTTTGTTTTTTTTCAATTATTCCATGATAAATGAAATTTCACTCAAAAGAGTCAACCACTGTAGTGAGACATTGTCGATGACTCCTAGGCTCAAAGTGCTTAGGGCACCAAGTGAATTCAACATAATTGGGCATCATCTCGAGTAAATTCAGTCAAAAAATTAAAATTACCAAAATAGAGATAAAAATATTAACTCCAGGCCAGAAAAATATGGAGTCACGATCCCCATGTGTTGAAATCCACACATTAGGTCAATACATTGCTCTACAATAAAATTTAGTGTTTTTTTAAAAAAATTATTGAATGCACATATTAAAACTAAAATGATCACCAAACCTATGCTATTTATTTTGGGGACCCCATGAACTCAAACTAATAATCCACTATCCAAAGGATGTGCGTTGTGATTTTTTTTATTTGGATGAAAATATAAACCATGAAATATACCATTAGATAGCCACACTTTCCAAAATCTATGCTCAAGAAATTATATATTGATTTAAATCAAAATCAAGGTATGCTAAATTATTTGATATTCAGTTTTAATGTGTACAATGTTTATTATCATTCTCAAGGTTAAAAAATTTCCTTCCGTTAAGGCACACTTTTTTTTGAAATCATTCATTTTTTTTGACACAAAATCAATTTTATTTTATCTCCTCCCCAACTTAAAATAAAACTATACTCATTATATAATGAAAAGAAAATTTAGAAGGGCATAGAGTCAGAGAATGGGAGTTCAAAAAAGAAATCGAAAACGAGGATCATGGAATAATGTCACCTGGTGGTTGAAGTTGAAATTCTTGTTGCTCCCTTTTAATCCCTTGATCTCAATGTCACTCTGAGAAACCCCTAGTGGAAAAAAATGAAAACAAACAAACAAAAAGACTATATATATATATATATTTATTTATTTATATAATAAGGAAAGTAAAATATAAGTATATGTATAAAAATTATAGAATAAAGAAGCACAATAAGCCGTAGGTTGGTGGTAAGCACGCGCCCCTATATCCCTTCGGTCCCGGGTTCGAGTCCCCATGGCATCGCTGGTTGTGACAGGGTTTTCCCAAAGACCTATGATGTGCTATTTTAATTTTATTTATTATTATTATATTTTAATATATTTTAACCTACAAACATATAACAATAAAATGAACTGATGATTCATTTTCTTCTTTTTAAATTTTTAGGTAAGGTATTACTCAAGTATCACACAATGTGACACAGATGAATATGGTGCTGGTCCATCATACCCATCCATACTCATAATAGGAGAAATAGTCAAAAATTTATTTTTTTTATTAATTTTAAATAACAAAATGATTCATTAATCCTATTTTAAATATAATTTCTATTAAAACAACAAAATTTTTGGAAACATAAAAACCAAGGGTTGTCACCAATGAAGCGCTTTGTTTAAAGTCATTTACCCAACATGGATCCTAAATCTATTAGTTTTTTCTTGGTTCATAGGTTATCTTAGTTAACTCAACCTATGTTTCTTTTTTATTGAATGATTCATTTAATGGTTTTAACCTTTAACCATTGACCTTGAAAATTTAACTACTTGTGGGATCTTGAAACTTTACTGGCCAATGGGGGTATATATGATGCACTATGAAAGGACCTGACCATCTGGACCTTAAAATTCCAGGGTGTAAATGACCTTTTAAACTATACAAGAGAAAAAAATTTCCTGTTTCAAAATATTTGACTTTGATATTCCTGAATTGGTAAGCTTCAACTCTAGCTTTAATTATCCTTGAATTTTCATAAGCCTCCATCATTAGTTCCTCAAGTTCATTGAGATCTAATTTCCTTTTTGTTCTGGCCAATGAGAGGTCGTAATTAATTTTCATTATTACCTAAAAAGACTTATTCTCAACTTCAAGAGGAAAATGTCATGCTTTTCAATAAACCATCCTATATTGTGACATTCCTAGTATGGTTTTTTATGTTGTACGAAATGCCCAAAGTGCATCTAAGAGTTTTTAAGACCAATGTTTCCTAGAGGGATTGACAGTTTTTTTAAAATATTCTTTATCTCCCCATTTTCTAACTCATCTTGACCATTGGTTTGAGGATGGTATGCAGCGGAAACCTTGTGAGAAATTCCATACTTATACATGAGGGAAGAGAATGGAGAGTGGTAGAAATCGGTTCCTAGGTCACTGATTATAGACCTGGTAATTCCAAATCGAGAAAACATGTTCCCTTTCAGAAATCGGATCACAACATGATGGTCATTAGGCTTGGTGGGAATGGATTTAACCCATTTTGAGACATAATCAATAGCTAAGAGTATGTAGAGTTATCCCCTATAGTTTGGGAAGGGATCTATGAAATAGATTCCCCATCAGTCAAATATTTCAATCACTAAGATGTGAGTGAGTGGAATTTGATTTCTTTTTGTGATTGACCCTACTTGTTCACACATATGACAGTTGGGACAAAATGTGTAGGAGTCCATTTGTTGAGTCAATAAGGTTTTCCTTATGACTTTTCTGGTACTTCTTGTTTTGAAAATCACAAACACCTTATACTTGAGAAAATATATATTTTACTTATAAAAAAAATTTCCTTCCCAAAGGATTTTACCTCTAACAAGTTTTCATTTTTCATATGAATATTTTTCTTATGTATAAAAATCGGATTCATATCTAAAACTTCGGAATCATATAATACATAGATATAAAGCATTTTGTTTTAGGATTCGAATTCTGGATACGAACGCTAATGAATTTCCATTCTGAATTCTAGATACAAACTCTAATGAACTTCAACTCCAAAATCTGGATACAAACACTCATAATTTCCCACTCTGAATTCTGGATACGAACTCTCACAGTGTTCAACTCCTAATTATGGATAAAAACATTAATTAGTTCGACTCTGAACTTCTAATAGTTCAACTCTAAACTTATATGAGTTCAACTATGAACTCTGTAAGTTAAGATTCCGAATTCTGGTGAAACCCTACTCCTAATTTCCATTTAAATTCAGACTCCAGATTTATATAGAATTCAGGTTTCTAATTCCTACATAACAGAATCAGAATATCTTTTTATTATAGAATCTGAATTCCATTTTGGATAGACTCCGAAATTTTATTTGCTTACATTTTGAAATTTAGTTTTACTTATTCTTACACATGATTCATACAAAAAAATGTAGTGCTTTTAGTTATTGACTAACCATTGGTTGAGTGACACGTATACAGGTCCCTCTAAAATTCAAATAAAGTATGAACATTGGAGGAGGGAGCCGACTGTTGGAGCTTCACTTATAAATAAAATCTCATTTGAACGTGCTCACAACTTTTGGAATATTGGGGATCATAACATTCTAAAGTGATTTCTAGAGAGAGAGGCTCTTATTAACTCTCAAAGCTTCATGCATAAAGTTTCAACAGCTTGTTTAAACTTTTCCTGGTGCAGACTTGCTTCATGTGACTCCGATTTTTTCTGAATACAATCGAGGGCTTCCGGGGATATGAAGACAGAGGTTGAAACACCTTGAAGTTGAGGGTTTCCTTGCTGAGGACGACAGAGGTGCTGACTACCTGATAGTTGAGGGATTTCTAGGATAGCAAGATAGACTATAATCTTTGTATCAAGGGATTACCCTGGTGTGGGTAAGATAGACATTCTTAAAAGTATAAATCAAGGGACCTTTATCCAAGGTTGTTGGATACCCTTATCATTGGGTTAGAAGACTTATTACTTGTTACTTGTTTTTGTTATAATTTTTTCCACTATATTTTGTATTGTTAAGGAATGTATCACTTTCTTATACTTCCTTACTTGTACTCTGATATAGTTAGATTCTATACGCTTTAAGGTATAATCTTAGTCATTGTATATTTTGTTACGTTCTGTTTTCGGAATCACTATTCCGGAATTTAGAAAGTGATTAGAACTTATATAGGTCTTTTAAATTATCTTGTTTAACCTTGTTAAATATAAGCATCCTAAAAATTTCCTAAGGGAATTTTTAAAAGATACAATTCACCCCCCCCCCCCCTCTTGTATCTGACAATCTCATTTGTATTTTCATCCTATGTTTGGTATTATAGAGTATATCATACTCAGAGTCATACCATCCTAACAATTGGTATCAGAGCACTGGTTCAATCTGAATTAATCTCACGATTAGATTCAGAAGATAATTCATGGAATTGCTTTTTCGGATTCACATTTCTGAATTCATATTTTTTGGAATCTGTTTTTTTAGAATCAATGTTCGGATTCACTTTTTTCTTAGAGATCTAATTTCATGCTAAGAATATTTTCTCTTGTTTACAAACATACATTTCTAACATGTTTGTCTGACAAAGATTTTCTTAAGGATGGTAGGATTAAATGTTGGTTCTATCGACAAATTAAATCTAACAAGGCCACCTATCTTTGTTGGTAGTGATTATGAATATTGGAGAGATTATATGAAGACTTTCGTTATCAATACTCTGGTAGATAACTTTTTCATTCTTACCGGTGGATACAAGATCCCTGACAAGGAAGTTAGTGCTCTTACTAATCAAGAAAATCATGAATACAAAATCAACTATAAGGTATGCAATAATTTGATTTGTTCAGTTACTAGGAACATATATAGCTAAATCTCTTCTTGTGAAACAGATAAATGTATATAGAAGAAACTTGATGTTACACATTTTGGTACATATAAAGTCGTTGAGACTAGAATATCCATGCTTAGATCTGAATATCATGGTTTTAATTTTCCTAATAGAGAACCAATATGTAAGGTGAAACATATATTCATGAATATCGTGAATAAATTACATTATAGTGGAGAAAAAGGATTAGATGATGAAGATCATATTGACAGGACCATAGATATCATCCCAAATGAGTGGGAATATGTAAAGACACATAATATTCAAGGAAATGTTTTTCTTAATTTTCTTTGGAATTTTACAAGAACGCAGTTTCTGACGGCACCTGATTCCGAGGCCCGGTGTGGCCGAAATCATTTTCCGAAGTTTGGATCGGGTACGTTCAGTGAACGAACGAGCATGTTTTTCGAACATTTGAACCAGTGCTTGGAATCGAATTCTGATGGCACCAATGGAATCGCAATGCCTGTATTTTCTTAGAAACTCCTTTTCTGGAGTTGCGTTTGCTGGGGTGTGGTTTTTAGTTTTTGGGGTTAAGTTATGAAATAAAATAAAAGTGGTGCGACACTTTATTTTATTTCACTTAAAGCCACTTAAAGCCACTTAAGCTAAGTTAAGCGGATAAGGTGGAACCCACAATATCCTACCCACTTGGTAGGATATTTTTGAGGTGGGGCCCGCACGAGCCCCGCCGTTTCATCCCTCCTAAGTAACGCACCCTCAAACCCCATCTTTAATGAAAGTCAACTATGCATTTTTCTGGTTAAGAAACGCCCCATTAAATTTTGCAGTTAAATTGTTACAATTAATTCTCCTAATTAATTGTTCATTTCTTATCTTTTGAATTTCAAAAGCTTGGGTTGATAATAAAATAAGTGTTGGAGTTATTTTATTATGGTTGGGGTTGTGTTGTGATAATCATTTGCGATAAAAAGAGAAGATTCTTCGTTCTTCGGTGAAGAACGTGAAGAACGCACCACCGCCGATGACGAACGGGAAGAATGCACCACCACCGACGAAGAACTACAATATCTGATGGCAGACGACGGCGAGTGACGCCTTCCTTAGAGATCACCTAATTCCAACGGCGATTCTCCTCTTTCGCAGCGATCTTCTTCTTTCGCAGCGGTCCTCTTCTTCTGCGATGGTTAATTCCGCGACAAACGCTCGTTCGACGACAGAGTTGAGGTAGAGATTTATTTTTTTTAATTTCTTAGTTCGTTAAATCTTCTTGTCGCTTCTCATTTTCATTGTACCACATGTTATCGTGATAATGGGAGGAGGTCGGACCGAACGAACATGGCCGACACTCCTCCCTTTTTTGGTTGATGGTATTGTCACGGCGAGCACGGCAACGCGGTGCCGAAGCATCGTGCAGAATTTTGATAAGGAAAGGGGGAGAAGTGTGGCGCCGTCCCGCAGCGCTATTGAAGATGAACCAAGATGCGGTGCCTTCGTGCATCGCTGTTGAAAACGAACAAAAGATGTGGCGCCATCGCGCCGCACCGGAGAACCAATAAAGCACCGTGGCTGGAGCGGCGCCGCGGAGGTGGGGCGTGGCGCCGTCGCGCTGCGCCGGACGAACCAAGGCTACGGATGGTTCCAGGACATGGCGGGACAGCAGAATCGGCAGCCAGTACCGGGCCACCGGTGTCGGTGCAAGGGGATCTTCCTTGCTGGTCTCATTGAGGTAAAGGCCGGCTGGTCGTAGCATGCCATCCGGACCATGGAAGAACCGAGGGTTGAAAACCCCCGGCTTGCCGGACGAAGCGGCCACATTAAGGGGTTACAGTTTACTTCATGCGGGGTCAGCGCCCCCTACCCAAACGGTTTGGCCGTTTGGCCAAACCCCTGGCCAGCGCGCCCAGCACGCCGCGCGCCGGGCCGGCTGCCTGGCCGGTCCGCCAGACGGGGTTGCGCCGGGCTGGGCCGGTTCGGACCGGGCCCGAACCCCCTAATACCGAATCTCTTCGGTAAGTAGCCCATAACATGAGCTACAGGCCTCTGATCAACACACCATCATTTGCGATGCGATCCTTGGATCAAGATGGTATTTTCGGTGTACCGCACTCAAGGTTTCAGAATACTTTGTGTTCTGCCAAGTTGGTTCATACACGAAACCAACGGGGCCCTCAGAGCGGAAACGCTCATAACATGAGCTCCAGACGTCTGATTGACGTGCCGTCGACTTTGATGGATTCATATATGTGAGATGGATCTTTTGGATTACTACGCCTGAGGTTTGGATGCAGATGGAGTATGTTCGGGTTGGTTTTGACTTAAAAACCAACCTGGCCCCTGGGACGAAAAAGCCAATAACTCTCAGACCGGGCGTCCAATTGACGCACCTTCTACAACGTTGAGTTCCTGTTGACGATACGAAACTTTTGGATACATCAACTCTGGACATTGTGTCAGTTGATGTATCAGCCTCTCGACTCGTTGAGCGGACCCTCCCAAACGAGCTTGCTGTGTGTGGGAACCCTAGAGCAGGCTGCGACGATGACGATGACGACGACTGTACAGAGATCCTCAGTGGATTCGTCGGTGACGACTTCAGCACTCAGCGATCCTCTGTGGATCAGTACCACAGATCCTGTGTGGGACCGATCCAGTGTGGGTCAGAGCTCAGCGGTCCTGTGTGGGCCAGCGCCTACAGATCTTGTGTGGGTCCGATCCTATGTGGGTCTTTGCGGGGGTTAGTTACCTATCGATCCTGTGTGGGTCAGATCCTTTGTGTTTTATTGCGGAGGTTAGTTACCCATCGATCCTTTGTGGGTCAAATCTATTCTGTGTCATTGCGGGGGTTAGTACCTATCAATCCATTGTGGGTCCAACGACTTAGATGAATCAATGGATATATCTGATCATCTCTATCATCATACGAAGAAGTATACCTCTGTGAGCTGAATCCTGTTTTGTTTTCCTATGTGGATTGTGTTCTGTTATCCTGTGTGGATTTACGTTTTTCTTTCTTGTGTGGACAGGGTGTTACTTGAGCTCGGATGTTGGAGCCGAATGAGAATTGATTACTTAGGTATATGTATGGTCATATACCTAAGCAATGTCGAATTTTACTTCATGATTGTATATTTCCTTTGTGAATTATCCTTTGTGGATTATGGGAGACCTTCAGGGGTCTCGGGGTCCCTACTGAGTAGTTTATACTCACCCCTGCACGGGCTATGTCTGTACTACATTGTGTTAGTTATAGATGACGGACAGCTCTGATCGTGGTTGAGGCTTGCGAATCAGGACGGTACCTGGAGGTGGACCACTGGGCAGGACGTACTCGGAGTGGACGGTTGGACCTGAGGAGCTGTGAAGGCTATCTATACTCACCATTCATGTGGGACTTCCAGTGGGCGGCTCGACATTGCGGCTTTACATTCAATTGGTGTTTTCCCTTTCGAGTTGTACTTTACTTTTAGTTTGGGTTTGTATTCTGGCCCACTTACTTTTCCGCACTTAATTTGTATCAGCTTTTACTTAGTGTTGACTTCTACTTCTTGCTTGCTCTGTGGTGTTTTTTTACTTTACAAAGGCAATGCCTTCTATTCTTACCGGGATTTACGCCTTGGTGCTAGTCGCCAGCCCCTGGCCTATGGAAGGCGGGCTTGGGGTAGTCATGGCACGGGCCCTGAGGATGGGTTGTGACAGAATAAAAAAGAACTGCAATCGATGAAAATAGAAAGGTTACTCAAATTTCTCTTGATGAACTATTTGGAACTATTCCTCAATATGAAAATAGAATGAAGATAGATGATGACAACATAAAGAAGAAGAATGAGAATGTTAGTGTTGCATTTACTACAAATTCAAATCACAACAAAGATAAGACTCATGAGAGAGTTACTCGATCCAAATATAAGAAGGTTATTATCCAATCTGAATCTAGTGAGAGTGAAGTCTCAAAAAACGAGTTAGCTAATCTTGCTTGATGGATGAACAAGGTAGCTGGACAAATAAATTTCTAATACAAGTATAAGAAGAAGGAATGGAAATATAATAATGATTCAGAGGTCACATGATATGATTTCAAGAGAGATGTGCACATAAGACCTGATTTCCCTATGCTCAAAAGAAAAGAATGAAAAGAGAGGCATTCTGAATGGAACAGAAAGAAATATTACAAGTTCAAAGCTAAGAATGTTCTGAAAGCTAATGACACCTGATGTTCCAGTGGTAGTGACTCTTGAGATGAATCTTTTGATTTTGAATCATTTGGACATAAGAATCTTGGTCTTATAGCCAGGATACCTATTGATAATCCTTGCATTATGGCTAAGGGACACAATGCTTAATCCTTGAACAATGTTTTTTTAAATTCTAATGATAGTAAATATTTTAACTCTTATCATGAAGAATATTCTTCTGATGAAGAAAATACTTTACCTACCTATGAATAAGTTTCTAGGTTTGCTGAACTTATTGAGATTGAGAACTCAAAACTCATGAAAAAGCTTGATAAGGAAAACTCTAGGAATACTATTCTTACTAAGGAAATATCACATCATTCTAATGATCTTGATATGAAAAATACTGATTTTGAAAGTATTTAAAAAAATCCTGAGGAAGTATATTCTGAGAAGAATAAATTTTCCAAAGATTTAGAAAATATTATTTCTAAGAAAAATATTTTTGAGCCTAACTCTAGCTCAAAATCAAATGTTTTTTATTATAAGAACTTAGTTATCAAACTCAAATCTGAAATATTTTCCTTGATGAATTGTTTTTCAAAAATTACCCATGGTAAGGAAAATTTTGATAAAATGTATTCACAAATTCGACCTTGAAGAAATACTTCTGGAGTTAGTTACACTAGATCTAAATTAATTTTTAGTAACAACTACTTTGTTCCTCAAAATGCTCCATTCTGCACAAAATTTAAATGTGGTGGTCACTAGGAAAAGAATTGTTCCTTAAACAAAAACCAATCTTTAGGATTTCATAAGGCTTATTTTTCTAAGAAGATGTGGGTACCCAAAATATTACTTTCCGAAATTATTGGATCCAAGAAAGTCTAGATTTCGAAATCCTAACTTATTCATATTTTCATGAAAAGATGGAATGTACCAACCTCAATACATGGTACATGTATAGTGGATGTTCCTGGCATATGACTAGTTATAAAGACTATTTTAATAATATTATTAAAATGAAAGGAGGAAAAGTAAATTTCGAAGATAATGCTCAGGGAGAAATTATTAGTATAGGTAACATCATTATTCATAGAAAAACATTGATTTCAAATGTTTTGTTTGTTAATGGTCTTATGAACAACCTCATCAGCATAAGTCAATTATTTGATGAAGGTTACCTTGTGAATTTTAGGAATGATAGGTTCTTAGTACACAATTCCATGGAAGAATTTATTCTCTCTGCCAATAAGCAAAAGAATCTATACACATTGAACATAGAAGACCTTATGAGCCAGGAATTACCTTGCCTTAATGCGATGGAAGATCATTCTTGGTTATGGCATAGATGGATAAAACACTGTAACTGTAGGAACTTATGAAAACTCCCTAAGAAATGTTTAGTTATGGATCTACTAGAGATAAGATTTGATTCTTCAAAAGTCTCTAAAACTTTTCAATATGGAAAGAAACATAAATCTCGTTTTAAATCAATCGGTGAAGTCTCAACAACTGATGCACTACAGTTGGTGAAGATTTATCTTTTTGATCCAACAAAAACTGGAACCATTGGGGCAAGTATTATGTATTTTTCTTTGTTGATGATTATACTAGAATTACATGTGTCTATTTTTTAGAGAAGAAATCTGGGGATTTTTCTTATTTCAAAAGTTTTTGATCCCATGTTAAAAATGAGAAAAAACTTCCATTGAAAACTATTCATAGTGATCATGGAGTATAATTTCAAAATTCTGGTATTGAAACTTTTTGTAGTTGAAAATGTATTACTCACAACTTTTCAGCACCTAGAACACCTCAACAAAATGGTGTTTTTGAAATAATAGATAGAATTATTCAAATGATAACTAGAACCATGTTGAGTGAGTATTTTGTAGACAAAAATTTTGGGCTGAAGCCGTAAGTATTGCTTGTTATACTATATATCGAGTTTCAATTAGACCTTTTCTTAATAAAACTCATTATGAGTTATGGAATGCTAGAAAACCTAGACTTTACTACTTTAAGGTTTTTGGTTGAAAATTATTCATTATGAATACCAAAGAAAGCTTAAACAAATTCACACTAAAATCTGATAAAGGATGTTTCTTGGGATTCTCCATAACTTCTAAGGCATATATGGTTTTTCACAAAAACACTTGCACTATTGAAGTAACAGTACATTTCAAATTTGATGAAACTGATCATTTTGTTTTCAAACAACCCCAACCTAAAACTTCGGAGGGGGTTTCAAAAACTGACTATCATCCATTGATAGAAAACCCTTCTGATAATGAAAATGTTCCGGAAAATGACTCTAAAACATTTACCCCAGAATATTTCCTACCCTATGTTGATGGACAGGTTTTACAAAACCCAAATCAGTCACTTCTTAAGAATTATCCCAGTGATAGTATCATTGGTGATGTGAATCAACCTATAAGTACTAGATGTTCCATAAGAAATGAATTAGAACATCTATCAGTCATTTCCGAATTAGAACCAAAAAGCACTGACAAGGCTTTAGGAGATGATGATTGGATTAATTTCATGCAAGATGAACTAAATGAATTCTAAAGTAATAATGTATGGAGCATGGTTGAAACACCTATGGAAACATCTGTTATTGGAGTAAAATGGGTCTTTAGAAATAAGTGTGATGAAAATGGAATCATTGTAAGATATAATTCTAGATTAGTTGCTAAAGGCTATAATCAACAAGAAGTAATAGACTATGAAGAAACCTATGCTCCAGTATCTAGACTTGAATCTATTCTTATTATACTTGCCTTTGAATCATTCTTCAATTTCATACTTTTTCAAATGGATGTGAAATGTTCTTTCCTTAATGGTTATGTTCAAGAAGAAGTTTTTGTTGAACAACCTCCTGACTTTGAAGATACAAAACATCCAGATCATGTTTTTAGACTTACCAAAGATTTGTATGGTCTTCAAAAAGCCCCACGATCGTGGTATGATAGACTTACAGGATTTTTGCTTCAAAATATCTATGTTAGGGGAAATTCAGATCCCACTCTTTTTATAAAGAAAGATACGAAAAATTTTGTGATTTTTTAAATCAATATTGATGATATTATATTTTTTTCAACATAGAAATCTTTAACTGATTATTTTACGGATCTAAATAAATCTGAGTTCGAAATGAGTATGATGGGTGAGTTAACATTTTTTCCTTAGTTATGAAATTTCTCAATAAACAGAATGAATCTCCATATCCCAACATAAGTATATTAAATATATTATTAAAAATTATGGGCATTACAACACTAAGCGTATAAGTACTCTTATTG
Source organism: Viscum album (assembly GCA_963277665.1). Classification (NCBI taxonomy): domain Eukaryota; kingdom Viridiplantae; phylum Streptophyta; class Magnoliopsida; order Santalales; family Viscaceae; genus Viscum; species Viscum album. The sequence goes on from OY728142.1 coordinate 960,363,258, forward strand.
ATACCTCAAACACACTTTATCTTGATGTAGCTGGGAAACCAGTAGATCAAACATATATTAGAGGAATGATATGAAGTCTACTTTACTTGACAGCTAGTCAACCACACATGATGTTTTCAGTATTGTTAGGTGAAAGATATCAATCAAATTCTAAGGAATCTCATTTAAATGCGGTGAAAATATTTTTTCGCTAATTACAGGGAACCATGTATCTAGGACTATTTTATACTTCTGGAGATGATTTTTTTTAAAAGCATTTCAGATGCTGACATTGGTGGATGTAAAATGTATAGAAATAGTACATATGGAACTTGTCATTTCTTAGGAGATTCATTAGTTACTTGTTCATGCAAGAATCAACACTTTGTTGCACTCTCCACTGCTGAAGCTGAATATGTAGCAGCTGGAAGTTGTTCTGATCGATTGTTATGGATGCAACACACACTCACAAATTATGTCTTGAGTTTTACGAAGACTCAAAATTTTTGTGATAACACAAGTGCCATTGTCCTTAGTAAAAATCATGCACATCATTCTCATGAAAAACACATAGATATTAGGCATCACATCCTTTGGGATCACACACTAAAAAGAGATATCATTCTTTAATTTATCAGAACGCAAGATCAACTTGCTGACATTTTCATAACATCATTACCCTCTGATAGATTTGAATACATTTAATAGAAGTTAGGAATGATAACCATGAGGCAATATTCCCTCATTATCTCCTTTTTTAACTCTTGTCCTTACAGTAATAAACACTTTTTCATAAGGGGTGTACATTTGTTTGTTAGTCCTTCAAAAATTTTCATATGAGACTTTCAAAATTTTTGGTAATGATCCTTTGAAAATTTTCATAATGAAGTATTCGTAATAGAAATTTTCGTAATGAAGTTTTCGTACTAAACATTTTCATAACGAAGTTTTTATACTTGAAATTTTTGAAATGATAATTTTCGTAATGAGAATTTCCATAATTGGAATTTTCATACTCATACTTGTCGTACTAGAGTATTGATACCCAATGTTTTTGTAATAATCTTTTCAACTTCATGTTTTTCGTTGTATGTTTTTCGTAAGAATAATATCACCTATTTCGAATAAATTTCTTAACAATATGAAAGGTATGACTTCCTTATGTTTTCATAATAACTTTTACTTACTCATAGATTCCTTTATTTCTATATTTTTTGGATTCATTTCTTAATAAATCCGAATGTTTTTAAAACCTCAAAAGATCAGATTCAATATTTTTTTGTAGGCATGTTTTCAACCGTCAGATCAGATCAAATAGTTTTTCAATCGTTAGATTGTTTATGGAAGATGAAAGGTCACCTCCATCGCCTATATAAAGGGGACCCTGATGGTTGTCCCCATCGATTTCCATGCCCTCGAGTGTCGAATATTTTCCTCAGTTCATAAAGCCCGTTCAGAGTCATTCAGTGCTCCTCCATTCCGAATGTCTGTAGAAGCCACTTCCCAAGAAATGTCTTCTACGAAGTCAATATCTAAATGGAAAATATACAGGGAAAGGTTGTTCCATCCAAATTTTTCAAGTATGATTCTATCATCTCTAAGAATATCAAGATATATAGTTGGGAAGATGTATGCATATCTATGATAGGTGATCAGGACATGGTGTATCCAAAATTTCATATAGAGTTCTATGAGTCAGTTTGTTTCTTTCATGAAGAGGGAATAGAAAATTTTTCTTTTAAGTATTATGCGATGACTTACAAACTTACTTACACCAAAGGTGAAAGCTTGGTGTGGCTATCATTTGATGAGAAAGCTGAGTTTGGCACCCACAAACTCTTGGACGTTATAGGTAGTTTTGTTAAGGTAAATGACTTACAATGTCTTGGACTTGATGATGTCAAGACAATGAAATTTTATCAACTATCTTCAAACAACCCTATTCTTCAGTTATGGGTACATGGTTTCTTAGTACCAAGAAAGGGTGACAAAGATACCCTCAAAAAAAGTGATATATATTTCTTAGACTTCTTGGAAAATCTAAGAAAAATAAATATGATGAGACATGTACTAGATACAATCAAGAACATCAAGGAGGGGAATATTAGAGCCCAAATCAGAATGTTTCCTACTTTTCTTTCAAGGATGATAGTTTGGTGTCTTGAGTCATTCAATATTTCTTGAAAACCCAAGTCTCGGAATTTCAAACTTATTCTTGTGTGTGATGACACTCTGAAAATAATGAATATGGCTTATTCCAAGGAGACAAAAGAGTTTTATGATCTACCAGAGGAAGAGGAAGAAGCCAATCTAGAAAATATTGAAAATGATGATCCTTCAAAGAAGGTTGGCATGAAGAGAAAGCTGATGGAATTGGAGGAGTCAGAAAAAACTCCTAAATCTAAGGATGCCCAATCCGCAGATCCCATGCTGAAGAAACAGAAATCATATCCAGATGAGGTGGCTACTAAATGGAGGGAAGATAAGGAGAAAAGAAAATAATGGGAACCTCAGTTCGGATTGGACCCTGCTAAAGCTAAATCCTTAAGGTAGAAGACTACTGAATACCTTGAGAAGGTAGAAAAATATAAGAAGATGAAGGAGAAGATGTCTCATGCTGAATTTTTACAATCTCTTTTGAGATACACAGAAGTAGCTTCTTAGAAGACCCCCGTATCGAAAACTTTTTTTATTCATCCATTACCAGAGACCCCTGGAAAGAAATACTTCACTCTGGAAAAACCTAGTGATAATGAAGTTGTTGAAAGAGTAGAAGAAGAGGAGGAAGTATAAGAAGATGAAGTAGTAGAATAATATTGTGGTGATCTACATGACTTGATTAAACAAGTTGATTATTATCAAGAGAAGGCAAACCCATCAGAAAAACAACCACTCCAAACTTCTGAGGTTGAGTCCTCAAAGCTTGTCACTCTGGGAAAGGGAGATGAGAAAGAGGCTAAGAGAGATGATGATAAGGAAGAAGAGAAATAAAATGAATATTCTAAGGAAGAAAAAAATGATAAGCACTTTTTTGAAGAAGGAGCAGAAAAGGAGAAACCTAATGAATATAATATACTTCAACTATCTGAAAGTGAGGAAGAAACTCCTGACGAAGAACCCATTCCGAACGATGATAAGGGTATGTAAGTGATTATGGAAACCCCAAAAAAAGATATCATAAAGGATAATCTTGTTGGTGGGTCTTCTAAAAGAAAGTTGGTTGAAATTGAAGAAGAACAGTCCCTGAGCAAGGTGTCCGATTTGGAATCATCAGCACTAGGTCATGATTTTGTTGTTGATTCGTTGAAGAAATTGGTGGATACAATTCTGAACATTCCCACCATATACTCTAGATGACATATTCTTTAACACTACCTAAATCTGAAATAAAAATCTATATCTATTGTATTGGATAATTGTGTGATGATTGAGGCCGAGCATAGACATTTCTCATCAATTATGATTTTCACAGAAAATATTGCTGCAAAACCACTCTATGGTCGAAGAAAATTTATGATGACATGAAAGAGATTGATCAGTTTCAGAATGATGTTAAAGAAGGTTTTTACACCAATGATTCCAAGATGAATAATCTTTAAAATAAGGTGACCCTTGAGAAAAATATTCAGAATCAATAAGTAAGGGATTTGAATGGGAATCTTGACTTGGTAGCTCAAAACTGGGAAGGGGAAAGAGATCTCCAGATTGAGATTGAAGAGAATCTTATGAAGCAGGATGAAATTATTAAGGCATAGTCTGAGGCCCTGAAAGATCAAAATGAAAGGATTAAATCCTTATGAAAACAAGCTGAGGAGGACTAGAATGACTTGAAGAAGCTGAAAACACTATTGAAGAAGTTAATCCACAAAGAAAAGGAAGACAAATAGACCAATCCGATTTTCTATTATAATGTCTTTCATTCTAAATATTAATTTCAACTCAAATGAAATATATGGTTCCTTGTGTTGTTTGTATGTCCTTAGTAATATTTTAGGTACTTTATTGTTTTTCCATTCCATCAAATTCTTTATGAAAATTAGAAATGTGGAGAAGGAAAAAGAACTACTCAAAAGGGGGAGAAAAAAAATATGAAAGGGACAAGGAAAATTTTATAAGTAAAGAAGACATATCCTTATGTAAGGGTGAGTATCTCATTACGAAGTTTTTCATTCTCATGATAATGAATATTCATTCCAAAAATCCATAATACAATCCTTAGAGTTCCAAATCTTAAGGGGGGGTTAGTTTTATTCACCATCATCTATAAACAAAGGGCGATAAGATTTATTTTCAAAGTCTAATGAAAATTTTCTATGTACTTATATTGTTTTTTGAATGGTTGTTTGTGCTTTCCAAAAAGGGGGAGATTGTTTAATAAATAAGGATTTCCTTAATACTTTTCCATTACTTCTTATTTTGAAAATCACAAACAACTTATACATAAGAAAATCTATATTTTACTTCTGTAAGAAAAATTTACTTCCCAATGGAATTTACCTCTACCATGTTTTCATTGTTCATATCAATATTTTTCTTTAGTATAAAAATTGGATTCATATCCAAAACCTTGTAATCATATAATACTTATATATGAAGCATTCTATTTTAGGATCCAAATTATGGATACTAACACTAATGAAGTTCCATTCCGAATTCTGGATATGAACTCCAATGAAGTTCCACTCCAAATTCTAGATAGGAACTCTCATAAATTTCCACTCTGAAATTTGGATACGAACACTCACAAATTTCAACTTCGAATTATTGATACGAGCATTAATGAGTTCGACTCCGAACTCCTATTAGTTTGACTCCTAACTTCTATGAGATATACTACGAACTCTATAAGTTAAGATTCTGAATTCTAGTGAAACCATAATCCGAATTTCCTTAGAAATACAGACTCTAGATTTCTACAAAATTCAGGTTCCTAATTCATACAAAACAGAATCCGAATATATCTTTATTATAAGTTCTGAATTCCATTGTGTTTAGACTCCAAACACTTATTTTCATACATACCGAACTTCAGTTTTTTTATTCTTACACTTGTTTCATTAAAAAAAATTATGTTGTGCTTTCAGTTATTGACTAATCGTTGGTTGAGTGACACATGTATTGGTACCTCCGAAATTCAAGGAAAAGTCTGACCATTGTATGAGGTAGCCGACTGTTGGAGCATTGCCTATAAATAAGTCCTCATTTGAATGTGCTCACACCTTTTGGAATTTTGGTGATCAGAACTTCCTAAAGTGATTTCTAGAGGAGCCTCTTATCAACTCTCAATGATTTGTGCAGAATGTTTGAACAGCTTGTTCAAACCTTGACTTATGAAGACTTGCTTTTTACGACTCTGATTGTTGCTGATTACAATCGAGTGCTTCCGGGGATAGAAAGAAAGAGGTTCCAACACCTTGAAGTTGAGGGCTTCCTTACTGAGAAAGACAGAGGTGCCGACTACTTGATAGTTGATGGCTTGTGGGGATAGCAAGGAAAACTCAGATATTTGTATTGAGAGATTACCCTAGTGTCGGTTAGACAGACATTCATGAAAGTATAAATCATGGGACCTTTTTCCAAGGCTGTTGGATACCCTTCTTTTTAGGATAAAATTTTTATTACTTGTTACTTTTTTTACATGTTTTTCGGCTGCATTTTGTATTGTTATGGAAAGTATAACTTTCTTATACTTCCTTACTTGTACTATGATATAGTCAGATTCTATACGATTTAAGGTAGAATCTTAATATTTGTAACTTTTGTTAAGTTCCTTTTTTGGAATCACTATTATGGAATTTAGAAAGTGATTAGAACTTATAGAGGTCTTGTGAATTATATTGTTTAACCTTGTTAAACATAAGCATCCTAAAATATCATAAGGGAATTTTTAAAAGGTACAATTCACCACCCCCCCCCTCTTGTATCTGAGAATATCATTATTATTTTGATCCTACTTTTGGTAATATAGTGTATATCATACTCTGGGTCCTACCATCCTAACACCCTTGAGAGGGTGTTCTAGAAGATACCACATTGAAGGACCTTAGCATAATTTTTCATAGATAAAAAGTGACCTCCACATGCCACCTTATGACAGAATTTAAGGATGGACTCTTGTTTAGATTCTAGGACACAGCTCCTAATGACTTGGTCCGGGAAGAACGTAAAGAGGTTTGGATCATCAAACACATAGCGCCTAACATTATAAAGTAATTTCCTCGATCTTGAGTCCCTTAGATTTTTGGAATTACCCCTGTAACTAAAAATTTGTCTATGTCGTCATACCAAGGGAAGTCACTCACAGAGTATAGGTGTTGATCAGGAAATGAATCAGACACAGAAAGGTGATTTGAGTTGTCTTTGAATTCCATAAAAAAGAGGTGATCTGCTATAACATTTTCAACACCATTTTTGTCCTTGATTGTGGGGACAAATTCCTGTAAGAGACGAACCCGCCTAATTATTATAGCCTTGGCATCTTGAATTTGGAAAGGGTATTTTAGGGTTGAATGGCCAGTGAAGACAACGATGGGTGATTCTAAGAGATAAGACCTGGATTTCTCTAATGAAAATTCAATAGAAAGCAACTCTTTTTTCGTGGTGGTGTAGTTGATTTGGGAATCATTTACAGATATTCATGCATAATAAATGACATAAGGAGTTTGATTGTAACATTTTCCTAACACAGATCCTACAAAAATGTAACTGGCATCACACATAAGTTCGAAAGGAAGGTTCCAATTTGAGGATTTCATAATGCGAGGAGAGGTGAGAGAGTATTTGTGTGTTAAGAATGAACCCTCACTGATTTTTGTCCAAAAAATGGAGCATCCTTTACTAGGAGAGCACAAAGGGGACAAGTTATTGAACTAAAGTCCTTGATGAATCTTTTATAGAAACCAGCATTTCCTAAGAATGACCTCACTTCCTTATCAGTTCTGTTTGATGGAAGGTGATGAATTATGTCAACCTTTTCTTTATCAAATTCAATCCCCCTACCCAAGATTATATGGCCATGGAATAATCTATTTTTAACCATGAAATGTATTTTTTCCAAGTTTAGGACCAGATTCTTTACTTCACATCTGAACAAAACTCTCTCCACATTCATAATACATCCCTCAAATGTATCCCCATATATAGGGAAGTCATACATTATGACCTCAATAAAGCCCCTAAAAATGTCTTAGAATATTCCCATAATGCACCACTGGAAGGTTCTAGGGGCATTGCATAACCTGAAGGACATGTGTTTTAAGGAAAAGGTGTCGAATGTACATGTGAATTTAATATTCCCTTAATCTTCTAAGGAGAACTAAATTTGATTATACCTCAAGTACCCTTCTATGAAACAGTATAAGGCATGTCCTACTACTCTCTCAAGGAAATGGTAAATGAATGGTAAGGGGAAATGGTCCTTCTTGGTGATTGAGTTTAGCTTCCTATAGTCAATGCATACCCTCCATCCACTACTCACCCTAGTTGGAAGAATATCTCTATCTTTATTGGTTATCACTGATTCCATCATTCTTGGGAACCACTTGGATTGGGATGACCCACTCACTCTTTGATATGGGATATATGATACCATATTTTATCAATTCCATAATTTCTTTTCTCACTACTTAAATGAGATTAGTATTGAGTCACCGTTGAGGTTGATGACATGGATTTGAATCAGATTCCAGAACAATATTATGAGTCCCAACAAGTGGGATAATCCCTGAAATATCAGACAGGGTCCAACCAATTGCATTATTATGTTTCCAAAGGACTTATAGAAGCATCCTCTCATGGTTGGCTTCAATAGAAGAAGAAATGACAGTAATATGTGTTTGATTGTCCCATAGGAATGCATACATGAGTGCAGTGAGAAGTTTCATCAATTAAAGATCAGGTTGGTTCAGAATTTCAGTAGAATATTGGGACATTGGATCAAGATCAATTTTGTTTCCTAGTGCTTTAGATAGGATTGATTCCCAATATATAGAATTTTCAGCTTCTATATTGGCATGATCAGATTTAGGGAAGGATGTTGGGGTGGTCTCCAGGAAAGTGGTTTCCTGAAAGGTTTCACATATTGTTGGACCTAAGACTTCATCATAAGAGAAATTTGAAAATAATTCAAGCCAAGGAGATAAACATTCTTAATGAGAACAATATAAGTCAATCTAATCTTGACTTAAATATCCATAAAATATTCTTTGATGTTATATGGATTCATTATCATTGCTTCCTATCATGTTTACTTCAAGAAATATGTCCTCATCATCCTAAATTGGTGAGATTTCATTATACATGTTCATGTCTTGACTCATGTTTCCAAATTTGATGGTTATGTTCTAATTTTGGACTCGGATAATAGGGTTGATTATTGTAATGAAGGGACGACCAAGGATAATTGGGGTTTGTTCCTTATTTCTTATGTTTGGATAGTTGTCAAGGACAATGAAGTCAGCATGGTAGAAGAAGTTTTCAACCTTTACCAGAATGGCCTTTAAAATTCCCATAGGAAGCCTAATGCTACGATCAGCAAGTTGAAGTGTGATAGATGTGGCTTGGATCTCTTCTAGGCCTAACATGTAGTACTCATCATATAGGATAAGATTTACACTAGAACCTAGGTCACACAAGGCCTTGACCACTTTTCTCACTCCTAGTTCACCATTTATGTAATGGCAACCCAGGTCTTTCAACTTATGAGGAATGGTCCCTTGAATGGTGGTACTCACATTAGCTGCCAAAGGGGCATGTATTTTATGTGAAAATTTTATTTTAAAAGTGCACTTGTCCTTAATGTAATTTGAGCAGGAAGTTATGGTTTAGAAGCTCTCGAGAAGGGAAATGTTCAACTTGACTTGTGAGAAGTTTTCCCTTAATTTTTTACTCAATTCAGGCTTTGTTTTCCCCCTCAAGCATTGATGAAATGGTACAGGTTGTGGGGTTGTTTGTTGAAGAGTTTCTTAATTCAAATTGTTATCAGTTTCCTCAATTTTATTTAGTGGTTCATTTGAATTTTCAATAAGGATTTAAGATTAACATGGTTTTTGACTTATTTTTTCAGGTTTCCCAATTGATTTCCCAATTATTAAAATAGTCACAGCCTTTAGTTTTTCATGAGTTTTTTAGTACAAATTGACTCTCCCCTTGAAGTTGAGGATGGTAATGCCATAGTAGGCAAGGGTTCCTTTTCCAGTTTTGATGGTATGATGTTCTTATTTTAGGGAAGAGACTTCTGAGTTCATCCTTTACATTTGTTCGCACAGTTGTTCTAGTAGGCTTTGTGGAATAGTTTGGGTTGGCGGTTGAGAAGATTGGTTTATCCTAGGGTGGTTATTTTGGAGGTGGGATTATTTGTTCAAAATGGACCGGTGGGTATTGTTATTGGATAGGTTGGGTTTGGAACTGGTTATGGGTCTTTTAGTTTTGATAGGGGTAAAGATTTTGTCCCTGTGGTTGGCTAGGTTGTTGGTTATATTTCTAGCGAATGCCTCGATAGTCATTATACATTTGGTTGATGTTGTTTTGGAATTGAGGATTTTGAATGTACAAAGTATTTACTTCCTCAAGGTTTCTTACTAAAAGAACATCCTTGATGGATGGAATGATTAGACATTTATCTGTCTAATGGTCATGTTTTCCACAAATTGTGCAAACAAGGTCAATAGTTTGGATTTCATGGACTTTCCTAAGGTTTATCTCTTCAACCTTCCTAAACAGTGCTGCATGAATAGCCCTAAGGCATTCATCTTATCTATGTGTATGAATTCTAGGAGTACTTTGTGGATTTTCTGAATAAGTTGAAGTTCTTCATGTTTTCTTTTGTTCATCAAGGCTTTCTAGATACTCGTATGCATCATTTGGTGCTTTTTTAAAGGTTCCATTACACATCATGTCAATGAATTATTTATTCCCCAGACCCAACCCTTCATAGAAAATTATAACATGTTCAGTAATAGAAAAACCATGGAGTGGAACCATTTTTAGTGTGTCTTTGAACCTCTCCCATGTTTCATAGAATTACTCTCCCTCTTTTTCAAAAAGTTTTGGATGCTCTTTTTAAGTGACATTTTTTTTGTGGTGGTAAAAGTATTTTTTTTGTAGAATTATCATTGTAGTCAGTCCCATGATTTGATGGATGATGGTCTCAAATTGTTTAGCCATTATTTATCTCAATCCATTGATGAAAAATGAAATAGCCTCAACTTAGCTAATTCTAGATGATGTGGGGGACACATGGTTTCTATAATGTAATTGAACTCCTTAATGTGAAGGTAGGGCATCTCAGACTACATTCCATGGAATGTGAGAAGGTGGTTTAGGAAATGGGGTTTAAATATGTAGTTGGAATATCCTAGGGAGTTGTGTCTAATGCATGAGGGGGAATTGGACAAGGAAGGTGTGAGGTAGTCATTCATGGTTTGATCAGCTTCATTCCCCAAGTTTGGGGCTTCCACATTTGGGTTTCCATTTTGGTTCCCACCTGGGTTTATGAGTTGGTTTCATTAAAGAACTTCCATTGAAATAGGCTAAATTTTGTACTCGATACTATTAAGAAGATTATTATATAATGTTGAAAATCACATAGGTTCACTTGACTCCTCAACCCTAGGACATTGCTCCCTAAATAGATGGTTGGATTTATCTCGAGTGTAGGAGGACATGCGCCAAAAGAATAAAAATTAGAAGGGTAAAAGATAAGATATATTGGGTGAGAATAGAAGAAATGGAGGATAATATAATGGGTGTTGATATGAATTACTTAGTTCCCCAGAAATGGAACCAAAATTTGATTCACACTCATATTTACCCAAGAGATGAAGGTAGAACGTCCTTGTAGTTTAGCATGGGTTATCGAATCCTCAGAGACCTAAGAAGTAACCTACTAACACTTACATTATATAGATTGTTTTTAGCTATGAAGTGGAAAACATGGCTTTATTTTAGATGGGTTTAAGGTATCATTAACGACATTATGTTATTTGAATTTATGATAATGAGTTGATCCTAGGTTATCGCCTGGGGTGGAATGGATGAATTCCATTTTTAATGATTTACATTTATTATATTTGAAATGGGTTCATTTAAGAAGATCAAACAACATCATACTTACAGATTTAATACCTAAACCCTTTAATACTAATAACCTATACACGTGAAGGATCAAATTTTTGAGCACTTCAAGGTAAAGGTTCGTATTAGCAATTGAAGTGTGTGGCCTTAATTTCAACAAAGATGAAGGAGTTTAAAGATCTTCAAACAATATTCTCAATTAAAAAAGTGATTAAAAATTAATGGAGTGAGAAATAACATCCAAACCATACCCTGGCTACTCCCTTGGATCAACCCTTATAATATTTAGCCATCCATTGATTCTATGGTTTCAATGGAAGGGGAAAGTAGACTCCTGAGGGAGAAATTGGAGAAGTGAAAATACAATAAAAAGGAAGAAATCACTCCACCATTTTCTGAAGAATATCACATGGTTTGGTGTGAATAAATTCATACCTTAAGGAAAAGATATAAAAGTGATAAGAAGAAATTCAGAATAAGTGTAAAGGACGAAATTTTATTAAGAACTAAGGTGATTCGATCAACTTACATGAGAAATATGAACGTTATAAAGCCTAATCTACATAATAACATTACAATGAAAACAAAGCTCCAACGATGATCCAATCCTCCACCAACACTACAATAAATAGGAATTTTTAAGGCCTTGGGTCGATCCTCCAATAGTCCAAGTATCCTTAATTAATTGTTTTAGGCTATAGGTGGGTGAGAAATTGAGGGAGAGTTGATTTTTCCACCCTTGACCCGAGGTGGAAGCCAACTTTCATCCACCAAACAAACGCCTCTGAATGGCCTTCTAGATGGACTAATTGGAGAGGTAAATTGAAGAAAATCATAATTCTTGAGATTTCTCCTAGATCTCTGTATGATTTCAGCCCAAATGGAAATGTGGTGGCTGATATATGATTAAATTGGTGGGCTGGTTTTCTGGGCTGCAAAATCTGGCCTAGGATTTTACCTCTAAATTGGGCTTCCTTAATAACCACCATAGAAATATAATTGGCACTGGATTATGAATAATGATTTGTTACTATATATGTCTTATATCATCCCAAGAATTTTTGGATTCATTGGTCCTTTATTTTGGGACCCACATTTTCATTTGCGGGATGGTGTCCAATCTACCTTCTCCAGAATTGTTTGCTTGAAATCTCATTTTGGTGGTATTCCAATGTGAATCTTCCAACACCCCACAATTAATAATTGTTCCCAATATAATTAGCAACCTAAAAATTAAATATGAAAATAAAATCAAGATCATTGTGTACTTTAAATTATGTTAAAAAATATACCACATAATAGTGCATTTTAAGAATGAATTATAATCATAATGTGAAATGATGTTAAAAGTGTAAAATGCACTAAAATGATGTTTATGAATAATAAAAACATGAATATTTTTTATATTAACAATGAATATTATCCTCATTTAGTGGATAATAATGTACACTTAAGAATCTCATGCACTTGATGGATTATAATTACATAATAGTTTAAAAGGGGTGTTGACCTTTAATTTGGGTAAACAAATCAAGATTACCTTTATGAAAGATATTAAAAACCATGTTTACCCTTACAAAGATTCAATTCCACACATAAGGGTAATTATTTAATTTAAAACATTAAACTATTACTCATAAAAACCACTACATTTCATAAACACTTCCTCATCATAATTTCCACATATTACAACCACTTTTAACATCTTTTAATTTTGTTTAACAAGTGATCTTTCATCACATATAATTTTTTTTCATTTCAACAGAATTCAAAATAAACCATAATTTCCCTTTTAAATATATTTATTATACAAATATATTTTCTTAGACTATTTTCTTCAAGGAGTTACAAAAAATTATATAATAAGGGCCCTGCAATGATTCAACAAATAACTTCAACATTATAAAATTATAATGAAAATAAGAAATGAATCACAAATAAGAGATGTGGTTGGAATAATCCACATTGTCACACCCAAATTTTTTTCCATTAATTTATTTTATTCCATTATTTTATATTAGTTTCATAATTGTCTTATTTCCATTTTTATTTTTGAAAAAATAGGTGAAAATGGGAAATTTTATGGTTACCACATGAATAGAAGTAGATGTGTGGGGCACATGTGAGTTTGTCAGCAATATTAGAGGAACAATTTATCATGGTTTATAATTGGTTTTATTAACCATGATGACCAAATATTTATCTCATCAAGTGTACCAATTAAAGGGTGCATATTTGGAACATGGCTGGAGTTAACCATGCCGCAATTATGCGTTCCAACCTGAACATTAATTTTTTTCCAAAATTACCCTTGTATTTTTAAAACCTCTTAAAGGTGCATTTCCCAAAACACCTCACCCTCATCCTCTTGATTACAAGGAGGGATACCTTAGCTATTCACCACTTTTCTCCTTTATCCACCTATTCTTGTTCGATTCTCCTTATGTTTTTTGGTGGGATTATCTCATGTTAGCATCTCCACATATCCTCTTTCTTCTTCATCCTTTTTATCTCTATTTTATTTCCCTACCATGGTATATTCATTAAATGGTCGAGACATAACCCAATATTGGGAATTTAATTATTCAATTCTTTATGATTAGGGTTTTTGGGTCCCATTGAGGGAGATTCTAGCCGCAGGTGCCAAAGGCAATGCATTCTCCACCGAATTAGGGTGGGTTTCATCTAAATTTCTTTGTAGCTCTAGTTTTACTTTGGTATTTTATAACCTCTTGGTTTTTTTTTGTTCCTATAAAACCTTGTACATTCTTTTGGTATATTATATCTATTGATTTTGAAGGTGACTTGCATGTGTATGCATAAGTAAGTATATATATATATATATTATATAAGTACACTCTTTTAATATATTCCCTCATGGAGGAGTGATATATATAGAGAGACAAGATTCAAGATTCATTTATCTATATACATATGAAATTTTTTATATTCATGTAATTGGAAATGGGTTCTATATTTCACTCGGGTTCTTCCCATCCTCTCTTTCTTCTGTGGACATCTTTGATGTGGTTTCAAGTGGTCGTCATCAAGTATGGCATGTTTGGAGGTAGTTTACGCTATTTAAAATTCTTTAAATTGAAAAAATTATTTTCATGGGTGTTTTAATTATATTATTATGTTATTAAATTGTAGAAAAATATTTGGTTAAACGCAATTGTTTTATTTTGTGTTTTTTCTTAATTTTCATCTAATTCATTATGGGTTTTTCAAATTAAATCACGTTTCTAGGATGGTTTTGAAATGACATTAATCTTGATCATTTAGTAAGTTTTAAAAATGATTTATACCTCGTTAAATGGAAATTTCCAAATTATTTTTGGCTTTTAAATTGAATTTTCATAAATTCTTAATAACATGTTTTTTCTTTTCCAAAGAGATTCAAAATGGGTTTTGAAATAGGAAAAGTTTTATTAAATGGTGAGGCACAATTGGTACCTCTGAATGCTTCCTTGAGAATCTGAAACCTCTAATGACACTCTCCACTATTGGGATAATTCTTATGGATGGGTTTAGATGGTGGGTATAGCATGTATGATGACTTCTCATTACTAATATGTTTTAATTTTTCTTTATTCCTCACCTCATTCTTTTTCTTTATCCATGGGATCCTATAAATCATAGTGAGTTTTGAGATATTATTTCTATTTAGTCCCAATTAGATAGAATATATCCCTATGGTAGGGAAACTCCATGTGGGTTATGGAAATAGTGGGGCTACTCGATAGTATCTGGGTTGGTTATTGAAATTTGATTGCATCGATATGTCAGTGGTTGGTTATGAACTAATTATTTCTAGGGTCTCCTCACTTTGTGTCTAGGTATATCCCATGATAACTATTTCACATGTATTTTACTTTTAATTTATTGTGATGTATTTATAAAATCATTTAAACTTTTTTATAGAAATTATTATATCATCACCTATTTAATTATACTCTACTTTCATCTATTTTGGTAGAAACTATTGATTGAATTTCCAATATTTTATTTTAACAGTGACATATCTTTCACAGAAAGTTTCTTCTTGGTAAAATTATTTAATTTAAAATCATTCATTCTTTGGAAATGGTTTTGGAAATACAATGTAAAAAATGGTTTTTAGAGTTATTACCTTGTTACTTGTTTTAAAATTTAAAGAAAATCATATTTTTATATATTTATATTTTCAAATTAGAAAGGAATTTATTTCTCATTAATGGTAAGGCATAAATTTTTGTATTTAGAATCTCTACTAAGAATATCAATTCTCACGCATAATATATCATTTCCAGTTTCTAGTTCTTCATATTTTGTATTTCTCTCAGAGAAAGTGTGGTTTTGTGATTGGTTGTGTCCCCAGAAATTACTACAAAATGAGGTTTATCTAGTGCCAGTGTTTTAACTGTGCTTAGTAAAAGAACTGTTAAAAATCACCTTTCTCAGTTCTAGAAAAATAACTATTTAAGGGGGTCTTTAATAGTGCTAAAAAATAATTGTTAAAGGGGACCCATTACTAGAGCATTTAAAATGCACCGATAACTGTCCCTTTTATCAGTTCTAGTAAAAAAGAACTGATAAAAAGGGAATTTATCAGCACTTCAAAAAAAGTGGTGATATAGTGGGGACTTTATTAGCACTAGTAAAAAATAGCTGATAAAGAGGGTATTTATCAGTGATTTTTTAGATGCACTAATAAAGGCCCCACTTTTTCAGTGCTTTTTTACAAGCATATATAAATGGTATATTTCTAAAAAAATATTTAATTTAAAATAATATATTTATATATTTATAATTATATAAATGTCATATATATTTTTAAATTGTGTATTATATAATTCTAAAGATGTATTTACACATAATATATAATACATTTAGTGATAATGGCTTATAACTCTAGAAAATCCATACAAACCCAAAACACCCAAAAATTGATAATAACTCTAGAAACCCTTAAAACCCATAAAAATGTTATTATTACATAAAACCATGAAACATCGATATATTATGATCTGAGAGTCTATTTGAGCTCCACAACAAATAAAATAAAAGATTATAAAATGATATAAAACAAGATGATATTTAAATCATGTGATAATTAAAGGAATAAAATATATAATAGTTTAATAAAAGATAGAAATTGAATTCAAACATCAAATAACCATAAATTCCGATCCAAGTGTTTGTTTGTGCTTTACCTCATATCAAATTGTATCTTTTAAAGAGATCTAGAACACAATGGTTTGTACAGAGCACTGTGATATTTGTCCCAATTTTCAATAACAAAAGGCCCAGAAGTCCTCCAAAACAGAGTTTTTAGTCGTGGTGTCGAAATTTCTTAAAATTAAAAAGTTTATAACTTCTGATATGGGTGTCCATTTTACCTAAACGACATATCAATTAGAATATTTTGATGACATATATACCTGATAACCCATGGAAATCACCGATCACCATTATCAAGGAAAAACTAAGTTTGTAGTATCGAAACCCTTCTTTTTTCTATTTTTATGGCCCTTAAAACCTCAATAGATTCTGATCTAGGTGTATGATTGGGATATACTTCATTTCAATCATTTTTTATGATGATTGTTATTCCTTAGTGATCCACGAGATCCCCCGATCACATATTTTGAGGAAAAAGACCCAGAAGGCCAAAAAAAACATAGTTTTTACCCTCTATATCCCAATTATTTAATATTCGATGGATTTTATGCCTTGTTTAAGGGGGGATTTTATCCCTTTTCAGTGAGGAAAAAATTTATTCCTAGGTATTACATTCATATTGATATTATGGATTTGAAATTTTATAGTGTTTCATAGTGTACTATTATTTATAATTGAATATAAAAAATTATATACATATTTTTTATATATTCACACATAAAAAATTAATTTCATAAATAAATAATTAAACATATTTACATAAAAAATATATTTCACAATATAAAAAATTTATCTAAATAAAATCTAATATACAATTTAATGTATATTTTAATAAATATATATATATATATAAATATATATATATATACATATACATATATAAATAAATATAATTAAATATATATAGAAACATATATAAACATATATATAAATATATGGATAAAAAATATAAAAATATATATATAGATATATAGATATATCATAAAATGTAAAAGATAATAGTATAAGGGTGTGGAAAAGGCACCAGTGTATATGCTGGAGGTATCAGGTTTGAAACTTACTAGAGGTAGGGGCACAGGCTCAAGGGATTATCTATATTGTTGATAAAGGGGTGGGGAATCATTGATAAGGGGGGTGAAATTTTTATAAAACCTTTATCAGGGGGCTTTATCAACTCTTTTTAGCACTCTTAAAGGGGGCCTTTATCAGCGCTTTTGACAAACACTATTAATGACAAACCATTAATATCACTTACATTATCCGCAATTATATAGTGTCGATAATGACTTTTACAAGTGATATTATAGGCTCGATTTGCAGTAGTGTGAGGCCACATAGTGGTATGTTTAGATATTTTCTTTTATTTCTTTTCTACTATTTTTATTATTTTATTAATGTTATTTATATTTATGTATCTATTTTTCATGGGATAGATCATTCCAAACTGAGTATTCTTGATTCCCAACACCAGTTTCCTGCTCTAGGGGACCAGGAACGTCACTTGGGCCTTGTTACGGGCTGCCTCGGGTTATCAGTTTGGTGGCTAACCTGGGACAATTCAAGAAAAAATGGTATCAGAGCGGCCCATGATATTATTGGATGTTTAGTAAGTTAGATATTCGGACTTTAGAAACTAGAGATGTAGGAGTGGGAAGACTGTCAGAAGTTATTACTCATTCTAAGACTAGATTGTCTATGGGAAGTTAGGCTTTTAGTCTTTTGTTTTGGATGTTTTTTATTTTTTAATAGTTTGGGATGAAAATTTATGGTGAACATGTTGTAATTGGTGAGCTCACAAAGCCTGCAAAGCTATGTGGAGATACAGTACATGGTTTATAATGATTCTCAGTGCCAGTTTTTTAGTTGATATAAGGTCTTCCAAGCAATGTGACCAAGATGTGCATTGAAACTACTACCCTCTTGAAATTATGTATTGGGCTAATTTGGTTTTATTTTGACTTTATTATGTTTTGTTGTGATGTTTGAGATAAAATGTGATCATTAGTTATAAAATATTTATAATAAAATAATGATTTTGTAGGTTTCAAAATATTTTTTTTAATCTATTTTGGTAAAAATTGATTTGGATTTAAATTTATATTGAAATAAAAGTTTGATTTCTAAGATAAATATAAGTGGGTTTTCAAATGAACATGGATTTATTGTAATTTATGTGGAATGTTTGTAAATTTGAGGCTTTCCCTCAAAAATGAAAACTACAGTTAAATAATCCCATGATTAAATAATTTTTATGGGAATTGAAAGAATGTAATGTATGATGTATCCCAGAAAATGGTCTTGGGAATTATTATGACTCATGGAAGGGAAAAGTGGTTGTGCTTAAAAAATGAACTTGAGGTCCAGGTCATATTAAAATTTTAAGTGAAAAGATTGATTTCTTTTGAAATATACTTTAGTGAGTAAATTGTTTTCAAAATTAAAATATTGAATTTAAAGTGGTTGTAAATATGAAAGTATTATTTCGAAATTTTAAAACATAAAAATAAATTATTTAAATGGTTTTAAAGGGTGAGATTTCAACATAATTTTTAGTACATTGCTGAGTTCTATTTTGGGATTGTTTCTTTGAAGTGAGATTTAATTCTTTTCTCTTAGAATTTAAATTGAGATTTTTATCAATATTGATCATCCTTATTTTATTATTTACATTATGACTCCAAAAAATGTTTTGTGGGTTCATAATGGTTCATGAGTGTCTTGTTCATTTGATGAAACTAACCACACACATGATTGAGTGGTGGGGACATTTTCCTTATGAGAATTTCCTTCCTTTTTAGGTGATTTGGATTCTAGTGATGTGCTAGAGTGTCTGTTGGATTTTGAGAAAGTATTTTGATCCCTGAGCACTCATGAAGTCGTTAGGGTTAAAGACGTGCTAAGGTTGCCTAAAAAGATAAATTTGGATAAGTGGTTGATCATCATTATATCTTCATTATAGTTTGTAATGTCATTAGGGATTTTAAGACCACATTTTCACAGTTCTTCCTTCCCATAGAGTTAAACGTAGTCAATTTGGTAGATCATATGAGTCTCTAACAAGGTCAATAAATAGTGAAGAAGTATATCGACCATTTTAATTAGTTTTTTATTTTATATCATGAGATTTCTCAAAGTAATTATATAAAGGCTCATCAGTTCATGAAAGGGTCTTCACCCAAATTAGTTTTCTTGAGTCATTTTAGTTGGGTAGCCTTATTATATGAGTTTGTGAAGGAAGCCTATATATCTGAGTTAAATGTTTTGGGGAAAACTATAGTGATTAGTGGCTCGGTTCCTTTTGGATTTTGTGGGGGTTGTCCATATGGTGATATGTGAGGACCAAAAGATCCTGTATTTCATGAACCTCCTCCATTTATTTCTTCATCAGAAATGAATTCTCCTCTCACATTCTTCCAATTATGTCGATTTAGTAACACCAATTCGAGATTCTTGAATGTCACAAATACCCATCCCCATTGTGTTTGGTTGGGAAACCTCCTAAAATTTGATAATCAAAATACTATTTTTTGAAAAATATACTCTTCAAACATGAGATCTTGATAGTGGTTCATGTATTTTTGAGTTATTTTCCCTTTTTTATTATTCATCATATTTTTTTCTATTATTCATCAATAGACATTTGGATGTGTTTTATTATGGTTCTAATGGATTTTGTCATTATATTCCTTAAGAATCATCCTTTTAGTGTCGTAACCCTTAGAAATGTTTTCTTATTGTTGGATTTTTTATTCCATGTAATGGTGTTTCTTTGGAGAGTTAGTTCTTTAATGAAATTATTTTATGGTGGGGAGACCTATGAAGGATATTATTTTCACCATCTCTTAATAGAGTAAGTTGATACCTATAGAGGGAGGATTCAAACCAATATTTTTTTTTACATTAAATATTATGTCTCTTTTAGAGATCTATATCTATGAGTTATTTATTTTTTGTTGAAGGTTTCAGTTTTCTACTCATCATGGACTTGATGACTTTTTAGAGGAATAAAGTTTTATGGTGGGGATATTATCACCCCCAACTTTTTATTTCATTAATTTATTTATTTCAATTATTTTCTTGGATTTTAAATCATTTATTTTTTAAAATATTTATAAATAAGGGAGAAATGGGTTGTCACAAGGATACCACATAGTTATTAGTAACCATGTAGAG
Source organism: Viscum album (assembly GCA_963277665.1). Lineage (NCBI taxonomy): Eukaryota > Viridiplantae > Streptophyta > Magnoliopsida > Santalales > Viscaceae > Viscum > Viscum album. The sequence continues at coordinate 960,383,646 of OY728142.1, forward strand.
CCTCTGTGTGTATGTATGCAATTTTAACAAGCCTATTTAGCATTGTTGTTGCAAAATATCCTAAACTATGTGGACCAACTGTGTGTATCTTCAAGTATTCCTACACTACTAGAAAATGGGATATTTTCAATAGAGAATTTGCAATGGGATCCCATCACAAGTACCCTTTTCTGATGGGGCCCCATTGAAAATGCCCCATTGTAGAAAAGGGTATCACAAATATTGTTTTTTGTGATGATCTGTTGAAAATAATAATATTTGCAACAGTATTAAGATCCATCCTAGACTATTTTCCAATGTTTTTTAAATACATTTTTTGTGGCAGGCTCATCACAAATAATTTTTGTGATGGGCCATATCACAAAAGTCCTTGCCGATTTTTTGAAACATTTTTTTACAGCGGGCAGTCGGAAAAAGTTTAAAAAAATTCAAAATGAAAAAAATTATAAAAAATCATAAAATAATATTAAGATTAATGAATTATAAATAATATTGTTATTAAAAAAATATTAACTATAATATATTAATATAATATTCCTATAATAATAATTATTATATTAATAATATGATAATAGTAATATTATTAATATTAATTGAATATTAATTTTAATATTTCTAATATAATAAATAAATATTAAAATCTCAATTTTCATGAAAAACAATAAAAATAAAATTGCCAAAAATAATAAATAATAAAATAATAAAAAATTTAATAAAGTGATAAAAAATACTAATAGAAAATATTATATTCACAACAATATAAAAAAATTGCTATATGGTAAGGTAAATAGTTAATATTACAAAATAAGTTTATATTCAAATGTTTTATCACAAAAAAAATTAATAGATCAATGAGTGGGAGGGTTTTCTGGAGGAGATAGAGGAGATGGTGGAATGAAATCCATCCATAAACCACAGATGATACATCACATGTACTTCAACTACTTCTACTCCTGCTATTACCGCCATCAACACATCTCCACTTGCATCTCCTGCTGATGCTCCTGCTGCTGCTATCGTAGGAACTCTTCATGTTTCTACTGTTGATGATATTGACACATATACTCATACTCCCTAAACATACTCTCTACAATCTCACACTGATCTCATAGCTACTCTTGATACTATACAGTATATGACAATGACTCTCCATGGGATCTAGTTGAGATGGATTCCGACATCACAGTGGTACCATAATAATCCAAAGGAGTAAATTGAAGGATGATACCAATAACTTATCCTTTCTCAAAAGCATAATGGGTCTCCTGCATCCATGTCGTCTCATCAAATCAGTGGGAACCGGTTTGAATATCAATCTCAACATGACTCTTAGTTGGTCTTTAAGATATCATGACATCATATGGATCCTTCAATTGAAATTTAAAAGTAAAATAGTTAAAATATTTTTGTAATTAAATTTGTAACTCAAAAAGAAAATATACTGACCATAATCTGACGCTAGTAAAAATATCTAATCTCTCTAGTGGTTGAATCACTATCATCCTTCTATAAATTTCAAACTCTGAAATATTGTGTTGTTTGACTGCCAATATGAATATAAAATTAACCACTTACTTTTTAAGTTATATAAAATATTTTAAAAAATTACTCACTATATAGTCCCCATGTGTATGGAATGTATGACTACCGGCTCAATGTGTTGCCTCTAGTCTCCCCTGGGTTTTTCAATGAAATATTGATCTCCTCAAAAATCGAATACCCAACCAGTGTGAACATAATCCTTCCAAAACTGAAGATAAAATGTAATCAGGTCGGTGACCACGACAAGAGTCATAGAACTTCGTCACTCCTACTTTATCCATTTTGTTCCTTCTCAAATTTTGAAAAAACTGACTACAATAATGATTCATAATCCCATTCCATGCCATCCAGAAATCCCCACACACACACACTCATCATTAGGATACCCGAAATCCTAAAAATTATTTATAATATTATGTTATTAATTAAATTATTTTCAAAATATATATGTTTCTATTTATGTATCATCCAATGAACGAACATGTGATGATTTACATCAATGGGAATCTGATCCCATGAGACCCATGTTTTAGAAAAATAATTTCACAATATATCGCTTCCCTATCCAGTAGCTATATGCATAAATATATGAGAAAAGTACAAATAATCAAAAAAATTAGAAAATAAATAAATTATTGAAATGTAACTAAAATATACATGTAAACATTCCTCTACACATGTTGATCGATGCCAAGATGTGGACGTTGCTTGGGGATTGATTCAGGAATCCTAAATCATGCAAGACCACACCGCCTATAAGCCCCCCTAAACTGCCAATAGTCTAAGGGTTACATGACCCAACATCCTACTCATCCAAAGGTATATTATCTCCCTCCAAAATAAAAAATAGATCCTCATCCATATTAAATATGAAATTAATTTTGATAGAAAATAATTTGAAACAAAAAAAATATATATAGATATATATCTTATATATGATTATAAGAATCATTAAACTGTGTCAATGTTCATCTTCACCCTCATATTCATTTCTAGAAATGTCAATGTCTTCCTATTCCTCTTCAACAACATCAATTTCTTTATGAGTTTCAATTTCATCATCTCTTGTCATTTAAAATTAATTTCTAACATCATAAACATCATCATCACGTTCAACCCTTAACTATGGGGTGTAATCATCTATATTCATGTCTCTTCATGAAAAATATGGATTTGGACCCGTTTCATGAAAAATTTCAATTCCTTCCACATCATTGGTGTCAAATTAAACTTGAGTAAACATATTTTTATGACATTTAATTTTTATAATTCTCTACCAATCACTCAAATATCTTCAAGTAATAGAATATTTTGAATAATAAATTTGATGTTCCTAATGATTTGATAAAAAAAATTCATTTACTACAAGAAGACATTTGTATTTAATTTCAGTGATTCCATGGTTAATATGAACACATGAGCTTCTCTCAGTATCCAACTACTTACATTTAAACATCATTATGTAATGATTTCCTAAATAAAATAGTTCAATAATTTCATACATCATTCCATAAAAGTAATATCCACTTTCTTTATGATGAGATCCTCTCAATAACACACCGCTATTTATTGTTTTTTTGATTCCCAATATGCATGTGTATAAAATTGAAAATCATTCAGCACGTATGCATTATAATATTTAACAATTTTTGATGGTGGGTTACTCAATATACGTAATAAATTTTCAATTTTGTCTACATTTTTAGAGAACTGAAAAATTGTAAAAGAATTAACAATATAACAGATAGTAAATTTATTTTATATGTTAAACCAAAAATAATTTATGTTTCCAGTTTTCGAAACCAGTATTAATTTTTTTTACAAACATCATTCAAGGGAAGGTGCTGTAATTTGTGGAAGTTGTTTCAAGATATGATTATCATATAACCTATAAATAAAATAAGTTTATATTATTGTAATATAAATTATATAATATATATTACGAGCACTCACAGCAAAAATGGTTTCATTTTTCACACTTGAGCAGAAAATATATATGAGATCTATGATGTTAATCATTTGAAATCCATCCTTCATGAACTCATCGTGCGATTGGGTATTTTTAATAATGGCTTATATACATTGGGGTATGCTGGTGTGCTGGTCTGTTACGAGGAGTTCAAAACCAATTTTCTAGGTTTTTTACTATAGATGCGGAATTTTTTAATCAATGGAAAAGGTTTTCTGTGACGGACAAATAGAAGGTGGCGATAGAGGCCCAAAGACATGAAGACACACTTTTGGATAAACTTATGTCTCTACTGGTTTTGGGAATGTTCGTGGAAAATATATCAGTTAATCAGGGGGTTTCAAAAACACTCTACATAACATATGGAAACATGAGGCTGGAGTGGTTATTCGGGAAGTAGGGATCAATCTCTTCATTTATGAGTTCTTCAACAAGAGAGATAGAGATAAAATCCTGTAAGGCTTACTGTGGTCCTTCAACAATTAACTCCTCCTAATGGATGAATTTGGGAGGGGATGATATCCAGCGCGTCATCCTCATATGCTCCCCCTTCTGGAGACAAATTAGAGGAATCCCATTCCACGCAAGAATGAAACGTGTTTTGAGATTTTAAAGAAAAATACGGATGAAAGTGGTCAAAAATATTCCATTAAGACACGTCCAAATGGATTATTTAAGGTTTTACCAGTTGGAATATTGGTTTTGGATCATGATATCAATATCGCAATTTTCTAAGACATAAATAAACAATGTAATTTGGGTTTAAATAGGAAATATCTCAATTTTTTAAAGGAATAAATCTAGAATTAATTTTTTAACCCTCTTTATACCGTGATTTTCCACATGTTGGAAAACTGTACAATGACACATTCTTACCATAATATAAGATGTGATCATTGGAACATGTATGAATCTTCTAATAAACACGACCCAAATTATGAACCATCCCCTTTGTCTCAATGAAATTTATTGGAAACAAATTTCCTTCTCGTAGTAGTGTTTTACCATAGATAACAACTGATTAAAATAACAATTTAACATTACATTATCTGATTTATAAGCCATAAATTTTGAAACTACTTCAAATTTCCTTATCTTACAACTAAGATTTATGGCATCCTCAGGAGACATCTAGAACTCATAAAAATGAAATGGTATCAAATTAAGAGTTAAATTAATATCATTAGAAGTGTTAACTTGTCTAAAAGAAAAACTTGTTGTATCATGTACAAAATTTTGAAACCATGCTAGATCTGGAACCAAATTATTAGTATCTCATCTAAAACTGCATTCACCATTTTGATACCAAAAAACATAACCTGGCTGAAAACCAAAAATCAATAAATGTTCCCCAATGTTTCCAAATGTGTCAAACATCCTTAGAGTACATTTTTTACAAGGAAACTTAATTATCCATTCTGAAACAAATTTTGGTTTGGAAGATTCCAATGATAATAAAGATTCAACACCCTCAATATATACATGATTTAAATGAGAACTATTTGTATTCATTCACTAATTTATACATGAGTGATCATCTAATAATGATCATTTTCGACATCCGTGTTCCATATTCCTCTAATAAATATAAAAAAAATAATTTTTTGAATAGTTTGATATAACAAAAACATTATCAAAAAAAGAAAATATAATTAAATTCACATTTCTATTAAATTATAATTATTTCTATTATATTATAAAAATTAATAGTATTTTATTAAACTTTTATACTAATCTGGACTAAATATAATACTTTATAAAAAATAAGAAATTTTATTATTAATTAAAATTAATTTGTACTAATAATTTTAAATTTCCAATGAAATAATTTCCAATGGATTTGAGACATCACTTTTTGCTGGAGACTCATATCCACTATCTCCGACTGAAATCACCATGAAAAATCTTCTCAGACGAATTAATTTCCATTTCTGTGTGTATAATGATGGAGAGTATCTTGGAGAGTCCTCTCTGCTCTCCCTCTTCTGGAATATAGAAATGGATTTTGGTACGATTGAGTAGATTTTTCATAATTATTTCGTTCTGAGATGGTGGAGATGTGTCATTGGTAAAAAAATACACTTTCTTCTGATTTCTCATCTCCCTGAAACTTTCATCGATTAAAATCAATATGAAATTTTTTTTCCTATTTTTGCATATCCATTTTCATATGCATGAGAATGGAGAGTAGAAAGGTCTCACCACACTGCTCTCTATTATCGAGCATTATAAAGGGAATATCTATATGTGAGGATAGATTTTTAATAGTGATTTTAGGGGGAGAAAATGGTTAGGATATAAGGCATCAAGAAAATTAGAGACACTAATCTGCTAAGAATTATTCCCTTTTTTAACAAATTGGTACAATTTATTATCATTTATTAGTAATTATTGATTATTATTGATAATTATTTTTAATTATTACTAATTATAAGAAATCATAACTAATTATTAGTATTTATTACTAATTATTACTAATTATTACAATTTATAAATAATTATAACAAACTATTATTAATTTTTAAAATAAATTAATAATTATTGTAGTTTATTACCAATTATTACAATTTCATACTAATTATTACAATTTATTAATAATTATTAGAATTTATTACAAATTATTACTAATTAATATAATTTATAACAATTTATTACAATTTATTTATAATTGTTACAATTTATTACTAATTATAACTAATTGTAACAATTTAATTCTAATTATTTCAATTTTTACTAATTATTTTAATTATTACAAATTATTAGAATTTATTTCTAATTATTATAATTTATTACTAATAATTACTATTTGTTTACTAATTATTATAATTTATTGATATTTATTAAAAATTATTACAATTCATTGTTAATTATTATAATTTATTTCAAATTATTAGCAATTGTTGTAATTTATTTCTAATTATTATAATTTAGTGCTAATTATTATAATTTATTACTAATTGTCACAATTTATAAAAAATTATTACAGTTTATTCCTAATTATTGCGATTTATTAATAATTATTGCAATTTATTACTAATTATTAGAAGTTATTACTAATTATTAAAATTTATTGTTAATTATTAAAATTTGTTACAAATTATTGATAATTATTATAAATGATTATAATTTATTACTGATTTTTGGAATTTATTACTCATTATTAGAATTTACTACTAATTATTGAAATTTATTACAAATAATTAAAATTTATTACTAATTATTAATATTTATTTCTAATTATTAAAATTTATTACTAATTATTACTAATAATAATAATTATTGCAAATTATTATTGATTATTGGAATTAATTAGTAATTATTACTAATTATCAGTAATTTTCACTAATTATTACCAATTACTACTTATTATTACAATTTATTACTAATTGTTACTAATTGTATCAATCTATTACTTATTACTACAATTTATAACTCATTATTACTAAGTATTTCATGTTATTACTAATTATTGCAATTTATTACTAATTATTCTTATTTATAACTAATTATTTTTATTTGTTAGTAATTATTATAATTTATTACTAATTATTAGAATTTAATACTAATTATTACAATATATTACTAATTATTAGAATTTCTTGCTAATTATTACAAATTATAAAAAATTATTATTAATTATTGCAATTTATTATTAATTATTACAATTTATTAATGATTATTGCAATTTATGACAAATTATTCTAATTTATTACTAATTATTACATTTTATTACTAATTATTTCATTATACTACTAATTATTACATTTTATTACTTATTATTACAATTTATTACTAATTAATTGAAATTATTACTAATTATTACTAATTATAACTAATTATTACTAATAATTAGTATTTGTTATTAACTATTACAATTTATTACTAGTTATTACAATTTTTATCTAATTATTACAATTTGTTACAAATTTTAGAATTTATTACTAATTATTAAATTTTATTACAAAATACTATAATTTATTATTGCTTATTTTAATTAATTTCTATTTATAATTTATTACTAATTATTTTTAGTTGTTTCACTTTATCACTAATTGTTTCAATTTATTACTAATTATTAAAATTTATTATTAATTATTCGGATTTATTACTAATAATTCGTATTTATTACTAATTGTGTCAATTTGTACAAATTATTGCAATTTATTACATTTTTATGCAATTTATTTCATTTTTTTCTCAATTTATTTCTAATTATTGCAATTTATTACAAATTATTACAATTTATTACAATTTAATGCTAATTTTTTTAATATAATACTAATTATTATAATTTAAAACTAATTATTGAAATTTAATAATATTATTACAATTTAATAATAATTATTACAATGTAATACTAATTATTACTATTTAATACAATTACTATTAATTAATGTTAATTCATAATAATCACACGTAATTATTTGTAAAAATAAACATAAACAATGATAAATAAAACTATCTAAATCTAATTTAATTTAACTATAACTAGTTAAAAATAATTATAACAAAAATAAAAGAAAATGAATTAAGTAAAAAATAAAATAAATAAATAAATACCTTAAAACTGATGATTTTGAAGGATATATACTGTGAATAATGCAACGAACTAAAATTTGAAACAATGAAAAATTTTGAGAGAAGATTTCCCACAAGAGAGAGAGAGAGAGGAGTAGATACTTAAGTTGAATGAGGGGGAAGAGTGTGGTGGTATATATAGTTTAGATTATTTGTGACAGAACTCCTATCGCAAATACTACCATTTTTTATGGGTCCCGTCGCAAATACCATATGGTTAGAAAGTCTTTTGCGATGACGCCCGTCGTAAAAGACCACCTACTGACATAGTATTTGCGACGAGATATATATTCCATCAAAAAAACCATTTCTCGTTTTTTGGTACGAAACGCGCACCAAAGCATTTGCGAGGGGAACCATCAATCCGTCGCAAAAAAACATTATTATTTGCAATGGGCTGGTTCTCCCATCACAAAAACATTTCTCGAAGGATTATTTGTGAGGGGATATTGGCATGTCGCAATTGCCCAGTTTTCCCATATTTCCAGTAAAGTGTGAATAGTTGTTTCATGGGTTCGATAAATCACGTAGAAACTGTGTGTTTAACACATTCCTTAAAAAACCAAATTACACTTATTTATTTAAAACCCTCAAAGGGTTACTTCTCACCACACCTCACCATCACCCAGACAATTTTCAGGAGGGATCCCCTAGCCGTGCGCCGACCCTCCCCTTTCTGCCTATGTACATGGTCGATTCTGCTTTATATTTTTGGTGTTATTATCTCACATCAACATCTTTTTCTCTCCTCTTTCATATTCCTCTTTTTTAGGTTTTCTTTTCACTCCCAATGGGATGAAAATTCCTTAGTCAAGCCCTAACCCATTTTTGGGTATTTCATTTTTCAATTCATGATGTTAAGGGCTCTTGTGTCCCATTGAGGCCAATTCTAGCCACATGTGTCTAAGGTGACATGTTTTCCACTAAATCATGGCAGGTGTTCATTTTATTTTCCTTGTAGATTTTTTTAATTTTTGATTTTGTTACCATTTGGTTTCTCATGTTTTTTGAGAGAGCCATGGACCTTTTTGAGGTAGAGTTATGCCATTATTGTTGAAGGTGAATCACTTTGTATGTATGGGTAAGAATATATATATATGTACCCTCTCTATACATATTCCTAGAGGGAGGTGTGAATATTTACAAAGAGACAGGAGGAACATGCATATATATAAAAAGGCGCATATGTGTGTAAGTGTAAAAAAGCCGCTATATTTCTTTAGGGTTCTTTCCCAGTCTCTCTTGCTTCCATATATATCATTGAAGTGGTTTTGGGTCACCGACATCAATGGTGATATGTTTTTTGGTAGGTTAACCTATGTCCAAGACATTAAATTTAAATCTATAACTTCTTGTGTGTTTTATTGGGTGTCAAAGGATGCACACCCCTTATTCATTTTAAAATTTTATACATCTTTGGTTCTTATGCTCAATTTAAAAACCCCATAACAAATAAAATGTTATTTAATAATTTTGAAAATAAAATATTAATTTATATCAAAAATTTAAAACTTCACATGTTTTATTACTATGATTCATTCTCACCATGCTTGAAGAAAACATTCTTTAAACATTTTCATTTATTAGAAATAAATTCATGGGTTATATGATTTTACTTCCATATTTTAATTAAAAAATATAAATTAATAACAAGATTTCATATTCTTGATAAGATATATTATACATGTTACATGCCCAAGATTCATATTATAGAATTTTCATAGTTACTAAACAAATGTTTTGACCATTAAACATGCTTCATATAATGAAATAGTCATGAATTAACATGTGGGCTCAGTTATTTCAAGGTTAAATTTAATTATCACCCTTAAAAAAATAATTTAAACCATTTAAACATTATAAAGTCTAAATATGTTTCCACAAGGCATGATTACCATTTTTTATAATTTGAAACATAATATATCCTTATAATAACTGTAAAACACATGAAATCTATGTATCATGATCAAGAAGTCTGTGTTTGGCATGCCATTCAAATTTTGATTTTCAATAGCATAAATGGTCTACTATAAAAGTTTTTTAACCATGATATGAAAATGCGACATATTTATTCTTTTAGGAATATTTTTAGACAACTAATAGTTATCAATAAGCATGATTACCATTTTCAAATTTTTTGATGTAATGTCACAAGTCTATCCTAACACATGATTGAAACATATGATTATAATAATAAATACAATATGTAATCATGAAAAAAAAATGTAGATTCAGTTTATTATTATTAATGTTTCCAAATTCAAATAAATTATTCATAATAATGATGTCCATGTTTTTAATTTTAGACATTAATTGTTCAATACCATGTTTTAGATTAATTCCACAACACATGATTCTTATAAATTATTAATTGAAATAAATTCATGGAATATTATTTGGCATGGAAACTATAATATATCTAAGAATGGTTTTTTAAAAAAAAATCAATAAGGGTGGATATAATCTACTAAAGGATATATGTTGCATAATGGTTTTAAAAAATCAGTAGTTATTCATGACAAAATAGTATAAGAATGCTTTTCGAAATAAAATAAAACATTAGGAAAATAGTTTATCATGTAATGCAATCTAATAATGGGAAAAATCAATTTATGAAGAATAATGCTATAAAAAACATATTCAAGTCTCAACAATGTTTTAAAAAAAAGGTTCGATCTAGTCATTCAACATTTTAATTTTGTGTCTTCGGATTATATGACTAATTTAGTAACCAATAGTGGTTCATCAACACCAATGAGGCTACAAGTGAGTGGAATGTTCCCTTTTGGTGGCATCTAAATTCAAGGGATCCATACCCACCAACCTCCTATAATGCCCTCTTTTGGGGTGGTTTCGTTCTCCCCCATGGTGGGGTGTGATGGTATGCTAGAAGGTGTCTATGGGTGGATGATGATGAGGTCCTTTGTCCTAGTTTGGGTTGTAGGGTGATGTTGTGTCTCTACACCAACATCAATGGTGGGTATGACGGTGGAAAGGCATGAGGTTACAGAGGTGATGCGATCATAGAAGAGACCCTATGGGTTTGGAGATATCTATAAATGTGGAAATGTCAAGAATATAAGTGATGTTAATAAGGTTTGAGGAATTTCTATCGATTGGTTGGATGGAAGTATAGAAGATGAAATGGTTTTGTCTCTTGGGGTGGATATTTTGAGTAGTGAAAAAATGATGGTCTTATGGGCCTTCTATAGGCTTTGAAAAAACCATTGGGTATGGGACTATAATTCTGATGTTTGGGATTTAATTCTCATTGGACTTACAAAACATAGTAAGGGGATCCCTTTTCCCATTATGATAAGATGGGTGTCATTATTTTAATAAAAGTGGGGTGTTGGATTCCCCCTTACTGAGTTTAAAAAATAACAGTTCATCAACTATTACAACATGGGTACATTTTGGGGAACACAAAAAAACATTCCATGATTTTTTTAATTAAATTCCTTAACATACAAAAAAAATATTTTATAATCATGGTTACAATCCATCATAATGAATGTACCTATACTAGGTCCCTTCCTTTCAAGTGAAACCACCTCACTTGGTTATTTGGTAGGCTCATAGTCCTTACATCAGATCTATAGGAACCTAAAATCTATTTTATTTATTGGTAATTTCTAGCACACATCATGCACCAAGATCAGTTAACATCAATTCCCTCCCAAACCATGAAATCCTCAAAGTCAAAAACTCCAAAATATATCCTATATATCAACCTAAACCTCTAATATAACTTTTTTGTGACCCCTCCAACGAAATGTACCCCTCTTAGCCTAGAAAAGGAGAAAGGGGATAATGACCCTAATTCCCTCATTTAGTAGGCCTCAGGTTGGTGATAAGCACCAACGGTATAAAAAATAATATATATGTAAGGAATTACCCTCAAAAGATATGTAAGATCAAAATATAGGATATCAATCAGAAAAAAACTCCATAACAAAATAAAAGGGTAAACCCTTAAATAAATGAAATGCTAGTCAAATATAATGAATGTCTCTAGGTGAAACATAAAGAAAAATTATATGGATGTTAAACATCTATTAATTCAACAAATATTTGTTTATTTTTCATGTTGATGCTCATAAACACCCACATTTTTGTTTCTAATGAATTTACTTTTAAATGAAATTTACGAAATTATTATTTTTCTGATTACTTATTTTGGAATTATAGTATAGTAATATGTTTGCTGGGAATATTTGTGGACGTATTCATGATGTGTTTAAATTTATTCTAGAATCATTTTTCATACCCTACATTTGTAGGCGTAACATAAGGAACGACAACCCTATGTTTGAAATATAATGTATGGATTGTTTATCCGACACTATTGGGAAATTATGGTTTAGGAACCCTACATTCAGAATAAACCATGCATTTGAGGAAAACAATGTATGGTACATCAACCCTAATTTTTTGATCAACCGAACATTGTCAACCCTCTGTTTGGATTTTTTTTGTCACGTGAATGAACCCTATGTTTGACAATTCAACAATAGAGATTTAAATATGTAATATTATCCATGATTTTCTTAATAGCCATATAACAAGTAAAGATCTATTCAAATATTTTTTATGACTGATTTAAAAGATCATTATGATTGTTTCAAAGGTTCATATTCAAAAGAGTATATAATTCATATTTCTAAGGGATGTAATGGCCTCTCTTGAATGTTTTTGAATTAAAATATTCGCGATTAATTTTGTGAAATTTTTAGACCTAGATTTACTTGAGCTTTTTGACCTATATTATTAATATAAAGACCCTATTCATCGAGAATATATGAATATATAAGAAAAGTAAAATACATAATGATCCATGTGTAGGTGCCTTTATAACTACACTTTAGAAAAATACATGTTTTGATATGTTGAAACACTATTTTTATTATCGTTTCTACTACACTTTATCATTAAATCTTTTTTTGTAAAGAATAATGAAGCATTTATCAAAGAACAAATTTGGATAAATACATGTTTGAACATTATTCTGGTGTTTCATCTATCGTTGTTTGATGGAAGCCAATGTGACATTGAAAATCTATCTGTTATTGTGTTTTCTAGAAGATATTAATACTTTCGTTAGTAGTTACTACAACTATGAATTTAAATTTTTATTCAAAAAAATAATTAATCTGTAATGATTTGGTTGAGTTATGCCTACTCACAATTAGTCATCATTATGTTTCGGCTTCTTTCACTAAGCTGTGAAATTACAATTCATTGTAATATAACATGCAGGACCATTAAACCTTATTTTAAATGTGTCAACACCCTTCACTAAGATTTTGATGAAAGGATTTAGAATAAGAGGACCTAGTTATAATCACCAAGATTATGAAGTTGAGTGTTGCTGTAGCTGACTAAGAATTATTTGATTCCTAAACCACTATACAAATGTTTTTTTCATTTCCATTTTTATTTGGGTTACCCACTCTTCTTAAAGTGAAAAATAAAGGATCACTACACAACAAGAGATGTGTTTTCAATTTTCAATGTTTTGAAAACATCAATTCACCCCTCTTGGGTATTTTTCTTCACCATTATCATCCAAAACTAACAACCGGTATCAAAGGATGGGATATAATGGTTTTTTTGAATTGTTTTTCTATCTAATGCCAACTATTGTCATTAATGGATGTTTACTATTACTATATTTCTATTTCGGTTAATCCTTGAATATTTTTTTCCCTATTTCATACATTAAATCAATATCAAAGGATAAGCTTATTATTGATTATATTGTTGGATATCAACAAGTGGTATTAGATGGATCTACTAGATATTTACTATCTCTAACAATCCTAAGATAACGATTTAGATGAATACATCATGAAATGGATGATTCTAGATAAGGTATATTGATCAACAGTGTTCCGTATTTTAATGGTGATAATTATGGATATTGGAAATCCCATAGGATTATTTATTTAAAAAATAGTAGAATACGGGTCTATATAAAGGCTTTTAGGATTTTTTTTATTCCAAAGGATGGTTTGGATGATTGGAATTCTAAACAAGAAAGGGAATATGATTTCAATTCAAAAGCATTGAATTCCATTTTGTGTGGATTAAGAACTGTCAAATTCAATCTAGTATCTCAATGTCTTAATGTATATGATATGTGGATGACTATTTCTATTTATTATGAAGTATCTGAAAATATCCAAAAAATAAGGTACATAATTGTGAAACTAAAGATTAATACATTCTGAATTAATTTTTGTGAGACTATCACCCAAATTAATAGAATATTGAAAGATATTGTCAATAATATTACAGCCATGTGAAATCCAATTTCACAATCCGAACAAGCATTAAAATTTCTTAGATTACTACCCTCTAATTGGAATTGAATATTTATAGATATATATCAATCTACTCCAATGGAAAATTTATCTTTGAAGTAGTTTATTTGAACATTAATGATATATAAAGATGAGATGTAGGTTAAGGATAAAATTCATATTGAACATAAAGAATATTCTCTCAAAACTACTATGGATACATCATATGATTCAGATCATCCAAACTTGGATAATTATTTATTATATTTTTCTATGAAATTTAAAATTCTATATAGAAGGAAAAAAGGACTAATGAAAATAGATGTTGTGAATGCCAGGAAAAAGGTCATAAAAAGGATTAATGTTCTTTAATCAAATCATAACAGATATATATTTACATTATAAAATGTAATCATGTTATGAAGGGTATCTAAAATAATACTTCTGCTTCACATGATGAATTTTTTACAAATTCTAATTCTGAGCATAAATCTAAGATGGTTTTTCTTACGACCCATATTGATCATGAGGTAGAATCTTCTTACTCCTAAAACTCACATTTCAAAAAATTATCTTATGAAGAATTAAATAATTATTTATTCATGATAAAAGGAAAATATGAATCATTAAATAAATACCATATAAAAATTAAGAAATATTATGATCTATTATATTAGATAAAGAGATTTTTTCGAAACTGATTATAGACTTAAAATCCGAATGTTATAAATTTTCTTATGATTTTAGTGATACCAAAAACAAAGATTTATTGGCTGAAAATGATAATTTAACACAAGCCTTTAGTATTCTTGTAAAAGAAGTAAAATATTAAAATTAAATCCTCATGAAAAATAAAATAACACTAGAAAAATGTAGAATAAGAAGCAATGGAGAAATACAAAAAATATATTAGAATTATTTTCGACCAAGTTTAAATAGAAAAAATATGTCAAATATTTAATGTTTTTATTATCGTGTTAATGGTCTTTATAAAACTGATTTATATTTTATAAAACCTCAAATATTCAGTGTCAAAAATGTTTATTGCTCAAAAGAACTATTTAACCTGAATAGTATAAATCATATTCAAAATAAAAAAGTTTGGTTTCGGTGAATATTAATAGAAAACATTGTTGGACCCAAAAGCATATGGGCACCAAAGATCACTTGTTTTTGATGTATTGTAGGAATAACCCACTAATATTCATTATTAATAATTTATGTAGTCAATTGATGGATATATGTTAATGGATCTACAAAAGTATTGGAAAACTCTGAAGTAGTTCGTTATAAACGAATCATCAGTACTAAAGTAATTGATCCTGAATGTATTTAATTTTTAATATCTATATACTTATTATAAGTTAACTGTTTTATACACAAGAATAATGAAATTTCTCAAAATTTAATAAATACCCTTCTTTACTATTTAAATCAATTTTATTCTTTGTTATCCATATAACTGATTTGCTAAAAATTTCAAAGATTCTTCTTTGTGAAAATATAGTATCTGTTCTAAAAATTTTATATTTTTTTAGATGTTTTGAAATATTTTTTATTTCATGTTTCCAAAATTTCATTTGTTTATGAAAAACAAATACTATTATTATATAATATGCAATTATTGTTATGTATTTTTTAGGATAAAAAAATTAAATGTTATCTACGTTGTGTCAGAACCTATTGTTTCATATTCATTTTAAAACATTGAAATTATGAATTTTTTCGATTAGAATTATCTTGTCCAAATGTTTCTAGAAAACTAGATCCAACAGGATGTAGCGATATAATATTTCATGTTCCGAAAAAAAAATTCTTACAAAATAATAAAAGGCAATCCTTCATAAATTGTTAGAAGAAAAAACTGTTTCTTATGTTAATGAATTATTTGAAAAGTCTTTTGAAATAAATAATTATGTTCAATGTCATGATGAATAAGAAGCTTATTATTTTCATATTTCTTATTAAAATCTTATTTTTTAAGTCTGCACTTTGAATGATGAAAAAGAGAATCTATGAGATACTTTCAATGAATCTCAAACCGCATATAAAGATTGACAGAAATCATCTGTATCGAATTTATTTTGGTTCATTGAAAAAAGTGTATCATAATATGGAATATATTTTGATATCTAAAGAGGTATTTAATTTTTTTAAGATATATATACTAATTCAAATAGAGTTTCATATAAAAGAATCCACTATAAAGCTATATCATGATAAGATGAAGCTATTTCTTGTAGAAAAGTGTTCATCATCTACATTTTAAAGAATTCCAGATATTTGAAATAGATTAGAAGAACATTAAAGAGTTATAGTTTCTTTAAGTGATAACATTTTATGTTTATAAAGATCAGACAGATAGTATACTCCTTTCTTACCCTTCATTTTTATTTTATCATTACATTTAATATCAAATGCACGTTCTTTTAAAATATATTATTTCATAAAATAATTTAATTATGTGAAATTAGTTAGTCCATAATTTTTTTCATTTGAAATGAGCATGTATCTAATATTTAATTATCTTCTAAAAAAGTTTAATGATGAAAATAATAGTTTTATTTTACTTATAAAAAATATTTTTTTCATATTTCCTATGAAAAATTAGTCAAAAGTTTTTATATTTTAATTTATTGAATATGTTATATGCCCTAATTCATGGGTAGTTTTAATCAAATCGTCATTTTATTCATTAAAATATTCTATTAGACTCCTTATATTTTAAGCATGAATTTATTGAAAGTTTATTTCAAATACTCCATAATCTTATCTTTTTGTTGTCACAAAAAGGGGGAGAAGTTTTTAGTTTATTATTTTAATGTTACGGGGGAAACAATTTCTCCTTATAATAGGGGTGATGTTTTTATACAAAGGGATAATAGAGGAGACAATTTCATTTATAAATAAAATAATTATTATAAGAAAATGGGGGAAAATTTATTATTTTTAAATTCTATTTCAACTACAGTTTTGGACCATAAAAAGTGGAGATTTTTGAGCAACTGTTGATTAATTTTTTTATTAATTTATTATTGGCCACGATGCTGAAATCACACCCATTTTTGTAACTAATTAATATAATATTAATTGAATTTTAAGAAATTGTTATTCCTCAGAATATTTATTCTAGAATTTTATTTAAGTCATTGGTTTGCTGAGAATATTTTTTGAAGTATTCAAGACATGTTTAAACATATTTTGGAAGCATTGTTCATACCATTAGTTTGTAAGTCTAATTTAAGGAATGAAAATCCTGCATTTGAAATAGCATTTATGGATTATATACCCTATATTGTTGGGAAGGTATGGTTCAGGAACCCTAATTTTGGAATCAACCCAACATTTGAGGAAGAAAACATATGGTACATCAAGCCTAATTTTGTGATCAACGTAATGCTGTTAGCCGTATATTTAGAGTTTTTTGTCGCATTGAGTAACACTACATTTGACAATTCTACTAGGACATTCTACTTCATATCAACACAAACCATTTTTTTCCATTAATTCATTTGAGGCAATCACCACACATCAATTCCATAGTTCTCAATTAACCACATAAAATAATAAAAAATTTTATATTCATCAATCATCTTCATATATTCATATTAAACATCGTTATCCCATTTACATTTGATATATTTCCAGTCCCAAAACATTTCGTATAACCCACTTTCGTTGAACTGTATTTCCATTTCAAGAATTTCATAGACATTGGGAATCATCCAAGTTAACTCACAGTACTACCAACCATTCCCATATCAATTATATATTCCCAGTTCACACATCACCACCAAAAAAATACGCCAATCAACTATGCCCAAAATTCAATCCATTACACATACAATCACATTAATAAATTTCAAAAGTCAAGGGGAAACAAAAAATGGAGTTTTATGAAAAATAATATTAATTTCATCATATAATATTACTTTTACATTGATTAATTAATTTTCATTTATCAAACTAAAAAATCCTATGAAATATCCATTTTTTATTTTTATAAAATATAATAAAATATTAATTATATTCATATGATAATCACTTTATTATTCCAGGATAATATTTTGATTATATAAATTAACACACCAACTTCTTTTTATCCGCACACAGCTCGTTCAATCACTATATCTAAGGGATTTACCATTCCCTTGTGAGTAGATTTTAAAATTATTTCCACTAAACAATAACATATTCATAATATAAAAAACATTAAATATTAAAAAATATATATAAAACAATCGTGGAGAATATATATCATGAAAATAAATAATGAATATTTGATATCTCCCATTGCCCTTTATTTTTAGATTTCATCCAATTAATCTGATTCATTAAACAGGTTCATTCCATCTTCCAGAAGGATACATAAATGTATAATCCCACCATAATGTGTCATTTAGAAGAAAGAGAATAGATCATATACATTGATAAGAATGAATTTTCTTATTTTAACCAAAATAGGGATATAAAAACATGCACACAGCTAGAAACATTGATAAGAGACCCTATTTATTTTCAATAGACTCTCTATACTGGGATGGTGGAGCTTGTATCTCTTATAATAGAGAGTAATTAGGAGATTCTCAAATTTTATAAACTAATACTTAATATTCAAGGCATATATCCTCAAATTATCCATTAAATTATATATTTAATTTTAATTTTAATTTTTATTTAGCTCAAAACACAAATTAGATGCATTTAAAATATTAATAATTTTATAGTTTAATAAAAATGAGTTGAAAACATTTAAGAAAATGATTTTAGTATTTTAAGCCATCGAAATAAGTTTAAAGGAGGTTCTAGAATGTAAATTGTAGTTTTTATGTATTTTCCCCCACCCATACATAGACAAAATGCAATGCTCAAGGGTAAGCTACTTTTACCGTCATGTAGTCAGTTTCCCTTACCTAAGACATACTCACTGCGTAAGGGTGACTAATTTTTTACATTTCAGTGGCTTACAAACCATACGTGATCTAATGGATCTCATCACTACCCTTATGTGACTAAAATAATACCATTACATTGGTATTGAAAATCAAGGCTGACCCTTACACACCTTCATACTGACCGCAATGTCAGCCTCATACCCTTATTCACACTGTGAGACACCTTTACACAAGGAACCAACTAAATTTATTAATTACATTGAAATACAATTTTACTCTTATACAACTCATGAAATTTGAACCTACTTTTATGCGATCTGGGATCAATCTTTACCCAAGTAAGGGATTCTGGTGTACCATTATGCAACTTAGGGAATTGAAGGCTTAACATTTTGAAACTGTTCAAAAAAGTGACTTACCTTTACATAGTTATTATAATTAATCTTACAATTACACAATTCATTAAAAAACATATATACCCTTAAACAACTTCAATTTGATGCATACGGGTAAATATGTTTTCGAAAATATTAAATTTTCAGTTAAACTAACATATAAATAATTCAAAAATGTGTTTTATTTTCATTTTCAGTTATACAATAACACTTCAAAAAGTATGTAAATTTTTTCAAAACTCTAAAACAATAATAAAATATTTTAGTTACTTTAAAAACACCGAATTAATTTCTCAACTAAACATTTAATAAATTGAAATTATATCCAAAATTAGGAAATCCTATTTAAAAATACTTCATAAATTACAATGTAATTTAAAAACGCTTTTAAAATATTAAAATAACTCCTAAATAACTTGAAATATGATAATGAAAAAGGGAGAGTTCAAAAAATCCATGACCCTTACAATCCCTCATGATTTGAAAAAGGTGATTCATAGCATCTCATATTTTGTTAGTTTTAACATGATTAATAAATCTATTTCTATACAACTAAATGTACCATGATTAAACCATTTTAGTTTACGATAGGTTCATATATTATGCATACATTGCATTAGTTCTAGATAATTTCAAGAGATCCATCATGCTACTAGCTTACATTGGAGATACCTCAAAGAAATTTGAGATGATCTTCCCAATTATGCCAAAAAAGAACAGTGAAACTTTTTTCAATGAAATTCATCTCTAACAATTTCCCAAATTAGTATAATTAATTCACTATGTTTTTTAATGAATAATTTTTTAAAATTTAGTTTTTTGGTTTTTTGGGAATTATAGAATCTAAATAATTTTTTTTAATTCATAAAACTTCTTTGAAAATACAAATTGACTATCGAAATTGATATATTTATTTGTATTTATAATTTCAAACTTTTTTTATTTAATTGTATTATTATATAATTATTTATATTATTCTCAATGATCTTTTATGTATATGTGTGTGTATTAATTTAAAAATGTACAGAATTTATTATGGTTGAAATTTGTAAAAAAATCATTGGTTATAATAAATGTTACAAATGTTGTGGGTTAATATTCTATATATATGTTTGTTTTATTACTTTATGCATTCTAATAAATTTTATTTGGAAAATAAAAATATTTATGATATAATAATATATTAATCACATATAATTATATATATAATCATATTAGTTATATTATTTTTCAAATTACATAAATTTATTTACTCAGCATATATATATATTCTCTATATCTATTTTAAATTTACATTTATTCACAATTTTTTTAATTTTTTTTAATTTTATACTTTATGTTTTTAATTATATGGGTAAATCATATAAATGTACATATTACATAATATTGTAAAATGATTTTAAATTTATTTATGTTGAATTTATTATTTTATCATAATTTAATTATTTTAAATTAATTCATCCTAATTATATTTTATTACTATATTTTAGGAAAATATTTATTTGAAAATATTCCTTGATTTATATTACATATACAACCAATTTTTAAAATTCATTATATTTTTTAATATTGTGGACTTTGTTATTTTTTTTATTATGAGAAGCATAATTGTTATATTAATGTATTCCCCCTGTGGGTGGATGGGGCAGCCCTGGTGGGTGAGGTTTGGGGTGATTTAATAGGGTGACTCCCTAGTTTTGATTTCTTTACAATGTGTGTGTGGTTGGGATACTATTTCATATATATATATATAAGTAATTAATATTGTAAAATTTATTATAAAATTTATTTTTAAGACAACATAGATTTAAATAAAAAATCTACGTAAACTATATATAAAATATGATATAAATTTCAATTTACATTACCAAAAACAATTTACTAAATTGTAATTTTATTTTATTAAATAAATATTAATTGTAATTTTTTTATATTACAATTATTGTTTCCATAATTACAGACTTAGATAAGTACTAGATTAATCCAATGAATAAATTTTCTGTAGAATACATTGAGGCAATTAAAATATTTAGTAATTTTATTGGTGGATTTTAATGGGAATGGATTAGTCGTTAGTGAATAAATTTTGCAAACATATATCTCTCCTAAAGTGCATTGTTTATTGTATTATGATATTATTTTATTTGTTGTAAATGTATTATGTGTATGTAAATGATTTCTTGGATACATATGGGTGATGGATAGAGTATCAACCCATTACCTGATGATTGAAGGTGTTGCCTATATGTTTTGCGAAAAGTAGAAAAAGTGGTTTAGTTATTAGAAATACAAATAGATTCATACATGTTGGAAAATGAGTTTGTACAATGTGAATTAAATGTTACAAGGTATCTATAATTTGAATTTTGTTGAACAGGACTTCATGTTTAGTGCATCTGCTCAGGTGTGTGAAAGCTTCGTCTACAACATAACGGTACTCGGCATAGTGGAAGCTCCAGATGACTAATGTCAAACTCGACATTTTTTCCAATCAATGATTACTTTAGTATTTACACAATGATGAATGATGCAATCAATGAAAATTAATCAAAGAATAATTGTTGATTAAGAATCATAACCAAGACACCAAATTATAGATTATTGTTTATAATTAATTTAAATAACTAAAGAATTATGTTATGAGAAAATATTTCTTCATTATTGGATTTAAAAACAATATGTTTTGTTGTTATTATGACATTAGAAGCAAGAGAATATTCCATGTAGTGGTGATCCATACATGTTCTACAAAACATCGAATATCATAGTTGGAATCTTCAGATGCTAGCACAAAAATTCGAAACTCTTGTTTCATTCAGCTTTGATTGCATTGAAAACATCTTCAAGGAAGGGTTCTCTTCGATCCCTTTAGACTTAATAGTGGTGGTGGAGGATGATCCCTCTCCACTGTTGAGAGAACTTTTAGAGAGATAGAGGGTGATCAAGGGCTTCAAGAGAAGTTTCACCGAACATTGTTGTGCATAACACACGATAATTGACTACCCCATTAGAAAATAATATAATTGAGTTTATATAACATTAGGGCATGAAAATAATAACTGTAGATGTTCACTTATTGTTTTTATTAATTCTCATGGAACGCTATGTCAATAATAATAAAAATAATAATATTTCTTGAAATGTGTTATACTGGCATATTAAAATAAATATTATTTATTTAATAATATTCAATATATATTATTTTTCACCAGACCATTAATCTCAGTCCGAAATTCCTAAAAAATATTTTTCAGAGCTTGAACAATGATTATTTATTTAATATATAAGTATCACTACATTATTCTCCAATATATAAATAAATATTATATTAACTAAGTAAAAATTAAATATTAATTAATTATTCTTCTTGAAAAATATTCTCTCGAATAACTAGTGATGGAATATATGTGATAAAGAAAAAATGGATAATTAATAAAGAACATGCCAGAATTATAATTATTCATCTTTTTAGACAATAAATAATAATATTATTTAACTGTGATTCTAGATACCCTTCATGCGTGACCCTTTAGACCTCTTTCTTATTGACATTAGGGGATGTAGCCCAAATTCCAAGGTCAACAAATAATAACACGCTAATGTACCAATGGAGAAAGAATCTAATGTCACAACAATATAAAATGACATATGAACAATTACTGTGTTATATAATCTCATTATCTTGATATCTTTAATCAATTAAGATGCATGTTGGTTCTATCAACCTATGTGCTCAATTCCTCTGTCTTTTACTTTTCAAAAATCGAACATACCTATATAACTCCATGACCATGGATTTATTTAGGATATATCATTTCCCTTAAAGGACCTAATATATCAACTTATATTAAATAATAAAATGGATAAATCCCCTCTCATTATTCATCAATGAAATATTACTCATAACACGCCCAACGTGTCCTACTTCACTACAAATGTTCATCACCGTGGTTTTAAAAAAATACTTCAATGTACATGAATCTTAGTATCCATTTATAGTAATATTAATGTATAAGGATAAATATATATTTCTATAGATATGAATATCAAATGACACATATAAATATTGATTTCCTAAAGGTAGGTCTCATTCTTATAATTTTTCTCACTAGAAATTACTAAGGTTAAACACCATGAGATGGTTTCTCAAATTCTAATGAGTCTACACATATGATATAACAAATAAACTATGTCCCATAAATGATTTTATTTGTCTATAAAATATATATTTTAATAATATTTACAACACACTTCTAGGTTCTCATCATAGTGGGGAGCTGCTATGACATTTCAGTGCAACAACTACCCTTTGGACATTATCACATACTAGGTCATGTATAATAACAATCTTGATGTGATAAGGGTTTTATTAATATTAAAAATATGAATACAAGTTTTCATAATGTACACTGAAGTTGGATCTAAGGAACCATCTCCCAGAAGCTTCCATTTTCAATAGATTTAACTACTAACAATTGTTAGTTCACTATCTCTTAATTGAAACTCATGATTTTACTGAGATATTATTTTAGTCAATGGGTATTCCATGTTTTCATCCATGGAAACTCTTATGATAGTAACATCGCCCCTCTATGAAAAATCCATCAAGAGGGTATATTTCCAGAGTATATGATTTCTCCATTGTTGTATCCTTTTCAATTTTATAAGATCCACTACTCTAGAATTATCACTATATAATGTGATAGGGTATTTATTGTTGGGCATCACATCAATATCCTAGGTAGAGTTTTGTATTTAAAAAACTCTTTAGATGCATTATAAGTCACTATATATTCAAACATCACTGTAGAATTGATTATAATGGATGCGTTTAACTCTTCCAACTCACATCACCTATATTGAAATTGACAAAATATCCAGATTATGAATTTAGATAATTCTAATCTATTTACAAATGTAGAATTAGTATAACCACTAATGACTAGCTCATTGTCTCCTCTATACACTAAGGACATATCCTTTGTTCTTCTCCGATACATAAGGATATCCTTAACAATAGACCAATGTTTTTCTCCTAGATCATATTAACATCTATATATCATGATTAATGCATTGGAGGCATCAATTCTATAAAATAAAATGACATACATGATTGATCCTATCATTAATGTGTATGCGATCTTACTTATTCTATCTTTCAATTAGGTTCTTTTAACTCTCTGGTGATCTTACAAAATTCATTTTTTCAGGAACAACCTCTTCCACAAGGACCTATGGAATATGTTCCTATACCTACTCTTGTGTATCTTGAGCATCAAATCCATAAAAATAAATCCCTATCCCACTATCATTCTTTAGGATGTGGTCTCTCTCAAGAAAAGTCTGATTTTTTAAGGAATTCACCTTACTATATATGGGGTGTTTTGGTTGTATTACTTTTTTTCATTAGGATACCCTATAAAAAAACACTTTGTTCCCTGTGGTTCTAATTTTGTTCATGAGAAGGCTTTAAAAAATTTCTCATAACCCCATACACATGTATGTAACAAAACAGGTTTATTTTTACTCCATATCTTGAAGGGAATTATTATTTCAACTTTAGTTGGTACTCATTTCAGTGTGTATTCCATATTTTATGATTCATATTCTTAAAAGGATACAGGAATATCTTATTGTCTCATCATGAACTATACCATGTCTAGTAAGGTACGGTTCCTCCTTTCATTAACATGATCCCACTATGGTGTGTAAGGTGGAGTGATTTGATATAGAATCCAAAACTCATGTAGAAAGTTTAAAAACTATTTGTTTAGATATTCACCACCATGGTCTAATCAAATATTCTTTATCATCGTACCAATTTTATTCTTTACTTCATTATTGAATAATTTGAAATTATTAAAGGTCTAATACCTATACCTCATTAATTATACATATCCATATCTACACACATCATTAATAAATGTAATGAATTAAGAATACTAACATCTATATTATAATGGAAATGGTCAAAACATATCAATTTATGCTAATAATTGATGCTTTTTGGCCCTTTCACCATATCCACTAAATGGTGGGTTGTTTATTTTTCCTTCTAAACATTCTTGAAATAATTCAAGTGGTTTTACATCAACAGTTTCTAAATAAACATCATTACCGAGATTTTTCAAACAATTCCATTAACTTTAACAGGATGGGGATTCCATAGATGGGTATTCAATGAGTCTTGAGAGTATGATTCATTAATTATTTCCAATAATAGTTTTCTAAAATTTATTAGATAAATACTATTATTTAAAGGATCTATAACATAAATCATTTTCTATTTATAAAATGAACATACTTTTATTTCCAAATTTTAAAATAAACCCACTAGTATCTAATAATGATATATAAATTATATTCTTGGTAATAATCGGTACATCATAAAAATCTATTAAAACTAGTATCATTCTAATTATAAATGAAATGAGGAAATATCCAATGGATAAGGAATCCATCCTTGCACCATTGACATCTCAAAAATCCACCTCTCCTATGGAAATATTTTATAATCTACATGGTTATTACATTTAAATATAAATTTGAGCACCAAAAGCTATATCTAATACCCCATGTATAGATATTGAAATATTACACTCAATAATGAATGAAACTTTATATTCCCTTTACTTGTATATATAGTTCCGGTTATAGTAGCCTTTTGTTCCACATAAAAAACTTATTGATTCCTTTCCCTTTTACTACCTCTTTTTCTTACTCTTCCTGGACAGATTGTGCTTAGGATCATTAGAATTTTTATGATTCTTGGGTCCCTTTTCCTTGTTATTCCTTTTCTTATTGACTACAACTATCATGTTTTTTATACACCCTATGTCTTTATCTTCTTTTCAAATAATAGTAGGATGTTTCAAATTACTATTCTTATTATTTATCATAAAATAATTGATTATAAAACCATAGAAGGTCTTGGGTAGTGAGGAAAATATGTGATATGTGCACAACTCATATGTGAGTTTAATCCCTAACATGTTTATGCATTCAATGTTGCCAATAAGCTTGACTACATTAGGCCTAATTGGTACAGAATCTCCAATATTGTTTAAAAATAAGTCATTAGAGACATGTTACCTCCCTTGTGTTGAATTATCTTAATAGGGAACCAAAATGTGAGAGATCATGCTATATACATCCATGTACTCGTGTTGCTTTAGAAACTCATCGGTCATGGATGATTTCATAAAATGTATGTTCCCTTATAAATTTTTGTTTTTATACTTTTATATTTTGGTTGAAAAGTCGTTTTTTCTAAAAGATTTTTTTAAAATCATTGGAATGATATGTTTCAGAATGATTATATCTTTTTTTGAGAAGTTTCTTTTAATCAAGATAAAGAAGTGTTTTTAAATTCTGTTGATTAGATACACCAAATCAGACTCAGAGCATCAGATTTGACAAATTATGAGTTGTTATGTAGATGAATTACATTAGATGAAGAAGTAGCTGAGTTTGAAGATGTTGAAATGAAGTAGATTGAAATTTGATAATGGGATATTTGATGAACATTCCAAAACAAGTTAGACGATTCTTTGATGATCATATGTTCACAAAATATTTAAAAATATCATTATATAAGCTACTAAAGAAAGGGAGAAGTTTTTGTTCACTGGTCACTTGTTTTCCAAGTGCAGATCCTCAGATCAAGAAGAACTAGACATCGAAGTTAGCAGACTAGAAGAGTTTGCTGATCTGATACACCATCATATACACTATCCTATTAAACATAAAATATGAATTCAATAGAATTATGATCTTTTATGATGACGAAAATTGAAAAAATAAATGACAATTCATGAAAATTCTAATTTTAATATCATAATATGCATAATTTTTCTTCTCTATATATTTTGTTTAGATGAAGAAGTTTTTCAAAGAGTTTGAGTTTACTATCAGACTAATCTGATCAAACAATAGGGTGTTTCTATGTTTTTTATAAGGGTAGTTTAAATCATAATATGAGATATAAATAATGTCATATTAAATGAAAAGTTTTATTGGATTCAGAGTTCCATAATATTCAAAACATTAGACATCCAAAATTATACATTATTAATCGAATAGACTAAATTTATTGATTTTGAATGTGAAGAGTTGATGAGACTAATCTAGCTAACAAGATTTTGTGGCTAATCTATTAGATTGTGTTGTGTCCTTAATGTTTTTATGAACAAATTATGTAATGAAATTTTTCAAGATAATAGGTCTGATTACGTGGGGAAAGATGAAGTGGGAGATAAACTCTATAATCAAATGATATTATTTATACAGAAAATATCATATGAAGACTGATGAGATGAGGAATGGTAGTCAATGTCTTTAGACAGAAAATGTATTTGAAATTATTAAGTAGTTACCGTAATGATTTTGTATGTGTATGAAGCCTTTAACATTTTTTACAATATTGTCAACTATTTTTATTTGGTATGAAGAATCAGAGTGAAAAATCATTTGTTTTATTTTCATTTGGTTAGTTTTTTTGTTTTTAAATTTGATCATGAAAATTGAAATGATAAACATTGTTCCAAAATGAGATGTTCTATACTATAAATTTCTGGAAAAATCATTTTCACATTATTATCTAATAATTAAATAATTTTTAATTGGTTAAGAAATATTGATATATGAAAAGTTTTCCAAATCACCATTTCTTGAAATAATATTTATTCTATAAATGAGTATTTTTCTTGTTTATATATAAGAAATTATATAAGTGTTTTGAAGCTTTAATTAGTTTTTAGAAGACACCATGAGAGATGGGGGGGATTGATGCATTGAAAAATGAAGATTAAATGTGAGTAAAATTCAATGCTTAAGAATTTAATGATCGAGAAAATATTTTAGTCTCCCAACATCACTATTTGTGGGGAACATATATATTGAGGTGGAAAATATATCATAATTCAAAAAAATTCAACCCTGATAAATGAACCGGTTAGTTTGCATGATTGGTGTTAGAAGTAAGTTTTCAAACTCATGTTGTTTCATGTTGAATATGTTTTTCAAATGTGTGGATTCTTATAAAAAGATTAGGATGAAGAGTGTTTATATTACTAGACAATGTTTACTATACTAAGGGTGTTGGTCTGAGTCATGAGAAGATGTTTAAAAAGAACTATTTTTTTTAATTTTACATAACATAAGTTTGTATCAAGAGTAGATTCATAAAAGGTGAATGAGACTGATACTATTAATCTATGTTAATCAAGATGAGGTATTTTGTATTAGGCACATTGGAAAGAGGTTTTGGATGGATATTTTGTGGTGAAAAAATATTTGATGTTCATTTTATTTTTTGGATAAAATTATGGTATGATGAATTTTTTTAAATTAATGGGAGTCAGTATAATCATTCCAATCGGGAGATAGAAGGTTTATAACATGAGTGGATATAGGTTTCATTCAATTATTCATATTAATTAATTTATATATATCCAAGGGAGTGTATATGGAAAGGATATAGGTTATCACACTGAGGTCAAATATTATAAATCATGTTTTCCTTGTTTTATTTTCTATTTATACATAAAATTTTTTAATAGGAGTTGATGATGAAGAATCTCTATAATGTTTCATGAGTTAAATTTTCTACAGATAATATTTGTAAAAAGTTAACAACTAATTCAACCCCCCCCCCCCCTCTGTAGTTCATCAATATGTTGGAAAACTCTACGTGGTATCCAAATAAAGTATCACTTTTTGAATCATTATCTTGGATAATCTAAATTCCATTAATAAAATAGGAATTATTATTTTTGAAATAAAAAATTATTATTGTTTGTGAAACAAGATGAATCCATATCTTCTATCACTTATCATGGAAGTTATTGGTGATACAATAAATGGGTTTACACCCATTGAGAAATATGCTCCAATGTTTTTTTACAAGTAGAGAAAAATTGAAGCTGATGGAAAAGATAGAAACATTATTATTATTCTGTTGTTATAAAATTTCAATATCAAGGTGATGGGTATCAAAACATCAATGTGTTTGTGGGAATATATAAAAATTATTTTGAAGATAAATACTATAGTAAAGGTAGTAATGATTAAAATGTGGCGGAGAAAATTATGATATATAAGAATGGGAGATGAATAAGCTATTGAGGAATACTTTACGAGCGTAAATTATGTTATTTGCAACATCAAATTTTTTCGAGATACTCCGTAGGATTCTATAATTGTGAAGAAACTCATGAGAAACATTATAAACATGTTTTATTAAACAATTTATAATTTATAAGATAAATATGATTTATCTATTGATGGAATAAATACCTTTTATGTTTCTTAAGAAATAATAAAATCTCTAGTCTTCAAAAATTAGATGGAAGAGGAATTGGATATTGAAGAAATGAGAAAGATAAAAATTAAATATGTTGAAGGTATTGATCATTGTGATTCTGAATATAAGGAGGATAATGATTTGAATTATAAAATCATGTCTCTTATCACTATGAACTATATACTAGGAAGAAAAAAATATGAAGTAAAAATCCCTCTTAACTATTTTAATTGTGGATAAGTTGTGAACTTTTCTATGAATTTCTCTAAGAATAATGTTGGAGAATATCAAGACGATTTTGATTAAAAAATTGATGGATGTTATGGGAAAAAAGTCCTAAATATGAAAATTCATCTGAACAATATAATAACATGTTCACTGGAAATAAAATAAGTTTGTTTATTAAGAAATTTGAATCAATAAAATCTACAAATAATTATCCTGAAGATTAAAGTTTATAAAATTTTAGTATATTCATTGAAAGAGTTGATAAAATAGAATATTCATCAAATAGTAAAGAAGAAGGAGGTGAAGAATCATACAAAGAGTGTTATATTAGATCATAACATGTTTCATGTCATTAAAAAATATATCTCTAAGGAAATAAATCATTATGGTGAAGAAAGATATAGGAAAATTATTAATGATGGAAAATAGTTTTTCATTCAAGAAGAAGGATACATCCAGCAGATCATATGTTAAAAACTTATAATTTTTAATCAAGGAAATATGGTTTAGGATATTAGTAAGAAGTTTTCATCTAAGGAAGAAGAAGTGAACATGTCTGAAAAAATTCTTGACAATGAAAACAATTTAACAAAGATAAAAGAAAATTTTATTAAGGCTTTATAATTAAAATATGAATCATCTAAAGCTATAGAAAATACTCACTCCATGAAGCATGTGAACTCTAGAACCATGAGAAAAAGTGGCTTATATAATTTTCCTATCATTTTAGTTATTATGATATTTTTGTAAATCTTGGTTTGATAAGGTATGCTAAAAACCTATCACATCGATAATATATGAAAACTATTAATTGAGGAAAGTTGTCACAATATTATAGGCAACTAAATAATAAATATGTTATGAAACTCAACAATATTTTTATAGGTAAAAGTAATATTTATAAAGAAAACCAAGATATGATGTGTTGTTTTGGTGTATTGAAATTTTTCAGTATAGAGCCCACAAATATTTTCATAACATATCTCTTCTAGAATAGTGGTTTTACAAGAGTAGAGGAGGTGGTGGATATAGAATGAGTAACTTTTGTTACCCATAGGAAACAAGACAAGTACAATATCAATATATTAAAAAACATCCAATAGAAAAGGAATTTTAATTTTTGGAAAATAATTATGGAAGATTTGATTGAGTTTTCCATCACACCCAATAATGTTCAAAAAATATTATATGGAAAATTTTCTATATTATAATAGAAATTTAATCTAGAAAGATGAAATTTGAGTAAAGAGATTTTAATATTGAGGCAACATTAAATTCTTCCAAAAGGAATAAACCATAGATAATTGTTAAGGGTTTCTTATAACATGTGATATTTGTTTTTGAAATATTTAAATATTTTGAAAATATTAATTGAAGAGTTTTTACCTTCAAGAATGATAGTTCCATTAAAATTAGAGGAGTATATACTGTTGATATAGAACCTAAAAAACTAAAATATATAGATGTTTTATTTGTTAATGGGGTCAAACATAACGTACATAGTCTGATTAATCTTTGTGATGATGGAAAATTATTTTTTTCATAAATTATTCTTTTGTATCATAATAATTATAGAATATGATAATGTTGTTACCAGAGGAGAAAGAACCAGTGAAAATATATTTCAAATTAGAGAACCTTATAACTCATGTTATCTAAATTCCAAAGATAAGAATAAGTTTTTACATTATAGAATTGGGTATCAGGTGTAGAAAATAATGAAAAATATGTATATATGGATTATATAGGAAATTTTTTATCATTGAAAAGAAGAGAAGAAGTTGTTTTTATAACTTGTAATAAATGGAAAATGACTAATAAAAGTCATAATAATGTTGTTATTTAGTCTACCAAAATTCTTGAACTTTTTCCTTATAATTTATATGGGTCGATTATATATCAATAAAAAACTACATTTTTAATTTATCATTTTTATTGATAATTTTACTTAAATTATTGATATCATGTTTACGAAACATAAGTCATATTCTATAGAGATGTTCAGATTTTTTACAAAAGTTATTATGTGAGAGACAAGAGATTATATAAAGAAGATGAGAATAATATAATGGAAAAATATCCATTAAATGTCTCTGAATAATATTTTAAGAAACATATAATAAAACATTATTATAGTGTTCTATAGAACACATTATAAGACGGATTATCATAAAGGAAAAGTAAAAGTTTGGAAACATATTGGAAGAAACATGTTAGCAGAATACAAACATTCAAAGTTCTAATTGAGATAATATCTAAGTACTATTATTCATGTTCAAAATAAATGTTTATTAAGATAGGAATCCAACACTACATCATATGAAATATGTAATAAAAAACAATAATTTAATTAAATTAATGTTTTTAAAAGTCCATTTTTACTAATGAAAAGAATTGTGAATCTTGCGAAATTTGATGAGTAAGATGAAGAGGTAATCTTCATTAGATATAACCCAAAAATAAGGGGATATAAATTTTTGAACAAATGTTTATGAAATATGGTGGAATCCGATTTTTTGAATGCTATTAAAAACCTAAATTCCTTATGAAATAATTTTGGAAATTTTGAGAAAGTCAAACAAATGATTTCCAATGAATAGAGAAGTGAGTCAAAATAGAATCATCATGAATCAGAAGAATCATTTGATTCGGAAAGAGATGATAGGAGAGAAAATTGGAAATTTATTATTTTTCAGATTCATGTTGAATCTAAAAATATTCTTGGAAATAAGAAATCAATTTTTCAGAAAATAAAAATATTGAGTTTATAATATCATTCATCATTCATTTCACAAGTTAACCAAAAATATGTTTCATAAGTAGTTGAACCCAAAGAATGGGTGGAAGTAATTAATAGAGAGTTGGATTAGATTTAGAAAAACAAAACATGTTAACATGTTCCATTCCCATCAAAAAAATGTTATTATAATGAAATGGGTGTTCAGAAACAAGTTTAATAAGCATGGAAATGTTTCAATGAATTAATAAAGAATTTTTTTGAAAAGGATATGAATTTGTAGATGATGTGGATTTTGAAGAAACCATTTCTCCAATTTTAAGATTATAAATTATTATAATGTTTCTAGTAGTGTATGCACATAAAAATTAAAAATATTATTATATAGATATAAATTAAGCTATTCCCAATGGTGAAAATGAAGAATAATATTACAATGATAAACCATATAGTTTAATACATGATAATTATAGGGGAAAAGTTTTTAAATTGAATAAGTCTTTGTATGGATTTAAACAATCCACACATTCTTAGAATTTGAAACATGAAATTTTTTTGAAAATATTGCATTTTTATAAAGGAAAAGTTGATAGAATATTATATGTGAAATATTTTACCTCAATCTCCCTAATCTTAATTTTTTATGTAGATTATATAGTTTTTTTAAGGGATGAAGAAAAAAACTGTAAAAAATTTTCTAAGGAAAAGAAAATGAATTTGGAGATGTCAGTGTTTTGATAATTAACTTTTCTTGAGTAGAAATGTTTAAAAAATAGAAAAATATATTTTTAGATCTAATTGAAAGTATTCTAGGGAATTTTTTAAAAAATTTATTATCTATGAATCTAAATAAGTTTCTACTCACATTTTTTTGAGCATAATGTTGAGTAAATAGTAAACCAGAAAAGTCTGAATCAAAATGTTTATTTTTTGAAATATGATAAGAATTTTGATTTATCTCACAGCCTCATGGAATGATATTGTTTATTCTATAAAATCATGTGAAATAAATTAAAGTGAACCAGAAGAGTCCTATTTGTTTTCCCTAAAGAGAATTCTGAGATATGTTAAATGGATAACACCACGTTGGATTTTATAAAAAATATGATATGAATTGAACATTCATGGTTATACAAATGCTGATTGTGAAAGATATTTCAATGAAAAAAATAAACATTAGGAGGTAAATTTTACTTGAGATAATGTTGTGTTCATTGGCATAGTAATAAATTGAGTTCAATAACATTAAGAAAAATGGAATTAGAATTTCTTGTTTCTACCCTGGTAGGTATGAAAAGGTTTTGAATTAATGTATAGTTGGAATATTTGAATATTGATGTTTTTGAACCATAGAAGATAATTTGTTTTAATCAGAGTGTAATTGATATTTCCAAAATTCATTTCCAATATCAATATCGTAGCATATTTATATCATGTTTTACTTCTTTAAAGATAATATTACTGGTTGAAATGTTGTGATGGAATATTTTTATATAAAATATAATATTTTTTATATATTAACAAAAAAATAATGATAGAGAGATTTATGGAACATAGACTGGAAATTCATGTTTAGAATCCACTAAAAACGTCCAAAACATTTTAAGGTAGAACCCCTCCATGCTTTGGATTATATTAAAAAAGGGGGAGAACTTGTAAAAATATTTCCTGCAATGGGGAAACATGTAATTTTCTTATTTAAATGAATATGAATATGTGGTTATCGTAAAATGGGATAGAGAAAGAAAATTAAGAGAAAAAGATAAAAATAAGGGGAGTTTATCATAACATTGAAGCCAATTTTCATTTCATCATGGGAAGAAATTACATAAAAAATTACTTAATCTAGTAGGGTGGTTTCAGAACACTCTCTTTTTACAAAGGAAATGTATTTATTAAAGTCAAAAACCCGAGTTATTTACAAAATGAATTATAAAAAGTCTTTTTGTTAAAAATTATACGTTAGAAATTTATAAATGAGGTTTGTAAACAAATAAAATTTGGAGATAGAAGATCATTTTGGATTTTTTTTGTTAATAAGGAAATGTTTTTTTACCTCTAAATTTTGGTAGAAATGTTTTTTGTAAATTCAGGGAAAGATATATTGATGAATATTTATAACATTTTTTTAAGATGTTTCTATGAATCTTTATAAGGTATGTTTTATACAAAGCTAGATATTAGATGCACAATACCAAGACTAGATCACCGAACACCAAAAATTATGCTTTTTTACATAGATGAAATACATCAGAAAAAAAGTTGTTGAAATGCTGCTTCTTGAATATTTTTAACGGTGGAGTTGTAGAACATTCCAAATCAAGTTAAATGATGATTTACTGATATTATTTCAAAAAATTCCTCTAAAATATAATGATATTAGTTGTTGATTAAAGAGAGAATATATTGTTCTCCAGTTAGAGGTTTTCGAGGGGGTCTGCTACCTCGTGTTGCTTGCGCTACTAAGGTTGTTCTTATTCCCATGATCAAAACTCCCACTTCTATTGAGAATTTTAGGCCGATTAGCATGTGCAATGTAACGTAAAAGATCCTTGCTAGTATCATTTACACTCGACTTTCCAATCATCTTCCCAACAAGATATCTCTCGAACAACATGTATTTGTGAGGGGTCTCTCCATCCAGGGGGAAATTGCTTTGGCTCAGGAACATACCAGAGATATCAACTTAAAGACTCGGGGTTCTAATATGGTGATCAATCTGGACATGAGCAGGGCTTACGACTAAATTGAGTGGAGCTTCATCATCAAAATTCTTGTAGGTATGGGGTTGTCCTCTTGGAATATCAATATTCTGTTTCGATGCTTTAGTTCATCCTGGATGTAGATTACATTCATGGGAAAATATTTTGGCTTATTTAAGACTGTAAAGACCCGTAAAATTTAAGGGAATTTTTTTTAATTCTTTGGAATTTTACAAGAACGCGGTTTTTGACGGCACTTGATTCCGAGGCCCAGTGTGCCCGGAAACAATTTATGAAGTTTGGCTCGGGTATGTTCAGTGAACGAACGAGCTAGAATTTATAACTTTTGAACCGGTGCTCGGAATTGAAATCCGAAGGCACCGATGAGCTCACAACACTGGTAATCGCTTAAGGGAACCTTTACCGTTGTTGTGTTTGTGCGGGAGAAAGAGTTAATTAATGGGGTTTAATTAAAAAGTAAATAAAATTGTTGAATCAATTTTATTTCTTTTTCAAGGTGGTTAAATTTTTCTCCCATGGGAAGTTGGTGGTGGGGCCCACATCCACCCAACATCCCATGTGTGGATAATTAAAAGTGTGGGGCCCACACGAGCCCCCCACCTTTTCAATTTTTCCCTAACTCCCTAACCGCTCTTAACCCCTCACATTCCTAACTCCCCATTAACTCACTTTCATTAATTTTTTTGAAAACTTGTTATAATTAATTATGTGAGTTACTTAACTTCAAACTCTTGAAATTCAATTGGATGGTTGTGTTAATAAAATAAGACTTCGTCTTATTTTATTATTGTTAGAGTTTTGCAACCTTGAGAGGATTGGGGAAGTGGTCTTCTTCTTCTTCAACCTCGACGAAGAACGCGAAGAACATCGTTCTTCAACGTAGAACACCTCCGCCGAAGAACGCGACGTCTTCTTCCAATGAAGTTTTCTCTTCGGACGCACCTCAACGACAATGGAATCGACGTTCATCTTTTGTGACGCCGTATCTGCGACGCGACGTTCTTCTTCCACGTCGTCTCTTCCGCGACGGTCTTCCCGCGACGAAATCTCCATCAACGACTTCAAATCCTCGCTTCACGACGTCGAAGTCCTTTTCCTGCGAAGCCCAACCTCTGCGACGCTCGTCTTCCATGGCTCATTGACGAACACCGTTCTTGAAACCGAGGTAGGGGTTTTATTTATTTAATTTGTTCGTGAATACAAACTTGACGATCTTCGTGGATTAAAACCAATTGTTATCGAATAACGCAAGGGGGCCGGACCGCACAAACATGGCCAACCCTCCTCATTATTTCATGAATGATTCCTTGTGGTTTGGTACGGGAAGGCGTGGTGTTGTCGCACCACGCGGAATGAAGTGAAAGGAAAATGCGCGGCGCCGTCGCGCTGCGCCGTGGAAAGAAATTCAAGGACGCGACGCCGTCGCGCCGCGTCGAAGAAAACCGAAGACGTTGCGGCCAGAGTGGGGCCGCGGCGGAGGGGCATGCTGTCGTCGCACCACGCCAGACGACAAGGGCCACAGCTGGTTCCGGGCCATGGCAGAGCAAGGTGACCGGCGGCCGGACCGGGCCGCCGGCGTCGGAGTCGGAAGGGGACCAGCCATCGCCGGTCCAGTTGAGCAGGAACCGGCCGGCCAGGTCGGGCCGGCCGGAAGGGGAGGAGCCGGGGGAATTAAATTCCCCCAGCTAGATATCCAAACGTCCCCCAAAAATATTGGGGGTGGGGTGGGCGCGGTTACACAGGGGGGCAGGCGCCTCCCCTTTGCCGAAACGGCTCGGCCAGTGGCCGAGCCGGCAGCACGCTCTATCCAGCCCGTCCAGCGGGCCGGGACGCGCCGGGCCGGGCCGCTGTGGGCCGGCCCACGTCGGGCCGGGCCGACCCGGACCGGGGCGGTTCGACCCAGTTCGGGCAGACCGGGGGGTCTTGGGTCGGGTCCGTCTGGGCCCGAAACCCCCGTTTTCAGACCGTTTGGGTTCAATTGCCCATAACTCGGGCTACGGACCTCCGATCGATGCGCCGTCAGCGGCGAAACGATCCTTGGAATGAGACAGTCGTTTTAGCATCTTTCACTCAAGGTTTCGGAATACTTAGATTTCAGCCTGGTTGGTTTGTACACGAAACCAATCAGGCCCCCGGAGCGGAAACGCTCATATCATGAGCTACAGACGTCTGATTGACCTGTCGTCGACTTTGTTGAGTTCATATTAGTGAGACGGATCTTTTGGAATACTCCGCCAGAGGTTTGGACGCAAGTGGAGTAGGGTCGGGTTGGTTTTGCCTTAAAACCAACCGGGACCCTGGGACGAAAAAGCCAATAACTCTCAGACCAGGCGTCTGATTGACCCGCCGTCTACGACGTTCAGTTCCTGTTGATGATACAGTACTTTTGGATACATCAACTCTGGACTATGTGTCAGTTGATGTATCAGCCTCTTGGCTCGTGGAGCGGACCCTCCCGAATGAGCTTGCTGTGTGTGGGAACCCTAGTGCTGGCTACGACTGCTTCTGTGACTGTGACGACGACTGTGCAGAGATCCTCAGTGGATTCGACGACGACTTCAGCACTTAGCGATTTTGTGTGGATCAGTGCTACCGATCCTGTGTGGGTCAGCGCTAAGCGGTTCTGTGTGAGCCAGTGCCTACAGATCCTGTGTGGGTCCGATCCTGTGTGTGTCTTTGCGGGGGTTACTACCTATCAATCCTTTGTGGGTCTGACGACTTAGATGGATCAGTGATCATCTCTATCGTCTTCGAAAAAGTTTACATGTGTGAGCTGAATCATGTTTACTTTCCTGTGTGGATTGTGTTGTGCTATCCTGTGTGGATTACGTTTGCTT
Source organism: Viscum album (assembly GCA_963277665.1). Classification (NCBI taxonomy): domain Eukaryota; kingdom Viridiplantae; phylum Streptophyta; class Magnoliopsida; order Santalales; family Viscaceae; genus Viscum; species Viscum album. The sequence goes on from OY728142.1 coordinate 960,422,158, forward strand.
TCCTGTGTGGAATACGTATACATTCCTGTGTGGACTGAGTTGTACTTGGGCTCAGAGGTTGGAGCGTATTGGAATTGATGACTTGGATATATGTATGGGCATCACCTAAGCAGTGTCAGTTGTTACTTCGTGATTGTATCTTTCCTTTTTGGTTTATCTTTTTTGGAATTTGGGAGACCTTCGGGGGTCTCGAGGTCCCTACTATGTAGCTTATACTCACCCCTGCACGGGCTATGCCCGCACTACGTTGTGTTGGTTGCAGACGACGGCCAGCGTTGATCGTGGATGAGGCTTGCAGAGCAGAACGGTACCTGGAGGTGGACCAGTGGGTGGGACATACTCAGAGCGGACGGTGGAACCCGAGGAGCTGTGGAGCTATCTGTACCCACCCTTCAGGTGGGATTTCCAGTGGACAGCTCTGCGTAGCGACTTTTACTTTTATTTGCTATTTTCTCTTTCGAGTTATACTTTACTTTCAGTTTGGGTTTGTATACTGGCCCACTTACTTTCCGCACTTACAGTTGTACTCAGTTTTTACTTAGTGTTTACATTTTCCGCTTTCGTACACTTTGGTGCTTGTTTACATTACAAATGCAATGTCTTCCCTTTTTACCGAGATTTACGCCTTGGTTCTAGTCGCCATCCCCTGGCCTATTGAAGGCGGGCTTGGGGTAGTCACGGCACGGGCCCCGAGGACAGGTTGTGACAAATTGGTATTAGAGGAGTTCGGTTCTACCGCGAAATCTGATCTTTTTTATGTGAAGCAATAGTGTTTAGTGTATTGAGTGTGGTTATTAGTCCAGGGAGTCCAGTGTTGGTGCGGCGGCCGACGTATCCGTATACCAAGAACCTGACTTCTGATTTCTGACTTAATGCATGAAAACAATGATTTCATGTGTGTTTCAAGTTTTCTTTGTGATTACTTTGTATCAGCTCACCAGGTATACTTTTCTGACTGTGGCGCACATGTTTCCTTTTCAGGATGGCACCACGATGGCAGCCAGCTAGGGTTCTGAGAGTCGAGTGTGACGACAGCCCACCGAGTGACGAGGCCTCGGTGTAGGGCCCTTTGTCAGCAGTGGCACCGACAGTAGCTCTTCCAGCCGAGCCACCAATACTTCCAGCACCATCCGCTGACGATGCATGTTGCCTCAGCGCACTGCATGAGTTCCAGCGCCAGCGACCACCCAGGTTTCGTCTGGAGACGGACCCCCAGGCAGCCGAGGACTGGCTGGAGGCAGTCGAACGAGTTTTCAGGCTAGTGAGGACACCAGCAGTCCTCATGGTGATCCTCACTGCGAGCCTACGACACACAGCAGCGGGCCGATGGTGGAGCTTGATGCTCCAGGGGCACGATTAGTCATCTCTACTTTGGACGGACTTTGAGAGCCTCTTCCGCTCGGAGTTCATCCTAGACACCCTCTGTGCGGTGCGCATTCAGGAGCTTCTTTAGCTGCGGCAGGGCAACATGACGGTCGCTCAGTACTCGTCGAGATTTATCGTTCTCTTGGGCTACTCGACCGACATGGTATGGGACCCATTCTTCTGGGCCCAGACCATTGAGCAGGGATTGAGACACGAGATCAGGGAATCACTGATCTCCCTCAGCATTCTGACTCAGACAGAAGTACTGGAGCAGGCCCTTTTGATCGAGAGTTTTCTTGCTGAGTCTACACCAGCGCTGAGACCCACTGTAGGGCAGCACGTAGCAGAGTCTTCTGTAGAAGGTAGTCGACGAATGACTCATGGGTCCAGGCAGACCAGACCCTCAGGCAGATGACCTCAGGACACTAGCTCAGCAGGGCGGGGCACACAGCGCAGGGCCAGTCTTTCGAGAGGCAGACAGTGTTACTCGTGCGGCGGGCAAGGCCACATGGCTCGTGACTGCCCGACTCACTATGTCGAGGAGCAGCAAACGGTTGAGGGACCACCGAGGCAGAGGCAGAGGGTCGAATGTGGCAGTCCGCAGGGAGGAGGCGGACGAGGCAGGGAGCTGGCTGAGCAGCAGGTGGTGGGCGACACATTGAGGCTCTACCACCACCACCACCAGGAGGTCCACCCCAACCACAGGGAGCTGGCGGGCAGAGACAGGGACAGCTCTAGGCAGCAGAGGCCTAAGACCACGGTGCGCCCGAGATGATTCGAGGTACTATATGTGCCTATTCCACCCTTTCTGTAGTACTTATATACACAGGATCGAGTCACTCTTTCATAGCCGCTGCCCTTGTTCGGAGCTCGGAGATTCCGACAGAGCCGTTGGCTTTATCCTTACGGCTAGAGACTCTTATGGGAGTAGACTCAACGATTACGCACTGGTGCCGGCAGTGTCAGCTTACTCTAGGAGGCGAGATCTTCGGCTGGAATCTTCTTGTAGCGGCGTCGAGGCCTTACGACAACATCTTGGGCATTGATTGGTTGTCTACGGTCCATGCACAGATTGACTGTTTTAGGCGCAAGGTGTGATGTGTACGCACCGACAGGAGCAGGTTCACCTTCACCGGCGAGAAGGGAGCCTTTGCAGCATAGGATAGACTTCCACGGAGGAGAGGACAGCCAATCACTCATCATTTGGCTAGCCTCATCCTAGGAGCAGTTGATGTGCAGAGTCCTGGTTTTCCTGTAGTGGTGGATCAGTTTGCGGACGTTTTTCCCGACGACGTTCCAGGACTACCTCCACGCAGAGAGGTAGACATTTATATTGACTTGTACCCCGGGACATCCCCGATATCGACTTCAGCATATCACATGGCCCCCGTTGAGCTTCGAGAGCTACGGTTACAGTTGGAGGACTTCCAGGGCAAGGGGTTCATCTGACCCAGTGTTTCACCCTGGGATTCCCCGATATTGTTCGCCAAGAAGGCAGACGGGAGCTTGCGACTGTGTGTCGACTATCGTCGCCTGAACCAGGTGATAGTGAGGAACACGTATCCGCTACCTAGGATTGATTACCTCTTTGATTAGCTCAAGGGAGCACGTTGGTTCTCGAAGATAGACCCCAGGTCAGGCTATCATCAGCTCAGAGTTCGAGATGAGGACGTGCAGAAGACGGCCTTCAGATGTCGGTATGGCCACTATGAGTTCTTGGTTATGACATTCGGCGTAACCAATTCTCCAGCAGTGTTCATGGCCCTCATTAATAGGATATTTCTTCAATACCTCGATCGATTTGTCATGGACTTCATCGAAGACATTTTGATTTACTCGACGACTGAGGAGGAGCATGCCTGCCACTTACGGGTTGTACTAGACACACTCTGAGAGCACCAACTTTATGGTAAGCTATCGAAGTGACAGTTCTGGATATGTGAAGTCCACTTCTTGGGCCATGTCATCTCTGAGGTAGGAGTTGCAGTGGATCATGTGATGATCGAGGCAGTGCTAGCTTGGGAGCCACCCAGGACAGTGACAGAGGTTCGGAGTTTCTTGGGACTAGCTGTATTCTACCGGAGATTCGTGCCAGACTTCTCCAAATTTGCGGCACCACTCTCCGCTTTAACGAAGAAGGGGAAACCCTTTGTGTGTTCAGAAAGATGTCAGCAGAGCTTCCAGGAGCTGAGACAGAGATTGACCAGCACACCTATCTTGAGGTTTCCTGAGGAGGGAGTAGGGTACGTAATCCACTGCGATGCATCAGGGAGCGGACTCGGATGTGTCCTGATGCAGGAGCGGGCAGTGATCGCTTATGGATCACATAAGTTGAGGCTGCATGAGTAGAACAAAGCTACCCATGACCTGGAGTTAGCAGTAGTGGTATTCGCTCTGACGAAATGGAGACACTATCTGATGGGCGAGCTCTTTACGGTCTTTTCTGACCATCAGAGTCTCAGGTACATCTTCTCGCAGAAGGACCTGAACCTGAGACAGCGGCGATGGCTTGAGTTCCTCCAGGACTATGACTTTGATATATTCTATACTCCTGGGAAGGGGAACGTGGTATCCGATGCTCTCAGCAGGAGGACGGGCATTCAACTGCTTGAGGAGGCGACAGAGCATCTAGCCTCTTTGCAGATATCCTTCATGGATAGAGATGGAGCAGCCTTCCTTCCATCTCTCACAGTCACTCCTCCACTACTACAGCGGGTCAGAGAGGCACAACATGGGGACGCTGACTGTGAGACGTGGTGTGTACAAATATCCTCAGGACAGGCACCTGATGGTTTCTCCTTTGGAGCAGAGCATGACATCCTTTTCAGAGGACGTACCTTGGTACCAGTTGCTTTACAAAAGGAGGTTCTGAGAGAGTTTCACACTTCTCCCTTGGAGGTACATCCCGGAGTGGCGAAGATGTACCAGGATCTCAGACGACAGCACTGGTGGCCAGGCATGAAGAAGGTTGTGGCAGAGTTCGTTTCTCAATGCCTCACCTGCTAGCAGGTGAATGCTGAGCACCAGGTACCAACAGGCTTAGTATAGCCCTTGGAGGTTCCGGAGTGGATGTGGGATGGCATATCTATGGACTTCGTGACTGGACTTCCACACACTTCCATAGGTAACGACTCCATCTAGGTGATTGTCGACCGACTCACCATGTCGGCTCACTTCTTACCCATCAGAGAGCAGGGCTCAGTGGAGAGCTTGGGACAACTTTACGTTCAGGAGATTGTTCGGCTTCACGGTGTGCCATCATCTATCATCTTCGATCGACATGCTCGCTTTACTTCCCGACTTTGGAAGGGGTTGCAGGAGGCGTTCGGGACGCAGCTACGTTTGAGCACCGCCTTTCACCCTTAGACAGATGGTCAGACGGAGAGGACCATTCAGACTCTCGAGGACATGCTCGGCGAATGTGTCCTCGACTTTGGTCGTAGCTGGGAGGACCACCTACACTTGGTGGAGATTGTGTACAACAAAATCTACCACTCCACCATCGGGATGGCACCATACGAGGCGTTGTACGGCCGACCTTGAAAATCTCTTTTGTGCTGGACAGACCCTGGGAAGTCAGAACTTGTGGGACCGGAGATGGTCTATACCACGACAGAGAAGGTCCATGTCATCCTGGAGCGGATGAGGACATCTCAGATCTGGCAGAAGTCATACGCTGACAGGAGGCGGAGGCCACTAGAGTTTGAGGATGGTGACCACGTCTTCTTGCGTGTCTCACCTCGGCGTGGTTTAAGGAGATTTGGCTGAGGCGGCAAGTTATCTCCGCGCTTCATCAGACCCTTCCAGGTCCTCAGCAGAATTAGTGAGGTGGCTTACTGTCTGGCTCTACCACCTCAGTTGCACCGGGTGCATGACGTCTTCCACTTTTCTCAGCTAAGGAGATACGTGCACGACCCGACGCACATCATTGACCATGGGGAGCTTGACATTGACGATGGAGAAACTTTTACAGAGGTTCCAGTTGAGATCGAGGATCGATAAGAGCAGGTCCTATGTGGATGGTCGATTCCTCTAGTGCGCATCATATGGCAGCACAGGAACCTCCAGGAGAGCACTTTGGAGCGGTAGGCTTAGATCCGTTCTCAGTACCCTCATTTGTTTCCCTAGTTATGATGTATCTTTACGAGGACGTAAAGCCCTGAGGTGGGAGTAATGTAAAGACCCGTAAAATTCAAGGGAAATTTTTTCTTAATTTGTTTTGGAATTTTTCAAGAACGCTGTTTCTGACGGAACTTGATTCCGAGGCTCGGTGTGCCCGAAATCAATTTCCGATGTTTGGCTCGGGTACGTTCAGTGAACGAACGAGCCAGAATTTATAACTTTTGAACCGGTGCTCGGAATTGAAATCTGAAGGCACTGATGAGCTCGCAATGCCGGTAATCGCTTAAGGGAACCTTTACCGTAGTTGTGTTTGTGCGGGAGAAGAAGTTAATTAAAGGGGTTTAATTAAAAAGTAAATAAAATTGTTGAATCAATTTTATTTCTTTTTCAAGGTGGTTGTTTTTTTCTCCCATGGGAAGTTGGTGGTGGGGCCCACATCCACCCAACTTCCCATGTGTGGATAATTAAAAGGGTGGGGCCCACACGAGCCCCCCACCTTTTCAATTTTCCCTAACACCCTAACCCCTCTTAACCCCTCACATTCCTAACTCCCCATTAACTCACTTTCATTAATTCTTTTGACAACTTATTATAATTAATTAATTGAGTTACTTAATTTCAAACTCTTGAAATTCAATTGGATGGTTGTGTTAATAAAATAAGACTTGGTCTTATTTTATTATTGTTAGATTTTTGCAACCTTGAGAGGATTGGGGAAGTGGTCTTCTTCTTCTTCAACCTCGACGAAGAACGCGAAGAACACCGTTCTTCAACGAAGAACACCTCCGCCGAAGAACGTGACGTCTTCTTCCAATGACGTTTTCTCTTCGGACGCACCTCGATGATAACGGAATCGGCATTTGTCTTCCGCGACGCCGTATCCATGACACGATGTTCTTCTTCTACGTCATCTCTTCCGCAACGGTCTTCCCGAGACGAAATCTCCGTCAACGACTTCGAATCCTCGCTTCACGACGTCAACATCCTTTTCCTGCGACGCCCGACCTCCGCGATGCTCATCTTCCGCGGATAGTTGACGAACACCGTTCTTAAAACCGAGTTAGTGGTTTTTTTATTTAATTTGTACGTGAATACCAACTTGACGATCTTCGTGGATTCAAACCAATTGTTATCGAATAATGCGAGGAGGCCGGACCGCACAAACACGGCTGACCCTCCTCCTTATTTCATGAATGATTCCTTGTGGTTTGGTACGGGAAGGCATGGTGCCGTCGCACCATTCGGAATCAAGATAATGGAAAATGCGAGGTGTCGTCGTGCCGCGCCGTTGAAGGAAATTCAAGGACGTGATGTCGTCGCGCCGCGTCGAAGAAAACCGAAGATGTCGCGGCCGGTTCCGGGCCGCGGCGGAGCAAGGTGAACGGTGGCCGGACCGGGCCGTCGGCGTCGGAGCCGGAAGGGGACCGGCCATCGTCGGTCCCGTTGAGCAGGAACCGGCTGGCCAGGTCAGGCCGGCCGGAAGGGGAGGAGCCGGGGGAATTAAATTCTCCGAGTTGGATATCTAAACGGCCCCCAAAAATATGGGGGGCGCGGTTACACAGTGGGGCTGGCGCCCCCCCCCCCCCCCCCTTTGCCGAAATGGCTCAGCCACTGGCTGAGCCGGCAGCGCGCTGGGCGCGATGTGCCCAGCCGGGCTGGGCCGCGTCGGTCCGGGCTGACCCGGACCGGGGCGGGTCGACCAGGTTCGGGCCGACCGGGGGGTCTCGAGCCGGGTCGGTCCGGGCCTGAAACCCCAGTTTTCGGACCGTTTGGGTTTAATTTCCCATAACTCGGGCTACAGACCTCCTATCGATGCGTACGGTCTTGTTGGAAGATAAATCCATACATCATGAATAGTCTTTTGGTACTAGAAAAAGTTTAGGAATGTGTCTCCATCAAAAAATGACATGAATATTCCTATTTAAAAAAGTTATTTAAAATGTAAAACATGGGTAAAAGTTTATTTTAAAGATCATAATATAATATTAGAAAATTTTCAATTTTTATAGAAAACATTAATTTTAAGGAAGTTTGATTTTCGATCAAAGAAAGAAATAAATACATATTTACTTAAAAAAGCATTTTCAATTATCCTTAGTACCATAGAAATGGAAAAATAAAACTAAAACAAAAATTTATCATGACTTACCTGAGGATAATAATATTAATGAATGTTCTTGAAATTTTTATCGTAAGGTGTCATTAATTAAGGAATAGTCATGAACAATTTTCATAAATGATGAGATTGTTACAATAAAATCTGACCATTTGGTAACTTTAAAGCATACTTCCCATGTAAGAAAATGACATTACATGATGCTTAAAATATCATGGAAAGAATAAAATTAATGAGATAACAAAAATAATGGAATTGTATACAGAACATATAATACTATTGGTTCATAACATGTCATGTGTCTAAAATAAGATATATTGGGACAAAAATACTTTACCGATTTGGTAACTTTTGAAACATAATTCCAATGGAAGAATTATTATACAATGGGTATTTCAATGATGATAAATTTATTTATAATCACCATATAATAAATAAATTAGCTATATACACACCAAAAAAGCTAAATTGGTGTTTAATAAGGTATATAACTCACAAATATTAGAAGTGATATGAGAAAACACTTAGATTAGGTCTTGACTTTTTGGTACATGTTCAAACCTCCACTTCATTGGGAAACTCCAATTTATTTTCACAAAAGGGATTCCATGTATGGATTTAGGCCCAAAGGGAGGATTATAAAATGAATATATGTATTTTTGGAGCTTAGTTGAGAAAGTTTTGGGTGAGCTAATGGGCTTGATAAGAGTGTATAAGTGGGAGTGGTGAGTGCCTTTTTAAAGTGGCAGAAGAGTGAAATTGTTGTAAATTTATGAAAATGGAATTGCAACCACGTTTTTCCAATGTCAATTGGCTCCAATAATAGTCCAAATTAGATAAAAGGGGTTATAGGGTAGAAATATTAACATAAAGTAACTTTTGTAAAAGTATAAAAGTCATTTTGGGTCTTAAGTTTAAGGTTTAGTCCTTTGTTAAGTTACTTTTTCTCTAAATATCTATTATTAATTTTAATTACTTTCAATAATATTTTTTGTTAAATGCTATTTTTTTGTTTTTTTAAATTAAAAATGAATTACGATTCCAAATATTGAATCCATTTTTAAAAATTTCAATCAAAGAAGTGGCAGGAATGAATTTAAAATTAATCTTGTATAGTGGATGAAAAAGCGTGTTTTAATATAAAAATGTAGAAACATTTACAAAGTATTTATATCCAATTTCAATTTGAAATTGATTAATATAACCTATATTGGGATAATTAGGTACAATTTATCTAATTAAACAATAAAAAAAACATAAATATAATTTAACTATATAAATAAATTAGATGAAAATTTAATTTTAATTACAAATACATTTTTCCGCTATTAATAAAAAAAGAAACCTCCAACATAAATAATTAAAATTATCCAAAATTATATTTTTATATTCCACCCCCAAAAATAACGTTTATTTTGTCAAATAATTATTTTTAAAATTTTCAAAAATCATATTAAAAATGTGATTTCCATTAAAATGCAATTAAATTACCTTTTAGAAAAATAAAATTATTTTTATTCATAAAATTGGATTTAAACTTATCTTATACCTATGAAATATGTTGGATAGGTAGGAGAAAATATTGATTTAATATAAAATATTAATACTTTATAAAAATCATTTATCAAAAGTGTTATGTTTAATTTTTTTGACATAAAATGGTGTTTGGGAATAAGAAAATAATTTTCTTAGAAAAGTAATTTATTTATTTTTAAATACTAATTTCTTTCCTTTATACTAATTTATAACTAAAGGATTCATTATATATATATTTATAAATCATTTTTCAAAATTTCATTAATCATATTTTTGAATTCCATTCCAATTTCTAGTTGGAAACTAAAATAATATTTTAATATTAATATTAATATTATATTGTAGTTATGTAAAAATTAACATTGGGTGTTATAAAATCCTTCAATGGGACTTGATACTGTGTTTAATATAAGAAAAACATTATTTTTTTATACAAAAACTAATTAATGTGTTTCATGTGGCATAAGATTAACTTGGTGTTATATATAATGGAAGAAAAACACAGTGCTTATATATATATAAAAGGTTATATTCAGTGTGTTGTGAAATGAAAAATATTTGAAGATTAAAATTAATTGACAAATATAATTCAAATAATATCAGGGTGTTAAATTCTACCCCCCTTTAAATGAATTTCCTATTACAATTATCCCTGATTAATAAAATTCTAATACTTGAATGTTCATTTCTCAGAAACCCTCATCATAAAAATGAATACTAAAGAATCCTTAAAATGGGAAGGTTGGAAACATAATGGTTACCCAAAGTCATAGACATATAGTTTTCCATATAACATAACATAGTTCAAAAGTGAAAACATGTACATGGATGATAAATCTAACTATCAAGTTATGATGGAGAGTGATAGATATTATTGTTATGACAATGTTAACGATCAAAAATCCATAACCCAAATAGGCTTGAAAATGGTTATTGATATCATAAAAATGATGGCAATAGGACAAATTTTAACATCATGAACCATTTTCCTAATGTTAATGAATTTTGATGAGAAGATATACTTACATGGTTTCAAGGAATCCTCACCGTTTATTGTGTATTTATTAATTTCTACTTCATCTCTTATTTCGAGAAGTAAATGTGGATGTTTGATTCCTGAATCATTAAGAGACTATGAGTTCTATAAATTTAAGGATTTTCCATTCCAATATAACTGTAGAAAAAATCAGAACAAAATGGTTATCACAAGTTATCTAATATTTCCAAATCCTCATATGGTGACATGTTACTTTAATATTTAAAAGTACATCATAAGTATATCATAATATATACAATAATTTGTCAAACTTATAACCATTTAAAAAAGTTTTAAATATGAAAAATTATAAATAAGGTCACTAAATTTGATTAATATTGATGCCCCATATATCATAATGTAGCTCTTTGTTGTTTCTTACCAACCATGTAAATTTTGTTATCATTAATACTCTTCAAATGTGGTAATAACCCGAATCACGACAATTCCTTATTGAAAAAAATGAATGTTTTATTATTCCAATGTATATTGGATATATTTTTTAAATCCAAAAATATTGTAAACTCTATCAATGATAGCATAAAACACTTGTAAACCAATCCTTACTTATTTCTATGGTAATATATACCATCCATCTTACTTATTTATATCCAACATATCTGTATCCAAACATCATTATCTTCAAATAAGTAACATATTAAGGGTTATATTCCCTTAGACAAAATGTAACCTTGGCAGTCAATCACTTTTCTATTCCTTCAGAACCATTCATCATATTCTTATAAATACATAGAAAAATACATAAACTAAACTATAACGAACCATAAATTACACACATGGTTAATAATTAAAAATTGAAGCATACTTATTACAACATATAACAAAACCATGAAAGGACTGTATAGGTATAGTGTCTTTAGAAACTGGGAAACATATACAACTTGTTCATAATTCATCTACAATGTCTCCAATTTATTTCATCATATCTATAGTCCCTTTTTGGCATATCATACTTAATAACCTTCTTCCTAGCCTAGGAAAAGAAAACATAAAAAAGGGTGAACTCAAATGCTCAGTAAGGGTAAACAAAAGAAATATCAATCACATCAAATTTATAAGAACATAACATTTTGGAAATCTTACCCTGCAAAAGAGATCATAATTTCATAACATGGGATAAATTATGGTAGTGAAATTTAATCCCAATAATCATAACATAAAATGTGAAACTTTTTGGAATACACACATAATCATAGAGAATCATTTCTTATTAGTCAAGACTCGTAGCCAAGACTATCTTAGGGACAAAGTCAATTTCTAAACCGAGTTCACTCCTTGTTTCAGTCCTGTTTCACTGAACAGGTTTAACCTGATCTTCTAGCCATGTCTATCTCATGAGATATAAAAAATTTACGCAATGAATTAGAGGGAGATATAGGTCCCACCCATCTCATAATGATACCATTCTTCTGTGTGCCACAAAATCATAAACCATACATCATAGCATAACCCATGTAATAAAAATGGGAATCTTAAACATTATGACATCAAAAAACAATTCATATAATATAAAGGAATTCATAAAATATTTCCATCATAACATAATAAAATAAATGTAACAATAGGGATAGAAACAGAACCCTATATTATCATAGATGGAAAATAATTTTGATAAAACACTTGAACTCCATTCTTGAGGAAAATATCTTTTCTACTAAAAAAACACTTTTCCTTTCTTAACATGTCATACAATTCTAAACTAAAAGAATTTGATTAAAAATAAACATGAAAATTTGTAAAGGAATATTATTGGAAATAATGTTATAAAAATCCATTCATGTCGTATAAGTTAAAAAAACATTCTTCTCGTACTTTTTTTGGAAAAGTCAAAAAGTACCTCGTACGAAAAATGACAAAAGATTCCTTTCATATCTTTTACTAAAAACTCACCAAAGGGTAAAATTGGATTTAAAAAATTGTAGGTGGATGGAAATAATATTACATATTGAGGAAACATGGATGTGGATGATAAAATACACCCCCGTAAATACCAAAGTATAAACAATCTTGGATAAAAATGAGATTGTGATATTTTCCCTTACCTCAGGTCTGGTATGCTTTGTACGTGTCTGAACCTCCTCTTTCTTGAAGTCCCACCTTTAAACATTCTCTTAAGGCACTAGATTTGGTCTTTTGATAAGACCAGTACCTATAGTAGGTTTCTAAGGAAGTGGGGAAGTGAACTTGACAGGGGTTGCCTGAGCTTGAAGGCTCAAATTTGGGTGAGGAAGAGAGGGAGGAGGTGCCCTTTTATAAGGGAGGCGAGGGACACCTTTATAAAGTGTGGAAATATTATTTTATTATAAACATATATTCAGTTTCAAAAGGTCCAAAAATAATTAAAGATGAATATAAGTTGACTCATATTCAAAATAAAATCATCCAATCAGAATTGGACATGTTTTGGAAAATATTTTAATCATTATAATCTTATTTATTTAAATCATTTATTAATGAGGTAAATACTACATCATTATTGTGTCATAAATAATTTAATTTATTTGGTGTCTAAAAATTATAAAATATATTATTATGTAGGAAATATTTTTAGATTTCTAATGAATATTTATAGTCGAAAATATAATTTATATAACCCCTTAAAAAAATTAATTACTAAAAGTTTTTTGTTAATGTCAATTTTGTCTTTACATTAAATTAATTAATCCAAATTGTCATTGTCACTACCAAGTGGCTCAATGGGGTCCCAAAATCGACTCAAGGATTCCCATTGTCAGCCACTACTCATCCTATAAGGTTTGGACAAGTGTCAAGATAATTTTGAATTATTATAATATTCTTTTAACCTTGAATTACCCTATTTACCTTTAACAGTAGTAAATAAAAATTACCGTAGTTACTATTCAAAATATCAAAGTAATAAAAGTAACATATTATCATAATTTGGACCCACTGATTCCAAATATGGAATCCATTTTTCAAAATTCAAAACACATAAGTTGCAGTAATTAATTTTAAATTAATCCCGTTGTTAAGTAAACGAGTTTTAAAAGTTAAAACATTGCAAAAGATTGAAATGTTTTTACCTATGAATTCAATGTAAAATTAATGATAATGACATAAATTATATTAAATGGGAAAAATATATTCTATTTATAATTTAAAAACAATCAATATAATAATATAACCATATAAAGTATTGCGATGAAAAAAGTTGGTTTTAATTAAAATATAGCGTGTTTTTACTATTCATTAAAATATGAGAGTTATCAGAATAATATGAAAAATTTATCCAAAGTAAATTTTTATATCATTATTCTAAAGAAGAATTTTATTTTGTAAAATTGAACTTATAAACTTGTCAAAACTAGATTTAATTTGGGTGCACCATCAAAAGGTGGTAAAACTGCATTTTTTTTAAAAATACTTCTTTTATCTAAAAAATTGATTTTATTTTCATACCTCATTCTAGAAAATGAATAAGATGAATTAAAATGTTATAAAATTCAAAATTCAGTTAATAATATTCATAATGGCTAATATTATAATATATCGTTTTTTAGTGAAACTCGGTTATTTCGTACGACGCAATCTATTGAGGAAGGCCGCGGTTGTGTGTCAAGTAAGCCAAGCTAGTGTTGTGTGTAGTGAAAGATTCCTTTGATGATTTATATATCATAAAAACAAAATATTTATCATAAAAGTCTCGGGTGTTACATTCTACCCCATTTAAAATGAATTATTCACTCGAAATTCATCACATCGTAACAAACAGATGAGGATACCTCTCCCTCATCATACCCTCAAGTTCCCATGTAGCTTCTTCTAATTGGTAGTTCCTCCATAAAACATTAACAAAGCGAGTGGTCTTGTTCCGTAAGTCTTTTTCGCTACGATCCAGAATCTCTATCGTATGTTCTTCATAAGAAAGATGTTGTTCCAGCGGTACAACTTCTGATCTGAGTACATGTGAAGGATCAGGTATGTACTTTCTCAAGAGAGATACACGGAACACATTGTGAACTTGAGAGAGATTCGGTGGAAGCATCAATCAGTAAGCCACCTTCCCAACACGATCCAGAATTTCAAAAGGACCAATATATCTGAGGCTCAACTTTCCCTTCTTTCCAAATCTCATTACTCTTTTCCAAGGAGATATTCGTAAGAACACTATATCACCAACTTCAAACTCTAGGTCTTTTCTTCGGTTATCGGCATAACTTTTTTGTTAGATCTGAGCTGCTCTTATGTGTTGTTGAATAGATCTGACCTTTTCTGCCATTTAATCAACAAGATCAGGCCCTAATATATTTCTTTCCCCAACCTCACCCCAGCATGTTGGAGTCCTGCATTTTTTTCCATAGAGAGCTTCATAAAGAGCCATCTGAATACTGGAGTGAAAGCTATTATTATAAGAAAATTCCACCAAAGGTAGGTGTTGATCCCAACCACCTTTGAAATCCATAGAGAAAGCTCTCAACATATCTTCTAGAGTTTGAATTGTCCTCTCAGACTGACCGTCTGTCTGAGGATGATAAGTAGTGCTGAAACTCAACTTGGTATCTAGAGTATGCTGAAGACTTCGCCAGAACTTTGAGGTAAACCTCGGATCCCGATCATATATAATAGAAAGTGTTACTCCATGCAATCTTACCATTTCCTTTACATATATCCTGGAAATCTGATCAAGAGATAAATCCTCTCTATTAGAAATGAAGTGTGCAGACTTTGTAAGATGAATAAATATAACCCAGATAGCATTATTGCCTTTGGATGTTTTAGGATGTTCAGTGAAAAAGTCCATAGTGATGTTTTCCAATTTCCATTCAGGTATGGGTAATGGTTGTAACATCCCCTTAGACTTCTGTCTCTAAGATTTAACTTGCTGACAAACCAAGCATCGAGAGACATATTCAGCAACATCTCTTTTCATTCCATCCCACCAGAAGTACACTTTCAGGTCCCTATACATCTTCGTGCTTCCAGGATGAATAGAGAATTAAGAACTATGAGCTTCATCCAGCAACTCCTTATTTAATTCGGGGATGGGAGGAACACAAACACGATTCCTAAACTTTATTATCCCATCACAATCAAGGTTGAATTCAGGAACATTTATCACCTTCTTTTGTAACTTGACATCTTCTTTCTGCACCTCTTTAATCTTCACATGTATAGATGGTTGAACATTCATTTGAGAAAGATATAATTTTCTCCTTTCATTATAATTCCAAGATCCATCCTTTGTAAATCCATAAATATTGGATCTTTTTTGATCCTCATCATGGATAACCTAGCATGGTCTTTTAAACTTAATGCATCTGCCACCTTGTTTGCTTTCCCAGGTCGGTAATGAATTGAGCAGTCGTAATCCTTAATCATCTCAAACCATCTTCATTGGCGCATATTCCGCTCTTTTTGTGTGAAAATATACTTTAAACTTTTATGATAAGTATAAATTTCACACTTTTCTCCATAAAGATAATGCCTCCAAATCTTTAATGCAAAGATTACTGCAGTTATCTCCAAATCATGTGTTGGGTAATTTTGCTCAGGGATTTTCAACTGTCGTAAGGCATAAGCTATCACCATATCATTTTGCATGAGAACACATCCCAGTCCCTTCTTGGATGCATCACTATAGATCACAAACCGTTCTCCACTGTAAGGTAGTGTGAGCACAGGTGCACTGGCTAACCTTCTTTTGAGCTCTTTGAAATTTTCTTCTCATTCCTCCGTCCAAACAAACTTAAATTCTTTTGGAGTTAACTTGGTGAGTGGGTTAGATAAACGTGAAAAATCTTTCACAAAATATTAGTAATATCCATCCAAACCAAGAAAACTTCAGATCTCAGTTACTTTTTTTGGTCTCGACCATCTTTCGATAACCTCTGTTTTTGTTGGATCCACAGATATCCCCTCTTTTGAGATTACGTGACCCAAAAATGAAACTTTTTGATGTCAAAATTCACACTTGGTAAATTTGGCATAAATCTTTGACTTTCTTAGGGTCTTTAATACAATTCTTAAGTGATCTTAATGTTCTTCCTTGGTCATTGAATAGACAAGAATATAATCTATAAATAATACCACAAATCGATCAAGATAGTCTATAAAGACTCTATTCATCAGATCCATGAAGATAGTAGGGGCATTAGTAAAACCAAATGGAATCACTATAAATTCATAGTGTTCATACCTTGTATAGAAAGCCTTCTTTGGTATATCCTCCCTTTTGAACCTTAATTTATGATACCCTGAATGAAGATCAATCTTGGAAAAGTATTGAGCTCTGCGTAGTTGGTCAAATATGTCATCAATGCATGGGAGAGGATATTTGTTCTTGTTAGTGATCTCGTTAAGTTCTCAATAATCAATGCAAAGTCTCATTGATCCATCTTTCTTCTTAACAAACAGTACAGGTTCTCCCCAATGTGACGAACTAGGGCATATGAATCCTTTTTCAAGATTCTCTTGGAGTTGCTTCTTCAATTCCAGAAACTCAATTGGGGACATTCTATAAGGTGTCTTTGAAATAGGCAAAGCACCCGGTACGAGTTCTATTCAAAACTCAACTTCACGATTTGCTAGAAGACCTGGAAATTCCTCCGGGAAGACATCGCCAAACTCCCATAAAATGGTCATATTCTTAATCGTGAGTTTCTCACCAACCATTTGAGATATATGACCTTCATTTAGTGCGATAAAGACCCATAAGATGGAAGAAATTTCCACTGGAAGGTTATGTTCATCCTTGCATCGAGAGATGATCATAGATTGATCTCGAATATGAAATGTGACTTCCCTTCTTTGGAAATTGATATGATCTAAATATAAAGAAAGCCAATCCATGCCAAGAATCACATCAAATTCTACTATAGGAAGGATCACAAGATTTTCAGGAAGCACTTTCCCACAAACTTCAATGGGAGAAGAATTATAAACTTTTAATGTGAGCGTTGTGCCATTAGGAGTTGTCACAACCAACTCAACATCTAATTGTTGAGGTAATACGGTGATACCCATAGAAAATTCTTTATAAATAAAAGAGTGGGTGGATCCAGAATCAAATAAATCATTTGCTACTTTAGAGTGGATGATAATTGTACCTCTCACCACGTCGTTGTCCTACTTCACATCGCTGATTGTAATTGCATGTGACTTTCCTTTTTCGTTGGCCTTAAGAGTTTGTTGACATCGATCATCATCATCAACACTTGGATTTGGGCATTGATTGGTGTAATGCCACATCTCCTTGCACTTGAAACATTGAAGTGTAGTAGGTTCATTCTGTGTATCCCTTCCTTTGTTTGCATCATTAGTCATCTTCTTCCCATTATTTTGACATTCAGTTGCCCTAGGACCTTCTTTTCCACACATATAACATTTTCATGTCCCCTTAAGATAATTTCCTCCATGTTTCTTTCCACACATTGAGCATAAGGGGAAACTCATCTTCTTTTCAGTGTGGTCTTCATATTTTCCTTTGAATTTAATTTTCCTCTTTTTATCAAACCCATGTGACTGATGGGTTACACCAATCTCCATCTGAACCTTGAGAGCACCTCGAACAATTTCCTTGTATCTATTGATGATCCTTATGGCTAACGCCCTTCGAAGACATGGTTTGAAGCCACTAAAGAATTGATCGATCTTACTCTCAGGATGGATAATAATTCCGGAAGCGTACCTTGAAAATCTTGTTAAATTTGATTCCTAGGTACCAACAGATCATCATCCTTTTTCTTTATTTCAAGAAACTCCTTCTCCATCATTGTTCGAAGAATACGAGGGAAATACTTATTGAGAAATAAGTTCTTGAACTCATCCCATTCCATGGACTCAATTTTATCCCATTGCCTCGTATTCTTAATGAGATTCCACCATTGATCAGCTTCACCTTCCAAACGATATACTGCTAAGATGACTTTATCATGTTCAGAACATTGAAGAACTAAAAATATCTTTTCAGTGGTATTGATCCATTTTTCAACCACTAATGGATCAGAAGACCCGTTGAATGAAGGTGGACGCTACCTCATGAAGGATTCAAAAGAATTTTGCTCCTTCCTTTTCACATTTGGAAGTCCAGCATGGTTCATAGCTTGAGAATGTTGTGTGAGAATGGCTACAAGATTTTTCTTTCCAGCTCCCATAATGTTTGGTTGCTCAGGGGGGCAATCATTGCATTGCCCGTCACATTCCGCATTAACATGGATTCTTCGGGTTCCATCCATTGACTAAAACCAAGAAGAATAGTGTGAGCAACACTAATTATAATAGGAAAACCACATAATCAAGAATAAAATTTCACACTTAAGATCTTATCATAGGTTGTTCATGGCCATTTCTAAAACACTGAGTTTGTTTTCTATGCATAGACAAATCCTTAGTTTTCTTACTAAGGCTTTCACATCCTAGTTTCCAAAGGATGACTATACCTTTCCTCTGATACCAACTATAACGACCCATACATTACACACATGGTTAATACATAAAAATTGAATCATAATTATTACAACATATAACAAAACCATGAAAGGACCGTATAGGTATAGTGTCTTTAGAAACTGGGAAACATAAACAATTGGTTCATAAAGCATCTACACTGTCTCCCATTTATTTCATAATATCTATAGTCCCTTTTTGGCATATCTTACTTAATAACATTCTTCTTAACATGGGGAAAGAAAAAATACAAAATGGTGAGCTCAAATTCTCAGTAAGGGTAAACAAATGAAATATCAATCACATCAGATTTATATGAACATAATATTTTGGAAATCATACCCTGCAAAAGAGATCATAATTTCATAACATGGGATAAATCATGGTAGTGAAATGTAATCCCAATAATCATAACATAAAACATGAATATTTTTGGCATACACACATAATCATAGATAATCATTTCATATTATTCAAGACTCATAGCCAAGACTATCTTAGTGGACAATGTCCTTTTCTGAACCGAGTTCACTCCTCGTTTCAGTCCTATTTTACTGAACCGGTTTAACCTGCCATTCCAGCCATTTCTATCTCATTAGATATAAAATCTTTACCCAATGCATTGGAGGGAGATATAGGTCCAACCCATATCATAATTATACCATTCTTATATGTGCCACAAAATCATAAAACATACATCATAGCATAACCCGTGTAATAAAAATGGGAATCTTAAACATTATGACATCATAAAACAATTCATATAAGATAAAGGAATTCATAAAATATTTCCATCACAACACAATCAAATCAATGTAATAATAGGAATAGAAACAGAACCCTATATTATCTTATAAGGAAAATAAATTTTATATAACACTTAAACTCCATTCTTTGAGGAAAATATCATTTCTTCTTCAAAAACACTTTTCCTTTCTTAACATGTAATACAATTCTAAACAAAAAGAAGTTGATTAAAAATAAACATGAAAACTTGTAAAGGAAGATTCTTGGAAATAATGTTTTAAAAATCCATTCATGCCGTATAAGTTAAAAAAACAATCTTCTCATAGTTTTTTGAAAAATTCAAAAAGTACCTTGTACGAAAAATGACAAAAGATTCCTTTCATATCTTTTACTAAAAACTCACCGAAGGGTAAAATTGGATTTAAACAATTGTAGGTGGATGGAAATAATATTACCTATTGAGGAAACATGGATGTGGATGATAAAATAAACCCTAGTAAATACCAAATTATAAACAATCTCGGATTAAAATGAGATTGTGATGTTTTCCCTTACCTCAGGTCTGATATGCTTTGTACGTGTCTGAACCCCCTCTTTCTCGAAGTGCCTCCTTTAAAAATTCTCTTAAGGCACTAGAGTTAGTATTTTGATTAGACCAGTACCTCTAGTAGGTTTCTAAGGAAGTGGGGAAGTGAAATGGGTAGGGTTTGGCCGAGCTTGAAGGCTCAAATTGGTGTGAGGAAGACAGGGAGTAGGTGCCCTTTTATAAGGGAGGAGAGGGGCACCTTTGGAAAGTGTGGAAATATTATTTTATTATAAACTTATCTTCGGTTTCAAAAGGTCCAAAAATCATTAAATATGAAGATAAGATGACTCATAGTCGAAATAAAATCATCCAATCAGAATTGGACATGTTTTGGAAAATATTTTAATCATTATAATCTTATTTATTTAAATTATTTATTAATGAGGAAAATATTTCATCATTATTGTGTCATAAATAATTTAATATATTTGGTTTCTAAAAATTATAAAAAATATATTTATTTAGGAAATATTTTTTTTCATTCTAATGAATATTTATAGTCGAAAATATAATTTATATAACCCCTTATAAAAATTAATTACTAAAGGATTTTTTTAATGTCAATTTTGTCATTACATTAAATTAATTAATCCAAATTGTCATTGTCACTACCATGTGGCTCAATGGGGTCCCACAATCAACCGAAGGATGCCCATGATCGACCACTACTCATCTAATAAGGTAAGGACAAGTGTCAAGGTAATTTTGAATTATTATAATATTATTTTTACCTTGAATTACCCTATTTACCTTTAACTGTAGTAAATAAAAATTACCATAGTTATTATTCATAATATCAAAATAATAAAAGTAACCTATTAACATAATTTGGATCCACTGATTCCGAATATGGAATCCATTTTTCAAAATTCAAAACACAGAAGCTGCAGTAATTAACTTTAAATTAATCCCATTGTTAAGAAAACGGGTTTTAAAAGTTAAAACATTGCCAATGAATGAAATGTTTTTACCTATGAATTCAATGTAAAATTAATGATAATTACATACATTATATTAAATGGTAAAAATATATTCTATTTATACTTTATAAACATTCAATATTATAATTTACCCATATAATGTATTGTGATGAAAAACGTTGTTTTTAATTAAAATATACCGTGCTTTTACTATTCATTAAAATATGAAAGTTTTCAGAATAATATGAAAATTTTATCCAAAGTAAATTTTTATATCTTGATTCTAAAGAAGAATTTTATTTCGTCAAATTGAACTTAAAAACTTGTCAAAAACTAGATTTAATGTGGGTGCACCATCAAAAGGCGATAAAACTGTATTTTTTAAAAAATACTTCTTTGATCCAAAAAACTGATTTTGTTTTCACACTTTATTCTAGAAAATGTATAAGATGAATTAAAATGTTATAAAATTAAAAAATCAGTTAATAATATTCATAATGGATAATATTATAATATATCGTTGTTTAGTGAAACTCGATTATTGCGTACGACACAAGCTATCGAGGAAGGCCGCGGTTGCGTGTAATGCAAGACAAGCTATTGTTGTGTGTAGTGAAAGATTCCTTTGATGATTTATATATCATAAAAACAAAATATTTCTCATAAAAGTCTTTAGTGTTACATGAACAATCCTTATATATTTCACAATTCATAATTCATGAATCCAAATACATAAAACCATTGATTATTTTACTTCATCACTAATCCATTAGTAAGGCTACCTCATCCAGTTATTTATCATGTATTATCTTTGAAATTTCATCTATAGGATCATCATCATCAATAATATTACCATTACTAATACTAACATTATTATTTACTTTGATATATTTACTCTTAGGGCATCAATTTTCAGAATGACTATTCATTCAAAACGTATATAATTTAACCTTTTATGGTTCCTAAGAAAGGCCAATATTCCTATCCATTGAATTATCCAAATTCCTCATATTTCCTTTCTAATTAATTTATTTGGGTCCTTATTTTCCACAGTAAAAACATATTCTTGTTCAACTATGACATTCACTTAGGTTATTCATTCCACATTCTTAACACCAAAGAAAATAAATCTTCTTTCCTCCATGGTTTAACTTTCCCAAACTGTCTATGAACATCTTCCATCTCTTCCTTGGTTAGTTTGAGAGTGTTTTAAGGTATAAATTTCTAATTATGTTTCCATAAAACTAAATAGGCATGATCAAAACAACCTTCACTCCATTGATCATCTCATTTTATTTGTCAACAAAAAATTTCCCATTACATTCAATGTTAACCTAGTTTGTTTTTTCTTCTTGATATTTACTAAAATAGTAATGCATAGTGTGAGAAACATTTACCATAGTTGAAAGACTCATAATAATGAAAAATCACATATAATATGTCAAAACCATGATGTATACTTCTTTAATATATGACACCTTAGTTTATTCCTAGGTTATTCATAGTATTATTTCATTTAAATCTTTTATGATTTTTTGTACAGTGTTATTGAATTCCAAAATCACGTCCCCAAGGAGTATCAAACTAGGTGCGTAGCAAGGTCTGTTAGCGTGCACCAGTTCCTGATCAAGTGTAGCTCAATGTAGTGTTTTCCAGGATGTTTCCCCTCTATACATCTCTGAAAGAGCCACATCCACTTGATGTATCTCAACATGGATGTAATTGTAGGAAACTAATCACTATATTTTTTACAAATATTCAAGGTTATTTTCGAAAACATTAACATATCCTTAAACAAATTCTTAGAGACATCCCTCGACATATTATTAGAAATATTTCAAGGAATCTCTTTAATTATTTCACATTCTATTTTCCAAAGGCTAAATAAACATTTCCTTTTATACCAAATATAGTTTCCCTGTATTATCATACATGGATATTAAATTAATTTAGAATAATATTTAGAATATTAAAAAATTATATGCCCAAGGACCGTAATAGTTTTGTTTTTTTAATCATGGAACAAATTATTTTAGTTTGATGAAATATATTCAACATATACAATAATGATCTTCCCTTATAGTAATACTAATTAAAACCGTTCTTCATAACATTGGGAACAGAAACATAATAAATGGGTGGGATCGAATGCTCAGTAATGGTAAATAAAGGAAATAAGTATGTATAACATGAATACAAGGGTATGAGAACATGATCATAACATTTGAAGTTCATAACCTACATATACTAGATAAATAAGATATGACATGGAATAATCTTTTGAAATTCCTAATGCATGAATCATATGATAAACAAGAAGGTCTAATATGTAATAATATTATAGGAATATGACATAAGATTTGTGTAAATATATAACAACATAAAATTATTCCCTGTAAGTCAAGGCTCATTGCCAAAACTTATCAGGGAACATCATGGAGACTGCACCTACTAGGAAAGACACACCACCATCCCCAGTCCTAGTCCTTTCCTTATAAGGAATCTGGTTTCCCCATCTTCCCTTAGTGGATCAAATTTCACCACCTTCCCATTGTGGTTCGAGTATTTACTTCTTCCAATAGTAGATAAGTTTACCCATATTCCCTAGTAGATTTGGTTTATGCATCTTTTATAGGGGATCAATCCCATAAAATTTATTCCCATGATTATCTCATAAGATATAAATCATTTCCCAATGAATTAGAGGGAGATATAAGTCCCACCCATATCCAAATGAAATCATATATTGATGTTCCAAAAAATCATAAAAAAATCATATCATAACTCATGAAATAAAATTGGTTTCATAGACATGTAAACATATCGTGACCCATAATAAAAACATGTTTCATAATTATTTAATCAAAGAATAACCTATGACGGAGAATCATGTTTCATTAACATATAACCCATGATAGAGAAATAAGTTTCAAAAAACCCATTCTATCAAAACAAAAACCATTCAGAGAAAGAATATGAATGGAACATTTGGATCATTTCCACAAAAATTCATGAGCTACACCGAAGTATTTCATCGTAGTTAGAAAATAATTTTTTAATATCATTTAAAAGCATTTCTTGAAAAAAAATACCCTTTTTGAATTGAGAAAAATATTTTTCAAACATGAATCCTTTTGAAACTCATATTTTAAAAAATAAACATTAACACATATAAAGTAATCTAGAAAACCATTTTCCTTAAAAACTTATGAAAAGAACATAATTTTTTTGAAATCCATTTTACTCTAAAATATAAGCTTGAAAACATTTTGAAAACAATTTCTCTGAAAAATAAGATTAATTATTTTTTAAAAATTTTCTCCTTGAAAATAATTAGAAAACTCAAAAATTATTCTTTTAAATCATGTAAATCATTTTCATTGAAAAAAAGATTTTATAATCATGTAAAGGAAGCTATGAAAATCAGTTAAAATAATTTTTAAAACTAAAAATATTGTTTTGAAAAAAATAATTTGGAAATCCAAATAGATTTTTTTTTAACATTAATATTTTTAAATATAAAATTAATAATCAATGGAAATATAGTTATTATGTTAGATAAATCCATACATTCTGAACATTCCATTTTCACATTAATAAATTAAAAAAAGTGTCTCAAACAAAAATTGAAAATAATAATAATTCAAAAATACCCTTTTCATTAAAAGGTAAAACATGGGAAAATTTTATTTTAATTATCATATTAGTATATTGAAAATTTTAAAAATAATTTTTCTAAAACGTTCTTTTGAAGGAACAAATATTTCTGGACTAAGATGTAGAAAAAGTAAATTTAATAAAAAAATTCTTAATTATCATTAGTACTAAAGTGTGAAAAAATATTACAAAAACATGAAGTTATCATGAATAAATAAGTGATAATATATGTAATAAGTGTTCCTAAAAGATTGATCATATGGTTTTATCCATGAATTCTTGATCATAAACAATCCTAAAAAATGTTTAGATTGTTGTAATAAACTCTTAAAATTGGGTAACATTAAATCACACTCCCCATGTATGAATATTAAATTACATAAAGCCTAAAATATCTTTGAAAGCAGAAGATTCATGAGATAAAACATCAAAAGGATTTCTATAAACCTCATAGAATAATATAGGTTCTTAACATGGAATATGCCTCAACGAAGGAAAATTGAGAAAAAATTATTTTATCCATTTAGTAACTTTTGAATCATAAACCACAACAAAGAAATATCATAAAATTGATATGTAAATATACAAAAATTTAAGAATAATAATCATATAATTTCTACATATAAAATGTATACACCATACAAAATTAATTAGTGTTGAATAAGGCTTTATCTCAGATATATGAGAGGTTAGATGAGAAAACCATTATCTTATGTAATAACATTCTTCATACAAGTTCAATCCTCCTCTTATTTGGGTAATTTCTCCTGGTTTTCACCAAATGGATTCCTTGGATGGATTTATTTCCAGATTCAGGCTTCGAGGATGAAGGTAGAAATGTTGGGATATTATTTGGGTAGTGGTTGGGTGAGCCAAGGGGCTTGAGAGGTGTGTAATTTCTAATTTGTCTCTAAATCGTTATAATTAATTTTTATTACTTTTACTAATATTTATCATAAAACTCTTAAATTATTGGATATTATAAATTATTATTATAAAAAATATGGAATAAATTTTTACAAATTAAAATCACATATGTTTTGGGAATTAATTTAAAATCAATCCAGCATAATTTTTGATATTCTGATTCTAAAAATGAAATTTTTTGTTTTAAATAAAAATTTATAAAAATGTAATGAATTATTTTTAAAATTGGTTCTCAATTAAAATGCAGGGAAAATACATTTTTGGAAAGGAATCTATTTATACATAAAAAAGGGATTTATTATTTTCTTATGCCAAAAAATTCTATTGGATATGTATAAAAAAAATTACTTAATATAAAAGTTATAAAATTCATTAAAATCATTTATAATAAGTTTTGTTTATTTTATTGAGATAAAATTTTGTTTATGCTTTAAAAAATTGTTCTCCTTAAATAGTAATTTCTTTATTTTCAAATAGTTATTTAATTCATGTCAACTAATTGAATACCAAAGGATTCATTTTATATACATGAGTAATTCATATTTTTAATATTTATTTATTATTATTTTCAACTTCCATTTGAATGGCTAGGTGGTAGCTAAAATTATATTTTAAAAATAATATTAATAGTATAATGAAGTTCAATAAAAATATACCTTCCATCTTTTGAAATTTATCAAAAGGGACTATATATTATATGTAATAAAAGAAAAACATAATGTAGCATGCACTATAAACAAATCTATGTGTTTCATGTGGTTCAATATTAACTTGGGGTTTCGTATAATTCAAGTCAAACCTTGTGATTTTGTGGCCCAGTGTGCCCGAAATAAAAGTTTAAACTTTTTATAAAGTACATTTAGTTAATGTGAGAGTGTGAATTTCAATCTTTTGAACCACTATTCAGAATTGAAATCTGAGGGCACTGTTGAATTCATAGTTCTCAGATTCTCTTATGGTAGGTTTAACCTCGGCCTCAGTTGGTCAAGAGAAAACGTTGTTTTGGCTGAAATTTTGAAAGAATAATAAATTAATAAAAAAAGTTATTTTATTTTTCTACCATCTCTTGAGCAGTGGTGGCGGGACCAGTGGTTTGTCAATCCATTTAATGGCTTGACTCTTCTGTTGTGTAATGACATATTTCAGAGTTAAGAGGAACATTAATTAAAAATCATTAATGAAACTCATTAATTCTAATGAAATGTTAATCTCCCTTCATCTGTATTTAAATGAATCCCAGGCTTTGGTTTTTGACATGGAAGTGAGGATCTGATGAAGAAGTACAATAGATTTTTCCAACAATGAATAACAGAGGCTTGGACTTCAATGTCGGAGGAAGCACTCCGAAAACGACAAATGTCGATGGCTTCATCAAACATGGATTATTATTCCACAACCACGATGTCTCCTCCAAATATGAGGTATGGAGTGTTTATGATTAAATCGAAGTAAATTATAGACCCATTTCCTCATTTTTGAAAATAATTACGAATGTGGATCAACCAAAATGAGTTGAACCGCTATTTTTATGATATTGTGGGTGGTTGTTGTGGGATATTTGAACAGGGTTTAATAATTATCTATGTGATGTATTTATTTAATACACACATGATATGATTCTCATGTGGAGGGCACGATCCAAATGAATAAGGGCCCATACCATCATCTGTTTTGGTTTATGTTGTTTTCTTTGGGGGAAAATTTTCCACTCGACGAAATCCCAAATTCAAAAGCCATGCATTGACGACTGCAACCCGGGAGACCCGTGGGCGCATTAAGAAGAGAAAACAGACCACCAGAGCTCACCCAGTGGCCTACGGAAGCCCTACTGCTGTGGAACTAGCACGATGATGCCAGGAGAGATAGTTACGACCGACAGTTGCTGGCCATAAAGGAGAGGCATTGATCAAAGGCATCATGGTGGACCAATACGGTGGCCAACGTCGACCTTATTTGGAGACAGCATGGCGAAACCCAATGGATAGAGGTTGTGGATTTGATGTCACAACCAAACAGGACCCACACCCCGCAGGTCTCGTGGATAAGGGATAGCGCCACGTGGCACCGCTGGTTAAAGATCATGAAAGACATTGCCATTCGGGAAGGATGGAAGCCACCCGGCTAGCGGACCGCACCAGCCACCAGGCTGGGTCACCCAGAGAGCCGAGCTGCTTGGGGCCAAGCCAGGTTCGGTCAGCCAAGGTCTAGCCATGTTTGGTCGGTCCGACCAGGTCGGACCAGACCCGGACTTTTTTCTGCCCAGATATTCTTAAATGGTCGTATCTTGAAAACTAGACATCAATTTCACAATCCTCCTGTGGATCTGGAATACATGGAATGAAATGTTACTTTTTATATACTCCACCTATGGTTTAGAGACAGTTGGAGTATGTCCTAGTTTGATCGAAACAGAATAAAACTCAGCCTTCTGTACTGAAACGCTTATAACTCATAGACTGGGCATCTGATTGACATGTCGTCTATCTTGTTGGGACCCTTACAACATGAAGGTATTTTTATTTACTCCTTTTTGGAACCTCGTGGTAGTTGAGTCCTGACCAATATCATGAGGATCAAATACTACAGAACTCAAGCGCACTGAGTGCAGAGAATCCCTTGAATGGAAGTCATCTTTAGAGTTTCCCAGTGTGGATCTACATCATAGCCACCCTATCTGGATCAACATCATAGCGACCATGTGTAGATCAAAATCATAGAGAACAAATGTGGATCAGCATCATATAAACCCTGTGTGTACTTGCATCATAGCAACCCTATGTGGATCAATATTATTACAAATCTGTCCAGATCAACATTCTAGCGACCTTGTGTGGATCAGCAGTGCGTGACCCAACAAGGACCATCCATAGAGAGGCCCATCGAGGATCAGCAACATACGACCCTATGTGGATTGAAAATGGAACAAAATACTTCATGGATAAGTTGTGGAATCTTAATAACAGAATAAAATTATATATCTTAATACTAATATTCTTTATTCTTAATCTTTGAGGTTTATTCCTTTTTTGAGTTGATTGTTTTTCTTTGTGCTTTGTGATCGAGATCAATACTTTTTTTCCTTTATGGAATCTTGAGGGACCTTCAGGGGTCTTGGGGTCCCTAATCAGAATTGATATACTCACCCCTGCACAGGCTCCGCCTGCACCTTGTTGTGTCCTTTGCAGACGACGAGTTGATTGGATGAGATTTTAGGTGCCCAGACTAGGTGGTACACAGAGGTGACTAGTTAATGTGGAGATTTATGGAGACGAGATGTACCGACCCTCTAGGTATGATCCTTGGTGGACTATCTTAAGAGATGTTTTCTATTTTAGTTTTATCATTTAGTTGGGCTTGTATTCTGGCCCCCTTTACTTTCAGTACACACTTTTACTACTCCACTTTTACTATATGGTTTACATCTTGTCGTGTTCTTGGTCTGTGTGTTTTCTGGTTTGAAGGAAATGTCGTCCCGTTTTAGAAAAATTTCTTTCTGATGCTAGTATCCAACCCATGGCCTATGGAAAGCTGGATTGGGGTTGTTACGGCATGGTCCCCATGGGATAGGTCGTGAAAAAGTGGTATCAGAGGAGTTAATTCTACTAAAGAACTGGGATTATGATCTTTCTAATGGAGAAATAGTGTTTGTGTTTTGATTGTGGTTTTTAGTTCAAGAAGCCCAGTATTTGTGTGACAACTAACATATCCATACACCAAGATACTGAATTCTGATTTATGACTCGGGGCACAAAAACACTGATTGACTGTATTTTGGGAATTTTTTTCTTTTGATCTGTTTTGAGTCAGCACATTAGGTATAACTTGTTGACCATCGTGCACCTATTTTTTTCATGATTCCTCCCCATAGACAACCATCTAGGATTCCAGAGATAGTTCACAATGATGGCCTATTGATTGATGAGGCTTTGGTGTAGGCCCCTCTTATAGCGATAGCACCTTCAAGTGGTGCACTAGTATCACTACTACCCATTTGATAGTAGTTACCACTAGCCCCACTAGCGGTTGATGCACTCTGACTGAGTGTGTTACATGAGTTTCAATGGAAGAGGCCTCTGAGGAATCAAGGTGAGACATATCCCCAGGCAGCTGAGGACTACCTTGTGGTTGTGGTTTGATTTTTATACTTAGTTGGGACACCATCAGAGCAGATGGTGATCCTAGATGCTTTTATTTTTTAGGGAATAATAAGGAGATGGGGGATCTTGACGGTCTAGTTACACAATGAGGAGAACCAAACTTGGATGTACTTTGAGAGCCTCTTTATGGTGGAGTTAATTCTAGAAACTCTACACTCTATGTTTATTCAGGAACCCTAACACTTACAGCAGGGCATCTTGACAGTAGCCCAGTACTCAGAGAGATTCATTGAGCTCTGATGCTACTCCACCGACATGGTAAGAGACCCTTTCTTCAGGGCCCAGAAATTTTAGCAAGGTCTTCAACGGGAGATCAGTGCATCGATTATATCACTCAATTTCCCGATGTAGGCTACAGTACTCGAGTGATCATTATTAGTGGAGAGCTTCTTAACTGATCAGACACTGACGATGAGAGGAACCACCAGATGATAGGTAGCTGAGTCATCTACAACAGGCAATCGATAGAGGATGCAGGGTCGAAGGTGTGGAGGTCACGAGGAAGAGTAAGCCACCAGAGGAGCGGACGGTGCTTCACGTGCAGCGTGCAGGGCCACATGGCTCCCGACTACCTGACCAGCCATACCGACGATTAACAAACAACTGAAGGACCGCTGAGGCATATAAGGAGATTTGAGAGTGGAGGTCCGCAGGGCAGAAGACGTGGCAGAGGAGCAGACCGTGTAGTAGTTGATGGGTAGTGATTTTAGGATCTATTGCCACCATCTCCAGGTGGTTCATCCCAAAATCATGGAGCTGGTAGACAGGGATGAGCACAACATCAAGCAGATGAGGCCTACAACCACGTTGCCCCATAGATGATTCTAGATACAATTTGTGTCTACTCCACCTTAGCTGCAGTACTTATTGACATATGTCCAGCCACTCTATCATTACCACAACTCTCATTCTGAGCTCAGAGATTCCAGTAGAGCCATGGGCTCGATCCTTACAATTCGGGACTCCTACGAGATAGGATTCAACGATTACACACTAGCACCGATAGTGTGAGCTTACACTAGAATGTAAAAAATTTATTTGGGATCTCCTAATTGCATCAATGAGGCCTTATGATGTCATCCTAGTTATGGATTGGTTATCCGCAATCTATTCACATATTGAATATTTTTAGTGAAAAGTGTCGTGTGTCCGCGAGGATGAGATCTTGTTTTCATTCAGTAGTGAGAAGGTAAACATTGCATCTTAGGATTTATTTTCTCATAGGAGGGTGGGGTTGATCGAAATTTAGTTGGCTAGACATACCTTTAGAGTAGTTGACATGAGGAGTCTGAGTTATCCTGTAGTGGAGGACCAATATGCTGATGTATTTCCTGATAATTTTTTAAGACTACATCCTCGCAATGAGGTAGACTTCTACATCGACCAATACCCTGGGACATCACTGATATCTACACCATCATATCAGATGGATCCTGCTGTGCTTCGTGATTTTCAGGTATAGTGGGAGTGCTTATAGAGTAAGGGGTTTATAAGGCCTAGTGTTTCTCCATGTGAATCCCTGGTTTTGTTATCCAAGAATGCTGACAAGATTCTAAGGCTTTGTGTGGACTATCAGTGACTGAACCACGTGATTGTGAAGAAAAAGTAATCTCCACTGATGATTATTGATCTCTTCGACCAACTAAAGGGAGATTAATGGTTTTCGTAGATAGACCTCAGATCATGAAATCGTCAGCTCAGGGTAAGAGATGAGGATGTACAGAAGATAGCCTTCATATGTTGGTATAGTCACTATGATTTATCGGTTATGACCTTCGGCATAACTAATGATCTGATTGTTTTCATGGGGCTCATGAACCAGATCTTCCAGCCTTACCTCGATCACATCATGGTAGTCTTCATTTATGACATCTTGATTTACTTGACATCGGAATAGAAGAACACCACACACCTATAGATAGTTCTGGATACACACTGAGAGCACTATCTGTATGACAAGCTCTTGAAGTTCAAGTTCTAGATACGGGAGGTCCACTTCATGGGGAATGTTATCTCAGAGGCTGTTGGTGTTGTAGATCAAGTGAATATAAAGGGAACGCTTTCTTGGGAACAACCTAGGAGTGTGACCGATTTATGGAGTTTCATGGGATAGGATAGGTACTACTTGAGATTCATACCTAACTTTTCCAGTGTTGTGACACTCTTATCAAATTTGACAAAGAAGGGACAACCCTTCATGTGAACGAAGAGATTCCAATATAGTTTTTAGGAATATAGGATGAGACTGAAGAGTGCCCCCACATTGAGGCTACCAGAAGACGGCGTTTGGTATGTACTATATTGTGATTCATCAGAGACTGGAATAGGTTGTGTTATGATGCATGAGTGAGCAGTGATCACCTAAAAATCACAGCAGTTCAAAGAGCACGATAAGAAATATACTACCAATGACCTGGAGTTAATAGCAGTTGTATTTGTGTTGATGATATGGTGGCACAACTTGATGGGTGAATGATTTACTGTTTACTAGAATCACAAGAGTCTTAGGTATATCTTATCACAGAAGGACCTGAACCTGAGACAACGACAATGGCTAGAGTTCCTCCAAGACTATAAATTTGAGATATTATATTCTCTTAGGAAGGAGAATACGATGGAAGCCACACTCAGCAGGAGGTCCGGTCTATAGTTACTGAGTTAGGAGGTAGAGTTGGTATCCGCGTTGTAGTTATCCTTTGTGGGTAGTGATGGAACTGCTTACCTCTAGTCTATGATAGTTACTCCCCCACTCTTTCAATGATTCCATGATGCATAACTTTGGGATGTATATTGTAAGGCCCGAAGTTCACAGATATCCTCAGGACAGTTTCTTGATGGATCTTCTGAAGGTGGGGAGCATGTCATCCTCTTTAGAGGATGCACCGTGGTACCTGTGACACTACAAGATGAGGTGTTGAAGGAGTTCCACACATCCCCTTTGGAAGTACATCTTAGAGTAGAAAAGATACACCAGGACCTCCAACATCAGTACAAGTGGATAGGGATGAAGTAAGAAGTGGATGAGTTCGTATCATGATTCCTCACCAGTTAATAAGTGAAGGCCAAGAATCAAGTCCCGCAAGCTTAGCATAACCTCTTGAGGTACCAGAGTAGATGTGGGATGGTATATCAATGGACTTAATAACTGGGTTACCACATACATCCAAGTTCCACGATTCCATAGGTGTGACCGTTGACTGACTCTACATGTTAGAACAATTTTTAGCCATCCGAGAGTAGGGATCAATAGAGTGGTTGGGATGTCTCTATGTACAATAGATTGTATCGCTTCACAGGGTGCCTTTGAAGATCATCTCAGATTTTGAATCTCATTTCACATCCCTTTTGAGAAATGGATTATAGGAGGCATTCATGACTCAGCTACGTTGGAGCACCGCCTTCCATCCTCAGATAGATGGTCATATAGAGAGGACCATAAAGCCACTCGGGGAAATGAATTTTTCTTATTTCTTTGATTTTGGTAGCTGTTGGGAGGACCACCTGCCACTAGTGGAGTTTTCTTACAACAATTTTTATCAATCCACCATCGGCATGGCTCTATTTGAGGCCCTATAAGAATGAACCTTCATGTCACCACTATGCTGGACAGACCAAGGGGAGTCAGCACTCATGGGACTAGATTTGGTATAGGCTACCATGGAGAAGATGCAAATCATCCAGGAGAGGATGAAGACTAAAAAATTCTATTCAAAGTCTTACGGCGAAATAAGAAGGAGTTTGAGGATGGAGACAAGGTCTTCCTACGAGTCTCACCACGATGAAAATTACAGATATTTGGTTGGGGCAGAAATATATCTATGAGGTTAATAGAACCTTTCCATATTCTCAATAGATTTGGCAAGGTAGCATACTATCTAGATGTTCCCCCATAGATGCACCAGGTGCATAATGTTTTCTATGTGTCATAGCTGAGGAGGTACGTTCATGATCCATTGCAAGTTATCAACTGTGCCGAGCTAGACATCAATGATGGGGTGATGTTTGTATAGTTCTAAGAGGAGATATAGGATCGATAGGATTGAGTCCTTCATGGGTGGTTGATTCCTCTAGTGCGATTTCAATGGCATCACGAGAATCTCCGGGAGAGCACATGGGAGCGGGATGCTCAGATACATGCTCAATACCCACATTTGATCCCCTTGTTTTCTTGTATATTTTCATAACATAAATCCCTTGCGTTGGGAGAATGTAAAGACCTAAAAATTTCATATATATATTTTTAAATTATTTGGGATTATTTCGAGTCTGTGAAATTTGACGGCGCTTGATTGTGAGGGCTGGTGTGTCCAAAATTGGATTTTTAACTTTTTTTACATTATGTAATGTGCGATAAGGGATTTCTATATTTTGAACTAGTGCTCAGTATTGAAATCCAATGGATCTATCGAATTCAAAACGTCGGGATTCACTTAAGGGAGGCTTAACCCCGAACTCACTAGGATGAGGGAAAATTTATTTTTGCAGACTTTTTGAAAGAATAATAAAGCAACATAAAAATGTTGTTTTTTTTCAACCATCTATTGATATGAGGTGGTGGGACCATTGGGTTTTCAATCCTTTTAATTTCATGTCTCTTCAATTGTGTAACCAAACCTTTGTGAGTCAAAAGGATCATTAATTAAAACTCATTAATGAACCTCATTAATTCTTACAATGTGTGAATCTTCTTTCCCCTCTATTTAAGTGAATCTGGGGCTTGGGTTTCTAACACGGAATACGGGACCTCTTACATTGTACCACAACATATTCCACCAAATGATGAACAGACGCTTGGATGACAATGTTTGAGGATTCAATCTAGAAACAATGGACATCGACGACTTGATAAAATATGGATTGTTCAACCACAACTTGGACATATCCTCCAAATATGACGTTGGGGTAATTAATGATTAAATTCAAGTAAATTCTCGATTCATTTCCTCATTCTGGAAAAGCATGACGAATGAGGATCAACCAAAATGAGTTGAATTGTGATTTGTATGAAATTGCAGGTGGTTGTTGCGAGAGATTTGAATGGGTTTAAATAATTATATATGTGATACTTTTACATAATTCACATTTGATATGATACAAATGTGGAGGGCACAAGCCAAATGAATAGGGTCCTGGACCCTCCTCAACATTGATTTTTTTGTTGTGTTCTATCAGGGTTGATTTTCAACACAACATAAACATGAATCCGAAAGCCACACAGTGACAACAATAACGCAGGATTCTCGTAGGAATGTTCAGAAGGGAAAAAGGACCACCGTAGCTCACCCAGTCGCTTTTGGAATCCCTGAAGGTGAGGCCCTGGTGTAGAGGCACTGGCGTCGGTGGCCGTGAAGTAGAGGTAGTGCTGTAGTGAACCGACACGGCAGTCAACGTCACCCATCCACAGAGACAGTTAGGCATCGCACCGTCACGCATCGCGGATGGAGGTTGCGACTTTGAAGCCAAAAAAGAGGGCTAACATTACCCCATGGGTCCCACAGACATTGGGTGCACCACGTGGAACTGCTGGTTAAAGAACCTGAACAACATTGCCATTCAGGAAGGAGGGCAGCCACCCTGCTGGGGGACCATGCCAGCCACCGGGTCGGGTGACCCGGCGGGCCGAGCCGATCCGCTACCCAGCAGGTAGTGCCAGTGGACCAAACCACTCGATTCAGCACAGCTGGTTCTGTCCAGGTTGGGTCAACCCAGACCAGGTCGGTTCAGCCCAGGTCCGAGCAGGTCGGGTCGGTTCGCCCGGGTCACACTGGACCCGGACCCTTTTCGGCCCAAATATGCTTAAATGGTTGTATCTCACAATCTAGATGTTTTTTTGATGAACCATCTGCATCACTAGAATTATTTGAATGATATGGTCCTTCTAATATACTCCAACTGAGTTTTGTAGATTTTTTTTGTATGGTCGGGTTGGATCGATCCTGAATCCAACAATGCCTTTGTTACTAAAACGCTTATAACTCAAAGACCGGTCATCTAATTGATGCATCGCCTATCGCGTTGGGACCCTTACGACATGAAGGTCCTTTGGATTAATCTTTTATGGAACCATGTGTATGTTGAGGAACAACAGATATCTTGAGGTGTAGACACTATAGATTTAAAGCACACCGAGTGCGGAGAATCCTATGGCTGGATGTCAATTGAAGAGCGACCCTATGTGGATCAGCATCATAGCGACCTTGTGTGGATCATCATCACAATGACCAGGTTTGGATCAACATCAGAGAGACCTTGTGTAGATTAGAATCATAGAGAACCTTTTTTGTTCAAAATGATAATGACCTTGTGTGGATCAGCATTCTAGAAATTGTGTGTGGATCGGCATTCTAGCGACCCTGTGTGGATCAACAGTGCATGACCCGATGAGGACAAGCCTCAGAGTGGCCTATCATGGATCAACGACATACGAACCTATGTGAATTGAAAATGGAACAACTCATTCATGTTTCAGTTCTGGGAACAACCTAATGGAATAAAATGATATAGTCCAAGACTAATCATCTTTATTCATGATCTTTGAGTTGTATACCTAGTTTTATATGATTCTTTTGCTTTGTGATTTGTGATTGAGATCATACCATATGTTTATTATTTTTTTGAATTCTGAGAGACCATCGGGGTTTTTGGGATCCCTACTGGGTATTTTTATACTCACCCCTGCATGGGTTTCGCCCGCACCTTGTTTTGTATTGTGCAGATGACGAGCAGCGTGGATTAGACTTTAAAATCCAAGACCAAGAGGTACATGGAGGTGATTGGTTAATGTGGAGAGTGGTTTAAATGACCTATACCAACCCTTCAGGTAGGATCCCGGTGGACGATCTCAGGATCTATTTTCTATTGTAGTTGTATCTTTCCATTGAGCTTGAATTCCATCCGCCTTTACATTCAGAACACACTTTTACTATTGTAGTTTTAATGAGTGGTTTTTATCTTTTCATTTTATTGGTCTGTGTGTTTGCAGGTTCAAAGGAAACTCCTTAAATGTTTAGGGAAATACCTTTTCAGTTCTAGTCGCCAACCCCTGGACTATGGAAGAGGAGCATGGGGTAGTCACGACACGGGCCCCGGGGGAAGGGTTGTGACATCGTGAAATGAAAAATATTGAAATATTAAAATAAATTGAAAAAGTAATTCAAAAAATCATGGAGTGTTACAGGTGCATTGTATTATTTTGTAAAAAAATTTCTCTATGATCTAAGATCTTCACCAGTGTCTCCTCTTATAAGATATCCTTCTCCAATGGAACCACATATATGTTCATCACATGTGAGAGTTATATTATGCACTTCCTCATGAAGAATAAAAGGAACATATCATGTACATGTGATAGGTTAGGTGGTAATGTTGTTCGATATGACACCTCCCTTATGTGATCAAGCATCTCGGAGGGAAATATGTATGTTGAACTATGATTTCCATTAATCACAAATATCTTGAATTTATATCATTGATATATATAGAGGAATACCTTATCTCGAACCACAAACCCTTGGTCTCATCGGAGGTTATCAACATACCTCTTCAATCAAATTTGTGTAGCCCTGATGTTCTATAGAATAGGGTTGAAGATTCCTCCATTTCATTATCCAATTTTGGACTTATATGTTTTCATTCCTATACTTCATCCCATCATTAATTTGTTCTTCACCTCTTCCCAAAAAGGTATTATTAGGAGTAAATTTAGATTCTTGAGTAGAAAATATTATTTTTTGATAACTCCATGAGAGTAATATGTTTATCTCATTCTCCTTTGAATTCAATTTAGCATGATCTGGGCAAGTCCAAGATTGTCTAGATTGTTTGCTTACATTGGACATCAGTTTGAGGGTGATAAGATATGGTGAAGATCAACTCAGTATTTAGAGCTTATTGGTGACTCTTTCAAAACTTGGAAGTCAATCTTGGACCTTAATCAAATAAAATATATAGTGGTGTTCCATTAAGCATCACCAAATCCCAATTTTATATTCTTTTAAGACGATCGAGTGAGAATTACTCTCAAATTAAATTGAAGTGATCATTCTTTGTATGATGATCCACCAAAACCCATATGACCAATTACCTCATAAAATTTTCAAAAGACCAGTGACAGAGTCCATGGTTTTGTTTTCCCACTTCTACGAAGGTATGGGTAATGGTTAAATCATCCTCTAGTATTTTTTCCTTTCATCCATCACTTGTTGACATATTAGACACTTTGAAATATATTTTACAATATAATTATTTATATTTTCCCAGCAAGGATTCTTTTGGAGATATCAATACATATTTATGGTATCTAGATGGATGGATATGGTTGAGTAATGTGAATCATCCAATATCTCATTCTTTAACTCATGGTTTGAATGTAATCATATTCTTAACTGAAATCTTACAACTCCTTATTTTTTAATTATTAGCTATGAGGATTTCCCTGTTATTAAAACCTCCAAATTCTTATGAATTTTCACATCATCTCTCTGAGAATCATTTGTATTATCTGATATAGAAAATTGATGAATCATTTGTGAATGGATTGATGATTCTCTTTTCTTTATATTTCATATGTCCATAATTATCAATTCTATGATGATGAGGTCCTCCTTAATTCGCATCAATGATAAAATTGTTGAACCTTTATATATAGAGAATCTAAAAATTTATTTTATTTCCCAAGATGTTATTAGTTGAGAATTCATAGTCCTTAATCATATTTAACAATAACCAATGGTTCATTTTCAACTCTTTTTGGGTGAATATATACTTCAAGCTCTTATGATAACTATATATATCACATTTCACTCCAAACAGATAATTTATCTATATTTTAAATGAGAAGATTTGTATATCCAGTTGCATATCATGAATTGGGTATATTTGTTTATGAACATTCAATTTCCTTTAGTAATAGGAAATTACATTGTCATTCTTCATTAATATACAACCCAATCCCTTCTTAGAATCATCATTGTATACCATTAAATGTTCCCCACTTGTGGGTAGCATAAGTAAAAGTGTATTGATATTCCTATTTTTCACCTCCTTGAATCTCTCTACACATTCATTATCCCAAACAAAATTTTCTCCTATCAGAGTTATATTTGTCAGAGGGTTTGATAATCATGATAAATTTTTAAAAAATTGATGGTAATACCCTGTTAACCTATGGAAACATTGAATTTCTATCTCAAATGTTGTCCTTGAAAATCCTTTAATTACTACTCTCTTTGAAAGTTCCCTAGATGTCCCATTAATTATGATAATATTCAACAAGAATTTGACTTCCTTCAATAAAAAACACATATATGGTATTTTTAATAATGCTTATCCTTTGGTAAGGTGTTTAGCATAGTACTTCAGTGCTCCTTAGGTTCTTACTTACTATTGGAGCATATTAGAATATCATGAATAAAGAATACAAAATTATTTTTGATGTAATCTCTAAATAATATATACATCAAGTCCAAAAATAATACTTGGTTGTTAGTGACTAAGAAGGGAAATAATATAAACTCATATCTCAAACAACTTATACAGAAAATAGTCATGGGGATATCCTCTTCCTTCACCCTTACATGATAATACACTGATCGAAGTTCCACCTTGGAGAAGTATTGGGATCCATGTAGTAGATCAAACAATTCATTAAACTATGATAGAGGATAGTCGTTATTTATCATGATCTTATTAATCTCACGATAATCAATTTCAAGGCACATTAACCCATCCTTATTCATTAAAAATAGGATAGGTACAACCTATGGTGTAGCACATGGCAGTATGAACTGTTTTTCTTGATTATCATGTAGTTTCTTTTAAAAATCCTCAATTTATAAACAATTATTATATATATAGTCATGGATAAGGACAATTACCTCTGTATAAGATCAATCAAAATTTCAACCTCTTAGCTTGAAAGAAGGCCAGAGTATTATTGGGAAACACATTATCTTATTACCTTACAACGGGCATGTCTTCAAGGATGATATTTTCTTCAAGGATGCTATTTTCACTAGATTAAATCATTTTATCTATATATACTTTCTATTAGGTAAATAATATCCATTCATAAGGTGTAGTGGTTAAATAAGATTCATCCTCCTCATTACACTTGTACATAATATGGGGATGATTCACGATTCGGAGAGTTATTTCATTATCATGGGAATTTATCTTAGATATATTTAAGGAACACCAACATATACCCATAATTTCATAAAATTCCAGTAAAGAGAGTACCACATGGTTTTTAGGTATGTTCAAACAACAATTTTTTTTAGGGGAGGATTTATATTCTTCAGATGCAATAATTTCACTATTTTCTATTTTCATAGATAAATCTACTTTCATGTTATATGAAAGTGTTTCAATAGGTCTTATAAACTTTTGTGACATGAAGGAATGTGTAGAACTAGAATTAGAAATAATGTTTACTATTATTTAATGAATAACTAGAATACTAGTCACCACATCCTGGTAAGGATCTACCACAATGATTGTAATGGAATAAGATCTCCCTTGTTTCCATTGAGGTTTTTGGCATTGATTGTATTTTACAACCCTTGTCTTAGTGAATTGGGTTAAAAAGTTCTATTATTACTTTCAGTTGAAACATTGCACAAAAGTTTCTGGGTTTACAAGAACATTCTCCTCTTACATTTCAAGAGTTGGATTCCATCATTGAAAATCACTATCTAT
The DNA here is from genome assembly GCA_963277665.1 of Viscum album. NCBI lineage: Eukaryota > Viridiplantae > Streptophyta > Magnoliopsida > Santalales > Viscaceae > Viscum > Viscum album. The sequence goes on from OY728142.1 coordinate 960,462,452, forward strand.
GTTCCCTTTCTTCCATCACATAAAGCCTTTTTCATCCCCTTCAGGAAATTTCTAGGGTTCCTCTTTTTGAACTATTGACAAGTGGAATGTTGTGATTTTTTTAGAATTTGATTTCTCCATCTCACAACCACAATTAAACACTACTTTTCACTTTTTACCCTCATGAGGCCCATAAGATTCAGAAATATATATTTTTACTTTTTAGGGAACATCATATAGTTTCCTCATGGATATAAAAGTCTCATATTTACAGGGCCTTTTTTAGGATCAGTTTTATCACTCGAAAAAAGAATTCAAAATTTCATTTAGGAGAAACGAAAAATCTAGAGGTGTGTCATGAAAGTATTGTAATGTTTTTATCATACACCCCAATTGATTCATCATTTTTTCTTGAGGAAAATTAAACCCCTTTCCATTTTATATTGGAGAGTGAAAGTAAATTATTTATGGAAAAATATTTTTTGAAATTCATTATACCCTATAGTTTTTATCTCTTTCTCAAGATTCATATTCTCGATTAATTTACACCCTTAATGAACATATCACACCATATGAAAAATAGTATTCATAAACATATATTTATTAGAAAATTTAATGATGGAGAAAATATTCTCAATGGGTTTGAAGCATTAATACACAATTAAGGGATCATATGACCCATTGAATGTTAGAGACCATTGTTGTATAAAGGTTTTAATAGAAGCATGTTCTTTATTAGGGGGAAAATGTTATTTTTCCAGTTCTGGTTCTCTTCATAACTTGAATCGAATGAGAGTGTATCATCATAAATTTCAAGATTTATTCACCAATCGGGATTGTTATCTCGTTTAGACATTCATAACATTTCCCTTAAAATTAGTTTTTTACTCCATTCCTGATATTTTAAACCATTTTCAAGAATAATTGAAAAATTACGGATGGTTAATTTTAAACGATTAAACACATAATGAATAATCTAATAACATTTATGGGATAATTTATAAATAACATGCTTTCCTTAAATTATGAATTTATAGACGTTAATCTATTTTATCTATGATCTATTTCCTAACAAAGAATCTTATTACAGTATTTTCTTCCCTTATTAATAGTTTGTTATGTGGTATTGAATTTACCAACTAATATCCCTCAAGAGTGTCTAACCTGTATTAAATTCTGGCCCATTATTGTGCATCCATTCCAGATCGATTCTATATTAATACAATTTTTTCTAGAGTTTCCCATATGTACATCTATGCTAGAGCCACATCTACAAACACTACGTAGAATAGAATTTATTTTATTGAAAAATAGTTACTATATAATTTTACAAAATTTAGGGATGTATTATTAGGTTTAGTCTTATCCCTAAGGTTTTTTCTAGAGTTTTTTAATCTATATCCCAAAATAACTTAACTTGCATTTGATAACATCTATAAAAACACTGGTATTTATTACAAAATAATTCAGGATTTATTACATAAAATTACATGTAATACAACTAGAAATATTGAGAAGTCCACTATATTTGATTATTTAGGTACATTACAAGACTCATAAAATTGGGGGTATATCACTGATATTGAAAACTTATGTAATATGATCATAATATTCTATTGTACTTAAAACTTTGTGGGGTGGCCTAGGGAAATACATATGGAATGGGTGAGCTATAAATCCATGTATTATAATAAGTAATGAATAAAATGAAGAAGGAATTAAATGTTAGACAGTAATAATATCAATGGGACATAAATAGGATGAGAATCATAAACATGAAAAATGAGTAATGATATAACATGATAACATAAATTCAACATTGGAATGTGGAAAAATATTAAACATGAAATAATAAACATAGGTCAAGGATGACAACTATGACATTATAAAATGACGGAAAACATTCCATAATAGATTAGGTTCACTAATTAATCCCTTGCATGACGTTCATTGGTGGGATTAATGAGAGTAAAAGGGTTATCTAATAATTTATTCATAATAAGGTAACTAAGTGGGACATGTAATAACATATCAAAACAATAGGAATTACAGATAAATGGAATAAAATATTGAAGATTCTTTAATAATGGGGAAAAAGATAGAATCCCTTACCTTTAGGGGTGATTCCAAAAGCTTTGGAAAAGATTATTGAGTGCTTTGAGGCACATTTGGAGGACCCTAAAGATGATATGGAAGAGTAATGAAATGTAAAAATATTTTTGAGTGAAGTGGAATTGAATATTTTGTGCATCTATATAGTAAAAAGAGGAGAGTTGTTTATTATTTCCCAAACATCAGTTTTAGACTCTATATAATAAAGTAATAAAAACCATATACCTTACCATGATTTTTACCCATGATTTTAAAAAATAGAACTTTTTAGTCCATGAACCTCAATTATTAAAATAATTCCATTGGGGATGTGAAAGGGAGTTATGTTCTCATAGAAATGAATTTAAAACCTTAAAATATAATATCTATTTTGAAGGATTCAAAAAGGATTTATAAAATTAATAAAATAATATTGTAATAATACTATTTTAAAGTGGAAACATAGATTTGGTCTTGGATACCGTTTATTACATTTATTCATCATTTTTTGGGTCTTTATGATGTCATAATACACACTATATATTTATACTATATTTAATTTTTACCTAAATATTTGACACTCAGAAAATTATGAAAAATTAACCATTAGAAAATTTAGACAGTATGATTCCAAAAATAATATTATTATTACAAATATAATTATTTTTAATATTTTAATTCTTAAATTTAATATAAGATGCAATTTTTTGATAATAATAGTTTTTGAACATTAAAAACTACATTTGACTTCATAAAAATTATATTATCATTTATGTTTCTTAAAAAATATTTGATAATTATATTTTATGAAAATATAATTTATTTAAAAATCCAGCAATTAATCAGAAGGAATGTCTTAATTTAATTCACATGTAACCCAAAAATTATAATTTGGGGTAAGTTGCACGATATTGATATTTTCTTAGTGTGGTTTGGCATACATAGTTTGGTCCATGATGTTGATGATCTTGAACTTCTATATAAATGGTTTCCATTATGCATTGGTTGTAATATATTATCATAATAATGATAAAGTAAAAATTATACATATACTATGTCCATTGGATTCTCTGATAAATTGGATTCATATGGTATAATCTTACTGGTTGAGTCTATCAATTCCTTTGTCTATGTAAATTAGATTTAAAAAAACCCTATATTTATACTAATCATAATATCAATGTTCAACAACTATATTATAAACAGTTATGATCCTTAATTGTCTTTTAATTCTGTTAGTATATAATAAATCAAAATAGGTTCATGTTTTTTCAATAACCATAATACATATTGTGGAATTAATTCAACCACAAAGAGAAATTTATTTTAAAAAGGTTTCGTCATTACAAATTTAATGTATAAGGGTAAATATTTCATTGAAAATATAAAATTTCCAATGGAAGTAACATATAAATAATTATTAATATGGTATATATTATCATTTCTAACAATTCCAAAACATATCCAATATTAATTAAATATTTTTCAAATCTCAAAAGGCACTTTTGAAATACCTGAGACACTTTAAAGCATCCAATTGTTTTCTCATGAAAACATTAAACACAATTAAATTAATTTCAAAATTTGGAAAATTATTTAAGACTACTTTATAAAATACAAAGTCATTTAAAAAAACTTATAAAATATTACAATCACTCTAGAACCACAAGACATAACATAATGAAAAAGAAAGTGTTCTAGAAAATTGGGACCCTTACAATACCTTATGATTTGAACATGGTGTTTCATAGAATCTCTTATTGTGGTAATTTGAAGATAATGAATAAAAACATTTATAAAAACTCAAATATACCACACATAAAACATTTAAATGTACAATAGGTTCATAGGTTGTGAGGATACTTCAACAGTGCTTTTTAATTTCAAGAGATTCACTAAGATGATGGTTTTCATTTTATAGAACAAAAATCAATCAATGATGACATTGCCAATATTATATGGAAAAAGTGAATAAATGAGTGATTATTTTCTTTAGTTCTTGAACTGTAGAACACAAAAACAAAAAATATATTAAAAACTATAAGAAACCATACTTTTATCAATTGGCATGCCTATTTATAAGACTTTATATAAAACAAGTTCTAAATTGTCGAATCTAGGACTTGTGATAATTTTTGTATTAGTCCTATATGGATATTTTTATTCTAGTAATGAATAAGTAATATATCTTGTTAAGAAATCAGTCTATAATAGGTTACACGATTAGTGTGTCTTTAATTGGAATAAAACAATATTATTCAAAATAATTTTAGAAATACCTCAATTTTATCAACTGTAGTATCTCCTATAGAGGCTTCTAAAGATAAGAACATATTAATATATTATTAGAAGTCAGAAATATTGAAGAAAATATTAAATTTTATGATGATTATTTTGAATTGATTAAAAAATTTATTAATTTTATTGGTGGATTTAAAATTAATTAGATTCGTTATCCATACATAAAATGTGTAAACATATATATATATATATATTGAAGTGTCTTTATAGATTGTGTGATGCCTGAATTGTATTTGTAATAAATATATTATGTATATGTCAATGTATTCTTGAAGTCATATGGTTGATGGATTTTTTTTCCACCCAATACATTTAATTGTAAGGTACTAGCCATATTTTTGGGTAAAGAAGATGAAGTGGCATTGTCATTGGAAATACAACGAGAGTATCACATAATGGAAAAGGAGTCTGTACAAGATTACATATTTGTGAGTAGTTTATGAAAACTAGTTGATTGTTGAACTATAAATCATGTTCAATATATGTGATCATGTTTCCAAAATCTCTATTTACAATAGTCCCACAAGATGTGAATTGATGACGCATTGGAGAAAAATAAGTTTGCAATTGCAGCGGAAGCACTTATCGGGGTTGGGACCGACTCTACAATTTCCCGATTCAATGTATATTCCATGATGTACATGAAATTGTATCCATGAAAAAAGAATAATTTCCAATGAAACTTGATAGAAATTTCATAACAAATAGTTTTTTTCATATTAAATTTATAATTAATTTTAGTGGATTCAAAGAAATAATATCTCAGTCTTGAGATATATCTTCGATGAAGATGTCAATAACCCTAAACAATTTTGGTATACAATCATTTTAATTATAGGATCCAAGTGTATAATGATAGATTTGGTGTCCTAAAATGAACTAATTTTTACGTTTATTACATGAATATTGGATGTAATAAATATTAAATTAAACATTTTATTACTTACTGTTCATTTTTTTGAATGACCATAATATAATAATGTCCTAGATTATTTTTCACATTGATAAGGTCATATCATTTCCCCAATATGATAAGAACCTTGAAGTACTTTGATAATATTCGTAACATAGTTATGTGGTTGGATAACAAACTATGGGGGGACACATAGTATATAGACCATCATGTGTGAGTACTCATAATCATATGAGACTTCTTATCATGAAGTTCAGACGTGGTAACATCCAAGATGAGAGATTATAAGAACAGAGCCACCAATATGAATTCCACATGTTTTAGTGTCATCAGATATTCCTATCTATAAGAAAGTGTAATGGTAGTTAAACTTTATGATTATCATTAATTCATGTTACAAATTGTGCACTTAGATTTGCTAACAAAAAGTGTTATGTCATATATTGGAGGGAAGTAGGGTATGTTGGGTGTATCATGAATGACATGTTATTAATGGATAATTCAAGAAAATATTTTTCCCTTCCATATTTATGGAAGATGATATCTTAGACCTTCTATTGAAATATATTTGTCACCCTAAAGTCCATGGCCATGGTGTAATGTCAAGTTTATATTAGATAGTCAAAGAATGATGTATCATGAATATTGGTTGATGACATCATCATGAAACATACATTATGAGATTGTATAAAATAAAAATTATATAACACATTGAGTGTTCGTATGTGGTTTTTTTCATTGCGACTTTATGTTCATTCTCTTAGGTGCCTTAACCCATTTCAAAAAGGAAATGTTTCCCTTTAGGCAAGCCTGACTAATTCCAACAAGAACGAATCCTATAGGGTCACACACATAATGTTTTTGATGGTATTGATTAAATTTTTTTTGAATTTAATTAATGTAATAAATATTATTTTCAAGATTTAGGAATATTTTTATTTATTTTATATTTATCACATAAATTAAATAAAAATTTATTCACAGGATTTTGAATAAAATATATTTATTTAATTTATTGTATATTTAATAAATATTTATTTTATTGTTTTCAAATAAACTAATTATTTGTGAGAATAAAATATTTAATCGGGTGTTTAATAAATACAAGAGGAGTTCGAACAGACCAAGATCGAGTCCAGTGATAAGATATTTATTTATGAGTTGGTAAATATTATTTACCCATTTTTTAAAGTTGGTGAACCAAAAAATAATAATGGTCATCTTTTTATTATGTGTCCTGGGATTTGATTATTAGTAAAAATTATATATAATGTCTCTTATGAAATTAAATTTTATAACTAAAATACCATCTCATTAAATAAATGGATACATCTATTATGTAATTCATTAGAATGCAATTCAATTTTTGGGAATAGAGAATTGTTGCATATAATGAATTGTATACAGATTCCTCCACCTATCTCCCTCTCAAAAATGAGAATCCCAAGAAATAATTTCATTAAGATCAATGAACGAGCGATCATGAAAAAAAAACTCATAAAATTAGATTCACTATGCTTGCACCCAGAGACCGAGTGGCATTGTTCGGAGTCCATTTAAGCATGTTTCAATAACTTCTAGAGGGATTCTACCCTCAGATGCACACAAGTGAAGTATAGGTAATACTGATGGGCCATTTTAAATGATCAACAATCATCAATGATGAAAGTTCCCAATCCTAGGTATTTATTTCTTCAAATATTAAATAAATTAATTATAAATTTTATGTAAAAGTTCACCACTCTTGTTTATGGGAAAAATTATGACATGAAATTTTAATATATCACCTACCAATGCATGCTTCTTCTATGCCCATAACCAAGAAGTTTTATCAGGGAGGTCATATTGAAATTTATATTTATTAATTTCATTGTTTGTCTATGTGAAATTGGTGTTAGATTTTATTTACTATTTTTAGTTCTGTAATTAGATTTGAGTTAAAATGTTATAAACATATTAATCATGATAATTTAGTTTTTCATTTTGATAATGGTTTAAGAACAAATTATTAATGACCGAAGATGTCATCGGGATGTTTCAAATCATTGGCTGGTAAAACTGGGTTACACAGAGTCCGGCCAGAGCAAACATCGTATACCCATGTATAATGTATCAAGATTTTCCTACTAATTAATTTCATGAGGTGATTTTATTACACACCACAGGTTTATTAGGCCGACCTAGCACTTGGAATGCGGATACAATGTGTGTAATTGGCATTTACATAGCATGTTTTCTGGGCGAGTGAACACACTAAAGCCCAAAGCATGTGACTTAGATATATGACAACTGATATATATGATGTGAAACTACATGTTCATGACATGTAGTATCCCATTAATGGGAAAGTATAAAATTAAATTATATTTGAAATTTTAGCATTAAAATATTATTTTATTGATTATTACACGATTGATTGTTTTAAAAATTAATAATCGTTTTAAATAATTTTTAATGATCAAGGAATTTATTGTAATTAATATGTCATTATTGGTTCTTTCCTTTATTTTACACGAATACCATTAATGATTGTAATGTACAAATAAGTTCATATTAACATAATAATGAAATAGAATTAATTAATTAACAAATTAATTAATGCGAGAACATTTCTATTTAATAATAAATGAATGAATAATGAAATGAATGATAGCTGTTTACTTTTGCGTATTTTCTTAATCTGTGATCAATCATTAGATTTAATAAGGCTTATATATGTGTTGTAATTTATTCAATTAAATTTAATACATGGTTTTGGAATTATTTGATATTAAATTAAATTGTGGCATGTAATTCATCCCTCCCTCTATTTTTATGTAGGACCCATGTGTACTAATGATATTTATGTAATTCCCCTTTAACCAATCCTTTGGTCCCCCTCACCTACATGTGAGTGATAAATATTTTTAATTAATGGACCATCTCAAGGTTTATGGGGATGGTTCAAGACAGAACCATAATGATGCCAACACAATGAAACATAAGTGGACATGTGGAATGTTGTTTATCATACCAAGTCTGACATAAAGTGTTATTTCACCAAGGTCATTGGTTGATTTATTGTCTTCTTATTAAATCAACCATTTGATAAGATCAGGATTGGGTCATTTAATTATTTATTTACTTTTTAACTAATTAATTAAAAATCATAATTGTTTCTAGACCATGATCACATAATTAATTGAATTAATATGAAAAGGCATAATTTTAATAAAATTGATCATGCATAATTTTTTTATACAAAATTTTTTATTTAATTAAGTAAATATCCATGAAAATATTTATAGGACATGTAAAGGGTAAAACAAGATAAAAATTTATGTACAATAAAATGACATCCCTTAATGAAATATTAAGTTAGACAAAGCCTTCCATTTCTAGATTAGGATAAAAAGTAAACAGAACTCTATGTTTGAAAACCCTTGTCGGGACACTTACATTTATAAGTTTGGTTATTATGCATTTTTTGTGTTGAATAAAATATTTCACATCAAGAAGAGAATACCATTATAAAATTGGTGTAATTTTTAGGAACATTTTAAGAAAATACAAGTTATGATTTTTGGTTTTTGGAGTCCACTCAACAGATAACAGAGTTGGAAGCCCATATTTGTAAAAGTCATGCCTACCTAAATTCCTTCAAAATTGCATGACAAACCCTTTTCAGGGTTCTGTGAAGGGGAATATGGATCTTTCCACTATAATTTCTTAGCAACTAGACATTCCATTTTCAATGGAGATGGATATTGGGACTTGATGAAATAGTGGTAGATTTAATAAAATTAATAAATTAATTTTCACAAAATCTTTAATCGTGAAAAGTTATAATAATTAGATATTTTAATAATAGAATTAAACGAAAATCTCACTATGCCTATGATAAATATTGGATTAATACAATCTCCTCACATGTAGTTACTTATATGAGTGTTTTATATTTATTCGGGTTGTTCAATGCCATGAACGGAAATCTTACGTGTTAGAATACTCAATGCCTGTTCTACATACTCAAGAGGCAATTGATGAAGAGTTACTAGTCTAAAAAATTATATGAACTACGTGGTCAATGTTCAATTTTTAATACTTTCATCTATGTCTAGTGAACTCATGAGGAATCATGAAAACATGGATTCATATAACATACTTGAGAACCATCACAGTCTTTACCAGGGGAGAGCTATATTTGAACAGTTTGAGATTTCCAAGGTGCTATTTTAGAGTAATCTTGGAGTGGTTCCCCATATGGGACTCACATATTCATGTTCATTGGATACATTGAGAGCCTATAGGTTAAAGTTTTTAAACTTCATAATGAATTGGGGACCGATCTCATTCTGGCATCACTCCCTTAAATTTTCTCGAGTTTTGTTGTGAATTTTAATATGAAAAACATCGACAAGTCTCTACAAGATATTATTATCCTTGTTTTCAAAATATATACTGATATAAAGAATGATAATCATTCTATCCTTATGGTGATAAAATATAAATGGAATGAAAAGATATTTAAGCCCAAATATTCTTGATTCCCTTCCAGGAAGAAGAAGATAAAAGGGGAAGCAAGGGAACATGATGTTGTTTATTTCTCATGTGTCAAGAAGGGCCACCGGAAGAAAAATAGCACCAATCTAGATAATCTAGGGGAAGTTTTAGGTGAATTAGTTATCGAATGAAATTTACTTATTTCTACGAATTGTCTATTAGATACAACTTATTTTTTCTCCCATAGTTATTCAAATATATGAACCACATATATTTAAAAATATTGGATGAGGGGAGGTAGATCAATGAGTAACCAACGAAGATAAAATTTCTATTATAGTGATCAGGGACTACCAACACACATTTCCGGCTAGAATGATATTGGTTTTAATGGGTTGTTATAATGTGTATTCAGTTTTTAGAAACATTATTTCTATATCCAGACTAGTTACAAATGGATTCATTTTCCAAATTGGAAATATATTTATCTTCTTTTATAAATATAACATTTTTTATATTAAGAATTATTTAAATAATATTATTTACGTGTTTAATTGCATGAAACAAGTAATGGAAGTCGTTAATGATGTTACATCACATGACTCATACCACACCCTACTTTGGCATCACCGACTAGGCCCTATAAATGAAAAATGCTTGAAAAAATTTCATCAATATTGATATTTAGATTATTTCCAAATAAACCACTTGGTATATATCATGCATGTTTAAAAATAAAAATGAACAAATCCTCATTTAGTGGGAATGTTTAATGGGTGAAATATCTTCTAGAATTAGTTCATACTAATGTGTGTAGACCATTTTAAATTGAAGGAAGGGGTGGCTACTGATAAATTATAACTTTTATTAATGATTTTAGTAGATATGGATATATTTACTTAATGAGGTATAATTCATATTATTTTGATAAATTTAAGGAATATGAGAGTGATTATCAGAACCATCTTAGTAAGAATATTATGAAACTCCACACAGACTGGGGTAGAGAAAATATTAATCAATATTTCACTGATTTCATATAGGATTTTGGGATCATATCCCAACTCACTACCCCTAACAACACATAGTAGAATATTGTAAGTAAAAGGAGAAATCGCACCTTGTTGGAATTGGTGAGATCAATAATGAGTCATGCATGTTTTCCATTATCATTTTGGAGATATGCATTAGAGAAAACAACACACGTACTAAAAAATGTACCAAAAAATTGAATAAATTGTATTCTATACATGTTTTGAAGTAGATGAAAAACCCTGTTATCGAATTTCCATGTGCAGGGAAGAGAAGAATTTGTTATGTCATATTTAGGTAACAAAATTACACCACATGGCCCAAAGTGTACATTTATAGGATGCCCTATGGAAAAAAGGGGATATTACAAATATAACCCCTAATAAAAAGGGTCTTAGGGGTAAGACACACCATATTACTTCAGATGGATCATATATCAAAAATATATAGTGAGGGAGAGATAAACTTTGTTGAAGTCAATTCTCAAGGCACACAAGAGTTGGTACATGATTAGATTCCACAATCCCCCATAGAAGACGAAACTATTCTAGAGACACAAGAACTATGTATGAGTACACAAGAGGTTAGAGAACCAGAATGATATGGTTTTATATTCACTGACTATAGTGACTCATTATTAGTTGATAATAATGATCCTCTAATCTATAAGGAATCAGTAAGTGGCACATACATTTCAAAGTGTTTAGAAACCATGAATTTTGAAATGGATTCAATGTACAAAAACCAAGTCTAAATTTTGGTATATCCTTTAGTGGATGTAAATCCTATTAGTTTCAAATTGGTATTCAAGAGGAAACTGGACATGTAAGGACAAATTATTACCTATAAGGCATGACCGGTTACTGAAGGGTTTAAAAAACATCAAGGTAATGACTACAATGAAACCTTTTCACTAGTTGCAATAATGAAATCCCTTAGAATTATACATTCCACGGTGTCCTACCATGACTATGAGATTTGAAAAATGCATTTCAAAATAGCCTTTATTAATGAGAAACATTAAGAAGATGTCTACATGGAACAACCTAAAGTGTTTGTGACTCCAAAGAAATATAATAAATTATAAAAGTTGAACAGAATCCATTTACTTATTAAAGAAATAATAAATGTCATGGAAAATTTGTCTTGATAAATACATAAAAGTATTTCATTTTATAAATAACTAATGTGAGCCTTGTTTCTAAAAACAGATTATTTGGAGTGAAAACATTTTCTTAACAGTATATTTTGATGATATATTACTTATTATAAATGAAATAACAGTCTTACAATCCATTAAGGCATGGTTGAATAAATTATTTTCCATGAAATACTTAGATGTGGAAGAATATATTCTTGGTATCAATATCTATATTGATAGATCCAATAGCTTTCTTGGCCTAAGTCCAAGTACGTACATTGAAAAGATTCTGGAGATATTCAGTATGGTACAATCCAAGAACAGTTTTTTGTGAGCATCACATGGCATTGATCTTTCTCAGAAAATGTTTCCTCAGACCCACGAGAAAAGAAATAGAATGGACATGATTCCATACACACATGCAATTGGGTCTGTTATATAAGTGATGCTATGTACTAGTCTTGATGTCACCTACAAATTATGTGCGGTAGGCAGATATCAAACTAATCCAGGTGACTTCCATTAGATGTTAGTAATGACTACCCTTAAGTATCTGAGTTGTATTAAGGGTATGTTACTTGTTTATGGAGTAGATTAGAAAATAGTCATAAGAGGATATGTAGATTCTAGATTATAGATTGATCACGATGACATGAAGTCACAAATAGGATACATATTTACTTTTAATAGAGGTGTTGTGAGATGGAAGATCTCCAATAAGGTTGCAGTCATATATTCTATAATAGATTCAGAGTATATTGATGCTTCTGAGGGATATAATGATTTAGTTTTGAAGCACAATTTCATCCAAGAGATTGATGTGGTTCCTAGATTTAAATATTCCATTACTCTCTGTTTTGATAATAATATAGTGGTGGCTATCACAGATGAGCCAAGGTCACATCGGTAGATGGTGTACATACTTCATAAGTATCATCTCTTGATGTATTTTCCCAGAGATGTGAAGTTTTAGTGATTATTATTTATAAAGAATACAACATGGAAGACCCCTTTACTATAGACTTGACAAAACAGATAAATTATTATCATGTGAGATCTAGAGTATTAAATGTCGTAGGCATTTGTCTATAGTTTAAGTGGGATTATTATTGATTTAATGTCCTAGAACTAAATTTTTTTACATTGATTAATTGAATATTTGATGTATTACATAATAAATTAAACATCTTGTTACACATTTTTCATTATTCCACATGATCATAAGGTAATAATTTCATATATTATTTTCTTTATAAATTATGTCATAGTAGATCCCACCTATGATAAGAACCTTGAAGTGATATGAAAATATTCTTAATATAGGTTTATGGATGGCTAATATACTATGATGGGACATATAGTATATAGAATGTTTTGTGTGAGTACTCAAAAGAAGATGAGAATTCTCATGATGTTTACTCTAATTAATCTATATGACGGGAGATTATGAGAATAGACTCACAAGTACAAATTCCACATGTGTTGGTTTCATCAGATATTACAATCATCAAGCGTGTGTAATGGTCCTTAGACTTTATGATTATCATTAATTCATGTCACGACTCACTCATTTAGATTTGTTGATGAAAACCATTATGCAATATGTTGGTAAGAAGTTTGGTATGATGAGTTTCTCAAGAATATCTTGTTATTAATGGATAAGCCATGAAATGATTTTCCCCATCCATATTTATATAAGTTTATATCTCATCCATTTGATTGAAATAGAAGCACCACCCTAAATTCCATTGCCATGGTGCCATGATGAATTTATTTTAGATAGTCAATGAAGTTGTATCAAGAATATAAGTTGATGACACCATCATGAAACCAACTTGATTAGATTATGTGACAAAGGGATTATATTACAATGTGATCATTCAAATTTTTTATCATCATTGTGAAATTATGTTGTTTATATTGGTTTCCTTGACACATTGTTAGGTAGTAAAATTGGAATTTAGGTAAGCCCATATAATGCCAATGAGAAATAATCCAAGATGGTCCCACACTATGAATTTATGGTGGTCTCAATTAAATTCTTTTTGAATTTAATTAATGGAATAAATATTTTTATCAAGAATAAGGACTAATTTCATTTCATTTATATTGATCAAATAAGTTAAATAAATATTTATTCATCAGATTGAGATTAAAATATAAATATTTATATTGAATATTTAATAAACTTTTATTTATTAGTTTTTGAATAAAATATTCATTTAAGATAATAAAGTATTTATTTTTTTGCCTAATAAATACAAGAGTAGTTCTAACGGACCAAGAACTTTTCTGATGATAGAATAACTATTTATTCGTCGATAAATATTATTTATCAATTATTCACAAGTTGGAACACCATCCAATAATAATACTGATATTATTATTATATAGCATGGGATTTAATTTATAGTTATAATTATATATAATGGCTATTATGGAATTATTATTTTTAATTGAAATCCCATCTCTTTAAACAGACGGCTACATCTATTTTATAATTAATTCAAAACCAATTTTGGGTTTGGTAATAGAGAATTGTTGTGAATAATGAATTCTCTCTCGACTTCTCATACTCTCTCCCACTCTAGAAAGAGAAACCTAAGATATAATTTTTTTAAGACTGAAGAACAAATAATCAAGAACAAAAAATGCAAGATATTCTATTCGTCGCACTAGCACCCAGAGAACGAATGATGTTGCATGGAAACCATTGATGCATGTGTGGATCACTACTAGAGGGATTCTACCCTTACATCCTCACAAGATCAAAAAAGAAAATCTGGAAGGTCCGTTTTTTATGATTAAAAATCATTAATGATGAAAGTTCTTAATCCCATGTATTTATTTCTACATATATTGATGAAATTAGTTACAAATTTTATGTGCAAGATCCTCACTCTTGGTTGTGAGAAAAGATTATTTTTTGATATATCACCCAAAAATGCATGCTTCTTCTATGATATGAACCAACATATAATATTTATTGAGATGATCAAAACATTCTCTATTGATCTCTAAAAAATAGTGGTTGAATTTCAGGTGCTAGAATTGTAGATCGATTATCTTGCTGTGTTCACCTTGATCACAATGGGTTTTCTTTCGAGTTTAAAGAATCATCCGTGCACTTGTGTTATGAAGAATATGGAAGAGTTAATTGAATCTCTTTGTCTTGAGAGAATAAACCCTAGATCATTCTTTTATCTTAAGATAGAACATCAAATGTTTATGTGGACAACAATTCTATAATTTATTTGCTACTGTGTCATAGACAATATCGTCTATTTATAGAGTTTGGGTTAGGGTTATATATTATTTAGTTTATTATATATTATTAACAAAATATTAAACCTTTAAATTAACAAATATCATGTAATAATGATAACAATTCTATATTCTCATGGAATGCACTCACTGAAACAATGATAAATATTATTTTAACATTTTTGAAATTAATATTTATCATCGAACCTCATATTTGTATGCTTTTTCCTCCTATTAATTGATTGAATAATAAAATAAATATTTAATTATATATTTATTTACATAAAAAATAAATAAATATATAAATAATTTATATCTCTGTAATTAAATAATTAACTTGTGAATAAATATTTATTTAATTTATGTGATCAATAAATATGGAATAAAATCATTTATTGGGCATGAGAGTAATATTTATTCCAATAATAAAATTATATTTGAAATTAATTGAGGTTAAAAGAATCACATAGTGTGTGTCCTTATATGATTTCTCTTTGAAATTAGATGGGTTTACCTAAATTCCATGATTACTATATATAAATCCATCATGGAACCAAAGAGAAATATGTTAATACCGAAATTTCAACAACCACATACGATTGCATGTTATGTAATACAAACCATTTGTCTCAATTCTCATCAAAAAAATTTCATGCATGCGTCAGGATATTAATTAATAATAATACTCCATGTTTATGGTCTATTAAACAAGCTTGAGGATAAGAATATTTGATGAAATATAAAAATAAATAATTCATATTAGCAATCCAATCCACATAAACCACATCTTGGAGAACACTTAGTGTAAAATTTATGATAATAATCTGTATCCTATTATAAAAAATATCTCTTGATAGTTGAAAACATATATTCCCTACCATATTTTATAATCTTAACAATAGAGATAATTATTTAACGAGACATTGTTATTGCATCTCAACGTTCTCCTCATAGTAGAAAACTACTATGTCCTATTTTGATGAAAAAGATACCCTCAGACATTATTGCAATAAGTTCAGACATAATAAAAATCAATATATGATAAGATATATTTAATAATCACTTATTTTAATATAATTGGTAATATAAAGTAGATTTTTTTAAAACCAATTATATTAAAATCCCATTTGGCATGGCGCCAACTATTAAAGACTTGTAGTTCACTAGATCTCAAATGAAGATCATATTTCTTTTGAGACAAGGGTTTTGTTATGGGGTCCTCTACAATGTCTTTCATAGAAATACTGCTCATTTAAACTTCAAATATTTGAGAAAAACACCCCAATAGATTATAATTTCTGATTATGTGCTTCATCCACTTATGTAAACATGGTGGTTTGATAAGGGCCACCACAATAGTATAATAACAGTAAACTATGATAGGGACATTACTGTTATGTACCAAATATTACTCTAAGATTAATTTTCATATCCCTAATCCTTCATTAGCTACATCCAAAGGTACAATATACCCTGAAACTGCATCACAATTAATAATGAATAATTTATTTCAAATCTTCTAGTTCAAGGATCAACCATTGAAAGTGAAGACTTATCCTAATTGTGACTTTAGATCATCTTGATTTTTTTTTCTAAAAAAGAATCTATATATCCCCTAATGAATATCTCTTGATCTCCCCCATATACTAGGAAGACATCCTTAGGTTACCTAATATACTTAAGGTTAATTTTGATATCCAACCAATGAAATTATTCTAGTTCTTGATAATATCTATATTCTACAATCAAATAATAAAAAACATCTTACCAAATACAAAGCATTATGTACATGACCAAACAAATTGATGCTACATATAGAATACTTTCCATTCTTAGTCTCTCCACATTTTTTTATGGAAAATATTTATTCTAAAGACGAATAATATATGATATTAGTAATAATACCCTCTTGAATTATTCCATAATAAATCCCATTAACATTATGTCATTATATGTACTGTAACTTAGACCAAGTATTATATTCATTATGTCAAGATTCATCAGAATCCCAAGATAATATTCTATTTAACTAAAGACATTCATGGAAAAGTATTTATTTAACAAAATACTAACAGACTAAAAAATTGTTATCTTTTTTACAATAAGAAAAATGTCATCATTATATACTATTAAGAAATAGACCACACTCCCCCTAGGATTTTTATAGGCACAAGGCTCACATTTGTTTCTTAGTAAATAAAATTCTATTACAGATGAATCAAAACCAATGTTCTATGCCCTGGAATATTACCCTAATCAATATATGGATCAATTAGACCTGTATACTTTATTAGAATTACATAGAGTATGAAACCGTTCATGTTTTTTTGTATTGAAATACTCTATAATATACCTATTTGGGAAGGCTATTTTAATATCCATCTTTAAAATATCATATTCGTGTTTCGATTATAAAACATTTATAATTTTTATTGATTTAAGTGAGGTGATTCGTGTAAGGTTTTTGTAATAGTCTATGCTAGATGTTTTTCCCTTTTCAAATAGTCAACAATTATAGGTAGACTATTCATGTATCGTTCCTTATGGAATACCTATTTGGGACCACCAGGTTTTACATCAACTAGAGGAACCTATATAATCTAGACTTCATTTTGTTATATGGAATCTAGTTGAAAATTTATTAATTTTATCCATTTGGTAGGATTTGTGCCACTAACTATTTTTTTTATTTGTTAGAGGATCATTATTATCGACCAATAATGAGTAACCATCCTCAGTTCATAGAAAACCATATCATTGAGGTTCTATAACATCTCTTATTCTCTTATGAAATACTAGTTTCTATAGAATAATTTCTTCAAGGGGGATTTATGTAACTACTTCCTATACCAACTATTGTGTATCTTGTTCTGGGAATTCATTGAATTATATAATTATCCCACTATATATTTTATATATGAACAATCCCTCAAATAAAATTTCATTTATTTCCATTATTAAATTTTTATCTAAATTTTTGTATAGATAACATATCTAAAAACCCCAACCTGAGTTGCCCATGTTCAGTTCCTTAAATTAATACATTAGCATAGATATATGTCTCAAATCCCACAGGATCGATCATTTTAATAGCTTTTGAAGCAATATTACCTACATTAAATTTACATTACAAGTTTAAATGAAATATAATATAGAATTTCCATCAGGAACCACCATAAAATCCTAGATTTTCTCTCCATGTCATTCATAATATATATTGTCACGTCCTGGGAGAAAATAAAATATAATAAATGGGTGAGATCAGATTATATGTAAGGGTAAATAATACAAAGAAAAAGATAAAATAAACTATAATCCATATTGAATGACTAAAAACACGTTCCAATATAACATAATCTTTAGTATAATATGGATTGAATAAAATCTGAATAGATATTTCAATAAACATTGCTACCTTAGAAATATGCTTAACCATGAATATTATACTAGTAAAATATTCACATGGATAATAAAATAAAAATATTATAACAAGATATTTCATATGAATAAAATGATAAACATACCATCAAGGCCTTAACTAATACATTTTAAAAAAAGGTTAATCCCTCGACCATAATGATATCTGAAAATGGGAAAGGCCTCACCCAAGTCCATTTTTCGTTTGTCTCATGATACCTAACGATGCATCGAGGAGAAATTTCAAGCCCCAACAATATATTTCTAAGTCCAATGAATTCCTCATATGAATGGGGTTTAACATAAACAACATATATATATGATATGTAAATAGCTTTCCCCAATATGTAAACATAATCTCTGACCATTTTGAGTAGTATGGTATCTAGATAACACTTCCAAAGTCAAAATGATCATAATAGATTTCAAAAAATATTATATATGATAATAATAATAGATAAATAAAATTAAATATAGGTGTTTAAATAGATTAAATTACTATAATAAATTTTTTGAGGAATTCATTAGAGAAATACCCCTTTTACTTTGCAAACATGAGTTATTTTTGAAACATCAATTGTATTTTTCATTATGGTTTGTATAAAACCAGAAATGAAAAAAAAAGAGTTTTTTTGAAAAAATTAATGATTTTATAAAAATAATGATATAAAAATAATATTATTTATGAAACATGAAAATTGTTAAGATATCTAGGAATTCCCCTTTATTTGGGATTTCATATCGGGAAGAACTGAGAAGGTGCCTTGTGAAACATGTATTTTACACACAAAAAAAAGATTAAATGATTTGAATACATGATTGTGGAAAATATATTCATAAATTAGAAGAATTATATTAAATAAATGATGAATTATATTGGTGTATAAAGGGTAGAAGGAAAAACTAAATGAAATGGATGTTCGGGAAGAAACCCTTACCATATGACCGAAAGCGTTATGTACATTACCTAAAAATCCTGGATAATAAAATTAATTAATGAATTAATTGATTAATGACATTATATACATATATTTTATTCAATATTGTTTTATAAATTTCATTTATAGCATATTTTATTTGTTTTAGAGTTTAACTTTATCATTCGAGAGTATTCATTTTCTTGGTTTCTATTATAGGGTCACTAGAAGTTCATGTGAAATGGGTTTAATTCTCCCAAATTAGAATTATGTGTTATTAATTTAAATCAATAAGATGTAATTTTCTTATATATTATTAATTTTCTAGATATTAGTATGATTCATTAGATAAAACCTTAATGATAACTGTTTAGATTATTACAAAAAATTTTATCATAAACAAAATCATTCTATTTTTTCATTTAGTATTATGTATATATAATAATTTTAGAAAATAAAAAAGTATTATAATAAAATATTTACAATATTTATCAACTTTTATAATGTTATTATGAACATTATTAATTGAGGTTATGTAAAATGAAAACTTCTCATCGTTGAAGGCCATAACACGACACCTCACAGACAACGATTCCATTTTTAGAATAAAATGAGGTGGAAGAGAATTGGTGATTGATTATTTCCTCAACATAATGAAATTCAAATATATATAACAGAATAGAGATATCATTATACTTTGGGATATTTATGGGTGCATAAAATAATAAAATAAAATAACATGAAAAGAAATTAAATGAAAAGGGGGAGGTTTTTACATCCTGATTTTCTCTTCTTTGCGGACCTCCTTAAGTGGATTGGTTTTGGTCTTTTGATGATACCAAGAGATTATGGACCTAGTTTATGGTATTCGGAATAATATTGGGTAAAAATTGGACATGGTAGAAATCTTGGAATGCTTGGGGAGAATAGATGGTGCGTTGTGGGATTTATAGTGGAGGGGAGGGGTGTTTTTTGAATATTTCAATTTTTATTTATTATTTTGGCTCAAGACTAAAAATAGATTGAGAATTATCACAAAATATATCAATAAAATTAATTTTAGTTTGAAATTATAGTGCTTATATCATTTATTATGCATGTATTAGTGTATTTAACTTATAATGTATTGGTACCTTAAATTACCTTATTTAACTATTCACAAAAAATTCAAGTATTTTAGAAAAATTGAAAAAATAACCACAACCATTTTCAACATATAGAATCTAAAAATGGACGGCATTTTATGAAAAAAAAATTAAATATGAGTAATTTAATTTTTAATTACAATCATTTTTATTAAAAAAATACCAATTTTAATATTATAACCGATTTCATGACACTTTAAAATATTAACTAAGGTCTTATAAAGTTACATTATAATCATAAGAAAAATATATATTAATTTTCTAATACTTTTTATGAAAACAAATATTCTTTTAAATCATTTTTGTAATTGCAAAATAGAAAAATAACATTTATGTTTTATAAATTTAACTTCACTAAATTAATAATTACTAAAACATTTATTTTCTTATAATATGATATAATTATATCATATTACAATTTATAAGATTCCTAAATTTAATTTATACTTCCTTATATGTTGTTTCTTTTATATTAGTCATATTACAATTCCTAATGGCCACCTTATTATTCCAACAGTCACATTACTATTTACCAAAAATAAATCTTATAAAAAAATACCATAAATTTAAACAAATTCAATATTGATATTATTATTTCAAAGAAAAATTTATTTTGTTAATATATTTTATAAAATTTTCAAAATTTATTTTTAAAACATGTTCTCCCTTAAAAGACCGTAAAACTGTGTTTAGAAAAATATAGCATTTTTATGGGTAAAATTGGATTTATTACTATGAAATCATTTTGATTGAATTTAAAAAACATTTAATTAAATATATAAAATATAAATTTCTTAATTTGGTTAATATTATTCATTATCACCAATTAAACTCCCAGGTTATAATAGTTGTTTTAAAATAATGTAATTTAATTGTATATCATTATTCGTTTATGTTAGGTGTTGTGTGAAACCTATGTTGTTAAAGAAATTAAATTTAAGAAGTGACATACCATAAAATATTGGGGTGATACATTCTTCCCTCCTATAATAAACCATGTCTTCATGATTTAAAATTTTACTTCAAAAAATGAAAGGTTGATACTTTAAAATTCTCTTGTGGGAAACCCAGATCAGAAATAGGATCAATAAATTTTCTTCTCAATAAGAGGGTAAGGGAATTGCAGATATCACAAAAAACGAGGAATTATAATAGGATATTATTAGTGAAAAGTAAAAAATATAGAATATTCTAACCATCATGTTTTGATGGATAGTCATAAAGAATATGGCCATTATAAATTTAACAATAAAAACCCAAAAATTTGTGATTGGTTAAAAGACCATTGATTTCTCAAAACTAAAAGAAAAGAGAAAATGTTTTGGTTCTAAAATATATTTTCTTGAGTTGATGGATTCTTTATGTATTTTGATAAGAACTTGATAAAATAAAAATACATTATTAATTTACAATTTATAAGAATAATATTATCCTTTTTGTACTTTGATCAATTTTCACGTCACACGTTACACTAGAAAATGAATATTCAAGATGAATGTTTTATGCATCAAAAACTTTTAATGAATCATATGGTCATGAAGTCATTAGTTAAAACATTAAATGTTTAATGAAAACAATAAGGCTAGAATATGTTATCAACTAATTATAATTTCAAAATGTTTAACTTGAACCATTCCAAATGTATTTAATATTAAGACTCATCTAAAACATGTATGTCCACATAAACAAACAAATATTTAGTCACAGGTAACTAAATTTCTAAAAACAAATTTATATACAATTTCCCAAATAAGTTATCTTTTATTTTAACATAAAAAATATTTGAATACATTAATATCCCATAAAAATTTATGAAACATTCATTTTTCTATTAGTAAAGTATACAAATCCAAACATCTAATAAACCATAAAAAGATACAATAAACCATCAAATCACTAACCAATTTCTTGGTTAAAAATAAATTCCAATAAAAATACCCTTATCATTATTCTCCTAACATTTGAAACAAAATAAGGTTTACCATTACCTCAACCATGTATTTTCCAAAATGTCCCACTTGCTACTATATCCCCATTTTTTGGTACCATTCAATATATGCTTTAAAATATTTAAAGAAGATGGAATATTGTAAAATACATATATATTTCATGATTCTAACAACCAGAATATCATAACATGATTCTTGAATCTAAAAACACAAATATACTAATCATTTATCTACATCTAAGGTAGTAGCCTAATCTTTACCAAGATCCATTATCCCATTTTGTGTTATATTTCTTTGTTATTTGATACATTGATTTGTATAGTGTCCCGTCTTCTTGTAGTTAAATAATTTCACATTGGAAACCATTTTCATGCCGTTTAAATAAAAACCATGATTCCCTTTATCTCCAAACCTGTATCAAACTCCCATCCCTCTTAATCAAGTACTAAGGTGCTTCTCTGTAAAATTATCACATGTGAAAAAAAATCCTACATTCTCTTTTTACATTATCTATCTTTTTAAATGATTTAATATTAATATCATGATTCCTTCCAAATCCATAATAATTATTAAACTCTTTCTCCTTTTTAATATAATATAATACTATCTCCATATATGATGGGAAAACTTGAGAGAGTATTTCTATTTCAAAGGATAGCTTTAATCTATTTAAGAAAAGATCATTTTCACTATTTAGATTATGTGCATTGATGCAGTTCCCATTCCTTATACTATGCCTCCTTTCAAAACAATAGAATGCAATCAATTTTATCATACCATTACACTAGTGGAAATCCCACTTATACCAACACCAATATACCAACGGTTTGTAAAAACCATTGGTTTAAGTATTAATTTTATGTGTTTTCCTAACGGTTTCATTAAAAAGTTGGGAATGGATTAAATTATAAAATATTTTCTTATGGGTTTTAGTGACCGTAGGGAAACCCCCCTGCCCCACTAAAATAATATTTCGCTATGGTTTTAGAAACCGTTGGGAAAAAGTCCCCAAATAATCGTAGCTAACCCGTGAACAGATCTCTCTGCACATCGTTGAACAAATGTCTCATCTGTCAAACCCTACTTCCCAAGCATGAACCCCAAAGATCAATTCCTCTGTCAAATAGAATCTCTCGATAAGGAGATCTATCTACTAAATGAGATCTCCTCCTCTAACGAGATCTCTCCTCCATCCTTACCTCCCGAGCATGAACCCTACTTGGCGAGCTCACTTCCTTCTTCACGATCTCAATTTCTATGGAATGGATCTCTCCAGGAATTCAAGCATGATTCTTGTCTACCTCATTTGCAATAAACATTGAATCATAGATCTCTCATTCCATTCCTTGATTCATATTTATAGATTTATTGTGTTCTACTCGAAATTGGTGAATTCCATTTATTGTCCACTTTGATATTCTTATAATGGACTTGATGTGGTGTATTTATCAGTTTCTATATTGGATTGTGGTGGATTAAATTAATCAAAATTTTATGTTTTCAGATTAATATTATTTGCATTAGGGCGGGTGATTTTAAAAATCTCCCTAATGTCTTCATTAGTTTTATAGTAACTGCATCATGTATGATAGTGTCATCATGTCTTGTGTGTGACCTTTTCCATTTATAATCCAAGTAAATTTATGAAATCATCACTGTTAGACCTTCCACATATCTAGTTGGGTACATTGGTGATGAAGACCATGATCCTTTGTCCACCAAATAGGTGTTCTTATCTATAACCTTGCATTAGATCATGGACGGTATGAGTCTTCTACTTTATACCTGGAATTCAAAAATTATTAAGGAATGAGTAGAATTGTCAATTGAGTTTTTTCTTCTAATGAAATCTGAATTAGAATTTGTAATTATCTGTTTGTGAATTAGGATTGGAAAAATTGAAACGTGAATTCATAATGTAGCATGTATCTATATAATTGGTATGAAATTTGAAAATACATAATGTTTTACTGACAGGAACTGATATTTGACATAATGTAATATGAGGAATTAGAATTGGTACTTTTAATTAATTAAAAAATGTGTTATATGTCAAAATATTTGTCATGTTTTGGTGTTTTGTTAGGGGGTTTACTCTTGGTTATTCTTGACACATGGTTATATAATACCTAGAATTGTTACTCCAAACTTAGAATTATTTATTATCATTTGGAATATAATCTTTTCTATAATAGGAATTCATAGAATTTCCATTAACCCATGGAAGATGAGAGATATACCTAGAATTGTTAATGCGTATTAGGCTAGTGGTCCATGGAATCTGTAATGTACCTTGTCATGGTTCCTCGTCAAGGAAACCATCATGGATAATTTTAGGCATTGATAGACATATATGGAACTCTATTGAATCAAGTTTGGCATACGTCGGGTGTCAACCTAGAGCTTGAGTGTTGGTAGGATAGTTTTTTTCTCAACATCAAATTAATGAATTCATGAAAATAAATATTATACTATGATATATGATTGATTTTGTTTTTCTCAAAATAGAAAAATATTTATCATTTTAGTGTTGGAAGATATAAATCATTGGAAGTTCACATAGACGATACCACGAGAACATTATTTTTTTCCAATTTAGGTATACAATATATGATGTGTTTCTAGTTTCACAAAGAATGTCATATTCTATGTGAAATCATTTGGAGCTAACAAAAATGTTAGAATATTTTATGTGTAGAATTATTCATACCAGTGATGCTTTGTGGATGCAGTTCTCATGTGAATCCAGTGTTATAATTTTCAAACTAATATGTTATCTAATGCATATTATATTAATATGTTCATGATGCATGTGAATGTAAATTGGTTTATGGATAAATTTGTTGTTCTGTTTGGATTCACATACATTTGAATGGGTAACCATATTTTATTTAATTATAAATTGTTATCTAGATGAAATGTTCCATATAAATAAGGAATTAACTCATGGGAAATGTACAGAAACTTTTTTAGAGATGTGATTAACAAGAATGTATTTTCGTATTTTTTCCATGTTGATTTTTTCAATGGAATGACATAACTATATGAAGCATTAATTTTGAAAAATTATTTTCCTTAAAAAACATTTATATACGTGAAGTGAATATTATGTGAAATTTTCATTCGAGTGTTGTTTTATATCAACATGTGTTGTAATAAGGTGGGTTTATCAACTTATAAGTTATTAGGATTTTTTTCTCAACACTAGAGAACTTTTCTTTGTATCTCAAATGTGTTTTATTTTCTTTTCACATTCTTATTTCTCACATTCTAAACATTTATGTTGATGAAACATGGTTATTTCTTTTTTTACATGTTTATTATTTTTTGAAAATTTCATATTCACTTGATCAATTAGAGAACTCTCAATGTTTTTTTTGTTTATAATTTTAAAACTCATCAGACTAAATGGTCAAACATTCTTTCTTATTATTTTAAATCTTTTTCATTGGTGTGGATCCATTTTTTGTTGTGATATATTCTATTTTATTAGAAATTATATCCCCTGGTAATCTTTTATTATCAGGTGGGATAAAAAATTGTATCGAACAAAAACAAATAAAGTAAAAACTCAAGCCAAATTAATTAAATACCATTAACAGGAAGAATAGTTTTTAATTAATAGGAATGTACTATTTGATAGTATCATTTTGAAACATGCATCTATTTCTCCTTGCTTGCAAGAACATGATTTGACCCATGGGGCATTGTGGTTCTTATATGTTGGTGGTGATGTGTATAGTCACAGGAGACAGGTATGTTTTAGTTTAGTTTTTATTTTATTTTCATTATCGCATTGGCCAATTAGGTCTTTTACTTATTTTTGTGGACAAAGGGTAGTTATGTTATGTGAAAGGGGGGAAACGGTGTTCAAATTGATTCAGTCCACCAGCTTTGATCTGAGGTAAGATTATATGGTTATAACTTGTCTCACACCACATGTATTTGGTGATTTCAGTTTTTTGACTCCATATTATGTTTTCCATAGGGCGTTGGATCATTTCATGATGGTTCAGGTGGATTTGGTTCTCCCAGTAGAGGAAAGGCTTTAATGCCATTGGTGTAATTCTCACTGGTTATATAGTATCCGTTATGGGTTTTAATGTTCCTAATAACCTTTGTGTAGTGTGTTGATCCCTAATCGTTGGTTTCAAGTATCCATGTTAAGGGCGGCTTCCCTGGGTGTGCATCGGTAAGAAAGTATATGAATATGGGTTCCCTCGTTATGTGTATAGTCAACCTTGGAAGTGATTATGCATGTATGGGGCTATGTGTTCCCATGTATATATATATAAATGTATTCGCAGGTGATTGAAGACTTGTATATGCATATAAGCATATGTGGAAGGATCCCCATTCACATTATCATGGACATGAGGGTTTGTGCATCGGGGCTAGGTGTCTTTTCATGTGTGTGAAGCTGTGTATACACAGTGGGGGGAAGCAACTTTTAGTTAGAAAGCTCCAAGAGCCGAAGTGGAGGGTTTGGTTCCTCCGTGATGTAGGATCCCTCTTCTAGCCTCTTTAATATAAGAATATTTTTAATTGAATTTATCTTCTTTTTTAATTATGCTAAATTATATTTTATTGCATATCTTTAAAATGTGTTCTTTAATATAATTGTTTCATTTTATAAATAAAGTCATGTTTTTAAAATAAAACCCTTCCAAAGGAGGTGCGCTATCTGCCAAAACACACAGTGATAGTTATGATGATCTAGTTTCCCATATTATTTCATTTGATCTGTGCCGAATGAGTTTTATAATAAATGTTAAGTATAATTAAATGAATTGTGTGATAAAGCAATGCAATTATTTTATAATAAAACCCCTCCAATGGAGGTGCATCGTCTTTTAAACCAAAGAGTAGTGATAGTTATTTGTATCATGTTTAGATTTGGTTTGAGTCATTCATATTCTTCTTGTTGGTGTTTGTCTTGTGGCTAGTTAGTTTTTGTTTTCATTGAATAATATAAATTGGTTTATCATACACATTTAACTCAAATGAAATTCCCTGAGATGGCATATTCCTTGACCATGAAACTTTCATTTTCACAGTTGGAATATTATAAATAAATCTTCCATGTTTAGGGAATGTGAATGAATTTGTAAATGGTTTGTAGAGGGTGTATGATTATTTTCTGTCGTTTTGTTTCCCTTTAGAGGTTACGTCATTCTGCCGCTCGCTACAACATTCTAGAGATCCCTTGTAATAGAATATTAAATATTTTATTTGTTCTATCATCTTCTGGCGAGGCGATGACCGGAATGTCGCCCCACCTCCTCTTGTTCCATTTTCTCCTTTCCGGAAGATGCTACCCTGTGGATGTCGCTGGACCAGGCCAATACACCATGATCACACCATAGTCACCCATGGTCACACCGCGGTCATGTCACGATCACACCATGTTCACACCACTGTCATGCCATAGTAATGACGTGATTTGGCCCTGCACGAGGTCAAAATCCCGCGATGGTTCAAAGTGATAGTATTCCATGAGTCTTGTGATCAATGTTGAGACTGAATAATCATAATTTCTGTTAGTGGGGTGACGGTCAGAATGTTGCCCCGCCTCCTCCTGCTTTTTCTGCTTTTGGCCAGAAGATGTTGCCCTGCAGATGTCACTGGACATAGACAACAAACCACAGTCATGCCTCCCTCACACCGTAGTAATTCTATGGTCACTACGCTATCACGTCGTAGTCTCCCTGTGGTCACACCACTGTAATGTTGTGATTTGGCCCTTCTCCCGGACGAAACGCCATAGAAGTTCCCAGTGATAGTATTCCATGAGTCATGTGGTCAACTATGAGACTGAATAATAACTATTTTTGTCTGCGGGGTGATGACTGGAATGTTTCCATGCCTCCTCCCGCTCCCTTCACTCCTATCCAGAAGATTCTTCCCCGTGAATACTGCTAGACTGGGCCAACACACCGTGGTCACGCCGTGGTCACGCCGCGGTCAAGCTGTGGTCACACCGTGGTAATGTCGTGATTTGACCTTGCTACAAGATTACACCTCATGGTGGTTCATAGTGATAGTATTCCATGAGTCTCATGATCATTGTTGAGACTGACTAATCACCATTTCTGCCGGTGGGGCAACAACTGAAATGTTTCCCCGCCTCCTCCTGCTCCCTTCGCTCCTTGCTAGAAGGTGATGCCCTGTGGAAGTCGCTTGACCAGGCCAACATTCCGAGTTCAAGCCGTGGTCAAGCCGCGGTCACGCAGCGGTTATCTTGTGGTCACGCCATAATAATTTCATGATTTGGATTTCTCCAACCACATCCATCCCACACTAGCCCCTTCCACCTTCATTTCAGCCCACTACCACCATCATTCCAGCACGCAACAGCCCCCCTTTCCACCTTTGAATCAGCCCGCACCATCCCCCACCACCAGCAACCAACCCCATTCCACCAGCATTCCACCCCCTCCCACTTGTATTCGAGCCTGCACCACCCCCCAAAGACATGAAATCCATCCCCTACCTACCACCACACCATCCACCACACCATCCCCCACTCCCAGCCTCTTTCAAAACAGTCATGCTAGCCCTCTACCACCTAGAAAACAGCCCCAACCACCAGTTCCAGCCCTCACCAGCCCCCGGCCTCCTACATCCTATCCCACACTATCCCCTGCCACATACCCAACATCCCCCAGTCACATTCAATCTACCCTAAACCAGAACCTATCCACCTATTCTAGCCTGCACCATCCCCCATGCCATCCCCCTACCGCCTACCTTCCTACCCGCACCAGCACCTCCATCCCGCACTAGACAATACACCATCCCCTATCTTCCTACATCACAGCCTACACAACCCCCTTTCAACATACAAAACAACCCCATACCACCTGTTCCAACCTGCACCAGCCCCTGCCAGCCCCCTTCAACCTACATTTCAACCCACACCAGCCACTCCAACCCCCTTGCCACCTGTATTTCATGGCATGGTTCATTTAGCATTCTTTCAAAATGAATTGAAGGTACTTATGGAACTAGAATTTTCTAGACTATAGTAAAAAGATGAAATTGTGTTCGAGTAAAGAAATCATTTGATCTTGTTGGTTCCATATATTCCTAATCTAGACATGGACAATTCCTTAAAGGCTTGGTGGTTTGAGTAATGTCTTTGATGAATTGTCACCAGATGTTTCTTTCTTCGGATTCCACTTCTATAGAGTTATTGTGAGATAAGTTATCAATGTTGACGAATGATTAGTAGGGTCAAATATACTATTTCACTTTTGACATACAGCCGACATCCACTGTAGAACTTTTCAAAAAGGTGGATGTTATTAACTCTAGCGATGTGGACTTCCTATTCGGAACAGTGGATCCTCTTCTCCATATGATGCCCATTTTCTGGCTATGGTTTCTGACATGCAATACTCTATGATTTTTACTCCCTATTTTTATTGAGAATTTTTCCTCTCTGTGGATGTAGGGATTATTCCCAAACCATGTGAATTTGTGTGTTCTGTGTGCTTTATTTCCTTTTTTATTTTATTTCATTTCTCATTTCTGTCACTGAGACTCCCGACGATTCCGCAACATGTATTTCATGATTCTTTTATTCATGTTTCTTCAATTCCTGAGTGTGGAGCAGGAATGTCTAATAAGGGAAAAAGGAAGTTCTATGTCAGACCCTATAAGTGGTTTTTTTAAAACAATATTTTTTATCACCAGTTTGTTCTAGAATACAATACATTATTTTATATCAGTTCCAAAATGTGGGACCTAAAAAACATTTTTTTTATCCTCAGAGGGATTTTTTGTTGGACTACCATATGAAGTCTAATGAATGTAAATATATAGGGTTACATGAATCAATTTAGACTACCAGATGGAGTCATTGGGGTCCTGAATCCATTGAGGTGATTCGTATTTTCTTTTTATTTTTTTTAATATATTAACGATCCATAATGAAATTTTTGTTGTACTCGGAAAATAGGAAGGCTGATGTGTAGTGGATGAAAGCTTAGTGGGTGTATGGGGGTCTGCAGGGCAAGGGGAGGGTGTAGGTGGGGTGTCTACTAGGGGTTGTCCAGGGGGTGTTCAAGGGATGTCTGGGGTGGGGGTCTATAGGGCAAGGGGCAGGGGGATGGGTGCAGGTGGGATGTCTAGTAGGGATTGTCCTAGGGGGTGTTCAAGGTCTGTCCGGGGGGTCTACCGAATAGGGGGGAAGGTGCATGTGGAGTATGTAGGAGTGGATTTCTAGGGGTGTCCAAGGGTTTTCTGGGGGGAGTGGGTCTATAGGGTAGAGTGCAGGTGGGGTGTCTAAGAGGGGTTTTCCAGGGGGCATGGGGGTGCAGGGGCAAGGGGTGCAGGGGGTGTTTAGGCCCTTGTAGAGAAAATGATTCTACATTATATTTTTCTTTCTGTGTGAGAACAGTAAACAACACACAGCTCATAGAGTGTAGTTGGAGCTTTCTATAAGAATGGGAAATCTGATGGATGATCAGCTTTGTAATAGTATTCATGGAGTCTTGTGATCAATATTGAGACTAACTAATCACAATTTCTGTCAAGGGGTGATGGTTGGAATGTTGAACTGCCTCCCCCTATTCCCTTCGATCATGGCAGGAAGATGCCACCCCGCGGATGTCATTTGACTGGGCCAACACGTCGCGGTCACTCCCCAACCACTTGCAATCCATCCCACACTAGCCACCACTCCAGCCCCCTGCCAACTATTCCTGCCCGTACCAGCCCCCTGCCATCCCCCTGCCACCTGCCATCCCGCCCGCACCAACCACTCTATCCCACACAAGCCCCAAGCCTCCTATATTACAGCCCAAAAAACCCCTTTCCACATACAAGACATCCCCATACCACCTGTTCCAACCTGCACAACCCCATGACATCCCCCTTCCACCTGCATTCCAACCCGCGCCAACCACTCTAGCCAAAACCAGCCACAAACACCAACCAAAGCAGCCAAAAACCCTATCCCCTGCACACCACCATCTCACACCCATATCCCCATTAAACCAGTGCCCCATCCACCGAAAAACCACTGCCACTACATACATCCAAAGCAACCATCCTACAAAACCATTTCTCTTACCCCAATCCAAACCACACCTCCAACACAGAAAAAATAACAGGCCACCCCTAGAGGAAACCAGTGAGGGACCTTTCCAAATAAAATTCCTAGGGGTGTCTTCAATGGATTTAACCACTCCCTTGGGTAAAATAAAGTTATAATACAAATAATCTTGTATACTAAAAATAACCGATTGAAAAATCTGTAACCCCCAGCGTATGAGAGAGAGTTATTATTCAAAACATTAACTCTTCGAACAATTTTCTCTTCCAAGGCCACACAATCAGAAGCTCTAAGAATGGAACTGATAAGGGGAACTCCCAGATTATAAAGATGAAGAGACCACATCCTAACCCCCCATAACAGCCTCAATAGTATCACAAACATTAAGAGAGATACTATCCACAAACATTAGGTACTTCGAAAGATTAACATTCAATCCCGACAGGAATGAAAAAAGATCCAAAGCATGCTTCAAGACTAAAACAGAATCCAAATCTCCATAAGAAAAGAAGTTAATGTCATATGTAAAATAGATGTGAGAAATAAATGTTTTACCACATCGCCAATGAAACTTGTAAGCATATAAAGATGAAATAATTGAGTCAAGGATGAGAGAGAAAAACTCCATGCAATTTACAAAAAGGAAACGGGAAAGTGGATCCCTTTGAATGAGCCCTCTTTTCCCCGAAACATTGCCTTGTAAACATTCATTAATTTTCACTGAGAACATTGGGGAAGAGACACATCTTTTAACCCAAGACGAGAACCTAGCCAAAAAACCGAGCAGATATAAAGCATCACATAAAAAGTCCCACCTAATTTAATCAAAATACTGGAATAAATCGATCGTAAAGGCACACCTAGGAACCCCATATTCAAGATGATACAACCACAATAATTCCTCTGTAACAATATTATTAGGATGAATTGGTTTTTGTGTGGAAGGTTGAGGATATTTTTATCTAGATTTAGATTTATGAGTCTCTTAAGGTTATTTTTATAACAATCCTACTAGAGTGTCCGAGTTATACTTGGTGGATGTATATTATTTTGATTAATCTAGACAAAAATTATTCTTGGAAAATTTTCACGGAATTGTCCATTTAGAATTATTTCATAATTAAGTGATGGTACTAATGGATATAGAATTTTCTAAGAGGCGTTTCCTAGGTGGGGTGTTGAAGGGCTATCTGGTGGGTGTGTTGGGGGGTCTGTAGGGCCGTGGGGAGGGTGCAGGTGTGGTTTCTAGGAGGGGTTGTCCAGGGGGGGCTGTCTAAGGTTTATCTGAGGGGGGGTTCTGCATGGGTAGGGTGCAGGTGGGGTGTCCAAGGGCTGCATGAGGGGGTGGGGTGGTTGGGGGTCTACAGTGCAAGGGGGAGGGTTCTGGTGGGGTGTCTAAGAGGGGTTGTACAGGGGGTGTCCAAGGGATTCCCATGTGGGGGGGGGGGGTTCTTGGGTTCTGTAGAGCAGGGGGAAGGGTGCAGGATGGGAGTCTAGGGGTCTGTCTAAGGGGTGTCCAAGGGATGTCCGGGGGGCTGATTTGAAGAGATAAACTGACGATCAATGAGACCTAACCTCATAGCATCAATTTTTCTAATGATTTTTGGAAAGGTATTCCCAATAGCAATAGGTCTAAAATCCTTTACATCCAAAACATTTTAATTATTTGGTATTAGGGAAATAAAATTGCAGTTGATTCCATGGGGCATTGAGGCATGGATAAAGAACACCCTCATAGCGTTAAGGATATCATCACAAACTATGTCCCTGTAGAACATGAAGAATTTATTTTTGAACCCATAAAGACCAGCCACACTCTCAATATTTTGAGCAAAAATGGCACTCTTAACCTTATTCTCATAAAGGGATAAAAATAGTGAGATTTTTGGATTGGTGTAGCCTGATCCGGTTGGGCTGAATGCTCGTGGTCGGCAACTATCACGGGTCGAGCTCCACGGTGAGCTCGTTGGGGGTTGTAGGGGGCCACATTACTGTTGCACTTTTAAAATCCATCTGGTAGCCACTAGTGTATTAAACACATATAGGAAAGGCTTCATAAGATTGAAAAATTCTATAATAATATTTCCTCTTCTCTCCAAACTACTAAAGAAGCATTCTCCTCCATGAATAGCTTGAGTAGAGTAGTCATAACTTTCAACTGGTCAACCTATTCCTTGAAACCCTATTATACAGAATCCTCCTCAAATAATAGTGAATAGATGAATGGAAATCACCGATAAAAATATGGAGATACTAATTGACTATATACTAGATTGGATCAGCACCAACTAATGTCGATCGAGGTGGAGCACTAAATGTATAAGCCACAATAGGCGGTTCTTGATAACTCAAAATTACACTGAAATATAAAAGAAGTGTTTCTCTGAAATATTATAAATATAATATGGATACAAAATCTGAAGGAACTAGGGAAACAACTATCTCAAGACTATGTAAAGAGGACTCAACAGGTTAGGATTTGGTAGGTACATCTAAGGAAAAGCATGAATCTCACCTGATTGGTCAATCTGCTTAACTTAGGATCCCTTCAGATATGTCCCAACTCCAAAGGAGATAGTAGGGCCACCATGATCTAGTGGAATACTATGGTCATAACTATAACTATCTAAATATGAGTCTATATATGATAGTCTAGGAAATTTGGAACAAGAGGAGGGATCCCCCTTACAACCTCATCCTCAACCAAGGTGAAACCAACCTGAGAATCTCTTTGCTCCCCAGCATCTTATTCAACTTTATTGGACTCTGAATAGTCTAAAAGATGATGGAAAAAACCTAATGACTTTTCCCATTAATCATGTGAAGCTACCTCTATATGAGGTGAAAGATGGTGTAGGTTTAAAGGTTCTTTGTATGACTGTTAGAGGTGAAAGTTTATAGGTGCAGGTTTTACAGGTTTAGAGGTGCAGATATTACAGGTTTAGAGGTTCATGTTTTACAGGTTTAGAGGTGTAGGTTTTATAGTTTTAGAGGTTGAGGATTACTGCTCGAAGTTTAGAGGTGCAGGTTTTACAGGTTTAGAGGTGCTGGTTTACTACTCGAAGTGGGTTTACAAGTTTGGTATATGTCCTCTTCCCAGCTTTGATGTTAGCTAGGAAGTAGAGGACATACCAATATTTCATAGAACCCTTGGTATTCAATATCCTGGACAAAATATGCCAATAGTTCACAAAAATGTTGGTATTAAAATGATGGACAACATATACCAACAGTTCACATAACCATTGGTATTCAGTCTCGAAAACATATATTTCCATGGTTTCAATGAAACTGTTAGGATAGAATATATACCAATGTTTCAAAAACTGTTCGTATGTATGGTTGATGGTATGTATTCCAATGGTTCTTGAATCATTGGTATACATATATAGCAATGGTTTTACTTAAACCGCTGGGAAATATTAATTTCAGACCACCAATACAAATGGTTCACCAGAAACCTTCGGTATAGAGCTACTGTAATGCCCCATATACCAACAGTTTCTGAAACCATTGGGATAGGCTATCCCAACAGTTCCTAGGGGTATTCCAATGGGTTTAAACTGTTATAATAGGTGAAATTTGTAGTATTGTTACGAAACCTGATGTATATTCCGAAAGATAATGAAATACATAACATAAATTAAATAATTTATGTGTATCAAATCTCATAATCACAAACACCGATTCTTTGGGGGATATATTTACTTTTTAATCCTTTAAAATAGTTTATAAATAAAATATTAATTATCCTAATCATATCACCCATGAGTGTCAAACCAGGTGTGTATTAAGTCCCGTTTTTGTGTACCATGTTACCCCGAGTCAGGCTAGGGACACCTTGTCATGGTTGTTACCACTATGTACATCTATGATTAAATCATGTCTACTTGTAGTTTCCATGAAGAGATATATTTCTAGGAAGACCCACAAAATCTCTAACTTATCAAAATTATAGTATGTTAGTCTATGCTTATCTTCAATTTTCATCTTATGGTTATGTTCCCTTATCAATGTTTTCTAAATATATATGGGAAGGTTTCTTTTAATCTTCCTCTAATAGCAACGATAAAGACTCTAACCCTAGTTTTCTATCGTCAGTGCCTTAAATTAATAAATTAAAATAGATACAGGACATGAATCTCAAATTACTGGTCAATTAAGTATTTTTGGAAGACATAATACATACATGACCTTTACATTACAACATGAAAGGAAATACAATATATAAATTCCATTGGGATCACCCATAAAATCCTATATTATCCATGCAAATAATTTATAATATATATCTTCGCATCATAGGGAAAATTAAAACTAAAAAATGGGGTTAGATAAGATTGCCTGTAAGGGTAAGTAATATATTGGAAGCTAAATTAAATAGTAAGGCATGGTGAATGTATAAAAACACATTCCATTAAAACATAATCATTAGAATAATATGTAAATAATAAAATCTAAATACATAACTCCATAAAAATATTCAATGAGAATAGATCTTAGCCATTGATATTATACTTGTAGAATAATCAAATAGATAATCAATTACTAAAATCATAATGAGGGAATTCATCTCCCAGACATCATAAACATTCCATATAGGCCTCGGATAGGACAACCCAAAATAAATGGTTAAAGCCTTAGCCAAAACCATTTCTAAAAATGCACAAGGCCCCGACTATGTCCATATCAGTTTTATCTCTTGAGACCTACCAATGAATAGAGGGGCTATATTGGGACCCAACCATCACTTACTAATTTTAATTAATTCCTCATATAAACGGTGTTAAACCTAAATAATTTATAAATCTGAGATGTAAATAACATTCCGAAATCATTAAACAAAATCACTGACCATTCTGAGTAGTATGGTATCTAGATAACACATTCATAGTAATACTAATTTTAAAACATTTAATAAAATATTGTATATGATGATCATAAGAGGCCAATAAAATTTAATAGAGGCGTTGAAATATATTAAAATATTATAATAAAACCATTGAGTAATTATTGACAGAAATATACCTTTTACTTTCCAATGAATGGATCTTTTGGAAAAATAATTTTTATTTTTCATGATTGATTGTATAAAAACAGAAATGAACAAATAAAATTTTTCATTATAAAATTAGTTATTTTATAAAAATAATGGTGTATCATAACATATTATCGATGGAACTTGAAAATGGGTAATAAAGCGAGGCGTCACCTTTATCTGGGCTTGCATATCAGGAAGAATTGAAAAGGGGGCCTTATAAAACAAGTATTTTACACAAAATAAAGATGAAATAATAATAATACATGAGTATGGAATATATAATTATAATTTTTAATAATTTTATAAAATAAATTAATAATTACCTTGATGTATATAGGGAGGAAGAAAAACCTGAATGGAATGGAGGTTTGTGATGAAACACTTGCATTATGCCCAAAAGTATTCTCAACATGACCTTAACATAATAGATAATCAGATTAAATACATTAATTAACTTATTAAGATCATTTTTTATATATATTTTATACATTTTAGTTTTATATAGTTCATTTATGGCTTTTTTGATGAGTGATAGTGTTTATCTTCATCATTTGGGAGCATTCGTTTTCTTGGTTTTCACGATCGGTTGACTTGAAGTTAATTTAAAATGGTTATAATTCTCTAGAATTAGAATTATATGTTATCAATAAACTTAAATAATATTTAATAGTATTATATATTATTAATTTTTCTATATAGAAGGATTATCCATTAGATTGATCCTCAATGATAATTTTTTAGATTATTACTGATGTTTTTTTCACAACAATCTTAGGTTCTTTTATCATTTATTATTATATAAATAAGTTAATTAAAGTACATAAAAAGTGTAATAAAAAGAATTTAAAATAATAATCAACCATTACACAGGTTTTATGACAATATTTTATGGTAGTGTAGGAAAAGGAAAACATCTCATCCTTGAAGGCGATAAAACGACACCTCATAGATGACGTTGTTATTTTTAGAATAAAAGGAGATTAATCCATAAAAACAATAAAATTACAGAATATACGATATATTGGAGATATAATGATTATTTTGAATAGAGGGGTGTAGATAAAATTTTAAAACACAATAACCTGAACATAAATTAAATGAAAATAAGGAATTTATACCTCTTGATTGTCTCCTCTTTGATAACCTCCTTACAGGGAATGGTTTTGGACTTTTTATGAGATTAAGAGCTCTTAGATGTGGGGTTGGGGATTGAAAAGATTATTTTTTAGGAATTGGATAATAATATAATTTTGTAAGGTGTGTGGAGAATGGGATGTAATTATAGTGGATGATTGGAACATTTTTTTAAGATTTTATTTATTTGTTTATTATTTTGGCTCAGGACTATTAATTGTTTGAGGATTATCACTAACTATAAAAATATAACTAAGGTAGTCAAGAGTATGGTTATGAAATCATCTATGACTCAAGCTATCATTTATTTTATAATTTATTTATACCGCAAATTGTTTTATTTTTCTATTAAAAAATTTAGGTTTTCTTTGAATAGTCCAAAACATTCACCTTAAAATTTATTCTTCATTTATAATAAAAAAATAGAAACAATTTTATGAAAATAATTTTCAAAATATGAGAATTTTTTTTAATTAAAATCATCATTTATTCTAAAAATACTAATTTTAATATTATAAATGATTATATGACACATCAAAAAAATAACTAATGTATCATTAAATTATGTTATAATAATAAGACAAGAAATTTATATTTTTGAATACTTTTTAAGAAAAATTAGTTTCTTTTAAATCAATATATTAACTATAAAATCAAAAATAAAATTTTATGTTTTATAATGATATCAACACTTAATTAATAAATTATAATACATTTAACTTCTCATACTAAGATATAATTAAATCATATTACCATTTATAAAGTTCATAAAATTTATTTTTTTCCTCTTATGTGTAGTTACTATTATATTGGTCAAATTATTCTTTATAATGGTCACCTTACTATTATAGTAGTCAAAATACTATTCATAAAAATTTAATCTTAGCATAAAAATACAAGAAATTTAACTAAAGTAAATATTGATATTGCACTTTTAAAAATAATTCTTATTTTGAAAATATAATTTATAAAAGTATAAAAAATTACATCTAAAATAAGTTCTACATTAAAATGAAATAAAATAATGTTTAGAAAAATATAGTCTTTTAATGATTAAAATTGGATTCATTCTTATCAAATCATTTTGAATGAATTTAACAACATTTGATTAAATATAAAATATATATGTTTCATAATTTTGTTATTACTAGACATTCCCTCTAATTTAACACACATGTTATAATGATTGTTTTAATATAAGGATATTTAATTGTATATCAATTTTCATTTAAGCTTGGGGTTTTTTGAAACCTATATTATTGAAGAAATTAAATTTAAGAAGATACATAACATAAAATATTGGGGTGTTACAATATGCCGATTTTTCATTGAGGTATATTATGAAGGTATACATTTTTCCTTAGGGTGAAATATTGTTGCTTGAGGAGAGCTTAATAAACACTTCATATACACACACATGTATGTTTTAAAATACAAGTTTCTTTCCAATACATAATTGGTATCGAATACCATCTTCTGATTTAGTTGGTACATGGTTTTTTATGTGAACTATTGTCTATAATTCATATCCTTAAAATGGTAGTGGAAGGTTTTATTGAATTTTAATTGACATCACCTGTCCAAAAATATGTTGTTCCTATATTCATTTAAATCATTCCATTGGGGCATATAAGGAGGTGTGAGTTTGGATGAAACTCCAAACCCTTATAAATTATCAATGATATCACGACTAAGATATTCTCTACCATAGTTTCAGTATAGTTTCTTAATATTCATACCAAGATGGTTCTCAACATCATTCTTGAATTTTATGAATTACACAAAGGAATCTAACTTATACCTTATTATGTAGATATATACATACCAATTGAAATCATCATTATAAGTTATGAAGTTGGAGTATAAACCCGATTTATTGAACTGGGAGTGTTTTAAAAACATCATTGTCAATTAATTCTTGGAGCACTGTGTCATTATCAATTTTTATAATAGAAGGAGTTGCAGTAAGTTTAACGTGTAAACATATTTGGAAAATACAAAGTGGTTATAGTTCAAATGGTTCTAAATAACAATCTTAAAGTATTATAGTCAACAACTTTTAGTTCACATGACCTAAGTAGTGATTCCATAACCCGGTTTGGTGTGTGTAATGTGATCCAAATTCATTTTCTATTACCCACAATTGGTTCCCATAATCTAATACAAAAAGACCATTATCTAAATAGGCCTTTACATAACACATTATTTCTTTATAAAAGAAGAGAACTTTATTTTTGATCATAAAAATAAAACCTTCAATATTTAATATATATATATATATATCGTATATGGTAATTCATGAAAAATATTAATAATCATAAATAACCAAGATCATTCCCATTTGCAATGTGAGGTTGTAGTTTCTAATGGCTAGTTCTTCCAATTCAGCTCTATTTACAGCTAAAAAATAATGCTCAACCCATGAAACCATTTAAAATCTAATATAATCCTTTATTTGTATTAAACTATCCACATATGATAACCTATTCCCAATTTATATAAATTTAATGGTTAAAATTCGATAATGAACATACCAAAAGCATTACCATGCTTCCTTTCAATAGTTTAGTTTTTATTCTAGTGTCCCTTCTTAGCAGATCAAAAATAGATGTCTTCCTACTCCATCACTTACCCATTTATCTTACCTTAATTTTAATTGAAATTAATATAATCCTTATAATTCTTCATAGTCTTAATAATAATTAACTTTCATTTACTTGTTTTCACTATAAGAATGAAAGACTATTTAGGATTCAGTTCCTTATCAGTTTGATGAATTATGATGAGGGTATCTGAGTATGAATTTTCTATATTGTACATGATGACATTTAAAATAAATTTTGAGAATATTAGGGGATCTATGGTTAGAATCATATCGATACAGGTGTTCAAACCCAGGAACATCTAGACACCTGATGTTGCCAATCATTTTTACTATATAGGGTCTTGTTGGTTCACCTACTACATTATTTCACGTGAAGTGTGCTGTATAGATCTAAAATCATTTTTTTCATTCTCTGTCTTAATAAGTATTATGTAAATAACATAGAATTTCATATATATCCATGGTTTCATTTCATTTTTTATTAAATTTACATTGAAGATAACATTAAACATTAGAAATAAACTAAATCATCCAAGTGTTTCATGTAGACAAGTAACTCTTCCTCACTCACCTTCATAGTGGCTAGATCAAGAACTAGAGATTCATGACAAAATAACTTATATTCCTAGCATTATACATTTTGCAATTGTTTATACTATTACTGGAAGTTTGAGTTGGTATGGATATTGTATTTATCCATCATAATTGATAGGGGTGATGTTTTCTTTGTTGAAATTTATATTTTATTATATATACATTTAGGTTTCGTTATTAGTAATTTATCTGATTATCAAACACGAGTTGAAATAAATTTAATTATATGTATTACACTATTATAATTAATACCAAAATTCCTTATCATTGGAGTAGGAATATCTAATTACTTGTATATTATAGTGAAAGGATCCATATGACCCTTATCATAACCTAATAATGTGATTGGTAAATTAAATTTTTATATTTAGGAAAGAAATTATTTTCCAATTGTGAGCTTGTAGCTCAATGAACTGTTGAGTAGACATATAAATATAGAGCCCCTCTCCCAAATTTCATTAACACATGAATGCAAGTTACATAAAGATTATCGGGGGATACAAGTATTGGTTTAAAATTGTTAATTCTACTCTAAATTTTCAATATAAATCCTTGATAAAAGTAAGTTTCCCAAAATGGGTTGGGCTAAAACTTAGTTCTATGATTCTATTCTTAACAACATAATGGTTGGTTTACTGTGACATAAAATTTCATTATGGGGTTTTTTTTATTTTTTTATTTTATCCTTGATATTTTTTTTAATACAAAGTGTTTTTTCTTAGGAGATTAACAATTATCTAATAAAACATTTTGGTATTAGTTTTCTATTTTAATTACATATTTTCATATTAGTCCACTTATTTATTGGATCATGGTCCTTCAAGTATAAAATAAATTTTGTAATAGGAAAAATAAAATGAATAATTAAATGATAGAACTGAGATCCTTAACTAGTGGTTGATTTATTGAGTTGAAAATAAATAAACATATGAACCTTGTGGGAAACTCATTGTTCTTATATTTTAATGAGTTGTTGAAACCCCACTATCCAATTATGTATTTACAACATTTGTTTTTTCCTTAGTAGCATCTTGAAATGCCTCTACCTTGGATTCTCCTTGAATCAACTCCATGTTCCTTCAAGTACTCATTTTTATTACATATGTTTTATTACTAACACACATATGTGGGTAATCAAAGGATTATTTAAGGGAAGTTACGTACAACAACATTGGAAACTCGGGTCCAACATAATTTAATAGAGAATAATTTCACACATACCATCATATTTAATTTATTAAAAAATAATTATAAACCCATGTAATAAAATTTAATTAAATGAAACCAACAAATACATTGATTTGAAAAAATATCATGAGAATTCATACACATTTAATGACCATGCATTTAAAACAACTATCAAGAGTTAATTTCAATTTTTTTATCTAATATAAAACTTGCACTATTGGATTTTGAACTATCAGGGATGATTTAATTAAGATTATATCTCATCGTAAATAGTCAATTGCAATAGTAACTCCCCACAATTGACCCATGGTGGAAAATTAAATCACAATTTTTTATGATTAATAATTTCTACATCACAAATAGTTTTTCAGAATGTCCATATGAAAGAAGATAGAATTATTTTTTGTGATGGAATCATAATTTTTTTGCAAAAAGTAATTAGTAATGGAAATACATATAAATTTCTAATAACATTTTGCAAAAAATATACAATTCCATCACAAAAACAAAAAATAATTTAAAATAATTTAAAATTTAAAAAATTAAAAAATTAAATAAAAACTAAAAAATTTATATAAATTTTTTAACTTATAAATAAATAACTATATTAAAAAGTATAAATTAATCCAAAACATGTCATAATATGATTATTGAAAAAATATATTTTCAATCACTATGAATGGGGTGGATTATTTGAAGGATCAAGTAGAGGGTATTATATTCATATACCCTATGCAATTCAACTCATGTACACCTACATCTAATAATTATTCTTCTCCAACCATCAACAATGGGACTCTTGAAGCAACCACAATTATTATCGATGAAGCTCCTCTTTCCTCTAAGCGTGCTCTCTATAACCTCATTTTGAGCTCACAACCTCTCCACATACTCTGCATATAACAATAATGAATCTGTATGAGATCCCATCATGATTTTTGATGACTAAGAAATAACACCATATTAAATAGAATACATAAATATGGAACTAAAACAAGTCACTCAACTTTTCTTCACACCATACCGGGTCTCTGACATCCAATTTGCCTCATCAAATCCTAACTCACAAGTTCCCTAACCCTCAGTCTTATCCTGACTCTAATTTACATGAGAATAAAGAGTCTCATATTGTAACACCCCATGTTTTCATGAATTATAATTTTGAATAAATTAGTTTTCTTTGATATCTTGCATTACATGCAACAACGATTTAAGCGCGAGTTATATGAAAATGAGAGTTTTAATAAACCATGATAAATTATTAATATTATTATTTAAACTAGACTATTATAACCATTCTATTAATTATAGTTATATGAATAATAATCAATACTTTTTTAATATTATTTAAAATAGTTTAAACAAAATATTGATAAAAAGTATTTAATATTTAGAAAATTCTTTATCTACATTGAAAATACTATTTTCTCGAAAAGAAAATATTTTTTACTTCCCTATGTGAAAAATATTAATATTAGATTTTGATAACATTATAAAATTAATTTGGTAAAATAAATATCATTTTTAAATAATATTTTCTAAATTATCTTAGGGTTAATTTTTTGGACTTTTTCGAAAAATTACTTTTTTAGTGAATAGTGAAAAATTCTAGATTTTATTGAAAACATAATTTTAATTAAATAATTTATAAGGTTATTGTTTGTTTTAAAATTGTTTTAAAACTAAAATTAATTCAATTATATATCAGTTAATTTAATTTATGTAATTGGAATGATTTTAATATTTAATTTTAATATAAAAACTTTTTAAACTTTTGAATATTTTCCCTTAAAGACATGCCTTGTCGTCGTCTCTGTAAGATTAATTTTAAATAAAAAAATTTCTATTATGTGAATTTAGTTTGGT
Organism: Viscum album; assembly: GCA_963277665.1. NCBI lineage: Eukaryota > Viridiplantae > Streptophyta > Magnoliopsida > Santalales > Viscaceae > Viscum > Viscum album. Next base: position 960,506,572 of record OY728142.1, read on the forward strand.
AAAATAGATACCATATTTTAATTGTAATTAATTAAGTTACTTAATAAGGTTAACTAAATATTTTTAATATAATAAGTAGTTAAAATAGTAAACATCATTTACAATGACTATGGTAAAAATGATTTTACTAAGGGTTAAACTAAAATGATAATGGTTAATAACGAAACAAAAATTATCCAAAAAAAATTTATTTCTATATTTAAAAAATATATTTCCTAATATCTATAGGGGTCCATTTTGGAGACTTATTTCTTCTAAAAACATGGGCGCACTATTTAAAAAAACAGTGATACTGACCTCACTTATAAAAGGCCACCCATATCCTCTCTTATTCACAAATCCAATACCCATTGGTTCATCCAATAACAGACCAAATACATTACTCAATTATATCCTCCCGTCGTAGAATCCATTTTTGGTTCATAAATCTAAACAAATAATCCTTTTAGAGAAAACAAAAATATGTTGTTCAAATAAGAGGTAACACCCCTAATCGAGTGTTTTATTTTATTTATTCTTCCATACCATTCAGTTATTGTTAAAATAAGATGATATAATAACCTCAATATCATAAATATAATTATATTTTTTTATGTTAGGCTAATGAACTAAATCCATCTCATATCCCATCAAATGAGATATGAAGTCATTTTTTGTGTGTATGGTGGACAACCACCTCATGACCTAATGTTATTCATTTTCCATCACTAGGTATATCAGATAAATATTATAATATATATGTTTTTATATATGATATTTATTATATTATTTAATTTTTAATTATTATATCACATATACTTTCATACCTTCCAATTTGTGGGAATATGATAATGTTGTTCATGTATATGGCGGACTATTGCCTCGCGAAGCGATGTGATTTATTTCATGCATTAAATGGAATTTAATAATAATGGTTTCAATAAAATAATAATATAAATATGAAATATATATAATTATATAATGGTGATATATTATTTATATTTCATTCTTAATTTTCATTTAGAAAATGGATGCAGTGTTCATGCATACATACATCACACCATCTCCTGGAAAATTGTGTTTCATTTTCTCTCTATATCATTTATGGGTCACTATAAATTAATGCATACTGAATATATATGATTTTTATATCATTGTTTAAATATTTATTTTTTTGAACCATGATAAATTAATGTGGACCAAAAATTAAAAATAAATACATACTTAGAAAAAAAAGAAGTCATTTCCTCAAACATGACTTTAATAGGGAATTATTAATAAAATGGTAATAAAAAGTCATATGTAAGTCATATATGGCATGATATATATTTTTATATATATTTGGTTCTAAAATATATGTATAATACACATATATTTTTATAAAAGAGGTTCTAGCATGTACAATGGAAGTCGAGACTTATGAGAAGGGATTTTGTCTCACTTTTTACCTCTATGAGACACAATCCATTTTCACCACCAATTTATTTTTTGATGTGTATATACTAACCATGAATTTTTTTATGATTATAAAACTAAGAATTATTTTTATTTACTCATTCATTTTATGACCTTTGCTTAAAATGTGTATTAAAATTCAATGTTAACAATGTGGTAAGGGTTTTATGATACAATTTCATCTTTTATCTGGATTATTTATGATTATGTTCCTGATGATGAATTATTTTGATACATATCTAAAAAACTCATGAAGTTTCTTACCCTATGTTTATATAATGATAATACAACGTTTCCCTTCATTTTACTCTCTTTATATACTCAATGTTTCAATATAATTTTTAAAGAAAAACCATATTTATTTCTCACTTCATCCAAAAACCCATTTTTATTCAATGACCTTATTTTATAATAATGTATTAAAAAATGTTTTTAAAATTATTTAATGTGACACCCCAATATTTCATAGTGTGTTACTTCTTCAAAATAATTCAAGAACATGCATTACACGCAACACCGAGTTCAAGCGCACCATGACTTACCAAACAAGCCGTTCAAAAGAGGTTATGAATAGTATCACCTAAATTGTGAACATTATATAATCCTTATAATTTTAGAATACATATTATAAGTTTCTTAGAAATAATGTAAGAACAAATTCATTTTTCCAGACAAAAGAAGTAATTTTAAAAATTAAACTTTTACCAACTTTTAATAGTGAACCCTTTTAAATCTAATATTTTAAACTTTTATATATTCAATTTGACTAAATAAATTTATTCATTATAATGGGGACATCAGAAATTTACAATGTAACTCCCCAAGCTTCCACGGTACGCTTCTCTTGGAATAATATAGCAGTGTTTGTTGTACGCAACTTCGAGTTCTAACACACACTATAACCAATCAATCTAGCCGTTATGAATAGTAATACCTACTTTTTGAAATTTTATAAATTTTTTCTCTCAAAATGGACTTCATTTTTGGAATTGGAATATCGAATTTAGCCAAAGGTGATATTTTGGTACTTTTCGGATAACTTTTATATTTTGATGAATAGTAGAAATTAATATATTTTAATTAAAACTAATTTTTTAATCATAATAATTAATAGTAATAAATTGTGAATTTTAGTGGTTTTAAAGTATATTTTGAATATATTTTTACCATTTAATAAAATTTTTGTCATTTGACATAATTTTACAATTAAACCGAACATAAACAAGTATCAATCTTTTGATAGTTATTATATCATAAAAACACTCTTTTTGTTTTGACAATGGGAATTACATTTAATTTAATTTCTGCCACTTCTTTGTTTTGAATTTGGAAAAATGGATTTCATATTTGGAATCAGGATGTCCAAATTGTGTAAATAGGTAACTTTTCTTTTTAGACATTTTGAATAATTACTTCGGTAAATATTTTATTTACCATGGTTGAAGGGTAAATCCGATAAATAAGAGTTAACAAATAATATTATAATAATAATAAATTACCCTCAAACATGACCTAACCATATTGGTGGATACATTTCCGACCATGGTAATATTTGGGTCGATTTTTGGACCCCATGGTGCCACTTGTAGGTGATAGGGACACTTTATATTAATTAAGTAAAAGTAAATACAAAGATGGCGTAAGCATATATCTTTTGGAAAAGCAATTTTTACATAAGGTAATATTTATTATATTTCTGATTATAAATATTAATTAGAAAACTAAAAGTATTTCCTATATAATGATATTTTATTTATAATTTTTAGACATTGAAAAATAAAAAATATATATGACACAATAATGATGCAGAATTTTACTTATTAATGAAATAATAAAATAATTGGTATTATAAATGTTAAAATATATATTATTTGAATGTTTTGATGACATACATGAAATTAAAAGGTTAATATGACATGTTATAATTTATTAAAGTAATTAGTTTCGAAGTAATAATGTTGTTAAGACTTTATAAAAAATCAATTATTAAATATTGTCAAAATTGGCATAAAAGAGTTTTTAAAACAAATATTATATTATTAATTGATATTCAATTCTTAAAAATCTATTACTTGGCCAATTGACTTATATCATGATAGATGTATCATTAATTGACCACTTGGCAGCCTCTTGTATTTATATTTTATGTTTTTTAACTATATAATATAAAAATAAAATGTGACATGGTAAATGTTAATCTAATTAACTAAGAGTTTAAACTAAATGATCAGGTTAATATAATAACCAAAACCTGTCTAAAATCTATTGTCTGATTTATTTTAGGACTATCCCCACTCTAACCTTTTTAATAAACCACTTTGTATCCATTACAAACCGAATATAAATTTATTATAAAATAATATTTCTAGCTTTTCATAAAGAGCCCCTCACCCCTCTTATAAAAGGGAACTCCCCCTTCTAATTAATTCACACATTCAAAGCCTTTTGTTTCAGTCAAACCCTACCCAAATACCCTCTCAAATATCCTACCTTCAACCTATTGTCCTTAGTTTGATCATATAGCCATCTTAAGGATCCCTTTTCATCAAATCAAAAGGAAGAACCTAAAGAAGAGGTAACTTCTTCACCACCGTCTTTAAAGTTCCTTTATTCTTCAACTTCTTCTTTCCTTGTTATTTCCATTATAAAATAACAACTTCAGTATATTATATATACTGTGATTTTATTATAATTATGGATAAAATAAATTCATTATTCTATCCATCCCTTGAATGACATGTCACCATACGTGCGTAAGTACAGCCTACCGTCTCCACGTTGTGGTGTCATTGTTATTCAACATATTATTATTTAGATGGTTATAATAATGATGTATAATTCATGTAAATGCTAAATATAACATGATAATTGTTTTTTATATATGATATACCATCAAATTATATATTATTTTAATATCAAAAGAATGATTTTTTTGCTCGTGCGTACGTACGGATTACGGTCTCCACGACGCGATGAGATTTATTTCAAAGTTTACCGTTCATCGATGATTATAAAAATATATATTAATAATAAGTAAGTAATATATGACATAATAATGCTACTGTAGATATATATATATTTATATATATAAGAATTTTTTTACTTATATATCTTATTCACTTACTTCAGTTCAATACTATATGAAAACGGAAACAACGTTTATGCGTACGTACAAACAACCGTCTTCGTAAACGGTGATTTCCATTTCATATATACGTCTACTATAAATTTTTATATTCTAAATATATATGAAAAATAAATCATGTTTTATATTCTGGAAGTATTTAAATCATGATCTAAGTGATACAATCAAGAGTGACACGTTAAAACACATAAGATAAAGGACGCGATTATTACTCGAATTATTAATATAACATGGAAATAATTATTAAATGGGTAGTATAAAGTCATAAATGAATGATGTATGGTACCATAAATATTAACATGGTTCTAGTATAATTTAATAACATACTATAGTCTTCATACAAGAGGCTAAACATACCCTTGACTAAAGGAAATTGCAAGGTAAGGGGTTTTCATCTCACTCCTTATTCCCGTGAGATTCTTGCCATTTTGCCACGCTTACCTTTTGTGTGGTGTATATACTACCCATAATTGTATTATTTGTATAATAAACTTTAATTTGTGTGTATTTACATAATAATTTTATGATACCTCTTTCATGGGGTATATGTTTTTCAAGTTACCAAATTGGTATGTATTTATTTCACAATCTCTTCATTATCCGAGGTTATTTATACATAATTATCTATTGGGATCTCTTTATCATCCACATCCATGTTTCTTTAAAAAATGTATTTCAAATCATTCTTACTATATTATAGATTATGATTTAATGTCATTTTTACCCTTGTTGAATTTTTATAAGTAGTTTATAAAGGAATCTTTCCATCGTTTTCCAAACAACGTCCTTTTTAACCTTTTCGACAGAGTTAAGGTAAGAATGTCTTTTTTTATCTTATACGGCGAGTGAGGCTATTTTTCGCCATTATAAAATATTCAAAGCTTCCTTTACAAGATAATAAGGATATTTTCAAAGTAAATGTTTTATTTTAGAATTATGTTACTTTTAAGAGATTTCAAAAAAGAGATATTTCTCTCAAATAGTTTTGATTTCATCTATGTCAACATCCTTTGATAAATTTTTACACTTATTTGAAGTTGATTTTTTATGATACAAGTCATCCATATTGTATGTAAGGTTTTGTGATATGTTTGACTATTTATTAGATATTTTTATTTCATTAATGGTTTATGATTAATGTTTTGGAATTTCATAGGCTAGTTTTAATATGAATGTTTATGTTATATTTCATCCTCTTCTTAAGATGAATGTGTTGGACTAGTATGTTCCAGTTTTGGGTCCGGTTACAGCAGACCCTCCGGGTTGGTGTCCGGTTATTAGAGGCACTCCGGGTTGGTGTTCGGTTATTAGAGGCACTCCGGGTTGGTGTCCGGGTATTAGAGGAACTCTGGTTTGGAGTCTGGTTATAGAGGCTCTCCGGGTTGGGTTCCGGTTACATTTATCCCTTAGGTCTTGGCACGAGGCCTTGACACAGAAATTAAAGTTTAGAATTATGCATTCCATTGATATGAAAGTGGTTAATTATATTTAATGTGATTATTCTGCTAGTAGAATATCCATGTGAATAAGTAAATGGTATTATTTCATTTCATCTTTTCCATAATATGAAAAAGTTCATGTTTAAAAGGATTTTATTTTAGTTATACAATTCCTTAAACGTTTATGTTTATTTATGAATGTTTACTCTATATTAGTATCCTTACAATGCATTTAAGATCACCCCTTTATATGTTTTATTTTTCCCATGATTCCATAATATGTATTATGATTGATATGCATGGTTAAGACAAGAAAAAAATAGCATTCATAAATGATTATTTATGTTGTTTTTTATGTTATGAAGTTTAATGTAACATTCTTGTATGTAATCTATTTTCCAAGACTACTAAACTGATCAGTCCTTCGGGACTTGATTCCTTGTAGTCATGCTAAGTTATTAAAAAATGCACTGACTCTGGGTAACTGGGGTCGGGGCGTTATAGTGAGTATCAGAGAAGTTTAGAAATAAACTTGAAAACTAGATTTAGATAAACTATGATTAGAGCACATATCCCTAAGATAGACTTTGAGGATTAGTATAGAATAACATCCTAGAATTTTGGTATTATAGAGATTTTGTGAGTTTTCTGAGCTATACATCTCTGTCTGGATACGAGTAGGTAGAGGTGGCTCTGGCACATATGTACCTAGGGGTAAAACCCAAAAACACCGCTTTGAACTAGAATTGAACAGGAACTGGTGCACGACAACTGGCCTTGATGCACTGTTGTTTACGACACTCCCGGGGGATATGCTTAGGATAATTCATATTTTCTTTACAACCCATTATGAATAGATCATGAGTATATAATTACTCAATGAAAACATTTTTATGATTATGGATTATATCCAAAGACTTTTCAATTTTCGTTCAGTATTTTACGTGTTTGGAATTATTCATTTCAATTCATAAACTAACCTAGTTTATGCTATTGTATAGAAATTGCGCCTAGCAGAAGGAATGTGAACTCCAGTAATATGTATGATCCAATGAATAAGAAGGATCATCTCTTTCATGGTATTAAGCCATCATTTTGAAGGGAAATATTATCCCACGTATTATTATCATATGAAGAAATAATATCATGTGTTGATAAGATATGTAAAGAGTTTGTTGATTCCTATGGATTCTAAGGGAAGAAAGAGAAGAAAAGGATGGAAGAGAGAAAGATGGATAAAGGGAAGAAGGAAAAGAAGAATTTTCCCATATGTGATAACTGTGGGAAGAAACACTCTGGAACTTGCCTGAAATAAATGGGAGTTTGTTATAAGTGTGGAGAAAAAGGACACCATGTACGTAACTGCAAGGGTAAGAAAAAGGTTTCAAATGTACAATGCTTCATCTGCAAGGAGTTGGGGAAATATGCGAACCAATTTCCAAATCATCAATGTAAGCCCCAGATGATGATATTGGATAATAATAAAGTTATGATACTACCACAGATGAGGAGGAATGACAAGAGTTCTTATATTGTTATTAGAGAATTATGTCATTTGAGTGTTGTATCAACAACGAAATGGTTATAATAATTATAGAGTATATAAGGATTTTACTAAAGTATTATTTCATTAGGGACTTGAGATTGTGTGGAACCAAGAAAAGTGGCTCAAATTCAGGTTAAATATTTGGAAAATATATGGTTGAGAGAAAGATAAAACATAATATGGTTCTCATAATGAGGTAGTGATTTTGGAATAAGAGATGGTTGATTTGAATAAATTATATTGGATATTCTTGACTACCTTGAAAGTGATTAATGATTTCTATTCCCATCATTGTTGGAGTTTACAACATTTTTGGATATAAGGATTATATCCATTATTCTATAAGGAATAAGGGATCATGAATGTAATCTATAAGGTTTTATGGTAATTCAGGATGTTGTAGTGTTTTAAAAGAATACATGATGAAGGTGTTCACATGTTATTATGTGGAAAAAAGGATCTTCATTGTGTTTACCTTTCCTTATAAATTTTGGAATGTGATTTTGGACAGAAGTATTTTGGATAATCCTAGTTTGAGATTAATTTTGGATTGCCATAAAAGGAAAACCCGGAGGTCGGGCGGCAACCCGTCGTGACCGGTAAGGCCGCGAGACATGAACTCACAACCGAAGGGCGACAAGGGTTTATCACCTACCACTGGGCCACGAGATGTCCTAGATTAAATAATGTAGTTTATTTTAAGAAGGTCTAGTAGATGAATTATAAATTCAATTTTTTTTTACCCCAAACAAATACTATAAATAGAATATTTTTTTTTAAATTCTATTATCTTTTTGAGTGAAAGATGAGTTTGTGGTAGAAATTAGTTAAAAGATGGAACTCTACTTGTCAATTATATATTTTTCTTCTCATTTTATTCTATAAAGAAATTAATTCTTATACATTATTGAAGGAATCGTAAAACCAATAATCTGGTATCCTAATACCTTATGATTTGTTGAACCGATGGTATTTGAAGTCATCATATATTGATGAATTTAAGGACCTCAATTTAAATCTTGTTTTTGATTAATGACCTCAATCACTACCTAAAATTATTTATGTTTTCCTCAAATTATATGTCTCTAATTTCCACCAATTTTCCTTTAATTGAGATCATAATTTGGTGGTGAACCTTTAATTTTTCTTTTCCTCTTATTAAGACTAAATTTTATTAACCAAATTTCCGATGTGGGTTTTCCCACAAAGATATTTTCTATTTTCAACCATTATTTTCAAAGAACAATATCAAATTTTGAGGACGCAATTTATTGAAGGAGGGAAGAATGTGACACCCCAAGATTTCATAGTGTGTTACTTCTTCAAAATAATTCAATAACTTACACTACACACAACACCGAGTTCAAGCGCACCATGACTTACCAAACAAGCCGTTCAAAAGAGGTTATGAATAGTATTAACTAAATTTTGAACATTATATAACCCTTATAATTTTAGAATACGTACTATTAATTTCTTAGACATAATTTATGAAAAAATTCATTTTTTCAGACAAAATAAGTAATTATCAAAAATGCACTTTTACCAACTTTTAATAGTGAACCCTTTTAAATCCAATGTTTTAAACTTTTATATATTCAATTTGACTAAATAAATTTATTCTTTATAATTGGGGAATAAAAAATTTACAATGTAACACCCCAACCTTCCATAGTATGCTTCTCATTGAATAATACAACATTGTGTGTTATACGCAACTTCGAGTACTAACACAAACTACAACCAATCAAACTAGCCGTTATGAATAGTAAAACCTAATTTTTGAAATATTATAAATTTTATCTCTCGAAATGGACTTCATTTTTGGATTTATAATATCGAATTTATCCTAGGGTAAAATTTTGGTACTTTTCAGATAAAATTTATATTTTGATGAATAGTGAAAATTAATAAATTTATATTAAAAACAACTTTTTTAATCAAAATAATTAATAGTGATAAATTGTGAATTTTAGTGGTTTTAAAGTATATTTAAAATATTTTTTTACCATTTAATATAATTTTGTTCATTGGATATATTTTCACAATTAAACCGTACAAAAACAAGTATCAATCTTTTGATAGTTATTATATCTTAAAAACACGCTTTTTGTTTTGACAGCGGGAATTAATTTCAAATTAATTTCTGCCACTTCTGTGTTTCAAATTTGGAAAATTGGCTTCCATATTTGGAATCAGGATGTCCAAATTTTGTAAAGAGGTAACATTTATTTTTAGACATTTTGAATAATTACTACGGTAAATATTTTATTTACCATGGTTAAAGGGTAAATCCGGTAAATAAGGGTTAAAAAATAATATTATAATGATAATAAATTACCCTAAAACGTTTCATAAACTTATTAGTGGATACAAGTCCGACCTTGGGCATCTTTGAGTCGATTGTGGGACTCCATGGATCCACTTGTAGGTGATAGAGACACTTTATATTAATTAAGTTAAAGTAAATACAAAAATGACATAAGATTATATCTTTTAGAAAAATAATTTTTACATTGGGTAATATTTGTTTTATTTTCGACTATAAATATTAATTAGAAATCAAAAAATATTTCCTACATAATTATATTTTATTTATAATTTTTAGACATTGAAAATGAAAAAATATATATGACAGAATAACGATGCAGTATTTTCATTATTAATGAATGAATCAAATAATTGATATTATAAATGTTAAAATAAATATAATTTAAATTTTTTATGGCATAAAATAATTTAATAGGTTAATATTACATGTTATAATTGATTAAATGAATTAGTTTTGAAGTAATAATGTTGTTAAAACTTTATCAAAAATAAATTATTAAATATTTTTAAAATTGTCATAAAAGAAGTTTTAAAAAAAATATTGTATTATTAATTGATATTCAATTCCTAAAAATCTAATGTTCAGCCAAACGACATATATCATGATAGTTGTATCATTAATGGACCACTTGGGGGGTCTCTTGAAAGTATATGGTATGTTTATTAAATATATAATATAAAAATAAAAAGTTACATGGTAAATGTCAATCTAATTAACTAAGAGTTTAAACTAAAAGATAAGGTTAATATAATGACCAAAACCTATATAAAATATATTGGTTGAGTGGTTGTGACCTATACCCACTTTAACCTTTAAATAATCCACTTTTAAGACATTATAAACCGAATATGAATTTATTATAAAATAATATTTCTAGCTTTTCCTAAAGAGCCCCTCGCCCCTCTTATAAAAGGGCCCTCCCCCTTCTCATTAAGTCACACCTTAAAAGACTTTTGGATCAGATAACCCCTGCCCAAATACCCTCTCAGATATCCTCCCTTCATCCTAGAGGCCATATTTTGATCAGAAAGCCATCCTAAAGAGCCCTTTTGATCAAATCAAAAGGAATAATCCGAAGAAGAGGTAACTTCTTCACCACCCTCTTTAAAGTTTCTTTCTTCTTTAACTTCTTCTTTCCTTGTTATTTCCATTATAAAATTATAACATCAGTATATTCTATATAATTTGATGTTATTATAATTATGTAACAAACAAATTCATTATTCTATCCATCCCTTGAATGAAATGTCACCATACGTGCGAACGTACGACCTACCGTCCCCACGTTGTGCTGTAATTGTTATTCAATATATTATTATTTAGATGGTTATAATAATGATGTATAATTCATGTAAATAATAAATATAACATGATAATTATTCTTTATATATGATATACCATCCAATTAAATATTATTTTAATATCAAAATAATGATATTTTCACTCGTGCGTACATACGGATTACCGTCTCCACGACGCGATGAGATTCATTTCGAAGTTCACCATTCATCGACAATTATAAAAATATATATTACTAATAAGTATATAATATATGACACAATAATTCTACTGGAGATAAATATATATATATATAATAATTTATGTACTTATATATCTTATTCACTTACTTCTGTTCAATACTATATGAAAATGGAATCAACGTTTATGCGTACGTACGGACAACTGTCTTCATAAACGGTGTTTTCCATTTCATATATATGTCTATTATAAATTTTTATATTCTAAATATATATGATATATAAATCATGTTTATTATTCTCGAAGTATTTAAATCATGATCTATGTGATATAATCAAGAGTAAAAATTAAAACACGTACGATAAAGAAAGTGATTATTACCAAAATTATTAATATAACATAGAAATTATTATTAAATGGGTAGTATAAAGTCATAAATGAATAATGTATGAAATCATAAATATTGATATGGTTCTGGTATAATTTAATAACATAATATAGTCTTCATACAGGAGGCTAAACATACCCTCAACTAAAGGAAAGTTCAAGGTAAGGGGTTTTCATCTAACTCCTTATTCCCGTGCGATTCATGCCATATTACCACTATTACCTTTTGTGTGGTGTAAATACTGCCCATAATTATATTAATTGAATAATAAACTTTAAATTATGTTTATTTACATATTAATTTTATCATACCTCTTTCATGGGGTGTATGTTTTGAAGTTACCAAATTGGTTAGGGTTTATTTCACAGTCTCTTCAATATACGAGGTTATTTATACGTAATTATCTACTGGGATCTCTTTATCATCTACATCCATGTTTATTAAAAAAAGTATTTAAAATAATTCTTACTATATTATATACTATGGTTTAATTTCATTTTTACCCTTTTTTAATTTTTATAAGATGTTTATAATGGAATCTTTCCTTTGTTTTCCAAACGAGGTCCTTTTTAACCTTTTCGACAGAGTTAAGGTAAGAATGTCTTTTTTTTTAACTTATACAGTGGGTGTGGCTATTTTCCGCCATTATAAAATCTTCAAAGCATCCCTTACCAGCTAATATGGATATTTTCAAAGTTAATGTTTTATTTTATAATTATTTTACTTTTAAATGACTTCAAGAAAGAGATATTTCTCTCAAATAGTTTTGATTTCATCTATGTCAACATCCTTTGATAAATTTTACACTTATTTGAAGTTGATTTATTATGATACAAGTAATCCATATTGTATGTAAGGTTTGGTTATATGTTTGAATATGGATTAGATATTTTTATGTCATTAATGGTTTATGATTAATGTTTTGGCATTTCGTATGCAAGTTTTAATATAAATGTTTATGTTATATTTCATCCTCTTCTTAAGATGAATCTGTTGGACTATTATGTTTCGGGTTGGGGTCCGGTTACAGCGGACCCTCCGGGTTGGTATCCGGTTATTAGAGGCACTCCGGGTTGGTGTCCAGTTATTCAAGGCACTCCGGGTTGGTGTCCGGTTATTAGAGGCACTCTGGGTTGGAGTCCAATTACAGAGGCTCTCCGGGTTGGGTTCCAGTTACAGTTATCCCTTAGTTCTTGGCACGAGGCCTTGACACAGAAATTAATGATTGGATTTATGCATTTCATTGTTATGAAAGTATTTAATGATTTTTCATGTGATTATTCGACTAGTAGAATATCCATGTGAAAAATTAAATGGCATTATTTCATTTTATCTTTTCCATATTATGTTGATGTTCAAGTTTAAAAGTATTTTATTTTAGTTATACATTTCCTTAAACATTTATGTTTATTTATGAAAGTTTCCACTATATTATTATCCTCACCGAGCATCTGAGCTGACCCCTTTCTATGTTCTATTTTTCCCAGGATTCCAAGAAGTGTATTTTGATTGATATGCAGGGTTATGACAAGGGAATAATGGTGTTCATAATGGATTATTTATGTTGTTTTGTATGTTATAAAGTGTAATGTAACATTCATGTATGTAATCTATTTTCCAAGACTGCTAAACCGATCGGTCCTTCGGGACTTGATACCTTGTAGTAATGCTAATGTATTAAAATAATGCATCGACTCTGGGTAACTGGGGTCAGGGCGTTACATTTAAATGATTTATTAAATTAATTTTTACCCATGTCATAATTTTTTATGATTTTATTGAAATGAATATTTTTTTTCATTTTCCTAACAATGCTCATTTGGATTTTACAAAAAATATAAAATGAATCTTTGTTTTAATGCGAACAACATGTTTGAAATATACCATCATTATAAAATAAGTATTTTTTAAAGATTGCATATTAATTTTTCATGTTTGTTTTCATATAAAATGATTTCCTAATTATTTAATGAATTTTTAGTTCAAAAAAGTGATTTTCAATTAAAATTCATATTCCTTATGAAACATTATATGTGATTGGTCTTTCTACATAATTTTCCATCTAAAATGAAATAATTTGTTGTAAATTTTTTTACTATGGATATTAACAAATGATACAATTATTATTATTTCACAAAATAGTTTATGAGGAAAATATTTTTAATAATTCTATTTCAACTCCATGAAATATTCCACTATAAAATTCATCTCAAAACATGCTTCTTTTTACATGAAATATATTATGATAAATAGATAAAAGGATTATATGACACATCTCTTTTTAACAGGTTGTGATATGAGGAAAATATTACAAAAACCATTTCATTTCATGGGTTATGATATGATGAATATTTTATGATATTGTGGTACATATATGAATTATTTTCCTTATGTTATGGGGGGGTCTTATATCGATGTCCAACAAACTGTTAATGATCTATATATCATGAGATAGATATGACTGAAACTAGGAGTAAACCTGGTTCAGTAAGGTATCTTTTCCATAACGATAGTCATGGTAGTTAACCTTGAATACTATGATGGTTTGGGGAGTAAAACCATTCTACAATAATAGCTATGAGTGTGATCCTTGACTACTATTGATATTATTTTATATACTTATGTGTATAAAAAAATATATGTCTTATGAAAATTTTATTCACTCATGGCTCTTGTAATTTTATTTTCTTATGATGCATATCTTATGGAAATCCATACTTTATTTCATGACTCAACATTATGATCTTTGATATTATGAGTATGGTTTTAAAATGTTATGATTATGTTATCATAACCTTATATTTATGATATGCTTAAGTATCATCCTTTTTTACCATTACTAATTTTATGAGCTCAATTATTTTAATGTTTTCTTTCCCCAGTTTACAAATGAAATGTATTAGGTATGATATATCTAAGAAGGGTTATAGTTATAAAGAACATAGAGGGTGATGATGTTGTTCAAATATAAACTGATTGTTTATGTGTTAATGTTTTTAAAGCCACTATACCTTTTTTATTATTGGGAATGTGCTAATGTAATTTAATGGATATTCATCTAATTAGTTGTAAAATAAAAGTATGTGAATCCTAGAATACTATAATTAGTATTAGAGGATTGGTTTTTTTACATTTAGAAACTGGGATGAGAAAAAATTAGTGAGATCCAAAAAGAAATGACTTAGGATAAGTTTAATAACGAGTTAATGTCTAGGAAAATGTCCTAGAATATTTTTAAAGGATAGATAAATTGGTTTCCTAGAAATTAAATTATCGTTTGGATAATATAAAGAGTATGTGGCTCTAAAGAAGAGTTACTTAGGGGTAAAAACTTTGAAAAGGGAGCATTTAGGTTGAATCAATCATCACTGGGTGTATAACAATGGGAATTTCTAGACACATGGTTTGACACTCTCAGGGGATATGATTTTTGAATTCACAAACTCTTGATGAACCATATTTATGTTTCCAAATAGATTATTAAAATGGATGATTATACATTGAAGATGTTAAGGGGTAAACGTAAATCTTATATAATTGTTATAACTGATGTTGAATTATTAATGTTCTTATGTATTTGGATCGAATGAAAATAATGTAAAAATATTTTATTAATGATACTATCATCATAAGAATTATGATATATATAAGGTTTTTATTGAATTAATATTTCTAAATAGATTTGAAATCATGTATTGAATAGTACCATGAAAAGTGATTCAGTGGAATGCTAATCTTTTTTGATGACACATGATTGAGGAAAAGATATAGCTTAACATGTTTTGTATTTTTAGATAATGATGTAGGTGTAAAGGGATTATTTATATTGATAAGGTAGGAATATATTATTTAATACCTTATAAATGACAATTTATTTGATGAAATAGTAGTTTATGACATCATTAAAATTGTTAACAATATATTTGTATTTAAATAATATGTCCAATAATCAGTATTTTATTTAAGGAATAAGAAATAATTCATGTTTTCAATATTGTTTTATAGTAATTCAGGTATTTATGATGTTTTAGGAGAATACGTGATGAATTTATTGAAAATATTGGAACGTGGAGATTAATAGATTCTTCATACTATTTAGGGAAATAATGGTAAGGTCATTTTGGAAATTCATGGAACTTATTTATAATGATTTAAATCATGATACATTGGAAGGTCCATAATGTTAAAAATTTAAGAAATGGTTTATGTTTAATATTTGAATAATTTTTAGATATTAATGCGTTATTGCACATAAATTATTTATGCATATATTATAACTTGTTCTAACCATATTGGTTTCAAAAAATAGTTATAGAAAGAAGGAACCAATTTTCCCTCTTTTAATGATCTTTTGATCCATTAAATGTAAATTTAAGTGCCTTAGGAATAAAAAATTTATTTTTTGATATTAATTTCATGGATTAAGGGATGTAATGGAAACTTATCCAAGCACACTTGAAGGATGAAATTGTTCTTATGAAATAGAAATATTTCAAGTATGTATATTTACTTATATTTTTAGATAGTAAAATAATTCCTCATATTTAGGAAAAGGATCTTGAAATAAATTTTATCCTATTACATCAATACTCAATGAAACATATAGTCTTTTAAATCATCATAAATTTATGGTTTTGTCTCCTTAACTTTCCATTCATCATTCAATTTATTGTGATCAATGACCTCAATCATTCTGTATAATTATTTATTATTTTATTCAATGCCCATATATTCATTTTCCACCAATTTTATCTTATGTAGAAACATATTTAAATTTTATTACAAATGATATATTCACTTCCCATTCCAATATTATTAAAATTATTTTTTATTAACCCTTTTTATGATGTGGATTTTCTAAAATGGAATTTGCAATTATGAAACAAATGATTAGTGAGATAAAGTATAAATTAAACATTTAGAATTTATTTTTTGTTGTTAGAATATAACACCCCATGACCTAAAATATATATCATTGAGAATATATTTAATTTCGCTGATATCCTACAATAAATGCACCAGCAGTTTTAAATAATACATTTTTTAGTCCCCCTTTATGCACTTATATTAAAATTAATTTTTAGTAATTTTATAAAATATAGTTTACAAAATAAACATTAATTTTAAAATCAAAACACCAAGATTATTATATTTTATATTGCTTTTAATAGAAAATTAATTTAATTTTATATCAATTAATTCAATTTATTTTATTATAATATTTAACATATTGAATTTATTTAAAAAATATTGTATAGTTTTGAACTTTTTTACCTTAAAAATTTGTTTTCTCATCGCATATATGGGATTAATTATATATTAAATCATGAAAATTAGGTGATTATAATTTGGAAAATCAGATTAAATATTTGTAATAATTATAATTCATATTATATAATAAGGTCATGTTTATTTTTTATCAAAATTTTTAGTGAAAATATTTAAAATTAATTACCACTATTAAGGTTAAAATATTGATTTTTTTATTATAAGCATATTGATTAAAACTAATTTGTATCAAACATAGGATGTTTTTAGTAAATTGGATTTCATATTCAGAATAAGTAGGTATATATTATATAATAAATATGATTTTGGTTTTATTATTAATGGTTTAATTAGCTGTTAAATAAAATTATACAAGTTACCATGTTAACAACTAAAATGGTAAAATTGAAGAAACATTAATACTAAGAAATAACATTATAAAAATTTGTTTATTTTTATATTTTTGAGGTGTTTATAGAACAAATAAATCTAGCCAACATTATTTATCTATTTTTAGGCACATTATGTAAGGGAGACCTCCCAATAGTGAATTATTTTGGTTATTTACAAGAATGGAAGTCCTCCCCAATTATAAAAGGGCATTCACTATCCTACTTTGTCCATAGTTCAAACCACTTAGGAACGATTTAGTTCCAACCTATAGATGATACCCGAAGAAGAGGTAACGTTCTTCAACAAGTGTTTTTATTTTATTTCCTCCTCCACATAAATAAATGGTTATTAAACTATGATGATATAATAAAAAAATTATATTTCATATAATGTAATGTTTTCATAATAAGGTAATGAAATAAAAACATCTTAAACTTCCATCAAATGGGTTATGAAATCAATGTTCTTGTGTACGGGGAACTATCTCCTCACGAACCAATGTCATTCATTTTCCATTACAACTTATCATGGTTTGGTATGACGATAGAAATAAAGTATATATATTATTGTTATAATGTAATTATACCAATATAATAATTATATCATATATAATTTGTTACTCCCATTTCGTATGAGACACAATAGCATCACTCATGTGTATGATAGACTAGCGCTTCATGATGTGATGTGATTCGTCTTCACAAACATTTCACATGGAAGGTGATAAGGATATAGTTAATGATTACAAGAGATATAAATTAAATAATTATTATATTAATGATATGTTTATAATTATTCAATGATAATATATGTTATTTTATTTATTTCCTTTTCTGTCACGTAAACATGATAATGTCGTTCTTGTACGTGTGGACTACTAACTTCAAGAATCGATGAGGCTCCATTTTTATCACCACAACACATGGATGATATTAATACATATATAATATTTTATATATAATATTACGATCATTATTTGAAAATTTTACATTACTTACTTTTTTCCATAATGATCATTAAAAAATTGAAACATTACACATGCATACATACGACCTACCATCCCCATGAACATTACTCTTTATTTCTCATAAGAATCATTAATGATTGATATTAAATGTACAATTGATGTATAAAAATTATAATTATATTATTACTATTAATATTTATATCGTAAAACATTATAATATTCCCATGAACAATAACATTCATAATAACACAGAAATGAAAAAAACAGGTAGTTAAGACATGATACAATGAAAATAATGAAGTATTATTAATGGACAGGTGATGAGATATTATAAAAGGATGATATATGATGTAACAAATAATAATATGGTCATTTTATAAGTTTATAACTTATTAAAAACCAATATACATGAGGTTAAATCTTTTTCACTCAAAATGATGAATGAGGTATTGGATTTCTTCTAAATTTAAATTCAAATGAGGCTAATTTGTTATTATGAAAAAATTAAAATTTATGTGGGGTATATATTTCCCCAATATATGTAATATAATGATTCATTCATACATCATGGTATTTTAGGGTTCTATTTGAATTATATTATCGAAAGGTATTTTACTTGAAAATTATCATGTGGTAAAATGTGTTGTGAAATCTCAATTTCTTTTGGGATTATTAACATCATCTTGAAACAATTTGTTTATTGTAATAATTTTTCATTGGAAATTAAATTTATATCCAATATCCATATTATTATGTAATGGATTTGGTTATTTTGTAATCCTTACAACATTTTACATATAGTGTTTAATTTTAATGTTATTTTATTAACGAATGAAATATTTATGAATACATGTTCTTCAATCAATAAGGATACATTTTGATATGTCACATATTTATAAATTAAATCAATTATTCGATATATGAGTAGTGATTTGGGAAAGCATTACACATGTTAGGGACAATTTAATGCAATCACCTCACTACATCAATAGTCTCGTGAGATGAATCAGTTGACTAAATCACATGGGTTTTTACCCAATAAATTTTAAACCGTCTTATGAATGGTCTTGATGGTAAAGGTATCGTGTTCCTGGGAAACATGAAATTAAATAATTAGTCATTTCCTTTATTCTGAATTTATCTACTATTATCTTTGATATTTCCTCTATGATATAATCTATGAATTCATTTCATTATCAATTTATGGATTAAATTTCATGTGATTTTAGTTATTTATCTTTCTATATTTATTATTCATTATCTTTTGATGCAGTCAAGTTATATAAATGAAATATATGTTTAGTTATTTAACTTTTCACATTGATTATTATTTATTGATTCATGATTGCTTCTAATTAATTATCCCTTACTGGCTATTTGAGCTCACAATTTTTCCCTTTCCCTAGGTTCTGAATATAAATCCATTGAATGTGATTCTAGGATTTAGATATTTTTTATTTTTTATTTTTTATTTTTTTACCAAATGTAAAATTGGTATCATCTATGTATCTAGTTTTAAAAAAAAATAAACCGATCAGTACTTTTGTATTAGACCCATTGTATCTATTCCAATGTAAAAAAGTAAGATAGCAGATATGGGCTACTAGGTCATGGGTCATTGCACTCATGGATTGAGTTTTATTATAGATCATCTTTTTATTAAACCAAAATTTTCAAACATCATATTATTATTTAAAAACACATATTCAGAATGTAATATCAACACATCAATGCATAAATCCATATATTGTGAAACCATAATATTACTCATCATTTTCAACCCCTTTCCAATGAAATGTGATTCATTGAATTAAAATATCTCTAACATGGGGGAAAGTCAATGATGAAAACTATACATGAATCATCACATGAATCATGCTTGAAAAACATTAAACATAACATTTTACGTTCATATTTTTACCAATGAAACAAACTCTTAGATTAATTTTTATAATTTATTCGTGTTAGGTTGTTATGATCAATTCAAATATCCCATTACATATATGACATGATATCATAATTTTAAAAATAAAACATTCACTCATATAAAAAAATTAAAACATCACATGTTCTATTACTATATTCCATTCATTCCTTGAAAAATCCAAAATTTCATTAAAAATTTCCATTTATTAGGAAAATATTCGTTTATAGTACAATAAAGGTATACTGATTTTACTTCCATATATAAATACAATATGATTATTAAATTACATTATTTAATATTCATAATATGATACATGATTGATTCTATATGATCAATATTCACATACTAGAATTTTCATAGTCAACACAAAAATGTTTTCAACTTTAGACAAGCTTTATATAATAAACTACTCATGAATTGACATGTAGCGATCAATTATTTCAACCCTAAAAATTATTATCGTTATTAAAATGTTATGTTCAAGTATTTAAATAATTTTGAGTCCCAATAGGCTTCTACAAATCATTTCTATCATTTTCCATGAATTTAATGCAATTTCTAGCTTTATAATAAATATCCAACATGAAATCTATATATCATGAATAGGAATACAAAAAATGGAAGGAAATTCAATTTTTTATATTTAGTAACTTGAATAATATATAAAGGCAATGTTTTTAACCAAGATTTGGAAATAATATAGATTTATTCTTTTGAAAAACCTCCATACTATTAATAAATATCACTAAGCTTGTTTACCATTTCCAAAAATAAAAAAAAATTCATAAGAATTTACACCCTAACACATGCTTAAAAAATATGATTATACTAATAATGCTGAGCTATAATCTAGCAAAAAATGATGAGAAATTTAATTATTTTGAAGGATTCCATATAAAAATTTAATTTAATTAATCTATATGATCATTTTTTTTAAATTTTATATTTTAAATCTACAAAACTGAAATTGTCAATAAGACTCTAAAAAATATTGATGATAAATTACAAATGGAAGGAAATACATGACATGTTCACTTTCATGGAATCTAGAATACACATAAGAATGGTAGAGTCAAACCATTTCCAAAAGGATGTATAAAATCTACTAAAATAAATATTATTCAATGGGGGTTTTCAAAATTCAATAGTTATTCACGATGAAATACACTAAGCATGGTTCTATAACTTTTTATGACATTGGAAAAATAGGTTTATCATGTCATGAAATATAAATATGGAAAAAATTTTATTAAATGAAGAATAATTCCATAAAAAGATAAAAAACAACTTATTTATGTCTCAACACAGTTTCAATAAAATGGATCAATTTGGTTAACCATTATTTTACTCATCCCTTTTATATTGAATGACTAATTATATAAACAGTAATATTTTATTATGTCCAATGGGGGTGTATGTACATAGAATGTACACTATCTGTAGCATAAGATGTTGGGGGATCAAATCCAACTAACCTTTTATGATTCCCCCTTTGGATTCAGGTTCATTCCACCTCATGGTGGAGTGTGATCACATTATAGTATATAGTTGTGAGAGTATGAAGATGAAGAGGGTTATTATCCTGGAAGTGGTTGTGGGGTGATGTCTCATATCTATTGAAACATTAATGGTTGGTGTGATGGTGGTGGGGAGAGAGGTTGTAGAGGTTATGCAAAAATTAGGAGGCTTTATGGGTCATGTGATAACAGCGAATGTGCTAGCACTGATGCGGAATGTGTTGGAGGTAATTCAAAAGGAAGGAATAATAGTTCTGTGGCTAGTGGGATGGTAGATGGAGATACTGTAGCCCTCATGAGAGTCATGTTCAGTGGTGAAAAAAAGAAGGGACTATGGGGAAACTGTAGGTTTTGAGTGAGCCTTTTGTTCTAGGCATATTTTTTTGATATTTTATGTTTAATGCCCAGTGATCCTACGATGTACATTTAACGGGATCCCTCTACCTAATAAAAAAATAGGTGTTTATTTGTTTTAAAAAAAATGGGGGATTCCCCTCGCTATTAAAAAAATAACAGTTTATCAGCAACCACAACATTGGAATTATTTAAATTAAAACACATGAAAATTTCCAATATTTATTTAATTAAATTCCTTAACATCCCAAAACCACCTATTTTAAGCATAGAAACAATCAATAATAAGACATGTTCCTAACCTAGCTATATAACATGCAAGTACAACCCCCTCACTTTGTCATTTAGTACTCCAATTGTCCTTGAATTGGATCAATGGAACCCCTAAAATCTTGTGTCCAAGATGGTATTCCCTGGACTATATCACACACCAATATCAATTGGAGTTATTTACCTAAAGCCCCCTGAAATCCTCACAATTCCTAATTCCTAACTCAGTTAGATATCTCAACTTAAATGTCTCGTTCAATTTTCCCATGAACCCTCCTTCTTGAGGTACCCCCTTTTGTAGGAAAAGGATAAAGGGAGATAATTACCCCTGAGTCTTACCTTCAGTAGGCTCTGGATTGGAGAAAAGAACCAGGGGTATAAAAAACTGTACATATGGAATGACTTACCCTCAATAGAAAAGCATTATGAATAAATAATATACCAAGCTCCAAACAAATCTATATTAAAATAAATGGGTAAAACCCATAATGTATTTAATATAATGGGAATTTAATGAAACTATATAAGTATGCCATAAAAGGTAGTCATATAATAATAACTCAACAAATGCTCTAACGCCCAATCTAGAAATGTCCATCTCAGTCCCCGAAGTCCCCCTGGATGCCCAAAAAAATTGTTTATATGTGTAGGGAGAGCATACATGTATAATTTATAGGATCATACCCAATTCTCTCATACACATGTTAAAGGATAATAATAATGAACCAATCCGGTAAAAACAGAACCAAAAACACATTAATACATAGACTAACCAATCTCATCCCCACTCAGGAAAGCTCACCAAATATCACATCCAAGTATATTAACACAATAAGAATAATATCAATAAAATGGAATCCTATATCACTTTCACAATAGTTTATAGCTGTTCCACCACAACTTCGAACGTCTTGGTGCTCCCATATTTTCATTAATGTAATCCTACCCAAATACACATAGGAGGCAACATCATACCATGAAACCCACATGTAATTGTCCATTACATCCTACCAAAATCCTCCTGGTCCATCCCATCACAAATCACCCAAAGACACCTGATCTAGTACATCAAATCTCTTGAGAAGAAATCGATGCCATCACATCACATACCAACTACCACCATAACCAGAATTTTAGGGTATCATAAACATGAATTACATACACCACTTTCTCTCATCCTACCATGCATGACCCCTACTGTAATTCAACTTATAAATCTCATAAAACATTCTCATAAGTGATGTATATCTTTAATCCATCATAGACTATGTTTAAAATCCACACTTGGAAAAGAGTGTAGGTATGAGGGTTTATCCATACTTCCATCATCACCATATATATATTGGAAAAACAGCCCCCAACCATTTATGGGACAACACATAGTGCTCAATCAAGTGGTGTGTGTATATAAATGTCATGACCCGTCCTCAGGGCCCGTGTCGTGACTACCCCAAGCCCGCTATCCATAGCCCAGGGGCTGGAGACTAGAACCAAAGGCGTAAATCCCGATAACTGGGAAGGCATTACCTTTATAAAAGTAAAAAAACACCACGAAGTACAAGAAGATGTAAGAAAAAAGGACAACAGTAAAAAAAGTGTTGAATGTACAAAGGGGCCGAAAATACAAGCCCAAAAGATAGGTACAACTACAACTGAAAGTAAAGTACAATAGAAAAGACAAGCAGCAGGAAGATGACACGCAACTCCTGGATCATCCACGACGAATACTACTTGAAGGGTAGGTATAGATGTCCTCCTCAGCACTCCACGTCTGATCGTCCATCTTTCTGTCTCTTCCAGGTACCGACTCGTCGTGAGATCCTCCTCCGGGTACCGTCCAGTACTCGAACGCTTGGCATCGGTCAGCGCTGTCTGTCATCTGCATCCAACACAGGGAGGTGCGGGCATAGCCCGTGCATGGGTGAGTATAACGATACTCAGTAGTGAACCCGATACCCTCAAGGTCTCTCTAAATCCAACAAGGATAACCACAAATCAGAATCTCAGTAGACAACCTTTACTTAGGTATAAACCCATACTTATACCTAAGTTATCAAGTAACCCATCTCAATCATGAGGAAACACAAAGGTTATGAAATCAATGGATAACCACTATCTAGGTATATTCCCATACATATACCTATGTTATCAAGTGACCCATCTCAATCATGAGGTAAACACAAAGGTCATAGACTCAGCTCAAACCAGGATTTTCATTATCGAAACCATAACTGCTGAAGAGCTCCATCTCTGAAGAGTACAATGATCCTATCACGACTCCGAGGTACTGCTCACTAACCATAGACTGCTGAGGTACTCCTCCTGTCGAGTACCGCGGGTCTGCTGCCAACTACTGGGCGCTCTATCCGCTGAGGGTCTGCTGCCAAATATCGAGCGCTCTCCCTAATAGCCTATAGAGGTACTCCTCCTGTTGAGTATCGTGGGTCTGCGGAAAACTACCGGGCGCTCTTTCCACTGTGGGTCTGTCACCAAATACCAGGCGCTCCGACCACTAGGCTAATCAACACACTCCATGTCGAGTCGGTCAAGTAGTCGTCAGGTCTCAGCAGGCTACACGGTCTCCAAACTTCGCACGCTCATCTACGGGAGGGTCCGCTCCATGAGCTACAGGTTGATACTCCAAGTATCACAATGTTCTACGAAGAAGTATCTCAAAGGACCGCCTCATCGTTGGGGTCTCAACGCAACAGATGACGCGTCAATTGGACTCCCGGTCTGTGAGTTATTAGCCTTTTCGTCTAAAGGGCCCGGTTAGTTTTGTGTGCGGACCAAACTGGTTGTATCTCAATTGTACCCCGAACTCTCATAGGGTATACTCATTGGGACTATTTCTCAACTTGATCACCAATGAAGCTGGCGGTTTGTCAAACGGACGTCCGGTCTAAAAGTTATCGGCTTTTCCATTCTAGGGGGCCAGTTGGATTTTGGTTTCAATTCAACCTGACCACTATCCAACTGCGTCCAAACCTCATGCAAAGAAATCCAAAAAGGTTTGTCTCACTAGGATAAATTCAACAAAGTCGATGGCACGTCAATCAGATGTTCGGAGCTCATGTTATAATTGTTTCCGCTCTGAGGGCCACGTTGGTTTCGGGTTCGAACCAACCCAGCTATACCCAAAGTTCTCTGAAATCTTGACTGTAATATACCGAAACCACCATCTCGATCTAAGGATATCATCGCAATAGACGGTGCATCAATCGGAGGTCTGTATCATATGTTATGGGAAAAAGACCGAAAGAGGTCTGAAAAGGGGGTTTTAGGCCCGGACCGACTGGGCTCGAGACCCCTTGGGTCGGCCTGAACCAGGTCGACCCGAACCGGTTCCAGCTCTGGCCCGGCCTGGCGCGTTGGGGTATCGCCTGCGTTACCCGGCCACTCGTCCGAGCAGAAGGGGGGGCGCAGCCCCCCTGATTGACACCCCACGCCCCCTCCCCACGTGGGGGCTCCTCTCCTTCCGGCCGGGGGTTACGAACCCCCAGTCTCCCCATAAAATGGCTGACCCGGTCTGGACGGCCGGTTGCTGCCACCATGGGACCGCCGCAGTCCCGCCCTCTTGCTCTGGTGGCCGACGATTCCAGTTGTCGCTCCCGCACCACCGCGGCCATAGGCCGCAGCCTTGTACGATCGGCGCAGCACGATAGCACCACGCCCCTCTGCCGCGATTCCGCTTCTACCACGGCCTCTTCGAGGTTCTCCGGCACGGCGCGATGGCACCACGGCTTTGTTCGACTCCAACAGCGTGGCGCAATGGCGCCGCGCTTCTCTGCCCATACTTCATTATTTCTGCGCGGTGCAACGGCACCGCGCTGCCTTGCTCGTGTCGCAACAAAATCAAGCATCAAGGGGGGAGGAGGGTCGGCCATGTTTGTGCGGTCCGACCTCCTCCCATTACTACGATAACAGGCAGCTCAATTAGGAAATGATGAACGGTGAAGAAATTATTCCCGAAGAATAAATTAACCCCTACCTCGATGAAATCGTTGAACAAAGGTTCGTTACGGAATTGAACATTCCGGAAGAAGGCATCGCGGAAGAGGGTTCCATACACGTTGACGGAGATCATCTGAGGAGGAACGATGTCTCCCTTCCTTTGACGCGGGAAGAAGAACGAAGGAAGGTGCATCGGTGTTCTTCGCGTTCTTCAGGGAAGATGATGAACCTCAATACTTAGAGCTTTCTTCCCCCCAATCCTATCACAACAAGCTAACCCAACTAAAAAAGGTCACCCCTTATTTTTATTTGTTTATTCCATGCTTTTCAAAATTACAAAATTCAAAAACGAAACCACTTAATTAATTAAACGTACGTTGTCAAATTAAATGGAGAGTTAAGGGGGTTAGGGAAAATGAAGGGATGGGGTTCGTGTGGGCCCCACCCTAAAAATATCCTACCAAGTGGAGTAGTATATAGTGGGTCCCACTCTAACCACTTAGCTTTGGTAAAACTACTTTATAAAAAATTAAATTGTTTGCACCATTTTTTTATTCTTTACTTAACCCAATATTTTAAAAACCTCACTCGAGCAAACGCAACTCCGGAAAAGTTGTTCCTAGGAAATTACCGGTGTTGTGGTTTCATCGGTGCCCTCAGATTTCGATTCCGAGTACCGGTTCAAATGTTACGAAATCCCGCTTGTTCGTTCACTGAATGTACTCGAGCCAAACTTCGGAAAAAATATTCAAGACTCACCGGGCCTCGGAAACATGTGCCGTCAGAAACTGAGTTCATGTAAAATCCCAAAGAAAATTAAAAAAAATTCCTTGAATTTTACGGGTCTTTACATTACTCCCACCTCAGGGATTTACGTCCTCGTAAAGATACATCATAAATTAGGGAAACAAATGTGGGTACTGTGCACGCATTTGAGCATCTCGCTCCCAAGTGCTCTCTTGGAGGTTCCCATGCTCCAACCTGATGCGCATTAGAGGAATTGACCATCCACGTAGGACCCGCTCTTGTCGATCCTCAATCTACACTGGGACCTCCGCAAAATATGCCCCTTCATCAATGTCCAGCTCCCCATGGTCAAAGATATGCTTCGTGTCATGCACCTATCTCCTCTGCTGAGATACGTGGAAGATGTCATGCACCCGGTGCATCTAAGGTGGATGGGTCAAATGGTAAGCCACCTCGTCTACCCTGTTGATGACCTGAAAAGGTCCACTGAACCTCAGAGATAACTTTCCGCCTTAGCCACATCTCAGTAAACCTCGTTGAGGTGATACCCGTATATGGACATGATAGTCATCCTCGAACTCTAGAGGTATTCAAATCCTGTTTAGAACTGAAACTCAAACCTTCTACTGCCACGAGGGTAAGGTTGACCGACTCAAGAGTGATCGAACACACCCTATTATGCATGAGTTTATCTGGTGTTGCCTGGGTTTTCCTTTTCGCTGACCAAGTAAAACCCATATCGACGTTGTAGTTAGACCACAACCTTTTTGCCTAATATAGTCAATCTGAGCATGAACTGTGAATCCAATCCATACCGAGACCAACTTCGTAAGGCCTTGAAGCTACTACCAAGAGATAAAATCGTTAATCTCACCTCCAAGGTTTGAGTCACACTTTCGGCATCAGTGTGTGGTAACTGGGTCTCCTCTAGTAGGTATCTCAAAAGTGAGGGTCAAGTCAACGGTTTTTAAACTATAACCTCTTAGTAGCAACAAAAAAGAGGATAGAAATGTAAATTCCACAAAGGAAGGTGTCTTTTATTACTGCATCTCAAAGTAAAAAGACACAAAGCATCTAAAAACAAACATCAAAAAATCTAGAAGAAACATGAACCAAAGTCTCCATATCTGGAGCTAGTCCCGCTTCTGTCCAGCTGCTTCTGGAGCTCCGTAGTCATATGCTTCTACTCCCTGAAGCTGAGCTCTCCCACGTCCACCTATTCCCTGCGGCCGGGGTGGACCTCTTGGTGGTGGTGGTGGAAACACCTCAAAGCATTTTTCACCACCAAGTGCAAGGCCAGTTACCCATCCATGGTCGTATGCTCCTTGCGGTCCGCCCTGATCGAACCTCTTCCTCTGTCTAAGGGGTTCTTCATCTATCTGCTGGTCATCTGTATGGTGGGTCGGACAGTTGTGTGCCATGTGACCAAGCCCGATGCAGTAGTAAAACTGCCCACTCATGGCACGACTGGCTTTGACTCCACCCCGATTTCCCTGCACAATTGAACATGAGTCGTGCAGTCGGCCACCGGTAGGTCTGGTTCTCTTGGACCTCTGTGTCATCTGTCTACTACCCGCTGCAGAAGACTCTGCTGCATGCCGACTAGTGGTGGGTCCTGCTGCTGGAGACTGCTCAGCAAGGAAACTCTCCACTAAAAGGGCTCGCTCCAACACCCCTGTCTATGTATGGATGCTGTGAGAAACAATGGAAGCTCTAATCTATTGCCTGAACCCCTACTCGAAGGGTCAGGCCCTGAAAAATGGGTCTCGTACCATGTCTGTAGAGTAGCACGAGAGGTCTTTGAACCTCGCTGAGTACTGAGCTACACTCATTCTGCCCTGTTGTATATTAAGTATCTCCTGGATCTGCACCGCTCGATGGGTGGATGGTACAAACTCTGCTCGGAATAGGCTCTCGATGTCTGCCCACACAAGTGTAGCCTCATCATGCATCTAGAGCATCATTCTCCACCATCTTCCTGCTTCTGGCTAGAAGAGGCTGGAAACAAAGACCACCATGAAGTTTGATGGCGACCCTACTAGCCTGAAGACTCTCACCACAGCCTCTAGCCAATCCTCATCTTCCTTCGGGTCCATCTCTCCCATGAACCTGGGTGGCCTCTGGCGCTGGAACTCGTGCAGTGCACTCAAGAGACATGCACTCTCTGCTTTTGGGGCTGGTGGCATCAGTGGACCTAACGTGTGGTATTCCAACGGGTGCCTCCGCTTGTGCCTCAACTAGGATATGGCCCTATACTGAGGCCACGTCGCTCGGCGGTCTGTCAGTATGTACAACTCTCGGGGCTCCAGCTGGTCATCCACGGGGAGGAATCCTGAAAGAAACAAACACTACACGGTCAAATGATTTATACCTGGTGACCTGACCTGGTTTGAGCTGACTTTTACAACTTTTGGAAACATAAACACAATCAGTGTTTTCGTGCACAAAATCAGAAATCAGTTGTCAGGGTCCTGGTGTATGGATACGTCGGCCTCCCGCACCAACACTGGACTCCCTGAACTGAAAACCACACTCAGTAAGCTTAGCATTATTGCTTCACAGAAAGAAAATATCAGAGTCCTAATATCTACGGTAGAACGGAATCCTCTGATACCAATTTGTCACGACCCATCCTCGGGGCCCGTGCCATGACTACCCAACGCCCGCCTTCCATAGGCCAGGGGCTAGCAACTAGAACCAAAGACGTAAATCCTAATAACTGGGAAGGAATTTCCTTTATAAAAGTAAACAAAAACCCACAGAGTACAAGCAGACGTAAACACTAACTACAGCAGTAACAAAAGTTCTGAAAGTACAAAGGTTCCAGAAATACAAGCCCAACAGATAGGTACAACAACAACTGAAAGTAAAGTAAAACAGAAAAGACAAGAAGCTGGAAGATGACACGCAACTCCTGGATCATCTACCACAGATCCTACCTGAAGTGTTGGTACAGATGACCTCTTCAGCACTCCACGTCCGATCGTCCATTCGTATGTCTCCTCTGGGTACCAACTCGTCGTGAGATCCTCCTCCGGGTATCATTTTTTCCTCGAACGCTCGGCCTTCGTCAGCGCTGTCCATCGTCTGCATCCAACACAACAAGGTGCGGTCATAGCATGTGCAGGGGTGAGTATAACGATACTTCGTAGGGACCCCAAGACCCACAAGGTCTCTTTAAATCCAAGAAGGATAACCACAAAGCAGAATCTCAACAGATAACCCTTACTTAGGTTTAAGTCCATACTTATACCTATGTTATCAAGTAACCCATCTCAATCATGAGGAAACACAAAGGTCATGAAATCAACGAATAACAACTATCTAGGTATATGCCCATACATATACATAAGTTATCAGGTGACCCATCTCAATCATGAGGTAAACACAAAGGTCATAGACTCCGCTCAAACCAGGATTTTCATTATCGAAACCGTAACTGCTGAAGAGCTCCGTCTCTGATGAGTACAGTGGACCTGTCACGACTCCGAGGTACTTCTCACTAACCATAGACTGCCGAGGTACTCCTATCGAGTGTCGTAGATCTACTTCCAACTACCGGGTGCTCCGTCCGCTGAGGGTCAACTGCCAAATACCGGGCGCTCTCCCTAATAGCCTACAGAGGTACTCCTCCTGTCGAGTACCGTGGGTCTGCGGCCAACTACCAGGCGCTCCGTCCACTGTGGGTCTGTCGCCAAATACTGGGTGCTCCCTCCACTGGGCTAGTCGACTCACTCCAAGTCGAGTCGGTCAAGCAGTCTTCAAGTCTCAGCCAGCTACACAGTCTTCGAACTCCGCACGCTCGTCTCCTAGAGGGTCAGATCTACAAGCTACAGGTTGATACTGTAAGTATCACAGTGTTCTATGAATAAGTATCTCAATGTACCGCCTTGTCATAGGGGTCTCAATGCAACAGACAGCGCATCAATCGGACACACGGTCTGTGAGTTATTAGCCTTTTCGTCCCAGGGGCCTGGTTTGTTTCGTTTGCGAACCAACCCAGTTGTATCTCAACTGTACCCCGAACTCTCATAGGGTATACTCATAGGGACCGTTTCTCAACGTGATCACCAACGCCGCTGACGGTTCGTCAAACAAACGTCCAGTCTAAGAGTTATCGGCTTTTCCATTCCAGGGGCCCGGTTGGATTTCGGGTTCAATCGAACCCGAACACTATCCAACTGCATCCAAAACTGATGTGAAGTAATCCAAAAAGGTCAGTCTCACTGGAAGGAATTCAACAATGTCGATGGCACGTCAATCGGACGTCCGAAGCTTATGTTATAAGTGTTTTCGCTCTGAGGGCCCGGTTGGTTTCGGGCTCGAACCAACCTCGCCATACCCAAAGTTCTCTAAAACCTTGAGTTTAATATACCTAAACGATTGTATCTATCCATGTATTGCATTGCAACTAACGATGCATCAATCTGAGGTCCGTAGCCCAATTTATTAGAAAAAGACCGAAAGTGGTCCGAAAAGGGGGTTTCGGGCCCGGACCGACCCGGCCCGAGACCCCCTGGGTCGGCCCGAACCAGGTCCAGGTCCAGCCCGTTTGGGTGCAGCCCGGTCCAGCCTGGGTGCGGCCCGGCCCGGCATGGGTGGCCCGACCCAGCCTGGGCGGCCCGGCCTGGCGCGCTGGTGTGGCGCCCGTGTGACCAGGCGGCTCGACCGAAACGACAGAGCGGAAGGGGTGGGGGGGGGGGGTGCTGCACCCCTGATTGACACCCCCCCCCCCATGTGGGGGCCGCTATCCTTCCAGTCGGGGGTTAAGAACCCCGGGTTTCCCCCTGAAATGGCCGGCCCTGTCCGGCCGGCCGGTTGCTGTCGTCGCAGGACCGTCGTGGTCCCGCCCTCCTGCTCCAGCGGCCCACGATTCCGGCCGCCGCTCCCACACCACCGCGGCCATAGGCGACGACCTTGTCCGATCGGTGCAGCGCGACGGCGCCGCAGCCCCACTCTGGCCGCGGCCTCTTCGAGGATCTCTGGCACGGCGCGACGGCGCCGCGGCTTTGTTCGACTTCAACGGGGCGACGCGATGGCGCCGCGCTTCTCCGCCCATACTTCATTATTTCCGTGCAGTGCAACGGCATCACGCTGCCTTGCTCGTGCCACAACAAAATCAAGCATAAATTGGGGAGGAGGGTCAGCAGTGTTTCTGCAGTTCGACCTCCTCTCGTTATTATGATAACAGGCATCTCAATTAGGAAACGATGAACAGTGAAGAAAGTATTTATGAAGAAGAAATTAACCCCTACCTCAATGAAATCGTTGAACGAAGGTTCGTCGCGGAATTGAACTTCATGGAAGAAGGCGTCGCGAAAGAGGGTTCCATACACGTTGACGAAGATCGTCCGAGGAGGAACGATGTCACCCTTCCTTTGACGTGGGAAGAAGAACGAAGGAAGGTGCGTTGGTGATCTTTGCGTTCTTCAAGGAAGATGATGAAACTCAAGACTTAGAGCTTTCTTCCCCCTAATCCTCTCACAACTAGCTAACCCAATTAAAATAAGGTCACCCCTTATTTTAATTGTTTATTCCATGCTTTTCAAAATTAAAAAATTCAAAAATGACACCACTTAATTAATTAAACATATGTTGTCAAATTAAATGGAGAGTTAAGGGGGTTAGGAAAATGAAGGGGTGGGGTTCATGTGGGCCCCAGCCCAAAAATATCCTACCAAGTGGAGCAGTATATAGTGGGTCCCACTCCAACCACTTAGATTAGGATAAACTACTTTAAATAAAAATAAAATTGGTTGCGCCATTTTATTTTTATTCTTAACTTAACCCAATATTTTAAAAACCTCACCCGAGCAAATGCAGCTCTGGAAAAGGTGTTCCTAATCAATTAATGATGTTCGGGTTTCATCGGTGCCCTCAGATTTCGATTCCGAGCACCGGTTCAAAAGTTAGGAAATCCCGCTCGTTCGTTCACTGAACGTACCCGAGATAAACTTCAGAAAAAATATTTTGGGCTCACCGGGCCTCAGAATCAGGTGTCGTGAGAATCTGCGTTCTTGTAAAATCCCAAAGAAAATTAAGAAAAAAATTCCCTTGAATTTTACGGGTATTTACATTAAATTTAAATGAAAATAAAATATATAATATTTACACACACAACCAACCTATGGATTTACATAACCAAACACATAAAACCAACACAGCCACCATATCACCACTATCACACATAAAAATCACTCAAAAAAACAATGTATCGCACCAGAAAACCACCACACCCATTCCACACATGCCTATATTTAATTTCACATCCCACCATTTTCTGAATTATAATGTTTTCATTAAATAAATTTCAGTAATCCATTTCACTTAAGGTCAATATTACACTTTAATTTATCATTAAATTCATTTGGTCAAATAAGTATACACCAATTCTATAGTTCTCAATTAACAACATCAAATATTAACACTTTAAAAATTCATTAATCATTACTACATATTAAAATTAAACATCTTTATCCCATTTTCATTTTATTTATTTTCAGTACCATTCTATTTTGTCCAACCCAATTTCATTCAATTGGATTACAATTTTAATAACTTTATAGCTATTATGAATCTACCAAGCCAACTAAAAACCCCACAGACTATTCTCATATAATATTTGTATTACCATATGACATATCACAACTATATCTACAAAAATTAAACTTGGAAAATAACCACACCTGTAATTCCATCCATTACACATTCCATCACATTAAATGGTTTCAAAAGTCATGGGGATCAAAAAGTCTTATTTCATGAAAGATAATATTAATAATATCATATGATAATAATTCAATTGAGACTCATTAATTTCCAGTTATCATAGTACAATATTGTATGCAATTCCACTTTTTTATTTTTAGTTAATATAATAAAATATTGATTAGCTTTATAAGACAGTCAATTTATATTTCCTGAATAATATTATGATTATATAAATTTACATAACCACTTATTTATATTCTCACACTACTAGTTCAATCACCATCTATAATGAATTTACCATTCTGATGTGAGGTTATTCCACAATTTTGTGTCAGAAAATGAAAACATAGACATAAAAAACTTCCATGATCTGAAATTTTGGGAAAATGATAATGGAGAAGAAATATCATGAGAATAAATAACACCCATGTGACGTATTCCCTTCCCTATAATTTTTATATTGTATACAATTAATAATTTCCATTAAGCTAGTGCGTACCATCTTCCAAAATTATAAACAAAATAATGTTCCCACCCTAATTTTGTAACTAGAATAATGAAAAAAGATCCCCTAACTGGAGATGGCGAAGTTTTCCTAATGCATCCAAAATTGGGAGGAGAGAGAAACATGCACATGATAAGAACCTTTTAGAAGAGATAAGTTGATTTGAATAAGACTCTCAAAGCAGGGATGGTAGAGCCTAGATTTCCTAAAATCTAGAGGAATGAAGAGAGATTCAAATGATAGAAAATCATTTTGAACATTCAAAGACATCTATCCTCGATGACTCTATTAGATTCTATAATTTATTCCACATTTAATTCACATTTAACTACGAACTTAAATATAATAATTTCAAAATCTTCATAAATATTTAGTTTAATAAAAAGGAGTCAAGGAATTGTTTGAATTATTTTATTATTTTAAATTATTGAATGCGATTTATAGGAGGTTCTTGAAAGGAAATTGGGGGGTTTAAAAAATCTACTTATACATTGGAGGCGTACACTGTGTACAGGTAAGGTGGATTTTCTATTACATATCCCATAACCCATATGTGTGGCAGACCCACTTCATAATGATTATCCAGTTTTGCCTATACAAGGATTAATATCATTAAGAAAGATGATGGATCTCATAAATACACTTATGTGACTAAAAAACTACCCTTATGTGGATATTTAATATTAGGGATGAACTATACACAACATTGGGAGGGCCCATACGCGAGCCTAAAACACTTACGCGCACTATGATCTACCTTTACGCAATCAACTGATAACCATTACATGAACCATGGAAAATACCCTTTACCCATACATAACTCAATTAATTTTTACCTACCCTTACACAACTATCCATTTACTAGTACATGATCGGGTTACAATTTTTACGCAGGTAATTATTTTGACACTACCAGTATGAAAATCATTTAATTGAAGGATTACCTTAATATTGTAATTTATAATGGGGGTTTCCATTACAAAAGGATATAAAAACAATTATACCATTACAAAATCTATGAAAAATCATATTTACCCTTACACAACATTAATTTCATGCATAAGGTTAAATATTTCATCGAAAATATTAACTTTTCAATTATACTAACATATGAATAATTATAAAATGGGGTTTATAATAATTTGCATGAATTCCAAAAAACATTCAAAAATGATAAAATATTTTTTAAACACAAAAAATATTATATAATATTTTTGACAATTCAAAAACGTCCAATTATTTTATTAATAAATATTTTAACACTTCAAAATTACATCCATCATTTGAAAACCATTTTAAAACTAGTTTATAAATTATAAAGGAATTTCAATACAACATCTAAAATATTAAAATATCTCCTATAAATCCATAAATTGAAGAATCTTAAAGGACGGGTTTGAGGAAACTCATACCCTTACACTCACGATGTGAACAAGCTATTGAAAAACATCTCTTATTGTTTTAGTTTTTCCACGATGAATAGAACTATTTATTTAAAAGATATACCATTATTAAAAAACTTAATCATACAATAGTTTCATAAGTTGTGAAAACATTATATGATTTTTTAATAATTTCAAGATATCCAACAAGCTACCAGACTATATTGAGTAGACCTCAAACATATGAGAGAAGATCATTTTAATAGTAATTCAAATATTGTAATGTAACTATGAGTGATTATTATCTTCAATTCTCAACCAATAAAATATGGAGAAATAAAAATATTTAAAACCAAAAGACATCATTATTTCATTAGTTAGAATGACTATTTAATAGACTTCATATAAAATAAGTTATAGATGCTCAAATTCATAGCATGAGATGATTATTAAACTAGTTCTATCTAGTTTTGTTCTTAATAGTGATAAATAATTAGTACAAATTTTTGTTAAGAAATCCATTTCATACTAGTACATATATTAGTGTTCCTTCACAATTCCTGAAATATTATTCTCCAATGGCATGTTTAATGACAACAAGAAACTGTTCAATTTGATAAAATAGATAGTCTCTGATAGAGGCTTCTAATTAGAATGAAATATTTATATATTATTAATGCTTAGAAGTATTTATGAAAATATTATATATATATATATATCAATATATATATATATATATATTTATATTAAAATATGTTTGTAATATTATATATATATACACTATAATCACTATGAAAAGTGATAAAAAGGCCTCTCTTTTTTGATGATTAAAAAACACTAATAAATGGAAACCTTTATCAGTGTTAAAAAATTTAAATAAAAAATATAATACATAATCAAAATATAAAAAAAATTTATAATGAAATCCATTTATTAGTAAAAAATAACTAATAAAGAGTGGTCTTTATCAGTCTTGAAAAAAAGCTAATAAATGTGATCTTTTATCATCGATTCTTAGCACTAGTAAATAAATCTTTTATTAGTGATTTTATCTAGTGCTAATAAAA
The DNA here is from genome assembly GCA_963277665.1 of Viscum album. Classification (NCBI taxonomy): domain Eukaryota; kingdom Viridiplantae; phylum Streptophyta; class Magnoliopsida; order Santalales; family Viscaceae; genus Viscum; species Viscum album. The sequence continues at coordinate 960,543,397 of OY728142.1, forward strand.
TTTTATCATTCAAAATGTATGAAAATATTACATTGTGACATTGACACCATCCAATAAGAATTACAACTCAATCAACTTGAGATTGAGTACCCATGTTTTGATGTAAATCTTCTCAATCCCAACCATAATGATGCCGTCCCCTCCACCCTGTATATGAAATGTAACTATATATATATAAAAACATAAATATATATTATTATCTCAACAAAAATTAATGTATGTATGTGTCTATATATATAACCAAGGACATGTATAATTGAAAAACTAAAAGTGTGTGTCTATATATATATCATAGATAATATTAAACATACTAATTTATATGATAAATATTCAATCATGTATAGAATTAGAGATTAAAAATGATAAATTTTATGAGTTCTATAATATGTTTTAATAAGTTTATATAGTTTTATCAGTGCTAAATAATGAACTGATACTTGTCACCACTCTATTTCACAGTTTTTGTATTAATATTATGATATGTGAGTCTTTTCTATGACATGTTTATCATATAAATTTACTTCTTAAAGAATATTGTATAATTATTTTACATTTATTTATATTTATTTATTGTATTATAATTATTTAAAAATTTTAAATTAATTTCTTGATATACATTTTTATTATTATATTTATGGAAAGTACTGATTTGATTATATTTCCTGATTTATATTACATGTGAAAATGTTTTTTTAAACTTAATTATATTTTATTTTCATATGAATTTTAATATAGTTTTATTATGAGAGTAATTATTATAATTTTAAAATATTATCCCTGTGGGTTTCTGTTCTTGCAAGGGTGAGTGGGGTGTGGGGTGGTTGTCGTAGGGTTGAGTCCCTAGTTTGGATTTCTTTTTAGCATGTGTGTGTAAGGGATATTATATAATATACATATATAACATAAAATATGTTATATGAATTTAGTTTAATAAAATAAATAATTCAATATATAATATATGTAAACTAAAAATCAAATATGATATTAATTTCAATTTATATTAACAATTATGATTAATTAAATTTTAGTTTTGTAGTAATTGATAAATATTAATAATAATTGTATTTATATTAAAATTACTTTCCAATAGATATATAAATAGATAAAAACTACATTTCTATATTTGTTTGAATATTTTTAAGGGAATAAACAAATTATTAATTTCCCTTGTTGATTTCAAAGGGATCAGACTAGTTATCATTGTAGCAAATGTGCAAACATATATCTATTATGAAGTGAAATTATAGATTGTGTGATACTTGTGTTTTATTTGTTTTCAATGTATTATGTGTAAATCAATGTGTTTTTGGATACATATGGGTGATGGATTGTGTATCCACCCATAACATGATGATTAATGGTTTTTCCTATATATTTTTCATAAAGAAAATTAGTGGTGATATCATAGGAGAAACAAAGAACGTCTCACATTTCATAACTTGATTTTGGACAAGAGGACTGTTATGTGGAAATCTCCCTAAAATAAAATGATTTTTAAAGTCATCATGGTTATAAAATGTGCTGAAGCATGTGAATGATCTTTCTATTACTATCACATAATAAATGAAACAAAGATGTGTTGGATAAACTAAAGGTTCTTGGTGTAGTGAAAGAAATTATCATTGATGGGTGTGAAAAAAATGTTTTTATATATAATAAATATTGTATGATTAATATTATTATTGATTCGTTATCAATGAAAATTTTTCAATGAAATTTTACAGTCAAATCAAAGAAAAGAAGATATTTCATGTCAAATTTTAAATTAATTGAAATGTATAGAAGTAAATAATGCCTCAGTCTTAAGATCTTTCTTTGATTAATATGTTATTCAACCAAAGACCATTTGGCCAACCATCATTTATCATGTTTGATCATCATGGTTAATCCCTCTTATGATGATAAACTTATGTTCCTTTGATATTTGAATAACATTGATTTATTGTCAGGTTCTAGCAGAGTAGAATGATCATCTTGAGGTCTTCAACTTTCCTACTATGATGATTCATTATGGCATGGAGATTCATACCTATACTCTCATCCATTAGAAGATAGTTGAGGGAAGAGAATCTATTAGTCTTTGGATAAGAAAACCTAGATCATTCTTCAGTCTTGAGAGAGATCTATAGATTCTGATAGGCACAATGATTATATAATTCTATTAACCACATCATATAGACATAATAGTAAATTTATTGAGTTTGTATTAGGGTTAAATATTATTTAACTTCACATAGATCATTAACAAATTATTAAACCCTTCGCTGATCTTATTCTATGTAAAATCTATAATAATACTAATATTTTCTTAAAACATATTCTAACTGGTGAAATAATAAATATTATGTTATCATTTTACATACTCATATTTTTCCTCAAACCATATCTTGGTCTGTTTTTTCAAATTGGATTTTATAGAAAAAATATAATAATTATTTAATTAAATAATTATTTTTTTATAAATAAATAAATATTTTACACTCATTTAATAAAATAATTACCTTGAAAATAAATATTTCTTTTATTTATAGGAACAAATAATAAATAATAAAATTATTCCCTGGACGTGAAAATAATATTTATTCCAATGGTTAATTTAACTTATATTATGAAAAATAATTACTGTGTGTCCCTAAATGATTTATCCCCATTAGAATTAGTTAGGTTTATTAATGTCAAAGATAAATGTATAGAAACTAGTTAATGAAACCAATAAGAATAAGTTAATATCACAATGATGAGAACCAAATACGAGTGTGGATTGTGTAATATAATCAATTTGTCTTGATATATCATGATACCGGTTTCATAACTAGGTCATCAATATTAATTCTAGATATAATTTTCATTAATGACATGATATGAAAATGTGAATCTATTCTTGGAAATGGGATTTATTTCGATTGTTCCATTCCTATAAATAGTTCAAGATATTAACATCCATAAATGGAAGGGAACAATCATTCTACAAATTATTTATTAACAACATACCGACCTCGACATACTAAATGAATCATAATTGACACACACATAGTTAGTCATGTGTTTTTCAATTAATATAAGTACATGCTTTATGATATACACTAATAATAATATTTACGTCAAAGATAATTTAAACACACTCATAGATTGAAATATTAGATTACTTGAAAACACATGTAAATCTTACTGGTGGGCATATCCCCATAACCACACATGTTGGAGATCACCAACTATGAACATAATGAGTTGAATCCTCATCAACATACGAACACTCACACCTGACAATTGAAAAATTATGTGAACCATCAATGATCATCATCTTGATCGTAATGGAAAATGGTTAAGAGATATCATCATAGCATCTCATGGTTCTCATCAAAGTATAGAAATAATCAAATTAAATTCATAAATAATAACAATCAATTGTGATCATATATTTTAATAACCCTTTCATTAAATATAATCAATAATCTAAATTAGAAAAAATTGGTTTTCTAAAACGAATTCTAAAAAACTCCCACTTTCGTTAGAGTCAATTGTTAATGACTTTTGGACCGTTAGATCTAAAATGAAGATAAGGTTATTAAATTAAATGTATGTCATTGAAATCGTGGATGATATTTCTTATCCATACTGATTCTTTACCTCCAATATAATCCATATTATACTCTGAACCCACCATATAATGCATAACTATTTTTCATTTTGGGATATTTTCACTCATAAATCCTCATTTGATATTGAAGATACTTCCCCACTATGGCTCCACATCCTCGTGATCTGTTTGAAAAGTAGAATCTGTATATTCCATGATGAATATATCCTCATATCTTCCATATACTAGGAGGATATTCTTATGTCCCCTAAAAAAATATGGATAATTTTGAAATCCATCCAATGGAAGACTCATAGTTTTGAATGATATTTTCCTACCACAATTAAGGAATACATGACATACATGATTGACCTAATTAATTCCACAACTTGTATCATTTCCACTCTCTATCTATCCTCATGTGTCTCATGGTACATTTTCATAGAATGATTAATCTCATGTGGAATTGGAATCAATACCCACACAGATTAATCTATACCAAATCTGTTTACTATCTTGTCCATATATATACTAAGACTTAGACCATGTAGTCTCTTATATCTATCATGATGGATGTTAATTCCAAGAATATATTTTTATTTTCCCAACTCTTTCATAGAAATCCATTTATTTCTCTGCAAATTTACAGTATGCATGATTTGTATCTCATTTCCAACAATTAAAATCTATTAGTCATATCCTCCTATGAAAATAAATACACACCCAATAAATTATTTATAGACACATATCTCACATTTGTTTCATGTGAAAGATTATTTTATTTTGGATTCATCTAAAATAATGTTCTATGACTTGGATTCATTCTTTAATACATATATAGATCTCTATAACATTCATATATTATTAAAATTATCGGGATTTAAAAACCCAACCATTGTTTCATATAAACATATTCTCGAAGGATTCCATTAAGTAACACTTCTTGACCAAAATCTACAAAATCTAATAGTCATGGTATACATCTATGAGAAGTATAAATTTTATGGATTTAATCTGGGTGAATGTTGAAAATATATCTTTCTACTCTATTTCATGATACAATTTTTACCCATTTGCAAAAAAAAATTTACTTATAGGTTATAACATTACTATTCATATATATCTCCATCTTTAATACCTTTTTGGAACCAATGATTTATATCAACTAGAAGACCCCAAAAAAATCAAAACATGGTTTTATTAAATGGGATCTATTTCAAAAAACATTACTTCCTTCCATTTGGTTGTATTTTTACCACAAAAAAAATTCTTATAAGTTAAAGGGTCTCTATTATCAACTAATAATGAGTCACCATCCTTGTTGACTAGAAAATCATGTCGTTCAGGTTATCTAAACTCTCTTATACTATTATTTAATACTTGTGTCTCTAGAATAGTTTCTTCCAAGGGGATTTGTAGAACGTTTCCCTATACCAACTCTTGTATATCATGAGCTTGACCTTTATTGAAATCTATATTACTCTAACTATCCCTTTTAATGATTCTCTCTATCTCAATGAATATTACATGTGTTTCCATATACATTTTTTTGATGGGTCATATAGGTAATATCTACTTGTATCCTTGGGTGACCCTATAAAGATACACTTTTTTACTTGGGGTGTAAGTTTTTTTCCATGGTAGGCCTTAATAGACACTTCACATCCACACACATGTATACTTGAAAACAAGAGTTTCTTTCCACTCCATAATTGGTATGGAATAACCTATATATCTTTGGTTCATACTAGGATTAGTATGTTTACTACTATCTATGATGAATATCCCCAAAATGGTAGTGGAAGGATTTCATGATGCATCATTTATCCCACCATTTCCATAAAGGTGTAGTTCATCCTTTCACACACACCATTTTACTAGGGTGTATAGGGAGGTGCGATTTGGGTTAAAACCCCATACACCTATAAATAGTAAATTATTTCATGATTAATATATTATCCATCATTGTTTGAGTAGAGTTTCATTATATTCTTACGAAGGAGTTTCTTAAACTCATTTATTAATTCTTGGAAATTCTAAATGGTTCTCGAATTGTACTATTTTAAGTAGATATATATATACTAATTAATATAATATGTTAATTTTATCAACTATGAGTACTCACCCATTTCTTTAACTAGGAATTTTCCACTCACATCAGTGTGAACCAACTCTAGAAGCTCTATGTCCCATTCACCTTTTCCACTAAATAAAGATTTTGTAGTTTTAGTATATAAATATGGCTTTAAAATACTATATGGTTTTATTTATAATGAATCTAAATGGATATCATAATATATATTAGTAAATATTTTCAATTTTACAAGACCAATGTGGTGATACAATAGGTGTGTGTGGTTCAAGTCTGTGATCCAGAGTTTTCATCTTTTCCAAAACATGGATCTCATAGTCTAATTCATAAATAGAATTTTGTAATTGTGCCTTGCCATAACACATTATTTGTTTATTAATGAATAAAATTTCAGTTTTTAACCTAAAAATAAAACCATCCATATCTAATTTAGATACAAAAATATTTTTTTGATAATTCCCAACACATAGTGACAATTATGAAGAGCTGAGATCATTCTCATCAATAATGTGAGGTTGTTGTGACCAATGGATATTACTGCAAAATAATATATATTTTGATATCTCAAATCAACCACATCCCATTAAAATACTAAAAATATACTAGTATATTATATTTTTATAAAAATTTAATAACCTAAAATAGTATTAAATTTCCAATTTTTAGTAATCTTATGGATACAATGAATAATACAAATACCTAAATAACCAACTTACTCTCTTCCCACTGTACTGTTTTTCTTCCAACAGATATTCTTTCCACATCATGAATAGATAGAATCATACACCCCGACTTCCGATTTGATCTTCCAATTTGATCTTTACTTCTTCTCGCATACTCTGTGGTGTTTATTATCTTACTTAAAGGCAATGCCTTCCCTTATTTCGGGATTTATGCCTTTGGTGCTTGTCACCAGCCCCTGGCCTATGGGAGACGGGAATGGGGTAGTAATGGCACGGGTCATGAGGACAGTTCGTGACAAATTGGTATTGGAGGAGTTCGGTTCTACTGCAAAACTCAGGATTCTGATATTTCTTCTATTTGAAGTAATAGTGTTAAGGGTATTGAGTGTGGTTATCAGTCCAGGGAGTCCAGTGTTGGTGCGGCGGCCGACTTATCGATACACCAGGACCCTAACTTTGGATTTCCGACTCAGTGCATGAAAACATTGATTGCATGTGTGTTTCAAAAGTTTACCTTGGGATTACATTGTGTCAGCTCACCATGTATACTGTATTGATCGTGGTGCACCTGTTTCATTTAAGGATGGCTCCATGATGGTAGCCAGCTAGGGTTAAGAGAAATGTACAGGACAACAGCCCACCGAGCGATGAGGCCTCGGTGCAGGGCCCTTTTACAGTAGAGGCACCGGCGGTTCCTCTACCCGTCGAGCCACCGATGCCACCAGCCCCAACCGCTGAGAGTGCATGTCACCTTAGTGTACTACATGAGTTTCAGCGTTGGAGACTGCCCAGGTTCTATGGGGATATAGACCCTCAGGAAGCTGAGGATTGGTCAGAGGCTATTGTATGAGTTTTCAGGTTAGTGGGGACACCAGCTGACCTTATGGTGATCCTTGCAGCGAGTCTCCTGTATGAGGCAGCAGACAGATGGTAGAGCATGAGGCTCCAGGTGGACGGCGAGGCATCTCTCTTCTGGACGAACTTTGAGAGACTCTTCTGCTCAGAGATTTTCTCATCCACTCTACGTGCGGTGCGCATTAAGGAGCTACTATAGTTATGGCAGGGCAGCATGATTGTAGCCTAGTACTTGGCGAGATTTACCGATCTCTCACGCTCTTCGACGGACATGGTACGAGACCCATTCATTCGGGCCCAGACCTTCGATCAGGGACGGTGGCATGAGATCATAGAATCGATGATCTCCCTCAGTATTCCAACTCAGGTAGGAGTACTGGAGTGAGCCCTTCTCATGGAGATATTTTTTTCTGAGCCTACACCAACAGCGAGACCTACCTCAGGGTGTCACGTAGCAAAGTATTCTGCAGCTGGTAGTCGACGGATGTCACATGGATCTAGGAAGACCAGACCATCAGGTGGACTATCTCAGGACACTGGCTCAGAGGTGTGGGGCACATGGTGCATATCCAGTCTTACGAGGATCAGACAGTGCTTTGTATGCGGTGGGAAGGGCCACATGGATCGTGACTGCCCGACCCACCGTGCAGAGGAGCAGTAGACGGTTGAGGGACCACCCAGGTAGAGGTAGAGGGTCGACCATGGTGGTCCGTAGGGAGCAGGAAGACGAGGTAGAGGAGCTTCCTGAGCCGCAGGTGGTGGGCGACGCTATGAGGCTTTACCTCCACCACCATCAGGAGGTCCACCCCGACCACAGGGAGCTGGCGGGCAGAGGCAGGCTCAACTTCAGGCATCGGAGGCCTACGACCACGGCGCACCAGAGATGATTCGAGGTACTATCTGTGTCTACTACACCCTTTCTATAGTTCTTATACACATAGGAGCGAGTTAATCTTTCATTTCAGGTGCCCTTGTTCAGAGCTTGGAGATTCTGACGGAGCCGTTGGCTCGATCCTTACGGCTAGATACTCCTACTGGAGCAGACTCAATGATTACGCATTGGTACTGGCAGTGTGAGATTACACTAGGAGGTGAGAGATTCGGCTGGGATCTTCTTGTAGGGGTTCTGAGGCCTTACGACATCATCTTGGGCATGGATTGGTTATCTACAGTCCATTCTCATATCGACTGTATTAGGTGTAGGGTGCGGTGTGTCCGCACCGATGGGAGCAGGTTCACCTTCACCAGCGAGAATAGTGCCTTTGCAGTGCAGGATGGAATCACACAAAGGAGAGACATTTTATCACTCATCTGTTGGCTAGCCTCATCCTAGGATCAGTTGATGTGTAGAGTTCGAGTTTTCCTGTAGTGGTGGATCAGTATGTAGAAGTTTTTCCTGACGACGTTCCGAGAGTACCTTCTCGCAAAGAGGAAGACTTCTATATTGACATGTACCCCGGGATAGCCCCAATATCCACTCTAGAATATCGGATATCTCCCGATGAGCTTCGATATCTATGGGTACAGCTGGAGGACTTGCAGGGCATGGGATTCATCTGACCCGGTGTTTCACCTGGGGCTTCCTTGATTTTGTTCGCTATGAAGGCAGAGGGGAGCTTGCGACTGTTTGTCGATTATCATCGCCTGAACCAAGTGATCGTGAGGAACAAGTATCTGCTACCGACGATTGAAGACCTATTCGATCATCTCAAGGGGGAATGGTGGTTCTCGAAGATAGACCTCAGGTCAGGCTATCATCAGCTCGCAGTTTGGGATGAGGATGTGTAGAATACGACCTTCAGATGTCGGTATGGCCACTATGAGTTCTTTCTTATGACTTTCGGTGTAACCAATGCTCCAGCAGTGTTCATGAGTCTCATGAACAAGATCTACCAGCCTTACCTCAATCGATTTTTCATTGTCTTCATCGATGACATATTGATATACTCGGCTTCTGAGGAGGAGCATGCCTACCACTTGCGGGTTGCACTGGACACACTCCGAGAGCACCAGCTTTATGGTAAGCTCTCAAAGTATCAATTTTGGATACGCGAGTTCCACTTCATAGGACACGTCATCACTGTGGCAGGAGTTTTGATGGATCCTGTGAAGATCGACGCAGTGCTAGCTTGGGAGCCACCCAGTAGCATGATGGAGGTGCAAAGTTTCTTGGGTCTAGTTGGGTACTACCGGAGGTTTGTGCCAGACTTCTCCAGAGTTGTGGAACCAATTTCATCTTTGACGAAGAAGGGTAAAACCTTCATGTGGTCAGATATATGTAAGTAGAGCTTCCAGAAGCTGAGACATAGATTGACCAGCGCACCCATATTGAGGCTACTAAAGGAGGGAGTAGGGTACGTAGTCTACTGCGATGCATCTGGGACCGGACTAGGGTGTGTCCTGATGCAGGAGCGGAAATTGATCGCCTATGGATCATGACAGTTGAGGCAGCACGAGCAGAACTACGCTACCCATGACCTGGAGTTAGCAGCAGTGGTCTTTGCCTTGAAGAATTGGCGGCACTATCTGATGGGCGAGCACTTTACAGTCTATTCTGACCACCAGAGTCTCAGGTACATCTTCTCGCAGAAGGACTTGAACCTGAGAAAGTGGTGATGGCTCGAGTTCCTCTAGTATTATAACATTAAGATAGTCTATACTACTGGAATGGGGAACGTAGTAGCAGATTATCTCAGCAGGAGGACGGGAATTCAGCTACCTGGGGAGGCGACAGAGCAGCTACCCGCTTTGTAGATATCATTCGTGGATAGAGATGGAGCAGCCTTTATATAGTCACTCACAGTCAATCCTCCACTACTACAGTGGGTCAGGGAGGCACAACATGGGGACATTGACGGTGAGACGCGGTGTGCACAGATATCCTCCGGACAGGCACCTGATGAATTCTCTGTAGGAGGAGAGCACGATGTCCTTTTCAGAGGACGTATCATTGTACCAACTTCTTTATAAGAGGAGGTGCTAAGAGAGTTTTACACATCACCTATAGTGGTACATCCATGGGTAGAAAAGATGTACTGGGATATTAGACGACAGCCCTGGTGGCTGGGTATGAAGAAGGTTGTGGCAGAGTTCGTTTCTCGATGCATTACCTGTCAGCTGGTGAAGGCAGAGCACTAGGTACCAGAAGGCTTGGTACAACCCTTGGAGGTCCCGAAGTAGAAGTGGGACAGGATATCTATGGATTTCATTTCTGAACTTCCACGTACTTCCAGAGGTCACGACTCTATTTGGGTGATTGTCGACCGACTCACAAAGTCGTCCCACTTTTTACCCATCAGAGATCATGTCTTAGTGGGGGGGCTTGGGATGCATCTACGTTTAAGAGATTGTACGGCTTAATGGTGTTCCATAATCTATCATCTCTGATCGAGATGCTTGCTTTATTTCCTGGCTTTGTAAGGGGTTGTAGGAGGCATTCGAGATGTAGCTACGTTTGGGAACCGCCTTTCACCATCAGACGGATGGTCAGAAAGAGATGACCATTCAGAATGTCGAGGACATGCCCCGTGCATGTGTCCTCGACTTTGGTCGCAGCTAGGAGGATCACCTACCCTTTGTGGAGTTTGTGTACAACAACAGCTACCACTCCACCATCGGGATGGAACCATAAGAGGAATTTTACGGCCGACCTTGCAGATCACCTCTATGCTGGACAGTCCCTAGGTAGTCAGCACTTTTTGGACTAAAGACTGTCCAAGCCACGACAGAGAAGGTCCAGGTCATCCAGGAGCGGATGAGGACAGCTCAGAGCCCACAGAAGTCTTATGCTGACAGGAGGTGGAGACCCCTAGAGATTGAGGATAGCGACCATGTTTTCTTGCGGGTCTCACCTTGACGTGGATTATGGAGATTTGGTTGGGGTGGAATGTTAACTCTACACTTCATCGGACCATTCCAGGTTCTCAGCAGGATAGGTGAGGTGTCTTATCGCCTGGATCTACCACCTCAGTTGCACTGAGTGCATGACATCTTCCATGTATCTCAGTTGAGGAGATACGTGCACGACCCGATGCATATCATCAACCATAGGGAGCTGAACATTGATGACGTGGTGACTTTTGCGGAGGTCTCGATGGTGATTGTGGATCGATAGGAGTGGGTCCTACGTGGGCAGTCGATTCCTCTAGTGTGCATCGGATGGCAGCAGATAAACCTCCAGGAGAGCACTTGGGAGCGGGAAGCTCAGATGCGTGCTCAGTACCCTCATTTCTTTCCCTAGTTTGTGATGTATCTTTACGGGGATGTAAATCTTAGAGGTGGGAGTAATGTAAAGACCTGTCAATTTCAAGGAATTTTTTTTCATAATTTCTTTTGAATTTTACGAGTATGCAGTTTCTGAAGGCACCTGATTCTGAGGCCCAGTGTGCCTGGAATAATTTTATGAAGTTTTGCTCAGGTATGTTCAGTGAACGAATGAGCAGGTTTTCCTAACCTTTGAACCGGTGCTTGGAATTGAAATTCGAGGAAACTGATGAAATCGCAACGCCGATAATTTCTTAGGAATACTTTTTCTGGAGTTGTGTTTGCTCGGGAGGAGATGTTAAAAATATGAGGAAAAAAAATATAATTGTTTTACAATTTTATTTTTATTTCTTTACTGGTGGTTTAAGTGTTATGGGAAAGGAATTTGTGAGGAAGTTGGGTTGGGGCCCACATGAGCCCCCACCTCCTTCAATTTCACTAACACCCCATTAAACCCCCCCACTAGAAATTAATTCTGTAACTCACCCACTTCCCCACTTTAATGGCATGTCAATTCTCACATTAATTAGATTGATTAATGCTAATAAATTTATTTAATTAGAGTTTGAATTTAGAATTCTTGAATTCTTGACATGAGTTAATAAAATAAGGACCTACCTTATTTTATTTTGGGGGTGGTTTCGTTGTGTGGAGATTATGGAAGAGCTTACGCTAAGTCTTGAAAAACGCAAAGAACGTCAAGACCTCGACCAAGAACGTCGTCACCGCAAAGAGTGATCATCGTGCCTTTCATCTCCTCTCCATAGCCGGTGTGAGATGTCGCTCCACCTCAGATGATCTCCATCAAACACATACCGATCTTTACCTTGCGGCACCATTTCCCGCGACAATCTCCTTTCGATGACTTCTTCGTGGTAGGGGATTTAAGTTCAAATTTATGGATTAAATTTGTGCTTTGCTTTGTCGAAGTTTTTTTATATTATTTTGGCCGCCTGTTATCAATTTAAGGAGAGGAGGTCGGACCTCACAAACACGGCCGATCCTCCTACTCTTTGTTGTTGATCATCGATGTGGTTTGGAACGGAGGTGGCACGGTGAAATGGCACCACACGGGAAGGAAGAAAAGAGCAAAGAAAGAGCGCGACGCCGTCGGGCCACGCCGGTGAAGCCTTAGGATGCCGCGGCCAAGGATAGGCCATGGCAGAGGAGCGCGGTGGCGTTGCGCCTGCTCCGAAGCATCCCGGAGGGCCGAGGCCAGGGCGGGCCGCAGCCGAGGGGCACAGCACCGTCGCGCCACGCCGGTCGGACAAGGCCGCGGCCTAAGGACATGGCGGTGCAGGGAGGGGAGGTTGGAAACGCCGGCCACTAGCACATGGAAGGCGGGACCCGCAGGGGTCCCGCAGTGGCAGACCGGTCGGCCAATTCGGGCGACCTTTTTTGAAAGATCCGGGGGTCATAACCCTTGGCTGGAAAAAGTTGGTCTCCCCATGTGGGGACCATTTCCTCAATAAAAGAGGGTAGTGTACCTCTCCACATCCCGCTTGGCCAAACGGCCGAGCCACTGGCCACACCGGTTGCCCTGGGCCGGACAGGGCCGGACCCCCCGCCGGGCCGGGCTGCGCCGGCTGGGCCGAGCTGCGCCAGCTGGGCCGGGCTGTGCCCTAGGGGTCCGGACCCGGACCAGGGTCGGGTCGGCCCGGTTCGGGTCGGTCTGGGCCCAAAACCCCCTAAACATCGGACAACTTCGTTCAAAGGCCCATAACATGGAATACAGACCTCCTATCGATGCACAGTTAGTTGCGTAGCGATCCTTGGATCAAAGCAGTCGTTTTGGTATATTACAATCAAGGTTTCTGGGAATTTGGGGTACGGCCGGGTTGGTTCGAACACAAAACCAACAGGCCTTCGGTGCAGAAACGCTTATAACTTGAGCACCGGATGTCTGATTGACGTGTCGTCGACTTTGTTGGTTTCCTCTTAGTGAGACTGAACTTTTGGATTACTCCGCTTGATGTTTATATGCAGTTGGATTAGGGTCAGGTTTGTTTTAACTTAAAAACTAACTAGGCCCCTAGGCCGAAAAAGCCAATAACTCTCAGACCGGGCGTCCGATTGATGCGCCATCTGTCACGTTGAGTTCCTACTGTCGAGACCGAACTTTGGGATACATCAACTATGGGCTATGTGTCAGTTGATGTATCGAACCCCTTGGATCTTGGGGAAGACCCTCCCGGAATCAAACATGTTGTGTGTAGGAACCCAAGAGATGGTTGCGATTGTGATGACGATGACGACTATATTGGGATCCTCCGTGGGTTCGACAATGACGATGACTGTACTGAAATCATCCATGGGTTCAATGATGATGACTTCTATTCTTGTATCCTATGTGGGTCTAGTAGTACGTGACTACTGTTCTTGTATCCTACGTGGGTCCGACAGTATTTGACTCTGTACTTTTGTCCTACGTGGGTCCGGCATAGTAGCTAGTCTTGTATCCTTTGTGGGTCCGACAGCTTAGCTGGTCCTGTAACCTTTGTGGGTCCGATATCTTATATGAATCAGTGGCTACATTTGATCATCTATATCGTCTTATGAAAATGTATACCTGTGTGAGCTGAGTCTTGACTTTTCAATCATTATCTTCGATATGATTGACTTTTTTCCCTAAGTGGATTGGGTTGTGTTATCCTGTGTGGATTGGTTGTGCTATCTTGTGTGGAATGTATCGAATTTGGGCTCAGATGTTGGAGCCGAACTGGAATTAATGACATAGGTATATTTTTGGGCATATACCTAAGTAGTGTTGGTTGTTACTTCGGGATTTTATCTTTCTTTTGTGGTTTATCCATCGTGGATTCTGGGAGACCATCGGGGGCCTCTAGGTCCCTACTAAGTAGCATATACTCCCCCCTGCACAGGCTATGCCCGCAATACATTGTGTTGGATTCAGACGACAAATAGTACTGACTAAGGTAGGAGTTTGTGGAGCTAGAAGGTACCTGGAGGTGGATCACCGGATGAGATGTACACGGAGCGGATGGTTGGAGCTGAGGAGAATAGGAGATCATTTGTACCCACCCTTAATGTAGGATTTCTAGTGGATGGCTCGGACTCGCTGATTTATCTTTCAGTTGATGTACTTTCATTTCTAATGTACTTTATATTCAGTTGGGTTTGTATTCTGGCCCATTTACTTTCCATCACTTACCTTGTACTCAGTTTACTTAGTGTTTACTTCTACTTGCATACTCTATGGTGTTTTTTATCTTACTTAATGGCAATGCCTTCCCATATTTCGGGATTTACGCCTTTGGTGCTAGTCACCATCCCCTGGCCTATAAGAGGCAGGCTTTGGGTAGTCACGGCACGGGTCCCGAGGACGGGTCGTGATAATGTTTCTTAAAAATGTATTTCAGAACATTCTTACAATTTTATAGACTATGGGTTAAAGTCATTTATACCTTTGTTTGTCTTTTATAATATGTTTATAATCGAATCTTTCAGTCTTTTTCCAAAAAATGTACTTTTTAACCATTTCGACAAAATTAAGGTAATAATTTCTTTTTTTAACTTATACGGCCGGTGCAGCTATTTTCTACCATTATAAAATCTTCAAATATTCCCTTACAATATTATAAGAATATTTTCAAAGTAAATGTTTTATTTTATAATTATGTGACTTTTAAATGATTTAAAAATGAATATTTTAAGAATTTGAGAAAGGTACTCTTTATCAAGATCATAATTTTAAATGTTTTAATGATTTATCTTTCTAAATATTTTTAATTAATCTACGTGTTTTCAAAATGATTTTATGGATTTATTTATATAGACATGAATGTTTATAAATGATATTTATTTTCAGATGTTTTAAAATTGGTTTGGGACACTTTGATTCAAAAATATAATTTAAATTACTTCCTTTATAAATGTGGGACTTTTCAATGATTTCAAAAAAAGAGATATTTCTCTCAAATAGTTTTGATTTCATCTATGTTAGCATCCTTTGATGGATTTTAAGCTTATTTCAAGTTGATTTATTATCATACAAATCTTCCATATTTTATTGAAGGTTTTGTGATATGTTTGACCATGGATGTGTTATTTTTATACCATTCATGGATTATGGAAGAAGTAATGACATTTCATATGCTCGTTTTAATAAGAATGTTTATGTTATGTATAAACCTGTTCATATGAGGAATGCGTTGGACATAGTATGTGATGGGTGGAGCCTGCTATAGCTCCTCGATGAATCGGTAGGTCTCAGGAGACAAACTAGTGTCTTGGCACAAGGCCTTGAAAGAATCTTATTTGTAGTCTTGGAACAAGGTCATGAGTATTTGGTTATGATAGTCTGGCATTATGAATTCCATCATTATAAAAGTGGTTATTGATATTTCATTTGATTATTCTACTAGTTGAATATCCATGTGAATAAGTAAATGACAATATTTCATTTAATCTTTTCCATATTATGTTTATGTTCATGTTTAAAAGGATTTGTTTTAGTTATACATTTAATTAAATGTTTATGTTAATTTATGAATGTTTCAGCTATATTGTTATCTTTACTGAGCATCTGAGCTAACCCCTTTCAATGTTTTAATTTTTCCCAGGATGTGAAGATGTATTTTATAAATGAACTACAGGGATAATATTAGGGGAAATGTAGACAAGAAGTTGTTGTAGTTTTTTTCACTTCATCTAAGACTTATGAATGTATGTAGTGTTTCCAAGGCTACTAATCTAATCAGTCTTTCAAATCTTGATCTTTTGTGATCATTCCAATGTTATGTAATAATTCACTGACTATGGATAACTGGGGTCGGGGCATTACAGTTGGTATTAGAGTATGTTTATTACAAACCTTGGAAGCTAGATTTAAAAAAACTCTGATTATAGCACATAGACCTAAGATGGACTTTGAGGATTAGTATAGAATAAATTACTAGAATTTTGGTATTGTAGAGATTTTGTGAGTTTTCCGAGAAATACATCCCTATCTGGATACGATTAGGTAGAGGTGGATCTGTCAGAGATGTACCTAGGGGTAAAACCCAAAAACACTTCTTTGAGCTAGACTCTAAAGGGAACTGGTGCACGACTACGGGCCTTGCTACACTCTTGGTTACGAAACTCCCTGGTGATATGCTTAGGATAATTCTCATTTTCTTTACAAACCATTATAATGGGTTTATGAGTATATACTTCCTCAATGAAGACATCTATATGATTATGGATTATATCCAAAAAAACATTCAATTTATGTTAGGTATTTTACAAGCTTGGAATTATTCATTTCAATTCATAGATTGAACTAGTTTATGCTATTGTATAGAAATGGCGCCCAGTAGAAGGAATGTGAAGTCCAGCAAAACGTATAATCTAAAGAGTAAGAAGGATCATATCTTTCACGGTATTAAGACAACATTTAGAAGGGAAATATTATCCCATGTATTCTCAACATATGAATAAATAGTATCATGTGTTAATAAGAAAAGTAAAGAATTTTCCAAGTCCAATGGCTTTGAAGGGAAGCAAGAGAAGAAAAGGATGGAATAGAGAAAGATGTATAAAGGGAAGAGGGAAAAAATAATTTTCCCATATGTGATAATTGTGGAAAGAAACATCTTGTAACTTTCCTGAAGGGAATATGAGTTTGTTATAAGTATGGAGAAAAGGGACACCATGTACGTAACTGGAAGGGTAAGAAAAAGGTTTCAAATTTACAATGATTCATCTGAAAAGACATGGGAAACTATGCAAACCAATGTCCAAATAATCAGAGTATGCCCCAAATGAAGCTATTAGATAATAATAAAGTTATGATACTACCATAGATGAGGAGGAATGAGTAGAGTTCTTATGTTGTTATTAGAGAATTATGTCATTTGAGTGTCATATCAACAATGTACTGGTTATAATAATTATGGAGTATATAAGGATTGAACTGCAGTACCATTTCATTAAGGACTTTAGATTGTGTGGAACCACGAAAAGTGACTCAATAGCAGGTTAATTTTTTGTAAAATATATGGTTGAGAGAAAGATAAATCATAATATTGTTCTGATACTGAGGTAGTGATTTTGGAATAATACATGAATGATTTAGATAAATTATATTGGATTTTATTTAATACCTTGAAAATGATTAGTTATTTGTATATTCCATCATTGATGGAGTTTAAAAAAAAATTTGATAGAGGGAGTATATCCAGTATTCTATAAGTAATAAGGGATCATGAATGTAATCAATAATGTTTTATGGTAATTCAGGATGTTGAAGTGTTTTAAAAGAATACATGATGAAGGTGTTCACATGTTTTTACGTGTCAAAAAGGATCTACATTGTGTTTACCTTCTTCAAAAAATTTAGACTGTGAGTTTGGATGGAAGTATTTTTTATAATTCTAGTTTGAGATTATTTTTGGATTGCCATAAAAGGACATCTTGGAGGTCAGGCGGAAACTCGTCGCGTCTGGCAAGGCCGCAAGACTTGAACCCGCAACCGAAGGGAGAAAATGGTGTATCATCTACCACTAGCCACATGATTTCCTGGATTGAATAATGTAGTCTTTTTTTAAAAGAATCTTGTAGATGAATTATAAATTCATTTTTATGAACTCTATACAAATAGGATAAATAGAGTGTTATTTTTAAGTTCTATTATCTTTTAGAGTGAAAGATGACTTTTTGGTAGAAAATTGTTAAATGATGGGACTCTACTTATCAAGTATATATTTTTCTTAATCTCTTATTCTATGAAGAAATTAATTCTTATACTTCATTTAAGCGATCTTAAAACAAAAAATGTGTTATCCTAATACCATATGTTTTGTTGAACCGATGGTATTTTAAATCATCATAGATTGATGGATTTAAGGCCCAAAATTTTACACTTGATTGTGATTGGTGACCTCAATAACTAACTATAAATATTTACATTTTTCATCCAATTATATGTCTCTAATTTCCACCAATGTTCTCCTAATCGAGATCATAATTTGGTGTGACCCTTTCATTTCCCTTTTCCTCTTATTAAGAATAATTTTTATTAACCTAATTTCTGAAGTTGGTTTTCACAAAGGTATTTTCTATTTTCAACCTTTTATTTTTGAAAAATAATTTCAAATTGAGAGGGCACAATTTATTGAATTAGAGAAGAATGTAACACCCCAAAATTTCATAGTACGTTATTTCTTCAATGTAATTCAATAACTTGCACAACACGCAACACTGAGTTCTAGCACACCATGACGTACCAAACAAGTCGTTCAAAAGCATATATGAATAGTATTAACTGAATTTTGAACTTTATATAATACATATAATTTTATAATCCATATTATGAGTATCTTAGACATAATTTAAGAACAAATACATTTTTTCAGATAAAAGAAGTATTTTTCAAAAAATGCAATTTTAAAGCATTATAATGGAAAATCCTTTTTAAACACAATATTTAAAACTTTTATATATTAAATTTGACAAAATAATCTTCTTATTTATAATCAGGACATAATAAGTTAGTTTCTATAATGTTTTCGTGTTTTTTTGATAACTTTCATATTTGGGTGAATAGTGAAAAATACTATATTTTAACTAAAAACAACATTTTAAATAAAAATAATTCATATTGTTAAATTATAAATTTTAATGGTTTGGAAGTATAAATATATTCTATTTTTACCGTTTAATCCAATGATGGGAATTTTATGTGTTTTCACTTTGAAATTGGGCATAAACAAGTGTCAAACTTTTGATAGTTATTATTTCTTAAAAATATGTCTTTTTGTTTTGACAGCGGGAATTAATTTTAAATTTATAAATTCAACTTTTATGTTTTTAATTTGGTAAAATAGACTTTATTTTTTGATTCGTAATATCTATATTATCTTATGGTGATATATTGGTACGTTTCTGATAACTTTCATATTTTGATGTATAGTGAAAATTACTAAATTTTAATTAAAACAACTTTTTTAATCAAAATGATTAATAATGATAAATTTGGAATTTGAGTGATTTTAAAGTATAATTACATTATAATTTTACCTTTTAATCCAATTTTGGTCATTGGACATAATTTCATATTTAAACTGGACATAAGAAAGTGTAAATCTTTTGATAGTTATTATTTGTTAAAAACACGCTTTTTGTTTCGACAACGTGAATTAATTTTAATTTAATTTCTACCACTTATTTGTTTTGAATTTAGAAAAATGTATTCCATATTTAGAATCATGAAGTACAAATTGTTTAAATAGGTAGGTTTTATTTTTAGTTATTTTGAATAATTACTTCGGTAAATATTTTATTTACCGTGGTTAAAAGGTAAATCCGGTAAATAAGGGTAAACATTTCTATTATAATAATAATAAATTACCCTTAAACATGTCATAACCCTATTGGTTGATACATGTCCGACCATGGGCATCTTTGGGTTGATTTTAGGACCCCATGTATCCACTTGTAAGTGATAATGAATCTTTATATTAATTATGTTAAAGTAAATACAAAAATGAAATAACCGTATATCTTTAAGAAAAACAATTTTTACATAGGGTTATATATGTTATATTTTTGGCTATAAACATTCATTAGAAATCCAAGAGGAGTTACTAAATAATGGTATTTTATTGACTATTATTAGACATTGAATAATTATATTTATGAATGACACAACAATGATGCAGTATTTTCCTTATTAATAAAAGAATCAAATAATTAGTATTATAAATGTTAAAATAAATATAATTTGAATGTTTTGATGCCATCCACGAATTTTATTGATTAATATGACTTGTTAGGTTTGATTAAATAAATTTATTTCTAATTAATAAAGTTTTTAAGACTTCATCAAAAATCAATTATTAAATAGTGTCAAAATTAACATAAAAGTGTTTTTAAAAAAAATATTATCTTATTAATTCATATTCTATTCCTAAAAATCAAATGATTGGAAAAAGGAATTATAGAATGATAGGTGTATCATTAATGGAACACTTGGGTGTCTCTTGGAAGTATATAGTAAGTTTATTAACCATATAATATAAAAATACAATGTGACATGGTAAATGTCAAACTAATTAACTAAGAGTTAAAACTAAAAGACAAGGTTAATATAGTGACCCAAACCCATATGAAATCAATTGGATGAAATTATTTATACCCATACCCACCTTATATTTTTAATAATACACTTTTGAGACATTAGAAACTGGATATGAATTTATTATCAATTAATATTTTATGTTTTTTCTAAAGAGCCCCTCTTCCCCCTTATAAAAGGACACCACTTCTAACCAATTCAGCATACCTTTAAAGCCTCTTGGTTCGGCCATTCTATGCCTGAAGAAGAGGTGATGTTTTCACCACCCTCTTTCAAGTTCCTTTCTTCCTGAACTTATTCTTTCATTGTTATTTCCATTCTAAAATAAAAATTGTAGTATATTTTATATACTATGATGTCATTATAAATATGGTACAACCATATTTAGTATTATATCCATACTTTGAATGACATGTCACCATACGTGCGTACGTAAAGCGTACCATCTCCAAGTCATGGTTTAATTAATATTAAATACATTATTATTTGGATGGTTATAATAATGTTGTGTAATTCATGTAAATAATAAATATAACATTATAATGATTCTATATATATGATATACCATCCAATTATATATTATTTTAATATCTAAAAATGATATTGTCACTCGTGCATACGTATAGACTACCGTCTCCACGAACGTGATGAGATTCATTCCCCATCGTATCCATTCAAGTATAATTCTCATTTTATGATTTAATATAATATTTAAGGACATGATATCATTATGTATATGAATAATATAAATCCCATCCATAAAAAATATAGCTCACATAAGAAAGAATATAAGGATAAATGAATCTGTTAACACCCTAAACGATGATAATACTAAGATATTATTAACAAATAAATGTTAAAAGATCATATATGATATCAAATTAATGTATATGATTCTTTTATAATTTAATAACAATTATTTCACCATTATAAAATTGGTTAAGCTAACCTCAACCAAGGAAAATTACAAGGTAAGGGGTTTTCATCTCACTCCTTATTCTCGTGAGATTCGTGCCATATTGTCGATATTACCTTTTGTGTGGTGTATCTACTGCCCATAATTTTATTATTTGTGTAATACACTTTAATTTATGTGTATTTTCAAATTCATTGTATGATACCTCTTTCATGGGGTGTATGTTTCGTAAGTTACCATGTTGTTAAGGGTTTATTTCACAATCTCTTAATTATCTGAGTTTTTTATACGTAATTATCTAATGGGACCTCTTTATCATCCACATCCACGTTTCTTAAAAATTTATTTCAAAAAATTGTTACTATTTTATAGACTATGGGTTAAAGTCATTTATACTCTTGTTTGTCTTTTATAATATTTTTATAAAAGAATCTTTCTGTCGTTTTCCAAACAAAGTCCTTTTTAACCTTTTTGACAAAATTATTGTCAGAATGTCATTTTTTTAACTTATACGGCCGATGCAGCTATTTTCCGCCATTATAAATTATTCAAAGCTTCCTTTATAGGATTATAAAAATATTATCAAATAAATTTTTTATTTTATAATTATGTGACTTTTAAATGATTTTAAAATGAATATTTTATGAATTTGTGAAAGGTACTCTTTATCTAGATCATAATTTTAAATTTTTTAAAGATTTATCTTTATAAATAT
The DNA here is from genome assembly GCA_963277665.1 of Viscum album. Lineage (NCBI taxonomy): Eukaryota > Viridiplantae > Streptophyta > Magnoliopsida > Santalales > Viscaceae > Viscum > Viscum album. Next base: position 960,565,577 of record OY728142.1, read on the forward strand.
TTTTAATTAATGTCCTTGTTTTAAAAATGATTTTAAGGAATTATATATATGGGCATGAATGTTTTTAAATGATATTTCTTTTCAAAAGTATTAAAATTGTATGGGACACATTGATTCAAAAATATCTTTTAAATTACTTCCTTTATAAATGTGTGAAATTTCAATGATTTCAAAAAAAGAGATATTTCTCTCAAATAGTTTTCATTTCATCTATGTCAACATCCTTTGATGGATTTTAAGATTATTTGAAGTTGATTTATTATGATACAAAACTTCCATATTGTATTGACGGTTTTGTGATATGTTTGACGGTGGATGTGTTATTTTTATACCATTCATGGTTTTTGTATAAAGTATTGACTTTTCGTATGCTTGTTTTAATAAAAATGTTTATATTATGTTTAAACATGTACATATGAGGAATGCATTTGACTTATTAAGTGACGGTTAGAGCCCGCTATAGCTCCCCGATGCATCGGAAGGTCTCATGAGGCAAACTAGTGTCTTGGAACAAGTCCTTGACGAAATCTTATTTGCAGTCTTGGCATAATGCCTTGACTATGTGGTTATGATAGTCTGGAATTATGCATTCCATCATTATGAATTTGGTTATTGATATTGTTTGTGATTATTCGACTAGTAGAATATCCATGTGAATAATTAAATGACATTATTTCATTTTATCTTTTACATATTATTCTGATTTCAAGTTTAAAAGGCTTTGTTTTAGTTATACATTGCCTTAAATGTTTATATTTATTTATGAATGTTTCGGCTATATTGTTATCCTTACTGATCATCTGAGATCATCCCTTTTAATGTTTTAATTTTTCCCAGGATGTGAAGATGTATTTTATGAATGACCTGTAGGGATAGTGTGAGGGGATATGAAGACAAGATGTTGTTGTATTTTTTTTTCACTTCATGTAAAACGTATGAATGTATCTAGTGTTTCTAAGGCAACTAAACTAATTGGTCTTTTGAGACTTTATATTTGGTGATCATTCCAATATTATTTAATAAACCACCGAATCTGGGTAACTTGGTTCAGGGAGTTACAATTGGGATAAGAATAAATATATGATGATTATTACAAAGAGATGAAAGAAAAATAATATGATGAAAGCCAAAAAAAACATGGAATACTTACTAGTGATAAGAGGAAGTGAAATTCAATGTAGATTGTTGAAAATTGATCACTTCAGTAATAATGAGTAAAATTTTGTTCTTTCTTCATAGTCTTGTAAATTAATTAGTTTTCACAATTGGGATTCTACTCCTTGTAATTATCATAATAATTTCATATTTTTTAATTACTCACTTTGAATAAACTCTGTTGAGTTTATTTAATCACATTATCCCTTAATCACATTCAAATAGATAATCCCACATCACGACTCTAAGATATTCATGATTATAAAGGCATGTTTTAATAATTAATCAGAATATTCCTTGGGTTACAGAATCATAATACAAAGAATAATACTATTTACATGTAATTTGAATTATCATGATCATTATCAATTAATTATCACAAGATTTTATTCTTTTATTAAACTCATTAAAACGCTTTCAAATATTCTCAATATAATAAATGTGAATTTTTAAAATAAATAAAATAATAAAAATTATTCTCACAGACTTGTAGTTAAAATATATAAAATTATAATGTTATAATACTTTTAATACTTGAGATATCTCCTTGATATTATCTTTACAAAATAACTTACTCATATTCGTTATATTATATATTTATTTTACAATGAAATAAAATTATTTTAATATTCTTAATAAACATTGAATTAATTAAGGTAATAAAATAAAGAATAAATATATTAATTTACACTATGTGAAGTAAATATGATAAAAATCATGAATATCTTAGATTTATATAATAATTTTAATAATGTATCAGAATATATATTAGAATAATTCACATAGAAAAATATGTGATGTATCCTAATATAGATCTATTTATATAAATCACATATGTGAATATGCTATATAATCATTTTTGAAGAAACCATGTTGGTAATTTCTATGTAGGAAAACTAAAAATAAAATAAAATAACTTCCTAGAAATATTTTTAAAACACTAAAAAAACTCCAGAATGGTTTTATATCAGTAATAATAATTTATAGAATCATTTAAACAATTTAATCACATTTCCAAATGATGTATAAAATAAAAATAACTTGAAAATCCTATAACATTGTATAATATAATTTTTTATATATATTTATTGGTATTATATGTGCATGTATACAGGTAAAACTCAAATTCTTGATAGAAGGTAAATTTATCCTATATTTTTCACTTTTAACATAAAGGTAATTGGTAAAATTTATAAGATGTGTATAGCTGAGTTTGATAATCTAAACTATGTGTAAATGTAAGTTGAATTGATTTAACATGCATAAGGTAAGATTTAACATGTTGTGTAAGGGTAATGGATGAATATAACTAATTACACAAAGTTAAATATGTTTTATTAATGGTTGTGTAAGGATAACTTATATGTTCCTTTGTTTGAATAAAGGAATTAAATATTCACATAATGGTAGATATTTTTTTCTTATACCCATGTAAGGTCAAACCTATACTAGTGTAACAATAACCTTATACGTGTAGGAATGTAATTTACTTCTTGCATAAGGGTATCCCATTTATTAAATAGGCTACATAAGGGTAATTAAAATATCATGTAAATGTAAGATAAACCTTTTATATATTTAATAAGGGTTAATCATTACTTGCGTAAGGGTAGAAGAAGGTTCCCAATAACTGTACAATTGCAGGATGGAGCTTCATGTAAGGTTATATGAAATGTTACATAAAATTGAAGCAATGTTGAATAATGGTAAATGGTACTTTATAAAATTCTATAATGGTACATATTGTATTATATATGGGTATGGATAGCTCACATAAAGGTGAGATGAAACATTAAATAGCTATATAAGGGTAAAAGAATACTTATGTGAAGCAAATATTAAGTTAAAGAATCATACATATGAGTATAATTTTCTTTAATATGTGTGTAAATTTAAATAATAACTTAGATAAGGGTAATTAAAATATTTACATACCTATATTTTTCATAATTTAAAAAAATAATAATAATAATAAACAATAAGAATAAATGATAAATAATATTAATAATATATAATTTTGAAAAATAATTTTTTTAAATAAATAAAATAATAAAAATAAATTTGAGGTACTTATAATTTAGAAAAAATAAAAAAAATAATTTCATGTTCAAACACTAACAATATCACCCATTTTTAAAATTTCAAAACCAATAATTTATTTTAACATTAAAAAACATTCTGCCCATTTTAAAATTTATCAAAATGAATCAAATTTAAATCTCCATAAAATGTAATGAAATAAATTTATAACATAATAAATATTGACCAATTTTTTACACAATATAACATATTTTCTTTAAAATTAAACATTTAATAACATGTATATCATAATATTATGGTTCTAACATACCATGTTTAGAATTTCTTTTCTCAACCATTATAGTATCCAGTGGGTTATTTAATGTGTCAGCAAGTTGTATTTCAGTTGGAATAAACACTAAAATAATATATCATTTATGCACAAAATTGATTATAAAACGAAATCTAACATACATAGGTTTTTTAGGGGGTGTTTTAGAGGATTTTTCAAAATTGAAATGACACTAGAATTATATAATAATATTTCAATTTTACTAAGACAAATATTGAAATCAAATAAATTCTATTTAATCCAAATAATTTGGGGAAAAACTAGAAACATCAACGTGCTCAGTCTTAGTTGTAGATAATAGAACAAACACATGATTCTTAAACATCTATAAAATTAACTTGTTACCAAGAAAATTACACATAACTTTTGTTATATTATGGTTGAGCCTACAACCTATAAAGTGAGAGTTAGAATATGATAATAAATCAAAAGAATCCATATTTTCATAAAAAAATACAGTAGTACCCACTCCATTGATATAACTAATAACACTCTTAACAACATTAAGGTTCATTTCATTAAGATTTAACAGAAATCTATTAAACAAAAAAAATATAAATATTATAGCCTATCTAGATATTGTCAAATGGAGTAATATACTTATCATGCCTCTATATAGTTTAACACCATATCACTTTCCAAATTATTCAAAATCTAAATTTTTATTTTTACTCATTGGTGTTTTAGTTGACATAAATTAATTAACAGTAAACATTTTTTTGAAGTTCTCTAACATTCATAAATTTATTTATGAAAAAAATACATTTTATTTAGTTAATTTTCAGGCCACTAAAAAATTTCAATTACCTCATTGAGCTCATTTAAAACTCACTAGTTATTCATTTATATAAATAATTGTAAATTAATCATTTTATAGAACAAAAAATTATATAATTAAATTATATTTTTAGAATAAAAATTCCATTTGAATATTTATTTATATGAAATATAAGATCAACCTTGCCTTTGACAAAATGGTTTTGTAATAAAAATTTAGTCAGTCTCTCATACCAAGATCATTGAGATTATATAAGATCATATAACGCTTTATTATTATTAAAGACATTATTAGTAAATATTTCATTTTCAAATACTTAGGGTTTTTAACAAATATATCATTAAAAATAATTACATTTAAAAAACAACTCTTTATATCCATTTGATATAATTTAATATTTTTTAAATAAGAAAATGATTAAAAAATTATAATAGTATCAGTCCATGCCACCAAAGAAAAATAATATTCAAATAAAATTCCATCTTCCTTAGAATAACCTGGATTTGTTATACATTCTTTATTTCTATCTATGACCACTTCATCATGTTTATTATGAAAATACACTTAGTTCATATAATTTTGTATCTTTCATGTAATCAACCAAATAAACACTTTATTTCTTTCAAATTGATTTAATTCATCATGAATAGAATTAATTTAGTAAAAATATTTTAAAGAATCATAAATATTAATATTTATGAAATTATAAATTAATGAGGAACTAACACAATAATTTGAAACTAAATTTTTGGTCTGTATTCCAAAATCAACATTTATAATTTATTTTTCAATAAGATGTTATTTTTGATTCTACCAGTCTATTTAATCAGTTTGAGAAGATAATTTCTCCCTTAAACTAATTTATTAATATTTTCTTGATCATTATCTTTTCCAAAATTTAATTATGTGATATCTTTATCAACTATATTTAAACAATAATTTTGATTGTTGTAGTTATTTTAATGAAATATGACATTACAAGCATTTTAAACAACTAAATTTCTCTTATTAGAATAATTTTATGATATAATAGAGTAATAATAACCTAAAAAATATTTTATCATCACATTTAGAATCCAAATATTATGAATTATCATTTGTATTTGAAAAAAATAAATTCCAACAAAACACCTGAAAATATTTAATTATAGGATTAAAAACATTAAATAATCAATACGATGTTTTATTTCAAAATATGAAATGTTGACTCTATTTAATACATAAAAATTTATATTTAAAAATTGATCCCAATAATATTTATGCAGATTAAACTCAATAATAATTGATCTAGCGATTTCTTGAGTTGACTTATTTTTTTCATCCAAACCATTTGGTTGTGGTGTCCAAGGGGAAAAAAACAAAAATTTTATAACCATTGTCTTCATTAAATAGATCAATTTATAAACTAAAATTGATGAATTATATCAACTATAATAAATACAATTGAATTATTTTTTGAAATTTGGAATAATTTTACAGATATCACAAAATGTGGTTAGAGTTGACATTTTATGAGATAAAGACAAATGATGAAGAATCTACTATAATAAACAATTTTTAAATATATATAATTATTTCCACATAAAAAATTATATTGTAAAAGAAAAAAAATATTCTGAGATACAGGAATTCATGATAGCTAGTTGTACTGAAAACATTCACTAATTCAAATATTTCATTATGCTTGACAAAATACTTACTTGAAGTTAGCATTGGAAATTATAGAACATGTTCAGTATTGGAAAAATAGTGAAATTGTATGACATTTTCTTTTCTAGGTCTCATATTCCGCTAAATATCATCTACTTACATCACATTTAAACACATAACATTCTATTTGGATAGATCATAAAAACCAATAGTATATACATCATCTTTTTTGTTTGTAATTTCTTTTTCAAAACTATACCTTTTTCTTTTTCAAATATTAAATTTAATACATCATAACAAATCTATGATATAATTATTTAATTATGTTTCAAACCATCTACATATATTACCTTTAAATATTAAAAGTTTTATAAAATCCAACTTCACTAGTAAATTTAATATGACCATTATAATTATATCTAATTGTTACCATGATTCCAAAACATGAATTAAGAGATAGAAAATTTTGAATATCACATGTCATGTTTCTATAAAATCTTTTGTTTAAATACATTGAATAATTGAGGATTCTATGGTAAATTTTTAGAAATATTTCAATCAATTAGATTCTTTTGGTACTCATGTTAACTTGGGTGAAATTGTATTAGCAGAAAAGAATTTGGAATCCAAATAAATATAAAATATAAATTTTTGTTATTTTAAAAAATATATATATTTAAAAATATATGTTTTAGTATTCCCAAATTATTGTGTAAATATCGATGATAATTAGTTGGGAAAATGCCCCTATATTCTTCCTTTAAAACATGCCACACTAGAAATACCACCATTTATGATTTTAATGAATGATATCTTATTCATCCTTGGTGATATGAAATTATTACAAATACACTTCTTGTTAGTGTTTAGTTTCATCATTGACATCATTTTTTCATATTAATCTTTACCTTGAACAAAATTATATAATGTTATTTATGTTTGGAAACATTATTTTTTCAAATAAAAAATTAATATTTTAATAGCATGAAAATTAGTTTAGTATTTCTCATTATGATTGGATTCTTTATTTCCTAAGTTTCTCTTTTATTTAATAATATTATTACACAAATTATCTACCTCAACTATGTCCTAATATACTAAATTAAACATTGTTTCATGATCTTTATCATTTACTACCAGAAAATATTTAATTAGCTCATTTTATTCTATTAGTTTCAATATATAAAGATCATAATTATTTTTACATTCTTCACCTTGGGTAAAAAAATTAATATTTTCACATTTCGTTTTATGTTTCTCATTTTTATTGTCAAAATTATTATTATTATATTTTGTGCCAGTATATTTTTCAATAATTTTGACTCTATAATTAATTAATGTTTCATTATTTTTATATTATTGTTTTAATTTAGAATTCATAGAATAATAATCTGAAATTGAATTAGAAATAATTTTTTTTCATATTATATTATTATGTTATGATCAAAATTAATAGGAGTTAATAATTTAGAAAAACGAGAATTTGGTACCTCAAATTTCATTACTATAAAATCATGGTTCCATGTCTCCTACTCACTTCCAATGTTACTACATGAATCTCAACTATCTAAACAATTCCATCCTCCAAGAAATGATTTATTTTCATTCATTTTGTTATTTGTATTTATTTTAATGTTTGATTTTGGATATATGGATCTTGATGTTTCATTTCTTCCAATGTACGTAATTTTCTAGTTGTAAAACTTCATTATTATTGATATAATTTCCTTTATAATAGTATTTTTTTCTTCTTCTGAACCACATATTGCATCCTCTATTTTTATAAATTTTAACAAATTATTGAAAATTGATCCAACTATTTATCACTATATTGGGAAAAATATTCAAAAGAGTTAGAGTATTCATTAACATTATATTTAAATATAATACCTTTCCTCTATGTAGACTCATTGTTTGTAATATTTTTTAATTCAAGTTCATAGTATAGAAAAGAACTGACTAGTTTATCTAATGTATACTATTTAAAATTCTTAATTTTATTGGTCACAACTTTCATTGCATTCCTAATTTTTGGAAAGTATCTCAATACTCATTAAACTAGATATGTATTATCCAGTACATGACCAGGTGCACTCATACCATTAGAAATTCTTTTAAATTAATGAATCATATTATTCAATGACTCATATTCTTCCTTATTGAAATCATATTATTCTGCTCATAAAATTATCAAATTATGATTTTTAAGATTGTATATCCCATAGTGACTAACATGTAAAATTATCCAAATATCATGAGCTATCTTTCATGTCAAAACATATTTACACATGCATCTACATATATGATAGTACAAAATATTCATTACTTTATAGTTTAAAACATAATTTGAAATATTATTACCTATAAGTGTCTTTGGATCAACATTAAGTAATTTATTAATATTCCCCATTATTTTCAAATAATTCACAATTAACTAATATAGGATTTTTTTTTTCCAATACCTGTAATTGCTTCCATTCAAAAATTAGGGTTTTTATGTTATCTAGCCATCATTTGAATTAATAAATCCCATAATCATGAATACAACTACTTATATGGTTAGGTATAGGATATAATGGTTGTAATGATGGTTGAAAATAAATAATAGACCCTATATACATCAGGATTACCCATACACATCAATTATTTCATAATAGATTAAAACACTTTAAGGTACTGAATAATTTGTCCCAACATGGTCTCCCTATGATACTAACAACTGATTTTAGAGGGAGACCTTTTTCGAAAAGATTAGTAAGTATATTTTAGTGTTTTATTCTGATACCAAATTTTATTATCAATGAAATACCATAAAACCTATAAATACGTAATAATAACAATTTAATAATTAAATAAAGTGGAAAATGAAATTTTATTTATATACATACCATCTAATGATCAAAAATTCATTGAAGAAAATCAATGGGAATTTTTGTCCCACATCACCCATGATTAGGAAAAATAACTACATATAATTAGACCTCTATCAAATAATGACCTGTGAAAAACTATCGAAAAAGTAATAGATAATCAAATTATTATAATATAAAAAAATAAATATATTTTTTTGATAATTATTTAAAATTAATTAAAATACAAAATCAATAGACCTCTACATGAATGGATCGGTGTGAAGAGGAAGAAATTTCTCATGAATATAGCGGGGAATCATTAATATGGATTGACCATGACCCCTTCGAGTTAGTGATATAGCGAAATAAACCGGAAAGTCAGATGACATGTCATCATATTGATCACTAAGAAGGGAAAAATCAATAAAAGTATAGAACATCTAACCAATATCTTTAATTACAATATAAATCATGAAAATAATATTCTTTTCAAAAAAATTATAATTGGTATTATATAATAATTATGACAATAACAAACAAATAATTTCATTATTCTTCATCTTTATATTTTTCACAATCATTATATTAGAAAATGTGAACATCTTCCTCTTCCTCTATAAGATCATCAATTTATATATTTTGATTCATCATCCATTTCAATTTCAAATTCATTGGTTACATCATCAACATTATCAAGTGTATCATCCTGTAAATATGGGTTTTCATTAGTGATATTTTTAACTATTGGAGTAAAAAATGTATTTAGTATTGTCTCTTGAAATTTTTATTTCATGTACTTCAAGAGACCAACATTCCAACTTCAAAAACTAATTTTCATGATATTTCAATTTTATAATACTCCTCTAGCCTATTAATTCTCTTGAAGAAGCATAATAATTTATTCAAATTATTACAAATAATCTATAATTATTAATAATTATTACTAATTATTTCTAATTTATTACTAATTAATAAAAATTATTATAAATTATTTTAAATAATTACAAGATAATAAAAAATATTACTAATTATTACTAATTATCTTTAATTATTTATAATTATTACTAATTATTTACAAATATTAAAAAATTAATACTAATTACTAAGAATTGTTATTAATTATTACATATTATTACGAATTATCAGTAATTAATTATAATTATTAGTATTTATCAGAAAATATTTCCAATTATTTATAATTATAATTAATTATTATTAATTATTAGTAATTATAAATAATTATTAAATATTAACATAAATTATCCAAAATTATTTCTAATTAGAATCATTTATTACAAATTATTGATAACTCTTACTAATTATCGGTAACTATTGTTAATTATTACTATTTTTTGAAATTATTATTAATTATTGTTAATTATTACTAATTAGTTGAGATTATGAATAATTATTTCTAATTATTGATGATTATTGAAAATTGTTACTTATTGTTGACAATCATCTATAAATAATACTAATTATTTATAATTATTACTAATTACTTTTATTTATTACTAAATATATAGAATTAATATTAATTATTACTAATTAATGCTAATTACTACTAATTACTAAAAATTACTACTAAATAATTGTAATTATTCCAGAAATATTACTAATCATTACTAATTATTATCGATTACCGTAAATTCATAGAAATTAATCATTTTTATTAATATTTATTACTATTTATTCGTAATATAAAATAATGTTAATAAATTAAAATTTTGTAATGTTTAAAATAACTACATATAAAATGATACATTCTTGAATATAGATATTAATGCGATTGTAAAAATGTTTCTGTAAACATTTAAATATATACAAAGATACATGATAGTGAAATCAGAGAAAAATGGGAAGAGAAGCTAAGAGATTATGAATGATGGAATATTTATGATGATTTTCATTAAAAATACACCCCTCCAAATATTGTTATGATGATGAATGAAATGAACTATAGACGGATTTCTATATCTGTTGTAAATGATACTCAAAACATATTATCTTTATTCAGTATATTGATAATTTTTTGTGACATAAATCCTAATTTTATCCCAAATAATATTATTGACTCTGGAACAATATTGATTTATAATTTACTCCTATGATATAGTAATTTTGACAAGATTAATTTCCATCGCGAATAAATTTATTTTTGATAAAAATCCTTATTCAGTCACAAATTTTCCTTCCCCAAAATTTAGTGCATGTTTCTGCCGATACTATTTTTGATGACACTCTCATTCTCTCAAAAATAACTCAATATCTTTGAATATATGTGATCAGTTTCTATTCCAACACATATAATGTTTTTGAAAAACATATTTTTTCTATTATGGAAAAATAATTTATCTGATTAATTATCTTATTAATCAATTAATTATCTTTATATAATTCCACCCAGTCACCCTGGACATTCCCATTCCTTATGATTTTAAATAGAACTAGAAAACTATTTTTTAAAAAAAATTTAAGAAAATTTCACACTACATTGTAATTAGATAAATCACAATGATTACATTTCCAAACTACTCATTATGATCATTATTTTATACAATGTACTCACAAGAAAAATTGTGTACATGACATGTGTCATAATTTTAGAGTTTTTACAATCAAATTAATGACACATGAAACAATTTAAAATTACATTTCTTGTAAGATTTAATGCATCTTGAGTATTTTGTATTCAATGAGCATTCATGACATGATTCATTTAATATTATGCAGAATTAGTTAATAATTTACTATAATATAAAAATAAATGACTAGTTTGTAATGTCAATTTAATGAGTCGTAGATCCCAAGTCGATGAGGATTCATGGAGTGATTTATTAATTTCAATATTTCCATATAAATATGAAAATAATTGGTGTTTACAGATTGGACACACATCATGTACTTTGAATTTTTTTAATGTCCACAGCACACACCTAGCGACTCTATGTGTACTTCCCATTGAAATTTAGAAGGATCATGATATGTTGGAATGATACATGACAATTATTACATGTTTCAATACTACAATCCTATACACAGTGTGTACTAAATAAATGTGGTGCATTAACTACATGATGCATTTCAACCCTGAGTTTTTAACCTCAAAAACACATGGACCACTTCGTGTGTAGGAAATCTACATGACATGTAATCCAAAAAAATCACATGAAACTCTGGATAGTCAAAATGTGATGTATTTAATTCATGTTGCATGGATTCATTACATGATGACCTGGTGTCACATGGGTGACTTGATGTAATAGAAAACGATACATGACTTGTAATAAAGGAGTATATGCCTTATAACCCCGTGTTTTCAAGGAAAATTTATTATCTCATCTAGATGGGGTATTCTGATGAATTCTTCATTAATTATTAATAGATCTATGTTAAATGATGGAGGAATGAAGATGAGTAAGATTAAATCTTGATAACGGATTAATAATGAAATAATAGTGGAAATGAAATTTAAATTTTAAATGAGTATTTATCAATATTAAAATAAATAATTATAAATTTGAATGTGATCTAAAAAATACAACTTGAATGTTCCAGGTGCAGTGAATGTGCTTATTGGGGTTTGGCATAACAAAAAAAAATTCTCCAATTTATCATATATTCCATCATTTACCGTATGTGTGATCCATGACCACAAATTTTTTTATTGATAAAACCTTATATACACACCTGAACAAAGAGGATATTCCACGTTAAATTTTAAATTAATTTATTTTGATAGGATGAAAGAATACCTCAATGTTAATATAAATATTAAATGAATATATTGATCAACAAAAACTCTTTAACTCCATCATTATTACACTAATTGGATCCAAATATAGAATCCCTCTATTAGTTAGCCAAACATTCTACATTGATCTATGAAAAATGCAAATGGATTTTGGGTACAAGTGAAGTGGATCAATCATCTTGTGGATTTATTAATCACTATGATGATTCCATCGAGCTTGAATAATTTTCCTTGTAGTATCATTCATAAAAAGATGGTGGATGGAGGATAATCACTCGATTTTGAGAGAGGAAACCCTAGATAATTCATTGGTCATGAGGTAGAACTCCATATTTCTTTGTGTACAACAATTCTCTAATTCTATTAACCCTAGCATAATAGAAATATCAATCTAATTATTATGTTAGTTTTAATGTTGAATAATATTTAATTCAACATTGGACGTTAATAATATATTAATCTTCTCTATAACCCCATGGAATGTATTTTTATTTACTCATGTTGTGCACTAACTGATGTAATTATAAATATTATTTTAATATATTGTAAATTGATATTTATCCCCAGAACCCATATTTGTATGGTTTTCCTCCTCCATATTTATTGCATACTCAAAAAAATGTTCAATTAAACTTTTATTCATTGAATAAATAAAATTTATTTTTTATATTAAAAAATTAACTTTTCGATAAATATTCCTTTAATTAATGTGATAAAAATATTATAAATAAATTTATTCTTAAGACTTGAGAATAATATTTATTTCAATAACTAAATTATATTATAATTTAGTTGATATAAATAAATATGTAGTATGTGTGACCCTCTACGGTTTTCCACATTGGCATTAGGTGGGCATTCGTAATGTTTAATATTAATATCTTGAAATAGGACATGGAACCTAATAGAAATATGTTAATGTTACAATGTCAAAAAATACATATGAGTACAGACAGTGTGATATAATGCCTTTTTCTCGATATCTCATCAAGAAGGATTAATACATGGTTCATTATCCTTAATTAATTATATATATATATTGTATTTTTTATAGTAAACATGTTAGTATCAACATGTCTGTGGATTATATTTCACCATTTCTATTCCTATCAAAGAGACAAGATATTAACATCTATAAATGGAAGGGGAACTACATCCTTGACATATTCATCTGTATCATACCAATCATGATGTACCCAACATACCCTAATTAGCATTAACATAGTGTTTGATATGTTTCATCAATACATCCACGTACTTGAGTAACAGTATATATTAATAATACAATTAAAGTCTATGGACTATTACAAACACTTGTATACAGGAATATCTGAGGAAAAAATGTACACAAAAATACTTTTGGTGGGTTCATCCTTATATTCTCCCATCTCAAAGACCACCCTATGAGAACCTCATGAGATGAAACCTTATCCTATTATAATAACTCACACTCGATAGTCAACAAACTATGTGACCTGTAATATTTTATCATCTTGACATTAGGGAAATTTTTTAAGAGATATCATCATAGCATGTCATGGATCTCATCATATTGGTGAAATTGTATGACATATTTTGATACAATAGATACCCTTAGACATTACCACATTAAATTATTTCAAAATACTGATAAATATGTGATAACATAAACTTATTATTCACTACTTTAAATATAACCAATAATATACAGTACCAAACTATTGGTATATGGGAAAATTGAAATGGAAACCATAACAGTGTGTTCGTGGAATTTACTATTGAAATAAGTGTTGGAGTACACATGGATGACGTTTTATAAAGACCGAGTTAGATGCTAGAAAGGAAGTGTAGTTTAATATCATGTGAATAACTCAATGTTGATTTTAATATGTTGAAAGATGTTAATAGTGATACTAAATTGTTTAATCATGTTTAATAAATTTCCAAATGTGAATTGAGATGTTTATGAGTGGTTGAGTCCAACACCTCAAAATATTAGAATAAATTTTTCTCTCTAAATTAATATTTTGTTTGACATATTATTTCTTAAAAAAAACAAAAAAATGAACCATAACATATTGGTAGAATATTATTAAAAAAATTAAGATTATTAAACCTGACAATAAATAAAAATATTTTTATAATAATAAATACATATGAATTATGATCATGAACACTAAATTTTTTAAAAGTTAATTTTCCAATAAAAACATTTTTTACTGTATTTTAATCTAAATAATAAATTAATAATTTTTATAATATTTTTTTAAATTAATTTAATTCATTAAATCATCATATCAAAAATAACTTAAGATGAATTTGTGTGTTTATTATAAAATAATTAATTTTTAGTTTAATATTGAAAAAATATCGACATTGATAATACTATCAATTTTGTGACATTACCATAATACAAGAATGAATTAAAATTTATTAAGACCAATATATATATATATATAAATATATTCACACAGTGAAATGAATCCTTTAAAAACTATATTGGTTTTATGATACCTATGTTTAACATTTTGGAATATTATGTAATATTTTATATTAAAACCATTTTTTATTCGATTATATTACAAAAATAGTTTTCAACACTTATAAAAATAAAAAAAAATATTTTATTTAAAAATGTTCATATAATATAATATTTTTATTTTTTTTAGTTTTAAAAATATGATTATTAGTAATAATAAGAAAAACCTCACTAATGGTTAAACTGTTGTTTTCAATGAATTTCCTTAGTAACATGGATTAATTTTTATCCAATAAAATATATTAATATATTATAAAACATAATATAAAAATTATTTTTAATCCTATATAAAATACATTAACACGCATTCAATTGGTAAATATAACTAAATATGATTACGAGCACGTATAGGTAAAAATAACATTTTTAGAAACCGGTTTCTCTACATGTTAAATGATTTAATTTAAAAATTAATTATCACTCATTTAGAAATTGAAATACACTATATAGTTCCTATTATATTTTTATAACTTAAAAATTTTGTTATATGGGTTACCTTATAGTATTAATAAAATATAATCATCTTGCGTAAATTCTAATTACAAATCTAAAAACAAAAATGGTAAAACATAAAAAGAATTTATTCAAAAACATGAAACATTGTTATAAAATGTGGGAAAATGAGTATTGGAGGATTTATTTACCTTATATAATAATTAAATACATTATTTTGTTCCCTTTAATAAACTTTAACACTTTAAATCTCTGATTACATTATTGAAAAATAATGGATATTCACAGAGGATCCATTTTCTTTCTTTATAAAAGATAAATAATTAATCCCTTTCATGATAAAATTATTCCTTATAATTTTATATTAAAACTATCAAATATTGGTCATAATATAATACTTTATAAATTTAAAATTCTTATGTTCTCAATTAATTTTCAGAATCCTTCATTTTGATGGAGACATGAAAGAGAATGTTCAAGGTCCTAGGGTGAGTATTAATTTAACCTAAACATTTGTTCTTAAATTTTAAATTTAAACCCTATCCATAAAATATTAATATAATGAACTATGTATAATGATTAAACTAACTAATTATTATATTAATGTAACAGATATTATTTATTTATTCTTATCCACATTAAAAATAAGAGAATTTTAATCAAGAAAACAGTGGACTACTACCTCCATGAAATGAAATCTTATATTTTTAAGTACTTCCTTTTATAGCTGGTAACAGGGAATAATTTAATAAATTAAAATTATGAATTTCTATAATTATAATTCTTATATTTTTATTTAACAAATACCATAATTTTACCTCATTCATTTAGAAATAGAATCATTAATCATGTGTACGCCATACTACCATCTCCACGACAGATGAATTTCATTTTACTTCATCTCATTATATGGATGGTTCTAAGAATAAATTTAATAATGATAAATTATATTTATGAAATGTTTAGGATAATATAAAATTCATATTATCATTTTATAAAAACCCCTCCTTACGCATTAAATCATTATAACATGCTCTCATTTGGGTTAGTTTTATCACTTCAGTGATCGACGTTATTATATTTGGACAATGAATTATTAATAAATGTTATATAAAATAATATAGTTTAGTAATATTGTATTTAATAAATTTTAATTATTATGTAAATGTTTTATTAATATTTATTATATTTATTAACATACCACATGTCTATCATTAAACAAGCTAGAATTAGTTCTTCAATGCATACATTTTCCTTAACCATATCCATATGTTTCATCTATTTAAATGGATCATAAGAAATAATTGAAATAAATGATTAATATATTTTGAAATATGAAAATTAGGAAAAAAATAATGAATAAAATCTCAATTTTGAAACTAGTTTAAAATAATCAGGATTACTCGCACTTGATATTGAAAATAGACAATAAATAACAAATATTTTAAGTAGAGAATAATTTCAAATTATGTTTATAAAAGGTTATAGGCATGATTATTTTTCTAATAGTGTTCATAAATATGTTTTTTGTTAAACATGAGGTTAATGTGTGATCAAGTAAGAGAAAATTCAAGATAAGGGTTTCTTTGCATCAATTTAAAATCCATGGGACATGTTTGATATTGAAAACTGTAATTTATCCAATATAGGGTTTTCGCTGCCACAATTACATCATGTATAATGAATATATTTCATCTCATGATATTTTAATTAACATTTTCAGAAACCCTTTTATGTTATTTCATTCGTACATTACAATTTCTATAATGGTTTTTGCTAAATCAAATCCCTTTATTGTGTTATAATGAATATTAAACATATATCTTAAAATATTGGTTACTTATTTGGTATGATTTTTACTTCATGGTACATTAGAATTATCTGTAGACAAAATTAAAATTTTGATTGAAATATTCCTCCTCAATTTATTTCATCCCCATAAATACTATATCACTGTTGAGAATAATTCACATCCACTTTAATCATTGTTTCCAATCCTTATTCAAATTTTCCTTTCTCACAAATGTAATATTTTATATTTGGAAACCACATTTTTTTGTTATCTCATGAAACAATCCTATATTCAATTACCACTTTTAATTGTTATATATTACTACTATTTTTGAGATGTGGTTTTTTAACAAAGGTATTTAAAAATTATAAAAATGGTATATATCCTTTCAAAATCAATGTTTTTATCTTCCACTACACATTTATTTAGATAATCGTTTTGATGATTATAAGATATATAATTGATATGAATTTTTAAAAGTAAATTTTTTCCAATGTTTTCACTACATATTTTCATAAATTAATTTTCAAAGTAACTGTAACATATTTATATACAAAAAAATATAAAGTATTTTTTAAAAACGCTTTTATAAATTCACCAAGAAAATATTTATTTAACTACATATGATTTTATTCCATAAAAATTAATTTTTATGAATTTCCCAAAAAAAGATCTTATAAAACCCATTTTTTGGTAATTAAATATTGGGTATCAACCAATCATGTTATTGAGGATAAATTCGGTGATACCATCCGAAAATGGAACAAAAAACATTTCGATTTACATGGACTCTTAATGATGTAATGAATGATTGTTTTCAAGTGTAATCTATATGAATATAGGAATTCCATGTGGGGTACTATATTTTGTTTCAATGAATTATTTAATTTTATATCTCATTAGATTAAAATGGTACACATTTTGATTTATCCATATCTAATGGGAATACCAGGGAATTTATAAGAATGAAAAGGGTAAACAAGAGGATTTATCTAAAGCCAAAGGGTATATAAGATTATTTATTACAATCCAAAGGATACAAGAGAGGATTTATCTCAAGTCCAAGGTACAAGAGAGGATTTATCCCAATCCAAAGAGTACATGAGAAGATTTATCCCAAGACAAAGTGTTTATGGGATGATTTTTCATTATCTATAGAGTACAGGAGAGGATTTATCCCAATCCAAATGTATGAATCCTAGAACATGTACTCTTATTCCCATTTATATAAAAATATACTTTACAAAAATAATTTTTTATGAACTGTAAATATATGTATATAATCATCCTTTATTTCAATGTCAATAATGATTATTTCTTCTCTAACATCCCAAATATATGTTTAGGTTTATAGATTCATAGAGTTGGGTTTTATCTCTAACTAATAATGTTAATTAAATAGGTATTATCTTCCCATGATACTTAGAACAGCTTAAACTATATAATGTATTCAAAATCATCAAAAAATTATCCACAAAATATATTATTTTATAAATATATTTTATAATAGTTTACCTCATAACTTAGTAAAACAGAATCATAAAAATGGGTGAGAAAAAATTCTCAGTAATGGAAATCATTAAATTAAGGAAATCGTGGTATAAATATAACATATATATTTTCACAGAAATAACTAATCCAAATTTTTATATAATCAACAAAAATAAATAGAATAATATATCCATGGATAATAATTAAAATAAATATATCACATGGATAACAATAACTAAATTCATGGTGGAATAATGCACAATATCATACATCTTTATCTTACCATCAAGACCACAACCAAGCCCTAATTATTATTGTTACGAATATATGCAATAAATCATTTTCATGATAAATAATGTAGTAAGTAAAAACTACTTAATTGGGAATGGATTCACTAAATAGAAAAAAAATTGTTTTATATGATATCTACCTATTACTGGAGGGTCTATATAATGTTGAACCCTACCATCACATGTTTAATTACAACGCCTTTATCATATGAGATAATTAGTGAAAAATAAATAATAAACCTATTGAATAATAATTTTCATTACAATAAAAATTGCATTGCTCCAATAGTTTTCCCCTTGTAATTAAAAGTCATAACATTATTATATCTCATAAATGGGGAAAATTTGGGTGTTTAAAAAAAATTCATAGTTAGCATTTCATAAGAATAAATAAAAATCCAAAAAAAAATAACAAATATAAGAATTTTAAATACATCCCCAATAAATAAGTGTAATAAATTTTAATGTAAGAGTCCCTGAAGATATTACCATATGGAGTGGTGGAATATGGTTACGTAAATAATTTACCTAGTCAATAAACTTATGATATCTATGTGAAAAACATTCAATAAATGGAATGGAAGAAAGGTTATTCAAAAAGAAATTTCATTAGAAGATAATTTATACCTATTCAAAATGGATTGTTAGGAAAGAAAAAGGTATTGATGGATAATATATTTGATTGGAAAGAACATTACATAAGACATATAGGGAAATAAGGTTTATGGTTGTAAAAGAACATATCCCCAACTTAATAAATTAAATTGAAAAGGATGATGACAATGATAAAAAATATCATTGAAAAACAATGCTTTGAATGGTATCACACAAGAAGGAATCATGAATCAAATAGTTTGATAACATGATTTCAATAGGCCAAATTATAAAAATATATATTTATTTGATATATAATTATGTTACGTAAATCCCATGAGTGTAAATTCATTTGAATATAAAAAGGAAAATGGATGTTGAAAGTTAAGATCATTTATAATACATATAAAATTGACGTAAAATAAAAACATACATGCCACTTTAATATGTAGCACTTGAAATTTTTTATTGACAGATATTAAAAAAATTTAATTTTAAAAATAATATTTAAAAAGGATCCTTGAAAATTGTATAAATTTTATTATTGGAAATGTGGAGCTAATGATAAAAAACTTGATTATGAAAGGAACATTTTAAATTCTTTTAAATAATTTTTTTGAAAAAAATAATTATAAAAATGGAAAACCTTATTTATATTAAAAACATAATTATTCTAAGTTGGTTATGAAATAGAAAATAATAATATATTAGGGTCGTAAAACATAAGAATTCAGGAACTTGTTTAATGATAAAACATAATAACTCAATGAAATGTGATTGAAGCTATCAACATCCATTACGATAATCATATATCATAAGGTAAGAAATATTCAGAAAGGTTTTATGTTGTAGAAATTTAATTCCTTATAAATAATGATATAATACCACATAATGTAGTAAAGTGACGAATATACCCATTTTATTTTGAATAAGGTCTATATAATGATCACATCCCAAACAACAAAAGTCGAGTCAACAATAATTATAACTTCTGGGGTAACAATTAAATTAATTCCCCTTTGAATAAGGGAATACATTTTGGATTATTACATCACATGAAATATGAAAAATCAATACAAAATTTATCTACTAGTTGTATATACACTATAAAATGGAAACATTATACATAAAATGTTTAATGTCTCCATGAATTAGATTTGAGAACAAGTATATCCTTACCTTATATTCATCCTTCAAAAAATTCCCTCTAACATCATATATTAAAATTTTGATTTATTTCTATCTTAATTAAAAACCTTAATCATATATAATCCATTTATGCAGTCCATTTATAATCATTTTCTATATTAATTGTAGTTAGTTATTCTATTTTTTCAATATCAGGTGTATGTAATCAAGATCATTATGAACTAGTATCCAAAAATTAGAATTGGTATACATTATTTATACAAATTTCATAATACCAACAGCATTAAAATTACTAAAATATATGTTACATTATATTTATAATGGTATAATTTAATTCTATGGTTGTTTTTATTAAAATCCATGAACATGAAATCAATGATGATCATGTTCAAGTGACTCTTAATGATTAAAAGTTGTTTTCCTAGTTAAAGAGTTTAATAGTATTGTTAATATTTAAAAAATAGAAACAAATCATTATTTAACGATATATATAATATTTTACCATTAATTTAGATCCCATCATTGTCCCTGATATAAATTCATATATTTTTTTAAGTTGGTTGTTAAATTGAACCAAACATGAACATACCATTATTGATTGATCATAATGTTGTTGTTTTTTAATATTATGATTTTACAAGAGGAAACATGATTTTATTTAGTGATTCTTAGTGTGATATACCACATTTTTAAAAAAATTATATTAATATTTATTGTATATGAAAATATTAGATAATATATATAAAATTATTATCTTCCCAGTACGAATATTTTAAAATATTAAATTAATTTCAATATTTTATTGATCATATCATTAATGGGATTTACATTTTCTCATATAAGATCCCTAATAATATCATGAAAATAATATTTATCCATCAAAACCATTATTTGGACTATCTATCAAAGGTTGTAATGATAAGAAAAATGCATCGTTCTGTGGAGGATTTAGTCTGAACCTATGAATGGATGATGACTTTTTTCATATAATGAGAGAAATGAATAATTTGGATAATCATTAAAATGTATTAAATAAGTTTCAAATATCATAAATATATAGTAAATTCTCATTTTGGACCATTAATGATAGTCGGTGGAGGAAAATGAACATGTTGCTTCATGGAGGCGGTAGTCCACACATACACATGTATCACGTTTTCATTTTTCTTAATGGGGAGGAGGAAAAATTGTTAATGGTTATTAATTTTGAAAAGTAAAATTGACTATTTAAAAATAGTCATTTCACTACCTAGGTATTTTAAAATTATAATAGTCAAGGTAAGATAAAAATTAAATAACAAAAGGGAAAAAGAATCATCACGTTGAGAAGACTAGGTCTTCATTGGATAATTCCTCAGAAATGGAGGGAATAAGTAAGTTTATTATGGCCAAAAGTTGATGTGTGGTGAATTAGAAGATATGGGATGGAGAAATTTCATGTTTTTATAATAAAACCTAACTTTAGAGTAGAATTTAAGGGGTGGTGAGATTCCCATTTTATAATTGAAAAGGGATGAATTTTTTTTAAATATCCATAACATTATAATAATAGGATGTCAATATCAAGTAAGTGGATTAAAAATAGAGAAATATTAGATTTAGGGAATATATAAGTTTAATAAATCATCTAAAATAAAATTTTACCCCTGTTTTATGAATTTTGTCAACTCTTTACCATTAAATTTTACTCATTTACCATTTTAACATTGACCATTGAAACCAGTTTTTACCTTAGAAATTTATCCTTTATGAATTGAAATAAAGTATTCATTTTTAAATAATTTTAACCTATGGATTAAATATATTAAATTTATTTTATTTTATTCAATTACTAAAATTTATAAAAAGTAATTTTAAAATTCTACTTCTATAATGTATTAAAATAGTTTTAGAGAAAAATGTAACTTAAGTTATAAAGCATAAAATATAGTTTTTTAAATAAAATTATTTTTTTTTTAAATATAATTTTACCTATGATAGATATATTTATAATGAAAAATGATTAAAAAATATATATTTATACCAATATTATCATAAAATAACTATATTTATAAAAATGGTATATCGTAATATTAACCACAACATCAATCATTGTAGAAAAATCTCCAAAATTCATCTTATGATAATATTGATATGATAATCAAAAAAATTATTTTTATTATATTAAAATTATAAGAATTTAAAATTTAACATTTAAATGTAAAGAAGAGATGTAATAAAACATTTTTTTTATTGGAAAATAAAATTTTTTGAATATCAAGAAATATATTTAATATTTCTTATATATTACAAATTATAATAGTTTTAACAAATTATTCATATCAAATATATTTAATCATCATTAATCCAATGTTTCTTGAAATAGAAATACACATCACATAAAAGGGAAATATCCAGAAAAAATTATTTTCTTACTATAAATTGATTGTATTAGTTGATCTAGATATATCAATTAACATTTCATGGTATTATAACATACCATTATTTTCATTTAAATATGTATTATATAAATCATGTACTACTATTTATTCCCACTAATTTAATGTAAGGGTTTTAATTTACATACCTAATATTCATATTTTTACATAAATATATTTTTGGCATTATTTTTGTTTGGTGTTTCATGTTGAGAAATATATTGAACACAATGACTTATTTATAGGTAATCATATATTAAAATCTCATGGTATTACATTTTACAACATAAAATATTTATTCATCCCAATTTTATTTATCACTTACAAATAAAATTATTCAAGTGTATCTAAAATATAGATATTGCTTAAGATATATTTATAATGGGGTGTATATTATAATTCTTAAGAAAAACTAGGGAACACATTTTTTTATCATGAAGTTTTACCCAAAACTCAATTAGTTTTCCATAATTAGTTTCTCTATCACTTATTTTTCTACCCTTAAGAAATCTTCCAGTTCCATGAAGGAATTCACTTAGGTGCTTCCTATGACATTTTTGATGAGAAGAAGATTAAATTATAGTTTCTTCATCATCATAAACTCCTAAACATCCATGAAACTCCCTCATTCTATTTATTTTGTTTGTTTGGGATTTCATATATTTTCACATTGTTATTCATAAATCTTGATATCCAATGTTTCATAATCTCATTTTTTTATACTCGGAATATAGACCCTATAAGAATCTTGTTAAGAAAATGTTCACCTTTTCGATGGAATCCATTTTAAAATTGGATACATTAGGCTTTAACCACAACTAACATCAAAATAAGTTAATGTGAGTGATGAACTATATTAGAATTATTTTAAGATAATAAAATCTTCTTTAGAACAAATAAATCTTCAAAATTAACTCTCAGTTCAAACTAAATCACTCTCGGTTCAATCTAGGTGTCTATAGGTTCAGTTATCATATACTCTTTAACCCAATTCATTAACATAAAAAATCATTCACAATAGAATACAAAGCTAAAGTGAATAACAAAATCATATCCCCATTAATATAAAACATGCTATATACATCATTATCCATTATCAGTGTAAGAAAAAAAACACTAATAATGGTACCTTTATCAATTCTTTATTTCTAGTTTATAAAAAGGGCGACCTTTATCTGCACATTTTCTAGCACTGATAGTGATCCTAATCACTACACGTGTCCCACTTAGAAATAGAGGGTGTTCAACAACTTCATTATAAATGATTTTGATACATCCCAATGTTAGAAAAATACTATGGGGATGGTCTCCCAGATACTCTGTCAACACAATAACATTTGGATCCATGGGCTGAGAGGGGCCTTGGTCCCCCCCCCCCTTACTTCTTTTGGGTTTATCCCACCAACTAACACAAAAATAGGTTTTATATGACCAAACCCGCACACCTTACCATTTTGTCCAATACACGGTATGACCCACCTGGCCATTTCCCTTAATGTTATTTTACAAAAACCAATGATAAATAAAAGTGTTAAAAATATTAAAAATTAAAATAATTAAACTAAAAAAATTAATATTAGTAATTTATAAAATAATAAAATTTTAATTAAATGAATAATTATGAATAAGTTTAATATATATATATATATTATAGATATTAATAAAAAAATGTATCT
Source organism: Viscum album (assembly GCA_963277665.1). Lineage (NCBI taxonomy): Eukaryota > Viridiplantae > Streptophyta > Magnoliopsida > Santalales > Viscaceae > Viscum > Viscum album. The sequence goes on from OY728142.1 coordinate 960,590,517, forward strand.
TAAATATCGATTTATAAAATAAATAAATAGAAATATTTAAACTAATAAAAATAAAAAAGCGTAAATTAAAAAAATATTAAAAATTTATTATAATAATGATTTTAATGACAAAAATATATATATACATTATAAATATTAATAAATCACATATATTATATATATAATGAATAAAATAAAATCATTAAATAATTTAAAATGAAAAGTTAGTAAATTTTGAAAATATAAAAAAAGTTATTAATTTATTGATTATGAATAAAAATGAATAAGTTTAATATATATATATATATATATTAAATATTATTTAATTTTATATGATTAATATTTAAAAATAAAATGAATAAAATTTTAATAATTAAAAATAATTCAAAATGAATAAATTTCAAGATTGTAAAAATATCCTCAACGAAACAATTATCAATAAAACTGATTAATTTTAATATATATATATTCATTAATTATAAATGATAGTGATTAATATACATTAAAAATGAATTTATAAAATGAATGAAATGTAATAATTAAAAATATATCAATGTCTTATCCATATTAAATTTTTTTTATAATAATTATTCATTAATATTTTCAATATTTTCAATATAGATATATATTCACATATATTTTTCTATGTACATATATATAAATAAATATAATATTTCATGAAATTAAATTTATATAATACAAAAATTTTAGGATGACTTTAAATATATCAATTTTTTAGTGAAAATAGTTTATAATAAGTAAATAATATTAGTTAAAAAATATTGACTAATTATATAGAGTATTGGATATTTAATTGAATATCATTAATATTTTCAATTTAACATATATCTGAAGTGTGAAACATTAATTTCACACTTAAATATATGTAATTAATTATTTCTTTTATACAACACACATAATCATAATATTTCAGTTATTTATTCTATTTTCAACATTAATTTAAGAATTATATATAGTAACATAATATATTGAATATATATTATGTTTCTAATTGATAAATTTTATCATTTTTATATTTTTATTCAATATATAATATTTTTTAATTATTAATTTTTTTTTTTGACTTTTTTTTATTTATCTATACAGTTTATAACAATATAAATTCTTCTTTTCATTTATTTCATTATTAGAGAGTACATTTTATAAATAATTTTATATTTAAATAATTATAAAACTTTATGAAATTTTATAAATTCTTAATTTATTTACTATATTTGTATTTATATTTATATATATTTATTATATATATATAAATATAAAAATTTATAACATAATTTAAATATATTTATATTTCTAAAATTAGAATAAAAATATATAATAATAGATAAAATTACTATATTTATATATAAATGTATTTACTAAATATATATCATGATATAAATATATTTATAATTACAAATAAATTATTAAAAATATATTCTTAAATATATTTATTTATAGATATATTTATAAATGTATATTAATTATTTTTACCAAAATATATATTTATAATACTAAATAAATAGATAAGTATATATATAAATTTAAAAAATTTATTTATATATTTTTAAATAAATATATATATATTTATATAGTTATAAAATAATAATAAATTTATTTAAATAATTAATATAATTAATATTAATATATTTAAAGTTATATATATTTATTAAATATACATTAAATTATATATAGTGATATCAATATATTTACAATTATATTTATAATTATAAATCTTTATATGTACTAAACTAGCACTGATAAAATTGATCTTTATCAGCACTAAAAAAATCTGATAAATAGATCTTTTATCAGTTTTTATTATTTTAGAACTAATAAAACCCCTCTTTGTAAGTAGTTTTTTGGAAGTGCATATAAAAACATATGGGATCTTTTTAAAATAACCCTTACTGAACTAATATCCATCACTCCATTCAAGCTCTCACAGAAGTTCAGAGCAACCATTACTCCCCCTTATATTTCTCTCAACGAGTAAATCCTCCCAAATACATAGGTATGTTATTAGTTAACTCCTCTGTCATTTATCAGTTTTATTATACTATCCTTTAACCACTTAGATATCCTTATTTTATTTCAGGTCTAATCACTCATGGTTTGTAAATCAACTACATATCCTTAATTTTATCCTCCATCAAATTTCTTTTTTATCCTCCCTCACTAATTCTAACTATTGTCCATTCCCTATAGGGGTTCAGGTTTTATAATTTTAATGTGTCGATTCGTAGAGTGTTTTGGTTCTATCAAAGAGATTCATATAATCATTTAATGGGACTTTATTCATCTTTGAATTCTCTTTATTGGAGATTCAATGATTCCAAATTTACATAAATTACATTGGATGCTTTATGTACTTATCAAAAAATACTTTAAGAATTATTTTTATTTTTTGAGTAATAGTTAATGTCACATAGAAACTGAAATGGTTAAAAAAAATTTGTTTTTTAAAGGAAGGTTTTTAGGTTTTAAAGTTAAATGAAATTTATATTTTATGATATGTTTATTATATATTTTATTAAATTAATGATGAGTTTCATTGAGTGATTTTTAATATTTGAAATGGTTTTAGTCTTCTATGCGATTTAGTATAATGTTTTTGTTTTAAGGTTGATGTATGATTTAAATTTGGATTTTGGGTACATAAAAATACAATAGATTTTATTTGTTGAGTTTCCCTAAATATTAATCTATAATTTATGACTATTACCATTCAAGTTCTTTTTTATGAGGAATCATACTAGTTTTAATTGAATGAAACACTATTTGGATTTAAAATTTATTTTTAGAATCAAAATAAATTTTAAAAACATGTTATATAAATTGGTTTTTAAATGTATTGGTAAATAAATGTTTCAAAGGAATATTTTATACTTTAAATAGAGATTTGTGAATTATATCAATTTATAAATGTTTTCAAATATCCCATTATCAAAAGTTTCTATTATTATTTATTATAGAGGCTCATTTGGAACCTTCATTAAACAAATAATATTTCTTTAATCCATTTGTAACCTTATTCTAATTCAATGAGATTTTTTTTCATTGATGAATTTTGTATTATTAGGTGCATGATAATTTATTTTATATACTATTTGTAAGATTTATAATTATATTTGATGTAATTAGTTTGAATGAGTTAGTTATAGGTAATTACTTGAGATTTTATGGTCTCCCTATCATTTTATTAGTTTCATGGTATTTTGTATAATTTTATTTAATTTAAGTTTTACTAGATTGGAAATTGTATCATTTAAAAAAATTAAATTGGAATTGAATTGTTATAATTTAATTTAATATTTATTTTTAGGCATCTACAGATTGAATGTATTCATTTTGAATAAATTTTTTTAGTTTTAAAATTTTGGTTTTGAAATGAAAACTCAATTTTTTAATTTCATTTATTACAATGATGAATGTTTTAATTATTATAATTTGATAAGGTTTTTTATGATTTTTCTCTCATGTTTTTTAGTTGTATTTAGATGGAATGATTTTCATTTTCTATAGATAATAGTTTTATGTAGGGATGTGTTTTTAGAATATAGGATTTATTATTAAATAACTATATCATGAATTATATAAGGAATAGGGTTTTGGGTATAATCTAATGTGTTATTTTTGAATGTGATTTAATTTAAGAATTATGAATTCATAATTGTTCAATTAACTTTTTCTGAACATATTATATTTCCAAAGCTTATGCGATTCTCATGTTATTTTTTTAAAATGTTTTTATGTGTTTTATTAAAGTATATTAATATTTTTTATGTATCTAAATTTTATGATTTTGTCACCCATAATTGTTTTATCCATTAATTTAATGAAATTAAAATTTCCTTGGACCTCTGTCAAAGTCATATGATTACATGAATTTCTATATTATAAGGAAAAATATTTTTATAAAATTTTAGAAACCTTATTTATTATTAAATGATAAGAAAGAATAAGACTTTCTATCGGAATTATTCCATCCATTATAAATAAATTTTATTTACCAATATATTTATTACCACCTTTTTGTCACACATAACATCAAATAGAGAACATTGACAAACGACCACATGTTTACCCCAAGTTGTTTCTTTTCATGTTACCCTTTTATAAAACAATAACATGCCAGGAATCATAACCAACAACACTCAAATGTTGGGATCCCCTTAGTATAATTACCTATAAATTATTCCTTTAATTATGAATATAATATATATATATATATTTCTTTATTTCTTTATTTTTAGTAAAAAATGAATATTTAATGAATCAAATTGGATGGATATGAATCAAAAAAAATCCATGCTAGTCATATGATAATAGAGTATGAAGATGGCATTAAACAATTTATCATGATTGCAATTGTTCATGAAGATCAACCATATCGAATCCGTTTTCTGTGTTTACATTGATGTTATTCAATAAATGTTTTTCCAAAAGTGGTGTAAAAATATTTGATTTTCCATAAATTTTATTAGAGGTAATAATGTGCGACTAAACATGATAAAAAAACTAAAAATTAACATAAATATGGATGGAACTATTGTTTATGGATCATTTGATATGAATCCCATTATAAATGATAATGTAGAAGGGTTGGAATAAATGAAAATGGAAATTTAATATGGTCATTGTGATTGTCCAAAGTATTATTATAAGTCAAATAGATGTGATAAGAGACCATCTTATACTAGTTGTACAAATACAAAAACAATTTAGTCATATTGAAGTTATATAATTTAAAAGGTGGTTTTCAATGGAGTGACACCAGCATTCCATAAGTAATTAATCTGCTGAATGTTATGATAATATAAGAAAATGAACTCCCGTAAAGAATATATGACTCTATAAAAATTAAAATATGAATGGGCATGATCTCTAAAAACTGCATTCTTCTCCAGATTATTGAATAATGTTTTTCAAGGACCATGATCACTCTTAAAATTCCCAATGTGTGGCATGAATCAATACAAGAAAGATAAATCATTTCCTTCTAAAGTGGTACATTACATTCCAATTATTCTACTATTTATAAGACTATGTGGATTTCAGGAAACCTTGAGTTAATTTACATGGAATTATGATTCGTGAATTCATGATGGGAAACTATGTTATCCAATAACCTCTCTCTAGTGTGGGAAATTTTATTATGAGTATACTAAAGATTGAAATATGTCAAGAAACATTCATCGTGAATTATATTTATATAGACAAAATCTCTTTGGTATATTGAGTAGTAATCCTAATACATGGCCTGTTATATTGGAAAATTAAAGCCTTCTACCATAGTTATGAGTGAAGTGTAAATAGAGTATGTTCTCTATGTTTATATGTGGAAAAAAGAATTCATTAATAATTTTTATTTCCATTTGTAACCGTTGATTGAAGATCCAAAATTGATGTGGGATAAAAAAATTATTATGTATGATTCTCATGGAAGTGAATAATTCACAATGAGGGTCATTTAGTATTTAATGATAAATAAATTTAATTCATATGAACATTTTTAATTCTAAATAATTAATGTAATGTTAGGGTAACCCATTTTTAAAGAATGAAGACACTCAATTTGGTCGATACATTCGATGAAGATTGTGTTTTTTGGAAAAAAAAATTAACCTTAATGACAAAAATACCGATCCTAGATGACATTGTTAAATAGGAATACCCTAAAAGGTTCAATATTATATCCAATCATTACAGAGCAACTGTTCAATAAATTAAATTATATTGACACTATTTTTGGTCTTTTTTGAAATGCCTTACAAAATCATGTTTGAAAAAGGGATATATTTTTTAACTACCATACATGTTATATTTATATGTTAACATTTTCTTGTAGTTATATATGTATAAAAAATTGGTTTGATATTGTTATTGGAAATTCAATAAATGTTCCTAGAATAAATATGAAATCTAGGCTCTGTTTGATATGATTGACATTTGGATAAAGGACGATTTAGCACTGATGAAAGGTAAAGGTAGTAATCATCTTCCTCAAATAACTAACACTCTATCTAGAGAATAGATTTTTTTTGTTTTGTATATCCCTTAATGGTGTACAAGCTTTATAGGGGTATTCGTCAAATATAAATAATGTCATGTCAAGGACCAATTTTAAGATAGAGGGACTAAAAGAACAAAACATCCTTGTTTTTATGTAGTATTAGGTGCACATAGTTTTATCATTCATTCTACCCATTATGTTATGACATAAATTAACAAAAAACTGATTATTTTTTAAATTAATAGAATTGGTGATGATACAAATCATAAATATGGAAGTTTCCATAAAATTATGCTAGTTTGAGATGTTCTTCCCACCCTCATTCTTTAACATAATTTTCCACATAGTAGTTCACTTGGTTAGAGTGGTTCAACTATGTGGTCCTTCCCACTATAGATTATTGGAGCCCAATGAATATTAAATTAATATTTTCAAAGGGTACACCATGAATCAAAATCATCTAGAAGTTTTTATTATATAATGATATATTTTTGTAGAATATGTTGAATTCTATACCAGTTACCAATAAGATGTTGGTAGCATAGGCCTCCAAATGTTAAGTCAGAACCGAAACTTTATAGATGAAGGGATTTCAAGAATATTTTTTTTAATAACTACAATCATAGAGAGGTAGTAATATCACCATTACATTTTACATAATAGTAATTACTTTGATCCATATGTTGAATCCCACAATAAAATTCTTAGACATTTGAATCCATCAAGGGATGAAGGATGGATATCAAATATATAAAATAAAAAATTAATTGGATGGTTCTATGATCAAATTTTCATGTTATTATTTTCTATTATGGTAAGAAAGAATAATTTATTAGAAAGGATCAAAGAAAACCAATGGTGGTTCAAAGATAATAACGTCAACAACTGATGGACCCCTATAGTTTTTTGGCTAGTCATTCACATAAAATTTATACCTTACCAAATGTAATAAACTTTTTCCTTTTAGTTTCCCCAAAATATGAATCAATCAAATTTTGATAACAATATATTTCTAAAATTCAGTTCGATAATGTTGGATGTGATTTCTATCTTTTTATACCCCCCCCCCCCATCGCCTTGTTGAGATGCGTACATTGTATAATATCACGAGAGACATGATATACAAAAAATATCCAAAAAAGATCACATGACTGTGACGATTGAGGTAGCTCCAGAGCCAAGATACCATTTTCTATTCCACATAATGATTTAGATATTACAATAGTCTACTATGTTATTGGAACATTTATATAAAGACTATGTAATATTATAACGAGATATTAGGTATGACCTTAACAATTTTTTTTCAAATGAAAACCTATAACAGTTGATAGAAAAGTTATAAATTGAGGTATGATATTAAATATGGATACAATTATTGATAAATAGAAGTTCAGATCTGGATAATCTAGTAAATTGATAAAGGAAACCCAAATAACATTTGGGAGTAACTTCTCCCCGCCAGGTCCACTACAACATTTATAATCATTAAAACTTCATACAGGCTCAAAATTAAAATACGAAGATGTGTCCTACATTACATATGAAGAATAATTATTCTGAATTGTCATTATATATGTGGTTGGTATTAAGAGTATAAATTGCATTCTTAGGTTTGAATGGATGGGAGTCTTAGTTTTGAATACATACATAAGGTACATTTTCATAACATTGTTTTCCAAAAAAATGTTCTAATATGTTCATACATGTTAATAACTATTGATATTTTCTCTATGAATTTTCTCTATGAATATTGAGCTAAACGAGGTGTTTGAGAAGAAAATAACAGATGTAAAACTCTTTTTTATGACTACAATGTTGGGGAAAAAATCTAAAATATAATAATATAAAACATTTTTTATTTCTTCTTTAATTATTGTTTTCTATTTTTTTCGGAATCACATAATGTTATTAATAATCAATATAGATACACCAAATATTTAATTGTTTAGTTCCAATTAATTGATATAAATTAAAATAAACACACATGATGGGTACTGTGAATTTATAATACATGTCAATCAACATTTTATAGATTAAATTCGAATTATATTTTTTACTCTATGTTTTAATAATAATTAGGTTATGATAGGGTGGTCATTAAATATAGGCTAAATAATTGTACGAAGTCAGTGATTGAATATAAGAAGCTTGTGGATTAACTCAAATGGAAAAAAATTATGGTATAAATAGAATGATTTAACTATCAATTAAAATTGAAATATAAATTATTTATTTTGGTAAATTTTTATATAGTGTCTAAAATAAGATAACAACATTGTTTGTGGACATTACATTTTAAAATTTTTGAAAATATCATAAACCATCAAAATACTAGCATCCCCAAATAGGTAATTTATGAAGGTAATTATCATTTAATTAAAAATATTTATTAATTGATTATTTTTATATATTTTCTCAATAGTATCATGATTTATGACAATATTTGTACTAAAAGGAGGAGAATTTGTTTTAGAGATAAGTCTGCTTCAAACATGGTGTTGGAATGTTTTATGATATAAAATTTATTTAATTATATACTAATTTTGTGATCTATTTTGGGTTATGTCCTTATAATTATATTATGGATGTGACTCATTATTATCAGAATGCTTATATATTATTATTGATATTTTTCTCAAAGATAATCATAATAGATGAAGTCAAAATATTTAGAAATGAGTGGGAAAAACATATGGTGGTGGAATATTTACATACATTGTCAATAGTTGTCTTCCTAAAAAATGTTTAGTTACCTTTCCTATAATTTTAACAAAATTTTATGTAATTTTATTATCATTTTTATCTGATAATTATTTTCTTCAAATTCACATATTTGTTCAAAACACATGTTGCGTGCTCAAAACCAATAAAATGAGCTCGGATAGTTTTTAAAATTTATGAAAATGATCTATTTTTAATTTTTCACATATAAGAATTGGAAAAACTAAAATATGACCCATGATGTGGTCTGTGTGACTTAATGTACTTGTTTTCAAAATAACATTGTCATTTTAATTTGAAACACACATCACATATCCAAATCTATGAAAATGATCTCAACCTATTTTCAAAAATGAGGACAATGTTCAATAATTCATTTGTCACATGTATGAAATAACCAACAATCAATATGAAACCTAATATGGTCAGTATGACTCTATTTACGTGTTTTCAGTTCAACTGTTTCATTTTGATTAAAAACACACTTCAAATATTCAAAATTGAGAATACAAGATCTCATTTACATCAAATATTAAAAAAATTGCCCATAATTAATTTTCAATTGTGGTAATTGACCACACATCAATCCAAGAAATGAAGTAGTTGATATGAATCTAATTTATGTTTTCAATATAACAGAATCATTTTAGTTTAAAACCTATGGAAAATAGCAAAAAACAAAAAATAACATGATCATATTGTTTTCAAAATTTACAAAAATTATCAACAATTAATTTTCCACTTGTATGAATTTACCAAATTTCAATCCGACACATGATGTGGATGATATAAACCAAAGTAAAATTTTAAATATAATTTTACCATTTTATATTAAAAACACATCAAATAGCCAAATATTAGGAAACATACTTCGATAATTTTCATACTTTTTAAAATTGGTCAATAATTCATTTTTCATATATGGTAATACACTATACATTAATGAGAGACACGATGTGGTTGATATGAACCCAAGATCATTTTTCCAATAGAATGGTTCCATTTTAGTTTAAAATGTGATTCATGTAGCCAAAAATAACAATGGGATCTGATTATTATAAAAAATTATAAAAAATATCCATAAATCATTTTTCACATGAAGGAATTAACCACACATCAATTTGACACATGATGTAATCGATGTGACCTGAATGCATGGTTTAATACAAAATATCCATTTAAGATTAAAGAAAACATTAAATATCCAAAATTGAGAAAACAAGATTGTATTTTTTTAAAACATTACTTAATAGATAAACAATTTATTTTTCATGAATATGAATTGACCGTACATCAATACAACAGACGATGTGATTGATATATGTCAAAGTGAGTTTTCAATAAAAAAAGTTTCATTTTAGTTTAAAACACTCATAAAGTATAAAAAATGACAAAAAAAATTTCTATTGTTTTCAAACATTATGAAAGAGATCCATAATTCATTTTTCAATTATAGTAATTTACCTCCCAAAAATCCATCACATAATATGATTGATATAATAAGAAGTTTGTGTTTTAAATTCAAAAGAGGCATTTTATATTAAAAAAACCTAAAATAGAAAAAATTAAGAAAAATACTAATATTTTTATATAACTTGAGGAAACTGAATTATAATTAATTTTTGACTTTTAGGAATTGACCACACATTAAGCTTCCACATTTTGTGGTTGATATGACCTAAAGTGTGTATTTTCAATACAAAATTTCTATTTTAGTTTAAAACACACATCAAATATCAAAAACTAGGAAAACAAGATTATATTATTTTTAATTTTATAAAAATTTCCCATAATATATTTCTTATGTTTAAGAATAAACAACTTCTCAATCTGACACAAGAAAATGTTGGTATGAGTCGAGGTGTGTTTTATCAATATAAAAGTGTTGTTTCTGTTTAAAAGGCATATCACATAGCCAAAATAGAGAAAATAAGATTGGATTATTTAAAAAATTTAGTAAAATGATAAATGATATATATTTTAATGAATATTAATTGACCTCATGTGAATCAGACACAAGATTTGTTCGATATAACATGAGTTGTGTGTTTTCAATATAGTAGTGTCATTTTAGTTTAAAATTAATATAACATTGCCAATACTATGAAAATGAGATTGTATTTGTAAAAAATTTTGTAAAATTACTCATAGTATATTTTTTTATTGGAATCATCTGCATGTCAATCCTATACATTATGTGGTTGGTATGCCTCAAAGTGTGTGTTTTCTATATAAAAGTGCTATTTTATTTTAAAACGTATATCACATTGACAAAACCAAGAAAAAGAGTTCAAATTGTTTTTGGGAATTATTAAAATGATCCATAATATATTTCTAACATGTATTTATTGGAATCAAATCAATCCAACACACGATGTGGTTGGTATGACTTGACGTACATGTTTCAATATAGAAGATTCATTTTAGTTTAAATCATGTATCACATAGACTAAAATATAAAAATGATCTTGTATAGTTTTCATACATTATTGAAAAAAACTCTAATATTTTTATTTCATGTAGGAATCTACCACACAACAATCCAACACAGAATATGGTCGATATTACTCAAAGTGCATGTTTTCAATATAAGTTCCATTTTTATTTAAAACGAGCCTCTCATTGTCAAAAGTGAGGGAAAATGGTCATATTGTTTTTAAAATTTGTGAAAATGACCCTTAATTCAATTATGACATTGAGGAATCAACTACACATCAATATTATAGATGATGTGGTTTGTATGACTCAAATTGATTGTTTTCAATATAAAATTGTCATTTTAGTTTTAAATGTATATCAAATTTTCAAAATTGATTAAATGAGATCATATTATTTTTCAAAATAATAAAATTAATTAAAAATTAATTTATGACAAGTAATAATTTATTTCATGTTATTCTGACACATGATGTGGTTGGTATGACTCAACTATGTGTTTTCTAAATAAGTATCATTTTTGTTTAAAAAAATCCTTACATTGAAAAAATATAGAAAAAAATCTCAGATTGTATTCACACATTAATTAAATGATCCATATTATATTTATGATGTGTATTAATTAACATAATGTAAATATGACACATGATTATCTGATAATAGAATTAATATATACATTAATAAAAAACAATTTAACATATATTAATTATATAACATTAAAATTATATATTTTTTATTTAATTGTATAATAGTAAACAGTGGTTTTATTTTATGGAAAAACTTTTATATAGAGGATGATCATTGAAAATACTTTTCTAGTAATGATTATGTATATGGGTTGTAATTTTTTTGTTAATTTTATATGCAAGATTAATGTAAATATTTTCTATGTAAATCATGAATTGAAAAGACAGTGCAATGTGTTATTTTTATTATAATTCATTTTACTATATATTTATAATCCATTTTAATGTATTATGATTTGAATAGATTTTATTGGGTTGCTACATGGATTCTCTAGGGCTACAACTATGTAGTATCTAAAATTGAAATATCAGTAGTAGATGAAGAATTGGTAATTGGGACCTTTATCAATGCTTCATCTAGTGCTTATAAACGGATTCTTTATAGCACCGATAAAGGGACACTTTATTATAACATCAACTAGTGATGATAAATATAATCTTTATCAATGCTTCATCTAGAGTTTATAAAAGGGCCTTTCATTAGTGATTGATGTAGTACTGATAAAGGATGTTCACATCTAACATCTATTAGATTGTAAAAACTATTAAATTTGGAAGAAGATAATTTTTGACCCTATTAAAAGCACATTTTTTAGTATGAGGAGTGTCAAACCAGTTGTGCAGTTGTTCCACTTTGTTGTGTACCAGGTGAACATCATGTCAATACTAAACCCACCATTTTTGGGTTTATTACCCCACGGTACATCAACGATAGAGCCTATATCCACTTTTATTGTTCGTATATGTATGTTATTTCTAGGACAACAACATAATATCAAATTTATCTATAACATCTCTTGATTAAAAAAAGAAAACTATGTTTGATAGAGTACATGATATGCTACATCGAACATAAGAAAACACCTAAATAATATTATTTAAAAGTTTTTGTTATAACCTAGTATTTAGAATTGAGAAAATGAATAGGATTAACCGAATTAAGAAAATAAGATATATATATATATATATAATTCATGTTTGGATTATCAATTAATTATAAATAAATATAAACCATTTATTAAATAAAAGGAAATATATTTTTGAAATATTATTTAAATTATCTTATGTGTAATAATACAATTACTCTTGTCGGACTATATAAATTTAATATATATATAACAAATTCATTATAATATTTAACATTCATTTTTTGTGTTTTCAAGACATGATATATAAACAAATCCAATTTTAGGCATAAATTTAGTATTTTTTAGAAATGGTAGTTTTTTCTGCCATTTCATGGAACACCTATTTTATATCATGTTTTTGAGACCTTTATAAAATCTATTAAAAAAGGTGAACTTATTCTTTGCATGTGATGTATTAAATTTATTTGGATCAAATTTTTGTATTTTTTTGATAAGATTCATTTTGTATGAATAGTGAAAAAATACAGCATTTTAATTGAAAATTATTTTTATATGATATATTTATATTTTTAGATTATATTTTAGACTAGTATTAAAGAATATTTTGATAGATATTTTATTATTTAATCCAATTAAGTCCATTATAATCAATTTCACATTGAAATTGGATATAAAATAATTGTGAACTTTTGAACTTGTTTACTTTAAAAAATAGTTATCTCGTTACATCAACGAGATTAATTTTTAATTAATTTATTCCAATTGTGTGTTTTGAATTTTGAAAAATGGATTTAATATTTGTAATTATATGGTAAAAATATCTAAATTGGTATTTTTTTTTTAAATATTAATATTAACTTTAGAATTTTTTTATTAACATAGTTAAACGTAAAACGGGTAATTAGGGGGAAATAATATTATAAATATTATAAAATATTCCTAACACTTATCCTAATTTTATTTAATGAGTGTGTTTAGACTATAAGAATAATCTAACTAAAATTATGATCTTTTTAAGCTACATGGAATAAATTATGACATTTATAATATTATATTCAATGGAAAACCAAATTTGCCACTATTATTTTTAACAAGTGAAATATTTTTAATATGAAGTTATATAAGGGATATGTTTGAACATAAGAAGTATTTTGGGTACTAAAATTTTTATATTTATCCTTATAATATATTTTTAATTATTATATAATTAATAATTTAATAAAAGTCTTGCACAATGATGATGTAGTAATTGTTTAATTAAAGAAAATCTCAAATAAAATATATTAAAAATACAAAAATAAATATAATTTTAGATGATTAATGTTATCCATGATGTTTTATACGGCTTTGACATTTTATTAATGTTTTAAATATATTGGTTTGAATTTATATTTCTTTTATGATATTTTTAAAAAGTAATGTAATGAATAGTGTCCCAAATGAAATTATTGATATTTTAAAATAAATAATATTTTATTAGATGAAATAAAAATCATAAAAATATAAAGTTATTCCATCTAATTGGTATAAGTCAACAAATGTAATCAATGACTTATTTATTGGTATTTTGGAATTTTTATGTAATAATATTATTCCTTAAAGTTTAAATTACATGATATCATCGTAAGAGTTAAAAGGTTAAATAAGGTTAAAAACAATGATATATGGATGAGAAAATTTCGAAATTTTTTGTAATTACTATTGGATGAAATTTATTCAACCCAGAATCCTTATATATTCATAATAGATCACATTAGAAGTATTTTTAATTGAAAATTAATTTCTATTATGTTATTATTTTTGAAAACATCTCGAGAGTTCCACTACCTGATCCTATAAAAGGGCACCCAATATTATCCTTTATATATATTTAAAAAACCATTTTGGAACAAATAATATCTTCCCAAATCCCATTCTAAAATATCTACCCACATTACATTAGGCGTATTTTAGGTATAACACCCACTTTATAGGTGTTAAGGTGTTAATCAAAGGAGATCATACGAGGAAGTGATATATTTTTTAGTTAACTAATTTTATTTTATTTAAACTTCAACTTGCATAAAATATTTTTCAACCATGGTGTTACAATAACTCTAGTATAAAAAATATACTGAGGTTTTATTATGTTTTTATAATCACATGAATCCATTTCCAATTTCATCAAATAGTTAATGAGTTATTTGTTCCTCTACACAACCAACTACCACCTTGCGAACCGATATATTAGTTTTCCCTCACCCTATATCAGGAGATGTTATAATAGTGGAATTAATGTTAATATATGATATTCGATAAATATTTATCATTAAAAACAAATAATATATCATTTACATTCATACCATACCATGCATATAAATATGATAATGTTTTTCGTGTGTAAGTGTGAAATATCACATCCATGAAGCGATGTGATCTGTTTTTAATCACCACATCACCCGGATGATATATATATAAGGAAATTTAAATCATTAATATGATATTTATAATATTATGATATTTATGTAATGGTAAAATAAAAATTACCATCTTTATTTAATGATCATTGAAAAATTTAAATCATACATATGCGTATGTACGACCGACCGAATCCATGATTATAACATAGTATATTTTTCATAACCATATATAATTGTGTGGTTTTGGAACCGCCGACTGGTCCTGCTCCTAGTTTGTTGGTTCCTATCCACTGTTCGGTGGCTTCGTCTATCTCAACATTCGGTGAGGGTCCCTCCTCTATTCATATCTTTCCAGTTTCATCCCAGATCAGCGCTTCTACTTAAAATTGGCTTGTATCCCCTCCTCGGTGGCGCTTCTATAGTGTGGTTTCTTGGTCTTCCAGCCCTAGGTGGCGATGAATCGGAAACTTACAGCTTGGAGATCCTGCTCTGCGGATTTCTTGTTGTTACGGTGTTGTAGGGATGTTGTGGGATCGTTGTTGCATGATCATTTGTGGGAAAGTTCTTCGGGGACGACGACGTGGTTGGTTTCTCCTTCTTCCGGCTGTGAATGGTGCTGCGTGGTGATGGATCATGTACTAAGTTGTGGATTTATGGTAGGTGCGTGAAAGGTTCACTAATTGGTGTGTGGTACTTTGGCAGGTGCGCGGATCGAGGGCGTATCACATTGATTTTGGTTTTGATAATTATTTCATGAATATTATTCTATATATGATTTACTAATAACCACTTTGACTATTTACATCACACCAATGTCATTTTGTACTCATGTACCAAATATCGGCAGAACGCAGGACATGAACATAAATAATTAAGTAATTATTATATCATAATAATAAGTGATATGAAATGAATAATAAAATTTAAAAACATTTTCAATAAAATAAATAATTAACTTATGTTTTTAATTTTGGATGTTATATTTTTTATGTGATGAGTTGGACTCAAAGAAAGGGATTTCGTCTCAATCTTCTTTCATTAAGACCATTCATAAATATATGAACCTTTATTCTTTATTACAAGATTTATATAAAGCTAATATGAAGTTTAAAATCAATATTCTTTATATAATAATTATATTTAATATTTTTAAATTTATTATTTCATGTATATTATAATTTAAAGGTCCAAAGTGGTATGAGACTCCTTGAATGTTCAAATATTTAATTATAAAATATTTTTCTCCATGTCCATATTTGTGGTATTATTTTACATATTTAATTATATGGATATATACTTATTATAAATGAAATTTTATTTCCATTTTTATTTTCATTCAGTTTTTGTCAATAATTAATATTTTTTCTTGTTTTATATAGAAATTTTTCACAAACGACAAGAAGAAAATTACTATTCTTAACGCTAGAAGCAATAATGTGTTTTCTATCACTGTGACCATTATTTTATTAACATATTAAATTGAAATAATTCAAGTCTAATGAAATGAAAAAAAAATCATTATCTTTTTGTATATTTTGGCATTAATAGTGATTCTTTATAGAAAATGTTATTTTGGTATTGAAAATGAGTTCTTAATAGAAAAGCTTATTTTTATCCAAATGTGTTTTCATATGGGATTACAATATTTTTTCAAAGTATTTTTTAATTAATTTTGGTATTAATTATTTAATTATGGATAATTATAGTAAAATGGTGATCCAAATACATCTTATACCTAGGGTGGCCCGGATAGCAATGGGAAATCATGTTGTAGCTTAACATGTGGTTGCCCAGATAGTATCGATAAAGCATGTTATAACTTAAAAGTGGGTGGACTACATAGATATGGGAAAGAACATTATATCACAACATGGGGTGGACTAGATAAAATTGGTTAATTCTATAATAGCTTAATTTGAAGTCATCGTTATGGTTTTTCTAACTGAAAGGGTTTTGAAAGGGTTTTATGTATATGATTCTATAAGTCACCTAAAAGATATTTAATAGAATGGTATGAGTTTTAATGATTTTATTTGAAAAATTGTTTGTTTAATTTAAGTTAAAATTCTTTATTTTATATTCTCAAATATATTCAATGATAAAGGTAACAATTCCATGAGTTTTCATTTTTTGATTAAACTAAAACATTTCTTTTTTTCATTATCCATTATTGAGGTTATGTGCTCATGAAAAGTTTTTAAAATGTTTATCATAGTGTATAATTGGTAATTTATAGAAGGATGAGATCAAGGGGTTATTTTTTTATTTTTAAAGAATAAAAATCATGTTTTATTTGAAAAAATATTATATTGTTAAAAAATGGATACTTAGTATAAGTGTCCTCTTGAAATTCATGAGTTTACTTGGTAAGAGTATGTACTAATTCACAAATACTCTTAACTAAAAATATCAATGATTTTTAATTTTAGTTAAAAAATCTTGAATTTTCTATTTTTATGTTTGGGTCCTTACAGTTGGTATAAAATTATGATTTAAACATCTTTATAGGTTAAGATAATGTTAAAATTATTCCCATAATAGATATTAATTTATTGTTAAGTTGAAATAAAGTATAATTTTACGATTAAAATGTTGCTTAATCTAATGTATAATTGTTTATAATGGTTTTATATAGAGTAAAAAATGATGTTTAGTGGGAAGGCATCAAGGGGAAAATGACATTCCCAGTCAGCATCACAATAGGGTTGAAATATGAATAGAATGTTTTGTTCTAGAGATGGATCAGTTGAAACACACTGTAAATTGTGGTGGTATCCATGCTTGTGAGGAACCTAATCTACCATTAAGTTACATGGTTATAGTGGATACTTTTATGAGGAAGAATCCCCCATAATTCAATAGATCATCATACATAGTGGTAGCTGAAGGATGGATCAATTCCATGGATAAGATAATTGATGCCATGGGTTGTTCGGAACATGAAATAGTAACTATTCCCATTTATCATTTTAAAAGTTAATCTGAAAGATGGTGGTATTATTTAATACTAATAGAGGTAAAGAAAATATTTATTCCATGGAATGGAAAAAATATAAGAATATTTTACTCTTGAAATATTTCTATAAGATTTTTCGACTTAATAAGAGAAAACAATATTGGACTTGAAGGGAAAAGATGATGATTCAGAAGTTGTGTTTTAATTAAACATCAAATGATACAAAAGTTATGTCCAAAATTTTATTCAGTTAAATGATTGTAAAATTTGTATATTCCACGAAGGATTAAAACCAATTCTACAAAGATATTTGGCCTAACAAGAATATAAAATTTAAGTGAAAGTGGATCATTGGGCTGAAAACGTTGAGATTTAGTTTAATGATACATATCTTCCATAAGATGATAAGAGTAAAAAATGGTTAAGTTGACTAGAAATGGAGTAGAATATAACAAAGGAATATGGTGGTAAGACCGAGAAATGTTCAAAGTGTGATTTTGTAATGTAATTATTAACTGGAGGAGGGAATTGTTTTAGGTGTAGTCAATTTAGTAATAGGATCCATGACTATAAAGGGGAGATCCTTGAACAACCAAAGAATCGGGTAATCAATAAAAATCTATAGTTTAGGCATTTTAGTTTCAATGATTTGGGTAATTATACTAATATGTGTATGAAGATAGTTACATAAGAAGTAAATTAATATTATTGGAAACAAAAAGGTTTGGGAAAACTTTGTCCCACTACTAAAATTGATATTGACACATTTGGTAAGAATTTGGAAGCTCTAGGGAGCCCATTATTTTTGGAACATAACCCTATGTTCCAAAGTTTAGGCACACATTGCTAGTTTTTATGTGATGTTACTCTATAAAATTGTGTACCGGTGGTTTGGATATGTTTTTTTTGGGATTGTGATTGTGTAAGGTTTTTATTTAATGTGAAGTATGCCTCTAATTTGGGAAATAAATTTTATGGTCTTGATAACCTATAGGGATTGTGTGATCAATGATGATTGTGGTTTTTTTAGGGATGTGCATAAAAAATATCGAAATATTATGAGGATTAAATTTTTCTTATAAAATAGAAATATATCATGTATGTATGATTCATTATGATCTTAGAAATTAAAGTAATTCCTCAACTTAAAGAAAAGTATTTTTGAGTGAAATC
The DNA here is from genome assembly GCA_963277665.1 of Viscum album. Classification (NCBI taxonomy): domain Eukaryota; kingdom Viridiplantae; phylum Streptophyta; class Magnoliopsida; order Santalales; family Viscaceae; genus Viscum; species Viscum album. The sequence goes on from OY728142.1 coordinate 960,609,815, forward strand.
ATTATCCTTTTTCTCTTCTTAATAAGAAATCAAGAACCTTTTAACCCATCATAGATTTATGGTTTTGTGATTGTTGCCATTATAATGACCATGTTATCTATCACTCTCCATTAGAACTTTTTGGTCCATTTTCCCTTCCAAATCTATGTTTTCATACATGGAATCGTAGTATGGGTTATCTCATATAACTTTCATACATAACATTCCATATTGTAATGTGGGTGTTTCATTAATCTATTATATGATGTGGGATTTCAATAAATGTATTTTGCAAATTCATACCTTAGTTACCAAGACAAAATTAAACATTTCTATGATTCAATTTGCTAATGTATTGGTGAATGTATCATCCATAGTTAAACAAATAAATATTATGTTCGATAGCATACATGATATTTGACATTGAGTTTATGTGAACAACTGAATATTATAATATAAGTGTTACCATTATAACCAAGAAATTAGAATTAATGGAATGAATTTTGTTAAATAAATTATCAAAATATGTTTTAAAATTATTTATATATATAATCAGTTTGGGATTAATAGACTATAAATGAATATAAAACCCTTTTTAAAATATAAATAAAAGTTTTTCTGTAAAACTATTTAAATATTCACAAGTGTAATAAAAAAGTGAACTTTTGGGGTCATATTAATTATATATATAATATTAAATATAACATTTATCATTCATATTATGTGTTTTATAGGCATAATATAAGAATTAATCCATTTTAAGGCATAAAAGATATATTTTTCAGAAAAGGTTGTTTTGTCGACATTTGATGGAACACCTAATTGAAACCAAAATTTTGAAACTTTTTTAAATTATATTTTAAAAAATAAAATTCTTCTATTAATTTGTAGAATGATAATTTACTCTGGTTAATTTTTTCTATTTTATTGATAAGATTAATTTTTGATGAATAGTGAAAATAGTATAGAATTTTAATTAAAAACTATTTTTTTTAAAATGTATTTATATTGTTAGATTTTATTTTAGATAAATTTGAATTTAAATTTATATCAATATATTATCATTTAATACAATTAATTTCATTGGAATCATTTTCACATTAAAATATTATAAAAAAACATTGAGAACCTTTAAACATTATTACATTAATAACCCATTTATTTGTTTCATCATGAGGATTAATTTTTAATTAATTTATTTATTTATATGTTTTAAATTTTTAAAAATGGATTCCATATTATTAGTAATAATTTATATATTATTTAAATAGTTATATTTTATTTTTGGGTAGTATTGATTTTAATTTTGTAATTTTTTATTAACAACATTAATGGTAAATCTCATAACTAAGGGTAAAAATTTTGTTATAAATTTTATAAAATTACCCTAAAACATGTCCTAATTTCAATGTATGGGTGTTTATAGACCAAAATTATAATTGGGACTAAATTATTACCTTTATAAGCAACTTGGATTATAGTATAAAATTTATAATAATATATTCAAAGAAATGTTTATTTTTTCACACTGTTCTTTTTATTAAGTGAAGTATTTTTAATAAGGGGATATATATGGGATATGATAGACTATAAAAAGTATTTTATATGTTAGATTATTTATATTTATCATGATATTTTATTTTTAATTTTTATATTAATGTAATTTAATTAAATCCTTCACAATAATGATACAATAATTATTTATTTAAAGTGAATATCAAATAAACGATATTCAAAATACTAAAATAAATAGAATTTGAGATGATTATTTTCATACATGAATTTTCAGATTAATTTTACATGTTAGTGATGTTGTAGGAGTATTGGATGAAATTTATATTGTAGTTATGATATTATTGAAAATCCATGTAAGGAATAGTGTTAACCTTGACATTATTAATCTTTTAAAATAATTAATATTTCATAAAATGATATAAAATTTATAAAAATATAAAATTCATCCGAAAAATAGCAATATGTTGTAAAATTTCTTTAATGATTCATTTATTGGTAATTTTTATTTTTATATTAATCATATCAAACCTGAATGTGTATATTACACGATATAATGGTAAAAATTAAAAAGGTTAAATAAGGCTAAAATACAAATATAAGGATTAAAACATATTCAAAACTCACATAAATTTTTTCATATGAATATTACCTATAATAAATAATTATATTATTTAAATTAATTATAGTTGATCCATTTATAAAAGAAATGTAATTTATAATAAATTAATATTTTGAATAATTCAAAGACTTTCATCTCCTCTCATAAAAAAGGGCACTCATTATTTTCATTTTAATATAGTTAACTTTTTTTATTAAGACAATATCTAGACCAATACCTTCCTATAATCCCTAAAAACATTATAGTGGAACTATTTGAGGTAGAAAACCCTCCTTATAGGTGTTATAGTGTTAATCAAAGGAGATCATCCAAGGATATGGAATTATTTTAAATTAAGTGTTTCTATATTATTTAATCTTCCACCTCCATGAAAAATTAATAAAAAATGATTAAATAATAAATTAAATATAATTAATATATTTGGATATTATTATATTAATATAATCACCTAAATCCTTCTCCAATTTCCAAAAATGGGAAAAGAATTATTTGTTTGTGTATACACAGACTACCACCTCACGAACCGAGATAATTATTTTTCAATCATCATCCCTCAATAATAGTTATGATTATGGAATTAATGATTATATATTATATTATTGAAATATTTACCATTATTAGATAATAAAATATCATTTACATTCTTACACTTCTATGAACATAAAAAGGACAACATCGTTCATGCGTAAGTTTGAACTATCACCCCAATAAAGATTTGTCATTTTTTTTCATCCCTACATCACATGGAAGATATATATAAGAATATTTAAACAATAAATATTATATTTATGATGTTATTATAATTATATAAAGATAAAATAACTATTACCTTCTTCTCATAATGATCATTGAAAATTGAAAAAGTTACTTATGTGTACGTATGACTTACCGTCTCCATGATTATAACGTAGTTAATTTTTCATAACAACACATAATTGTTTTATTTAAATGAATAATTTATGTACAAAAGTTATTATTATGTCATGGATATTATTTTTGATATTATTTACTAATGACCACTTTGACTATTGACAACACAATTTTGACATTTAGGGCTCTAGTATCGAATATCGTCAAAAAATCAGATATTAACACAAAAAAAATTAATTAATCATTATAACATGACAATAATAAATATGAAAGTAATAATAAAAATTTAAATTTTTATCAATAAAGTAAATAATTATTAAATTTTTTTATTTAGGGAGATAATGATTCTACGTGACGGGTCAGACTCAAGGTAATTGATTTCGTCTCAATATCCTATCATTGAAGCGTTTCTTGATGATTTTCACCTTTATTATATAGTAAGGTGTATATAAAGATAAAATGAAATTTATTATACATATTGTGTCTATAATGTTGATATTTAATGTTTTGGTTAATGTATTATCTCATTGTTGTTATTATCTTAATGTCCAAAGATGAATGGGACACCTTTAATTTTTAATTATTTAATTATCAAATAATTTCTCCATTTCAACATTATTGATATTGTTTTACATATTTATTTATATAGATATAAACATATTTTGAATGAAATTTTATTACCATTTTAAATTTCATTCAGTGGTTTCTATGAGTAATCATTTTATGTGATTATATACGTAACGTTTTGAGAAATGAAAAAATGGAATGTTTTATTCTTAATGCCCATGAAGAATATGATTTTTCACCAATTTTGACATTATTTAATTATTTCCATCCTTTGAAATATTCCACAAATCCTTAAATTAAAAACAAACTCTAATGTTTTTTGTATTCTGGTATTGAAAATTGGTTTTCATGTAAAGGGGTGTTTTGTTATTGAAAATAGGTTCTTGAAAGAGAATATGTTTTTGATCAGGAAGTGTTTTCATATGGTATTAAAATAATTTTTCAATGGGTTATTTTATTATAGTTATTTATTAATGATATTTTACTTTATAAATGTAGTAAATGGGTGATCCTGGTATATATTATACATGTGGTGACTTAGATATCACTACGAAGGCCCATTATATCTTAATATGGAGTGGCCTTGATATCCCATGGAAATATCGGCATATCTTATGATGGAGTGGCCCTGATAGTATGGGAAATCATATTATATATTATCATGTGGTTTCTAATATAACATCAGGTAAGCACATAATATCATAATTGGAAGCTGGGTATATGTCTATTCCAATTAAACGTGTTTTGAAAGGGTTTAATGAATATTATTCTCTAAGTTTTCTATAAGAGTATTAATTTCATGGTTTGACTTTTAATTTTAATTTTTTGAGAATAAATGTGTGTCTTTTTCATGTGATAATGTTTTATTTCCTATTATTAAAGAACATTGAAAATAATGGTAAAATTTAATATAGTTTTTATGTTTTTATTGAACTAAAATTTTATTTATTTAATTATCTCTTACCAAGATTGTGTACTCACCACATGTTTTTAAAGAGCCTTTAATAACGTTTCAAAGGTAATAGGGATAAGGATTAAATAAAGGGATAATTGTGATGTTTTTTCATAAAGAAAAATACATTTTTAAAGTGTTTTGTATTGTTAAAAAAATTGGATACTGAGTATAAGAGTCTACTTGTAATGTATAAATTTAATTTGTAAGGGATTTTCATAATTCACTAAAAATATAAACTGAAAAGATATTAAATTGGGAATTATAGTTCAAAAACACTAGAATATGAATTTTTTAAGGCTGGGTCCTTACATTATTATAAATTTAAAAAATTTATCCTCTAATTAGAAAGTTATTTCTGGCTTATCCCTATGAGATTCATGAAAGTTATCTTATCTCAATCCATAAAATATTCAATATTACTAAAATAACTTATATTCTTATCTATATTTTTGAAATTACGATCATCCTAAAGTAATAAAACCATCTAATTATCATCAACAAATATCATTACCTATAATGTTTTCTAAACCCAAATTTGATGCCAATTGTGATGTTCGAGAGAAATATTTTGGATCTTGGTTCCATAAACACATAATTTACACACACACTTCTATAATAACATTAAAATAATATATATAATAATCATTAATTATAAAATAAATAATTATTATTTAATATCTTAAGCCCCAAATACTTTTTTTATGTTTATAGATATACAGAGTTAGGACACATCATTAACTGATAAATCCAATATAATAGACATTGTAACCTATGATAGTATGTACTGGTAAATCCATAAAAAATCCTCAACATCTCTGGAAAATTCCCTACACAATATATCTTACTAGACATAGTCTGAACCAGAATTTTTTTTAAAACATTTGGAAATTGAAACATAATAATGGATTATCTAAAAATATTATTATGGGAAAACATATAACTAAGGAAATAATCATTTAACATGACATAAATATTATGGATGAAATAATTAATAACAATAATTCCACAATAAACTAAATTTAAGTGTATAATATATCAATGGATATCTGTGAATTTTAATATATGAACATGGATTTCAAGAATTGAAATCATTGTGAAGGAATTAATAATGTTGGAAATCTTGATATCATCATCAAGGCCACAATCATGACCCTATTCATTCCATCAAGGCCCCATTTGAGATATAATTATGGTCCTTAAGATCACATTCAAGACATATTTCTAAATTATGAATCCATATAAAAAATAACAATAAATTTTATTCACAAGCGACCTACCATTGCATCAGGGGGATATATAATATCATGCACTGGCCATTCCTTGTTCAAGTCTAACACATTCTTCATCTTAAGTAATTAGTAAAAAATACATAATCAATTTTATAATAATCATCAATATTGAAATAAATTTTTAAATTCAAATTATTTTCCGTATCTCAATGAACATGTTTAAAATATTATATCCTATAAATAGAAAATTAGGTGAATAATTTAATAATAAAAATATAACTTTCATGGGTTATAAATAATGATTCATATCAGAACACAAATATTTTTATTTTTAATAGTCCCAAAATAAATAATTAGAATAGATTTAAATGTAATAATCTCTATAGATAAAACCACATGGATAAATAATATATAGTCAAGTTAAGAACATACACAATCAATCAATATATGGAATCTTGGTGAACACATTTCAATCAAAGGAATGAAAAGTTGGGTATTCCAAAAGTAATGAAATGGGATGAAATGTTATTCCAACTCACAGTGGATAGTTGGGAAAGCCGTGGTAGTGAAAAATAATATATTCAATTATAATGAAAATTACATTATTCATAAAGAAATATATGTGGGATGTTTTCAAAAGAACATATCATCAGTTTAAAAAAGGAAAATCATAAGTATTTTTACATACATGAAAACCATAATTTTAAAAATATTCTTTGAACTATATTACAAATGAAGGAATTAAGAATAAAATTGTTTAATACCAAGAGTATAATCCACCAAAATATATATATATATATTTATTTTAGGATAAACCATGTGAAATACATCCCACGTGTGTAAATCCATTTAAATTTGAAAATGATATCAATGGAGAAACCTAAAGAGATGTTTAAAAAAAATTAACATTGACATTAAATAAAAACATGCAATCCACTTTCAAATATAACATTAGAAACGTTGAAGTGAAATATTTTGGAAAATTTTACATTTAAAATAATTTTTAATAACCTAGTCTTTAAAATAAAATAAAATTTTCTATATGAAATGTGGATCCAATGAAAAATATTTTAATAAAAGGAAGATTTTTAATACATCAAAATTACATTTGTTAAAATCCAAAATTGGGAAAAGAGTAATGAAACCCTAATTGTGTTAAAAATTAATTTTCCAAAAATGATAATAAAAAAATATAATAAAATATAAGGGTGGAAAAACCCAAGAATGAAAGAATAATATTCAAGAGAAAAATATAGATCTCAATGAAAGAATATTTGAGCTATCAACATCCATACAAATTACATAATTCATAGGGTAATAAATATTAGACAATGATTTATATGGTAATAATATAATTCCATATAAATAATGAAATAATACCACATTATAAAATCAATGGAATATTTTATTAAAATTATAGTAAATAAGTTAATGAGAACCATCATTACATAATGAATGAATTTTGAGTGACCAAAAAACCTTACTATTGGGGAAAAATTGTATCAATAACCATTTGAAGAAGGGGATGTAATTTGGATTATTATATCTAGTGACATAAAAAATATATAATTAAAATACATTCATGGGAAGGGAATACTCTTTTGTTACTCTATATTCTCTATATGAACCATTATGAGTAATTGATGTATACAAAAAAGATTATCTAGAGAATGAAATAGAGTAATAACTATGGATAAGATATATTAAAACCCAAATATTCATAATTTATGGTATATATTAAATTTTTGTGTCATTTCTCTCTGGTTCATAGTATTATTTCTATGCATTTAATAATTTATCATATCCAACATTCCCTTATTTAATGTACTTTTTAGAAACTAGATAAACTGAATAAAAAATGAGTCTAACAAAAAATATTGATATTTTCCTAATAAGAAAACAAATGGGAGGGAAAATATAGCATATAAATTCACACGAATGAATTTAGGCAAAATGAAGAAATCAACTCTATGACATGGTTAGATATTAAAGAGTCATTCAATAGTCAATATTTTCCCAAAAAAATTCTAAAAATAATAATACAAAATTAATTGATTTGAAATAAATTGAAGATAAATCCAGCTGATCCTATGAAGAAAAATTCATAATTCTTGAATGATATACCTCTATTTAAATCATTGACCATGGAAGTAAGTTTAATCATAAAAATAATGGTTTAATGTTGATTTTATGAAAATAATTTGGTATAAAGAATCTAGAAAGCTATTATTAAATTGGTCAAAGTTTTATTAAGTTGGAAACAAAAACAATATAATATTATTATTTTCATGATTTAAGGGAAAATAAAAGAAATATATATTTCTATAGACATTCAAGTGATAAAAACCATGGTTCATTAAAAATTCATCATTGGACATATAGAAAATTTGGGAATAAGTATAGTGGGAATGTATCTAAGGAATAAATGATTAAACTATATAAGATAAGGTCATTGTTATTGTGAATTTAAAATAGGAATCAAGAGATCAACTAATTAATAGGATGGAGGGAGTGTAAATTTTATTTAAAAAACCTCAGTCTAATGATTCAAATGTAAGGATTATTAGAATTACCCAAGAAAGTGCACTGAAACAATAGTTGAAGTAAATAATAATTTTCAACTTCAACATAATCCAGGAATATAAGGAAAATAATATTAATGAACCCAGATCGAAGTAAATTTTGATAGAAAACATGATTTTGATAATTAATAAATATTTAGCCTCCACTTCAAATTAGTGGATAAATCATTGGATTATAATTATTGTAACTATAGTGTAAATACACTAATCCTAGTATACCAATTCCAGTGATTAAATTATTATATTGGTAATAAATAAAAGAAATCACATAATAAAAGACCAAATAGTTTATTATCCTTAGTAAACTAGATAAATACTTAAATCCCATATTACATTTGAAAACATAAAATACAACATAGTATTTTCATTGGAACCATATATATTCCAATTTTCATATTCATTTTTATCAACTAAAAACATTTCCCAAAATAATTATTTTTTCATAACTATAATAAAATATTATTATATTTTTTATAATTAATTTATTAATTTATGATAAATATAATAAAATTTATTGATGCAGAGAGAAGAAATAAAATTGAAAGAGGTCAGGTAAGATGATTTCCACTTATTAAAGAGACCTATTTTATATCATTTATTTTAAATACAAGGGTTTTAATTTTTTGGATACTAGATCATATCTAATTTGGATTATTATGTTTAGAAATGATATTTTTAGGTCTTGGTTGTGACCTATTTATTAAATTGGTGACGGAAGAAAATGAAGGGGGCCCTTTTGTAAGGCATATAAATTAAACACCAGAAATTACAAAAATTATTAAAATACAACTAATTAATTCTCAATGTAAATACTTTAAGTGGACATATGTTATAGAATGAGGTTAGATAAGGTTGAAATATCATTAACCAATTTAAATTTGGAAATTAATATTTGATATTTAAATTTTATCATTTGGTTTAACCCTTTATTTATCTTATTTTAATGTAAAATGTTGTGATATCATTTTCACATGTAATGTATTATAATTTTACATATAAGGTGAAATTTGGATTATAAACCTGATATAAAAAATAAATTTTTTATGTATTTGTATATAGTAATCCATAATATCTTACGATTGAAAAATGAATTACATTGTTAAAAAAGATAGTCCGTCAAACAAATGCATCAACGTTGTTTTAATTTGAGGACAAACAAAAAAATGAAAGTAACTAATCATTCATCATTAAAGAATAATTACTATAACATATATAGAATATATATTAAATAAATATATCCTTATAACCATATGTATAAAATAAAAAAGAAAAAACATATCACTTCATTTTTGGGATGTGGTAGTCCGCACATACGGAAGAGCGACATTATCATTTTCCAAGGGATTCAGTGTCAAAAAGAAAGATATTATATTATAGTTATAAAAGAATAATTATTTCATTCTTATCATATATAAACATTAAACCCATCATAATAACCACACATAAAATATGGTGATGAAAAATTATCTATATTTATATGTGGAGACAATAGGTCGTACGTACGCATGAGTGATACTTGGACATTAGATTTAATGGAAAGTAGGGTGAATAATTATTGTTTCATAACTATAATAAAATTTTTGTGTATTTATTATAAAGAATTTATTAATTTATGATAAATATAAAAAAATTACTGGTGGTGAGAGAATAAAAAAATTAAAAGAGGTCTGGTAAGTTGATTTCAACTTCTTCGAAAGACATATTTTAGATTTTTTATTTTAGATACAAGGGTTGTACTTTTTTAGATTCTAGAACATATATAATTTGGATAATTATAGTTATAAATGAAATTTTTATGTCGTGTTTGAGATTGGTCTCTCGGAGTGGTGAAGGAAGTGAAAGAAAGATGTCCTTTTATAAGGGAGGAAAATGAAACACTTTTAATTTTACAAATTATTAAAATATAACTAATTAATTCTCAATATAAATACTTCTAAGTGGACATATTTTATAATATGAGGTTAGATATGGTTGAAATATCATCAAATAATAAAATTTGGATATATATATGATATTTAAATTTTTTCATATGGTTTAACCTATTATTTATCTTATTTTAATGTTATCCGCTTTAACATCATTTTTACATGTAACAATTAATGAATTTAAATTATAAGGTGAAAATTGGATTACAAGTAGAAAAAGATGAAATTTTAGACCATATCTTATTCTGTCTTCCCCTCTCATTGTTTTAATGATTTTTATGTAATTTAATAAAATATTATTTTAATAAAATATTATTTAAATAAAATAACATTATTATCATTTTTGACACTATTCATTGAATTTTACTTAAAATAAATTAAGGAATAGTAATAACTAAATTATAAACCTTTAATATATCCATAACATGATATATTTATCTAAAAAAATCATTGATCAAAATAACTCAAAAAAATTGTATACGTTTAATATTTTAAAAATCTTTTATTTTATTTTTCTATTAATTAAATAAATATTTTCTTAGCATCCCTTAAGATTTTAATGTAGTTATAAAATACCTATAAATAAGAAATAAATTCGAAATATGAAAATAATTTTATTACGATGGAAATAAAAATATATATTCATTCAGAGTATTCATTTTTACCCATGTGAACACATAATAAATATTTGAAAGTTAGAGAGTGACATATATATTTATCTTTTCTTAAAAAATTATAATTTTCATTTTCATAGAGAAGTGTCCCATAAATAATTAATTTTTTAATCATAATTTAATAATGGTAAAATAAAATTCATTAAATAAAAATTTGGAAGAAAACATTGAACCATAAAACATATCTTTATCCTATATTAACACGATTCACCATTTACTAAACTGATAAATTTTACCACATTTACTATTCATAATTCCTAAAAATAAAAGATTCCTAATATTAAAATTGAAAAAATTGATTCAATATATGGAATACATTTTTTAAAATTCAATACTTTTAAGAGATACGAATTCATTTTACAACAAGTATGATATATTAGATGAAAACTTATTTTTGGAAAAAATATATTTTTCAGAAAAATAATTTTTTTGAATTAAACAAGACTTATTACTATCTCATGCCAAAACAAAAAAAAAGATAAATTTTAAAGAATTTGATAAAATTTATAAATTAATATTTTCATTAAAATAATACACCAATAGTGATTAATTAACTATATTAATATAAAAACTCATTTTGCATATAAATAAAATTATTTAGAAAACATATTTCTTTACATTCAAAATGGTTTTTATTTCCTTTAATAATAAATTAATAATAAATGAATTTATTTTATACAAAAGTTTTCATAATATATTTAGTCTTATTCATACCCAACAATTTAATTTATAGGTTATGATGTTATACTATATTACAGTTCATTTATACTCGAGATTGTGTGCATTAAAAGCTATAAATATTCTTTATTTGACGAGAAATATACATTATAATCCTTACATTTTACAAATTTTATATCCAAGAATATTTTTAAAACCAAAAAATAAACACCCTAATGAGTTAATATTAATAAGGGGAAGTTTCACTAATTTTTGTATCCAATGTTGAGGTTTATAGAATATGATTCATGAAATTATTATTATCACTCCCTTATATGATTTCAATGTAATTTTTCAAATGAATTAGTATATACATATAATCCATAGTAATCAACAAACTGTAGAAATAACATTTCATATTTTAGACCAAACTATGATTTGTTTAGTACTAGGATGACTATGAATTACCTTGCAAATAAAATTCTATTATATGCATTATTATACCTAATCATATGGAATGTTTAGCTCAAATTATTGGAGAAAAAATCAATATTAGGATTGACATATTTGAAGAAAAAAATAAAATTCCAATGTTTTTCTTTATCTATTTCTATATCCTAGAATCCCTTAGTTAGTTTCACTATCAATAAATAATTAAATTTGTTATGTTGAAATTCATTTAATTGGGGGAGTGTAATACTCTGAAATTTTGGAATGTATTTATCTCTCAAAATTGATACTGTATTTGGGTTCTTGTTTCACATATAACACGGAAAATAAAATTTATCATGCAATATTGGAGAAATATTATTATGGTAATTTCAGAATAGTTAATCCCCAAGTAAATTAAAATATTTTAGTTAATTAAAAATGAATAAAAATATTATTATGAACAATTAATGCTTCACTACTAAAAAAATTGGTAATTATGATGGGTTATATGTGATAGAGAGGATCCCCATCAAAAATATTCGTTTGTAGCACATATTTCCCATGGAAAATGTTTTTACCACAAATAAGTGTAAGTTTATTATTATTTTTTATGATAGATGCATCTCATCCTAAATATCTTTAGTATTCATGTGCACTCTTCCAGGGGAATAATTATTTTCTATGGAAAATAGCAACATATTATTTTATCTATCAATAATATTCATCATGAAGAGATTAATAGTGTCAGATAATAAAATTGATACCAATAGTTTACATTTAGTGATGAAAAAATAATCCAATATTAACCCATTGGAAATATACTATAATTAATGTAAATAAAAAAAATTCCTTCCTACCCAAATTTTGATATCATTCGTACAGATGTAGCCTGCAGTGATCCCTCGATCATATAACCCTGAAAATCATATATCACACCTAATGTATGGTAGATTTAGGTATTCTTCCCCCAGGTACAGAATCTACTTCATTATTACTTAATTATATTTTGTGACACCCCATTCAATTTTATAGAAATAGATTTGTTGAAACCATACGTCAAAATATTTACCTGGATTTTATGGTTTATTTGGTATTTAGGGTTACTACAAGTTTATTCTTCCCAATATGGTTGTCCTCCATCAAATTAATTTGGTTTCATCTCCGCATGGGTTGGTTCCAATTGATTTGATGGATTTTTTTTCAATTTTTAACATTTAAATTTAATATATTGTTCTATATGGCTGTTTGTTTTTGTCTATTTTGAAATATCTTGCTCCCCACTAACTCACAATTCGCTGGTGTGAGCCGACAGGCTCCTAGAGTTTCTAACATCTCACATAATACATATAAATATATATATATATCTATATGAATTATTAAATATATAAGTATATGTATACATATATATTATTTCAAAATATTGCATGATATATATATATATTAACAAGAAAACCTTTTAAACTTATATATATATAAACGTTGAATTCTTTTTTATACCTATATATAGATATATATAATATATTTCAAGGTGTGTATATTTATATTTATAATTATTCCAATTGTGTGTGTTGTTGAATATGTTTAAAGAGATTGGCATGTGCTATGCCTTATTTTGATTATTTTGAAATCATGCTTACGGTGGAATAATTTTTGATGAATTATGATAATGCTTGGATTATGGCAGTGACATTAAATCATGTTAGATTTTTCTATTTTGATTGGTTTTCATTTATTTAAAACATGTTAATATACATATATAAATGTTTTAAAAAATGTTTATGGGCATTAATGTATATATGTATGTATATATAGATTTGATAAGAATATTTGTGTAAGAACGTGGGAAAGTATATTTTATGTATATATATTTGATTAAGAAATCATGTAATTTATATATATATATAATATTAAATAAATAGAATATGTGTATTTTATAAAAATAATGAGAAAATCAAATTAAAGAAAAAAAATTGAATAAATAATTGTTTTTATATAAAAAGCATTTTTTCTGAAGAAATTATTAAAATTGTTTTAATGAAAAAATAAGATTAAAAATAATTACTATTTATAAAAACATAGTGATGAATAATTAGTAACAATTTTATAATACCCTGCAAAATAAAAATAAAAAATACTAACATTTATTGAAAATTCGCAACAATTAGTAAAAATATTGTCAAAATTTAATTAATTAGTAATAATCATTAAATAATTGGTAATAGTTATTAATTTTTTATTCTATATTTTTAATATCTAGTAAATGTTAGTGTTAATTACTAAATAATATAAATAATTTCTCAATATGAAGAAATTACAATAATTTATAATAAATTCTAAATGAAAATATATTGAATACTAATAAATATTAAAAATAATAAAAAAAATTAAAAATTTAGTTATAGATAAATAATATATTTTTTACTTAATACATAATTGTTTAAATTATTAGAACATAAATAATAGTTATAATAAATTTTAAAATATGTTTAATACATATATATAAATTTAAAAAATACTAATAACTAATAAAAAATCTCAAAAAATTGAAGAAATATAGTATAAATTAAAATAATATGTTATAATCATTAAATAATTTTTAATAATTAATAAATAAATTGTAAAAATTATATAAAACTAATCAATTTATTTATTTATTAATAAATATTATTATTAATTTTTAAATATTATTAATTTAAATTAATTTTTAATTTATAATATAAAAATATATGAAATTATAATAATTATTAATAATTAGTGATATTTTTTAAAAGATATATTATAATATAATAATATTTAGAATTAATTAATAAATAATTGTCTCAGTTAGTAAAAGCTAACAAATATAATAATTAGAAAAAATTAGTAATCATCCTTGATAAATTTTCACAATTTGATTGAATTAAAATATATTAATAATTTTTAATTAGTCACGTGAAGTAATATATCTTTTAATATATATATATTTAGATAAATATGTACTCAGGAAGTAGAAACTAGTTTATATTACATGATTATGATTAGATTAATCATCAATAAGATCCCAACAGTTCTGGTATATTTCTTTTCTTCGTTTAGGGTGGTGAAGAATTTATATCATCAACATCATCAAATTCGAAATATTTTTCTAAAGGAATAATTAAATGTCCATGAATAAAATTTTATCTTATTAGATTTTAATTTTTTGACAATTTTGGACTTAATCTACTTGATTTTGGTTTTTGGAAATATTATATTTTTTGGTATCAACATTATAAACAAAATTAACCAGAAAATAATTTATTGTGGTTTTGGATCTATCACATCAGAATTTAGTACATGTGGCTACTAGCTCATCTATTCTAGAAACAATAGCATTGAATTTTATTTCGAATCCTTAATCCTAACCATACCACATTTACAATTTAATGAAATCTAATGATGATTCCTTATATTCACGACTCTAGATTTGAAAATTTGAAGCTTTTAAAAAATTTATGGCTATTAAATAAGACTTTTGAATTTCAAATAGTTGTCATTATCAAATATTCTCATTAATTAAACCATTATTCCATATGAAACTACATTAACTATTTATTTATATAAAAAGAAAACAATTTCCCATAATTTGTGTCTTCTTTATTAGAAGTTATATGCATGTTCAAATGAAAATCTTTTATATTATGGTGATTACGAAACATTAGTTAATTTTCCCAAATGTAGAGAATTGAGGAATATAGAGGCACTTAAATAAAAACCTATATTTCCTATGAAATAGTTTATATAATTTCAAATTACACCCAATTTATATGATTTAATTATGTCTAGAAACACAACTATATTGACGAAATGATATAAATCAAATATTTCCTCGAGAAAAAGATTAAATCATCCCTATGATGGTGATTATTAAAATCAAATTGATCAGATGAAGCCTTATTTTGTTTTTCAATGTCATGATATACTATTGGTTCTTTATATTAATGGATTTTTTGCATCTGGTGTTTATGATTGTAAATATTCTTGTTTTCCTAATTTATTAACTCCATACAACATACCTCGTCTGATGTTGATGAAGGAACTATATATTTATATGGTGTTATTAATTCCTGGAAATACAAAGATGAAATAAATGTTTATTTTAATGGACTAATTCATGAGTTAATTTCATTTTCAAATAAATGAGTATCTAAATATGATATAGTTATTGATTATAATTTTACTCTAAAGGTATCATTAATATGAAAAATCAGTAACTTTTTTCTTATGGTATGTTATTTGGATAGAGTATACATCATCTAAAATCATTTCTATACAACATGGCTGAGAGTAATGTGTTTATTCATTTCATGGGATGAAAAAATAGATATTTTATTGTCATATGATATTACATTCTACGAATCAAAATTTTTTATGGAATATATATAATTTAATAAAAAGTTAGATTTGAAAGAGGACAACCTCCAACAGTGCTCTGAGATATTTAGTTAAAATTCATCATCTATTCATTACATCAAGTTACTTTTAGACAAAATACAAATAAATAAAGAGTATATGGATTTTGGATTTATCAAAATTGTATAATGCATAGTATTGTTTTAGGACATTCCATATCTATATGATTTTTTTTCAACACATGTTTGATGAAACACATTTTGAGAATATTTTTTTGATAACATATTTTATACCAGGTCTATCACACATGATAAAGCCAAATATAATGTAGTGTCTCTATTATATCTTGATATTAATTACATGTATTTTAAATTTCATTCATTTAAAGATGAAATATAAAAAAAATAATGAATCCAAATTCATCTTATGAGCATTATAAATAATTTCATTTATTATTTTATGAATTGATTAGAAATTTGAGGTTATGAGATTATTATGCTTCTATGTTTCCTTGTCATGTCAGAATAGATATATTACTAAGCTATAAAGTCATGAGAGTCATGTTATAAGGGAAAGAATACAACCCCTTGGTCTAAGAGGGATGTTGAATTACTCAATCTGTGATATTTTGAATACAATATCATATTTATTGCAAGATATTTGGGAGGAAATATGAGGTTATGAGGCATTGAGCGAACTACAAAAATATGTTTTTATATTTTTTGAAAATTGGAGAAAATATTCCTACCAACCATCATTGATCCATTGGATCCTTTAATATTTCATTTGATGTATGAATCTAATTGTACATGTCCAATATAATTACAATGTATGTATCCACCTGAGAGATGGATTCAATAATTGAAGAAGAATGTTTGTAATGAAATATTTGTATAAGGGTCAATTTTAGATGAGTAGTTAGAGGATGAAATTTCAATGTTTTCACATATTATTTTTAATCCAAATATCCTTCAAAACATAATCGAAACGGTTTCAATGTTTAAAATGTTGATGATATCATAGGTAATTAGATTGAAACTTTTAATCATACTTAGCTAGGTTTTTTTGGTTATTATTAACGATACCTTTTAGTTGAATAAATTTAGAGATCCCATACATATGATTTGCTTAATTGTAAATAAATGACATGATTTTTGCAGTAAGTACTACATATTATTTTTTGATATTTTGAATACATAAATTTATTTATATTATTTTGTTTAATATATGATGAACATATAATAAAAACTATAAAAATTGACACATAATCTACTGTAGAACATTGATACAAGATTTTTCACATTAGTTTCAAAATGTGGTAGGATAAGTTGTTTATAATGGAGAGTTAAGTAATTTATTTTAATGATATCTCTTATTAAATTTTTTTATTTTTTACATGAAGAAAAACCTGAAAATAATATTTATATTCTATTATGGGAACTCAAAAACCATTTATTGAAATTGGTAAAATATTATAATGGGTAGTTAGCTAATGGATTTTTATTTCAAAAATGAATATATTAATAATCAAATAAATTAATGAACAATTATTTTTTCATCAAAGGATCACATACTAAGGAATGTGAAGTTCACATTAATAGTTTTATGGATGAAATAATATATTTACGTAATATTTTTACAAATTATGAAATAATGTTTAAATGACATTGGTTTTATATAGATCAAGGGTTATGATTTCATCCATATCATAGAGCCATGAAAATTAAATATAACAATGTTTTAACCTTAAATAAACCATATATGTTCGATCATAAACCACATTATGTTTTCTATGAAAATTATTGTGTTGTTTCAATATTATTAAATGGTTGTTAGAGTGTAATATATATTACATATCTTGACTGCGATTTTCATGAATATTAAAATGATTTTGTGCATGCGAAACATATTGAATTTTATTTAGAAAATATCCCCAAAAACATAAATTACTTAGTGAGATGTAAATATTGATGATGAATCCACCTATTGAGGGTCGATGATGTTGATAATGTTGATGAACCAAAAGGGGATGATGAAACTAAAAGTCATGTGAATGTTAAAAAAGCATAAAGGGAAGATGAAGAAATTTTTATCGATTAATATGAGGGTAAATATTTCGAATAATGTATTATATTTTAGAATTTATTAGTTTTTTATATTTTTACCAGTATTAATAAATATTTATATATACGATTTTTTGATTCATATGGATTGAGATATTATTGATGATATATTTCATTTTCTCATTAATGATTATATTTTTGTATATTTTATATATATATTCACACTTATTGATGGGTAATAATTTTATAACATTATGGTGTTTTTTATATTTGATATATATTAATTATTATTTATAGTTAAGATTTTTATATTTTCAAATTTCTTTTTAGTTAATTATTATGTTATAGTATTGAATATTTTTTTATATTTGTTATATGTATTAATAATTATTTACAAGTAAGATTATTATATTACAATATTTAGTAGTTGTCAAAATTTTATATCATTATTAATAATTTTTTAAATGAAATATTTTTTGTTTCTAATAGATGGAGATTATCTTTATGATCAATTTTGTTCTATCACTAATACTGGAATTTCCAATGATGATCAGGACTCATCTGTCCCACATGATGCTATACGAACACACGTATCAGGATGGGAACCATCTATACCTGATTGATTATTATATACCTTATTCCAAAACTATGTCCATATCTTGGATTTGATAATCATTTATGGTGGTATGATCATTTATTTAATGTAATTATTTTATATTATGTTTTTGTATTAATTTTAGAAATAATATTGTAATATTGTATTTATTTTCAATGTTTTTTTGAATTTATCTATTTAGAAGGCCGGTGAAATTCAATTAACATTTTTATCTACACTATATGGGTAATGAGATTAGGTTCCCATTGTTTTTCATCATCAAATTTATGACAAATTAATTATACATTATTCAATAGTATTGTTTATTATAAATTTAGTTAATTAGTAACATAAAATTTTTAACTATTTTGTTGAATTTTTTTTCACCAATTGATGAAATCCTAAGAGTTAATATTCATAATGCTTGGGAGATTCATATACCTGAATTTTTTCATAATTTTTAACAAAATATAAAAATGTGATACATGGATAGAGATTTTGATACTCTTTTTAAAATAGTCTCGAGTCTATCATCGAATTGAATGTATTTCAGGTCATGCATGGTATGAATTATACTCTTAATAGATATGAGAGTCTTTAAGTAGGAGGTTATCATTGGTACATTATAACCTAGGGAGGAAGGGGCTCATACATAGGTTCAGGAGTCATAAATTGGGTATACATCGATGACATAAATGTATAATTTTTATTATATTATATATGAAACTATTGACCCCTATCTTATAGAGTTCAACGTTTAAAATATTATGCACACCAATCCCTCTACATGATTTCTTGTTGGTAATTAATAGTGCTAGATTATGGTTAATATATATATTTAAAATTTTATTGACATTAATTTTACTATTATTTTAATTTTGAATAGTTTTTGATAGAAATGCATGAGGCTATAAATTCTTACTCATTGGATAGTTATTTCATGAGTAATGTTTTGATAAGGGGGATTAGATATTGGTGTTTTTCATGGAATTTTTAATGGAGGTTTTAAAGGTATTGGTTTACAACTCACATCTACAGGTTGTTATGGTACTTTTTTGATGCTATTAATCAGCTTAATATGAACAGATAGAGAATAATTGTCATAATCCATTGCACAATATGAAGAGAGGTCATAACATTAGTATGATATGATATTTTCGACGGTGAGATAACATGAGGATGAGTTTGAGTAGCAATGTAAGATAGACAAGAATATGTTGTAGTATATGAGACAACTTATTTGTGGGTTTGGTAAGAAGTTTTCTTCCCCATGATCCTTTAGGAGATCCTCGTTCTCCTAATAACATATGATCGTATATTTTTTTATAAAAATTATTTATTTTTATTTGACAAATAGATTATGTATGAAAATATGTAATAATTTTAAGATATTTCTTAATATTTTAACAAAGTTTTATTTTTTAATTATTTTTTTATTTTTTTATTTTTTTAAAATATAATCTGTGGTGAAGGAAATCGTAATCCATCATAATTGGGTTTTAAAATATTTTCTCACACTAATTTGTGATGATTTCAAAACATGTAAAAAATTACAATTTTTTATGGCTTTCCAACGAAATTGGTTTTGAAAAAACTGTAAGTGTATTATTTTCATTAGATATAGCATATGTTACAAATAAATATTTTTTGCGACATATGTAGCATTTTTTGAAATTAATTTATTATTTATGACTAACCATTGTAAAAACACATATATGATTTCTTTTCTACTATAGACCATTAAAAATATATTCCATTTATTAATGAGCATCAGTGATGGGAATCCATCACTAATACCGGGTTGAAAAGGTAAAAAATCCTGTAGTGTTTTGAAAGGGAATTTTTTTGATAAAACTACTTTTCTTTACATATTGTATCCTCAGATAAAAGATAAATTATAAATTTTAGAATTTTAATTTTATAAAATTAAAATTATTTATTAATTTATAAAAATAATATTATTCTAAAAACAACTTTTGAAATTTTAGTAAAATAATTTATTTTAGGTGAATACTAAAAAGTAATTAATTTTTAAATGCCATTACATTTTTTTGACATTATTATAATGCAATAATGAATTAAAATACATTTAAAATTATTTCAATAATATATATAAATATATATACAATTAAAAATAAATCATTTAAAAACATTCAATATAATTTTTGAATCCTTTGTATAATGTTTTGGAAACATAGGTTATATTTTAATTAAAGTTTTTTTGTTCAACAATATTAAAAACCAGTTTTTACCATTTGGGGAAATTAAATATAATAAAATGGATTTAAAATTTTATATAAATATTTTCATAGTAATTTATCAGTATAATTAAATTTTTATGAATAAAAATATTATTACTTAGATTAAGGTTAATAACTATGATAATGGTAAAATTATTTTTTCAAGGAATTCTTTTTTTAACATTGTGTAATTTTTATCTAGTAAATAAAATTAATAACTTCGAAAAATGAAAATAATAAAATGATTAATAGTATATATAAATACATTAAAACTTATTCAGTCAGTAATCAATACAAAATGATATTAACAACACTTAATTGTGAATAAACATTCTTCTACAAAATAGCTTTCTAATATATTAAAATATTGAATTCATAAGATAATTTTATGTTATGTAGAAATGTAAATAGAATATATGTATCCAAATTATTGGATCATAACATGAAAACTTAGTTATAATGGATACCTTATAAATTTTATAAAATTTATACTACATGGAAAAAATTAGCTAATATGGTAAAAACCAAAATGGTAAAACATAAAAATCAAGTAGTAAAATATATGAATCAT
Source organism: Viscum album (assembly GCA_963277665.1). Classification (NCBI taxonomy): domain Eukaryota; kingdom Viridiplantae; phylum Streptophyta; class Magnoliopsida; order Santalales; family Viscaceae; genus Viscum; species Viscum album. The sequence goes on from OY728142.1 coordinate 960,631,659, forward strand.
GTTTAAAACATGTGGTAAAAAGAGTGGTGGAGGATTTATTTACCTTATCATAACATATTATCCATTATTTATCACTTTTAGATCATTTGAACCCTGAACATCATCATTCTATTTTTACAAAATAATGGGTATTCACAAAAGAGACCTTTAATTCTCTTTCAAAAGTGTAGGATTTACACTCCATCGTGACACCCTTTTTAACTATAATATCATAACCAATAATCATATATTTTCTTAATCCTAGAAATATATCTCATGTTAATATTCCTATGGTATGGCATCCATCCTTTTATTACATAACGTTTTATTACATTTTACAAACAGAAGATCTTTAATGTCTAGTGTCTTGGAAATTGGGAACGTAAAACATGAAAAAATAAAACATTATTATAATAAAATTTTAGGGCATAATAATAAGTTATTACTAAGTAAAATTATTTCATCACATAACCTAGAGACATACATCAATGGAAAGCATTACCAGAAGGCCCAGTAAAGAAAACAAGGGAATTAATTTACTTGTGAAATCAATAAGAACTTGTTAAAAACATAAATACATGAGAAATGGAAGTACAGTCATTAACTAAAGAATATAACTTGAAACATAACTTTAATATGTGTCTTGAACATTTAATTTATACACGCATCAACAAATCGCCAACGTTTATCCCCGATGTGTCATAAAAATTACCAAGGTTATTCACCAAGGTGTCGTGAAACATGTCATCTATATAGATTATCATTGTTACACAATTAAATGGATATATATCAAGTAACACCATTAATATGTATTTATATTCATGTGAGACACATATATAGTAATCAAAAATTTCATAAATAACACTTAGAGAGTAAATTCAATGGGTTTTACTTCAAAATCTTGACGTTTTAGAAGTTCTTAAAATCATGATCGTTATGTATTTATAACCCATTGAATGGGAGTGAGGGTTATATGTATGTCAAATCCATAATAAAATAGATCAGTTTTTACTATTTATTAATACCGTTGGAAATAAAAATATATTTGGGTATTCCCATAATTAATACAAGAGATTATCTTGAGTAAAAGAGAGATATTTTTTGACAAAAATTCTGCAGCATAACAGCTATATAAAATGGTTTTAGAAAACATAAAAATGAGAAGGGACATAAGTCACCCACTCATAACAAACACATAATATTGTATGGGTATAGGATAAAAATAAATAATATTATGGTATGTATATTTGAAGGAAATAATATATGAAAATGAAAATAGAAAGAAAAGAGAAAATGTGATTTCTTTTACGAAAATTCGAAAGCCTAACAATGTCACATAAAATTTCAGAAAATAAATTAATGAGAGAAGAAATAATCTCTAATAATTTTAACATGAAATAGATATCAATGAAGATATATAACAACATATCCCTGCATAACAATATGGCAACTTGAAGACAAAACTTAGAGGAAATTATGACTAAAAAAGGAAGGGGGATGGTTCCCTTACCTTGAAGAGTAACTTCCAATGATTGGAGGTTGGGACTTTGGGGGCATGAGGGTACCTTGGGAGGAATCCAAGGGATATAAAAATATCATATATTCATTGAGGAGTATTTTGGAATGAAATTAATTAGGGAATGGGTTGGTATTTACAGGGAAAGTGAGGACATATTTAATTAATTTCAAGGGACACCTCATCCGTGGTATTTGAAAAAGCATGAGTTTTCCCATGGCATTTTCTCATGGTATTGGAAACTTGGGATACCTAATAACATATATTACTATTCAATAGTCTAATATAATTATTTCATATTTATAAAATTATTAATGATGTCATTAATCACACCGAAACACAAAACTGTATTTTTTAAGTTCACCTAAAATTCAACTATTTTTTAAAAATCCAAAACATTTACCCTAACATAATATCAGTGCTCTGAATTGGAAAATGAAATCCATTTTATGAATATACTTTTATAAGTATTTGTTATTTAATTTCTAAATAAAATCAATATTTATTTAAAAAAACAACTCTAAAACTAAAATTTTATTTGTAACACCATGAAAAAGAAATCAAGGTCCATAAAATTATTATATAACCATAAGAAAATGAAGTAAAATTTTATGATTACATTTTACGAAAATAGATTTCTATTTTAAATTATTAAATTAATTATAAAATTGTAATTAAAATTTTTATGATAAAAAATACCAATACTTATATTTTGACCATTTTTTCACTTTTATGATGTCTAAATTATATTTATACATTCCTGGTTGATGTTTTAATTTTTTTTTTAAATTTACTATTCATTACTATTCATTACAATTTATAAGGCCATATTACTATTAAAACTTTATTATTCACCAAAAATTAATTTGATCTTATTAGACTCTAAATTTCATACTAGTAACAATTACATAATACAATTTTCTGAAAATCATTTCAAATTAGTAATTATTTAAATTTTTCATTAATATTATAAAATACCCTTTTTACAAAATTCATCAATAATATTCATCATATATTTATATGGAAATTTGATAATCTCAAATTTTACCATAATTAAAAGGGATTATAATAAGTATTTATGGTCTCATTACGTAGCCCCATATAACACCTGCACAGGACCTAAGTGTAAGGTGTGCTATCGTGAAAGAATAATGGGGCGGCATAGAAAACATTTCTCAAGTGGTGATTCATATCATCATGCACTTCTCCATTAGGTGATTTCATTCAATATTCACATAATGATTCTCAGCTTGGGATTGGTTCAGAGCAAATACCAAAGATACAACCTCTTCCCAAGCTCTGAAATATGGGCTTTGTACATCCTGAGTTTACTGGATGAGATCATCCACTCTTCATTCTATATTAACCAAGATCACTTGTACTTATAGAAAATAATTGTAACATATAATGTTTAGTTTCCAATATTCATATTGACCAACAATCCTATTGACCAATATTAATATAATATCTAAAACCCAACATCTCATTTAATTATACTCACTTCATTATTTAAAGGATATATTTTTGTGAAATAAATAATAAACTAACACACAAATTTAGGAAACAATTATTATTCAAAAGTTCATGTCGTTACACTCTTCCCCCCTTATGAAATTTTTTCCATGAAATTTTAACTCATTTTATAAGAAGTGAAAAGGTGTGGGTACTTATACCTTATAGACTCCTCTGGTTCCCATGTGGCCTCTTCACATTTGTGGTTCTCCATAAAACCTTGAGAAAGTGGGTTGTCCTGTTGTGTAAAACCTTGTCTATATGATTCACGATCTCCACCGACTGCTCCTCGTAAGAAAGGGCATGTTCCAATTATACCATCTATGGATTTAGTACATGTGAAGGTTTAGGTATGTACTTCCTCAAGAGGGATACGTGGAAGACATCATGTACTTGTGCAAGATGTGGAGGAAGTGCAAGCCGATAGGACACTGATCCCATGCGATCTAGGATTACATAAAGGTCAATGTACCTGTGGCTGAGCTTCCCTATCTTCTGAAACCTCATGACACTATTCTGAGATGAAATTCGAAGAAATAATTTTTCACCAACATCAAACTCCAAGTCCCTTCGACAGTGGTCGACATAGATCTTTTGTCGACTCTGAGCAGCCATAATGTGTTGTTGGATGGAATGATCTTTTTCTATCATCTCCTACATGAGATAATTCCCAAGAAGAGTTATCTCACCTTCTTCATGCAAACAAGTGTGTTTTCAACATCTCTTACCATATAGAGCTTCATAGGGTTCCATTTGAATGATCGAGTGGAAGCTATTATTGTAATAAAACTCAACTAAAGGGAGATGTTGATCCCATCATCCTTTAAATTATATTGACCATGTTCTCAATATATCCTCGATTTTTTGAATAGTCATTTTAGATTTTCCATCAATTTGGGGGTGATAGGCCATACTGAAATTCAATTCAGTGTTTAGAGTATGTTGAAGACATCTCCAGAATTTTGATATGAACCTTGGATCATGATCAGATACGATATAAAGTGGAAGTCCATGCAGCCTTACCACTTCTTTCACATAATCCATGGCAAGTTGATCAAGAGAGCAATCTTCTCTAATGGTGATAAAATGGGAAGCCTTGGTGAGACGGTCCACAATAACCCATATTGGATTATTTCCATTGGAAGTTCTTGGGAGACCTGTAATGAAGCCCATAGTGATATTGTCCCACTTCTATGCTAGTATCTTTAGTTGTTTCAATACTCCTTCAGGATTTTGTCGCTCTACCTTCACACACTGACATGCCAGGAACCTTGAAATGTTTTCAACAATATCTCTTTTCATATTATACCACCAATAATGATCACGAAGGTCCCTATAAATTTTTGTGATTCCATGATGTATAGAGAAAGTAGATCTATCAGTTTCATCCCTCAGTACCTTATTTATTTATGGAATAGATTGAACGCATAGTCTTTTACAAAATTTTAGTACACCTTATTGATTAATATTTAACTTAGGAAACTTGTAACACCCTATAATTTAATAGAAAGTTATTTTCATTAAAGTAATTCAATAACTTGTGATACACGCAACACCGACTTTGAGCACATCACGACTTACCAACTAGACATTCAAAAAGAAGTTAAGAATATTATTAACATAAATTTCAATTTTATATACACCACATTATTTTAGAATCCATATTATGTTTTACTTTGACATAATATAAGAACAAATTCATTTTTTCAGATAAAAGAATTATTTTTAAAAAAATGCAATTTTACCAACTTTTAATGGAATACCCATTTAAAAACAAATATTTAAAACTCATATATATTCAATTTAATGAAATAATTTTTTTTTAATTGGTACATACATATTTATTTTGGATAATTTTTTTGTCCTTTTATGATAACTTTCATAATTTGATGAATACTGAAAAATACTAAATTTTAATTGAAAAAAAAAATTTAATCGAAATAATTTATAGTGTTAAATTATATATTTGAATAGTTTGGAATTTTAATGATAATATATGTTTATAATTTAATACAATATTGCTCATTATATGTCATTTCAATTTAAATTTGACATAAACACATGTCAATCATTTGATAGTTTTCTACTTTTTAAAAACCCACTTTTTGGTTTTGACAATGGGAATTAATTTTATATAAAATAATGAAACCTCGATGTTTTTTATTTGGTAAAACATAAATCATTTTTTAATTTGGAATATCAATATTATCTTTGGATGAATTTTTATTATTTTTCTGAAAACATTCAATTTATGATTAATAGTGAAAACACTGTGTTATTGTTTAAAACCGACTTTTTACAAAATAATTATTTATTCCATTTATTTTAAGTCAAAATATATACATAATACATATATATGTTCAATGTAATTCATTGGAGACATTTTATAATAAGTTTTTATATATCATATTTTATTGAAATTTTTACCCTCTTTTACCCATCTTCTAAGAGCATTTGCAAATTCGCATAAAACATAATTTTACTGATTTTTTTAATTGAATTTCAAAAATCTGATAGAAATGGATATTATCAGTAAGTAATGTGTGGTTCAATAATATTAAAATAATATTTGGTGAATATTATCTTTTGACTTTTATTTACCATGATTAAAAGTAAATAGGGTAATTAAGGGTGAAAATTATATTATAATTACACTATCACATGTCCTAATTCAATTAGATAAGTTTAATTCAACAAAAAAAATTTAGGAAAATAATATGATCCTTTAGGTACAATTTTATTAGATTAGGACATTTATTATTATTATATTTAAAGAAGAGTTAAACGTGTGAAATTCAGAGTTTATTAACTAAACCATTTTTAATATAGGGTTATACATAAAATAAATTTGACTATAAATATTCATTAGAAAGGTAATAATATATCCTAAATAATGTTATTTTATTTATAATTTTTAGATATTAAAAAATTAAATTTATTAATGACATTATGATAATGTAGTAATTAACTTCTTAATGAAATATTAAAATAGTTTATATTATAAATATTAAAATAAATAGAATTTAAAAGTTCCGATTTCATCCACAAATTTTCATGGTTAATATGAATTGTTAAGATTGATTAGATAATTTTTTTTCAAGGTGTTATTGTTCTTATGACTTTCACCAAAAACAAAATACCAAATAGTGTCAAAATTAACATAAATTAGTTTTTTATATAATTAGTATATTATTGGTTGATATAATATTCTAAAAAATATAAGGATTGAAAAAATGGATTAAATTATATTATATATTTCATTAATGAACCACATGACATTCTCTTGGAATTTTAGAGTATGTTTATTAACCATATATTGTATGAATACAAGAAGACACGATAAAAGTTAAACTATTTAACTAAGAGTTAAATATAAAATATAAGGTTGAAATGGTAACCTAAACTTGTCTAAATCCTATTGGATGAGATGATTTTGACCCATCCCCACCATATATTATAAATAAATCACATTGGTTCCATTAGAAACTGAAAATGATTTTATTATAAAATAATATTTCAAACTTTTCCTAAAGTGACCCTCACCTCACTTATAAAAGGGTACTTCCCTTCCTCTTAATTTCTATAAAGTCCCAAAAATTCCATGTATTTTTTTTGTTATATGAGAATTTTATGAGTCTGTAAAAATTGACAACATGTGATTATGAGGCCCAATGTTTCAGGAATGAATTTATGAACTTTTCTTCGGTTATGTTCAGTAAACATGCAAGCTGGTTTTTGGAACTTTTGAAACGGTTCTCGGAATTGAAATCTGAGGACACTGTTGAACACGCAGTGCTGGTATTAAGTTAAAGAGACTTTCCCCTTGATGGAATTTGGTCGAGGGTAAAAGATAGTTTTTTTTATTTTTCGTGGAAGATGAAAAGTAAAATGTTTAACATTTTTATTTTACTATTTGAAAACATTTAAATGATGGTCATGGTGGTGCAGACCACCCAAACCCCTCTTAATGGGGGGAAAACCTCTAAACTCCCCATTAATTTTTTTCTCCCATTTAATTATTCTAACCCTTCAATTAACTATTTGAGCCATTTAATATTCTTCCATCATAAATTATATGTATAAACCTACTTTAATTTATTTTTTATTCTAATTTAATCATTGGGAAAAAAATTGTTGGCAAAGGAAAGTGTGGGGAGAACATTGGAGAGACATTCTCCAATGAAGAACTATTGTCCATTGACGAATGTTTCTCCGAACTCTGTCGAATGATCTCCAACGATGAACAAACTGACGATCGAGGATACACCATCGTCACTGAATTCACCTTTTTCCTCACCTCACCAATGTCGTTGGAGGAGACTTTTTTCCGTATCGACAAAATATAATCTGTCTCATCCATGGAAAATATTTAACCAAACCATCAAGGTAGGGTTTATTTGTTTCTCTTTCATATTTTTAGTAGAATTAATCCTCTTGATCAGCCTTCTACTGAATTAATGCGGAGGGTGTGGGCCAAATGAACACGGCTCGATCCCTCTACTGATATTCATGGATGATGTATCCTACATGGTGGAGAAAGGTGGAGGCCAGTAGAGACCAGCCACCCAATTGGGAGGCGACGCATGTCCACACTTCCTAATGAGTAAGGGTCGTGGCTTATGTCACAATGACGAAGGGGAAGGTGGTCGTCGTTCAGCTAGCTGTAGAGAGGTGGCACATGAAGCGCCACCGTCAGAGCAAGGGGTCATGGCCCTCCTGGCCGCGACAGATTGCGTAGGTGCGGACAGCGTTTGGCCGGCCGCGGAGCGGCGGACCACGATGCTAAGCTGGGAGGACCCAAGGGCCAGCTGTATTGGCCGACCGAGCTGGACCGATCGGGGCCCGATCAGGTCCCACGTGCTGGCTGGAAACCGAAAGGCCGATCTATTAGGTGTTTGAGAGTGGGGGCCACGCGGCTCCCCCCCCCCCCTCATGCAGCTAGGCCAGGCTGCCCAGTGCTGGCCAGGCCAAGTTGCGCCGCGAGCAGGGCCAGGTAGGGCCCGGTCGGTCTGACCGGGTTGGACCGGACCCGGACAAGTTTCAACCCTATATATACTTTTGACCATAACATTGGCACCGAGCATTTGTTTGAAGAACCGTATGTGGCACCTGAAACCTTGGAGCGAAGGGGCATTTTGGTTTACCCCACTTGTTTTTTTGGTAATGTTGGGGTACAGTTAGGTTGGATCAAGCATAAATCCAACCAGGACCTCAGTACTAAATGGATAATAACATACAAACCAGGAATCCTATTGATGCACCATATATTGCATTGAGACCCCTTTTTACGTGGTGGTCCATCGGGATACTTCTTCGTGGGACTTCATGGAAGTTGGAGTATCGACCAGTAGCCTGAGGAGTGGATTGTCCCGGAGATGACCAGGCTTAGTCGGGTAACTTGTAGCTGGATGACGATGTAGTGATGATGTACTAGGATCTTGTGTGGGCTTGAAGACGTACTAACAGTGTACTAGGATCCAATGTGGGTCTAACGACATACTGACGATGTACTAAGATCCTGTGTGGGTCTCAAAATGTATTGACGATGTACTAGGATCCTGTGGGTGTCTGACGACGTACTGGATATGTACTAGGATCCTGTGTGGGTCTCACGGCGTACTGACGATGTACTAGGATCTTGTGTGGGTATGAAGATGTACTGAATTTTTACTAGGATTATGTGTGGTTCTTATGACATACTGATGATGTACTAGGATCCTGTAAGGGTATGACGACGTACTGACATTGTACTAGGATCCGGTGTGGGTCTGAAAACGTGCTGACGATGTACTAGGATCCTGTGTGGGTCAGACGATGTACTATGATCCTATGTGGGTCTGATGATGTACTAGGATCCTCTGTGGTTCTGATGATGATTTAGGATCATTCATGGGTCTGCCTCTTAATAGAGTAAGATGAATTATAAGTTATATATAATCATCTCTACTACTATACCTAAGTTATAACAAGTGTGAGTTGAGTTCATGCCTTTTTGGTACATTCTATCATGGTAATACCATGGTTGTATTCTTCCATGTGGCATACATGTACGGTACTTAACTTTGGGGTATTCCTTCTTTTGTGGAATAGTTGAGCTTTTGGCTTTTGGTTTGGACCTTTTGTTTCCTCATGATTGAGATGGGTATACTTGATAACTTACGCATATGTTTGGGCATATACCTAAGTAATGTTGTCAGTTGATTCAATGCATTCTGGTTTATCCATTGTGGATTTTTTGAGACCATGAGGGCCTCGGGGACCCTACGCAGTATCATTATACATACCCATGCATTGGCTATGCTCGCACCTTGTTGTGTTTGGTGCAGACGACGGACAACACTGATTGAGGCTGAGGGTGCTAGGACTGGATTGTGCCCGGAGGTGGACCATATGGTGTCTCGGTATGCAGAGGAGACAGCCGGATGTGGAGTTTTGAAGATTTGATCATTACTTGACCTTAATGTAGGAATCATAATGGACGACTCAGTAGTTGTCTCTCTCTTTCTTTAGTTGTATTGTATTTCAGTTAAACTAGTACCTTTACTGTCGGGATTGTATTCTGCCCCCTCTTACATTCAACACTATTTTTTCTATAATGATTACTTTTATTAGTATCTTTATTTTTTCTTTGTTGCATGTGTTTAAATGATATAAAGTCAATTAATTCCCGATTTTAGGGAATACACATTTTGGTGTTAGTCGCCATCCCCTGGCCTATGGAAGGCGGGCTTGGGGTAGTCACAGTACGATCCCCGGGGGACTGGTCTTGACAATTTCACATCTCCAAAGCCATTTTGCTTAACCACCCCCAGGCCAAATATCATTCCAACTTACCTCACTTCAACCCAGAGGCCTTACATTGATTAGAAATCAAACCTATGGTGCGTTTTTGATCAACTTAAAAGGAAACAGTCGAAAAAGTGGTAATAATTTCACCACCCTCTTTCATGTTCTGTTCTTCCTCCACTTCCTCTTTCGTTTTTGATTCCATACCAATATAATAACTCCAATACCTCATACATACTATGATATTATAATAAATTTGGTACAACCATATTATTTATTCTCTCCATATTATAAATGACAAAGTCAACATACATGCGTACGCACAGCTTACCGTCTCCACGTTGTCGTGTAGTTTGTTATTCAAAAACATCGTCATTTGTATGGGTACAATAATGAGTATAAATGATGTAAATAATAAATATAACATGTTAATGATTCTGTATATATGATATACCATCCAATTATATATGATTTAACCATCAAACGTATGATATTGTCACTCGTGCGTACGTATGGCTTACCGTCTCCATGACGTGATGAGATGTCATTCCCCATCATAACCATTCAAGACTAATTTTATTTTGATGATTAAAAATAATGTTTAAATACTTTATATCATTATGGATATGAATCAAGTACATCCTATCCATAAAAAACATTACTTATGTAAAAAACATATAAAGGAAAATGAATTTGTTTACACCAGAAATAATGATACTACTAAAATTTTATTAACAAACCAATATTATAAGACCATATATGATATAATATTTATGTATGAAGTTCTTGTATAATTTAATTACAATTATTTAGCTATTTTAAATGTGGTTAACGTACCCTCAACTAAGGAAATGTTCAAGGTAAGCTGTTTTCTTCTCACTTTTTATTCCTGTGAGATTAATGCTATATTGACCACTATTTCCTTTGGTGTGAGGTATGTATTGTGCATGATTGTATTCATGGTTTTATATACTTTAATTTATGTGTATTTACATCTTAATTATATGATACTTATTTCATGGGGTGTATGTTTCGTACGATACCAAATCGGTAAGGGAATTTCAAATTTCAATTTCCACTCATTGGGATTTGGACATACTTCATTTGTTACATTAATCCATGATTATGTGTGAAATCACAATTTATTTACTTATGAAATAATTTCCACTCCCCTTTGTGTGGATATAATTTTGATACACATAATCACTCTATTGATAAATTCTCAATTCATCGATATAAACATGATAAGTATAATTTTAACTCAATTTATATTCATTGAGTTAAGCATCCAGTCCATTGGTGTTGTTTTTACTAGTAAATATGTTAATGTCCTCTGAATGATTTACATATAATATTAAATTATATTTAATGAATTTAAAATTTTCACACATAATGATGTTATTGATTTATATATAACATAAGGATACAATCTTTATAATGGAATTTATCTCAACTTTCATCCCATTGAGACTTCTTTATAGTTATGCGCCAATTCACTTTTATTTTGTGTATATACTATACTTTGACATAGTATATCATGAATACCTTTATTCTTAAGATATTATAAAGTTTTTATTTCTTCAATTATTTGTATTCAAGTGTCTCCCATTTGGTAAGGTACTCTAACTAAAATACCATTTTAAGTGTTTAATAAAATTTATTCTTCTAAATATTTCTCATTAATGTCCTTGTTTTAAAAATGGTTTGAAGGAATTTTTTATATAGACCTTACTTTTTTAAAATTTAAATTCCTTTTAAATGAATCAATGTTGAATGGGACACTTTGATTCAAAAATCTATTTCAAACAACATCTTGATAAATAGCGATACTTTTAAATATTTTAATGAAAAATTTATATTTCTCTCAAAGATTTTTACCAATCAGTTTCCAATATGTCAACATCATTAACTGGATATTATTGTTGATCAAGGTTGATTTATTATGATACAAATACTTCATACAGTATAGATGGTTTTGTGATAGGTTCGATTGTGGATGTGTTATTTTAATACCATTCATGGTTTATAGATAAATTATGGACATTTCGTATGCTAGTTTTAATACGAATGATTATGTTATGTATAAACTTTATCATATGATGAATTAATTGGACTTAATAAGTGACGGGCTGAGCCCGCTATAGCTCCCTGAGGAATCTTTAGGTCTCATGAGACAAACTAGTGTCTTGGCATAAGGTATTGAAAAAATCTTATTTTTAGTCTTGGCACAAGGCCTTGACTTTGTGGTTATGAAGACTAGAATTATGCATTCCATTATTATGATATTATCTATTGATATTACTTGTTATTATTATACTAGTAGAATATCAACGTGAATAAGTAAATGGAATTATTTGATTTATGTTTGCTATATTTTTCTAATGTTTAAGTTGAAAAGGCTTTTGTTGTAGTCTTATACATTGCCTTAAATGTTTATTCTTATTTATAACAGTTTTTTCTATCTTATTATCCTTACTGACCATCATAGATCACCTGTTTCATAGGTTTTTTTCTGGACTGTAAGGAATTATATTATGATTAACCTTTAGGAATAAGATAAGGGATATAAGTGTGTTCAAAGGGGACAAAATGTTTTTTTTATTTCATGATGTAATGTAAAACTTATGTATGTATCTAGTACATCCAATGTTACTAAACTGATCAGTCTTTTAGAACATGATTCACTATATCATGAAAATTTTATTTAATAATTCAACTATTTTAGGTAACTGTGGTCGAGCGCTATAGTTGGTATTAGGGTAATATTAGTACAAACCTCAGAAGCTAGATTTAGAAAAAACTCTTATTAGGAAACACCAACCTAAGATAGACATTAAGGATTAGTATAGAAGAACATCCAACAATTATGGTAATGTAAATATTATGTGGGTTTTCCAAGAAATACATTTATATCTAGAAATGAGCAAGTAGAGGAATCTCTGGCACATATGTACCTAGGAGTGAAATCTTGTACAAGGAGCTTTGGGATAGACATGAGGTATCCTAGTACACAACAATGAGCCTTACATCATTCACGGTTAAGAAACTCCCTAGGGATATTCTTAGGATAATTCCCATTATCATTACCAACTGATTTGAAAGATTTTAATATAAGATGAGAATCAATAACCTTGGTTAATATTTAGGTGTTTTATACTGAAAATAAGGTGTTATGATATTCTCTAAATAATTTTATTACTCATACTATTCTTTCTTGTGTTAGTCAGTGGATGGATTCCAAGGAAGTCATAGTAACATTGAACATGATGTACATGGTTGGAATGGTTGTGGAAATGAGACACAAAATGGAATATACATAGTTGTTAAAGATATCGTGTTTAAGTGAATAAGTATTCAAAAAATATGATGAAAAAAATATATATTAACCATTTCCTGGACTCAACAAAGAAGAGAAAGATGGTGAATGATAAGATATCATGCATTGGAGACCATAGAGAAAAGAAAGACCAATTTCTATCATGCCGGAAATGTGGAAGGAGACACCTAGGAATGTGTCTTAATGGAATGAAGAAATGATTTACGTGTGGGAAATAAAGACATAATGTAAACAATTTCTAAGGAAAAATGAATAATACTATAGAAGAAAATAAAAATGATCCCAAGAATCCATTTACAGTCATTTTCCGTAAATGTATGGGAACTGTGCATTGCCCGAGTGAATGCCCTATTCTATAATATTACCTCTTGGTCAAGGAATAACCGATTTGGAAATAAATGGATGATGACATGTTTAAAAGTATTAGTTCTCTTTGTAGATGAGATTAATTTGAAAGACTTTTCTCTTGTATGTGTAACCCTACATTTTGTTATGTCAAAATGCTATTTGAGGAAGAATTATCTTTTCTATTATTGATATAGTTATAAGTAACCATTTGGGTTCATATGATCCATTAATTTGAGAAAATTACAAGTTATTAAATTTTCGGATGAAAATGTGAGGTATGAGATAACATTTGTGGTCAAGTTTTGTTATGGTTATTTTAAGTATTTTATCTCATTTTGGGAATGTTAGAAAATATTTTTTTGGAAAAAAGGACAACATGAAGACTATCTAACAACCTGTCGCGTCCGAAAAAGCTATAGGAATCAAACCCACAACCTGAGTGTGATTGAGATTTATCACCTACCACTCGACTATGTAAAGTCCATAGTTAGTGTAACAAATTATTTTTAGTTAAATGATTTTATTGTTCAACAGTTAGTTTATTTTGGATCTTATGTCTTATAAAATGGATATCCTTAGTATAGAAAAATGAATTGGTGATAATGTGTTAAATTCTATTTTGGAAGATGATCGCTCTGTTGGGAACACGACATGCTTATGGAAAATATAACACTATGAAATTTCATTTGAGGAGTAATGATGGATTTTATCTATGTTTTTATTGTGTACTTATAGAGATTTGGGTTATTTATGAAAATGATTAACCTATCATATAAAATAAGTGATTAGGTTAATTACTTCTAAGTATGTGACTTTATGAGTAGTCGATGTAATTTGGAGATATAATTTAACGTGGAAGACTGCATAATCAAATTCTTCTATGTTTTAGGTATCAATATTATTTTGGATTATATTGAAGGAATGTAAGGGAAATTGTTTTTCGAATGGTATTTATTAAACATTGTGTATTGTTTGTTTAATTTTAGAAATTTAGATTAGTATTTCTTTCTCTAAAGGATTATCTTTTTAGGGATCATCTGATCTTGTACTAATAATTTTGGTTTTGTTTAATCTCTAAAGGCAAGGTAAATATATTGTTTATACTTTGTGGATTATGTGATTATCTAAAAGTATATTCTATCACTTCACGTGTTACCATGTCAAGTTGAATACTCATCATTTGAAAAAAAATGGGTTAGTGGTAGAAATATATTAAAAGATGAAACTCTACTTAAAAACTAAGTATATCACTTATTGTGATATGTCAATTTCATAAATAAATTCCTCAACATTATGAAATTGAAATTAAGACAAAATACATTGTCTGTTTACTTTTCCTACTTGGAAACTAATGACAGTTTATCCCATCACAAGTTTGTGGATTTCTTGTTGTTAACATTATCTTGATCATGTTTTCTATCACTTTACATATAAACATGACACTTATTTTATCTTCCATATCCATGTTTTCCTACACGGAATACTAGTATGGGTTATCGCAGGTGATCTTGGTACTTATCATTCTTTATTTTAAAGTGATATATTTATTGACTGTTTTTCTGATGTAGTACATTCAATGATGTTAACAAGCCCAATTTTAAAATGACAAGGATGAAATTTCCAAAATGGGGGAAGATTATAACACCCCATGATTTTATAGAAAGTTATTTTCTTTAAAGTAATTCAATATCTTGTGCTACACGCAACATCGAGTTCTAGCGCACCATGACATACCATGATAGCCGTTAAAAAAGCGGTTATGAAGAGTATTTACTGAATTTTGAGTTTTATATACTCTATATAATTTTATAATCCATAATAAGTGTTTTTTTCGACATAATACAAGAACAAATTCATATTTTCAGATAAAAGAAATATTTTTTTAAAAATCCAATTTTACCACCTTTTAATTGAAAATCCCTTTTTAAACCAATATTTGATAGTTGTTTAAAATAATTTAATGAAATTAAATTCTTCTTTAGAATGGAAACATAAAAATTTATTTTGGTTAAATTTTCTACTTTTCTGATAACTTTCATATATTGATGAATAATGAAATATACAAAATTTTAATTGAAATTTTTTTTAATCGAAATAATTTATACTATTAACTTATGAATTTGACTGATTTCAAAGTATAATTAGATTATATTTTTATCACTTAATACAATTTAGGTCATTATAAGTAATTTCACGTTTATATTTGATATAAACACAAGTCAATCTTTCTATAGTTTTTACTTTTTAAAAACCCGTATTTTGGTTTTGACAACAAGAATTCATTTTAAATTAATTAATGCTACTTCAATGATTTTAATTTGGTAAAATATAATTACTTTTTGAATTCTAAATATCAAAATCACTTTAGATTGAATTTTTGGTATTTTTCTAAAAACATTCAATTTTTGATGAACAGTGAAAAACACTATGTTATTGTTTAAAACAATCTTTTTATTTAAAAAATAATTTATTTTACTTATTTTAAGTAAAAATAGATACATAATACCTATATATGTTCTATTTAATTCATTGGATTCATTTTATAATAAGTTTAGATATATAAAATTATATTGAACTTGTTACCATCTTTAACTAGTCTTATAAGAGCATTTGAAAATTTTCATAAAACATAATTTTACAGCATTTGTGAATTGAATTTCTAAATTCTGAAAGACACGGTTAATATTAGTTAGTAAAATACGGTTCAATAAGATGAATATTTTTTTTGATTAGTAACTATTGACTTTTATTTACCACAGTTAAAAGTAAATATTGTAATTAATGGTAAAAATGATATTATAATTACCATAACACATGTCGAAATTCAATTGGATTAATGTAATTCTCCCAAAAACAAACATAATAATTAAATATGATTATTTAGGTCCACATATATTAGATTAGGAGATATATTATTATTTTATTCAATGAAGAGTTAAAAGTGTTAAGTTCAATGTTTATTAACTAAACCATTTTTAATATAGGGTTATACATAAAATAAATTTAACTAAAAATAATCATTATAAAGAGAAAAAATTTTCTTACATATTTATATCTTATTTATAAATTTTAGATATTAAATAATTAAATTTATTTATGACACGATGATGATGCAGTAATTACATTTTTAATGAAGTATTAAAATAGTTTATATTATAAATATTAAAATTAAAATAATTTAAAAGTTTTTAGTCCATCCACTAATTTTATAAGTTATTATGACATATTAT
Organism: Viscum album; assembly: GCA_963277665.1. Lineage (NCBI taxonomy): Eukaryota > Viridiplantae > Streptophyta > Magnoliopsida > Santalales > Viscaceae > Viscum > Viscum album. The sequence continues at coordinate 960,648,367 of OY728142.1, forward strand.
AGTTGATTAGATAAATTTTTTTTGAAGTGATAAGGTAGTTATGACTTTCACAAAAAAAAATACCAAATAGTGTCAAAATAGACCTAAATTAGTTTTAAAAAATATACTATATTATTGGATGATATAATATTCCTAATAATATAAGGATAGGTCAAAAAGATTAAATATTTTTATATATGTCATTAATGAACCACATGAGTTTCTCTTGGATGTTAAGAGTAATCTTATTAACCATATTGTGTAAGAATTCAAGAAGACACGGTAAAAGATAAACTATTTGACTAAGATTTAAATATAAAAATAAGGTTTAAACAGTAAACTAAAATTGTCTAAAACCTTTTGGTTGAGACTATTTCTACCGATCCCCACCTTAGTTTCTATATAAACCATTTTTGATCCATTAGAAACTGAAAATTATTTTATTAAAAAGTTATATTTCAAGATTTTCTTAAAGTGACCCACACCTATCTAATAAAAAGGTACTTCCACTTCTCTTAATTTCACACCTCCAAAGACATTTAGCTCAGAAAAAATCTCACACTTCATTATAGATTCCTTAATTTGATCATAAATCCATCCTATGGAGCCCTTTTGGTCAACTCAAAAGGATACACCCGAAGAAGAGGAAATAATCCCACTACCATCATTCATGTTCTTTTATTCTTCCACTTCCTCTTTCATTGATGATTACATACCAAAATAATAACTCCAGTGCCTCCAACATACATTTATTTTATTATAAATATGGTACAATCGTATTCATTATTCTATCCAACCTATAAATGACAAAGTCACCAAACGTGCATACGTACGACTTATTGTCTCCGTGTTGTGGTGTAGTTTGTTATTCAAAAACATCATTATTTGGATGGGTATACTAATGATTATAACTAATTTGAATAATAAATATAACATGTTAATGATTCTGTATTTATTATATACCATCCAATGATATACGATTTCACCATTAAAAGAATGATATTGTCGCTCATGCGTACGTATGGATTACCGTCTCCACGATGCGATGAGAGGTCATTTCACATCGTAACCATTCAAGAATAATGTTAATTTTATGATTGAAAATATTATTTAAAGACTTTATATCATTATAGATAATAATCATATACATCTTATCCATAACAATCATGACTTATGTAACAAAACATATAAAGGAAAATGAATCAGTTAACAGCTGAAACAATGATACAACTAAAATATTATTAACAAAGAAATACTAGATGACCGTATATGATATCATATTTATGTATTTGGTTCCTATATAATTTAATACTAATTATTTAACTATTATATAGGAGGTTACCATACCATCGACTAAGGAAAAGTACATGGTAAGGTGCTTTCATCTCACTTTTTATACCCATGAGATTAATGTTATATTGGATGTTATTTCCTTTTGTGTGGTGTATGTACTACCCATGATTGTATTATTTGTGTAATATACTTTAATTAATGGGAATTTACATCTTAATTTTATGATTTTTCTTTAATGGGGTGTATGTTTAGTAAGATACCAAATCGGTAAGGGAATTTCAATTTTCAATTTTCACTCATTGGGATTTACACATACTTCATTGATTACTTTACTACATGATTATGTGTAAAATCACAATTTATTTACATATGTTGTAATCTCAACTCCCCATTCTGTGGATATACTTTTGATTCACACAATCACACCATTAATAAATTCTGACTTCATCGATATAATCTTGATAAGAGTATATTTAACTCAATTTCTATTCATTGAGTTAAACATCTAGGACATTCGTGTTGTTTTTACAAGAATACATGTGAATGTCCTCTGACTTATTTAAAGTGATTATCCAATAATATTTAGTGTATTTATATCTGTCATGCATAATTATTTCAATGATTTATCCTTAACATAATGATACGGTCTTTATAATGGAATTTATCTCAACTTACATTCCATTGAGACTTATTTGTTATTATGCGCCGATTCACTTTTATTTGGTGTATATACTATAGTTTCACATACTATATCATTAATCACAATATTCTCATGATATTATAATGTTTTTATTGGCTCAATAATTTTTATTCAAGCATCTCTCATTTGGATTGTACTCTGACTAAAATATCATTTTAAATGTTTTAAAAAATTTATTCTTCTAGATCTTTTCCATTAATGTCCACGTTTTAAAAATTGTTTTAAGCATATATTATTATTGAAATTAATTTTTTAAAATTGAAATTACTTTTAAATTTTTCAAGGTGGTATGGGACACTTTGATTAAAAAATCTATTTTAAACATCTTCTTGATAAATAGTGAGACTTTTAAATTTTTTCATGAAAAAGTGATATTTCTATCAAATATTTTTTCTGATCATTATCAACTATGTTAGCATCCTTTATAGTATATTATTCTTGATTGAGGATGATTTATTATGTTACAAATCATTCATATTTTATTGAAGGTTTTGTGATATGTTTGATTGTGGATGTGTTATTTTTATACCATTCATGGTTTATGGATAAAGTATTAACATTTCATATACTAGTTTTAATATGAATATTTATGTTATGTTTAAAAATTTTCATATAAGGAAGCATTGCAATTAGTATGTGATGGGTGGAGCCTTCTATAGCTCCTCAAGGCATCGATAGGTCTCATGAGACAAACTAGTTCTTGGCACATGGCCTTGATAAAATCATATTTGTAGTCATGGAAAAAAGCCTTGACTATGTGGTTAAGAAGTCTGGAATTACACATTCCTTCATTATAAAATTGGATATTGATATTACATGTGATTATTCAACTACTATAATATCCATGTGAATAATTAAATGGAATAATTTGATTTATCTTTGCCATATTTTTCGGAAAATTAAGTTTAAAAGGCTTATGTTCTAGTCTTGTACACTGATTTAAATGTTTATTCTTATATATAACAGTTTCCACTATATTGTTATCCTTACTGAGAATCTGAGATCACCCCTTTCTTATGTTTTATTTTCCAAGGTTTTAGAGAAGTATATTACGTTTAACCTACAGGAATAGGATATGGGATATTAAAGTGTTCAAAAGGGACAAAATGTTGCTTTTTTTATTTCATGATGTAATGTAAAACTTATTTATGTTTCTAGTACTTCTGAGGATACTTAACTGATCTATCTTTTGAGAAATGATTCCTTGTATCATGCCAATGTTATGTAATAATGCACTGCTTCTGGGTAACTGGGGTCAAGGCGTTACAAAACACCCAATCCTTCACAGCCTCAATCATCTTCTGTAACAAAGGATCTTCTTTCTGTGCATTCATGATATTCTCTAGTAATGACGATCAAGAAATCATTTGGGTTAGTGTTGATGATATCCCTTCCCTAATAATTCTTAGGTCCAGCATTACTAGGTCACTGTTCAAAGGATCTCTTTGAATCCCCATCATGGAAAGAATAAATGGGTCTTTCCTTCTTAATGAATTAGAAACATTGTTTGCTCCTCCGGGAAGATAATGAATAAAACAATCATAGTCTTTGAGAAGTTCAAATCATCTCCTCTATCTCATGTTCTATTCCTTTTGTTTGAAAATATACATCAAACTTTGATGGTTGATATATATATCACATTTCTCCCCATAATGATAGTGCCTCCATATCTTCAGAGAAAAAATGACCTTAGACATCTCCAGATCATGCGTAGGATATTTCTTCTCAGGATTATTCAACTGTCAAGATTCATAAACAATGACTTTTTCATTTTTCCTGAGGACGATCCCAAGCCCTTTCAGAGATGCATCACTAAAAAAAATAAATCATTCTCTACTTGAGGGCAGAGTTAACATGGGTGCAGTAACCAATCTCTTCTTCATCTCTTTGAAACATTCCTCACACTCCTTTGTCAAGATGAACTTGACCCCTTTTCGAGTTAACTTGGTTAATGGATTAGATTTTTGTGAAATATTTTTCACAAACCTCTTATAATATCCCACCAATACAAGGAAACTACTACTCTTAGTTATTGTAGTAGTTTTAGGCCACTCCTCTATATATTTTGTATTTTTAGGGTCAAATTTGATTCCTTCATTGGAACAATGTGCCCCATAAAAGAAACTTGTTTCCACCAGAATTCAGATTTGATTAACTTGCCAAAAAGCCTCTCCTTCTGTAGAGTTTTAAAAATAACCTTTAGATGATCCTCATGCTCCTCGCAACTTTTGGAATATATCTTAATATCATCAATAAAAATATCCACAAATTTATCAAGGTAGTTTTTAAAGACTATATTCATTAGATCCATAAAAATAGTAGGTCCATTAGTCAGTGTGAAGGGAATAACAAGAAACACATAATTCCCATATCTTGATCGAATGACAGTTTTCAGAATATCAACTTTTTTCACCTTCATTTGACGATAACCTGTTTGAAGATCAATATTAGAGAATAATTTAGCCCCATGAAGCTTGTGAAATAATTCATCAATTCTTGGAAGAGGGTATTTGTTCTTCCCTGTGATCACATTAAGATCTCTATAATCAATGCATAGCCACCTCGATCAATCCTTCTTCTTCACAAAGAGAACTGGTGCTCCCAAAGGAGACACACTCATTCAGATAAAACCCTACTCCAAAAGATCTTGGAGTTGTCTCTTTAACTCCTCTAGCTCCACATATTACATCCTATACAGGGTCTCTGATTTCAAATGGGATCCATGAACGAGTTCAAGTGAGAACTCTACCTCTCTATTTGTGGGAGGTCCGGGAAACTCCTCAAGATATACGTCAATTTATTTTTATATTATGGGGACATTTTCTATCCTCAAACTCTCTTTTCCTACTTCATATTCACATATCAACTCCATAAATAATGATATAGGAGGTTCTTCTAGACAATAATCAGGTCAAGATATCTATCTTTGGAAGATAACTATAGGTTTTCCATTCAAGACTACTATGATTTCCTTGATTCTAAATTTGATCTTAGAATTATACATTGAGAGCCAGTACATCCCTAGTATAATGTATAATTCCATGAAAGAAATGAATAATTTATTTGAGACAATATTATTCTTACTATTGTAAATACAGGGTTTTTAACACTAAAGATGATTGTATAATACCACTAGGATTCTTCAATGATAACTCCACTTATAGAAAATAGGGGGTGGATTCTAAATTATTTTCAAACAAGGAGGAAATAATGGAATTTGTAGAATAAGAATCAAAAAAAGTTATTGCAAGCTTTGAGGGAACAACAAGAGTACCTTCCACCACATCATTTGGCATTCCAACTTCATCCATAGAGATTAAAAAAAGTAAGACCTTGTTCCCTTGGCCGTTGTAGAGGTAGATGGCGAATCCCCTCCACTGCCCTTAGATTTGGACAATGGTTGGAATAGTGCCCAAGTTTCCCACACATATAAAATTGGACATCTGGTAGGGCCTTCACCATCATCCTCTTGTCGTTAGTGGTGGGAAGTTGTGGCTTCGCCTCACTACGACAATTAAGAGCAATGTGGCCATCTCTAACTCACTTGTAGGACTTCATGGTCCCATACAGTTAGTTCCCCAAATGCTTCTAACCACATTTATTACATGTGGGATGTTGTACTTTCATTCCTCCTCTTCCATGATCGAAACTCCTCCCAAAGATTGGATCCATTGATATTTTCTTATCATTTAATTTATGAGACCATGTAATCTAACCAAACTCCTATTCGTCTTTCATCGCACATCGCACGATCTCATCAAAGCTGTCGTAATCTCGGTTGGGTATATTATTCTACAGATGATGTATCAGTCCACCAAAGAATCTATCAACCTTACCATTTGGATCCATGACAAAGCTAGAGGTTTAACATGAAATCCTTGTGAATTTCATCTCGTAGCATCCCGCATATTCATTATCCTTCTGCTTCATCTTGGGAAACTAATTGTATATTCTTATTATCTTTGATCAAGGGAAAATATTTGTTGAAGAATATCTCTCTAAACTCTTCCCACTCCATAGCATCTACTTCCACTCTTGTCCTTGTGTTTTTAATCAGTTCCCACCACGGATCAGCTTCTCCCTCTAAGAAAAAAATATTCATGGTAACCGTCTGTTTTTCAGTACAGCGGTGCATAGAAATAATCTTTTCAATAGAGTGGATCCATTGTTCAGTAATCAATGGGTCGGTATATCCACTGAAGATTTGTGGTCATTGAAGCATAAAGGATTCAACATAAAATTGTTCCCTTCTCAGTGAGATTGGTCCCTCAGCATTATTCACGTTATTTCCCATATCTTGAGTTATTTGGTTCATCATACATATGAAATTTTCTATTTTGTCTTCCATCAGAGAGTCGTTAGCGCATGATCCATTACGTTCACCATTTTCATGATTCCTCCTTTTTCCCAACATTTTCTAAAAGAATAAAACCTTAGTTAGAGAATTATTCCATTTATAAATCTTTTAACTATAATGGATTTTATTTCATATAACATCATTCTTTAAAAAATTACATTTCTATATAAATATTTAATAAAGATTCATAAAATTATTTTTATTAACCAAATATATCTCTCAAGAGTGTTGTAACCAAGAGTGCAGCAAGCCCCACTGTCATTTACTAGGATACCCCGAGTCATTCTCGAAACTCTTGGTCAGAGTATTCACTCCAAGGTACATTTTTTCCATAGATGCATCTACCTGATCGTATCCTGACAAGGATGTATTTTCTTAATGGACGACATACTCAATACCCATCAACATATTAGGAAGTATTTATATATTATAACATTTCTATATGGTTATTCTTAATGTTTTCATATCCTCATTTCAATAAATAACTAAACTATACATGGATACCAACTATGGAATATTTGTAATGAAAAGGAAATTCAATGTAATTTTTGTAATTATATTAGAATTTGATGATTATTTAAAAATTTCCAGCGCGTAATTCGGAGGCCTAGTGTGCCCGGAATGAATTTCTGGAATTGTTTTTCAAGTACGTTCAGTAAACATTCGAGTTAGTTTTTATATCTTTTGAACTGGTTATCAAAATTGAAATATAAGGACACCATCGAACTCGCAGTGCAGATATTCTCTTAAGGATACATTCACCTCCACTGTAGTTAGTCAAGGGTGAAAGATAGTTTTCGTCTTATACATGTAGGAATAAAAAAATAAAAATATTTAACATTTTTATTTTTCTTGAAACCTCCTTCTGTTTTATGGTGGTGAGGACCACACGAATCCCTCTATAATGAGGAGAAGCCCCTTGGAATCCTCCAATTTAATTTCTCCAACGTAAATTAAATGGATTTCCCTTTCAATTACAAAGTAACATCATAATTGGAATTTATGAAGTTTCCTTTAAAATTAACCTTCATAAATTCCCCGATCGTTACTTACCCACCCCCTCTTTTATTTATATGGAGCTTGGGGGAGGAATTGGCATGACTTCACCAAGAGATGAAGCTCTGGTAATGTCCTGTGATGCCCAACACTTGGAGGATAGAGACGGTTCTAGAGAGCGGTGATGAGCGACCCTGAACCACGAACCAAAGAATGAAAATCAAGCAGCATCGTTGGAGGCTTGTTGCATGGACGAAGAATGCTGAAAATTCCTCAAAATGCGGATTCTCTACTTCAGAACGTTGGAGGTCAGTTATTTTTTTGATTTATATCCCAATACCCCATTCTTGTGGACCCATTTTATTCAAGAACTATATTTTCCCTTGCTACCGTTCTAACGCTAAGGGTGCAGGCCAAAGGAACCCGACCAAACACCTCTACAAAATCATTGTGTTGTATGTGCCTTCTTTGCGATGGAGGAGGACGGTGACCAATGTCAGCGACTGGCACCAGTGGGACTTGAGACCAGTGGTCGGAACTCCGGTCGGTCAGGACAAAGGTCGTGGCATGACTGTGCCGCGTGGAGAAGGCTGTCCAACCGGCTAGCTGATGAGTCAAGCGGTCAACCCTTGTCGACCGCACCGTGGGCCGTGACACCGTGGGCTACGGCACTGCAGGCCGTGGCACAATGGGCTACCACACATTGGGCTTCCCAGCACGTGTGACACCATGGTCTAGGCCGCTCCAATAGGCCGGGTCGCCCCGGTGGGCCGGTCCGGACACAGGTTGTGCCGGGTGACCCTAACCGGGGCAGACCTGACCCGGACCAACTTCGACCCTTTTTGCTCTTTCGGCCATATCATGAGCTATGGGCATATATTTGATGAAACGTCTACAGTAATGAAAACTTTAGATCGATATGGCCCATTTGTTATAATCCACTTGAGTTTTGGATAATGATGGGGTACGGCTGGGTTGGATCTAGCAAGAATCTAACCGGGCCCTTAGGACAAAAAGGCTAATAACATACAGACACAACGTTCTATTGATGCACCATCTTTTTCTTTAAGATCACTTTTTCATTGTGGTCTTGTGGGATATTTCTTCATGGGACTTTAGGGAAGTTGGAGTATTTGATGTGTGGATTGAGGAGCAGACCCTACCGAAATCAAGCAAGCATAGTGCAAGAACCCTGTAGCTCACTGTAACATGAGAAAGGGATCCTATGTGGGTCTGTGAATTGGGATCCATCGTGGGTCTATGTTCGATAGTATCACATGGATTTACTCTAGGAATCCACATGGGACTACTCTAAGATCCTACGTGGGACTAATTTACTAGGATCTTATGGGGGTTTGTGCTTTGGGATCCTTTGTGGGTATTATTATTTAAGATCCTATGTGGGTCTAATGATTTATGATCCTTCATGCATCTCCCTCTTAACAGATTAATATGATTCAAGAGTTACATCTAATCATCTTTACTACCGTACAAAAGTTATACCTGGTGTGAGCTGATTCTTTACCTTTGTGGTAATCTTTTGTGTGTCGTACCTTTGTGTACTCACCTTTGTGGTGATACCTTTGTGGTAATCATCTATGTGGCATAACTTTGAGGTACTTACCTTCATGGTGAAACCTTTGTGGTAATCTTCTATGTGACCTACCTTTGTGGTACTTACCTTCAGGGTGGTACATTTGTGGTATTCTTCTGTGTGGTGTACCTTTGTGGTACTTACCTTTATGGTGATAACTTTGTGGTATTTTTCTATGTGGAATACCTTTGTGGTACATACCTTCATGGTGGTTACCTTCATGGTATTATTTACTTAGTGGAACAGTTGTACTTTGGCTAAGGATTTGGGCCTTGAGTATCCTCATGAATGAGATGGGTATAATTGATAACATAGGTATATATAAGGTTATATACCTAAGTAAGGATGTCACTGGTTTTCATGCTTTGTGGTTTATCCATTATGAATTTTTTTTGAGACCATGAGGGTCTTGGGGTCCCTACTAAGTATTGTTATACTCACCCCTGCACAGTTTATGCCAACACCTTCTTGTGATTGGTGTAGACGACGGACAACACAGACTAAGGACGAGGGTACCAAGACTTGAGGTATCTTAGAGGTGGACCTTAGACGAGGTGTACCATAGAGACAACCATTCAAGAGTTGTACCTACCCATCAGGTAGGAACCTTTTCTGGTGTTCAGAGGATATATTCAGTTTACTTGTACCTTTCAGTTTTCATGTACTTTCCAATCTGTCTTGTATTCTGGCCCATTTTACTTATTGTACACACTCTTTTTACTATACAGTTTACTAATGTTCGTATCTTGTTGTGTTCTTGGTTGACTGTGTTTTCATGATATAAAGGAAATGCCTTCCCTATTTTAGGGAATATGGATTTTGGTGCAAGTTTCCAGCCCTTGGACTTTGGTATGTGGGCTTGGGGTAGTCATGACATGGGCCTGGGGGGACGGGTCATGACAAATTGGTATCACAGGATTCTGTTCTACTGAAGAATTTTGGACTCTGATCCATTAACAAAAATAGTGTAATGTGTTATGAGTGTGGTTATCAGTTTAGGAAATCCAGTGTTGGTGTGGCGGATGACGTATGCATACACCAGGATCCTGGCTTCTGATTTCTGACTTAGTGCACGAAAACATTGATTGTGTGTGTGTTTTTAAATGTTTTCATTTGTGAACTATTTGAGTCAGCTCAGTAGGTATAACTTATTGACCATGGAACACATGTTTCTTTTCAATATGCCTCCCCACAGACAACCAGCTAGGGTTCTGGGTATAGTACGCGATAATAGCCCACCGAGTGACGCGGCCTAGATGTAAGACCCTCTTTCAGTAGAGGCACTAGCAGAGGCACCATCGGTACCATTACACATTGGGCCACCGATGCCACCAGCCCCCGCAGTAGAGGGTGCACGCAGCATGACTGCGTTACACAAGTTCTAGCGCCCGAGGCCACCCGGGTTAAGGGGAGAGACAGACCCACAGGCAGCTGAGGATTGGCTGGAGGGCATGGTGAGATTCTTCCAACTATTAGGGACACTATCTAATCTCATGGTGATCCTTGCCGCCAGTCTTCTACATCCAGAAGTAGGCAGATGGAGGAGCTTGATGCTCAAGGTTCACGACGTGGTTACACACCTCGGGGTAGACTTTGAGAGCTTGTTTTGAGCAGGATTTGTTCCAGCTACCCTTCATGTTTTGTGTATACATGAGCTCCTTTATCTACAGCAGGTCAGCATGAATCTATCACGGTACTCAAAAAGGTTCACCGACCTCACATGCTACTCCACTGATATGGTTCAAGACCCAATATTCCGGGCCTAGACCATCGACCAGGGACTCAGGAAGAAGATTATGGCTTCGATGATTTCTCTCAGAATCCCGATGTAGGCGGGAGTGTTAGAGAGATCCCTCTTAGTGGAGAGTTTTTATGATGAGTAGTCACCAACAGCGACACCCACCATCGAGATTCACATATTGGAGTCTTCTCCTGCTGGCAACAGACAGATATCACAGAGGGCCAAGAAGACCAGACCACTTGGTGGATGATAACAGGATTCAAGGTCGGTTGTGACGGGTACTGGTGACAGAGCCAGTCATGCGAGGAGAAGGTAGTGTTACACATGTGGCAAGTAAGGTCACATGACTCGTGACTATCTGACCCCTCGTATGGAGGATCATCAGACAGTCGAAGGACCACCCAGGCAGAGAGAGAGAGGTTTGATTGAGGAGGTCCACAAGGAGTAGGTAGAGTTGGAAGAGGAGCAGGTCGTGCAGCTGGCCGTGGGAGATGATTTGAGATGTTACCTCCACCACCACCAGGTGGTCCACCCCGACTAGAGGGAGCTGGTGGACAGGGACGAGCTCAGCTCCAGGCAGGTGAGGCCTACAACCATGGTGCTCCGAAGATGATACAAGGTATGATATGTGTCTACTCCACCTTAGTAGAAGTACTTATAGACATAGGTTCCAGTCATTCTTTTATTGCCATGACCCTCGTTCAGAGCTCGGAGATTCCGACGGAGCCGTTGGCTCAATCCTTTTTGCTAGAGTCCCTAACTGGATTGGATTCGACGATTACAAATTAATTCCGGAAGTGTGAGTTTACTCTAGGAGGTGAGAGCTTCGGCTATGATCTTCTAGTACGGTTATTGAGGCCTTACAACGTCATCTTGGGTATGGACTGGTTATCTATAGTCCAATCTCAGATTGATTGTTTTAGGCACAATGTGTGGTGTTTCCACACAGATGGGACTAGTTTTACCTTTACTGGTGAGAAGGGATCCTTTACAGCATAGATGGATTTAACCGGAGGAGTGTGTAACTGATTACTCATCAGTTGGCTAGCCTTACCCTCGGGGCGGTTGATGTTGAGAGTCATAGCTTTCCTATAGTGGTGGACTAGTACATGGATGTCTACCCTAATGAGGTTTTGAGTCTACCTCCTCACAGAGATGTAGAATTTTACATTGAATTATACCCCGAGACCACACCGATATCTACACCAGTGTATCAGATGGCTCACGTGGAACTTTGTGAAATGTGAGTACAGCTGGAGGACTTATAGGGGAAGGGGTTCATTAAGCCTAGTGTTTCTCTTTGGGATGGCCCAATTTTGTTTGCCAAGAAGGAAAATGGGAGCTTGAGACTTTGTTTTTACTATCGGTGAAATAACTAGGTGACCAGAAGAACAAGTACCCACTCTTGAGGATTGAGTACTACATTGATTATCTGAAGGGAGCATGGTGGTTCTCGAAGATAGGCCTCAGATCAGGCTATCACCAACTCAGAGTACGAGAAGAGGATGTGCAGAAGACAGAATTCTGATGTTTGTATAGCCTTTATGAGTTTTTAGACATGTCGTTCGGTGTTACAAACACTCCATCCATGTTCATGGGACTCATGAACGAGATATTTCAGCCATATTTTGATCGTTTTGTGGTGGTCTTCATCGATGACATTCTGATCTACTTGGATACTGAGGAGGAGCATGCTTATCATTTGTAAATAGTTCTTGACACACTCTGAGATCCCTAACAGTATGGTAAGCTCTCGAAGATCCAGTTTTGGATCCGAGATATTCAATTTATGGGACATGTCATCTTAGAGGCTGGAGTTGCGATGGAACCAGGGATGATTGAGGCGGTACGTTCTTGGGAGCCACCCAGTAGTGTGACAGTGGTACTGAGTTTCCTGGGTTTGGCCAGATACTACTAGAGATTTGTACCAGATATCTGCAGAGTTTTATCACATTTATTTGTGTTGATGAAGAAGGGGCAGCCTATCTTGTGGTCGTAGATATGCCAGCAGAGTTTTAAAAAGGTGAGTCAAAAGCTGACTAGTGCCCCCATATTGAGGATTCTAGAGGAGGGAATTGCGTACTTAGTCTACGACGATGCATTAGGGACCAGTCTTAGATGTATCCTGATGATGGAGTGAGCTGTTGTTGCTTATGTTTCTTGACAGCTGAGACAACATGAGAAGAACTATGCTACCCATGACCTCGAGTTAGCCGTAGTGGTCTTCACCTTGATGATGTGGTGATATTACTTGATGTGTGAACATTTTACAGTCTACTCTGATCACAAGAGTCTCCGGTATATTTTCTCTCCTAAGGACCTGAACCTGAGACAATGATGTTTTCTTGAGTTCCTCCAGCACAATGAATTCAAGATCGTTTATACTCTTTGGATGGGGAATGTTGTAGTAGTTGAAATCAGTAAAAGATCCGGTTTACAGCTAATAGGTGAGGTGACAGAGTAGTTGGACGCTTTGCATATATGCTTTGTGGATCGAGATAGAGCATCTTATAATCAGTCTCTTACAGTTACTCCTCCACTTCTTCAGCAAGTCAGGGATGTTCAATGTGGGGAGACTGACTGTGTGGATCGACATGCTCAGATATTGGTAAGACATGCAGATGATAGATTTTCTATAGGTGGAGAGCATGTCATCTTTTTCAAAGGACGTCCTATGGTACTAGAGTCACTTCAGGAATCAGTATTGAGGGAGTTCCACACATCCCCTCTAGGGGTACATCCAAGAGTGAAAAATATGTACAAGGACCACCAAAGATAGCACTGGTGTCCTGGAATTAAGAAAATAGTAGCATAGTTGGTCTTTTGATGCCTCACATGTTCGCAAGTGAAGGTGGAGCATCAGGTGCTAGTAGGCATAGTTTAGCCTTTAGAGGTCCCATAGTGGAAGTGGGATGGGATATCCCTAGACTTCATGATAGGACTTCCATGTACATCCAGGATCCATGATTATATATGGGTTATCATTGACTGAATCACCAAGTTTTCCCACTTTATACCGATCAGAGATCAGGGTTCAGTAGAGAGCTTGGGACGCCTCTATTTCTAGTAGATTGTGTGGCTACATGGGGTTTCTTCAACGATTATCTCTAATGGTGATGCACGTGTCACCTCCTAGCTAGGGAAGGGGTTGTATGAGGAATTCTGTAAGAAGATACGTTTGAGAACCGCCTTCCATCCTCATACTAATGGACAGATTATGTGGGCCATTCCGAACCTCTAGGACATGTGGCGTGCTTACATCCTAGAATTTGGTTGTAGCTAAGGGGACCATTTTCCCTTGGTGTAGTTTTTATACAACAACATCTATCACTCCACCATTGGGATGACACCTTTCGAGGCTCTGTAAATCCAAAATTGAAGATCGCCTTTGTGCCGGACTAACCCAGGGGAGTCAGCACTAATTAGAACAGATGTGGTACTGGCTACCACAAAGGAGGTGCAAATCATACAGGAGCAGATGAAGAATGCACGGAGCAGGAATAAGTGTAATACCGATAGGATACTGAGACCTATGGAATTTGAGGATGGTGACTACATATTTCTACAGGACTCGCCTTGATGAGGATTGAGAATATTTGGTCAGGGTGGCAAGTTATCATTGAGGTTCATTGGACCCTTTCAAGTCCTCAGTAGAGTTGGCGAGGTGTCGTACCTCCTAGCACATCCCCCTCAGTTGCACCGGGTATAGGATGTTTTCCACGTATCCCCACTGAGGAGATACGTGCATGAACCTTCACATATATTTGACTAGGGCGAGCTGGACATCGACAATGGGGCGACGTTTATGGAGGTTCCAGTGGAGATTGAGGATCAACAGGATCAAGTCCTTTGTGGTCGGTTGATACCATTCATTTGTGGGTGTTGGCTGCATGGGAACTTCTAAGAGAGCACATGGGAGTAGGAGGCTTAGATTCGTGCTCAGTAACACCACTTGTTTTTATTGTTTTTGTGTAATGTGTATTTCGGGGATGCAAATCCCGGAGGTGGAGAGAATATAAAGACCTGGAAATTCCATGTAATTTTTTTTTTAATTATATGGGAATTTTACGAGTCTACGAAAATTGGTGGCCCATAATTCCAAGGAACGTTCTTCCCAGAATGAATTTCTGAACTTTTTTTCGGGTACGTTCAGTAAACGTGTGAGTGGGTTTTTGTAACATTTGAACTTGTGCTCATAATTTAAATTTGAGGACACCATTGAACTCGTAGCGCCGATATTCGCTTAAAGAGACCATCACTTTGACCACAGTTGTTCGAGGATGAAATATAGTTTTCTTCTTTTTCATGGGGGAATAGAAAAATAAAAATATTTAACTTTTCTATTTTTCTTGTAACCTCCAATTGTTGTATGGTGGTAGGGACCACTCAAACCCCACTTTCATGGGGGGAAGCCCCTGGGAATCCTCCCATTTAATTGTTCCAACGTAAATTAAATGCCTTGACCTTTCAAATATTAAGTAACTGTGACGTGGAAATTTATGAACGCTTCTATTAAATAAACCTTCACAAATTCCATAATCGTTACATACCCTCACCCTCTCCTATTTATATAATGCTTGGGGTGGAATTATCATGACATCATCAATCGACAAAGCTCTCGTAATGTGCTGTGATGCCAAACACTTAGAGTACGATGGCAGTTCCAGCAGGTGGTGAAGAGCTACTCCGAACCACGAACCAAAGAATGACGATCCAGTGGTGTCGTTGGAGGATTTTTGCGGGGAAGACGAACACCGACACTTCCTTAAACTTGGACGCACTCCTTCAAAAACATGAATTTAGGGTTTGTTATTGATTTATATATCCCTTACCCAATTCTTGTCAAACCCCTTGATTCAAGAACAATAATGTCACTTGCTACCGTTCTAACGCGGAGGGTGTGGGCCAAACAAACATGACCCGACCCATCCAGAAATTTTGGGGTGAATGTTGCATTCTGTGAAATGGAGGACAGCGACAGGTGCCAACGACTGCCACCCATGGGACTCATGACCAACAACGAGCAATATGGTCGGTCGTGACGCAGGCGGCGGCGCGACCTCTTTACCAGAGAAGATATGTGGCTCGTTGACCATGTTGGAGCAAGGGAGGCGGACGACGGTGGACGGCTGCGTGAAGGGGTGGCGGCGTGCATCTGTTCCACTCGATGGAGAGGAGCCACGACTGCAAGGCATGGTGTGGCCAACTCTACACCGTCCCCTAGAGATGGTGATGTGCACGACCGTGCCCCATGGAGAAGGTTGTCCAATGGGCCAGCCGTGGAGTCGATCGGTCCGCCCTAGCGGACCGCACCGCCGGCCGCCACACCGCGGGCTTCCCAGTGGTCCATGCTGCACCACGATCCCCCCAACAGGCCCTAATGGACCCAGCAAGCTGGTTTGGACCTAGTGATGGACTAGGGTCGGTCTGAGTCGGGCTGGGTCGGTACACCCGGGTCAGACCGGACCCTGACCAACGTCGATCCTTTTCTCTCTTTCTGCTATATCTCAAGCTATGGGAATCAATTTGACGAACATTATGTGGTTCTAGTAACCATGGATCGAGACAATATTTTTTGTATACCCCAATTGACTTTTGGATAATGTTGGGGTACAACCAGGTTGGATTGAGCACGAATCCGACCAGGCCATCGGGACTAAATGGCTAATAACTTACAGACCAAGCATCTTATTGATGTACCGTCTATTACATTCAAACCCCTTTTTCGTGGAAATCCTTTAGGATACTTCTTCATGGGACTTTGTGGAAGTTGGAGTATTCGACCTATGTCATGAGTAGTGGACCCTACCAAAATCATGCAAGCTTAGTGCGGGAACCCTGTAACTGGTTGTAACATGAGAAAGTGATCCTATGTGGGTATGTGCTTTGACATCCTTTATAGGTCTATGTTCGAGAGTATCACATGGATCCACTATAGGAATCAATGTGAGACTACTCAAAGATCCTATGTGGGTTTGCTATACTAGGATCTTATGTGGGTCTATGCTTTGTGATCCTTTCTGGGATTGATGATTTAGGATCCTACATGGGTCTGATGATTTATGATCCTTCATGGGTCTACCTAATAGAGAATGATAATTCTTTAGTTACATCTAATAATCTTCACTGTCATACCTATGTTATACCTGGTGTGAGTTAATTCTTTACCTTTTTGGTAATCATATGTGTGGTGTACATTTGTGGTATTTAACAATGTGGTGATACCTTTTTGGTAATCTTATGTGTGGCATAACATTGTGGTACATACTTTAGTGCTGATACCTTTGTGGTAATATTTTGTGTGGTGCACCTTTGTGGTACTTGACATTGTGGTGATACCTTTGTTTTATTCTTCTATGTGGCGTACCTATGTTGTACTTACCTTTTTGTTGATACCTTTGTCGTATTTTTCTGTGTGGCGTACCTTTGTGGTACTTACCTTCATGGTGGTTACCTTCATGGTAATCCTTCCTTCATGGAACAATTGTACTTTGGCCAAGGATTTAGACCTTGAGTTTCTTCATGAATGGGATGGGTATACTTGATAACTTAGGTATATGTATGGGCATATACCTAAGTAGGGTTCTCACTGGTTTATATGCTTCATGGTTTACCCTTTTAAATTATTTGTGAGGCCTTGATGGTCTCGGGGTCCCTATGGAGTATCATTATACTCACCCCTGCATGGGATATGCTCACACCTTATTGTGTATAGTGCAGATGATGAACTACACTGACAGAGGATGAGGGTACTAGGACTGGACGTAGCTCAAGGGTGGAACTTAGATGAGGCGTACCGCAGAGATGACCATTTGAGAGATGTACCTACCCTTCAGGTAGGATCCTTGGTGGTTGTTCATAGGATCTGTTCAGTTAACATGTAATCTTCAGTTTTCTTTTACTTCCCAGTTGGACTTTTATTCCGGCCCCTTTTACTTACTGTACACACTCTTTTTTTACTATAAAGTTTACTAGTGTTCGTATCTTATAGTGTGCTTGGTTGAGTGTGTTTTTATGATATAATGGCAATACCTTCATGGTTTTAGGGAATATTCCTTTCAGAGCTAGTTGCTAGCCCCTAGCCTATAGAAGGTGGTCTTGGGGTAGTCACGGAATGGGCCTCAGGGGACGGGTCATGACAATCTGGCTTTTTATTACATAACTTTTCATTACATTTTACAAAAGAGGATCTTTAAAGTCAATGTTTTGGAAATCCGGAACATAAAACATGAAAACATAAAACAATATTCTAATCCACTTGTGGAGAATCATCCTAAGTTATTCCTAAGTTAAATTATTGCATCTCATAACCTGGAGACATACATCGAAGGAAGGGGTGAGTAGAAGGCCTCGTAAGGAAAATAAGGGAATCAATTTACTTGTGAAATCAATAAGAACGAGATAAAAAACATAGACATGAGAACTATAAGTCAAGTCATTTCATAACGAAAATAAATTGAACCATAACATGAATATAGGGCTACAACATTTAATTTATACATTAATGAACATATCACCAATGTTCATCCACAAGATTTCATCAAAATTACTGTGGTTATTCACCAAGGTATCGTGAAACTTATTATCTCGATAGATTAAATATTTTACCCAATGTATTGGAGTGCTATTTGGTAACACCCTTAATATGTATTTATATTCATGTGAGCCACATGGATCATAATAAAAAAGTTCATAAATACTCCAGAGAGAGTAAAAGTAATGGGTTTCACTTCAAAATCATGACATTTTAAGAGTTCTTAAAATCTTGATCATTATGTCATTTATAACCCATAGAAAGGGAGTGAGGGTTATTTGTTTGTATATTAAAAAATAAAACAGATCAATTTTATGTAATGATGAATACCCTTGGAAATAAAAATATAATTGGTAATTCACATAAATAATACAAGAGAATTTCTTGAGAAAATAGAGATATTTTTAGATGAAATTTCTGTAGCATAACGTCTATATAACATGGTTTTAGAAAATGTTGAAAACTGAGGCGACAAGAGTCACCCACTCATAAAAAACTCATAATAAAATATGAGTACAAAATATAATGAAATAAGATAATGTTATGTATATTTTAAGTAAATACTATATGTTAATTAAACTTGAAAGAAAATAGATGATGTGATTTCTTTTATTTAAAATTCTGCAGCCTAACAACGTCACATAAAAATTTAGAAAATAAATTGAT
This sequence comes from Viscum album, assembly GCA_963277665.1. Classification (NCBI taxonomy): domain Eukaryota; kingdom Viridiplantae; phylum Streptophyta; class Magnoliopsida; order Santalales; family Viscaceae; genus Viscum; species Viscum album. The sequence continues at coordinate 960,667,227 of OY728142.1, forward strand.
TTGAGAAGAAAAGGTCACTCATCACTTTGACATGAAATGGATAGTAATAAGAATATATAATAACATACAACCAAATAAGAATATGGTATATGAAAGACATAACATAAATGAAATCATGACTATAAAAGGAGGGTGGATGGTTCTCTAATCTTATAGAGTAACATCAAAAGTTATTAGGTTGGGACCTTGGGGGATTGAGGGAACCTTGGGACGACCCCTTGGGAGGTAGAAAGTCCAAAGCTTCAATGAAGAGGATTTTGGAATGAAATGAATGAAATAATTTCTTGGTATTTATAGTAAAAGGGAGGGCATATTTAATTAAAATCCATGGGATACCTTATTGGTCAAATTTGAAAAACCATGCGATTTCCCATTGAATTGGCCCCTTAAATTGCCCACTTGGGACACCTAATAACATATCATAATATTCAAAAGTAAAACAGAATGATTAAATCATCATTACATCATTAATGATTTCATTAATCACACCGAAACTCGAAACTGTATTTTTACTATTCATTGAAAATTTAACTTTTTTAGAAAAATACTAAAAATTTACCCTATACTAATATAGATAATTTGAATTAAAAAATAAACTCCAATTTATGAAAATAACTTTCGAAATATTTGTAATCTAATTTTTATTTAAAATAATTATTTATTCAAAAAAACAACTTTAAAAGTGTATCTTGTTTTGTAACACCTTAGAAAACTTATCAAGGAACCATAAAATTATCGTATTACCATTAGACAATAAAGTAACAATTTATGAATAAATTTTTTGAAAATAAATTTTTGGTTTAAATTATATAATAAATTATAAAATTATAAATAAAATATTTCTGACATAAAAATATACCAATACTTATATTATGACCATTTTTCACTTTTAAGATATCTAAATTATATTTATACATTCATGGGTGATGTTTCTATTTTTGTGTCCAATTTACTATTCATTACTATTAATTACTATTCATAAGGGTATATTACGATTCAGACTTTACTATTCACCAAAAATTATGTTGATCTTTTTAGACTCTAAATTTAATAGTATTCATAATTGTAGAGGACCATTTTTGGAAATCATACCACAGTAATAATTATTTAAATTTACATAAATATTTAAAAAAACCCTTTTTAAAAAATTCATCATTAATATTCATCCTATATTTTTCCAGACATTTGAAAATCACAAATTTTACCATAATAAGAAATAACAATATTATTTGTACCAAGGGATTACAAAAAGTATCTAAGGCCTCGTTACATAACCACTTATGAAACATGAATAATACCTATGTGTAATGTGTGCGATGGTGATAGAATCTTGGGGAAGATCCAACAATATTGCTTGAGTGGTGATTTCTATAAGCTTGAACTTCTCCCTTATGAGATTTCATTCAAGATTCACATATAGACACTCAGCTTGGGTTTAGTCAAGAGTAAAGCCCATAGTTGTTACCTCCTTCCCAAGCTCTGAAATATGGGCTTCGTATGGCCCAAGTCTATAGAATGAGGCCATCAACTCTGCATTCTATATTAACCAATATCACTTGTATTTATAAAAAATAATTGTATCATAAAGAGTTTAGTTTATAATGGTCATATTGGCCAACGACAATATAACAGTCGAAACCCAATGATCTCATTTAATTATAATAACTTCATTAATTAATGGATATAGTTTTTTGGAGTATAAAATGAAATAACACAAAAATTTAGGAAGACAATATTATTCAAAAGTTCAGGTCATTACATATGGTCTCAATTAGTTTTCCTAATTCTTTATTTTCTAGGAAGATTATAAGGAGAATGTTCTCGGTCTGAACACTAGTATTAATTAATCCTATAAATTTTCCTCAAATAAATTAAATTAAAAACTTTCCAAATAATATTAATATAATGAACTATTATAAATATTATTCTCATGGTTTATTTTAATAATCTAAAAATAATTAATTATTTATTCCCATCTACATAGAAACATTAAAGATTGTTAATAGTGCGTACATGTGAGTATTGCCTCCCTGAAATAGAATCATTGGTTTTTCATAACCTACATTAATAGTTGGTAAAAAGGATTTCTTTGAAGAATTAATATGTTTAATATTTCAAAATTAAAATTATAATATTTTAATATATCATATAACATCATTCTATCAAATTATTTTAGAAATGGAATCATTAATCATGCATATGGAAAACTACCACCTCCACGAATTAAATTTTTTTTACCACCACCCTTCATGGATGATTATAAGAATAAACTTAATGAATATATATATGATATTTATGAAATTTTAAGAATATGATAATTTTATATTTACATTATGAAAGAAAATATCCTTAATTTTCAAATCATTATAAAAAATCTATTGTTTTGGTTAGTTATACCACCTAAATGAAAGATGATATAATTTTTACAACATAAATTATTAATAAATTTTATATAATGGTAATATCAATTAAGAATATTTTATTTAAAATTTTATAATTATTTTTGAATGTTGTTATAAATATCTAATATATTTATTAATATATCCCATTTCAATTATTAAACACGGATAAAGTAGTTAATCACTACTTTCTTTATCGTAATCCATATCTATGTGTTTAGAAAAATGAAACAAAACCTAAAAAATCATTGAAAAAAATGATTATTCTATCTTGAATAATCAATTAATAGTGAACATTGGGAGAAAAAAATTGAATTGTTATTCTATTATGAAAATTGTTCAAAAAAATTAAGATTAATCACACCCAATATTGAAAAATGATAATAACAAACTAATATACATATGGAGAATAATTTTAAAATAATTTTCGAAATGGCTATAAACCTTAATAATCATATGAAACATGTGATTAAGATGGTACTAGTTTTTCATATAGGAGGTTAGAGTGTCATCAACTAAGAGGGAATCAAGCAAGTTTATCTTTTTATCATTTTCAAATTCATGAGACATGTTTGATATTGCAATCCATAATTTATCTTATATAGTGTATTAACATACCCATTGACATCATGTATAAATAATAAAGTTAGTTTTATGATATTTTAATGTCTATTTAATGGTATACATTTCATATTAATAGATTCTAACCTCACTATTTACATAATGGATTTTGTTAAATAAACTCCCTTTATTGAGTTAGAATGTGTTTTAAACATCTTTATTTGAAGATTGGTTTCTTCAATCATTATATTTTTATTTCATGGAACTTTCTAATTCAATATGATAAAAAAGATACTTTTGGTTCAAATATTCCTCACTGATTAATTTCATCCCCATTAATATTATATCATTATTGAGAATTATTCTCATATCTTTTCATGAAGACATACCATCCATGTTTATAATTTCATTCCATTTATTGTTTCCATTTATATTTGGGAACTTTATTTATTTGTTCTAAGGTTACCATATTATTTTGCATTGCCACTTTTCAATGGGAAGCTTTAATACAACTTTTTAATGTGGGGTTTTAACAATTGAATTTGAAAATATAAAAAAAGTTTTCCTTTCATTCAAATAAAATTTCTATCTCCCAAAACACATTCATTTTGTTGAAATTTAAGGATCTATTTTTAAATTTTATTTAAAAAATTATATTTTTTCCATTTTTTCAGGCCATATTTTTAATAATGAATTTTGAAAGAGTCTAATTCTTATTCTTTTACAACAAACCTAATAGTTTTTTTCTGAAAACTCTTTCTTTATTTCACAATCATTTTCCTCTTCGAGTCTATAGGATTTATTTCCATGGAAATAATTTTTATTGAACAACCTATACATTTTTTTATTAAGAATAAATTTTGTGTGTTTGGAATTTTGGTATCAACCATTCATATTCTTTAATTAAATTTTGTTGAATCTATCTTGAAAAGCTAAATACCCCATTTTTTCTATGGTTATTAATTATTTGAGGATTGAATAATTTCAAGTGGAACACATATGTATTAATGAATTATTTTTGGGAAACTATATCACACTTCTATGAATTGGTAAATTTTATATATCATTGTCATAAATGGGTATATTATAGATTTATCTCATTCTTAATGGTACACATAAGGATTTATTCCAAGAAAAATGGTACACGTGAAGATTTATCCCTACCCAGAGTGTACATAGAGGGATTTATCCACTAAAAAGGGTATATAAGAGGATTTATCCCATGAAAAAGGGTAAAAAAGAGGATTTATCCCAATCCAAAGGGTACATGAGATAAATTATGCCATGTAAAATGATATATAAGAGGATTTAACTGAAACCAAAGGGTAAATGGGAGGATGTATCACCATACCATGGGTACATAGAAGGATTTATCTCATAGAAAAAGGTATACAAGTGAATTTATCCAAAACCTATGGTTATACAATAGGATTTCTCCCAATCCTAAGAAGATTCAATTGTGAGTAGACCATGCCTAATATGTGATAAATTGATTAGTGGTAGCCATAAGAATATGATTTATATTCTTATGTTAATTCCACACATTAATGTCAAAATACCATGACAATTATTATGATATTAAACTCTTGTTGAATGTATCATGACCCCGTAATGATTTTATATGGTATTTATTCATTTGATATTACATGTACTTATATCATAACTTAGTTACAACTAATATTGTTTCATGCTCTTTTAATAAGATATTTCTCTTATGATCATGTTTCCTCCTATTATTATGATATAACTCTTTATGAAAAGTTGATATGTTTACCCATATCGAGCATTTTGGATCACCCATTTAATATGTTTATTTTCTCCAGGGATTGAGGATAATTATTAATCGTGGGAAGACTATAAGGGATTCAAGAGGAGTTTGATTATAGAGAAATTTTTACATGTGTTATAACATAGAATAACTATGTTGCTAATCCTTAAAGAAACTATAAAAATGGTTCTCCAATTTGTGCATATTTACTATTATACCTAAGATTTTGGGTCTAGGGATCCTCCTTTATGGTGGACATGTTTTAACATAAAGAAGACCTAGAGAAAGATAAATGATATTGTAATTTTTCTATGATTTTAAAGGTAACGTTTTTTTAATTCCACATAAAGATAGGTGATGTTTTCCAAGGGATTTATAATGTAAGATCTAAAAAACAATGAGCTTTAAAAATACAGACATGAAAATTTTTAGGCTGCATAAAAGTTTACCAATACCTATTTACAATTAACTTCAAATTACAAAATCAAATTCTATAGACCCATAGTTATTTTTAAAGGAAATGTGTGAATTTTTGAGAACTAGTTAATGTTCATAGAATGGACTGAATAATGGTAAATCAGAGTTCCATGTGAGGATAATGGTAAAATTATCCCTTATAAAGGTCCTAACCAATCCATGGAAGGTAAATCCATGATTTCAATTACTAAATAAGTCTGATTGGGGAACTTTATTAAAGTAAAATTATAGAATTAGTAGCAACGTGCAATTAATTAGTTTTCATAACTGATCGATCGTCATGGTTGATCCTCACTGTTGATATTCACTGCCAGTAGTTTATAAATGTTGTTGATCCATTACATTGATCTACATAGCTGATCTTCAACATCTCTTATCTTTCCCATGGTTGATATTTTTTGAATTTTCGATAGTTATTGATATGAATACTAAAATATAATGACATGATTATTGGGCCATTTATTAATTATAAAAACATCACAAAACCTATATGATACATGTTTTACATAGGGGTGATACGATATTGAAATTTTAATAAAATAATATCAATGCATATGACTTAATATCGCAAGAATAAATACACTTTATTTCACAATTTATAACTTACATTCTCGAAAATAAGTTCTGTGATTCTAGAGGCCTAGTGTCATTGGAATATTATTCATATAAATACATCTTCTTAAAGAGAAGAACATATTATTTTTAGAAAACCAATATAGTTCTCTCAAATCCCAAATAACTTCTAAAACTATATATATCATAGATAAAATACAATATGAAATGGGTAATCTTAAAAAATATAATAATGGATTAATACTAGAAAAAAGAATAACATGATAGTCAAAATTCATAACATGATATCATAATGATGATGATCGTAATCATGGTTACATGGAATATAGAAATTATATAAAAAGGTCATAGAATCATAAACATAATGTCACAAGCATAATTCAAGGGTCACTACTAGGAATATAATTAATATGTGGACAAATTCCTATAATAGATTTGGTTTACTACCCATTCCCATGAGCATAGTGGACGAAGTCCCATGTTTGAATAGGCTCACTCCCTAATACCTTACATGGAATCTCATGAGATATAATACAATTCCAAATTTATTAGAGGGGTATATAATTATTTGAAAACCCAACATATATATGAAAAATAAAACATATAAATGCCACATGCATAAGATAAACCATATATAAATCATAAACATGATTAGACCCATGATAAAGAAGTGGGTTGTATGGACCCAATGTTTTATCAATGGAATTCCATTATTATAATTTCTCTATATAGTTTAATCTCAATAGTAATCACAAAGATATATAATGATTATAAATACAATGTGACTATTAAACAAAAATATTCTACTTCTATTTTTTGAATTTCAAAAATCTGAAATACACGGTTGCGATCAGTAAAATGATTGGAGTTTGGTTGGGAAAACAAAATTTTTCATGAATAGTAACCGACCCTTATAAATATTAAATCATCCAAAATAGTAGTAACCTCATTCATGAATCACTAAAAAATTTAGACATCTTATAAGTTACAATTGGACTATAGTAAAAGTATTAATGTTTTTGTACGTCATTAATAATTAATTATAACTAAATAATTAATTTAAAAGAAAATTTATTTTCCTAAAATGTTTTCATAAATTAACAATTATATTTATTTTTTTTATTAAAATTTTATAATACCTTATGATATTTTATAATGCATTATGAAATCAGTTTTAATTTAAAAAACTGTATTGTTCATGTAAATATTTATTTTAATTAAGAAGTAAACTAATCATATTTAGAAAATCATTTTAGAAAAATGGACATCATTTTTGGATTCTACACATACAAAAATGGTCAGGGTGAATTTTCGGGAATTTCCAAAAATACATTAATTTTAATGTGAATAGTAAAAATACTGTTTTTCACATAACCAGTATATCTTAAATTGTATCCTTCATAATGTAATGATGAAATAAAATTTATATAACTTTAGATTCATCCATTTTATATTTAATTTCATAAATGGTTCCTCAAAATACAATAACCTAAATTTCCAAACCTAAAAAGAACTTTTCAAATCCTAAAGTTAGAAAGTGATTTCTAAAAGTATATTTTTCTCTTTCTTTAACTTTTCTTTTAATAAATTAATTAATTATAATTATAAAGAATATTTAAAGTATAAAAAATTTTATTATTTTAAGATATGATTTATGATGTCAAAAAACAACTATTAAAATTATAACATTTGATATATTATTTTATTTAAAATATTTTTCTAAAAACACCCCCTCCCCATGTATAAATAACCCCCTTCCCTTCAATTGCCAAAACACACATCTCAAGCTTCAATACATGTCTAAAATCCATCAAAACACCTTGTTTATCCCATCCCCAATATCTATGATCTTCTGGTCTCATAAAAATACAAATCCTATGTTTCTTATGGAGGATCTTAAGATGATGATTTCAGAGGTAATTCCCCTCTCTCTCTCTTTTCATTTAATTTAGTTTCAATTTCAAGTTCATTTCTAAATATCTCACCACCTATCCTCATCCACATGGTATGGTACCTCCATTATATAACATATAATATAATGATATGATACAACTAAGATAATATATTATCCACACCCCTTCTCTTCTTATTTTTATTTTAGAAAAGAAAATGTTGTTCGTGAGGTGTTAATTTATCACCATCAAGAAAGACATGTTTTCATTTTCCCTTACAGCATTAAGATCGGGTAATGAAACCATTTTTATGGTTGAACCATATTATTTTATATTTATTTTATCCTATTTAATGTTATGGAACTAAAATATGTGAATATTACTAAATGAATAAACAAAACCACTTCGTTGTTGTCGAAAAACTGCCCAAATTAACCCAAATAATCATCATTAAATTCTTATCTCATGATTCATCCGCATGGTATATAAAATAACTCATTATAAAATCATTTAAACTCTTGTAATATAATTTCTAACATGAAATATCTGTTCTAAATTTTTATCAATGTACTAGAAAGACTTCTATTTATAATTACAAGTGAACCACTCAAGAAAACCATAAAAACAAACCTTCCCAAACAATGTATTTATACACTATAACTAATTAAATAAACCATTAAGTAAATTAATTAGACCATAATGAACTATATTAATGTAAAAAAGGGTTTTTAACTATTAATTAATTATTCTAATGTGTTATACCTTACATTAAAGTGAATAAAGTGTTCAGTTACAAGGTAAGGGGAAATTCTCGAACCCAACTTTCATTCTTCGAGTTCTCCCTATTTTAATCCATTTTTGGTAATGTAACACCTTAATTATCATTTATTACATAATTAAATTATATTTTATGGGATATAAATTTTTTCCCTTGGGTTTTATTTCAAATAATGTTTCTTTAGAGGAATGCTTCTTTTGAAAGCACACCTTTTACTTCTCACATAAGGTTGACGGTTCCTGTCTCAAGCATGTTATTACCTATTTATTTTAGAAATCCAATGTTTATGATATTTTTTCCTAATATGATGAAACCATTTACTTTAAATGTTTTATTTGTATTCATTTGTTTATATTCTTTATGTGGAATGCATGGTAATGAGAATGTGATGATGCGACGGGTACACCTGAATTTATATAGTGCAAAAATGGATGTTATTATCTGACGGGTACAACCTGAATTATAAAGAACTAAAATTCAATGAAAAAACTTATGAATATCATTATCTAAAGTGAAATTAACTGTGAACATGATTCTATCTTTATTCACAACTATTTTTGGAAGTTAACCACTAAGATATGATGTTTTATTTTTATGCATTCCCACATTTCAAGACTTTTATTAATGATTCTTCGCATGTTCATGGTTAATTTCCTAGGTTGTGATTGTTATCACCCATGATAAATTGTTATTATCTATCATCTTTCTAGGTTTTTAGCTCACCCCATTTTTTATTTCTATCCTATAGAGACCACATGTATAAAGATAGGTAAAGTGCCAATAAGAAGCTAGAGGAGAAGGAATTAAATAAATTTTATTGTTGATGTTGAAAATTTAATGTTTGGTCCTTATTTTCCCAAGAAACTAAACCTATGGATCCTTGTGGTGTAATACTATTATTTTATTTATATTTATAATTATTTAACAGTAATGTATGAAAAATAATTACTGTTATAGTTGGTATCATTGATAATGTTTAATGAGTTTGGGAATTCAGATTAGTGAATCTTAGAGAAAACATCTAGCATGAAAAAAGTAATATTTACCAATGGATCCCATAAGTTTTGATTTTAGGGTAAATTATTCAATGTAAGAAGTAATTCATGACTTGTTGACCTATGTTTGGTTATAACCATTTCTATTCTAGAAAATGGTTGGAACTAGGAGAAACCAAGACAATAACATGTGTGAGGGACAATGCAATAAATACCCAATGAAATCCCCAATTATTTAGGTGGTGGATTTCAAATCTTCATGAAGATTATTACCCATCTATCTCAGGTTTTGAAAACTAACCAGAATGACGGGGAATGTCCTTGTTCACTGAAGAGAGAGCATCTGGCTATAGAGTGTTTCATTCGGAAATAACCACCGACATTTAGCGGATCATTTGATCCACTAGTTTCGAAAAAGTGGATCAACTCCATTGATAAGAAATTTTCATTTCACCACTATTCTATGATATTGAAGGTGACTTTATTTTTTTATCAACTAGATGGAGAGGCTGATCAATTCTGGGATTTGATTCAGAACACCATACTGAGAGATGAAATTAAAGAGATGGAATGGTAAGACTATAAGTCCAATTTTCATATCATGTATTTCCCATGAACTCATCATACGAATATGGTGAGATAATTTGTAGATATCAATCAAAAGGAAGGAAAATTTTTCTTGACCTATGATGCGAATTTCACAAGTCTTTTAAGGTATGCTTCAGGTTTTTTATACAAAATGATAGAATAATTTATATATTCTTTAGTGGATTAAAATCACACCATAAAAAAGATCTTGAAATTAAAAAATTTGCGAGTTAAAAATAAGTTTTTTGATGTTATCTCAAAGTGGACATAGAGTTTGTAGAATGGTTCCCTGGATATGTTGATAAGAAAAGAAAGATGGAGTTTTAAGCTGAAGGATCTAATGATAAAGGTAGGAAGAAAACTCAACGATCCACATGCCAAAAATGTGAGAAGTTGCATCATGGGAACTTCATTAAAGGGATAGAGAAATGCTTCAAGTGTTGGAAGTAAGGACACATAGATCATGAATGTCGTAAAGAAATGACAAGGATGGAGAATGTGATGGAATAAAAGAGATTACCACCCATGGTTCAATGCTATAATAGTAGGGAAAATGGCGCTATGTAATCTTGTACATTAAACCATGAGTCCTAAAGGGTAATCGACATCAATGGCCTCTAAATACAAATGAACAAGGGAAGGATTATTCCATCACTACTTCTGAAGAGGATCAAGATAATGAAGTTGTACAACGTACAGTTGCTATTCACTCTTGAACAGAAAAATTATTATTTGATTATGGTTATACAAATTCCTTTACATCATGAAATTTTTCTATAACTATAGGATTAAAACCCTGAAACCTTAATGTAGAGATATCTGCTAAAACACCAAGTTTTTTAATCATTGCATCCAAAGTGTTTGACTCTTCTCTTATTGAAGTATGTGGTTAGATTCTACCATTATATCTTATAATACATCCCATGGTGGAATTCAATGCTATAATGGGAATGGATTCTCTCTTGTTATATAGAGAACATATCACCTATAGTGAAAAGGAAATTTCTTTTCATATTACTAACCATCCCATACTCCTCTAAAAATCAAAATAAAATCACAAATATACTTTAAAAAATCCTTCAACAGTGTGGGTCTTGATTCTCTACAAAGAGGTAAACCTCACTCAAAAGGCTGAGTCAAATGAAAGTGATAACCTTGAAGAAATGCCCATTGTGATGGAATACATTGATGTATTTCCTGAGCAGTTACCCGAGATTCCCCCAAATTGTTAGTTATAGTTCCCAACAGAACACATACCCAGAGCTACTTCTATATAAAAGTGTCCCTATGAGATGTCTCCTATTGAATCAGGGGAGTAAAAGAGGAAGATTCCTGAGAATTTGGGCAAAGGGTTTATATTCCCATGTGTCTCACCTTGGGGTGCACCGGTGCTCTTTGTGAAATAGAAGGATGGAACAATGCAGATGTGTATCGATTATCAGAAACTAAACAAGATCACTCTAAATAAAAAGTATCCTCTTTCATGGATTGATGACTTATTCAATCAGTTAAGAGGAGATCAATACTTCTAAGAGGTGGATCCTTGTTCATGGATATCATTTTCCAAAGGTAAAGAAAAAAGATATTTAGAAGACTGCCTTCCATACAAGATATGGACACTATGAGTTTTTCGTGATTCCCTTCGGACATAGTAATGCCCCTATAATCTTAATGGATTTTATTAATAGAGTCTTAATACATTACCTCAACAATGTTTTGGTAGTTTTTATTGATTATTTCCTCATATAATCCATATGAAAAGAGGAACATGAAGATCATATTAGACATGTGATGGAAACTCTAAGAAAGGATAAGTTATACACCACATTCAGAAAGTGTGACTATTGGATGAAAAAGTCACATTCATGGGACATGGGATCACAACTGAGGGAATTTCTGTGGACCCATCAAAAACTTTGGTGATTGTGGAATGGAAAGACCCTCTAGTGTCATAGAAATCCGTAGTTTTCTTTGATTAGTTGGGTATCACTGATATTATTTGATACATTTCTCAGGATTTTCAAGCCCGCTAACTAACTTGACAAGGAAAGTGGTAATGTATATCTAGATATAATAGTGTATTGGAAGCTTCAAGGAGTTAAATAGAAAGCTGATCATTTCATGTGTACTCACAGCACTAAAAATTAAGGACTGTTATGGGATATACAATGATGCTTCTGAGAAATAATTTGGTTGAGTACTCAAGAAAAATGATAATGTGATAACCTACTCTAAAAAATAGTTGATGATCCAAGAGAAGAGCTACCTGACGCATGATCTAGAGAAACCATCCATGATTTTTTTTCTTGAAAATCAGGCAGCACTACCTTTATAGTGAGAAGTGTGACATATAAATAGACCACAAGAGCCTAATATATATATTTACACAAATGGATATCAACATGAATCCAATGAGATGTTCATATCTATTGAAGTACTATGATTACTCTTTTTACTTTCATCATGGTACATCGAACAAGGTATCTGATGATCCAAGAAGAAAGGAAACCGCTACTCTATCCATGTTATGTATTGAGAAAAACCCCCAATTCTTGGATATTTAAAGGATGGATTTGGAACTAATAAGGGCTTGGGATAGATCATACCATGCACAAATGATTTCACGACCATCAATATAATATATTTTTAAGGATGCACAAAGGGAGGACATAGAGTTACAAAAGAAGGAAAATGCAGTAAATGAATGGAAGTTACACGAGTTGCATACCAATGATGACAGTGTGATTCTATTTGGAATGAATATTTGTGTTCCTTCATCATCTAGGATAAAGAATATGTTATTTGAAAATTTACATAGTTCAAAATTTTCTATCTATACTGGTACCACCAAGATGTACTGAGATCTCATGGAACAATTCTACTGGGATAATATAAAGAAAGAGAATATGGAATATATATGAAGGTGATTGTTGTGTTTGTAATTTAATGTTGAGAGACAAAATTCCCAAGGGATGATGCATAAATTGCTTATACCCATACGGAAATTGGAGAATTACACTATAGAATTTATCATGGGTCTCCCAAAGACATCCACAAGAAATAATTCGATATGGGTTGGGTTCGACCGACTCACTAAGACTGATCATTTTATCACTGTTCAGGAAGATCTCTAGCTTGAAAAACATTCAAATATATATGTAAAGAAAGTGGTGAGACTGCATGGTGTTCCACTATCAATTTTTGTCTGATAATGATCCAACGTTTACATGTAAATTTTAGAGGACTCTTCGACATGCTTTGAGTGCTGAATAAAATTGTAGCAGGACCTATCACCACAAAACTAATGGCCAATCTGAAAGTAATATTCAGATTCTTGATGACTTGATAAGATCCTACTCTTTAGAATTCAAATGTGGATGGGATCAACATCTCTCATTGGTTGAGTTCTCATATAAAAATATCTTCCACTCGAGTATCCAGATGGGTCCACACAAAGCTATATATGAAAGTGATGTAAAACTCAATCCTGTTGGGATGAAGTTTGAGAAAGAAAGCTATATGGACCTGACCATGTAAATAAGATGACGTATAAGGTTCAAGTCATCCAGAAACATATCAAAACTGGTCAGATTTAGAAAAAGATCTATGCTGAGAACTATCTAAAGGACAAGGAGTTTGATGTTGGAGATAATGTCTTCCTTAAAATATCACCATGGAAGAGATTCATGCATCTTGGAATTAAAAGAATGAAAATCCCAAGGTACATTAGCCCTTTTTAGATCCTTGACCGTAAAGGATCAATGGCCTATCGTCATTTAGTTCCACCAAATATGGCTCAAAGTCATGATGTGTTTCATGTATCACTCATGGGAAAGTACATACCATATCCCTCACATGTACTAAACTCGGAGGTGGTACAATTATATGATGATCTCTCTTATGAGGAGCACCCAATAATGATACTGGACAGGAGAGATAACGTTCTACAAAAAAAACTCACCTTTTCAAAGTGTTGTTGAGGAACCATATGTTTGAATAAAGAATTTCAGAACCGGAAGAGGCGATGAAGGAGAAGAACCCTCACCTATTAATATATAATGAAATTTTGATGGAAAATTTCACAAGTGTAACATCCTAGGAAGATAAGGAATAAAACATTGTAATATTTAAAAATATTTTTGTTCTTTAAAAGGGGATTTTTTTTCAATGGTGTACCCGATACGCAACAATGGGTTTCTTTGAAATCTTATGTTGCACACAACGTTGGGTCGTACTGAAAAATAATAATATAATATTATTTTAAATTGTTGTTAACTCCTAGACATTGTATTGGGAGGAATGGACATAACTATCTAATATATGAATATACATTTTGTTAAATTTTTCTACATTTATCCAATAAATTTTAGAGCTTAAAATAAGAAATAATCCGATATTAACCATAAATACTCTAATATTCATTAAAAGTTCCATTTAGCACCTTTTGATGGTTAACCCTATTTAGATATAGTTTTGGTTACTTTTAGATGTTCTATTTGAAAAGATAAAACTCTTCTTTAGAATTGGGACATAAAAATTTATATTGGGTACATTTTTGGTATTTTTCTGATAAAATGCATCTTTAAAAATAGTGAAAAATACTATATTTTAATTCTAAATAGCCTTTTAATCTAATTTATTCATATAGATAGATTATATTTTTAAATGGTTTTAATGTGTAATTAAATTATTTTTTTACTACGTAACCAAATTTTTATCATTGGAAGTAATTTTACTTTGAAATAAGACATAAATAAGTTTGAATCTTTTGATAGTTATTATTTATTTAAAACATGATTTTTGTTTTGATAGTGAGATTAAATTTTTAATTAATTTTTTCCACTGATGTGTTTTGAATTTTGAAAAATGTATTTCATATTTGAAATCTGGAGGTCCAAATAATGTAAATAGGTAACTTTAATTTTCAGACCTGATGAATATTTACATCGGTAAATATTTTATTTACCATGGTTAAAGGGTAATTATGGTAAAATCAGGTAAAAAATATAATTATAACACTATAAAATAACTGAACAGGTTTCCTAATCCTTTTGGTTGATAAAATTTCGACCATGGTAATCCCTATATTGAATTTGGGACCGCATGGAGCCACTTTTGGGTGATAATAACACTTTATATTACTAAATTTAATGTAACGACAAAAATGACTGAAACATAAATCCTTTAGTAAATAAATTCTTACATGGGGTTATATAAGTTATCTCTTTAAATATAAATATTCATCTTATATATTAAAAGTATTTCCTATATATTGATATTTTTTAAATAAATTTTAGACAAAAAAATAAAAAAAAATTATGACACAATAATGATGTAGTGTTTACCTCATTAGTGAATGATTTAAATAAATAAGGTTATTAAGATTATCAAAATAACCAAAAACTGTCCAATTTTTATTTGATGATTTTATTTCAAACAAGAGTCTTCTTATATTTGACTTTAATAAGTTTAAGACCTTTAGAAACTGAAAATAATTATATAATAAAATAATATGTTTAAACATTCCTAAAGAGCCCCTCCTCCCCCTTATAAAAAACAATCACTTCTAACCCATTACTCAAACATCTAAAGACCATTAACTGGTCCAAACTCTACCCAATTAATCTCCCTACATCACTTTCCTCATCCTAGAAGAATTCCACTTTGAATAAGGCAATTCAATTAAACCTTTTAGTTCAAACCAAAGGGAGATACCTGATTTTAAGGAAACGTCTTCTATTAAGTTCTTTTGTTTAATTTTACTTCTGTAACCCCTAAACTATTTTTATTTAATTCATTTACAAAAAAAACAGTATAATTAATATATTATGTTGTTTTTATGAGAGTTATTTTAACTAAACATAAACACACCTCGATCTAAGGGGTTCAGGACATACTGTTTCTGTGGATGGGGAACTACTACTTCACAAAACGATGATTTTTTAATCTTCTCATACCACCTATTATGTAGGCCATTATAATGAATCTATATTTATATGTGATATATATTATATTTATATTGTTTCTATGTTTCTTTATTTTCCATTTATAGCATAACTTTATATTTTCCATAATAGGTCAACACGATAATTTCATTTGAGAAAGTGCGAACTACCACCCCTCAATGTGATATGACTCGTTCATGCCTTACGTGGAATGTATTAAGGATGAATATAATTATATTATATATTTTATTATAATGTAATTATAATATAACAATTGATAATTACATTTTCATTCCATTTAATATGAAATATAAATGATGTTACAATTCATGAAAACGTACGACTTACCGCCTCCATGAACGGTGCATTTCATTTATTATCTCTAAATGTTATTTACTATTATAAATACATATATATAATAGATATATATATATGTGATAAATATGATATCTAAATCATTAATATCAATTTTGAGATAATTGAATTTTGACCACATGGACAATTTATAATTATAACATGTTCATTTTTAACTCATGTTCTGAACATCAACAAAATGTCTGATATGAACCCAAATAATTAATTAATTGTTATATAAAGGTAATAAGTGATATAAAATGAATAATAAAATTAAACAATGTTATAAAGGAATTTGAAATTAACTTATGTTTATAATTCAGGATTATAAAGGAACAAACAAGTCAAGTCGGACACGGAGTAAGGGGTTTCTTATCTAACTTTTAATTCCGTGTGATTTCCATTATTCTATATTTATTTCATTCATGTGGTGTATTGTGTACTTACATTATATATATATATATATATATTATCATGATTCTTTTTATATTCATGTTATTATGTGATTAATTTCGTATTTATTAACTTTTTGTCGTACGGCTCGATTGATTACAACATGGTAAGGGGTTTTCATCTAACTTTTTATTTCCGTGAGATTCATTCTATATTTGACACTATTTAATTTCATGTGGTGTGTGTACTTCCAATGATTGTATTATTTTTATAATATAATTTAATTTATGTATATTTACATCTTCATTGTATGATCTTACTTTCATGTGGTGTATTTTTTGTAAGTTACCAAATTGGTATGGGATCTTTTTAATCCAATTTCCATTCCTTGCGTTAATCATCTAATTATTAATTATGTCAGGCTATGATTATGTGTTGAATTATTGTTTATTTATTTATGTTTTAATTTCCACTCCCCCTTGTTTGGATATACCTTTGATACACATAATCACTCCATTGATAAATTCTTAAGACATCTTTGTGAACTTGATAACATTAATTTTAACTCAATTTTCATTCATTGAGTTAAACATCCAAATCATTAGTGTTGTTTTTACAAAAATATTTATTAATGTCAATTGATTTATTTACAATGAATATCCAATCATATTGAGTGTATTTATATTTTCTAGGTACTATTATGTAATTGAATTATACTTAATCTAAGGATACCATTTTTATAAGAGATTTCATCTCAATTTACATTCCACTAAGACTTCATTATTGTTATGCAGTAATTAACTATTATATTGTTTATATATTATCCTTTGAAATATTATATCTTGAATACCTATATTTTCATGATATTATAATGTTCTTATTAAATGTTATTCCCCAATTATTTGTATTCCAGCATCTCACATTTTGTTAAAAACATATTAACTAAAATATCAGTTAAAAAGTTTTAAAGATTTATTCTACTAAATATTTCTCATTAATGTCCATGTTTCAAAAATGGTTTTTAGTATATATTTATATAGAAATTAATGTTTTCAAATGATGATTCATTTAATATTTTGAAAGTGGTATGGGACACATTCATTCAAAAATCCATTTATTAAATGTTTTAAATGATTTTAAAAATGGTTTAATAAACCATTGTTTATTTCAATATCATAAAATGATATATTTGGATTGAAATGTAGAAATTTTATCTTCCCATTATTCTAGTTTTATGTGTTATTAATATGTTATAATTATTGTGAAATTATTACGTATATGTGTGGTTTCGTGAAAAATCTATAGTGGGTGAGCTCGAGATAGCTCTCCAATGAGTTGAGTAATGTGACGGAGGTAAATGTTAATGTTTCTCCTAATGGATTTAGGGAATATACTGTGATGGTTATTCCAACGTAACTCACTATTTAGCTGTGATAGCTACAATGTATGTGTGTTTTTTCTCTCCACAAGTTACCTTTATGATTTATGATTTATGTGTGTTATTCATAAATCTTGTGATTTCATAAGGTATGTTATGATTGAAAAGTAGTGTTTCATTGACTTTTATTTATTGATGGGTTAATGTTTCATTTCCCAATTTTATAACCCTTATTGAGATTTTTAGGATCACCCAATGTTTTGAAATATTTTTTACAAGACTTAAAGATGAAGAAGGTCAAGGATGGTATCAAGGAAAAGTCTTGTTGTATAAAACATGGAAGTAGACATGTTTTTTAGTGTTTTTGATTTTTATGAAATAATTGATTCTAAGTAGAAGTGTCAACTTTGTATTTATTTTAAAAGTAATTTTATAGATATGGATTAATTATCTAAAACTCTAAACCCTAAAATATCCTCAATGTGAATTCTTGACTTAACTCAATAGTATGTATTGTTTAAGGTGGCATCCTTATACTTGGTATTAGAGGTCGGTTTAGAAAACTTTAGGGATTGGGAGTTTTCATTAAACACATGGTTAGTCCCTATATCTAAAATTTTAGTTAAATCATTTTTCTTTAACATTTTTAGATCAATGAATTTCAATTAAAAATGGAAGTAGGAGGATCTCAAACAACAATCCTATCTCTTCCTGATGACATGCTTACAATAATTATTTAAAAGTCATGTTAAGATGATTGTGAATCTTTTTCTTGCATACAAATCACTAGTTAGGAGTGATTTGAGATATCAAACACCTCCACTATACCTCGATATCAACGTTGATCATGGGTTGTATTTAATAAAATCATGTTTTTAAAATATTCTCATATTTTGAAGAAATGTAAATAATATCAAGGAATTTGGAAATACTTTACCTTATCTCATTACTTTGAAGCGTATAATGATTTAGAAAACGGTGCGGAAGAAGGAGACCCTTACAAAAATTATTTATATTTTCTTTTAAAAAATTTCCTCATAGCACATACTTCTAGAATTTTAAAAGGACCATTAATTGAACATTTCAACTCAAATTCAGTCTGATTGTTTAATAAAAATCTTGTTTTGTTAGATGTTTTAAAATTATATGTCTTACATGATTATATTACGAAACTTTTTTTTGAAAACACCCATATTACCCAGGTTGTACAAGGTGTATATGGATAAATGAAGAAAATGATTTTGAAGGATCTCTAAATCATTGTTACAATGCATGGACCTTCTACCTACATGGACAAGATGATAATGAAACCATATCGACACCTTGATCAATGTCTGTTGTTCTTTATATTAGTAATAGTTTTATTTTATCATATGAAAGTTAAATAAGAAAAAAAGGAGAATATATATAAGGATTCATGAATTTATTAGTTGGGGTAATAATTTATTAGGATGAAAATTTAAGGTATAAGAAAACCTTGAGGTTAAAACAAGTTATGGTTATTTTGGAGTTTTATAAAAAGGGACAACTCGTAAGTCGGGTGACAACCCATCACATCCAGCAAGGCTACAGGAATCGAACCCACAACCGAAGGGAGACAAGGGTGCATCTCTTACGACTAGCCTACTTGAAGTCCTCGGTTAGTATGACTTATAATTATTTTGTTAGTTACAAAATTTTATGGATCAAGAACAAGTTGATTTTAGGGAACTTATGTTTTATCAAATGGATATACATTATATAAGAAAATGATTTGTTGGTTATGTTATAAAGGTTATTTTGTAAGATGTTCTCTCTTTTGAGGAACATTATATGCTTAAGGTAAATAGAATACTATGGGATAAAATTTGTGGAGTAATGGTTGAAATTTTATTTTTGGAAGAATCTATGTTTTAATTTTGGAAATATGGTGATTTGTGTTACATATGGAGATGATTAAACTATCATAGAGAATATGTTATTTGGTTATTCACACATTAGTATGAGACTTTAAGAGGATTCGATGTTTTTGGCGATAAATGTTAAGATTTAGTGTGGAAGACTATGTTATTAAATCCTTCTGCGTTTTGGGTTTCAATATTAGTTTGGATTATTTTGTTGAATTTTAAGGACTATTGTATATTGAATGGTTTTTCTTTAAATTTGGTTTCTTTTTTATGAATTTTTGAGATTAAGAGTAGTATTTCTTTTTTATAATGGATTATCATTTTGGAAATTTTATGATCTTGTACAAACCATTTTTGGTTTTGATTGATGTCTGAAGATAGGGGAAATATATAGTTCATATTTTTTATATTATGTGATACTCTAGAAGTTTATTCTAGAACATTAGGGGTGACTAAGTCATCTTAAATATTTACCATTTGGAGAAAAGATGAGTTTGTGGTACAATATTATTAATAGATGTCACCCTACATGAAAAGTAAGTATATTTCCTTATGATATTAGTAAAATTATTAATAAAATACTTCAACTCTATGAAATATATCTTAAAGAAAAAATGTTATAATCTCTCATTTATCATCATACATTTACCCAACCACAAATTTATGGTATTGTGCTGGTTAACATTCTATGATAAAGTTCTCCAAAACTCTCTATTAATTAATGAGAGTTAGTTTCTCTCTCATATCTATGTTTTCATGAAATACGAATATCTTTTGTCTCAGGTGACCTTTGTACTATTCTTCCTTTATTTTAAAGTGATATTTTTATTGACTTTTTTTCTGATAAGGTACATTCAATGATGTTTCCATGCCTAATTTTAAAATTGCAAGGTCCGAATTCCCAAAAGGGGAGAAGGATTTAACATCCTACATAAATAAATAATATAAGATTTTCATATAAATTAATATATGTTTTAATTTAAAGGAGATTATTTGTTTGATGGTGTACCTGATACGCAATAACGGGTTTCTTTGAAATCTTATATTGCACAAAACATTGGGTCATGCGGAATAATAATAATATAATATTATTTGAAATGGTAGTTAATTCCTAGCCATTGTATTGGTGAGAAAAGACAGAACTAACTAAAATATAAATATAAATGTTTTTAGATTTATCCTATAAATTTTAGAGGCTTAAAATAATAAATAATCTTATTTTAAACATAAAGACTCGAATATTCATTAAAAGGTCGATTTAGAGCCTTTTGAGGGCGAACCCTATTTAAATTAAGTTTTGTTTATTTTTATGTGTTCTATTTTAATAAAATAAAATTCTTCTTTAGAATCAGGACATCAATATTTACATTGGGGAAATTTTAGATATTTTTCTGATAAAATTCATTTAGTAATGAATAGTAAAAAATACAATATTTTAATTCATAATTTCCTTTTAATCTAATTTATTTATAAGGATTGATTATCTTTTTAATTTGTTTTAAAGTGTAATTATATTATGTTTTTACTATTTAATCCAATTTTGGTAATTGTAAGTAATTTCACTTTTAATATAGACATAAATAATAGTCAATCTTTTGATAGTTATTATTTTCTAAAAACATGTTTTTTTTTTACAGTGGGTATTAATTTTAAATAAATTAATGCCACTTCTGTGTTTTGAATTTTGAAAAATGGATTACATATTTGGAGTCAGGATTTCTAAATTAAGTAAATAGGTAACTTTTATTTTTATGCATGATGAATATTTATTTCATAAATATTTTATTTACCATTGATGAAGTGTAAATATGATTAATATGGGTAAACAGATATTATTATAATAATTTAAAATTACTCTAAAATTTGTCATAATCCAATTGGTTGATAAAGTATTGACCCTGGGAATCCTTGGGTCGATTTTGGGACCCCATGGATCCACATGGGATTGATAATGACACTTTATATTAATTAATTAATATTAGAGACAAAAATGGCTCAATCATATATCTTTAAGTAAATATATTCATACATGTAGTAATATAAGTTATCTATTATACTATAATTATTAATTTGAAATATAAAAATATTTTAGGCAACATTAAAGTCTATATATAATTTTTATACATAAAAAAATAAAAATATTCATGACACAATAATGATGTAGTGTTTAATTCATTAAAGAATGATTTAAATAAATTAGATTATAAAGATTAAAACAATATACAAATCATGTCCAATTCTAATTGAATGATTTTATTTTTAACATGAGTTATCTTATATTAGAAATTAATATGTTTTGTACTTTGGAAACTGAAAATCATTATATAATATAATAATATTTTTAATTATTCCTGAAGAGCCTCTCCTCCCCTTTATAAAAAATTCCTCAATTCTAACCCATTACATACACTTATAAGGCCCCTTGGATCGTCCAAACTCCACCCATTTAGGCTCCCTACATCCCTTGCCTCATCCTAGATGCTTTCCCCTTAGAATAAGACAATTCAATTAAACCTTTTTGTTCAAACCAATGGGAGATTCCCTATTTAAAGGTAACGTCTTCTCTTAAGTAATTTTGTTTTATTTTACTTCGCAAACCACAAAAATCTTTTTATTTCGTTCTTTTATAACAATACTTGTATCCTAAATATATACTAGGTTGTATTTATGAGATGTATTAGAACTAAAATTATACACATCTCCATCAAATTGGTAAGAAACCTACTGTTTTTGTGGATCGCCAACAACTGTCTCACGAAACATTGATTGTTCAATCTTCTCCTACCACCTCTTGTAGTGGATATTATGATGGAACTGTATTTATATGTGATATAAACTAAATTTATATAATTTCAATGTATCTTTATTTTCCATTTATAATATACCTTTATGGTTTCCATAATGGGCAAACACGATAATTTCGTTTGAGGAAGTGCGGACTACAACCCTCTCAAAGTGATATGACTCGTTAATGCCATACGTGGAATGTATAAATGATAGATATAATTATATTATATATGATATTATACTGGAATTATAATATACATTTTTTCATTACATTTTCATTCAATTAAATATGAAGTAGAATGGAAAGTAGAGTTCTTGTGTACGTATGGCTTACCGTCTCCATGAACGATGCATTTCATTTCATATCTCCAAATGTTATGTACAATTATAAAAAAATAAAAAAACAAAAAAATAAATGATATATATGAAATATATGATATCTAAATCATTAATATCATTCTATAGATAATGGTATTTCAACCACACGGACAATTTATAATTATAACAAGTTCATTTTTAACTCATGTTCCGAACATCGACAAAATGTCTGATATGAACTCAAATAATTAATTAATTTTTATAGCAAGGTAATAAGTGAAATAAAAATAATAATAAACATAAAAAAAATTATTTAAAAATTATATGTTAACATAAGTTTATTATTTAGTTTGAACAAGGAAAAATGAGTCAAGTGAGACACGAGGTAAGGGGTTTCATATCTCACTTTTATTTCTGTGAGATTTCCATTGTTAACCACTTATTTCTTGCATGTGGTGTATTGTGTACTGCCATTTGATATATATTATCATGATTAAATTTATATTTCTGGTATTAGGTGATTAATTTGTTGGTTATTAACTTTTGTTCATATGACTCGATTGATTACAATGTGGTATGTGGTTTTCATCTCACTTTTTATTCCCATGAGATTAATGCTATGTTTTCCAATATTAACTTTTGTGTAGTGTATTTACTACCCCTGAATTTATTCATTGTATAATATACATCAATTTATGTGTGTTTGCAAATTCATTTTATGATCCTTCATTCATTTGGTGTATGTTTTTTAAGTTACAAAATCGATAAGCAAACTTTTTAACCCAATTTCCTTTCCTTGGGTTAATCTTCTAATTCATAATTATGTCATTCTATGTTTATTTTTGGAATCACAATTTTATTTATTTCTATTGTAATTTAATGTCCCATTTGGGTGTATATACTTTTGATACACATAATCTCGCCATTTTTAAATTTTCATGTCATCGATATGAACTTGATAATATTTATTTTAACTCAATTTCAATCCATTATGTTAAACATCCAAGTCATTACAGTTGTTTTTAAAAAAATGTGAGTTTTCTTTAATTGATTTACACTATATATCCAATCACATATACTGTATGTATATTTTTCCGACATTATTATGTAATTTATTTATCCTAAATCTAAAGATATAGTTTTCGTAAGGGATTTCGTCTCAATTTACATTCTATTCAGACTTCATTGTTGATAAGGACCAATTCACTCTTATATGGTGTATATACTGCCCTTTGGAATATTATATCATGAATCCCTTTGTTTTCATGATACTATATAGTTATTATTAAATGCTATTCATCAATTATTTCTATTTAAGCGTGTCTCGTTTTGTTAAAAAACCTTTATCTAAAATATCAGTTAAAATTGTTTTAATGATTTTTTCTTCTAAATATTTCTCATTAATTTCCTTGTTTTCAAACTAGTTTTTAGTATTTATTTATATGGACATTAATTTTTAGAAATGGTAATTAATTTGAATGTTTGAAAGTGCTATGGGACACTATGTTTCAAAAATCTCTTTCTTAAATGTTTTAAATGGTTTTGAAAATATTTGGATAAAGCATTGTTTATTTCAATATCTTGAAATAATATATTGTGATTGTAATGTGGAAGTGTTATATTTTCTTTATTGTTGTTTTATATGTTATTAAAATGTTATGATTATTTTATATTATTCATGTATATGGGTGGGTACCTAAGAAACCTGGGGTGGGTGAGCCCGAGATAGCTCTCCAATGCATTGGGTAATGTGACAGAGGTAATCTATAATATTTATCCTAAGAGATTTTGGGAATATGATGTGATGGATATTGAAACGTATGTCCCTATGTCAATGTGATAGGTACGATTTATGTATGTTATCTATGCCACATTTTACCTTTATGATTTATGATTTCACTATGTTATTTATAAATCTTATGATTTCATATGGTATGTTATGATTGAAAAGTATGGTTTCATTGATTTTTATTTATTGATGGGTTAATGTTTCCTCTCCTTATTTTATAACCCTTTTAGAGATTATTGTGATCACCCCATGTTTTGAATAAAAATTTACAGGACTTAATGATGAATAGGGTCAATGATGGGATCAAGGAAAAGTCATTCAATCAAAAACATGAAAGTAGACATGCTGTTTTTGTGTTTTTTATTTTTTTGAAAAATAAGGATTCTGAGTAGAAGGGTCTTCATTGTATTTTTTTTGAAATTTAATGTAATAGATAATGGATAATTATCTAGAACTATAAACCTGAAAAGATCCTTAAGGTGATTTATTTACTTAACTCAAGATTATTTAATGTTTAAGGCTAGATCCTTATAATAAGGGTGGTAGAATGTAACGACCTAACTTTTTATCAGTCTAATCGTCTCTTTATAATTATTCCTTATAGTATAATTAGATTTGGAATCAGAAAGACCTATAATGATACTAAATACTATGGGACCATTGAACATCATTTTTTCACTTCTATGTTTAGAAATTCGAATATATGACAAACATGGATGCGATCAGTAAGATGTTTGGAGTTCGATAGGACACACTTAAATTTTGGTGAATAGAAACCTATAAGAACCCGATTCATATTCTTGAGGTACAGATTTCTTCTATTCCTTTCCCTTTTAGTGTTTTTGAAAAAATATGGAAAATGGGGTAAAATCCCAAAATTTTGTGGGTACACGCAGTGTACCTTTCCACACGTCATGTACTTTAGCCATGTGAGATGGGTACACAGGGCGTGTAGGCCTATCGGCAATGAAGGGAGTAAAAACTGACTACATGTTGTTTACATAGTATTTACACACCATGTAATCAGTTGGAAGGTGAATAGTAATGTAGTGGAGTTAGCCGCTAGCGGAGTGACAATACATGTCATGTACTTAGGAATAGATGTCGTGTACTCACGTCGACAGATGAACAGTCTGATAATGAAAATTAGCCGCCATAGTAATAATTAAAAATAAAATTTACACACCATGTACATGAAAGTGTAGGCCGTGTAGTTTGTTGGGTTTTTTTTTGCTTAAAATGGGCAGTAGCCTCCTCTTTCAATAGAAAAATCTTTGGAAGTCGTAAGAGCGTGGAAGAGTGGGTCGGAGCTTGGAGGAGCTTCCGATCATCCACTATAACTCGGATTCCTTCCCTGATGGTCTCGATTGAACCGCACAGCTGAGTTCTTCAATCTTCTTGAATCCCTCCTTACAACTCTTTACTGAGGGGAAGTTATTTAGGTTTGAACACATTTTATCTTATCCTAGATTTACATCATTCACCAACGATTTGGGAGGCATCGCTCACATATATAGATCATAGGAGATAAATGTAGGTGGTCTTGTGTTTTATTACAATTGTCGAGTAGAATTTGTATACCGTTGTGCCACAAGCCCATGTTCGGGGTGTTCTATAGATGTAGCATTGTCTATTTAGATACCTAGAATTTCTTAGGTACTATAATGATTAAATATGAACTACTGTTTGGGATCATTACTTAGATCCAGGGCCACCCCGTGGGTGTGTTCCATCTGTTTTGCCGTTTGATCAGGATACCCGAGGGTATGCCATATCTATAACATGATTTGATTATTCTTGAGAGGAACTTATATGAATTTCTTATTGTTCATTAGGACTCACCTCGGTTACCTGTTTAGCCTGGGGGAAGTATTGTTTTAGCCTGAGGGAATTGATTTATTTAGCCTGAGGGAAACGTTTCATATTTCTGAGGACAATACATCCGTGCCTGAGGGAAATATTCGTTATGAATGAGGGAAATCACTTTAGGGTTTCTATCCTAATTATCATGATGGAAAGGTACTTTTTATCATGATGGAAATGTTCACTTGGATATTCACTATGGTGTTTTCTAGTGTTATACCTTCAAAGCTAAAGTACAAGCTTCGTACTGTTATTACCTTCTATTTATTGGATAGACTGTTGTAGTTTTTTGGGTGGCATGGTACAAGAGATTGTCAGTCGAGGCCAGGTCTCTAGAACTTATAATTCAATTATATTGAATTTTTAAATAATAATTAAATGGAAATGGAACTGGTAGAGATAGTTACTTTGAGTACTGCCTAGTTTATTGCATTTTACTATTGCACACTGTAGTTGCATATTTTTTCTGTCAGTTGGGCACGAATCATTGGTGGTTGCCTATTGGGATTTATTTCACACACCCTGTTTAGGTCATGTCTTGGGATGAAACAAAATATATTGTTGTATTTGTCGATAAGGTCAAGAGTCCTTATACAGGTACATGATTCTTGCTGAGGAGTAGGAGAGTATGGGATCGAGCTTAGGCTCGTGATGCTGCTACGTTCCTGTGCACTGCTTTGGTTTTTCTTATTATAATTGTACTCAGTACTATATTGTATTGACTATAGTGTATTCTATTTTGGATGCTTTCTTAGTACTAGTGACATGTTGCATCATCATATATGTATGACTGTTGGTTATCTTTTTATTCAGTACCATTGTCCTTTCAGCTTTGTATTGTTTAATGCTTCGGCTTTTAAGTATGTTATATTTTTTCTGTTGCGCTACACTTTGACAAATGAGAGAATTGTTTCCCAACTATCAGACCTGGGCCCTCACTGCTAGTCAGCAGCCTCTGGCATTTGGGGAAATGCACTAGAGGTCATGTGACCAACCGGGTTCGGGGCACCCATTGAGTGGCACCCTGAACCGAGATATTAGGAAATGGTATTAGAAGAATTCTTTTCATTGACTTACTTTTTGGAGCCTATAGTCAGGGATAGGATGAATATGTATTTTGGTAATAAGTTGTTCCTAGGAGTAGCTAAGCTGTTTACAGGGAAAATCTAATCTCCCTCATGTAACAATTTTACCAATATTTCACTTTACAGTTGATATGATTTTCACCATTGGGTGACACACTTTTGGTGTGCTATTTATAATTTTATATATGGGTTCTATTTAGTTGCAACTCAATGAGATGAGGGTATGCTATCTCATGCATCATTTATGAACATGTTATAATCACATGCCATTCATAGTTTCCATTCCATGTAGGTGCATTAGAAATTTCATGTAGTTTTGAAAGATGTTGTGCTAGAAAAAGCATGTTTTTGTGATAGATGCCTTTGTAAAATACCTGCTATTTGACAGGGAATTGTTATGTGAGATTTTGTATAATGAACACAAAACTATGGTTCTTGAGGATTATGGGCCCACATTGACCGGAATTTGGTGGATCATTGACATGATATATTGTTATAACATGTATAAGATGCCAAGATTTGATTAATAGGGAGTATGGGCCCTCACGGATCGGAATTTGGAATATAGGTGTTGGTTTCAGTTATTTTCTGGGATCTAGAGAAGTTTCTAAAGATTACTATCTGGAAAAACCTTGAATACAAGCTGTGTAGTTTTGACTCCACGCCATGTACTCCTCCATTCGAGAAGAAATTCAAAATTTTTAAGTACACGTTGTGTACAATAAGTACACATTGTGTAGTTGCTACCCATGTCATAATCCATGTGGGTAGAAACATGAGATAGTGAAACCTTGAGGGAACACACCATGTACTCGTTATACATGTCGTGTTGTGTTGAACCTGTGTCCGCCATGTAACTAATTTCATGGGTGGAGAAATCTGAGCGTATACACGTCGTGTAAATGATGAACACGCCGTGTGGTTTGACCCGGGGATCCGGCCGTGTATCTAACAAACACGGGTAGCTGTTACCTCTTCATAAACATTCCAGGTGCCTGAGGGACATGCCGCGTAGTCTTGACAGGTGAGAGGACATGTGGACTTGGCCATGTGGCTGGGGAAATGGGTTGGTGTACACACTGTGTGTGCCTGTAACACACCGTGCAGTGTCAGCTGAGTAGTTATCCATGTCACTAACTACACGGGAATTTGGAATCTAATCTGTACACGCTGGGTCTATCTGGAACATGAAGTGTAGTGTGAGTTATGTACACGTCCTTGTAATGGACAACACGGGTCAATGAATCTCGTCTAGTACACTACATGTAGACCATATACATGTCGTGTATTCTTGTTCAAAAGAGAGAAATGTGGCTAATCCATGTAGAAGGACTTGGGAAGGGGAAGAAAATAAAATTACATGCCATGTGTGTAGACAACATTCCATGTGTTTGGGGTGTTACACGACGAGTTCTGGCAGAGGTACACGCCTAAGTGAAAGGCTTATGGTAACATGTCGTGTAGTTATTATACATGCTATGTAGTCCTATTTTGAAAAACATGAATGTTTTCCATTCCCTGTTTCCTTATTAAGTTGCTAGTTCTTGATAGTTGATGATCATATCTAAGGAGTGTGTTTGACCTTTTAGAGTCATGCCACCAAGACAACCACGGGTTGTTCTCCAGGAGAGTGTCAATGAATGTACTCCAGATATGGTAGGCCATGGGCTACCAATGGATCCTCCAGCAGAGCCAGATGCAGCGCCAACCATTATACCAGACACAGGCGCTGATGTGCACTTCCATGAAGGATTCATGCAGTTCATACAGACCATCCAGGGACTACCACCAGCTTCCACATCTATATTAGAGCTGACACAGATATTATAGCAATAACATCCACCTACATTTACAGGGGATGGCGGATCACAGGCTGCAAAGTCTTGGTTGGGTTCTATGTAGGCTATTTTTGAGATTTTGTAGATGTCTCCCGGGAGGAGGGTCAAGCTCGCTATATACATGTTGTGTGATTCAACCAAGATATGGTTGGATGATACCACCCAGACCGAGCATCATAGAGACATGGCGTCAGAATATTTTCTGGGAGACATCTTTGAACTTTTCTTCTGGGAGAGGCTATGGGGAGATCAATCTCGAGAGTTCATGAATCTGAATATGGGCGTTATGTCAGTGATGGACTATTCTTCCAACTTCAAATAGCTACAATGCTTCACACCTGTTCTGGAGGGAGATGAGGTGCTGAGGGCTCGATGCATTGAATATTGTTTCCAGTAGTACATCTGAGCGCTGGTGAATGTTTTTAGGATGCTAATAGTACATGTAATTGTGAACCAGGAACTGATTAATCAGCGGAAAGATGGGTCATATGCAGTGCTTTTGCAAGGCGTTTCGACCAGTGGCTAGTGAGAGGGGTTCCGTGAAGACTCCTCATGCAGGAATAGGGCTACCAGCTTCATACCAGTTATGAAATTGGATTGTGTCAGGGCGTTCAGGGTGAGGTGGTGGTTATGGCCTTGGTATCTAGACAACAGGATCATAGAGACAGTAGGACGGGTCAGCTAAGGGTAGCCAGGCTATGTCACAGGGCCGCGACACTAGGAAGGAATATGCAGTGCAACAGACTGAACCGGAGCAGGATCCCAAACCTTCCACTATCAGAGTTACTATTCTAGGCACTTATATTTTATCTTTAGTACTTTTAGATACTGGTGCTATACAAAGATTTATATATGATCCCATTGTGTAGAGCCTTGGGTTCTGTGTTTCTTCTTCTTCTGATGTCATGACCCTAGACACTCTGTTGTCAATTAGAACGACTGGTGTGCGTTCGTGAAGGGAGTGCCCCCTAGAGGTTGTGGGTGTCACTTCTTTTGGGACCTCTATGTCTTAGAGATGATGAGCTATTATTTCATTCTTGGGATAGACTGGTTGGTACCCTTTCAATCCTTTGTATATTGCTATCATCATAGGGTGAGTTTCACGTCACAAAAGGGAAGAGAGTTTCTATACAAGGGAAAATGGGATGTCCAGGTGAGGCGAGCTGAACTTGAGCATCGTGGGTGAGGTGGAGTGATAGCCCAGTTTTTGATTTTATATCTACGTGACCAGGGAAAATCTTAGAAGGATTTCCCTCCAGTGGTTGATCATTTCAGGGATGTCTTCCCGGATGACTTTTCGGGTCTACCTCTGGAGCGAGAGATGGAATTATCTTTTGGGCTTGTGCTAGGATCATCACTGTTGTCCATTCCTCCTTATAGGATTGCTACACCAGAGTTGCAGGAGATCAGGAGGATGTTGGATGTGTTACAGTCAAGGAGTTTCATCCGACCCAGTACTTCTCCTTGGGGTTCGACTGTCTTGTTTGCAAAGAGGGAAGACGGTACCCTCAGACTTTGTGTGAATTAACGGAAGCTGAACTTGTTGACGGTTGAGAACTGATATCCCTTTCAATGTATAGATGATCTTTTTGATTATCTTAGAGGAGCATGAGTGTTCTCGAAGATTTACTTGAGATTCAGATATCATCAGTTACGCGTTAGACCTTCAGACATACGACTTACAGCTTTTCAGAGCAGATATGGTCTATACGAGTACTTGTTCATGCCGTTTGGACTCACGAATGCTCTAGAATATTTCATGGCCCTGATGAATCATGTGTTCCATCCATATCTAGATTATTTTTTGGTAGTTTTCATGGAGGATATCATGGTGTACTCTCACACTCGACAAGACCATGCTACCCATCTGGAGACTGTATTTAGTACACTGAGAGAGTATCAGCTGTATGTTAAGCTCTCTATGTGCCAGTTTTGGAAGGACCATATTCACTTCCTGGGTCATATTAACTTAGTGGAAAGAGTTTCAGTAGACCCAGATTAAGTGAGAGCAGTAGTTTTCTGGGGGCATCCTAAGAACGTCTTTTAAATACAGAGTTTCTTAGGGCTAGCCAGTTACTACATGCACTTTATACAAGACTTCTCCCACTTAGTATCACTGTTTGGAACGAAGAGTTATTTAAGAAAAGTTGGAAGATTTCAGATGATTATTCTAGATAAATATGCTACTATAGAAAAACGAAATCATTTGAAGACTGGATTACTTATTCAATTGAGAAAATACATATTATATTTTTGAGAAGTAAGTGAATGAATTTTACAAAAAAAATTAGTTTAGATTCATTTATTTAAACTATCTCATTTCATCAAAAGTAAATAATAAATAATTTACTATTTATTCAGTAAAATAGATTAGTTTTCTAATTATCTCGTGATTTTGAGTTTTATTTCACAATAAGATTAATTATATATAATTTCCAAAAATTTTAGGACATAATGTAATTTATATTTGGGACATCTAAAATTAGAAATAAAATTTTTAATGGTTTTGGAGAAATATCAGAATGTATTGGTTTTGTTTGTTTTATATAGAATACTTCCAATAGTATAAAATTTTTAGAAAATTAATTTTATTGATAAATATGTGTTTTAATTGATGATGAGTGATGTCAAATTTAATATCAATAGATTTCTGATGAGAGATAGGGATCATTGTTGTCAAATAGAAGAAATAATATATTTTTATCCTTATGGAAGGATAGTTTCACTTTTTTATATATAAGAAAGTTATCATCTGTGATATCCAAAAAAGCACCAAATGTCACCATATTATTATTATAATATCTAGAACACTCAGAAAATATACATTTTTAAAGGGCACAAAAAAAGAAAATCTGATTCTAGTTAGATTCATGGAGGAATAGCCATTTGAATCTCATACTCATGGGGTGTAGAGAAGTATTATGTCGATAGGTTTTAGTAGAAATTAAGAAGAAGTTGGTGAGTCCCATATTTAAGTAAGTGATAAAGGAGCTCTAGTAACTAGTGAATTAAATTATATGTATTTTGTTGAAACTAAAATTACAATCAGTATACATAGAAGAAAAAATATGGATATTAATATGCTTGTTAATATAATTGGATTTCTACGGTTTCAAAGATATTTTGAAGAAACTTCTTCAAATGATAGAAAAGATGTATTTGTTATCTGACAATGACCATGGTATGATCTATTTGAGCAGGTTTTAGTTATAATGGTTGAAGAGGAGACTCTATAAATTCTTTCTGTCGAATAAAGAAGAGAGGATGATAGTGATATAGAAAGAATTGAGTATGTTTTTGTACGAGAAGAAGAGAATGTTTCTCAAGTTGAATAATTAATAGAGGGACATATTAAAGGTGAAGGGAAACAATTTTGAGAAAATGGTCATTAATAAATTCTCAAAGAACAATATTATTTTGAATTTAGGGAGTAAATTTTGATGAGAATATCAGAAAATCATTAGCTGAAACAAATAATATGATCAGGGATCATAAAATATATCATGTTGAGTCCTTGCGAAGGACCACCAATGTTGGAGGTGGTGAAGTAACTAATGTTCTTGGAGATCTAGTAGATCCATTTTATATATAGTTTGAATTATGATCACTTTAATTAAGGGAAGTTGGCATGAATTATATTATAAATTCTTATAATTCATCATATTTTGATGATTATTTTGAATAAAGGACTCCTTAGATTGCTATGATCATGGTTTATATGTATAATAAAATGAGAGATATGGATAATAGATTTATGGGAGAAGATAAATGTTTAATGCTACAAAATAGTATATTAAAAATGCTATAATAGGTTTATTAGTTTGAAAAAGGTACCAAATATTTGAGCGTGGTTAATAGACTGAAACATTTATTAGTGATAAAAAATCTCTATTAAGGGCCCCCATTAAGAGAACAAATGAAGTGTTATTAAAAGGTTCTTTTAACATCTCTTTTTATAACTATTAAAGGGACATTTTAACAGAGATTTTTAGTTCTACTAAATGGGGCCCTTAACATCATATTTTAGTGCTGATAAACTAAGAATTGTTAAAAAAGTTAAAATTATAAATTTCAGACACCTATGAGCTTGAATAAGTACTTCCACGACCCATTTAATAGTATGCCACCACAATTAACAATTCTAAACCCCCTTTAACAATTTTTCCATGACCCCTTTAACAGCATTGTACCCCCCTTTCTCATCGCTTTTCACCCGCACCACCATTTATCTATTCTTTTCAAATTTCCAGCCTTATGTTTTACCACTTAGATTCGAACCATGATCCCATCATTCAAAGATAGAATGCCTTTATAACTGCACCATGTTCTTTAGTTGTCTATTTATTGATATTTCTATTTATTTATTTATGTATGTTTCCATATATTTAAATAACAATTTTCAAATACATTTATACAACATATTTGTTTGTGTGTGATATATATTTACATATATTTATTTAAATATATTATATATTTTATTCATAAATATACACTATAATGTAATATAAATATATATCTCTTTATTAATACATGAATACATATTTGAATCTATAATGTAAACTATATATATATATATATATTTTGAAATACAATTTTAGAATAATAATTTATTTACATATATTATAATATACATTTTTACAAAAATATATTTATATATATATTTATATGATTGATTTATTATAGTAAATACTAAAAAACATGCATATATTTAATTTTAAACAAAAGTAAATTTTGTAAAATGATAATATTTCAAAACCATAATATCAATATGAATGTAAGACCTAGAAGTAAATTCAATCTTCACCAAAAAAATGCAATAATACCCCCTTAATTGAGGTTGAAAATCAATTAATTATTAAAAATTCTGGGTAGCCTAACTAAAAATGTTTTCTTGGATGACTTTTAGGCCTTTTTTCCATGAAAAAAGTGACAGAGGGTTACCTATATCACTAAAGGTGTAGTTCTCATCACATGCTTTGATTTGAGATGTGGTAGAGTTCAAATGGACCCTTGGGTTGAATGTTATGGTCTTTTGAAATTTGAGTTACCCTTTCAACTTATTTTGAATTTTTTATTCATTTTTTAATTTTTTTATCTCCAAATTGATATTAAATGAATATTACTCAATATTGGTAAAAAAATTCACTCAAAAAAGTATTTTTTTAATTATTATATATTCCATTTTTTAAAATATCTAATATATTTAGTGTAAATGATGATTTACCATAACTAAAATATCTTTTAAAATATATATATATATATATTATTTATTTTGATATAAATATATTTATAAATTAATATATTATTCTTAATGAAATAATTTTTGGAATTATGAATTTATATGTGATACTAAAAAAGCCCTAAAAGGGTTATATTTATCATCACTTCAATAATAGGTCTAATAAAGACCCGCCTTTAACATCACTTTTTTATAATCAATGATAAAATACCCCATTTATCAGCACTTTTTAAATGTTTCTCTAAATTTCTCCGTTTGACATCATTTTAGAACTTTTAAAGACACCTTTAATAGTTATTTTTTTTGTTGGCAAAGGGGGTCTTTAGTAATTATTTTAGCTAGCATTATTATTTAAATATCACTAGATACACCCATTTTTTTAGTAGTGGTTCTAATAATTCAATTGAATATTTTAGAAATTCTACTATTCCTTGTGAAAATTTGTGTATCTTCAGACATAATTTCAAAATTTTAAAGAATACACTTTCTCAATAAGAGAATATGATACATTAATGATAGAAATGTAAGATCATTTTTGGGTGATCGTAACTAAGATTTCTGGAATTCTAACTTTGAGTATCTAATGAAGTTGTTGGGAAGCCTATTTGAGTTGTTCATAACAAGTTAAAACCAATAAAATGCTTCTTCCTCATGTGAAAAATCTTCACCGCATTTGAAAATGAGGATAGAATGTCTTACTAGAGTTTTTTAGTCATTAATGGCATAATTCAATGTTTATAGGGTGATAATAATAAACTACACATTTAGTTTGACAATCAACAAGATCATGATTCAAGGATATCATATATACAATCTAGTGTTTGAAGTCTATTCAAATAGTAAGTTATTATTGTGGAATATAATATCATTCAGTTAAATCTATATAGAATTTTATGAAAATTAATTCTTAGAAGTTCTCATGATGTGTAGGAATCAATGCTACTGATAATTGAAAGGTGTTGGGAAAAAATCCCTCAAGGTATAATTGAAGCATTTTTGAGGTGATTGTGTTTGTTGACAAAGTGCACATCAGTGTGGTGATTGTTGACCAAGCAGAACAATGCCATATAAATTTGTTGAAAAAGGTGATTTCGTGGTGGCATGTCGAGTTCAAGAGTTGTGGTCAATGATCCATGTCTGATTCAAGAATTTCGACAAAGGAATTGATGATGTTGAGGTGGTACAAAAAGAACAGATACAAGGTAGTGTCATTTTCTAGTGTTTGCCAAATTTTTGGGCCTAAAATCAACAAATAAAGATAAGTGGTTTTTGGAAAAGAGACTTTTGCGCCATATACTAGAAGGATTGGAAACATGTGTGCCATATTTTTTTCAAGATCAAATCATCAAAATATGGCAAAGGGATAAAGGTCACGCACGTATTGAGTTGGTCGCGCAGGTGACCTGCGCGCCAAGAGAAAGGACTTGTGCATCGGTGCCTAGGAGGATTGGAAATTTGTGCGCATGTTGTTTTTCAAGATCAGATCATCAAATTTGGAAAAGGAAAGAGGTTCTCCATGTTTGGAAGTGGGTCGTGCAAATGACTTGCAGGGGCAGAGACCTGCGCACCGAGACTTGCGCGTTGTAGGGAGACTTGCGCGCCATCGCGCAGGATGTTCAAAATGCCTATAAATACTGGACCACCCCTCCTCATTTTGAATGGAGTTCAACACTTAGAAAAATCAGAGCTCTCGCCGTGGAGGTGTGGTTGTCTCGCAAGTGGGGGTGTGTCGCGCAAGTAGAACATTTACGCTAGATTTTAAGAAGAGATATTGTTGTTTGTTGCATGCCAATATTGGTTTGGGCATAAAGGGAAGTGTGTAGCGCATGTTTGGAGTTGAAGAAGATTGTGTTGCACACGTGTATGAGGTGGAATTGTGTGCCAGTTATAACTAGCGCGGTGAGACTTGCACACCAGATTAGACCTGCGCATCAAGTAAGGGTGATTACCCGACAGTGTTATAGGGCTTCGTGGAAGCTGGGAGTTTTCCAAATAACTTTGGTGAAAAGTGAGATTCATATACGGGTGAAAGTTGGACTTTAACAGAGCATCTACATACAGAGGAAGATGCACTATTTCATGCACATGAAGAGACCTACTAGTCTATAAACTGTGAGTGGATCCTTTCCGGAGTAGTGAGTAAAGGAAGAGGAACAAGGTGATCCTCTACACCGGCAGTGATCTAGAGAGAGAGAAATAGGGAGTGACCCTTGGGAAAGCAGTGAGATGATCCTAATATTTGTAAAGGCAGTGAGCATGGGAAAGAGTGACTATTCCCGAACCTTGTAATCCACAGCTAGTGATGTTTAGTGGAATTTGGTACGACTGAAAACCTGTCAGCGTATGCTCCTTGGACATAGCCCTTAGCGGTGAACCAATGAAAAATTGTTGTTTCATGTGTATGCATTACTTTCTGTTTATATTGTGCAACGGGAAAGAGAGACAATAGTGTTTTTCTTAACAGCTAAACAAGATCAGAACGGTATTTATATTTAAATTAGTCATAACCTAATTCACCCCCTCTCAGGGCACTCATCCTTGAGGACCTAACAAAAGGTTTAGGTTTATTATAAATTTTATCCTTTTTCTATAGGAGTTATTCATAGTACATCATATGTTTAGATATTTGATGAATACTAAATTGTCATCCTCATAAGATCCTGAAGCTAAATCATCTCGTCATCCTAAACCATAGAAATTAAAACCCTTGAAGTAATAATTTTTTCTTCTGGGACATTTAATGAAATAATTTATTTTTCCAGTATATTTTTTTATTTGATGTTTTCTGTAGTTTTATGTTTTAAATCCAATTCACTTTGAGCATAACATTATTTTTGGATAACCCTAAATTTACTAATAGTTTAATGTTACATTGAATATTATTTAATATATCTATCTACATTATTTTTAGATATCAAATGTGGGTGAGAACCATTGATATAAACAACATTTAAATTAACTAAAATCATTTAGTCTGGATAAAATTTGATTTACAATCTATTTGGATAAACTAAATATCTTTTAGTTTATTTTGATAAATCATTTCTTTGATAAAGAGGCGGTGTGGGCTACTTGGCCTTAAGCGATGTTCCCATGACGCCAAAGGCTGGCAAAAAAAGCTGAGGGCTTCAAGATCAAATTGGGGAATGATTTTTCCTTAAGAAAAAACCAACCAAACCGTCCACTAACAGCCAGTATATGATGCATGTTAAGAAAACACCAAAACATATATTCCCAAAAACAACCAAGTTGTTCCATAATAAAACCCCTAACCAAAACAACTAGATATGTCCACCAACATCAGAGTACAAGCGGAAACTAAAAAATCAAATCACCATGAGCCATGACACCACCACAGCTCCACACCCATCTCCAAGCTCCAAACTCCACCAAGACATCACAACGCACCACTAAAGTTGGTTGATGCCTTTCATTTTCCCACGTCACAGTACATGACATCTGCAAAGAAACCAACATTCCAAAGCAGGTGGTGAGTACTAAAACTCAGTAGGATATCCCCAAATGACTTCCCTACACACACCACTAGGATCAAACCGTTATAACATTTATATAAAATAGTTTATATAAAATATTCACAAGTGAAAACATCACCATAATCCAACCATGCTCTTACTAAGCCATCGCACCCAAACAAAGAAACCATGGGAAAGCCAAACAACAAGCCACTATCCATTCCACCATTTATACGTTAGCACAATAATCCCATCTTACAAAGCAATGCACAACAAAACAACCATACATCCAAATAGAAGAGCTTCTGTCCAACCCGTTCACCCATTCACATTAAACGGCACTTCCCATCCACTTACCATTGATGGGGGCCCTTTTGTCCAATAGTCATCCCTTTTTTATAGTGGTACTTATTGCCACTTCCACATAACATTCGAAAAATCCAAAACCAAGCATATAACCCACCAATGTCACAAACACATGAAATCAACCAATTCCATTGCATATCCATCCACTTCAATAAATCACCCATTTATTGAAAACTATTTTCAATTCAAAACAACATTTCAATAAAACAACCCTTTTTTTGGAAACCATTTCCATCAATCATTTTTACACTCTACCATAGCATCCCATTTTAAAATCTCAATTTTAAAATCCACAAGAATATCATTTCACCATAAAACCCCCTTTTTTCCAAATCTCCCTGAAACATACCAAAAGCATTTCCAACCAATTTTGCGTAAAAATTTACAATTAATTTATAGAAAAACAATTAATTTTAACAAGGAACCACTAGTTCTATCCAAGTGGAGTTGAGAGATAAGCCACCTACCTTTAGGGTTCCTGAGAAATCGACCCACAAACAATCGCACCTCAAATATGGTAAACACACCACTAAAACCTCTCTAGATCCCTTTCCCTAAAATTCAGAAGCCTTTAAATCATCATCCAAGGCAACCAAAACCCTATATCTACACACAAAAAGTGTATATCTATAAAACCAAGAAGGAAAGAAGAGCATACCTAGAGGAAAACAAAAAAACCATGTGAGAAGACTTACCCGAGAGAAACCACCTTCAAACCACCTTGAAACCCCTTTGAAATGCTTCCAAATCAAGTGGGAGCGCACCATTAACCCTATGAGAACCCAAAATCCTAAGTGAGGCTAGAGTGGGAGGAAGATTGGAGTGAAATAGGTTAATCCCGAGGGAGCCCAAAACTTATAACCCTTTTTTTAAGTGGCCACACGGTTAGCCCGCATGGTTTGGAAAGTCGTGCGCTAACCATGCGCATGATATTGCATTAGGAGAAAGGGTCCACAAGGTTTCCTCGCACGGTTTGGAAAACCGTTCACTAGCCGTGCGAAGCCTACTGTATCCCTTGCATGGTTTCCTGGGAAATCCGTATGGTTTCCACTAACCATGCTCAAACCGTGCACCCCTTTAAGATCCCCCAAAACCATGCAAAACCATTCCAAACACTCCCAACCTCTACCCAACTCATCCCATGCACTTTAAACATCAAAAAATTCATAAAAAGGACACATACCTCAAACTAGGTGTGATAAATTCTCCCCACCATTGGAAATTATATCCCAGGAATGTAGTGAATCCTCCCTTTGCCGAAAGAGCTCGGGGCACTGCTTGACCATCTCTTTCTCCCGTTCCCAAGACTCCTCTTGAATCTGACCATGTTGCCACTAAACACGAACTAAACCTTGTCTTTTAAAATGAAATACTTTCTCTTTCCTATCCATAACCCATACTGGAATTTGCACCAACAAAGCATCCAGTTCTAGCTCAACATGATCCCATCGAATTACATGGTCACGATCAAGATGATACTTTTTCAATTGTGACACATGAAACACATTGTGCACCACACTGAACCTAGGTGGAAAATCCAAATGATAATCCACCTCACCAACCCACTCAATAATATCAAATGGCCCAATATACCTCAGAGATAACTTTCCCGACTTCCCAAACTGATGATGTCCCATCCTAGGAGAGATCCTCAACAACACGTGATCACTCACCTCGAACGACAACGACCATCGATAATGATCCGCATACAATTTCTAACTACTCTGAGTCATCTCCATTCTCTTCCTGATCAAATTGATCTTCTATGTCATCTCCTGGACAAGGCTCGGTCCAACCATCAAGGACTCACCTATTTCCAGCCAAGATAGTAGAAAACGACATGGCCGCCCATAAAATTCTTCAAACGGAACCATTTTTATGGATTCCTGATAACTATTATTGTACGAGAACTCAACCAACGACAAGTGATCCTCCCACAAGACACCAAAATACATGACACAGGCCAACAACATATCCTCCAGAGTTTGTATCGTCCTCTCGGATTGACCATCTGTCTGAGGATGATATTCCATACTCATCGTCATCTTCGTTCCAAGGGCTTGCTATAAGGATTTCCTGAAATGACATGTAATCCTCAGATCTCTATCTGATACAATCGAAACTGGAACACCATAAATCTTTACCACCTACTGGATATAGATTTTGGACAGATCTTCCACCGTATGAGATTCACGAATCGGGATGAAGTGGGCCGACTTCATTAGTCGATCCACTATCACCCAGATGGAATCTTCCATTCTGACCATTCATGGGAGACATCTGACAAATTCCATCGCTATCTGATCCCACTTCTAAATAGGGTTATTGCTGGCCTCTGGTGCTCTTCTTTGACATGATGACAAGTCAAGAATATCGATACAAACTCAAGAACTCTTCTTTTCATACCAGCCCGCAAAAACTGCACTTTCAACAATTTGTACATTTTCTGAATTCTCGGATGAAAAACCCACCTGGAATGATGATACGCCCTAAGAAGATCTTCCTGAAAATCAACTGGTATAACCATCGTATTCTGAGAACACAGAACCGAATCTTCATTCAGTTGCCAACCCTCAATTATCTCCCCTCCATTGAGTCTCGACCCCATGGTCACACACTCAGAATATGATATCTGGGCCTCTTTATCCAAGCCAACCATGTCAGGAATAAACAAAATCAAAAAGAATACTACTCTATCGCCCTGGTCCTTACATTCCAACCACATATCAGCTATAACTGACATCAACTTCCACTATTCTGATGTCTGTTTTACCACCTGATCATATGATTTTCTACTTAATGCATCTGCCACCGAATTTCTCTTACCTTGTGTGTACATAAAGTAAAAATAATACATTTGAAGATATTTCATCCATCTCCTTTGCCTCAGGTTCAAATCCATTTGTGAGAAAATATGTTTCAAGCTCTTATAATCTATATATACCATGAATTTCTCTTCGAAGAGATAATGACGCCACACTTTCAAAGCATGGACCACTATTGCCAACTCCAAATCATGAGTTGGGTAGTTTTTCTCATTCACCCTCAACTAACATGAGCCATATGCAACCACATGATTCCCTTTTAGGAGAATGAACCCCAACCCTGATCCTGATGCATCACAATGCACCACGTACCATTTTCCTGGTTCTGGTGAAACCATGATTGGTGATGATGTAAGGAGATCCTTTAGCTCTTCGAAACACTGTTGACACTGTTCATTCCACTGGAATGGAACATCCTTCTTTGTAAAAGCCATCATCGGCGAAGCCAAACGTGAAAAATCATGAACAAAATGCTGATAATACCCCACTAGACCAAGAAAAATCTGTATCTCAGGCACATTATTTGGATGTTGCCATGAGATAATGACCTCAATCTTTTCTAGATCCAATGATATGCGCCTTTCAGAAATCAAATGGCCAAGAAAACGAACTACCTATATCCAAAAGTCATACTTTGAAAATTTGTCATACAACCGATGATCCCTCAAGATCCCCATCACTATTGCCAAGTGCTACTCATATTCCACCCTTGTCTTTGAATACACCAGAATATCATCTACAAATTCCACCACAAATGAATCCAGATATATCTGAAATATCTAATTCATCAATTCCATAAACACCTCTGGCGCATTCATTATACCAAAGAGCATAACCACATATTTATAATGGCCATATCTACTTCTAAAAGCTGTTTTAGGAATATCTTCCTTCATCACCCGCAATTGATGATATCCTGACCTTAGTTTGACCTTGGAGAACCACTGGGATCTCCACAACTGGTCGAAAAAATCCTCAATTCGTGGAAGTAGATATCAATTCTTTATCTTAACACGGTTAGTTCTATGATAATCAACACAGATCCTCAATGTCCCATCCTCCTTTTTCACAAAAAACACTGGAGCTTCCCATGAAGATGTTCTAGGTCGGATAAACCATTTCTTTTCTAACTCTTCCAACTGGACTTTCAATTCCCACAATTCATCTACTACCATCTGATAAGATGGAAGTGAGATAGGACTGGTCCCTTGAAGGAGATTAATCATAAACTCCACTTCTATTTTGGGAGGTAACCCAAAGAATTATTCAGGAAAAACATCCACGAACTGATCCACCACTGCTGGAAGAACATTCTACTCAACACCGTCTACTGATTCCAATGAAAACACTGCCAACTGATATGCTAATGTAAACACGGCTAGTGCCAACAAACCCATTGCACCCTGCATTTCATGCCTCTCTCCTCTAAAGAGATGTCTAACACCATCGTGTGTTGTAAAATCCACTTTTCGTGCATCACAATCAATGTGAGCCTTAAACAGCACCAGCCAATCCATTCCCAAGATTAAATCATACCCATCCATCTCAAGCATTGAGAAATTCCATTCTATCTCAACTTCACCCACAATGATACAAAATTCTCTACAAAAGATGGCTCAACACTCTCTTTAACACAAAAGAGTTTTATGTTTCAAAACTGAGGGAATCATTTCTAACCTTAAACCTAGAAAATCAACCACATGTGCATCAATAAAAGAGTGTGAAGCACCCGTATCAAACAGCACTTACATGAATGTAGAATTTAAAATAATAGTACATCACACCATGGATGGTCCCAACTGATCAGCCACCACATCATTCTCAGCTATGACCACATTTTTTCTTGCCACACTCTCTTCATTATTTCCATGATGAGGCGTCCCTATATTCCGAGAATCACCATGACCCACTTTAATCTGTTGACGAGGGGTATGCTGCTGTACCCATCCCGTTGAAGCTTACGATGTTTGCGATCCTTGAGGAGTGTCACACACACCCGACCTTGGAGGATTCTAACAATTACAATGCAGATTCCCCATCTGCTTACAATTAGGACATGCTTGAGGTTGTCTCGTACAATCCCGCTATCTGTGGCTTGTAGAACCACACTGAAAACATCCCGACTTGCTCTGGGGCTTCGGATGAAGATTTACCGATCATGTCGTCAGATTATATGCCATATTCCTGCCCTGGGAATAAGTGTCCCTTCTTCTCTTGGACCCAGCATTAGAGTTTCCACTATTCCCCATGGGTACCACCATGCTTCTTCCACCCGAATCGCCCAACAAATTACGCTCAGCCACTGAGGCTCTATTCACCATCTCTGTGTAATCATATATACATAGAACCAATATCTTTGAATGAATTTATTGCCTTAACCCTGGTTCAATGAACCTTGACTTCAACGATGTGATACCCCCCACATCAGGTGAAAACCGCAATAAGTTTATAAACATAGCTACATCCTCCATCACCGACATAAGCACTTGCTTCAAACTGAAGAAATTATTCATACCCTAAATTCTAAACATATGTGGGTAGAATAGTTTATTAAAAAATTCCTCAAATCCTTCCCACATCAGACCCTAGTCCGTCCCCACTTGGACTACCAACTCCCACCACTGAAGGGCAAGATCTTCCAACATATACGTGTCCAAGTTCACTTTTAATTCTACCGGTGTTCCCAAGAACTATAAGATTTTGTTCATTCTACTCAACCTTGTTTTTGACTTCTCCAGCTCTGAATCAACCCTAAAGATGGATGGATTCTGGTTTTGAAACTGAACTATATGATCCACATGCCTTGGTTCATCCACTTTGTTTCCACTTTCCATTTCCTGGAAAGCTTGCACTAATATTTGCACTAGCTGTAGGTTCACCTGAGGCTCAGGTGCTGCCACATTATCAGCAGCCTCCTCTGTTTGGTCTCTATGATGCCTACCCGGTGCAATTTCTATAAATAGAAAACAAAAATCCATGATTCTCACTTCTGTAGACACCGTGAAATCCCATTTCAAATCACATTACACAACACTATCACAACAAGGATTTCCAAATATTCCACATATTCTATTATTCACCATTTTTTAAACCAAACCATTTTCAAAATACCAATTTCTTCACATTAAAATTTCACACATT
Source organism: Viscum album (assembly GCA_963277665.1). Classification (NCBI taxonomy): domain Eukaryota; kingdom Viridiplantae; phylum Streptophyta; class Magnoliopsida; order Santalales; family Viscaceae; genus Viscum; species Viscum album. Next base: position 960,711,938 of record OY728142.1, read on the forward strand.
CATATCACACCATAAATCATTATACCCCAATAAAATATGCATCCTAGTGGGAAGTAATTTCTATCTTGCATTCCATGCTCATCTCAATGGCTACACCCATGATAATGAGATATCCAATGCCTATAAGTTTCCTTAGAAAACTTATGTACCCAACTCCCTGGTAACATGAATTTCAGTATAAAAGGGTTAGCTACACCCTTTTATTATATAAATTCCATGTTTTGACATCCCTACACCTTGCTACCATCCCAACTCAAAGAATGTAACACAACGAATGTCAGTACCAAATCCGAGAATCAACTCCAAAGGACCTAACAAACTAATACCAATGGTAACCCCCCCCCCCCTACATTATTGGTTCGAGGAGGTGGTGAGGGATACCTGGCCTTAAGAGACGTTCCCAAGACGTAATAGGCTGGAAATAAATCCCAAGGGCTTCAAGATCAAGTTGAGTAATGATTTTCCCTTAAGATAAAACCAACCAAACCTTCCACTAAACAACCAAAGCACCACGATCCATGACACCTCCAAAGCTCCACATCCAACTCCAAGCTCCAAGATCCACCAAGACATCATAATGCACCACTAAAGGAGGTTGATGACTTACCTTTTCCCATGTCATGGTACACGACATCTCCAAAGACACCAACAAGACAATGCAGGGGTGACTACTAAAACTCAGTAGGATTTCCCCAAATGACTTCCCTACACACACAACTAGGATAAATCCGTTTACACGTTTATAGAAAATAGTTTATATAAAATAATCACAAGTGCAACCATTACCATAATCCAACCATGCTCTTACCAAGCCATCACACCCAAATCAAGCAACCAAGGGAACGCTAAACAAAAAGACACAAACCATTCCACCATTTATATGTTATCAAAACAATTCCATATTGTAAATCAATGCACAACAAAACAACCATACAGTCCAACGGAGGATCTTCCATCCAACCCGTTCACCCATTCACATTAAGCGGAACTTCCCATCCACTTACCATTGATGGTGGACCTTCTGTCCACTATCTATCCCCTTTTTATAGTGGTACTTCTCGCCACTTCTAAACAACATTCGAACAAGCCAAAACCAAGCTTATAACCCACCAAGGTCACAAACACATGCAATCAACCAATTCCATTTCATATCAATCCACTTCAATAAATCACCCATTTATTGAAAACCATTTTCCATGAAAAAAACATTTCAATAAAAAACCCTTTTATTGAAAACCATTTCCATCAATCATTTGTACACTCAACCATAGCATCCCATTTTAAAATCTCCAATTTAAAATCCACAAGAATAACATTTCACCATAAAACCCCCTTTTTTCCAAATATCCCCAAAACATCCCCTAAGGGTTTCCAACCAATTTCACGTAACAATTCACAATTAATTTTCAACACAAAAATTAATTGAAACGAGGAACCACTAGTTCTCACAAAGTGGATTTGAGAGAGAAGCCACCTACCTTTAGGGTTCCCGAGAAATCGACCCATGAACAATCACACCTCAAATCCGGCAAACGCACCACGGAAACCTCTACAGATACCCTTCCATAACCTTAACAGGCCTTTAAATCATCATCCAAGGCAACAAAAACCCTAGATCTACACACAACAAGTGTAGATATAGAAAACCAAGAAAGAGGGAAGAGAATATCTAGAGGTAATCACAAAGAAACCATGAGAGAAGACTTACCCTATAGAAACCACCTTCAAACAGCCTTGAAACCCCTTTGAAATGCTTCCATATTGAGTGTGAGAGCACACTTAACCCCGGAGAACCCAAAATCCTAAGTGAGGCTCATGTGGGAGGAATATTGAAGTGAAATAGGTTAAGATCGAGGGAGCCTGGAACTTATAACCCTATTTTTAAGTGGCCGCACAGTTAGCCCACAAGGTTTGGAAAATCGTGTCCTAACCATGCGCATGCTACAGCCTCAGGAGGAAGGGTCCCCACGGTTTCCTCACATGGTTTGGAAAACTGTGCACAGGCCGTGTGAAGCCTACTGTCTCCCTTACACGGTTTCCTGGAAAATCCGCATGGTTTCCACTAACCGTGCTCAAACCGTGCATCCCTTTAAAAGCTTCCAAACCATCCAAAATCATTCCAAACTCGTCCAACCTCTTCCCAACTCATCCCATGAACTTTAAACACATAAAAATGCATAAAAAGTCCACATACATCAAACTGGGGGTTTTACAAGTATAATAAGGGATCTCTATGCCATAAACCACAATAAAAATGGATTTTCCTTCTTCTTTATTTTTTATCTTCTAAATATATTTTAAGAAAATTATACAATATCACATTAAAAAGGGGGATTACCTTTAATTTATCCATGAGTTTTTAAAAGGAAAACATTAAACCCCTTTATTCTGATAACATTTTTTAATGAAAAATTGCTATCAATAGAGTGATATTTACAAAATTATGTTAATCTTTAGAAAATTTGTGTTTCAAATTTCTATTGAGAAAAGATGTTATGGCTGAAATAAAATAAGAAAACTTAATTATCAATGTAATATATACATTTTTATTAGAATGAATAAATAAACATATATCCAAAAAAATGGATTCAGTGTTTATATAAAGATTATAAAACATTATGAAATTCTTAGTGAACATGAAAATTTTGATTTAGTGAAGGAAGCTAAATATAAGATAAATTTTAAAACTAGGAATTTTATCATATACAGACTACATCCTAATGTGTTTAATCTTGTTTCTCAATGTGTAACTAACTGTGATATGTGAAATACTATAATTTTCTATTATAAATCAAATAATAGTGTCAAAAAACATTGATATAGAATTTATAAACAAAAATTTGACACTTTTAGAATTAATGATGGAGAAATAATGAAATATTGAATGTAATATTCATTGGTATTTCTCCCTTAAGAACACAAATTCAATAAATAAAATCGTATTTGAATGTTATTAGTGGTTTACCCTCAATGCAGAATCGAATCTCTAATGTTATCAGCCAATGCACACTTATAAAAGAATATCAAATGCAAAAATTGACTTCTATATTAATTTTGAATGAATAACAAATGAAATCTAAAGAAAAATATTATTGATTGATCAAAAAGGAAAAGAATTCTGTAAAATTGACTTGTTCTAAAATGTAAAATTAATATAAGGGTGATAACATATCCATAAGCGACATTTGGTTTTAAAGCTCTAAAAAATAACTGGATCACATAGCTAGAAGATTTAATAAAAACATATAAGAATAAAAGGTACTTGAAGATGTCATATAATGATAACATAAAAAATTATCACAAATTCATAGAGTTACAGTGGTACGAATGAATGAAAGTTTTAATATCAAACATTACTAGCCATAGCTAAAATAGGAATAATGGAAGACAGAAAAATTATGTAGGATGTACCGAATGATTTATAATTATGATTGAAAAGGTCAAAGGGCTATGAAGACATCATGAAATATTTATAAATAATTCAATAAAACTTCTCAATATGATTTAAAATGGTCAAATAAAATCTAAAATAAAATAAGTTATTTTTAGAAAATGAAAATGACGTATAATACTATTATTCTTATGATTCTGATTTATAAAGTTGAAGAAGTGATAAATTAGATTAATAATGTTATATGATTTAAGATAGATATTAATATCTCTCAAAAATTAATTAACCCATGAAAATTATTAAAAATCAATTTATTCGTGACAAAACATTCATATTAAAACGATGCCTTGATTTGAAACCAAGTTAAGTAAGTCAACTAAAAGATGTACAATGCATGAAACAAGAAATTAATATTTCTAAGATGAACTAAAATCTATTAAAAACGAGTCATACATATTAAATAGGGCCTAATAATCCATCAATTATAGCCTTTGAAATAATTTTAATAAAAATAAAAAATGTTGCATTGACAAAAATGATGAAAAAACTATGTTGTATAGAAAATATTTTGTGCCCATCTAAATGAATAATAATAAGTCTAAGGTAAATTTTTTTTATATAGAATTAATGTTCATTTTGATTTAAAATTTTACATGAAAAATCCATAGATTATTGGTTTATGAAAATCTCATATTTATTGAAATTTTTATAAAATTAATTCTTAAAATTAAAAAATGAATAGGTAGATATAGTTTCCTAGATATTTATTTTTTATCATTTTTTGATCCCAAAGAATTCATGTACTAATTTATTTTCATTTGATATTTTTTAGTTTAAAATACATATGAACAAAATGTGCAACATGTTACATGGTTAGTTACCACTCAAGACTCATGAGTGGAGGATTTTCAAGATTTAATTTACTATTAAAATCATATGGAGTATTGGTTACCTTTGGAGGTATTTATAAATAAAGTATCATTATAATGAAATTAGCTGGATATCCAAAAATTCATATAGAAAAAATTCTTTATTTTCATGGGAAATAACAAATTTCGATAAGAATTTCTCAACTATGCGATGACGGGTTATCAATTGATTTCTCTAACAACGAATTCTATTTCTTTAAATGTTAAATTCCTTATGATTATAGCACCTATAATTGAAAATAAATATACATTTGAGAATATTTACCTTTTTTAATATGATTTTAATCTATTAACTACAAATATAAATAAATAATTCATATTGCATTAGACACTTGGAAAATGTTACATCATTTCATTATTAATGTCATTTAAGAAAAAATTGGTTTTAGGTCTACCAAATATTATGTCTTTTGAGAATATACTTTTCGATGAATTCTAAATAGGAATGAAACAAAAGTAATATTTTAAATTAATTAACATGGTTTCAACATCCTATCCTTTATAACTTATCCGTATATATTTTTTTCTACCCTAAAGAGTAGAAATATTGGATTGAAAATTTCATTTATTTTTGTTGAATTTTTTCTAGATTTAATTGATAATATTTTCTAAAATTTAATGATATTATTTTTATTTTTTTATAATTTTCTGAAGATTTTTATAATGAAAAATATTTCAAATAATTTTATTATAAAGTGACCATGGATGAGGTTTTGAGAATCTCATATTTAATTGTTTTTTTTTAAACCATGGTATTAAATATACTTTCATTGCTCCTTGAACACCTAAAAATGGAATTATCAAATTATAAAGTTATACTATTAAATAAATGGAAAGATCTATTTTGAATAAATGTAGTATTCCAATATATTTTTTGGGAAATTTTTTTTATACAGCTTCTCATATCTTGAATATATTTTTGGTAAGATAATTTTTGAAAAAGACACCCTTTTAGTTATGGAATAATAGAAAAACATAAATTTTGGTACATTAATGGTTTTGAATGTATGGTGTATATCTTGAACAGTAAAGATAACCATGGTAAATTTTATCCAAAAGATAATGATGTAATATTTCATAGATAGTATGCTACATTTAATGCATTGTGATTTTCTAATATAATGTTATGTTTTGTTAAAGAATTCATTAATGTGAAATTTAATGAAAGTTATCAATTTTATAACATAGAAATAAAATAAATGAGGTCAATAATTATATTAATATGTTGATATTATAATATACTAAATATTTATATGAAGATAAATTAGAATATGATGAGATTTAATCCTGTTAAAAAAATGAAATTGTAGATCCTTAATGTGTACTACCAAGACATCCAACAACTATAAAAGACTATATTTAGATATTATTATAGGATGGGTGAAAAAAAGAGTTTGTATTAGAAGAAATTTAATAATCCTAGTTGATTTTTCTAAATTTATATACCCATTGGAACTTAAATATATAAAATAACCCTTAAAGGATAATGTTGGATGATAACTATGAAAAAATATCTAATAAAATTTAAGAGAAATAATTTTTGGGAATTAGTTGATAGACCCTCATACCTTGTAGTGATAAGAATAAAATGTGTCATTATAAATTAGAAATACGATGATGATATAATCAAGAAAAATAAACCGAGAATGGTTATGATGGGATGAAATTTAGAGGAAGGAATAAATTATGAGTAACATTTTTATCCGATTATTCGACTATAATCAATTATAATCCTTTTATATTATGTATCAAATGTGAATTTTACATTATATCATACAAATATTAGAACATGAATTTTAACTCGTTACTTAATAGAGGAAGTTCATATTGACCAACCTCAAGGTTTTGAAAACCCACATCTACAAAATATTGAATTTAAACATATTAAAGTTATTAGGTCCTTAAATAACCATAAATGGCTAAGTATAAAACTAGGGATTCCTTTATTTTAAAAAATTGGCTTTCTATGGGATTGAAAGTTCCTACTATTTTTAGTAAACACTATTGTTTTTATTTTTTATTCAAACATATATATGTTGATGATGTTATTTTTGGTTCGTGTAATAATAAAGTTTTGTAAAGATGTTTCAAAACATATGAAAAAATAATTTTAAATGAATACGATATGTTATGTTTATGTCTTTCGAGGACATGAAATGTTCCCAAAAAACATTATAATTTTTTTTGACTGAAATAAAATATATTTTTTATTTATTAAAAAGGCTTAGACATGAGATTAGTAAGACTTATAAAACTCCCATGTTTACTATTGTAAAACAAGATTTTGAAAATGGTAAAAAAAAATTAGAAATTAATTTATATTAAGTTATTATTGATATTTTTCTAAATATTGCATCTAGTATGTCAAATATTTTGTTTTATATTTTTCCTTTTTCATGATTTCAATCAATACCCAAGGAATCCCATTTTTCTATTGTTAAGATATTTTGAGGTATTTAAAAGGAAATATTCTTCTATATTTAATTTATCCAAAACATTATGATTTTAATTTAATTTAATATCTAGAATCTAATTTTGGAAGGTATATATTAGATATAAAAAGTAGATATCACTTTTTTGGAACCACCCTCGTTTCTTAGTCAAGAAAGAAGAAACATTTAGTTTCATTTTCAATAGATGATATAGAATATATATATATATGTTGGATGTTTTTGTGGACAAGTGTTTTGGATGAAACACACAGTTAATGAGTTTGGACTTAAATTTAATCATATTCCAATTTTATATGAAAATACTAGTGCAATTAATATTTTTAAAAATATTTTGATCTAATATAGGACTAATAATACTCATCCTATATATCATTTTAAATGTGATCATGTTTATAAAGTGGATATATCTTTAGAATTCATAAATAATGAGTATAATCTTACATATATTTTCTCTAAAACACTTCCCATATCTAGTTTTGATTTTTTAAAGGGGGATTTTGGATTATTTCATTTTAAATAAAAAAATCATTATTTTTTATATTTTCTAAATGTATTATTTTTCCATTCAAAATTTAAATATGATGTTAATTTATTTTCTTATATTTTTGGGTTTTATGTATTTGTTTGTATATTTTAATATTCATGAAATATGATTTATAATTTTAAAAAAACCAAAATGATTTCATTATAAATTTTTGCTCGAGAAACCAAAACATCTCATAATAACTATAAGAGTAAACCCCTCTCTCTCACCTTTGGTCTTTCACCCTTTAAACCTGCTGAGATCTAAAACTATGTCATGTGGTTTTAGAAATGAATAATTTATATTCTCTTAATGACTAAAATATTGAAAACTGATGATGTTAGTCTATGTTTTTTAATGAGGAAGAGGCCTTCTAGTTTGGAAAGTAGAGTTATTTAAGAAAAAGTGGAAGATTTCAAATGATTGTTCTAGATGAATATGCTACTAGAGAAAAACCCAATCATTTGAAAACTCGATTACTTGTTCAATTGAGAAAATACATATTATATTTTTGAGAAGTAAGTGAATTAATTTTATAAAAAAAATTGTTTAGTTTCATTGATTTAAACTATGTCATTTCATCAATGGTAAATAATAAATAATTTTCTATTTTTTTGGTAAAATAGGTTAGTTTTTAAATTCTTTCATAATTTTGAGTTGTATTTCACAATAAGTTTAATTATATATAATTTCCATAAATTGTAGTACATTATGTAATTTCTATTTGGAATATCTAAAATTAGAAAAAAAAAATTAATGGTTTTGGAGAAATATAAAAATGTATTGGTTATGTTTGTTTAATATAGAATAGTTCCAATAGTATAAAATTTTGAGAAAATTAATTTAATTGATATATATGTGTTGTAATTGATGATGAGTGATATCATATTTAATATTAATAGATTTCTGATGAGATGCAAGGATCATTGATGTCTAATAGAATAAATTATATATTTTTATCCTTATGGAATGATTTTATCTCTTTTTTCTATATAAGAATGTTATCATCTATTATATCCATAAAAGCACCAAATGTCACCATATTATTATTATCATAGCTGGAACACTTAGAAAATATTCATTTTTAAGAGCACAAACAAAGAGAAGTTGATTTCAGTTAGTTTCATGGAGGAAGAACCATATGCATCTCATACTCAGGTGGTGTAGAGAAGTATAATGTCGATAAATTTTAGTATAAATTAAGAAGAAATAGGTGAGTACCATATTTATGTAAGTGATAAATGAGCTCTAGTAACTAGTGAATTGAATGATCTGTATTTTGGTGAAACTGAAATTACAATTAGTACACATAGAAGGAAAAATATTGAGAATAATATACTTGTTAAGATAAAGGGATTTCTTTGGTTTCCACAATATTTTGAAGAAACATCTTCAAATGATAGAAAATATGTTTTTGTTATAAGACAATAAAGAAGGTAAGATATATTTGTATAGGTTTTAGTTCTAATGGTTAAATAGGTGACTCTATAAATTCTTTATCTTGAAGAATAAGAGAGGATGGTGGTGATGTAGAAAGAGTTGAGTATGTTTTTGTAAGAGAAGAATAGAATGTTTGTCAATTTGAGGAATGAATGGAGGATGATATTAAAGGTGAAGATAAACAATTTTGAGAAAATTTTCATTAATATGTTATCAAATAACTATAAAATTTTTAATTATTGAGTAAATTTTTATGTTAATACCAGAAAATCTTTAGTTTAAACAAATAATATTATCAGGGATCATAATATATATCATGTTGAGTCCTTGTGAAGGACCGCCAATGTTGGAGCTGGTGAAGGAACTAATGTTCTTGGATATCTATTTAATCGATTTTATATAGAGTTTGAATTGTGATCACATTAATTCGATTAATTTGGAATGAATTATATTATAACTACTTATAATTCATCATATTTTGATGATTATTTTGAATAAAGGACTCACTGCATTTCTATGAACATGGTTTATAAGTATAATAAAATGAGAGGTCTGGATTATATATTTATGGGAGAAGATGAATGTTTAATGCTATAAAATTGGACATTAAAAATGCTATAATAGGCCTTCATTAGTGTGAAAAAGGAACCAAATATTTGAGCGTGGTTAATAGACTGAAACATTTATTAGTGATAAAAAATCACTGTTAAGGGCCCCCATTAAGGGAACAAAAAAAGTGTTTGTAAAGGGTCCTTAAACATCTCTTTTTAGAACTATTAAAGGGCCCTTTTAACAGAGATTTTTAGTTCTATTAAATGGGGACTTTAACGTCATATTTTAGTGCCAATAAAGTAATAATTGTTAAAAAAGATGAAATTATAAGTTTCAGATACTTATGAGCCTGAATCATCACTTCCATGACCCATTTAATAGTGCTCAACCACCTTTAACAATGCTCCACCCCCTTTAAAAATTATTCCATGACCCCTTTAATAGGAATCAACCCCCATTCTCATCGCTTTTCACCCCCATCACCATTTACCTATGCTTTGCAAATTTTTGGCCTTATTTGTGCCTACATGGATTCGAACCATGATCCCCTCATTCAAAGATACAATGCCTTTACAACAACACCATGTTCTTTAGTTGACTGTTTACTGATATTTCTATTTATTTATATATATATGTTTCTATATATTTATATAAATAGTTTAAAATACATTTTGAAAAAATATATGTGTATGTGTGATATATATATATATACTTATATTTATTTTAAAATATTATATATTTTATTCATAAGTATACAATATAATGTAATATAAATATATATCTCTTTATTAATACATGAATACATATATTTATCAATAATGTATACTATAGATATATATATATTTTGAAATACAATTTTATAATTATAATTTATTTACATTTATTATAATATAAATTTTTACAAAAAATATGTTGATATATATATTTATATGATTAATTTATTATAAGTGACTATTAAAAAACATTCATATATTTAATTTTAAACAAAAATAAATTTTTAAAAATGTTAATATTTCAAAACCATAATATAAGAATGAATTTAAGACCTAGATGTAAATTTAATATTCACTAAAAAAAATCAATAATAACCCCTTAATCAAGGTTGAAAATAAATTAATTATTAAATATTCTGGGTAGCCTGACTAAAAATGTAGTCTTGGATGACTTTTAAGACTTTTTTTCCTTAACAAAAGTGACAGAGGGTTACCTATGTCACTAAAGGTGTAGTGCTCATCACATGCTTTGATTTGAGATGTGGTAGAGTTCAAATGCACCCTTGGATCGAAAGTTATGGTCATTTTAAGTTTGAGTTACCTTTTCAACTTATTTTTGATTTTTTATTAATTTTTTAATTTTTTATCTCCAAATTGATATTAAATAAATATTACTCAGTAATGGTATGAAAATTCATAATTAAAAGTATTTTTTTAATTATTTTATTTTCCAGTTTTTAAAATATCTTATATATTTAGTGTAAAGGCTGATTTACCATAACTAAAATATATTTAAATATATATATATATATATTATATTTATTTCGATATAAATATATTTATAAATTAATATATTACTCTTAATGAAATATTTTTTGGAAGTATGCCTTTATATGCGCTACTAGAAAATCCCTAATAAATGGTGATCTTTATTAGCGCTTCTATAATAGCGCTAATAAATACCCCCCATTAACATCACCTCTTTATAAGAAATGTTAAAAGACCCCATTTATCAGCACTTTGGAAAAGTTTCTCTAAATTTCCCCTTTTAACATCATTTTTAGCACTTTTAAATACCCCCGTCAATAATTATTTTTTTTATGTTGGCAAAGGGGGTCTATAGAAATTTTTTCAGCTAGAATTGATATATAACTATCATTAGATACTCCTATGTTTTTAGTAGTGGTTCTAATAATTAAATTTAATATTTAACAAATTCCATTATTCCACATGATAAATTTATATCTCTTCAGACAAAATTTCAAAATTTTAAAGAATATGATTTCTCAAGAAGAGAATTTGATACATTATAGAGAGATATGTAAAATTATTTTTGGGTGATCGTATGTGATCCTTTTTGAATTCTATCTATAAGTATATAAAGAAGTTTTTGGGAAGTCAGTTTGAGTTGTTCAGAACCAGTTAAATCCAAGACAATGCTTCCTCCTCATGTGAAAAATCTTCACCACATTTGACAATGAGGATAAAATATCTTACTGGGGTTTTTTAGTCATTAATGAAAAAATTAAATGTTTATAGGGTGATAATAATAGACTACACACATAGTTTGAAAATCAACAAGATCTTGTTTCTAGGATATCATCTATACATCCTGGTGTTTGAAGTCTATTCAAATAGTTGGTTATTATTGTGGAAGATTATTTCATTCACTTGAATCTGTATATAATTTTATGAAAATTAATTTCTTAGAAGTTCTCATGGTGTGTAAAGAATAAAAGCTACTGATAATGGAAAGTTTTAGGTTGATTATAAATTTTAACCTTTTTCTATAGGAGTTACACATTATACATCATATGTTTAGATATTCCTTGAATACTAAATTGTCATCTTCATAAGGGCCTGAATCTAAATCACCTCATCATCCTAAACCATAGAAATTAAAACCCTTGATGTAATCATTTTTTCTTCTAGGACATTTAATGACATAATATATTTTTCCAATTTTTTTATTTCATTTTTTTATAGTTTTATGTTTTAGTGCCTATTGATTTCGAGCATAACATTATTTTTAGATAAGACTAAATTTACTAATAGTTTAATGTTGCATTAAATATTATTTAATATATCTATCTACATATTTTTATATATCAAAGGTGGGTGAGAACCATTGATATAAACAAAATTTAAATTAACTAATAACATTTAGTCTGGATGAAATTTGATTTAATATCTATTTGGAAAAACTAAATATCATTCATTTTGTTTTGATAAATCATTTTTTTGATAAATTAACTAAAACATGTGTTTTACTATTTATATTTATATGGATTTTGTGATCCTCAAAAAGTGGGATGTTTTTAGAGATTTTTTGTTCTTTGGATTTTTATTCAATTATTTATTTTGTTATATAATTTATTTTTATGCTCACAAACACCCTCATATGTTGTACCATTGAATTCATTTAATGTGAATTTTAAGATTTCATTTATTTAAATATATATTTTTCTTCCTATGAAATTATGTAAGTATTTGGGTTGATGTTTTTCTAATTATTATAGAAATTCCTAGGTAATATGGAATCATTTGGATGAACCCTATGATTGTGGATAATGTGAGGCCTGGGAACTTAACATTTATTAAGTAATGCTACTTTTTACCATATATTTAATGTAAATGTTTGGATCATGAACCATCATTCTGTGAAGGGTCCAGCATTAAATTTTATAAATTATGGTTTGTTAAACCAATATTTAGAATAAATGGTTTGTTTTAAACCTTACTTTTGAAAAAACTATGCATAGATAAATCCCTACATTTGAAGCATTCATATATGGAATTTGAAATCCATATGATTTTCTATATTACCAAAATGGTTTCACTAGAATAAAAATATCAATGAAATTCAACCAAAGACTAATTCAGTGGATATTATTTAATGGATTAAATCATACATATATCTAAGGGAATTTATTATTTTTATTATCAATTTAAATTCAAATTTAAAACATCATGAGTGTTTTTAGTTTTGTGAATTATCTGGCGATATTTTCGTCTCTTTTTAACCAATATTTAACCCATGTTATTAGTTATTCTCAATAAATTTATTATTTTATATGATGTTATATTTATAATAGATATGATATTTTTTGATGTTGAAATTTCTTATCTTCTGAAGGTACAGTGATATTAGGTTAATCATCAGATGTCTTTCATTGAGGCTTGGGAGATTACACATCAGTGATAGAAAGGATATGATCTAATGACCCGTGTTCATCTTACTACTATGAAAGGTTATCGTTTTGATTCTATATTTATTGGAAAATATTCTATAACAAGGATTAGTTTAGATATTTAATTTCTTAAATAATCTTTTTGTGATGAAGAATATCCATGATCTATCAGTTGCTACTACAACAACATGTTGAAGCTTATTGACTTTAATATCATATATTTTTTAATTGAAGTGTCATTTACTCATACCCATTCAAAGTGTACGGTCATATTCTATTTCTAATATTCAATATTTTAAGTATCTATATAAAATAACCTATATTATTTTATAGGTTTCAACTTCATACATTTAATTTTACTGGTCCTTAGAGAAAGGACATATTTAGTGAAAATCACCAATCTCACAAAGAGATCATTAGTGTATTGGACTTTGGGATCTTTGTTACCAAAAACATTATAATTTTGTTTGTGTTATTCTTCTTTATTTTTCCACTACTCAGTCTATTTGAATAGAATAAAATTCTATAACAAAAAAATTGTGATATTATGTTTAATTTATCCATTTGTTTTCAAAAAGACCCAATTCACCACCTCTTATGTAATCACCTTTTTCAACCAACAAAAAAAATACATTAAAATATATAAATATATTAAAACTAAAGTTAAAGTACAATTAATAATGAGAATACATGATATTAAACATACATTAGGTTGTGTAAAAATAATTCAATATAAATTAGGCATATAAGATAAGATTTATCTCAAGGAACAAAATTATGAGATGGAAGCCATACTAATTTTTGAAATTTTCTATAAAAATTCATTGGAAGATTCTATATCTTATGGTTCTATAAATATATTTCATTAAATCATATATTCTGATAAAAGTAATTATTATATTTATATAAAAAATATAAAAAATAAATTATCAAATAATATTAAAACATGTATCAACAAAATGGAATTGAGATAGAAACACTTACGTTGTTCAAGATTCATTCTGTGTATGCACCTAAAATCATAAATAATTAAATTATTTTTATTATATAATTTATATAAAACATTTTATTCATTATTTAATTTAATATGGAAAATATATTGTCAATTTATGTTTATTTATAATATATATTTATTTCTCGCATCGGTTACCTGAGGTTGTTTGGTCAATTTTCCGATAAATACTTATTTACATTGAACATGGTCGAAAGTTTAGTAAATTAGTTTCATAATATCAATAGTTTTAATATTTTTATATACATATTTTTTTATATTAAATATATTTTTAATTCCAACCATGATTTGTTTTATGAAAAATGAATCTCATTGCTTGTGGAGGCCATAGATCACACATATCCAGGATTAATGTTTCCATTTCTCTACAAATAAGAGGGAAAAATGTATATGATAATTTAAAATTTTATAATAATTGTAATACATATATATATATAATGTATTCTTCCATTACATCCTTTTAATCATCCATGATTTTCATTAATGCAATACTAAAGACCTCACTTTGTGGCGGTGGTAATCCTCACAACAAATTAACAATGCTTTTATTTTTCCTAGAAAATACAGAGGAATAAATAATTCGTATTCAATTGATATAAATAAATATATATATATAATAATTATACAATCTTTTTTATATTTATATGAATATAATATATATTTTTGAGAAATATTATGGAGAAAATGTTACAAAGAATGTACTAATTATAGGGAAGATAAGATATTCTCATTGAGATTTCGAAGGATGTAAAGGCCTCAGGAAGATATCTAGATACGTGTGAGTTAATGATGAGAAAATTGATTGTAGGAGATTTATTTTTAGAATATTTACAAGGGAAATTATAAAGTCAAATGTGACCATAGATGGGTGGATGTGATCCCCTTTTACAAGTGAATTAAAGTGAACTTTTGGGAATACCCTTTACACTTCCATGATATAAATACACTTGACATTGGTAAAGGAATAAAAAATAATTCATAATGAATTTGGGTGTGATATTGGTAAAATAAATTCTCAATTACTACTTTCCACATATGTTTTTGTCATGTTATACCATTTTTAGCATTATGATTTTAAATATTACTCCTTTAGTTTTAATCTAGGTTATTAATATTCAGAAATGTGAGTTTATGTTTTTCTTAAAAATATAAACTAAAACATATAAGTAAATTTGGGTATAATGTAACTAAATAGAACATCTATTTACTGAAATTAAATTCATAATATTATACAACTATGTTTTAAATTAAAATAGGTAATGTTTATTAGAAATATTCTAGTAGATTAATGACATTTTTAAAATTATGGATTCATAATGTTATTTTTTATTAATTTACAATTAAATGAGGGTAATTTAGTTTTATATATGATTAAAAACTAAATTATACTCATAATTTATGTTAACTGAATTTTATTAAATTATAAACTTTAATAAAATAATTCTTTTAAGAAAAGCATTTTACCATTATTTAGGTAGTTAACATTAATTTCACTAATATTTTATTTATAAAAAATAATGAAACAGAAATTGTTATATAATATTGAAATATTGAACTCAAATATTTAATACACTTTTTTAAAATAAATTTCTAAAATTGATAATGTCTATTTTTTATTATAATCACATAAAAATTGTTTTTAGGGTAGAATATCACTTCAGTTTCATAAATTTTAATCATGTATATCATAAAATGTATTTATTATTTATAAAACATTTATATAAATTATTAAATATACACATTTTATAATAATTGTTTTATTAATATTGTAATCCATTAATGTATTACAATAGTGATAGTTCTTAGCGAAATCGATATTTTTACTATTCACCTAGGAAAAATCTCAAATCATAATCTGAGGATAATATTGATATAATGAATTAATAAATGAAGTTTATTTGAATGTTAGATAGACAATATATCATATTTTAATCAAATATTACATGAAATAAGGAGATAAGAAACTCATGTATCGTTTATTAAAATTAATAGAAATTATTTCAAAGGTGAATGGTGCATGAGAAATAATGACTAACCACTGCCACAAAAATCCCAAAAAACAAATTCACTAAATAGAGATAAAGTCAAAATGTTTCTGTTGAGTCAATAAGGTTTTCCTTATTACTTTTCCATTTCTTCATACTTGGGGGAGATTATTACATCAATAAGGTTTTCTTATAACATTACCATTACTTCTTGTTTTTAAAATCACAAACACCTTATCTAATGGAAAATTTCATTTTTCCATGTGTTTTACTTCTATAAGGAAAAATTTCCTTCCCTAAGGAAAATTTTCCATACCATGTTTTCATTGATCATATTATAATTTTTTTTTCTACGTGTAAATTTCGGTTTTGTAACCAAAACCTCAGAATCCTATAATTACATAGATATGAAGCATTCTATTTTAGGATCCAAATTCTCATAATTATGGTTACGAACTCTTCTGAGTTCTAACTCTGAGTTATATGAATTCAGACTCCAACTCTTCTGATTTCTTTCTCCGAGTTCTATGAATTCAGACTCCGAACTCTTCTGAGTTCTGACTCCGAACTCTGAATACGAATGCCGATTACAAACTCTTATAAATAATGACTCTGAATTCTTGTTACGAATTCTTCTGAGTTCTCACACCAAATTCAGATTACGAATTCCTATGAGTTCGGACACCGAATTCTCATGATCTTTGACTCCGAACATTGTAAGTTCAGGTTCCGAATTCTTCTGAATTCAGATTCCGAATTTCCTTGAAATTCAGACTCCCGAATTCTTTAGAGTTCAGGTTCTGAATTCCTTAGAAAAATAGAATCCAAATATCGTTGTATTATATAATATGAATTGTTTTTTGGTTATACTCCAAAATTTTATTTTCTTACATTCTGAATATTAAATTTTAGTTATGTGACCATTTTTTTCTACACATTTTTTTATAAAATGTTTTCATTCATTAAGTTACTAACTAACCGTTGTTTGAGTGACACATGTACAGGTCCCTCCGAAATTCGAGGAAAAATATGACCGTTGAAGGAGGGTGCCGACCATTGGTGTTGTGCCTATAAATAGGATCTCATTTGAATGATCTTACTACTTTTGATCATTGTTAAATGACTCTAAGGATTACATGTTGTTGAAGTGATTTCTAGAGAGAGACTCTCATTATTAGTGTGTAGTGAACATCTTCTTCAGATTTTCTTTGTGTGACTCCCAATGATACTGATTACATTTGAGGGATTCCTAGAATAATAAGACAGAGGTGCTGACTACCTTGAAGTTGAGGGCTTGCGGGGATAGCAAGATGGACTCTGATCTTCGTATCGAGGGTTTACCTTGGTGTGGGTAAGAATTAATTTCTTGATAGTATAAATCAAGGGACCTTTATCCAAGGTTGTTGGATACCCTTCTCTTTAGGTTAAAAGACATACTACTTGTTACATGTTTGTTTCAAGTTTTCCGATGAATTTGTATTGTTGAGGAATGTATAACTATCTTATACTTCATTATACTTGTGCTTTGATTTAGTGAGATTCTATACACTTTATGGTAGAATCTTAATCATTGTAAACTTTCATTAGGTTTTATTTTCTATAACCATCTTTTCAGATTCACATTCTCAGAATCATATTTCCGGAATCCAGAAAGTGATTAGAACTATAGGTTTTGTGAATTACCTTTTTTAACCTTGTTAAACATAACCATCATTAAAAGTTGCAAAGGAATTTTTAAAATAATATAATTCACCCCCCCCCCCCTCTTATATTTTGAGCATCATTAGATACATGATTCAGTATCCTTTTTATTTAGATCCTACATTTAGTATTAGATAGTATATCCTACTCACATACCATCTCAATAATTGGTATCAGAGCATTGGTTCAATATGATTTAATCTCACGATTAGATTCAAAAGAGAATTCATCTTTTTCTTATTCTTGGAATCAGTTTCTCATACTCATAAAGTTCAGATTCATTTTTTTAGAGATACTGTTGTTCTATATTTTTTCATTCTTAGGAATATTTTCTGTGTTTATATACTTTTATTACTAATACGTTTTTGTGGAGAGTTTTTCTTAAAGATGGCAGGAATCAATGTTGGTTCCATAGAAAATCTCAATCCAACAAGACCACCTATTTTTAATGGGAATGAATATGAATATTAGAGAGATCGTATGAAGACATTCATTATCAATACTGGAGTTAATAATTTTGTTATGCTTACATGAGGATATAAAATACCTGACAAGGAAGTTAGTACTTCACCAATCAAGAAACGAATGAATATCAACTGAATTATAATGTATGAAATACATTTCTTTGTTCTATGACTACAAATATATACAGCCAAATTTCATCTTGTGAAGTAGTAAATTGTATATGGAAGAAACATTAAGTTTCACACATTGTAACTTCCAAATTAATTGAAACAGGAAGTGCCATGCTCAGAGCTAAATATCATGGTTTCTTCTTTCCTTATTAAGATCACATATGTAAGGTGCAACAAATATTCATGAATATTGTTAATAGTATACATTCCATGGGTGATAAAGTATTAGATGATGAAGCTCTTGTTGATAATATGATAGACATTATGCCCAATGAGTGAAAATCTAAGAGAACTGTAATTGACGAGAACAAAAGGTTACTCAGATTTCTCTTGATGAACTGTTTGAAACTCTTCTTCAACTTGAAACAAGAATGAAGAGAGATGCTAATAATGTATATAATAAGAATGGGAATGACAGTGTTTCTTTTACTACAACTTCAAATCATATGAATTCTAGGACCCCTGAGAGAGTTACCAGATCCAAATCTAATAAGGTTGTTATCCAATCTAAATATAGTGGATGTGTATCTTTATAAAATGAGTTTTCCGATCTTTCTCAAAGAATGAACAATATTGTTGGAAAGAATAATATTCAATCTAGATACAAGAAGAAAGAAATGAATGATAAGAAAGACTCGGATGGTACATGTTATTAATGAAGGAGAGTTGGACACATAAGACCAGACATTCCTATGCATATGTGAAAAGAAGGAAAGGAAAAGCATTCTGAGAGAAACAGAAAGAATTACTACAAGGATAATGATAAGAAAGTCCTGAAAGCTAGTGACACCTAGAGTCCCAATGGTGGTGACACTTTAGATGAATAATCATATTACAAATCATCTGGATAGAATAATCTTGGTCTAACAGCTAGAATACCTATTGAAAATTGTTGCTTAATGGCTAAGGTACAAAATGATGAATCAATGACAAATGTTTCTTTGAATGAAAACTATAATGATAGTAAATATTATAACTCTTTTGATGAAGATATTTCTTTACCTGCATGTGATGAATAATCTAGGTTTGCTAAACTTCTTGAGATTGAGAATTCAAAACTCATGAAAAAACTTGATAACGAAAATTCTAGGAATACTATTCTTACTAAGGAAATATCAGATCTTTCTATAGATCTTGAAAATAAAAATGTAGATTTTGAAATTATTTTGAAAGATCATGAGGAAATAAATTCTGAGAAGAATAAACTTTCAAAATATCTAGAAATCATAATTTTAATGAAAAATGTTTTTCGAGCCTAACTCTAGTTCAAAATGAAATGTTTTAGAAGACAAGAATTTAGTTATCAAACTGAAATCTGAAATTTTTTCTTCGAGGATGTTTTTGTCAAACTTTACCTTTGGTATGGAAAATTTTGATAAAATGTATTCTCAGCTAAAACATCTAAGGAATAGTTCTGGTTTTGGTTGTACTAGTTCTAAACTGATTTTTTGTAACAATTTTTTTGTTCCACAATGTGCTCTATTCTGCACTAAGTGTCGGTGTGGTGGGAATTTGGCAAAAAATTATTCCCTAATCAAAACTCAGTCCTTAGGATTTCATAAAGCCTGTTTTTTTAAAAGTATGTGGGTGCCTAAAATTTTTCTTTTTTACATTTCCAGATCCAGTCAAGTTTGGATTCCAAAAACCTAACTTTTTTTATTTTTAGGAAAATAGAGAAGGTATCAACAGCAATAATTAGTACATTAATAGTGGTTTCTCCCAGCATATGACTAGTAACAAAAACTATTTAGAAAATATTATCAAGATGAAAGGAGGAAAAGTAACTTTCAGAGATAATTCTCATGGTGAAATTATTGGCATAGGTAACATCGTTCTTCATGGAAAAACATTGATTTCAAATATTATATTTGTGAATGGTCTTAAGAACAACTTCATTAGCATAATTCAATTATCTGATGAAGGATACCTTGTGAATTTTAGGAGTGATAAGGGCTTAGTACAGAATTCCAAGGAAGCGTTTATTCTTTCGGCCCATAGGCAATAAAATTTATTCACATTAAACATAGAAAAGCTTAGGAGACAAGATATACCTTTGCTTAGTGAAATATAAGATCATTCATGGTTGTGGAATAGAAGGTTAGGTCACTGTAACCTTAAGAACCTATGAAAACTTTCTAGGAAAAGATTAGATAAGGTTCTTCCGGAGTGTAGATTTAATTCTTCATAAGTTTTTGATCCTTGTCAATATGGAAAGCAACATAAATTAAGTTTTAAATGAATCAGTTAAGTCTCAACTACTAATCCATTACAATTAGTGCATATGGATCTTTTTGTTCTTACACAAACTGGAATCATTCGAGGAAAGTATTATGAATTTGATTTAGTTGATGATTACACTAGATCTGCGTGGGTCTATTTTCTAGCAAAGATGTCTGAAGATTTTTCTTATTTTAAAAGTTTTATAGCCCAAGATAAAAATGAGAAAAACCTTCCATTGAAAACTATTCATAGTGACCATGGAGGACAATTTCAAAATTCTTATTTTGAATCTTTTTTTAGTAGAAAAGGCATTATTCATAACATCTCAGTACAAAGAACTCCTCAACATAATGGTTTTGTTGAATGAAGAATAATAATTCTACATGAGATAACTAGAACCATGTTGAGTGAATATTCTATAGCCAATCATTTTTAGGCTAAAGCTGTAATTGTTGCTTGTTATACTATAAGTAAAGTTTTAATTAGACCTTTTCTTAATAAAACTCCTTATGAGTTATGGAATGGTAGAAAACCTAGACTTTCCCATATTATGGTTTTTGGTTGCAAGGCATTCATTATGAATACTAAAGATAATATTCATAAATTCACACCAAAATCTGATGAAGGAATTTTCATAGGCTACTCCACTACTTCTAAGGCTTATAGAGTTTTCAATAAAAACACTTGTAACATTGAAGAGACGATACCTGTCAAATTTGATGAAACTGATCCTTTTTTTAAAAAAAACCCAACCTACATCTTCGGATGTGTTTTAAAAAACTGATTATCAACCTTTGATAGAAAATCCTTCTGATAAGGAAAATGTCCAATAGGATACTTCTGAAACATTTACCCCAGAAGACTTCCTACCCTATGTTGATGAACAGGTTTTACAAAACCTAAATCAGTTGTTTCTAAAGAGTCATCCCAGTGATAGTATCATTAGTTATGTGAATCAACCTATAAGGACTAGAAAATCCATAAGAAATGAAGTAGAACATCTACCATTCCTTTCTCAATTAGAACAAAAAAGCACTGATGGAGCTATCAGTGATGATGATTGGATTAATACCATGCAAGATGAACTAAAAAAATTCGAAAGGAATAAAGTCTGGACCTTGGTTGAAAGACCTAAGAAAACTTCTGTCATTGGAGTAAAATGGGTCTTCAGAAATAAGTGTGTTGAAAATGGAATCATAGTTAGAAATAAAGCTAGATTAGTTGCTGAAGGCTATAATCAACAAGAGGTAATTGACTATGAAGAAACCTATGCTACAATATCTAGACTTGAATCTATTCGTATCCTACTTTCCTTTGAAACATTCCTCAATTTCGAACTTTTTCGAATGGATTTGAAATGTGATTTTTTTATGGTTATGTTCAAGAGGATGTTTTTGTTGAACAACCTCCTGGTTTTGAAGATACAAAACATCATGATCATGTTTTTAGACTAAAAAATGTTTTCTATAGAAATAAGAAATCCCCTCGATCTTTGTATGATAAACTTATAGGATTTTATCTTCAATATATTTATGTTAAGGGAAATGCAGAACCAACACTTTTAATAAAGTAAGATAAGAAAAATGTTTTGATTGTTCAAATTTATGTTGATGACATTATGTTTAGTTCAACTATGCAATATTTAAGTGATTCCTTTGAGGATCTAATAAAATTTGAGTGTAAAATGAGTATGAGGGGTGAGTTTACATTTTTCCTTGGTTTTCAAATTTCTCAAAACACAAAAGGAATCTATATATCCCAATATAAGTATAATCAATATCTTCTAAAAACTTATGTATTTGACAACACTAAAAGTATAATTACTCCCATTGGTACCTCAAATACACTTGATCTTGATGAATCTAGGAAACCAGAAGATCAAACATCTTTTAGAGGTATGATAGGATGTTTAATTTACTTGATAGAAATTCATCCAGAATTAATGTTTTCAGTTTTCTTATGTAAAAGATATTAATCCAATCCTATTGAATCTCATTTAAAGGCATTGAAAAGTTTTTTTTACTTAATTTGTACCATGGATTTAGGACTCTTATACTTCTTGGAATGATTTTGTTCTGAAAGGAGTTTCGAATGATGAATTTGGTAGATGTAGAATGGATAGAAAGAGTACATCTGGAACTTGTCATTTATTAGGAGATTCATTTGTTTCTTGGTCATGTAAGAAGCAACACTCAGTAGCACTTTCCATTGCTAAAGCTGAATATATAGCAGCTGGAAGTTGTTGCACTCAAGTGTTGTGGATGAAACACACACTCACAGACTATGGTATGATTTTTACCAAAACACAATTTTTTTGGGATAATAAAAGTTCCATTTCCCTTAGAAAAAACCTTGCACATCGCTCTCGTGAAAAAAAATAGATATTAGTCATCACATTCTTAAAAATCACACACAAAAAGGAGATATCATTCTTCAATTTACTCGAACGCAAGATCAACTTTCTGATATTTTCAAAAAATCTTTACCCTCTGATAGATTTTAATACATTAAAAAGAAGTTAGGAATGATAATCGTAAGGTAATACTCCATGTTCACTTTCTATTCAAACCAATATTCTTACAGTAATTAACACCTTTTCATAAGGGGAGTACATTTGATAGTTTGTTTTCATAATTTTTCATAATGAAGTTTTAAAATTTAGTGTACTGAAGTTTTCAAAAAAATTCATAATGAAGTTTTAAAATTTTTCTTAATGAAGTTTTCAAAAATTTACGTAATGATGTTTTTCAAAAAAAAATTATTGATGTTTTCAAAATTTTTCATAATGTTGTTTTCAAAATTTTTCATAATGTTGTTTTCAAAATTTTTCGTAATGATGTTTTCAATTTTTTGTAATGAAATTTTTAAAAAATTTCGTAATGTTGTTTTAAAAATTATTTGTAATGAAATATCATATTTTTCTTAATGAAATTTTCAAAAAACATCATAATAAAGTTTTCAAAAAAAATCATAATGTTGTTTTTCATGTTTTTCGTAATGAAGTTTCTCATGTTTTTTTGAATGTTTATTGTTTTTTTAAAATTTTCGTAGTCTAAAATGTTTGTACTAAATATTTTTGTAATGATTATTTTTGTAATGATGAATTTCAAAATGAAGATTTTTGTACTCAAATTTTCGTAATGAATATTTACTAAAAAAATTTCAAAATGGATATTTTCGTAGTCATTTTTTTTTTGAAATGGATATTTTCGTAGTTAGTTTTTTTTCATAGTCAAGTTTTTTTCCCGAATCTAAAGTTCTTTAAGAAGAATTTTCCCCAATATGAATAATCTTCCTAGAAATCCAAATGGTATGATTCTTTCAGGAGTTTTTGTAATCACCTTTTACTTACTGGTAATTTCTTTTGTTTATTTTAAAAATTTATCAGATTCTAGTTTCCTTAATTCTGAATGTTCTCTTTTAAAAACATCCAATGATTGGATCCTTCCAAATTTTCCTTATAGCTATCATTTTCAACTGTCAGATCTAATCAGAAGAATTCTCAGTCGTTGGATTGAGAAGAGAAGATGAACCGTCCCTTCCAACACCTATATAAAGGACCCCCGAAGGGTTTCCCCATATTGGATTTCAAGCCTTTGTGTATCAGAGCTCTACCCCTCTTTCAAAAGCCCGTTCAGAACCTCTCAAATTTTTCACAAATCCAAATTTCTGGACAAGTTCCATCTCAAGAGATTTCAACTATCAAGTCGATTTTGAAGTGGATGATTTACATAAAGAGTTGGGTGCTTCCAAATTTCTTCAACAAATATGATTCTATAATCTGCAAAAAAATTAGGTTGAATGGTTGGGAGAGTGTTTTCATATCAAGGCCAGGTGCTCAAGACATAGTGTATCCAGATCTGCTTATCGAGTTTTATGAGTCAGTTAATTTCTTTATGGAAGAAGGTAGAGAGAAGTTTTCATCCAAAAGATATGGAAAGACCTATGCTTTATCCGATATAAAGGTAGCTAGTTTGGTTGGAGTTTCATTCGTAGGGGAAACTGAATTTTGTTCCCATAAGTTACCAGATGTTGAAAGAAGTTTTGTAAAGGTGAACACTATGGAATGTTATGGACTTTCAGATATCATGACTGAAAATATTTCTCATCTGAAGACAAATAATTGGATTCTTGAATTATTGGTTCAGGGTTTTATTGTTCCTATAAAAGGTGATAATGTCACCTTAAAGAAGAGTGACATGTTCGTTGTAGATTTTCTGGTCAATCTGAGGAAAATAAACCCGATGAAGCATATTCTCATTATGATAGAGAATATTACCAATGGGAACTTGAATGCACAGATTATCATGTATCTAGCCATCCTCACCAAGAAAATTGTTTGGTGCCTTGAGTATTTTAAAATTATTTGTAGTTTAAAGCTGAGGAATTGCACAGTCATACTGATTAGTGATGACACCCTGAAATGGATGAAAGTTGTGTTTTCAAAGGAATCAAAATAATTCTATGATTAACCATAGGAATAGGCTGAATCTATTCTGAAGGAACAAGAAGTTATTGAACCATTGAAAAAAGGAGGAAAGAAGAGGAAGTTGAAGGAAGTGGTAGAAGAAGGAAAAATCCTAGAAGATAAAGAAACTCAATCCACACGTCCAAAGATGAAGAAACAGAAAGCCTATCTGGATGAGGTTTTTTCCATGTAGAGGGAAGGAAAAAATAATCAGAAGGAAGGAGAGACATAGTTTGGCTTAGATCCTGCAGAGGCCAAAGCTTTGAAATAGAAAGCATCTGATGAGCTTGAGAAGCAACCAATTGAAAGAAGGAGAATAATAAGATGTCTGAAGCTGAAATTGTGTAAACCATTCTAAGGGATACTGAAATAGCATCCGAGAACATCCTAGTACGAAAATCATTCTTGGTTGAACCCCGACATGAGACTCCAGGGAAGAAATTTTTCACTCTGGAAAAATCACAAGAAATAATTTTTGAAGAAAAGGTAATTGAAGAAATAGGAGAAGAAGAGGTTGAATGTAGTGATGCAACTTAAGATATTATAATTAAAGTTGAATATTATCATGAAAAGGAAACCCCATCTGAGAAACTATCAATCTGAACATCTGAGCCAGAGTTTTAAAAGCTCCCAACTCCTAAGAAGGATGAGGAACGTGAAGATGAGAAGGGTGAAGAAGAAGTTAATAAATTGTCCGAGGAAGAATGTTCAAACCATGATTTCATACATCCTGAAGATGCTGAGGCTAGAGCTGAGAATGAGAATGTATATGAAGATAAAATTGTTCAGCTGTCCAATAGTGAACATAAATCTTTGAATGAGGAAGCAATTCCGAGAACCATTAATGTGAAATAGGTGGTTGTTGAGGTCACACCTTTGAAAGTTGTTTCAAAGAAGAAAAAATATGGTGGATCTTCGAAGAGGAAGCTTGTTGATATAGAGGAGAGACCTCACCAAGCAATGTCTCAGATTAAGAATCATCTTATTTAGTACATGATTTCATAGTCTATTCCTTGAAAAATCTTGTTAGGACCATTCCGATTTTCCCAAGCAGAGATTCCAGATACCAGATGCTTCAACATACATTGATCCCAAGAATCGGATTCAGTGTCCATGGTGATGGAAAAATGTGTCAAGCTGGAGGCAGACTTCAAATATTTCCTTATCAACTATTAAGCTCACAAAAGATCTTGTAAGAAAATGGATATCTAGTCAAAGAATATAGTTGAAGATTTGAGAAATATTGATGAGTTTCAAGATGATGTTAAGGAATACTTTGATACTAAAGATAGAAAAATCAAGGATCTCACAAATATCATTGAGGAAAATCTAATCCTGGAGCAGAATACTCAGATTCAGGAGGTCAAGTATCTGAATGGGAAGTTGTACTCTATTTCTCAATGGTGGAAAAGAGAAAGGGATCTCCAGATCGAGATTGGAGAGAATATTGTGAAGCGAGATGACTTGTTGAAGGCTCGGGAAGTGTCTCTAAAGGCTCAGGAAGAAATTATCAAAGCCTTAGAGAAGAAAATAGAGGAAGACCACAAGGAGTTAAATAAGCTGAAAACCATAGTGAAGAAATTAATACCCAAAGAAAAGGAAGGAAAATAGATCCAATCTGATCTTTTGTTGTTTTTTTCCTTGTACAAATTATTCCTCTCTAGATGAAATTTTGGTTTCTTGTTTCTATTTGCATGCTTTATAATAATATTTCAGGTACTATAATTTCTTTTCTATTCCCTAAAAATTATTTTTGAAAATTACAATGGGGGAGAATGAAAAACGAATGCTATGGAAAGAAGAAATATCCCTAAGGGGAGATTATCTGGGGGGGTTCATTACATAGATTTTCGTACTCAAGATAATGAAAAATCTCATTCTGGAAATTTAGAATACGATCTATAGTGTTCTGAAGCCTAAGGGGGAGTTAGTCATATTCATCTTTGACAATGTGAAAAGGGAGATATGTTTTATATTCAAACACTAGAAAAATATTTTCAAAGTCCTTTTATTCTTTTTCATAAGGATGATTGTGCTATCTAAAAAGGGGGAGATTTTTGAGTGAATAAGGTTTTCTGTATGAATTTTCTATTCTTTTATACATGGGGGAGATTGTTACGTTAATAAAGTTTCCATATGAAATTATCATTCCATATTTTTTTGAAAATCACAAACTCCATATCTCAAGGAAAATTTCATATTTCCATGTGTTTAACTTCTATAAGAAAAAATTTTCTTCCCAAAGGAAAATTTCCATTACCATGTTTTCATTTTTATATCATAGTTTTTTTCAAGTGTAAAATTTGGTTTTTAACCAAAACATAGAAATCCTATAATTATGTAGATATGAAGTATTCTATTCTATGATCTGAATTCTCAGAATTCCGGTTACAAACGCTTCTGAGTTCTTACACTGAGTTCTCTGAATTCAGACTCATAACTCTTCTGAGTTCTGACTCCGTGTTCTCTGAATTCTGACTCTGAACTCTCCTGATTTCTAACTCCGAATTCTGAATAAGAATTGGTATTATTTGAGACTTATGAATATTGACTCCGAATTCTTGTTACGAATTCTTCTGATTTATAACACCTATTTCAGATTGCGAATTCCTATGAGTTCTAAATCTGAATTCTAATGAACTCAGACTCTGAACATTGTATGTTCCGGTTCCGAATTATTGTGAATCCATATTCCAAATTTCATTGAAATTCAGACTCCAGAATTCTACAGTTTTCAGGTACTGAATTCCTTAGAAAAATCGAATCTGAATAACCTTGTATTATAGACTCCAAATTCATTTTTGGTTATATTTAGAACTTTTATTTACTTACATTATGAATATTGGATGTTAGTTATGTAACCATATATTTTCTTACACTTGTTTTATTTATGAAACGATTTCATGCATTCAGTTACTAAATAACCATGGTTTGAGTGACACATGTACAAGTCCCTCTGAAATTAAAAGAATGTTATGACTGTTGGAGGAGGTAGCCGACCGTTGGTTCTGTGGCTATAAATAGGAGCTCATATGAATGAGGTTACTACTTTTTGTCAATTTTAAATGACTCTAGAGATTACATGCTATTGAAGTGATTTCTAGAGAGAGACTCTCATGCTTACTGCATACAAAACATCTTTTTCAGATTTGCTTTGTGCGAGTTCGAATGTTGCTGATTACAATTGAGGGCTTCTAGGGATATGAAGGCAGAGGTGTCGACTACCTTGAAGATGAGGGCTTCATTGCTAAGGAAGACAGAGGGGTCGACTACCTTGAATTTGATAGCTTGAGGGGATAGCAAGACAGACTCTGATCTTCATATTGAGGGCTTACCCTGGTGTGGGTAAGATAGACATTTTTGAAATTATAAATCAAGGAAGCTTTATCAAAGGTTGTTGGATACCCTTCTCTCTGGGTTAAAAGACTTACTAATTTTACTTGTTGGTTTCAAGATTTCCGCTGCATTTGTATTGTGGAGGAATGTATAACTACCTTATACTTCCTTATACTTGTACTTTGATTTAGTGAGATTCTATATGATTTAAGTTAGAATCTTCATCATTGTAAACATTCATTATGTTTCATTTTCCAGAACCTTCTTTCCTGGTTCACATTCTCAGAATCATATTTTTGGAATCAGGCAATTGTGTAGAACTAGTGGTTTTGTGAATTAACTTGTTTAACCTTGATAAATATAACCATCATTAAAAGTTCCAGAGGAATTTTTAAAAGAATAGAACTCACCAACCCCCCTCTGGTATTTTGACATCTTTAGATACTTGATTCAGTGTATCAATTATTTCAATCCTACATTTGGTATTATAGAGTATATCAAACTCACATACCATATCAACAATGTCATTATACTACCACCAATATACAAGAATATAGATGACCTAATAAATAGAAAAAAGATAAAGAAGAACCCTCCCTAACCTTGCCGAAGATATTTCTCATCTTCAATAACCATCTCAACATCTCAGGTGACAAGCCCTCTTCCAGGTTTTATGCTGCTTCCATGATATATCATCATAAACTAGAAGATAAATATATATTCCATGATTGTTACCATATTATATAATAACTATTTTCTTTTCCTCTAGGAATTATTCCCTAGTTGTGTCTCTATTTAGGTTTATAAGAAAACAAAATTCAATCTTTTTCTAATACAGATGTGATTATTTGGGCTAAGCTGAGGCTCCATTCTTATGACATTAAGAGAAACCATCAGAAAAATATCCCTTACTGAGTTTTATGCCTCTGTAAAATATTATAGATAAACATAATTGATATATCAGGTCATCAATGTTATACTAGGATCAACTATGGAGTGAGTATCGGCCCTTTAAGAGTCTCCCATAGGTGACTTTCCATCGCTTGTGGTGGTACCATCCCTTGAGTAGTCTCAATTAGCTCTATTTATCATATATGATGTGTTTGGACAAGAAAGTATACTCAATTGAGGAACCAAGGACTTGAAAACATGTCATGACTGATATATTGGGATTACGGGATTTACAGTCACCCAACTAGAACCAGCATCAAAACTGGGATCCACTTTCATAACACTAACATAGCCCTTCAGCCCAGGTCTTAAATAATATACATCCAAGTAGTCATTTAAACTTACAGGGTTTTACTAATTCACATTAATAAATGATAAATGAGACTTGGGTTGGCCCAAAAGTAGTCATTTTCATAGAGTAATACCTCTTGATTCTCTTTTTGGGTTTTAGTTTGAGCTAAAATGGGGAGAGGGATAACACATTTGATGATTACTTACCTTTCATAGATGAAGAATAGAAAGCATCCAAATGTTCTTATTTTGAATCAAAATTAGAATAAATAAAATCCTCATTAGGCTTATATTCCCTATGAGTTTAACATGAACCTATTATAGCCTATTACAAATCATAATCTACACTAGTAGGATTCAATGTTTTCTATGACTCCCCAGATGAATATTCCTTTTTATTGTCATCAAGGCTCATGGAACCCTTATTCTACCACCATCTGGTGGAAAGGGTGTGGCCTCTAAGCCCACAAGTTTTTACAAATAAATCTATGATGAAATTTTTCTAATGTAATACAAATATTGTTACACACTGAGCAGATGTCGGGAACTTTCTCATACCCAATCGATAATTCAAATTAAAAGTATTCTGAATTAAAAATGATGGTTTTAATTAGGGGAGAGATAACAACAAACTCCATTAATATGGATTAAAAGAGAATGAACTGTTACAATTTAGGCTCTGTTTCCATCATAATTTTCACAATAATTACAAAAGTGAACTCCCATAAATTTTGAGGAGTCAAAAAACCAACATGACCCCTTGATTTTAATTCAATGTATTGTAATGAATATCATCAAATTCAAGGGGTTACAGGAAGGTTCATAACCCTATATTCTTATAATACCAAGATTTAGGTTGAAAAATCAAAGTCCCCATTCCTTGGATTTCAAATCCAAATTTGGGAAGACAATATGGATGTTCCCTCACTCTAGAGTTGTTATACCCCATCCATAAAGACCATAAAATTAAACTAGTTTTCTCTTAAGGTTTGTGATCTTTGATTTATCATCTTTAAAAATAAATGAAAAATAATATATTATTGAGTACTTATAATCTTGAATCCTTTCAAAATTGAGACCAAAATTAGCTTCTATGAAGAAAATTTCCCCATTTCCAATTCTTTAATTATATGATAACCATAAATCCTTGTAAAACCCATCGATGTGATTGGGATTGGGATATGAAATTATCACCGGTTGAGAAACTAATTCTTGAAAATAATTATCTAAAACTCAGGGATGGTATGGACCTGAAGGCCCATAAATTTCATGAGAAAATAAAACATGATTAATGTTCCTTGATCTATCATCTCCTTAGTGTGAGAAATAATCGTAATATTTGATAAGTAAACTGAATCTGGAGCTAAGACCTCTTGGTTAAGAGGACCACAAGGGGGAGTCCTAGAATTGATCCCATATAGAGTATCCCTATAAATGACATTACATACCTCCAAAAAAATTACTGATATAAAAATCATCCATCAAAAGTTGAAAACATAAGGGATCCTCATGGTCATCAGAAAAT
The DNA here is from genome assembly GCA_963277665.1 of Viscum album. Classification (NCBI taxonomy): domain Eukaryota; kingdom Viridiplantae; phylum Streptophyta; class Magnoliopsida; order Santalales; family Viscaceae; genus Viscum; species Viscum album. Next base: position 960,743,254 of record OY728142.1, read on the forward strand.
TATTGAGAATCGCAATCGCATAACCATGATGATATCACCCAGATTTTCACCTTTTCCAATACCAAAATTCAATAATAATAATATATTTTTAATTCATATATATATATATATATATATATATATATTAATAATATATTTTTTCATCAAGAGATATATTATTTTAAATTTACCACTCAACAATAACTTTAATATGGCTATAGAACATACAACCAACAACCTCAATTTCAATCACCATATTTACAATGACCATAATTCAATGGAAAAAATTTTAAATAGATATATTTAAATCATATGTATATATATATTCAAACCTTATTCCATTCATACTTATTATTTACATAGGTTTCATTTTATATCTGACAACATGGCTACTACTTTTATGGTATTCAATCTCATTGATGGTTTGTTTGTAGTAATAGAGATTATTAATAGAGATATAAGTCCATTGGATTTAAAAAGTTATAAATATATTAATCATTTAAATTTTTCTTACCATTTTAAATTTTTGGGTTTTAATGGAATTAATCATACATTATGTGTAATAATCTCATTAATGTGATACATTTTTTAATAAATAGGTTTTTTTATGTTCCATTATAATCAATTAAAGTGGAAATATCTTGGTTTTTACCTCTTGTGGCCCAATATAAAATTAGATATTAATTATTTTTAACAAATTGGAAAACATTATTATTAATAATAAACATAATAATTAATAAAATATTAATAATGGCTCCTAAAATATTGGGCCAAAGTTCTCTCCCCTTAAAAAATATTCATCATCAAAATTTAAATTATTACTTAATAAAAAATTTAGAGAATGGTCTCTATAATGTGTCATGATATTTAACATACAAAGTGATATGAATCTTTCAAAATTAGTAAACATATCTTTCCTCCTTAGAATATGATTACCCTTGATATTAGGTTTTATTCAACTGTTTGAACTGATAGATTATCATTATTAAGTATCTAGACTCACATTATATAATTTCTTATATTGTTTTTCATAAATAACCTTTCATATAATACAATAGTTTGATATAAAACATGATCTCATTATTCCAAATAATTTTATTCCTATATGTGGAGAGATTTAATACATTCCAAAAATTATATTAAGTTTATCATCATAGGATAAAAATATTATATTGAGAACTTTCCCATAAACTTAATAATGGGATACTATAATCATACCAATATATTTTTTCATTAATTCTTCATCATATAGAAATAATGGTGATTATATTATGTTCCTATAAAACATTCTATGTAAAAAGAAGTGGGTTGAACAAGATATAAATATAATACTCATCGTAATTGAGTAGATTATTGGTGATCCTTACTCCGCATCATATTTGAAACTCACATTCATAGTTACATATGAATAATCTCTCTCTTTTTTCCATTGGCCATAGAATTTATTGATTACTATCATCTTTTTTATCCTTTATATTAGGGAATTGGCTCAAATAATGCATAATTTTTCAATACTTTATACATTGGGACATTTGTGGATAATTTGGATTCATTATTTCTACTCTTATAATGAAAATCAGTCAATACATATTCCTATGTTTGTTTAATTCATGTGAACCGTATATCAGAATGGTTAAATAAAAATTAGTCCCATTGTTGAAATTTTTTTGACTCTTTTTCCCACATTATTTACATGAATAAAATCTATTCTTCTTTCCTTCATCATATTTAATTAATGAATTTTCATGAGCCTTAACCCATTTAATATTTGGTGTGCTCATGGTTAAAAAAAATGCTTATATTTTTATTCATATTTTGGGATAGTTATTTAGGCATAATAACCAGATTCCTCAGTCCATTTCCCATGTTAACTGGTTTATCATTGACATAATCATTACATTATAACTCACACGCATTGTTAATTCATTTTTTTATTCTTCAAATCATCAATAAATCCAAAATTAATGGCATGATTGGTGAAAAATTATCATCATAATTGGATTGTCATAATAAAAAAATAAAATTGATTAATCTTTAAAAACATTTACCCCTTTTCATCATCACAATAGAAAATAATTAATTTACATTAACCTATATAAATATTGGTTCATCATAGGTTAAGTTATGATAGTTTATATTATATATATATCAAACTTCTCCTTTAAATTTACTAGGAAATTAATCATTTATAATTGTTAGTAAAGGTAATATGTTCTGCACATCATCGCCCAGGCATGTTAAACCAGGTGTGTAGTTAGACATCTTTTTTCCTTCATTATTTTATGATCAAGATAGTACCCAATATAACTTTTTCTTTTTATTTCCCCTTGGTAAATCTATTACTAATCCTTCATCCACATGTAGTATCTATATAGGGATCTTATCCTAGGAAACACACACACTTTATATATTACCAAAATTTCACTATGTTATCTTATACATAAATACATTACAAAGACCAGACCGTAGGGTTTTAACTGAATTTCTATATTCCTAATATCCAAAAATATTTAGGCATTTATCTAATACCAAATATAATGACCCAATAATTTAACATAATTTATTTCATTATATATAACTTGATTTATGAATAATACATGCCACAGATCAAGAAGTCTAGGGTCTTTGTAATATTATACATACAAATACATCATCTTAGGAAAAAACATCATGTTTTTTTAAAAATTGTCATTGTTTTCATAATTCCCAATGATATTATAAGACATTATATTATATCTTGGGGAATATAAATAAAGAAAAAGGTCATATAAAAATAAAATTATGTGAGTAAACATGGAAATAAGTTTTATATGACTGTCAAAAGGCGTAACATGATATCAAAAATATGACATTCATTAGAATAAAAACACAATATAAAGAAATTTTATCATATTATCATTGAATAATAAGCATGTACAATAAAACATAAATCATGATATCATAAAATTAATTCAAGTATAATTTCTAGATAAAAAGTGGACAAAGTACCATGGTGCATTGGGTTCACTACCGATTCCCATAATCATATATGGTGAAGTGCCATCATGGATTATGTTCCGTCCTTAATCCATTATATAACATATTATGAGATATAAATATTTATACATTGATTTTTAGGGATATGTAATTTGTTTTATACTGATCCCATAACTTTAAAATTATATATTTGTGTGACATATTAGATAATTAAATCATACATAAATCATACTCATGATCCAACCCATGATAAACAGGTAATTTTCAAAATTTTGAGTAAAGGAATAACTGAAGGATAAATCATACGAGAAGAAGGAATTAAATTATTTGGATGTAAAAATTTAAAAAGGAATCAATGGACCTGATCATTGAGGTCTTATATAGTTATTTCATTAGAATGATATAGGATAAGAAAGACTAAAAACATACAACTTGGGAAAAGATTAATTAAATAATTAATGTATATTTTAAAATAAGGAGATACCTTATTGTTTTATATACAAATAATAATTAAAAAATAAGGTTACATATAATATAATTTAGTTTTTTCAAAGTTGTTCATGTATTAAAACATTTTATGGGGGTGATTCTGGACATGAGATAATAAATTGGAAAGTTCCCATGAATTGGGTTTACTTAAAAGTGGGAATTTATGTGGGAAATAAAAACATGTATAAACCAATAAATGAAAATAATATTTTTCTAGGTATATATTTAAGGAAAATATATATTATAGTACAATAGATACATTATAATAATATTACATAGAAGGGAGAAATTAAAGATAACATACAACCCAAAAACTAAGAAGGAGGTTCGAATGATCCCATACAACTGAACTAACACATCTGTTAATGGAAATTTGACGAAAAGAACTTCATTAGAATTGTAATATCCTATGAATAGAAATAAATAAATAAAATAATTTTTATGGTATAGTAAATAAAATATAATCCATTTTGATCAAATCATTTTGAATTAAGTGTAACATGTCTCGAAGAGAAAATTTTGAGACGAAAACCATTAAAACTTTTGAAATTTTTGAGTCAAAACCCCCCAAAGAGAAATAAATATTAATATAAAAATGAATTTCATTAAAAAAATGGAATTAGGATTCCAAACAACTAACTGGATGTGGATACACCATTCCAAATAAATCATGGTGTATAATAATAAATATGACTCAAAGGTTGAAAATTGAGACGAGAAGCCCATACGACTTAAGAACCATTCTAATAAAAATTCAATAAAATTGAGAGATATAGAGAATGAATTTGATGTTAAAATACCATTTATAAATATAATCCATGGCCTATAAAATTCAATAGGTAGTATACACACCATATAAAATAAGTTAGGTTTTAAAAAATGTTTTTCAAAGAATGAAATGTTGAGATGAAAGTCCTAAAGCATTAGTAAATTTGTAATAAAAATTATTTGGAATTTTATAAATATTATTTTCATATAAATAACGTTAATTATATAATTATTTGTGAATAAATATATTATTTGGAACTATATACACTATAGAAATAAGAAATTAGTGAATAACCTTAAAACATGTATCAATGAAGATAAATTGAGATAAAAAGATTTCCATTATTTAAAATTCTTTCTACAAATTATCATAACATCATAAATAATAAAATTATGTTGATTATATAAATTATTAGTAAATTTATTCTAGTTTATTTAATTTAACAAGGATAGATTTTTTAAATTTTCTATTTATTTATTATATAGCTTTCTTGCCTTTGTTAGTTATATTATGGTGTTCTACCAATTTACCTATAAATTTTTATGTATGTTGAACTTGGTATAAGTATTTTTAAAATAGTTTAATAATATATAAACTCCCACATATAATTATGGACATAATGTTTATATATTAATTATATTTTTTATCCTAACTATGATGGGTGGTGATGGAAAATGAAACTCACTGCTCTTGGAGGTAATAGTTCACACATACACAAGATTAATGTTTCCATTTCTCAAAGAATTGGTAGGTAGTGAAAGTAAATTATGATATTAAAATTTATAATAAAATATTTATCATATAAATCATATTTATCCATCCATTGCATAAATTTTTCAGCCAAAAATGATAGTGATGAAAAATAGATTATGTTGATTTATGGAGGTGGTAGTCCACGCAATGCACTAACGACACTTTTTTTAATTGTAAATGGAGGGGAATAAAAAATTATTATTAATTTAATATAATAATATATAATAATAATAATAATACCTATTTAATTATTTTGTAATCATTATAATTTTTTGGAATATAAATATATAGGATAAAAAGTTTCGAAGAAGGTATTACTAATGTCAGAGGCACGCACTACTCTTAGATATTTTAGTTGAAACGAAGTTCTTATGCTTAATTATAGAGAGAAGGGGATAAATGATGACAAAATAGATTAATGGAGATTTATTTTTGGTATAGTTTCAGTTTAAATTTTAATTTTAATCTTAAATATGGAGGTGCAGAAGTGATCCCCTTTTATAAGTGAAGAAATTGACACTTTTGGGAATCATCATTACACTTCCATAATATCAATAAATCATTACATGGTAATTGAATATAGAATTTTATAGTAAATTAGTGTGGGGTTATCTTGGGTCTATAAATATCCAAAACATATTTTCTAAAAACTTTTGAAATGTGTAATATGAGGTTTATAATTAATCATTTAAATTTTACTCTTTTACTTTAGAACATGGTAACTAGTTTTAAACAATGTGATTTTATGTTTAATTAAAACACAAAAATAACCGAAATAAATAAATTTTGGTTTGATGGAACTAAATTTAATCTACATTTAATCCAATCCAATATATTAATATAATTAATTAAACTTTTAAATTAATATAATAAATTCACAAAAAACACTTTTTTATAGAAAAATGACTTGTTGGCCATTATGGATTCTTAATATTATTTAGTACTGAATAAAAATTATTATTTTTAACATTCAATAATATAGGATTAATAATAATAATATATTAATCATTAAATTTTGATAAATTTTATTTATTAAATTTAATTTAATTGATTTTAATAAAATAATTCACAAAAAACTAGTTTACTATTATCTTGATAATAATCACTAATATTACTAAAATTAAGTTAATGCCTAGAAATTTGACTTATCATATTATAATATATTTAAATATGGACACGAATAGGAAAAAAAATTTATAATATTTAATTTCCAAAAGCGTTAAAATCTATATTTTTTATAAGCATAGAAAAATCGGTTTTTGTTTGCAATATTACATGAGTTCCAAAATAGTTAAAAATGTGTTTTATAAATTAAAAATATGATTTTAAATGATTTTAATTACCTATAAAATATAATTTTTTTTAGAAAAATGTTTTCTTTGTCTATGAAGTCATTTTTCTATTATAAAAGTTTTATGTTTTTTTCCAAATCAATATTATTAATATTTATGTAAAAATTATATTTCAAAAAATAAAAACAAATCTTATGATATTATTGATATATTGAATTAAAAAATGTATTTATTCTATAAAAAATTAAATTCATATATTCATATATTAATATTTAAAAAACATATAAATTATAAATAAAACATCTTTTATTTGAAATGGATGTTTTTAATCATTATACGTTCGTAATGTTATTTCATAAAGATTTATAATTTAAGTGATGTTAATATATTAGTTCATATATAAGAGTAATTTATGTTTTCAATTTAGTTTATTAGGAAATAATATACAATATTCAATAAAACATTTCTTTGAAAATAAATTTTACTTTTATACTAAATACACTTTAGAAAATAGCAGTAATTAATTATTTATATTTTAAAATTTAATTTTTACTACAACATTGGCCCTAATATATTAATTTTAATTTTTATATATAAAACAAATCTAATTTTAATTATAATATTATTATTTATTTGTAATACATATATATATATATAATATTTTCATATCACATTTTTCCTCCATTAGGAGTTATAATATTTAAAATTTACCACATTAAAATACCCGAATTTTTTATACCTATAATATATATAAAAATGAAAATTATTTCAAAGAACATTTTTATAGTAACCATAATTACAAAAACAATAATTTCAATGTCATTATTTTGTTCATATGTAAATAAAATTACTATAATTATTCATTTAACATGTCGCATCTCTACAGTTTCAATTCTAGATATGACACCATGATTTTAACTTTCATGGTATTCTTTCTATCTTAATGTTTTTATACCAATTGTGATCCTTAATGGTGAAGGTGGTCTCAGTGTGTTTCTAGTTCTAAAGAAATTATTCATTTCATTTTATTTTCCCTCTTAAATCTTTTCAACTTTAAGGGTTATAAAGATCCATGATATTTAATAATTCATTTCATGTGAAAAATGGTTTCATATACATTTTTTCTACCGTTCCATTATAATTGAATAAAAAGTTGTTAGATTAGTTTATATCTTGAGTGGACAAATCTCTAATCAACTATTAATTCCATTGAAATAATGAAGAAAAGTTCATTGAAATTATAGAAATATTTAATAATAATAATAATAGATCTTAAAACATATGGAATTACATATGATGTAATGTCCAGCCCCTTCCCCATTGGCTTGAGTTGGTGGTGAGATTCTACTTGGCCTATGGCGATGTTCCTAAGTAGCCATAGAATAAAAATAAATGTCGAGGGCTTCTTGAAAAATTGGGGAATGATTTTCCCTTTGAATAAAACCAACAAACCAAAAAAGGGATGACCTAACTCAACTTCAAGATTCATGTCAAGAAAGTAAAGCACGTTAAAACAATACTAAGAGACAACCAAACAACCACACTCTTCGATAACAACTCCCATGAAGACAATAAAAATAACTCACAAAAAAATAAAAATAAAACAGAGTACCAAGTGGAAGACTCATTAAAAAGAACCACATGAAAACATGAAACACTCCACAACTTCACACCAAGCTCCATGCACCAAGAACCACAATACCACTTAAGAATAACGATGAACCCTGAGAAAAATTATACACTTTACCTTTTCATATATCCAAGAACACCACATATGAAATAAAATCCATGTACCAAAGATAGGGATGAGTTTTAATAATCAGTAGGCTTTCCTTGAATGAATTCAATACCCACGCCACTAGGATAAAACCATTAACACATTTATGTAATGATTTATATTTAAAACATCAAATAGTGAAACATTTTCCACCATGAAAAAATCAAACATAACAATCCATTTTCACCCAAATCCACACAAATACAAGTCATATCCAATAACAAATCCATAAACCATTTTACCATCACATATTAGAACAACAATTTCGTCTTACTTAGCCACACCCTTAATAAAAACATTGATATAAAATTTAACAAACCCAACCTAGTGTAACAATAATGGTGGAACTCCCCGTCCAAGCCGATTTACTACTTTCCTAATATAGTGGTACTTCCTAACGACATGTCCATGAATATGGCCAGTCAATCCATTATTCATCCCCTTTTTATAGTGGTTCTCCCTACCCACTCTAAATCCATTTCAATCACATGAAAATATACTTAACCAACAAACAATCATATTGCACACTAAGGCCGCAACATTATACAATCATCCATTTCCAACCCAAACAATCCCTTACGAAATTACACGTGCAAAATTAAATTCCAATACAACATATATTTTTTTAAGACCAATTTTAGAAACCAATTATATAACTCATCTTAAAAACTGATTTTAAAATATACATTTTAAAATCCAAAATCATGAGCATTCAACCAAAATACCACATTTTATCCCAAATCCTCAAATCCTCACAAAATTAATTTCCATCAAGAAATACACATCATAATTACAAAAAATTTAGGCAAAAGCCATCTAATTTAAAACAAGGCTTCTAGTTCTAGAAAAATGGAGTCGATAGAGAATCCACCTACTTAGCATTTCGGTGAAATCAACCAACTCACGGCTGCACCACAAATGTAGGATAAATCCACACCAAAACGTTCATAGATCATTTATCCTAGCATAAAAAATCCCAAATGACAACATTTTAGGAAACATAAACTGTAGTTCTATATGAGAAAGTTTTAAATCTAGAAAACCTAGACAGTGGGAGAACTAGATCTAAATAAAACCAATAAGGATATAATAGAGAAGCCTTACCGGAGAAGAATCACCTTCACCGTGCCTTAAAAACCCATTGAATCACCTCCAAAATGAGTAGGATATACCATTTAACCCTTGATAACCAAAAATATAGAGTGAGGTTTGAGTTTGGGAAAATTGAGAGGTTTAGGGGAAATCTTAACTGATCCCATATTTAAAAAAACTATTTTTAATGCCGTTTATGGTTAGCTGGCATTGTTAGACAGACCATGCAATAACAGTGCTCCTGCTACATTCTCAAAGGGAACCTTTCATGGTCTCTTCATATTATTATAAAATCTATGCTCAAACCATGTGATTCCCACTATCCTAAGATGCACATTTACCAGTGTTTATTTCACGGTTTCCCCTAATGTTGCTCAAAACGTTCTCCTTTAAAAATCCTAAAAACATTTCAAAACCCTTCTCAAACTCTCTGAAACATTACACAACAACTTTAACCCTATAAAAATTGAAAAATAAATTTATGTACCACAAACCAAGGGTTCAACATTCACCCCACCATTGGAAATTCCATCCTCAAAAGGTAGAGAACCATCACATTACTAAAAGAGCTATGGACATTACCCAACCATCTCATTCCTCCACTCCCAGGTATCCTCTTAAACCTGATAATGATTCCATTAAAATCTATACTATACTGATGATTTTACCATGAAATAAATTCCCTTTTCTATCCACAATATGCACAGGAACATGCACCAAGGATGCATCCAAATCTAGCTCAACATGATCCCATCGAATCACATGGTTGGGATCCAACTGATACTTTTTCAACAAAGAAACAAGAAACACATTGTGAACCAACGTAAATGGTGGTGGAAAATCCAACCAATAATCCACCTATTCAACCCATTCATATATATCAAAAGTTCCAAAATACCTTGATGATAACTTACCCTTCTTTTCAAACCGACATTGTCCAAGCCTAGGGGAGATTCTCAAGAACACATGATCACCCACCTAGAAGGAAAATGGCCAAAGACAATTATTTGTATATGATTTCAGATGACTCTAAGCCATCTCCATTATCTTCCTGATCAACTTGACCTTCTCCATTGTCTCTTGGACAAGGCTTGGTCCAACCTTAAAGGTCTCACATATTTCCACTAAACAAAGTCATGAACAACACAGGCGCCCATACCATTCTTCAAATGGGTCCATATGTATCGAGGCCTGATAAATCTTATTATAGGATATTTCCATCACTAACAAGTGGTACTCCCATGATCCCACTAATTCTATCTTAGAAGCTCGTAACATATCTTCCAATGTTTTTATCATTATCTCAGATTTCCATCCATTTGAGGATTGTAAATTTTACTCATCGTCAACCGAGTCCCATGGGCCTTATAAAAATATTTCAAAAAATGAGATACGAGCCTTTGATCTCAATCTGATTCAATCAAAACAATAACTCAATTCCTCTTTACCAATTCACGGATATAGATTTTGAAGAGATCCTCCACCATATGATATTAACAAATTTGGATGAAATGGGCGGACTTTTTGACCCAATCCACTATCACCCATATGGTTTCATACATTATGACCATTCAAGGGAGACCTGTAAAAATTCCATCACTATATATTCTAACATCCATAGAGGGATAGATAAAAACTTCAACATACCTACCAAATGTTGATGATCTACCTTCACTTTTAAAAAGTCCAAGCATTTTTAAACAAACACCACAACCTTAATTTTCATATCATCCCGCCAAATTTGTGATTTCAATGCATTATAGATTTTTTGAACACCAGGATTAACATCCCATCTAGAATAATGATAATCGCTGTGAATTTCCTCCTAAAAATCATCTGGTACAACCATATGATTGTGGAAACACAAAAATGAAATCTTGTTTAGTTCCCATCCATCAATGGTCTACCCACCATTGAGTTTCCACCTTGTCACCATTCATTCAGAATCAGATACCTATACCCCTTTTACCAAACCATCCATGTTAGGAACCAATGAGGCCAGAAATAAGACCTATTAATCACCCTGATCCTCCCATTTCAACCACATGTCAACTATGACTGACATCAACTATCACTTATCTAATGTTGGTTTCCCTACCTGAGCATATAATTTCCAATATAATACATCCACCAAGCAATTTCCTTCTACCAGTGTATACATCAATCAAAGACAAAAATACAGAGATAATCTATCCATCTCCTTTAGCGCACATTCAAATTGATCTTTGAGAAAATATTCTTCAAGCTCCTATTATTGGTAAATACCCTACATTTAACACTGAAGATATAATGACACCACATTTTTGAGGCATAAACCACTGGTGCCAACACCAAGTCATGTGTTGGGTAGTTCTTCTTAAGAAACATCAACTATTTTTAGCCATAAAAAATCACCAGATCCCATTTTATAAGATGAAATCCTAAACTTGATCTCGATGCTTCACAATACACCATCTACCCTTTACCTGGTTCTGGGAGAACCATGATTGGTACTAATGTAAGGAGACACATAAGCGCTTCAAATATTTATGAATCTGCTCATTGCAGTGAAATGAAGTATTCTTCTTAGTCAAAGCTATCATCGTTGAGGCTAATCATGATAAGTCCCAAACCAAATGCTGATAATACCCACTTAAGACAAGGAAGATATATATTTCAAAGACATTCTTTAGCGGTTTCCATGAGATGACAACCTCTATCTTTTTCGAATCAATTGAAACATTATTCTCAGAAATAACATGGCTAAATAATTATCATCTTATATCCAAAAATCACACTTTAAATAATTGGCATATAATTGATGATCTCTAAATATCCCTTGCACTATCTATAAGTGATTCTCTTGATCGGCCATTTTCCTAGAATACATCAATATATCAGCAACAAATACCATTACAAATGAATCCAAATATTTGTGAAATATATTATTCATAAATTCACTATGCACCGAAGGTGAATTTTTAAGAAGGGAAACCCACATACTCATAATGGACATATCTACTTGTAAAAGCTATTTTGGTAATATTATCCTTATGCACTCGCAACTCGTGATATCCCGATTTCGGGTCAATCTTGGATATCCACTGATCTACACTAAATTTTTTCAAATAAATCATCAATGCATGGAGGTAAGTATCAGTTCTTTATCATTACCAGGTTATTCCTATGACAATGAACACACAAACATAAAGATCTATTCTCATTTTTAACAAACAAGAATAGTAATGCCGATACAGTCATGCTAGTAAAGATGAAACCTATGTTTTCTAACTCATCTATCTGATCATTAAATTCCATCAATTATGAATTTCACATTTTGTAATATGGAAGTGAGATAGTACTTTTCCACAAAAAGATATCAATACTAAAATATACTTCTCTCGCAAGTGTAAACCTTTATAATTATTCAAGAAAGACATTCAAAAACTGATCAACAACCACTAGAAAAATTCGTTACTAAACTCTTTCATTTTATTTCAATTAAAAACTTACTAATTGATACAATATCAGGTCAATAGTTGGTTCTGACAAGCCTGTTGCACCATTTATTCATTCTTCAATCCTATAAAGAGGTGTTTGACACTATCATTCATCATGTAAATAACTGTTAATTCATAATATTCGATGTGGGACTTTAAAATATAGAACCAATCCATTCCCAAGATTATATAATAAGCATCCATCTCAAATACCATTCAAGCGAACATCAACTCAACCCCATCCACAACTATAAAACATTCTCTACACAAGAAGGTTGAACTCCATCTATGTCCTAGATTAGATATGATGTTTTAAAACCAAAGGCATCATTTTGAAAGTTAAACCCATCAAATTAAATACAGGATAATAAAAACCCCAATTTGAAGCACCCATACCAATAAAAATCTTCATCAAGGTAGAATTTAAAAGAAATGTACCTCACATCATGGATAGTCCCAACTGATCATCCATCACAAGCTCCTTATCCCCACACTAGTTCTTGCTTCCCACACTCTGCTCTTCGCTACCTTTATAATGAGTCACATTACTCCTTGAATCACTATGACTATCTTTAATCTACTGATGATGGGTAAGCTGCTACCCCCACCATGTCAAGGCACTGGACGAATGTGACCCAAAAGGAGTATCATAAACACACAAGATTAGTGAATTATAATAATTAAGCTTATGATGACCCATATTCTTACAGGTATGATATTCTTGAGGTTGTTCCACACAATCCCGCTTTTCGTGGCACATAGAGCCACACCGAAAACATCCCAACTAACTCTATGGATTTAGAGGATGATTCACAAATCATAATATTGGACATTTAACCATACTCCCACCATATAAATAAGTTTCCCTCTTCTTCTTTATCTTTTCTTTGGAGTTCCAAACATTTCCCGTGGGAATCACCATGATTCATACTCCAATAGTCTATAAAATATCAATTTCATACTCTATTTCTCTATTCTCAATTTCCAAGTAATCTCTTATAACTAACACCAATATTTTTTAACAAATTTACTTCCTCAACCCAAATTCAAAAAGAAGTTCCTTAAAGTTGTACTACCATCCACTATAGGTGAAAAACGCTCTAAGTTTAGACACATATACATATATTCTATTACTAATAGGTTCAGTTACTTTAAATGAAACAAATCTATTGGGTAATGAATCTTGAATTAATGGCGGTAGAATAGATTATTGAAAAATTCCTCAAAACCCTCCCATGTTATCCCTTGGATCATTCTAGCTTGGACTACCATGTCCCACCACTAAAGGTAAATATCTACCGAAAAGTAGGTTTCTAGATTCAATTTCTTCTACACTAGTGTTCCCAAGAATTCAAATATCATATTCATTCAGTTAAAAAATGCATCCTCCTTTTCTGATTCAGAATCACCTGTAAAGATGGGTGAATTCTTATTTTGAAACTGAATCATATGATCCACATGTTTTGGCTTGTCCATTTTATTCCCACATCCCTCAACTTTTAAAGCATGCACTATACTCTGTACTAGCTACTGGTTAACTTGGGGCTCAGGTGAGACCACATTTTTAGTAGCCTCCTATAGCAGGTCTCTATGACGCATACCCAATTCCATTTTTCTCAATATGTAAACCACCATAAATCTCACTCCCATGGCTAGAAAATTCTTACAATTTAAAATATAATTACACTACAAGAATCAAAACTAGGCTTTCCTGATGTCCAGATTTCCCATATTGTACCATTTATGAAAAATCCAGCATGTTTTTACAATTTTACCATTTAAAAATACCATAACTATCCCTATTTCAAATGCACATTTTTTAATATAATATTTAGACTTTTCAAAAGTCCATATATCCATACCACAATATAAATCATCACATCAACGAAATATGCTTCCTAGTGGGAAGTCATTTCAATAGTGAATTCCATGCACATCTCATTAGATACACCCCTGAAAATGATATTTCCAATGCCTTTATATGCCTCCAAAACAATTATGTAACTGAATCAAATGTAACATGATGTTTAACATAAAAGCATTAACCACATCCTTTTATGCTATGCATTTCATGTTATAACAATCATACTCCTTGCGACCATCCCAACTCATGGAATGACCAAAGAATGAATGTCAACACCAAGAACAAGACTGTGGATGAATGATATAGGATGAAACAATTGATACCACTAGTAACATCCCTCCCCTTCTACATTGTCTTGAGAGGGCGATGAGATTATATATGGACATTGGTGATGTTCCCATGTAAACAATGAATAAATATAAATGTCATCGGCTTTAAGAACAATTGGGGAATGATTTTACCTTAGAATAAAACCAATCGACCAAACTAGGAATGACCGGGCTCAACTACATGAGGCATGACAAAAAATTAAACCATGATAACAAATTACCAGGAGACAACCAATCAACCAAACACGTCCAAAATAATTCACAAAATCCTGTACAAATAAATAACCAAAAATCCCAAAATCAAAGTACCAAAGTAGAAGACTCATCAACAAGACCCAATAGAAATCAAGACAAACTCAAAATTCTCCACCCCAATATCCATGCTCCATGAACTATAATTCTACCCAAGAATATTGATGAACCACTAGAAAAATGAGTTGCTTTACCTTTTCATGTATCCCGAAATACATCATCTGCAAAATCACCCATATACCAAAGCTGGGGGGTGAGTAATAATACTCAGCAGGTTTTCACCGAATGAATTCTTTACACACACCATTAGGATGGAACAATTATCCCACTTATTTAAAGAAGATTATATAAAACCTCAAATAGTGCAACAATTTTCAGCATTCCAAACACACCCTTACCAAAGCATTTTTCACCCAAATGCACACAATACAAGGGAGTTGAAAAAAACAAGCCATTAACCATGTTACAATCATGAATTATAGAAAAATTCCTCTTTCTTGGACACACACATAATCAAATCCTTTCCATAGATTTTCACACACTCAACCTGGTATAACAACCATGGTGTAACTTCATGTCAATGCTCATTTACTACTTACCCTATGTAGTGGTACTTCCCGCCCAATTATACTTGATGTTGGACCTTACATCCACTATCCATTACCTTTTTATAATGGTAGTCCTTTCACACTTCAAATCCATTTCAATAACAGTCATAAATACTTTACCAACAAAAAATCATATATCACACCAAGGCCACAACAATATAAAAAAAACAATTTCCAACCTAAAAAATACATTATGTCATTACCCATGTCTCATTAACTTCTAATAAAACAACCCCATTTTTTGAAAACTATTTTCACATACCATTTTTATAAATCAACCCACAAAAATGTTTTTAAAATGAACATTTTAAATTCCAACATCATGATCATTACACCGCAGTACCAAATTTTCCCTAAAATCCACAAATCATCAAAAAATGAATTTCCATCATGCTTCGCGCATCATAATGAATACTAAATTCAAGAAAAAATGGATAATTAAAAACATGGTAAGTATTTATAGAAAAATGTATTCAAGAGAGAATCCACCTACCTAAGGGTTTTAGTAAAATTGACTGACACATGCCAGCACCACAAATCTGGGTTAAATGTCCACCAAAACTGCCTTAGATCTCTTTTCTAACATCAACGAGTCCAACACTCATCATTTTAGAAAACAAAAACCCATGATCTAAATATTAAAGGTGTATATCTAGAAAACTGATATAGAGGGATATGTGGATCTATTGAAAACCAATATGGATCCAAGAGTGGAGACTTTCTAGAGAAGAAATTCCTTCACCACACTTCGAAACCCCTTTTAATCACCTCCAAAATGATTAGAAGAGCCCATATAACCCTTGAGAACCAAATATAATGAATAAGGATCATGTTGGGGATGAAAGGAGTGGTTTTGGGGAAACCCCAAGTGATCATGATTTTAAAAATTCAAATTTCCTCAGCAGCGCATGGTCAACTCACACAGTTTGAAAAAATGTGTTCTAATTGTGATCCTGATATAACCTCGAAGGGTACCTAAATGGTCTCCTCATACATATAGTAAAACCCTATGAAAAACATCTGAATCAATCTATCCCATATTTCATGGTTACCTGGGTTCGATCCACAATTTCCCCTAATTGTTCACAAAATGTGCTCCTTTAACAAGACTCCAAACATTTCCAAATCCATCCAAAATTCCCCCATACAGTACCCAAAAATAGTAACAACATAAAAAGGAATAAAAAAGGATACATACCTCAAACTAATAGTGATACATATGAGTTTTGGAATATTTTTTATTTTAATAAATGGGAAAATTATATAATGATGTGGAAATTTATTATTTGATACTATAGTGTTCATATTGATTAACATATCACAATGGTTTTTGATTAAATGTTTGTTTGAGATGGATGATGCAAGGTTGATTCTATAATGAAATTACATGGTGTTTTATAGTTAACACAATATTTTTTCATAGTGAGGTCCAGACCATAAAAGAAGGGACTGCATCATAGTTAATGTTCTAGTCTATTAAATATACGTACAAAGTGACTAACATGTTGTAGCAGTGACCATATTAAGAAGCACTAAGCAGTAAAGGTCTAATATAGGGAGTTCCATGCCACATGATATTTAATGGTACTAACTTTTTGATGAATTAATGTTTTAAACTTAAAATATATTTATTTCAATAAATATTTTAGTATTAATATTGTTATTTATTAATTAAGATTTATATGAGACATATGAGAAGATCTCAATTCAATAAGAATAAAATTGATGAACTAATTTGGGATAAGGAAGAAAATGAAAAAAATGATTAGGGAATACTTTTAATTCAATAGGAGAAAATAATGTGAGGAAAAAATAATGACCCAGAAAATGGAGACTCATCCCAATGGTTTTTTCATGTGAAATAAAATGAGACCATTAGAGAAAATAAATTTACTATATGTTGGGAAATTGAGGATCACATGAAATTGAATATATTTGAAGTTATATTCTATAATTTATTTAAAGATATAATTATTATAAACAATCTATATATAGAAGGAAAAAATAATAAAGAGGTAAAAAGTAGTTCAAAAAGTTGGATTGGGGTTCTTGTACAATGATATGAAAAATATTGAAGAGAATACTTTGGGGTGAAGATTAGTATATTGAGGATTTGTTGAAGCTATAGATATCATGGGAATTGAAGAAAAAAAAGAAAATTTTTTTTGTTGTTATGTTGATATTATATATGTGAGATTAAGTATTTAAAATAATTAATACAATCTAATTAGAGAATATCCAGGTTTAAATTGTTCAATTAATATGATAGTGATGCCGTGAAATATGTGAGTGAGATAACTAGATGAGTGGATTTTTTAGAATCTTATGAAGATGAATTGATAGCAGGGACTGATTTGAGTATTTACCTTTAAGATAAATTTTCATTCAATGAAAATTCAGTTCATAATTAAATCAATATTTATATGTGTAGTGGAATCCCTAGAAAAACATCAAATCTACTAATATTCAGTTGAATTTAGGAATATCATGTTAGAGATGTTTCAGGAATAATTTAAAATGAATAAATACACCACTAGTCATTTTAGTGAACAATCCAAAGTCTCTCCCAAGCCACTAAAAATAAAATAAATAAAGAGGAAAAGGTGGTATGAAATGCTAGGAGGAAGGAAATAAAAATACCACTACTTGAATCTAATTAAATTAGCAAGTTTATATCAACTATTTTTTATTTTAAATATCATTTTTAGTGAAATAAATATAATTTATAGAGAATACGAGGATTATGAAGATATTATAACAGTTGTGAATTTTACATTATTTTTTTTTGTTTACATGATAGAGGTTCATTCTTATTTTTTAGATACATATTGTGCTTTTGAATGATATATTTGATGAAATATGAAAAATACATTAATAATTTTATTATATGGAATATTCATTGGCTAAGAATGTTAGAAAATGATAAAATATCTCAAAACTGGTAGAAAAAAAGTATGGAAGAACTACTATTTGAAATGATATATTGTCTCTAATTGATTAAAAATTGAAATTATTGTGAAATAAGTGTTTAAATATTCAACTGCAGAGATACTCCATGTATTAGAAAAATGACAAAATTCAGAGTGAATTTCATGGATTCACAACTGAATGAAAAATAAAATATAATTAAAAACATGTTTGTTCTGTAATAGCGAGATACAAGATACATGATGGACATGTTGAGAAGATGAAATTTTAATATTAAGAGTGATAAATTTGATATTACAATGATTCATATTCTATCAATGTGAAGTTTTTAGAGATTGTAATAAAGCTAAATGACGCGAAATCAGTAAAAGTTGGACCTTCAAAAAAAACTGGGATATGAACTATTGATATTCAAGTTTAAGGGAATGGTTTTTCTTAATATATGACCCACACTATTGGTAATGAGATAGTAAAAATAATAAGGGAAACATCATCCTTATACTCAATAAAACCAGTAACCCAATGTCTTATTGAACATGTATGTACTAAATCCATTTTTTATAGAAGTTTAAGATAAATGATAAAATCTAATCAAATGTAGAGAAATAAAAAAAATTGGCAGTCATAATTATGTCATGTAAGGATTTGGTAAAGTGGAATAAATTTATTACTCTATATAGAGCAATACAATTCTGGGTTTCCCTCCCAAAAAACATGAAAATAAATTTGTAAATATTGATAATATAATAAAGAGAAAGAGATTTATGATAATTTTTCAGTGTTTTTTGGATTTTTAGGAATCTTTCTATATATTATTGGAACAACAGATCAAAATATGAAATTTAAAAAAGAATAAGATATAGGGATACAATTTGAGAATATACTTAAACATGTTAGTCAAAATCTAGATGTACAAAATATAGATATTCTACCTAAAAAATATTATAATTTCTATGATTTGGATGTGAATATTACAAAATCGGTGGCCACACATATAATTAATTTAGAAATATTTCAACAAACGATAACTCTTATTATGAGGACAAATTCTACAATAATAGATTAATTAGGCACATAGAATTCCAATTAATTATTCCTTTATGATTGAATGAGTAACAAAAGTTAATATCATGACACCCAAGAATTCAATAATGAAATATGAGACTAATGAAACAACAAATATAAGAATATTGTTTTACTACGGTGGGAGGGGACACAATATGGGATTTTTAAATAATCCATGAAAATTAAATCAAGTGGGATAAATCAATAAGTAAACAACAAATCAATCAAGGAGACACACCAAAATATTTAGAAGGTGGTTGAAATTAAAAATAATGAGTTCTATAGGATGCCTAATTAGTGTAACCTATGTGCTAAATCTGATATTTTTGAATGGTGTGACTGTGTAGTACATGATCCTAACAAGTGCATAACTTGGATTCCAAGTCAAAAGGACTTTCTGAGGAGATAAGTGACTGGTAAATATGAATTCTTTAACAAAGAAATCTAATATGAAAGAGTACACAAAAAGGATAAGGGATTTCATGAGCCTAAAAATATATCAATCACATGGGAAGATAAAATGAAATAATATAGTAACTTGAGAAAAAATAATGAGTGAAGGTTAAATGATATCTCAATAAAATAAATCTATTCTATCTAAGAAGTAACTGAAAAAATAAATATACACTTAAATCCTCTATATAAATTCATTTAAAAATTAAAGGATATTCAATGAATGAATAAGAAAAAAAATTACTAGCTTTAATGTAAGGTTATTTGGGGCTTGTAAATAAGTCCCACCCCTAGTGATACAACTAAATAGGTAATGGGAGCCACATTATTACAAAAAAATTATTGTTTTTCATTAAAGTGTAAATTTAAAGTTAGTCTAGATAAAGTCACCCATCATGACTATTATGGTGATGATGTTTAGAGTTTATCCATTATTGGAAAGATGCAGAAAAATTCAAGTCTTTTGATGATTTATTTTTTATCATAATTCTGAATTCTAGGCAGCGCCAGAAAATTTTGAAGTTGAATGTATGATACTCATGTTCCTATATATTTTATATTTAATTATTTTTCAAATCATCTAGGGGAAGTTATTTACTAACAAAATGGGGTGTTATAGTTCTTTCAATTGATTATTTTTTATGTGTTAGTTGATATGTGTGAAAATATCATTTTCATTATTTTTCTTACAACCCAAAGAAGAGAATTATTTTGTTGGTGTGCAATTTTGAAATAGGAATGGAAAAAAATTATTAACAAAATCCACTTTTGTATTTTAACATTATTTTATCCCATATATTGTTATATATAATTTATTTTAGGATTGAATATAAATAATATGTGGTGCCTTCCTTCCCAAAAAGAAATTCAAATATCTAATGGTAGGAAAAAATTTCTTCAGAGAAGGGGATAAATATGTGTTCCATCTCATGAAAACTAACATCAAGTTGGAAAATATTATTCCAACTTTATAATCATTTTTAATATGTGGAGAAGAGAAACAATGAATTCATGAATTAATGTGGTATTGAGAACAAATCCCAAGGGGCGGATTGATGTTTCCTTATGGATTATGTTTTATTAGTATTGTATTTATTGTCAATTTAGAATGTATAATTAAAAATATATTTGGTGATATATGTGTGATGGATTGAGTATCCAACGGTTACATGAATCATGAAGGTGATTCCCATGTGGATTGGGTAATAAATAAAAGTTAATGATTCCATTGGAAATATAATGGGTGTCTCACACTGTGGGAAATGAGTTTAGACAAGATGAATGATATGAGAGAACCCCCCTGAAATATGATGATTGGTGATCATGACCACATGATCAAAGAATTTTCATAGTTGATTGAATGAACTGTTAAAAATAATCATATAAGAAGTAATGTAAATATGTGTTAGAGAATCCATCCTTGTGTGCTACTATGATTTAATACTAAAAATAAATGTTTGAGAACATGTAGATGATGTTTTATAAAGACTACGTTCGAATATAGAAATGATTTGTAGTGGAATCTATCGAAAATTGATTAATTTTATTTTTAATATACATCAAGACCTTGGGAGTGCTTATAATCTGTTTAATTATGTTTAATAAATTTCCAGATGTGAGTTGATATGTTTATAAGTGGTTGAGGGTGTCCACTATTGAATTTTAAAAAACCCCAAAAAATATGAAATAATTTTAAACAGAATTTGTTTCCAACATAAAGGTATTATCTTTATTTAGGTCCGTGTAAAAAATTTCCATGTTTTTCAAGAGACACATAAAGGTAAATCTATAAAATAGTGAGTTATGTAAAGGAATCCTTGAAGATATGTAGGAAATGTAACGGTAAAGATACTTGTGTATAGGAAACATGAAGCCCCATAAGGTTAATTTTCAAATTCATAAATCTATGTATATGTAATGTTTGAATTGATGCGGACATAGAAAAGCTAATGAAATGACTTATGTAATGGTAGATCAGAGTAGCAAGTGTTGCATAATGGGAAACAATAATGTTTAAAGGCCATACCCAATCTATGTAATGGTTTAAAAAATGTTTTTTAATTTATAAGTATATGATAATAAAAACATATATAAAAGTTAAATTTAAGAATCAATAGCTATAAATAGGTTTTTAGTTTGTAAATATTGTTTATTATAATGGTCAATACCCCATGTTTATATTCATGATTAATATTTTTTACATGCGGTTGGTCCATTGAGTTAAACAGAAAATTAAATCTTCATTTCCTTTTTTGTCTCACAATAAATGTTATTTAATATTACTATAATTCATGTTCTAAAGATTAAAATGCAACTATATGATTCTAGATTAATTAATCAATGGTCAAAACATAAAAAAATAGGTGTGAAACATTTTTAAAATATTTAGGAGCCAATATTCAAGGATGCCTCACAGAATATCAATGCAGATGAGTTTCAAAATTTTTTAAATTGAAATCAATGTGAAAATTTTATATTGAAGTTGAAATATATCAATTGATTCTAGGGATGGTTCTTATTATTCAAAATATCACAAAGAATGGTTACTAAAACTCTGTGTGAGATGGTTGAGGTAAAATTGTGTCTATGTTGATTTCATATATTGTAATACAATTAAAAAATGTTATTGCTGAGTGAGATCTATATTGTGGAACAAGAGACTACAACACAGTGAAGTTTATGATACATGGAAACATAGCACAAAGAAAATATCATTCCATATCACTAACTGTTTCGAGAAACATTCAACACTAAAAGCCCAACACGGGGATCTCTTTTCCATATGACATGTTGTTGTATTGCATGTCTCATATAAAATGTTTTATACTTTAAATAATTTTATTTATGTGGGTGTTTCAATTTTATGAATGATACATTTTTGATATTAATATGAGAATAATGAGGACATATTGATCCCATTTAAAGATACTAGAAGAGTTTTATTTGGAATAGGAATTAAATCAGAAAGAAGAGAAGGGGAATATTGGAATTAAATAAAAGATGGCTAAGTGAGGAAAAAAACATCCAAAAACTTATAAACTCTTCCATGATTGATTTTGATGGGAATTAAATGTGATCATTATAGAAAATTCATATATAATATATTTATAAAATGATTATTTTGGGTCGCTAAATATATTTGATGGGTTATTCTATATTTTCCTTATTATTCTAGGTATCTTATATATAGAAGGATAAATTAATAATAGGTAAAAATGATTTTGATAAGTTGTATTTGATATATTTTGAAGGTGCTATGGGAAATATGGAGGATAAATCTTGATGAATAAGAAGAGTATGTCATGATGTTATTGAGAATTAATTTCATTTGTGTATTAATGATAAAGAATAAGAAGATATATAATTTATTACTAAGATTAGTTGAGTGATCTAAATTAGGGAGAGGAATAAATAATAAGTAATAAGAGACTTACTGTGTTGATATTTAATAACTTTTGGAATTCAAAACAACAATTGTAAGGAAGTGTACTGATATTTGTGGGCGTAGCGACGTCCTTATACTGGTTTTTTTCTACTTCTAAAGGAGGAAGAAAACAACAAATATCTGTTGGTGGTATGCTTGTTTTAATATAATATATGGGATGCAACTTATATTTATATGTGTAATATTGGGATCATATCAAACCTATGTAATATAGTGTGTCTGGTTTCAGGACGGCAACTGGAGAAATCTTCTTTTATTAGGGAAAAGATTATAGTATAGAATAATTGACTTTATGGGAGTTGACTTAATAATGAGTTGAATTTTGTAATGAAACTTATAAATCCTATGTAATGTACTTTATTCTAATATTTCATTATAAATATGTATTAGTTTCTAGGATAAAATATTAAATTTTCCATTCACCCTAATATAAAATATTGTTTATATTCCAATAGTGTTAAAATATTCCTAACGAATTTGGAATTTTGTAAAAATTAGAAATAAAATCACCCATATCACATGACTAAAAAAATACATTTGGTAAGATTAATGAGAAACATTGATGAATAATATATTTTTGAATGTGTTTTTGAAAAACTATAATAAATTCACACATCATAGGGAAGAGTATCTTCCTTGTTTCCCAACATAAAGTGTTCAGATGGATAACATTCCCATAACAGTTGTTCTTATAAATATAATTTACCTTGGAATGGTATATCAAATTCACCCCGAAGAGAGTTACCACATGAGAGATGACATTGAAGGGAGTAGTCGCCATTCTGGTGTAAATCAGTTATTATTGAAATTATATGAAATTATTGATGATGTGATTACTAAATTACCTCCTCTAAGCACTATATATATATATTTAATCATTGAGATATTAAACTTGATGAACATGAATTTGTGGATGATCTCCACCTTCAATACATTTTTTCTACAATTATAAATGGTATTCTGTGTTAAAGTGATGATTCCCAAGTTATACTATAGATCTCTCCAATTAACTGATAATCATGGATTCACATATGAGACCATTAATAAATGAAAAAATAGTGGAATATTATTGTGAAAAGAAAATTCATAGCTCAATGATTTTATTATTTATTAATAATCTCTGTGGAAGGACAATTATATTAATCAATATCGATATATTATTCCTTTAATGGTCTTAAACCATGGAAAATAAATTTCTAATAATATGATTCATTAACTCTAAATAAAATTATTGTTGAAGAAATTCTTCATGTTAGCTAAAATTTCAATACTAATGATGTGAAAGTTATATAGAAACAAAGATACTGACAAGTAATCTTACAAAAAATATTCATTAGCATTGAAGGTGGTTGATTAGAAACACTCCAAAGTTTTTTAGTACAGTAATAATGTTTCATTTGGTTTATTAGTAGTTGGTTTTACCCGTTTAGGTCAATAGATGGAGTGATATATAGTAAGTTTCTAGCGGTGTTGGTTTCATACAAACATCCCACGTGGTATTGAAAGTAGCAAAAAAATTTGTCACATTACATTTGTATTAATATTCTAAGAGGAACCTATGGTAAAATTGATAATTATATGAAACTATTGATATATGTTCTATAAGAAGTTTGGGTAGATATTTAAATGATTTATTATTTTTTAAAAAATTAAATGTTTAAAATTGGGATTTTTTATGGAAAAATAATGACATCCCAATGTATATTAAGTTATCAGGTTGGATTATAAAATGATAATTTTTCTATCTTTATTAAAAAAAATGTATGAAATCAGCATGGGTGAAACATTGTAGAAAGTAGGCATTACATGGTCACATAGAAATTATTTCTCCACTATAAATTCTCAAAAACAAATTGGGTTATTTTATTGGAACAAATACCATGATACCAAACCATATATAATGCTTGGGGTTAAATTATATCACTACATGACAATTGAATCATTTTTACATTATATGATTTTTAAGGTTTATTGGATCCAACGTTTCTGTCCATTCATTCTAAAAATTTATAGGTAAATAATAATTATATAAAAAAATTGTTTTCTTCAAATTTTCTTTTTAAAACAATAATATTTTATTAAATTATTAGGATGTGTTATACATTTTGAAAAATCATTGTGATAATATACTATGAACCCTTTTGGGCATCGAGGGGAAAGTAATGGAAAGTGAAAATAGTTGACATGATTTATAAGAAGTGGGATAGGTAAAACCATTAACTTTATAATTTTTAGTTGTTAATATGGTATAAATTCCTACTACATATATTAAAATGAGTAAAACAAATAAATATACTTTTATATAAATTTTGATGACAACCATGGTTTCTTAATGGTAATTGTTCTAATATTTTAGAGAATTTTTATGTAGAGAAAATGAAATTTCATATGCCTAAAAGTCATAATAATCACATTCTACATCAATAGTATATACCCATTATAATTTTTGATTTTTTACCATCCGATTTTGTTGAGGTGGTGATTGAGTTTTTAATTTTTTATACCAACCTTGTCCAAGAAATCCATACATGGTTTATTTGAAAAAATATAAAGATAATATTTTTCTTACACTATATAAGTTAGAGAAACAATATCATCATAATTTTTCAAAAACATGTCCCTAATTATTGTACATTCAATCAAGGAATTAATTACCAGAGATTATGTGTAATATAGGTGGATTTATCCAATAAAGTGACAAATAATTACATAGAAATAGTAGGTGTGTAAATAATATCACCTTTAAGATTAAATTTACAAGGGTTATTTAATGGATTAATGAACCAATTTCTATTATGTATATATTTATTACACTAATATAAAATTATATAAACCCTCTTAGATTGATGAATATTAATTTAGATAAAGGAAATTTGTTTATGGAAAATTCCAGAGGGTTCATGTTCATCGATACATTTTGTTTGACACAAAATTGGTTATTCCATTAATATATTAAGTTATACAATTTATCTATTATGTTTTTTAATTTAATTTAATATTTATTTTTATTTTATTTTTTGCAATTTGAGAAATGTATCAGTGATTGGAAACTGTAATGGCCCTATTCAATTGATCATTATATCAGATAACTTTATTTCAAAAAAAATTATGACTAGTTAAAGACTAATGTATGTATATATAATTGAATATATATTTTTATAATATATATAATTTGTATTATAACAATCTTATATCAATTTAATTACAAGAAATTTATTTATTTACATGTTGAATGAATTATGTACTCATACAATTTTTGAAGAACTCATCTAGAAAGTTGATGTTCCATATTTCAAGGATAATCTTTACAATTCATTTAATGCTAGTATATTTCTACATCACATTAGTGACACTGTCC
Organism: Viscum album; assembly: GCA_963277665.1. Lineage (NCBI taxonomy): Eukaryota > Viridiplantae > Streptophyta > Magnoliopsida > Santalales > Viscaceae > Viscum > Viscum album. The sequence continues at coordinate 960,770,162 of OY728142.1, forward strand.
TGAATTAGGATTTGAAACATAGTTTTATTGGTTGTCCATAAGTTAATACATGTTATTTATATTCAGTATTGTAGGATATGAATGATGTGTTCTCCAGTCATATCGTAATATATATTATTGGCGTGTGATTAGATAGATCTATTTCATGGAATTTATGTGGACCACTGACAATTTATATTGGTAAAATTTAATAATATATTATATAAATATGACTAGGTAAAAAATAATCATTTTATATCAGTGACATACATATTTTTTGATTACTTTGTGTACATTGATTTGAATTGAATATTTATGGTTAAAATTCATTGGGGATCTAATTAGATGGGAGGGACTAGATATCACCACATTTCCTAATAATGTCCTTGAATAAACCTTTATATTTGTACTATAAGAAGATATACAATGGTCCCTGGAGATAGTTGAAGGTGATATGATAGATTTACATGATCAGTTAAATTCAACTAGTAATTATATTTATTTACATAAAAAATGGTTTACCATTGTAAAAATATTTATAAATTATTTGAAAATTGTTATTCTATTTATAATTAATATACTTTTATAAATGTACATATGTCACATGAATATTAGGGTTATTTATCTATCATGTCTAGTATGTGTGATTTCATTTTTATGTTAATTTACTATTTTTATAATTACGTTCTCCTACATATTATTTTTTTAATTAGGAAAAAATTTATTATCTACAATAATAAGAATTTAGGTTTAATAGGATATAGGGTGTATTATAAGAGACACATGGGTCATGGTATAGGGGTTTGATCATGGAAATATGGTACCATATTTGATGTGTTATTTGATGACCCCTTTCATCCTGTTGGAGAAGGGAAGAGTGTATTGATTTTTCAGTTGGTCCATATGATAAGAAACCACCATAGATTTCATTTTATGACTCGTGATTGGAAATAATTCTCTTAATATTCAACTGACTGATTATAGGGTGTGGTTCATGTAAAAATATTATTTATTTTTTTTAGAAATTATTATTATTATTATTATAGCCACTTAATTTTTTATAAATGATATAATTTGATATCTAGTCTAGATGATATTTAACCAGTGTGCATTGCTATATTAAAATTGTTATATAATGACTATAAGTGAAGTGTCATGTGATATCACAGAGAACCATTTTATAATGTGTTATACATCAGATAAAGATTCTCACTGAGCACACTTTCTACCAAGTGGAAGGATTTGGATGTGTTTTTGTCGGGTGAGGTAATGATTATAATATTTATTCCATTAAACAAATAAATTAATGTAGTATTTCATATGGTTAATAACCAAATTTTTTTAATTTTGATAAATTTTGGTTATCATTCATGTAATCCGGCATCATATGGAATGGCTTCTAGACTCGAAACTGAACATGTATCATTGATTATATATAATATATGTTTATAATTAAATTATTATTCATATATTTGATATGTTATAGTATATAAGATGAAAATAAATATTTAATTAGTTTCCACCATTGATATAGTCAAGAAAAGGAGGTGATCCCACTATCCAGATGTAAATGTTTATGGGGAATCATTAGGATACTAATCCTGATGTTTATGGAATTATAGTAAAAAAGCTATTATCTAAAAAACTTATTCTTATTTTATTAGAAATATTAACAATTTTTATGAAAAAACATATACTATAATAACCCGATTCTTTATATGAAATTCTAAAAGGTTCAAAGGGAATTCCTAATCCCTAAGGTCTGGTAATTAGTTCTTGGGAACCGAGGATACACTATAGAAAATGATTTATCCCATTAAATTTCAATTATCATGCATAAAAATTTGTACGAAGAATCCAACATTGAATGAGCATAAAGTTCACTTCTATGAAAAATAGACTCAGTTATTTAAAGAATAAATAAACCAAATATGAAATAACCAAAACAAAAGAAAACATTCGAATACATTCTATAAAATCAAATAATTAAAATGAGATTTAAATTAATCACAAGATGCAATAGAGGATGAAATATTCTGTATATACATAATACATATAAAAACACAAACATAGTAATCGTAGAGATGGTTCCTACTACCATTACATTGGAATGATAATAAGGGAATGTATAATGAAGGATGAGTCAATTTAGTAGTCTTGGAAAACAAGATACATACACGAGTCTTGTATTATAAATAAATACACTTATTCCAAAATATTTTTTTCTTTTGAAAATAACATTATATCATCTAATATATCATTTCATATCTTTCTTAGTGCACTTCATGGAATCCTAGGGAAAAAATATAAGTGTGATCTTATATTATTTATAAGGGTAAAGTAAAACATATGAAATAATAAATCAATTAGAATATTCAATATTGAATGGTAATAGATCAAGAAACATTACTTGTAATCCATAAGATGAGAAGGAAGTGATGAAAAAAATATAGAAAGGTAGATAATTGAAAACACCAACCATTAAAATAACTAAATAAGGAATAATAAATATATAAAGGTAATAATTTGAAAATACATTCTATTTAATCAATAAAATGTGAATGAAATAAATCAATAGACTTTTTCATTGTGAAAATAATATGGATATTAAATAATAAATCAAAATGAAGGAAATTATTAATTATTAGAGATTATATCTCAGGAACATAAAAACATTGACTATTAATATCTATCCTCCCAACAACATAAAACTATAGGTAGAAACCTGTTAAATATTTCCAAAAAAATTGTATCATGAGAAACTATCAATTTATCAGGGGTTTTATTAAGTTTGAGTCCCACCAGTCACTATATGTCTAAATCAGTCATCATATCAATTAATTAGTTTAATTAATAAACAATATGTGTTATCAAATATCTGTATTTAATAAATAATATGGATTTATCAATATTTCTCATGACAAAAAAATTAACTATTGAAGGAAGAACCATATGTAAAAATGATATATGGTTTAGGAAGAAAATATTCAAGATAAATGATATGGATAATTATATGAAAATCAATGTCAACTGATCATAGGTAATTGAATATTTCAAGGGGACTAACTATAAGAACCTGTCCCTAAACATTAAATAATCTAGTAAATTTCTTTTTGAATTTACATCCTTATATTCCCAAAGATCATTTATGATTAATGTTTTAAAAAATTAAGACATAATTCATACATATCTACCCACAAGCATACAAAGGGAATTTTACAAAAACATTATCCATTTCTCACATAATACTATAATTTTTAATTAAAACATCAAACTTTTTCATGAAAAGTCTTAACAACATTTATCTCGACCTCTCGCTTTTTCTTACCTGTCCGTAAACCATATGAATTTTATTAAAAGAATAGATAAGGAAAAAAACATAGTATGGTGCGTAAAAATAAGTATAGAAACTATTATTTCATGAATACCTATAAATATATGAAATCATTTTCCCAAAGATATACATTTCACCCTACAAGTATCATATAGTTACATTGTGAAAACATGATATTTCCAAAAAAAGTAGAAAAAAGAATACCAAAAAGGAAACTTGGGGTATTTATTACATAAAATTGTAACCCTTACAACTAAAATATGATTTTAACCATCACTATTACCATAAAATGTAACTCTCATGGCTACCTTATAATTAAACCCTCATAGATACTTTATAGTGTAACCATCACAGTTATACTTGGTGTTACCATGTGGTCAAATTCCAACCCAAACATACCCAATAAATTTGAGGGTGATATAGCACCCATAAATAATCATAAATAATGACGAAGAACCAGAAAATTCTCATAAAAAGATTATTTTAAAAACATTCCATTTCAATTTTTTTAAAACATAAATTTAAAAGAGAATTTTTAAAAAAAAGTATGTTACAAAAATCTTATATTTGAAGTCAGAATTTTAAAAAAAATGAATTTGTATATAACATATAAATACACATAATAAATCATAATGTAATTGCAATTAAATTTTAAAATAATCATATCTTGACATAATCAATGAAGTAAAAGGTTAACCACAAGAATGAAAATTGGGTTACGAATTCTCTTACCTCATGTTAGTATTACATAAAACATGTTAAGACCATAGGAATGATGGTTTAAAAAGTTATATTAATATATTAAATAACCATATTACAATTATTAATTACTTATATTATATTATTATAAAATATTTCCACCCATTTATTAATAATATTTTGTTATTTTCATTGTCTCAGGTGCATTTATTTCATGGTTTTCAGGTTTTTATTCATTTGAGTTTTTCTTGTTGAATGGTATAAAAACACTAAAAGTGGAATGAAATGGTGTTAATATGTTTCCATTATTTTAAATGATACTGCATATCATTTTGTTTTAGGATATGAAGATGAATAATTAGATAAAACAATAATAAAAATGATTTAATCGTTTTGGTTGTTTTTACGATCATTACAAACCTATATCATTTCATTCAATATTATGTTCATATATTGGTTCTAGAACTTTAAATAAGTTATAATATGTATAAAAAATATTATTTGACCATAATAATGGTTTTATGAGTATCCATGAATTCTCTAATTAAAAATTAATGTGTATTGTCCACAATAGTAGTAAATCGACAGATCGCAGATGATGTTCTCAATTTTATAATAAAAGTTATTGTAGAAGAATATTGAAGGTGAGTTCATCCATAAAAAAGATAAAATTAATAAATATATGTAAGAGATACTGAATTTTTATGGATCCTGGATTAGGGTAGGTGAATAGAGTATATGAAATGAAAATGAATTTAAATGAAAATAAAAGAAAATGTAAGTGGAGTTTAAATCTCAAATTATCCTCCTTGAGAACCTCATTAAGGACCTTGGTTTTTACATTTTGGTGAGACCATAAGGGCTTAAATGTGGTTAAGAGACTTTGGAATGTATCTGGGTATAAATTAAACAAGATAAAAGGATTTTATGTGTGAGGGAAAGAGGTGGCGAGGGGTGGTATTTATAGTCTCGGAGGGTGGAATTTTTTGAAAATTCTATTAATTAGTTTATTATTTTTACTCATGACTGGGAATAGTATGAGAATTATCCCTAAATATATTAAAATAATGAATGAATATTAGATATCATAGTGCTTAAATCAGTGAGGAATCATGGAATAATTTTTTTAACATAAATTGTATATACTGTAAATTTTTGTATTTTACTATTCACCAAATACTCAAGTATTTTAGAAAAATATAAAAAATTCACCCAATTTTTTTTCAATTTTGTAGAATTAAAAAATTAATTAATTTTTTTTTGAAAATAATTATTTTAAATATGATAAATTTAATATTTTATTAAAATTAATATTTATTAAAAAATTAATCATTTTAAAATTATAACTGATCTTATCAAATTTTTAAAAACTAATTATGGACTTATAAAATTATCATATAATCATAAGAAAACAAAATATTTATTTATGAATATATTTTATAAAAGTAAATTTTATTTTAAATCATTTTATTAAATATAATATTTTAATTAAACCATTCGGACTCATAAAAATACCAACACATAATTTATCATTTTCAAAACATTTATTAACATATTCCATGAAATAAAGATATCTTCATTACACCTATAATATGCATAAATATTTTTTATACTCTCATAGGTGAGGTTAGTATTCTATTATTATATATTTTTTATTTATAAATACAACTTATTTCATTATACATTCATAAATAATGTAATATTTTAATTCTAAAATGAAAAAAGATTATTATATAATTACTTGGGTTATTACACTAAAAAATAATTATAGGATGCGAATGTCAATGCTATCCTTATCAAAATCAAAAATAAACCATCCTGAGGAATAATAAGATAAGTATCAATACAACATAACTCATATGGATTAAAAATTAAGGGTTTTTGTCCTTGATTAATGTAAATGTCATAAAAAGATATTTTAAGAACATTCTGGAGGAAAATATCCTTTTTATAATGAAAAACATTTTACAATACATATCTTTGAAAATCACTTTTAAAAAACTTTTTGATTATAATGTGACCATTTAAACATGAAAAGTATGATTCAAATAAATAGAGGCATGTATATCTATGCATGTCGTATAAGGTAGAAATAACATTCCTTTTTCATAGTAAAAAGGATAGAAATTCCTTTTGGAAAGAGGTAAAAAGGTTCCTTTGAAAACCTTTGTAAAATATAAAAGGGTAAAATTTATTTAATAAATAATTTAATATATATTATAATAATGTTATAAAACCTTTTTAGACAATAGATGTTTTAGAAGAAATTAGGTTCTTCGAATAAAGATGGAAATGATGTTAGTTTTTCTTAAAAACATTTTCAAAAACAGTTTATGTAACAAAGAGTAGAAATATGTAACTATTAGTTGATAAAATTCATAAATAAAAATATTTGAAGAAAATAAAATGTTATATTAAATAATTATCATATTAATTCATTTAATGGAATTTCAAGAACTAGAAATCTTTATTGGAATTCTATTGTGAAATAAATCCTAAAATGATCATAATGTTGAAGTTAGAATTAATCAATGAATTCATTATGTGTATCAAATTTAAATCAAAATATTGTAGTGGAAATACATTAATGTATATCTAACTTCATTATACACATAACCATAGAATACAAATGACAATGGGGATGTAATATAACCCAATGAAATGGAATTGGGTTATGAAAATCATCACCACTTGGTAAATTTTAATACAAATCAAATTAGAAGAAATAATCAAATATGAACCTAAAAATACCATGAATATAAAATAATAATAGATATAATATATTAAAATGTACATTAGATCTACCACCAAGAAGAATTAAATGGTGAATATGACATTTTTATCAAAAATGAAAAAAGTGAGATGATAATCCCTTTCCATGCATTTCATTTTGAGTGAAAGCTCCTTATCCATAGGTATAATTTTTATAAACACATAAATAAATTTTAACAGAACAATAATCATATTAATAATATCATATATTAACTTTTTATAATATCAAATTACCCATTTGTTAATGATCATTCATTAGTTTTACAATTTCATGTGTTAATTTCCCAGTTTGTCGAGCACATTATAATGTTTTAATTTTGTTCACATTAAATAGATCCCGAGTTCAAAATCTCCACAATTAAAAAAAATTAAATATCATATATATTAATTATATATGTGTTTATAATAATCTATTAAATTTTGAGATAGTAAATAAAATGCACCTTTCATAGAGATGGTAGTTTGTACATACACATGAACACTACTTCTGTTTCTTTTTTTATATAAAAAAATGAAAAGTAAAAAAATATATATATTTTATAATTAAAATATAAAATATATTCCATATAAGTGACATTTATTTTTAAATATTATCTTTAATACAATATTTTTATAGTGTAAACTTATCACCTCACTTTGAGGAGGATATAATCCACACATCCACAAATGATTTTATTGTGTTTAAGAAAATGGAAACCATAATGGTACATATTATATAAATATTTTATAATTATTAATAAATAATAAATATCATTAATATAATTTAAAAATATTGTGTCCACAAAAATTCCCAACCATGATAAGAGGTAAAGGAAAGAAGAACGACATCATTTCATGAAGGATTAGTTCTCCAAACAAGAACGGTATGTTCGTCACACATTTGAGGGATGCGTGTGTAGGTGTAATTATAAACATCAAAATGGAAAAATATCATTATATTTTGGATTCATATTTTATTATGAAATAATGTAGTAATAATAAATTTAGGGGATGAGACACAAATAAAAAATAAATCCACAATGGAGAATGATACCTCATTTTTAGATAAACACTTTTGGATTATACCAAAATAACTCCTTTGTGGGATCTACTCCCATGGTTATTCTTCAATGTTTATTTTAGGTATGTTGGTAGATTTTTTATTAGTTTTTGGGTGAGCTAATTGGCCTGAGAGGTGTGAATTAATGGTAGTCAGTGTGTTCCATTTTATAGTGGAGGAGGAGTGGCATTCTTGTAAACATAAAAAGGTAAACACTATTAAGAGAGCTCCCTTAAAATATTTTACATCACTAATGAAATTAATTCTATATAATGGATTATATGGTCAAAATATGTTCATCTAATGTATTTTTGACATGTTTATAGGTTATTGTTTCCCAAAATTTTAAATTTTCCTCCCCTGTTATGATAATTTATATTTTCATCACTGTAATTAATTTTAATACATTCACTAAATTTTTTGGTTAATAAATAATTTGAACTTATTATAAAATATAAATTATTATCATAAAAAAATTGAATATATTTTTTAAAATTCAAATCAAATAAGTGGCATAAAGTAATTTCAATTTAATCCCATAAACAGGATGACAAAGTGGGTTTTTAAAGTAAAAATGATCAGAATATTAAGATGTGTTTATAACTAATTTCAAATATAAATTGATTCTAATGAAATTAATTGGATTAATATTTTTATAATTTATATAACCATTCATTAAAACAAATAAATAATATAATTTAACTCTATGAATAAATTATACAAAAAATTATTTTTGAATAAAACTTCATTATTTTTCACTATTGATAAAAAATTGAAAACTCATAGAAAAAAACAAAAAATAAAAAATGAATTTTTTTATGTTTCTATTTAGAAAAATAAATTTAAATTGACATATAATATTTATAATAGTTTAAAAAAAATTATTTAAAATAGGTTCTCTATTATAAGTAGGTAAATATACCTTTAGAAAAATATAATTTTTAAGTATAAAACTGTATTTATTCTAATCTTATAACAACCGTATATATTGGGTAAATATAAAAAATACATTATTGAAGAAATAAAATATATATTTAATTAATATAATTATGTAACTATAATAAATTTATTTTATTAATAAAAAATCCTTTGGGTCTATAAAATCAAAATATTTAATTTATTTTTAATTAGTTTTTATTTCATTTCTAATTAAATGGTAACCAATGAATTCAAGTTATATTATTGTAAAAAATATTTTTTCATAATTTAGTTAATAATATCAAATAGTTTTATTTTAATAGACAGTTTATATGTAATTTTATTAAATTATAATATTTTTATAGTCTATTGTTGTTTTCTAAAACTTAGTCTTGCATGTAACACAAACTATTGAAGAAACTCATTGTTGCATACGAAGAAAGATAAATCTATATTTTGAAAATATAAAGCTATATAATATATTTAAAATATTAAATATACCATAATGTACAAAGATGTTATATCCCTTTCAAAAAAAAATTCCCATTACACACTCTATTGAATAAATGTTACAATTATAGAATTTTCATGGTATAAAATACAAATAAAAAAAAATCCATAAACATTAAACTATAAGTCCCCTCATAGAAAGGTTCACTATCTAGAACCCTCACTAAACTCAATCATAGAATGACCCAAGAGAAGAATTCTATAATGAGGATCTTCTTGAGAATTGAAACCTTCAATAACCATATAGTTTATAGACACTAAGTTGTATAAGTAGGGAGCCAGAAAATATTCCAAATATTATATCACCAGAATAATTTTCATTGTGATTCATTTAATAAGAAATTTTATTTATGCTAGTTTGATATTGTAATTATTAAAAAAATAACCTTTAATAATTTATGTAAATAAAACCAAATAAGTAAATTCCACATTTCCTTTTTTAATCAAAACATATTATTAGAAAACAATTCGATGAGTTCAATCAGATTAAAAAAATTCAATTTTTATGAAACAAGATAATTATATTTAATATTATGTTAGATTAAGGATTTATTTTAAATCCTTTATTTTCCAATTTTACTCTACAAAAATTTGATAGCATTGTTTTAAAACAAAAATATATGTAATGAAATTAAATTAATAAAGATTCATACAGAAGAAATTCAATAGATAAGAAATTATATGTATAAACCACATCAGATGAAATAAGTACCAACCATAAATATAATTAGATTTAAATAATATCCAATTGAGTAATTTAATTAAAACTCAAAATAATGGAATTATCTCATTAAATAATAATGTAATTGTACATTTAGATCCTTATGTTTTATTACATGAAAAACCAATCATTTTCTAACTACGCATATGCCGATAGGGAGAGTATCATCAAATGATTAGTGGCATGGGGGCACCAAAACCTATGGCACTATAACCATATAATCTATGTAATATTTTTTTATAGTTAGTGGAATAATCCATGGTTATAGAGATAATATATCTTCTTATATGTACTTATCCTAGGTCCATTTATGAGTACCCTTGGTTCCCATGATCAACCAATTATAAGTGAGTTACATAAATCCTGAAATCAATTACACAAAAAGTCAATGAAATAAAACATCATCCCTCATATCACCTCTAAATACCCTTTACTAAAACAGACCCTTATATTCAAAGAATACTATATTTCAAATAGAAACAACCTATTTCATATAACAATAATGCTAAAAATAAAATATAAAGTAGGGGACACTTTTCATTAAATTATAATGAGGAATTTAATGCTATAATTATAACATAAACATCCTATATAAAGTTAATTTAACTTGATATATCCATTATTATATATATAAACCTAGAGTTTATTAGAAATTATTTCAACATAAATACAAATCAAGATAAATTGAGAACCTCATTTTAATAATTCTTTAAAGTAAATATGATTAAGAGAACAATTAAATCATTGTCAAATATATCATGATACCATATATTTTAAATGATTTTGGGGTTTATAATGTTCAATCACTCAAGATATACAAAAAAATAGAATCACATAGAAACACATTCTTTAATTCCAATTCACCGAATCATATTTGATAAACAATGGTATATTATGTATCATGAGAATGTTCAAAATCCATTGAAATAAAAAAAATCAATTGTAATACACACCGTTATCCATGGGTTTATCCACCATGACTCCATCATGATAGAAATAAGAATAAAAAATAAAAGAGGGTGAGTAAGCAGAGAAATTGAAAGAATGCATGGTCTAACCTTGATAAACATTAATTTGAATCAAAAGGGGAAGATAAGAAATCTTATAAGAGGAGAGGGTAGTAAATCTATGTGATGTTAGGTAGTATATTTATGTGAAAGGGGAATAAAATAACCCAATGTGGGTTTAAATGAGATACGTTAAAATAGAAAAATTTACACTTTTGAGAACCTTGGTAGGATACATGTTTTTGATGCACAATCTACCAAACCATTAAACAACAGTGAGAGACCCATTGAATCACCTCCAATGATCACATTGTTTACCAAATAATGAATTAATCATTTGAAAAGGATATTTTTTCAAAATTACCCCATATGGTTTCTCATGTCTAGACATATTTATGTTTCCCAATAAATATTATTTTGTACCAAGGATAAAACCCTTATTCTGGAAAAAATGAACTTCTCAAATTTATCATCTGAGACCATGTTTTGAGTTATTTCCCTTTCATAGGAAGAATATATAGTCATGATATAATGTATATATTATTTATGTAATATCAATATCAATCCTCTATAGGAATTGAAATTTCATTTTGTATTCTTGGGTGAAAATGTGAGAATAGCTATAGGAACATGGTTGGACATCAAAATAAAGAAATATATAAAAATCACATGTGAAGAGTTTTGAGAAGATCGTAAAGAAAATTTCAAATTTGGTACATTTTCTTCCAAACCATGTGAGAAAATCATGCATTGTCACTAACCATTATTAAATTTTTATATTGAACCCTTTTTTCTTTTAAATTCCATTTATTTAATATTCAATACTATTTATGGTGGGTTAAAAATTTTATGATTTTTATCATTTTTTAGTCATATTATGTTGATATTGTTTTCTAAAAAACATTGTTTTAAAAGTAAAGGATGAGTTTTAGAACTAAAAAATATGTTTTCAAATATTTAATTGAAGTGTATTTGTTGTTTTGGTGACTTTTTAACATTTAAATGGTAAATTTGGTGCGTTTAAAACCAAACATTAGGAAGAATTTTATGGATCTAATCATGGTTGGTAATTTTAAAATTCATTTTGGAATGATTCTAATGTAGGATTTAAAATTATCAAAAGTACTATGGGTGTTTATTATATATATATATACCTTAATCTTGTGAATTATTAGCGTTAGGTTTTTGGATTGAGTTCCATCAAGGGAGAAATAATTAAATAAATAAAATATTTTTTTTATTATTCAATAAAATAACAAACCTTATTATACTATATTTATATAATGTTATGAAAAATACATCATATTAGCTAAAAAAACCTAGGATTTATTAGAGATTCATTGGACGATATCATGGCGAACGACAATAGATCGAGGATTATTTTTTCTAATGAAATATGAGGATCTCACCAACGATGATTGGAAAAATAAGTTCCTCCTAAAAAATAAATCCTAACCTGAGGAATGGAATTTTTATTTATGGTTTACTTTATGATTTTATTATCCCATAAAAAAAATTGAATCTACCAAAAATATTTATTCTTCGGTAGATCGTGTTGTGGGTTTGAGTTTATTGACTTGGGTTTTGGGGGTTTATTATTATTGTTATTTTATTTCTCTTCATTTATTATTCTAATGAGAAATAATTAAGGCTAAAATGAACAATTGATATGTTTCATTCCTCATTTTGTGATTCTTTAATTTTTCTCCTCTTTCTTGGAACATTCAATGCTGGAAATTACATTGCCAACAATTCATTTAATACATGTTATTTGGTCATTTCATAACCATTATTCTTCACAATGGATTGATACCATGGGTAAAGTTCATGATCAATTTTGTGATCATTATTCCACAATGATGGTGGATAATTGGAGGTCAACCCAGATATGACTAGTGCATCCTAATTCATGGATTAATATACGACAATTTCATTATAGGATGTCTTTTTTTAATTAAGAGGATTGATGGCTGGATTCTGTTAAGTACTGACGGAAGGACATAGCCAACATAGATCCCCATTTCAGGTGTGCTTATAGTAGGATAAACAGTAGTGGTGTTCCGATAAGACCCATAGATTAACTTGTAATTTATATAAAAATATGATCTACACAATGTGTTATATGATTAATACACATTTTATATCCTTATTTTTTTGGTTCTAGGATTTACGCGTAGAGAAAATATCACACACCATGTTACATGTGTCACATGTGACAAGGTACCCATTGCTAGTGGCATGGTATGTATTCAAGAGGGAACATGAGAATAACTATGGTCAGGAACATAGGGACATGTAGGGTACATTAGCATAACCTGATACTTAGATACGACAGGGTATATAAGGATATAATGAAGGAAAAGTGAAGTGTCATGTGTATCTAGTCATGGAAATGAAACATGCATAGTGTTTTACCATCCACTATACACTATGTACACCTAATGAAAACATTGTGTATGTAGATATTTACAAGTTGTATGAGACGATGGCACAATGGCAGACTCATGGCAAGTGATACATGCTAGGTACCCCTAGTAAATATCGTGTACGTTCTTCTAGACAAGTTTATGTCCTCTATCTCTTTTGTATTCTCAAGGTTCAGTGGATTTTTATCCATTGTTCTATATCAATGAGTGTATAGTGTGGAATTATGTCATTGGAATAAGACTGGGACCCCATCTTTTAGAACCTTCTTTGGATGTATGTTTGACACTCTTATATAAATGATAACAAACCATGATTTTTAGTACTAATGATTAACTAGTTGTTTTATAGAATTTTATATGGTAAGCATATTCCTTGGATAATTCTCAAATGATTTTTAGAGAGTAACTATTTCCTTGGATTACTTTCTACTACCAGACTATGATTCACCTTTACAGCTAGAACAAGATACAAAAAATCTTCAGTCATAATTACCACCAAAACGAGATTCTGCTGGACTCTAATTCACCGCTACCACCAGACTTAAGTCACCTGTACTGCTAAAAGAATCACCACCGGATACTGATTCACGTCTAGTGACATATTAACGATGTTTTTTGAGGAATTCGTTGTGAATGGATCAACGAAGCTTTCATTATGGAGATATTTTTACAGATGCTTTAGGAAATTGTAAAAGACCGATATGAGGATTATGGATATGATGCAGCTATATAATTGAGAAAAATATCCACATATCGATACCCATATTTATGATTGTTACAAAACTATAAGGATGATCAATAATAATCAAAGAATTGTGCGATTGAATTTGTGAATTCTCATGAGCTTATTGATTCATGTATAGTAAAGATAAAATGAAACAGAAGAATAGAATTATTTATCAATATTGATTTAGTTGTTGACAAGTATCATCTAAAACATTTCATCTAGTTTTCTATGATCATACGTCTTCTCCAAATTTCTAGAATGAATCATGAAATCCTCACCATTGTTGATCTAAGGGCTACCAACATTTAGGATATATTATACTATTCTTTACAAGTCAATATTATTTTTCAATTATATTTTGAACAATGTGTTGTTACCTTAATATAAAACACACAATGTCTCTTTCACTTATCGAGAGAGTACTTGTTATTATCTTATTTCTCAATAGATATTTTCCCACTGTGTTTTTTGAAGTGGTACATATATGAAATGTGCTATTATTTATTACCCTGAATAAATGTGGAGGAGGATGTTTAACCTAGATATCTTGTTGCTATTGATTATTTACCTGATCCAGGTTGTGGAATAATTTTATTATAATTATAATATTCTTCATAGAGGGTGATCTCCAAGTAAAGGGGATTAAGTATCACCTTGAGACTGAACTTCCTATTTATTTCATGGTTTCATAGTTATGTTTTACTATTATATCCTATATTAATTATTTCTGCAAAAAACTATTACTTTGATAAGTAATCTTATTTAGTGTTTATATTTGTTTTTGTCTATGTAAAGTTATTTCAATATTATTGGTATTTCAAAATGATACTTTAACTGAGACATAATCACTCATTAAGAAATATTTTAAAAGGATAGACAATAAATCTCTATGAATTTTTTATTAATTATATTGTTTATTTTATTAATAAGGGTTTATTTTAATCTAATTATTATCATAAAGTTTTATTAAGGACACAATTCACCCCCCCTCTTGATTTAATCACTCTGAAAAACATTTTTTATCATGGGATTATTTTAAAATAATATGTTTTCAACACTAATTTTAGTTGTATTATAAGATATCTCAAATTTCTCTCAATTATAAAATTGATTTCATTATTGATAATAGACATGACTGTTATTCTACAAACAACCCTACATATTTTACTGGTACAAATTATTCTCACTAGAAAATCAAAATGGAAATTCATTTAGAATTTATGTGTTTTACATTAGGACCATAATAGAAGATCAATATGAAATACCACAAACTACAAATCATTATTTGTTTTATGCTACAAAATTTGTTTATAATAATAATTTTAAAGGTATTAATGATTTTATCCATTCCTTGGGTGATGATAAATTTAATATAATATCTACTTGCACATTTTATTTTCAAATATGAGATGCCTTATCTGTTTCATAAGAAGGAACATAAATTGTTAAAGAAATGAGACTGAATATACACACAATCATGTTTGGAACTTTTTAAAATGAAATATGATGAACCTATTTCTGATATGTATCTCAAGTTCAATAAAATAGTAAATACTATGAAATAACATGGAATGAAAGAGACAAAAAGACCATATTTTGAGATTTCTCATATACTTACTAGGCATATAGAGAAGAACATCTGTGTTAATTATAGAATCATCTGATGCGAGTAAAATACTGATAAAAAAAGATAGAAAAATGATGATGTTTGGGGATGTGATTAATGCTAACAAAGAGATAGATGAAGATGAATTAAAAAAAAGAAAACCAGTAGCCTTTAATATTACTATCTCAAGATAAGGAGAAAACATAAAAAAAATATGAGTGAAGGATAATCTCTTAAGGACAGTGATAATGAAATGGCCAATGTGGCTAGAGGATTCAAGAAATTTTATTGGAAAATAATTTCTTCAAAAAATTAAAATTTAAGAGGAAATTATGATAATAATGGAAAGTGTAAAATTATTGTAAAAAAGATGAAAATGAAAATGGAATCATCTAGAATGAGTGTAAAAGTAAAGGAAACTAATAAAATTGAATGTCTACAATTGATATACAAAAAATAAGTATGGGGATATGCACAGAAGATACAAGAGATCCATGAATGAAACATAGAGTGACTATAAATGCTGCTCAAGTGGCAAATAAATTAATCAATAAGATATTTCTTATTGGGAATATATGTTATTTATAACAAGCACCTCAGAGGTACAAAATATTTTTTCTTGTTTCTCCTACTAAAATATCTTTCATTTCTGAAAATGAAAAAAATGATGACAATGATGAAAAAATGACTAGTAAAGACTTATATGATTACTGCTACAATATTGAAGAAGCATTTCATGAGATGAAAGATAAATATAAGATACTTAAAAAAATAAATATTTGATAGTAAGTGATAAAACTAATATTACCATAGAAATGGAGAAAAATGATAAACTATTCAAATTTAATAATGAATTAATATTTTCAAATAAATAGTTAAAGTAATACATATAATGTGTTACCAATGGAAATAAAACCATAATAGAAATACTAGTGATGAAAGTTTCCCCCACGTATAAAACTACCAAAGGTTACAAACTATGGCAACGAAAAATTATAAAATCTAGATTTACATCATTTACCAATTTTGAAAATTCATATAATTAAAATACCTACTCAACAAGACCTAATAATGTATTTTTTCTAGAAGCATACAATATGTTTATAAGAAACCCATTTTCCAATTATTGGTACAAAAAATATCTTGTTATTTACATAACTAGACCCAAAAAAAATTAGGGTACGAAAATTATTTTTTGCATAAACATTATTTTGTAGGAAACCTATTTGAAAACCAACAATAAAAGCCTACAATTTCTGGATAGTTGATATTCCATACATAATTCTGTTGAGTATTCAAACTTCAAGAATATGATCAGTTTTCCTGGTGGTCATGTCACTATTTGACACAATAAATAAGGGAGAATCATCGACCCTATCCAAATCAGAAATTATACTACAATATTAACTTCTAAATGTTTATCTATAGACTATTTGAAATACATTCTTCTTAGCATATCTCAGATGGTGGATTTTAAGTGAAATTTGAAAATAATTCATGTCATGTCTTTAGTGACAAAAATGTTTTAATTTTTACTTCTTTAAGAAATGAAAATAATTATTCTATTGATTAAATTATTTATATTCTAAAAATGATTCTTCATAATGTGCCTTTTATGAAGAATATTATCATTGGAAAAGGAGATTGGGCCATTGAAATACTCATTCGCTTAGAAATCTAACTAGGAAAGGGTTAGATAGAGACCTACCAAAGCTGGAATTCTCAAATGATATAGTTTGTGATCATTGTCAAAATGGAAAACTCCATAAGAATTCATTAAAATCTAAGAATGTTTTTTCAACCTCTCAACCTCTTGATTTAATCCATATTGACCTCTTTGGAACTTCTAGAGTGTATAGTCTAAATTGAAATCAATATATCGAAATACTTATTGATGAATTCTCTAGATACACATGGGTATTCTTTCTAGATCACAAAATTGAATCTAGTTATTAATATATTAAGTATTTCGAATCTTTATAAAACCATAGTGGACTTAGGATTAAGGCCTTAAGAATTCATCATTGTAAATAATTTTAAAATCAATATTTTCAATCATTTTTTTCTCAAAATGATTTTAATCACTACTTTTTTACTCCAAGGACATCAAAAAAATGGTGATGTAGAAAAAAGAAATAAGACTCTTCAATAGATAGCCTGGACTATGCTAAATAATTATGAACCACCTATATATATTTTGGATAAAGGTGTTAAAATATACTTTTATTATATAAACAGAGTATTAATTAGACCTCTATTGAAATGAACACCTTTTGTGATATTTAATAATAGAAATACATATTTTAATTACCTTGGAGATTTTGATTTAAAGGGTTTTATTCTAAATAAAATGATAATTTTGAAAAATTATCTTCCAAGAGTGATAAAGGAAATTTTATTGGGTATTGAACTTCTAGTAAATCTTATAATGTGTTTATAAGAGATCCAAAATAATTGAAGAATTTTTTCGCAAAAAATTCGATGAAACTGATCACAATGAAACTATGACTATATTAGAAAGTCTTTAGGATGATCTTTAAACTCTAAATTTTAATTCTAATTATTATGAATGTTCTATAAAAATAATTGATATATCAAAAAGTAATAATACAAAACCTAAATTAGAAGAATATATTGAGGCTACCAACCACCATTGCCATAGACCCATTAGGACTCAAAGACACCACATGATAGATGTTGTAGTTGGAATCCTAGAGAGAGGTACACAGAACATAGATTCCCTTAAAAATCTAATTTAACGCAAATACTTCTTATAAAAGATTAAAAATAAGAACATTAATGATGCCATAAATGATAAAGTCTAGGTAATATCCATGAAGGAAGAACAAAATCAATGTGAAAGAAAAAATATCTAGGAAATTTTTGACAGACCTAATGTAACTTTAACTAATGGAACAAAGTGTTTATTTAGAAACAAGTCTTATATGTCTATAACTACAGTAAAAAACTTGTTCTTACCTGTGAATTCGAACTATAATACGTTCAATGCTTAAATTCAAGATGAAAAAACTATATTTCAATGTTAATAAAGAACATGAATATTGAATAGAATGAAAAACAATAGTGATAATTAATATTGAACTATAATTGGACAAAACATAGATAATTGAAAATATAGGAAAATAAGTAACATAAAATAACATAGGATAATATATAAGAGAATATTGAAAAATAATTGAAAAATATATGAGAATATATAAGGAAAAAATATGTATATCATTGCTATACAAAATAATACATACAAATGCATGATGGAGAATATGAGGAAAATATATAGGAGAATATAGAAGGAGAATTAAATTATTTGAAAACCTAGAAAACATATAGAAGCATATAAAAGGAAAAGAACATGAAAGAATGTTTAAAATAAGAACACCTGATTTTATAAGTATCTGCCTTCAAATACATGAATAAAAAGAAAAAATGGACAGTAATTAGAGAAGTACATTGAAAAATAAACATGAATGCAATAACATAATTATTAATTTCACTGAGATATTATGAAAAAAACATGAAATAATTATTATACAAAATTAGAATAAACTTCATAATATTCCATTTTAGATGAAAAGAATATTAAAATAGACATTTAAATTTCAAAACATACAACATAAGTATTAATGTCACAGAATAATTATGTCACTGTAAAAATATCCAACTTCAAAATGCCTAGAAGATTTTTCTGCATAGAAAAAAATGTTTAAAATAAGAAAACATGAATTTATAGAATCAAAAAAAATGAATGTTAACATAAAAGATTAAATTAGAAACCAAAATAAAAGTTGAAATTTACCTTTTGAATCCTACAATGAAAACCGGTGACCATAGGCTGCACAACTCCCATTTGTAGATTCAAATAAAAATTATTATATGAAATAGAAATTTAAATCATTCTATCATATACACATTAATTGTCTGTCTTACATGATAATTCCTTAAACAAAATATGCATGGTTACAAAAGGATGATTAAAATGCAGCTTTCAAATGATCACCATTTTAGTGATATATGTGTAAGTGAGTAGAATTTATAGAATACCTTAAGATTGGTGTGTTAGATATTAAAAAAGATGTAATTTCCTCTGTTAAAAATTGCAGCATCCCCAGATTTCCTGCAAAAAAAATATATATTAATATATAAGCCAAACATTAGGCATACCAATCATTAAGTAAAACATTAGTCTGAACCTTTGTTATAGCCGGAAAATTGTAGAATTCATCGACGGACTGAGTATATCGCCAATGAAGCTGTCACACACAGATCTGGGAACAAAATGAATTATAAGGGTGAAACTTTTTATGAAATTATTAGAACATACAATTTATAGATACATTTTCCTACAATATACCCATAATAGGCAGAACATATGAAAATTTTTTCACCTATTTGATGCCAATACCTATAGTGATCCATTGTTTACCTATAGATATAAAAAAGACTAAATTTCAGCAGCTGAGAATAATCTAAAACAACAAACAAATTTAGGACATAAACACTATACATTAGTTTCAAAATATTGAAATAGTTGTAAAAAAAGTGGTTATTAGATCTAAGAACACACACAATAGTTAGTAATATCTAGTATGTACAGCACCATAAAGACCATAAATATATATATATCATATGTTACTACAGTAGGATTCATGACACTGCATTCCAATTATTTCAAAATCTCAAAAGCTTGTGCAAGGTTAATTTCACACTGCCTTAGATGCCGCTTATAATAAATGTTCATCATACTGCTGTAGGTATAAACATTCAGCAGCTTACAATAAATGTTCAATCGCATTACTATTTCACTGTGATGGTTAATAGACCAAATTCAAAACATAGTCCTGAAAAGATTCGACCAGAACTAAAATAAAATGAAGTTTAAGATGATCATAGTTTGGTAAATCTGAATTTTTTTATGCAACAGTCAGTATTTAACACCCCCAAACATTGATATATAACATAAAAATTATTCTAATATATGATTCAATGTCGCAATGTAGGTTAAAAAACCGAACCTTTCTTATACCCGAAAAATTGAGCAAGGTAATATCAAGAACATATGGTGACGAAAAAAAACATGAAAATTTGTTATACCTGGAAAATTGTAGAATGCGTCGATGGACTAAGTATATCGCCAAATAAGCTGTCACACACAGATCTGGGAACAAAATGAATTATAAGGTTAAAAATTCATACGAAATTATAAGAACATACCAGTTATAGATAAATTTTCCTGCAATATACCCATAACAGGCAGAACATATGAAATTTTTTTCACCTATTTGATGAAAATCCCTATAGTGATCCATTGGTTACCTATAGATAGAAAAAAGACTAAATTTCAGCAGTTGAGAATAATCTAAAACTAAAAATAAAAATAAGTGCTACCAATTTTCATGAAAGCTCAAATGTTATGATTTTTTTCCTTTTCATGCAACTCAAATTCTCTCAACCTACAAAATGTTTTATGGTTGTTGGGCATGATGAATATAGTGTGATTTCAAGTAGAGTAACCTTGCATGGTTTGGTATGGAAAGCAATGTGTAAATTTATTGAATGTAACAATAATGATCAGAATTTGTTCACTTTTTTTGCAATGGTAATGTCAAGTTTCAGAAATATCATTCAATATGAAAGGTAAATTAATATTGTCTCTATAGATATTAGAACACATAACCAATTGAAAATTAGATTTTGTTTAGTAGTAAATGTGAAATAGAAAGTGAGATAGATAGTATGAAAAGATTTAGACCAAATATAAGGAACTCATTTACCACTTTTTAGTCCATTTAATCATAATGATTTTTATTTAACAAACATATACTCATGGGAAGAAAATGCATACAATTACATTTAATTACCTCTGCTCTTCCTTCCATCTCTTCTCCCAGTTTTCAGTGGAGTATGGGGACCCGATAGCTAATTCCTCCACCACTTGTGCTCTACTTTTCCTTACATCTCTTTTACATATTTTGAGTGGAAGATAGGGCCCTCTAAGCTGTATAAAACTAAAAAAGGGCATTAGGTCACAATGTTGAAGGAGATTTAAATAAGTATGTCTATTTTAGGTGTAGTTTTTGTTAGGCCATCTGTGACGATCAATGGGGTTAGACCTGATTTCCCTGAGATGCCTATATGAGTACAAAGAGAAATCCATCAGGGAGAAAATCCATTTATTTCGAATCATTGAATGACATTTTATTAAAATATGGTTGTTTTACATGTTTTTTTGGTATTACATATGTTTTGATCATTTTGATTGGTCCATATCCTAATCAGTGGACTGTTAGGGACCAAAGAGAAAATAATCTGGGAAAAACCCATAAAAGGTCAAATCGTTGAATGGGATTTGTGTAAAATATGGTTGTTTTAGGTACAATTTTTCATAAGAAATATGGATACAATTATTCATAAGAAATATTTTCAAAACACTACGTATCAGAAATTAGAAAAAAAATATTGTATGACCAATCCAATAAAATAGATAGTTTGGAAGAAATTTAACATAACAAAATGTGTACAGAAAAGGCTCTATTTCAGAAAATAAGGATATGTTTTTCTCAAAAATAATATGATCTTTATAGTTTTTTTTTGTGTCTTTTAGAGAGATAGTTTCATCCATATCCTAGTTAGTAAAAGGATGCATGTCATAGTGAGTAAAAGGCTCATAGTATTCATTTGATTAATTGCTGTAGTGAATCCAACATATTGGATGTTGGGTTGACAGCGCTATGGATCCCTACAGTAGTTAGTATGGGGGGCTGTGATTTCTATTGTATACATTAGAAAGTCATGTAAAAACATTGTTAATTTTTGAATCAAAATAAAAAAATTAATGGAGATGCCTTAGATGTTACCTCTGAAAGTTGGACAGTATTATGAAATTCTAATAATTTTTGTTTCATTGGTCTAGAAATAAGATAGTCAAATCAATTTAATCTTGCAAGTCATATCGAAATATATATAGTAGACTGACGTTGAATAATTACCTGAATGGGTTTTTATATAAGCTCATATGCATGTTTTTATATGAACTGAAATAGAACAATAGAGATAAAGAGAAAATTCCTGGAATTATCCAGCTGTCATGTTGCCCGGGCTATGGAAGCTGGTGTGGAGATCTAAGGTTGAATGCTATAACTAATCCGGTAGGTTCAGTCAATCTTCTCTTACAAAATGGATTCCAATTATAATGAATTCCTAATATTGTCAAAGGAATGTAGATTAAAATGGTCCTCATTACAAAATATACTCCTTAATAACATATAAATTTATGGTGCACCTTTGACTCATCAGATTGAATTCATAAAACAACAACAATTTGATTGAATACGTAAATACCCTCATCAACTTCAATATTGATGATACATCAATATCTGAACCATATATAGACTGATATCACAACCTAAAAAATATACCCATATAAATTATCTTTACTCTATAGGCATATTTCATGTAAATAAATGAATAATTATATGCAACAGGGGTACCAGTATTTTTTCTTTAAAAGAAACGCAACACCAAAGGTGAGCCAAATAAAGGGGGTTATATACTACATAAAATGTGATCACATTACCCATCAATATGGGAAGTACATAATCCACTGTATAAGGTATAAAAACACCATCTAAAGAGTGTTTTTAGGGGTTTACTAATCTAAATATACTAATATAGCTTCTCGCTCCTATAACAAACTTTATAAATCTAATGAAAACCATTTAGCCATACACATCGATTAAAAAATCATATGATGAAGAGATTCGTGATGAAACATTCAGAATAGTAGTACACTCTGAATTGAATATGAATTTTATAAAATACGAAACCCAAATCAAATGTTCTGGAAAACACCAAAGGCAGCAAAATGCACATCTTGAACATTGATTTACATGGTGTATTGGCCTTAGCTAGCTAGTAGTCATGTACAAAAACTCCATATTCCATATGGGGATGACCTATATAGTATGTATAGATGTGTACATGGTGAAAGGGACTATTCTGGCTGCTTAGTGTAAAATTTTGTTACATATTTTGGCATCTCGCTTATTGTATAATATATGTCCCTTGGGTCACATGAAAATGGAGACAATGACTTGAAATGGTTGGTATATGGATAAAAAAATGGGGAATTTAGTCCCAATATACACAAGTATGTGACCTGTTGTCATATACTATGTGATAATTAGAGTAACATGTAACCAAAAATCAGTAAAATATAGTATCTATGGAATGTATGAAGGAGATACATGTAGAGTTGATTTATGATGATTTTAAATTTTATAGAGAAACATACATGATGTGTGAACTTGAAAAATACATGGCATGAAATAATAAAAATACCTGAATGATTGAATATTTTGTTACTAAATTTCACTTAACAAAATTCATTGTCACCTCCATCATGGTCGGTGCCTCTAAAGTTAGCCGATAATTAGTCATCTAGTGCTACATTTCATGTAGAGTATATTTATGTACATTTTGTTTTTCATTCACAATTATCCTCTCCTACATAAAATCAAACACTAAAAACCACACATGAACACTTTTATCAAAAACCCCCTATCCCAAAAAACTAAAACTATCAGACATTCATACTTTCACCACCTTCCTCGTAAAATTGAATCATTACTAGAAGAATAACCAGGAAGAGATTGAAAAATATTTTTACCTGGGAATGAGTGGAGACAACAACGTAGTTATCGCCCCTCAACCCCCCTCCCATGTTGAAGATAGCTAACCTGAGATAATAAGAGTGGAAACAAGGACAATGGTATGGCTTTCACCTCCATAAAGTGAAACTATCTGAATTTGTTTTGAAACTATATAATTATATGCAGATTTTTTTATTGTTACAATTAATCAGATCATCAATCATATTATCAAAAGACATACTATTATGTAAACATTTAATGTTTATCTTATTCCATAAAAATTAGTTTAGAAAAATGAATTAAATAATGAAGTAAAAAGATAGTTTAATAGACCCAAATAAACTGAGAAAAAATCATTACACTACTTGGTAAAGGTTCCAGTGAAAATTGTACATAGAGAAATCTGTTGTGTGGTCGATCCACAACCCCATATTTTTCTACTTGTTCCCATCATAAACATAAATTGTTGTCTAAACTAGAAGATAGTGAAAAATACTTTTACCTGTGAATGAGAGTGGAGACAACAACTTAGTTATCACACCTAAACCTTCCTCTCGCGTTGAAGACAACCAACGTGAGAGAATGAGAGTGGAAACAGGGACAATGGGATGGATTTGGCCTCCATAAAGTGACACAATCTGAATTTTTTGAATCTATATAATTATTTCCATATTTTTTTATAGTTACAATTAATCAGATCATCCATCATAATATTAAAAGACATAAAATTCTGTAAACATTTAATGTTTATCTTATTCCATAAACATAAGTATAGAAAAATGAATAAAATAAGGAAGGAAAAAGATAGTTTAATAGACCAAAATAAACTGACAAAGAAGCATTGCACTACTTGGTGAAGGTTCTAGTGAATATTGTACAAAGATAAATCTTGTAGTGCAGTCGATCTAGAGCCCCATATTTTTATCCTGGTTCCCTTCATTAAAATAAATAGTTGTCTAAACCAGAAGAGATTGAAAAATATTTTTACCTAGGAATGATAGTGGAGACAACAACTTAGTTATCGCACCTCAAACTCCCTCTTGTGTTGAAGACAGCCAACCTGAGAGAATGAGAGTGCAAACATGGACAATGGGATGGCTTTATCCTCCGCAAAGTGACAAAATATGAGTTATTTTTGAAATAATATAATTAAATGCATATTTTTTTTATTGTTACAATTAATCAGATCATCGATCATAATATTAAAAGACATAATATTATGTAAACATTTAATTTTTATCTTATTCCATAAACATAAGAATAGAAAATTGAATGATATAATGAAGGAAAAAAGATAGTTTAATGGACCAAAATAAACTGAGAAAGAAGCATAACACTACATGGTGAAGGTTCTAGTGAAAATTGTACATAGAAAAATCTGTAGTTCGGTTGATCCACCGCCCCATATTTTTCTCCTATTTCCCTTCATTAAAATAAATAGTTGTTTAAACTAAAAGAGATTGAAAAATATTTTTACCTGGGAATTTGAGTGGAGACAACAACTTAGTTATCGCACCTCAACCTCCCTTCCATGTTGAAGACAGCCAACCTGAGATAATGAGAGTGGAAACAGGGACAATGGGATGGATTTGGACTCCCATTTAAATCTATGCATGATGAAAAAATCTCAGTAAATTTCCACCGGGGAATAATTAAACTGAAAAATATTGCATGTGGTTACACATAAAACTGGGAACAATGTCCATCGTGGTTTCTAAATTAAAATGATCAAAAAATAATCAGAGTTCTATCCCACTTTCCTTGAAATGAATTTCATTATTGAATACAATATAAAGACATATTAATGTCAAGATAATAATTATATTACTCAGTTGAATAAGATTAGATAGAAAGAAGTGCAAATTTACAAGGTACGTACTTCATCTGAACTGAATCCTTCTGATAGAAATACTTGTTCCTCGATGTGAAAAAAACTCCTGAAATCTAAACAATGTAAGTATTTATAAATATGTCATGTATAATATCATTATTGAAAACTGCAGGTTTATATTAAAAATGTTTGAACTTGAAAATTAATTTAGATAAAATATATCTTCAGAACTATCACATGATGATAAAAATTAAAAATTAAGTAACATTGGCTAAGCAAAATTAGAATTGGAAGCTAATGAGAGATATTAAGTAAACATAATTCCCCAAGATATAGTATTAAAGAAACCAAAAATTTAATTCATATAGAAAAAAAATCATAAATAATGTATTATATAAGTTAAAGGTTTAATAGTGCAGATTGTGAAAACAAATCCAAATAAAGAGAAAAAATTACTAAAACTGAAAATAACACTTCATGGATTGGAGAATATGATAAACATTAAATTTGAAAATGAACAGATGTTATTCTATATTTAGAGTATGCATATACACAAAGGAAAATTTTTAATTCAAAATAGAATATGTATTAAAAGAACTTATCAATGAATCATAAGAGAACCTAAATACGGAATATTGTAGAGAATAGAGACAATTATGTTAGGGGGTACGTATAACAAAATTATGCAGTGCAGTGTAGATTTAGGGTCGGTGAAGGAACATAGTAGTAAAAAAATACACAACCACGAAATGCATTATATTACCTTATTGTTGTTTGAAACTGAATGAAGTGGATCGCTAAATCCAGATCCCGAAACGGAGATAGTTTAATACATTATAGAAATTTTGTTTAAATATACAATGATGATAGTGTGAAATGAGAAGATTAATGTTGCAGGGATGATTGAAAAATAAAATTACCTTAGTCAGGAGATGGTTTTCTATAAGAATATCATTAACACAATGAGATAGGGTTTCAAGGACAGAGGCTACCATTTTGATGACAAGGTATTCGGAGAAGGAATCGTAGATTTTGGTTGAGCGTGTGGGTTTATGTGAGGTAACGAAGATTTTGAGGAAAATACCTATGGTGGTGGAGGGATGTCAAAGATAAAGCACGAGTGGAATGACACTATGGGTAAAACAGTCTATGAAAGAGAGAAGAAAAGAAATTAGTCAATTGAGATGAATGTAGAAGAGGAGTACCTAAAATGTGATCCCTAGATCGATAGCTCAATCGGAAGGAGAAATCCATGGGACGTTAGAGGAGCAGAAATTGGAGTAGCAGAAATCGGAGGAGCCGTAGTTGGAGGATATGATGTCAGAGGAGATGATGGTGGGTCACGCACAGGTGGAATTGATACTAGAAATGGGATTCAGGGAGGGGAGGGGAGGGGAGCGGGAGAGCAGATTCAGGGATGGGTGCGAGAACCCTAGAGTGGGGAGAAGAAAATCGAGGAGGTCAAACGGGGAAGGGAGGGAATAGAAATTGAAAATCCCGATTAGAGTCGGGATTGCGGTAGCTATTTTCGGGTGTGGAGGGGCGAAAGCAGAAATTTTGGTGATGTGGAGCCGTCGATTGGAGACATGTCAACAGAAAGAATCCTGCTTTAGTATATATATAGATAAATATACAGTAGTTAAAGACAGTTATAATCAAGATTAAGGTATGGAATGTAAAGAAAAATTTTCACCAGTATCAAGACATGAAGCCATTAGGATAATTATTTCTTATATATCTCATTTTTATTTCCAAAAATTTCAAATGGATGATAAACATTCATTATTAAATGAATTTATATTGAGGATTTCTATTGTTTAACAACCCCGATATTTCAAAATCCACATTTTCCAAATCATTTTTTTAAATTATCTATAGCCTTAAATGGTTTCAAACAAGGTCGTAGAGCATGTTATGGTAGTCTTACCAATTTTCTTATTTCTAAAAAAATTTAAAATGGTATAGTTATTCCATCTCGTTTTATGAAAAGAATTTTAAAACCAAAGATTCATTATGTACTAATTTTTAAAAACTAATGAAAAATGAATTTGAATTTAGTTTAATCGTTGAACTCAAATTATTTCTTGGATTTTAGATTTTTCAATATAAAAAGTAATTATCTTATATCAATGTAAATATAAAAAATATATTTAAAAAATGTTCTGTAGTAGAAGGTACCAAAATTAGTGACACTCTCATGGGTACCTACTGTAATCTAGATATTAATGAAGCTGTAAAATCAGTAGATCAAACTAGTTATAGTGGTATGATTGGTAATATTTTTAACCTAACTACTAGTCAACCTGATATTATGTATAGTGTGTGTATGTGTTCTATTATTCAAGAAAATCCAAAAGAATCACATTATTTAGATTTCAAACTTCTTTTAAACACCTCAAGTATACAACTACTTTTGGATTTTTCTATCCAAATTGACATTATTTTTATTTAATAAGTTATTCAGGTGCTAATTTTGGTGGAATCAAGTTACAAATAAAATTTACATTATTAATGATTCATATTTTAAAAAAATTCTAGTGTCATGCTGTAGTATAAAAAATTATGTCGCATTATCTATTGCTAAAGTTGAATATATAGCTGCTAGATGTTTCAATGAACATATATTATAGATGAAACATACTATACGAGACATTGGATACCAATTTAGACTGTAAATATAAATTTTGATAACACAAGTGTGAATTTTTTTTCCAAAAAACCAGTATATAAATCAAGATCAAAACAAATTGATGTAATAATTCACTTATTGAGAGATCATAATCAATAGGGTGATATAACATTATAATTTATTAGATCTAATCATCGGCAGGTTTATATATTCACAATGGATATGATTTTAGAGAGATTATACTACATAAAACATTAATTAGAAATGATAATTTTTGTTTGATAAGTCCCAGTAGATGATTCACCACTGATAAGTCACTATTAAACGATTCATCGTTCCTTTTTATGTTACCATTATTTTATAAAAGTTTTAATTTTCTTTTACAGATAAAAAATTTTTTGATTTAAATTTAATATTATTTATTATTTATTTAGAATCCCTAAATGATATAACTATCTTGATACAATATAATTATTTTAATTATCATAAAATCCTTAATCTCTCAAACCTTTTTCCCTCCCCTTGAATAGATCACATTTTTCTTGTTCCACAGGAGACATCAAACAATCTGAATGGATTGTTTACTGTGAGTAGAAAAATAGAATCTAAACGGGATGAGGCCATATAAAAAACAAAAGGTATATTTACGCATTGTGTACAATGTTTCGTGGAATCCGCATATGGAAAAGCGAGTTGTCTAAGCAGAAAGAGAGATCAATTCACAACAGATCCCACCTATTAGTATGCTAGTATTAATGGTTAGAGAAAATAAATAGATGAAGTAGTTCACATTGAATCACTTAGTTTTTTTTGTAAATTTAGTCAATGATTTTTATCAGAATTAATAATTAATTTTTGAAAATAAATTGGACAGGATTTAAGGCCGCATTAATAGATAAGTGATTTCATTATCTTTAAAGGAATGGGAAATGTTATTAATGGTATCTTATAAAAAAATTTATGAGGAGTTTTGAGGTAGTATTCCAAGTGACAAATCCAAAGAGTCTTCCACTCATTTTACTAGGGACAGTACCCAATGGAGACATATAGATATAGATTTTTTTGGTGAGTGTAAGCAGTTTTTAATGTTTTTGCAACATTTTTTATATTTGAGAATTTGATATTTCAATACCATGTAGTTTCAATATTTTTTTCCTATATATCATGAAAAATGGAAAAGAATCAATATTTTTTTTATTCTTAATGGTTCATAAGTATGAGATGACAAAGAAGATAAAAATATTTAACTATCTCAAATATCATAAAAATATATCATCTATATTATATAAAAAGGTATTTGTCAAATAAAAAGAATAAACTGAAGACAAATTTTTGGTTTTTGTTATTCAAAAATAATTTGAAAATGGAATAATGTGAGTTTGTACCCCTGGATTAAATGATAGGTAAGAGATAATTAGAAAGTGTATGATGACTTGATTCATATCAATCTTCCAAAAATATGTAAGGACATGAGGGATCATGGTGTCAAGCCAGATGAGATAGATGAATACTCTAATGTAGATATTGAATGATTTTCACATAAAATGGAAGATGTATATTATGAATTTATTTCAATTTAAGTAGGGAGTGCCATAGAGAATTATAAATATACGCCAATATTTATTCAAAACCTTGAAGTCCATCAGTTTCCCTGCCTTCCCAAGAATCCCTTTTAGATGAAAAACTTAATGATGTTACTAATATTTTTGGAGAGGTTCAATTTATGTTTTCTTCCTCGATAACATAAATTGATCAGAATGGTAGTTTAACTAATAGTATTGAAAATACATTTATGGAAGAAAATTTTGACACTATGGATCTTGAGAAATCAAATGGAATTTTAAGTAATGTCAATGATGAACATAACGAGGATCCAGACATTGGAGACAATAATGGTGGACATGATCATATAGATGATCAAAATGATGAAGGTGGTACTGATCATGACTAGAGATGTGAAAAGAATAGAGATGTTCATTTTTATTATGATCAATAGATATTTCAACATCAACCTTCTTCCACTGTGGTATCCAGTTCCAATAGAGACGAAAATCAGCCTAATGATACTTCGATGCCTGATGTCCCAACTGTCCCTGTAGAAGGTATGGAAGTTGTAAGTGAGGGGGAGACCAATCAGACATAAATGTTGGACTTACCTATTTTGATAATCTCAATTATGATTAATTGTGTTTTGATAATCCCAAATGATTTTTATTGATTAATTTTTCAATACATTAGTTACTATTCAAGTGCTTAATTTCAAAATATAGAAACTCGTGAAATATGTTCAAATGATATATCTTTAATTCAAGAACATTTGGTTAATCCTTGTAATGTTTTATCCTATCTTAATCTGTGAATAGTTTGCATAAACAGACACACAACTACCATTACAGAAAGGTTACCAGTATGCAGACAGTTACAGTTACACCTGATCTATCGATAGAGTAAGTCTACCGGTATGCACAAGTCGACTAATATAGAGTAACTGCTATAGCTCTGAAGTCTACCATTACAAGCTTTCTGGTATGGGTCACTGGTACATAAGTCTACTGCTACAAAGAGCTACTGCTAAAGTAAGTCACCTATAATTATATTCACCGATACAACGAGATACAATTACAGAGAGTAACATATATCGATGCAAAGTCTACTGTTACGATTCCAACGATACAATGTTCAATGATACAAAGAGCTACCAATGAAAACCAATCGCTGTTTCTCTAAACACTATATTTTTTTGGTTATTAAAAACGTTCATATTTTTTGCTTTTAATGCAACCTATATTAATTAATTATGTCTATTGGATATCAGGAAACTGAACCTCGTACATATCATTCCTATTTCTGGAGATCAAGGAACATATAAAAGGGAACCTCAAGCTAATGAAAAAGGAAGATAGAAAACTTCTTCAACACATATATACAATACAAGTTTCTGGATATACATGAGGAGATACATACATAAAATAAGTTGGAAGAACACATGATGAATTTTTTGTACCTGAACATTCAATGAGTGAATAGCTTCAACAACTACAACTACACTCAAGCTAACCAAGCTGATCAAGCTAGACATAGAAGTCAAAGAACAAAAATAATACTATGTTTTTCAAACAACTTCCAGAGAAGGACTCAAGCTTCATTTATTTCAAATCCAAGGAGTCCAGAGCTTCACTGAAAACACATAGAGCATTCTAAACTCATTTATACTTGTTTAGATCTATTTTGTTTCATTTTTTTACATTTTGAGAAATGTGTGTAATATGTATTTTAAGCACACACTATCTCCTATGCTGAACTGTAGGATTTATAAATCCATAATCAATCATCCTCACTCACTTTTATCCCACTGTGGATAGTGGTAGAGGTCATGTGTGACGTGGACAGCCTGTGTGTTGTTATTCATATTTCCCACAGAGAGCTGTGGTAGAGGTCAAGTGTGACCTGGACAGTCTGTGCACTGTTGTAAAACCTCGATCCAGGGTGTGGATCAAAATTTTATTTAAACTGTATGGGTGGACTAAGTCTCTGCTTGAGACTAATCCTCTTGTATAAATCTGTTGTGTTTTTATTTTATTAAATATAAAACATTTTTTGAGCATTCAACTGCTAGGTATTTTAAATATAAATCTATTTTAAAAGGTAACTCTAACAGCTAAACTAGAAAGTGTTTGTAATTATTGTAAACCAATAGGTTAGTTTCAAATGCTAATCTAATTTTCAAATTAGATTAATTAAAACTAATCAATCTCTTGAGAACCTAACTGAACATTTACTGTATTACAAATTCACTACAGTTTAGCTTGTTATTTTAATTTGAGGATTTTCTAATAGAAATATTTTAAACAGAAATTTTTAATAGGAACTCAATTCAACCCCATCCCCCCCCCCCCCCCTCTTGAGAATCCACTCCGACTAACATTTGGTATCAGAGGGTTTACTAAAATGCTTTCAAAACACTATTTGTGAAAAGTTTTCATCTTTGAGTTTACTTGTATATTAAAGATCTTAAATTTTCTATTAATTATAAATTTTTATATCTTTATATAGCGTAAGTGTTATGGATAACAGATTATAAGGTATAGATACCAACATGAAACCCTTATTTAATGGTGTAAATTATTCCCAATGGAAAATCAAAATGAAAATTAATTTAGAAAGTATGGGATTTGATATTTGGACTGCTATAGAGACTTAGTATAAGATTCCAAAAACTGTTAGAACTACTTTGGATGAGCCTACTAAAGCTGCTTACAATAATAATTATAATTCAATGAATTCTCTGTAGTATGCTTTAGAAGATGAAGATTCTAATCGAATATCTTCTTGAATGACTGCTTATCAAATCTGGTATACCTTGTCTATTTCTCATGAAGGAACAAACAATGTTAAAGAAATGATATTAAATACTTACACTATTAAATATGATAATTTTGAAATGAAAACTGATGAATCTATTTCTTATATATATCTACGGTTTAATGAGATAGTCAATACAATGAGATCACTTGTAAAGGTTGTTCCAGCTAAAAAGAAGAATATGAGAATACTCAGGTGTCTGCCAAAAAGATCGAGAGGCACATTAGTTTCAATAAGAGAATATTGTGACATAAGTTCACTACCAGTTAAAGTGCTGATTGGTAAGTTGATGATGTATGAAGAAGAACTGAAAGTAAACAAGCAAGAAGATGGTGAACTGAGAAAGAAGTATGTAGCTTTTAAGAATTATTCTTCAATAAAATAATGACAAAGGGAAAATTCAAAGTGAATGTGATAGCTCAAGCTGTGAAGAAAGTTCATCGGATAGCGATGCTGAAATGGATCAGATAGCCCGACGATTAAAGAATTTTTATAGGAAAAGCATGTTTTTCAGAAAATCCAATTACAAGGGAAAGTATGACAACAATGGTCATTGGAAGAGAGATTGGAAAATGATGGATAAAATTGATGACATAGTCTGCTACGAATACAAGTGGAAAGGACATGTCAAAGCTGACTGTCCAAAATTAAAGTGCAGGAAGAAATATGAGTACTAGGACAACAAATACAAGAAAGCTATAAAAGCATCTTGGAGTGCTTCAGAAGTTAGTTCAAGTGATTCTGATTCCACTCAGGATGGAAAATCTCAAAAAGATAATATGTGTTTCATGAAAAACACATCTGAGGTAACATTGGATACTCCTACTTTAAACTCTTATTATTATGGAGATGATTCTAATTCTGATTCTGAAAACATGTCAAGTGATGAATTATTTGAATATTGTAACATGCTAGAGGATACCTACAGCAAGCTGAAATATAATTATAAAGCCCTAAAGAAACAACATTCTTTAACTAGCACTACTAAATCTATACTAGAAGTAGAAAAGTAAAATAATTCTCAACTACTAAAAGAAAATATTGTACTCAAATATTCTAATGAGTAACATAGAAAAGAATTATAGAAGTTCACAAATGGAAAGGACACTCTAACACAAATACTAGGAAAACAAGTAACACAAATGTATACTAATGGTTTAGGCTATCAGTCTAGAAAGAGACAGATTACAAAGAATAGATTTATTCCTGAATCTGGACAGTATGGTGTTGGTTCTTGTTCTGAATTTTTTATTCCTCAAATAGCTATTCACATAGTTATAGATCAAAAAAGGTTTATCTATCAAGATCTATTTACTCCGTTAAGTATATGAGACCCATTAGGAAAATCTGGGTACCAAAAATTCTGCTTTCTAACCTGTCGGGACCCAAGAAAATCTGGGTACCAAAATCATTTTTTGGTCTAAATATGTTTTGTAGGAAACATGCATGAAATGTTCATGTAAGTAGATATGGTTCTTTAGAAGTGGATGTTAAAGGCATATTAAAAGAGACTACTCATGTTTTAAATGCTTAATCAAAGTATATGGAGGACATGTCACCATTGGGGATAACTCTAAAGGAAAAATCATCGGCTTTGGCCAGATTGGTAACACTAATTTAGTGTTAATTTCTAAATTTTTGTTTGTAGATGGATCAAAATATTACTTTTTATGTATTTATCAGTTGTGTGATGATGGATTTAATATTAAATTAGAAAATTATTCTTGTAATGTTTTTAAATCTTAAAATGTTTTGGTGTTTACTGCATTAAGAAATGAAAATGTTTATGTTGTAGATTTGAATTCTATAGCTAAGAAAAATATTACCTGTTTAAATTCTTTTCATAAAGAATCTTGGATTTGGAAAAGAATATTAGGAAAATGTAATATACACTAACTTAGAAAATAGACTAGGAAGAACATAGACAGAGACCTACATAAAATTGAATTCCCACTTGACAATGTTTGTAATCCCTGTCAAAATGGAAAGAAACATAAAGTTTCTTTTAAATCAAAGAAAGATGTTTTAACATCTCAACCTCTTGAGCTGGTTCACATGGATTTTTTTGGACCATCTAGAGTATCTAGTTTAAATGGGAAGCACTATGTCTATATCCTTGTAGATGACTTTTCTAGATATACATGGTCATATTTTCTAGCTCACAAAAGTGAATCTTACTCTTACTTTATTAAATACTCCACATCTGTAGAAAACCTTAGTGGACTTAAGATCAAAACCATGAGAAGTGATCGTGGTCATGAGTTTGAAAATCATGAATTTGAATCATATTGCTCACATAATGGATCTAGTCACAACTTCTCTACTCCTAGAACACCTCAATAGAATGGTGTAGTAGAAAGTAGAAATTGGACTCTTGAGGAGATTTCTTGGACAATGCTCAATGAATATGATTTACCTATTTATTTTTGGGCTGAAGCTATAAATATATCTTGTTACATTATAAATAGAGTTTTTATTAGACTAGTACTTAAGAAGACCCCTTATGAATTATGGAATAATAGAAAACCTAAAGTTAGTTATTTTAATGTTTTTGGTTATAAAGTTTTTATTCTGAATACTAAAGAAAATGTAGACAAGTTTTTATCCAAGAGTGATGAAGGAATATTTTTTGGATATTCAATTTCTAGAAAATCCTATAGAGTTTTTAATAAAAGAACCAAATGTGTGGAATAACCTGTTCACATCAAATTTGATGAAACTGATCCACATGAACCTAAACCTTCTCTTGAAAATCTTGAAGAAGATTTGTCTAATATGAACCTTAATGATAAAATCAGTGAATATGTTGTAAAGACCACCAGTTCTGGAAATATTTCAAAATCTGCTACTGGTGAACCCAAACCTAGATAAGAACCAGACATTTCATGTCCTACCTTTACTAGATCAACTAGGATTCTAAATAACCATCCTTTAGATGTTATTGTAGGTAATATTGATAGAGGTACATAGACTAGAACTTCTCTAAGAAACCAGGATGAACATCAATCCTTTCTTTCACAGTCAGAACCTAAAAATATCAATGATGCTATCAATGATAAATTTTGTGTAATCTCTATGCAAGAAAGTTTAGATCAATTTGAAAGAAACAAAGTCTAGGAATTAGTAGAAAGTAATAAGGAAACCATGACCATAGGCGAAAAATGGGTATTTAGAAATAAGGTTGATGAATCTAGAAACATCATAAGAAATAATGCTAGGTTAGTTGAACAAGGTTACAGTCAAGAAGAAAGAATAGACTATAAAGACACCTTTTCACCCATAGCTTGATTAAAATCCATTAGGATCTTGCTTGATTATTCATCTCATGTGAATTTCAAGTTATATCAAATGGATGTTAAAAGTGATTTCTTAAATGGTTATATAATTGAAGATGTTTTTGTTGAACAACAACCTAGATTTAAAAATCCCCATTTTCAAAATAATGTTTTTAAATATTCTAATGCTTTATATGGTTTAAAAAAGGCTCCAAGTGCTTGGTATGATAGAATTACTAATTTTCCTTCTTCTAAAGGTTTTACTAAAGGAATTGTTGATCCCACATTTTTATTAAAAGAACATATAAAGATATT
This sequence comes from Viscum album, assembly GCA_963277665.1. Lineage (NCBI taxonomy): Eukaryota > Viridiplantae > Streptophyta > Magnoliopsida > Santalales > Viscaceae > Viscum > Viscum album. The sequence goes on from OY728142.1 coordinate 960,806,978, forward strand.
TTGATAGTACAAATCGTTGTTGATGATATTATCTTTGGATATTCTAAAAATTCATTATCTACTGATTCTTTGAAAAATATGCAAAAGGTATTTAAAATGATTTTAATGGGAGAACTCAGTTATTTTATTGGAATTAAAATTTTTCAAAATATGGATGGTATTATTTTAAATCAAAGAAAGTATACAGAGGAATGTTTAAAAGTTTTTGGTTTGGATAGTAATAAAGTTATAAACCTATAAGTACCACCTATAAGTTGGATGATAATGAAACTGGGAAACCAGAATATCAAACGAATTACAGAGGTATGATTGTAAGATTATTTTACCTAACTACTATTCGGCCTGATATTATGTTTAGTGTATATATGTGTACATGATTTCAAACTTACCTGAAAGAATCACAATGACTTGTAGTTAAAAGGATTTTTGAATATCTTAATCATACTACCAATTTAGGATTGGTTTATCCAAAAGGAAAACCTTTTGACTTTATAATTTATTTAGATTCTGAATTTGATGGTTGTAAGTTAGACAGGAAGAGAGCATTTGGAACATCTCATCGATTGGTAATGTCCCTGGTATCTTGGTGTAGTAAGAAATAGAACTCTGTTTCATTGTCTACTGCTGAATCAGAATACATTGCTACTGGTAGCTACTGTGCATAAATTCTATGGATAAAACACACTTTTTGGATTATGGATATTAATTTAAACATGTTTCAATTAATTGTGATAACAGGAGTGTAATTAATATATCTAAGAACCACGTATCTCACTCTAGAACTAAGCACATTGATGTATGGAACCACTTTCTAAGAGATCACTATCAAAAGCGTGATATAACTCTTAAATTTATAGGTACTAAAAGTCAACTAGCTGATATATTTACCAATCCTTTAAATGTAGAGAGATTAAGTTACATTAGACATGAATTAAGAATGATCAATTATCCACACAACTCACCGTTAGACAAACCTCACCATTAGTCACACCTTACTGTTAGACACACCTCACCGTTAGACACACCTCACAGTTAGACACACCTCACCGTTAGACACACCTCACCTTTAGACACACCTCGTCATTAGACACACCTCTCCATTAGACACACCTCACCTTTAGACACACCTCCCCATTAGACACACCACACCATAAGACACACCTCCCCGTTAGACACACCTCCCCATTAGACAAACCTCACCATTAGACAAACCTCACTGTTAGAAATACCTCACTATTAGACACACCACACTATTATATAAAACTCACCATCAGGATACCTCACTGATATTACATACCATTATAATCCTCGCTAGTAGAATAGTTACCAAATATTGCACTATTTTAAATTTGTGTGTTTTATACCGAGACACTTTATTACTTTAAAACTTTTTTTTGTTTTTTGATTCCTAAATGATATAATATGAGTATATGTCGCATTCAATCCACTGAGAACTCCACCCTTCTATGCTATCACCTAATCAAGCCTCTGAAATCTTGCGAACCCTAAGTTTCTTGTTTTTGAAATGGCCCGAGTTAAGCGACTGACAATTGATGAAGATAATGAGCTGAGTACAAAGTGAAAATAGGCCAGTTATGAACCCACTGGAATTAGTAGTGGTAATATTAAAGAGAATAGATATTCTGAGAATATGCATTTATCGAAGAGTGAAATAGTAATTTATAAGGAGCTATGTGCTTAGTGTTTGACGTCAAGAAATTCTCTGATTTTGAGGGTTTTAGAAGAGCAGGGATGGGTAGATTATTTTTCAAAAAAAATGGCCCTTATTACCCGAAACTAGTTAAGGAGTTTTATGAGTTTGTTAGATTTGAAATTAATGAAGATTATCACAGAATGATTTCTGTGGTAAATGATAAGGATATATCTTTTTCATCTGTTTAATTGGAAGAGTGATTGAAAGTTCCACACAAATGTGTGTTTGGATATTTTTCTAAATTAGTACCAACATCTAGTGAACATTTTCCATTACTTTTTAATGATATAGAATTTTATTTTTGGTATAGAAATAAATATCATTTTATGATTATAATGTTGTTATATTGAAGAAAAACATGTTTTCAAGCTACAATGTGATAATAAAAACAAAACATATGATCATTAATTTTCATGAAATCATCAGATAATAACCATAGATTATTTTTCTTTGAAATATTGAAAAACACACAAAATCTATATAAGGAATGGTTTTCTCTGGATGAATGAAAACAATTCCTATTATTTAAAAACTATAAAATGTTATTTAACTATGGAAACCTAAAAAACAATAATTTACATGATATTATTGGAAAAAATAATGTAATTATTTGTGCATGTCTAAATAGATAGAATTTCATTTCAAATTGAATTGTCCATATCAATGGTTTTAAAAAAATGTTATAAAGGATCAAAAAGTGAATATTTTTATCTTACTGAGAAATATTAGAACAATGGTCACAGTTTTATTAATGAAACATTGGAAAAAACACCACATCAATCAATGTTTTGATTTTCTCAGTGTGACAAAAAATGCAACAACCCGATATTTTTTGAATTATTATTATTTTCTAAAAAATTGAATTTCATTGAAATATTTAATTACTAAAACACAAGGTTTTGCTTGTGGTACACACTATATCGGGTTAGCTTACACAACACCCAACTCCTATTTTTAACAAAATGATGATATATTATTAATATATTTTTTGAAATGTGACTGATATAACCTAGACATTAGAAATATTTATATGAATAGTAATAACTACTATTTTTATATTAATTATAATGTTTTTATATAAAGGAAATATACTGATAAAAAAGTACTATAATTTTCAATATGGTGTTTATATTTTTAGATAATATTATTTATCTCAAAAAATATTCATCTAATTTATTCTAGTGAAAAATAATAAAATTATTTTTTGTCACATTAAGAAAATGAAGTGGATAAATAAACATTATTTTTGAAATCACCAATAGAAAATTATAATATGGTGAATGTTTTTGATTTTTCTAAAAAGTTTATATTCTCAATGAATAATGAAAAATATTGAATTTTAATTGAAAATTGGCTTATTTGATTAAATTATTTTAAAAAATAAATTATATTTTAAATTGTTTTAATGTAGCATTATTTTAACTATACACACATAAATCCAATTTAGGTCATTTGGATCAATTTAATGATTAATTTTGATATAAAACCTTTGTAAATGTTTGATCATTTAAACTTTTAAAACCCACATTATTGTTGCCTTTATGGTATTAATTTTAAAATAAAATTTACTACTTACAAGATTGTGTAAGAAAACTTTGCATTTAGGTCCATGGTGTGATGATGGGGAAACCATTCTCTCATTCGCATATACAAAATAAAAAATAAATAGTAAACAGTCAAAGAATCAGTAACACCAAAAAAGTAAATAGAAAAAGATTAAAAGTAAATCCAGTATAGGAAAAAATATATATATTTCATGTATGACATTAGTATCTATGAAAGTATCCAAACAAGACATAATGTTTGAAAGAAATATAGAAACCAAGGTACAAAAGAAAAATATAAATTCTAATAGAATTGCAAGCCTTACATTTGTCATATGATCTCCACCTCCAACAGAAATCAAGTACCTAATGGGGAAGGGTAATTTAACTTATCTAAACATGCAATCATATAACCTACATGGGTCTAAAACATGACCCAAAAAGGTTGTGAGACAATTCCATGAAGGAAACCAACAAAAGATCTGTTCCTAACTATCTGTGAATATAAATAACAGGTAATATGAAAAAATTAAGTAATTAACTATGATATACTCAAAAGTAAATAGTCCTAAAAATTTCATTACATTTATTTAAATTTAATATTAGTCCCTTGAATCAGGTAATCTTGGGATATATCATGATCTCTATATCCCTATGTGTAATATCAAAAAAAAGATGTCTTAAAAGTCCATCTAAACAATTAAGTAAGTCTGAGTCCAAGTTGTGAATTGTCTTGACAAACTCATCACAATCATTCAATCATTCATAAACAACCCTTTAAGAAAGCTCTCACATTCTAAACCCTTTGGTTTTACATAGGACCAATTCATTAAATAATGACCCTCTTTGAAACTCACATGGTATAACCCCTTAGGTCTATCATGGCACTAAAAATTTACAAACGCCCACCTGAGAAGCTCTCATGGTCAATAATCTTGGATCAACATCGAATTAATAAATTATAAATGACATATTAGTAGCTCTTATAATCAATACAAATGGTTTATCATAACATCAATAAATTATAAATGACCTCTTGGGTAGCTCTCAAGGTCAATACCCCTTGGTCTATACAGAATAAGTTAATTATAAACAACATCCTTGGTAGATCTCACGGTCAATACCCTTGGTTCAAAATCTATACCAAGGCTCTCATGATCCTATGTAAATAATATGGAAACCCCCACCTTTTTCCCTATCTATGGCTATCACGGTCCATTACAAACCAAGTGCACATAAGAGATCAAAGAAAATCATGTAATATATAACTATTACATTTCAAAACAATCACAATGCATATGAAGAGAATTTTATATAATCATACAAACTCCATCCTATGAAATTCAAGGCAAGGAAAACAAGGTACACTTCTTAGGAAACCAATACCAAATGGCCATAAACAGTCAATTAAGGGAATGAATCCCATGGGGAATCACAAATACATGGTGTACAGGTTTCTCCATAAACTACAACCATTTATAAATCAATAAGAGAATAATAGGTAAATAATAGGGTTAAATTCCCAATAAATAAATACCCTAAACATGTGTATTCGATACCTTTAGCATATAATCTCAATATGAACAACAAAAGGAACAAACCAACTATCTCGACATCGTACGATCGATATACTTGAGCGTTGGTCCATCGATCATCCAAGATCAGTATAGTTATACAAAAATGTGAAAACAACCAACCTTGAATAACTCATGAGGGAGGAAGAATCTGGATGAATGGCTCTCGGGGTTTTGATAACTCATCGGTGGGATTACAAAGCATGTTGAGGCATCTCGATTGGAGCATGGATGGATAATCAAGGGGGAGGGGTTGTTTAACGTATTTCGTTCATTATTTCACTCTCCTATATGAACTATGAGATGTAGAAGACACATTTAGACATAATATTCGACCGTACTCCAATATATCAATTAAATAGAAAAGTACATGGTGTGTTTATTACAGTTACATGTTGTGTATTAGACTCAACCAGCCCCTTACATAAGTGGTATTTCAGGTCACCCCATGACCATGTATTTGGTTGTTAGACGACCAAAACGTGGTTGTATATGGAATCTTGGTATACGACATGTACACAGAAGTAAATGATGTGTACTTAGAAAAACCACACTTCATACGTTTTCGCACAAAAACAACCTGAAATCAAGATCCATACCAGAAATGAAGATCCAAGTTCTTACTAACTTCCCAATATAATGAAATTCATCACTAAAGTTACCTTCCAAGGGTGGTTAAAAAGAATCTGCAAACAATTCCAGCCATTGTGATCACACATTAACCTCCCTCTCCCATCACTCGTCTTGCACTCACCAGTGCTTCCATAGTATCCATACAAGAGGAACATACTAAAAATGGAGAACCTTCATGTTCTGATCTACAATCTATATAGGCTTATCCTCTATGGATTCATCCTCCTATAAATCAACCTCCTCTAGGTTGAAAAACAAGAAATAGATCTGAAAAGTAACGCCATAACTGAGAAACAAGAAGGACGTCGTGCATAGAATGGTACTAATGAGGTAATTGTAACTGATATGAAACTAGAACAACTCTCTCCAATACCTAAAATGGCCCAATGTATCTCAATGAAAGATTATCCTATGTCTGAATCATTCTATGTCCAAACCTCGGTGCAACATACATGAAAACCTGATCTCCGACCTCGAACTATAGGGGTTGTTTTCGTCAATCAACATAAAATTTATGGTGAGATTGTGAAGTATCCATCCTATTCCAAATAATCTCCACCACCTCAGTGGTCTTATAGATAAGATGACATCCTAGAGAAGATTCCTATCATTCATACATCAAAATTAGCGATGATGAACATGACATACTGTAAAAATCCTCATAATGTTCAATCTGAATCATTGCCTAAAAAATTATAGTAAGAAAAATTCACCAGGGGTATGTGTCTCTCCCAAGAGCCCCCAAAATCCCATACAAATACTCGTTTTATTTCCTTCAAAACTAGAATCCTATGCTTGGATTGGCCATTTGTCTGTGGATGGTATGTTGAACTCCGGATGGCATAGGTACCCAGAGCCCTATGTAGTCCCTACCATACATGAGATGTAAATCGGGTGTCCCTGTATGAAACAATAGAGTGAAGAACTCCATGAAAATGTAAAATCGTCCAATCTCATCAAAATTGAATGTTTCATAGATCGTCATGAAATGTGAAACCTTCATGAGTCTGTCAAAAACCACCCATACTTCATCATTTACTCAAGGATACCTTGTTAAACCCATCAAAGAATCCATCGCAACATCATTCTACTTCCTTGTGGAAATGGGTACCTTCTGTAAGACTCCTTTTGGTAGCTGATGCTTCACCTTCACCTATTGAGAGGTGAAACATCTCATTACAAAACCATTCACATTCCACTTCTTACCTAGTCACTAATACTGACTATGTAAGTCTCGATTTATCTTGGTGACACCAGGATGAACTTCCAAAACTGAGGAATGAGAATCTCACATCAAATCCTCGCATATGTCTGTTGACACCCATTTGAGACCATGAAAACTGAAAACCTCATACTCTAATAAGGACTTCCCTAGAATATGTTCCTCTCCTAAAACACTCTCATGTCGGACTAGGAAATTAGAATCAGAAATCTAACTCATTCGCACTCAATCTGGTAGAGTAGAAGTAACAACTATAGAATAAAGAAACGTCTTATCCTATTTCTCATGCACATCCAAATTCATTTTAGAGAATAGATCCATTAGTATCCAAAAACTGTTGGGATCCTGAACTACCTGTATCTGAGTCCTCATACTCAGTTCATCAGCCATATGTTTCCCTTCCCATGCATGTAGGCAAGCTAAAATTAAAAAAACTGAAGGTACCCTACCAAAATTTACTGTCTCAAATTTAAATCACACTCAATAACTATATTCTTGAGTCTTTTGTCTTTAGTTTATACCACAATATTCCCTCTTATAAGATAATGTATCAAACAGTATAAAGAATGAACAATCACAACCAACTCAAGATCATGCGTCAGGTAGTTCCTCTTATGTGGCCTCAACTGCTGAGACCCATACGCAGTGACACCTTCCCTCTGCATAAGAACTGCACCCAACATGATACGTGATGCATCGTAGAAAACAATGTAACTCTTTCATGACTCAGGAAAAACCAGTATCGGTGCTAATGTAAATCTCTCTTTCATCTCTCAAAAGGCTGAATCATAGGATTCTTTCCACGAGTACTTCTCACCCATCTTAGTCAGGATCATCAGTGGAACTGCTAAGTGTGGAAGTCATTGAAAAAGTATCTCTAGTAACCATCCAATCCTATAATACTCCATACCTCAAATATGTTTTTTCGGCTACTCCCAACAATATACATATCTCACAATTTATGGGTCTACTAATACTCTCTTATATGAGATAACCTGAACCAAGAAATGAATCTTGTTTATCCAAAAGTGGCACTTCGAGAGCATAGCATATAACTAATGATCCCTTAGTGTACTAAATATTATATCACGATGGATGGTATGGTCATGTTGATTTTGGTTGTACACCAAGATATCGTCCATAAATAATACCACAAAATAATCCAAGTAATGATGGAACACTATGATCATTTGTTCCATGAAAACTACTGGCATGTTCATGAGAACGAATGACATAACCAAATACTCCTTTGGACCACACATGCTATGAAAGGATGTAAGAGGTATATTTGATGATCTAATGCAAAATTGATGATAAAATAATCTCAATTACATATTTAATAGAAGCTGAGCTCCTTGAAGACGATCGAAGAGATCATTAATTCTCAGTATGGGATATCGGTTCTTGACCATAAATTGTTTCAGCTTCCAATAATCCACACCAAGGATGAGGGTACCACCCCCCTTATTCACAAAATTATTAAGAGAACCCTAAGGAGAAATGATGGGTTAAATGATACTCTTTTCCTACAACTCCTCTAATTTCTTATTGATCTCCCATAATTATGGTGTATCCATCCAATAAGGTGGAATGGACACCAACACCGCAACACTTCCTGCTATTATTCGAAGGAGTATAGGCCCTGGATGCTGAACCGCCATAGATCATAGCTCCAAAATCCCTCAAATTAAGAATGGTAGTTATCAAATGATTTACTATAGAATTCACCGAAGTCGACTTGAAAACATTCACCTTTGATCAGATATCATGCTGGAGACCATCCTAAAATTTTCTAGCTAGTGATAACTCACCACCCCTAGAACAGGTGTGAAGCACTGAATATCTGTAAAATGATATGTGTTATCCATCACCGAAAGAGGGACTTTCTCTAAATTCATGAAATTCTAGGTTCATTCGGCACTCAATGTCTTGGGATACAATTAATCATTGAAGGTCCTCTGAAACATGTCCGGATCCATATTCTGATGATGTCCCACCTATGAGATAACAACCCATAACAACATGGTGGAATCATGTAACACGTAAGTTGGGAGATTCAACCTCATATTATGAGGCATATCCAGATTCTCAATGATAGAAACAATGGCCTTCAACCATGTATATACAACTTGTGGATATCCATCCCCAGATAAAGTGAGAGTATCTACTACAAGAAATCCTATGTCGACCCCACCATAGTCGGGGCAGGATGTGGTGCTCCCTAAAAAAATGCATCATCATCATAAATCGTTCATGTAACTATGAATTAGCACATACGTCCAGTATAACAGTTTGTTCCAAGATAGGCTGATGGGAGGATCTTATGGTAGTCCCTGATCTACCATTTCTACTGTCTAATCATCACCCTACACTTAGCGTACAATCGGAGGATGTCTTAGTGGCCTGACACTATAAGATCAAGTGAACACCTCAATACGAGATTAATGGAACTGCAACTCAGAAGTTTAAGAATGAAACAGGAGAAGGAAAATATTCAAGTTTCACAAAATATTGTTACACAACATGTAGAACCACTACACAGTGTGTTCCCTTAAGCCTTAACAAGGCCATGTACTCCTACCAACCTGGTTGTGTAACACCCCATACACAAAGTGTGTTCATCCTATGACATGGAGTGTACAAGAATATTGCCTCCTTCCCATGTACTTATACATGTCTAGGAATACACAGTTTTTCTCATGTAACACTATATTGAATGAACACTATAGATATATCATGAATAACCAATTTTTTATCCACCTGTGATGTTACTCACATGACTATATACACGGTCAATTTCCACATGTCGTGTACCCCCAGTACATGGTGTGTTCTATGAATGCTTACCAACCCCCATGTCTTTGATCCCTCAGTCGATCGCATGATCTAGAACTACATGATGTGTACATACAATATATGACATGTACTTAAGAAAAGTCATTTCATCCATAATAGAAGAACACATGGCATGTGTTCATAACAACCCTTGCTGTGTTTTCATGGTTTTCTAGAAATTAATCCTCTAAAACTACTATGAAACCCCCAAAATCATTAAAATTTTGGCCAATTAATTCCATGTACCAATCATTGAGATCCCATACTCCATGTGAATCATTGTTTGGAATAAATTTTCATATCATATCTTAACATAATTCAATTCAAGTTCAAACATGATCCCCAACATTCAGATACAAGAGGTCCCATAACACCTTAGATACTTAATCTTGTCATCCATCCAAATGAAGAATTACATATACCAATTCCCTATAAAATATAGTGTGTATTTCTATAACAACATCTATCACAACTATGTGCTTATCAAGTACAACATCTATCAAGACAACATGAAATTGGAAATGCACTATAAATGGCATGACAAGAATGCGTGAAAAGTTATCCATATCAAGTGCCTCTATGATCCATGTGATGGAATACCCTCATCTCATCGGGTTGTAATAGAAACATAACCAGAATGATATCAATCATCACTGCAAAAAACAAGTTAATCTCCCAACAGTGAAATCAAATCAATGGTAAAAATTGAAAAACCTGAAAAAAAGAACTTCAATATTCGTTGTAACTTGGCATTTCCCTATAGATGGGTTTGCTACTCCAAATCACCTCTTATTACCAACTACTTAATCATTCATATCCCCGTCTATAGGATCTGAATACTAATACAATGATGAAAAGAAACCCCTTTGATTCAACTCTGTAACACACATATTCGGGTGCCACTTAATGGTTCGGTTGATCCATCCTTTGGGCTTGAGGGGTACCCAATATTTATAGGTAAGTGGTGCCGCAAATTAGAGCTCTCATGATGCAAAGAAAGGGCTTTCTCTGTGGTGGGTTTGAAAACATCAAATGGGTTAGCGGAGCATCCCGCCTCCTTGATCCGCAGTGGGTTTTCGATCTTCAATGTGGTTCGTGGAGAATTCATCCCCCTTGCACTGAAGTGGATTCACGAAAATCGAATTGGTCCACTGAGCTTCTAGCCTCCTTGCTCCGCGGTAGGTTTATGAATGTCAAATTGGTTCGTGGAGCTTCCTGCCTCCTTACTCCATGGAGGCTTTACATAGGAGTAGTTGGGCACCGGACCCGGGGCCACGGGGGCTTTGAGAATTTTCTTCATGAGGTCTCCCCTAATGCTTACAATTTTTTCTCATTCTTCCCAGATTTTGGTTCCAAAAAATTCCCCCCTTAGACTGGGAGTTGAGAAGAAATCGAGGGTCAAAGTATTTGGGTCAATCGCCAAAATATCTAATCAATCAAGATGATGCATCACAAAGACAACTCAAAAAGGAGGCTCATGAAGTAGAGAGGCGATGGGAGGGCTGAGCGTGCCGTGGATCCCACTGTAGTTAGACATGTTATAAAGCATCGGGGGTCCTCGCATATAAATAGAGGAGATGACCTCACTTTTTTCATTTAACTTCTCATAGATTTTGTATTTTAGGGATCTCGATTTGACATGCTCTACATACTTTGTGATTTCTCTTCGATAATCGAACCTTCTACTTCATGGCGCACAGTGAGTCTTTGAATTTGAGAAACTATGCTATGTGTCTTGCGTCTGAAGGACGGGGTATGGCATCGTGAACAGTCTTCATGAATGACCTCTATGACAGCGCTCCACAAAATAGCGTCGTGAACTATAACAAAAAATGCTGAAACTCGAAAACTTAATGGATCACCCAAACGCTTCTAGGGGTACTTGCGGATGCTGCCTAAATGGTGGAGATAACGGATAGCTCGGGCATAGGGGAGTTCGGGCGGAGCCACTCTGACCATAATTCACTCGTGGCTTAGATGTCAGATTATAAAAAATAACTACCCAATGTGTAAGAGTTTGTATTTGTATGTATTTGGACTAAGGGGTGATGTCTTCATCCCTAAAGAGAGCAGGGATGAGTTGGCTTACTGGTTCAAGAGCACATCGTGTCAGCACCAGTGGTTCAGGCCAGCTGACGACCATGCCGAGGAAGAATTCACTCCTGTTAATGCCGACTGCCTATACAATCACCTGATCATCCTTGAACGGAAGTAGCTACATCCATAGACATCCCCTTTTCTGTACCATACTATCTTGAAGGAATATCTATGGAAACAGGGAACGGGGTGTTCTGATGAGTGGGATTTGTGCTAGGGAATAAAATTCACAGATAACTGGGCCTGGGCCTACTGGGTAGATGCCTCTTGTGATGAATTTGAGCCAAAGTTGAGGAGAGTGGGCATTTATGAGGTGGATTGGGCCTCTAAATTCCATATCTATCAGACAAATTATTTGATGCCAGAGTTGCTGAGCATATGGTCATCGATGACCAACACCTTCCCTTTGCACAATAGAGAGATCAAAATTAGATTATGAGACCAGCATTAGATCTCAGCGGACCCAATACCTATGGTGATGTTTGATGACTTCCTTTGTGTTAAGGGTATGTAGGAGGATCCAGAGAAAATCCCACCACTAGCGTTGGTGTTGATGAACCTGGTGCTAGGAGAGGATAACTAGCCGGTGAGGGACGTCCACTTCATACGGTGGTTCAAGAAGTTCTTAGACATTACAGAAGACATGAAATTTTTGGTGTGGCCTTGAACAAGCCCAAAGGGGGCCCTACTGGGAAAGTATTGGTCATACTAGGGGCTCTTGGTGGAAATCTAGTAGAAAACATTGTGATTCAGCATTAGAACTGAGAAAAAACGGGTTGTTAGATTGTAAGCCTTTATTGAGGTTCTCATATCCAACTAGATCCTACTGATGAGAGACACAAACATGGGTGTGCAACAATGAACATTTATCATAGCATCCATGCTAGTGACAGGAGGGTGTCTCAACCTCGGGATCTTAATGCTCGCTAAACTGTACAAGAATTTGTGGCATATCAGTGATAGGAAGAAGGTACAAAGAATATAGGGGCCATTACAACTCCTGTATTGGTGGATAACAGCCCATATTAGTGGATTCTATGAATATCAAAACCACATCTCCCCTCCAGGATCGAACTTTCTCACATCCATTCTGTAAAACATATGGAGCTTTCCATCCAAGCTGATCATGCAGTCAGGACTGAACCTGATCTAGAAGGCGGAGGTGTCCAACATTCACATGTTCCCATGCCAATGGGTGTGTTCACTGATGATAGCCAGGGAATGAAAGAGCATCAGTCCTACCTCCTAGACTTTCAAGGCAGACACTTAGGGGCACAGGTGGATCACGATCCCCTATTTGAACCATACACCCCACATTGATTAGAATGTAAATTTCAGTGCATGGAGGGACTGACCCCGCAGGTCTATTTGGGGGTGCTCCATAAAGGTCACCCGTACGTGATGAGAAAAATGTGGTTCATGTTCACATGGGAAGATGGTAAGGTGTGAAATGAGCTACCTCTTCCCACAGTTGTCACTAGGTAGGGGACGGAGTATGGAAAAAGATGGGAGGCGTCCTACCTGGGGGAGATGCTGAAGCAGCCAATCGTTCGGGCCGGTGATAGTGTGCATCCCCAACCTCGAGGCTGGGGTTAGAAGGTGGTAAGGAAATCTTGTGGTGGTCGGGCTGTCGTGGTGGCGAGGCTCATACCAGTTGAGGGGGAGGCAACGGCCGCAGCTCCCACAGTAGCAACGGACACGATGGTCCCTAAAAAGCAGAGTTATCCAAAGGGGAGGCCACCAAGAGGATTCCGTTGGATATCCACTCAGGCTCGGGGAAGCAACGCTACCATTTTGACATGCTATATAATGCTTCCTTTCCAGAGGTGTGGGACATCTGGGATGTCAACATGAAATTCCTTAGCCTGTCCACTATGTGGCAACCCTTGAACATCCTTGAGATGGATTTCCCAGGAATCAGCCCTATCCGGTCTGACTATGCAGTATCCCAAGCAGAGGCGGAGCAATACCTAGAATAGTTGGTGGGCTTCGTGCACTTCTGAGGTGATCCATGTCCAATGACAGACTGTGTAAAGGTGTTTTTGGATCAAACAGTTCCCATACAGTTGTCGGCTTCTGATTTGAGGAAATGGTTCCCTCTTTCGGAAGAATCAGATGAACCTCCACGGGGGAGGATGCCGGTAGAGGGGTCCCCATCGAGGTGGTGGAAGTCGGCGATCAAGGCACAGATTTTGGTGAATTTACAGAGGCCCTTGGGGAAAAATCATGAGCCTTTCCCTAATATCCACTTATAGGATACTTTTTACCCCTCACCAATGTTTAAACTGTGTAGTAGAGCCTCATTATTTGAACCCATTCACATCCCTAAGGGGATGCAGATGAAGGGCCTTCAGGAACCACGCTAATGACTACAACGATTACAGTGTCTAGCGGGTCTAGAATACCCAAGGTGTCTCATCTGGAGTTTTCAGACCTTATGACAATATACGGAGGGCCACACCTCACGGTACCCACACCAGCAACCCAAGAACAAGAACAGAAATTCAATCTCTATAAGTATCCTTTATAAAACTCATGAATGCCACCCATTGACCTGGCTAACTGACATCCGTACCATTTTTGTATTTGTATTACAACAAATGGTATTGGATACCTTGGGGAGGTTGGTTGGTATTCCTAGAATTTCTTTTCCTAGGTGAATGTTGGTGGTCCTGGAAGAGAATATCCAGACCAACCAAGCAGTGGTTCTTCTGATCACTGGTGGGACCATTGGTAGTGTTGTGCCTAAGATTATTGAAGTGGGATCTGACGATAAAGGTCGATCATACAGTTTGGGTCCTTCCATAACTGATAAATTACCAGATGTGGAGCCTACTGACATGTCTTGTGGGTGTTCCCTACGTACGAGCCTACCAACCATGCAGGCTGGGATGGAACAACATCTGATTAAGAGGATAGTAAGATAGTCCATCATTGGTCATGGAAGCTGATCAAGAATATTATCGATGAAACACCTTAAGATCAATGGATAGGCCATATAGAGAGACTTCATTTTACACTATGAAAATTGTGCTCTAGGGGAGGGTAAGCCCATCATCCTCACATGCTCATCCGAGATCACATGGCAAAGATGATTCGGGAGTATGACCATGGACTTAGTGTGGGTTGGTAGTGGATAAATGAGGTGAATATCCAGAGGCTCTAGGAGGCTGAAAACAAGATTCAACAGCTCTAGGTCCAGGAATATGAACACTCTACTCTCCTTAATGTGCATTTGATGATTATATTGTGGCTTAAGGCCTAACTGGAAGAGGCCGAAGAGCAGATGAAACAAGCCTCCATAGAGATGGATATTATTTGGAGTGATGAGGAGAGGGTCTGAGTTTCGGATAATTAATTGTGACTCATTGCATTCAAGGAGGATTAAGAATTAACCATCCCACAATAGATCCTTGATGCCATGAGCCAGAGGGTGGCAGAGCTGCAATGCTCTTTTGACAAGGTCAAATCATCCAAGGGAGGGGTCAATCCTCGGGTACTGTGATGAAGGTAACTTTTGAACACAGTTTGATGCTTTGAATATTTATGCAAGATGCAACTTTGAGTTCTGTAATCTATTTTTGTTTTATCACATTTTTCTGATATACATGGAACATCCGACGATCAGTCCCTAAGCTCACGTGCATCGGTCCTGATGTAAGAAATAAGGGATGAACACCTTATAATTCCACTAGAATATAAGAGTTAAAATCAATCTCTGGGCATCTGGGGTCTGAACAACCAATACAGATTTTTGGGAAGAAAGGGATAGGGTAGGCTAGAGGATGGGGTCCTCAGCACAATCGATGTGTTGTATTCCAAATGTGCTCCAGTGAACGAGCGGGGTGACGAAAAGGGTATTGGAATTAATCTTACCATATGGGAGTTAAATATGGGAATCAAGATACCCCAAAATCAGAACACTGTGGGGTCGCATGATAGTGAAGGATAACCATTGATGACGTTCGAAACACATAATATTTATTACATTAACCTGAAATGTAGGAAACAAATGAGGGTTGACCATTGACCATGTTCGAAACATGGGGTCTGAATCAAATGATAACCATTAGTCTTCCAGAACATTGCCCTGGGATAGTAGGAGAGCCATAGGCCAGGAATCTATATTGTTAGGGTGTTCTTTTAGACGTAAAAGAGGATGAGGGTCCGAATAAAGGGCACGCAAAGCATAGAGTGTGGAGTGATGGGATTTTTGAATGGAGTTCATCACTCTTGAAATCACACTACTATGTTGGAAGCACATTAGGTGGGAATATCTTTCTGATCATGGATCAATCATACTTCTGAGCATGACCTCTTCAGAAAGAGATTTGGTGCATCCCATGATTAACATGGTCGTCTTGAATATGTTCTATATAGAACCGCAGATTAGTGTCATGTGTTGGGGACATATGGAATCATGTAGTTTAACATCATATGATAGGATGAGGAGCGAAATGGAAGATACCGGGAAAGGAATATGTGGTGCAATAGCTATAATCCCAACATGAATGAGGGTATAAGGAGTCTGCACCACACCACGTACCCCTAGAGGGAGTTCATTAGTTCAAGGTACCAAAATTAAAGGTTATATTGGGCCCAAGGAAAAGTTACTAGGCATTACTACATACCCCATGAGGATGGGAATCAAGCCATATGTTATTCTTAGAGTGCAATTTAAGACCACTTAGGATGAGGGGTATGTGTAGTTCGGCTATACCAATATACATCCTACCAAAACCACTAACCCCAAGTGAGTCTTTCTCGATGTGGAAAAAAATATTAGTGATGGGAAATTCCTAGTATAGGAGGTTACATGGCAGGGTGATGGAATTATAGGTGAACGACGTCCCAATAATGCTGATCTGCCTACTTGATGCACCTAGATGCATGAACGAGTAAAGCCGAGTATGATGGAATTACACTAGAAGAAAAGGAAGCTGAAATGTGTGAATCATGATGCTCGAGATCTGGACCGCAATGATGGTGGCATGATGATGGGTAATAACTGTTGACCATGTTCATAACACAACATCTATTTCATGTTATCCTGGAATGGGGACAAACAAATGGGGGTCGACCGCTGACCGTGTTCACAACACGGACCTATTGCAAATATCATATGAGGTCCTCAGGGATGTTGTACCATGATGGTAGGTAAGCTAGTGTGACATGAGACCATGCCAAAAAGGGGGTCCCTTAAGACATAGAAGAGGATGAGGATCCAAGTGACGTGCTCATGAATCTTGGACATGGAACGAGGGAATTTACCTTTAAAAATTCTGCACTTGGGGAACATCCACAACTTATCTGAGTACAACAACAAGATGTCTCATAGAGAGGGATTCGAGTCCCCATCCAAGGACAAGGGTCCTAAAGTTTCATGCTCCCCAACATAATGGTCAAAGGATAAACCATTGATGGTGTTTGAATTAATGGACTGTGTGCAGGGTGTGGAAGTTTCCAAACATGTCGCGTAGTTCCAATAGATAGATCTTAGTTTAGGGTTATATATCTCGGACCAGGTTGAAAAACGACAAGGGAGGCACACTGTGTGGCAGTTTCAAAACCTGACATGGATGAAGACTCAAGTGGTACTCGCCACACCACATGCTCTCAAAAGTGTTTGGTCCAAGGGTCTAAAAGATAGGGGCAGGATTTTAGATTCTTGGGGCTAGACCTGGAGACAGGATTCGTGGGCGTTCCTACATATACCATGAAGATGGGAATCAATCCATACATAGTTGTAGAAAATTTCATGAATTTTAACATCTTGTGGGAAGAAAATGGAGTGATCTTAGTTTATGGTCATAGAAATAGAACAAAATATGATAGTGAATGCAGGAGACACATGGTGAGGTAACTATGATACCCGACATGAATGAGGACCTAGATTCTAGATCACCTTCTATTCCTTGATGAGGTTTTAGGTCGAGGAACCAAAAACGAAAGTAAGGCTGGGCTCGAGGAAAAGATCATGGTCGTTCCTACATATCCCATGTGAATGAGAATATATCCACATGTAGTTCTAGGGATGGCACGGTAAGATACCAATGCCAAAGATAATAAGGTCGTGCGGGTTTGACCCTTGCACAAAAAAGTGGAACTTGATAGATCTTTCAATAATTTCAGATGAATGTTTGTTTCTTTTTGAGAATCGATCAAACTAGGATGGAACGTTCATGAATCACCACAAGAATCAAGTTGTGTGAAGGATTTATCAAATGGTATGGTGTATGACCGATACCAAACATGATGTCCGCTTGAGTGAGGACACCACGATGTAGTGAAATTTTTCATCATGCAGCCTAAACAATAATTTCACAGTTTAGGGTCATGTGATAGGACAAACCATGTACTTTAGCATCGTGTTGTATAGTCGTAATAGTTTAAATTCATGTGGTACTAGGATACATAGTTTATAGTCATATGGATCATACTTATACAAGAAATATGGGGTTCAAAATGGAATGTGCACAGTGTGATAAAGCATACCGGACGTGAATGATTACATAATCCCATATCACACCATGTGTGATTCCAAGATAGAAACCTTGGGCCGAGGGGCCAGAAAAGGTTTGCGAATATGGGGAAGGAGAGACTAGCACTCAATTGATTTGGACCCAAAGGCGAGATGTCTAGGTGTTCATATGAATCCCATTAAGATGGTATCAAGGAATACATATTTCTAGAAAATCAGGTATAAGGGGATCATAGTTTAAGGTCTTAGATCTCAGACCATGGAGAAGCAAAACTATTCCATGTAGGCGCAGACCACAATCCAATTACAATGCCCATGAGAGTAAATCATGGTGTGGGAAAAAAGGGCAGTAGAGGTTTTTTTCATACACATAATACACATTAATGGGAAGTCGGTGCAGAGCCCCGAATGACGCCTTACAACAGCTTTGTCTTCCTAATGTGAAAATGCACACTAAGGGATAGTACCAGGAGTGTTGAAATTCAACTTTGACACAATGTGTTGGAAAATGGTGTGAATCATGTAACGAACATTTAAGGCATGAAGGGGTTGGCGTGACGATGGAAGATAACTATTGACCATGTTCGAAACACGTTATCAAAATCATGTGACCTGAAATGGGAACAACAAATGAGCGTCGACCACTGACCATATTTGCAACGATGGACTTTTATCATTTTGTTGTCTGGAACCATCGAGGATGTTTGCCTATAATGGTAGGAGAGCCCTTAGGCCTAGTATCCATTCCATTTAGGGGTCCCTTAAGATGTGAAAGATAATAGAAGCCGAAATGAATAGGAACACAAAGCCAAGAAAATGGGTGAATGCATGTCAACATAGAATCTGACACTCCAAGATCTAAACCAGAGTACTCATGGGCACATTGAAGAGTCACTGAATAGGGATGAGGGGCTCGACTTAAGGGCAGTCGACTCAGAAATATGAGTGTTGGGAAAGGAAGATAAGGGTACTCAAAAGAGAGAGGTATGCAGCGTGGTTGTTATTAACCCGAGGTGAATAAGGACATGATTCCAAACCACACAATATAACCTTGTCCTAGGAGAACACTGTCTAAGGGGCCAAGATTATAGGTAGGTTTATTATTTATGGGGCTAGACCCGAAGACTAGACGTTCAGGGGGTCCTATGTATCACATAACAATGGGAATCAATCCACATGAAGTTCTATTAGCTAATGACATGTAGTTTATCATCATGTAGAAAGAATGAAAATAAGGGAATGATACCCACATGAGGGACTAGTATGGAATGGTGAGTAACCCGACATAACCCTATACCACACCATACAATCGTAAGTGATAACATGGGCCTGGGTCCCAAAAAGGTTGAGGGACCAAAGGCTCGGCCACAAATAAAATGTTGCAGCCAGCTTGTAGTTTAACATCTAGCAGTGAAGATAATAGTTATCTTAGTTTAAGGTCATAGATATTAGATTGTATATTCTTAAATTAATGTCATATGTGTGGGAAAGAGAGGGTGAATCATTGTGCCTTTGGAAGACCAGAAAGCATCAATGATGATAGAGCAAAACTGTTGACCAAGTTCACAACACAATATCCACCCTTGTGTGACTGGAGTTTGGGGAAAACAATTGAGCATCGATTGTTGACCATATTTGCAACACAAGACTTGTATCAATTTACCGCTCTCAATCCTCAAGGACGTCAGCCAGTAATGGTAGGAGAGACCTTGGGCCAAGAATCTATGCCTTTTTTGGGGTTCTTTTGGATATTGAATGTGATGGGAAACCCAAATGATGAGGCTTGCGAAGCATGGGAAGTCTGGTGCTCAAGGGAGAAATTATAATTTATTAGAGGGATGTCTCAAGGGGATCTGTGTTGCGCGACAATATATCTCAACATGAATAAGGACGTTAGTCCATACCACACCGCACAATCCCAAATGAGAACTTGGGCCAGGGGGGTTGAAGGGGTCAAAGGACTTGTGCCTGAGTGCCCCGACCAACTATAGCCATATGACCTCTCATGCTAGCCTTACCACATCACAGCTCCTAATCACACGTGAGCAATACTCGATGTAGGAAACATGGAGTTGGACTAGGATCTTCACATCACATAAGGGACTAACAGCTATAATTACACACCTGCTTAAGGTAGACCAATGTTTAGAGAGACGGTGGGGTGGAATAAACAACTACACTCCATGTTTGGGAAATATGGGGGGTGACATGACAAAGGATATCCATTGATTGGGTATGAAACACAGCATCCATATCATGTTACCTGAAATGGGAACAATAAATGAGCATTGACCACTTACCATATTCTAAACACAGGACTTGTATCGATTTTTTGTTGAAAATACTTGGGGGCGTTGGCCCGAAATGATAGGAGAGACCTTTGGCAAAGTATCCTTATCATTCGGAGCCTGTTAGGATTTTAATGATAATGGAAACCCAAATTATGGGTTGTGTGGAGCATAAATGTTCTCGTGAAATTAAAATAATTCTAGATATTAGAAGTTGTAGAGATATTTTGGGGAGAGGGATACATTGTACGGTCATGATGAACTTGATGTGAATGTGGGAAAAATCCTGCACTAGACCATGTGCATCTACCCAATGGGAGGTCCCAAAGTTTGGTGTTGGGCCTATGGACAAAATTTCTGGGAGGTTCTATATATCCCATGAGGATGGAAATCAAGCCAAACATAGTTGTTGAGATGTAGTTTAACATCTTGCCAGACGACACACAGTTTAATGTCATGCTAGACATTTCACAATTTACAGTCATGTTGGACCGGACTGTTTAAGGTCATGTTGGACCCTAATGATTTTTAGGATCGTGTGGGACACTTACGCAGTTTGGGGTCATGTAGGACCATACAATTTAAGGTCATGTAGGATTGTAATGAAGTTCAAGGTCATGTAGGAACACTATATAGTTTAGAGTCATGCAAGACCATACAGTTTAAGGTCATGTATTTCCAGAATTGAGTTTCGGGTCATATGGGACAGTTACACAGTTTAGGGTTGTGTAGGGCCATACAGTTTAAGGTCATGTAAGAATGGAATGCAGTTTAGGGTCATGTGGGACTAATATGTGGTTTAGGGTCCTGTAGGACCATACAGTTTAGGGTCACGTAGGACCAGAATGCAGTTTAGGGTCTTGCGGGACAAATACACTATTTAGGGTCATGCAGGACCATATAGTTTAAGGTAATGTAGGATCATAATATAGTTTAGGGTCATGTGGGACCATTATGCCATTTAGGCTCATGCAGGACCATATAGTTAAAGGTCATGTAAGACTGGGGGACTCATTCAAAGTATATTTTGAGGAACTTGGCATTGGTGGGAGGAGATATATGCTCACCATCCATGGTAACCAGTGAGTATGCGCCATTGGAGTTAAGCTTTTGGATGATGTATGGTCCTTCTCATTTGGGCTCCATCATTTGTGGTTTCCTACTAGGTATCATTGGTTCCCTCAAGGACAATACCAAGTCACCTTGCAAGATGTAGTGGAGAAAAACATTATTGTTTTAATGTCTAACTATATTGTTCTGATGTCTTTCTTGATTATGTAGGGCATGAATCATGTTCCCGTCGATCTCTTTCAACTCATCCAGAGAGATTCCAGCTACTTTATATGGTGCTTATAGATCATAGATAGATGTGTGTAAAGAGGGAAATTTAATCTTGATGGGCAGGATGACCTCTATACCATACCCCAGAGAACATGTGGTCACCTGGGTGGAATTACGAGTCGTCGTCCAATAATCCCATAAGGGATTGGGGAGCTTTCCCGACCAACTCTTTTTATTTTGACCAACCATTTTCCATAGAATGTTAGAGAGTGTTTTGTTTAATGCCTCGATCTGTCCATTTTCTCAGGCATGATAGAGGGAGGTAAGGTTAGAATGGATGTTCTTCATAGAGTACAATTTCTTCAGCTCGGCTAGTCGGATGTTCATGTCGTTATCGGTGAGGACGGCTTGAGGGACTCCAAATCGGAAGATGATGTTGGATCACACAATGTCAATAATGGAATGGTCCTTGAACTCTTTGAGTGGAACTGCCTCTGCCCACTTGGAGAAGAAATATGTACCTATCAAGATGAATCTTCACTGGTGAGTTATCGCAGGTGGATTTGGTCCCACAACATCAAGTCTGCATACCCCAAATGGCCAAGAGTACATAGTGGAGCAGAGAGGCTATGGCGGCCAATGCATGATGTTAGCATGAATCTGGCATGCATGGATCCTTTTTGTCAAACTCTATGTAGTCGGGGATCATGGAGGACCAGTAATATCCCAATCATTGGATCTAGTGAGATAGATTCAGCCTAGTCTGATGAGCCCTGCACAAACTAGCATGATTTTCTTGGATGACCTGGGAAACCTCAGCTCCATGAATGCATCAGATGAGGACCCCATCAAACTCATTCTTGTAGAGGTTATGATCACGACAATGACCATCCTAGAGGGTAAACTTTAGCATGAAACATTGGATTCACTTGCGATCATCCCAATATACATAGATATTACCATTCTAGAGATCCTCAACAAAAGAGGCTCTCAAGTCTGGAGTAAGTTCAATCACTACATCCATGGGGCCTAGGGGTCCTGACGTGGAGGTGTTGGCAGTTAGGTGGCTTACTTACATGTTGTTATCATCCCATGGAGTGAGATGAGTAATGACTCTTCGGTGTGACATGTGGATAATCATGCATCCTATTCAGGCTCTGAAATTGATGCAGCTTGGTTGGATAGTGTGTCAGCTAGACTGTTTTCAGATTGAGGTACATGAGTAACTTTTGGCCAAGATGGGAATTGGGCCATTAGATAGAGAGTGCATTCGAACAATGGAATGCGCTCTGGCTTTCTGACAACATAGTCACCCTTAATCTGTTTTATGAATAGTTCAAAGTCCCCTTTTACTTGAAAAGGGGGAACATTTATCTGTTGGGACAGCTTGAGGCTAGTAATGAGAGCTTGTTACTCTGCCTCATTGTTAGTGCAGCATTCTGACAACAAAAATGAGTACGGTAGAGGAACATGTGATGGGGTGATGTAGATGACACCTAGGACTACTCTATTGAGCTTAGGGTCATTGAGACTTCATATGGTGGGGCTCTAAGAATCACCATCAAAGAAAATTTCCATCATGGGATAGCTTGACCTTCCATTAGGATTGTCTAATCTGGAAAATCAAGATCTAGGGACTGGTCCACAGGAGTTGGATGGGAAGCAAGGAATTATGCCAATGCTTTCCCCTTAATATCCTTATGCGGGAAAAACCTAATGTCAGACAATAGTAGAATCACCATCCTCAAATATAGACAACCTATCATCATGGGGAGGTTCAGGATGTACTTCATCGGATCTACTAGGGACACCAGCTGTACCTCATGGTACTGCAAGTAATGTCACAACATCTGTACTGTGAATACAAGCGTATGTCATCTCTTCTTGACAAGGGAATATCTAGTATCTGTATTGAGGATCATGCAGCTAAGATAGTATAGATTGTTCTCTGTTCCCTCATTGTTCTACTAGGTTATAATGGGGCAAAGAGATCTTTCTAGGGCGGTCACATAATGGACATGTGAATTTCTAGAGAGGGGTGGCATTACGATAGGTGGCTAGAGTAGATACTGCTTGATTTCCCCAAAAGTTGTCTGACGCTCTTCGTCCCACTCATAGGCAATAACTTTATTCATGATCCAAGAAAAGGGCTTACACATGCTGGTCAAATTCACGATGAATTGGCATTTGTAGGCTAAATGGACTTGGAATCCTCGATGTTCCCAAATTTTTCTTTAAGGAGGAATCTGCCTAATGGCTTTGATATTCTCTGGGTCAATCTAAATTCCCCAATATCTAATGACAAAGCAAAGAAACTTTCCATAGGTGACCTCGAAGGCACATTTCAAAGGGTTCATCTTCATTTGATGGGAAAGGAGGAAGCTAAACATTTTATCAAGGTCTTTGATATGGTCCTGATGCTGGTAAGATTTGACCACCAGGTCATCTACGTAACTTTCCACCAACATTCCGAAGATCAGGATAAATATGCGATGTATAGCCTTTTTATTGGTGGAACCCGTGTTCTTTAAACCAAATGGCATGAATTTGTAACCGAAATTACCTTACGAGGCCTTGAAAGATGTAGAATCCTCATCCTCATTGGCCATTCTGATCTGGTTATACCCGGAGTACCTGTCCGTGAAGGAAAGGACTTGGAAACCGGTATTAGAGTCGATCAATAATTCTATCACAGGAAAGGGACTTCGTACAGAGACAGTTGACATCTCGAAAGTCAATACCAACACTGATATGTTTTTTCTTCTTTCTTAGTAGCACAATTTTGGCCAGCCACTTAAGATACTGGACCTCTTAAATGAAATTGGATCTGATGATCTTATCAAATTATGGCTCAACCATGGCACCGTGAGAAGGGTGCATCTTTCCGGGAGGCAGGTTGAACCTACGATGATTTCCCGAGAGATAGAGGCGGTGGATGGCTACCAGAGGATCTAGTCCTGTAATCTCTTCATAACTCCAGGAGAATAAATCACGGTGTGGTTTAAGTATGTCAAGGTACTGATGTTTCTTATCAAGGGGCATGGTAGCACTAATCAATGTGGGTTGGTCTCTGCCTTGCTACTGAGGTTCACCTATACCACTTCGTCATCTGTAGCAGAGAGGCCCTCTTCAAAAGGAGGGGGAGCAACCTCTAAATCCTCTTCCTCACTTATATAGGGGGGATCCTCGGTGTTTGGATCTTCCTCTGAGTCAGAAACTCTTGATTGGTGGCTGGTACCAGCCTGCGTGGTAGTGGAAAATGCATCGGGGAACTGTTGTGTTTCCATAACCATAAAAATGAAGGTTGTTGATCCAATACCTTCTAGTCATCATCCTAAAGGGACCACGCTTGAAGACGTCTAAGAAATAGTGGCGTATCACATAATCCAATTAATTTCGTCCTAATGAAACAAGTAATTATGATGTATTTCCATTTTCATGGGGTGGACATCCCGAAACATTATGGGAGTAGGAGGCTCTGGGATCACCTGAGACTGGGGTTTGTAGGATTATGAGGTGATATTCAAGCGTAACATAGATTGGGAATTTCCTCCCCCTAGTTATAGAAACAATGAATCATTGTTCCATGTTCGGAGTTGTAGCCTCCAATCGATGGACGATAAAGACGTATGCATCATCTAGATCTATCGATGGGTTGGTCGCAGCTGTAGAATGCTTGTCCTCGTTAGTCTGAATCTGTTTGTCATTTCTCTTGTAGTAGTTTCAATCCTTGTAGTAGGCTTCATAGGAGGAAAAGGGGGATGTTTCTTCTTGATGATCACCCACTCGATCATTAAGGGAGAACTTATGCCACTAGTGATATGATGAACGAACCGCTGCATGCGGGTGGATCCATGACCTAGCCATTAATGCATTGTAGGTGGTGTCTTGGGAGACAACCGTAAACTCAGTGATTGCAATTAGTGAACCAAAATGTGACTTCAAATAGATCTTCCTAACCGATGACTCATATTTCTTGTCATAACCTTGGATTCATAGGTCAGAGGGACTCATATCATCCTCAAACAATCCTAGTTTTCACAGTTTCTGAATCAGGATTAGGTTGATTTCAGAGCCTGTGTTGACAAGACACTGATGAACCTCCACGCCATTGTACTGGATCTTGATATACAATTGGTGAATGTTCCTCTAAATGGGAGAGCCTTCATTTCTCTAGATAATGAGATGATGGCTTGATAGTCATCATTCTTGACCACCTCAGCATGAAACGCTTCTGCGGCTGCAACCTCCTTCTCAAACTGGAGGGGGCTTCTTAAATCCTCGATGAGGTCCCCACACATATCTAATGGTAGGTGAATAGCCTCTATGATGGATACATTTTCTAGAATGCTGGAAATATGTTTGATAACATCGTACTTCCATGCCAGGCATGAAATTCTTCCTATAGGAGGTCGCTCTACAATAAGAGGTATGGTGGGCCCTGCCAATTAGGCCGACAGCAGAATGGATCTAGGAATATCCTAATACTCACTTGTCTAAGCATGAGGAGTGACTACCAAATGAAGGCCATATGACTGAGACCAACCTATAGAAAATCCTGGCTAGTCCCAGTGCGGTCGAGGTGGTGCTTCCTGATCTAACAACATGAACGACAGCGAAGTCGGACCTGATGTCACCTGATGAGAAGGCTATGTATATTGAGCTCTACGTTGGGCATGCTGCCTGGTTTCAGTTGTGTGCAAATATAGGATACAATTACTAACCGAGGCACTCTGAAGGCCCATATTGACATGGCTCCGTTGATGCTGACAATGGTCGGGGACATTGGGAGGATCCTCGTACCACTCCACATCTTCAGATATCATGTAGTAATTTACCATCCCTACAGTATTTACTGAGGTGTACCCCTAACCTTCACTCAAAGGGTTTTACACTACTAGACAAATTATGGGATGGATCACCATATTTGGGGGAATGAAGTCACTAGGAGTACAAGATTATGATGGCATTGATAGGGGACATTGTGTTCCCTTACGCTGGTGATGCTTGTTCTTATGAGAAAGGGACTACTGAGATGATGATGTAGAAGGGGTATTTATAGCTTCTAAAGGCTCTAGACGATTCAAAAATGCGTGGATAACACCATAGGAAATGAGAGACTATTTTACGGGCCATCCTATCATCATACTTCTAGGAATCGCGGTTAGAAACCTGATTCCACTTACCATCGCGGTCCCTACTACTATCTAGCCTCACGAAGACGCGTGCCTTATGTTTCAGAGCTGGTCCCAACAGGACTATATTGCTATCCACCTGGCCATGAATCCCATATTAAAACACATAGTACTGTTTGAGGGTCTTCCTTGGGATCTGGTGGTAGGTGTTGTAATTAGGGCGATCGGTGAGGTTCACATCTTCTGGCCTCCTCAAATCAGGCGCACGTACAATCCCCTATACTGGGGCACTTCAAAAATAACCAGGGACTTGTGCCTTGCTGAATGAGTAGGTCTGGTTTCTCCTATTTGAAAAGGGGGCCCTCAGAGCCTGGCCATGACAAGGGGCTAGAGGAACCTATCGAGGAGGTGGAGCTTGTTTATCTCGCCTAGGTGGTGGTGGCGTATCGTGCAGGGGTACCTATAGATTCTGAGGTGGGCACTGTTGGGATGGAGACTAGTCCTGAGGTGGAGGGCCTCTGTGAGGTAGTGGAGGTGGCTCCACTGGTAATAATTCTTGTTTTTTAGGGGCCTCTATTTGATCCAATGTGGCAGGCTATGCCCTGTAAGCCCTTCTCGTGGGGATTTAAAGAGGCACCATATGTGAATAATTTTCCCATAGTAAGGCTTCCACTAGGTGATGGGCCTTATCAGAGATGTCTTGTAAACCCCTAGGGTAGTTATGGATGATCAGAGAGGGGACCGGTTCCATATTGACATTCCCTATGCACATTTCTATAATTTCACCTGAATCAGCGGCTTGTCAAGAGATTATGTGAGTCCATTCTACTTGGTGACACAGTCAGAAAGGAACTCATCAGGCCTTTACATTCACTTGAAGATGTTTGCGATACTCATATTCCATGTGGTGGAACTGCACTGGTAGTGGAATTGAAAAAGAAGGTCCTCCCATCTTGTCACTAACCCGATGGAGAGCAGGCTGTACTAGAACAATGTCGGTCCTTCCAATGTCTATACGATACACTAGAGTTTTTCAGATTCATGTTGTGCTGAAGTTCCCAACATGGGGCCACACCTTCAGATAAAGTGGGCCAGGTGCAGTGGTTGGTCCCCTGTCTCATTGAAGGGGGGAAATGTGGGATTCCTGAAACTTTAGGGTGATGGAATATCATCCACCCATGTCGAATATGGCTTCCCATCTAGTATGATTACCACCTGTCGAGTCTCTAAAGCTTTGAGGTGGGTGATGAGTGCTGCCATTGAATCATATGTGTCAAGATTCATGTCTATATATGGATTCTATTTCACCAGTGTGTTAGAAGGTTCATCAACATGATAAAAAAGCCCAACATCTTATGGAGTGGCTGGTGGAATGGCCTGTGGAGTAGCTTGGGGAATTCGAGCTGGATCCCAAGGATTGTCATGCCATTCAGGAGGGTTTGGGGACACGTACCATACACTCTTGCCATATGTTCCAGCCTCAACCCTATCTTCATGGGAAGGATGGTGAGAATCACCTAGGGGTAGTTCACCAATGGGATTCTGTGCCTGTCCCAATTACCCTGGCTGATGATCATTGTAGTCGGGTCGTCACTCTGCAACACGTTCTACAAGGAGGATGTCAACCACCAGCTTTTGTTCGGCGTGTTGTTCACTCAACGTGGCTTTTTCTGGGTCATCCTCTACCTTCGATACTTATCCAGATGAGTCAGAGGGTTTGGCGATTCTGAGGATTTCCTTGACCGTATTGGGAATCTAGGTGTGGACTAATTCCACGGTGGGTAAGGGAATAACTAGAAGATTTCTTTACTAGTGAGTGACCCTTCCCAATAGATCCAGCAGTTATGTCACTCCCACAGGGTTAAGTCCCCATCCAGGAGCATCAACCCATTATCTCCCTTTGATAGGTCATCCATGTTAACTGTGACCCATCCTAGAGGCATATCTTCAATGTCGCCTGGAAAATCAGGCCGGCGCCGTATGGAACCGAAATGGAGGGCCGCGTACTACCCCCACCCATGAATTTAAGAATGGGGAGAGGATTCCTTGGTTAAAAGGTGGAGAACTTTAAATCACTGGATGCATCATTCTTGGAGGGTTTTATGGAGGATAGGTGAATCAGGGTGCATGGCCACAAGAAGTGTGTCCAAATCGACCAAACAACATTGTTGGCCAATATCATCGATGTGCGCCTGACTCTTGGGGTAGGTCACTCATCGATGAAGAAGGTGGAAATGATTCACCCAGAGTGTTTGTAGAAAGCATCCATCCTCCTCCAGGGTGAGCACTTCTAGTGCCCTAAAATATGGCACTGAAACTGGCCAGATCATCTCAGTGAAATGGTCCATTGTGAGGATGTACCACAAGCTCCTAGGTCCAGATTCAGTGTCTGGCTCTTTATTTCCCCACTAATCTACTAGAGGTGGCTAGGTAATAGGTTTTGGTACTGATGTAGAATGCTGATATTTCTAGCCAACCTATGGATAATACAGCGAGCAAGCCGACAAGCTGCCGAATCATAGGCCATCCTCTGAAGGGTGTAGTGACTTGGCCACCACATCGCGGTAAGATGGGATGACGACTGTATTTTACCGCATAGATACTATGACTATTGTGAGGATTTATGCTGCTTCTCGTCCACCATAGATCCCCAGAATAGCGCTTTGTGATCTCTAGTCGAGGTAGAGAATGCTTATGGTAATTATTGTGGTGATTGTATGGCCGGAACCTATGGTGTTTCCATATGTTCATCCTTCTGGATGTACCTAATGTGGGAGGTAGGGATCCAATGGACCTGACATTCTTGAAGTATGAGGCTGATGCACCTTTTTCTTTCCCTGATCGTTGACACATAGGATCTAGGTGAGGGTTCCGTTGCTGAGTCGTATTTTGCCTCATAATCTGTGAAGTAGACTTGTTTAATATCAGTTTGAATCTTCTCGTCGTTCTATTTATGGAGGTGATGACATTCCCACATGCCTCTGCATGTTTCTTCATAATAGGGTAGATTTTTGGCACGAGGTGGTCCTTATGACATTCTGGTGCTGGGGTGGGAGGAATTTCTCCTGAGTGAGCTGGAGTGTAAGGAGCACCTAGACAGATATCAAAGGGAACACTGGGAGGACCTCCTTGTCCACAGGCTGATGTGCAGAGGGGACCTCTGCAGGAAATTATGGAGTGGGTAGGATTTCTACTAGAGCTGATAAGAGCATGGGTTGGACATCCATGATTACTTCCCCAGGCAGTGTCAGCGTGAGAAGGGTCCTCATACTGGTCAATCTGAACACTGGTAGGACCTCCGTGTTTGGTGCCGGAGAAGCAAAGTTTACCATCACTCCTCTGAATGTTGAGGTGAGGAGGACCTTTTCCATTTTCATTAAGGACATTGGGAAGCCCCCCATACTAGAGATTTTCCGGATGCGCAACATATTCATATCGACGGTTTGTGGTAGGATGAATGACTCCAAACCCAATGTAATGATCATGGGAGAGGCTGTCGTACTGAGCATCACTGATGTTGGAAGGAAGCTTGTTCGGATTTATGTTATCATGTGGTGGACCTCCATTCCGATCATGGAAGAAGGAAGGACCCACGTTCTCCATGGTGGTGGTACTGGGAAGTCCTCTATTCTAGGTGTCGCTGCTACGGGTCCGTCTTCGGTGCGTGATCCCTATCCGGGCAGTCGAGATAGTCAATCTAACCTTCCCATGGGGTAGTTTGGGCCTCAATCTGGGCCCAATATGTATTTTTCCCTAATCGGTGTGCACAAGAGGTTGATGATAAACATCGGTGGTGGACTAGGCCACAGTAGTTGCTGACGTCGACACCCCTTGGCGGGCATCCTCCTCAGCCTATTCCTGACGCTGGCGTCTGGTCAGCCAGACCGGGGTCAGTGGTGTAGGTACCTATCTTACCTACTCTTCAGCAAGTGGGGCTAGGTGGTGGCACTGGCACTGCCTATTGGGGGCCCTCCTTGGGGTCCCTTGGAATGGGATCCCAGGTGGGCTGGCGCAGACATCCCCTACCTCATTGGTGTAGCGGAGGGAGTCGTAAAGATGTTCTGGGGAGAGGCTCCCAAAATGATTGTATGTTGGGATGGGGAGTAGTGGCTCCTTGTGTGGCCCTTGGGGGTGACAGTGGAGACCAAACACAAATGCCTCTAAATCCTGGCGGTAAATATCCCAAGTTGGGAAAACCCCCGCCTTAATGTATCGGCATACGAGCTCGCTTATCACCCTTCATTGTATGCATTTAGAATGGGAGATGGGGTGTTGGTTCCTAGTAGATGTGGATGTGGAAGCTGTCGCAGATGTGGTTGAGCCACATGGTATTTCAGCATTGGCGTTTCCCCTAACCCTTAGTTTGTGGGTGGGTGGCGATCATATTCATAGTGTATCATTTTGGTTCTTGAAAGCATGGATATTAAACCATTAGTGTTAAAACAAAGAAACTGACATACCCGGCCCCAACTCCATTCTAAATCCCATTGCTGGTAAGAAGGATCCACACTGACAATGTCGTAGACCGGGATGTCCAATATTTTGACTACCCCAACATCTAGTCAGTTTCAAGCCTGGTCCGTTATTTTCTTCTTTGGACCCGGTGCCGGAAAATTGGATCTGGTGACATGCTTATCCACTGATGTCTTGAACGCTGTTAACCACCACATTGAAGAGAATAACATCACATCAGGTTTACTATTTTTGTTTCCAATGATTTCGCTTGGGAGAACACATCTGTCTGTGGAGGACGTGCAGCTGTGGCCTCGCATTGCCACTTTCTAAAGGCGGGTGGAATCTATCACTTATTCCGGGACGTTTTGTCATTAATAGAAACAAGATGATGGGATGTTTGTTCCTTCTTCAGTGGATTCCTCCTCTGAACTCATCACCAAGTCCAGATCTCCCTTATAGAATAAGACATTGTTCGTAATACTCATCCCAGTGAAATTTCTTCATAGACGCCTGTTAATTAAAATTCTTCTGTCAGGAAATTCCAAGTGGTCCGGTTAGGGAAAAAACCTTCGGTTAGGGATTAGTAACGTTGGACATCAATGGCATGTTTGGACGCCAGAACAGTAGCATGTATGGGTTTATTCTCCTTATTATAGGTCTTCTCAAGGGCGCAGATGCCCGAGGCATCCCGTGTCGAATGTTGGGAATTATATTCCACAAGAATGTATCTGAGGTTTTCTTCCACTTCCCATGTCTAACACAGGGTATTACGCGGGTTTAATATCTATCAAATACATAGTGTACTAATCGGGACACTAACAAGAGTTGATCATATTAGTGAAACCCCTGGAGGGAACACTGATGTCAGGGATGACATGTGTTTAGTTACCCAGTTACTGCTAGGAGTAGTGAAGAGATGAATAGGCATGATCACACTAGGATTTGGTGGCTCGAGTAAGAATAAAGATAGATAATGGATGGTTAAATGACATGGATGTATAATGGGATGGAGTCGACTCGATGGTGATGTTGATGTTGGGCATGAGCCTTGAGGAGACCTCCTATGTAGCCTCATGGAAGGGAATCAAAGTCAATGTAGTTTATGGTGTGGGTATATAATTAGTGTGTGAATATAATACAGTGACCCAAGTATATACTAGGGCTTACAGGTGGTTACCATCCTGAGATTGGTCTTATTCCACTGGGATAGACTAGCAATATGGGTCCCATCAGAAGGGATGACAGCTGCTTACCGCATTGTTTGGGTTGTAAACAACATACCTCTAAATGGGGTTCACAACGGCGTACCGTTGGATGAGGGAACAATATCTTACCACTAGATAGAGGCATAAAGGCTTACCACTAGATGGGGTTCATCCTCATGGAGGCTTCCAACATACCCAGTCTTGGAGACAATGATCAAATCCCACATAGTTCAGGATGGTGGATACATTTTAACGTAGTGCAGGATGAAAAGGGGGAATGTAGTTTAATGTCATGTGCGACGAAAAGGTGGAATGTAGTTTAACTTCAAGCAAGACAAAGGTGGTCTGACGTGAAGGGGGGTGGAACTAGTGGTTTTTGGGTTTGAATCTCAAGGAGGATTCCCGCGTACCTTACCATGGCATGGATCAAATTAAACGTAATTTAGAACCGGATTTGTGAACAGACGTGAAGGTGGTCGGGACCAATGGATGGTGGGATTGAAACTCAGGGAGGCTTTCTAGGTACCTTACCATGGCAAGGATCAAAGACCGTATAGTTCAGAATGGATTTGGTGAACCGACATGAAGTTGGTTGGGACTAATGGGTGTTGGTCTTGAACCTCGGGGAGGCTTCCCATGTACCATTCCATGGAATGGTTCAAAGTCCACATAGTTCAGAAGGAGTGGGAAGCAATGTGAATGGGATCTAAACCAATGTTTGGTGGGATTGAAACTCAGGGAGGCATCCAATGATGCTTTCTATACCAGGGATAAAAGTCCATGTTGTTCAAGCTGGTGTGGGGATTACACTCTAGGCTGCCTAGAGAGGATATCATGGTCGATTCATAATCTATGATCCTGTGATTCATGCTCGGTGTGGGAAACAGGAGACCGCAAAGGCTTTATTATCACATTGTGGAAGTTGCGTCCGTGGGAAGTGGAATGGTGGATTAAGCGTAGTTAGCATCCCAAAGAGGAAACAGGGGCTTACGCATGGTTAGCAGCCCGAGGAAATAGATATTGGGACTTACTCTATTGTGTAGGCTAGGGTAGAAACAATGCCCAGAGGGTGGGGATTTGGCACCAAAGAAAGGAGGACGTTGGTGCCCATCCCACTCTCTATGTTCCTTGGCACCATGGAAGAGAGGAGTGGCAATGGTGCTACCTTCTACAAGAAATTCTTGGGGCTTACACCAAGGTCATTGCCCTTTCCCCGAAGACATTCTTTGGTCCGATAAATAGGATCTCATTCCATGTGAGTAATGATTTTACTTTTGTGGAGACCAGTGGGTGTGCATAATGACAATGGTGTGGAACCCAGAGTAAGATGGATTGGGAATGGTAACAATTTAATGTCATGTGATAAGGAAGATTGCGCTCGGTAGATTAAAATCATACAGCTCAGACATGGTAGGGTTACTCCACACCCCTAGGACATACATAACTGATAACTCTCTCCCCTTGGAGAAGGGAAGGCATCAACAATTCAGTTATGGTGGGGTGTCATGGATTGATCCATTGAGCGGTCTACATTAGCACGACTAAGTAAAAAATAAATAGCCATTAGCGTGCCTATGAGAAGAAGCAGGAGGCAATGAAACGCAATGGGAAGAACCACCCAAAGGACATTGAATTCACTTTGTGAAAACGAGGAGGGTCGCATGATAAAAGGAGTTATAGAGAAAATAGGTTCCAAGAAATAATCCTCATGAAGATTTGGTGCTCTATGGAGTGAAGGGGCTTTGCGAAGGGGTGTGCTTCGTGAAGTGAAGTGGACTAGCATAAAAGTATGGCATAATTGAATATAGAAGGTTCTTTGAGAAGTGGAAATGCATTCATGGAGTTTTGCTTCACAAAGTAAGGGTTCCTTGAGAATCATAGCATTGCAAAGAAATGTTTTTTGCGAAGCATAGTGACCTTGCCTTAGCATGTGGGTCACATGTGCATAGAGGGTACATCGCGGGGCATAAGTGATCCATGAAGACCCAAGTCCCCTTGGGGATCCCCATCCATCTTGGAGGCCCGTGGGATCTATTAGGGCATCCCTCCCTGATGAGGGGCGGAATTAATGCAAAGAGGGAGGAACTTTGTGATGAAAAAGTACCTTGATGATCTCTTGGTTCACAGAGTAGAGGTTGATTCATGATTTCAGAGCTAAGAAGGATCAGGTACAGAGGATTAGTCTTTTAGGCTCAAGGGGAGCTCAATATTTATTGGAAAGAGGCATCGTGAAGCAGAGCTCGGTCATCGCAAAGATAAAGCTTGCTCTGTTGTGGGTTCACGAATGTCAAATCGGTTCACGGAGCATTCTGCTGCCTTTCTTTATGGTGGGTTCAAAACCCTCAAAGGGGTTCGTAGAGCATCCCACATCCTTGCTCCATGTAGGGTTCACAAATGAAAAATTTGGTCATGGAGCTTCCTACATCATTTCTCTACGGCGGTTTCACGAATTTGAATTTGTTTCATGGAGATTCTTACCTCCTTGCTCTATGAAGGCTTCACAAAAGAGGAGCTAGGCACCGACTTCAGGGCCATAGGGGCTCTGTGAATGGTCTTTGCAAGGAAACCCCTAATGATTTCCATTATTTCTAGTTCTTCCCATGTTTTCATGCCAACAGTACTCAATTAAAACAATCTGATTTCTTTCAATTACATTCATTTAAATTTTATATTCATCCCTTCAATCAAGTAATCTCGGGATCTATCATAAGTTTTATATCCTACTGTGTAATAGTAACAAAATAGATATCTCAGAAGACCTTCTAATAAATCAAGTAAGACTGAATCTAAGCTTTGGCTTTGTCTTTTCAGACTCATCATAATCAGTAAATCATTCATAAATGAGGATCTAAGAAATGTCTCACAGTCTAACCCCTTTGGTTTAACATAGCACCAATTCATTAAATAATGACCCTAGGGGAAGCTCTCATGGTCTAACCCTTTTGGTCTGAAATGGAACAAAACATTTACAAATGACCACTAGTGCAGCTCTCATGGTCATTACTCCTGGGTCAACATGGCATCTATAAATTATAAACATCCTCCTGGGAAGCTCTCACTATCTATACCCCTGGGTAAACATAAGATCAATACATTATAAATGAACTCCTAGGTAGATCTCATGATCAATAACCCTAGGTGTACAGAGCATAAGGAAATTATAAATTCCCTCATGGGTAGCTCTCATGGTCAATACCCCTAGGTCAACATTTACACCACGAATCTCACAATCCTGTCTAAATAATATGGGAACCCTGGTAGTTTTCCTGGTCCATCGCTCTCATGTTCCATTGCAAACATATCACACATAACATATCAAAGCATATAATTTAATATATAACTAATACATGTCTAACAAATCACAATGCATACAACTATCATTTCATATAATCAAAGAAACCCCATCCAAAGAAATTCAAGGCATGGAAAACAAGGTATGCCTCTAAGTCGAGACCAAAAATCCATAAACAGTTAATCATGGGAAACACTCCCATGGGGTGTCTCATAAGTAAGGTATCGATACATATTCATAATAAATAGCCCTTTAATCAATCCATAGTAGGTAAACAATTGGTTTACATTCCTAATAAAGAAATACCCCCATCAAGGGTATGCATAACTTTTAGAATATAATAAAAAATAAAAACAAATAAAGGAACAAAACACCTACCTTAATATCATATAGTCAATATACTTTAATGTTGACCCTTGAATTAGCCTAGATCATCTTATTTCTACCAAAGGATGACAATCAACCAACCTTGAATAACTGAATAGAGAGGAGGAATCAGGAAGAAAATCTCTAGGGGCTTTGGGAACTCACCGGTGGGATTCCAACACACCCGATGATGTCTCAATTAGAGCTCGGATGGGGAATTTTGGGGGTTTGATGTTTAGTAGTTGTTATGTTGTACTCTTATGTAATCCATGGGATGAAGAAGACCTATCCAGATATAATATGCAACCCCACTTTGAGAAATAAATTAAAAATAAAACTACATGGTGAGTTCATTAATATTACACACCATGTATTAGACTCATTCAGTCCCTGACTTCTGTGATATACTGGGTCACCACATGACTATGAAATCATCCATTACACGACTAATAAACATTTGTACACGGTAACCAGATACATGGCGTGTACACATAAGTGCATAGTATGTACATTGAAAAACCCCACTTCTTCTTTTTTTTCTAAAAAACAACCTGAAATCATGATCCATACCAGAAATTAAGATATGGGTTCTTAAAATTATAATCCATTGGGGAAATGATGTAATTATACCATACTTATTAATTATATGGATATTTTAGAATAAGTTTTTCCAATGAAATTATTAACATTCACTTTTTGTTTATTTTTTGTAGTTATTAACATTCCCTTGAAACATTCACTTTCTTATGATCATTATAATGTACATTTCATTTAAATATCCATATTATTTATCATGGATGTTATTATTACTTAAATTATATATCATTTATTCATATAATTATTTACCATGAATGTTGTGTGATTAACTAGTGAATTATTTATAATCCATATTTATTACTCTTTACATAAATTTGTATATAAGGCATATTGTTCATGAATTAAATTGATCATTTGATATATTAGGAATGAATTTGAGATTCATTGATGGGTGGGTCATAGAATTATATATACCCTTGTCCCATAGATGTTATCAAGAGGAAAATTAGTAATCTATCATTAAATGGTGTTTACTGATAGTTTTAAATCCACTTAAAAAAATGTCTTGATGATATATATATATATGACGATATATGAGACCAAGAAGTCTATTATTATGTATTCCCTTCTTGATTAATTTAGTTATTATTATCTTATAGATTATTATATTTCAATTTTACATGGATTAATTTTTTGATGAATTTATAGATTAAATATAATGTGTGTTCAATTATTACACTTTTTATACAGATTATGCCTTATAAACTAATGATAGATTCTTTAGTACATAAAACTTATAGAAAATTTTTTGCTTTCCCTTATTTTTATTTCATTCCCCATGATATGAAGAAGGAATATTTTAATGTGTTTAAGGATGCATTATATTTACTTTCTAAATTTTGTAATTTATGTTGTAAAATGTAATTCATGAATCGAGAATGTATCTAGTTTACCAAAATAACAAAATTACCTTGTCCTTTAGGATTTGATTGTTTGTATCTAGAAAAAATGTAATTCACTAACCACCGAATCTAGGATATTGGTTTCAGGGTCTTTATAGTTGGTATTATTGATTTTTTAGAATATACCATGGAAAATAGATTTAAGAAAACATAAATTTGTGAAATTAAACTTATGATATACTTTTTTTTATAAGTACATAAAAACATCTTAATTTTTTGGTGATGAAGATATTATGTTAATTTTACTATAAATATGCCCTTTTTTGGATAATAAAATTTTATTTTGTCAAAGAAAAATTTTATCTAGGGGTATAAACTTCTAAAATTGATCATTGGTCTTTGAATTGATAACCACATCATGCATAACAACGAACATTACATCACACCACTTTTTAAAATAACATGGAATATTCTTATAATAATTATCATTTTTGTAATGAACCATTATGAATGATTTTAATGGATTATGATAATGAATGGACTAGGTTAAACCAAATAAATATCACATTTAAATGAATGTGTTATTATTTAGATATAAAATAAATTATTATATAGGTTTCAATTATGATTATTGTTTCACACAATATGGTTTTTTGTTTTAGTCATTGGGTAGAAACTGATGGAATGATGTTAAAATTAAATATGTTGAAAAATATGATAATTATAATTAAATAAATGGGATGATGTGTAGAATAAAATATATGATGATTATTATTAATTAGTTATCATGATATATAATTATCAGCATATACCTTAACCAACTATCGAACTCACCAATAAAAATAATGATGGAGTCTGTAAAGAGCTAAATGGGTGGAGACAATGGAAGAAAGAAGTCTCAATTTCCTTCATGAGAGAAATTTTTAAATAGAATTATAGGGTAATGTCTCAATGGAACATTGAAATTTTTATTCATGTAAAATAAGGGCATAGAATGACTAATTTCCAAGGAAAATATAGTTGTTCAATTGATAGGAAAAAATGTCTTCGTAGAAATCAATTTATAGTTCATTTTAATAATTGTGGGAAACCTAGGAATTATTCTAGTCGATGAAATATTTTAAAGGCTTGTTAATATCCCAAGGAATTACCTATATTTAAATATAATAATAAAATCATTTTTTTATAGACATTTAATAATTTTGTAAAAGAATTATTTTTATCACTAGTATTTTAGTTTTAAGAATCAGGAAACATCTAGGGATTATGTTAATTATTTTGGAAGAATAAATGTCTTCATCTATGATTTAAATAAGATTAATGGATTCAATCACGAGTTTATGATTCTAGAGATAATAATATGTTCAATGTATTAAAACCCCATTTTGAGGTTTAAGAGATGGATTTTTTTTATATTAATGACATTTGGGTAGATGTTTCATTAGATTTAGGTACGTGATACCCTAAGGTTCGACATTATGTATTATTTTTGGAATAAATCTGTCTACATTATTTTAAAGTTATTGATAAAATTTAGGTTTAATATGATTATTTATGTTAATGAAATATTAGTCAGTTATGATTATTTCATTTCAAGGAAAAAATGTTATATAGAAAATGTTTAAAGTTAATATGTGTTTTGATTATTAGATTTATTTTTTGGATATTAATGAATTTTTTTGAAATGATATAGTTATT
The DNA here is from genome assembly GCA_963277665.1 of Viscum album. NCBI lineage: Eukaryota > Viridiplantae > Streptophyta > Magnoliopsida > Santalales > Viscaceae > Viscum > Viscum album. The sequence goes on from OY728142.1 coordinate 960,846,237, forward strand.
AAATTAATATAGTTTTAGAAGAAATACAACGCCCATGCTGGGTGACAACCTGTCATGACCAATCAGACCATGAGGCATGAACCCACAAATAAAGGGAGACAAGGTTATTGTACCATAAACTGGACTGTTATGTCCTAGTAAACATGACATAGTTTTTAGTTGAATTATTTTTTCTATAACTATTATGTTGAATTTTTTATTTTAATGTTGAGGTTTTTGATATTATTATATTTTATTTTTCCACATTGGATGATATTTTCTATTATTTTTTTATTTTAAAAATAACTAACACAATATTTGGATATCCTTTTCTGTATTATTTAATCCAAAAGAATATTAGTTTAGTAATTTTGGATTACAAAAATTTATCAAGGATATTTATTTCTTGGAGTAATAAATGTAGTGTAAATTGATCTAGAAATAATAAAAGGATAACATTAGGATTATGAAATAGAATGATGTCGTATATATATATATTTTCTTATGTTCTTATTTAGTGAAATAATTTTTCATCTTTAAGAAAAGGATCTTTAAATAAAAATTTTATCATATTACCTTCTTATCGAATGAATCAATGGTATTTAGACTCAACACATATTTTTTGGTTTTGTGGTTATTGACGTTCCATTGAGCATTAGATTTCTAGTGATCAATGATCTTTATCATGTTTTAATTATTTATGCTTTTATTCAATGTCTATATTTCCTCTTCCCACTAATATACTTTTACTGGGAAACCTACTTATGTGTTTTTCCAATTTACCTTAGAATTACCCTCTTCCATATTTTAATAGGATTCTTTGTTATCCCTTTTATTGATATGGGGTTTCAATAAATAAATTTTCTAATATTTCCACATTTTTTAGTGAAAGTTCACATTTAGAGGTAAAAATATATTAATGGGGGGGATAATGTGACACCCAATTATTTTAAAAGATGAAAATTATGTTCAATAGTGTATAGAATAGACAACACTAAGCCTAAATTACCTACAATATATATTATTTAAATATGACCGTTAGGAAAATTTCATTGAATTGGAGGGTATGAAAAGGTTTAAACAAATTATGATAGATATATATATATTTAATAATAAATAAATTTTTTTTGGTATTAATCACTCAATTTATAGTAATGTCAATTTATTCCTCAAAAATTTTGTTTTCATTAAAATACAAATTTTATTACCCTTATGTGAAAATAATATAATTAAATTTATGATAATTGTAGATATTTTTTATAAAATTAACATCAATTTTTAAAGTATAATCTAAATATTATTATATGGTGAAATATTTATATTTTTTATAAAGGTATGATATTTTAATTAAAAGTGAAAATTTTAATTTTATTCCAACTAAAATTTATTTTCATTGAATTAAGTATTTTAAATTAATATTATTATTTTAAATTTATATCAAAGTAACATAAGTATTATTTAATATTATTTAAAATAATTAAATAAATTTGAGTAATATTTATTAAAAAATTTGGTACATGTTTATTTTTAGTATTAGAAATGAATTTTTCAAAAAACTATTTGTAAATGTGTAATGTTCCTAAATTTCAATTAATGAAAATTACCACTGATAAATAAATATTTAAATAAAATTTATAAACCCTATAACAATATATATGAATTGAACTCCAAATAATAAGGACCCTTGGTCGCATAATTAATTTAAGATCTCATTATGGTTGAAAAATTCATTTAATGAAAATTGTTTTCAAAAAAATGTTTTTTAAAGTAAATTATACGAAATCAATAAATTTAATCTAGTAAAATTTATTTCATGATTATTATCAAAATATATAATATTATATAAAATTTTAAATTTAATATTTGATCTTAATGATCGGTAAATATAATAAAAATAATTTTCCATGATTAAGGGTTAATTGGGGATTTGTGTGTTACATGTGTTTGTGTTAATTTTTACATTCCAAACAGATTGAATTTTTTTTATTAATTATATTTTAAATTTATAGTCATTGGGTATTAATTATGTAATATTTATCATTTTATTTAAATATTAATTCATAAAGAAGAAGTGATAAAAATCAAATCACTATTGTGATAATTAAAATGCTAAAACTGAAAAAAAAAATAGAGGACTAGAGAATAACATATTAAAAAAATGTTTCTTCTTATATGTGGGAGGTGTGGATAAACATTAAATTCCATAAAAACATTATTTAACAATTTTGGAACAACATTGGTGAAATTGACATCCCATTATTTAATAGTTTTAATTATTTTAAAAAATACCACCTCTCCTCAAATATAAAATAAAACTCCATCCCCTAATTTTTACAAAACTCAAGAAATTTTGATAGGAAAAACCCTACCAAAAGATCTCTCCCAAACAAAATTAATAATATTATTTTGATTATTTTCTTTTCCAAAGACCAACCCTAGAAAATATAATAAGATATCCAAAAGTTCTTCTTCTAAGTGAAGGTAATTGTCTACACTGAGATCCTTCTTTTTTTCATTTTTTCTACCATAATATACATATTATCACTAAAAACAACTTAAAACCATTATATTTCACATACTTATATATTATTATGTTTTTTTATAATATATACCCATCTTCTCCTCCTTCAAATTGGAAATAATTTCATCGCACATTTGTACATCAAACTACTACCTCACGACCCAATATAATTTGTATTCCATCACCGACAAACATATATATTAATAATTCATTAAATAATAATCATAACTGATAAATGATACATTATATTAATTCTATAAAATTTATACATCGTCTAATTTTATATCCATTGACCAGTTGAGAGAAGGATATCATTTATCATGCTTACATATGACCAGCCATCTAGACTAATCGATTGATTCTTTTTCCATGCCCAATGTTCTTGAATGGTTTTAAATTTTATTCCAATGAATAAATTTGATATTTATAACACAAATATCATTATACAGATGATTGTTATATATCCAATTCCCTAAACCTAGATCTTTCATGACAAAACATGCATGAGAAAAAAGAAGCAATTGACTACCAAAATAGTGGTAATAACAAAATATTATCAATGAACTAGTGTTAAGATGTTTTATAGGATAATATATTATTTTATCAATATGAATATGATTCTGTTATAAATTAAAATCTTTCATAATAACATAATATAGGAGGTTAAATAAGGTTCTTCTAAAGGGAATCATGAGATAGGGGACTTCGTTTCTATTTCCATTCATTAAGGCATATTGTAATTTTATGCACATAATTAATTTTAATAGTGTATTTCGTTACCTATAAAATATAATATAATGAATATTTTTCCCTTCATGGTATTTTATGTTTCAATTTTTACTATTTCATCGATGGATATTTGGCTTCAAAGTTACCATGTTGAAATGATTTTCGTAACTCAATTTCTCTTCACTCAGTAACATTACTTTTTCATTGGCATTGATATTATAAAATTATATTTTTAGTGAATTTTTATTCCATTATAATTCATTGGTCACTTTTTTTGAATTAATATTTGATTCACATTACCTATTCATCTATTAATTCGCACATTAACATTATTTCATAATCTCGATTGAACGAGTATTTTTCATAACCAAATTTCCATTAAAGGAAATTATTTTATCATTATATAATAAAACCTTTTAAAATTTACTAATATTTTCATTAATTAAGTTTTAATTTAATATTACAATTTCAACAAATTTTTACCTAAAATGATGAATATCATTTTCAAGAAAATTGTATATTATTTACATGTTCATCAAAACATATTTTTCGTCCAAATAAATATTTTTTTAAAAATATTTTTATGTATTTTCTTAAAATAATCATTTGATGGTTTAATAATATTTTTACCCTTGATTGGATTTTTTTAAATTTTTTATGGAATATTCCTGTCATTTTCTAAATATGTTACATTTTTTAATTTCATAAAAATGTTAAAGGAATATTTTTTTAATGTGTATAGAATTAAAAATTTACTTACATAATGACCACTCATTTATTTAATTAATCCCTTAAAACGATACATGTTTCATCACAAATAATATTTTTAATAATATATAAAAATTTGGTTGTTTTTAAAATGTAATTTTAAAAATTAATTTTGAATTTTTTTCTCGAATGTGTTTAATGAAATTTATATTTAATTTCTATTCATAAGGTAAAAGAAAAATTTATTTCCATTATAACAAACAAGTGATATATTGAAATTATTTTGTAATTATTCTTTCTTTTTATGGTTTATAATTAGTTTGTCCCATGTAAATTTTGGCATTCAATTTCTTGAATATTTTTTACAATTTTTAACTTTTACAAGAAACATTAACATTAATTTTATCATTAGACATTAAATTTCACTAAAATACACATATTTTAAATTCTAGATATGGTTATTTATTAAACCATATATAATTTATACATATTGTTCGTTACCATAAAGTTATTTGATTATCTAATGAATTGGTGATAGTATGTGTTCTTTATATAATACATAAATTTGTTGATAAAACATATTATTAATGAATTAAATAAATCATATGTTATATGTAGAATGATTTGGGAATGTAGTGATGGGTGAGGATAAAAATTATATATTCAGTCGATTCATTAATAATATCATGAGTCTTATATAAAAGATAACAATAAATGGGGATTTTTCCATATTTTAAAAACATATTGTGAATGGTTGTGATTGTATTGATATCACGATGTATAAGATCTTGACATATAATATTATGAATTTCCATCATTAATAATTTAGCTATTACTATCAATGAGATTATTACAATGATATTTACCATGATTATTTTTTTATCATATATTTATTAAATGGAATGTGTGTTTAGTTATTTACCTTCCCATATTGATTATGAATTATTCATTAATTGTAGCTTCAACTGTACTTAACCCTTACTAGGCATTTGATCTCACCCATATTTTGTTTCCTTTCCTCAATATATAAAGAAGGAATATTTCAATGAGTTCAAGATTAAATAATATTTACATTCACTACTATGTAATTTATGTTTTCAAATATAAAGAAAGAATCAAATTTGTATCTAGTTTACCAAGAATACTAACCTATTCAATAATTTGGGATGCAATCACTTGTATCTTGAAAAAAATTAACAGTGTAACAATATTATCTAGGCTACTATGGTTGGGGTTTATATAGAAAAAAATATATTTACCAATATATTGGGAAAAACCTAGAAATGTACTTAATGGGGAGAGTAAAATTTGATTCGATAACCAAATGGGTGATATTATAAAACCTATTGATCAGGAGACTGGAGATCATAGCATGATCTTTTATAATTAGAGAATATATTTCCTATATAAAGATAAAAATACTACAGTACCAATCATTGGTTATACGAACTGATCTATCCATAACACATGAAAATCGTAGAATAAGCATTATCCATGTTGTGTTTCAATCCCACGACTGAATTCTTCCAAAAAACATAGTGATATTGGGATATGATAGTGGAACCTCTTAGGGGGTGAATTCTCTAAATTAAGGGACAAATGCTGAAATAATCCACATGATTTCTATATTTAAATTCATTAATAAAGCATATTTTTTTGTACATCAAGTGAAACATGTTTTCCTGACTCACTTGGTGTCGATCCTCATTCTTAGATTCCCATAAAATCCAAAACCTAGTAGTGAATAACACACTATGCACATAACATTTATTATAGGGTATTTCCATGTTTGAAATCAATGTAGGGATTAATGTATGAATGGAACCAATAGGCATTAGGATAAAAAAATAATTAACAAATTGGAACCATAAGTATCGTACCTAGTCCCCTCTCATGAATAAATAGTCTTTTAATTCAACACATCACTAGATAAAGAATGAACACTTCAATGCCATAGGAATTATTTCTATAATATGGGGTTATCTATAGGGGTTAATTTTTTTTTTATATACCAAACAAATAATCTAATCTTGATAGGAATACAATTTCACCAGAGATTGCTAACTGTAGGATCCAACCTTATTGAGCATTAATGATACAATGATAATTAAAGGAGTTATACCTGCATGAGAATGAATAATTGTTCACATTTCAGTCTAACTATTACCCTTTACTAATTTTGTATAGAATTTATTTTTGATCTTCCTTCAATGAAAAGATAAGAATCATTGTATGAGGAATCACCACATGCAACTTTATAGTGGGGAAAAACAAACCTGGGAAGAAGAGATAATTATTAAATTTATTGTCATACTAGAACAAGATCTCCCCTCAACTAATAATCCTTATTTAGTTATTAATATGTGTATGAATGGGGTCATATATGCTTCATGGGTTCTAAGAGGGAACATATAATTCATTTTCAATTCAATAATGATGTTTCCATATTTGGAATTAATAAAAACCAAACATTAATATTTCTCATCCAATGCTTTAGATGTTAGTTTAAATTACATGTACTATATTTATTCATTTATACTTCTAATATTAATACATCTTTATTCATAATGTATTGAAAATATTTTCCAGATCTCATAGTGGAAGCATTATTCTTAGTGAGCTTCAAATCGGAATCCATTAATTATATTCTTAATCTATCTAATAACAAATGTGAGTTTATTAATTACTAATAATATATGAAAAAGGATTGAGGAGGGTACTCTCTTCATAAGACTAATCCTCATACTGAAAGAGAGTGACAAATTTTTTTTATATTGAAATCCACCCAATAATTATATCCACCAGTATTTGGATAATGATAACATTGATATAACAAATTGAAATAGAGGAAATATAAATAAATCACAATGGAAAGGCCTTTAAATAATCCAATCCATATTTTTACATGAGATTTGATACTGATTTTGAATATTCTGAGGATGAACACATATTTTTAAATTCTTATATGATGTTTTTTTGCATGAGTGAAAATATTTCAAGATGTGTAATAATTTACTGATGCACCAACATGTAAACCATAATGAAGAGTTGATAAATAATTATGATAATATATATTCAATGTAATAGAATAATCTCATCATTTGTTAAAAAAAATTAGTTGTTTCTAGTAATAATTTCATGCACTAGGAAAAGGGAACTAGGGGAAATAAGATAACCTTGGTGTGGTCCTTATGTCGATTTTAAGTAACTATGTTTCTTTCCCATAATAATAATTTAATACTATAGTAAGGAGTAACTCCAAAAAAAATAACAAACAACCACTCTAAAACCACATATCTTCTCATGAAATTTAATATCACACTCTATTGAATTCTACCATATACCCTTTCTATGTAAATTTTTACCATGATATTTGTGCCAACTATTTTCCCATCATGATACTACATCATCTATTGAGTAATGAATTTATCAACATGGATGATCTATCCATTTTTAATTCTATATTTATTTATTGATATTAGGTAGTGAATTACTTGTTAAAACTTGTTACATATAATTAATTTTAATTGAAAAAAACCCTTATAATTTTTAAAAATGAATTTACAACCCTCCTTGGATGATACCTTGGTTCCCACAATACTTGCAATGTATCGTTAGATAATTACCATATTTTTACACCACCCTATGAAAGGTGAGTCAAACTATTAGATCCATTGTTAGATATATGGTGTGAAAATATATAAAAAATAATTATATTAACCTTTTATAATTGTAACCATTTGTTATCTGTTGATAAAAATATTGATATAAAATTAGTAAATAATATCGTAAAATTATATATCATACTATAATTTAAAATTATTCCATTGAATGAATAATGAAGAGAGTATGAGTGATAACTTTGATTCTTCCTCGTAGACCATACATGAGTTCTATAACCAAACAATATGATATAGCTGTGCACCCCATTTCATTAATTTGAATAACCATATTTTTATTCTTTCATTACCATATATCATTTTGTTTGAAAGGACTAATCTCGATCTGTGTGACCCCTAAGAGGGGGAGGGAGTGAATCTGTGATATATTATTTTTATGATTTTCTAAATAAATAACAAACCCTCAACTCTACATAGAATTAAGTTCCTCTACTAGAAAACAAAAAATAAACGATATCAAATGAAAATAGGGATTAATAATTTTCACTACTCAAGAAGAGTATCTAGTCCTTGACATGGTTTATAATTACTAAAAGACAAATGAAAAATTATAAAACTATATTTAGGTGGTTTAAAAATATTTAATTTTCATAACATTAACTGAACTATTTTCCATTGACATTGCATGTTCTACATATTAAGATGGTTTAATAGAAAACAAATTTCAAAAAAATAAGAATCTTCATTGACATTCTTCTATACATTCGTAACTTGTTTCTTTAATTTCATTAAATATTATTTCTTATAAGTTATTGTTTTGATTTTTCATTATCCGGCATAGTTACAAGTACGAAAATATTTACAAACATCTATATCTAATACATTACATCTAGTGACTTCTCTATATTTCATCAGTACATCTAATAAACTCAGTATAGTGATTTTTTTAATTATATTTTTGTTTGATACTAACTGGTAGTTTTACCCCCAATATCTTATAATCATGTATTTTTTATATTTTTTACACTATTAATCTAATTTCAAATTTTCACTACCCTTGGACTAGAACAAAATTATTTCGTGCTTCTACATCTGATTATTTCGAACGACATATCCTATGATATTTATTTGACACCTAAATTCTTCAAAAATTCACCTTGCATCAGTAACATATTTATATCATACGTTCTACACCTTTTATAGGCAATGTTACATTAATGATATTTAAAGGAGTGAAATGTAAAATTTGAATTTACCAATTCCAAATTTAAATATCCAACTTAAATCTATCCACATTTGACCACCTTAAGTAATCCAAAAATATAGGAGTCTTAATTCCTTTTAAGGAACATTCCTTAAAACCCAGCATTAATATAATCCTCAAACATCTTGATATATGTCTTGAATTAGGATCTTACTAATGATATATTTAATTTATTGAGCTTCTAGATCAAAATTGTGATAGTAATGTATTTACAAAAACATTTCAATGGCTTAGAAAACTTCATCTAGTTCATTTTATTATATACTAATTTGTCTTGTATCCTCATAAGGTACCTCTTTGTCTAGTAAACCTAAGTCTAGTAAACATAATATTTTTATATGTGAAAAAAATCATGTTCTTTATTCTTATTTCCCTTTGAGTTACTCTATATAATGTTTCTACTCAAATTTCATTGTATGATGCTTCCTCAAACTCTTAATCTGGTGGAATACATTCATAATTTTCTATATGATGAATTCATTTGGAATCTTAGGTCTATCAACTATTCTCGGAAATATCTATCTGATAAATGTTTTTCATAATTCAATGTCTAATGGATCTTTTTAGATTCTTATGTCCAATGATCATCACATATTTTCTCTATTAGATTAATTTTTTAGGAAAATATTTTCTGATCATTCATCTAGTCTTCATACACTACCCCATCTAATATAAATTTATTCACAACCTCAAAGAGTCTTCAACTTTACAAACTTCAAGATTTATTCCAATATGAATTCAAAACACATTGCTCTGCCTTGTCTCACAAACATATTCCTTCAATTAATTTTAAAATTAATCATGAATACTGTTGTACAAACATTTTATTTATCAACATTAAGATTAGAAAACAATTTCTCTATGTGAAATTACCACATATCTGTATCTAATAGAACAATTAAAATCATTATAGATGAATTTTAACCATTATCTGTATGATCACTTCAGTCTGGTTGACTCTATATATTGGACATAGTCTATTTACTTCAACCACTACATTTGAGGGAATCCATCCATTACTATTTTTATAGAAATATACACTTTTTTATGTTCTTTATAGAGGATAAAAAATTTAATACTTTACCAATATTTCTTCTTTCATAACTAAATTCTTATTAAAATAACACCACAACTCTTTTTTCACCCATCTATATACCGCTATGAATTTTAATTTTATCCATGGAACACAAATCACGGAAACATTGATACTAAATTAATTGGTTATTGTATGATAATTTGGAACCTATAAAGTGGAATTTGTGTAGGAAGTAAGAATCATTGAACAAAAATATCATTTTTTACTTAAATTGGAGAATTAAAGAAATATTTCCATCATCTCCCATTCCCATATATTCACAATCGCAACCAGTAAGAAATAGATCCTACAACCCTTTCAAATAATTCATAATATTTCACGGATATTGTAATAAAAAATATCCCCTTATAAAAAAACTCATCATAAATGTATGCCTTTTCATGAAAGATAATGTAAATAATTATAGATAGATTTATGTTACATATTTTCTATCCATTTGAAAATAAAATCCAAAGAAATGATGGGAGAGGGGATAAGTAAAACATACCTTAGCCACGAATAGAGTAAGGTTGAATTCCTATGATCAACCTCAACTTATGAAATGATTCTATATGAAAAGCTTTCATGATGATATAAACAACTCTCTCCATTATAGTGAAAATAACATGTATTAGTTTTTTAATTTCACATTCTCATTGTAAAAGAGATATTTATTATCACTGTTTCTAGATTATGACTGTTTCACTAGATTAGTAGTGATATTTTTAGAAATTTTATTATCACAACCTATGAAAAGGTGAAACATTACATTAACCAAAAAAACTTCTAACCTATTCTATTCTATAATAACAATATTATATATTGAGTGCACTACAAAAAAAACCTCATTTAATGATGTTTTACAATGTCTCTAATTTATTTACCTAAATTTCTACAAAGCATATCTAAATGAGTTGTCACTTATTTAGCGACGTTCAAAAACGTCTCTAATTGTCAAAATTTATAAGCATATCTAAATTAGAGATATTTCTAAATGGTCCAATTACTGACATTTATAAGAATCTCTAAATTCAAGATGTTTACTATCATCACTGTGTAGTCACACCTCATTTACTGATGTTTTTATGAATCATCAGTAAAGAATCATCACTAACTTTGTTACCATTATAGACATTTAGAAACATTGGTAATTTAGAGACACATCATTTACTGATGTTATTTCCAAATGTTGGTAAATGAAATATAAAACATCAGTTTCTTTTTTAAAAAAAATTAATGGTTTTTGGTTTATCCTCCCCTCTCCCCACCCCTTCATTTTCTATACCCCTCCCTTCCCCCACTATTATACCCACTTCCTCCCCACTCCTTCTCCCCTCCCTTTCCCCACTCTATTACCATACCATCCCACCTTAAAGCTCCCATACCATTCCCCTCCCTTTCTCCGCTATAGTAAACCACCCATCCCTTTCACACACTAGTACCTCGCCCCTAAATTTTTCACTCTTGTACACCACCCCCTCCTGTTCTAGTACACCAAAACCCACTTCTGCCTCACTCTCTACTGCATTCCTACTCCTGTCCCTCGCCCCACTTCTTCCCCCTCATCTGATAAACTCTAAATAAATTATCCCTATAGAGAATCGAACCACAGACCTCACTCCTAAGACCAAGAATCCTAGACCAACAAGACAAATGGTTTTTTGTGTTATTTACTATATTATATTATATATATATATATCAGTATTTAAAAAATTATTATATTATATAAATAAATTAATATGAACATATTAATATATAAATATATATGTATATATGTATATAGTTATATTTTATATTTAAATACCAATATATATATATTCTATTACATATATATGTGTCAGTGTGTGTGGGTGTTTATATGGTTATATTTTATATTTTTGTGTATATATGTATGATTATATGTAATGATTATATTATATACAGGTGTATGTGTTTAAATATATATGTGTACACATATATAATTATAATTTTAAATTTACTTGCGCACACCCACAAATATATAAATATATGTTCACATTTATTTTATATAAATATATTTCCTATGTTTATAATTTGTGTTTATATATATGTGTGTCTGTTTGTTTGTTTTATATATGTATATATATATATATATATATGTTTTATATTATATATATGTGTTTATATTTTATGTTTATTTATATATTTATATTATAAATGTTAGTCTATGTGAAAATGTATATCTATACATATATGTAATTTTTATTATAAATTAAATAACACACACATATATAAATAGACACATTTTATAAAACACTGTTAAAAATGTAATTAAAATAGACATGTTTTCTTAAAAACGTGACTAAATTTAAAATACATATGTGTTTTTATATATAAATATATGAATAAATGTAAATATATGTATATTTTTATTTATATACATTATTGTGTGTGTGTGTCTATATATATATATATTTATATAAGTATATATATTTCTATATATATATTTATGTGTTTAAATATATATTTATATTTAATTATTTATATCGATGCAGGGAAATGATTTATATATGTGTGTGTGTGTGTGTCTGTGATTATACATATTAATATATATATATGTATGAATATATTTAAATATCACAGGGGTAATGATCTATATAAATATATCTTTTTGCGAGGTTTCCTGAAAAAGTTGTTAATTTAACAATGGTTCTAATGAAATGTGGATAATTTAGCAACACTTCCGAGAAAACGTCGCTAATAAAGAAGTGCTTCTAAAGAAATGTCTCAAATATTGTAATGAATTTGAGCAAATGTCACTAAATTTGCGATGCTTCTAAGAAAACATCGCTAATTTTGCGAATCTTCAGGGAAAAAGTAACTAATTTAGAGACAATTCTAGGAAAATATAACTAATTTAGTGACGTTTCTATAGAAATGTCACTAATTTTGGGATGCTTGTGAGGAAACGTCACTAATTTAGTGATATTTGTGAGGAAATATCACTAATTTAGCGAGTATTATGAGGAAACGATGCTAATTTAGCAAACACTTCAATGGAAATTTCGCTAAATTAAGAGGCTTTTGAAAAAATGTCTCTAATTTAACTATGATTCTATGGAAATGTCACTAGTTTTGCGAGGGATTTGAGGAAACATGTCTATGTTAACAATGCATCTAAGATAAAATTTCTAAACATTAAATATAGTGACATTTTCAAAAAACGCCACAAAAAATAATGAAAAGTATAGTTTTTTGTAGCAGTGGTAGCTATATACATTGCTTCTACAGTGTCGAGAGTTTTCTCTAAAAATGATTATTCCACTAGATGGGGATATCTAATCATCTATACTTCTTACCAAATATATATATATATGGAGCCAAATAGATCAATATTCCCATACTTTCATATTTCATCCCAAAATCAATTGTGCCTTTAATATACATAATAATTCCATTTACATTCCCAATATTTGATTATTTGTAATCACTTTGATGATTAGCACATATTTAAACAATATACAGTAAATCTATCCATGATGTTATGAGATAAAAAATAATTCTGATTAACTTTAAAAACTATTTTTGGTCAACATTATTTCCATTCCCATCATCTAAAAACATATTTCCCATTAAAATGAGTGTGGAAAGGGTCTTTGATTCTACCAAGAAAAATTTCATTAGAATTTTCTTACCATACTTATCTGGAGAAAGAAAGTTGTACCTTTTCTTTTGAGAGATTTGTAAGCTAATAAAAATTTTAATTTTTTACTTCGATAGAAATTTATGATAACTTCATCATCCCCATAAATATTATTTCACACATTTCTCCCTCATTATTTACATATATAATATATTCTACATAAACAATTACAATGAGGGAAACATCTAGATTTTATGTTATATAGAGTTTGTTTTCAACTTTTCCTTTTCCTAAATTCAACATATTTAATAATGTTTTAATCTTATAATACCTATCTCTTGGAGATCGTATCAACCCATACATAATATTTTCAACATTCATACATTATTTTCATTATAACCCAGAATGATGCCATAATGTTTCTAAATATTGATTTCTTTTATAAGATCACAATTAATAAAAGATAATTTATCATCACTCTGGAAAATGAGATTTATTTTTTCTGAAAAAAGAAATAAATATTCTCAGGTTTTCATATCTTACTAATGGTTTAAAATAATCATCCAAAGCAATAGTTAGAACATGTGAGAAGCCTTTACAAACCAATGTTTCCTTATTTCTTATCACTTAATCATTTTAATTCAACTTGTTTTGGAAATTCTATTTTTTCCCTTAATATTATTATCTTCTAGTATGGTTACCCGCCCTCATGTCTCATTATTAAAAGTGTGACCCAATTCATAATGCATTATATCAATCCACGTGTTATTTTACAAATCTTATTCAATATATCTCAGCTCAACATTGAATACAAATATGTATTTGAAAATATCAATGATGTTATTTTGGTTTGAACTAGTTTACATAGACCTCTAATGTTGTTTTAGACCTCTATAAACTTTTCACAACTATTGATGAGAATTACATAATTTTCTATTATCACAATAAATATATGAATTGACACCTTTACCCTATCCAATTTCATCATCATCACTTATATTATAAAATTTGTTAAGTTATCTGACATTTTCAACTCCATCCTAAGTATCCATTATATCAAAAGTTGAATGTTATGTTTTTTTAGTATCATGTTTTAAATATATTACATTTTCATAATTCAAATCCTCATATTTACCTTTAAATAATACATTCATCCTTTACTATTAGATTGTTAGTCATGGAAAATACATTCAAACCCTCTTTGATCGAACTTCCCAAAATTAATTTGTTTTTAGTTGATAATTTGAGGAATTCCAAGAATCCATAGGTATTATAGAATTGGAGTTACATTATAGTACTTCATGTATGGATTCATATTAGTGTTTCTTCTATGAAAACGATGATCCTGATAGTGAAATGGTCCTCTAATAGATTTCTTCCAAAATAATTGGAATGTGTAATGTTAGATCAATATAGTATAATCCTTTTCAACAAAACTTCTGTTATTTATTTCCAAAAAAACAGATTTTTGTGTCCGTATTGTGCACTATGTTAACGTTGATGTTCATTATATTCAAGAAAATATTTTTGAAACCCTCTTCTATATTCATCTCCAATATAAATTTATTTATTTTGTTAAATATATATATTCATTTTATATATTAATCCTAAAACTCATAATCATTTTTATAGCATGTGATTTTTGTTTCAAAAATATAAAACATGTAATATGATTAAATTCACCAATAAATGAAATAATTTAATTATCTATATTTTTTAATTTCATTCTCATGGGACAACATATTTCGGGGTGAACAACCACTATGGAATGAATTGAGTGTATTTAAACATTCTTATATATTTAATTTGTAATATTCCCTTTCTATTTTATCAAAAACCACCAATATCATATTATTTTCATGTTTGGAATATCATTAATAGTTTCTCCCTTTCTCATCTTCCTCATATTCCATTGGCACATATGTTAAAGAATTTAATTACATAACTGATTTAGCTCCATAATGCTCAGATATTATTGTCCTTATGAACCTCAAACATGAAACAATTTTTCCATGGATCATTTTCTTATTTGTAAAACTTTACCATATTCAAGACTTTTAAAAACAATGAATCTTTTTCTGAATTTTTTTTACTTCCCCAAAAATATATGGGAGACTCAAAATTTTTCGTTTCATCCCATCAAAAATAAAGAATTTATTTATTTAAATCATCATTTTTGAAGGATCAATGATCTTATGCCATTGATTCAAAGTGATTCATCATTTCAAAATTTTACAATCCATTATTAATAATATTTTATATTTTTTAACAATTTAAAATATTCAGTCATATGTGAAAATCATGAAATATCCAACACATACATTTGTTTTATATTTTTAGCTCTAATAGTTGTTTCAAAAACTATGGACTTTTATTTACATTTTCTCATCTTTGTTAGTGGCTTCTAATATTTCTCATAAAAACATTATTGTTCTTAGATCATTAAAAAAGAAATTATTTAGGAAGATATCTGGACTGATTATATCTTTTAAAAACTACTTCCATTAGTTGAGATATATTTTTACTTTTTCAAACTGGATCCTTTTTGTTGTATATTGTTATTGGTTTCACTCCCCCTCTCCCTCCACCTATAATACCACAATTACTCAATGTAGTTTTGATGATTAAAACAAAAAATTATTTATCCCAAAGTATCTACATAACCTGAAATATCCAATGAAAGAATGATTATTCTCTAATATTATTACAATTCAAAACTATGCACAAATTTTACATTTTTTTATTTCAATCATATTTATTCATATTAGACTTCCTTTTACCCTTAAAAAAGACTATAGTTGTGGTTATTTTTTCTTAAAACATTTATTTCTAAGGAATTTTTATTTTTATTTTCTACTTTTTTAGTTAGATACATATATATAGTATATGTAACTTGATTTTTGTCTGAACATATTTATAATTATTGTTAACCTATATGGAAGATCGCGGTTTTTTTCACGAGTTTAACACTTCCTATAGCATTAACCAATATCCATTATTGAGTTTAGGGAATTTTTTATTACTTACTCAGATTTAATAATATTATATTAAAAAAGAACTATTTATTTTTCCTTCACCATTATATTTTCTCTATGGTTTATGTTGAGGTTTTTCACAACATCAATAATTTTTGTTAGATCATTAATCTCTTTTAGCATCCAAGATTGTTCTTTGAGAACTGGTTCTATTTATTTTATGTTACATATTCAATCATAAACTTCTAGTTATCCTTTTCCCATTTTCAATTATTTTATATACATTAAATAAATTACATTAAAATATAAAACCCATTTATGTGTCATTATCATATTATTCATATATTCTATTTTAATCATAGTCTAATATTCTAATAATTATCTTTGGAAATAAGTAGTTTTTTAGTAGCATCATCAGTAGAGTGTTTAGATTACACATAACTATCATCATCTTTCTCAAATTTGGAAAATGTTTCACTTTTTATATTTATAAGACTTATTATAATTTCCTTTTGTAAAATATTTGGAATTTCCTATCTGCATTTTGATATATTTTCTTTTCTTTTTTATCCACATCATCAATATCTTCATATTATTATAGCCTCAGAAGGTTTTCCACAAAGTGTAACATGGGTACACAACAAAAAAATTTAGACTAATACTTTCCTTTATTGTTTTTTAATCCCCTTGTCACATTTCTAGAAAACAAAATGACGAATTCATCAAAAAAATTACTAAATTCATATTCAATTTCAGATTCATTGACTTCTTCAAAGGAAAACTTATTTCAGTTACTTTTCCCATCATCCTTGTAAAATATTTCACAATCAACATTTTTTTTCACTAATAATATCTTTCTCTTTAGATTATACATATTATTGGAATAATATAAAAATAATAGACAAATAGGTTTTTGGGTTCTTTAACTTCAAAGGATGATAACTTGGAATCCAATTTATTAGGAGGAATTTTTAATATCATTTCAACAATAGTTGAATCTTTCATATCCTCATCAAAATGTATTATGGTGATTATAGTGTCATTAAAAGTTATTAAGTGTCAGAAATAGATTCGGTTTCTCCAATTTTATTATATTCTTACATTAATCTATATATTATAAACATGAATTTTTTCACTTTCATATTTCCCTCATAAAGATTCTTCAACTATTCTTAAATGTGTTTATCCGTTAAAAATCTTTAAATCATTATAAATTCACTTTATGTGATGGAAGATGTATAGTATTTCAGATAGCACATCGTTATTAATATTCTTATAATCAAAATCTATTAAGGGATCACCATAAATATGAGGATAGAATCCATCTATTGAAGCTTTAAGAAAATTATATAAAATTTATAAAATATATGGTATCACCCTACCTTCTCAAATATAGTAGTTCATCCCATGTAAGACATAAGGAATATTACTATTAATTTAGTTATATATATATATATATGCATATAGTATTTCATTTTCATCAATATTCAGTGATGAATCAACAACAGAACCAACCTATGACACTATTTGAAAATTTCAATTAGGACCAGTGTGATCACTGAGGGTGGGAGGGGTTAATCATTAATTTATTATTTTAATAATTTTCTTCTTTATGAAACAATCATTTAATATGTTTATAAATAATTGACTCTTTTGGAAAAAAATAAGCACACCCATGGGAACATAGGTATTAATATGGTTCACTACCCAATAAGAGTGGGTATTATTTAGTATAGTTTGGAAATAATACAGGAACACAAAACCATTAGAAAATCATCCTTTTGTGGTTTATTGAAAGTAATTAATTTTTATCACTTGCACTAACATATAATCATTTGATAGCGAATTTTCTCCTCTCATAAATAGCATGATAAACATTTTTTTGACTAAAAATATGATCCCTCACCAATAGGCTGCTGTTAATTTTCACTATACATATTGAAAATTATTTACACCTTCCTTATAATTAGTTCCTCTTCTTGTTTTTCACTTTTTCACAAAAATTAGAAATAACTTATTTATAAATATTTATATTCGAACCTTTATATATATTGAATTCTCTTTCTAGTATTAATACATATAGTTACCTTAGACTACCATATATTTTTTATTATATGTCCACTCAATACCACTAATTGTATACCATTACTCTATCTAGTATCATGAGTCTGATTTATTCTTCACATCGTTCTTCCAATAACACTTTTTGGAACCCTTGATCATGTACCACTTTATTTGGGGATATTTCATCCAATCATTTATAAAACTACCTCATAATATCATTATTTGGAAAATCAATTTTTCAAAAAAAATTCAATTAAGAAACATCATCAATATAATGAACCTACTCACCCTTTATATAGATATCATTTTTGAAATGATAAAAGGGAAGAGTATGAACTCAAATTTGAATTTACCACTTCAAAATTTGAGTATCCCATAGAAATATATCTTTTTTTTACCACATTAAACATTCATAATAGAATGTATTCATTAATCTACATAAGGAACATTCCTTAAAACTATCCTTCAATGAACTCTTCAAGATTCAAGAAATTTCAATATAATTATGATCATTCCATCATGATTATTGAAGAATTTAGCGTCCAAATCAATATCATCATAATAATTTATAAAAAAAACGTTACAAAGACTCAATTTTTTTACAATTTATAATCTATGGTACTCCTATGCTTTTTAACCATAGTAAGGCTCTTCATTTTTCGGTCACCCTATGTTTGGTGGATTTCAAATTTTTCTGTTAAAAACCCTTGCATGTTCCTTCTTTATAGTTAAAATTGAGTTAATATATCGAAAGATTATATTCAAAACCCTTTGAATAATTCTTCCAAGCACTCATCATCTAGTGAACTCTATCGACAATCCCCTTTCATATGGTTCCATTTAGAATTATTATTTATCAAATATTATGAAAATCACCTATACACTAATCCTATATCAAAAAACTTTTTCCAAGCGTTCCTATGGGAAAAAACTATACGATTATATTCACAAGTTTCTTCTATTAGATGAATTCATTAGGGAAACATTATCCAATCATTCAGATGTCCTTCATATGCATTTTCATACAACATTACATTATTCAAAACCTATATTATTATTATTTTTTAAATTTCAATCTTTATTACCTTAGTAAGTTCCATTATACTTATCTCTAATGAGTCTCCAAAATATCTTAATTCAAACAACATTAAACATTATCCATTGTAAATTTGTATAAATAAGATATTTACTATATTGAGGATTTGTAATGAATTAAAAAAATTTACTTTACTGAAAATATCTATTTTATATTAAATTAAAAACCATTTGAAAAAAATTATTCCATATTCTATATGATCACATAAGTCCAGTTGAACTTGTATATTTTCCTCAGTCAATTCACCTAGACCAAATCGATTTAATGGACATGGTCCATTCACATTTTCATGGAAATATAACCATTTTTATGTGATTTATGATGGAAAATAAAAGATAATACTTAAGCTATTAAGGTTTCTTCATAAACATATTATTCTAAAAACAACTCCTCAAAGTTTATTGGTCTCAACTGTGTTTAAAACTAGTTTTATTCAACTATTTTTTAGATTTCTATGAATTTTAGGTGAATACCCCAATAAAAATAAAAAATAATTCAACCTAGTATGTCTAGAATTTAAACTTAAAGTAACATCTATGAAAAGGAAATGGAGATTCGTTTCATTCTCTTTATAACGATCATAAAAAGAATAACTATATAACTTATAGGATTATTAGGTGAGTAATTAGGATATACATCATAAGAGATTACTCCAAAGGCCCCTTATAATATCATGAAGCATGAATTTAATGAAATATATCTACGATATAATATATATAGTAGGAGAGACACTATACGAGTAATGGAAAAAATTAAAGAAATTTTATAGAATCGTTCATCGAGAAAAAATTGAATAAATTCATTTTACAATATTCGTTTTTCAAGGTGTACTAGATAGTAATAGAAATACACTAAATACGTTATCAAGAGGATAATTTATTTATAAATCACTGGTAGAATTAATAAGATTGATTGAGAGGATAACATTAAATTATAAACAATTTTTCATAAGAGTTATTGGTACTAGAGGATTTCATGATGTAATATATTTTGAATCTCATTTAGTAGAGTTTAAACTTGAGAAACTAATTACATAGGTGAGATATATGGATCTTAACAAATCAAGTAAATAACATGAAAATTAAATGATATGTTATCATTGTTCTTATACAAATAATAATCTTAACCATTATGATTAATTATAGGAAATCAAAATCTATGAAACACAATATCAATAGAGGTAATTTCACCCACCCAATGATGGATAAAGAAACCTACCCATGTTTAGTAAAAGTTTGAGTGCTAAAAAATTTAAGTTATACCAACCTTTAAAAAAATATAATTTACCTATACCATCCGAACAACCTTTCAAGAAACCATAAGAACCACAAGGCTTCGAAGCCCCACCACTTTAGTAAAGGAATCCCTATGAACAAACTTATATTAATTCAAAAACACAATTATAGTACTAAACAGATTATTTATTTGAGGATTTGAGGAATGAGAATAAATTTAATATTATTTTAGGAATCCTTTTGAACATTATGACCAAAAATAAAGAAAATATATAAACTCAACCAATTAAAAATATAAATGCTAATTTGGCATTGAAATAACAAGGAGTAGAAAATACTCACACCCTATTATTGAATTTGACCCTTAATGTAATGAACCCAACTCTTGTAAACAATATTTTTTGTCTAATTTAATATATTGGAATAAGATACATGGGATAACATCACCAAGTATTGATTAGTTTAGTAGTCCTAATAACCATATATAAACATAATTACCATATTAAATTTGAAATAAAATATAAAAACATATTAAATGAAATAATTTTTCCTCAATAAACGTATTTAATTATTTTTCAACATATCTTATGGAAAAGAAAAAAAATTATGGTGACAATAATTTCCATGTAAGGGTTACATATATCATAATATACCAGGATTAAATAAGGAATAGTCTATATGTAAGATAGATAATTGAAAATGAATTCCATTTAATGAATGAATTGTCCACGAAAAGAATCCATGGATAATATAAGGGCAAAAATTACATGGATAGTGATAAGTAAATTTTTAATGAAGGAAGTTAATTATATTTTATAATATCATACATCATGATATCCTTACCAACAAGTGAAAATTTAAACTATAATCAGGTATACACCATAAATCTATTTAATAAGTTTGTCTATTTGGTTTATATTAAAATACAAGTCCATGCATTGAGGGGAAATATAAATCCTTTCCCCACCCACCACTGCATTCCAAATAATTTTATAATATATTTAATGATGAATTTAATTTTTTAACCATATTTCTTATTAACAAATGACTATATTCAATAAATAATACAAAATATAAATATTTCCAAAATCTATCAAATTAATTTCATATTAAAACAACGTATGTAAAAATGGTAAAAGGTTTTGGAAACAAAATATCTATGATATAAAGAATATGGATATTAAAATAAATTTAATTTCTAATGAAATATTATAATAATAAGGTGGATGTTTCAAGATAAAATTAATAACCATTAAATCTATATAGAGATGATAGATGACAATAATTTCACCAAGAAAATAGATTTTATAGAAATATAAAATATATTTAAGAATATAATTAAATGTAATATAAAAATATAAAATAAGTTTTCATAAATATATTTTATATTAAATCGATTAATATATTTTCAAATAATCATAATAGCATAAAATTGTTACGGAGGAGGAAAATATGTTAACCCTATATATGATAAAAGAAAACAATATATTTGACATCTTGTCATAGAGAGTTGAAAATTTACAATTTGGAAAACAAATGATTATTTTAAATCATTTTAAAATTTTATGGATAACTTAAAACAACCTTAATAAATCATTTTTTAAATAAAAAAAACATTCTCATTTTTAAAAAAAATATCTAAATGAGAAAAAATATATCGGATAAAAATGTGAAATATGATAGAATTGTCTTTTAAACCTTCAATTATTGATTCATGTTTTAAACAGATAAAAATATTAAGGGAAAACATGAAAATACATAAATATATATTATAATATAAAATATATTATGTTTATTAAGGATAGATAATAAGTCTCAGTTATGAAAAATAAGGGAAATCCCACAAAAAATATCATGTATAATAATTTATTACCTATTCATTAATTTTTTAATTTCAACTATATGAAATTTGAAAAATAAATTGAAATGATAATATTCATTTGTAAATATATATTTATTTCTAATAATTTTAATGTGAAGTATACATGAAAAAATAGGTGGATAATAAAAATTATGTATTGAGGGACAAGAAATTGATATGAAATACATTACATCACACCCCCTTATTCGATCTTGATCTAACCTCTTTTATTGTGGTATGAAACATGTTACTAATTTTTTTCGGAATTTTTTTATTATTTATCTTATCATACATTCCTATAATAACATATTGTCACTCGTTCGTTAATAATATTTCATTATTACCAATGTTTTGAATGTTACATGACTCATTTTCCAATGTATGTGTTATCATGGAAGTACTGGTTGTCATTAATTTAATATATTTGATCTAAAATTACATGATTTTAACTATAAAAATATCATATTTATTCATTATATACATTTTTATGTCATTATTTTATATTTCACATTGAGAATCAACTACATCGCTTCGTAGAGATGGTTGGTCATAAGTACGAACGAGTGACATTATCAATTCATAATGGGTTAAAGGGTAAATAAGTATATGATATATTAAATTAAAATAATCACAATTATTTCATAATTATCTTATATATATTCACTACTTAAATCATTATGAATATCCATGTTATTTGTTTATGGAAAAGAAATAACATTTGTTTGCCAGTCGGTAGTCTTCCATACACAGTTTGGTGGTTTAATTTACCATTTAATAGAGAATGAGATTAATAAATATTATATCAAATGTATAATAACACCTCAGTATATTGTAGATATTGGTTATATTTTGTTCATGATTTCATCACATAATTGAATGTTTCCAATGAAAGAAGTAAAAAAAAGCAATGGGATGACGATTACATTTCCTTAGACAAACCCATTTTGGCTTAAAACTAAAGACCGGATATGATTTAATTATTGTAAGAAAACATTATCAAGGATTTTTTGAATAAATAAATGAGGGTATAATTTTTTTATTGGCCAACAATTAAGACTCATGATATGCGTAGAAGAGAGGATAAGTGGTATCCTTTTATAGGGGTGGGAAAGTGAACCTTTGGAATTAGATAAATAAATTAAATAGTGTATATATATTTATATCATAATCATGCTAAGTGGAACCAAGATACAAAAAAAATTGAATATAAAATGTGATACGGTCTAATTATAATTAACTAATCACATTTTTTAAATTGTTCCAAACATGTTAAGAATTATATTCTAGTTAAGCCTTTATAGAGTCATTTTAACCTTAACCATGATAATTGGACTTTTTTACAATGATAACCTAATTATATGAGAATAATATAATTGGAATTCTATAAAAATATGGAAACAAAGATTAAAAAATTGGAATCCATTTATAATATTTAATTTATATAGGTGGTAAAAATTAATTTTAAAATTAGAACACAAAACACATATAAAACAGTTTTTAGAAAAATAGCTGATTTAACAGTATTAATCATTAGTTAATTGAATAATTAAATAAATAATGTATCACAATTTTATTGATTAATTAATAATAAATTAAGAATTTTTTTTACATTTTTATAATTTCAAAATTGAATGGAATTATTGATCCATGACATTAAATATAGTTAGTCAAAGATAGATTAAAGTTGAATAAAATTAAACATATCATAAAAATAGAAAATATTTGCTTAAAAAAATTAAAACAATGGTTTAAAATAAATTATTTAACTCCTTAATTATTTATTTTATCAAACACTCCTCATAAAGTAGGTTAAAGTATTGTTCTAATGTTATTTTAATGTTTTATTTTATGGGATTAATTCTTCTTTAATTCTTTTACTAAGATGAAAACTATTTACTATGGTTAGTATTCATAATGAACTAAAATTAAAATTTTCCTCTTATCTTATATTAATTATTCTGATTAAAAATATTTAATACATTTTTAAAAAATCCATTTAAATAAGTGGATGAATTTAATTTAATAATTAACCCACAAAAGACTGTGAAAATCATTATTTTATCAAATAAATTTTCACGCAAAAAATGATTTTTCATTAACTATATGAAATGAAATGAAACTTTTATGTATTTAAATTCAAATATTTTTTTGGAAATCATTAAATATGATTTAAATAATTAATTATTACAGATAATTTTAATTAGATAAAATTGAAAGACATTATGCATTTTAAACAATGTTTAAAAAATAATAACTTTTTACCATCAAAATGTTATTATCTTTATTTCTATAAAATTGGAAATCAATCCAGGGTTGACTAAAAATATTATAATACATTTTTATAAATAAAATTAGGAATATTTTAATACAATATTTTCAATTATTCATAAAATCTTATTTGTAATGGAATATTTTAAAATCTCATTCTTGGATTATTTTGACCTAGTAAGTTCAATATCAATTTTCTTCCAAAAAATTTTGAATTTTCTTTTCATGGAATAATAAAATGACTATATTATTATAGTTTTATTAATATATAATTATAAATTAATAAAATTGTTTCTTGGATAAAAATATATTTCCTCTAAAAAAGTTCTTCATCAAAATTCTAGTCGATATTAATTTGTAAAAAAATGTGGGTAATTTTTCTTCATAAAATCCATTAGTTCCATCATTTCTTCCTCTATTTTATGATGTCGTAAAAGTTAAAATACCAGTCAAGTAATAATTTTTCTCAACACTAATTCTCTAGTCTCAAGAATATGAATTGATCATTTACCATATGATTGATTAGGTTCTTTTAGAGGTGAGCGCATGTATTGGGCATAAAATATACTTCCATAAGAATGAGATATAGAACACATCATGTACTTTATAGTGGCTTAGTAAAATTTATATATGGTAAGCTAAAAATACACTTCATTTTATAATATTAATGTGTTTGACGTACCGAGGGCCTATTTTCCCTTACAAAACCATATAATACCCTTTTATTGATATGGATTCAATAAAATGTGATGTCCAAATTGAAATTATAAATATTTTTGTTGGTTATCAAAAAAATCTGTTTACTTATTTTTTCCCTTTAATATGAGTATATATACTATTTAGATTTCTTATTGAATCATTAAAATGATATGTGAACTACATTCTTCCCTTAAATAACTTCATCCTAATAAGTTTGAGTTAGACTAAATTTTCCATATAGTTCTCTATATGGTGCCATAAAAATACTTGAATAAAATATATTATTATAGGAAAACTCTATGAAAGTTAAATAGTGATCCCATATAACAAGAAATAAATGTGAGACTGATATCAACTTGTATTCTAATGATTGAATAGTCTATTTAGACTATCTATTTGTATGGGGAAAATAAGGGGACTTAAAATGAAGCTCTGTATCGGGAGCCTATTGATGTCGTTTCTATAATTTCAATATAAAATGTGGATTATATCAAAATAAAATTGAAATAAGTTCATCGTGAATTATTAAAAAATTATTAACATAAATCCATGTAAAATTATCAATTGGTAAATTACATCATATTGTAAGTAAATGTATATATTTTGTAAGGTAATAAAAATTTTCCAATATTACATTATTTTTTCTATGATTATTTTGTAATAACGTGAAAAAGTCCATAATAATGTAATCCAATTTCAACATAGGAATTGTTAGTGGTTGAAACACTCTAATAGGATTTTATATATCAGCGAAAAATTATTGAAAAAGTTGACATCTTAATACATTATCAGAAACTTCCCACTTTAAATTATCCACCAAAAAATGTTCCTTCAAATCCCAATATATCTTGGTGCTACTAGGGTGTATCAAAAATAAAATATCTAAGATTCATTTAATAATTACCCTATTGGATTTGGATTAGATGGATCACATAAAATATTTCAAAATTTTGGTTTGCCATATTCATATATAATTTATTTCCATTTCTGATTATTCATGAATATAATCTTCTTTTAAAAGTTATCTTTACTAGGATATGAAATTTTTACCTTTTTTAATAAAGATAGTATAACAATAATTTGAAATAGGGAAAGTTTTCCCATTTATTATTAATTACCATAATCATATTTACTAAATCTGTGAACATAATTTCTCTTTAAACCATCATTTTGTTTGAAACTCCATGATATTTCCTACTCAATGCATTTGCTACATTATTTTCCTACAATTTTTAGTAGTTTATTCCGAAATCAAAATCATTGAGTAGCTAGAGCCATTACATTTTTCTCATATTTTCCTCTTTTTTTATAATATATATATTTCATACTCTTATAATCTTTATATATTTCACATCTTTATCGATAGAGATAATGACTCCAATCCTTTAATAAAAATATTACAGCTACCAACTCATGATCATGGGTTGTTGAGTTATTTTAATGAACCTTCAACTATCTTTTGAATATGAAATGAAATTGTCATTTTGTAAAAACACATAACAATGTAACTTATTTTATGCATCAATATATATTAAGAATCCAATATTTAATTATGGAATTGTCAACATAGGATCAATTTACAATCTCATCTTAAATTATTCAAATAATTTTTCACATTCCATTTCTAGACAATGTTGATCACTTTATATGTAGTAGTGGTTAATGAGTCATCTAATCATGAAAAATTTAGAACAACACATCGACAATTACTTTATAAACCAATCAAACTACTTACTTTGGTTATGTTCATTTGTGTACGCCATTCATTGTTTTCCTTGTCTTTTCAAGAACAACTATGGTTCTGACCTTAGAAAAAATATGGCTAATAAATGAAAAATTTTAAATCCATATTTCACACATGATAAATATATCATTTAACAATTTTACTCTAAGAGAATCAATAATTATGAAAAAATTATTATCATATTCCTCATATATTTTATGATATACCAATATATCAATAATAAATTCTACAATAATATTATCGGTATATATTTCGACTGGTATATTCATTAGATCCAAAAAAATTGAGGGCTTATTAGTAAATCCAAATATAATTACTAAAAAAATTTATTTTATATACATCATATGAAATTTTGTCTTAAGAATATATTCCTTCTTTATATACAATTTATTATTTCCAAAACATGATTGCATCTTTAAAAACATTATACTATAATGTTTTGATCAAAGAAGTCATAAATACATGGTAGAATAAACTTGTTCCTTATAGTAAAATCATTGATTTCTATATAATCTTCAAAAAACTAATAGATCCATATTTCTTCTCAATGAAAATAACTAGTGCTCCCTAAGGTGAAACACCAAGGAAAATAAATCACTTTTCAAATAACTCTTATAATTATTTATTTAACTCCACTAATTCCATTGTGGTTATTCTATAGAGAGTCTTGTATATAGGTCTTACCTCATGGATCAAATAAACAAAAATCTCAACACCAAATTCTAGTGGATGTATATGTAATTATTCAAGAAATAAATCAATATATTCATATATGATATATACATACACAATTTTAATATTTTATTTTTCACTCGTAGATTATGTCAACTCTTTTCCCACAAAAATATCATATAGAAGAGCTACTAGAGGTATGTCTACATACAACCTAGATAATGAAGCCTCCCCTCTAAAATTTGAATTTATAAATGTTTACAAAAAAATATAATATAATAATCATCAAATTTAAAATTTTCGTAATATTTTAATAACTAATCCATACCAAGATTTAGTTCAAATTTAACCATAGGTATAATAATAAAGGATTTAAATATGGCATGTTTTTATGTCATATTAGGAGTCGGGTGGAACATCCTTAATTCTTTATTTTTACATTAAAACTTTTGATGTATAATTCCTTTCTTAAGGTTATAGGGAAATATTTAATTTTTTGGAAAAAATTTAAGATATAAATGGTTTTTAAGATTCATAATCAAATAAAGATTTTGATAAATTTCAATCTATGAATAATTCAAATTTCCTCCAGATCTTTAGGAACGTCAATCTCAGCTGAAGTAATCACATAAGCTTGAATTTTTCCCCTCAATGTCCTCTATAGTAGGTTCCTTTCACACATGAATCATTAGTCTAATAAAAGGTCTATTAATATATAGATTAATCACTAGATAAATGTGATTTTTTCATCCCATTTAATTCATTTGTTAGATGACCATAATATCTATACAACACATAAACTCGCATGACTTCCATCCATTTTCTAGGATAATTCTATATGAAATTTTCACATGATGAAAATTGATTCCTTCTTTTATCCCCCTTCAGTACATTCCACTTTTTGTAGTTTTTAACTAAATTATTCTCATCTCGATTCCCATCATTGTTATAGTACAAGAAAATCCATTCAATATTTTAATGGAACATATTGCTATTTCATCATGTGGGGATTTTTTTTGATATACCAGTTACATTTAGATGCTTAGCTTAATTCATAAGATTAAATGGTCAATATTTCTTTTCATATTACATATT
Organism: Viscum album; assembly: GCA_963277665.1. Taxonomy (NCBI): domain Eukaryota; kingdom Viridiplantae; phylum Streptophyta; class Magnoliopsida; order Santalales; family Viscaceae; genus Viscum; species Viscum album. The sequence continues at coordinate 960,875,443 of OY728142.1, forward strand.
TAATACCTACAATTTATTAATAATACTATAAAGTTAATTTCATAATCTGAAATAATTTTTTATTCTCTTTTCTTAAAAATGCGGAACATTCCCATCATTTAATATTTTTTCTCATGAGGGGTTTATTTTTCAAATGGTTTTTATTTAAAAGATACATATTCAATATGCTATATTTATTATTCCTATATAGTATTCTAGATTGGTGACCTCCATTTATGAATATTACCTTTGCGATAATATAATTCTGTCATAACATTTTCCATTTCATCGTATCCCAAGGATGTAAATATCATATCATTTGACTCTATTGCTCATCTACTAATATATAGTAGTAGTTACACTAATATATGGATGCTTTTATCTCATGAAATTGTATAATATAGGTTTATAATTCTATGTAACACATTTTTACTCTATTTGTGAAATTTAATTTGTCATAGCCTGGGTTATCTACCCTAATATGGCCATAATCTATTCATTTTTAAATCCTTTTTTATTGACTTTATCATTAGGTAAATCTAAACATTGTCCTTGAGTATTGATAATGTTATTTATACCATTCCTAATTAATAAAAAATAGAATTTAATTATTTTAATCATAACATTATTAATTTTAATTCATAAAATATAATTCTAAATATGGTATATCAATTATAAAAAATATAGAATTTATGTACTATTAAGATCATAATAAAAAACATGGTTCCTTTTAGAGTATTTTTAAAAATAAAAATATTTCAAGACATTTGATAATGTATTGTAAGTAAAACTTAAATTAACCCATTCATATCCCATGAGAGTCTTATAACAGGTGTGCTATAAGGTCCTATTCAACAAACACTAGCATAATTACTGATAAATCATTGACCAAATCAATTCAGGGTTATTACCCCAAGACGCAAATGTTTCAAAACCACATCCTTTTTTAGTATCCATAAATTGATGTAAGTATTGTAAAACAACATAATATCTACATTAAAAAAACATTAATGATGCCTTCCTATAATTATAAATATCATCAAATTCATTCATAGAGTTATTTTCTCTAATCTTTTATTTTTTAAATAAAAGTGCAAATGTTTCTGCTAATCATTTCCTGACAGTGACTGTAACAACCCCAAATTGAGTAACCCAGAGCTGATGTCTATGTTATTACATTTTATTAAGAAATAAGTGATCAAATATCTATCTATCAATAAATTAATTATTAATGATGAACTAGATACAAACATACTCCCATTATTATATTGAAATTAAAATATAACAACATAGTGAAAAAATTATTCTACATCATTGAACATATTGAATGGATCCTTATTCATGATCTAGGGAAATGAAATAAAATATGTATAATATATAATTATTTGAAATTATTATATATGGTGGAAACTATCATGATTAAATGAGGAATAATCAATATTGAATGGTAGATAAATAAAAATACATGTCATTTAATTAGTATATTGAGGATGAAATGCATCTATTGATTATAAAAATGTCGTAATATCATGGATAATTAGAATTGATTTTTTAATAAATGAAATGAATAATATTGGATATCCTACTCTCATACATCTTGGTATCTTTACAATAAATGCCCTATGTCTGGATAGTTTAAACTATATGTCGGTATACCCCAAAAACACATTCAATATAATTAGACAACTAGTTGGTTTCATGAGACTTGCCGATTAATTAGGGGGTTATATAATTCAATTACCCTCCTATAACAACATGTTAAATTTATTCTATATATATTTAATGATTAATTTAATTCATTAATATTATTCTTTGTCCAAAAATATTCACATTTAATGAATATTATATAATATCAATATTTCACCAATCAATCAAGTAACTTTCATTATAATAAACAATAAATAAAAATGGTTCATGGATTGAAAATAAGAATTTCCATGATAAAAATAATATGTATATTTAATAGAAATTTAATTTCTAATTAAATACGAGCATAAGAATGTGAAATTTTCTAATGAATATAAATGATAAAAATATTATTCATGAAATGGGAGATGACTATATTTTCATCCAAAAAAAAGATTTTATAGTAAAATAAATTCTTAAAATCAATGGGAAGAGTACCACTTACACTATTTATTCATAAAGTGTTTTCTTTTTAAAATCATTAAAAATTTATAAAAGAAGCTAAATAGCATAAAAAAGTTATAGTGGTTGTCATGAACCAACCTGAATACCCTGGTACCCTGATACAATAGTAAATTATGACATTTCTTGAAGGGAATTACTGATCAACACAAGTTGGTGACTAGAACATGGCCTCATACATGATCAATGAGTGAATGAATTTTCAATATTACAAGTTTTTATGATCAGCACTTCAATGTGAGAAATTACAAGAAAACAAATAGGTATAACATAACCCATGTAGTACAACATCAATGTACTTAGCATCTGATAAGATAAAACTCAATCATCCCATGTAACAATAGTATATATTCTCCAAAAGTCCCTTCCATAAATCCAATACCAAATTATCAATAACATCCACCATCTCTTAGTTTATCTTTCCCTTTACTTGGACATTCCATTAGAAAGTTAATAAAATTTCTGAAGGAAAAGGTAATGTGTGATGTATAGAGCTAATTAGGGGATCATGATGTTTTCCTAAAATGATTCCATAATAATAAACCACATATTTATTTCTATTTAAATAAAATAGGGCATGAAAATACATTTTTATATTTAAAATAATGTAACATCCCAGATCTGGGTGCCACTAAACGGTACCGTGAAATCAATTGACAACATGGCCTCATTAACATCTCCCAAAATGCCAAAGGCTACCAACTAGTATTAAGGGATTTGGTTTTTGATATTGGGTAAACTATGCCCTCATTGTTAGAGTCTAACATAGTGAAATAAGGAATAAAAATTAAAGATGCAGTAAACAACATGCAAATGAACTATACAACTAAATATTGAAGAACAAGATTGGAAGATGGTATATAATATCAAAATTATGAAACTTGTCACATGTTCTAAGAAAAAAATGAAAACAATATGCACTACAATAAATTATAATAAAATACCAAAGTATGGTAAAATATTGTGAAACTCAGTACCATCGCAAGTCAAGGCATGGTCCCATGCTCCCTGGCTCATATGTATCAATCATGTACCTATATAGGGAGCATTTCCCCTATCAAAAAATGTGGAAATATAGTTTATTTGTGATGAGAAACATGACCTAAACTACGTGTTAGAAATAAATACCAGTAGGCAACCACTTAAGGTCTGCGCTAATCTGTTAGTGAGTTTACGCTAAAGTAGTGTAAAACAATACAATGCTGCAACTAGCAGACATTAAATGGTAAAATGTCTAAAAGTACTGATATTCCATTAAACTTGATTCATGTTCTTTAATAAATTAAAATTCATTGAATTATATATGTCTCAGTATATAATATGACCCCATAAATCCCCTATAAAAAGTAAACGCAACAGATACCTCAACATGCTATCAATGAAATGATGTGAAGGCCAAATCCAAGATTGTGCTTTGGCATCAAAGATGCTTCTTCCGTTATTCATGTTCAATATGTATCTGGTCCGTGCCCAATGTATAAGCATTTCAACATACTCGATTCTACGAAAACCAGTGTATCAGCATTTCAGTATATTCCGGGTAAAACATGTTGTATCTGAATTTCAATATATTATAATCATGGATAAGTGAAATGTATCAGCATTTCAATATATTTTAATTAGGTACATGCCTGGTGCATTATTGTTTTACCATATTATAATCTCGCACAAGCCCGATGTTTTAGCATTTCAGTATATTCATGGTAAAACCTGATTTATCAGCATTTCCTCATATTATAATCAACACATGTTATTTACACTGATACATGGATTTCATTAACCAACTAATATTGGAAATTTATATATTAGTAAAGACATGAAAATTAATCTATTACATGGTTTTAATCATAACAAATCCCAAGGGAAATTCACAAAGCAGCAAAATCATGCTTCAATTTCTTATAATCAAATTCCTAAACATCCTTAGGCATCAATAGATTTCCAATCTAGAGAAAAACAATACCCAAAAATGGTCTCATACCAATTTGGCACATATAATCAATTTGAAATGTAACGAAAGACATAAGAACACCTACCATGATGTCATATAACTGATATAATTAGACGTTAACCCATGAATCATACATAAACGATATAGTTCAAAGAAAATAAAGAAATAATTCAACCTTGATTAACTACCTAAAGTGATAAAACCCAAAATAATGTTTCTAGAAGAAGAAATATCTTACCGATTGAGTTCTAATCCGACCAAAGACAGTTAAATCGGGTTCCAGAAAATGAAACAGGATAATGAATTCATCTCACAGCTCTTTTATCTTCACCCGGTGGCTATTCTTTCCAGAATAAGATAAAATGAAGTTACTGCCCATTTTTATCTGATTTTTGTTAGTACATGACATGTATGTTAGCATACACTGAGTGTATATCACTTTACTATCCATAAATTCACCGACCTACTTTACACGTCCCACAACGTCCTTACCAACATGACTACACAACGTGTACTAGGAAGTACACACCATGTAGTGGCTATTTATTTTCTTTCTAGCCAATAAAAGAAAACATCATGTATCCCCATCCTAAACAGCCAGAGTACATGGCATGTACATAGGATTACAGATCATGTTCTACTAAAACATAAAATTTTTCTAGTTTTCCTTGTTTTCTTAAAAACAATTAAAAGGAAAAGAATATAAAGAAATCCATACCTCATAAGAGGAACGGAGTTCTTACACAAATCATTATTTCATTTTAAATTTATGAAAAACAATCCAAACAAAGAATAAATAAAACTTTTATACAAAATAATTTATATAAATAATTTGGAATGATTAAAATTGTTATACAATCAATGGAATATGTAATAAAATCAATCACACAAAGCACCATTTTTATATTACATATAGTTTGTTTGTTTTTGGTGATAGGATCATCACACTTCTCATATCAGTGATAACTACTAAACATGTTTGTAAAAACCCCTCAGGATTAGGTTGTATAGGTCTCCACAACTTCTCTTCTGGGAAAATCATGTTGAACTATGATTTTATTAGAGTTTCATCATCAATCCTATGTTAAGGGGTCCAGATCCAAGTGTAGTTTTTTCCAATAAAGCACAATATTCCCTAGCTCCCATATGATCAATCAATTAATATAATTATGTAAAATACTCTCCCTTCAAATAAATCAACATTTTCAATTCAATTTCCCAATTTTTAGTCTCAATATGCCAATTCAATTTCAAATCTAAAACATGGGGTTTTAATCATTTAATACCTTTTAAATAAAAAACTAATCATAGGTTATCATTATTTTCTTTTAATATATTTTCTCAAATAAAATATTAAATCATTTCATCCATTCAACCATTTTCAAAATACATTACAAATTCCAATTCCATTATAATTTTGGGTTTTCTAAAAAACCATGCCATTTCAAATACAATAATAAAATTAATTTCAGTCAAATATTTATAAATCAATTGAATTATATATCGAATAAATGATGAAATTATAGGTTTAAATTTCATGTAAAATCATAATCCAAACCCCAAGACATTAAAACATAAAATCAAATGATAAACACTCATAAAGAGAAAACTCATACTGATTAAATTCGATGACTATCATTGAATTAGATATATTATTAGAAAATAGGCCAGATTCGATAATGTGGTGATTATATGCATAAAAAACATGATGATCAAACACTATCTAAGGGGGATAAATTGATAAATGGAAGAAACAACATATGTGGAGATCAATATATCCGTAAGATATTGAACAAGATCAAAACCATTTTGACTCATAAATGAAAATGTTTAAGTGATCCAAAATTTCTTCTATTGAGACTCCAAAATAAAGGAAATCAGGTTAGTTAAAAATGGGGTGATTAATCCCATAAAAGGGGTCTCCTTAATTTTTAAAATATTTTTTCTAATAAAAAATATCAACCCTCACTTTCTACTAGGTAGGGACACACAATTAAATAAAATGTCCCCTTAATTTTGCACTCCCTCTAGACTCACAGTATAATAATTCATAGTTTACCATTGGTGGGAACATACTTTATTAAACAATGCTCCATTTGTTCATCCCCCACTACCCCTGGAGTGAACTATTTACACTAGGGGTCGCAGTTAGGGAAATCCATGAACCATCTATGAATAGGCCAAAAAGTCTAAAAAAAAGTATCTATTTCTATTAGAACGACCCCAAAAAAAGACCTGACTCAAATTGGAACCAAATGTTTTTTAATGAATACATGAAACATGTAATAGGAAATTACACAATCCCCACCCTAAAAATAGTCTTTTCCCACAAAACATTTTAATAAGTTTTCATATCAAAGGAGTAAAATTCTCTCTCAATTGTGCCTCATAGTCCCATGTCTAATGATAATAAAATACATGATACCATGGATCATAGAACAAAGGTAAAATCAGCTTAAAAATCACATATTTTTCAGAATCAATAATCTAGACTGGGTGTTTAGTATCAAAGAAATCAGGTAAACATCAAGATCTTCAAAACTAAAGACAGGAAAAGATCAGAAAAATTATTTCGAAGCTATAATACATGGAATATAGTATATATCAATTTCATCTATGGTTGATGAAATAAATTATAATAAACATTCAACATCCTCTCAAATACCTTAAAAGGTCTATAAAACATTGGAGAATGTTTTGTCATCCTACCATGACTTTAGGGACCCAAACAAGGTGAAACCCATATAAACACCTTTTCACTAACTCAAACACCAACGTCCTCCTATAGTGGTCAGAATAAGATTTATAATGTATCCATGCCATCAATATTCTCTAATGAATCAACTATATTTTTACATTCTTCACTTGAACCAAGAATATTTTATATATGAAAGTCTCACTATTCTTCAACCAACACAAGAGAGATTTACAGAACCTGTCATACATGGACTCAAAATGATCCATTCTAATAATGGAATAGGAAATATTGTAATAAAAAAATCAACCAGTATGAAATGGTAATCCCCATATCCACCAAAATAAAGGACACATCCACGAAGCATATCCTCAAGAATCATATATCTCTCTTTATCTTTCCATATGTATGTGGATGGAATGTCGTACTTAAATGAACCAGAGACTCGATATCCTCCTGAGGGTGTCCTAAAAAATGAGAGGCAAAATGGGGATCTCTATTATATACAATAGAATATAGAACTTAGTGATAATGAATATTCTCTTTCACATAGATATTTCCCAACTCTTCGACTTTGGTTACATAAAAATTGGTGTAAAGTGATCTGATTTGGTATGTATACCAATCACTACCCATATCATATTATTATTTTTAGTGGTATATGGAATCCCCAAAATAATGTTCATAGAAATATCATTCCACTTCCTAGTCGGTATTGGAATTTTCTATAGTAAACTTGAAGGTATTTAGGGCTCAGCATGCAACTATAGATACGAATAACAACGACAAACAGATTCAATGTTCTCCCATATCATTCATGGACACTAGAATATTAACCCAATTTTATAAAAACTATATGTGGTTCTTGTGTGGATAACCCACTGAAAATAAGGGAAATCTACCCTTACATCATTTTTCATGTATTAAAACACAACAAACTGAGTCTAAAATCATAGAATACTCTCCCAAGATAATAAACACCCTATAAAATTCTCACCACCATAAAGATATTCCCTAAAGCTATGGAAATCAAAATCACAAAGATGATCCCAAATAATCACATCAAGAATAGTAGTGGTCCATTAAACACAAGAAATTTGAACCAGAAACTTTTTTCCTCACTTGTAAATGTATATGTGAAAAATAATCCATCAAATTTTACTCTTTTGATGATTATTTAATGTATGAGGTCATACATTTCTTAATAAAGGAAGAAAAAATTAAATTTCTTTTACATGGGCTGCAGTCAATTTTAAAATTAAAATACTATAGGTACATTACCTGACACCTTAGATGAAAGTTGAAATCATTTGGAGAGAAGATATAACTAGGACACTTATTGTGAAAATACTAGTTATTTCTATCCTCAAAAAGGTATGCCCACAAAATATTAATCAAATGAATGATTAATAAATTTTTATGGTCATGGGTCAGATAATTCTTCTCATGTGGCCTAAGCTTCCTTGATTTAGAGGAAGCTACTTGGTTACCTTGCATAAGAACACAACCCTAACCAAAACCTGATGAGTCATAAAGGACCAAATAGCCATGCCAGACCTATAGAAGAGTCAAGAACTATAAAAATGTAAAAAGACATTTTAGATCAAAATATAAATTTGGAATTTATCATCCCAATCAAACATAAAACCTTTCCAAGTGAGAAAAGTCATCAGAGAAACCTACTTTGAGAAATCATTTACAAAATGGTGGTAATACCCCACTTAACCAAAGATGATTTTATTCTCGAAAACATTTCATGATTTTCCAATGTTATAAAATATTTCAATATTTTATAGTCAACTAAAATATCATGATCTGAGTTCATGTTCCCAAATAAATTCACTTCTAAAATCCAGAAATCACATTTGGATAACTTCTATACAGTTGTTAATTTCTCAACATTTATATAATTTCTCCCAAATAATGATGATGATCCTTCTTGGACATATAGTAAACTATGATTTCATCAAAAAGTCCACCATAAAAATATCAATATTCTCATAGAAGATTATGTTCATAAATGGAAAAAAATTAAAGGATCATTTCTTTGAACAAATGGAATGGAAAGATGCTCATAACAGTTATACCTCCTATGAAAGATGGTTTTACGAAGGTAAAATTATATTATTCTTGACTAGTGATACCCAAATCTTTGATCATTATTTGAGAACAACATATACAATTTCAACTGGATACAAGATCATAAATCCTGGGAAACATAAACTTTTTATTCAATGTATCTTGGTTGAGTTTTTAGTAATCAACAAAAATTTAAAGTCTTCCATTAACTTTATTTTCAAATAGAATAGTCACGTCCCTTGGGGGAACACATGATAATTTAAATCCTTTATCTAATAAATCATCCAACTATGTCCTCAAATATTTTAGTTCATATAGTTCTATATGATTTTAATGAATAAATATCTTCTAATTACCAGGCACTAAATCAATATAAATCCACACCTCTCTTACTAGTAAAAAACCAGATATGTTTGAATGAAACATGTATATAAAATCAATGAAAATAGTATGGAAATCAACACTCAAAGAATCCAATCCCAAATGAATAGAAACACTAATATTAATTTCCCAAACACTATTAAATAAGGATTGACTCTACTCGACCTGAAATTCCATTATCCCTAATTGATACGGAACACCCCATATGGTTTGGTAAATGATACCCATCAAAGATATCATTCAATTCAAGCCTTACTGAAAACTAGCCAATCCATCCTAAAAATGAAATCAAGAAGGTTCTTTTTAAGAACCAACAATTCCATATAATCTCAATGTCTAGTAAATAGAAGAAATAAGAAAGAAAATAAAGACCATTTTATCCCTTCATTCTAAGTGGCGTAGACATATCTATCAAAAATTACAAAATATCCCTCGAGAAGATTTAGTAGGTTCAAAATATGAGTTGATATAAATGACTGAGATGAACCAGTATTAAATAAGGCCATCAAAAAAGTTGAATCTTTTGTGATGGTACCTCTTATAGTTGTAGTACCTATTTAAACATCATATTAAGACTCTTACACTACATAAAGAAACATTTTTCTTTATATGTAAAGGCCCATAATTTCCCTATATTTTTTTTAAATATATGGGAATTTTATGAGTCCGTGAAAATTGACGACGCATGATTTTGATGCCTGGAGTGCCTGAAATGAATTACTTAACTTTTATTCAGGTACGTTCAATAAACGTGCATGCAGGTTTTTCTAACTTTTGAACCGCTGCTTGGAATTGAAATCTAAGGGAATCGTTGAACTTGTAGTGCTGGTATTCTCTTAAGGAGAACTTCACCTCGACGGTAGTAGGTCGAGGGTGGAAGTTAGCTTTTCATATATTCGTGAAAAGAATTAAATAAAATAAAATTAGTGTAACATTTTATTTTATTTGTCAAAACCTCTCACATGTGGATGTTGAGAAGTGGGGACCACCAGACCTAAACCTTCCATGAGAGGTTATGAGGGTGGGGAGCACCCAAAATAACCTCCCATAAGAGGTTATAGTGGTGGGTACCACCCAAGGTATAAACCCCCTTGAACTCCCCTTTAATGGAGAAACCGTCAAACATCCTATTAAATGTGGGGGAGCCACTTCAACTCCTCCAACTTTTATTATCCCAACTCAATTTAATTAATTAGGATATTTTGAATTTGTTCCAATAATATAATCAATAGATACCACAATCTGTTATCTTGGGCTACCTTTTCATTTTGGTGGAATTGGGGAAATGGATTAGCAAAGGAGAGAGAATTGGAGAACTTAGGAGAAAGCTCTCCAATGAAGTATGTCAATGAAGAATGCCGACCTCGACTTCGACATTCTTCCTTGGGACATCCTCCAACGTGGGATGTCTCCAATCATTGATCGTCTTTCCCTCCCCAACGACGTTCTCTTCTCCCTTGTGGTCTCCATTGACGAGTCAAATGAGGTAGGGGTCATTTTTTAATTCTTGAATTCTATCTATTAATTTCATCATTCATGGATATCATGACGAACATGGATCAAACAAAACGAGTTGATCCATTATTCGTAATAATTTGAAGAGTTGTTGTTCCTGACTCCTGATTTGGATGAGACGCTTGATATGGATCTAATGCGGCGGGTGCGGGCCAAACAAACATGGACTGACCCATCTGTCGTTCTTCCTTATTGTGTTATTCACAATGGAAGAAAGGGGCTTACACCACGATGACGAATGAAGAGAGAGGTCGGTTGAACTGGCCACCGGTGAAGGCACGACACTCCGCCATCCCACGACGTTGCCAACCAAGCCATTGTTGTCGTTGCCGCCGCCACCCACGGCCATGCCCCCCGAGCCCCACCATCGTCCCACGGCTCTACTGCCCGAGCCGCCGCCGTCGTCCGCAGCCGACCCGATGCTCGTGGCTCCGCCACCTGTGCCCCCACCGTCGTACGCTGCCGAGCCGGAGCGTGCGGCCACGCTGCCCGAGCTGACGCCGCCATCCACGGTCGAGCCACCGTGCTGCCCCGCGGCTGTCCGCGCTACCCCATGGCTGTTTGCGCTGCCCCACAACCATGCAGCCCAGTGGTCCTCCGCAGATCCGCAGTCACGCTATCCAGCGGCCCTCACAGCCTCTGCGCCCCTCGTAGACCCCTCCAACCCCTCGTGGTCGGGCCGCCCAACGCGGGCTAGGCTGAACCCCGCGCGTGTCGAGCTACCCAGCGGGCCTAGCCGGACCCAGTGGGTCGGTCCACCTAGCGGGCCGTGCGGGGCCCAGTGGGTCGGGCCAAGTCGGTCCGACCGGGTCGGACTGGACCCTGACCCACATCGACTCATTTAAACTCTTTTGGCCATAACTTTGGCACCATACGTCTGTTTGATGTAAAGTCAATGGCACTATAAATCATTGACCGAGATGGTCCCTTTGGTATACTATACTAGAGATTTGGATAATGTTGGGGAAAAGTTGGGTTGGATCGAGCACAAATCCAACCGGGCCCTTGGGACTAAAATGCTAATAACTCACAGACCGGGCATCCAATTGATGTGCTGTCTATTGCGTTGAGACCCCTATGATGTGATGATCCATTAATAAACATCTTCATGGGACATAGTGGAAGTTGTAGAATCGACTAGTGTCTTTGGGAGCAGACTCTCTCAGAGACGAGCAATCCTAGTGAGGAAACCCAGTAGCTGGCTGTAACGAGAAGAGTGCTCCTAGAGATCCTATGTGGGTCAGCTCCAGGGATCATGTTTGGGTCAGCTCCAAGTGATCCTTTGTGGGTTAGCCTCCAGTGATCCTGTGTCAGTCATCTTCAGTGATCCTATGTGTGTCAGCTCCTATCAATCAAGTGTGGGTCAGCCTCTAGTGATCTTGTGTGGGTCACCTCCTTGAAATCCTGTGTGGGTCAGTGAAGAGGCCGGAGGTCTTCACGACCCTCTAAATGAAATTTATTACACCTATAGTAGCACAGTGGTGGAGGTTCGATCCATAGAAAAGGCAGATGAGTGATTTCTATGGTTTTTGAATTTTAAACCCCCACTGTTGTCAACAGTGGGGAAAACATCTTCTTACTTTTTATATTTTTTTATTTTATTGATGAAATCAAACAGAATGAGGAAACATTAATTTTAACAAAGAATCTAAAATTTATACTATGTACTGTTAAACTAAGAAATCTAGCGAACTAACATTAAGAAATAAAAACAAAGGAACTAAGAAGAACAGTTTTCTCAAGAATTCCAAAATTTATGATTAAAAGGATAACTATCCACTAAACATAAATGAATCACAACATAGAAATTGGTTGATATATCTTCCTCGTTAGAAGAAACGTCAAACAGAAGTGTGGCTTTTAGATTTCGCCACTCTAAAGATCATCATCTATTAAAATTTTGAAAACGAATAGAGTCGAAGTTAAACTCACCGTAAAAAACCAACTGTAATGACATTAACGCTTCAACAAATTGATGACCGAGTTCAATCTCTCCAATTGAACATGAAACTATGATATTCTTTAAAGAAAGGTGTGAACAACTCTACTTAACATCAGAGTTGATCTCGCCAATTAATTCTGATGTCAGTCTATGAGTTAGTGAAAAATTTAACAGATAAACCAACAAAGCTTGAAGCTCCCGAGATAGTAATCATCTTATATTCATAATGAAATATATCATTGAAAACAACCGAAAACAGAGTACAATGATTAAAGAAAGGAGAAGGAAGATCTCCCTATGTGATTCTCCGCCTTCGGACTCCTTAGTCTCCAGCTCGACTCCAGTACTGCTCCTTGAAATCTGCTCTCAGATGAATGTGATCGTGGAATGAATGAGTTCCCCATAAAAATCTGTTGTTGCTCTGCTTTAAATATCATCTCTCACTTGCTGCTTATCACCGCACGTCTTCCACCGACATAATCTGTTTCTCAGTTGTGCACCGCACACATGCGTTCTTCCACGACAGGCACGTCGCACTAGTATTTCTCTCGTAACTAACTCTTGATGAGTTAGTTAGATGAATATGGACATGTTTTAGTCCATTTAATGAACCTAAAATGTTAAAACAGAAAAAAATGTTAATTATTACAATTAATTATCTACTAATTTAAGAATGAATGTTATTAAATTTATATTAATAGTTATATGTTATAATTTAATTATTTTATTCTATTTAGAACAATGATTATAATTTTTAATTAGTTACTTTACTTCAATTATTATTTTATAACATTAATTAAACAAAATTAAAGTTATTACTAAAAAATATTTTTAAATAAACATTTCTAAAACTAATTAAATTATAAATTAATATATACTAATGTATTTAACGTAATTTTCAATGTTATCATTAATTAATAAAAATTATTAAAGGTTAATTAATTATGATTTTAATAAAATTTATTTAATTTATTTTCATTATTAATATTACTAAATTTATTATTATTTTTTATGTTTAGTTTTTATATTATATTGTGTGTGTGTTTTTTTAAATCTCCTTCCTCCCCCAAAATCGGCGCAACAGGGGGGAGGGTTAGTTTTCTTCCTCAGTAAAATAAATGGGCACGAGGCGCAGCTCTCCGGCTGTGAGTGTTGGCTTGTCACGATGGCGCGACTCCCCTCATACTCCTCTAGCATCGAAGTGTTTCCCTTCCTCCCGGTGCACAACCTGTTATTCTTATTGTGGCTCGAAAACTCGGTCGGATTCCTCCAGGTGCGGCATCGCATCTCTCCATAACCGGCGCGACGCACACCAGAAGAAACTTCAGAAAGCGGCATGGCACCAAATTATCCATTGTGCAATAGCTATGGACTCCAGGAAGTGGTTCCTACTCAGCGTAAACGGTGGTTGTGTCACCATAAAAGGAACTGTAACACCAATACCGGTGGCAAGTAGACACGGTGACTGAGATGAAACCGTAAACCTGAAAAATAAGCCATGTAAATAAATTAAATTAAAACTTAAATAGAATATGAACAAAATAATTAATAGATAACATAATTGAAAGATAAATACAACATAAACTTTAATAAATTTATGAAACCTATTAAACATAAGTTAAATTAATAATAGCTTCTATTGTAAAACATAAATTGTTACTAAAATAAAACTAAAATTAAAAATCAATTAATTTACTAAAAGTAAATATAAAATTTAAACATTTAAATTACAAGGTTAATTTATTACTGCTATAATAGTCTAAATTAATAATGCAAAAAGTTAGTTATTTTGTTATTATATACTTAACGTAATTAATGAAACAAATTTAACGAGAGCAGTATGTAAATAAAATTAAATTTATAAAAGTTGAATTGTTAAAAGACAAATAAAATTTATATTATGCTATATTAATTAATATTTAGTACATGACATGTTAGATAAAAACAACATAACTTATGTGAAAAAGAAAACCAATTAATTAAATTATAAAAGTTAAATTATTAAATATGCAGACAAAGACAACAATCTGAATAAATAGTTATTAGTCTATAAAATTAAAGTAAGATATACATTAATTATTTTAAGGCTTAAAATACACTATTAAATATAAAAATTTATTAATTATTAAAGTTAATAATAATGATACAAAAGAATAATTATTTTTTAAAAAGTCTTAAAACAAGTGATTAAATTAATAAAAATTAATTAAAAAGATGTGGAAAAACATGTGTTTTTAAGGCCACATCAAATTCCCCCACACTTAATCATTGTTTTTCCTCAAATAATCGCATGTTTTATTTTGTTGAGAAATAGAAAAGTATAGTTATTAAATTGTTCAAAATGTAATATGTCAGAACATTCAACAGAGGACTTCAAAAACATGTCAATAGGCTATTAGAAAATAAATAGCTCATATGAACCAGTCCTCAAACAAATTCTCACTGGTAGTCTTAAATACTATGAATCATCAAGTAATGAAGACGACATGCCTCATATGTGATACAACATAGTGACTAACTTCAATCCAGGCTTGGTTTCTATGTCCAAGAATGACAGGAGGTAAAATATCAATTGAATTAAGATCTCAACCAAGGAACTGTGTACTTTGACTATTTCACCTAGGTTCCAGAAATAAATAATTTTTTTGTGAATCACCTTATTGATACAACCTAAATGATTTCCATATAAATCAACTGACCCCTTCTTCATCTGGAATTCATCATTCCCCTCACTTTAATGAGCTCATTTTTTACCCTAGAAACACTATTTATTTATCCCAAGCCATGTTTTATAATGCTAAGCATTGTGCAATGCACTTATTCAAGGTGTATAGAGGGCTTATAGTTAACAGAAACGCACCCAGCATCTATGGTCTCTGAGACTCACCGTGGGATCCCAAATGCCCAAATTACTCCAGTTTCAAAATATTTATATCAGAAATCATTTACATTGGCTCATTAAATCAATTAATTTTCATAATTAAAAGAAAATGAATGAGGCCCCTAGAATCAGAATCAAACTTCTAGTTCCAAGGCTATAATCATAACTCCACAGACATGTAACCCATATCATTTTAAGAAGTAGGCCTTAAACTGAATTTCCATCAAATAACTAAGTAAGATTACTCAGGAGTCATCCTTTGTCAACAATTTCAGTTTCAAAGCAGTACTTAACTGCCAACAAGGAATTTACCCTAAGGAAAGACCCAATTGAGTACAATGTAAAGCCTAAAATTATGCAAGAGTTTTGAAAAAAAATTATCCATTTTTAACAAAAAGTTTGAATTTGAAGTGGAAATTGATGGACTCTCATTAAAGCACAGTTAAGTACAGTCAAGAATTGACCCCCTCCCCCACACATGAAACCCAACTTTGTCCCCAATGTTGGCTTCTAAATATGGAAAAGAACAATTAATCAATAAAGATTCAACATAAATTTTCAATTAAGAAGATTTATGACATGTATAAACAGTCTCAATGAAGTTCAAAAATCTTGTTTGACCTAATGAATAAATAATCAGTAGGTTCATATCCAGTCACACACATTAATGTGACATGGATTTTCAATATAGCTCAAAAGAAGTATATAAGGTATGGATGCACAATTAATTGGGTGTAAGCATGTTTAGAAAGATTAATTCAGTTAGATATTCAATAAAGAAAACAAAGTTCATGCTAAACACCCCAACATTAATCAAATTTAATAGACCAACATCACGTACTCGCCCAAACTTAGGTTCATGCAGTGAATGGGTTTAACAATAGTGAAATCCAATTTTTTAGCAAAAAGAACATGCAGAATTTTAAAAATTCAATAGCAAGACATGCAACAAAATTTTATACAGTAAGAATGTAGTAGAATTTTTAGGACACATGTCGCAGATTTTTTTTCAATACAGGAAGAATTTATTAAGTGAGCAGAATTTTTTTCTAAAGCATTAAGGAGCGGAAAAATGTAATGCAACAATTATGAATTGAAAACTTCCCTGAATATATTTGTCAATTTCCCTCCAGTATGAGAACTCCACTCCTCCATGAAAACTAACAGCAACATCCTAAAAATACAAAGCATGAAAACCAAGGACAAATAACCAGCATAGACAGTGCATACAGGAGGCAGCACAACAAGAAATTATTCAATGAAAAGAAATAACAGAAATAAAATTAAACACAAAAGAAAGAACATGGGGTTACTCCCATGAAGCACTGAATTTATATTCTCCAGTTAGACTTTATTTAATTACACATTTTTATTTATTAACACAACAAATACCATGGGTTTCCTCCCATGCAGTGCTGGGTTTATACTCCATAACCGGAATAAACCTAGTAACTAACCGCAGTCACTAGGTGGATGTGGTTTCCTTAACAGGAACCACCACATGTGTTTGGACCAAATATTTTTAACAGAAAGATGAAAATTGTGGGCAACAAGTATCAGCACAATAAAAACTAAACTCTCATCAGCTGCAAAAAGTCCTAAGAAACACCCTTTTACAGTTGTGAGCATAATGTTGTCCACTCCCAGATTTGTTTCAGAGTTATCAAGATTCGAGTTCACATGAAGGGACAACATAATACAAGATGCTTCAAAGGGTGTGACATTGACCTCACAACTACCTCTATTAACCTCAACATTAACAAATTCACAATCAACGGGGAAAATGGGTAAATCCTGGTTAGTTGGTCCAAAAGGGGATTCAATAGAGTGGTGAACAGATTTATGAACATTGTAACTCTAGTTTAATTCCTCCTATGGACTACTATCAGTATTATGAGAATGTTCGGCACCCTTCACAGTTGATGATGTAAGTGAAAGACAGGGAAGAGAATTTATTTTATCATAAATAGATTCAGGTCCAACAATATTATAGATCTCTTCCAAAAGACCCTCATCTGTTAACTCACATTGAACATCTACTGCTTCTAACAAAATCAATCATAACTAATTCAAGTGTGTGTTCTACCTCTATTTTATGTTCATTTTAAAAAGGCTCACTTTCTAAAACCATTTCATTTTGGTGTTTCCATTCAATTTCAGGGGAAGTATTGTACAATTCAGTTTCAATAAATTCAATTTCCAGAGTGATCACATTAAGACAATTCTCCTCAAGTTGGCCAACACTGATTTCCATTTCCTTGAAAATTGCTTCAGAAAATTCATTACTATGAGAATAGAAAAATTAGAACTCATGAGTTAGTATTTCTTCAAATTTCATTCCCCCATCTTCATCATCCATCATCATTTCAGAGATTATTGGGTTTACGGTTTCAAACCATGGAAGAGAAGTTTTCAATTGTGGTTCAAAAATTTCAGATTCTCCAACTTCTATTTTAATGTTCTTATCAAGATTATACCCAATATCAAGTTCAAACTTATTTCTTACAAATTAAGAAAAGTAGGGTGAAGAGTTTTTAGCATTTAAACATTTATTCTCAAAAATATCTTATACCCAAGTGACTTCCTTTTCAAAACTTCTAAAAAATGATTTTTCTCTAATGTAGGGATTATGAACAGAACTAGGAATTTGTTTTCAATCTGTTTCAATTCAGTATCAAAATTGTCCAACTCAAGTCCACTAAAACTCTTTATTGGATTTTAAATTTTGTATTCTTGACTCGGTGAGTTGTTAATTTCTATATTTGGTTCAATAGTTTCATATTTTTCAATGTGAATGGTTTTATGTCCAGTTTCATAGTCACTCTCCTCTTCAATTTGATTTTCAAATCATTTATAAACATTTTCCTTTTCTTTTCTTCAAATTCTTCTTGTTCTTTAACCCTTTGTTGTAATTCCACGAGCATGTTTTTTAATATTTTCATTATTTGATCTCCCTCATGAGAATCTCTAAGTTGAATTTCATGGGTTTGAGTTAACCAATTGTTAATTAGTTCCACCCTATCTTCCAATTTAGAATCAATTAGGTCAACTTTAGCTAGAGTGTCAGGATTCGGTTCAATGTATTCTTCCTATTCAAAGAAAGAAGTATGTTGTGGCTGGTTATAGACACACTGCCAAGAAGTATGTCTATAATCTCCACACCAAACACAGTAATGTACAGGTTAATTCAAATTATGAAGATGTTCCATTCTTTTAAAATGTTTTAGATCAAACAGACACAAAGAATTCAAACAGAACTTCTTTATAATTCATGTTAAGCTTCAGATTCAAATTCACAATTTTTTATTGATTTTTTAAAATATTTTTTAGTGTTTTTTTAATTGTTTTTTTATATTTTTCAAACCCTAGACACTCAGTGCATGCCTTCCCCGGCAACAGAGCCAAATTTTTGAAGAGGCAGGAGGACGTCACGACCCTCTAAATTACATTTATTACACCTACACTAGCACAGTGGTGCAGGGTCGATCCATAGAGAAGGCAGATGAGTGATTTCTAAGGTTTTTTAATTTTAAACCCCCACTGTTGTCAGCAGTGGGAAAAAATATTCCTACTTTTTATATATTTTTATTTTATTAATGAAATGAACTAGAATGAGGAAACCTTAATTTTAACAAAGAAGCTAAAATTTATACTAAGTACTGTTCAACTAAGAAATCTAGCATTCTAACATTAAGAAATAATGACAAATGAGCTAAGAACAACAGTTTTCTTAGGAATTCCAAACATTATGATTAAAAGGATAACTATCCACTAAACTTAATTGAATCACACATTAGAAATTGGTTGATATATATTTATCGCCATAACAACATCAAACAGATGTATGACTTTTAGAGTTCACCACTCTAAAGATCATCATCTGTTAAAATTTTGAAAAAGAATACAGTCGAAGTTAAACTCGCCATAAAACACCAACTGTAATGACATTAACGCTTCAACAAATTTATGATCAAGTTCACTCTCTCCAATTGAACTTGAAACTATGATATTCTTTACAGAAAGGTGTGAACAACTCCACATAACATCAGATTTGATCTCGCCAATTAATTCTGATGTCTATCTGTGATTTTTTATTCACATTTTATTTTTGTAAATTAAATGCATAAATTTAATTTGGCCATTTGAGATTTCTGTTACGCAGTTAAATTAGGGGAACCGACCTATTCCTCTCGACCGACCACGTGTTTTGGTTCCTGCATCATGTGATTCCCCTCTTGCCTGGCGTGCACCTCTCGCCTTTCTTTCACGGAGAGTAGCGTAGTTAGGGTTGCGAGAGACCCCTTTTTTTTAACCGGTGACAGAGCAGCCTAGAGTTCGGCGATCTTATGTCGAAGCTAACCTAGTCTGGCTCAGGCGTTGTAGTGCGGCAAGCTTCGACATCCTTCAGAACAACGACGACAGTTCTTGGACGACGTCATCTTTTCTTCCCTCCAAATCTGTACAGTGGGAGAGCAGCGCACCTCACGGTGCCAAAGCCGAGCCTGGTTTGGCTCTTTCCTAGCGGTGAGGGATCATGAGCAGATATTCTTGGAGCTGCCCTGGTTCTCCAAAAGGGGAAGCGAGGGTTTCTGATTTGGGGATTTATCGTTTTCTCGCTGAGAGAGATACAGCGTCGACGGAGATCAACCATGTTTTAGGTTGTGTTCCTCCTCGCCGGTGAATCGGAGACGAGCTGACGGCGAGACTCCCTTTTCTTGGCCGAGATGAGCTTCTTGTTGCTTCGTCGGGAGACGCAGAGAAGAGCTGCTAGCAGCCTGGTCTTTACTCGTGGAGCTTCGCTGCCCTTGGCAGCACCGGCGGACCTGGCAGTAGCAGAATTGGATAGCAGCAAGGACAAACTCGAAGAGTCTAGTTTGCACCAGATCTGGACGACATCATTTTTTTCTTGGACAGCACCGGGTCGAACCTGGATAGCAGCGGAGGCGCAAGTCAACATAACAAGAGCATTTACTTGAGGAACATGAGGATGGAGATGATTTTAATGGGCTGCGACAACCATCTTCATCGACACAGGTTTGGCCGAATCTTAGTAAGGGGGTTCGGCTCCTATTTACAGTTTTCTTAGTCGTTTTTTTAAATTCTTAGTCGTGATTGGTTTTTTTCTGTGTTCTCATTATCTTTGCTGCTGCTTTCTTGGTATGTGTTGTGTCTCAGATTGTATGTTCATCTTTGTCTGTGTCTCTCACTGCTCATTGTATTTCCTTGCATAGTATAAAAAACCCATGATGATCATGCCCCGTGCACGTAGGCCTATGGCCGAAGCACGTAAATCCTTGGTGTCCCTTTTACTGCTTTCATTTCATTTCCACATTTAATTCGACCTGTAAAATTGTTGAACGTTTGTTGCTTCTTGTATATTAAATTCTGATTGAATTTATCTGGTTAAATAGAAGTTGTTTTGGGGTTTGTACTGCCCAGTTCATCATTGTTGCTGCTGTCTTAATTTCTCATTGTTGTTTGATTCTGGTTTGGATGAATCATCATGTACAGATTATGTCTTCTGTTTTAATGAGAATTAAGTGCATTGTTTATT
The DNA here is from genome assembly GCA_963277665.1 of Viscum album. Taxonomy (NCBI): domain Eukaryota; kingdom Viridiplantae; phylum Streptophyta; class Magnoliopsida; order Santalales; family Viscaceae; genus Viscum; species Viscum album. The sequence continues at coordinate 960,896,568 of OY728142.1, forward strand.
GTTGTAATTGCCACTGCCTTGTGATTTGTTCACTGGTTGTATTCATTTGATGTATTGAAATTGCAACTCGAACATTATATGTTTATCAATTTGCATGTAATAAATTGAATATAAACGTTGTTTATGCATTTCGGATTTTGACGAATCAAAACACCCAATAGTTCTTGGGCTATTATGTGGGGACTACCTCTCGCGTAGGGGCGCTCCCCGCAACAAGTGGTATCAGAGCCTAATTGGGTTTAAGTTTTTTCTTTGTTAAAATTTGAAATTGTTTGTTAGTTTTCTTTCAAATGATTTGTTAGTGGCTTTTACATGTTGTAGCATGCTTTGTTATCTTGTTCGGTTAGGTCGTTAGCTCTCTTGGGTTGTAATTTCATTCTGCTGCTGGTAGTTTGATTCCTCGTTGTTTGTTTTCCATTTTCTTTTACCTGTCTGAGCCTCAAAAGATACCTCTTGGTAGTTGCTACCTATGTGTGTCTATGGTTTCGGGGTAGGAATGGGTACTTTGTGAGGTTTGCCTATGTTTGAGAGCTGGTTAGCAGTAAGGTCTTGGCAGGATCATGTGTCTCTAGTGTCTGCCTTTTTCCTAGGAGATGAGCTTTTGTTAGCTCAGTTGTGTTCCTCCGCATCCTTTAGGACTGTTTGCTCCAGGTATGGTCCTGCAGCGAGTTCGGTGTTTAGGCTTGGGTAGCTTGTGGGTGCAGTGTCGCTTGGCTGATCACCAAGCTTCTTTGTTTGTTGTTCGACCCTGTTTAGCGGCTTTGTATGGTTTCTCGGGAACCGTGTGCCGTTAGTAAGACTAGACTAGGATGTGTGGCCTTTTTGCGGCTTGTTTTCCCCTAGTTTCTAGCTGGCTCCCAGCCGTTTGTGCTCGCATTTTAGAGCTGTCTTGGAATGTTGGGACTGCTTGCATGTGTCCTTGCAGTTTCCCCTTTGTGTGAGGAAGTCTCCTTTTGGCTTTTGTTTAGGCGGTCGTCTCCTATGGGGGAGATTCTGAATCCTTCGGTTGAGGATCTTCTGGTGCCTTGCATCGAGAGTCTTCCTGTTAGAGTTTTCAGGCGGCGTGTCTCGGTTTTAAAGCCGACAGTGCTTGGTGCTTTGGTCCTATATGTTTTTTTGGGTTCAGGTGGAGACCTCTTTGGGTTGTTTCATTTACTATGCTTGCTTCCCCTCTCCGTGTTGCTCCTGTTGCTGCCTCTAGCCTTAGGAGAGTGAGCTGATAATTAGCTCTGCGTTTGTTCCTCTAGTGTGTCCTAGTTTTGGGCTGGTCTCTCTAGGTTGTGACCCGTTACGAGTGGCGATTGGGCCTGAGTAGTGTTTAGAGTGACAGTGTCATGTGAATAGGTTCGGTGACGATCGGGCTTCATGGCGGTTCTGTCGGGATCTCTTTAGCGATATTAGATGGTTCCTAGATATCGTTAGGAAACTAGATTGAGATGAGTTTTCTTGGTCGGTAGCGTGCTGCCCTTGGATCGCCGGTGTTCTCGTGGGTCTAGAGTTTGCCTTTAGGACTCCTGGGACTGCATGAGATTTGCAGTGGTACCCTATTGTTGAGGAACCTCTCTTGTTGGCTCGGTTCTAGGCAGTGTCTTCTCCTAGGGTGGAGAGTTTTCTGAGTCTGTTTTAGATTCAGGTTGAGTGAGCGCTTGGCTTTCCTTTGAGCTTTGTGTCTTTTGCTGCTTGTTTGCTCTGACCTATTTTATTTCCAAGTTTCATTCTATATGAATTTCTCTGAACTTTTTTTTTCCATGTTTTCTGTGAGGTTGGATACTGCTCTGTTTATTTGTGTTCTACAGGCACAGGTGAGCTGATTCGAGGACTTGTTAGCATGTGATTTTCTGGTCCCGTCTTCCTCGTTGGCATCGTCTCAGAGTGCGACTCAGGTAAGTACAGGTATGTGATCTGTTTATGTTTGAAGTCATTATTCTGAGCGTGTTTAGCAGTTGTTTAGAATTGTTTAATTCTGAGCATGTTTAGTAGCTGTTTATAATATCATTCAACTTTGGGCGACATGTGTCACAGCTGATACATGTTTGGGGGACTGTTTGGATTATACCCCATAGGTTATTTCCTGTTTAGGATTTGCCCAAGTTGATGATGTTAGGTGGTGAAGAATCATCACATGGTTTAGGTTTTAATTTGCAAGGTGAAGAGTATGTTGTTGTTGCATATTACATTGTTCATGCATTTAATTTCCAAGGTGGAGATTTGTGATTTTTTATTCACATTTTATTTTTGTAAATTAAATGCATAAATTTAATTTGGCCGTTTGAGATTTCTGTTACGCAGTTAAATCAGGGGAACCGACCAATTCCTCTCGACCGACCACGTGTTTCGGTTCCTGCATCATGTGATTCCCCTCTTGCCTGGCGTGCACCTCTCGCCTTTCTTTCACGGAGAGTAGTGTAGTTAGGGTTGCGAGAGACCCCCTTTTTTTCACCGGTGACAGAGCAGCCTAGAGTTCGACGATCTTGTGTCGAAGCTAACCTGGTCTGGCTCAGGCGTTGTAGTGCGGAAAGCTTCGACATCCTTCAGAACAGCGACGACAGTTCTTGGACGACGTCATCTTTTCTTCCCTCCAAATCTATACAGTGGGAGAGCAGCGCACCTCACGGTGCCAAAGCCGAGCCTGGTTTGGCTCTTTCCTAGCGGTGAGGGATCATGAGCAGATATTCTTGGAGCTGCCCTGGTTCTCCAAAAGGGGAAGCGAGGGTTTCTGATTTGGGGATTTATCGTTTTCTCGCTGAGAGAGATACAGCGTCGACGGAGATCAACCATGTTTTAGGTTGTGGTCCTCCTCGCCGGTGAATCGGAGACGAGCTGACGGCGAGACTCCCTTTTCTTGGCCGAGATGAGATTCTTGTTGCTTCGTCGGGAGACGCAGAGAAGAGCTGCTAGCAGCCTGGTCTTTACTCGTGGAGCTTCGCTGCCCTTGGCAGCACCGGCGGACCTGGCAGTAGCAGAATTGGATAGCAGCAAGGACAAACTCGAAGAGTCTGGTTTGCACCAGATCTGGATGACATCGTTTTTTTCTTGGACAGCACCGGGTCGAACCTGGATAGCAGCGGAGGCGCAAGTCAACATAACAAGAGCATTTACTTGAGGAACATGAGGATGGAGATGATTTTAATGGGCTGAGACAACCATCTTCATCGACACAGGTTTGGCCGAATCTTAGTAAGGGGGTTCGGCTCCTATTTACAGTTTTCTTAGTCGTTTTTTTAAATTCTTAGTCATGATTGGTTTTTTTCTGTGTTCTCATTATCTTTGGTGCTGCTTTCTTGGTATGTGTTGTGTCTCAGATTGTATGTTCAGCTTTGTCCGTGTCTCTCACTGCTCATTGTATTTCCTTGCATAGTATAAAAAACCCATGATGATCCTGCCCCGTGCACGTAGGCCTATGGCCGAAGCACGTAAATCCTTGGTGTCCCTTTTACTGATTTCATTTCATTTCCGCATTTAATTCGACCTGTAAAATTGTTGAACGTTTGTTGCTTCTTGTATATTAAATTCTGATTGAATTTATCTGGTTAAATAGAAGTTGTTTTGGGGTTTGTACTGCCCAGTTCATCATTGTTGCTGCTGTCTTAATTTCTCATTGTTGTTTCATTCTGGTTTGGATGAATCATCATGTACAGATTATGTCTTCTGTTTTAATGAGAATTAAGTGCATTGTTTATTGTTGTAATTGCCACTGCCTTGTGATTTGTTCACTGGTTGTATTCATTTGATGTATTGAAATTGCAACTCGAACATTATATGTTTATCAATTTGCATGTAATAAATTGAATATAAACGTTGTTTATGCATTTTGGATTTTGAAGAATCAAAACACCTAATAGTTCTTGGGCTATTATGTGGGGACTGCCTCTCGCGTAGGGGCGCTCCCCGTAACACTATCGATGAGTTAGTGAACAATTTAACAGATAAACCAACAAATCTTAAAGCTCCTGAGATAGCAATCTGCTTATATTCGCAATGAAATCTAGCATTGAAAACAACCAAAAAAAGAGTACAATGATTAAAGAAAGGAGAAGGAAGATCTCCCTAAGTGATGCTCTGCCTTCAGACTCCTTAGTCTCTAGCTCGACTCCAGTACTGCTCCTCAAAATCTTCTCTCGGATGAATGTGATCATGGAATGAATGAGATTCCCCCTAAAAATCTATCGTTGCACTGCTTTAAATATCATATGTCACTTGCTTCTTGTCACCACACGTCTTCCACTGACATAATATGTTTCTCAGTTGTGCACTGCACACCTGCGTTTTTCCGCAATAGGCACGTCGCGCTAGTATTTCCCTCGTAACTAACTCCCGGCGAGTTATTTAGATGAATATGGACGTGTTTATACCCTTTAATGAACCTGAAATGTTAGAACAGAAAAAAATGTTAATTATTACAATTAATTATCTACTAATTTAAGAATGAATGTTATTTAATTTATATTAATAGTTATCTGTCATAATTTAATTATTTTATTCTATTTTGAACAATTATTATATTTTTTAATTAGTTACTTTGCTTCAATTATTATTTTATAACATTACATAAACAACATTAAAGTTATTATTAATAAATATTTATAAATAAACATTTCAAAAACTAATTAGATTAAAAATTAATTTATATTAATGTATTTAACTTAATTGTCAAAGTTATTGTTAATTAATAAAAAAAATTATAGGTTTATAAATTATGATTTTAATAAAATTAATTTAATTTATTTTCATTATTAATATCAGTAAATTTATTGTTATTTTTTTATATTTAGTTTTTATATTAGATTGTGTGTGTTTTTTTAAATCTCATTCCTCCCCCAAAATTGGTGCAACATGGGGGAGGGTTATTTTTGGATTTTTTTTTTGTTTACGTTTTTAAAATTTTTTTTTTCCAGAAAACGCTTCTGGCAAAACAAATTTTAAAAATGCACCTCAAAGGCGGCATTCGGGATGCCGCCTTTGCATTTCGGGGCAAGGAGGCATCTGTGATGCCGCCTTTGCGCTGCGGGTGAAAGGCGGCATCGCGGATGCCGCCTTTCTCTTAAAAATATATATATTTTTTAATTTTTTTTTTATTTTTTAATTACATTTATTCATTATAATTTTTAATTACATTTATTCATTATAATTTTTAATTATTAATTAGTAATTATTAATAATTAAATATGTCATAATTAATTAGTTAATTAGTAATATTATCATTAATTATATAATAATTAATTATTAATATAATTATTACATATATAATAAATATTTAGTTAATTAGAAATACAATTAATAATTATAACTAATTAATTAGTAATTATTAATTATTAATTAGCTAATTAGTAATATAAATATTTATTATAATTATTCATTATAATTAGTAATTAGTAATTAATAATTATTAATAAGTAATTAGTAATTATTAATTAGTAAATTAGTAATATAAATATTAATTATAGCTATTCATTAAATTATTAATTATTAATTATTACTCATTAATTATTACTTATATAATAAATAATTAGTTAATTATTAATATAACTATTAATTATATAATAATTAATTAGTTAATTAGTAATATAATTATAATCTTTCAAAGTCACGTACTTGAAACATTTTTACGTTTCAAGTAGGCGGTTTTGAAAGCTTATAAATTATTTTTCATTAACATTTTTTTGTAAATTGCTTTTGTTTTAAACTATTTTTTATATGTTTAATCCATGTTTTAAGTTTCATTTATATTGGTCTTCTATTTTATGTTTTATGGTCTTTCAAAGTCACGTACTTGAAAAATTTTAAGTTTCAAGTATGCGGTTTTGAAAGCTTATAAATTACTTTTCATCAACTTTTTTTTGGAAATTTCTTTTGTTTTCAACTATTTATTATATGTTTAATCAATGTTTAAAGTTTCAATTATATTCGTTTTATAGTTTATATTTTACAGTCTTTCAAAGTCACGTACTTGAAACATTTTTAAGTTTCAAGTAGGCGGTTTTGAAAGCTTATAAATTATTTTTCATTAACATTTTTTTGTAAATTGCTTTTGTTTTAAACTATTTTTTATATGTTTAATCCATGTTTTAAGTTTCATTTATATTGGTCTTATAGTTTATGTTTTATGGTCTTTCAAAGTCACGTACTTGAAAAATTTTAAGTTTCAAGTATGCGGTTTTGAAAGCTTATAAATTACTTTTCATCAACTTTTTTTTGGAAATTTCTTTTGTTTTCAACTATTTATTATATGTTTAATCAATGTTTAAAGTTTCAATTATATTCGTATGGTTATATAAATATATATAAATAAAACCTAATTTACCCCCTCCTGAGATTCCACTCTGACCAACAAGTAAAAATAGTATTTTGATTTCAGTACACATAAAACATGTAAACAATAATGTACAATCAATGCATATGTCTGTGGCGAGGAGATTCCGTCCCACATGGTGGTCTGCGAATAGGACGTCCGCGTCGAGTGCGCAGTGGAGTCTGATGACCTGGAGAAGGCTGATCCTCGGGCACTGAAACGTCGACTGTCGCATCCTCCATCTGTGTGTCAGTTGGAGGAGCTGTCAACTGCATATCGTACTGCCATTCAGATCCTTCTCCCACTAGGGTGGTAGAAGGACCTGCCTCCATCGCAGAGGGGAACGAACCCTGTGATGGAGCTATACCCCAAGACGACGACGACTCTAGAATCCAAGGCTGGGAAGGATCTGGAACCCAAGATGGAGAGAACTGCGGATATCCTGTCAGGAAAGACGGATCCCATGCCACCTGGGGCACATCCTGAATAGGCTGATCCTGGACTACTAGAGGCCCGACCTCTGCCTGTGGAATAGGCGATGCCTCACGTGCAGCACGACGCTGTCTACGTCACCGTGGTCGTGGCTCCTCAGCACCAGCAGCAGCTGCAGGATGTTCCTCTGGGGCAGGAACCTCCTGTCTCCGAGCCAGACGCGTGAAGATGCTCTCGGAAAGCGCATGAAAAGATGCCCTCGCCTCCAGCGCTGTAGCATGGACGGCTGCCCGGCTAAAGACCCCCTCCTCCTCTTCATCGCTCATGCGAACAAGTTGCTCTGTGTGCCTTCCCTGTAAATAGATTCAAATGGAATTAGAAAATAATTCAATAAACAAAGTAATAGGAATTTATTAACTTACCATCCTCTGCATCTCTATGCCATCTTGGGTAAGATACAGTATAGATTTTAGTCTATACCAGGGCGCATAGTCAACCTGCTCTGAAAGAGAGAATCGATTTGTAGGAACACCTTGAATACGTAACTCTGCACGTCTGTGCCAGCAGTCGATAAAACTCGCATGTACTTGGGACCAGTCATCATCCTGCCTCCCTGTCAGCTTCATCCCATGAAGCTTGTCTGTCTGTCTAGATGGTAATGGAATCGGCTGAGTACGAAAAAATTGGCGCATGACCCTGTCAGACTGCTGCCACTCAATAATATGAAAGTGAATGAGGGGCACTACAACCATAGCATCCTCAAGACCAACAGTGCAGTATGCTGGAAAATGGTCCATAATACTCCAGAATGGAAGCCATGAAATCTGAAATGACAAGTGATTTTGTCAAAAAAACACCCAACTAAAAACCAAAATTGATGTTATTATTAAAAATGTTAGACAGTGATAGATTGTATATACATACCTGATCAGGTAAGAGACAGTCCAACTGTAGCCGATATACGCCCAAATGCTGTCTCGGAACCACGTCGAAATTGTGTCGCTGACACCACCTGTAAAATACAACGATAATGACAAATAATGAGAAATTATAGTCAACAACTCATAGTAGAATAAAAAATCAATAGAAATTACTTATCATACCAGCGTCCACGCGGAGCGTCATGCAGCACCTCCATCTCGACCGGTGGACCAGCAAGGTCAGGGCGGAATGATGGGATGCGCTCCCATGCCCACATCTGAATAAGGATGACGCATCCTCCAAGACCTGTACGGTCCCTATGGGATAGTCTGCATAATGATCTGTACGTGTATGCCAAGCAGGCTGATCCCCAACTGTACGTCCCAGCCCGATCAAAGTCCTCTAGTAGGGGTAGATACATCATATGCACGTGCATCCCCGAGTGTTCAGTACACATGGTCCCACCAATGAGTCGTAAGATATATGCACAGGCGTAACGCATGACGGTCTGCTCATCATCATCATCCTGTAAATGTGGAATCTGCGACTCCAACCAACGCATAGATATGGACGATCCATCTGTAGCCCTACGGTCGGACAAAATATCAACGCCTAACAAGCGTTGAGCAAGGTCTGGCCAAGCTGCACGAGTGGGTCCAATAACGGGTCTCCCATGGATAGGAAGACCGAGAAGAACTGCGACATCCTCGAGGGTGATGATCATCTCCCCCTCAGGCAAGTGGAATGTGTGTGTCTCTGGTCTCCATCTCTCAACGAGGGCAGCAAGTAGGTAATGATCTACAAATGTGAAATCTGATACGGCAAGGCCATAGAAGCCAGCACGGCGCAAGTAAGGTCTAATGGCATGTGGAGGCTCCATGTGATGAAAATGGTGCGCTCGACGCACCTTCACAAATCGATCTGGATGACCCTCTAACACGGCCTGCGAAATATGGGTAGGCTGCTGAGTGAGTAGTATGGTATCATCCATCTGCATATAAACAAAGAAAATGAGTCGTAAGTGTAAAATGTAAATATAACATTAATGGGTTAACTGACATACACATTTCAATATGGGTTAAGTGTTCCGCTTTCGGAGTTTTGAAATAAATTATATTATTTCATATTCAAAGTTATTTCTTGAAAGCATGAATATTAATATGAAATAAGTTATGTTATCTACAATATTGAGTCTTGAATTTGGTTACACATATTTTGGGGGAGCTTTGTGATTAACTACTTACGGATTGGATTAAGATAAACCATGTCAATTAGTAATGATGTTTTTAGAATTTATCTAATTGTATGTATTCAATATCTTATGCTAATTATTATGATACTATAAATTTGTTATAGAACAGTTTTCTAAAATATCCTGCATGTTTAGATTGGGGTTTAGGTTGGAGGGTTTACGGTTAAAATTTTTAATATTAACGTCCGGGAAACATGTTAATGGGTTAACTGACATACACATTTCAATATGGGTTAAGTGTTCTGCTTTCGGAGTTTTGAAATAAATTCTATTATTTCATATTCAAAGTTATTTCTTGAAAGCATGAATATTAATATGAAATAAGTTATGTTATCTAAAATATTGAGTCTTGAATTTGGTTACACATATTTTGGGGGAGCTTTGTGATTAACTACTTACGGATTGGATTAAGATAAACCATGTCAATTAGTAATGATGTTTTTAGAATTTATCTAATTGTATGTATTCAATATCTTATGCTAATTATTATGATACTATAAATTTGTTATAGAACAGTTTTCTAAAATATCTTGCATGTTTAGATTGGGGTTTAGGTTGGAGGGTTTATGGTTAAAATTTTTAATATTAACGTCCGGGAAACATGTTAATGGGTTAACTGACATACACATTTCAATATGGGTTAATTGTTCCGCTTTCGGAGTTTTGAAATAAATTCTATTATTTCATATTCAACGTTATTTCTTGAAACCATGAATATTAATATGAAATAAGTTATGTTATCTAAAATATTGAGTCTTGAATTTGGTTACACATATTTTGGGGGAGCTTTGTGATTAACTACTTATGGATTGGATTAAGATAAACCATGTCAATTAGTAATGATGTTTTTAGAATTTATCTAATTGTATGTATTCAATATCTTATGCTAATTATTATGATACTATAAATTTGTTATAGAACAGTTTTCTAAAAAAGAGATAACAACATTTAGTTTACAATATGGGAATGTCACAATGAAGACAATACATCATTATGAATGAGACTGTGAATTCGACCCAACAACGTTAGGGCATCGCTTCCGGTTATGACCTTCTTTATGACATATTGTGCATCGCAAACTCTGCCCTTGTTCTTGAGGCCAGTCCATCTCATTACGCATCCTACTCACCTTTGGTCTCCCACGAGGACGTAACCGATTCATGTCAGGTATCACTATCGGCTGGCCTTCAGGCATTGGGAAATACCGATACTCCCCAATAGGTGTCCATGGTGCAGCATAACAGTTGGCAATGATATCCATCTGGTACACTGGATCAACATATGCTTCCCATGAGATGTTCACAGAGGCACATGCTGCGATGACGTGTGTACATGGAAACCGTAAGGCCTGAAATTTTCCACATTGACATTGCCTTGTTTCCAGTAATACCACCATTTTTTCACCGACGTGATTTGTTATGGGGTCTGAACGCTCTTGAACTTCAAATCGGGAGTCTTCTCTTCGAAATAGACATACGTGATAACCAGAAGCTTCTTAAATATTTTTTTCAATCTCTCGTTGAAAGTGTATTCCATATCTTATCCCTTGATGTATTCTATCTGATGCTAGTTTTTGTCTATCCACAAAGTACTTCATGCATCGATATAATGTCTCCTGAACTAATGCGGTTATAGGTAGCTTGCGAAGTCCTTTGAAGATACCATTGATGCACTCCACAATGTTTGTCGTCATGTGTCCGTACCTCTTTCCCCCATCGTATGCCAATGTCCATTTCTCTTTTGGAATCCGCATCATATAATCATAAACTTCTTGATTAGCCTGACGAATTTGTTCAAAACGTTCTTCAAATCGTCGTTGGTCCGACTCATATGCTACAAAACGTAGATGATATTTTACATAAATTGATTTTATATTTATATTGAAACAGTAAAACAGAATGAATAAAATACGTACCAAGCCTCGTGATTGCCTTCTTCATCGGTTCGTTGTGGAATGTTTTATGTACATTGCTAGCAATGTGTCTAATGCAGAACCGATGATGTGCATTTGGGTATCTCCATGTATCAGGATCTGCATTGATTGCCTCATTAATTGCTCGATGACGATCAGATATTAAACAAACTCCCTGAATGTTGGTGAAATGGTTGCTGATACATGCCAGAAACCAACTCCATGATTCATAGTTTTCTTTCTCTACAATGGCAAAGGCAAGCGGAAGAGGTGAACGGTTTCCATCTTGGGTTGCCGCAATCAACAATACGCCCTTGTATTTTCCATACAGAAATGTTCCATCAATCTGAATAAATTGTTTGCAAAAACGAAATGCAGAGATACAAGGAAGGAATGCCCAGAACAACCGATGAAATTGAACACGAGATGGATCAAGTCGATTATCAGGAGACACATGTTCGTTTGTATCCAGATGGAATAAAACTTGGTTATGATGCCTCAGTATGGCTAGAAATTGCGGCAATACTCGATATGAGTCATCCCAATCACCATATACCTTCACAATTGCCTTCTGTTTCGCCATCCATGCCTTATTATAGGAAATCTTATAACCGAATGTCTGTAGAATCCTCTCTTGCACAAGGGATATTGGAACATCTTGGCATGTCCTAATCATCTCAACAACAATAGATGACACAAATTCTGAATCCAATGAAGTATGATCTTGTGTGAGACTTGGCTGAACGCAACTATGAGCCGCCTCAATCCTTGATATTCTCCAACCTCCAAATGTAATGTCTGGAATAGCCCTTAAGTGAAATCTACAATCATCCCCATACTTCACGCACCGTATAACATATTTACTACGGCATGATTCGTGAACTACATAGTTGAAGTTTCTCTCAATATGAAATCTCTTTAACGTGCTTTTTAAGGCATCTTTACTGGGAAAATTCCTTCCAATATATAAGGTTTTGTCCACCTCACTAAACATATCTGGTACAACTCCAGGGAACATAGTTCCCGGTGTGAGAACAGTATTATCGAATTCAGGCACGCGTGTCATTGCTTCTGACCAAGATGAAAATAATGGTGGATGATTTATTGACCGAGGTTGATGTACAACAACTGCATTTCTCAAAACCTCCTCTCTATCTTTTGTTGGTCCCTCCTCATCAGTACTGTTGTCGCCATCTGATCCATCATTACGAAACTCCTCATCAGAAGTCGGATTGACATGTATATCCGGAAGATCATCTAGGTTGTCCTCTTCTGCTGCATCATTTGGAATAGGCTCAATGTCATGGGGTAGACTGTCTTCAACCACTCTTGTATTTCTACGTCTTTGTACAAGTGGACGTTGTTGTTGTACAATAGCAACAACAACGTATAACTCCATCATGGTACCATCTAACCGTTGAGAAAATAAATTAACTGCTTGGACCCACTGCGCATCAGCAACCAATGGACAAGCTATATGCCACATTGTTGTTGGAAATTGCAAATGTCTATAGCTCATAGACATTATCTCTTGATCGGGTCCCAAATTTAAGGAAACATGAATTCTCTCTTGAAGGTCACTTATGGTAACACAATCCACTGTACTAACCACCGTAATTGGTTGTGTACTGTAAGAAGCTCCTTGCTCAGTTTGAATAATCTCCCCATAACAGTACACACAGGCATACATGGCTCTCTACGTCAAAAATGTGTTCTTTCATCAAAATTATGATAGTGTAACAAAATATTAACAATTATGTTTGACGATATGATGTTTATTATAATGTAATTTTATTGCGCCTTTCTATACCATAAACTATGCTACTGATGTTTGACCATATGATATTTATTAGAATGTAATTTTAGAGTGCCTTTTTATTTAGTTTGTTTGTTCTTATTCATTTCACTTTATATGTTCATTAGTATAGTTAGCTAATCATTATATGAATTCATGTTTTAATCCTATGTTATTTATTAATTATTCTAAAATTAACTAATAATAACTAATCGTTAATTATTCTATTATTCTATAATTAACTAATAATAACTTTAATTTGTTAATTCTTATGTCCTTATTTGATTCTATAACATTATACTTATCATTTATCATTGATAAATATACTGATCATTAGTATCGTTAGCTAATCATTATATGAATTCATGTTTTAATCCTATGTTATTTATTAATTATTCTAAAATTAACTAATAACAACTAATCATTAATTATTCTATTATTTTATAATTAACTAATAATAACTTTAATTCGTTAATTCTTATGTCCTTATTTCATTCTATAAAATTATATTTATCATTTATCATTGATAAATATACTGATTTTCTTTTTCTTCTCTTAGAAATTTTAGTAGTTTATAAAGAAAATATGAATCATCTTAAGCATATTCCCCGGGAGTGTCAAACCAGGATGCAGCAAGGCCCGTTATCGTGCACCAGTTCCCGTTCGAGTCTAGCTCGAAGCGGTGTTTTCGGGTTTTACCCCTATGTACATCTGTGCCAGAGCCACATCCACTTGTTTGTATCCAGATAGGAATTTAATTGCGTAGATAACCACATAATCTTTAAGCTACCAAAATTTCTAAATACTTAATCTTAAGTTAATCTATACTTAATCTATACTACCTAACAGTAATTATTTAAAACTATATATAACTAATTACAAAAACTAAATAACCAAATATTAAGAACTACCTAAACTGCTTAACAAATGAAAGATTTAAAACTAAAAAAAATTAAATTAATTAAATAAAAACATTAAATTAAATAAAGAAACATACCTCTAAATGAAGCTTCGTAAAAGCTCGCACAACAAAAAAAAATTAGAGAGAGAGAGCAAATTGGAGAGATAAGTTGCAATGAACAAGTGAGGAGAGGGGGGGGGGGGGTGGCCGCCCTTTTATAGGGACTTCAGGCAAAGGCGGCATCGCGGAAGCCGCCTTTCGCCTCTGCGTATGGCCAAAGGCGGCTTCCGCGATGCCGCCTTTCACCTTACCTTGAGCCGAAAGGCGGCCTCCTCCCGGCCGCCTTTGCCATGTCATCGATCCGGGCCAAAGGCGGCACGGGGGAGCAAAGGAGGAATCGCAGATGCCGCCTTTGTAGCGTATTTTTAAAAAAAAATTTGACCTAGGCCGTTTTTCAGAATTTTTTTTTAAGAAAAACGTAAAAAAAAAATCCGTTATTTTTCTTCTCCAGCAAAATAAGCGGCCACGAGGCACAACTCTCTGGTTGTGAGTGCCAGCTTGTCACGATGGTGCGACTCCCCTCCTACTCCTCCAGCATCGAAGTGTTGTTCTTCCTCCAGGTGTGCAGCCTGCTCTTCTTCTCGCGGCTTGAAAACTCGGTCGGATTCCACCTGGTGCGGTGTCCCTGCTCTCCATAACCGGTGCGCCGCACTCCAGAATCAACTCCAAAAAGCGGCATGGCACCAAATTCTCCTTTGTTCAATAGCGGAGGACGCCAACGAATGGTTCCAACACAGCGTGGCGGTGAGTTGTGGAAAAACAGTAGTCATTTCAGCTTCCCCACATCCCACCGATTTCTCCCCCTGTGTGGATCATCCCCCTGATGATGAAGACGCGAAATGGCTCGGGTTCTCCAATGATGGTGAAAATTGAATCCATGGAGCAAGTATGGTGGATGCATGGTTTTTATTCTTTGATTTTTGGGATTCTGATTTGCTTGCGATTTGGGGTTTCAAAAATCTTGAGTTGTGATTTTATTTTGATGGTGAAGACTGAAGCAACGAGAAGGAAGAGAAAAAGGGAATGACTGGTTGTATGGGTTTTTGGTAGAGCAGATGTAAGGAGGCACAGACGGTGCAGAAATGATTCGATGAGAAATGGAAAAACAGCGGAGGAAGATAATTTTGTGGCACCGTGAAAGTGAGATAGGGAACCGGTGCATAGAGGAAACGGTTCGTCCGTGAAAGGGGGTTACGGTGGGACATCGAATTGATTATGGTGTGACCGTAAAATAGAAACAGTGGCTGTGTCATAGTAAAAGGAACCGTAATGCCAAAACCGGTGGTAGGAGACACGGTGACCGAGATGAAACCGTAAACAATGTAAATAAATTAAATTAAAACTTAAATAGAATATGAACAAAATAATTAATAGAAACTAAAACTTAATTAACATAGTTGAAAGATAAATACAACATAAAATTCAATAAATTTAGGAAACCTATTAAACTTAAGTTAAATTATTAATAACTTCTATTGTAAAACATAAATTGTTACTATATTAAAAATAAATTTAAAAATAAATTAATTTACTAAAAGTAAATATAAAATATAAACATTTAAATTACAAGGTTTATTTATTGCTGCTATAACAAACTAAATTAATAATGTAAAAAGTTAGTTATTTTGTTATTATATACTTATATTAATTAATGAAACAAATTTAACAAGAGCAGTAAGTAAATAAAATTAAATTTAATAAAGTTGAATTGTTAAAAGACAACTAAAATTTAGATTATGCTAAATTAATTAATATTTAGTACATGAAATGTTAGATTAAAATAACATAAATTATGTGGAAAAGAAACCTAATTATTTAAATAATAAAAGTTAAATTATTAAATATGCAGACGAAGACAACAATCTGAATAAATAGTTATTAGTCTGTAAAATTAAAGTAAGATATAAATTAATTATTTTAAGGCTTAAAATGCACTATTAAATATAAAAATTGATTAATTATTAATGTTAATAATAAAAATAAAAAATAAAAAATATTTATTAAAATTTATTAAAATAAGTTATTAAATTAATAAAAATTAATTAAAAAGATGTGGCAAAATATGTCTTTTTAAAGCCACATCAGTCAGCTCCAGCGATCCTCTATGGGTCATCTCCAAGTGACCATCTGAGGGTAAGCTTCTAGAGATTTTGTGTGGGTCAGCTCCAATGATCCTTTGTGGGTCAGCTCCTAGAGATCTTGGGTGGGTCAGCTCCTAGCAATTTTGTGCAGTTCAGCAGCAGAGCCTCTAAATGGAATGAGATGATTTATTAGTTACATTTAATCTTCTATAATACTATACATAATGATATATCCAGTGTGAGATGAGTCAGTACCTCTGTGTTTCCTCATTATTGAGATGGATTACCTGATAACTTCGGTATATGTATGGGCATATACCGAAGTACGGTTATCTGGCGATTTCACAGTTTTTGGTTTATCCTTGGTTGATTTTGTTGGACATTGAGGGTCTTGGGGTCCGTACTGAGTATCTTTATACTCACCCCTACACGGACTATTCCCGTACCTTGTTGTGTTGGATGCAGACGACGTAAAGCGCTGACTGAAGATGAGGGTACCAAGACTAGAGGTAGCCCGAAGGTGGACCTAGATGAGGCGTACCACATAGACGACCAATCGAGAGCTGTACGTACACATCAGGTAGGATCCTTCACGGGTGATAATAGGATCTGCTCGAGTTACTTTTACTTTAAGTTGTCTTGTACATTCCATATTTCCTTATACTTTCCAGTTGGTCATGTATTTTGGCCCCTTTGTACTTACTGTACTCACTCTATTTACTATTCAGTTTACTTGAGTTTGGATCATGTTGTGTGATTTTTTGTGTGTGTTACAGGTTATAATGTAAATTCCTTCCAAATTTTGTGGAATACACCTTTGGTGCTAGTCTCCAACCCCTGACCTATGTAAGGCGGGCTTGGGGTATTCACGGTAGGGGCCCCGGGGGATGGGTCGTGAAAATTTGGTATCAGAGGAATTGGTTCTATCGTAGAACATATAACTCTGATATTTATTTTTAAAGGAAATTATGTTATGTGTAAGGATTGTGGTTATCAACTTAGGGATTCCAGTGTTGGTGCGGCGGCTGATGTATCCACGCACCAGGACCCTGACTTCTGATTTCAAACTCTCTGCACGAGAACACTGATTGCGTGTGTGTTTTCAAGAGTTTTCATTATGATCTCTTAAGTCAGATAACAAGGTATATCTTATTGATCATGGTGCACCTATTTTTTTATAATGACTCCACAAATAATGCCAACTAGGGTTCCGAGATTTGTACGCACTGATAGCCCAATAATCGATGAAGCCTCATTACAAGGCCCTTTTCTAGTAGAGGCACCAGCGGTACCATTCCTCATTAGACCACCAATTCCTAGAGCCCCAGTAGTAGACAGTGCACATCGCTTGATTGAATTGCACATGTTCTAGCACCAGAGGCCACCTAGGTTCATGGGAGAGATGGACCCACATGCGGTTGAGGATTGGATGGAGGCTGTAGTGAGATTCTTCCGACTGGTAGGGGAACCCGCCGATATCATGGTGATCATTACCGCAATCCTTCTATAGGAAACATCAGGTAGATGGTGGGGCATGATGCTTCAAGGCCATGATGCTTCAAGGCCATGATGAGGTGACACTTATTTGGGAAGACATCGAGAACCTATTTTAGGAAGAGTTTGTCCCAGTGACTCTTCGCTAAGTGCACATACATGAGCTTATTCATCTGCAGTAGGGCAACATGACTGTAGCTCAGTAATCAGTGCGGTTCATTGACCTCTCATGCTACTCCATAGATTTGGTGTGGGACCCATTCATCAGTTTCTGGACCTTCGAGTAGGGGCTGAGGTGGGAGATCCGGGCTTCGATGATCTCACTCAGTATCCTGACTCAGGAGGGGGTGTTAGAGTGAGCCCTCTTAGTAGAGAGTTTCCTTACTGATTAGTCACCAGTATCGAGACCCACCACCGGACATCACATAGTGGAATTTTATACAGTTAGCAGTAGAGAGATGTCACATAGGTCCAAGAGGACCAGACCTATAGGTGGAAAACTACATGATTAAGGATCGGTTGTGTGGGGCACCCGAGGCGGAGCCAGTAATTCTCGGAGCGGGCAATGTTTCACAAGCGGCGGGCAGGGCCACATGGCGCGTGACTGTATGACCCGCCATATGGATGATCAAAATATGGTCGAATGACTGCCCAATAAGAGATAGATATTTGATTGAGGAGGTCCAAAAGGAGCAGGTGGACATGGAATAAGATCTGGCCATACAGCTGGCGGTGGATGATGTTTCGAGATGTTACCGCCACCACCACCAGGTGGTCCAACCCGGCCATAGGGAGTAGGAGGACAGGGGAGAGCTCAGCGCCAGGTAGCTGAGGCCTACGATCATGACACTCCTGATATGATACATGGTACGATCTATGTCTACTCTACCTTAGCTGCATTACTTATTGACATAGGTAACAGTCATTATTTTTTTCCCATTGCCCTCGTTTGGAGGTTGGAGATTCCAACAGAGATGTTGGTTCGATCCTTATGGATAAATAATCCTATGATATCAGATTAGATGATTAAACACTGGTTCTAGTAGTGCGAGCTTACTCTAGGAGGTGAGATCTTCAGTTGGGATCTCCTAGTAGCGGCGTTGAGGCCTTACGGCATAATCTTGGGTATGGACTAGTTATCTATAGTCTATGCTCATATTGACTGTATCAGGTGAAAAGTGCGGTGTGACAGCATGGATGGGACCAATTTTACATTCACCAGCGATAAGGGATCCTTTGAAACGCAGTATGGACTTACTCGAAGGAGGGTGCAACTGATCAGTCATCAGTTGGCTAGCCTTACCTTCCGAGCGGTTGATTTGGGGAGTCCGAGTTATCTAGTAGTGGTGGACCAGTACACAGATGTCTTCCCTGATGATGTTCTACATCTACCTGCTCATCGAGAGGTGGAATTTTACATTGACTTGTACCCCGGGATAGCCCCGATATCTCCACCAGCATATCGGATGGCTCATGCAGATCTTTGTGAGCAGCGAGTACATCTTGAGGAATTATAGGGGAAGGGATTCATCATTCCTAGAGTTTCACCCTGGCCAGCCTCGATTTTATTCACCAAGAAGGTGTATGGGACCATGAGGATTTTTTTGATTATTGGCGCCTCAACCAAGTGACCGTGAAGATCATGTACCCACTTCTGAGGATTTATGACCTCTTTGATCAGTTGAAGGGAGCACGATGGTTCTCAAAGATAGACCTTAGATCAGGATATCATCATATCAGAGTCTGAAACTAAGATGTGAAGAAGACGACTATCAGATGTTGGTAAAACCACTACATGTTCTTGGTTATTACCTTCGATGTTACCAATGCTCCAGCAGTGTCCATGGGACACATGAATAGGATATTTCTTCCATACCTTGATCACTTTGTTGTAGTTTTCATAAAAAAAATTCTGATATACTCTACTACTGAGGAAGAGCATGTCTATAATTTGTGGGATGTACCAGGCACACTTTGAGATAACTAGCTATTTGGTAAGCTCTCAAAGTTCCAGTTCTAGATCCATGAGGTTCACTTTCCAGGACATGTTATATCGGAGGCTGGAGATGCAGTGGATCTAGCGAGGATTGAGGAGGTACATGCTTGGGAGCCACCTAAGAGTGTCACTGGGGTACGAAGTTTCTTGGGTTTGGCTGAAAACTATTATAGATTTGTGAAAGACTTCACTAGAGTTGCATAACCACTATCAGCATTGATGAAGAAGGGACAACCCTTCGTGTGGTCGGAGAGATGCCAAAAAAGTTTTTAGGAGCTGAGGCAGAGGCTGAATATTGCCCCCATCTTGTGGCTTCTAGAGGAGGGTGTTGGGTATGTAGTCTACTGCAACACATCAGGGACATGAATCAGATGTTTCTTGATGCAGGAGCGAGCAGTGATCACATATGGTTCTCAACAGCTAAAACAAAATGAGAAGAACTACGCTACCCATGACCTGGAGTTAGAATAAATGGTCTTCTCCTTGATGATGTGGTGACATTAAATGATGGGAAAGCACTTTACAGTCCACTTATATCCCAAGAGTCTCAGGTATATCTTCTCTGAAAAGGACCAGAACCTAATACAACGACGTTGGCTTGATTTCCTCTAGGACTATAACATTGAGGTAGTCTATACTCCTTATAAGGGGAACATTGTAGCAGATGTACTCAGTAGGATATCTGGTATACAGCTGCTAGGTGAGGCGATAGAGCATTTGGACGTTTTGTAGATATCCTTTATGGATCAGGATGGAGCAGTTTTTCTTCAGTCTCATACATTCACTCCCCTACTACATCAGAGAGTTAGTGAGGCATAGCGTGGGGATGCTGACTGCGAGGCTCAACGTGCTTAGATATCCATAGGGCATGCACCTGATGTATTTTCTTATGATGGGAAGCACTCCATCCTCTTCAGAGGACGTACAATGGTACCAATGTCGCTTCGGAAGGAAGTGATGAGGGAGTTCCACACATCCCCTCTAGTGGTACATCTAGGAGTGGCGAAGATGTACCATGCTCTCCGATGATAGCACTGGTGGCCAAGAATGAAGAAAATAGTAGTAGAGTTTGTCTCTTGATGCCTCAATTATCAGCAAGTGATGGTGGAGCATCAGGTACCAGCAGGAATTGTTCATACTTTAGAGGTCCCAGAGTGGATGTGGGATGGGATGTCCATGGACTTCGTGATAGGACTTCCACATACGTCAAGAAGTCATGACTCGATTTAGGTGATCATCAACCGACTCACCAGGCCGGCCCAATTACTACCGATCATAGAGAAGGGTTTAGTAGTGAGCATGAGATGCCTCTATGTTAAAAAGATTGTTCAGATACATAGATTACCCTCAATGATTGTCTCCAATCATGATACACATTTTACTTCTCGGCTATGGAAGGGGTTTCAGGAGGCTTTCGGGATACAGCTTCGTTTGAGCACTGCCTTCCATCATCAGATGGATGGCTAGACTGAGCGGACTATTCAAGACCTCGAGGTGTAATATGGGCGACCTTGCAGATCACCCTTGTACTAGTCTTACCCGGGGGAGTTAGAACTCATGGGACCAGAGATTGTATGGGCTACCATAGATAAGGTGCAGATCATCTAGGAGTCGATGAATACTTCACAGAGCATGAATAAGTCATATTCCTATAATATAT
The DNA here is from genome assembly GCA_963277665.1 of Viscum album. Classification (NCBI taxonomy): domain Eukaryota; kingdom Viridiplantae; phylum Streptophyta; class Magnoliopsida; order Santalales; family Viscaceae; genus Viscum; species Viscum album. Next base: position 960,917,361 of record OY728142.1, read on the forward strand.
GGAGACCTCTAGAGTTCGAGTATGGTGAGAACGTATTTCTACGGGTCTCACCTCATTAAGGTTTGAAGAGATTTGGTCGAGACATCAAGTTATCTTTGAGTTTCATCAGAGCTTTTTAGGTCCCCAGCAGAGTTGGTCAGGTGAAAAAACACTTAGATCTTCCACCACATTTTCAACAGGTGCACGACGTCTTCCACTTATCCCAGCAAAGGAGATATGTGCACGACCCTTCTCACATCATTGAACATGATAAATTTGATGTCAATGATGGGGTGACATTGATGGAGGTTCCCGTAGAGATTGAGGATCCACTGCAGAGGTTCCTTTGTGGGTGTTCGATACATCTAGTGTGTGTTCTTTGGCAGCACGAGAACCTCCAGGAGAGCACATTGGAGCGGGAGGCGCAGATACATTCTTAGTACCCCCACTTGTTTACATAGATTGTGATGAGGCTTATGAGGATGTAAAGCCCTGAGGTGGGGAGAATGTAAAGACCTAGAATTTCAATATAATTTTATTTAAATATATGGGAATTTTAAGAGTTGGTGAAACATGATGGCGGTTGATTCTGGGGCTCGGATTTCCTTGAATAAGTTTCTAAACTTTTGTTCAGGTACATTTAGTAAACGTGCGAGAAGGTTTTTATAACTTTTGAACCAGTAATCAAAATTGAAATATGGGGGAACCGTTGAAATTGCAATGATGATATTCTCTTATGGAGATATTCACCTTGACCGCAGTAGGTTGAGGGTGGAATTTATCTTTTCATATATTCGTGAAAATAAAAAAATAAATAAAAAATTGTGCAACATTTTATTTTATTTTTTAAAACCTCCCACATGTGGATGTTGATAACTGGAGACCACTAGACTTAAACCACCCATGAGAGGTTATGATGGTGGGGACCACCCGAACTAACCTCTCATGAAAGCTTATGGTGGTGGGGACTACTTGAGGTTTAATCCCCCTTGAACTCCCCTTTAATGGAGAAACCCTCAAACTTCTTATTAAATGTGGTGAGCCTCTTCAACTCCTCAAACATTTATTATGCCAACTCAATTTTATTAATTAGGCTATTTTGAATTTGTGCCAAAAATCTAAATAATAAATATCATAATCTCTTATCTTGGGCTACCTTTTCATTTTGGTGGAATTGGGGAAATGTCATGGAAAACGAGGGAGCGTTGGAAAACTTGGGAGAAAGCTCTGCAACGAACAATGCCAACGAAGAATGCCGATCTCGACTTTGAATTTCTTCCGTGAGACATCCTCCAATGTGGGATGTCTTCAATCAATGATTGTCTTTCCCTCCCCAATGACGCCGTCTTCACACTCACGATCTTTGTCGATGAATCAAATGAGGTTTGGGGTTATTTTTAAATTCTAGAATTCTCTCGATTAATTTACTCGTTCATGTAAAGAATGTCACATGTGGATCAACCAAAATGAGTTGATCCACATTTCATATTAATTTAATGATTTGTCCTTCATGAATACTATTTTTTTTGATCCGCTTGCTACCACTCTAATGCGAGGGGGGGGGGGGGGGCAAACATACATTGACCGACCCATCCACCATTCTTTCTTATTGTGTTATTCATGATTGATGAAAGTGGCTTACACCATGATAACGAATGATGAGAGAGGCCAGATGAACCGGCCGCTGACGAGGGCACGACGCCCTACTGTCCTGCGGCTCAGCCGCCTGACCTGCCGCTGCCGTCCGCATATGAGCCCCAGCCCACATCTCCACGGCCCAAGTCACTTCCGCCATCCGCAGTCGAGCCGCCGCGCGAAGCTATGCCGCCCAAGCCGTCGCTGTCATCCGCAGTCGATCAGTCGTGTCGCCCTACCCCATTGCTGCATGCGCCACCCTACGACCAAGCCATCGAGTGGCCCTTCGTGGCTCTGTGGCCACGCCGCCCAGCGGCCCTCGCAGCCTCCGCACCCCTCGCGGCCCCTCACGGTCGGGCCTCCTAGCACTGGTTGGACCAGACCCATCGCGGGTCAGTCTGCCCAGTGGGTCGGGGTGGACCTAGTAGGTCTTTCCTGGGAGATTAAGACCGGGTCGGGCTGGGTCGGTCCACCCGGGTCGGACCGGACCCGAACCCTCTTCTACTCATTTACGCTCTTTTGTCCATATGTTTTGGCATAGGATGTCTGTTTGATGAACCATAAACAGTGTTGTAAACCATGAAGTGAGACGGTCCCTTTGGTATACCCCACTGGAGATTTGGATAATGTTGGGGGATGGTCAGGTTGGATCGAGCACGAATCCAATCGTGCCCTCGTGACTAAAAGGCTAATAACTCACAGACCTGGTGTCCGATTAATGCGCCATCTCTTGCTTCTAGAACCCTATGACATGGCAGTCCTTTGAGATACTCATGACACATTGTGGTAGTTGGAGACTCGATCAGTGGTTTGGTGAGTGGACTCTCCCAGAGACAAGAAATCCTAATGAGGAAACCAAGTAGATGGATCTGACCAGAAGAGTGCTCCTAGCGATCCAGTGTGGGTCAGCTCCTAGTGATCATGTGTCGGTCAGCTCCTAATGATCCAATGTGGGTCATCTCCAACGATCCTGTGTGGGTCAGCTCCTAGCGATCCACTGTGGGTCAGCTCATAACAATCATGTGTGGGTCAGCTCCTAGAAATCCTCTCTGGGTCTGCTTTAGTGATCCTATGTGATTTAGCTCGTAACGTTCTGGTGTAGGTCAAATCCTAGACATCCTGTGTGGTTTAGCTTCAGTGATCGTATGTGGGTCAGCTCCTAGCAATCCAGTGTGGGTCAGCTCCATGAAATTTTGTGCATATCAACAACAAATCCTCTTAATGGAGTAAGATGATTTAGTAGTTACATCTAATCATCAATACTACTATTCTTAAATATTTACCTGGGGTGAGATGAATCAGTACCTATGTGTTTCCTCATGATTGAGATGGATTACATGATAACTTTGGTATTTTTACGGAATATACCTAAGTAGGGTTATCTATTGATTTTAGAATTTGTGGTTTATCCTTAGTGAATTTTGTGGCACCTTGAGAGTCTCGGGGTCCCTACTGAGTATCATTATACTCACCGCAACACAGTCTATGCCCACACCTTTTTGTGTTGGATGTAGACGATGGAAAATGCTGACTGAAGATGAGAGTAATAGGACTAGAGGTAGCTCAGAGGTGGACTGAGATGAGGCATACAGTAGAGTCGACTGATCGAGAGTTGTACCTACCATTCAGGTATGATCCTTGGTGGGTGATCACAGGAGTTGTTCCAGTTACTTGTACATTCAGTTTCTTTGTAACTTATAGATTTCCTTTATACTTTCTAGTTGGGATTGTATTTTGGCCCCTTTTTTACTTACTATACTCACTCTATTTACTATTCAGTTTACTTGAGTTCGTATCTTGTTGTGTTCTTGGTTGTGTGTGTTATAGTTTATAAAGGCAAGCCTTCCCAGTTTGGGGGAATACGCCTTTTGTTCTAGTCGCTAGCCCCTAGCCTAGGGAAGGTAGACTTGAGGTCACTACTGGAAAGATGATCTTTCCCAACACTTCTATACCAACGGGTTGTAAAAACCGTTGGTATAGCTACCATTTCCCAACGGTTCACCAAAACCGTTGGGAAATCCATAGATTTCCCCACCTTTCCCAACGGTTTGGTAAACCGTTGGTAAAGAGTGACCCTTTCCCAACGGTTTATGCTAAACCGTTGAGAAAGGGTGTGTTTTGAGAGTCTTTCCCAACGGTTCACCAAAACCGTTGGGAAAGGGTGTCTTTTGAGCCTCTTTCCCAACGGTTTTGGTGAACCGTTGGGAAAAACCACCCAAAAAACCAACATTCGGCCAAAAGAATTCAACCCACCCCTAACCTATCCCAACGGTTTTGAAAACCGTTGGGATAGGTTATTTGATTTTTTTCCAGATCTACTAAATGAGAACATTTTATAAATCAAAATTTTAAATAATTATGATAATACATATATATATTTATGAAATTATGTTTACAAAAGTGATGTTAGCTTAGTGGTTAAGTCGTTCGATTATAAACGAGGGGTCCTGGGATCAAATCCCAGCGGATGTTTTATTTTTGGAATTTATATACCAACGGTTCCATTACCGTTGGTATAGATTTCATATTACCTATACCAACGGTTTCCAAAACCGTTGGCATAGGTCTATACCAACAGTTTTCCAAAAACCGTTGGTATAGACCTATCCCAACGGATTACTTGGCTACGGTTCTCCAAACCGTTGGTATAGGCTATACCAACGGTTTGGAGGCCTATACCAATGGTTCCAAACCGTTGGTAAAGGTTAGTTTTCCAGTAGTGGGTAGTTACAGCACGGGCCCCAGGGGATGGGTCGTGACATCATACATTTATATGGAATCAATTTTTTCTAAAAGAATCTAATTTCACCACATTAATTTTTTGTGATCATTAACTTGTGAAACTACATAGAGCATAAAATATTTAATAGTATTTCTAAAATTGTCCCGAGCTTCCATAAGGATAATAGCTATTGGATTCTTTAGTACAAACGATTCTGAATTCCCAATATTTTCACATTAGAAACATGTAATATGGCCTTTATGAGGAGCTTTATAAGTTTTGGAAGAGCCATGTTATCAAGATACACCTTAAGGATCACCAGATATCCTATTTTCATTAATGTAAATCATTGAACTTTCATTGGGAGAGAAATTAACTCTTTAAAACTCTAAATTAATATATAGGTCATGTAAAACCATAAAATATATATCTATCATGTCATATTATAATGAATGATTCATCAAGAAAACCAGGGAATGGATATGTTGTAAAATATCCATCTTGAACAATGGTGCCTTCATATTATCCTTTGATATAATCTTATGTGATAACTACACAGGCATGACCAATCATTTTTCATACTCCATAATGGATATATCAACCAGACATAGATCAAAATTCATAATACCCTTATCCATCACCATAGACTCAAGATTTATATTATCAATGAAAAGAACTATAATTTCCTTCCACTCTAAACAGTCATGCTTCTATGATATTACCATTAAATCCCATCATATCCTTCTTGGTCCCTCTTGCTTGATGATGGCACATATTACCTTATTAAAATATGTTTTCCAAGAAATAAAAAATAATATCTATATTTCTCAACCAATACTCGGAATCTTGAGGATCATTAGTGATTTGGAATGCTCATGTCTCATGGAGAAGGAACTATTGAGCACAATTCTGATATTCTACCCTCTAAAGATCAAAATCTGTACCCTAAACAAGAATGGGTGTAGGTTCCTATCATAGATATTGGAAAAAACCAAAAATATCTCAAAATTATTCTGTCCCATAAAAGGATCCTCATACAATGTTTCACTAGTAGCTTTATTTTACATCATATTCAAACATGAATAAACAACACTTAATACATCACAATATTACATAGAAGAGAAAATAGAATAATTAGAATGGAAATATCAATACCACTAGATAAGATATCAGTATTTTTATTTTTAACACATCTATATCAAATTCGTGGAAAATAATCAAACCAGATCAAATTATTCCTCAATAATCCTTTATCAAGACACCAATGGTAACATAATTCTAGTTATGATGACAGTTTGTAAAGAACTCACTCGTAACTACCACATTAGTCTCAAGAATTAAAATTCCTTTTTACAAAGAAATCAAAAATATATACAGATATCAAGGAAAAATTATCAATATGCACCTATATTACCATGTTTTCAAGAACTATCCCAGAGTCCAAGGTACCCTGATACCCGGTCTGGGTCTGACATAGCCTGAACAGATTTCCTGATCCCCATGGGTCAGCTACTAGTATCTAACATCATACATGATCAAATAGTGTATGAATTATAATGAAATAGTTGAAGTTAAAATATTACATGTATCTATCCTCAACACATCAAAGTGAGTAATTACTAGAAACCTAATAGATATACCCAAAAAATAACTACACTATCAAATTCCTCATTATCTAATAGGATAACACTGAAACATATAGTGAAACAAGTGGATAAGATATCCAATTATCACCTCCATCAATAAAATTCTAAATTATCAAGAACATCCAACACCACCAAGCAGAAATTTATATTTTCTAAGATTTTTCATAATAAAATCTACAAATGTTCAAAGGAAAAGGTACGTTATGAGATATAAATTCGATTAGGGTCTCACCAGGTCTTCCATAAAATATCACATTATACTAACCCGTATAATTATTTTAATTAAAATAAAAAGTCATTTAAATATATTTTATAATTTAATACAAAAGAAGATTTCATTTAAGAATAATGAAAAAAAATTAAAACATGGATTAAATAAAATATTTTTATAAAAGAATTTATATAAATCACATTTAATGAGTAAAAAATATATATTATGAAGGGAATAAATAATCAAAAAAATCACAACTATCACCATAGTCATCTTCCCTATATCACATTAGTTTTTGTATATAGGATACTTAAATATTACATATCAATGATTGCGACTAAACATATTGGTATACAACCCTCAATCACTGTCATAATATGACTCATCAACATCCTATAGAGGGAAGTCTTGCCAAACTAGGTTTTAGTAAGATATTTCAGCATCAATCCAATTAATGTGGAACATGATCTTAGCATTATTCTCCCAAAGAACTAACTAACTTCCCAGGCTCGCATGTACTTAATAAATCAGAAGAAAAAGAGAAAATAATATCATTCCATATTAATCATTAATTAGAACTCAATTTAAAAATTTTATATTTCAATATGCTAATTCAATTTACGAACAAGAAAATTGGTTTTATATCATTTAATTCCTTATTAATCCATAACTAGTCATATGTTTTATTAATTTCAACTTAAATCATTTTATCAAAACAAATCTCAAATCATTTAATCAATTCCATTATTTTCAAAATACACCCAACATTCCAATTCAATTGGAGTAACAGTTTTTTTTCCAAAATCCATGACATATAAAATTCAATATCAAATCTCTAAAAATCAAGGTTTTATATATCAATTGAAAATACATTTCAAATAAATAAATTAATTCACAGTTTCAAATACCTGGAAAATCACAAAATTAACCACATTTCTTTAAATCAAATAATCAAATTATCAACGCCTACAACGGGACCATAAAAAATGATTTAAGGATAGGAATATTTATGAATTGCATATATGATCAAGAAAAGAGTTATATCAAATAAAGAGTAAATTATATACTTAAAAATTAGATGGTACAATTGTCTATATAGATGAGATAATGAGATACTAGAAGAAACTACTAAGGAGGAGATCTTCTTACCCAGAATTTATTGAATGAGATCAATTCCTCTTTGATCCATAATGGAAAGGGTTTATAGGAGCCAAAATAATTTATTGATAGACTATATATATATGGAAATAATGTTATGTATGAATTGGGTATTTGGAACATAAAACGGTGGATCAAGAATAAAAAAATATATTTTTTGAAATCTAAAATTACAACATGCATGGTATCTTGTGGAGGGCCGCACAGTTAGAAAAACAATGCACAATAACCATGAATCCCCTCTGGTATCAAAATACAACAAAACACAATTTCCCTATAGTAAGAACATGGTTTGGAAAACCAATAACCAACCATGCATTTCCCACAACCTAGGGGTACGCTGTTTGTACTGGGGGTGGGGGCACATAGTTTGGGGAAACTGTGAACCAACCATAAAAACCCAAAAAATGGATAAACAATTATCATATTCTACCAAAACTATCCCAGAAAAGTCCTAAATTAAAGAGGTTTCAAAAAAGGTCCAGGAGTACCTGTAATACATAATGGGTTGTTATAATGGTGGTAAAATCCATTAACTCATAATATGATAAAATGAATTATTCCTTTTGACATTATGTAAAAGAAAGTAAAAAATTGACCATTTGGAAAACATTAAAAATATTATTATAATACTTTGTAAAAATTCTAGTATGACATAATATATTCTTAAAAAATCAACAATGTATATTCAAAAAACTATTGTAAACCAAATTGGAAACATGTATACATAGAAGAAAAATAAATTCGGTGAAAGAGATAAATACCATTGACTTTTATTTTAAACAATTCATAGAATGATTCATGGGGAAAAGTGGAAATTTTGGAATAAAACATTGAATATACTTAAATATATAAAGGATAATAATATATATTTTGTTTAGAAAGGATAGATTATAAGATTTATTTATTTAATATAAGGGAAATATGAAAAAATAATATGAGTGTTAAATAAATTCTTTCGACATTGGTAACATTTAATTTCTAACCATTTGAAACACTAAACAAGAATTAAATATTTAATAATAATAAATAAATATTTCTTCCTTTTTAATACATAAAATGGATAGTATAAACACCACATAAAAATAAATATGTGCATAATACCAAATATGGATCAATTGAGTAGAAAGTGAGAATCAATCCCTTACCTCTTGCTCCCCCTTACTTGTACATGTATTAGAATTATATGTAATGATTTTAAACATATTTTAAATTTATACCAAAACAATATTCAAATTTATAATATAAAATATGATTTTTACTAACCTGTCATTATTATTACAATTTCTAATGTTAATTTCTTAGTTTTCTCATTTATGTTCTATCACATATGTTCTAGTTCTTGTGAATAGTATATAGTTCCATAATCTCTATAATAAAATTAAGGTTATATAAAATTTTTAGTCATTATATATATTTTTTGAATCAATATTGAATATTTTACATGGATAATTAAATTCATATCATCATGGAGATGGTAGGTCAAACTTACACACGAGTGATATTATGATGTATTAGAATGTGAAAGGGTTGAGAATAAGATGATATATTAAATTAAAAAATTATTTATTATGTCACATTTATCATATATATTAATTTATTCTATCATTATTACTATCCATGAGAGTCAGTGATGGAACAAAAATTACATCAGTTTTTTTATGTGGTATTTCACAGAATGCAAGAGTGGTAGTTTAGTTTCCCATTTTATGGAGGAAGGGATGAATACATATTTTTCCATAAACAAAATGACATCAAAAATTTATGAAATAATTATGTTATAATTTTTTAATTATTAGTATATTGTTTGTGGTATTAAAATAAACAATTAAAAAATAAATTTCATGGTGATGTTGAATAAATTCTCTTATAGAAACTACTTTTGGATTACCGTTTAACACTTGAAAAGATGGTATTTTGGCAAAAAAAAGACCATGAATTTTTTTAATGAACTAATTATTTAATTATAATATGGATTTTTCTGAGATAGAAGGCACGTGATATTCAGATAAGATATGAGATGTAATATAATTTTATAGGGTAGGGAAAGGATACATTTGAAATTACATAAATGATTAAATTATATATATATCCTAATATTTTTAGGTGGAACCACGGAACCCTAAATCAAGATAAATGATGAGATAATTTCTAAATAAATCTAACCAATAAAATTCTGAAAACAATTTCATATATTAAAAGCCTTACCATCTAGTTAAACTTTTTAAAACCCATTTTATCATTAACCTTGTTAATTTATTTTTTTTACTATGGTAACTTAATTATATGTCAAAAAATAAAATGGTCCTTCTATCCAAAATTGTGAAATTATGACTCCAAATTTTTAATCAATTTTTTAATATTTATTTTCTATGTGTGTTCGAAATTAGTTTTAATTTAAGAACACAAATTGCATGTAAAAGGGTTTTTAGAAAAATATTAGATTTTAGGGGAAAAATAATATTACATTGAAATAATGAAATTATTATTTTTTTAATTATTTTTTTAAACAATAAGAAATTATGTTTTTATATCATTTGGATCTAGTAAAAACTGAATTGAATCTTCTAGCCATTCCATTAATTGCAAAGTCTCAAAAATAGTTTTTAATTGAATAAAACACAACATATCTCTTGTAATAGTCAATATTGTGCTACCAAATTGAAATTAATAATTGAAAATATATAATTTAATTCATTAAGTTTTAAATTGATATCACACCACTAATATAATCATGTAAAGGAATGTGTTAGGGTTATTTTAATATTTTATCCAAAGGGTTTACCCAAATTTACCTGTTTTATTGAGGGAAAAAATATTTAATAAAGTTACTATTCATAATGATGAAATATTTTGTTTTACCTATTATGATTTATTAACTTTTTTAATTATAATTTATGAATTCATTTTATAAATTTAAATTCATAGTAGGGGAATTTTTTGATTTAAGAATAAATCCACAAAATGTGACGAAAAATGAGACTTATGGAAATATCTTTTTTTATAATAAAATGATCATACATTAACTATATGACTAGTAATAATCATTATATGGATTTAAATTCAAATATTGGAAAAATAATATATATATTTCATTAAAATCATTCACTATTATAGGTTATCTTAATAATTAATAGGGAATGTCCTTTTGTATTTTAAGTAATTTCATGAAAAGTATCGCCTTTTACTCTAGATGATATTATCTTTATATACATAAAATTGATAATCCTAACATGGTTAATTATACAAATTATAACAGATTATTATAAGTTGAATTATGAATATTTAAATAATTTATTTTCAATTATTTATAAAATCATATTTTTATGATGAAATTTTAAAAACTCATTCAAGACTTATATTGACCTTTTAATTTCAAAAATGATATTAATCCTATAAAATTATAATTTCATTCAATGAAATATTAAAATATAAATTGTGTTATAGTTTTATAAAAAAATTATTTCTTAGAATAATTGAAAATTGAATGTCACACTCTTCCCTCTTCCAATAAAAAATTTATTTTTACAAATATCGAAGAAATTTGAGCTATGAGCATCAAAAAATAATTCATTTTTTAGCTCAGGTATAAATTCAAAAAATAGTGGTATTTTATGTTTTAGAACTACATGATCATATATGAAGTCTTCCAATTTACTATTATTTGTGGATTTACTTTTATTTTGATAATTCTTAGCATCAAGATGAGAAAATTTTAATTTTTCAAATAATGGTGGTTTGGAAATAATTTGAAAAGGGTGTGATGTTTCCCATTTATTAAAAATTCTCATTTATAGCTTCACTAAATCCATGAACATAGATTCTATTACAATCCTCATTTTTGTTAAAACATTATAGTCTAGTCATCCTAATGCATGCACTACCTTATTTTACATTAAAAGGTGGTAGTGTATTTATTTGTCAAAATCATTGAGTATATTGAGCCATTTCCATTTCCTCATGTTATGCACATTCTATGAAAATAATATATTTTATACTATTAGGATATATATATATCATTCATATTTTTATATAGGGATAATGCATCTATATAATCAAAAAAATGACTACGATTACCGACTCAATATCATGGTTTGGATAGTTCTTCTCATGAATCATTAACTGTATTTCTACATTGTAAATAAATTTATAATTTTATAGGAGGAAACCTATAAGTATCTTCTTCAAATAATCATTATATATTATAAATTCAACATTTTTTTGGAATGTTCTAAATTAGATAAATGTTTAATCTCCTTTTCAATTCTTCAAAAAAGTATTCACATTCTTTTATCCATTCGAACATAACCCCATTATTTTTAATCATGGTTAATGGGTTAGCCAATAAGAATTATTATTAAAAAAAATTCTTAAGGTAACCCACCGAACCATTGAATCTACATTATTTAGTTATATTCATTAGCATATGCCATTTATTGACTACCATTTTCTTTATAGTATCAACAAAGAATACATCCATAGAGAAAATATGGCCTAGAAGAGTAACATTCTAAAGACATAATTCAAAATTTATAATTTTTTTTGATAAATATTTTCTTATTATAGTCTAATGAATGAGACAAAGTGACTGTAATATTATTAATAGATTGTATAATATACCAAGATATCATCAATAAATTATATAAAAAATAATAAATATATTCATTGAACACTGTTTTCATTAGATCTATAAAAAATAGGGTGAATTAGTCAATAAAAATGGTATGATTGAAAATTTTAAATATCCACGAGTATTATGAAAATATATATTTTCAATGTCATCATTATTTACTCAAAATTGATAATACTCAGAATAAAGTACAATATTGGAAAAATATTCTGTTGTGTAGAGTTGAAAGAAAAAGTAATGAATGTGAGATAGATGATTATTTTTATTTAAATTTATAACATTTATTTACATATAATAAATTCCCAATACTATAGATCCATATTTTAATTAATAAACTCATATGGGATCTATAGTATAAAAAATAGGGCGTATAAATCTCATTTCACATTACTCTTATATTTGTTTTTTTAATTACTCAATTCCTTTAAATGACATTATATATGATGTTTTCGATATATGTATTATATCAGGTACTAAATAATTGGAAAATTGAACTTAATATTTTTGTGGATGTCTAGATAATTCCTCAAGATATAAATTAATTTAATTATATATAATAGGTATATCTTAAATTTTATGATTAAATTATTGACATGTATATTTTGTACACTCTTCTTCCCTAACAATCCAATTCAGAAGTGATACTATATGAGGATATAGATATGAAGCATATGATAATGTATCCAATATAATTACAAGGAATTATATATTTTTATCATGAACCATAATTTATTTTTCTTAGACATAATTTTTTTCAAAATATTTTTCAATCTAGTCTAACGTATGTATTTTATAAAATTTAACCATAACTGTAATAATAAATTCTATAAATAGTTTATTTCAATGATCCATAATGGGATCTGACTGACACTTCCTTATTGATGTGATAATTACACTTCAATTCTTGACTACTAATTCCCTTATTGAAGTTCTAGAAAAAAATTTAATTTTCATGGAAACGTAGAAGATATAAATGACTGTGATGATTTTGGGATATCATGATGTGAGGGTGCCTTAGATAATGTGATATGACTAAATCTGATGATGTTTTTGCATGTATATATAAATGGAAATGATTTCCTTTTATGGTGGAATTATGAACATTACAGCTGATCCCGGTAAATGAGATCGTGCAATAAAAAAAATACGATGATTTTTGTCAAGTGAAAATAACATTGTTCAAAATGGGTGTTCATATATATATATATATATATATATATTCTAATGAGGGTATATATATATATATATTCTAATGAGGGTATTGATATATATATATGTATAATTAAATAAATTTTAAAGGCCTCACAGGGGTTGGAGGGAATCCTAGATATTAATGTTTTTCTTCTCTCTGCTTGGTTGAAAATCCCTATGTGTTTTGGCATCAAAAAAATTATAAGACATAGTCCCATTGATTAATTTTTTAGTAGTATAATAGTTATTAAAAAAACCTAATATTATGGAGAAATTTTTTACTGTGTGATATAATGGTATAAGGATTTTTTATAAAACATAGATTTATTGTTTTAATTGGTTTGTGCATTAAAATTTAATAAATAAAAAAACAGAACCAGAAATTTATAAATGTATTTAGAGTGTTTTAATAATTTCAATTGTGATTTAAGATGTAATTTATTAAATTTGAGAAAAAAAATTTATGTTATAAATCCATTTTATTTTGAAATAAGTATATTTATATTCATGTATGTGTATATATAGACACACATAGAGAGAGATATATGTATGTATGTATATCATCTTATAATATTTTTTTATTCTGATAGCTATATATATATATATATATGTGTGTGTGTGTGTGTGTATACCATATCATGTGAAACACTTTTATCCCTACATGTATATATATATATATATATACCTTTTCATGTGAAACTGATTATTTTTTAATATATATATGTGTGTCTGTCTATGTGTGTGTATATCCGTAAATATATTTATATATATAATTTCATGAAAAATATTTTTTTGTGACAGAAAAATTACCTAGACCCATGAAATTTATATTATATAAATATATTTTTAATGTTTGAAGAATCATAATTTTTTTCTATGTATGTAAGGGATGCCATGACATTTTTGAAATTATTTATATGGTAAAATTGTTTCATTCAGAAATTATATATGTATATGATATCATGAAAAACTCTTTTATTATTACATGTGTATATTTATATATATATATGTGTGTATGTATACAATTTCTGGTGAAACTATTTTTTTCTTTGACAAAATTACTTCTCCCATGAAATATCTTTTGTAAAAATATTTTTTAAATGTTTAAATAATCTTAATTACTCATCAATGTATATAATGGAAATATTTTTGGATGAACATGAACCATTTTATGTCATTTATAATATTTTATTTAAAAGAAACACATGTAATTCGCACTATTATATTAAATTTCAATAATATTATAATTTAAGGTTTTCTAGAAGTTTTTTGTCAAACTGAAATTGTAAATTGAAATCTAATAAAATTATTTTTTTAGTGAAATTAATTTGTAATTTTTAGAGATTAAAAATTTACCTTAATGTAATAAAAAATGATGACGTAATAAATATTTAATTAATAGGTAAATTAAATTAATGATATTAAAAATAATAAAATAAATGAAATATCAGATTTTTACATAAATAAACAATTTATCTAGATTAATATGATATTTCAAGGACATAATCAATAAATTGGATTTTAATTTGAGACTTTTATAGATGTATTAATGTCATATTTATGAAGAGTGTTTATTTGAGTAAAATTATTTTTCCTGAATAAAATATTTTATTAATTTATTTAAATCAAAAAAATATTTAAAAAGGCCATAAATGATAATATTCTATCCAAAATTTTATTTCCTATGATTTTTATGCCTTTTGGAAGTCTTCAAACCCTATTTTAGACTAATTATAATTTAATATATAATGTAATTCCTAAATAACCCCTCACATCAATTATAGAATGAGACTCATGCCTTCACAATATTTCATCACCATAACCTATATATCTAGAAAACATTCTAATATGTTTACATCTCTATGTACCTTTCCACATTCTACTACATCTGGTCTTAGAAAAAGTCATGTTCATAGAGCCTAAGCAGGTTCTCAAGGAGAAATTTTCTAGAGGCAAATTATTTTTTCTCTCTATTAAATTATTTTTCACATCTAACATTTCCTCACATACTATACAATTATTCAGGATAACTAGAGTTTATTATATAAAATATTTTTTTTGATGGAATCAGCATCATAAAATCTCTCATTTTCACTTGTTATTCTAAAATAACAACGTTGTCCTCCATAGTGTATTAATTCATCACCTTTGTGGATGATGATTCTCTGTCTCCCTATACCACTATCATGGAAAGTATAAATTCACTTATATTTTTTTAAATGTACTATATATATATTATCACTTTGGGAGTATTATTTCTTTTTGACAAGGATGTCTGTAATAAACCGTATTAGAACCAATGAAAAAAACACACCCAAAACAATGTAAATTGAACAATATTGTTAAAAAATGAGTATAAAATGTTATAAAAAGATCATGTAAGGAATTTTAATCATTTTTATTTTTCAAAAATAAATAATAACACTCTTAAAAACATTATGAATTTTCTTTAACACTTTTTATGGAATTCAAACTAGAGGTACGGGATTTTCCTTTTAAAATCATTTTAAATGATTATTTTATGAAATTCAAAAAATTATTACTTTTATATATGGAATGATATTTTTATCACAAATTTATTATTCATTATTACTATAATGTTTCTTTTATATGTTTTTATAGTACATTTTAAATAATATAATATTCGAGCAGTTTTTTATATTTTAACTGTGACCGTTACGATACAAGTGTATTTTGATATCTAAAAGTATTTTTCTCATGGGTTTAAATGAGTTATAAATTTTTTTATTCACTATATATTCAGTTTAAATTCATTATTGTTTTATCCCTTTATATCTCAAGATATGATGGATTGATACCCATTATAGCTCATAATATGATAGGTTGATCCATGTTATAGCTCAAAATATGATTAGTGAGCCCCATTATAGCCATTTACTACATTGGGTACTATAAAAATTGACTCAACAAAAAGGATATTCCACTTGTTAGGGTAAATTTTAGAGTGGTATGGTAAATATGTCCAAAAGAAACAACATGATTTTTCTATTCAAGCTAATGTGTTTCAAGAAAAAGTGTTTTTAAGGGTTTTCATGTTTTTAATAAACTTATGATATTATTCATTATGTTTATTACTATATTGTGGTCCTCATCCCATGTTTTTTTTCACATGGAATAAGGATTGGTAATATAAGGCAGATTCCATGTTGAATGTTATGAATTTTTTCTCAATGAAATCATGTTTTATTTTAAATAGTTTCACATTAGAAACAATGGACTCTATTTTAGTATTATCCTATTTATATAAATCTAGAATGTTTTTTATATAATACTAAATAATTATCTAAAACTCTAACCATTAAAATATACTCAATTGGGAATATAGTATCTTTATTACCAAAACTCAAGATGATGTAATGATTTAAGGATGGGTCCCTATTATTTGTATCAATTAATGATTTAGTTAAAAATAGGGGTTAGGATGATTCTAATAGAATACCATAAATAATATTCAGTATATGGTTAGTTTTAATTGATAAAGAATATAAATATTTCAATGTTTATTCATCTAAAATATTTATTTTAGAAAGGGTTTGGTGTAGAAGGATCATAGTAACTAAACTATAAATTAACTGATATAATGACTCCCTTCTGAAACAATATTCTATAATGGTGTGATTTGGAACAAATAAGTTCATTATATTAATGGATTAGATTACTTATGAGATTAATGGTGGTAGTATCCATGTTAGAGAGGAACTTAATCTGTTATGAGGGAAGTAGTCTTCTATGGTTCATTTCATGAGGCATCACCCCCATCATTTAGTGGATCATCTTACCTGGTGGTACCAGATAGATGGATCCATTCTCTAGAAATGTTATTTAATGTAATTGGTATTTTGGAACATCAAAAGGTAACCCGTGTTTTTTATCATTTTGAAGGTGAAGTTATTCGATGGTGGCATTTTTTTAAGAATACCAAATATAAAGATGTTGTTGATTCTATAGAATAAGGAACATTAATGTACCCCTTCATTGAGAAATATTTCCCTAAGGCTATTCAACTCTGAATGGATAAAATTTTTATATAATTGAGGATACAAGATGAAGATATTGTAGCATTATAAGAATAAAAAATTACAGGATTTTCTATGTATGTGAAATATTTTTTTTGAGATACTAAAAGAAAAATTAATTTATTTTACATAGGATTAAAACCAATTTTACAAAGACCTATGGCCGCATGATATTAAATAAGTTATTAGAATGTTTTTAATTGTTAATAAAATGATGAAATATAGTTTTTTAAATGATATGTGCCTCATGATGAGTAGAATAAGAATCAGTTATTTTGGTAGGATTTTAGGAAGAATTCTAAAAAAATGGAGGTAAGGAAATCATATTAACTTCTTGTGAAAAGTGTGGAAAAAATCATGCATGATAATGTCTTGGATATTCTGGGATGTGCTACCAATGTGAAAAGTTTGGACATAAGGCCTGTGAGTTTAATGAAAATGATCACATGAATAATGATAATTTAATGGTATGATTTTTTAATTGTATGGAGTTGGGTCATTTTTCTAATGTGTAACTAAATCTAAACACACAAGCAGGAAATCAGTGTGAATGGAAAAATAATTGTATGGAAAAATTATTTTTAACTACTTTAGTAGATGTTGATCCATCAAATAAAATTGTATCAGGAACATTTCTTGTTTTTATTGAATATGATATTGTTCTTTTTGATTAGAGGTATACACATTGGTTCATTTCTAAGAATTTTTCTATTAAATTTTAAATTTTACCTCATGAAATGAATCTAGAGCATACAGTAGAAGCACAAAGAGAAAATATTAAGGAAAATAAAATTGATAAGAATCTCTTGATATTTGTATGTTGAAGAAATTTACTAGAAAAACGTTTTCCTTTTTCTTCAGTATATTTTGTTGTAATCCTTGGCATGAATTTTTTTTCTATGCTAATATTGATTATAGAGTTAAAGAATTTCTTTCAGAATGAGTTTCAGTTTGAGTACAATAATTAACCTACACAATTGATAACATATTAGGAAGCAAAAAAACTATCACTATATGGAAATGAATGTTATCATTCAATTATTGTTTAAAATATAAGAACAATATAGATTATTGATGTTTCAGTGGTAAATGAGTATCATTCATTTTTTCATTATAATTTTCCTAGTGTTATTTCTGATAGAGTTGTTGAGTTTAATACCAACTTAGTTCCTAATTATAACCCAATATCAAATCCCCTTTATCTTATGTATCAATTATGATGAAAAATAATTGAAATATAAGTTTTAGGAATTATTATATAAAGGTTTTATATGACCTAACACTTTTCCATGGGGTGGTATTATCATGATTGTTACAATGAAAGATAGTTCAAGGAGATTTTTAATTTATTATAGATCCTTTAATAACATCTCTATTAATGAAAAATATAATTTTCCTCATATTGATGATCAATATTATCATCTCTAAAGATCAAATTATTTTTTGATGATTGGAATGAGGTTAGTGTGACCTTAGTGGAGGTAAAGTAAGAATACATTATAAATAATACATTATTTAGTAGATATATGAATTATGAATTTTTAGTTATTCTATTTTAATTACTTAATTTACCTATTATATTCATGGGTCCTATGAATAAAATATTTCATGTGTTCTTGGATAAGATTATGGTTGTTTTGGTTGTTCAAATTTAATAATATTCTAAATTTAAATAGGATCATGAAAGTCATATAAGGGTCATTTTGAAATCAAAAAAATATAATAAACTGTATGTTAAATTTTGATTGTGTGAATTTTTGTTACAAAACATTTAGTCCACAGTTTCATTATTTGTGAATATGGTATAAAAATTTATCCTGATAAGAGATAATTGAGGGAAACCACACTGGAGAACATCTCACCAAGTGAACAAGGAAGAAACGCTAACAATTATTTTCATTGCTACTTCACTGACGTCATCACTGGGCGCAACTAGCTAGCTCAAGATGCTTCACAGAACTTAGAAATTGACCCATAGATATTCCGGCTACATGGAATCTGAGCGATTTCCCTTACAAAGGAAGAGGTTCACACTCTTTCTTCCAATCTTCGATTTTTACTTGTTAGAAAATTTATTAACTGAAGACCATAGTTAATCATCCTCAGAAAGACCCTTGAATATATAGGTTTTGGGAATTTTAATATCGGTCTATTGAACTCATCACGCATCATTTTTAGATTTACGAATGAAAATGAGTACTATATGTTCTAGAAGATAGGTTCCTTGTCTTTTAATGGTTACATAATGAAGGTCTTGATGTGGTCTTTGGATTTATGCACCGATTCTGAACCCCCTCTTGTCCCTATTTGGTTGGGATTCCCTAGTCTACCCCTATATCTTATTAAGCGAGAGGCCCTATTTTACATTTCTAGTTTATTTGGGAAAACCCTCAAACTAGACTCGACTACAAATTATCTTTCATGTCCCTCAGTCGCTAGAATATGTATTGAAGTCGATATTTCACACCCGCTTCCATCTCAATTTTGGATTCACAATGGATAATACATATTTGACCAGGAAGTTGTATTTGAAAATGATCCAGATTATTTCCAAAAGAGTTATTTAATTGGCCATTCAACAAATATATGTTTGAGTAAGCCTCATGATTCACACACCCTTTCACACTTCAACTCAATGGGGGTCTAAAAAGAAAAAATAAAAGGGATGGAATCTACTTCCTTAGGACACCAAGGGGATCCTTATACTAAGAATGATAACAAGAATATATCTTGTCCCATTAATAACTCCCCCTACAGATCTTGTGGATTTTTCGGAGTGAGTGCATAAGGCTCAACCTAGTAATGGGAATAAATTTCTTCCAAATAAATCGGAAAATTATAAACTTGGGACTAATAAAATGGCTTATCCTTTGTACATTGAGGAAAATAGTGATCACTCGGACTCCAAATAATCTTCTCCTGATGATTATGATAATTATTATCTTTTTAAAGATGCCTTCATGAAATCAATGTCTAAAAAATGTAAAAACCCACTAGTTCATGCTGATGGCTTCATGAGTCAAAATACCAAAAAGTGTCGAAAAGGTATATATTAATTTAATATTGAAAGAACCATCATCACAAGATCATTATAAGACTTTAGCAATACTAAAATAATCACCCCTCCAAAACTCGTGGTTGTTGAATAGTTTTCTAGATCTTTTGAAGAAACTGATTCTGATGACAGTAGTTGTGAAGATGATAATTACCCTACAGTGAGGATGCTTATAAATAGGAGGAGAAATAGGCCTTATCTAATGATATTGACTCTTGGATGTATGATCATGATACATTAGAATTCATTCAATATAAGAATGGTGAAATATCTACTGAGGACTACCTTCAACTCAGAAAAAGAATGTTCATTACTGTAGTGGAAGAATTAAAGAAAAATATGAACTTCAATTTCATTGAAATACTATGGAAATGAATCTTCTAGGTTCCCCTTACCCTTAGTGTGACAATTCAAGACTTATTATTATCCTTTCTCCATTTCTATAGAAGAGGTTCCTCATGTGTGAAGGATATTTGGACCTCGAGAAAACATAGAGATTGTTTGGTTTGTTTGTGCCCTGCACTAGAGAGGTTTTTTCCCTTTTCCAAGTCCATTTCAAGTAGGCGTGTTTTTCATATTCATGTATATTTCCACTGACTAGAAAATGAATATCCTACTTTAGTTTTTTGGGAAATTCTATGATCTTGTTTTCAGCTATATCTGGACTTAGTGTGTGGTGTTATGAACTCTTCATGGTTGTTCTAAATGATTGTTGAGAGCCATCCTTAATTTTTTTGAACAAGTATTAATGCTAGTATAGATCCACAATAAGTGGAAATGGAAGGGGAGCCACTATGTTGGTGAGGTGCTTGAATGATCTTCCTGACCTGGTGTTGACATGTCACATGGGCTGGAATTTCGTGATTTCTAAATAGTTTCTTCCATTTAATAATCTCTACTTCACATTGTGAATTCCTACTATGATGATCTATAATTCCTATAATGAGCATACAACTTATGGATTTTGAAAGGATGATTGATGGATTTTTATAAGGACTTACAATTCCTCTATTTTTAATCTATATGTTTTTTTCATTTATCTCCATGTAAGTGTATTGATTTTTTTGCTGGTGTAGCATCCTTGAACCTCTATATTTCCTTGTAAATAATTACTTAATAATAAATTATCTAAGGATATGGGTTGGGAAACTAGAATATGTATCACCTTTCTAAAAAAATCATCCTAATAAAAAGTATGTTGTTGAAGAATGTCTAATACCCATAAATATAACCATAATTCATAGCTTCCTTAGTCCGGTAGGCTATTAAATGTAATTTGATGAGAAAATTTAAAGGTTATATTGCTCACTAAGATATTTGACTAAAAAAGGAGTTATTTTAATCTGGATGAAGAAATATGATGATTTTTTTCAATAATTGAAAAAAATATATTTGTGAATGCTCACGTTTTTTTCCAGACCTCTAGATATGAAGAATTATTCATCTATAGTGATAATTAATTTAAATTAATTGGTTTTTCTTAATATAGAATAGTCAAGTAATTTATTAAGCATCACATTAGTTGAAACCCATGTGCTAAATTAACCTACGTGTGATTTTTAATTAGAATTTTTTTTCATTATAAATAACGAGGAATTATTTGTATTGGGTAAAGTGTAAAATATATTCTGATCCCAAATGGATGAATTATATATTCAATCAAAAATATTTGAACACAAGCTATAGAATACAAATTGAACTAAATAAAGATTATAATTTCTTGATAATTTACCATATTGGAAAATAAAATAAAGTGAATGGGGCATTCAGTCAAGAAAATAATGCTACATTAACCATGTTAGATTTAGAGCATGACCTCTTGGATAAAGATTTGATTAATTTGTTCTTGAAAGTTGTTGATGTATGATATTCATCTATTTTGTTTTAGGTGGCAGTGCAATCAACCCAATTTAATATAATTTTTCAAGCGAAGAAGAGAGAGGGTGACTTATAAAAAAGTTATAAATATTAAAAATTGGATAATTTGACTGAATTTAACATTGATCGATATTGTTTTTTGAAATTTGGGAAGTGATTATGTGTTCTCTATGATTCATATTTTAAGAAAGAGTTATTATTTGTATATAATAGTTCTCCATTTTTAGTTCATTCGGGCAACTCTGGGTTGAATAAATACCTTCTATATTATTACTGGTAGGATGGAATCAATATAGATATTTCATATTTTACAATGAAATATATTACATGAGAATATATTAGAGATGAATGGAATTTACCAAAGGGGATTATTCATCATTTTCTAGTGCCAACATTGAAATGGGAACATATATCCCGAGATTTTGTTGTGGGGAAACCAATGATTTCTTGAGGTAACAATGCAATCTGGGTTATTATTGATCATTTGACTAATTCTTCTCACTTACCTCATCATCAAGACACCCTATATCTATATAAAATTTCCCATTTGTGTTTAATGAAGATAGTCAAGTTATATAGAATTCCTCTCTCCGTTATACCTGACCCTGATATCAGGTTCACTTTTAACATCTCAAAAGGCCTTCAGAATTCATTGAGAAATGAATTAAATTTCATCACATTGATTCATCCTCAAAATGATAGAATGTCTATGTAAAAAATTCAGATATTTTAGGATATTCATATATATTGTTTAATTTATTACCATGGATGTTTGGATAAGGATATTCCATTATTTGAGTTTTCTTATCATAATACTCTTCAGTCTTATATTCAAATAGATCCTTTTTAGTAATTATAGGGAATATAGTGATTAACTCAAAAATTTAGGGATCATTTTGGGGAATGGTAGTTGATGTGAATAGTAATATTGGAGGAGGTGTCTGAGAAAGTGAAGATTATCCATTAACAAATGAGGGCATCTCAGAGCTGGTAGAATAGTTTTGCATATAAAAAGAGGAAAGATATTTATTTTGAGGCTTGTGATCATTTTTTCCATCAAATCAGTCCCTATAAAATTATTACGTGTTTTTGTAAAAATGGAACGTTGACGTCATAGTTCATTGGATCTTATGAAATATAGAGAATGATGGAGTTTTTCCTATAGGGTAACATGTCCTCCGTGTTTATCTCAAGTACAAAGTATTTTTCATGTTTTGATGTTAAGAAAATATGTGCTAGATCCATCTAATGTTTTAATCCCAAAAGTAGTTCATCTAGAAAAAAACCATTCTTATAAAGAGATTCCTATTAGAGTATTTATCATAGAGATAATTTATATCATAATAATGTAATTATCATGTTATGGTTTTTTTTAGAAACCACAAGTTTCAAGAAGAAACATGGGAATCATAAAAAACTATGAGAGAAAAGTATGTCAATTTGTTTAATAAGTGAATAAAATTGAGAAGATTTAATTCTGAAAGTATGAAGGGGAATGAAACAACCTATGTTTTTATTTAATAATTTGTTTTTATATTTATTAGTATTCCTGAATTAAATAGTTATATTCATTATATCATTTAATTATTAAAATAAATAATTTAATTAATACAATATTATATATGGTAATATATATAAGATTAATTTTGAAATAATATAATTTTAATTTTAAAAAACTAATTAAAACTTTGAATTCATGACATTTAAACTATCCTAGAATGAATTTTTGAGAATTTTTGGGAAAATATTAATTTATGGTGAATGTTAAAAAATATTTTTTTTTCAACAATGCAGTTTCTTTGTGACGTTCCCAAGGAAAAATGTAAATGTAAATTTTATTATATTTATTTAATGACTAAATTATGAAATTATAATATTAATGTTTCATAAAAAATAATTCCAATCATTTGGGGCATGGTCGTATGGTCATGTCTTTGGGTAAGTAGTTTAAATGTATTTTTTTTTCATTACATCAAGTTATGCATTCAGGGTTGTACTAAATTTTTAAATAACTGAAGAATAATTTAATTTTTTCATGATATGTATTAAAATCATTGTTAGTGATGGCATATTGCTATGAAATGCAGAAAATTTTCCTTATAGATAAAAATTTATTGTTAAAAATTAATTTCTACGCCATTTATTAATTATTATGAATACTTGATGTTTTTGGATATTAATTTAGAATTATAGATTTATAAATCATAAGTCTTATCCGAATTCCTATAAAAATCGCTCAGAATTCCTAAATGGGAAAAATTAAAATATTGAAGAATTTTTATTGATATAGATATGAGTAAATGTATTAATTAAATGAATATTAATTATCATTATAAACCTAATAAATTTATTTTTATGATATTAATTTATTTATTAATTTTTATAATTGAAATAATTAACATTAATTCTTATGAAACCCTCAGGCCATGCTTGTGAAAGCAGAATTAGAATAAACAAATTTTTTAATTAAAAATATAAGAACCCTATAATGAACCAATACATGATTAAATAATTTTATACAAGAATCTTTCGACCATTATCGTAATTTTATTCAAATTTGAGACATATTGGACCCACATGAATCACTTTAACCCCTTTATAATATTTTATTTAAAAAAAACACAAGTTGTTTTCAGTATAGTTTGGTACAACCCGCCCCAGAGGGGCCCTTTCGATGACTACCCTATGCCTACCTCCAATAAGCTATATGCTGGTGACTGGTAGAGAGTAGGAATATCCCACAAATGGAAAGCATTATCCTAACATAACAGTATGAAAACACACATCTCTATATCACAAATGTTTAAATTTAAAAACACTAATTAAAGAATTCATGAAAAACACAATATCCCACAACCAGTGGGTAAGAGTGACATTAATTGAATTAAAACAGAAAAAGGCCAACAAAAAAGAGTATGTAGCTACATGTCCAACTAGTAAGAAAAGAAGTATTAGGACTACTGTCTAAACTAAAGTAATTCGCCTCATATGTCTGGCCTTCATAAGAACCCTTGAGTCCTTGTCCACCTAGGACTATGTCAAAGGGTTGGTAATCTACATAAGACAGAACGTGTGTGACAATATCCTGTGTAGGGGAGAGTATAATAGTACTTAGTAGGACACCAAAAAACACAAAAAAAATACTTCATAATAAATAACATGGTAGAAATATATAGTATTATCCGTACAAGTATATGTCTACAGTACATACAATAATAATATATAGATATAACAAAACCAAGAAACACGTCTTGAGGTAAGTCACAACCAATTAGAAACCACATGATTCTACTTGTTGCATGCTCATTTTGGGAGAACTCACCCCTCAAGCCATGATATCATCAGAGACACTCACGAAGAGGTATATCTTATTTGGGCCCACCCCAAATGAGAACACATTTTTAAAAAAAATACTATGATATATTGAGTTGATATCCTAGCCAGAGAATACATCTAACATAATCTAGATTAACCCGCAACATATTGGACCCTTAATAGAGAATACCACTAACCCTACTGATGTGACCCGCTAGATGGAGGACCAACACCTTACACTAAGAGGTTAC
The DNA here is from genome assembly GCA_963277665.1 of Viscum album. Lineage (NCBI taxonomy): Eukaryota > Viridiplantae > Streptophyta > Magnoliopsida > Santalales > Viscaceae > Viscum > Viscum album. Next base: position 960,943,069 of record OY728142.1, read on the forward strand.
ACCAATTTCAAAAAAAAACACTAGTGTTGATAGAGGATCCTTCTCAAGTCCCATAGTGGAATACCATAACTATATCTGGGAATCGGCTTCAATAGGGGACTATAATCCAGAAATGTAGATGTAATGTTGTACTGAACCCTCGTGGAAAGGACCATAGGAATGTTCTCATCCTATACTGGTCCAAGATATAAAATCCCCACATTATATCTAAAATACCATCTCACTTTCAGGGTTACAATAGCATTTACATCTCATCAAAACGATGTGTCATTTTAATGTTATGATAGTTTGAAGAAACTGTCAGAAAACCTATCTAGGGAAAGGGGGATCAAGTGTTCATGGACTGACTACCGCAGTTGACCACCACGGTTGATTACTGTGGTCGGTCCAACCCTTATTCAACTACCCCATGATAGATCTTTCCTACTGTCAACCATCTAACAGCACAATGTTTGACTGTTCTATGGCCACTCGGGCTACCGTGGTGCTCGATAGCCTCAGTCGACAATGCGACCACCCCATGTGAACCCAAGGTATGACTCGAGTCTAACCCGAGGTCCCACAAAATTACGACTTGGATTAGGCCTATCCCATCTCTCTTGGACTCATCCATTAGAGCACAGGCAGTGTGGCCCAACCCACTAGCACGCGGGCCGCCTGGCCTGACCAGTTGGCCCACGGGCCACCTAATTGGATTCAACTCACAAGTTTGTTAGCCTTGTCCTATTTAGCCACATACAAAACTACATCATGCTGCCCGACCATATCCTACAACTCTGATTCACAAGACCACTGGTAATGTCTCATGCGAACACCCACTATTCTCTATGCCCCTACACCACCACCTCCGTTCACTGCTTCTTCCAGTTGGTGATGCATTCACCTTGCCTCGATGGACAGTCGGGGCGAACCCATGTTTGTGGTTCCTTCAACAGACCTACCAGCCATCTCTTATGCCAGAAATTGAAAGTGGTCAAAAAATTCAGATCTTCTAGTCTCGATCTACAAAGGACCAGCCTTAGTTGTCATTTTTACTATAATCTGGGGGTCTAATCATATTTTTATATACTTTGTACATCATGTCATCACCCTGAGGTTCCAATAGAAAATAATGTATAGAATAGGGGAGGGAAAATAAAAAATAACACTCTAAGGATCAAAACATGGCTTTTTTTCATTTCATCCTCAATCTATTTCCATGATAAGGATAAACAAAGATGAATTGAAATAAATCTTCGATTATCCCATAGAAAATATCATATCCTGCAATAATGATTGAACCATGAATCAATTTTTTTGTTGATTGACACATGTTCATCGAGAAAATCATGTGCATGAAAAATGACATAGAAAAAACCACCCTACCTTTATTTGGACCAGTTGCTGATAGAGGATGATTATTGTGTCATCGTCATTGGAAAAGTTCCTTTGAATTAGATTCACATTTATCATCGATCCACGATCCAATTTCATTTGTTTGAGAGATTTATTTCTGCATGACTTAAAGGAATTATAGGGTAATGTTGATAAGCTTGAATTCCTGAAAAAGTATTAATAATGAGAAAAATTCGGTGCTTTATAAAATAATTTTTATTTAATTATTTAATGATGATTATTTGATTTTTTATTTTTTCCATAGAATACTGACATCAACCAATGTTATGTCATTCATAGGGAAAACACCACATTAATAACTAAAATTTAGTGGCATATTTCTAATCCCATTCACCATTCATGAGTTATTAGGATAAAAAAATAAAATAAATTTACATAATTATTTTATTTATGGTAACATCCTTGGTGACTTTTTCTCTACATGATCTATTATGACCAATGTTATGTCATGGCTTGAGTAATGTAGACATTTTGAGCTCAAAAATACCATCATATTTCTAAATTGGGATCCCATTTATGATTTATTCAAAAATTTAGTAAATCCACACACTCATGCAATTAATAAGGTTAATATTTTTTAACCAATTGATCTGGGAACCCCAGGCCTTGGAATCACATGACGTCTCAGTTCCTAGTATCTTAATCAATCCTTATAATATCTAAAAATAGTAAATGGAATATTTTATGCATTAAATTCTCCCCCATTTGGATATTTACATCCCCGAAATCCAAATTAGGGCTACTCGAATAGATGAGAGTACAAACATGAAAATGAGCCTCCTTCTCCCATATTCCGTCCTAAGGAGTTGCATGAATCCTACAAATGCAGACCAAAATAATCTCTCACACATGAAGGATCTTATTAACTCTGGTCAATGTTTAACATTCATGCATACAACATGTTATCCATAATGTTAGTGATCCACTCGATCTGGTGATCCGTCGTTCAGAGAAACTCTATGCTCAAGTGTAACTGAGTCCCACAAGCTTCCTGCAACCCCTTCCACAAACATGATGTAAATTGAGAATTAATATGTGAAATAGTAATTGATAGAACTCCATTGAGTTGAACAATCTCATATATGTTAAGTCTTCCCATGTAATCTGATGAAATATATTCTCAGATAGCTAGGAAGTGGGACTAAATGGTAAGTCACTCAATGATCACCAAGATGATTTAATGTCCCCTAGATATACATGGTATAACTATCATGATTTCCATTGATATAATAGGCTACATCCATTCTAGGACCACATGGGTTTGACCTAAACCCTCTAGAACATGGTTCTTAGCCTTCACTTACAGACAAGTGAGTCATTCAGAGAAAAACTCTGAAAATCCCTTATTCACCCCTGACCACAAAAACTAACATCAGTTGTCCTATTTCAATATATCCACAATTGGATTTTCCACTAAAATTAAATGTATGAAAATACCATAGAATATCCTCCTGCAACATTTCTAGCAATACTGTGCATCCCCTGAAAAAAAATATTTGATCCCCATAATTTGATTATCAATCTGGAGTACATTATGTGGAAAACTGAGCATGTAGGGTCTCGATATAGGTATCCCCAAGATGTACCTCCCTGGATCACTGTAAGAGTGGAGGGGCGACAACCATCAACTTGAGTTAATATGCTTCATCTCCATCCATAAATTATATCTGTAATGATTCCAACTCCACTAATTCCGCATTCAACAATTATATGCTAGATCACATGCTGAGATCAAATGCCACCATGTTCCCCTTCCAAGGAGTATAGACAATCTAAATGCCATAGTAACATAGAAACACTACCATCACCTTTTTATCATGTTCTGATCATTCTAAGAGAAGATATAGTTGTTACCCATATAGCCCGATTTGATGATAAAATGATCTCCCATTAAGTAGTGTTTCCACATCTTCAATCCAAATACTACCACTGCTAGCTCATGATCAGGGGAACATAGTTATTTTCATATTGTATCAACTGGAATGATATATAGGAAATCACATCATTTACCTTCATCAGGACACAACCATGCCTATTCCCTGATGTATCATAAAACTCTATTTACTCTACATCTTCTTCTTGTATCATTAGGATTGGTGAACTCGTCAACCTCTACCTCAGATTCTAGAAGCAATGTTGGTAGTTATATACACACAAAAGGATTCCCATTTCTAGTAAAATCTATCAAGGTTGGTGATACTCTGGAGAAGATAGGTATAAACCTCCGATAGTACACTTCCAAACCAATAAAAACATGCACCTTGTTAACAGTCTTGGGTGGATATTAAGAAATCAATACCTCAACCATTTCTGGATCGACTGCAACTCCAGCATATGAGTTTACGTGTGCTAGAAAATGGAAATCCTAATTCTAGAATAGGCAATTGAAGATATTCCAATGGAGTAATTAATTTTTTACTATTTCTATGATCTCCTTCAAGTGTCTCAGGTGCTCCTCCTCAGATTCCAAGTACAATAGGATGTGTTCAATGAAGACCACCATGAACCGGTCTAAGTAAGGGAGAAAAATCTAGTCCATGAGTCCCAAGAGAAATGCTACGGTGTTTTTCATGCCAGAAAACATCACCATGTACTCATAGTGACCTTAAAGACATCTGAAATCCATATTAAATATATCCAAATCTGATAGTCACAACTGTTGATAGCCTTTCATGAGGTTGATATTTGAGAACCATTGTACCCCTTCAAAATGATCAAATAAGTCATTAATCCTTGGTAGTGGATACTTGTTCTTCACAGTCACCTAGTTAATGTTCTGGTAATTCACACATAATCTAAAGCTACTGTTTTTATTTATTGTATACAAAACTTTGTACTCCCATAGTCAAAAACTAGGTCTCATGAATCTTTTCCTCTAAAAGTCCCCCAAATTCTCCTACATCTCCCAAAGATCTCTGGGAGCCATCATATATAAAGGTAAAATATTAGATTAATCCTGGGGTGTATATAAATGCATAAGTCTATCTCCTCGTGTGGCATGAAAGGAATCCTCATACTCTTCCATGTCTGTAGGAAACTGGGGACCCATATCATCCACTACACAAAGGGTGTGGCTATCCAACTGATGTGTAATCAGATTCACCCTCCAATGTGTATGTCCATATTGCACTGCATGTGTTTTCTTTTCACCAACAACAGAACACCCTATTCTATCATGGATGAAACACCACAATATATGCATAAAATAGTCAATCTGAGCATGAAATGTAGATAACTAGTCTATACAAATAATTGTGTTGTAAGGCCTCGAACCTAATACAGGGAGATCCCATCTGAATCCCTCTTTACCAAGAGTCAAGGGGCATTTTTGGCACCACTGTGTGATCATTGAAAATCCTAATTTTTGTGTTTCAAAATGTAATAGTCGAGTCAATGGTTCAACTAGAATTTCCAAGTCCCAAATAGGTTTCTTGGAACGAAAAAATAACTAGAACCTATTTCTTTAAAAAAATACATCTAAGTGGAAAAAAATGGATCGAACCTTGAATCATCGTAGAGAATAGGGGTCAAAATACTCCATTACATGTAACTAGAATCATCCCTATAATCAACTCCATGAGCCTAGAATAGATCACTTGGGGGTATTTGTGGTAACATGTTGAAATGTCTACCACTTCATACTACTCACCCATCTCCTCTTCCATGTCCACTGCCCTACAGATGTACCTGCACCTATCTTTGTATCTACCTAGGTGGTCCATCCACCATATCTCGGTAATTAGTATGAGAGGTTGGATAACCTCAGGTTGGATGTGTAGAGACCCGAAGCCTGACGTACATGGACATTACATTACTTTTGCGGAATACTTAGTACAATACAAAAACACACACACAAGGACCGTAATAGTTTAGTGTCTTTGGAAACTCGGAACGTAATCTTCTAATCGTGGTGAAAGATCTTCAATATATCCCATAAAGATCTTCCCTTTTTTTCCTACATAAAACCTTTATTTATATCCTGGGGAAAAGAAAACATAAAAGGGTGAGCTCAAATGCTCAGTAAGGGTAAGAAAAAGAAAAATCAATCACATCATAATCATAAGAACATAAATTTTGGAAATTTTAACCTGCAAAAGAGATCATAATTTCATAACATGGGGTAAATCATGGCGGTGAAATGTAATCACAATAATCATATCTTAAAACATGAAACTTTGTGGCATTCACACATAATCATAGAGAATCATTTCTTGTTAGTCAAGACTCATTTCCAAGACTATCTTAGTGGACAAAGTCCCTTTCTGAATCGAGTAACCCTCGTTTCAGTCCTGTTTCACTGAACCGGTATAACCTACCGTTCCAGCCCTGTCTATCTCATGAGATATAAAATCTTTACCCAATGCATTGGAGGGATATATAGGTCCCACCCATCTTATAATGAATCCTTTCTTATGTGTGCCACATAATCATAAATCATACATCATCGCATAACACATGTAACAAAAATGGGATTCTTGAAACATCATGACATCATAAAACAAATCATATAAGGTAAATGACTACATAAAAATAATTCCCTCACAACATAATCAAATCAATGTAATAATAGGGATAGAAACAGAACCCTTTATTATCTTATATGGAAAATAATTTTGATAAAACACTTGAACTCCATTCTTGAGGAAAATATCCTTTCTTCTTCAAAAACATTTTTCCTTTCATAACATGTCATACGACTTTAAAATAAAAGAAGATGATTAAAAATAAACTTGAAAACTTGTAAAGGATGTTTCTTTTAAATAATGTTTTAAAAATACATTCATGCCGTATAAGTTAAAAAAAACATTCTTCGTACTTTTGTCGGAAAAGTAAAAAAGTACCTCGTACGAAAAACGACAAAAGATTCCTTTCATACATATTACTAAAAACTCACCGAAGGGTAAAAATGGATTTAAACAATTGTAGGTGGATGGAAATAATATTATATATTGGTGAAACATGTATGTGGATGATAAAATACACCCCAGTAAATACTTACGAATAAACAATCTCGGATAAAAATGAGATTGTGATATTTTCCCTAACCTTAGGTCTGACTTGCTTTGTAAGTGTCCGAACCTCCTGTATAATGATTTAAATCATGTTATTGAATTATTACAGAATCATATTCATTGTTATGATATCATATATTGTTCACTTATGACATTATATTACCCGTTCTTTTGTAAATTCCATGTTAAAGAAGCGTTTTGGGTAAAATCGTTTCATTTATCGTAGGTGTTTTGACTTGTTGTTCTTGACATTATTATTACTTATATCATGATTTAATTACTTCCAGAATATAAAATATTATTTATATATCATATATATTCAGTATATATATATATATATATAGAAGATAGATAAATGAAATGAAAAACACCGTTCATGGAGACGGTAGTCCGTACGTACGCATGAACGCTGTTTTCCTTTCCTTATTGTCTTGAATGGAAGTAAGTAGATGACATACATATATATATATACATAAATCCAGTAGCTTTATAATGTAATATATTTCATTATTATTTCTTATATATACTTTGTAATCATTCTTAAATGGTTAACATGGAGAATGAATCTCATCGCGTCGTGGAGACGGTAGTCCGTACGTACGCACGAGCGATGATATCATTTCCATAAATATTGAATTGAATTGGAGTGGATTATACAATATATCAGAATCAATATGATGTTGTAATAACTATGTATAGTTATTCTTTACACCATTATACCCATCCATGTAAGGTGGTGGTGGAAAATAGATTACACCACGGCGTGGAGACGGTATTCCGTACGTACGCACGCGCGGTGGTTTCTTTTTCCGTAGGATGGATAGATAGTGAAATAGGGTTGTTTCAAACTTATAATAACATATCAGTATATGAGTGATACTTATGTTATTACTTCATAATGAAACAACCTATGAAGAATAATTGGAAGAAGAAATAAAGATGATAGAATTGGTAACGGTAATTACCTCTTCTTTGAAGCGTCTCTTTGAGACCTCCTCTTAGGGCACTAAAATTGGTCTTTGAGGAAGCCCAGAACCTCTAGGATGTTGCTAGGGAAGTGGAGAAGAGATTTTGGCAGGGGTTGGCTGAGCTTGAGTGCTCAAATTGGTGTGAGGAGGAGGGGGAGGAGGTGTCCTTTTATAAGGGAGGAGAGGGGCACCTTAGGAATATCTCAAAATATTATTTTATATTAAAGTCAAAATCGGTTTATAATGGTTCCAAAGGGTCTTATTTCGAAGATAAAGTGGGGATGGGTCGAAATCCTATCATACAATAGGATTGAGACAAGTTTAGGGTATTATTTTAACCTTATCAATTAGATTTAACTCTAAGTTAAATAATTTAACTTTTACCGTGTCTTTTTGTTTTCTTTCACTATATGGTCAATACACTTACTATAACATGCCAAACGAACCCCAAATTGTTTATTATTAATATATATATCCTTATCTAAGTCATTTGGCCGAACCTTAGATTTTTAGGAATAAAATAACAATTAATAATATAATATTTGATTTAAAAACTATTTTGTGTCAATTTTGACACTATTTGATATATGATTTTTGTGAAAGTCATAAAAAAATTATATGTTCGAACCAAGTTGATTAAATCAACACCAATATATCATAGTAACCTAGAAAAGTAGTGTAATTCATAAAAAGTCTCAAATTATATTTATTTTGGTATTTATAACATCAATAAGATAATTACTGCATCATCTTTGTGTCATAAATAAATTAATTTATTTAATGTCTAAAAATTACAAATAAAATACCATTATGTAGGAAATATTTTTATCTTTCTAATGAATATTTATAGTCGAATTTATCTTATGTATAAACCCATATTAAAAATGTTTTAGTAAATAAACTTTGATTTTAACTCTTTTAACTCTTCTTTGAATTAAATAATAATAAATGTCCTAATCTAATCCAAGTGGGCCTAAATGATAATATATTACACTTAAGGTTGTTTTTGGTCGAGATACACTTGTCCAATAGAATTAGGACATGTGTTAGGGTAATATTAATATCATTTTTACCCTTAATTACCCTGTTTACTTTTAACCGTGGTAAATAAAATTAAAAAAGTTACTATTCACCAAAAATTATTTTAATCTCATTGAACCACATTTTACTTACTGACATCAACCGTGTCTCTCGGATTTTTGAAATTCCATTCACAGAAGCGGTAAAATTAAGTTTTATGAAAAATTTAGTTTTTTTAACTACCACTTAGTAGTTTCACTATTCATCAAAAATTGATGTTTTTCAGAACAATGCCAAAATTTCATCCTAAGCTATATTTCATATTCTGAATTCAAAAATGAAGTCTATTTTAAAAAATTCATAACATAGAAGTTGCATTAATTAATTTTATAATTAAATCCCGCTGTTAAAACAAATAGCGTGTTTTTAAGAAACAATATCTATCAAAAGATTGACACTTGTTTATGTCTGGTTTAAATGTGAAATTACATCCAATGACCAACATTGTATTAAATTGTAAAAATATATTCTAAATATACTTTAAAACCACTCAAATTAATAATTTACCACTATTAATTATTTCGATTAAAAAAGTTGTTTTTAATTATAATTTAGTAATTTTCACTATTCATCAGAATATGAAAGTTATCCGAAAAGTACCAAAATTTCACCTTAGGCTAAATTCGATACTCCGAATCCGAAAATGAAATCCATTTTGAAATATAATATTTACAAAATTTCAAAAAGTGGTTATTACTATTCATAACGGCTAGTTTTAATAACATTTTAATAGCATATCGCTGTTTAGTGAAACTCGTTATTGCGTACTACACACGCTATCGAGGAAGGTCGCGATTGCGTGTAATGCAAGGCAAGTCAAGGATGCGTGTTGTGCAAGCTCCTTTTGGTGTAGCGTACAACACAAGACATTAGTGAAATAAAAAGAATATTTTTCATAAAATCTCGGCCTGTTACATTCTACCCCCCTTAAAATGAATTTCGCCCTCGAAATTCGTCGTGGTTATAAATGGTTTACTATTCGAAAGTTTCTTTAATAGAAACCCACATCGTAAAAAGGAATACCAAAACATGGCTTTAAAAACTAAAGTATGAAATGTAACGATTACCCAAATAAACTAATCACTGGGTTTCCACATAGGTGAAAATATGGATATGGAAGAGAAATCTAACCATCATGTTCTGATGGAGAGTGGTAGAGAACATGGCTATGGAAAATCCAGCAATCACAAAGCCATAAATTTGTGATGATTTATGGTACCATCTGATTCATCAGATATAAGATCACTAGGACAACATTTTTGGTTTTCAAGATCGTTTCCCTAAAGTTAAAGAATTTGAATTAGAATAAATACTTACTTTATTTTGGTACAATATCACTGTTGTTCGTGCCTTTAACACTTTCCACTTCATCTCTTAAATAAATGAAGTTGAATTTGTTATTCGTGAAGTGTTAGCAGATCATGTGATAGAATGACGGGTCATTCCATCTGTCTCAAAAAAAAGGTTAGCAAAAATTATATACATAAGTCGATCTATAGTGAGATTAATCATATATGGTTCCTAAAATGGACTTTATACTTCATATATCATACTTCTTAATATAATAAAACTAGTTTCTAATAAACAGGGACTTCCTGTAGGCCAGTGGTAGGCGATAAAGGCCAGTCGCACTTCGGTTGTGGGTTCGATTCCCATATCCTTGTCCGACGCGATGGGCTGTCGCCCGTCCTGCAGGTTGTCCTTTTTCTAAAACTACATTACTATAATATCCCATCAATAATATCGAAAAAAAACTTCTATCCTTAAACAATACTCACTTATGTCCAACATAATCCATTTCAATCTTTAGGCTTATCCATAATACTGCAGTCCACTCTCATAACATAGTGAAAACGATTACCAGAGATTTAATACCATCGTTGATCCCTATATATCATAAGATATGTTTTGTTGGTCACATTCCAAACATTCAAAGTCCTTCATCATGTATTCTCTTGAATACCCATTGAACCTTAGTGAAAACATGAATGCAGTTAAAAGTTAACACTTTCCACATACCAAAATCCTCAAAATTCTATATACTCAAACCATGATATCACTTAGTCTTTATATCAATCATGAGCTCATGAATAATGTCAAACATTTCATTTTCTCCTTATCCCTTCATTATGCGCATATCATATACTTTCTAAAATATTTGAATAACTTTTCCTGAAAACCACAATAGACCAATACATAAATATTTCAATAAACCATAAAAGTACCTCAACAACATTATTCTTGAATACCAATACATAAACACTTTAGTCCATCCACTTCAATGATTGTCCTGGAATAAGTCCATCCTTGATTTAGAAGTAACTTTTTAGGTCAGGGCATTGAGTTGGGTAATGCCCATGTTCTCCACAAATAAGACATTGAACTCCATAACAGTCTGTCACTCTATGACCCTTTTCTCCACACAGATAACATCGGTCCCTCCATTTGAGGTATTCCTCAAGGTTCTTCTTCCCTTTTTTAGAAATCTCAATCTTCCTTTCTTTATGCTCCTCAACATGCGAACATGAATAATAGTTTATCTTCCTCTTCTTTGATGAATTAGGCATACCATTAAATTTCACCTTGTTAATCATATATCGTGATGACTGATTCGGAATAATCGCAATATCTTTCTCTCTAGGAATTACAAAATTTTGTTGCTCATAGTCACCAATTTGTCCATTGGATTCAATGTTAACCGAATTCCTTCTGGTTCCCTCCATTAACTAAAACACAAAAAGAATCTTGTGAGAGTCAAAAATCATGCTAGAGAAAACAACATAGTAAAGGGGGAGTACCCTCAATATCTAACATCTTAGGTTAAATTCTAAGATCGTTAGCGCAATTCTATGACTATAACCTATACGTATACTTAACCTTATAGACATCTCTAGACATACCTTAGAAATATCTCTAGGGATCTCACCATCGTTTTCGCATCCTAGTTTCCAAAGGTTGACTAAACCTCCCTCTGATACCAACTGTAGAGACCCGAAGCCTGACGTACATGGACATTACATTACTTTTGCAGAATACTTAGTACAATACAAAAACACACACACAAGGACCGTAATAGTTTAGTGTATTTGGAAACTCGGAAGGTAATCTTCTAATCGTGGTGAAAGATCTTCAATATCTCCCATAAAGATCTTCCCTTTTTTTCTACATAAAACATTTATTTATATCCTGGGGAAAAGAAAACATAAAAGGGTGAGCTCAAATGCTCAGTAAGGGTAAGCAAAAGAAAAATCAATCACATCATAATCATAAGAACATAAATTTTGGAAATCTTAACCTGCAAAAGAGATCATAATTTCATAACATGGGGTAAATCATGGCGGTGAAATGTAATCACAATAATCATATCTTAAAACATGAAACTTTGTGGCATTCACACATAATCATAGAGAATCATTTCTTGTTAGTCAAGACTCATTGCCAAGACTATCTTAGTGGACAAAGTCCCTTTCTGAATCGAGTAACCCTCGTTTCAGTCCTGTTTCACTGAACCGGTATAACCTACCGTTCCAGCCCTGTCTATCTCATGAGATATAAAATCTTTACCCAATGCATTGGAGGGATATATAGGTCCCACCCATCTTATAATGAATCCTTTCTTATGTGTGCCACATAATCATAAATCATACATCATCGCATAACACATGTAACAAAAATGGGATTCTTGAAACATCATGACATCATAAAACAAATCATATAAGGTAAATGACTACATAAAAATAATTCCCTCACAACATAATCAAATCAATGTAATAATAGGGATAAAAACAGAACCCTTTATTATCTTAGATGGAAAATAATTTTGATAAAACACTTGAACTCCATTCTTGAGGAAAATATCCTTTCTTCTTCAAAAACATTTTTCCTTTCATAACATGTCATACGACTTTAAAATAAAAGAAGATGATTAAAAATAAACTTGAAAAATTGTAAAGGAAGTTTCTTGTAAATAATGTTTTAAAAATCCATTCATGCCGTATAAGTTAAAAAAAACATTCTTCGTACTTTTGTCGGAAAAGTCAAAAAGTACCTCGTACGAAAAACGACAAAAGATTCCTTTCATACATATTACTAAAAACTCACCGAAGGGTAAAAATGGATTTAAACAATTGTAGGTGGATGGAAATAATATTACATATTGGTGAAACATGGATGTGGATGATAAAATACACCCCAGTAAATACTTACGAATAAACAATCTCAGATAAAAATGAGATTGTGATATTTTCCCTTACCTTAGGTCTGACTTGCTTTGTAAGTGTCCGAACCTCCTGTATAATGATTTAAATCATGTTATTGACTTATTAAAGAATCATATTCATTGTTATGATATCATATATTGTTCACTTATGACATTATATTACCCGTTCTTTTGTAAATTCCATGTTAAAGAAGCGTTTTGGGTAAAATCGTTTCATTTATCGTAGGTGTTTTGATTTGTTGTTCTTGACATTATTATTACTTATATCATGATTTAATTACTTCCAGAATATAAAATATTATTTATATATCATATATATTCAGTATATATATATATAGAAGATAGATAAATGAAATGAAAAACACCGTTCATGGAGACGGTAGTCCGTACGTACGCATGAACGCTGTTTTCCTTTCCTTATTGTCTTGAATGGAAGTAAGTAGATGACATACATATATATATATACATAAATCCAGTAGCTTTATAATGTCATATATTTCATTATTATTTCTTATATATACTTTGTAATCATTCTTAAATGGTTAACATGGAGAATGAATCTCATCGCGTCGTGGAGACGGTAGTCCGTACGTACGCACGAGCGATGATATCATTTCCATAAATATTGAATTGAATTGGAGTGGATTATACAATATATCAGAATCAATATGATTTTTTAATAACTATGTATAGTTATTCTTTACACCATTATACCCATCCATGTAAGGTGGTGGTGGAAAATAGATTACACCACGGCGTGGAGACGATATTCCGTACGTACGCACGCGCGGTGGTTTCTTTTTCCGTAGGATGGATAGATAGTGAAATAGGGTTGTTTAAAACTTATAATAACATATCAGTATATGATTGATACTGATGTTATTACTTCATAATGAAACAACCTATGAAGAATAAGTGGAAGAAGAAATAAAGATGAAAGAATTGGTAACAGTAATTACCTCTTCTATGAAGCGCCTCTTTGAGACCTCCTCTTAGGGCACTAAAATTGGTCTTTGAGGAATAACAGAACCTCTAGGATGTTGCTAGGGAAGTGGAGAAGAGATTTTGGCAGGGGTTGGCCGAGCTTGAGTGCTCCAATTGGTGTGAGGAGGAGGGGGAGGAGGTGTCCTTTTATAAGGGAGGAGAGGGGCACCTTAGGAATATCTCAAAATATTATTTTATATTAAAGTCAAAATCGTCTTATAATGGTTCAAAGGGTCTTATTTCGAAGATAAAGTGGGGATGGGTCGAAATCCTATCATCCAATAGGATTTAGACAAGTTTAGGGTATTATTTTAACCTTATCAATTAGATTTAACTCTAAGTTAAATAATTTAACTTTTACCGTGTCTTTTTGTTTTCTTTCACTATATGGTTAATACACTTACTATAACATGCCAAACGAACCCCAAATTGTTTATTATTAATATATATATCCTTATCTAAGTCATTTGTCTGAACCTTAGATTTTTAGGAATAAAATAACAATTAATATTATAATATTTTATTTAAAAACTATTTTGTGTCAATTTTGACACTATTTGATATATGATTTTTGTGAAAGTCATAACAGAATTATATGTTCGAACCAAGTTGATTAAATCAACACCAATATATCATAGTAACCTAGAAAATTAGTGGAATTCATAAAAAGTCTCAAATTATATTTATTTTGGTATTTATAACATCAATAAGATAATTACTGCATCATCTTTGTGTCATAAATAAATTAATTTATTTAATGTCTAAAAATTACAAATAAAATACCATTATGTAGGAAATATTTTTATCTTTCTAATGAATATTTATAGTCGAATTTATCTTATGTATAACCCCATATTAAAAATGTTTTAGTAAATAAACTTTGATTTTAACTCTTTTAACTCTTCTTTGAATTAAATAATAATAAATGTCCTAATCTAATCCAAGTGGGCCTAAATGATAATATTTTACACTTAAGGTTGTTTTTGGTCGAGATACACTTGTCCAATAGAATTAGGACATGTGTTAGGGTAATATTAATATCATTTTTACCCTTAATTACCCTGTTTACTTTTAACCGTGGTAAATAAAAGTAAAAAGTTACTATTCACCAAAAATTATTTTCATCTCATTGTACAACATTTTACTTACTGACATCAATCGTGTCTCTCGGATTTTTGAAATTACATTCACAGAAGCGGTAGAATTAAGTTTTATGAAAAATTTAGTTTTTTTAACTACCACTTAGTAGTTTCACTATTCATCAAAAATTGATGTTTTTCAGAACAATGCCAAAATTTCATCCTAAGCTATATTTCATATTCTGAATTCAAAAATGAAGTCTATTTTACCAAATTAATAACATAGAAGTTTCATTAATTAATTTTATAATTAAATCCCGCTGTTAAAACAAATAGCGTGTTTTTAAGAAACAATATCTATCAAAAGATTGACACTTGTTTATGTCTGGTTTAAATGTGAAATTACATCCAATGACCAAAATTGTATTAAATTGTAAAAATATATTCTAAATATACTTTAAAACCACTCAAATTAATAATTTATCACTATTAATTATTTTGATTAAAAAAGTTGTTTTTAATTATAATTTAGTAATTTTCACTATTCATCAGAATATGAAAGTTATCCGAAAAGTACCAAAATTTCACCTTAGGCTAAATTCGATACTCTGAATCCGAAAATGAAATCTATTTTGAAATATAAAATTTACAAAATTTCAAAAAGGGGTTATTACTATTCATAACGGCTAGTTTTAATAACATTTTAATAGCATATCGCTGTTTAGTGAAACTCGTTATTGCGTACTACACACGCTATCGAGGAAGGTCGCGATTGCGTGTAATGCAAGGCAAGTCAAGGATGCGTGTTGTGCAAGCTCCTTTTGGTGTAGAATACAACACAAGACATTAGTGAAATAAAAAGAATATTTTTCATAAAATCTCGGGCTGTTACAGGATGTCCTCTGACGTAACATGAAATGCATTTCCTCTCTGTAGGATGACTAGACCCACCCTGTGAACCCTAATCATCAGATCCCCTATTTTGAGACCTCCAATTGATAATTCTCGCACATCCATGTCTTTGAGAATATCGTTTGATTCCTACCGTCGAGGTATATGCTCTTTCTTTCCCACTATTAACAACCAGCAGTTGTATCTGCGTATCTAAGGAACACTCAACCACAAAGGTTCGCTCTAGCACCCCAACATTGGTAGAAATACATATTGGGGTAACTCTAGCTTGGATGTATCTATAAAGACCGTTCTCAATGGATCAAACCCTAATGTACTAGTCATTTATCTTATGCATCGAGTACCTAGAGATGTTGGTATGCCTCGGCGAATACTCAGATACTGATATATCATCCTTCTAGAGCTATAGATGCTCCTCAACATGCATATCCATCATCTTATAAGATGATAATGCCTCTCTGAAATGGATCTTGAACTCAATCCATGGAAGGTTCACCTCATCCTATGATCAGGTAACCAAAACACAACAATTGCCCTGCAGAGATGTATAGAAGGCTCACTACCAAGACAACCATTTGATTTAGTGTTGTTCTGACTAAACTGAAAACTCGGTTCATTGCCTGAAGCCTATACTTAGCCACTTGAGGTTCAGGATCATCTCATAACCTATGAGGATTTATTGCTAATACAGGTGAATTATTCTCAATTAGTGATCTGCATCTGCTAGTACTGGGAGTTCCACATGATTATCTATAGGTGATGGTACTATTGGTACACCACCTATAGGTGCTATATTTAGTACAAATCCCTATACCATTGTATCTTTAGCCGGTGGATCATCATCCTGATTACTTAGGGGAATCCTAGGTTGACGTGTCTCTAGAGATTTCCTATAATAAAACATGATTTACCACAATCAATGAGTTTATCTGGAGAGATGTCTCACGAAGGACATGCAACCCACAACCCATTCCTATTTGATTCAGGTGCCATTATATTGCCTATAACTAGGGTTTTTGTGTACTAATTACAAATTAGTTAATCCAAGTCATACTGTATGGATACATTGTCAACAACATCATCACTAGAGTACATGTCCTAAAAGATAAATTGGAAACACTCAACACGGTTTCCCCAAACCAACATCATAGACTCCATGTCTTGAGGAAGAATTGAACCCCTTGGATAACACTCTATCATGAACCATCACGGAGGGTCCCATGTCATGAATACCTCATTCCACCTCTAATAGTCGAAGGGCTGGTGACTAACACCATGTAGGCATATCCCACATAAGGGAGACAATAGCCTAAAGAACACGTAAAAATTCACACATATCCAAGCCACAAATGATGAAGTGTAAAAAAATATAATTAATAAATGAATGAAAACCAACATATACTAAAACCAGATTAAAATAATGAATGTATTGACAAGTAAATAAGGCCAAAACAATGCCCAAAAAATGTGTTTGTAGCCACAAGTCCAACCGATAAAAAATGAGGTACTGGGACTACTCTCTGGGAAATAGGAACACTCCTCGTCTGTCTGACATTACAATGCATTGTCGAGTCCTAGGCCACCTAGGACTCCATCAAATGGTTGATCATCTGCACAAGACATGACATGTATGGGAGGAGCACATTATGGGGTGAATAATACAATACTCACCAAGACACACCAAAACCATTGAGGAAATATGAAAAAGTACATACCAAAATAGAAAAATATTGTAATCTTCCCACATTTATTTTTCTACAGAACATACACCAAGAATATACAGATATAAAAAATCCATGAAAAAGTCTAGAGGTAATACACTACTAATTAATAGCCACATGATTTATCTCTAAGCATGCTCGTTCCAGGGGAATATACACATAGAGCTATGATATCATCAGAGATTCTCCCAGGGAGGACTAACTCTTTTAAGCCCTTACCAATTGATAAATCATTGGTCAAGGAAGACAATGATAGCTGTAGACAAGATCTGTCATAGATAATACCACTACCCCAAACTGTATCAACCTATATTTTAGAGGATCTTTCCAACTGAAAACCACTAACCCTGCTGATGTGGCCCACTAGTTGGAAGAAAAACTCCATTATCTAAAAGGTTACATTTATTAAAAAAAATATCTACTAGGGGAGATAGAGGATCCTCTTCTTGTCCCCTGAATAAGCATAATAACTCTATCTAGGGATTATCCTCTTGAGGGTACTACAATCCAGTAATGTGTATGTAATTCCATACTGAACCCTTGAGTAAAGGACCAGGGGAATGCCCTCAACATATTCTAGTCTAAGATAGAAACTCACCACATTGTCTGAAGAAGGAATATCTTATCGTCAAGGTCCCAACTCGATAAAAAGTATCATTAAATAGACACACCATTTTTCATTTATTGCAGTTTGAAGAAACTACCAGAAAACTAGTATAGGAAATGGGGTAGATCACCACGGTAGATTGTGCAACATCACTTGGACGACCCGAGATTTGACAAAGGTCTGACCTAGATCCGGCCCAGTCCGCTAGGCCGACCCAACCTGCAATGCTTGGTCTGACCCAACCCGCACTTCCTGGGCTGAACCACCCCACACTTCCATGGCCAAACTATCCCACACTGCCTAGGCTATCCCAACATTCTATGTCTATTCCAGCCCATACCAATCCCTTTGGGATCATCCCAACCCCCTGGGATGCATGCCACCTGTCTCGGCCCAGCCCATGCAGTCACTACTACTACAATATCCAACAACCCTACCACATCCTGTTGCTCCAATCTAGGTGGTCATGGCTGCTGTCTAGTCTCACTGAATTATAAGCAGCCACCTTCTATGTTCCACTACAATGTCACTGATCTCTACACCTTTCAGTTGCTGATTCCACTGCCTCACGTCATCATACCACTATGCCGAACCCACACCGAATGTCCCTTCTGTGGACCACTAAGCGACCTCTAACGCCCAAATTTCAAAGAAGTCAGTGTTCAGAGCTCCTAGGGTCATTATCTACATTAAAAACGCCTCTATTGTTTGTTTACCTCCATTCCCTTGGTCCGATCGCATTTGTATCCACCCGAAATGTCAATTCGTGACCATGGGGGTCCAACGGGGAAGAACGAGAAGAATAGTTGAGTGAAAATAAAAAATAACACCCTGAGGATTGAACGTTTTCCTTTATATATGTCAACCTCAATCCATATCCATTAGAAGGATAAACGAAGAGGAATTAAAAAAATCTCCCAATAATCCCTCAAATAAAATCCCATCCCGAAACAACTATTGAACAATAGGTAAATCTATTTTTGGATTGACCTGTATTCATCATGGAAATCACGAACAGGGATAATCACAAAGGAAAAACCACCCAACCTCAATTTGAACAAGTCACTAATGAAGGACTATCATTGTGTCATCATCGTTGGCATGGTTCCTTCGATCTAGCCATGCATTGATCGTTGATCCATGATCCTTCATCGTTCCATAAAGATATTTCCTTCTTCACAGCTTTGAGGAATTATACATTTATGGTGAAAAACATAAATTCATGAAACATACATAATAAAAATAAAAACACATGAAACATAACATAATTTTGTTAAATTATTTAATGATAAATACGTCCTTTTCATGTTTTTCCGCAGAAGACTCACATCAACCAATGTTAAGTCATTCATAGGGAAAACACCGCATAAGAAACTCAACATTTGTATTTTATTTCCAACCAGAGTCACTATTCGTGTGTTATTAGGGTTTAAAAATAAAATAATTTTATTTAGAATTATGTCTCTGGTGACTATTTATACAAATGACTTACCCCGACTAATTCTAGGTCATGCCTAGGGTAAAGAATCCATTATAAGATCAATAGTGCCATTTAATTTTTGATCATGACACCCTTTTAGGAGTTATTCCACTTTTTTAGAAAAAAACACATGTGTGCTATCAAAATGTTTAATATTTTTCAAAAAATTCTTTCAGGAACACAGTTCCTTGGAATTGCACACCATCTTAGCACCTGGTCTCGAAATCATTTCATATAATGTCAAAAAATAAATCAATGAAGATATGAGGTGATACATGTTTTTATATTCTATAATATTTTTATATATGGTTTTCGATCCATTATTTGAAAATAAATAGTACTTTCAAATCTAACAGCATTATCTTTTTCATGGAATTTTATATTTAATTTTTATGGAATAAATTTTTACCTTAAATTTGTTCTCAATTATGATGCAATAAATATTTAGTTATTGAATAAATAAAAATAATGATATCAGAAATAATAAAATAAATATATTATGGGAATTTTATGTAAATTCCAATTTTTTATAGGTTCATATGATATTTCTAGGAAAAAATAAAAAAATTAGATTTGAGTTTGAACCTTTTTTGATGTTTTAAAGTCATACATATGAATTGTTTTTTATTTGACAAAAATTATTTTTCATTAATAATATTTTTTATTAAGTTATTTCAAAACCCTAAATATATTGAAAAATGCCAAAAATGATAATATTATATTGATAATGTTATCTTTTGGGATTTATAATCATTGGGGGAGTTTTTAACCCTATTTTAGGCTATTTATAATTTAATATTTTATAGATAAAACAATAACATTTATTTTATTGAAAGGGGAAGTAGAGGAAAACGTTTAGGGGGGCCTAAAATGATACAGACCAAGGGAGTCCTCAATTATATAATAAGCACATCCTGAGGGGAGGGAGCCAGTTCTGGAGTACACCTTTAGAGAAGAGTCGGAAGGCGCCTTGGAGGCGAGGAAGTCAGCTACACTATTCCCTTCGTGCCATGTGTGAGTAATAACCATCCTCCTGGTGATAAACTTATTTCAATTATGGATAACATAATAAATATTCCATGGAGTGGGAGAGAGACCCTTGAGAGAGTCTCATATAATTTTGGAATCCGATTCAACGACCGTTAAGGTGATGCCTTTAGAATGACATAGGGAAAGGCCATTGAGGATGGCATTAGCCTTCGCACCCAACGAACACTACTGGAAATGCTGTTTTTCCCAATGGGTGTTTACCAACGGTTTTCTAAAACCATTGGGGTTGAAGGATTAAGAAAGCCTTTCCCAACGGTTCATTGAAACCGTTGGGAAAAGCTACCCCTTTGCCAACGGTTTGAAGAAACTGTTGGTAAAGGGGTGAGTTAATCACCATTTCCCAATGGTTCAACAGAACCGTTGGGAAAGGGTCACCCCTTTGCCAACGGTTTCCTCAAACCGTTGGCAAAGGGGTCCTTAGCATCTCTTTCCAAATGGTTCTTAAAAACCGTTGGGAATTATTTCCCCCAAATCCAGCCGCGGGGCTGCTCTCCCTCATTCGCACAGAAACCTAATTTCATCCGCTCCACCACTCTCCTCTCACGAAATCCCCTATCCAAAGAGGTGAAAACCATCTGAAATCAGGTATATTTTCATTTATACACATATACTTCCTTATTTTTATTGTTATTTCTTTAGTATTTTAGTTTTAAGTTATCAATCCACCTCCATCTCTCTGCTACTCTCCAAATCCCCCATCTGAATAGGTGAAAACCCATTTGAATCATCTCAAATCAAGTAATTTTTTCTTTATACACATATGGTACCTTGTTTTTATTGTTATTGATCTAATATTTTAGTTTTAATTTTGGATTTTGATGTGATTTCACCGTGTAAAATAGGGAAATGAATAAATATTTTGTTAATTAATTAGTTTCCCCTGGAATATCAGTTGTGTTATAATTTCCATGCTAAATAAAGGGGTAATGTAATAAAAGACCTTGAATAAATAAATTGTGGAAGTTGGGGTATGTTGCCTCTATGAGAGGTTTTTTGTTGTGTTTCATTGTATGTTGTAGGCTGTTTTATGGGGATTGAGGTGACCAGTTGGGCTTTGTGATATGTGGGGTTGTAATGTGATGGTTAGTGGGCATGGATGTGTCATGTGAAGTTGTATGATAGTGATGATGTGTGGTGGTGTTGTGTCGTGTGGAGGTGTTGTGTGATGAAGTTGTGGTGTATAATGTGGTGAGGTGGTTTTGGTTGTGCGGTGGTTTGTGATGTGCAATATTTTTATTGTGATATGTGGTTGTTTTGGTGAGATGGTTGGTCGATGTAACATGGTGTCGATGGTTATTGTGAGATGGTGAGTTGTTGTGTGGTGGTTTTATTAGTTTCCTGGTTATCTATGGAATAAATTATGCTGTTAAAACAAAAAAACAAGATATTAAATAAATGAGATGGAATAGAAATGGATGTGTGGTAAACTGATTTAATTAATTTAACATTAAATGAATGGAAAATATAAGTGTGAATGAAGTGGCTTATAAATGAATGTGATAAATGCTATGCATCTTTTGTGGTGGTGGTGTGGTTTATGTGTTTTATGGTAGTAGTGAAGTGTGTGATTATGTAGTTAATGTGAACCCATAGGTTGAGTATTTTGTGCTATCTATATATCATCTATTTTTATGTTATTTCTACACATTCCAGGGGGGTGGTATGTCTAGGTGGTGGTGGTGGGGTTGCAGGGGAGGGGGGTGTGGGCTGTTTGGGAGGGTGGGCGGGGCTATCCAGGGGGGGTACGGGGTGTCCAGGGGGGTATGGGGGTGGGCGGGCTGTCTACAAGGGTGGACGGACTGTCCACGGGGGTGGCCGAGCTGTCAAGGAGGGGTGGGCGGGCTGTCCAGGGGGGGTGGGTGGGCTGGCCACGGGGGGTAGTGGTGTCCAGGGAGGTGGGCGGTCTATCCAAGGGGGTAGGGGCTGTCCATAGGGAGAAGGGGTGTCGAGGGGGGTGGGTGGGCTGTCCACGGGGGTGGTTGGGCTGTCTAGGGGGTAGGGGGTGTCCACGGGGGTGGGTGGGGCTGTCCAGGGGGTGTGGGTTGTCCTGGGGGTCTGGGTGGGGTGTCCTGGTGGGGGAGGGGTGTGTGGGGTGTCCAGGTGGGGTGGTATGTCTAGGTGGTGGTGGTGGGGTTGCAGGGAAGGGGGGTGTGGGCTGTTTGGGAGGGTGGGCGGGGCTATCCAGGGGGTACGGGGTGTCCAGGGGGGTACGGGGGTGGGCGGGCTGTCCACAAGGGTGGACGGGCAGTCCACGGAGGTGGTCGGGCTGTCAAGGAGGGGTGGGCGGGCTGTCCAGGGGGGGTGGGTGGGCTGGCCACAAGGGGTAGGGGTGTCCAGGGGGGTGGGCGGGCTATCCAAGGGGGTGGGGGGCTGTCCATAGGGAGAAGGGGTGTCGAGGGGGGTGGGTGGGCTGTCCACGGGGGTGGTTGGGCTGTCTAGGGGGTAGGGGGCGTCCACGGGGGTGGGTGGGTTGTCCACGGGGGTGGGCGGGGCTGTCCACGGGGGTGGGAAAGGCTGTCCACGGGGGTGGGCGGGGCTGTCCAGGGGGTGTGGGCTGTCCTGGGGGTCTGGGTGGGGTGTCCTGGTGGGGGGGGGGGTGTGGGGTGTCCAGGGGGGTTGGTATGTCTAGGTGGTGGTGGTGGGGTTGCAGGGGAGGGGGGTGTGGGCTGTTTGGGAGGGTGGGCGGGGCTATCCCGGGGAGGGGGGGGGGGTACGGGGTGTCCAGGGGGGTACGGGGGTGGGCGGGCTGTCCACAAGGGTGGACGAGCTGTCCACGGGGGTGGCCGGGCTGTCAAGGAGGGGTGGGCGGGCTGTCCAGGGGGGGTGGGTGGGCTGGCCACAGGGGGTAGGGGTGTCCAGGGGGGTGGACGGGCTATCCAAGGGGGTGGGGGGCTGTCCATAGGGAGAAGGGGTGTCGAGGGGGGTGGGTGGGCTGTCCACGAGGGTGGTTGGGCTGTCTAGGGGGTAGGGGGTGTCCACGGGGGTGGGTGGGTTGTCCACGGGGGTGGGCGGGGCTGTCCACGAGGGTACCCTACTAATATGGTTATGGGATGAGGCATGCTATGATGTGATAACACATTAAGTTCTTGTTGGTTTTACATTTTTTCAATAACACATTAGTATGTTTTTTTCACATGTGTAGTTGATACCATGATTATTTTCTTCCTTTATCGTTTACTTAAATGTATTTTCTATTAAAGTTCAATCCTATTGAATTGTTTATGACAAAATGACTTATATGAATTTTTTTACAGAATGGACAAAAGTTGGATGTATGAAACCGATCGTATCTCAAGCGATTTTCAAAAAAATTTGGAGAGCTTTATAGATTTTGCATTTCACAATGCTTCAGATAGTGGTCGCATACACTGCCCATGTTCCAATTGTGTTGGTAAACCATGGTTGAGTCGTGAAGAAGTCAGCTACCACATAACCAAAAATGGTTTTCAAGAAAACTACTTTGTGTGGTATCACAATGGGGAGAAAATGAAATCTCAAATTGGTGATGATCGAAATGAAAGGATTGGAATGGAGAATTTGTTAGATGATCGGTTTCCGTTTATTCGTCATCATGAAAAAGAAAGGATTTCGACTCAAGAAGACGTCGATATGAGGACAACTGATTCATCTAGTGAAAATGATGATATTGATAGGGTGAAAAAATTGAATGATGCTGCCACGACTCCAGTATATCGACAATGCGATAAAATGAAAAAGCTGGAATTTTTAATTCGATTGTTTCATGGAAAAACTATGTATGAGATTTCTAATACAGCAATCAATTACATTCTTACCCTCTTGAAGGATTTACTTCCAGATGATGCAGATATTCCCTCAAACCACTATATGGCATGGAAGTTAGTTGAAGAACTTGGATTTTCTAGAAACAAAATTCATGCTTGCCCGAAAGATTGCAGTTTATTCTGGGAAGAAAACGCTGAACGAAATGAATGTATAAAATGTGGAACATCCCGCTGGAAGTCAAAATCTGATGGAACACCATCCCACGTTCCACAGAAAGTAATGTGGCACTTTCCATTGATCCCCAGACTCCAGAATATTTTTATGTCTGATGACATATCAATAAAAATGAGATGGCATGATACCGAGAGAAAGAAGACTAATGATGAGTTGGTTCATCCTGCAGATGGATTTGCATGACAGAGATTTTATGCTCGACATCCTGATTTTGCAGCTAACGTGCGTAATGTGAGGCTGGGTCTTTCATGCGATGGTTTTAATCCGTTTGGGCAGATGCTTACTTCGCACAGCACATGGCCAATTTTTACACACATTTATAATATTCCCCCATGGTTTTGTATGAAAAAATCTTTCACTTTCATGAGTATACTCATATCTGGTCCTTCTGATCCTGACATTGATATTGATGTATACATGCAACCTTTAATAAAAGAGTTGAAACTTCTTTGGGATGTGGGTGTGTGCACATACGATGCATGTTCGAAAGACATATTTCAGATGCGTGCTGCGCTTATGTGGACGATCAATGATTTTCCGACTTATGCAATGATGTCTGGATGGAGCACGAAGGGAAAACTGTCCTGTCCAGTTTGTATGAAGAATACACGATCCAGAATACTGAAACATCGTTGTAGTTTCAGTTTTATGGGACATCGACGATTTTTGCCAAAGGATCATCCATATAGAATGAATCGTCGAAGATTTGATAATACTATAGAGACCGATGATCCACCTCAGCGTATGTCTGGAACTGATGTGCTTAATGAGTTGAAATATTTCAGTTTTTCGTTCGGGAAGGGTCAAATGAAATCTGGAAAGAGAAAGAATGTTTCCACAGAAACCTGTTACAATTGGAGGAAGAGGAGTATCTTTTTTGATTTGCCTTATTGGTCAACCAATTTTCTACGTCATTGCTTAGACGTAATGCATATTGAAAAGAATATATGTGAAATGTTGCTTTCAGTTCTTCTAAATGTCAAGGGGAAGACAAAAGATGATTTACGATCTCGACGTGACTTGGTGGATTGGGGCATCAGACCAGAATTGCATCATGTGCGTATCAGTGAAAATAAATGGCAACTTCCATGTGCTTCTTATGTGATGACACCTACTGAAAAAAAAACAATTTTTGGAAGTATTAGAGACTATTAGAGTTCCTGAGGGCTATTCAAGAAACATATCTAAACGGGTCAACAGAAGAGAGTTGAAGCTAAAGTCTTTGAAGACTCATGATTATCACGTTCTACTGCATGAGTTGCTTCCAATAGCAATCCGTCATATTTTGTCCAATAATGTAAGGGTGGGTGTTATTCGGTTGTGCCATTTGTTTAGATATCTTTGTGCTAAGAAGTTGTCCAAGTCTTTCTTGCAAAAAATGTTGACAGATTCCCCATTAATTTTGTGTGAGTTGGAGAAAATATTTCCCCCATCATTTTCACATGCATGTTGCATCTGACTGTCCATATTCCAACTGAAATACTTCTCGGAGGACCTGTTTCTTTTCGTTGGATGTATCCAACTGAAAGAAATATGTTTACATTAAAGTCTCATGTTCGAAACAAGAATCATCCCGAAGGTTCTATCGTGAACGGTTACTTAGCTCAAGAATGTATGGATTTCTGTTCAATGTATTTGTCTGATCTTACTACAAGAATGAACAGACCAATGAGAAATGAAGAAGAACAATATGAGCAAATTGAACCCATTCTTCCATCACTTCCTCAAACAGGAGGAATTCCTGGATCATATACATTGAAGACATTAAGCCTTGAAGAGCGGGAGATGGCACATCGCACAGTTTAGTTCAACTGTGATTTGTTCGATGACTATATCAGGTAACAAAATTGAATATGTATATCTTACATATATATCTGTTAAACTATTCATATTTTTTTATCTACAGGGAACATAAAACAATGATAAATAGGAAGCATCGTTCTTTATCTTTGAGAAGGAGAGAGACTTTGCATAGCAAAGAGTTTTCTGCTTGGTTAAAATTGAAGGTAAAAATATTACTGTTTAAATTAATTATTTCAATATTTACTTAAGTTTAACTGTAATTTATATTGCAGGTATTGAGTTTGTCTTCTGAATCTGTCTCTGAGGAAATAAGAGCTTTGGATTTTGGTCCTAATACCATGGTTCGTGACTGTAAATCAATTGTTATCAATGGGTACAGATTTATTGTCAATGAACGAGCCAAAAACATGAGAACACAACATTATGGTATTATGGTTACTACCACAACAGATTGTTATGCCAGTGCATCAGATAGTAGACCGCGACTTGAAAATGTGGGTTATTATGGAGTCGTTGAGAAAATAATAATATTGGATTATTACTCTCATGGACGAGTCACAATGATGAAATGCCATTGGTTTGATTCGATGATGAGACATGGCACATTTATTGATGATTGTGGATTTCGAGTAATTAATATGACCCGCAGTCTTGCAATTGAAGAACCATATGTGTTGGCATCAATGGATAAACAAGTTTTTTATGTCAAAGATCAACTTCAACCTGAATTTGGTGTCATAGTTGAAGTAATTCCAAGACATATTTTTGATGATGCTGATGATGGAATTGACACTGTCCCTATTGCCATTGCAACCAATCCATTTATTTCTTTTGATGACTCCAATAGCTCAATTCTCAGAGTTGATTGTGAACCTGAAGTTGTGGTTGGAAATATATAGAATCATTCATCCATGTTCTCAATTCTTTTGGTTTACCTCGATTTGGGTTTTTAAGGTTAGTAATATTCATATTTATTTAGTATTGATCACAAATATGTTTTAGCTGACTTGACCGTTATGTGAATTTTCAATGTTTATTGGTTGCTGTTTTATTTGAATTGCATTTTCTAATTTGGAATTGAACTGTATTCAAACCAAATCAAACAATATTTCTAACTTGGTGAACATTACAACTTGTATGTTTTATTAAATTCATTCAAGCTCTTCTAAAACAATTAATAGCAAAATTACCAATGAATCCCCTCATTCCCTCATATATTTTGTTTTTTGGTTTACACATTAATTTTCTTTTTCTAATTAATTACATATTTGTTTTCAAATGCAGGAAATGCAGCCAATTGAAGAGGGAAGAAGAAAAAAAATGGCGGAGAAAAATCATCAGATGGAGGAGATGGGCATTCCACCATTAGTGCCTACAGTGAGTACTTTATTTCATATATATATATATATATATTTACAAAATATATAATGTCATGTGATTAATTTTTTTTGTAAACTTTTTTGTAGGATCCACCATTACATCGACAGTTATTCGACGAGGAGCCTAGTACTGGTCCTAGTACTCAGGTCGGTGGTACGAGGAGGGTTCATACCAGAGGTGGATGTAGAGCTGCGCGTGCCCGACTAGACCCTGCCCCTCCCACTGACATTTCAGCCTTCCGACATTCTGATCCCGGTGTGTCGTTAGGGACACACGGGGTATTTAGGCCTCCCATGTTTTCGCTACCTTCTGCATCTTCTGCCCCATCATTTTCACATCCCATAATGATTCCCACTCCCCAGTCAGCATCAGGTCATACAGCTGTTCCATCTTCTTTTCCTTCTACTTCTGTCTCTCCGAGATTTTATATTCCATCGTCTTCGACTCCTGTTCCACCATAGGGTGTTCCATCAGGTTCTGTGGATCCGGCGCCACTCATTGATCAGACTAGCGCAGGTATATTTATAAATCCCTAACAAATTTTTATAGCAATATTTATTTTCATTATAACATGTTTTGATAAAATATTTGTTTTTCTTTCATGACAGATACATCTACTGATAGGAGGCGGGGGCAGGGCCGTACACGCATGCGTTCAGTGTGGAATCGTCACACACAGGTTATGGTGGAATATAACGAAGACAATCAGATGGTTGAGAAAACAGGGCAGCAATGTCGGAGTTTTCTGGCGACGCTTGCCAAATACTCCGACATCATTCCCGTCATCCCGCTGTCATGGAGACATTTGCCACATGAGGTCAAAGATAGAGCTAGGGAAGAGATATGAGTAAAAAAATCTGTTGTATTTAATGCCATGAATTATTTTTGTATTTATATGAATTAATATTTTGATTTCAGCTTCAATTTAATTTTCCTGATGGTGAGGGTGCACGACTGGAACGTCTAAAGGATTTAGGCGAGCTTTGGAGAGCCTACAAGAATGAGCTGTATATTGGCTGGCGTGATAGAGTTGACACTGAGTTAGAGGCGGTACCAGTCGTGGATGATTGTCCTATAGAGCAGTATCGTCAGATGATTACTCATTGGACGAGTACCCAGTTTAAGGTATGAATTACATTTGAGGTATTTAAATAATAA
Source organism: Viscum album (assembly GCA_963277665.1). Classification (NCBI taxonomy): domain Eukaryota; kingdom Viridiplantae; phylum Streptophyta; class Magnoliopsida; order Santalales; family Viscaceae; genus Viscum; species Viscum album. The sequence goes on from OY728142.1 coordinate 960,971,895, forward strand.
CTTTCAAGTTTTGAATTAATATTATCCTTTGCATTATCGAATTTTATTTAGGAATCATCTGGAAAAAATAAAAAAAACATTGATGCAAAAAAAAATACCTCCATACACTAGGACGCACGATGATGCCGGATCATGAGAGGCAGCAGGTATGACAATTGTTTATAAGTTTTCTTTACGACTTACATTTTCTTTTGTTTCCTCAATTATTTAATCATTTTCTAAAGTTTTTATATAACTTTTGTTTTCAATGTCATTATAGAGGCAAGTACAAAATATTGAAGGACGTGTGCCTCGAGCAAAACTGTTTTGCTCGAGTAGACGAAAAAAGGATGGAAGTACTGTCAACGAAGCGACTCAGCAGCAGATTGTAAGTTTTAATCTGTTGATTTTATATTTTAATATCTATTTCGTAACTTAATAATATATTTATATTTGTAACAGGATGATTTAGAGTCCCTCGATGCCCAAGAAGCAGACAATTTTGGGCCATCTGATCACTTACATCAGGTGTTGGGAGAGGATCATTCTGGAAGAGTACGCTGCCGACCTATGATAGCCCCGACGAGGTATTGGCCTACCTCAGGTACGAGTTGTAGTGCCACCGAGCTGCAGCAAGTTAGGGAACATGCAGAACAGGCTGAGAAAAGGGCAACAGAGACGGCAGAACAGTCTACTAGGGCAAACAATGCATTTATGAAATTTATTGAAGTTCGACGTCCAACACTTCAAGAAGAGGCCAGCCCAACGATTGATGAATACATGTCATCGATACATTCTATATATAGTGCACCAGGTGGCAGTTCCAGTGGTGGTCAGACCGATGTCCAGCTTGAAGATGATGATGGCGAGGAGTCTGATGCGGAAGAGGAGGGAGATGAGGAGGGCGAGGAGGAGGGCGAAGGCGAGGAGGAAGGCGCTGTGGAGGGTGAGGACGATGAGGAGGACGATGATGAGGGTGATGATGATGATGATGGTGGTGATGGTGATGCTGATGTGGGGCATATTGATCCGTTACATTTTTGACTTATATTACTGAGATTTGATGTTTAATCTATTCTAGTTGTTGGTTTTATCTAGACTCGTAGTATAGTATTGGAGTTGAGTTATTTTTATATATTGTCTGTTTTTATGGATGTTGTTGTCTTTTAGTGGTTGTGTGTTTATGAACTCCCTGGACAACCCCCCTCATTCTTGGACCCTGGACAAACCCCCCTCCCCCTTGGACCCCGAACAACCCCCAAACACCCCCCGGACAGCCCCGCGAACAGCCCCCCGTACAGCCCCCAACCCTCCACCCTGGACCCCGGATAGCCCCCTGGACAGCCCCTCGGACAGCCCCTCGGACAACCCCCCCACCCTCCCCCTTGGACCCCGGACAACCCCCTGAACAACCCCCAAACACCCCCCGGACAGACCCCGCACAGCCCCCCCACGCTCCTCCTTGGTCCCCGGACAGCCCCCCGGGCACCCACCGGACAGCCCCCCCGGACAGCCCCCACGGACAGCCCCCTAGACAGCCCCCCGAACAGCCCCCCAGACAGCCCCCCTACCCCCCCCCCCCTTGGACCCCGGACAACCCCCCAAACACCCCCCGGACAGCCCCCTGAACAACCCCGGACAACCCCCCGGACAACCCCTGAACAACCCCTGAACAACCCCTGAACAACCCCCTGAACAACCCCCGGACAGCCCCCTGAACAACCCCGGACAACCCCCTAAACAACCCCCAAACACCCCCCGGACAGACCCCGCACAGCCCCCCACCCTCCTCCTTGGTCCCCAGACAGCCCCCCGGACACCCACCGGACAACCCCCCAGGACAGCCCCCCGGACAGCCCCTCTACCTTCCTTAATTTCATTAGCTCTGAAATGTTTCATAGCACGATCAACTAAAATCTAATCCATACTAAATATGATATAAAAATATTCTATATGAATTTCCATAAGATTTTAAGTGAAAACAAAAAGTGACATATGAAAAACTGACCAAACGCATTCGAAATGTGTTGATGCTTTAGTACAACAATCCATGGGTCATATGTGACGTGTACGAATCAACCCCGCCTCAATCCGAGGCGCGGTGCGGTCGGAACAACTCAAAGTGTATGTCTTTTGTTTCAAAAGGACATCATTTTAAGTGAAAAACATCAACTGGCATACGGAAAACCGGTCAAACGCATTCGGATTGTGTTGATACTTTAAGACAATGATCCATGGGTCATTTGAGAAGTGTACGAGTCAACTCCGCCTAAATCCGAGATGCGGTGTGGTTGGGACCACTCTAAGTGTCTTTCTTTTGTTTAAAATGGACAGTATTTTAAGTACATACGGAAAACTGACCAAACCCATTCGGTTTCTATTGAAACTTTAGGAGAATGATCCATGGGTCATATGTGACGTGTAAGAGTCAACGCCACCTCAATCAGAGGCCCGGTGTGGCCGAAACCACTCAAAGTGTCTCTATTTTGTTTAAAATGGACTTCATTTTTAGTGAAAACAAAAAATGACATACGGAAAACTGACCAAATGCATTCGGTTTCTGTTAAAACTTTAGGAGAACGATCAATGGGTCATATGTGATGTGTACGAGTCAACTCCACCTCAATCCGAGGCGCGGTGTGGCCGAAACCACTCAAAGTGTCTCTATTTTGTTTAAAATGGACAGTATTTTGACCGTTTATGACACCAGAACTGCGTTGTCGGTCACTGCGGGCACACGGCACGTCCGATTCACGTACCGTCTGCTCGACCACTTCAAAAATCACTGTGCCATATTTTTCGTCTGATTTCAGGCCATTCCGACTTCGTTCGGCCCGTTTGGACCCCCCTCACGCGCGTTTACGAAGCGCGCGCATCACTTAAAACACGAATATTGAGCCGTACCGCGCAAACCGCACGTCCGATTGATGTTCCGTCTACGCGTACACATAAAGAATAATAATTATAATGTTTCACGGTGGTTTCAGGTCAATCCGAGGTCGTCCGCTATGAATTTGACCATTGGACGCCCGTTTTGGCCGTTTATGACACCAGAACTGTGTTGTCGGTCACCGCAGGCCCACGGCACGTCTGATTGAAGTGTTGTCTGCTCTACCACTTCATAAATCACTCAACTGTATTTGTCGTCTGATTTCAGGCCATTCCGACTTCGTTCGGCCCGTTTGGAACCCCCTCACGCGCGTTTACGAAGCACGCACATCACTTAAAACACGAATATTGAGCCGTACCGCGCAAACCGCACGTCCGATTGGCGTTCCGTCTGCGCGTACACGTCAAGAATAATAATTAGAATGTTGCACGGTGGTTTCAGGTCAATCCGAGGTCGTCCGCTATGAATTTGACTGTTGGACGCCCGTTTTGGCCGTTTATGACACCAGAACTGCGTTGTCGGTCACCTCGGGCACACGGCACGTCCGATTGACGTGCCGTCTACTCGACCACTTCATAAATCACTCTCCCGTATTTTTCGTCTGATTTCAGGCCATTCCGACTTCGTTCGGCCCGTTTGGACCCCCCTCACGCGCGTTTACGAAGCGCGCACATCACTTAAAACACGAATATTGAGCCGTACCGCGCAAACCGCACGTCCGATTGACGTTCCGTCTGCGCGTACACGTCAAGAATAATAATTAGAATGTTGAAAGGTGGTTTCAGGTCAATCCGAGGTCGTTTGCTATGAATTTGACCGTTGGACGCCCGTTTTGGCCGTTTTTGACACCAGAACTGCGTTGTCGGTCACCGCGGGCACACGGCACATCCGATTGACGTGCCGTCTGCTCGACCAATTCATAAATCACTCACCCATATTTGTCGTCTGATTTCAGGGCATTCCGAAATCGTTCGGCCTGTTTGGACCACCCTCACGCGCGTTTACGAAGCGCACGCATCACTTAAAACACGAATATTGAGCCGTACCGCGCAAACCGCACGTCCGATTGACGTGCCGTCTGATCGAACACGTCACGAATAATAATTAGAATGTTTCACGATGGTTTCAGCTCAATCCGAGGTCGTCCGCTATGAATTTGACCATTTGACGCCCGTTTTGGCCGTTTATGACACCAGAACTGCGTTGTCGGTCACCACGGGCACATGGCACGTCCAATTGACGTTCCGTCTGCTCGACCACTTTAGAAATCACTCACCCGTATTTTTCGTCTGATTTCAGGACATTTCGACTTCGTTCGGCCTGTTTGGACCCCCCTCACGCGCGTTTACGAAGCGCGCGCATCACTTAAAACACGAATATTGAGCCGTACCGCGCAAACCGCACGTCCGATTGACGTTCCGTCTGCGCGTACACATCACGAATATTAATTAGAATGTTTCACTGTGGTTTTAGGTCAATCCGAGGCCATCCTCTATGAATTTGACCGTTGGACGCCCGTTTTGGCCGTTTATGACACCAGAACTGCGTTGTCGGTTACCGCGGGCACACGGCACGTCCGATTGACGTGCCGTCTGCTTGACCACTTCATAAATCACTCACCCATATTTTTCGTCTGATTTCAGGCCATTCCGAAATCGTTCGGCCCGTTTGGACCACCCTCACGCGCGTTTACGAAGCACACGCATCACTTAAAACACGAATATTGAGTCGTACCGCGCAAACCGCACGTCCGATTGACGTGACGTCTGCGCGTACACGTCACGAATAATAATTAGAATGTTTCACGGTGGTTTCAGCTCAATCCGAGGTCATACGCTATGAATTTGACCGTTGGATGCCCGTTTTGGCCATTTATGACACCAGAACTGCGTTGTCGGTCACCGCGGGCACACGGCACGTCCGATTGACGTGACGTCTACTCGACCACTTCATAAATCACTCACCCTTATTTTTCGTCTGATTTCAGGCCATTCCGAAATCGTTCGGCCTGTTTGGACCACCCTCACGCGCGTTTACGAAGCGCACACATCACTTAAAACATGAATATTGAGCCGTACCGTGCAAACCGCACGTCCGATTGACGTTCCGTCTATATGTACACGTCAAAAATAATAATTAGAATGTTTAACGGTAATTTCAGCTCAATCCGAGGTCGTCCGCTATGAATTTGACCGTTTGACGCCCGTTTTGGCCGTTTATGACACCAGAAATGCGTTGTCAGTCACCGCGGGCACAGGGCACGTCCAATTGACGTGCCGTCTGCTCGACCACTTCAGAAATCACTCACCTGTATTTTTCATCTGATTTCAGGCCATTCCGACTTCGTTCGCCCCATTTGGACCCCCCTCACGCGCGTTTACGAAGCGCGCACATCACTTAAAATACGAATATTGAGCCGTACCGCGCAAACCGCACGCCCAATTGACGTGCCGTCTACGCGTACACATCACGAATAATAATTAGAATGTTGCATGGTGGTTTCAGGTCAATCCGAGGTCGTCTTCTATGAATTTGACCGTTGGACGCCCGTTTTGGCCATTTATGACACCAGAACTGCGTTGTCGGTCACCGCGGGCACACGACACGTCTGATTGACGTGCCGTCTACTCAAACACTTCATAAATCACTCTCCCATATTTTTCGTCTGATTTCAGGCCATTCTGACTTCGTTCGGCCCATTTGGACCCCCCTCACGCACGTTTACGAAGCGCGCGCATCACTTAAAACACGAATATTGAGCCGTACCGCGCAAACCGCACGTCCTATTGACGTGCCGTCTACACGTACACATCACGAATAATAATTATAATGTTGCACGGTGGTTTCAGGTCAATCCGAGTTCGCCCGCTATTAATTTGACCGTTGGACGCCCGTTTTGGCCGTTTATGACACCAGAACTGCGTTGTCGGTCACCGCGGGCACACGGCACGTCCGATTGACGTGTCGTCTACTCGACCACTTCATAGATCACTCACCCATATTTTTCGTCTGATTTCAGGCCATTCCGAAATCGTTCGGCCCGTTTGGACCACCCTCACGCGCCTTTACGAAGCGCACACATCACTTAAAACACGAATATTGAGCCGTACCGCACAAACTGCACGTCCGATTGACGTGCCGTCTGTGCGTACACGTCACGAATAATAATTAAAATGTTTCACGGTGGTTTCAGATCAATCTGAGGTCGTCCGCTATGAATTTGACCGTTTGACGCCCGTTTTGGCCGTTTCTGACACCAGAACTGCGTTGTCGGTCACCGCGGGCACATGGAACGTCCAATTGACGTGCCGTCTGCTCTACAACTTCATAAATCACTCACCCATATTTTTCGTCTGATTTCAGGCCATTCCTACTTCGTTCGGCCTGTTTGGACCCCCCTCACGCGCGTTTACGAAGCGCACACATCACTTAAAATACGAATATTGAGCCGTACCGTGCAAACCGCATGTCCGATTGACGTGCCGTTTGCGCATACACATCACGAATAATAATTAGAATTTTTCACGGTGGTTTCAGCCAATCTGAGGTCGTCCGCTATGAATTTGACCGTTGGACGCCCGTTTTGGCCGTTTATGACACCTGAACTGCGTTGTCGGTCACCGCGGGCACACGGTACGTCCGATTGATGTGCCGTCTGCTCGAACACTTCATAAATCACTCTCCCGTATTTTTTGTCTGATTTCAGGCCATTACAACTTCATTTGGCCCGTTTGGACCCCCCTCACGTGCGTTTACGAAGCGCGCGCATCACTTAAAACACGAATTTTGAGTCGTACCGCGCAAACCGCACGTCCGATTGATGTGCCGTCTGCGCGTAAACGTCACAAATAATAATTAGAATGTTGCACGGTGGTTTCAGCTCAATCCGGAGATGTGGTGTGGCCGGCACCACTCAAATTGTCCGTCTTTTGTTTCAAAAGGACGTCATTTTAAGTGAAAAGCATCAACTGACATACGGAAAACCGACCAAACGCATTCCGAATCTGTTGATAATTTTTCCCAACAATCCATGGGTCATATGTGACGTGTACGAGCCAACCCAGGATGAATATGAGTCGCGGTGTGGCCAGGATAAGTCTAAGTGACTCTCTTTTGTTTAAAATGGACACCATTTTAAGTACATACAGAAAAACGACCAAACGGATTCGGTTTCCGTTGAAACTTTTGGAGAACGATCCATGGGTCATATGTGATGTGTACGAATCATCCCCGCTTCAATCCGACATGCGGTGCGGCTGACACCACTCAAAGTGTCCGTCTTTTGTTTCAAAAGGACGTCATTTTAAGTGAACGACATCAACTGACATACGGAAGAATGACCAAACGCATTCGGATTCTATCGATACTTTAGCACAACGATCCATGAGTCATATGTGACGTGTACAAGTCAACCCCGTCTTAATCCGAGACGCGGTGTGGCCGACACCACTCTAACTCTGTCTCTTTTGTTTAAAATGGACATGATTATAAATGAAAAGAACAACTGGCATACGCAAAACCAACCAAATGCATTCGTAATCTTTTGATAATTTATCACAACGATCCATGGGTCATATGTGACATGTACGAGCCAACCCGAGATGAATCTGAGTCGCAGTGTGGTCAGGATTAGTCTAAGTGTCACTCTTTTGTTTAAAATGGACAACATTTTAAGTACATACGGAAAACCGACCAAACGCATTCGGTTTCCATTTAAACATTAGGAGAATGATCCATGGGTCATATGTGACATGTACGAATCAACCCCTCCTCAATTGGAGACGCGGTGTGGTCGACACCACTCATAGTGTCCGTCTTTTTTTTCAAAAGGACGTCATTTTAAGTGAAAAACATCAAATGGCATATGTGTTGGTTGGTTGGTTTGCATTATTTGTATGTGTTGGTTTGTTCTATATATGTATGCATTATATGTGTTACAGGTACAATAATTGGATTGAAAAATGAATTGAAAATGAGGGAATAATTGGATTGAAAATTGAATTGAAACTGAGGGTGAATGCCCAAAAACCAGACCTGCTGTGCAAATTGCAGCCTGCTGTGCAATTTGCACAGCAAAGCCTATGCCAGCGGTTTGAAAACCGTTGGCATAGGCTATATGTAGCTGTTTTTACCAATGGTTCAAGGAACCGTTGGTAAAAACACCCTATCCCAACAGTTTGAAACCGTTGGGATACCCTGTTTAGTGGTTGTTTTTACCAACGGTTCATGGAACCGTTGGGAAAGAAAATGCTGTGTTGATTTCCCAACGGCCCAAACCGTTGGGAAAGGCCTTTCCCAACGGTTTGGCAGAACCGTTGGGATAGGTTGATTTTTTCTAACCTATCCCAATGGTTCTGTGTAAACCATTGGGAAAAGCCTTTCCCAACAGCTTACTTCCCCACGGTTTGCAGAACCGTTGGTATAACATATACCAACGGTTCTGCAGCCTTTCCCAATGGTTCTAAACCGTTGGGAAATGATGGATTTCCAGTAGTGGAATCACCTTGGCCATAGTAAGAACTGAATGGAAGATACACAGATCCATTGAGATCACGGACAACACCTCCACCCCGCATGATGCCTCCACCACATGAACCGTTTGTATTGAGTTTAAGGCTGTAGCGTGGGGGAATCCAACAGATCCAGTGGACATGGGGACAGTCTGTGGTTATATAATTCTTATTCAACACAATATTAGCCATGGAAGGAACCTCGTACCAGTGTTTCAACAAAACCAAGAGTTCGGAGGCAAGGCATCTGGCCCTGACGATCAAGGCCTAACCTGTGGACTGGAAGTTATTACGACGAACCTGGTTGCGCGCATCCCAAATACACCAACAACCCACCGCAAGGAGGAGAGAACATGACTTCCATTTAGTCGAGTTGGAACCGGCTCCGTTGAACCATTAGAGCAGAAACTCTTCGATGCTGTTCGCAGGTGACGAGAAACCAGAGAATTCCCCTAACATCTTCCATAGTCCGATCGCCCAGTCGCTTTGAAAGAACAGATGCATGGTGGATTCTTCCTTGTGAGCCTGGCAGCAAGAGCACCTGGAAGCGAGACCAACCCCCTTACCTTTCACAGCCGTATCAGAAGAGATGGCCTGCTTTCTGATGCGCCAGAGCAGGAAGCTATATTTGGTAGGGAGTTCTTTGCACCAGAGGATATCTCCCCGTGGATAATTGTTGGAGGAAGCATAAGGTGATCTGTTGTAAGCCTTTGCGGAAAAGGTGCACTGAGAGGAGCCCAAGAAAATACACAAGTCTTATTGTATCTTCCATGGTAATGGTATCAAAAAACAATTTTTGATTGCGGTCCAATACAGCCTGAATGAAGGATGTCTAGCAGCTAGCTTCCTGGAAGGACATCTCCAGAGCAGGACAACCTGGATAGCCCAACATTGTACCTGCCCAGTTTTGGTTCTAGAAGCTGATATCCCCCCTCCCAACAATCTATTGAGAATGATTCTCAAGAGTCGGGATGTGCCTTTGAAGGTTCTTCCAAAGATGGGATAGTTTGCCTTTAGGTGAATTATGGTCTTTTCCATACTTGTTGATGGTAAATCTGGCCCAAAGGGAGCGGCCTTCAATCACTTCCCACACCATTTTACATTGTAAACAGGTCATCATTTACAGAACATTCCTTACATTAATGCCGTCATTGGAAGGGGACTTAGTAAGCTTGTTCCAAGAAGCCTAATGGAATCTACCATCATCATGGGCGTCCCAAATGAAGGAGTTCAAGAGCTTCTCAATATCATGAAGAATAGCCTTGGGGCTCTTGATAATGGAGAGAATGTGCATCAGAATAGAGGACAATACACAATTAAACAGGGTGATTCTTCCTCCAAAGGAAATAAAATGATTATTCCAATTAGAAATTCTGTTAGCAATCTTGTCAACCACACCTTCAAAGTAAAGAATGTGGATACGTCTAGGAGCAATAGGGGATCCTAGGTAGTCCATGGGGAAAGACCTTCTACGAATACCGACAATGGATTCAATACGATTAGCACGCCGCTCTGAGTAGGAGGAGGAAAAATATACAAAGCTCTTATAACAATTTACGACTTTCCCACTCTATTTAGAATATTCTCCCATGAGATTGATAAAGCCTTTAATGGAAGCGCTGCACCCATTAATAAAGAACACCATGTCATCGGCAAAGAGGAGGAGAGAGACCCTGTGGAATCGGGGTTTGCAGTGAAAGGGACTGATGTAACCAAGAAGAATGTAGTGCTCAAGGTATTTGTTGAGGGCATCCTACACCATAATGAAAATTTTGTGAGAAAGGGGATCTCCTTGCCTTATCCCCCTAACCGACTTGATGAAGCCGCAAGATTTTTCCATGAAGTTAATCAAGAACCACAATGAATTATATGAGTGAAAGAGAAGGTCAACAACCTGTTCTGAGAAACCCATTTGCCTCATCACATGAATAATGAAATTCCACTCAATTCTGTCATAGGCCTTGTCCATATCCACTTTAATTTTGATATTCGAACACACTATTTTCTTATTAATGTACCCTATCATTTCTTGAGCGATTCCAATAGTGCCATGAATGGATCTTCCCTTGAGAAAACCATGTTCCTCGCTTGACACCAATCTGTGAATGTGGAGAGAGAGCCGTCTGTTGATAATAGAATCCAGGACTTTGTAAGGGAAGTTACACATGCTTATAGATCTGAACTGCCTTGTAGAAGTGGGATTGTTAAATTTCGGAATGAGGACCATTATTGTGGCACTTGCAACCCGATGGAGATGACCACATTGAGAGAAGTCATGAATTTCTTGAATAAGGCCAGTTTTAATGATCTCCCAAGAGTTCATATAGAAAGATCCTAGAAAGCCATTTGTCCCAGGGGAGCTTTCCAGATTGAGAGATCGAATCACTTCCCAAATTTCTATCTCATTCGGAAGGCTCCCTAATGTGTTGTTGGTTTCTGGTTAACTCATATTCAGGATAGAATTTAAGATATCACCTTGATCATTAGGATATACATTATGCATAAAAATGTTAGGAGAACCAAGAAGAGACTTGAAGTAAGACTCAACCATACCGCCCATAACCACCGGGTCACCAGAGAAGGAACCGTCATCCAGACGAATGTTGGGAGTCCAACCACAATTCTTTTCCTTTAAACAATCACGAAATTATGTAGTGTTTTTGTCTCCCTATTTGATCCATGTGGCTTTGGATCGTTCCCGAGCTAGCCTCTCTTGTTCCAGCAACATATCATTAAGTTGTTTCTTTTTAAGAGTACGAGAATAAAAATTATCAGCATCCCACACATCTTCCAGATTGGATTCTCCGCTGGCTATGTCTGCTTTGAGAGCATCCAGATCTTCGGAGTTGGCAGGCCGTGAGGTATTCCAAGAAGATAGATCTTTTTTCAGGCATCGTAGCTTATTGTGAAGGCCAATCCAGGGTCTACCATGCATGGTTTTAGTCTAACAATCCATCACATTATGTTGATAATTGGGTTAATGTGGCCAGTGGTTGGAGAAGAAGAAATGGTCACCACCATCTTGCCTTTCTTTCAGAGTGAGTAGTAAGGGGGAGTGATCAGAAATGGCATGAACCAAATGGTGAACTATGGCATTTGGGAAGGATGAGATAAAATGTACATTGGCGAGGCATCGATCAAGCCTGCACCAGGTGCGGCGAATGCCTTGTTGATTGTTGCACCAGGTGTACCTTTATCCTGTGAAACCGAGGTGGAGAAGACCCGAACGAGCAGCAAAAGAGGAAAAAGAAAGACTATCTTTCTAGGAATAGGGACCACCTCATTTCTTCTTGATGAATCCATTATAGTATTAATGTCACCTCCTACCATCCAATCCAATCCTCCAGTGTTGATGGATTCCAGATCACTCCATAACTTCTCCCTTAAGCTAGCCTCGCACTTTGCATAGACAAATGAGAAAAGGCATTCCGAATAGCCTAAACAGACCTTCATAGTGATGTGATGCTCTGATGAGAACAATTTTTCAACTGAGATAGAGGACGTCCAGAAGATCTACACATGGTGGTTGATAGGCTCTCCATGCACGGAGTAATGCATGCCCATTCTCTTGGCAAAAACATCTTACTTGAAGAAATCTTTCTTTGGCTCAAGCACTTCAACAAGGGAAGATTTGTGCCTTGAGATCTTGCTGGAGAGGAAGTCGGTCATCACTCGGTCACCTAATCCCCGAGAATTCCAAATAATGAATGAAATCATTGAAGCAAGGCGCGCCTGGCCTTGGCTCCAGGCACTTGATGGCTCTTGGAAATAGAAGGAGGGCAAGAAGATAACAACCTGGAATGTGACCTGGTGCAGACACCATTTGGGAGGGAAGAGGGAGAAACAGGAGACCAAGGGTCGACATCCGAAAGAAAGGACTGGGTTCTAGTAGGAGGAGAGGATGAGGGTACGGAAGAGGGAGGGGTACTGATGATCACTTGGGATAAAGCACTGAAGCTGTTAGAAGTGGGGATCGAGGAGAGAGAAGACGCCCCAGGAAGACATGGGGGAGGAAGACATGGTAAGGAGCGGGAGGGGGTGGAGGAGGAGCCTGGAAAGACAAACTGCTGGGCATGAGGAGATTGGAGACAACCATCCATCCCGAGGAGGCGAGGAGACCAGCAGTTGAAATGGAACCCGCACCAAGCAAGAGGAAGACGAGGGAGAGACTTCTCGAGACCTCCTCTCAGGAGAAGGGGGAGAAGGATCCTCCAGGAGAGAGGGATGCAGAGGGCCAAGGATGACCCTACTGGAAGTTACCGATGATCCGTTGACTTCATCCGCCGGGAACAAGGAGCCGCAATCTGATGCCAGATCTGTGTGATGCGAGGCGCTTGGAAACGACTTCATCTTTTTGAAAACGGACACGGAATGGCTGTGGATGTGACAAGACACACCGAACCGAGGCAGAAAAGGATAAAAGAGGGGCTGCCACCATTCGATCGACCCATCCAATCTGAGAAGCATGCACGAAGGAGGGGAGACTACTAGGACCATGGCGATACATATGCGATCCACTAATGGCTCCTGAAGCCGAAGCGTGCGTTCATCCACACACAGAAATTTTCCAACGGAGTGTCCAATAGCCCTGAGGAAGGAGGGGTTATGAAAGTGGAGAGGGAGGCCTGGAAGGCTGACCCAAATAGCCGCTTGAGGTGACTCCCTTCCTTGGTGGACCGCCAACAACCACTAAAAAAGATGGAAACTCCGATGATTGAAAGACCGGGGGCTCTAAGACCAGGCGGCCACAAATTATTCTCTAAAAGCGAGGGCTATACAAAAGGATTTCATGCTTAGGATAGAAACTCTGGACAAACCTATTAAACCCCAAGAATCCACGAAGGATTAGAAAATCCCAAGAAGAGGCCGGTCTGCTCCAAAATGAGCAACCAGAGTCCAGGAGAGGAGGTTATGAGCTACCATGAAGGAAGAGACCGGGAAATCTAGGACTGCAGAGCCATCCACTAAGCCAGACAGAAGAGGGTTCAATGGTGGTTCTCTAAGAGATGTTTTCAAGATCTAAATTCGATATTTTTCTCTTTTTAATTTTTTTATCACTTTTACCTTATCCTTACCTCATATCCATTGTTTCTTGATAATTATACTATCAATAAAATTCTGGAATTTTTTGATGTTATATTCCTCATAAAATATCTTATTTTCTTATTTTATTTTAAATAACAATGTCTTCGTACATGGTGTGTAAATTCACTTCTATAGAGGATGATGCATTTTTTTGTCCCTTTACCACAATAAATTAAAGTATAAATTCACATAAAATTGTTTAAACATTCCTAAATATATATATTTTATCACTTCCGGATTATTATTTCTATTTGAAAAGTAAGTACATATTAATCCAACATTTGAAACTATGTATAGAATGCCCCGAAACAATGGAAATAACCAAATATTGTTAATAAATCTGTGGAATATGTTGTAAGATGACCGTGTAAGTAATTATAAACATGAGTATATTTATGTAATAAATTAATAAAAAACTTAAAACCATTATAAAGTATGTTTCAACACATCAAATTTAGTCAAAGTAGAGGTACGGGGAATTCCATTTAATATCCTTTTAAATGCCACTTTTACAAAATGAAAATAGATTGTTCTTTTTTATAATGAATCAATGTGTTATCACTATTTCATGACACTTTATTACAATATTTATCCATTATAAGTTTTCATAGTTATTTTCTAAGAATATTATTTCCTTATTTTGTGCTCAGTTAATTATAATTTAATGGTGATTTTTTGTAGAAATAAATGTATTGATATCTATACATTTTTTCCGCACAGGTATAAATGATATTTCAAGGGTTTTATTAATTATATGTTCCTTGCAAATTTTTCTTTAAGGGTTTTCTCCATTATATATCAATATCATAGGGTTTTATCCCCATTATTGATCAATATATGATGGGTTGATCCCCATTATAGATCAATACGTTATGAGTGATCCCCAATATAGCTCTCAAATTCATTGGGAACTATGATGTTAGAAGATGAATAGAAGGTTATTAGATTTGAATGTGTGACGGTATGAGTGATATGGTAAATATTTCAAAATATAACTTCATGATTTTACTATTCATGCTAATGAGTTTCATGCTAAAGGGGTTTTAATGGGTTTACATGTTTTCACAATGAAAATAACTTTCTATATTTACTTTCCTTATTGAGATTTTTTTCTCATCCCAAGTTTTAATAAGTTTTCCACAGGGTATATGAATGGGTAAGAGACCCACATAAGTAATGTTAAATGTTATAATTATTTTCAAGTAAATCGTGTTTTATTTTAAAAAGTTTCATATTGGAAAAAATGGATACTATTTTAGTAGTATCCTCTATGTATTAATGTGGTATATTATGTATGTATTATGACCTAATTACCTAAAACTATAAACATGAAATGACACTCAATGTGAATGAAATTATGTAATTTACTAAAGATTATGATTCTGTAATGTTTTAAAGAAGGGTCATTATATATGTTCCCTTAAATATAATTTTCATTTCATTTGTGAAATAAAAAAACTGGACATCACCAGGGTTTTTTCCTCAACATGACCATGATGACTTCCCACTATAACTTCCTTATATTGAATCATGACGACCTAGGGATATTTAATTTACCATATTCAATAAATTATGGATTATACCACGTTGTGGATGATCCTCCTAGGCCAATTTCAAACCATATACATGATGTCGACGATACCTTAACATAATTATCATGTCAATCAACACTTGCATGTTTGCCTTCTAGTTTACATGGGGATGATTTCCATGAACCACACCCACAAAATAAGTATCCCAATGGCACGAGGATGTCTTTGAGAATTCAATGGTGGATATAGACATACCCCAAATACCATGCACACTAAAAATATCTAATCCATGATGTGTTCTTCTATTACAAGATAAATGACCCAAAATTAATACCATGCCCACAACACCCCAGCATGTAAGAACAAGCTTGAAACACATTCTCTATCAAGGAATAATAATGTATATAGTTCCAAAAACATCTGTTTTTAAACAAATATCCAATCTATGACTCAAAAAAATAATGAAAAAATATCCTCAATTAATAATAAATATTAAATAATAAAGTATCTTAAATAAGGGGTGTCATATTATCCCCAAAATTTTTATTTTCATCATTAGAATGTTAGATCATAGTAGTTTGTTGATAAATATCTATAAGTTACACTTTCATGGACTTTTATTAGTACCACGACTCTTTCTATACCTGATCTTTTTCCAATATTATACACACTCAAGAGATATTCCTACCAAGTGGACCTTAACATGAATATCATGAATTCCAATCAAGGTGTAAATTAATGAAGCTTCAGACTAAAGTGTAACATTATACACACTAATCACATAAAGTGGATCTAGCTTGTACGTCATTATTTGAGATATGCATAAAATATTATAAACTATACCGAATCATAATATTAAATATAGTAAATAATATACTTCACCAATATACTCAAGATTATAAACTGGTCCCATATATTAAGAATGAATATTTTCCTTTTTACCTAGATGATGGTACATCAACAAAAAATATACAATAAATAATACATGATAACCCACCTAAAAAGATCATTGGTGGAAATCATAATCTATATATTATTTTTGAGTGATTATGGATGTTTCCATTAGTTTCATTATTATTAATAAATTATTAATCATATCATGGACTAGACTATGGCCAACCCATGATTTTTCGTTGTGACTACATTGTAATGTTTATATCAAAACATTCATCCACATAATTGATAAAATAGAGTAATTTTTATCTTTGATTTATATTTATTATCATATTAGAACTTTACAAATTGAATAATTTCAATCCCATAAACCATCATAGTATATTAAAAAATTTGTTAGAATTTTTTCTGATGATTAGAATTTAAAATTTGACTCTCTATCTTTTTTAGGATGGTAATTCATTCCCATATACAACTATAATCAAAGAGAATATTGGATAAAATTCTAAAATCATGACGTAAATCTTGGGTCTTAGTCAATGATATTATAAATTAGTTCTCAATGATACATCACCAAATCATATATATATATATATAGCTTTACCAACTTCTAAACCAAAATAATCTCCCTGATTAGAATGAAGTGTGTTGATTTTATGAGTTGTCCCACAATCACCCAGGGGGTATCATAATTTCAATGAATCTATTTTAATCTAGTCAAAAATTACATATAAATATTCACTCATTTTAATATGGTTATTTGTAATGATTGAATCATGTTGTCCGGTCATTGATGTTTTTTATTCACCTATTGATACACTATTAATTTCCCAACAAACAAAGATGTTTTTCATATAATGACCAAAAAACAAAAAGAAGTCCTTTATTTTGTTATACCTCTTCATAACACTTAGTTGGGCACCCAACAATGAAGTTGGATAAGTAAAAAAGACCATTTTTAGGAAATAAGGACAAATCACAATCTGATATTATAAAAACAAAAAATCATTAACATCCTATTTCCAACTATTAGTGATCTCACCACTATTGATGTTTTGCCTAATGGTAAGGTTTTAGGTAGCTGATTGTTCAACATCATTGAATTTCACAACCATATATGGATATAGGGTTACATAAAAAATTATTTCATCAATATGTTCCGTAATGTCTAAAATCATATCTACAATCAACCCCATTATTTTTCATTGATCTGGAGCCTCTTTTAGAACTTGATTTTATGAATACTAACATAATGAATCATTTAAAAAATTTAGTCTAGGTTCTGTAAAACAATTCAAAATAAAATTTATTAAGGTACTCCATCCAACGTCACAGTCTACAGTTCAATTTAGTTTGAAAATAATTGATTCAAAATTTTATGATCAGTGATGATAGTAAACATCTCATAAACTAGATAGTTGTCCCATACTATTAAGGTATGGACCATTGTTTCTAACCAAAAATTATTATTTCTGTATTTCCTCTCTTGTATGAAAAATTATCATAAACCAGAGTCTATGGCATGGTCGCCCATAATGAGAACACAACATAATCAAAATTCAGATTCATCATAATGTATGATGTATCCAAAACATGGTTCTCTAATGAAAATAATATTTATGAATTTAATTAGAGCATTAGTCTCCTGAAAAGATTCCATACAATTATTACATAAATGGAATGGAATCATTTTCTTAATTAATTAATTAATATGTCAAGGTAAGTGAGAGAAATCATAAACAAAGAAAGTATAATAACCTATTAACCCATGAAATATCCATATTTAAATAAAATCCTAGCTGGATTCCATGAAATAATATCCTCAATATTCTAAGGGTTGAAATTTTTTAATTTTATAGAATTGACAAGAGGTGACCATTAGAAAAAATAAAAGAATATTATATCATTTTTATTGAAAAACAAATACATCTCAAAATAAATCATAGCCCAAAAGCTAGTTTTTAATGTATTTTATGATTAGATATATAATCAATTCATTTCAAAACCATTATTTAAAATTTTCAAAAAATACATATTGAACATGGTACAATTTTAGATTTATCATACCTAAAATTCATCTTCATAATATGGTGAAATTAAATCATAAGAACGGTTTATCTCACATGCTATATTTGATTAAACATGGGAGATTAAAATTGAATATCATTAATGAACATAATATGAGAATAAGGGTATGAGAACATAATTAATATACATTATCATAACATATAAAAATCATACCCAACAACTTATTGATAAAAGACCATAATTCATTGTATCATTCTTTGTGATAACATATGATTTGACTTATAAGAGTGTGTAGACATGGTTGATAAGTTAATAAAAATCATCTTTGTGAGAAAAACATAGGTATATGAATTTGGAATATAATTTTGTATATAAATATTTATAAAAATTATTTCCTTTATCAAGGATTATTCTTAATACATTCTTCACAATGTGTAAAAAGTCTCACAGTGGATTGAGTTCACAAACAATTTCATTTAAACATTCTTGGATAATGTCCCTTGGTGTATTAGTCTAACTCAAAAATACCTTACATGTTATCTAATGAGATATAAATCATTAAAAAATGAATTTAAGATCTAAATAATTTGGGTACTACCCATTCCAAAATGAAGACAATATATATGTGTTCTACAAGAATTTAAATTTTTTTACCATTTCTTCGAGCATAATTAACCTATGGAAAAGAAAGGAGTTTCTTGATAATTTTATTAAAAAATAATCATAATACATACAATGAAATAATGTGGATAATATCATTAGAGAACATCACTAGTGAAACATATCAATTATTAGAGGATATTGGCATAGATGGAAAACAATGTTATATTATAATTGGTAATATACTTTGAAAATCAAGAAAGATATCCTTTTCTTTTACTAAATTAAAAAAATAATTAAAAATTAAAATAATTATGGTATAAAAAATATGTTAAAAACAATGTAATGTTTTAAAGTAATATTAATATTTAATAATTATCATGATGTTGGGAAAATATGTAAATGTTGTAAATGCTAAAAAATAGTTTTCAAAATTTTCGTGATGAATATGAAAATGTAACATATTCAAAAAAAATTAAGAATATTAATTTTATAGATAAATTAAAATATAATCAAAAATTAATTTGACAAATTATGTTATTATAAATAATAAATTTGGTTAAATATTATAATGAACATATTAGTGGGAGATATAGAGTATGGTAAATATGTAAAAAATTTAATGTAAAAATTATAAATAAAACCCATTAAAATAATTAAAATTAAAACCCATTTTAGAAAAACAACTTGAATAAGAACTTAATATAGCATTATAATAATGGTTTTAATGATATAAGATGTCAAATAGGATATATATAAACCATATCATTGAAAATATATTCATAATATGATACATGTCCCACTGATTTGAAATTGGGAGGAAATATCTGTATCTCGAACATTCGTTTGGTGAGATACTCTATAAAGGCATTCATAATAAAATTATATTTATTATAAATATATATATATATTACAATAAAAAATTAATTAATAATTTCTTATTACATAGTTAATAAAAATTCTTTTGTTAAAATCTATAATTTTTTGTAATATATTCAATTTTTCGTGTTCATTCAAATTTGGAAGTTCTAGTCCATGCTTATTAGTCATATATTATTCATCTAAAAATATTTCAAGATTGGTTATATTATGTTGTTGATATATATTTTTAATCCAATTGTTATTTCATAGAACATAGGGTGATAATTTATTTGTAAATCGTAAAAATATTGTTTGTAGAATTTTTATCCATAACAAGAATAGGTTTTATTTGTGAACACAAATATGTTTATTCCAATTCCAAATTCCTAAAAACTAAATGTTTAGGAATTATTATCAGGAAAAATCTTATAAAAAATTATAGTGTATTATTAGGGATATTATTTGGATTGTTAAAGAAGATTACTTTTATGAAGTATGTATTCTGAAACATCAAACTCCAGATTTCATAAATGATTACCAGAATATTTTTTATGTTGATTTTAGGTTGTTTTAATGTTTCCCTACAAGTTTTGAATATTCATTGGAATCACATGATAAATATCCAGTCCCAAATATTATTAAGTCCAACTACATCCCAATATTTTTTTGCTTTTTCACCTCTTCCCATATCAAGACTCATATGCTATCATCTGAAATCATGAAGGGAAACTGTTGGTATATGAGAAATCATCCAAGGGAAAGAATTGATCCCAATTACATTTAAAATTTATTGAATATGGAATGAATATATCATTCAGATATTTATTGGTTTGTTTAAACTGACCATATTTCTAAAGATGATATAATGTTCTGAAAATCAACTCTGTATTAAATTCTTAATGTTGTATATTACAAAACCTTAAGAAAAGCTAAAATTTCAATCAGATACAATTTAATATGGTAGTCCCTGATATATTACCAATATTTTAGTGGATATAATATAAAATTTTTTAAGAACGAAATATTCTATGACAGTAATGAAATTTTCAGACTTCATATTATTAGATACTACAACCCAAGTAGAATTATGGCATTTGTATTTTGTGGAGAGTCTTACAATAAAATCCATTTTGATCTTTTACCATTTTCATACTGGTATGGGTGATGATTGTATCACCCCCATAGTCATCTAAGGATTGGTTTTAACATTTAGTCTTACCATGTATCTTGAAAAAAAATTAATATTTATTTTTTGTTATACCATCAATATTAATTATTGATATATTATTATATTATTATAATTGTGATATATAGAGTATGGGGATCTGTATCCTTCACCCAATAACTAAAAAAGTTATGGTATTTATGGAACACATTTTGAGAAATCATATTACATCCAAAACTCTATCAATCCCTTTTGGGTCATATTAAATTCCATCTTTGGGAATTAATACATTAATATATTATAATAAATACATATATCAGACCTTCCAATATAGTAAAAATTATTGATTCATGATTCTAGAATGAATTCCTGAGATATGAAAGTTTATTCATAAAACATTATTGGTGATATTAATATTCTTCCACTAACTCATTTCTCCTGAAGAAAAATAAATTCTAAACCATTCTATGATAAATCATTTTATATAAAAAATCCTTCCCCATTGAAAGGTAATGTTAGTAAATTTGTACTGACCAATATTCACATACTCTTCTTGATATTTTATTCAAATTCCCATTTCCTATATAACTTAGATCCCTTCCAAGTTTACTTATTTAATGGATTTAATATCACTGAGAATCATATCTCAAGGATTCTATAGTTTCCATCAAATCAAATAAAACTATGGATCTTGACCAAAGTGGCTGGTCTCATACATTTTTTAATAACATTCATTTTCAAAGGATCAACATATATGCACTCACTTATGATATGTGATCCAAGATTGAGACTTTATGTAGCTATATTTCCCAATAACAAAATTTGTCATACTGTTTCTCCATCGATAAGGTATTCAAAAAAATCCTTAAGTGATCTTTTTGATATTCATTATTCATGGAATTTATATCAATATAATCTATAAGTACTACAAAAAATTATACGTGGTATTCACTGAAGAATATATTCAGCAGATCCCTGAGAATAATAAAAGAATTTTTAATTATGAATTATATCAGTGTAAATTATTAGTATTCGTACCTTATATGGATGGTTGTCTTTGGTATATCCTCCCTTTGGACTCATACTTTGTGATATCAATATTAGAGGTTAATCTTAGTAATGTATTTATCCCACATAGTTTATCAAACAAGTTATCAATATGGGGTAGAAGATACATTCACTTTCTCTGTATCTTGTTCAGTTCATGATAATCAATGCAGAGATGCATTACACAATATTTATTCTTAAAAATTGATGTAAGGGAAAAGGGAAGGCATATAGACTACACATTGTTTGTCAAAAACTTCTACAGCCTAGGAAAATAGTATATCATGATACAATGGACATTGAAATGTCAGGAACATGTTTTTTATATAGTGTGAGCTAGATATGTGATGATATTGTTTATGGAAGTGTCTTGCACATAGTTATTGCATAATTTGTCTAACCGAGAATGGGTTAAAAGTGATATCCTAAAATTGTGGATCTCAGACAATTTGGTCTCTAACTCACTCTATTTCCCTCATATGATGCCCTAAAGAGATATTATCTCTTCCCAATGGAAATTTAACATTCTTCCATCGATATGTATATGATTTAAAGTATTCTATTGGGATATTGAAGCCAGATTGTCATGGTATTTCATTATTCTAGGTAGTTCTTGGTGATTTTTTGTGAATATACATTTCTATCTCTCTATGTATCATAGATCTTAGTATTATGTGGATTTATATAAGATATATGATCCAAAATATGATTATATTTTTTAATGTTGATAGTAGGGGAATAGATCTAAGGTTGGGTTTTGGATATTTAACCCGATTTCATTGCTATTTGAGGTTCGTTCTTCATTTTTTCCATAAATTTGGATGTAGGTGGATTCACTATCAACTCCTATATTTCTAATATAATGTATTGATTTCAGATTTTTTTTATTTTCACTAAAATTGGTTGTGTAATTGTTTTGAATTTATAGTTGGAAACACTCTAGTGAATGTTTATAAAATTATAGAAATTTGGATTATTTTAGAAAAAAGAAATGGTAAAAAGAATTTAAAATGATGATCTAAAACTTATTTTGTATTTTGGTATAAAGGATTTTTTAAATAAAAGGTTTATTATATTTAAATTGTTTTTTAAAAAAATTTTCAATAAATATATTATTTATGGAAATAGGGGAAATCGTTGTTTTTCATCAGGTTTTGGTTTAATGGTTGTGTGTGTTCATGTGCATACAGGACGGATAAGGGTTTGTCTTCTCCCCTATCATTAGTGGGATGGATAATGGTTGGGTATCTCACCTATAAAAATGGATGACGGTAATATGTCTGCCCCATCATATTTTTTATGGATAACGGTAATGGATTTCTTCTATAAAAATGGAACTTTCACAACAAAGAATACATGTGTGGATGTATGGGTTTGTATACTGGAA
The DNA here is from genome assembly GCA_963277665.1 of Viscum album. Taxonomy (NCBI): domain Eukaryota; kingdom Viridiplantae; phylum Streptophyta; class Magnoliopsida; order Santalales; family Viscaceae; genus Viscum; species Viscum album. Next base: position 960,994,873 of record OY728142.1, read on the forward strand.
TGGGATATTCTAAAAAAAATTGAAAATGGTTTTGAAGAAATGGTTTTGTTTATTTTATCGGTAGTTTTTATTGATTTGAGAAAAAAATTAATTATGGAACGTGATTATATTTAGTTATAATCTATTTTTAAAAATTGTTTTATAGAAATGGTTTCGTATAAATGTACTAACATGTTCTATCCAATGCTGGGTGCATCATTGGAATGTGATGGGAGGATCCCAAATTTAGTTTTTTCTATGTTCAATGATAAATATGAGATCTACATGATGGAAAACAATGTTCTTAATAGAATTAAATTAAAAAATATAGAAAACTTGAATCATGCCAATACTAGAGAGAGATTATCATCACATATTTATTATAATAAATTTAATTAAATAATAATTACATTGATGGATTTACTTCTTTGTATAAGGATCTAGAAACATATATATGATGCATCGTCAATGTTTTGTAGGAATCAAGTGTGTAGTACCTCTAGCAGTGATCCACACATGTTCCACGAATATCCATAGGTCACCAAAAAAATCTATAGGTACTAGACATGATGATCTTATCACTTTCACCGTCTACCTCTGATCAATATGAGGAATGATTCTAAATAATTCTCCTTGATATATTAAAGGAAGAATGCTCTCCGTTCTTTGGAAATATCTTAAAGAAGAGTGATATGAAGGGCTTGAGATAATTTTCCAATTCAACTGTGCACAACCAAAAAAATTGTTATTATTGAGATAATAATATAATTGGGGTTATATATCTTTAGGCTAAAAATAAAATAATTGCATAGCTTCCCTTTATTATTTATTTAATCCCTATATAACTGGATGTAAAATAATAATAATATTATTATTATTTCTATATACTCTCTAACCATATGAATTAAATTAAATAATATATAATCAAATAATATTCAACATTTATTATTTCTCACCACTCCATAAAAACTCATTTTTTTCATTCCTCCATAATGTTTATTCAGCCTTGAATAATGTCTATTTATTTATTAAATAAATACCACTTCATTATAATCTATTAAATATATAAACATTACATTCACTAAGAGAAAATAAATATTTATATGTGATCATGAATACAAGAGTAAATATGGTACCATATTTTATAATAATATTTATGAAATTTTTTATATAATAAATAACACTATATTATTTGATTAATATTTTCAATACACTTAGTTTGTCACCGTCTAGGCCTCTTTCTCAGTGGTATTAGGAAATTATTTCTAATTTCTAATGTTAGCACCTTGAAATATGCCAAGGAACCCATAATGAATGATGTTAATTATTCAACGACATGATATCTCAGATGAACACTTATTGTGTAGTCTAATATCATTATCAAGATATCTCAAATCAAGTAGGTTTAATTATGGTGCCATCAACCTACGTATTTGATGTCTCTTTCTTTGAAAAACAACAAGGAACCCATAGAGAATGATGTTAATGCTGCAACGACATGATATCTCATACGAACACTTATTGTGTAGTATGATACCATTGTCAAGAAATCTCAAATCAAGTAGGTTTCATGCTGGTCCCATCGACCTATTGTACAATATGAAAATGGATTTTTTTTAGGATATATCATTTCATTTAATGTTCATGATATATCATCTTTTGGAAAATAATATAAGGGAAAAATATTTTGTCACATTATTCATTAATTCAATATTTCTCATGATTCACCCATCATATCCTACCACACCGTGAACATTTGTCATCGTGGTTTTCATCAATACATATAATTATATGAATCATAATACTAATTTATAATAATATTAATATCAAAGGACCAATACACACATTCGTAGATAGGAACATCCAATGACACATATAAAATGGATTTTCTTTTACTGAGTCTCATTATCGTAATATCCTAATGAATATTCACAATGTTGTATACCATGAGAAGTTGTCTCTATTTTATATGAGTATCCACCCTAATATTATATATCATTTGTTTCTTTCAATGTATATCATCGAACTATAGAAAATATATTTAGGAATATGTTTGTAACACTTCTAGGTTCTTATCGTAATGGGGAATTGCTATGACCTTTAAGTGTGACAAATACTTTTTTGAAATTATCACATATGATATTATGAATAAGAACAATATTGATGTGATAAGTAGTTTATCAATATTGATATCCTTGAACTCCTGTTATTATAATTTACTTGGAAGTTGGTTCTATGGAATCAAATCCAATTGACTCCAACATTCACTGGAGCCGACTAAACTGAACCTTCATTCCACTAGAATTTACACAATATTCATGCATCTACTAAGATATGAATTTAGTTAAGGGTGCACCAAATTCTATTATGTGGGTACTCTATTCATAGAGACATTAACCATTTGATAGAAATCTATAATGAGGTGATGATTTTGAATTTTGTGCTTTTGATGTAAGTGTGAACTTGGCACCTTTGAAGGATCCACCACTATAGAATTTTATCAATATAGTGTGAAAATATATTTAATTCTAGGTACCACATAATTTTCTTGGAAAATTTTTAATCATAATGGATTAATTAGATACATTATAAGATTCTATATACTCGATCCTCATTGTAAAATCATCGAAAATTGGCTGATTTGAACTCTTCCATCTCACAACTCCATCGTTAAGATAGAAAACATATCATAATTCATACTTACAATAATACTAATCTATCAAAAAATTAGAATCATTATAACCCATGAGGACCATCTCCACATGTCCTCCAAACACTAGGAACATATCTTTAGTTCTTCTTTAGATACATAAGGATATCCTTAATGGAAGACTAATGTTTTTCTCATAGTTCTTCTTGATAACTGAAAACCATGCTCAATGCATAGGTAATATCATGTCTGGTATATAGCATGGAATACCTGATTGATGCTATCACTGAATCGTATATGATATTACTCATTCTATATTTCTCATGTTTTGTATTAGGACACATTTTATTAAAAATTCGTATACCATGAAACAGTTGATCAAATACCCTTTGGATTGTTCCATACTAAATATCATTAGTATCTATTAAACATGTGTACCTTGACATAGTCCAATAATCCTCTTAGATCTACAATGAATGGTCCTGATCCCTTGAATATAGGCTTCTTCACCTATGTCTGTCATGAAGAAACTGTTTTTTAACCAGCCCCTAATAGACTATAAGACTAGTATGTCATTTCCAATAAGTAATATATCTTTAATATAAATGTCTATGATAATGACTCCATTCCCTCTAAACAACTTATAAATTCATAGTTCAAATTCATTCTTAATGAAAAATAATTATTTTATGGATTCATCAAATGAAATTTTCAGTATCCTAGATTCTTTTATCAATGCAAAAATGGATCTTTATATTATTAAAATACTATTGGCATCATCTAAATACACAATCTCTTCTGGTTGTGTCATATTGACATCTTCCGGAAGGTTCACCTTAAGGAATGTTTTTTTGAAATCTATCTGCCAAATATCATAGTAATGGTAAGATTTTATAGAAATGATAATTCTGAGGGAATTAAACATTGGTATTGGTGAAACAGTTTTATCATATTAAATTCCATTAAATATTTGAACCCCTTTATCAACTAGACATTCTATAGGCATTTAATTTTCCTTCTATGTATAGTTTCTTATGAAATAACCATTTTCAATCAACAGTATTTACCTTAACTGGGGCACTAAAACCCAATAATTGTGTTGACACATGGAATCCATTTCAGAATTCATGGGTTCATTCCATCTTGAGGCTTCTGAGCTCTCTACTACCTCATTTCATAAGAGAGTTTCATCATTGTCAACCAATAATGAATCACCGTCTTTGGTGATTAGAAAAAAATTTCTCAAAAATTCTTTTACCTATCTTACACTCCTAAGAAATACTTGTGTTTCAGGAACAACTTCTTCCACTTGGACAGGTGGAACTAGTTCATTTTTGAACTCATGTGTATATTGAGCTTCAAATTCAATGAACTCAATCATTCTCACACTATAAATTCTGAGGATGTTCTCACCCTTATGAAATATGTTAGTTTTGGAGATATACTCTTTCTTGATTTAGAGTTTTCACAGGTAATATCACTTTGTTCACATTGGATACCCTATAAAGATACACTTTGTCAACCAAGGTTCTTTTTAGTTTCCAAATAAGGCCTTAAAAAACTCCTCTCAATCCCTTACATGTGTTTGCTAAAAAAATGTTGTCCTTTATACTTTATAAATCAAAGGTATTTCCATTTTCTGATTTAGTTGGTAATCAGATTAATGTTAATGCCTCATTTAGTAATGCATTTCCCCAAATGAATAATGAAAGATCTATAAGAATTGTCATTGACCATACCTTGTATAACAAGGTATGCTTTCTCATTTATCTAACACCATTCCACTATGGTGTTTATCGGGGAGTGAGTTGAGATATAATCTCAAAGTCCCATCAAAGTTGATGAACTCTTGGTTAAGATATTCACCACCTAAATCCAATAGAATATTTGTTGTCTTATTTCCATTTTATTATCTACATAATTCATGAATTCCATGAATTTCTAAAAGGACTCTAAGAAATATGTCATCAAGTATATATATCTTAATATACTCAATAAATAAATAAAAGTTAATAATTTATAATATACACCTCTAGATTCTACTGAAAATTCACCACACACACCAGTGTGTACCAATTCTAAAAGATGTCTTGCCTTTAAACCTCCTCCAAAAATACATGGATTGCTCATTTTTACTTGTAATGAATCATTCCTTCTTCCTTTTGGTTTTATCATAGAAGATTATAATGAAACATCTTCATAGAGATTTGTAAAATGAAAATATTTTACCTGGACAATATGGTGATGAGGTAGCTGGGTGTTTTATGATTCATCCGAACATGATTTGTTTTCATTTTACTACAATTTGTTTTTTTAATACAATACATAAAGGTCATTATTTAAATGTACCATACCATGACAAATTTTTTACTTGTAAAAAAAACAAATTTTATTTTCAAATTATTAAATAAATAGATATATTTCTTGGAATGATTCAAAAATTATAATCTTGGTAACCATATATATATAATAAAAATATTTCAAAAGAAAATAATTCACGTTGTTTATGAAAGTTGTAGTAACAAATGGCTAGGGAATCATGTTTCAATCCATTGGTATCTCACAGATCCACCTCTTATTTTACAATTATTCAGAATCTTCTTGGTTTCAGTATTTTGATATAGATATCAGAACCAATAGCTGTATCAAATACCCAATCATTTTGTATTTAAAGATTACACTCAATAAAAAATGTTGATTTATCTTCCCCTTAATTTTGGGTGCAATTCCTTTTCCAATGGCCTATCATGAAACATGAAAAACATACTACCTATTTTTCCTAGCCCTGCTATTTAATTATCCTCATCTTGGAAGGATAGTGCTTTGGATATTTAGACTATTTATAGGTCTTGGGCCCCATTTTCATCATTATTCATTTTCATATTCAACATAAGGACCATGGGTTTATCATAAACTATGTCCATATACTCTTGGTGAATCAATGTAAGATGTCTCGAAATACACTTATAAATATATATCAAATTATAATTTAAAACAAAAATAAAATTTTTCCTGGGTAGTGATTAATGTATAAGATCTGTATGAAACTGATCTGGGAATTTAATCTCTAATATTTATAGGTATTCTATGTTGAAAAAAGCATAAATATATGATGAAAAATTATCGTAGAACCTCAAAACATATTTATAGGAAACAAATTGGTGACCTGATACAAATATTGTCTCTCTATCTCTAGATAGAGATCCCAATTATAAGACATCATGTTATATTAATCCATGTCCTCATGTTGTTTCAAATGATAATTGGATATGGATGATAACATGAAACACTAAAAATATATAGAATAGTTCAAATTTTACTCATATAAAAATATCTATTCATCAGATACCTCATGACTAGGAGAAACTAAAAAAATGTTCTTCTTATACATTATATTTTCATTAATAAGAAATTATAACGTGTAAGCACCTTTTCCACTATTGGGAATTTGATCTGGTGATAAGGTTATCCTTATTAAGAATAGATCATAGTGATATTTTTGAATTCATTATATTTTTTTTTCTACAAAATAATATGAGAAATGTTTTAGTATTTTATTGGATAAAATTTAGACCAATGAATAAATATTAAATTTATTAGTCTCCCTATATTTTATTAAAACCGAATAGCCTTCACAGTTGGATTCAGATTATCCAATTTCATAGACAATCTTATGGAATGTATATATATTCCCCTTATCATTACCCCAATATTTGTTGGATAAGCTTCTTGAATAGTTTTATGTAGGCTTTCCAAATTACAACTATACTAAATAATAGTTCCTTGATCTGTTGTGTTGACTCGCTAATACTGAAATCATTAATTTGCATTTTTTCAACCCTTACCTCTTAGTTACTATATATTCTTCTTTAAAATTCAAACCGTGATGTGAAATGTTCACATTAACCCAAAAATTCAAGTAATAATTCCCAGATAACTGAAAAAACGCCAATATTGGATGATTAAGAAGATAGAACTATTGTTCGATTTTAATTGATTTAGTGGAAGGATATGAAGTTATAAAATATATAATTATGGAATTTTTTCCATTATGTGTAAATTACAAATTATTATGTTTATTACCTGATTATTATTATGATGTGGATTTACTAATGATATTAACAATGTATTAGAAAAATATTAGGTGTAAGAAATTTCATTATAGTTTTATCTTACATTACCATTAAATTCCATATATTATGTGATCATGAAAAAAACACCCATAACGAATTAACCATGTTACTGACAAAAATAACATTATTATGTTGTTTTATCATAAACTTTTACTAGTGGTAAAATTATCTATCTATTGATAAAAAATAATACGAACTAGGGTAAAACACCTTTAACCACTTAATGTTGGAATTATAGATTTCAACTCATTCACCAATATATATATCTTAGATTCGTTTTGGCTCACCTCCTATATAGAACCACATCCACTAGCTTGGATGATCTGTCCCATAAAAGTTATTTTACTCCCATACAGGTGTGGGGAAAGGGGTTTCCATAAAACAAAACATGGGCACACATGCCCTTACATTATAAAATGAGAGAAGAAACATAGACCCAAAATTGAATTTAATTTTAAATTAAATGAAACCAATCACATACAAAGGTCTTGGTATATTCTCATGATCATCCATAAGCATGAAACAGATACAAAATTTAATAAATCGGGAATTCAATTCATAACTATTAATATATAAAATAAATTTTCCCCATTAAAATAAATAAAATTGTTAATTTATCAATTATTTTATCTTAAAAATCATAAAAACATCCTTAAGATTCTCAAATGTTATAATTTAAACAGAATAAATAAATTTAATATTGACTATCTGTATAAATATACATTTTAGGAAATATAATGAAGACCTATCTAAATCTACCCAAAATGTATTATACTCCTATAATTTTATATTTTGTGTGACATATAACACACACAACATATTATTTACTTTGATGACATGTAAAATATTCAAAACAATTACATGATTTAAATGTGTTTTTTGTAACAGGTAATGCTTAATGAACATAGTGTAAATATGGTAATATGACTCATATAGGATATGAATATCTAATCATTACGTATATGTTAATTAATAATTTAAATATATATAAATATTAAAAACCATTACATAGAGTGTCCTATAAAATTATTGGTGTCACATAAGAACATGTCTTATGGTTTATATAATATAATAAATAAATTTTATGGCATTTTAATTTGTTATATGTAAACAGTGTTTACAAGAGAGCTAGATGGTGTGTATATGCCCCATCCCCAATCCATGGCACACCCCTAGGGACTCGACATGTAAATAATCCCTCAAATTATGTACACGACATGTCCAATTGGTTAAATGCTCTGTGATCTTCGAATTACAAGGTCACCAGTCAGGTAGGCCATGTATGGTAATGCTTGTCCATGCAGTGACTCTAAGGGACTACATGATTTTTCTGTGGGCTATATGAAATATACTTCAGTTAACTATGAAATATCCTTGTAAAGACTCGGAAATTCCATGCATTTTTTTTTATTTGGGAATTTTACGAGTCTGTGAAATATGATGGCGCGTGATTCCAAGGCCCGGTTTTCCCGGAGTGAATTTATGAACTTTTTTTTTCAGGTACGTTCAGTAAACGTGTAAGTGTGTTTCTGTACGTTATTAACCGGTGATCAGAATTGAAATCTGAGGACACAGTTGAACTTGTAGAGCTAGTATTCACTTAAGTAGACCTTCACCTCGACCACAGAAGGTCGAGGGTGAAAGTTATTTTTTGTATTTTACATGTAAATATATATAACATAATGTACAAAATTTATTTTATTTATATTGAAACCTCTCTACAAGGGTTGAGGTGGTGGGGACCACCCGAACCCTATTTATTGGGAGAAAACCTTTCAAATCCCCATTTAATTAGTAGATCCATCAAAAATTTATTAAATGTGTCAACTTTTAATTGTTCCAATTTAAATCAATTGTTCAAACCAATCAGGTACTATTTAATAACATTGTTGGAATTTAGGAAGGTTATTATTAAATTATCATTCATGAATTCCATGATCGTTACTTACCCCCCCACCCTTCTCCTATTTATATGGAGCTTGGGGGAGGATTTGGTATTTATTTAACAAGTGAAAAAGCTCTGGTAAAGTGCCTCATTTCCCGATAATTGGATGACGAATCCGGTTCGTGCGGGTGTTGACAAGCGACCCCAAAACATGAAAATAAGAATGAGGAACCAACCCCGAGCCTGAATCAGAAGCATCTTGTGGAGACGACGAGCGAAAACGTTCTTCCGCAAATTCATCTTCTTCCTCATGCCTCCTCCTTCAGAACCTTGGACATAGGGGTGTGTTTTGGATTAATCTTTATTGATTTTTCTTTAACGTTGAATCTCTCCCCTCTTACTTTCGGAAAATTTTTTATATGGTTTACTTGTGTTCATATCTTTTTGTGTTCTTAGTTGAGTGTGTTTACAATATATAAATGAAATACCTTCCCAGTTTTGGGGATATGCCTTTCGGTGCTAGGTTCCAGCCCCTGGCCTAAGGAAGTCCATCTTGGGGTAGTCAAGGCATGGGCCATGGGAGATGGGTCGTGAAAAATTGGTATAAGAGGAGTCATTTTCTCACACCCCAACCACATATACTCCCTTATTTTATTATTTTTGAGATTTTGGATATTTTGGTTGAGGTTTGGGTTGAGTGACCAAAAATATTCCTTGTTATTTTGTGGTTTTGAGTTTCCTTTTATACCTATTATTATTTATTCTTGTTGTAATTGAGAAAAAGATTCATGTTGGAGAGTTTGTGATGTCGTCGGTGTCTTTATATTTTGTTTAAAACATTCAAGGATCAATGGGTGGACTTCTCCAGTGTTTGGGATGTAATTTGGTGGTATTTGGATAATTTTTGGGGTTTCACGGTTTGAGCACAGCCTAGACAACCCATGAAACCTAACCATGTGAAGTTGCTGGAGTTTCCAGTACCCCCGCACGGTTTGCGCACGGTTTGAAAAACCGTGCAGCCAAACCGTGTAGCCACTTGAGGGCTTTATAACTTTTGACATGGAACTCCGATTGGGGTGATTCCACCTCCAAAATGAATCCCTATATATTGGGCATCGACCAGAAGAGCCCCCTCCTTCATAATACTATTTAGGGAGATTTTGGGTCGATTTATCAATAAAGGTTGGTGGTACTTCGTGTTTCCTTTTTCAAATCTTCTATCCTTCTCTTTCCCTCTTTGTTCTTGGGTTTCCTTTGGGGATTTTCTTCCTTGAAAAAACCCTAATGTCTAGGGGTTATGTTTGGTACGTATTTCTTTGGATCTAGGGTGTACAAATGGTCAGTGGGGCTTTGTTCTCTCCTCCCTTGAGGTTTCATTCTTTTCACACAAGGTTGAGTTAGGTGTTTCCATCTTTTTCATTTCTGGAACACTCCATGCACACTTGTGTGTTTTAATTTAATTTTTAAATGTCCTTCGTACCTATAATACATCTATTTCTTGATGCGAATCATGATTTCATGTTGGTAGAATTAACTAAAAATAGGGTTTCAAAAGGATTCCTGTGAAATACCTAGCGTTATTGCCGATAGGGTTATTGTTTAAAACCTCATTGTTCTTTAAAGTTAAATTTGGGGTGTTTTATGAAATGTATAGCTTTGATTATGGTGGGATGGTTATTTATTATTTGTGATATTGATTTGGTGTGTATGTTTTGGTAATGATTTATCTTTTTAAAGTATTAAAATGTTGTAAACAGGGTTTTATGGTTACAATGGGTTTTTGTTATGTTCTTTGAATAATGTGGATGGTTGGATGTGGTTTTAATGAAAATTATTGGATTTTTTGAAGTGTTTTTTGGGTGTTCTTTGAAATATAAGTTTCATAAATGTTGTTTAAAATAGAATCCCATGGGGGGATATGCCTGTTTGGTTTTTGGTGTGTGTGTTTTGGAAAATGTTTGGATTGATCGGTTGTTTGGCATTTCACACTTAAATATGGGTTTGGAAATTATTTTTGAAATGCTTTGGTAAATTCATTTGGGTGTGTAAACATAAAATTCCATTTTGAATTGTACCATTAAAGGTGATTTTTTGGGTTGATTTTTGAAAAGAACGTGATTCGGAAATGTGAATGCCCGGTTGGAAACTTAAGGTGTTTTAAAATACGGTCTGAATGCTTAAGTGATGTGATGGGCTGTTTGGCATGTTTTTAGTGTTTCATGTTTTTCCTAAAATGTGTAAAGTCTTGTTTAGGAAATTTTTAAATAGGTGGTGTTCGTCATGGTTTATAAAGTGATTTTAAAATGTTTTGGTTTTCCTAATTTCTCAAGAGTGGGTTTGTGATGTGAAAGTGGTGGATTATGAAATGAGATGCTCAGTGTGGTTGATAAATGTTGTATGTGGTGACATGTGTTGTCTGAAATTTTATTGAGCGAGAAATGGGAAGCCTGTGTATCTAGGTGGGCAGATTTGTACTAGTATGCTAGTGATCCTGTGGGGTTTTATTCCTATTTCACGTATCAAGTTTGATGATGAAAACAATAACTAAACAATGATGATGATGTTGGGTACCAATAGGTTATGGGTATGTTCCCTACTATTGGATCGTGCATGAGAAATGATATTGTTATGGTTACGTTTCACCGAAATATGAGGTACATGGGGCTCACAGCTAACTATTGCCTAAGGGCGTTCCCGTGACTAGTGCTCAATGATTATATTGCACCTCACATCGGCATATGGTAGGTTGGGTTGGTATGTTTAAATGTTAGTGATTTTTCTTTAATTTGGAGTTCTTTGAAATTATTTTCCATTTAAATTTGTTCCACGGAAAATTGTTACTAGTATTGTTTGGATTGGGTTTTTTCTATAAACTGATTGTTTTCTTGAAAAAGGAATGGTGGCGTGTGTTGGCCTTTGAAATAGTAATGTTGTGGTTGTTTAATAAAATGTGAAAAATATATTTTTAAAATTGTATTTAAAAGTAGTGTTAATGGACTGTTTTGGGAAAGGAAACACTTGGAATATATTGTGATTTCCTACTGATCTATTAGCTCACACCCTACCTATACCACTCGGTGTCGGTAGACCCGAGCTGTTTGGCTGGATTAGGTTTTGATCAGGTTTTTCTGGTTCGAGTTATCTCCAGGATCAGGGTGGTATGGTGGTTGGGGGTGTCCATGAGGTCACATGGAGATCGTGCTAGTTGTTGGTTGTATTATTTTATTATAGTTCCTGGCTCTTTCAATATCAGTTTTATTCAGTTGTATTTGTATTGGACCAGATTGTTCATTTTTTGAGATTTATTTGTGGTTAGATCTACTGGGTTTTCAATGTTGTATATTTTGATCCTATTTATTATTAGGCCTAATCGTTCCCTCTTGTTTTATATATGATGCCTGACACTAGTTTCAAGTCTATGGGGATCAGGAATTCCCTTCGGATCATGTCACGGACTGGGTCGGGTGTCGGGTTAGATGGCATCTTATCTTTTTTCGTGACAAAATGGTATCAAATGAGGTTCTTGTTATTTGGGGTTTCCGGTAGAAGGAGACTAGAGTTATCGGGACTCAGGAGGTAGGTGTCGGAAGGGTGTCATGAACCCTTTCTCATTCTAAATCGTGAGTCACCGTGGGTATTCTGGGGTTGAGTCTTGTGTTTTGTGTTGTTTTGGAATTGAAGGATGAAAATAGAGGTGAGTCGGGTTATGTAGTGGCCATAAGTGGGGTGGTGACCCATGTGAATTCCAAGTGCCCGATTCAAGGCCCTCCTAGTGTTATTCCTTACTTGGGGCATGGATCACCACCACGTTCTCGGGTTATGCATAGTCACTATTCCCTCATTCTAGTGGTCCATTTTTGGTTGGGTTTCATTTTAGTTTCAGTTTGTGTAAGTGTATGTGGAAAATTAAAGTGTATTTTGAAACGAAATTGGATTTAAAAATGGAAGAGTTTTCCATGAAATGGGATTAAATTGGGAAAGTGGGTTTTCAAACATTGACAGTGATTTGGGTTTGATAATGTTAATGGAATGTGTACCTTGGTATTACTTATGGATTTTGACATGTGTGTGGGTATGTGAGAGAAGTGCGTGTTGGCACGTGAGGATGGGAATGGATGGACACACATGAAATAGTTCAAAGGATACCATGGGTTGGGTTTTGTAATTAAAGGCTTAACATGGTTTTACTAATGTGGATTTTAATGAGAAAATGATTTCTGGAATTTGTTTTTTTATTGAACAATCGGTTATTGGTATTTCAGAATTTTCCGTGGAAGAAGGATGTTTTGAATTTTAAAAGGAACATGATGGTTTATGAAAAAAAAATATTATGGTGGTGTTTGTTTTTACTTGGATTTTGAGCCAGTTGGTTTTGGTTTGAGGTGTTCCTCTTTGTTTATTCCTCAGTTTGATGTTGGACTTGGTCTGCGCTTTTCATGTTGTTCAGAAAATTCCACCCAGAAAGGTCCCCATAGTTCCTAATAAGCCATGCCCAGTTCCTTTTCCTTCACAAGTTTTTACTATTATCTGTGGTGGTCATGGTTCTCTTGAGGCTATGGAGTAACTTGAGGAAGTCTAGTGTGTCTTTAATTCATTCGAAACTACCGATGTTGTTAGAGTCCGTACATTTCAAAGGTTGTTTCAGGGACCAGCCTTGTTCTAGTGGGGGTTGGTTTCCCCATCATTAACAGAAGGTGAGATTTCATGGGAGGTGTTTACGACCACTTTCACCCAATGGTTCATACCAAATGTGGGGAATTATAGGAAGGTGGAAGAGCTATAGGATGTTTGGCAGGGCCATCGATCAGTAAAGTATTATGTTGAAAATTTCAGAGAGCTAGTTCCGTTATCTTTGGAAGTAGCATTGGAGGTTCATATGAAGGCCCCTATCATTGTTTGGGATCTTCGTCCAGAAATTATGGAGAAAGTGATCTCATCCAGTGAAACCTCATTCGATACATTGGTGGATGATGCATTAATGGATGAGATGGTTTATGGGGTCAATCAGTGGTTGTTGGTTCTTGTGAAGGATCCCCATCTGTTGAGTAGGGAGTGCCAAGGGAATCAGTTTCTGAAAAACTTTCTCTATCGGCTCTGACTTTCAGTTCATCAGACAATTCGCTTGTATGTTTCCAGTGCGGCCAGATTGGTCACTCAAAGCTGTCTTGTCCTATTCCTTTGAATACTTGCCACCGTTGTGGCCATTGGGGTCGTTTGAAGAAGTTATGTAGGGGGTTTTGTCTGAAAAAAAATTTCTTGATTAGAGGGTGTGTTTCCTAACTTTGAGGCAGGAGATGCTTCATTCATCAGATCCCTAACCACAGGTCTTTGGGTGAATCTCGTGCACAGTCAGGAGTGACAGGGAGGGGGTGTGAAACCCAACCTAGCTTTGTTTTCTATGGTGGGATGGAAATGATTAACATATCCTCATTATTGTTGCCTTGATTTTGTAGGTTCACCTTCTGTTGGTAATGGTGAGATTAACTAGATCTCTTGTAACCCAAAAAGTTGAGTCTATCTAAATGTGAACTTTGAAATTTTTCATTCACCTTTGAGTGTGTCTTTCCATCGTGTATGTCTGTCGTAGTATTAACTTTTGTCAGTGCTCATTTAGAAATGCTTGAGGTTTGTAGAATTAGTTTATTGTGTGTTTGGTTTGTTTGGTAGGGTACCTATTTTAGTGGTGGTAGTGTCTATATTGTGTATGGAAGTTCATGTTTGACCTCAGTTGAGGTTTCTGGGTTTTTGGAGTTTTCAGAAGATTTGTCCAAGTGAACCACGGTTACCGCACGACTAGTCGAAATCTTGCAGCCCCAGCCAGGTGAACATAACAAACTGCATGGCCAGTGCACGACTGTGCGGTAGGTCTCATAACCGTGTGTCTTTGGGTCATTTTTTTTGGGGAGGCATTGGAATGGATGGCATATAGTTTTGAAACTATGTGGCCAAGTCGTGTGGGGTTCCCCTTCCATCTAGTAGTTCGCGCATGGTTGGTGCACAGTTTGGTAAACGGTGTGTCCAAACCCTATAAGCTACATAAAATTTTTAAATTTTGAAATCCCTTGTTCCTGGTTGCAATGAAGGTGTTTTTTGGGGTTTAAAGGTTTATTGAATTAGTTGAGTTCTTGTGGTGGGTTGAACCCTCTTGTGTTCCCCCCTCATCCTCATCCATGCGTTGTGGTTTCTTCTTTATCGGTCGAGTGTGACTTGTTGAGTGAATAGTCATCCTAGAGTTCATGGTTTCCTCTTGGTTTTTCTCAGGTATGGACTTGAGTTTTGGTTGACTTTTGGAATGGTGACTTTCTGGGGGCCAAAAGTGTCTGTGGTGGGGAGAATTGTCACACCCCGACCACAGATACTCTTTTATTTTATTATTTTCTCGATTTTGGATATTTTGGTTGAGGTTTGGGTTGAGTTCCCAACAAAATTCCTTGTGCTTTTGTGTTTTTTGGTTTCCTTTTATACCAATGATTATTTATTCTTATAGGAACTGAGATAAAGTTTCATGTTGGAGAGTTTGTGATGTCGTCGGTGTCTCTATATTGTGTCTAAAACATTCAAGGATCAATGGGTGGACTTCCCTAGTGTTTGGGACGAACTTTGTGGTTTTTGGACAATTTCTAGGGTTACAAGGTTTGAGCGCGGCCAAGAAAAACCGTGCAATCTAACCTTGCGAAGTTGCAGGAGATTCCAGTATCCCCCGCACGGTTTGCGCACGGTTTGACAAACCGTGCAGCCAAACCGTGCATCCACTTGAGGGCTTTATAAATTTTGACGTGGAGCTCTGATTGGGGTAATTCAACCTCCAAAATGAATCCTTATCTGTTGGGAATCGACCATAGGATCCCCCTCCTTCATACTTCGATTTGGGTCGATTGTGGGGCGATTTATCAAGAAATGTTGGCGGTTCTTCATGTTTCCTTCATATAATTCTCCTCCTTCTCTTTCCCTCTTTGTTCTTGGGTTTCCTTTGGGGATTTTATTCCTTGGACAAACCCTAATGTCTAGGTTTTATGTTTGGTTCGTTTTTTATTTAAATATAGGGTGTGAAAATGGTCAGTGGGGCTTTGATCTCTCCTCCCTCAAGGTTTCGTTTTATTCACACATGGTTGAGGTATGTAGAGACCTGAAGCTTGACGTACATGGACTTTACATTACTTTTGCGGAATACTTAGTACATTACAAAAACACACACACAAGGACCGTAATAGTTTAGTGTCTTTGGAAACTCAGACTATAATCTTCTAATCGTGGTGAAAGATCTTCAACATCTCCCATAAAGATCTTACTTTTTTTTTACCTAAAACCATTCTTTATATCCTGGGGAAAAGAAAACATAAAAGGGTGAGCTCAAATGCCCAGTAAGGGTAAACAAAAGAAATATCAATCACATCATATTCATAAGAACATAACATTTTGGAAATCACAACCTACAAACAAGAGCATAATTTCATAACATGGGATAAATCATAGCAGTGAAATGTAATCACAATAATCATAACTTAAAACATGAAACATTGTGGCATTCACACATAATCATAGAGAATCATTTCTTGTTAGTCAATACTCATTTCCAAGACTATCTTAGTGGACAAAGTCCCTTTCTGAATCGAGTAACCCTCGTTTCAGTCCTGTTTCACTGAACCGGTATAACCTACCATTCTAGCCATGTCTATCTCATGAGATATAAAATCTTTAACCAATGCATTGGAGGGAGATATAGGTCCCACCCATCTTATAATGAATCCTTTCTTATGTGTGCCACATAATCATAAATCATACATCATCGCATAACACATGTAACAAAAATGGGATTCTTGAAACATCATGACATCATAAAACAAACCATATAAGGTAAATGACTAATGAAAATAATTCTCTCACAACATAATCAAATCAATGTAATAATAGGGATAAAAACAGAACCCTATATTATCTTAGATGGAAAATAATTTTGATAAAACATTTGAAATCCATTCTTGAGGAAAATATCCTGTCTACTTCAAAAACACTTTTCCTTTCTTAAAATGTCATAAAATTATAAACTAAAAGAAGTTGATTAAAAATAAACTTGAAAACTTTTAAAGGAAGCTTCTTGGAAATAATGTTTGAAAAATCCATTCATGCCGTATAAGTTAAAAAAACATTCTTCTCGTACTTTTGTCGGAAAAGTCAAAAAGTACCTCGTACGAAAAAAAACGACAAAAGATTCCTTTCATATCTTTTACAAAAAACTCACCGAAGGGTAAAATTGGATATAAACTATTTTAGAAGGATATAAATATTACATATTGAATAAACATGGATGTGGATGATAAAATACACCCCAGTAAATTCCAAAGTATAAACAATCTTGGATAAAAATGAGATTGTGATATTTCCCTTACCTTAGGTCCGATTTGCTTCGTATGTGTTCGAACCTCCTGTATAATGATTTAAATAATGTCATTGACTTATTACAGAATAATATTCATTGTTATGATATCATATATGGTTCACTTATGACATTATATTACCCGTTCTTTTGTAAATTCCATGTTAAAGAAGCGTTTTGGGTAAAATCGTTTCATTTATCGTAGTTGTTTTAACTTGTTGTTCTTGACATTATTATTACATATATCATGATTTACTTACTTCCAGAATATAAAATATGATATATATATCATATATATTCAGTATATATATATATAATAGATAGATAAATGAAATGAAAAACACCGTTCATGGAGATGGTAGTCCGTACGTAAGCATGAACGTTGTTTTCCTTTCCTTATTGTCTTGAATGGAAGTAAGTAGATGACATACATATATATATATATACATAAATCCAGTAGCTTTATAATGTAATATATTTCATTATTATTTCTTATATATACTTTATAATCATTCTTAAATGGTTAACATGGAGAATGAATCTCATCGCGTCGTGGAGACGGTAGTCCGTACGTACGCACGAGCGATGATATCATTTCCATAAATATTGAATTGAATTGGAGTGGATTATACAATATATCAGAATAAATATGATGTTGTAATAACTATGTATAGTTATTCTTTACACCATTATACCCATCCATGTAAGGTGGTGGTGGAAAATAGATTACACCACGGCGTGGAGACGGTATTTCGTTCGTACGCACGCGCGGTGATTTCTTTTTCCGTAGGATGGATAGATGGTGAAATTGGGTTGTTTCATACTTATAATAACATATCAGTATATTAGTGATACTGATGTTATTACTTCATAATGAAACAACCTAAGAAGAATAAGTGGAAGAAGAAATAAAGATGAAAGAATTGGTAACAGTAATTACCTCTTCTTTGAAGCGCCTCTTTGAGAATTCCTCTTAGGGCACTAAAATTGGTCTTTGAGGAAGACCAGAACCTCTAGGAATATTCTAGGGAAGTTTAGAAGAGATTTTGGCAGGGGTTGGCCGAGCTTGAGTGCTCAAATTGGTGTGAGGAGGAGGGGGAGGAGGTGTCCTTTTATAAGGGAGGAGAGGGGCACCTTAGGAATACCTCAAAATATTATTTTATATTAATGTCAAAATCGGTTTATAATGGTTCCAAAGGGTCTTATTTCGAAGCTAAAGTGGGGATGGGTCTAAATCCTATCAACCGATAGGATTTAGACAAGTTTAGGGTATTATTTTAACCTTATCAATTAGATTTAACTCTAAGTTAAATAATTTAACTTTTACCGTGTCTTTTTGTTTTCTTTCACTACATGGTTAATACACTTACTATAACTTGCCAAACGAACCCCAAATTGTTTATTATTAAAATATATATCCTTATCTAAGTCATTTGGCCGAACCTTAGATTTTTAGGAATAAAATAACAATTAATAATATAATATTTGATTTAAAAACTATTTTGTGTCAATTTTGACACTATTTGATATATGTTTTTTGTGAAAGTCATAACAGAATTATATGTTCGAACCAAGTTGATTAAATCAACAATAATATATCATAGTAACCTAGAAAATTAGTGGTATTCATAAAAAGTCTCAAATTACATTCATTTGAGCATTTATAACATCAATTATGTTAATATTTCCTTAAAAGGGTAATTACTGCATCATCATTGTGTCATAAATAAATTAATTTATTTAAAGTCTAAAAATTATGAATAAAATATCATTATGTAGGAAATCTTTTTAGATTTCTAATTAATATTTATAGTCGAATTTATCTTATGTATAACCCCATATTAAAAATGTTTTAGTTATTAAACTTTGATTTTAACTATTTTAACTATTCATTAAATAAAATAATATTAAATGTCATAATCTAATCCAAGTGGACCTAAATGGTCATATTATATTCATAAGGTTGTTTTTGGTCTAATTACACTTATCCAATAGAATTAGGACATGTGTTAGGGTAATATTAATATCATATTTACCCTTGGTTACCCTATTTACTATTAACCGTGGTAAAAAAAGTAAAAAGTTACTATTCACCAAAAATTAATTTCATCTCATTGAACCACATTTTAGTCCTTGATTTTAACCGTGTCTGTTGGATTTTTGAAATTCCATTCACAGAAGCGGTAAAATTATGTTTTATGCAAAATTCAGTTTTTAACCTACCACGTAGTGGTTTCACTATTCATCAAAAATTGAAAGTTTTCAGAAAAATGCCAAAATTTCATCCTAAGCTATATTTCATATTCCGAATTCAAAAAATGAAGTCTATTTTACCAAATTCATAACATAGATGTTGCATTAATTAATTTTATAATTAAATCTCGTTGTTAAAACAAATAGCGTTTTTTTAAGAGATAATATCTATCAAAAGATTGACACTTGTTTATGTCTGGTTTAAATGTGAAATTACATCCAATGACCAACATTGTATTAAATTGTAAAAATATATTCTAAATATACTTTAAATCCACTCAAATTAATAATTTATCACTATTAATTATTTCGATTAAAAAAGTTGTTTTTAATTATAATTTAGTAATTTTCACTATTCATCAGAATATGAAAGTTATCCAAAAAGTACCAAAATTTCACCTTAGGCTAAATTCGATACTCCGAATCCCAAAATGAAGTCCATTTTGAGAGCTAAAATTTCTAAAATTTTAAAAGGTGGTTATTACTATTCATAACGGCTAGTTATAATAATATTTTAATAGCATATCGTTGTTTAGTGAAACTCGGTATTGCGTACTACACACGCTATCGAGGAAGGTCGCAATTGCGTGTAATGCAAGACAAGTCAAGGATGCGTGTTGTGCAAGCTCCTTTTGGTGTAGCGTACAACACAAGACATTAGTGAAATAAAAAAGAATATTTTTCATAAAATCTCAGGCTGTTACATTCTACCCCCCTTAAAATAAATTTCGCCCTCGAAATTCGTCGGGGTTATAAATGGTTTACTATTCAAAAGTTTCTTTAATAGAAACCCACATCGTAAAAAGGAATACAAAAACTTGGATTAAAAAAAAGTATGAAATGTAACGATTACCCAAATAAACTAATCACTGGGTTTCCACATAGGTGAAAATATGGATATGGAAGAGAAATATAACTATCATGTTCTGATGGAGAGTGGTAGAGAACATGGCTATGGAAAATCCAGTAATCACAAATCCATAAATTTGTGACTATCTAAGGTACCATCTGATTCATCAGGTATAAGATCACTAGGAAAACATTTTTGGTTTTCAAGATCATTTCCCTAAAGTTGAAATTTTGAATTAGAATAAATACTTTCTTTATTTTGGTACAATCTCACTGTTGTTCATGCCTTGAACAATTTCCACTTCATCTCTTAAATAAATGAAGTTGAATTTGTTATTCGTGAAGTGTTAGCAGATCATGTGATAGAATGACGGGTCATTCCATCTGTCTCAAACAAAAGGTTAGCAAAAATTATATACATAAGTCGATCTATAGTGAGATTAATCATATATGGTTCCTAAAATGGACTTATACTTCATATATCATACTGCTTAATATAATAAAACTAGTTTCTACTAAACAGGGACTTCCTGTAGGCCAGTGGTAGGTGATAAAGGCCAGTCGCACTTCGGTTGTGGGTTCGATTCCCACAGCCTTGTCCGACACGGTGGGCTGTCGCCCGTCCTGCAGGTTGTCCTTTTTCTAAAACTATATTACTATAACATCCCATCAATAATATCGAAAAAAACTTCTATCCTTAAACAATACTAACTTATTCCAACATAATCCATTCCAATCTTTAGGCTTACCCATAATACTGTAGTCCACTCTCATAATATAGTGAAAACGATTACCAGAGATTTAATACCATCGTTGATCCCCATATATCATAAGATATGTTTTGCTGGTCACATTCCAAACATTCAAAGTCCTTAATCATGTATTCTCTTGAATACCTTAGTGAAAACATGAATGCAGTTTAAAGTTAACACTTTCCACATACCAAAATCCTCAAAATTCAATATACTCAAACCATGGTATCACTTAGTCCTTATATCAATCATGAGCTCATGAATACTGTTAAACATTTCATTTTCTCGCATATCATCTTATTTCCAAAAATATCTCAATCACTTTGAATACCACATTAGACCAATACATAAATATTCCAATACTCCATGATACAACATTATTTTGGAATCCCATTACATAAACACTTAATCATTCCTCCACATCGTTGTCATATTCAACATCACCAATAGTGATCGCACGTGACTTCCCTTTGTCCTTTGCCTTAAGTGGTTGCTCATGTTGATCATCACTAACCCTTGGATTAGGGCATTTATTAGCATAATGCCCCATTTCCTTGCACTTGAAGCATTGAAGTGTTGGTGGTGCGTTCTCTGCAGTGTTTTCTTTATTCACATCATTAGAAACCCTTTTTCCATTACTTCGACACTCAGCTGCTCGATGACCTTCTTTTCCACACTTAAAACATTTTCTAGTCCCTTTAAGACAATATCCACCATGCTTCTTTCCACACTTTGTGCATAAGGAAACATTCATCTTCTTTTCACCATTATTCTGAGATTTCTCCTTGAACTCCATCTTTCATTTCTTTTCAAAACCATGAGATGGATATGTAACACCAACTTCCATTTCTACCTTGATAGCACAACGCACAATTTCTTCATAGCTACTGAAGTCTCTTATAGCTAATGCCCTTCGAAGACTTGGTTTTAAGCCACTGAAAAATCGATCAACTTTACTTTCAGGTTGGATGATAATGCCAGATGCATACCTTGCAAGTCTTGTAAAATTTTCTTCGTATATACCAACAGATTCATCATCTTTTTTCTTTAGTTCAAGAAACTCCTTCTCCATCTTTGTTCGAAGAATACGAGGGAAGTACTTATTGAAAAATAAGTTCTTGAACTCGTCCAATTCCATGGACTCAATTTCATCTCTTTGCCTTGTATTCTTGATAAGATTCCACCATTGATCAGCTTCACCTTCCAAACGATATACTGTTAAGATGACTTTATCATGTTCAGAACATTGAAGAACTGAAAATATCTTTTCAGTGGTTCTGATCCATTGTTCAGAAACAAGTGGATCAGAAGACCCACTGAAAGAAGGTGGACGTTGCCTCATGAAGGACTCAATAGAATTTTGTTCTCTTCTCTGCTCATTTGGAAGTCCAGAATGATTCATAGCTTGTGTAAGTATAGCAATAAGATTTTGCACTCCATCTCCCATAACATTTGTTTGTTCAGGAGGACAATCATTTCATTGTCCATTGCATTGATCAACACGGTTCCTTCGGGTTCCAGCCATCGTCTAAAACCCAAAAAGAATAGTGTGAGAGGCAAAAATCATGCTAGGGAAAACAACATAATAAAGGGGAAGTACTTTCAATATCTAACATCTTAGGTTTAATACTATGATCGTTAGCGTAGTTCTAGTAATATAACCTATACGTATACTTAACCTTAGGGACATCCCTAGACATACCGTAGAAATATCTCTAGGGATCTCACTAACGTTTTCGCATCCTAGTTTCCAAAGGTTGACTAAACCTTTCCTCTGATACCAACTGTAGCGGTCTGGAATTACTTCCAGTGGAATATAGTTGATACCTATCAGGGCACTCCATGGGCGGCTACACCCCCTGGGCGGGACACACCACCATCCCCAGTGGCAGCCATTTCCTCATGAAGCCCTTGGGCGGAGAGCCATGCTTCGTCCAACGCTCACATGTGAGAGTTCCCAAGGATCGGATACATTCCTACCTCCTTTTCCTCTAATACCAACTGTAGAGACCCGAAGCTTGACGTACATGGACTTTACATTACTTTTGCGGAATACTTAGTACATTACAAAAACACACACACAAGGACCGTAATGGTTTAGTGTCTTTGGAAACTCGGACTATAATCTTCTAATCGTGGTGAAAGATCTTCAACATCTCCCATAAAGATCTTACTTTTTTTTACCTAAAACCTATCTTTATATCCTGGGGAAAAGAAAACATAAAAGGGTGAGCTCAAATGCTCAGTAAGGGTAAACAAAAGAAATATCAATCACATCATATTCATAAGAACATAACATTTTGGAAATCATAACATGAAAAAGAGATCATAATTTCATAACATGGGATAAATCATGGCAGTGAAATGTAATCACAATAATCATAACTTAAAACATGAAACTTTGCGGCATTCACACATAATCATAGAGAATCATTTCTTGTCAGTCAAGACTCATTGCCAAGACTATCTTAGTGGACAAAGTCCCTTTTTGAATCGAGTAACCCTCGTTTCAGTCCTGTTTCACTGAACCGGTATAACCTACCATTCCAGCCATGTCTATCTCATGAGATATAAAATCTTTACCCAATGAATTGGAGGGAGATATAGGTCCCACCCATCTTATAATGAATCCTTTCTTATTTGTGCCACATAATCATAAATCATACATCATCGCATAACACATGTAACAAAAATGGGATTCTTGAAACATCATGACATCATAAAACAAACCATATAAGGTAAATGACTTCATGAAAATAATTCTCTCACAACATAATCAAATCAAAGTAATAATAGGGATAAAAACAGAACCCTATATTATCTTAGATGGAAAATAATTTTGATAAAACATTTGAACTCCATTCTTGAGGAAAATATCCTTCCTACTTCAAAAACACTTTTCCTTTCTTAAAATGTCATAAAATTCTAAACTAAAAGAAGTTGATTAAAAATAAACTTGAAAACTTGTAAAGGAAGCTTCTTGGTAATAATGTTTTAAAAATCCATTCATGCCGTATAAGTTAAAAAAAACATTCTTCTCGTACTTTTGTCGGAAAAGTCAAAAAGTACCTCGTACGAAAAAAATGACAAAAGATTCCTTTCATATCTTTTACAAAAATCTCACCAAAGGGTAAAATTGGATATAAACTATTGTAGAAGGATATAAATATTAAATATTGAATAAACATGGATGTGGATGATAAAATACACCCCAGTAAATTCCAAAGTATAAACAATCTCGGATAAAAATGAGATTGTGATATTTCCCTTACCTTAGGTCCGATTTGCTTCGTATGTGTCCGAAACTCCTGTATAATGATTTAAATAATGTCATTGACTTATTACAAAATCATATTCATTGTTATGATATCATATATGGTTCACTTATGACATTATATTACCCGTTCTTTTGTAAATTCCATGTTAAAGAAGCGTTTTGGGTAAAATCGTTTCATTTATCGTAGGTGTTTTGACTTGTTGTTCTTGACATTATTATTACTTATATCATGATTTAATTACTTCCAGAATATAAAATATGATATATATATCATATATATTCAGTATATATATATATATATAATAGATAGATAAATGAAATGAAAAACACAGTTCATGGAGATGGTAGTCCGTACGTACGCATGAACGTTGTTTTCCTTTCCTTATTGTCTTGAATGGAAGTAAGTAGATGACATACATATATATATATATAAATAAATCCAGTAGCTTTATATTTTCATATATTTCATTATTATTTCTTATATATACTTTATAATCATTCTTAAATAGTTAACATGGAGAATGAATCTCATCGCGTCGTGCAGACGGTAGTCCGTACGTACGCACAAGCGATGATATCATTTCCATAAATATTGAATTGAATTGGAGTGGATTATACAAAATTTAAGAATCAATATGATGTTGTAATAACTATGTATAGTTATTCTTTACACCATTATACCCATCCATGTAAGGTGGTGGTGGAAAATAGATTACACCACGGCGTGGAGACGGTATTCCGTACGTACGCACGCGCGGTGATTTATTTTTCCGTAGGATGGATAGATGGTGAAATAGGGTTGTTTTATACTTATAATAACATATCAGTATATGCGTGATACTTATGTTATTACTTCATAATGAAAAAGCCTAAAAGAAGAAGTGGAAGAAGAAATAAAGATGAAAGAATTGGTGACGGTAATTACCTCTTCTTTGAAGCGCCTCTTTGAGACCTCCACTTAGGGCACTAAAATTGGTCTTTGAGGAAGAACAGAAACTCTAGGATTATTCTAGGGAAGTGGAGAAGAGATTTGGGCAGGGTTTGGCCGATCTTGAGTGCTCAAACTTGTGTGAGGAGGAGGGGGAGGAGGTGTCCTTTTATAAGGGAGGAGAGGGGCACCTTAGGAATACTTCAAAATATTATTTTATATTAATGTCAAAATCGGTTTATAATGGTTCCAAAGGGTCTTATTTCGAAGCTAAAGTGGTTATGGGTCGAAACCCTATCAACCAATAGTATTTAGACAAGTTTAGGGTATTATTTTAACCTCATCAATTAGATTTAACTCTAAGTTAAATAATTTAACTTTTACCGTGTCTTTTTGTTTTCTTCCACTATATGGTTAATACACTTACTATAACATGACAAACGAACCCCAAATTGTTTATTATTAATATATATATCCTTATCTAAGTCATTTGGCGGAACCTTAGATTTTTAGGAAGAAAATAACAATTAATATTATAATATTTTATTTAAAAACTATTTTGTGTCAGTTTTGACACTATTTGATATATGATTTTTGTGAAAGTCATAACAGAATTATATGTTAGAACCAAGTTGATTAAATCAACACTAATATATCATAGTAACTTAGAAAATTAGTGGGATTCATAAAAAGTCTCAAATTACATTCATTTGAGCATTTATGACATCAATTATGTTAATATTTCCTTAAAAGGGTAATTACTGCATCATCGTTGTGTCATAAATAAATTAATTTATTTAAAATCTAAAAATTATAAATAAACTATCATTATGTAGGAAATTGTTTTAGCTTTCTAATGAATATTTATAGTCTAATTTATCTTATGTATAACCCCATATTAAAAATGTTTTAGTTATTAAACATTGATTTTAACTATTTTAACTATTCATTAAATAAAATAATATTAAATGACATAATCTAATCCAAGTGGACCTAAATGGTCATATTATATTCATAAGGTTGTTTTTGGTCGAATTACACTTATCCAATAGAATTAGGACATGTGTTAGGGTAATATTAATATCATATTTACCCTTAGTTACCCTATTTACTATTAACCGTGGTAAAAAAAGTAAAAAGTTACTATTCACCAAAAATTATTTTCATCTCATTGAACCACATTTTAGTCCTTGATATTAACCGTGTCTGTCGGATTTTCGAAATTCCATTCACAGAAGCGGTAAAATTAAGTTTTATGCAAAATTCAGTTTTTAACCTACCACGTAGGGGTTTCACTATTCATCAAAAATTGAATGTTTTCAGAAAAATACCAAAATTTCATCCTAAGATATATTTCATATTCCGAATTCAAAAAATGAAGTCTATTTTAACAAATTCATAACATAGAAGTTGCATTAATTAATTTTATAATTAAATCCCGCTGTTAAAACAAATAAAGTTTTTTTAAGAGACAATATCTATCAAAAGATTGACACTTGTTTATGTCTGGTTTAAATGTGAAATTATATCCAATGACCAACATTGTATTAAATTGTAAAAATATATTCTAAATATACTTTAAAACCACTCAAATTAATAATTTATCACTATTAATTATTTCGATTAAAAAAGTTGTTTTTAATTATAATTTAGTAATTTTCACTATTCATCAGAATATGAAAGTTATCCGAAAAGTACCAAAATTTCACCTTAGGCTAAATTCGATGCTCCGAATCCAAAAATGAAGTCCATTTTGAGAGCTAAAATTTCTAAAATTTTAAAAGGTGGTTATTACTATTCATAACGGCTAGTTATAATAATATTTTAATAGAATATCGTTGTTTAGTGAAACTCGATATTGCGTACTACACACGCTATCGAGGAAGGTCGCGATTGCGTGTAATGAAAGGAAAGTCAAGGATGCGTGTTGTGCAAGCTCCTTTTGGTGTAGCGTACAACACAAGACATTAGTGAAATAAAAAAGAATATTTTTCATAAAATCTCGAGCTGTTTACAAGGTAGGTGTTTCCAACTTTTTCCTTTCCGGAACACTCCAGGAGCACTTATGTGTTTTCATTTAATTTTTAAATGTCCTTCACACCAATAATACATATATGTCCTGATGCGAATCATGATATCATGTTGGTAGAATTTACTAAAAATAGATTTTCAATGGGATTTCTGTGAAATACCACAGGTTATTCCCCAAGGGTAATTGTTTAAAACCTCACTGTTCTTTAAAGTTAAATTGAGGGTTTTTATGAAATGTATAGCCTTGATTATGGTGGTATGCTTATTTATTATTTGTGATCTTTATTTGGTGTGTATGGTTTGGTAATGATTTATCTTTTTAAAGTGTCAAAATGTTGTAAAAAGGGTTTTATGGTTACAATGGGATTATTTTATGTTATTTGAATAATGTGGATGGTTGGATGTGGTTTTGAAGAAAATTATTGGATTTTTGGAAGTGGTTTTTGGGTGTTCTTTGAAATATTAGTTTCCTAAATGTTGTTTAAAATGGGAACCCATGGGGGGATATGCGTATTTGGCTTTTGGTGTGTGTGTTTTGGAAAATTTTTGGATTGAGGGGTTGTTTGGCTTTTCACACAAGAATATGGTTTTGGAAATGATTTGGAAATGTTTTGGTAAATGCATTTGGATGTGTAAACATAAAATCCCATTTGGAATTGTACAATTAAAGGTGATGTTTTCAATTGATTTTAGAAAATTTTGTGATTCGGAAAATGTGAATGCCCGGTTGGAAACTTAAGGTGGTTTGAAATATGGTTTGAATGCTTAAGTGATGTGATGGCCCGTTTGGCATGTTTTTAGTGTTTCATTTTTTTCCTAAAATGTGGACAGGATTGTTTGGAAAAAATTTTAATAGTTGGTGTTTGTCATGGTTTATAAAGTGATTTTAAAATGTTTTGCTTTGCTTAATTTCTCAAGAGTGGGTTAGTGATGTGAAAGTGGTTGCTTATGAAATGAGATGCTCGGTGTGGTTGATAAATGGTGTACGTTGTATCATGTGATGTGTGAAATTTGATTGAGGAAGAAATGGGTAGCCTGGGTATCTAGGTGGGCGGACTTGTACTAGTATGCTAGTGATCCTGTGGGGTTTGGCCCCAGTTTCACGTAGCAAGTTTGACGATGAAAACACTAAATAAACTATGATGATGATGTTGGGGACCACTAGGTTATGGGTATGTTCCCTACTAGTGGATCATGCATGAGAAATTATATTATTATAGTTACTTTTCACCGAAATACGAGGTACATGGGGCTCAAAGCTAGATAGTGCCTAGGGGAGTTCCCGTGACTAGTGCTCAATGATTATATTGCACCTCCCTTCAGCATATGGGAGGATGGGTTGGTAATTTTAAAATTCAGTGCTTTGTCTTTAATGTGGAGTTCTTTGAAATTATTTCCCATTTAATGTTTTTCCTCTGAAATTTTTTAATAGTATTGTTTGGATTGGGTTTTTGTTATAAGATGATAGTTTTAATGTAAAAGGGATGGTGGCGTGTGTTGGCCTTTGAAATGGTAATGTTGTGGTTGATTAATAAAATGTGAAAGATCTATTTTTATAATTTTATTTTAGACTACTGTTAATGGACTTCTGTGGGAAAGGAAACACTTGGAATCCATGGTGATTTCCTACTGAGCTGTTAGCTCACACCCTACCTATACCACTCGATGTCAGTAGACCCGAGCTATTTTGCAGGTTCAGGTTTTGATCATGTTTTTCTGGTTCGAGTTATCTCCTGGAGCAGGGTGGTATCTTGGTTGGAGGTGACCAGGAGGTCACGTTGAGATCGTGTTAGTTATTGGTTGTTTTATTTTATTATAGCTCCTGGTTCTTTCAATGTTAGTTTTATTAAATTGTATTTGTATTGGACCAGATTGATCATTTTTTTTTGAGATTTAGTTGTGGTTAGCTCTGTTGCGTTTTCAATGTTTTATATTTTGATCCTATTTATTATTGGGCCAAATAGTTCCATCTTGTTTTATATATGATGCTCGACACTAGTTTCCAGTCCTTGGGGATCGATAACGCCCTTAGGATCATGTCGTGGGCCGGGTCGGGTGTCAGGTTAGATGGAATCCTGGCTTGGTTCGTGACATAGTTCTACCGTATAACATTGAACTTTGATCATTTTAACGGAAATAGTGTAATGTTTTGTGAGGTTGGTTATCAGGTTATGTAATTCAGTGATGGTGTGGCAGCCAACATATCCATAAACCAGGACCTTGACACCAGATTTCTGACTTAGTGCACGAAAACACTTATTGTGTGTGTGCCTAGAAAAGTTTTCATTGGTATATTTTAGAGTCATCTCACTATGTATAAATTATTGACCAGGGTGAACCTGTTTCCTTTCAGGATGCCACCATGTAGACATCCGTCTAGGGTTCTGAGTATAGTACGTGATGATATCCCACCCAGAGATGAGGCCTTGGGGAAGGGCCCTATTTCAGTAGAGGCACCAGCGGAAGCACCGGCTGTACATTTACCAGTTGGGCCACCAATGACACCATCCCCGACATTAGAGGGTGCACACCACTTGAGCGCATTGCATTACAATGCCAGAGGCCACCTAGGTTCAGGGGAGTGATGGACCCATATGATGCTATGGATTGGCTAGAGGCTGCTGTGAGGGTCCTCTGACTTGTAGGGACACCAACTGATCTCATGGTGATCCTTGCCGCCAATCTTCTACGGGTAGTAGTATGCAGCATTTGGAGATTGATGCTCTGGGTACATGACGAGGTGACACTTCTCTGGGTAGATTTTGAGAGCCTGTTTCAGGAAAAGTTTTCCCGAGTGACACTTCATGTAGTGTGCATTAATGAGCTTCTTCCTCTGTAGTAGGGCAGCGTGACTGTGGCTCAGTACTCAGTGAGGTTCACCAAACTCTCGTGGTACTCAACTGATATGGGGTGGGGCCCATTCTTCAAGACCCAAACCCTCAAGCAGGAGCTCATGCAAGAGATCAGGGCTTTGATGATTTATATCAGCATCCCGACACAAGAGGGGGTGTTAGAGAAAACCTTCTTATTGGAGAGTTTTCTTGTTAATCAATCGCCAACAATGAGGCCCACCATTGGGAATCACGTAGTAGAGTCTTTTGTAGCTGGAAGCAGGATATGTCATAGAGGACCAAGAAGACCCAACCTTTAGGTGGATGACTGCAGGATTCAGGGTCGGTTGTGTGGGGCACCGGTGACAAAACAAGTCATGCGAGGAGTAGGCACTGTTTCACATGCGGCGGGCAGGGTCAAATGGCTCGTGACGTCCTAACACACTGTATGGATGATCAGCAGACAGTTGAAAGACCACCCAGGCAGAGATAGTGGTTCAACCAAAGAGGTCCACAGGGAATAGGAGGACATGGTGGAGGAGAAGACTCTGCAACTGGTAGTGGGAGATGAGTTGAGATGTAACTGTCACCACCACAAGGTGGTCCACCCAGACCATAGGGAGCCGGTGGATAGGGGCTATCTCAGCTCTAGACCGATGAGGCCTACAACAATGGTGATTTGGAGATGATCCGAGGTATGATATATATATATATACTCCACCTTTGATGCAGTACCTATAGACATAGGTTTCAGTCATTCTTTTATTGACATTACTCTCATTCGGAGCTCTGAGATTCTGGTGGAGTCGTTGGATCGATCCTTACTGTAAGAGACTCCAACGGTAGAAGGTTTGACGATTACACATTGGTGCTAGGAGTGTGACCTTACTCTAGGAGGTGAGATAATCGGTTGGGATCTAACAGTAGAGGCGTTGAGGCCTTACAACATGATCTTGGGTATGGACTGTTTATCTATTTTCCATGCCTTGATCGACTGTATTAGGCACAAAGTATGGTGCATCCGCACAAATGGGACTAGGTTTACCTTCGTTGGAAATAAGGAATTATTTGTAGCACATTATAGAACTACCCAGATGAGATTAAAGCCGATCACTCATCATTTGGCTAGCCTTACCCTCAGAGCGGTTGATGTGGAGATCCTGAGTTATCATGCTGTGGTGGATCGGTACATGGATGTATTCCCTAATGATTGTTCGGGTATTCTTCTACATAGAGTGGTGGAATATTGCATTGAATTATACCCCAGGATGGCACTGATATCTAAACCAGCGTATCAGATGTCCCCCACGAATCATCGTGAGCTGCAGGTATAGCAGGAGGACATTTAGGGGAAGAGGTTCATCTGGCCCTGTGTTTCTCTTTGGGTAGCCCCGATTTTGTTCTCAAAGAAGACTGTTTGGAGCTTAATACTTTGTGTTGACTATCGGAGACATAATCAAGTGATCGTTATGAACATGTACCCACTTTTGAGGATTGACGACCTCTTTTATTAGCTGAAGGGAGCACAGTGGTTCTCGAAGAAAGACCTCAGCTCAGGCTATCACCTACTCAGAGTACGAGACACAGATGTGTAGAAGATGACTTTATGATTTCATTATGACCATTATGAGTTCATGGTAACACTATTAAGCATGAAAAATTCTCAATCAATCTTCATGGGATTCATGAATAGGACCTTTCATCAACACCTTGATCACTTTTTAGTTGTCTTCATCGATGGCATTCTGATCTACTCGGCTACTGAGGAGGAGAATGCTTATCACTTGCAGGTAGTTCTGGACACACTTCGAGAGCACCAACATTATGATAATCTCTTGAAGTTATAGTTCTAGATATGAGAGGTTCACTTTCTAGGACACATCATCTCAGTGGTTGGAGTTGCAGTCGATCCAGTAATGATTGAAGTGGTACATACTTGGGAGCCACCCATGAGTGTCACAGAGGTACAATGTTTCCTAGGTTTGGTTAGATACTACCAGAGGTTTTTTAAAAGTTTCTATACAGTTTTCGTACCTTTATTATCATTTACAAAGAAAGGGAAACCCTTTTTGTTGTTGGAGAGATGCCTGCAGAGTTTTTAGGAGCTGAGGCAGAGGCTGAATATTGCCCCCATCTTGAGGCTTCTAGTAGAGGGCGTTGGGTATGTAGGCTACTGTGACGACTCTAGGACCTGACTCGGATGTGGCCTGATGAAGAAGAGAGCAGTTATCATTGATGGTTATTGACAACCGAAATGACATGAGATGAACTATGATACCCAAGACCTGGAGTTTTAAGTAATGGTCTTCTCCTTGAAGATGTTGTGAAATTACTTGATGGGTGAGTGTTTTACGATTTACTTTGATAACAAGAGTATCAGGTATATATTCTCTAATATGGACCTAAACCTAAGACAACAAAGTTGGATTGAGTTCTTCTAGGACTATGACATAGAGATATTTTATACTCCTAGGAAGGCGAATGTTGTAGTAGATTCACGTAGTATGAGATCTGGTATACAACTTCTTGGTGAGGAAACAACGAAGCTGGCCACTTTGCAGATATCCTTTGTAGATCGAGATGGAGAAGATATTCGTTAGTCTCTTACTATCACTCCACCTCTTCTTCAGTGAGTCAGGGAGGCACAACATGGGGAAAGTGACTGCGAGGCTCAACATGCTCTGATATCCACAGGACAGGCACCTGATGGATTTTCTGAAGGTGTGGAGCACATCATCCTCTATCGAGGACGTACCATGGTACCAGTGTCCCTTTGGACGGAATTTTTGAGAGAGTTCCACACATCCTCTCTAACTATTCATCTAAGATTGGTGAAGATTTATTAGGATCTCTAATGATAGAATTGGTGGCTGGGAATGAAGAAAGAAGTAGCAGAGTTTATCTCTTTGTGCCTCACTTGTCAGCAAGTTAAGGCAGATTATCATGTACCAGCAGGCTTAGTGCATCCATTTGAGGTTCCAGAGAGGAAGTGGGAAAATATATCCATGGACCTCGTGATGGGAATTTCATGTACATCCAAGAGTCATGATTCTATTTGGGGGATCGTAGACCGACACACCAAGTCGACCCACATCCTACCGATCAAAGAGAAGGGTTCAGTAGAGAGAATTGGATGCCTCTATATGGAAGATAATGTGTGGCTACATGGAGTACCCTCGATGATTGTCTTCGATTGTGATGCACATTTCATTTCCTGGCTTTGGAAGGGGTTGCAGGATGCTTTCGGGATGCATCTTCGTTTAAGTACCACCTTCCATCCTCATACAGATAGCCAGACTAAGCGGACCATTCAGACCCACAAGGACATGTTGTGTGCTTGCGTCCTCTTCTTTGATCAAAGTTGTGACGAGCATTTTCCCTTAGTGGAGTATTTACACCACAATAACTATCACTCCACCATTGGGATGATACCTTTCCAGGCTTTATATGGTCGACCTTGCAGATCGCCTTTGCGCTAGACTGACCCTGGGAAGTCACCACTCATGGGACCAGATATGGTATGGGTAACCACAGAGAAGGTGAAGATCATCCGGGAGTGGATGAAGACTAAACAGAGCAGGAATAAGTCTTATGCCGATAGTAGATGGAGACCTCTAGAGTTTAAGGATGGTGACCACATCTTTCAATGGGTCTCACCCTGACGAGGTTTGCAGATATTTTGATGGGTTGAAAAGTTATCTTTGAGGTTTATCGGACCCTTTCATGTCCTCAGTAGATCTGGCAAGTTATCTTACCACATAGAACTTCCCCCTCAGTTGCACCGGGTGCACGAAATTTTCCATGTATCACAGCGAAGGAGATATGTGCACGACCCATCACACGTTATCGACCATGGAGATCTGGACATCGATGATGGTGTGATGTAAACGAACGTTCCATTAGAGATTGAGGATTTACAAGAGAGAGTCCTTCGTCGGATATCAATGCCTTTGGTGCACGTACATTGGAAGCATGAGAACCACCAAGAGAGAAAATTGGAGAGGGAGGCTCAGATTCATGCTCTGTACCCCCACTTGTTTTTCTGTTATTGTGATGTGTCTTTAGGGGACGCAAATCCCTGATGTGGGTAGAATGTAATGACCCAAAAATTCCCTGTAATTTTTTTAATTATATGGGAATTTTGTGAGTCCGCAAAAATTCACTGCACGTGATTCGGAGGCCCGGTGTTCCCAGATTGAATTTCTGAACTTTTTTTTTCAGATACGTTCAGTAAACGTGTGACCGGGTTTTTGTAACTTATAAACCGGTTCCCATAATTAAAATATGAGGACACCGTTGAACTTGCAGCATCAGTATTCACATAAGGAGACATTTACCTCAACCATAGTAGGTCGAGGGTGAATGTTAGTATTCGTGTTTTACAAGGAAATAAAAATCATTTAATCACAATTTTTATTTAATTTTTATTGAAACCTCTCTACATGGGTTTTGTTGATGGGGACCACCCAAAACCTCTTTAATGGGAGAAAATATTTCAACTCTCCATTTAATTAGTATAGCCATAGAAGATTTATTAAATGCGTCAAAATATAATTGTGCCAATATAAATTAAATTTTTAAACCTTTCAAATACAATGTAACAGCATCGTTAGAATTTAAGAAGTTTCCTACTAAATGAACCTTCATAAATTCAATGATCGTTACTTACCCTCCCCCAATCCTATTTATATAAACCTTGGGGGGGATTTGGTATAGAATTACCAAGCGACGAAGCTCAGGTAAAGTGTCGCGATGCCCGAGACATGGAGGACAGATCCGGTTCCGGCGGGCGGTGACAAGCGAACCTGAACCACGAAATGGAGAACAAGGAACCAACCCCAAGTCTGGATCAGAATACACTCAAAAAATCAATTATAATTTTTTTTGTGATATTTATAGCCTTATAAATTTGGATAACCCCTTATTAATCATTTTATGTTTTACAATAGTTACTTAATCTTCCCATGGTAACTTAAGTTTAGGAACAAAAAGGAAATCGATATTATTAACTAATTGGACTTTTTTAATTCTAGTTGTCAATACCAATTTACATGATAAAATTTTATAATGTAGAAAAAATTAATTTTAATATAAATAAACATAAATAAAAAAACCCTTTTTATTAAAACTCATTTTAAAACATGAAATGAATTTACACCAAAATCATTTGTTGTATTAATTCATATAAAATTTAATAGATTATGATTAAAAACGTAGTTTTTAAAACTAATCCAAAATGTACTAAATCATTTTATATACTAAATTAACAGAAAATAACTAAAATATTTTTTTATTATAATATATTCTAACATAGGTTAAAAAAATTCGAGCATGGGTTTCCAAATATAATATAATATTTTTATATGATTTATTTTATTACATATATATATATTTGGTCGATCCAGTTGTTTTATAAATTGTTTTGTTATTTTATATCACAATGAATTTATACAAGTTATGGTATTTTTTAAATGGGATTTTTAAATATTCACCTAAAAATCAACTATTTTAGGAAAAAAGATAAAGTTTACCCCAGTGTACTCTATATATGTGAAATCCAAAATGAAATTAATCTTATAAAATTGAGATATTATGAATTATAATTAAAATATATATAATATTCCATAAATATAGTGTTTAAAAAAATAATTTTTAATTTAGCATTGAATAATAAAAGTGGAAATTCTTATAATTTATTAATTACTTATTGCATTTTAATAATAGAGTTTACTAACCATTTAAATAATTTTATAAAAAATAGTTATTATTCTTCGAATTTGATTAATTTATCCTAATTACATAATTTATAAAAACAGTTCATTCTATATAAATCATATATTCCCTTGTGAATTAAAAAATTCTATTTTAATAATATTTCTCATTTATTTTTGTAATATATTTCATTTTGTATTATAATAAAATATTATATCTTTTAGTTTGGTTTTTTGTTTGGCACAAGATTTCAAACATGTTGAATTTATTCCAATAGGAAATATATATTAAAATCATAAGGTGTTACCTAACATGTTAAAGGGATTGAATCTATTGTTTCTAGAAACCACATATAGAGAATATTTCATAGTGATAACGATATCTCAATGTGATCAACACAATATTAAATTTCCTGACATGATCATCTCTACTATGAGAGTACATCAAGATTTCATCAAAAAATACTACTAAAATAGAGTCTAGGTACTTATCAATGATGTGGTACATAAATTACAGGAAAAATAATGGTTCATTCATAATACCAAAGGGTACAAATATTTACATCCAATGGGTTTTAGACATGTATCTATGTCATTTTTTCTCATATGTTTAATGTTTCGTCCCTAGTTAAGCTAATTTTCCTCTTAATAGTGGTAATTAATTTTAAATACATTCTATAGTGGTTTTTTTTTAAAAAATTACATATTAAAAATAAAAAAATTTATGATTCCAAATATGGAATCCAATTTTCTAAATTCTAATACACATAAGTGTCAAAAAATAATTTAAATGTAGTCTCATTAATGGGATGACAAAGCAGTTCTTATAGTAAAAAATATTCAAAAGTTTATGTTTAAATTTTTAAATTAAAAGTGGAATTATCTCTAATGACATAAATTAGTTCACCTATCATAAAATGGATCTATTTATACTTTAAAAAAAATAAAAACATTAGTGAACTGTAATCCAGTTTTATTTAACAAATTTATTTGTTGATTTTTAAACATTCAATAAACATGTGTAAGAATAATATAGTTTGTCTTATTCATTCTCGCTGATACAATGGATTTGTTATAACAACAACTTGAAATATTAATAATAATAATTTATTAATTTTCAGTATAACTTGATCTTGCATGAAACAAAATATTTCATAAAAAATCAATATTTCATTTCTAGTACATTGTTATAAATAGAATACATTTTAAGGTAAAATTAAAACCTAAATAATAATTACAAATAAATATGAATATTGTTTATTCTATCATTACATGGGATGTTACAACTTTTTGCCTTTTGGAAATTACATCCTCACAATTCTATTCACTTATAAAATAAGTGTGGATGTGTACCCCTCATAGATGTTTTAGATTACCATGATTCCTCTTCAACCATATGGTTTTTCCCTAAAAACATAACATGATGAATTAATTTATTCTAGAAAACAATATCTCCCTTGTCAATAACCTGAATTGATTATTGTCAATAAAAAATATTATCTTCTAGCTAAACTACTTTAGGGTTAAAACATGAGATGAATCTGATACATACTTTCTTAACATTGTAAAATGATATACATTGTGTACCTTATATAAACTAATAGGTAAAGATACATGGTTGGAAACTGATCCAACATTTTCTAGAATTTCATATGGTCTAATGAATTATAGACTCAACTTCTCCTTATCCCAAAAATGAATCACACTTTTCTATGGAGAAATGTTTAAAAACACATGATCCCCTACAACAAATGAAATATATATTTTATAGTTATCCTCATTACTCTTCTTCCTACACTGAGCTTCCCTCTTGTGTTGTTGAATAAGATTAAATTTATTTTTCATATCCTCTACAGACTCTAGTCCTGTGAACTTACTTTTTTCTCCAACATCATCAAAAAAACCTTGTTTCTGACCCCAATTTCTATATAATATCTAGAAAGGTACCATATGTAAACTAGAATGATAATATTCATTATTATAAAACTTGAAAAAAAAAATATTGATCCCAACATCCCAGAAAATCCATTGAAAAAGAACGAATCATATTTTCTATGATTTTAATCATCATATTAGATTATCCATCAAATTGAGAATGAAAAGAAATACTGAAATTTAATTAAGTAACCAATTACTTCTGAATTCCTTTCCTCAAATTGGATGTGAACCAGAAATAATGGACTGATACAATAGAAATTGGCCCTCAATGTAACCTGATAATATTTCTTATATACATCCTAGAATATGGATCTAAATGAATTAAATCTTAAATGAGATTAGAATGTGTAGATTTAGTTAATGGATTAAAAAACATTGAATTATGACATTGAGAAATCTTTGGAAATAATATTACAAAATCCGATGATATGTTTTTCCATTTCCACTCCATCACTAGAAAAGGTTGAATCATCCCCTTTTGTTATTGTCATTCTACATTAACATGTTGAAAATTAAAGCACTTCATCGTAACGTCTCCAATATATATTTTCCTTCCATCCAAGCAGTATTATTTATGATGGTATTTATATATCATAGTTCTTCCTAGATGAATGAAAAATAGAGAATTATGAGCTTCAGTCCTAAAATCATTCCTCACCTATAATTTAAAAGAAACACATAATCTTTTTCCAAATATTATATCAAGTTCTTAATCATTATTAAAATATGTAAAAAACCATTATTAACATATTATACATTTTCATAGAAATATTCATTCACCTTTTGATCCTTCATAATTATTTCTAGAAAAGATGTATGTTTTAAATCGTGAATCAAAACAGAGGATGTCTTAGCATCCACAAATTATAGGAAATAAAATCATCAAAAACACAAACCAAAGGGTCATGTTCCAAATGTTACATGGTTTAGGTATAATAAATTTTTGACTCAAAGAAGCAGCCAACATGTATCCATTTATAAGACACTAATAAATCATGAATTCATAATCCTTTATTAGTTTTATCCATATTTTATATCTCATGTTCAATTATATCTATTTGAATATATCCGTATTTTTTTCAATAAGTGTATATTTCATACTTTACTCGGTAAAAATGATTCCTACAAATTTTTAATGCAAAAAACCATCAATTAATTCTAAAGCATGTGTAGCGTAATTAAACTCTTAAGGCTTCAACTAACATGAAACATAAAGAATTACCTGATCATTCGACATTAAGAAACAACCAATTCATTCAATAAAGCATCATTGTTTATAAGAATTATCCATTTATATAAGGCATGAATAATATAGGAGTATTCACCAATCTTATTTTTAGTTCATGAAAACAACCATCACAACCTTTTTTCCAGAAGAACGTAACTCCTATTCTGGTTAACTTTGTCAGTGGGCCACAAAACTGAGAAACGTTTTCTATAAATCATCAATAACAACTCACTAATCCAATAGGTTATGAATATAGATGATATTTTTTGTTATTTATTATTATTCATCGACTTTTTTTATAAGGAACAACATTTACTCCATCTTCAGAACCAGTGTGACCAAGGAATGAAATTTAGTGTAAAACAATTCCCACGTTACAAATTTCCCATGAAGTTACTTTTCTTTTACACTACTCAATAAAATTTTTAGATGTTTATTCATATTTAACTTAAATCATATATAATAATAAATTTTCATCAATATAATTGACCATAAACATATACATGTAATCATGAAAAATTATATTCATAAGATCCCTGAATACCACAACTCAATTAGATCACCAAAATGATATAACTAAAAATTAATATTGGATATATATAGTTCAAAGCATAGTTTTCGTAATTTCAACATCCTTCACCTTCGACCAGTGGTACCATGACATTAGATCATCCATTGAAAAATATAGTTCTCGTTATAGTTGATCAATCCAAATATTGATGTGTAGTAATGGATACTTGTTCTTAATAGTGTTATTCTTCAAGAATATATAATCATTGTAAAGTCTTAGTGATCTAAACTTCTTTTAGAAAAACCAGATAGGGTTACCCCATGGTGAATTTCAAGGTCATATGAAACCTTTATCTAATAACACCTATAATTTATTTTTCATCTCAAAATGATCTACTTGAGACATTCGATATGGGGTGTTTAAAAATAGGCCTAGCATTGAGTAATATGTCAATAGTGAAATAAAACCATTGACTAAGAATAAGACTATCCAAATCATCATGAAAAAAGTCCATGTATTTTTTTTATACTAGAACATAACAAATTTTAATAGTTTACTTTTTTTCAAAAATAGGTTCTAGGTAACATCAATTTCCAACTGTAATCAATTTCTTGGATTCTTGGTAAGTTAAACAAGGCATAAAATCATTACGAAATCTATTGTAGAACTGTAAACAATATTATAATGATAATGAAAATACAAATCCATTACAAGAATGACATCAAACTCTATTATGGACCATTCATCAAGGTATTCATGAAATACCATCCTAATACTAAAAATAAAAATATTCCTATAAATCGTGGTTTTCTTAATATTTCCACTCG
Organism: Viscum album; assembly: GCA_963277665.1. Taxonomy (NCBI): domain Eukaryota; kingdom Viridiplantae; phylum Streptophyta; class Magnoliopsida; order Santalales; family Viscaceae; genus Viscum; species Viscum album. Next base: position 961,035,030 of record OY728142.1, read on the forward strand.
AAGTTTTTACCAAAAGTTCTATCTATCTTTAGTGAGGTGATATTCACAATATTATCTAATATGTATTAAAAATGAAGTAATGTAATGATCTAAAATCAAACATATTATTTTCATAATTCAAAACCACATGTTGCACACATTTCAAAACCTCATTTGACAGCCCAAAATTAACTATAGGAGTTTAAGAAACCTCGCTAAACCTATCTATTTTTTATCAAGAATATTTTAATCCAATGTAACTAAAATTAGAAATAATTTGTAGTAATTAAGCATATCATTATAGCCAAATCAACTCAATATTAGTTTTTTATCTGTTTCCACAATATTTATTTCCTTACGATTTTTTCCTCACATTCACGAGTCATGTGGATAATATTTTCATATCAGTAACACTTCCCTGAATTCAGAAGACATTTTCAAGGGTGTATTTTACCACACTGGCAAAAATATTGGGACTTTTGATTCTTATATATGTATTTATTTGTTGCAAGGTCCCACAACACATATCATCTTGAATGCTTATTATGTTTATCATCACAAGACACATATCATTCATAAAGCATTATCTCATCCATTTTAGGAAAAATGAAAAATGTTGTCGTTTATTTATTAATTTTCATGTGGACAAATAATTTTTTAAACATGGATTCAATCTTGAATTAATATTCTTAATTTTTTTATCCAATTTAAGAATAAAATCCAAGACATAATTTATAATTCTTGTAATGTTCCCTTCATATGATCCTTTTAAATATTTTTATTTTTCTTCAATTCTTGGAATTATTTTTTCATTTTGATTCAAAAAACTATAGGAATATATTTCTCAAGGAACATTATTTGGATGTTTCTAATTCCATGGCATCGTGATCATTTTTCTATCAATAATTCGTAACAAAAGTCCACCGTAGATCTATTTCACCTTCAAAATGATAAATGACAAGGGTTAAATTTTGACCATCCAAAACTCCCAAAATATCAAATATCATCTCCAGAACATTGATACATCATTTATTTATGAATGTTTCAGATTACCCACTGCTTAATTGGGGATGTTGTCTCATGAAATTATCTAAAAATAAAAGTTCTTTCTGGGTAGAACATATTCTTCAATAGTGTGGTTACCACAACTATTTATCACATGAGTAAACATAACCTTTATAGAAACAAACTATTCATTTCTAATTATGACCATCTTGATATAGTAATTTGGAAGTATATCATCTTCTGGGATTGTTCCTTATATAGATTCCTTAATTACTCTATGGAAATACATTATGAAAAACATAATTTTGATAAAGAAACATGATAATCTTTAAATAGTATATGATTATAACTTAACTATAAAGTAAAATATATCCATGATTTCTATTAAAAAGTTCCCAAACTCTAAATATATCTAATCTAAACTCTCATACCAATAATAATTCCCCATCCTTAAACATTTTATAATCTTGAGATTCTGTCAAAAAATAAATTTTGTCACATTGAGGATCTGTTCAGGTTTTTAGTTTCAGATAATTAATATATAAATCATACATAAAAAAATTGAAAAATATAAATTGAACACTTCTAATCAGTATCCCTTTTTTCCACCATATAAATATATAAAAAATAAATAATGTTATCTCTTTTCATAAGTCTTAAATAATTTCAAACTAACCTATTTCAATTCCTTACACATCATTAAATACTATGTAAAAATTAAAAAATGTGGGATGAGCATAAAAATACCAGGAAGGATTGAAAAAAAAAGAAAAAAATTACTCAAATTATAAACATTTAAACACATGAAAACTCCATTTAATTATAACATAACATTTAAACCAAATGGGGGAATACCATTCTTTAATAAATTTCATTTATTTTACATTTCGAAAAAAAAATTATTCCACTAAAAATCATTTTCAAACATAGAAAATTCCCATAGGTACCTTGTGAAATCATCATATATAACCCTTAAAAAAACATTACAGACCCTTTATAGGTTGGAATAAATGTAAGGCCAACATCCAATACAATTATCTGGATAATATTATAATTACAGAATGCATTGAATTTCAATGTTGGTGAACCCATCATTTAAGCTATAATGGGATCAACCAATGGTATCAGGGTGAACCCAACATTTATAATTTACATGAAACACAAAATTAAATAAAAAATTTCACTTTTTGAAGAAAACACTTTTAAACATGTGTGAAAATCACATTCATATATTAAAATAAAAATTTTATTTCAAAAATACCATTTTCGAAACCAAATACACTTTTTTTCTGAAAACCCAATTTCAAAAATAAAATAACATTAAAAGGAAATAATTTATTTAATCTATGAAAAAATGAAATACTATAATGGAATTAAAAAAATTATATTATCCACGATGGTAGAAAATTCACTATTGTTGTGTGTGTTAAGAGTAAAAAATTCCTTTTGTCATTTCCAAAAACATTCTGTATAAGACACATAAAAAGACACATTTTTTGTTTTTTTTGAATTAAATTAAAAATTTAAATAAAACATAATTTAAAATTTATATATAAAGGAAAATATTAAATAATATCAATAACATTCACATGGTGACAAATTTATTAAAATTAAATATTTAAACCTTAAAAGTGTTGCATACAACTTTTAACATTTACATTATAAGATGTATAAAATAATAACATTTAAATAAACATTACATAACATGAGAATAGATAAAAAATGGAAAATATAATGTCAAGGGTATTTATATAAACCTTATAAAATGATAATGTTTTATGCCATCAAAATAAAAGGGGGATGAGACAAAATCCTTTACCTTAAGTCAGGAATCTCAGGAGTGTCTTTTTATTTTTGATTACTGAAAAAATATTAATTATTTAATTTCATAAGAAGCATTCTGTTTTTATTATTACCTGTATTTAATATATTATAATATTTTAAACAAATATTTAATCATTTCATTTTATGTTAGGTGTTTCAACCAAATTTAGTTTATGTGTCAATAACAACATTGGTCGGTCAACAATTATCTAAGGGTTCATTTTATTAACATAAATATTTATAATAATCAGAAAATAATTACAATATTTATATATTAATTATAGTTCTAAAAAGAATCATGAAATACTGTTTTGAAAAGAAAAAAATGTTACAATCATGGAGACAAAAGTTTTTACGTACACGTGGTAAATTTTCCTGTTTTTCAAAGATAATTATTCAAAGAAGATAAGTGAAAATTATCCTTAAAAATGATTATTTAATAATATATACCATATTATTTAATCTTATATACATATATATAGAATTTTTTTTATTTTAAAGTTATCACATTGCACCGAGGAGGCGAAACACCACCCATCCAAAAACAATATTATCACTTTTCCTATGTGTGAAAGGGTAATAAATAAAATGATATATTATAATTTGATAAATTTAATTATTTAATTAAAATACTATGAAGTTAATTATGTCAAATATTTTTAACTAAAATCATATTTAATACATTTTTATGTTATGTGGGAATGTATCACATCACTTTGAGGAAGAGGCAGTCCACATGTCCATAAACGACGTTATCCTATTTACAAAAAATGGAAAAAATAAAGCTATTATCATATAAAAATTATAGAAGTATGAATAAATAATTACTATCAAAAAAATTTACATCGTCATTCCTATCCATGATAGGTGGTAAAGGAAAAATTAATGACCCGATTACGTGAGATTTTAGTTCACCGTACACGAATGCTAATTTTTTAACCAATTTTATGGAAGCGTTTATTTTATTAGGTATAAAAAAAATTAAAACAAATAAGTATATTTTTTATACATATATTTTTATATAATCATTTAATAATAATAATTTAAGGGGTGAATAAATAAATAAAACTTGAACGCATATTGAATATGGTTACCTCATTTTTCTGGTATCTTTTTTTGGTTTACAGCAAAGGACTTCTTGGTTGGATTCCTAAAAAATATCAGATCTCTAGAGTGTGTGGGGAACTTGTTTGGATTTAATTTGAAAAGGGGTTTTATGAGAAAAAGTGGCTTTTTATTTTTTTTTATAAATTGGAAGGGTGAGTTCTTTTTTATAGTGGAGGGGGAGTGGCATTCTTATAAAATTTTTAAAAGGGAATTCCACAAATGTTTTTGTCATATCTAGTGGATCCAATAATTTTATAAATTAGGTTAAGGGATGTATATGGTACAAATATTGATATATAATGGATTTTGGACAAGTTTCTATTGCATTTTGTCTTGTTAAGTTCATGTTTTAGTCACATTTTTAGCTAATTTTCCTCCAAATATATGTAATTAATTTTAAATACCTTTATTAATATTTGTTTTTCTAAAAAACGATTATTAAATTATTATAAATTATAAATTATAATTATTTTAAATATTTAATTTATTTTTATAAATGAAAATCATAAATATTATATAAATTTATTTAAATTTAATCCCACATACTGAATAACGAATTTTGTTTTCAAAGTAAAAATATTCAATAATTTTCTAGGTTTTTTATCTAAATTCATTGTAAAATTGATTCCAATGACATAAATTATTTTTAATGATATATATATTATGTAATTATACATTTAAATAATAAATACAAAATTTAGATATATAAATAAATTATAAAAAAATAAATTTTAAACTAAAATTTAGTATTTTTTAGTATTTATCAAAATGTGAATGTTCTCAAGTAAATAAAAAAATTACCGCAAAGTAAAGTTGTATATTTACCATTCAGCAAGGAAGTCTATATTTCAATATAATAATAGAAAAAATTTCAAGAATTATATCTATTGTAGGTTCACCATTAAATGGTGGTAAACTACCTTTTTAAAAAATATATATATATTTTTATGCTTAAAATTTAATTTATTATTATTTTAACCGTATAAAAATTATTTGAGGAATGTAAAAACATTTAATAATCAATTTTTTACATAATATAGTTATTTTATTCATGCACAGTGATAAAAATTATTAGTTATAATAAACAATTAAAAAAAATATTTATAATATATTATTTTTCTGTGCAACTCATTATTGTGTGCAATGAAATATTTCAAAGAAACTCATTGTTGTGAGTCAGGTATGAAATTATAAATTGCCTCCATTTTTAGATAAAATTAATATCTAATTCATAATTATTAATAAATAATATAATTTATTATTCTATAATTACTTGGGATGTTATATAATTACCTTCCATGTAAAGCATATGAGAAAAACAAATCACATCACATCACAAGGTTGTAGTCTTCTATAAACAAGAACAATGCTATAATATTCCCACAAAATTAAATATAAGAAGTTGAATGTGATATGATACTTCAAAAATCATAATAAAATCATAAATATCATAAATAAAAAATAAATCAACAATTATATCCAATTTTGAGAGGTGGATATATAAAAACCATACTCCCCAAGTCAGGAATCCCCCCCACACAATAATGATGATTTGGTATCCCATTTTATGAAATGGGAGATTGTTTTAGGAAGTGACCCTAACATAAAAAATCTTAGTATTTTTACAAAAGTAATGTTATTATATAAGAATTGTTTAATAAGAAATGTAGGTGGTTGAGGAAGAAATAAAATAAAACTCTCTATTTGGGAGGTTATCACTTCTTTGGACAACATCTTTTTGTTTTCATAAAAAGGATTTATAGGTTGTATTTATAACCAATCCAATGGTTAATGGAATATTTGATATTATTAGTTATTTATATATGGATTTATATGATGAAAAAAGTTTTTTAAGTTTGAAGAGTATAGGATGAAGGTTTTCCTTTCATAAGTTAGGTTAGTGGAATATTTATAATTTTTCAAAATAAAAAAGTGTTCCCACATTTTAATCATGCCACAAGGATCCACAATTGATCAATATCAATTCTATAAGTTATGAAGAATAAATATGTCTTTATAATGGGTTGCATACTTTTTCTTAGTCATTTTTAATGCTTATATTTTTAGTGTCACACCCCAACCTCATACAGTTATTTATTTTATTTTTACCGTTTACTCAGCCCCGCATCATTTGGATGAGGTTTAGTTGGGACCAAGTTATAAATTTTCAAGGTTTGATGATTTGGTGGGCCTTGGACCGGTGTACGGTGGACACACCGTTAGCAGCGACTCTGTATTTGGTCATGGTGAATGCTCGGTGGCACGACACTTCAAATAAATGATAAATTAAAAAATTAATTAATTTAATTGAATAAAGACGATAAATAAAATTTTATATCCATAAAAAATGTCAATGTTTAAATTATAATAATGGGAATTTGATTGTGCACATTTTAATATTATTATTATTTAATTTGGTAATAATACAGTTATTATTAAATTGTAATAAATATAATAAGCATTTAAACTTAATTGTAATAAAATTTATTATTTTAATTATCATTAAGTTTGTTATTAATTTCATTCATTGTTATTAATATTATTGTTATCATTTTTCTATTAATATTGTTTTTATTATTATTATTGTAACATTGATATTTTTATTATTATTGTTTCTTAAAATAAAATGGATAAAACTAATAATAATTCTCTATTTTATTAATAATTTTTTGTTTTATTATTATTATTATATTTTTTTTATTCAATTTGTTTTTTTATCCTAAATCTACCCATTCTCGTCACCCCCCCCTTTCCCAAGTCACGAGTTAGCCACCAGCCCCCTCCCAGTCTGGCGTCGCCTCCCTGTCCGGCTCCTGCCTCCCTACTTACCTTACTCATAACGCCCCCCCCCCTTTTCTTCTTGATCCTCTGCATGACAGCTTGGCGGAACACCACCCTCTTCTTCATCTTGCGCGAGCTGCCTTCTCCTCCTCCCGGTTCGACTTCACCTCTCGTCAGCGCCACTCCACTACAACTAGACCACCACCTCGATCCACCCACTTTCACAACCCCATCCAGTGGCGGGCCTCTCTGCTCATGCAGCCTTCTCTTGTGAACCCTCTCCCTCTAGAACCCTAGCCTCCATTCAACAGCCCACCTCCAGCCAGTTGGGAACCTTCAGCTAGGTCCGACGCGAGAGCCCCCCTGCCCATGCCCTGCACTCATCCTTTCTCTCTTAACACACAGTAAGACAACAACCTCTTCTATTCCCCCAATAATAAGAATACACTTTTTCTAGGTCTTTTATTGTGTTTTCTCCTATTCTTCCAATCCCTAATAGTTCGGGTTGGGTTTGGTACGTTTTTCATGGATTTTAGGTTATGCAGATAGTTCCTCGGTGTGTATTCATCCAACCCTTGAAGTTTTAATGTATTTGCACGACTCTGAGGTAGATATTTCCATATCATTACAATCAAATTGATTCCATATATTGATTGGCAGATCAAATTATTTTCATGGCATGATTCACACCACTATTATGGATTTGGTTAACTTATGGTATTGTTTTTGTGATAGAATGTTTTTCCAAAAATATCTTTTGAAGTATTTTTTTGTTTATTCTTATTTTTTATGCTAATTGTGTGTGGTTAAATGTTAATTGGTCTTTTATGGGGATTTTTATGATTATTGTATTGTTCTCCCTTATAATTATAATGTTAAAATGGTTGGGTTGTAATTCAGGATCTTTTCTAAAGCAATATTGATCTATAAGATGTGATTTTTTAGTTATTGGGGAAAGATTTATTGGTCTCTAAAATGGATCGGCGTGTGTTTTGGATATAAATATTTTTGGTAGCATATGATTGTGTGTTATGATGTGTGCAATTGGTTTATGTGGGTCCTTGGTACATTTGGTCATGCGTTGGTTCTTGCCGACTTATTTTTTGGCATCTCTTGTTGATATTGTGAATTTATGGTCAACAACCAAGGACTCCCATGCATACACCTAAGCTTTGTATATATATAATAAATATATGTCCTCTAAGTATTTAGATCATCATGGTGCGGGGAATACATTCATTGGATTATTGATATATGTATATATATACCTATAGGTATGTGCCTGTGAGTGTGGGCCGATTTCAAGTGGTCACCAGCATTTTTACCAAGTTCCAAAGTGTTTGACATGACCCAGTTCATCCTTGAGGTAGGCGAATCCACATTTCCACTTTTTAAAATAAGTCTATTTAATAATGGCCTGTTTTTAATCAATTTTTTTCTAGATTAGAATCTTTAAAAAATAATTTCCCCCTACTATAGTGTTCTAATGTTTTCTTTTGGGATTGTTAAATATAGTTTGTTACATTATCTTATAGTTTTTTAATTTTTCATATTTTTTTAAAACAATTAATGAACTATTTGATTTCTTTATGGAATGACTAGTAAACTGTTTTATTGCTTTATGTGTTTTTACAAAACATGGGTTTTAACGGGTTTATTATGGTTTGACCATTTGGTTTGAAAAATGTTTTGGTTTTTAACCTTGTTTTGAAAATTGTTCGTAAATGTTTATTGTTTTGGCATGTTATGTTAAATGTGTGTTTTGGTAAATGCATGTTTTTGGGAACAGATATTGGCATGTTTTGGTCTCTCTGACCATGATTGTAAAAAAATGTTGTTTATTACTATTTTGGGGAAAATCCTAAATGTTATGGTAAATGGTTGATGAGGTAAAGATAAAGCCATGTTTTACATTTTAGATCGTCTAATTACAAATGTTTTTATGTGTGTGAATTATATGAGGACCATTTGGAATCATTGAAACTGTGTGTTTGGAAAACCACTCTTTGGTTAGTCCCTTTACCTCGTATGCTGATCATGTGACATAATGGTCCTTGGTATGTGCCTCTTTTTGAGAATATTTATTCTAAGGCATGGTAATAACCTTGAGGTGGGCGTGCTGGTATTGGATTGTATCACGTTCATGAGTATATATATACGGCTTGTTATTTTAATGTTTGGGAAATTTTTTTTGTGAACATAACATGGAAACATAGCATAGAAAGGGGGTTTACTGAGAACGATTGATTCACTAGTTTAGATTATGCACTGGCTAGTAGACCTTAATATGGACTTTTCTCTGCTAGGGGATTGGGCCCCTCGGTTAGGCCTTGTAGGGAAACTCCTGGCATTATGGCGTTAAGACGTCATCGAGAGTAGGCATTCCTTCAGGATGAGTAACATATATAGTACGTTCTTCTCTTCCTTCGAGTTCCTAGTTTTTCTGTGATCCTTTGATACGTGCACTGTTAGTACCATTTCCCTTGCTGAGTGTGTGGAGTCATACCTTGTAACATGGTCGGTGTTTTCTTGAAAAAGTTTTACATGTATGATTGGTTGTAAAAAGAAGTTCAATGTAGCTATTTTTTGGAAAAGTTAGTGTAATCCTTTCTTTCATTTTCTTTTCCTTGTTTTTTAATTATATGGGAAATATAATTGTGAGTTTTAGTATTCAAATTAAAGCATATATATATATATATATAAACTTTATTTTTATAACTGTAGTTAAAACTGGTATTATTGGGCAGTTTTGGATTTAGAAAATGTTTGGATTATGTGGTTCACTTTTGGAATTCCAAGTGAGAATCTCAGTGCTTACACCTATAATATATTTCTAGTCAGAGGTTGTGTATTTGTATGACTTTCTAGTTTAGCCGCTCAATTTTGGAGCATGATTGGTTTTGAGTAGGGTCGTGGCCTAGGAGGTCACAAGGAGGTATGTTTGGTTTTATTTCTTTTTGCTGCTAGTTTTTATGTTTATCGTCTATTATGTTTATCTGTATATATTTTTTTCAAGGGAAAAAAAATTCCCAATAGTTTGATTTTTGATTCCCAACACTGGTTTCCAGCCCATTGGGGATCAGGAACACCCATCGGGACATGTTGTCGACCATCTCGGGTGACCGGTTTGGGGTCAACTAGGGTTGGTTCATGACAAAATAGTATCAGAGGATGACCTTGTTATTTGGGTTGTCTATTAGATGGGATTTAGGACTATCGGGGATTAGGAGGTAGGTTATGGTTCGGTGCCTAATCACCACTCCTCACAACGAGACTTGAGTTATTAGGGGTAGTCCCGGATTTGATCCTTTTATCTTTGGGTGTTTTGGATTGAGGAATGAAAATAGGGGTGAATAGATTCATGTTTCATCCTCACATGGGATGGTGACCATGTGGAGTCCATGTGTCTGGATTAAGGTCCTCTAGTGTTATGCTTTAACTGGGGCATGGCTCACCACCATGTTTCCAGGTTAGGCACATACACTAGTTCCTCATTCAGATGGTTTAGAGATGGTTGTGTTTGGTTTTGAACACAGTTGATGTGACTGTGTGTTAAAAATGAAAGTGATTTCGGAATGAAAAAATGTGGGTTTCTTCCAAATTGTTTATGAAATTAGAAATGTGGGGTTTTAAAGAGAATGTGCAGCTATTTGGAAAAACATGGTATGTGTTTGGATTGGTAAGGAAAAGAAGTGTTTGAACATTGGAACTCCTTATGGAGGGTCACACATGCATGGGTATTTACAGAAAGTGCATGGGGGAACTTTTTCATAGATGATGTGAGTGTGAATGAATGAAAACACATGTGATGGCTCATAAGGTACCATAGGTGAGTTCTAAATCTTTATAGAAATAAAAGTTTTGAAAAAGTGATTTATGCTTTTTTTTGTATATGTTTGGATTATGGGCCTAATTCCCTTTTCATGTGTTGTTGATTTGATTGAGTTTTGGCTAGATGCTGGTTATGATGTTGCTTTTCATGTTATTATGATCATGCTGCCCAGAAAGCCTCTAAATGTTGTTAATGAATTATTCCCAGTTCCTGGTTCTTTTTGGGTGTCGCATGCTTATTGAGGAAATCAATTTCTGTTAGAGGTAGTTGCATAGTGTGGAAAGATATTGTGTCTCTGGGTTGTTGATAACTCCAAAGGTAGTTAAGGTTCATATCATCCCAAAGTTATTAGAGGGTTCAATTTTGGACTAGTAAAGGTGGGATATCTCGTTGTCGTTAGAGTCTCAGGTGTAGTTAGTGGGGCTCAACTCTTGTGAAGATTCATTGTCTAACAAGGATATTCATTTGTACTGAATCCCAGTTTGTTGGACCGTTCTCTCAAAGGCCACTAGTCTGCCCAGTTCAGGTATTTTAAGCCGCCTTGTCACATCCCTCTGAAGTATTCCTACCATGCGACTGTTCGGGCCACAAGGTAGAATTATGAAAGAAGAGTCATTCATGAGGAAGGTGTTAGGGACTGGAGGATACACATTCTTGACTATGAGGTGGGAGACGATTCAGCCATCGGGGCCCTAGCAATAGGTCTCTAGGTGAAGCTCTCACAATGTCAGGACTTGCCGAGTGTGTGTAGAACCTCGGTCCAGATAATGATTTCATCATTGGGATGGAAATATCCAAAAATTTCCGTTCTTTATTCTCATCATTGTGGTAAGATTATTTTTGTTGTGGTGGTGTGATGAGATCGTTCCCACACAATCCAAGCATTCTTATCTGCTCTTAGTGTGGTTTTTAAATTGTTCGGTCTCTTTGAATGGTGTGGGCCTGTGAATAAACTAACACATTCTGATTTGAGTTGGTCTTAGCGGTGATCATTTGGGCGATGTTCATTTCATGAAATTTGTTGGAGGTGTTGAGTTAATTTATCATCCTCAAGTTTCTGGGTTATTTTGTAGGAAACCTTTCGTCAAAGTCTCAATTGTGTTGCTCGATCCACGTGGATAGATTAAATGAGTTCTGTTTGGGAGTTCCCACATTGACCCCCCCCGGGGGGGTGGTTTGTTCGAGTTTCAAGGGTTTTGGTATTAGTTAATTCTCTTGGGGGGAACCCTCCTATATTATCCCCTAAAAAGCAGGTAGTGGTCCTCCTTGAATTTTTTAGGTGTTATTTTTGTTGGGAATTGTACTATGTGGCTCTAATTATCCTTTTGTTTTGTCAGGGAATGGTCATTAGTCATGTCAACAGTTGGCTTGATAACTTTCTAGGGGGATAAAGTGACTGTGGAGGGTTGAATTATCAAACCCTGACCTCAAATGCTTGTTTATTTTAGATTATTATTACTGTTTACTCAGTCCCGCATCATTTGTACGTGGTTTAGTTGGGACCTAGTTTGAAATTTTCAAGGTTTGATGATTTGGTGGGTCGTGGGCTGGTGTACGGTCATCACACCATTATCAGGGAACATGCGTTTTGTCCTAGTGAATCCATGGTGGCGCGACACTTCAAATAAGTAATAAATTATATAAATATATTATGTTAATTGATGAAGGAAGCTAAATAAAATTTTATATCGATAAAACAAGGTTAACGTTTAAATTATAATAATGAGAATATGATTGCACAAATAGAAACATTTTTATTATTTAATATGGTAATAATACTATAATTATTTAATTGTTTTAAATATAATTAGTATTTAAAATGATGTGTAATAAAATTTATCAATTTAATTATCATTAAGATTGTTGTTAATTTCTTTTATTGTAATTAATATTATTGTTATCATTTTGATATTTATATTATTACTATTATTATTATTGTAACATTGATATTATTATTATTATTATTACTTAAAATCAAATGGAATGAAATGATAATAATAAATTTTTTATTAATAATTATTGGTTTTATTATTAATATTTTTAATATTTTTTTTTATTATGTAAATTTGTTAAACCCTAAATCTACCCATTACCATCACCCCCCCCCCTTCCGAGGATGTGCACCAGCCACCGACTCCCTTTTCCCTTAACTGTTTCGTGCTACGATTCCCCTTCCAGGCCCTCGCCTCCCTCCACTCAACCCGTCTAGCGTGGCCTTCATCGGGTGCAGCTCCCCCTCCCAGTCTGGCACCCCCTCCCCATCCGGCTTATGCCTCCATAGTCGCCTTACCCACAACACACCCCAACTTTTCTTCCTGCTTCTGTGCACATGGGCTAGGCGTACCATCGACCTCTCAAGCATCTGGCACGAGGTTCCTTCTTCCCATCCTAGTTTGACTTCCCCTATCGTTGGCACAACCCCACTCCGGCCAGACCACCACCTCGCTCCACCCCCTTGCATGAACCCGTCCAGTGGAATCCCTCTCTACTCGCACAACCTCCTATTGCGCAACCTCTAGCTCCAGATCCCTAGCCTCCATTCAATAGCCCACCTCCGGTTAGTAGGGAACCTATAGCTATCTCTAGCGTGAGAGCCCCCTACCCACTCCATGCACTCATCATTTCTCCCTTGACTGACAGCAAGCCAACAACCTCTTCTCTCCCCCATCCGGTAATCATCCTCTTTTATTAGGGTCTTCAATTGTGCTTTTTCTATTCTTCCAAGACTTAATAGAAGGGGTTGTGTTCAGTTCATTTTTCTTGGATGATAGGTGATGCAGATTGTTCCTCAGTGTGTATTATTCATACCCTTAAAGTTTCATTATGTTTTCATGCCTCCGAGGTAGATGCTTCAATCTATTTTCGTTCCAATTCAATCCATATAATGTTTGGAGGATCTAATTATTGACAAGGCATAATTCACACCACTATTATGGCTTTAGTTAACTTATGGTTGTGTTTTTGTAATAGAAATTTTTCCAAAAATATCTTTTGAATTATTTTCTTGTTTATAATTATATTGTTTATGCTAGTTGTGTGTGGTTAAATATTAATTGGTCTTTAGTGGTGATGTTGAACGATTTTTGTGTTGTTTTACATAATAATTATTGTGTTAAAATGGTTGGGTTTTAATTCGGGCTCTTTTTTGTAGAAATATTTATTTTTATGGAGTGATTTGTATGTTGTTTGAGAAATATTTATTGGTTTCTAAAATGGATTGAGGTTTGTTTTGAATATAAGTCATTTTGTTTGAATTTTATTGTGTTTTTTGACATGTGAATTTGGTTTATGTGTGTCCTTGGTAATTTTGGCCATGTGTTGTTCCTCGCCGCCTTATTTTTGGGTATCTTTTGTTGTTTTGATGAACTTATGGTCAACGACCGAGGACGCGCCTGCATACACCTAAGGTATGTATATATATAATTTATATATGTCCTCCAAGAATGTATTCCCACATGGAGTGGGGAATAAGTTCATTGGATTATGGATATAGGTATATATATAGGTTTGTGCATGAGAGTGCGGGCCGATTTCGAGTGTTCACCACCATTGTTTTCATGATCCAAAGTGTTCTACATGACCTGGTTCTTCCTTGAGGTAGGTGAATATGATATTTCCATTTTTAAAATAAGTCCATTCAATGGTTCCCTATTTTTAATAAATTCTTATACTATATTAGTATCTTTGAAAGATAATTGTCCAAACAGCTATAGTGTTTTCATGTTTTCTTTTGGGATTGTTAAAATTAGTTTGTTATATTATATTATAGTTTTTGTAATTTATATGATTTTTTTATAAAATTTTTAACGAACTGTTTGATTTGTTTTTGGAAGGACTAGTAAACTATTATGTTTATTTAAGTGTTTTGGAAAACAAGGTTTTAGTGGGTTCTTTAAGGTTTGACCATTTGGTTCGAAACATGTTTTGGTGTTTAATGTTGTTTTGAAAATGGTTCGAAAATGTTTATTATTTTGGCATGTTTTTGGGAAATGTGGGGTTTTTTAAATGCATGTTTTTGTGAAAGGGTGTTGGCATGTTTTGGTCTGTCTAACCATGTTGGTAAAAAACATGATGTTTGTTACTATTTTGGAATCATTCTAAATGTTTTGGTAAATGGTTGATGAGGTATAGCTAAAGGCCAGTTTGACATTTTAGATCAGTTTGTTACAAAAGTTTTGATGTGTATGAACTGTATGTGGCCGATTTTTCATATGTGAAACTGTGTGTTTGGAAAACACCTCTTTGGTGAGTCCCTTTGTCTTGTCTATCGATCATGTGACATGAGGGTCATTGGTATGAGCCTCATTTTGTTAATATTTAATCTAAGGCATGAGGCTAAGCTTGAGGTGGTCATGGTGGTGTCGAATTGGGTCTAGTGCATGATTATATATATACGTCTTGATATTTGAATGTTTGGAAAAACCTCTTTGTGAACATAGCACAGAAACAAAGCATAACATGGGGGTTTTCTATGAACTATTGTTGCACTAGTTTAGATTATGCACTGGCTAGTGGCCCTTAGAACGGACTTTTCTCTGCTAGGGGATTGGGAACCTCGATTTTTCTATATAGGGCTACACCGGGCGTTAGGGTATTAGGACATCATCGAGAGGAGGCATGCCTTCATGATGAGTCACATGTATGATACGTTATGTTCTTCCTCCGAGTTCCTTGGTTTTCCGTGATCCTTTGATATGAGCATTATTAGTACAATTTCCCTTGTTGTGTGTGTGGAGTCATACCTTTGAACGTGGTTGGTGTTTTCTTGGAAAATTTTTGCATGTATGGTTGGTTTTAAAATGAACTTCAATGTAGCTATTTTTTTGGAAAATTTTGTCTCATCCCCTCTTTCGTTATCTTTTCCTTGTTTTTTGAATTATAAGGGAAATGGAATTGTGTTATTTAGTTTTCAAATTATAACGTATATATATATATGAAATCCTTATTTTTATAACTATAGTTAAAACTTGTATTATTGAGCTATTTTAGATTTTTAAAATGTTTCGATTATGTGTTTCATTTTGGAATTCCTACTGAGCATCTCAGTGCTAATGCCTATCATATCATTCCAGTTGTAGGTTCAATTTTTTTACATGTTCCTGGTTTATACGAACAATGTTGGAGTAGGATTAGTTCTGAGTTGGGTGGTGACCTAGGAGGCCACAAAAAGGTATGTTTGGTTTTTTTCATTTCGCTGATAGTTTTTATGTTTATTTTCAGTTTAGTTAATCTGCTTATCTTTTGTTCCAGGGCCAAATTGTTTCCAATAGTTACATTTTTTTATGCCCAACACTAGTTGACAGCTTGGGAGGGATAGGTCATGCCCTTAGGGCCATGTTATAGGCTGGCTTGGGTGACCAGTTTAGGGTCGACCTGAGTTGGTTCGTGACATTTAGTTCACCCCCTCCTTTAGAAAAACTATGTTTTAACAAAATCTTAGTAAATAAGATTAATTTTATATACTATCAATTATGGTAAAAAATTATATTGAACATATTAGAAAATATAAATTATGATGATTAAAAACATAAATTCCATTTTTACAAATTTTGTTCATATAATTTCTGGAATTTAATTTAATATAAAAACGACAGATGAGATGAAAAAGTGGTCTTCCAAAGAGAAAATGTTCAAATGTTTTGAAGTATTTATTTCAAAATTCAATATGAAAATGATTCTAGCGACCTAAATTGAATTAAATTATTTACTATTGAACTAATTACACTTTAAAACACATTTTTAAACAAAAATTAATCTACTAAATAATTTAAACAAAATTTTAGTTTTTAGTAAAAATTAGTATTTTCACTATTCACTAAAAATAAATCATTTCAGAAAAAGCCCAAATAATCACCACAAAATAAATTTTAAATGATTATTTAAAAATTAATTTTTTTAAATCAAATTAATTTTTAAATATTTTTAAAAATTATTTTATTATTGTCCAAAATAATAAAAAGAATCATTTTTTTTCAGAAAATGTTATTTTGAAAACATATAATAATAGTATAAAAAAATAATATTTCTTAGAAATATTTTTTATTTATATAAAAAATCGAAATAATATATTAAAATTATTTATCACTCTTCATTTTTATCCTTTTAATACCAAGGCTATAATGGATGAATATTAAACAATAATATTAATAATATATAATGGTCTATTAAAACTCAGTGTTGCATGTAATGAAATATACAATCAGTGTTTCATGTAACAAAACCTACCAAGGAAACTGATTTTTTAATATAAAAAAATATATCAAAAAAATAACTGTACTCATGAAAAAAGTAATCCATAAAAACACAAGGTGGTAAATTCTACGCCAGTTAAAATAAATTATTACCTCTAAATTCATCATTTTGATACAAAAAAATAAGGATTCATCAACCTCATCATTTTTTAGGTTCCCATAAAGATTTCTTATTTCGATTTTTTTCCTACAAAATGTTGACTATAGGAGTGTTCTTATTTTGTAGAACATATTTGATTCATAATATTCACTAGTTTTCTCTCATAAGAAAGATCATGCTCTAGAAACATGACCTCTAAGTTCAGTACCATTAATGGATTATGTATGATCTTCATCCAAAGAGGTACATGGAACAAATCATAAATGTGAGAGAGGATTTGATTATGATTAAATAAATATGCTACATCCATATATGATAATGAAAGTATAATGGTTTGATATACCTTTGGAATGGACTTTCTTTGTATCATAAGCACAATTTCATGATTTGGTTGTTATTAGATCAATGTATACTTCACCTATTTCTCTAAGAAATAAAGACAATGCTTTATGATTTAATCACTAATGGAACGAAATATTCATTAATAAATGATAATTAATTAATTTTATCTTTAGTGATAAATAAATTTTTACCATAGTCATCCAATGTGGATAATATTCATTGAGATAAGTAATAAATTAATTTGTAAATCCTTATCCAATGCATAACGTAAACCATTTCATAAATGGTTAACTATAAAACCCTTACAAAAGATTAAAATACAATTATTTGGAAATAATATCAAATTATTTCCAAATTGAACTTATCATTAAACCCCCAAACCACATGAAGTATCTCATAATTTTCACATACCAAACAATTGAATACCTTCATCATGTATTATCATGAAACCTAGTAATAACATGAATTACAATAAAGCCATATTGAAAACATATATTATTCCTCATTCTTAGAAAAAAAATATATTATTGGATATATATCATAAATTCAAAAATGATTTCAATACCATCAATTATTCCATAGAAAACATTTTCAAAAAATAATAATCATTTTCAAGGTAATAAGTGCTATCCAATTTACATTATCAATATTAATTATCTTTCTATGAAAACAAATTATAATTTTTCAACATTAAGAATATATTATGGGTTTTCCTTCATTAATAATGTGTTTTTTTAATATAAAACATTGTTGTTAAAAAACATTTCTTGGTCATTAGTTCCATTCAAAACAACATAGATAATTCTTAATAAAAACATCTAAAAACAATGCAGATATATATTAGGATTCATATAACAAATTTATAGAATTATAATATATAAAAACATAAATTATTCCACCTCACCATTCATCCCTTAATTAGGTTTGATCATCTTATTCCTTAATAACTCCATTGTTTCATATTACCCTCATATTACCTTTATCAATAATTGAAAACCCATTACTAATAGAACCATGATGATTCTCTTCATGATCATTATACTTAGGTATTTCATTTGAATAATGAACATACTTTATATATTTAAAATATTCAAGAATCGATGATATCTTAGGGTAAAAATTATTATCATCCATTGTGTTATCTTAACTTTTCATTTTACCTTTGCAATTACTTTCTTTGTATCCTTCATTCAAACTCCTAAAACATCTTCCCATCCCTATTAGACATTACCTCAAGTGCCTTTTCCATAATTCTTGATTTATAGGAAACTCAACCTTCTATCCTATATGGTATCCACTATCATAAAGTCTCAATGAACCCTATCATATGGTATTATTTATTTTGAGGTCTAAATAAGGTGCATGTTGTTAATCATGACCTGTGTACACTAATTAGGCATAATCACAATATCCTTCACTGAAGTCATTGTCCCATTTGGTATCCCATCATAACATTTTCTATCACATTATGTTTTAATCATGAAAAATTACATCAATACTATTAAATAAAACTAAAAATCATAGTGTGGGAAACCATTATCATACTGGGGAACCACAAGACCATTAAAAGTCATTTATTGGATATTTAAATCATGAAACCATATTTTTAACTTATAACACCTTCGATCAATCATAGGTATTTATAAAACCACTACTACTAACTATCCATAGAAAAATGGATGAGTGGAGTGTTCCAACACAAAATTATAAATAATTTTAGAGAAAATAGTGAAGACCAACCACAGAGACTGGATTAAGAAGTTAGAGTACGGACTCTGAGCTTACATAATTTCATAGAAAACCCATTAGGTATGTCACCCTACATTATTTTTAATGGTTTAAATTTCCACATGACTATAAGTCTATATAACAAATCATACATCTTTGTTAATATTGTAAACCTAGGGTTTAGAAAAATTGGAGAACAATGGAATCTACAACTGATGGAGAATGAGAAGTTGAGAATGAAGGTATGTGATAAATCCCAATTGTACACAGATAAAACTAAATTCTAGATGGATAAATTGATCCGAAATATAATTAAATTTTGGAGAAAAAGTGCATCTATTTAATTCATAGATGAAGTAATTATCTAGTAATATTCTTTTCAAGTGGATTGGGTTATACACAATAACTAATAGTTTTCCATTTGGATCGTTTTAGATTGAAGAAGAAGGTTCAAAATATATATTCAATGTAAACTACAAACAACAATAGATGTATCATGAGTTTTTTTTGTAAAAAGCTATGAATATATCCAGACACATCCCCACTAATGATAAATAGAGCTCTTCCGGTTTTCCTCTTTCCTCTACATTTTTCAGACATTTATTTACTATGTAGTGTTTTTTCAAATTTTTATGTTTTACTAAACTATAATTTTGACTAAACCCTGTTTATAGTATAAGGACAAATATGTTTCAGGATGTAAGTGTCATTATTTATAGTTGACATAAAAAAATAAATTAAAATAAATTATTATAATTATTGAATATTCGCTTCTATATTTTATATTTTACCATCATACATTAAATCATAAAATCATATATAATTTTTTCTGATAATATTTTATATAGTATTCTATATATAGTTTTTATGATTTTTTTAAATTGTTCTTGAACTTAATGTTGTTCTACCTTGTTTGGGAATTTCATTTTAGAGTTATCGTAAATAATAGATTCTTAAATTATAACACTTAAATGATTTCTAATTGACTTTGTCATTGTTTTCATAAAACTTTGGTCTTATAATTGAGAAATTGTGTATGAGTGAAAATATTTCAATGGAATCAGAACTATTACATAATATCACTAAGAATTGTAAAAATATTTTGAGGTAAAATTACCTTTTTGAGTAAGTAATCGTTTGGGAACCCACTTAACTAAATATCATATAAGTCGTTTAATGATGAAAAAAGGAAAATTGGGATTCGGTGATGAATATATTATATAATGACACTATGTGTGTGGGTAGACCTCTATAAAAATTTCAAAAAGTGTTTTTCTCTATTCTCTTCACATACATGGAATGAAAAAATTTAAATAAAAAATTATATAAATATAAAAAAGATTAAATTGTTGATGTTAAATAATTAATTCATTTAGGTGAGGTAAATATGGTATCAAATATGGGTACAAATGACATATAGCAAGTTCATTTTAGTTGAATCAATAAAATAGAAAATGAAACATTTGATTATAAAACAAATGAGAGAGGTATAAATTGTCATACGTCTTGTAGAAACCCTTATTCTACTTAAATATCAGTTGATAAAATATTGAACCGGGACTTTGATTGATTTGAAAGAAAATAATTACTTGATTCACCTGTGAGGAATGATGTTTCAAACACCATAAGAATATTGGTTTTCTTCATTCTCTAGTTTTTTAAATTCATTCTATATTGGATGACTTATTTTTACCTTTTTAATAAATTTAAATTCAATGATAATATTATATATGAGTGAAATATTTCACGTGTGGGAAATTTATGTGGGCCAAAAATTTCAAAATAATTATCATTTTTTTAAAATTACCCCCATTAATTAAAAAATATTCAGAACACCAAAAGTTTTTCATAATTTTTGGGAAATATGAACATAATAAAAATTATCTAAAATCATTTTATTTATATGTATTTTTTAATATTTGGAATTATTTTTACAAGTCATACATTTTGATTTTTGATTTAAAAATAGATTTAATGATATAAATATTTAATATGGAATTAAATTTTTTTGAATGGATTTGTAAGGAAAGTCTAACAAGAAGTAATTTTTTTGAATGAATTATGTTTTGAGATTAATTAATTTAATAATTTTAAAATTAAATAAAAGAATTATTGGAAATGAACTTAATGATTTTTGAAATGATACTTTAAAATTTAATGAGAATGATTTTTCAAATCAGGGAAATTATGTTTTTCAAAATAAATTTTTTAAAATATTCATTTGAATATTAATTTTATATTGTATTTTATTTTTAAAAAGAAATTTAATTAAATTTTTATTAAATTTGAATTTAATTTAAAATTTTACCCATTGAAAAAACATTTATAATGTGAATATTGACGCGTGTTAAAAAATTAATGCTACCCACAGTTCATTACTACAATTATCTTAATCTAGACCCACATCTACCATTGTTTCCTTTTATAATAGCATAACTTCTACCAAGAGTGTCATAATCCAAAAATTCCATCCTTTTTAGTCAAAATTGAGATTCCACTCATGAAATTATATGACATGTACTCTACATCACAAATCAACTTGATGCATAAATTTTGTTTTGGTAAAAGTTTCTGATTTTTTTGCATCACTGCAAACTCATCCACCCTTGAAGATACCTCATGTTTTGTGAGGAAACCGTATTCTTCTTTTTTTAAAAAAAAAAATAAATGCACACAACTGATTTTTTATCTAATAACCCTACAGGCCTCACTCACACTATGTTTCCTAGGATTTCAAATTTTCTGCTATAACCCCTGAATCTGCATCACAGGAATGATCCAACTCTGTTTCACCAGAAGTGATACCTTCTATACAACTGTAATGACATTCGTGGGGGGGGGGGGGGATCTTCGATGACTAGACAATGGTGAAATCATATGAAAAAGGCAGGGGTCTGGATAAAGGATCCTTGAGAAACACTATATTATGGATCTATGAGGAATGAAAATAAATGTGACATCCTTGATTAATAATTGAAGAACGTTCCAATGGAGCCCAATTTGGTAGGATGATGATTTTAATAAAAAAATGGATAGATTTCCTCTGTTGACATTTCATTGAACAATATGACCCACTACAGTCCCACAACATCTCTTGATTGCATATCACATAAGGGACACAACTTCTTGGACCTAAAAGTTCTCTCTACTCTAGGTGGGATATGATGTATTATTTATCTACATTTTGTTGTTATTTGGGCTCAATATTTTTTCTAATGATAAATTGATATTTTTTTGTTAATTTTAATTTGAATTATTGGTCTCAGATTAATGTGACACAAAATTTTTTTTGGATATCAATTTAATTTTCATTATTAAATTTTTCTTAGTCTAGATATTAATTGGTGGTATCATGTGATCTTTTATTCGAATTGATCCTTTTATTATTTTTTCCTTTAGTAATTATGTGACTGTTGATTTTGGTTCAAGGAAATGTATTCCTTATTTTTGTAACTCGTGAATAAATAACATATTTTTTTATTAGACGTATAGAGAATTATTTATTAATAATTTTGTGTATATATATATATATATTAAAATATAAATATATTCCCTTCTAGATGAGTGATTTGTATTTATAAGAGTGTCTGTCATTTGGATTTTTCATTTTGAGTTAGTTTCATGTGATTAAATGGGCTTTTACAAGCATGTAAAACAATGATGAGTGATACAATGCTGATATGTTGATAACCTTGTGTACAAGAAACATGGTGATGGTGAATGTTCAGTTGTTTTGTCTTAATAGATGACTGCATATGTTTGGTTGGTTATAGTGTGATAAAATTAACAGTATATGAGAATCATGTACAATGGATCCATGTCAATCATGCTGTATTGTGGGGTGATGTGGTTCCGAATAGTGCAGATTCTAGGTTATGTGGTGTTTTATAGATATTTATACAATATGATCTTGTTGTGATCATGTGCATTAATCTAATTGGTATGAATAGTGTTGATTGAGGGATTTCTGATAGAAGTTCATGATTGTTCTAGATCAAAATGGGTTTTATGAGTTAACTTTTTGGTGCTTGGAGGTTTTTTGGTTCCTCATTAATATATTTTTTGTCATTTAATTATACTATTAAAAGTGTATAAGACAAATCTACAACTCAGGCATACAAGCCTCAAACTAGTCTAACTAGACTCCCGTGTATGACAACCATTCCCCCAACCTGCATGGTACGACCCCCACAGTTAGAGGAATTCGAGCTGCTACATCTTCATGATCAAAGCATTTCCAGACCATGTATGAGCTATGTCTAAGTCACGATTAATAGAAACATGAATGGAGTACCATATGTGTGCTTGAATCATAATAAATCTTGTGCTTGAATAACAGGGCTTGAGAATTTCCAAATATGGATGTTGGAGGAGAGAAATGAAGATTTACCACTACTATGAGGATGTTCGAGCTATCAACTACAACTGGTTAATAGATTCCATTCCATGGAATAAGAGAATGTCAAAGATGGATTCTTAGTGCACACTCCATGTTATTCCATGCTACTCTCCAACCCCCACCGACACTAGATGATATCACATTCCCGACCCTAGATATCCTAAATCGACTGTTAGAGAAGAAGACATATTATAGAGGTTCAATTGTGGTGACATCCCCAAGGGTCAATTTTAGTAACATCCTAGACCGAATCATAGTATATACTCTTTTGAATCACATTTCAAGGTAAAATAATATATAGTTGTAAAATAAGGGATCTATCCTTAAAAAGATTTTTATGATGGTCGTTCTCATAACATGGGGATTTTCAACACGTGTCAAATACGGCTGGTCATCCTTCTATAAATAAGGGATCTATTCTTTGTGTTCAACAGATTCAGGTCAATTATCACTTATTATTTGTTTGGAATAGAATCTGTTGGTGCTCTATGGATTTTGTTTATTTTTCTTCATAATAATCTCATGTGATGACATACTAATCAATTAGTGGTTGCACTGATAATATTATCTTTATCTCCTATACTAAATAATTCTATATTTTAAATAATTTATGTCTTCTATTAATCTCTGGAATTATTTGAAATGTATATGAAATAGAATACATCTAATTACAACATTTTGAATTATAATTTAATCCATTAATGGATTACATAGAGAGACTAGATAGTTCATCTCTGTTTCTTTCATTTGTGAGTAGGGAATTTATTTATTATTAATCATATATAATTGATTATTGGGATATGTGATACTAGAGTATTCCATGGTCATTACATCCTTCATGTTTATCTAAATGTTCTAGGAGAAGGTAATCGAGTGTGACTTCAATGGATTATTGAGAAATTAGTAGATTAAAAATTTAATAATGAATTAACTGGGTATGTAAGGTGATATCGAAGGGATATGCCACACTTTGTTAAATTTTTTTAAAAAACAATCAAAAAAAATCTTCTAATATTATTTAAAATAATTGATCCCACTAAACAATATTAATAGAATCCCATGTCTATTTCCATTCCAGATACAAACCAGAGGCCCACTCTACAACATCTTTCTCATGATAAAAAAATCACTACTAGAAAATCTGGTTTTGGAGGCAGGGCATCTATAGCGGCCGCTAATACCATCAACAGCGGCCGCCAAATGGCGGCCGTTGCAATTTTTACTAAAAAAAACCCCAAATTTCCCCTCCCTCCCCTCCCTCCGCTCCCCGACCCCGCGACCCCCCCTTCCCGGACCCCGCGACCCCGACCCCGACCCCGACCCCCCGACCTCCCGGCAACCTCAGCAACCCCTAGTGTGCCCCCGTGACCCCACCCCCTTGCCTCCGTGCTGCCGGCGACCTCCCAGCGACCTCCCGGCGACCCCGACCTCCCGGTGACCCCCACCCCGACCTCCCGGTGACCTCCCGACGACCCAACCTCCTGGAGACCCCAAACTCCCGGCGACCCCAACCTCCCGGCGACCTCCCGATGACCTCTGTGCACCCCCGACCTCCCGGCGACCTCCCGTCAATCCCCACCCCCTTGCCTCCATGCTGCGCCACCGGCAACCCCCACTACCTTGCCTCCACGGTGCGCCCTCGTGACCCTGACACCCCCTACCCGTGCTGCACCCCGGCGACCCCCACCGCTTTGCCTCCGCGCTGCGTCCCCGTGACCCCGACACCCCCGCGACCCAGCAACCCCCACCTCTACCCGCGCTGCACCTTTGGAAAGCCCCACCGCCGCCAACCCCTCACGACCCCATTGCATCCCTCCGGCAAGTCCTCCTGCCTCCGTTGGACCCTTCCAGTCCATTGTGCCCCACCGTGTATAACCCTCCACACGGTCCAACGGTTCCGCTCCTTTCGAGTCCGGCCGTCGAACCTCTGTCGTCAATTCACTGTGCCCTCATGGATCCACAATCAAGTTAGACCCCGTTACCCACGGTCGAGTCCTCCGCAGGTAATGTTTTTATCCAAATTTGGTATTTAAATTCTAATGATATGTGTTTTTTTAAGAATTTAAATAAGATATTTCACTTTTGATTTCTATTAAATACAGATATGGATAGGAGTTGGATTGATATGCAAGATAGATTTTCAGCTGAATATTATGAGGGGATTAAGCGATGTATGGATTTCACCAAGAAATTTCCAAGCGATATGATTAGTTGTCCATGCAGAAAATGTGCAAATAGATATCTCTTCAAATGAGATAGTGTTAGAGAACATTTGATTTTTAATGGTTTTTTGAAAAACTATAATACATGGACGCACCATGGAGAAGATTCTGTTTCATGTCATCACTCAGAAAATATTCATATGAATGTTGATTTGGGAACCGTTGATCCAATGAACATAATACTGAATGATATGATGCGTCGGTTTCAATCTTAAGACAATAATGTCGTAAATGACGACGTTGGATTGAGTAATCCTCGTTCTTCTGTAGATGGAGAAGCATTGAAATTCATGACGATGCTCGTAGTGAATTATATCCTGGATGCACTAAATTTAGTAATCTGTCATTCATCGTTGAATTGTTACACCTTAGGGCCTTGAACCAGTGGTAAGACACCTCATTCGACATGTTTTTGGTATTATTGAAGAAGGTACTCCCTACTGGAGCGAAGATTCCGGAGTCATTCTATCATGCTCGCAAGTTAATCAATGATCTTGGTTTTACATATGATACATTTGATGCATGTCGCAATAATTGTATGTTGTTCAGAAACGAGAATGCACAATTAAATAATTGTACTGTTTTCTATACATCCAGGTGGAAGACCAATGAGATTAATCAAGGTAGTCAGATTCTCCCTGGGAGAGTCTTGAATCAATGGAAACAAGTTGCCGCTAAACAGATGCGTTATTTCCCACTGAAACCGAGACTGAAGAGATTCTTCTTGTCTACTAAAATTGCTAAATTGATGACTTGGCATTCAGAGAGAAAGAAAGAGGTTGATAAATTAACTCACCCGGCAGATTCATTGGCATAGAAAGAGTTTGATCAGAGACACCCAGACTTTTCCCGATATGGTCGTAATATTCGACTGGGTTTGGCAGCAGATGGTTTTAACCCATTTAGGTCCATGGTTTGTGTGACACATAGTACATGGCCAATGGTGTTGGTTCCATACAACATTCCCCCATGGGTATGTATGAATCAACCTTTTTTGTTACTTTCAATTCTATTTGATCGACTGAGAGGACCTGGTGATAAAATCGATGTTTATATGCATCCTTTGATTGATGAGATGCAAGAATTTTGGGCCGATGGTGTAATGACTTTTGACTCGGCAGCAAATGAAATGTTTAGACTTCGGGCCACTTTGTTATGGACAATTAATGATTTCCCAGCGTATGCTAACTTATCAGGTTGGAGTACAAAAGGAGAATTTTCTTTCCCTTATTGTAATAAGAGTAAGAAATCTATATGGCTTAAGCACTGTAGAAAGTGGGCATATATTGGTCACAGATGCTTTCTTCCTCCATGGAATAGGTTCAGAAAAGAACGTGTCTCGTTTGATGGGAATAGAGAGTTTGACCCATCACCACAAATACTGTCTGGGGTTGAAATTTGTGCACAACATGATGAAGAAAACATCCGTACAATGTATGGTTTTCAAGATTTATTGGTTCTTGCATTGCCTCCTATTCCTGCTGCAAATAGACAACGAAGTCATAATTGGAAGAAACGAAGTATTTTTTTTTGAATTGCCTTATTGGAAATATAATATTTTAAGGAATAATTTAGATGTGATGCACATTGAAAAAAATGTATGTGATAATATTTTGTGCACCATTTTAGGCGTCAAGGGGAAATCAAAGGATAGTGCTAATGCTCAGCGTGATTTGCAAGAAATGGGATTGAGAAAACCTTTACATTTACAGCTGGGTGAAGGTAATTGGGTATACATGCCTGCTGCACAGTACACAATTAGTAAAAAAGAGAAACAAACATTTCTATCAATTTTGTAGACTGTTAAGTTTCCAGATGGTTATTGATCTAATATTTTGAAGCGCGTGAATATGAAGAGCATGACATTACAAGGTTTGAAACGTCATGATAATCATATTCTGCTTCAACAGTTAATTCCTATAGAAATTCGTGATTGCTTACCTTCCCAGGTTGTTGAGCCGTTGATTGGAGTTTCTAATTTTTTCAGACAGCTCTGTTCTAGGAATCATCGCATGAGTGATTTGAAAAAGCTACAGGATAAGATTGTACTTGCACTATGTCACCTAGAAAAACTCTTTCTGCCATCTTTTTTTGATGTCATGGTTCACTTGACCGTGAATTTTACTGGTGAAGTCATTGATGGCGGTCCTGTGAAATTCAGGTGGATGTATCCAATAGAGCGATATTTAAATACATTGAAACACTATGTGCGCAAAAAAGCTCTTAGAGAAGCATCAATTGCCAAGGGATATTTAATGGAGGAGTGTACTAATTTCAGTGCTTCATATATTGATGAGGTTGAAAAAAAGATAGATAAACCGTTCCAGACTGAAGAGGGTCCAATTGGAGAAGGAATAACATTTGATATGCGGAACGATGAGTGGGTTCAAGCTCATTGATATTTGTTGTTCAACACTCCATCAGTTATTCCATTGATACAGTAAGTTTCATAGTTGATGTTTATTTTGTTTATATATTTATTTTATTGCTTACCTTATATTGTGTTGTGATTTAGGATGCATATCGCTGAGTTGAAACGTGAAAGGCCCCGTGCAACTGAGTATCAAATCCAAAAACATCATTTCAACACATTTCATGAGTGGTTCAAGACTCATGTACGTATAATTGATTTAATATTTTTATAGTGCAACTAAGTTGTATTTTCACAATCCTTTATCCATTAAACTATATATGTGAAATTTGTAGATTCAAAAGTTACGTGATTTAACCTAGCATGTGAGAGAAGAACTCAACCAACTAGTTGATGGTCCATTTATTACATCTCGTCGCTACAAGTCTTTGGATGCTAACAGATTCCAATTTCGTATTAGCGATGTTGACATGAACCGAGCCACACAAAATAGTGGTGTTGGTTGTTCTTTTATCGGTGCGGGTTATTATTATGGATTGTTGAGAGATATTGTTGAGGTTATTTATGATCGTGGAATAAAACACATATTTTTAAGGTGTACACATATTTTTAAGGTGTGATTGGGTCAATCCAGTTCGTGGAATGAAAGTTGATAACTTCCAATTTACATTAGTAAACTTTAACAATATGCTATATAAAGATGACCGGGTTAGCAATGAGCCCTTCATACTGACATCGCAGGCAGAACAAGTTTACATTGTCGGCATTGATTCTGATTGGAAAGTTGTGGTGAAAATGTCTAGAAGAGGGGTTTTTCTGATTGACCAAGAGGAACCTGATGTTGTCGCATTTCCTGATCAAACACTTGACTAAACAACAGTACCTGTACGAGATCAAGATATACAATGGACCGGAGAGATGGTTGAAGGAGATACAACATCATGATTAGTGGAAATTGTAATTAAATTCCTAGTTATTATTTGTAAATATATTTATCAGTTATATATGTATAAAAATTGCTTGATTTAACTATAATTTCTTTTAATGCAGGTATGTCATAGGGTGGTCACAGTGGTTCACCTGATGTTGTTGGTATGTATGTTTTCATTTTTCCAAATTAATTGATTGCAATTTTCTGTTTATATTTCCCTTACCGTTTCTAATCATTAATTTATATTGTAATTGAATTATGAATTTATGTTTATCAGGATCTACTTCTTCTTCCAGTAGACGCTGGGGTCCTGGTAGAGGGGTTCGATCCTGGAACTCTGGAGCCCGATTGGATGTGTTATTTGACGACACATTTCATCTAGTTGGAGATGGTGCTACTGCATTGAGTTGTCAGTTTGGGCATATGATACGAGACTCACACAGATTCTCTCTGATGACTCGTGATTGGAGTTCTTTCCCTCAGGATACGATGGACATATTATGGAGGGAGGTTCAGGTAAATTCAATGTTTAATTTTTCATGATATTGTTATTATTATTGTCCCATCTACTGACAAAATGTTTAACAGGATAACTTGAAATCCTGTCCAGATGAGTTTCAGGCTGTTTGTATATCGAAATTCAGAAAATTATGGACGGATTACAAGTCAAGGGTGAAGAGAGATCACTGGACACCATTTGCGGGTGTGCCAGACATTCTACAGCGAGTCCCTCCGGGCATTCTTCCTGCGCAGTGGCAGGATTTGGTTGCGTTTTGGTCGAGTGAGGCAGTGATGGTAAGATTTATTACTTTTAATCTATAAATGACTAATTTTTCAAATGTCTATTAAGTAAATACGTTGAATGTAGACCGAGTCTGCTCGTCATTCACATAATCGGGCGATGCAGGCCACGCCTTCCAGACTTGGCACTCGACATGTGTCACAACTCAGACATGATGTTAGTTCAGAATTCACTATTTCATTCATATTATAAAAATATTGTAGTATAACATGGTGATCCCCTTCATTATAGTTACACCAACACGGAGAGCCAATCGATCGGATGTCCATATGGATGAGGACTCGTAGGGCGGGTGATACCGATGTTGCCGGTGTTATAGTAAGAAAATTATTTACTAATTAATAAATGTATTTTTTATTTTATATACATTATTCATATTTGTTCATTGATTCATTATATGCTACAGGCTCAGTTTGACGCTCAGTTAGCAGAGTTGCCAGAGGAGCAACGTCTTAGTACTGTGCATAGAGATGAAATATTTCACCGTCTCGTGGGGCGTGACGGTCATGGTTATTCTTTGACTTATGGCAGCGGTGTCCCACGACGTGCAGTTGTTAGAACAGATGTGATTAGTGCATGCAGAGAGTCAGGGATGCGCACACAGGCTGAGATAGATGCTTCCATGCAGGATATGCAGCGCAATTTTGATTCACAGTTTCAGCAGTTACATGCATAGTATGAGGAGAGGTTGTCACAGATGTCATCACGTATCGATGAAATGACGATGCAACAAGTGGAGCCACAGGTAAACAATAAAACAAACCATAATCAGATTGAATTTTATTGATATGTTTAAGATACATAATATTGATATATATTGTAGGCTCTGAATACATCTGGTGGACATCACAGTGATATTGGTGATCCAGATGAGAATGAACCCCATGCGTGAGGTAATTTCATTTGTCTTGATGAGTTCTTTAGAATTTTTTATATCCTTGATGAATATAATTTTCCTTTTTACCTAGATTAGTTTTTTTTAATATTTGTGGATGAAATCTTTGTGCACTCCAAGAGTGATTATGATCATACCCACAATCTTGACATCATACAGATTACACTTATTGACTATACGTCAAGCTATATATATGTCAGTTTTGTATTGATTATATAGGTATAGTTATTGGGTCAAATAATTTCAGAGGAAGGTGTGTCAGTGGATGGAGAGAAACTCCAGACAGTTGTTTCTTGGTAGAAGCCCAAGAACTCTTTCAATTTTTGTATCTTTTTAGGGTGAGTGAATTGTGATGTGGTCGAGCAGACGGCACGTCAATCAGACGTGCGGTATCCGCGGTAGGGCCCATTATGCGTTCTTTAAGCATTGCATGCGCTTGATAAATGCACGTGGGGGGTCCCAAACTGGCCGAACGATGTCCGAATGGCCTGAAATCGGACGACATCAAAGAGTGAGTGAACTGTGATGTGTTCGAGCAGACGACATGTCAATCGGACGTGCCGTGTGCCCGCGGTGACCGGGAACGCCGTTCTGGTGTCATCAACGGCCAAAACTGGCGTCTAACGGTCAAACTCTTTGCAGACGACATCGGATTGTCCTGAAATCATAGGACAACAATACAATTATTATTCGAGACGTGCAGGTGCAGACAACACATCAATCGGACGTGTGGTCTGCGCAGTAGGGCTCATTATGCATTCTTTAAGCATTGCACGTGCTTGATAAACGCGTGTGGGGGGGGGGGGGGGGTCCCAAACTGGCTGAACGATTTCCTAATGTCCCAAAATCGGACGACATCAAAGGGTGAGTGAATAGTGATGTGGTAGAGCAGATGACACATCAATCGGACGTGTCGTGTGCCCGCGGTGACCGGGAACGCCGTTCTGGTGTCATAAATGGCCAAAACTGGCGTCTAACGGTCAAAATCTTAGCGGACAATATCGGATTGACCAGAAATCATAGGAAAACAATAAAATTATTATTCGTGACGTGCACGCGTAGATGACACGTCAATCGGATGTGCGGTCTGTGCAGTAGGGCTCATTATGCGTTCTTTAAGCGTTGCACGTGCTTGATAAACACGTGTGGGGTGTCCCAAACTGGCCGAACGATGTCCGAATGGCCTGAAATTGGACAAAATCAAAGGGTGAGTGAATTTTGATGTGGTCGAGTAGACGAAAAGTCAATCGGACGTGCCATGTGCCCGCGGTGACCGGGAACGCCGTTCTGGTGTCATAAACGGCCAAAATCTGCGTCTAACAGTCAAACTCTTTACGGACGACATTGGATTGACCTAAAATCACAGGAAAACAATACAATTATTATTCGCAACGTGCACGCACAGACGACACATCAATCGGACATGCGGTCTGCGCTGTAGGGCTCATTATGCGTTCTTTAAGCGTTGCGAGCGCTTGATAAACGCGCGTGGGGGGTCCCAAATTGGCCGAACGATGTCCGAATGGCCCGAAATCGGACGAAATCAAAGGGTGAGTGAATTGTGAAGTGGTCGATCAGACAGCACGTCAATCGGACGTGTCATGTGCCCGCGGTTATCAGGAACGCCGTTCTGGTGTCATAAACGGCCAAAACTGGCGTCTAATGGTCAAACTCTTAGCGGATGACATAAGATTGACCTGAAATCACAGAACAACAATAGAATTATTATTCGCGACGCGCACGCACATACAACACGTCAATCAGATGTGCGTTCTGCGCGGTAGGGATCATTATGTGTTCTTTAAGCGTTGCACACGCTTGATAAACGCGCGTGGGGGGTCCCAAACTGGCCGAATGATGTCTGAATGGCCTGAAATCAGACGACATGAAAGGGTGAGTGAATTGTGATGTGTTCGAGCAGACGGGATGTCAATAGGACGTGCCGTGTGCCCGCGGTGACCGGGAACGCCGTTCTGGTGTCAAAAACGGCCAAAACTGGCGTCTAACGGTCAACCTCATAGCGAAAGACATCGGATTGACCTGAAATCATAGGAAAACAATACAATTATTATTCGTGACATGCACGCGTAGACGGCACATCAATCGGATGTGCGGTCTGCGTGGTAGGGCTCATTATGCGTTCTTTAAGCGTTGTGCGTGCTTGATAAACGCGTGTGGGGGGTCCAAACTGGCCGAACGATGTCCGAATGGCCTGAAATCGGACGACATCAAAGGGTGAGTGAATTGGGATGTGGTCGAGCAGACGCCACGTCAATCGGACGTTCTGTGTGCCCGCAGTGACTGGGAACGCCGTTCTGGTGTCATAAACGGCCAAATCTAGCGTCTAACAGTCAAACTCTTAGCAGACGACATCAGATTGACCTGAAATCATAGGAAAACAATAAAATTATTATTTGAGACATGCACGTGTAGACGGCACATCAATCGGACGTGCGGTCTGCGCGGTAGGGGTCATTATGCGTTCTTTATGCGTTGTGCGCGCTTGATAAATGAGCGTGGGGGGTCCCAACCTGACCGAATGATGTCCGAATGGCCTGAAATCAAATGACATCAAAGGGTGAGTGAATTGTGATGTGGTCGAGCAGACGGAACGTCAATCAGATGTTCCATGTGCCCACGGTGACCAGGAACGCCGTTCTGGTATCATAAACGGCCCAAACGGGCGTCTAACAGTCAAACTCTTAGCGGATGACATCGAATTGACCTGAAATCACAGGAAAACAATAAAATTACTATTAGAGACATGCCCGCGTAGACGAAACATCAATCAGATGTGCGGTCTGCGCGGTAGGGCTCATTATGTGTTCTTTAAGCGTTGCACGCGCTTGATAAACGTGCGTGGGGTGGTCCCAAATTGGCCAAACGATGTCCGAATGGCCTGAAATCGAACGACATCAAAGGGTGAGTGAATTTTGATGTGGTCGAGCAGACGAAACATCAATCGGACGTGCCGTGTGCCCGCGGTGACTGGGAACGCCGTTCTGGTGACATAAACGGCCAAAACTGGCGTCTAACGGTCAAACTCTTAGCGGACGACATTTGATTGACCTGAAATAATAGTAAAACAATAAAATTATTATTCGTGACGTGCACGCGCAGACGGCACGTCAATCGGACGTGCGGTCTGTGCGGTAGAGCTCATTATGCGTTCTTTAAGCGTTGTGCTCACTTGATAAACGCCCGTGGGGGGTCCCAAACTGGCCGAACGATGTCCAAATGGCCTGAAATCGGATGACATAAAAGAGTGAGTGAATTGTGATGTGGTCGAGTAGACGTCACGTCAATCGGACGTTCCGTGTGCCCGTGGTGACCGGGAACGCCATTCTAGTGTCATAAACAGCCAAAAATGGATTCTAACGGTCAAACTCATAGCGGATGACATTGTATTGACCTGAAATCACAGGAAAACAATACAATTATTATTCTCGACGTGAACGCACTGACGGCACATCAATCGGACGTGCGGTCTGTGCGGTAGGGCTCATTATGCGTTCTTTAAGTTTTGTGAGTGCTTGATAAACGCGCGTGGGGGGGGGGGGGTCAAAACTGGCCGAACGATGTCTGAATGGCCTGAAATTGGACGACATCAAAGGGTGAGTGAATTGTGATGTGGTCGAGCATACAGAACATCAATAGGATGTGTTGTGTGCCCGCGGTGACCAGGAACGCCGTTCTGGTGTCACAAACGGCCAAAACGGGCGTCTAACGGTCAAACTCTTAGCGGACGACATCAGATTGACCTGAAATCACAGGACAACAATAAAATTATTATTCTCAACGTGCATGCATAGACAGCACATCAATCATACGTGCGTTATGCGCGGTAGGGATCATTATGCATTTTTAAGCGTTGCGCGCGCTTGATAAACGCGCGTGGGGGTTCCCAAACTGGCCGAACGATGTCCGAGTGGTCTGAAATCGGACGACATCAAAGGGTGAGTGAATTTTGATGTGGTCGAGTAGATTCCATGTCAATCGGACGTGCCGTGTGCCCGCGGTGACCAGGAACGCCGTTCTGGTGTCATAAACGGCCAAAACTGGCGTCTAACGGTAAAACTCTTAGTGGACGACATCAGATTGACCTGAAATCACAGGAAAACAATAAAATTATTATTCACGACGTGCACGCATAGACGAAACGTCAATCGGAAGTGTGGTCTGCGCGGTAAGTCTTGTTATGCGTTCTTTAAGCGTTGTGCACGCTTGATAAACGCGCGTGGGGGGTCCCAAACTGGGCGAACGATGTCCAAATGGCTTGAAATAGGACGACATCAAAGGGTGAGTGAATTGTGCTGTGGTCAGGCAGACGACACGTCAATCGGACGTGTTGTGTGCCTGCGGTGACTGGGAACGCAGTTCTGCTGTCAAAAATAGCCAAAACTGGCGTCTAACGGTCAAACTCATAGCGGACGACATCAGATTGACCTGAAATCATAGTACAACAATCAAATTATTATTTGCGACGTGCACATGTAGACAGAACATCAATAAAATGTGCGGTCTGTGCGGTAGGTCTCATTATGCATTCTTTAAGAGTTGCGCGTGCTTGATAAACGCTCGTGGGGGGGGGGGTCCAAACTGGCCGAATGATGTTCTAATGGCCTGAAATCGAACGAAATCAAAGGGTGAGTGAATTTTTATGTGGTCGAGCAGAAGACATGTCAATCGGACGTGTCGTGTGCCCGCGGTGACCGGGAACGCCGTTCTGGTGTCATAAATGGCCAAAAGGGGCGTCTAATGGTCAAAATCTTAGTGGACGACATCATATTGATCTGAAATCACAGGAAAACAATAAATTTATTATTCACAACGTGCACGCGCAGACGGCACGTCAATCGGACATTAGGTCTGCACGGTAGGGCTCATTATGCATTCTTTAAGCGTTGCGCGCACTTGATAAACGAGCGTGGGGGGGGGGGGGGTCCAAACTATCCGAACGATGTCTGAATGGCCTGAAATCGGACGACATAAAAGGGTGAGTAAATTGTGATGTGTTTGAGCAGACAGCACGTCAATCAGACGTGCCGTGTGCCCACGGTGACCGGGAACGCCGTTCTGGTGTTAGAAACAGCCAAAACTGGCGTCTAACGGTCAAGCTCTTAGCGGAAGGCATCTGATTGACCTGAAATCAGATGAAAAAAATAAAATTATTATTCTCGACGTGCATGCGCAAACGTCATGTCAATCGGACGTTCGGTCTGCGTGGTAGGGCTCATTATGCGTTTTTTAAGCGTTGCGCGTGCTTGATAAACGCGCGTGGGGGGGGGGGGGGGTCCCAAACTGGCCGAACGATGTCCGAATGGCCTGAAATCGGACGACATCAAAGGGTGAGTGAATTGTGATGTGGTCAAGTAGACGGCACATCAATCGGACATGCTGTGTGCCCACAGTGATTGGGAAAACTGTTCTGGTGTCATAAACGGCCAAAATGGGTGTCTGACGGTCAAACTCATAGCGGACGACATCGGATTGACCTGAAATGACAAGACAACAATACAATTATTATTCGCAACATGAACACATAGACGGAACGTCAATCGGACGTGCAGTCTGTGTGGTAGGGCTCATTATGCGTTTTTTAAGCGTTGCGCGCGCTTGATAAACAAGCGTGGGGGTCCAAACAGGCCGAACGATGTCCGAAAGGCCTGAAATAGGACGACATCAAAGGATGAGTGAATTGTGATGTGGTCGAGCAGACACCATGTCAATCAGACGTGCCGTGTTCCTACGGTGACCGGGAACGCCGTTCTGGTGTCACAAATGGCCAAAACTGGCGTCTAACGGTCAAACTCTTAGCGGATGACATCGGATTGAACTGAAATCACAGGACTACAATAAAATTATTATTCGTGACGTGCACACATAGACGACACATCAATCAGACATGCAGTCTGTGCGGTAGGGCTCATTATGCGTTCTTTAAGTGTTGCGCGTGCTTGATAAACACACGTGGGGGGTCCATACTGGCCGAACGATGTTCGAATGGCCCGAAATCGGACGACATCAAAGGGTGATTCAATTGTGATGTGGTCGAGCAGATGGTATGTCAATCGGACGTGTCGTGTGCCCGTGGTGACCGGGAACGCTGTTCTGGTGTCATAAACGGCCAAAACTGGTGTCTAACGGTCAAACTCTTAGCGGACGACATCAGATTGACCTGAAATCACAGGACAAAAATCCAATTAGAACAATAGAATTAATGATTTTAAATTTATAAAATTTTAATCAAATTTATGAATATTATTTTGAAAATAAAATACTTTAGATCTGTTACAGTAAGTTTTGAAGTTAAATATTTGTTTTCTAGGTTATATTCGGTACTAAGTTTGTTATTAAATTTTGTTATGCAGTTATATGTGATGATTGACGCGGATCTTGGAAGATGACAGCCAGGATTTATTTTTTATATTAATGTATAATTGAATTTTTTTTCAAAAAAAATTAAAAATTAATAGCGGCCGCCATATGGCGGCCGCTATAGGTTATTGAAGGAGACCTATAGCGGCCGCCATTTGGCGGCCGCTATTTGTCCAGGATATAGCAGCCCCCAATTGGCGGCTGCTAAAGCCCATCCCGGCTTGCCTACAGCGTCCGCCAAATGGTGGCCGCTGATAGTAACAGCGATGGGGAAAAAGCGGCTGCTGTTTGGCGGCCGTTAGGCGGCCGCTGTTTGGCGGCCGTTAGGCGGCCACTATTGGCCTTTAGCGATGGCTTTTGGTGGCCACTAAAGGTCATTCTTGTACTAGTGAATGTTTTACTGACCACCCCATGATAAGATCACATCAAGGGTGCATAAATTTATATTTAATATTGAAAAATAACCTATCTTGGACTGATAGGGTTATTAATATCACAAATTCTTCCAGATCTAAAAACCCATGATGTGATCTCTCCTAAATATCACTGTCAAGATATCATAATTCAATGCATTTAAAGGAAATCCATTACATAATCCCAGAGGTCACACCACATTCCTTGAATCCCTAAAATTCATAGAGTGGTACTTGGCCTCTTTCCTGGTTTGAAATAAAACTATAGAACCATAATGGAATTATGGAAACGATTGAACTATCAACCCAAAATGGGCACAACAAATGAATTTGACTAGAAAGAACCCAAACTCTAAGAACTATATCCATGATAATGAAACCCCCATGACAAATTTACCAAGGGACCTTAACATCACAACAAACAACATCATTCTAAAAACGATGGGTTTATCCTAAGATTATTAACACCCAAATATTAGGGACTCATCCACACATTGTAATATAAATTACTTGCCCAAACATTAATTCTCATGAAACGATACAACTTCTTTTAAAATTCATTTCCTTCTGTAAACCATAAATTCCTCCACACACACACATGGTCATGATTTATCTTTGTTTTTAGATGAATAGTTAACAATAAATCCAATATAACATCGACCAAACATCACTCCAATAGCTCTATCACCCAAAAAACAACGCAAATGACCTAGAAATTATATAACTATACATTATATACATATCAAATCATTCAAAACATTCATAATAAAATCCAATGCATTAAATAAGAACAAAAACCACATATTCTTAAAATTTTATTAGACAAATCTCAAATAAAAATTCCCACATCATTGAAACAAAAAATTTATTTGAAGAAAATGACCCTAATATAATCAACCTAGAATAAGTTTTCTCAACAACAAATTAAAAATATTTGGATTAACATAGCTTTGGATATTGAGAACACAAATATGAATCCAATTTACACTCTTATGAACAACTTTTATTCCATATTTCATGAACCAATGGCATGATGAACCCGAGAAAATACATCTCCCATTTATCATAAAAATAAGAAGGTTACTCAATAAAAGTCATAACATCATATATATCCATCTCACCCAATGAAATAAAATTGAAATCATGTAGATACACCGAAGAAGACTTGAAATATGGAAAATATTAGGGATATATCAAAATCTATGGGGTATGTTCTAACTGTTATTCCACCACTCTAATATTTTCTAAAACCTCAAAAGATTTGATAAATTGAGGAGACAACATAGTTCCATAATCAAACATTCTTCATCCTTAAAGAGGTGATTCTTCTAGGATAAAATGATCACCAAACTAAAAATATATACTTTCCCACCTATAATCTGCACGAGACTTCTAATCATCATATGGAGCTTTCATCCACTCAAGGGAAATATAAACCCTCACACCCATTCTTTACACCATATTTGTACCAAGGATTAATGAATCCCAAATCATAGTCCATTACAAAATAGATATGAAAGGGACCCCCATAAACCACATAGAATAGATCCTTTAAAATTGATTAATGATATATATTTTTATAGTATAACACAATCAAGGGTATATCTCTCACCCATGAAACTCAAAAATAGATAATTCATGAGCATAAGATTTCCTCTAACATATAGATAGTCTGCTACATCTAACAATCAATATGTTGTTATAAGGTATGGATAAGGCATAGATAAGAACTAAAAGAAGGATAAAAAATATTACATATAATCATGGTAAAATAATAATCATGATCTTAGATGGTCAACCTTAAAAACCTATAAAGATGAAAAATCTCTCTCCACTCGGGTTTCCCAAATTGACCACTACACTCAAGACAATAATTTCTATGAAATGATCTATCTTTTTTAATTGATCAGTGATCACCAAAATAATTCCATATTAACCCTATTATATTTGTAAAATAGTGGTTAAATCCATCAAAATATCCACCCACTTCCACTTATGTACATCCAATGGATTTAACAAACCCCCATGAATATGATGGTCAACTTTTATCGGCCAATATACCAAATATTGAGAAACATACTCAGGAACTAGCCTCTTTATACTTATACACCATAGAAGTCTACTCCATGCATGGTAATGTTTAGACACCCGATGATAGACTATTATAGGTGACATATGAAACTGATAAAGTTTTTCTAAATACACTGTTGATTGAATAATCATTATTCATTGAATCAAAACATGATGTTGATTATCCTTTTACCAACCTTCAGGAGCATAACTTTAGAATAGAAAATCATAAAATACATCCACCTAAAACTATTTGAATTGTGATCCTCAAATTTCTACACCATGTATGACTATATGGTCATCTTATAAAAGAAATCTCTACCTCTAGTTTCATATATATAATAATGAAATACTGTAACCTTCTTGATCATATTCCACTTATCTCAAGACAAATGAACAACATCTCCATAAGAGTTCTTGATCGGAATATCCATTACAACATTCTATTTCATTGCTGTATTAGAGATCTTGATGTCATATTATTGCATGAATTCTATATATTATTCCTAACACATGGTGAAGTCCTTATGAGAGAAGATATAACAAAGGATTTTAGGTTTCATGGAGACCCCAAGTAGCTAACAAAAAAATATTCATCCATCGTTTTTTAGATAACTCTACCACATTTATTTTGAGATTATATGATTAAAAATTAAACTCATATGGGCGTAACTACAATGAACTATAAGTCAAAACCACAATTTATTATAGACATACATAACCTAGGATGGAATGATAAGTACCAAAAAATGCTGAAAACATAACTCTTTCATATACAAACTCATGGATGGGGAACTGACTCCCTTCTCCATTAGATAATAAAACATTATTTTTAAATTTATCTATCAACATGATGGTAGATAAATTCCTAGACAAGGATTTCAAATTGTCTATAATATGAGAGATATTATAAATTTACCTTGAAAAATTTCTAATAAGTCATAGGAAGCTAAAATACTCATCAACATTCATGGGTTTGATCCACGAAAACATAAAACCTATAATTATGTGATCCAATTTTACTCATAGATGAGACAACAAATGTTAATAGAAGTGAACCTCTAGGATCCAATACATTAACTTAGACAACATGCTGTATAGATGATGTGTAATACCCAAAATTTTTATTCCATTAATGCATTGTATATTATTTTTTATAAAAAACATCATACTAAAATGAACCATGATAATTGTTTTAGATAAAATATTACAAAAAAATATCAAAAAAATATTTAAAGATTTAAATGTAATAGGAATTTAAAGATTAAAGAGTAATAAAAAAATTTTTCATTGAAATTTTGTTTATTATATATTACATATTTTAATATATAAGTTAAAATTTTAATATTTGTTTTATAAAATTATCTAAAATTAATCATTATGTGTAAAAAGTATATTATATTATTAATTGTTATTACTTGTTAAGGAATAAGAATAAAATATATTTTGACATATAATATTGTTTACTAAAATTTATTTATATGTGTATTTAATTTTTTATTTCAAATAAATTTTAATTTTTTTTGATCTTATATTTTTATAATTTAATATATTGTTTATAATTTGAGCATTAAAATTTGGTAATTTGCCAAATTTGATTTTCTTAAAAAAAAATAAGTTATTGAGATAAAAAGTGACTTACCATAGTAAAAATAATAAGAGGTTAAATTATTAAATTAAGGGGTAAATTAATTAAATATATCAAATATTACTAATATTCAGTGTTTGTTAGGGTATGAATGACCCATATTCATTATTTTACCCTTTTATTCCCCTTTACATGTAAAAATGACATTTATTACACATTAATAAATTAGTATTTGATGAAATTCCACACAAAATCACCTCTAAAATGCGCCATCCTATGACAATGTCAACCAAATTATTATTTAATTAATTTATTAAATATTTAATAATTTTATATCCAATAAATTATTCTTACACATTTGGTTGATTATGTGAACTAGAATGAACCCAAAACCATTCATTATAAAGGCTCTCATTTTGAAGAGATAATTCATAAAAGTACCTTGTTCTTCATAATCTTTTTCTATTACATTATTAAAAAAAATATAAATTAAATTAATGAAATTTATTATTTTTAGTGAACATCATTATTTATTTATAAAAATAAAGTTACAATAATAGAAAATTATACACTTACTCATTTATTATTATAATTTTTTTGTTTTTGTCTATTCCACCACCTATATGAATGATTCAACACTATCTTCAATGTTTTCAACATGAATGAGTAAAAAGGAATTAATAATGTTTATATATGATATTTTAGAGATATTTATATTAGGAATATATTTATAAAATGGTTACATAAAAAGTAGGGGTCATTATCAGGAATATTATTGTTATATGTACTCTATCCAAAATATGCTGGTTATGAATTCCATCATTAAGAATCTCACCCAAACCATATATTAAACTATCATGGTAATAAATAAAAAATTTCAACACATTGATTCTAATACAATTAATTATATTATTATTTTTATTTTCATATTAAATAAGGATAATCGATATTTCTATAATTGAATTTGAATGTTTTAATTAAAAATAATAACATCTAATGATGAAAATAAACGTTAAATAACTATTATATGTGAAATTAATGGTAATAAATTAATAATATAAATAAATGTAGATATGAATATGGTTCTAAAAATGTTATTGGATTATTTATGTTTATCATACAGGAGTTTGAAGTGGTTTCATGGGAGTTAGGAGTAACGATAACAATTTATTTTCAAATATCACATTGAAATAGAGATTTCATGTATCTTAATTACCTTAGGGGTAAATTGAATATTTTTTCTATCCATATATATATATATACTCATATCAAATGGTTATTTTTTTAAATTTATATATCATTAAACTATTTAACCTCACATATGTTTCTAATTTATTTGGAATGGTTCTTGAAAGTTGTACTGACATTAACTGTTTTGTTGGGTTGGAAATATTTTTCTTCCATGTCTATGTTTTTAAAATATTTTTATACATGTAATTATCTATAATTATATGATTTATTATGGTAATATTCTATTTTATATGAAATTAATCTACAAATGGTTTAGAAGAATATTTTAATTCACTTATTTATAATTTTCCATAGAGTTACCTACTCCCAACATAATCTTCACTATTAATCAAAAATAAATTTTTTTATGTTTTCATTATTATTAAATGTATTTTTTATTTATGTTCTCATTATTTTTAAAAACCCGTTGGCTTATAAATTATTATTATTTAAATAAACTATAAAAACACATAATTTATTTTATAGATATTTTCAAATCTATTTTATTTTGTTCTTATAATTTTTTTTATTTATGTTAATACATATAATGTTTATTATGTTTGATAAGGTATATGTATTAATGAAAACATCCACCATAATTATATGGATGATTTATTTATGTCTTGTAGAAATTTTCATGAATCCCATTTCAATATCATAGGTAATTAATTATATGGTGGATTTAGGAATGTGAATCTGTTGATGTTACATATATATATATGGTTTTAAATTTGTTATGTGTGGGTCAATAATTCCTCGGAATGAGTCGAAAGATGTTTTATATCTCATGAGATGATATTTTATATGAAATGGATGGTTATCTGTGTCCATTATGTTATCATAAAAATGTGGTAATCCTATTACACTATAATATGATTTTCTTCGTGAATAACCGTGGAATAAGATATGATTTTCTATTCATACGTTTCTTCCAAATTCTTATATTGTGTATCCCTTTCTATTCATTATCGCCTTATGATTCCATAGTACTATATTTTTTTAATGTTTTATTATTCACTCTATGTTCTTACACTTTTGGTTATAGCTTTAGGATTTTGTTCCTATGAATATATATACTTTTTTGTTTATTTTTTAGAGATGAAATTCATAAAAAACTATACCAACAC
Organism: Viscum album; assembly: GCA_963277665.1. Classification (NCBI taxonomy): domain Eukaryota; kingdom Viridiplantae; phylum Streptophyta; class Magnoliopsida; order Santalales; family Viscaceae; genus Viscum; species Viscum album. The sequence goes on from OY728142.1 coordinate 961,078,405, forward strand.
AAATGAAATATCTTATGATTTATCCCTTATTAGGCATATGATATCAACCCATTATTATATTTCAATACAATTGGAAATGAATAAAATTATTATGCGTAACATTTAATATTTATATCATGTGCAGAGAATTCATGTGGGATATTTATAAGACATAATGTGAACTAAAATATTTATGTAACTTATCTCCAAGGACCCTAAACCTATAGTTTTTGAGGTGTGATATATTGTGTGAATTAATAAATATCCTTGTAAAATGATATATTTTGTATGTATTATATGATCAGTTTATGTCATGATGTTGTTTAATGACCATTAAATTAAAACCTAGTTTCCAATAATGATGCCATTGAGACCATGAGTGCACAAGAATATCGTTGATAAATATTATCACAAAACGATACAAGAATTCACAGAACCCTGAGTACATGAAGTTGATGAACATAGTTATGTAATTAATGAAATTAAATTAAATATCAATAAAAATAAAATATCTATAGTTATCAGTGATAATAGTCTTTGATATATCTTCCTCATTCGCCCTTATCTGATTATGCAAAGACTATAGATATGTCTCAACGAACTAGCTATCTTACCTAAACTAAAGAAAATAAATCATATATTCTCAATAGAGTATAATTTTTATTTCCATTAATATATTTCAACCATCAGTGGTATATAAATAGTTTTATAATAACATCCACCTTCTTAGTGAATAACACTAAGAACTCATATGAGACTCACATAGTATAATGATAAATTTATACAAAATGTCATCAACCATAATCCACATCTACCATAACCTATAAGCTTCTATCCAAAAATAACATTAAAAATTTATAGATACCATATACTGCTACCATGTTATGAAATAAATATCACATTAAGGGGTACTACAATAACTTCCTCTATAAATAAATCAACAATAAAACTCTAAAATGATGAGAAAAACCACTACATGATATTCCACTAAACCCAAAAAAATATTTGAAAACTAATAAAAGAGGGTCTCAACAAACCTATGAGCCATCTTATTCCCCTTCTCACCAAAACAATTATACTCTATCCTTACAAATCAAATAAATTAATATTTATCATGAAATAATATATAATATCAGGTAGAAAATATATCCAATCCATATCAAGGATGATATTTTATGGATATATCTATGTAAAATGTAAAGCTATTAATTAATTATGTAGTCTCATCATTATATTGAAACCTCAACACACCATAAGTCAACTCAAATGGAATCCAAATTTAAAAGATTACACCAATGAAAATAGAATCCATTATAACATAATTCATAGATATCAAACCCAGTGGTGTAAAATGAAGGAGTTTAATGATATATATTTAAAAAAACATCCTTCATGGAAAATGATAAACAAATTATACCTCATATAAGCTCTTGATTTCCCGGGGCTAGAAAATCCACCCTGTGAAATTGAATACACCCTGCACAACAATCTCACTGTCCCTGATAATGAATACATACATAACCAAAATTATATTGATTTAGATTAACATAAAGAGTCTCATGGGGATATCCTTTATGAGATCCAATTACCCAATGATATTTATAATCCTACTATACCTATTTATACTACGGAAATAGATATTTGTGAAACGAATACTAAATAAAAATATTAAATTGAAATCCTATACCGTATTTAACTATCACAATGGATGGGTTTTTGAATAGAATATTTACATGAACTCCACAGTCGAGTAATAGTTGAATGGTACTCTTTGTAAAAGCCCTGCAACTACTAGCATTATAGAAAAGTGAAAAAGGTAACTATGAATGAATTTTTCTAGTTGAAATATAAACTTATCACACAAATGGGAACCTATACATGAAGCCTTAATCCTCAAGATTTTCTGATAGATCCCCTCTCAAGATGACTTGGTCTATCCTTGCTTCTTCTAAATCATAGATATCAATGACAACACATTAAGATACATTTTTCAATGTAAAAGAAGAAACTTATAACTGAATCATTGAATATAGTTCTTCATAACAAATTCAAACCCTATGAATTTTTAATAAGAAATTATTGGTAAAACTAGGTAGAATATTCATGAACCAAACCCTAGGTTAATATGAATTTAGTAATACTTGAGTAATTTTTAGAAACTACTATCGCCAAAAAAATTACCTATTTCAGATAGAATATCCAGATGATATATCTTTTAAAATTCATTCCACAAGACTCAAGACTCCTCTCAATCACTGAGAAATTATAACTAGTTCTAAAAAGGAGAACCTATAAGATGAGTAATGGCTAACAATATACAATGCTCCTTCTATGCATGGAACAATTTCATCAAGAAACTACTCTATTGCCTATTCAATTATAGAATCCTCATACTTCACCAATCCATGTTTCAAAAAAAAAACATAAAATGTCATGGTTAAATACTCACCCCTATTCAACATTACCCCCCTTATAATCAACTAGATAATCTTATGACACCTTTCAAACCAAAATTCCACCAGGCCGATGAAAATCATCCATCTCTAAAACAAATAATTAAAATCACCAATGCCAAAAAAATGAAATTTATTTAAATAATTAAATTAGGTTTATATTAATTTCTCTAGATGTATCTCTCCATGATCTCCACCTAGAAATTAGTAAAATGACTACTAGTATGTTTAATAAGCTCTAATTGCTTTAATTAGGTCATTAAAAACCTAAATTATATTTTCTATGCCATTAAACCTTTTTATGGAATATGATATGATTGGTTAACAATTTTTCTGGAAAACACATTAATTACACACCAATTCCTAAATCCAAAAACCAGATTAACTCATAAGAAAATAATTAATAAAAATATATCACGTCATTCCCCAATTAGTTCACCTCATTAGCTAGTTGTGAAGATGATAGTTACCCCCAACTCCCAACTTCAATAGGCTTCTGGTTGGTTACTGTAATTGAGGTTATTGAAATTTAGATATGAGAGAAATTTACCTCAAAAATATTAAGAGCATATAATAAATCCAATGATAATTAAAATATAATATAATATAATAACCATTCAAAAATCCTATTAAATGTTTATCATAACAAAGTCTCTAAACGAAAATACTAAAAAAACCCTCATCATAGGGACTCAAAAAATATAAATTATTACCATGATCTAGTATGGTCAAATATGGTCTCTAAACACCTCTTGGAAACACACACACACACACCCCAACACACATATGTAACCATATATATAGAGGTGATTATTCATGTATGATTTGATAGATCCTCCATAAAACCAATCATCCAAATGTGGGAGAAGAATATTAATTCCCAAGTGAATAAATAGTTTGACCAACTCATCACATACACTATGTCAACTACCACCCATTCTCACTAAGTCTCACTCACCCAATATTTAATCTACTAACATAAGGAAATTATCAAAATAATAAATCTAGAAGGTTCCTCACAACCACTTATTCACTAATCTTTTAAATATCATACTACTAATGAAATATTTATTACGGATCTCATACCTTCCATATCCTTATAAACACACTTCCAAATTAACACATATCATTAGAAATGTATAATTTCATCATCATAATCACCACATACAACATAGCCACACTACAACTCTGACCAAAACAACAAACAGTATTAAACATCATAGCCACACCTTCAATCCATTCCATAATAAAGTGACATGAATATATATGACATTAAACTTGTGATCTAATATGACCATATGAAACCCTATCATTCATCTATGTCTTTATGACAACATTATCACTATATGATAGGTATTATTACCTATATCCATCATATCTCATCAATCCAAATAGTTTTCTATTATAGCCTATGTTATATTTGAAATATATAGTTAAGAAGAGGGAGTGTTTACTATCAATTAACTCATTAACATTGATGTTGTGGAAAAAACCCAGAACGTAATAACTATTTGGGGTTTGGTAAGGATAACGAACTCGAGTCTCGGTTCTTAAAAAATAACAACAAAATAATAGTTTTAGTGAAAAAATACGACCAATCCTCTTGGTCAACGAATAAACTGGAACACTTTATTTATTATAAATAAAAAAAGAAACTTTATCCTAGCTATCATATATCGATAAGAACTTAAATAAACAATAACTAAAGAATACCCCAAACATATATAAAAATATCCATACAACAACATCATCTATATATTTTAGTTATATTATAGTAACGTTAAAGAGCTATAAATTACTAGAATCTATACATTTATTATTCCTTGATTTATTTTATACATCTTGGTTTTATTTCATACATTATAATTTTATATATTACCCTCTTCTATATGTTGTGATCCAACATTATAACACATCATTTTCAAATATCACCATTTATTAATTTCAGCACATTTCTAAACCATAAATATTTTTTTGAATTTGGTTTTTCATTTTTTTTATTTTTTTCACCATAAAACCATAATAAGGGAAACTACAACATAACTCATTCCAATTTATCCAATAGATGTATCTAAAACAATAACAACCAATTCTTTGATCCCAATTTACAATACATTAATTACATATCTCACTAGTTATTAATTTCAGTAAATCATTAATCCATTCAACAATTTTTTCCCATTCAATTATTCATTATATCATTTATTTTCGAATGAAGAATTAAAATAGGATAACTATGACATGACCCACATCAATTACACCCAATGATATATCCTATACCATTCCAATACAAACCAATTGACATACCAACACCTCTATCACATCCACAACATAAACCATTTTCCATCACACAACAACTAACACATTCCACCCATGTAATTCCAATATAAATATATCATAGCCTTCCTCACAAAATCCCCCACACTAGAAAATATAACATTGATATGTCACATATTAAAAAAATTAATGTTTTGATATGACCCAACCTATACAGCCAAATAATAATAAAACCAATGATTATTGTAGAAAAACATACCACTCTACAATAAAAAAATCATGCTTAAAATACTGGTTTCCTCTCAAAAAAATTGTTAACATATTTATTTTATCAAACTATTACAATATGTGATAAGGAAAATAAAATAGTAGAAAACATGGGTAATACAATATTAAATATAAATGTCAAAGCACACTACATATGAAAACATTGAAAATTTTAAAACACATGTAAATCAATAGTATTCCATTCAATTTCTATGTTTAGTTCATTATCTTTCTTTGGTTAATCCATAATATCTACCCAATGAAATAAAAGTGATTATAATTCTATAATTATACCTACAAATAATGGTGAGTCTTTTAATGTCAACCCACAAAGTATAATTCATTAACCACCAAATAAAATTAAAAGAAAACTATGATTAACTAGCACCAAAATCATAGAGATATCCCAAAAGTCCATATATAAAAATTACCCATAAAAACCTTATGTAAACCACAAAAAATCTAAATAAATACTATTAAAATATATTATATATGGACTAAGAACATGGAAAAATTAAATAGACTAAGTGGAGAAAATCACTTCGATAGTTAGGAGTTGATTTCTTAGATATTTTCATTGATATCAACAAAGAATAACTAAAGAGCACTAAGGATAAGCCACTATGTACAGGGGGTCTAAAAAAGGTGGAATGTTTTTGAATCAATTTGAATGGTTTAACATATTTATAATTAATATCTATAAACATACTATTTCAATGGAATGTGTATAGTCATAGTAAACTAATGTCTTAATCCTAAAATTCATTCCATGATCTTCTACAAATTCACAGTTCAAAATAAATTAATTTTATGCATTCAAAAGAATTTCATAATGTAATACAAGAGGCCACATAAAAATCCATGAATACCTAGGATTTATGAAATAAATATTGGCCTCCACCCATAATCTTTCCACGATATAAAGAAAAAAATGGTGCAATGATTGACAACAAAGTGTAATCGACCCCAAAGAGACATAAATTAGGAATTCAATCACTACAATCACCATGTGGCATCTCCCCTATCGAGGAATATATACCCTAATATAAGAGTATTTTAGATACCATTACTCTATAACCAATATCATCATGCTTCAAAAATCTCCCTTATCATAGATAAATGAACACCAAACACTCATAACCTAATCCCCACACTATAATAAAATCCATACAACACAATTCTAGTTCCCATGAAGCAAGGTGTATGACTACATTAAATCTTTAAATATATCTAACTAAATAATAAAAAATAGATAGATGGTTATAATATAATTTTTTTGAAGATTATAAATAGATAATCCGCAGATCGTCCACCAAACTCTTCTCTCAAAAAATGTATCACTAATAAAATATAATTTCAAGGTCCCATAACATTTTGGCCATTGATAAAATATTATAGTTTTGATCTTAAAATATTATAGAAACTATGAGTGTCCCAAAATATGTATTCATCTCATCCAATTAGCATTTAGTTGGGCCTTCTTCTACATCAACCATCTATAGACTCATACTTCTTGTAATGTAAATAAGGTGGAATAATTTTTTTTTTCGGTTTTTATCAAAATAGATTATTATTTTTAAATGAAATAAAAAATAGAGAAAGTAAGTAAATAAAACTAATTAAATGTTAGTTTCACTTCAAAAAAGTTCCAGATTTTATATCCCTATATCCATTCGTTCATCATATAACTCTCCCTTATCTAAAGGTTAGTGTGGGGCTTTATGAAGAACCATCAATTTTGCATTTCAATATTGATCTGGGAAATTGAAATTCATACATGATGTATAAGATGATACATAAAAGGACCCATAAAATGTAACTATATAACTAACTCTTTGAGTTCCCTATATCTAGAAAAATATAAGAAAAAATCCACCACCACCATTATCCATACAATTTGGTTCATGTATTAGGACGGTGGAACTATAAATGGGTATGAATCCTTATGCTTTTTATATCATTCAAACTATAATTAAACTTTATCATTATCTTACCTTATTTTCATTTAATATAGACATAATTTCTAATGGGTATCTCATAACATATCGTAACAAATTTTTGATTTCAACTCTCCCTGATCGATCCATTAGCCTACCAATATAACTTTCCAATGTTACTACAAATGTATAAAATGTTATCCTATTGTTCTTTACACCATAGAGTGTCAATTTATACAATAAATATCATAGTTAATTGATATAATGTTGTGATAAATTATAATTATTAAATAATAACTAATTAAAGATATTAAAAATAATAAGTAATGAATTCAAATAAAAACAAAATAATGAATCTTTCCTATCTTTTTATTTCACATATCTATCTATATTTTTTATTTAATTTTAATTTTTTAATTTTCCCCATAACCTAAAATAGGTAATTATATCTTTAGAAGAAAAATACTTGAAAATATTTCATCTTATTATTAAATATAAATTAAAATGAAAATAGTTTTATGATGCTTTTGTATCTTATTTTTTTAGTTTTATATATTTTCTTATTTTTAGTTATTTGTTAACAAAGAACATGAGAAAACCTGTCAATATATCCTTGAAAATAAAACCAAAATTATCATATATGAATTCGAATTACTACCTAAAAATACTCTTGCATGTACACATGGTCATCATATCATAATAATTGTATATCACTATGTGATATCTATAATAGAAATTCTAAATTAAGTTAGTCCATGGGTTTATTTATATGAAAAAAATGGATTAGGTTTAAATTTATATTCTTGAAATAGGTGAATAATATTATCCTAAGGGTGATAATAGAGTATAAAACATTTTTTTGGATATTTGAATAACTAAACTCACCTATGATTAATTTTTTTCGTGATACTGTTATATGAAAACCATCAATTTATACTTAGGAGTTTATTCTCAAGCTAGTACAAAGCCATTTAAATTAATGTTGTAATTCATTAGATGGATTATTAACTCTAATCAATAGAATAAATTAGTTTTTAGTTCCTAATTCCAGTCTTTATATAACCTATCTCAATTTGGGTGTCTAGATTGGGTTTGTCAAACCATTCCTGTTATGGCCTTCAGTCACACATGTGAAAAGTATCACTCCACTACAGTATTCTCACCAATAATGATAACAAGAAGCCTCATGTTATTATGGAAATATAAATATTTTTACTTAACTCCTACTCTTAATACATTATCAATAAATAGTAAATAAATATTGAATAAGTTGTTTATAATTCATACATCAATCCTTCACTCAGATTCATTGTCCATTCACCCACCATGATATAAATTAGAATTATATATAGAATAAAGAGTTGAAAAATTAATAATAAGTTTTAAGAATGGAAAATTTAATTTATAACCCTACTCTATAACATAACATGCATTAAAATTGGAGAGGAATCTCTATATAATATATAAATAAATAACGAGTGACAAGATGGCTCAATAATTTCCTGATTCCCCTAGCCACTGTATATGACTATAAATGTACTATATAAACATGGGATCATTAACTAAAATATATTTATGATTTTTATAGATTCTTATTATATATTTTATTCTTTTTTTTCCAAATGAAAAGATACCCTACATATGTTTCTTATTTTTCTCTAAATAAATATTTATTAGACTCTATATATTAATAATTCAATGATTTCTTCCACATGGTATTGAATATTAACATGATGATCCAATGTGGATAGTTGGAATATTTATATATTAAGCCTCAATTTCAATGTCTATTTTACAAGGTATCATCTATTTAGGTTCCTTTTTTTACATGTAATCATTATTAGACCCATTTATGATTTTTCTAGGATGTATTGTATAAATATGGGTTTGGACCACAAAACGTGTTCATCTAATATGCATGAAATATAAATGATGAATTTTTTTTAAAATAGTTATCATGTGTGGTGTACATGTTAATTTACGAATTTGAGTGATATAAAATGTTTATTTGCAGACATTATCCTATATAAGAGACAAGATGTGTTGAATTTTGATTACTATAAATTGTACTGTCAAATAATATATTACAAGTATTAACAATAATACAAAAAATGGTTTGTATTCCTATAAAATGGAGTATTACAAGGCTCAATGGATTATCTAGATTTTGTGAATGCAACATATAACCTACATAGATTTGTGTTATTAACATTTGTCTGGATATCGATGGTGTAAAATTATTATACCAACATATGTGTAAGAATGGGACAATGTTAGAAAGTTGAATTCCTTAAGTATTCCAGAATTGTATTTTTTGGCTTTTATCATTGAATAATATGGTAACATGGATAATGTTTTGAATTTTTCAGTTTCACGACCGTTGATGCAAAGTGAATTTGAATTTATTGTTGTATTATCCAGCATCAGAAACAAACATGTTTTCATGATGTCTATATAAGTATTAATAATTTTATACAAATTTAATAATTAAATAGTTTAGATATTTTAATTATTAATTAATAACTAAATAAATGAAATAATGGAAAAATATAAAATATAAAATATGTAATAAATAATATAAAATTACTAAATAATTGTTTTTTAAATATGAATGTTTTATGTTATAAAATGATGTATCCATTATGTTCTAAGAATGACTCAAAATAATTTTTAACTATATATTTTCATGAAAACAAATGTAGTACCCAAAAATGTGTTAACTCAAAAAAATATTTTCTTGAAATGAAATGTAGTAAATTTATTTAAAAAATGATTGGAAAAAGTATAGAAAATATTGGAAAATTAGATGTTGTCAATGATCATTTGGATTTTATCCCACTACAGATACATTTTCTTATACATGCATATTATAAATTTTAATAATTATAGGTATATGTTTTTTGTGTTCTTATTATATAAAGAAACCTTATATATATGATACAAAAGATTTTTCCCAATATTAATAATTATATAGTTATGTATAAAACTAGTGTAACTTGGTGGTATGGATAAATGAATGATATACGTGGATTGATATTTTTCAATCCCGAATCCTAACTATTCTATATATATATATATATATAATTGAATAAAGTAAATAATCACAATTCATGATACAAATTTTTAATTTTTCCCTATATAGTGTATTGAATATATTATTTCTCTCTTTTCCCAAAATTTATCTTGAAAATTTAATGGAGTAGTGACAATATGGTGTATCAATAATAGTCAATATGTGATTCAATGTCAACATTCATTAAAGAATTCATGAAATGATAAAAATAAATGATTTTATTCTTTTTTGTATAGGATTTCTTATAACCCTTATATCCCTATAGAGGTGGTTCATGAAGTAAAAAGTCTTATAATATATTAAAATTTATATCATATAATAGTAATATCTTAAGAAAATATACCACACATTAAAATTTATATTGTTGGGTAAATTTTATTTTTCAAAAATTAATCATTGTGAAAATAAAATATAGTATCACTTTTCATTTTATACAACGAAATTAATGATTAAATTAGAACATTATATTGATAATAATTCAAGAGATATTATTGACCTATTAATAATTTATATCTCCCTATATTATTATAACATCACAATATAATTCACTATAGAATTTTGAATATCTAGTTTCCTAAACATCTAATGGGAAAAGATCTATAATTATATTCTTATTGTACAATATTTGTCAATACTACATGTTAATGTTATTTAGGTAGGATTTATTATATCTGCATTTATTAATAGATAACTCATTTTTGTATTGATTGGTTTTCAAATCATTAAATCATAAACTCAAATTAATTTTTTTTCTTACATCCAAAATTTAAAAAGTGGGCTATTAAATTTTCCTTGATTAATTTTTTGTTAAATTGTCCCAATACATGCATTTAGAGATCCACAATAATTAGATGATACCTAATTATGATGAGATTAGAAACCCATTTTATGGTTTCATTATAAATAAAATAATAGAATAGGGATGGGGACATGATATTCTCTTTGAGTTATTTTGGATTTATAGGTCAATAAATAAAATATTATCTAATAATTTTTGTTATCTATTCTATATTGTAACATTTATAATTAACTAACTATAAGATAATATTAACTTATATATATACTATATATTTGTCTGAATCCATCTAAATTTATTAAATATATATAACCTCTACAAAAATTAAACATGTATAGAAAAAAATGAAATAATGAAATAAAAAACATATTTTTACTTAATGGTTTGTTTATAAATAAGTGATAAATTTTTGAAGACATGTGGAGGAGTTACATATTTTATTTATCTAAACATGAATTATTGTATCCATTATTATTTAATTATATGTCTTTGTTTTATCTTCCTTTTCATCATCACTTGAACATATACCTCATGGTAAATACTCAAATTACATCAATAATATCATATGAACAATGGGAACTATAATGAAATATACTTGTCAAGGTATGAATTAGATATCAATGTTGATAAATTATGTATATTTCATCTGATTATGAATATGGTTTTGGGTGATGTTTTTTTGAGATAAAAATCCCTTGAAATGGGCCAGGTGGTAAAAATATATTCAAGGAGTAGACAACCAAATGTAAGACCAATGAGAGGAAATTGTACACTTTGTGGACTTAACAGTTTATTCTTACCATAATACTATGGGTTTAGTTGTAAATAACTTGGACCTTCTTGGATTATTAATAGTATAGTGGGGTTCAATAGAATTAAAATGGGAAACTTTATTCCGCTTTTATGGATTTTTTGGGTTATTTTTTCTTAATATTTTTTTTAAATCTTCATATTCTTCATTGCATCTATACTGAATATAATTTAACATCTCCTCCTATCCCTACAGAATCATTATCTATCTCTCTTGAATAAAAGTTTAATACTTTGTCACTGATTGTGTTTTTTACACAAAGGCAAGGTCAATCATATTATTATATCTATTCTACTTATCTTTTAATATTCAAATTCTCACCATTTTAAACACATAATAGATTTAATGTTTTCAATTGATTGAAATCATTTCTTCAAATTTTATTTTGTGGGGATATTTCTATAAATACAAGGTAGAAAGTCATGATTTCTCTATTTTTTTGTGTTTGATAGGTTGTATGATTTGTGAAAGTTGGGGGGTGATTTATAATGACATATATAGGATTGAAGTGTGATTTCCATTATTAATGAGTGATTTTTATAGACTATATCACTTCTGATAAGTCTTATGAAACTTATGCCTTTTACAAATGGTTATAGATAACCACATGGACTTCAAATAGTGGGGGAGATACTTCCACAATGTAACCTCTTAATATTTAATTTACCTATGTATTGAATTTGTGATACTGTTAATGTATCCTCAAGTATTACATATTAATGTTTGGGTAGTGAGATTTTTTTCATCTAGTGAACCATCCCTGATATAAAACCTAGGTATTATTAGTGGATAATAAGGCCAAATAAATTTTGATATGGGGTTTTATATGGTTTTCTATGTCCTTATTGGGGATTAAAATTGATAAAAAATAAGATTAGATGCATGAAATAATGGAATGTGTTTCCTATGACTAAATTGGGTGATGAATCGTTCATTTAGGAATTTTTTTCTATTGATAAATTACTAAATTTAAAATTTATTATTATAGGGATACAATTTTCACCTTTTTTCTTTAGCTGGTGATATTTCATTCACCCATTCATTATTATTTGTTATCAAAATATAATTCAACATAGTTAATATATTACTAGTAGATCGTTTAATATTATTCATTAGATTAGTTCTTTATCATCTACCCATGATTGATATATTATAAATATATATCATTAAACCTATTTATTATACAATGATAAATCATTCTCCTTAGGTAGTGTATCAGTGATATATAATTCACCTTAGTTAGTGATTTATTTGAATATCATTCACCATAGAGAATTTTATAAGTAATGTATCTTCACCATTGTTTAAATTATGGGAGATATATCATTCAACATTTAAGAACCCATGAAATGGTTTTATTTTTTATCATTAGCATTGGATAAAAATAGAAAATTTCTGAATATTTTTTGGAGTTTTTTTGAGATGTTTTATGTTTCTTAGAGATTTATTTAGAAGGATAGAGGTTTGTTTTTTAACATTTAGTTGGGAATGAAAATTTAAAAATTATCGGATATGTAAGAGTAACCTTGTAATATATAATAATATATGTATTTTTACTTGATTTTTAAATTCATACGAAGAATGAAAATTGAAAATTAATACCGAGTAATATGCAGTGGAAAAATTTGAAAAATTAATGGTATACATACAAATAAAATTGATTTTACTTTGTGATATATAGGATTAGTATAATTTTATTTAATATCTCATAGAGAATATATACGATTAATATACTAATAGAGAAGAAAAATGTACGATTTCAAACAATGTGAAAGAGTAAATGAAATATTTTATGGGATTGATATAAAGTTACCAAATTATATTTATGATCATATTTGGTGACTCATAAGAGTATCGTTTGGTTTTAGAGGATATATAACATCCTTCAATTGGTTTCATAATATTAAATATCTGGTTTTTCTTGAGAAGTTATATTTTTATATGATGATGTAGTATTATTAATCTTTTATTAAATATCATGTTTTTTATGATGATTCATGATTTATGAAATTAATTGGATTGATATAATCTGAGGAATATTTCACCATGAGATTGAAATTTATTAGTATAAAGAGAATATATATGTCACCATGAAAACACAAAAAAAATAATTTATTGATTTTATAGATATTCAAATATAAAATTTGACGTGAATAAGATGATGATTATAGTGAAATAAATAATAATATCTTAATGATTTTTTATCTTTTGGTGATATTTTTCAAAATTAAAAAATATTTTCTGGAGTCCATATATATTGATTGGAGATGGAGGATTTCTCAAAAGGATATTTTACAATTTTAGAAGGCGAAGAATATTTTTCTGGATTTTATAAATATTTTTATATTAAAATTTTGGGAATATATGTGTGATTATTTTTCTATATTTATGAATACATAAATGATTGAAGTAAGAGAGTAATAGGGTATTAATTATGACTAATGATCTATTATTTCTTTATTAATTGTATATATTTTGAATTTCTTGAAGGAGGAGGGAGATTTAATTTATTCTGAATATTTTAAATGTTTGAGATAATATATTTTTATGATTGTTGATGCATACAATATTATGTTGAAGAATTATTAATTTCATGTTTATGCACTATTTTAAACTAGTTAGATATGGAAAAAAGAAATTTATAAACTAAATTTTTGTAGGGAAACTATATCTTTTAAAGCACGATACCATCAAAATTGTAATAAATTTATGACAATAGTGATACATCTACATATCAGACATGGCCACAAAATAAATGATATATTCATCAACATCAGGGGTGAACATCATATAAATCATATATGACATATATTTTTCTAAATATTATATGTACAGGTGATTGTAATATTTAATTATTTAGGGGGTGTCAAATTTTATTATCCATTGGGATTTATTTAAAATGGAATTAGTAAAATATATTAATACTATTCCAACCCTATCATCATTATATTACTTTTATCAGATTAAAATTATAATATAGTTGGTGTAATAACAAATATTTTTGTTCTAGATCCTTAGGAACTATATCATGTGAACGTGGGGTGAATCATTGATCTCTACCAAAAGGATTCATGATTAGTTGATTAAATGGGTTCAGGCTCATACTTACCAAATTTTTCCCCCTAATAATTGAATGATACCCTACCAATGGTTTCCATTAGAGTATTAATATATTCATTATATATTCCCCAAATATGTATTAAATTTTGATACTCATAATATAAGAATTTTTAACATATTTATTGCATGTTTCTTTTGTAAGAAACAATCATTTATGATGATCAGAAAGAGAATAAAAAATTCATCAATATTAAAGGAAAAATTTAATTTTATTGAAATAATTATCATTTTTGGAATAATAAAACGATTTATACTCTTATTTTACAAAACATTGGGGTTATTGAATCTTAAACTATTGATTTAACCCTAGTTAATAAATATATTCTCATGTAAATTGTCAAAAAAATAAATATTATATTTAATGAATAAAAAGCCATTTTATATTGATATACCTACGTATCAAGGTGTATTTCATGGTTATGGGACTCAAAGAAACCAAATATATATTTTATAAACGTTGAATTATTCTTGATGGATATGTTATAATGTTGGAATCCAAGAATAATTTGCATAGATGGAGATTTTAATATGTACGAATAGATGATGATGAAACAATTAATGAATTCTTTGTAAGAATAAATTATATTTTTAGAAATATCATGGTTTTTAGAGACCCATTTTAAGATTCCACCATTTTCAAGATGTTTTTAAGAAACATTATTGGTAGATTTGTTGTAAAAACTCTTCCTTCAGAATATGGAGACATATTTTCACATTTCATTTTACACAAAAATATTATTTCTTATAAAATGAGAAGGACTAGTTTTCCCAAAATGCTCATGAGTAAGGGAAATGATATGGATATAAAAGACAAGAAGTAGCATAAAATCATTGAAACTAGAGAAGAGATTCCAAATGACCCTAAAGTTTATAATAAACAAATAATATGTATTCAAAATGATCTATTTAATTTAAAATAATATTATATAATGAAGAGTAAAATAAAAAGTTACAATTCCAAACTATAGTGTAATTGTACAACATACAGTTGAATTCCAAAATAATAAAAATCGTGTAACTAAATATATTTATTAGGAAGATATTATTTATAAGAATAAATACAATTAAACTGTGATGGTTTTAAAGAGAAAATTTATTTAAGAATAAAGTGAAGATGTTTGATAGTAAATGAATAAGATAACATAACTTAATATAGTAGTAAATAATAAAATTAGGTGACAAATTTTTTACAAAAAAACATTCATTTATAATCTTATAAAACCTGAAAATTATTTATATAGTAATGGGTAGGATGAAAAATATACAATTAAAAGATGTTAAATTCTATAAAAGTGAAATTTCATGACTGAAAACCTAATATCGAGATAGAAATAAGGGTTCAAAGGAAATAAAATAAAATGAAAATAGAATGTTAATATGACTTACTCAATAAAAACTTTTATTATAAAGAATAATATAGGATTTTAAAATGATTTACAAACAAGTAAAAATATATAAATATTTCCATGAAATAATTATTATAAAAGAAGGAGAGATTAATAAAGACTAATCAATTTGATCAATGTAATAATTATAATCAGTAATATGAGATAATAGTACAATAAAACTACTAAACTATATATTGAATCATCTCAATTTGTTGTGGATGTTATTCTAACAACATAAATAATTTAGTTATATTTCTAATATTATGTATCCTTTTGTAATAAAACCATTTTAATATGGTATAATTTGTGTTTTATTTTGTGAGATTATAGTGATCGAGGGAGAATCAATAAAAAATAATAGAAAAAATGAAATATTATGATGTTGTAAATTGAGGGAGTTAAAATTTGAATAATCATTATAGATTTTATTATTTAAAAATGTATACAATATATGTCCAAAAATATTATTTTTCAGAAAAATTTATGACTACACTTCTAAGAAAAACACCTCAAGCCATTAAAGATGATAAATTATAGATAAAAGGTAAAATAAATAAGTCACATATTATTTATATTCCTTATAAAACAATAGAAAGTTTTATACCATTGATACATTAGATTGGATTTTCTTACCACATGATAAGAGACACTATGGAATTGATTAATATATAAATCACTGATGGATGTTTAGTTATTTTTTAATATGAAATTTCCATTAACTTTTATGAAGTTGGTATAAATATGATTAAATCAATGAATTTAAATTTCATGGAAGTATTAAATGATTATGGAATAAAAAAATAATCTTTTTAATGTTATCCAATTTTTTGATGGTAAGAATGAAGTCATATTAAGGTGAAATAATTGAATCATTAAATATTTGTGGGATATATGAGTTATCACTAAGAGAATAATATCTAGATCTAATAAATTTCAAATTGAAAAAAATGTGATGTTTTACATTTTAGGGTTGGATATGAGAAAAAAATCTAGATAATAATTCATTTTCGTTTTGGGAAAATATGCATGATTTATATTTTTAGAGAATTTTTGATCAATTTGCCTATACCAAAAAGATAATTGTATAATAATCGTGTGTTGTCTATAGGGGAAAAGGTGTAAATATGTCACAAGTTTGTGGTGATACAATCTACAAGAGAATATAAATTAATTCAATCTAATACTCAGGGGATAATGTGATATCAATAAAAAAAATATTATATCTATTTTATTACATTAATTAATTTGGAAATTTTATTATAAATGAAATGATTATAATTTATAAGTTTGTTAACATAAATAACATTTCAATTTTAAAAAAATTTATTGAGAAGGATATAAGTTTTATAAAAAATTTTAAATTGAATAGAGGATAGTGTTCATGTAATTTACTGGCCCAACTAAACTCTAGAATGGTCGCTAGACTGGTGGGTCACATGGCCTTAAGCACGCCTCTATGTATGCCAGATGCAGCTGACAAGTAGCATGATTATATAGAGGTGAAAATGGGGAGACTATACCCCCATTATCATAGTATCACAATTCTATATTATTAAATAAATAAAATATATCATCAAAAGCAGTAATAAATGAAAGATAATCCATTAGAGGAATGATATAATCTAAATATAAAATATGGTCAACACCAATATACTATAAATTCTTGCATGTCCGTATGATTTTAAAAAAACAAAACAGTCGACATAGAGTAAGAGATAAGATAAAATACAATTCACAGATAAAATAAATAAGTAAATGTATAAATACAAATCTCTATAATCATCGTGATATCCATATCTATCTTGTGCTCATATCCCCCTTTTACAAGAAAACAAAATTAGGAAAGTCCATAGCTCTGCGAACACATGGTCTACTCGAGTACCCCATTTTCATTAAGGCCCAAGAAAGGCGTTACATATAAATTCTAGTAGGTTACCACACCCAGTTTCTACAACTAAATCCATTCCATGATTATAAATTAATGAAGTGTGTGGGTAATATGAGTAATAAAAAATATTAAAATAAATAAACAACAACCCACTCAGGTTCCTAAAGGAATTCTTGAGACTCTACCAGCTTCATCTCATAGTTAGAAAGACCCTCTTGACAATTAAATATATATATATATATATATGTTTGTATGTATTAATATTTATGTATATATATTACTTATATATTTCATCAACCTATATGAACCAAGTTCAAACTAATGTAAGTGGGAATATAATTTGAATACTAGGTGCTAGTTTCGCCGAGGTGCAACTCAGCCACCCATAACCACTCTGAACAATACTATAAAAAAATAAAATGGTACATTCCCTACATCTCATAAGGTGTGGGAGTTTTCATGGTCAACACATGATATGATGATTGTGACACCATTTTGACACACAAATCCATGAGTATGACCTCACGCCAACACTCAACAAGGGACATGGTATATCATTCCAACCATTCTAATAATTTTAATGGCGTGAGACGCCATAAATCAACATCCAAGGTAAGGGAGAACAATTTCATCCATTCCCAACATAAACCATACCATGTTTTACAACCAATATCAAGGTATAATAATATTTAAAACAAAACCATGGGAAATTACCTTAAAATCATTACATTTAATAAGACCTATATAACTACGACACCACAATTATAAAAATTTATATATCATGTTCTTATTAAGTTATAGAAAGTGGCATGGTCATACCACCCAATTCAATTAAATTTCAACTAATTCAATTAGTAACATCAATGAAGGAAAGCCTCCATGAACATGTTATTCCATTTAATACCTTCAATTTAATAAAAAACGTAGAAAAATATTCATTAAGGTCCAAAGTGTATATAGAAGGTTCCTTAGTCAAATTAAGATGTTAGTTACATGGGAAATTCCTTTCATTAAACAATTCATGACCTTTAGAGGATCCTGGTTCATTATTCATTTTTTTAATAGTGGTATATGGAATAAAATTGAAAGAATCATTGGTCTATAAATATTATATAGAAGAGGTACACCCCATTTTTCAATAACCATGGAGTCCATGTACAAAATGTTATATATATCAAAAAATTACATCGAATGCTAGTGGAACACTAAATAATTAAGACAAACATGTTTTCAATAACTAGTTAGCACATTGTGATTTTGAAGACAAGCCACCTCATCTAAGGGGTTCTGTTATAAAATGACACAATTTATTGAAAAAATCATTTCAAGAGTCGTAACTTAATTCACTAAAATAAAAATATAATGGATATTCCTACATAGCCAAACAAGTACAAGGATTATCATGGAATTTGAAGGTGCCTTGATCAATTTGGTAATTTACAATAAGAGTCAATTTCCCTAATAATCCATGTTGAATTCTTTAATGTCATTCTGGGAATTAATTCGTTGAATTAAAAAGGGTAAATTTTCTCTGAAACACCCATGCCTGTCATTGATCATATTTAGCTTTCTCTAATTCCATAACACTGGTAAATGGGTGAAATATATATTGCATATAAAAATTGATAATAAATAATATAATATTATGGAAATGTTTGGTAAATACAGGTGTGTGGTGCAGCAATGCTATTTATAAAAAAACAAAAACATGGGGAAAATTTCATAAGAACCCTTTCTAATCCCAAGGGCACATTAATCATCCATTATCAAGGAACAATTTGGTGTGGTTTAAAATAAGGAGAAGAAATAGACATCTACCATAAAAATAAGGCATATGATCTTACAACAAAATAACTAGGTCATGAGAAGATTAAATGAAGAATGTATAAAATGGAACCGAGAGCTTACCGATGTGGATCCATAGAGATTGATGAATCTCTAACCAGATGTTAGATGAAGGATATGTTAAAAAGAAAAGGCTAGGATCAGAGGAGACCCACATTTCATGGGAGGATTAGGCACCCACTGGAGGGGGAGAAGAAATAAATGAAAAAAATACCCTAACTCATTACGGGATGTTTTGTAATTTCACACCCAACACTGGGTCACCTGGTTTGGCCAATATTCTCGCCAAACAAGAGAATCCCATTTCCTAAATAACACTCCATGAATGGTTGTGCCTATTATTTTCCTAACCAAGAACCAAATATACGATGAATAGTTATTAGGTATAGCCTATTTGGCACTAACTGTGCATGCATGGAAAATGCTTTGGGTAAACTATCTATATCTCATGCAGCAAATACTACTCCCCTAATTCAGGACACATGAATTGATACTGGGGGCTTCCCTATTTTAAAAAAACTAATCACCTTTGTGAGAGAAACAAAAAAAGAAATATTAATAGCCAGGCACTCCCAAAACTCATCAGGACATCTATGGAAAACATCGGGACATTACAAAATTCCAAAAACAAGACCTTGAATATTCATATACTCGTAATTAATTTCTAAATATTAGTTGAAAGAATTTCACATCAACTATGTGAGAAAATTCAAATTCCTCTAGAATAATACCATGGAGAAAAATCATGGGTCATTACCACCACCCAACTATAGAACTTCTCCTCCCCCAGAATCCTTTGGCAATAATGAAAGCAACACCCGAGCTATAAGGGTCACAAATTCCCATTCAAATGGTCATCTTGCATTATGAAACTCCCAAAACTCCTCCCAGAATCATCGTACTCAAACAACCCTTAATTCCCAATGACATAAACCAATTCTCATTTTCTGACTAAAACACTAATATGGTACATACCCCAGCCTATTTAACTATATAAATGATCATGAAATCATCTATTATAGCATCTGAAAAAAGGTTCTCACTACCATTAGTCTTAACATAAGAAGTGGTCAATTCAAAACCATGACACCTCCACCATCATAATTTTCCTACATAGCATTCCATGAGCATTCAAGAAACACTCCAGATTTGGTTTCATGAATATGGAGATCATGATTATTTCCAAGTCCATAATAGAGACCTCACTATAATTAAATGTCTGAATCTCTATCGACTAAATGAAAATGGTCGCACAAGAGTTCATTAAAAGACCTTACTGAGCCTCACTGCACACCCTCTTGAGCTCGATGGTGTGATCTAAAATGGTTTCAAAAGAATGTATCCATTCAACCAGGATAATAGGGGTTTAATATACCTATGAATGATCATAACCAAAATTCCTAGATAACATGGAATACATAAGAAAAATATAATAGCAATGCCTTCCCCCATGGAATTTCACTTTCAAAACCAACACATTCACTGGAGCCCATACCTAACTCTTAGTGATGTTCCATGATAATAACATCACCCTACCCATATCCATCACATTAGAGTTTTCACACTTTTAAAAAAATTCTTTTGATCCCTACAACATGACCATAGTGACCTCAGATTCATTCAACTGGAGTCCAAGGAATCAACCCAAGGTAGTACACACTCGATGTTTATAAGTAATTCATTGTTACAAATCAAATACATCCAAATTCAATATTTTATTGATCTATGAGAAGCATCCACATTAAGTTCATGTCAAAGGATGATTGATGGTGTCTAAGTGTCTATCCAAGGTGGTCCTACATGGGAACCCTTTTATCACTCATGGCTAACAACGTCTCAAATAAAAACATGGTTCTAGTGTGAAACATTGATAGATATTACATTAATGTATAAACCGAGAATTTTATGAGAAATATTTTGTTTTTATGATATATAAATCATCAAAGTAATCGTTCACTACACACAACACTACCTTGGCTTACTTTACACACAATCGCGGCCTTCCTCGATAGCTTGCGTCGTACGCAATAACCGAGTTTCACTAACCAACAAAATATTATAATATTATCCATTATGAATATTATTAACTTAATTTTTAATTTTATAACATTTTAATTCACCTTATAAATTTTCTATAATTAGGTATGAAAACAAAATCAATTTCTTGGATAAAAGAAGTATTTTTCAAAAATTGCAGTTTTACCGCCATTTGATGGCACACCCACATTAAATCTAGTTTTTGATAAGTTTGTAAGTAAAATTTGACAAAATAAAATTATTACTTAGAATAAAGTTATAAAAATTTACTTTGGATAAAATTTTCATTTTATTATGATAACTTTCATATTTTAATAAATAGTAAAAACATGTTATTTTTTAATTAAAAACAACATTTTTCATCGCAATACATTATATGGTTAAATTATAATGTTGAATGTTTTTAAAGTATAAATAGAATATATTTTTACCATTTAATATAATGCATTTCATTAGCATTAATTTTACACTGAATTCATAGGTAAAAACATTTTAATCTTTGGCAATGTTTTAACTTTTAAAACCCGTTTTCTTAACAACCAGATTAATTTTAAATTAATTACTGCAAATTATGTGTTTTGAATTTTTAAAAATGGATTCCATATTTGGAATCAGTGGGTCCAAATTTTGTTAACAGTTTATTTTTGTTTTTTTGATATTATGAATAGTAACTACGGTAATTTTTATTTACTACGGTTAAAGGTAAATAGGGTAATTCAAGTTTAAAAGAATATTATAATAATTACAAATTATCTTTAAACTTGTCCTAAGCTTATTGGATGATTAGTGGCCGACCATGGGAATCCTTGGGTCGATTTTGGGACCCCATCGAGCCACTTGGTAGTGACAATGACAATTTGGATTAATTAATTTAATGTAAAGAGAAAATTGACATTAAAAAAATCTTTTTGTAATTAATTTTTATAAGGGGTTATATACATTTTATTTTCAACTATAAATATTCATTGGAATGCTAAAAATATTTCCTACGTAATGATATTTTTTTATAATTTTTAGACACAATATAAATTAAATTATTTAAGACACAATAATGATGAAGTATTTACCTCATTAATAAATGATTTAAATAAATAAGATTATAATGATTCAAATATTTTCCAAAACATGTCCAATTCTGATTGGATGATTTTATTTCTACTATGAGTCATCTTATCTTCATCTTTAATGATTTATTGACCTTTTTCTACCGAAGATAAGTTTATAATAAAATAATATTTCCACACTTTCCAAAGGTGCCCCTCTCCTCCCTTATAAAAGAGAACCTCCTCCCTCTCTTACTCACACCAATTTAAGCCTTAAAGATTGTCCAAAACCTGCCCATTTCACTTCCCCACTTTCTTATAAACCTACTAGAGGTACTGGGTTTATCAAAAGACTAACTCTATTGCCTTAAGTGAAATTTTAAAGGAGGCACATCGAGAAAGAGGTAATACCTTCTACCATTTTCTCTAAGTTCCATTCTTCGTCTACTCCCTCTTCATTAGTTGTTTCATTATGATTCAATAACATCAGTATCCATCATATACTGATATGTTATTATAAATATGGAAAAAACCCTATTTCACCTCTTATCCATCCTACGGATAACAAAATCACTGCGCGTGTGTATGTACGGAATACCGTCTCCACGCTGTGGTGTAATATGTTTTCCACCACCACCTTACTTGGATGGGTATAATGGTGTAAAGAATAACTATATATGATTATTGTAAAGTGATATTTATTCTGAAAATTTATACATACACTTCAATACAATTCCACGATCATGGGAACGATATCATCGATCGTGCGTACGTACGGCCTACGGTCTCCACGCTGTGATGCGACTCGTTCTATATGATCTTCATTGAATAATGATTATATAAATGAATTGAATGAATGAATATGATATATATTACACTAATACCATTTTGTAAATGATTTATCTATATCCTATAATGAGTAATATGAATTTATTCGAAAAAACACGCATAAGAACAAAAAGTAATAAACACCTGAATAACAAATAGTAATAAAATATTACTAATAAGAAGCTAATAATATGACCATATATGGTATCATAACAATGAATATGATTCTAAAATAAGTCAATGAAATTATTTAAATCATTATACAGGAGGTTCGGACACGTACAAAGCATATCAGACCTGAGGTAAGGGAAAATATCACAATCTCATTTTTATCCGAGATTGTTTATACTTTGGCATTTACTGGGGTGTATTTTATCATCCACATCCATGTTTCCTCAATATTTAATATTATTTCCATCCACCTACAATTTTTTAAATCCAATGTTACCCTTCAGTGAGTTTTTAGTAAAATATATGAAAGGAATCTATTTTCATTTGTCGTACGAGGTACTTTTTTGACTTTTCCGACAAAAGTACGAGAAGAATGTTTTTTTAACATATACGACATGAATGGATTTTTAAAAAATTATTTCCAAGAAGATTCATTTAAAAGTTTTTAATGTTTATTTTTAATCAACTTTTTTTAGTTTAGAATTTTATGACATGTTAAGAAAGGAAAAGTGTTTTTGAAGTAGAAAGGATATTTTCCTCAAAAATGGAGTTCAAGTGTTTTATCAAAATTATTTTACATATAAGATAATATAGGTTTCTTATTCTATCCCTATTGTTACATTTATTTGATTATGTTGTGATGGAAACATTTTATGAATTCCTATATCTTATATGAATTGTTTTATGATGTCATAATGTTTAAGATTCCCATTTTTATTACATGGGTTATGCTATGATGTATGGTTTATGATTTTGTGGCACACATAAGAATGGTATCATTATGAGATGGGTGGGACCTATATCTCCCTCCAATGCATTGGGTAAAGATTTTATATCTCATGAGATAGACATGGCTGGAATGGCAGGTTAAACAGGTTCAGTGAAACAGGACTGAAACGAGGAGTGAACTCGGTTCAGAAATGGACTCTGTCCACTAAGATAGTCTTGGATATGAGTCTTGACTTATAATAAATGATTCTCTATGATTATGTGTGTATGACACAATGTTTCATGTTTCATGTTCTGATTATTGGGATTATATTTCACTACCATGATTTATCCCATGTTATGAAATTATGATCTCTTTAGCAGGGTACGATTTCAAAAATGTTATGTTCTTATAAATTTGATGTGATTGATATTTCTTTTGTTTACCCTTACTGAGCATTTGAGCTCACCCTTTTGTATGATTTCATTCCACAGGTCAAGAAGAATCTTATTAAGTAATATATTCCAAAATAGGACTATAGATATGATTAAATAAATGGGAGACAATGTAGATGATTTATGAACCAGTAATTTATGTTTCCCAGTTTCTAAAGACACTATACCTATACGGTCCTTTCTTGGTTTTGTTATATGTTATAATAAGTATGCTTAATTTTTGCATTATTAACCATGTGTGTAATGTATGGGTTGTTATAGTTTGTATCAGAGTATAGGTATAGTCAACCTTTTAGAAACTAGGATGTGAAAGCCTTAGTAAGAAACCTATGGATATGTCTAAGCATAGAACAAAATATTAGTGTTTTAGAAATTTACATGAAAAACCTATGATAAGACCTTAAGTGTGAAATTTTATTATTGATTATTTGGTTTTTCTATTATAATTAGTGTTTCTCACACAATTATTCTTGGTTTTAGTCAATGGATGGAACCCGAAGAAACCATGTTAATGCGGAATGCGACGGGCAATGCAATGATTGTCCCCCTGAGTAACCAAACGTTATGGGAGATGGAATGAAAAATCTTGTAGCCATGCTCATACAAATTTCTCAAGATATAAACCATGCAAGATATCCAAATGAGAAAAGGAAGGAGCAACATTCTTTTGAATCCTTCATGAGGCTGCGTCCACCTTCATTTATCAGGTCTTCTGATCCATTAGTGGCTGAAAAATGGATCAGTACCACTGAAAAGATATTTTCAGTTCTTCAATTTTATGAACATGATAAAGTCATCTTAGCAGTATATCATTGGGAAGGTGATACTGATCAACGGTGGAATCATATTAAGAATATGAGGCAAATGGATGAAATTTAGTCCATGGAAAGGGACAAGTTCAAGAACTTATTTTTCAACAAGTATTTCCCTCGTATTCTTCGAACAAAGAAAGAGAAGGAGTTTCTTGAACTAAAGCAAAAGGATGATGAATCTGTTGGTACCTATGAAGCAAATTTTACAAGACTTGAAAGGTACTCATCCGGAATTATTATACAACCTGAGAGTAAGATCGATCGATTCATTAGGGGCTTAAAACCAAGTCTTAGAAGGGCGTTAGCCATAAGGGACTTCAATAGCTATGAGGAAATTGTTCGATGTGCTCTTAAGGTTGAGATGGACATTGGTGTAACCCAGCAGTCACATGGGTTTGATAAGAAGAGGAAAATGGAATTCAAAGGAAAATCTAAAGACCACACTGAAAAGAAGATGAGTTTTCCCTTATGCTCAAACTGTGGAAATAAACATGGAGGAAATTGTCTTAAGGGGACAAGAAAATGTTATAAGTGTGGAAAAGAAGGTCATCAGGCAATTGAATGTCTAAATAATGGGAAGAAGATGTCTAATGATGAAAACAAATGAAGGGATACACAGAATAAACCTATTACACTTCAATGTTTCAAGTTAAAGGAGATGGGACATTAAGCCAATCAATGCCCAAATCCAAGGGTAGATGATGATGATCGATGTCAACAAACTCTTAAGGCCAAAGACAGAGGAACGTCACATGCAATTACTATCGGTGATGTGGAGTTCGACAACGAAGTGGTGAGAGGTACAGTTACCATCCACTCTAAAATAGAAAATGTTTTATTTGATTCTGGATCCACCCACTCTTTTATTTCTGAAGAATTTTCTAAGGGGATCACCGTATTACCTCAACAATTAGATGTTGAGTTGGCTGTGACAACTCCTAATGGCACAACGGTCGCATCAAAAGATTATAATTTTTCTCCGATTGACGTTTGTGGGAAAGTGATTCCTGCAAATCTTGTGATACTTCCTATAGTGTAATTTGATGTGATTCTTGAAATGGATTGGATGTCTTTATATGGAGCTCATATCAATTGACAAAGAAGATAAGTCACATTTCATATTCTAGATCAATCTATGATTGTCTATCGATGCAAGGATGAACATAACCTTCCAGTGGAAATTTCTTCCTTCTTATGGATCTTGATCCCACTAAATCAAGGTTATTAATCTCAAATGGTTGGTGAGAAACATGCGATTAAGAATATGCCCATTGTACGAGAGTTTGACGATGTCTTTCTGGAGGAATTTCTAGGTCTTGCACCAAACCGTGAAGTTGAGTTTTCAATAGAACTCGTACCAGGTGCTTTGCCTATTTCAAAGACACCTTATAGAATGGCCCCAATTGAGTTACAGTAATTGAAGAAGAAAATCCAAGAGATTATTGATAAAGGATTCATACGCCCTAGTGTTTCACCTTGGGGAGCACCTGTTCTATTTGTTAAGAAGAATGATGGATCAATGAGACTCTGCATTGATTATTGAGAACATAACAAGATCACTGTCAAGAAAACGTATCCTCTCCCAAAAATTGATGACCTATTTGACCAACTACGCGGAGCTCAATACTTTTCCAATAATGATCTTCGTTCTGGGTATCATCAATTAAGTTTCAAAAGGGAGGATATACCAAAGACAAATTTCCATACAAGGTATGGACACTATGAATTTATAGTGATGTAATTTGGTCTTAAAAATGCCCCTACCATCTTCATGGATATGATGAATAGAGTCTTTAGAGACTATCTTCATTAGTTTGTGGTAGTCTTTATAGATGATATTCTTCTCTATTCAAAGAGCAAGGAAGAACATGAAGATCACTTGAGAATTGTATTAAAGACCCTAATAAAGGAGAATCTTTATGCCTAATTTTCCAAGTGTGAATTTTGGCTTCAAAAAGTTGCATTTTTGGGTAACGTAATCTCAAAAGAGGGGATATCTGTGGAACCAGCAAAAACAGAGGTTATCGAAAGATGGTCGAGACTAACAACAGTAACTGAGATCCGAAGTTTTCTTGGTTTGGCTGGACATTACCGACGTTTTGTGAAATATTGTTCAAGATTATATAACCCACTCACCAAGTTAACTCGAAAAGGAGTTAAGATTGTTTGGATGGAGGAATGTGAAGAAAATTTCAAAGATCTAAAAAGAATGTTAGCCAGTGCACCTGTGCTCACACTACCTTGCAGTGGAGAAAGGTTTTTGATCTACAGTGATGCATCCAAGAAGGGACTAGGATGTGTTCTCATGTAAAATGATATGGTGATAGCTTATGCCTCACGACAGTTGAAAATCCATGAGCAAAATTACCCAACTCATGATTTTGAGTTAGCTGCAGTAATCTTTGCATTAAAGATTTGGAGGTATTATATTTATGGAGAAAAGTGTGACATTTATACTGATCAGAAAAGTTTAATGTATATTTTCACAAAAAAGGAGCTGAATATGCACCAAAGTATATGGATAGAGCTGATTAAGGATTACGACTACTCAATTCATTACCACCCTGGGAAAGAAAACAAGGTGGCAGATGCATTATGTCGACAAGACCATGCTAGCTTATCCATGATGAGGATCAGAAAAGATCTAATATTTATGGATTTACAAAGGATGGATCCTGGAATTATAATGAAAGGGGAAAAATTGTATCTTTCTCAAATGAATGTTCAACAATCTATACATGTCAAGATTAAAGAGGCATAGAAAGAAGATGTCGAGATACAAAAGAAGGTGAGAAATGTTCTTGAATTCAACCTTGATTGTGATGGGATAATAAACTTCAGGAAACGGGTTAGTGTTCCTCCCAACCCCGAATTAAAGAAGCAGATTCTGGATGTGGCTCATAGTTCTTCATTCTCTATTCATCCTAGAAGCACAAAGATGTATAGGGAATTGAAAGAGTACTTCTGGTGGGCTGGCATGAAAAGAGATGTTGCTGAATATGTCTCTCGATGCTTGGTTTTTCAGCATGTTAAAGCTGAGAGACAGATGTCAAAGTTGATGTTACAACCATTACCCATACCTGAATGGAAATGGGAAAACATCACTATGGTCTTTGTCACTAGACTTACTAAAATATCCAAAGGCAATAATGATATATGGGTCATAGTTGATCGTCTTACAAACTCTTCACACTTCATTTCCATTAGAGAGGATTTCTCACTAGATCAGCTTGCCAGGATATATGTAAAGGAAGTGGTATGATTGCATGGAGTACCACTTTCTATTATATCTTATCGGGATCTGAGGTTTACCTCAACATTCTGGAAAAGTCTTCAGCATACTCTAGATACAGAGTTGAGTTTCAGCACTGCTTATCATCCTCAGAAAGACGGTCAGTCTGAGAGGACAATTCAAACTCTAGAAGATATGTTGAGAGCTTGCTCTATGGATTTCAAAGGTGGTTTGTATCAAGACCTACCTTTGGTGGAATTTTCTTATAATAATAGATTTCACTCCAGTATTCATATGGATCCTTATGAAGCTCTCTATGGAATGAAATGCAGGACTCCAACTTGCTGTAATGAAGTTGGGGAAGGAAAGATATTAGGACCTGATCTTGTTGATGAAATGTCAGAAAAGGTCAGATCTATTCAACAACTCATAAGAGCAGCTCAGAGTCGACAAAAAATCTATGCTGACAACCAAAGAAAAGTCCTAGAGTTTGAAGTGGGTGATAAAGTGTTCTTACGAATATCTCCTTGGAAAAGAGTAATGAGATTTGGAAAGAAGGGAAAGTTGAGCCCTAGATATATCAGTCCTTTTGAAATTCTGGATCATGTTGGGAAGGAAGATTACCGATTGGAGCTTCCACCAAATCTCTCTCAAGTTCACAACGTGTTCCATGTATCTCTCCTGAGAAAGTACGTACCCGATCCTTCACCTGTACTCAGCTCAGAAGTTGTACCGCTAGAACAAGATCTTTCTTATGAAGAATAGCCGATATAGATTCTAGATCTTAGCGAAAATGTCCTACGGAACAAGACCACTCGCTTGGTGAATTTTTTTATGGAGGAACCACCAATTAGAAGAAGCTACATGGGAACTTGAGGGTATGATGAGAGAGAGGTATCCTCATCTATTGGTTACGAAGTGACAAATTTTGAGGGAGACATTCATTTTAAGGGGTGTAGAATGTGACACCCGAGACTTTTATGATAAATATTTTGTTATTATGATATATAAATCATCAAAGGAATCTTTAACTACACACAACACTAGCTTGGATTTCGTTACACGCAACCGCGGCCTTCCTCGATAGCTTGTGTCGTACGCAATAACTGAGTTTCACAAAACAACGATATATTATAATATTAGTCGTTATGAATATTATTAACTGTATTTTGAATTCTACAACATTTTAATTCATCTTATATATTTTCTAGAATGAGGTATGAAAACAAAATCAATTTTTTGGATAAAAGAAGTATTATTAAAAAAATACAGTTTTACCGCCTTTTGATGGCGCACCCACATTAAATCTAGTTTTGAAAATTTTATAAGTTAAATTTGACAAAATAAAATTCTTATTTAGAATCAAGATATAAAAATTTACTTTGGATAAATTTTTCATATTATTTTGATAACTTTTATATTTTAATGAATAGTAAAAACACGCTATATTTTAATTAAAAACAACTTTTTTCATCACAATACTTTATATGGTTAAATTATAATATTTATTGTTTTTAAAGTATAAATAGAATATATTTTTACCATTTAATATAATATTTGTCATTATTATTAATTTTACATTTAATGCATAGGTAAAAACATTTCAATCTTTGGCAATGTTTTAACTTTTAAAACCCGTTTTCTTAACAACAAGATTAATATTAAACTAATTACTACAACTTTTGTGTTTTGAATTTTGAAAAATGGATTCCATATTTGTAATCAGTGGGTCCAAATTATGTTAATAGGTTAATTTTATTTTGTTAATATTATGAATAGTAACTATGGTAATTTTTATTTACTACGGTTAAAGGTAAATAGGGTAATTCATGGTTAAAATAATATTATAATAATTCAAAATTATCTTGACACTTTTCCTAACCTTATTGGATGAGTAGTGGCCGACTATGGGCATCCTTGGGTCGATTTTGGGACCCCATTGAGCCACTTGGCAGTGACAATGACAATTTGGATTAATTAATTTAATGTAAAGACAAAATTGACATTAACAAAAATCTTTTATTAATTAATTTCTATAAGGTGTTATATAAATTATATTTTCGACTATAAATATTCATTGGAAAGATAAAAATATTTCCTACATAATTATTTTTTTATATAATTTTTATACACTAGATAAATTAAATTATTTATGACACAATAATGATGAAGTATTTACCTCGTTAATAAATGTTTTAAATAAATAAGATTATAATGATTAAAATATTTCCCAAAGCATGTCCAATTATGATTGGATGATTTTATTTCGACTATGAGTCATCTTATCTTTATCATTAATGATTTTTGGTCCTTTTGAAACCGAAGATAAGTTTATAATAAAATAATATTTCCAAACTTTCCAAAGGTGCCCCTCTCCACCCTTATAAAAGGGAACCTCCTCCCTCTCTTCATCACACCAATTTGAGCCTTCAAGCACGGACAACCCCTGCCCATTTCACTTCCCCACTTCCATAGAAACCTACTAGAGGTACTGGTCTTATCAAAATACCAGCTCTAGTGCCTTAAGAGAAAGTTTAAAGGAGAGACTTCGAGAAAGAGGTAATACCTTCTACCTTTTTCTTCAAGTTCCATTCTTCTTATACTCCCTCTTCTTTAGTTTTTTCATTATTAGGTAATAACATCAGTATCCATCATATACGGATATGTTATTATAAATTTGAAACAACCCTATTTCAACTCTTATCCATCCTATAGAAAACGAAATCACCGCGCGTGCGTACATACGGAATACCGTCTCCATGCCATGGTGTAATCTATTTTCCCCCACCACCTTACTTGGATGGGTATAATGGTGTAAAGAATAACTATATATGATTATTTTAAAGTGATATTGATTCTGAAATAGTATACATACACTTCAATACAATTCCATGATCATGGGAACGATATCATCGGTCGTGCGTACGTACAACCTACCGTCTCCACGATGTGACGCGACTCGTTCTATATGATATTCATTGAATAATAATTATATAAATGAATTTAATGAATTTATATGATATATATTGCACTAATACCATTCTGTAAATGATATGTCAATATCTTATAAATATTAATAAGAATTTATTCGACAAAACATGCATAAGAACAAAAAGTAATAAACACCCAAATAACAAGTAGTAATGAAATATAACTAATAAGATGATAAGAATATGACCATATATGGTATCATAACTATGAATATGATTATGTAATAAGTCAATGACATTATTTAAATCATTATGCAGGAGGTTCGGACACATACAAAACATATGAGACCTGAGGTAAGGGAAAATATCACAATCTCATTTTTATCCGAGATTGTTTATACTTTGGTATTTACTAGGGTGTATTTTATCACCGAAATCCATGTTTCCTCAATATGTAATATTATTTACATCCACCTACAATTGTTTAAATCTAATTTTACCATTCGGTGAGTTTTTAGTAAAATATATGAAAGGAATCTTTTGTCATTTTTCGTACGAGGTACTTTTTGACTTTTCCGACAAATGTACGAGAAGAATGTTTGTCTTCACTTATACGACATGAATGGATTTTTAAAACATTATTTCCAAGAAGCTTCCTTTACAAGTTTTCAAGTTTATTTTTAATCAGATTCTTTTAGTTTATAATTGTATGACATGTTAAGAATGGAAAAGTGTTTTTGAAGTAGAAAGGATATGTTCCTCAAGAATGGAGTTCAAGTGTTTTATCAAAATTATTTTCCATATAAGATAATATAGTGTTCTGTTTTTATCCCTATTATTACATTGATTTGATTATGTTGTGATGGAAATATTTTATGAATTCCTTTATCTTATATGAATTGTTTTATGATGTCATAATGATTAAGATTCCCATTTTTATAACATGGGTTATGCTATGATGTATGGTTTATGATTTTGTGCCACACATAAGAATAGTATCATTATGAGATGGGTAGGACCTATATCTCCCTACAATGCATTGGGTAAAGATTTTATATCTCATGAGATAGACATGGCTGGAACGGCAGGTTAAACCGGTTCAGTGAAACAGGTCTGAAACGAGGAGTGAACTCGGTTCAGAAATGGACTTTGTCCACAAAGATAGTCTTGGATAAGAGTCTTGACTTATAATAAATGATTCTCTATTATTATGTGTGTATGACACAAAGTTCCATTATTAAGTTATGATTATTGGGATTACATTTCACTACCATGATTTATCCCATGTTATGAAATTATTATCTCTTTTGCAGGGTAAGATTTCCAAAATGTTATGTTCTTATAAATTTGATGTGATTGATATTTCTTTTGTTTAACCTTACTGAGCATTTTAGCTCACCCTTTTGTATGTTTTCTTTCCCCAGGTCAGGAAGAAGGTTATTAAGTAAGATATGCCAAAAAGGGACTATGGATATGATGAAATAAATGGGAGACATTGTAGATGATTTATGAACCAGTTGTTTATGTTTCCCAGTTTCTAAAGACACTATACCTATACAGTCCTTTCATGGTTTTGTTATACGTTGTAATAAGTATGCATCAATTTTGAAGTATTAACCATGTGTGTAATGTATGGGTCGTTATAACAATAATCCCAACAACTTTTGAAACATTAGTGTGGAATAATACAAAATCACTCTTAGTGCATTAGGGACGACATCACGATAGTGGAATGCTGGTATCTTTTAGAAGAGTAAACAAATGAAATTTGAATGGATTCAAACCAACCAAGAGAAAAAATATAAGAATATAAGAACCACTACTGGTATACTTCTCTAAAGAATATTGACTTCACATTTTAACACATATCAATAAACTGTAGAATGATGTCATCACCAAATGAGGAATTATATGCCTTCTTGACATAACTGCAGAAGTCCACCCAAAAACAATGGTGATTCCCAAGGGTCGCACACACACCCAACCTCATAAATATCCTTTTATAGAGATAGATCTGATAGAATTAGATACTTGCATTACTAAAGGGAATTCAAGAAAGACCAACCATTTCAAAATCTATTTTAGTGTTTTGCCCTATCTTCCTGAAAGGATACACATTTAATCGATCTAATGTGACACTACCCACCTTATAAATTTACAATTCTTCAAAAAAAGGGGGACATTATAGCCGCTCATAAGTGATCTAGATCTTATTAAATATAAAATTATGTCTGACAGTCCTATGAATCATGATCACCACATCACATGATTAGGGAGTTTGATATGAATACCAAAACAAACATAATCAATGTGTCAAAATACACAATACTCTTTGAAAGTCATCCATATCATTTTAAAAAACATGATTTCTTTTAACTCCCTGATCAATTTACTCTGAATATGACCTAAGAACATACTCTATAGCTAAAGGATAAATGAAATCACAAAACACAACTTGTCCATTACATCATTTGGCACCTTGATGGGTACAATATAAGTGATTGTAAACTACCCCGACATTTCCAAAAGAAAACAACATACCCTCGATACTATCCATAATCTTTCTACACTATATATTATAGAATCATGTGTCTAGTGCAAAAAAATTATCTCAAGTCACATTAGACCACACAACTATAAAATAGACGGATGACATTTTTAGTCTCCCAGGAAAAATAACAAGGTCACGAGACCTACTAAGTAGCAGCACATGAACCTTATCCCAGTTGGCGAGGACTCCTTAACTAAATTGAAGAGAACCGTGATCAAAACCCGGTGGAGCCTAATTTGTGGGTACTGTAGCAGTACTGTATTAAGCACTATAGCGAGAATTGTGCATTACTATAGCAGGTACTATAGTGGGGACTATACCAGGAACTGTTTGGCACTGTGGAAGCTAGGAATACTACCCTATTTGGGCCTTCGGGCAATCTATTTGGTCCCCGAGTCCTTCAAGGCCTTCGGGCCACCCAGGCCTCTGGGTCAATAAGGCCTTCAGTCCACCTCAAGGCCTTCGGGCCACCTTATGTGAAGATATAAAATGGAAAACCTACAAGGAACAAGCTTCAAAAGGAGGTTGAGAAATGAGCTTTCAACAGTGCAGAAGCTAAAAAGATTGCAAGAATGAAAGGGTATAGCACCTTCCATTGGGAAAATCCTATGCATACACAGGAAAGCCTAGCCAAACAGCCATGCAAAGGTGGAGATCTAATTTCACGATGAAGATGCTGGGGAGGATAAGTTCCAAGTAGATAGTCTGGGTTGTATGTGATGTTTGCATCCTATGATAACTAAATTCCTCTATGGCCTACGGGCCATGTAATACTTACGCCTACGAGCCTTGTAAGAGTTCCACCTGACCCCTTGAAGGGTGGATTATCAAAATCAATAAACAAAATGAAGGCCTTAGGGCCATTGGAGGAAGTAGAGGACCATTCCCATGACATGTCAAACCTTCTAAAACTAAGAATTATCTGAGTGTCACTCCAATAACAAGGGTCAACGATGACTTGACCACCCATCCAAAAAAGGTGTCATTTTGAGACAAAGAGGCATTCTTTGGACAAAAACGCCCAAATAATATCAAAATTAAGAAATCTCACAAGAAATAGTAAATACATTAAACTCTAATGGTGAATCCTACATGGGATATCATCATAGTAAATAAAAATAGATGACCCCATAAATAGGTAACAACCAACTAAATTCAATAGGCTTGAGAGCCTATAGTATAGGATCTATCTAAAAATGAAATGGCCTTTAGAAAATTCTTACATTTATGTCCCAAGGAAAGTAAAAGGAAAGTTTAAACTACCCTTACATGAGGGTTAAAATATTGGAAATTGTTTATAATAGAAAATGATACTTTCAAGTGTCCCACAAAGCCAACCAAGGTTCTTACGAATGAAACCCATTATAATTTTCTTAATTTATTAATGTTTTTAAATCTCATATAGATGATTTGATCATAAAACATGCCTCAAATAACCTACAAGGGTAAAATTGTGTGAATAATAATCTAATAACATGATCACCAAGCTTATTTGATATAGTCACAAGAATTTATAGATGAATCCAATTCATTTCAACTCAAAACTAACCTACATATAAATTTCTAACTATTAAAAAACAAAACATAGTCATATATCATGTTTGGATTATACTGTTTTCCATTACCTAGTCTGTAAAGCACCCACACGCATTATAGACCACAATATTGTTCCCATTTAACTAATACCAACTAACTTTAAAATTTTAACTTTATTAGCCATTAAATTTTAAAAATGGTTTTCAGATCTGTGTATATATACAATGATCAAGGATGGTTTGAGTATTTGGGATACCTTTTCGCAATTATATGGAATTCATACACCTTACAATTTAATACTTCCTCCCATTTTGTTGCAACAAATATATTTTGACCTTAAATCCAATTACATATCAAATTTTAAAAAGTATGTAATCGCAAGATACAAACACCAAGAACCATTCTATAAACACAAGATCTAGATAAAATGGAAGAACATAATGAATAAATAGGCCACATGTCATATAATCTCTTATCATAAAAGTAGATTAGGATTCTTAATAAACACCAATTAATGTTATACATGAGTGTATGCTAATTAAATCCCAATCAATGAATGAAACTCAAGGCATAAAATCCAAATCTACATGAAACCTTGAAATGAAACTAAATGAAATTGAATATTCATGAAATGTTAGTTTCTAGGTGCTTATAGTGATGTATTTAATTCACTATCCATTCCATACTAATACAATGGTAAAAAACCATGAATCCCATAAATCAATATGTCAAGGAATTGCATCAGTCACTCAACATGATGTCATAATCAACTATAATAAAAAATTAATGAATTTCAATCCTAGCCTTTTCTTCATAGACATTCACTCATGGTCGGGGTGATTAGTCCCAGATAAAACTATTTACAAAGTCTCCTCACACTCCTAGTCTCTGCACTACAATCCCAAAATAGCATGAAAAAGTAAAAACAACCTCTAGTACAACTTTGTAATGTCCAAATTAGATTTACCACTGGTACAGTCACCAAAATGGTGGTTCACACAGCTTAAAGCATGTCTCATTATATACCAAAGGCTTTTGACTTGTAGTGAGGGTCTAATTGGTAATAATGTGGAGGAAATACACTCCTGATCAGAGTAGAACAATGGTGTATCATGAAAAAAACAACAGAAAATAGTGGATGTATTAATAAATGATAGGCAGAGGATTGTAGTAATAATATAAATTGAATATAATAGATGGAAAACATCAATATACAATGGATAAATGCATTTCCAGATGATGTTACATAACTAAAAATTTGAAATGATACATGAAACATGACAAATAAAATACATTAATAGAGAAACAAAGTAAAATAATTGAGGTAAATATCCAGGATCATCATAAGATCTATCTCACTTATGTGCTCATAAGTCACATGTATAAGAAAATAGGAAAAGAAAAGTCCATGGTCCTATGAACACAAGGTTTAATCAAATACCATAGTGTAATATAATCTTCAGCAAGGTGTGAGATATAAATCCTAGTATGTTTCCGGAAAGACAAGTATAACCAATAACTATTTATATATTAATTATTATATATGTATTTTATTTATATATTACATCCACCAATATGTACCAACTACATACGAATGTAAGTGTCCATATACCAAGAATACTATATAGTAGCTAAACTGAGGCATAACTTAGTCATATATACCTAGTATGAAGGAGCCTATAAGATCCCCAAAAAGTTCACATTTCTCACATCTCCCAATGAGTTGGAGACTCCATGATCGTCACTAGAGATAGTGATTTTTCCATCATTTTGACACTAAACAAGTTCTGTAGGGTGTCATTCCCACCATTCCAATAATGTCAATAGTGTGATACGCCAAAACTCAACAACCTATATAAGGGAACATGATTTCTTCCATCATCAATAGAACCCTTAAATTCATTCTATAGCCTATATGAAGGTGTAATCATATTTATAAAAAATACATGAGGCATCAACACTCATTCGTTACATTTAATAATCCCAATATAACTAAATAAATCACTATTATAACAATTTACATAATGAATTCTTATTCGATTATTATAAGAGGCATGGTTGTACCACCAAATTAAATTCCATATTGATTAATTCATTTAATACATTCAAGGATGGAAACACATCATGACCATTTAATTTCATTTAATATTTTCCATTTATTTAATCAATCATAGAACATATTTTTCAAGGTCTAAAGGGCACTTAGAAGGTGCCTTATTCAAATTGGGTTGTTACCTACATGTTCAATTTTATTCATTAATCTAGACATGCCCTTAAGAGGAGTTTGGTTCATTATTCATTTTGGTATGAGTAGTGGAATTCATGCACTTAAATGGTGTATTTCTTTAATTTTAATTTATATAGAAGAGGGACACTCCATTTAGAAATAACCAAAGTGTCCACGTATAAAAAATGACTTATATAAAAAAATAACATCAAAGCATATTATAACACCAAAGAATTATGCTATGAATATTTTAAATAAATAGTCATAAATTTGTAATTTAGAAGTTAAGGAACCTGATCTGATGGGTTTTATTATTAATGTTGGAAATTGTTTATCAAAAAATTAATTTAGAATAAATTAACATAATTTCAATAGTAAAAACACAATTAATAGAAAGGATCTTTTAAGGGAGCTACCAACCATGTAAAAATAAGTACAAGGATCAATATAAAACAGTAGAGGTGAATTCATAAATTAATAATTCTAAATAATGGGAAATTTCATTAATAATCTATTTCGTACACATAGAAGGAATTCTAAGTGTTAATTCATTCAATAACAAAGGTCCAATTTAATTTGGAACATGCATAGGATGTCTGTGATCATAGTTACATTTCATTAATTATCTAATAATTGTCAATGGGTGATTTTCAAGGTGAATATACCAATTTATATTGAAGAATATATTTTTAAGGCAATGCACTACAACTACCAGAGTGTGTTGCAACACTAGTATTTATAAAAAACAGAAACATAGGGGAAAGTCATATAACACCAACCTCATGCCATAGAAATAACACTCTTCCAATGTCACGGTCGAATTTGGTTAGAATTGGATAAAATATAAAGAATAAACATCCACCCAAAAAATAAGTAAAATGAGCTTTTAACATGATAAAGTGGTAGAGAGATGATTAAATGAAGAATTATTAAAAATAAATCAATAGATTATTGATGAAGATCCTTAAATAATGAAGACACTCAAATCAGATGATGGGTAAATGAGATTTTCAAATTTATTGTTGGCCTTAGAGGAGAGGTACAGTTCATGTGAAGAGGAGACACCCACTATAGGGTGAAAATAATAAAATAATAATAGTAATTAAACATAATATGAGTAGTTTATTAATTTCAATCTCAATGGTGGTTTACATAGTTTGGCTACACAATTTGGTCAAACCTTCTTGCTCCCACATCATATGTTACCAACCTTTCATGGTTGTGCCACACTATTTTTCTAACTGTGTGTCAACCATTTGTTTAATAGTAAATATGTACTATATAAGTGTAACTAGCCCTATGGTCTAGGTGCATTATTTTGGATAACTGTGTGTATATCATGAAACACCAGATGCCCCTTTAACATAGGCCACAATCTTTGTCATTGGGGGCCACATGGTTTCAAACAAACTATGGTCCTCCTATCAGACCACCAAAACATGCAATTTTCATGTCCCTACACACTTAAAACTCAACTAGACACCCAGGGAACTCCATAGGCCTTTACCAAGGTCAAAAAAACAATGAACTGTTCCAATACGTAGCTCAAATAATGTCTCATCCACGAAACACAAAAAATAAAATTCCATTAACATATAACCATGTCTCAAAAGAACATGTTGTTATAGTTCACTAGATATTATTTTAAATCATATCACTCTAAAAATGTTATTAAAAATGTGTGTTATACTCATTACACACTGGAGTGAAATTTATTTACTATGAATAAAAATTAAACCATTATTGACATGTGAAGAACATGTAAAAAATTTAAAACCCACAATTATCAATTTGTATAGAAGTTATTTCAACAGTTATACATATCTTGAATAAATATTTTATGAGGAATCAAACAAAAAAGATAGTGTTTTCCTAAACTAAATATCTATAATGGTTTCCAGATCAGGTAATAACAGGACTCTAAGATATCTCATCGAATCATACATGCTTGATACTAGTGTTGTCGGTCTCAAAGTATCGTTGGGAATAAATTTTCACACTAGGTTTTGAAAATAAATAATCAAATAATGTAAAATGTACACAATCATTTCATGCAATATTGAAAAAGTAATAGGTAAATTCAGATAATAAGAACTCGACTCAAATAAACAAGTTTATATTATTACAGAAACTCTAGTCTCCAAATCCAATAGAAATTGGATCCTGACCAATACTAACATTGATCAAGCACCATAAAAAATCATTCAACATCTACTAGTACATATCAGAACATAAAAAATGGGTCATGAATCTATATGTCCACCAATGTGCACATATAGGGTGTATGAATATAATACTCATTAAGATCCCCCTAATATTAAAACACAATTTAAATATAACCATGTTTATAAATCTGATCATTATAATAATTTATATAAATTAAAAATAAATATGCTATTAAAAAAATTAGTCAAAATATATGATCCAACTATATATGATGAAAACATATACTAATATATTCAGTACTATATATATATATATACTTTTATATGGTTACTCATATTTGAGATCCCATTTGTAGGGTAATGGTGTCACCAATCTTGGAATAACCTAGACTAAATGTAGTTTTGAAACATGTCTATCTGTGGGGTTATGGGAATGGAGTATACCAAAACAGGTCTGAATTCAATCATTGGGAATACGGGAAGGGTTATATTATGTTTGGGAACTAATATCACATCTTTATCACCATGGTCTAAATAAATACATACCTCTATTAAAAAA
Source organism: Viscum album (assembly GCA_963277665.1). NCBI lineage: Eukaryota > Viridiplantae > Streptophyta > Magnoliopsida > Santalales > Viscaceae > Viscum > Viscum album. The sequence goes on from OY728142.1 coordinate 961,119,494, forward strand.
AAAATATATACAATGAAAAAATAAACCTTATAGTAGTATTATTGAATATCAAATTAGTTGTCATGCATGAAAAATTTCCATCAAAACAACTAGCATGCCCAATATCGAAGAATCATAGTCATTCCAAAATAATATTTTTTTAAATAATAAATAATATATTAAATGGTTATAATAATAATCAAATTGTTACATCTCATAGTATTTACCATATTAAAAGTTCATTATTTATTTCCATTATTAAATAAAAATATTATAACCATGTGAATTACTTTATATATTTCATACTATTAAACAAGAATCATTTAAAACATGTTCCAGGTCAAAAAAACTTCTTCCATTCATATTTTGATAGGGAAAATTATACTAATTCTATGATATGTGTGAGAATTATTCCAGGATCCACTATAAAAAATCCAAATAATGCTCTAAATCATACATGGGAAGATATTGTGTTGTAATAGAATATTATTATGTGACAAACCGATATAGTATTATTTAAAGAAAAAACATTCATAAAGCATATATGATTAATCCTTTAAGGTGGTGTATATAATTAATTTTGGAAACCCATTTTCATGTAGATTTTCTTAAAATTTAGTTTTCATATTTGGAATCTTATTTAAGGAAAATATATATTTGGTTTTATTTATTGTTAATAGTTCACCTCAAACACAATGCTTTTGAAATTGTGTAGAGAAAAAACTTTAGATTGGATGTGGTTTTAAGGAATAATGTTATGATAATAAGGGTTTATATAAAATATATAATTATTATAGAATATTTTGAAAAATGAATATGTGAATGTTTTATAAAAAATTATCTGTTTTAGTTTTAAATATAACTAATTTAAAAAGTTACTTTTATATATGATATCATTTTTTAAAACATGAAGATAACCCAATCGTTATCCCACCACTGATGCATCTTTTAACAAATGTTATTTATAGAATTTTGACTTAGAACTCACAATGTTTTTTATATAATGTAATATTTATATAAATAATATGTATTAAATTCATAATAATTAATTATCATATTTGAGATTTAGTCTCCCTATCCATTTTTCACAACTCGCTTCACCAAGGAGGTAATTTCTATAACATCCCTAGACCCGTACCCGTAGATCTTGTGGTAAAATCATACAAATTACATTTTTTTAATTGATTAAAATAATGGTGACCTAATTTCACCATCCAAAACTTACATAATTAAGAATAAGTAATACATCACTTATGTTTTAAAAGAACATTTAGGTTTAGAGTTTTATAGAGTTAGAAATAAGACCTCCAAAAATAATACCAATGTTTTTAAATTATTATTTCTCCCACATAATCCATTTTTTATTACTTTACAATAGGTCATAAAAATAATTCATATGAAACCATTATAGAAATTATTTAGTCAACATTATTCTAGATATCCTGGGGAAGAGGAAGAATAAAAATGGGGAGCGTAAATACATAGTAAGGGAAAATAGAAACATGAAAAATCAAATGTCATCAATTAGTATAAGAAGAGCACAATGTAATGATGATATAATCCAAGTTAAAGAGCATAACATAAGAATATTCATAATCATAAATTCATGGATCAATAAATATGTGCTGAGATATAATACACTAAAAAAGATAGAATTCATGATTGTTAATAAATCATGAGCCATGTGATATCAATTTTAAATAAATAAAATGTTTAAAAAACATAATAAGTATAAATAATATGTATTGATATGTTAAAACCTAATAATCATATCACTTATTATAAATGGAATGACCAATATAGTTGAATTCCATCTCTATTGGACCTAATTCATTTGAGGGAAATGACAGACCCACCCATAATTAGTTTATAATGGGACCACCAAAAATTAAAATCAATTTTCATGAACTATATCATAAAAAAATAATATAGAAAATGAATTTAATGGTAAAATTATTAAAAATACCTTTATTACTTTCAAAACATAATTCTACTATAGAAAAGAAATGGTTTTCATAACAATCATGCTGAAACATGATTAACCCATGGAATAGAAATTGGTCCCATGACAATCTCTTAAAAACATGGTTATCCCTTGAAAAAGATATGGGTTTCTTAATAAGCTTTTGGAAACAAGGATAACCTATGGAAAAGAAATGGGTTACATGTCAATATATTAGAAACAATATTAGTCTATAGAAAGAGTTAATGGGGATAGAATCATTAAAAAATATACCCATTATATCTTATGTAACCAGGGTTAGTTACATCAATGAATAGAAGATTCATTACAATATTAATACTTTTTTAGAAGAAAATAAAATTATAATTTCTAAAATTACTAAAAGTTCATAACTTTTTTTGAAAATACATATCTTTGAAAAAACATTGATACATAAAAAAAACTTTATAAAAAATAATGGACATTGTTGTGTGAAAATCTATTCTTTTATAAATGTTAAAAATAATCATTCTTCTCCAAAGATTTTTATAGAGGGAGTCAAAAAATACCAATTTGAAAACCATAATGAAATTCCCATTAAAAAACATTAAAAATTAGGTAAAAGATCAAGTAAAATTTCATTAAGAAATCATTTATTTTTAGAAAAAACATTTTTCAAAACATTTTAGAAAAAATGTGTATGGAAGAGAAAGATACACGATCTAAAAGAAAAATCATGATCGATGTCACTTACCAATGATATTGATGATTTTTTTAACATAAATATATGATGAAATGAAATTAAACATGTTGGACACAATCATGAATCGTATAAAAGATATAGATTTAGTTTTAGAAAATACAATCATATTATTTCTTCCAATGGATCCTTGAATATAAACAACCCCATAAAGAAATGAGATTTTAACATAATGTGTTTTACACTTTAGTAACATTTCAATCATAATACCATAAAATAATAGAGTTAAATGAAAAACTAAATATCAAGAATATAAGGATATTCATTGTATAAAATCTCAAAGGGGAAGTAGAAAACACTATAGAAAAATGAATATATACGAATGGGGTTATAGCCATGGTTTTGGGAATACAATTGGCATGATCAAATTTTGTTAATCCTATACCAAATGTTTTAAATAAGCATTGTTACATCCTATATATGTAATGGATATTATGATAGCTTTAACTAAAAATTTGTATAGATTTGATACAATAATGGTTTGATAAAACCATCGATAAACCTAAAAAACTTAACTAATGTGGATAAAATCACATCCTCCCATTTCACTCCCATAAAAATCAAGAACCCTATGATTTTAGTTTTTGATCCTCATCTGCACCCATCACTCATCCATTACGATTTTGATTGGATTCTTCTTGAATATAAAATTTCTATGTTCTAAATACATTATATCTTCTACCAAACATAATTTTCATATAAGTTGACCCCAACTATTTTGATAATCCCAATTATGCTTTCACATACTTTGATAATCCCAATTAATGTTTATCTATATTCAAATTCACTCAATACAAGATATTCTGTTATCAATATGATATTAATATTAAAATAGTCCTTGAAATATTTCAATAAATGTTTATCTTTGTTTATATAAGTTTTGAAGTATTTCTAATCCAATTGGATATGTTTTGCATAAAACAAATAAGTGTTAGTCAATTATCTGCACATAGTTATTGATACAAAGCTACCGGTACTTAGTCTACTGATAGAAAGAGTTACCAATAAGCTAAGGTCACTGATATGTAGATCTACCGATATTTAGAAGTCCACCGGTAAGCATAGAACAAGCTACCCATACAGACTTATCAAGAGAAAATGTTTTCTGATAGTAAAGAATGGAGCTACCATGTGCATAAGTCTACCGATACACATAATCACTGGAACTAACTCAGAGCGACCGATACAAAGCATAACTACCAAAAGACCAGAGCTATAGATAGACCAAGAGATACTGATAGACAGAGTCACCGATAGAACAAGGTCACTGATGTAGATAGCTACCGATAGAACAAGTCTATCAATCTATCGATATGTATTGAGATACCAATATCAGGATTTACTAATAAAAATAGCTATCGATACACGGAGTAAGAGCTACCGATATCAAGAGTTACCTATATCATGAGCTACCGATGCAAAGAGCTACTGATACAAGTTCAAAGAGATACCAATGGAAGGTCACTGTTACACAAAGTCCACCGTATAGATCTACCAACATAAGGCTACTAATGATTGACCATTCAATCAAACACTATACTCTCAATACTATTTATTTATTAAGCTAACAGTTACATTTGATGTTTTTAATGAAGTTAATGTTATTTAATGATTTTTGTTTCCTTGTCAAGGAACCGTACCTAGTACCCATGCAAAATGTAATCATTCCCATTTTCTAGAGCTGAAAGCTATAAATGAGAGATAATCAAGTAACTAAGAAGTGACATGAGGTGAACACAGAGATCAAATGAAATAGGGATAATCAAGGAACTAAAAAGGCAAATGAAGGGTGGAAAATAAAAATCCCCAACCGCATTCAAACGTGGTGCATTCACACAAGGCTACATCCATACTCCAAGAACACTGGACATACACGAAGCCACTCATTTCTAGAGGTGAACAAAAGCTTCATTTTGAGTGAAGAACTACAATAAACACTTCGTTCACTTAGGCTAATAAGCTGAAACTGGAACCATGGAAGAAAATGACACTCTGTTTTTCCGAAAAAAACTGGATAAGGACTCGTAAGCTTTTCTGACCAATCAAATTAGTCCAGAGATTCACTGTGAATCAATAAAGCTTTTCTAAACTCATTCATACTTTCTATAGTGATTCTTTCATTTACATTTCTAGAATTTTGTGTACCCTATTTATTTTAAACACACTGTCTCCTGAGATAAGCTGGAGGATTCTTAAATCCTCATTCAAACTCTATAACTCTTTTGTATCCCTCTATGGATAGTGGTATAGGTCAAGTAAGACCTAGATAGCTGTGATATGTTGTTTTTTCCCATGTATAACTATGGTATAGGTCTTTGTACCTAGACATTGTGTTTACTATTGTTTACCCCGATCCAGGGTGTGGATTAATTCATATAATTTGTTTGATAGGACTATGTCTCAACTTGAGACTGAACCTCTTGGTTACATCTGATGTGTATTTTAGTTTAAGTCATAAGTAAACTATATATTTCATATTCCGATGCTATTACATTGAAATAAAAAACTATATTAATGTTACTTTGATAGTTAAATTAACAAGTGTTTATACTTATTGTAAACCAGTAAGCCAGTTTCAAAAGTCAATTTAATATTCAGATTAAATTAACTGAGACCTAATCAATCTTTGAGAAACTAATTGAACATTTACACTCTGTGTAAATTCAATACAGTTTAACTTTGTTTTTTAATAGGGGGATTTAAGATATATATTTTTAATAGAAATTTTTATTTGGAACTCAATTCACCCCCTATTCAGTGTCCACTCCGACTAGCATTTGGTATCAAATGTTGTTTTTATTAATATGAGTTTTCAAAAATTTTTGTTTTTCAACTGTGATTTCATTTGCATCTTTAAAGATCTTAAATTTCTGTTAGTTCTAAATTTTATCTCTTTAATATATTCTATAAAATATAGTTATGGAAAATAGACTAGAGGGTGCTGCTAAAAACAGGCCACCTTTCATCAATGGTACAAACTATGACCAGTGGAAATATAAGATGAATAGTCATTTTGAATGTACAGGTTTTGATATTTGGACTGCTATAGAGTTTTAATATAAAATTCCAGAAACTGATAGAACTACTTGGGATGAACCTACAAAGACTGCTTACAATAATAAATGTAAAGCTATGAATGCCCTGTATTGTGCTCTAGGAGATGAAGAGTTTTATAGAATTTATTCTTGAAAAACTGCGTATGAAATATGGGATACTTTGGGTGTTTCTCAGGAAGGAAAAACCAATGTTAATGAAATGAGATTAAATACATATACTATTAAATATGATAATTTTAAAATGAAGTGTGATGAACCTATTTTTGATATGTATCTCAGGTTCAATGAGATTGTCAATACTATGAGCTCTCATGGAAAGGCTGTTCCAGCAAATGAACAAATTATAAGGATATTAAGATGTCTACCAGAAAGATGGATAGGTACATCGGTTTCCATTAGAGAACCATGTGACATTAGAGCTCTACCTGTCAAAGAGATTATTGGTAAACTTATGATGTTTGAGGAAGAACTCAAGATAAATAAGGTGGAAGATGATAAACCTAAAAGGAAGTATGTCTCTTTCAAATCTACTGCTCCAAAGAGAAAAGACAAGGAGAAAACACATGTACCTACTAAAACTTCAACCAGTGATGATTCGGACTCTGACAGTGATGATGAGATGGCTCAAATAGCCAAGAGATTCAAGAAGTTTTATAGGAAAAAGAGATTCTTTAGAAAATCAAATTACAAAGGTAAGTATGGAAATAATGTTCATTGGAAGAACGACTGGAAGAAGTCTGATAAGGAAGATGATATAATCTGCTATGAATGCAAAAGGAAAGGACAGATCAAGGCTGACTATATGAAGCTAATGTTCAAAAAGAAATATGATTATAAGGAAAAAATTTACAAGAAATCTATGAAATCTACTTGGACTGCTTCAGAAGACAACACAAGTGAATCTGAAATTTCTGATTCTGAAAAGAATCGTGCCAACATGTGCTTCATGACCAATACCACTGAGGTACTTGTTTCCCCTATGATGAATTATTATCATTCTAGAAATAACAGTGATTCAGATAATGATGAAAACATTCCTAAGGCTGAATTGTTTGAATATTTTAACATGATAGAAGGAAAATGTAATGTACTTAAGGAAAAAATATAAGTCACTAAAGAAATAGGATGCTCTCACTACCAATGTTAAATCTTCTTTTGATATAAAAGAAGAAAAGAATGATCAACTTTTAAAGGAATATACTGAACTAATAATTTCTAATGAGAAACATAGAATGGGATTAAAAAAATTTACAAAGTGAAAATATACACTTACTAAAATGTTAGGTAAACAAGTGGAACCAAAGTACACTACTGGGTTGGGATACCAACCGGGACAGAGACAGTTCACTAAAAATCAATTTATTCCTAAATCTGGACGAAATTCTGCTTATTCCAGTTCTGGAAATATGTACGCTTCAACTATTTATTCATATGGTTATAGACCAAATAATGTTTATCTTTCAAAATCTATTGATTCTATAAATTATATGAGACCCATAAGACAAATCTGGGTCCTTAAGCAACGATTGCTAACCTGTCTGGACCTAAGAAGATCTGGGTACCAAAATCATTTTCTGTTTAAACCTGTTTTGTAGGAAACCTGTCTGAACAGTTCTCACAAAAAGGTATAGTACATGGACATTGGATGTTCAAGGCACATGTCTGGAGATTATTGATTCTTTAAAAGATTAATAAAAGTTGATGGAGTCCATGTCACATTTCATGATAACTCTAAAGGAAAAATCATCGGCCCAAGCCAGATTGGTAACACAGATTCAGTTTAGATTTATAAAGATTTATTTTTTGATGGGTTTAAATACAATATTTTATGTATTTCTCAGTTATTTGATGATGGATTTAATGTGAAGTTTGAAAATGATTCTTTTAATGTTTTTAACAATAAAAATGCTTTATTATTTTCTGCATTAATAAATGAAAACGTTTATGCTGTTGATCTGAATTCATTAGCTAAGAAAAATGTTACTTGTTTTTATGCTTTTAATAAATAATCTTGGCTTTGGAACCGAATATTGGGACACTACAACATCTATTCACGTAGAAAATTGACTAGGAAGAACTTAGTTAGAGACCTACCTAAACTTGAATTCCCAAATGTAAAAGCTTGTAATCTCTGTCAAAAGGGAAAGTAACAAAAAGTTTCTTTTAAATCAAAGAATGAAGTTTCAACTTCTCAACCTCTCAAGTTGGTTCCCATGGACTTGTTTGGACGTTCTAGAGTTTCTAGTTTAAATGGGAAGCACTATGTCTATGTCCAAGTAGATGAATTTTCTATATATACTTGGGTATACTTCTTGGATCACAAAATTGAAGCTTGTTTTTACATTGTTGAATACTCCAAGTCTGTAGAAAACCCTAGTGGACTTAAGATTAAAACCCTAAGAATTGATCGTGGCCGTGAGTTTGAAAATCATGAGTTTAAATCTTATTTATCACAAAATGGATATAGTCACAAATTTTCTTATCCTAAGACACCTCAGTAGAATGATGTAGTAGAAAGAAGACATAGAACCCTTCAGGAAATAGACAGAACTATGCTTAATGAGTATAGCCTGCCTATTTATTTTTGGGCTGAAGCTGTGAATACATCTTGTTATATTATTAATAGAGTCTTGATTAGACCTGTTCTTAAGAAGACCCCATATGAACTATGGAATAATAGAAATCCTAAAGTTAGTTACTTTAGAGTCTTTGGCTGTAATGTTTTTATTCTCAATACAAAGAATAATATTGACATGTTTGCTTCTAAGAGTGATGAAGGAATTTTTCATGTTATTCTTAAACTAGAAATGCCAATAAAGTCTTTATCAAAAGAACAAAATGTGTAGAATAATCTGTTCAAATCACGTTTGATGAAACTGATCCACATGAGCCTAAAACCTATCTTGAAAATCAGGAAGAATATTTGACTCTTTTGAACCTTAATGATAAAACTAAAGAAACTGCTGTAAAAATATCCAGATCTAGACATATTCTAGAATATGCTTCTATTGAACCCGAACCAATAGATAAACCTGAAATTTATAGTCCTACCTTTACTAGATAAACTAGGATTCTAAAGAATCATCCTTTGGATGTGATTTTTTGTAATCTTGTTATAGGGACAAAGACAAGAGCTTCTCTAAGAAACTAGGTTAATCATCAAGAATTTTTTTCAAAGCTGGAACCTAAAAATGTCAATGATGCTATCAATGATGAATTTTTGGTAATGTCTGTGGAAGAAGAATTAAATCAATTTGAAGGAACCAAAGTCTAGGAATTAGTGGACATACCCAAGGACACTTTGATAATATTCACTAAATGGGTTTTTAGAAACAAAGTTGATGAATCTGGAAATATAGTTAGAAACAAAGCTAGGCTAGTTGCATAAGGATATAGTCAAGAGGATGATATAGAGTATGAGGAATCCTTTTCCCCTGTAGCCATATTATAAGCCATTAGGATCTTACTTGCCTATGCTGCTAATCTGAATTTCATGTTATATCAAATGGATGTCAAAAGTGCTTTTCTAAATGGTTTTATTATTGAAGATGTTTTTGTTGAACAACCACCTAGATTTACTAATCCTCATTTTCCAAATCAAGTTTTCAAGCTATCAAAAGCTTTATATGGTTTAAATCATGCTCCAAGAGCTTGGTATTATAGACTTAGAAATTTTCTTACATCAAAAAGTTTTACTAAAGGAATAGCTGATCCAACTCTTTTTATTAAAATAATTTATAATGATGTTTTGATAGTACAAATATATGTTGATGAGATAATTTTTTCATCTTTTAAACATTACTTATGTAATGATTTTTCAAAGACAATGTTAAATTAATTTGAAATGAGTTTAATGGGATATCTTAAATATTTTCTTGGATTTCAAGTTTTCAGAAGGGAAATGTTATTATTTTGAATCAAAGTAAATATAAAAAGGATATTTTAAAAAGTTTTGGTTTTGGATAGTATTAAGAAAAGTGATACTCCTATGAGTACAGTCTGTAAATTGGATGCAGATGAAATTGGGAAACCATTGGATCAAACCAATTACAGAGGTATGATTGGAAGCTTACTTTACCTTACTGCTAGTTGACTAGATATTATGTTTAGTGTGTGTATGTGTGAAAGATTTAAAGCTAATTCAAAATAATCTCATTTACTTACTGTTAAGTGAATTTTTATGTATCTTAAACACAATGTATACATAGGTTTGATTTACCCAAAAGGATAATCCTTTGAGTAAATGAGTTATTCAGATGCTGACTTTTTTGGTTAAAAGTTGGATAGAAAAAGAACATATGGAACGTGTAATTTATTGGGAAAATCCTTAGTATCATGGTGTAGTAAGATGCATAATTCTGTAGCTTTTTCCACTACCGAAGTAGAGTATATAGCTGCTGGTAGTTGCTGTACACAAATTCTGTGGATGAAACACACACTTTTGGACTATGGATATAATTTTTAACATGTTTTTATCAACTGTGACAAAACTAGTGAAATAAACATTTCGAATAACCCTGTATCCCACTCTAGGACCAAACACATTCATGTAAGGCACCATTGTTTGGGATATCAATACCAAGAGGGTTAGATTACTCTTGACTGTATTCGTACTGAACATCAATTAGTTGACATTTTCACCAAACCTTTGAGTTCGGATAGGTTAAGTTATATAAAGAATGTGTTTGGAATGATTAACTTTGATCGGTAGCTACCTCACCAATGTGAATACCTCACCGATGTGGTTCCTCGCCGATGTGATACCTCACCGGTGTGATACCTCACCGATGTAACCTCACCGATGGACCTCCCTGATAGGAATTCTCACCGATAAACCCTATTGATGAGTGCACTGTTTTAAACATTTGTCTGCCACTAGAATCTAAATAATTTTACGTTTATTTCATTTAATTTATTTATTTTATCATTCCTAAGTGATAAAAACAAAGTCCTAGCTACTTCTCCATCCACTGACCCTTAAACCCTTACCCTCAAACCTTAGCTCCCAAATCTCATGAAAACCCTAAACCCCTCAAACCAGTGATGGAAAAAACCAAAATTCCTATCATCAGAGATGACACTGATGATCCAAATAAAAAGAAGCAAAATTTCGTGCCAGAATCAAGTGGTAGTGTTGGAAGAACTAGGCCGGGTAGGCGACCAGTGAACCCTCATTTGCAGGATAGAGTTTTTGTGATTTAAAAAGAGTTGTGCGTAGAATGGTTAATGCCTATAAAGTCGTTAGTTCTCGAAGTACTAGAAGATAAAAAGTGGGTAGATTGATTTTCGAACAACAAGTGTCCGTACTATCCAAAGCTAGTGAAACAATTTTATGATTTTGTATGCTTTGAGAAATCTGAAAATGAAAACTGAGTGACTTTTTTTGTGAATGGAAAGGAGATGTCTTTTTCATCTTTTGAATGGGATGAATTCTTGAAGGTTCCAAATGAAGGTGTATCTAGATATGTCTCGAAAGATATACCACCTACAAGTGATATATTCGATTATGAAACTGCCTTATAGGAGATCACCAGTGATGGAAATAAAAAACATGTAGTGGATGCTGAAATGGCTGGAGAGAACAGATTGCTGTCCAAATTTGTTCAGCATGTCTTAATACCAAGGAGAGGAGACATTGCAAATTTATGATATCATGATATCTATCTCCGGAATCTCCTGAGGCATTGTGTAAAAGTAAATCTGTTCAAATTGCTTATGATCCAATTGGAAGACATGATAAAGCCAAAATCAAAGACTAATGACCTATTCTTTTCCAATTTGATCTTAGAGATGATCAAAGTGAAATGGGTAGCTGAGTCTCAATATGAGACGATGGTAGTACGGAATAATTTTTGTATCACAACCACATTTTGAAAATACATGAAGACAAATTGGAACCCATGGAGAGGAGAGTGGGTTAATGATGACCAGAAGACATATGATAAATTCAATCCAGTGAATCATCCTTCAAGACCTAAGGATGTGAGGGATCCAAGTCTAGGACCTGATGAAGATGAACCAGAGTACAGTGATGAGACTGAAGAAGAAGAAAATTCTATGGATGAGGGAAGAGATTCGGACTTGCCTTTAAGTCCTACTGCTGAAATTGTATCTTCTAGAAACGAATCCTTATTAGAAGGAGAGACTCCTGCTGATGAGGAAGACTAGCCAACCCTTGAGCATAAAGAAGAAAAGGAGAATGAATCCAAAGCCTTTGATTCTGTCTGTTTAAGTATGAGTCCATTAATTTGAATCTCAGTTTTGCCTACTGATGATGTAGTAGGAGAAATAGAAGAAGTTATACCAAATCCAGAGGACCCTCCAGCTGTTGCAGAGAATGAATTTATAGTAGAAGATTCTCCTCAAGAAGAAAGACTTGCTAAGAATGTCCTTGTTGTACAAGAGAATTCACCAATTGAGGAGGAGAATCAAATCATGTCTATAAGTGTGAAAATGGCTATTGAGATTGAAGATTGGGTAGAAGACCTAGGTTTTTTGGTTTGTGGATTAGGCTATCCTGATTCTGATAATGTGGCTTCCCTCAATAGACCAAAGATCGTTTATGATGTTGAGGCTGAGTTGCTACCTGAATATGTGTTCAGAATGCATGACCTGGATATTTTGAAAAAAAATTGTAAGGTCAGTTTTGAGGAAGAGAAATGGAAATTGGAAGCCTCACTTGTGTCATCAATTCAATCAATTATGACTGACTCTGTGGCTATCGTATCATCTAAAAGAGGACCTGTTGTAATTTCTCCTTCTGATATGATCACCAGAGTTGACCTTTAATCCTTAAAGGATGAGCTGAAAGAGTACTTTAGTTCTTCTATTGCTGAGTTGAAGAACTGCTTTGTTGATGAGATGAGTAATTTTGAAAAATCTTTTAAATTCTCTCTCTTTGTTGTAATTTGTCAACCATTGTGGCAGAAATAGTGGAAGAAGTTATAGACTTCCAGACTCAAGTTTCTACACTGGAAGCTGATGTTGAAGCACTAAATAAATCTGTTATCTCTTTAGACTCCTACATGAGTTCAAAATCCCAAGCAGACAAGGAATTAGCCTATTTCAAAAGTGTTGTATGTTAGATGGTTTCAGTGTTTGAAGGTTTTAAAACCTCCATGAAAGATCATGTTAAAACCCTGGATTCCCATGTCCAAAATCTGATCAGTGGGTTCACCAAAAACCTCATGGAAATAGTAACCTTCTCTATTGGTTCTATGTCTTCTTGACCTTCAGTGGATATGGATCAGATTTGAGCTGTGATGAAGGAGGAGCTTGGTCTAGCATCAACCAGTGGCTCTGTGGACTCATCCGACCTAAAAAAAGTTTTGCTTTCTACTAGAGATTCATTTAGAGAAATAATGAAGATAGTCCAAGACTATATGGGAGAAGAATCTACCTCTCAGAAAGAAGTGAAAGATATGGTGGAATCCTATTTCTAAAAGGTTTACACCAAGAATCCACTCAACAAATCACTTCAAACTACTCTTGGAAAACCTGAAGTCACCTTCTTCCAATCAAGCATTCAAAGAGAAAGTCAGCAAACTGAGGGAATTAACTCCAGCCTTGGATAAATTCATGGAGAACAAGTATGATTTCATTTCTGCTATGGAGATAGGAGGAGGAATAATTATAGATTTAAGAAATATTTTGTTGCCTTTCCTATATGTCGATGCTCGACCAGTGACTGTACCTCCATCTTTACCTGCCTCTTCCTCTACTGCTTCTCCTATTCAAATGACTCCAGCCCAAGCCATTCGAAGACTTACACCTATGATCACACAAAGAATTCCTCAGTACAATCCTGACATAGTTTCTGTGGATCATCCTCGTGTGATTATTTCCGGAATTCATAAGCCTTAAACACCATCCACACAGTCTGAATCCTCTTTTGAAGAAAAGGAAAAATCTCACATTGAGGATGTAGATTGAACAAGTGGCTAGGATGATTGATAGGAATCCCTTGTATTTTGTTTTCTTTATATGTACACTTTTGTAACATATAATACAATTGGATTTCTTTTATTTCTCATTTTGTTCCTCTTCACTTTATTGTTTCCCACTTTTTGATTATGACAAAGGGGGAGAAATATTATCACAGTATGAAAGAAGGATAAATATTCTCAAAGGGGGAGCAATATTATCTAAGGAAGAGCTACTATGATTTTCCCCTCTGATATAATTGCATTTAATTCTACCTCTGATACATTATCTTCTATAACACACTGTTTTCTTTGAGATAATTACATTTAATGATATATCCTCTAATTCACCTGCTCATTATTTTAAAACTATAGTATCATAAGTTGTGATTATCAAAAAGGGGGAGATTTTTTACCACATCTATTTTGATAATCCCAATTATTCTTTCACAAACATTGATAATCCCAATCAATGTTTATCTATTTTAAAATTCGCTCAATCTATGATATTCTATTATCAGGATGATAATAATTTAAAAATAGTCCTTGAAATAGGTCAATAAATATTTATCTTTGTTTATATAAGTCTTGAAGTATTTCTAATCCAATTGGATATGTTTTTCTTAAAACAAATAAGTTTTAGTCACTGATCTGTGTATAACTACTGATACAGAGCTACCGGTACTTAGTCTACGGATAGACAGAGTTACCGATAAGATAAGGTCACCGATACGCAGAGCTACCGATATGTACAAGTCCACCGGTAAGCATAGAACATGCTACCGATACAGACTTATCAATAGAACAAGTTTTCCGACAGTACATATTGGAGCTACTGATGTCCATAAGTCTACTGATACATATAGTCACTGGAACTAACTCAGAGCGACCGATACAAAGTAGAGATATCGACAGACTAGAGCTATCGATAGACCAAGTGCTACCGATAGACAATGTCACCGATAGAAAAAGGTCACCGATGCAGATAGCTACTGATTGAACAAGTCTATCGAGCTACCGATATGTACAGAGCTACCGATATCAAGTGTAACCGATATTAAGAGCTACCGATACACAGAGTAAGAGCTATCGATATTATGAGTTACTGATATCAAGAGATACCGATGCAAAGAGCTACCGACACAAGTTCATAGAGCTACCAATGGAAGGTCACTGTTATACAAAGTCCACCGCACACATCTACCAACATAAGGCTACTAATTATGGACCAACTAGTCAAACTCTATTCTCTCAATTCAATTTATTTATTAAGATAATGGTTACATTTGAAGTTTTTAATGCAGTTAATGTTATTTAATAATTTATGTTTCCATGTCAGGGAACCGTACCTAGTACCCATACAAAAGGTAATCATTCCCATTTGCTGGAGTTGAAAGCTATAAAATAGAGATAATCAAGGATCAAAGAAGTGACATGA
Source organism: Viscum album (assembly GCA_963277665.1). Taxonomy (NCBI): domain Eukaryota; kingdom Viridiplantae; phylum Streptophyta; class Magnoliopsida; order Santalales; family Viscaceae; genus Viscum; species Viscum album. The sequence continues at coordinate 961,134,591 of OY728142.1, forward strand.
GGTGAATACATAGATCAAATGAAAGAGAGAGAATCAAGGAACTAAGAAGGCACACGAAGGGTGGAAATTAAAAAGGCTCAACCACATTCAAATGTTGTGCATTCACACAAGGATACATCCATACTAGAATAACACTAGACATACAAGAAGCCACCCATTTCTATAGGAGAACACAAGATGCATTTTGAGTGAATAGCTACAACAATCACTTCATGCACTTAGGCTGATAAGATGATCCCGGAACCAAGGAAGAAAACAACACTCTATTTTTCAGACAAAAACCAGAGAAGGACTCAGAAGCTTTTCTGACCAATCAAACGAGTCTAGAGTTGCACTACGAATCACTAAAGCTTTTCTAAATTCATTCATACATTCTTTAGTGATTCATTCATTTACATTTCATGTATTGTGTGTACCCTGTTTATTTTACACACACACTGTCTCCTGAGCTAAGCTGGAGGATTATTAAATCCTCATTCAAACTCTATAACTCCTTTGTATCCCTCTGTGGATAGTGGTAGAGGATGAGTAAGACTTGGACAGCTATGAGCTACTATTTGTTTTCCCATGTATAACTGTGGTAGAGGTCTTTGTACCTGGACAGTGTGTTCAATATTGTTTGCCCCAATCAAAGATGTGGATCAATTAATATAAATTGATTGAGAAGACTAAGTCTCGGCATGAGACTGAACCTCTTGGTTACATCTACTGTGTATTTTTGTTTAAGTCACATGTACACTATATATTTCATATTCCGCCTCTATTACTTTGTAATACAAAACTATTTTAAAATTACTTTGATAGTTAAATTAGAAAGTGTTTATACTTATTGTAAACCAGTAAGTTAGTTTCAAAAGTCAATTTAATCTTCAAATTAAATTAAACTGAGACCTAATAAATCTTTGTGAAACTAACTGAACATTTACACTCTATTTAAATTCATAACATTTTAACTTTGTTTTTTAATAGGGTGATTTAAGATAAATATTTTTAACAGAAATTTTTAATTGGAACTCAATTCACCCCCCCTCTTGAGTGTCTAATCCAACCAAAAATATATTTTCTAGGATAGAATGAATAATGTATTTTTTTTTTCATATTTTAGATTCATTGATCAAATGTTGTTTTTAATTATATTTATCATTCAATTTCATAATAAATTTAATTTTAAGTGACATTTTTTTATTTCTGTTACTCTATACTACTATATAAATCTAATATTAACCTATTAGTTTGTGTGATATATATGATTAAATTATAAAATAATATATTATAATATTTGTTTGTTTTGATAAAATATTATAGATTTATGAAATTCTTAGTTTCAATGTTTAATTTTAAGATTTTAAATTATTCTTTTTAGGTTTCAAAAAATACCACAGACAAAAGTGTAAGATCATGGATAACATGAATCTTTTTCCCTATAAGGAAATTTCATTTGGATGGATCACCTATTAAATATGAAAAAACTCATTTTACTCTACAATGCTTAATATTTTATATACTATGCAATGAATATTTGATCACATTGCAATATAGAATATTTTTTCAACACTCTTTATTGTGTATATTACAAAAAATAGAGAAAGAGATAAATTATGAAATCCTCCCAAGATTCCTCAAATAATGGATAAATAGAATAAATGATATTAAACCAAACTACCTTTATTAAGATTAGTAAAAATAATTTTCTAAATAAAATAGAAAAATCATTATATTTAATATAGTACTTACATACTATCCAATCAACCTACATTAGAAAAGGCTTGTTTATCCTAGATGAAAATTTTTATTTGAGGAAAAACATTTCAATCAACCCAATTCAAATTTAACCACTAATAATTATTTTATTAATTTCAATCATGCTGTAATTACTTCTTTTACTTTATCACTATTTTATCTCCTACACAGATTGTTCACACTTTCTCATTGTATCCCAAACTTTGTGTCACACAAACTTTTAATTTAGTTTTTACACAATTTTTTTTCATCTATTTTATCACATCTATCACAATTTAACTCATCATCTCACACACATACCCCCATTATATTTTCATACCATACATATCTGGAATCCCACTTCCACTTGAATTTTTTGTGGGGAACGACTAATAAATAACAGAAGCAATAACATTAACATCCCTCAATTTGGAAAAGACTAATTATGGATTTATCCAACCTAACATCATTTTTAATATCTTATTTTAATAATTATTTCCTAGAAACATTAATATTTAATACATTAGTTTATAGAGAAATAATAATGTAAGATCAAGAGTGAATATAAAAAAAGAAAAAATAAAAACAACAACTATACACACAATTTTTTATTATATTATGTATATTAATTAGCCATTGATATAATGAAATTAAATATCAAAGTTTTATTTTTATTGTTTTTTATTATATATATAGTAATTTTTGGTCTTCTACATTATGATTCTCATATATACTAGTGTTTCAGTTAGGGTTTTATATAATGTTAAAAACTCTCATTTCCTTAATTATATTTTCAATTTATCTTAAATATTATTTCATTCATTTTATCTAAACAAATATACAATTTTTTGAAATGGATATAATTTGGATATAAGAAACTGATCAGATTCTAGGAGGTTTAAATAAAGGCTTGGGTAGTTATTTATATTTTTCACTTTACAATGATTCAGATAGTGGTCGTATACACTACCCATGATAAAATTTTGTTGGATGACCATGGTTATGTTTTTAAGAAGATTTATACTATATAACAATATATTAATTTTAAAAAAACTATTATTTCAGTTATAAAAATGGGGGAGAAAATGAAATATCAAAATTTTCGGGATCTGAGTAAGATGACTGGATGAGAGAATATATTAGAAGATTGGTTTCTATTTATTATTCATCATGATGATGAATGAATTAAATCCCATGAATACTTTGACACGAGAACACATGATGCATGCAATGAAAATGAAAATGTTTATAGTTTAAAAAAATTGAATGATATTTCCATCAAACCAATATATTAAAAATATGATAAAATAAAAAATATTGAATTATTAGATTTATTATTTCATCGAAAAGACATTTTTGGGACTTCAAATAATTATAAAAATTATATTACAGTCTTTATGAATGACTTACATACCAAAAATGAAGATATACCCTCAGACCATTATACAAAATGGAATATAGTCAACATACTTGGGTTTTCAGAAAACTAAATTCATACTTTCTTGAGATATTTTAGCCAATTTTTAGGGTAAATTACTGAATAATATTATTATAAGAAATTAGACACTTTCTCCTTGAAGAAAAATGATAGTGGAACACAATATGGGGTACTATATAATGTAGTATTGAAAAATCCATTGATTCATAGACTCCAAAACCATATCATTTCTTATGAAATATCAATAAAATGAGATGGAATGAAACTAAAATAAATTACTATAATTTGAGTTCATTCATAATCTGGATGGATTAGCACTGTGGAATTTGGATGCTAAATATCAGGATTTTGTATCCGATGTGTGCAATGTAATGTTGGGTATATCATGTGATGATTTTATTCTGTTTGGGAGGATTATTAGTTCATCCAACACATAGACTATTTACATATACATTTATAACCTTCCACAATGTTTGTGTAATGAAATAACCTATTACATTTATGAGTATACTAAAATATGGACCATCTAATCTAGCTAATAATTTCTATTATTACAAGTAAACGTTAATAAAAATATTTGATGAATCATTTAAATATGTGTACATGTAGATATGATAGTTTTTTGAAGGACTTATTTTAGCTATGTAGTGTAATTATATGGATGATAAATGGTTTCACACCTTATATATTGATTTGTTGCTAGAGAACTATTGAAAAAAATTCATTTCATATTTTATGAATAATTCAAAATCAAGAAGAAAAAATATTTCCGCAGTTTCCATTTTATGGGACATTGAAGATTCATTCCAATGGATCATCCATAAAGGAATAATCCTAAAAGGATTAGCAATACCAGGGAAGCCAAAAATCCACCTTAGCATATGTATTGAACTTATGTTATTACTGAATTCTGAAATTTTAAATTTTTATTAGGGAAGTGTAAGAAGAAATCATTAAATAGGATAAATGCTTCAACTGAAACCAATTACAATTGGAAGAATAAACATATCTTCTTTTAGTTTCCTTATTGGTCAACTAATTTGGGATATAATTACATAGATGTAATGAAAATTGAAAAAATATATGTGAAATGTTTCTTTCAATTATTTTAAATGTCATGGAAAAAATATGATTTACATTTTCGGCGTAACGTGGTGGATTGGGGTATCAAAATATAATTGATTCTGATTTGTGTTAGTGAAAATATTTCTAATGATTTTTATTCCCCTAATATGTTGAATACTAATTTTTTTTTCTGAAAGTGGTTGATACATTTAATTTTCTTTATGGATATTGAAGAAACATATCAAAATAGGTCAATATAATAGAGTTTAAGTTGAAATATTTGAAGTCTCATGATTATCACATCCTTCTATTTGAGTTTATCCAAATAGAAATATTTCATATATTACCCAAAAAATGTATGGTAGGTATCTATTTAGTTTTTCCATATTTATATAGAACATTTTTTTAATAATATTTTAATTTTTTCTTAAAAAAATTATTTTAATAAACACAAATATTTTTGTGTGGTTTATAGAAAATGATTCCTCCATCATTTTTCACAAGCATGTTACGTCTAATTGTCCATATTTCAACCAAAATAAATGTTTTAGGACCTATTTATTTTGATTGGATTCATTCAAATGAATGAAATATGTGCAAATTTACGCCTTATGTTTGGATTAAGAATCATCCAAAAGGATCTATAATGAATCAATACTTGGATCAAGAAAGTATAGATTTTAGTACTAATTTATCATTATGATGTGTCAATGAGACGGAATAGGCTACAGATAAACGATGATAGGATGTATGAGAACATTTAACCTATTTTTTCATCACTTCCCCAAACAATGTTAATTATTGTATTATATATATTGACAACATTAGTCCTTGAATAGTGGGAGATGATGCATCACATAGTTTTGATTAACTGTGATTTGTTCGATGACTACACCAAGCCCGTAAGTTGTACAAGTATATGTTATATAATTTTATGTAACTGTACATTTCTATTAAATTATTTATATTTTCTACAGGGAAAATAAAAAATTGTTAATTGAACTCATTATTATTTATCTTTGAGAAGGAGATAGACTTGTCATTGCAATGAGTATTCTGTTTGGTTGAAATTGATTGTAGAATTATTACTATAATAAAATAATAAAATAAATATTTACATAATATTAATAATAATTAATATTTTATTTATTGATTTTTCCTGTTGAATATGTCGATGAGAATATTGGATATATGGTTTTTGGATCTAATTTAGTGGTTCGTGAAATGAAAATCAATTTTGATCAATTTGTGAAAATTTATTATCACTGAACAAGAAATATACATTAGATAATAACACCATAGTGTTTTTATAAATACCAATATTTGACAATTCTTCTTGTTAATCAGAATTTAGACCTTTATTTTAAAAATGTATCTTATTATGGATACATTTATAATATAGTAATATTGGATTAATAATATCATGGTCATGTCAATATTATAAAATGAAAGTGGTGTGATTTTATGATGAGTCATGAAAATTTTATTTATTATTGGGGAATTTTAGTTTTTTAAATGAATAGAACTCCTGATACTGATGATTTATATATACTTACATCAACAAAAAAGTTATTTTATGTAAATGATCATCTATGAACAAAATCTGTAGTCATTATTGAATCAATCCCAAGAAGTATTTGTGATGATAGTTAAAATCAAATTTCCATCAACACTACCCCATTGTACTAGATAAAGTTATTACATATTCAGAATCAAATAGTTTAATTTTCAAAGATAATTATGATCATAATATTACGTTTGGAAATATATATTATATTTCTTATGTGTTTTCTGTAATTTTTTTTAAATAAAATTGTGTTGTTTAGGGTGGTACAATTCATATGATTTACTATTTATTAAAAAATATTTTTAATTCAACTTTTCCATCATGTGACTTTTCCATATATACTTTTACAATTTTCATTGATTTTATTTTTCTAATATTGAACTAAACAATATTAGAACCAATCAAACCTAAAAAATTGATACAAATCAATAAGAAAACAAAATCCAAATGAATTTAATTGAAACATATTAAACTAATTAGAATTAAAATAAAAACAAATGAATATAATGACCATACCAAAAAATGGAAAAATGAGCTAACTCAAAATATGAACTAGATAGCCTATGCACAAAAAATGAATAATGACATAATCAGTCGACCCAAATGAAATAAATTACCTAACAAAAATTGAATTGGATTGAATTGAAAAAAGAAGAAAAATATATCATACCCTTGTTAAACATAAAAATATTAATTGATTTATTTTTATTTGACTCATATTTTATGTTTTCATTTTCTTCCCTAAAAATATAATATGATTTTATTATATCACTACATATAATTTAGTTTTTTTTATAAACTGGTCTTCCATAATTATTTCATATCACATATTTTTTATTATTCATCATTCAAATTAGTAATTAATCTATAATTAATTAATTTTTTCGAAAAGGATGGAAATGAAAAAAATAATAGATGCAAAGGAAAGAGATACTAGAAAATAATAAATGAATGTGAGATATAGGATTTTATCCTATGGTTCTAGTATTTTATATTTTATATTCAAATATATTTATCAATAAGATATAATTTCATGTGATTAATATTTTTTTTAAATTTAAAATAGGATCCCCCACACAGAATAAAATTATTATCTGATGAACCTAGTGGAAGTAGTTTTAAAAAAAACAACACAAGGGGGTGGGGTACTAGAGCTTCTATAACTACTCATAATACATGATTATTCCTTATCAATATATTATATATTCCATCTATAAAACATTCATATCCCATTGCGTCATTAGAGGCACCCTAAATATTTAAGTCACCAAAATTTTCTATACTATTTTCATCTGACCACACTTATCATTATTTACCTTATCTAATGACGACTCTTACTCCAAATTCCTATTATAGTTTTCCACAAATTATTATACTAGATTCCTTTCATTCCACTTTCTTCCCCTATATCTTCTATATAAATGATCCTTAGACTTCTACTCCAACCCATTATGATACTTATAAAAAAAATAATGTATACCATGCCAATGGTTCATGTTGATGATACTTTAGATGATTGGGATCTAAAGGTAACCACTGGTTATCCTAGATCATGTATATTTATATAAGCCTAGTATAATTTTTTTAATATAATTTATTTTCATTTTAAGACGTATTATAATTTTTTCATTCATTCAAAGTAAGATATTATATAAGGCAGCATGGGCGTATAAGCATGTGTGATGTGTTGAATCACCACACATAGCTGCTGGTTTTTTACAATGAGGATAATAAAATTATTGAAAATATAGAGTGACAATGTTAGAGTTTCATGGTAATTACTTCTAAATAATTTTACATCATTCTTATTTGGATGATATCTTGGAGACACCATCAAAATGATATAAATGATAATAATTGGGTGTAAATATGGTTACAAAATATCAATGGATTTTTCATTTATATTATTATTTTATTTATATGAATTAATCTCATAGTTCTAGAGTCATTATAATTTTCCATATGGGGAGGATTTTAGGACTACAGAACTCATTGAATTAGGTGAGTTATCGAGAGAATATAATCAATAATTGTATAATAGATGTATTTCGAGATTTTTTATGTATTTAGATGCCATACCAATCAAGAATGAGTGTATAGAAGAACATTATTAGAAATTTATTTTTCATTGGAACCGAATCATGTTTATGGTTATAATCAAATTTATGGTTTTTGAATAAATATTATGATGATTTACATTAATTATATTTTTTTATTATTGAGAATTATTTTTTATAAAGGCCATACCTAAATAAAAAAATGAAGATATAAAATAACTCCACACTTCTATGAGAACTACTATGATAGAATATGAGAATATTTTAGTATAAAATTTGTTTATAATTTTTAAATTTATATTTATTATAGATCTACAATTTATTAAATTTTCATTAATAAATATTCCTTAGAAGGTTTTCAAGAGAACTATATTTATGTACATGTAAATTTATAAACATTACAATATATTGCTGAGAAAACGTATATTAATGTTTTTTTGACATTACATAGGAATATAGATTAATATTAATATATATTTATAATATGACTTTTTCACACATTGAATCGGAAACTGAATAAAACGTTTTTTTTCAAGTATATAATGGACCGATATTCTTAATGTAAGACAAATATACTAAGGAGGAGACCAAAAAATAAACTATTCGTTTTTATATTGAGTAAAAACCAACCTTTCACAATAAATGATTATGCAAGACCTATTTAACTATTTTTTGTATGTTATGAATTATATAAAAAATAATTTTATTTACATTATAAATACTTTGAGGGACACATGTAAAACAATATAATGAAATTTTTTTATTGAAATGCATAACATATAAAAATTAGACCCATAATATTTGTAGATTTATTAATATCTCAAAATATAGAAACAAATCTTTGTAAACAATTAATTTTTGAAAACATTATAGCACATGGACACTTAATCTTCTTGATTCACTCAAAAATATTTTTTTGATAATTTCTATAAAGAGAAATCACTTTTTTATTTTTCTACAATGCATCACATCAACAAACATCAAGCACAAATCAAAAAATATATCATGTAGTAGCAGAAACAAACCTTTGAATGAACATCATCTAAAATGGATGATCAAATATAACTTCTGTTTAAACATTATTTTTTTTGTTGAAAACAATATAAAATACAAGAGTCATATCCATTCCAATCTTCTCGAAATCAAAATCTCAAGAAAATTTCATTATATGAAGTTATAATATTAAAACTATCATTTTTAAAACAAAAATTATTTTTAGGAACACATTAACATTACATAAAAATTATTTATTAACTTCATTTAATTATGTAATGTTCAATTAAATCCATAGCAAACAAATATTTAATTATAATGAACAATAAATAGTTTATAATCCACTATCCTAACAAAACACTATAGAAATCAACTCTTCAGTTTTTTAATTAAAAATTTTATCATCATTTTTAAACCATATAAATAGTCCTTATTTATTATTACATTACATTAATATCCTTATAATAATATCTATAAACTCTCACCAGATCTAACAAAACTTTTTTATAACTAAATGGTTGACTAATGGAATTTGTATAAGAATATAAGAATCAATTTCCATATTTCCATCAATGAAATTTACATAAAATTTCAAACTGAACCCTTATTTAAACCACTTCATATGCTGATTTAATAATTCATTATCTAATTAAAACTCAGACGTCATTTATTCTCCTATACCACACATAATATCTTGTCTTAAATAAATTCCATAATTTCAAAGAATCTATTCAACCCAAACAAGAAACAATATCATGTAAAATACCATGTACAATTTTTTATTCCATAGGTTGATTTAAAAAATTCATTATAGATCAATAATTATCAGTAAACACACAAAAAACTATTAAAACGCAATCAATATTCTCTATAAGATTGAGCATATGATATTATTTATCCTGGAAGAGAAGAATTACTTTATATATTGAAAGATATATATCTGAATAATCAACCAGCAATGTTTATAAAAATTATTTGTGATACCATATGGGATATCTGAACTATTCAGATTCAAAGGGAAAATATCCTATTCAACCTCCTATGGATTCATTAATTGTAGAAGATAACTTAAATAACAGAGGTCAAAAATTTCACATTGTATTCATATAAAAATAATGTAATATAATGATTCCCCAAATAGACCACAGAGAAATAAATACCTTTGTAAATTAGAGACCAAAGGGTTTTAATTCAGTTGACATGCTATTATGTTCCATGAACATGATGCCTAAATTTTCCCAATACATGATATTGAAATATTTAATATGAATATTGGAGATAATAATTCCAATAATATCATTATTATGATCAATAAGAAAATGATTAAGGTCAATATGTGATACTATATTATTAAGCCATTGAAAATTCATTAATAATATCTTCCTTTTTGAGATGAAATTCCCCTTATAATGTGATTATTTGTATTATCTATAGGCTTCCTTCTACCCCTACAACCATTTTTATGGAATTTCATTTTTAGCATTGGAATGTCCTTAGGAATCCCAATATTATTATTTTATTCTCCTCCTCAAAATAACTCATTTAGATATAGAGTAGGTTTAATTTATTATAATCTTATATATATACCATCCAAACCACATCATGTTATAAAAATGTCACAAATATTAACCTATGATTCTAACTAACATTTAGAAATAAAACATCACGAAATATCACATATATTAGAATACATCATAGAAATGAATCTCATTATTTATGTAAGTCAAAAATAGTAAATAAAGTCCACACCAACCACAATAATCCAAAACCAACTTACTGTTAACTACTCCTTTATCCTCAAGTAACATCATACCGAAATAATTATTCCATGTAAATAATCCTAAAAACATAGAAAATACATTATGTTTCATGATGAAAATGTCGAAAAAAAATTGGTAAACAACATAATATTTCACAAAGGGGAGAACTCATTATTTTTAACACAATTCAATATAGAAACCAATTTTTAAATACGATTTTACAATTAGATTAAAAAACACATCAATGTATTTTAATGAATGTTTTAGGGTTATGATCCTATGAAACAATTAACTTCCCAAACAATATATAACCAACAATCAATAATAGGTATACAAACATTGTCTTAGAACCTTGATAATAATGATTTCATATTGTAAAAAAGGGAAAAAAATATTCAACTAGTGTGCCCCAAGACATCTCAAATAGACCAAATCTCAGGTTTAGAGAGACAAGAAAACTCTAGGTGATTTCTACACACCTTTCATATGTAGGAAGTGAGATTGACAACCCAATGAAAACATTTCAATCATATGATATATTATTTAAGATATTTTACACAATAAACTATCTATAAAAGGAAAAAAAGGATCCTTATTAAATATATAAAAGAACACAAACTGAGAACCTTATCAATGTGGAAATGTTGAATCATCTATCATCTCCATATACATCAATAGAATCCAATTATGTTAAAATATATCTCATGAATTATATTAAAAACATTAGAAGCATCACATAATCCAAGGGAAAATATTCAGTAACTGGACATATCCTTCTAAAATAACCCAAGAGTCACTACAAAACAATATTCCAATTATATCTCAGCCCCCATATTTCATGAAACCCAAAATTAGGATTATATTTAAAATATTAGTATGGTCATTTTATTCATGAATATACGACAGAAGACATATAAAACTAGAAAAAATCAATAAATAGAAAACAATGCTTCAATAAGTGCATAAAATGATAAAAAATAAGGGATAAACACATACCAACAATATTATAAATTTCAAAAACATTAATAAATTAGAAAAAATTAAATATTAATTAAACAATATTTAGGTAATAGAGAGGCCATCATAAGTTAACCACTACAACATTATATTAGCATTTTATAATAATCATATAAATCCTTTAAAAATTCAATTTAATTTAATTCCATCCTAAAGGAATTTCTATACTATACACGTTGATTTGAAATATGTAATTATTTAATAGTATATAGAATTTTAAAAGAAATAGATAAATCATGCCATCTTATTGATTAAATGTGATTTTGGTGGGATATTAAGTAATTTTTCCCTCTAAAATACATAAAACATATATTACTATACCTAGTGATTGGTTACCCATTCTTGTAAACATTAACATGCATATTTTATTAAAATAAATATATATATTCCTTATAATTTTTAAAACCCACCTACGATCGTCTTATACTAGTCTTATATAGAAATCTTATCAATTCTTGAAGGGTATTAATATTTCATTTGAAAACATTAGAAAAAACGGTTTCAGTATAAGTGATTTGGATTTCTCAATTTAAGTGTGTTATTCACATACAAATATGTAAAACTCATCTTGAATTTAATTCTAAGTGTTTAATTTTTTTTCTATGTTCTGTAAAACATATCTTAAAACCATGATCAAATTGAGAGAAAAACATTTTTTAGATCATTTAAAAAAAATAGAAAATATTTTTTAATTGAAAACAACAGACATTGTTAGAGAAATAAGTAATGAGTGTTCATACCTCATATTTAGATTATTTTTATCTTGCATAGAGTGAAAAATAAATGTTTTTTTGTTTCTTATTGACATTTTCCTATTATAATTTTATTCATTCCAATGATAATATTGTTTATTTATATTGTTATTGGGTTAGTAGAAAACTTATTATTTTATAATGACCCCTTTTCCTACCAATGATTTTGGGAAATCATGCAACTTATTATTCATTCATTGTTCAATGTTTTATCTTAGACCTTAATCTAATTTAAATATAAATAAACATTTTACTATGTATTTAATCCTATAAATTGATTTTGTTATTGTTTGTTTGATACACAAATTGACTACTAAGTTCATTGGATGTTTTGGTTATTATTATTAGAATATTTCATGATAAGTTTTTTGAAAATGAATTTGAATTTTTATTGTTTATATTAAATTACAATGTTAGAATCATTCATTAATAAATTCTGGATAATTTTATCCTATATTTAATTTCATTATAGAGGTCAGTATGAACTAATTATGGACGCGTGCCTCATGTAAAATTGTTTTTCTCGAAAAGAATGATGAAAACTAGAAGAACAATAAAAAATATACACAAAACCAACTTTTTAATTGTGATTTTTTATTTTAATATTTTAATATCTATCTTATAACAAAACACTTCATTTATATTTAAAAAATTGTTGTTTGGAGTCCCTAGATTAATAGAGATTTGAATAGTTTGGGCTAAATAATCACTTTAATTATTTATTTGGAGATGGCCACCATGGGAGAGTACACAATAAAGTAGGGAAGGGTATTTTCCCCAATAAATATTTTCACAACTCTTATGCATGTTCCTGTAGAACCAAGTAGGAAATATGTAATGTAGAGTTGGAACATCCTCCTAATGTGGTAGAAGAGGCCAAATAAATTGTCTTATAGAAGAATGAATGGAATCAATAGTCCAATGATCACTTACTGGATTTTAAATATTACTTGTTTAATTAAATAAAAAATGACACCTCTAGGGTTTTTGATACAAATATATTGATGATTCATATGTTATATGGTGATTCAAGAAATGGTCCTAGTGATGGTTGAGACGTTGATGTTAATGGTGATGGAAATACTGAGGATGGGGATGATTCTTAGGATGATAATGATGATGATGGTGATGATATTGGTCATAATGAGGGAGAGATAGAGAGAGATTTAACTTTTACATTTTGACTAATATTTACGACATATGATGTTTGATGATTGTATTTGAATGAATCTATGTGATGTTATAAATTTTTGTTTTCACTATTTCAATTAATAAATTAATTGATTGATTTATCCTTAATTTTATATTAGTTATTGAAGTTTGATACAACTATATGGTGATTTATGCATGTAATTGGCCAAGGATGGGGTGATTTCTGTAGGTTACCAGACACCTAGCCAACCCCCACCCCCCCAATTGCCTAAAAGCCTTTATATTTAATGATTTTTAACCCCCTTTCATGGGATGATGGGGAACCCTTATAAGGCCCATAGTATATGAGATTATATGGACTGTAGTCTTAAGATAATACATTACCTGAAGGACATAGAAAACTCAACTAGACTATAACTATATATAATTACCACTGCCTGGTATATGCATCGTGATTGAAGAACTCCACCTACACATGTCCATTTTGATAGGCTTCTTATGCAAGCACATGATGGTCCCGATGGCTTAGACATACCCTCACATTCTTCCAAATCAATTTGGTTCTACTCTGGTGATTTCACATGATCTGAATCCTCCTCGGGGGATGCACCATTTTTTTGAGTTTTTCTATGGTAATAGTACTGATCATGTGGCTAGAAGGCCTTGAGGTGATCTGAAGGACATAAAGGAGGACCGAAAGCCTTACTGACACAATGTACATAAGGAATCCAAGCCCAGATTGGTGGCCAAAGGAGAATAGTTTTGGGTGATAGAGTACCTAATTGTACATATAGAGTACTGCTACAGTACCTAATACAACACTTCTATAGTCCCTGGAAATATGCATCTACCAGGTTTAAAACATAGGTCTTGTGGATGCACATAAGGAGTCCTCACCAATAGGACTGAGGATTGTGTGATTTCCTATACCAATAGTTTGAAAATTTCTAGTATAGACCTATTCCAATGATTTATTACAACCATTGGAATAGCTTACATCTAGGGAAAGATATTCCAACGGTTTATAATCCCTTGGTATATGGCTTTACCAACAGTTTTTAAACCATTGGTAATGATCTATATAAATAATTTCATCAAAAATATTGGTAAAATGAGATTCCAACAGTCTAATACCAATGGCGTTTTATAAACCATTTGTATTGGGTTATACCCACACCAAATAAACCAATAGTTTATGGAACCATTGGTATAGTTTATACCAATGGTTCGAAGGGCTAAAAAATTGGTTAAAACCATTGGTATAGGGTAAATTTCTTATAGTGTAACCCTCATAAAAATATAGGTGTTTAATATAACATATTACATAAATAATATAATTTGGGACGATCATCCCTTGAAATTATCATAACATTGAAATAAGAATTAACCAATGAATCAATTATGTGTATAAAATGGAATTACTCCTTAAAAGGGTGAAATAAAACATTACATAATCCAATGTAATTAACCACGTAAACTTATAATATCAAATAAATTTATTAAGTAATATATCCAAAGGAAATGAACTTTTCTGATGAAATTCATTTCCACCATGTAACACTCTTGTAAAGACCCTAGCCTTGGTTTCATAGAGTTGATGGTTAATTTATTACATTCCTACCAAGTAAAATAGATATTATCCAAAAGGACTTAATATCTTTGTATATTTGGAAAACTAAATACATACATGAATCATAAATCATGACAAAAATTAAAAAACAATTAATGAAACATCATTTTATACACCATTACTCTCATAGATTTACCCTATATATGAGTCATAATATATATCATAGCATCATATAAAAATTAGAGCATACTATTAGGGTGAGATTAAAATCTCATTAAGGGTGTGTGTTTATATATATATATATTAATCTAAGAAATAAAAAATATGGAATGTTAAATAATTGAAATACAATCAATATAGTCAATAACTTTTACATAATATGGAAAATATTAAAGATGATCAAATAATGACAGATAAAAAATCCCATGATCTAGAGAAACTATCCATCAAAATTATAATATCCATATAGTCAAGTGTAAATCAATAATAAATCTCTTGATTATGGAATGAATAATGAGAAACCTCAAAAATATATCACTAAGGCCTTGACTAAGTCATCTGAATATAAATGGGTAAGGCCTCAACTAAATAAAAATCAACATTGTTTCAAGAGACAATCCAATGAATATAGGGGATATATTGGAACCCCCTTTTCCTTATTAATATAATTAATTCCTCATATTTTTTCGGGGACAAATAAGCAACATAAACAAACAAAATGTAAATAAAATCTCAAATCAGTGAACATAATTGGAGACCAATCCATGTAATATAGAGAATGGTATCAAAGTAGAACATCCAATCTAAAATTGATCATAAACCATTAAATAGAAAAAGGTATATTATATCATAAAATATCATCCTCAATAATTTATATAACCCAATAAATGTTTTTTTAATAGATTAAAATACTCTAATAAAAAAATTAAAATTCTTAAGAGAAATTCCAACCATTATTTACATTGAAATCATTTATTTAAAAGGGCATACAATTTTAAAAGAAACAATTTTCATTGAAAATAATCATCTAAAATGGTAAATTATTAATAAATACATTAAGAAATCATCACGATAGAAAAAACCTATATGATAAAAAAATTCTTCCATATTTTTGTCAAAAAAAAGCATTAATTACCTCATTTGGACAACAATAAAAACATTTATTTCAAAAGGTTTCATAGAAATTAAAACATGGGTAAATTGAATTTAAAATTTTTTAGGATAAAAGTAAAATCCTTTTTGAAAACATTCGTATAAAACATGTATATGGAATCAAAATGTTTCTTAGTAGAGGCTTAAATTTAAACAATTCTAAAAAAATAATGAGATTTTGAAGTAAATGTAACCTTATATATGATTTCCTTTATATGTATATGAACCTACATTATAAT
This sequence comes from Viscum album, assembly GCA_963277665.1. Lineage (NCBI taxonomy): Eukaryota > Viridiplantae > Streptophyta > Magnoliopsida > Santalales > Viscaceae > Viscum > Viscum album. Next base: position 961,151,072 of record OY728142.1, read on the forward strand.
GGTTTAAATCATGCTATTAATTTATAATAGAAAAATATTAATATTTATTATATCATATATGATGTTATAGTATTATCTTAACATTAGTTTGTTAACAAATATTTTTTATTAACCTCATTTCATGTGTTAATTGCTTCATTTCGGAGACATGTTTCATCGTGTAAATCAATATTATTGTGAATAAAATATAATGTAATCCCCTCAAAAACAATATTAGGTTCATATATATCATATTTATTCATTATATACATTTTTATAATCATTCATAAATGGTGAACATGAAAAATGAATCCCATCATGTTGTGGAGATTGTATGCCGTCTGTATGCATGAGCCTCGATATAATTCTTTTTTTTTGGTTAAGGGGTATGGAACTGAATGGTTTATTAACATTTAAAGAATCGATAAAAATTTATATTTTTTTTCATAAATCTATTATATCTATCATTATACCCATCCAAAAAAATTGTTAATGAAAAATAAATTACACCATGATATAGAGAAGGTAAGTCGTATGAACGCACACATAGTACTTTCGTTATTAATTTGATGGATAAAAAAATAATATGGACATCCCATAATCATAATGAAATCTCAACATATATATTATACTATTTTTATTACTTTATAATGGAAATAACACATGAATATGATGTATAAGATGAAATGAACATGGATGAGTTGGTAAAAACGATTACCCCTTCTTCGTAGAACTTCATTTTGATCACTTCTCAAGAGATCTAGGGTTGGAAATTTTGGAAGGAAAAATTATTTAAAACGTGTATGAATATGTTGTAAAGATATATATGTTGGGTTTGGTCGATCTAGATGGTTCAATATGGTTCCAGGAATGAGGGAGGTTATTTCCTTTTGTAATTGATATGAGGGGAAATTTTGGAATCATTAAAAATATTAAATTAATTTTCAATACCAAATATAGTAAAAGTGAATTATTTTGAAACAAGATTACTATGGGTATATATAAATTCAACCTATAATTTTTAGAAAATTTTATTTCATTTTTTAAACTATTATTCAAGCTTTAACATATATTTAATCCCTTTAACTCTTACTATGTTCGCATGTGGTTTTACTTTTAATCGGTTAATATAATTTACATAAGTTAAAAAATATAAAATAAATTTATAATTTATGATATTTTCAACCTTAATATAATAAATTAGAAAAAATTTAGTTTTTTAATAAATTTAAATAATTTAATAAAATATTCTTTATTTTGAATTACCATTAATTTCTATTTTGATAGTATTCATTGCATGACCTTTTAAAAATATCATAAAAACATGATATCTTTGAAAAAATTCTTTTAAGTATTCCATAACAAGTCAAAGTTATCATGAAAATTCTTTGACAAGATTAATTATCTTAAATTATATATATTTTTAAATTTTTATATCCATTCATTAGATATTTTGATTGATTAAACAATTAACACATCATCATTGTGTAAATCGTTAAGATAATTATTTTTTTACTTAGAAATTAGAAATAAATTATCATGATGAAGGTAAAATAGTCATATTTCAGAAAAAAAATATTTTCAATGTTATATTCTATATAACGACATATTAAAAATGTATTATGTATTTAAAATAGGAGTATGACATATTTGAAATTCCCTAAAAAGATACGATAAAATCATACCATCATCCAAGTGTCTCTAAGAGGGTATAAATCAGCCAAAATATGTTTTTGGTGGAAACGAACTCATAAAATAAAATTATTACAAGGGTTAGGGAAATTTTCAAATATTTATAACATTATTTTTACCCTTAATTACCTAATTTACCCTTAACCATGGGTATATGAATTACTGAAGTTACTATTCATATTGTCCCAAAATAAAAGGGGCATATTTAAAGAATTATAAAAATAGGAGAAAAAATATGGAATTAATTTTTAAAATTAAAAAAAAAAATTAACTGAATTTTTTTTAAATTAATCCCATTTCTAGGGAGAGAAATCATGTTATTAAAGTGAAAAAATATAAAAATTTAAACGTATTTATTTCCTAATTCAATGTGAAATTGATTGGAATGACCTAAAATGGATTAACTAATTTGTATTTTAAGTAATTAAACATTAAAAGAAATAAAAAAAATAAAATTTAACAAAAGAATTTAATTATATAAAAATTTGATTTTCAATTAAAATGTTGTATTATTTTACTGTTTATTAAAAACAAAACTCATAAAAAAATTAAAAAATTGAAAAAAATTGAATGTTCATATTCTTATTTAAATTATTTTTCCAAAAATAATTTATAAGCATTTAAAAATTTATTTTTAAAACAATTGTTCTAATAAAACTTAAAAAAACATCCTTTAAAAAAATATTAAATTTTATGCATAATAATAGATTTATTCTTTTATTATATGAAAAAAATCAACTAAATTATATTCAAAACATTTTAATTTATAAATATCATATTACTACTAAGTAAATTAATTCCCTCCAGTTTAACTGATATGTTTTAATAATATTTTGTTACGTCATTAAGATCGGTGTTTTACGCAATTTAAGCTCACGAAGAAATTGATTTATTTAAAAATATACATACTGTAAAATCGTGGGGTTCTTGTATCTTTTAAATAATTTTGTCTATTAATGTTTATTGAATATTATTTTATAAATAGATTAGGGTGGTTCTTCTTCATAATATACCCATATTCCAATGTTTCTTCTTCCATTTTATGGTTTCTCTAAAGAACATTTACTAGTCAAGTCATCATATTCCTCAACACTTGCTCCCTTATGTTAATAATCATGATAGGTTATTTATAGTAAGATAAACTAGGGTCCAATTATATTTCTTAATATGTAAGTACATGCATTGGGTCAGGCATATACTTCCTTAACAGTTATATTTGGGACAAGTAATTAAATTATGAGATAATTGATGGAATTGCAATGTTATAACACACAATTCCAATTTGTTCCCAAATTTCAAAAATATTGATATACAAGGGGTTGGTTTTTCTTTTTTATTGATTCTTATAAAACAATTCTTTATAAATAATTTTAGAAATACATGATCTCCCACATGAAATTCTAAACACTTCTTCTAGTTATTAGCATTTATTTTATTCCTATGTTGACCATCTTTGATATGGTTTTAAATAGTGTTCACCTTTTCCCATATTTCCCCAAAAAGTAATGGTCCTAAAAAATTCCTTTCACTGAAATCATCCCAAAAAGTTTTATACGACATCTATTTCTATATAATGCTTCATACTCTGCTATATGAATACTTTAATGGAAGCTATTGAAATAAGAAAATTATACCAAAGGTAAATAATGATTCCACATACCTTGAACTTCATGTGAGAATGACCTCAACATGTATTATAATATTTGGATAATATATTATTATTTCCATTCAGTATGAGGGTGGTGAGATGTTCTCAATTGGAGATCTATATCATGGGAATTCAGACAACTTTTACATAATTTTGATGAAAATCATAGACCATGATAATAAAAAAATGGAAACGGGTGTACCATGATGTCTTATAACTTCATTTATATAGATTCATGAAAGGCCCTATAATGGTAAATATTATATTATAGAATGAAAATGCGATGATTAAGTATGATGATCAAAAATAACCCACATCACATAATTATTACTTGGGATATTTTGTTTCGATGTGAAAAAATACATAGTAATTTTATCCCATTTCCATAATGGTATAGCCAGTGGTTGTATGAAGCCTCATGAATGTTTTCATTATGCCTTCACCAATTGAAAACCAAAATATCATGACACATATTCAGTAATTTTCCATTTCATATTATTCTAGAAAAAAATTCCTTTTATATCTCTATACATCATGGTTATATTATGTGTGTAATGAAATTTGAGCTATGAGAATCATCCAATAATTCCCTTTTTTAGCTCGAGTATAGAAGAAACACAAAGAATTATTCTTAAATTTTTTTAAAAAATATTCACTATATAAGTCTATGAATTTTTCATCATTCAAAACATTAATCTTAGTTTTGAAATTCTCATCATTATTCTGGGAACATGGTATCATTTCCAATAATGACAGTTTGGATACCATTTTATCGAGGATTGAGTTTCTCCTTAATTATTCCTATATTAATATTTTATACATCCATGAACATCATATCCCTATCAAACCTCATTTTTCTTTAAACTTGACGATAACTCCTACTCAATGCACATGAAACCTTATATTCCTTCCCTGGGTGGTAGTGAAATGAAAAAACACAATACTTGAGTACCTAGAACCATATCCATTTCCTTATGTTGAGTACCTTCTATGAGAATATTTATTAAAACACTTTTTATGTTCATATATCTAATATCTTTCACCATAGAGATATTTCCTCTATATCTCTAGAGAAAATAATATAGTTGCTAACTCAAGATCATGTGTTGGATAATTATGTTAATGATTTTTGAACTCCCATGATGAAAATGAAATAACTAAATCATTTTTTTATAAAAAACCATAAACTATATTCCTTGAAACATCACTATACATTATATATCCATAATTTCCTAATTGAAAATTCAAGGATGGAAAATTGACCAATATTCTATTCAATTATTGAAAACCCTATTCACATTATTTTATCCATAAAAAGTTAACCAATTTACATGTTATCTTGGTAAATTGGTTAGACAATCAAGAAATATTTTGAATGAAATGATGATTGTAACATGGTAAACCAATATAACTATGTAGCTCAGTTATTTTCATTGGCACATCTTATCATTGGAATTCATTGTCATCAAAGGATTAGTATATATTCTATCATTGAAGAAAATATGGACCATAGAAGAAATTTCATGAAGCCAGAATTCAAATTGAATACCACAACCAAATCATATTTATATATTCCTTGTATACTCTATTAATTACTTCCATAAAAATCAAGGGTGTATTAGTAAATCCAAGTATAATTATTTTTGACATATAATGTCTATACCTCATTTGAAATGTTCTATTTGTAATTTCTTTATTATTTCCTTTCAATTGATGACATAAAGAATGAAGGAAATTATTTGAAAAACAATTATCAATGTGATGTTAATAAAAAAATCATCAAAAGATTTATATAATATTTTTTCTTTTTTTTTGTCATAATTTATTTCCCTTTAATCAATACATAGCCTAATGAATATGTATTTCTTATTAACAAATAGAATATGGGATCCCCAAGAAGAAACACTTGTGAGGAAAAAATACATTAAACAAAAATCCTCAAGTTGTTCCTTTAACACCACTAATTATTCTATGGAAATTTTATAGTTAGTATTTAATATTGGTATTTCATCAGTGATTAAATCAATAAAAACATATCATCATGCACTAGGAGAAGTTTACCTAACTCCATGACAATGAAATCAATATATTATTTTACAATACTTAAACCCTAAATTTGAATATTAAATTCTCCATCCCTATATTTTTCTATTTTCCACTCCAATAATTTCAATTATTAGTGAAACTATGGGTGGATCTATATATGAATCAGATGATAGAGATTCCTCTCTATAGATAATGAATTCTACATCTTGCAAAAAAATTTCAATTTCCTTAAATATATAATATATTTTTGCATCATATTCTGAATTCTAGTCTATAATGAGTATTATATACAAGTAAACCATAGGTATGATGATAAGATAATCAACTAAATCATGATTATGTTTCATAAATGGTGCTTCCTAAAATATATTTTTGGCAATGATTTCCATTTTTGAGTTTTTATTAAAAAAATTCTTGTTAAATCAAAAGGGAAATGCAAATTTTTCATGAAAAACAAAGAAGATATAAGGGAATGCGATGAAATATAATTGAAAAATGAATTCAAAAAATTTTAGATATGAATAAATTACATTCGTTCACTACATTAGGAACATCAACCTAAGCTGTTCTGATCACAAAAGCATTACCTTGCTCCCTTGGCATTTTCAGGGGAATGTACCCTTGATTCTAAGGATGGTCATTTACACATTTTACCATATCTTTACAATTATAGAATTAAAAATTGGTAGCTTCTTTCATTCCCTTTCAATCATAAGAACTATGGACATTCTCATCACACAAAATGAAAACTCATTTTCTTTTTAATCACGTTCCAAGGTGTTTCCCCCCATAGGTATTTATTTTTGGAAAAAATACATTTTTTATCCCATTATCTATTATTCACTCTCCCGCCCTTTTCATATATTAATTTACATTAAATTAATATGATGTAGATAATTATTTATTTATCTTGATGGTATATGAGACTATATCTTCATATAATGAAAATTTTTGGGAGACCAGTGACCATCTGATGAATGTATTTAACTCACCAGATAACTTATTAATCACAATCTTTGGATAAGGAATCTAATCCAAAATATGCCTTTCTAAACATGTAATATTGGATTCATTCTTATAAAAATTTTAAACATCCATTTTCCTCAGAATCAAAATTTGACTCCATATCCTCTTGTTGTTCATGAGGAATATATTTTTATATGAAATGTTTCTTAAAATCCTACCATTCAAGTTTTTTTATTTCTTCATCATCCATTATGTTTGGAATAAATGATCACCAATTATTAGCATCTCTATATAAATGATAAAATATCATGAAAACGATTTCCATTTCAATAATTATTAAAGAAATAAATATATTTTCTAAGGAACATAGCCTTTTCTCAGGTAAAAATCGATTTCTAGTCCCATTGAATGATATAGGTTATTTTATAATGAATCATTTTAACATAGTTCCTCCTTATTGTGTATCATGATTCTCCATATAATTAATGATATTTTTTATAACTCAAGTCAACTATCCTTTAATAGTTATATGTTTTTCAACACCATTTATAGCTCTAGCTACAACATCGTTATCTTTAAGATGTGGTAAATCCCTACATGGATTTTGTGAGTTGATACAGTTTCTATTACATCCACTAAGCACTATTTTTATATAATGGAATAAAATAGATAAGGTTATAAACAATAATAAATTATTTTAAACTAAAAAAAAATTAACATTAATGGAAAATTTATGTATATCTAATCTCCAAATAAATGTCCTGGTTACAGTTATGTCCCCAACAAGGTGGCATAAACCAGTTCCCTAAAATGTTCGAGTACATTACCTAAAGCGCACATCCACATTCACCATATGTTGTGACGAGTAGTAAGGGTCTAATATTTATCATGGGGAAATAATACCTTCTTTATCAAAGTAGCACAACATCAGAATAAAAAAACTATAACCAAATGATATAACCAATAACCCAACCGAATCAGTTTCAAATGATGACCAAAATAGATTATACAATATTCAAACCTTAATAGTAGATATTTTAGGATGAATAATTGTCATGTGTCAATATGAAAAAACCCAAAATAAAAAAAGACACTGAAAACCCCCATGTGGCCCCAAATCACATCTCTTTCCCTCAATTATCTAACACTAGGAATTTTCCCTTATCTTGTATTTCAAACATGATGTCTATTTAGGGACTGATCGGTTTTCAAGGAAGGTTATGAGTACTTCTTACTAGGAAATCACCAATGATGTCTAAAATAATATCCTATAAATAAAAATTTATACAATGTTATAAATAATAAATTGAAATCAATATGTAAACAATGATCAGATTTATTATTCATTAAATTAAAAATAGAATCATCCATGTTCCAAAGAACACATGAACAACCAATACTTTCTTTGTCCCCTACCACAGTTTGGATAATATTAAATAAATATTGTAACCATTTATCATTTCATATCACTTCATGTCATGACCAATTTAATCCATAGTATATTTCCAACTCATGGGAATAGAATATCTAGTCTAGCATCTTGTGGGTATTTGGAGCCTCAGTCCTTATCCCATACTTATCATTCAATATGGGTTTCTGGATCCTCACTACTTATATCACATCTTTTTTTATCACATATGGGTATTTGGAGAATCAGCCACTATCCCACAGTAATTTATTAATATGTGATTTTGAAACATTAATCCATGTCCCAAACATGAATTTTTCGTGTACCACACATATATAACAAATGTCACATCATTTAGGGTTAATCAACATCTTCCCCTCTTATCATCATTTCACATCATGTCATACCATTATAATTACCACAACACACATGGTTTATCAATTTAATCTCATGGAATCATAAGAACAAAACACGATTAATCAATTTATCAAGATTTAAGCATATAAGACATTAATAAATTCTGTAATTAACTAATAAAATTTTACCATACCAGTTTCAAATTCATTAATTCAACAATTAAAATACCAGTTCAACAATCAAAATACACTATTAATTTATTGACCAAATATGTGATTCAATTTCACAATCTCACTCTCCAATTAATTTTGCAATCATGATATTTAATTAGGTATTAACAATTAATTAATTCAGTTTCATAATATGAATTTCCCATCAATTCCTCATTCACACTTTCAATTAATTACTTAAATAATTAATTAATACAATTTCCATGTTTCCATAAACAAAATAATAAATTAAATTATCAAATTTAAGATTCATATGTGAAAGTATCCAATTTAATTATAACAATGCATACACACAATTGGAATAAAGGATAGCGAGATTTTAATTAATAACACCTACCTCATGATCATCGGTGACACTGACGAATGGAAATAACCAATTTTATGTGGGACAAACATGATAATGAGGTATAACAAGATCTATATCTAAACCATAAATCCTAGATCATATGACTTTAGAACCAACAATCATATAACTAAAACCCTCCCAATAAAAGAAAAAAAACTCTTTTTTTATCCAGAAAGAGTATCTGGAGGTATATATATAATTGGCAAGAAATCACCTCCCTAGAGAGGTGTCGATATTTAATTAGGTATTTGAATTGTCAGGAACTGATGTTAGAAGAACTTTCAATCCATACATTATCATCAGAAAATGAAATAATCATTTACGTCAGAGTTAGGGATGATTTTGGGTGAATGACATGGGTGAAAGTATATTTAATATAATTTTCTGGGCTCTAAAACTTTGCATGCATGATTTCATGTAAAGGGTTTACAATTTCACATAACTTTGTTCCCTAAACTTGTACCTCACCAGTGGGTGTCATATGATTACTTCATAGATGTTTCATGGATTGAAAAACCATGTGAAAGTCGTGTGAATCCCATATTTTTTTGTTTCCATGGTTTATTGGGATGAGAACATGACTTGGGAAAACCATGCCCCAATCATGCACTTTCCCTCCTCCATCAATAATTTACAAATTTTCACCCAAACATAAAGAAATTAAATCCTAAAGATATATACTCAAATAAATGTAAAAGACTACCAATAATTTAGTTTGAGACATATCCAAAAAAGTTATGGATCTTATAATCTCTCTACCTTATAATTGACCATCCTCAAGCTACACTACCAATCATATCTATGATTCTAAATCAAAAATATCTAACCACTAATCCCACATATCCACAAATCTCTCCCAATTTTCCTTCTGAGCATGCCCATGCTTCCTGAATATATGAACTACTAAAACAATATTTCCCTTTTACACTTTCTCACTGCGATATGAAACACTTATCAAATAATCCTCAAAGATAAATCTATCTAAAAATAAAAAACATCCACATCTATCAGATGATAATGGTTGGGGTTATACCATTAAATCTTCGAAAAATGAAAAAAATCTTTTATATATTGTACCTTTGTGAAATAGAAAACTCGAATACTGCCATCCTGATTTTTTCAAAAATATCAAACGGTCCAAAAAACCTTGACACCAACATTCTCTATCTTTGTATCCTATGGTGACCCATTCTAGGTGACACCCAAAGGTACTCTCAAGAAACCTATAATAACTCTAAGCATCATCGATGTCTATCAGCATATGATTAATCCCTACTATGGGTCACAACCACACATTTTAGAATCAGTTGAACCTACTCTAGTGTCACCTTAATGAGGCATGACCTGAAAAACTTTGATTTACCTCCCTTTATCCAACATATAAGTGATATGCATGTCCTACCATAAAGAGAATAATATGGTTCAGTGTATATATTTTCTTGATAAATATTGTTATAGGTGATCTTATCCAAAGCTAAGTTCTTCCCTAAAGACCCACCACATTCTAGGATAAACACTCAAATTATATTCTTAAGAACATGTATACTACATCATGAATTCCCATATATTTGTTGGTGATATTCCATAATTGGAATATCCTTCATACCTAGTGATTTCTGAAATACCTTCAATAAGAACAATGTAATACACACATCATGTTCTGAAACAATACTCGATGGAAACCTATGCAGACATTCTATCTCACAATTTTAAATTTCTCCCAACTTCTTCACTATGAATGTCTCCAATACTAGAATGAAATGCACTACAATAGTAAACTGGTCCAAAATCACCCAAATAACAGCATTCTTCCAAGGAATCTTCATAATACCCACAATAAAGGGCATTGTAACCTTCTCCCACTTCCATTCACAAATGAGAAATTCCTATAGTGAAATACCGGGTCCTTGGATCTTAGCCTCCATATGTTAAAAGATGTAGAATCCTATCACAAACTATGCTATCTCCTTTTTCATGCCTAACCACCAATATTTTTAATGTAGGACATGATACATAATCATCACAACTAGGTACACCAACAACATTGAGGAATGAAACTCACGCATCAACACCTCCAACAGCCTCATATGCACAATAACCCAATTCTGAACATCTATGGTCTAATTCGTATATATATATTCCAATTAGAAGTTGAATCGACACCATCATGGATTTCCCGTAGGGTAAAACATTAAGGATCATTAAACTAGCTATATGTGATCCTTCTCAATAGTCTATATTTGACTACAACTAGTATAAGAGTCATCTTCTAATCACCTTCTTGATAAAAAAATATGCATCTCATATAGTAAAGTCATAATTTTCCACTTATCACTACAATCTTAAATTTCCAGAGTCTTATCATTCATACATAAGGTGTCAGCAAAACTATTTCCCTTTTTAGGAGTATATGCTAGATCAATGTTGAATGACTACATATTCTCAACCCATATGTACTATTATAGATTCAAATCTAACTATAAAATGATATACTTTATGATTTTGTGATCTTTATACATAAAAAACTTCTTACCCAAATCATAATGCTTAAAACACTATAAGGAAGAAACAACATCTGTAAAGTTAATGTTTTTTGTAGGGTAGTTCTTCTCTTGTGTCCATAATATCAAGTACCAATACACCACAATTCTATCTTTATACATCATCACTACTCCATGAACAATCACAGAAGCATCACAAAACATCATATACATCTTACATGTATTGAGTATGATCAATATCCGTGACGTAGTCAACAACATCTTGATCTCTTTAAATTAATTCTCCCATGAACTAAACCATTTTAACATTATTTCCTTATTGGTCATAATCAAAAGAGGTGTTAGAAAATGGTAATTTTCTTGAATGTACATTCAATAATAGCTAGCTTATCAAAAATAACTCTATATATCAAAAAAAGTCTTAATCTGCTCTTAAGAAACAAATACTTTCGCCTTTTCTGGGTCCCATGACACACCTTTATTTGAGATTATGTAACCCAATAAGTGTACCTAATCAATTCAAAAATAAAACATTGATAGCTTGGTATATATTTGGTGATCTATCATTGTCCTCTGAATGATGTCCTGATGTTTCCAATTATCATCACGAGTCTTGGAGTACATACATATTTCATCAAAAAAACTATCAAAAACTAATCTAGGTATGGGTGGATGATTTTTGTTCATAAAGGCCATAAAAAATACTAGTTTGTTCATCAACCCAAATGACATCACAAAGAACCCGTACATGTCATACCAACTTCTAAAAGAATTCATTAATATATCAGAAGGCATCACTCTCAAGTGATGATATCTGATCATAAATTGATCTTAGAGAAAACACAAGATACTATTAAATGTTCAAATAGATATCCTATGTGTGGAAGAGGATTACAATTATTAAAAGTAATCGGGTTCAACATCCTGTATTAAACAAACAAGTGCAAGGTCTCATCATCGATCTTTATAAGATATTCTATGGAACCCCAACGAAAAGTCCTCAGACGAATAATCCCCTTATCCATTAACAATTCAAGCTTATTCTTTATCTCTTGAAGGTCTAATCGGTCAATTCTATATAGTTTACTAAATACTGGTTACTCCACCAGCACGAGCTCAATCTTAAATTCTATATCTTTCTAAGGTGGGATCCCAAAGAAGTGTTCGATATTCACAGCCATAAACATGTACACTATGGGTTCAAATATATCCTGCTTCACACACATGTCATCCAGAAAAATACTATCAACATTGGTTCTGAGATCCTCTAGTTGCTGATGAATTGGAACATCATGAAATTCATTAATATCCCACTCACCATGGTGAGTTTATTTATCTCCCTCATGGTATGTAAACATAACTCTTCAATGGTAACAATCTATGTGTGATTTGTAAACTACTATCTAGCCCATATCAATAATTAGGTCCAAGCCTCACATGTCATGTATATAATGATCCCATATGAATTTATACTCCCCATCATTTACAGAACACCGATTTCATAAACAGATGTCTCATGAGTGTGCTAAAAAATGTATATCTATCATTGATATCCCAATCAAAAAATACACTTCTAGGTTGAAACCATTCAAATGTTATGATTATATAGAATAATGAGAGGAACCAGTAACAAGTAAGTATCTTGTCCGTGAAAATGCTACAATAAACGTACCTCTAACAATTGACAATCCATCCTCATTATCCTACATTGTAGGATGAACTGCATGAAACTACCCTACCCCTATTCTCTATGATGTTTTTTATGTCCCCTAAGATGTACCACTCTACTGATACATGTTCAATTTTTCATATGAACATCATCCACTGCTTGAAACACCTTGTCCAATAGAAGTCCAACTTCTTGACACAAATGGTGTACATGATCCTCTTCCCACCCTGTTATTTTGCTTAGCTACTCTCTCACTTATCATCTGTCATGGGTTCCATCAAAACCTTTTTAGATGTCCCACCCTACCAAAAGATCAGAAATAAACTGGTGGTTATGTAAAATGTCTACTATAGTTCCACAATATACCATACTGGTAGAAAAGAACTACAGTAAGTCCATTACTAACTTATCCATCTTCATTGACATTCTTATTTCCACAACTCTGGTCATCATTATCATTTCGACACTTCTTATGCTCAGAATATGTGACCCCTGAGCCACAAATAGAAACCACATATCCTCCATTAGCATCATCCCTCTAGTTCCCCCCAATTATGATAGCTCGATCCACCACCTCAACACATTTATTTAATAGAAATTTGTTTTCTTGGGAACTAATATCACATTTAAGTCCATATTGGAAACAACTTTCCCTAGATATCTCATCCCCTTCTATTTCTCGATCAATACTTCGCATGTCAATAAAGAGATTAGTATAGTACATCATAGACATACTCACCAGATTCAACCACTTGAACTCCACTACCTTATATTGTATCAGGGTATATGGATAAAATTTTTCCAATAACATCCCCATAAATTCAGTCCATACCAAGCCATCATCCTTTCCAGTTTGAGCCAGAACATCCCACCCATGATTCACCAATCTTCATAATATGTAAGCATCCAATGTGACCATCTTCTCATATGAAGTCTCTAAATGGTCATGTATAGTCATTATGGACTCATTCCCAAACATTGATGCCGCAGTACCACCCTCTCCAAAGAATGTGGGAGGGTTCAATAACTGAAACTCACATGTCATGTCAGGCATGCTTTTCTCTACCAACTCGGGGTCACTCTCAAGAAACTAAATGAAACGAGAATATTTATCTTATAAATTCTTTATGAATCCATCACCCAACACTATTAATGACTTATGTTCTACAATTGGTGTATCATTTCCATCCATAACCTCCTATAAACATGTCCACAACTATTATCATGGAATAATTTCTCTAAAATTCCAGAAAACATGTCCTTAGAAATGTAACACAAAGGTAAAAAGTTAACCAAGAGGGATTCACAGAATCCATCACAAGACATTCCCCCTTTTTCCATGCCACACATTTGAAGCCGATGGTCTACCACAACCCTTAACCATTACTACAACAAAACTGGGTTTATCTTGTGCAGGGTTTTATAGTACTCACTAAAAAAACTTTTAAACACCCCCTTTCTAGGCCATAGGAAAAGAATTGTCAAATGGGGTATTTTACATCTCTTATAAAAAGCACTGAGAAAGTCCTCCCTTTATTAGTGCTAGTAAAAAAATTGATTTTAAAATGGGCATTTTCATCATTTCTAAAAAATCTCTAATAAAAGGGGGTCATTATTAGTGATTCTAAATAATCATCTATAAATGGGTAGTATTTTTCAGACCTTTTTTGAAGCACTCCAAAAGATCCCCCTATTTTCAGAGCTTTTTATTAAATATGATAATGGGTATATAAAAATAAAAAAATCTATATTTCATCAACAGATTCCCATAGTATATGTTATGCCCTTTTAGAGGAATCCCAGGACTTTTAAACATCAATAGTGTTGATCATGGGTTCTCATTGGTCACTCGGGTATAAATATCATCAAAATATTTTATTTGATATGTAGTAGAGGAAATATAGACACTGAGTTCAGACATTATAGATTCAAGAAAGGCCACCGAATGTGAAAACCCGTTAAAACCCATAAAACCCATAAAACCCTAAAATCCTTAAAAGGATCATAGAAAAAAATTTAAAAGACCATTTTCGTTCCAAAACCAGTCAAATCAATGATTATGAAATGAGATAAATTTTTTTTATATTCAAATAATTTAAAAATAATGAAATATTATTTATTATAGTTTCTAAAAAGACAAAAAATCGAACTCGAACTTCGAGCGACCATAACTATTGATTAGAGTGTTTGTTTAGACTCTACTAAAAATCAAATTGAAGCCTATAAAAAGATCTATGTCGTGTAGGTATGGTACATGATTTTTGAGTATTGTGTCTATTAATCCCAATAAATACCCAGAAGTCCTCTAAAATAGAGTTTTTAGTCGCCGCCTTCAATTTATTAAAATTCACACATTTATAAGTTCTGATTCATGTGTTCATTTGGCATGTACCTCATATCATATAGATTCTCATTTCATGAGATTTTATTTTACTGGTTTTGAAGCTAAAACAGACTCTTGGATCATATTTTATTGTCATTTCAATGTTTTTATGTTATTTAGAGTTTCGTTATGTTTTTTGTGCTTTATGGGTTCTTAGAGTTAATATCCATTTTAGAAAATATATATATATAAACAAATATGTGTTTAAATATATATATATAATCATATATATTTATAAATAAATAAATATATATATATGTAAACATACAAATAATCATTAACATAAATACATGGATAAAAAAACATAATGAAATATATGTAAATGTATAGATATATCATAAAATGTAAAAAAAAAAGTATAGGGGAGTGGAAAAGGCGTTGGTGTATATGCTGGAGGCCTATGGTTCGATACTCGTTAGAGGAACGGTTTCATACTAAAGTGATAAAAAAGGGGTGGGGGAAGCAATGATAAAAGTTGTAGGGGGAGAACTAATAAATAAGAGGTATAGAAAGGGATGGTAAACAGGGTGGGCATGAATTGTTTTCCCTTTATCATTGTTTTTTATCAATATAAAAGGGTACATTTAATTGTGATAAAAAAGAACTGATAATGGTGGAAATTATTATATCTAAAAATTATTGTTAAACATAACACTTTAACATCTCTGACATTATCTGTGCTTCTATAGTAATGATAAAACCTTTTACTCGCACAGTTAAATGCCCTATTTGTAGTAGTGAATTATACATCTATTTCATATTTAACATGTTTAAACACCTCCTCATTATTCACATTTCACATTAGAAACCAATTTATTCACTAATTAAATCAGTTTACCATTTTCATGTTTACATTAGGCACATCTTCATTTAATTAAAACATGAAAAGAAATGAATTTTCATTTAACAACTTTCCGAAAAAATTATTTTCTTTTGTGTGACAAAAATGATGTCTATCACAGAAAAACATGAGAGCCTTGACTGATGCATGGACACAAAAACCTAATTTATTACCAAGACATGATTCAAATATCAAAAAATACCTGAAAAAAATCACCTCACATATGAAGTGTGTCATTCGAGGTTAAATACATCAAACTATATTAACAAACATTAATAATAACAATCCCACTATACGTACTTGGGTTTTACCCTCAAACCTGGATTAGCTAATTCCATTCCTGGGATGTTAACCAAGGAATGAATCGAAATATTCTATTATCTAAAATTCTAATATAGTAAAAAAAATTACAATAAAATAAAATTAAACTTCCTCTGATACAACTTTGTATGGTCTCGACCCAAGTGCCATTCATTGGTGCCCCAAGGCGACCAGTTACAAGACTTCAAGAGAACCTATGCATGTGCGAGATGTTTTCAACTAGTAGCAAGGGTATAATGCTGATGATAGAGAGAATATAACCTTTTTATCATAGTATCACAGAATTAGAGTAAATAAATGATAACCCAATGATACAAACAACAAAAAAACCCGACAAGTTCACATACTGACCAAAATAGGAAATAATATATTCAAAACAAAAAAGTATATATTTCATGCTATATAAGTTTCTTGTGTCAATAGGAAAAACATAAAATAAATAAATAAACTGAAAAGTATCAAGAGGGTCCCGAATCACATCTAGTTATCTTATCCATGTTCCATCCAAACTCAACCATTTAATAGGGGTGTTTCACTTATCTTATCCTACAAACATGAATTCAATTTGGTTACTGATCTAGTTTCCTTTGTAGAGTCTTATTACAAATAATTAGTAAACCAACAACATCATATAAAAAAATATTTCTCAACAAAACATTATTTAGTTGTATAAATAATAAATAAAAATTCATATGTAAATACTTATCATATTTATTATTAATTTAATAAACCAAAGAAGCCTCCTGGTTTCATTGGACTCCCAACCCCTCAAAACATGCATCATCCAACACCCGAGACTGAATCATCTCACAGAACTAGGGTTATCATTTACTATTACACATCAATTTAAATCACATCAAATTTCAACCATAGTAGTATTCCAATTCATAGGTTTATAACATCGTGTCAAGCACCCCATGAGTATTTTGTGCCATAGTCTCTATCCCACACCTCCTTAATCATATGGGTTTTTTGGCCTCATCCCCTATGCCATAATCATTATTTCATATGGGTATTTAGAGCCTCATTCCCTATCCCAGACATCATTTTTCAAATATGGGTATTTGGAGCATCAGTTCCTCTCCCTCCCTCATTTATCACTATAGAATTTTGATGCATCAGTCCTTGTACCACATATGAATTTCACATATATTACACGTATACGACATATATCACATCATTCAAGATTAATTAAAATTGAACCTTCGTATCATCATTTCATGTGATGGAATACCACTAAAATGGAGACACATGGTTCATCAATTTAATCTCATAGAATAATAAGAACAAAACACCATTAATCATTCATCAAAAATTTAGTATATAAATCATTAATTAATTATCTAATTAATTAATCAAATTTCATAATCCCCACATACATTAATTAATTAATTAATTAATTAATCCAATTAAATATTCACAAGATACCATTAATTTATTTTCTAACTAATTAAATAAATTTCACAATATGAATATCTCATTAATTACTCAATCAGTGGGTTTCATAAAAAAATTATCTTATTAATTAATTATATTTTACAATCTCAATATCCCATCAATTCCTGATTCACAAATTCCATTAATTAACTCAATAATTTATTAATCCAATTGATAGGGTTCCATATATTAATTAATCCATTAACATAATAAATTCAAGATTCAATTTCCAAACATCAATGTTGAGTCCAAAAAAAGCATACATGAAACTAGAATAAAAACCCTCAGAATTAATTGAAATAATCTACCTCAAGATCATTGATATTTATCACTAATGGAAATGCCAAATTTGATGTGAACCAACCATTATCATGATAAAGACAGATATAATGATCTGAACCCTAGATCCAAGATCCAATGAATCAAAATAAAAAAAAACCTACATCTAGAACCATACCAAAAATAGATAAAATAGTCATATTTTATCATGAAATATGAGAGGGATAGAGACATATTTATCTATTCAAGTAGAAATCACATACTCAAAGACGTGAAGATCTTCAATACAGGATTTCAGTCATCAATAATAAAGGTTGGATGGCCTTTGAATCCATTTTGGAGCCTAAAAAACTAGACAAATAATTTTTTTCTAATTTAGTGCTTATTTGTAGTGAATTTTGGGGTTTATTCTATTTTAAATATAATTTTCACAGGTTTAAAATACCATGCACAATTAATTTTTTACAGGGATCATGGTTTCCCTATATGTCTGCCCTAACTATGCACCCACATTGGGTTGTTTCACGGTTACTCATAAGTGGGTGAATGATTTGATGAACCGTATGTGAGGCATGATAATTCACTATGTTTTTTTGTATGATTATCTATTCCAAGGGAGCAATTTGGAAAATAATGTGCTAACCATGCACATCCCCTCTTCCTTCAAAGATTAAAAAAATTTCACCCAAATGAAAAAACTATAAATCCTAGACAACATATACAGTAAACAAGGAAACATATTACTTATAAATGAGATCTAGATATCTCTAAAAAATGTCAACTTGTAATATTTTCCATGGGAATATTCTCAAATTACATTATAGGGTTATAATTATATAATGTATATTTTTTAAATCTAGTTTCCAAATATTCTACTAAAATTACTATAATATAAACTCTAAATACCCCAACCCTAGTAGCCAAGAGTGAATAATTAATCTATTGCATTGGCCTTAAACATAAGATATCATATCCAAAAGGGCTAAATGCTATTGTTGTTTTGGAAAAATAGATACATAAATGAATCATACATCACAACTGAATATATATAATAAAACATGGAAAATTCCATGGAAAAAACATTAGTCTCATAGATTTACCCTATATATCATTCAAAATATATAAGTTGGTTTCCTAGTTAAAATAAATCATAATAAATGAATTATTTTAGATTATTAGTAAGGGTATATATATTGAATAAGCAATGAAATAATATGTATGGAAAGGTAAATAATTGAAACAAATTCTAGCTAATCAATAACTCAGGTATAATATACCTTGTATAAAATATGAAAAAATAATGCCATATAAACATTCTAATGATCTAGAAATATTATAAATGAAAATTATACTAATCGAATAATCCCATGGAAATCAATAAGTAATCTCAAAATGAATGAATGCATAATTATAGACATCTGTAATAAATTTTTGACGCCTCGACCAAGACATTTGAAGATAAATCGTTAAGGCATCGGCCAAATCACATTCTAGTATGTCTCATGTGAACTTCTAATGCATTGTGGGTCTACAGAAGGCCTCAACCATCACTTACTAAGTCTAATACATCCCAAATATAAGTGGGATGAAATATAATTAGCATATACATATGATATTTAAACAACATTCCACAATTAGTAAACATAATTACTGGCCATTTTTAGTAATATGGTGGATGTTATTAAAGTAAAAAACCATAGAAAAATCGATCATAAACCATTTCATAAAATATAGTAGATGATAACATAAAATATAACACCCAATGAAGTGTAAAATTCAATAAATGATTTTTTCATTGATTAAAATAATATAATAAAAACATTTTTTTAGAGAAATGCCTACTTTTTTACATTTAAATAATTTATTAAAATGAAGATAAAATTTTGAAGGGAAAAAAGTCACTGAAATGAACCTTGTACACATATAATATAATATTAAATTAATAAAGGCATGATAACAGCGTAAAAAAAATTCTTATGATACATATGTTAAAAAACACTCCTTAATTGTTTTTTCGAACAAGTTATAATATACCTCATTTAGAAAATGACAAAAATATTCCTTTCAAAATATTATAAAAAATTAGAACATGGGTAAAATAAATTAAAAATTTGTAGAATAATATTTAAACCCTTTTGATTTTTTTGAAATTTTTTTATGGAAGATAAATATTCCCCAATGAAAACTTTAACATAAAAATACCGAATAATAATGAAATGTGAAATAACCCTTACCTTAGGTCTGATTTCCTTTGTGATCATATGAACCTATAATATAATGGTTTAAATATTTTTATTAATTAATACTAAAAAATATATATATTTATGATATCATATATTATCCACTTATATCATCTTATCACCTATTTGTTAATAATATTTTGTTATTACCATTGTTTTGTTTTAGAACTCTATTATTTTCTTATGCCTATTGTAATGCCCCAACCCTAGTAACTCAGAGTCAGTCCATTATTACATAACATTGGCATGGTCACAAGGGATCAAATCTTGAATGACTAATCAGTTTAGTAACCTTGGGTGTACAAGACATATACAAAAGTTTTACAATATATTAAGAAATTAAAAAACAACAACATAATGTCTCCTTTGAGCACATTTGTAATGCTTCGACCCTAGTTACCCAGAGTCGGTGCGTTATTACATAACATTGTTATGATACAGGGAAATCATATCTCAAAAGACCGATCAGTTTAGTAGCCTTGTAAATACTAGATGGATTAATATGTTTTACATTACATTATAAAATTAAAAACTACAACAACATTGTTTCTATATACCAAACTCATATCCCTTCAAACTAACACTGATGGACAGTCATAAAATACATATTCACATCCTGGAAAAAATAAAACATAGAAAGGGTTGATCTCAGATGCACAATAATGATAAAAATATAGCAGACACTTTCATAAATAAGCATTAATATTTAAGGCAATGTATAAGACTAAAACAAAATATTTTTAAATTTAACTTCAGCATAATATGACACAGATAAAATAAAATAATTCCATTTACTATTTCACTTGGATATTATACTAGTACAATAATCACATGAAATTTCAAAAGTGACTTTCATAATGATGGAATGCTTAATGCCAGACTTCATAACCACATAGCCAATGCCTTGTTCGAAGACTAAAAATAATATTTTGTCAAGGCCTTTTGCTAAGACACTAGTTTGTCTCATGATACCAACTGATGCACTGAGGAGCTATAGTGGGATCCACCCGTCCCTTATTATGTTCAATGCATTCATCATATGAAAAGGTTTAAACACATCATAAACATTCATATTAAAAATAGCATATGAAATGTCAATAATTTATCCATAAATCATGAATGGTGTAAAAATAAAACATCCATAGTCATACATATCACAAAACCTTTAATATAATATGGACGTTTTTTATCATAAGAAATCTACTTCAAACAAGCTTAAAATCCATCAAAGGATATTGACACAGATGAAATCAAAACAAATTGAAAGAAGTGTCTTTTTATTTTTTTGAAATCACATAAAAGTCACAAAATTATAAATGAAAATATTTATTTTGAAAATATTATTATAATATTCCATGGGATGCTTTGACGATGTTATAATGGCTAGAAAATAGCTTCACCCACTGTATAAGTTAAAAAAAGACATTCATACCATAATGTTGTCGAAAAGGTTTTAAAGGACCTTGTTTGGAAATGATGAAAATATTCCTTTGTAAACATCTTATAAAAAGTAAAAATAGGTTATAAATTACATTAACCAATAGTCTATAAAATATTAATAATCTTTTGAAAGTCATTTTTAAGAAACATAGATGTGGATGATAAAGAGGTCCCAGAAGATAATTACGTATAAACAACCTCGGATAATGAAGAGATTGTGAAATTAACCATTACATTGTTATTTTCCTTGATTGAGGGTAGTTTAACCTCCGGTATAATAGTTAAATCATTGTTATTAAATTATAAAAGAACCATATACATAAATATGATATCATATATGATCTTCTAATGTTGTTTTGTTAATAATATTTTAGTATTATCATTTTTTCGTGTGTTAACTTATTTGTTTTCCTTTATATTAATTATTATGTAAGTAATATTTGTTAAGGATATGGTCTAAAATATTCATATTCCCAATTATATTATGTATTTAAACATTATTTTTAATCATCAAATTAAAATAATTCTTGAATGGATACGATGGGGAATAAATCTTATCGTGCTCGTGGATACGGTAATCCGTTAGTACGCACGAGTGAAAATATCATTCTATTGATATTAAAATCATATATAATTGGATTTTAAATCATATATATATAATAATTATCATTTTATATTTATTATTTTCATCACTTATAGTCATTATTATAACCATCTAATTGATGAAGTGTTTGAATAACAAACTACACCACGATGTGGATACATCAAGCCGTACGTACGCATGCATGGTAAAATGTAATTCATAGGATGAATAAAATATTGAATATGGATGTACCATTTTTAGTATAACATAATAGTATATAGAGGATAATTGATTTATTATTTTAGAATGGAAACAATAAAAAAATAGGAAGTGGAAGAAAAAATTACTTGAAAGAGGTGATGAAATATTTACCTCTTCTTTGGGTTCTTCCTTTTGATTTGATCAAAAGGGATCCTTAAGCTAGATTTATGACTAACGGAGGGCCTGTAAGATAAAGGGAGGATATTTGAGAAGATATTTGGGCTGGGGATGGTAGCTACAAATGGCTTTGAAGGTGTGGATTTGAGAGAAGATAAAGTTCCCTTTTATTAGAGGGGAGAGGGGAACCATACAAAATGATTGAAATATTAGTTTATAATCAAATAAATTTCGGTTTCAAATGGCTAAAAATTATTTATTTATATGATAAGGAGGGGATGGGTCGAAAAAAACTCAAACAATAGGTTTTAGATAGGTCTGTGTCACTATATTAACCTTTTCTTCTCGATTTAACTCTTAGTTAATTAGTTTTACATTTACCATGTCTCTTTGTATTTTTATATTATATGGTTAATAAAATTACTATAAACATCCAAGAGAACCTAAAGTGGTTCATTAATTTCATATATAATTTTATTTAAGTCCGTTTTCCAATCCTTATATTTCTAGGAATATAATATCTATTCATAATATAATATTTGTTTTAAAAACACTTATATGTCAATTTTGACACTATTTGATATTTTGTTTTTGATAAATTCTAGAAGCATTATTACTTAGAATAAAATCCTTTAATAAATCCTAAAATGTATCATTAACCATGTACATTTGGTTATGGCATAAAAAATTTCAAATTATATTTATTTTAACAGCTAAAATACAATTTATTTATTTCTTTCATTAATGAATAAAATACTTCATCATCATTGTGTCATAAATAAATTTTATTATTCAACATATAAAAATTTTAAATAAAATAAAATAATGTAGGAAATAGTTTTATCTTTCTAGTGAATATTTATATTCAAAGAGATAATATATATAACCTTAAATAAAAATTGTTTTAATAAAAGATATATGTTTATGTCATTTTTGTAGTTCCTATAACTTAATTAACAAATAGTTTCATTATCATTTACAAGTTGCTCCATGGGGTCCCTAAATCGACCCAAAGATTCCCATGGTTGGACATGTATCATCCAATAAGCTTATAACATGTGTTAGGATAATTTAATATTATTATAATATTATTTTTTACCCTTTTTTTCGGATTTACCCTTTAACCATGTTAAATAAAATATTAACCGAAATAATTATTCATAATGTCTAAAAATAAAAGGTACGTTTTTTCACAATTTTTTCCTCCTGATTATAACTATGGAAAACATTTTTATAAATTGAAAACCCATAAGTGGCAGAAATTAATTTAAAATTAATTCCCGTTGTCAAAACAAAAGGCGTGATTCTATGAAATAATAACTATCCAAAGTTTGACACTTGCTTAAGTCTAGTATAAATGTGAAATTATGTCCAATGACCAAATTCTAATTAAATGGTAAAAATATAATCTAAATATACATAAAAATCACTCAATAGTATAATTTAGCACTATGAATTATTCTGAATAAAAAAAGTTGTTTTTAATACAAATTTAGTACTTTTTACTATTCATCAAAAACTGAATGTTTTCAAAAAATACCAAAAATTCACCCTATGATATTTTATATATTCCGATCCCAAAAAAATGAAGTCCATTTTGAATGATAAAATTGATAATATTTCGAAAAGTTAGTATCACTATTTATAACAGCTAATTTGATTGGTCGCGATGTGTTAGAATCTCCAAGTAGCATATAAACCATGCTATTTCATTATTAAAAAGGAAACGTACCATGGATTTTTGGGGTGTTATATTCTACCATCCATAAAATAATTTCCTCCTTGAAATTTTTATTATATTACTGCATAAAAATATTCAGTTGGTTTTTCATCATATGTTTCTTGGGTTCCCACGTTGCCTCTTCCATATTATGGTTTCTCCATAGAACATTTACCAGACAAGTTATCTGGTTTCTAATAACTTGTTCTATTATATCAAGAACCATGACAGGATCTTCCCAATAATACAAATTGGGTTCCAGTTTTAATTCCTCATAGGTAAGTACAAGCATTGGGTCAGGCATGTATTTTCTCAATAGTGATACATGGAACACATCCCAAACTTTGGAGAGACATGGCGGCATTGTAAAATGGTAAGCTACAACCCCAATTTTTTATAGGATATCCAAAGGTACGATGTACCTGGGACTAAATTTACCATTATTAACGAAACATATAACACTCTTTCATGTAGATAACTTCATGAAAACGTGATCTCCTACCTGAAATTCAAAATCCTTCCTTCGGTTATCAGTATTTATCTTCTGCATACTTTGAGCTGGTTTGATGTGGTTTGGGATTACCATCACTTTTTATATCATTTACTCAACAAGTTCTGAGTCTACAAGTTTTTTTCACCAATATTATCCCAACAAGTTGGTGTGAAACATCTCTTTCTGTATAAGGCTTCATAGGGTTCCATCTGAATAATTGAATGGAATATATTGTTATAGAATAATTATAATAGAGGTAAATGTTGATCCAACATAACATGAAAGTAAAGTGAGAAATATCTCAACGTGACTTTTAGGGTTTGAATAGTCCATTCTGATTTTCTATCAGTTTGAGGGTGGTAGGAGGTGCTCAAACCAAGTTCAGTGTCCAGGGCTTTCTGAAGACATTTCCAGAATCTTGATGTTAAACAGGGATCACGATAAGAAACAATCTATAGAGGTACTCTATGATGTCCTACAACTTCATTAATATATATTTTTACTAAATGTTCAAGTTCTAAATCTTGTCTTATAGAAAAAATTTGCTAAATTGGTAAGACAATCAAAAATTACCCATATTTCATCATTCCTTCTAGGAGTCCTTTCTAGTCATATGACAGAGTCCATCGTAATATTATCTCATTTCCACTCAGGTATGGGAAGAGGATGTATGACTCCTCTAGGCTGTTGCCTTCCAGATTTCACATGTTGAAAAACCATACATCATGACACAATATCTGGAATCTCCCTCTTCATGTTGTCCAACAAAAAATGTTCCTTAAAATATCTATACATTTTTGTGCTCCCATTGTGTATAGAGAAATTGAGGCTATGAGCATCATCCAACAATTCTCTTTTTTGATCATGTATATCAGGAACACAAATTCTCTTCCCAATTTTCAAAATTCCATCTTCATATACAATGTCTCTCAATCTCCCATTATTCACAAATTTAAATTTTCTTTTGAAACTCCTCATCATTCTCCTGAGAAAATTTTATACTTTATAGTAAATATGGTTTGGCAACCATTTGAAAAATCATTGATGTTTCACCTTCTATGGTTATTCTCATATCCATCATTACTAGATCTATGTTTATAAAATCCTTTTCAACTCTCATCTTGTTTAAAACTTCATGATCCTTTATAACCAAAGAATATGCCACCTTATTTGCCTTCCCATGGTGGTAGTGTATAGTGAAATCATAATCCTTGATTAGTTCAAGCCTTCTTATTAGCCTCATGTTGAGTTTTTTTGTTAGAAAATATACTTCAGACTCTTGTGATCAGTATAAATCTCACATTTTTCACCATATAGATAGTGTCTCCATATCTTAAAATCAAATATTAACGTTTCTATCTCAATATCATGTGTAGGATAGTTTTATTCAAAAAAATTTAGCTTTCATGTTGCATAGAAAATAACCCTATCATTCTGCATAAGGAAACAACCAAGTCATTTCTTTTAATCATCACTCTAAATAACAAACACTTCAATCCCTGATGGTAGAGTCAATATATAATCATTGAATAATCTTCTATTCAATTATTCAATACATTATTCAAACTATTTTGTCCAAACAAATTTAACCCCTTTACGATTGACTATGGTTAATGGGTTTTCCAACCAGGAATCATTTTGGACGAAACGTCGATAATAACCTGCTAAACCAATAAAACTGCGTACCTCAGTTATAATCGTCGGTGTAGGCCATTCTTAGACTCCCTTGGTCTTTAAAGTATCAATAGATATTCCATCCTTATAGAAAATATGTCCATGAAAATAAATCTCTTGAAGCCATATTATACATTTTCTAAACATCCCATATAAATCATTTCTTCTTAGAGTCTTCCGGATAATGCGCAAGTGATTTTCAAGACCTTCTTAGATTTTGGATTATACCAAGATATCATAAATAAATACCACTAAAAAGTCATCATGATATTCCTTGAAACCCCTATTAATTATATCCATGAAGACATAGGGTGCATTAGTCAATCCAAAAGGAATTACTGTAAACTCGTAATGCTCGTACCTGGTTCAAAATGTTTTCTTTGGAATGTCATCTGTATTCACGCACAACTGATGGTATCCAAATTGAAGGTCAATATTTGAAAAATATTGAGCTCCATGATGTTTTTCAAATAAATCATCAATTTTTGGTAGGTGATACTTGTTCTTTTTTGTTATATCATTGATCTCCCTGTAAACAATGAATAACCTCATAGATCCATATTTCTTCTGAAGAAAATGTACAGGGGCTCCCCATAGAGAAACACATGGGAGAATAAATTCATTATTACTCAATTCCTCTATTTTTTTCTTTAGTTCCACTATTTCCATAGTAGAAATTCTATAAGTTGTCTTCGATATGTGCCATGAACCTAGAATTAAATAAATAGAAAACTCAATTTATCATTCTGAAGGATGTCCATGTAAATCCTCTGGAAGTACATCAACATAATCATTCACAACTGGTATGTCCCCTATTTGAACATTATTTTCCTCGCCCACAACTATTTCATTCACTTCCTCCCCAATAATTGAATTTAGTTGAGCTACTTGGTGTGTATTTTAATAAGAACCTGGTAGTAATGATTCTTCTCTATAGACAAGGTGTTGTTTATCATCGTCATCAAAAATCGTAACCTCCTTCTTCTTAAAATAAATTTTTGAATCATGGTTGGAAAGCCAATCCATACCACTAATTATATCAAATTCAATCATGGGTATAATGATGATATCTATAGATAAATAACTTTAATGTGCCTAAATGGGAACTGATTCACAAAACATTGTTGCAATGATACTTCTATTATGAGTATTTACTGACAACTCCTTTATTAAATCAAATTGTAAATATCTAATTTTCATAGAAAACTGGGAATACATGAAACAGTGCAATGATTTAGAATCAAATAAAACATTGGCTTAATTTGAGGAAGCCATTAAATTGCCTGCCCCCACGTCTTTCGGAGCTTCAACCTCAGTAGTAGTGATAACATAATCTTGGCCTTTATCCCTTGGCCTTTTCTTAGGTAAGTGTCCTTGGTGCTTTGGACATTCATTTCCATAATTACCCCTTTCTCTACAATTGTAGCATTCAACTTTGACAACCTCTTTATTTCCCTTGCAATCATGAGCTTGGAGGCCTTTATCACTACACTTATAATAGACTCCCATTCCCTTCAGACAAGTACCAGAGTGTTTCTTCCCACATTTACTACAAGATGGATATTCAACTTTCCCCTTGTTCCCAATATTTCCTATTTCTATAGTGTTCAGCAGATCTCTTCTTCTCTTACATTTCTTTAAAGTCTTAAGACTTAGAGAATTCCTTTTCTGTCATAATAGCACAAGAGACAATGTCTTCGTATGATGAGAAGGATTGTGCGACTAATTCTCAATAGAGAAACCCTTTTATCCCATTAAATAAATTATCAATATTGCTTCTTGGGTTATGTATATAATCTTCACATGATTCTCTATCCTTGTAAAGTTATATTCACACTTTGTGACATTCTCATCCACTTTTTGACTCAGACATAGAAATAGCATTTCCATATTAGCTCGATGGTCCTGAGGAATGTATTTTTCAAAGAAAAGGACTTTAAACTCCCTCTATTCCATATTTGATACTTTATCATCTTCTTTTGTGTTTTTAATCAATGACCACCATTGATCAGCATCTCTAGTGAGGTGGTAAACTGCCCTGACAACTTTTTCTCTTTCACTACTCCC
This sequence comes from Viscum album, assembly GCA_963277665.1. NCBI lineage: Eukaryota > Viridiplantae > Streptophyta > Magnoliopsida > Santalales > Viscaceae > Viscum > Viscum album. The sequence goes on from OY728142.1 coordinate 961,179,770, forward strand.
CAAGGCATGGAATATAAAATCTAAGTAATTTATCCATTGCTCAGCTATTGATGGATTTGTACACCCATTGAATGATTGTGGTTGTTTCCTTAGGAAGTGATCTATCATTGATACTCCACACAGTGGATTAGGGTTCTCCATACGGGTATGGTTATTATTCATAACCTAAGTGAGTTGTACCAGTATGATGATAAGTTGATCAACACCAGTAGATTCACTAGCTCCACATTAATAATCATGAGTAGGAGGGAAATGCCTACATGGATTACGTTCATTGATATAGTTTCAATTCCTTACACTAGGTTCAATTTCTAAATATTGGAATAAACATGATTAGTTTATGAAATGAAATACATAATTCCAAACTTGTAAAACACTTTACCTAAACTAAACAGTTTACGGATATAATTCTTAATCATAAAAATGTTTTCATTGAGGAATTGTATACTCATAAACCATTCATAATGGGTTGGAATGAAAATTATAATTATTCTTAGAATAACCCCGAGGAGTGTCATAACCAATAGTGTAGAAAGGCCTATTGTCGTGCACCAATTCCCATTCGGGTCAAGCTCAAAGTGGTGTTTTTGATTTTTACCCCTAGGTACATCTATGCCTGAGCCGCCTCTACCTTCTCATATCTAGAAAGGGATGTATTTCTTGGAAAACTCACAAAATTTCTACAGTAACAAAATTCTAGGAAGTTCTTATATTCTAATCCTCAAATTCTTTCTTAGGGTAATGTGATCTAATATAAGTATATCTAAATATAGATTCCAAGGATTGTACAAAACATTCTCTGACACCTAATGTAACGCCCTGCCCCAGTTACCTAGAGTTTGTGCATTATTACGTAACATTGACATGATAAAATGAAATCATATCCTGAAAGACCGATCAATTTAGTAGCCTTGGAAATACTAGATACATTCAGAAGTTTTACATAACAACATAAAATGAAAAACTATAACATCATTGTTTCCATAGAACATATTCATATCCCCTCAGACTTTCCTGGAAGGTCAGTCAAAAAATAATTCTCCACATCATGGAAAAAATAAAACATATAAAGGGGTGAGCTCAGATGCTCAAAATGTATAACAATATAGAGGAAATATTCATAAATAAGAATAAATATTTATTCAAATTTTTAAGGATAAAAAAGATTTTTAAAGATGATTTTCATCATAATATGGCAAGGATAAATCAGATAATTCCATTTACATATTCGTATGGATATTATACTAGTCAAATAATCACATTTAATACTAATAGCCACTTTCATAATGATGGAATGCATACTGCCAGACATCATAACCACATAGCCAAGGCCTTGTACCAATACTACAAATAATATTTTGTCAAGCCCTTTTACCAAGACACTAGATTGTCTCATGAGACCGAACGATGCATCGAGGAGCTATAGCGGGCTCCACCCGTCACTTATTAAGTCTAATGCATTCCTCATAAGAAATGTTTTCAACATAACATAAACATTCATATTAAAACTAGCAAATGAAATGTCAATAAATTATCCATAAACCATGAATGGGGTAAAAATAACACATCCACATTCAAAAAAACCACTAAACCATCAATAAAATATAGATGTTTGGTATCATAATAAATCAACTTCAAACAAACTTAAAATCCATCAAAGGATATTGCCATAGATGAAATCAAAACTACTTGAGAGAAGTATCTCTTTCTTTTTTTAAAATCATTTAAAAGTCACATAATTAAAAAAGAAAACATTTATTTTGAAAATATTCTTATAATCTTTTAAAGGAAGCTTCGACGATGATATAACGGCATAAAATAGCTACACCCGCTGTATACGTTTTAAAAAAGTCATTCTTACCTTAATTTTGTGGAAAATGATATAAAGGACCATGTTTGGAAAACGATGGAATGATTCATTTATAAAAATCTTATAAAAAGTTAAATAATGGTATAACTGACTTGAACCCATAGAATATATAATAGTAATAATGTTTTTAAATTCATTTATAAGAAACATGTATGTGGATGATAAAAGGTTCCCACTAGGTAATTACGTATAAACAACCTCGGATACTGAGGAGATTGTAAAATTAACCCTTACCTTGTTCTTTTTATTGGTAGAGGATAGATCAACCTCCTATATAATAGTTAAATCATTGTTATTAAATTATACAAGAACCATATTAATAAATATGATATCATATAGGATCTTCTAATATTTCTTTGTTAATAATATTTTAGTATTATCATTGTTTCGGGTGTTAACTGATTCGTTTTCCATTATATTCAATGTGACATAAGTAATTGTTTTCTATTTATGATGAATCTTATTCATATTAAGAATTATTTTAAGTATTTAAACATTATTTTTAATCATAATATTAAAAATATTCTTGAATGGATATGATGGGGAATGAATCTTATCACATTCGTGGAGACAGTAATCTATACGTACACATGGGTGACAATTTCATTATTTTGATATTAAAATCATATATAATTGGATGTTATATCATATATACATAATCATTATAATGTTATATTTGTTATTTTCATCATTTATACTCATTATTATACCCATAAAAATGATGATGTGTTTGAATAACAAACTACACCACGACGTGGAGTCGGTAAGCCGTACGTACGCACGTATAATGAAATGTCATTCATAGAATAGATAAAATAATGAATATGGTTGTACCATTTTTATAATAACATCATTTTAAATAGAAGGTACTGGATTTTTTATTTTACAAGGGAAACAAAATGATAGAGGAATTGGATGAATAAAAGAACTTGAAAGAGGTGATGAAATATTTACCTCTTCTTCGGGATATTCCTTTTGATTTGATCAAAAGGGAACCTTAGGTTGGCTTTCTGACTAATGGAAGGCCTCTACGATGAAATTAAGACAGTGGAGAGGATATATGTTTAGGAGATGGCCAAGAAAATTGGCCTTGAAGGTGTGGATTTGAGAAAAGGGGAAGTTCCCTTTTGTAAGAGGGGTGATGGGCACCTTAGGAAAATCTTGAAGTATTATTTTATAATAAAATCATTTTCAGTTTCAAATGGATCCAAAATAATTTATTTCAAGGATAAGGAAGATATGGGTCAGAAACCACTCAAAAAATAGGGTTTATATTGGTTTGGGTCACTATATTAACCTTATATTCTAGTTTTAACTCTTAGTTAATTAGTTTGATATTTACCAAGTCTCTTTGTATTTTTATATTATATGGTTATTAAACATTTTATAAACTCCCATGTGAACCTAAAGTGGTTCATCAATGAAATAATAATATTATTTAAGATCTTTGGCTGAACCTTATATTTTTAGTAAAAGAATATCAATTAATAATATAATATTTTTTTAAAAACTCTTTTTTGTCAATTTTTACCCTATTAGCTATTTTGTTTTTGTTAAATTTCTAACAACATTATTACATCGAAAAAATTAAATTAATCAATATTAACATTTCACATTAACCAAGAAAATTAATTTATGGCATCAATAAATTCAAATTATTTTTTTATCTTTTATAATACCATTTATATGATTCTTTCATTAATAAAAAATATTGCATCATCATTGTGTAAGCAATAAATTTAATTACTCGACGTCTAATAATTATAAATAAAACACCATTATGTATTAATTTTTTTATCTTTATAATTAATATTTATAGTCATAAGGATAACATATATAACCCTATGTAAAAATTGTTTTACTAAAATATATATGATTATGTCATTTTTGTATTTACTTTAACGTAATTAATAAAAATTGTCATTATCAATTACAGGTGGCTCCATGGGGTCCCAAAATCGAACAAAGGATTCCCATGGTCAGACATGTATCGTATAATAGGGTTAGACCATTTGTTTGGGTAGTTCAATATTATTATAATATTATTTTTTACCCTTATTAACCGGATTTACCCTTTAACCATGGTAAATAAAATATTTACCGAAGTAATTATTCAAAATGTATAAAATTAAATATATATATTTACCCAATTTGGACATCCTAATTCTAATCATGGAATCCAATTTTCTAGATTTAAAACATACATGTTGTAGAAATTAATTTAAAATTAATATCCGTTGTTAAAACAAAAAACGTGTTTTTAAGAAATCATAACTATCAAATGATGGACACTTGCTTATGTCCAGTTTAAATGTGAAATTACACCCAATGACTTATATTATATTAAATAGTAAAAATATAATATAATTATAATTAAAAACCTCTCAATAGTATAATTTATCACTATAAATTATTTTCATTAAAAAATTGTTTTAAATTAAAATTTAATATTTTTCACTAATAATCTAAAACTGAATGTTTTCAGATAAATAAAAAAAATTCACCCTAAGATAATTTCAATATTTTGAACCAAAAAATGAAGTCCTTTTTATAAGATAAAACTTATAAAATTTCAAAAGGTGAGTATTAATATTTATAACGGCTAGTTTGATTGGCCGCGATGTGCAAGAATAATGAAGTTGCGTACAATGCAAGCTATTGCATTATTCAAAGTGAAACATATCATGGGTGATTGGGGTGTTACAAAATTCATATCGCTTAGACTATCCTAGTAGGTCAGTCATAATATATTTCATCAAATCCTGGGGAAAGTAAAACATAGAAAGGGGTGAGTATAGATGCTCAGTACGGATAACAATATAGTGGTAACTATCATAAATAAGCATAAAATTTTAAGGAATCTAATATGAGTAAAACACAACACTTTTAAACATAGAAATAAGTATAATATAGAAAAGATAAATCAAATATTCTATTTAAATATTTACATGGATATTCTAGTAGTTGAATAATCAAATGTAATTCCACTAGAAAATTTAATAATGTTGAAATGTGTAATGTCGGTCATCATATACACAAAGTCAAAGCCTCATTCCAATACATCAAATACAATCAAATACAATTTTTTCAAGGCCTGGTTCCAAGAAACTTGTTTCTATCATGAGACCTACCAATTCATCGTGGAGCTATAGCTGGCTCCACCCATCACTTTCTAAGTCTAATGCATTTCTCATATGAAAAGGATGAACCATAAATAAACATTAATATTAAAACTAGCATACAAAATGTTAATAATTTATCCATAAACCATGAATGTTATAAAAATAAAACATCCACTATCTAACATATCACAAAACCTTCAATACAATATGCAATATTTTATAATAATAAATCAACTTCAAACAAGTGTAAAATTCATCAAATGAAGTTGACATAGATGAAATCAAAACTATTTGAGTTAAATTTATCATTATATTTTTAATTAATTTAAATATCACATAAATATAATAAAAAACATTTATTTTGAAAATATTATTATATGTTTGAATGGGAATCTTCTAAGGTGTTATAATGGAATAAAATAGCTTCAATCGCTATATAAATTAAAAGGATATATGTTCCTTAATTTTATCAAAAACGACGAAAAGTACGTTGTTTGGAAAACAACCGAAAGATTAAATTATATAAATTTTATAAAAATTAAAACAATTTTATAAATTATTTGAACCCATAGTATATTAAATTGTAAAAAAAAGTTATGAAATACATTTTTATGAAACACATATGTGTATGATAAAGAGGTCCCAGTAGATACTCACGTTAAACAACTTCAGATAATAAAGAGACTATAAGATTAACCCTTACCTAGTATTTTTCCTTGGTCGAGGGTATGTTAACATATTATATTATAGTTATATCATTTTTATTAAATTATACATGAACCAAAAACATAAATATTATATCATATATGATATTATAATATTTTATTGTTAATGATATTTCAGTAGTATCATCATTTCAGGCGTCAACAGATTCATTTTCTTTTATATGTTTGGTTACATAAGTCATGTTTTTTATGGATTGGATGTATTTGATTCATATAGAGAATTATATTATGTTCATAAAAAATATTATTAATGATAAAATAAAAATTATTCTTTAATGGTTCAGATGGGAAAGTGAATCTTATCGCATTCGTGGAGACAGTAATCTGTACGTACGTACGAGTGAAAATAACATTCCATTGATGGTAAAATCATAAGTAATTGGATGGTATATCATATAAATAATTATTAAAATGTAATATTTTTTTATTATAATCAATTATAATCATTATTATACCCATTAAAATAATTAAGCGTTGAATTAACAAACTACACGAGGACATGGAGACGGTAAGTCGTACGTACACACGTATGGTGATTTTTTTCATTCATAGGATGGATAGAATAAGGAATAAGGTTCTAGAATATTTATAATAACATCAAACTTTGTATAAGGTAATGGAGATATTATTTTTGTATGGAAACAGTAAATAAAGGGGAAGTGGAAGAAGAATATAAAATTGTATAATGTGATGAAATTATTACCTCTTTTTTAGATGCTTCGATTGGATTTGATCAAAAGAGCTCCTCAGGTTGGATTTCTGATCAAAGTAAGGACTCTAGGTTAAATTAAGGGGAGTTGGGAGGATATTTGAGCCATATTTGGAAGAGCCAAATATATTTGGAGGTGTGATTTTGAGAGAAGTGGATTCACCCTTTTATAAGAGAGGTGAGGGTCACTTTAGGAAGAGCATCAAATATTATTTTATTATACAATAATATTCCATTTATAATGGCTACAAAAGGATTTATTTAAAGGATAAGGTTTGGATTGGTCATAAACCACTCAAAAAATATATTTTATATAGTTTTAGGTTACCATATTAATTGTATCTTTTAGATATGACAATTAGTTAAATAACTTCACTTTTACCATTTTCTCTTGTGTTATTATAATAAATGATTAATAAAATTATTATAAAAATCCAAGATAACCCAAAGTGGTTCATTATTGACATATATAAACTTATATAAGACTTTAATTCGATCCTTATATTTTTAAGAATATTATATCAATTAATAATATTGTATTTGTTTTAAAAACTCATTTATGTTAATTTTAACTCTATTTAGTATGTGGTTTTGGTGAAAGTAAACAAAAACATGATTACATATTAAAAATAAATTATAAAATATTATATTAACCTATAAAATAGTCTAATTCATCAAAAGTTTCAATTTACATTTATTTGGATATTTATAATATCAATAATTTTAATCTGTCATTAATAAAGAAATTACTGCCACATCAATGTTTCATAAGTAAATTTAATAATTTATGTATAAAAATTATAAATAAATTACCATTATATAGAAAATATTATTATATTTATAATGGATATTTATAGTCGAATTTATATTGTGTATAACCATATATTAAAAATGTTTTAGTTATAAATATTTGAATTTTTCACCTTTTACTCTTCTTTAAATAAAATAATAATAAATAGCATAATCTAAACCAAGTGGATCAAAAAGTTAATATTTCATTCCTACTATTAATTTTGGTCTAAAAAAACTTATCCAATAGAATTAGGGCATGTGTTATAGTAATTATAATATCATTTTTACCTTCAATTATGTTATTTACTTGTAACAGCGGTAATAAAATTAAAAACATTATATTCACCAAAAATTATTTTCAACCAATTGAACCACATTTTACTTACTAATTTACACTATGTCACTAGGAGGTTTTAAATTCAATTGATATATGTGGTAAAATTATGTTTTTGGTAAATTTACTAACCTGCATATAAGGTGGGTAAAAGATGTTAAAACGTTCAATAAAATTGTATACATCTAATCTTATTTTAAAATGACACAAATGAATTAAATTGTAATAATATTGTTATTATGTATCTATTTTTATAAAAAATAAATTAAAATAAAATAAATAAATATTTAAATAAAAAGTTTATTTTAAACTATAACGAATTGTTTTTAACTATTCATCAAAAATTGAAAGTTTTGATAAAAATACAAAAATTTTTACCGTAAGCTAATTTTGATATTCCAAATCCATATATGAAGTCCATTTTTAAAAATAAAATTTTTAATATTTAGAAAAGTGGTTATTACTATTTAGAATGTCTAGTTTGATAGGTCGTCGGGTGATAGAACTCAATGTTGCATACAACGCAAGCTATTGTATTATTCAAAGAGAAACATACCATGGAAGCCTGGGGTGTTACATTATTCCCCAATTAAATAAATTTTTTCATCTAAATTTCTAGAATATTACTGCATAAAAAGATTCAGAAGGTTCTTCATAATATGGTCCTCAGGTTCTCATGTTGCCTCTTCCATCCTATGGTTTCTCCATAAAACGTTTACTAAAATAGTCATTCGATTTATCCACACTTGTTCTCTGGTATCAGGAATCCTTATAGGATCCTCAAAATATGAAATATTTTGTTCCAGTTATTTTTCTTCAGAGGTGAGTACATGCGTTTGTTCAAGAATGTATTTTCATAGTAGTGATGCATGGAACACATCATGACCTTTGAAGAGACATCGATGAATTTCTTAACAGTAATATAGAAATACAATTTGTTCTAGAATTTTTAATGGTCTGCTGTACTTGGGATATAATTTACCCTTATTACCGAATCATATAACACCCTTCCCTAAATATTACTTCAAGAAGACATGATCTCCTACTTGAAAATCCCAATCTTTCCTTTGGTTATCAGTATAGATATTTTGCCTACATTGAGATGCTTTGATTTGGGTTTGGATAATATCCGCCTTTTCTATTGTTTCCTCATCATGTTCTAGGCATGTGAGTTTTCTTTCACCAACAGCAACCCTACCTGTTGGAGTGCGACATTTATTTTCATATAATGCTTCATATAGAGCCATCTGAATACCTTAATGGAAGCTATTGTTATAGGAAACTTCTACCGAAGGTAAATATTGATCCCATAAACCTTGAATGTAAAGTGATAACGATCTCAACCTGTATTCAATGTTTTGAATAGTTTGTTTTGATTGTGTACCAGTTTGAGGGTGGTAGGCAGTGCTTAAATGATGTTCAGTATCTAGGGCCTTCTAAAGAATTTTCTAAAATCATATTGTAAAATAGGGATCATGATCTGAAACAATCGGTATGGGTACTCTAGGAAGTATTACTACTTCATTAATATATACTCTTCCTAAACATTCTAGTGGTAAATATTCTCTTATAGCAATAAAATGTGGTGACATGGTATAACAATCAACAATAAACTATATTGCATTATTGTTTATATGAGTTTTTGGTAGCCCCATGGAAAATTCCATCATAATATCATCACATTTCCACTCAGGTATGTGAAGTGTTTAAATGACTCCTCCAGGATGTTTTCTTCCATCCTTCACCTATTGACTAACCATACATCTTGACACATAATCAGCAATATCCCATTTCATGTTATCCCACAAAAATGTTCCTTCAAATCACTATACATCTTAGTGATACTATGTTGCATAGATAAATATTATCTATGATCATCATCTAATAATTCCCTTTTTAGATCAGGTATATCAGGTTTACATAGCCACCTCCCAAATTTCAAAATTTCATCATCATATAACAATTCAATCAATTTACCATCATTTACAACATTAATTTTCTTTTGAAACTTATCATCATCAGACTGAGATCATTATATCCTTTATAGTAATGTTATATTGGAAACAATTTGTAAAAGTATTGATGTTTCACCTTCAATTATTATTTCCATATCCATCTCTTCTAGATCCATGAACATTGGATCCCTTTTAACTATCATCTAGTTCAAAACTCCATGATCCTTTCAACTCGAAGCATCTTCTACCTTATTTTCCTTCCCCCGGTGGTTGTGTTTGTGGAAATCATAATCTTTGATTAGTCTAATTCATTTTCTTGTCCACATGTTGAGTTATTTCTGTGAGAAAATAATCTTCAATCACTTTTGATCGGTATATATTGCTCATTTTTCACCATAGAGATAGTGTGTCCATATATTAAATGAAAATATTACATATCCTAACTCAATATAATGAGTGGGATTGTTTTGTTCATGAATTTTTAACCGTCATGTTGCATATTCAATATCGCTATCATTCTGCATAAGGACATAACCATGTCCTTTCTTTGATGCATAACTATAAATAACAAACCCATCATTCCTCGATGATAAAGTCAAGGTGTTAGAATTGACTAATATTCTCTTCAATTCTTCAAATAATTATTCACAATATTTTATCCAAACAAATATAAACCCTTTACGTGTGATCATGGTTAATGGGTTATCCAATCGGGAATAATTCTAGATGAAATACTAATAAAAACCTGATAAACAAATAAAACTGCATACCTCAGTTATAGTCATTGGTATTGGCCATTCTTGTATTGCTTTGGTCTTAAAAGGATCAATAGAGATTCCATCCATAGAGACCATATGTCCATGAAATGAAATCTCTTGAAGACAGAATTCTCACTTGTTAAAATTCCTATATAATTCATTTATTCTAAGAGTCTTTAGATTAGTGAGAAAGTGATTTTCATTATCTTCATAGATTTTGGATTAAACCAATATATCATCAAAAAATACCACTAAAAATTCATCAAGATATTACTTCAAAACACTATTCATTGGATCCATGAATATAGATGGTGCATTAGTCTGTCCAAAAAGAATTTTTGTAAACTCGTAATGCCAATACCTCATATGAAATGTTGTCATTGAACTATCTTCCTTCATCACACACAACTAATGATATCATGTTCTATGTTCAGTCTTTAAAAAATATTTTTCTCCATGAAGTTGATCATATAAATGATCAATGCGTGGTAGGGGTACATGTTTTTTATTGTTATAGCATTGATATCCCTGTAGTTAATTCCCAATCTCATAGATCCATCATTCTTCTTAAGAAAAGATCAGGGGATCCTCCTGGGGAAAAAATAGGGGGAATAAATATATTCTTACTCAATTCTTCTTGTTGTTTCTTTAGTTCCACTAATTCCACAGTGGCCATTCAATAAGGGGTCTTCGATATGGGCCTTGAACGAGGAATTAAATCAATATAAAACTCAATTTCTAATTCTGGAGGATGTCTAGGTAAATCCTTTATAAATACATCAACATATTCTTACAAAATAGTTATGTCTTCTATTTGAACATTCCTTTCCTCACCCATAGTTATTTCACTCTCTTCCTCCCTAATAATTTAATTTAGTAGAGATACTGGGGGAGGATCTTGATAAGAATCAGATGGTGAAATTTCCTCTCTAAATATAATGTATTCCTTATCATCATTGAAAATTATATCCTCCTTCTTCTTAAAATAAATTTTCACATCATGTTTTGAAAGATAATACATAAATAGAATTATATCAAATTCAATCTTGGGTATGATGATTAGAACAATAGATAAAGCACATTTATATGCGATAATGGGAACTGATTCACAATTATATTTTTATGATGATACTTCCCAGAAAAGTTTTGACTTAAAACTCCCTTGTTAATTAAAATTGGAAATATCTAATTTTCATAGAAAACTGGAAGATATGAATCAATGAAATGATCCAAAATCAAATAAATCATTGGGTAAATTAGTGGAAACCATTAAATTACCTTCCACTAAGTCATTAAGATCTTCAACTTCAGCATTAGTGATCACATAAGCTTTCCCGTTCTCCCATGTACTTTTCTGAGGTAATTTTCCTTGGCTCTTAAGACATTCTTCTGAATAATACCCAATTTCTCTACAATTTTATCATCCAACATTGATATACTATTTCTTTCCCTTGTAATCACGTGATTGATGGCCTTTTTCCCGAGACTTGTAATAGACTCTCATGCCCTTTAGGCAAGTACACGGTTGTTTCATCCCACATTTACAGTAGTATGGAAATTAAACATTTCGTTTCTTCCCCTTATTTCCATTTACAGAGTGTTCATAAGATCTTTCTTGTCATGATTTTCTTTAAATTCATAAGACATAGATAATTCCTTCCCTATTTGGATAGCACATGAGACAATATCATTGTACGATGATATGGATTATGAGACTAATGCTCTATGGAGAAATGGTTTTAACCCATCAATGAATGAATCAATATTACTCCTTGTGTTACATATATAATATTCAACATTCCTTGATAACCTTGTAAAGTTAGCCTTATACATTGGGACATTGTCATCCTCCTTTTACCATAAACATAGAAATTTTCTTTCCATATCTGCTTGATGGTCACGAGAAAATTATTTTTCTAAGAAAAGATATTAAAGCTCCATTCATTTAATAATTGATATTTCATTATCCTCATTTTTTGTTTTAATTAATTAACACCATTGATCTTCACTTTTTGTGAGGAGATAAAATGCCATTATAACTTTTTCCCTTTCGCTACTCCCCAATGCATGCAATATTTTCTATATGGAACTTATCCATTGCTCAGATACAAATGGATTTTTCACCTCATTTAATGTTGGTGTTTGTTGCCTCATGAAGTGGTCTAACATTGATCCTTCTCATTTTGGATCATGGTGCTTTATATGGGTAAGTATTTTATTCATAACCTGAGCGAGTTGTCCCAGTATGGTTATAAGTTGTTTATCCCTGGTTGCATCTCCAACTCCCCTATAAATATCATCAGTATGAGGGAAATACCTAAATGGATTATATGTGTTGATATGGTTTTTATTCCTTCCACTCGGTGCTATTTCTAAACAATGGAATACACTAGATTAGTTAATGAATCACAATACATAATTCCAAACTAGTAAAATACCTAACATAAATTAAATTGTTTATGCATATAATCCATAATCATAAAAAAATGTTTTCTTTGAGGAGTTATTTACACCTAAATCTTTAATAATGGTTTGACAAGAAAATGTGGATTATCTTAAGCATATCACCCAAGAGTGTTGCAACCAAGAGTGCCGCAAGGAACATTTCCAAGTTCCAGGATACCCCATGTGAAGCCTGAAACTCCTTGTCGGAGTTTTCACTCCTAGGTACATCTGTTCCAAAGCAGCCTTCACCTTCTCGTATCCAGACTGGGATGTATTTCGTGGAAAATACACAAAATCCCAACATTTTCAAAATTCTAGGAGGTTATATAATAATAATTCTCAGAGTATATCTTAATGTAATGTTCCCTAATAAGTGTTTTTCTAAATATAGATTCCATGGTTTGTACAAAACATCCTCTTATACCAATAGTAACACCTAATCCCTAGTTACCCGGAGTCTGTGCATTATTACATAACATTGTCATGATCATAGGGGATCAAATCCTGAAAGACCAATCAGTTTAGTAGTTTTGGAAGTACTAGATTCACACATAAGATTAACATTACATTATGAAATGAAAAAAACAATATAGTGTTTCCATTCAACACATTAATATCCTTTATTCTATCCCTACAGTTCAGTCAAAACATATATCTTCACATTCTTGGAAAAATAAAACATAGAAACATGTGAGCGTTGATGTTCAGTAAGGATAAAAATATTTCAGAAACTATCATAAATAGGAATAAACATTTTAGGTAATGTTTAAGACTAAAAAATCATTTTAAAAATACTCTTTAGAATAATATGGCAAAGTTAAAACAAATAATTCTATTACTTATTTAGATGGATATTCTACTATTTGAAAAATCACATGTAATATCAAAAGCCAATTTTGTAATGATGGAATGCATAATGTCAGACAAAATAACCAAAATGTCAAAGCCATGTGACAAGAATACAAATAATATTTTGTCAAGGCCTTGTGCCAAGACACTAGTTTGTCTCATGAGACCTACCGATGCATTAATAAGCTATAGTGGGCTTTACCCATCCCTTACTAAGTCCAATGCATTCCTCATATGAAAATGTTGAATCATAACATAAATATTCGTATTAAAACTTGCATATGAAATGTTAATACTTTAACCATAAACCATAAATGGTATAAAAATAACACATACATAGTCAAACATATCACAAAACCTTCAATACAATATGGAAGATTGTATCATAATAAATCAACTTCAAACAAGTTTAAAATACATTATTTGATGTTCAAATAGATGAAATTAAAACTATTTGAGAGAAATATCTCTTTACATTTTGAAATTAGTTAAATGTCACATCATTAAAAAAACATTTATTTTGAATATATTCTTATAAACATGTAAGGGAAGCATCGTTGATGTTATATTGGCAAAAAATTTCCGCACTCACCGTATTAGTTAAAAAATTATTCTTTCCTTAATTTTGTTGAAAAGGTCGTAACACACCTTGTTTGAAAACAACATGAATATTAATTTATAAAAATTTTATAAAAATTCAAACAATGGTATAAATTAATTTAAACCATAGTATGGGAAATTGGAAAAATGTATTGAAATATATTTTTACGAAACACAGATTTGGATGATAAAGAGGTCCCAGTAGAAACTCACATATAAACAACCTCTGAAAAGGAATCGATTGTATAATTAACCCTTAGATTGTATTTTTACTTGGTTGAGGGTACGCGAACCTCTTTTGTAATATTTATATCATTTTTTTTAAATTATACAATAACCAAATACATAAATATGACATCATATATGATCTTCTAATATTTCTTTATTAATGACATATCAGTAGTATAATCATTTTGGGTGTAAATTAATTCATTTTCCATTATATGTTTTGTTACGTAAGTCAAGTTTTTTATGGATTGGATGCACTTGATTCATATCTAGAATGATATAATGTTATTAAAAATTATTTTCAATCGTAAATTGAAAATTAGTCTAGAGTGGTTTCAATGGGTAAATGAATCTTATCGCGTTCGTGGAGACGGAAATCCATACATACGAATGAGCAAAAATATCATTTGTTTATGTTAAAATCATATATAATTGGATGGTATATCATATACAGAATCATTAACATGTTATATTCATTATTAACATCAATTATACTAATTATTATACCCACCAAATAATGATGTGTTGAATTAACATACTACACCACGATATGGAGACAGTAAGGCGTATGTATGCATGTATAGTGACATTGTCATTAATGGGAAGGATATAATAATTAATTTGGATGTAAAATATTTAAAAAAACATTACAGAATGTATAAGGTACTTGAGATATTTTTTTATGGAAACAACAATGAAACCGGAATTTGAAGAAGAAAAGAACATTGAATGAGGTGATGAGATATTACCTCTTCTTCGGGTGCTTCCTTTTGATTTGATCAAAAGGGGTCCATAGGTTTGATTTATGATTGAATTAAGGACTCCAGGTTGAATAGAGGGTAGTTTGAAGGTTATTTGAGAATGGTTTTGTTGATCCAAATGGCATTGGAGGTGTGATTCTGAGAGAAGGGAAAAATACATTTTATAAGAGAGGTGAGTGTCACTTTATGAAAAGCATGAAATGTTATTTAATTATACCATCACATTCGGTTTATAATGGATCGAAAAGGATTTATTTCATGTATAAGGTGGGTATGGTTAGAAACCCTATCAACGAATAGGTTTTGGATAGGTTTAGGCCACAATGTTGACATTATCATTAAGATTTAACTCTTTGTTAAATAGTTTAACTTTTACCATATATTCTTGTATTTATATAATTAATGCATAATAAATGGTCAATTAAAAGACAATAGAACCCAATGTGGTTAATTACTGACATATATAACATTATTTTAGTCATTTGGCCGAACCACAGATTTTTTGGAATATTATATCAATTAATAATATAGTATTTGTTTCAAAAACATGTTTAGGTCAATTTTGAGACTGTTTCGTATTTGGTTTTTGTGAAAGAAAAAAAATATTCCTTCAAATAAAATAAAATAAATAAATCCTAACATAACTTATTAACCTATAAAGTGATTTTAATGCATCAAAAGTTTTAATTTACATTTATTTCTATATTAATAATATTAACTATTTTAATCACCGATTAATAAGGTAATTACTGCCTCTTTAATGTGTCAATTTTATTACTTATTTATGGTCTAAAAATTATAATTAAAATAAAGTTATGTAGGAAATAATTTTATCTTTCAAATTAATAGTTTTAGTATAATTTATCTTTTTTATAACTCAATATTAAAAAAAATTTAGTTATGGAAATTTGAATTTATCACTTTTGACTATTTTTTAAATAAAATAATAATAATTGTCATAATCTAATCAATGTGGATCAAAGAAGATAATATTTTATTCCTAATTTTGATTTTGGTAAAACAATCACTTATACAATAGAATTAGGGCATGTGTTAGGTTAATAATAATATCTTTTTTACCATTAATTATTGAATTTACTTTTGACAGTGGTAATTAAAATTCAAAAGTTATGATTCATCAGAAATTATTTTCATCATATTGAATATCATTTGACATAATAATTTCATCCTCATCTCTCAAATTTTTGAAATTTTGTTCAACGAAGACGTAAAATTATGTTTTATACAAATTTTCCAACGTGCCTAAAAGGTGGGTAAAAGAAGTTAAAAAGTTCAATAAAATATTATACATATAATACTATTGTAAAATGAATCTAATGAATTAAATTGAAATAATATAGTTATTATGTAGATATTCTTAAATAAAATAAATTTAAATAAAATAAACAATTATTTAAAAAAAAATAAAGTTTATCTCATAACACAATTTTTTCACTATTCATCAACAATTGAATGTTTTTAGAAAAATACCAAAGATTGACCCTAAAAAAATTTTGATATTCCAAATATAAAAATGTATTCCATTTTTAAAAATAAAATTTAAAAAATTTAAAAATTCTTGTATTACAATTCATAATGGCTAGTTTGATTGGTCGTGGTGTGCTACAACTCCTAGTTGTGTACAACACAAGCTACTGTATTATTTAAGGAGAAACATTACATGGATTCTTGGGGTGTTACACATGATTAATAATTTAAGTCATAATTATTTTTCATAGGATATTGTTCCATTATATCCATAATTATATTAAGGTAATCTATAAAATATTTATTCATTATATAAAATTTTAAACTAAATTTGGAATGGTTATCATGGAAAATTATTCACATCATGTCATGGATTATGTAGGTCGCATGTACACACAATTGAAGGTTTAATTACATTAGTGGTGAAAGGGTATCGATTATTAAGGAATATTAATTTTTATTGAATCAATATCATGTCATATGTTTTATTAATAACCATTATATCCATCATTATAACAAAAAAACTAATGTGGAGATGAAAAACAAATTAAACAATGACGTAGTGATGGTAAGCTATACGTACACACATGTGATGATTTTGTTTTTCATAGGATATATGAAAGTAATAATATTGTCATACTATAATCATAATTACATCTTATAATATTTTTGATACTGTATTTAATAATTTATAATGAAAATAAAACATTAAGACGAAGTAGAATAAAAAATTAATTTGGATGAGTTGGTAAAAACAGTTACCTATTCTTCAGAGTACTTCCTTTAGATCTATTCTTATGAGTTATAGGGTTGGACTTTTGGAATATTAGAAAATAAAAATTGAGGATAATGATGTTTATAAGAGAAACGGGGAGTTTTTGGTTGACCAATAAGGATCAATGTAGTGTGAGGAAGTGAGGTAAGAGGTCCCATTTTATAATTCAGGTGAGGGGAACTTTTGGAAACTCCAAAAATATTCAGTTAATATAACTTAATTTTCCACTAAAAATGGAGAAAAGTGATTTATTTAAAATTTAATACATGTATGGGTATAAATTATCTCAAATTTCTGGGGTTTCTCATTATATTCGATATGATTCTTCAAAAGGTTCCATCTGTATAATAAAATGAAAATAGTTTTTATAAGAAAACTCAACTAATGAAATATGTTGATACAAAAATTTCCCAGTAATCTATTGAATAAGAACAAAGCATATCTTCCAATTCATAAAGTGTTCACTCTTGAGGTCCATAAAATTGAGGATGAAAGGCTGTGTTGAAATTCAATTCAGTACCCTATGAATTATGAAGGCCTTTCCAAAAGTTAGAAGTAAAACTGGGATCTCGATTAGATACAATGTATAAAGTCACTTTAGGTAAGCTAATAATATATTTTAGGTACAAAAAATAGTTTATCTAAATATTGTGTTTCTAAAACAAGAATGAAATTGAAATATTTAGTAAGTCAATCAAAAATAACCCCAACGACGTTGTTA